>CM033437.1:167324004-172324004 GCA_019425775.1 Rafetus swinhoei | reverse complement strand
CAAATTGTTCTTTATGGCTTTCAGACTCTCTTCAGATTAATTACCTTGGTGGTGGGTGTGGGTTTGTAGTGGAGAGTATCGTACCCCCATTAAATTTGTACCTGCTCACAGTGAATATCCCTGTTCTTACTCTCTCCTGTTATTGGCCGGTGTGGGGGAGGCACAAATTGGGACACAGTTACTGCTGCCTTCTAATCTCCATTGAAACTGTGGCGCAAGGCAAACAAAGAGGGGTTCTATTCTGTCTGCACACAGAGACAGCAGTAGAAGTTCCCCAATCTATTTAGTACCTTAATGACCCAAGTCTGGAGATCGTACCAGAGGAAATATTCACATCTTGTGTAACGTAAGGTGTTGGGAAATAGGGAAATTTCAGGGATCAGAGTAGATAGAGCCCTTCCTTCTTCCACTAGATGAGACTGAGTTGAAGCAGAAGGGATGCCCATGGGGAATAGGAGGTAGTATGTTGCGGCAGGTAAAAGACACGTAGACCCTTCTTACCATCATGCCTCTGCCAATCTGGTGATATGAAGTGATGGGGACACAGGAGATCTTCACCTCTACAAGGAGACGTTAAAGGAAACAGAGAAACCCCAAGAATTCTATGGGAAGAGAGAGACACACACATCACAGTGGGGGACTTGGAGAGGGATAAACACAAAGGGCTAAAACTCCCCAGTGGAATGAGAGAAGAGGAACAATGGGAAGGAGACCCAAAAAGGAGGAGCAGCTCAATGGACAGAGGACGGAGCAGATAAGAACATAAGAACATAAGAACAGCCGTACTGGGTCAGACCAAAGGTCCATCTAGCCCAGTATCCTGTCTGCCGACAGTGGCCAGCACCAGGTGCCCCAGAGAGGGTGGACCGAAGACAATGATCAAGCGATTTGTCTCCTGCCATCCCTCTCCAGCCTCTGACAAACAGAGGCCAAGGACACTATTTTATCCCCTGGCTAATAGCCTTTTATGGACCTAACCTCCATGAAATTATCTAGCTTCTCTTTAAACTCTATTATAGTCCTAGCCTTCACAGCCTCCTCTGGTAAGGAGTTCCACAGGCTGACTACACGCTGTGTGAAGAAGAACTTTCTTTTATTAGTTTTAAACCTGCTACCCATTAATTTCATTTGGTGTCCTCTAGTTCTTCTATTTAGGAACTAATAAATAACTTTTCTTTAGCGGCCCTTTCCACACCACTCATGATTTTATACACCTCTATCATATCCCCCCTCAGTCTCCTCTTTTCTAAACTGAAAAGTCCCAGTCGCTTTAACCTCTCCTCATATGGGACCCGTTCCAAACCCCTAATCATTTTAGTTGCCCTTTTCTGAACCCTTTCCAAGGCCAAAATATCTTTTTTGAGGTGAGGAGACCACATCTGTACACAGTATTCAAGATGTGGGCGTACCATAGTTTTATACAGGGGCAGTAAGATATTCTGGGTCTTATTTTCTATCCCTTTCTTAATAATTCCTAGCATCCTATTTGCCTTTTTGACCGCCGCTGCACACTGTGTGGAAGTTTTCAGAGAACTGTCCACGATAACTCCAAGATCTCTTTCCTGATTTGGCGTAGCCAAATTAGCCCCCATCATACTGTACCTATAGTTGGGGTTATTTTTCCCGATGTGCATTACTTTACACTTATCCACATGAAATGTCATTTGCCATTTGTTGCCCAATCACTCAGTTTGGTGAGATCTTCTTGGGTCCCTCACAGTCTGCTTCTGTCTTGACTATCCTAAACAGTTTGGTATCATCTGCAAACTTTACCACCTCACTGCTTACCTTTCTCAGATCATTTATGAATAAGTTGAACAGGATTGGTCCTAGGACTGACCCTTGGGGGACACCACTAGTTACCCCTCTCCATTCTGAAAATTTACCATTTATTCCTACCCTTTGTTTCCTGTCTTTTAACCAGTTCTCAATCCAAGAAAGGACCTTCCCTCTTATCCCATGGCCATCTAATTTACACAAGAGCCTTTGGTGAGGGACCTTGTCAAAGGCTTTCTGAGAATCTAAGTATACTATATCTACTGGATCCCCCTTGTCCGCATGTGATGATGATGTGAAAGTGGAGCCAGAGAGGAAGAAAAGGACAGGAAGAGAAAGGATGGAAAAAGAGGCTTAGATAGGAGGAAGTTGCAAAGTCTATGAGAAAAAACACCGCAAATGAACATGATGGGAAATAAAGCAGGCAGATATAGAAGGAAAGAAAATTCAGAAAAAAAATAAACAAGCGAGTCATTACTTTAGAATAGTTTAATCAAAAACTTCATGGGAAATTATGATAAAGGACCATTTGTCCTGGGAGACATCGGGGAAGGAAATGAATATGTAAAGGCTTAGGAGTTCTCGTCCATAGGATGTGCAAGGAACCTACAGTTCTTCTGTACACATGATGATGAAGAAATCCATCCTGACATTGACTTTTTGCAGTTTTAACTCTGCTTCAGATTAGAATATGTGAATATTTGTATTTCTGTAGTTTGGGTGTGTGCTTATATTGGCAGGTTACTAAAAGCAGTCCTGCTGCTCGCAGGTGGGTGGGGGGGGGACCAGACCCACCGTACCTCCCTACTTTTAGGGTGTCCCTTATCCTTCCTTCCCCATATGGGAGCCAGTTCCAGTTCTGGGGCAGCCATTAGTGTGGGCTGTCCTGCTGCTCCCAGGTGGAGGGGACCAGTACTCTGATATCAGTGTAATGTGCTGCTTACACTAGAAACTGATGAATTCTAACATGGAGTTGGGAAATGACTCTGTTTCCTTCTCTTCTCAACCTGTCTCATAGTCCAATACAGCCATGGTAGCGGGGAAGAGAATTATCTTGGTTTCAGAAATAGGAGGTTTAGGAAGGAGCTCAGCATAGTCATGAAAGCCTGACAAAATGAGAATAAGTTCCAGGACAATAACAGGAAAAGGAATGAGCTACCCCACGACTGCTAAATGTAAACATTTCCAGGTAGTCAAAAGTCATGTTTTCCCCAAATGAGAATGGAGCAAGCAAACCCCTTTGACTGACTACTGCACTAAAATCAGTACAATGACACTATTTATTATAGATGGCAGGCTGTTCCTTTTATTTAAAAAATGCAGCTTCATCAAAAATTATTCCAAAAACTTTCATTAGAAAAGTTTGTTAGGTTCAGGTTAGAAGTTCTGGACAGAGGCTATGTCTACACTGCAGGCTTTTGCTGGCAGAGAGTATGCTAATGAAGTGCTCATTAGCATTTGTCACTCTGTCATTTGCATATTCTCTGCAGATGCTTTTTGCGCAAGAGGTTTTTGCACAAAAACAAGCAGTGTAGATGGGTCCATTTTGGGAAAAAAAACCCTTTTGCACAATATCTTTACACCTCCTTTTTTGAGGAATAAGGATCTTGCTTAAAACATGTTGGAAGACACATCTATTCATACTGACTTTGTCTCTGAGGCTACGTCTAGACTGCAAGCCTCTTTCAAAAGAGGCTTTTTCAAAAGATACTTTCGAAAAAGCATCTTTTGAAAAAGAGTGTCTAGACTACAACCAGTACTTTAGAAAAAGCAAGCCGCTTTTTTGAAAGAGAGCACCCAGGCAGTCTGGATGCTCTCTTTCGAAAAAGCACAGTTTACACTACAGGGTTTTTTCGGAAAAAGTGGCCTTTTTTCCAAAAAACTTCTCCTGCATCTAGACTGCCACTGTGTTCTTTAGAAATTAAATCGAAAGAACGCAGAGGTTTTTTTTGACCGTGGTAAACCTTATTTTATGAGGAAGAACGCCTTTTTTCAAAAGTGCTCTTTCAAAAAAAGGTGTTCTTGAATGCAAACAGTGCTTTTTCAAAAGAGAGCATCCAGACTGCCTGGGTGCTCTCTTTTGAAAACGCAGCTCGCTTTTTTGAAAGAAGTGGTTGCAATCTAGACGCTCTTTTTCGAAAGATATTTTCGAAAAAGCCTTTTTCGAGAGATGCTTATAGTCTAGACGTAGCCAGTATAGCACCTTTTTTCGAAAGAGCACTTTTGAAAACAGTCATTATTCCTCGTAAAATGAGGTTTTCTGCGGTCGAAAAAACTGCTGCGTTCTTTCGATTTACTTTCGAAAGAATGCGACAGCAGTCTAGATGTGGGGTAAGTTTTTTCCAAAAAAGGCCACTTTTTTCAAAAAAACCCTGTAGTCTAGACACACCCAGAGGGTATTTGGGAAAGAAATGAGAATTCTTGAGAAGGGAGATGGTGTTTGAGTTCTTTATCAATACTGCTTAAGCTTATGATGTTTTCTTAATTTCCCCCATGCAAATAATTACCTTCATCTACAGAGTTCATATTAGTGTGTTTTCTACATTTAAATATTTACCATGATCTATGTATGTTACAGTTTGATAGCTAGCTACGAATCTATAGTTCATAATAAGGAACACAAAATGGAATGGTGGGAAGGAAACTTACTCTAATACAGAGATATGAAGAAATTCTGTACTTTACTCTTATCAAATGAAGTTTGGTTTCAACCCAGAAGAAAAGAGAATTTTTTTAAATAGAAAATTTGATGATAAAAATCATGATAGCTATCCCAATGTAAATAGTCAGTTAGTAGTCATAGAATCTGATGAGGCAAAGAACCAGTTAAATTGCAACTTTATATTCTAAAGAAAATAGTAAAGGGAATAGAAAATGTTCTTGGAAGAGATTATGCTGGTCCACTAAGAGTATGGGATGTATCATAAAAATGGAGAGATAAAAAAAAAAACTTCAACAGATAAGCTTAGTGCAGGAAGAAAAGATGAGTTTTTATAGGCCTGTACTGGAAACACTATAAGCAGTTATTCATAAGAGGTTCATATTATAAAGAACCATGAAATATGCATGAAAAAGTTGCAGTACACAAAAATATTGAGAACACTGAGGAAAAAAAAGTTGTACTATTGTCCATGATACTAGAGTCTTAAATTAATTAGCACACATACTGTGTAAAAGTGAGAATGAGAAATTGAGGTTGCCATTAAATAGTTCAGGACAGACTGAGGAAAAAAAGATGGGCTGCTCAGATACAGCAATTCATACTTAAGGCGTATGACTTTAGTTTCTCATACAGGTCAGTCAAGCTTGGTCTGTTATTTGTGAAAAAGCACCTCCACATGATTAGAGGGTTCTTGAGAGTACAAAGAAGCAAGTGATTGATGCAAACATGGGGGTTTTGAGGTAGAACTAATTCAAAAATAAACCACATAGAAAAGCAGCTGACAATCAGGCAAACTCCTTATTACGGAAATAGGTAGTGTATGAAAATAATAAAAATCAGCAAGGATGGCATACTAAACTATAAAATGACATTTTTCAGAAAAGCAAGTTCTGTCCGAGACTCACCGCTATGACATATTTACAATTTCTCTTTAACCCATCCCATTGTTTATAGCTACCAAAGTCTGCTAAAAGTTATGGGGTTCCTTTGAGGCATCTGAAGTACATAATTAATTTCATTACTATTAATAGAAATATTCATGAGATAATAAATCATATTTTCATTAATATTCATACACTCTACCACTAAGCTGTCTGTCAGTTATGACTGATCTACAAAAAGCATACCCAATACAAAACTATAAAAACAGTGATATGAAAAATGAAGGTATCTGACTGTACATACTCATCCAGACACACATTATGCCTAGAACAACCACAGTACACTACAAATACCAAACTACAGCAATGAAGTATACACCAGTAGTAATGCTTATCTTCAGCAAATTCTGAGGAAATTTGCCACCATCAACAAGACCACTCATGACTCTCCTTGCTCCTCCTCTTCTACCCTATATTATTATAACATTTTATAAAATTAATCATCCCTGTTTCAAAAGGAATATTCTTTTTAGTTGGCAATATCTTCTAGTTACTAGATGGACATTTTTCCAGGAACAATTAACTATGAGGAATTGTCAATGTAGTGAGATTTGTTCTTAAGCAACTATGTTATTGTAAGACTCAAATGGTGTTATTGGGATATTGCGCCTCTTGGGGATGTCATAGGTTTATTTGTCAATTCAGTCTTTGAAAATGTGCATGAGACTGTATAAGTACGTGAATGCCACCCAATGATATTATTCTGCTTCACTGCGTATTGATTGCGCAGCAGATCAGTTTACAAAGTGACTGAACAGAAGTGGTGTTTGTATGAAAGGTGACTCCTGAAGGCTGAACTCAGACCCAATGTGTACATGTTGCAGGGTTGGTGGAGGGACATGGAGGAAACAGGTAAATATTATCAACTCCCTCACTTGAATACTTGTGTCTGTCTTCTATTATTCAAGATCTCCATATGGGGGTGTAATGGGATATTTTTTCAACTACTTCTGCATGCCCTTGTAGAACTGACAATGTGTTTTATTCTATTTACACTTAGAAATGGCAACAACCTTCTAGACATCTTTGCATTTATCACATCCAGGTTGAATTATCGCAGTGGTTTTTGCTTATGACTATACAAAAACTATACTTGGAAACTCTATCTGGTGTATAATGTGGGACTCTACTAAGACAACAAGTAAAATTCTCAAGAACAATTAGAGATTTAGCATTCTGTGTCCCATTTTCAAAAGTTATACACTCCTAAGTGGCCCTTAAGTTGCTTGTGGGACCCAATTTCATAGAGCATCCCCAGAACCTGCCGATCAAATCAGGCCCTTTTAGACAAGCTTAACCAAGATAGATAGAGTATAGGGGAAAAGAGAAAGAGGAGAGCCTACTTCATAATTTTTAAGGTTAGTCGTGAGAGGTGTGGGAATTTCTCAATACAAGTACCCTCCCATTCACAGGGTAGAAGGGGATTTAAACAAGGGTCTGTACCCTTTCAGAGGTGTGCCCTAATCACTGAATATTCTGAAGGATATTCTGAAGCCTCAGTTTTGCCTCTTGAAGCTGTTCCAATGTGGATTAATTAACTAAACACATAGGCTATGTCTACACTCACGGCTTCTTGCGTGAGTAATATGCAAATGAGGCTAAGCATGGAATATCGCCGAGCCTCATTTGCATACCTAATGAGCCACCATTTTTTTCAGAAGAGGCTCTTGCGCAAGAAGGAGCGTCTACACTGCCCCTTCTTGCGAAAGAAAAACCCTCTTGTGCAATGCCGTTCTTCCTGAAAAGTAATAGGTGTAACGGCATTGCACAAGAGGGTTTTTCTTGCGCAAGAAGGGGCAGTGTAGACGCTCCTTCTTGCACAAGAGCCTCTTCTGAAAAAAATGGTGGCTTATTAGGTATGCAAATGAGGCTCGGCGATATTTGACGCTTAGCCTCATTTGCATATTACTCATGCAAGAAGCCGCGAGTGTAGACATAGCCATAGAGAGGAAAAGCTCAAGTGTGGTAATGAGTCTATAGCCTGGTGGTTAGCAGTTGGCTCTGGGAAGTGTTAGATTCAGTCGCATTGTTAGAATGGCTTTTTAAAATGATGTATCCTCCCTGCAGACCAGTCTTAAATGCCTATGTACAAGAGAGGTAGCACCTGTACCCTCCTCCCTTCTCAGGTTTGCCTATTTTAGGCTTGGATCCAACAAGTATGCTGTACTTTATCTCATTCTGAAACACTTCTCACCTCATGCATTGTACAGAGTGCCTAGGCATAAAATTCCAGCTATGTGGATCGATGTAATTTTTTAGGCACCTAAAAATTAGCCATGGCAATGCTCAGTCTCACATACCTAATTTCTTTATGAATTTAGCCCAAGAAGTCTAAAGTATACAAATAATAGACAACATCAGGAAGAAAGATGGCAACGCTACAAAATATTATTATCCATATAATTTGTCATTTAATTTTCCAATGACATTGGCACAGCGTTGAGTAAATAATCATAGTTTGCATGCAATATACATATTTGAAAATCAATGGCCCTTTCAGTATTATAGCTAAATATGACACCCATTCAATGGCTTACAGCAGTGCCATCAAGAGATAAGATTCTTAAGACAATGATAAAACTCTAATTTTTAAGTTCAATTTGAAGCTTTAAGTGTATTTAAAACTGTGTTGGACATGTCTGAAAGGATATAAAACCAACCCCAAACAAGCTGCCTATAATCATAGTTGAAATGTATTGCAAATTAAAGCTTCCAACATGGTCAACTGAGGCCATGTCTAGACTGCAAACTTCTTTCACTCTCTTCTGTATCCACACACTTTTTCAGAAGAAGGATTCTTCCTTGTAGAAAGAGGTTTACCACCATTGGAAAAATCCCTCTGTTCTTTCAACTTTTTGTTGAAAGAATGCAATAGCAGTGTGGATGTAAGTGTAGTTTTTCTGGAAAAATTGTCATTTTCCTGGAAAAACTCTGCAGAGTAGACATACCCTGAGATGTCAAGTCTTAGCTGAAGATCTTTCTGCAGGATTATTTATGGGAATATTTTTGAAGAATGTGAACAAAGCATGAGCAAGCAGCTACAGTTTCAAGATAAATTAGTATTTTGTATACAGATTGATATACAAATTGATATACTGGCTTGCAAGGACAAATCTTAATGGAACCATATGAGGTTGTGTAAATTACATGGCCATGGGATAAGAGGGAAGGTCTTGTGTAAATTAGATGGCCATGGGATAAGAGGGAAGGTCCTTTCTTGGATTGAGAACTGGTTAAAAGACAGGAAACAAAGGGTAGGAATAAATGGTAAATTTTCAGAATGGAGAGGGGTAACTAGTGGTGTCCCCCAAGGGTCAGTCCTAGGACCAATCCTGTTCAACTTATTCATAAATGATCTGGAGAAAGGGGTAAGCAGTGAGGTGGTAAAGTTTGCAGATGATACCAAACTGTTTAGGATAGTCAAGACAGAAGCAGACTGTGAGGGACTCCAAGAAGATCTCACCAAACTGAGTGATTGGGCAACAAAATGGCAAATGACATTTCATGTGGATAAGTGTAAAGTAATGCACATCGGGAAAAATAACCCCAACTATAGGTACAGTATGATGGGGGCTAATTTGGCTACGCCAAATCAGGAAAGAGATCTTGGAGTTATCGTGGACAGTTCTCTGAAAACTTCCACACAGTGTGCAGCGGCGGTCAAAAAGGCAAATAGGATGCTAGGAATTATTAAGAAAGGGATAGAAAATAAGACCCAGAATATCTTACTGCCCCTGTATAAAACTATGGTACGCCCACATCTTGAATACTGTGTACAGATGTGGTCTCCTCACCTCAAAAAGATATTTTGGCCTTGGAAAGGGTTCAGAAAGGGCAACTAAAATGATTAGGGGTTTGGAACGGGTCCCATATGAGGAGAGGTTAAAGCGACTGGGACTTTTCAGTTTAGAAAAGAGGAGACTGAGGGGATATGATAGAGGTGCATAAAATCATGAGTGGTGTGGAGGGCCGATAAAGAAAAGTTATTTATTAGTTCCCTAAATAGAAGAACTAGAGGACACCAAATGAAATTAATGGGTAGCAGGTTTAAAACTAATAAAAGAAAGTTCTTCTTCACACAGCGTGTAGTCAGCCTGTGGAACTCCTTACCAGAGGAGGCTGTGAAGGCTGGGACTATAACAGAGTTTAAAGAGAAACTAGATAATTTCATGGAGGTTAGGTCCATAAAAGGCTATTAGCCAGGGGATAAAATAGTGTCCTTGGCCTCTGTTTGTCAGAGGCTGGAGAGGGATGGCAGGAGACAAATCGCTTGATCATTGTCTTCGGTCCACCCCCTCTGGGGCACCTGGTGCTGGCCACTGTCGGCAGACAGGATACTGGGCTAGATGGACCTTTGGTCTGACCCAGTACGGCTGTTCTTATGTTCTTAGGTTCTCTTAGCCTTTACATTTTCCAATATTCCTAATGTTTGGTATGACAGCATGCTCTTATAAGAGCCATTACAGACTACATTTTTCAAAGCCTACTAATAAAATATAAATAACATTAGTGTTCTTGCCTCCTACGCATTCCTGTTGTTCTCTGGTCATTAAATTCATCAGCACGGCTCATAATTTTGAAGAAAGTTCACAAACCAAACATCAGCCATGCTACTTGCTGTTGGGCTATATCTCTGAATTTGATGTTTTCCTGTTGGCATCAGGTGTCACTTAAGGGCTGAACAAGGCTCTGCTGTTCCTGTCTATCCTGGACTGTCCTTTCCATGCCATCCATGTTATTGAGACCCATATGTTTTCCCCTTTCTAAGTGCTGCCTGCTGGAGGAATTCCTTCAGGCAGTCCCCTTTGCATGTTTTTTCAGTTGACCAATGGCTCTCCTGCCAGTGGAATCACTCTGGCTTCACTCTTAACACATGGATCAGATACTTTCTTTTCTTTTCTGTAGAAGTGTCCCATGAATCTTGGCATTTGTTATAAATTCAATTTAATAACTGCAGTTTTCACAAGACATTTGCTTTCAAAGACATGTAGACATCTGTCTATATTTTTGGTGGATTATATCTCCATATTGGGCCAGACTGTGTTGTTGTGTACACCTGTGAATTCTCTGTTCCATCGCTTATGAAATCAATGAAAGTTATAAATGCACATTGGAGGCAGATATTGGCCCATTAAGTGTAAGCATATCATCTGTATTTCCATAGGAGAGTATGTGCCTACTGGTAGAGATGTCACTCACCATTACACCAGCAAAAACCTATACATAAGCTTTGTATCTAATATCATTTACTTATCCACGCAATTTACATTCACATCCATTATGCTCTTCTTTGCAAATATGTTGTTTCCCTGTAGATGAGTCTTGTTTTGAGCATCATCTCTATGGGGAAAATACCTTCTTTTAACACTAGGAATTATATAGTCTTTAATGTATAATTTATTAGCATGTGGTTTAAATTTAAAATGCCTGTCACTCACTGTGAAAATTGAGTGTTTAAGTTAAGTGCAAACAAGATGTCAATTCTGACAAAATAAGTGTTTAGAATATTAAAAGGGGGGGGGGAATCAGCATCAAATAAAGTAGTAATTTAACACTATGTACTTCACTCATCAGTGACTATGCGTCCTTCATCACCACCCCTCTTATAAGCACTGTTTTATCTCCCCCCACACACACAAATACTAGAATCTAATCTAAGTTTAAACGGGAAGAACCATGCTGTGTGCAGATTTACCTAATTAAAATTTTAAACATAGCTACCCTATGATCTGTAAAGCAATTCCCAATCAATGAAGTGTGCTAATTACACAAAATGCCTTTATAAAGGGAGATTTAATTGCAATGTACTTAGTTCCCCATTGGCTAATGCATTGTCCCCAAAATAGGATGGAATTCATGGCTAAGATTCTTTGATTATGAAGAAAATAATTTATTGTGATGTGAGGTGGGGAGATGTTTGTGATCACTGATTTCTAATTTAAAAGGCCTTCAATTTTTATAGAACAAATGCTCATTAGGGAATTCTTCTCTTATCTGGTCAAGGAATTTGTAACATTTCCAGCAAATGTCGCAGAGTATAGAGGGAGAGAATTTAGAAAATCTGGCATACAATGTGTTAGAAAGCTATTCCTCGTGGAGACATTTATTTTATTTTAAAAATTATAACGCAATATGTTTTTATAAATTATCTGAATAACACTCTCCCTAGAAATTAGTGAGTTTTAAAATATATGCACTTATTTTAGAAACAAAATACAAATTAATTAATTTGGTCCATAGTGATATCTTATTTTTGTTTTGTTCAAATACATAATAACTTTATGTATAAAACTGGTCAGGATAAGTCCAAAATACAAAATGGGCTAAATTTTGCTCCTGTGTACATTGATGTAAATATGGAGCAGCTATATTGACATCAATGAGATTGCTCCATATAACAATGGAACAAAGCGAAATTTTGTCCTTTGTTCAAGGGCACCACTTCAGAAGGGTTGGGGGAGCTCACCAGCCAGGTACGAGAGGTCTGAATGGAATTCAAGTACTTTTGCCTCATTCCCTTAGCGTCTGGGGAATAGGATGAAAGGCAAGCCGTGTCCCAGAGTGCATGGCTGCTGTCCCCTCTATGTGCCCGAAATGGCACCCATGCCTTTGTTTCCTTCTATTTTTTCTCTCCCCTTTCTAGGACCAAACTCCTAAGTCCCTTGACATAATTTGACATTGACTGAGGAACAAAATCCATGGTGTCTATCTGCACTCGTGGACAAAGAAATCTCATTTCTTTCTTCCTCTTACAGTTTTTCATCTTTATTTAATTTTCTATATTTATACAGATAATTTGAAAGACACTGTTGGCCTGTCACCTCTTACTTGGTCTTTAGGTACAAGATTAATTTATATATCATGTGCTAATGCTTTGAGATGGAAAAAGAAAAACTATTAAAGCAGTGAGGCAAGACATGAAAGTAGGGAAACGTAAGAATCTGTACAACTGTGGTTGGCTTAGCAAGAAACTGAATCCTAGTTCACCTGTTGGTTTTGATAGCTAGCCTAAGTAGCAAAGCAGTTTGCGTGACTATAAAACTATAAGATGTAGAAATATTTTGCCATATCATGTAGCTTGTGATAAACAAGTATACCACAGAAACCTGAAATAATGGGTTTTGAGACAATTATTATTATGTGTAAGCATGAGCTAATCCATCAGCATGTTGAAAACACTGGGAATTATATTAACAATGTAACAATGCAAATTGCTTATGTCAGCAATCTGAACTGGGGCTGCAGATACCTGGAAAGCCACTTACGGATATGGGGCTGAGCGTTCAGTAAACATGGTCAGGGATTTGTAATTGTCTGAAAAAGGGGATATAAAACCTGATGTTTGAATGTTCACAAGTGGGACACTCGGTGTCATTAAGGAGGCAGCGGCCTAAAATCTCATTTCTTTTCTTGGTGTGCTCCACTGACTGTTTCTTCAATCTTTGTTTCTAATAGCCTCCACATGGTTTTGTAAGTATGACCAAGGTTTAGTATGTCTCCTTTGGGGGAATTGCTTTATCGTGTGCCAGCCTAAAGCTAAAAGTATGCATATGATTTTGATTATATGTGGCTGCGCTAAGTACAATTTACAAACTTTGTGTGCTTCACCAGTCTCAACTCAATACAACTTCTGACACATCCTTCTAAGTAAATAATCTGAGCTCTGCTGGCACACTGCCTGTTGATGCCAGGACTTTGAGATACAACAGCATTGAAGGTATCCATAGTTGCAAGGTTGGAGGTGACACAATATCTTGCTGTTCTCAGCTGAACATCAGTGTATCAAACATATAAAATGTATTAAATAAATATTATGAAATATAGAAAATTAAAATATATAGCATTGGAAGAGCATTTAATAACTGCTAAAGTGTTAGTTCTCTCATACCACATGGCTTGTTTCCTATGACTCTCCATAACTCACTGTTTTAAATTTGAATCCTTGGTATGGGTACCAGATTAATGCTGTTGTAACATACTCATATGCCATTGTAAGCATACTAAACTTGGTGTGGGATAGTTGAAAAGTTAAATCAACCTCTTACAGGTATTTGAGGAATTTGTGCATCTATAAAAGTCTGGACTATACTGCATTTTTAAGATAGTAAAATGGTACCTTAAAGGCAAATCCTTTCTGTTTTCAGTCATTTTGGACTCTGACACAACCTACAGCTCAGAGCTTCTACCCTTTTCAATTTTCATCCTCTCATTGGCTAAGTAGTGCAAAATTATTTGCTCTCCTATCCCCAGAAAACATGCAAAGGAACAAATTCCCTCCTTCCAAGATTTGAAAACTTCATTGCCAACTTTGTTTTTTCAATTGTGGATTCAATACCTGCTCACCCAGCTGTTAATATTCCAAAAAGGAATATCAACCTTGTCCTCTCTCTTGGCAGTCCACACTTCTAATACTTGCCTTACTTAGGCCATACCCACTGTATGAGTGTGATAACAGGCTGCACCCATTCTAGTTTTGCTAACGGCCATAACATTCTGCTTCTAGCCATAACAAACAGAACACAAATCAGAAACTGACAGCAAAATGTTTGAAGTGAATGTGTAGTGTGTTTAAAAGGAGAATATATTAAATCAGCTACCGTATTACCAATCAATCACTGTGAAGTGCTCACGGCAGTATTTATTCCATATGTCCTACAACTTTTAAACACAGAAACAAGTGACAAATCCCTTAATCTCTCTCTCAGAAACACTCTGCATACACCTCCAATTTAAAGAGGAGAATGGAGTTGACACACATTGCCAAATACCAGCTAGCGTATATGTAAAAATCAGGATCTGAATATTTTCATGGGTGGTAATTATGCTGGAAAAGAATAAAAATAAATTGTCTTAAACCTAGAAAAATGTGTGAAAATAAGTCTTGGATTGTGTTTAGAAACTCACTTTTGAAACTGGCCCTCTATTCTCTATGGGCTTCTTCCATACCCTATTGATGTCAATGGCAGTCTATTAACTTCATTAGGCTTTGGATCAGCTGTTAAATTAACCAGTAAGTGTCACTCATACAATAGGGGCAAATCCATATTTATATTAGCCATTACTCAATAACAAGCATAGTAAATCAATGTCTCAGATATTCTAATAACAGAAGCACCAGTGCTCAAGGGTATTTATTATTTATATTGTGGCAGCACCCTTGTCATGCACTAGGTCTTCATGATGCTCGGAGCTATCCCTACACATAACAAAGACAGTGCATGTCCAAAATAACTTAACATTTAGACAGAAGATAAGATGTGTGTTATTGTCCCTGGGCAGGCTGCCCCTTCTGAGAGACTTATTTTCCAGCACTGAGTGTGATTCTTTCAAGTGACAGGCTCATGCCTCCACTTCTTTTTTCAACTGGATCCCACAGCCCAGCCACTCCCTGCCTGGGTCTCTGAATTACACTCTACCTCATAGCCAACTGTGATACCTATTAACCCAATGGGCATGGTACCTACAAGAGTTTTTTCTTTCAGGAACCTGTGGACAGTGGTAGTATGTAGTAACACAAAAAAGCTTTTTCCAAGACAAAGTGTGATATATTCTGTCTCAAAGGTACACACCATTCCTTGAACTTAAAACAAAGTATATTTTCACTTGGCATTCCCCTCAAGCCCCTACATAGATGTGATTTAGTCATGTTCTCCCACCCCATAGGATGCTCTCCAATTTACCCATATATTTTATTTGGTGGACAGAACCTTGAATGCCTCAGTATTCCTTGGTATGATTTTCAGAGAGGGATACACTCTGATAGATTTGTGATATGCTTAAGAAGATAAGACTGTGTGGTTAAGTATAGCAAGTATTTCACTCATTCCTTTCCAGCAGTCCTTCTCAGTAGAAATATTCTCCATGTAATTCTAGTGGCTTGGACTAGCCCAGTGAGGGTTGTACAAACCTCATTGGATACAAGGTTCCAGGAGTATGGAAGCACAGAGTGATTTGAAACTAACAGGGATGGATGACAGGTTGGTATAGTTTGTGATAAAATAGGACTGGAGATGTTGTGAAGAAACCTGCACTTAATCAAGTAACTTGGCTTGCATACCAAGACTGTATGACAGCGTCTAGACTACATCCCTCTTTCAACAGAGGGATGTAAAATAGACACTTCGAAAGTGCAAATGAATCGGGGATTTAAATATCCCGTGCTTCATTTGCATAATCACGTAATGGTGCTCAATCAAAAAAGCATCATTTCAAAAGTAAAACCGTGGTCTAGATGTGGTTCTTTAAAAAATGGCAGACTTTTTCGAAAGATCCTGTAAACCTCAAAAAAAATTATGTTTGAAAATGAGGTTCACAGGATCTTTCGAAAAAGCCTGCCATTTTTGAAAGAATCGTGTATAGTCCACGGTTTTACTTTTGAAATGACACTTTTTCGAAAGAATGCCATTACGTGATTATGCAAATGAAGCACAGGATATTTAAATCCCTGCTTCATTTGCAATTTTCACGTGTCTAATTTACATCCCTCTGTCAAAAGAGGGATGTAGTCTAGACACAGCCTATGTTAAGTAAGACTCCCAGGAGCATCTAGAATGTCCAAGAACACCCATCTTTCTCTGTTAATTTAATGAAAAGTAAAATCCCTCCACAGCTAAACCTATGTATGAAGGATAACACTGAACTACCAAACTGGGTAACTACTGGGTTACCAAATCTCATAGAAGAAATTGATGACAGTCTGCAACAATAACAATTACATCACTACCAGATACAATTAGGTTAGGGATAAAAAAAAAAGTAACCTGAATATAGGAATTAATTTATATATGACCACAAATAATTGATTTTTCAATTATAAATTCAGTCTAGCAGCCCTAAAGGAAAGGGTCGAACTGAGGAAGCACATACTTGGATGAATCACTGTTATTCTGGGATGCAGTTTCAACTACTTGCCTGAAAGACTGTAGAAAAAACAAAAACACAGAACTGCCTAGTACTATTCTGACTGACATAGATGACTGCAATTAACATCTTTTTGCAAAGAATGAAAAATCTATCCTCCTACGCATTTGCCTTTACCAATGGATTGACCTTTCTTTGGGATCACCCTCTTCCTGTGAAAAAAAATAGTTCAGTCTCCACACTCAGGCTACGGGTACACTGCCTTTTTTTTTTTTTTTTGAGGAAGAAGATATGCAAATTGTGCTCACATTTGCATTTCTTCTTCCTATTCTTTTTGCAGAAGAGGTTTTGCCACTATTTGGCCCCATGTAGACGGGGCCAAATGTCAGAAAAAAAACCTTTCCAAGACCCCTTAGTCCTTGTAAATCAAAGTTTACAGGGACTTGCAAAAGAGGGTTTTTTCCTCACATTTGGCCCTGTGTACACGGGGACAAATAGCAGCAAAACCTCTTCCACAAAAAGAATTGGAAGAAGATATGCAAATGTGAGCACAATTTGTGTATATTCTTCCTCAAAAAAATGGTAGTGTACCCATAGCTTCAGACTATGTCTACACTGCAGTTATGTTTTGGAAAAAGGTATGCAAATTGCAAACTGGAATTTGCATTTCTTTTTTCGGAAGAGGCTTTTCCAACATTTGGCCTGTCTACATGGGTCAAATGTGGGAAAAACCTCCTCGTTCAGAAGAGTCCTTATTCCTCATAAAATGAGGAATATAGGGCTTCCAAAAGAACATGCCCGCTTTTTTTGGAAACTGATCAGAAAAAGCAGATGCTTTCCCTGGACGTGGCAGAGTTTTTCCGGGATAACTCTGGTGTCTTAGAAAAACTCTATAGTGAAGAAATAGCCTCAATCAGTTTGACTACATCTGCACTGCGGTGCTATTTCGGGATACCAGATGTATCCTGAAATAGCTATCCTGCGTCTTAACAGCAAGCCCGTTATTTCGAAATCTAACAGGCTTGCTATTCCAATGTTCCTGTAAACCACATTCCACAAGGAGTAAGAGACATTTTGGAATAGCGGATTATTTTGAAATTAAATTATGGAGCCATGCTTTCAGAGCCTCATCTATTCGAATGACACCAGAAGTTGTGTAATTCGTTGCAGCATTGGGCCTCAAATACATTTCTTTGCTTAAAATATTAGGCTGGGAATAAGGGGTTGTTTAACCATCTCAGTCATCTGCTCTGTATTGCACAGCTCATATTCTGAGGCAATGATCACACACCAACTTACCTGCTATGGAGTAGCACTGTTATATGCTGCAGATGAAATCAACTGCATATGTTAAAAAAATACAATGCCAATTGTCAGATTACAAAATGGGGTAATGGAGGAAAAATAGACTATACAAATTATTTGGAGTTGCAATTTGAATGTGAAAGAAAATAATTATGTTTCAAAAGCTATATTCATTTATCTCTACAACTACACAGGCCACATGTAAGAAATGAGGTGAACGGGTTCATTTTATATGCTTTATAATGCTTACAGCCATTTTATAAGATCCGTATTCATAAAATATAAATATGAATAACTCTTACAAGAAAAGAAGGAATAAAAGGAATTTATCATACTAACATATCCAAATACGTACTATTCAAACCTTTTATGAATAGACAAAGGAATTGCTCAACAGATTCCTGGTTAAAATAGCCATTTATCATGGAAATGAGAAATAATAGGGTACAATTTTTCTTATGTCCCTCTGATAGTTTAAAAATGAATTCCTTATTGTACTCCAATGGCTAAATATGAGAGAAGTTTATAGATCTGGATGGGAACTCTTAGATTTATTTTTTTCAATCAGAAAATGTCTATTTGTTGAAAATGAAACTTTCACAGAAATAGATGTCCAGTTAAAATACAGTGAGGTGGCTATGGTCCCTACAAATGATGTGGGAGATCCAAATTCAAGTCCTTGATACCTATAAGGTAAGAACCATGTTCATGCCTGATTGAGATGAGGGACTAAAACTGGCATCTTCAATATCCTGCATAAATGCACGAACCACTCAGCTATTCCAGGTTGGGGCTGCTTGTTGTTCTCAATAGAAAAACCTTAGAGACAAAAGTTGCTAACCAGCTCCAGCTCCGTGCAGTGAGTGGAATGAGTATAGAGCCCTTGAAAATGTGAGCTGATAGTTCTGACCTCCTCTGGATCTGTACTGTTAGGCTACATCCACACTGCACTGTAGTTCAAAATAAGATACGCAATTTGAGCTACGCAAATAGTGTATCTTATTTTGAAATAGCTTATTTCGTCATTTGGCACTGTCTATACAGCACCAAATTTCAAAATAACACACTATTCCGAAACATCACTTAGAGTGCATCTAGACAACACCCTTCTGTTGGAATAATCTATGCAATTTACACTACACAAATTGCGTTGTTTATTCTGAGTTTAGGTCAAAAGAGCTTATTTTGAAATTTGGCACTGCGTAGACAGCGCCAAATTTCAAAATAAGGCACTATTCTGACAAATCCCTTAACCTTCATGGAATAAGGGTTACAGGGATGCTGGAATAGCACGTCCACTATTTTGGGAAATAGCAGACTTGTTTAAAGACATGGCATTGTTATTTCGGGATACTTCCGGTATGCTGAAATAGAGCCGCAGTCTATTCCTCGTGGAATGAGGCTTACAGAGTTGTCAGAATAGCGAGCCAAAACTAACGGCTTGCTGTTAAGACATGGGATAGCTATTTTGGGATACTTCAGTATCCCGAATAGTGTTGCAGTGTAGACATAGCCTTAGGCTGTGTCTACATTGGCGCGATCTTGCGCAAAAACACTGACGTTCTAATGTATGAAATCAGTGCTTCTTGTGCAAGAACTATGATGCTCCCGCTCAGGAATAAGCCCTCTTGCACATCTGTTCTTGCGCAAGAGGCCAGTGTAGACAGGCAACATGAATTTCTTGTGCAAGAAAGCCCTATGGTTAAAATGGCCTTTAGAGCTTTCTTGCGAAAGAGAGCGTCTACACTGGCATGGATGCTCCTGCGCAAAAGCACATCTTTTGCGCAAAGGCACATGCCAGTGTAGATGCTCTCTTGCGTAAATACTTTAACACAAGAACTCTTGCATTAAAGAGTATTTGCGCAAGATCATGCCAATGTAGACGTAACCTAATTAGAGAAGCAGCATTGTGGGTTTTATAAAAAAGGAGAGGTAAGAGACTTTGGGAAGATATCAATTTAAAATATTATCCTAGAAACAACATATGGATGGTAATGATATCCTGGGAAAGCCTATATCAAATACCATGGAATAATTTTTTTGTCCACAAAATTCCCTAATTCTATTAGAAAAAAAGCTATCACCCTCTTCATGAAATAATCAAAGGCCCTCTCTTCCACCACCCCAAAAATCACCTCTGCTTCTTTAGTATAGTAACATTTTCCCATTAGGGAAGAGAAACAATACTCAGTGACCAGTCACAAAACCATCAAGTAGCTAATACATGTGACAACCACAGTTTGCAAGTAATGCACAGGCAGAAATTTGCATGAAATTTGTTGACTAGCTAAAAAGTTCTTAACATGAAAATATGAAGTAATTTGCTTTTATATAAACACATAACCCTCAGGAAATAAAGAGAACCTGCATCCAGTTCCATTAATTTATATCACTATCAATCCAATGTGAGTTCAGGAGCCTGTTTGTTCAGATAATTTCACTTTTCCCCACAAATTATTTCCAGGTTATGTGCTGTGAAATCAAGTAGCTCGCTCAGCTGTATGCAAAAAGGCAATTCTTCTTATGTTAATACCTCAGCTACTCGTGGGTCTCTAGTCTGTCAAGGCATACATCCTTCAACATGTTACATTACAATTTTGGACAGAACTATTGATTTACCTGAAACCTGGAATCCTATTATAACTCTGCTTACCTGCGGGCACCTAGCACTACTCCTACAGTATGGACTAATATGACTGATTTTGAAAAATTGATCCTTTGCAGGTAACTAATCATTGTCTGTGCCCTTATGTCACATTATCTGTCAGCATTCTCCTCTGTCCTGATTTATGTTTGCCAGTGATATAAGCCTATAAGATTCCTTTGTTTGGATATTTAAAAGAGTGAAATGTAACAGTCCTCTTGACTCTTACTAAGATACTGTAGAAAATAGAGGTGTTAGAACAATAATATTTTGAAAGCATCCTCATGACTCACTTAGGATGCTCCACATCATATTAAAATAATATAAAATACACATAAAAGAAACAAAAAAAGATTGTCCACTGAAAACTTAACAAAAGTCAATGGGTCTAAAATTCCAAGGGAAAAAGAAAGGATTAAGTGGGGAAAGATACTCATAAAGGAAGATCCAAGTGCAATGTTCTGCCAATTTAAGCATTATTATTAGCTGAACATTCCTGTGTCAAAAACTTATAAAATATCTAATGTTCGTATTTATGGTTTTATTATTATGGTTTAATTTTAGCACATTCGTGACATCATCATAAGAAATAACGACTTTGGAACAAATGCTGTCAGGCTAAATCAGTATAACTGTCTCAAATGCAGCTATACCAGTTTACCGTGGCTGAAGAACTGACTCTAGGTTTTGAATAGATATTCTGTGAGCAGTTCTGCTATTGTGTTGAGTATGATGGGATTCAAATACAGTATGTTTGATAGTTTTATTGGCAGACTCAGGCATTTCCTATCAGCTGGCACTTCATAACCCCCAAAGTCTAATAGTTCTGGAAGTTGCAGCTGCCTAGTGCTCATAATGCAGTACATAATGCTCTCATGCCAAGAATCAGCAATCTACATCTGATCCCAGGAAGTCTGTGATACCTGTTAGAATGTTGAAGATGTGCAGTCACCTTTCCCTTTCTCTTCTTTTCACCATGGGTATCAGCACTGGGCAGGCCTGAATTAGACTCATACCATAAAGAAACTTTAATCATATGTAACTAGCATTTATAAAATGATAATAATAACATTGATTACAGTATATACAAACCAGTAGGCTGACTAGGAAGCTATATGAGGAGCCTGAGCCAAAACTCACACTGAAATGACTTCAATAAACTTTAGGTCAAAAATACAGAATTGTATACAAGATCCCACATCTCATGAAAATGCCATCCTTTCTAAATCTAATTAAGTATTTGTGATCTGTTCATAATCAGAGAGCTCACCAAGTTTATGTGCATTTCAGATGCTCATTGCCATATTTCTGCCTATTGTGTTATGCTCAAACAACTATACGACACTTTTATATATATAAACTTGATGAAATTATATATAATATCCTCAAATGAAATAGAAACTACTTCACCAGAAATATTTTCAGGAAACCCTTCAACACAGGAAATATAACTGTTGTCTTCATTATATGGCTGGCAAAAGCAACAACAAGATTTTCAGTATCTTCATTTAATTATAATCCCATTTTAGAAGAGTTGAATTTAAAAAAAAATTGAGGGTATAACACAAGCCTACAAAAATGAAAATTAATAGTAAAAATTAAAATATATCATCTTGATAAGTTAAACAAAAAGGTATGAAATTGGCACCCTCTTGGGCTTTGGATTTGGATCTGTAGATCACATATATTTCCTTGTATTTATCTATGTTGTAACACTCATGCTATCTTTACTTGATGAATCGGTGTAAATTTCCAGTTTGCTAAAACTTGACACAATTTTTCCAAAGCCAGAGGGAACATTAAAAGGTATATGTAGTATTATGAGATCCTGGAAACAAACTTGTAAATACCTTTTCTTAATTATAGTTGTTGCAATTCAGGGGTCAGCAGGATTAGATTATGTAGTATCTTGCTGATTCCAGAATACATTGTACAAAGTGAATTGTTGGGCAAATTGCTTCCACATGAGCAAGCCCTGTTAATTACTCCTCCATTATTTTGTCATTTGTATTTTAATGAATTTTTCATATAAGCACAAGTATCAGCCTACATTGTATAATACCGAAGACAAGAGTTACTGCCTTCATTATCATGTAAGTCCTCTCTTTGCAGGTTAGATTTTTCTGATCCTTAAAATACTTTTCCTGGGATTCCTGCCTTAGTTTCATAGAAAGTTTTGAGTACTTCTGCCACTTTTTTCTGAAGGATATTTTTTTAAATGTGTATCAAAGGTTTAACATATACACTAAATATATTTTGTGCTCAAAAGACTGACTGTATTGTTACCTGGAAGCATGCTCTTGACTTTCATCCTGTATCTGCGTCTATGCTGACAGTGGCAGTTATTCAACATCTCCCCAAGTATCTACAGTACTTAAAGTAATTACATGATGTAGCCATATCTGATACAGTTCTGAGCCTGTTCATTTGAAGTAATCCCGTGTTTACCTTATTTTGGATCCTTTGTTTTTTTCCCAAATCTTTTCTATAGTGAATAGCATATACCTGCAACTAAGATCTAAACCTGCCTCAATGAGGAAGCACTGGTTTATTCATTACTATTACAACTGTTATTGTAATTTACAGACATATAGTAGATTTGGCTTGACATAAGTAACTTGCTTCATTTCTTAGGCTACGTCTATACTGCACCTCTCTTCCACAAAAGCTTATGCAAATGAAGCGAAAAAATGAGGAAGAACAGCTCTTGAGCAAGAGGGGGGGTTTGCGCAAAAAGGAGCTGTCTACACAGCTCCTTTTTGTGCAAAAGCCTCTTCCGCAAAAACAGCCCCTAAATAATTATGCAAATGAAGTGCGACAATATGCTAATCCATGCTTCATTTGCATAAGCTTTTGCGGAAGAGAGGTGCAGTATAGACATAGCATTAGTGGGCATGACCAGGAAGATGAACTGACTGTTAAGTTGAAAAATGGCTTCGTCTAGATTACTGCTTTTTTGGGGGAAAAGGTACACAAATTGCACTCCGCAATTTGTGTACATTTTTCCAATTGTTTTTTCGCAAGAGGCTTTTTCAAAATTTGGCCCATCTACACTGGGCCAAATTTTGGAAAAGCCTCCTTTTTGGAAAAGCCCTTCTTCCTCATGAAATGAGGAAAATAGGGATCTGAAAGAACTCATCTGCCTTTTCCCAAAAAAAAACTCGCAGTCTAGACATAACCTGTGAAATTAACAAGCAGTATACAAGAGTCCAGATGCCCGTGATAGCTAAGATAAAGCAGTCTACTCACTCTGCTCCATACCTGGTGAAAGTATTCAATAGACAGGTCTTGCTTCACCTTCATTTTTCCTTTACCTAGCCAGTAAACCCCTCTTACAGTTTAGTTTCAGTGGGTAAGTTAGTCACACAAAGGTTAGTCACCTGTCTCCATTCCCCTGAGAAGTTCTGCTTTGTCCTTTCCTGAGGGTCAACAACCTAAGCCATTTATAATGACTTCAGCTTTACTTTGTAACTGGGTAGAAGAGACCTCACCAGGGTTCACTCAGCTCTACTGCTGAGCTGTGGCTCCAAAGAAGAACTCTCATTACATCATACCACATGAAGGAGTCATCTCTCCCTCATATCACATCAAAGCCCTCATATTGTATGCTGTTACTATTAAAACTACCCTATGCTGCAGGATCTTCAGGAGAAGGGAGCCAGTACAATATAAGACCCTTGAACAGACTCCTTTCCACTAGGAATAGTAATAGATAGGTAGCCGTGTTAGTCTGGTCTAGCTGAAACAAAAAACAGGACTATGTAGCACTTTAAAGACTAACAAGATGGTTTATTAGGTGATGAGCTTTCGTGGGCCAGACCCACTTCCTTAGATCAAATTGTGGAAGAAAATTGGCACGACCATATATACCAAAGGCTACAATCAAAAAAATGAACACATCTGAAAAGGACAAATCAAATTTCAGAACAGAAGAGGGATGCGGGGGGGGGGAGGTAAATGTCTGTGAGCTAATGATATTAGAGGTGATAAATGGGGAAGCTGTCTTTGTAATGGGTAAGGTAATTAGCGTCCTTGTTAAGACCTAGGTGTAAAGTGTCAAATTTAAGCATGAATGACAGTTCAGAGGATTCTCTTTCAAGTCTGGTGTTAAAAGGTCTTTGAAGCAGGATGCAGGTAATCGGGTTGTTGAGACAATGCCCTTTCTGGTTGAAATGGCAAGAAACTGTTTTTTTCTTTGTGATCCTGTCTAATATCTGTTTTGTGTGCATTGATTCTTTGGCGAAGTGTCTGAGACTTTTGTCCAATGTACATAGCAGATGGACATTGTCGGCACATGATTGCATACATTATATTTCTGGATGAGCAGGAATATGTGTTCTTGATCTTATAACTCAATTGCTTAGGTCCAATAATGGTATCAGCAGATAATAATGTGTTGGACGGGTTTAAGTTGGGGGCTGTAGGTGATGACAAGTGGTGTTCTATTGTTGGTTTTCTTGGGTCTATCTTGAAGTAGATGGTTTCTGGGTATTCGTCTGGTTCTTTCAATTTGTTTTTTTATTTCTCCAGGTGGGTAGTTGAGGTTTATTAAATGCTTGGTAGAGATCCTGAAGTTTCTGGTCTCTGTCAGTGGGATTAGAGCAGATGCAATTGTATCAAAGGGTTTGGCTATGGATTATGGATCGTATGGTGTCTTCTGGATGGGAGCTGGAGGCATGAAGGTAACTGTCTGAGTCGGTGGGTTTTCTGTAGAGAGTGGTGTCTAATTTACCATTGGTGATTTGTGGGTGAGAACGAAGTTACATAGGTAAGCCCCCAACTTAAACCCATCCAACACATTATCAATAAACTACAACCTATACTGGAACGGGATACTAAACTCTGAGAGGCTCTGGGAGACATACCCATAGTCTCCCATAGGCAACCACCTAACCTCAAGATGATTCTTACCAACAACCACAGGACATACCCCACTAACACCAACCCTGGAACTTTCCCTTGCAACAAACCCTGTTGCCAGCTTTGTCCACATATTCACTCTGCTGATACCATTATTGGACCTAACCAATTGAGTTATAAGATCAAGAACAAATATTCCTGCTCATCCAGAAATATAATGTATGCAATCATGTGCCGACAATGTCCATCTGCTATGTACATTGGACAAACGTCTCAGACACTTCGCCAAAGAATCAATGCACACAAAACAGATATTAGACAGGATCACAAAGAAAAAACAGTTTCTTGCCATTTCAACCAGAAAGGGCATTGTCTCAACAACCCGATTACCTGCATCCTGCTTCAAAGACCTTTTAACACCAGACTTGAAAGAGAATCCTCTGAACTGTCATTCATGCTTAAATTTGACACTTTACACCTAGGTCTTAACAAGGACGCTAATTACCTTACCCATTACAAAGACAGCTTCCCCAATTATCACCTCTAATATCATTAGCTCACAGACATTTACCTCCCCCCTGCATCCCTCTTCTGTTCTGAAATTTGATTTGTCCTTTTCAGATGTGTTCATTTTTTTGATTGTAGCCTTTGGTATATATGGTCGTGCCAATTTTCTTCCACAGTTTGATCTGAGGAAGTGGGTCTGGCCCACGAAAGCTCATCACCTAATAAACCATCTAGTTAGTCTTTAAAGTGCTACATAGTCCTGTTTTTTCTTTCTACTAGGGAAAGTGCTAGTTGTCACAAATTAGGCCTTCTTTTCCCCTGTTCTCAGATCAGTTCCACCTTGCAAGAAATCTGAGTTGGTGTATAATTACATTGGCTCCCAAAATATTCTTGGAGGAATTCTTGATATAAAGCTTATGCAGATGAATCTTTTTGAGTAGCAATACTTCCTCTGTTTCAGCAATGATTGGGGAGAAAGAGTTCCTTACCCTCAGGAGATTCTGTTTTTTTTTCTTTTCTGTGATTCTGTTAAAATAGATGTTGCAGCTCTATGGCCATTCTTCCCTCTGTTCAACAGAAGGGGAATGAGAGCAAAGGAGTTCCCTACATTCAAGAAATTCAGGTCACAGGGCTTTGTTACAGACTCTTTGGTTGTTTCTTCCTGGGAGTAGTAGGGAGGAGGAATGACCACACTTATCTGCCTAACATAAGCCCCACTTCTTTGCAATTTGAAAGGTGTGTGTGGGGGGGGAAGGGGGTCTGCCTTTGGTAGGCCTTACGTATCTTCAGTTGGGGGATCCAAATAAAGTCCCAAACCCCATGTACATTTAGGAATGCTCCCTCCCTGTGGTCCCAGCAAAGCATGGAGGTGACAAGTTTACAGTTCTGCCAGCAGTCTATCTGCAACTTATTAGGTTTTGGGAAAATCGCTTTGGCTAAGATTAGACAGGCTCAGCCTGTTTATCTTACTCTGAGAGTCCACTGTGCTTTCCCTAGGGTTTCAGTGAAGGTCTTCTACCGAGGAGTTCCTTCCATGGCTTCAGGAGTCACTCCTTCAATTTGCTGCATAGGGCCATCCCGCTCTTTCCTAACCCTGCTAATTGCAGTTTCCTCCATTTTGAATTTCTCCACCTACCTTCCCTATCATGCATGAACAACAGGGTCAGAAGATGAGTCGTACTGCCAGGGTCTTTGGCTCCTTCCTCATCCATGCACACAATGCCTCTCCCCACACACATACCCTGTCTGAGGCTTACATTATTATTTTGATTGTGGTATCACTCAAAGACCTGAACAAGGATCAGAATCCCCATTTTGGTAATCATTTTAACACACACATACATACTGCACTAAGTGTGTGTGTGTAGTTCCCAACATCTCTACAAAACTGAGTGAGCGTTTGAATATATGGTATATAAAAGTAACCCAACTTCAGAGCTTGGTAAATGATCCACTGTCAACTATATTTGTTATGAATTTAGCCCCTTTGTGGTTAGTGAATCATTTGCAAACTGATCCAGGTTTCTGGGAATATAAATTGATGTACATTAAGAAGTCACAAAATAATATTTATGAATAATTCTCAACTGCAGGTTTTGTTTGCAAATTGTGCACTTAGACTAATAGTTATCCATTATTCATTATGAGTGACTGGCCAAATTACATATGTGCTTTGTTGAACTGAGACCTAAGCATTTTGCTTGCATTGGGGCAACAGCACAAGTTTTGCTCTGCATTTGGATGAATTCAAGTTTTAAAATAAAATACTAAATGATAAATGACATTTCAAAACTAATCTTTGTGGAGGGGCCAACATTGTTTATACTTCAGGGACTGTTGATAGCTGCAGGGTCATCATAATACTAACCTATAATTAGTTTTATCATTATGACCTCATGAATTATAGCAAACTAAGCAACAACACTTGTGAATTAGTTTTATTATTTAACCACCTCTTGTAATCTTGTGTGTCAGTTTAGGATTGTCAAACAAGCACATTTTCTAGTGTCATTTTTTCAGTCTAATTTTAGATGACTTGATGCATCTGGTCCATCATTGCACCGAGAGACTATTCCGCAGCATACCTAACAATGATCTTTTTTAAAAAATTCAATTGGTCAGTGTCTACACAACCAGGTTATTTTGAAATAAGTTATTTCAAAATATTAACTCCCAAACCTACTACTTTGAAATAAGCTTATTCCTCTTCACAAGCAGGAGTTATTATTTTGAAATAACAAGCCCATTATTTCAAAATAACAGGCTTGGTAGTGAGGATGCTCACCTTGTTATTTTGAAATTAAAGGAGTTAATTTGAAATAACTCCCAATGTGGACATGCCCCTGCATCTGATAACATTGAATTATTGCATACCCCCTTTGGTTGACTATTCCCTCAGTGATGTATTAATCCTACTCCTTCACATCATTTCAAATATCCCTTTGGCAGTGGGAATAAACAAAGCTCCATCATCCCTGTCTATTTTGGGTTGCTTTTTGCATGTCCTCCATTATCTGAGACACATTTGGTTTCCTTCACAATGTGCTGTTCAAGTGAGGGATTTTTTTTTTTTTCACCCCTTTGTGCTACTCTAGCACAAAGGTGGAATGCCTGCCATGGCAGAGGCTCTGGCTACATTCTTAATGTTGCAGATATTTCCATCCTCTTTGTGGATCATTTTGAAGATAAGCAATTATTGAATTCTGACAAATCAAAGCATTTGTTCAAATTCCCACCATTGAAGGCCTACTATTTTCCTATAGCATTTGCTTTTGAAGGCAGTTAGACTTCTGTTTGAACCATTGGTGGATTTCCAATTTTCACATCCATATGTGAAGATGGATTTGAGTAGAAGTTTTGTGGTTTTGTCTGGAAGTGTAATTCTATACTGTAGTGAAGGCCCATGGCATGACCCCAGGTAGTCCAGATCAATACTATTCAGGCTCACAAGGCTGAGGCTGCAGGTCTATAAAACTGTCATGTAGATATTAGAGCATAGTCTCCAGCCCAAGACCAGGCACCCCACAAAAAGGAAGGATCTCAGAGCCTGAATTTCAGCCTGCACACTGATTTTATAGCCCTGCAGCCTGAGATGGAATCTATTGACTCTGGCTCTGAGACTCAGTGTCATGGTTTGTTCTTTTATAACTCACATTGTAGACATACACTAAATTGAGGATTTTCAGTGATTTGTTTTGAGCTGGTGAATGCAATTGATGCCTCAGCAATTTGTGATCTTATTTACTTCTGGATATCCCCATTGGCTTGCACACTACTGCCCAGTATGTGAAATGGCTCACCTCTTGTATTCCTTTGGCTTCTAACATAATACTTTCCAGCTAGGGTAAACTTGATAGTTAGTAAAACATTATCAACTCAGCAAGGTTCTCTCTTTCATCAGCCATTTTTGTTTCTTTGGCAGTGTTGTCCACGTGTAATTCCTCTTGTTCTTCTCATTCTGCTTTTTATTATTTGTTCTTTTTTTGACAGGGATTGGTGCTTTTATCTAGAGATACTATGAGTTAATGTTTTCTTTGGCTTGTTTCTTTTACACACTTCGACTTAAGCTCACTTATCCAGATTTCACATTTGCTTGACTGGAAACCAACTACAGTTATTGCAGAATCTATTACAGGATCTGTTCATGCAGAAAGGACAATGACATGTCACTTTTTTTGTGGGTGATGGACTGATCCTGTAATGTCTTGACCATTGGATATTTGTTGTTCTTTTTTTTTTTTTTTTTGAGGTTGTTTTTCTTAAGTTTAATTTTCAGTCTTGACATGCATCAATTGTAATTGCTTCTGGCATTGTTTCTCTATATATTCCAATGTCCTGAAGAGTTGTTGTACATTTCCTTCCAATGCATAATGGTCAATCTGGCTACTGGTGGCACTGTCTGGAGAATTTAAATTTACTTTAGCTATCCATGTGTTCCTTTAATTATGGTGTCTGGTATTGGGCACAGTTGCACCAGTTGCACTATTCTGAATTTGGGACTCAAGTGTGTGCCTGCCAATTGTTTTCTGCATTCTTTTGTCATCATCTCCAACCTTGGCACTATTAGTCCCTTATTAGTTAGCAGATGTCATTTTGGGAATATTGTCAGTTTGTAGCTAATTGCAAAATTGATCTTTCATCTCATCGTAGTTTTCTGTTAGCGCAGCAATGTATATTTGTCATTTTCATGCTTTGTCTTTTTAACTGGCTTAGCGCAATTGGCTGTTAATTGCCTCCCAGTGTATAATGATTTTTTTTAACTTGGAAATTATAATTATTGCTACTCTGAGTAGTAGCTATCTTCTTTCCCAAATATATTGGGAATTTATTTTCATTTCTACACTTTTGTGTATACCACCCTTCAAATACTTGTTCATAATTATATCTAGTGATGCAGAACCTTGAGAATAATTGGTCTTAAAGTAAAAAAAAAATCAAATAGATATACAAACCCTTTCCCCACATATTTTAGGAAGTTCACATTTTAATCTAGATTCAGACAGTGCTTCAGGACTAACTTTACTTTAAAGTTTTAATGTTGGATATGCTCATATGAGCACCCAAAAGGGTATGTCTGCAGAGTATTTTGAATATGTTAAAGGCTAAGTATTATTACCAACATTGACAGAGGCTCCCTATTAAGATGACACTTCACCAGTGTTGTCGATTACCATTTTTATGTTTCAGCCAACTCCAGTTGACTCCAGCTGGAGCTAGATGAGACTTGCTATACATATTTCAAAAGGAAAGTCATTTATGCAGGTCCCATTGATCTTAGCCTCTGTATTTCATGAAGTTTATGGCATGAGCACAATTATTGGCTGCAAGTTAATCCTGGAGGTCACATCATAGGAGACACCTCACTGACTGGAAGGGTGGACAACACTTTTAAAATTTCTGTTGCTTTGGAATTCCAATATATTTCCAAGAAATATAATTTTAAAAAAATAGAGGGTTTCTTATTCCATTTTAATCTGGGACTTCTTTATATTTGCCTATAAATTACTACAGGTTGGACCTTCCAAAACCAGGACCCTCTCATCTGGCATTCCTGGATCAGAGAGTTCTGGCTGGGAGCTCCAACGGCAGGAGGGTTGGTGGCTCGGAGCCTGGCAGGGCTGAGTCTGGGACTGGTTCCAGAACCTCAGTAGTACAGCCGGTTCCATGGCAGCCCAAGTGGCAGTGCTGGGGACATGGCAGCCACAGCAGCCTCAGTAGTGAGGCCAGGGCCAGAGACTTGGCAGCTGCGGCAGCCCCAATAGTGGGGACGAAGCCAGAAACTCGGCAGCCCCAATAGTGAGGCTGGGGCCGTGGAAGTCCTAGCTGCTGGGGCATCACATCAGCCTGCAGTGGGGGTGGCTAGGGCCAGCAATGGGGAGGGAAGGTGGCTGGGGAGCCAGTAGTAGGGGACCTCCTCTGCTCCCCTCATTTGGGACTGGTTAGGTCCTGAGGTGCTGGACTAGAAAGGTGCAACCTGTACTCACATCTATGGCTCAAAAACAAAATGTAATATTTATCTAGCAGATTCTTTTGTTCTTTTCTACTAGACCTTAAATATTACATTTTCCTGTCTTATTTTATTTAAAGCTTACAGCTAAAACTGGTAAAAAAATGGGGGAAGTTGTTCAAAGTAGCTATAGTGGCATGAGGGACATATGATGGTGAACAAAATAAATGGTAAATTATTTCAAGTTAGATACTAAACCAATCTTTAAAAAAATTAGATTGTGCAAGCATTGGATAAAAAGAATCAAATAAAGCATGACTTAGAAATGGGAGTCAATCAATTCAATAATTATGCCATATCCTTATATAAATCTGTCAAGATGATTGGCAAAGAGACTTGGCCTTCTATGCCCTATAACTTGTGGATCATCACATTGTATAGTTTCTTCCAGAAAATGTGTCAGAGTGGTGAATTACCTATAGCAAGAGACAGAATAGAAAATAGCTAGCACCTTTTAATTCACATCGCTATCTCTCTCTCAAAAAAACTTGCTTTCAGACTGAAATTTCACATGCTTGATGCAAGCTCAAAGATTAATTCTGCTACCAAGTTTGAGGCAAAATTGGTTTAGCTGTTTGAGTGATGAGTATGAACAATATATATGCTGTACTTTTGAAAAATGGTTCCGAGTTTTCATTTAAGCTCAAATAACTCAACTTGGAAAATTTAGACTGAGTATATCTATAGGCCTTAGTAAGAAGGGGGATCCCTGCTAAACTTGGGAAAAAATACCATCATAAAAAAATAAACCTGAAAGTTACATCTACGTGAATGCACCTTGTAACTTTTAATACAGCCCTTGGGAAGTATATAGGGAAAGCATATGTTTCATTCAGTACATAATACATTGGGTAGCAAAATTTACAATACAAAGATTCCAAATCAGACAGGCTGTTTAACGTTGCTTCCTGAGTATATATATTCAATATCTCCTTTGTGGATCATCAATATTATCATTCCCATGACAATGTGTTTGTTGATACAGCTAGGTTGACAGAAGAATTATTCCAACAAGCTAGCTACTGCCTCTCAAGAGGATGGATGTACTAAGCTACAGAAAAATTCCTTCCATTGCTGTAGCATCTACATGTACCACTTCAGTAATTGTAGTGTAGACCTGAGTGAATGAGCACTTCAAAAGCAGTAGTAAGATTTCTAAAAAAAGAACTATGTATATGGATGAAGCAAAGCCCTCCAATAATCAGCCCTTCAGGTTAGACTAATCAATTAAAATGAGATCAAAGTCCACCTAAACCATAACATAGTCTGCCTCTGACAAGGAAGATTCAGTGGTGCGCAGATCAATATGAGCAATGATAGAGAAAGGACTGGGGGTTAGTGGTAAAAAGAAATGCTACTATAGGCTCCTACAGCTCTGACCATCATCATTAAATTATTTTGAAAAAGCCATTTAGAAGGCATAGAGGCTGAAATAATAGTAAAAAGGTCACTCATACATATTTTATAGGTACTAATTTCATGATAGAATACTATTTACATTAAAAGTCAGAAAAACCCTAGTGAAACTAAATATGCATTTTAAAAACATGCATCACAAGTTATACAAGGATAAAAAAACAAGTATTGTCCAAATAAGCAGATTCTATATTTGACCCTCTATAAGGCTCATGGGGGGAAAAAACAAAATAAAAAACTGCTGTCATTTTACAATGAAATGCCACTTAAGCTAATGGGGTGGCATGGAAGTAATAAAGTGCAGAATGTGGCCCATTGTATTTATTTTAGCATTAGGGACTTAAAAGAGTCCATTACTAGAGTGCTAGAGACCATAGGCTCCTCAGCATATGCTCTAAGTAATACAGTGCAATAACCTTTACAATTGTTCTAGCCCTTTCCAAACGGAGTGTCGCATACTAGTCTGATTCATTTTTCCCCTCACACTCTAAGTCTCTTCTTGTTATTTGTGCCCTAATTGCAGTCAGAATGCTCTGGGGGTGTGAACAACTATAGACAGCAATTCAAGCATAACAAAAATTTGAAAAGCTGCCCATGCAAAACAAGTGACACCATCTCATGTTTGCAAATTATACTAAACAGTTACTATGTAAACAGGTCAGGATTTTTGACCTATGTACGAGATAAGCCAGCAAAATGTAGACTTCTTAAGAATTCAGGAATTTTAAGTTAGGAGAAGGGCAAGAATTAAAAAATCCTTTAATATTTTAGCCGAACACTTATTGATATTATTCTAAATGACAATATTAGAAGTTCCTAAATCATTTTACAAACCTACAGTCCCAGGGTCCCTCAGGCACAAGTCTCAGGGAAGTCAATGGGAGTTTGGTCAGTAATGAATGCAGGATAAAAAGTAAATACAAAAGAAATGTTACCCACTTCAGGGACTAAGTGTGCAGTTTTGACAGCTCTTTAGACACAGACACAGACACAGACATGCGGCATATGAGATGATGTTAGAAGCTTGAGGTAATGAAAAAAAGCAACCCTCCCACTCAGGAAGAGAAGGGACAAGAGAAATCATTGAAGATGGTAACTCAGATAACAGAGACAGCTTTCAGGGCTCACTGTAATCTTGGGAGCCTAGAAATGTTAAGAAATGTTTCAGGATTTGTTTTGAAAAATTTGTAGTCATTCAGGATTTGTTTCAGAAAAATTTCTGAAAGCCTTCAAAATACAATAGCATCCCAACAGTGTTCAAGTTGAGAATTTATCACTGACATTTCTCAAACATTTCTGTGATTCACTGACTCCATTTCAGTCACCCATCACTGATCTTTGGAGCCCAAGATTACAGCAACAAGGTTGTTAACATTTGTGGGGTTTCCAAACCCCATCATTTCTGTAAGGACAATGACACCTGGCTGCTACTGCTCTCTTTCACACAGTCAAATAGCAGCAGATTCTTTGCTAAAGAACCAAGGTGGTCAGTACTCAATAGGGAGTAGTAACAGCTCAGTAGTAACATAAGTAGGCTGATGACAGAGCAAGAAACATCATATGCTGTATCTGACACTAAATTATCTGAAGAGCCTTAGATAAGTTACTTAACCTTTCTGCCTCACATCTGTAATAGTGGGATAAAAGTAAGTACCTTAGGGTATGTCTACACTACTAAGTTAATTCAAACTAACAGCCATTAGTTGGAATTAACTTTCATAGGCGCTACACATACAAACCGCTAGTTCAAACTTAATTCGAACTAGCGGAGCGCTTAATTCGAACTAGGTAAACCTCATTCTATGAGGACTAACGCCTAGTTCGAATTAAGTAGTTGAATTAAGGGCTGTGTAGCCACTTAATTCGAACTAGTGGGAGGCTAGCCCTTCCCAGCTTGCCCTGGTGGCCACTCTGGGCCAAGCCAGAAACTCTTCTGCCCCCTCCCAGCCCGGAGCCCTTAAAGGGCCACGGTCTGGCTCTGTGCCCGTGCCAGGTGCAAGCCTGCCAGCACCCAGCCAGCAGACCCTGCACCTGGCACGGCATGAGCCAGCCACCGCTGCCACCCAGCCCTCCGCCTCTTCCCGGGACCAGGCTGGCGGCTCCCAGGAGCCTGCCCGGGGCCACAAGAGGTGGGCGCCTGCCTGGTCTAGTGCAGAGATCGTGGACCTCATCCAGGTTTAGGGGGAGGCCTCCAACGTCCACGACCTCCGCACTAGGCACAGGAAAGTGGCCGTCTAGGGCAGGATAGCTGCCAGCCTGGCCACCAAAGGCCACATGCAAACCCAGGAGCAGGTTTGCATGAAAATCAAGGTGGTCCAGTGAGACCCCCGACCCTGAGCCCTGAGTTTAGAACATAAGAACATAAGAACGGCCGTACTGGGTCAGACCAAAGGTCCATCTAGCCCAGTAGCCTGTCTGCCGACAGCGGCCAACACCAGCTACCCCGGAGGGGATGGACCAAAGACAATGACCAAGCCATTTGTCTCATGCCATCCATCTCCAGCCTTCCACAAACAGAGGCCAGGGACACCGTTCCTACCCCCTGGCTAATAGCTCTCCATGGACCCAACCTCCATGACTTTATCTGACTTCTCTTTAAACTCTGTTATAGTTCTAGCCTTCACAGCCTCCTGTGGCAAGGAGTTCCACAGGTTGACTATTTGCTTTGTGAAGAAGAACTTTCTTTTATTAGTTTGAAGCCTGCTACCCATTCATTTCATTTGGTGTCCTCTAGTCCTTATATTACGGGAACTAATGAAGAACTTTTCTTTATGCACCCTCTCCACACCACTCATGATTTTATATACCTCTATCATATCCCCCCTCAGTCTCCTCTTTTCTAAGCTGAAAAGTCCCAGTCTCTTTAGCCTCTCTTCATATGGGACCTGTTCCAAACCCCTAATCATTGTAGTTGACCTTTTCTGAACCCTTTCCAAGGCCAAAACATCTCTTTTGAGGTGAGGAGACCACATCTGTACACAGTACTGAAGATATGGAGTACCATAGTTTTATACTTCCCCTCCTCCTTCTTCCCCTGGCTTCCCCCTTCCAGCTCCCTCCTCCCAGGTTTCCCCTCCCCTCTCCCACCCTCTCTTCCTCTCCCACCTCCTTTTCCCAGTCTCCCCAGAGGTTAATCCCCCACACCCCCAGTTTTGTTAAATAAAGAGAGTTTCTATTTTTGAACACACGTGTCCTTTATTTTTTACATCAGGAAGGGGAGCTAGGGAGGGGTAAGTGGAAGGAGGTGAAGGAGGAATGGGTCTGAGCCCCGATGGGGAGGACTAGGGTGGCTCAGCGGGCTCCTCGGGTGGAAGCTCTCCTGCAGGGCCTCCTGGATCCTGACAGCCCCCCGATTGACCCCCACCGGATGGCAGCCTGTGGCAAGTGCAGCTGGGCTGATGGCCGAGTGCTGTGATGTGCCGAGGGAGGGCACTCAGGGCACTCCAAGACAGGACTGCTTTGCTGTCCCTCAAGGAGGTAGACCAGCAAGTGGGGAACCCTGAGAACTGTCTGTCCGGGGTGGGGGTTGGGTCCCTTTAAGCACAGCCCTCGGCTAGCCTGAGGCAGCAGCTCCACACTCTAAGTCCTGGTTCCGGCCAGCCTTAACTTCGGTTCAGGGTCCACCCAATGTGGACATGCTAGTTCGAATTAGCAAAACGCTAATTCGAATTAGTTTTTAGGTCTAGATGCACTAGTTCGAATTAGACATACCCTTAGGAATGTTATGAAGAACACTAAAGGTATGTCTACACAACAAAGTTATTTCGAAATAACTTTCCTAGCGTCTACACAGCCAAACCGCTATTTTGAAATTAAATCGAAATAGCGGAGTGCTTATTTTCAATTTGGTAAACCTCATTCCACAAGGAATAACACCAAATTCGAAATAGCTAAATCGAAATAAGTGCTGCATAGACACTTATTTCGAAATAGGGGGCCTCCAGCCCTTCCTAGGGTGCCCTGGTGGCCACTCTGGGCACAACCTGGAAAACTCTTCTGCTCCCCCCGCCCCCCCCATGAGCCAGCAACCCAGTGGCACCCAGCCCTCCACCGCTCCCCAGGAGCAGGCTGGCAGTTCCCAGGAGCCTGCCAGGGACTGCAAAAGGCAGGAGCCTTCCTGGTCTAGTGCGGAGATCATGGACCTCATTGAGGTTTGGGGGGAGGCCTCCAATGTCCACGATCTCTGCACTAGACACAGGAATGTGGCCATCTACAGGCGGATGGCTGACAGCCTGGCCACCAAAGGCCACATGCGCACCCAGGAGCAGGTGCGCATGAAAATAAAAGAGCTGTGGCAGGCCTATGCCAGGGCCTCAGGGGGCAGCTCCCAACCAGGGGCTGACCTGGACCCCTGCCCCTGTTACGATGCCCTGGACCACATTCTGGGGGATCAGATGGGCTGTGCCCACCAGGTGGTCATCAACCCTGGGGCAGAGGAGGAGGAGAACGGAGGAGAAGGACAGCCAGGAGCTGCAGGAGCCTGGAGGGAGCATGGAGGGAGAGACCCCCATGCCATCCTGGCAAGCCTGTCACCGGTGTCATCCAAGGCCGGGGAGGCCTCGACATGTGAGTGCCATCACTGTCCCCTTATGCGGGGCGGGGGTGGAGGGGAAGAGGGAGACCAGAGACCATGCGTGTGGGCCTTACTGACCACGGAGCACACAGCAACATGTGCATGTGCCATGCCACCCTGGGCATGTGGCCCCGGCTGGCTGCCACACGGGCCTTGGCCTCTTACCCACACGCATGTATGTATGAAGGCACATGCCATGCTCCTGACCCCAGGGAGGGACACTGCACGATGCCCTCCCTCCACAAGCCCCCTCTACGCAGAGGCAGGGCACATCTCCCCTTCCCCCCCCCCGCCCCCACTATATACAGCACAGGGGCCAGCTCACACTCTGGGGATAGCAGGACATGATGGTGTGGAGACCTGGCATCCTCGCCTTGCAGAGGAGGGCTGGGCTTCACCCACTGTGTCCCTAGGGAGAACTGACCACTTCTCATGTTTCTCCACAGCCGCACCAGCTGTGAGTGCAGGGCGCACCACTCATCCAAGACATCCTCCCGCACCCGGGCACTCAGCAGGCTGACCCGGAACCAGGAGGAGTACCAGCGGCAGCACCTGGAGCTCCTGCAAAGGCAGGTCCGCTGCCAGGAACACTGGGTGCAGGAAGACCTGCAGCTGCAGCAGGAGAGCTTGAGGGAGCTGCTTGACCAGGAGCGTCCCAACCATGACCGCCTGCAGACCCTGGTCCACCTGCTCCAGCCCCTGCAGCCACCCCAGCTGTCACTCCTCCTCTCACTCCTGCTCCCCCTCCCGCTTCTTCCTCCTCCCCTCCCCATCCGCCCCACCCTCCATACTCGCTCCCCCTTGTGGACGCTGAGGCCCCCGCACCCACAGTGCTGGGAGACAGGTGGACCAGAAAGACCCCCCAACCCTGAGCTTCTCCTTCCCCTTCCTTCCCTTTCCAGCTCCCTCTTCCCAGGTTTACCCCTCCCCTCTCCCAACTTCATTCCCCCCTCACCCCAGTTATGGTCAATAAAGAGAGTTTGTTTTTGGCAACACATGTGTTTTTATTTTACATCAGGAAGGGGGGCTAGGGAGGGGAAAGTGGAAGGACGTGAGGGTGGAATAAGGCACAAGGCCCCAGTGGGGCACTCCAGGGAGACTTCACTCCTCCTCTGGGTGGAAGCTGTCCCACAGGGCCTCACGGATATGGACAGCCCTCCGATGAGCCTCCCAGCTGGCAGCCGTGTGGGGCTGCGCATAGAGGCCAGCCAAGTGGTCGGCCTTTGTCATCCAGGCTGGCAGGAAAGACTCCCCTTCCTCTCGCACAAATTATGCAGCACACAACACACTGCCACCATGTGCGGAATATTCCATTCAGAGAGGTCCAGGCAGGTTAGGAGGTATCTAAAATGGGCCTTCAACCGGCCTAATGCCCCCTCCACCACAATGCGGGCCCTGCCGAGCTTGGCATTAAAGGCCTGTCGGGAGGGGTTGAGGTGTCCCGTGTAGGGCTTCATGAGCCAGGGTTGTAGGGGATAGTCCGCATCCTCCACCAGGCACACAGGCATGTCCATGTCCCCAGCCCTGATGTGGCAGTCGGGGAAGAAAGTCCCGGCGTGCAGCCTCTGGCACATGGAGGAGTTGCGGTACACCCAAGCGTCATGTGCTTTGCCGGACCAGCCAATGCTGATGTCCACGAACTGGCCCCGGTGGTCAAACACAGCTTGCAGGATGACCGAGAAGTATCCCTTCTGGTTGATGTAGAGGGAGGCCTAGTGGTCCGGGGCGCGGATGGGGATGTGCGTTCCGTCGATTGCCCCCCTGCAGTTGGGAAAGCCCAGGGCGCCAAACCCCTTGATCACCACGTCCAAATCGGTGAGGCGGATGACTCTGTGGAGCAGCACTCTATTGATGGCCTTGACCACCTGCAGAGGGACACACAAAACCACCGAGAGTCACTGAGGTGCCAGGTGGCTGAGAGTGCTCCTTCCCCGCCACAGCCCCGTGCCCCTACTCCCAGGAGCAACCCCCCCTGCAATCCTGGTCACCACAGGCAGTGTGGCTGGGACAGAAAAAACCCTCCTGGGGAGGGGACTTTCACCACCTCCCCCACTTTTCCCTAGGGCAGCCCAGCCCCTCCTCACCCCTTCCCCTCCAGCACAGTGGCTGGAGACTTCCATACCTGCATGAGCACTGCTCCGATGGTGGATCTCCCCACGCTGAACTGGTTTGCCACAGATCAGTAGCTATCTGGCGTGGAGAGCTTCCAGAGGGCGATGGCCACATGCTTGTGGAGGGGAATGTCGGGCCTCATGTGCATGTCCTGTCATCACAGAGCAGGGGCGAGCCACTCACAGAGCTCGAGGAAGGTGTCCTTCTTCATCCTGAAGTTCTAGGACCATTGTTGGTCACCCCAGCGCTCCAGGATGATGTGGTCCCACCAGTCGCTGCTGGTGTTTAGACGCCAGATGTGGCGGGACATGCTGGCGTCTGGGCGCTGCTGCTGCTCCTCTCCGGCCCCCAGAGGGGTTGGGAAGAGGGCCTAGGGGTTGGGCGGCAGCAGATGCTGCCAAGAAGTCTCCAGCAATTGCAGCCAGGCTTGCAGCAACACGTCCAAAATGAGAACCAGAGTGTCCAAGCGTGGCTCTGGCTCCCTGGTGCCGAGTGCTGTGGTGTCCCAAGTCAGGGCAACCAAAGCAGGCAGAGATAAAAATGTTTTGCTGACCCTCAGTGAGGTAGGCAAGCAAGCAGGGAAGCTAAGAACGGGCTGTCCAGGGGGGTTCCTTTCAGCACAAGCCTCAGATAGCCTCAGGCAGCAGCCACACAAAGCAATTACTGACCTGGTGCCCTGCTGGAACCGGTTTCAGCTGGCCTTAAATGTGATTCAGCATCCAATCAGTGTGGACGCACTATTTCGAAATAGCAAAATGCTATTTCTAAATGCATTTTGTATGCAGACGTGTTATTTCGAAATAAGTTATTTCTAATTAACTATTTCGAAATAACGCTGTAGTGTAGACATACCCTGAGGGTATGTCTACACAACACACTTATTTTGAAATAAGCTATTTTGGATTTTTTTTCTAAAATAGCTTATTTTGAAATAGCACATCTACACTACAGGGAAACCTCAAAATTAGTCTGAGGCAGGCTTCCCTAATGTGGATGTGCTACCTTGACGCACTGGGGAGTAATTACTTTGAATGGCCCTGGGAAGGAGCTATTTCAAAATAGCAGAAGAGGAGCATCCAGACTACCGCTATTCCTAAATAGCTATTTTGGAAAAAGTGTTAATCCTCATGGAATGAGGTTTACAGAATCCGGAATAAGCCGTCCGTTATTTTGAAATTATTTCAAAATAATGGAATTGCTGTGTAGACACTTGCCTTGTTATTTTGAAATAATGTTAGTTATTTCAAAATAACTGTGCTGTGTAGACACACCCTAAGTATACGTAAAGGGAGAACATTCCCTGTAATGCTCAAAAATCCCACAGTGGTGAACTCCTCGCTATGCTCACACCTTTAGTTTATGTGCAGAATTTTCCCGTGATGTTTTTTTCAGGATGTGGCCAGGAACAAACTTGGATCCTGGGAGGGGGTCAGGAGAGGGAGGAGAGAAGAATGTACAGGGGTCTATGCACTGCCTCTGTCCTGAGCACTAGCTCTGCACTCCCATTGGCTGAGAATCTGTTGCTGGCTGCTTCTGGGGCACAGCATGGTCTGCAGTGCCAGGAGAGGCAGGAAGCCTGCCTTGGCACCTCCACTGCATCACTGACCAGGAGCTGCTCAAGGAAAGCCTTTTCCACCCCAGCCTTGACCCCCCCCCAAAGCCAGAGCTCTCTCCTATAGCCCAAAGCTCTCATCCTCAGCCCCACCCTGGAGCCCATATTCTAGTCAACTTATGGTGGGTTGCAGGCATCAACAATTTTCTTTAACTGGGTCATGAGAAAAAAAAAGTTTGAAAACCACTGCTCTAATTAATGAACTAAGCTTTGTTCCAAAAGAAGATATGAAAGCAACGATAAAATTACTGTTAACCTATTTGCAGTAATAGATGCTACTCGGGGAATCTGGGTTCAATTTCCATCTCCGCCCCACTGTTCCTTCCACTGTGACTTGCCCAAAGTCCATCTCTGTGCTGAAAATCCCCATCCCCCTCCCTCCACACACACCTTTTGCTAATGTTGTTTAAATAGACAGTTACCCTTTTGGGGCAGAGATTGTAGAGACACAGTGAGAGACCTATGCACAATATAGCGGGGTCCTGAACTTTACTCAGGCTACTGTGTGCTGCTGCACTAAAAATGAATAATAACAGTAATTATCCAACAAAGTTCGTGTGAACAAGACACGAGTTTTATTTCCCTTTAAAATGCCACCAAGTGCTAGTAACAGGAGGGCCAGGGAAGCATCACACTATCATAATGGTATCACATTCAAACTGAGGCTTTTGATTTGCAGTTTTAATGGTTATAAGAAAATTAAAATGCTTCTGAGTTAAGACCTCACATGGACAACCTCCAACACAGAAGGAGTTTTTATAGCTCTTACAAATGAGGCTTTTAAGAAGAAAACAAAATGATGAACTTGTTTAGAGTGAGGTTTTAATGGAGATTTTTATAATTAAATATTGTAAATAATATAGTACCCTTGAGGCATATTCCTCCCTTCTTTGCTAGGAATGACCATTGACATTCCTACCAGTTCTTTACATCAACATCAAGCAAAATGGAGTATGTACCTTTATAACCCATATTCTACATTGATTTCTGATTGAAAGGGTCTATAAGATCAGCTTTCTAGAGTGCAAACTGATTTCCAGCTGCCTTAGGTAAGTTCACAAGGTCAAAGTATGTTGTAGTGGTTGCGCAGAAACATTTACAGAATTTAAAGTATATCCAAGTCAATGAAGCTGGTTGTTTACATCATGGTGGTCCTGTTCTGTCCCAGTAGGCTCACACTTAAACAAAGGGATTATCCAAGTTGACAAAAAAGCTTTTCAGCACTAATTCCGCAATGAGAATTTATTCCAAAAGGTTTTGACTACACCGCTTTTTAGTTTTCCCATAAGAAAGTGGAAGACCTAGGAAAACTACTCTTAGGCAGTAGCAAAACCATCCTATTTAGCCCATTTTAAATGTGGCTGAGCACATTTAGCCTTTATGTTTTATTGTAATAAGTCTAAAACAGTGTGTGATGTTTGAGTGGATGAATTTTTTAAAGAAGTTAAAGTGAAAAGCAGGACAGAGGGGGGTATAAAATTCGATATTGAGCCACAGTGGTATAGTTAGTCTCATATGACATTATTTGTATGTATGTGCCAATGTCCTGTACTTGATTGTCTTTGTCATAATTAATCCAGCAAAAAAGGGTCCTGAAATTGTGCTTCAAAATTCAAACCCATCAATGTGCTGGTTCCATAAAATCATTCAGTGAAGTTGATGTAAGCAAATACTTTAAGGCACATTATTTACTCAAGAGATTTGGACTATCCACAGGAAGTCCATAAGTAAAATAAAATGTTCTTCAATTTACTTTGAAGTCCCAAGCCTGTGCATGGTGTATATTCATTATACATGTATGGTTTGATTATGAACAATTATCTGATTCTTCCCCCCCCCTTCCCTTCTATTTATTTCGAGTTTTCAAATCATCTACTCATAACTTTGAAGAACACATAACACTTCTGAAGAAGTGGGCTGTGCCCACAAAAGCTCATGATACCATCTATATGTTTTGTTAGTCTATACAGTATTACCAGACCATTTGTTGTTTTTTTCTGTAACAGACTCGGCTCCCCCCTGAAGCTCCTGAATTATCTGATTATTCAGTGATATTTCAGCATTGTGGGTTAGTTATACCTGGTTACAAAGCATTGCTTCTGTTTGAGCACAACGCTTTCAAACTCTCCCTCTGATTGAAGAAGCCAACAGACTTTATAATCCTATCAAAGAGATTCAGCAGTTTAGCAAGAGGTAGCTAATGAATAGAAATGGGAATCTTAGAATGTTTCCTTTCTGGGCCTGGACAGTGGCAGTAGTCTGCAAAAATTAGATTCCCAAATATAGAGATTATGAGGCCAGAGGAAACCACTGTGATCATCTAATCTAATCTCCTATATAATACAGGCTATGGGACTTCTGAATTAGTTTCCAGTTGAATTGTAGTGTATGTTTTAGAAAAGATGAAGAGTGCACCTGAGGTAACAGAAGCCACACTTTAGCTAAAGGAATTTGAGAGAAAGCCTGAAGATCTAAAGGTCCTTGCTTAAATCCTGTCAAAGACCAGAATTTAACAAAGAACCTTTAGATCATCAGTCTCTCCAAATTGAGGTACTTTGGCTCATGCTAAGACTAATGTAATATTACCTGAGGGTAAAAAGTTTCAGATCCATTTTCTATTCTCGTGACCACACACAATTACGTTGGGTAGATATTTATTTTTCTGATGCATTAAATTACTTTTTCATCTAACTGAGCTCTGGGATTGCAGCATGTCTGTTATAAACCAGTACCCATGGAACAAATCACACACACTGTATTTATTTACGAGCACTGTTTCCATCGATAAGCATCACTGAAAAAACAAGGTACCAATGAATATTGTCGTCTCTGCCAAACAGCGGCCAGACATCGGACCAAATGAGGTCATTCAACAAATTTCCTCCCCTCATCCATTGGCTGGATATGAGTTATGTAAATTATATAGTACAGGTTGGATCTCCCTGGCCCGGCACACTTGGGAGTTCCAGTTTTTAGAGGTGCAACCTATAGTATAGATAATGGAGGACCAAACAATAAAAGGTGACTTTCTTCTAGCCAAAGTCCATAGCAATTATGCTATGCATTTTTCATATTTTATAGGTACTGCTTCTGGTTGGGATTGAAACCATAGAAGTTGCACCACATGAGGACATAACAAGTTTTGTTGCATCTTGTTCTTTAAAAATATCTACAGGTGGCTTGTTTAAAATGAGTTTCAAGAAATAGATAAAAATCCAGTAATTTTATTAATTTTTCATTCAGATTGCTGCTGGTTGATTGCATGATCTTGTACAGCTTTTCAAAAATGTGAATTTTGACAAAATACTATATAGTACAGGGAAGCATTCACAACAAATGGATGCAGTAGATAAAGTGTCCACTGATTTCCAAGATTAAGAATAAAATTTGCATCCAAGCTGCAAATTGTATTGTATTTACATTTATAATACTTGACAACCACAAGTATAAGTTTCACATGTATATGTAATGTTTTACTTAGCCTAGAGCTATTATTTTTTCTGATGGACACACCTTGACTTGATTATCTGCCCATCTTTATCAGGTTCCTAGAAAAGCAAATCTGAATGTTTGGGGGGAAAAAAGACTTCCTAATGGTATAGCAATGACAATTTTAGTTGAAGTCAGATACTTTCTGTACCTATATATTGTATGTATATACACAGTATATAGTAAGAGACTATAAAAAGGACTAATTTAAAACACTTCAGTTACTCAAGGATTATTTATTGAATATAAACTGAGATGCTAAATTGCATTTTAAACACCTAGAGAGAGACAATAAATATACTTTTCTAGCTTTACTAAAAGCATTTTTCTTCCCAATATTAATTCTGAAACTTCAATATCTTTTTGATTCTCAAATTACACTAAATTGTACAGGTTAGCAGCAAGGTCACTAATACAATATATTCCATTTTACATCTTCAGTACTTTTAATTATGCATATTTGCTTCTGTACCATATTCAGAGGGAATGCTAAGAATAAAATGGTTAGCACAAATCATGCAATTCATTCATTTTATAAAGTTTCTCCTAGTAGTTTACTGAGTCAATATTTATCATCCCCAAAGATCTGTCACTAAGCCTTTGAGCCTATTAAACTGCAAAAACTGAAAAATTCTCAAGCACTGTTCTGAAAAATAACCTTGAAATAAGTGTTTTTTTAAACTGTATCTCTTAGTGGGAATGGACAAGAAAGTGGCTACTAAAATCTTGTTCTAGCAAGAATAACTGTCCCCCATTTCTTCCTATTTATTAGGGTCAGCATTTTATTTGAGTAAAAGGAAATAGTGATTGTTATAACACATTTTAAAACTAATAAAAGTGAAAATATACTTTTGCAATCAAGCTTGATTTTATGGGGAAAAACATCAAATGTGTTATCCACCTTCATATACATGTTAGACCTTTACTCTAAGTAAAAGGGGCTGACACAAATTAAAGGGGTTATAACATCAAAAAGGTCGAGGTCATGGTTTGACCATGACCATGTATAATGCTCCCATACATATCAATTCAAATCCCAGATGCAATATTTGCCTACCTTTGTGTCTATAGTCAAAAGCTTTATTATTCAGTGACTGATAGTAGCCATAAAATCCTAGATTGTTCCACTAACAGATTAGGGAACATTAAAAAAACATTAACAGGCATTTGTGTGCCAACCATGAAAGTGGACAAACTCCAGATCCCTGGAAAAAGGTATCCCAGGAAAAAGAGTGAAGCAATTGGAAATTGCTCTTACTGATCCAAAAGCTTCAAGATATTTAAACATCTGCAAGAGATAAGTGTTTGAACTGACCTTGTTTTTACCTGCAAGCATTTACAAATCAGTCATGTTCATCTTAGGAAAATGCTGATACATGGCAAACTGCTTGTTAACAGTTTCATAAAGAAAGAGGAACTTGTCAAATTCATCCTTCAATTGAAGGCAGACAGTAAAAAGTTCTGCTTTTGTTTAAATATTAAATCATTTTGCAATCAATTTTGTGCTCCACAATTTTATATCTCCAATACAAGTTGTAATACATTTTGACATTCTATTGTTTCCCCTACTCTCTCAGAACATAATTTTTTCCTGGGGTTTTTACTCTTTCTTATCAAGTAAACTGATCAGGTTGTAGTGAAGGAACTCCATAATACATAGAATCATAGAATCATAGAGCTGGAAGAGACTTTAGGAGGTCATCAGGTCCAGCTCCCTGCCCAAGGCAGGACCAATTCCAACTAAATCAACCCAGCCACGGCTTTGTCAAGCCGAGACTTAAAAACCTCTAAAGATGGAGATTCCACCACCTCCCGAGGTGGTGAAGCATTTCAGTGCTTCAACACCCTCCTAGTGAAATAGTTTTTCCTAATATCCAACCTAGACCTCCCACTGTAACTTGAGACCATTGCTCCTTGTTCTGCCATCCATCACTACTGTGAACAGCCTTTCACCATCTTCTTTGGAACCTCCCTTTAGGAAGTTGAAGGCTGCTATCAAATCCCCTCTCACTCTTCTCTTCTGCAGACTAAACAAACCCAAATCCTTCAGTCTCCCCTCTTAGGTCATGTGCTCCAGCCCCCTAATCATTTTGGTTGCCTCTCCAATGCGTCCACATCCTTTCTATAGTGGGGGGCCCAGAACTGGACACAATACTCCAGATGTTGCCTCACCAGAGCCAAATAAAGGGGAATAATCACTTCTCTAGATCTTTCAGCAATGCTCCTCCTAATGCCACCTAATATGCCATTAGCCTTATTGGCTACAAGGGCACACTATTGACTCATATCCAGCTTCTCATCCACTGTAATCCCCAGGTCCTTTTCTGCAGAACTGCTACTTAGCCAGTCGGTCCCCAGCCTGTAATAGGTGCATATGATAATTTCAAATCCTTTTCTTCCACTCCTCCATCAAGCAACACTTTCTCCATTGTGAGCAAGAGGTTTAACATTCTCTATAATAGAAATATCTGATGAATTCTTCAGGTTGATTGAATGCAAGAATTTTCATTTCTGAGACTAAACTGCAAATAGTTTAGCGTAACCTGACTGGAGAAGCCTAATTTAGAATGAATACATACAGACCAACCAGATGTACTTCTGTTCTCCTGTAGAGATTTAGCTCCAATAATATTTTAAGGTTGACAATCATAATGGAAATGCTCCTTGTGGCACTGTTTTCCTAGTTGATGCAGAAAAGGCACAGCTTAAGGTGGTATGGGAATTCGTTATTAACACACTCTCTGCAACTTTTCATTGGGCTACAAATTTTACTATCTCATTTCAATTCTGATCACTTCATATGTGATTGTATAAAGGCTAAGAATTCTTCTCTCCCCACTTTTTTTCCTGATTTATCCAGCCATTACCCCATAACTTTTTTCCCCTCCCCACCACAATGTGGAATGCCAAATTAACAGTAACCAATAATTAACAGTACATTAAGTATCAATGTAAATGAAAAGAAAATATCCCAAAATCCAACTTCACTCCATTTGTTCTTTGGTTGATGGATTTTTTAAAAAAAGGCTCAGGAAATTGTTAATCTGAAGATGTCTTTAAACTGAATATTAGAAAAAGATGAGTTTCTTCATCTTCACATGACAGAAACTGAGTATGCTTCTTGATTTTAAGATGCATTATTCAGTTTAATGCTATTATTTTCAAATTGAAATTCCCTTGCCCCCAAATCTAGCTACCCTGATTCTTTACTCTCAAAGACTACAAGACAGTGATTAACTCTGCTTTATACCCTTGAGATCTCTGAATTCCCTGGGCACACTAGCATCAAATATTTAATCAGGGACTGGCAGGAAATTAAGATGGTACCACTAGGGTTTATTTTTGTTTTTTTAAGGGAGTGGGCACTCTTCAAGTTGCCAACATTGTCAACCCTCAGGCTCAGAAACTAGGCAATATTTCATGCTTCTTCCCTATTTGGACCAATACTTAGACATTTCCTTGGGACCAGAATTTAATTCTTGAGAACAGGTTGGTGCCAACTTCTACTAGCAAACTCTTTTAAGTGCTGATCTTTTTTTTTTTTTTTTTAATAAAAAGAAAGCAGATGAAACCTCTCTTTTGAAAAGTCTATTTCCCTATCTGAAGCAGTATGCCAATACCAACTTCTCACTGACTCTCACTACAGACCAGCCCCTTGTGAAAAACATTCCTGGCACTTCCTCCTTCCATTCTACATTTAGAATTCATGTGGAGAAACTGTTTTTGAAAAGCTTAAGGAAATTCACTGAAACACACTGGACACTAACACACAAGGTTTCCTCTGGAAGCGTTGCAGAGCATTCACTGAACAACACTATTTTCATGATATCTAAATGCAGAATGAAATGCTACATTCTCCCCTGGGAGACCTACTTCACTCTGGTAAACCCAAAGTTTATTTCACTTCATGTTGGGAATCTAACTTTGCAAGAGATTTTTAACTCATTCTGGGATTTTCTGAGTTTTCCATTTGAATGAAAGTCATGTCATCTGAGATTGTGAACAAGAATGTTATTTTTGAGTCTCATCCTCTTTTACTGGCTGAGAAGGCTCACTTGGATCATATGCTAGTGATCTCTGCAGGTAAGTACCATGAGATTCAGAAGAGAAGAGCTTCAATTCTTCTGTTCCATCATGGGAGGTCTAGCTACAAGAACACTAATGATAGCATCTCCAAATGCCAAAAATAAAAAAATGAGGTGGGTACAAATCAAAATACAGTTCATAGTTGCTAAAAAGGACTTCATATATTTTCCCTGTTGAAGTCAGTGGGAGCTTTATCAACTATTATGGGGAGGAATGTTTAACCCTCAGTGTGCAGTAACTCCTTTAGACTCATGAAATTTAGAACTAATAATTCTGAGAGACTGATCCCAAAAATAGTTGAAATGAATGACTTAACCTAAGACAAATCTTCACTTTGAAGGAAGATGCAGGGCAGGATTATCCCATCACTGGATCTTTGCAAACACGTATTGGCCCCTGCCTTCTTATGAAGGACAGCCATGCTGCGGGCAGGCTGGCTGTGCTATAAATCTGCTCATCCTAATGGAGTGGCAGCTAGACCAAACCTGAGTGGCACTGAAACCCCTTGCATGAAATTTGGCATCTATCTGTCATAATGAACAGCACCCCAGGCAGTAGCAGGATGAGCAGCTGGGCCCCCACAGATCCAGAGCATGGCCAACGTAGCCATGTTGAATGTACTGTATGGCTATTTGATGGGGCCTGTCCTGCTCCCTGCCACTGCTCATGACTTTGGGCCTTACATTTGCTCCTGGGAGTAGGGGTGGGATGAGATTTGTCGAGAACTAGAAGGTTATTTAATTACTATGTTATTCAAATAGAACATAAGAACGGCCATACTGGGTCAGACCAAAGGCCCATCTAGCCCAGTATCCTGTCTTCCAATAGTGGCCAATGCCAGATGCCCCAGAGGGAAGGAACACAACAGGTAATCCTCACGTGATCCCTCTCCCGTCACCCATTTCCAGACAAACAGAGGCTAGGGACACCATTCCTACCCATCCTGGCTAATAGCCATTGATCATGAAAGAGATAGAGATTTAGTATTGCACCCTGAAGAGAATGTCTGGCATTTTGATTAGATGGTTTTGTTTCTGCTGATTTAAGTATGTCTCATGTTAATAAGACTTTCATAACAATTTAGTTTTCATAGCATCTGACCAAAAGTGAAAATAAGTGAAGATAGAGTTGTTGTTGTTTGTTGTTTGGGTTTTTTTGGTTTTTGTTTTGTTTTGTTTTGTTTTTGCTTTATCATTTGTATTTCTTTGAAGTATAATCTCTTAGGGAATCTCAGATTTCCTGGGCTAAACACAAAATAGTTTTCAACCGTTTAGTAATTATACAGACTAATTGCTTTAAAAATATTACCCTATGTCCCACAGCTTCCAGAGTCTTTTAAAAGACTTTTCTGTGTTAATTATGTTTCTTTTATACATACTGTTTGCAGTTTAGCACTTTAAAATATTAAAAGGCCAAGCAGCACAAAGCCCGAAAGCTGTCATTTATTAACATAGGGAAACATATTGCTGTTTCATTAAAGAAAATTACAAATTCCTCAGATATCTCCTTTTTTTCTTATCAAAATGGTATAGGGAAAGAAGTACAAATGCTACCACCATCTAACAGATGAAGAGACAATAGTGCATAGGTTCATTAGTATATATCAGTTAATGGTATGAATTTAAGTGACATGTTATAATGAAGAGCTGAGGATACTCAATATTTCAGTGTATATTCAGAATTTATCCACTGAATCAATTCTACCAGTCTGGTAGTAACAATAGAAACATCACAACATTAATGAGCTGCAAACCTCATTTGGAATAATGTGGAAAGTTGAAATATTAATGCAGTTTTATACCCATTCATTCCATCCATAAACTCAGTGCTAAATCTGCCAACCAGTATTAGCTGTGGTGGAAGAGCTGCTTTTTTGTGAAGTGGATATTTTATCAAACATCAGATACTAATAGTTAATGTGAAAGGAATTCACCTCTGTTTCATATGTGATAAATATCATAGGATTACACTTAGAAAAGGGCTTTGTAGACTATAGACAAGGAGATTTTTTTGTATCAATATCTTTCAGTTCACACTTTATCCTATAGCCAATAGCTAGCTACTAGTCCCTGTCTTTCTGTATCAGGAACAAAGAAATCTGATTGTGGGAGGAGCTCTGCCAATACTCCCTATGGATTATTTCTAATTTAGCACAGAGTTTTGAAGTTGTGACACTGAGAAAAGTTTCAGAATACACAGGTATTCCAGTTGAAACTCCTACCTTTGTGCTGGAGTAATATGAATATACTACACTACTCTTACTATAACTTGATTAAGTGTTAAGAGGTAGATTCATTTATAAAGTTGTTTTGCTCTCAGCATGCATATTTCTATGGGTATTCATTAGACCAAAAAAGTTATTAAAACTGTGCATACAATTGAAGAACCTCCCAGACATAGCTGAATGAACCCTATAAACTGAAAGTAAATAATCAACAGAAGTTGTCAGATTTGCCTAGTTTTAGTTGAAATTCTGTTAAACAGCCCATTAGCCCAGCTTAATTTAATCAGTGAATTTTGACCTTGCAGGCAAGTTTTCGTTTTGTAATGAAACCTGACGGTAGGAATTTAACAAACAAAGTTTTGTTTAGTTCTACATACAAAGTAATTTTAGTGTTTACTCCTGTATTGTAAGGTGTGACGGGGCCCCGCAACCCCGCACTGAAGCCCCCGCGGCAAGCGCCCTATTTGGGCGGCAGGGAAGCGCATACCGGCATTGCGCCGGGTGTACGCACGCCGCGGACCAGCTGGCAGCCTCAGGCACGGCGGCCATGGCAAGGACGCTGCGGGAGGGGCGGAGCGATCCAGTGACGTCAGCATGATGTCCCCCTCCGGCGCCGGGCGCGGCGGGAGTTTTAAACGCCGCCCCCGGGCTGTGCAAGGGTGGGGGGGGATGTGGCGGAAAGACAAATGCCGGAGATTGGAGCCTTCAACCCTGGAGGACGGGCGAGGGCACAAACCGGCAGTTGCAGAAGACAGGACATCTCAGACACCCGTGGAGCAACGGGGTCCAGAAGGCTGTCCGGAGCAACGAGCGGCTGGCCCACGGAGGGCCGGGTAAGCCAGCAGCAGGGGAGGGGAGCCGGAATGGAGAGGAAGTAGCCCAGGGCGGGGTCATAGGAGAACCCCTGCAGACTGGCAGGTTTCGGCAGGACGCACCTGCCAGCCGGACCCGGACCAAACCTGGTCCGTGTCCTTTAGAGCCCTGGGCTGGGGCCTGGGAGTGAGGGTGGGCCCAGGCCCCCCTCTCCCCTCTCTACCCCTCTGCCTCCCCCAGAGTAGCTAAGAAGAAAACGCCTGAGAGAGTGAACAGGGGGCGTTTCGGACATGTGTCTCCAGGGTCCGGCAAGAAAGGTGCGCCGCAGGGGGCGGAGATAAGGGCGCATAACAAGGTGGCACCAGACTATTCCGTCCACGCCTGGATGCCCCGAATTTATCCCGGAAGGGGTAAAGCCCAGGCTGTGTGGGCACTGTCGGAGGACAGCGACCCGAATAGAATAGCGCCGCCGCCGTCCAAGCCAATTCCCCAAAATCGACGACGGGCGACGCTGTAGGCGGAGTTGGAATCCCTACATAAGGGCTTTAACTCTATGGTGTACCTGAGAATCCGGTATTGCAGGAAGCCAATGCACACCAAACATGGACACATCACAACACATGGAAGAGTAAAATTTATTTATCTCATGTCATACATATTTCATGTTCAAAATATGAAGTAATTAGAATGCAGTAGGGTCTTAAATACAGTGTCCTCCTGCATTAGTTATCTGTGATAGACCATTCCATCCTCTATAGACCTTCTTCGGAATGGGAAGTACTATCAGTGACATTAGCAGAGTCACTCTTGTCAAAAGAGATCTGATCCCAAACCCAATGACTTTAGTGGGCTTTGGATCAGAAGTACATCATAGTCATCCTCTCCCAGATAATCTGTGACTGTTCTCTCCCATACATTCACATTGTTCTGATTTGGTCCCAAACATATGTAAATCCCATATAAAAATATATCTCTTTTAACTCAAGTAAGGATACAAGTGGGTTTTTTCCCCTTCTTTTACCCCTGAATAAGCAAATCTATATTATACTTTGATATTTAGGAACACACTTATAAAGATATGATCTTATTCATTACATTTTAATTAGGTCCTCCCACACACAACTTATGTAAAGAAAAACTATTTCATTCCTTTACATTTTTAAGCAAAGAACGTCAGAAAATATTTATCTCAATGCACATTTAAAACAACTTGTTTATGGCACACAAAAATTCAGCTAGAAACTGATTTAAGGGAGGAAAAGATTTTACCATTCAGGTATAAATACTCAACTGAACATGAATTACTTAATGTAGCTGTGCTCACTAAATATGTGCTCCTGCTTCAAGAGCACAGCTCCTTAGAATTATGTTACTCTTATCCCTTTGTGTACTATTTCTACAGAATTTTTAAAAAGGAACTAGAATATTCAAGTACTATTAGTGACAATGTTGGGTTAACATGGGTGCCTCTTCCCCCACACACTCAAATAGAAAACATGAGTAATTTTACAATTCACCATGCTTGAAATTCTCTAGGCCTATCAAAGATAACACAGGTTAACAAAATGTCATCATCAGTTCCACTCTCTCTATGTATAAGAACACAACATCTACATTGCCTCTTTTGCCGGCAGAGAGCATGCTAATGAAGCGTTATTTAGCAGCTTCTCGTGCTTCATTTGTATAATCTCTGCCTGAGGCTTTTTGCACAAGAGGTTTTTGTGCAAAAACAAGCAGTGTAGATGGGTCCGTTTTTAGAAAAAAACCCTTTGCTCAAGATCTGTATACCTCCTTTTTTGAGGCGTAAGGATCTTGCGCAAAAGGGGGTTTTTGAGCAAAACGGATCTATCTACACTGCTTGTTTTTGCACAGAAACCTCTTGTGCAAAAAGCATCGGAAGAGATTATGCAAATGAAGCATGAGAAGTTGCTAATGAGCGCTTCATTTGCATTGCTTCTTCCGCAAAAAAGAGGCAATGTAGACGTAGCCTCAGTGTGCTTGTTTAGCCTGAGTCCTAAATGTCTTCTTTCCAAGGCACAAACTATGTCTTGATTGTAATTTCTACTTATCATGTAAAAATCAATAGGATTGTTATATCAAAATTACCTGCTGCATCTGGCCCCTTTTTCTTGCTTTTGAGGTAGAAAGTGGCCCTTATGTCAGAATATCTGACTACCAGGGAGTGTCCTGATATAAAAGGAAATTCACCAAGTATGTAACAATTCCAACTCATCTCCCCCTTCACAACTAGTGAGGGCAGGAATGGGGCTTGAGGAGAAGTGATTGTATCAGCACTGCAGCTATACTCAGCAATTGGAGCAATCTTTGGGGCTAGACAAAGAAAACATCTGTAGTCAGAATGTCTCAATACCAAGATACTCAATACATACTTATTACATTTTGTTTCCACCATGGTGATATTTATAGGCATTCTCTACTATAGCAGGCACATCTACATTTTGTAAGCATCCATTGAATGCAGCAGCTAGTTGACACATGAATAATTAGAATCACATGTTACTAGAAGTTGATGTGGAGGAGCTCCATTTTCCTCCAGGAGGAACACACTCCTGAATCAAATGCCATCCCATAAATACAGCTGCAAGTGTCCTTAACATGTCGGAAAATAATTGAACAGTTGATGAGGCAGGCTGGAGTGACAATACAGTGGTTTGTGTACATCATTACTTAGTTATGAGTGTCACTGTATGCCAGCCCCACTTTCAGCTTTCGGACTTTTTTTAAAAATCTTTCTTTCTCCTGTAACTATTAACATTTCAATAAAAAGTTGATCTCAGATTAAATACAAATGTTGATGCCTACCTTATGAAAGCAGCTGCCATTTGTGCTTTAAGATAGGCAGTCTAATGACTATTTAAGGCTGCGTCCTTTTTTCTCTGACATTTTTATCACAGCAATAAAAGAGAAATGTGTATCTGCATTCTCAAATGGCTACTAAAATCCGCTAACACTTTTACTACTGGAAGCAACGGCTTACCAAACTCATCAGGAGAATTTGGAGAAAGTAGCAACAACCATCCTCCCACACTGAAAGCTCTTCTTAGTTGTATGTAATAGACTATTTCATTAAGATAATTATGTCAGCAAAAGTATATTCAATTATACCATTGTGAATTTGTTATTCTTGTAATTACCATGATTTTTACTACAGCAAGTTGATTAAATAAATATAGCATTTTAGGATGAAACCTGTTTAAGCCACATTTATTTGATTTATCTGTCATCTCACCTGTACACGTTTATCACCACAACAGATGAAATACAACCATATGGAATCTGTCCCTGATATGTTATCCATTCACTGTCACATATGGATGCTGTAACAGATGGCACAGTCATGTCATAATTCTAAGACTATCCATGTGCCAGATGCTGGGATAGGCAACATAGTTCAGCTTTCTGCTACTCTTGATCTCACATGTAAGAAAGACTCCATGAGATAGATAAACTTACAGAGAAAAAGAGCAATGGGTGATGTTCAAGAGAATAGGAGGTGTTTATAAGTAAAGCTACATCTATGTCTAAATGTGAAGAGTTGCCAAGAAAAGAAACAATTTAGAGATTGTGAGTATTTATGATCTGACCAGAGAGACAAGAATCCATTCTGAGAGTTCTCATTCTCACAACTTCACATGGTTTACATGGAAAAGAGATGGTTGCTCACAGTTTGAAAATACTTCCTTAGGAACAGTCCTCTATTCCAAAAAGAATCTGAGATTAAACAAGTGTTACACAAGTTCACAAAGTCATGTACAGCTTTATTTCTATGATACTAGCTGGAGAAAATTCTGAGAATGAGGAACAAGATTTCCATTCTTTTACCAGCAATTAAAGGCCACAAATGCATAAAAGGTCATTTATCAGTATAACTTATCTGTGTTATATATTTTCAATTAGCTCTGCTGACCAGGAAAAATGTAAATTGGGCTGTCTGCTTAGCAGGAAGTAAAAGTCAGACTGCAAGTGCCCTTCCAGTGGAAGAACCTACACATGAAGGGTAAAGGAAACAAGATAGTGGGATTCTTCCTTAGTCATTTCATAGCTGCATAGCAGGATTTATCCTGTGGTAGAAGCTGCTGATCTGTATCCAAATGCTAAAGCCCTTGCACTATTTTAGGGTCTTTGATAAGCACATGTGCACGTAGGCTTGCTTGGCAGCATAGCTTCTGCCTTTTAGAGGGGATTTCTCTATCAAATCAGAGATCCATGGACACATAATACAGACTACAGTAAACTTCTGATAATCCAGCACCTTTAGGACCCAGGTGGTGCCGGATTATCAGATATGTCGGAGTACCGGAAGGGGGGTTATGAGGGGTCTGGGAGAGGGGGTCGGCGGGGAACTGCGCAGCGTGGGAGAGGGCGGTGCTGCGGGACCAACCCAGCAGCACCCCAGCTGCTCTGCCCCTGGGTTTCCCATGTCAACCACTGCTGAAACTGACCAGCGGCTGACTTGGGGAAGCCGGGGGCAGAGCACCCCAGCACCTCACCTGAGCGGCGCTGCGGGACTAACCCAGCAGCACTCCAGATGGTCTGCCCCCGGCTTTCCCAAGTCAGCCACTGGTCAGTTTCAGCAGCGGCGGACTTGGGGAAGCCGGGGGCAGAGCAGCTCCAATTGTCCGGCTGGCCGGAGCACTTCCGGGTTCCGGTTGGTGCCGGACTATCAGGAGTGCCGGACCACTGGATACCGGACAATTGGAGTTTTACTGTAGTAGGTAAAATCCACATAACTGTGGATGGAGTGTGGCCTTGCGAAATCCTCTTCTCTTTCCCCCCTCAACATTTGCCCCAAGCCTGATCATGGCATGCTCTGTTCCTCTTGAGGGCCTGAAGCAAGTGTGGACTAAGGAGGTGAGAAATGTTGACACAAAGCTGGGTTTCATTAGAAAACCAAACTCTCTGATTCTTTTAAAGGTGTGTGGGGATGTTTAGAAATATCAGATTTAGCCCTAGTTCTGGTAAGTTCTAGCTAGTTTGGGGCCCCTTGTGTCCCAGAACCCTCTGGCTTTAAGCTATTTTTTACTGGCATTCACAGTGCTCTGTTTTCTCTTCCAGTATATTAAAGCCCTCATTCCTATCTGTAAAAGGGGTACTCACTGAATGGCAGAGATTATAATGTCATATTTTCTGTGAATTAAACTCCAATGAGATATATCCCTAGCAAAACTCCATTGAGCATATTGGAGGATGAATTTGGCCCACATTTCTTGGCACCATTCCATCGATTTGACTGAATTTTCTAAAAGGTATAAAATTGAATAAAAACAAGCATAAGACTAAATATGTGTATGTCAGTTACATATAATACTGAGCATATGTGTATGTCAGTTACATATAATACTACTATATAAAATGTAGGAAATTGACATTTGTCAATATAGTTAAGACAATAAGGTTTTTCATTGTTTCCTAAAATTGAGGATTAGTTTATTAAAATAAAATTTTACTTGATGTATTTTCTCCCATCATTAATGCAAAGTTTTCCATAACTACTGGTACTTATCTATTTGAATTACACATGGAAATTCTTTTTATATTAAGTTTCTATTTTTTCTTATAGCCAATTCCAAAAGCCATTCAAATCAGGAGGTATCTGACCATTCATTCATAAAAAATATTTAAAGCTACAGCCAAAAGTAAATAGTAAATATCCTGAGCTAACATTAAATTTGCCTTAATATTCTTCATCAACACATAGAACAGAACAATATATTTTTAAGTTTCTTTATGCAAAGTACATAATTTTCAGCTGTGCTTGGAATTTATAAAATCAGTCAGCCTTCAAATTAAATAGATTTATTTTTCCACTTAATTACTATTACCTTGAGCACTAATACAATCAATACATTACCCATTAGTTCTCCATTTGCATAGCTACTATCTTCAGTATTTGTTGTCAGAGTGATTGATTTTAGAAAGGATGAGTGGTCTTGTTTTCTAGTAATGACTAGATCTGGATTCCAGGATGTAAGAGTCACCAAGTGACTATGTGGGAATGTACAGGGTAACAAAATGATCAAGTATACCTAAATCAGATGGAGTGTCAACCCCTTTTCTATCAACACCAGACTCAAATAATCTTAGAGACTGTGCCATAGGATTCTTATTTCACTTCATAAAAGGCCCCACCCCACACCACTTGTCATAATAATATTAATGTGTTTGTTAAGAAGCTTTTATAGTCTTCTGGTTAGTCCAATGATACTTAAACATTTAAATAAATGGTCACGAAAAAAATACCAAAATGGGAACAGTTTTCTTAAGTTATTTTCTAAATGTTGAGTGAAGAAAGTAATCTACATCTTTTACTTAAAGGACTATAAATGATAATCACTAAAAACTGATTGATGTTTGCACAAACATTTATGGCTGAATTCCATGTAGCTAGTTAAATGTATAATAGAAAGACTGGTTAAAAATAGTCTGTCAAAATAGGTTTGTCCAAGAAAATTTGGTTTATGACTAGATAAGAATTTTCAATAAAAGTATGTTTTCCACAGAAAGATATGACATTTCTGCTTAATAGAAGAAGTGTTACAAGTATTTTGGTTTCCAGCTTTTTTAACCACTTGAAATTTAAAAATAAAATCTGAGCAATTCTAGTTCACTCATATGCTTTATGATTCACTATTTGTGAACATTCACACAAATGACTTGATAGGAGTTTCTTGTGGACAAGTGTTTTGAAGAATGGTGGTTCTTGCTCTGGTTTCCCTAATCAGCCCTATAAAAATCTTCACTTTGAGGCTATTACAGTGAGTATATGGTTATGCTAATCAATTGATTCCTGAATTTGCTCTACATCAATTTTTTATCATCTGTGCAAGTCCAGCTGACTTTCCCTCTCATTGTGAGGTGCCATAGCAAATGCCTTTTTGGCACCATACAGGGATCTTTCTCAGCAAGATATATTATATCCTTAATGCTTCCCACTCTTAAACATCACAACAAATTCTTTAGCAATCTCCGGCTATGGCTACTCTCTCAGCTTCTTGCTCAAGAAATATGCAAATGGGGCTAAGCATGGACTATCGCTGAGCCTCATTTGCATACCTAATGAGCTGCCATTTTTGCAGAAGAGGCACTTGCGCCAGAAGGAGCTGTCTACGCTGCCCCTTCTTGCGCAAGAAAAACCCTCTTGAGCAATGTTGTTATTCCTGAAAATAATCGGCACAATGGCATTGCGCAAGAGGGTTTTTCTTGCGCAAGAAGGGGCAGTGTAGACACCTCCTTCTGGTACAAGAGCCTCTTCTGCAAAAGTGGTGGCTCATTAGGTATGAAAATGAGGCTGGGCGATATTCCACGCTTAGCCTCATTTGTATATTTCTCACGCAAGAAGCCGCAAGTGTAGACATAGCCTCAGTGTTTATTAAAGGAAGTCATCCACACACTACTTATTTTTCACGTCCTCTTCCTTTCCCTCTTGTATGAGACTATGGATTTGCAATTCGTTAACAATTCCTGCCTCCAACACCTGATTCCAGCCACTGCAGAGACTTCACTATGTGTTTATCTCTAGTATTTCCATCTTTGTTCTTGCACCCTGGGAATGACTAGAACCTGTCTCAGCTACTTAGCTTTATACAGGTCCCTCCTGTTCCTGGTCAGCTGAGCTTCATCTTTCATTAACCCTCATTAGACCTGGGCACCTCCTCCAAGTGCAACATAGGTGGTTAATTGAGCTACCTAGCCACCTGAATCCCTTCAGGTTCTGTGTGGGGTGGACATACTGTCACAATATTCTTTCTTATGGATGGATTATATTGGAAGTGGTGTAGCAGCATTGCCATTTGATATTTCATGGAGAAAAGCCAATAAAAAAAAGATGTCTGATAGACTGCCATTTTGTGTTTATCTTGAGTATGTTTTACATGAATTAGATGAGATCAAAGGGAGGGAATGCCTGAATTCCCTAGTGATATTTTCCCCTTCCATTTTTACTGATAAGAGTTATATTCAGCTTTACTAGAAATTAGTACAATTTCATTGAGCTCTACTAGCAAGGACTAAACTTGTCCAGAATAGCTCATTGCATATGAGAGGCTTTTTTTTTAGTCAACATATTCTATGTTCCATCTCCCTTCCTTCACATTTTTCCAAGCCCGACTTGCTTAACAAAAGCCTCAGAGGGGTAGCCGAGTTAGTCTGTAACAGGAAAAACTGGGTGCTACAAGACTATTTGTTTTCTTAACAAAGAATGGTATTGACAAATAAAATGACAATCTTGACATTAATTTCATCGCTACAGAAATCAGAATGACATTGCATCCATTGCTTTAAAAAAAATCTGTAGCCCTTAGCTTTGTGCTGTATAATTGTACTGTTATTCTAACATTAGTTTAATAAGCTGTCCATTAAGTATATTTTACTTGTCACCTTTTGTTTTCATTGTTAAAAGTGAACAAGCTTTCTGCAGCTACCCTACTCTACTGTAATGAGATTATAAAGGATTGGAGAAAGCACATTTTTATTAAGTTCAAAATATTTCTCATTTCTTTGTAACTGAAATTATTCCTATTTTACAAAACACAACCACATAATTAATAGTTGTTCTTCGTGCCTCCCCCCTTCATTTTTCATTCCCTCTGAATGGCTGAAATCATTAAGATGATAACTTTTAAAAAGCTTTTCCTACTGATAAAATTGCTGGGCACTTACACTTCCGAGTTTGTTGTAATTGCAGTACTACTCCAAAATGCCATAGGCACTTAAGCTAATAAAGTCATTAACATGAAACAACCACCAAGAGGCAAGGTTCATAAATGCACATTTTATTTTATTCTGCATTTTATTGTGATAATATGAAGTCGAATTCATTCCCTGTAGTGTTGATGGCAGCTGATAACAAAATAGTTCTGTAATCTCTATACATGACATTTACTGTCCTCTTCATTTCTCTTACACAAGCCTTTGCCATTTGTTACATACAATATGCACAACAGCATTTGGTCTTATAACAAGCAGTACAATTATTTTCGTTCTTACTCTATTTACTCTGACAGTACAGCAGTTACATATGAATAAACATAACAACTAATAATATGGGGGTCAGCTTTTCAGATCCAGTGAATGATTTGCTTGGTGTGTTTTCTTTAAGATTGACCACACAGATTCAAACTTACAATGGAGTGCTTTACACTCTACTGAGGGTTCCATATATTGTTTTACTCCATAGCTGCTAGTTTTGTCACATAATCCATTTTTTTTTATTACAGTTGTACTCTAGAATCTCAGCTTTCATGTCAAGGGAGAGTAGGTGAAGAGTGAAGAAAGAATCACCAATGTAGTCTGCCTAAGTCTGAAGACAACTCTGAGTGAGGTGATCTGACACATTTCATTTAATGAAATATTCACTTGATGTCCAGATCAGCTTCATCCACTATATCAGTGGCTCTCAAACAGTTTTTACTAATACCGCCCATCAACTGAATTTGTTGTTTTTTTTTATGAGCCACCCACTGTCCCCTTTTGTGGGATTCCCAAAACCACAGTTCAGCAGCTCCTCTGCTGAAGGGGGCATTGACCACTCACAGCAACACATTTTGTCCACATGTACTGCGGTCCTAATATTGGCCCAGCAGAGAGGGAAGGCCCTGAAGGCAGGGTTAGAGAGCAAGATCACCCAAAGCTGTAGCTCCTGTCTGAGAGGGTGTTTCAGGCACTGCAAGCTGGATTGTGCAGTCACAGTGCCACTTAGATTTGGACTGGCAGCCCCTTCATGTTGATGAGAGGCCAGGCAGGCCACATTTGATTGGGCGGTGTTATGACATTGAACACAAGGTCTCAGTGTCACTCAGGTTTGTACCAGTCACTCCTTCATCTTGACAAAGGGGTAGCAGGCCAGACCTGAGTGTCTCTGCAAATCCATATGCTAAGTCACATCATCTGGAGTGGGGAACTGGGCACAGCTGTAGGGGACAGAAGCTCTTGCAGTGGGTTGAGTGCAGGGTGGACCATCTGCAACCTTCCCATGACCTATTGTTTGGGAAACATGGGCAGCTAATGATTTGAAAGTATTTTATTTCTCTGTACATATCTATTTTTTTCCACTTTGTCTACAGATGCTGTAGAATTTTGGCTTGTTGCTCTGGAATGCAGAATAATACAGGCCTCTTGCCACAGACCTTATCTCAAGCCTGCTGCACAGCAAGTGAGACCATGGCTAAGCTATTACCTACCGGCTTGTGGCTTAGTGGATAGTACATGGGGCCACCACTCAGGATTTGAGAGACCTTTTCCTGCCTCTGCTACTAGCTTGCTAGGTTAGGGTAGCCAAGTCTCTACCTCAGTTTCCCTATGTATGGGATAAGGATATTGTCTTCTTTTGCAAAGCACCTGGAAATCTACTGATGAAGGATGCTATGGAAAACCTAGGTCCTACAAAGTATTTAAAATTGTTATTATAAGTACTAGCCAAGCCCCATCTCACAGCTGTGGTGCAGCGGGCAGAGGGGCAGCAGAGATGGAAGGATGTGGCGGCGAGGTGGAGCAGGCTAGCACGTGGCACGGGGGACAGGCACAGGAGAGGGCAGGGTGCAGGAAGGCTTGGGGGGCCGAGGGAGGGACAGGCAGAATGCAGCAGGCAGGGACCTACCACCAGCCCCACTCTTGCAGCATCTCCAGCTTCTCTTTGTCACCGGGCCCAATGTACCACTCAGAGAAATCATCGTGCCGCAGCAGCAGCTGCTCAATGGACCATGAGGTGATGCCCCCCCGCCATGCTCTGCTGCCCCCGCCATCCTCACCTACTGGACAGGCTGCCCCCGGGGTGCAGGAACAATGTGGGGCCCTGGTCTGTGAGCCACCCACCCCAGCAGGCACAAGTCTGCATAGTACCACAACTGCCGCCAGCTCCCTGCCGGACCTACCGGCTATTTGCTGGGGATGCGCTGAGCCTCACCACTTACATTTTTCTCCTGTACGCCCCATTGCGCTGCTTTTCAAGCCTTGTGTCCCACTTTGGTGCAGGTGGGGGGGAGGGGAGGAAGAAACCGCAGCCACCAGCCTAGCCTAGCCCAGCCTATCCAAGCCTACCCTTCCAAGGTATTCTCAAATGTCACCCACTAACTCTCTGGCAGACACTTGCATTTTTCTCCAGCACGCCCCATTGTGCTGCTTTTCAAGCCTCATGTCCCGCCTTGGTGTGGGGGTGGAGGGGAGGTGTGCCGCTTTTCATGTCCCGCTTTGACACAGGGGGTGCCGAGGAGGAAGTCTTCCAGCGTATTCCTGTGTATTCTCCTATGTGACAGACGGCATGATGGACACCCAAGGGCCTCATTTCAGGAGGGTAGGGGGTCAGCCTTTCATCCCGTTCCCCAGACACTAAGGGAGTGAGGGGAAAGTGCTTGCATTCTGTTCATGCCTCTCACACCTGGCTGGTGAAGGGAGCTCACCAGCCAGGTGTGAGACATATGCAAGGAATGCAAATACTTTCCCCTCACTCCCTTAGCCTCCAGGGAATGGGATGAAAGGCAAGCCAGGACCCGGAGTGCATGGCTGCTGCCTCCCCAACCCTCCCAAAATGGTGCCCTTGCAGACACCTCTCCTTTTATAATAGTATATATTATAAGTAGAGTTGGTAACACTACCTGTAGTTTAAGATTGCCAAACACTTTCTATTATAAGCTTCTTTATTCAGAATATAACTATGTGAAACATTAACTCTTTCAGGCTGAAATTTTCCATGTAATATGTCTGCTATAGGATAAGATCTTTTGGTGCTGGGGGGAGTGGTAGATGGCAGGTAATTAAAGTTTGAACAAAAATGGTTCAGCTTTCTCCACAAAGCTTCCATTAATATAATGGAAGAGTGCAGCCCTTGACCACTTGCAGAATTCTTGGATTGGCCCCCACATCAAAAATTATTGCCCATCCCTGTGCTACATTGTATGTACAAAAGCTTAGAAATGGAGAAGTGTTACATTAGGAGTTCATGTGCATTTATATCTTCCCACAATGCAATACAAATTATGGATACGCAGTCTACTGCTCCTGGTGCATGACCCTCACAGAGAGATTGATAAAGTCAGTAGAAAGTTCAACTGAAAATATAGAAACCTATGGTGAAATACTTTGAAAATTATAAGCTTCAGGGGGTTATGTTAGTATAAAATGTTGTTTGCCATTTTTTGCCACATGCCAAACGACTTCATCATATTGTAAAGAAAACTTTGTCCATGCAAAACCAATGCAAATCTTTTAATACCTTGTCATTTCATAGCTTTAACCAATCCCTCTCCCCCTCAAAAAAAAAAAGCAAAACAAAAACAGCACACTAAGGTGTGGAAATTAAACAAAAAATCTGTGGTCACAGTCACTTTGCAATTATGCTAAAAATGATGGGTGAGATAATATCTATTCTTGAACCAATTTCTGTCAGGGAGCGAGTTGGTTCAATAAGAGAATTACTTCACTCACCTAGTCTTTCTAATATTCTTGGATCAGCATGGCTCCAACAACAATTCATGCAAAAATATGACATTTTCTTATTTAGGGATCCATTGTTTTACCTTGCCTACAGGCTTATAGCATCACTCGACATCAGCACATTATACCTCATCTATATATGCAGAAAAAAGCTCGCAGATGATGTATGGTCTGGATGTACATAGAATGGGTACATTAAACTCCAAAAATATGGCCCTTTTTGGAGAATTCCTTGTATGCCTATTTTTGGTACTTGGAGTCATTAAGGTATGGGATGGCAGAGTGAATGATTATGAAGACGATAAAAAGAAATATAGTTTAGTGACCCATTCATTGAGCACAGTCAACTCTATGCACTAAGCAAGGCAGGGACCCAGTGGGAGAAAAAAACCCAATATGCCATGTAGTTAAAGACTATGTCTGAGGATATGTCTAGACTGCATCCCTGCAAGAGGATACTGCATCCCTGCAGGAGGCATAAGGGATCTGTCGAAAAAGGCTTTCTTTCTCGACAAATCCCCCTCTAGACTGCCACTTTTTGCCGACAAAGTGCTGAGTTGGCAAAACGTGGTGGCCATTTTTATGCAAATTAGGCACGGGATATTTAAATCCCTGCCTCATTTGCAATGTCAATCTGCCTAATCTGCATCCCTCTGCCGACAGAGGGATGCAGTCTAGACATACCCATAGTGGATAAATATGAGGGAGCCGAACACATGGCATGGAAATTTTGATTCTGGTATTAACTGCTTGGGGTTTGGGTTTTTTTTTTCCAATGTCAATATTGTTTAGTTGTAGGGTTTTTTCAGAGTTTCTTTTTTTAAACACTTCAATGGGGCTACTCACAGCATACATAGTTAAAGTGCGTGCATGAATCAGGATTGTTGGTTTCTAATCTCAGTGCTTTCACTGATTTGAGTGATGACACTGAACAAGTATCACAGTACATGCTTCATCTTATCCATCTGTAAAGGGGAATGAAAAGACCTACTTCAAAGGTGTGTTGTGAGATTTCCCTTTTTTAGTGAGGTCTATTTCCTCTCACTTATTGTTACATATTATGAAATACCAGATATTAACAATTAAAAGATGAGGCTTCATTATTCATTCATAACAGAAGCTTGTAATATATTGTTTTAGGGTATGTCAAGACTGCAAGGCTATTTTGGGATACCAGAAGTATCTCTACATAGCTACCCCGTGTCCAAGGAACACATCCGCTATTTTGAAATAATTTTGGAAATAACGGACGTGCTATTTCAGCATCCCTGTAAACCTTTGTTCCACAAAGAATAAGGGATGCCTCTAAACAGTGCTTTATTTTGAAATTTGGCACCATGTAGATGCGTCAAATTTCAAAATAGCCTATTTCAAAATAAAATTGAAATAAGATACGCAATTTGCGTAGCACAAATTGTGTATTTTATTTTGATTTTAGAGTGCAGTCTAGACATACCCTTAGAGGAGACATGCCTTTTCCTCTCATCTGGTCGATGTTGTATGAAATGTACTTGTGTTGTACTAACTCATACTAAATGTGAGGTCAAACTGACATATTGACTCTGAGGCAGGAGTCTCTATAGATTAATTATTATTGCACTGGTTTTATCAATCATAGGTCATGAGTTTGAATGCCACTGAGGAACAAACTATACATTTTGCATAAAGGTAGAATATTAGGAAGCATTTGAGCTGTGTAAAAATAACTTGTTTTAAAGAAGAGAGAAATCAACTAAAGAGAAAACTTTGGCCTTGGTCAAAAATGAAAGATGAAATTACAAGGAACAAGGAAATCTTGGCACAAATAATCATGAGCTAATTATATTTGTCATGCTAAAATATGATTATATCAAGAAAAAGCAGATTTTGTAAATGTAAAGGAATTCAGAGATCCATGGGTGATTTGTTCAAGAACGTAAGTATAACCAAAGACAAACCAGACTAATCCAAAGCCTACTGAAGTCAATAGAGAACCTCCCACATTAAAAATATGCATATGTTATCTTATATATACAGATCAGGTCAAAAGATTATTTTCTAAATGTAACAGGCAATACAGAGTCAATAACCATGAATATGTATTCACTTTTCTAAGGCAGCTGTTGGATTTCTTTTTAAATGGGCTACCACTATAGCAACAATTAAGTCTCTGTATCATTTAAAATATTCTTTAACAGAGGAGAATGAAGTATCTCAACCATAGGCCTTTAAACCAGTAAAAGATCTTTATAATAGTCTTCTGTTGAGGGAAGTAATGTTGCCTTGGCACTAAACCATACTTCTCTAATGTCAAACCTGCCCGTGCATGACATAACTAAAGAGAAATGTGCGGTAGCTGACCATGATATGGAACACCTGGATTTTCTTACACCTTACACTATAAAATGACTAATGTTTTCTAGTGTGTTTTTTTTAATTACAGTGGAAGATTTGTACTCTCGCACTCAGAATGGGGGTTGCCAGTTAATTGAATGTGAAAGATTAAAAAGTTTATTGCTCTGCCCTCATCTCCTACTGACAGATCCATCTCCGGGAAGCTCAAGGCAGGCTGAGGAGGAAGGAGGTGCCTGCTGATGATGTCATCTGGCAGTGCCAACTGTCAAAAGCCCTGCAATGTCTGGCTGGACAGGCAGGAGTCCGGCAGACCTTCCTGAAGATGTGGTGGTATTGTGGCTGGGGGCAATGCCAGTTAACAAAGTTTTCCAGTTAACAGAGTGCTGGATAACAAATCTTTCACTGTATATTGTTTGTGAATTAAATATAGCATTTTTAGGAAATAGGAAGAAAAAAACAAAATTCTATCACAGGTGACCATATCAGCTGCCACATTGGCAGGGCTTGAACCATACTCCTTTATCAGAGACTATTATCATTTGAGCTAATAAACTTAACCTTTAACATTGAACAGACACCAAAGGGAGAAAGCAAATTGAGAATTTGAGACCTAGCTGCATACTTAGGTGGAGGAATAAGAATTTGCTCTATAAAAAGGATATGAGGAACACACAAATGTTAACAACAATCACTAAAAGAGGAAACTTGAACTCATCGTCCCTGCAATCCTGTACACTCAAGAGCTTTTTTGACTTAAATGTCTTTGTTATGAATGAGCCAAATCCAATCTAACAAATCACAGTCTTTCTCCCTTTGAGAATAAAATTTCAGGTTGTCTGTATGAACATTTCTCATGCAAAACTTCCCACAGATGCATTCATACAAGTATTTGAGAGATTTTCACTTTTTGTGAACGATGAAATTACTCATATGAATGTTCATAAAAATGAATGAAAAAGATAATAAAAATAATCAAAGCAAGATCCATTCAAACAATATATGTGAATTTCCCTCTCACCCATAATCCTTCCATATATTCTCTGGAGAGCATTTTTGTTTGATTACTATTTTTAAAAATGCAATCATTCCCTTGGGAGACTATTCCACTCTAAAAGCTGAACAGATATTACCCATGGGCATTATTTTCCATCATTCTATCTTAATGTCTTTTGTTACACCCCCTTCTACCATCCTAAATAACAAGTCTGCCTAGATAAATACAGCACAGTTTATTTACTTCACTGTTCAGCTTGTGAAACTACAGTAAAACCTCAGAGTTATGAACACATTGGGCATGGAGGCTGTTTTTAACTTGGAACAAAACATTATGGTTGTACTGAACATTGACTTAATACATCTTTTAAACCTTCTTATACCGAAGAAAAATGTTGCTTTTAAATCGTTTAATTTAAATGAAACAAGCACAGAAACCATTTCTTTACCTTTTCATTTTTCCTCTTTCTTTTTTATGTGGGTTACCTTTCACAGTCCTGTACTTGTGCTTTTCCCCCCCTCTCTCTTGCTCCCCTTTTTTTTTTTCTGCTGCTGCCTGATTGGATGGATTGCAGTTCCATATGAGGTGTGAATGACCAATCAGTTCATAGCTCTGAGATTCTACTATATAGCTAACATGAAAATCATGTGTGCATACAAATAAATTATTTTATGCCAATTAGTACGATAAAACCTGCTTGAGTTAGTGAAGATCTATACAATAGATCAGCAGTATGACTGTGGGACACACTTTTCAAAACTAGTGTTTCTTCCCAGTCAATTTAGGTACTTATATTGGAGTTATAGCAATAAGAGGAAAAATTATGATAGGCTTGTTTAATATATCTTCTAACAAGATGTTGCACAGATTACAGGCTGTCAGGGATTATTGGAGGCTACATACTAGCAGAGGTGCCATTTCATAGTTTGATAAGGGTGGGCTGACCTGTGCATGCCATGATGGGGGAAGGGTGAAGAGAGTGAGAGCAGGAGAGGAATGGATTGAAGACAGAGGCTTCAGCAGTGTTACTGAGCATGCTCAGTACAAGCCAAGCACCAAATGAGGGGGGAAAGAACCCCATCCGCCCTCCCACACACACATATCATCTCTACCAGGGGCTACTAAGGCACTGAAAAACTCTACTTTTTTGGCAGAGAACTTAGAAGTTAGCTGACAGGAGCACTGTATCTAACTCCTATATACAAGAAAGAAAATTAAATAAATATTAGACCCACTCAGCTCTAAAACAAGCATAGTCTGACATCTTGTGGCAAGTCACTTAAGGGACACTGGTTAGCCTTTAAATTTGAATGTATATTCTTACTTTGTTACTAACTCTGTGAAGAGAGAGAGATCCTGTTGGCTCCATCTCAGCTCCGGAAGAGGAGTGGGGTCTAGTGGGTTATTGCAGGGGACAGATACATTTCAGTTCTGTGCAAGAACATCAGAATGGCATACTGGGTCAAACCAATGTCCTAGCCCTGTATCCTGTGTTCTAACAGTAGCCAATGCCAGGTACTTCAAAAAGAATAAACAGAAGAACAACCATCATGATCTATCCCCTGTTGCCTATTTCGTTTGTTTTAAATCTGCTGCCTCTAAATTTAATTGGGTCATGTTGTGCTATGTTAGTGAAGGAATGAATAATATTTCCTTATTCTATTTTTCCACATCATTCATGATTTTTAGTCCTCTAACATATCCCCTCACACTTTAGTCATTTCTTTTCCAAGCTGAAAAGTCCCAGTGTTGTTAATCTCTCCTCATATGGAAGCAGTTCCTTACCTCCTAATCATTTCTATTACCCTTTCTGTACCTTTTCCAAATACAATATATCATTTTTAGTTTGGGTGACCAGATCTGCATATAGTATTCAAGACATGGGCATGCCATGTCTTTATGTAGAGGCAATATGGTATTTTGTCTTATTATTTTTTCCTTTCCTAATGATTTCCAATATTCTGCTACCTTTTTAGTTTTTAGATTGCCACTGCACACTGAACAGATGTTTTCAGGGAATTGTCCACATTGATTCCAACATCTCTTTCTGGAGTGGTAATAGCTATTTTAGAGCCCATCGGTTTTGTAATTATAGTTAGGATTATATTTTCCCACATGCATTACTTTGCACATATCAACGCCGAATTGCATCTGCCCTTGTGTTGCCCGATCACTCAGTTTTGTGCGAACCCTTTGTAACTCTTTTGCAGTCATCTTTGGATTAGTCACTGTTTACCCCTTTTTCAAGAACATTTATGAGAAGTTTAACAGAAGTGGTCCAAATGCAGATCCCTGCAGCAGGAAATTCATTCCTACTCTTCCCCTTCCCCACAATCTTTTAAGTGGAGTATTCAGTGATGTTTTCATGATGATCTAACAATCTTCAGTTGCTTGAATGCCCAACCTTTTGTTATTCTTAATCACCCTGCCTTCCTCTTTTTATAACAAACTCTCTGCCCCAAAGGCAAAGCTGCAAGCAGTTCAAACTCTGTTGCATTTAAGAACTGCCTCTGGAGTAAGGACATGGGCTTTAAGCAGACCTCAAGTATGAAATCCAGGGGTTTGAAACTTGAGAAGGAGGGCTATTGCCCCCCTAGCACTCATAAATGCTGCCCTTGCATACTAGATTAAGAAGAAATTGGTATCTTTTTTTTACAGCTGTGTTCAACGTGTTGACTAGATACATAGTAAACAGTGTAATATCTCATATTGCAACAAAAATAACCTCAAGGTACCCTAATACCACATTAAGAGAGTCACCAGAAGAATTAGCATATACACTTTTGCTCATTATAAGCAAATGTTTTCTTTAATCTATATTGCTGGCAGCAGCTAAGTGATTACTGAAGTGTAGAAGAGAAGAACCGACTAACTGAAGTGATGTTGGAGAGGATTCAGCTACATTATTCATTATCATTTGTGTAATGGTGATGCCTAAAGACCTCAGTCACCATTCAGCCCTTATTGGACAAATGCTCTATAGTCATAGAAAATGTACAATATTGCTAAGTAGAATGGATCATCCAGACCAAGAAGTGTCTGGTTTGATAAGAGCATGTTGAGTTATTTGTTAAATGTATGTATTCAAATGCTGGGAGCAAACTGTCACACTTGAGAGCAATAGCACCTGTTTCTCCCTTCAGTGGTCCAGCAAGGGCACCTATATTCAGGCTTCCTACTCACACAACTGGGAAGAGAATGACTGTGAAAACCCTACATCTCACTCTGGACCAGCTTTTTCCTGACTGCACAGTTCCCTGCCTTCTCTGTGTTAGTCCCAGCAAAGACAGTTTGTCTAAACAGGCCTCTTTGTTCAGAGACTGATAACAGAGTGATCGCTACAGAAATGAGTTATCACAAAGCTCTTCCTCGGCTCTTTCACAGGTTAACAGCTCTTTTATAGGCTAATCGGTTTGGCAGGCATTTTCACTTTTTAATTAACTAGGTCTTCTCTGGAGGAAGCAGAGCCACAGAACAGGGATAGAAAGAGGCAGGCGAGTTGCTATTAAGACCCAGTGGTGTCCCTTATTGTTTGCATGTGGGTAAGCACATCACTATCAGTAGGCCCAGTCCTTCCAACCCATCCGTACGGATTGGGGCCCTCAGTGGACTAGGGGTCCTTTCTGCTTACTGGATCAGGAAGAAGGCCTTGAGTCAGTTAAATCTTCAGGCTTTTATCCAAAAGTCATCTCTTTGTTAGCCTCTAGAGAATCCAATTTGAACTAGTGCACACATATACCCTGCAGTGGTATGAGCCGTGAATGATTGAGCATGGAGATTACACACCATTGGCAAACTGGCTGTGTGACTGTCTGCCTCCCGAGAGTTAGTCACACAGTTGACTCTGTGAGGTTGGGGTGAAGTTGGCCTCTCTAAGGTTGCTTTGGGACTCAATGAGCATTCTTGGTCAAAATGGCCCCATTGATCACATATGGCACCCCACTCCTCCCCTCCCATTCTGTGGTGTGCTTTATCTGTATGGAACATAGTTGTTGTCCCTGTCAGCCTCTTCTGTGTTTTTCTCCAAGACATTGGGAGAATCTGGGTGTCAGTCTGCTGGGCCCTCTGTAGCAGGCCATAGGTTATTTGTGAACCTGGACCCTTTTTCTCATTAGAATACTGTAAGTTGTCTAACTATGATTCCATTCTATCTTCAGGGCTAATCTATCTTTCTCTGCATAATTCAATCATCAGATTTTTCTTCAGCCGGTCATACTTTATTTCCCCCATCTCTCTGTTACTATCTCTTTTCCTGAAAAGACTACAGAGAGCTTTTTCTCTGTGTTTTTCATTCTATAGTACTTGTTTTTATTGCTCTTGGCACTTATACAATTCACACTGTTACAGATCCCACACACGCTGTTACCATACAAGCCTTTATGGAATTGCTTACTTGCCACAAAAAATATTTCTTTTAGTCAGTTAATAAAGACTATTTTTCTACTTTTGGAACAAAACTATATATGTTTAAAAAGTATATATACCTCAGAATATAGCATTAAACAATAGGCATTTGATTGATGAGTTTCTGGAGAGGGCTGAGGATTTTTTTTCCCCTATAATAAAGAACTTCTTGTAGATGACTGAGTCCCATTGAAATGATCATTTTATTACTCCTGAGATTTTATGTTATTACAGATATCTAGGCACCTCAAGTCCAGGAGAGGCATCTTTTTATCATTTTAAATCTAAGTAAACATAATAAATGGAACAGTCTGAGCAAGTTACTATGAATGGTTTAGCAAATATGCATAGAAAAGCAAGACACCTTATAATTAAAGTTGTAAGCCTGTAGGTAAATTATCCTGTTAAACTACAATATTGTTTCACTTCTATCTTGTGGTGATTGTATTTAAGGTAGTTGAATGAAAATGGCCAGCACAAGAGAAGATTTGACTTCTGATATCACCTGAAGTTTATGCTGGCATCAAGGATTTCTCCTGAGAAGTGAAGTTAATATTTCCAAGTGTCTAAAAATGGGATCATTACTAACCAAGTCCATTGAGATTATTTTGTCATCTCAGACTATCATGAAAGTCGTGAAAAGAAATGTGTGCAGAAGACAGTTTCGAAACATATCAGACTGGAAATGCCAAACATTGGTATCAAAAGTGGATCAGGAAGTAGCTGAACAGACACTTGCTAGTTAATCTGTCAGTGAATGAACAAATAACAAAGCTAGGTGAAATCATTTCAGATACAGACAATGAGAAAACAGTGACAGTATTTAATATAGTAAAAAATCTCATGTTACTGGTCAGCAGGCAAGAGTGATACTGCAGCTATTATAGGCAAATACTGGAACTAATGGATGAACAGTGTGAGACTGAAAGAATGAGAAAGAACAATGAAAAACAAGTGATTCAAAAAAATCAATTATAAAGAGATGTTTAAAGCTTCTAGCTACCCTAGTACACTTCAGAACAGAGAAATTCTGAAAGTAGAGTGTGCAAACAAATATCTTGCACAAATAAAATAACTATGGTATTGTCTGAAAAGGAATCTTGCTAGCAGCATTCAGCATTTTCATCCAGTTGACATTTGCCACCTATGAAATGAAATGCAAGGGATCACATCACCAACTTGGGAAGAAACCTTTTCATATAAATTGGGAATGGAGAATTTAATTGCAGAGATTATAACTAAGATATTCCTTCCACTACTATGTTGCAAGTGGATGGGGTCAGACAGGGGTAGGGAAAAAGAAAATGAAAAAAAAAGTGTTCTTGGGAGTGATGCTGCCAGGAGCTAGCTCAGGGAGAAGAGAGGATCGTCATTTTTAGAGCATATCACAGATATAGTATATAGTGATGTGAAACATGCATTCTTTAAAATCCTAAAAATTTGCTGAAGGTTTTCAAAAGTGACTTCCAAATTGGGTGTCTCAATTTTGGGATGTTCCACTTAAAAGAGGTTTATAGAAAATGCTTAGCTCTAATCCTCTGAAAGTCATGCTTTTTAAAATGGTTAAAGTTGGGCATTGAAAAAAATCACTAGTAGTATTTAAAGAATTGAAAGGTAAGATTCACAAATTAAAATTCTAGCACAGACAAACTCAGAGGTTCGCTGAAGCAGGTTTTTTTTTTTCAAACATAAGACCTTGTGTAATGGCCTAGTATGATAAAGTGAAACAAAACAGAGAGATGTGTGACATTATTTGGGTACACATATATATTATGACTAGAAGACTTTCCCTGCATTGCTCAGGTCCAGCCCAGGGGTAGAAGAGGGCCACACAGGCCTCCTGCTGGCACTCCCCGGTCCTGGCCTGGGACCAGCACAGGTGGCCTGTAGATGGAGCGGAGATGGCCTGGGGCTGGAGTTGGTGCCAGCCTTGGGTCAGGCCACATAGTAGGGCCAAACAGGCTTCCTCCCCCCGTCGAATTCAATGGCCGGGGGAAGGGTTTGGAGGGGGGTAGGGTCACTCACTTGGACCAATGGCCAGCAAGATGGGGGGCCCTGTCCCTAGCTGGCGATTCCCTTCCTAGTTCAGCTGTCCCCAGTGGTCACTGTGCAGTATAACTGTTTCCCATTCTCACTGCCTCCAGTGGTGAACTGTGTAGAATTGCACACCTCTGATCAGCCCCCTCCCCATCCATGGTATGCAAAACAGTTGAATTCTAGGAACATCCCATTTTCCTGCCATAACTAAACCCTGACCTTGCTTTAAGTTATGATAAGAAGAAGCTGCATCCCAAATTTGGTAGTCCTAGATCTTACCATTTAGAAGGAGTTCTTGAACAAATGGACTTGCAGACAGACGGCTGGACTTACAGACAGACAGACGCCTCTAAAATATAGATGAATAGATTTTCAGATGCAGAGAAAATACACATGCACAGTTCTATTGAGAATCTCACTCATCCAAGAAGGGCCCTAATCCAATCTCTTTGAAACCAATAGTAGCATTTCCAAAGACTTCAGTGAGCTTTGGATCAGAGCCAAAATGAATAAAATAGTACTGGAAATTCACACTTCCAGACAGACAAAGCCACAAGAAACAATAAGACAGCTACAAGAGTCTGTCCTAGGTTAATGAGACCAGACATTTTTCATGCACAAATATCAATTTAGATAGAAATAATTGCAGAACTGTCAGCCAAACACATTGAAATATCATTGAAAGACACGCACACATAAACCCCTTTTAATTTCCATAAGCTATTGAATTTGCAGATGTTAATAACTTCAACAAATTAACATTGTATTCTCACAAATGAAAAGTTAGAGTGAAAAGGGCTCTTTTAACTTAACTTAATCCAGAGCTGTAACAGAAAATTACAATAGTTGTATACAAATCACTTATTGGAATCAGATGTACCTAATTTGAACTTCCTTCCTTGTTCTCTGACTAGGCAACATTGGAAAAAGGAAATTTTTCTTCATTCAAAAAATTTGTTTGCAGTGTTACAAAAGATACAACTCCCCTGTGAAGTTTAAGAGGTGCATGCATACATTTATAAAAAAACAGACATCCAGAGAAATGTAAGGCTGGAAGGGATCTCAAGAAGTCATCAAATCCAATCCCTTGCACCGATGCAGTAAACATAGACTATTTTTGACAGGTGTCTGTCGAACCTCTCCTTAAATACCTCCAGTGATGGGGATTCTGCAATCTCTCTTGGAAGCCTGTTCCAGAACTTAACTATCTCATAGTTAGAATTTTTTTCCCTAATATATAACTTAAATGTCCTTTGCTGATGATTAAGCCCATTACTTCTTGTTCTTCCTTTATTGGACTTGTTGAACAATTTATCACCATCCTCTTTATAACAGATCCATATTGTCATTGTATCTGAAGACTCATCAGATTTCTTAATTTTTGAAGACTAAGCATGCACAGTATGTTCCCTCATAGGTCATACTTTATATTTTTGTATCGTTTTTTTTGCTCTTCTCTGAATTGCCTCCAATTTGTCTACATCTTTCCTGAAGTGTGGCACCCAGAACTGGACATTGTGCTCTAGCTAAAGCCCCACCAGTGCCTAGAATTAATCTTCAGAGGGCAACCCAGAGGTCTTCTTACAGATATATTTTTTGTCACCATTGGTTGCCTTTGTGGAGGCTACATAGTCTTCATCATTACTGTCACCATTAGAAAATTTTGCTTGCAGTTTTGTAAAAAATATAACTTCCCTGTGTAGTTTAAGAAGGTGCATGTCTAAATTTATAGAAACATATTCAGAGAAGGACAGCTTTTTGGTTTGCAATGCAACCCTGGGAGTTGAGTGTGAGGCTGTCCTTGACTCCCTCCCTGCATTCTAGGGCCTCTGGGGGTGTCTAGACTGCATACCTCTGTCGGCAGAGGGATGCAGATTAGGCAGGTTGACATTGCAAATGAGGCGAGGATTTAAATATCCTGTGCCTAATTTGCATAAAAATGGCCACCACGTTTTGCTGACTCAGCACTTTGTCAGCGAAAAATGGCAGTCTAGAGGGGGATCTGTTGAGAAAGAAAGTCTTTTTCGACAGCTCCTGTAAACCTCCTTGCCGACAAAGTGCTGAGTCGGCAAAAACGGTGGCCATTTTTATGCAAATTAAGCACGGGATATTTAAATCTCCATTTCATTTGCAATGTTGACCTGCCTAATCTGCATCCCTCTGCCAACATAGGGATTCAGTCTAGACATACCCTGGGAGAGGAGGCTATGGAACTCAGGGAGGAACTCAGGTAGTCCTGGAGTGCTGCCATGTCCATCACATCTGCTATGGATGACAACACTCTCTCCTGATACTTCATTTCCTGTTCCCTGAATGCTCTCCTTTCCTGACTCTGCACACATCTCCTCCAACAATGTATTCCTCCACTCTCTTGTGTATTCCCTGTCCAGGTTGGCAGATTGCATTGGCTCCTTTAACATCTCTTCCCTAGTCCATTTTCTTCAGTGGATTTGTGCTATCTGGTCAGCTTGCAGGCCTGGGGGAGTGTACAACAGGCTGACTGCTATTCCCACTGTAACAAAAAGTGAAGAACAGACATTACAGAAGATACACTGTAGAGCATAAAGCCTAATCTGTTAGAAAAAAATGAAGGTCTGTCTAAAGACAATAGAGATGTGTTATGTACAAAGCCACAGTTACACTTTAGGTGATTACTTTGCAGCAGAAACTCCTTGGAGTTCTTAAGGTAGCATCTGGATTTGATTTGGTGGCAAGCATAGTAAGTGACAGGCCAAGGCCAAGCCTGTGGGCAGGAGAGTGGAAGGGGTCTGATCATAGCAACATGGCAGGTCAGGACTTGTGCAGTGCCTGTGTGTTTGGCACCCCCCATTTGCAGGGAGAATGTAACTTTCCTAACTTTCCCTTGTTGCAGGAGTGAGCAAGCGAGTGGGCAGGAGGGCGGAGGGAGTGTGGGAATGGCAGCAGGGCAGAGGCTCAAATCATGTTTCATAGGGGATATGAAAATGGAGGTTTAATGCAGAGGCAACAGCTAATAGCTTCCCCCGCTTCATCAATGTTGCCATACAAGATATCAGTCTTCTCTGAATCACACAGAGTGATATGGATCAGATGCTGACTGAATGTGACCAGAAACCCAGACCATACGCTGCAATGACACCAGACCACTTACTGCTGGCATGGCATGGAAAGGTGTCCTACCATGGAAGAGAATAAGGCAGGCTTTCCCAGAAACCTTGTAAGAAGGATTAAAGAGTTCTTCTATGAGACCTTTATGGAGATGTGCAGGGAGGATTCCCATTCTGTCTCCAGACAAGTAGCAAGCTGTTCTAGGACCTCCTGCTGTGTAGGCACAGTGTCCATCACAGAACCCACTTTTAGCAAGATAAAAAATGTAAACTCACCCAGAAGTGCCCTCCCCAAGATCAGTGCCTGAGTGTGAGATGTCCAGGGAGGAAGGGATTGTCTCCAAATTTATAAAAATGTCTTCGCTCTCGATGACCTCGGTTGCCCCACTCACTTGCTGAGTGCTCTCTTCTTCCTCCTTTTCCTCCTCCTCCTCCTTTTCTTTCTCATCCACTACCACTACCATTACCACACTGTCCTCTGCATCACTGCCTGACTGTCTAGGGAAGAATCCATGGATTGACTAGGGAAGCTAGTCCTGTCCCCACCAAGAATCATATGTAGTTACTTGTAGAAGTAGAGTTTTTGTCCTGATGCTCCAGACCACCTGTTTGCCTCCTTTGTCTTTTGATATGACTTCCTCAGCTCCTTTACTTTCATGTGGCACTACTGGGTATCCCTGGCATATCCACCATGAACTTTGCAATCTTGGCATAAATGTCTATGTTACTTTTGCTGGTTCATAGTTCTGTGAGAACAGATTCCTCTCCCCACAGAACAATGGTCCAAGACCTCCTGCATGCTCCATGCTGGTTCTTGTCTGTGACCCTGGAACTCATAGAGCTCATAAAACTTGAACTCGTGGGACTCATGACCATGTGTGTGTGGCTACCGAGGTTTGCTGCCTGCACATCATGCTGGCCACACAGGAAATGAGATTCAATTTTTCCCAGGATTTTTCCTGTTCAAGTGAAGAGCAGTAGAGTTGAAAATCATGGCCAGACCATTCATTGCAGGGCACTGTGGGACACCTCCCACAGGCCAAGAATATCGACTTTCACAGTGTTGAGTCTGCACTATCAGAAAGTTGACCAAGCAAGATTGAATTTAGTGGTTACTCCTCATGAAAGCAAGAGTATAGAAATCGACTTTAACAGCCCTTTAAGTCAATGGAACAGGCTTCGTAGTGTGGCCTCCTTGTTTAGAAAATCGACCTAATGTGGCTAAAATCAACCTAAACTCCCAGTGTAGACCAGGCCTAACGCAGAGAGTGTAGCTCATGTTTACTACAATCACTGCTTAGTTCAAGTTAGTTCTGAAATTAATGGAATGATGCTCCCATTTTCAGAGTTATGACAACCTCTGAAGGGCAGAATTATATTTTATCTGAAAAGAAAATGGAATTTAAGGCAATAATTGGTAAATGTAAATAAACCCCCTTCTGCAGATGCGACAATAATGCATGAGACCTTTCCAAACGCAGCCAAGGGTGAAAAAAAACACATGTGTAAGAATGGCTGGGAAAAGGCCTCTGGGTTGCCCCCTGAAGATGCAACACTATGAGGTGCTGAGCATCATGAGCTTCCTGTAGGTCACTCAGCTCTGTAAAGGATCAGACCTGAAGCGAGATGAATATATCTAACCAAGGGTATCTCTTGACTGTAACTGTGAAGTGTGGTTTCAGATCAAAGCTAGCTCAAGTAACAATTGCAGTGAAGCTGCAGCAGCCACACTTGTATGTGTCCAGGCTGTTGGCCATGTGAATGGCTAACCTGTGCTGCTGCAGCTTCACTGCTGTTATGTCAACACTGCAACTGGAGGCATAAGTACAGTTCACATAGACATACTCATACTAGCCTTACCAGCCAGGTGAAAAACAACAGTGAAGATGCAGCAGCTATACATGTTTGTCCAGAATTTTGCAGACAGAGATATATTCGTAGTTCATGCCATGATCCATGCTATTGTATTTTCAGCTAGCATGTGTATTCCAACCAAAGATGCATTCATCTCTAACTTCAGTGCAAACATTAAACCTCTCTAATCCAGCACTCTCTGGTCTGGCAATATCTGTGGTTGAGCGTGACTTTAGTTAGCCAGATATCCATGGGTGTGACCAAGTTTTCCTCAGTTCCATAAAGTTATTTTTACATCCACCAGTCCTGACGCGCAGTATTCTGTGCTGTTATTTAGCTCTAATTTACCCCTAAATGTCTTCTAAGAGCCCAGTAAGCAATGGAAGTGTTGGTAGTGCTGCTAGACGATATTGACCTCCCTTGATTTGACAAATTCTCTGGTTTGGCACCAAGGTCCCAAGGGTGCCAGAATAGAGGGATTTAACCTGTATTAAGTTACATGTCTTATTTCTCATATTGGAGTCCATTACTAATCCCTGAACTAACTCAGCATTCTTCTTTGGCTAGGGAAAATGATAATGCTGTGATCCAATAATGCATGATGAGGACTCATTTCTTGTTATGTTTTCTTTATTTTTTAGCCATCTTAAAATAGCAAATGTGTGAAATGTGATGTGCTGGGATCTACATTACCTATTATTATATGCAGTAAATCAATCCACTATTTAATTTAAATTGGTTAACAGTGAGGTACCATCAGGTATTTCATTGTATAGTGTGTAGCTACTTTGGATGCATCTAGACTACTTTGCTTTCCCTACACGGTGAATTTTACAGCCCCATTACAGCCATTTGCTTTTTAGATAGATGCCTGACTGACATGTTTTATATTTTTCCAATGTTAAAACAAATAAAAGATAAAATGTTGTTTGCTTTTGCTACCTTCCTAAAATTATGAATTGCTGTTCTAATTTATAGTTTCACAGTTCTCAGAAGACACTTGTTCTTTGAGGAGCTCTGTTAATTATGTATGTAACTATTTAAGACATTTATTTAGTGTATTTGCTAGTCATTGCTAGTTTTACACCTTCAGAGTCTTTGTAAACAACACATTGATTCTTTGCATTTCAGAATGTTCTGGACATTTATACTGTACAAAGCAAATATATTCTTTTTATTAATAAATTCATCATGTTATGTCATCCTTCACAAATCACTGAAGAAGGCTGGATGCTATTTAAAATTCCTTTACACATATTTAAATGCTTGAACACTACATAGTCTATATCCATTTCAATGGATCCAGTCCTGCTCTTTAAAAATAAGAGTCTTCACACAATGCACAAGAAAAATCACATATAGGGCTATATTTCAGTTCAGGAAAAAATGGTTAAAATTCTTCTTCACTGTAGGTCAAAAAAGTTATTTAATCTTTCTGAGGGACAATATGATGAATTATTGTAGCAAGAACCTCAGTGCAGAGTAACATTAATTAAGGCAGGCCTGGGCAAAATAAAGCCCGCGGGCCGCATCTGGCCCACCAAGCCACTGGATCCGGCCCACAGAGATAGTGGGGAGCCCCAGGCAGGCTCCCCAGCTTGCCCTACATGCCATGCAGAAACACGACTGCAGGGCTCCGTTTCTGTTTTAAAACTGGAGGGGAAGGGGGAAGTTTTAGGAGCCATTCTGCCCCCAGCACATTCCCATTAGCCAATTTCTGGCAGAAAGCAGCCAATGGGAGCTGTTTGTTAGAATAACAGGCAGCTAAGAATAATCACATCCCCTCTCCTGGACTCAGTTATTCATGAAGCCCATGGCCAGGCAAGCAGGCAGGCTGGATGGGAAACATTTTAAGCTCTGCAGGCAGGCAGGCTAGTTTGGCAGCTGACAAGTAAGTCTCTTGGCCACAACATGCTTCTGGCACCACAGCCCATTCCTGCCCCAACTCTCTGCCCTCCCCCCACACTCAACATATCCAAACCCTCTGTCCCCCTCTTACACCCATACTCCTGCTCAAATCTGGCACCCCAATCTCCTGCCCCAGATCACAATCCCCTCCTACTGTAGGTCACATCCCAAACCCCTGCACGCCAGTCCCCTGCCCTAGGTCACAACCACCTGTTTCATCCCAACTCCCTCCCAGACTCCAGTCTCCCTCCTGCACCCAGTCCCTTACCCCAAGCTCCTTTCTGCATCCAACCTCCATTCAAGACCCTGCATCTCCATTAATATCATGGAAGAGCGTGGCCCTCAACCACTTTCCAAAATCTTGGAGTGGCCCCCTATAAAAAAGTATTGCCCACCCCTGCATTAAGGTCTAAGTCTATAGTCCATTGAAGTCAATATGAATCTCTCCATTAACTTCAATAGACTTTGCATCAGGTCCTAAGACTAGCGTGAAACAGTACAAGTTAGGGCTTTCAGTTCAATTTACTTTAGGCAAAATACAATTTAGATTATAGGACAAACATTAAACAGAAAGAAGGGTTCTCGTAAACCCATGGGCCTATATTTGCTGACCTCACATCAGACTCAGGATGGGATAGAAGGATCCATTGAGAACTTTGGCACATATCCACAAAGAGACGTAGACATTGTGATTCTGAGCATCATGGTGCCCATCTTTTTGACACCCCAAACACTTATAGGAACAATGCTAAAGTACACAAAATTTTATTTAGGTGCCCAGCTCCCAGACAGTGAATGAGTAAAGCTAGGTGCATCTAAACAGCGGGGCTTAACTTAGCTCAATTTGCATAGCTTATTTAAGTTATGTCAATTGCGTAGCATAAGTCAAAATAGCTTATTTCGAAATAAGGAGCATCTACTCAGCACTTACTTAGAAATAGAGCACTCTTTCTCCAACTTCCCATACTCCTAGTACAATCAGGGTTACAGAAGCTAGAGTAAGAAGTCCTCCAGCTTGACAGTATTTCAACATTTTTTTCAAAATAACTGCCTGCTCTGTAGACATGGACTAAGTTATTTTGAAGTAATGCTAGTAATTATTAGACTGTAATCCACAAAGCTTGCTCTCCTAGTGGGGAGCTACCTAAACTATACACTGGGATATGGTGATGATAAAGGTGTGGCCTAGAACACTCCTCTATTAGGGTATGTCTACACTAGCTCGTTAATTCGAGCTAGGTAGGCAAATCAGGGAACCGGGGTTGCAAATGAAGCCCGGGATTTATATTATCCCGGCTTTATTTGCATGTTCCCGTCGACCGCCATTTTAAATCCCCTTAGTCGAGCAGACTGCCCGCTGCTACGCGCAATTTAGTTAATCCGAACTAAGGACTTAGTTGGATTAACTTTAAACTGCTGCGTGTGGCCGTGGGCAGTTAGATCGGACTAAGGGGATTTAAAAATGGCGACGACGAACATAAATAAAGCCCGGGATAATATAAATCCCAGGCTTCATTTGCAACCCCGGTTCCCTGATTTGCCTACCTACCTCGAATTAACGAGCTAGTGTAGACATACCCTTACAAAGCTAAATCCCTAAGTCCAGACTGCAGGAAGGCATCTAGCTTAGCTTGCACTCCACAAACTGGGAGAACATAGGCATTCTGCTGCTCAAGTTGCAAAAGGGGCCTGATCCAATAGGAATGTTCCAGAGCCCTCCTAACTGTAAACCAAAGAGGTGTAGGAAAGTGGACCTCCTCTATAGCCTTTAGCATAGTGGATAGGGCATTTAGCAGCGATTTGGTAGTGCCCCCGCCACACCCACCTCCTAAGCAAACAGGGATCTGCCACCTCATAGGTGAGTGTTCTAACTACTGTACTAAGTTATAGACTAATCTAACTCTTTCTCTGACCCAGATAACAGTTAAAGTGGAACAATTCCAGTAGGAAAGATTGAGGGTGCTTCACGTCAGACTGTTCCACAGACCTTCTCCTCTCCTCCTCCCCTCAGATAAGCATGCTTACGATGTCAGGCGCTACATGTGATTTAGTCAGCTGAATGTCCATCTTCTCCCAGGGTGTGAGTCACTCTGGTGCTTATGTAGAAGATATATACCAGAGACTATTATGAAGTCCTTGATGCAAATTTATTATAAATTTTATAGAGCTAGTTATTAAGTCCATGGGTAGTGAAAGATAAAGAACTACACAGTTTATAAGGTTAAAGTAGTTAAAGTATATACAACATTTTCCTAAAGAGGTTTTTTCACACTCATCAATACTGCATTCTGACTATCTCATGGAACATAAGAATTCGTGTATTTATATATCAGGTTGCCATAAATCTGGAAATATTGTTTTCTAAGATTGGTGACATGGCACTATCAGCTGAAAGCCCTCCCCTTTTTGGAATTTCTCTTTGTTCCTGATGCAATTTGGAGCCATGTCTCCTGATCCCACTAAGACAGTGGTTCCCAAAGTGGGCCACAGGGTTCCCCAGGTAAGCCACTGATGAGCCCACACCACTATGTTTAGGTAAAGTGTCCATAGCCACAGGAGCCTCACAGCTCCCATTGGTTGTGATTCACCATTTCCAGGTAACAGGAGCTGCTTCCTTCTGTCTGTCTAGGGATTAGCTATGCCAGTCTGACACCACCTTCTGTAGTTGCTCATTACATCTCTCTCCATATTTTGCTTGCTTGAAACTAACTTACTCCTGCTTTGTGGCTTTGCATGCCAGCCAGGTCCCTGACATTTTCTCCTTGGGCAAAGGGGGTGAGAGGGTCATGTGCCCTAAAGGAACCACTATCCCAGGCAATATTCTCTTTCATTGCCCCTTGATAGTATCACTTCCCCAGTAGTTGGTAGAACTCAGGACCACCCTCTACATTAGCCTCAAGGGCCTCATAGTCCAAAGTCCTTACTGCTATATCCCTGGGTTACTTCCTACCTTACTGTCTCTCATTCTGAGAATGACTACAACATCCCCCCAGGTACATTTACCTTCTACTTGCAGCTACTGAGCTTTATACAGGCCCGTGTTCATTTCCAGCTGAGATTCATCTCTAATTAGTCTTTCTGGTTCACAGGCTTCTCCTGATGAAGTCTAGGTATTTAATTGAAACACTTAACCACTTAATCCTTTCAGGACTTGTGTGGGGATGGAGATCCCATCACATTCCTGCAGCCCTATATTTAGTATAATTAATTTGATAGCCTGATATCACAATATGTGTTCATTTCTTTCAGAATATGCATTTGATTTTACTTAACGGATAGCAATGGATACCTCAACATCTGCATAGAGTACAATTTTGTGTTCCATTTTTAATTGTAATCTCTCTTATGCTATTATTCCGATGCATTTTTTGTGCCAAACATTCAACAAAGAGGGCAAAAAACAAGAGATATGGGGGCAATCTTTCCATTCTTCTTTCTTGCTGAAGTAATTTGGAGAGTATCTCATTAACCCTTATCCTAGGGAAAGAAGGATACAATATATTTATCAGAATCTTCAAATTGCTCTTTAATCTATCCAAGACTCTGTTTTTAGGCAAAATGTTCTCTTTTATCAAAGGTCTTCTTAGTATCTAAGAATAGCACCACTTATTTATTTTATACATTACTAGAAGATTTACTTGGTGTTGCTTGGGTCCTTCGGGATCTGAGGATGTGGGGGGGTGCAGGAATTAGAGTTGGGGGTCAGGAACAGCTCTTGGCAGGAGACAGGAGGCTGTATGGGGATGCAGGAGTGAGGATTTGAGGCTGTGGGGGGCTCATGACAGGGGGTTGTGCATATGTCGGGGTGCAGGAATCATGGTTGGGGTGAGCAAGGGCTCAGGACAGTTGTGGGGGGGAGATAGGTGTGGGGATAAGGAGGTGCTCAGGGAAGGGGGCTAGGTGTGTGAGGAGTGAAGGAGGCAACAGGGGCCGCGTTGCCTGGACGGCAGGTCCCTGGTACTGGCTGCATCGGGGACATGCTGGCTGGGGGGTGGATCCTGGGGGATGGCTGCAGGGGGAACCTTACTTCCCATGCAGTAAGCTTACCTCCACCCTGACCCTTGCTGGCCCAATGGGGTTATAGCTGCCCTGTCCCCATCTTTTTTTCCCTTAGCTGCTCCCCTGTGATCATTACATAGTGTAGCTATCCCTGCTAGCAGCCCTTTCCCTTTCCATGTTATGGGAAATAATCACATTCCAGGCTCATCCCATTGACGCACACAACCAAACACTTACTTTGCTTTAAATTATGATAAGAGGAAGCTACATACTATATTTGGTGGTCCCTAGCTCTTACTGTTTAGGAGAAGTTCTTGAACAAACAGTTGGACAGATAGACAGACTTGCTCACTCACAGAAAAAAAAACCTGTCTCATATATATAGTAGATACATTATTTTTACAAGGCACTCAGTTTTCTATTACATATGAAAATGTATTTGATCGATGTATTCGGGGGAAAGACTGCTTCAATTCCACTGGCAAGAATCTTTGAAAATATTTTCATGTCTCATTTTCATGTTAAGATTGGGCTGTATGAGCAAACAAGATAGTCAATAAGCATGATTTAGCAGCTTCTCTTTTATCTACTCTGTCTATTATCTACTGTGTCTACTGGAATCTCAATAATCTCCAAAAACAGAGTGATTATTTTATTTCCAGTAATGTCTGATGTTATTTTATAAAACCCATCTGGTCCCACGGATTTTGGTGTTGGCATTTATTTAATCATATCTCTGACCACCTCATCTTCTATTGGTCTTTCTAAGGCCGGGGCTACACTGGATTTGGAAGATCAGGGTAAGGTACACACCTCCAGCTACGTAAAATACGTAGCTGGAGTTGGCTTACCTTAAGCCGAGCATGACACCTTCTTCACAGAGGGAGGCCAATAGGAGCAAATACTCCCATGAGCTTCTTTTACTTCTCATGACTGCAAGGAGTACTGGTGCCAACTGGAGCTGCCCTCAGCATTTGATTTAGCAAGTCTGAACTAGACCTGCTAAATTGAATGCCAGAAGATCAGTCACTGGTATGGCAAGTGAAGACATGGCCTAAGATTAATTGTTCTTGAGTTAACCTTCACTTTTTAACCTCATAATGGAGCTAGGTAGAGAAGGGCAATTCTGGTTCATGAATACTTTCAAAATTGGATTTCATTTTGATTAGGCACCAAAAAAACCCCCATCAAAATTCTTTGTGAAAGCAAATAAAGCTCTGTTTTTGAAAGGCCTGAGGAAACCTCACCCTGGAGTAGACCACATGGCTTATGAGTTGTAAGTGTGAGCTGACATGAAAACAAGTGTGGGAACTTCACAAAATAAACTGTCTCTGCAGAATATTTCAGTTTTGCCAATTCAGCAAATTCTGACAAGAAATGTTTGGTCACAGCATTTCTGACCAGCTATACTCATTAATAAATTTTATAGTTTTCCCCATTCTCTCTTTATAGTCAGAGGCATAAACAGTAGAATAAAACCTTCTGAAATCTTCAGTTATCTCTCTGGTATAAAAGTTTATTTTCATTTTTTGTTGTGTGTATTTGACTCTTAGAATGATACCAGTAACATCAAGTTCCCTGCACACAAGGCAGAATTCAGTATTATCTAGACCAGTGGTTTTGAACCTATTTATCATTGTTGTTACCTCAGACACAGGTTGAGAACTACAGTGTGCTCTCCCCTGTCCACCCCCAGAGACCCCTATATCCAGTGCTTCCTGTCCAGAGACTTCCCCATAGCGTGGGGCCAGAAATGGACATTGGGTGTGGGGAAGTGGGCAGGTGGCAGTGCACCTGGACCCCACTGTGCAGGACTGGGAAGCAGCCCCAACCCTAGATCTGGCCATGTGGGGCCAGTGGCAGGGCAGCTGGCAGCCCCACAATCCAGACTCTTGGGCTACGTCAAGACTATAAGCCTCTTTGAAAAAGGCTTTTTTGAAAGAATCTTTCAAAAAAGCCTCTTTCGAAAGAGAGCATCTAGAGTGCAACCACTTCTTTTGAAAAAGCAAACCGCTTTTTCGAAAGAAAGCACCCATGCAGTCTTGATGCTCTCTTTTGAAAAAGCCCTGTTTGCATTCAAGAACGCCTTTTTTCGAAAGAGCGCTTTTAAAAAAAGGAGTTCTTCCTCGTAAAATGAGGTTTACTGCAGTCGAAAAAAATGTCGCTTTCTTTTGATTTAATTTTGAAAGAATGCGGTGGCAGTCTAGACACAGGGGAAGTTTTTTCAAAAAAAGGCCACTTTTTTCGAAAAAACCCTGTAGTCTAGACACACCCTTGCTGCGTGCAGCTGGCTGGTAGCCCCAAATCACTGCTATGTGGGACAAGACAGTAACCCTGCATCCACTCTATGTGGGGCCAGATGGCAGCCCTAACCCAGGGCCCCTGCTGTGCAAAACTTGCCACCCAACAGCCTTGCACCCCAGAGCCCTGCCTCATGAAGTCAGCCAACAGCCTGGGAGCTGGCTGGCAGCCCTGACTCTGTATCCCTGTCACCTGAGGCCATCCAGAGCCCCCACCCTTCTGTGCTGGGCCGGGCCAGGCAGCCTAAGTCCCACTGTGCTGAGTGGCAAAAAAGCCAGGAATCTAGACCCCACCATGCAGGCCGGTGGCCTTTGGCAGACCTCTGGGCCACAGCTGTACATTAATTGGGCCACATACTGCTGCAGGCTGAGAACTGCTAGTGTGACAAGATGACCTGTTTTGGACCAGAACACACAGTCAAACAGGTATCGTGGTGGTTCTGACAGTGGTGCTCACTGGGCCATTGATCATCCGGTTAGCAGTAGCCACACCCCATCACGTGGCTCCCATTGTTCCCAGCCTGTGGGACTGCAGTCAGGGAATCAGGTGCACTACCTCCAAGTCTCAGCAGCAGAGCCAAGACAGAGGAAGCTCCAGCCTCCTGCACTGTGTGCTAGCCCAGCTTCTCCCTCCTCACACTCCCCTTCCCTCTCATCAAGACATCACCAAAGCAGTGATTCCAGTCGCTGAGCAGTGCACATGGATAAAGGGCATCTGGGTGCAACAGTGTGCTAGGGCAGGGGCAACAGTGTCCCACTGGGCAGGGGGCACCCCAAACTGACCCTTGACTGAGGAAGGGAGCAGCTGTCCAGGATCGGGTCTGAACACAGCTACAGCAGGGAGGTACAGATGGGGAAGGGAGAGGGGGCACAGAAGGAGAGTGTGGGTGAGAGGTGCTGTATGAGGCAGAGGACATGTTCGGAGGGGTAAGGCTGACGTGGTGCAGCTGGGGAGAGGGAGTGAGGAACAGGCAAGGGGTGTCTTTAGAAGGGAAAAGGGAAAGGGGCACACTGGTGTCGGGTACAGGAAGAATGTTTGCAAGTGGGAGAGCAGGAGGCAGCTGTGTAGGGTGGCTAGGAAGCTTGGGAGTGCTGGTGGATGTAGAGTCTACTGCTCACCTGGGCTCGCAAACAGCCTGTCCACTATGCCTGATGGCCCTGATTGATTTGGGAGTAGTATCCTGGTCTCCTTCCTGCCATACACAAATCACACCCTATTCCACTATCATTGCACCCCTCCCCATCCCAACTCCCACTTCTCATATCCCTCAGTGCATCCCTCCCCGTTCCACCCTATCCTCCCCCTGCACCTACCCAACCCAACATTGTACACCTTTACAGCTCTCTCCCACCCATGCTCTCCACCTCCCAGAGCCACCATCCCCATGACCCTCACCAACCCAAACCCTTGCACCCCATTCACCTCCATGCACTGCTGTACTCCCATTATGCCCGTTTACCTCTGTGTCTCATTCACCCCACATCCCCCAACTCCCTTCTCTCTCTTTCAATGCCCCATTTCACCTCCAACCTGCTTGCGTACTTGGTCTCGTTCACTCCCCAACCTCTTCCTTCTCTCCCCATCTTTTTTCCCCTCATCCCATGCTCCTCCCAGCTGGGTGATGCAAGAGCCCCTGGAAAAGTGTTTGTAAAAGTGTCTCCGTGTAGGTAGCTGGTGTATGCATGAATTATATATTTGTAAGAGACTGTGTTGTGTGTCTTTGTGCAGGGAAATGTGTGTGTGTATATCTATGAATAAAATTTTCAGACCAACTTTTATTCTTTTTTTTTTAACTTGTGAACAAAAAATTGCTATATAAAATATGTATATGGTCATTTCATAACAAGATTTTTTTAAAGAATGGAACTTTTAAAGGAAATGTATTATTTCTTAAAAAGTGAATGCTGTTCATTAGTAATTGCAGGAGAGCCAATGTATCGTACATTTCTTGTTACCTTTATCTAGCTACATTATAAATTCTTTGTATCAGACTTCCTTTTTATGTGCATGACCAGCATCTCCCACCCTGGAGCCCTGATCTTAGTTTTGGGGTCTTTAGGCACTAAACAATTATAATAATAAATAATGTGGGAGTATATGTGTTAGTGCATTCTAAATTTGTGCACATGAATACTTGGTTGTAGGTATGAGAGTCAGTTCCTACAGATTTAATTGTATAGGTATCTGGACAGGTGTATTTCTATGGATTTGTATTTGGTCTTCAGGAATGGGCCTTTAATGAAGTTGTGAAAATGTAATAACTTTAGTGAACAAAAATATAGAGCTGGTTACAAAAAATGGAAAGAGGGGAAGGAAAAATTATGAAAGCCTATGATCAGGCACCTAGTCCATATAACAAAGATAAGGAAACTACATTAACAGAAATAAAGCTCTACTGCCCTACTAGTATCATTCAGATATCCATCCTACCACTTTCTTCTCTCAGGTAACACAAGGTAGCTTGGGTCTCTGCTGTCATCCTCTCAGGGAAGTCTTTCCTCTTCTTCCCTAGGCTGGGCCCTTCTGTATTGTGCTTCTCACTTTTAAGGCTCCTCCTCATAGGCTCAGTGGACTAAGACTGCCCAAGCCCAAAGCTGCTTTTCCAACCCTTCCTGCATGCCGTCAGGTTTGTACACTCCATCACAATTACAAACATGATATACACAATCTGTCCATATTTAGGGTATCTGCAATGTCAGCTATCAAAGATGTTGTAGCCTAAATGTAATTAATCCTGATGTATAAACTTGCAGACTGAGATAAAAAGGTGTAATCTGACCAGTTCCTCCAGGTGTCATCATGAAGCCATATTTCATTACATTTTTCCTTGACTTTAGGTCCTAACCTATGGCTCTTTACATTTATTATTAGCTGATTAATCCATTAGAAGATTTAGTGGGAGTATTAATATCTCCTCTACGTATGAATCATCTTATTACAACATTTACAATATTAACACAAAATTGATTGGCAAATAATTCCTGTTTATAAATAAAAGCATGGATTGACCTAAATGTGTAGTCATGTCCAAGTATAATGTTCCTTACTGTATAAAGCTTCCTTCTACATCACACCTAATTCCTTTCTTTAATGCATCACAGTTTCTTTGATGTTAAAAGTAGCACTCCCTTAAAAATATTCGTGAGTGAGAATAAAGTCTTTCTGAACCCAGTTGCAGGTAAATTCACTTTATTTATATTCTTATAGCCTATGCCATGATAGGATTGTTGTCTGATGTTCCCGTGCTAGGTGACTCTTCTCAGCCTAAAAATCATCTATCATATACCACATATATTCCAATAAGAGCTGGCTGGAAAAACAACATAATTGCTCTTGGAAAACTTGAATCATAATGAAATTTCAATGAAATATTGAAAATCAAAATATTTTAATCAAAACCCCAAAATATTATTATTCTACATGGTACCAAAGTGCCTCTTGGAAATTGCAGTTCATAATGCTTATTCTCCTTTTCTATTGGCTGGACTCTCTAGATGGACTACATCTCCCATGATGCACCACCTTTTCCCCAGGTGGGAGGAGAAGCAGAGTATGATAGGCCATGGTGCATCATGCCCAGAGAGAGGAATTAGGTGTCACATAGAAGGAATCTTAGAGGGTGTGGTCAGAAATGGAAGATTTAATACAGATTTAATCCAGCTGTGAGGGGAAGGGAAGAGAGTCTATAGGAAATGATAGGGAACATGAAGGTTAGAGTGAGCATATGCACTTACCGTTTCTTCTCTAAAGGAGCATTCTCAAATACTTTTGCCACATTTCTTCGGGCTGCAGCATAATTGCAAGAGCTACTCCACAAAAGGGAAAAATATTTCTATCAATTTTAATTCCTATGCTTAAGGCCTTCTTTTTTTTTTTTTAATCTCCTCTTCTAAGGTCTCTTCTTGCCTACCCTGAGTGTGGGGAATTATTTTAAAAAAAGCAACAGTAAAGAATGTATTTGTTTTTTCTACTTACAAGAAATTAGAAAGGGTCTTTGCTACAAAATTAATCTAAGGCAATTAAAGGAATTAGACTATAATTAGACTGTAAATACAGATATTGAGTTTACTTTGTGGAACAAAAGCTGATTGGAAAGCTGGCTCAGAGTTATAAAATCCCAGCTTTCTCAATTAACTTTGCTTTATAGTGTTGGAATTCAAACCGAGCACAGCTATAGGTAGATGCTAAGAACAAAATGGACACAGCTGAGATAGTGGGTTAGGAGGCTGAGGTTTTCTTCAGAGGAACAAAGGCAGTAAAAGAGATAATCAACCCCTAAAACATGTTCTTTTGTTTAATTTTAAAGTATTCTTTCTGGGTGCATCTACACAGCACAGTTATTTCAAAATAACTGATGTCTACACAGTGCGAGCATCTACACAGCAATTCCATTATTTAGAAATAATTTTGAAATGACAGCTTATTCCAACTTCTGTAAACCTCATTCCATGAGGAATAACACCTATTCTGAAATAGCTATTTTGGGATAGGACGTGTGTAGATGAAGTATAATCCACACACCTAGGGTACATCTACACTGCATCACTATTTCGAAATAACTAGCACTATTCTGAAATTACTTAGTCCTCATCTACACAGCCATCAGTTATTTCAACATAGTGTCAAAATCCTGTCAAGCTGGAGGACTTCTTACTCTGACTTCTGTAACCCTCATTGTACGAGGAATAAGGGAAGTCGGGAGAAGAGTGCTCTGTTTTGAAATAAGTGCTGTGTAGACGCTCTCTATTTTGAAATAAGCTATACAATTCACATAGCTCAGTTTGCATAGCTTATTTTGAGTTAAGCCCTGCAGTGTAGACACACTCCTAGGCTGTGTCTACATTGGCACCCTTTTTCGGAAAAGGGATGCTAATGAGACCAGTCGCAATTGCAAATCCGCATGGGATTTAAATATCCCCAGCGGTATTTGCATTTACATAACTGCCGCTTTTTCCGGCTCGGGGCTTTGCCGGCAAAAGCGCCAGTCTAAACGAGGATCTTGCGGAAAATAAACCCTTTTCCGCAAGATCCCTAGACTGGCGCTGAAAGTAGGCATAAGAGATCTTGCGGAAAAGGGTTTATTTTCCGCAAGATCCCGTCTAGACTGGCGCTTTTTGCCGGCAAAGCCCGAGCCGGAAAAAAGCGGCAGCCATGTAAATGCAAATACCGCGGGGGATATTTAAATCCCCCGCGGATTTGCAATTGCGACTGGTCTCATTAGCATCCCTTTTCCGAAAAAGGGTGCCAATGTAGACACAGCCCTAGTGTGGTTCACTGTCACTGTGGCACTTAGACAACTTACAGCCAGAGATAAGAACAAGGGAGCTCATCAGTCTAAGCTGAGAGCCAGCTGACTTTTAGCTCCAGAGGTCCCAGATTCAATTCCACCTGGTGGTGGTTACAGCAGCAGCTGAAGTTATTTCAAAATAAAGGGCCTCCAGAAAATCCCACAGTTGCCCTTCTGGTCACTCTGTCCATACTCATCAGGACTCTGCAGTCCCTCTTCCCCTACACCCCTTAAAGCTGAAAGCACATGGGAAAGGGCTTGTGACAGGAAGCTGGCCCAGACAGCCTTTAGCCACACTGCAGCTGCCACAGCAGATCATCGGGCCACCATGTCTGACCCATGAGCCCCCCAAGAGCCTTCCCCTACTCCCAGGGAGCAATCTGATGACTCCCAGGAGTCTGCCAGGTGCTGCAAGAGGTGTGCACCATCCTGATCTGGGGCAGAGATCCTGGCCCTCATTGACTTGTGGGGTGAGGAGGAAAACCTCCAGGATCTCTGCACCAGATGGCATAACACTGAAATCTACAGATGCATGGCCAACAGCCTGGCCACAAAAGGCCACATCTGGACCCAGGAACAGGTCCAGATGAAAGTTAAAGAGCTCTAACAGGCATTTGCCAGGGTCAGGGAGGGCAGCTCCCACTCCAGGGCAGAACCCTATGCCTTCCCCTATTACCAAGACCTGCACTGCATCCTAGGGGACAGAACAGTCCTTTCCCCACCTCTGGTAGTCGACCCAGGGTTAGAGATGCCCGCCGTCACCCACCCAGGGGCAGAGCTGGTTGTGGGGAACAAGAGGAAGAGGAGGAGGAGGAGGACCCCAATGTGACCAGCACCACACAAAGACCCTGGAAGTGGTACCCCATGGCCTGGATGTGTCCCTGGCATCCTCTGAGGCTGGGGAAGGAACACCAGGGGTATGTCTAGACAACATGGCTCCGTTGACGGATCCATGTAAACTAGTTTACCTGACATAGTCAATGAAGCAGGGATTTAAATAATCCCCGGTTCATAAAAATAAAAATGGCCGCCGCAGTGTGCCAACAATCAGCTGATCCGGCACAGCGCGGCAGTCTAGAAGCGGATCGGTCGACGAAGGAAGACAGGATGGAGGTGATGGACAGTGAGGGGCTGGGGCCAGCTCCTCATTCAGCCTTCTTGGCGTCGGGATCATGCTGCAGTCCATGTGTGACAGATTTTTGTTACCAATCTGCCTGAGGCATCAGGTGATCAGGCTGAGGCCACAGGATTGTTAAGGGAGGAGATGACAGAACACACTAAGTGTCTAAATTTTAAAGCTTTATTGATAAAATAATAAAATAACAGCGGAGCGTGATGGGTGCTTCCCATGTCACTCAGAGGAAGGAAGAAAGCATTAGTGCCCCGAGTCCTAACCCACTTTCATACTCACACACTCAGTACCCGAGGCTGGCCAGGCCTGGGTGTAAAGACAGACGAAGAGGGGGAAAGGTGGCTGGAGTTCGGTCCAGTGCGCACAGGTTGTCCAGGGCCCACTGTGATCTCTCCAAATTGTTCCAGCTCTCAGGAGGGTTTTAAGTCCTGGGCTCCTTTGGGGGTGTTCCATTCCACGACCTCTGGTCCCGGTGCTCTTTGTGACAGACCAAACTGGCTTTTGGTGGTCTCCTTAACTTTCCCAAAACACACCAGCTAGACTCTGTTGTTCTCTTTCTTTCCTCTGTGCTGGTCTTCACTTTTCTTGCTTGTTATGGGCTGGCTCTGCAGATTTGTTCTGGTGAATCTGTCTCTCTTATGGCTGGTTGGTGGATTCCAGGCCCCCCTCTTTCTTGGCCAGCAGCCAAGAGCCAGATGTGTGCTGTGGCCTTGAGCGGGCTGGAGCCAACGTCTTCAGGCCTAGCAGAAGTGTGGAGTTACCCATTCTCTGCTCTCTTCATCCTCCCCCCCTCCCCTTTGGCCTCTCGCGACCTGCAAAGGAATCCTTCATTCACTCCACACTCACACCTTTGACCTTTCCCCAAAATTCCCTGCGATGCTTGCAACAGCATTAGCAATATGCAATGCTGACCTGCCTCCCCAGAGGGACCCTTTGAGGGAGAGGGCCATTGGGGTGTGACACATACATGTGGAGGCACATGCAGCACCAGTCTGGGTCATGCAGCCCCAGGAGGCTGCACCAGAACACCTCTGAGCTGTTGCCCACAGGTTCTGGGCAAGCCAGCCATATTTCTGCCACTTGGGTGGGACACCCTCCCACCAGAAGCCACCACTAGAAGGAGGCTGGGGACATGGCCACACACACACATACTCAGGAGTGCTGCACACAGCACATGGGATGCCTGCATGCTCGAGGCAGCACCCACTCCTGTGAACAGCACTGCCAGGCTCAGGAGTATCTGCTGCTCACACACACACCCCTACCTACATCCTGACCTCAGCTCCTTCAGCAGCCAGGGATACAAGTCCTCTCCCCTTGGGATGCCACCACAGGTGGATCTGGCATGTGTGCAGCACTGACACAAGCCCAGCCAGCCTAAGGTCCCACTCCTGCCCACAGAATCCCGGTGTGGCCAGCGGCTTTCCATGCCTGCTTGTCCCCAGGACGTGGGGGTGGTGAGGCTCCCCACTCCCAAGGACATCTGGGCCTCTGTAGGAAAGGGCCCACTGTCCAGGCCACAGATAGCCTTGCTCCCTGTACATCACCATCATCTAACCCAAGAACTGTTGGTCTCGGCTTTGGCTCACAAATGAGGGCAAGGCTTCAGGAACAGTGTCTCCAGGGATGACTGACCCTCTCTCTTTATTTTCCACAGCCAGACCAGCTGCGAGGGGGGGGCAGACAACACCACCCAAGGGAGCTGCCCAACAACAGGGGAGCCACAGGCACCGGAGAGAGCAGGAGGAACTGATGCAGGAGCACATCTCCGTGTTCCAGGCCCTCCAGAGGCTCCAGGAGGACATGCAGTGGCAGAGAGAGACCTGAAGGGAGTTGCTGCAGCAGGGCTGCACCATGTGTGTGGCTGTCCAGTCTCTCCTCACTGGCAAGGAGCCAGCTTCTGCTTCTGCTGCTGCTCCTGCTCCAGCCCCAGCTCCTGGTTCTGACCCACCTCCCATGCCAATCCCTACCCCACCGCACAAGCCTGACCCTGTTCCAGCACCCATTCCAGTCCCTGTGCCTCCTCCAATGCCTGACCCTGTTTCATCTCCATCTCCTGCTTCTCCCCCTAGCTTCGCCCCCGCTCCCACCCCCACCGTGGTCATCAAGGTCCCCGCACACAAGGTGGTGGAGCCAGCTGAGCAAGGCATCACTCCCACTCTCAGCCCTGAGCCTCTCCTTCCCCCACTTCCCCCTCGAAAGTTCTCATCCCCTTGCTCTTCCTCCCCCCACTTTCCTCTCCTACGTTCATTCCCCAGGCCCTCCCTAATTACTTTGACCCCAAATAAAAACCACACAAAGCTGATTGTTTGAAAAAAAGTTTGTTTTTTGTATTATCTCTGCAGGGGAGGCAGGGCAGGGGGGGAAGGCAGGGGTGAAGGAGGAAAGGCAAAGAGGGGTGATACACAGGCCCCTAGTGGGGAGGCCCTGGGGAGAGTGTCACTGGGGTCCTTGTGAGAAACTCTCCCTCAGGGCCTCCCAGATACGCACACCCACTTGATGGGCCTGCCAGATGGCAGCCGTGCACGTCTGTTCAAAGGCCCAGCCTCCCCCTTCCTCTCACAAGTACTGTGGAGCACACAACACTCAGCCCCCACTGGGGGATGTTCTGCTCCCCAATGTCCAGCTGAGTGAGGAGGCAACTGAACCTCACTTTGAGATGTCCAAAGGTACCCTCTACTACCATGCAGTCCTGGCTGAGCCAGGCATTTGAAGCGTTCCTTGCTGGGGTCAAGGTGTCCAGGGTAAGGCTTCATGAGCTAGGGCTAGAGAGGGTAGGCCACATCCCCCACGACGCACAGTGCCATGTCCATGTTCCCGACCCTGATGGTGTGCTCAGGAAAGAAAGCCTGGCCTCTAGCTTCTGGAAGACGCTGGAGTTATAGAAGACGTGAATGTCATGCACCTTCCTGACCAGCCAATGACTATATCAGTAAATTGCCCACCATGGTTGATCAGGGCCTGCAGGGCCATGGAGAAGTACCTCTTGTGGGTTTTGTACATGAATGCCCGGTGGTTGGGGGCCCAGATGGGAATGTAGGTGCCATCAATAGCTATCTGCTTCTCCAGGGAGATGGCAGGTTCCATGTGTGTGTCCTGTCACATGGGGGCAGGGCGAGCCACTCACAGAGCTCTAGAAAGGTCTCCTTCCTCATGTGGAAATTCTGGAGCCACTACCAGTCATCCCATCGTTCTATCATGAGCCGTTCAGAACTGGTGTCCAGCCGTCAGAAGTGGCAGTGCACATTAGGGTGCAGCTGGAAGAGCTGCGTTTCCAGACAGATGGTGAGGGTCTACTCAAGCAGCTGGTGGTTGTGTTCCTGCAGGGCTCAGAGGGAAGCCTGCAGAAACTGCTGCAGACAGATAAGGTCCATCGACTGCCCAAAGGCTGACAAGCTGAGGTATCCACAAAGGCAACCATGGCAATCAAAGCAAAGGCTTTACTGTCCCTCAAGGAGGTAGGCAATGGTGAAGAACCTGAGAAACGGCTGTACCCGGGGTTCCCTTTAAGCACGAGTCTCAGATAGCCTCAAGCAACAGCTCCCAGAAGTAACTGCTGACCTGATGCCCTGCCTGAAGTGCTTCCGAGTGGCCTTGTATGCGATTCAGTGTCCAATCAGTGTGGACACTCTATTCCAAAATAGCTAAGTGCTATTTCGATGTATTTTTTGTGTGTAGATGCATTATTTTGAAATAAGCTATTTCAGAATATTTCTTCCGAAATTGCTTATTTTGAAAGAAGCATGCAGTGTAGATGTACCCTCTGTGATTATGTCTACTTGCCAGCATATACAGTCTGATCCATTTAAAAAAATGGCAGTGTGGGTAGGAAACAAATGTTAAGAACGTTGCCCAGCATTTACCCCCAAGCTTAAAGATTCCACTACCCGGGTCTGGGAAAGGAACATTAGCCAGAGAGAGCTCATGTTGTCTGCTCCTTGCTCTGTGTCTTCTTCCCCTGGTGCCTTGTCTGTGTACACCATAGCCAGAATTTCCAGGGAAGAATACCAGATGTGTACCGCAGCCTCACCAGGAGTCCTCTGTGGTAGCAGATGTTATTGCAATTTAAGGACTAGAACCACAATTTTAACATAGTATTGTAGGAGGTTTATTCCATCAGATCCTTATAATCAGCTGTCCTTCAAGATATATGTAACTATAAATTCCATAAAATAAGTGCAGTGAAATAGAGACATAAGAACATATATTTTTGAAGAAAAAAGTTTATTTGTACATTTCAAAACTAGACATCAATCATTCATTTTACTGAGTACTGTTCCAAAATAAGAATCCAGCCAAAATGTTTCTATTATGCCCTTTGTGCTCCTTCTCAGAGCGATTTCAAATAGTTCAGCATATTTTGAACAAACATACATAACAAAGACAAGCAACTGGGCATACACACTCAAGGGTCTTTTAAACATCGGCTTACGATGCAAGGCAAAGTAATTTATTTTTCAAATGATTGACAGTCAAATGTTATGGTTGCTTGTTTTGCTAGCACTGCAAAGAACTTAGAAAAAAATACAATCATGAGTGCATTCTATCCTTGCCCTACTTGCTTTTTACTGATCAGACCATTCTTGTCAGTGGAAACATAGCTATATTTGCATTTTGAGAGCTTGTGCGAATTTATTCCAGAATGCAGTACTTTGTCTCTTATTTCTTGAGTCTAAGCAAGAGTTAGAACACAAGTAGAAATATCAAGAAACTGACTGGCAAAAATATTTGTACAAATGGAACCCTGCACTTTATGCAGGACCACTGAGTTAGTGGGTCTTTGCATGGCTACAGTTGACAACCAGCTGGACTGGGGCATTTATGTTTATATCCTCTTAAAATTCTTTAGAGAATTATTCTTAATAATATATCACAATGCTATATAAACAGTTATTAGTGGATGATGACAGCTGTGTGGTATAAAGAAACATTATTAGCTATTCATCACCAGGGTAATGTTATGTCTCAAGGAGGTAATCCAATCATACATACAAATATAATGAGAAATTAATTCAGTACATTTGCCCAACTAACGAACTGTATTTCAGCTAGGTACAGCTGTTGTCATGTGCTCAGCATTGGAGCTATGCTATTCTGACTCCTGAACAGAATCTATTTAAATCATTCTACGAACTAATGTTCTGAAAGCACTGTGCAGTATCTTATAAAGCAGTGGTTTTCAAACTTTTTGCCCTGCAGCCCACCCTGCTCAAGATAGACCTTTCCTTAGACCACCAGCCAACCATCTATGATGACCAAATGAGTGCAGGAGGGGATGGGGCTGCGGGGTCTAGCCAGGAGTCAGGGTGCAGGAGTGGGCATCTGGGAGGGAAGGTTCAGGAGGAGGGTAGAGGTGTGGGGTCTCAGAAGGAAGGTGGTGCATGAGGGGGATGGAGGTACGGGGTGGTTACTTGGCTCCCTGCCTCTTGCCACTCCCAGGCATCCTTTCCACTGCTCCCATTGGCCATGATTCCAGCCAATGGGAGCAACAGGAAAGCCTCTGGGTAAGCGGTTTCCTGCACTGCTGTTCCCCCAGCTGGAGGGAGAGGGAGCGGCAGCACATGGAGCCGCTTCCTTTCCTCACAAATCAGATCCGGCCCATGAGGCCCACCACCTACACACACAGAGGGAAGCTGGCATTGGCACTCCAACCTTGCAGGGTAGCGGGTGGGGCTGGAGTGCTAGTGCAGACTCCCTGCTGTAGAGGTGGGAGGGGGCCCACCTGTAAGCTGATTGTGGACCACTAGTAGTCTGCGGACTGCACTTTGAGAAGCACTGATATAAAGGATCCAGCTCCCTTTTATGTTGAACGGGTGTGTTTAGGGGTGCCAAAGCACAGGGAGACTCATTTCACCCATACAGTAGCAGGAAAGATATCCACCTAGCATTAGGAGGAAAGCTCTAGCTAAAACAGCCATCAGACAAAGAGGGCATGGTCCAAAAATGTTCCAAAGGGCATGGTTTCCTGTTGTGGGTGTTTGTTTGTTTGTTTAATTGTGCGGGGGAGGAGGGAGGAGGAATTGGGACTGGGGACTGCCATTTCTGTATGCTATAGTCAATAGTATGAGCTACTGGAATACAGACAGCTGCTTTGTGGCGAAAAAGTAAAGTGTATGTCTGAGCATGATGCCTCTGCCCACCTCTTTGAACCCTCTTAATCTGTGCTGGTAAGATTCATCAGGGATGCTCTTCATGGGAGCAGCAACAATCACATCTCCACTAACAGAGGTGCAAGGGCATAGGGGAGGACTTAGGCTGAATTCTTCATCCTTCAAAGGACAGTCTTTTGACATACAATGATAAAATCCACATTCCTGTGTAGATATTAACAGATTGTTTTCCTCAGTACAGGAGCAATATGTTTGACCTACTTACTGGAACTATGTTTTTTTCCTGTAGATGTGGTAGAGAGCAGAGAATGTATAGTCATTTACAGCACTGAGTTCTGAAGCCAATAGGCATTGCAAATTAAGATAAGATGAGTAGTTTTTGGTGATATACAATGTACTCTTGGAGATGGGCTATTATTTTTAAGTATTTAGAAATTTAAAAAAATTCCTTTGCATGCTACAAACATCCATAGAAAAGCGTGTATGCAAATAAATATTGATTTCATGCACACCTCACTTCATCTAGGTGCATTGCTTTCCCTCCCACTTCCTTGTTAACAATTCTTGGAGGCTTGTAATGCAATGAAGAGAATTGAACTGTCATCCTGGAAAGCTAGTGTTTTATTAAAAGCACATCTTGAAGTAAGAACAATATTTATTTGTGGAAAAGTGTCCTTCAGGTGCTAGGACTTCAAGGTGTCTAGTCATAGTGTTACTTGAAGCATTAATTTATAAAAGCTGGGTCATACCAAGCTGAAATAGGCAGTGCAAGATCTACTACAAAATGGTATCAAAAGATTTTGGAGAGAAGGGAAAGGGGAGAGAGGAGAATTCATCAACACACACTTTAGAGGTAAATCTATTTATTTAGGGGCCAGCTCCGTACCACTGAACTCAGAAGTTCCAAATTCTGAAGTCATGTTAGTTACACAAACATTTCAGCTTTTTTAAAGTAAGTTTCTAACCCTCGTGGTTGCAGAGAAAAGCTTGAAAACATGAATACTAAAGTTTCAAAATTCAAATAATAGGACCCCCAAATTCATTGTGATCTACTAATTCTATTCCAGACCATTGGACCTTGAGAATGCTCATAGAGAATGAGGAAGAGGAATTACTTCCTCCATATCTCCCTCAATAGAGTCCCATACTAGTTGTTAATTCCAATGCTAAAGGAAGGTTGCACTTTATATTCCCTGGAACTCCTTTTCAGAATCCACTGTTGGAGCCCACAATTTCCATTTTGTGATGTCTAAAATCCCTTTTTGCTGGGAAGGGGAATCCTAAAAATTATCTCAAAAACCCTAAGAGGGAGCAGGGGAGTCCCCTGGGAATGATCATAGTAGACCAAGGAAGTAACAAACTCCACCTGTAGGTGATTAATTTGGCAATTGGAAATGATTCTTCACAACTATTCACTTTTAACAACTCTCAAACAACAATTAAGCAGGATAGTCAGTGTTGTTAGAATAATGTATTATTTATCCAGAATAATAACTTACTATGATTATGTACTACTTAAATATAGGTACTTTAGTGCGTATCAGTCATAACAGAAATAAGGTCAGGGAATATAACATGGTAACTAGGAGAGTGTGAGGAAAGGGAAATAATTCTCTGTTCATTCACTTAAGTATATGTATTAATCACTGAAAAGGAGTGTCTGAGGAAATCATTTTTGCAGTTACTTGAAAAGGAGAGAAGGAAATGGAGATATTTAGTACAAAGAATACTTCTTTTACAAAAATATCTTTGGATTGGAATATCTGCAAGCCAGAGGAAGTCGGTAATGGAGACCATTACACATTTAAGTCTCTTGAACAAGCATAGTGGCTTGGCACTGTAGGCTTATAGCATGAAAGAGTTGAGTTGGGTTTGCCTTCAGCTGTCTCCTAAACATCACCCTGCTTCCCCTCTGCAGTGCGCTGGTGAAAAATCAAAACAAACCCCTTTTAAGTTCATGGTGGTAGTATCCATGAAAGTGTGGAGAGAATCATTCTCACTGCTTCTATGTCACAAGCAGGGTATTGGTCAATCCTGACCACTATATAACCTATTCTGAGGCAGGAGTAGCATGTGCTGCACTGCCCCTGGAACAAACCAGAGAACCTATGTGAATTTGTTAAATGCTTGGGTGTCACTCAAGCTGCATTTTTTTGCTCAAAATATTAACCCAGCATTACTTATAGGATCAAATTGCCATAGTTTTTTATCCTTACAACACCCCTGAGAGGTAGTAAGGGGCTATCCTCTCCATTTGATACATGAGGATGGGGTCATAGAAAGACTACATGACTTTATGATTCACGTGTTTTCTGTGACCTAAGTAGTTTCTTGAATTCCACACTCTCCCTCTTACTGCTGGTCCCTCCTTCCATGGGATCCTCGCCCTTTCCTATTATACTTCCTCAAAAGCCACACACAGAGGCTGATACAAGGGGGCTAAAAGTAGCATCTCTCCCACAAAATGCACACATGGCACATGCCAGAAGACTGGCATTTTGTTCAATATCTAATTCTCATTACTGAAAAATCAGGTACTAAGAAGTGGTACTTAAATCCTTGTAACGACTAAGAAAATCAAAGTGCTATTTCTATATAATTAATTCTAAATTCTGGCTGACAGCTTAGTTAACAATCCAAGTTCCCAGTTAATGAACTAGCAATGCCATGGTATTTAAAAGGGAACTTTACCTTTTATAGTCTTTCAGAGCTCATCCTAGACTTGACATTTCTATTTTAATAAGATATTCTACATTCTGATTCCTTCTTTGAAGTTGATAGGAAGTCTGATAAACAATGGGAACTGTATTTTACTTTTTCTTTTATCCCTTCAGACAGTCAGTCCTGCTGGGAAAGAAAATATATTGTGCTATGTTCGTCAATTATGGAAACATTTGTATCATGTTTTACAATATAATTAAAACTCTACTGTGAGGGAGGGTTCTAAGAAGCAGAATAGCTGCAGGAGAAAGGTTTTAAATCAAGAACGTGTATTTTTTTCTACAAATTATGCTCCAGGACTTTTGGGGGGAAATTCTACAGCCCATCATATACAGGAGGTCAGACTGGATGATCGCAATGATCCCTTCTGGCTTTGAACTATATTAATTGTGTGCAGCTGGAGCTAGGGGAATAACTCATATAATTTGGTTCACTGGCCATACTGAAAACAAAATCCAAAAATTCAAAATAGTTTAGGGTCATTTTAAAAAATGGCAAACCAAATATAAGTTTCACAATAAACAAACTTTGGACTTTCAAAACATTAAAACAAATTTAGTTTTGAAAGAGTTGTTTTGAATAGAAAAATCAAAAAGTTTCATATAAAAATGATGAAACAAAACATTTCAATTTTTGTTCTGTGGTAATGCTGGGGCAGTGTTTAACCAAAACAATATGATGAATTCAACAGTAATTTACAAAATGATTTGGTCAAGCTGAATCAGCATTTCTTGGCCAAAAGAATTTGGAACTCTACTGAGAAATTTCACCCAGCTCTAGAGGTAGTTAACCTGAGTCATAGCCTTATTGTTTCTACTCTAGGCTATCTTCTCTCCCTGTGCATGCACAAGGGGATAGTGAAAGAATAGGCTAGGGAGAAAGGAGTCAGACTTTTTACATTCTTCCTAAGCTCATCTGCAGGACATAAACCCTTCTCTCAAGTCCCTCATGGCAACTAACTTCTGCTTCAACACCTACCAGAAATTAGATGATTGAGAATGGCAGGTTTGAAAATTAACTGGAAATAGTTTATATTTCCTATTGCATGGGGATGGGGAGTGGGGAATCTATGTAAAAAGGAGATAAAGTTTTCAAAGACTAGAACTCTAAATTCCAGAATTACGTTCATCCATGCACTGTTAATTTTGATCTCTTGACTATATGCATTACTCTAACCTTATCCAATCTTCATCAAAGCCAGAAAGACCACAACTTTTATTGCAGGGGTGAGGAACCTAAAGCTCGTGGGCCAGATGCAGCTGCCAGCTTACCTGGATCCAGTCCCTGAGAATCCCGTTCCCCACCCCATCCTCCCACAGGGCTGGAGTGCACAAAATCTACTCGCCTGGGCCCTCCTAGACTTTGGTGTGTGAGGGGAGGGCAGTGTCTTTCTCCTTCTCAGTTGGGGGAACAACAGTGGGGGGTGTTTTGTTTCTCACTTTTGTGTGTCCCTGATTGATTTTTCCTCACCACTGCTTTAGGGGGTCTTTGAATATAAGAAAACATAATATTTCTTATTCAAATCCTGTGCCTCATACACTGTCCATCAAATGTAATTAATGAATCAGGGGTCATGTAGAAAAAATAGTGTGTGGTATAATTAAAGACTGTTATAAGTCATATACATATGGTGGCCAAGTTAAGGTTGCATGGTCAAAAGTGATTAGATATCCTGCTAGGTCCCCTGAATTCTCACTAAAAGGAACAGAGGAAATCAATGAAACCTGAAGCTACATTAACTTACAGTGGTTTCCCCTCTGTATGGGACGTGGGTATCTTTTTAAATGAAGGTGGAGTGAGGGGGCAGGAGGCAGACACAGTAAGGGGAACTTCTTGAAACACTACATGTGCAGGTATACTGGACATCAGTATGTTCATGCCTTACCTTTTGCAGATCCCTGTGTTGTACCAGTTAATGGGGCAAATCCTTCGGCTTCTTCTAAAAAGGGGGGAAACTGTTCCCTAATGGAAGAACTGCTAGGGAACTTCCAAATTGAAATCTGGGGAGTCTGCCTTTCCCAATTGGAATTATTCTCACAATGGACAGCATGAGGCCTTCAGTTATTTACATTTGACTTGACCTATGGATACGAAACATTGAGAGGTAAAAGAATTAAAGTCAGTGCTCTAAGATCTTTCTATGTTGAAAGGTCAGTGTAGGCCATTCTATTGCAAGAGTTTATTTCCTGTACATGAACTTGAGTTGATGTGTTGACTCCAGAATCAATGCAAATTAATGGAAGGTAATATCCCTTAATGGAACCTTCTGCTGTGCTGTGTGAGTTGCTATTGGATTTGCTGCTATAAAAGATATTTCCAAGGCTTCTATTGTCTCAAGAAAAGACCTTAAACTACAGGAGGCCAGATGTGATTTATATTACTTAAAAAGACTTTTAGTGCCAGATCCTTAAGCCTAACTACTACTAGAAGTATGCATTTTTAAAAAATATTTGTAGAGAGAATTTATTTTACTTTAAGTTCGCTCTTCACCTCCCATCACTGAGAATGTTTAATTTAAATCAACATAAAATGAAAGTCCTTCACGAAAATAACTTTGAAATAAACTTATTTCTCAATATGGTAATGGCTTATATGTTAGCTGCCCAACGTGTATAATTAATGTTCAGGTTCCTTCTCCCACTCTTTCTTAATGGTGACACCCTCCTTCTGGCATCTGGGTCACTGCCCCCCTCAGAAAAATAAAATCGAGGTAAAACCAATTTACTTTCATCCTCATTTCTTGCACCATGGTTAATGTAACAGAATAGCTGTTCAGATGAACGAAGGATAAAAGAGTTACCTGTAGGCAGTTGGTGACATTGCAACATAAGGAAGATTCCAGAAAAAGTCTCCAAAGCAGCAGCAGCACTCCATTGACTCACCTGGCAGCTGATGTTTGTGTATGTTGTTCTCATATGAGAAATCTTCCCCATTTGTATTGAACAAGGGCTGGGTGAGTAGCAGAGAAATAGCAGTGATGGGTGCAGAACTATGGGCTAATCAGAGGATAGGCAATCAGCTATATTGCAGTGTAATGAAGCACTATGATCAGCAGCCTTCCTAGTATCTTTGGCACAGGACTACTTTATTTTACCCCTCATTCACTTTGCTCCAGAACAAAAGCCTTAATAAGCACATTCTATGGGGTGTTACAATGTCCCCCCTTTATTTATGATGTAATGCCACTGCCATCTTTTTTACTCTCACACAATGCTCTTTCTTATGGCAAACTACTATAACAAAGAATAATTACATACTGGCCTCAGTCTCTAGCGCCTTAATACCAATCAGCATTGCACATGTGGATCAATGAAATTATGGTCTGGCATTTTCAAAGGAACCTAAATGATTTAAGATCACAAGCCCAAATGAATTTCAGAGAGATTGCTATTGCTAAATCACTTAGGGTATGTCTACACGACAGCATTATTTCAGAATAACTGACTTTATTCTGAAACAACATAGTGTGTGTCTACACTACAAGCCTTTATTTTGAAATAATGTCAAGTTGGAGGACTTCTTACTCTGACTCCTGGTAACCCTCAAGAGTAAGGGAAGTCTGACTCCTGGTAACTTCCCAGGAGTAAGGGAAGTCGAAGGAAGAGTGTTCTTCCTTTGGCTTCGTGTTGTGTATACAGCGCCAAAAGCCGAATTAAGCTATTTCGACTTAAGCTATGCAATTGATGTAGCAGCAATTACGTAGCTTAATTCGACTTTAGCCCTGCTGTGTAGATGTACCCTGAGGTGCTTTTAAAAACCCCGCTCCAAATTTCCAATGAATTTTAGCAGGAGTTGGGCACCTTAATTCTTCATTATGTGTGTAACTCCCCGCTATAACTTTCAGTTTCAGCTGCCTGTAAATCCAGAAGCTTCTTAATCATATCTAGGCTTGAAGTATGTGGTTTTTTAGATACACATATCTGTGTTCATTATCAGCTTTGAAAGAGGAAAACTAGGAGCCAGGATAGACTTAATGAGACAGCCTGACAAAAAATACGTCAGAGGAAGTTGGCGATTCTTTCTGCCAGCACCATGTGCCCCTTATAAATTACACTCTCATTTACTTTAATCATTTATACTTACTTACAGTACAAAAGTCTATCTTAAATCATCTCCTATATAACATGCTAATTGAGCCACAGAATCAATGTAGGCAAAGGTGACAGTATTTCCTCAGCTTAAGACCATTCTCCATTTCCCTCCAAATGTTCCCATGATCTTAAATATCATCTCATCAAAAAGTCCACATAACCATAGGGATAAAGCTCAAAACACAAAAGCACAGGACTCATAATTTCCAAAATAATAGTACTTCATTATACTCACTGACAAAAAGAAGGACTGTGACTCTTCTCTATGGCATAGGATAATAAAGAACAAGAATAACACAAAATAGGTTAGTTTTACTATTTTGTGTGATGTAAAAATGTCTCTTGGGATAATCTGAAATGCTGGTCAAAAGGACAATAATAATTCTATGATTAATGTTTGATCAGGGTTTGAATTATAATTTTGGGGGCAAATATGCTACCGTATTAATTATTTCCCCATCAATTCACAGGTCTGCCAATAATCATATGAAATATATTCCCTCTCATGAGATGACTGGACTTGTATCCCTGATGTCAAGGTGGGTCTCAGAAACCTCAGACAAATAAATGTTTACATGCACATTTTAAAAGGAGAGGCTGAAGGTTTTTAAGTCTTCCCAATGATATGGAGGAACTCATCTGAAAGATGTGTGATGGGAGGGAAAATGTCTCCATTCTACAGCTGTCAGCTTGTGATGAGAGATGATGTGCTAAGAGTGAGGGAAATCAATACAGAACTGAAGAAAGGCTATTGTTGGGGGGCAAAGGGTGGGAAACTCTCAAGTGTTTTTTGTTTTGTGATCTCTGCATCCTGTTGGCTTTTTTAACCACAATTATAAGGTGAAAAGTGTGCAGCACACAACACAAAAGGCAGCGGTGATTGCACATCCCTAAAAAAAAGCTTCCCCAGTGTTTTGGACATGGATTTTTCATTTCATACACTGAAATTGTAGTTACTATGATTTGGAGTGCTCTGGGGTATTTTTTTGAGCAAGATACCTATTTTTCTGAAGTACCTGCCTCAAAGGGCTCCAGGGCACTTATATTTCTAAAGTACCTTTTGAGTATTTTAAGTCATCTCTGAGGCATTTTCTGGCATCCCCCATTTCCCCTTCTCTTTTTTATTTAAGCTCTTTCATGCTGCTCAAATGTGCTCCATTAGAATCACACCAGCCTGCAAAGACAAATCTTAGAAAAATAAAGGGGCGGTGGGAGAAAGACAGGCACATGGAAGTAAAACAAGGGATGACAGATAAAGGGGGCAGAGAAAAACCAAGGGGACAGAAAAGGAGACTAAAGTAAAGGAAGAGAAAGAGAGAGAGAAAAAAGGAAATACAGAAAGAGAAAAGCAGAATAAAACACCAAGATTGAGGGTAGCATTAGAGTTCAGCCAATAAAGCACCTAAGACTATATACATGGCTAGTTAGACAAAGTCAGCTGGGAGACTAAATCGGCACCTATCTCTGGATGCCTTATGCTTTTGAGTCAGTTGCAGGGGCCAAAAGAAAGTGCTTTTCTGTGCTGTGGACTTGCCTTTGGATTTGGCTGAACTATCAGCTTGTTTGCAGTGTTTGAAACATAGGCTTAGTTTCTGAATGACTATCTGGGTTAGACTGACCTTCAGTTAGGTGAGTAGCAGTGCAATTTGTTGTTGTTGTTGAGCCAGAGGCAGCTGAGTGAAAAGAAGTGGGGAAGGAGGAACTCACCTTTTCCAGCTGTGGCCTGAAGTGTGAGGGCGAGGCTGCTTTAAAAAAGAATCAGCAGCCCTTAATGGCTTGTGAGATGAAGGAAGCTGGGAGGCAAAGGGAACTGGCCAGATGAGTTTGCCAGCTGAGGCGATACTTTTTCTTCACAGTGCACATACTCCACAAGCAATAACCCACAATGAAAGGAAAAGTATATTCTCATCAACATCATGGCTAACTCTTTCATCTACCTTCATCTGTGGCACTCCAGGCCAAACAGGCATCCTGATCCTAGAGGCCTTGATCAGGTCTTATGTTTTTATTTGTCAGGAATGCAACCTGCATATCCCTATCACAGACAATGGGGCAGAGGAAGCCACATGGTTGGTGAAGTCAACTCTTTCAGTTGATAAGAAAGCTGCAGGAGAAGGTGCTTAATCTACACAGCATTTTAGAGCATTAGGACTTATTTGACAGGGTGCACCTGGGTTGTCCAGGATAGAGGTTAATAGCCTAATTATTATTATATATTTAAAATATTTTTACCCCACCTCTCTATTTGAAATATTCAAGGTGGCTTACAAAATTTTAAAAACACAATATAAATATATATAAAAAATTAAAATACGAGACCTCAGGGGGACATAAAACCTGCTAAGACATCTTGAGAAGAGGGACACATACACACACAGACTCAAACACCAATAAAAGCAAGAGTAAAAAGGGTGGCTTTAGCATGACGCTGAAACAATGCTAACGTTGGTGCCATGCGAATATCCCAAGCGAGAGAATTCCACAGCCTGGGAGCAAAAGTGGTAACAGAGGAGGTAACTGCTAGGGCTTGGATCTAGCAGGCTGCTTTGGAGGCTGCTGTTGATTGTCTCTGGAGGGGAGAGATCCTGGCTATGCCTGTGGCTGGGAAGAGCTTACATAAACCTACACAGGAGGTAACTATGAGTAACTGGGCTGTTTGGAAAAGTGCTGCCTGGGACGGAGCACAAAAACCAAACTGATTCTGGGTCCAGTGAGAGCCAGAGTGATCTGCTCAGGGAACCAGAGCTGCTGGCATTTGGTGGGGCCTGCTCTAGTGGCAGAGGGCTTTTTCAGCTGGCTGCTCAGCTTGGACTAACAGACACAGAACCTGCATAGTGCTGTCTCCACTCCAGCTGCAGGCCTCCAAGCGCACCCATGCAAGCAAGTGTCTGGGACTCTGAATCCAGAGGAGTGCACACTCTGGGGTGGGATAAATGGTGGCAGGGTAAATGCCAGATGGATAAGTTTCCTTTCTTTTTGTGTACTTTTTAATTGATTCTGTTCACTTTAATCTGTTCAACCCAGTTTCTTTAAGTTGTTAAGAAAAGGTGTGTTAATTCTAATGCAATCAGTTAGATATATCCTATTTATAATTGTTGTCTTGGAGTTAGTTCCAGGTTATTGCTAGAATAATTTTATTCCTGGAGGTTCCCAAGGCACACTATAAGTGTGTACAGGGCAAGCCAGGTGGAGGCATCGCTATTGCATATTCTTTAGGAGCAAGGGACTGCAGCAAGGGGGTGAATAGGGAATCCCCAACTAAACAACATCACTACTGGGGTATTAGGATCTCCTTTTATGTTAAAAACATCAGTCGCCCAGGCACACATGTGAGTGTGACCTCTCCCAAGTAACCCAGGGAGGAAAAGGGGGCTTATAGGTTTAAGAGCCTTCTGGAAAGTAACTAGTCTTTAAACAGACGTGAAAGCAGTGTGTCTAACTCTCGTGATTTTGTCTGTTAGTTTCATGAGAATTTTTTCCCTTAAAGCCCAAACTCCTGGAGTCAAGTGGATATGTGATCATTTTAGCCTTCATTCTCAAAGAAAAAAAGTAAGTTTCTAACCATGTGGCTGTGGAGAACACTTCATAATATAACCTCCATGTACTCTAAATTCTCAAAAGCAGAAGGCAAATAAAAAATACCAAATCTATTATTTTTTCACAATGCCATGATTTTTAAGACAATTTCATGTTTTTTGGTGAGCCTGTCTCATGTGTTTTGAACATTTGGGGCTAACAACACTGTGAAAGTGACTTGGAAATGTCTGTTTCACTCCTGTTGTAAGCTAGTTTCTAATCTATTTCTAGTATGGCAACACTCCATCTACACAGCACCCTTACCTCAAAATAAGCTATACAATTTGCATTACTTAAGAACAAAAGTATAAAATTAGAATTAGATGTAAAAATAAATATGAATGTTTCTCAATAAGGTCTTGGATAGAGAAAAGTCAATATGAGAAATATTGGTTGGCTCAGTTCAGATGTCAATATGTGCTCTCTGCTCCTAGTGCAGTAATTTGGGCCTTGCTGCTATTTTCAAATGTAACTTAGCAAAATTATGATAAAATCTACCTTCTCTGCTACAAACCTGTTCATCCAACTTCAGCATTTTGATACAAATATTTTACTTGTCCAGGGAGAAAATTAATACACATTTTGTGAGGCCATTTTATTGTACATGATCAAGTTCAGAAAGGGTTTAAATTTCCAAATACAGCTGAGAAAATTCAGACTAATCCAATGGCAATGGGAGGATTATATCCTATTTTCTCTTTAAGATGGAGGCCAGATCTTTGATGTGACCTTTTGAAATTAATCTTCTCCATTCTGTTCTAGCAATAGATTTCTTAATAGAACCTAAATGGTTCAACTCATGTCTATGCAGAGGGCCATGCACCATTTACATTCCATTTATACACAGAGGTTCCATCACTCTATAGGAGTAAATTTCACCCTAGATGTCCATAGAAAATTTCTCTCAATTTACTTCCACATCAAATACCAATTGATTTTCTTGACTCAGCACAGATGGAACATCATAAATTCACTTCACACAGAAACAGAGACATCTCTAAGTTAGAAGAAAAACACAAAATCATATTTACTGGGATTAATACAGAACTGGGGCCCAGTCCTACCCCCTAAGTGCTTTGTCAATTAGTTCAATGGCACGGGAACTCGCTCCTGAAATCATAGAAGCTAAACCCATTATTGATACCAGCTAAAAATAAATGGTACCTGCTCAATGACCAAACAAAGACATATAGATAAAAGATACTTTCATCTCAGTGTAAATTACATGTAAGTTTCATTTTCTATGTGTTTATTGGGGTAATATTTTAATAGCACTGGTAGATTATAGTTTCTCTAAGGCTGTTTATAGTTTCTCTAAGGCTGTTTTTTTTATCACAGTTTCTCTAAGGCTGTGTCTAGATTACACCTCTCTATCGACAGAAAGATGTAGATTAGGCACGTCGAAATTGGTAATGAAGCAGGGATTTAAATATCCCATGCTTAATTAGCATAAACATGGCCGCCGCCTTTTTTCTAAATGGAGCTTTTTTGAAAAAAAGGCAGTCTAGATGTGGATCTGTCGAAAATAAACCCTTTTTCGACAGATCCTGTAAACCTCGTTTTTTGAGGAATACAGGATCTGTCAAAAAAGAGTTTATTTTTGACAGATCCGCGTCTAGACTGCCTTTTTTTTCAAAAAAGCTCCGTTTCAAAAAAAAAAAGCGGTTGTCATGTTTATGCTAATGAAGTGCAGGATATTTAAATCCCTGCTTCATTACCAATTTCGACGTGCCTAATCTACATCTCTCTGTTGACAGAGAGGTGTAGTCTAGACACAGCCTAAGTTGTCAAAGTCAGACAAGAATGTAGGCTCTGAGTCACAGTATTCTTCAGTGAACAAACACTTTGCACTTCTATAATTATGAGAAATCTAAGGCTTACTTTCCATTCTCAGCCTATACATTTTTTCATGAAGGAATGGGAGAAAACAGAATCAATCACCTAGACTACAACTACACTGTGGAGCTATTTTGGGATACCGGAAGTATCCCAAAATAGCTATTCCATGTCTTTTTTTAATATAATGGGCTTGCCATTCCGACATCCCTGTAAACCTCGTTCCATGAGGATTAAGGGAGTTTCAGAATACTGTTCTATTTAGAAATTTGGTGCTGTGTAGACAACACCAAATTTCAAAATAAGCTACTTTAAATTAACTCAAAATAAGCTATGCAATTTGCGTAGCTCAAATTGCTAAGCTTATGTCAAGATAAGGGTGCAGTGTAGCTGCACCCCTAGTGAACTGAGAGCCCAAGAAAATTTCAGCAGCAGCAAGAATAACTGTGACATTAAGGGGAGAGAGCTGTTTTTTCTTGTTCCATGCATTGTTTCAATAACAAATAAATACATTAGAAAACCAAGCTATAACAGTAGTACTTTATAGAAAGCTTAGAAAAAAATGTGTTAGGGAATAATTATTCTGCATGAATAACAAGGATAAAATCCTGGCTCCAGGGCAAAAAAAGAAAAACTCACATTGACTTTGAGAGACTAAATTTCATCCAAGATCACCCAGGAGACTAGTAAAAGGTGAAAGATTTTTACTGCTAGTCTGAATCCGGCCTAAATTTGTACTGACCAAAATGCAAAATCATTTTGTGAATAATGCACAGGCCTGGAACTAAGGGAGTGGGGTTCAGTTCAAACATCTGCCATAGACTGCCTGAGAGACCTTCAAGTCACTCAAGTAAAGTTACAGCAAGTTAATCTTTCTGTGCCTCAGTTGGGGGTGCAGGGGATGGGGTTAGGGGTGGTGGGAGGGAGCCTTGTCCCCAGGAAGTTTTGCAGTCCCACCCTCACACAGCCCTGCAGAGGTGGGCAGGCTTCATAGGGGTGGCTGATGGGTTGTTTGTGGAGGGGCAGGGAGGGAACCTCCCAAGGGCTCAGGCACCCCCTTTAATTCTCTGTTTTGTTTCTTTGTTTGTCTCCTTCTGCAGATGGTGAGGGCCATAAAAACTGTTCTGCTGACGGGTCATCCGCTTGGGTGGGTCATCCCACATCATCACCAGATTTTCTGCCCTTGGCTTCCCCAACTTCAGGAGGGCTATTAATGGAAGCTACAACCCCATCCAGGCCCCCAACCACCATGGAGCACAGTACATCAATGGCAAGGGATACTTTTCTATGGTCCTGCAGGCCCTGGCCAACCACCGTGGATAGTTCACAGACATCTTCGTTGGTGGGTTGGGGAAGGCACACAACTCCCACATCTTCCACAACTCCAGCCTGTACAACAAGCTGGAGGCTGGCACTTTCTTCCCCGAGCACAGCATCAGGGTCAGAGACATTGAGATGCCACTGTGCTTTGTGGGGGACATGGCCTATCCCCTCATGCCATGGCTTATGAAGCCCTACACTGGCCACCTTGACCAGATCATGGCCACCTGGGCAGGGCCCGCATGTAGGCCGAATGCACTTTGGGGCCTCCTGACCCGCCTAGATGTGAGGGAGCTCCACATCCCCTTGGAGGATGCCTGTGACACATCCAGATCATAGGGTACCAGCTTCAGCATGATGGTGGTCACTTTACTGGCTGCGTCCTCCTCCTCCTTGTCCTCCTTGTCCTCCTCCACTTGGGCTGGGACCCCTGGGTGCATGACAATGGGCGTCTCCAGCCCTGAGTCCACCACCAGGAATGGGAAAGGGGCTGCACTGTCCCCAAAGACATGGTGCAGTTCATCATAATAGGGGGAGGAGTGGGGTCCTGCCCCGGAGAGTGAGCTGTGCTCCCTCGCCCTGGCGTAAGCCTGACACAGGTCCTTGATTTTGCTGAGGACCTGCTCCAGTCTCCTGGTATAGCTCTTCATGGCCAGGCTGTCTGCCATCTGGCCATAGATGTCGGCATTGCGCCATCTGGAGCGGAGAACCTGGAAGATCTCCTCGTCTCCCTACACTTCCAGGAATGCCAGCATCTCCGCCCCAGACCAGGATGGCACACATCTCTTGCGGTCCCTGGCAGGCTCCTGCGAGCCTTATACATGCTCCCTGGGATGGGCAGGGGACTCATGTGGGGCTTGTGGCTGGACATAGTGCCCAGATGCACTGGCAACTGTGAAGGCCTGCATCCTGCCACAAGCCCAGTCCCCTGGGTCTGAATCTTTAAGAGCTGCCAGGGAACAGGAGCTATAGAATTGTGATTAGTGTGGCCAGCAGGGTACCTGTGTTATTTCCTAGAGGCCTCTTTTTTTGACAAAACTCTCTATTGCACATCCACACATACCCTTTTCCGAAAAAGCTTTTTCAGAAAAAAAGACTTATTCCTCATGGAATGAGGTTACCACTGTTGGAAAAAGCCGTCAGTTATTTTGACTTTCTGTCAAAATAACGGAATGGCAGTGTGGACTCTATTATTGTTTTTCCAGAATAATGGTGCAGTGTAGATGCACCCTAAGTCTCATTTTCCAAATGCAGAATTAAAACCAATTTTGAAACTTTGAAATTATCAAGAAACAATTGTTTTAATATGAACAACTCTGAGTGGAAGGTGATTATGCAGCATGGGCTCTAAACAACAACACCTCTAAACATCAACAATCTTCTGTTTTTTCTATTTCTGGAAAAAAAACCAGAATGTTCAGTCAGGTCACATTTTATGTGTTTTTTGCTGAAGAGAGAAAGTTAGTTCCGTTTTTTTGGTTTTCCACAGGAGTCCTATGGTTCTTCAAGGGGACTATAAAACTCAAGCTTTAATTTGAATTGTTAAGACTGTTTGGCAGGGGACCAACATACTTGCTGCGCCCCTGGGCAAGGTGGAAGAGTGCTGGCTCCACACTACCAGAAGATACGGGGGCCTTGGGTAGGAGGGAGCAGAGAGCCGTCAGCGTCACCTGCAATGTGCCCACCACACCCCAGACAACCCTCAGAGCCTCCCGGAGCATGTGGTAGGGTACTCCAACAGCAATTTAAGCGGCCTGGGGCACTGGATGCCACTGGTGTTTTGGTAGCGACAGTGGTGACCTGGAGCCTGCAGGACTCCATAGAAATAGCAAGATGAAGCTCATAGATGAGAGCTCCAAAATTTAAGATTAACTACAGAGGGTTTAGTTTTAATCAGGACAAGGAAATAAAGTTATTATAAGTGGCAGCAAACAAGGCCAGATTTACATCTTAGGTGTCCCTAGGCACAGGGGCTTGGAGCCCTCACATCATTTGGGGCCGCTCAGAGCTGTCCCCACTGCCCACAGTGCCTCAGAGCTTCTAACTGCTGCAGGCAGCAGGGGGACCTTGCCACTTTTAACTTTTTAGGTGCTTCATCACCCAGTGCTCCTCTGCCCACAGACCCTCCTATTGCCCAGCATACCCCTGCCCCGCACAGCCACAACTTCCCAGTGCCCTACATAGACCCCACGCACACTACCCAGAGCCCCAACAAACACAGACCTCCCTACATCCTCACTGCCCAGAGCCTCCACACAAACCCCTCCAGAGATTCACTCTCCCAAATCCTGCAACCCCAGCTTTGCTAAGAGGTGACTCTGTCCACTGGGCTGAGCAAGGATCCTCCCCCCCGAAGGGCTCCATGAGGCCATCTTCTCCCCAGACATCCCTATTCCTTGCCAGGACCCATGAGTGGCAACATTTGAATTTTTAGGCATCCTTAGAATGCCTGCATCCGTAGGCACATGACTAATGGGAGTTGCAGCTCTGGCAGCAAAATAAAATTGCAAACATTGTCATTCACCAAAAATCCTATAGCTTATGGGTTACATCTCTTGATTTTCCATACCTTTGCCATTTCTTCTGTAATAGTTATACCTTTGTCACCTGAAATATGGAGGCCAGATCTTCACCACTCTAGTTCAGTATCATTCCATTGTGTTCATTGCTAGTTTACAGCAGATGAATATCTGGCCTATAGAAATTTGTGCTTTCAGTGATGAACCATCACTTGTATGAGTAGACCCATAAAAGGTAAACTTCTCTCCAATGGAAATAAAGACTTCACAATCAGTGGGAGAAGATGACATACACCAAGAATGGGATAAGAAAATACAATCTTATGTTGATGATTTGACTAATGGTCACATAGTAGATTATCTACTGCATACTGTAAAAGGTCTGAATTCCTGATAGGGCAGAGCTTCACTTGCCCCTGATAATCAGTAGTCCCTAGAACTATGTCTCACTCCATATAGTCCTCTTTCATTGGCTACATGAAGGTTGAGAATGATGCCGAATGGAAGGGACCAGTGCAGGAACTGTTGTGCAGGGATTATTTCTCTGAATCTATGTCTATGCTGCACTGGAGTTTGGGCACTGGGGATATGACACACTGAAGTGCTGAGCTGTAACTTCTCTGTGGACACAAACTAAAGGATTCCTAGTTTGCACTTAAATAGTTCTGTCTGAGGACGATCACATTAATGTGGTGTAGGAACCTTTTATTCACTCTCACAGTGTCTGCCTAGGGAAGATATACCACGGCCAGTGGTGCTGACACCCAAGTGCTGGGGGTGCTGACAATATTGAAATATCACAACCCAAGTACATGGTTTCTGTGGTTTCCCTCATTAGCACCTCCCCACTTTAAGAATTATTCCAGAACCCTTGACCATAGCACATTAGTGCACACTTCTGTTCACAATCCCATAGTCTGTATTGTGGGGCAATGTAACCAAGCCCTTACCTTGTATCCAAGGTAACAAGAGTCTTGTTTACCCTGTTCCATACATCTGTTTATGAAAATCAGCAAAAATTGGCGACAAATCAATACAAGGTGGATTGTTTAAATTAAAAGAAATGTGATAAGGGGTGATTACAGCTCCTACTAAAGTCAAAGTTTGGCATGGAAATCAACTGAGAAATTCTAACAATGGGAGGAAATTTGTAAAACTGGAGACACTTTTGACTGGTTAATGGTAATGCCATGAGGTTGTCACCTTTTTTAAATATTATTAGTGTACAGGTCACTAAATGGGAGCAGAGGGATAGTTGGACTGATAGGAACAATTTTGCCTTCTTAACTGCTACTCCTACCATCTCTTGAGATAACTATGACATCATACTTTGGGGCATTTGTTGGCCTGCTCAAAGGCCTGGAACCATATCACATAATCACCACCTCCACCAGCTTTGGCTACATCCCAGACAATAACTGGAAAGAGATGGTTCTTGTCTCACCCAATGCCGTAAGTCATTCTCTTTCATCATCTTATTTTCCCTCTTTCTGTTCTTTTTGCCTTCTAATAATAGTCTGATTTAGCCATAGACAGCTCTTTCCTTTGTGACACTGTCAAAGAGACACAAGCTAAAAGTATTGGCACAAGTTTGCTAGGTCACAAATTGTCTGATAAGATTGACTGGGACTGTGTTCCTTGGCAGGGAGAATACATATGAAAGTCACCACCAGAAAGAGAAACTGTGTTTTCTCTCTATTTTTATTTTCTCTCCTCCTTCATGTGTGTTTGCCTTTATTTTATCTTAAAGAGAGCAGGATCAGACTCAAAAACAACAGCACAAGATCATTTCAGCTAACTCTTTCTTTTGCTCTAAACTGATCAAATTGGGATTTCCCTATAAGAAATCTATTCAGCTAATGGGAAAAGAAGTAAGGGATATTAATAAAATGAAAGCTTTCATTCATGCTTTACATTTTAAATGCTTTAGCTCCTTTTCCTTCTTTTTCTGTAAAAAAAATAAAAATATTTTAATGATGATTGTTACCACTGATAACCTGATGTGAAACTCCAAAACAGACATCACTGTTTAATGATGTAACAGTGAACGATGGTTTCATTAACATCTTATTCCTTGCTGGGCCTGAGATACCCCCTTTACCTACAAAACAGGGTGAATGAGCATAGGAGTGACTCATGCAGTTAAGCAATTACAAGAAGCAGTGGGTGTTAGCTGCAGCTCCACCATTGTTTTTGACACTAGAGCTGATGAGCACATCTGTTTCCTTTCTTGATTTGTGCTGCAAATAACAAAGACAACTTTTGCATTCTATTCAATCTGTTTGTTTGAAGCCTTCAGATGGGTGTGGCCTTCAAAGCCTGAGCTCCAGAACAAAAGGCAACTTCCAAACAATGTGCAAATTCTGCTATGGAATCTGTCAATCTATGTGGAGAGTCTGTGTAGACGTACTTCAATAGATGATTGGAGTAGGCAGGCATAATTTCTGGAGACAGAAACTCAGACCTCAGGGCTCCTTATTTAAAGAGCTGAATGTTGTACTATAGCAGCTTTAGCAAAGCTATCTGGCCCCATGTAACGTAGTTAACACACTGTTCTAATTTACTAACTGGCTAAAGAAATAGAATAAAAGCAACGAATATGAAGCAATAAATCATAGTCAACACATTAAGCCTGCACCCTCGCAAATGTAGTCAGAACAACGAGAAGTCCTGTGGCACCTTATAGACTAACAGTTATATTGGAGCATAAGCTTTCGTGGGCAAAGACCCACTTTGTATTTTAGTCTATAAGGTGCCACAGGACTTTTCATTGCTCTTGCAGATTCAGACTAACACGGCTAACCCTCTGATTCTTGTCACTATACAAATGTAGTCAGGTCCATTAGACCTATCTTTTTGAATGACAGATTGGACCTTATATTATTGAGAGAGATTTTGGCATGTTTCATGCTCAAAGGCCCCTAGTTTCTCAGTAAGGGAAATTACCTAAACTTTATCCGGTAAAAAAAAACCTACTGTGTGGTGTATGTAGTCAGGGCTGTTGGTAAATGTGTAATCCATTGATTCTGAAAAGAAAAAGAGAGTAATAGTTACATCAGCTCCCATGACAAAAGAAAACTGTACTCCAGCTGTGGGCTGGAGCGTACAGTTTGAATGATTCCATTGAAATTTTGTTAGCTCTCTTATGGAAGTTCAGTAAGAAGTATCGCAGTGCTATGTCCCATTGCTAATGCATATTTCATGGGGGTAGCATTCTAGCTAGGTGATCTGTCTCTGTTGCATTTTAAGATAATCAGAAAGTTTCCTTAAAAATGGATTATTGCAGCTTCTCTCCAAATGTATTCTGTCAGCTCCTAACAGCTGAAACCGCTTATTTACATCCCTAATCAATGAGCAAAAACCTGTTAAAAGGGAGGACTTTTGAACACGTTCCTGCACAGAGCTAATATTCAGTTGAATCTAGTAATGCACTTTTTGGCAAATCCTATTTGTGGTTCTTTGGCTATTTTTTGACCAAGAATTATCTCACTATGGGATCACATGATCTCATTCTCCTGTCCTGTCTCTTCACTGATTGTTTTCTGAATCATGCAGCAAGAACAAAAGAGAAAAGGACAAAATCATCATAAAATATATAAGCTGTTCCTAATGAGATAAAGAATTGTTCCTGGAGAAACCACCTCCCAAATTATGCAATTTCCTGTTTCTCCTGTACCATTTTCTCAGAGCACTTTTCATAGAATGTTGGTGAAGCTGTCTGGAAAAAGAAGGAACCTCATTGCTTCAATAGGCTACCAGTTTGGCACTCTTCAAAAACTCTACCCCTGATGCTGTTGCTTCCTTCTCCAAAAATGGAATTTTTTGCAAATGTCTTTGTGCTGATGAAGATTCAGCTTCTAAGACTATGTCTATACTACCAGGTTATTTCAAAACAATAACTTTCTAAATAACCATTTCAAAATAAGCGTATTTGGAAATTCCTTCACAAGCAGGAATTATTATTTTGAAATAACAGGCGTGGTAGTGTGGATGCTCCCCTTGATATTTCGAAATGAGGGGAGTTATTTAGAAATAACTCCCAAGACTAGACATACCCTAAGTGTTCTTACTTTTAATTGCCTTTGAGCGGGTTGAAAGAATTCAACAACCAGGCCTGCACAAGCTGTTCCCTGTCATTGTACCAAATAGCTCTGAATTCACATGTGGACTTGTATAGTGGCATGGGCACACACAATAGCATCTTCAGGTACTGCTTCCACATTTAAAATTTATTACTTGAAGACCTACGGGTAGCTGAATCTGTGGTCAATGTAGAGTATTGACAAGCCATAAAATTAAACCTCAAAAGCCTCTGGTTTCGGGGTGCAATTCAAAATTCTTAGAAGTCCAAAAATATAGAGGGGCATAGCTATGTAGTTATAAATTCATTTCCATAGAGATGAATGGTTGCTGAAATCAGACATTTAAACAAAAAAAGTTATCCCAGTGATTAGGACAAATAAGAAGACTAAATGATTGCAGGTATTTTAGGCTAAACTGACTACTGCATTTTTTCATCCACCTCCTTTTATTTTGTAGCTGTCATTTGCTTTCTAGCAGCGGAGATAGTGTAAACAATACCTAAAATCAAATACTTCCTTTTAGCAACCACAGAAGCCAGTCTGAGTGGATGCTCAACATTCTAGCTGTCAAAATAAGTGGCTTGGAGCAAAAAACAGAGTGTGTTTAAAGTGGTAATAGAAGCTCAAAATATCTCTCCTAGAAAACAGGGGTGTCCTGAGCTGTGGTACAAGACGTGAGGGACAGCAAACTGCAAAAGAGAAGATAGTCTGTGTGACAAAAGAGTGTCAATCTGGTAAGCATTTAAACTGACAAGATGATTGCTGGAGTGGGACTTTGTGCACTATTATGGGGAACAAGTGTAGATTGTTCCTGGGACTTTAAATGCAGCTTGCACATGGAGAACAGCAGTAGAATGTTAAGTTAGTTGCAGTTCAGCCATTGTAGTGTTTATTAGCAGAAGATGTGACTGTTGAGGTTTTCAAAGCAGTGCTAAGGATTTAGCCAAGCATACTCCATTAATCTTGAACACAGAGAACAGCAAGCACCCTGGATATAGCAGTGCTGCAGGCAGAAACCCAGGGAGCTAAAGGAAGCTCTTGATAGGCTGCAGTGATATGCAGGCTGAGGCCCTGAGGCAAGGGCAAAGAGGGTGCTGGCACTGCAGGGAGATGGCCTGGGGAAATCAACTGAGGAGTCGGAGGGGGAGCCGCAAGGAGGGGTTAGTCATTGAGTGTGTCTCTAAGCTGGGACCCAGAGTAGTGGGAGGGCCCAGCCCCTCCTCCCCTGACTGGAGCACACACACACCCCAGAAGGGGGAGTACCAAGGGTGGCAAAGCTGGAGGGGTTGGGGTGCATGAGTGGACTGTAGGTTGTGGCCAAGGAGTTCAGAATGTGGGAGGGATTTTGGGTGTGGGAGAAGACTCCAGCCTAGATACAGGTTTGGGGTGAGATAGAGGTTTGAGAGCTCCAACTGGGGGTGCAAGGCCTGGGGTAGAGTCTGGGATGAGGGGCTTGGGGTGAAGAAGGGGCTCTGGGCTGAGGCCAAGGAGTTCAGGGTCTGGGATGAGGCTCAGGGCTAAAAGAGGAGGGTTGGGTTGTGGGAGCATGTTCAGGGTGTGGGAGATGCTTAACCTCAGGTGGCTCCCAGAAACAGCCGACATGTTCCTGTGGCGCTTCCCCTGTGGGAAGCCCAGACAGGTTTCTCTGTGTGCTACTCCTGACTGCCCCAGCAGCTCCCATTAGAAGTGGTTCCTGGTCAATGAGAGCTGCAGAGCTGGTGGTCTGGCAGGGGCAGCGCATTTGTCCGCCCCCCCCCCCCCCCCGGCCAGCTGTGTACCTAGGGGCTGCAGGATCTACATGGAGACGGGCAGATAGGGGAGCCTACATTAGCTCCACTGCACCACTGATCATACTTTTAAAAGCCTGGCCAGTGGTGTTGACCAGAACCACCAGGATCCCTTTTCAACCATGCAGTCCAAAAGCAGATGCCTGGGAACCCTACTTCTCTGTCACAAGGAATTATTTTTTGGGTTACTGCACCATATTTTTCTAGATTTGCCTCTGCTGGCTAAGTGCCAGCACTGCAGGATGCTGGGTTCTTCCTTTTACTGTTCTTGGTCTCCCTCTGCTAGCTATAGACCTCAATACAAGATAAGCTGTTTCCCTGCTTCTATGCAGTCATTTAGCATGGCTGCTTGCTTTTCCTTCACTGCTTTTTCTAACTTATAATAGCCCTGACATCAGAAGCAGGATAGATACCTCCTTAGATCTTCTTGTTGCTTTCTGTGACACACCTCTTTTATCTCTTGTCACGTAAGCTACATGTTGAACACACCTAGTAAATATTGGTATTTATTCAAACTATACTAACATCTATTTTCACGTATTTTCTAACATCTTATCGCTGGTATGTAATTTACCTCAGCCTCTATGTAATTTACCTTGCATCACTGCTAACTTTGGCTGAGACATTTCCACGGAACATGCCTCTGCTTACTCCAGGTCTAAATTTGTCAATGGACGGCAAATTATATTTGCTGACTACTATTTTGTATTGATATTCTATATGGTTTCAACCAGAAAAAAAGTTCAACACAGGAATGATGTAATGGAAGCTGACATCTTAACTCATTTAGCTGGGCTGTACAATTATAAATTCCCCCCTCCTCCCTGCCTCCGACCAGGAATACTTTGTTTTTTTCTTTCCATTTATGAGTTTGTATAATTTTCTAATGTAAAATACAAGTTAACTTGAAGTGCAGTGGTTAACACATTTGTGATCTCACAATAACAAAAAAGGAAAAGGAAGCATGAAAATCATAGAATCATAGAACCATAGAACTGGAAGAGACCTCAGAAGGTCATCGAGTCCAGCCCCCTGCTCTAGGCAGGACCAATCCCAACTAAATCAACCCAGCCAGGGCTTGGTCAAGCCAAGACTTAAACACCTCCAGGGATGGAGACTCCACTACCTCCCTAGGCAACCCATTCCAGTGCTTCACTACCCTCCTAGTGAAATAGTTTTTCCTAATATCCAACCTGGACCTCTCCCACCACAACTTGAGACCATTGCTCCTTGTTCTGCCATCTGTCACTTCTGAGAACAGTCTCTCTCCATCCTCTTTGGAACTCCCCCTGCAGGAAGTTGAAGGCTGCTATCAAATCCCCCCTCACTCTTCACTTCTGCAGACTAAACAGACAGCCTCTTCTCATAAGTCATATGCTCCAGCCCCCTAATCATTTTGGTTGCCCTCCTCTGGACCCTCTCCAATGCGTCCACATCCTTTTTGTAGTGGGGGGGCCCAGAACTGGACACAATACTCCAGATGTGGCCTCACCAAAGCTGAATAAAGGGGAATAATGACATCTCTGGATCTGCTGGCAATGCTCCTCTTAATGCAACCTAATATGCCATTAGCCTTCTTGGCTACAAGGGCACACTGTTGACTCATATCCAGCTTCTTCCACTGTAACCCCCAGGTCCTTTTCTGCAGAACTACTACTTAACTGGTTGGTCCCCAGCTTGTAACTATGTTTGGCATTCTTCCGTCCCAAGTGCAGGACTCTGCACTTGTCCTTGTTGAACTTCATCAGATTTCTTGTGGCCCAATCCTCCAATTTGTCTAAGTCACTCTGGACCCTATCTCTGCCCTCAAGCGTATCTACCTCTCCCCCTAGCTTAGTGTCATCTGCAAACTTGCTGAGGATGCAATCCATCCCCTCATCTAGGTCATTAATAAAGATATTGAACAAAACCAGTCCTAGAACCGAACCTTGGGGCACTCCGCTAGAAACTGACTGCCAACCTGACATCGAGCCGTTGATCACTACCTGCTGGGCCTGGACAAGTTTGATTAGATTTTGGTCAGGATCCTGAAATCTACCATCTCATGATCACTGCTTCCCAGGTTGTCACCCACCTCCACTTCCCCTATTAGTTCCTCCCTGTTTGTGAGCAGAAGCTGCGCATGGCCCCTGGTCGGATCCTTCAGCACTTGTGTCAAGAAGTTATCCCCAACATTCTCCAAAAACTTCCTGGATTGCCTGTGTACTGCCATATTGGTTTCCCAACAGATGTCAGGGTGATTAAAGTCCCCCACGAGAACCAGGGCGTGCGATCTGGAAGCTTCTCTCAGTTGTCCGAAGAAAGCCTCATCTACCTCATCCACCTGATTTGGTGGCCTGTTGAGACCTCTTTTAATTAATTTTAATGGTCTAATAAAGTTTAGTTGGTACACCCAACTCAACAAAAATTTCATTTTTTGCATATAATTGACTGTACATGGATAGGCAGTGATGATAAATATGTAGAAAAAGTGTCATGGAAAATCATTAAAAACCTTAATTCAGCTTGAAATTTTTCTCATTTGTATTTTCCAAATATCAAACTCTTGTGTATTGAATGATTAAAACGTGGAAATGTAGATTTTTTCTAAAAGTCAGGTTTAAAATATTTCAGAGAAAAGGCTAGGAAATTAGAACCTTAGAGTTAGTAGAATGTCAGCATTTATTTATTGAGCTTTTCACTGTGATTATTAACTGGTGCCCTAGATAATTGCAGCAAACACAAAACTATGATAAAAAAAATCAAAACCCTATAAAACAAAAAAGATTCACCTCAAAAGACCAAAGTTGCAACCTAAAAACAAATGCTTCCCTACCCCCTACTCTAAAATCTCCTTTAGTGTCATCTCCTGCAATGGCCAATTTTACATGGAAAAAAATCTAAAAACAATTTTTCCCTCACAGGACTTCTCCACTGGGGTTTCCACCTCAAGACAAACTCTCCTACATCAACCCATTCCCCTAGATAAGCAAAATCCAGAAAGAGCCTGGGAGAAAAACTGATGATGCTCTGGAAGCCACTGAACCCAGGCTCTGAAAAGCTAAGGGAAAAGTAAATTCCAGCACAAAGGGTCCTATGGTGAGAACAGCATTAGTTCTTCAGCATTGGTTCTTTCCTGTTTATAGCATGAGACTGCTTGCTTGAATAATACTTTTTACAGCTGGAAACAATCATTATGATCATTGCAAACACCTCATGAATTCATGACCATCTGTGTGAGATGGGGCGCGGCTTCTCTTAGATATCTAAGGCCAATGCAGGGATTGTGAAAGCAGATTTAGGATGCGTCTACACAACACCCTAAACTTGAAATAAGATATGCAATTTGCACTATGCAAATTGTGTATCTTATCTGAAATCTATTTTGAAAGAGCTTATTTTGAAATTTGGCACATCTACACAGTGCCAAATTTCAAAATAATGCACTATTTCAAGCCATCCCTTAACTCTCATGCAACAAGGTTTACTGGGATGGCGAAATAGTGTGCCTGTTATTTCAAAAAATATTTTGAAATAACAGGTGGCTTGTATAGTCGCAGGGCAGCTATTTTGGGAGACCTTCGGTATCCCGAAATAGCTGTGCAGCATAATCATACCCTTAGAAATTTGGATGCCTAATTCCCATTGTTTTTATGGGAACTGGGCACTCAAAACTGTTAAACAGCTCTGAAAATCTCAGCCTAGCATCTTAAAGTGTGCTCAGAAATTAATCAAAAGCCAGAGCAGATCACATGCCCCAATAAAAGGAGCTTCCTGAATGGAATATTTATTTTCATTCTCTCTATGCCTTTTTTCTGTTGAGTTTATAGTTTTGTTATGGCTTTGCTAAAAGCTAGCCTATCATTCTATAAGATAAAACCCTGGTCATACTGAAATAATTGGGAGTTTTGGTGTTGTCTTCATGGGGCTAGGATTTCACTCACAGTCACTAAATCTACATAGGGACTGGAGACATCTCAGTAGGGAATTCCTCTCAGAGTCTTACAAAGAAGGTCTGATTTTGAAGCCTCATGCCCTTCCTCCACACTCAGGAAATAGTACTACTTCCATCACTGCAGCCTTACGATGTCTCAGCTTTGAAATACACTCTCTTTATGGCTTAATGGTTATGAAATACTTGTTTGAATTTCTAGTTAGCAGAACAGTTTTTGCTCTGTCCATTAAATATATGAGCATGTCCCGCTAACAAATTAACTTGTCAAGCACATAGATCTAAGAAAGTCTAAATCCACAATACCTTGGATGTTGATCTGTTCCTTGACAGGTGAACAGACACACAAATGTGTATATAAGATCATATTTAAGGCAAAACTTTCAGATAATTAAACCCAGAAGGAATTCCAATGAATTAATCAAGAAAATATATTAAAGAACAAATTAGCTATGCACCAAGAAGAATGATAATTCAGTTCTTCTGAATGTTTCATGTGACTGAATTTACATGTCTGTCTATTAAAATTAAAATCTGGGTATTAAAACAATCAGTGACAACTACTACATCAGAATACATCTGTCTGAGGGAAAACACAGATTTGATTAACTTAATGATCTATAACTTCTTTTTATTGTCCTTTATCTTACTATTGTGGCAAAGCTCCAGCCATGCCCCATGGGTCCTGTCTTTCTAGTCAGTTATTTTATTCCTCAGAGGCTCGCTCTGATACTCCACACCTCCTCTTATCTTTTTCTAGAGTCCAGAGTCACAGTTTACCGAGCCATTATCATCGGCAAAGTCAAAGGATTATGAGGAGACCCCATCGTAATCCTGGGTCTCCTTTTTCTAGGATTAGACTTTTGAGTGGTGTGGGGAGGGTTGGGGGGAACCCAGACCCACCCACTAGTCCGTGTTCCAGCCCAGGGACCATAGGTAGCGGCAACTGACAGGGTTTTCCTCAAGCCCAAACATAGCAGCCTTTTCCCTGGGCCACTTCCCCAACTGCTCCCCTAACACCTTCTCTCTGGAGCCTGAATGAATCTTTCATTTTTCAGTTCTCAGCTCTCAGCTTTCTTAGGGCATGTCTACAGTAGGAATTAATTTCAAAATAATTTATTTTAACATAACTCCTGAAATAACTATTTTGAAATAGCATGTCCACACTACTGGGAAGCCTTGAAATTAGTCCAAGCAGGCTCCCTTAATGTGTACGTGCTACCTCGATATAGCACCCCAGGAAACACTGGGAGTTATTACTTTGAATAACTCTGGGGAGTAATTATTTCAAAATAGCAGCTACTATTTCAAAATAACTATTTCAAAATAAGCATTATTCCCCAAGGAAAGCAGGAGTTATTATTTCAAAATAACCAGTGCTTTATTTCCAAATAATGGGGTTGGTAGTGTGGATGCTCTGCTTGTTATTTCGAAATAAGGGGAGTTAGTTTAAAATAACTCCCTAGTGTAGACCAGGGTTTAATGCAATGCTGCTCATAGACTTTGCCTTGAGTCTCTTGGCTTCTCTCATCAGTTATCTATAATTCTTATTTTCTGATTTATATATATTACTATTCATTTCTCCTTTCTCCTTTCTTCCATTTGTTTTTCAATTTTACATTTATAATTATAGTTGTCTCATAATTAATGACAATTCTTTCTGCCCCCTTCAATCTTTTAGTTTGTTAAGGCCTGCCCATTCTTGATTACACTAATGACAATTCCAGTTCTACAAAGCTCCCTCATCTGGATGCGAAACCTAATCTTAAACCTTGGCTTTAGCAAAATGAATGCATATTCCATGGAATCATTAATAAAATCTTTCTGCTACTGTCAAATAAAGTGCTTGGGAAGTTCTCTGATATAAGTGTTGAATGCATTGTCATTTTACAGTATTATTGGATGTGACACCAGATGCTATAAAAGACAGAACTTTCTGTATTGCTCCCTTGTGGCTAAAAAGCCAGCAATTTAGAAAGATATTTAGTTTGTATGAAACAGCATCCACAGAAATTAGCCCTTTTTGGGGGATTATTGTGTGTTGCTTCACAGTACTGTAACCTTTAATTATTCCATGTTTTTTCTCCAAACATGCAAATTTTGAAATTTAAAAAGTGCCAGTTGGTGGGCCTGTGTACATTTATTATTTCTGCTTAATACAGATAAGCTCATTTTTCCTATGCTACTCTATAGCATGATTATATACAAGCATAGAAATCCTTAGCTGCTGTAATTATCACATATCCATTGACTTCAACTTATCTACAACAGCTTACACAAGCTGAGGCTCTGGATAATTTCTCTTAATTACATCTTGAAGGCATTCATCTAATGTGTAAATATCACAATTTAGGTGATGTGTAACATTTCAAGATAGTTTTGCACCTTCCTCTGAAGTGTACCAGGCACTGAAAGAGGCGGAATGATATAATAGGTAGAACTGATCTGAAACGGCTGTTCCTATGTTGCCATATTTGTTTAAAAATATACATTTTACTTGTGGTAGCTGGCAGTGGTCCATACTGTCAGCTGTTCAATGTCGTCTGGTCAAGGTTCTCAGGGTTGTCCTGGAACGCTTCTGATAGGACCTCTACTCTGTCGGTGATTATAAACTTTCAGCTACATGCATAACTATCAGTGCTCCTTTATCTAGAGTGTTAGATCCCGTGCACTTGGGTCAACACAGGTGATCTCTCAGATCCCCCAGAAACAACAGATTCAGGCAAGGTTTGAAATCAATCAAGCAAGTTTATTGTCAAATGCGAAGCTCTGATAGCTGGTAGCAGAGATTCTACAATGCTACACTACTGCGCACTTGGCTCACATTAACAAGGTACCAACACATAGCAGGACTATCGCCATATAACAGATATTAACAGCGGTTAGTCAGAGTTAAGCCACTGTGCATTCTGTAAGTCTAGGCAATGACACCTGCCGTTCAGGTGCCTAGTGCATCCCTCCCACCCCCAAGGTCTGCCGGTGTGCATAACTTGCGGTGTCCTTTTATAGACATGTACAAATAACTTACATCATTTCTTTACGTACCAGGTTACCACCCTCTGTTGCCTAGTTACCACCCCTCACCTTATGGAAGGGGGGCTTATTTACTATCCTTCATGCTGTCAATCTCGACCCGGTCCTGAACCTAGGTTGGTATGTGCATTAGTTTTTGGGGAGACTTTTTACCAAGACATTTCCTATTAAGATTTTCTGCTACTCCCTTTGGCTTACAGTCTGTACTCGGTGCTTCCTTATCTCTTTCCATGCTCCACCTAACTTACACAATCACACAATTATCAATAGGGCCTCTTTCTTGGCTCCTGTTTTACTGAACCAAAGTCTTGCTCGCTAGATTGCAGGCCTGTTGCTGTTTTCATGTTACAGGCCTCTATTTAGGCCTGCTGACTCCTTGTTACTGACCCTCAACTTATTACATTATTAATAGATATTTTTAAGCTGGTCAGTTCATTTTCTTCTCCCCACCTCTGTTTTTGTGTAGAAATTCAAAATTTCATGTGTTTCAAAATTTAAAAAAATCACAAAGCAGCTCTAATGTGTTCTAATTGAAATGACACACTTGAAAACAGAGCAATTTGAAATAAGTCTCATTTTGTTAATTTTATCAATGAACAATAAACAACCAAAGTTTTTGAAAAGTCAACTTAGTGTTTTTAAATATAGGATATTTAAAAACTTTTTTTTGTCCCACTATAGGTTAAAGTAATTTAGAATGCTAGGCCTATACTGGACACTTTAGCTCTGAGTTACTCTTCTTTCTTTACAATCCTGCAGTTAAGACCGAGTGGCAAGAGCCATTTAGCAGGACCAATACGTCTCCAGATTGCTTTGAGTGTAATGAAATGTTTCTTATATATTTTAGCAACATTTCTGCTCCTCATCTCCACCATCATTTTGCTCTTTGCTCATGCAAACCATGGAAGTTAAAGTAAAAAAAAAAAACTTGTGTGTGTCATTAATGATGACAAATCAAATACACAAGAGTAAAGTACTTCAAATGAGAAAATTTTACAGCGATATTAACTCTTTATATTTCACACAATTTTTACCCTCAGAACTCAGTGTTGTTTGTCATTATTTTTTGAAGCCACAGCATGTATAGACATTTTATGGCTTGTGTCCCATTTACACTTTGGGCTTCTGTATTATGTGAATCTAGTGTGTACCACTTGCCATCCATTAATGTCCTGTACTGACAGTCCCATTATGCAGCTTGGTGTACTGCAGCTTAAAAGTATAGCTGCATTCTGGAACATTCAGTGTGCTGTAGCAATGTCCATTTAGGAACTTAGGGCATGTCTAAACTACATCCCTCTTTTGAAAGAGGAATGTAAATTAGACAGATCAAAATTGCAAATGAAGCCAGGATTTGAATTTCCCGTGCTTCATTTGCATAATGGTGGCCATGCGTTCTTTCGAAAACTGGTATTTTGAAAGTGAAACCACCATCTAGACGCGGTTACTTTGAAAAAAAATCCCTTTTCTGAAAGATCCTGTAGTCCTCATTTTTTGAGTACAGGATCTTTCGAAAAAGGGTTTTTTTCTGAAAGAACCACATCTAGACGGCCGTTTCACTTTCAAAATACCTGTTTTTGAAAGAATGCACAGCCGGCATTATGCAAATGAAGCACAGGAAATTCAAATCCTAGCTTCATTTGCAATTTTGATCTGTCTACTTACATCCCTCTTTCGAAAGAGCAATGTAGTTTAGACATAGCCTTGCTGTATGGCAAGTTGACACGTTGTGATTCATGCCTTGGCTTAATGAGCAATAACTTACTATGTGGACAAGCTCAGAGGACACTATGTAAGGGACATTTACAGAATTTACAGTAATTTGTGGTTCTCTAGTATAAATGAGTATCAGTTCCTTCAAAATGCATTTCTATCAAGCATAATAATAAAGCATAAACCGAATCATATACAAAGTCCATTAAAGTTCATGAGAAGACCTCTATTGACTTCACTGGACTTTGAACTGTCCTCATAGACAATGCATTTCAGTTTAAGGGAAACTATTGGTCTTGAGCTGAATACCTGAACTATAATAGACAATAATAATCTCCAAGTCTATTTTCAGATACAACTGTACATTTCACATCATTCTTTTTAATTATATCAAGGAAGGAAATAAGTATAAATAGGGACCCACATTTTCAAAACTTACACATACCTCAGTTTGTATATCTAGTGTATTTTTAAGTGAGGTACCTCCCACAAAAAATAAAGGCACCCATATTCATTGGTCACTTTTGAAAATTTAGGCCAATGAGCTATCTGAGAATGCAGTCACACAACTTCACAGATAAATATTTACAATTAGATTATAATGGAAACATTTTTTTTGTAAGTAGTTTAACATGAGGAAAAACAGAAGAATTTTCAATGTAACACAGAGGATCACGATGGTACCAAACATTATGTAAGGAGGTTTGGTAGTCTGAGTTAGCATTGTTTAAAGAAAGATTAAAAAAAGACAACTGCAAAATTGGCAGTTTTTGTCATCTTTCATGCATATATGGTTTTCACAATTAATATAACCCAAGCTGTACACTGCTCATAGCCCAGTGCAAGACAGAGGTGTGTTACTGGGCTATCATAGCAAATATGGATGTAATCAGTTGAATGTGCAAAAGAATATCATGTGTTCCTGATGAGGCAACATTCACACCAAGTACACCAGTAATTTGAACAATGGATTCAAGATTTTTTCCAATATAAACCTCATCTGTATTTAGAGTCTTATAAATTGGAAAAGCTCATTTGACTTCAATGGAGTTATCTCGATTTACACCAGCTGAGGACCTGGCCCAATGTATTTACCATACATGAAAAACATTATGGTTGGTCTCTTTCTGAATATCTAACCTCAAAAAATGGGTAAAAAGAGAAGACGTGAAATAACTACTGAGTAGTACAACTATGAGATAACTATTATGTCTTATCACAAATTAAGATGAATATGAAAAGAATCTCATCACCAATGAGGATGAATATTGAAAAATCAGATATATTATGCTATTTACTGTATCTACATAATATGCATCTTTTCAGAATGTGGCCTTTTTCCTGCTATTCAAAATGAATTGACATATTTCAGATAATAGACATTTAAGGAAAATACAAAATGACACAACTTATATGTGACTACATATGTCAATAGAATTATTTCAGTTGTTACACAGATCTTTCTGATTGTTAGCTTTTGTACCTTTTCTGAGTGCAAGTCTATATTTTTGCTAAATAAAAAGAATACATGAGCCCCAACATACTTTGAAATATCACAAATTATTTTAATGAAATAGAATTGTCTCAATCAGTGAGCAGGAGGGCTATAGAGTCACTGACCTACTTATTGTACTTATTTCTCAGGTATAAAATTCTCTACATTATTTTTATGAAGTGCTCTGATTTGCACAATGGCTACCTTTTCATCTCTTTACTTAAAGAGAAAATGTGATATAATTGATAGGGGAAAGGACTAGAGCAACCGAGGATCTTGACATGATACTAAGTTATTGTGTTTCTTCAAGAGGCACTCATTTTAAAAACAAGAGTGGGGCCAACTGGACATGGGTAACTGAAAAATGTTTCCTAACTGCTGATGTGCATTATTTTTAGTTAAAAATTGATGTACAATGCCTGCAAAAATAGGGTGCAATAGGTGTATAATCCTCATATTGAAGAAATACAATGGTCACGTATGTGTACATTTTGTGCATATATGTATGGATTCATATGTACAAATATTTAGTGCTTAAATCAAAGCATATATTAGTTTTCTTGCAATTCTTATTTAACCATGTAATTAAGTTCTTATGAATTTTTTTGCTTTTTGAGAATTTACAGGGGTTACAGTCTCTCCAATTTAATGTTGCATTTTAGGAGCTTTAGGGGTACACTGTGGTAAATCATTGATAAGGGCCAGGTTCTTCCACATTTACGCACTGAAATTAAAGTTACTGTTCAAGGAGTAAGGTGATACATTATGTTAATAAGTGTGGCAGAGCCTAGCATTTTGTGTATGACCTGATCCTGAAATTTTAACACATGTGACTGGTTCAAGAGAGGTTTTTCTACACTGGTCAATGCAGTATTCGGGGTTTCATCTTATATAGGCACATACTCAAGCATGGAATGGGCTACTTATGTGCTAGATGAAGTTTATGATTCAATCCATAGTAACAGGCAGCACATTTTGTATTATCTCTGAAGCAGCCTGAGAGGGAGATTGTGAATCTTCTTAGGCCTGGATTACTACAACACTATACCCTCCATGCTCCAGGTGTCCCTAATTTTGGAACACCCATGGTATGGACTTGTGCAGATGGAAGTGGTTCTGTGCGCTGCTTCTGCTGGGGGAACAGCAGTGCAGTGATATGCTCCGCCGTGCGCTTTTCCCTACCACTCCCATAGTGGTGAGGTTAGGGGACCAGGTAAGCATCCCACCCCCATCTCCTTCACTCTCTCCCTGGACCAGCAAACTCTAATCTAGCAAACCCTGTTTCCCAGGGTTGCTGCATTAAAGACGTTCAAGTGTATTGCATTAGGTCAACATAAAACGCCTTCAGTCAACCTAATTCTCTATGGCTACGTCTAGACTACATCCCTCTGTCGGCAGAGGGATGTAAATGAAGCACTTCAAAAGTGCAAATGAAGCCGGGATTTAAATATCCCACGCTTCATTTGCATAATCATGTAATGGCGCTCTTTCAAAAAAGTGCTATTTCGAAATTGAAACCGCAGTCTAAATGCGGTTCTTTTGAAAATGGGGCGCTTTTTCAAAAGATCCTGTAAGCCTCAAAAAATGAGGTTTACGGGATCTTTCAAAAAAGCACCCCATTTTTGAAAGAACTGCATCTAGACTGCGGTTTCAATTTAAAAATAGCGCTTTTTCAAAAGAGCACCATTACGTGATTATGCAAATGAAGCGTGGGTTATTTAAATCCCGGCTTCATTTGCACTTTCGAAGTGCTTCATTTACATCCCTCTACCGACAGAGGGATGTAGTCTAGACACACCCTACGTCTAGACTACAAGTCTCTTTTGAAAGAGGCTTTTATGAAAGTATCTTTAGAAAAAGCCTCTTTCAAAAGAGAGCGTCTAGACTGCAACCACTTCTTTCGAAAAAGCGAGCTGCTTTTTTGAAAAAGAGCACTCAGGCAGTCTGGATGCTCTCTTTCGAAAAAGCACTGTTTGCATTCAAGAACACCTTTTTTCGAAAGAGCACTTTCGAAAAAAAGCATTCTTCCTCATAAAATGAAGTTTACTGCGGTCGAAAAACCTGTCGCATTCTTTTGATTTAATTTCGAAAGAACGCAGCAGCAGTCTAGACACAGGGGAAGATTTTTCGAAAAAAGGCCACTTTTTTCGAAAAAACCCTGTAGTCTAGACACACCCCATGTGTCTACAATGCAATGATGCTCCCACTGATTTAACTTGCTCACAACATCAACCTAATAATGCCACATCTGTGAGAGGCATAGCGCTAAATGTTGATGCTGTTAGGGAGACAGTGTCTGTGTAGACACTGCAATATTTACATCTCCTTTTGGCTATCACAGCCTGGAGTCCCACCACCACATCCCAGTGTAGGAGTAGGGGGAAGAGAGATAGGGAGAGCAGATGTCTCGTTTTTACAGGGACAGTCCCAATATTTGGAACTTTGTTCTATATAATCACTTATCTCCCCCACCCCCCGCACACCCCTCCCTGCATCCCAGTTTTTCACACTTGCTATTTGGGCACCCTAGGGGAAGGAGAGTAGTTCAGGATCTCCTTCACCCACTACCCATCCCTTAAAGAAGGCAGCTGAACTCAGGCTCTTCCCTCTCCCAGATCCTTCACTGGGAGGCAATAGCAGTGATTGGGGCTATCTGTTCTGGGATGCTGTGGGCAGGATTCCAGCTGTCAGAGCCCAGACAGGGCAGTGTTCCAGGTGCGGATGCTCACCCCTGACAGAAGGAGCTGATGTAGACATGAAAAGTCACAGTGGCTGTAGGTCAACCTAACTTAGGCAACCTAATTTTGTAGTGTATACAGGCTTTAGTCTCCCTACTGCTCTAGGAGGGAATAAACTACAGCAGGACTAGGCCTCTCTCTTACCTTCCCAGAAGTGCTGGGATAAGCAAGGCTCCCCAGCGACGTGTTAATATGCATGAGGGAAAGAGTGGCTCAGTGAAGCCATCCAATAACTTTTTTTTCCAGATCATAACTATTTCATATTGAAATTATAGCAGTAGCATATGCATTGCAATTTGTTTCCAATTTACATATTTCAAAATACATCTTCTTAGATAGATCAAATTTGCTTTTAATATTCGAACTGAACTCTTTTTTGAATTCACACATATGTTAGCAGTTTCATCTATAAATCAATCAGTGCTGCTTTGTTTTATGATCATTCTTATTCAGTGACAGTTGCCCAAGCAGGTGCTAATCATATGCAACATTATGGAATTTGCATTTACCTCTGTTTTCAATTTACATTCCCTGGCTCCTTTCTCAGCCAAAATGCCACATTATTCCATTCATCAATCAAAATGTAAGACACATTTGTGAATGGTACTGTGGCCTCAGGCAAAGATGTCTGAACAAACCATTGCCTAAATACACAACAGGCACTTTCATAGTTGGATTTTTTCCCGAATTACAAGATTTATTGCTATCTTTACATCTCAATAGTCCTAGATCTGACCAGGCATATATTGTGATGCAATTTGTAAGAGGTGTGTGTGTGTGTATGTGTGTGTGTGTGTGTGATATTTTAAGCAAAAATAGATAGGAAAAAAAAAGGTTAAATGTTTGTCAGATAAAGAGATATATTTTATGAGTTAAGTACCTGTGATGGACTTTCATTTCCCACAGGCCCTATTAAGTCTTGTTCTTCCTCTTAACTTATTAATGAGATAGGACAAATACATCTCAAACTAGTGAATGGTTATAGTTGTGTTATACTTTGGAATCTAAAGTTAAATTTTCAAAAGCACCTAAGTTATTGAAGAGCTTACTTTGGCTCTGACACCATGGGTGCCCCAGGCCTGGAGCACCCATGGGAAAAAATATTGGATACTCCGCACTCACCAGCAACCTGCCGATCAGCTGCTTGGTAGTGAACAGAAGGCACTGGGGAGTGGTGGTGAAGTGGGAGCAGGAAGTGGTGGGGTAGGGCATAGTCTGAGGGGAGAGGATGGGGTGGGAAAAGGCAAAAGGTGGGGCCTAAGGGGAAGGGACAGAGTGGAAGCAGGGCCTTGGATCAGAGTGGAGGTGGAACACCAGGGAAAAAGAAAGTCAATACCCGAGGAACCCTAAGTCTCCTTAAAAATCAACAGAAGGTAAACTCCTAAGGTCCTGCAGACACTTACATGCTTAACTTTACTAAGCTGAATATTCTCATGAAATCAATGAGCTTTGTGTTACATTTCCAGAGTTAATTGCACCTCTAGCTCATTCATGGCCTCATTGAGGTTACCATATTAGGTATCAGGCCTCCAGCTGACACCTTTATCAAAGCAGGATCCCATAATCCACTCCTTCCAGACCATGTACTTGGGTTGCAGAGTCCTTCAATTCACTATGATCACATTACAAGTCTGAGTTTAGTTGAGCACTGCCTGTTTTCTTAGGTGCAAAGACAGGGGTATTTGGTGCCAATCAGCTCTCATAAAATAAAGTGCTATTTATTCAGGACAAAGGCATTTCAGAGGTAACATATCTTAAAAACAATAAACAGCAGATATCCTTATCTAGCTTACCAGGTGGACATTCATGTTACACATGATGCTGCTGATAGGACTTAGCTACTTCAGACCGGCTCACTGACCGTGTTTATCTTGATCACAGCCTCATGTCAGTTCCTGGATCAAGTGTGAGGGGTCCTCCACTACACTTAGGCTTCCCACTTTTTCCAGTTTCATGTCCTTTACCTATAAAGGCCTTTGTGCCAGGTCAAACTAGCCTATTCTATTTCTCTTAGATGGAGGACCAGGGTGAAGCTTTGAAAAAAACAATTTTATCTCCATTGTTTCCACTTTGTAGATGTGTCTGAATTACTACCCCACTGACTGTAGTTCCTCTGAGAACCATGCTTAGCTCACCCAATAAACAGGGAATGCCATCACTAGTCACCTCATAAAGATACATATTCCATGTATAAAGTTGATTCAACGGGTTTCTTTTTTTATATGTTTCTTGCTGACTGCCACTTCCTGCACTCCTATTGTCCAGGAACAACAAACTAGGGCCAATGGGAGCTGAAGGCAGCCATACTTGAAGATGCAAGGTAAACAACTGTTTGGCAGCCCACCATGACAAGCTTATGGGCTACAAGCTGCCTACCACAGCTCTACAAAATGGCATTCTCCATGCATCATGACTAACTCTCTGATTTTGTCAACTGTTTGAAAGTATGGAAATATGCAGTTCAAGCTATCATTCTGCCCCCATACTTCAGGTGACCTCCTGTCTTCCTTTCTCTGCTCAGTGCATATCTTAATTTGTAAGACCATGATCGACCAAGGAAAAATTAATAGGAAGATTGCTGCTCCCTGAGGCTAAGTCTACACTGTGATGATATTTCGAAATACTGGAGTATCTCAAAATAACTATCCTGTGTCTTCACAGCAAGCCCGTTATTTCAAAATATAATGGGCTTGCTATTCTAACGTCTTTGTAAATCTCATTCCACGAGGAGTAAGGGATGTTTTGGAATAGCAGGTTATTTTGAAATTTGGCACTGTGTAGACAGTGCCAAAGTATGAAATAAGCTATTTTGAAATAAGATACGTATCTTATTTTGAGATATGGTGCAGTGTAGATGCACCCATAGAGAGCCATTAAAATCAATGGGATTTAAAAATGAATCATGTACTTCAGTGCTTGTCTGAATTAGGTCCATAGTCTGCTGAGGACTGAGCTAGTTCAATATCCTCACTAGAATCCTAATTTTTAAGAAATGAGCAGTACTCTTAAGCAAAGCTGCTTCTACATGTAAGCCCCCCAAAATACTGCAAACTGCCTGTATACTTTATTGCATATTACATTTGTTCAGCCTTTCAGTTAAAAATAATAAATATGACCTTTATTCCATATGCAGTTATGATGTGCTATTTTTCACCAACAGACGCTTTTTGACATTATTTATAATAAAATTGCCCCATGTAAAATGTCCAATATTTTGCTGTTCATTAAAAGAAGAAAAACTGACCATTGACAGGGAATATTTTATCTAAACGTCAAAGCTTCAGCAGTGAAAAATGAAGGCAGCAGCATATAAAATACCTATCATCTGGAGAGTCTAGATTGTGAGCTGTGGGATTTGAACTGGTTCAAATTATATTTCAAATTCCTTTTTAGTCCCGCTTTCACTTTCATCATATATGATCCCAGCACCTTTTTAAATCTGAGTTTCTGATTAGAACTGGATGAATACAGACTTAAAAAAACCCCCTTGAAAATAAAACCTATTGATTTGTTCCAACAATATTTGCAGCCCCGTTTATTCATGACCAGTCAGGTGAGGAAGCTACTGGGTGCAATAATTTTCATGAAAAATAGAGTTCATTCCCTCCTGATGTGATCCCTTGGTGATTTTGAAATCTCTTCTTTGTGGGTTGAAATGAAAAGGAGTGTGTTTGGATTGGATTGGTTTTGAGGAAGCAGTGTGTGCGTGTGTGTGGGAGGGTGGGGGTTAACTTGTGCCATACTGAGTCACTACACACTGAATCTCTCTAGTCCAGCACCTTTGGGACCTGACCAGTGCCAAACCAGACAGTTTGTGGGACCGTGGGAAGTCAATATTGTCTAGCAGCATTACCAACACTTCCAATGCTTACTGGGCTCTTAGAGGACATTTAGAGGTAAATTGGAACTAAGTAACAGCACAGAACACCTGAGAGCCAGGACTGGTGACTGCAAATAAACTTTATAGTGTAGATAAATCTTTGTATTAGTCATTTTATAACATAGGAATTTTGTAAGTCTTTTAACTTTGTGTTAAGTCTTTCCATAATGTCTTATAGAAACTTTGAGTTAGCCTTATAATGTAATTTTCTTATAATGCTTTATATTGTAGAAACATTCTATCAAGTCTCTTTATAATATAAAACTTTGTATTAAGTCTTTTTATAATGTTATTGTCCTTAGAAATAATTAAGGCAAATAAAATGTCCTTGTATTATAAGTAGAATAGATCTCTACCTTTTGATTTGAATGTGGCCCTGCCGAATGAATGAGTGAATAAATGAGGGTGGAAGGCAAGCACCTACGAGGATGAACAGGTACAACAGTTGGAAAGGGGAAGAATAAGAGTCAAATGCAAGGACAGTAAGACCTGTCAAGTGGGCTCATTGAGAAAAAATCAGACATATTGATGACCTTGGCAGTCAGAAGCAAGCACCTTCTTTTGAAGCAAATTCAACCCCCCGCTTTGAAGATGAATGTGGCAACATTGAGGGCAACAACCAGAAGGCACCACACATGTCTAATTGATACAGCTAAGGTATATAGAGTTGTATGAGAGGGAAGCTACTACAAATGTAGGGTGTCTTGCAGGGGACCTCGGGTTTCATCTTGTCACCAATGGAGCATCAATCCGGATCGGCAGAAGCCCGTCTCCTCCCCTTCCCCATCTAACTCATCTGGCGAGTGAAGTTAAGGGGAGCAACTAGTAGGTAACAAGAAGATGCAATGCAGAGTGATGTATGATGACATTATATATATATATATATATATATATATATATATATATATATATATACAGGGCTCAAGCGGCGGCGAGCCCTGCTCGCCAGCTGTGTGGTTCTGCGAGCTGCGCATGCGCAGATTGTGCTGAGCATGCGCAGATCGCGCGGCGTGGGCTGTGCCGGCTTGTAATCTACTCACCACAGGCAAGTAGATTACATGATTTGTCGAGCCCTCTATATATATATAAAGAGAGAGAGAGAGAGAGAGAAAGATTACCAATAAATGTGGTGTTTTGCCTTATCCACTTGAAAAAGATCCTGTACACTTCTTTAAGCACAATAGGACCATGGGAAACTTGGCCACACCCATGATAAGTGGACATCCGGCTAACTAAAATCACGTGGACCACGGATGTTGCTGGACCAGAGGGTGCTGGACTAGAGAGGTTCAACCTGTACTTAAAGATGAGATGGCTTCTCTAGACCCTCTCCCTCCAGTAACAGTGACAGAAGAAGGTGGAAGAGGGCAATCAAGTGCACTCACACAGTGGAACCAGGAAATTCAGCCTGATTCAACAAAGGACCTAAACATGTGCTTAACTCCCATGGAAGTCAATAGAAATTATTCACATGCTTAAGAGCTTTGGGGAAATAAGGCCATGGTGAACAGCAATGCGAGTAGCCAATTGTGAATACATTCAACCACCATTTTCTGACAATCCATAATATAAACATTTGTGAATAACAAATAACTTAATGAAAAATGGTAGCCTATTTGTATGCATTTCACAAAGAGAAACAGGAGCAGAATTCAATGAATACATTATTTGTTGAGCTGTTGTTTATCCAGCTCTACTACTGGCAAGGTACCGAATCACTGGACTGAACAGGACTGATTTATATCTTTTTTTTTAAATATATTTGAGATAGTCACTATACTTGGCTCATCCCTCTATGGATAGTACTTCAGAATTATTGAGCATGCTATGTACTTTATTATCAGTTGGTTAAATGAAGTCAGCAATTATAGGCAAAGGATCTGCACTCTTTGCAAACATACTGGCACCAAGGAAGATTTAATTGCACAAATTTCCTGAGGGAAGTATAGTTTCAATTAATTTGCAAGTGATTTTTTTCAAGTTACAGTTTATGAGGAACTTACTTGGTCCCTACTATAGAATACTAGCCAAGCCCCACCTCATGGATGTGGTACAGTGGGCTGAGGGGCAGCAGAGATGGGTGGGGTAGGTGAGTGGGCACCATGGGGGGCAAAGCACAGGAAGAACCAGAGGCACCGGCTGGCAGGGGGCAGGGAAGGACGGTTGGAGTGTGGCAGGCAGGAACTTACTCACAGAATCTCCTGCTTCTCTTTGTCCCTGGGCCCCATGTGCCACTTGAAGAAGTCATTGTACCATTGCAGCAACTGCTCGATGGTCAGCAAGGCACTGCCCCCCGCCGTGCTCTGCTGCCCCTTCTGCCCCCAACTGCCAGACAGGCTGCCCCTGGTGCGCAAGAGCAGTGTGGGGCACTGGCCCTTGAGCCACCTGGAGCCTCGCCCTGAGCCCCACCCTGAACCTCTGCCAATAGTTGCCCAAGGAGAGGGGCCCCAGCTGCACTAATCACGTTTCACTCATTCTGGTACTTCCTAGAAATTTGTAAGTCTGCTCAAATGTTCTCTGTGACAGACAATGTGACAAACACCTCTCCTTTTATAGTAGTATAGATGGGTATTTCAAACATTAATTCATTTATCTTCACTGGTACCCTTATGAGTAGGAAGTATTGTTTGTTTGCATTACAAAAATAGGGAATACAGGAACAAGGCCTCCAATTCAGCAGTGCATTTTTTTTAGTTGACTGGGATGATTCACATGTTTATAATTAAGTACATGTTTGAGTGCTTTGCTGGATTGAGGCAAAGAGATTAAATGATTCTCCCATAGGGTATGTCTACACTACGAAGCTTTTTCGGAAAAACGGCTGTTTTTCTGAAAAAACATCAATTACATCCACGCTGCAATCATGTTCTTTTGAAAGAAAATCGAAAGAACAGAGGGTTTTTTCCAAAATTGGTAAACCTCTTTCTACGAGGAAGAAGCCTTTTTCTGAAAGAGCTCTTTTTCCGAAAGGTGCCTGTGATGGGGCGCGGGACACAGCGGCCGCAGCACCTCCTGAGCCCCGCACTTGCCGGCAGCCAGAGAACACACTCACCGGTGAAAGCACGTCTTCCTGGCAGACATGGGTGGCATGCTCTGACGCCACCTCCGGAGTTAGTGGGGAGACACGGGCCGAGCCTGGAAGCCGGGAAGCAGTGGGGGCGGGGCCCAAGGATGCCAGCACGGGCAACTTAAAACACGGCTGTGTAGAAGTGGCAGTAAGCCGGGGAGCTGAGGACCGAGGAGCTCCGGACCGAGGAGGAGCTGGAGCCGGCCGGTAGAGAAGCCCCGCAGGAACGTCGAGGCAAAGCAGAGTCCATGGCGGAGGGAAGGAAGAGGCCCAGGAGAAGGTAGAGGAGCCAATAGCTACCAGTGGGTTGGTGAGTTACAGGGCACTCCCCCACCAATCGGGCAGGGACGCTTCCTCTCTGCCCTTAGGGTCCTGGTTGGGACCTGGAGTGAGGGAGGGCCCAGGTCCCCATTATCTCCGTTGGCATCTTGAATCATTGTGGAGGACATATAGAACTGTGATCGGGCATAGTGGACTCAAAACTTAATCAGGGAGGCCCTGAGACCAGGGTAGACCTTGGAAGGTGGTGGTAGGGAGAAAGAGCACTGGGGTAAAAGGGGTCAGGGAGGGTAAACAGGAAGACATGAACAAAAACCAACCCCAATGATTGGTGTGTAAATCTGAGGGAGCCCGCGGAGTGACCGGGAGATTACAGTGTGAACGGGGGCTTACAGCATAGCCCGAGACTCACAAAGTAACAAATGGTGGAGAACATGGGTAGGTGAACCCTAGCCCTTGAGTTTAGGGGCGCAAAAAAAAAAAAAGGAGAGAGAGAGGGTATAAGGATGGACCCAAATAAGGTATTAGAGTGGCTGGCTGAGCTTCAGCATCAGCAGCAACAACAACAGACCCAGCTGTTACAGCAACTGGCGGCCCAGCAACAAGAGTAGCAAAGACAGTTATTAAGAGAGCTGGCTGACCAACAGCAAGCCCAGCAGGAGTGGTGGCTCCAGCAGGGAGGGGCTTTAGGACAGGCTGCTGGGAGGGCCTTCGGGGGGTTGGAAGAAGGGCCTGCTGGGGTACCCAGTTGCCAATACACTTGTCCAAAATGGGGCCTCAGGATGACCCTGAGGCATATCTCATGACATTCGAAAGGGTAGTCACAGTGGCGCGGTGGCCTGATGAGCATTGGGTGACCCTCCTCACCCCCATTTGTCCAGAGCAGCCCAACTAGCCTATTGTAGTTTAGCTCCCAGGGATGCGCTGAATTACCATAAAGTAAAAGAAGCCATCCTAGATCAAATCGGGGTCACACCCGAGACATACAGACAGAAGTTTCACCAAGAACGTTATCCGGCGGGTCTACGCCCCCAGACAGTGGCCCAATGGCTTAAGGAAGCCTGTTGGAAGTGGTTGGAGCCCAAACGCCGGTCCAGTGCCCAACTCGCTGATGTTATAGTGTTAGAACAGTTCCTTCAGATTTTGCCAGGAGAGGCGCAAAAGTGGGTGCGCTGGTGGCGGCCTACGGCCCTAGCTGAGGCTGTCACATTGATGGAAGATTACTTGGCAGCCGAAGGACCAGGAAAGGGAGCCAAGGCAACACCCGTAGAACAGGGAGACCGTCAGAGATTGGGGCGGGCCCGGACTCCACGGGGCGGCCAGGGCCAAGATATGAGCTGAGTTTCAATGGGGACAGAGGATAAGAAGCCGGCAAGGGCAGAAGGGCCAGTCAATGAGATCGGCAAGGGGGAAAGAGGAGTAAGGCGGGAGGAGATGGGACGTCTCACCGGGGTGGGAGGGCCCTCATGGGGTACTTGTTACGAGTGTGGCCAGGAGGGGCATTTTCGGTGGGACTGCCTTTATATGGACTGCTCCATGGAAGGCGGTGGTAAGGAGAAAGAGCACTGGGAGGAAAGGGGTCAGGGAGGGTAAATGGGAAGACATGAACAACAACCGCCCCCGATGATGATGCGGGACCTTACGGCAGACCTTTAGTCTGACCCAGTACGGCCATTCTTATGTTCTTATCTATTGACTTTGATTTTTATCTGCTTAGGTTTAAGTACCCATTCTCCAGATACTTAATGATGCTCTGTCTCACACACCCCCTTCCTTTTTTTTCTCTCCCCTCTCCTTCCCCTCTCCTATTTATTTCGAGTTTTCATATCCCCTACTCATAACTCCGGTCATCTGAAGAAGTGGGCTGTGCCCACGAAAGCTCATGATACCATCTACATGTTTTGTTAGTCTATAAAGTGCTACCAGACCATTTGTTGTGTTTTTCTGTAACAGACTAACTTGGCTACCCCCTGAAGCTCCTAAACTTGTGAGTCATACACTTAAAACAGTAAAATCAGCTACCCTATGTTAAAAGAATAAAAGAAAAATATTTTTTCATCATGAGGTCAAATAAATAGATAATGGGTACAAGTGATTTAAAGATTTAGAATTTTGTAATTATTCAGTGAAAAGCAAAGACTGTTTTCCCTTAATTTCCCTGACACATTTTCCCATTTTTCAAGCAGCTGAAGTAATAGGTAACACAATTATAAACACATACACTAGCATTTTGAGCATAACAGCATCAATACAGGCACATGTAGTGAGGTTTTCTGTAAGTAGCTTTTATACAGAAGCTGAGCATATGGTAAGAAAAATTGACATTTTTTCTGATATGGATGTAGAATTATGGAGGGAGAAAAAGTTCAGCAAACTAATGTAAAAGTTAGGTTTTACCTAACAGCTCTTTACCTAAGAGCTATGCAGCTCTTACCTCAGACCAACTGACTTCAGTGGCTTTTACTTACCCACATTAATAGGGGCTACAGGATCTTAGCCAAAATGTATTTAATAAAACTACTATTTTTCTAAAATAAAGTGTGAACACACACCCACACACACAGACTTCTTGCTTCACATGGATTCAAATTTTATCTCAGAACTGCTTCTTAAACACACAATTGCAAAATGATCACCATAGCTATCAACAAAGTCATTCAGCATGTAGCAACAGCATGTACAGAAGGAATGACTTAGGTGCCTGCATCCTTTCACCATTCATTTCCAGATTTACCCATATTTGGGATGAGAAGAATTGCTCTATAGAAAATATGCTTTCTGACTGTTATTACAGGTTGAAAGTGTATATCAATGGTGTTTACTTATATATTCTAACAATGAATTTTTTTCACTAATCTGCTTAAAACACAGTTCTATTCCTATTGTCATCTTGCACAATAGGAAGCCCTCGTTTCTCTTCAGAAATCTAACACTGTCCATCAGCAACATTGTAGAATGGCAGAAGTTATTATATACAGATATGTGCTATATGTGAATTAACCACAGGAGTATCTCACAGTTGACTTACAATCTGCGCTCTATCTTCCTGTACTCAGGGGCATCTGCTATGCCTACACTACAGATAAGATCGAACCTCTGGAGGTAAAACTTGTAGCGTTTGACTTTGCAGGTCTAGTGTAGACCCCCCTAACTGAATACTGAGGCAGCTCCTGGCAGTGTCCTGTACTCCATATTCTGTGAGGAGCAGGGATGAAAGGCATTTAAATTTCTTACAGATACTGTACTATTGCAACTCAGGTTCCTGCCAGCTCTTTAAATATCTCCCTTTTGCCACAGCTCAGCCAATTCTTGCCACAGGTGAGTACCGGAGTACACCCCCTTACTTTTACCTCTGGAGAGGAGTAAGGGAGGCTGACAGGAGTGTGTGCTCCCATCTGCCTCCCACAGTGTAGAGCTGTAGCAGCTCGTCTTAAAATAAGCCAAATCCAGCTACACATTTTGCATAGCTGGATGGCTGCTTACCTTAAGCTGACCTGCCTGGTCTAGTATAGACCTAGGCTAAGGTTCTTCTGTGATAGTTATGTTCTTTCTTTCTTTCTTTCTTTCTTTCTTTCTTTCTTTCTTTCTTTCTTTCTTTCAAATGCTTCTAACTGTTTATTTTCACAGTCTTCTTTTTATGCCCCTTCAACAGAATCTGTTATTTAACTGTTGCTTGTTTTTCTCTTTTGGTGATTTGATGTTCAAAAATCTATTTCTGAAAGCTCATTAATATTTAGATCTGACACTTGACTCCATTCATGTTGGTTCTTGTCTATTTTTGTTTCAGCATGTTTTACATACAGCCGGTCCCCGAGTTATGAACAAATCGACTTACGACCATTCATCGTTATGACCAACTCCCATTAAGCACATTACAGCCGGTCCCCGAGTTACAAACGTGATCTGCACTTACAAACAGCACGGCCGCATTTATATGAATGGGGTCTGACTTACGAACAGATCGAGTTACGACCAAGTGTTTGGTACGTAACTCATTCATAAGTCAGAGACCGGCTGTATTAATATTCACCCACATTTGGCATACCTAAAATAAGCAAAGAACTCCTTTATGGAGCATAAGAATGATCAGGCACTGAAATTGTATGAGGATAAGTAAATATTAAATGGAATCTCAGTATAAGAAGTTCATTTCTGTCAGGAGATTACAAAACAAAAGCTACTGTACCTGTGTGTGTTTTAAATTTGTAAAAACCTATATCTGATATTAACATTGAGTTATGAGACCAAAGTCTGGTGAGCTGCCATGACACATTTTTTTTACTTTTACCTTGTCATGGTAGAAAGTATCCTTTTACACGATTCCATCCTCCTCCAGTAAATTTGAGTTAGTAAGTGCTAGGCACTGCATTAAATTTATATTCTAATTATACGACATGCCATTTTGTTCATAGTCATGGTGATATGAAACAGATCTTGGCTGTTATTCCCGAAACCTAAACATATTTTTCTGTCTATTTTCAGAGGGCAAGATAGGTTCAAATGTGATACAAAAATTGGATTTACAGTTGACAAAAGCTACATTACATCTTAAAATCCTACTCTCTCTCTCTGGGTTCCTCTAGGGAAAAACTTCTATTTGTGTTTTCTTTAGGTGCTCTATCATCTCTCTTTAACTTTTCAGAACTGACTCATTTTCGTTTTGGAGTGTGACATTGTTGCTGGTCACAATAACCCTTATAAAGAGAAAATCAGAGATGACTAGCAGGCTTGATGAAGACATGGTAATAGCAGTAATTACATTCAATTTTAGTAAAATACCTCAGCATTTGCTGAACCTCTAAGTAGCTCTTCACTACTGTAACTTTTTATTCACCTAGTCTAATTGTACAAGTTCCTGTGTTCTTAATGTATCTTATAAAAAGTGGAATGTTATAGAAAAATGCTGGAGGCTAAGCAATATCCTCATGGAAGTGGATATAGCACATTGGACTGACCTTTTATATATAAACAGAGAATATAAATGTTAATAATCATTGAATGCAACAAGAATTATTACTCTTTCATAGAAAGTAAAGGAATGAGTTAATTCAGAACTTGTGCTATAAAGAATTTACCCCTTTAATATAAAGTGTCAGGAACTTACTTGAAAAATGAAATTTTACTTTTAAAATGAGGAAGAACACGTCAAATAACACAAATTATTTCTGGAATTTATTAACATTTCAAAATTGTATCAGTTAAGCACCAAAATATGAATTGGATTGACACAATAAAAAAAAATAACAATGGGGGTTAAAAAGAGAAATTACACTGCAGTTTTACTCCTTTATATTGAATTTATTGGTTCTTAATGCAGGTCCAAGTTTCTTTCAAATGAATTATATGGCAAGATTCCCACTGATTTCAATGGATGGAGGAGAAGACTTGACAACAGCAAAAGCTATTAAGCATGATGTGTGTTATTAATGTGCTTATGTCTCTTTTACTATATTTATTGTAAGCACATTAATAAAAGTGCCACTATTATTAGGCCTCAATTAGTGGGGGAATATTTTCCAGCCAGATTATTGCACACAGGAAATACTTTATTTAACTAAGGTGTATACATTTGGGATTTATTCATACACAAGAGCCATTTCAGGAATTATTAAAAAAATCAGTAAAAAATTATTTAAAAAATCAGTAGCATATAGGTTTATGATTTCTTCTTAATCTCAGAATTCTTTTTCACATTTTTATTCATAATCTATTTTAAGCAAGTAGATTGATATGTCATTACATGAAGTATTTCTAGACAATGGAATGAGTCTTAATGCTGTGAATGTGTGGGCGTGAGAGCATGCACACACAACTAATATAAATATAGGCCCCAATTCATCATTCTTGGAGACGCTATTCCTACCCCACTCTGGCTGTGTCTAGACTACACCTCTCTGTCAACAGATTAGGCACGTCGAAATTGCTAATGAAGCAGGGATTTAAATATCCCGTGCTTCATTAGCATAAACATGGCCGCCGCTTTTTTTCAAAACGGGGCTTTTTCGAAAAAAAACCCCGGCAGTCTAGATACGGATCTGTTGAAAATAAACCCTTTTTCAACAGATCCTGTATTCCTCCTAATCTACATCTCTCTGTCGACAGAGGGATGCAGTCTAGACATAGCCTCCCAAACACATTTGATGGTTTGAAACCATAATCTTGCCCAGCAGATTTGTCATTGTATACTAGTTTCTCTAACAGTTTATGGATAGAGGGGATCATTGCTCTATTTGTCAATATGTCCTTTCTCAATATGGCAGGCTTTTATATTTAATGTGACCTGAAAATATTTTTCATTTTCTCTCAATTTTTATTGCTCATAATTTTAAAGGTATTATGTTTTAAATGTCTTCATGGTCCTCAATAATTCTTATCAATATCAAGAATTGTTACATGCATTGTCAAATCTAGCTATGGGCCACCTAAGCTAGGAAGTGGGCCACTTGAATAGCCCTCCTTCATTTCAGTAGGCCAAAAGATTGTCGTAACTAAGATGTTCACTCAGGATAGGGTAGTTTTGCTAACTGGACTTGGGTATTTAGTATTTGGGTGATATGCTGATTGAACCATAACAACACTTTGATTGAATGCAGAAGGAGCACATGGCTCTCACAGTGAATAATATGTGTAAACACATGCACCTCACTTCCCATGCCTTTGTTTTATATGCATATCACTTTAGTAATACTGATCAGAAAAAGCCTACACCAATAGAAACCTGTGGAATCTGACAAATTTACATGTGAGCAACAGTAAGCAAAATGTCCTGAAGGCCACACATAGAATCGCGTTAGGCCGCATGCAGCCTGAGAGCCACATGTTGCCCATTTCTGATACAATCTATTACAAAAATTATTTTCCCTAATGTAGGGGTAAAGAATGAAGAAAAGCCTACTCACTAGTCATCTCAGATCTGGTGATTATTTCCTAAGACCAACTCCCTTAGGTGCAAAACCTACTTATAGCTAGATCTAAAGCACAGTGAATTTGGTGGAAAGACTTCTACAGGTTTCAAACATCACATATCATTAGCAAACTGTCACAGTGTGGGACGCCCGGCACCTTGGGAGGCAGGACAGGGAGCCTCCTAGGTCCTGTCTGGGTTGCTCCACCCTGTAATCATTCCACCCATCTATGGCCACTGTCAGTGGGGCAGTAATGCCCAGAGGCCCAGTCAGTAATGACCCCAGTCAGTGGAGCAGTAAGGCCCAGTGGCCAAGTCAATAAAGTAGTTGAGGCACCCTCCCAAAAGGGAGGTCAATGGGATGGGGCATGAGGACTGGGGCCCTCCCTCTCTACCAGGCCCCAGCTCAGCGGGGAAATCTGCCCGAAACACACTGAGCTCATAGGGGCCCTTCTGGCTCCCTGCCCTGGGCTACTTTCCACCCTGTCTGAAGGCCGGCTTCTTCCCCACCTCCAGGTGTCCCCCAGGCTAGACGTTCCTCACCCCCCGTTGGTCCTTGCTGATGGGCCTACACCCTGGCATCCACCTGTTGTGGTAGCTGCTGCTGTGGTTGCTGACATGGCTATGGAGGCTGCTGCTACTGCTGCTACTGTGGTAGCAGCTGCTGTTCCTGGGCTCTGGCAGGAGCTCCTTCCCCTTCCATGGTCAGCCCTGGCTGAGCTGCTCCCCTGGCTTTTATACTGGGCCTGCAGTTGGAGTATGCCCGGCAGGGCTGTGGTAGAGGGGCCCTCTCAGCTAAGCAGGCCTGGTTAACCCCTCCTGGACCACTGTGGGCTTGGTACATCCCGTCACACAAACATAGTGCCCATCTATAAACAGGGAAATAAAGTCAAGTCATTGTAACTTCTAGACCAAGAAAGATAATGGAGCAAAATAGGTGGAATCCATTTGCGAACATCTAGAGGTGATCTGTAACAGTCAGCATGTATTTATAAAGAACAAAGCATGACAAATCAACCTGATAGGTTCCTTTAACAGGATGACATACCTTTTGAATAAGGGGGAAGTGGGTGATGTGGTATGCCTAGAATTTAATAAGGTATTTTACATAGTCTTTAATGAGATTCTCATTAACAAAGTAGGGAAATACAATGTACATGAAAGTACTGGTTGGCTAGCCATTTCCAGCAAGTATTTATCAATGGTTATGCTGGAAGGGCATCACCTGTGAGGTTCTGCTGGGATCATTTCTCAGACTAGCTCTGTTCAATATTTAATGCAAAGTATTACACTTAGGAAGGAACTATCAGTTTCATATATACAGAATGGAAAGTGGCTGTCTAGAAAAGACTACTGTGGAAAGCAATCTAGGGCTCATAGTGGAACACAAACTAAATATGAGTCAACAATGTGACTCTGTTACAAAAAAAGCAAATATCAAAAGCAAAGTATTGTGAGCAAGACATGAGAAATAATTCTTCTGCTCTACTCCACACTGATTAGGCCTCAATTGGAGTAATGTATCTAGTTCTAGGCTCCTCATCCAGGAAAGATGTGGCAAAATTAGAAAAAGTTCAGAGAAGCAACAAAAATTATTAAAGGTCTAGAAAACATGACTTATGAGGGAAGATTGAGATAACTGATATTCAGAGGGGTAGCCGAGTTAGTCTGTAACAGGAAAAAAATTAAAAACAGTGAATAGTCTTGTAGCACCTTAAAGACTAACAAAACATGTATTTTGTGGCTTTCGTGGGCAAAACCCACTTCTTCAGATGACTGGAGTATTATAAGTTCAGATCCAAGAATAAATAAGGGGGGGCAAAGGAGGGAGGAAAGGGCGGGGGAGAGAGAGAGAGACAGTGAGTAGATGGTTGAAGTAGTTACAAGAGGCTGATAAGAACAATTTAGCAACTCCATTATTTGGTTGGTTGATTAAGTCATTAGGATGTGGAAGGTAGTGTGCGAGCCAGCTGATGTTCCTGTTCATACCATTTACATAAGAATGCAACTTGTAAATGAAGTTAAGTACCAATCCTCCCCTGTGTATTTGGCTTGTGGAATTGGCCTGAAACAACACGGTAACTTGGAGATCCATTAATGAGTGTCCAAGAAGATTAAAGTGTTCTCCAACAGGTTTTTGTGTATTGCCTTTTCGGATATCTGATTTGTGTCCATTAATTCTTTCCCATAGAGACTGTCCAGTTTGGCCAATATACATGCCAGTGGGGCATTGTTTGCATTTGATGGCATAGATCACATTAGTGGATATGCATTAAAATAAGCCTCTGATTTGGTGGCTGATGTGGTTGGGTCCAGGGATGAAATCGCTTGTGTAGATGTGTGGGCAGAGTTGGCACTGTGGCTAATTGCAGGGGTGGGTTCCTGGATGATTATGATGGAAGTGTGTTGTGTGGTTACTGGAAATAATTTGTTTGAGGCTTGGGGGTTGTCTGCAGGCAAGAACTGGCCTTTCCTCCAAGGCCTCTGAGATTGAGGAGTCATTTTCCAGGATAGGTTGTAGATTGTTGATAATGCATTGCAGGGGTTTAAGTTGTGGACTGTAGATGATGACAAGTAGAATTCTGTTGTTTTCTCTTTTGGGCCTGTCTTAAAGAATTGGTATTGTTAGTCCTGAAAGAGAAGGGTGGGGGGACATGATACAAGGAGGAAGGAGAAATATTATTATCCTTAACATCTCATAATAAAACAAAAAACAGTGGACTTAAATTGCAATAAGGGGGGTTAGGTTGGACTTTAGGAAAAACTTCCTAACTGTCCAGGTGGATGAGCACTTGATTAAATTGCCTAGGCAGGTTGTGGAATCTCCTTTCAGTTCTGTGTATACGTGGACAGGATAATATGAGACTGCTAAACCAAAATTATGATTATTTCAAACTAGAATGGGTTCCTATAAGAGTTAACCATGACCACTGTGTATAATGTCCTATATATATATCCTATATATGGAGAAATATGTATTTCAGAGCTGAAACATAAAGAAAATAGTTCTTATCTTTTTTTTGGAAGGAGCATGAAATATGGAGTTATGGATACACATAGGTCCTGCCCATTGCTGCATAACTATAAGAGTACCCTTGCATGATAGCAGGATGATTCCAAATCAGGATTCCAGGGAGTACTGTAGTGTGGGAGAACCTGTGTTTTCTTGCACTCTGCTCATACAGCATAGCCCCAAGTAAGTGCATTGGTTTGGGACCTCTGTGTAGGCCCCCATTTCCTATGCTATTAGGCTATGTCTACACGGCCGAGCTTTTCTGCCATGTCCAAGGAATGCGTCTGATTTTTCGGAACAGTTTCCGAAAAAGTGGATGTGTTCTTTTGTTATCCCTATCATCCTCATTGTATGAGGAATATGGGATGTTCTGAAAGAGGAGGTTTTTCTGAAATATGGCCCATGTAGACAGGCCAAATTTCAGAAAAGCCTATTCTAAAAAAAAAAAAGCAGAAAAAGATATGCAAATTGTGGTTTGCAATTTGCGTATCATTTTCCGACTTTTCTTTGAAGTCTAGACATGACCTCAGCAACTGAGGCTAGCAGCTTGTGGCTCCAACATCAGTCTCTGGCATCTCTCCCTGGTCAAGCCTGGAGAGAGGGCTTTGGAGTCTGGTGCTGAAATACACTTCTGGCTGTAAGCAAAAGAACTGTTTTCTGCTGGCAGTGCTTAGAGAAATAGGACTTTGTATGTTCTTTGTGAATACACTAAGTTGCATCAAAGGTACCTGACTCCATCATTGGTTTCTATTCCTAATTGGAATATCTTACCAGAGCCTACATTTTTGGCTAGCCACTCAGGTTGAAAAGGAGTAACAATCTATTTCTTCCTGTCCAGAGCCCTTGTTACAGTTCCTATATTCATATATTTCTTCCTGGTTCACTCCCTCACCAAGTTTGTCCACACCCTGCCTTCTGCATCAGCAGAAATGATGATCTGTGTAGAGAGGCTATAGGGTGGGTGAGAGATACATGATGCCATACAACAGCGGTTCTCAAACTTTTTGGGATCCGGAGCCCTTTACATGCGTAAAAATTTATGCGGAGCCCCATTGGTCCACTGATTGTATGTGTTGTAACTATTGATGTTTCCAGTTTGTCAACTTCGCGGAGCCCCTGGAGATGTCTCGCGGAGCCCTGGGGCTCCGTGGAGCACAGTTTGAGAAATGCTGCCATACAAGTTTCTAAGTATCCTCTTTCATACAGAAGGGAGAGAGCCATGCAGAGATAATCCCTTTCATTCATGGATCCATGGATGTACAGCTTGCTCAGCTAAATATAAAGAAACCTAATTACACTGTCTGAATCCTGACACAAATCCTTAAGTTTCTTCTTAGTAACTTGAAACCATAGGCTACTTGGTAGCACTAATGCCTAACTAAGTATTTACTTAAAAATATGGATGTATTTCCATATCATTATTTAGTTGCTTTTAATTTTACTTTCAGTGTCAGTGAATAATTTTGGATGACACAACGTGCATTTTATAGAGCACAGATCTATAGTGACATTTTCAAACCTGTGTGAAGTGTAGAGATTCACAACCTGCCAAATCGAGTGAGTCATTCTCAGTTTATATTCACAAGAGATGGCAGGTACAATATGTAAATTACTTTATGAAAATGTATGATTGTAATTCAGTGTGGTCCCTTGGGAACAATATCAGTTAATGTTTTTTTGCATTGATAGCATTCTGCTCTGAAGATACAATGGATATAGAGCTATTATCTTTTTGTCACAATAGCTAGTGAGGGAACATGGAGACTATAGACACACTACCCTCACCCTGCCTTGCAGAAAATAAATTCCATTCCCTTTCCTCACCACACATTGAAGGAAATTGTCAGCAGGAAGCTCTATGCACAGGTCCCTCTGAGCCTCATACAGTGAGAATGGGAGAATAAAGGGACTCATGCCCTCCTCTCACACTAGAGTAAATCAGATTCACACTTTATAGGTATAGTTTCAGCTTTTACAAACAGAAGCAAATGTGACTCTTCTACAAGTATGCAGAAAACCATTGTTCTAAAAATGGTGTTTGCCATCAAGCACTGATTTAAATAGCTCTGTGATCTGCAGTCCAAGCCCCTTTACAATGTTGATTTTAGACAAATGCAAAGTGACTGAATATGCAAATAACACTTTGTTGGGGGAGTCTCTTCTGCATGTGAAAGAATTGCATCAGAAATCGTGATGTCACAACAGGGAATGGTGCTTCTGGGGTTTTTGGTCCAGGTGACAATTTCAGACGTGGATCTCTTGGGAGGGAGATCTGGCAATGGCAAGAGGACCATCACAGAGAGCTGGCAGTTGATGGGTCAGACAGAAGGTCTGGTCTGACTTGCCTGGACAAGGGGTTAAATGAAGATGGGTTAGTGGAAATCTGAGATGGAACTTGAAGATGCTGAAGAGAGCTCAGAGAAAGTGAGGGACTCCCAAATCCATCCTATTAACCCCGCATCAAGGGTTGATGCTGGGAGGTACCACTAGATACACACAGATCACAGCACAATATAGATAAATAAGAACCTCTAGGTAGACTGACAGAGATGGGGTAAGATGAGCAGTTTCTGGGTATTAAACTATTTCTTTAATGCGTGCAGTTCCATGTTAGTTTATATTTGTTCCTGAGATAGTAGATGTGATGCTTTATTTTAACTAACTCTAACACTAAGCCAGATCTGTGCTACTAAGTTATTTAGAGACTTGACTGCCTCTTTGCTAAGTAGTGCTATGTAAAAATTACCACATGCTAAGGTGCATACCTGGGTTTCCAGTTCTTGGGGAGAAAAGACTGAAACTTCTAACTCTAAGTCTAAACAAAAGAAGTGTGAATATTGGATGGAGGCAGCAATGATACTGATAAATCATTATCGAGTTCACTTGTCTGTCAGTTGTTCACTGGAGGAAGAACAGGTAATCAGGATCATGTTGAAGCAAGACAGAGATTGATAAACACGCTTCATATTAAACATTCTACCTTGAGAAGTTTAGCTTTGGATTATCCCTGCAAAACCCACCCCCATTTCAGTTGAAAGCTCTGTTCTTAGCTAAGAAATTTAATCATGTGGCATGATATTAAATGGTGGAAGCCTCAGGGCAGATTATGCCTTCTCTGGAGGAAGGAATGTCTCCATGAGGTTTTCTTAGAGAGATACCTCCAGATTCTTCCATTGTTGCAGTAAGGTTTGCCTCCTGGTTCCCAGACTGAAGGAGCCCTCAAGTTCAAGCAGTCCTGAGATATCCCGGATATACAGGCGCTGTCTATATAGAATTCCTGTGTCTTTGTATTAGTTCTGGGGTCAGATTCTCTCCTCTCCCCCAAAAAACTTTCCTGGAGCAAAACTCATCTTATGCAAATGGTTGACCTATTTTCCTTCATAAAGATGAATGGCTGTTAATACTATTCTGGGTAAGAATGATATAAGAAATATTAACATAATTAGAGATACAGTATAATAAACCCCATTTTTCTATAGGCACTTGTAGTTAGTTTCTATTTTACTTTAAACTGCTTCAATTGATGCACAGAATATGTATTTCTTCAATCGACAAAATGCCTCCCAAGACTTTTTCGGGATTGTTTATTTATTTCATTTGAATTTTTCCATCTTTTTTCATATGTGAATCTTGAAAAATTAATAATTTGCAATGAAATAATACAGTATCACACCTAAGTTTGAGCAAGCGTATTTTGCTTCACAATCATGTAAGGTGCATTAAAAATGCCTACAACCTGTTATATATTAATGTAGGGAACAGCTGTCACCGTTATCTACAGAATTGAAACTTTGCAAAGTGTGTTTTTTTAAAGATACTTTACTTTACTGGACAAAGTTAATCTTGGAAAAGCTAATTGCAGTGAAGCTTGCAGATGCCTTTGATCTGAAATGTAATATATTATTAATAATAATTGTCCCCCCCCATTAAGAGGCTAAAATGAACATATTACAAAGAAATATACTTAATACTCATTTTCATAAGCAATATTGTATTTTTCCTCTTTGATTGAAACTTGTTCGTTTTCTTTTTATGATGCTGATAAAAAAATGAGAAGCTAAAAAGATAATTTCCTTTAAATTAAAAACTAAGACACTAATGAGCTCAACTAAGTGTTCTCAGTAGGGACCTTTGTAACCAGAACTTTCATTACTGAAGAAACACTGTAAGCATTCTGGCTACTATGGTAGATGAATTGTAGAAACTCTTTGTATTACAGTGAGTGTTTATGGACAGCAATATTCTTCCCAACAATTTTTTAAACTGTAAGCATGCACAGATGTCCAGAAAATATTTTTTCATTCTCCTCCCCCCCCATTTGAAAAACAAAGAATTTTTTTTTTAACCAAGAAATGCATTTGAATTAGAAGTAGTACAAAATTTGTCTTCAGCCTGGTTTTCAGTGGAAAAAAAGATATAGAAACGAGGGGTTTAAAAAAAAATAAAAGTGACTTTTTCTCTGGAGAACTTAGACCTTTGAAAAACAAAACAAATAAACAAAACTGAGAAACCAAAACATTCTTATCCAAAAATTGGAACAAGTTTATGCAAAAACAAAACAAAACAATGCTCATAGAATTTGTGGTTCAGGTGGCTCATGGGCCCCAGTCTTATCTGTGGGCCAAAATCTCTACTTTGATACCTCTCCCATAAATCCCTATACCTGGGGACATTATGTCTTGACATTATGGTGTTTTAGCAAAGGAAAGACCATGGTATTTCATGGGAGAATTCCAGTTCTGGAACCCAGCCCATAAAGCAAAATGGAGACATGAGGCATCCAAATTACAATTCCCATGAGGCACCATGTTGGTTTTTCTGACTTTTTTTTTTCTTTCAATTTTCAGCAGAACATTTCCAATTTTCTAGTGGTTTTTGTGTGTGTGTGTGTGTGTGTGTGTGTGTGTGTGAGTCTACATTTTCTTTAAGGGAGTGTGGGAGGGAGAGAATTTGGCCAGAAATAAGTAAAATAATGGTGAATTTCTGGCTCTAGCAAGTTTTATTAAAGACATCCAGACTTTCAGACTTAAAGCTAGAACTTAATCTTTCTATTGAAAGTATCAGGTATGTTGGGTAAAACTCATTTACAGTGCTTCTAACTTGTTTGTAAGAGAGCCTTACTGAAGTGGAAAGTTGGTACTTAAAATTATTTTGTATCCAAAATAATAGCCAGTCTAGTTCAGAGTGATCCTCAATCTAACCTAATATTCTGTCTCTGTGACTAGCTTTTTGATAGGAAGGATGAAACATATAAATTGGATAAATTTTTGGTAGCATACCTGAAGCCTAAATCATTGATGGTTGATTTATGCCCTGAAACATGATTTTATAATCCTTATAAATTTTTGTCCAAGGTGATATAACTGTGTATTGTATTACTCTTATTCATTAAGAATACCCAAAATGATATCTTGTGGAAGTCGAGATCCATAAATTAATTATGCAGTTTTATGCACAATGTCCTTTTATCATTTCTAAATATGCTGCCTTCTAATTTAATTGAATGTCCCATTGTTTTGATATTAGTAAAAAGTTTGAATAGTAGAGCTCATCTGACTTTTTCCTCTCTCTTTCCTTATTTTATCTATTATCATTTAAAGTCACCTTTGAGTCTTCTCATCTCTGCTCTTCAGTGAAACCTATTTCCATGCCAGATTTCAGTTTTCAAAACTAAGGTCTTTTCAGCTGTAGAACTGTTCCAGAAAAAGGTCTCAATTGTTTTATAATGGGGGAAAAATCCCCACCTTTGCCACCCCTATACGTCTTACTAAAAAATGGCCCATGCTATTTTAGCTCAAATGCTTTTTTAAAAAATCAAATTTAATCATACATTAACCTGGAAAATTTAAGTCTAAGCATGCCAGAAAGTTGTAAATTTCTGATAGCAGGGTCAAAGTAGTAACTGTTATACAGCCTTAATGATAGCACTCACTGATACTCCTAGTATTATTACAGAAGTACTTTTTTCTTTTCAAATAGTAGTCAAGGCTGAGCTGAGTTTTACACTCAAAGAAGAAATTCAGCCTCTTTAATATGTATGAACAAAATCATAGTCCTCCTCAAAATTATAGAAGTGACCTGTAATGCAGAATGAATTTTCTATGAATTTGTAAATACATTGGAAATTAGTTTATGAGTTAAATAAATGTATGGGACCTTAAGAAATTTCATACGTGTTGTCAGCTGTTTCTCCCAGTGATCTTAACAACAGGTATAACAGGTACTTCAGAGCTCCCTTGTCATTAAAACGTATTGCAATCTTTTGTACAGGCAACATTCAAATACTCTGTTTTAGGATTCATGATATTTTTTCCTATTTATTCATCATATCAGAAAGATTTTTTTCCACTATGAGTTGGTGAGTACTGTTGTTGAACAGTAGAACTATTCTTTAATAATATGGCTGCCATCACCGTTTTTTCTCAATAGACAAAGACCACATACGTTTTCAGACAAAATGACTCTTCACTTTGTTATCGTGGGTGCTGGCCATGAGTAGCTATGGTCTCCATCCTTTTGAGAATCATGGGAGGTGGCAGCCATTTTGAAGATGGTGATTATTTTAGTTTCTCCAGAGAGATTTTTAAGAACCAGCTCTGCAGACAGACCAAGGTTCGATTGTGACAAGCAGTGGCAAAACTATTAAATACCATTTTAATATCATAATCTTAAATATTTACTTCTAAAAGTAATCCATAGAACCAGATCTACTCAGCTCAGATAGTAGGTGTAGACACTATGCATGTGAGAATGTAGAAGTGAAGAAGAAAGGGAGGTTTGGGAGCTGCAAAGAAAGGGGGAATTGGGACAACAATAGCTATGGGGAGTTTGGGGTGCCCTTTCAAACTGTCTTGTTCTGCTCTGGCAAGTCAAAGCAGCTAAAAGGGCAGTTTTAACTCAGTGTGGGCTGTTTTGTCCTGCTACAGAGAAGCATAAAGCTGCTAGGGTATACCCATAAATATGGCAGTAAAAGTTTAAATAAAAAAGACAGATTTATTCCTTAAATCTTCAAATTCTTAGAAATATAACATCGGGTAAATGTTTGCTGTTCTTGTAAACTCTTAACAAAAAAAAATTCCCCTACCCCAAATAACTTCATGTTAAAAGCTAGACTACAGGGGAGAACACATACCAAAAATATGAATAAGAAAATTTGGGTATCAGATTTGGTTTAGATGACCTTAGGAGAATTGTAACACCCCTAAATATATTTCACTTTAAATTACTGATATGTAGATTCAGCCTTAGCCCCATGTTAATATAGTCATTGTCTGAGACTATAAATGGAGTGATATTTAAGCAATAGCTCTTTCTGGGGACTACTACCCCAAGATTAAGACCAGAGATGGTGTCTCAGGCAAGCACAGTCTCTCCCATGGGATCAGCAATCATACCTATCCAGTCTTGGTGTTCTGTCAGCATGTGTGTGGAGAACACATTTGAATAATATCATGACTATGACTTCTCTTCATTCTTCCTCTACTCTGCTGCTCACTGTTTCTCAAGGGCAAGCAGAAACAAAGCAGCTGCCATTCCCCGCATGCAGGGATTGTACAGCTAAGTAAGGAAGGATAAACTTCTAATTCAAGCCTTCCAGGTCTCCATAGAAATGGAAGGGCCACTCACCATCACACCCAGAATTATGGTTATTTATATTTTGACAGTGTCTCTTAAGACAATCAGAGTTAAGTTAAGAGTTAATTCCCTCAATTAATTTTTATACCAGTGGAGTACAATGACTGTTCCTCATTCATTCCTATTCTCCATAAATGTAATTATTTATGACCCCTCAAGGTTTGTTCTTTGCGGGTAGGATCATCTAAAGTTTCTACTGATCAGTGTGCACTTAATTAAGTACAATTAAGTAGTAGGGTCTATAGGGAAATTGAAGATCCAGGAGAGCAGGGTGAAGTGTATTTTCCGTGAAAATCAGAGTTAACAGTTCCCAGGGAATCTTCTATGATTTGCCCAGAGTAATGAAAAATATGGAGAACATTAATTAATACATTATGAATGACAGCAAGCTGAAGTGATCAAGTTAATGACAATGAAGTTCTGTCCTCAGGAACAAGTTTCAGGTTGGTAGCCATGTTAATCTGGTACCTTAAAGACTAAGGGTATGTCTAGACTGCATCCCTCTGTCGGCAGAGGGATGCAGATTAGGCAGGTCAACATTGCAAATGAGGCAGGGATTTAAATATCCCGTGCCTAATTTGCATAAACATGGCCACCGCATTTTGCCGACTCAGCACTTTGTCGGCAAAAAGTGGCAGTCTGGAGGGGTATCTGTCGAGAAAGAAAGCCTTTTTCAACAGATCCTGTAAACCTCCTTGCAGGAGGCATAGGGATCTGTCGAAAAAGACTTTCTTTCTCGACAGATCCCCCTCTAGACTGCCGCTTTTTGCAGACAAAGTGCTGAGTCTGCAAAATGCGGTGGCCATTTTAATGCAAATTAGGCACGGGATATTTAAATCCCTGCCTCATTTGCAATGTCAACCTGCCTAATCTGCATCCCTCTGCCAACAGAGGGATGCAATCTAGACATACCCTAACAGATTTATTTGGGCATAAGTTTTAATGGGCTGGCATCTACTTTGTCAGTTGCATCTGACAACATGGGCTACATCCCACAAAAAATTATGCCCAAATAAATGTGTTAGAGTATGTCCACACTGCATACTTATTTCAGAATATGCTAATCCCGAAGAAATACTCTGAAATGGCTTTTTTCAAAATAGCACGTCTACCCTACCGGGAAACCTCAAAATTAGTCTAAAGCCAGCTCCCCTAATGTGGACCCACTATCTCAATTTAGAGCCCCAGGAAGCACTAGGGAGTAATTACTTTGAATGGCCCTAGGGAGGAGTTATTTTGAAATAGTAGTGGTTGAACGTCGTCCACACTACAGCTATTTCGAAATTACAGTTTTGGAAGAAGTGTTATTTCTCATGAAATAAGGTTTACAGAAATTGGAATAAACCATCCATTATTTCAAATTGATTTCAAAATAACTGAATTGCTGTGTAGATGCTTTCATTGTTATTTCTGAATAATGGCCGTTATTCTGAAATAACACTGCTGAGTAGACACACCTTTATTCCTTAAGGTGTCATAGGACTCCTTGTTGTATTTGTCTTCCAGAAGCAATCTGATTTCCCCACTGAAAGCAACGATCTTTATGAAATCTGAATCTATAACTCTTAGGTCAGAAAAAATGATAGAGAAAAGTTACTGTATGTTCAGTATGCACTGTTAAGTTGCTCTAGTGTTGTAGATATAGGAAAAACTGCAACTTAGATGTTACAGGCATGACCTTCTGTTCTTCACTGTGGCTGGGACACAAACATCCTCAGAATGGATTACGAAGTAGCAGTGCCCCATTAACCAAACATGTTAATCTGACTGGCCCAACTGTGTTAGTCATCTTGAAACCCTATTTTTCTGAGTGTCTAAGGGCATGTCTAGACTACATTTTATTTTCGAAAGAGGATATGCAAATTCTGATCACTTTTTTTGAAAGTGGGTCTTTCGAAAGTGAAAGTAGTCTGGATGCAGGTTTTTTTGGAAAAAAAAACCTTTCAAAAAACTGCGTAAACCTCCTTTTTTAAGGAAGAGCGTTTTTTTTTTAAATGGGGTGTTTTTCCAAAAAAAAAACCGCGTCCAGATTACTTTCACTTTCGAAAGACACGCTTTCAAAAAAGCGATTGGAAGAAGATAGGTAAATTCCCCATGGAATTTGCATATCCTCTTTTGAAAATAAAATATAGTCTAGACATACCCTTAGGTAACAGCTGATTAAACCTATGGAAAATCAGCATCTCCAAAACATTTTTATTTTATTTTATTTGTTAGTTTTTAATTGCCAAAGGAAACATAGCATGTAAGAAAATGGGTTAAAACAAAAGATTCCTGTGTAAGGACGATTCACTATCTTATTTTCCCCACTCTATTCATAGCTTAAATAGTTCAAACTAATTTTCATCTGTGAGTTTGGAGAACCAGCCTGGTTGCTGAAGTCCTTGTGTATCCTGTCTCTGTGTCTGTCTGTATGTTACCTTCAATCTATTGATAAGCAGCTTCTATCCTCCTTTCTGAAGCCAGCAACTTAAAGATTTAGGCTCCTTTTTTATCCTAAGTTATGGTCAAGAAAGAGTTAACCATTCTAGCTTGGATGCAACCAGCTAAATAACTACTTCCTGGTTGATGGTCCATCCATCATAACTCCTTTGAAGCTATTTACCCAGGTGTCTTAGTATTGCTGTTCTTTCATTTCTTGTTGTTTTCTCCCTCCACATGCTCCTTTGATTTAACTCCATAAGAAGTAAGCCATCATAAACAAACACACAGTGGCATGTACCACACTCAGAAAAAAAATACAGATATTTCCTAGTTTGTTCCATGTAGAAACATTGTCTGGCTTGATGTGTAAGGGTGGTAACAAAATCTTCCTTGATTCAACAAGTGGTGGATGCTGAACACTTTTCCTCCCAGGCTCCAATGACTGTCGGAGTGGCCAATCTATCTTGATGTAGTGGGAATCTCTTGCACGACTATCCCATTCGCAGAGAAAACAGCAGTACTTTGTGTATCCAGTCTGCAGACCAAGCAAGAGAGCAACAACCTTCAAATCGCCACAAAGCTGCCACTGATGTTGGTCATAGTTTATGCACCTCAAAAGTTGTTTCATGTTGTCATAGGTTTCCTTCATATGGACTGCATGACCAACTGGAATTGATGGCAAAACATTGCCATTATGCAGCAAAACAGCTTTAAGACTCGTCTTTGATGAATCAATGAACAGTCTCCACTCATCTGGATCGTGAACGATGTTGAGGGCTGCCATCACACCATCGATGTTGTTGCAGGCTACAAGATCACCTTCCATGAAGAAGAATTGGACAAGATCCTTTGACGGTCACGGAACATGGAAACCCTAACATCACCTGCCAGGAGATTCCACTGCTGTAGTCTGGAGCCCAACAGCTCTGCCTTACTCTTGGGTAGTTCCAAATCCCTGACAAGGTCATTCAGTTCACCTTGTGTTATGAGGTGTGGTTCAGAGGAGGAGGATGGGAGAAAATGTGGGTCCTGTGACATTGATGGTTCAGGACCAGAAGTTTCATCCTCTTCCTCTTCCTCGTCTGACTCAAGTGAGAATGATTCTGGTGCATCAGGAACCAGCAGTCCTTCTCCATGGGGTACTGGGCGTATAGCTGATGGAATGTTTGGATAATGCACAGTCCACTTTTTCTTCTTTGACACACCTTTCCCAACTGGAGGCACCATGCAGAAGTAACAATTGCTGGTATGATCTGTTGGCTCTCTCCAAATCATTGGCACTGCAAAAGGCATAGATTTCCTTTTCCTGTTCAACCGCTGGCGAAGATTTGTTGCACAAGTGTTGCAGCATATGTGTGGGCCCACCTCTTGTCCTGATCTCCAATGTTGCAGCCAAAATAAAGGTGATAGGCTTTCTTAACCATAGTGGTTATACTGCACTTTGTGATGCAAAAGTCACTTCACCACAAACATAGCAGAAGTTATCTGCACTGTTCACACAAGTACGAGGCATCTCTGCTCACTTTGGCTAAACAGAAATGTGTCCCTTTGCAAAATCAAACACTGACAAATAAGAGAGCACGACACTGTATGATTTCTAGAGCTGATATAGGCAATTTGTTCAGCAGAGTGATGTAAGCTTCGTTATGATTGCATCATCCATGACTTCTAGGAATAACATGATGCAATTCATATCATGTATGACGCAATACCAGCTTCAGATTGCATCATTCATTGTTTTGCCTAAAAGCAAGTACTGTCCAAACCCATTCATAGATTTATTCATAGATCCAGTCAAAGATGTATTTTAGTCATTTCTGGTTTAAATTGAGATCCCTTCCCTTTATAACTCACTTATCCTCCGCCATTCCCAAGTCAAGGGTCGTATATACTGACCCAATAGCATATCTTGAAAACTAGAGCCAATCAACAATTTTAAGCATCATTTTCGTTCTCAGTGACCCAGAATTAGTAAAGTTTGACTACATTTATTTCAGAAGCATTTTGGCTGTAGAGCAGTGTAATGAAAGAAGGACAGGAGACATTTGGCATGGGTTTAATCAAGCTGCAAATTTATTATTAGATGTCTCAAGTCTGGGACTATCCAGCAGATAAAAGTGCAGGTGATGTTATGTTTATTCCATAATTCATCGGATGTAGATGGGGGGATTTTATCAACTTCCTCTTTTTTTCCATCCAGGGCCCTCCAGCAAAACCATTTCCAGGATCTTACCATCCACTTCTTCCCTTTGGAGGGGTAAGGCGTGTTGACTCTCTGCTGAAGCAATTATAGGAGTCCCAAAACACCATTATTTTCCAAACATCTCTTTTTAAAGTCCTTTTCCAAACCATTTATCTGATCACTGTATGCTTTCCCTATGAAGTACTTGCATTGGCCATCCATGCTACACTGAAATAATGAGTTGAGATATCTGGCCTACCACCCTTCATGTTATGCATGAATAGAGCCCGCCTGAAGGGGAAGGCAAAAAACCCCAAACCCACCTAGGCCAATGTGGTGGTAAGGGAAAAATTCTTTCCCAGTCCCCCTTAAAAGAGGGGCAGCTAGTGTGCCAACAGCAGGACTAGACCAAACCTGATATTTTACCACCTAAAAGTGAAGGGAGCATGGGTGCTACCTAGCCTGTTCTGTGCAAAAGCATGGGGTAAGCCACAAGGATTCCCCTTTTAAATTTCTCATTCCCAGAGGATGATTAAGTCACCAAGCTGATCCATTTGCAAAAAAAATGTCATCTCCTCCCTCCTCCCCAAAACCATAAAGAACTCTTTGTATCCTGCTTAAAGTGCAGGGTGGTCATTTTTGGGAAAAAATGGGAATTTGTGAGTATAAAATATCACAACCAATCGTATATAGATTTGCAGTAGCACAAATGGGGAGGGAAATGATTTTTGTAAGACTATTTTTTTTCCTGAACAGATATTTGTGCTAAACTTTAGTACTTGTTTGACTTGTCTGAAGTTAATCAGAAGCTCACTTTTTTTTCTCTCTAAACACCAATGTTCACTCTAATTTTTCCATCCATGTGTGGAATAATTCTTGTTATGTGCACTGAGGCATGTGTGGGTGTGCATCTCCAGGAGAAACACATGTTGCCAGCTGTGGGCTCTGTGAGTTCTCAGTTAATCAAATAGGCAGCATTTGAAATTTTTTGGGTGGCCATCCAAGTGCTCAGCTTACAAGGAACACTTCTAACCACCCATACAAATCTTTTTAAAATCCCCACAAATTCTCTCAGTCCAATACATCTGAAGGATGGACAAATAGTTTTATAACTTTTGTCTTTTTGAAATTGTTACACACACTACAAATTGACTGAGTTTGGAGAGAATCAGGTTGTTCACTGAGCCTTGAACTTTCTATTAGTGAGTACTATATTGAATGTCATAAAACAAGCAAATTTAAACTTCTATTTTCTGTTGGTAGAAATATACACAAAGGTCACTGTTTAATTTGGTTTAGTATTAGCCCTAGCATCAGTCAACAGCTTGTGATGGGTATGATGTCTCAACCAGCACTCAGAGACGTCATGCCCAATATGAAAAAGCACTGGTACATTTAGAGGAAAGTTTAATTCCATTGGCATTCTGATATTTTCTTTAGTTTGTTATGCAAATAAGGAAAGTAAATTTAAAATGTGAAAGGAAGATCTACAGAAATACTGAGCAATGGAAGGAAAAAAATAAGTCCCCTGTGCTCAGAGAGGTACAATACCCTTAAGCAACTTCATTCAGAAAATAAAATATAGAGAAGTGTAGCTTGCCAAAAAAAATACCCCAACTCAATCTGTAATAAGTTAGGATTTGCTGCATCACATCAGATCATTTATTACTCATCTGACCCTGTAGAGGCCAACACTTGCTCTCAGAAATAGCTGTTGTGCCATCACAAAAGTGACAGTTTACTGAGTGAACAATAACCAGGGACCAATGACTTATCTCATTTGTTGCTTTTATATATTAATTGGGGGAAAACAAGCATATATCCACAGGCCTCCTGCATTTGGTATTATTCCCCTCAGCTGCTGAACCATGCCTTTCACATTAGCCTCCACCTCATAACTGCTTTTTGACTATTCTCTTCAATACTCTCAGGCTACCATTTTATGCTTCTCAATCCCACTGACTAGCTGTCCAATCCTAATTGTGTGACTACCCCCAAATATTGCTCATTGAATTCAACATTTGCCTGCTTGCTTATTTTGGTAGGTCACCACAAAATTTATAGTTTAATTAATAGTTGAATCTATTGATTCTTCATCTAAGTCACTGCTTGCTTGATTAATTAATTAACTAATTCTCTAACTGCTTACCCGAGTCTCTGCTTATCTTATTGTTTAGTTAATTCATTGCTCAATCAATTGGTTAACACATTATTGAATCAATTCACTGCATAACTAACCTACTATAATTCAATGTCTATTTCTTCCAGTGATTCTCTCCTTACAATCATTAGGCTCATTACACTCAGCTTCCTTTCACTTTCCCTACGTTCCTACCCTAGTGCTCATCTCCTTTCTCTAAATATCCTCTTCTTCCTGCTTGCTTCTAGTGACACTCTGGAGAGGAGCATCTGATATTGCAGACTCAGCATGCTGAAGAATCAGAGAAGGCAGTGAAAAACAGAGAAGAAAACAGTCAACATGTGACCTCCAGAAGAAGAAAAAGGAGAATTCACGTACCCCCAATGCAGTTGGGGTAAGAAACCATTTTCAGGCTTTCTATACAGGCACTACAGTGGAGAATGGTTTGGAAAAGTTTTCTGAGAAAAGGGATCATAAGGAGACCCCATCAACTGGAAGGTATGGGAGATTCTAATACCACCACTTCCATCAGGAGGAGATGGGTGGTGGTGGTCGGGAACTCCCTTCTAAAGGTCACAGAGTCATCCATCTACTGCCCACACCTAGAAGACTGGAGCTAGAAGTCAGGATATGTTAGAATATTTAACAAGACTTTTCAAGGCATCGGACTGCTTCCCCTTCCTAGTTCTCCATTTCGGCACCAATGATACAGCCAAGAATGACCTTCAGTGGGTCACTGAAGACTATATACATTTTTGTTAATCTCTAGGGGTATGTCTACACTACAGCGCTAATTCGAACTAACTTATTTCGAATTAGTTAATTCGAAATAAACTAATTAAAAATAACGCATCTAGACCCAAAAACTAATTCGAATTAGCGTTTTGTTAATTCGAAATAGCATGTCCACATTGAGTGGACCCTGAATCGAAGGTAAGGCTGGCCGGAACCAGTGCCAAAAGGGCATCAGGGTCGGACTTAGTGTGTGCGGCTGCTGCCTCAGGCTAGCCGAGGGCTGTGCTTAAAGGGACCCGACCATGAATCTCGGACACACAGTTCTCAGGTTTCTCTGCTTGCTGGTCCACCTCGCTGAGGGACAGCAAAGCATTCGTGTCTCGGAGTGCTCTGCTTGCCCTCACTCGAGACACCACGGCACTCTGCATCATGGAACCAGACCTGTCCCTGGGCATGCCGGTGTGTCTCGTGGGGTCGTTGCCATCACCCCGGCTGCACTGTCTGCCCGCTGCCATCCGGGAGGTCCATGGAGGGGATGTCAGGATCCAGGGGGCCCTGCAGGAGAGCTTCCACCCTGAGGAGTGCTAACAGTCTCCCCGGTCTGCCCCATCGGGGGCTTGTGCCCCATTCCTCCCTCTTGTCCTTCCACTTACCCTTCCCTAGCCCCACTTCCTGATGTCAAATAAAAGCCACATATTTTCAAAAATAACAACTCTCTTTATTCAACACAACTGGGGAGGGGGAATGAAACTGTGGGGAGACGGGGGAAAGGAGGCGGGAGAGGGCAGGAGAGAGGGTGGGAGAGGGGAGGGGGAAAACTGGGAGAAGGGAGCTAGAAGGGGGAAGCAAGGGGAAGAAGGGGAGGAAGCTCAGGGATCAGGGGTGGGGTCTCGCCGGGCCAACCGCCTCCCAGCACTGCGAGGGAGGGAGCCTCAGCTTCCCCGGGGGGATGGGGTGGAGGGTGCGGAGGTTGAGGTGGGGGGTGCGGAGGTTGAGGAGGAAGAGGTGGGAGGGGAGGCAGGAGTGGGAGGAGGGACAGTTGTTGGGGGGGCAGCAGACGCAGGACCGGCACAGGGCACCATGCTCTGCAGCAGGGCCTGCAGGTGACAGTTCCTCGCTCGGTCCTCCGCAAACTGTTCCCGGCAGAGCTGCAGGTCTTCCCGCATCCAGGCCTCGACAGTGCGGTGCAAGGCTCGCAGGGCCCCCAGGTCTGGTCCCAGTACTCCTGCTGCGTGGTGGTGGCCTGGAGCAGGCCGCGGATGCGGGAGCATGTCCCGGGTGGAGTGGTGCACCCTGCACGAGCAGCTGGTGCAGCTGTAGATAAAGAAGAGAAGTGGTCAGTTCTCCCTGGGGACACAGTGGATGATGCCCAGCCCCGCGACATGAGGGTGACCGTGCCCTGCACCGTCAGAGTTGCTGTGCTTGCACAGAGGCCATTGTCAGGATGTCTGGCTCACCCCAGGACTGGGAGCTGCCCCAAGACCGCACCCATGCCCCTGTGCCATGTATAGTGTGGCTGGGGCGGGGGGGGGGAGATGTCCCCTGCCTCTGTGTAGAGGGGGTGTGTGAAGGGAGGGCGTCCTGCTGGGTCCCGCCCTGGGGTCAGGAGCGTGTCAGGTCTCTTCACACACGCGTGTGCCTATTGGGCCACAGCCCCTGGGTGTCACGCAGCTGGAGCCACCTGCCCAAGGGTGGCATGGCATGTGCTCGCACGTGCACAGGTGGCTGTGTGATCCGTGGGAGGCATGGCCCATGTGCGCGGTCCCTGGTCTCCCTCCACACTTCCCCCCCGGACAGGGGACAGTGCTGGCACTTACCCGGTATGGCCTCCCTGGACGACCCTGCCGACTCCGGTGCCGGAACAGCTGGCGGTGGCCCCTCCGGTGCACCCGGGTCAGGGCCCTCCGGTCCCGGCTCGCTGCCTCCCGGGCTGGCACGGACCGCCCCACCCCCCAGGAGTTGGTCGAGGGCAGTGAAGTAGGGGCAGGTGGCAGCCCCTATTGCGGCGCCGTCCCTGGTGGCCCTGGCATACGCCTGCCGCAGCTCTTTGACTTTCAGGCGCACCTGCTCCTTGCGCCTGTATCCCTTTAAGGCCATGGTGGCTGCTATGCGGCCATAGACGGCCGCGTTCCTCCTCCTAGTGCGGAGATCATGGACGTTGGGGGCCTGCCCCCAAACCTCAGTGAGGTCCATGACCTCCGCACTAGTCCAGGAGGGCACACGCCGTCTACGGCCCCTGGCTGGCCCCTGGGTTCTGGGGGACTGAGCAGGGGACAGCTGGCTGTCACTGGCTGCCTGGCTCATCCTGGGGCCACTGGGTCAGGGGCAGAGACTGCTGGCAGGGCTGGCCCTGGCAAGTGCCGTCTGGCCAGAGTCTACCCCTTTAAGGGCCCCGGGACTTGGAGAAAGGAGAGGAGTTTTCCTGGTTTGACCCAGAGTGGCCACCAGGGGAAACCTGGGAAGGGCTAGCCTCCAGCTAGTTCGAATTAAATGGCTACACAGCCCTTAATTTGAACTACTTAATTCAAACTAGGCATTACTCCTCATAGAATGAGGTTTAACTAGTTCAAATTAAGTGCTCCGCTATTTCGAATTTAATTTCATTTAATATCATTTAATTTTGAATTGCATGTATAGCCGCTGTAAAGTTAATTCGAACTAACGGCTATTAGTTCAAATTAACTTTGTAGTGTAGACATACCCTAAGGTGCCATAAAACTACTCATTATTTTTTAAACATTGTTTTTGAAGACTGTATGGCTCTGGAAAGAAGGATAAATGACTTTAATGTGCAAGTCATGTTCTTGTTCATCCTCCCTATTGAAGGAAAAGGCTCAGGTAGAGACAATCAAATTGTGGAAGTAAACAAATGGTTGTGTAGGTGGTGTCGGAGAGAGACCCTGGGTTCTTTGACCATGGACTGTTGTTACAGGAAGAGGATTGCTAGCAAGAAATGGGATACACCTAAAGAGAAGGAAGAACATCTTCGCAGGCAGGCTTGCTACCCTGGCAAAGAAGGCTTTAAACTAGCTTCACTATAGAATGGAGACCTAAGCCCTGTAGAAAGTGAGGAAAGGGATACTGGAAGGAAACACAAGGAGGGTGCAACTTGATTCATACTGTGAAATTGGTGCAGTCGGCCACTTTTTCTTAGGTGACAGCACAATAATTGAAAAACCATGGAAGACAAACAGGAAGAACTGGAAGTCCTGTCACAATCAAGGAATTAAGATGTGATTGTAATAACAGACACTCGGTGAGGGAACTCACAGGGGGCGGAAGGAGAAAAGGTGGAGGAATGGCACTGTATGTAAGAGAGCAGTATGATTGCTCAGAGCTCCGGTATGAAACTGGTGAGAGTCTTTGGTTTGAGAGGTGACAGAAACAAGGGTGATGTCATGATGGGCATGACTGTCAACAGCCAGGCCAGGAAAATGAGGAATATGAGTCTTTCTTTGCACAACAAAGAGAAATTTCCAGATCACAGGGCCTGGATTTCATGGGAGCGACTTCAGTCAAAGTGACATCTGATGGAGGACAATGCAAGCAGTGGACAGATAATCCAGAAAGTTTTTGGAGAATGTTGGGGACAACTTCCTGGTGGAAGTGCTGGAAGAACCCACCAGGATCCATACTCCTCTTGAGCTACTGCTCACAAACAAGGAAGAATTGGTAGGGGAAGTAGAAGTGGGTGGCAACCTGGGCAGAAGTGACCATGTGATGATCGAGTTTAGGAAAAGAAGAAAGGAGAGCAGCAGAATACAGACCCTGGACTTCAGAAAAGCAGATTGTGACTCCCTAAGGAAACTGATGGGGAGGATCTCCTGGGAGGTTAATATGAGGGGGAAAAGAGTCCAGGAGAGCTGGCTGTATTTTAAAGAAGCCTTATTGATGGTGCAGGAACAAAAAATCCTGGTGTGTAGATATGGCAGATGACCACCTTGGCTTAACAGAGAAATCATTGATTATATTAAACACAAAAAAGAACATAAGAACAGCCATACTGGGTCAGACCAAAGGTCCACCTAGCCCAGTATCCCGTCTTCTGACAGTGGCCAATACCAGATGCCCCAGAGGGAGTGAACAGAACAGGAAATCATCACATTATCCTTCTCCTGTCATCCATTTCCAGCCTCTGGCAAACACAGGCTAGGGACACTATTCCTACCAGCCCTGGCTAATAGCCATTGATGGAAATTCATGTCCTCCATGAATTTATCTAGCTCCTTTTTGAACCCTGTTAAAGTCCTGGTCTTCACAACATCCTCTGGCAAGGAGTTCCACAGATTGACTGTGCACTGAGTGAAGAAAAACTTCCTTTTGTTTGTTTTAAACTGACTACCTATTAGGTTAATTTGGAGACTCCTAGTTCTTATAGTATGGGAACAATTAAATAATTTTCCTTATTCACTTTTTCCACATCAGTCGTGATTTTATAAACCTTTATCATATCCCCCTTTAGTCTCCTCCTTTCTGAGCTGAAAAGTCCAAGTCTTTTTAAACTCTCTTCATATGGGACCCATTCCAAACCTCTAATTATTTTGTTGACCTTTTCTGAACTTTTTCCAAAGCCAATATATCTCTTTTGAGATTTGGTGACCATATCTGTACACTATATTCAAGATGTGGGCGTGCCATGGTTGTATATAGAGGCAATAAGGGTATGTCTACACTACAGCGTTAATTCAAGTTATCTTAATTCGAAATAGTTAATTCAAATTAAGCTAATTCGAATTAACGCATCAACACACAAAATACAGTTTGAATTAGTGTTTTGCTATTTCAAAATAGCGCGTCCACACTGAGTGGACTCTGAATCGGAGTTAAGGCTGGCCAGAACCAGTTCTGGCAGGGCACCAGGTCAGGACTTAATGTGTGGGGCTGCTGCCTGAAGCTATCTGAGGTCTGTGCTTAAAGGGACCCTACCTCCACCCCGGACAGACAGTTCTCAGGTTTCCTTGCTTGCTTGTCTACTTTGATGAGGGACAGCAAAGCATTTGTGTCTCTGCATGCTCTGCTTGCCCTCACTCGGGACACCACAGGACTCTGCCACAGGGAGCCAGAGCTGCCCCTGGGCACTCTGGTGCATCTTGTGGATGCGTTGCCATCAGCCTGGCTGCACTTGCTGCAGGTTGCCATCCGGGAGGTCCATCGGGAGGCTGTCAGTATCCAGGGGGCCCTGAGGGAGAGTTTCCGCCCCGAGGAGTACTAACAGTCTTCCTGGTCTGCCCCAATGGGGGCTTGTGCCCCATTCCTCCCTCACATCCTTCCACTTACCCCTCCTTAGCCCCCCCCTTCCTGATGTCAACTAAAATACACTTTTTTTCAAAAATAGAAACTCTGTTTATTTAACAAAAATGGCGGGGGGAGGATGAACCTCTGGGGAGACTGGGGAAAGGAGGCGGGAGACAGGAGGAGAGAGGATGGGAGAGGGGAGGGGGAAAACTGGGAGGAGGGAGCTGGAAGGGGGAAGCAAGGGAGGAAGGGGAGGGGAAGCTCAGCGCTCAGGGGTGGGGGTCTCGTTGGGCCACATGTCTCTCAGCACAGCGGGTGCGGGGGCCTCGGCATCCCTGGGAGGATGGGGAGGAGGGTGTGGAGGTTGAGGTGGGGGGTGTGGAGATTGAGGAGAAGGGTGAGGCGGTTGAGGAGGGAGAGGCGGGAGGGGGAGAAGAAGTGGGAGGAGGAATGGTAGCTGGGGGGGGCAGCAGGCGCTGGAGCGGCACGAGGCAGCACGCTCTGCACCAGGGTCTTCAGATGGGTACAGATGGCACGACCCTGGGCAAGCAGCTCCCTCTGGAACTCCCATTCTTCCTGTGTCCGCTTCTCTATGATCTGGGTCAGGGCTCGCAGGGCCCCCAGCTGCTGCTCTCGGTAGCCCTGCAGTGTTGCGGTCGTCCTGGGGAGCCCTCAGGTGTGGGAGCATGTCCCGGGCGGGGTGGTGCGCCCTGCACGCGCAGCTGGTGCAGTTGTGGAGAAAGAAGAGAAGTGGTCAGTTCTCCCTGGGGACACAGTGGGTGAAGCCCAGCCCCCCTCTGCAAGGTGAGGATCACCGTGCTGTGCACCATCAGAGCCGCTGTGCTTGCACAGAGGCCATGGTCGGAATGTCCGGCTATCCGCGGGAGTGGGAGCTGCCTCGAGACTGCACCCATGCCCTTTTGCTGTGTATAGTGTGGGTGAGGTGGGGGGGAGATGTTAGAGGGAGCTTGTGAAGGGAGAGCATCCTGCTGTGTCCTGCCCCGGAGTCAGGAGCATGTCAGGTCTCTTCACACACATGTGTGGCTATCAGGCCACGGCCCCTGTGTGGCACACAGCTGGAGCCACTTGCTCAGGGGTGGCATGGCACGTGCCCACACGTGCACAGGTTGCTGTGTGATCCGTGGTAAGCAAGGGCCACATGCGCGGTCCCTGGTCTCCTTCCCCTCTCCCCCCCCCCGGGAAGGGGACAGTGACAGCACTTACATGGTGTGGTCTCCCTTGACGACCCTGCTGACTCCTCTCCTGGGACTGCTCGGGGATCCTGCTGGTGTGGTGGCTCCTCCTCCACTCCCTGGTCAGGGTCCTCCAGTCCCAGCTCGCTGCTCCCCAGGATGGTACAGACCGCACCGCTCCCCAGGATGCGGTCCAGGGCATCAAAATAGGGGCAGGTGTTTGCCCCTGCTGAGGAGCTGTCCCGAGTGGCCCTGGCATACCCCTGCCACAGATCTTTAATTTACAGGCGCACCTGCTCCTGGGTGCGCCTGTGGCCTTTCTGGGCCATGGTGGCAGCTATGCGGCCGTAGACGGCCACGTTCCTCCATCTAGTGCGGAAATCATGGATATTGGGGGCCCGCCCCCAAACCTCAATGAGGCCCATGATCCCCTTCACTAGTCCAGGATGGAGCATGGCATCTACGACCCCTGGCTGGCTCCTGGGTGCTGGGGGACTGGGCGGGGGACTAGCTGGCACTGGCTGCCCGGCTCATGGTGGGGCCACTGGGTCAGGGGCAGAGACTGCTGGCAGGCCTGGATCTGGCCAGAGTCTACTCCTTTAAGGGCTCCAGGGCTGGTGGAGAGGAGAGGAGTTTTCTTGGTTTGGCCCAGAGTGGCCACCAGGGGAAACTGGGAAGGGCTGGAGGCCAGCTAATTCGAATTAAGTGTCCACACAGCACTTATTTCGAATTAGCTATTTCGAATTTGGCATTACTCCTCGTAGAATGAGGTTTACCAAATTCGAATTAAGCGCTCCGCTATTTCGAATTAAATTCGAAATAGCGGTTTGCATGTATAGACGTTATTAAAGTTAATTCAAAATAACGGCTGTTATTTCGAATTAACTTTGCAGTGTAGACATACCCTAAGATAGTCTCTACCCTTTATTTAATGATTCCTAACATTCTGGTTACTTTTTTGACTGCCATTGCACACTGAGTGGATGTTTTCAGAGAACTATCCACAATGACTCCAAGATCTCTCTCTTGAGCAGTTGTAGCTAAATTAGTCTCTTCTCAGTAGTGACAGATGACACAATGAGGAGCAATGCTCTCAAGTTGCAGTGGAGGAGTCTAAGTTGGATATTAGGAAAAACTATTTCAGAAGGAGTGTGGTCAAGCACTGGAATGGGTTACCTATGGAGGTGGTGGAATCTTCATCCTTAGAGGTTTTTAAGGCCAGGCCTTACAAATCCCTGACTGGGATGATTTTATTGGGGCTGGTCCTGCTTTGAACAGGGGGTTGGACTAAAGGAACTCCTGAGGTATCCTCTAACCCTAAACTGTGATTTTATGACAGCTCTCTCAACTTTAGTCAATGTTTATTCACTTCACTCAGACCCTTCCCTTCATCTAGCATCCACCCCTCTGAAATTTTCGGAAATGCAAGAACTAAGCTTGCGCAAGCAGCCTCAGATGAGCCATACATATGTATTGTGAAAGTATTGTCCAACATCATATAGGAAATCTATGGTAGAACAAAGGATATATATTTCCTGAATCCCAATCCAGCACACAAATAATATATATGCAGTCTCCAAAGGATTACATCAATATTAGTTTAATTGGAAAGCAAAATTTGCCAGAAAGCTAAATGCAAAGTTTCTCTTGAAAGCTATGCAATTATTTTGAAGGGTGCAGGAATCAAGGTGTGCAAGCATTCTATGAAAAATAAATATTTTCTTTGTTCTATTATCTATTCTATATTTGAGAGAGATTGTGTGTCTGTCTGTCCATCCACTTTTGAGTCCATTTGTTCCAGAACTAAACAGTAAGAGCTAGGACCACCAAGTGTAAGTATGCAGCTTCCTCATCATAACTTAAAGCCAGGTTGGTGTTTGGTTGTTCCAGGACAATGGGATGTATGAGAAATGCAATTTGTTTCTCATCAAAAGGAAAGGGGGTGTGATAGCTGGGCCCCTCAGAATGACCATAGGATCAGCAAACAACACCCAAAGCCCTGGGCTGACCCCAGAAAGCAGCTGGTGAGTGGGCCACATGGGCCCTGCCACCCTGGGCTGACCCCAGAGAGCAGCCCCCAGCTCCTGCCCTGAGCCCCCCCCCCCAACACATTCCATAGCCTTTGCCCTGACTCCTACACTTCCCATACTCCAGCCCTCTGCCCTGGAGGACCCAACCAATGTCGGGTAAGTCTTCTAGTTAATAAATAAATAGAACAATAAAGTTTGAGAGTATACAGTAATAATATTCAGCTTATTGTGTTTCTCAGTATATTGGAAATCTTAATTATGTAAAGATTCCATGGGCTTTAAAATCCTGTCCTCTCTTTGCACACATGGGAATGGAAAGGTAGCAACAATGTATAAAGTACCCCCAAAATGGAATTCTTCCTTTAGATTCTCTAATGTGAGTGCCCATAAGTGCCTCATCGGAGATATAATACGTAGTCACAAAAACAGGAATGAGGAATGAGTCACCCTTTCCACCCTTTCATTACTGTGGGATGCATACCCTCAGCCCTCTGAAAACATTCTATCAAAGAAATATCTTTTTGCAGCATATCCAGAAGGTCACAACATTTAAGCCATTTAATATCAAAGTGAGAATCAAGTTCCAGAGTTCAAGAACACTCACACAAGACACCCTGTCAGCCACAATGGTGAAGCTTTGCGTGGGCAAGAGGGCCAGCAGCCATGCACACCGGGATGGGACTTGCTTTTCATCTCATTCCTTGGACTATCAGGCTGGGTCTAGACTACACCTCTCTGTCGACAAAGAGATGTAGATTAGGCACATCGAAATTGCTAATGAAGCAGGGATTTAAAAATCCCGCGTTTCATTAACATAAACATGGCCACCACTTTTTTTCAAAACTGAGCTTTTTAAAAAAAACCCTGCAGTCTAGACATGGATCTGTCAAAAATAAACCCTTTTTTGACAGATCCTGTATTCCTCAAAAAATGAGGTTTACAGGATCTGTCGAAAAAGGATTTAATCTGTCGAAAAAGGATTTATTTTCGACAGATCTGCGTCTAGACTATTGGGGTTTTTTTTCGCAAAAGCTCCGTTTCAAAAAAAAGTGGTGGCCATGTTTATGCTAATGAAGCGTGGGATATTTAAATCCCTGCTTCATTAGCAATTTCGACGTGCTTGATTTGCATCCCTCTGTCAATAGAGGGATGCAGTCTAGATGTAGCCTCAGGGAAGGAAGAGAAAGTGCTTGCATTCCATGATTTATTCCTCTTCCACCTCCCTTCATCAGCCAGGTGTGAGAGGCATGCCCGGAATGCAAGTACTTTCCTCTCTCTCCCTGAAAGTCCGAGGAATGGGATGAAAAGCAAGCCACATCCCAGTGCGCACAGCTGCTGGCCCCCCTTCCCACATGAAACTCCACTCTTGGTCAGCCACCAATTCTCTATTACACTGAAGGGGATTAAGCTATGACACAGTGTTTATGATTCTCCCATAATGCACAGGGAGAAAAGGTTTTTCAAAAAGATCAAGTAAGATAAATTGAAGCTCTTAGAGGATTCTTTAAACGTCATAATTGAGTACCCCTGTACTTAAGAAAAAGTGGAGCAATAACCCTCGTTTGTTAATCATCAACAAAATATTGGATAGCCTAAGAAAATCTCTGTCCATCCTGTTGTTCGAATAACTGGGCCTGTAGGCTTGATCTTTGCCAGTGATACTCTGTGATGTGAAATCTGGGGGATGGAAGTGGGATGAAGTCTTATTTTGTTATGCATATGTCATTATACAATTAAGTTTCTAAACAATAAAACCTCCATTGTTGTCATGGTGGTTTTTTCTCTCCATTCTGTTTTATTCAAGTTTTTATACCCCATCAATCACTATGGTATTTGACTGAATGACCATTGTCTGACTTTATCTTCATTCTCTTGGGATGGTTCTATGCAGTTGTTTCCTGCCACTGGTACTCACTGGGCTCTTACTACACTCATTGCTGTGGGTTACCAAGTACACTCTACTAAGCATTTGCATTTTTTTCCAAAAGAATGTCTACTGATTTTAACTTTTTTTGCTCCTGTTTTTGTAGCATAAGGGGTTTTTTTTCTCCCTTCTGATTATATATGGCTATTGCATCCTCCCACATTAGCCTACACGCAGGCTACCTTAAGTGCAATTCACTTGTACAACACAAAGTAAATCAAAGTTCCCATTTGGAGCATTGATTTTGAGGGTATTCTTACCTTCTTTTTAAGGGACAACTGAGCAGTTAAATGATGCTGTCAACTAGGATCATGATTTATGAATTAACTAGATGTTATTTAATGTACCCAAAGGCCAGTATTACATTTCATAGTTCTTTTTTGGTTCCTTCTTGTTGCCTCAAACTTACTGTTAATAACCAGAACATGTTAAACTTTCTATCTGTGTTTACCTAAACCGATAGCCAAAATGTAAGTTTGCATGTTTTACAATGGAAAACACTGACTAGGTTATAGTGAAAAAATCCTCAGTTTAGTGACAGAGGCACTCAATTACTACAGTACTGAAGTCTAGACTAGACTAGACAAACTGTTAAACTTTGTCAAAATAGTTTCTCCAAATCAAACTTCACACATATATAGATAAAGAAAAAAAATGAAAGGAACTATTGGAAAAGAAAAAGAGAATACTTAAGCCAATATATATTGTGGGAAAGCTCCAGCTGTTCCTTTTGGATCTCATCCTACTGGCGGATAGTGTTAGCCCTAGAAGATCACTGTGGCCCTTCGCATGGACTCTTTCTTTTTCTCTAGAAGCAGGAGCCACAGCCTACTGAGCCACAATCATCATGGGCTAATTCTTAAGTTTGGGTAAAATCCCCTCTGGAATCCTGATCTCCCTTATCGGGGAGAGATTTTTGTGATGTCCTGGGGAGGTATGGGGGGAACCCGGGCCCACCCACTACTCTGGGTTCCAGCCCAGGGATCCTAAAGCAGTGGCAACAGGCAGGGTTACTGTCTCTCTCAATCTGGCAGCTTTCTCTGGGCCACTTCTCCAAACAATCCCTCCCAGTATTTTTCCTCTGGTACCTGCTAATCAGTTCTCAGCTCACACCCACACAGCTCCTCCACATAGCACTTTCTCCTTCCTGTCCTTCGCTCTTTTCCATCCTCCTTCCTTGCCTGGGGGAGACCATTTAAAGCAGCACCATAGGTCTTAATTGTTTGCAGGTGTCTAATTAGCCTGAAACTTCTAGCAAGCTGTAATTGACCCAGGGGACTGCCTAATAATGCTGCAGTTAGGCTTAGTATTTTTAATTCAGAGAAGAGAAAGCTGTTCACCCAAGTCTTAGTTTCTGACACCTAGCTGATCTGGGTCTGCCACAATATTTATTACACATATGCCATACCATGTTATGATGTATCACACAAATGGTATTAATATTATATACATATCCTACATTAATGTTGAATAATTATGCTAAACTGTATAATACTGTGAGTTGTACTGTGCTTTTTCCAAATTGGTGTTCATGTACATTAAGGTATAATCCCATAATATAAGAAAACATTGAACTCAGGCAGATGCAAAACCCCTCAGGAACAAGATCTATGAATATTATGTCCTGGTACAGTAAAAAAGGTGTTGCTACAGCCCACTGACAGCTGGCATGTGGCATCCAATACAAAGATAAGGAAGACACATGATAATACATAAAAACAAGATAAGAAACTGTTACAGACTGATGGATAGAACCTCAGATGATGTATTCAGTGCTTTTAGCTGGTAAACAACTGCAGTATGCTGAGTTTCAGAGGGGTAGCTGTCTTAGTCTGTAACTTAAAAAAAAAAAAACCTTAAAAAACAATGAGTGGTCCTGTAGCACCTTATCAAAAATATGTAGATAGTATCATGAGCTTTCGTGGGCACAACTCATTTCTTCAGGTGACAAATATGGAGTAAGAGGCACAGAGGGACTACTATAAAGCAGAAAAAGAGGGGAGAAGGGAAGGGGAAAAAAACCAGTCAATTAAAGTGTCCATGCTAAATGAGGCTAAAAGAGTGGGCTGTAAGTGTCTGATACTTAGCTTTTGATGACATTTGCATGTTGAATATAACAGCCCATCCAAGAAATGTCTTTGTTCAGTCCCTGAGTAAATGTGTCAGATTTGCACATGAAGGTTCCTGAAATTATTCTGCAAGAGAATGGCCATGTTTAGATCCATTAGTGAGTGTCTGGGCAAGTTAAAATGTTCCCCAACAGGTTTCTGTGTGTTACCATTTTGAATATCTGATTTGTGTCCATTAATCCTTTGTCATAGAGACTGTCCAGTTTGTCCAATATACATGGCAGAAGGGCATGGCTGGTACTTGATGGCATAGATCATATTAGAGGATGTACAGTTGTATGAGCCTCTGATGTGGTGGCTTATGTTTTTAGGTCCTGTGATGATGTCGCTTGTAGAGATGTGTGGACAGAATTGGCAACAAAGTTTATTGCAGGGGTAGATTCCTGGGTGAGTATGATTGAAGTGTGATGTGTGTTTGCTGGAAAGTTTGTTTCAGGTTAGGGGGTTGTCTGCGGGTAAGGATTGGCCTGCCTCCCAAGGCCTGTGAGAGTGAGGGGTCATTTTCCAGGATAGGTTGTAGATTGTTGGTGATGCTGTGAAGGGATTTAAGTTGGGGGCTATAGGTGATGACTAGTAGTGTTCTGTTATTTTGTTTGTTGGGCCTGTCTTGAAGAAGCTGATGCCTGGGTACTCATCTGGCTCTGTCAATCTGTTTTTTCACTTCCCTGGGTGGGCATTTACTTTTAAAGAATGCCTGATAGAGTTCCTGTTGGTGTCTGTATCAATCTGGGGGATTGGTGCAAATCTGGTTGCATTTTAGGGCCTGGCTGTAAATAATTGATTGGTTGATGAGTCCAGGATGGAAGCTAGAGGCATATAGGTAAGTATAACAGACAGTAGGATTCCAGTATAAGGTGAAAGAAATGTGGCCATCATTAAATTGTACTGTAGTGTCAAGGAAGTGGATCTCTTATGTGAATTGGTACAGGCTAAGGTTGATGATGAGGTGGAAGTATGCTGAGTATATATTTTCAAAGCAGATCTTCCATGTAAATTGACCACCATGAGATTACTTCCCAAGAAGGGTTGTATTTATGTCCCCTTTTCATGGTGCACTTCTTTGTCTGTGACTAACAAGCTGAGTAGGCTTGGCTAGGTGGTCTCTTGAATATTTTAATATTGAATCACAGGTACAGTCAGTTTATTTGCTATAATTTATCTCAGTGGTTTTCGACCTTTACAGATTACTGTACCTTTTTCAGGAGACTGACTTGTCTTGCGTAGTCCCAGGTTCCATTCACTTAAAAACTACTTGCTTTCAAAATCAGACATAAGAGTATAAAAGTGTCATAGCACACTATTACTAAAAAAATTACTTACTAATTTTTATCATACAATTATAATACAAATCAATGAGAATATAAATGTTGTACTTATATTTCACTGTCATTGGTTATCCCTCGATTTACATTTCCATATACAATTTATAGAGCAGTATAAACAAGTCATTATATGGAATTTTAGTTTGTACTGACTTCATTAGTGATTTTTATGTAGCCTGTTGAAAAAATGAGGCAAATTATCTGGATGAGTTGATGTACCCCCTGGAAGACCTCTGCATATACCCTGAGTAAACCTACCCCAACTGAGAATCACTGTTTTAGTTGACAGTTATGATCAGATAGCAGTGTGTCACATTTTGGTAGGGTGAATGTAATGCTGCAAGCATCTTTATTATGATAATTGCCATCCGAAGGCCAATGTGAGAATAGCTACTTATTCTTAGAACCCCTAATGGTATAGTGAGCATGCTACAACATGCTGGGGACAAGAAAGTTTTTCTAAGATGGAAGCTATCTAGTTGTTTATGTGAGGGTGTACCAGAATAAGAGATCTCAGTTTTTTCATTCTCCATATTCTACCTTGATGATAAGAATAAACTGAAAATTATCACCCGCAAATTCTACAGAATGAGGGAGTGTGGAAGTGTATTTTTCAGGGTGCAGAAGTCATTTACATGGGATACAAAACTGATGCAACTAGCTTTCATGCAGTACTGGAGAAAATACAGGCTATTACAGAGGTAGTGCCACTAAAGACAATGTCTTAAGTTAGTCCTGTTAAATTTTTATGGTAAATTTTTACCTAAATTGTCATCCATATTGGTTCCATTACACAAATTCCAGTGGGGTTAAATACAAACCAAACCAACCAACCCTCCCCACCCCCCATCTTTTTACTAAGCACCTGCCTGGTGATTCTGCATAGTTTTGTGAGAAACAATCCCATTCCAAGCACATCCCATTTTCCTGGCACAACCATACCCTTACTTTGCTTTAAATTATGTGCTTTAAAGCCACATACCAAATTGGGTGGTTCTAGCTCTTACCATTTAGGAGGAGTTCTTGAATAAATAGACGGACAGACAGACTCACTCACTCACAGGCAAACTCAAATATATAGTAGATTATCAAAAAGTTTAGATGGGTTGTATTTGTATTCTTTGTTTGCTTTCAATAGTTTGTATCTCTTATTCATGTTTTGTGTTATGTTGCCTATGCCAGTGTTTCTCAATCAGTGGTACAAGTACTCTTAGAGGTACTCGAGAGAAGTCTGGGGGATACATAACTGAAATTTGGAGAAACATAACAAACATAACTGAAATTTGGAGAAAACTGAATTTTTGTTTTAAGTTTTACAGCACTTTATTATTTTTGAACTTTTTACACCCAAAAATTTCATTGCCTACCTGGCTATGATTAAGTTGTTTAAACAAATGTGTTGCAATGGTAGAAAATGTTTTGTGTGTGTCTGAAAACTGTAGGTACTAGGGGTGCTTTATAAAAAAAGGTTGCGAAACACTGATCTATGCCATATAATATGGTTTCACTTTCCTGACTGGATGACTGGTAGTTTCTAAATAGGAGAATAATAAGTAATGAACACGTGCTTAGACAAATAATCATTCACATTACAATAAATCACTTTGGGGATACATGAGCAGTTTCAGAAATGAGTATTGGCCCATAAACAATATGACTCCATGAAACTTGGTAACTCAAATTTTGTATTTTTAGTCACAAAAATATTCACAAAGCAATTTCTTTAAAGCTATTCAATAAGCTGAGCTAGTTAGTGAGAAAGAGTGATAGAGAGAATGTTATCTGGTATTAACCAATAAAACAGCTGAGTCCCTTTCAAGATTTAAGACTGAATCGGTGTTTCTCCTTGTCAAATATACATTTCTAGTAGTTCAGAGATCCTAGTTTTCATCTCATGTGCTTAATCTAAACTGCAGTTTTACTCTTCTGAGAGAAACTAAAAGAGTCAATTGAGTTTTTATTGTTTTTTTCCCCAGTTGTAATCTGTTTATTTAATAGGTTTTCTTCATTAGAAAGGGAATAAGCACTAAGCAGGGACATTTATTGCAGTGTAGTTTAGATGAGACCATTGATTTGTTTTATTTTTGGATCATTAAGTTTATTATTATTGCTATCCATTTCTATTTTAACTTTAAGTAGACAGAATTCTCTACTTTAGACTTTTAATTTTATTCAGTAACTTCTATTCAACATAGCTATCTGCCACATATGTAAGAAATCTATATTCAGTAACAGTTGTAAGGGTTAAATGCTATTTTAATGGGTGTACAGATGATAAATCAAAATATAACTAGACAGGAAATGTCAGTACTCTATTTTAAGTGCTGCTTAGAGTCACTTCATGGATATTATTCATGTTTTATCTCAAAATATTCACTGGCCATGATAGCCACAGCTCCTAACCATATGGAGGTAAACACAGAACTAAAATCCACTCAAGTTATCCTTGAGGTTAGGGTCTCTGGCAAAGTGTTTCTATCTGGGTTTGGTATATATACTTCACCTCACCTGAAAGCCTGAAAAAGGGAAACTCAGAGACTTTAGAAATTTTATATGACAGTTATAACACTTTGGACTTGCTTTACTCCTAAATTGGATGCTGGGCAAAAGATTCATGGTGAATGCTTTAGTGCAGTGGTTCTTAGCTGCTTCCACACCAGGACAAACTGCTCTCCCTTCCCCCAAATTAGCTGGGATGACTCATCCTCTCAGTTTTTTATATGGGAAGAATACGATGTCATGACCTCTTGACTTCTATTTGTGATGCTACTGGGAGAGGCATGGCCTCAAGATGAAAACCCTTACTTTTATTGTAAGACTGTGCTTGGTTTTGGGAAACATTCACAATGGTATGTATTCTTAAAAACAATGTTTACAATGACATTTCATATAAAAATGAAACTGGACAACTCAAGACTTGTTTTTTTACCAACAAAATGTAAAGAATTGTTAAAGACTACTCCATCAAAGTTCTGTCTTCTCTACTTAACTACACAGGACATACATAGAATTGAATGTATAAAGATTAACAGGGGAGACTTGTTTATAAATGGTCCGGCTGCACTAAGGCAATGTCTTGTTATGGGGGGAGAAAGAGAAACTCAGATGTCACATTGTGTCAAAAATGTCACAGCCATGATGACTATGGGTACTCTGGGTTATTGGGAGATCCAGGTGGGAAACAGGCTGCCTTAGGTCAGTGATACACTAACATAAATAACAAGCAGTAATCCTTAAGTCTTTAGCGTCTTCCTGGTTTCATCCATTTCTCCCAAATAGCAATTAAATGTTTATTTGACTCCTCTCTTTGGAACTTGCAAGATCTATCATGGGAGAAGGGGGAAGATGGGGGGGAAAGCTTGCCATTACAGATCTAGTAATAGGGAGAGAGGAGAGGCTTACCAAATGTGATACAGCAATGAGATGTCTCACTGACCTTCCTGGTACCTCCGTTACCTGGCCTTTAAGAATGGGATGGGTCTATTTTTCTCAGGGAGCGCCCAGTCATCCAGGGCATTCTGGTCACCTAGCATGAAAGCAGATAGCATGAAAGCATATTTAAAGTGACGGAGTCCACTCTCACCTGTGCTGCCTCTTACTATTCTCTCACTGGAAAGACCTGTCAGTTTCTGCTTCTGTGTACCTACTAACACATGTGAAACTCTGCTTGGCTCCTCGCTCTGAAGGGGTAATGGAATAGAAGACTCTTGAATAGACAATTCAGACAGACCCTCAGTGCAAGAGAGGCAGGAGGATCCAGAGTATGACAGGTGGAAAACCTTTGTTCACTTCCTTGGTTCTCTAGCTCTAATTTGGTGTGTGACATTGGGCATGCCACTTACAAATAATCCTTTGGGCTTCAGCTTACCCTGCTGACGTGAACACTCTTTTTGTAAAAACACTATGACGGGGTGAGCAAGTTATAGCTCGCAGGCCAGATCTGGCCCACCAAGCCATTTGATCTGGCCCACAGCCACTCTACTGCTTCCCTGCCCCCAGGCCAATCGAGACCTGGGGGTTGGGAATGAACAAAGTCATTTGCTGTTCAAAGCAGCTGGCAGCTCCCTCCCACCACCAAGGGTGCACAGCGCCTAGCGGGAACCACCAGCCATTTTGTTCAGTAAACGATTTTGTGCACTCCCCTGCCCCCAGGTCCCAATTGTCCTGGAAGCAGGGGAACAAGCAGTCTTCTCCCCCTGCCAGGGGTGCACAGCGCCTAGAGGGAACTGCCAGCTATTCAAAATAGCTGGTGGTTCCCTCTAGCTGCCACACACCCGTGCCAGGGCAGGGGGCAAGAGACTTTGCACACACTCCCCCACCCAGAGGCTCCAATTACCTGGGGGCAGAGGAGCATTCAAAGTCTCCTCCCCCTGCAAGGGGTAGCTGTGCCTAGAGGGAACAGCTCCCTTCCATCCAAGGCCCCATTCCCATGAGGTCTCTTCCAGCTCTATGGTTCTATGATTCTATGATTCCTTCCAGGGAGTCTGGCCCACGATCATTGTCAAAATTCATGAAGTGGCCCCCCTGCAAAAATTATTGCCCACTCCTGCTCTAGGAGAAGCTATATGGCCTTCTACACAAACTAAACTTCCATCACCTCTTCCCCTCATAGGGATCTGAAAGTTAAGCCCCTGCATTTACCATAGAATCATAGAATAGTAGGATTGGAAGGGACCTCGAGAGGTCATCGAGTCCAGTCCCCTGCCCTCATGGCAGGACCCAGTACTGTCTAGACCAACCCTGCTAGACATTTATCTAACCTACTCTTAAATATCTCCAGAGATGAAGATTCCACAACCTCCCTGGGCAATTTATTCCAGTGTTTGACTACCCTGACAGTTAGGAACTTTTTCCTAATGTCCAACCTAAACCTCCCTTGCTGCAGTTTAAGCCTATTGCTTCTTATTCTATCCTCAGAGGCCAAGATGAACAAGTTTTCTCCCTCCTCTTTATGACATCCTTTTAGATACCTGAAAACTGCTATCATGTTCCCCCTCAATCTTCTCTTTTCTAAACTAACCAAACCCAATTCTTTCAGCCTTCCTTCATAGGTCATGTTCTCTAGACCTTTAATCATTCTTGTTGCTCTTCTCTGGACCCTCTCCAATTTCTCCACATCTTTCTTGAAATGCGGTGCCCAGAACTGGACACAATACTCCAACTGAGGCCTAACTAGCGCCGAGTAGAGCGGAAGAATTACTTTTCATGTCTTGCTCACAACACACCTGTTAATGCATCACAGAATTATGTTTGCTTTTTTTGCAACAGCATCACACTGTTGACTCATATTCAGTTTGTGGTCCACTATAACCCCTAGATCCCTTTCTGCCGTACTCCTTCCTAGATAGTCGCTTCCCATTCTGTATGTGTGAAACTGATTGTTCCTTCCTAAGTGGAGCACTTTGCATTTGTCTTTATTAAACTTCATCCTGTTTACCTCAGACCATTTCTCCAATTTGTCCAGATCATTTTGAATTATGACCCTATCCTCCAGATTAGTCGCAACCCCTCCCAGCTTGGTATCATCTGTAAACTTGATAAGTATACTTTCTATGCCAATATCTAAATCGTTGATGAAGATATTGAAGAGAGCCGGTCCCAAAACACACCCCTACGGAACCCCACTTGTTATACCTTTCCAGCAGGATTGAGAACCATTAATAGCTACTCTCTGAGTATGGTTATCCAGCCATTTATGCACCCACCTTATAGTAGCCCCATCTAAGTTGTATTTGCCTAGTTTATTGATACGAATATCATGCGAGACCATATCAAATGCCTTACTAAAGTCTAGGTATACCACATCCATTGCTTCTCCCTTATCCACAAGACTCGTTATCCTATCAAAGAAAGCTATCAGATTGGTTTGACATGATTTCTTCTTTACAAATCCATGCTGGCTGTTCCCTATCATGTTGCCACCTTCCAAGTGTTTACAGATGATTTCCTTAATTACTTGCTCCATTATCTTCCCTGGCACAGAAGTTAAACTAACTGGTCTGTAGTTTTCTGGGTTGTTCTTATTTCCCTTTTTATAAATGGGCACTATATTTGCCCTTTTCCAGTCTTCTGGAATCTCTCCTGTCTCCCATGATTTTCCAAAGATGATAGCTAGAGGCTCAGATACCTCCTCTATCAGCTCCTTGAGTATTCTGGGATGCATTTCATCAGGCCCTGGTGACTTGCAGGCATCTAACTTTTCTAGGTGATTTTTAACATGTTCTTTTTTTTATTTTATCTTCTAAACCTACTCCCTTCCCACTAGCATTCATTATGTTAGGCATCCCTTCAGACTTCTCGGTGAAGACCGAAACAAATAAGTCATTAAGCATCTCTGCCATTTCCAAGTTTCCTGTTACTGTTTCTCCCTCCTCACTGACCAGTGGGCCTACCCTGTCCTTGGTCTTCCTCTTGCTTCTAATGTATTTATAAAAAGTCTTCTTGTTTCCCTTTATTCCTGTAGCTAGTTTGAGCTCATTTTGTGCCTTTGCCTTTCTAATCTTGCCCCTGCATTCCTGTGTTGTTTGCCTATATTCATCCTTTGTAATTTGTCCTACTTTCCATTTTTTATAGGACTCCTTTTTTAGTTTTAGATCATTCAAGATCTCGTGGTTAAGCCAAGGCAGTCTTTTGCCATATTTTCTATCTTTCTGATGCAGCGGAATAGCTTGCTTTTGGGCACTTAATAATGTCCCTTTGAAAAACTTCCAACTCTCCTCAGCTGTTTTTCCCCTCAGTCTTGATTCCCATGGGACCTTACCTATCAGCTCTCTGAGCTTACCAAAATCCGCCTTCCTGAAATCTATTGTCTCTATTTTGCTGTTCTCCCTTCTACCCTTCCTTAGAATTGTGAACTCTATGATTTCATGATCACTTTCACCCAAGCTGCCTTCCACTTTCAAATTCTCAACCAGTTCCTCCCTATTTGTTAGGATCAAATCTAGAACAGCTTCCCCCTGGTAGCTTTTTCAACCTTCTGAAATAAAAAGTTGTCTCCAATGCAGTCCAAGAATTTATTGGATAGTCTGTGCCCTGCTGTTTTATTTTCCCAACATATATCTGGATAGTTGAAGTCCCCCATCACCACCAAATCTTGGGCTTTGGATGATATTGTTAGTTGTTTAAAAAAAAGCCTCATCCACTTCTTCCACCTGGGTAGGTAGCCTGGAGTAGACTCCTAGCATGACATCACCCTTGTTTTTAATCCCTTTTAGTGTAACCCAGAGACTCTCAACACTTCCGTCTCCTATGTCCATCTCCACCTCACTCCAAGTGTGTTCATTTTTAATATACAAGGCAACACCTCCTCCCCTGTCTATCCTTCCTGAGCAAGCTCTACCTTCTATACAAACATTCCAGTCATGTGTATTATCCCACCAAGTTTCTGTGATGCCAACAATGTCATAATTGTACTTATTTATTAGCATTTCCAGTTCTTCCTGCTTATTACCCATACTTCTCGCATTTGTATATAGGCATCTAAGATACTGATTTGACCTTGCCTCCCAGTTTTGCCCTGATCCTCCTTTCTCTCTGCCATTATAGCCCACGCTCCCTCCCATTTACGACCCATCTCCCAGATCTCCATGTTCTCCACTTACCTGTGGGCTTTGTTCACCTGTCCCCGTCGAACCTAGTTTAAAGCACTCCTCACTAGGTTAGCCAGTCTGTGTCCAAATAGGGTCTTCCCCCTCCTTGAAAGGTGAACGCCATCTCTGCCTAGCAGTCCTTCCTGGAATAGCATCCCGTGGTCAAGGAAGCCAAAGCCCTCCTGGCGACACCATCTTCACAGCCAGACATTCACCTCCAGGATGCACTTGTCTCTGCCTGGGCCCCTACCTTTGACAGGAAGGATCGAAGAGAATACCACCTGCACTCTAAACTCCTTCACCCATACTCCCAGAGCCCTGTAGTCACTCTTGATCCGCTCAATGTCACACCTCTCAGTATCATTTGTGCCCACATGGATGAGTAGCATGGGGTAGTAGTCAGAGGGCTGGATAATCCTCGACAATGCCTCCGTAACATCTCGGATATGGGCCCCTGGCAGACAGCATACCTCCCAAGATGAAATGTCAGGGCGACAGATGGGTGCCTCCGTCCCCCTCAGAAGAGAGTCTCCGACCACCACTACCCTATGTTTCCTATTCGCAGTGGTGGCAGCAGACCTCCCAGCCTTGGGGGTACGAGGCTTTTCCTCCTCTGTTGTAGGGGGTGATTCCTTATCTCCTGTATAAAGAAGAGCATAACGGTTTCCTAGAACCACAGTGGGAGGGTTCGAAGCAGGGGTGGAGCAGTGCCTGCTGCCAGAAGTAACCAGCTGCCAGTGTCCATCCTGAGCCGTCTCCTCCTCCACCAGTGGTGTGTCCACAGTCCTGTGCACTGGGACAGCTACCTCAGCTATCTCCTCATGAACATGGTCCAGGAATTGCTCGTGGATTCGGGTGCTCCTCAGCCTAGCCACCTCCTCCTGTAGCTCTCCCACCTGCTACCTGAGAGATTCCACCAGCAGGCACCTGTCGCATTGGATGATCTCCCCAGCCTGGATATCAGTAAGTGGAAACTGCAAGCCACAGTCCCTGCAAAACCTCACCAGGATCTGGGTAGAGGCATCCATGCTCAGGCACTCTGTCTGGCTACAGGCGCAGGTGGAGGAGACAGAAGCAGTGCTGGCACAGGTGTTGCGGGTCTTCCTGACCATAGTAGGCCTCCCTCTGTCAAACTCCCTCTCAAACTCCCCTGTCTGCAGCCCCCCTGTCCGCTTTCGCTCCCTGGTCACTCTGCCTCTGGCTTTTAAAGATTGCTTGCCTAGGCCAGGCCTGCCCCCCTCGTTATTCTTTCTGTTAACTGTGAGCCCTTTCATTTGGAAAAATTTAGCACAATCCTACTTTTCTGTAGTTCCACAAAATTAGAAACATTGGTAACCATATTTCAGCTATCCTTTCATTTAATAGAAACATAGCTGGTGTTGGGTCACAAATTATGTTGATTACAATGAGCAAAATACCACTCAGCCTGCTGAATATCTAACATATCTAAGCAAAGCAGGAGCAAACTGTATTTACATAGACACACCCAGGGTGTCTCCCCACTTCCAGCTAGCTGTAAAGGATGCATTTAATCAGATCCTGTTTACATCCAGACAGCTCATCAGTGATTGACATAATACTGCTAAAGCAGATATACACTGTAAAACAACGGGCATATCTGTATGTCATAGGCATTTGAACTGGTAACTAGATCCAAATTTTACTTTCAGGAAAGGAGACTGAAAATAGTGATTATGCTGTATTGGTGACTGTTCTGCAATTACAAGAGTAGATTATCCTGGTTCTGCTTCCAAGCTAAGGAGCTAGATAGGGAATTGAGCAATCAGAGTCAGTCACCAGATAGCCTGTAACAAGTGTGCCTCTCTGTTTTAGGAGCACTTTCTTTGTCTTTCTCTATTATTGGTTTCTTGTGTATTGTTATGCATTTTGAGAAATAAAGTAGTTACATTATAGGTTTCCAACATGTTTTATCACACTTACCAGTGTGTGTGCTGTCAAAATATGAATATAGTCTATCAACTACCATTTTGACCTTCCTGATGCAGTCATACAGGACTGAAGTTTGTTGTCCCCATAAAGTGGCTACAATTCTAGTATATGGAGATGGTTTGGCTCTCTAGTAACTTACAAAGAACAATAGTCAACCATTTAAAAAATGCTACATATGGGCATAAACTGACAAGGTTCCAAGTTTCCTCAATTCCCAGTGCTTAGATAAAAGAGGCTCAAACTTTGCTGTCTTAGACATGTTTCTCCTCTTTTGTTTTTGCCTGTTTTGTCTCTAAATTTGTCCACCATCTCTTTTTATTTCTGCCTATGAAACTTTGGAGGAAGGGTAATGAATTTATCATAAATATGCTTCAACAGGTTTTACATGTCAAAGGACACTGGAAAACTTTGTCTTTTGTTTTCATGAAAATGAGGGGGAAACCCCAAGAATCATTTTCATTACTCAGTAAGCATTTTTACTGAAAAAAAATGAACGACATAGTCTTGGCGTTCTTCTGTGAAACTGAAGAATTTTGTGGTGATGACTTCAGTTGTCCGAGCATGACTGAGCATTCTCACATAATTTTGAAAAATAAACACAACTTGTTTGGTTTGAACTGGTGTCTAATGGCTAAATGTTAACTTTCCAGAAATATCACTTCACTGTTGTTTTTAATTTGTTACATTTCTTTGTACCTCAGCACACATAGCAGCAATTACTCAAAAATGTATTTTTGCAGATCCAAGTGGTCTAGATGTTAAAAGTTCTGTTCTATAATCCATTTTTTCCTCCATCCCTTAGCTGGTCCTGGGCTCAACCTTTATGTGGAAAGGAAAACAAAATCAAATCACTGGATGAGAACAATGTTGCTTTGCAAAGTAAGGGCATAATCCAAAGCATCACTCAATCCATTGATTTCAATGGGCTTTATATCAAATTTCAGTGCCAATAAGCACCGGGCTTATAAATTCCCTGCCAAATTGGTAGGGAAGTTTCAATTTAAGTTTTCCCCCCAAAGCCTGGTTATTGATTATGGATACTTAATCAGCCAGGTAAATGGAAAACGTTACCAGGTAAATGGAAAACAGAGAGCTATATTCAAGAAGTCTGATTCCACTCCCACACAATTTAAGATCCAGGCAAAACAACTCAGTGAATTTCCACTTTATGTGATAAACTACATTTTCATCCTTCCCAGAAAGAATAGAGTTAATGTCCTTTTTTTCTCAACAATTCATCAGTTGAATGGCATGATGCTATTTAAATTGTTAGGCCTATGATATGAAAGTAACTAGAAGCAATTGTTATAGCTTTGTGTTAGAATGATTTCCATACATTATATCATCTATAGCAGCCAACTTATTAAAATAATTGTGCAATTGACTCTATCTAATTACCTTGCTTTTCATTCCCTTGATATGCATACAAGATGGCTTCTACTACACATGTTGAAAGAAGAGGAACAACCAAAGATGTCTTTATATAGTCATAGCTATGAAAGGTGAGGCTGAATTGTTTTCATTCTAATTTAAAAGCTCTAGAAATCCAAGTAAATGTCAAGTTATTTCCATATTAACTCAGCAAAGGACAGAGTCAGAGTATTGTGTGTGTTTATGTAGTGTCACATCACAGAGAAAATCAAAATAAAAAAAGAGAGTTTGGAGTAGAGACACAGCCCTGATGATCATTTTAGATGGGATCTGAACTAGCTCATAGATCTTTTAGAGAGTTTTTTTTTTTCATATCTCAAACCTTAATTATCCTGTAACTGGTAGGATGCTAGCTAGCGCAGCTCATAGGAAAATAGTCACTATTGTATTTTGTCTGCTCTTTGTCACAATATCTAAAGCCCCTCTGATAAATTACCTTTCTTTTTTTCCTTTGGTGCACAGTAAATAAGTATATTTTCAAAATACGACGGGAAAGAATGGACTGTTTGTTAAATGGTTTTTGAATTGGTCCTGCCCATTAACCACAAGCATGTTATTTTCTACTCTTCATTTAGAAGAAATTGAGTGCTTCCATTTCATATAAAAAGTAGTAATAAATGTTGGCATGGCCACTCAACAACTGGGGTTTCCGATAATGGAACTACTACCTGGTAAAAGTTGCAATCTGAGTCTTGTCTTAGTTGTTCTAGGCACAAATTGTCATCTAAGCAAGTGGTATCAGGATTCAGGATCGGAGGCGGTATAGAGGGAGATAAAAACATTTAGAAAACTCCCAGGGGAAAAGTAATGAGGATCAAACTGAGCCCTCAATAAAAGCAGATTAATTTATTTGACAAAAAGCACAGTACTGTCATTGGGGCCTCTTCACCATCTTGTTGTGGCCCATGCTGTTGATTTTGCTGTGTGTTATGTGAATGGAAACACTCAATTTCTTGTAACCAAATCGCTGAAAACAGACTAGTTGCACTGCTTGAACCAAGGGTAAATTTGATACTACAGGCCTCCAAGTTTGTGAATTTGCTTGCTATCACCTGAAAAGACAATAGGAGTTGTCATCATACTGCTAGGAAAAATCTGTTCTTATGTGGATTAAAGCAGGAGGAAAAATATTTTCAAATAGCAGGTCTCAATATACTAAAATACACTCACCTTTTAATTAGAAGGTGCACCTGCCAACCTGCCAAATACCTTTCTGGTATTCAAAAGGAGGGATCCAAGAAAAATACTAGTGCAAAATAATTACATTATGGTAGGTTTTATTGTTTAGTGAAAAAAAGACTTTTATAACATCTGTTTCATCATTCTGTATTTCTCATCAAAATCATTTCTCTGCATGGGAATTTTCTGCTAGCATGTCTCCCTGTTGCTAGTGCAGAAACCCATGGCTACACAGCAGGCTCATGGCTTGAAGGAAGGAAAAGGCTGCTAGGAGATCAGATTATTTTCATCTCTTCTTTCCTTTCCAAACTTCTTGTTTCTCTTTGTTATAAATTGAGGTGGGGCTTTCGCTGTTGAGCACCAAACACCAAAGTAAGAGTTTCCTACTTAGTTAATGTTTTGTATGTTTTGTTTGGCTATAATCTCTTTCTGCTTCTGCCACACCTGCAACTAGCACATTGTTTTGGGGAAAAGGGTGTCAGTGGAGATGGGCAGGTAACAAACAGGTTGTACTAGCAGGTGCTCTCACTGCAGGAACTCAGTGTACTGTTAAGGTATCTGTGGCACATCAGGGAGAAAGGCAAGCATGGAACTTCAGGAGAAGCACCATGAAATATAAGGTATTAAATCATTTCTGCTAAGGAAATAGATGGCCATAGATTTATGGTTTTTAGTCAAGTGAATGCCACAAGTACTTTTTTCCTCAATATTCATCCAGCTACAGTTCAAAACTTGGAGAGAAGCCCAATCCAGATTCATCCTTTATACACACAAAAAAACACCTTATTTTGTTTAGGCTGCTGGTATGTTTGAAAACTGAGATGTATTCCTTCTTCTTGCAGTGCCTGTGTTTTGAATCTAGCTAGTGCACAATTACAGATAGCAAACATCTTTTTCAGCATAGTCCTTTTTTACTCATTTTTTGTAATCACATAAATCATAAAAATTAGAGATAGTAAATACCTAGAAGTTCATCCTCCATTTCCTGCACTACATTTTCTAGTGCTTTCCCAGCCTTGTTTTAATTGTGTCAAGTAACAGTTCCTTTCACTCTTCCTTGTGGAGACTCTAATACGCTAATATATTTCAGTGTCGAGATTTTTTTCTCAATGTTCCGCCTACAATTTCCCTTTCTACATTTTCCATTTGTTCTGTTATATATTCTTATACCATCCTAAAGTCCTTGCAACTGTGATTGTGAATACATATAGGGAGGAAGAAAATTATCTCCAGTTACAAAGCTTTATTGTTGGAATTTTTTGGAAGGCTCAAATAAAAATAAGCAAGTCAACAGTTAGATATCCTATATCAGGGCTACTCTACTTTGGAAGCCCCGGGGGCCATAGTGATACTCACAGAACATGCTGAGGGCTGCAACTTAAGTGTAGTTGCACATACATGCAAATATATATGCAAATAGCTTCTTTCACACTGACAGGCATGAATAAAAAGATTAAGGAAAGACTACACAACACACAGGCCCCGTTTAAGTCAGTTCTGCTCATATTAATAAAATGCAATATTTGCCCAATTTCCACCCATATGACAGCCTTTTAATGAGCAATGACAGTCCAGGAATTTAACTACTAAAACTCATATCAACAGAAGACCATTATATTGGCTACTTTTTTGTTTTGGCTCCCACCCGCGAGCCGTGTGTTGAGCCCCGCGTAAATCCAAACTGAACCGTGGGCCGAAAACAAACAGGCCCTTGCTTCAACAAAAATTTTTACATGAGAGTTCCATATGAACCCAGCCAATGGCTGAACCTGCACATCTCTGGCTATCCGAGTAATGCCCCTATCCTAGCCATGGCCACTTACTTTTCAGGAATTACTAACTGTCTCTGGGCTATCCTCTAGTAGAGAGAAGATTGTAACAGTATATTAGTTAGACAATGAATCTTGAATTGACTTTGTGTGAATAATTTTAAGGACACAATATTATTCTGTTATGTGCTCGATTCTCTATGCAAAGCATTCAATGGGATGAGAGTCAATAAATAAATTGGGGTAGCTTCATGCTAGCCCCCATCTTGTGGGACAAGATGGCTATAGATTGCACATAACCCATGATATTCTCTAGTGAGAACTTTTTCAAGGAGGAATCATCCAGATATACTGGCTTAAAATAATGCAGATCTAATTTCTGTAGCCAGGCAAGCAGAAACACAGGAATATGCTTTCACAAAGATGAGAGGCCTATAGATAATAAGACATCAGAGATATTTAAGTACAGTAACTCCATATTAAAGGGAATCAATCTCATAGTTGAAAAATAGAAGCCTGAGCAGTTCCAGAAATGGAGACCTTTGCCTAACAATCATTTGTTTGTATGTGACCCAAGGCAGTATGATAGAAAGTCATTGTCTAACATTTGGTGCTGCTTAATGATTTTCAGTTGCTTTATGGGATATGAAACAGTGGTCAAAGGGATGAGTTTCCACGTTTAAAAACAAGAAAGCTATATTATCGTAACTGCTGTTCACAAAGCAGTCTCAGCACAGAGGCCAAGTCTCTTTAGATACAGAACAAATTTTATTAGTGGGATAGTTTGAACTTATCCCATTCCAAATGCATTTGCATGAATAAAAAGCCTAAGTGGTTTCTCCCCAGTATTCATTACTTTGCATGTACTTACATTAGACGTAATCTCCCAACATGTTTTCCAAACACACACATGATTAAATACAATGAATTTCATTGGAAAGTAATAGAAATCCTTTACAGTTAAAATATATAATATAGTCCTTGTCACACACTGTTACAACAGGGACAAAATTCATTAAATGAGGATTTGGGCAATTGAGAGAAAAAACTGTTCAATGTTCTGCACATCACATTATATGGAGCTGAACAAATACCTGAGTTTAAATTACAACAGTTTCTTTCTTTGGGTTTTTTTAGAAGGATTTTGGAAATCTCAGTGCTCCAGATACTGGACCTGACTTTGTTCCCTTTTCCACTGCTCCAATATAGGAAGAATCCCAGAGCAGCGTAAGTCTCATTTGCAGGATGATTATATTTCCATATACTCAATATGGAACACATGGTAAAGTGAGTTCAATGGCAAACAATCAGAACTATGCTGTGCAAATGTTCAAACTAAGATCAAATTGATGGGGTCTCTGTTAAAAAGAGATACTGTATAGTTGGATTCTTTTTATTTACCTTCTTATCTTTAAGGCTTAAATTGACATGAGGAAAGATGACATACACTCTTGTGCACCTCTCTCTCACACGGGTGAGAGGTGGGTGGTGACTAACTAACCCAACCCACCCTGCCCAGCACATCCTGTATGCCTGGTTCGAGCCCTTGGATGAATGTGCCTCTCCTGTTACCTGACACCACATTTTCCTGAGGCATTACATGGGCCAGAGGGTCTTGGGGTTTCCTGGGATACTGGCCAAGACAATCAGTGAGAGTAGGAAGGAACCTGCTAGTCATGTTGATGAATTGGCACTCTGACTAGCGGTTGGTTCTCTCTACAGTGCTAGGAGTGGAACATTCCCCACTGGGCAGGGTATAGAGGAGCAGCAGGGTTGGGTGGAGCTGAAGGGGGCAAAGAAGGGACAACAGTGAGAAGGGCAGCATTTAAAGAGCTGATAGGTGAGCAGCAGAGGCAACACATAACTGACTGCTGCCTGGTGCCTTCCCACGCTCACCATCCACCGCAGTTTTCAGTATGCAGCCATTGGCAGAAATGGGAGGTAATGTGGGCCAAAGAACACTATACTCTGGCAATTCTAGACTGGCAAATTGCCATTTTAGCCAGACATAAATTAAAGTAACCCCTACAAGTTGCTCTGATGTACTTAGTAGATAGGAAGGAAGCAAACGTAAATGGAGCTACTATAAGGTGAGTGAATAACTGTCTGGATAACCATGCTCAGAGAGTAGTTATTAATGGTTCACAGTCATGCTGGAAGGGCATAACAAGTAGGGTTCCCCAGGGGTCTGTTTTGGGACCAGTTCTGTTCAATATCTTCATCAACGATTGAGATGATGGCATAGAGAATATGCTTATTAAGTTTGGAGATGATACTAAGCTGGGAGGGGGTTGCAAGTGCTTTGGAGGATAGGGTCATAATTCAAAATGATCAGGACAAACTGGAGAAATGGTCTGAGATAAAATAGGATGAAGTTTAATAAGGACAAATGCAAAGTATTCCACTTAGGAAGGAACAATCCATTTCACACATACAGAATAGGCAGTGATTGTCTAGGAAGGAGTACTGCAGAAAGGGATCTAGAGTTATAGTGGACCACAAGCTAAGTCTGGGTCAACAGTATGACACTGTTGCAAAAAAAGCAAATATGATTCTGGGATGCAATAGTGTTGTGAGCAAGACATGCAAAGTCATTATTCCGCTCTACTCTGCTGATTAGGCCTCAACTGGAGTACTGTGTCCAGTTCTGGGCACCACATTTCAAGAAAGATGTGGAGAAATTGGAGAAGGTCCAGAGAAGAGCAACAAACATGATTAAAAATGACCTATGAGGGAAGACTGAAAGAAGTAGGCTTGTACAGTTTGGGAAAGAGAAGACTGGGGGGGAGGGCATGATAATGGTTTTCAAGTATCTAAAAGGGTGTTACAAGGAGGGGAAAAAATTGTTCTCCTTGGCCTCTGTGGATAGGACAAGAAGCAATGGGTTTAAATTGTTTAAATTGAAGCAAGGGAGGTTTAGGTTGGACATCAGGAAAAACTTCATGCCTGTCAGAGTGGTTAAACACTGAAATAAATTGTCTAGGGAGGTGGTAGAATCTCCATCACTGGTTAGACAGACACGTGTCAGGGATGATCTAGGCAGCATTTAATCTTGCCGTGAGGGCAGGGGACTGGACTCGATGACCTCTCAAGGTCCCTTCCAGTTCTAGTGTTCTACGATTCTATGATTCTAAGAAACATACAAGCATCAGTGAGTCACAAATATCTCTTATATTATCTCCCAGTATTTTACACCCAGCCTATGTCTACACTACAAGGTTTTTGCAGCAGAGTATTCTAATGATGGACTCATCAGCATAATTTGTGATGTCATTCGCATATTTTCTGCTGATGCTTTTTGTGCAAGTGTAGCCACTTCTGTTTTGCGCAAAAAAACCCTTTTCCGCAAGATCCTTATGCCTCTCCCATCATTAGCATACTCTCTGCCACAAAAACTTGCAGTGTAGACAAAGCCCCAGAGGTCAGCATTGGCAATATGACCAGACATGATCTATCATTCTATTATTGAATAAAGCCATTTTAGTCATCAAATTATCAGACCTAACATCATTTTGTTATGAGGCCAGTGCCTGCATGGGCCAGATATGGTGAGTGGGATGATGTGCATAAAAGAGAAAAATATACCAGAGTGAGTGCTAGCCCTTCTCCCCCTAATATTCACCAACAACTGTCACTGGTATATCTCCAGTATGATTAGCACATATTGCAAGCATGAGGCAAGCGATCCATTACATACTGAAAATACACCACAGGCAGGCAACATTAATTATCTGTGTTCTTTTTATTCCTTTGTGGCAGCTGCACAATTATGTCTGAGGCATAGCAACAACACATGGGAGATACTTTTATTGGTTTTCTAATAGAAATAACACAAATATCAGTCTAAATCACTTCGGCCATAAATGGCTCCCAATATATTTTAAAGAAAGAAGAGATTTCAGTTATAGTGGCATTTTTTGGTTTTACTGCAATAATGAACAACATTTTAAGCAAATCTAAGCTGACTGGAAAAGTGCACTAAGCTCCAAATAGAGGAAAAAGAGGTCCAAATGTCTTAGTTTCTACTTATCCATTTGCCACATTTCCCCCCACCCTCCCCCCAAAAAAAAAAGAAAAAGGGGAGGAGGAAGGATCTAGTGAATGAGATAACTCCATAACACTCTGCAATGGAATATCTAAAGCAAACTATCTTGTTTTGGATCAGGTATTTGGATTTCAACAAAAATGTAGTTTTTGGCAGAAAGATACTTTTTAAGGTATTTTTCCCATTAAAAACAGAACAAAATGTTTGGGAATATGACATGGCACCTGTTCTAGATGGGGTTACTCTCCCCCTGAAAGAACAGGTATGTAGCTTGGGAGTCCTCCTGGACCCTTTTTTAACATTTGGAAACCAGATTTTTTCGGTAGCCAGGAGTGCTTTTGGGCAGCTTCATCTGATCCTCCAGCTGCGACCCTTCCTGAACAAGCATGACTTGGCCACAGTGATCCATGCTCTTGTTACATCTAGACTGGATCACTGTAATGCACTTTATGTGGGGCTGCCTCTTAAGAGCCTTCAGAAACTTCAGCTGGTCCAGAATGCGGCTGCTCGTGTCTTAACTAATACTCATTATATGGAGCACATTATGCCAGTGCTTCGGCAGCTACACTGGCTTCCGGTATGTTTCTGGGCACAATTTAAGGTTTTAGTTATGAAAGCCTTAAATGGGTTGGATCTGGGGTATCTGAAGGACTGTCTTCTCCCATATGGACCTGCCCGGGGATTGAGGTCAGCTGGGGAGGCTTTGCTTCGTGTTCCCTCACTTGTGGAGATAAGATTAACATCTTCGCGGAACAGGGCCTTCTCAGTTTTTGCTCCCAGGCTGTGGAATTCTCTTCCTTGGGATATTCGCATGGTGCCAACGCTAGCATTGTTTCAGTGTCAGGCTAAAGCCACCCTTTTTACTCGTGCTTTTATTAATGTTTGAGTCTGTATGTGTATGTTCCTCTTCTCGGTATGTTTTTAGCAGGTTTTATGTCCCTTTGGGATCTTGTATTTTAAATTTTTATATATATTTGTATTGTGTTTAAAATTTTTGTAAGCCACCTTGAATATTTTAAATAGAGAGGCGGGGTAAAAATATTTAAATAACTAACTAACTAAATAAATAAAAAAAACTATCCCATATATGAAGCCCTCTAGTATGTTCTTGAAGGGAGAAGGGACTCTCTGGGTACGGCTACACTAGCTCATTAGTTCAAGCTAGTAGGGTAATGAGGGCAAGCGGAGTTGCAAATGAAGCCCGGGATTTAAATATCCCGGGCTTCATTTGCATGTTCAGCGCGCCATTTTTAAATCCCCTTAGTCGAACTCCGTGCCCGCGGCTACGCGCGGCACGGACTAGTAGGTCGAATTAAAGATCCTAATTGAACTACCGTTACTCCTCGTGGAATGAGGAGTAACGATAGTTCGAATTAGGATCTTTAATTCGAACTACCTAGTCCGTGCCGCGTGTAGCCGCGGGCACGGAGTTCGGACTAAGGGGGATTTAAAAATGGCGGCACCCGTGAACATGCAAATGAAGCCCGGGATATTTAAATCCCGGGCTTCATTTGCAACTCCGCTTGCCCTCATTACCCTACTAGCTTGAACTAACGAGCCAGTGTAGCCGTACCCTCTGATCCAGTGGGCATGATACCATTACTTACTGTGATATCCCATGACAGAGGCTCCTCTGTTTCTATTGTCAGACTGGAGCAGAAGCACATATAATTTGGACAAGAATGCTGAATGTCTTTGCAGCAGATTCCATCCCTAACTTTGGCTGTGGATGCTTTCTGCAGCAACTCTTTGGGGGTATAGATTGGATAAAAGTTGTTAGGGCCTGCTGAAGAAAAATAAAAAGCTGGTAGTCCCCTCAGGTTTACTTCCTTGGGGAATTTACAAAGGTAGAAATCGTTGACATCTCTCTGTTCAAAATTTTGTGGTTTTTCCTGTTATTAAACTTGTGTATTTAAAATAAAATGATTCTTTTTTGACACATACACACATAAGTCAATGTTGAAACACAGTGGCTATAACTAGGGAGAAATATTTGCTTAGTACAATTAACGTTTAGGAAGAAAGTGCTACTGTAAGTCAAGGTAGCAAATAAACATTGCTTGAGAACTGCATCTCAGAGAGAAATATTACTGGAAACCAGTCAAAATGCTATTTCAAAGCCTCCCTGATTCAAATAGCCTTCCTCTGCATTTAAGTCAACTTAAGTCAACTTAAATCGGTAGTGCAGACATGGGCATAGTGATAGATAGATTTTTTCCTTATTCAAGGAAATGTAAATGCTCGTGTAAATAAATCTGTCATGTTCAACAAGCATAGTATTTTTATGTTTGCTGGCATAGATATCAAAAGAAAGAAGAAAAGTTGATCAAAGCAGTTTAGTCGTGAAGGGAGAGGAATGAAGAATATACTTTGCTATATATATTACATTAACTCAAGAAGATTGTAGGTAGGGTTCTTATTAATGAAAGAAATGTAGCAGCTTGTATGACAAAAACAAACATGACTCCTTCTGATACCTTATTCATTTAATATTGCTCCAGGAAAAGTAAGAAGCTAAAAATATGTAAGTAACTGAATGGTGCTTCAAGTCTTTATATCATGGATGACAAATGATATGCTAGTGGATCAAATACAGCTTTTTCCCTAAAATGCATTCAGTGGCAACTTTTTCTACATAACTGCAGTTTGAGAACAAAAGTAATGAAGGCTCAAGGTTAGCAGAAAACATGCCTAAATACTTACATAGTACAAAATGGCTATTCACAGACTTTCATCTGAGCCTCTACTTTGCTAGATTGGAGCCATAATATGGATTATAAATTTGGGGGACCACGGACAAGAAAAAAAGGTTACTTAGTCTATGATGGATAATGGAAGTACTGGTACAAGTAAATGTCATGGGGATGTGCCTTGGGTTTGCACTTTAAATTGGTCTAAATATACAGAATATTTGCCCTTCTATAGCATCTTCTGTTTCATGAAAATCAGAAATTTCTTCACAAAAAAAATTAATGACTGGGTTTCAAAAGTGCTGAGCACTCAAGTTAATAAGAGCAGCAGGTTCTGAGCACCTTTGAAAGTCCAGCCTTAAAAAAATTAAGCAAATTTAGAAGCTGTACTTAGGCTCCAGGCATGCTGTGAGTCCAATCTTGATATCACTAAAGTTTAATCAACCTTTAATGCTCTAACCTTTAAAGCCCTCTGATCTTAACTTCTAATATTACACTTTTACTCCTTTCTATGGAGGAAACTATTGCACAGGGACACTACTATATGGCTACTGAACACATTTATATTTGTATCAAATGTACTGCAGAAACTGGCATTATCCATACAAACTGCAATCTTTACAAATATACAATTTGTCCACAAAATTTTACTCTGGGCAGAAATTGAGCTTTGGATGTGTCCAGGAGGTAATTATTTTAATTTTCTTGATGAACACTGGAAAAGAAAATAGCTACATTTAAATTACATATATTACAAATAAAAGTAGATATTTCCTAGGGTTGGGCTTTAGGGTTTTTTTTTTAAACTTCATAATATTATCTTCAATCTATGGTTTTTCAAGCTTCTAGTCTATAATATGAATTACTGTATTTTTATATAGTTTTTTTAAGGTGAATTTAAACTCTATGGAGGCAATTATGTGGCTGCTAAAGCAAAATCAGTTAGGTAAAAATGTAAGACTTTACAATGATAACTAAAGGAATCAAAGTAAACAAGCAATTCTACATTAAGTGAAAAAAATAATATTAGATAATGGAAATCAAACACTGAAATGTCAGATATTTAATAACTGTCTTTTATTGATTTTTAATGTGAAAGAGACACACATAAAGGTGCAGGAAGATTTCATAATGACATAAGTCAGAAGGCATAATTAGACCAACCATGCCATCTGTACAAAAGCAAAGCTCCCATTAACTTTAATTTTGAAGAGAAAAGATAGCCTTGAGGTACATGAAATCAAGATTAAATAAAATTCACTGTAGGATTCTTGAAGAAATAGCAGGAGAAATGTGAAGACAGAAAAATAGTCAATAGAAATAGAAAATACATAATAACAATTTCCAAATACAGAATTCTACAAGTTTTACTTCTGTAATATAAAATAATTCAGCAAATAATTAGGAAACAATAAGCATCTACTGTAGGTGAAAATAAATGAACAATAATGAGCGAGAGTTTCCAAATAACAGAAAATGCTGCTTAGCAATAACTAAGATGGAAGCATGGGAAAGCGGTGAATTAGTTGTTATTATTAGCTATTACCTAAGTCTTTGAAATGATCCCATATGACATTCTCCTTGGCAATATTAGACATCTATAATCTTAAATGGGCAGCACAGTAAGTCTAGAGAATAGACTCACAAAGAGGGAAAAAAGGGCAAATCATTCTGGAGGAAGGGGGTATAATATCTATTTAAATCCATGAGAAATTCACCCAAAAGTGATTTTGAGACAAAGGTGAAGGGTAATTTTAGAGCTGAATTTGGTCCAGAGAGTTACAATAATAAACATAAATCATCAAATAACGTTCCCAACAACTTCTCTTCAGGGGATTCCATAACCAACTGGGTACTCATCTGGGTCTCAGCACGCTTGGCCCAGTGCCTCTGGGCATAATCCTACAACACACATCCTCTCTTCTATGCTGTAAGCTAGAATAAGATGGTTAACTCCCTTTTAAACTATGGTTCCAGTTGGAGCATGTCCAAAGGGGCAAGCTGGCTTCTTCAGCTCACCATATAAGGTAAATCCCTTGTTTCCCACCATAGGGCAAGTATATCTCATAACACACTGCCTTAAAAAAATTAGTAGTCATAGACTACTAGAAAAAACCTAGTGAACAGTAGACATCCCCACACATTGTACCCTAGAGAACTGTGAGAAGTTCTGATGTAGGGTTTACTCAAAAAAGGCTTGGATCCTTGCTTCCAATGGATGTGTTCATAATTAGTAGATCAAACAAAAAATGTTTCCACTTAGCCAGGTAAGTGAACCATATTAATTGCTTCCTACTATGACTAGGATCACTTGAATTAAAGAACATGTGTTTAGCCATTCACAAGTGTAGCTAGACAGAGCCCCCCCCTCCCTGTCACATCCATCTTGCTTGCCCCTCTGAGGTGCCCGGAGCACACAGGACACAGAGAGCAATAAAATGAAGCATAGTCTTTGATGCCTTGACAGAAGGCCCAGATATGCTGGCTCATCGTGACCCTGGATAACTGTAAACATAGATAAGAGGGTGATCAAGCCAGTTGCTGACCAAGAGACTGCAGAAACTGCCCTTGGCTGGCACCTATGTTGATACACTCACACAACCGTCCCGGGAGAGGAATCTCCCACTGAGTAAAGAATGTCCAGTACTCCCAATTTAGTTATCTCTCTTACAAGTGTAAATTAAGTTCACAACTCCCTTGTAAGAACTGGCATCACAAAGACGAACCAGCACAATTTGGCACCATAGATAAGAAAGAGAATACGTGACCCCATGGGTATAAAGATGGGCCCAGCAGCACACTCACTCTGAGCATCAATCTACCATCTACCTGCTGGTCGGGTTATGTGATTGACTCCCAAGGTCCACACGGGGACGCCCAGCCTCGTATTCGTCTTTCCGAGGAATCGAGTGACCGATCCTGGCCTGACACGCTGAAATCGAGAGACGCGGAAGGAGGTAAAAATTGTACCTGTATATGTCCTTTTGTCTTAGTGCATGCATAGAATTAGAGCTCTATAAAGATTAAGCTGTCACTTGGTACCGTTTTTTTGTTTGTTTGTTTTATCTTCCTTTTCCTTTGTAACCATTTTAAGACCTGTACTTGCTAGCAGTTAAGAAGTAGAACAATAGCCACTGTAACCGTATGCTTTATAAGTTTCTTAATAAACCTGTAACTGTTTAAGCTTTAACCTGACTCCTTCAGTTGCTGTAACAGAACCAGACACAATCAAAAAGAACTATAGCCGGTCGGGGTAGACACAGTGAGAGCTGGGCATTGGGGTTCTGCCGCCTCCACGGGGCAGACCCTTGGGGCACCCGTCAGCCTTCCTGGATGCCCACTGCGAAGGGACCCTGTCCTAGCAGCTAAAGACTCGGGTGTAATAAGCTCTCTCTGCACCAACTTGGGGCACCCATCAGCCTTCCTGGCTGCCCGCTGTGAAGGAACTTTTGTCCTAGCAGTCAAAGACTCGGGTATAATTCTTTGGGGCACCCGTCAGCCTTCCTGGTTGCCCGCTGCGAAGGGACCCTGTCCTAGCAGTTGAAAACTCGGGTGTTTAATAGGGCTCACAGACCACTCACTGCCCCGACCACCGGCTGACAACAAGCCATATCATGAGGTGGAAACTCCCCAGTTCTTGATGTAATATTCAGTTGTGCTACTGTGAGGATAGGTCTCAAAGAAGCACAGGCTGAGGTACTTTAACTGGGAAGGTCCAAAATAAAACAAAGAAACCCAACTCCCAGCACTGTCTGAGCCAGGCCAGGGCTATTTGAATTAATCTGACATGGTCTCATTTCATTTTATGAATGAGTTGAAGAATGAGAGCTATCAGGGAAATGCATGTATTAAATCCAATTTCCTCTCCAACATGAAGGCGTTCATGAGTAAACCCAATCTCTGGCTAATCACAGCGAACAAAACTGGTGACACTCCTTGTTATTTTTCATTGTGACTAGTTCAAATGAAGAGCTCCCCCATGCCTAAAGGATGGACCTTAGCACACTTCACCTGAGAGACCACTCATAGGGCAATTGGGTATTGAGGAAGTTGGCTTATTAATTCTAGGCTCCAAATGTGCAACTATAATTAATATGTTTTGATGCAAAACTTCCAAAAAGTTCATTGCCTTTTTGGCAAAGCTGGTTTGAGCAAGCCCCTCAGTCTCTGTTGTGTTGGTCAAATCTGACAAACCCTTGACACAAAGGAAGAAATCGTTGGTTATGTCTAGATTACATGCCTCTGCTGACAGAAGCATGTAAAATAGGCTACCCGACATAGTCAATGAAGTGGGGATTTAAATATCCCCAGCTTAATTAAAATAAAAATGGCCGCCGCGCTGTGCTGGCTCAGCTGATCGTCAGCACAGCGCGCAAGTCAAGACGCGGATTGGTCAACAAGGGAAGCCTTTGTCAACCGCTCCCTTATGCCTTGTGAAACGAGGTTTACAGGAGCGGTCGACAAAGGCTTCTCTTGTTGACTGATCCGTGTCTTGACTCGCGTGCTGTGCCGACGATCAGCTGAGCTGGCACAGCGCTGCGGCCATTTTTATTTTAATGAAGCCGGGGATATTTAAATCCCCGCTTCATTGACTATATCAGGTAGCCTATGTTACATGCCTCTGCCAGCAGAGGCATGTAATCTAGACATACCCTTTATGTATGGTCTGGAGCTCCAGGACATAAGTATGGACAGTCTACTTCTCTTCTAACTAGAGTGCTTGAACTTGTGACCTTTCTAAGTAAATAAACCAGCCTATTAGACAGGCATCTGTTACAATTCTCACAAATGAAGGAAAAGGAAACTCCTGCAAATGCAGTGTCCCGATTCATCCACCACTCTAGGGAGCATAACCACTTGCAGGTGGGAGTCAGACAACTCTGTCCAAATGATTTTTTTGGCTAGTAGACCAGTTCCAGCCCCACTAAAGGGTTTCTTGGATATTAAATCCAAGGTTTCTTGGATATCTGGTTACATAAAGTACAGGAGGCCATTTGGCTGAGCAACTTCAGACAAGTCCAACCTCTCATGGCTGGGTGAGACCTGAGGAACATGCTTACATTGTGAATTGCTTGAAATCTCTGTTCAAAAAGAAAATCAGTCAGAACCATAGAATCAACAGGGCTTCAATGAACTTAAGTCTGAGTAAGAAGGAGAGCTGACTTTTTTGAGTTCAGAATGAGCACCAGATGATCAAAAGATAAATGATTAGCCTGATAGGGCAATGAACGTTCCTCTGCAATGACATTCACACCAGCCATTCATCAGGTAAGAGAAGACTTGGATTGCTTTATTCCTTACAAAGGCTACTAATACTACCATGAACTTGTGAAAATATGAGAAACTGATGACAGACCACAAAGACGTACCATAGAATGATATTGACAGCCCTCTGAGAAATTGCATGTGACTGGGTAGCATCCAAACATGAAAATACATGTCTGAAGATCAAGGGCCCTGAAACAATTATTGTGATCTATGAAGGGGAGAATCAATGCCGGAGTGCCCATGTAGAATCTCACTTGCTTGATGAATTTGTTCAAAGCCCATAGGTCTTAGCCCCTCCTTTAACTTTGAGACCAAGAAACACAGGGAGTATATATCCCACCCTTGAAACTGAAGGGGAACTTCCTCTACAGTGTCCAGGAAAACAGACCCCAAATTTCTCAAAGGAGTATGGAGCTGGGTCTCTGAAATGGGACAAAACAGGAAGGATGGAGCAGTATTTGATCAAATATCCAAGTTACACCATATCTGTGCAAGATTATTGCACTTCTAAAAGAGCAGCAGAAGGAATGAGAAGACTGCTGCTAGTTATAAAGTCATAGGGTACATCTACACTTGCCCCCTACTTCGAAGTAGGGAGGCAAACGAAGGCGACCGAAGTTGCAAATCAAGCAATGAGGAGTACAGTTAATTCGAAGTACGGGGTTTTCCCTCGGAGTACCGTGTCTACAAGCGGCGAGTTAATTTGGGCTAGTCAATTTCCAACATGGCGACTGGACGCAACTATGCTAATCGAGCGCGGAATATTTAAATCCCGCGCTTGATTTGCAACTTTGGTCACCTTCATTTGCCTCCCTACTTCGAAGTAGGGGGCAAGTGTAGACGTACCCAAAAGGAGTTGTAACCCCACAGCAGCTTGAGCATAAGATGAATGGTTAGACCTGGAGCAAGATAACCTCATTTTCCTTGGTTTCTGTCCCTACCTGGGACACCTGTTGCCTCAGAGTGTAAAAGGCTATCTCTGGTACTGGTGAGAAAATTACAGCGGGGGCTTATATTGGTTGTTTCTGGTGGCTGAAGTGTACATTCCCAGGAAGTGGAGGACAGCACATGAGTCTTTAATTGAGCACAGCACCTTGCCAGTTTTATCTAAAAAATGAAGATTGTCCATCAAAGGCAAAGTCCTCAATAAACTAAGGAATATCCAGTACTATAATGGGGTTACATAACCAGGATGCACTTTCCATTACCAATTCAGAGCCCTGCAGGAAGCATCTGCAAAATTGGGAGCAGACTGGAGCAAGATCTTTGCAACCAGCTGACCCTCTGGTAAGATTTCCAGAAAACACAAAAGAGAATTGAAACATTGCCTCCAAGTTGGGAAGACATACCTCAATAGAAGAGTTTGTTGGTTCACTATTCTCATCTGGTGCAAGGCAGTAGAACTAATTTGGGGTCAGTTTAAATGTTTCCTGCTCTGATCTCTTTTAGTGGCTGTGACAACAAGGGAATTAGCACTGGATGCTTTCAAGGCCTGAGAAGTATTAGGGATGTAGGGAGACAGCCAGGGAAAGAGAAAGCAGCAAGTCCACACCCCCTTGTCAATGATGAGTGGCCATTTCAGATTGCAATTTGCCCTTGAGGAAGGGGCTAAACGATGTCTGGCAGTGGGTCACTGAGCCAAGATGGATATAGGAAGTTGGGATTCCCTGGGAGGTGAGGAATCCAGAATGTGGGGCCATTGCCATGAGGGAGGAAGCACCATGGGCTAGGAGGGACACGGGTTCTGATGGGTGTTGGAGACACTAACAGGAGGCAGGTAATGGCCAGGAAAAGGCCAGCAGAAGGCACTTCAAGGCCAAAGAAGAGCTAATTCACAGCCTGACGAGCAAGAGGTGTCAGGGTGGTGAGTCACTGCTGGCTACAATGGGAATTAAAAAAAAACAAACTCTCATATCCTTGTGATGATACTTGGTGTTATTTGCCCATAAGTTTAACTGTTAGGGATAGTGACACTAAGGTAAGCCACAATGCTTTTACTGGTTACAATGGGGTATCATTAATTGGAAGGGCAGCCCTTCCCATTATGTTGGCTGAAGGATGTCGAACAGTTTGTTCATATTCTCCTGTATCATGTTCTCCTGTGTCAGTTCAGTTTGTTCATGTTCTCTGTACATTCTCCTAAGTAACTCCTGATAGAACTTAAAATCCTCAGAGTGGGGAAGATGAACACAAGAGGCACTGAGTTATCCAGGGCATACAAGGACAGAACTTCTAGAGCTGATGGTATTTCTAGAAAAAGTTTGATCATCCAGCAAAAAGCTCCTCCAACAAAGATAATTCAAAAGGATAGGCATAATCCTGTGCCTGTTTTGGGGGGCTGGTCTGCCTCGCTATAAGGGGATCATCTTAATTAGACTGGAGTAGAGATCTAGATCTGGGTGAGGAACAGTCATGCCACAGGTGCCAGGGAGTACAACTTCATGAGAGGGAAGAAGAAGCCAATGCATCATGCTATAAGAGCAACTGCTATCTCAAGGCTGATGTTTTCCCTCCATCAGGTGTTTGGAGGATTATGGGCTTTCTTTCCATCTAGTAGGAAAAGAGAAAAGCTGGAGAATTCTGAATCAGAATGGGAGGAGTCTTCAGAGACAGTGGGCATTGCTGGTTAACCTAAACTGTCGATAGTCCAGACAAGTGAGAAACAGTGTCAGTACCAGAAGTAGAACCACAATACTGCAAAAACATCCCGAGACATAAAAGGCCTTGGAGAGGCATTAATTACCAGGTGGGCGTCCACTATCAGTTATAAAGAATATGATGAAGTCAATACTCACTCTGAGGCATTCCTTGGTATTGAGGTTGTTGGCACCAAGTTTGAGGATGTAGAATTAATGAAAGATGAGGGGCATATAGATACCAACCTAGCAGGTAACTGGGACCATCATGTCACCTACTTCTTTTTTTGGGGGGGTGCAAAATAGTCAATGAAGAGTTAAAGAGAGACCCAGAGTAGCCAAAGGCACTGATGTTACTATGATCTCCTGAGATAATGGAGAGGCCATAGACAGACAGAGCAAGGCTTGCAGGATTGTTGGTACAGAAAGTGGAAGTGCTGTAGCTGTGTCCATAGACTCAACAGCCATGCAACTGACAGTTCTATAGTCAATGGGATGGCACCTAGATTCTCCTACTTTGGTATCTGGAAGCAGGGCCGGCCCACAACATTTTGGGACTTGAGGTAGGGAGCTCAAATGACATCCCCATGCCCCCCTTGCTTGGACCAAAACTTTGAAAGGTCTCAATTCTGCCTTCTTCCTGTTCTACTCCTCTCGTGGTACTGTGCATCTAGAGCAGAGAGAATACATATGCACCAGCAGCAGACACAATTTTCTACACTCTGGGTCCTAGTGGTGCCCCCCCACAGTCTGGCACCTGAGGCGGCCACCTCAGTTCGCCTCATGGTAAGGCCAGCCCTATCTGGAAGACACGGGTCTCGTGAGCCTATTTTTGATGAGAGGAGGCTGAATCTCTCTTTGATTTCCAACTTCAATTTGTTTTACATATTGTTTTATGAAGGATGAGCTGATGATTGACCCTTTCCCTGTCTCAAGCCAGGATCAGAGTGCAGGGGTCTATCTGCTACTACCTTGGAGGTACAGGTCACCTAAGGGTCCAGTACCAAAGCAAGCCTAGTAGCTTATTCAATCAGATGCTGCTTCATATGAAGACCATTAGAAACCTGCCTTCTCTTTTTTAAAAGAATAAGGAATAGGACCTGTTCCTTGAATACATACACAGTAAACAGCATATTGGGGGGAGGTCACTGCTGGGGACCAAGACCCCACATGAGAGGCAATGTTTGAAATCTGGAGAATGCTGCATAACCTATACTGATGAGCACTGCAAAACTAAACAGGAATTAGCTGCTATTAACTATTCACACTAGTAAAGCCTTAGTGACAAATTATGACACAGAAAATAAAACCATGAGGAGAAAAGCCCAGCTAGGGAATTCTGACTTAGGCCACTGATGGTAAAAAGGAATGAAAAAGGTCAAGTCAGTCTTAAGAAAGGTCATAAGGAAACATAAGGTGCATGCACCATCCTGAGAAGTACTACTATGGGGAAAACGTCTCCAGCTTTTGTGTGCTTTGCATGAACATATCTAATTGTAATACACACCTTCAATCAAAAAAGAACCTGTGTTTGCAACTTTCATTTGCATTCCAAATGTCTTTTTGATTCAATCACATTTGTACCATTTTTTATTTCCCATTCAGAAATATTCATGCAAGTGGTCTTGTTCACACAAAGGCTGGTGAACGACTCTTCTCTGTGGCCCCGATCAAGCAACATACTTCAATTTACACTTACTTTTCAGCCTCTGAGTAACTGGTAAGGCAAAGAAGAAAAATGAATCTTTCAGCTCTGTAATTGAACACAATAAGCAATACAAAAGCATTATTTGTGTGGGTTGTTTGCAGAATCTGTTCCATTTGTCAATCTGTAGAATCTGTTCCATTTATCAACTCACGTGGGTTGATAAATGGAAAAGATTCTACTAAATACTCATGTGCTGGAAGTACCTTAGAGGATAGCGGCTTATATAAAAGTTTGAATTGGAAAAAAAGCAATTTCTTGGTAAATAAAGAGTATTAGTTAGTGTCATAATGCTTGAGGTCAATTGATGGGACAACTCACTAAACATTGCCTTGCAGGATTAAGGTCTCTGGTGCAGATCCATGGATAATATAAACTGGCATAGATCTATTGATTCCGAGAATGCATTAACTACAATTAAGCTATAACATTTTAAACCTTATGACGGTCTGCCCATTTATTAATTTTCATATTTGAATAAGAAGGAATTTTTAGACAAATATGAATGTTCCCGACTCCCTCATTTAAAATATTCTCATTGCGAACATTTAGAGTTACTACTCAGGATGGCCACCAAGAGGCATAAAGCAAGGAGGCAAGAATCATTGTAAAGAGAGAAAGATGGCCTCTGGCATTCCTGGACAATCACATCTGATCTTCTGAATTGAAGAAGGTCTAAGGACTACAAGTTGAACCTCTCTAGTCTGGCACCATCAGGACTTGGTGCCGAACCAGAGAATTTGCTGAACCACAGGAGATCAATATTGACTAACAGCATTACCAACACTTACACTGCTTACTGGACTTTTAGAAGACATTTAGGGGTAAATTAGCACTAAATGACAACACAGAACACTCAGAGCCAGGACTGGTGGGTGTGCACAAACTTTAAGAGACCATGGGAAACTTGGCCACACCCACCAGATAAGTGGACAACTGGCTAACTAAAATCATGCCGTACTGCAGATGTTGCTGGACCAGAGAGTGCCGAACTAGAGAGGTTCAACCTGTAGTAGGCCAAAAGGCTTAAAAGGGCAGAAGGCTAATGTTTCAGCAGTCTAACCTGTTCTTCATAAGGCTCAGAAGTTCAGAGCTCCCATGGAGGCAGGGATGTTGTCTTGCTGAGCAAGCAGCTAAACAGAGCTGCTCCATGCTTGAAATGGAGAAGCTCCCAGAGCAGATAATAAAAAGCAAGATAAAGAGAGTATAAGTGGCTAGGCAGGGGGAGGAGGAGTGAGGGAGTGGGTGAGTGGGTAATTGGGAGGGAGAGTCAGAGGGGAGGACAGTTTGGAGAATCCTTGTGCATGGGAGAGGGAAGTAGAAACTCAGCATTCTCCAACCTCCTATGAAGGTGGAGGTAAGGGGATGACTGCATGGGGTAGGTGGGGGAAAGAGGAGGTGGGTGGGTGTTGGCATTGGGGTGAGGTGGAGGTAGGGAGGTAGTTTGTCTGTGCTGAGAGATGGGGGAGGTGTAGATAATTTGTTTATGTTTTAGCTGGGAGTTAGGACAGGATAGACTGGTGGTGCCTGCTATTTTGAGAAGCAGGATTTATCCCAGCCCCCAATCTGGGCTGGGGGGAGCAGATTGCACAGGAGTAGGTGGGGGAAAGACTATTAATGACTTTAAAAAGTATCAACGGCACACAGACATATAAATAACAGTGTACACATTAAATCTTGGCACGCCACTTCTGAAAGGTTGTTGATCCCTGATTTAGAGCAACTATTCAGAGTGGCCACTAAGGATATATAAGTGTCTATATATACAAGAAAAAAAGACTGTCTTTCATTCACCCTAATTGTAGGGTCTAATCTCTACACTCATTATCTAACAAGAGAGTAGAAATAATATGAGTCAGTTAAAGTAACTAATCACACACTACATATAATTTAAAGAATTACCCATGACAAATAAAGTGAACATTTTACAAACAACCCATGATGTATAGAATCAGATCTATGGGCATAATCCATTCAAGAAATTCTTCAAATTGAAAAATGCATTCACAGAAATTAGATTTAGTTTCCAAACAATTTACTAAGAGAGGTTACATTAATCATGTATTTGAAATGACTGATTTAGTCAGCACAATTAACTAATAATTTTATAATGCTTCAAGAGATTGTGGGGTTTTATTTTTATCATTTTAAATCATTTTAAAAACTACTTAAGATGGAATTTTCAGAAGAGGCTACGGGCTTCTCTTGAAAGGGAAGTTATTCTGGAATAAGGCAGTTTAAATTACAATAAACTCTTCTGGAATAATTCCCAACATGGACAATCTTATTCCAAAATAGGAGCACCCTCATGGCCTGAACTACACTAGACCAAGTAAGTTGGCTTAAGGTACACCATAGAGCTACACAAAATGCATAGCTGGAGTCAGCTTACTTTAAGCTGAGATGCCATAGTATCTATATTGTGGGAGGCTGATGGGAATACAAGCCCCCTTCCGCTTCCCTTACGCCTAGCAGGAGGAGTACAGGATGCCAGAGGTGGCTGCCCTCAGTGTTCGATTTGGTGCGAAGGGTTGATCTTCTCTGTAGCGTAGACATGCCCATGCAGAGCTATTCCAGGGGAGCTACTGAGTACCAACTATTGCAGTCAATTTGCCTATGTAGGCAAGACTTTAAAAGGAGTTAAATGTCCCAGAACATGTCATTCAAGTTGTTTGTTTGTTTGTTTGTTTGTTTGTTTGTTTGAAATCTCCTTTTTAGTCTTGGGAGATCAGTATATAGATAATTCTATATAGGTCTTATAGGACTGAAGCCACATCTTTTCTTTCAGTAAAAATGTGTTGTAAGAGGTATTTTAGCAAAAGTATTCCTGCAGACCAGAGAAATATGTGATGCTTTTCCTTCCTTACAGCTGCCCCTTGGCTATATTTAAAGTTTAAGCAAAAACCTAGACTTTGGGACCTGGATCTTGGGGCAGAAACCTAACTCATCTTCTGCTGAGTACTCTACAACTAGTTTCAATGATAAATGGAACAGACTCTACAAACTACCTCTCACAAATAATGCTTTTTGATTGCTTGTTGTGCTCACTTGCAGAGCTGAAAGATCCATTTTTCTTCTAGCCCTTAAGGACACAACTGCATTAGTCTCCCTAGCTCTAATCCAATCAGTGACATTTTTCCACTTCTGGGTAAATGGTCATGTAGTGCCACTGTCTATCATTATAAGCAGTGGCTTATGAAAGTTTCAGTATGACTCAGAATTTCTATTTTCTTCTATAACCTGCTTTACTGAGTCTTAGGAGCTCTTAGTGAGGCACACATAGACAAAAAGCAGGTTTTTCAGAATGGCAAGATTTTGTCCTACTGTTAAATGCTTTGTTTTGCAGCTTGATAAAAGGATATCAGAAGCTGATATAGTTAATGAATAACCACAAGCACACATTGTTTAATAATGAATTTAAAGATTATGGCAAAGATTAAGTGCCATAGTGCCACAGCTTTATTAAAAGGAATAAAACACATAAGCAGTAGCAAATCTATTAACCACAACATCTATACTATCATTCGTAACACAAGCTCTCGGTCAATCAATGTAAAATGCAGCGTTTTAAACAGATTTCGCAATGAGGGCTAGTTCCACCATTATCACTATGACTAACCATAATCAAGGAGATTCCATTCCAGATCTCTGGCTATGCTCTATAATCCTAGCGTGCATGGAGGAGTCTAGCAAAATCTAAGGCAGTCTTCAAAAAAAGAAAGGGAAAGAATGTCATTTGTTTTCTTTCTTAATGACATATATACATCTTGCCTCAGCAGTTCCTGTTCAATTCCAGCCATACCGTTACTACAGACATGCTCCCTGTGATTCCTGTATCAAATATTTTTGGGCCTATATCTCAAACAATCATAGTTCTCCAGTATGAAAAATGCCAGTCGGCTATAGGTAGGAGGTTGTCTCATCTTATCGTAGGGTGCAGATATGTCCACTGACAAAATTTCAGAATAGAAAATGACGTCTGGGAGTAGCCAAAAAAGAGAAGCAGACATACGCACTGCAAGGCATGGATAATTAATTATTTTAAATTAATTGATATTTTGAAATTATTTTCATTCTTAATCATGCTGTTTAAATAATACAAATAAGACAGAGATCCACAACCATTTTTGCAACTAAAAATCCTGTTTTCTTGCCATTGTTTTTTTAATTTATTAATTTATTGCCATTGTATTGTTTTATTGTTATTATTATTACCATTTCATTGGACATCTGCTGGATATTTATGAAAATTGTGAATTCTTAATACATATACATTCTTTACATTTGTGCAATGTGAACATAATCCTGTATCCCTAGCCCTTCCACCTTGTCTCCTCCCTTCTGTTTGTTAATTCCACAATATGTGTTATATAGGATGAATTTTCCTTACCATTTGAATGATTGATATTTAGTAACAAAAGTTAGAAGAATATGAATTACATAGTTACACATATGAATAGTTGTGGAAACCAAACCAGCATCTTTATCAGAATTGTTGATTTAGTCAATCACAAAATAGAAGCACCATCATGTGATTCAGTCTCACCAGTCACTGTTCAGCAAACTATTTTGTGATCAACTCACTAATGTATATGTGTATAAATATGTGTGTGTGTACATGTGTGTGTATGTACATGTACACATTCATTGGGAAAAACTTTATCAGCTCACAGATCTTTCACAAGCAAAAATAATTAATTAATTAATCTAATGTGTGTATTAAGTATTTGTTACCCCAGTATCTATTCTGGGCTTTTTTCATGCTTCTTTTGAATAACATGGCATTACAGCTCAATGGCAGACAATTGTACTTGGTACCCCAGAAATCTTATTTCAGCTCTATTTAATCTTAATTTTATTCTACTAATGACAACACTTTCACCTTCTGCCACTATAGACATAATAGGGAAATAAAATATCATTAACCCCAAACTGATACTTGTAATTTCAAGTTATTATTTTTATCCTTGGTATCTTCTATACGAGACCAGCTCTTTAAAGGCCTCATTATAAGGATTTCTTTGCCAAGAGCCAGGTTTTCACCAACCCTCCAGCTTTTTCAATCAGGCTTAGGAGTGATTATGGAATATTTTTATTTTTGGATCCTTTCTTTAGTTAATGACCTGGAGCAACTAATATTGACTGCAGTAAAGCTAACAGGAAAAACAAAGGCAGTTTATTTTTAATAGACATGAATTTTAAAACATTTTGACTTTTGCCTCATCCTGTCTTCACATACATCTTTTTAACCAGTATGTATTTTCAAGCACACTTTTGAGATGGGTAGCAAAATGGCCTTGGGACTGAAAGATGGAACTGTAGTTGCAGCTTTGCCAATCATTTGCTTCATGGCCTTATGTCATTTTTCATGCCTGTGGCAAGGTTTAATTAATTAATGTTTATACAGCACTTGAAATATAAGGTGCTATATAAAGACTAAGGCTGTGTCTACACTGGCACCCTTTTTCGGAAAAGGGATGCTAATGAGACACAGCGCAATTGCAAATCCGCGGGGGATTTAAATATCCCCAGCGGTATTTATGAACATAACTGCGCTTTTTTCCGGCTCGGGGTTTTGCGGAGAAAGCGCCAGTCTAAACAGCGATCTTGCGGAAAATAAACCCTTTTCCATAAGATCTCTTATTCCTACTCCTGAAAGTCTGGGTAGGAATAAGAGATCTTGAAAAGGGTTTATTTTCCGCAAGATCGCGTCTAGACTGGCGCTTTTCTCGGCAAAACCCCGAGCCGGAAAAAGCGAAGATGTTCATGCAAATACCGCGGGATATTTAAATCCCAGCGATTTAATTCAGTGCGCTGTGTCTCATTAGCATCCCTTTTCCGAAAAAGGGTGCCAGTGTAGACACAGCCTAAGTGTTGCCATTAACCAGATGAATACATCTGTACTGATCGAGGATTAAGCAAGCATATTTTAGACAGAGTTCTCTCAGCTATCTTCTGTTGTATGTTCATTATTCTCCCTCTCAGAAAATCATACAACCCTTTCTAATGGTAGGAGCACGAAGGAGAAGCCAGGCCATGGACCTGCCCTCACCTCATTTGTTTTGATTGCTATGACTACATTCAGAGTCTTGGTGGTTCCTGAATGCAAGGTTTATGATTCTCTTGTATGAGGTCACATGGTTGGATGGGGAACCTAAGAAAGGCTTTTGGAACCCTTCAACTTCACTTGTCTCATTTGCCTTTCTTGGTCATGATACAAGAAATCATAGTCCATCTTAAGCAGGACACATTTAATGAAATTCCATCTTCATCTCTTTTGTCTACTGTAAACCACATCCAATCTGGAACTCTGCACAGTGCTCAGAGCCATCTACTGGCTTAATCATGTACTTTAAGTAAAACATATTATGCCCAAGTAAGGATAGAGTATAACCTATCCCTGTCCTTTAACACATAGGAATCCCCACCCTGACCCTCCAGTAGCATGGTACTAGGGGAACTAATTAGTCCTTCAGTTTCCTTACACTGTATTTCAAATATCTACACATATTTAAGATGCAAGATAATCCTGTTATATTGTGCAGAACCTTTAAGCTTCTAAAAGCAAGTTTGTATGAGCAGGAACAACAACACAGGTCAAAGGATACTGGAGAAAAATGTAAGCTGTATAAGTGATTTCACAATCTTTCCTACTCAAAAATATACATCCCTGGGTCTGTTTATTTAACCTTCTCTATAGCTGTGTCTAGACTACAGCTTTTGACAGAGGGATGTAAATTAAACACTTTGAAAGTGCAAATGAAGCGGGGATTTAAATATCCCACACTTCATTTGCATAATCGCGTCATGGCGCTCTTTCGAACAAGCCCCATTTCAAAAGTAAAACCGTGGTCTAGACGCAGTTTTTTCAAAAACAGCAGGCTTTTTCAAAAGATCCTGTACTCCTCATTTTTTGATGAAAAAATGGGATGAAACGACTATACTCTAAATGCCCACCTGCCCCATGTAGACATTGCGGATATGCTCTAACAAAGGTTAAACCAGTACTGTTTCAAACAGAATTACATCAGTCATTACTAGATAGCTTTTAGAATACGTCAATGAATCTACATGGGGCAGTCACATTATATATTAAAGCTTTCTACATGTTGTGTCCCTCTCATTCACATTGCCATACCATGTAGACAAGCCCTCAGAGAAAAGCTAAGCTTCTCAGAAACATCTTAAAAATCTGACCTCCAATCCATTCCATAATGGCAGAGGCAATTTCCTATCTCACCAATAAAATGTGGCCCATTATCAATAGGCAGGCTTCAGACAAAATAACCTGTGCCTAACAATTCTACATCAGACATGTTCTCTCCCTTCAGCAGTGTGTTTATATTTCCAACTTATTTTCACAAAATCTTTTTCAACTGTCTTTCCTTGCTTGCCTCTTTTATATTTTTTTGTCATTGATCATTATCAACTTTCACCCTAGTTATGTATTTGTGGTTCAGCCCAGACCAGCAAGGAGTTATATCACCACTTGTCTTGTAACTCTGGATGCCTTGAATCTGATGTTGTTGCTGTTGCTTGCAGGCTGGACACAACAGGAAGACACGCAGTTACAGTTTGCAAAGTGACACACAAACACAGTTCCAAACTTGCCTAAAGCATCTTTGGAGAATCTAGCCCTCTTCTGGAACACTCACAGATATTACATTCAAAGCTCTTTAAAGAGAAAAAACAGCAACTTGTTCACCAAACTGAAGTTAACAATCACCTCAGATGAACCAAAGAACTGGTTTGGTTTACATGAGAAGTAAAACCAGTTTATTCAATTAAAAAAGAGACTTAAAGTTAGTTCAAGTACAAGGAACAAAGTTGGAAATGGTTACAAACAAATAAAAGCAAAAAAAAGTTTTCTAATGGCTAAGACCTACTTAAAAGCTACAGTCTTCCTTCAAGGTAATTTCCTTACCAATCTTCCTCTTCCAGCAACAACCTTAGTAAGGATCTGCACAGAATTCAAGGTGCTTGTTTCCTTGTCTCTGCAGGTCCCACTATTTTTATAGTCCCGTGATCTTTTGAAATATATCCTTCTCAAATGTCCTTTTTTTTGCCCATGTTTGCTGATGTAGACTCCATGCTCATTCCACCCTCTTTCCCTCCCCAGTGACTTTTTAAATGTCAATAACCTTTTTCTCCAATACAAGTAAATAATCCATTAAATCTGGCCACGTATAGTTTGAGGTGTTGGATTCTTTCCGTTGTCTGCAGAACTTTATCAACTCCCCAGACATGCCCACTTCAAACACATTTAGTCTCATGATTTCAGCAAATCTATATAACCCTTTGAGGTTTGATTGTACATAATTTTTACATGAATATTAATGATCAGTGAGTTATTAGCTTTCCTATGACATATTATATATCACCATTTAGCTACAATTGATAATACTGAACTGGGGTACACTAAGTTGTTTCAGGCCAATGGAAACTCACTGTCAGCTGTCAGGGAGTCACTTGCCTTCTGGCACAGAAATGCTTTTAGGGTCACATCTCTTTTAAGAGTGCCAAAGTCCTTGGCCAAAGACTTTTAAAAGTTATTTTAGAAATACTAAAAGCCCCATCATCTTTTCTGGCCATGAGTCTGGTTAAAAAAATCATAACATGTAGTCAGAACCCTCTTGTGTGAAAGGAGAGACATGGATGCATTTTGGTTAGAAGCCAAGTATTTAAATAGACCTAAAAAGTGTACTCAGAAGGCAGCTTAGTAAAAACACAACAAAAATTGGGGGTGGCACCATATTTATACTACTAGCTTTTATGACCCTATTACTGTTAATCAGGCCAGGGAGGGAGAGGCAGCGATAAAGCCTAAGCACCAAGGCACAGTGTAACAGGGTTGCAGCAATAATGACATTTTGTTCCACAGGGAGAGTGAGAGGAGAGAGAAAAAGGATGAGCAGTATAGAAAGAGACCGAGTTTATGAACAGAATTGGTGAAAACCCCAGGAAGCAATTCAGAAAGTCTGCTTAACATCAGGGAATTGTAACCATACTCACTTAGTGGCTGGTTGAGAAGTATGGTGTAGTGGTCAGAGCTACAACCCATGACCAGCAGGTGATGTTGGTAGGAAAGCCTATGCCCTTTCACTCCTCTGGGCTCTATCCCATGGCCCTTTGAGGGTTCCAGTTTTCTGGCTTCCAAGGCTGCTTCAGGTTGCCCTCCCTAGGTCACTTTTTATCCTTTCCCATCTAAAGTAGCTCAGTCCAAGGTTTTCTCCTGCTGGGATAGTCCACACCAAGAAAGGAAGAATGGATTACCACTGAAAAAGGGGGCATACATGGTAGGAGGAGAATGCTTTTTTCTCTGTTTCTAGGTTGGGTTCTCCCATCCCTCAGGAAAGGCCCTTTGGGGCAGTTATCCTAGAGATTTCGACCTTCCCTCTGTTCTGATTAAATGGTTTTGTTAGTTTGGTTTGTTTCAGTTAGTTCCAGATGCTGCCACTGTGAACCAGGCTGAGAAGTACCTTATTCCTTAAGAGGTGACACTGGGATGAACCAAACAGTTTCCAGAAGAGCATACTACTCAAGGTGTAAAAGGGCATCTTACTGCCTTTTAAGAGCAGTCTCACTCATACCAATGCACCAATTCATTCACCTAACAATTTGTAGTTTTGAAGTTGTGCAAGATAATTGGCCCTGATTTGGGTTCTATAATTACATAATTGGTTCAAGAAAATTTGGAAAAATTTCAAAGATAATTGAGTTTTATAGACAGTTGTCTATGTAAAGCAAACATGTTCCTCCCTCCTCCTACCCCTTTTTCCCCTCTTCCTCTCCCCGCCCCCCACAATCACAAACTTTGCAGTCAGAGTTAAAAATATTGTTTGACTTTTCAGTACCTGTTCCCAAAGGATCCCCTGAATTAAGGGAACAAATGGTGAAATGTTTGGCAAAATAAATTGAGAGCGTGCACACCAATGCTGTGGGAAAAATGTGAATGTGTAGCTCTTAGAATACTTCGAGAAGGGTGTGCAGTGAGAAAATACATTAATCTCCCTTTCAATTGCCACAATATCTTTAAGATAAAAGCATATTATTAAATCCTTGAAGCAACTTTAATTTTTATTTTCTTTTTATACTTTCTTTGGTCTGTCTATTACAGTAAAACTCCAATAGTCCGGCATCCAATAGTCCGGCACTCCTGATAGTCCGGCATCAAAATGGCAAGAGCCTAGTGAGTGAACTTCGGCAAAAAATGAGTCACAAGGTAACAGCGGCAGCAGCTGAACTGAGCAAAAAGGGTAAAAAAGGCTTAAAAAAACTAAAACATTACAGTATACTGTATACAGTATGTACAATAAAAAGGGTTAAGAACACTTTATATACAGTATATAATGTATACAGTATATATATAACCATCTTATAGTACCTCCTGATAGTCCGGCATATTTGATAATCCGGCACCACCTAGGTCCCATAGGTTCCGGATTATCGGAAGTCTACTGTATTTTTCCAACAAGCTAACAGCTATCCTTTATTTCCAGCTACTCAGATTTTACATGCAACATCATTAATAGCTTTTCAATAGAGACCAATATAGCTGATTAGACATATTGATTTCTATTTGGTGCTTGAATGTACAGCAAGCGCCTTCAATCTGATAAAAGAAATTACTACCAGTGATAATTGCATAGAACTCTATTTTTAAATGAGCCAGAGAAAAATTGCCTCCTCCAATAAAAGTTTTGTGTAACATTCAATTACAGCAATCAGTGCTCTTGTACAAAAATGTGAGAAGACATAGCTTTAAAAGCTTAATGACAATGAAATGGTGTACCTGATGTATGGTGCACACAAAAACTATGTTAAAAGAACATTAATGTTTCAAAATCAAGCATTCAAATGCTATTTTATGGCAGAATTGCCTTTGTAACTTTAATTTGACCCCATTGTGAATTAGTATTATGCTACTGGCTTTAATTACATGTCCACATACTATTTTTCCACAGGACTGCTGCCTCATTCAGTGCACAGCACAAACTGCCATCTGGGGGTGATTCAGGATTGTACAGTGGCTGTTGTGCATTGTCTTGTTCAGCCTCAGCATCCCTGGGCTAAATTTGCTAAGTGCAAATAGAGTCTTCAGGGAGCTTAGCTGCCAAACTCTAACAAGTCTCTACTTAGCATGTGTAAACTGAGATTTTCCAAAGGCTCAAAACTTAACCAAATGTAGGCATTTCCCCCCTACCGGAATAGCAAAGCAGTCATGCTCAACAAAAGGCAACCTCACCACATTTCAAGCCCCTGCTTCAAAGCATGACTACACTACAGCTGCCCAATGGTTCATATTTGTAAGATGGGGAAACATCTTTTGTTATCTCATCTCCTTCCTGAAAACAATCAGACCATTTTTGCTAAAACTGTCTGTAATGGGTCCGCCCGCTGGTGAGCGCCCTGCTGCAGCCAAGTGACACTGTGCATGGTCCTTGCCTGGTTGTTGGGTTGCCTTCAAAGTCCTGGAACCAGGGCCTGACTAGCCCTGTCCACAGTGCTAGTAAGTCTCTGCTTGTGGCTGGTCTTTGGCCACTGGATCTGGGTCTTACCCAGATCTAGGCTCAGCTTACACTTGGAGCTAGCCATAGTGCTGATCTCCCAGTCAGGGTATAGACCTGGCTGGGTCGAGCTCCTGAAGGGGACTGCCAAGCACCAGCCCTGCAGCTTCTTTTATACCTCTCTGCTGGGTCCTGCTTGGCTGCCGCAGAGACAGCCACTCTATAGTGTCTGGAGGACCTCTTCTCCACTCCTCCTGCTGGGATGGGGTGCGGCAAGGCCTCTAGCCTCCTGTAGGGGGCATTGGGGCCTAGTCCAGCCCAGCACACTGTCAGACACATTCTACCTGAGAGCCATCTCAGCATGAGGAATAGTAGCCTGTATGGCTAAGTTTGACCAAAGTTATAAACAACTGAAAATAGAATGCATTGGGCAACCTTGCTCTAGAGGTCACTCACTACCTGTTCACTTTATAGTTAGTTAAATTGTCGATTGTTCTTGCTCTGGTTGCATTGCACACATATTTGACAACCCTGAAAGTCTGAGTACTTTATATTTATTAAGTTTATGAGGGAGCCAGTCTGAGAATGCCTAAATACTTCTGACACTGGAATAGTATCAGATAATTAGTACTTTCAAAACTGCAGCATCATTCACAGAGAATTTTCAGGGAACAGTGATCAAAGCACAGGTCTTGAGGTAGCTCCTTTTTCAACTTGGGGAAGCACAATATAATCATGCCAGTTTCAGTTGTTTAGGTTATTTATTTTCTATCACCAATATGTGTGGAACAATACAGACAAATAGATTTCTTATAGGCATATTAATACAGAACTAAGTAATAAATAATTTAAACTACAGTTCAGAAATTTATTTCCTGAAGCCCTCAGAAGCAATGCAAAGGTATGGGAGACCAAGGATAATGGAGAAGCTGAGGGAGAGAGAAGCAATTGCTTTGAAGGAGCCTGAGTGAACCTGCAGGCTTATGGGATGTGATTGGGAGAAATATGGAACAGAGTTGTTTTTTGGGGGGCGGGAGGATGGGAGAACTGTCAGAGAATTGTGGGAGCCTCCCCCATGCAGACTCTGACTGGCTCTGAGATTCTCCCATTCAGTTAGGCACATCCACTCCTATCCCCATATTTTATTTCATGCCCACTCAGCCGTTCAATCCTTGTCCCCATGTGTCCCTGGTTCCCCATTTCCCCCTATTCCTATGTGTCCCTGCACCCTCACTCAACTACCCCATCACTCCATCCCTATGTGTAACCACATCTCCCTCCCCTTGTTCCTTTGTGGCCCTGCAAACCCCACTCAGCCAACCTCCTGCCCCATGTGGTCCTGCCCCCACATCCCCCATCTTCATGTGGCCCACTTCCATTCAGCCCTCACTTTAGTCTGTCCCTGTCACAAAACCTTTAAAGCCCCAGTCTCTGTGACCCTCCCACCCCAGAAGCATTATGTGCCCCGCTCTGTCTGTTTCCCCTCCCCACACACACTTATCCCATGCAATGTCATCTGGCCCTCACAGAGTGCTGTGAGGAATGCAGCTTCTGCTTTCTCCCTATTGGCAGCTGACTTTTACAGCCAGTGAGCTGACTGCATCTGTTCTGGCACCACAGCAGCTCCTGATAGCTGAAAGACACAACTGCATCAACTTTCCATCAGTACATATTTTCTTCAAAGAAAAAACAATCTACCGGGCAAATGTTTTGCACAGTGGCACAGAATTCATATTGTTGATGCATATTGTTGTAACATTGTTGCTAGCAGCTCAAACTGAATTTTCTTCAGAAAACCAATTTGGTCCTGATCTATATTATTTTATAGCAAGACCTGAAGCCTTTCTTGATGAAAATACAAAACTGGTGAATGAAGGAAAAGCACTAGGTCTAATATATGTTGGATATTAATAACAAAATTGTCTATGGAACATCAGGAGCCCTTTGCAAGTGGACTAGAAATTGGTGAGGATGCAAGTACTGTCAAAAATTAAGACATATCTGAAAGATGGCAAACAATGGCTATTGTAGATGGTAATACCAAGCTATGACAAGATGTCTAATAGAAATGTAACAAGTATAAGCATCATAATACCTTTATATTCTGGAAATGGGAGTAAATAATTAATAAAAGTTGTAGCTATTTATCACTTGACATTTTGTTAACAACTAGGAGGCTAACAACAATCTACAAAGTGATCCCCAGGTGTAAGAAAAATGAGCAAGCAATAACAAAAGGAGAATCAGCCTAGGAAAATGTAAATATAGGTTCCTACCTGCTGAATGACTCCAGGTAAGCCAGAGCTCTGCCTGAGTGTATGAACATTCAGGTTAGGTGCCTAATATACTGAGGGGGGCACCATAAATACCCAATGTACATAATATAGCTGAAAAATTGTCATTTCAGTGAACATCTACGAGACAGACAGGCAGAAATTTAATAGGAATTTTCAGTATGATTTTGCAGCCTTAATAAAAGTATTTTTTGGTATCTCTGTGCCACTTCCCTCCCTCCTCCTACAGGAGGCAAACACACTTTCCACACAGCCTATGAGGCTGACATTTTGTTTGTTTGCCTTTTTTGGGGGAGAGAGGGGGGAAATATCTCCTTAATATTCTCCCTTCTTCTAAAATTACACACATATTCATAGAGTCTTAATAGAGGCATACATACTTCTTAAAGCTTCAGAGAAGTAGCCATGTTAGTCTGTAACTGGAAAAACTTAAAAAACAACAAATAGTCTAGCAGCACTTTAAAGACAAACAAAACTTGTCAATGGTATCATGAGCTTTTGTGGGCACAACCCATTTCTTCAGATTAATGGAGTTACATGAATTCAAAATGTAAATATCAGGAACATAGGAGCCTAGGTTGTACAGATCTTTTACATTTTGGTACATGTTAACCTCTGCAAATAACTAGTAAATATATATATATATATATATAGAACTATTCCAGTGATTTAACGTAGAATTGGTATGTTGTGTCTTTATCTGAACCATGTGGTTTTCCTCATTTGTTTTTTGTCTGTTTAGTTACTTGTTTTATTTAATCTGAAATAATGACTTTGTTCAGATGCACTTTAAAATAATTTTACAAGAAAATTGAAATAACTCCATGGTCAAGTTCAGTGTCCATTGTGTTACCAGAGCATTTGTTAAGGATCTCACAAATGTCTGTTCTTTGTGGACATTTCCCCTCTACATTGTTCTCAGATATCACTGTGACAGGTTCAGTCACAGAGATCCTTTAAGACTATATCCTAAAGTACTGAAAATATCACTGAGCCTCCCACACCCAGTTTTGCTCTGCCAAATGCTCTGCTGGCACAGAGTTGGGGTCAGGGCCCCCAACAGAGCAACAAAAACTCGTATCAGCTGAGTTTTGGGAAGTCTCAGTCAAAGGGGCTTGACATAGCATCCATGGCACCTATCAAGAAGGACAGTAATCAGATCTCCATCCGATTAATCCCAAAACACTGCATTCAATAGGAAAAATGTTTATAGCTCACTCATTCTGCAACCATTAATACTTTCAGGACTAAACAAGGTTTTCTTCATCTTGCTAACTTTCAAATAGTTACTAATGAAGAGACAAGGTCCTTTATAACCTTGATACTACAGCAATATACCATGCACATATGTGTCTGCACAAGTGCATGCACACATATACACACACACATGTTTATCTATATTCTGCTGTCAAATCTTCTGATTCCCTTTCTGGTTCAACTAGAGGCAGAAAGAAAAAACCTGAAATACTTACAATGCCAAGACAAAGTTAAACTGGGGAGGTGGCACTGAAACTGCAGCCTCTGCATAGCTTCAAGACTTTGATGGATTTTTTTTACCCAAGGTATCTAGTATCTGTTCAAGATTTTGTTTCTAGAACAATGCCCATCTGGTATTTATTTGAAGGTATGAAAGTGTTTCTAGATTTTTCAGGAAAGCCTTTGTGAGTATAATTCATTTATCTAGTGATAAATGGTCCAAAAATTTATGAATTTAGAATCTAATGCCTAGAATCTCAGTGGTTTAAATCTGCATCACTCCATTGATTTCAATGGAGCTAATTGAGTTTATACTTGCTGAGAATCTGGCATCAAATTCCTAATACATTTCTTTTGTTACTTATGCTGCACTCATGCTGTATAATAAGGGTCTGTTTTTTCCCCCCAGAAATACTGAGCTTCCACAACTCCAACCTTCATCCACTGGAGTGGATGGTGTTCAGCACTGTTGAATAATAAGGTTATAAATCTCACAAATGGCCTGAAACTAAATCCAGAAGGATGCACACAACACATGCTCAGAGAAGGAGAGGTAATTGTAGCATGAGGTTCTTCTGTGTCTCCTATGAACTGAAACTGCCAACTGCGGTGTGTAAATATGTAATATTTTTGTAATATGGACTATGGTCCATTAGGAACTAAAATCAGATCAGCAAGCTTACTAACATAGGGCCCCAGGCAATAGATTTAAACCAAAAAACAGCCCACAAAATCTGCTTCTTCTGTTTTTAATCAGCCTTTGAATGCAGACAATTACAATGAAGCTACTGAAAAATATGGACTTCTTGTCTTTTATCGTGTTTGGATAACCAAACAACTAGGTTTATGCAGCTTCCAGGCAATTGTTTTATTGCTTTTTCTTTTTCACTTTCACAGTACTGGCTTTCTTCCTCCTTCTTCTGAGCACTGACAAAGCCCATGAGTACTGAAAGACTGTCAGTTCAAACTCTAGCTTCTGTTTGTTTTCACTAATGAAAACTGTACTGAATGTATGCATGCAGCTTGGGGAAATCTGCTTTTTGTCTGTTATAACCAGCTGCACACATGAACCATTTTCATTCTGCTATAGTTGTAGAGTAATGAAGCTTTAAGTACCTGAAGTATCACTGCAGTTGGCTGATGGCATTTGTTCATAAGAGCATGTAAATAATTGTGATTATTATTATACTGTCACACTTCCTAATATGCAAATGATAGATAATCATGTTCAACTCTAACAAAAAAGTTCCACCTTATTCAAGATTATCTATATATTTAATATAGTAGGCTTGGACGGATTCGATTTTTATTGGTAAATGTCGATTTCATCATACACACAAGCTGATAAAAATGAGGTTTACACGGTTTTTCAAAAAAGGGGGAGTTGCCAAAAAAAACGCATCTAGACTACTTTCACTTTCGAAAGCTCCACTCTTTCGAATCTTCCCCGTAGTCTAGATGAGCCCTAAGGTGCTTGTTTGATCCTAAGACTGCATACACTGGGACGAAGACTTAGCAGTAGAGACTTAGCTGTTAATAACAGTACTGCTTTGCATTTCTGTATTGGCTTCAATCCAAGAATCTCAAAACACTTTACAAATTATTGCCTAACCCTGGAAATTATGCACCTCTCTCTCTCTCTGTCTCTCTCTCTGTCTCTCTCTCTCTCTCTCTCTCTATAAGCTTTTCCTTACATGTGACAGAATGACACCATTAGGCTCACTGGCTGCAAAAGCAGCCAGAGAGAGGGGGGGTTGTCAAGCATAGCAAGGAAGGGGTTTTCACAGCAGGGGGTCAGAGAGCCTAGCAAGCAGGGAGCAGCCCCCTAGTATTATATAAAAGCAGAACCAGGGCACAGAGAAGTCATGAGGTACCTGAGTGAGAGGTAGGAACAGAAGACATCTTCTCTTGACTCTTGATCTTGTGCTTAACAACCATGGTCTCTTTCTGGGCATACTTACACTAGGAGGGTATGTCTACACTAGCCCCCTAGTTCGAACTAGGGAGGCTAATGTAGGCATTCGAAGTTGCAAATGAAGCCCGGGATTTAAATATCCCGGGCTTTATTTGCATCTTCCCGTCCGGGCGCCATTTTTAAATCCCCCTAGTCCGAACTAACTGCCCGCGGCTACACGCGGCAGTCAAATGTTAACTCGAACTAAGTCCTTACACCTTGTAGAACTGCAACTCACCATCCTCCTGCAGAAGTGGGTCGCTATTGCCCTGTGGAAGCTCACCATGCCAAACAGTTTCCACTCCGTCGGGAGCCAGTTCAGTGTGGGGAAATCCACAGTCGGGGCCGTGTTCCTGCAGGTATGAAAGACCATCAACACCGTGCTGCTACAGAGGGTCATCATGTCAGCACCCTCACTGATGGCTTTGCTGCCATGGGCTTCACCAACTACGGGGGGAGGGGAGGCATAAAGAGCACTCATATCCCCATCCTGACCTCCAACCACCATGCCTTGGACTACATTCACAGAAAGGGGTGCTTCTCAATGATGCTTCAGGCCCTCATGGACCACAAGGGATGCTTCACTGACGTTAGTAGTCACTGGTTGGGGAAGGCACACAATGCCCACATCTTCCAGAACTCAAGCCTGTTCCAGAAGATGGAAGGCAGCATGTTTTTCCCCATAAGGGTTGGGGATGTGGACATGCCCATGTGCATCTTGGGTAATGCTGCCCACCCCTTCCTTTCCTGGCTGATGAAGTCTTACACAGGCAGCCTGGACCCCACCAAGGAAAACTTCAATGCCAGCAGCAGAAAGTGCCACATGGTCATGGTGGTGCCCTGCTGTGTGCTCCACAACCTGTATGAGAGCAAGGGGGAGACTTTCCTGCCAGGGTGGAGGGCAGAGGCTGAACAGCTGGCCAGGACTTATGAGCAGCCAGATACTGTGCAATTTGATGAGCACATCAAGGGGCAGTGCTCATTCAGGAGGTCTTGAGGGAGAGTTTCAGCCAAAGCCACCTGTGAGACTCTCCCGCAAACCTCTCCATAAGGGGTCCCTGCATTGCCCCTGAATTACCTGCCGTCCCTTCCCATCTTGCCCCCCTCCCATGCAGAGCAAATAAAAAAAACCTATCTTTTTGGTGCAATCAAGGGTATTTATTTGGGGGATTTAAAACAGGGGAGGAACTGGAGAAGGAATCTGGAATGGGAAAGGGGGAGGAGAGGGACTCAGGGATGGGTCTGAGAGTGGTGCCTGCCTCAGTCAGCTTGTGAGTCTTTGGCTGTCCTCAAGGTCCCACCGCCCCATGTTTGGGGCCCCTGTGGTGAGGGAGGAGGTGAGGGAGGAGCACATGGCCTCATGATGGTTCAACAGCTGGTCCCACATGACCTTCCACTGCTCCCAGTAAGCCTGGTGCACATTCCAGTGAGCAGCCTGCTCTTGGCGCTCATTGTTAAGCCCCGAGACGAGGTACTGAAGACAGGCCATCTGCCCCACAGCAGGTCTTCCCAGATGCATTTCATCCAGTAGATCTCATGGAGTCAGGAGGATTGCATGGGAGGTGGTGGATGCGCCATGCTCATAACTGGCTCACCTGAGAAGAAAAGTTACAGGGACAGTCATCGCAGGAGACACTGTGTATGAAGCCTAGCCCTAATCTTCAAGCCAACAGTGTAGGTCTTGGTTCAGATGATGGTGGTGATATGCTTTGGGCAAGGCCATCTGTTGCCTAGACACTGGGCACTTTCCTGTAGGGACACAGACATACCAGGGGTACATCACTACACCCACAGCCCAGGGACAAACAGGCATGGGAAGGTCCCAGTCAAGCCAGGAGCCTGCAGGTGGGAGGGTGGACCAGGGTGGTTTGGCCTCCTTCTGTGTCTCACACACACTGGGTCCGGCATTAGTGGCATCCTGCAAAGAGAGAACTTCTATCCCTGCCTGCTGGAGGGAGGTGTTGGGGGAGGTGTATGTGAGTGTCAGAGGCTCCTTGCTGGAGAGAGTGATACTGTGGTTCCATTTTCTTACTCCCCTTGACAGGTGCCCATGCAGGGGATCAGTCTCCTCTGCATTGCTGCACTTGACAGGGAGCATATCCTGCCCAAGTGCAGGCATGACCCTGTGTCATGTGTGGCACTGCTGTGTGATTTCATGACCCCAAGCTTCTTAGTGGTGGCTTGTCATGAGAAGGTGTCCCACCATGGAGGCTGGAGTAAGGGCTTGTCCAATGCCTGGGAGAAATCCTGGGAAGCGGGGACCAGATCCAGGGTGAGGAGCAGCTCCTGGTTAGTGGGAATGGGTGCTTGATTGGGCTGCTCCTCCTCCTCCTCTTTCTCCTCCTCCACAACCCCATCCTCATGGAGGCTGACGCCGGGCATGTCCTGGCCAGACTCAACAGCGACAGGGAGGAGGTGACCGGCCCCACTCCCAGGATGGCATCAAGTTGTTTGTAGTACCAGCATGTTTGTGGTGCCACCACAGAGAGTCTGCTCTTCTCCCTGGCCTTATTGTAGGCCTCCTAGAGCTTTTTTATTTTCATGCAGACCTCGTTGAGGGTCCACATGTGTCACTTCTTGGCCAGGCTGAAGACCATCCAGCTGTGGACATCAGCGTTGTGCCTTCTGGTGTGGAAATCCTAGAGGTTAGTCTCCTTGCTCCAAACCTTGATGGAGGTCCAGGATCTCCATGCCAGTCCAGGCCGGTACTTGCCTGTGTCTCTGTTCGGGGCAGCCAAGAATGCTGTGGGAGTGCTGGCAGTTGGCAGCTGTGGGGGGCTCAGAGGGAGTGCTGGGATCTGCCATGGCTCCTTGGATGGTGGCACAGGGTGTGGCAAGGGGCTGGCAAAGGTGTCCTTGTGCCACAAGCCCTTCTCCTGAAGCCTGCTGCTTTATCAGCTCCACAGGAAAAGGGGAGCAGTGGAGCCAGCAGATGTGACCAAAATGGCCAAAAGGGCAGCTGTGAGAGGACTCTAGAGGCAAATTATTTCAAAATAGCAACAGCTGAGCATTCATGCTCAAGCTATTGTGAAATAACAATTTTGAAATAAGGGTTATTCCTCGTGAAAAGCAGGAGTACAGATTTCAAAATAGTCAGCCCATTATTTCAAAATAACAAGCTTGGTAGTGTGGATGCTCCACTTGCTATTTCAAAATAAGGGGAATTATTTTGAAATAACTCCCCTAGTGTAGACCAGGGCTAAAAGTGTCTTGTAAAGCACTTTGGGTAGGTCTACACTTGCTCCCTAGTTCGAGCTAGGGATGCAAATGTAGGCGACCGAAATTGCTAATGAAGCGGGGGATTTAAATATCCCACACTTCATTAGCATGATCTCGCCAGCGCAAAAACCTTCTAGTGTAGACATAGCCTTAGGGATAAATTAGAGCTAAATAATAGCACAGAACACAGAGCCGGGACTGGTGGCTGTAAACAAACTTTATGGGACTGTAGAAAACTTGGCCACACTCATGGTAAGAGGACAACTGGTTAAATAAAATCATGTCAGACCATGGATGTTGCTGGACCAAAGAGAGCTAAAGCAAAGAGGTTCAACCTGTAGTATTATTGCTTCCATTCATTTTCTAGGCCAGCCATTGTGCAACCCACCGCATGCCTTCTCCCTTCCCCTGTCCCCCAACTCAGAATCCTCAAGGCTACTGGGTTCAGTCCCCACTGATATTTAGAGCAACATCAAGTACCTCTAATGTACATCAGACAGAAATGCCACAAGGCACTGGCCAAGGCTCATTCATGCACAATAACTTGTTCATGCCCTGTCATCCCTTTGCCACAACCTTTGCATATCTTCTAATGCAAGAGTTAGTGGAGAGGGAATCAAAGAAGGTGAGGTAGAACTGGCTGCATTGGATTACCCCACTTGGTGTTTCTGAGAAACATGACTACTGCAGTTTTATGGTTTCTTACCACACCAAATAGGTACACACTAGTTGGAACAGGGACCAGGATCTGTCCTAAAATTTTCTAATTTCTGGATCACATCTCTCTAGTTTGTGATGCCCTGAGAGCTGATACCCTTTAGTTATTTACTTTTATTTATTTAGTTTATTTTCTTTTATAAGTCTATGAGCTTGCTATAAATACTCTCAATTTACAGGTGCTAACACTTTCTTCCACAAGTTTTCTTCTCCCTTCTACTCCATATTTACTCTTTGCTCCAAAACTATCACCAATTTGTTTTAAAATGAAATATTAGAATATTAATATTAATAAATATATAGAGGAGGGACAGGGCTGCACTTAAAAGAAATAGCCACTTCTTTGCGCCTAGATTTCATTTTTATTACAGTCAAAATAACATAGTGGTATTCTGCCAGTTAGCCCTCACTCTACATAATTTCTGTCAGTTTTAAAACTCAAAGCAGTTAATCTTATCACTCTGCTTACATGATGAATTATTTTACAACCTTTTTATTTTTTTAAAGTGCTGAGAAAATCCTAGGAACATTTCATCGAAAGCCTCCCCCATTTGTGTCTCATGAGCTGTGAAATATGGTTTAGATACAAGAGAGAAGATAAATAGTTTTCATTTGCAGTCCACAGAATATGGTTTGTTCTGCTCTGGTAACTGGTAAATCTAAAAAATGCCCTGACATAAATTCTCTGTTCTTTTTAATAACAATAGGCATTTAAGTGGATGGGTGAGCTCATTCAACCTTTGTGCGATGCATCAAATCAAATCCTATTAAACATTTAATGCTACAGGCACTTAACACTTAACAGCTATCTTTCATGTGACATAAAAATGCACAGTTTTCCCTTAACTTTAGACAAAAATAAAGTTACCTGATACAAATGACTGTCCTGGAAATGTGTATTTAAAAGTAAAACCTTCTACATATGTTGTATCTTACAGTCCTTACGTCTAGACTGCGTTGCTATTTTTGGATACCGGAAGTATCCCAAAATAGCAACGCTGCATCTTTAAAAGTTCTACAAGGGTTAGGGATTTGTCAGAATAATGCCTTACTTTGAAATTTGGCACTGTCTACACAGTGCCAAATTTCAAAATAAGCTCTTTCTACTTAAACTCGGAATAAGCTACACAATTTGCATAATGCAAATTGCGTTAGCTTATTCCAACACAAGGGTGCTGTCTAGATGCACCCTTATATTGGAAAGCATGTTTTCATTATTCCAATCAAGACTGAATATATACACATGTACACTAGTTCTGTCACAACTGTTCCCCTGACTTTGCCCTATATACTCCCATACTGCTATTTTGAATAGATATTTCATTTAAAATCATTTGAATTTCAGGATATAGCAGCATCACAGGTGATCCATATTTAACTGTATATTTATGTGGTCCTCATCACCATAGTATCTAAGACTCTCCCAAGTATTTATTCCCACAGTGCCCTTCTAAGGAAGGACAGTATTATTAGCCCAATTTGCAGATGAGTAACAGAAGCACAGGGAAATTAATGGACTCCCCTAAGGAAGTCTGAGCCCAGAACTCTGCCCATCATTTGGTTCCCATCCACTGCCTTGGTTCTACTCCTGCAGTGTAAACCTAGAAATGTTTGGGACTAATGAGGCAGACAGATGCAATGGCTACCCTTAAAATCTTTCTTCTAGTTTAAAAATTCTACCAATTTAAGAGATATTCACTGTGCCTGAAGTGGAGACTATTCTACAAGCAATAATTTTACTCAAAGTGGTGAAAACTATTTAAGTGAACCTATGCTCTTTCTGAGAAAACTGCCAGGGTTTAAGTTCTTTAGTTTGTTCCTGTGATTTGTAAACTCTTGGCCTTTGTCTACACTACAAGATTTTTGGCAGAAAATATGCTAATGAGGGGACTCATTAGCATAAATTGCAACATCATTAGCATATTTTCTGCCGTTTCTTTTTGCGTAAGGGGTTTTTGAGCAAAAAGTAGCTGTGTAGCTGCTTCCATTTTGCGCAGAAAACCCTTGTTTTGTTCAAGAACCTTATGCCTCTCCGGGACAGGCATAAGGATTTTGTGCAAAAAAGGGGTTTTGTGCAAAATGGAAGCGGCTACACTGCTTCTTTTTCCGCAAAAACCCCTTGCGCAAAAAGAACAGCAGAAAATATGCTAATGATGTCGCAACTTATGCTAATGAGTCCCTCATTAGCATATTTTCTGCTGAAAAAACTTGTAGTGTAGACATAGCCTTGGAGACTTCTACCCCCAATTTAAATACAACATAAAGTCAGTGTTTCTCAAAGACCAGTCCCTGGACCAGTGCCAGTCCCTGACACAGTTTAGGAAGGAAGCAAGCTGGTTCCTGGTAACAAGAAAGGTTGACAAACATTGAATTGAGGGATATCCCAAGAAAGATGAGCTGCATGTTTGTCAGTGTACAACGTGCAATAAATAGCAGTGAAGATGGGATCCAGTTTGGATCAGTTAAAAGATTTCCAGTGTGCTCTCTGAAGAATCACAGTGATTAAAATGCACAAAGGGAAATGATGAAGTCTTCTTAAAGAGCTATTAATATGGCTGTGTGTTTATGCTGCTCACTCCTCTCATTTTAATGAAAGTGAGCACAGCTTTGATATTTACATTGAATTTTAAATGGTATTTCATAACTCATGAAAACTGCTGTTGAAGAAAATAGGAAGACAAATTTCTGATCTTAGTGGGAAGTAAAACTCAAAGGTCCTGGCAGGCTGAATTTTGTGTTGTAAGCTACATTCTCCCTATTTCATTCTTCCTCTTTTTTCTGCACTTCTGCTAACAGCTTTGCCCAAGTAGGCAACCATGCTACTATGGAGCAAATGGGATAGCAACAACTGTTTGAAGAGAAGGAGAAGATTGCTCCTGTTTCTAAAGCCAGAAGCACCAAGAGAAAGCCCCCAGAGAGAGATTCTAAAACAGTCTAGTGGAGGGAGAGAGAGTGAGGAAGTAGAAAGCACCCAGCTAGTGGAATATCCTCTGTCCAGGGAGAGGAGAGACAGTAGGAATTGTAAAGTGTACCTCTATTTATATCAGCTCTCTCTTTAGAAAAATACAGGCGGCCCCCGACTTGCAACAAGATTGGTTCCTAGGGAAGCATCACAAGCTGGGGGCGTCGTAACTAGAACCCCCATTTACAATAGGCACCTTGTGCCATCGTAAATGCAGTCCGAGGACGTATGTCTGGGGGTTTCGGCCCCTTCCACACTTACAAAAATGGTCGTAAGCGCGGGGGGTTGCAACTCGGGCTGTCGTAATGCGGTGGTTTCCTTTATCTGCCAGGCAGCACAGCCAGGACAACATAATTTCCAGGGATGGGATGGGAGGTAGAGTGAGAACATAAGAATGGCCTTACTAGGTCAGACTCAGGGTCGATCTAGCCAAATATCACGTCTTCCAACAGGGGCTAATGCCAGGTTTTTGAGAGGTAATGAAAAGAACAGGCAATCAAGTGATCCACCCCCTTTCTTCCACTCCCAACTTCTGGCAGTAAGAAGTATATGGCAACTGAGATTGCATCCCTGGCAATCTTGGATAATAGACATTGATGGGCCTATCCTACATGAACTTATCTAAGTTTTTTTTTTTTTAATCTAGCTATAGTTTTGACCTTTTCATCATCTTCTGGCATTTAATTCCACAGGAGCAGTGTGTGTTGTATAAAGAAGTACTTTGTTTTAAACGTAAGGCCTATTAATGTCATTGGGTGACCCTCTGATTTTCATGTTATGTGAAAGATTAAAATTTCCTTATTCATTTCCTACACACCATGACTGACTGTATAGACCTCTATTATATCCCCCCTTAGTGTTCTCATCTTCCAAGCTGCAAAGCCCAGTCTTTTTAATCACGCTCATATGGAAGCTGTTCCATAGACTTAATTATTTTTAAAAGGTTCAGAGGGGTAGCCATGTTGGTCTGTAACTGGAAAAACTAAAAAACAACTAATGGTCTAGCAGCACCTTAAAGACTAAAAAACCATGTAGATGGTATCAGATGCTATCACTTCTTCAGATGAATGGAGTATTAAAAGTCCAGTTCCAAAATAAATCGATGGGGGGAGGGAGAAGGAAGTGAGAAAAATAGTAGTGAATTCACTTCCTCCTTCCCCTCCAACCCCTATTTATTTTAGAACTTGACTTTTAATACTCCATTCATCTGAAGAAGTGGGTGGTACCCACAAAAAATCATGATACCATCTACATGTTTTGTTAGTCTTTATGGTGCTGCTAGATCATTCATTGTTTCTTCATTATTTTTGTCACCCGTTTCAGTACCTTTTCCAATTCTAATATATCCTTTTTTGAGATGTGGTAACCAGAACCCCATGAAGTATTCAAAGATGAGAGATGGGCAAAGAGTAGGCATTTGGGCTTCCTACATTGCTAGTGGAGGGGATTATCACTTTTCTCATGAGAACAGACAGTCAGTACAGGTTGGACCTCCCTGGTCGAGCACCCTGAGGACCTGAGTTGTCACGAACCAGGGAGTTTGCCGGAACAGGGGAGGTCAGTGCTCCTCACTGTGGGGCTCCCTGACCTGTCTGGCATGGCAGGGCCTCCCCATACTGCTGCCCACCCACTGCTTCAGCATCTCCCATGGCTGCCAGCTAAGACTATCTGGCCACCACGGCCCCACTGCCACAGGGTGTTCGCCAGGGTTTCCTGGAAGGGTTCTCCATGCCACCCCTACTTTCTTCTACGGCCAGCACTGCTAGGGCCAGCAATTCTCTGGGGTTCTCTGGTGGGGGTCACCCACCTCCACCAGCCCCGCTTCAGTTGGGGCATTCTCAGCCGGCACTGTCCAGTCACACCAGGCCTGTTGCCACCAGGGGTTTCCTGAGGTTCTGGCAGGGGGCTACCTGGCTGCTGCCTCCCCTGCTGCTGCTAGAGGTTCCCTGGCTGGGCCTCCCAGCATTGGCAGTCCCTCTGCAGCTGGAGGCCCATCTGACCTGAGGATTCCCCTGCCGTGGAGTGTGCTCCCCAGCCACGCCTGGCCCCATTGATGTCAGGGGTTCCCCGGCCAGGTCAGGGACTCCCCAGCAGCTGCCTTGAACATCTGCTGATGGTTGAGCCTTAGCTCCCCAGCCCCTATGTTGTCTCCCACTGCCACCTCTGGTCATGCTGGACCACAGATGTTGCCGGACCAGAGAGTCCTGGATTTGGGAGGTTCAACTTGTACAAGGGACACAGGGAAGGAAAGCTAATTTTTTCTGCCTGTGAAGGAGTTTATTACATTTACAAAACAAAGTAAACCACATGTAATTGGCCTTTCCTCATCCTAATGCACACATCTGTACAAAGGTGAGTGCATCCAGCACTTTAATGTGTTTCCAGAAGCCTAATGAGAGTAGGTTTAATAACTAAATGTATTTTAAGGAAATATATGCCTACGGCAAATATCATTGCAGCACACAAAAGAAGCAAAATAATTTAGAAGGGGAAATGCTTTTAGAGTACTTTGATGATTAAAAGAAGCTGAAAGAAAAATTCCTAGCTTAAATATATTGTGGCAGATTGGTTTATGGCATGTGAAACCCAAAGTTAAAAGTTCAATACTTGCCAGTTTTATTTAGAGAAAAAGGTGAATATTCATCTTGCTTGTGGAGAAGGGCCAGATTAAAAAAAAAAAGATTTTTCAATAGGTAGGAAATCATGATTGGTTAATTAAAAACAAAAACAACGCCCCCTCAAATCCACTATGTCCCTGTCTCAATTTTTCAACTTATTTGGAATAGCCTAAAGTCAATTTTGTAATACAATGAAAATTGACTGCAATAATTTCACAAATGCACTCCACCAAAATGCTCAGTTCCCCACAGTCTTCCAACCAGTACAGTCAAGCACAGAATGGTAGCATTCTGCATCCACTTCATACAGATGTCAATGATGCTACAAGGTGCAAAGCCTAAACTACTCAGGCAGGTTTCTCAAGAGAAATAGAAAGACTTGTCAGAAGAAAGAATAGGTTGCCGTCAATCTTCAGAGTTCAAACATTGGGATGGCCAGTAGATATTATAAAACCTAGACATTAATGCAATTTTAATTACTGGTATTAATTTATTATTATTATTACAATAGGGGCTAGGTTCCCCACTCACAGGCCAGGACCTCAGCATCTCACAGGCTGTGCAAACACAGAACAAAATGATAGACTATAAACTCTTTGGTGGAAAGGACTATCTGATGGAACAATTATTCCCACACACACACAAAATGAAGTTATCAATCAAGATATAGGTGACATGAAACCTGGAAAAATATACAATCTTCCAATAAATACATTATTCTCTTTTTGTTGTTTCTCTTAGTGGGAGTATTTTAGGGCAGACCTAGAGCTCATACAATGATGTATTGCAGGACAAAATGCATCAATAGGGCAAGCTTTACAACTAAGTATTTCAGAGACCCAACTTGAGAATATTTACAAAAGTGTACATGTTTACCATGTGCATGCATCAATACAGAAATGCATCAATACAGAAAACAGCTTGACTCTTAAGTGTTCTAAAATCTGAATGGATTTTTGCCTTGTGGGGGCACAGAGTAGTATTATGTATGACTGTATAAATCAGACCTTACTCAGACAGATGGCCATGAGCTCACTTCAATTAACATAACTGATGATCATTTAAATCACTAGTCCACATCTGTCAAAAAAGAGTTCTGGACTGAGTGGCAGGAGGTTGCTATAATGACTAGTTCTGTATAAGTTTCCCTATGAAGCAGCTAGTACATCAGCTGTATTTTAGTGTACCATGGACCATTTAACACAGAATTTAAATTGAGTATTTGATTATTCAGTGTATGGCATGCTTATTTTAGGTGCAACTGATTACGTTTATTTTAGAAATCGGAGTTTTCTTTGACAGGATAATAATCTTGTGGATATAGCAGGAGAAGTGGTAGATGTGGTATATCTTGGCTTTAGCAAGGCTTTTGAAATTGTCTTGCATAACTATCTTATAAACAAATTAGGAAAATGTAGCCTAGGTAGAGCTACTATATGTTGGGTGCATATAGTATTTGGAAAACCATTTTAGAGCGTGCTTACTAATGGTTAACAGTCAAGCTGGAAAGGCATATCAACTGGAGTCCTGCAGGAATGGGTCTCAGGTCCGGTTCTATTCAATAACTTCATCAGTAGTAAGATTCTGTCCCAAAGAGTACACTTATAAAGTGTGTGGATGATACTAACCTGTGAGGGATTGCTAGTACTTTCAAAGGGCATGTATACACTACTGAGTTATTTTGAAATAACAAGGTGAGTATCCCCACAGCAATCCCCTTAGTTCAAAATTATTTTGAAACAATGGGCTTGTTATTTTGAAATAATAACCCCACATTCTATAAGGAATAGTGCCTATTTCGAAATTGCTATTTGGAAATAGGGTTAGTGTGGACACTCAGTTTCTGTTATTTCAAAATAACTACTCCCCAGAGACATTCCAAATAATAACTCCCCAGTACTTCCTGGGGCTCTCAATCGAGATAGCGCATCCACATTAAGGCTACGTCTACACTGTAGCGCTATTTTGAGATACCAAACATATCCCAAAATAGCTATTTTGCATTGAAATATAAAGGGCAAAATAGCTATTCTGCATCGAAATATAAGGGGCTCACTATTCTGATGTCCCTGTAAATCTCATTCCACGAGGAGTAAGGGATGTTTTGGAATAGTGATATATTTAGAAATAAGTGCAGTGTAAACAGAGCCAAATTTCGAAATAAGCTATTTTGAAATTAACTCGAGATAAGCTACACAATTTGTGTAGTTCAAATTGCATAGCTTATTTTGAGCTCTGGCTCCAGCTGAGGAGCTCAAAATAACTAACTTCAAGGCTCAAAACAACTAACTTCAAGGCTTCCCTGTACTGTGGAGGTACTATACCGAAATAGTTATTTTGGGAGCTATTATTTCAAAATAACATGATAGTGCACACATAGCCAGAGATAGGATTAAAATTCAGAATGATCTGGACAAACTGGAGAAATAGTCTGAAGTAAAAAGGATGAAATTCAGTAAGGACTAAATAGCATGAAATTCAGTAAGGAGAAATGCAAAGTACTCCACTTGGGAAGGAATAATCACTTGCACACATAGAAAATGGGAAATGAATGCCTAAGAAACAGTACTACAGAAAGGGATCTGAGGGTCACAGAAGATTAGAGGCTAATATGAATCATCATAACACTACTGCAAAAACAAACAAACAAGCAAACATTAGTGAGTGTACCAGCCTCAAGGTTAAAGCAGGTTATGAGAAGTAATTTTCCACCCTACTCCTTACTAATTAAGCCAGTGCTACATTTCAAGAAAGATGTGGAGAAATTGGAGAACGTCCACAGAAGAGCAACAAAAATGATTAAAGGTCTAGAAAACTACCTTTGAGGAAAGACTGAAAAATATGGGTTTGTTTAGTCTGGAGAAGAAAAGACTGGGAGGGAACATAACAACAATGTTCAGATATAAAAAGATTTTTGCAAGGAGGAGGGTGAAAAAAACTGTTCTCAACCTCTGAGAATAGAACAAGCAGCAGTATGCTTACATTTCAAGAAGGGTGGTTTAGGTAGAACATTCGAAAAAAAAAACCCTTCATATCATTGTAGTTAAGCACTGGAATATATTGCCTAAGAGGTTGTGGAATCTCTGTGGAGGTTTTAAAGAGCATGTCAGACAGACATCTATCAAGAATAGTCTAGCTATTATTTAATCCTGCCTCGAGTGCAGGGGACTGGACTAGATGACCTACTAACATCCCTTCCAGTCCTATACTACTGTGTTTCGATATGTTGTCCAATAATTTAGTTCACAACAGACTGAATGTATATCAAGGGGTTTATGCATGATTATACTAAATTCAAAGCAAATTTGCTAGCAGAATTGCATGGAAGTCATACAGGAGTAGCGAGAATGAAAGCTGGTGGTCAAGCTGGATCAGGGGATAGGGTTTTTAAGCATACAATGCAGTGAATGTGAGCATGCCTTTCCGCCACCCTTGGAAATGGGCTCAGAGACCATAGCAGAGAATTCATACTTGCTTTACAGAGAGGGACAAATGTTCCTCATGCTGCTCAATGCATACTCAAGGTAGTCAGAGACAATAAGACATGTATTTGTGGCATATAAGATTCCCAGAGTTCTATTAGACAACTCCCATCTGAAAAGTTTCAGATATTCTTTAAAAATTGTAGAATCTAATATACTAGATCAGCTCTTTACCACCCTGCAACAAATTGGATTAGCAGAGCTCTTTAGCTAAACATGAAAAATAGTAACTGCAAAAGGTAACCACCCAATAAGTCAATGAGCCATTGCATTGCAGATATTTTTGCCTTGTTATGCTAACATTCGAACAAAATTAAAAAAAAAAATCCCAAACACCAACACAATTACCAGGAAAATAAGACAAGCAGGTAGAAAAATGTGAAAATGTGAAATTAAATATTAAATATTGATCAAATACTTTCTCCTATGAAACAAGTGTTCTATGTGGCAATGGAGGAGATAGAATGGAGAAGATAGAATAGAGAATAATATATGTATTCCTTTAAAAATAAACAAAGCTGAAATAAACATAAGCAAAATCCCATTGATACAACAGTTAGAATCTCTCTCAATTTTCATAAAACTAAAACTACTCAGTTCTCTCCTTTATCCAAATTTCCTTTTAAATAAACAAAACCTTTTTTTTTAATTTGTGGCCAGTCAAATCACTTTTGTCATGTTTAATGCTTATGAAGCCTGCATGAAATCAGCTGAAGGTCTACAGGTCATTGTAGACTAATGAGTGTAGATAAAATGTAACCATGGGAGAATGGATTCTAAACACAAAGAAATCAAACACTTCAGCTAGAAACTAATTTTGGAAAACCGAAGATATTAAAGAACAGCTTACTAGACCATTTTTTCCTGTTGAAAAGATAATCAGCACATTAGTAGGGGTAATTTACATCAAACTTGATTAACACACACTGGCCTAACACCAGCATCAAGTCTATGGAGACTAGTGTCATCCTTCTGTGTAAGGATCCTTATTCCCTGTGGTGTCCAGTCTGCTGCTACTCACCTGACCCAGCTGAATCAGTGAGTATAGCCTCTGGCTGCCATTCTCTCATCTGACCATGGGGTATGATGATGCAAAAGGTAAGGTGCTCACTCAGCAACTCTGCAGTCCTGGATTCATATAGCCTTGCTCGGATACAAAATTTGTATTAGCATCCACAACTGCATATGAAAAAACAAGCCACGGCTATCCACATCAACATCCACGGGTGTCGAAACCTGTGGATATAAAGTGGATAGCCTCAAATTTGCAGGATTCTAGATTCAAAATTTATGTCTGCATCTGCATCCATATCTGCAAAAGTGAACTGCAGATAGTTGGATCCACACAAATGGAAGTGGATACCTGCAGATATGAAGTGGATACCTGTGGATTTGCAGGGCTCTATGGATGGCAGCACTTGACAGACACAGTCCATACTCTTAGTTCACAAGCAGAGTAGCACTTAGACTCCAAAATCAATGGCCTGATTGAAAGGGAAGACTCTCTGTTGACAATATTGCTTGATCTTATCGCGGAGAGAATAGCAATGTTATATCTATTTTCATGCTGTCCTACATAGTTTGCTGGAAAGATGTTCTCAGAAAGAAAGGGCTGCAGATCATGCCATTTCCTAGCTCATATTTTTCTCTAGCTTCCGAAATATTTTGGGAAATATTAGAGTGCAGAGAAATCTATTGAAGTTTGAAAAGCCATAAAAAAAACAGCAGGCAGGTCATCAGGAGTGCAAAGCCAATTAGTTTCATCTGAAGAAAAATGGCACAAAACCAGGAGAGATATTAAGACAAAGTCTGAATTTGCTATTTGACATCCAAGGTGGAAGAGATTATCTAAGTCTCTTATTTCTACTAGTTTATTTTGTTTTTTTCCCTTTCATAACTAAAATAGTAGTGATCCATTGCTGCATCCATTGTTTCCCAAAAGTGAAATATTTTGGGTGATTTCTAAAGATACAAGACATCATACTCCTATTTTTGGATACTGAAAGAATCATGTTAACCAGTACTTTTCTTTGTTGTTGTTATTGTTATTGTCATTCCACATCCTATTGAGATGAGTCAGATGAAATAAAAGTGTGTTTTGACACTGATGAGAGCATAGATGTAAACACAATCACATGTCATCTTGAACATTAAATACTATTTTATAGTCAAATTTAAGAAACCAAACTTAAATTATAATTTTTGTAAATTTCTTTATTAAACAGCCAACCATATTTTGACCCTTTATGCATTTAAAGGACTACTTTTAGTGTTTTAAGCCAATTACTTTAAAAAACCCTGTCTTTAACTTTGACTTCTGGGTTTGATTACCTAGCTTTAATTAATTAATTTTTTTGCTTCAGAGTTAAGTTTATGAAATTAATCAGTGTCCAGTAATATAGATGGTTAGACTAGCAAACAAAGTTGAACAACCAATTCAGAGTTTTTAAAAAAGGGATTGCAGATTTAGTCTTTATTTGTTTATGAATTATCCATAGACAGACATTGGTTTTTATGATTTTGCATAACTCAAAAACTATTCAGTGATTAGGTTATTACTGTAACATATTTCAGCATACAGATTGCTTGCAAGCTATTTGAGTTATTATCACTATACACATCTAGTTTGTTACTCACGCATATCAATTTATGAGTTACATGGTATTTTTCTATTCCTTGTCTGGGGGACACCCAGTCCCACACAGAGATTTCAAGCTGATTGCTCAAATATTTTGGAGCAAATACTCATATGCATGAGTATTTGCAACAACTTTCATGAACAAACAAAAGGTTCCTCATATGAATGTTTGCCTAAGACAAGGAAAAAAGGATAAAGGAAGCCATTTAAGGGTCAGATTCTGTCTGGCACTTACATAGGTGAGCAGTGGGAGCAGAGGGAGAATGAGAGATCCATGCAAGTTCCAGCAATAATTGCAGCGTTTACACAAGTAATTCACTTTCCCTACCTCCATGGACAGGGTAGAGAAAAAGCTTTAATTCTCTCTGGCTAGCTGCATAGTGAAATAGTGATGGAGAAGAAGTGTTCTCCATGTGTACTGGGGTGCTCTGGGAGGCATTTTGCCTCCCTAGTGCATTCCCTCCCCTTATTACAAATGATGTGCAGTTTGCACAATTAAGCCCTAAATTGTTTTCTTTCAACAAATTTTCTGGAATATTTTCCCTTTATCTGCCCAGTTAACATATCCAATATACTGTCGTAGTTAAAAGCAGGATTAAATTATGTCAACCAGTACTTCTGTATACCATAATAAGAACTACATGACACATTCCAAAGAAAACAAGTTCTTTCTGGCTCATTTCACAGCATCTGTATCTCTATTGAACTACAGAAGAAAACAGGGTCAGGGCATTCTTCTTAAACCTACCAATTGAAAAGCTGAAGTTTGTAAAAGATCCATTTCTAACACAGCTAAGACCCAAAGCATGTAGAGGGACAAATGTCAATTAGAAGCTTGTGTTTGAGGCTGAAAGCCAGACTCTCCTAATTTGTAATCCCAGCTCAGCCATTTACTCCAGATGTGGCCTTGGTCAAATCCTCAACTCTCTTCTGTAAAATGGGAACAATACCTACTTCAGGAGAACTAATGTTTATAAATCTTTTGCATTACTTTTCCTCTGCAACAAAACTCCACACATTTCTAAATACAGGTAAAATAGCTTGCAACCAGACTTCCACAGTCTCTCCAGAATTACACAATTTAGAATGAGTTCATTCTGCTTGTATGCACTTTAAAAGATTAATCTTTGTGTGTAGCACAATTCACATCACAGTCATGAAAGCCATACACACACACACGCACACAAAGCAGCCGGTTTTCATGAACCAAGGCATTTGTATGGTATATCAATTTTTATTTGGAGAGGGAAACATTAAAATGATACTTCACACTAACAGACAGCAATCAAGTAGTAGCCATGGTAGAACAGATTTTAATGTTTCCTAGAACCAGAATACTAAGGGACTCACTCTGAATTTTAGCTAGTGCCTGAAAATGATGATGGGAGTCTTTTCATTGACCTGCTTCACATACTCGGGGATGAATTCGAATAACAGTATCTGTATTTAGGCATAGCTTGTAAAATGATTTTCCACCTATGTTATACAGCATTGATTGGAACCTTACTGTCCTCCAAGATTTCTGGCTAAAATTTGTCAAACAGATCTTCCCATTGTATGCTTTCATTATTTTTAAGGCAGGAGGCCATGTTCTGATCTTAGCAAAGTCACTATGAATTTACATCAGCGCTCCTCAGCCCATCACACGGTGTGAGAAGTGAATACAAGTGTGTTGGTTCCCCAAGGGAGTACAGCATCCTGTCCACAGTGTGATGGTTTGTTGGTAACTAGTGGACTGAGTAGCTAAAGAAATCGTAGCCCCACCAAATCACCGCCCATGGGAGTCCTGATAGTTGGAGCAGCCAACCCCACCAACTGGCCCAGCATCACTATCTAAGCCAGGAGGTGGCAAAGGAAGTTGTTCATAAATTAGATGAAGTCCTGGATATCTGCTACATTAGGGTATGTCTACACTAGCCACCCTAGTTCGAACTAGGGTGGCTAATGTAGTCATTTGAACTTGCAAATGAAGCCCGGGATTAAAATATCCCGGGCTTTATTTGCATGTTCCTGGGCGCCGCCATTTTTAAATGCCCGGTAGTTCAAACTCCCCGCCCACGGCTACACGCGGCACGGGCTAGGTAGTTCCAACTAAAGCCCCTAATTCGGACTACCGTTACTCCTCATTGCACCATCAGGCACAGCAGAGAAAGCCTGCAGTGAAACAATTTGTACCTACTGTATCAGCCCTTAAGTTTAGTTAATTAACGAGTTAAGCCTCTCAGCAATCCCGTGAGGGGCTCCCAATCAATTTATCCCATGTACAAATCCATGGGAGAGGTCTTGGAAGGAGAATCATTTTCTTAGCATTATTGCATGAGAAGTGGGGAGACAGCAGCTTACAGCTTTTCCCTGCATGCACAACACACACACAGCAATTCTTCCCTCAGAGAAGTTGCAGGTCCCCATGTGGTGGCACTCTGCTTCTGTGACACTTGTAGATACTTTTCCTCTCCTGCTGCTTCTGAATTATACAGCTGCAGCTCTGTTGGTGTAGGGCATGATTGCTCCTGGGACCATTATTTAGTAGGTGCTTTTCCAACAGATAGTTTTTCTGTAATCCTTGTGCTCTAATGTAGCTGAGGGCTGAATTAGTTTTGAACCTTTACCTCAGCACATTGGTGTGGGGACATATGACCCCATCGTCATGTCTTCACAGAGTTCAGGACCATAGGGACAGAATCCTTGGGGTGAATGGTATGTCCTTCCCACAGCTGATCTCACCTGTACTGCACACAAAGTGACATTTCTTTGTGCTTCTCAAAGGGAGGGCTCGATGGGGCCAGGACCTCATTCATCAGCCTGGATCTGCATGTTGACAATATTACCATCTTGATGCTGTAATAAAGCCCACAGTGTTACTCACCTTAAGAACACTCTCTGGAACTAGATGCAAGAGAGGTTAAGCTGTTTATTCCTTGCCACTGTCAATCCTCACCTTGAAAAGCAGTTTCAGGGAATAGTGGGAAGGGTGTAAATCAAGTCTGTCCTGTAGAAAGAAAATATCTTCAAAATGATCTTTCCAAACATGCTCATACAGCGACCTAAAAACTACAGAAAGATAGTGGGTGGTTTGTTGGGGGAAGGGAAAGAGATGCTGAAATTTCTGCAGCATATTCAGTACAATGGATTAAGACTGCCATCTATTGCCTGCAGTGCAGCAAATGTGCACTTATGTTATTCTGAGCTATTATACATCATTCGGCTGATAATACCTTAGTGCTAAAGTTGTTTACATACATTTTTGTCAGTTGTACGGCATGTTCATAACAAGAATGCAGCAAATAGAAATACCTAACAGATGAATAATTTGCAGAGCTAGAGCAGAGCATATTCTCTGTATCCAGAGTCTTTCTTCATCCTTTGTAGGTAACATTCTCATATACCCGTATTATTCTTGCAAATGAAGGTCTATTTATGCACTATATAAATGTGGTGACTAAATGGAGGAAGCTGATATTTGTTTCAGTCAATCATTAGTTAGGTATGAGGAAAACCATAACAGAAAATTTCATTTCACCCACACATTCATAGCTTAGACTTAATATTCACATTTCTGAAACTAAAAGCTAAGCACAACCTGACTGCAATGCAAAATAGCAATGACACTTTTTGCTTATGGGAGTAATTGCTTGTAAGTGAGCAGTATTGTGTCCTAAGGGGACTGCAAGGTTGGAGAGAAAGTGCTAAATTATATTATCACTGATCTGTAGAGGTCCCTCTCTATCTCAGTAAGGCAATCAATGACAGAAAGTTTAGCCCCACTGTTGGTACTAGACACTATAGGGCCGGCCACCTGAGGACAGGACAACACAACTAGTGGACTGGAAGAGTGGAGCACCTGTGCTCTGCTGATCATAGTGGAGTTCTAAATGAGCCATGAACTCTTCTATGCCAGGTCTACACTAGATCCAGCAGCTCATCTTAAGGTAGAATATGTAGTTGGAGTTGGCTTACCTTAAGCCGATCTTGGCGGTGTCCCCACTGCAGGAGCCCGACAGGAGCAAATGCTCCCATTGGCTTCTCTTACTCCTTGCAGGAGCAGGAGTACTGAATGTGGATGGGGGCACCCTCTAGTTCAATTTAGCAAATCTTAACTAGACTCGCTAAATCAAACTCTGGAAGATCGGTCACAGCAGTGGTGATCTTCTGCAGAGTGCAAACATGGCTCTAGAGCCCTTTGAAGAATTGTAGCAGAGTCTGTTGGGATGTCTCTGGCAAATCCCTCTGCAGTGCAGCATGTACACCAATGTCCTAAAATGAATTGCACCTTATAAGCTACAATACAACCATAATATCCAGCTTGATGTGGAGTGATATGTTAGTATCTCCAAGCATACACTTAGCTGTGAAATAATCAAAATGTCACAAGAAAATAATATGCCTTAAAATACAGCATTGAGCATAGTACAGCACATGGATCAGATCCTCAATATTGTAAATTGACATAGGTCCATTGAAACCAAAGGAATTCTGCCAATTCATACCACCAGTTGAGGACCTGGCCCTTTATTTGTAATTTGTAATTTATTTGTAATTTATTAAAATGACCCATCACAATATATTTTAATATAATTTTCTTCAGATGTTGTCAGATGGTCTTAAAGTATAATTACCATATATTTATATTCAGCAACAGCAGGTATGGGCCTCAGCTGAGCTCGGAATTACCATCACTGTAATACAAACACAAAGTAAAAATTAGTCTTTGCTCCAGAGGACCCATGATGGACTCTTAAAAAAGGAATTTCTAAACTATACCAAAAAGATCTCACTACAGGGAAGCATCCAGAGCCTGTCAGAACAGGAAAAATCAGCATTTTAACTGTGAATTATTATTTCTGAATTTTCTGGATGTATGCACTGGTTATTTTTGCTGAAGACCTGTACACACTTAGGTAGGCAAGTGATTGTATGCACTGCAATCAGCGTGGCTATCTGTGTGAGCAAAGCTATTTATCTCTGTGTTCACCAAATCAGACCACAAGGCTATAACAGGGCTAGATTAGAGTCCAGTGCCTTGGGGAAATCAGCACTGTCCTTGCAAAGCAGGCCCTGCCATATCTGTTCTGCACATGAGTGTATCAATGATCTTTATTTCAGCCTATTGGCAAAATGTGTTACGCACATTTGGTCAGGATGAACTTTCAACTGACTCCCAGTAAAGCTAAAGATCGAAACTGTAGTGTGGTGTTTTCAACATTTCTTAAACATGATCTATGTAATAAAATTCCAGAATTGTTAGTCTGAAATCTACAATGTCTGTTGAGTCAGCTAAAAGTGAGGGAAACAGCTACAAGGATGATTGGAGGCACTTTTTGTTTTAAATACTTCCAGGTTCCATCATCACTGGGATTTGTGGTCTACGACTGTCCAGTTTTTAAATACTCAGTAATTTTTGGCTTTTTTACATTTTACAGATTACATCCGCATGATAAGCATACTCTTTTCCAAGTTAATATATCAAAGGTCTATACAATTATTATATTATGGGTACTTTGTAGATAGCAACACCTATCCTAGAATGAAGATTGACTAACAGTTTCCCTAACAAGACTGTTTTCAGTTGCTTAGAACTTTGCTTAGGAAACTGTTTTCGCTGAAATTTTCCATACTAGACGATTGCCCAAGGCTAATTTATTTTGGGATGGGAGAGAGGCAAAATGGAGAAAAAAAATAGGGGTGAAGAAAGTTTCAGCAACAGTGATTCAGCCATTTTTAGGATCAGTTTAAGGAATAATGTATTGTTTTGCACCTGTTAAAAGCTCATCAAAGACCTCTAGAACCTAGCATCTCCATACTTTGGAGCAGGAACTGAAATTTGACAGCAGGGGCAGCTATATGTCAGGGCTGGGCCTTTTTCCAAGACTGAAAATCCATCAAATTTGACCAAGTTACAAGGATCAAAGAGCAGTTTATGCATCCACAGTAGGGATTTGGTAGAATTTGGTGCTAAATTCCTTGAAGATTCCATCTGCTCTGACCTTTGTCTAGACCCTCACAGTCTCTGCTTGTGACCAGACTGTGCATGCCCTGATTCACCATCCCCACAGAGCAACTGGGTATGTATCATTCCAGGACTACATGGATTGAGCAGGACTTCCCCTACATTTGGTCTTTCAGGCTCTCATTATGGTTCCACAACATGGGAATGCTAAGATTTTTCTTGTTTTTCTGTTTTAAGTTTTTTAATGTAGGAGAAATTAAATTAAATATCCTATGTTAAAGATTGTTGTGCATTGTGATACAATGATTAATTGCATGGTCTCGTATTAGTTTAGGAGGAGGGAGTTAAGCTAGTTGAGTCTATACCACCCTGGGATATGTTTAAATTTAACTTTGAAATATCAAATTCCAGGATAGATTCTATCACATTTCTCCATGCTGAGATAGTTTCATTTTGTTGTTGTTGCATAGAACATTTTATTTTAAAAAGGTACAATTATTCAGAACTTTAAAGCTAGAAATCCATTAAGCTTCTCCACCCCCTAAAGTAATCTACAAAACTCAGTTTGTTCAAAATGTTAGGAAACTATACTACATTCCAATACAGATTTTCTTACAGACTATAATACATATCATAGCTTGTCAAGCTGGAAATATAAATAATTGATGCCCGAGGCATTTGTTCTTTATCTTCAGCTGACTTTTAATAGAAAAAAAGTTTGGATAAAATTTAGACACGGATTTAATAATTGAATGCACTGGCACAGCATAAAATTTAGAGAACAAAACAAGTTATACACCATGACTAGAATGGCTCAGTGCCTTAGTGATGCATAAGACAATTCACAAGCAAGGGGAAATATCATTTTCTCAGTCCATCCAGAACAGTTTCTCTTCTTCCTAGAGCAAAGGTTGTCAAACTTTTGCATTAAGTGGATAATGTTAATTAACAGATTGCTTCATGTGTCACCACCTCTCCGACTCACAATTACATAATGCCACTGTAGCTGCTACAAAGGTTATTGACATGGAAAAGGAAAAATAACAGGAAGGTGTTTCTGTGTTTCTGCTATCTTCAGGGTGCTGTGTTGTTTGTTTTCATACCAATTAAATTACTCTGCTTGAACTCCAGGCCCCATTGAAGTCAATGTGAAAACTCCCACTGCTTTCAGTTGGGCCAGAATTTCAATCATTGACACTTTTTGCTCTTCATACTTCCCCTCTCATCTCTTAGGCCATGTCTACACTAGGTATTTTTTTCAAATTTACTAAGTTTGACTTCTGGACAACAAATTCAAAGTTCTGTGTACTCACTACACGGAAGAATCGTATGTAATGTAGCGCATTCACATTAATGGAGCCTGCCTTGGCCTCAGAGTCCCAGGAAGCACTCTGGGGAGCTGTGGGAGGCCTCCCGGAGGTCAATTAGAATTAGTGGCACCGGAGCATCCACACTAATGTTATTTCAGACTTACGAGTTATTCCGGAATAATGGGCTTAGCAGTATGGATGCATCATTTAGAAAATTGACTTGGGGGGCTAATTTTGAGCTAAGGTCCTAGTGTAGACCAGGCCTTATTCCCTTCCTTCCCTCTGCACATCCTGCTCTTCCACTCTCTCTGCACACACTACCCAGATTCATTAATCTCTTCTTTCTCTCTGATCTTCCATGTATACTACCCAGCTGTCCCATTCCTTTTTCCATTAAGCATTCCTCTTACATGTAGTGGCTGCCAGGTCCAGTCTCACTGCTAGAATCCATTCTCAGAAGAACTTCTTCCTCTTATGTAGCATCAGCATCTCCTGGACACTGTTAAGTTAGAGTCTTCTTCTCATACTTTCCAGCTGCTTTTAAGGTTATCTATAGCTTACTTTTCAGTGAAGAGCCAGGATACCTCTAAAAGCAGCTAGAAACAAGGAGCAGCTTGCCTGCGATCCAAAGTCCACTAAAATCATTAAGAATTTTTGCAATGACTTTTGTGGGCTTTGGTAGAAAAATTACTTCCATAGAATAGTGTAAAATATCATTGTGCAATAGACTAATTTGAACAATCACTTTGGTTTATTACTTTATGGGTTTTAACATCCTTTTTAGAAGTACCATCATGAAACCATCTTTATTTTGTTTTCTATAATTTCTTATGTAATGCTAAATTCTAATCCAGGTAATAAAAACTGATACATATTAGAAGTTTGATGTCACAGTGAATTTATGAGAAACCAGTATGAGAAACCAGTTAACTGAAATCACTTAACCAATGTGTGATATGTGACTCTATATACCCTAATGTTCTTACATTAATTGAAGTCAATGCACCTCTTTGCATGTATGGGTGCTTTATCAGGTGACTAGTTAAAGTAATGTAGTTCTGCCCTGTAAAAGGTCTTTGAGGGTCTGGCACCTTCTTTTTTCAAAGATTTGCTCCCTGGGTATATTCAGCATATATGCTAGCTGTAGCACATCATGCAGATTGCTGCCACCACTTTATACTTCTGTTGGTCATGCAGAGCTCCCTACTTAGGAGGGAGGAAACTGAATTCTGTTGCTTATTGTGGCCATTGATACAATTGTTAACTCGTTTCTAGTCAACAACATCTGTACACACCGAAGAAAAATAGTAGGTTTGCACATTTGTAATTAAAAGTCTACTTTAAACTTTGTTATTGGTCATGATGATTAGGAAAGAAGTAATCCATCTTGCTTTTCAGTTCTGAGGCCAGGTCTACACTAGACCTGGAAGGCTAGTTTAATGTACGCAATGTTTAATGTATGCAATACATAGCTGGAGTTGGCTTACTGTAAGCCAAACTTGGTACCATCTTCACAGAGGGAGGCTGACGGGAACAAATACTCCCATCGGCTTCCCTTACTCCTTGCAACTATGAGGAGTACTGGTGTTGACCAGAGCCACCTTCAGCATTCAATTTAGTGGGTCTTAACTAAACCCACTAAATCAAATGCCAGAAGATCAATCTCTAGTGCAACAAGTGAAGACATGGCCTGAGTGAAGTTTGTTAGATTAGCAACTACAAAAAAAAAATTATTTGTACAATGAGTAAATTTGATATGAAACATCACTGCGAGACAAAGTGTAATCAAAGCCAATAATATCTTTTTTTTTCCTTTGAAAATAATTCTTTGAGAAGTTGTACTAAATTTCACATAAAGAGATTTTGCTTACTTTGTCTTTGTCTGAACATCTCCTCAAGTATATCTATGCCAAAGAATTGTAGTGGCCGCACGCTTCAGTTATAAGCATGGCCCAAGAACCTGGGGTTCTACATTATTTTTTCTTAACCTCATGTTCAATATCTCAAGTCCTACTTCTCTTCATGTTAACAAGAAGCTTCATCTTACTTATATATCTTGTATGATTGTATTATCTATTGTTTTATTGGGCTTCATTCAACACTCGTTGAAGTTAATGGGAGTCCTTTCATTATCTTCAGTGGACATCGGATTAGGCCTGAAGTGTAGAGGTACTCTAAAGTGACACTTCAAAAATGGCATTGTGCAGATTTATAGTTATTGTCCCTCGGTAATGTTCCATAACAAATACACTCATTGTACAAGTTTTTTTTTTGCAGTTGCTAATCTAGCAAACTTTACTCAGGCCATGTGTAGACAGCAACAAATTTCAAAATAAGCTACGCAATTTGCATAGCTCAAATTGTGTAGCTTGTTTTGAGATAAGGATACAGTGTAGATACACCCTCACAGCCCACTCAGTTAGCCTCATTAGCATTGATGCTACAATTGAGTTTTTTTCTCCCCCTCTCCCTTCTTTTTTGTTATAACTTTGAAGGGTCCTCCTTTTTTCCCAAATTTTTTATCTCAACTCATCTGAATAGGTGGGTTTGCCCATGAAAACTCATGATACTATACTATTCCAAGTAAGAAGGCATATTGCATGGGCTACTTGAGATTCCTGCAGCCATTCTTCTGCATCCTCACCATTAATTTTCTCGATTGTTGCATGAAGAGAAATGCACAGTTGAAAGTGGGGTAAACAGGTGCAGTTTATGTAATTAAAGCAAATGCTTTAGAAGTGCTATCTTGAGAAATCTTGCCTTATTCACTGTGTAAATTTCTAGTTTGCACAGCTTACAAGGGAACAACAGGGGAATTTTTGTAAATGGTTGCCAATCAGTATGGCAGTAATGGGCAGCTGGCAGGAGACCAGTGTTTGTGATATGCCTAATTGCAGTGCTGTTTTATTAATTATTATTATATATTCATGGATTTAAAATATGCACTTGCTCACTCCTTCCTGATCTGTGCACATGGGTGTCGGCTACATCCAGGACTGGAAAGCAGTACCATCCCAAACTCCATGATTACAATACATTGGTGATGAAATTTAGCCTGAAATAGTTAAAAGTTTTCATTTAATAATTTGCACATCAAGGAATATAATGTATTTAGATGAGGTGGCTCAAAGAGAGAACTTCTAAATTCATACACCTGATCAATCAATGACCTAGTGCGTGTATATAGACAAGTTGCTAATATCTTTGTATTTGTTAGGACTAGTTAAAAATTTTCCATCAACACAAACACACACACATGAAAGTGTCTGACTGAAGAAATTTTCATTTTTTCCCCATGAAAAGCCAAACATTTGAAAAAAATAAATTTGAAAATGCCTTTTTGGAGTTGTGTTTTGGGATTCTGATACCCCTATTAAACTTTGTAGGCTGGATGCCCCAGCTAAATTACTTCTCCTGTGATGCAGAGGAGTGGCTGAGGAAAAAAGCTCATAGTTCACCATGAGTGACGTAGTCCAACTGGTCAACCCACCCCATTGTAGAGAATTCATCATCTAAACTATAAGGCACCATCTACAAACTGAAAAAAATTGTTTTCAAATGAAAGTGTATGGATTTTTTAAATTTAATTTTGTTTAAGTTGAGATTTTATGTGGGAAAAGAAACCCTGGCAGTTTATTCATCTGAAAAAAATAGATCCATGAGGCTGAATTAATATTTTCAAAGTCTTTTGACATCCTTCACTGAAAGGTGGTATACAAGTGCAAATATATTCTTTTAAAATATTTTCTGTTTAATGCATTGGAATGAAAGGATGAAGCTGATAAGAAATCTCTTTTTAGATGATATGGATAAAAAAACCTCTAGTTCATTCTAAAAAAAACAAGCCATTTCCTGTGCTTGTTTAACATGAAAACCCTTCTTACTATAATTCTTCCAGTAATCACTCTAATTTGGAATAATTGATTTTGCTATTTTGAAAAATCTGAAATGAGTCAGTCTTGTTACAAATCAGTTAGTGGGAAAGTGCACTTAGTTATGTAATTGAACATGTCATGAATTTTTCAGCTAGATTTAGCACTGGGAGCTGCTCGTTCAGAGTTACCGTACTGCAATCTTTCAGGTCACTGATCTACAAACTGGAAATTCTTTAAGTGTCAAGAATTGGAGTTTGAGTAACTTTCTAATTATCTACAGCTATATACTTGGTGCAATGACAGACATGATCTTTATTCAGACCATATTAAGTAGTTCTGCTGTGCATGGGCATATGTTATACAGAGGTGTACTCTGTATACCAGTTGAGTCACAAAGCGATGCTTCATATTGCAACCTTCCATAGAAACATAGAGGAAGAATTTGTAGAAATGCATGTGTGCACATTAAGGAGAAATGTAAAGCAGCTCCATCACTATATTTACAGATGCAAAGATCTGAACTCTGAGATATGACTGGAGTAGAAGCAGAGGTTTGCCTGTATCCCTTCCCAAAGAGTGGTCCCAATACTTCAGTCATTTTGATGTGCATGTACCTTTGCACTTGAGTTTGATTGATGGACATAAGAGTCTGGGTGTGAGGAACTAAGTCTAAACCACTAGATCAAGGTGCATAAGATTCTTTACCTGCAGCCTCTTTACATCCAATACATAAGCCTGTTTTATATGGTTCAAAGCCCAGAAAGACAAAAGTACAGTTGTTCTATATTTTAGCAAACAGTCCAACATCCAATGATGTATAAACCTAAAAATCTTCTCAAGGAGTATAAGAAAATCTCCCCCTTGGTTTGAATAAGCACTCTAAGGTTTAAGTGCTACCTTGATCAGTTGGATTGTGCTGAAAGTAATATGTGACTATAGCCTTAAAGATTACTAGAGCATTTCTTGGGAGTATTTCAGTATTTGAACTTCTGGTCTTTTGACAGTCATCAAGAAGTAGTGTATAAGTATAGACAGCACTGAAAATTTGATAAAACTTTTTGTACCTCAATAAAAAGTTTGGTCCAGTTTTGGTTTTAAAGTGAGTAAAAATTTTTGTCAGTTTGTATTTTGCTTCTAAAATGGGTCATTGTTCCCTACTAACTGTAATTTTATGCCATGGGGGGCTGTAAACTACAGAAATCCTATATCACTTGCCAGCCCACCAACTAGATACTGGGTTTAAAGTGTCCAAATGAGAGGAATGGGCATATACTTTGCGAATAAAATCAATTACAATACTTTTTTCGATGGCATATGGTACCTCTGTGGGGAATATCAGCCAAAGAACAAGATAAATTTTATGGCTTACTTTAGGTAACAAGATCAAGACCTCTGAGTTTGCACATTGCACATCATATTCTGCAATATAAAAAGAGTTGTAATATACATCTGTAAGTGTATATCTTAAATAACAGAAGTCCAGACTAGCTAGTTGTATCATAATCTTCTATTTGTCTCCCCAGTAAAGGAAAGGGTTATCGATGACACCTAGGGAAGATTTAAGAAAATAGCTGTCTACCCTGATGGATGAAAAGGAATAGGTTCAAACCCATAATTAAACTCAGGAGGTGACAGAGGAATCTGTGAGATCGTTGTCCACAGGTTTAAATTAAGAGGACAAGAAGAACAGCTTGAAGACTAGTAGGGTCTAAATTGTTGAGACTAAGAAGTATCTGCTTTTCAGAAGCAGATCAAAGTAATTGGAAAAGGGTCTTGTGTAAATTGTCTAAAGGACCAGCCATTCTTCCACATAAAAAACATGGTGTTTACTGGAAGAAAAAAGGTTTAAATATCAAGGGGCATTAAGATGATATATTAAAGCATATGATTTTCTAATTGCTTTTAGCCTTTCTAAAATTTGAAAGGAAAAAAGACAAAATCTTATTAGCTAAATGAAACTCTCCTTGCAATGAACTGCTTTTCTCAATCACATTGTCAAACTTTTGCCTAAAGAGGGCAGAGGCAATGGTGAAAGGGTAAAATTCCATATCCTGTGCCATATTTTCTTTAGTAGGATTGGGTCCTAAATCAAATGTATGATACACTTACTAGCAATTGCATTGCAGAAGTATAGAAATTGTCAGGAAAGTTTACAACTCTAAATTGATGCAGAAATAGAAATGGAATCATTCTATTCGATATGATTATGGAGGATCATCTTAATGCAAGTGTTATAGCAGGACCAGAGGAAAAAAAGTTATGGCAGAAGTTGACCAATTCATGGAATAAGGTTTTAGCAGTAGGAACAAATGATGAAAGGTTTTAATGGAAATGTAGGGTATGTCTATGTGGGAGCTGGAATAAGCCAGCAGCCCCTAGGTGTCATAAGGAATCATACTCTGGTAATTAGACCATCTCACCAGTCTTACTGTCAGAGGTACAGTTCTATTTTTAGTCCAACAGCTTGATCAGAGTAGTGGAAGTTATTCTGCATGAACTGGAAATCACACCATAAAAAAGATATGCAAAGCCCACTCAGACCTACTCCTTGTTCAGCCAAATCTCTAAGGGTATGTCTACACTGCATTCCTCTTCCGAGAGAGGAATGCAAATGCAGACGAATGAAATTGCAAATGAAGCGTGGAGTTGAATTTCCCATGCTTCATTTGCCTAATTGTGTCCAGGCGCTATTTCGAAATGCCCTATTTCGAGAAAAGAAACGCTGTCTAGACGCGGTTATTTCAAAAGAAAACCCTTCTTTCGAAATTACCATTAAGCCTCATTTTATAAGGAGTAAGGGTAATTTCGAAGGAAGGTTTTTCTTTTGAAATAACCACGTCTAGACAGCGTTTCTTTTTTTGAAATAGGGTATTTTGAAATAGTGCCCGGACGCAATTATGCAAATGACATGGGGAAATTCAAATCCACGCTTCATTTGCAATTTCATTCGTCTGCATTTGCATTCCTCTCTCAAAAGAGGAATGCAGTGTAGACTTACCCTAAGACATACACAGTAGTTTACATTTACAGGAGCTTATGCTACCTGCTTCTTATTTATAGCACCTGAACATAAGAACAGCAGTTTGCATGGCATGGTTATAGCAATGTTACAAGGTATTTATGTGCTAAACATTCATATACCCATTCATGGACTATTTCATATGTTGAAAAAATTCAAATATATTTATAACACTGGCTTTACCTTATTATTCAACAGTGACATTACAATTGATTCATCACTATTTTTAATCTCACAGTTAACTGAAATTATTTTTGATCATGTAATAGCCCTAATAAAAATTAATTGGAAATTAAAATTTAAAACCAAACCTAAATTTATATAGAGCATAAGCATATCGCCTTGGCTCCCAAAGAATAATGTGTCCATTATTATTTTTAAAAATTTGTATTATAATCCCCACCCACTCCAGGACCTCATGTAGGTATGTTAACCATTACAAGGAAGTTGAAGTTATTCCAAATCCCAAAATTACAAATCCAGGAAATTTCAGAAATAAACTTACACTCAAAGACATCTAAACATGTAAAGGTATGGAAATGCACATTTAGGGTAACCAGCTCATTTTAACTCTGCCCTGCAGTTACAGCATGAGAAGAAAAGCAAATATATATATATATATATATATATGCTAACGCATGCTTAAAAGACTTTTTTTTTTACTTGAGGAACAAAAGAATGGCATTTTTTGTTTAGGTACAAAGTATATTTTTACCTTTACAAGTAAATGCTGAAAATGTTCCCTGATAAAGGCCACTGACTCATATAAAAATGTATACTGTAGGTTCCCTCACATTCATTCTTTTTAGGAAATCCACCTTAATAATAGATAGACAATAAATAGTTCTATTCATATCCTATGTGTTTACCCCCTGAACTACCCTCCTGTATGTGAGGTATCACATTTCCCCTGTTAGATAAAAAAGTACTCTAATATTATTCAGGGATACAAGGATCTCCCAGTAAACTGAATGGCTCTTTTTCCTGATTCATTAATGAAGAAAGTAAGTGTCAGCAAGCTGTACAATGAGTAGTAGAAAGAAAAGCTAGGCCAAGACCCACAAAATCATTTACATGCATGAAAATCTTTGGTATCAGGGAAGGGGGAAAAGATGGTTTTGTTATGAAAAAAGAAACTTGTAGTATTCTCAGACAGAGGCAGTCTTTTCTGTTGACTTTCCACAAATAAGGAATTATTCAATAAATATGAACCGGACATCTGTCAACATTCTTTTTGTACTGACTTTGCTCAAGAGGGATTTTTAAAGTTTTATATGAACTATTTCCAAGACATGGGTTAAATTATTGCCTAGTGTCTCATTAATGGGCTTTGAAGAAATTATTTAGTACTAGCCGGTGAGGCCCGTCATTTACTGGCCAAAGTCATTTTGCACAGATGACACTTATAGGAAAGTTCAAGAAATTAAATATATGTAATAGAATTTATTAATGTGCTTGCAAAAGGGAAGTAAAAGAACAGTTTTAAATTTGCAGGATTTCAACTTCAAACATTATTCCTTTGATTGAACAATTACCATAGTACATTTGAATCAGAAACTCACAAAGCTTCCATTACTCTTTCTGAAACTAATTTGAATGATTTTTTGATTTGTAACAGTAAACATTTTCTTTGCACTAAAATGACAGTTGAATAGGTGACTCAATTTTAATTTTGTTAGCAAATATTGTTATGAACAATATTAGTCAATAAAATATTAGTCAATAAAATATTAGAACAATAAAAGTCATAATAGTCATGACTTTTTTTCTAATGAAAAACAAAAATAATTAATTAAACATTTCACCCAGCATATTCTGATGTAAAAAGTAGTGCATTCAGCTAATTTCAGTGACAGGACTGTTTATGCAAAATTTGGTATCTGTAGGTAATCACGAAATATGTCTTTATTTTGCACAAACAAATCCACAAACAAATAAACTCTTCAAAATATATAATAGATGTGCCAAGAAATACAGTTTATTATGAAGGCCAAAAAAGTTGAGTATAATACATTAAGAAAATAATAGTATAAGTCTAATGTACACACATAAAACCCGTTGGATTTATTGATATCCTATTACTTTTGGCTCTTGATATTTTAAAATAATATGATAATTGTACAATTATCATTGTAAAATGATAATTAATTACAAATATGTTAGAGCCATAACAAATCAGCAATGATAGTTAAGAGGATAATGTCAACTACTCTTTATAGTCTATTTCCTCTTCTGAAAAGTTCTATGGATATTAAAATGGATTAAACCAATAGGGTTGAATAGAAGTTATATTTAAAAATAACTATTGAGTTTAATAAATAATATTCTTACCATAGAATTTAAGCCATGTTGAACATTTTTGAAACAGAATTATTTGTCTGCTATAGGATCATCCAGACTTTTTAAAAATTCTCCAAAAGTATTATTTTTCATTAAAGGACAAGGTTATCTCTTGTCTTCTGTACCCATACAAAGGAGTAGGAAGGCATAATATGAGCATAAGTAATGGCAAAGGAGCTTCTTTGGAGTCACTATTGCTCCTCCAAATCTGCATGAGTGGATGGTATGTAAACAGCAGTGAGGGATGGTCAAAGCTTTGACTTTCTCAATGTATTAGCCTGCAGAACTGAGCAATCATGGAGAGAAGCAATCTGTTCCCAAAGCAAAGGGGGAGCATAGAACCATTGTGAGTTTTGTCATAATTTGTTCTGCGTATGCTTCTGGGCAGTATTGACTTTTAGGGCACATTCTGAAATGTGTATCATCCTTGTATATGTGTCCCTGCTGTTTAATACTTTTTTAAATACATGCACACACAAGATGCACAAATACAAACACACACAATACATTAAAAAGTAAGGAGAAAATTAAGGTTACAAAGTCAAACACTCCAAAGCTGTGTGTATCACTTTTTTTGTGAGTGATGGGTTGCTGGCTCATTTTCCAATGGCATGAGAAACTCCAGTCCTCTGATGAAGTTCAGCCTTGCTAGAAATCAGCAAAGCCTCTCTCCCTCTGCTTGCTATCCTCAAAGAAGGCAAGGGCAGAGCAAAAAGAGCTCAACAGCTCTGTGCAACTATATTCCCACCTGTGGGCAACAGGGATAAGAAGGAGCATACTGACTATGCTTTTCAACCTTCTATGCTTTCCAGCACCCGCTTGGGAAGGAGGTGGAGGGGATGACATACCCTTGGAGATGTCCCTCGTGCCATTAGTCTGCCTTGTTGAGGGCAGTGAAGAACTCCAGGAAAACCAGAGGTGAGGCTGGAATAGGCTGACTTTAAGATGGGCTGACCCATAGGACATGGAGGAAAGGCATCACAAGGGCCATGGCCTAACGACTTTTTGCCCAGACAAACCTGACTCATTCTCAAAAGCTTCAGAGGGGTAGCCGAGTTAGTCTGTAACTGGAAAAACTAAAAAACAACAAATAGTCTAGAAGCACCGTAAAGACTAACAAAACACATAGATGGTATCATGAGCTTTTGTAGGCACAGTGGTTCCACTAGCTAAGTTGCTAAGCCACTCACTCAAATTTGGCCTGACTGCCACTCCATCACTTGAATTTGATGTCAGCGGTATCATAATGGAGGGGAAGCCAGGCCAAATTTAAGTGAGTGGCATTGGAACAGTCTGAATACCGCTCTCTCAAAACTGGAGGAGGTAGATTTAGGGGCTCATAGGCTAGTGAGGTTAGGAGCGGCAGGGGCAAATATGACCCCCACACATGCATATGAAATAGCTCTTCGCAGCACCCGGGCTGAACTGATGAGGGAGCTCATGGATAGGATTAGTTTTTCAGGTATCTAAAAGGGTGTCATAAGGAGGAGGGAGAAAACTTGTTCATCTTGGCCTCTGAGGATAGAACAAGAAGCAATGGGCTTAAACTGCAGCAAGGGAGGTTTAGGTTGGACACTAGGAAAAAGTTCCTAACTGTCAGGGTGGTTAAACACTGGAATAAATTGCCCAGGGAGGTTGTGGAATCTCCATCTGTGAAGATATTTAAGAGTAGATTAGATAAATGTCTATCAGGGATGGCCTAGACAGTACTAGACTGGTCCTGGCATGAGGGCAGGGGACTGGACTCGATGACCTCTCGAGGTCCCTTCCAGTCCTAATATTCTATGATTCTATGATTTTATGAACTGTTGGGTGAGATATTCATAGATATAGGGAGAGAACTATTTTCCCAAGATCTATGCCTCCTCACCATGAAGTCTCTTGCTTCACCATGCCATCTGTTGTTAAACATATATGTTTCAGGCCAGGTCTACACTAAAAAGGAAGGTTGAATCATGATACACAACTCCATCTATGTTAAGTACATAGCTGGAGTCAATGAACCTTGATTTGTGTTTCCCTGCTATCCTCCCATCAGGAGGCTGATGGGAGAAAATGCTTCCATTGGCTTCCTTTACTCCTCGCAGGAGCATGAGTAATGGTCGCTAATGAGGAACCCTCTGAGTTTGATTTAGTGGGTCTTAACTAGATTTAGTGGGTCTTAACTCACTAAATCAAACTTTGGAAGATTGATTGTAGCAGCATTGATCTTCCACTGAGTGATGACATGATCTTACATTGCAGCCAATATGTAATTAATTCTTATGTATATTTAGGGCCTTCTAAACCCATTGTAGCCTCTGAGTCTATTCATTGATATCAATAGGCTTTGGCTCAGGCTCATATGGTATAATAAACAGTATTTATAGTATTAGTTTATATGATCTAAAGTGGAGTTTTGAAACCACTGATTTTTTTAGAATATTTTTCTATGCCTTTGTTTAGTCTTTACCCCAAAATTATCTGGCTGATTTGGAGATATAACTTCTGATTATGAGAAGTATGTGGGTCAATCAAGCATTTTGTGGAATTCCTAAACTCATGTTAAACAAAAATACAAAAATGAAATTGCCAAGAATGGAAAATTGTATAGCATCACAAGACAGATTATTGCTTCATAAGATCTAGAGGGATGAAGTCAATAGTGGACAACTGATTGTTTCTGTTTATATAACCTACAGGAAAAGATCCGTCTTGTTGAAGTTATTGTTCAAATTTTGAGACATCTATCTATCTATCTATCTATCCCTTGTGGATTGATGATGAATGTCTGCATTTTTAAATTAGCTTTATTTACCGCACACTAGGATCTAGAAGTTATATTGTACTCTGTGACATGTATTTTTTACCATGTAGGTTAAGTGGCATTAAGCAAACATCTGCTTATGAAATATTGTTCAAATAGCCAAATATTGTTTTGAAATATGTCACTGGTGGAACATTTGTCTTTGGTTTTTCAAATGTTATTTTACATCATTAGCAAGGCAAGCACTACAGTTATTATCATGATGGTTCTGTAGCAGAAGGATTTCTGGATTTAACAATCCCATATGAAAGTGCAAAATTTCAGCTGCTTTCTTTTGTGCTGTAGTTTCTGTTTGGCTGTACAGTCAGCTTAAGTCAAAAGTTTTCATCATAATATTTGAAGTTTATATTTGCTTATGTGCTTTAAATATGATCTTCTTTAAAATTTTCTTCTCCTTCTTTTCAAAGGATTTTTAAGTTTTTATAAAGAACATTATGATATAAAACTGACATATATAGCGTGGACACATCTCCTGCTATTATGGTTTTTATACCACAGAAGTTTAAATTCTATGTGCAGATTTCTTTGCTGTTATAAACTGGTTCATCTTCACTGAAATCAGAATATGGCCCTATGCATCATAATATACAACTCCACTTTGTATACTTTATTATCCAAAGATATTGTTTGCTATTATTGCTCATAACTCATAACCTGGTGTGATGCAAATGCTGCATGTAATCAATGAATTTTAACTTAAAGAAATATAATTAATTCTGAACAGCTTGTCTAAGAAACCATTTTCATCCATTTAGGTCATCAAAAATAATCAACACTCTCCAAAAAATATTTTTGGTTGCTTGGTTTTTTTTAGGTCTGTCTCAGTTACATCCTTTGATACTTATAGCAATTGTTTATACTGGGTTTTTTTTAAGTTATGGTGGTTTCAATTTTTTCTCAATATGCTATGTTTTTGGTTATGTCTTCTCAATTACTTGGACTCCAGACAGAAAATATATACACCAATTTCAGTACAAATTGCCTTGTTTTCGCCTGAATAAAGTTTTGCTGTGACTCGCCATCCCCAACCCCATTCCAATATAGAAAGGATCAGGCTTCTAGGTTAATAGGAGGCAAACTGGTAAAATTGTTCAGATTGCAAAGAATCACATTCATTTTTCAAGGTGGAGAATAGGAAAATTAACTGAGGGTTTCTAAAAGTGAATGGGATTTGTTCCTAGAAAGCTTTGCGTGATTCTTAGGATTGCTGATATCACTGCTTCTGTGATGGTATTACAGGTTGAACCTCTCTCAATTGGGACTCCCTGGTCTGGCAAACTCTACAGTCTGGTCAGCGTAGTGAGCAGGGGGTGCAGCTCCCCAATATATATATTTTTCAAAGTATTTTAGTAACTATTTTTAACATTCTGAATAAAAATATAGATTTTTTTTCTCTTGATCAAGCCTGCTGAATGTGTTGATGAACAACATAATCTACTATAGATGGCTACATCTAGAGTGCAGGCTTCTTTTGAAAGAAGTTTTTTTTGGAAGAGATTTTGTCCACACACAAAAGCGCATCAAAAAAGCGATCTGCTTTTTTGAAAGATAGCGTCCAGACTGATTGGACGCTCTCTCATATAAAAGGCCGCCCACAACCACTTCAGCCAGGGCATTAAGTCACCAGTTGCTTCTGAGTGCTGGTGCTGGAGCCTTGCAGAGACACGTGCTAAAATGGAGCCCCCCCGGACAGCCGTTTCTGTGCTTCTGCTGCATGCTTGCTACCTCTTCGAGGGACAGCAAAGCTCTTGCAGTGCCTGCTGTGGTTGCCCCGCTTTTTTGGATGCCACAGCTTTTCTCTTGGTGCCATGGAGCCAGAGCTGCCCCTGGGCATGCGATGACCCCACAAGGCCATGCTGCAGTTTTTGCAGCACTTTGTACCAGCTGCCTTTCTGGGTCTGCATGAGCTCGACCCCAAGCTCATTTTTGGGAACCTCTCCCTGGGTGCGGCAGCTACACTCTGGCAACCGTACCCAATAGTGGAGAGGCATTTCTGGAGGCTCTACACAAGTTCAGATTGGTGGGACCGGCTGGTCATGGAGCAGTGGGATGAACAGCAGTGGCTCCAAAACCTCTGCATGCGGAAGGCCACCTTTTTGGAACTATATGCCTGGATTGCCCCCACCCTCCAGAGACGCGACACCCACCTGCAGCAGGTCACAATTGCCATCTGGGAGCTTGCCACCCCAGACAGCTACTGGTCAGTGGGAAACCAGTTTGGCATGGGAAAGTCCACCATTGGGGCCTCCTCATGGAGATAAATCACTCTGGGGCTGCATTCCTTGCAGGTGGGGGGAGTCCAGGAAAAGTGGGTCCCTAGGGAGAGGGGGTTTGGGGGCAGCGGGTATGAAGGGTTGTGCTGTCCCGCCCTCACACAGCCCTGCTGCTGGGGGGGCAGCCTCACAGGGGTTGGCTCCTGGGATCTTTGGGGGAGGGGAGTGAAGGAGAGGGGAACAGCCACCTCCCAAGGGCTCAGGCACTCCCTCTGTCATGCTCTGCTTTGTGTGTTTGTTTGTCTCCTTCTGCAGGTTGTGAGGACCACCAACTCGATCCTGCTGTGGAGGGCCATCTGCCTGGGAGACCTGGACCCAATCATGGCCAGATTTGCTGCTCTGGAATCCCCGAACTGTGCTGGAGCCATAGATGGGACCCACATACCAATCCACACACTGGAACATCGAGCAGCCCAGTATATTAATCGGAAGGGCTAATCCTCCATGGTGCTGCAGGCCCTGGTCAACCACCATGGACACTTCAGAGACATTTTAGTCTGGTGGTCGGGCAGTGCACATGATGCCCATGTATTTTGGAACTCTAGCTTGTATGGGAAGCTGGAAGTGGGCACATTTTTTCCCCACCATGAACTAGCAGTTGGGGATGTGCAGATACCATTGTGTATTGTGGGGGATGAGCTTACTCCCAATGCCTTTGCTTATAAAGCCTTATACATTATGGAGAGGAAGGGGGAGGCCTTCCTCCTGGGGTGCGGGGGCAAACGCTGGCTGCGAGGGGAGAGCCTTCAAGAATCCGTGAACAGCTGCCATCTGCCAGGTCCATCAGGCCAGGGTGCACATCCAGGAGGCCTTGAGGGAGAGGCTCTCTCAAGGACCCCAGTAAGTCTCCCCGGTGCCTCCCCAACAGGAAGGCTTCTTCCTCGTAGAAAGAGGAGTACTGCTGTCGGAAAAATCTTTCTGTTCTTTTGATTTACTTTCAAAAGAATGTGATTGCAGTGTGGACATAACTCAAATTTGGTCAGAAAAATGGCCGTTTTTCTGACAAAACTCTGTAGCGTAGACATACCCTATGTGAGTTTGTCTGAGGGAATTTGTATATCTTCTTCCGATCTCACTTTCGAAAGCGGAGCTTTCGAAAGTGAAAGTTGTCAGGACGCAGGTTTTTCAGCAGCCCCCCCCATTTTTCGAAAAGCAGCGTAAACCTCGTTTTTTAGGAAGTGAGATTGGAAGAAGATATGCAAATTGCTGCAGAATTTGCATATCCTCTTTCGAAACTTCAGCGTAGTCTAGATATGGCCTTAGTTCAAGAACTCCTCCTAAATGGCAAAAAGCTAGGACCACCAAATTGAGTATACAACTTCCTCTTATAATAACTTAAAGCAAGGTCAGAGTTTGGTTGCACCAGGGAAACAGAATGTGCTTGGAATGGGATTACTTCTCATAAAATCAAACAGAAAAAAAAAAGACAATCACCAGGCAGCTGAAAGGGATTGGCTGAGGAACACCTCCACATCCAGGACTGCCCCACGCCCGAGCCTCCAACCCCCAAACACCCATTAGGGAATGCAGGGGGATGGGGCTGAGGCTCTCCCCCCCCCCCCAGATTGATATGGGGACATTTCTGGTGGTCCCCTTCATCGGGGGTGAGGGGAAAGTGCACAGTTTGCTGCATTCCTCACTCTGACTGGGCAGTGCAGGAGCCAGATGAGCTGTGCACTTTGCTTCTTGACAGTGACGGGGAAGAGCAAGCAGCCCTGGTATGAATCTTGGGGGGAGCTTCATTACCCCATCCTTCCCACCACCTGCACTCTCCTGCCCAAACTCAAAGGACACCCGCATTGTCGTTGGTACTCCTGCTCCTCATAAGAAGCTGATGCAGGCATTTACTCCCTTCGGCCTCCCACTGTATGGATGTTGCAAAAACGCAATGTAAGATACGTCGACTCCAGCTACGTAATTTACATAGATGAGGTTCAATATCTTACTTTAACCTTCCAATGAAGTGTAGACCAAGCCTGGCAATCTTGCTATTGGCTTTGATAAGCTTGGGATCAAACTCTCATTGTTGTTTACATTCTCTATACTTTCATTATTTTAATTCATTGCAATGATACATATTCTTACTTACTCTTACAGTGGTATATGCCTTTTGGAAGCTTATCCTGCATTTTTATATTTCATACTAACAAGGAAGACCCAGGAGAAGACTAACTCCTAACCGTAATAGCAACATAATATAAGTACTGCTCTTTTATTGTGATTCAACAGAAAGGAAATAAATGGTATTAAAAATAAAGTCTTATTCATTTATGGGTAAGTGAAAATGTATTCCAGGGCTTATATGCAGCAGCACTTCACTTTAAAAATGTGATTAAAAATTAACGATGGTATGGTCTAATGTGAGACATTAGAACTTCTGTAAAAAATGAATTGAGCTATGGAGAAGTCACCTAAAAACATTTTTAAATGATTCTTTTAATCTAGTTTTTTCATTGAACTACCCAGGCCTACATTCAGACTTACGTTTTCTGATTCCCATGCTACTACTGCATGAAGGTTCAGAAATTTAAAAAAAGAGAAGCAATTATTTGGAGGGCTTACATGAGATAACGAAATATCTTTTTCACAAAATCAAAGTTTTCCAGGGACCATTTTTTATTTTGCTGTAGTTTTTCAATTTTTGTGTCAGGAATTTTGTGTCAAATGAAATATTCAATTTCAGAAAATACTGAATGACGTTTCAGTTTGGGTCCCTTTGATAGTCAGTTGCATCCATGACAGTTGTTGTTAATTGGGCTGTTAATTGCTAGAGCAGTCAACATCATATAGGGTTCTATGCCCAGTGTGTCCTTCTGGATCCTTAATTTTAACCATGACTTCATTCCCATTCCAATTTTTGCATTGGTGATTCATGGGAATTCTACTTCAGGTGCCTCATCCACCCCCATCCCTGAAATGTGCAAAGTTCCCTGACTGGACTACATTTCCCATGATACGCTGCAGTTTCAGTCAACCCATTGAGGAGAACTGGGGCATGAATAAACTGCAGTTTCCGTGAGGCACTGTGTCTGCTCAGGTGAATGAAGTTCAATCTTGAACTAATCAGAAATTAAATAAAAGTTTTTTCTAAACTTTTCATTCAACAAATAAATGAGTATTTAGGCTTCTCATTCTTATTCAGGAGAGAAAGAGGTGTAGACAAGTCAGACTTTCCCCACAATGAACTACACTGGTTTGTCACTTAAGTACTAGAAATACCTCGTATAATGTGGTGGATTAGGGGCTAATCTGAAAAAACCAAACAAACCTATAATGCAATTCACAATAGTAAAATTTCTACAATTACTAAAATACTAACAACAATTATTTGAATAAATCATAATAATATTTCCTAAATTCTCTAACAAAGCTAATCTTTATAAAGGTGAGGAAACAATGTAAGGTAAAATAGACACTTTTCTCTACCTCAATTGTCTGATTTTTGGAACCAGCCCTTTCCTCTGGATTGGTAGTTCATGAAATGAATTTTATATTCAGATTCTTCCCAAGACTATAACCAGACGTCCAAATACAGAGAGAAATCTTTTCCACTTAGAAATGGAAACAGAAATGCCTGGAAATTAATGAGAACTCTGTTCTGAAAAGATTTTCATACTACAGTTGGTGGTCCGGCAATGATAGTGGGCCCAGATGTAGACAGTACATTATGTGAATAACTTTACTCAAGTAAGTAGTCTCACAGAAATCAAGTGAACTACTCAGATAAGTTAAGAGTTGTTAACATTCAGAACATAAAACACCCAGAAATCCAATACCTAGAGGGGACTAGGAAGTAGTGAAAAGGAAACTAGAATGAAGATAGAGGAACCCCAAATTAGGAGTGTATTCATTATTAATCCGTTCCTACACTACATGGTGCAATCAAGTTCTTACCATTTGAAGATGCAGTCCAGATTAAAGACCTGGAACCCCAACAATGTGTGGCATTCATATGTTTAACATATTTTTATCTTTTTTTGTTGTTGTTGCCAAGAGTTACATACAATACATACATTGGTACATCTATTGCATTCTTCAAAACTAACATTATCAAACAAAAATAGCATTTTGGTGTACACGAGGCACCTGGGGATTTAGTACTAGTAAGTACCAAAATAGCAGTTGTGTCAAAATAATAAACAAAAGGAAAAATTGGCCATTTCATAGCATTAATTATCAATTTTGCTTTTAATGTATGTGCAGATTAGATGCATTTCCATGTTTAAATGGGTAGAGGGAGTTTAATATTTGACCTATTTATATAATATACCATATTCTGGAAATTTACCTCTGAATGGCAGAATTGTCAGAGATCAGAGAACACAATGAATTCATCAAGGAGTAAATTTAGCTCACTGTTCAGAATAGATTGAGGTCTTACTGCACTTTCCCAACTCCAATTTCTTGCCTCAGAAATTCACTTCCTTACAGAAAAAATGCATTAGCACAAATGTAGTTTTGCTTTTTTTCAATGCTCCAAATTCCATTAGTCTAATGGTTTGATAAATTAATTTTAGAAAGTTAGCTATCCTTTCCTTATTTTGTTGAGAAAGTAGTATATTCAGATTGCTAGCAGGGTTGTCCTTAAATTAAACATTATGGGAATGCTTAGAATAAAATTAGTTTACTCTACTTGATGCATGTTAATGAGAGACAGAACATGTTACTGTACTAACTTTATCAATCCTAAAACTGCACTACAACTGATTTGAAATACTTTGCTAAGATCACATGCTTTTATTTGTAGTAACCTACCTCTTAATTTATTTCCAGTGAGTGCTTTATTATTTTATTTCATAAGACTAGATATTGAATTAAAGATAAGTAGAGATCTGTGGTATGCAGTTTAAAAAAGTGCACAATATGAAGCACTGAGCACTTAAAATCTCCCATTAAGTTCCATAAGAATTTTGGTTTGTACAGAATGCAAGGGAGGACTTGTGATAAAGGCAAAGCTGACAGACTTAAAAAAACAAGCACCATACAGACGGTGGCTGTGTCTACATTGGCACCCTTTTCCGGAAAAGGGATGCTAATGAGACAAGTCGGAATTGCAAATGCCGCGGGGATTTAAATTTTCCCAGCGGCATTTGCATAATATAACTGCCGCTTTTTCGGCTCGGGGCTTTGACGGAAAAAGCGCCAGTCTGAGGCGGCTCTTGCGGAAAATAAAGCCTTTTCGGAAGATCCCTTATTCCTGATTTTAAGAGGAATAAGGGATCTTCCGAAAAGGCTTTATTTTCCTCAAGAGCCACGTCTAGACTGGCGCTTTTTCCGTCAAAGCCCCGAGCCGGAAAAAGCGGCTAGTTTCATGCAAATGCCGGAAAATTTAAATCCCAGCGACATTTGCAATTCGACTTGTCTCATTAGCATCCCTTTCGAAAAAGGGTGCCAATGTAGACACAGCCGGTGTGTCTACACAGCACCTAAACTCAAAATAAGATACACAATTTGTGCTATGCAAATTGCATATCTTATTTCGACAAAAATTTGAAATAGCGTATTTAGAAATTTGGCATGTTTACACAGAGCCACATTTCGAAATAACGTGCTATTTTGAGACATCCCTTATCTCTCGTGGAATGAGAGTTATAGGGATGCCAAAATAGCACATTTGTTGTTTCAAGACCTATCTCAAAATAGCGGGCATGTTCAAAAGATGTGGGGTAGCTATTTCGGGATACTTCCTGTGTGTAGACGTACCCAAAATGAACAGTTTTCTCATTACAATTCTTCAACAATACTAAACAATATGAACAGATCACATGCCCTGCAGACGTTATCCAGTTCAACAAATCCTAAAATCCATCAATTTACCAGGAATGGCCTTTTTAGAACTGTGGTTTCCTCTGTCTTCAAAGTATCCCCTTCAGTAGTCTGTGGTTATAAAGGAAGCATGAAATGTACAAGTGCAATATGATCACTTGCTGTTAGGAAAAAAGGAGACAACTAGTGACAAAATGAAACAAATACAATTCCCCCACACCAGCACATATGCTGTTAATCCAGGAAGAAAGCAATCAAAAGCTAGTACCAAGTGGCTTCACCTACTGTTTGGACTTCAAGATAAAGCTTTTTTCTATCTAAAGTAGCTCTCCCTCTTTAAGGAAGCAGTGATTTCTCTGATGCCTCTAATTTCTGCTTTTAAATAGTCTCATCTGTAGGGCCTTTTCCCTAGCACTGGCAGCTTTTACAGGGAATGTCTAGTTAGCACCTTCCTTTCCCTGCCACCACCAACCTCCTTCATTTGGAATTGACAACCATAAATGTTAATATAAGGAGAATATCAAATACATGAAGTGTAAGTACATGGTCTTATTTCAGTTTACTTGTGTTGAATATAAGAAGATAGGAAAAGAGGACTAGATTATGCATTTGTACATTTAGCAATCATAATTACAGCATATGGAGAATATAAAAAAAGTTTCAGGTATTAATAAACTAATAATAGACTCTCCCAAGAAAAATCCATCTTTCATGCTATCATCAAGTCCCATGATACAGCCATTCTAGCTCTCCCTCTTCTTATCAACATGGAACTTGACAGTATTTGATTATGTTTCCCGGATAGGTGAATAGAAGTCTGCCTGCCAGACAGCTTTCAGAATCTCTCCAGTTTGTCACCTATCCCACTGGGCTTCTTGGGATCACAGGATTTCTGGGGTCTGCAGCCCCAGGGCAGCCAACCAAGCTGACTGTCCCAGAACCCCATGATTCCAAAGGTTCGCAATTCTGTTCCGATTGTATGAGTTATGCATGAGGCTTGCCAGATTTTAAAACATTGAACCACTTAAATCCTGTGCATAATGGAACTGTTCTTTTCTCATTTCTCATTTTTTCAAGTTGGAATACATTACCCCCTGCTCAAATATCTTTAGGTTCTAGATAGAAGTGCACCAAAAAGTACAGATGCTTTCTGGCTCCACACCTTCCTCCTTGATGCCTAAATTTCCATGAACACACATAAACCCTAAGCTAACAGAGAGCTTTCAAAGAGGCCTAAGGGAAGAGAGAGGATGCTGTAGAGTAGATGTGCAATGAAGTGCCCTAATAACTACATTAGAGAGAGAGAATACATGAGGTAATATTTACAGTAAGTGACTAAATATCAGACACTTAAGACCATTACTGGAAGAATAGATTGCTAAATATGTAACTTACTAATTTTAGAGAGCACTAGGGGGCTGTGCCCCTCCTCCCCCACTTGCTTCGCTCGCCAACCCTGCTTTCTCTGGGGATAGGTGTCTGGCCGGGGAGAGGATGCAAGAGTAGGTTGGGGGCAGGGTGTCTGGTCAGGGAGGAGGTGGAAGGGGTGCATGGTCTTGGCAGGGTGGTGAGTGAGGGGCCTGGGGGTGCAAGGTCTCAGGTTGGGGGGTATGAATGAGTGGGCTGGGCTGTGGGGTATTGATTGCGGGGTGTGTGACCAGGATGGGGGTGCAGGGATGGGAGGGAGGCTGCGTGGAGGCTTCTCCAGGGGCAGAAGGAGCACATCTACCACCCAGCCAGAGTACCAGGGAGGGGGGAGGTCCTGTGGCACCTGCCCCACACCTTCAGGGGGGTGATGGGAGGGACGAGGAATGACATCACACTGTCATCCCACAGGAAAAAAAATTTCATCTATATAGATAGTTCTATTCAGAATTTTATTGGCATTTCACCTGACAATGAATCATATGTTTCTCTGAACAGAACTCAAATATCTGTCCTTAAAATGACTCCAAACAGTTGCTGCATGGCAGATTAAATTCACACATCTGAATTATCACAAGTTGGAGAGATCACTTTTTTATTGCTGTATGCAGCACACCTACAAATGAAATGTGATTAAAAATAAAGTCACTGCCTGGGTTAGTATAATTGCTTGACTTTTGATAACTTCTGATGGACTTATTCCAAAAGTTAACTGTAGCTCAGCATACCTGGTCCCTTGCATAGGTCCCATATGTTGACTGCAAAAAAGTGAGCAAAGTCAGGATTCCTCAGCAAAAGTCATAGGACTGTGTTAAAACCAAGAAAGAAGGAGTTTCCCATTAACCTTAGCACAAAAAAATACAAACTTATTTCAAATCTGTCTACACCACTATTTTAACTAGTCAGTACTTCAGCTAACACCCTGATATATGTATATGTCCTTCTGTACGTAGGTGCCCCCATGCAACCATCCACAGCACTACTAGCTGATGCCACCTCAGTTTCCCCCTTCAACAGGGATGCCATAATTTGTGACAATAATGCTTTCCCTGAGCTTGTTTTAGTGGTATAAATTTCATCCTAAAATTAAAAATCAACTACCCCAAAAAATTAAGAGCAATAAAAAGTCTGCTGCTCCACTTGGCTCCTCTTTTAATTTGATCTCCAAAATCAAACATAACGGAAAAAAAATCCTTGGGAGATGCTTCACCCCTACTCTAGCTCGGCATGGTCCTTTTTCTGCTTGTCTTACCGAAGAATAGTGCCTCCCAGGGCTTTCTCCTCTGGATGCCAGTGACCCATAAACTGTTAATCCTCAAGGCTCCTTTCTTTCTAGTCCTGAGAAAGAGAAGGAAAGACTGACCCACACTTCCCCTTTTACACTCTTCTCCAGGGAATCCCTCCCTGCTTCCTCTTCCAATCATCCCCACTCTTTGTAGGGCCCAGGTGTCCTCTGTCCAGCTGCCTTGGGACATACTTAAACAGTGGGATCTTTCTGCTTCTGTGAAAGTTAGATCTCTGGGCTGAGAGGGCTCAGGCCAGGCCTGCCAACAAGAATTCTGGGCTCCAGGGCAGAACAGTCAATGAGCCCACACACATGCACAAGCCACACCCATGCAGATGCAGTCCACCTGTCATTTGGACAGTGAAGCACTGGCCAGTGCACTCTTCCATTGCATGAGCCCACATGCCTCCCCCCTTCCCCAGTAGGGTTACCGACTGTCCAATTGTGCAGACCCAAAGACCCTTACCCAGCCTCTGCCCTGCCCCTTCCTTCAGGCCATGCTTACATCCCACCCCTTCTCCGATGCCCTCTACCTCTGTCACTTGCTCTTCCTCACCCTCACTCATTTGCAGCAGGCTGGGGCACAGGGTTGGGGTGAGGGTGAGGGTGCTGGCTGTGGAAGGGAGTTTAGGTGCTGGCTCTGGACTGGGGCAGGCAGTTCGAGTGTGGGAGAGGATGCAGGGTGCTGGAATGGGATAGTCTGTAAACCTCATTTTTTGAGTCATAAAGGCTCTTGCGCAAAAGGGTTTTTTTCCTACAAATGGCCCTGTCTACACAGGGTTTTTTATCACAAAAACCTTCCGCAAAAAGGATCAGAAGAAGATATGCAAATGAGAGTGTGAGATATGCAGATGAGCACTCCATTTGCATATCTTCTGCAAAAAAAAAAACCATGCAGCGTAGACGTTGCCTGAGTGAACAGAGGGTTTTTTTTCTGGAAGCCCTCTAGTTTGCCCAAAGGTGTGCATCTGCATCAAATGGACACAGGGCCACATTCATCCCTGGTATAACTACATTGGAATCAATGGGTTTGATTACCACAGTTAGATTACAACACCAGAGAGGAATTTGACCCATACTTTTATAGGCTGGACAAATCATTAACTGTAATTTATTCATTTGGACTCATAAACGATTTCAAATGACATAAACCTGGCCTGTTTTCAGCATCTATGCTAAGGCCAAGTTAAACTCTCCTCATAAAATCACTGCATAGCACTTAATTTTGGGTGTGAATTCATCCTAATGCATACCTAGGCCTATATGACCACTTCAGTGCTGTTTCATGAGTGAACAAGGGTATTCAATGAAATGTCTTCTCCTACTATGTCTGCATGTGCAATCAGTTAATTTTATGTAATGTGTAACTAGATAAAAATTACAGTGCAGTCACTTAGTCGCTGAGCAGTTCTAAGCTAATTATTTGCTCTAGAGATGTACAGAGAAAGCATTCAGCAGGGTGTGCAAGGAATGAGATGCACATTTTCCATAATGGTTAATGAGAATTTCAATCTAAGTGGCTGTGTGCAAATCATTGAAAATTTATTCCATAAATTGCTACTTTGTCTCTGGATACAAATTGCTAAAACCAGCTGAGGTCCTGCATGCACAAATATGCTCATATCATATAAGATGCTAATATATCTTTTGAGAGGCTGGAAGAGGCAGGAAAGTTGTACCAGCAGCACATATTGCATTCATTGTTTCAAGGCCCAAGAGATCATCGCGTAATTTATTGTCTACCATTTTCCTACTTCTGTGTAATTGCTTTCTACATAAAGTTTTTAACATGCATGCTTAAGCATGCACAGGGAGTAAGGGCTGGCTTTGTTTTAAAGTGCCCTCAAAGTGTTGAGAGTGGTTCAAATACCAATGAACCTAAGATACTTGTCTTTTTATGCCCAAATGATTATATATTACAATTCAACATTTTATTGTTCATATTTCCACTTTGACACCAGGTGTTGCAGGTGTCTTTTGTGGGTGTCTACAAGCACCCTGCCAATACCATTTTTCTGTAAGGACGAGTCTACACTAAGACATTATTTCAAAATCACTTGTTTCAAAATAATAACTCCCGAAAAAACTGTTTCGAAATAGTGTGTCCATACTACAGGGAAGCCTTGAAGTGCTACCTCAACTTAGAGCCCTAGGAAGCACTGGGGAGTACTAACTTTGAATGACTCTAGGGAGTAGTTATTTCAAAATAGCAGCAGTGGAGCATCCACACTACCGCTATTTCAAAATAACTATTTCAAAATAAGTGTTATTTCTCCTGGAAAGCAGAAATTATTATTTCAAAATAACCAGATCCTTATTTCAAAATAATGGGCTTGGTAATGTGGATGATCTGCTTGTTATTTCAAAATAAGGGGAGTTATTTCATAATAACTCCCTAGTGTAGACCAGGGCTATGCTACACAAAGGAGCTTGGTGTAGAGAGACTACTGCTCCCACTTGGTTCCCAGCTAATTTCAATGAGACTCTCCATGGGCTCCAGTATCACAGAACTATTTGAAGATTCAGGGTATTCACTGCAGTATGGGCTGTCAATGGATTGATTAATCTCCAAGACAAATGAGAGGTCCTCAACTGAGTCTGAGGCACAGCATTGTTTCCATAGCATGAGGCCTTCAGACTGTAAAACTGTGAGTGGGTGATTCCTCTTCTGACTAGAAAGGGGAATTAGATAAATAAGCAGTGGCCCAAGACAAAAGCTAGATGCAGACCAAATCTTTATCAAACTTCTGCAAAGCATTTTAATATTCCCCTGAAACTGACCATGACTGCAGGTAGAACAATTAAAAATCTACATGGGATATTTGCTCAAGAGCCCCAGTCCACTTGAAGCTACTAAAAGTGTAATGATGGAGTCTACTGTTAAGATTGTCAAACTAAAAAGATTTGGTTTAAGCTTCAGCCGGAAGGAAACTGAACCTTCAATATTTCTGACTCATAAGTCTTCAGCTGAGATGTTTGAGCATTTTTCAATTAAACTTCAAGTTGGAAGATTTTGATTCATTGAAACAAACATTTATTTTTTCAGGATAGTATTGTTTTCAACAAATTTCTAAACTCAACACAATTTCAAAAAAAGCTAAACAGTCAGAACACTTTGTTTACATTTTTTAATCAAAATATTTTGATTTTCCAGTTTCAAAACAAAAAGTCATTTTAATCTAATTATAGTTTTAAAAAGTTTGAACACTCAAAATCCAAATGAAGCATTTTGAAATTTTCAGAATGAAATGTTTCAATTGATCCAAATACATTTTCTCCAGATTTTCACTGTGTGAAATTTTGAGATTCTAACTTCATGTCTCACTTGAGGATGGGAAAAAAATTTGGAATCTAAAAAAATATTTGAGGAGTAGAAAAATATTTTCCTGCCCAGCTTTAGTCTATCTTTAGTCAACTGGTCTATCTACAGGCTCCAGTTCACAAGTCGTTACACAGACAAAATTCCTATTACTTTCCATGGAATGTTTCAGGATTCAGGTTCAGGTTTCTCAAATATGTGTAACTGAAGGATGGTTTATTCCTTTTGTCTTTACCCCATAGGTCAAATCCTCAGCTTGTCTTTCACTTTCCTTTACTCCAAATTGCTTTTGTATTTACTCATGTCTCTGTGGTTTATTATAATTGTATTTCCCTTTTTAATAAAGGAAACTGCTAGGGTTAGTTGACTATGTGGGACACTGCGGGTGCTGAAAGCATGATTCAGAAGGTTGCTGCAATGCCAATGACCAAATCACTACTACGACTTCAACAGGCTCACAGGCATGAAGGGAAGGCATAAACTTGGTTCCTCTGCTGCTTTTAATAGTCGAGAGACATACTGTATGTAATGTTAATTTGTCCTCTTCTTAGATTTGGCTTCACTGGTAACATAAAAAGCCTCACCATAAACATGCAACTCAGTGTAAACATCCTTCCCAAGTTCAGCTGCTTTGAGGTTTCGTTTTTCAGGCACTACCCTGGGGAGATACCCAAAAAGCTCTTAAATCCTGGTTGAAGCTAACAAGATCCAATTGCCAGTTGAAGTCTATGTGTTTATGCAGGGGTCTAGCACCTGATCTTAAAGCTGTCTCAACAAATGAGCTCTGCACAGAAACTGCCACCCTATTAACTGATGACTTTACCTATTGAAGTCCCTTATCTTGAATGTTAAAATTCCCCTGAGCGGCTCACTGTAGCTGCAAAAAATGCTCAAGGTGGGTAATTGATATTGATTGTAACAGCAACTATTCACCTAAGCATGTCAGAAAGAAACTGCATGGGATCAGATTGCTTTTTAAAAAAAATATGTCTTGACCATAAGTAGAAATGCATGCATTCATCCCAGATATAATATCTGCTCAGCCCAGCCCAGCCCAGTAAGTTATAAAATGGTAGCAACTGGCATAAAGGAAAGTGAGCAGGAACTCCATTTCCCATCGTCCTCCTAGCTTTGCCATTGCATAAACCTATTTAATTTTTCCTTCCTCTTCCTCTTGTTTATAAAAAATCTAATTAATAAACTTGTATGACAGCTATTACAATAGTGTTCATGTAAATGTGCTACCTCTGAACAGCTCCAAAACATTGACGAAGGGGAATTTCTACTTGTATTCATGCTTCTGAACAAACTTTACTGTCCTATCTTTTTCTCTCTCTGCAGTGGCTGCGCCACACAGTGATTGAGGGACTACACTGGAAATAAAACAACTCAACTCCTCATTGGAACTATGCCAAAAATAGCAGCATTGAGACTTCTTGTACAAGAATCAAACTATGGTTTGGGGAATGCAGACAGAATGGGATGTTACACTCCTTGGACTATTCAAAGTAATCCAGTTTGATGAGACTACAGACATTTAGGGAAATGTCAGTAAAATGCATAATCTTAAATTTATGTTAATATGTATTGAAATATTTATGGACTGATGCATCTTGTTCAACCCTGTTCCTTACTGGGAATAAGCATGGGAGCACAAAGAGCCAAATTCTGGCCTTTACTGAACCCTTTCCTCTGATTCAGGCATCAGAGCTTGCTTCCAGAATAGTGTCAGAACCACACAAGAAAGTGAGTCTAATGGACTGGTGGCCAATATGAGCCTGAGAAGGATCCAGAATTTACCAATGTATATTATATTATTAATATATTAGCAGCACCCATCAACTCACCCTCCCCGCACCTGCCCCCAGCACCTGCAGTCCACCAATCAGCTCTACCTCCTCCCTCTCCATGCTTCCCGCCCACAGCAATCAATTGTTTCATGGCATGAAGGAGGATCTGGGGAGAGGGAGTGGAGCGAGGGCACAACAGGCTCAGGGGAGGAGGTACGAAGGGGCGAAGTGGGAGCAGGTTCTGTGGCAGAGCCAGGGTTGATCACTGAGCACCCTCCAGTACACTGGAAATTTGGTGCCTGTACCTCCAGCCCTGGAGCCGGCGCCTATGCACAGAGCCACATATTAACTTCCGAAGAGCTGCATGCAGCACCACAGCCAAAGGTTGGCTACCCCTAGTCTAATACATGGTCCCGCACACTCATATCCCTGAAACTTGTGCATCTGTAGATTAGAGGGCATGTCTGGAATATAAGTAAGGGACCAGGTAGAGCCTGCTTACATATTAAATTCTGGTATAAAAATAAACAAAACAAAAAAAACCCAAGCATTAACCTGAAGAACAATTTGCATCTTCTCAGAGGAGCACTAAAGTACATTCCATAGAATGGAGTGTAGACTACCAATGAGATATTCTCCCTGAGCAAGCAAGATTCCAGAGCTGGCTGAATTAAGAGGTGATTAGCTGCTGTAGTTCTACAAGCATGTTCATGCTCCCTATATGCTTTTTTAACTCTAGGAGGGTACATCTACACAGCAGCATTATTCTGGAATGTTATTCCACTGTTATAACCAATGTTATTCTGACATAACATAATGCACATCTACAAGCCTTTATTTTGAAATAATGTTGAGCTGGAGGACTTCTTACTCCAACTCATAGTAACTCTCATTTCACGAGCAGCAAGGGAAGTCAAAGGAAGAGTGTTCTTCCTTCAACTTCCTGCTGGGTAAACAGCGCCAAAAGCCAAATTCAGCTATTTTGACTTAAGCTACACAATTGACATAGCTGAAGTTGCATAGCTTAAATTGACTTTAGCCCTGCTGTGTAGATGTACCTGGAGACATTGTGATTACACCAAGTGCAATGCCACTGGGAGTTCTCACCAAAGGGCTGCAATTACTTCTAGATGGGGAAAAAAATGCACCAGCAAGAGATACCACTGGCTATACTAACTTAAACATGGCATAGAAGAATTATTGTGGGTTAGGCCTCTGGTCTTCTCCTGTGGTTGCTTTTGCACAGGCTTCTGTTGCTTCCTTTGCACAGACTAAGTTTGCAGCCCCTGAGACTGATAACAAACAATAGGAGATGTGCTACGAAAAATCAATATGCTGTTTGCCTAGAGAAATATCCCAGAGGCAACATACAGTTATTGTGCTTTGAAATATCTTTATAATAATAAAAAATCATACCTGTCTTACACCACAGGGTATTGGAAGTACCCTTAGCAGGAAAGGCTTTAAGAAGTAGATAAAAGCAAAATGTTACTCACTATTGACCTATATTAACAGCAGTCAAATTGTTTGGTGTCACTTTATATCATATCAAGGCATCAAATCCTGAGAAATGCTGAGCACTTGCATCTGCTATTGCCTTCAAAAATGAGCTGCAAGAGGTGCACAGAATCTCTCAGAATTTAACAGTAGTTAGTTGCCACAATAAAATTATATTGGATGTTTGTTTCAGCTAATTGCTTATGCTAAAAATAGAGAGGTTAAGATGATAAGAGAAAGCATGAAAAGATAGAGAAATGAAGAAATGGTTTTAAGATGAACTAACTTACTTATTAAGGTGTCTAAGACATTCTGATATATTACCTTCCTCCAGTTGCTTATAAAAATAAATTCATTGAGCAATAACCATATTGAATGTAATGCTACCCGTTTGCAAAGTCTATCAATATTACCAGGGCTGCACCATAAAGATTTTGATTTACCTAGGCATTGAGATATAATTTCCAGCACACAGATTGCCTTTAAAAAAACAAAACTTCAGATGAATCTCTTTTTGTGAAATATTATTAATCATTTCCCTTCCAGCCTTTTAACAAATAAATTTCTTGTTGTCAGATTAGTTTCCAGTAATGCCTTGGAGATCCCTCACCCTCCGGACCACCACTTCTGTGCACAGACCTCCCACAATATGCATCTGGGAAGTATGTGTGGAAGGGGAGTTGAGCTGTTTCAGAACAACCGTGCCTGGACTGAAGCTGGCACTGTGTCCTTTTGAATTTTGAGGAAGTTCAAATTTGGACATCTCTAATCCAAACCAATTAATCCATGTACAAATGTAATTCAGAAGCAGCACTCTGAGAAATGTACCAGCAGAGATGGACTTTAATCTGTCTGTTGGCTCTGTAATCTTAATCATTTCTATTAAATTTAAAATTCATTTGCAATTCTAGAGTGATCTGATCCATAGAGTGCCAGATCCTGCCATCCTTAGTCACGTGTACAGTTCCTTTCTCCTTGAGTAGTTCTATTGATTTCACTGGGGCTACTTAATGTGTAAAGTACTACATCACATGAGTAAATGTGGCAGGATATGATCCTTTAATAACAACATGCAACCCACTGATGTTTCAACCTATTAGAATGTGTTGGACTATGAAATTGTCTTCTCTTCTCCCCGATAGATTGCATAGATTATATACATCTAACATTTAATATTTTCTAATCTAATTCCCACTGGCAAAACCCAACAAGATCCAAGACAATGTCCATAGCAGGATAACTTGAGACTTTTTTTTTCCTTTAGAAAAGCCCCGTGTCAGCAGAACAATATTTCAATAAAAAGAGGTCTCCAGGGAAGAATCTCTAATATGGTAGGAACTATGAAGCAAACTCTGTTGAAATTCTCTTGGGCAGAAAAGAATTGTTGTTCTTATCCTGAGCTGAAGATGTGTGCTCACTGAATAGTGAACACATATCTTCATTGCAGCTGATGTCACTTTGTCAGATCAAAAAACTATATTCAGTGTAGCTAATGCAAAGTACCTGGGGCATGCTATGTTTCCTACACTTTCATCATATAACTTCATAACTATTTATATCTATGGCATGCAAAACATTTCAAAGCACAAAAGTAGAAAGCATGGTTGTATACATGCATATGAAGAGAGACATGGGAAATGTTATACAGCTATGTACTGCTTTTGTAGACATTAATTTGGAAAAGGTTTTAGATAATACAGTAGCTTCTCTAACATGACTACAAGAAGGAGAGTGAACTGGAAGCAACAGCTTCTTCTTTCTTTGACAAACTTCTATGTGATAACCTCAGTGATGAAACTAAAAATTTCTCACAGGTGCTGTCCTATTGCAACCCAGGTCCCTGCCTGCTCTTTAAATAGCTCCCTCCTGGTTTTTGCTGCAGCTCATCCAGCACTTGCCAGAGCTGCACACCAGGGTGCACCCGCTTACTTTCACCTCTGGATAATCTTGAGAAATTGGGGGGTTATGCCCGCACCCCCTTCTGAATTGCGGATGACTTTATGAAGTTACCATATCACGGAAAGTCTACATATATGAATGAATTAGCAGGGCTATGACATATCTCTGCCGGGCCAAACACAGTGAGAAACACTCAGTGATTGTATATTCAAAGAAAAGTACCTTGAGATAATGGATTTATGCTGCCTGAGAGAAGAGGCATCCTCCTTCTTTCCTAAGGGAAGGGGGGTTGAAATTAATGGAAGGTTACCAGCAGAAGAACACAACAGCTAATGATTCCATCAGGAATCTGCAAAGGAACTCACAGGAGGAAACTGCAGAGAGAGTCATTTTGTATCACATTCAGATGAAGGAGGCTGCTGCAGGGGCAGGGTAGGCCACGGGTGTAGAGAACACCCTGAAGATCTGCTAAGGGAAAACAAGCTAGTGAGGGTCATAGCACTAGAGCGACCAGGTGTCTTTTTTGGACTGAAACGCCCAGTCAAAAAGAATTCTGGAGGCTCAGCGAGTACTGCTGAACAGGTCATTGAATGTCCAGTTCATGGCACTGCAGGAGGGAACACAGGCTCCTTACTAGAAGCTGCATGACCCACTGGGAAGCAGCGAAGCTGGTATGTTCAGCTCCTAGTCTTAGGAGCTGCAGGGGAGGGGTTCCATATGCTGGCCTGCCCCCGACTCTCAGGCACAGTTGCCCAGGGAGGTAAGTCCCTCGCCCGTCCCCTTCGGCCCCCTTCCCTGCAGCCACAATTCCCACAAAACCTCCTTTGGATGGCATAGTCAGGAAATGCGAGCAGGGCAGTTCCTGGGGGCAGTCAATGGGCTCGTAGCAGGGGGTTTCCCAAGAGATGGGGAACAGATGGATTTGGCCAGAAGATGGAGGTTCCAAGGGGGACATCAGAGGATGGGGAGCTGTGAGGGTATGTCTACACTACAGCACTAATTCGAACTAACTTAATTAGAATTAGTTAATTCGAACTAAGCTAATTCGAATTAGTGCATCTAGACTTAAAAACTAATTCGAATTAGCGTTTTGCTAATTTGAACTAGCGCGTCCACACTGATTGGACGCTGGGTCGCATTTAAGGGCAGCTGAAACCCGGTTCCGGCAGGGCATCAGGTCAGTAGTTGCTTTGTGTGACTGCTATCTGAGGCTATCTGAGGCTCATGCTTAAAGGGAACCCCCTGGACAGCCGGTTCTCAGCTTTTCCGCTTGCTTGCCTACCTCACCGAGGGACAGCAAAGTGTTTTTCTCTCTGCCTGCCTGTGTCGGTGCTTCCCATTGGGGACACCGCCGCAGTTGGCACCATGGAGCCAGAGCTCACCCTAGGCATGCTGCTCCAGTTTTTGGACTTGCTGCTGCAAGCCTGCCAGCAATGGCTGGAGGCTGCCTTGGTCCACTGTTGGCCTCCCTGGGGGTCGTGGAGGAGCGGCAGCAGCGCCCGGACGCCAGCGTGCCCTGCCGCATCTGGCGTCTGGACACCAGCAGCGACTGGTGGGAACACATCATCCTGGAGCGCTGGGGAGACCAACAGTGGACCCAGAACTTCAGAATGAAGAAGGACACCTTCCTGGAGCTCTGCGAGTGGCTCGCCCCTGCTCTGCGGCAACGGGACACTCGCATGAGGCCCGCCATCCCCCTCCAGAAGCATGTGGCCATCGCCCTGTGGAAGCTTTCCACGCCGGACAGCTACCGATCCGTCAGGAACCAGTTTGGCGTGGGGAGATCCACCATCGGAGCAGTGCTCATGCAGGTACAGCACCGACCAGCCACTGGGCCGGGGGGAAGGGGGCTGCAAGGAGGAGATGGGCCACCCCAGGGGAGGAGGAGGCGAAAGTGCCCCACACGGGAGGGTTCGGTCTGTCCCGGCCGTACTACACGCCGCCCGCGGGGGTTGCTTCCGGGAGTGGGGCGCGGGGCAGTGCCAGGGAACGAACACTCCCAGCCACCTGGGCGCCCCAGTGATTCGCGGTTTGCTGTGTCCCTCTGCAGGTGGTGAAGGCCATCTACAGGGTGCTGCTCCGCAGGGTGGTCCGCCTCGCCAACCCGGACGCCATCATCCAGGGGTTCAGTGCCCTTGGCTTCCCCAACTGCAGGGTGTCCATCGACGGGACACACATCCCCATCCGTGCTCCGGAACACCAGGCCTCCCAGTATATCAACAGGAAGGGGTACTTCTCCATGATCCTGCAGGCCGTGTGTGACCACCGGGGCCAGTTCACGGACATTAATGTGGGCTGGTCCGGCAAGGCACACGACGCCAGGGTGTTCCGGAACTCCTCTGTGTGCCAGAGGCTGCAGGCCGGGACCTTCTTCCCCGACCGCCACATCAGGGTTGGGGACGTGGACATGCCCGTCTGCCTGGTGGGGGATGTGGCCTACCCCCTAAAGCCCTGGCTGATGAAGCCCTACACGGGGCACCTCAACCCCTCCCGGCAGGCCTTCAATGCCAGGCTCACCTGGGCCCGCATTGTGGCCGAGGGGGCCTTGGCTAACTGAAAGCACGATTTAGGTGCCTCCTCACCCGCCTCGACCTCGCCGAGCACAATATCCCTCCTGCGGTGGCAGCATGTTGTGTGCTGCACAATTTATGCGAACAGAAAGGGGAGGCTTTCCTGCCAGCCTGGATGGCTGAGGCTGACCGCATGGTTGGCCAGTACGTGCAGCCCCACACTGCCGCTGTCTGGGAGGCCCAGCGGGGGGGCCGTCCGGATCCGGGAAGCCCTGCGGGAGAGCTTCCAGGTGGAGGAGGAGGACTGAACTCTCCCTGCATGCCCCACTGGGGTCTTCTTCCACCCTCCCCTCCTTCCCCTTTCCCCTTCCTAACCCCCCTTCCTAATGTCAAATAAACACACCTGTTTTACCAACAAAAATCTCTTTTTATTTTACATAACTGGGTTGGGGGGAGGGAGGAGTTAGGGTGGGAGAGGAGAGGGGGAAACCTGGGAGGAGGGAGCTGGAAGAGGGTGGAAGGGGAGGAAGGGAAGGAAAAGCTCAGGGTTGGGGGTCCTGCTGGTTCTCCTGTCTCACAGCACTGCAGGTGTGGGGGCGTCGGGGGGGAGTGGGTCTGGAGGGTGGGGCAGGAGGGGCAGGGGTGCAGAGGAAGTGGGAGGGGGTGCAGGGGTGGGAGGAGGAGCGAGAGCTGGGGCGGCCGCAGGGGCTGGAGCAGGAGGAGGCAGGAACCTGTCCACCAGGGTCTGGAGGTGACCTCTGAGGGCACGGCTCTGCTCCTCCAGCACCTCCAAGCTCCGCTGCCGCAGCCGCAGGTCCTCCCGGACCCAGTGGTCCTGGATGCGGAGCTGCTGCTCCAGTAGCTGCAGGTGCTGCCGCTGGTAGTCCTCCAGGTTCCTGGTGCGCCTGCTGGCCCGGGTGCGGGTGGCTGTTGCAGGCGGGGTGGTGTGCCCTGCAGTCCCAGGTGCTGCGGTTGTGGTGAAACAAGAGCAGTGGTCAGTTCTCCCTGGGGATACGGTGGGTGAAACCCAGCCCGCCTCTGCAAGGCGAGGTCGGCATGTGGGGAACGGGCCAAGGCCCCTGCAAGACACCCAGGTGCTGCTCCATGGTGGGCAAGGCCCAGGCGCACGGTCCCTGGGCTCCCTCTCCCCCCACGCCTCCCATACACATAAGGGGAGCATTATGGCACTCACATGTGGAGCCCTCCCTGGCCTCGGATGACACAGCCATTGTGCTCTTTGGGGTGCCTCGGGGGTCCTGGGTCCTGGGCAGGCTCCCTGCAGGCTCCTGGCTCTCGGCGTCCTCCTCCTCCGTGTCCAGGACGGGTCCCTCTGCCCCGGGGTCAATCACCACCCGGGGGGCATGGACTGCATGAGCACCCAGGATGCGGTCCAGGGCCTCATAATGGGGGCATGCCTCCGGGTTGGCCCCTGGCTGGGAGGCCCTGGAGTAGGACTGCTGCAGGTCCTTAATTTTGCAGCGGACCTGCTCCCGGGTCAGCATGTGGCCTCTGGTGGCCAGGCTGGCAGCCATGCAGCTGTAGACGGCCACGTTCCTGTGGCTAGTGCAGAGATCATGGACGTTGGAGGCCTCCCCCGATCTCCGCACTAGACCAGGTGGGCGCCCGCCTCTTGCGGCCCCGGGCAGGCTCCTGGGAGCCGCCAGCCTGGTCCTGGGAAGAGGCGGAGGGCTGGGTGGCAGCAGGTGGCTGGCTCATGCCATGCCAGGTGCAGGGTCTGCTGGCTGGGTGCTGGCAGGCTTGCAACTGGCACAAGCACCGTAGCCAGACTGTGGCCCTTTAAGGGCTCCGGGGCCGGGAGGGGGGCAGAAGAGTTTCCCTGGTTGTGCCCAGGGTGGCCGCCAGGGCAACCTGGGAAGGGCTAGCCTCCAACTAGTTTGAATTAAGTGGCTACACAGCCCTTAATTCGAACTACTTAATTCGAACTAGGCGTTAGTCCTCGTAGAATGAGGTTTACCTAGTTTGAATTAAGCACTCCGCTAGTTCAAATTAAGTTCAAACTAGCGGTTTGCATGTATAGACGCTATGAAAGTTAATTCAAACTAACGGCTGTTAGTTCGAATTAACTTTGTAGTGTAGACATACCCTGAGGGATTAGATTGGAGGTGGGGGTTCTGGGTGTGATGGTCAGGGGGCAGGAAGTGGAGGGGATCTATAGTAGGCAAGAATCCTGGGGGTGGTGATGGTCAGAGTGGGGAGTGAGGGAGTGAGGGAGGAGGGTGGATAGAGGATGGGGCCCTGTGCTATCAGGGATCGGGAGGTGGATGGGGGTTGGAGTCAGACTATGCCCTGTTTTTCAGGGAGGCAGACTACCCCAGCCATATCTACCTCGCCCTCCATACAAATTTTCTGTACCCAGTGTAGCCCACCCGTGAACTAGCACCACTCAAGCACTCAGCAGGCGGCTGTTGAGGGAGTCGTGTGGCACTCACATCTCCTGCTGTTGCTCAGCCTCATGTGGTTGGACTCAAGCTGCAACATGTGCAATCTATTGCCCCATTTCCAACATCCAGGATTTCAGGGTTCGTACATCTCTGAGTGCTGGGATGTGGAGGGATGCAATAGCAGAGGGATGCTCATGTTTTGACCAAACTATGTAGAGAAGCATACATCACGTATACCTGCATGGACAGTCTTGTTTTAGCCTCTCGCTTTCCTCAAAGCTCACATTTTCTCACTCTCATTTAATAATTTTAGTATTCCTTTGGGCTCTACCTTGATGGTTGCTATGCAACATTCAGGAGCAGTTTGGTAAAAAGATTCCAGTTCCTTCTTACCAGTTTTTCTGTGCTCTACATCATGCAACACTCCTCTGCCTTAATGCTATATTAACTTTATCATCACTATAAGTTGGGTTATCATATACTTGCCAAGACACACATTCTCTGTGTGATCACACAGATTTTAGTTTCCCTGCAGAGCATACATCATAAAACATACCTCAGATGTGCTGCCAGAAAAGCTATTTGTATAGCAAGAGGTTGGTTAGAAACATTAAGAAGCCTGATAAAGGCTAGCAGATATAGTGTACATTACTCCATTTTTTTTATTTTGTACATTTCAACATACTTTAAACAATAGATCAGCACTCACTATGGGTCCCCAGTTTACAGTGGTGTTAGATAATATCCCTTTAGATCTATACTTTACAATTCCCACAACTCAAACATAAGAATGCTACCTCTTATACAGCACCTTTCAACAGTAGAACTCAAAAGTGTTTTAAAAAGTATGCTCAAATACTCCAAACCCCAATACTCATGCTCAAATATGCATATTTTGTTCTAGATCTAGCATAAGAGTCTAGCATAAGAGTTTTCTAGTGCATTTGTGATGTGGATATACAGTTAGCACAAGTGTAAATAACATTTATAATGAATGTGATGTACAAAGCCTTTTTTGTTCTGACACTTTAATTGTACGACTGACCTTAGTTACAGGTTTTAAGTTAAAACAAGTTCTTTGGAAGAGCAATCATTTTGGTACAGGGGAATTATGCTTCACTAGAATTCTTTGAGGTGGTCAACAAATGTGTGGACAAGGGGGATGCAGTGGATATAGTGTACAAAAATGTCTTTCAAAAATGATAAGATCCCCCCTTTAAGTAAAATAAGCTGTCATGGGAAAAAAGGAAAGGCTCTCTAATGGAATAATAATGGTTAAAAAACAGAAAACAAAGGTTTGGAATAAATGGTCAGTTTTCAGAATGGAGAGAAGTAAATAGTGTTATCCCCCAGGGGTCTGTACTGTGACCAGTACTGTTCAACATATTCATAAATGATCTAGAGAAAGGGATAAAGAATGAGATGACAAAATTTGCAGATGATATAAAACTACTCTAGATAATTCACTCCAAAGTAGACTGCAAAGAGCTAAAAAGGGATCTCTCAAAACTAGGTGACTAGCTGCAAAATGGCAGATGAAATTAAATGTTGATAAATGCAAATTAATGCACACTGGAAAACATAATCCTGACTATAAATATAAAATGATGGGGTCTAAATTAGATGTTACTACTCCAGAGAGAGATCTTGGGGTCATTGTAGAAAGTTCTCTGAAAACATCATCTCAATATGCAGCAGCAGGCAAAAAAGTGAACAGATGTTAGGAATCATTAAGAAAATAAGAGATAATAAGACAAAAAATATAATATTGCCCCTATATAAATCCATGGTAGACCCACATCTTGAATAGTGAATGCAGATGTGGTCTTCATATCTCAACAAATATTTTAGAATTGAAAAAAGGTAACAGAAATAATTAGGGTTATGAAGCAGCTTCTTTCTGAGGAGATGTTAATAATATTTGGGACTTTTCAGTTTTGAAAAGAGACAACTAATGGGGGATATGATAGACATCCGGAAATTCATGACATGTCAGAAAATTAATGAGGATGATTTATTTACTCCTTCTCATAACACAAGAACTAAGGACCACCAGATGAAATTAATAGGCAGCAAAAAGAAGTATTTATTCACAAAATGCATAGTCTCTGCCAGAGACTGTTGTGAAGGTCAAAACTGCAACAGGATTCAAAACAGAACTAGATACATTCATGGAGGATAGGTACATCAATGAACTTTAGACAACATGGACAGGGATGGTGTCAATGGGCTCTGTTTGCCAGAAGCTGGGACTGGGCAACAGAGTATGGATCACTCAATGATTATCTTTGGTCTGATGCAGTAGGGATGTTCTTTTGTTTTGAAAGGTCAGGCTCCAACTCTAGAAGAGACAGTGGTGGGGCTTCTGACCCACATGGCTTAGAAAGGTGTGGGAGAAGGAAAAGAAGGAGAGACATTAATTATTCCTAAGAGCTCAAACTAGCACACTTCCCATCCTCCTCATGCTTGCTACAATTCTAGCAACTTGGGCCTAAAATAAGTACATGCATGATCATATAGCTGGAGCTCTTATTTCTTTCCCATCCCTTTCTTGCCCTACTGTGTATCACCTACAGTCACTGTGTCATGTCCAAATGAGTATTGCAAATTCTTTAGGGCAAGCACCATGACTGAGCTTCTGTGAAGCACTAAACCCAATAAATCAAATGCCATATGACTAGATGTCAGGGCACTGGACCCTGAGGCTGTGTCTAGACTGCATCCCTCTGCCGACAGAGGGACGCAAATCAAGCACTTCGGAAGTGCAGATGAGCCCGGGATTTAACTATCCCGGGCTTCATTTGCATACTCACGTTCCGACGCTGTGCCGATCAGGCTCAGTGTCGAAAGTGAAAGTAAAGTGTAGCTGTGGCTCTGCCGCGTTTCTGCCGACAGTGGGGGCTCTTTTTGGCAGATCCTGTACTCCTCATTTTTTGAGGCTCATTTGCACTTCCGAAGTGCTTGATTTGCATCCCTCTGTTGGCAGAGGGATGCAGTCTAGACATAGCCTGAGAGAAAGAGGAACAGACACAGGGTGTTTCTTCTTCCATGACCTCAACAAGATTTGGTTTGGGCAAATGGAAAGACTCATAGGGTGTGTCTAGACTACAGGGTTTCTTCGAAAAAAGTGTCCTTTTTTCGAAAAAACTTCCCCTGTGTCTAGCCTGCCATCATGTTCTTTCAAAATTAAATTGAAAGAACACGGTGTTTTTTTCGACCACGGTAAACTTCATTTTATGAGGAAGAAAGCCTTTTTTCGAAAGTGCTCTCTTTCGAAAAAAGACGTTCTTGAATGCAAACAGGGCTTTTTCGGAAGAGAGCATCCAGACTGCCTGGGTGCTCTCTTTCAAAAAAGTGGTTTGCTTTTTCGAAAAAAGTGGTTGCAGTCTAGACACTCTCTTTTAAAAGAGGCTTTTTCGAAAGAATCTTTCGAAAAATCAGGGGAAGAATCTTTCGAAAAATCGTCTTTCGAAAGAGGCTTGTAGTCTAGACGTAGCCATATTGACTACAATGGGAAATAGCTCAGATCCTAGATCTTCAGATCCCCTTAGAAAGGAGGGGGTGGAATAAGACCAGGTTCCAGTGTTTAGGTTATCCTTATTAATTAATTTAATTTAAGTGGTTCAAGGTACAGTTTAATTGGATTCAGAGATAGCTTCTGCATCCCTGCCTTGGGAGTCACCCAAGTACCTTTGATGTAGACTGCAATGATAACGGCAATGCTAACAAGTCTTATACTCATCCACATAAATCAAAGTGGCTTTGCATGTGGTGCACTCACTTATCATACTAAAGTTCAGTAACACAGTTAACCTCCTTTCTCCCAGATTAACAAATAGGGAACTGAGGAACAGAGAAATGAGTGACTAGGAGTAACTTGAATATTGCTAGCAGCAATTCTTGGTCTTAAGGATCATCTACAACAGGGATAAACCTCCCCTGTGTGGCAACAGAGACCAGAGCATCCAAGGGGATTGTCTGTGACTTGGGCTGTTAATGTGCCTGAGGGGCTTGCACTTGCTGTGGTTGGTTGGTGAAATCAAAGTTTATAGCGCATGATCGTTTCGAGGCTTGCAACCTGGTTTTTGTTGGTGTTTTTAGTGGGTGTTTTTGGTGTGCCTGGAGGTTAGTATGAGTACTCTTCCACTAGTACTGGGAGAGTGAGATTCATCATAGACAGTGTATGGCACCTCTATTTTCCTATGTCAGACAACTGAAGTCCATATCATAATTACGGGATACTTGGTTTTTAAATATAACTATCTAAACACTAATCTGGCACAAGGATGCTTGAATTAACAAGCAGTTTAGTGTGAAATCTGATTAATTTAAAATTTAGACAAAGTCTTTATATACAAAGAAAAAGTAAAGCAACAGCCAATTTCACAAAATGAAGCAGATCAACAAGGGTAGTAGTTTAGTCCAAACTAACTACTTTAACACAAGAAAAGCACAACAGAGGCCAGTTTCAAGGGAACAAGCTTTCTAAAGAACAATGCAACACCTGAAAGCTGCCAAACAAAATTTAGTTTAATTTGAGGGATAAAGTGCCAAAGTTTTCTGGATACAGCTCACCACCTTGATGTTTTTTGGCACTGAAGACTTAATAATAATTTCAAAGAGATATACAGCTTGGTTTTAAGAATTCATTAAAAATAATCAGAGGGGCTCTCACCATCTCATTTGTTATGACATTATGAGCTAATGCAATGTGCCAGGATTTAAGACAGTGTAATAATATATGCTGTACTAACTGCATAACCACACTGTATAGGATCAAAATTGTATAAGGTAGAGATATTTCATCTATTTCATCTTCCTGCAGATATCAAATTATGTCCTTTAGCACATACCCTACTGTTTTATCCCATCATTGTACGTGTCCTGTGAGCTGGATTTACTGCTTTTCTTTTTTTTTTTTTTTTTGTATGCTCTTTTGCCTCACGGAACTTTTAGGAATCTTCTCTCAAACGGTCACCCATTATTTCCTTTGGTGTTTACTCATAGTAATTTTTGCAGGATCTTTCACAATCTATTTTTCTACACTATTCTTTCTAGAATCATAGGGCTGGAAGAGACCTCAGGAGGTCATCAAGTTCAGCCCCCTGCCCAAAGCAGCACTAATCCCAACTAAATCAACCCAGCCAGGGCTTTGTCAAGCTGGGACTTAAAAACCTCTAGGGATGGAGATTCCATCACTTCCCTAGGGAACCCATTCCAGTGCTTCACCACCCTTCTAGTGAAATAGTTTTTCCTAATATCCAACCTAGACCTACCCTACTGTATCTTGAGACCATTGCTCCTTGTTCTGTCATCTGTCACTACTGAGAACAGTCTTTCTCCATCCTCTTTGGAACCTCCCTTCAGGAAGTTGAAGGCTGCTATTAAATTCTCCCTTACTCTTCTCTTCTGCAGACTAAATAAGCCTAAATCCCTCAGCCTCTCCTCATAGGTCATGTGCTCCAGCCCCCTAAACCAGTTCCAATCAAACCAGAAGCTCAGCAGCACCTCAATTTCTTTTTCATATTAATTTATTAATGAACCTATTTTCTCTCCATTATTTCTATTCCATGTTATGTTTCTCAAAGATCATCTTCTCCTTAGCCTCTTGGGCTAGCGTTATTTAATTCTGTAAGCTTTGCTTCAGCTAGCTTTGGTTGCTTTCCATTTTTGCATCTCCAAAAAAGAGAGGAAGAGAAAGAGAGACCCTAACCCTTTCCACTCTTCTCCCATTCCTTGTCCTGGGCACTTTTTCATTAAAGCAGATTAGTAGAACATTAAGATGCCAGTCTCCCTTTTCAGGGGAATTTTACAGAATCTTGTGCCTTAGATATTATGTCTAACTGATTGTTCTTCCACACTAGATTATTGTACTCCTTCATGTCCTTATTTGCTAATTATTTGCTTGCTAAGGGGCTAATCCTGAAACCTGTACTCACATTTAGTCCTTACTCCGATGATTGTAGTTAAGGGCACTTCTCAAGTGGGTACTTATTTGTATAAATAAAGCTGCAAGATCAGACCCTAAATCTATTACCAGAGCTGCTCAGAAAATGCAATATCCACTCCACAGAGATCTCTGATAGAGGCATTTCAACATTTAGTTTCATCCCAAAAGGAGAAATAGTGAAAATTCTTACAGGAAGAAAAGTTCAAAACGAGTTTTATTTACAAATATCTAATTGAGAGTGAGACTTGTGCTCCCCAACCCTCAAATAGCCAATAATCCAGTATTTAAAGAACTCATCAAAGGTGTGGGAGAGCAAGGTTCATGGAGATTTACTGCACAAACTCAAACTAGTCTGCAAACAGGAGTTCTTGTTTTCCAGGCAGCTTTATTAGTTAATTCCTTCCCATCAATATGAAAAAGGTGTAGGTTAACTTATCGTTTGGTTGGACTGTCTACATTCTGGATTATATAGTTGTTTGCATAATTTTATATCGTCTTTGGTGTTTAGCATTGCCAAACATTACAAACAGTATATTTACTACCCAGCAGATAGCATTATTTAAAATGGGTGAATGAATGCTGCCCTCTAGCTCTTCTTGTTTTCAGTGGGCACAGTTATGCAAAACTTATTCAAGGTGATCATCCTTATTTACACCATTAGTCCCATTGAAATCAGTGGAAATACTTAAGAGAAACTTTGGATGTTTTCACTGCAATCAGACGGCATCCCATTTAGCCACAGTCAAGCTAGTTTGGATCTAGCTAGCTCAAACAATAGCTAGATAGCCTCATAAGCATGGGCTATACTGCCCTTCCTGGGATCCTGAGCACATATATAAGGATCTAGCCAGGTTCACGTCTACTCTTACCTGAATTAGGTAGATCAAAGCTACCTTGGGTATATCTGCAGCTGCTGCAGTCACACTTCTGATTGCAGTGTAGACATACCCAGATTGGAAAAAGTTTTTTCAAGGTCAAGTCCATGAACTGGGATGCAGTAGTTTGGGGGGAGGGAAATGCCATATGTCAAAAGTATTTACAGTGTTAGATTTTGACTACCATTGGACTATACATGTTACTAAGCTCTATATCCTGTAATAAAATGTTTTAAGGACTGTGGCCTAAGGGTCTGATCCTGAAGATTTGCTCAAACTCTATTTGTCATTAATGGGCATCTTGCCTGACTATGACATTCAGGAATGGACCTTAAATGGGACTAATCAAATGTACAGTCAAGGGACATTACATGTCTCTTTTCAATGCAACTGCACCAAATGCTTTTGAAGAGAAATCAGATGCTGAAATATACCATGATAGCCAGGCAGCCACATTTAAGCTAAATTGTAAAAGTAAGAATTTGGCATGTTTCTGAACAGCTGCACTAATTGGGCCAGATTCTCAGTTGGTATAAATCCATGTATGTATGTTGCCTTCAATAGAACTGTCCCAAGGTACACTTTTGGGGGGATCTGACTACTGAATTTGATATAGTCTTTTGAATGGGGAAATATCCATTGTTTAAATAATAACATTTTATTACTTAATTTCCTGCTGGTACACTTATTGTTGGGATTTCCTTTACTCGCTTTCACTGACTTATCAGAGTGCTAGAGGTATTTTAGGTAGAAGTGGTGTACGATAAAGAACAGATATTTATTATGTGTGATGTCATGCATAATTATAGAAACATATTGGGCCAAACTTCTTGATTTTGTTCAAAGGAAATCATGTGTACCCACTCATTGGAATGTAATGTACAAGGCATCATGCATTAATACCATATGCTAGATATCTAAACTGGAGCACTTCATAAAGTGTTTTTGGCAGTCAGAAACTTATCTAAGTTTCTGCATAAAACTCAAAAATTCCTTTTTTTGATAACAGCTATTCTAAGACTAAGCAATGAAAACCCCTTCAGTATATCAGGCTTGGGAATGTGATAGACCAATCAGGAAAAATTACACAATTTATGTAAGAAAAGCTGAAAAGCAGCAGTTATTTTCAATCCAGCTGGGACTACAGCTCAAATGAATTGTAATGCATGGTCAGGGGTTTAGAGATGAGACTTTTGCATTCATTCATGTCACTTTCACCAACCCATGAACCCATGAATGAAGGGCACAATTAAAATATCTATCTGCTCCCACGTGTTCCCCATCTTTCCCAAAAAATAATAATCCCCCCTAAAATAAAATCAGCATCAGATATCTGTGAATAAGCCACCTGGAAAGCTTAATGCTCTGTTGTATTACATGTCTTCCTTTCAACTGCTTCTCAGTAGAAATTAAACATCTTGTGGACATGTACCCAAGGAGACTGCTGTGACAGTATATTATAACCGAACATCTAAATGGGCTATTACTATCTCCTACATGTTGTAAGAAAAAAGATATAATCCTTCCAGGACACACATTGCCTTGGTAAAAACTGCTTGTTCTCAAAAGTTTCCATAATACATTACACAGTTTTACAATTATCTTTCAATTTAACCCATGTGGCAGGACATAAGTTGGCTGACTTCCATAAGATTCTGCAGAAGTATTCAGATTGCAGATGTGGATCTAAATTTGCAAAAACTTATACACTCACATAACTTTACTCACTGTGAACAGTGCTATTGCACTTCAGTGGAAATATTCACAGATTAAGCATGTTCTGTGCTTAAGTTCTTTTTGGTACAGGGGCCTCAGACTGTGAAATCATCAGTGTAGGGACTGTGGTTACCTCTACATTTCTACAGTGCCTAACACAGTGGGCCTAAATCCTCACTGGCATCTCTTGGCACTACCAGAATATATATTTAATAATTAAAAGAGTTAATAATTTACATGACTATAGTTGCAGTCATCATTTTCCATTTTAAAATAATGCTTAGCTAGCAAAGGAATTTCTGTATTTATCAATGTTGCTGTCTCTTGTCAGCGGATTAGTAGACTTTAAGAATCATATATCATGCGCTGATGTAAGATGCTCAGTTAAAATTGGGTCCTGGTTGACAATATTTCAATAGTTCCTTGTAGGGGAAACCTAATTTTTCAAAACTGACAACTTTTCATGGGGTTTGTAAGTTTTTCAAAATTTACAAACCTTTCATTGAGAAGGCTTCTCAAATCCAAGATGGAATGTCTGGTCAAATCAAAGACTCATACTCCAAACTAGCCAATAAAGTGTCCTATCCACAGGCTTATTGGCTAGTCTGGAATAGATCTGTTCAGTTTTGACCTGAAATCCCATCTTGGACTTGAGAAACCTATTAGCTATTCTCTGGTGGATAAGTTTCTCCCTCTCTTGGAATCCTCTTCTCTTTTTTGAGAGAGCGAAATGTTTTCCAGACAGCCATATTTAAAATATCATAAAGTCTCTGGGAAAATAAAAGCAAATAAAAACATTTCTGATAGGATTCTCCTTCAGAATTATATTTTAAAGTATTCCTTTTATTTTTTAACCAAAATTTTGTGTTTTAAGTGAAATATAAGTGAACTTTTAAGTCTCCCCTTTTTCTTTGTACATTTTTCTATTCATGACTGTCTCTCTGTGTATGTGTGGGGGGGAGCATGGGGCATTGGATGGGAATTCTACCTGTTATTTATTTTGGAAATATCAGGAATACTAAGTCCCTGATCTAGCAAAAACTGGATAATTAGAATGAATGATGAACGTCATATAGGCTAAAACCTGAGTTTCTGCTTTCTCGGGCCTCTGGTGAATATGAGGCTGATGCATGGTGTTATGAAATCACATTCACCAGCACCATTCTTTTTAACAATTGGCTACCATTTATACCAAACACTACTGCTTTCAAAAGGTTATTTAAAAATGCAATTTAAATTTGTCTGTGATGGATATTAAACATTACAGGCTCAACCCTTCACCAATAATTCCTATGGTATTTGTGTCACCAAATGTTTGGCATTGGGCTGAAATATTATGTTATTTTGTTGTTTATTTGTGATCAGCTTGAAACAAAGCTCTGTTTCCAAACATGCTCAGAGGTAAGGGGCTGATTCTATATCCAAATCCTTATTTTTCCAGTAGTCAAACCATGTGTGGTTTGATGTTTGGATTTGGTCCTTTTCAGAGAGGGAATTGTGGGCATCAAGCAACAAATACACAAATGAGTTAGGATCCAATGAGAATAAGATGAAAGGGGTAATATATTTTGTTGGGTCATTTTTTTGCTGGTGAAAGAGATAAGCTTTTGAATTTACATTGAATTCTTCTTGAACTCTTTAAGTTTGGGAAAGTACTCAGATTGACACAACTAAACACAAAGTAGGATAGAGTGTTTAGCATAGGTAGTTAATATGCATATTGTAAAAGACAATTCAAGTGGTGAGTTAACATCTTTGCAATCATAGGACTGAAAAAAGGCTTGATGGGTTATAGATTTCTGTAAGAATAAAGACTCTGGATGTATGGTTTCAGTCCATAATTTTTAGCATCTAGCAAAGCTATGAATTTAAGCTCCCAGGCTCTTCCTTTGAAAGTGGTTTACAGGTGTCTTTTGGGGATGAGGATTGAGAGGTCAGATATGGAGTGGTCTTTCTGTGAAAAGTGGTCACCCACAAGTGATATGGGATTTATTGTCTTTTATCATTTAAAATCTGATGCTTTTATCTAGAACTTTGATTTGGGACCAGTTGTTGCTAACTTCTAAATATCTCCTACATTTGCATCTGTGTGTGAAAAATCAAACAAATAAAAAAGCCCCAAATGCTCTGTAGTCGGATGGTCTAATATTAATCAAACTCCTAATGAGATGGGGGGTTACAGAGCTCAAAGAGCTCAGCTGTCCAAGCTGATAGGATATTTACTGCAAGTGGAGAATATATTGGAGCTATATCAGAGGATTGGAAGAGGATCAGATAATTGTGATGGAACTCAAAGATAACTCAGGTCATAGTAGAAGATGAAAGAGGATTAAAAGAAGCAGAGGAGTGAAGGGAAAGCTACAGAATGCTTTCACTAAATTCAGTTCTCTTGGGATTGCAGAATAACTGCATTAGTGAGTGTATATGTGGAAGAACTGTACATTACAGTCATTAGATAAGGGAGAGTGAAGAGCTAGCACACCAGTTCAAGATAATGGATTACTTCTTAGGATCCTTTTGAAACTTCAGTGCTTTGTAGAGTTCCTTTAGGACTTAAAGTGCGACCTGACATCTTCTGATATTTTCTTTATTAAACAGCTAAGGTGTCATCTATAGAAAAGTCCTATATATTTAAGACAGATGATAAAGGACCATATAAAAATAAAATGGGATTCTATGTAAATTAGTTTAAAAGCCTGTAGATTTTTACAGGAACATGTGAAAATTAAGGTGTGTCAGTTGCTGAAAGCTATCTGTTGTAGAAATTTAGTCATTTAGAGGCATCTGAGTAGTTGATGCTACAATTTCATCATCTGATGGAAACAAACAAGCATGTCTGAGCTAGGAAATCAAATTAATAAGACTGGTGACATCAATAAAAGTCCCATTTTCAGCAAAGCTAATGGGCATACTTCAGGGTGAATATCTGCCACAACCGTGACTTCTTTGACAAAAGAATGACTTTTGGTGGGAGAGGGATTCCCCTCCTATAAAAAAACAGGCCTGAATTCCCATTGACACTAAGAACTACATTGATGTGGCACTTTAAAAGATCTTAAAGTTTAACTTACCCCATTTTAAGACCCTTTTTCTTGCTACAGTGGTGGCAGAAGAGACACTAATATAAATGAGAATCAGGTCCATTGTCTTTGTCACTCTGGACAGCTCACTACAGAGCAAAGCTCCTTGTTAATTAAAAAAACAAAACAAATTAACTTTTTTTGAGAGGTTTAGATGTTATTAAATGTTATTAATCTATTCATTAAATATACGTCATTGTTTTTAAAACAAGGGATATTTGCTGTTTCTCAAGGGTTTCTTTAGACAATTACTCATTCCCACGTGAGGGTGTACACATACTTTAAGAGAGATCAGCTCCCAATACAAGTGGGTTTCACGAGGAAAAAGCTCATTATATAATATACTGGTTAGTCTCTAAGGGTATGTTTAGACTGCATCCCTCTGCTCACAGAGGCATGCAGATTAGGCAGGTTGACATTGCAAATGAAGCAGGGATTTAAATATCCCATGCTTAATTTGCATAAAAATGGCTGCCATTTTGCTGACTCAGCACTTTGAGGAGGTTTACAGGATCTGTTGAAAAAGGCTTTCTTTCTCGACAGATCCCCCTCTAGACTGCCGCTTTTTGCCGACAAAGTGCTGAGTCGGCAAAAACGACCGCCATTTTTATGCAAATTAAGCACGGGATATTTAAATCCCCGCTTCATTTGCAATGTCAACCTGCCTAATCTGCATCCCTCTGCTGACAGAGGGATGCAGTCTAGACATACCCTAAGTTGCAACAGGACTGCTCATTGTTTTTAAAGTTACAGACTAACATGATTACCCATCTGAGACTTTTGGAAGTAGAGAAGTTATCAATAGAAAAGGGTCTTCACTGTGCACAGCAGATATTACATTGTGCTATTAATGTAATCATGACTTCGATTAACCAAACAAATAACACACATGCTATGATTTGGTGAAGGAGAGACACAGCAATACCAAATCCATAATATGCACATTATTCATATCATGTCTAGAAGGAAAACACAAAGTGTTCGTTCATGCTCACCCCAACTAGTGGTTATCCACCTGGGATGTCTCTCCCCCCCCCCACCCCGCCCCCCATACACACACACTAAGCTATTCAGAGTGGGATAGAGCTTTTAAAATGTGTTTATACTGACACTCAGGGAGGGTTCATACATATTTATGAAGGTTTGAACTCCCTTTTGCTTATTTAAACTTCTACAACCCACTACTTTTGAGATGCCCTGGTTTTCATAGGTTAACTCATTAATTCCATTTATACTCAATATTTGCATAACTTTATCACCTTAGTAACAGGTGGTTACTGAAGAAAGTCTCTCACATTTCACCTTGACTACCAAGGATCATCTTGTGGTATCTACTGTCTAAGCATAGACATTATCCAAACTGAGCAGTCATTTTGAAAGCATCAGCATATCACGAACAGATATAAACTCAGCAGGTGTATTACTCTTGCAAATATCCTAAAGCCTAAATTTGCTATGTGAAACATCTTCCAATCTTGTAGGCCTTCTAATACAACAACATTAGTTACTGGTTACATATCACTACGTCTACACTGCAGGCTTCTTGCGCAAGAACTGTTTTGTGCAAGAGTTCTTGCATGTGTCTACACTGTGTACACTGCCATGTGTTTTTGCACAAGAGATGTGCTTTTGCGCAACAGCTTCCATGTCAGTGTGGATGCTCTCTTGTGCAAGAAAGCTCTGATGGCCATTTTAGCCATAGGAGTTTCTTGCACATTAAACCCTGTTGCCCGTCCTCACTGCCTTCTTGCGCAAGAGCTCTTGTGCAAAAGGGCTTATTCCTCGTGGGGAGAGGAATAACTCTAGCACAAGAAGCCCTCTTTTCTGATGCTTTACTGTAAATTTACTTGCACAAGAACAAACGTGCAGTGTAGACAGTCCGCAAGTTTTTGCGCAAGAACAACCATTCTTGCACAATAAGCCTGCAGTGTAGATGTAGCGCCGCAGTATCCCAAGGCAAGTCATTTAAGATTAACTATTGTGCATAACAGTTAGTGGTTCTTAGCTAAAATTTTTACTTCTGCATTTTTATTGCTATGACTTTTCCTTTATTTTGGTATGATGAGCAGCCAGTCTGAGGCCACATATACACTGGGATATGTAAAGCTATAGTAGTTACAGTGCTGCTCACAAAGCACTGCAGAGAAACCCCTATTGTGTGTCCACACCGTGTTTCTTGTGATGGTGAAGCATGTCCACATTAGCAATGCAGAGACCAGTGCATTGTGGTAGCTCCTTGTTGAGGTTCAATAAGAACAAGTGCTGAGTCCTGAACATGGGATGGAAGAATCCCAAGCATTGTTTCGGGCTGGGGATCGACTGGCTAAGTAGCAGTTCTGCAGAAGAGGACCTGGAGATAACTTTGGATGAGAAGCTAGATATGAGTCAACAGTGTGCCCTTGTAGCCAAGAAGGCTAATGGCATATTAGGGTGCATTAGGAGGAGCACTGCCAGCAGGTCCAGAGAAGTGATTATTCCCCTTTATTCGGCTCTGGTGAGGCCACATCTGGAGTATTGCATCCCAGTTCTGGGCCCCCCACTATAGAAAGGATGTGGACGCATTGGAGAGGGTCCAGTGGAAGGCAACCAAAATGATTAGGGGACTGGAGCACATGACCTACAAGGAGCGGTTGGGGGATCTGGGTTTATTTAGTCTGCAGAAAAGAAGAGTGAGGGGGGATTTGACAGCAGCCTTCAACTTCCTGAAGGGAGGTTCCAAAAAGGATGGAGAGAGGCTTTTCTCAGTAGTGACGGATGGCAGAACAAGGAGCAATGGTCTCAAGTTACAGTTGGGGAGGTTTAGGTTGGATATTAGGAAAAACTTTTTTACTAGGAGAGTGGTGAAGTACTGGAATTGGTTACTTAGTGAGGTGGTGGAATCTCCATCCCTAGAGGTTTTTAAGTCCCGGCTTGACAAAGCCCTGGCTGGGTTGATTTAGTTGGGGTTGGTCCTGCTTTGGACAGGGGGTTGGACTCGATGACCTCCTGAGGTCTCTTCCAGCCCTAGGATTCTATTATTCTATGATTCACTGTGCAACCTGCCACAGGGTAGTGTTTACAATGCTGCATGGAGCTGTCAGTGTCACATGATGCAGGTTTTCCAACCCCGTTGCTCCATAGTCATCCTGCTACATTAACAGCAGCTTTTCCACAAAAGTCAGGAGAAAGGGGGGAGTGTGTGACAGGGAATGGGAGTGTGTGTGTGTGTGTGTGTGTGTATGTAGCAGGGGGGAAGACAGTGTGTTTTGTGGGATATCAGCATGCTGTTTTGTAAGTTCAGACAGCTGCAGGAAAGAACCCCTTCTGAGGCAGTAGGAGGGGAAACTTTGACATCTTAGCCCCCACTTTCCTCACCTTCTTCCCTGGATCTATGCATATCCCTTTCTCTCACACTCACACAAACAGCACCAGCATTTCATCTGAATGGTTTGCTCTGTGTTCTGGAGCAAATCAGCACAGCAAACAGGTTGTCAGAAACAGAGCTCTGAAAGGAGATATGTACATGCCTAAAGAACAGATGAGTCCCACAAACAAAGAGCAGAGAGGATTTGAGGGATTATGGGCCATTTCTGGAGGCCAGTCAGGATGCAGCAATCAATTCAAATGTACTCACTAGTAATCTAGTGCTGTATCCAGAGTGGATCAAGCTCTACACTTCTCATTGAGATGTTTTACCTAGAAAGCAGCAAGTTCAGAGCTAGTGCACACTAGCGCCCAGTGTGGACAACCTCAGGAGTTACAATTCTGGGAGTTGATTTACGAGTAGTAACTTGACAGTGTAGACTTGGACTTAGAAATACTCCTATAACATGCCAGATCTAGAACTTAAATATCAAAATTTCTACTTTACAGTTAAAGTTAACTTGCTCTGTTAAAATGAACTTCTGCATAACCATCATGACAGCTGCTTTACAAAGTAACATCGCTCTATCTTTCTCACACACACATGCTTCATGAGCTCCACAGAGCATGTTTGGAAAGCACCTAGGGTGTGTCTAGACAAAGGCTTCCCTTGTCGACCGCGGCGCGTCTAGGCTGTCCGCTGTGCTGGATCAGCTGATCGTCGGCACAGCGTGGTGGCCATTTTGATGTAAATGAAGCGGTGATTATTTAAATCACCGCTTCATTTTGCTATGTCTAGTAAACTCATCTACGTGGCTCCGTCGACGGAGCCAAGTAGTCTAGACACACCCCTAGTGGGCACTACCCTCAGTAAAAATTTGGAAGGGGCATTTTCCATGCCTGAAAAATAAACATTCATAGATTTGTATCCTCCCCTTTTGCAGTGATAGTACTGTTTGCATACCTGTATGGCACACCACATTATGCCTCTTCAATAAACTCAAAAGTGAGCATAGCAATTTAGTGGTAATTATAAAATAATGTCTGTGCCCCCTGAGGACTACACTGCAAAATGAAATTACTACTCTGGTGTATTTATTCATCTTGACAGTTGAACATCATTAGCTTCTCTGAATTTTGTAACTAGTTTCCCACTTCAACTGATCTGATTTTCCAGCTCTATGCAAGGATGCATTCCATTCAGATGTCAGTATCCAATTGCTGAACTGACATTGCCTTGTAGGAGGAGGAGCACAAAGACTCCCCACCATTTTAATGTGATCGATTAAGCAGGTGGTGGTTAACAAATTGCAAAAATTAGCCTTTAAGTCTCTAGTGAAATTTTTAAAAGCCATAGGATGCTCTCTTGCACAAGAAGTCAGTGTGGACAGGCAACAGGGGTTTCTTGCGCAAGAAACCCCTATGGCTAAAATGGCCATCAGAGCTTTCTTGCTCAAGAGAGCATCCACACTGCCATGGAAGCTCTTGCACAAAAGCACATCTCTTGCGCAAAAACACATGGCAGTGTGGACGTGCTCTTGCGCAAGACCTTTTGCACAAGAACTCTTGCACAAAACAGTTCTTGCGCAAAAAGCCTGCAGTGTGGATATAGCCATAATGTTTAATGTACAAAACTGCAAGTTAGGAAAACTGATGAGGCTTCTGGGAAAATAGACATTATCTTAAGAAATCAGAATAGTCCTAGAGATATTACAGCAGGTGCTAAATCTAAATGGAAGATTAATGTTAACCCATCTGTCTTGTACTTGATGCTAATGTCAAGAGGCAGACACAGGAAGAAGAGGACAGCACAACTGTCTCACTGATGTTAGCAAGAGAAAGTTGGAAGCAAAGGGGGGAAAGCTTTTTGCAGAGGAGTATTAAAAATGTTTAAGTCTCAATACCTGCTTTATAAAACAAGGAATGGTACTTGACTTAAACTACTTAAGTAGGACCCATAATAAGTTAGATGTAATGTTTCAGATGCTTATGCACATTTTGAGTAAGCATCAGTTGCATGTTATCTGTTCTGTTTTAGAATTTAATATATTCTTTGCATTCCCTTCCCCTCTCCAGAGTTGAAAGTTGTCCTTCTCTGTCACTTTGCGGGTGGGAATTCAATCAGGAGAGAAATCACACTGAGTAACACAGAAATTTTAGAAATTTCATTGATGAGAAAACTACATGTTCATGTTTTGTGACATCTAGCATGAGTATGTATGCTAAAAAACAGTGTAGCCTCTTCGGCACAAGCGGTGGGCTGGGCTTGTCATTCTGAGCATGTGCCTAGAATGTCAGATGTCAGGTATTCCGGATGGCTAGGCTGTCCCTAGAGCATATAAGGCTGTGGTCACATTCTGTTCTTGCTGAATGTTGCAATGGTAATCCTGCTAGTTGAACTAGCATAAGTACATTTCCTCAGAGTTGGGAGTGTGATTCCTATCCCAAAGTTCAGGCAGAACCACTGGCAGATTTTTCTGGACAAGGATTCTATTCCCAATCTATCACTGGCCTATTGAGTCACCTTTGCCAAGTCACTTCCCCTCCCTGTGTCTCGGTTTCCCCATCTGTAAAATATGGATAATGATACTGATCCTCTTCTTAAAGTCCTTTGACATCTACTTATGAAAGTGCAATATAAGAACTAGTTATATTAGTATCAAGTCTCAGAGGGGTAGCCGTGTTAGTCTGAATCTGCAAAAGCAGCAAGGAGTCCTGTGGCACCTTATAGACTAACAGAAGTGTTGGAGCATAAGCTTTCGTGGGCAAAGACCCACGTCAAATGCATGTAGTGGAAATTTCCAGAGGCAGGTATAAATATGCAGGCCAGAATCAGGCTAGAGATAACGAGGTGAATCCAATCAGGGAGGATGAGGCCCACTTCTAGCAGCTGATCTGGAGGTGTGAATACCAAGATATTAGTATGTTATTGCTGATATTGCTTTCCTCACTAATGCATAATTATGTGATTGTGGGGTTGTTTCTAGATCACAAGCACCTTTGGATAGAAGCATTTTTATTTATTCTTCTGTATCAGAAGTCCTGGACACACTTATGCATGGGCTTACATCCAAAAATGTAAATAATCCTATTGAAGGAAACTTGCCTACTTATGTATTTAAAAGTTAAGGATGTACTCCAGATCAGCAGTCCTGGGTGCGGGGAGGGCAAAGGGTCAATTGCCCGGGGGGCTGGTCAATTCAAAAGGTCCTATGGTTCTAGTCGCCACTGCTGCTGCAGAACAGAGTGACTCTTAGCCCCACCCCTTAGATCCTAGGCCCCACCCCTTCTGAGAGTTGGGGCACTGAGCTGGGACCCCATCCCATGTTCCCCAGGACCCTGCAGAGGCTGTCAGCTCAGCTGAAGATCAGGGCCCCATTAAAATATAAGAAAAATCTAAACTAACACAACATCCATCATGGTAGCATCCATTTGCTAAACTGACATAATGATCAGAGTCTGTTTTTCTGCCCTCTATCATAGACAATAAATCTGATGCAAAGTCATAGTGTTTTTTCATTGACTTACACAGATGTGGAATCAGGCCCTACATAGCTTTGTGGGTTTTGTTAGTGTGGGTGTTAAGAGTTCCTTGTCTTCCATTGTGGCATGAAGGCTGTGGCAAATGGGGTGAGCTTTGCAGTTTTCTCTCAAGACAGCTAGGTTTGGACACAATCTTATTTCCTACAGTAACCCATTTCACTTTCAGGGTCATTCCATATTCTTCCCAGCCTGTGTTTTCTCAGTAGAAATTGAGGGAGCAATCCATATACATTTTAGTAGATTGAGCAGCTGAGATAATAATTCTCATTTAAAATGGAGCCAAGTAGATATGTGCTTAATGTTTCAGTATTATGTACAGCTGAACCTGAAATAATTTAATACTAACCACAGAAGAAGGTATGGAACATTTGATCTGAATTTTATTATGGTTACTGAACCATGTTATTAAATATTAATAAAGATGGATTTTTTTCTAATACCTTCAACAATTGGGCTGAAAAGAGTTCTATGCACCAGAAACTTTGATTTAACTGCATACTGGAGAGCTGTCCAATGTTTCAAATGTTGGCTGAAGTAACTAAACAGGCAACATCAGCACAACTAGCAAAGAAAACAACTCTAACCAGCAGAAAGAGAAATAGATTAAGGAGATGAAACTGCTAGCTACGAAAAGGAAACATGTTCATCACTTGTCAGCAAGGTCTGCAAGAAGAAAGGAAGAAACCCTGGTTCATTCCCAGATTAGAGACATATGGAAGCAGTAGTATGCTGCTAAAAAATCTTAAGAAAGACTTCCTCAACATTTTTACGTCTGCGATTAATATATACCCCCTTGGATGGTGACTTGGAGCTTGACTTGGGAAAGTCTGACTTTCCTTGACTGTTGGCTGTCTCCCCCTAGCTTTTGCAAGAATGGAACAAACATGGAGTGCCCTGTAATGATTTATTAATCTTGTCAGTTGATCAGCCTTAGGAATATTGCTTCCAATAGAAATATTTGGGTTTCGGGACTGATTAAGCAACTGATTAATGTAATTCAGGCAGGAAGGTGGAGATAGGTCAAGGTAGTCACCTATCAGTTAACACTGTAGGGAACAATAGTAAAAGACCCCCAAAAAACAATGGCAGCACAATTACAGTATCAAAGTAATCCATAAAAGAACTGTGCAATGGTTGCTGTCTTAACTGAAGATTAGAGACACAATTTCAACTTCCAGGAAATTAGTTTCTGAATACTCACAGATTTTTCAATCCTCCCCATGAAAGAAAGAAGGCTGATTACCTGTGGAGAAACTCTTGGGAAGTAACAATAGCAAACTCTGATTGCTTTTTTTCCTCCTGTATTTTATTGAGACAGTGCTGTGAACAGGAAAACATATATAACAAGATGGTGCATATGTTTCCTAATCATCTAAGGCCAGCTCAAGAATGCCATGAAGGCTCATGAGACAGAAACCTAATTCTGAATACAAAAGATACTGCACGTACAACAAAAATAAAGATTAAAACTGTACACAGTAGCTTTGAATTATTACCATTAAAAGAGATTCTTTGTGGGAAATGAATTAAAGTCCATTCGTGCAGGTCTTACTTAGGTAAATCTTATTCTCAGTTAAATCAATGGAAGCTTTTCCTTACTAAAGACTAAGGCTTCTGTAACTAGAAGAGTTCAGGAATAACTATTTTAAGCCAATAATAAAAGGATAACATTTTGCGCTTATCAAGCCTGGTATCTCAATACACCACATGTTAGTAAAGAGATAGCAAGGAACTAGGTATTAATATTGTATGGATGAGGAAATGGAGGCCCAGACATGCCCAAGGCAATACAAATTGTGGTAAAGCTAAGCGGGGGGGAAGGTATTCTGATTTTGAGTGCAACACTACATGTAATGACTGACATTTGGACCGGGGGGGGGGAGGGGGGGCTATTTACCAGACCACTGATAGGATTAAAAAGCAATTTTCTGATTTCTTGAGGTTATTTCCTGTTTCTCTTCTCCTAGTGCAATGTGTATTTGGGCCACCTTCCATGTGGCTATAGAATCAACCTTATCTTTAAATGGTCATAGTATGACTGCAAAATAGATTAAGAAGTAGCAATGAGATATAAGATGTACTGCTTTTACTCTTCATACTGTGCCACCGATGACAATCACCCACTCACAGAAGAGCACTTTGTATCATCATTCCTTCCACCCACTTTCCACAGCACTTGCTATGATAATTCTTCAGAGCATAAATATGCCCAGTTTTTACCTTGAAGCCTGGGTACCTAGGATTCCCATAATGCTCCAAAATGTACAGAAATGTAAATATTAAGGATAAAATCTTAGCTCCACTGAAGTCAGAGGCAAAACTCCTACGGATTTCAGTGAGTCCAGGATTTCATGATAGATTAGATATCAAACTATTCTTTTGGGGGGAATTATGGGACTCACCAGCTGGGCAGTTAAGGCACTGTACCCCTCAGTGGAGCACTTGAAGATGTGATTTTATCATTTCCTTCTTGACCTCTCTCATTGCAAAACAGTGAGAAATGGATACTAATCTCCCATTAAGCACACGATTAACTTCTAACGGGAGAAATTCATAACAAATGAAGCTCATTGTGTTGAAGGGCATTGTAATTGAACAGCAGCAAATGATGGCTTTTCCTGGAGGAAAGCAAACAAATTCAGCAGTACAGTAATGTGTTCTGGAGTGACCATGAACTGTTAAATGAACACAGGTGGTTGTTTCCTCTGAGAGCTGTTCGTAATAGACTTTAAATTAGCACAGGGAGGCATCAGCTTTAAATACTTTTGAAATCTCACAAGTGTGAAAGACTTCATACATCATAACTGAAATAATGGAAGGTGATTAATAATTGTCCTTTACCTAAATGAGTTGCCAGATGCATTCACTCTCAAGTGTGAAAAAATAATCTAGAAAAAAATCTAAGTCTTGATGCAAAACCTGTTCACCATTATTTTTGTTAATCCTCTACGACCCATGTAGTTTAAGATATGATACTACTCTGTAAGCTAGGAAAACTATTCAGTGAACTTTTGAGAAGAGTTCAGGGAATTTTGGATTTAAAGAGATGATCTCATTCACTAGTCCATCCAGTTTGGCTTCTTTCTTTCCAAACATTGCCATAATGAACACCCATGCAGAAGTGCCTCCTGTTGTAGGAATGTATCCTGGAGATGCTCATTCTTTCAAAGATGTTTCAAAATACACTCTTCAAGCCAGAATAATTCTAGGAAAGTTTTCCCTTGTCACAATTAGTTTATCAAATAAAAACGAATAAGAACACTACATTTCCTTTCCCCCTTTACCAGGAAAACCCATTTCTTTCTCAACCTCTCCCCACTTGGACCAGTCTGATTTCCCTTCCTTTCCCACAACACACTTGAGCCACTTGAGCTGTGAAACCCACTGGTAAAATGATGGCCTCTTCCCTGCCCCAAATCCCCATTAGTGAATGGCCCACAGAGGATAACAGCCTACTGCTGCTACAAGTTATCCCATTGGTCAAGTGACTCAAATGTGTTGTGGGAGACTTTTGCAGACTGGGGGGGGGGGGGAGGCATGGAGAACGTACTGCCCTGGCTGATGGAACTGTTTGTTTGCCACAGTTTTTTCTTAGCGCATTATATATTGTCACCTTTGCAAGCTGTGTAATTGTTCTGAGTCACATGCTATTATTTCTGTTAACTGATTGAATGACCAAACCATTCTAAGGTAATTTCACTTGAGATAATTTCATTTCATGGTTGTATAAATTAAAGTTCAGGTCTCAATTTAGTTTTCTGCTGAAATTCCATATGAGCAAAAACGTAATGGTTCTTCACTCCCCTCTCTCCGATTCCCGTCACCTCCTCCCCAAATAAATAAATATACAGATAGTCTGGGCATTGAGGACATTCAAATACTTAAATAAGCATCTTGGGAAAAAAGAATGAAAATTTTAATGAGGTGTGAACATGGATGATGCTAAGTTCATGGGTGAAATGAGAGATTTCATTAAATGTTTCCCATTATGGGCTGAGGCTCATCATAAGGTTGCCATTATACTTAGCTTCATTGCGATCATAGTTTTACATTGTCCTAGAAAGAACATAAAAGTGGCATGGAAGAATATATGGTAGTATAACCCTTCTGCCAAGTGGAGCCAGCAGCACCTGGCCTGGGTTCAATATCTAAGGGTTCTTCTCTCCATCCATCCAACACAGAACTGGCTTGAGCCCTCACCCAGTAGCCCAGAAAATTCACACATCAACCCTGTGCACCTCTGGGAGGCAATGCTTACCCATTTGCAAGTACAGAGTCTGAGTGTAGGAATGACACTTTTAATAAAAGGAGGAAAATAACTTGGCATTAATTTGGGAAAACACCACAAACAGGGGTCATAAACAGAAACCATGATTAAAATTCCCACCCGAAGTAAGTTGGACAGCGTCCGCCTGCTCACTGGTCTCTGCCACCACCCTGCTGATTGCTTGTTGCACCTCTCCATCACCTCCCTGTCACGCCACCACCACCAGGTTGGCCTCTTATAACATTTCTCCATCGCCACCCTGCTGGCCTCTTACTGCATCTCTCCGCCACCTCCCTGTTGGCTTTCAGTCACCACCCCCTGCCATCCACATCTTGGCTGAGATTTCTGCCCATTAGTCTCAAGTATTTTTAGCTCCCAGTGATTTCAACTCTTAGCAAGCAGAATAGAAGAAACACGGCTCCAACACAATGAACATAAGGCTCTTCATGATGCCTATTTAGCTCTGATCTTTCAACAGGGGGGGAAACAAGTCAAAGGAGGCATCCAGGCAAGGGAGGGTATGTAGGCTCCTGACCAGAATAAACTTCCCTCACCCCCTCATAGAGCTCTGAAAGTCAAGCCCCTACATTAGCAAGATTCTTTCTGCTAACTCTGAGCCCTTTCCTTTGGCACAGTCCTTCTTTTCTTTATTCCCACAAAACTGCAAATGTCAGTAAGCATATTTCAGTTATCCCTGCATTTCATATAAATATATCTAGTGTTGGGTCACAAATTAAGTCAATTACAACGAGCAAAACAGAACTTTATCTGCTGAATATCTGACAAATCTAAGCAAAGCAAGAGCAAATTATATTTATATAGACCCACTCAGGGTTTCCCCCTTCCCCTCCCTTGCAGATAGCTGTAAGGGATGCATTCCTTCAGATCCTCCTTACAGTAGTTTGAGGCAAAGGCAAGGATATACATGGAAAATGGTAGTAGGAATGGCTTTGGAAAAATACTATTTTTTTTTAAGACAGCTTGTCTTCAATATGTAGTAGCTATCCTGAGGGACTTTGCAGAACCTTCTTTTCAGGATATGCTTACACTCTTTGAGAAAGGAAAATTGATTTTTGCAAAACAGGACAAACAAATTTGTAGTCACTTTTCAAGTCCAAAGATAATTCTAGTCCCAGGCGGTCAGCATACCTCTCGAGTCTTCCAGAAAGCCAGATGTTGAAGCTGTGAAAGATATTTTTTTTCTAATTCAACACCTGTGTTCCGCAACTTCCAATTCAAACAGGAAATGAGAGCAGTATAATATTCTGTATTCAGATGGATACTATCTCTAGTTCCATTGGTATTTTCTTGCTGGTTGACTGAATAGATCGTAACTTTCAAGGTTGAAGGAGAAAATACACACAGTGTTGTTTTAAGAGAGAAAATACATTTTTAAATTGGAATGATTATATCTGTGGCATCACGAGGGTGGCCATGTGCCCCATCTGGGTTGGGATGGTCTCTCTTTTAAGCTTGGCAATCCCTACTTTTTTTTGGCAAAAGTGGGCACTTATCCTCTTTACTCAAAAATGGGGTGGGGACTGGGAGGAACTTGCGGGCAGGGGCCAGAAGTGATGCCAGCTGCACACAAGGGGCAGAACTCTGGCAGTAAGGGCTTGAGCAAGCAGTGCCACCAGCCCCATGTGGGGACAGAAAGACAGGGCCTGCATGTGCAGCTCAGGCCAGCACTGTGAGGGGAGAGTAGGGCTCAGGTGAGCAGTTCAGGGTAGTCTTGCCGGAGGCAAGGGTGCCTTGGGCTAGCCCCATGCAATATCCTGCTTTCCCTTTTGGAAATAGTCACTCTCAGCATCTATAAATTAGCATTCAGCAGCATTGTACCTTATTTTGCTAGGAATCATATTGAATTTTCATATGTTATAAGATAATGTGGATGAGGGGCATTGCTTGCAGACTTTTTGAAAGATGCCTCTCTCAAATTTGAGGAGTACTTAGGAAAAGAACAAAAACTCAGAAATGCACTAAGGCATTCCACTGGTTTTTACCCACTGTGGAATAGGGACAGCACATGAAGTATTTTCATCAATGAAAAATGTATTCTAGTTAAGTCATAGGATCCTGGTTCATCAGGCTGCAAAAGCATGTTTATAACTAAGCATGAGGATATTCTCACTGATTCCAAAAGGGCTAAACACATGACCGTGAGCCAAGTACCTTACTGAATTAAATTTGCATTCACTTTCTCACTGCTAGTGAAAAAAATTATTGAAACTTTTCATAGTTCAGTTTTGAACTGGGTAAGTAAAGTTTTGAAACTTGGCTGAAGTTACATGCTATTTATTCATGTCTATTGATTAGCTACACATATCATACAGTCAAAAGGGCTGGAGGACATTTGGATTCACTTTCTCAAGTTTTTGCAAGAGCAGAGATCAATTCTTAAAGCATATAGCCCAGTATATTCTATGCTGGTGATGTCAGATCAAACAGGGAATTTTGCCGGAACATAGCGTTTCCATGTGGGGAACAGCCATTTTATTTTGTTCACTGCAAGGTTTAAATTGTTAAAGTAGTGAGCATGTAAAATATTTACATTATACAAACCAATTCAATAAAAGAAAAATACCATTTGAGCCCTACTTGGCAACTCCATGTTAAAGTATGGTTCCCAAGTTGATGTGATGTCTCAAAAGATGGAGAATGTTGAGGTATTTTTTTGACATCAGTATATGTCATAAGCTCCCTTTAGAGGTTATGTCTATACCAGAGTTTATGTTGGAGTAATTTATGTTGTTCAAGGGTGTATAAAAACCACTTCTCTGAGCAACACAAGTTACATTGACATAAGTGGACAGCACTAGGTATGTGGGAGAGCTTCTCCCACCACCATTGCTGCTGCCGCTCCTGGGGGCTGGAGTAGTTAAGCAGACAGGAGAGCTTAGAGCAGATTCATTAGAGAGCTTATGGGATGTAATAGTATAGCCATGCCTCATATGCCAGGAAGTGCCTCTGGTTTGCATGACTTCAAGCTCTGTGGCCATTCTGTAGCTTTTGTTGTGCTCATTTGTTTGGAGAGTTTTTTGCAAAATATTTTAACACATTGAATTGAACGCTTATGTCTGATCAGCCTGTCTCTTTAAAAGATGATATGCAGATTGCCTCAATCTGAACAAGTGAACTTGATGTAAAATATGCTAATATAATTCAAATGATTTTTAAAGTGCTCAGGATTTCTACATTAATCTCTATATCTGTTTCCAATTGAAAACTCAGGCGCTACTCAAATTCAAACAGGTAACAATTACATTTAAATGATTAGTGTCCTAACAATTACTTGAAAGATCAGGGGGTTTTACAACAAATGATGTTATTGCTCTGTGATTGTTAGAGAATTTTGGAAAGGGCAGCAAATTTTTCTTTCACATTCCTGTAGGCTATGACCATCTCCCATAAGAGTCCTAATTTCTACCTATCAAAGAAAGGGGAACCCTGGTGTTACCCCCTAGGCCTTAGTAGAATGTACCTCCTCATGCAATATCTATTTTACTGCCTTCTTGCCTAACTCCTTGCCATCTTCTCTGTTAGCCCTGCTTGTCAAAGTCAAAAAATGGCCTCAAGGTTTATGACAGAGAAGTTGCCTCCAACTGCCCTTTCAAGAATTCACACCACAGGTTCAATTACTGCAGTCAGATTAATATAAATTTACTGAATTTAACAAACAATACATATACAATGTTTACTAGCTGGCAACATGGTTAGAATTCCCTGGCCCAGAGTTGATTTAAAATCAGGAGAGCTCTTAACTTCAATAGAGCTATGTCAGTTTGCATTAGCTGAAGGTCTAGACCCCTGTGCTGAAATGGAAATAAATCGTATTTTGAACACCTATGTGACAAGACATAAATGTGAATCTACAGCTCACCAGCTTGGCATGTAGCAATGTCCCATTTGGCCACTAGGACAGTGCACAGAAAGTCCAAGAGTGCAGCTTGGTGTACAACTTGGAAAAGCAGTAAGTTAAGCCATACTTCAGACCTTTCAGGGTGGGAGCATTTTCTGCACACAAACTTGCTACATAGCAAGCTAGTGTCCTGTAAAGTCAGACTCTGGATTGTGTTACATTCAGATCAACCTGGCTTAGAAACAATTGACTATGGCCTGGTCTACACTACACAGCTAAGTTAAACGACAGCTTACATCAACCTAATTGTGTCAGCATACACACTACGGCCTTGTCCCACTGTTATAAGTGGTCTATTACACAGACATGATAACTCCACCTCCACAAGAGCTGTAGGGCTTATGTCAGTGTAGTTAAGGTGAAGCAGTGCCTATGTAGACACCGTTACTTATATTGGCTTTTGGTTGTCTTGTCAATTTCCAGGCCCAGTGCTGGAGCCGTGAAATTGACAAGAAAGCCAAACAGCTAGAGCCTAACTGTCCGGGCTCCCCTCCGTGACCCCAGTCCCTTGTTCAGAGAGGAAAGAAGCCCAACCAACTGCACACACACCCCATACACCAAGAGTAGGGAGGCAAGAAGCCCCGGGAGGTGTGTGTGGGGGTCAGTAAGGCTCCAAGTGGGGAGCTGTGTGGACACCGGCCTCTCAACTCCCCACATTGCCCCTATTCAGTCAGCAGACGTGCTCCTGGTGAGGACACACACCACAGACTACGGAAGGGCAGCCTGGACAACAGTCACCCTTATATAGATTGACTTAGAGCTGTAGTGCAGACATGCTCCATGTCTAGGTCATATGGGAAGTCCAGACAGCTGCTGTTCCTTTTTTCTCTTGATCTGATAGTTGTTCACTACCTTGCCTCAGCTGTGGAAAATTGTTAGAGCCAATGATAAATTAACATGTTCATTATTGCTGGTTTGGTTAAAAGGTGCTGCCAGGCCATTATCATAATGCATAACAGTATAATTGCTATTCACAGGAAGGACTACAGAAGTGTTTCTCAGTACTGCTTTTTACATCTCTTACACAAATTCATCTTTTTTTTGGTTTCTTACTGGAAGGTGTAACCAGAGTTCTCACTTCTAGACCATTTCTATTACTGTTTCAAGAATATACTGGACCTTTTTCGTATTGTTCCAGTGCTTCTCAGATACTTCGAGGTGGATAAATGATGTCTTGATGATACTGACACTAATTAAGGGGAGGGGTCTGGCAAAGAAAAGGGGATGGAAATGGCTTTTTTAATATTTTGGGGATTGTTGTGCTTTCAGTTCTCTTGTAGTAGACATTAAGAAGTGTGGGAGGACTGTTCTTAGGTATACTGGTGAAATTCCATATCACTTGAGGCAAAATTTTACCAGCTCACACAGAACCCCATTGAAGTCAAAAGGATGCAGAGGTGTAAGAACAGAATGTGACTCTTAGATGTTGAGTCAAAAAATTACCCCATGGATATTTGTTATCTCAGCTATATCCTGAAGTGAAAAATCAACATTATCCTATATAGTGGTTTAGCTGTGTTTTTATTTCTGAAATTTTGACTTCCATAGCTTTCATTCTTAAGATCTTTCTGGGACACATCAGTACTCTCTTCACTGTGTGTAGCATATTAACATGGGTAGAAAGCCATTTGATAGCTAAGGCCAAAGTTTTCGAGAATAAATGCCTACAAATTAGGCTCTAAAATAATTGATCTGACTTTCAAAAGTACTGAGTCCCCACTAAAGTCAATGGGAACAGTGGCTGCTCCACACTTTTGAAAATTAGGCCATTATTTTGGGAGTAGACGTAGGGACTAAAGCAGGCCTGCCGATGCTGAGGGACAAAGGGGCCAATTGCTCTGGGGCCTGGCAATTTCTGAAAGCCCTGGGCCCTTTAAACTGCAGACGGAGAGCCGTGTGGCATGCTACATTCAACTCTAAAGGCAGCAGAGAAGTGTGCTGAGGACTAAGTGGGGGTAGGTGTGGCATGCCCCTGTCCCTTCAGCCCAAGGCCTCGCCCTTTCCAGGAGTGCGGAGTCAACCTCCCCTGTCCACACACACACCTTGCACAGTGGCCCAGCATGGCTGTTGGCTCCCCTGGCCCCAGGAGACAGATTTTGGCCTCCTGTATTATGAGAGACTTAACCTAGGTGCAGAAAAAAGTAAATTCCAACACCCTATCATTTTCTTCAGGCTCATGAGTATCAGAGAACCTAATTGGAAGGTCAGGGTATGTCTACACTACAGCGTTATTTAGAAATATCTTATTTAGAAATAGTTAATTCGAAATAAGTTATTTCGAAATAATGCATCTACACACGAAATGCATTTCGAAATAGCATTTTGCTATTTCAAAATAGCGTGTCCACACTTAGTGGACGCTGAATCGCGTTTAAGGCCAGCCGGAACTAGGTCCGGCAGGGCATCAGGTCAAGAGTTACTTTTTGTGGCTGCTGCCTCAGGCTATCTGAGGCCTGTGCTTAAAGGGAACCCCCGGACAACGAGTTCTCAGCTTTCCCTGCTTACTTGTCTACCTCGATGAGGGATAGCAAAGCATTTTGTCTCTGCGTGCTCTGGTTGCCCTCACTCGGGACACCACAGCACTCTGCAACATGGAGCGAGAGCTGCCCTTGGGCACTCTGGTGCTTCTTGTGGATGTGTTGCTGCAAACTTGGCTGCACTTTCTGCAGGCTTCCATTCAGGAGGTCCATCAGGGGGCTGTCAGTATCCAGGAGGCCCTGCGGGAGAGCTTCCACTCTGAGGAGCACTAAGAGCCTCCCTGGTCTGCCCCACTGGGGGCTTGTGCCTCATTCCTCCCTCATGTCTTCCACTTACCCCTCACTAACTCCCCTTCCTGATGTCAAATAAAATACACGTATTTTCATGAACACAAACTCTCTTTATTTAACAAAACTGGGGAGGTGAATGAAACTCTGGTGAGACTGGGGAAAGGAGGCAGGAGAGGGGAGAAGAGAGGGTGGGAGAGGGGAGGGGAAAACCTGGGAGGAGGGAGCTGAAAGGGAAGCAAGCGGAAGAAGGGGGAAGGGAAGCTCAAGGCTCAGGGTTCAGGGTTGGGGGTCTCACCGGACCAACTTGATTTTCATGCCAACTTGCTCCTGGGTTCGCATGTGGCCTTTGGTGGCCAGGCTGGCAGCTATCCTGCCATAGATGGCCACGTTCTTTCTTCTAGTGCGGAGATCATGGATGTTGGAGGCATCCCCCCAAAACCTGAATAAGATCCATGATCTCCACCCTGGACCAGGAAGGTGCCCACCTTCTCTGGGCCCTGGCAGGCTCCTGGGAGCTGGCAGACTGCTCCTGGGGAGCGGTGGAGGGGTGGCTGCCAGTGGCTTGCTGGCTCATGTTTTGGGGCCACTGGGTCAGGGGCAGTGACTGCTGGCTCTGGGCTGGCAGACTTGGAGCTGGCACGGGCTCCGGGGAAGGGGGCACTTATTTCAAGGAGAGGAGTGTTCTTGGTTGAGGCTGGAGTGGCCACCAGGGCACCCTGGGAAGGCTGGAGGGCCCCTATTTTGATATAAGTGTCTACACAGCACTTATTTCAAAATAGCTATTTCGAATTTGGCGTTATTCCTCGTGGAATGACGTTTACCAAATTGAAATAAGTGCTGCACTATTTCGAATTAATTTTGAAATAGCGGTTTGGCTGTGTAGAAGCTCGTAAAGTTATTTTGAAATAACAGCTGTTATTTCAAAATAACTTTGCTGTGTAGACATACCCTCAGTTAAAATTTCTAAACAAATCAGTGAACAAAATTACAACAGTAGTCACTAATAGAGTTCATTGTGATTACTGATGTTCCATTTTCCAACAGTCATCCTAATAATAGCGTTAGTGAGAGGCATGATTTATGTAAAAAGTAACAGTTATTTTGGGGATGCAAAAGAGACAATATGACAATCTACCTCCTCCCCCACTCCAAAAATTAATAATGGAAAGGAGGGAGACTGGCTATTTGCTTATCACCATTTGTGAAGAAATAGCATAAATACACTGTCCCTTTTATGGCCCTTAACATTTTGTTTTCTTTCTTTTTTTCCAGTCATAGTACCGCTATCAGCCAGATGACTCAAACCAAGCATCATGACCAGTTGCTATCATTGAGAGAAGCCTTCCTGGGGACAGAGACCTTGATTCTTTATCCAGAAAAATTACAGTTCCAGTTACAGGACAAGTCATTTAGTTTCTGGGATGTAAAGTCTGTAGAAAAATTAATTGTCAAGGTTAAGAAGTTGGCAGGTACCTTTAATTAATTGAAACATGGAATTTAAGTGATATAATCTTGTGACAGGAATTGGATAGTCGGAAATTGTGTGGACTATACATGACAACTGATTTTATTCTGTAGCCAGAGTAAGTGTTTTTTTGTCTTTCACGTTTCACTCGGTATCTCTAATACTTTTTCCATCTCTGTTTAGAATAATGTCAATGAAAAGTAAGTATTACACAGGCATGGTATTTAAAGTATTAAACTGGTGTGGATATATTTGTTGAGTGATTTAGAAAAAAAATATTTTTCTTTGGGGATGTGAATCTTTGGAGACTTTCCTGATATTGCCTTCATTGGTGAATCAAGTCTTCCTTTAATATCATCAGACTTACGTATGCATATTTTAGAAAAAGGGATAGAGCATCCATTCACATGTTCTATGCATTCTTGACATAAAAAAACAGATAAATAATATTTTATTTTGCCCACGTGCGATCAAAATGCAGCAAGTTTTCTTACATGGAAACCAGGTTACTCAAAATCTCAAATCATCTTTAGAACCTTGTGTTTCTGGACACATCAATAGGGTCCAAAAGTTAAGTCCAAAATATTGCTATTCAATTAATGGGGAGAGGAAGAAATAGAGTTGAAGTTTCAGTGAATTAGTATGTTTGCATTCAAGGAAACATATAGGTATAAACCTTCAAATACTTAGTTCTAGCATATCTGCTAATGCTTTTCCTCTCATGCACTACCACTCGAGATGTGTTAAGCAGATTCTCCTCTCTGACCGGGGAAACTCTGGGCAGTTCAGTGAACAATGTGCATATGAAGCATTCCATTATAATTCACTCAACATAGTTTCTCATTTTGGTTCATCAAGATTTTAGTTATCTCTTTTTTACATCAGAGAACTGGAAAATGTGAAAGTTAACCAGATCATTAAGGATACATTCTATGCAATTACCTAGGTGGTGGGATTTTTGGAAAGTAATTTAAGTAAGAGAAATTTGCTAACTCATTTGATATTTAACATGTGTTGTTTCCTGCCTCCTCTGCACCCATCTCACACACATGCACTTACCCTATCACAGCATTACATTTTGAATGCATTGAAATTGCACTGCATTCTCAATTTGTCATATCAGCATATGCCTGTTCCACCTCAAGAGCGCATTTTCATAGTGTGCTGACAGTTGAGAACTATCCTTTTTCTTAATGTTCCTCAAACGTCAGTCCATATCATTTCCCTACCGCTGCCTACTCTATTTACATTGTCAACTTCTTGATTGGTAGGTTGTTCATAACAAAATCAATCCATAAAGTTCAGATATTAGCAACACATTACATGTCAAAGGGTGTCTATAAAATATAAAGACATGTAGAAATATTCCAGTATTTCAGTCTTGCATTTTTCATTCATACATCATTCACTTCTCATCTGAGATTTTTAAGAGGATTCTTTCTTAGGTCCCAATCCTGCATATATGCACATACCTCACTTTAAACATTAGAGAAGTACCACTGATTTCACATGGGACAGGAGACAGATACTATATAGTGAGCTGATTGGAACTTTATTGGGGTATATATGTGTGTGTGTGTGTGTGTGTGTGTGAAGGTATGTCTACACTAGCCCCCTAGTTCGAACTAGGGAGGCTAATGTAGGCATTCAAAGTTGCAAATGAAGCCCGGGATTTAAATATCCCGGGCTTTATTTGCATGTTCCCGTCCGGTCACCATTCTTAAATTCCACTAGTCTGAAGTAACTGCTCGCGGCTGCACACAGCAGTGAAACGGTAATTCGACCTAAGTCCTTATGGAATGAGGTGTAACAGTTAATTCGAACTAAGGACTTAGTTCGAATTACCGTTTCACTGCCGCGTGTAGACGCGGGCAGTTACTTCGGACTAGTGGAATTTAAGAATGGTGACCGGACGGGAACATGCAAATAAAGCCCGGGCTTCATTTGCAACTTTGAATGCCTACATTAGCCTCCCTAGTTCGAACTAGGGGGCTAGTGTAGACATACCCTGAGAGAGAGAGAGAGAGACTGAGTGTTCTGTTCGAATCAAATCTGCAAAATAAGTCAGGTTCAAAAAAAATTCCCAATATGGGGATGGAAAATTGAGGAAAAGAAATGAAGTTATTAAAAAGAAACCTTACAACGTTTTCAAAAAAGAAAATCGCTAGCTGATTTAAATTAAATAAACACTGACTAAACATTTTGCAATCCATATGAAATATTTAGATTGTCCTGAAATGAAAATAAAAAAAAGTTTTTGTTCAGATATATTTTTTAATTTTTCATCCCAGTTCAGACCAGGGGAAGATTTTGAACTCAATATTCATAGGATGGGAAAACCATTTCCCACCCAGCTCTATTCAGTTACCATGGAGTCTAATTGAAGAAGACTCAGAGGGAAAGAAAAATTAAAAATGATAATTATAGCAAACTCTTATACATAAAAATCTCAGTGTTTTATAGTCTGATGTCATACCTGCTAATACTGGAATCTGCTGCTGTGTCTCTTATTGTGAATCTCCCTTTTCCAGTCAAAGAATGTTCTTGGGGTTTTTTAGCCCTGCAAGATCACAAGCTATCAGACATTAATGTAACATTCATCAATGAAAAAGCAGGTCTCTGTCCCAGCTCGTACTTTTGCCTATCCTAGGCCTCCAGCCAATGTAGGCAGAGGGCAGGTAGACTACTCAAAGGCACATGATAAATGAGCATGTCCAATAGATTATAATACAAATTAATTACTGTATAGAATATCATTGAGACTGTCAAAAATCATGATAAATTAATTCAGTTTACCACCTGAATCTCACCTATATGTGTGAAGGAGGGGAGGGGCTGGGAAGGGTAGCCAGATATTCTCAGGCTATTACCATTAACCTCAGCATTTGTTAGCAGTTACTACCAAATATAATCTGAGATCTTGAAGTATGAGCTATTCTAAGAACAGAGAACTATTACTTCATAATGTCTGAGCTACTGCAGATAACTACAAGTGAACACTGATTATACAACAAGTACTCATAACATGTGCAGTGATAACTGCTGACCTGAACGGCAAAATGCTGAGTATGTGCCCGTCCCATTGAAGCTAATGGGAGCTCTAAACCCTTGTTACCATACAGTATTTAGCCCTCATTCTAGTCACCCAGAAAACACAACAGAATCTTGGCAAATGCAGAAAAGAAAATTAAGGAAACAGTTTTGATTTGTGAGGTTTCATAAGTTCTTTTTGTATCATCTGAGGATATGTTCTGTCTTGGGAAGACATGTTATTTGCTGTGAATTTTGGATTATGCAAATGTCCAAGGGGTGGGAGCTGAAAGACTGCATGAGCAACAAGAGGGTTTGCACTTTGCACTGGAATTTTAGGAAAGTCTTGCTCCTGGGAACTGGCCATTAATGTTGGGATGAGAATCTTGGAAGAAATGATTGCCCTGTAAACTGTTTATGACAACCTGTGTTAAAGGAATGGTCTGTGTCAATAAATCAAGTTACACGTAGAATGTAACCAGACTTTGTCACTGATTCTTCCTCCATCAGGAAGCCAACAAGCAAGCTCTCAGACAGCTGGTACTGCTCACAGGGAGGTTGTGGAGAGGACAATACAATAATATAGCCAGGGAAAATTGTTCAATTGTCTGAACATTACAAGGTGTTTGCTCCTACTGGGGTCTAGGAGTTGGGCAGGCATAAGCCCACCCACATCTAAAGGCCCTTCCCCAGCCTACAGGGAGAATCCACAGAGCCCTGAACTCCAAGGCTACACTATACTGCTCTTCCGGAAAAAGCTACACAAATTGCAAACCACAATTTGCATAACTTTTTCCACTTTTTTCCGAACAGGCTTTTCCGACATTTGGCCTATCTACACTGGGCCAAATGTCAGAAAGAAAAAAAACACCCTTTTTGGAACATCCCTTCTTCCTCGTAAAATAAGGTTTACACGGATGCCGAAAAAGCACATCTGCTGTTCTGAAAAAAATTTAGGAAGAGCAGATGCGTTCCCTGGACACGGCAGAGTTTTTCTGGGATACCTCTAGTATTGCAGGAAAACTGTGCAGTGTAGACATAGCCCAAATTATTACAGAGGACAAATCAAAGGAAAAACAGGGACAGGTGTGAAGGTCAACGGGCTAAAATGAGGAAACCAGATGGGATACCAAGCAGAGAGCTCTGGACAGTGCCCACTGCCCCTCGAAGGCATTGAGAGAGCCAGCGGACGCCACCCAGTGGAACTCTGCCCAGATGCATGAGCTGATACAGGAGTGGAAATAGGTTCCACAGTTGGAGGCCCCTCCCTCAGCCAACCTCTGCTCCCTGGTTTTATAAATAGCCATCTTAGTACAAAGTGTTTGCTAATAAGGTTTAGAATTACTTTTAAATAATGATGTCCGTGTCCCTGCAGAAATCATTACACATGCTATGAATTGTAGATTTGAAGATTCAATAGCTAGAAGGGACAACTGTGATCATCTAATCAGACCTCTTGTATAACAGAACTGCCCTCAAATAATTCCTTCAACATATCTTGATTTGAAATCGGAGAGTGATGGAGAAGCCTTCTTGACTCTAGGTAAATTGTTTCAACGAGTAATTGCCCTTACTGTTGAAAGTTTCCACTTCTTTCCAGTCTGAATTTCTCTATGTTCAACTTCCATCCCCTTGGATTTGTCTGCTATTCTGAAGAACTCATCATTAAATATTTGTTCCTAATTTAGCTACCTATAGATTACATAAAGTCACCCCTTAACCTTCCTCTTTGTTCAACTGAATTGAGCCCCTTGACTCTAAGGCATGTTTTCTAATTCTTGTTTCATTCACTTGGCTTTTCTCTGAACACTCTCTAATGTACTTCACATCCCTCTTGAATTACTGGAACCAGCGTAGGACACAGTATTCTAGCTATTGTCACACCAGTGCCAAAATACAGAGGTAAAATAATCTCCTATGCTTACTGGAGACTCCTGTTTATCTCAGAATTGCATTGGCAATAACGAGTCTTGTGCATAAGGGAGAAGTGGTGGATGTGATATATAGAGACTTTAATAAGGCATTTGATATGGTTTCGCATTATCTTCTTATCAATAAACTAGGAAAATACAACTTAGATGGGGCTACTATAAGATGGGTGAATAACTGGCTGGATAACCATTCTCAGAGTGTAGTTATTATGCTGGAAGGGCATAACAAGTGGGGTTCCGCAGAGGTCTGTTTTGGGACTGGTTCTGTTCAATATCTTCAACAACGATTTAGATGATGATATAAAGAGTACGCTTACTAAGTTTGCAGATGATAAGAAGCTGGGAGGGGTTGCAACTGCTTTGCAGGATAGGATCATAATTCAAAATTATCTGGACAAACTGGAGAAATGGTCTAAGGCAAAATTGGATGAAGTTTAATAAGGACAAATGCAACGTATTCCAATTAGGAAGGAACAATCAGTTTTACACATGCAGAATGGGAAATGATTTTCTAGGAAGAAGTACTGGACAAAGGGATCTAGGGGTCATAGTCAACCACAAGCTAAATATGAGTCAACAGTGTGACACTGTTGCAAAAAAAGCAAACATGATTCTGGGATGCATTAACCAGAGTGTTGTGAGTAAGACTCAAAAAGTAATTCTTCTACTCTACTCTTCATTGATTAGGCCGCAACTGGAGTATTGTGTCCATTTCTGGGCACCACATTTCAAGAAAGATGTGGAGAAATTGGAGAGGGTCCAGAGAAGAGCAACAAACATGACTAAAGGTCTAGAAAACATGAGCTATAAGGCAAGGCTGAAGGAAATGGGCTTTTTTAGTTTGGAAAAGAGAAGACTGAGAGGGAACATGAGAGCAGTTTTCCGGTATCTAAAAGGGTGTCACAGGCAGGAGGAGGTTAAATTGTTCTGCTTGGCCTCTGAGGATAGTACAAGAAGCAATGGGCTTAACCTGCAACAAGGGAGGTTTAGGTTGGACATTAGGAAAAACTTCCTAACAGTCAGGGTGGTTAAACAGTGGTTAAATTGCCTAGGGAACTTGTGGAATGTCCATCACTGAAGATATTTAAGAGCAGGTTAGATAGACATCTATCAGGGATGACATAGACCGTAACACTGGTCTACAATTTTTTAGAAGTCGTCTGCTTCAGAGATAAAATGTGCTATTTATTATGTATTTTGATGTGCTGAATTCAAATATGACAATTAAAACAACTGATTGGCTACTGTTTCCAAGAGTTTTAAGTTTTTACATTTTACGTCTATGTATATTGTGTAGATAGTAGAGTTTTAGTCATAAATTGTAAACCTAGGTCTTTTCATGTGTTTATGGTTGCTTTACATGATAATATTTCACCTGTCCTGTTTATGTAACACTTTAAAAATCAGCAAAAGGGTTATATAAATACAATTTATTATGAAACAAAAGGCAAAAAACTATTATGTACATAGTTTAGTCCTATTCAGTGTCTACTCGCTTCTTGGCTTGTCTCTTGTATTCATTAAATGGAGCATCTCTTGTCACTGTCCAGCAATAGTCTGCAAGCATTGATGGGCTCCATTTCCCCTGATAGCGTTTCTCCATTGTTGCAATGTCCTGGTGAAATCGCTCGCTGTGCTCGTCGCTCACTGCTCCGCAGTTCGGTGGCAAAAAATCTAGATGAGAGTGCAAAAAATGTATCTTTAGTGACATGTTGCAACCAAGGCTTTTGTATGCCTTGAGGAGGTTTTCCACCAACAACCTGTAGTTGTCTGCCTTGTTGTTTCCGAGAAAATGTATTGCCACTAACTGGAAGGCTTTCCATGCCGTCTTTTCCTTGCCACGCAGTGCATGGTCATATGCATCATCCTGAAGATGTTCACGAATCTGAGGACCAACAAAGACACCTTCCTTTATCTTAGCTTCACTTAACCTTGGAAATTTTCCATGGAGGTACTTGAAAGCTGCTTGTGTTTTGTCCATGGCCTTGACAAAGTTCTTCATCAGACCCAGCTTGATGTGTAAGGGTGGTAACAAAATCTTCTTTGATTCAACAAGTGGTGGATGCTGAACACTTTTCCTCCCAGGCTCCAATGACTGTCGGAGTGGCCAATCTATCTTGATGTAGTGGGAATCTCTTGCACGACTATCCCATTCGCAGAAAACAGCAGTACTTTGTGTATCCAGTCTGCAGACCAAGCAAGAGAGCAACAACCTTCAAATCGCCACAAAGCTGCCACTGATGTTGGTCATAGTTTATGCACCTCAAAAGTTGTTTCATGTTGTCATAGGTTTCCTTCATATGGACTGCATGACCAACTGGAATTGATGGCAAAACATTGCCATTATGCAGCAAAACAGCTTTAAGACTCGTCTTGATGAATCAATGAACAGTCTCCACTCATCTGGATCGTGAAGCGATGTTGAGGGCTGCCATCACACCATCGATGTTGTTGCAGGCTACAAGATCACCTTCCATGAAGAAGAATGGGACAAGATCCTTTTTGTCACGGAACATGGAAACCCTAACATCACCTGCCAGGAGATTCCACTGCTGTAGTCTGGAGCCCAACAGCTCTGCCTTACTCTTGGGTAGTTCCAAATCCTGACAAGGTCATTCAGTTCACCTTGTGTTATGAGGTGTGGTTCAGAGGAGGAGGATGGGAGAAAATGTGGGTCCTGTGACATTGATGGTTCAGGACCAGAAGTTTCATCCTCTTCCTCTTCCTCGCCTGACTCAAGTGAGAATGATTCTGGTGCATCAGGAACCGGCAGTCCTTCTCCGTGGGGTACTGGGCGTATAGCTGATGGAATGTTTGGATAATGCACAGTCCACTTTTCTTCTTTGACACACCTTTCCCAACTGGAGGCACCATGCAGAAGTAACAATTGCTGGTATGATCTGTTGGCTCTCTCCAAATCATTGGCACTGCAAAAGGCATAGATTTCCTTTTCCTGTTCAACCACTGGCGAAGATTTGTTGCACAAGTGTTGCAGCATATGTGTGGAGCCCACCTCTTGTCCTGATCTCCAATTTTGCAGCCAAAATAAAGGTGATAGGCTTTCTTAACCATAGTGGTTATACTGCGCTTTTGTGATGCAAAAGTCACTTCACCACAAACATAGCAGAAGTTATCTGCACTGTTCACACAAGTACGAGGCATCTCTGCTCACTTTGGCTAAACAGAAATGTGTCCTTTGCAAAATCAAACACTGACAAATAAGAGAGCACGACACTGTATGATTTCTAGAGCTGATATAGGGCAATTTGTTCAGCAGAGTGATGTAAGCTTCGTTATGATTGCATCATCCATGACTTCTAGGAATAACATGATGCAATTCATATCATGTATGACAATACCAGCTTCAGATTGCATCATTCATTGTTTTGCCTAAAAAGCAAGTACTGTCCAAACCCAGTCATAGATTTATTCATAGATCCAGTCAAAGATGTATTTTAGTCATTTCTGGTTTAAATTGAGATCCCTTCCCTTTATAACTCAGTTATCCTCCGCCATTCCCAAGTCAAGGGTCGTATATACTGACCCAATCGCATATCTTGAAAACTAGAGCCAATCAACAATTTTAAGCATCATTTTCGTTCTCAGTGACCCAGAATTAGTAAAGTTTGACTACATTTATTTCAGAAGCATTTTGGCTGTAGAGCAGTGAATTGGTCCCGCCATAAGGGCAGGGAACTGGACTTGATGATCTCTCAAGGTCCCTTCCAGTTCTAGTGTTCTATGATTCTATGATTTTGACCACAGCATCACACTGTCCATGTATGTTCAGCTGATTATCCACTATGCTCTAAGCCAATTTTTTTCCAAAGCCACTTCTTCCTAGGATAGTCTCTTTGTTCCTAAATGTAGGAATAAGGGATCTTCTGGAAAAGGGCTTATTTTCCGCAAGATCGCGTCTAGACTGGCGCTTTTCTCCGGCAAAAACCCCGAGCCGGAAAAAAGCGGCAGCCATGTAAATGCAAATGCTGCGGGGGATATTTAAATCCCCCGCGGATTTGCAATTCCAAAGTGTCTCATTAGCATCCCTTTTTCGGAAAGGGGTGCCAATGTAGACACAGCCACAGGGTATATCTACACTTCACACTTATTTCGGAATAAGTTATTCCAGAAGAAAGACACCAAAATAGCTTATTTCGAAATAGCGTGTCTACACTACAGGGGAAGCTTCAAAATTAGTCTGAGGCAGGCTCCTCTAATGTGGATGTGCTACCTTGATTTAGAGCCCCAGGAAGCATTAGGGAGTGATTACTCTGAATGGCCTTGGAGAGGAGCTATTTCGAAATAGAAATTTTGGAAGTGGCATTATTCCTCATGGAATGAGCTTTACAGAGTCAGAATAAGCCATGCGTTATTTTGAATTTATTTCAAAATAATGGAATTGCTATGTAGATGCTCGCATTTTTATTTCAGAATAACAGCCATTATTCCAAAATAATGCTGCTGTGTAGATACACCCACAGAGAAATATGTATTAAAGTATTTTAGAATATCTGAACTTAGGTTTTAAACTTTCAGAAAGTTGCTTAGCTTGTCCATCACAGGATAATTATAAAAATGAGTGGAATTATAACAACTTTTTTTCTAATGTGAGAGATAATACTGGACTTTGACATTGTGTGGATGGTCAGCATTCCATTTAAAATCATGCTAATAAGTATTATTCTATGACTAAGATAAAGTCTAACTCTAATAGACATGAGCTTTCTCCACTGTAAAAAAGTAGTTACTGGATATTTTATGATCTAATTGTCAACAAGTTCACTCATCTCCTCCCTTTTTGGAGTGCTGTATTTTTTGGGTGCAAAATGTAAGACAAGAACCTTTGTTTCTGCTTTTTCTAGAGCATCAAAGTCACCTCCTCTCCCTTCCTTCTCTTCTCCCTCCCCCCCTCCCCCCAACTAACAAGCCAAAAGGAGGACAGGGGAAACTAAAACAGAATTACATTTTCCCAGTGAGCTTGGCAAAAGTCCTTTCTGGGACATCGTGGGCCTGTCTTCATGATATTTACCAAAGTAAGGTCAACAAATTCATATACTTTCTGCTGGGTTAGGCTCCATTCCAGTAAAGCACTTGCACACATCCTTTGAGTAAACATTGAGTAGTCCCACTGAAGTCTGTGTGTTTAAGTGTTTTGCATTATCAAGAACTTCATTTGCAGGCACTGTTGCCAGACATAACAAATTCTTAACTTCTACTAGCAGAGATGCTGATACAATTTGTATAGTGGGGATGCTAAGAGACATTGAACCAAACTGTAGACTCTGTATATAATGGAAACCACTCCAAGCCAGGGGGAACAGCACCCCCAGCAGTGATAATATGAGCACCATATCTACTAGTTCTGGACACAACACTGCAATAGGTACAGATGTAATGGGATTTATTCTCACTGGGGCTTGCACCACAATTCTGTTCTGTCTCTGGTTTTAAAGGCTCTTGCAGAGAACTGAGTAAGTTACTGCTTTTTACCATTTGGGGCTCACACAGAAAATTCAGTTTGGTGGTTTAAAAAAAAAAGTTTTATTTTGGCAAGAAAACAACAAATAAATGTTAACAAAAAGACAAAATCATTTGGGACTGAATGCAGCTGTTTGATCCAAAACAAGTGATTCCCCCTCCCAATACACCACTTTTTTAAAATTTTGAAATAGTGAGAAAAGTTCATTTTGAAATGCCAAAGTGAACCATTTGGACTTTAAAAAATGCAAAAATAAAACAAAACAAACAAACAAAAAAACAGTTGCCCGGGCACTTGTCCTGAACAATGAACTTCAGAAACACTTAACTTTAAGCAAGTTACTAGTCCAACTGACTTCAGTGACACCCCACACTTGTGTAAAGTTAAACACATACTGACAGGCTTTGCTAAATAATAGCATCATCAAAATATAGGGCAAAGGGGGACCTCAAGAGGTCGTCTAGTCTAGCTTGCTGCACGGAGGCAGGACTAAATATATCTAAATCATCCCTGGCAAGTGTCTGTCCAACCTGCCCTTCAAAACCTTCAGCAACGGGATTCCACAACCTCCCTTGGAAAAGCCTATCCCAGTGTTCAGCTACTATGTATATAGTCAGGAAATGTTTCTAATATCTAACCTAAATCTACTTTACTAGTGATTAAGACCATTATTTCTTGTTCTACCTTCATTTAACATGGAGAACAACAGATTACCATCCTCTTTATAAATACCCCGTAACATTTTTGAAAGCTTATCTGCTTCTCCCTCCCCAGTCTTCTTGTGGCTAAATATGCCCTTTCTATACATCTTTCCTCATAGGTCAGGTTTTCTAAACCCTTCATCATTTTTGTAGCATTCCTCTGAGCGCTGTTCAATTTATCCACATCTTTCCTTATATATGAAATCCAGAAATGGAAGCAACACTCCAGCTGAGACTTCACCACTCCTGAGTAGAGCAGAATAATTACTTTCTGTGTCTTACATATGACACTCCTATTAACATGCCTCAGAATATTAGCTTTTTTTCACAAGTGTGTCACATTGTTAACTCATATTCAGTTTGCGATCCACTATCACATCACTATCTGGACAAGTTATTCCCATTTGACTTCTATGCATTTGACTTTTCTTCTCAAGTGAAGTACTTATCTTTATTGAATTTCATCTTGTTGATTTCAGACCAACTCTCCAATATGTCAGGGTCATTTTGAATTCTAATCCTATCCTCCAAAATATTTGCACACCCAATCAGATTCATGTTATCAGCAAATATTATAAGACTTCTATCCACAATATTATATAGGTCACTTATTAAATGAACTAATGCTGTACCTAGGACAGTCACCTGCAGGATCCCACTAGATACATCCCTGTGAAATTCCATTCTAAGGAATTAATCAGGACAGATGGACAACTGTGTATCCTCAAATCTCCAATCTGGGGTGCCTTTTACACTGTTTTACTTTGAGAACCATTCCTGGTCAGTTTGCAAACAACCTCTAGCATGCAAAATCACTCCCAGCTGAATTACACGAATGTTCTGTCAGTCACTCATGAATTATATACAAGGCATTAGAAGCAAACTCCTAGATCCTCTCCCCAGAAATGAAAGTCTTGTACTGCCCAGCTGTCTCCTGGACAATAGAAAGCTCATACAATGTCCATCATTTCATCAATGAAAAGTAACAGGAACAAACCTTGTTATGTTAAGTGGAGGTTTCCAAAAATTTCCATCCAAACACACTGGTTTAGATAAAACAAGTTTATTAACTCGAGAAAATTAGATTTTTAAGTAATAAGTAAGAAGGTATAAAAGCCAGAATTGGTTGAAAAAAAAAAGATAAAACAAACTAATACCTAACCTAGCAAACTGAAATGGATTTGAAGCAAAGGTTTCTCACCACCTGCTCTTTATAATCTTTACTCCAAGACATGACCCCTCCTCCAGTTCAGTGGTTCTTCAGTCACGGTTGCTGCCATAAGAAGAAGAAAGTGGAGTAGAGAGGTAATTTGTGTTGATTGTTTTCTCTTTTCTTATACCATTGTCTCCTCTTTAAGCACCAATTCTAGCTGGGGTTTAGGTGACAGCCAGTTTGTTAATACAGGAACTCCCAGCAATTTCCCATTGCTAATATATACAATTTCTCCTTTACCCCCTACATCCTGCCAAAGAATGGCTGTTTAACTAGGCATTGGTCATCTAGTTTTTGTTGATACCTGGCTGAGGTGTTGATTTATCTTTTGTTTCTGAGGAACTGGCCTATGCCTGCTTTTCTAAACTTGGAGCATGTTACAGCAATGTCATACAGCAGAATCATATAACTTCATATGATGTTCTGGAAGCCAGATATACATACGGAAATTAACTCACAATTGCAATAATCACAAAGAGAAACAATGATCCCAGAAATTTCATCATGACAGCAATATTAGTAGGCATCATGCTGTAGGAAGCTGCCAGCAAGATGAAACTGTGAGTGGTGAAGTGATCTAAGGTATGTCTACACTGCACCATTATTTCGAAATAACAATGCCAGCATCTACACAGCCATTCTGGTATTTCGAAATAATTTTGAAATAACGGATGGCTTAATCTGAAATCTGTAAACCTCATTCTATGAGGAATAATGCCTATTCTGAAATAGCTATTTCAAAATAAGGCGTGTGTAGATGCTCCACTTCTGCTATTTCGAAATAGCCCCTCACCAGGGTCATTCTAAGTTATTCCTCCCCAGTGCCTCCCGGGGCTCTAACTCGAGATATCAAGTCTATATTAGGGAAGTCTGCCATTAGGGACTAATTTTGAGGCTTTCTTGCAGTGTAGACATGCTATTTTGAAATAAGCTATTTCAGAATAACTATTCTGGAATAGCTTATTTCAAAATAAGCGTGCAGTGTAGACATACCCTAAGACTACATAATCATTACCTGAAGTTTTATTTTTAATACACTTTGTATGGATAATAGAAGTGAACAATCTTCTGTCAGATTCTATTATTGCAAATGCATGTCTCCTATTTCAACTCGTGCTAAAAAAAGAAATTGGAATATACTACCTGTCATTACACTGAAGAGCAACAGTTTTAACCATCTCCCATCTCACAATATAGAGCCAGATTCTTATTTAGTATAAAGTCAGAATAACTCTGTTGACTTCAGTGGAGCTATATTAATGTACACCATCTGGGACTCTGGACCACAGCTTCGGTCTATCACACCCTGCTCTCTGCAGTTGAGGATCTGCAGTTTTAATATGCTCTTACCACTTTGTTTGTATGGAAATATATCAATGGCATCTCCCTAAGCAAGGAAAAAGACTGAGTTTCCCCATAAGATTTATTTTTGCTACAGTATATTGGTGGATTTTCATATTGCTCTTAGACAATTCGACAGAACAACACAAGAATATATTTGCATTTGTTGATACTAGTAATTTTAAGAGCAGCACTGAAGTCTAAGCTGTGTAAGTACTATTAAAATAATGTAATACTGTGATATGACAGGTAGCAGCAGAATTTATATATCTAGCTGGATGTGTGTCTAGGTAACAGTGATGTCTTATGACTACAGATTAGGGTCCCAATTTTTGTCAAATACTGCACAGGGTATGGCTTCACTACAAAGTTTTGTTGGAAAAACGGCCATTTTTCTGATAAAACTTGCATTATGTCCACACTGCAATCACATTCTTCTGAAAGTAAATCAAAAGGACAGAGGGATTTTTCCAGCATTGGTACTCCTCTTTCTTCGAGGAAGAAGCCTTTTTCCAAAAGAGCTCTTTCGGAAAAAGGCATGTGTGGATGGGGAGGAGGGTGGTTTTTTTTTTGAAAGAAGAGGCCTCCAGGAAATAACAGAGGTGCCCTGGTGGCCACTCCATCCAAATTAATCAGGACTCTATAATTCTTGTCTCCTGGCCCCTCTTAAAGCTGCAGGCAGCCTCGACAAGTTTTGTGGCAGGAAGCCGGCCTGAGAGCAGCACCTCACCGGACGGCTCTCCCTGCCACAGACCTTGCCACTCATGGCCCAGCCTCAAGCCCCCCGCAACCCTCCTGGCCCTCACAGGGAGCAGCCCCAGGGGTACCAGGACCCACCCTGGGGGACCAAGAGGTGGGCACCCTCCTGGTCTGGAGTGGAGATCCTGTCCCTCCTCAACCTGTGGGGCGAGAAGGACACCTTGCAGGATCTCCGCTCTAAGCGCTGTAACGCCGAGATATTAGGGCACATGGCCGAGTCCCTGGTGGAACATGGATACCCACCCCGGACTTGGAACAGGTCCAGAGTAAGGTCAAGGAGCTTCGCCAGGGATATGTCCAGGCCAGAGAGCGCAGCTCACGCTCAGGGGCAGGACCGCACATCTGCCCCTACTTCGACGAGCTGCACCAGATCCTCGGGGGGTGGAGAAACGTCTTCCCCACCCATCATGGTGGACTCCAGCCTCCAGACCCCTGTCGTCGCCAGACCAGAGGTCACGGCGGAGAAGGAGCAGGAGGACCAGGGCCAACCAGAGGAGGGAAAAGAGGAGACAGAGACCATGACCCTGTCCCTGGAGCTAGTGCCTGTGAGCCAGGATGTCTCCCATGCCTTGTCGGACACCAGGGAGGGATCTTCAGGTGAGTGGTCTTAGTTTGTCACACACACAGGGTGGGGGAGGTTGGTGCACAGGGGGCAGGGTGTAAGTGTCACTCAGGCTGCTCGGGCTGGACATCGTGCTGCGGTCCGCGCACGTGGAACCACGTGCAGTGTTACTGTGCACCACGCGGACTCAGCAGGCTACCCCAGAGCACGGGTGGGATCCAGCTGCCAGGCTCAGGGGAAGCCACACATGTCCCGCCACGGGAGGGGGGCCCTCCAGCACCTGCCATGGCTGGAAGCAGGCTAGCCATAAGGGCACAGGCATGACCCCAGGCACACCGAGGAGTGCTGCGCACAGCACAAGGGCATGCCTGCACATGCGAGGTACCAACCACTCCCACAGGCAGTGCTGCGAGCCACAGGGGTATGTGTGAACCTGAGGGTGGGCCAGGCTGTTCCCAGCTCCTCTACCACCAATGAAGGAATCCCACTGTGGCCGGATATTTCCCTTGCCTGCTTCTCCATGGGGTGGGGGGTTGGGAAGCGGGAAGCATGGTCCCCTGGGCACCTCGGGGCCCCTGTGAGGCATGGCCCACTGTGCAGGCCACACATGGCCTTGCTCCTGGGACATCCCCCTCCTCTGGCCCGAGGACTGTTGGTCACTGCTCACAGAGGAGGGCACGGCTGCAGGGACAGTGTCTGCAGTGGATGACTGACCGCCTCTCCCTCTTTGTGTTTTCCACAGCCGGACCAGCTGGGACTGAGGGACAAGCCACACCACCCGTGCCAGCTGCCAAAGCCCAGGGGACCCGAAGGTGCCAGGGTCCAGGAAGACCTCATGCACCAGCATGTCAGCGTCCTGCGCGACATGCAGCAGACCCTGGTGCAGAAGGTCCGTGAGGACTCTGAGTGGCGGAACCACACATGGGACCAGCTCATACAGCGGTTTGATAACGTGTACCATCATGTCACTGCTGTCGCTGCTCCTGGCTTCCACTCTCCTGCTCCCCTGCTATGCCCATTCCCCCTCCACCTGCCCCCCATGCAACGCCTCTGCTGCCTCCCCAGGTGATCACCCCTCCCTCTGCCCCCTGCCACCTCTGACTCCGCTCCAGCCCCCCTACCTGTGGTCCCCAGACCCACCCGACCCAACTCTGATGAGGTCCCCCTACTATGAGTTAACTTGCTAACTCCTGGACTCCAGCAAGAGGGCATCCTGCTTGTGCTTAACTAGGTGTCAACTCTGACACCACCAGCCTGTTGGGCATCCAGACACTCTGACTTTTGTCAGCCTTTAATTTGACTTGCAGGTTTACAATAGATGTATCCCAGTTCCTGAGTGCTTTTGCACTATTCCCCTAGAGTGTCCAGCTCCTTAGCCACTGAACACACACAAATACCAGGTCTGCTGTCCCCAAAGGAACAGTATATATACCGGCTTGAATGATTCAACTCTGGATCAATTTCTTGTATCATACCACAGAACTGAGAATGTTTATAGTGAAAACAATATATTACAAAAGATATAAGAGATAAGTAAGGATAATGGAAACAAAGGGGTTGCGTAGGAAAACAAACACAAATATGATTTCTACAGAGTAAATTTACATTAACAGGCTGGCTTTCTGTCTCAAGAAATTTCTCTCATCCAAGCGTCCTTCACAGCAGTTCAACCTAGGCTGGTTGCAATCCTACTAACATTCATATAATTGCCCTGCATGATTATTTCGTGAGTGTAGGATAAAGGGGTATCTTCCTTGACTTCTCCTGAGGATCCCCAAAGTTAATTGCCTGTATCCAGAGTCAAGAAATCCTTCCGCCATAGCTTATTCTCTGCTGTGCTGCCTTCTGTTTATTTCACATCCCTGTTGACATCATATGTCAATGAGGCTTCTGTTGTGTCGTCTTACAATGGTTAATTTACATTTCAATTGAAAGACAAGTGAATAAACAACTTTTCTCCCATAGAAAATCTGTTGTCAACTTTGCCTTGATACAGACTTTAGAACCAGCATATATATGTAACTCCTTCCCTATGACTGTGAAAAATGGAAGTACAGATGCTATTCGTAACCCATATGATCTCTAGTTTTTATTTAAGAACTCACTTGACAGTCTTTGGTGAACAATCACCAAGATGATCCTGTAAACATCTTGCCAGTTGGCATTGAGAGATTCAGACCTCGGTTTTTATGTTTTATTTTTAGAATGTGATATTGTGGCTTTCTGCATGTGTGTATGAGCAGCCATAATGTCCACATGTGGAAGGATCCAGAAAGAAGAGTATTCTAGGATTAATCATCATTTTAAAACTCTTCACTACAGTGTGCCCTGTATTCTGTGCTTAAAAGTCCAAGAAACTTGAAATGGTCATCCTTAATTTCTGGTAAACAAGAATTGCCAAATTTCTGCATAACAGGAGTGTTCCGTGATTGTCTGGATTATATGTTGTTGGAGAGAGAGGAAAGTGTTTGCCACCACACAAGAGCAGAATTCTAAGAAAACTTTATAATGGGTTCTGAGGTAGGAGGTTCAGACAACAGATAATTTTGTTGCAATTAGGATGTTTAAGCAGTTCTGGGGTCTAGATTTTATTGACTGTTAAAATTCTTCAATTGGGATTGATAAGCAGTCAGACATCATCTCAGAATCTCCTTACAATTTACAAGGATTGATTATATTTAGTTTTAATTGGTGATTTTACTTTTTTGATAATTTAATTCCAGTCCATTACTGAACCTAACTTGTAGATTTGCTCTAGATTTGATGTCTGTATTGCTATATTCACAGTTTAATTTAGTAGTATTAATAGAATCTTAGTCCAGTGATATGTTTTCTTGTATTTCTTGTGGCTTCGTTACATTTATAGCACAGAGATGGAGTCATATTTCCTTCAAAAAGCAACATGAGTCCAGAAACTTTGAGGACATATGAGGACATCAGCCAGTAAAATGGAAAGCTTCAGTCACTTCACCCAATTAGCTTTGATTCTAACAAAAATGGGTGGTTTTTTTACACTTGAATTCACATGCAAAGAAGTGGTGTCCCACTATCTGTACCGTGTATAGAGAGAGATTTTCACACCCTATGTTGGAATGCTCAACCCCTGTTCATAATGTTTCGGTCAACATATCTAGGAGCAGACAATACCAAGTGATTTCCATAGGAAACAATTCACAAACCATGAGTCATGATTAGGGAAAACTCAAAAGCCTTTTCTACACACATACAGTTTTTGTACCAATGTAACTGTATGTGCTTTTACACCAGACAGTTAAATCACAAAAACTTTGTATAGATCAAACCAAAGGGAGTTGGTGCATGCTCTTTTTAACCAACACAAGGTAAATATACACTCAACGTTTATTTCTGCATTTATGAATTAATAATAATAATAATAATAATAATAATAATAATAATAATTTGCAAATAGAACAGTGGTGTGAAATCAATTAAACAGCTTGCTACAAAAAATTTGCTATGCTCTAGTTTCTACAACAGATTCTCAATAATGACATAGAAGTGGCAGGTTTATTGAAGAATTACCAATCTAGTTTATGGATTTATTTCCATTGTAGCTGAACTGCAAACAAAAACTGGGTACCAAGAAGAAAACATGATTTGCCATTCACACACATCCTGAACGTGTTTTTAAAAGCTTCAAATAGTGTCATCTGCCCTTTTAATAGCTTAGCAGTCTTAACATAGTGAAATTTGTTTGAGTAAACACACATGCACAGAGAACAATTTCCCTCTAGAACATGTATATTAGAATGTATTGTAAGCTAAGTCTCCCCCCTCCTCAATTTGACAAAATTATCTTTTCCCACAAAAAAGGGGGTTGCTTTTTACAGACAATTTCAATACATTCTCTCTCCCTTGAACACCATAATGAAAACCAAGAAATTGTGAATTTCTGTTCAACAATTGAAACATTTTGTCCTCATTTTGCATATCTTTTTTCTGATACTTTGTCGGACAAGGCAAATTTCAGAAAAAAACCCCTTTCGAAAGCCCCCTTCTTCCTCATGGAACAAGGAACACAGGGGCTTACAGAAGAGCATGTTTGCGCTTCCACAAAAAAAAGTGGAAGAGCAAACGCATTCCCTGGATGTGGCAGAGTTTTTTTGGGATACCTCTGGTATCCCAACCGCCCCTGCAGTCTAGCTGTATCCCCAGAGAAAGTCGCATGGTGAGAAGCAGGGGGTTGCACAACACGTGGTGGTAGGGCTACGAGTGGTGGAGTGGCCAGAAACCACGTGCCACTGGAAGCCAGCTTGGCTGCCTGCCGGCAAGGCTCCAATGGAGTACCCTATTCAGTCTGCAGGGGGAAGGGGGCAGGAGGCTGTTGCTGCTGCACCATGCTAGGGAGCAATGGCAGTTCACGGAGGCATTTCTTCATTGCTTCTTCCCCGCATGCCGGTGTTCTCATCAAGTAGTGAAATGTCCAGCAGGGCTTTCCAGGACATTTCACTACTTGATGGGAACACCAGGACAGAGTATTTAAAATTGGGCCAGTCCTGGAAAATGCGGGACGTATGGTCAGCATAGACTGAACTGTGAGGCAGGTTGCTAAGATTCCAGTTTTTACATTTGCCTGGCACAGCATTCATGGGGATACTCCTCAAGAAAGCCATAATTGTCCATGCACTCCATCCCCATAATTTGGTTTTCATTTTATATTTGCTGTAAAGCCCAGTATGGCCACTGGATGAAGAATCACCTTTTAGATTTTAAATTTAAAACAGAAAAGAACTAAGAAAGGGGATTCTTGGAAAGAAAGGAGGAGAGATTGGGAAAAAGGGGGATAGTTGACTGCCCCTGAAAAGGTTGTGTTCAAAACATGCCTATTTGATGACATCACAATGGCAACTTTTCAAAATAGTAGAAATGTTTCCATATCTTCATATATAATTTGTGAAAAAGTATTCATAATTTCAATGTGGAAAAAATCCAACCAGCTCTACTCACTGCCGTTTTCATAACACTGCACAGATATAACTCTAGCACTATAAAGAGTAAGGGGGGAGGGAGGATACTGTGTCTGTTAAGTTAGAAGGATACTAGAAATATAGAAGTGCAGTAATGAAATCATATTCTCTTTCTTCCTTGCCTTCCTACATCTGAGGTCCCTTTCCATAACCTAGTAGCAAAGTGGCTAGAGGGGACTGTCTATTACAAATCCTTGCTGGTTTTAGATAGCAGCCTTTCACCAAATTGCTCAGAAGTATCAAGTACCAGAACAGCCACTAAAGCAACATAGCTAATTCCTGTTTTGCCACATGGGAATTGTGATCATTTGAATTACATTATAATGCAGGGAATGATTCTAATCCTATAAACATTTAAGATAAAGCCTGCAAAAGATCATATTACAGGACACTGACAAGGATATTGGGGAGAGGCTAATTTTATTCTATATTGCTCGTACCTCTCAGCAACGTAATTTTTTTAAACACAAGCCTTAAATCAATCATAAGTCTCTGAATCTTTCATAAGTGCCAAATGGTATGTTTCTAAGTGCTTAGGGGCCTGCAAAAGCCTATTTGGAGTAATAGTTTTACATCTTGCTACCCCTGTGTTTCTGTGTTCAGCAGCACAGTGGTAAACCCGGCCGTCTTCTCTCTTGTTTGCTGCTGCTTGAAAGCAAAAGCCATCACAGACTTTGCCATTCTCTGTATGAATGAATGAGGTAATAAACAAACCTGAAGCAGTTAATTCGAAGAAGTAAAGGATCACTCAGTCACTGAGGAAGAGAAGGCTGAAAGGAAGTTGCAGGAAGTGGTGCAATGGTTGATGTTAAGATACCTGGCCAGTTCCTGATCCAGGTGATCCCTGTGGTGGCTGCTTTGTGCAAAACAGATGCAATACCAGTTTCATCAGCCACGTGACATGCTTTCTGGTGCAGAAGGATCTCTTGGGGGCAAGTGAGCCAAGGGAGTGATTGTAAAAGCCATCCCTTCCCAGCTCCTACAAAGGAAAAAGAGGCTAGAGTCAGGGAGCCACTACATTCAGCCAAACCCTACCTCCTGATGAACCAGAGGTTCGAGGATTGTCTAGGGGTGGTTTTTGTGGCAAGGAACTGGGCCTGCGAAGGAGGAAGGCCCGAGACTTAAATGCACTTAACCAATTACAAACTTTATTAACTACAATTTGATTATATGAAATCACTGTCTCTGATACATCTTAGACAGCGCAGCATGCAAAAAAAGAATATAACAAATAAAACCAATACAGCAATAATAAAAACTCCTCCTGTAGCCAATCCTTCTATGGTTATCTTTGAACAGCTGGTGGAGTTAGTCATTAATTTACATATACTTAACAACCTTTAAATATGAAATGGTTAATACAATATAGTAAGCAATACTCACAAGCCCAGAAACAATTACGATGCACAGACACAAAATAACGCGTAGCATGCTCCGGATTCGTACACCCTTTCGTAATTCAGTGGGTGGGAGGCAGCCTTGGGTGATCAACCCCTTAGCCAGGCTGGACGATACGTGCCTTCTATTTTTTTATACGGAACCTCCCTTGAGCTTAGGGCTCAGGGTGCTTTATACTATAATTTTGACATCCGGTGCCATATTAGGGTTCAGCTTCAGTTGATACTATGATTTGATATCCGGTACCATATTAGGGTTCCTTCCTGTTTGATATGACGTCTGCCTCAAGGCATTGTGGTTAGTGCCTGATGCAGAAATGACTGGCACACGTGAAACCTAGCTATGTTTTTTCTTTCCCTGTTCCAGGTGCTTGTTAACTAGTGTATTATGACAGCTCATTTCCCTTATTCCTATCTTGTCCTGTTTTTAGTGCTCGTTAACCTAACTTTTTTCCCTACTCTTATCTTCCTGGCCTAGGTGCTTGCCAAGTTCAAGTTCCGTTTACTGGGGACTGCGCTGGGGCTTGAAGGCCCCTGGCCCGGGTGCTTGCCAAGTTCAGTTCCGTTTACTGAGAACTGTGCTGAGCACCTGAGGGAATTCAAGCTCTGTCTTTGGATCCGCCTCAGCGGCCTGTGTTTTCTTGTGAGGGGCTTTTGTGTGGCAGTACGGGCAATACACGCGAGGCCGTGGTCAAAAGGACCTGCTACACGACACCTCCCTTCAGGTTGTTGTCAGATGGTGCAATTTAGAGCAGCTTCAATGCTGCTCTGAATTACTTCTCAGGACTGAGCCAGCCCTAGAATTAAAGAGGAGCAAAGATTCATTACGAATACTTGTTCTCTATGCTCCCTGCCCCCCATCACTGTGGTGTACCAGGCACAAGAGATATGGTCTAGCCCTCAGTTTGGCACCGTCTGTATTGTCAAGAGTGCATTTTGACTAAAAAAAAAAAAAGTCCCCACAGTTACAGGACTAGCTGCATCTCTGTCCCTTTTCTGGGCTCTGACAGCACCCATCTCAGTTGTGTGAGCTCTTGGCTTTACCTGCCTTTGGGCAGAATCTCACAGTCCTTCCACTCTTAGGCCGAGATCCAGATACATTAACCATCTGCTTCTTTGCAGGGCTGTCTCATTTTGGAAGCTGGTGGCTAGCACATCCAAGAAGGCTGTTGGTCAAACAAATAATTGTTGTTTTAGCAGTAGGAACAAACCATTGTGGGGGGAAAGGATTTTTAGAATAAACCATAAATTAGCTTCATCTGACTTCAGCCTAACTACACAAAAATAAATACTTCACTAAATGCTTAAGTTACTTGACCAGAACTTAGAGTCTAACAAATTTAGACCCCATAGAGCAGGGTTACTCAACACACAGCCCACTTACTCCTGCTTTCCTGGGGGAATAATCTTATTTTAAAATAGTTATTTTGGGAGTTATTATTTTGAATTTAATTATATCAAAATCATTTCCTAGTGTAGACATGCCCATATATGTGAGCTATAATTCACAATTCTTTTGACCCTCTAAATCAGTGATTCCCAAACTTTTTGGCATAATGTCCCCCTTTTTGATTTTTGAAAAACCCTCCCCTCCCCCCCGCCCCCCCAAAAATAGCAGCAAAACTTGATAGGGTGGGGGGGCTGGGTCGCCTCTCACCCCGCCTAGAATTTCTTCACACACCCCCAGGAGGGCATGCCCCCCAGTTTGGGAACCCATGCTCTAAATCCTTCTGCTACTTCTACTTTTTCAAGCCCCAGCATTTCTTAAGTATGTTCTTATGCAGTCTGACCTCATACATTTTCATGTCTTACTTTCAGACAATACAACATACCGTACTCAAAAAGGTTTATAAAATATTTGTTTTCTGTTCAAGACAAAACTCAATCATTGCAAAAATATATGGCCAAATAGCTACTACTGATGATTCTATAAACAGTGGCATCTATGAAATACACACTTCACTACCGCTTAATAAGAATTTAAAATTAGTTAAAATATTAATTTGAATTTATAAAGTCTAGTAAAGTACATGATTTCCTGATAGTCTGCAATAGATGAAAATACGAAACTCCAGATGTTCAGTACCAGATATCTCAACAGCAGCCTGAATTTAGGAAAATAACTGCAGGTGCCCCATTTTTACTCCTTTTCACAGTGAATTCTGAACAATTATTTGCTTTCAGTATAGTAGCCTATATCTGCCCATTCTTAAAGTAGAAAAATGGTATCACCATAATACACTAAACACACTCCTTACAGAGTTGTTCCAGAGGTTGAGTCATATTACAAACACTTGATGAAAACAGAAGATGCATTCTTTAGGATGGATTTTAATGGGCAATGTATTTTACACATCATTTGTGAAAAGAGCTTGTTGCGTCAATTAAGTTTATAATTTTTCCCTTTAAAGTTGAGAAATTAACCATGAAAAGCATGTCAGGTCTTTTATGTAATGAATGTTATGAACAAGTGCAAGAGAACCAGAAAGAAAGAGAGACTGAGTTAGCTCAAACAAAATGGCATACTCATCTGGCTCAAGAAAAAGATGGAATGAAGTTGGTCCTTAACTAAATGTGTTTAATTGGTGGACAAACCAAAGGGAGGGAATAAGTTATTCCACATACCATTTCTTGTATAGGTCTTTAAAATACACCCTAGCACAAAATTAATGTTTAACACCTGGAGAAAAGCACTTTTTTTATCTGAAAGAATAGAATAGAATAGAATATTGTAAATAATTTAAATATTAATGTTTAATATTGTAAAGAAAACTAGAGCCCAGGGCTCAATCCTGAATGGTTCTGAGCATTTGGGCCCAAAAACAGTGAAGTATTTAAGCACAAAATTAAAATGGGATCTCTTACAATTTTAAAGCTGAGCATGCATTTGAGCAAATTGCTGGATTATGGCCAAAGTGTTCAGCATTTTGCAGGACTGAGCTCTAGCTGCAGAGATGTCTCATCTACAGGATAAATTGGGGTTGCCTTTTTAGACCCTGTACTTTTGGGGACCCTGTGGTGGCTGCCCCAAACATCCTCTGGATGGAAGGAACTTGGGGGATTACAGGGACCTGGATCAGGGGAACAGCAGGGTCTCCCCCACTCATCACCTGGTTGATGAGAGCTGGAGTGGCCTCGTATCCTATTCCGCCCCACTGTGCTGCCCTCCCGGCTCACTGCCCTGACTTCTCCACATGGCCGCAGAAAAGCAGGGCATAGCAGGCCTGGAGAGGGCTGTGAAACAGGGTGGTGCTGGCTGCCAGGCCACTCTGGCTCCCACCACCACAGAGAACGTAGGGGCACATGGCAACCTCTGCTGCTGGCCCATCAGGCTCCCCATAATCTTCTGAGGATGTGTTGCTCCAGGGGAGGGGCCTGAAGCATGGGAGTTGCCCTAGGCCCTGCACGTAGGCCTCTGGATGGTCTTGTCCAGATGTATTGCCTGTGATCTTACCATTTTGGGAAAATCACTGCTTTTTGCTGAGCTTCTGTCTTCAGGATCATCATAAGGACCTGAACTCCTTTTACATTGTCATGTAAATCAGGAGTAACTCCACCAACCTGTAAATTGGTGACAGAAGAATCACAACTGGAGCAAACAATCCTGAAGATGCTGAGAAAGAAAACAGCTGACATTTTTCAAACATGGAAGCTAGCAGGACTGCTGAAATGAAAGGCAAAATCAGAGCAAGATTAGAGACTGTTATTGATTTAAAATGCTTTTGTGATGCAAAGGTGGGACTAGTGAAAGGATCAAGAGAATGAAAAGGAAAAAAAATTATCTTGAACTGAAATTCCAAGCAAGTAAACAGCACTTTTATCCTCATCTTCCCAATTCCTAACCATAGGCTTCTGAGAAATTGAAGAAGAAAATTGACTCAGCTTCAACATAATTCTTTTAAAAAACTCCTCCTACCCACACCTGTTCCCTTCAAAGTAAACAGCAGAAAAAGGAAGAGAAAGGAAATACTTTACAAAGCAGATGCAATATCCCTGGTAATTAGAAGGAAAGGTGTGAGAAGGCAGAGTCTACAAAAGATCATTTAAAAGCATGTTTTGTTAGTTCTCAAAGCACAAGGATGGAAATGGAAAAATAACAGAGAGCCCTCTTGTCAGAAACTTCTCCTTGATTGTTTTATTTAGTTTTTTAAAAAAGCACACAGGACAGCAAGCACACAAGACTCTGTAAGTGCAGTTTTTGTGCTAGTCCAACTCTGTGGTCAGCACAATGGGAGGAGAATAGCCCAATTCTTGTATTCACTCCATTACCTGAGGGATTTCAATTATCGCTGTCAGTTTAATAATCCACCAGCTTTAACCCAAGTGCAGGGACTGACATTATGCCTTGGCTTTGTGCACAATCGGCAGGAAAAAGCTCCTTGAACTCTGTCTTCCATCTTCATTCTTGTGTGGCAGGATCTAGTTGAACCAATTTAATGCATAGAGGTACAATATAGTATGTAATTTTTAAGGGAAGGACCAGGCTTCTATTTGTTATTATACAAGTAATATGCTGAAATTTACCTTGCAAAGTATTGGTATGAGTTCTCCTTTCAATTAGTATCTAAGTTCTGATATTGAGAAAGGCACCTGAGCTTCCAAATTTTGTCAATTTAGGAAACAGAATTGTTTATTTGTTTTTGTTTGTTTGTTTTAAGGGGAGCACTAGAAAAAATAGCTTACAAAATATATTGTAAAGTCCTGCTATCTGTTTTAAACTATGTAACAGATCTAGCTCCCATGGGACTTCATTCCTCTCTAGTTTGATTATTTTTTTCTTACCTCTGTGTTTGATTATATTAATGACAGTACTTTTGAGGAAGCCATGTAGCTCCCTCTATTAAAATGTTTGGTTGGCTTTTTCAAAGCTGTCAAAGAGAGTTAGGCACCTAACTTCCATTGAACATTATTGTGAGTTGGGCTCCTAACTTCCTTTTGAAAATTCACATAGAAAGACCTTCAGCATCTTTATTACAGCTTAGCAAATATTCATGAAAAGTCGCTTTCTAAACAAACTTACTTTCTTTTACTGTTGTAAATTGTCTAGTTGCAGCTTCACCATTTTTGAGAAATTATTCATTATTTGAAATCATTCAGTCTTTATGAGCAGTCTGTTGGGAGTGCCTGATATTCTGAATTAGAGAGATGTTACTCATTTCTGATTAGATACATATTATTGTTTCTGCTCCCTGACCTTATATTTAAGTTTCTGGTGTGAATATTCATATTTGCAGATGTCAAATTTGCTGTCCTTGCATATTCTTTAAACTATCTGTTTCTGCAAACATTCCTGTTGGCAAAACTGTTGACTGAAATATTTGCAGTAAGAAAACATAAGAACCAAAACACCTGGAAAAAAGCTTTTTTTAAATCTGAATGAATATTTTTGAATAGTTATTTGAGGTATTCCAAAGTATTTTCAAAATATTTCTAAAGTCCCAAATTGCCAAAATTTCAAGTATTAGTGACCCAAAGTTGCAGACAGAGGCCTAATAGATAAATGGAAGACCTCAGGTTACTAAATTCCATGAATTTCATCAAGAGATGGAAATTTTAGAAACACCTCAGCATCAATTAGGCATCAGTCAAAATCTTTACAGTTAGACCTAACTCACATTTTCTTAAGTAACTTGGGCACTCCATTGACACTCCAGAGATATAGTCTGTTAAGGCCCCACCTACACTACAAAATAACATTGACCTAATTTACATGGAGGAGTCCTGTGGTACTTTAGGGTACGTCTACACTGCATGCTTATTTTGAAATAAGCTATTCCGGAATAGTTATTCCAAAATAGATTATTTTGAAATAGCACGTCTACACTGCAGGGAAGCCTCAAAATTAGACCGAAGCAGGCTTCCCTAATGTAGATGTGCTATCTCAATTTAGAGCCCTAGGAGGCACTGGGGAGGAATAACTTAGAATGGCCCTGATAAGGGGCTATTTTGAAATAGCAACAATGGAGCATCTACACTCACCTTATTTTGAAATAACTATATTGGAATAGGCATTATTCCTTGTAGAATGAAGTTTACAGATTTTGTCATAAGCTGTCCGTTATTTCGAAATTATTTTGAAATAACGCAATTGCTGTGTAGATACTAGCATTGGTTTTTTTGGTATAATGGCTGTTATTCTGCAATAACGGTGCAGTATATACGCACCCTTAGAGACTAACACATCTATTAGGGGACAAGCTTTCATGGGTAAAACTCACTTCATCACATGAATTGGAGTGGAAGTTATAATTACTCCAATTCATCCAGTGAAGTGGGTTTTACTCACGAAAGCTTATGCCCTAAGTCTCTAATGTGCCACAGGACTCCTTGTTGTTCTCCACTGGTTCTGTTTATCTTATTTTGATGTAGGCATTATTTTTCTGTGTAAAATTAGACATAAGAAGTGGGAAATACTTTGTGGGTTTTAAATGTGTGAATGAAAGGCATCGAGGGTGTTGCCCTCGACATTTTGATGAGCAACTGTTAAGCAACCTCTTTTGTCCTTAAGTCTGAGCAGTGGTTGGTAGGGAGTGGCCTCAATTCCTTAAAAAAGAATAGGAAAGCCAGGGCTTTGGTCTTTTGGCTGGGCCGCAGCTGGAAGAAGGAGCCAAAGACCCCAGGGTGGATAGACAGCCCTGGTTTGGAAGGACAGCTGGAAAACAGGTTTTAGGGTGAGTTTGAGTAAGTTTGTACTGAGGTTTCAGTGTAGAATTAGCTAAACGTTTTTGTTTCTTTTGATTTGTAATCTACTTTGCTCTGCCTGTTCTCACTTATTACCACTTAAATCCTACTGCTTCTACTTAATAAAATCACTTTTATTTTCTATCAAACCCAGTGTAAATAATTGTTACCTGGAGGGGCAACCAGCATGTACATTCTCCCTTTCTTTGTTAAAGGGAGCTTACCCAGATAATTCATTGCGGGGTTTTGATCCCATTTGGGGAGCAGTATCCCAGGAAGCTGGGCACAAAATTGCACTCTCTTTGGACCTGATGAGGTTCAGTGTCTTTACTGCTTCTCGGTGGGGGCAGCTCAGGGCTTTGGCTGGGGGAGACCAGCAGACCTGGCCCAGCAGGACTGGGTAGTAAGGAGACCCAGAGAGCAGGAAGACAAGTGGCAGTGGCCGTGTTGGCACCTCAGGAACGACACCCAAGGGGTTGACTGTGACTTCACCCCATCACAAAGTCCTTCTCTGTAAATCAGAATCCTTAAACGCTTCTCCAGATGGGTATCCAAAATCACTAGTCACTTTGTTCAAATATCAGTTAGAGCACTATTATATGGTATAGTCTATAACATAATGGCATTCTTCATTTAATTCCTTAAAACAAACTATTATAACTCATCTGTCCAAGTACAACAAGTTCACATTTTATTTTCTTTTGTTCCTTATAATCCCAAATGTTTTCTCAGCCCTTGCCCCAGAACAAGAAAATCTTTTGTACCATGTGTGGCTGTAACTCACTGTTCTCTACCATACCAGGGTGAATAAATACACTAAATTATTCATATGAAAATAGAAATTTGGTATTTTGGTTTTGTTTAACTAGCTGGCTTTAAATCATTGCACACAGGCAACCTAGTTGTCTCATTTTGCCATATAAAGTAATACAGGAGATGAAGTTTGAAGAATGATTTGAAAAGTGGGGTACATTCACTCACTCTGAGCAGCAATATTGTCATATGTGAAATGGATTGCCTAATGGATTTCTAATATAGCTGGAAAGTTTTAGTCAAATTGAGACAAAGGTGTGATTGACAAGAGGAATTGTACCGTCTATTGATATTCTTAGAATTAAAGGGATATGCTGAAAAAGCTTTCACTGTTATTATTAAGATTCCTGCCTTCCATTCTCTGCCGCCTTTCATTATGTTGTGGTAAAGACGATATTTCTATGGATGATTAGCATACAATTTCTGCTATTTCAGTACATTGCACATGTTTTGACAAGTGCAGAACATCCTTGAAACTCTTGTTTTGTGCAAACATTTTTGCTAAAGTAGTTGGATAAACAACTAAAACAGTCATTCACCCCTGGAATCGCTATTGAAATTCAGCAAAAACAACGGTGAGAAATAGCAGCATGGTGGTTTCAGCGTAGTTCTCAGCAATAGTATACATGCATACAAAACATTATTCTGGACAACCAGTTATACAGGTACTTGCTGCTATAAAGAGATAATGTCAAAGGAATAGCACATTGTGACATGATAATGGTCTCCTGCTAGAATATAAATGCTTGGGCAAAGCTGTGAATTTTACAGAAAAGAAACATCGAAAGCCAAGACTATTATTTTCCAAGTGGGAGATCATTATCTAATCTTCCAGCCAGCAAAACCAAAGAATTTATTTACAATAAACCCATTGATTAAAAAAAGCAGATTATACAATAGCAGGTGATCGAGAGAGACAGAAAACAGGTTATTTTAGCAGATGAAGGTGCAGGAATCGGACAGTAACTCAATGCCATTGTTTGGAATGGAGTGTTCTGGATCAGCAAATGGATTATGAAATTGATGTTCCCACAGAAAATCAGAAACCACCCTATCTTAAAAATACAGATTTTAAAAATAAATAGTGAAGATTTGACACATCTGACAAAAAAATGAGGTCACACTGATGAACTGCTAAATGGAGCAAAATTTTGGTTGTAGTCCATTCCATCTCAACAAAAGACTCTAGATATGAGGTCAGTGGGAATTCTGTACATACAATTGGGAAGGCCCTGTGACTTCACCTCATGGGTTTGAAGACCTGGTTACATGGATTCTTATGTGAAGAAATATGTGTTGATTTCTCAGACACTGGTCTGTATACAGAAACTATAATCTGATTGGTCGGTCTAGAGCAGTGTTTCTCAAAGCAGGCAGCGGGCTTTGGGAAAGCAGCTAGTGGGTCCACGCCACTTTGTTTATCTAAATGGTCCATAGCCATGGAGCCTCACATCTCCCGTTGCTTCCAGTTTGCTGTGTCCAGCCATGTGGAGCTGTGGGATGCAGAGTGGCTGGCATTTCCCGTGGCTCCCCGTGGCTGGAAATGGTGAACCAATGGGAGCCATGAAGCTCTGTGGCTACAGACCCTTTAGGTAAACAAAGCATTGCGGGCCTGCTAGCTCCTTTCCCAAAGTGGGCCTGCAGCTCACTTTGAGAAACACTGCTCTAGAGAATCCTCAAAGAACCTCTCTAAGGAAATTAGAAAACATTATATATAAAAAGTTACATAGATTTTTTAAAAATATGAATGTATTCAAAAACACAGCCTTTTAAAGCTATGCCCTGAGGAAAGGATTATTGTCTGTTGATTGCCAGCTACAGAAGGCCAAGATCAAAGGCCCAAGCTGTATACAAATATGGCTGATCTTCCCATGTGCTCTGGTTTTGGAGCTAAGAAAGGTGAACTTATTACCAGAAGAAAAACTCTGTTTTGGATTGCAAGTGACTAAACTACCCAAAACCTAGGTTGAAGTTCAGGGTGACCCTTGGTTACCTTTTTAGTGTGCATGTGGGCTTTTCTATTGTTTGAATATATTTTCTCTGTAATGATTGCAGCTTAAGAATAACAGGAACTGTGTGGTAACTTGTAACTGTGGACCATGCACCTTATAGCTCTCAGAATGCAAGCAAAGTGCAGGCCATCTGGCTTGCATATCATATTGTAAAGCAGGGAGCTGTGCAGCCTTAAAATCTCTGGCCAGGAGAGAGTGAGTTTTTAAATGGTAGTTAAATTGGTGAAAATCCTGGCATTGGTACTCTTAGTTCTGTTTAATGGTCTCTTATTTCAGCATCGCTGAATGCTGACGCTAATGCAGTTAGCCACATGTTAAAAGTTAAAGCACATTGCTGAACTGGACCAGACAATTCGATACCTTATAACCTGAGTCCTTACAATTTGTCATGACTAGAAAAGTGGCTGAGTTTAGGCTGGGTTTAGCTTAAGCAGGCTAGCTAAACCTGAACTAACTTCAAAAAAAAAAAGGTCAACAAACATGTTACGCTGGTTGTGTTCTACTAGGGTAGAATCCAGAATTGTGCTAACATAGTTGCTTGACATCTTCTCAACAAAAAAGATAGAGTTTAAGTCAGGTTTAGTGAGCACATTTGAGCTAAACCAAAACTAAAACTCAACCACTTTTTACTAGCCTAGATAATCTTTAGATTGTATGCTCTTTGGACCATTGTCTGTGTCTTCATAAGAGTTACAGTGCCTATCATTGATCCTAGTCCTAACATCATATATCTAGGGCTAGTAAACAATAAATTAAAAACATTTTCCCTTTGGATTTTGATAAAATGTCATTTTTCAAGTTTTCAAGTGGAAAAGTCCCATTTTAGCAGAATTTTCCGTTAGGAAAAATCCGAATAAAATGTTTTGTTTCAAGATGACTCAAATCCCGTTTCAACATGCATTAGGGTGGCTCGGTCACAGGGAGATATATTCCAAAGGAGAGCAGAGATTGGGGCATAAGGTGCTTGAAACTACAACTTCAATGAGGCACCACATTACTTAGGTGCAGATTAATGCCCACTCCAAATGAAATGTTTAATTTCAGGTTCATAAATTGAAACAAATCATTCTGATTCAAGAATGTCAAAACAAGCTGGAGAATGAGATTTTTTAAACCCTTCCAAAAGAGTTGAGATATTTTGGCCTTTCACAGCATTATTTAGGATGAGAACAAATGTTGAAATATTGGAATGTCCCACAGGATGAAAATTCTGTTTCTACAGATTTTCATAACATTTCCCTATCTCATAAGAGTGCTAGAGTCCATAGAAAAAGGAAAGTTCCAGAACATAGGCCAGTGAGAGGCCCTGGGAGGAGTAGGTGGAGCTGTGGGCTAATGGGGAGAAGCTCTGAGGAAGAAAGGGGCAGTGCGGGAGTTGGAAGAAGCTCAGGGGAACAAAAGGTGAGTCCCAACAGAGGGTGTGTCTAGACTACAGGGTTTTGTCGACAAAAGTGGACTTTTGTCGACAAAACTATACCTGCATCTACACTACTGCTGAGTTCTGTCGACATAACGTCGACAGAACTCAGCAGTTTTGTCGACATGGGTAAACCTCATTTTACGAGGAATAACGCCTTTTGTCGACAGAGTTCTGTTGACAGAAGGCGTTATTGCATCTAAACTGTCCTTTGCGTCTACACTGCCATGTCGACAAAGCAGCGTGCTTTGTCGACAGAACTGAATGTAGTCTAGACGCTCTTTGTCGACAGAAGCTTTGTCGACAGTATCTGTCGACAAAGCTTCTGTCGACAAAAGCCTGTAGTCTAGACGTACCCAAAGTCTGTCCTATCCTTGCCTCCCCACAGCTATACCCAGATTCTGCTCACGGTGAAAGGTTCCACTGTCCAGGTAGTTTCATTATATAGCTCCTGACTTTGCTCTACCACTTGTTCCCAGGTGCTCCGGACCCCATTCTCCAGTCCAGTCTGCAGCATCCTTGGCTCCATCTGTGCAGACCCTCACTTTGTGACCATTACCAGGCATAGCACCAGCACCTACCAGCTTGAAGGATGCTCACTGGCCAGGAAGGGAAAGAACTACCTGGCCCTGAACCAGCAGAAGTATCAGAAAAGTGTTCTAGAGCCTCAAAAACCTCCAGAATGGTTTTGCGCAGTGCTCCAGCACCACTCAAGGACAGAATCATAAAAATAATTTTTACAACACTCCTGCGAGGTGCTCATATTGCATAGTTATAGAGATACCCAGATTGAAAAAGAGCCTCCTGCGTCTATGATAAATATTTAACACCTGGAGCAATGGGGAGATTCAGCAGTATACTCTAACTATTTTGTGCCACTCTAGTGAAGCAAAGCCGATGTAATTCTGGCTGAACTAGCCAATAATTAGATTTAGTCTATTTTGCCATTAGATTGGAGAGCTGAATAATACAGTGCCATGTACCAGTGACTCTGACTCAAAAGTCTTTTCCAAGTTCACAAAGCCAAAAGAAATCCAAAAGAACTAAATCTATATATATTTGACTCCTTCACTATTATATGACCTTGAATTCTGCCATACTTACCTGTATCTTCTCTGCCACACTGGAGGTATTATACACAACTACACATCCAGAAAGCTGGACCATTTTGGCAAGTAAACAAGCATCAGCCTATTTTATCTGTTAATCCATGTCATAATTAAAGATGGTAGATCCCTAAAATTCTCTACGTTACAATAGATGTGTTGTTTCAAAGAAGAGGACAAAATCATGACTAACGTGACTCAAATGACACTTTTCTGACTAAGCTGAATACTACACAGTAAAGGTTGCAAGAAGTAAAGTTAAATGATGAGTCTCTGTCCCCCATATTTGATGGTTGTCCTAGGGCAGAGCCTTGGCCTTCAGCAACATGCTTTGATCTCCATTCTTCTCACTTCAATGTCTATACTATCTCACTGCTTCCAGACACAGTTTTCAACTTGCCAAGACCCTAATTGATTAATCAAGTCACTGTGCACTATTTAACATATGTTAAAAGGTAACATCAATTGCAGTCTGGAACGGATGGTTAGGAATAGAATTCCAATACCAATACCCTCGGGGCTTTATAATATATCAGTAGACTTTCCTGGTGTTCATTATCTACAAAATAATATAAAAGATTCATATGTTTATTCATTAGTAATTCACTAGTAAAATGCATTGTAAACTGCTAATGAAAAAGCAAGTTGTTAATTATAAAGTGACAGCAGTTGAGCCCCCGCAAAATGCAATTTTCAGATTTTTTTTTATCTCCGTAAATGACTGAGACACCACATTAGAATTTTTAATGTTAATACATACTCACATTCCATAAAAAAATAAAAAGTTTGTTTCTGCAGTTTGGATTGAGTGGAAAGATTTAGAATATTAAGAGAAGTATAATATTCTTTGTTGATGCCACAAGCTGAAGCTGAATAAAGATAATTATCACTTTGATGAACAAAACCATACACCCAAAATTTGCTAAGTGTCAGGATAATGTACAGTATAATCTTTGTACATAAGTCCATGTGGGGTCTAGTTCAAACATATATTATAAAAGCAAGGCAGCTATATGTCTAGTTAACATTCACAGTCCCTGATCTACACCACTTTCTAAAATTTCCTTTCCCTGTAATTGAACTGTCTGAGAATAGGAACAGTCATACCAGAGCCTAATGGCACAGGTTGGACGTCCCTGGTCCAGCACCCTCAGGACTGGACTAATTTGTCCTGAACCAGGGAGTTTGCTGGACATGGGGAGATCAGTGCTCCCCTGCTGGCTACCCCACTCCCGGGCTCCCAAGGCTGGTGCCCCCACCCTGCTGCCACTCACTGCCACCAGAGTTCCCTGGGTTCTGGTCAGGACTTCCTGGCTGCTGTTAGTCCCAATGCTGCCAGGGTTCCCTGGGGATTCCTGGGGCCACCTAGCCACTGTCAGCCCCTCTCAGAAGCCGTCAGCCCTGCTGCCACTGGGGATTCTCTGGGTTCCCAGGTTGGGGTTCCCCAGCCACCTGGCCCTGTAGATGCCAGGGATTCCCCAGCCCCACCTGCCTCAGAGAACTCAGTGGAGTTCCCTGGCCAGGCCACGTGGTTGGCTGCTGCTGGAGGTTTCTGGGGTTCCCCGGCTGGGGCTGCCCAGCCACCACTGGCCCCACTGCTGGGGCCAGTCCTGCTTCCACCATGGATTCTTTGGCCCAGGGCTGCCTGGCTACCACTTGGCCCTGCTGCTGCAAGGGGTTTCCCAGCTGGGGCAGGAGCTCCTCATTCACCACCTGGCCCGGCTGACACTAGGGGTTCCTTGGCTGGGGTGGGGGCTCTCTCTTCACTACCTGGTCCCACTGGTGCCGGGTTCTCTGGCCCCACTGATGCTGAGGGTTCCCAATCCAGGCTGGGGTTCCCCATCCAGGCACCTGGCCCAGCCAGGGCATCCATGGCCCTGCTGGACCATGGATGTTGCCAGACCAGAGAGGCCTGGATTTGAGAAGTTCAACCTGTATTACAAGCATATAATTGAACATGGTTTTGCCTCTTTTTTTCTTTTGTCTAACATTACGTATAACTTCTTCCCCTTATCAAAATATTAAGGTTGCAGAATAAAGCTCTCAGAAACTAGGAAATGCCAGAATTAAGGTTCTATTTTTCCCCTCCCCTGCCTCATTGTGATAGAATCTAATTACATGATCACATATTACTTTTCCCACAAGCTGTGTCTGTCATTGTCAGTGCACCAAATGGATAGTGCTCAGGGAGTAAGGCAGTTGTTCAATAATTACGTTTACCCATCTCAATCAACAAATGTTTATTAACCAACATTTATACGTGCCAGCTAATTAAATGACACTCAAAACTTGCTGATCCTAAGATTTGACCCATTTGCCTTCTAGCTTCATTTTTCATGATGCTTCCATATGGGTGACTCTGAAATCATATAGCTCCCACATATAACTAATGGGAATAAAACAGAAATCAGAAAGTGGATTTATGGTGACACTGATTGGTCTATAAAAGATAAAAGGAAACTTCCAAGAGGCTGCAGGATGTATGTCTTTGACCAATGACAAATTAAATGCATATTCATGTATCTATAGATCCAAATCCTGATAGCTAGGGGGCCAGATCTTTACCATATTAAGATCCATATTAAGATGGCTCAGATTTGCAAAGTTCATACTGTGTTGGATCCAGATTCCTTAAAGCCCATGCTCTTATAGCCCTCCCCGCCCTATGCTTATGACTTCGCTGCTTACCCTTCTCCAAGCAAGGTAGTGTGGGTATCAAGGAAATTAACATGAAAATGTCAACCGTAGTAACCACCACAAAATGTACAGTAAGATTTATGAATAGTCATGGCAGCGCTACATTAAAAAAGTCTCCCAAGCTCAGACTCATCCTTCATCTGACCACATCACATGCCCTTCAAATTCTGAATAGTTGTTCATAGAGAGAGACTTTTTAGTGTCATAAGGAAGAGGATGAATGTTATTGCTTAGTTCTCTTCCCCTTATGTGTTTGGCCAGACACGATTAGTATTTGCATGAATTTGATATCTTCCTGCCTAGAGACCCTTCAATGGTCTTCAAATTAAGCAAATTCAATACTTCACTACAATAGCTCCTCAAAAACAGATGGGATGAGAGTTTCTTTATTTCATAGAATATGTTTTCCATTTGTTTGTCAGGTAATTGCTGTTATTTGTACTATTGTTTTCATATCTGAGCCATAAGGCAACAATGAATTTATCCCCTCATAATATCACCTTTATTGTACTGTGCATCTTCCCTGGCTCCTCGTATAACAAAACGAGACTGCATTTAAAGGAAGATATAATGCAACATGTTCCTCCTGACGACCAAATGTAGTCATGGAAATTAATAGAGCATTTTCTGAAGGGCTAGAAAAGCCATATTAGATTACTCAGCCAAATGCATGTTATTTTTCAAATTTTAAATAGGTTTGTTACAATGATAAGTAACAGATGCACTATAGACTAATTACATATGATCAAGGTGTCCATTTTAGCTAACTACAGAGGGAGGAGGAAAATAGCATTAGAATTAGCATTTACAATTTGAAAATAGAAAAAAAAAGGGAACATTGTTTTTCACAGCAAATGAAAAGTAAATTAATTTTGAACCTTTTTAATAATTAAGGGTGTACTCAGTCCTAAAAAAACAAAGTGTAACATCATGGAAAGAGAATTTACAGCACCCAGAAAAGTCAGGGCAATACATGTCTCTGGGTTTTCAAATGGTAGAATGGAGAAAGTGGCTCAGTAATTTTCAGGAAAGAAGAGCTAGACAATAGAAGATTGTACAATAGAAAGGGCAAAGTATAATACCCGAACTTGAACTGACCCACTTACAGGTATGGATAATCCACTGAGTTCACAGGGATTCCTCACAATTACAAGGCTAACTGCACCTTTGACATTTTCTGTGAACTCTGAATGCACTTTCCCCTCCAAAGTGATGAGACCTTTCCACTCCAGAGAAGTAATTTCACACTCTTAGGGCAGGTCTGTACTGGGGGGAATTGTTGACCTAAGCAATGCAATTTGAGTTATGTTAGTAGTGTAACACAAGTCAACATAGCTTAGCTCTTCTTACTGTGGGGTCCACACAATGCTGGATCAACAGAAGAGACTCCCATTCCAGTGGAGTTCTGGAATTCACATCCAAGCAATTGACAATGACTCTTCACTAGACCCACTGAATCCAACCCTGGTGGATTGATTGCCATAACATCAGTCCTGGCTGTAATACAAACAAGACCTTAGACTGAGTCCTGGGCTACAGTATCCTATAAAATAGCTGTGCTTACCCAGCAAGTCACATTGTCCCTTTGGGAATTTTACCAATGGTGAATAAAGAGACCCAACATAGCCTTCTGAAACAAAGCATTGTTTAATCTCAACAAATAGGAAAAAAAGGCTTTTAAAACAATAAATTGTATGCATGTCTTTCCTTCCTAAAATCATAGGCAAGCCTATTATGCCCCAAGCCCCTGAACCCCAGAATCAGCCTGCTCCTCAGCAGCCTCTCTGCCCTTATAATTGAGGGCCTGTTTTTAATCCAGTTAAAAGTCTTTTTTGTATTATTTCTCATTTCACACACTTGGATGGACCACTAATAATCAGGTTAGTTAGCTCTCAGGTTAGTCAGAAAAATGGAAGGAGGGGGACCAAAGCATTAAAGTGAATAACTAAAGCATTATCTCTTAACCCTTGAAGTGTTTGCAAGGAAGTGTTTTATCTGGAGCCACTCTCTGGCCTTCCTGTGCCCATGCAGCTAAACCCTGCTTGAATTAACTCCTTGTATTCAGAGAATGCCTCTGCATCTTATGGAAGTCAAACGAATAGATAAAACACAGAATAGTCATCAATATAGTAGCTCCAAATCTACCACAGGATCACTCAAGGGAGTAGCATCACACACAAGTATAAGCATTTGCAGGATCATTCTCATCAACAAAGCAGTGCTGCAAGAGCATTTTGCTAGTGGCAAATAGATAAAGATGAGAGCATAATTGAAAAATAAAGCAAGAAAGAAGAATGTGGGTAAAATTTTCTTACTGCCATATGTCCCTCATAAGGTGTCTGGGTCGCAGGTTCCCTGGGATCCAGATGGAACCTTTACAATGCGGTGAGACACTCCTAACTGGCTCCAGATAGGCCAACGCAAAGAGAAGCATGAGAAGCAGACTGAAAAATGGACCTCTGGATCTATACTTAAATGGATCCTAAGGGCAGGAATCCTAGAAAGAAGATGTAGAAAGACAGCAATCATTACTTAAGCCCTAGGTTGAAGTAATGGCTGCAGAAGACTTCAGAAAGGCTGTATAGCAGTCCCATAGCCTACCTCTTGAGATTCAGAGGAGAGGAATTTCAATTCTGTTAAGTGCCCACACAGGTCAGGTGCAGGAAATTCTTGGAGAATTTAGGTGGAATATCTTTACACAATGAAAACTCAATAAAAGCAATTAGAAGAAACATTTTAAAAAATGAATTAGGCATATCAAGGCAGACCATTGTGGGGGAGCAGAGTGACTTAACTCAAAGAACAGAACAGTGTCCTACAACTAACATTTAGTGTAAAATGATTAGTAATTGGCTGCCGGCAATTCTCTATGTTCTGATATTGTGTGCTGTATAATAGACTAGCGTTGCTAAGGAATGTTGCTAAGCAAGGCAACACTCAGAGGAGGTCAGTCACCTTTTCAGTGACAACTTCAAACATCAATTATTTTTGTGAACTGCAGATTTCATTTTTTAAATGTTCTGCATATTTCTTGAGATAAGGGAAGATTTATCACCATAATACAGTTCAAACATGCAAAGACCTAAAACTTGTTCTGGAATTAGATCTTTTTCATTAAAACCTAATTTCTGCTGCTGAGTATTGCTATGCATTTATCAGAAGGTAATAACCATGGTATGACCTAGTTTTTTTACTTAGTTTTGACCAAATTACATGAGAAATCTGTATATTCTCACCAAAGGCAACATAATTTTCATGTAAATTTAAACTGTTCAGCCTGTCAGTGTCAGCTGGGCTTTTTTGGAGGTTGGTTGTTTTACTTGGAAAAACAGAACTGGAAAAAATGCAAAAGAATTGCCTTTAAAAAGACAAAGAACAAAAGCAACTGGTGTACACATTGTTAGTCAAGTGCATATAGCTGAAATTGTTTTACATAAAAACACTAATATTCAAAAGCCTCAATTAGTCTAAATAAATCCATTATTTACTAGATTTCTGGTTCAAAAGTATTCTAGTGTTTATTTAGAAGCACAAATTCCCTCACAGAAAATGTAGAATCAAATGAAGTAAAAATCATAAATGAACCAAATGTTCCATAGAATCTCTATGGATAGTAATTCCATGCTCTAATAATAAGAATAGAATGGTAGGGATATATTGCCAACCTCCTGACAAGGATAGTGATAGTGACTATGAAGTGTTAAGGGAGATTAGAGAGGCTATCAAAATAAAAAACTCCATAATAGTGGTGTATTTCAACTATCCCCAGATTGACTGGATACATGTCACTTCAGGACGGGATGCAGAGATAAAGTTTCTAGACACTTTAAATGACTGCTTCTTGAAGCAGCTAGTTCTAGAACCTACAAGGGTAGAGGCGATTCTTGATTTAGTCCTAAGTAGAGCACAGGATTTTGTTTAAGAGGTAAATATAACTGGACCACTTGAAAATAATGACCATAATGCAATGAAATTTAACATCCCTGTGGTGGGAAAAACACCTCAGCAGCCCAGCACTGTGGCATTTAATTTCAGAAAGGAGAAATACACAAAAATAAGGAGGTTAATTAAACAGAAATTAAAAGGCACAACGCCAAAAGAAAAATCCCTGAAAGCTGCATGAAGACTTTTTAAAGACACCATAATAGAGGCCCAATTTAAATGTATGCCCCAAATTAAAAAACAGTAAGAGAACCACAGTGGAGGAACAGCCAAGGAAAAAAAAGCAGTGGGAGATAAAAAGGAATAGTTTAAAAAGTGGAAGTTAAATCCAATGAGGAAAATAGAAAGGAGCATAAACTTTGTCAAATTAAGTGTAAAAAATATAATAAGAAAATCCAAAAAGAAGTTTGAAGAACAGCTAGCCAAAAACTCAAAAAGTAATAGCAAAATGTTTTTAAGTATCTCAGAAGCAGGTAAACAACCAGTGGGGCCACTGGACAATCAAGATGCTAAAGGAGCACTCAAAGACAATAAGGTCATTGCGGAGAAACTAAATGAATTATTTGCTCAGTCTTCAGAGTTAAGGATGTAAGGGAGATTCCCAAACCTGAGCCATTCTTTTTTAGGTGACAAATCTGAGGAATTTTCCTAGATTGAGGTGTCATTAGAGGAAGTTTTGGAACAAATTGATAAACTTAACCGTAACAAGTCACTAGGACCAGATGGCATTCACCCAAGAGTTCTGAAAGACCTCAAATGTAAAATTGCAAAACTATTAACTGTGGTTTGTAACCTATCCTTTAAATCAGCTTCTGTTCCTAATGACTGGAAGATAGCTAATGTGATGCCAATATTTTAAAAGGGCTGTAGAGGAGATCCTAGCAATTAAAGTCTAACTACAGTACTGGACAAATTAGTTGAAACTATAGTTAAGAATAGAATTGTCAGACACATAGATGAACATAATTTGTTAGGGAAAGTCAACAGATTCTGTAATGCAGGAATGAGGAACCTCAGGACTGGGGGCTAGATGTAGCTCCTGGCTTGCCTGGATCTGGCCCCCGAGGCTCAGGGTCCCCCTAGCACTGGGGAGCCTGCACTGGCACTCCACCCCCTCTGCTGCCTCACCATGGGGCTGGAGCACACAAAATCTACTAGGATGAACCCCCAGGTTCTGGTGTGAAAGGGTAAAGTGGGGAGTCTCTTTCCTTCTCAGCCAAGGGGCCACATTTTTTGTTTTTGGGGGGGGTTGTTTGCTTCTCACTTGTGTGTGGCCCCCAAATGATTTTTCTGTGGGTCAGCAGTCCCCAACCCAAAATAAGGTTCCCTGTCCCTGCTTTAAAGGGAAATAATGCCTTATTAAACTAGTAGAGTTCTTCGTGGGGGGTCAACAAGCATGTGGCCAAGGGGGATCCAGTGGTTATAGTGTACTTAGATTTCCAGAGAGCCTTTGACAAGGTCCCTCACCACAGTCACTTAAGTAGTTAGTTGTCATGGGATAAGAGAGAAGGTCCTCTCATAGACTGATAACTGGCAAAAGACAGGAAACAAGGGTAAGCATAAATGGTCAGTTTTCAGAATGGAGAGAGATAACTAATGATGTCTCCGAAGGGTCCATACTGGGACCAATCCTATTTAACCTATTTATAAATGATCTGGAGAAATGGGTAAACAGTGAAGTGGAAAAATTTGCAGAAAATACTAAACTCCTCAAGATAGTTAAAACCAAAGCAGACTGTGAAGAGCTGCAACAGGCCCTCACAAAACTAAGTGATTGGACAACAAAATGTGAAAGTTTTGGGTGGGGGGGGGCAGGTTAGTTCAGTGGTTTGTGCACTGGCCTGCTAAATCCAGGTTTGTGAGTTCAATCCTTGAGGGGGCCATTTAGGGATCTGGGGCAAATCTGTCAGGGATGGTACTTGATCCTACTATGAGGGCAGGGGACTGAACTCAATGACCTCTCAAGGTCCCTTCCACCTCTATGAGGTAGGTAATGTTGATAAATGCACATTGGAAAAAATAATCCCAACTATACATGTAATATGAGGGGGGACTAATTTAGCTATAACCACTCAAGAGAGAGATCTTGGAGTCACTGTGGATAGTTCTCTGAAAACATCCACTCAGTTTGCAGCAGCAGTCAAAAAAGCAAACAATGTTAGGAATCATTAAAAAAGGGATAGAGAATAAGACAGAAAAGATCTTATTGCCTCTGTATAAATCCATGGTACATGCACATCTTGAATATTACATACAAATGTGGTCACCTCATCTCAAAAAAGATATATTGGCATTGGAAAAGGTTCAGAAAAGGGTAACAAAAATGATTAGGGGTTTGGAACAGGTGCCATATGTAGAGAGATTAAAAAAAGACTGGGACTTTTCAGTTTAGAAAAGAGGAGACTAAGGGCAGATATGATAGAGGGCTATAAAATCATGACAGGCATGGAGAAAGTGAATAAGGAAAAGTTATGGGAACAAAAAAATAACTTAAGAACTAGGAGTCACTAAACAAAATTAATAGGTAGCAGGTTTTAAACAAACAACCAAAAGGAGGTTTTTCTTCACATAGCACACAGACAATCTGTGAAACTCCTTGTCAAAGGATGTTGTGAAGACCAGGACTTTAACAGGGTTCAAAAAAGAACTGGATAGATTCATGGAGGTTAGGTCAATCAATACTTATTAGCTAGAACTAGCCAATTAGCCCATCATAAGATGGGATTTTCAGGTCTCTCCTCCACCTTGGTCTTCTCTCCTGAGCCTCCGGTCTCTTGCGCCATCTCTCTCTCTCTCTCTCTCTCCTCCTACTGCTTCCCCCTCTGTCTCTCAGCTCTCCTCCACCTCCTGCCTCTCTCGTCTTCTGCCTCTCTCTCCGTCTCTTTCTTTCTTTTCTCCCCCTCCTGCCTCTCACTCTCCCTTTCTCTTCTCCTCCTCCTCCTGCCTCTCCCTCCCCTCCATCTCTCCCCTTCTCCTTCCCCTTCCCCTCCTGCTGTGGCGCTCGGCTGAGTGCTGCCTGCTCAGCCGGGCCACTGCAAGGGAGGGGGGCGGGGCGCTGATGTACACGGCCAGGAGGCAGGGCCATGTACGTCACCACCCCGCCCCCTTCCCCTCCCACCACGGGGGAGCCCAAATGGCCCCTTGCACTGATGGCTCCCCCGCGACGGCCCGGCTGAGGCCACCGTAGCTCCAGTGTGCACAGCCAGGGGAAAGGTCCATGTTCCCCAAATGAGGCAGATCCAGGTTCATCTTCCCCCTGCACTCCCCAGCATTTAAAATTTAGGAAACTATATACTTTACCCTCACTCCTGGATGAAGGGGTACAGCCGCCAATGTTCCCATATGAATCGGAGGGTGGGGAGTAACTTCAGCACCCTCCTGCCCTAAAGGGTATCTGAGGAGTGGGAGGCTTGGGACTGGGGCAGTCTCAGATGAGGGAGAGGAGGTGTGCCCCCATATGGCCCCTTTTCCCTGCCTGATGTTTCTCTTTTCTGTATGCTTTTATGAGCAGCAAGCCCATTCCAGGCGCATCCCATTTTCCTGGCACATAAGAGGAAGCTGTATACCAAATTTAGTGGTCCTAGCACTCACTGTTTTAGGGGGCGTTCTTGACCAAACTGAGACAGACAGACAAATTCTCTCAAATGTATAATAAATTATCAGTATGGATATTAGTTTTCTAAAGTTCTCATGTACAATTTTTAAAAGGATCTAAATTATTTAGTCTTTTAAGTTCTATTTTGAAAGGTGAAAATCAGTGTGGGTTGGCCAAATGGAAAAGTAGAGAACAACCATCAAACTTTTTGATGCTAGGACAGTGACTAGAAGTCTATGATGGATCAGGTTCTGTTCTGCCTTCACACTGCTGATATGATGACTCTCACCCTTTGTATCAGATCTCATTCTTTTGAACAGTTATTCTTTTTAAAGATCAACCCTTGAAACATTGTACATTTTTATTTACTAATCTTAGTTTGTCCCTTTTGTGGCACTATTGGAGCGTTCAAGACCATATGCCACACTTCCAGACGGTCACAGGGATCAGACATATCCATTCATCTCAAATTATTGCACTAGCGTTGCAACAACAATCACATTTCACTTATAGCAAGTGCAATGGTTGTAGGCAGACACATTAAGTCGGAGCCACAGCTTGGACTTTTTTTTTCCAACCACTGGATATCAGTACAGATTTCGTACCCCAAATTACCTTTTCTATGGTAACCTGCTAGCTGTACATTTCAGCAACACAAAATAAGTATGATTAACAGAGGTCTAATTTAAAAAACCTACAACCATGAGCTATATTCTATTCAGACACAGATGTGTGACTTGCATACAAGATGACTGTTTATTTTTTGCTAGTTTCCCGTCAATATGCTCTCATGTATCTGAGATTAGAATGCTATACTATTGATTTGCATTATTTTTTACAAAATTTCCGGTCATCAAGTTACTATTTTTGTGGCTTTTTTTTTCAAACACAAAATAGATATAAATCACAGAATGGCAGCAGTGCAGGTAAGTTCAGGGCTAAGTGTTAGTACAAATATGAATTTATACCATGTATAATCTGTATTCTGTATATGGTGGAACTTAGACAGCCAAACAGAAGGGCTATGAATTAGCTTTTAATTTCTATTATATATCTGGGGTTTTTTTACTGTTCATATTCATGTGTGTACTTACAAATTATAAAAGTAAATTCTTTAAAGGATCTCTATGTATCTTGCCAACTATGGGTTTTTTTCTTTGTTTCATTTTGTTGAGAGAAGGTTAGGTCAAAGAAGTGGACTTTACATTTCACTATGAAGGTGCAAACATCTGTGATAGTTCTGATACCTTCTCAGCAGAACCCACAGTCATGGACAGCTGCCAAGAAAGCTCTGTCTCCCTGAGTACTGGGAAAACTGCAGGACACTTTTTAAATAGAGGATTTACAGTTATATAGAGGCTAGAAATGGAAAAGACTGGTTAAACAACTAGCTGATCTCCCAAGGTGAGGAAATATTAAAAATATTTTGTATTTTCATAGCACAGTCATGCATTGATATTGTCCTTGACAACCTTGTCAGATTAGTATTACAATCCCCATTTTACACACAAGGTAATAAAGGCTAAGAATTTAAGTAAATGACCACTTTGCCACACAAAATGTATGACAAAGTAGGGGGAGGAAACCCCAGATCTATATTGATATTGACAGCAACTTATGCTTTAGTCACACAACCATTCTTCCTCCTTAAAGGGAATATTCCTGCTTTTGTTAAAATCAATGGAAAACTTCATTTGACTTCCACCGAAGTAGAAATGGGCCCACGTACATCTAGACTATGCTTCCTCCATTATTTCTCTGCCTTTTGTTAAACATTATTATCTGTGAGACAAATGGATTCCAATGTATTAATAACTCATACTTGATACATAGATGAAAACAAATAAAATTATATAAGACATTTGAAAAGCAGAATGAGCTGGCTTCTAGTGGACGCCCTGAGACAATTGAGTTCATGTGAAAAGCCTAGAAATTAAGCCAAGATAAAGTGTACATTTATCCAGCTGTATTTATCCATTTATCCACTCTGTATTTTCCAGAATGAGATGCCTATTTGAACGAGAAGAAGAAAACGTGCATGAAAAAAACATTATTGAGTGTTTACACCACCAAAAAGACTCCTTATATTGAAAAAAAAGGGAGAGGGGAGGAATACAGGTGCAGGAAAACTGTTTATCCAAAACAATAAATACACGCCTGAGAGGATTTGGGATACAGATAGGATGCCTGGAGAAAAAGACTTGGAGTTATTGCTTTTTAGGGATTATATCCGGTATCATAGAATTAGCCAAGAACATCAAAGAAATCCAACAGTCATAACAGCAGTATGAGACAAGTAAAGGGAAGATGACACTCAAGATTGAAAATGAAAGGCTGCATCCCTGACAGGCTGGAGTGCCAAAAAGGCCAAAAGGGAGGAAAAAAACAATGTGCTCTCTAGAAGCGTAATCTTTTTTTTTATTATTATTCACTTATAATTAAATCCACGGGGAATGAATAAAGATTTTCCAGGTTAGATCAGTTCTGCAGATTACTGTTTTAACTCTCTCTTATCTAGTTTGAATACATTTAGTCTTTAATTAGAACACTAGAATTCTGCAGTATTGCTTGAGAACATCACACAGGCCACCACAGAGAGAAGAAGAAGCCCTCACCCTTCATGGTGTGGATATGAATGGAGACCGGAGACAGTCCCTACTCTGGATTCTTGTTTAAATGAGCACAGAGTAGTTAGTCTTCTTGCAATACATGTGCTGCTTGCAATGCTGCTCAATAAACACATAGAATACATTTATGACCACAGATACGAACCAAATTTAAGGAGCATAGATGCTATATTAATAGACTGCTCAAGAGGCAGCTGTCTACTGCATGGGCTATCAAATATGTGAGAGAGCAAGACAGAATGAGATCATTCTGCTCACTAGTACTTCTACACAAATTGCTGATGGTTGCAGTTTATAGGAAAATATAATCCCTAATATTAGGATACAAATGTGACTGTTTTTTGGATTAAAATGAGTACAAATATTTTAGAAGTCTAAGCAGGGCCAACCAGGGTGTCATGGTCAGGGGGAAATCATGAGTGCTTAAATTGGCTAGGGCTTACTAGAGCTGAGCCCTGGCACCTCTGAGCTCCTGGGTAGCAGCTGCCACTCTGCCACCACCCCAGTCGGAAGGCAGCACCACTGCCAGCAGCACAAAATAAAGGGTGGCAATACCATGCTATGTCACCCTTACTTCTGTGGTGCTGGCATGGTATGGAATGGCCCTCAGAGCTACGCACCTGGTCAAAAGCTGACTAACTATGGCCATCATGATCAAGGGACAAGGAGCAGCAAGGGCCTGAGGTTTGAGGCAGCAGGGTGTTGGTATGATGAGGAAGAGCCAGCAATGGGGCAAGGGCACCAAAATACAAGTTCACCCAGGGTGCCATTTTCCCAAAGGCCAGCCCTGGTTCCAGGCCCAACAACAGAAGGTGGGGGTGGAGGAAGGGGCAACTGCCTTGGGGCCCAGCAAATCAAAAGTGCCCAGAACTCTGGCTGCTTTTTTCATGGCACTATTCATTGGTATATCAACAAATGTCTATTTTTACCTTGGCAGTCAGATATCTCCTACCCTTTCTCTTTTCCCCACAGATGACAGTGCTTCAAAAATGACCTGAATAGCCTTATGAGAAGAGAGGAAAACAGCATACTAAAGGCAGAAGTCATTAACACAATCATCTGTACCATCAAAAGATTCTGCAGTTTTACACCACAGCATTCTTGAGGGGAAAAACAACATCTATGAATTTCCAGTCAACAGACCTCTGACACATAAAGAGACATTTCCTTTTTCAATCTCTTGCTTGGCTCTCAAGTTCTATAGAAGATAAGGGCTTTCATGAAATCTAGTTTCTTGAGACTCAGTTCAGTTAGAAGTGAACTGGAAAATACAGCATCTGCTGCAGCTGCAGTCATCTACCCACCAATCAAATAGGTGTTTCATAGTTTTGGGACTTCTCACTCCTGGATGACCACAGAGAAGTAATGGCCAAGAATGATTTCATTCTCCTCTGTATCTCAGAATACCGTAATCATTTTTGACCAGACATGCCACAGTGATCCATGTTTTCATAATATCCATACTGGGCAACTGAAATACACTGTACCTGTAGGTAACCTTAAGGCCACCAATTGCCATTTCAGCTGTGTGTGAAATAAGAGGTGTTGGTGATGGTCTACAAAGTCTTAAATGGTTTGGATATCAGCTATATCAGATACCACCCAACTAAAGAAATATCACCTGATGGACATAGTATCTAGAAGATATTGCTAAGGAGATGCTCAGAGGCGTTCAGGATAGGTAATTTCTGAGGGGCGAACTTTGCTTGAGAAATTCAATCCTCTTAGACTTTTTTCGGGGGTACTTGAATACTGCTTCAACAGAAATTTAAATCTTTATTTGCCCCGAGTGACACCTCATCATTTGAAACCCTAATCTATTGAATGCAGACTACTTAGAAGAAACCAATAGAAAACAATAAGCTATTTGGCATGGTTGTAAGAAAACCATCCCCTTTTGACTTTAGTAATGCACATGCTGTTACCCCAATAATATTCTCACTGGAGACCACCCAGGGTTACACTAGTATGGGTTTATTTCCACTAGGTAAGACTAAAGAGGAGAAAGCAGCCACCAAAGGTTTAAACTAAAGAAGATGGAATTCCCTTTCTCTCACACACACACAGACAAGCAAGCAAGCACACACCCTTCCATTCATTCACTCATTCACATCCATTCATTCCTGCCTTCAGGCACTCACACACTTACACAGACATATGGGTTGCAGAAGGAGCCAAGGCATGTGGATCCTGGAGGGTCTGTCTGCTCATCATGGCTGGGGAAGCTGGTCAGGAGGAGAGACACTGGAGGGGAGCTTCTCAGGATCAGAGGAAGGAAAAAGAGAGAGTCTCACATGTATTCCTTCCCTTTATATAGTGTCTGAATGGCCCCTGTGACTCATTCAACTTGTCATCAGGGAGCATGCCCAGACTTCCCTTTATCCAGCAGAGAGCATGCCCAGACTGTGATGACTCATTGAAATGTGCTCCATTGTTCCCAGTCTTCTTCAAACACACTCTCACACTCACACTCTCTCTCCATTCATTCATTCATTCAGGGGAGAATGCAGCTTAGGGAAAGTTACAAGCAAGGTGGCTGAGAGTTACAAAGATTACAAAGTTGCAGTTTATAGTAAATTTGAGAGTTACACAGATTACAAAGTTTGACAAAGATCACAATGAGTTACAGTTTAAAACCTTAGACCTTACAGTTTGGTGTAGCTTCAGAAAATCCATGTATATAAATCAAGTAAGCTCAGGCGGAGGCTTTTTTATGCAACACGTGCCTAATTATCTGGTTTCTGATTCATTTTAATTTTCATACTGGATGAAATTCACCTCTGTGTGGTGGTCTGAATCAAGTCCTACAAACCATTTAGAAATCACCCTTTACAGAGAACTTAATTGTTGAAACTTTTATTGGTGCAGTTATTGCATGAACCCATGACCCTCAGGGAAAACCAGTATGTCACCTTCAGCTGATTGCTTAGACCTTGTTCTGGCCCTCTTCACAGATATACCTTTCACCCAATGTATGCATTGATTTGCCTTGAAAGCAACTTGAAATAGCTGTGAAATAAATTATATTTTTCTGAATTATAACAAGACCCTCACAATTTGGAAAATTTTTAATGTAATTCAGCTGTTCTAAAAGGGGCCATTAAATGAAAGTAATGGAAAAGGAGTGTAAAACATCCAATGGATTCTCTTTTGATCAACTGCACTTTTCATATTTTTGTGTTGCATCCAAGAACCTCAGTGGGAACTGATCTCAGTAGGCAAAGTTATTTTCCCTAAGAAATCTTAGGCCTTTCATATACTGACAAGTGACAAAGGATTTCTTTCCCCCTGACCCTCTTGAATTTATAAGTTGAAATTTCACAAGATCAAGACATAAGAAAAGAGACTACAAACACATTGCAAGTAGCAGAAAAGTTCAAATGGGGGATATGCATTTGCAACCTTCTCTAAAATTCAGCTCTTTGTTGAAGGGAAAAGAAGAAAAAGAAAATGTAGCTTCAGTCCCTTTGTCAGACAACTTGTGTAGGGTCCCAGACATTTAGCTATGGAAGTGCAAAAGGGGAAAAAAGATACAGAATCTTCCATAGAACATTGTCTGATACCCAATGGTCTTTTAAAACTCTTTGGTCCTTAGGCTTTAAAGGTTGGACAGTACTGAGTATCAAAGACCTGATAAAACACCAGAGACAACTGCCTCTTCTGTAATGTTGGGACATAATTTTCCTTCAAATTTATTGGACAGAAAATTGGATTTTTTATTGGACAGAAAATTGGACTGAACATTTCATTTTTAATTGAAAAAAGCAACCTCCTAAAACCAAACTATTTAAACTGAGAAGAGAATATATTTCTCTCTAAATATCTTACCACAGTAGAGTTAAATTTCCTCATGTTCTCACTGTGTTCTATGAGCAAGGACTTTCAATCCCTCATGATTCACCAGAGTAAGAGGTGACTATGATCAGGAAGACCCGCAACACCTGTGTCAGCACTGCTTCTGTCTCCTCCACCTGCGCCTGTAGCCAGACAGAGTTCCTAAGCATGGATGCCTCTACCCAGATCCTGGTGTGGTTTTGCAGGGACTGTGGCTTGTAATTCCCACTTACTGATATCCAGGCCGAGGAGATCATCCAATGCGACAGGTGCCTGCTGGTGGAATCTCTCAGGCAGCAGGTGGGAGAGATACAGGAGGAGGTGGCTAGGTTGAGGAGCACTCAAATCCATTAGCAATTCCTGGACCATGTTCATGAGGAGATAGCTGAGGTAGCTGTCCCAGTACACAGGACTTCGGACACAACACTGGTGGAGGAGGAGACGGCTCATGGTGGACACTGGCAGCTGGTTACTTCTGGCAGCAGGCACTGCTCCACCCCTGCTCCGTACCCTCCCGCCATGGTACTAGGAAACCGTTATGCTCTTCTTTATACAGGAGATAAGGAATCACCCCCTACAACAGAGGAGGAGAAGCCTCGTACCCCCCAAGGCTGGAGGTCTGCTGCCACCACTGCGAATAGGAAACGTAGGGTAGTGGTGGTCGGAGACTCTCTTCTGAGGGGGACGGAGGCGCCCATCTGTCGCCCTGACATTTCATCTCGGGAGGTATGCTGTCTGCTGGGGGCCCATATCCGAGATGTTACGGAGGCATTGTCGAGGATTATCCAGCCCTCTGACTACTACCCCATGCTACTCATCCATGTGGGCACAAATGATACTGAGAGGTGTGACATTGAGCGGATCAAGAGTGACTACAGGGCTCTGGGAGTACAGGTGAAAGAGTTTGGAGTGCAGGTGATATTCTCTTTGATCCTTCCTGTTGAAGGTAGGGGCCCGGGCAGAGACAGGTACATCCTGGAGGTGAATGCTTGGCTGTGAAGATGGTGCCACCAGGAGGGCTTTGGCTTCCTCAACCATGGGATGCTATTCCTGGAAGGACTGCTAGGCAGAGATGGCGATCACCTTTTAAGGACGGGGAAGACCCTATTTGGACACAGACTGGCTAACCTAGTGAGGAGGGCTTTCAACTAGGTTCTATGGGGACAGGGGAGCAAAGCCCATGGGTAAGTGGAGAACGTGGAGATCTGGGAGATGGGTCAGAAATGGGAGGGAGCGTAGGATATAATGGCAGAGAGAAAAGAGGGTATCTTAGATGCCTATATACAAGTGCAAGAAGTATGGGTAATAAGCAGGAAGAACTGGAAGTACTAATAAATAAGTACAATTATGACATTGTTGGCATCACAGAAACTTGGTGGGATAATACACGATTGGAATCTTTGTATAGAAAGGTACAGCTTGCTCAGGAAGGATAGACAGGGACAAAAGGGAGGAGGTGTTGACTTGTATATTAAAAATGAACACACTTGGAGTGAGGTGGATATGGACATAGGAGACGGAAGTGTTGAGAGTCTCTGGGTTAGGCTAAAGGGATTAAAAACAAAGGTGATGTCATGCTAGGAGTCTACTACAGGCCACCTACCCAGGTGGAAGAAGTGGATGAGACTTTTTTTAAACAACTAACAATATCATCCAAAGCCCAAGATTTGGTGGTGATGGGGACTTCAACTATCCAGATATATGTTGGGAAAATAACACAGCAGGGCACAGACTATCCAATAAGTTCTTGGACTGCATTGGAGACAACTTTTATTTCAGAAGGTTGAAAAAGCTACCAGGGGAAGCTGTTCTAGATTTGATCCTAACAAATAGGGAGGAACTGGTTGAGAATTTGAAAGTGGAAGGCAGCTTGGGTGAAAGTGATCATGAAATCATAGAGTTCACAATTCTAAGGAAGGGTAGAAGGGAGAACAGCAAAATAGAGACAATGGATTTCAGGAAGGCATATTTTGGTAAGCTCAGAGAGCTGATAGCTAAGGTCCCATGGGAATTAAGACTGAGGGGAAAAACAACTGAGGAGAGCTGGCAGTTTTTCAAAGGGACATTATTAAGGGCCCAAAAGCACGCTATTCCGCTGCGTCGGAAAGATAGAAAGTAAGGCAAAAGACTGCCTTGGCTTAACCACGAGATCTTGCATGATCTAAAAATAAAAAAGGAGTCCTATAAAAATGGAAAGTGGGACAAATTACAAAGAATGAATATAGGCAAACAACACAGGAATACAGCGGCAAGATTAGAAAAGCAAAGGCACAAAATGAGCTCAAACTAGCTACGGGAATAAAGGGAAACAAGAAGACTTTTTATAAATTCATTAGAAGCAAGAGGAAGACCAAGGACAGGGTAGGCCCACTGGTCACTGAGGAGGGAGAAATAGTAGCAGGAAACATGGAAATGGCAGAGATGCTTAATGACTTCTTTGTATCGATCTTCACCAAGAAGTATGAAGGAATGCCTAACATAGTGAATGCTAGTGAGAAGGTGGTAGGTTTAGAAGATAAAATAAAAAAAGAACATGTTAAAAATCACCAGAAAAGTTAGATGCCTGCAAGTCACCAGAGCCTGGTAGTAGTCTAGAATGCTGATAGAGGAGATGTATCTGGGCCTTCATTTCATCAGGCCTGGGACAGGAGAGATTCCAGAAGACTGGAAAAGGGCAAATATAGTGCCCATTTACAAAAAAGGGAAATAAGAACAACCCAGGAAACTACAGACCAGTCAGTTTAACTTCTGTGCCAGGAAGATAATGGAGCAAGTAATTAAGGAAATCATCTGTAAACACTTGGAAGGTGGCAAGGTGATAGGGAACAGCCAGCATGGATTTGTAAAAAACAAATCATGTCAAACCAATCTGATAGCTTTCTTTGATAGGATAACGAGACTTGTGGATAAGGGAGAGGCGGTAGATGTGGTATACCGAGACTTTAGTAAGGTGTTTGATATGGTCTCGCATGATATTCGTATCAATAAACTAGGCAAATAAAACTTAGATGGGGCTACTATAAGGTGGGTGCATAACTGGATGGATAACCGTACTCATAGAGTAGTTATTAATGGTTCTCAATCCTGCTGGAAAGGCATAACAAGTGGGGTTCTGCAGGGGTTGTTTTGGGACCGGCTCTCTTCAATATCTTCATCAACGATTTAGATATTGGCATAGAAAGTACGCTTATTAAGTTTGCAGATGATACCAAGCTGGGAGGGGTTGCAACTGCTCTGGAGGATAGGGTCATAATTAAAAATGATCTGGACAAATTGCAGAAAAGGTTTGAGGTAAACAGGATGAGGTTTAATAAGGACAAATGCAAAGTGCTCCACTTAGGAAGGAACAATCAGTTTCACACATACAGAATGGGAAGCAACTGTCTAGGAAGGAGTATGGCAGAAAGGGATCTAGGGGTTATAGTGGACCACAAACTGAATATGAGTCAGCAGTGTGATGCTGTTGCAAAAAAAGTAAACATGATTCTGGGATGCACTAACAGGTGTGTTGTGAGCAAGACACGAGAAGTCATTCTTCCGCTCTACTCTGCGCTGGTTAGGCCTCGATAGGAGTATTGTGTCCAGTTCTGGGCACCGCATTTCAAGAAAAATTTTGAGAAATTGGAGAGGGTCCAGAGAAGAGCAACAAGAATGATTAAAGGTCTGGAGAACATGACCTATGAAGGAAGGCTGAAAGAATTGGGTTTGTTTAGTTTAGAAAAGAGAAGATGGAGGGGGGACATGATAGCAGTTTTCAGGTATCTAAAAGGGTGTCATAAGGAGGAGGGAGAAAACTTGTTCATCTTGGCCTCTGAGGATAGAACAAGAAGCAATGGGCTTAAACTGCAGCAAGGGAGGTTTAGGTTGGGCAGTAGGAAAAACTTCCTAACTGTCAGGGTAGTCAAACACTGGAATAAATTGCCCAGGGAGGTTGTGGAATCTCCATCTCTGGAGATATTTAAGAGTAGGTTAGATAAATGTCTATCAGGAATGGTCTAGACAGTATCTGGTCCTGCCATGAGGGCAGGGGACTGGACTAGATGACCTCTCGAGGTCCCTTCCCGTCCTAGTATTCTATGATTCTATTATGCAATCTTTTGCTCTCCGACCCCACTTTTAAAAGTGAGATCATGGTGCATCTTTAGATATGTAATACATCCAGGTATGCAGTCTACAGAGGAGAATGGAAAATGAGGCATGCAAACTACAGCTCCTATGGAGTACATTAGATGCATTTTTAATCAAACTATTTCAGGGTTTTTTGTTTTTTTTTCAGCTAAAATTTTAAAATTTTCTATATGAAATTTAAATGGCAATTATTTTTATCACAATTTTCCAAGCATCTCTATTCATCTGTTCAGCTTGTTTCTTTGGTGCCAATGCAATCAATATACCAGGCACTGGATAAAAAGGAAGAAGGAAAAGGGAAGCTATCATGGGAAATTTTACAGTTTAGTGAAACAGACTTCTTTACGTTCAGTTTCATGATACTTTAGTAACGTACTGACTTTGCATTTTGTTTGTAAGCTCCTCAAGCAGAGGGTTCTGTTCTTTGCCTGGCACAGTAAAGATACTCTAACATGCCAGACAAACTAATAGATGCTATGTGAATTAAAGTAAAATAACACCATTCTTACTGATGTGGAAGAGAAAGAGAGATGGCACAAAACTGTCATCCTGCACTAACTGTTAGCAAGGCTTCTTCTTTTGTAAAGAGTTTAGACTGAAAACTATGACAAACTGATCAGAGTAAGAAAATGAAAAGAACATTTCTGATGTACCTACACATGGGGTTCTGCTATCAGTATACAAAGAAAGAAGAGTAGGAGGCACCAAAAAGACCAAAAGAACGTCTATGCAGTAGAAAGGGGAGGAACTTCTCTCTTTCTGTCTCTTTCAAAAAGGCCTGTTCCTTCCCTTTTGACATGTACAAAGCAGTCCACTTTGGAATGTCTTTGTCCTGACCTGGGCAGTGGTTCCACCAAGAGCAGGCTTAAGGGCAAAAAATGAAAGGAGCAACTGCACCCGTGAGGCAAAAATAGATGAAGAAATAATATGAACAAAACAGCCCAGAGGCCACATACACATGCCAGTAAGCAACAATACGTTTGTGGGCTATGACTCTATTGTTGTGCTTCATTGTAATGTTGCCACACAAGCTGTATATATATACTAAATGCTGTTATTTGGACAAGAAACCCATCAAAGCGGCTGATTGTAACTTTGCGGGATCACCTCTCTGTAACAAATATCCCAGATTTGTCAGATGATGAGCATTTTCCTAAAGTATCAGAAGGAAAAGCTTAACCTAATAAATCACCAGTTACTATTGCCCCTTTCTGATAATCCATATTCTGAGTTACTCTAACCTGATGGGAGAAATGATACTAGAGCATGATACCTACCATTCTTTCTCTTTCTTCCCCTCCGCCTTCCATTAATACTAATGTGAGCCTTTCTGCATCCAGCTTTAAGAGCAGGCACCAGTCCACTTTTGCCATTCCATTATCCCCAACAACCAAATTCTCTGCTTTCTTCACCAGCATGATCATTGCCATTGAAAAAAGCAATCTAGGATAATCTGTATCAGCAGAAACTGTATTAATGTTCAATACCTTTCAGTATTTTCAAGCAAAGACCAAACACAATTACTCTCACTCCACAGGAAAAACTATTTATACAGCTAATTGGAGAGATAAGCTGGATCTGCAGCCATTATCAGTCATGAAGATTCTGCATATATGCGGGCTGATTAGATTCTGCGCATCTGAAATATGATAGCCCATAGAAGGTCAGCCTTTTCAAGAACTATGCTGTCTGCATAGAAATTATCGAAGTATTCAAATGGGGAAAAAGTTTATATTTGGCAAATTGTTACATGCTATGCTATTGATATGTGTATAGGCATAAATTCATATCTAAAATACCTGCCTTTAACAGGTAATGGAAGTAGTTGTCTAGATAGATGGTCTAGATAGATGGATAGATATTTTCTGCCTCAGACCTTTTTCCTGTGGGATTGCTAATTCTTCACATAAGGTGCATCCAGATTGCAATGTTATTTCGAGATAACTATCATTATTTCAAAATAACAACGCAAGTATCTACACAGCCATTGCATTATTTTGAAATCATTTCGAAATAACAGACAGCTTATTTCACAATCTGTAAACCTCATTCTACGAGGATAATGCCTATTCTGAAATAACTAATTCGAAGGAAGGCGTGTGTAGATGCTCCACTGCTGCTATTTCAAAATAGCTCCTCACCAGGGCTATTCTAAATTATTCCTCCCCAATGCCTCCTGGGACTCTAAATAGAGATAGCACATCTACATTAGGGAAGCTTGCCTAGGAGTAATTTTGAGGCTTCCCTGCAGTGTAGATGTGCTATTTTGAAATAAGATATTTCAGAATAACTATTCTGGAATAGTTTCTTTCAAAATAAGCGTGCAGTGTAGATGTACCCTTAGTGTCACTGACAGAACCTGTGCATCAGTCCTGTATTGTGCTCACCTCAGCAAAAGGGAAACATCCTTAAGTACACTGAGCAATTTGCATAAAATCCTGGGATCATGGCTATAAGGCAGACAGGGCTAGAACATGGGCATCTTAAGACTACCTTCTTGATTACTGACCACATATATAGAGAGAGAGACAGATAAAGGTAGACAGAGAGAGAGAGAGAGTGTTTGGGGGTTTGGGGTTTTTTTTAATAAAAAGGAACTGACAAGAGATACCATGGCAGCATTAATTGCTTTTGCTCTTATCCTCAATAGTGTAGCTCAGGGGTCGGCAACCTTTTTAAACCAAAGAGCCAAACTACATCAAAATTCAGAGCAAGTTGTCAACAAAGAGCAGTATAAGAATGCCCATTGGTATGACTGAAAATATACAACTTAATATTATTGATAATTGACATGATGATTAATAATAACGCAAATACAACATTGTACTCACATATATGTAATGGGACTTCTGCTGCTGCATCTTTTTGCACATTTCTTTGAAGTTTACATCATAACTGGTCAAATTCAGGTTCATGCAGCATTCAAGCTAAATGAGTAATTATGTATTTTTAAATTTTTGAATTTTTCATTTTAATTTAAAAAGTTGCATGTATTTTGGGAATGATAAAAGAACCATATTTGGTTCCACACTGAACCATAGTTGGCTCGAGAGCTGTAGGCTGTAGACCCTGTAGCTGCTCATATCATGTCAAAAGGGTCTGTATTCTGTAAGACACACTAGCATACAGTAAAAAACAACGAATAGTGTAGCAGCACCTTAAAGACTAACAAAACAAGTAGATGGTATCATGAGCTTGAAGTAGGTTGTACACACGAAAGCTCATGATACCATCTACTTATTTTGTTAGTCTTTAAGGTGATGCTACATTATTTGTTGTTTTTCCAGTTACAGACTAAATTCAGCTAGTCCTCTGAAGCTTTTTAGCATACAATAGACAGTGTCGCTGTCGCAGTATTAGTCTCAGCATATGAGAGTCATAAGGTAAGTGAGGGAAAATATTTTACTGTACCAACTTCTGCAGGTGGAAGAAAGAAGCTTTGAGCAGCACAGATGGAAACTGGAAACTGCATCTCAAAAGCTTGTATCTTCCACCTGCAGAAATGGGTCCAGTAAAACACACTGCTCATCCACTTTGTGTCTCTATTGTCAGAAGACATCCAATGTTGAAATTTCTTTCACTCAGGCCAAAGGTGGTTCTGCCTCATTTATGCCCTCCCAGTACACAATGAAGTTATTTAAACAAGATGTCCTGGTTTATAAATTCAGCAAAATTAGCAGATGTTTCTTAATTTAGCCTTCAATACACTAGCAAAGTTTCTTTTGAGTTTTGGTATATACAGTAAATATGAATCTTTCTGATATATGCATTCAAGAAATAGGTTTTGAAAACATGTAATTATTTTCTTCATTAATTCTGAAGCAAAAAACAGACATATGGCTAACACCTACCTTTAGACACTTGTACAATATCAATAAGCTTTCCCACAAAATATTAATTAAGTAATTGTAAGATATGAAGCTTATAAAAGGAATTTCTCTTGTACTAAATAATTTACTCTGTGAAATCCTAGATATTTCTCATCTTACTCTTCTCAAATTGCATCACTCGTTTTGTTGACTTATTAATATTTTTTCCCAGGTTTCAGTGAATTACAAAAAGTTGCCAGGTGGTTTCTGGCTATCTTGTCAGGAGAGCACAGTACATATTTATAATCATTTCCTTCCTGCAAGTAGAACCAAAAATCTAAGGATAAAAGCGGTTTGCAATCCTGCATCTATTCTGACAATATAATCCCAGAACAAATCAATATTCTGTACAGTAACCTGTGATGCTCTGGGGTGTACAGAGATATATTTGATCGTTCTACATATTTTGTTGAGTCCTGGCAATATGATCTGTACAGCATTGAGCACAGAGTAAAAGGCAGTCCCTGTCCCAAGGAATCCACAATCTTATGTTATTACCAATTAAGAACATATTGAGGAAAGCTACTTGGTGCGCTACAAATGGCTAATACTAGATGCAACCACACTACTTGTGTTATTTAGTATTGGATGTAATAACTACAACACTTCAAGAGCTGGCACTTAAAACTGAAGAGATGTTAAAGGAAGTAAAACTTGGCACAAAATGTAAACACCCTGAACTTCCTATTATTTGCATGATTTTGGATTATACCAAAACTCAATTTTTTTAGATAGAATAGTTTACATGTATTGCAGAAATGCTAGGAGCAGTGAAAATGCCATCTTCAGAAGATTGTACAGCAAGGGCCTTCACTGTAGTACAAGATTAAACAAATATGGTTAGCATGTTCCTGCACATTCATTAAAACATTAATTATGCAACTCCTACTCTGGTTTGGGCTTTTCTTGCAACACTTGGTTCTGGTTGAAACTTCACTAAAGTCACTGTAAAGATTCCTACTAGCTCCAATGGGCCTCAGATTAAATGTCTAAAAATGTTATGAAAAGAGCGTATAGTTATACGAAAAGAAAAATAATGGACTTTGGATTTTGATTGACGATGCTCTTTCACTGAAGCTGTAACGCATGATAAAACTACTGCATTATTTTTATGTTCTCCTTAAGGAGATTGCTAGGTGAAAATACTCTTCTTTTATTTTAAATTATGATTGAACTAGCATTGATACTCTCTCACTGAAACTCTCACAACTCTCTCATTATTTTTAAATGCATACCTGAGGTTAGAAGAACTAATTACAATTGTAATAATTTAGAACCTAAGAAAATTAAAATTATACAATGAAACAATTTCAGTTCTGTCTTTCATAAGAACAAAGGTGCATTTCTTTAAATGCATTTGTTTAAATGGGCTACCTTTAAAACCTTGCCTAAATATTTTAGAAGATGAAGGGAAAAAAATTATCGATGAGTTTCACAGAAAAAAAAATACAACATATTAATCTTACATTAATTCTTAATAAGATCCAAGGTAATATTTTCAAAAGTGCCTAAGTATTTTAGGGTCTAAAGTCCCCTTTTTAAAATTCATATAGGATACGTCTACACTACAGCACTATTTTGGGATACTTCCTATATCCTGAAATAGCTATTTCATGTCCTGAGACCATACCCATTATTTCAAAATATCTTTCGAAATAATGGGCTTGCTATTTCGACATCTCTGTAAACTTTATTCCACAAGGAGTAAGGGATATTTCAGAATAGTGATTTATTTTGAAATTTGGCAGTGTACAGACAGTGCCAAATTACAAAATAAGCTATTTTGAAATGCACTCAAACTAAGTTATGTAATTTGCATAGCTCAAATTGTGCAGCTTATTTTGAGCTAAGGATGCAATGTAGACATACTCACAGAAGCCTAAATCTAATTAAAATGTAATGGTACTTTGGCTGCTAAATGACTTGGTTGCTTTGAGAAAAAATGGAATTAATGCTCCTATATCACTTAGGGCATGTCTACACAGCAAGGCTAAAGCTGAAATAAGCTACACAACTTGAGTTACATCAATTGCGTAGCTTAAGTCGAAATAGCTTTTCAGTTTTTTTCCATTGTCTACACAGCAGGAAGTCTGAGAAAGAGCACTCTTCTTCCGACTTCCCTTACTCCTCATAAAATGAGGGTTACTGGAGTCAGAGTAAGAAGTCCTCTAGCTTGACATTATTTTGACATTATGTTGAAATAACAGTTTGCTGTTTAGACATGGACTATGTTATTTCAGAATAACGTTAGTTATTCCAAAATAACACTGCTACGTAGAAGTACCTCGAGACACTAAAAAATTTTAACCCTTATTCCATAAACATAGATCCTTCCTGAAAACTTGCACATGGGCTGAAGAAAGCTACCTGCATCAAGAGCCTATGGCCCAAATCATATTTCCATTATCCTCGACAACAAAACTCCCAGAGACTTCAAGTAGAACGAGGATTTGACCATTTATCTTTTAAATAACTGGTCAGATTTTTTGAATCACATATGGGAAAATAGATTTTTAATCCAATACTACTACCTATATGTTTCCCCAAGGAATGTTGGATGTTAGACACTCTCTCTCACACACACACTTTGTAATTGTAAATTTTGGCCAGGACTAACATTTCCCTATGAACAAATCATCCTATTACATTGCTCTTGTCTTCAGAACCACATTGTGCAGGTTACCAAGACATGCAAGCAGCTCTGTCTCCCTAAAGACAAAGAAGACCTGATTCAAATCCAGTAAAGTCAGTAGAAAGACTCCCATTGATTTCAGTAGGCTTTGGATCAGACTCATAATGAATATTTTATAAAGTATGGCCTCCAATAAATTAAGTCCGATTTCTTACTAATTCCTGTTTCAGTTCCAACCCCAAGGAACAATTATGAATAAATTACAGTTTCAGACCCCTGCTGTCATTGCTGCTTTGGATGCTCCTGCTAATTTACCAACTGAAGAGGACTGAATTCATTTTCAGAAATGAGTCTCTTCCAGTCCCTCTTGAACTGTTGTTCAGCATTTTATTATATCATAAAGAATTAATATACACTGCATCATGTGTGAGAATACCATCTTTTACCCTCAAGTATCTATTGACTACATGATGCTATAGTAAAATCCAGTCAAATTTTCAAGTACATTAAGAGAATAGCTAGCATGTTATACAGCTAACATTTTCTAACCCCATTAGCCACTTTATATGGTACTTATAAACTGCACATGATAGATTTGTAATTGGTGGGCAGGACCAAGACTTTAATGTACATCTGTACCATTGTAGTCAGGAAAATATATTGTACTCTGGTCAATAGTATGATGGTCACAGATGCAACACTTGTCCAAATATATTCCCTTTTTGCTACCTAAACCTCCACTCATGGTTTGCCTTTATTCCTCAGCCTTACCCATTTCTTTTAATAGTAACATCTTGTGGCTGGTAAATAAACCAGCACAATCTCTTCTACTCTTCTACTATACATTAGAAAAGATCATATACAATAATAAATTTACCCAGGGAAAACTTTTTTTAATGTTAGCAATGAATACAGGAAATGATGTTTAGAATGTGCAGGCTAGTTTAGACTAAGTTTCATTAATGCTAAAATGACAACAAGTAGTCCTATAGCTTAAGAACATAAGAATGGCCATACTGGGTCAGACCAAGGGTCCATCTAGCCCAGTAACCTGTCTGCCAACAGTGGCCAATACCAGGTGCCCCAGAGGGAGGGATCAGAACAGGTAACCCTCAAGTGATCCCTCCCCTGTCACCCACTTCCAGAGAAACAGAGGCTAGGAATACCATTCCTACCTATCCTGCCTAATAGCCATTGATGGATCTAACCTCCATGAATCTATCTAGCTCTTTTTTGAACCCTGTTAAAGTTCTAGCCTTCACCGTATCCTCTGGCATGGAGTTCCACAGTTTGACTATGTGCCGAGTGAAAGAAAACTTATTTTTGTTTGTTTTAAAACTGCTGCACCTTAGGGTATGTCTGGTAAACCTCATTCTACGAGGAAGAAGCCTTTTTCCGAAAGAGCTCAGACTAACATGGCTACCCTTCTGAGACTTTTATGCTAAAATGGTTATTGTTTTCTAATTGACAGAGTAAGAATATTGTAACATTATGATTAAAACATAATTATGTAAATCATTGTTACTACCACTGTTATATAATTGCAACAAATCTTGTACAAAGTGTGCCAAGTAAGATATCTCTGGAAAAGTTATGATGTGCATGATAGGATAATCATATCTGTGTGCATGTATCATTCTTGTATTCGGAAATTATGAATATTGACCAAGTACCGATATTTCAAATGTGTTTCCCATTTCACCTGTGTGTGAAGGATCGAGGTCTAGTTGGGCTCAGTTTGGAGAGGGATGCAGGTCTGGTCCAGTTCAGGAGTTTGGTCTAGGGAGAGATGCAGGTCATGTCCAGTTTGGTCTGGGGAGGGAGGTGGGTATGGTCCAATTTGGAGAGTTGGGTGTGGTCTTTTGGGGGCCACAGTTGGTCCTGATCCTAGTCTCTGTGCCTCTGTGCCTGAGGGGGAAAGGACTAGCCAGGCTAGTATGAATTATGACACTGTAAATACAATGTATTACAGTTTTATAAATTAAAAAAAATGAAAATGCAAAAATGTAATTCAAGCCCTGGTAGTTCATATGAGTAATCGGGGGATTAACTAATAATACTAGTAATAGTGTGGTCTTTCGCTTTTAGTGGCAGCCACACATGGCTGCTGGTTTGGCCAGCTTTAGTTTTTGGTAGCTTTTTACACACACACACACACCCCTCTCTCCCTGAATGCACTTTCCCTACCTCGGCTTAACTGCCGCTCTCGTGCCCTCTTGTTATGCAGCCCAAGCAGGGAATGTGACCTTGATGCAGGAAGCTCTGACATTGCTCCTTGGTCCCTCATCAGAATCTCTGAGGAGCCTGTGGACTGAGGAGCAGCAATCCCAGACAGAGTGAGCAGCAATGGCAGCTGCTTCATGCATCCAGGTCTGTTTCCCTACTTGTGTACAGGAGGGGAGCAGGGGTTAGGAGTGAAGGCGTGTAGGGATTAGGGGTGCAGGAGCGGGAAGCTCATTGGGCCAGGGGCAATGCGAAGCACCACATCCACTGGGCACCAGAATGGAAATTTGCCCGGGGTGCCATTTTCCTTAAGGCCAGCCTGCAAGTAGTCAGAGGGCATGGATCAAAGCTGGGGTTTTTAAACTGCACTGTAGACATACTTATAGACCAGAAGGACTTCTCAGTACTTAAAGTTAAGCACATATTTAAGTGCTTAGCTAGAGTAGATACAGGAGAAAACTTCTAAAAAAATATTCCTTTACATATAACTGCCCACAATTAACTGCTCTTTCATTAAGTTGGCAGCATACTACCATTTTAGTAAGTCTAGGGAAAACAGGGACTGACACACGCACACAAAATATCCTTCATGCAACATCCCCTTCCTGCATACACAATGAAATCACTGTGTGCGTGTCACAACCCCAGTGTAACAACTCTAATCCTAGGCCAGAATCAAGGTCCAGACAAGGGTGGGAGTTAGAGATAAGCCGACTTGCATCCATTTCACAATAGCAGCTCCTGTCCCACAGGATTGGGCCTGGCTCCCTGCACTGAGTACTGTGACCCAGTACACAAGCTGATAGTGCTACTCAGCTTTGGTCCACCTGATCATCCATCATGGCCTCTCTTCTGCCCTGGGCCAGAAGAAACAAAGTGCATGTTTGTGTTGGGCCCCACCAGCCATCTGGAACCTTCCAGTGAGCCACTGGTGGGATGGGAACCACAGTTACACACACATAACTACAGTTTGTGCAAAGGACAGACATTATAGTGCTTATATTATGTATAGTAATGGCCAGAGATTCAGTCCCTTTTTAGTTCTAGCAGCACAAAGATAAGCTATGCAAATCCCATCTTCCCAAGTGGAAACTCCTCTTGGACTGAGTTCTTCAGCAAAGAGCCTGTTCCCCGAGTATTACCGCCAACCCCTCAATGGCCCTGTTTTCCATGGCATGAATGGGATCAAATAGCTGCATGGTCATTCCTGGGCTCTGACTTGGAGAAGGCCCCAAAGCACATAGTTCATGCTCTGAATTACGCCAGGCCCAGGGGTCAGTGAAGAATCTTCAGTGGAAGCTCTAGATCACCGAGTACAAATACACCTTTAAATGTATTATTTCCATTCTTATTAAAAAGAGCCAAACACATTTTTCTATATTCCCAAGAAATAAACATTTATACAGCCTCCTTTCCCACAAAAATGAAATCAGATTTTGAAAAGTGTGTGTAGCCTTGTGTAGGCTACTGAAGCATGATAGCCAGATGGAAACATTAAATTAAATTAGTCTAGTGTAGAAGACACTGTGTGTGGTTATTTTTCTTTAGAAAACATTTTATCCTTATTATATTTTAAAAAGAGAGAAGAGCACAAAGCCAGATCGTCCTAGTTAACAGTATAAAGCAATTATAGGTGATACTTAGCCAGATACTGTTCTTATTTGTAGCAGTCTAATTCAAAGTAACAAAAAGTACATGCAGTAGCATAGACTCCTACACTCATATGGTTCATTGAAAACAGTGGGATTCTGGATGAGCACAAACTATCACATCTACTGCAGGAATTAAAATTGTGCAACAGTGCAGAATTTATCCTTCTGCTTCCTAGAGCAGTGGTTTTCAACCTGCAGACTCTGGACACCGGGGGGTCTGCAGATTATATTGAAGATTTCCAAAGCAGTCCGCACCTCCATTTGATATTTTCTAGGGATCCACAAAGGAAAAGAAAAAAGGCTGAAAAACACTACCTAAGGCCTTGTCTATACTTACGCAGAGATCAACACTCCAGAGATCAATCTTCCTGGGTTCAATTTAGCAGATCTAGTAAGGACCTCCTAAATTGACCACTGAAAGTGCCCCCTGTCAACTACAGTACTCAACAGAGTCGTGAGGAATAATGGAAATTGATGGGAGGGTGTCATGGCTCCTTCCCCATTCTGGCATGATAAATGCAGAAGTGGGGGCAGGCTTTGGTATAAAACTTCCCCCAAAATCTTAAAACCCTAGATTTTGGGAATAAAACTTCCATTGCCACCACCCAAATATTAATAACGAAATTAGGGGGAAAGATCATTTGGGAAATCTCACCCCTAAAATAAAAATCAGGGCACACAATTAACCAATGCCAGGTTAATAAAAAGAAAAGAGAAAACTTTTATTATTACAACAATATTCCTGTTGCAAGCATAATGACTAGATGGAAAGGTAACAAAATATACTCATGGAGAACTCCATGGGCCTAGAACTTAGTTACAAAGCAAAGCCAAAACATCTTTTACACAGTGTACAGACATCAGATCCCATACCCAAACCATAAAACAAGAAACCTAATGGATTTATCTAAACTTTACCCTACTTACAGAAAGTGAAGAAAGAGTCTTTTCTTGGAGGGAGACATAGTGTCTGTCCCCCTCAATAGCTGGAGAGAACTCACAGAGAGACAAAGGAGGGAAAAACTCAAATTCCTTTGTCCCAGTTTGAAATTCCTACCTACATTCCTATTGGCCACTCCACCTGGCTTGGTGTAGTTAACCCCTTAGTCCCCAGGCTGCTGGCTAACCCTCATAATCATGACAGAGGGTTTCTTCTATCCCCTGCATTGGGAACACCCCAGAAATTCAACTTAAGGTATGTTGACTCCACCTGTGCAATTCTCTTATATCTTAAGTCGACTTTCTCCAGTGTGCACCTGGCCTTAGGAGTCTGAAAGCAATAAGATCAAGCACATTGTTAAAGTGTGATTCTGTGCTTCCTATTTTCTGTGGGAAGAGAAATACCAAATTGGCATTTAAAGCTGTTCCTGTGGTATTTCCAATCCGGCTGACATGATGAAGTACTGAAAAAAGAGTTTTATCTCAGTTTGCAAATTTAACTGGGAACCTTACCAAAAAGATTTGGATTGATTTATATAAGCTTTTAGAAAAGTCTCAACTTCTAACAGCCTTCTGTGAGCACTTAAATTCATCTATCACTAGTTTCGAATTACAATAGTAGATCATCTAAAAAATACATTATACACTCTGGATGTAGTTCTTTGTGTTAATGAGAAAACCTCTGAACACAAATATTTTTCAAATGTTAAATGAGAATGAAAATCAGGTGTTGTCAGAGTAAATACATTGAAGATTGTGAAGTGCTTTGAGATCTGTGGATAAAGCTCTAAGAAACAGGCATTATTTCTGCTTGTATTGCTTATGCAAAGCTATAAACATCAAGTGGGGTTATATCAGTGAATAATTTTGACCTCCTTTTTAAAACTTGGTCTGACATGTTTTCTATATACTTACAGCCTGAGAAAGTACAAAATATTCTTATTTGTATACCATAGAAAAAAATTCAGTTGACTGACTATGCTAACTCTTTTTAAAAAATATTTCATATGAAGAACACAAAGAGAAAAAAGAATGTGCTTGGAAAATTGTTTCATTGGGTTGCTTTATTATCCTACCACAATTATTTCATCATTTATAGCACAGATGGGGAACTTCCAACCTGCAGGCTGCATGCAGTTGGTCAGGGTTAGCTGCTGGATGGCTGCTAGATGGTTTGTTTACCCAAGCATCCACAGGCAAGAAGCCTTACTGCCACCTATGTCCATGGTTTGCCATTCCCAGTCTGTGGGAAGTGGATTAGAGCTGTATCCAGTTGGCTGTCCTGTGCTGTTTGAGGGCTTCAGGCGGATAGACTCAGTACTGCCATGACTGATTACCAGCCAGAATCGTCAACTATTTACTTCCTGGTCCTTCTTGAGGTCAAGCAAAGTAATTTCTAGCTAATTCCACACACACACCCCCCACACACCCCCCCCGACACACACACACTGAATTGCTCCTGCAGCAAATAGACATGGGCTTCTGCCCTGACCAACAGGGGAGAGACCCGCAAATGCCTTACAAATACAAATAATTCATTTGCAGTATAAATGAGAAGCATTCCTATTTACTACAGTAAGAACCAGCCAACCAGATCTACCAGATTTCTTTATATAGAACTACATTATCAAATGCCCTGCTAACCTTCCAGAAGTTTCTAGATTCTAGTAGACAACACTCCCATAATATTTTACAGCTAGGTCCATTGGCCTCTTCAGCATCAAGCATTTCATCCTCTAGTCAGGTATCTCTCTCTAATCCTCACGGATGACACCACTCTTTTCCCTCTGTCTCTAGGTTTCCAGGCAGCTATACAAGCTCCCATATTGGTTCTTAATAGTTGCAAGAGCCTTGATGTATCTTCACCTCTTTTTTAACTTTGTAGAATAGCTTCCATTCAAAGACTGAAATTAAATGTCCAAAGTTTCCACAATTAAAATGTTTCCAAACATATACACTATGCTCATGGAAATACTTCACAGTGACGCAAGTTCAAATTCTTGGGAAGATATGAATAAGCAAACAATCCACTTGTTCTGTTGGATAAAATGGATTTTTCAGTATTAATATTTGTAAGGAAGATATGAAGTTGAAAAGGTAACATGGCTTACCCAGGATCTAACAGTAAAGTTTGAACACATGAAAGCAAGTAAAGATTTTGTTCTCTTGTAAGCAAACAAAGGTTTCACTGTCCTTTTCAAAAACAGAAAATAGTTAAGCAACCTTATTTCTTCCTGAATTAGTAAAATTGCTGTTTTCTTGCGTAAATTGGTTCCTTTTCTCATCTCCATACCATTCCTTTCTTCTATGCAGCCTCAAAAGGCAATTATTCTGAAAAGTGGGGTATTTTTGTCTACCAGACATATTTACTTGCTATTCCCATTTAAATATAAAGGGTCATATTGCACTATCAGCTTTTCAGTTGAGCCACTAATTGCTTCCGATGAGGATTGCTTCTGGAAAACTGATGGTACAATGTACAGCCCACACCAGGGTCTCTCTCATTGAAAAAGCTAATTCACATTTTAAAATTGCATAATATGTATAATTGTATTATTTTATCTCAATTTCTACACACTTTACATATTGTAGACCTGTTACAGAACAGAATAAATACATTTGGAAGTCATAGATACAGTATTTGTGCTACCTAGTGAGACTTTCTGCAAATGATCTTTCTGCAAATCTCCCCATCTCAAAGCCATTTCTTGCTATTTTAAGAGTAGAATATAAGTTGGTGGCAATTACGATGAAGTACATTGACATTTTATATTCTATTTATGCTACCTAACAATCCAAAAAAGAAGATAGAAAAAATACTGATTTGTGAACTTGGCATTTTGACTTGAAAATCTAAGGCTGAAAAATAGATTCTTGCTGAAGGTCAGTGGCATTTTATGTGACAACTTAAATGGTATAGTCTTTCCAAAATTTGAAACCTCCTTTGTTGCATAGATAGTATCACTGACTGGTTTTCTCTGGATGGACACACACACAACATATAGTTCAGAGGTAAAACATGTTCTTCATCACTGAGCTGTGCCGGGGTCTAATCCCATTGATGGTCAATAGAAGTTTGGCATTGACTTTAATAGAAGCAGCATGGGGACTTTTAAGTCTAAAAAAAAGTCCTAGTTCAGCATTCTAAAAGAACTGCTTGAATCATGTTTGCAATGGAGACCAATACTAACATTGTGAAAAGTTACAAGAAAAATTTCAATTGCACGTATAGCCTGGAAGCCTAGGAAGGTTTTGGCAAAGTGTTAGATGTTTTCGTAATCACTAACTCCAAATGAAAATGTAATACAATCTGCACAGGTGCCAACTCTCTTCTTTCCTCTAAGGTAAATAAGCTATCCATTAGCTGTGGTTCGATGAATGGGGTATTCTGAGTTCCCTGTTCAGGACAGGAGAAAAATCTTCATGTACCTTATAGCTAAATCCAGTTTAAGCAACTACCAAAGGATTCTCTGAGTCTATGGGGATCCCCAGGTGGCCCTGACCCATATTAGCAAGTTTAATGCTGTCACTCCCTTGAGTACTCTGCCATTTGTAGACTATATTGAGAATATACATGGAAGAGGAGGGGCTATGCAAGTTTCTATTGTGCAGGTTGAGGAAGAATGTTCATAAGAGGGTAGAGATAGGTTGTTTTTGGAACAGGGGCAGGGAAGGTGATATTTCACACTGTTTCATATATTTGAAAGAGTGCATCAAATGGTAATGGAAGTAACTCATTTTCATGATTTTAAAATGCTTTCACTTTGTAAAACAACTTGTTATACTCTTAAGGGTATGTCTACACTACAGTGTTATTTTGAAATATCTTATTTCAAAATAGTTAATTCGAAATAAGTTATTTTGAAATAGCGCATCCACACTGAGTGGACGCTGAATCGCATTTAAGGCTGGCCGGAACCAGGTCCAGCAGGGCATCAGGTCAGGAGTTACTTTGTGTGTCTGCTGCCTGAGGCTATCTGAGACCAGTGCTTAAAGGGACCCCCTCCTTCTCAGGTTTCCCTAATAGCTTGCCTACCTCAGTGAGGGACAGCAAAGCATTTTGTCTCTGCATGCTCTGGTTGCCCTCACTCAGGACACCACAGCACTCTGCAACATGGAACCAGAGCCGCACCTGGACACTCTGGTGCTTCTCGTGGATGCGTTGCTGTGAGCCTGGCTGCACTTGCTGCAAGCTGCCATCTAGGAGGTCCATCAGGGGGCTGTCAGTATCCAGGAGGCCCTGTGGGAGAGCTTCCACCTTGAGGAGCACTAAGAGCCTCCCTGGTCTGCCCCACTGGGGGCTTGTGCCTCATTCCTCTCTCACATCCTTCCACGTACCCCTCCCTAACCCCCCTTCCTGATGTCAAATAAAATACATGTATTTTCATGAACACAAACTCTCTTTATTTAACAAAACTGGGGGGGGGAATGAAACTCTGGTGAGACTGGGGAAAGGAGGCGGGAGAGGGGAGAAGAGAGGGTGTGAGACAGAGGAGGAGGAAACCTGGGAGGAGGGAACTGGAAGGGGGAAGCAAGGAGAAGAAGGGGGAGGGGAAGCTCAGGGCTCAGGGTTGGGGGTCTCACTGGACCAACTTGATTTTCATGCAAACCTGCTCCTGGGTTCACATGTGGCCTTTGGTGGCCAGCCTGGCAGCTATCCTGCCATAGAGGGCTGTGTTCCTCTGTCTAGTGCGGAGATCATGGATGTTGAGGGCATCCCCCCCAAACCTGAATAAGGTCCATGATCTCCACCCTGGACCAGGAAGGCGCCCGCCTTCTCCAGGCCCTGGCAGGCTCCTGGGAGCTGGCAGACTGCTCCTGGGGAGCGGTGGAAGGCTGGCTGCCAGTGGCTTGCTGGCTTATGTTTTGGGGCCACTGGGTCAGGGGCAGTGACTGCTGGCTCTGGACTGGCAGGCTTGGAGCTGGCACAGGCACTGTGGACAGAATCAACCCCTTTAAGGGCTCCGGGGGTTGGGGGAGGGAGAGGAGTGTTCTTGGTTGAGGCTGGAGTGGCCACCAGGGCACCCTGGGAAGGCTGGAGGCCTGCTATTTCGGTATAAGTGTCTACACAGCACTTATTTCAAAATAGCTATTTTGAATTTGGTGTTATTCCTCGTGGAATGAGGTTCACCAAATTCAAAATAAGCGCTCCGCTATTTTGAATTAATTTTGAAATAGCGGTTTGGCTTTGTAGACACTAGAAAAGTTATTTCAAAATAACTGCTGTGTATAGAGATACCCTTAGACACACATGAATGATAGCAATATTTAAAGGCCAATAAATACTTGCATTTAATATTTTACAAATTTTAGAATATGTGAAGCTTCTCATAGACATCGCAGGTGAAACGGGAAGTAAAAATACAGACCTTGCAGTTTGTTGTTAGGGTTGTCTCAATGCCTTTTACACAATATTTAAAATGTAAGACCTCAATTCCAGTCAGAGCACTAACTACATTACAGACGTGTGGAACTGCGCACACTTCACAATACTCTCTTCCAAAATTTGGTATGAAATATGTGTGACAGAGTGTGGTGCAATGAGGAGTAACAGTTAATTCGAGGGGAAGGGTTTTGGATCGGACTACCGCGTCTACACGCGGCGAGTTAATTCGGGCTACCGGCATTTTAAAATGGCGACCGGCCGCAAATATGCTAATCAAGCGCTGGATATTTAAATCCCGCACTTCATTAGCAACTTCGGTATGCTTCATTTGCCTCCCTAGTCCGAACTAGGGGGCAAGTGTAGACATACCGTAAGCCTTCAAACCAGGGACATTTCCCCTCTCTGGCTGGGCCATTCCCCCCTGGGTGTAGCCATTCCCCTGCCAGCCAGCTAAAGACCAAGAAACTCCTACGATTCCTATTGTTTTATAAATTCCACTTGGGCAGGAATTCTGTTTCTACATTCTACCCTTCCATTAGCTGGTCAACCCCTACCAGTTGGGGTGGACATGTGACTTTCTCAGACCAATGGCTGCTAAGACTTAGAGGACAAAGGAGATTGTTTATAGTTGGTCATCTAGACTAGACTTTGAGGGTGAGACCCTTGATGACTTTCATTTGCACATTTAAAACCATAATGCATTCCATACTCCATATATCTCACTTTAGACACAAGAATGATACATACATCAAAATAAGATATACGGACCCAGTGGATTAAGACATTAAGACTGATAGGTTACACGATGCAATTGGTTCAAAACAACATTGAGTTATGCATATTTGTGTCCATAAGTCCATTTCACAAAGCATGAGGGGGTCTGTCACAACATGTTTTCCTTATTATTGGCTCACCATAAACCAAGCAGTTTCCCTTACTAGTATGATAAGTACAAAGCTTAATGAAATCTATTTTAGCTTTCAAAATTCAGGCTAAAGAGAGAGAAAAAGCTTAATATGACAGAACTGTAATGTATAAAAGTAGTCTTATCATTAATAAATTGAATTTCCATGTCAAGAAGCCAAAACATTTTAGAGAAACATTTTAAGGTAGTGCAAGTGAGTATTGGACCATAACTTATCTAGTTTGATGCTATGTAAGAATTATATATAATCTTAGGAAAGAGGCCGGTCCAAATGCCTTCCATTTTGCCACATACTCTATAGAACAGAACTGGATTTACAAAAGGTGAATCCTCACACATCTGTGCTAATACATGTTATCATGTCACTTTTTAGCACCTATGAGGCAACAGTGCATTATTTTCCAAATGAAAAGCTGCTGTTATGTACAAACACATTCCCTCAATACTACTCCTGGATTCTTGTCCTTCAAGTGCTTTTGAGAATAAACATGCTGAAAAACAACATTTTTCCACATGTATGTAAGCCTGGCTTACTGCTGCTGTTACAGGATGGTTTAATCTTGAAAGCCCTTACTCATGTTAAAATAATTTGACAACACCAAGGCCACTTTTTCAAGACCTTACCTCTATCATGACACCTACAGTAAACTTCTAAGGATGCATCTACACTGCACCCATAATTTTAAATAAGCTACATAATTTGAGCTATACAAATTGCAAAAATTATTTCAAGTCAATTTCAAAATAGCTTGTTATGTAATAGTGCCAAATTTTGAAATAACCCACTGTTCTGGGTTTACAGGGATGTTGGAATAGTGAACCCGTTATATTTCAAAATAACGAGTGTGCTGTTAAGACACAGGATGATTATTTCAGGACATTCTGGTATCCCAAAATAGCACTGCAATGTAGATGTAGACTAACTGAACAGACAGTGGCCCACTAGAAATTCATTAATATTTCCCATTTATTATCCTTTACAAACATCAAATAATCAAAATAATTTGAGTCATACACTGGAGCTGGTCAAACATAAAATTTCCAATACTTCCACATTATTTTTACATAAATTACTTGAACAAGTCAGAACATTTAATTTCAATATTTTTACCTAATTGGTTTCAGTTGCCAGACAAATAAAATCCATTGAATTGTGGCTCAGATTGACATTTTAATCAAGTCTGCAAGAGATACTGCAGTGCATCATGAGAGTTGCCGTTTAGGTGTTTCATATCCCCATTATACTGGGGAAAGTCTATCCAATTATTGGTGAGTGAGGATATGTCACCAAAATCAGTAGGTTGAGAGCTGCTCAGAGAGGGAAAATTGTCTCCCCACTCCCCACCACCAATCCTAGTTCCTATCTTCTTCTCATCCTCCAATTATCCATTTTGGAGATTCATAGTGAGCACCAAATACAGCTAAAATCAACAACACCGCCTTAGAAGGAGGGAGACAGGCAAACAGTCCCATTAGCAAACCTTTCACCCTCCAAACAGAATTCTGAACTGGTGACTAGAATGACAGGATGTTCCTGCCTCAGCTCAGAAAAGTTAACACTAAAAACATAAAGGTTGGTGAACAGATTTCTTCAAGTTCTTTAGGAACCAGGCAGCAAGAAATTGAGTATGTGTCTGTCTGTTTTGTGCTGCATGCGGCATTAGTTTGAAATCCGAACTTTAAGCCAGGCCAATGTCAAGCTCAACAGAAATAAAAGATCAGAAGCAGTGTGCACCGACTGCATAATACATGGGTTTTCAAATTATGTAAGCTGTGCATCTAAAAGCACAAAGCACTTGCCTTACATAAACAAAAAACCCAAAATGGAAGTGGTTTATGAAGCTGTAATGGTCTAATTTTCTATTCAAAAACAGTCAGGTTCAGGAAGTCAGATTAAACAGTTCAGGAGTGAGGTTATGTAGTAAAATTCCTTTAATAGTTTTTCAGTGATTTCTTTATGCATACTTATGTTAATGTGTTTTCCATTTTAATTTTTGGTTGCATGATTAATGCACACAATAGAAGTTCCAACAGTAGCTGAAACAGACTCGTGCCCAGACTATTGATTGTCATATTTATGTTAGGAGATTTTTTTGCCTCTATATTTACCAATCTGTGCTCCTTTTATAGCACTTTAGAATAAAATTGTTGGCTTTCATTTTGCCTAAGCACGATCTTACTACACCTTTGTTCTTACATGAGTTTAAAACAAAAATATTTTAAAAGATCTCTCACATTTTCTCTTGTATGTACTTTAGCTCATGGGCATCAAAATAAATAATCTTATCAGTGCAGTTTAATCTTCCCTTCCTAATATATTTAAATTAAGACATCCAACTAATGTGCTTCGATATGGCATTAATTGGGGGTGCGGGTGGTAACAGCTTTTTTAACATTGCACTTAATTTATGATGCCTCATTACACCTAGAAAAGAAATAAAATACAAAATTACTTCAAATCATAAAAACATAGACTGGCAATTGATCTGAATATTGAAACATAGTCAGACTCCAGTAGCATTCTTTCAGCATATGAGCAACATACCTTAGGTAGCAAGCAACCAAGATTCATCACTGGATTTGGTCTAGTGGTTGCACAGTTAGCTTCCCCATCTTATGCTGGGTTTTGACAGGGAGTGCAATGTGAACACTGATCCATGCACCCCCCTACCTTCACCATATATTAGTTTAATTTAGATAATGGCATCTGGACAGTCAGCATGTATTCTATCTAGTCTGTGCTCTCCACTCGTATGTAAGGGACCAGGGGACAGGCTCACATCAAATCAGATCCTAACACAAGGTGTGATGATCAGAAGCATGCAGGGGCATTATGACCATGCAAACAGCAGCATACTCACTGTATTGCTGCACTGCAGTGTAATAAGGGTGCACTACTGGCCTGAAGTAAATATGTCAAATAGAAGTGCAATAATTAAGTGCAACCCTTTTAACAGCCTTTGACAGAAAGGTTTCTGTTGAACTCTAGCCTTCAGAAAGAGTTCCCCCCTCCCTACCAGAAACCCCATAGAGTGGTGGCACAAACCCTGACAACATTTGCTCGAGGTGCATCCACTCAGCAAGTCAGAGTTCTGAACTGGAGCAAGAATAAATTGTATTGCCCTGCACCAGTAGCGGATACCTCTCAACTGTGCTCTCTTCTCCTACAGTCTTTCTCACTAGTCTGCTCCTGTGGGAAGGAACACATTACAATGGCATCTCATGACAACCAGATAATAATAAATGCTAGAAAAGTGTTTCCCATTTCTCCTGGGTCTGAATGGAGGTCACAATATTGGAGGAGCCTTCGTGGTGGAGGAATAATCAGAGGGCAATGGGAGGTCTTAGGAATTCTAAGAGCCCTGTGTAGGACTCTTTGGTGGGGGCAGAAGCCACAGGAGCAAATGGCACTTGCTTTAGCATAGCAGCAAAAGGGTCAAATTGAAGCCAAACAAAAGGGCTGAGATCAAGGCACAGCTAAGTGTAGCGATAGAGCCCAGATCCTCAATTACTATAAATTCAGCAAAGCTTCATTGATTGCAAAGAAAGGGAATTCATGAATATTAGAGAGTTGTAAAACAAATAATCTATAATAAAAATCTTGGTATATCAGAGAGCACAGCATAAGAGGACAATGTTGTATATATACAGCTCAAACATAACCAGAACAAGTTCATGAATGGTATTAAGCTTTCCTCTTTTTTTTGTTAAGGAAGATATTTAATCTAAAGATTTTGGTGTGACTTTAATCAGTTCAAACACTCAAAACCATGCAAACTATTACAATGTAATTAATGCTACTTGATTCAAAATTGGTTCATGGTTGTGCTGTGAAGCACTCTGGTGAACAGCCTGCAGCAGGACAATATTTAGATTTAATGAGTAACAAAAGCTGGGAAAATGGTTCATTAAAGCAAAAGGGAACACAGTTTTTGCAAGCAGTTGGGAGTTTAATCCAAACCTTTCTGAAGTCAGTGGGAATGACTTAAATGGACTTTGGATCTGGTCCTTACAGCTTAAATTATAAGAGTATTTTAATATATTTAAGGCAAGGGTGTCCATAGGGACCTCCACAGGCCGAATCCAGCCTGCCAAGCTGATGGATCTGGCCTGCGGCCACCCAACCTGCTACTCCCCCACCCCCAGGCCAATCGAGACCTGGGGATGGGGGAGCTCACAAAGTCTCCTGCCCCACCAAGAGTGCACGGTCGTGAGAGAGAAACACCGGCTGTTCTAAAACAACTAGCATTTCATTCTAGCTGCTGCATGCCCCTGGCAGGGTGGGAGCAGGGGGCAAGAGACTTTGCGTGCTCCCCAAGCCCCCAGGAACTGATTAGCCTGGGGATGGGGGATTGTGCAGAGTATCATCCCCCCCACCAGGGGCATGCAGCATCAGAGGGAACCATGGGCTGTTTTAAAACACCTGGCAATTTTCTTGGGGTGGGGGGGAGGAGACTTCACACGCTCCCCCAAACCCAGGCCAATCAGGGTCTGGGTTGGGGAGCACAAGAAGTCTCCTGGCCCCACCCCTTCTGCATGAGGCCCCACCCCTTCCAGGGTGGCCCGGGGCTACTTCAGAAATTTATGAAGTGCCCCTCTCTTAAAAATGATTGCCTACCCCTGATTTAAAGTAACTGGGGTTCTTATTTTTATTTTTTTATTTTTTTTAGATTCTGTGAGCAACATCTTTAATCACTGTAACCACTCATGGACATTAAGAAAATAAATGTTTGTACACTGTATTTACATGTCTACCACAATGGAACTCTGGTCATGGTTAGGGCCTGTGGGAGTTATTGTAACACAAACAATATAACTTATTTCTGCAATATGATTCCTTTTTTGCAGGGGAGGTTGCAATGCAGCTGATGTTTTCATGACCCACACTGAAGTGTCAATGTAATTCTTAGCCTCCAAAAGAATTTGGTTCTAAAGAGCCTATTTAAGAAACCACTAATGAAGTAGTGTGATTCACAGCAATGCTTTTTAAGAATGATACTACAAAAGCAAATCCTTTGTGACATTAAATGAGCATGGCCAGACCTTCAGCAATGTAAAACCAGAGTAGTGCTATTGAAATCAAAAGGAGCTATGCTGATTTACACCAGCTCAAGACTAATTCACATAACCTGTATTTTTCTAGGAAACAATAGAGTTTATAAGAGTCTGACAGCACAAGCTATTACATTGTTCTCTTTAGGCCAGCTCCTGAAGACTGATCATCTCCACTTCCACTGAGCATGGGAAGGAGCTTAATATGTCACAGCAGGTACTCAACACTTCTGGATCAGGCCTTTACCTGTTCAGTTCCTTTGGAGGCTGTCCTACCTATCGAGTAAGTGACAGCCTCAGTCACATTGAGTACAATATGACTCCTTGAGTGGGCTCACTGGTTTCCAGAGGGCTGCCTAAAGACCAAGTTGCTGCTCATTAACAGTAAGGGTGGCAGAATCTAGCCCAATTACAGTTTAATGAGATTTTGTTCCTCGATAAAAAAAAATTAAAAACTCACTTTAGAGGTATCCCTTCTAGGGTATATGGGCCATACGTAAAATATCATCTGCATTCAGCAGAAACAGAGGTCTGCTTAATTTACTTTACCTATTTACACAGTAAAACTTCTTTAAAATAGCTATTCATGCCTTTGGGCAATTTTACAGGTTTAAAATGTACCATGGCAAGATAAGTATATCCATAATGCAGGGACTGAACAATGTGCCAACAGTACTTGCCTGGAAGAGAGAGTATTCACCTTTAAGTGCTCCGTGGAGGACATCTTACCGCCATGCCACCTTTTGTCCATTGGTGCACTCAGGCAGTATTGAGAAGACAAATTTAATCCCAATAAGGGTGTCTGGAGTTTTCTTGGTACCACCATAATCAGCAGTCCAGAATGTCCTCACTAGCTGTGCTGTTTCAGATGCAGAGTTCACACTTGTGAGTGGCTACTTTATGGTCGATAGAATGTCTTCCTTGCATATACCTGTAATTCCTACCACACCTTCTTGAAGCATTTGCTTCTGGGATCCCAGGAGAACTGTGGGGGCAGTCTAAGTCACCAGAATACCTACATTTTCCTGCCGAAACTCCTTTAGATCCAAGGGCATCACTACCATTTTCTTTTCTTTTCTTTTTTTAAATCAAAATGCAGCCCAGAATGAATTTCTATTTTCCTGGTTTTGGTCCACTAAAAAGATTTCAGGTGGAGCTTGTGAAAACAACTGTGATGTGCCCAATGCTGGTGCAGAAGAGGTAGTTCCAGGAACATCCACAAAGACAGACAGAGCAGCAGCTTCTGTCATTTTTGCTGGAGTAGCTAGTTCTGTGCAGTGGAGATGCTGTTACATCAGATGAAAGACTACTTTTGTCCCTGGACCACAAGCAGACTGGTGGGACCACATCTGCCCTCAGGAGATATGTATATGATGCACACAAGTGGCCCAAATACTTCAGAATATGAAAGAAAACATCTATGGGGTGGAGGGGAGTGGGAGTCTGCCATTTGCATTTCAACACAAGATGATGGAAGACAAGGACTTGAATCACCATGGAAAAGTGGTGCCCTATATGGCATGATCACTTGTTCAGACAACATTAAGAAGAGTCTTCCTACCCTTGTGTGATTCCACAAATATTTACAGCTTCTTTCATCTGCATTCCACCCTAACAGGACATAGGTACCTAGATGTGTGGTGTTGTTTCTGGAGGGAAGCATGAGACTTCAGTAGCAGAAAAATAGCATTGTGTTAACACTACCACATACATTCAAGTTATTACATAATATACGGCAGACTCATTCAATTGCCATGTAAAGCAGAATGTAGAAAGATAAGGGAATAAATACTGCTTTTGTCCCTCAACAAACCATGTTAAAAAGAGAAATTAACGAAAGGTCTGAGACCTTGCTTATCTCACGGGTTATAAAAAGAGGCTTCAGTTGACATTATGTTAAAATGTTAGTGGGATTAGCAGCATTTACATTCAGGCTGTAATAAAAGCTGTACAGTATATTCACATCTTATTCTTAAGCACTCCAGAACTATAAAGCCATACCAGAAATGCGGGTATTGTGGAAGATAATTTACAACAAGGGTACAAATATCTTCCTTTTTATTCAGCATTCTCAGGAACTGATGGAGCTGCCAGTATCACAGTACCAAAAATAGTGTTTAAAGATGTGTCACAATATAGATACATCTCATTAATCTCTGTATTATCTCTCTATTGATCATAAATCTCTGTATTAATAATTTTCTCATTGAAATTTTTATTTTAACTTTGTATCAAGTCCTTTTAGCTTTGCAATAAGTCTCTAGTTTTGTATTAAGTCCTTTTATTTAGAGACTTTGTATATTTCATATAGAACATAGAAACTTTGTATTATATCTTTTTATATAGAAACTTTGTATCTTGTAGACTTTGTACCCCCTTTTGCTTAATTGATTGTCCTGTTGAGTGAATGAGGTGTGAATGGATAAGTCATGAAAGGCAAGCACTTCTGGGGGAGTTGCAAGGGTTGGAAAGAGGTTGGAAGCCAGATCCAAGAACTATGAGAAGAACAATGAGACCTATGAAGTGGGCTCATTGAAAGAAAACTGGACATATGGATACCTTGGGAGTCAGCAGCAAGTGACTGCTTTTGGAACCCCTCTCTTTGAAGGTGAAGGTGACAGCATTGAAGGTGCCACAGATGTTTAATTGCATATGCTTACGATGACTCTCACAGATTATGCATAAGCATGTGATGACTAACTGGTGTAGATCTGCATGAGAGGGAAGACATTATACATCTAAGGCATCTTGCAAGGAGGACCCGGGTCTCCTCTTGTCAACACTGAAGCATCCATCCAGTTCAGAAGAAGCCTGGCTCCATCCCTCCCCCATCTAACTCACCTGGCCAGTGTAGTTAGGGAGAGCAACTATTGGTAACAACAACAAAATGGAGAGTGCTTGTGTGTGTGTGTGTGTGTGTGTGTGTGTGTGTGTGTGTGAGAAAGAGTGCATGAGTTTTAGCTATCATATGTATAATATAAGTGTTGATTGATATATGTGCTACAAATAAATGTGGTCTTTTGCCTTTTCCCGCTGAAAAGATCCCATACAGTACTTTTAAGTTTCCCCTATTTCATCTACAAAATGAGAACTTCTCTCAGATGCAGAAGAGCAGCAAACATCTTGAGCAACAAGTTAGCATCTTCTCTATAAAATATCAACACAGTTTATTTTCCCACTCATCTTTCAAAGATCATCTATGCAACTGATGTAATCATTTTGCAGCCATCTTGGATGGGTATTTATACTCAGCTAATTCTTTAAAAGAAGTAAAATGAATAGAAATATTTTATTTCATGTATGTTACTTTTCCCTGTCCCTTTATTTGATTCTTCTCCCCTAGCTGCTCTTAATGTGACATTCACTTATTCCAAGATGCCTACAGCTCTTCACCTACTTCCAGAATTCATTTTGCTTATTTAAAAAAGCTCCATTTATTTGTTTTCTGGAAAATGCAGGAATAAGCATGTCATAAAAAGTAGACAAATTTCAAAGTAAACAGGGAAAGGGAAAATATGTATTTATTTCCTATATTTAAAACATGGCTATTAAAAATAAAGAGACCAGAGTTATTTAGGAATGTATGGTTTACAATAAAAATGTGCTTAATTCTTTCACTAATCAGAATGTTAGTGCGAGAAATCCAGTTGAATTTTTCTTATGATTAGCATGGTAATTATATATTTGCATATGGTTTACTTCTGAATTAAATATAAAGATTTGCACAAACTTCAAATGGGATAAAGCTTGCTGAACATGGCGGGGAAGATTTTCAGTCCTAAATAATATCCCATATTCAATGCCAAAATTGCAAATGCACTAAATCAAAGCTTTGCAGAAAAGCACTAAAAGTCATGTCAATATTGCTATATTGCTAACCCTTTACTGGTTAACTGAACACAGAAATGCTGATTGTTTTTTTAAATTATTGTCTCAGAGAAAGTGCCCCAACTCATTTTGAAAATCAAATAATAAACAATTTAAAATAATAGAATCATAGAACATTAGGACTGGAAGGGACCTCAAGAGGTCATTGAGTCCAGTCCCCTGCCCTCATGGCAGGACCCAGTACCATCTACCATCCCTGATAGATGTCTATCTAACCTGCTCTTAAATATCTTCAGAGATGGAGATTCCACAACCTCCCTAGGCAACTTATTCCAGTGTTTAACCACCCTGACAGTTAGGAAGTTTTTCCTAGTGTCCAACCTAAACCACCCTTGCTGCAGTTTAAGCCCATTGCTTCTTGTCCTATCCTCAGAGGCTAAGGAGAACAATTTTTCTCCCTCCTCCTTTTGACACTCTTTTAGATACCTGAAAACCGCGATCATGTCCCCTCTCAGTCTTCTCCTTTCCAAACTAAACAAGCCCAATTCTTTCAGTCTTCCCTCATAGGTCATGTTCTCTAGAACAATATTATAACTATGTTAAAAACACAGGATTCCAGTTTGATCTTGCTCACATGTTGTAAGTCAGGAGCAGCCTTACTGAAGTTAGCAGAAATATGAGCGTGTACATAATACCAGCGTCAGGTCACCAAGTATGACGTGAGAAATCAAAAGGAAATGTGGAATTTTTTTTTTCAAGACAAGATGTCAGATTTAATACTGTTTCCTTACTAATATTCGGGACAGATCCTACATATCTTGTGTTTGCAAGGCCTAGGTCTAGATTCAAACCTCCTTGAAGTCAAATTCAACTGGTTTTAAATCAAGCCCCTAACATTCTCTATTCTCATTGACTTTCATGAGAAATATGAAATGCAATATTAACCAGAATATGAAAGCAAGATTTAATAAAAGAATGCCCATCAAAAGTTAACAAAAGATGTGAGAGAATCAATAGGATACAAGCAAAGTTTTGCAAACTTGATTTTCTGGTTCCTCTCCCTGATCCTCAGGTTCCAAAAAAGAAACACTATGGAACAACTTTTTGTTATTAGTATCTGGTATTCAAGCTCATTATCCATAGCTTGTAAATGTTTGTTGGGAGTTACTTTCCTTCACTTCTCTCCTACACCCCCGCCTCCCCTCCAAAAAAATAAAAAGATTACCACAGGCTGCTGATGGTCTGCTTTGTCTGCTGTGCTTTCACACTTAGTAGGCTGGTGTCTGGTCTGAAATTATGTACAGGTTCACACTAGTATAAATGTTTTTCGCACCTGTAAACAAAGAAAGGAACAAAATTCAATCTTATTTCTCCAACAACATTGTCTGAAAGTGTTTCAACTCACACAATTCACGTCACATACTTTAAAAATAAGCTCACTTTCTATTACTACAGTGTCTCCAAAAATCATATGATAAGCTCTTTAAATGCTATTGCTTTTGTCCAGTGGTATGCTGTATATTGCAAAACACTCTTCCTATTTTCATTGTCCTCACACCATAAAATGTATTTTATAAATATAATTCATAGTTTTTCAGTGTTGATAAATTCTCTTCATTCTGGAGACCTTTATTGCACAAATGTCTCAGGGTGTGTGTAGGGGTAAACTGAGGCAGTCCGTGGTATTTTGCTAAGAACCCCTATCCAATCCCAAATTTGAGACAGGCCTGGAAACACACAGCACAAGCAGTTAACATAACCTTGGTTGCCCTGGCAACCACATTCCAAGAGGGCCTCACTCCGATAAGACGCTGGCTGGTACCAAAACAACTTTTGTGGAAACTGTTCTCACTGTCTTCCTTTAACCCTAGATAATAAGCCTGGAACCCAAGAACTACGCCAACACGAGGCAGTATCACCCTGCAGTAGACGCATCATAATTTCAGCAGAAAAAGTTACCAATAACATGTCTGCTTTGTTTATGTTGGCTTCTTTAGCTTGTTAGGAATAACTACCTGTATTATTGATAAGATGTTTAATTGGCAATGGGTGGAGCTGCTGTGTAACCTTTGTAGTTGATTGGCTTACATGCTCATTCCGTCTTGCTGCCAGACCCTATCAAATTGCTTCTCCTCCGTCTATCTGCCACCTATATACTCTATTGTAACGTTTTGTTTAACCAGTGTTCACCAGCCTAAAAACTGAGGGACACTCCACCAGCTGTGTGTAATAAATCCTCTGCTTGTTTTCACCTGCATCCAGAGTTGTCCAGAATTATTCCCTACAGTATGTCTATACTACAGGACAAAATTAAATTAAGATAAGCAACTTCAGCTACTTTAATTGCGCAGCTGAAGTCAAAGTAGCTTAACTCAGCTTTTGGCGCTATCTACACTGCAGGAAGTCACAGGAAGAACACTGTCCCTTAAACTTCCCTTACTCCTCATAAAAGCAGGGCTATTGGCATAGACTGGATTGCCCCTCTCACTTAGAATTAGCTTTCTTAACTAGACTGCTAATTTGAACCCTGGAAGCTTGACACCAGCGGCCTCAATCTTCTTCTGCAGCGTAGAGGTACCCTGAGTGATTAAGACTTACGAGAAAAGGCTCCTCATTCAGATAAGTTTTATGTATCTTTATAACTAATAAGGAAGAAATTTTAGACTGAAGCCATATAAAAATAGATAAACTTAAGTGGGTTTTGGAGTAAGAATTTGGAGTATTTCTGCAAATAATTAAGGAAATTAACTCAGAGAAGGCCCAGAAAACTCTACTGATGTATCACATACCATTTAGTGTAAACTCTACTGATGTGTCACATACCATTTAGTTTACATAATATGCCATTTAGACGTCCCTCTCTTGGGAGGTCTTTAGGAAAGAGTAAGGTTTTATTATTTATTTATATACATATTGCAGAGAAGGGGCGGTGAGCTCTGAGGTGCAGAGCACCTAACAAAGATACTGGGAATGCTCAAATTTCATTGACTTTTTTAGAAAATGAATTCCCATTGATCATAGTGCATCCATGGTCACAAAATTACTATTATATAGTGATTGCATTTAAATATGCTTGGTTTTTTTCTTAGGTGAAATTCCCCATTTGTTATTTTATTTTAAGTGAATCTTCATTCATAACAATTCCCTGTGTTTGGCTAACAATTCCCTGTGTTTGGCACAGGTCCTGATTCTAGAACAGCAGTGCTTAAATACTTTCTTGGAAAGGGATGCATTTATGAATTGGAGCCATCAGGAATACCACAAATACTGGTGGAATGTAATTTAGCTATCCCAGGCAAATAGGAAAATTATTAAGGTCAGTCATTATATTTTCAGTATAAATTAGGGGAAAAAAAGATAATTAGCAGAAGTGCCAAAGAAAATACTTAAATGAAAGATAAAGAGAACAGTGTGCAAAGTTCCCATACTCACCTGCTGCTAAAGTTGTTCTTTACAGGTCATCAGTAATTCAAGAAAATAAATAAGTGAACCCTTGTGCAAGGTGGTGTTAGCAGCAATAAGGGCTGGGTTAAATAGGTAAGGGTCCCACTCTGGACACAAAATAGAATTGGCTGAAGCCTCCACCCAGTGATCTGAGTAGGCCAGGTGCATTGTTTAGCTCAGCTCTTAGTGATTTTAGTTCTTTGTGATTTCAAAGGGTGGCAGGAACCTCTCTGCCATTGTTGCCTCTTCATTGTCTTTCACTGGGACAATGTCCCCACACCAAGTCTGAGGCTTATCAGGGATTCAGTTCAAGTCATCACATACAGATGGTTAATGAACAATGGACTCTTAATTGAGTCCATCAAGATCTCTCTTTAAAAACTGGCAAGGAGACGATCAAGTGGGATGTAGGACCCTTTAAGCAAACTTCACACCTTCAGGCAGAATACCTGTCCCCACCTTCCTTCACTGGGATTTGGCATCCTTATCCCTAGTTAGCAAGTAAGGTTCAATTTAGGGTGATTCCCTCAATCCAGACATGCTAAGTAAGTTCCACTGCCTTTTCCCCATACAATAAGGATAACATTTCATTATTCCTTCACTCAAAATTAAAGTGGATTGTAATCCTAAACCAGCCCAAACTATCACTTTGGCAAAGTATCTTCTGCTGAGTATCTAGGCAGTAGATGTATCTAGGCAGGCTGTGTCTGCTCTCAAGCCCTTCCCCCTTCTTCATCACTAGACATCAGGGAAGAGCTCATTCAGAGCCTGCTTACAAGTGCATATCCACAGTCAGCCTCTTTTGATCTCCTTTGTACATTACATGGTTACTAATCTCCAGGATGACATTTGTCTTCCTTCCTGAGGAGTGAGAGAATAACTTATGAGTAATGGTGGCACGTGAGAGTTATTTCTCTGCTCCTCTCCAGCCTAGGTAAATGTCATAACAGAGATCAAACTATTATGTATTCTAGTAGGGCACTGGAGGGATGCAGCTCGCTGGATCCATTTTGCCTTTCAGAGGACTGCCAATTTTATCGAAATGTTCATATGAATATCATGGGCACAATCCTTTTTTTTGACTAAAATACTTAAGCCATCAGGGCGAGTGGGTTTCACAAGCAATGGTAACCGCTCCAAGAAGATCTCTCCTACCCACTTTACACTGTGTCTTACATAGCATTTTATAGTACTTTTAATTTCTTGATGGAGCCTCTAAGAACAAAAACTAACACAGCATAGGGAAGTGTCATGTTAGGTTATGTCGTGGCTCTTATCTAGAACTGACTCAAACCTGGAATTTCCAGTTGACAGGAAATTTCAAAATTTGATTTTGTTCCAGAACATTTTCAAGCTAGACGTTCCCTGAAGCAGAGCTGGGGCTCACACTGCAGTCCTCATGTCAAGGCTGCTGCAGATCCGAGAAGTCTTAGGGTATGTCTACACTACAGTATTATTTCAAAATATCTTATTTCGCAATAGTTATTTTGAAATAGCTTATTTCCAAATAACGCATCTACACACAAAATGCATTTCGAATTAGCATTTTGCTATTTCGAAATAGCGCGTCCACACTGAGTAGACGCTGAATCACATTTAAGGCTGGCTGGAAACAGTTCCGGCAGGGCACCAGGTCAGGACTTACTGTGTGGGGCTGCTGCCTGAGGCTATCTGAGGTCTGTGCTTAAAGGGACTCCCCTGGACAGCCAGTTCTCAGGTTTCCCTGCTTGCTTGTCTACCTTGATGAGGGACAGCAAAGCATTTTGTCTCTGTGTGCTCTGGTTGCCCTTACTTGGGACACCACAGCACTCTGCAACATGGAGCCAGAGCTGCCCCTGGGCACTCTGGTGCTTCTCTTGGATGCGTTGCTGCAACCCTGGCTGCACTTTCTGCAGGCTGCAATCTGGGAGGTCCATCGGGGGGCTGTCAGTATCCAGGAGGCCCTGCGGGAGAGCTTCGACCCTGAGGATCACTAAGAGCCTCCCTGGTCTGCCCCACTGGGGGCTTGTGCCTCATTCCTCCCTCACGTCCTTCCACGTACCCCTCCCCTAACCCCCCTTCCTGATGTCAAATAAAATACATGTATTTTCATGAACACAAACTCTCTTTATTTAACAAAACTGGGGGGAAGGGAATGAAACTCTGGTGAGACTGGGGAAGGGAGGCAGGAGAGGGGAGAAGAGAGGGTGGGAGAGGGATACCTGGGAGGGGGAAGCAAGGGGAAGAAGGGGGAGAGGAAGCTCAGGGCTCAGGGGTGAGGGTCTCACCAGACCAACTTGATTTTTATGCGAATCTGCTCCTGGGTTCGCATGTGGCCTTTGGTGGCCAGGCTGGCAGCTATCCTGCCAGAGACGGCCGCGTTCCTCCGTCTAGTGTGGAGATCATCGGCGTTGGGGGCATCCCAACCAGTGCCACGGTTGGGGGTGGACATGACAAGAATAATGCTGCACTTTGATCATTCCTAGCTCCCAAGCAGCTATTCTGGCAATGACTGCACTCAGGCACAATTTGGAGCAGCTCTTTGAATGCTTTACAATCATTAAAAGCAAACCCAGAGTAAGTGGAGTGCAAAGTGTTACCAGATTTGCCCAATACTTTGGGGTATGCTCATTTATTAGGGTTGCTCTTATGGGACTGGAGGGAAGGTTAACAATTCTATCAGTGTGCTGCTTGTGCTTACTTGTGCTCTCATATGGAGCTGAATTCTCCCTGCTGCCAATTCCCCCTCCCACTGGAGCTCTCCTGCAGGAACTAGGTTCCTCAGGATGGGGTTCTTACTACCTTAGCAACACACACAGACACTCACACCCACTAACAGAGCATGTCCGAGAGGACTGGGTAATCAGCACTCACAAGCTGACCCCCTCATATGTCCCTGGACTCAGCTGGCTGGGTTTAACAGCAATTCCACACTGCACCCTCATGTGCCTTTGGACTCAATGGGCTGGATTAAACAGCACTTTAAGCTGCCATCCTCATATGCCCCCAAGTTCAGCACTTCCCTATCCCCACTTTCACACCACAATCATTCACTGGTAAACCACACAATGAGCAAAACCCACAGGACTTTGGGCACTACAGGGATCTTTAGCTTGGGTACAAGAAGCGTTGTTGCAGAGCAAATGGGGAAGCCAAAACAACACCCCTTGAGGAAGAGTGAGCAAAAGAGAAGGAAAGAGAGAGAAGCAACCAGCTTAACAAGGAAAGTTATTTATTATATATTTAGGGAACCAAACACACAAAACAGTTACAATATTAAATCTAAATTGGAACTGATTACAAATGTTAGGGCTAGCTAACCATATAACAGTTTACAGAGGGCAGGGTCAGGAGGCTATGCTTAGAGTGGTAGTTGATGGGAGAGAGAGAGAGAGAGAGAGAGAGAGAGACCTCACCACTCCATGGAGCTTGCACTGATCAGGGTTCCCAGATGATGATGGTAGCCGGGGGTCCAGAGGGCAGGAGACAAGCAGAGCAGAGCCCCCAGCACGATCAGTCAGGAGATGAAGAAGTCTCAATGGATCTGATGCAGTTTAAATCCAGGTATCAGAACAGTTTTTCTTGGGGCAAGGATAGGAGTTTTTATAGGGATAGGACAATAGTTCAAAGAGAAAGAGGCAAGACAATAGAGACTGATCACCCCTGGTTACAGGTGATGTTCCTTGAAGGAGCTCACAATGCAACTAGGCAGTTTCAGTATTTTAGATGTCAATAGGATCATTACTAGAATTGGCCTGATAATGACTAATTTGGGTGTGAGCAGGCCTGGGTTCATTAGCATCTGGAGCAGAGATTTCCCATCAGGCAGTGCTTCTCTGCTTTCGGTATCCCATAGTTCACTGCGGTTCCTGCTTTGGAAGAGCTGGTCTCCATTCTGTACGCTAATGAGTTCTATCTTTAATGCAGATGAGGCTGGGATGTTTCCTTAATTAGTTTAGGTGTGTCTTCCCTGGCCTTTTCATTGCTTTGTCTGATTCTAGCAAAGGCTTAGGAGAAGGGGGGGGGGGAGGATGGTTTTCCATGAATGTCACACCCTGGCTCCCAAGAACACAGGGCTGGTAGATAACAAAAGGTACTTTAAAGCTTTTGTTTGTTTGTTTGTTTGTTTGTTTGTTTGTTTGTGTAAAAAAGGACAGGGTCTTGGGGTCAAAGTCAACTAGATAATTTAAGGGTCATATAATAAAAGGAGGGGTTTGTGGTGAGGTATCTGCTCAGAAGTGGTGAAAACCATAATACAACTGACTTCTGAGTCATTCCACCAGAGATGAATAATGGAGACAATTTGCAATTCGCTGTAGCATGTAATTTCACAATTTTTAAGATGGATTTAGTGAGTTCATGTAATCCAGAGCAGGATTCCACATTACATGAAATCCCTTCAGTTCTAAAAATAGTCAAAATAGTATACTGCTGTATCCAATGTGTAGCAGTTTGATCTTTTAACATAAGTGGCAATCAGTTTCTCCAAAGCAAAGCAAAGCCAAAGCATACTTATTGGATCAATTATTAACCTACTCTTCATTCTTTCCCTGCCCCTTTATTAAGTAAGCAAAATAACTTATGAATCTCTCAGCAGTCAAAAAGGCCCACCAAAATATAAGTGAATTCATTCTAATACTTAGTTTACCCACTTTTCAAGATAGCCAGGAAACTACAAATGCTTACATAAAATATTCTTAAACCTTATTTACTCAAGTTTTCATTCAAATCTTGTATAGCCTTTTAATGAACCTAAAGTGGGATATGGGTACATGAGACTCTCAAAACCCAAACTGAATACATTATTCTCCTTGACTTGGGGGTAATCTGCATAGGTAAGAGAAAATGCCACAAGTTACAACTACCCCATTCTGGATTTCCCTTTGAATTTTGTTCTGAGGGCCAGGTTTTGCTTCCCAGAGGAAAAAAGGCAGGCATTCTTTCCCTCAAAATGTGTGATTTTCAATGGATCACTATAGTCAAGTGACAAAGTGTTTTAATTGCTATAAAGTCAGTATTGATCTACTGAAATTAATGAAGGAACACAGATTTACAGTTCAGTGAAGAGCCAAAGTGTCTTCTTAAGCCTAAACATGCAATGGACTCAGATGTGCTTCCTGAAAAATTCAGAGGGATGATAAGATCACGAAAGACATCCTCACTCCTTGATACAGTAAGGTAAAAAATACACCTTTCTGTGATCCAGAATATACTGTTGCAAACAACCTCCTACAATTCAGTTAACTTTTATTCTTGTCACTACATCCTTTTGTAATTCCTGATAGGCTTCTTCTCCTTGAGAAATCCCTAGAGGACTACTGCATTCTTTCCAATAGGATTTGTTTCAGGCCTTAGACATCTTCTTGATGGCATAAAAGCATTAGTTATTTATCTAGTGTCTTTACTTCCCATACAGACAGCAAAAATTATGAAAGTTGCAGTCTTGTGTTAAGTTGATTAATGCTGAACAAACAGAGTTACAGAATATTTCCCCAACCAAAAAGTGCTCATAAATGATGTTATCGAATAACACTCAAAATCAATATTTATTATATTCTAACTACAAACCAGAACTGTCATTGATATTTCTGTGAGTTGCGAGTAAAACAGAAAACTCCTAAAAGTGATGTGAACAGTTCAGTAAAGTAAATGACTGGTAAATAAATACACAGCCAAATCATCTTCAGCTGCAAAAACCGTCTAGTGATAATATGAAACCAGAAGCTGAAAAGATGCTCAGATAGAAAACCAGATGAAAAGAAAGACTATAGCATAACAAAGAAGACAGACAGACATTTTTGTGTTGTGAAACTTATTTTTAGGATGGAACTGGATACATGAGCACAGTGAACAGGTTAGTATCTCTTTCATTATAACAAAGGTCACCCTTGCTCCTTTTGGAGCAAAAATCCAGTTTCATTGGTCCATCTCTAAAACCTGAAGGGCCTCATTGCATTCCCAAGATTCCTGGTGGTCACCTTCATCAAAAACAATTTTTATAACTGCTCCTAGACAACCTGTTCCTTTGTTCCATTTTAATGGGACACTTTGGTACGCAGATGGCTGGGAAGTTGCAGGAGATGAAGTAATTAAGGAGGAGATAAATACTAGAGGTTGACATATGCTTTGTGACAGACCAGCTGTGAGAATTCTTGCAGTTCTGTACCACGATTGTAGTGGATGTTGACAAAACATTTTCTTTCATTATCATAGCTGAAGTATGAATCAGAGGGACTGTAGAGCAAGAGAGTTGGCCATTTCTTGCTATGAGGGGAATTCCATGTCATTTATGGATAATATGGATTTTATTTGGAACAGATTGCCTAGACTTCTCTGAAAATTCACTCAGCATAATATTGGAGGCCAGATCTTCAGCTGGTACAAATCAGCCTGGCTCCATTTAAGTCAAACCTATGACAATTTAAAAAAACTGAGCATGACATAGTCCAAGTGTGCCAGTTGACAAAGGGCTCACTACTCTTTAAACAACCTGATTAGGTCAGACAAATTCACTACACTTAATATAGTGCTCTCATATATATCCATAAAAACATCATGTAAAATCTTAAGTGAAAACCAGAATTATGCTGGTTGTCAATGTCGTTGTGTAAATTCTACGCTGATAATAGCTGAAAAAGGATACGTCTATATACACTGAAAATTTGTCCTAGTTTGTATCAAGCTGAGCAGAGGTGTGAAACTGGTGCAAGGACTAGAAGTTTCATCCATTTAACATTAAAGTATAAATTAAATATTAAGTAGGGCTCTCAAGTGATTAAAAAAATTAATCTCACTGTTAAATAGTTGAATACTATTTATTTGAATATTGTGTGTTTTCTACATTTTAAAATATTGTTATTTCAATTAAAACACAGAATACAAAGTGTACAATGCTCACTTTATATTTAATTACAAATATTTGCACCGTAAAATTAAAAAAATTCAATTTACCTAATACAATTATAGTGCAATCTCTATTATGAAAGTTGAACTGACAAATGTAGAATTATGTACAAAAACACAGCATCCAAACACAAAATAAAGTAAAAGTTTGTAGTCTGAAAGTCCATTCTATTTGTTTCTTGTTCAGAGAATAGACTTTTTTTTTTTTAACATTTTCAGGAGATATTGCTGCCCTCTCCTTGTTTTTAATATTGCCTGAAAATGAGAATATGTGTTTGCATGGTATTGGTGCAGCTGGCATCACAAAATATTTTGTGCCAGATGTGCTAAAGATTCATATGTCCCTTCATGCTTTTACCACATTCCAAAGGATATGCATCCATGCTGATGGATTTTCCTCGATAAAGATTCAAAGCATTACAGGCCAATTCATGTTCCTTTTTATCATCTGTCTCAGATGCCACCAACAGAAGATTGATTTTCTTTTTTGGTGGTTCAGGTTCTGTAGTTTCCACAGCGTGCTGCTCTTTTAAGATATTTGAAAGTGTGCTCCACACCTTATCCCTCTCAGATTTTGGAAGGCACTTTAGATTCTTAAACTTTGGGTCAAGTGCTGTTGCTATCTTTAGAAATCTGATATTGGAACCTTCTTTGAATTTTGTCAAATCTGCAGTGAAAATGTTGCCCGTTTTAACATGAGCTGGGTTGTCATCTGAGATCACTATAACGCAAAATGTATGGCAGAATGCAGATAAAACCATGCAGCAGGAAACATACAATTTTCCTCTAAGCAGTTAAATAATAAACTTAATTAACACTTAAAAAAAAAGACTCATCATCATGAAAGCAAGTTCGCTGGAACAGTGATGGAAACATAGAATAATAAAACACTAACTGGAAGGGACCTCGAGAGGTCATTGAGTCCAGTCCCCTGCCATGGCAGGACCCAGTACTCTCTAGACCATCCCTGAAAAAGCATCTGAACCTTTAGCATATCTAGCATGTAAATATCTTGCAATGCCAGCTACAAAGGTGCCATGTGAATATCTGCTTTCGCTTTCAGGTGACACAGTAAATAAGACGCAGACCAAATATATTTCTTTTACTGAATGACTGAATAGGAATAAGGAATGAGCGAACATGTCATCACTAAAGCTTTACATTGCAGTCAAAACCAAAACATTTATGTAACAAAAATCTACATTTATTAGTTGCACTTTCAAAATAAAAAGATTGCACGACAGCACTTGTATGATATGTATTGAAAAAATACTATTTTGTCATGTTTACAGTGGAAATATTTGTAATCAAAAGCAATATAAAATGAGCACCATGCACTTTGGACTGTATGGTAATTGAAATCAATATAGTTGCAAATGTAGAAAAATATCCAAAAATATTTAATTTGAATTAGCATTCTGTTTTAATAGTGTAATTAACTCATAATAATTACAGTTTTGGTCATGTGAGGTAGCAGTGATTAATTGACAGCCCTAATATTAACTCATTCACAGTCCACAGTCTGAGTTAAAGGTGGATCTAAAAGAAAAAGGAGAAAAGCAGAGGGAAGAGCTTTGTTTGAGAGTGTATGTCCAAGATTTATGTGGACTATCACTGGGGACAGGGTCATCCTGCACTTGAGGAAGTAATCAGACAGTGTGATTATATTCATGAAAACAGAATCCTAACCTGTCCTGTTTGGAAATGCTGCAGGGAAGTTCTAGGTAGGAAACTGCTTTAGACAAGGATTTTAGCTTGTTCCGGTTAAGTGCAGAAGTATGTTATACTTTTGTTACAAATGTAGCCATTTCTGTTTCCATTACTCTTTCCCAATATCTCTTAAACCTTCATCTTTGAAAATGAACGTATGATTCTAATGCCTCAGCAGTGGTGTTGGTGGTGTTTCATTATAATGAAATGAAGGACTTGATCCTCCATTGTACCAATAAAGGTGTTCATATACCAGTCCCTCTGGAATAGTGAATCTGTATGTTACTGTGAGCTTCCAGTGAGAGGTTGATGTTTCAGAGGTTCTTGGGATCTGTGTTACACAGAATCTTTGCCTTGCAAGTTAAAAAAAGGCTGGCTGAGTCCTGAGGAGATTGTATGGGTGGCTAACAGACCAAAAGGGTTAAAGAACTGACACCCAGACTAGCACCAGCAAGTTTCTCTTTCACACTTGAAGAGGGAGAGGGGCATAACAGTGACACACAGACCCAGGCACTCCTAGAAAGTGTCACACTGAAGATCACATCTGTGATCTCCAACCTGTGAAATTAATGCTTTGTGCGTGCTCATGCATGTTGGTGTGGGGGGAAACAGCCTAGAGAATGAGGATAGAGAGGAGAGAAGAAACATTCATAGAAATCCTCAGTCTTCCTTCAGGAGAGCAAGGTGCCTGAAACCCTGAAAAAGAACAATTGGAAGGCTCTTTCTTAGAGAATCATATCTCACCAATTAACACTCTATTGCAACCTTCCCTTTTGGGATAGGTTGATGTAAAATGTGGATGACTGAGCTTACACAATCCAATGAAAATATCCTTAGACAAGGAAACAGCTGTAATAAAATTAACTTTGTTTTGTTACCATGCAATAATCCAACAAAAAGTATATTTAGAAAATTCAGTTGCTTAAGAACCCTGCCTCTCCCCACCACACACACACTTCAATCACAATTTCATTGCTTTATTCTACAACAGAACTTGTGGGTTGATTTCCTCCCACTCTCAGACATTTAAACAGCCACACACATCCTTCAAAAGGAAGATATTTCAACCAGAGCTTATCAGAAACACCATAAAAAAGTGGCAAGAACTTGGTTAGACTATTGTCAATGCCATAGATTGCAACTAAATCAAAGCTTCTTTTGTCTGCTATTTCAGTGCTAGTGGTGACTGAAGCAATCAATACTCCCTTAAAATGCAAAATATGTTTGCCAGCCTGAGGCTACAGATTTCAAACCACCAACCTTTATTTCCTCTGAATTTCAAAATTACTTTACAACTGTCTCTCTCTTCAGAAGGAGTACATTTTGCATTAATTTATATGGAAATAGGTTGGCCCTTTGTAAATTCCTTATGTTAACAAGTAATTAGAGATTGCATGAACTGGTTTGCAATCCTCTGAACATGATGTTACCTGCCTTAATGGGTCTTTTGGAGACCTTTCAAATATTGTAGGACAGTGAAATCCCTGAATATTCACTTTACAATAAGCAGTTTATCCTTGCTCCCATGGACTCAGCTGTGGAGGGAGGAGAGAAGAGGGGAACAAAGCTGACTAATGTGGAGAAGAAATGCCCCCAAAATTGCAGAAGAGTGGGGAATCAGATCAACATCTTGCTCCCTTGATGTGCAAAGAGTGTGGTAGCTTCCCAGAGTGACACTTTTATAGGGAAAGAGAGCAGATGGAGCACGTCCAGGCAACTTCTCTCCTCATTGACATGTTCCTATTAATATAGCAAAGATTTCTCATTGAATATCCATGTGCAAGTTAATCCTCAGAGAAGTAATTCTTTTCTGCTGAATGCCTGCATCCTAACTGGAGAACACTGTGTAGACACAGGCAGGGGAGCAAGTGGACCATGACTTTGAACAAAGACATGCTAAAGAATATGGGCAACAACAGGAAGCCTGTGCTGGCTTTAGAGATGGAAGCCCTGGGAATCTGTACAAGTCACCTATAGATGCTTAAGCTCCACAAGAGTTAGAGGACTCCAGTGACAGCTAGAACAGAGGGAGAAATGCCCACCATTTTCTTTAAACCAAAGAAAATCTTTGTAAAAGTTACCTCTCTCTTTCTCCTCCTATCTATCAGTAATACAGAGAGTACAAAGGAGAGGTGCACAACTCCTTCAGTGCAGCACCACAGTCTTCAGTCAGGTGAGGGAAGAACTGTTAACATCTACCCCCTAAAATAGCTAGTCTCTCCTGTGCTATGCGCAACACCCTGTAATTCCATTTTGTAAGGGTGTGAGAGAACAGCTTGATCGTTTCAGCACCTGTCTTTTCACCAGTCTGAGTTGCAGTTAGAAGACAATTGAAACATGATTGTCAAATAGGTCCGGGTTTTGAAAAGGTGGATCCAGAAGTAGGTGCTCTGAAGGACATTGCAAATGTTTCACAGTTGGGTTTCAGAAGCAAAAGGGGAGCATCCCATAAGTAAGTTATGAAGAAGGGACCCTCTGTGTCACCATCCAATGGCTGAAGAATGGGGAAATTCCGAGGCTACAGTTACACTAGAGAAATTGCAGAGCTGCACCCATAGAGCTGTGTCACTGTAAGCTCTCTAATGTATCCACTTTAAGCCAATGAGAGGGCTTTCCCTTTGGCTTTAGTGCTCCAGCCCTACAAGTGGCAGTAGCTATCTCAGCAGGAGAATCTTTCTGAACAGTTTAACTTACTCACTTACAAAGGGATGGCATTTTCACTGGAGTGTCATAAGTTTTACTGCAGTAAGTGCTGGTGTAGACATAGCCCTAGTGACAAGGGTGAAGGAAGGACTTAAATTCGCTGATACACATGAATACAATAAAAGCACAACTCACATCCCTTCTCTTTCCCCTATATAATGCTGCTTGTCACCAGAACAAAGGATGCAACATTTCCTGGAGTTCTGGAGGCAGCTTTACTGTTTCTTGAAATGGTTTTGCCCCAAAAATGAGCACTAAATTGGCAAGACACAGGAGAATGGAAAAATAGCTCCAGTACCAACCATCCCTATAGTCAGTCTCCCAACCTTTTTCAAATCCTTATGACATATAAATACCCACTCTAACCTAGAAAATGTCCATCATCCTGTCCCCACACAGAATGAACCATCTCCTCTGCATCATTTCCCAGCAAAAAAACACACCTGCTCTTCCACTACAATCAGTTTATTGATCTGATCCAAATCCCACCATCCTCAATGGCTTTTGACTACTTTATTGTCCTCTGCCAGCAAGACTTGGTGTTGCAATCTCTGCTGCAGCTTTCCCCTTGGACAAGGTCTTACAAAACTCCTTATTTGGGTTCATTTATTCGGACAAATATTGGTCAAAGATAAAGTCCTCAGCATTCAAACCTGACAGTGTCCAACAGGCCAAAAATCATAAACAGAAAATCTTCTGCCTCTTCCAAGAATTCTCTTCTGTGCTGTTATCCTCAACAATGATCTTAAACATAAGAAAGTGTAAGTTCATCCCCTTCTACAAATTCTTTGTGCCTTCTCCTGCATTCTGAAGACTGTTTCCTGGCTCTTTTGGACAAGTACTGACTCTGAAGGCTTTCCCCAAGAGACTTCAGCTCCTCTCCTCTCCCCCCACCATATGTTCCCACTAGCTTCCCTTGTAGGGAAATCTCTGCTACAATTGCTTTCTTGCTTCCCTTTCCCAATTTATAGCCCAGCTCCTTGTAGAAAGTACCCACTGCAGCTTATTAATGAAGAGGGTTGGCTGGTTCTAAACCTCAGGCTCTTGAAAGGATGAACCAACTTCTTGCAGTACAAATATTTTAATATAATCTAACAAAATGAGTCAATATTTCCAAATCAGTGTTCTGCTAGAAATTTCAAAATTTTGATTTTTCATTGGGAGTCAGAATGAAAACAAGATTTCAAAGTGTGGAACTGCCTCAGAAGGGAAATTGTTTCCTGACCAGTTTGAAATAAAAGCCATTGTGTTGCAACATATCTTCTGCCAATGTTATAGCTAAATAGTAATTTTGTATTTTCCTGTTTTCAAAGGAACAACATAGTAACTCGCATTGCATAATGAAGCAAATGCCAGACAATTGTCATTGCTGGTAATCAATATCATTTCCAAAATTACACACAAATTAAAATGCATTACAGTGGTCTCACCTTGCCTTCAGGTCAGTGTTTACAAAATGGAAGGAAATGAGATTAGCACGTTAGTCACTTCTTAATAACCCTTCTGCATGAGACCAGAAAACTGATTTAAAGAGTTCAAATCTGCTAGACATATCACTTCAAGTAAAAGCTTTAGTGGCCATTGTTCATAATTCCTTTATTTTACCTCTTCTTGAATGATATTTAAAATTTTTTAAATAAGTTAATATGGATTTACATAACTAGTGGGCAAGATTTCTAAATATACAGGTTCTAAAAGAAATCACTTTGTCCATACTCAACAACACAATAGGAGATGAATATAGAAAAAGCTGTGCATTCTAAAAACACACTGACAGATGTGGCAAGGTGATAGACCTTTTCAAGAGGCAAAGGGCTCCAATGCAACTGGATTGACTACTGGGCTGTGTCTAGACTACATCCCTTTTTCGGAAAAGAGATGTAGATTAGGCACGTCGATATTGCAAATGAAGCTGGGATTTAAATATCCACGCTTCATTTGCATAATGGTGGCTGCCGCTTTTTTTCAGAAAGGGGCTTTTTCGAAAAAAAGCAGCAGTTTATACGCAGATCTTTTGAAAATAAAACCCTTTTTCGAAAGATCCTGTATTCCTCAAAAAGGCTACATCTAGACTACAAGCCTCTTTCAAAAGAGAGTGTCTAGACTGCAACCACTTCTTTCGAAAAAGCGAGCCGCTTTTTCCAAAGAGAGTACCCAGGCAGTCTGGATGCTCTCTTTCGTAAAAGCCCTGTTTGAATTCAAGAACGCCTTTTTTCAAAAGAACACTTACGAAAAAAGGTGTTCTTCCTCGTAAAATGAGGTTTACCATGGTCAAAAAAACCACCGTGTTCTTTTGGTTTAATTTCGAAAGAACTCAGCAGCAATCTAGATGCAGGGGAAGTTTTTTTTAAAAAAGGCCACTTTTTTCGAAAAAACCCTGTAGTCTAGACACACCCAAAATGAGGTTTACAGGATCTTTCAAAAAAGGGTTTTATTTTTGAAAGATCCATGTCTAAACTGCCGCTTTTTTCCGAAAAAAAGTGGCAGCCACCATTATGCAGATGAAGCATGGGATATTTAAATCCTGGCTTCATTTGCAATATCAATGTGCCTAATCTACATCCCTTTTCCGAAAAAGGGATGTAGTCTAGACGTATCCCTGCTGTGCATTTGGCTTAAGGGAAGTCATCTGGCCATTGCAAAGCAGAAGACAATTGCAGCTGCTTGGTGGCATTAATTTGAAGGAAAAACTACAAGGCAATAAGAGGTGCTGAGGGAATGATGAATCTTCAGGGAAGAAAAACTGGATCCAGAAGAAACTGGGATGAAGATTTTTCTGTTTGAAAGACTCTGCAAAGGATTTAATACACTCAGAAGGGAAAATTTGGAACATCTGGACTGTGTACATGTAAAGGTTGTCTGGGAAATGAGGCAGGTCTCAGCAGAGCCACACTTGGCCAGAAGGGGATCCTGCAGCACAGGGTGTGTCTAGACTGCAGGTTTTTTTGGAAAAACAGCCGTTTTTCCAAAAAAACTTCACTTACATCCACCCTGCTATTGCGTTCTTTCAAAAGAAAATTGGTAAACATTGATAAACCTCATTTTCCAACATTGGTAAACCTCATTCTATGAGGAAGAACGCCTTTTCCGAAGGAGGTCTTTCAGAAAAAGGTGTGTGTGGATGCGGAAGAGGGAGTTCTTTCGAAAAAAGAGGAAAGAGGAAAAAGCACAGGTGCCCTGGTGGCAACTCCATCCATAACAATCACAGCTTAAATGCGAGATAGCGTCCATTCAGTGTGGATGCTATCTTTCAAAAAAGCAGATTGTTTTTTCGATGAGCTTTGGCAGTGTGGACACTCTCTTTCAGAAGAATTTTTTTTGGAAGATCTCTTCTGGAAAAGCTTCTTCCAAAAGAATCCTGCAGTCTGGATGTACCCACAGACATGTCCTTCTGCATGTGTCTAAACTATCATCTTCTCAATGTAGATATATTAGCATAGTGTTCATAGGGGGAAGGGTGGAATGTGAATAAAGATACTGAGAAGTGGGTGTGCATGAACTGAAGGAGGGAGCTGAGAAACTCCTCAGTGGATTCTCCAAGGGAGTCCTAAAATATAATTGTTATCCGCCAGAGAAAACACCTTTGAAAATAAAGAGCATGGGGCCAAGATTTCATTAAGTCTATTTACATCAGGAAGGAACACAACTGACTAAGCAAATAACTGAAGTCTAAAAATTTTGCTCTACAGTCAGACTGTGTGCACTCCATAGACTCTAAGAGTCATTTATAAAACCATATTCAGTCCCAAGTATCAGCTTCTTTTTTGATGTGTGCCCAGAGTTCCTTGTGACTTTGTATTGAAAGCCTGAGCTAAAACATGAGAAGTCAATTGAAAGATTTGCATTGACATCAATGAGCTTTAAATCAGAGCCTAAAGAGACCCAATGCCTAAAACTGCAAAATGCAGTATATTTAGCACATGGTGGCAACTGATAAGTATAGAGAGTGACCCTAAGAACTCCTCAGTGGCAAAGGATTTACTGGTTCTCTAACAGTAAGTGAGAGTCCTGACAAACTCACAATACCCAACCTATTGCTTTGATGGTATTTATCCAAAGAGGTTCATGTGAAAAGACTGGTTGGCTGGCTAACAGACAAGTAGCGTTAATGAGCTAGCACTCTTGTGCTTTAGCTACACTATCAAGTTTTGTTGGGCGGGGGAACCTTATGTCAACACTCAAAAAAGCCAACAAAACAAAAATTGCCAAAGGGTGTTCACACTTGCTCCCTCTGTCAACAGATCCTGTCCACACTGGGAAGAGGGAGCACCATCATTGACAGCATGGGCCATGTAATGAGGTATGTATCTCATAGTGCAGAGATACCTTCTATCGCGAAGGGCTCATCTAGACTAAACCGAAGTTCCAAAAGAGGCTATGCAAATTCCGCAGGAATTTTCATATCTTCTTTCGATCTCACTTTCTAAAGTGGAGCTTTCAAAAGTGAAAGTAATCGGGATGAGTTTTTTTCGGTAACCCCCCCTTTCCGAAAAGTCGCTCTTCCTCAAAATATGAGGTTTACGCAACTTTTCGAAAAAGGGGGAGGTTGCCAAAAAAACCCGCATCCCGACTACTTTCACTTTCAAAAGCTCTGCTTTAGAAAGTGAGATCATAAGAAGATATGCAAATTCCTGTGGAATTTGCATATCTTCTTTCCGAACTTTGGCGTAGTCTAGACATAGCCTAGGTGTTCAGAGAGCAAAATGTTGCACATCTTGGGACCATGCTAAATGTCCTGTTGCGCATTACTTTCTGTCCCAGCCCTCCATTGGCTTCAGTCTTCCTTTTGCACCATTTCTTCAACTGCCATTCATTACGGTGCACTCTGATGTGAGAAGGGATGGATCCCACTCTGATCTGTTAAGTATTGGGAGGACATCACTCATGGCAGCACAGTTCATCATGAAGTTATTGAGAAAGGAAGACTCACCTGGCATTCTGTGTGGTACAGGCAACAGCATTCACTGAGCAGCTGCATAGGCGAGACCATTGCTTTTGGGCTTGGGAAACCAGCACTGAGGAGATCACATCATCATGCAGGTGTGGGATCAACAGCAGTGGCTACAGAATTTTAGGATGCATAAAGACATGTTCCTGGAGCTATGTGCTGAGCGGGCCCCCCCAAACTACAGTGCAAGGACATTCGAATGAGAGCTGCCCTCTTAGTAGAGAAGCACGTGGCATTTGCTGGCAGCTGGAAGCTGGCAACTCCAAACTGCTACCAGTCAGTTGCAAATCAATTTGGAGTGGGAAAGTCTACCATTGAGGCTCTACTACTGCAAATGTGCAGAGCAATAAATTGCATCCTGTTAATAAGGACCATGACTCTGGGAAATGTGCATGGCTTTACCTAATTGGTGGCAAAGAGATAAATTGCACACATTCTGATGTTAGTCCCAGATCATCTTGCAACAGAGTACAGCAATAGGAAAGGTTACTTCTCCATGGTGTTGCAGGTGCTTGTGCATCACTATGGGTGTTTCACCATCAATGTGGAATGGTCTGCAACTGAAATTAGGGAGGCTTTGAGGAAGCATTGTGACAATGAGAGGCAATAATATATATTTCGATTGGAGTTGCATCCTTGGTGCATCTCAGAATGCTTGCAGCTTTTGCTCTATTCTAAAAGCAGCTCACCTAGATGCCTAGATGCCACTTTGGCTCCTGCACAAATGACTGCAGCACAGCATGCAGACAGTGTCCTACAATGGGATAAGAAAAAGAGAGCACTGCCATGGAACCTGCAGCAGAGAATTAACAAATACCTCTTGGAGATCTCTCTGGAGAATTCCTCTGAGACCTAGCATGCAACAACACTCTGCTTGGCCATATTGATTAGCTACACATGGAAATGTCCAGCTAACAGAAACACAGCCAACCTCCAACTTTTCTATACCCTACACCCACCTCTGAACTACAAGTACTTACCATGTGTTTCATCTCAGCAAATGCTGGCACTGGCCACGCACTTCAGGAGTGGAGAACAGTTCCTGGCTGCCTGCCTTCCTGGGCAACCCTACTGGAAGATCCATATCCTCATCTAGCTCTACCTCTTGATCAATAATTTCATCCTCTTGTGTTAGAACCTCTTTCCACTGCCCCCATGCCCTATGAAGTATCCATGGGGATTTTGGCGATAGAGGTGGGGTCACCACCCAGGATAGCATCCAGCTCCTTATAGAAATGGCAACATGAGAGTAACAGTTTTCCTCCCTCACCAGTCTCAGCTCCTTTATCTTTGCTCTTCACTGAGAAGTATTCCAATCATAGCCCTTTTTGCACAAGCTTTGAGAAATGTGCCCATAGGCATCCCCATACCCAGGGCTCGACAAATCACTGAATCTACTCGCCCATGGCGAGTAGATTTCAGCCGGTCTCCCCATTCACCAGTGGCATGCATATGTGCAATGCGGGTCTTGCACATGCACAGTGCAGGGCTGGCGAGTAGGTTTTGCTGCCGTTTGTCAAGCCCTGCCCATACCTACAGGTCAACCATAGCAGACATGGCAAAAAATCCATTCCTCATACACTGACCAGATCCAACAGCTCCACAGTGGACCAAATGGGAGAGTATTTGGTGCAATAGCCAGCCATGGTCCCCTTGGAGGAAAAATGAGACCTCTCAATGCCAAACCAGAAAGCAGGAAAAGGAATTTTATCCTAGGGCTTGCAGTGGAGAAGATCTGACTGTTGTTTACCTAGCTACAGGGCAGCAGAGTTCAAATTGTTGACAAGAGTGGTCAGCATGGGCATTCTGGGACACTTCCTGGGGGCCAATTAAAGTGATTATAGGAGGTGTGGTGTCTACACTGGCTCTTTGTCAACAATAAAGGGAGGGGAAATTTTTTAAAAAGGCTTTTGAAGGGGTGGAAGTTTGTTGTTACTGAAACTGAGAATTTTCCCCAACAAAAGTCACAGTACAGTGTGTGCACTCTCACTGTTTTGTCAGCAAAAGTCACTTTTGATTGAAAAAATTTGGTAGTGTAGACAAGGCCTCAGTTACAGAGAAGCAAATCTTCCTGTGATGTTCACCCCTAGGCACCTGAAAAAAAATGTCACAAGGATTGTTTCGCTATTTAGTTGCAAAAAAATTCTGTGGGAAAAGATAAGAGCAATACTGTTTAATATTTAGAAAATAGAATAACAGCAGTTGCCAGTTGCAATGACTTTATGCTAAGGAAAAAAATCAGATATTATCTGTACCGATTGAGAGATAAATTATTATAAGAGGACAAAGTTTTATGAATCTAAAAATGCTAAATATGATATAGATTGCAACAATAACCAAATCCTAGTCTTGCATACTGGAGTAATCAGATGTGTAAATGACAAATTGCAAAGCATGAACAAGAACACATGTTCAGTCCTAAGGGCATAACTTGCCCTTGATCTAGAAATGCAACATGGACTTATACTAGTGTGTCAAGTGATAATGGAGATGGTAATGCACAGAATCATTACTACAGATGACAAAAGTTGGAAGAATATATCCACCAGGACAAACGTGCTCTTTTAATATAATAGCAATAACTGAATTTTTGCATCTTGCTAGTTTGTGAGTACATTGATTTTTTTCAGAATTTATGTGCCATTTTTGGAACTGAAATATATACAACGAATGAATAAAGAACACACAAATTCAGCTCTACAACTATATTTAATGGATTTCATATCTCTGCCCACTCTATAGTTCCCTTTCTTGTATTCTGTTTTGAAGAGTTCAATATACAGAATACTTTCTCCTCTCTTCCTATTGACCCATATGCACAGGTGGATCAGTGACAGGATATGGCCCTTGAAATGTTTTTAAACGGCATGTAATGTTTTTGCTTGCTTGCCTAGGTATATCCTGTAGGGAGCAGTTTCACACCTACAAAATCATTCTAGTGAGACACGCAGACAAGAAAAAAGGCTTGCTGGTGATATGCAACAACCTCTAAAAATGGCAACACAACTAACAGCATTTATCAAGCTATAGCTGCCTGCACATTTAAACAAATTTTGCAATATTCACTGCAATAGTGCCATCTGCTGTCTCCCAATATTACAGTGCTAAGTCCTCATGTACAAGGCAAAAGTTACTGCTCAAAGAAACCATTTTATGAAGCAATTTTTAAAATTATGTTTAGGTCCCAATTTTGCCACCAACCAGCAATTTAGTAGGCAGGCTGCACTTAAAATGGCTTACCATCTCAAATACTAAGATCTTTATGCTTCTTTGCCTGCTACAAGGAGCAGAGAAGCTAAGCTAAAAAGCCAAAGGAATGCCCTGGTGAAACTATTCTGAAAGGAATATGTCTAAGCCAGGATACTCTTCCTACAAAGCCACCCAATCCTTTAGGACACGTCTACAAAGCAGCATTATTTTGTAATAATAGACGTTATTCTAAAATAACTTTGCAAGCATCTACACAGCAAGTCCATTATTTTGAAATAATTTCAAAATAATGGGAGGCTTATTCAGATTTCTGTAAACCTCATTCCATGAGAAATAATGCCTATTCCGAAATAGCTATTTTGAAATAGCGCATGTATAGACAGGCTGGAGTTATTTCAAAATAAGAAGCCTCCAGGAAATCCCACAGGTGCCCTGCTGGCCATTCTGTCCACACTCATCTGAACTCTATAGTTTCCCTTCACCTGCAGCCCTTAAAGCTGCAGGCAGAAGGGGGAACGAGCTTGTGGCAGGAAATTGGCCCCGACAGCCCAGAGACACCCAACAGCTGCCACTGCTTATCATTTCAACAAAATGAGTGACTCTGTTGCTCCCACCGAGCCCTCTACTGCTCCCATGGAGCAGTCAGACAGCTCCCAGAACCCTGCCAGAAGCACGTGCCTTCCTGGTCTGGTGCAGAGATCCTGGCCCTCCTTGAGGTTTGGGGTGAGGATGCAAACCTCTAGGATCTCTGCACCAGGCACAGGAATGTGGACGTCTATGGCCACATGCCTGAGAGCCTGGGCACAAAGGGCCACATTTGTACCCAGGAGCACATGTGGATGAAGGTAAAGGAGCTCTGCCAGACCTATGCCAAGGCCAGGAGGTGCAGTTCTTACTCCAGGGCTGAACCCCACACCTGCCCCTACTACTCTGACCTTCACTGCATCATAGTTGGTGGGTCAGTCCCTTACACCCAGCAGTGGACTCAGGGCTGGAGATGCCCGTCATCGCCCTCCCAGGGGACAGAGACGCAGCAGAGGAGGAGGAAGAGGAGGAACCGGATGAGGCCAGCACCATCACAATCCTCACCCTGGAGTGGGAACCCCATGCTCTGAATGTCTCCCATGCATCATGCGACACCAGGGCAGGCACATCAGGTGAGTGCCAATACTTTCCCTACACACACAGGGTGGAGGTGGCGGGGGCTGAGGGGCTGGGATGTGCTCCTTGCTCGGCCTTCTCGGCCTGCAGCAGCTTGTGCATGTGGAGTGCCAATCTGAGGCACACAGCCCAAAGAGGCTACACCACAAGACCCTTGTGCTATTGCTCACAGGATCTGGGGAGGCCAGCTGGCCACACTCCTGACACTGGGGTGGGACATCCTCCCACCATAAGAAGGAGGCTGGGGACATGGAAACACACACACACACACACACACTCACTCAGGAGTGCCGCACATGGCACAAGGGCATGCCTGCAAGCTTGGTGCAGCACCCGCTCCCAGGGATTGTGCGGTAAGGCACAAGAGCATCTGCCATTCACACATGCACATCGCCCCCCAAACACCCTGCCTCCCTCTCCTCCAATGGAAGGTCAATGCACAGGCCCCTAGTTGGGAGGCCCAGGGGAGAGTGTCACTGGGGTCCTTGTGAGAAACTCTCCTTCAGGACCTCCCAGATGCGCACAGCTCCCTGATGGGCCTGCCAGATGGCAGCCGTGCAGAGTTGCAATCCAGTCGGCCTCTGCCCCCCATGCTTGCAGGAACATCTCCCCCTTCCTTTCACAAATATTGTTAAGGACACAGCAATGCCACCACCACCCTGGGGATGTTCCACTCCCTGACATCCAGCCAGGTGAGGAGGCAACAGAACTGTGCCTTCAGATGCCTAATGGATGAAATCTTAGCAGTGGTTGATGCTAGGAAGTCATGTGACCTCCCCCACAACAGGTAGGGTCTGACCAGCTGTGATTTTCCATGTAAGGGTGGAATGTAGAGACAGAATTCCCACCCAAAGTGGAAATCTATAAAACTATGGGAAGCTAGAAGATTCTTTGTCTTTGGCTGGCATGGTACTCCCAAGAAAGTGAACCAGAGACCCCAGGGAGAGGGAACTTCCCTGGTTTGAAGGTTTAGCTAGAATAAGAACAATTTTAGGGTGAGTTTGTGATAAGTATTAGATTTAGCTAAGCGTTTTTTGTTATTTTAAATTTGTAATCTACTTTGTTCTGCCTGTTCTCACTTACAACTACATAAGTCCTACTGCTTGTACTTAATAAAACCACTTTTAATTACTATCAAGCCCAGTGTAAATAATTGTGACCTGGGGGAGCAATCTGTGTGTACATTCTCCATTCATTGTTAAAGGGGGCTTAACTAAATAATTCCTTTGGGGTTCTGATCCCATTTGGGGAGTGGTATCCCAGGAAGCTGAAAATGGCATTTTCCTTGGACCTGAAGAGTTTCAGTGTGTGTTCTGCTTCTTGGGATGGGATGGGGAGGTGAGTGATGTCATGTCTGTGACTTGGCTGGGAGAGACCAGGTGAGCTGGCCCAGAAGGACAGAGTGGTGAGAAGCCCCAGATAGTGGGAAGGCTAGTGTTAGTGGCTTTTCAGCACTCTGGGAAGCACTCCCAAGGAGTCTTATGTGACCTCACCCCATCACACATCCCTATATTTGCATAGGACTTTTTCATTGTTTTCAGCTATGTGAGTGTGACTTTCAAGAAAATACCTGATTTTTTTTCATCTTATATTGAGCCTTTGTTTTGCTTAAATAATTTTAAAACAAATCAAAAGCTTTAATGCATTTCTGGAAAAAAATTTTATCTGCACTGTTAATGTTATCTTTGACAGGGGAAAAACATAGCTTTAATTTGACTCGTTCTCCTGATAAACTCTGGTGTGCTCTACAGTATATCCTCTGTTGTGAGCCTGACATTACCACTCAATTTAATTTATAACATTTGTCGTTCTGTCACCTTTTCCTCTGCAGCCGTAGTTTTAAATCTTTGTGCTTTTCTTCCCTATGTAAAGAGAAGTGTGGGTTTATTGTTTTTTTGTTTGTCTTTTTTCAATGCAGTATATGGAAGTGTGGAGTTGAAAGAATAGATTAAACAAAACCAGTTCTCCTTATGGATCTATAAGCAATTGTAATCAAGGAATAAGATGAGCATTAAAATACATATTCAGATACATACCTCTAAATTAAAACAAAACACTTGAAGTGCTGTCTGAAATATATGTCCAGTTCCTTGTACAACCTAAATATATAGATTGATACAATAAAGTGGATTTGTGTGCATGTAAATATAGTTGCACAAGAAAATGGAAATTCAAATGCAACTCTTCTCACATACACTGTAGCTACAGCTTAGTTTTTATTTCATATATACACACATACTCTGTTTACTAACGTTGTTCTAATATGCTGTAAAATATTTGAATGTTTTGTGGAGCACACAGCCTTATCTGAAAAAGCTGTAGGTCTAAGGAGATCAATATATTTGTGGCTTATGAAATTAAAGTCTAGAAACAGAGGTCTTGCGATGGAAATCAATAAATATGTACTGAAAGATTTTTCCTATAAAAGACTTAACTGAGTTTACAATGCAAAGCCTTCTTGATCTCACATTTTTTTTAAAACCATGCTTTTTACATAAGGATTAAAAAACAAATACCCCCCCTCCCCAACATACACACACACACACAAACATTACTGAAATGTGTAAAGTGTTTCTTGGTGTTATTTAGGAACTTTCCAACCAGTACTAACTATGCAGTGGACCTTCTGTCTGTAAAATATGCTCTTTTGTTACAGAAGATCTTGGGTGGTGATTTAGTGGCAGTTAGCTAGGTACAGTAGTGGTGTAGTTAAATGAAGATCCACACACTGGCATGATGGGCCTGATTAATTCGCCTCCTGCAGCCCAGTCTGTGTCAGTGGAACTCGGCCACACGTAAGCAGTACAAAAGGCTCTGGCACACTAGGGTGGGTGGAGGAGTAAGTATGGCATTTTTGTGCGATGGTGAATCTGTCCTGTGGTAGATGGCTAAGGTAAGTGAGTGTAAGCTGATGTTTGGAGCAGCTTAGGGAATGGTGCTACAGTTGGGTGAAGGGAAGAGATTCCAAATCACCCCTTTGCCGAGCATTCACAGATGTCTATGGTATGATGGTTGGCTTCCCAATGGAAGAGGAATTCATGACAGAGACTAGATATACTTTAAGTGCAGCTTTCTTTTTTATTGACCTGCATACACCAGTGAAATGGGCAAACAATATGGAGTTTCTTCCAGGAAACTCAGCCCAATACCAGTGCCCAGTTCCCACAGAGCTCCTGCCTCAAGAATTGACTCTAATCAAACAAAAACTGAGAGAAAACTCTTGCACAGCTTCCACAGCTCTATGTGTACTGAAGCTGCCTCTGCCTTGCATAGCCCAGATGTAACACCACAGCATGTCTGCACAAAGTTAACATTTGCAATGACACAGAGTAAGAGCTTAGGGTATGTCTACACTACAGCATTATTTCAAAATATCTTATTTTGAAATAGTTAATTTGAAATAAGTTATTTTGAAATAACGCGTCTACACACAAAATGCATTTTGAAATAGCAAAATGCTATTTCAAAATAGCACGTCCACACTGAGAGGACACTGAATCGCACTTAAGTCCAGCCAGAACAAGGTCCAGCAGGGCATCAGGTCAGGGGTTACTTTGTGTTGCTGCTGCCTGAGGCTATCTGAGGCATGTGTCTAAAGGGACCACCCCTGGACAGCCGGTTCTCAGCTTTCCCTGCTTGCTTGCCTACCTCGATGAGGGACAACAAAGCAGTTTGTCTCTGTGTGCTCTGATTGCCCTTATTCAGGACACCACAGCACTCTGCAACATGGAACCAGAGCTGCCCCTGAGCATTCTGGTGCTTCTCGTGGACGCGTTGCTGTGAGCCTGGCTGCACTTTCTGCAGGCTGCCATCTGGGAGGTCCATTGGGGGGCTCTCAGAATCCAGGAGGCCCTGCGGGAGAGCTTCCACCTTGAGGAGCACTAAAAGCCTCCCTGGTCTGCCCCACTGAGGGCTTGTGCCTCATTCCTCCCTCACGTCCTTCCACTTACCCCTCCCTAACCCCCCTTTCTGATGTGAAATAAAATACATGTATTTTCATGAACACAAACTCTCTTTATTTAACAAAACTGGGGGGAAGGGAATGAAACTCTGGTGAGACTGGGGAAGGGAGGCAGGAGAGGGGAGAAGAGAGGGTGGGAGAGGGGAGAGGGACACCTGGGAGGGGGAAGCAAGGGGAAGAAGGGGGAGAGGAAGCTCAGGGCTCAGGGGTGAGGGTCTCGCCAGACCATCTTGATTTTCATGCGAACCTGCTCCTGGGTTCGCATGTGGCCTTTGGTGGCCAGGCTGCCAGCTATTCTGCCATAGACGCCGCGTTCCTCCATCTAGTGCAGAGATTATGGACGTTGCATCCCCCCAAACCCGAATAAGGTCCATGATCTCCACCCTGGACCAGGAAGGCGCCCGCCTTCTCCAGGCCCTGGCAGGCTCCTGGGAGCTGGTAGGATGCTCCTGGGGAGCGGTGGAGGGCTGGCAGCCAGTGGCTTGCTGGCTTATGTTTTGGGGCCACTGGGTCAGGGGCAGTGACTGCTGGCTCTGGGCTGGCAGGCTTGGAGCTGGCACAGGCACTGTGGCCAGAGTCAACCCCTTTAAGGGCTCCGGGGGAGCGGGGAGGGAGTGGAGTGTTCTTGGTTGAGGTTGGAGTGGCCACCAGGGCACCCTGGGAAGGCTGGAGGCCCCCTATTTCAAAATAAGTGTCTACACAGCACTTATTTCGAATTTGGCATTATTCCTTGTGAAATGAGGTTTATCAAATTCGAAATAAAGCACTCCACTATTTCAAATTAATTTTGAAATAGCGGTTTGGCTGTGGACACTAGTAAAGTTATTTCAAAATAACGGCTGTTATTTCAAAATAACTTTGCTGTGTAGACATACCCTTAGAATGCTATGAGTAATAGTGACAGCTGTCACAACAGTTGAAGCAAGATATCACATATCTTTTATGTTAGTAAATAGCATTTAGGTGCCCTCAAAATGCCAGGTGATTAGACTAAGTAATGAAGGAAAAGACATTTTTAGAACTTTTTGACTAGACCTGGTAGAAGCTTGGAATATCCACTTTGAAGGAAATCCTGACATTTCTAAATTGGCTTCAAAACAGAATTTTTAAAAAAAGTTTTGGCTCAATCAAAATATTTTTGTTCCCATTTTGAGGCTTTTATATTATATTAAATTTCAAAACAAAAAAAGTTGCTCTGAAACAAAAAAGTCAGTGTTTCATTCTGACTTTATGAAAACGCTTTTACTGCAAAATAAAATTGTTGAACTCCATTTGTTCTCATGTTGAGTTTCTATTTCAATGAATCAGCACTTTCAACAAAAAAAACAGTTCACTCAAGATTTTTTCGCAGCTTAGTCACTTAAAATTCGAATGAAAGCCATCTGTCAATTTTTATGTTTTGTTTTACTTTATTTGCTGCTTAATTTTCTACCACAATCAAGACTGGAAGAAATGAAATATTATAATTAATTATAAATAAATTACAATTATTTATTTAATAAAAATTTAATGAAATAATTTATACAAATGCTTCCATGGGTGTGCAAGCTAAAGCCCATGACCCTGACTCGCCTTCCTACTGAACTCCTGCCTCCAGCAAGAGGAAGGCTTGCTTGGGCTTAACTGGGTGTCAGCTCCCTGACACCTCCAGCTTGTCAGGCACCCAGACAGTCTTCTTGGGTGCACTCTAGTCTCTGAGGTAATTTGAAATGTTCGCTCCTCCTCCCTGCCTCATCCACTGAATAATCATGATACCTGGTATATTGTCCCAAATGGAGCAGTGTACATGGTATCTTGAATGAGGATTGGCTGCTTTGTACAATACTACAGCACTGAGGCACTGAGATGAATTTATAGTGAAAATAATAAGTTTGATCAAAGATCAAGATTTCAGATTTAACGAGTAAGAATCAGGAAACAGAAAGGTTCCATATAAAGCAAAATCGTAATGTGATTCCTCAATACTAAATGTATACTTATTTGGACAGAAGTGTTTCTCCAAATTATCCTTTGCAGTGTTTTCATCCATGCCTCTTTCATGAATTTAATCAAACTGATTACTTTGTAGATATAGGATAAAGGGGTTTCTTCCTGGTCTTCTATTTATAGCCCCAGTAAAACCCCCATCACTTATTTTTCCTATTGATTTCATATACTCCCTGTTGATTTCGTAAGTAAATTACTTACCATTCTGTTAGTTTACAGTGCTTAATTTACCTATCTCTGTTGGTCTGCATATAAACATCCTTTGACTGAGAGAAACATGTTTGTCAACTCCCTTAGTACAGATTTTAGGAACATATTTTCAGCATTCACAACAACTCCTCACATAGTATTTGCACATACATTTCAGAACAATATTAATGACCAGCATACCTCAAGCTTTAATTTAAGACTTCACATAATCCTGTGCAGTGGACTGCAGTAGACTAGAACATACGTGCCAGACTCAGGAAATATAATAACCTCTATGCACTCTGTTAGTATCCCTTTGCCAGCTTGCATTAAAAGGTTTGTGGGTCATAGGCCCTGAGTGCAAAGCAACTTCAGACCCCAAATCAGATCACTTGAGAACTTAAATATAGAGTTAGGAGCCTAATGTTAGGCCACAATGTTTAAAAGCATGGTTTCTAGTTTTTATATAAGGTCCAACATCCTAGTGCATTTTGTCCTTGCCAACATTGTGCTGTCCTTGCTAAAATCTTGTTCTCCACACTGGGTCAAATTCACCCTGGTGCACTTCTAGTCAAATGGCATGTTAGATCAGAGCACAACTAGAACCTTTCAGTGCAAATGTAATCCAATTGTTTCAATGAACCCACACCTCCGTTTTGGTTATTTACCAGCCATATCACCTCAAGCAGGAGAAAAAAAAATAACCGAGAGAAAAAAAATCACATTTCCTCTCTTCCCTTTCCAAAAAAACAAACAAAAAAAAAACACTCAAAAAGTACCCATCTCTCAGTTTGATGGCAAAATAATGAGTTAAAACTGCAGGATCGAAACCTCAGGGAAGCAGCACTTCTATACATAGAAGTTAACATATACTAATCTTGTTCATGTTAGTTTAGCTGTTTCCTCAGAAGTAGGCACTAAAGTAAAAAATTAAAATTCAGACAATTATGCCATTTACTGTCTAGTTTGAGGAAGGAAATGACACTAGCAAGTCATCCATTGTGTATAGTTATTCTACACACCTTTTAGCTGCAGTCTGAAAAGGGAAAGATGAGAAATGAAAATTGGGGTATGATGTTAACAAAAAATGTGCTTTGATTGTCTGTTATTTTTGCTCACTGGATATACGGGTTTCACATAGGTCATCCAGTGATTTATATGAGCTTGGGGCTACTGCAGTTTTATTCTAAATTACTATATCACAAGAAATCTTTATAAAAACACAACTCATACAGGTCCTGGATAAATTACTGCAGAATAAGACCAGAGTAATTTTATGGCTTGGTGGTTCTGATTTTATTAAATGTAGGACTGTAGAATACAGAATACAGACAAAAGAAAGAAACGGGGTTTTCTCAACTGTCCCTGTCCCTTTTTGAATTAATGGTGTAGGCCTTGCCAAATCTTAGAGAATAGACATTATGAGAAATGTTGTTTGTCATACAGATATCCAGCTACATATTTAATATTCCAAGATTACTGGGGGGTAGAGTTATTTTCTAATTCCTGTCCTGGAAACTTCCCCATTAGTACTTTTTTTCCAAAAGTATAAATCCAGAGGATATTGAGAAGAAAATATGGCACCCACCTGAATGATGGATCTGACAATTGTATTTGCTATGTAATGGTAACACCCACAGATAATAGTTTTATCTAGTAGTGAAATGAAGTAATCAGTTGCCACTGTTACCATAACAAACAGCCTTGGATAGGCTCTCTGTTTCTCTTTCACATCAAAACTGTACTTTGTACATGATTAAGACTCAAAACTATTAATTCAACCAAGCTTGTCTGAATGGTTTGATCTTCGGACTTCGCACCCCTAACTTGCTAAGCTTATGGGACAGCCCCAATCTCTGCGATTACACTGCTCTACAGCCAAAATGCTTCTGAAATAAATGTAGTCAAACTTTACTAATTCTGGGTCACTGAGAACGAAAAGGATGCTTAAAATTGTTGATTGGCTCTGGTTTTCAAGATATGCTATTGGGTCAGTATATACGACCCTTGACTTGGGAATGGCAGAGGATAAGTGAGTTATAAAGGGAAGGAATCTCAATTTAAACCAGAAATGACTAAAATACATCTTTGACTGGATCTATGAATAAATCTATGACTGGGTTTGGACAGTACTTGCTTTTAGGCAAAACAATGAATGATGCAATCTGAAGCTGGTATTGCGTCATACATGATATGAATTGCATCATGTTATTCCTAGAAGTCATGGATGATGCAATCATAACGAAGCTTACATCATTCTGCTGAACAAATTGCCCTATATCAGCTCTAGAAATCATACAGTGTCGTGCTCTCTTATTTGTCAGTGTTTGATTTTGCAAAGGGACACATTTCTGTTTAGCCAAAGTGAGCAGAGATGCCTCGTACTTGTGCGAACAGTGCAGATAACTTCTGCTGTGTTTATGGTGATTCATCAAAGACGAGTCTTAAAGCTGTTTTGCTGCATAATGGCAATGTTTTGCCATCAATTCCAGTTGGTCATGCAGTCCATATGAAGGAAACCTATGACAACATGAAACAACTTTTGAGGTGCATAAACTATGACCAACATCAGTGGCAGCTTTGTGGCGATTTGAAGGTTGTGCTCTCTTGCTTGGTCTGCAGACTGGATACACAAAGTACTGCTGTTTTCTCTATGAATGGGATAGTCGTGCAAGAGATTCCCACTACATCAAGATAGATTGGCCACTCCGACAGTCATTGGAGCCTGGGAGGAAAAGTGTTCAGGATCCACCACTTGTTGAATCAAGGAAGATTTTGTTACCACCCTTACACATCAAGCTGGGTCTGATGAAGAACTTTGTCAAGGCCATGGACAAAACACAAGCAGCTTTCAAGTACCTCCGTGGAAAATTTCCAAGGTTAAGTGAAGCTAAGATAAAGGAAGGTGTCTTTGTTGGTCCTCAGATTCGTGAACTTCTTCGAGATGATGCATTTGACCGTGCACTGCATGGCAAGGAAAAGACGGCATGGAAAGCCTTCCAGTTAGTGGCAATACATTTTCTCGGAAACAACAAGGCAGACAACTACAGGTTGTTGGTGGAAAACCTCCTCGAGACATACAAAAGCCTTGGTTGCAACATGTCACTAAAGATACATTTTTTGCACTCTCATCTAGATTTTTTTCCACCGAACTGCGGAGCAGCGAGCGACAAGCACGGCGAGCGATTTCACCAGGACATTGCAACAAAGGAGAAACGCTATCAGGGCAAATGGAGCCCATCAATGCTTGCAGACTATTGCTGGACAGTGACAAGAGATGCTCCATTTAATGAATACAAGAGACAAGCCAAGAAGCGCCAAGTAGACACTGAATAGGACTAAACTATGTACATAATAGTTTTTTGCCTTTTGTTTCATAATACATTTTATTTATATAACCCTTTGCTGATTTTTAAAGTGTTACATAAACAGGACAGGTGAAATATTATCATGTAAAGCAACCATAAACACATGAAAAGACCTAGGTTTGCAATGTATGATTAACACTCTACTATCTACACAATATACATAGACGTAAATGTAAAACTTAAATATCTTGGAAACAGTAGCCAATCAGTTGTTTTAATTGTCATATTTGAATTCAGCACATCAAAATACATAATAAATAGCACATTTTATCTCTGAAGCAGACGACTTCTAAAAAATTGTAGACCAGTGTTATTAATGTAACACTACTGATAAAGCAGATGCAAATTAGAAAAGCTCACTAATGTTGGTGGTTTCACATCATCATTGTTATCAGTTTCATGTGGTGGCATCCAATGTGGGGAAGACAATGAGAACAAGGCAACAAACATTACAACGGATGGAATTTTTTTTTCAATGGAACAGTTCTTTCCAAAAATGCAGTTTTATTGAACTCAGAATATTTCATGGGAACATGTTGATTTCAATGAAACTTTGATGGGAAAGTTTCCAAACAAATTACACTGACACTTTTGTTTCAAGAAGGTTGTAAAGGTTTTTTCTTCCCCCCACTTCTGTCATTTTGACCTAACCATTCTAATTCTTTAATATACCATAGGAACAATTTTATATTAGAATGTTTTGATATCACAATTAAATTGATCATTCTGAATCAAAGCTTTTCAGAATTTCTGTACCACAATTTTCAAATTGATTTTTCAGTCCGATTCAGAATGGAAAAATACAATAATGATGGAATTTTCAATCTGTGGAAAATCTATTTTTCAACCAATCAACACCTCAGCCTATAGCCAGCCAAACAAATGTGAGTATGCACACACATATGAGAAGAGTTTGAAGCTAAGGGCTGGTCTACACTAGAAAAATCCACATCCTGACCAACAGAGCTATCCTGGCGTAACTCCCTCAGATTCACAGCTGTAGATGGATGAAGATTTATTCCATTGCTATGGCCTCTCAGGGAGGTGGATTTCCTATAGAACACCTTCCGTAGCTATAATAATTGTTTACACTGAAGTACTATAGCGGAGCTGCTGCAGTTGTAGTATTTTAAATGTAGACATAGCTTAAAGCAGGGGGTTCCAATCTTTTTCCTTTTGCTCCCCCTCCTCACCTGCTATAAAAACTCCACACCCCAACTGTGCCACCTCAACTGTTTATCTGCATATGAAAGCCAAGTAAGTGTTAGGGGGTAGCAAGCAGGTCAATTGCCTGGGGTCCCGTGCCACAGGGGGCCCTGCAAAGCTAACTTGATAAATTGTTGGGTTCAACCCAGGCTGGCAGGGCTCAGGGTCCTAGGCTTCCTTTCCATGTGGTGGGGCCTTCAGCCCTGTGCCCTAAAAAGTTTAGGGTTGCCTTCTTGGGAGGTCCTCTAAAACCTGCTCACAGCCCCCCAGGAGGTCCTATACTCCTTACTGAGAACCACTAGCCTGGGTTTACAATGCAGGGTTGACATACACTGTTAGAGGGTAGGGAGTGAGTGTAAAAAAGAGACCCAGCTCTATCTAGAGGTGCATCTACAGTGAACCCTTAGTGCAAAATAAGCTACGCAATTTGAGCTATGCTTATTTCGAGTTAATTTCGAAATAGCTTATTTCATAATTTGGCACTGTCTACACAGTGCCAAATTTTGAAATAAATTTCTATTCCAAAACATCTCTTAATCCTTATGGAACGAGGTTTTCATGGACATTGGAATAGTGCACCCACTATTTAGAAAGATATTTCAAAGTAACAGGTGCGCTGTCAAGACATGGAGTAGCTATTTCGGGCTACTAGAAATATCCCAAAATAGCGCTGCTCTCTAGACATACTCTGTATGTCTAGACTGCATCCCTCTGTCAGCAGAGGGATGCAGATTAGGCAGGTCAACATTGCAAATGAGGCAGGGATTTAAATATCCCGTGCCTAATTTGCATTAAAATGGCCATCGTGTTTTGCCGACTCAGCACCTTTTCGGCAAAAAGCAACAGTCAAGAGGGGGATCTGTGGAGAAAGAAAGCCTTTTTCTTACTCGTTAAATCTGAAATCTTGATCTTTGATCCTTTCAGGAGGCATAAGGGATCTGTCGAAAAAGGCTTTCTTTCTCAACTGATCCCCCTCTTGACTGCCGCTTTTTGCTGAAAAAGTGCTGAGTCGGCAAAACACGATGGCCATTTTAATGCAAATTAGGCACGGGATATTTAAATCCCTGCCTCATTTGCAATGTCGACCTGCCTAATCTGCATCCCTCTGCCGACAAAGGGATGCAGTCTAGACATACCGCTCTAAATCAGATGAGTAAGCAGTTGAGGGACAGATCTTCCTATCAAGGAAAGGAGGCAGATAAGGGACTCCCAGCTTGGACAGTTCTTCACCCATCAGGTTCCAGTGCTGCTCCAACAACTGGTGAGGAGGTTTGGACCCCTATAAACTCCCGAACCAGGCAGTGGATCCTATGGCTGATCTCAATCTGGATTCTCTTACCACCTCAAAGAGGTGGAAAGGAAGGAATCTTAGGTCCTTCAAGCATGGCTGTAATATGAAAGGAACTCTCCATATGGTTTTAATAGAGGATGAGGTGGGCCCCCTTGCACTTGTACTCCATTCTCCACTGGTGATAGCTGTAAGATGAAAGAAATCCTGTTGTTTCCTGATGTGATTTATATTTGAAAATAAGCAGCTTATGGCTCATTGGACTGTTTTTATTTAAATATCATTTGTCTTTTCACAAATACCCCAGGAAAAAAAAAACACTGCTTAATCTACTAATGAACATGGGGAAAGTGAAATTTAAATGTTGATAATGAATATTATAAACCCGCAAGCTCTGTATTTAAGTGTTGGGAATTGTTGATTTCTAATGTTGACATTCCAAAGTAAATATTTTTTGCTGAGGGTGCTGGTCTAACCATGCAGAACTACTATATTTGCATGTATTATGTAAATTTGATTTTGAAAACAATTCTGGTGTTTTTCTCTGCTGAAAATTGGTATTTTACAGACATTATGTAAATAAGCTGTTGTGGAAAGAGTCCATTTTCCCTCTCTAGAGAGATTTATGAAACTTTTGAAAAAATTCAAAGATACTTTTGAGTCGTATATAGAGTATTGCAACATGAGAAAATATTTAAGATACTACAATAGAACCTCATAGTTACAAACACCAGAGTTATACTTGACCAGTCAACCACACACCTCATTTGGATCCAGAAGTTCATAATGAGGCAGCAAAAACAAAAAAACAAATACACTACAGTCTGCTCTGCTACTGGGACCAAGTTTCCTTGTTACCACAAGAACTCCAGTTCACAAGATTTCAACCCAAATTCTAAAGTGCACGTGGGTGTGCTTAATAAAATACTAAAGTCTCTATGTGGAAACTGTCTCTTGTTCTATTGGCAAGTCTTAAAGGATGTGAAATGATTATCAAAGAATGTATGGACCATGTCCACTAGATTTAGAATGCTGAAAGGTATGTTTGTTTTCTAAACTATTGTTGCACTATGGAAATAGTATGACTTACATGGGACAAAAAAGAAAATTATAGAATGTAGGACAGGAAGGATGGATTGGGTCATCTATTAATGAAAAATCCAGTTACGTAAATGAGGTACACTTTTAGAATATTATGAGATATTGCTTAAAAGGGGGTATTTCAAATAACTATGATCCACTAATACTAAATAAATCTATGAAACCAAACAAAAACCCTCCAACGAAGAGCAGCACCAAAGAAATGTGTTACACATTACTTCCATCTACTGGGTATTGACGTAAACAGCAAAGACTGTAAGCTGAAATTGACAGCCAGTGCCAAATAGAAAATACAGGATTACATTTCCTCTAACAGACCTAAAACTGGATATATAAACCGAACACCAAAACCTGAACACCATAGATAGCTGAACCCATGTAGGGAGACTTTTCTTTAATACCAAGAACTTAAAGTTATCTGGCTGATTCTGCAAACTTTGTAGTAAGACCTCAGAGAACCATATTTTGTATTTTAACTAAATAATGCTCCATAAATATTCTCCTTTAAAAGCCACCAATTGCTTCTGATGTTCTACACTTGCCATTTTCAAAGCAAACTATTCAAATAACAGATTATACTATTAAGAATGCCTTTAAAACAAGTATATAACCTTGCTATTTTCAGAGGTCTTTGAAGTGTAAAACATACCATAAAAATACTAAAAAATTGGTAAGTGACAATTAAGAAAAATGTAAGAAAAATATAAGAAATCCTGGTGATTCCTTTGTATAGATATTGGATCTCAAAACTGATTCATTAACTGTTTAAAAGATTGTGTTTACAAATGTTTAGTATTTAGCTAAAACTTTTGTATCAACAGTGGATTAATTAACTGTGGATTATTTACTTGGGAGGTTTCTGGGGAAGTTAATAGACTATTTAGGTAAGAATAACAGAAATATCTAGACCCACAAAATACTGGCCAAGGTAAAAGTTGACCTGGAAAGAACCTAATGTTAAAATGTAATACTAATTTTTACTCAATTAAAAGGGGGCTATCCTACCTAAATTCCATCATGGTTTTGGCTAGAATATTTACAAGAATACTGAGCTGCCAGTTAGATTTTAAAGCTGCATATGACTATGGCCTTGTCTACACTACCAAGTTTTGTCGATAAGATTTATGTAGACACCCAAAAGTAGTCAAAACAAAAACCACCAAAGAATGTTCAAACTTGCTCCTTCTATCAACAGATCATGTCCACATTGGGGGTACTGTAGTGATAGTGTAGTGTTGTGGGGAGGTGGAGTTGATCGCTGTGCATCATGGGGGATTCCCTCTGAGTTCTCCCACAGCCCGTTCAGCTGCTGGGAGCAGCATCGTGAGTAGCTCTGTGAGCTCTCCATGCTGAGAAATGTCAAAGCAGCACAACAGTCTCTCTCCCCATTCCCTATAGCAGCAGTCTGCCTGCCACTGTGTTCCTAGTGCAGAACAGAGCAGGAGCATTCCAATGATTTGCTCTTTGTTCCCCAAATGGAGCAGCACACTCAGCTGTCAGATACTTCTCAGAGCTTTGAGAGGGAAGGGGCACATACCTGAAGGGCAGCAGAGATCAAACCAGTAGGCAGAGCCATCGGGGTGGCATCGTGGGATACTGGCAGAAGTCAGTTGTGTCAACAAAACCAACAGCAGTGTCTACACTGGCTCTTTGTTGATTATAAAGGGAAAAGAAAAGTCTCATAAGGGGGTTGGAAGTTTTTTGTCTCCAAAAGTCGCATTGCAGTGCATATGTTCTCATTGTTTTGCTGCCAAAAGGCAGTTTCTGGCGACAAAACTTGGCAGTGTAGATAAACCTAAGAAGATTTGTCAAATTCACAAGAAGTTGACCTCCATTCATACTTGCATCTCACAGAGAAGCAGCCTGATTTGAACTAATGGGCTCATCTGGTTCTAGTAGAGAGAGAGATTCTAAGATGAAATTCTCCAAAAGTTGAGGGAACACAGGGGAAAAGAAAGGCAGAATGAGGAGAAAGAAACTGATATGCTACAAAGTATTTTAGGAAGTGACCAAACATCTCCCTTATCCAAACCCCATCCTCAATCCAAATCTATTACTCCTTTTGCCCAAGTACCTGTTTCTTGCAAACCCAAGAAGTTAATTTTAGTGGTTTCTCGTGCTTCTAGTAGGGTACACAACTTTGTATAGCTGACAAGTCCTGCTGACATTGGTTGATAATAGTACAAGACAGACACTAGCACCAGTGAATTAACTCCCTATGGGGAACCTCTGTTCTCAAGCTAGATCAAATGCCACATGACATTACAAGCAATCAACAGAGAATATAAAGAAATTCACAGAGAGAAAAGATGAGGGGGGAAAGGGATCTTACAGGGACGAAGGACAAATTCACTGAAGGGGAAAGAGAAGAAAAAAAGGAATTCAGGTAATCAGGTGACAGGTAGGGATGTTAAAATAGTTAACCCATTAAAACACTAGTGGCTTAATGTGTTAATCACTTCAAATTAAGGCCTGCAGGTGGCCCCACCATGGCCCCAGCCATCAGATCCTGCCAACAGTGCTGCCCCAACTGTGAGATCCCACCTTCAGGCTCACCAGCCCCTCCAAACTGGTGTTTCAGTCCACTGTGGTTTTCAGTCCACCTACCACCACAGTTCATCAATAAGAGTCACTTACCAGTATGCTACCCAGTTAACATCCCTAGTGACAGGATCAGAATAGAAAAAGTTGAGAACACGTATCAGGGGGAATAGAGGGGACCAAGGAGAGAAACTAAAAACAGATGTGGATAGGCACACACAGCAATATGAAAATGGGGAGATATATAGCTATAAGAGGGGGAAAGTTACAAAATGAAAAAAAGAGAAATGATGCACAGCATTACCCATATAGATATCTAAGTGTACAAAGCCCAACCCACTGATTTATCACCATAAATCACGATAGTCTAGAGAGAGTTCCTAAAGAAGATTTTTGTTGTGATGAGAGATTAGCAGCAGGGTTGTCTTTACATCTAAGTTATGTAACCAAGCTCCTCCTGGTAAATGTACATGATTTAAAAGCATAACATTGGCTGATTGGTAATCTGATTTAAAAAGAAGTCAGAGCCTGCTTACTTCAGCTAAAAATTTAATGTGGTTAACTTATCATTTTGGAAGGCTGCACAAAGAGGATGAACCTGAATATTCATAACCTGGAAACTTAATCGTTTTAAAAATGTTTTCTTTCTTCATTATGCAATGGCACTGAATACAGCTAGCATGCTCTTCAGATTACAGTATTTAACATTCCTTCAGGATCTCACAGCTAGCATGCTCTCTGTAGATTACTTGTAATGTCATGTGGAATTTGATCTAGCTTGGGAACAGTCTATAATGTTTTGTAGAATATAGTCTATTTTGTATATCTTCCTAAAACAGCATCTTATGACTTGCTTAAAAGCCACCTTACCTTCTTGGTTTTATCACAATTCAACCAAAATATAAATAAGAACATTTCTAGAAGCACAAGAGAGGTTTCTAGAGTTTTTCAGACAAGATATGAGACAGTGGAAATGTTTGCAGTAGTTGTCACCACTTTGGTTCATGTCTGTGGCAAGGTGTGACTCATCACTGCAGAACCTACTGCTGGCTGTCCTGGGGATTAGCCAGTGTGCCCTTTTCTGGTGGAGTCCCTACTGCTTTAGGAGCCACATCACTCTCTGGACCACATCATCCTCTTTATGACACAGCTTTGTGGCTGTGCTGCATTCTGTGCTGCCTCTCCCCCACTTCTGGGGAAACTGTAGTCCACGATCCAGCCACTTCCTCAGTAATATGTGGGGGTGGGAGGACCAGAACCCACCCAGTATTCTAGGTCCCAGCCCAGAGACCCTGTAGATGGTAGCCACATTCTGCATGCCCTCCAACTTCACAGTCTACTTCCCTGGGCTATTTTCCTGAAACCCTAACCTCATCTCTTCCTTTCTAAGGGCCTCAGCATGGCAGCAAGGATCTCACACTCACGCCCCTGAACTTGCCCAGCACTGCTCTATCAAAGATGAAACTTTCTTCCCCCTTCAAGGCAGGCAGTTCTCCCCTTCACAGCCAGACAAATTCAAACTAGAAATTAGGAAGACATTTCTTACAACGAGGGTGACTAACAAGGGAAGTGGTGGATTTCCTCATCTCTCTAAAAAAAAAGTGAACAAGAAAAGTATTTGGGAATCTCTCTGAGTCACATTTGAGAGGCAAAGTTATTTCCATTGAACAATGTTCACTTTCATGCTGGGAGAACTCACTGACTGCTTCTACTACCAATTTTAGACTAGATCACAAGAACTGATCAGAAAAATGGAACTTCCATCTTGTAGGAAATTTTGACCCTTTAAAAAACTGTTTTCATCCCAATTTGAGATGAAAAGGTCTAAAATGTGAATTTTTATAGTACAAAAATACAAAATCATCAAAATATTGAAATTACTTCATCAAACATTGTTTCAATATTTAAAACTAATATAATGCTTATGTAACATTAGAATACATATTTTATAGGGCAAGATGAATCAAAATGAGATGGGAAAGTTGAAATGAGAGATTCCATTTTGATACTGAAGAGTTTTGAAATGTCTCCATCAAAATTTTTATCTTAGTCAATATGTTCTCCACCAAAAAAGTTGATGAAGTAGCATTTTTGATAGAAGACTGCCACTAAGAAGCATTAACAGCGAGAAGTCCTGTGGCACCTTATAGACTAACAGATTTATTGGAGCATAAGCTTTTGTGGGCAAAGACCCACTTCGTCAGATGCATCCAATGAAGCGGGTCTTTGCCCACAAAAGCTTATGCTCCAATACATCTCTTAGTCTATAAGGTGCCACAGGACTTCTCGTTGTTTATGCAGATTCAGACTAACACAGCTACCCCTCTGATACTTGTCACTAAGAAGCATTGTTCACATGCTATACAGACAAGATGTGGCAGGATTAATCAAGGCATCATCTCCAAATCTGGGAGCAGCTCATTGCTTTTTAGGTCATAACTGTACTAAGAATGTTTAAAGTCAATGAGACACGCTTCCTAGAGTCCCCAGTTCCTGAATCCCAAAGGAAGCTTCCACAGGGACCCACTCCCCTGTGTTCCATAAAAGCACTACTTCCCTGCTCTAGAAATAAGTAACCTCTTAGTTCTGTTTGGAAAGCAAAAAGTGTGACCGTCTCGACCTCTCGCTACAATCACTAGCAAAAACCTTCTGAAAAAATACAGCAGGCTCAGACATTGTGCCCTAATCTGGAAAAAAGACACCCCCTCACATCCTTCCTGAGTGGGCTAAAACTATATTTCTAATTCATAACCTATGCAAAGGATGCTTATACAAAGGTAACTAACACTAGAAGAGAAAATCTCTTCAGTCTAAGCCCTTAGAAGTGGCTCTGAATGAAAACATCTAGTGTCAGTGGATAAACTCCAATTTCATGGTTGCTAAATCCTCTAGGGATTACCGCCTGGTGCTAAATCTATTTATGACTGCCCACACCTTTCACATAAATAGCCTCAAAGACCTGAGTCAAAGCTCATTTTTGTAAAGAAGGCTTTCTGGACAACTACACCTGAACAATCTTCCCACAATCCAAATTACTAGGTGTAGCTGAAGTTGTCTTGGAAAGGAATTCTGCTGTTTATCAACAAAGAATTACAGTGTTTGATCTGTGTTTTGGCTCAGGTCTTTTACCATTGCAATAATCCAGTTAGGTGAGGTTCTGAGAGCAAAAATGCTTATTTACTTAGGGTGAGGTTGTAATACCCTCATTTTTTGGCAAGTATTCTCATTGAAATCAATGGAGACACATGTAGATTAAAATGTTACTTAATGTGACTAGGGGTAGCAGTCTCTCACATTAAAAGTTTTCAGAAAGAAGAAAATTGTTTTGTTTTTAAACATGGATTATATATACTGCACATTCATATACACAATGTATCTATTGGAAGTTAGTAATCCATATATTCTTTATTGAGTTATTAAGGAGATTGAAACAACTAGGACACATGTAAAACAAAGTGATAGGAAAATGTTCCATATTTATAAGGGATTCTGACAGCTTTTAGCTTGTGTATGAAAATGAGCTTTGCTATCTCCTTTTAGCTAACTGCACAGATGAGTACCCTACTGCTGAAAAATGATGGGCATGTTTACTGTAGTCAGCTGCAATACACTAGAAGTCAATTTCCCCCAGTGTTTACCTTTCCCCCTCTTTTTTTTAATTCTTAAAAAAAATCAAAGCTATTTTAAATCATATGCACAATTTCAGGGCTATTATAATACAGTAATTGTTACTGGAAAATCGTGATCTACAGTGATCAAGCATGTAATGGGACCAGTCTGTGTGTATAATACAAATTTCAAATTGTTAAGAATATGCCTGGAACAGTAGATGATGTATGATTACCACAATCTTTTGAGAAGTTGAGCGCATTCAACTCACCTTACAGAACAGGGCTAATTCTCCAGTTAACGTCTTATCTTCATGGCACCACAGTACAAACTAAAAGGCTATGAACTGTGAAATGCTAACTTATTGTCCTCTAGCTGCCCTATGTAGACCATGCTGGTGCAAAGTAAGAAGTAGCTAGTGCATGTTAACACAGCCCTTTGCACCACTGCACTTAAGGATGTGTGTTAATACTTTGTTAATTAGCAATGAACTGAGTATATGCTTTAGTGATTTGTTGAATTTTGGATTTAAACAAAAGCTAAATGGGATTCCAAGATTAATTTACTGTGAATTTGCTAATATACTATAATAAATTTTAAAGGAAGTCTTTGTGCATGTCAGTGAAGATGGGTGTTGTTATAACTAGCAAGGATAATGATTCTCTTCTTTGAATAATTTAACACATGTTATTCTCTTTTCAGAAGTTAATTTTTTGAACATAACAAAGTTTAATGGTCAAGAACTACACACTGACTGCTCCGGTATAAAAGTTCTTCTTGTGTTCTATCAATTAATACAGCAAGGCGTTAAAATAAAACATTTTTAATTGTAGATGTGGGTGATAACCCATAGCTAATTACCCTTAACTACATAAACCTGCTCCAATGCTTTATATGTAAAACAGTACTACAGTACAGTCCTTTCTAGTACCTTTGAAGGATTGAAAAATCAAAAGGATATACCACGTGATAGGCTCGGTCTACACAACAGGGTTATTTTAAAAAGATCTAACTTGTCATCCAGTTTTCAATATAACAGGTGTCACTTACCATGTGGGGTTTTTTTTCTGAAATGTCAGATGATCTGATTGGCTGAGTATTGGAAAAACATGATTCATATTGTGGCATCTCCTTGTGGCATATTGTGGCATCATTGTGACTAGGTGCTGTACAAATACAGGACAAATATGGTTTCTAACCCCAAAGCTAAACACAGCCTATAGGATCAGATATCCCGTACTAATTTGGACAGGATAGGCACTATTAATTCCCTGAAAAGAGAAGAGAAGCAGGCAGAAAACCAATGATGTCATTGGTGGGGAGGGGGACCCTCATCTTACCTATTTAAAGGGTTCATTTATACTTTGGGTACATCTACACAGCAGGGCAAAGTTGAGTTAAGATACCCAACTTCAGCTATGTCAATTGCGTAGCTAAAGTCGAAATAGCTTAATTCGGCTTTTGGCACTGTCCACAAAGCAGAAAGTCTAAGGAAGAACACTCTTCATCTGACTTCCCTTACTCCTCATAAAATAAGGGTTACATGAGTCAGAGTAAGAAGTCCTCCATCTCGACACTATTTCGAAATAATGGCTTGCTGTATAAACACGCATTTTGTTATTTTGAAATAAAGTCAGTTATTCCAAAATAATGCTGCTGTGTATTCGTGCTTCTTGACTTCTCACAGCACTAACATTCTCAACAACTTTTTTTTATAGTGTGACTGTTCTAGAGGTCAATTACAAAAAGCATTGCCTACATTTTTTGCATAATTATTAAAGCTTAGTCTACACCTCTTAGCATAGATACATTAGAAAAGGGTACAGAAAAAAACACACACCCTCGACAACAAAATCCCTTCTTACATAGTCACTTAATGATACAAGGTGCTGACATTCCCAGAATTACAGAACATATTTTCCCCATAAGGACAGGCTTGTTTGACACTGTCCTTAAATATGCAATATTATGCATCTGTTCTGAAGTTGTTCAAGTCCTCTTGAAAACCTCCTGTGGGAATGCTAACAAAGAAACAGAATATTGTTCTGTTCATAGGGTTTTTGGTCAAGAATATGATGCCTTGCACATCTTGTAATATTTAAGGCCCTGTACCTCCTTTAACTGGGGCTCTCTGGTCCAGCAGCCACAGAGTCTAAGTATAAGGAGGCCAGTCACAGGGCAGGAGTGGTGGGGAGGGGGTGCGACTCAGCCAGGAGCCCCATGTTGAGGGAGGGGCAGGCAGTGCAGCAGGGAGTTCTGTCCCCTGCAGCTGGGCAGTAGCAGGGACTGGCAGCAGCCACAGAGCCCCGGCAGCCACAGAAGCCCTGCCTGGGGAGCCCCAGCTGGGCAAGCAGCAGCGGGAATCAGCTGGAGACCTAGCCGGGGTCAACATGGGCCGTATTGGGAAGGTCCTTCCCTCGTTCGGCAAATCCCCTTGTTCGGGACCAGTCACGTCCCGAGGGTGCCAGACGAGGGAGGTCCAACCTGTACTCACAAACTTGAAGTTATCTAAATACTTGTTTTGCTGGATAAACACCTGATACTCTTGCACCACTTCTCTTTTTTGGACATGAGCTGAAGACACGTGGGCAGCCCTTGCTGGGGTGATTCTCACATACTGTGCTACTGAAGATTGTTTCTTTATAGCTACATAACATTGCTTTGCAATATGGTTTTGAAGTTTTTTGCCAGAGAATATGGCAAATATATGGCAGCAACCAGAGGCACACAGTAGTACTATGACCACAACTCACTTCTACTTCCTCGTCACCAGGCCCTTTTAAAAAACCCACTTAATTCTCAGCATTCTCAGTCCAAATTCCTTTAATTCACTCTTCCCCAAGAGTTCTAGTTCCACACAGTCATCTGGCCTGCTTTAATTTACAGCCAGGTTTCCTTCTCAGGCAGTCACATAATAAATCTCTACTGCTTTCTGCTGCCTTTTAAATTGGAATCACCTGATTCCTTCCAGGTAGAGCTTAACTTGTAATCAGAACTGGCTTGGCCCCAGGCTATACATCTCATGATTTTGGGGACTCCTACGTAGATTTGAAATGCTTGGGAGGTAATCCTTTAAAGTCAGATGCCTAGTGTTAATAGGAAAGAATATATTCCACATGTCCTCCATGTGCTTTCCAAACCATTATCATTTTGTTTATAAACCACATTTCTTCAGACATCTTGTATATTCCTGAGAAACTAAGACCATGACAAATCTGAAAGTGTAAAGAAACTATCTCTGATTTATCAGAGTGCAAAATATGTCTGAAAAAAACTGCAACTGGTAGAGAAAATATAGGCATTCGTGCTCTGATATCTCATGACTAGATATCAGAAACAAACAGAATATAATTGCATTTCTAATTGATTACATATTCCTCCGGTCTTAAATTTATTATGCTTGTTTTCATTAAAAAACAATATTTAGAGGAATTATTAATAGGATCTTAGAATGGAAATACATTTTCAACTGTAACTATAATGCCAGTAGTTCATTACTATAATATTGTGAATTCTAGAAACAACAGAACACTGTAACAGAAGCACTTTTAAGGATAAGCACATGGTATATGCTTTGTTGAATACTGTCCATTTGGGAACTCAATTACTTGGACACTGCTATCACCATTTGAGACATCTGAGTGAGTTAACAAAATCAGTATTAAAAATATATAATGGCAATATATAATGATTGGAAAAGGTCTTTACCAAAACCCCAATTAGGAAATCTGTTCTGACCATGATCATGCAGATGGACTGAACTTGAAGTTGGTTAAGCAAAATGGCCAATACGCATGAGGAGTGAGAGGAAATGGCCCAGAATAAAACCAATTGAGAAATAAAAGATCAGCTTCTTCAGAGTAAAAGCAGAGGGCAGTGAATGAAACAGGCTGTCATAAGAGCTAGAAAAGGATGCTTCCAGCAATATGAAGGGATAGAATTAAGAATCCAAACCATTCACAGCTACCAATGACTGCATTGGGGGGACTAATGAATAAACCAAGAAAACACCAGAGAGGAAATCTCTGGGGTCAGGGATAAATCATCACAACTCTTCCAAATGTTGTACCACTCTAGATAGGATATGCTATGTAAATGTAATTATGTTAATGTGCATATTTGCAAATTTTCATAGAAATATAAAATTCAGCTTTTAAAGATCTGTGAAGATTTAATGCTAATGAAAAATAATCACTGGAATGACTAATCTGATAACTAGATATGTTTGACAAATACAAGTATTTGCTATGAAATTTTAAAAAATAAATTAACCATTTGCACTGATTTTTTGTAGTTATGGGAGACTCTGAACCTGAAACATTTCAGATTTTCTTTTAAAGAAAAACAGAATTACAAAAAATACAGAAAGTGTTTTGTTTTTCAATTTAGGAAAAAAAGTTAGAAAAAGAAGTGACCAACACTGCTGGCACTCCTTGGGAGCTGGGAGGTGTTGAGATCCAGAATTCCTGAGTTTTGTTCCTGTGTCAAAGGAAAGTGTTATCTGGTGGTTAAAACAGTGCATCTAGACAGTAGAAAAGTTAATAGTCATGCATGAAAAGTTTGACACACTCATTTTGCCATGCAGTATGAGTGAAACATCATTCTGTCATCTGCGTTTTTATTCCCAGCTTTCTTAGTTTCACAGTTAGAGAGAGGGGTGAGACCATAACCCTTGGTAATTTGGTTCCCAGGAGACTGTCTCTCTGAAATTTTACTTGGTAGACAGAGCGCCATATAAGGCTGCCAAGTGCAGGATTGTTTTACAAGACACATGGTATCTAGCAATCTGGGTAACCATGGCTAGGAACTGTGGCAGCGCTTGAAGAGAGAGCCTATGGCAAAAAGAGGAACAGCACATGTAGCTAGCAGCAGCTGCTGAGAAAAAGAAACCCAGAGCAGCAGCCATTGATATGGTTGCATTATTCCCTAATGTCTGTTTCTAAAAAATAGATATCTCATGGCATATTTAGCAGGACTCTGGTCACAGCCATTGAAGGGGAACTTCCTCACAGCTGGGGTTAGGGTGAGTACAGTCATTTTCAGATCTCTGGTGTGGTCCTTCTGTGAAAGTCGTACTGATGCCTAAGTTAAGGCCATCTGCACATGTATTGCCTCTTTCTCCCTGCTGGTGCCCTATAATTGAATATATGTCAGTGTAATTTACCATGTCCTGTTCTTGTGGTTGTCCAGAGAAAAGCAAGTTGTGTGTATAAATGCCAGGAGCAACAGAAGAATCAAGAGCGCATCCTTTCATTTTATGGGAACTGCATCAGTACACGCTTGAAGAATGAGTTTCCCCCATGTGATCTTCAGGGCTCTATTGCACACTATGTAACATTTCTCTAGTACAGAGTCCTCTTGCTGTTAATAGAACACTGAACTGGAATACAGGAAAACTGCATTCTATTCTAACAGCTCTGCTACAGGCCTGTTATGTGACCTGGGGCAAGTCACCCCACTTCCGCATGTCTCAAGTTATGTCAGCACTGCAAGTAGGTTGAGCCTCCCAGACTGGGTAGACAGACTCACACTAGTAGGGCTTAAACTACAATGCTATTAAGTCTGAACTCTCCACTGCAGCCTGGACTCTCAAACTTATCAGTTCAATGCCCACTCTGCTATTTTTAGCATGCTATCCCAAGCTACATTTTGTGCTTTAGACAGAACAAATCTTGCATCTTGGACAGGGGTTAAACTAGATGACCCTTGCAGTCCTTTCTAATTCTCACATGCGGTTCCAACTAGCATGAGTCTGTCTCAGATGGGAGGCTCACCCCGAGCTGCAGTATACACATACCCTCAGTTTCCCCATCTGTAAAAAGGTGATACTTACCTCCTTTGGAATGAACTTCAAGAATTAGTGAAAAAAATGTTGCAAGATCTAGGAATTATCATTATTGTATGAAGGAGGGAAACAAGAAGTCTCCCCATCCTGTTTTCCATTTGAAATAGCCCTTCTAAAATTGTTGGTTGTCAGTGAGTTTCCCATTTGCTTCAGAAAGTCTCTTACATAACTATTGCTGATCTCCATGGGCAATAGTCCAGAGTTGAACTGAATATCAATTGTCTGTATTGGTTCTCTTTTCCTAGCCTGTGTCACTTTGTCTCTCCCCTTTATGTTGATATATTTTGGTCAGCTTTACCATTTGAAAATCTTACTGTTTGTGCTTTTGTAACCCCCACAAGGCAGATTTGAACCTGGAATCTTGGGAGTTTAGTGTAGGAGCCTCCATAGCCTGAGTTATAAAGCCAGCTTGCTCTCAGCTTAGGCTGTAGAGCTCACGTGTTCTTATCTCTCGCTGGGCCAATGAACCACACCCATTAGATGTGTGGGTTACACATTCATCTGTGTTCTGTTCACAATTAAATGTGAGTAAGTATTGTTTTTGATGAAGTTGATCTTTTTTTTCAAATCATTCCATGAACAGTTCATGCAAACATGTTTCAGCTGATGGATGTCTTATGACTATTGCTTAAAATACCCCTAAATGTAGCTAACCACTCAGGCTGTGCTGCAATCCCTGGAGTTATTTAAATTTTCCCTCTCTGCCCCACATATCCAGTTCATATCAATCACTTCTTCTCTCACCTCATGTTCACAATGTTCTTTTTCTTTCCATCCCCACAATCATCTCTCTCATTCAGGCAGTGTACCCCATTATATCCTGCCGAAAGTAATACAGCATCTTCCGCTTGACCCTTGAGACATACTCATTGCCTCCACTCCTTCCTCCAAACAACATGGGTCTCCTAAAATCATCTTCCTTCTCTGTCAATTTAATCATATAACTTCCCTCTCTGGCTTCCTCCTGTGGTTCCTTGTGTTCTATCATCTTAAATTTAGACCTCTTGCTACTGCCTCAAACCCTCTACATAACTTTGATCCTTTCCTATTTACTAACCCCTTTTGAGCTTCATGTTTCCACCTCATACCTCCCACTCCACTGATGTTCCCAGCATTCTCTGCATTTCAATGTCTTCAATAATTCTTTCCATATCCCTTTTTATAGAGTGCTGAAATAACTTTATTGGGGAGTGGGGATACTGAGAGCCACTGAACCAAATTGTAAACCCTGAATGTAAGAATGGAAATATAGGGTCAACCCAATGGTCCATCTAGCCCAGTCTCCTGTCTTCTTAATAGTGCTCAATGCCTGGTGCCCCAGAGGGAATGAACAGAACAGTTAATCATCAAGTGATCCCACCCCATCACCCATCCCCAGCTTCTGACAAACAGAGGCTAGGGACATCACTCCTGCCCAACCTGGCTAACAGCCATTAATGGACCTATCCTCCATGAATGTATCTAGTTCTTTTTTGAAAATATAATGGAAACCATTTCAATTCAGAGGGTGTGGGAGCATCCCCAGTTCCAGCACGTATGTTTCCACATGTGTCATCTAAGAATGGTGCAACTTTAGAGTTCAAAGTCCCTATACTGCCCATATTAAGTCAATTTTGAAGGACTTCTGCTATGCTTCCTAGAGTGAACTGAGCTGGCTTGTCTAGCAACCTATTGCCCTTCTTCCCTAATTTCTGTCACTTTGTTTGTCTGTCCTTAGATTGAGAGATCCTTAATGCAGAGACCACTCCTTGAGTGTTTGGCAAGTACCTAGCACATTGTTACCACTGAAAATAAATAAACTAATAGCAAATTCATAGGTCTGATAAGAATCCTCAGATGTCTTCCACAACTGAAAAATTTTAAGTAGATATTACGTAACAGATATGAGTTAGTTGTCTAGCTCACAAAGAATCAAATATGCTTGGCTCACACCGTGACAATGCAGAATCAGGGGAAGTTTTAAAAAAAGTGTCAGGTTCTTACAGACAACTGCTAATTGAGCAGTTCCAATACCTAAGTGCTAATTAATTTGCTGAGCTCAAGGTCTCAACTATCTTTTCCTTTCATCATGAAAGAGGAAATTACTGATAGAATTGAACAATCCCTTCCCACTATGCCAATATACAGCTATTCTGAACTGGTTTTACAAATGACCTCTGAGTCAGAAATACATAATTAAAATAAGTCAACTCTGTGGCAGTCAAGATTTACTGTTCACTCTTTGAAATTGGTTTTAGTCGAAGTGGCAGGCAGCTCAATGTCCATAATAAATCCACAAATGGAAGTAATTATTTATCCTAGATTAATATTCAGAAAAGATGTGAAAATATGACTCATCCAGTAATGGAGGGTTGGATTATGAGGGGGCTTCAAACTTGTGTCTGTGTCCATGTAGCTTTTTAACTACAACCTGCATATTGGACATGTAATTACTTACTTTGTGTACACAACTGCAAGTTTTACAAGCACACAAATCAGAGGCCCTTGGAAAATGTGGTCAATGAATTTCATATTATAAAAATACCCTAGAGCGATATCTTCCAAAATTAGGAGGGACAGGTTAACTATGATAAATGCTGTTTATCTGTGGCTGGCAAGCATTTTTATCTTTGCCACAGAGAAAAAATACAGTTAAAAATGCAAATGTGTCTTATTCAAATGTGCAAATGTGTCTGTTCAACTGTTCTACCACCCACGTGATTCTGGACATTCTGGTTGTCTCACTGCCCAGCATTACAAGTGCAATAACCAGAACCCTTGAAATCAGCAGATATCTGCTTTATATCCATAGATCCTGTTTGTGGATCATGAATCAGATGTGGAAACAAATTTTGTATTTGCTCAGGGCTCTAGCAATAATTTTGTTTTGCTTCTAGGTTGAAAATGTGGGGTGCATTCTTCAGATACAGTATTCCTCCATCTGGTGCCTCTGCCTGAAGTCAATGTCCATCCTGGCAATGTGGTTTAAAGGATGGAGTTCTTGGGGCTCATTCTCCCACTAAAGTGAATGGCAATATTCCTATTTTTTCAATGGAAGTGGGAACCTACTTTAAGAAGTGAGGCAACAAATTGCCTACAACTAACAAGTTTACAATTTCAGCATGTACAGTTATGCAAATCTATGTTTTGTCTTTGTCTGACAACAGTGAGGGCAGTGAGTCAGGCCTCTGATTCACTGAGTCTCCACTGAGTCCAGCAAAGATAGGGGAACTGCAAAAGAGCCAGTTGTGGCTTCCCTATCCTGTGTGCAGTTGGGGATTGATTCTGTTGCGGGATGCACAGCCCTCAGGACTGCTCTAAACTATATGATGGCTGCAAAAGCTTCCAATCTGCAAGGATTATCCTCTGGTTTCATCAGGTGTGTCTATACTGCATTCCTCTTCAAGAGAGGAATGCAAATGCAGCTGAGTGAAATTGTAAATGAAGCGCAGATTTGAATTTCCGCTTCATTTGCATAATCGCATCCGGGCGCTATTTCGAAATACCCTGTTTCGAAAAAAGAAACGCTGGTTATTTCAAAAGAAAACCCTTCTTTCGAAATTACCCTTAAACCTCATTTTCAAAATAATCGCGTCTAGACAGTGTTTCTTTTTTGAAATAGGGTATTTCGAAATAGCGCCTGGACGAAATAGCGCCTGGACGAAATAGCGATTATGCAAATGAAGCATGGGAAATTCAAATTTGCACTTCATTTGCAATTTCTCTCAGCTGCATTTGCATTCCTCTCTCAAAAGCGGAATGCAATGTAGACATACCCAATCCTCTTGAATGCCCCCGACTTGGGAGTGGAATGGGACACAACGTGGCTACACCAATACCACCTGAGGATTCACACTTCAGGTCAGGGGAAGTTTCTAGCTCCCAATTTAATCCAGTTATGAAACAGCACAAAGAGGCCATTCATGGGCTAAAAATGAAGTCCCCCATTGGAGTACAATAGTTTTTATCTGGAGTATGTTCTTCAGGAACTTATAGTGCACTTTTATTATACTCAGTCTTTAAAAACACCAAAAAACACATTTTGTGCTTTTTCAAAACAAACTCTAGAGCTTTGTTTAAAATCCATAAAAACATTAAATCACTGATTTTTTTTTAATCAGGCCATAAAACTCTTAATAAATTTCTTAGGGTCAAGTGGTCTGCATAGCAGAACAAATCTTCTGCATTATTTCTGAGGTGTAAATAAAGGATGAACTCTTAAGCAGCAATTTCCATATTGTAATATGGCTTTTGAACCACATCCAAATCTGAAGCAATCAATTTCAAATGGACCCACCATGATACAATGGCAATTATTAAAGGATATTTATAGTTCAAACATGTACATTAGAGAAAATAATGCAAAGGAATAATGCAAAAGAAATTCCTTGCAGTCTTAATCCATAGGAATTCAGATTTGGAGGAGACAATGAATAACATTTTTTCATTGATGAACATATTGCTTTCTTAAGAAATTTCAGTGCTCTTAAAGACCATAAAGAATACACAATGTACTAATATTTGAATAAATATACTAAGATGCTGTAGAGCAAGATGCCATGGAAGTTTAAGAAGTAAGCAGAGTGGAAAATGAAAAAAATGAAAAATAAGAAGTACTGAGTCTGTGCACATAAAAACCCCAAACAACTGTTTGATGAGAGTAAGGGGATAATGTAATGAGGAATATGATCCATTCTACCTGACATAATTGTACACACATGGAGCTTTAGAGATTTTGTATTTCCCATTTGAATGTGAGTAGCATTTCCAACATGCCATTCATGGCTTCCTATGAGTATTCCTTAAACATGTTCTGCAAAGCTTTTCTGTCAACACCACCTAAAAATCTTCAAAAATGTCAAGAATACCTTTAAATGTGACAGTATACAATAAAAGCAGATGTGCTAAAATAAAGCAGAAGAAATTCTAGTAGGAGTGGATCTAAAAAGTATATCAGGTGTAATAAGTATACTGTCATTTACACTTGTTCATCTGAGATCTGATTTAAGTTGCATGGTTGGTGGAGTTGGTTGAAAATTTGACAGAATGGATTTCCATCAGAATTTGTTATTTTGTAGAAATCTAAATGTTTCATTAGAAGGGTCAATTTTGACTAAATATGTTGTAAAAGTTTTGAAACTATTGCATAGTTAGATGAGTATTTTGTTCTACTTTGCTTAATTTAGACTTAAGTCATGGATATACATATGAAATAACCTAATTTTATATATTACAGTTATAAATTTATACAGATAACATTCTGACACTATAGAAGCAAATGTTTTTATAAGGCCTTTTTGGAATTTTGACTTTTTGTAACAATTTGAGATTAAAACAAAATTTTAAACGTTGCTATTTTCTCTGGGATGGAAATTCTCACATCTGACCAACTCTAATGCTTGTTAACTGAATATATTTTGCAGCTAAAAAGTATGCTAAATCAATATTTCCCTCCGTCCACAGATTTCTGCCAGAGATATTTAAATAACACTGCTCTACAGCCAAAATGCTTCTGAAATAAATGTAGTCAAACTTTACTAATTCTGGGTCACTGAGAACGAAAATGATGCTTAAAATTGTTGATTGGCTCTAGTTTTCAAGATATGCGATTGGGTCAGTATATACGACCCTTGACTTGGGAATGGCGGAGGATAAGTGAGTTATAAAGGGAAGGGATCTCAATTTAAACCAGAAATAACTAAAATACATCTTTGACTGGATCTATGAATAAATCTATGACTGGGTTTGGACAGTACTTGCTTTTTAGGCAAAACAATGAATGATGCAATCTGAAGCTGGTAATGCATCATACATGATATGAATTGCATCATGTCATTCCTAGAAGTCATGGATGATGCAATCATAATGAAGCTTACATCACTTTGCTGAACAAATTGCCCTATATCAGCTCTAGAAATCATACAGTGTCGTGCTCTCTTATTTGTCAGTGTTTGATTTTGCAAAAGGACACATTTCTGTTTAGCCAAAGTGAGCAGAGATGCCTCGTACTTGTGTGAACAGTGCAGATAACTTCTGCTATGTTTGTGGTGAAGTGACTTTTGCATCACAAAAGCGCAGTATAACCACTATGGTTAAGAAAGCCTATCACCTTTATTTTGGCTGCAACATTGGAGATCAGGACAAGAGGTGGGCCCCACACATATGCTGCAACACTTGTGCAACAAATCTTCGCCAGTGGTTGAACAGGAAAAGGAAATCTATGCCTTTTGCAGTGCCAATGATTTGGAGAGAGCCAACAGATCATACCAGCAATTGTTACTTCTGCATGGTGCCTCCAGTTGGGAAAGGTGTGTCAAAGAAAAAAAAGTGGACTGTGCATTATCCAAACATTCCATCAGCTATACGCCCAGTACCCCACGGAGAAGGACTGCCGGTTCCTGATGCACCAGAATCATTCTCACTTGAGTCAGACGAGGAAGAGGAAGAGGATGAAACTTCTGGTCCTGAACCATCAATGTCACAGGACCCACATTTTCTCCCATCCTCCTCCTCTGAACCACACCTCATAACACAAGGTGAACTGAATGACCTTGTCAGGGATTTGGAACTACCCAAGAGTAAGGCAGAGCTGTTGGGCTCCAGACTACAGCAGTGGAATCTCCTGGCAGGTGATGTTAGGGTTTCCATGTTCCGTGACCGTCAAAAGGATCTTGTCCCATTCTTCTTCATGGAAGGTGATCTTGTAGCCTGCAACAACATCGATGGTGTGATGGCAGCCCTCAACATCGTTCACGATCCAGATGAGTGGAGACTGTTCATTGATTCATCAAAGACGAGTCTTAAAGCTGTTTTGCTGCATAATGGCAATGTTTTGCCATCAATTCCAGTTGGTCATGCAGTCCATATGAAGGAAACCTATGACAACATGAAACAACTTTTGAGGTGCATAAACTATGACCAACATCAGTGGCAGCTTTGTGGCGATTTGAAGGTTGTTGCTCTCTTGCTTGGTCTGCAGACTGGATACACAAAGTACTGCTGTTTTCTGCGAATGGGATAGTCGTGCAAGAGATTCCCACTACATCAAGATAGATTGGCCACCGACAGTCATTGGAGCCTGGGAGGAAAAGTGTTCAGCATCCACCACTTGTTGAATCAAGGAAGATTTTGTTACCACCCTTACACATCAAGCTGGGTCTGATGAAGAACTTTGTCAAGGCCATGGACAAAACACAAGCAGCTTTCAAGTACCTCCGTGGAAAATTTCCAAGGTTAAGTGAAGCTAAGATAAAGGAAGGTGTCTTTGTTGGTCCTCAGATTCGTGAACTTCTTCAAGATGATGCATTTGACCATGCACTGCGTGGCAAGGAAAAGACGGCATGGAAAGCCTTCCAGTTAGTGGCAATACATTTTCTCGGAAACAACAAGGCAGACAACTACAGGTTGTTGGTGGAAAACCTCCTCAAGGCATACAAAGTCTTGGTTGCAACATGTCACTAAAGATACATTTTTGCACTCTCATCTAGATTTTTTCCACCGAACTACGGAGCAGTGAGCGACGAGCACAGTGAGCGATTTCACCAGGACATTGCAACAATGGAGAAACGCTATCAGGGCAAATGGAGCCCATCAATGCTTGCCGACTATTGCTGGACAGTGACAAGAGATGCTCCATTTAATGAATACAAGAGACAAGCCAAGAAGCGCGAAGTAGACACTGAATAGGACTAAACTATGTACATAATAGTTTTTTGCCTTTTGTTTCATAATACATTTTATTTATATAACCCTTTTGCTGATTTTTAAAGTGTTACATAAACAGGACAGGTGAAATATTATCATGTAAAGCAACCATAAACACATGAAAAGACCTAGGTTTGCAATGTATGATTAAAACTCTACTATCTACACAATATACATAGACATAAAATGTAAAAACTTAAATATCTTGGAAACAGTAGCCAATCAGTTGTTTTAATTGTCATATTTGAATTCAGCACATCAAAATACATAATAAATAGCACATTTTATCTCTGAAGCAGACGACTTCTAAAAAATTGTAGACCAGTGTAATCTGACTAAATATCTGAGGATGCCTTAAATCAAAGTAGCGTCTTGTTGAATAGATCACTAGCTATTGCTTAGACACTTCTTTGTTTGTGGTATCATTAATGAGCATATCTATAGTAGTACTGCCTAACTCCTGCCTAAACAAAAGCTACATGGCTTTTTTTAAAGAAAGTAAGCTATTTCCTAACAACAACAAAAAGTTCCTGTTACTACAATTTAAAATAAGCTTTTGTTTCTTTTCCTCTGTAGCCCATTCAAACAACAGGTGATATCTCCCAAATCTGGAACTCCTTGGTCCAGCAGGACCACAGAAGTTCCTGAACCAGAGAGCCTTTAATTTCATCTCCCTTATGATATGGTGCTGGTTTCACAGGGACAGAGTATATTGCATCTTCTTATAAGTTTAGCAATTGCTGAGTGCACCCAGAGGCTTCCTTCTGCTGGCATTCTCTGCTAGGAACTGCTGTTTGAGTAACCTTTCCCTGTACCCAGACCTATGTCTACTGCAGCAACAACCTGGCTCTCATCCAAAGTCCACTGAAGTCATTGAAAGTCTCTCCATTAACTTCAAAGGACTTTTGATAGGGCCTTAAGTGCACAATAAAAATGTCAGTGATTCTGACCATACCAGATAAGGTCAAATTGATATATTAATCTGAATGTTAAATGTATATTTTATTCCCTTGTTTTACATTATTCCTTTTTGCTCACTGTTTTCCTTCTCCTTCTGAGATTCAGTAAAGTAGGTTTCATAGAGTTTAATACACTACAAAACATCCTTTTCTGGTCAACAGGCTGCATAAGAAGAATATTAATAATTTTGTACAGCATTAAAAAGGGTGGGGGAAGAGAAAGAGTTTATATATTCAATTGTAGATCATTTAGGATTGAATAATTTTTATAAGAACAAGCACCATAGGCCAGCTATTAAATCTTTGCAAAGGCTTTTTTTTTCCATATGCGCTTTTTATAGAGCTCTATGTCATTTTTATTGAACAGTTTTGTATGGATGGTGCCCAGGAAGCCACATGCTAGAAGTAAATAACCAGAGTGAGGGCAAAGAGCAAGGAATAATGGGGTAAGGACAAGAAGCCAAATGTTGAAAATTGCAACCCATCTGCAAAAACAGTGCCAAAGAAATTGGTTCAAATGTCAAGGTACATAATGGAGGCTCTGTGATAGAAAAGTTCCATAGTCTGTAAATAGCACTAGGTTTTCTGGTATTTATTTGTACTTCACTTCACATGATAATTAAGATTTAAGTAAGATGTTGAATGTTTCACTTACGGTAAAAATAGTTAGCTGAGCACAAAAGTAACCAAGAAATTATATTTTTTAGTTCAGATTAGACAGATATTTTGTTATGGATATAATAAACACAGTTGACTTGATTGTCAATAGAACTGGGAAGAGGATAATAATTGCATTGTGCAACAGATGTCAAGATGCCACAATCTGGTTTTGTTTCAGTTTGGAACAAAACCAATCATTTGTTCTCTTGTGAAGTGGAAATTTAAAAACCCTCTCATTTTGGAAATGTTGAAACATAAGTTTGCTTTGACTTTTTAAAAATATTTCTGGTGTTCTCCATTCCACCCTGGTAGTCCACTAGATAGATAGCTGGGTAGGTTTAGCAGCCTTGATTCCCAGTGCTTCTAGTCTGCTCTGAGCTGGAAGCATTGGTTCCAGAACAGGCTACAAAGCTCAACAGAAATTTGATTTTTGCTTCTGCTACTGAGTAGTTCCCAGTTAATTAGAATCATGAAATTGTAGGACAGGAAAGCAGCTCAAGAGTCATCTAGTTCAGTCCCCTGAACTCAAAACAGAACTAAGTATTATCTAGCCCAGCCCTGACAGGAGTTTGTCTAACTTGCTCTTAAAAAATCTCCAATGATGGAGATTCCATAACCTCCCTAAGCAATTTATTCAAGCGATTAACAACCTTGGCATTTTCCTAATGTCCAACTGTAAACAAGCCCTTGTTGCAGTTTAAGCCTATTGCTTCTTGTCCTATTCTCAGTGTTTAAGGAGAATAATCTTTCCCTCCTCCTCCTCCTCGTCCGAACAACCTTTTATGTACTTGAAAACTGTGATCATGTATTTTCTCAGTCTTCTCCTCTCCATATTACGTAAGTCTAATTGTTCTCCATTTTTCCTCTGAGGTTATGTTTTTTAGACTTTTAATTATTTTGTTGCTCTTCTCTGGACTTTCCCAAGTTTGTCCACATATTTCCTGAAGTGTGGCACCCAGAACTGGATGCAATTCTCCAGTTGAGGCTTAATCCACATGGAGTAAAGCAGAATAATTACTTCTCGTGCTCATACTTTTTATAATGTTTGCTTTTTTGCAATTGTCTTATACCGTTGACTAATATTTAGCTTGTGATCCACTATGACCCACATATCCCTTTCTGAAATACTCCTTCCTAAGTATTCATTTCATATTTTGTGTACAACTAACTGTTTCTTCCTAAGGCCAGATCTACACTAGACCTGAAAAGTTGGCTTAAGGTACGCAACTTCGGCTAAATTGAATACATAGCTGTAGTCAGCTTATCTTAAGCTAAATTTGGCAACATCCCACTGCAGGAAGCTGATGAGAGCAAACACTCCCATAAGCTTCCTTTACTCCTTGCAACTGTGAGGAGTAGATGCTGGCCAAAGCTTCCCTCAATGTTCGATTTACGGGTCCATACCAGACCTGCTAAATGTTGATCTCTGGCACAGTGAGCGAAGAAGTTCCCTAAGTGAAGTCCTTTGCATTTGGAGTAGGCTGTATAGCATTAATAACAAACAGGAATTCTCTGGAAATCAGATGGTACCTGTTAAAATTCTGACAAAGCTGAAAAGATCAGTCTCTAGGATATTATATCTCCTTGGACTATTTACTTAGTCCTTTATGGCATTTTAAATTTCTGCATAGCTCAGGACTTACTGGAAATTAGACAAGGTTCCCTGCATATGATTATAAAGTTTTTTGTATGCATTAGCATGGACACCATTCCCACAAAGGAAGATGGCCTACTTAATATCTTGCCATTTCAATGTTAAGAAAGGTCTGTCAGCCAGAGTCAAGGAGAAAGGAAGGCAGAAGAATGAAAATCAGGATAATTGTTTTGGGATCTACAAGTTCATAAGTTCTAACAGGTTACTCTGCAGAATTATAGGATAATTGCAGTTTTGCCTGGCTTGTGTTGAAAAGAAATGAAAAAGTATTGTACAATCTACCCTGCTGTTTGGCATGTTGATTGTAAATTACATGAGAACATTTCTCCCGTGTTTCTTTGTGCACTTTTACTTTCTGCCTGATCAATCCTTTACAAAACCACAGTACCTGCAAAGTTGCATAGACTCTGTACAGATCCTGATTCTTATCCAGTATAAATCAGCAAAGCTCTGGATTCTGGCCCACTAAGCTTTATTCATGCTGCGATACCAATAGAAAAATATATTTAAGAGATAATTAAATATGGATTTTATTTGTATGGTTTAGTCACAGTCTTTTCATGGGAAGCCACAATACTCACTTACCACACAAACCAATTGGTTTCTTTGAACTATGACTCCATGAGAATTCGCAACTGAATGTTATGGAGGATCAATAGTAGACTGACACTTCCATTAAGTGTTGTTGATAGTTGACAATTATTTTTGACAAAGTGATTTTTTTCAACATGCAACTAACATACTGGTTTTGCTGGAGGTAGAGTATAGCTCTGACAGAGGCTACAGGGTAACATATTTTTTTTAAATAATAAAAAAAAATCTCTAAGGTGCCGTAAGTCCCATTTTCAATGGGAAAGGGAGTGACTTTGGAGACACAGGCAGGAGCCAACAGAAAAATGCCCAAGTCACTTTTTGAAAATAGGATTTAGATTCCCAATTCATAGTTTAAGACCATGAAGGCCCATCATATTATTTAGTCTGACTTCTCATATATTCTAGACCACTATTCTGTACCATGCCATTCCCACACCAGGCCCAACAAGCAGAATTAGACCCAAGGTCCCCACCAGTCTGACCTACAGAAAAATTCTTTCCTCACTCCAAATATAGGGATCAATTAGACTCTGAATATGTGAGCAAAACCTGCCAGCCAACTGAGAAAGAATTCTCAGTAGTGCCTTAGAGCTCCAGCCCACCCCAACTAGCATTCCATCTCCAGCCATGGCTGTCTTTGATATTTCAAAGGAATAGTGGTGAGAAGGGACTCTGCCTGAGGAAAAAATCCTTCCTGACTGTTCTGGATAACTAGTTGATGCTCTGAAGCATGAGGTTTTGAGATACAAGATAAATAGCCAGAAGGGACCAAGAGGCTGACAAATCCAGCTCCTTGCCATTGCAACCAACCTTGTCACATACATGTATCATGCTCTATGTTAAAACTAATGGGATCTTGCTCCTGTTGGAGATAGTTTGAGAACCTCACCCCTCTCATGGTTAGAAGATTTCCTTTAATTTCCAACCTGAATTTGTTCCTGGCCAGTTTATATCCATCTGCTATGAACCAATGATATCACTAAGCTTAAATAGTTTTAACACCCTCCCCAAGTTTGTTTGTTCCCAGTGCCAAGAAGAACAGGATTCTGCATTAATCTTTCAATTCCATGATTCCATCTGAGTTTTCTTACAACCTCTTCTTCCCATTGACCAATGAGATCCAGTCCTTCCCCTGTAGTTCAGGTGAGAGTACATTTGTTGCGGGGAGCCAACCTGTTTATCTGGACAGGAGCTATGGGAGATCTTCAAGCTGATCAGTTTCAAAACTTCCTGGGCCTTGAAAGGGACACAGGCCTGCATTGCTGGAAGCAGGGCAAAGGAGTTCAAAACAGCGAGCAGGACAGTTATGAGTGCAGTATCTGCACTGATACTTTGTCAATCTAACTTTGCCACAAAAAGCTCTGCACCTTTTCTCGAGGTGGTTTTATTTGGGTGGCAAAGCAGGAGGATTTTGTTGATGGAAGGAGCACTGTGGTGCATACACTTCCACTGGTTTGTCAAGAAAAGCTGTCTTTTACCATTAAAACTAAGTAGAGGGGACAAGGCCCTAGGTAGCTAAAGAAGCAGAGAGGTGACTGAGCATCTTTGAGAAGCTGGGCCTCAGTAGGTACAGCTCAGCAAAAGTCTGCATTAAGCGTGTCATTTTAATAATGCAAAAGCCTTTGATGATTTAGCCCTCAATAACTGCAATAGTTGGTATTGTCCAAAATATAACAGATAAAATTAAGATCTTTCATGAAGAACTGACCCTTGATAACCATCTACACGTGTATAATTACATCTAAGAATAAGATAAAAGAGCTATGAATATGGCATCCGCAGCTTTCATTTGAATAGTTACCTTTCAACACATTAGGACAACATCTAAGAATGATTTCCCTCCACCCCAGGTATTGATCTATCTGACTTAGGCTACCTCAAGACTACAGGTTTTCTTCAGAAGAAGCTTTTCCGGAAGAGATCTTCCGAAAAAACTTCTTCCAAAAGAGTGTCCACACTGCAAAAGTCCACACTGAATGAATGCTATCTCACATGTAAGCTGTGATTACTATGGGCAGAATGGCTACCAGGGCACCTGTGCTTTTTCCTCTTTCTTCTTCTTGAGAAAGAACTTCCTGTTCCCCATCCACACATGCCTTCTTCCAAAAGAGCTCTTTTGGAAAAATGCTTCTTCCTCATAGAATGAGGTTTACCAATGTTGGAAAAACCCCTCAGTTCTTTCAATTTTTCTTCGAAAGAACACGATTGCAGTGTGGACGAAACTGAAGTTTTTTTCGGAAAAAATGCTGTTTTTCCAAAAACCACTGTAATGTAGACATACCCTCTATTTGATAAACAAGGGAAATATACAATACTATAGCCTCCTTGTTTTTAACAAAGGATGCCCAGAAGACTTCATTATAGGATTTAGTACTACAGATTTTTACTTAACAAGATCTTGGAAAAATGAGTCACCCCAACTTTGAACTATTCTTGAGGCTTGTCTGCAAATAAAAATATTTCCTGCAATCTAAGGAAATCTTCCATCCTTCAAAAATGTCAGCACTACTCCCATGAATACAGAAAAGTTCCACCATTAATACTATCAAACCCTATTCAGTTCATCAATCAGTTTTCCAGTTTGATGGATAGCCATTTCTACAACACAGACAGGTGTTTCTCTGGGGCTGTGTCTACATTGGCACCCTTTTCCGGAAAAGGGATGCTAATGAGACAAGTCAGAATTGCACAAGTCGCTTGATTTTTAAGGAGGCATCCTTTGAAATAAATCTGCTTAACACTGTGGCTGTGTCTACAAAAGCCCCGAGCCGGAAAAAAGCGGCAGCCATGTTCATGCAAATGCCGCGGGGAAAATTTAAATCCCCGCGGCATTTGCAATTCCGACTTGTCTCATTAGCATCCCTTTTCCGGAAAAGGGTGCCAATGTAGACACAGCCTGGGAGTCTACAGTGAGAAGTTTGGCATCAATTCATTGTTTCCTTTCACCCCATTTAATAAGCGAATTTCTGAATTTCAAGTTTTTGCTGGTCTAAAGTTGCACAGGTAAAAGGTGCCACCCTGTCAGAAGAATTAGATATTAATGAATTTTGAGACTAATCAGTTTTATTGGACAGTAAACTTTTTAACCCTCTAACCATCATTCTGTTGACAAAGAATACAAACCTTGTACAAAACATGAGACAATTTAGCTCAATGATACAGTCATTAGAGCTGCATAATCTGAGTTCTTTGATGTTTTAATAATGCAAAACATGGTTTTTGTTTTATTGCATTGCTGTTAATGCAGAAATGACATGCTTACAAAAGATTTATTATATTCCATTGGCATCCACACTTCCTAAATAGATGGAAATGCTTGCTACTCCTTTGAAATGAAATTTTTAGTCTAAACACTATACTGAACTAAGACTGCAATCTTCTGCAACAACTGTAATACATATGTATTCCCAAATAAGAGGAGATTATACGTTAGGTGGGACTTGTTCAATATCTTTGAATAGCCTCTCCAATTATCATCCATTTAATGTAAGAAATTGAAGATGGGGAAACTATATACATTTCAGCAGAGGTTCACAAACTATGTTTTAGGGATTATTTTGTTTTTCTGCAATGTGATGCTTTTTACTGTGCTATAAACTGTTAGGCTACGTCTCCCACTACGAGTTTTCTCTGCAAAATATGCAAATGAGGGACTCATTTGCATGAGTCACAATCTCATTTGCATATTTTCTGCCGATCAGTTTTGGCGCTGGGGTTTTTGCGCAAAAACAAGCAACGTGGACGTTTTCTTTTTGCACAAAAACACCTTTTTCTGCAAGATCAGTAAACCTACTTTTTTGGGGGCATAAGGATCTTGCAGAAAAAGGGGGGTTTTGCAAAAAGAAAACATCCACACTGCTTGTTTTTGCGCAAAAACCCCAGTGCAAAAATGGATCTGCAGAAAATATGCACATGAGATCATGACTCATGCAAAGGAGTCCCTCATTTGCATATTTTTTGCTGAGAAAACTAGTAGTGTAGACGTAGCCTTAGAGTCTGGCTATACCAAAAGAGGGACAGGAGCTATTACACATAGTTTTAATCATGCTACCAGTTGATTGTTAGATAAGTGTTCAGTGCAGGTAACCCCATGTTCATACAATAAATTCTTGGGGGACTTCCACCAGGCCACCTCCCTTTTCAATCCAGGTCCACCAGCCAACCAAATGCTGGAATCTTACCATCCACTATCCCTCCAATCTTGTGGGAGAGTTAAGGTGGGCTGGTTCCCTGCGGCAATAATGAAAGGAATTCCCATTTCCACACCCATTTTGTTCTTTAAACCAACATTTCCTTTTTAAGTCCTTTACCAGGCCATTTAGCTGATCAGTGTATACCTACCCTATGGACATCCATCAGGACGATGCACCAGCATCGCTGCCCCTCACCAGATTCAGTAAAGGTCCTAGAGGTCTCCCAATGCCTTTTTCAAAACAGCTAAAAACATGTCGGTACCTAAGTCTGACAAATGAACCCCATCCACCCAATAAATATGGTGCCCCACATACTATGCCGACATGCAAAATTATCATCTATGGTCTCCAGGAATTTGGCCACCTCTCTGTACACATACCTCCTTGCTTTGTCCACCAGACCCTGTACTGAACCATGTCAGACATGCAATTTTAACACTTGGAAAAAGTTCAAGGATCAAGTTTCACCTTGCTCAGAGTATTAGTTCAGTCCCTTTACACATTCCCAAAACGTTTTCCCCAAGATGCATTGCAGTTATATTTGTGGCCATTGACGGGCTCCTGCCACATGCAGCACTTGTATCAACTGATCCCATAACATGCTCCTCTTTCCGCACTAGTTCAGATGTCAAACACGAGCTGTGAGCCCTCAGGCAATTAGGATACATACCTGTGAGCCCAAAAGACAGCATTGTGCCACCAGATCCAAACCACCATCTGCATGGGCAGTTGTCCAACATCTGGAGTGAGATTACAACAAATGAATGCATCTGAATGTCAATGCCTGATTGCCTGAATTATCTCTATGTCCATACCTAGCTGTGCTGCTGCTGTTGCTTCCACAAATGTGAATGAGCAGGAAACAAATTAATGGGCTGGCAGCCCCAACCTTGTTAGTCCCCATCTCAGCACCCATAACAAATTGTAATATTGTGAGGCAACTCTCATCACTGCATAAAAAAACAGCCTCCCCACAACTCGGCTATAATGCCTTCTAGTCCTTCAAAGCCCACATGGGCCAGACCCAGGTCACTGCCTTCTTGTAAGACAACAGAGTCACCCTGGCCTACTTTGACTTTCCCAAGTGTAATATCACTGAATGTTCATGCCATTGTACATCACAAAGCTCCCAAACTCTTCCTGTAGAGTCCCTACCAGACCCACATATTAGCTCCAAAAAATGATGTCAAAATGCCACCCTGAACAAGGCTACCTCCTGTCTGCTACAGTATTCAATGCCAAGAACCTGCCTCAGCCTGCTCCATGTGAAAGGGGACCACGACACATGGGCTGACCCCTTGAATTTTTTCTACCCATCAAGATTCCAGGGGATGAGTGAGTGTCACCCCTTTTGCAGTAATTCAACCTCTCTCAGTCCCCTCACCAGTCATAAAGCACCGCTCCCTTCATTCAACCAAATTCTCCTCCACTCTTGCTTAAAGATGCCATGCAGTCATTCTTTTAATATATGTTAGGGTATGTCTACACTAGCCCCCTAGTTTGATCTAGGGAGGCTAATGAGGGTGACCAAAATTGCAAATGAAGCGCGGGATTTAAATATCCCGCACTTCATTAGCATGTTCCCGATCGCCATTTTAGAAATTGACTAGCCCGAAGTAACTGCCCACATCTACACGCGGCAGTGAAACGGGATTCCGAATTAAAGCCCTAACTCGAATTAGCTGGTAAACCTCATTGAAGGAGGAATAACAGCTAATTCGAGTTAGGACTTTAATTCAGAATCCCGTTTCACTGCCGCATGTAGACGCGGGCAGTTACTTCAGGCTAGTCAATTTCTAAAATGGCGACCGGCCGGGAACATGGTAATGAAGCGAGGGATATTTAAATCCCGGGCTTGATTTGCAATTTCGGTCACCCTCATTAGCCTCCTAGATCGAACTAGGGGGCTAGTGTAGAGATACCCTTAGATGTAAGGAGGAAAGCTATTAAAATGAGATTGCTAAATGTTTCTCCTTATTTACTCAAGTCAAATCATAATGCATTGGAGCAGCAACTCCAAAACAGCATCCTCTTATCTAAAAGCACTTATTTTACTGATTACTTAGAAAAAGTAAGCTACTTTTAAAGACTAAAAATATGGTAATTTAGCAAAAGAGAAAAGGTTAAATTCAGTGGCTGGAAAGTTAATGGTAGACCTGCTGAGTGAATGTTCTCAAATCCCAGCTGCCCATGGAATCATATGCTGCATGAACATCTGGAGTTCTACAGGGAGAATGAAATGCTTGTAGAATTATGAGAAATTTGTTCATTTCAAGTCACATGGATTGAAACACTATGGAATTCGAAATTCCAAACTGCAGACAGACCTAGCCCAGACAAACTTTGTAAACCCAAGAATTAGCAATAATTTGATATAGTGTTTCCCAAATGCACTTGGTACTAAAAGCTTCTGAATTAACATGTTAATTTTTAATAAAGCTAGTCTGAATCTGAAACAGAGCTGAGAAATCTCTCTTCCTTTTTATTTTATTTTATTTTATTTTGTACTGAAAGAGTCAAATGCAGGTCATGCTAAATATTTTATGAATTCATGTCATTTTATGCAAATTGTTTTGGTAAAAGCAAAAAAATATATAAATGGATATTTGTTTGAACATTAACAAATTGTCTCGTTTCCATTTTTGGACTAGAGTCACACAACAAATCCATCAAAGGGGAGAGAGGTGATGATGGAGATGATGGGTGAATTTTTTTTTTTTGGATGCATAATTTATTCATCAAAAAGCAAACCAGGTTTGGTTGATTCAAAGCTATTTGGGATTATTGACAAAGTTGTCAAATAGTTTCAGTCCCAGACCTTTTTTCAGGGATTAAATGCCATTCACAAAATAGTTATAGAAGGAGGTGGTGTCCTGTATAGCCTTTAGCCAACTAAGCTTACCTAGGAAATGTGGAGTGAATGCAGGAGCTCAATACCCACACATACCAGATAGGAAGCAATAGTTTGAACCGGGGTCTCCGTCATTCTAGGAGAGTGCCCCACCTCTGGTCTGGAAAGCGCACTAGCCAGTAGACTGTAGGATATTCTGATATATGCCTCTCAATCTTGCCTGCGGAAGCTGTTCCGTCTTATATAAATAGTCTCTGAAGCAGGAACATAAAATTGGGTCTTTGATCTTCAGATCGGTGCCCTAACCACCAGATTGATTATCCAAAGTTGTACAGACAGTGGAATAGTTTCGAAAGAAAAAAAGAACTTGATACATGCCTATAGCACAGTATCTCATAGTCTACTGGTTAGCACACTCTCCAGCAACAGGATATTCAAATCCTTATTTCACATCAGGCAGAGAAGAAAACTGGACTGATTTCCCCCCACATCTAGATGGATAACTTATAATCAGTAATCTCTGGGCTTTTCCTGTCATCATTTGATTTATCTAGCCCTTCACTTTCTTTTGCTGTTTGTTCAATCCAAATAAAAAATTTTCTGAAAATTTCAGCTAATCAAAAATTTCCCATAAAACTACCTTTTGTTGCAACCTAAGCTGGACATTCTCCCCGCCCCCCAACCAAATCTTTTGGATGCTGCTAATGAACCAAAAAAATCATACACATAAAAGCTCATGATAACATATATATGTGTTAGTCTCTTAGGCTATGTCTAGACTATGCTTTATTTTTGAAATTCCTGCAGAATTTGCATATCTTCTTCCGATCTCACTTTTGAAAGCAGGTCTTTCAAAAGTGAAAGTAGCCTGGACAGGTTTTTTTCAGAAAAAAAACCTTCTGAAAAACCATGTAAACCTCATATTTTAAGGGAGAGTGGTTTTAAAGAAACCACGTAAACCTCATTTTTTTAAGGAAGAGGGGAAGTTCCAAAGAAACCACATCCAGAATACTTTCACTTTTGAAAGACCCACTTTCAAAAGTGAGATCGGAAGAAAATATACAAATTCCCACAGAATTTGCATATCCTCTTTTGAAAATAAATCGTAGTTTAGACGTACCCTAAGGTTCCACAGGACTACTAATTTTCAAAAAAGTCAGTTACCCTCATGGCTCTAGTTTGTATTGAACAACTAACAGGTGAGTTTTGCATTGCTTGGATCTTTATTGTGGACATATTTCACAACTCTGTTGTACTTGTTGAAAGCAAATAAAACAAGAAATGAAAAACAATGGTATGAAATAGACCACAAAACTGTTTTTCCATATTGCGTCTAGATGGTTGTTTTGTTATTATCTGCACTGTGGTATACAGACACCAGGCCTCAGTCCTATAGTTTATATACTTTGGGTTGTTTTTTTTTCTTTTTTGAGGGGGGAGGTATAATTACAAATAGAACACCACCAATCAAAAAAAATCCAATGACCCCACTGTTAGCATTATGCAAAGTCCCAAAGCCTTCCTTGATTCTTTAATCTACACTCAACTCTAGCATAAGTCTGCAGAGCACATCACAGAGTAAAGTGCAATAGAGGATTGTTCTAATAGAAAACCACAACCCACTTTAGTCTCCCAAATCTACCAGGAAATACAGCTAAATCTCACCACACATTGGACACCAGTTCCACACGATGAACCTGGGGAAGGTTTTTTTCCCCATCCTGTTTCCCATTGGCCAATTGAATCTACAAAGTTGCGTGAAATTTGCTGACCTGCATTATACAGGAAGTCATACTAGAGAATTATTACTGTCATCACAGGTCAGATTGGCAGAGACCTTGGGGTCTTTTTGTCTTCCTCTGAGTTGCTTGCTAGTTTTACCTAGAGTAAATGGTGGATTCTCTGTAACTTGAAGTCTTTCAATCAAGAATTGAGGAATTTAGTAATTCAATCAATGTTTATGAGCCTATTTCAGGGGTAGGTGGGTAGGAGTCTGTGACTTGGAATGTTCAGAAGGTCAGACTCCATGGACCCACTCTGAGAAAGATGCTACTGGGCCACTCCGGTTTGTTTACTTACTGGTTCCTCAGCCACAGAGCCTCACAGCTTCCATTAGCTGTGGTTTGCCATTTGCAGCCAAGGAGAGCCATGGGAAGCAGAAGACTGGGTCACACTGCTTCCTGTGGCTTCTCTTGGCTGTAAACATTGAGCCACAGCCAATGGGAGCCATGAGGCTCCATGGCTATGGAGCCGGTAAGTAAACAAACCAGAGCGGCCTGGTAGCAGATTTCAAAGAGTGGGTCCGTGGACCACTTTGAGAAACACTGGACTAAACGATTGTGATGGTCCCTTCTGGCCTCAAAGTCTATAAGTCCAGCCAGGGACTGTGACCCACTGGGAAGTATCAGGGCATCAGAGCATCCTAAATTAAAACTCCCAGCACACAATGCAAGATAATGGAAAAATGGAGTTTAATGTTGAACTGACTCAAAGTGAAAGGCCATTTAAATAAAACAAAATGAAACATCTTGACATTTCTGAATTAAAATTTCAGAACTTCCATTTCACGAAAGGTTTTGAAATTGCAACTTTTTGCATCCCAATTTAGGCTGAAAACTAAAGTGCTGAAATTTCTCTTATAGAATATCTAAATTTTGCTCATCTCTAGTACCAAAGCATGTGCCTAACTGTAGTGAAGTGAAATGGGTCTATTTTTATACCTTACTTTAGGCACACGCTTAAGCTCCTTCTCAATCAAAGCCAAAAGTGAAAAGAAAAAGGATGTTAATTCTCCAGGGCTCACAACCAAACAAATGCTAAATGTACTTTAAACTTGCTAAAAAAGCATGTATGTTTCTTCTGTTACTGAATGGGTCTAAATAGAACTGATAAATAAATAAGTTATACTGTGTATTTTAACAGTAAACATCCAAAAGTCTCGCAGAATTACTTTAACCATAGTTAAGTGGATATGTCTACAATTAGACTACCGTGGCCGGCCCAGGTCGGTTGACTCAGGCATGTGGGCTCAGGTTAAGGGACCGTGTAATTATGGTGTAACTGTTCCAGTTCAGACTGTAACCCTGTCTCTCAGAGTCCTAGATTCTGGGTCCCAGCCCAAGCCTGAATGGCTACACTGCCATTAAACAGCCCCTTAGCCCAGCAGTGCAAGAAATGGGGCATAGTACAAAGGGCCATACCAGGAAAATATTTATAGCTGGTATGGCATACCAAAAAGACACAGGAGGAGCAGAATGTGGGGCTCCCAGGCAACCCCATGCTGTCAGCTCCTCCAGCACAGCTGTACTGCCAACATCCCTTCCAAGCAGGGTCTCTTCTGTCTGTAGAGCAGCCCCTCCAAAGAAAGGGCTGGGGGAGGGAGGGGGCGGTGCAACTGCAACAGAGAAACCTCCAGCAGGGAATGAAGCAGAACAATGGAAGTTCTTCCAGTGGCTGTACCACCCTAGAAACCTCCTCCAGCCCTGTTCTCTGGCACAGCTGCAGTAAATATGGAGGAGACACAGCTGTGTGGCAGAGAAGGAAATGGAGCTGGAGATTCTGCTCCTTTCCCTTCTGGGGTTCCCAGGAGAGCCCTGAAAAGCAAGGCTTTCCTAGGAACCAATGTAGGAAAAGGAGCCAGCAGCCCCTCCAGCATGTCTGTGCCATCCTCAGCCCTTTGCTCCCATGGAGCTGCCCTATAGAACCCAGACAGATGCAGCTGCGTGGAAGGGCTGGAGTGATAGAGATGTGCCAGAGGCGTTGATGGTGTGGAGCTGCCCATTGGCCCCATATTTTGCTCCTTTTGCCACTGTGGTTCTTAAATTTCTGGCACAGTGAGAGAAGGACAAACTCCCCTGTTCCTTAGGTAAGGGAGGGTGGATCATGGGTAGTGGAACAGTAGAGCATGGTGGCTCTAGGCTCAGGGTACGGTGAGAACGAGTTATGTGGAGAGTCACATGAGGAGGTCATATTGTCTCCCCCTCCCCCTTACCTGCTGCCCTCTCCCCTGTACCAGGAAAAAATGGATTCCATTAGCACCAATGCCTTAGCCAGAGCTCCATGAGCCCTAGTCAGCTGGAACTGACCAGCCACTGACTTTTACTTGCAGTGAAGATATATCCATATCCAGCCTGTCTTTTTCCAAGATCTACTGACTGTTCATGCTGTTAGCGCTGAGTCATTCAATGATTCACTGAATCCTTCACTGCAAGTTACCTTGCACTGACAGAGCTCCTAAAACAGTTGCCCACTAGTGATAAAGGAGAATGTGATGTCAAAGCCAGTGATGATTTAACTCAGCTACTGGATCTCAAGATACACTTTTGTGGGAATATTCTGAACAGCCTGCTCCCATGACATTTTCAGTGTGGCTCTTTAACATCAAAACAGGATCTTTACCATTGGGGAACTATGATAAATTGTTTATAGAAACTCTGCAAGGGGGTTAGCAAGAGATTGAAGAGCTAAACAAAAAAGAACAGCTGACCTCATCCACAGTACTTAACTTAGTTGAATAATGGTGATGTTACAAGTTCAGCGCATCAATGGAGCAACAGGGGAAGTTTCTATAGTACTTGTTTATACCAGGCGTGACATCCTTGCCCCCACTGAGATCAATGGGAATTTTGTCATTGACTTCAGGGGAGCCAGAATTTCACCCTGTATCTTGTTTTAGCAGGTACTTTCAGTGTCTTTTGTGCATGAACATTAACATTGACTAAATTTGCCATTCATCATTCAAATAACTCCCCTCATCCATAAAAGACAATCTTCTCAGGGTCATCTCAATGGACACCCTTGTGTCAGCATGTTCCAAGAAATCACACAAGGTTACTGTGTAAATAGTTATTCTAGAAAAACCTGGGTGATGTAAAGGACTGGAGAATATTTAACTAATTACTTGCAACATTTGTCAAGTGGTTCATTCTTTTTATGGGAAGCTGAACTGCATCAGTCTCTCCAATTTCTTCCCTACTTCTCCCCCTGCCATGATACTTATCGAGTTTGTCACTGATCAAGTGTGTGAAAGAAACCCATTTTAACTAAACACATTGGTTCGGTTTGCTATGGAGAAGCAAGACTGCCCCTAGAGTGGGTTCCTTTTCAGTGTGGAAAAATGACAGGTATTAATATTAAATATTTTAATCATGTGGCAACAGTTTTCAAGGTGCTTTACAGACACATCTGAAACATCATCTTTTCCCTGCAGAGTCTAAGTAGACAGAGAAACTACTGGAAGAGGAGCTAGATCATGCAAATGGGCTTACCTGAAATGATTTCTGCTCAGTAGAGAACTTTTGAAAACATAGTTTATAGATTCTCTGCCCTCTCCATTCCCTTCCCCTCACCGAGGTGTTGTAAAAAGAGCAGAAACCTCCTGTAACCACCCTTCACACAGTTAGAGATACCTCCAGTTGTGTAACATTATATACAACAATAAAATAAACCTTGCCACCGACAGGATATAACATAAGATCTACAGCAGCAAGGCACAACTCACCTCATCTTGTTTTAAACTGACCCTTTCCAGACTGGCTGCCTATGGACCGAATAAAATGACCCAAATCATATGGCATTCCTCAGAGCTTGCAGAGAAGTTCCATGAAATCCCTCACACTTAAAGTGATAGTTTGGCATTATAATTAGCTTCCAGTATACCACAAGAGGAGTCCACGGGTGAAATAGAGCCATCTCCTACATCTCCCACTTCATCACCATCCACACAGGGAGCAAGGAGGACTTGCAGGAGGTAGCCAGTATTTACATTCCCTAAGGGACTATACCCATCTGGAGTATTTCAGAGTGTATCCCTTTGCTGACCTCAACTAAGCTACACATGTTTTCACCAGCTGAGGACCTGGCCCTAGCTATGCACATTCAGAGATGTTCTGGTACATATTTATTTTATGTAGTTTTAGGATCAGTTTAGGTGTCCAATTTCAAAGAAGGGCCACACACTAATCTACAAGAGATGGGAAAGGGTCGAATCACTACGCCCATATTGATGGGTTGAAAAAAATCAAACTGAGGCTAAAGAAATTTCTTTAAAGAAGTAATTTTTTTGCAGATGTAGCTGTAGAAAAGGTTACACTACCTAAAAGGAAAAACAGTTGGCTTTTAGGTTTCAAGTCAGAAAGCTGGAATAAAACATCATTGTTTCTCTGTAGGCTCAAAGACGAATTTATGCTGTTGAGAAAGGAGTCCAGTTTAGTGTTTATTTAGACATTCTGAGATGAGTTTATTGTTTGATGAGCTATCCAGTAGACATGGAATCTTTGTTACATTAGATTTCTGGTGAGGTTACAACTCACATGAAGTCTTCATTCAGCACTGAAACATAACTGTGGAGAAATAGAACTTTCTGTTAAAATGAATTGGTTCTGGGTGCAAAAGTAGTAAGGAGAAGAGATTTAATGGGTAAACAACATCTTGCCTAATACTTCATGTTTGCATATTTTAATGCTTCCATGAAAGTTGAGCCTTCTCTTCTCAAATATCTCAGCTGATCTTCCCCATGCACATGATTACTGGTATCAAACTTTCAGTGTGCAGTAAGTACATTTCAGAGATATTTGATAGTTCAGAAAATACTTGTCATTATAGCAGCATTTCTGATCCTTTACAAGGCAGCAGACGAAGACAGCTGACAATTCTATTGACTAAAGAACAGTTTGATACAACATCTGTGAAGATTTGTGAAATCAATCGATATACAGTTTATGAATTCTGTTTGAAATTATGCATTCTCTAGATGTGTGCACTTATGTCTGCCTGTGCTGTATTCCTGAATCAGACTTCTTGTTTTAAGGGTGCCTGGATGTCTGTTTCTGAATGGGTTGGTTGTTGAGGACTATCAACAATTGAAGAAAACATGGCCTGAATAAGCAAAACAATAGGGTAGTACCAGTGCTCTCCAGCCCATCTCCAGAGAATTGAAGAATATTAAAAGAACCAGGAGAAAGAGCAACAAACCAAGTTGTTAGTGCTAGCTTTTAAAATACAGGGATTAAGAGAATCACAAACTCAAAGGAATGAAAAGACGACAGAAGCCACAGGAAAAACCTGAGCTGGAAGACTGCATTCTAGGAAAGGGAATGGATCTGTGTCCCCCGTGTACTGTTAGCAAGTAAAATGTGTTGGGTTTTGAAATCCTTCCACAGTCTGTATTTGGTTCAATTATCTCATGTCTCTGAAAGGCAAGATATGTATCAAAGTACTCATGAAGGTGGAGCTCAGAGTAAATTGTGCTTAAGCTATTGAAAAGGTTTTGGGGGGTCAACACTGATCTCAGAGCCTAGGCAACAGGACTGTGGAGGTCCATTTCTGAGAAAGGGTACTGGACAAAGAGTCACCATTAAAAAAAAAGCACAGTGAAATATGAAAGTTAAACTAATATTGGGGTGAAAATATATCAGGAGTGACATCCTGTTCTCATTGAACTTAATGACAAAACTTCCACTGACTTCCAATGGTCAGGATTACGGCTCTTAATCATATATATAGTAGCCCAGTGTCTGTGACTCTAACGCTGAAATGCTGGTTGTTCCCTCTGGGCGGCGCTGTTGCCTCCCGCCGTGGCGCTCGGCTGACTTCTGCACCGCTCAGCCGGGCCGCCACAGGGGACCAAGCGGCGCAAGCAGCCGTTTGGGCCCCGCACTCCCCATGCAGCACCCCCATGCTCCATGGGGAGCATGGGGCCCAAATGGCTGCTTGCGCCACTTGCTCCCCCACGGCAGCCCATCTGAGCAGCGCAGAAGTCAGCCGAGCGCCACGGTGGGAGGGGTGAGCGTGACATACAAGGCCAGGGTGGGGCCTGGCCATGTACGTCACTGCCCCTCTCTCTTCGCCTCCCGCAGTAGCGCCGGCTGACTTCTGTGCTGCTCAGCTGGGCCGCCATGGGGGAGCCAACGCTTGCTCCACTTGCTCCCCCATGGCGGCCCGGCTGAGCAGCGCAGAAGTCAGCCAAGCATCACGGCGGGAGGCAAAGGGGGGCGGGGCAGTGACGTGCAGCGTGACAGCGGCTCCAGGCCCCGCCCCCTGGCCATGAATGTCACCGCCCCGCCCCCCTTTGCCTCCCACGGTGGCACTCAGCTTACTTCTGCGCCATTCAGCTGGGCTGCCGCGGAGGAGCAAGTGGCGCAAGCAAGGAGAAACCAGTTATAGAGATACATAGTTAAAATCAAAGGTTATAGTTTTCAAAATGAAAAAAAAATACTTAACAATAAGTAGAATGGGGGGGAAGGAGAGCAAAAAACAAAAAAGACAATACAGCTCAGGTTTTCCTGGTTAGCACTTCAGTAACAAGCAACAAAACTTGCACTTCTGCTATTCAGTGTTCTATAGAACTTTTCCTTGAACCAGAGATAAATCATTGAATTAATGAAAGATTTTTTACTGAAAAAAAATATATGTGCTTTAGCAGCTGCTACAGCATTTCCCCTAACTGGGGAAACATAACTGGGTATTTCTTGGGAAACTGGAATGTAAATGACTATTAAGTCCCTTGTCTGAGCCAGCTGCAATAGTCACAGATCATGAAAAGTCCTGAACTAGATTGGGGTTAATTTTCTTAAACCGAAAGGTAGTTTGCATCAGCCAAAAAATATCACATGAGATCCTTTGATGCAAGGGATGTTACCCAGGCACATAAGTCTAAGATCATAATAAAAATTAAATTAACAATGCTTTAGTGCAATATTTACTAATGCAAAGAAGCTCCTCCCCCCGTTGTGTTACATTGTACTTATGGTTCTCAAGAGTATCACTTCCTCTGATTAGAAAATGTATGTTAATCCAGGTAGAGTGCAATGCTAGAAGAAGATATTGTTTCCAGGATTCTGGACTGGGCAAATATCAGACATGGAGGAAGAGAGGAAAAAAGGGGACAATATTAAAAAGTCCTATTAAGTATTCCATAGCTATAGGAGAGATACATTTGGAATCTGAAAGTCTACACTGCTAAACAGTCAAATAAAAATAGGATGCTTTTGTGAGTAGGTGAACATGGAGGTCAGTTCAACTATAGGATGAGAACATTAGTTGCCTTCTTTGGGCAGCAATATTCCTTACACAATCACACATTTAGCCAATGCATGGTATTGGTGTGGGAATAAGTTACATTTTCTTTAGATTTATTGTACATATGAAGAGTCCTCAATAAAGCACATTTGCAATTTGTATGTATTATTTAAGCAGACCAGACTTCATTCAAACAGTATGGTGGGGAATTTGTATTGTCCCATAATGGAGTATAATATTAATATCACCTGCATTTCTGAAAACAAGCCTTAGATATTTAGATTTCAGTAGGAGCTGAGAACGTTGCACTTCCATCAAGGGGCTCTGAACACCCCTCAAGATAATGCTCATTCTTTGTGAAGCTGCCAGTTTTGCCTAGAGCTCCCTATCTCCCAGCAGAAGTCACTATAAACCAAAGCCATACTTCCTTTCTTCAGATTGTAATTTTATAATGCATAGTTGTAAATACTCTTTGAAGTCTACTTTTGATAGAACTTCAAAGTAGCTCCCCTGTGCCTAGGGATAGACAGAAAGTTGATGTTGAAGCAACACATTATAACATTGAAGTTTGCCTGTAGCTATAAGTTCAAGGAGAGCACACTCTGAATAAATGCATTCTTCCTAACTTCCTAAACACACATAGCTTAAAAGGTAGTAGTCACAGAAGGAAAAAAAAAAAAAACCAATTCCCAAAGATATTACTTGCCAGTATTCAATTTTTTTTGCAGGAGTGCCTTCAATTTCTTTATAAAATCTTGTAAACAGTTCACAAAAATACTGAGAATTTTGCTTTAAAAGTGGATTTTCAAATTAAGGTATTGTAAAAAGGTTAAAAAAAAATTCCTGAAAGAACCCTGTATTTTATAACTACTACAGCTCAGGAAAATTCATCCCTGTGCAGAGAGACAACTGAATTCTAACTATGGCCCCAGTTTACAGGTTCACCCTAAAAGCACAGAAGGCTACTTCATTTGTCCCAGAACACTTTTTGAAACCATAAGGCTATGTCTACAATAGGAGATTATTCCAAATTTACTAAATTTGACTTTTGACCTCCCGATTTAACAAATTCAAAGTCCCGTGTCCTCACTATGGGGAAGCATCAAAATTAGTCCGAGGCAGACTCGGTTAATGTGGATGCACTACCTCAGACTCAGAGCCCCAGGAAGCACTCTGGGGAGCTGCGGGAGGTCTTCCGGAGGCCAATAAGTTTGAATGAATGACACCAAAGTGTCCACACTAATGTTATTTCAGACTTACAGTATTAGGAATAGCATTATTCCTCATGAAAAGCAGGAATACAGAGTTCAAATTCAACGCTCCCTTATTCCGGATTAACAGGCTTGGTAGTTTGGGTGCACATTTTACTAATTCAAATTTGGGGGATTATTTCAGACTAAGGTCCTAGTGTAGACCAGGCCTAAAGGATTAAGTGTTTTAGTGACCTCTGTTGACAGAGGTTGGCCAGATGTTGATACTTGATTCCACAGGAGAGGACTCTACCACTGTCAGCTAAAAAAGGAATCAAAGTTAAAGGGAAGTCAAATGCAGATGTTGCATGTGGTTAACAACAATTTGCTAGACAGTGGTGGGATATTAGTAGTAAAGAATTCATGGCTTCTATTCTTAGCATGGGAAGGGACTGGAATCTGGATGTTACTGACAAACACATAGTCTGACACGTGCACTCTGAAAGGCAGTATGGCTCTGCATGAAACTTAGGTCTACAATATTCACAGGGTTCTATTTCCAGCTATGGCAAAAATGACTGTGCAATATTCCCATAACACCCATCTGTAAGATTCTAAATACCTGCCTCCTCAAGTAGAAAATGAAGCTTTGCTCAATAATAAACTACTGTGAAGTATAGAGACTATTACCACCATAAGTGAAAGAGCTAAAATTAGAGTATATGATCTCCTCTGGGCACCTACACCAGCAGTGACTGCTGCTTCAGCTCCATAAACCCAGAGAGCATGCTCAGAGCAGACCGGTTAACAGAGCTGGAGTCACTGGACCTAATACAGATGAAATGCTTAGAAATTTTAACAGCAAGCCCCTGACAAACTATGCTGAGTTGTGGCAATTTTAAGAAACTAAAACCTTGGCCTAATCTGTATCACTTTTCCAAGTCAGAGCAAAAGTATCTTTCCAAGTTTCTGCTCCAAAGCTCTAAGCTGCTAACTCTTCAAAGAAACAATTGAAAAAATCTGGAACATTAACAAAACACTCCAGTTTCACTCTAGCCTCTTTTTTGTAAGTCACTGAGTTCATAATTGATGGGAAATTTAAAAACAGTAACAAAATCAGCCTGAAGCCTAACACAAGTGATGGAAAATTCCAGCCTGAACACTTAAAAGTCTGGCAAAGTTAGAAGCAATTGAAAACAAGAGCTTATATAATGGAAAGTTTTGAGCAACCTTAACTAAAGGTGCCACAGTATGCTTTGCCTATAACTTAATTATTATAGGTAAAGCAAAACAAATCACCCTAGTGTCTGTTTATTGACCACCCTAGGCAACACTTTGGTAAGGATACATCATCCCTAGTTCCAGTCCCTTCTTTGTCACAGACTTACGTGACCTAGCACAAATCACTGAAGCTCAAAATGTTGGTGTTACTGAAATCCTCAAAATCTCTGCTCAGTGGATATCTAAACCTAGAGGCACATAAAAATAAGGAGCACCTTCACTATAAAAGTTCCCTATATGCCTGTCCCTGTCTGTAGGAATGTACACTGCTGCCCCAGGAAGGCACCCAGACACCTATCTGTCAGCTAAGCCCCAACATGATCTTGAAACTAGAAAGAGATAGTTGTTCCACTACCATCCTGGGCCCAAACTAGTAGAGGAAATCAGAGCATGCTTCACTCTACACAAAGTGAAAGAGGGGAGCATTTACCTTAGAAGTGGAAAACCCATGTTTGAAACCATTCTCATCATGCTAAATAGAGGAATTGAACCTCTGTTTTCTACATCCTAGACAAGTGCCTAACCACTGGACTAAAGGCTATAAGTGAACACTGAGTATTGAATATAGGCCTTCACCTAGCTCTGCTCAAGTCCCCAATTTGAACACAGGGGATAATCCTGCCTTACTCCTGCTGAAAAGATAAATATAATAATGAAAAGGAGTTATTCAGATACTACTGTAATAAGGACCATGCAACTTATGGTGTACTAAAATGCAAATACAAGAAAATGCAAATACAAGATTCCTGTAACCCTTTTAATCTCTTGTGCTCACTGTCAGTTGGCATCCAGATGTTCTCGTGTCACACTTATATAATAAATTGCAACTACAATTAAGGGTCTGATCCAAAACCCATGAAATGGATACCTTTTCATGTACCTAGTACAAATGATGTCTGTCCCTAACAGAGCTTTTTCAAATTCCAAAGCATGGGGGCTTTAACCAAAATTGAGATCATTTTTTAAAATTTTATTTTGGCCACTCTATTTAACCCTTTCCTAATAAAGGCATAGCACCACATTTTACATCCAACTTTTAATTATTTTCTAATGTTTCATTATTTATTTGATAAAGATATGTCCAAAATATTTAAGCATGATCAAGATAAGATGCATTTTTGTACTTTGAAAAATAATTTGCCCATGTGATTGTATTCCCCAAAAGCCTGATTTCTTTAATGTTTCAAAAGACAGCAGTTTTACTTTGTGACATGTCATATTTGCTTAAATCAATCATGTTATGTTACACTGATGTAACAAGACACCAGAAAAAATGGAAATGAAGCGCTATCAGTGAAAATGTATAAACTTGATAAGTCACAAAAGTCAAAGAAGTTGTTTAAATTTTCAGAGAAATTAACACACTTATCAAAAATAAAGTTCTTACTCTGTTATAATGAGACCCTTCTGTTTATTAAAGTCAGGGTAGATTAATACTGCTTTGAAAAATGGGATATTTTTGGAGAAGTCTGTAAATAACTTACCAATCACCATCTCATATCTATGCTTAAGCTTCTAATTCATCAGCTAGGTTGTGACAACACAGCAAAATATCTTGTTTGATTATTAATTTGGATAAATAATACATACATTATTTTATATTAATACTATTTGTCAAAGATGATGGTTTGACAAAAGTGGATGAAGTCCTCTAGTCTAATAGTGGTAGTGCATAAAGGCCTCCACCGGGGTCAAAACCATTGCATTATGCCCTGTACAAAACAAGAATATAAGGCAGTCTCCTGAAGCCCCATCTAAAACACAAAAACTAGACAAAGACAAAGAAGCATCTTACCACAATTTCAGACCTCATAACTTACAGTAAAATTCCCTCTGCACTTAACAACCCCCTCCTGGCCACACTTTTATCCTGTCTACGTCCATAACCACAGAACAAAAATGAGGCGGTGCAACGTACAATTTCTCCTGTTGTGCATCTCAGCCCAAACACAGGCATTCCACCTTTAGGGTTCACTCCAATCACCACTGATATCAGAGATTCCCATGCACTGGAGTGTATGGAAAAAGTAATTAACTGTCCAGAATTATACAATCTTTGGCCTTTTCAATAAATTTGCCGGACAGCCAAGGAGCCAATGTAACGGAGGTCTTCATGAAAAAGACACTCCATGTTAGGAACTGGACTCTTTTTATATAGGTTACAACATATCCATCTGATGACAATTAATTTGGGTTTCTATTAGGACACTACAAAATATCCACTTTGTATTCTAGAAACAGGTGTTTCTTAAGGTCCACATGAAATACAAAAGTGATTTGGTGTGGCCCAAGATTTGACAGCATTCCTGACAGATTTGTTTGAATTTTCTAGTTCACATTAAAAGTTGGCAAAAAATTGTCAGTTTTGGTTGACTGAGCATATGGACTTTTAGACTTTGGGATTTCTCAGAGTGCTAGTCACTGCAGGTAGGACCTCCCTGGTCTGGCACTCTCATGACCTGACCAGTCCCAGATGAGGGATTTTGCCAGACAAAGGGAGGCCATTTCTGCTCCCCACCACCCGTACCAACCCACTCCCCCAGCCCTGGTCTGGCCAGTGGCGTACCAACTGCCCCACCCCGCCACCTGTCCTGCCAGCCCTCAAGGCTCCCAGCCACCAGCCCTCAAACGGGTCCTGTCAGACCATGGATATTGCTGGATCAGAGAATCACGGTTTAGAGAGGTGCAACTTGTACTAACATGTCTAGACAAGAAATGAGGGCCTAGATATGGAAGTTTCTGTTTAACACTACTAATTTCCTGACCCAGCCAGTCCCCCGTATGACAATAATATAGTAAATGGTAATTGCAAATTGTGTAACTTTGTACCATATGTCATATTTCTAACCCTCGGTCTAAGTAACAAACCTATGCACTTGTAGTACTCAATATTACAGTACATTGAGGCAACACATTTGAAAGTACTCTGCTGGATTCTTGTCAGAGATATAAAAACTGCACTTTTTTTTTTTTTTTTTTTTTGAGTTGCAGCCTATACTTTTTAAGTTCTGGGATGAACTTCCTTAGGTGAACTCTCATCTGTGTTTCCATTTTAAGGGCTATAGAGCTAAAATCTGGCCTCCAAAATATTGCACCCAGGAGATTTGTAGTATATCAAAAGACTGTTCCCCACAATCTCTGAGCTTTACAAGGACATCTTGTGTGCCTGATTTCCAGATGACACTGACTCCATCATTGGTAAATGGAATAGGCACGCAATCAGAAAGATGTTGTTCCATTTAAACTTACACATTAATTCTCTATAGGCTCTGAATATAAGGGATTTGCTGTTTAAGATCTTCCATTGCACTCACCTGCACCTTTTGCCTCTATAATTTTAAACATGTTTGCAGAAATGTGACTTGGAAGGAAACAAGTATCATAACTAGTGGTTATACTCACACCAGGGGCGACGCGTGAGGGGGCATGAGGGTCATGTGCCCCGAATGCCGTGGCAGAAGAGCGGGGAGAGACAGAATAAAGGGGGCACCCGCAGCAGAAGTCCTGCCCCCTACACTGACTGGCAGCAGCGGAGAAGCGGAGCAAGATGGCACCAGCAGCTTTGCTCTCCCAAGGTACGCCTATACTGCAACACTATTTCAAACTAACAGAGTCCGTGTCTACACAGCAGTTATTTCAAAATAATGTGGAAATACTGTCAAGCTGGAGGACTTTTCACTCAGACTCCTGTAAACCTTATTATATGAGGAGTAAGGGGAGTCGGAGGAAGAGTGCCCTATTAAGAAATAAGTGCCGTGTAGATGCTCCCAATGTCAAAATAAGCTATACAATTATTTTCAAGTTAAGGCCTGCTGTATAGAAGCACCCCTGGTGCGCCATGCTGGGGAAGGGGGAGGGGCGACATTGTCCCACACTCCCTGGTGGGAAGCAGAGTGATGTGGCCAGGGGAGCAAAGCAAGTGGGTCCACTTGGCTCCACTTCCCTTGCCGCTACCAGTGAGTGGGGTGGAGCAGGCTGTGGGCACCAGCTTCCTAACCCCAGGGCTGGATTACCCAATAGGCAGACTAAGTACATGCTTAGGGCACCAGCAAAGCAGGGGCACCAAAGAAAAAAAAAGAGATTTTAGGGTATAGTATTGTTTTTATTTTGAATTACATATGGGGGGGCACCATAATCTTTTCAGTGCTTAGGGCCTCTAAAGGTCTTAATCTGGCCCTGCCCAGCCCTGCTAGTGGCCCAGGCTGGCACAGTTGGGGAAGAGACAGGGCAGGGCGGGGGCTGGAATGGAGGGGAAATGTCCCAGTCTTTCCCTGGGGTGGTGGGTCGCATACCCCCCTCACCAGTTGTGTCTCAGTACTTTTTGGAAAAATTGCTTATTCTGAAACAGTAAGGCTGTTTGAAGTTATATTCCCCACTGCTTGCTCTACAGCTTCTCTTTAAGACTAGTCTTCAAGTTGTTTGATGAACGATTTACTGATCATCCCAGAGCACATTTTCCAGCATTCCCATGACAGGAGCACTGTACACAAACCTGAGAATGTGTTTGAATTGAGAAACCTGTAGTGCTAATAGGAAGTAAGGGTGAGCACTTTGGCCATATGTTAAGAAATTGATTCTCACTATGGTATGTGAATGTGGCATGAGACTCTCTGCTATGTTCCATCACTCTTTGTGTTCTGCTTCTCCCACCCTCTGAATGTTTATTAACAAATATGCTAGTCTGAACTTCTTTCTTCTAGGTGACTGGCCAGCAATATGGCAGATGACACTCAATGCTGATCAATGCAAAGAAAAGCACATTGCAAAACATAATCCTAACTATATATATAGAAGTATGGGGGGGAGAGGGGTCTAAAGCAACTGTTACCATTAATGAAAGATCATGAAGTCATTGTGGATAGTTCTCTGAAAACATCTGATAAAGTGCAATAGCAGCAGCAGCCAAAAACGGTAACAATGATAGAAACCATTAGGAAAAGTCTCGAAAATAAGAAAATATCATACTGCCTTTATGTAAATCCATGAATACTTCATGCAGTTCTGGTTGCTCTAGCTCATAAACAAATACATTAGAACTGGGAAAAGGACAGAGAAAGGCAACAAAAAGATTAGTGGCATGGAACAGCTTCCGTATGAGGAGCGATGAAAAAGACCAGGGCTGTTCAGTTTGTAAAAGATGACTAAAGGGAGATTTGTTAGAAGAATATAAAATCATGAATGGTGTGAAGAAAGTAAATAAGGAAGTGTTATTTACCCCTTCACTTAACACAAGAACCTTGAGTACCCAGTGAATTTAATAGGTATCCAGTTTAAAACAAGCAAAAGGATGTACCTCTTTGTACAACTCACGGATAATCTATGGAACTCATTGTTATGGGATGATGTGAAGGACAAAAGTATAAGTGGGATCAAAAAAGAATTAGACAATTTCTTGGAGAATAGGTCCATAAATGACTATTGTCCAAGATGGTTAGTGACACAATACCCATGCACTGGGTGTCTCTAAACCTTAAACTGCCAAAAGCTGGAACTGGACCATTCAATAATTTCTCTGTTCAGTTCATTCCTGCTAAACCATTTGGCGCTGGACACTGTCAGAATACACAATACTGGGCTAAATGGATCATTGGTCTGACCAAATATAGCCATTCCAATGGTCTTAATATATCTGGTTCATTTTTCTACAACTTTGGATTTTTCATGCTATTTCCTCTGTTGTATCTTACCTTAGGGACAGATCCTAGCACCATTATTCACACTGAATAGTCCTTCACTTGTGAGATGGTACCACTGATGTCAATGAAATTATTCATGAAGAATGCTATTACTCATTAGGAATGATACACGAGGTTCTGTCATCCTAATTATGTGTACTGTTTAAGGGACAGATTAAGAACATAAGAACAGCCATACTGGGTCAGACCGAAGGTCCATCTAGCCCAGTATCCTGTCTGCTGACAGTGGCCAATGCCAGGTGCCCCAGAGGGAGTGAACAGAACAGGGAATCTTCAAGCAATCCCTTTCCAGTCACCCACCCATTCCCAGCCTCTGACAGAGGATAGGGGCACCACTCCTTCCCATCCTGGCTAATAGCCATTGATGGATCTAACCTCCATGAATTTATCTAGTTTTTTCTTGAACCTTGCTAAAGTCGTGATGTTCACAACATCTTCTGGCAAGGAGTTCCACAGGCTGACCATGTGCTTTGTGAAGAAAAACTTCCTTTTGTTTGTTTGAAACCTGCTACCTATTAATTTCATTTGGTGACCCCAAGTTCTTATGTTATAAGAACAAGTAAATAACTTTTCCTTATTCACTTTTTCCACACCAGTTGTGATCTTAGAGCTCTCTATCATATCCCACCTCAGTCTCCTCTTTTTTAAGATGAAAAGTCCAAATCTTTTTAATCTCTTTTCATATGAGACCCATTCCAAACCCCTAATCATTTTTGTTGCCCTTTTCTGAACCTTTTCCAATGTGAATATATCTTTTTTGAGATGTGCAAACACATCTGCACACAGTATTCAAGATGTGGGTGTACCATGGTTTTATATAGAAGCAATAAGATATTCTCTGTCTTATTCTCTATCCCTTTTTTAATGATTCCTAACATTCTGTTTGCTTTTTTGACTGCCTCTGCACATTGAGTGGATTTTTTCAGAGAACTATCCACAATGAATCCAAGATCTGTCTCTTGAGTAGTTATAGCTAAATTAGTCCCCATCATATTGTATGTATAGTTGGGATTATTTTTTCCAATGTGCATTACTTTAAATTTATCAACATTTACCCCTTTCTCCAGATCATTTATAAATAGGTTGAACAGGATTGGTCCCAATACGGACCCTTGGGGGACACTACCAGTTATCTTTCTTCATTCTGAAAATGTACCATTTATTCCTACTCTTTGTGTCCTGTCTTTTAAACAGTTATCAATCTATGAAAGGACCTTCACTCTTATACCGTGACAACTTATTTACTTAAGAGCCTTTGGTGAGGAACCTTGTCAAAGGCTTTCTGGAAATCTAAGTACACTATCTAAGTACAAATCTAAGTACCCCCTCAAAGAACTCTGGGTATGTCTACACTACAGCGCTAATTCGAACTAACTTAGTTCAAATTAGTTAATTCGAACTACGCTAATTCGAACTAACGCATCTAGACCCAAAAACTAATTCGAATTAGCGTTTTGCTAATTCGAAATAGGGCGTCCACACTGATTGGACACTGGGTCACATTTAAGGGCAGCTGAAACCGATTCCGGCAGGGCATCAGGTCAGTAGTTGCTTTGTGTGGCTGCTGTCTGAGGCTATCTGAGGCTCGTGCTTAAAGGGACCCACCTGGACAGCCGGTTCTCAGCTTTTCCGCTTGCTTGCCTACCTTGTTGAGGGACAGCAAAGCATTTTCCTCTCCACCTGCCTGTGTCGGTAGTTTCCATTGGGAATGCCGCCACAGTTGGCACCATGGAGCCAGACCTCGCCCTGGGCATGCTGCTCCAGTTTTTGGACTTGCTGCTGCAAGCCTGCCAGCAATGGCTGGAGGCTGCCTGGCACCGTCTGGTGCACGTCAGCCCCCTGCCACTCCCTGGCCTCCCTGGGGGCCGTGGAGGAGCCGCAGGAGCGCCCGGACGCCAGCGTGCCCCACCGCATCTGGCGTCTGGACACCAGCAGCGACTGGTGGGAACGCATCGCCCTGGAGCACTGGGGAGACCAACAGTGGACCCAGAACTTCAGGATGAAGAAGGACACCTTCCTGGAGCTCTGCAAGTGGCTCGCCCCTGCTCTGCGGCAACGGGACACTCGCATGAGGCCCGCCATCCCCCTCCAGAAGCATGTGGCCATCGCCCTGTGTAAGCTCTCCACGCTGGACAGCTACCGATCCGTCGGGAACCAGTTCAGCGTGGGGAAATCCACTGTCGGAGCAGTGCTCATGCAGGTACGGCACTCACCGGCCACTGGGCCGGGGGGGAAGGGGACTGCAAGGAGGGGATGGGCCGCCCCAGGGAAAACGGGGGGGGAGAGGAGGAGAAAGTGCCCCTCACGGGAGGCCTGTCCCGTCCGTACTACATGCCGCGCGCGGCGGCCAGGATCGCAATGGGGGTCGCTTCCTGGGAGTGGGGCGCGGGGCAGTGCCAGGGAACAAACACTCCCAGCCACCCGGGAACCCCAGTGAATCGTGGTTTGCTGTGTCTCTCTGCAGGTGGTCAAGGCCATCAACCGGGTGCTGCTCCGCAGGGTGGTCTGCCTCGCCGACCCGGATGCGGTCATCCAGGGGTTCGGTGCCCTTGGCTTCCCCAACTGCGGGGGGGGGGGGACCATCAACGGGACGCACTTCCCCATCCGTGCCCCGGAACACCAGGCCTCCCAGTACATCAACCGCAAGGGGTACTTCTCCGTCCTCCTGCATGCCATGTCTGACCACCGGGGCCAGTTCACGGACATTAATGTGGGCTGGTCCAGCAAGGCACACGACACCAGAGTGTTCCGCAACTCCTCCGTGTGCCAGAGGCTGCATGCCGGGACCTTCTTCCCCGACCGCCACATCAGGGTCGGGGATGTGGACATGTTCGTCTGCCTGGTGGGGGATGCGGCCTACCCCCTGGCTGATGAAGCCGTACATGGGGCACCTCAACCCCTCCCGGCAGGCCTTCAATGCCAGGCTCTCCAGGGCCCTCATTGTGGTCGAGGGGGCCTTCGGACGCCTGAAAGCTCAATTTCGATGCCTCCTCACCCGCCTCGACCTCGCCGAGCACAATATCCCTCCCGTGGGTGGCAGCATGTTGTGTGCTGCACAATTTATGTGAAAGGAAGGGGGAGGCTTTCCTGCCAGCCTGGATGGCTGAGGCTGAGCGCATGGCTGGCCAGTACGTGCAGCCCCGCACCGCCGCCGTCCGGGAGGCCCAGCGGGGGGCTGTCCAGATCTAGAAAGCCCTGCGGGAGAGCTTCCAGGTGGAGGAGGACTGAACTCTCCCTGCATGCCCCACTGGGACCTTCTTCCACCCTCCCCTCCTTCCCCTTTCCCCTCCCTAACCCCCCTTCCTAATGTCAAATAAAAACACCTGTTTTGCCAAAAAAAAACCCTCTCTTTATTGTACATAACTGGGATGGGGGGAGGGAGGAATGAGGGTGGGAGAGGGGAGGGGGAAACCTGGGAGGAGGGAGCTGGAAGGGGGAGGAAGGGGAGGAAGGGAAGGGAAAGCTCAGGGTTGGGGGTCCTGCTGGCTCTCCCGTCTCACAGCACTGCAGGTGCAGGGGCGTCGGGGGAGGTGTGGAGGGTGGGTCAGGAGGGATGGGGGTGCAGAGGAAGCGGGAGGGGGAGCAGGGGTGGGAGGAGGAGCGAGAGCTAGGGCGGCCGCAGGGGCTGGAGCAGGAGGAGGCAGGAACCTGTCGACCAAGGTCTGGAGGTGACCTCTGAGGGTACGGCCCTGCTCCTCCAGCGCCTCCAAGCTCCGCTGCCGCAGCCGCAGGTCCTCCCGGACCCAGTGGTCCTGGGTGAGGAGCTGGAGCTCCAGTAGCCGCAGGTGCTGCCGCTGGTAGTCCTCCAAGTTCCTGGTGCGCCTGCTGGCCCGGGTGCGGGTGGCTGTTGCAGGCGGGGTGGTGCACCCTGCAGTCCCAGGTGCTGCGGCTGTGGTGAAACAAGAGCAGTGGTCAGTCCTCCCTGGGGACATAGTGGGTGAAACCCAGCCCCCCTCTGCAAGGTGAGGTTGGCGTGTGGGGAACGGGCCAGGGCCCCTGCAAGACACCCAGGTGCTGCTCCATGGTGGGCAAGGCCCAGGCGCACGGTCCCTGGGCTCCCTTTCCCCCCACCCCCTCCATAAAAATAAGGGGTGCATGATGGCACTCACATGTGGAGCCCTCCCCGGCCTCGGACGACACAGCCAATGTGCTCTGTGGGATGTCTCGGGGATCCTGGGTCCTGGGCAGGCTCCCTGCAGGCTCCTGACTCTCGGCATCCTCTTCCTCCTCCTCCGTGTCAGGGACGGGGCCCTCTGCCCCGGGGTCGATCACCACCCGTGTGGCATGGACTGCATGAGCCCCCAGGATGTGGTCCAGGGCCTCATAATGGGGGCATGGCTCCGGGTCTGCCCCTGGCTGGGAGGCCCTGGAGTAGGCCTGCTGCCTGTCCTTAATTTTGCAGCGGACCTGCTCCCAGGTCCGCATGTGGCCTCTGGTGGCCAGGCTGGCAGCCATGCATCTGTAGACAGCCGCGTTCCTGTGGCTAGTGTGGAGATCGTGGACATTGGAGGCCTCCCCCCAAACCTCGTTGAGGTCCACAATCTCTGCACTAGACCAGGCGGGCGCCTGCCTCTTGTGGCCCCGGGCAGGCTCCTATGAACCGCCAGCCTGGTCCTGGGAAGAGGCGGAGGGCTGGGTGGCAGCGGGTGGCTGGCTCATCTTGTGCCAGGTGCAGGGTCTGCTGGCTGGGTGCTGGCAGGCTTGCAACTGGCACAAGCACTGTAGCCAGACCGTGCCCCTTTAAGGGCTCCGGGGCCGGGAGGGGGGCAGAAGAGTATCCCTGGTTTGGCCCAGAGTGGCCACCAGGGCAAGCTGGGAAGGGCTAGCCTCCAACTAGTTCGAATTAAGTGGCTACACAGCCCTTAATTTGAACTACTTAATTCGAACTAGGCGTTACTCCTCGTAGAATGAGGGGGTATGTCTACACTACAGCACTAATTCGAACTAACTTAATTTGAATTAGTTAATTCGAACTAAGCTAATTCAAACTAGTGCATCTAGACCTAAAAACTAATTCTAATTCGCGTTTTGCTAATTCGAACTAGCATGTCCACATTGAGTGAACCCTGAACCGAAGTTAAGGCTGGCCGGAACCAGTGCCGCAGGGCATCGGGTTAGGACTTAGAGTGTGGAGCTGCTGCCTCAGGCTAGCCGAGGGCTGTGCTTAAAGGGACCTGACCCCACCCCGAACAGACAGTTCTCAGGGTTCCCCGGTTGCTGGTCTACTCGATGATGAGGGACAGCAAAGCAGTCCTGTCTTGGAGTGCCCTGAGTGCCCACACTCGGCACATCACAGCACTTGGCCATCAGCCCGGCTGCACTTGCCGCAGGCTGCCATCTGGGGGGGTCAATCGGGGAGCTGTCAGGATCCAGGAGGCCCTGCAGGAGAGCTTCCACCCCGAGGAGCCTGCAGAGCCACCCCAGTCCTCCCCATCAGGGGCTCGTGCCCCATTCCTCCCTCACCTCCTTCCACTTACCCCTCCCTAGCCCCCCTTCCTGATGTAAAAAATAAAGGACACGGTGTTCAAAAATAGAAACTCTCTTTATTTAACAAAACTGGGGTGGGGGTTAACTCTGGGGAGACTGGGAAAAGGAGGTGGAGAGGGGAAGAGAGGGTGGGAGAGGGGAGGGGGGAAACCTGGGAGGAGGGAGCTGGAAGGGGAAGCCAGGGGAAGAAGGAGGAGGGGAAGTATAAAACTATGGTACGATATCTTCAGTACTGTGTACAGATGTGGTCTCTCACCTCAAAAAGATATTTTGGCCTTGGAAAGGGTTCAGAAAAGGGCAACTAAAATGATTAGGGGTTTGGAACAGGTCCCATATGAAGAAGAGGCTAAAGAGACTGGGACTTTTCAGCTTAGAAAAGAGGAGACTGAGGGGGATATGATAGAGGTATATAAAATCATGAGTGGTGTGAGAGGGTGAATAAAGAAAAGTTCTTCATTAGTTCCCATAATAGAAGGACTAGAGGACACCAAATGAAATGAATGGGTAGCAGGCTTCAAACTAATAAAAGAAAGTTCTTCTTCACAAAGCAAATAGTCAACCTGTGGAACTCCTTGCCACAGGAGGCTGTGAAGGCTAGAACTATAACAGAGTTTAAAGAGAAGTTAGATAAATTCATGGAGGTTGGGTCCATGGAGTGCTATTAGCCAGGGGTAGGAATGGTGTCCCTGGCCTCTGTTTGTGGAAGGCTGAGATGGATGGCACGAGACAAATGGCTTGGTCATTGTCTTCGGTCCATCCTCTGGGTACCTGGTGTTGGCCGCTGTCGGCAGACAGGCTACTGGGCTAGATGGACCTTTGGTCTGACCCAGCACGGCCGTTCTTATGTTCTTATGTTCTAAGCTCAGGGCTCAGGGTCGGGGTCTCACTGGACCAACTTGATTTTCATGCAAACCTGCTCCTGGGTTTGCATGTGGCCTTTGGTGGCCAGGCTGGCAGCTATCCTGCCCTAGACGGCCACTTTCCTGTGCCTAGTGCGGAGATTGTGGACGCTGGAGGCCTCCCCAAACCTGGATGAGGTCCACGATCTCTGCACTAGACCAGGCGGGCGCCGCCTCTTGCGGCCCCGGCAGGCTCCTGGGAGCCGCCAGCCTGGTCCTGGGAAGAGGCGGAGGGCTGGGTGGCAGCGGTGGCTGGCTCATGCCGTGCCAGGTGCAGGGTCTGCTGGCTGGGTGCTGGCAGGCTTGCACAACTGGCACAAGCACTGTAGCCAGACCGTGGCCCTTTAAGGCCCGGGGCCGGAGGGGGCAGAAGAGTTTCCTGGTTGGCCCAGAGTGGCCACCAGGCAAGCTGGGAAGGGCTAGCCTCCAACTAGTTCGAATTAAGTGGCTACACAGCCCCAATTCGAATTACTAACTAACTAGGCGTTAGTCCTCGTGAGAATGAGGCTTTACCTAGTTCGAATTAGCCCCCGCTAGTTCGAATTAAGTTCAACTAGCGGCTTGTATGTGTAGCGCCTATGAAAGTTAATTCGAACTAATGGCTGTTAGTTCGAATTAACTTTGTAGTGTAGACATACCCAGGTTTTCCTAGTTCGAATTAAGCGCTCCGTTAGTTCGATTTAAATTCGAACTAGCGGTTTGCATGGGTAGCCTCTATTAAAGTTAATTCGAACTAACAGCTGTTAGTTCGAATTAACTTTGTAGTGTAGACATTCCCTCTAATAGTTTAGTAAGGCATGATTTCCCTTTACAGAAACCATGTTGACTTTTCCCCAAAAAATTATGTTCATCTATGTGTCTGACAATTTTATTCTTTACTATAGTTTCAACTACAGTAAAACTCCAATTGTCCGGCATCCAGTGGTCCGGCACTCCTGATAGTCCAGCACCAACTGGAACCCGGAAGTGCTCCGGCCAGCCGTACAATTGGAGCTGCTCTGCCCCCAGCTTCCCCAAGTCCGCCCCTGGTCAGTTTCAGCAGCGGTGGACTTGGGGAAGCCCTGGGGCAGAGCACCCCAGCTGCTCTGCCCGCTTCCCCAAGTCAGCCGCTGCTGACCGTGGCGGACTTGGGAAGCCGGGGGCAGAGCAGCTGGGGTGCTGCCGGGTTTGTCCCATAGTGCTGCCCCTCACCTGCGCGGCGCTGCAGGAACAACCCGGCAACACTCCAGCTGCTCTGCCCCCGGCTTCCCCAAGTCCGCCGCTGGTCAGTTTCAGCAGCGGTGGAGTTGGGGAAGCCGGGGGCAGAGCAGCTGGGGTGCTGCCGGGTTGGTACCGCAGCGCCGCACTCTCCCATGCTGTGCAGTTCCCCGCCGACCCCCCACCCCACCCCACCCCAGACCCTCCATAGCCCCCCTTCCGGTACTCCGGCATATCTGATAATCCGGCATTGCCTGTGTCCTAAAGGTGCCAGATTATTGGAAGTTTACTGTAATTGGCCCAGTACCGATGTTAGACTTACCGGTCTGTAATTGCCAGGATCCCCTCTAGAGCCCTTTTTTAAATATTGGCATCATTTAGCTATCTTTCAGTCATTAGGTACAGAAGCTGATTTAAAGGATAGATTACAAAACACAGTTAATAGTTCAGCAATTTCCCATTTGAGTGCTTTCAGAACTCTCAGGTGAATGCCATCTGGTCCTGGTCCTGGTGACTTGTTACTGTTAAGTTTATCTATATAAAAACTTATATAAAAAAATGGAAACTAGGACAAATTACAAAAGATGAATATAGGCAAACAATACAGAAATGCAGGGGCAAGATTAGAAAGGCAAAGGCAAAAAACGAGCTCAAACTAGCTACAGGCATAAAGGGAAACAAGAAGACATTCTATTAATATTATTAGAAGCAAGAAGGAAGACCAAGGACAGGGTAGGCCCACTTAGTGACGAGGGGGAAACAGTAACAGGAAACTTGGAAATGGCAGAGATGCTTAATGACTTCTTTGTTTCGGTCTTCACCGAGAAGTCTGATGAAGGAATGCCTGACATAGTGAATGCTAGTGGGAAGGGGGTAGGTTTAGAAGATAAAATAATAAAAGAACAAGTTAAAAATCACTTAGAAAAGTTAGATGTCTGTAAGTCACCAGGACCTGATGAAATGCATCCTAGAATACTCAAGGAGCTGCTAGAGGAGGTATCTGACCCTTTAGCTATCATCTTTGGAAAATCATGGAAGACAGGAGAGATTCCAGAAGATTGGAAAAAGGCAAATATAGTGCCTATCTATAAAAAGGGAAATAAGAACAACCCAGGAAACTACAGACCAGTCAGTTTAACTTCTGTGCCAGGAAAGATATTGGAGCAAGTAATTAAGGAAATCATCTCCAAATACTTGGAAGATAGTAAGGTGATAGGGAACAGCCAGCATGGATTTGTAAAGAACAAATCATATCAAACCAATCTGATAGCTTTCTTTGATAGGATAATGAGTCTTGTGGATAAGGGAGAAGCGGTGGATGTGGTATACTTAGTTTTAGTAAGGCTTTTGATATGGTCTCGCATGATTTTCTTATCAATAAACTAGGTAAATGCAACTTAGATGGGGCTACTATAAGATGGGTGAATAACTGGCTGGATAACCGTTCCCAAAGAGTAGTTATTAATGGTTCACAATCCTGCTGGAAAGGAGTAACAAGTGGCATTCCGCAGGGGTCTGTTTTGGGACAGGTTCTGTTCAATATCTTCATCATCGATTTAGATATCGTCATAGAGAATATGCTTATGAAGTTTGCAGATGATTTCAAGTTTGGAGGGGTTGCAACTGCTTTGGAGGATAGGGTCGTAATTCAAAATGATCTGGACAAATTGGAGAAATGGTCTGAGGTAAACAGGATGAAGTTTAATAAGTACAAATGCAAAGTGCTCCACTTAGGAAGGAACAATCAGTTTCACACATACAGAATGGGAAGCAACTGTCTAGGAAGGAGTACGGCAGAAAGGGATCTAGGTGTTATAGTGGATCACGAGCTAAATATGAGTCAACAGTGTGATGCTGTTGCAAAAAAAGCCAACATGATTCTAGGATATATTAATAGGAGTGTTATGAGCAAGACACGAGAAGTCATTCTTCCGCTCTACTCTGCACTGATTAGGCCTCAGTTGGAGTATTGTGTCCAGTTCTGGGCACCACATTTCAAGAAAGATGTGGAGAAATTGGAGAAGGTTCAGAGAAGAGCAACAAGAATGATTAAAGATCTAGAGAACATGACCTATGAAGGAAGACTGAAGAATTGGGCTTGTTTAGTTTAGAAAAGAGAAGATCGAGAGGGGACATGATATCGGTTTTCAGGTATCTAAAAGGGTGTCACAAGGAGGAGGGAGAAAATTTGTTCTTCCTGGCCTCTGAGGATAGAACAAGAAACAATGGGCATAAACTGCAGAAGGGAGGTTTAGGTTGGACACTAGGAAAAAGTTCCTAACTGTCAGGGTGGTTAAACACTGAAATAAATTGCCTAGGGAGGTTGTGGAATCTCCATCTCTGGAGATATTTAAGAGCAGGCTAGACAGACATCTATCTGGGATGGTCTAGACAGTACTGGGTACTGCCATGAGGGCAGGGGACTGGACTCGATGACCTCTAGAGGTCCCTTCCAGTCTTAATATTCTATGATACTATGATATTCCAAAAATCTCCTCCACTGACACCTCAATCTGGGACAATTCCTCAGATTTGTCACCTAAAAAGAATGGCTCATGTTTGGGAATCTTCCTAACATCCCCAGCTATGAAGACTGAAGAAAAGAATTAATTTAGTTTATCTGCAATTACTTTATCATCTTTCAGTGCTCTTTTGATATCTCAATTATCCAGGGAACCCACTGGTTTTTTAGCAGGCTTCCTGCTTCTGATGTACTTAAACATTTTGCTATTACTTTTTGATTTTTTGGTTAGCTGTTCGTCAAACTCCTTTTTGGCGATTCTTCTTATATTTTTACACTTAATTTAATAGAGTTTATGTTACTTTCTATTTTCCTCACTAGGATTATGTTATTTTTATTCACTTAGCCCTGGCCTACACTAGGGAGTTATTTCAAAATCACAATCATGTCCACACTACCAAGTCTGTTATTTCAAAATGAGGGGCTGGTGGTTATTTTGAAATAATAACTCCTGCTTTCCATGAGGAATAATGCTTATTTTGAAATAACAATGAGAAGCCCTGTGGCACTTTATAGACTAACAGATTTATTGGAGCATAAGCTTTCGTGGGCAAAGACCCACTTCATCAGATGCATCGTGCCGTGCGTCTTTGCCCACGAAAGCTTATGCTCCAAAAAATCTGTTAATCTATAAGGTGCCACAAGACTTCTCGCTGTTCTTGCAGATTCAGACTAACATGGCTACCCCTCTGATATTTTGAAATAGTTATTTTGGGAGTTATTATTTCAAAATAATTTCCTGGAGTAGACATGGCCTTAAATCTGTACCTTAATCATCAAGCAGGTCTGTTGAAATCAATAAGGCTACACATGCAGTAAGATCTAGTGAGTCTAAAGAAGAGACACTAATTCGAACAGAGAAGGCACTCTAGTCGATGCTTGTAGTCCTGTTTCCATGAGGAGTAACGGAAGTCGAAGGGACAGTTTTCTCCCTTCAACTTCCTGCAGTGTGAACTGCGCCAAAAGTTGAGATAAGGTATTTCGATTTCAACTATTTCAACTTCAGCAATTAACGTAGCTGAAGTTGCATATCTTAATTCAACCGGTAGTGTATCCTGTAGTGTAGACATAAGGTGAGAAATGATATTTATGTCTGGCCTAAATGAATTCATAGTCACTATATAAATTTACATTCCTACTCTTTATGTGTTACTTGTATATGTGCATAAAATATATATTTCCTATTCCTAAGGCAGTATTACAAACACAACTAATAGAAGATGAAAAGAAATAAACTATTTAATTTATTGCCAGTTTCACTTTAACTCTACATATCATTTGAATCTTATTTTTAAACTGCTATCACTTCTATTGTGTATTTGAATTTGTATTTTAGAGATGAATATGTTTTTTCACAATACTAAATAGTGCCCCATGTAAAAGAGTATTTTTTTCTTTTAAATAAAGTGTCTGCTACATCTGAGATGCAAAATGTTTGCAGTTGTCCCAGGTAAGATAGTGAGGGAAATCAGTGAAGCAGATAGCTAGAAATTCCCTCAACACTAGCTTCCTGATACCTATAGTGATGTTTTGGGAAAGGCTGGACTTTGTATTTGCATGAAGCCAGCCTACATTGCTAACATTGTTAAGCCTCAGCTCATTTAAATTAGGTATATTGGCATCAGGCAGCCTAAGCAGCTTGTTTTGGCTTCTTGGTTGAAAGAGAAGTGTAATGAGGTGCGGAAAATTTAAGAGCATGTCCCTGCCCATCTGAACATAGAGATCACTGCACAGCATGAGCACTGCAGGTAGCTCAGATAGCAGTGGTGGGTGGAATAAATTTATAGCAAATACCACAGAGCTGACTTAGTGGAAAGGGGGCATTGGCTGTATTTCTAGATAAAAAATAAACCATAAAGATTCCTGACTTTATTCATTTAAACATGAACTATAATTCAATTGTATATTACGTGCCATGAGGAAATAAGCAATAAAATCAACTGTAACTCAAAATAGATGATGTCTTTGCCAAGCAGTTGCCCTTCTCAACTTATCCTGTTTTTCTGTCCTACTTATATATTAGCTTTATGTTCAGGATTGTGTAATGCTCAGACATTCTCCTGGAAAAACTGAATAAAATAAGTAATGATGACTGATACTTTGGCCTACTAAATAAAAAAAGACAACATGGTTTCTTAAAATGCCCCCATATTTAAATAAGTTAAAGATAATGGAGATGGTGTTTACTTACGTGGAATTGGTTTCCAATGCAGGGATAGATTATGTCTACTAGCAAAGCCTTGAACAAACAGCAGCACCCCAGCAGTCACCTCAGTAAGTACTGTGCGCCTGAGGAAAGTCTGAGAGCCAGTTCCAACCCTGCCCGCTCTTATCCTCTAAAGAAAGTAAGTTAATGCAGCCCTTGAAAACAGACAGCTTATTCTCCCCCCCTCTTCTCCCCGCACTTCACATGCTACTAGAGACAGTGAGTAGGGGGGACAGAACTAAAACTCTATCCACTCTCCACCCTTCCTCACACATTTGCTCTCAGAAAGGTGCAAGAGTTGTGCAGCACACCAGACCTAGAACCAAATATATGGGTAGGCCGAGCAAAGGCAGTAGGGGTCCTTCCTTGTTTGGATGGGTATGACAAAGGCACAAACTTGACCTTAAGTCTTTTCATAGAATCATAGAGCTGGAAGAGACCTCAGAAGGCCATCAAGTCCAGCCCCCTGCCCAAGGCAGGACCAATCCCAATTAAATCAACCCAGCCAGGGCTTTGTCAAGACTTAAACACCTCTAGGGACGGAGACTCCACTACTTCCCGCTGTAACCCTTTACAGGGCTTCACCACCCTCCTAGTGAAATAATTTTTCCTAATATCCAACCTGGACCTCTCCCATCGCAACTTAAGAACATTGTTCCTTGTTCTGCCATCCATCACTACCGTGAACAGCCTTTCTCCAGCCTCTTTGGAACCTCCCTTTAGGAAGTTGAAGGCTGCTATCAAATCCCCCCTCACTCTTCTCTTCTGCAGACTAAATAGACCCAACTCCCTCAGCCTCTCCTCGTAGGTCATATGCTCCAGCCCCCTAATCATTTTGGTTGCCCTCCACTGGACCCTCTCCAATGCATCCACATCCTTCCTGTAATTGGGGGCCCAGAACTGGACACAATAGTCCAGATGTGGCCTCACCAGGGCCGAGTAAAGAGGAATAATCACATCTCTGGATCGACTGGCTTAATGCTCCTCTTAATGCAACCTAGTATGCCCTTTGGTTTTGTCTTTTTAAATAGACTCCTATCCCTCCCTGATGAGGATGCTCCTTGATTCTGAAACATCAGCCAACCAGCAGCTTTCCTTGGGACTGAAACCTATGCTGTATGCATCCTTATGAGCTAGATTTCCTCCTGTGTAAAGGCTTAATCTTAAAGTATGTATAGATATAAATTAACATAAATTGTCATGTGGAAAATCACAAAAACAGTTGTTCTGCTTTGTTAAGATTGATAATTGGAGTCCAAGGTATTCAGAAATTCATGAGAGAAAATATATGGAGCTATAACTCAAATTCTGTACATATATTGAAAACCAAAATGTGGGAAGTTTCATATTAACTCTTTTTCCAGCTTATAGAATTAATACTTTCTTTGCCTGTACACATTGATATTTCCTCTAGCACAGTAAAAACTGACTAGCTTTGCCAGAGAGTACATCTTTCAATGAAAATATAACATCCGGTCCCAGCAAAGAATGACAGGCATGAAGAGAACCCAAAACTGTTAATCTATTAAGGCTAAACTTTCCTGTTCACACAGTAGAAAAGGAAATACTGAATATCTCAATGGAAACAGCATCCCACACACCAAACATAAAGTGTTTTTTATGCAATAGATGGAAAAATGTATATTCTTAGAGAAAAGACATGCTGCTCCACAGAAGGGGTAACGAGGAGACTTTTGGAAGGAGGTATTGTCCTCACTCTCACACAGTACACCAGAGCATTTCTCTTGCTCATTTCACTCTACACTAGAAAAATAAAATCAGCTCAGATCTCTCTCTCACCTTCAGCCCTGGAGATCCTTTCATTTTTTTATTCATATTGCAATAGTTCTTAGGAGCTGGTGTTATGGAGATTTATTTTTAATTTAGTAACCGCATTCTCAAAACTAGTTCTATCAAAGTCTCAGTCACAGCTAAAAAGCAACAAATGGCCTGGTAGCACTTTATAGACTAATGAAACATGTAGATGGTATCATGAGCTCTTGTAGTCATCTGAAGAAGTGGGCTGTGCCCACGAAAGTTCATCATGCCATCTACATGTTTTGTTAGTCTATAAAGTGCTACCAGACCATTTGTTGTTTTTTCTGTAACAGACTAACTCGGCTACCCCCCCCTGAAGCTTCAGTCACAGCTGTGTGACATACTAGATTAACTTACATCCAACTGTAGAATGATATTACACAAATTAGCTCATTCTTGTACATCTACTGGTCCTCACAGTCTTAATATCACATTTTAGATTATTGTATCATTCCACAGACCAAGGACTGCTGAGTTAGACGCAGTACTTTCTCAACATTATGCATATTCTTTATGTTGCTCAGAAAATGGGATTGTACAATCTTGCTCTCTTAGAATCATAGAATCCTCGAACTGGAAGGGACCTCAAGAGGTCATCGAGTCCAGACCCCTGCCCTCAGAGCAGGACCAAGCACCCGCACACACACACACATACACACACACACGGCGGCTAGGGAAGTCTGAACAAAAAGGAACTACGTCAAAAGAGAAACCAAAATATGGGAATCTTCCTGTTTACAAATCTCATGCATTTGCAACTCTTGGTGCTAGCAACATGGAGCATGCAAACCTCTTTTCTCACTATTCAGGTCTCTTGAGGCAGCTTTCATGCATCTGATTGAAATTCTGCATGCCTGATTCCCTAGCAGAATGAACTGATTACTGGTCATAGGAGTGAGGAGCAAATTGATGTAGCAATGTGGAGCTGCTGGGTAAGACTGGATGGGGAACATTTTTCTCTGTCCGATCAGTTTTCAGAATTTCAAAAAGTTTCCCATTCTCCAGAGTTTTTGAAAGTTTTAATGGAAAACCAGAGCAAGAGATCCTTCCGAACTGCTAATAATTGCATGGTTGACAGCACTTCTCAGCTGCGATGCAAGCGGGTATTCAGGGCCCTGATCTGCCTGAGTTGCAATCCAAGTCTCCCATCTCTCAGGTGAATGCTCTGGTCACTGCTCTACAAAGCTGGCCTCTCTCATTTTGGTCCTGTGGATATTTATTTACACCAAGAGAAACTGCACCAACAGGAGAAAATGAGAGCACGCCAGTATAGCCAGTAGCCTGATGCTTAGAGTTCTTTCCAGGGATGTGGGAGGCCTGAGTGTAGGCAAGGGTGCCAAAAGCCTCTGAGGGCCCATGGGCAAGGTGTGGGGGGACAGCTCCCACTCCTGGAAGGCATGGGTCTCAGGTGGGAAGACTGGTGTTAGGGCAGCCAGCCCTGAGTGCCGCCTGGAGCACACCACACCATTCCTCAGGCAGCTTTTAGTGCTGCCCTCAGTGTAACCTCAGAGTGTGGCCCCACCTAGCCCTTAGCACTGCCAGGAGTGTGTGGCTCAGTGATTCAGCAGCAATTTAAAGGGCTGGAGACTCCAGCTGCCACCACTCTGCAGCAGCAGCAGCCAGAGCCCCAGGCCCCTTTCAATCGCCAGTCCATGGAAAGATTGCCCCTTTTGTCTTCTTCTCTCCCCATCGGAAGGTGCAGGTTCCTGTTCTGAGGCAGGCAGAACCTGTACAAGTCCCTGTTCTTCTATACTGAGGGCCATCATCTCCAGGCTGTTTGCTATTCTGAGATTTTGTCCTCCTATGGTCTGAGCAGGAAATTCAGCTGGACCCAAGCAACTATCATGACTAAAGTTTTGCCAGAACTGCATCTTTGACAGAATAAGGTTTTTGGTTTAATGAATTAATAAAACTTTCTAATCAAAACCTGTTTTGTTTAAAAAAAAATCACTAGTTCTAGTGCTGGGATTCATTTGCCAAATTCTCCTTCCTGAGACATTTGGAACTTGCACCTAGGAGGGGAAAGAGATATGGCTGGGAGAGAGAAGAGACAGAGAAAACAATACTATTCTCTTCTCTTTCCCTTCCAACACCAGCAATGGAAGAAAGAAAGAAAACCCCTCTACCTTTCATCTAGAAGCCAAGGAGGGGCAGGTAAATGTATAATATTATAATTTCAATTTTATAACACAAAATTCAGAACAACATGATCAGTCTGTAGCTTTGCAACTCCAACAGATGAGGAAGTGCTCTATTGTGGTCTTACATTCTCAGTAACTATAAGAGTTTAGTACTCTTTACACAGCTGAGTGAACCCAAGTAGGAAAGAGTCAGTGAGTCTACTTTGGATTTTAACTGCAGCAAGACCAAATCATGCTATTGGCTCTGTCTATGCAGCCAACCTGAAGACAATGGTATTATACATCTGTAACACAATCTTTATTTCTGGTACGCTGCAAAAGCCAGAAAGAATTCAATTTACTGTTCCCAGATTGTTGTTTGCCGCACCGTCAATTACTAAAGCTATTTTTATTTGAAAATTAAATGTATAGAATCATAGAGTCATAGAACACTAGAACTGGAAGGGACCTCAAGAGGTCATTGAATCCTGTCCCCTGCCTTCATGGCAGGACCCAGTACTGTCTAGACCATCCCTGATAGATGTCTGTCTAACCTGCTCTTAAATATCTCCAGAGATGGAGATTCCACAACCTCCCTCAGCAACTTATTCCAGTGTTTAACCACCCTGACAGTTAGGAAGTTTTTCCTAATGTCCAACCTAAACCTCCCTTGCTGCAGTTTAAACCCATTGCTACTTGTCCTAAAGCATATATAACTCACGAGATACAGAGTTAATTAATGACATCTCCAGCTAGAATTCTCTTCCATCAGTAGAATTGCACTTAATGAAAAATCCTGCTGCTGTTTGAAAAAAATCATCTGACACTTATTTGTGTACTAGACAGCAGGTTCCTCCTCCCAGGACCAACAAGAGGCTCACTCTGTTTGGAAATAGGTTTAGTTATTAGGATTAACATTCTGGGGAAAGCTTCAGAGGGGTAGCATAGTCAGTCTATAACAGGAAAAACTTAAAAAACAACAAATAGTCTGGTAGCACTTTAAAGATTAATGATACCATCGTCATGTTTTGTTAGTCTTTAAAGTGCTACCAGACTACTCGTTGTTTTTTAAGTCTATTCTGGGGAAAGTAGATGATATAGTTCATTGACTTCAGCCTTCAAACTAAAGATTTGATTTAGAATACTGAGGCTCTAAGACCTCTCACTTCAGAAATATGACCCCTTCTATTCTGACAACCTGTCAGAAAGCAGAGCTGAAATGGGTGCTGGTATAGTTGAAAATGACAAGCTTAAAGCTCTTCAGGAAGCTTCAGTTTTTAGCACTGAAACAAACTACATATTATAGCATTACTACAAAATGAAACATTTCGGCATTGAAACAGACTAGAGACTATGGTTTGATATTAAAATATTTTCAGTAATTTCTCAAGATCCCAGCTCTTTGTCCACTATCAGAACAAGGGGACACAAGCACCAATAGCAGTGCATTATGGGCAGTGTTCCCTGTAAGCTGTGCACTTGTGCAGCTGCTCAGGAGAAATTTAAATGCCGCTCAATTGATTTTAGAGTGCCCACAGCTAGGTTTTTGTTTCTGCTGGTGGTGCACATTCACACATGCCTCTGTGCACATAGAAAAATTTATTCTGCACATAGATGTACAAAATCCACACATGGATGGAAAAGATTAGAGGAAACACTGATTATTAGTAAAACTATCCACATTATACAGCATGTAGGGAACCAGCAAGAACACCATTTATGGGGGGCTAGGAGGCAGTAGCCCCCCTTCCCAAGTTTGAACCCCCCAGATTTCGTACTTGAGGTCTGCTTAAAACTGTGTTCCCCAATTCCAGAGGCTGTTCTTAAATGCAACAGAGTTTGAGCTGCTTGCAGTTTTGCCTTTGGACCAGAGAGTTTGTTATAAAAAGAGGAAGGCAGGGTGATTAAGAATAACAAAAGGCTGGGGCATTCCAGTAATTGAAGGATCATCACGAAAACATTGCCAGGTACTCTACTTAAAAGAAGGAGAGGAGTAGAGTAGGAATGAGTGTTGTGCTGCTGGGATTTGCATTTGGATTACTATGTTAAATTTACAAATGTTCTCGAAAAAGAGGTGAAATGGGACTAATCCAAAGGTGACTGCAAAGAGCTACAAAGGGATTTCACAAAATTGAATGACTACACAACACAGGGGGAGATGAAATTCAGTGTTGATAAATGCAAAGTAATGCATATGGAAAAATGTAATCCTAACTATTGATACAAAATAGTATTCATAATAATCTTATGATTAAAAATTCACCCAAAATGTTTGTAAGGGGGTCCTGGATAATTTGTCATTGTGTTTTTCCAATATAACACAGATTAAATTTCAGGCAAATAAATTCCTGTAGCTGTGTTCTATTATAAATATATAAATAAATATAAATTCAAGGCACAAAAGACTGTTGAGAGGACACAGATGAGGTTTCAAAGGTTTCATAAATAATGCTTCTAAATCTCAGTGCATCTTTCTCTTAAGAAGCATACATTAAATGGAAGGGTTTTCTACACTGATGTTGCTGTGTTCAAAGCATCAGTGGCTAGTATCTTCCATATTCTTTTTAGACTACATTTGAAAGGTGATTTTAAAGACAAAAAAGAAAATTAGTTGCCCAAATTCTGGTTGCTTTGTGCCTTTGAAAGTCATCCCCTCTATCATAACATATTGATAAGCAAATATAATCCTTACACAGCAGGCCAAATTTGTCCCCTGCTCCAGCCCATTTGCACCCATCCAGAAGCTCTGAGGATTTGATGGAGTATGAAAATGAAGTACAACCACAGTTGTCCAACCACTTTTAGGTCTCTCACTGAATATAGAATATATAAACAAGAACACCATCACATACTGCTACTTAAAAACCCATTAACAAATAGGTTAATTAAAATATTTTCAGTAATTTCTCAAGATCCCAGCTCTTTGTCCACTATCAGAACAAGGGGACACAAGCACCAATAGCTTCTGGTGCTACCCCCCATTACTTCATTCCTCCTCCCCAGAGGATAAAATTCTATTTCAGTAATGAACACATCTTCCCATAAAACTAAAGCAAGATGTGCCTAAATCCCCAAGACAGTTTTGCAAAATTCAATTATTTGTAATTTAGAGAATCTGAAGATCACTTTGCCTTTTAAAATATAATAGTGGATTTTTTGACCTCTTTTTACCTGGTATATTTTAATGACAATGTTAAAAATATGCAATCCTTTCTTCAAAAAATTCCTGACAATTTACTGACCTAAGGACAGCAGTGAAATTAGCTGACTGAGTTTCCTGAATTTACTGAGCACAGAGAAATGAAGGGAGGAAAAGATTTTACATACATTATCAATTAATATATATGTACATGCACACACCCTTTTTCATATTTTATGTTATATACATCTCATAGAAAATCTTTATTCATCACCATACAAACAAGAAATGCACAATCAAGTTTGAAAGAGTCATAACTGAAATCCACAGGGCAGAACCAATGAAAAGTTTACTATGCTGCCAGATGGTATACTTAGCATCTTTATCAAAGGGACAGTGTGGAAAGAAATCTTCACTGCATCTCAGAACTCTGACTATTAGGAATGTGCAAGAAGAGGTTTTCATTAGCATTTACTTTCTCCAGTCTTTTCTCTTTCTGAAAGGTTCAATCTACAGAGAAGCAGAAGTATAGAAGTCCAAAAAGGATATTTGTACACAAAAAATACAGGTGGCCAAAAAGCTATACTATAAATAAATGTGTGCATGAAGAGTATTCTCTTTTCCTAGGCCCCAGATATACAATTCAGAATTAGAATACAGAAAATATATTGTCAGTTCAAAGCTTTGTTCCTGAACTGCAAAGCTATTAGAGGGTCATCTCGCAGGGACTTTTTATCAGCAATCACATTCCCACCTATGTCTGGCATACACAGTTGCACTTATCTGGGACCATACAACTTAGAATACTAGAGAAAGCACATGAGAACCAAAGATGAGGCATTTTTGGGCAAGGAAATTTGGCTGCGTAACAAACACGCTAATCTAGAGTTTGAAAACAGACACACCTACTCCTCCTCAAGAAAAATATTTTTATCATATCTGGCCTAAAATAGTATATACCATAAAAATCTCGAGTATAATGCGCACTTTTTCCCCGTTTTTTTTAGCGTTAAAGTCAGGGTGCGCATTATCCATAGGAGGGTTTGGGTTTTTTAAGTTTTCATTTGGCAGTTCCGCGGCAGATAATTAATCACAGGACACCAGAGGTTAAGTTGATTTTTATTAGCATTGACAAGCAACTATATACACAGTTTCAAAAAGGTAAGTTAAACAAATGAAATCAACACTGCAGCGCAAACAAGCAAATACCGGTATGTTAATTGATCATCTACTCATCTTCGAAGTCCTCGAATTCACTTTTGTTAGAATCTTCCTCGAACAGTTGAGCAATATCTTCCAGGGTATAGTCCTCAACATCTTCATCCAGGTAATACAAATCATTGTCATCTTCGCATACCGGTAATTCGCCCTCGGCCGATTCATCGTCGCTCGGATCCATCCACAGGGCATCATCCTTGCTGCCATCCATAGCATTAGAGATGCTGCATTTCAGAAACCCCTTCCATATCATAGCGGGATCAAGTTCAAGCCAGACATCCGCTATCCACTGGGTAACATCTTTCAGCGTTGGTGTTCGCATACGTCCACCTGCAGTAAATGTATGTTTACCTTCCAATAATCAGGTGTTCCATCTCCTGCGTAGTGCATCTTTCATTGGCTTGTTAACTGTCACGTCAAGCGGCTGCAACATTTTGGTCATTCCACCAGGAATAATTGCCAAGTCTGTTTTGTCCTGCTGAAGCCTTTTCTTGATGGATGGCATACGATGACACCGAAATGCATCCAAAACTATTAGAGACCGCTTTCTCATAAGTCCACCCAGCTGCTTCGCCCAAACCATCTGTAGCCAATCAAGCATTAAAGCTTCATCAATCCAGCCTTTAGGGTGAACACGCACGTGAACGGTGTTCGGGAAGATTACATTCCTTGGCATTGTCTTGCACTTGAACACAATATAAGGAGGCAGCTTCATTCCGTCGGCCATGCAAGCAAGCATTACGGTAAACCTAGACTTTTCATGGCCTATGGTAGTAATGGAGACTGTCTTGGCACCTTTCAGTTCAAGCGTTCTGTCGTAGGGATTATTGAAATTTAATGGTGTCTGATCTGCGTTACCAATTAATGAAAGGTCGTAGCAGTGCTGCTTCCGAAGCTTTATGATAAACTTTTGGAACTGCAGTAACTTGGTGTCTGAGTCCATAGATAGCTTCTGTGTGATTGTTGTTCGGCATCGGACTGATAGGCCATGGCAATTCATGAACCGATCGCCCCAGCCATACGAAGCTTTAAACCCGGCTGTGTTAGCGCACGTTTTGGCAATGGTCAAAGCCTTCATTCTAACCTCCGCAATGCTAACACCACCGCCTTTCTGTCTACGCTCAGCAATCCATTCAACCAGCTTGGCCTCCAACTCAGGATATGCAGCGCTTTTACCTCGCTCAGCCATCTTCATTCTAGGCAGCGCGCTTGCAGGTGCTCTTTCTGCCGTCTCCAAAGCCGAATATTAGACTCTGCTATGTCATCAAATTCACGGCTGGCAGCTCTGTTGCCAGAAGCCTCAGCATAGCTAACAACTTACACGACCGCTGAAAAACTGAAAGAGAGCATGGAACACCGTGCACTATATACTCGTGTGCTCATGCGTGATTACCCGGCAGTACAAAAAGGCAAGACAAAATACGGCAAAGTCGGGGTGCGCGCTACAGATAAGAGTTCAGTTTATTCAGGGTTTCTGACGTTTAAAAGGTAGGTGCGCATTATGCATAGGTGCGCATTATACTCGAGATTTTACGGTACACACACACTGTACATATACACACACACCGTGTGGCTTTCCATCATCTCTCTCAGACACACACACATACACCCTAACCAGAAATTAGTTTTTCAAAGATGGGAGAAGGGCATGATATTTCATGAGTTAAGCATGAATTTACTGCAGAAAATATTTTCATTCTAGAAATGCATGTGGGGCCATCTTTGTTTCTTTTTGGGATTGGGTAGAGGGGTGAGAGAGAGAGAGAGCAGTGAAATGAAATATATTAGATCATATGAGCAAGAGTGAGGAAAGAGAAGGGTCATGAGCGAATGCTTCATCTTTAGCTATTGCCTAGAGACACTTTGTCCACATTCCACCACCAGAACAAATAATATGGCGGCTGCAATGCAACTAGGCACAAAATTGGGGGGGGGGGAGAAGTGGTTTTTGACTGAATGAATATATGAAGGTCAAAAGAAACAAACCTACTCAAACTACATTAAGCCACAATGAGTTCGAAGGAGAGCAGTGAAAGGGACTTCACTATTTTGGAAAGACTCTAATTGTTTTGACTGCTTTGCTGTTAAAGACAGAAGACTCCAGTTATACTCAGAGTCAAAATGATGAAAGCCGATACTGTGGATTTGATGTGATGATACCTTTCAGCTAAATGTAGAGGATAACCACCCCTTTCAAGTCCCAGAATGTCTGAAAAAAAGATGTAGCTGTCATTGCAATAAGGTAGGAGGCAGAGATCAAAGCCTGAACTCTTTGATATAAAGAGAAGCAGCAGCAGCAGCATTTGTGGTCTCATTGATATTTTGTACTTACCTTCCTACTTTTTAAATGCAATACATCATCTCACCTCAGTTATGTTTATTTTATAATCTTACCGACTTAGTGAAACAGTTCAAGAAAGTAAAATAGATCTTGAATCAACAATAGAACTTGAATCAGCAAAGAAATTAATGTGTTTGTCCGTCAAGCCACACAGCAGCAGCAGGTATGACAATTTAGATGAAAAATGTATAACTGTAGTTTTCTGGCATCGTTTAAGAGTTGAGCAATGCAGTTTGTATACTGTATGACACAAATCCTCCACCCTATTAGTTCAATATCTGTTTGCCTGCCATAGTTTCAACTTTTAAAGGAGTCTAAACTATGCTATTTGTTTTTGTGTATTCTTATTTTACACACCAGGAGTTATATAAAAACTATTACATATGAGTACTTGCCTATCTCATTCAAATACTTTTAAAACACATTGACATCTTAAACTTCTTGACTATTGACTCTTTCCTTAATGCATCACTTGGAATGCTTCATAAAGGATTTGAATAATGTAAGAAACATATATATTATTATACACGGTCACATTATTGCATAAATAATAACACAGCTCCAGGTATAATCTTTTTTCAGTTGTTCATAATGCTGTCAAATATATTTCTTTCAGGATGATATTTTTCATCCTTGGCCTTAGCTCAGACATGAAAGTTATTTTCATTTTTTGCATTGTATGTAAATAAACAGCACGCCATTTCCCATATTTTCTGATTCAAATACATGCATAACTGAAAAATGGCTGAATTGGTTTTATTAAAACTTGACATTTGTAGATTTCATTAATTGCTAAAAAAATAAGCACACTGAATACACTTGCCAAGGCACAACATTCCCAGGGGAAAATATAAAAGGAACTACTGTAATTTATATTGGTTTTGTACCTTACTAATTAAATAGGTATAATCATTCTCCATATACTCTTCTCTGTTATGGTACAAGAGTATTTTGGATAGTGAAGGAGCTTCTTTATTTTTACAAGATGAAGATAAGATCCCCTTAGCCATTTTATCTGTGGTTGTGTTTTGCCACACCGTTGGTAATTTATGCAGCCCATTCAGATTTCATAAAAATAAGCAGACAATATGCAACAATTCAAGCAAATTATGAGCCATCTTAAAAAGAAATCCTAAGTGGCACCCATCTTTACACATCCCTTTACATTAGTAAAAATGCAAATGAAAGCCATTAAATGCCATAGATCCTTATTGTACAAAAATCACTGTACAGTTTCCAAGTGGAAGTAGTGAAAACGAACAGTTCTTTGCACTCAATCTGTTTCAATATTTGCATAAATATGTACTGCATAATTTTAGCTACATTCTGGATGCACTTCAGGGTTTTACTGAGCAGTATGTTCTGCCTTCTGTGCAATATGATGAACATTACTTTTGTATACAGATTAACTCTTCTTAAGGAAGCTATGTTTTATCAAGTCATTGTGTATGTGTGTGTGTGTCTGCTCTAGTCTAGAGCTGTGAAGGCAGGAGTATGAGTGTATCTGATGAACTCACAATAAGTGGATCCCAGTAAATACTGCTCTGATTCACTTCCATTCAGGTAAGTAGGAATTTTGTCCATTGCTTCATCAGGAGCATGTTGGTTCCTTGTACAATGGGTTGAATACCTTCTGGTAGGTGAATGACCTAGTCAGGTCCTCCTTTCCCTGAAAGGGATTCAGGCCACCACAGTCTCCAAATGTCTCACATCTTCATTTCCAGACTGATGCTTGCCCTCAACAGGTGTAAGTTGGTGCAGTCAGTGAAATTTTGCCAATGAACACAAAATTAGTTTCAGATCCATTAAAGTAGGAAATTTAATTCAACATAATTGCACTTAGGGTACATCTACACTGCGCAGCTATTTTGGGATCCCAAAGGTATCCTGCAATAGCTACCCCACGTCTTAACAAGCCGCCCATTATTTTGAATTTTTTTTTTTAAACAACAAGTGCACTATTTCGGCATCCCTGTAACCCTCGTTCTACGAGGGTTAAGGGATGGCTCAAAACAGTGCGTTATTGCAAAATTTGGTGCTGTGGAGATGTACCAAATTTCAGAATAAGCTATTCCGAAATACAATTGAAATAAGATATGCAATTTGCATAACACAATTTGCATCTTATATCGAGTTTAGGATGCTGTGTAGATGCACCCTTAGTCCGTGTCTACACAGCAGGCAGTTATTTCGAAATAATGTGGAAATACTGTCAGGCTGGAGGACTTCTTACTCTAACTTCTGTAACCCTCATTGTATGAGGAGTAAAGGAAGTCAGAGGAAGAGTACCCTATTTTGAAATAAGTGCCGTGTGGATGCTCCCAATTTTGAAATAAGCTATGCTATTAATGTAGCTCAATTTGCATAGCTTATTTCGAGTTAAGCCCTGCTGTGTAGACCCACCCTTAGTCTTTGCTGAGTGACAAAGTTAAAAAGTTAGATTTTTAACATGCCATTCTGTGATACTCATCTATTAGAACTGCCTTCCAGTAGGAAGCATATTCTATTGGAAAACTCTAAATCAGGGGTCACCATGGCAGAGAAACCTTAGACTTTTAAGTCCAGTGAATCCTTGACAAATGTATCTATAGCTTTAGTAATAGGTAAACATAAGCTGTGTGTGCATTTGTTTTTATTTCAAATAATTTTGCAAATTAATATTCAAGATTCAAACTGTTTGGGAGCTCCTGCTTATAAATGCAACAAATACATTTTCAGGAGAGATTACCACAGTATATTGTATTGATTTTCTTCCAATGTGCTTCATTTTTAAGAGTAAGAAGTCTACCTGAAGCATTTCCAGGACAGTGAAGCTATTCTAGAACCAAGAGATTCAAAATCTCCATTATAGAAAAATTCGAGTATTTGTTGTTTGTACTAGTTTTCTCCTCAGGTTTTTTTGGTTTTTTTCAAAATATCTAGATTGAAATTGCATGTTTTATTCTTTACATATAGACAACTTCGTTATACATAAATATGTTACTACACAAATTCAGGCAGCAATACTTAATAGCTGATCAATATAGTCCTGACACAGGGGAAGGGAACCTTTTCTGTGTCGCGGGCCGCTAACCCACGGAAAAATCAATCAGGAACTGTGCACAAATGAAAAACAAAAAGGAAAAAAACTCTCACTGACGTGGCCCCTGACAGAGGAGAAAGACACTTCCCACATTCCCCTCACACACCAGAGCTTAGGGGGACCAGCCTAATAGATCTTGCATGCTCCAGCCTTGAGCCTTGGGAACCAGGGCCAGGCAACCTGTGGGCTGCATCTGGGCCCCAGGCCTTAGGTTCCCCACCCCGTGTGAATCTATTGGATAAATTTAGATATGAAAAACAGATTCCCAAAATTATAACATGAGACATCTTTTTAACAACATGTGAATAAAGTAACAAAACTGACATTCTTTCAAGTTGTGTGAGGGTGGGAACAGGAGGGCAAGGGCAATGAGAGGCAATAGGAGATCACTTTGGGAAAGGATGCAGGAACATTTGTTAGCTACGAACAGAGAGGAGTATGTGAATATGCATTAGAGAGTGATATGTTTTGAAAGTTTTGAATCATATAGAACTACTTACTTACAAGGATGTGTAATGATTTAGAAATCAGAATGGTGGAGGGAAAGTCATAACAGGGAACAAGTCATTGATCAAATCCACCCATTTGTACCGATATGCCTACCAGTCTTATTGCATATCCCTTAAATATTTCCCTCCATAGAAATGACTAGCTTCAATCTGTCTCACAGACTTGATTTCAGTCAGCCAATACAGAAAGGAAAACTTTAAAAAAGCCCAGAATGGAGAACATCCCATTCTTCTATTTATGGGCCTGATCCTCAAGTCTTTACTCAATCTTCATCCTGGCAAAAATTCATCAGTGCTAGGAGTTATGCCTGAGTAACAACTTCCTACACTGAGCTACATGTCTTCTAGAGAGCTATAAACAAACTTAAATATGAGACACCTTTGCTAGATATAAATTTTATAACCCCATTAACTCAAACAAATGGCAGATACCAACACACAGCATAATGTTGCAGCTTTCCTTTCAAATTCAAATAGTACTCCATGACTGAGGGGGGAATTCTTTATCATTCCGCTAGACCACCTGTTTTCCAACCCATCCCTTTCTATATAGCCTTTTTATCCTCTGCTTTGCCTTTTACCTGTTCTTTAGCACATGCCAGTTTATTGTTAAGTATGCAGCAAATGGGATGGCTTCTTTTAATGGTTCTTCCCAACTCAATCGGTCTGGGAAAGAGTCTTAATATTTGCAAGCTGCTACATGCTCCTCCTCTGAATCACCACACAGCTAGATAATTAGTTTGAAAACAAAGGCTGAGATTTTATTTTCAGCATAATTAACAAGTTTTCATAATTTAATTATGCAAGCTACAACATTAATGTGATTTTTTTAAACACTCAATTAACCTTGCCAAGTGAGCAGTCCCCATTCCCAAATAATCATCTGGTCTCTTTTTAGTATTTGGTTACTCTCATATCCAAATTTGTCTGAAAAGACTACTGCTAGTCCTCCTTTTCAAAAGAACTCCCTCACATGAGAAGAAATCAGTCCCTGCTGACTTTCTCAGCTTCTGATACTGTCCTCCTGACTAAAACATAGAATAGCCCGGTTCCTAGTGATTTTTTTTCCTTTTGACCACATTAATAATCAGTAACCCTCCACTTGATCACATATTCCTCTTTCTACCACTGTAACATAAATGGTGTATGATACTAATGTGTTCCATATATAATTCATATCCAGTTTAAAGAATCTGCCAATACACACTACCTTAAGGACATGGTGGAATTGAACTATTTCTTACAAATATCCCAGGAAACTGCAATTCTACTACTCATTTTCTTGTTTCCTATTTGTTTTTGTACTTTGTGGGGCAAAATGTTGAACCAAAACATATTTCTCTTTTCCCACTGATTAAAAAGAAGGCTTTGCTTAATCTAATTTCTTTATTCATGCACAATATAGTGCGTCTGAAAAGTGTTGTTCCAAAATATTATTGGGCATAAGAGTGAAGCCTTAGCTAAGTCCTAACTGAGGCAAAACTTTCATTGGTTTCAATGGGAATTTTGCCTAACAACCCTAAGATTAGTTGAGTACATTAATAAATTATTGTGAAGCTAAAGCTGCTTTCTTCATTTTCTGCATTTGAAACAAAAAGTTCATTTATCGATATCCTGGAAACTGCTCTCCTGGTATAAAATGTATATAAAAATCTATTTTCCGGATATTCCTACCATTCATGCAACTATCTGCATTGATTGTGAATATTGTTAAATTCTTTATTGACATGTCCCAGTGGAATAAATTGAATGAGATTTTCAAAGGTTTTTATAAATAAACAGATCAACTGACCCCAGAATTTACTAAGCAAACATGCCCACAACATCTATCGGGGAATAAGCAGAGTCTTCTAGAATGCATTTCACTTATGTATCTCAGGCCACAATTTTCCAGATGTGAAAGACAAAAGCTTTAATTGCTACATCATCTACTCTTTTATATCTTTGCAACTAACTCCTTGATTTAGCATAAGTGTATCATTAATCTTTAATATATCTATCTGAGAACACAATTAAAGTCAAATAGAATAATGAGTGACATTACAGGGAATGCAAAGCAGCAACTCTGGGACTTAGTCAACCATTCCATATGCTGCATACATACCCACTAATTTGTTATGAGAGATTTAGGAAAGAGATGCCAGGAGTTGAAGTTTCCTAACATGTTTCCTAACATGTTGAAGTTTCCTAACTGCAAACTATGGAAGTCCTACCTGCACCAGCCACCACTCTACAGGGAAAAGGAGTCAAACTCTGGCACCAGAAAATACCGGTGTATAACTTTAAAAGGTTTCTTGTGCTTAAAATATTCTCAGAGGCTGATGCCTTGTGATAGCCATGGAATGTTTTAAAACACCAGTCATATTTGTCTTGGAATGGGGCTACCGGCTAGTCAGTTGTTAAGATGTCCCAGCAAAAACACCAGCTAGGAAAATCATTCTGCATTGGATTTATGCACAAACTCTTAAGTGCATCAGCTGAAGGGTATTGTATATTGTGCCTATGCTTAGGAATTTATGTGTTTTATAAAATGATAATTTAGCAGGTACATACGTGCAGAGAAACCTGCTGAGCTCACACTCCCCCACCCCTTGAGTAGTTAATCAGTTTCTGGAACATTTTCTCTTTGTTCTGGGAAAGTGCCCGAGGGGATGGAGAGCTCAGCAGATGGAGGGTCAAGTTACAGGTATGTGGTAAACAGGTTTCTCTATGGGAATGTTAAACATGATCGGTTATGCTGACTGTAAAGAATGTGACAAGACTGGACAAAGGTTTGTGTGGAGCAACCACTCTATGCTATAAAATACTGGGGAGGGGACTTGCCTCTCCAAGAGACCCTGGCTGGTTTTGTACTGGGGTGCTCTCCCTTTGTGCACATGAAATAAAGCTTTAAATTGAATGGCGCATCAAAGACTCTTGATTCTGCCAAACACCTGACTCATATGGTAGCTATTGGGTACCACAAAAATCCCAACACAGCCAAGGTTGGTCTACAAATAACATAGCTAATACAAAATGTCAAATGCCAAGACAATAAGAAGTTTTGTATTTATTATTTACTATTTCTATTGCAGAAACACCTAAAGACTCCAACTCCATGGAGTTGGGAACCATCTCAGTATAACAAAGAGATGCTTCTTTTCCCAAATAGTTTACAAGCTAATCTACAGTCTACATTGCATGACTGGAGGTGTTATTTCCAGCCCAGGTAGATATACATGTACTGACTTTGTAGCTATGGTGCCCTGGTCAGTGTGATGTGCTAGACATTTGACTATGCACCTAGGTTCTCAGATAGGAATGTACACAAAGTGTACCTGAGTTGAATTACAAAGCTAGATGCATTGTAGATGCACCCTGAGCCGACGGTGAGACAATAAGTGGGGGACCAGATGGCAATGTTTACTCATCACTTGGTGTGACGAGCAGCACACAAGTTAAATCATGATCTGGCTTCAATCAGCCAGTCAGAAGCACATAGCTACTTCTATTGGCTCCTTTGTAACCAACATGTGACAGAAACCAGAAACAAGAATGCTTAAAGAGATCACTATGTATGTGCATAACTAAGGACAATATGCATTAAGGATGGGATCTGGTTAGTTACAAGCATAAGACTACAAACTGCAAACAGATAGATTTATCAATATAGATCTGTGGAAGAAAAGGGTATTCAGCTATGCACTTGGGGTCTGTTTACACTAGCCCCCCTAGTTCGAACTAGGGAGGCTAATGTAGGCATTCGAAGTTGCAAATCAAGCCCGGGATTTAAATATCCTGTGCTTGATTTGCATCTTCCTGTCTGGTCGCCATTTTTTAAATTTACAAGTCCAGACTAACTGCCCGCGTCTACACGCGGCGGGGACCCGGTAGTTCGAATTAAAGCCCTAAATCGAACTACCTGTTGTTCCTCCTGCAAGGTAGTTCGATTTAGGGGCTTTAATTTGAACTACCGGGTCCCTGCCGCGTGTAGACGCAGGCAGTTAGTCCGGACTTGTAAATTTAAAAAATGGCGACCGGATGGGAAGATGCAAATCAAGCGCGGGATATTTAAATCCCAGGCTTGATTTGCAACTTCGAATGCCTACATTAGCCTCCCTAGTTCAAACTAGGGGGGCTAGTGTAGACATACCTTTGGACTCTAATATGGAGGGCATTGAACTTTTTACTCAGACAAAACCAATGGAAGTTTTTCCTGAGTAAGCACTTCAGGATTAGACCTTAATAAAGCATCTCTGGTAGAACATTAATAGACTTAGAAACTTAAGATTGTTTCATAATTAAGCTTAAGGAGAATGATAAGTTTTCATTATTTACATTTTAATGAATGTTATCCAAATTTGTTCTTACAGTCAATACAACTCAAACTATATTAAACTTTCAATTTTCTGGATTGCATCAGCTAGTATCTCATCCACTTTAAGCATCATTTTTCTACATTATTCACAGTATATTTTAAATAAATCTGGCCACACCTCAGCTGGAGTAAATCAGTGGAGCTTCTTTGACATCAGAACTATGTTAATGTACACCAGGTAACTGTATGTGCCACTGGCCTTAAGTATAGTTTCTGAGGTTAAGCACACCAGGAAGCCTTTACTCTCTGAACATTTTCAATAATGTTTATTTCATCACAGCAGAATAATCCTTATATGTCAGACAGCTTCTGTCTCTCTCTCTCTCTAGTGAATAGTTTCCTTCTGTCCCCAGAATTGAATTTTTAAGTATATTAAAAAGCTTTGCCTCCAGCAAAGATGCTTTCAGAACAGGAATATTCATCATTCAAATAAATGATCTTTTATTCCACCAACCTGTTCAAGTATCCATGCCACTAGTTTTATTGATGCATTTCTCCTTCTAAACAAGGGTGAGTAGGAATCTACATTCTAATTAACATTTATGGTATGATGGTGCTTTGATTAAAACTAAATGGCAACACATAAGAAATTTGCATTATCAGTCAAAACAAAGGTCTAATTGCTCCACAGTGATTAAGAATGATGTTCATTTGGTTTCCTTGGCAATTAATATTTCTATTTGATAACAGGATGCTTTATTCTGGCGAAGGAATTCCTTTTTAATGTTTAGCTCAGGTGAGAATTTAGAAACACTATGGTGTGTGTATCAGCCACAGTCTTGCATATGTTATTTCTCTGTATTGCAGAAATACCTCTTAATCCTCAAGGAACATCAGTGTAAGAATGATGGATCAGATTCTGCCCCCTTCTGAACACATGTACGCATTTCACACTAATATCAGTGGGTGCTGCACACATTTAATTGAAGACAGCATTTGGCCTTAACTCATTTTAAAAGTACCCATTATCAATCAGAGCAGCTATAAGGGGCAAAGGGGGAGATTTTACTAAAGTTGTGTCAGACTGGTATTAAATTACCAGCAAGTTCCACTATTGCCAAGAGGGAATTTATTCTGAGGGAGGGCAGATGATGATACCACTAGGGAACAGCTTTAACTGTATCAAGATACATCATCTATTTCTCACTTTAACCCCAGGCTGCTGCCACAGAAGATAATGCACCAAGGCTGATGCTGGCAGAAGCCACTGTGAGTCCTAGGGGGTCTGAGCTAATGAATTCAGCATTGTAAAATACAGCTAGTTGGGAATTTTTACACAACATGTTTTCAGTCAGAAAACAGTCAAAACCCCGATTTTATGGACACTGAAAGTTGAAACTTTCATACAGGAGATTTTTCAAGTGAGATCCTTGAGTGGCTGATAGCCCTGTGGCTAGAGTATTCAGCTGGAAGGTGGGAGACTTTGCTTCAAGTCCTCGCTAAGGCTGCCAACCTTCCAAGATTATTCTGGAGTCTACAGGAATTAAAGATTGCTCTTTAAAGGAAAGTTATGGCAGATGATGAAACCTCCAGGAATACATTCAACCAGAATTGGTAATACTAGTCCCAGCTCTGTCCAAATCAGAGCACTGTTCAGATCGATCTGCTGACTAACAGTTATTCTGGGATAGGTTGGTATCTTTCTCTCAGGCTACATCTACGCTATGGAACTATTCCATGTCTTTTGAGCAAACCCGTTATTTTGAACTATAACGGGCTCACTATTTCAACTTCCCTGTAAACTTAGTTCCACGAGGAGTAAGGGACTTTTCAAAATAGCACCCTATTTTGAAATTTGGCGCTTGTAGACAGCGCCAAATTTCAGAAGTTATTTCCACCTTAACTTGAAATAAGCTATGCAATTTGCATAGCTCAAATTGCATAGCTTATTTCAAGCTCCAGGTGCAGTGTAGACACACCTTTAGTCTGTTTTTTCCACACACAAAAATATCAAGAGGTCTCAGGTCACATCAGAATGAAAAAAAAATCTAAAACCCTAAAAATTCCATTTTTTTCATGACCAATGTCAGAGTGATTCATTACATGTCCACATCAAATGTGTGTTTGTACAATGGCACACTAAGGCTTGGGGCTTCCAGATGCTACTATAATACAAGAAATACACAAACTGCAGTCACAGATTTGCAAATCCTGAGTCTACTGAAAGAAAAAAAATATAATGAAGGTTTTTCTCTAAGTTCTTTCAGTTACAATATTCATTAGTAATTTTCACTACTACAGGAACACCATTTTGGATCAGAATGTGCTTTTCAAATTGACCATGTCCATAACAATCTTTTAGCACATTGCAAACCCCATCATATATCTTTTCTGAAAATAGCATTGACTACATTTCTGTAAAGGACCAAGCTATGGGCAATCTGGTCTATTTGTCCAGGATAGCCACATAACAGTTGTCAGTGAGCAAGGGCCATTGAATCACTAGAGACAGAGCTGATGATCAAGAGTTAGATCAAGATCAAAGACCTAGGTAGTACCAGAGATTAGAGTACCAGACAGAGGTAGTACCAGAGATTAGAGTCCAGCCAGCTAGGCCAACAGGCACTGCAGGCCTCAGAGCAAGATGTGTGTGGGGGGAGGCAGAAGGGACGGTGCTGTAATCTCCCCCTCTCATCCAGCCCTCAGAGCCACGCAGAGCAGCAGTCCAGCACTCCAGTGGCAATTCAAAGTGGCCCAGAGCTCCTGGACACTGATTTTGCTAAATTGCCAGGCCCCAGGACAATTGTCTCATACCCCTCCTCTCCCTATCTCCCCCCGCACCCTCCTGTTAACAGGCCTGCATCCAGCTAGAGTCAGAAACTGGAAATCAGATGCTTGTTGAAAGTCTGGAGTCACAGCAATCCAGAGGTCCCTGTAGCTACCCAGACAGCACTCTTGAGCCACCCTCCCTGGGTTAAATGTAGTGCTCAGCCTAATAGTGTCTTGCAAGGTGTTGTACCATTTGAGCAGTACTTCCTGCTGCATCTAATTTCCACAGTATTTTTGGAGACAGCATTTCATACCCTTCCAGTGATGAAGTGGAAGGTAGCTCTTGGATTATCATTAAAATAATGTTTCTATATTTTCATTTTAATAACCTACTTTTAAAGCTTTTTACAAATAGTTCTTCACCTTTACATCCATTATGTATTAGCTGCAAGAAATGACAAGACAAGAGATGAACTATTGATTTAAAAGAGCACTTTTGCACATTTGATGTTTTGCAAATAAAAAGCATAGTCTCCAGTCTGTAACATTAAGGACCCTGATCCTGCAATTAGCTCTACATGAATAGAGCCTGAACCGCAAGACTCCACAAGTGCATAGCTCAGTGGAGGATTGGGTCCTGTAGTTTTTTTAGGAATTCTTTTGAAATACAGATTCTCAGAGAAAGCTATCCCACCCAAACACACATTTGCCATGCAGTGCCTGCTATGTTATTTAAAATATTTTAAAGGTTGGTTTACGGTTTAAACATGCAGTATTCTGTTCATTATTTCTCAGCTAAGTGGGGTTTTAAAATAAATAAATAAATACATAAATAAATACATAAATAAAATGAAGCCACCCATCTACTCTCTATTCAGACTTATGCAAGCCCAAGAACACTGAACTGACTGGCACTTCACTGATAAAGCTTTTGGCTACTTCTTTTATGCAAGAAAAGATACTGGGACACTTTTGTCATGGACAGCTCTGAACTGTCAAACAAAAAAGATTAGCAACCATGGCAAAACATGACATTTCCCAGAGGATATGGACATTGTGACTTCAGGGACAAATGGGACTTATTTCATTTTTCAATGACACTGAAGCATTGAAAGGTTTTTGAAGCCTTGATTGTACCTTAATGCAGAAAAGTATACAAATGTTCTTTTATCTTGTTATAATGAAATTCGATTCATAATTCATATTTAAATATTTTAATAGATTTCATGTTTTAGAGCCAAGCCATGGAAACTGCAAAACCACAGAAGTGCCCTTGTTACCACATAAAGGTGCTGAATAAGATTTTGAGCAATGAAGGCTCACTTCAGTAAAGTCTTATGTACCCTTTGCCCTCATTCAGTAGGGAATTATAAGATCACACACACACAGTCTGTACCAACTGTGGCAAAGCTCCAGGTATTCCCAGTGGACCTTGGGCTGCTGGCAGATAGTGTTAGCCTCAAAGGCTCGCTATGGATCTCCACATGGCCTCTTTCTCTTTACTAGAGGCAGAAGCCACAGCCCACTGAGCCATACTCATCATAGGTTAGTTCATAAGTTTGGAGTAAAATCTCCTCTTGAGTCTTGATCTCCCTTCTCGAGGCATATTTTGAGATGTTGTGGGAAGGTTTGGGGGAACCCAGACCCGCCCATTACTGCAGGTTCCTGTTGCCCTAAGGCAGTGGCAACAGGCAGGGTTATTGCCACTCTCAATCTGGCAGCTTTTCCCTGGGACACTGCCCCAAACAATCCCTCTCAGCACCTTTCCTTTGGTACCTGCTTGTCAATACTCAGCTCACACCCACATGGCTCCTCCGCACAGCACTTCCTCCTTCCTGTCCTTTGCTTTTTTTCTTCCTCCCTTCCTTGCCCAGAGGTGAAACTTTTTAAAGCAGCTCCAGAGGCCTTAATTGGCTGCAGGTATTTAAGTAGCCTGTAGCTTCTAGGAAGCTCTAATTGGCCCCAGATGCCTGCCTGATTATGCTGCACTTAGGCTTGGCCTTTTTTTACTCAGGGAAGAGAAAGCTGTTCACCCAAGCCCCAGCATGTCTTCCCTCCAGTAGTATGCAGTAGCCAGCTGGTCTGGGTCTGTCACACATCCTCTCCCCTTGCTTAACACACAGTGCATATGTGACAGGCTATCAGCATTGCCAAGACAGCTCCCTCACCTGTGTTGCACACAGAACTAGAATGGCTAGAGGGACACAAACCACTGGGTCACACTTACATTTTTTCCTTGTTAAGCTGCATCCATTGGTGGGAGTGGAAGGCATGGTCTGTCATGAGGACAAATCTGCACCCTTGTTATTCAATAGTCTATGAGGGGACATATTCATCTGGCAAAGTGGGGAATAAACCATTGATAGTACCCCACTAGAAATACTTGAACCTTTGGACGGGGCCATTGCTGGATGGCCTCTAATTTATTCAGTTGTGATTTTACCCTTTCCCTACTACATATTCAAGATACTTGGCTTCTGTGAACCCCACAGCGCATTTGGCAGGGTTCGCTTTAAGGCCAGCTTGTCTCAAGGTATCCAGGACTGCCTTTACCTTCTTCAGGTGGATTTCTGAGTCTGGGGTATGGAGGACTACATCATCCACTTATTATGGAGACATAGTAGCTTATCCATTAGCTGCTAAAACATAGCCGGGGCCCCACGGAAACCAAAAGGAAGGACTTTGAAATAGACACCATCTTCTCCTTGGCATCTTTAGCTAGGGGAATCTGCCAATATCCTTTTGTCAGGTCTAGGGTTATTAAGTACCGGGAGTCACTCAGATGATCTAGTTTGTCAATATGAGGAATGAGATATGCATCAAACCAGGATATCTCATTTAGCCACCAAAGAGCATAGTGCTCTTGTGCCTTAGCTACTCTAGGTTTTCATTTTCTTTCATAATCAGCTTTTGTCCCTACAAAACTTGTCTGTGTCAAACACTTCCCTCCAATCTCCCTATTATTCTCCTTGGCTCTTCTTCAGCCCACCTTGGAAGTCTCTCACAACTTCGTTGGCTCAGAATTGTAAGACTTAAATAGCATGAGGCACAAAGGAAGAGGAGAAGGAAAAGCACTACTTGTCCAAATACAGGAAGGGACAGGGGAAGCTCAATTTTGTTTTTACCAAAGTTGTGCTTCTGTGTCTCAGCAATATCCTTTTATTCTAACTGAGGTTTGTCTTGATGGAAGGCAAAGTAGAATTGTGCACAGCATTTTTGTTCTCATTTGTTTAGTGCTCTGTGTTCCTCCAAGCAGAATAATTATAATTTCAAAAATATTGCCAATTACATTTTCTGGCCCTCTGTAAGGTAATTTGGACAGATCAAGCTCAGGAAAAAAACAAACAAATGAAAAACCAACAACACACCAAGCCCTAAAGGTGTTTGTACCATAAAGTTATGGGCTACAAGAGAATGTTGTAATGGCAATTTTTTACAATCTAGATTATAGATGTTGCTGCTGTTTCTGCTATAATGAGAAGAAATGGGAGAAATCTTTCAGACAAAAAGTACAGCTTCAACAACACTGAAATGTTTCGATGAAACTAATATAAATTTTAGGTAAAAACAAAACAAAAATCAGAAAAAGCCTAAATATGTTTTGGTGTTTTAAAAAAATGAATAGCTTTTTGTTCTGAACAATCTTGTTTCTTTTTTTTTTTCATTTTATTATAAAAGTATTTCTAAGTTCTCAAAAAAATTATATATTTTTTTAAATAAAGTTTTTAATTGACCAAGAGCCATCTTTTCTCAACTTTTCAATATTGTCAACAAACCAAAAAATGTTATTTATTTATTTATTTTGCATAGCTCTGACAGTATAAAGCGGATTGGTAGACTTGGGGACAAATGAATGGAATTTCTTGAGCACAACTCCCAGTTGTGAATAGGGATATATGAAATTACTGACAAGCATCTCAAATACAGAGAGAATAAAACTTTCAGGAAACTCAGAAAAATCATATATACCTGTCCAAAGAATGTTCAGCATGTGAATATATCTGCATTATAGCCATGGCTTCATCAATATATTGAAAACCAGTGTGTTCCAAAGGGACCCAGGTGCTAGCTCTGACATGTTCCCAAGGCAGGTGAACAGAGACTAGTCACTTTGTCAAGCTCTGGGGCTTAGCACTAGAATTGGTCAGAAATTTTCCGATGAAACTTATTTATGTCACAAAATGCAGCTTCTGCCAAACAAAATGTTTTGTGGAATCAGTCAATGAAAATTTTCATCAAATGCCACCGCCTTCCCCATTCTGAGGATGAAGAGGCACAAAGCCAGGGTATTCTGCCCTTCTGCCTCCCCATTATTATGTGGAATAGGCTGCAACTCTTCAGTTCCCTGTGCTGGGGATTTAGCAGGGAGGCAGAGGGCCAAGCTCTTTGCCTCTTCAGTGGCTGCCAGTAAGGTGAAAAACTCTGGTTTGGGTCATGATTTTAATACTTTGTTCCACTCTGGGATGAATTTTTTTCTCAAAACTCTGAGAATTTTCAAAGAATGTTCAGCTAACTCTACTTAGTACATGTTCCTGGGAGCCAGAACTTGTCTCATCCCTTTTCTTGGGACAACCCAAGAATCATCACTACCCTAGACCATGAAATCAGTGTCATACATCAAAGCACTCCACCACCCAATAAGTTAGTCATGTTCCCCTAGTGCTCCACCAAAACTCTGGACACTCTGGCTTCTAATTTAACATTTTCAGAGACACTGTGTCAGAAAATCAAGGAACACAGGCTTAGGCAGGGAATTTCTTAATCACAAGAACTTTACTCTTAAAGTACTTACTGGTCTCTAAAATCGCCAAAAGTCATAAGATATACCCTCTCCAGGACTCATTGCATGCCTTCTGTAAATCTGAAATTTGTTAGCATTTCATGCTGGGCAGAGTCCCTCACACTTCCTCCATCTGTCAGTTAGTTCTTCTTATACATGGAAATGGTTGGCCTCACACTAAGAGCAGCATCTCTTCTTACAGTGCTCTCTCTTTGCTATCCTGTGGTGCTTCAGTTTCCTCTCTCAGTCATGCTTTTTCCCACCCTAAAGGCCCTCATGGAGAGAGCTCATTGCTCCATGATGGTTGGCTACTGGTCAAGAGAGAGGGAATATATTTACATAACATCTGAGAGTTGTAAATCCCAGCTCAGGTAGTCATACATTCACCAGTTCTTCTTGAGGTAGCATCTATAAACAGCAGCAAGGGGGCAACTTCATAGGGGTATCCTTCTCTCCAAAAGGTCTCACAATGCATCCAAGACATACTCCCCCACACAAAACTCATCCATAGAAGGACTAGTATCATCCCAGAAACTACCAGGCAAGACCGAGTCCCTAAAAGACCCAGTAGTGCTGGCTCCAAAACTGTCCTTCCTAAAAGGATCAGTGCTGCACTAAAATCTCTAAGGTAAAACACTCTTATCGTCCTGGAGATCATGGCTCAAAATCTGGCAGAACAGAGTTCTCAACACCAGCAGGAAAAGAGGCAACAAGCAATTCCATCACGATTTTCCTGCACAAGCCTGTGGATATTAAGCAGCTGGAAGAGCAGCAGCCTACAGTGTGGGCCGCCACACCATGGCAAGCTGCTTGGATAGAGGAGTTGACGAGGATAGCATCCTTCAATGACCTTGACCTCCTGTAGACAGACTCACTGATGGCCTATCTGCAGAACTTGTATCTGGGGAAAAAAAGCAATTCAAGAGAACACACGGACTGCTCACAGAACACCTGTCTCAAGCCATAAAAATAACAACATGAGGGAAGCCAGAAGGAACATCATTCACCGCTATGGTCCAACAGCAGCATCCAGGATCCAGAAGCTCTACTGGTCAAACTGCCCTAACCCTATGAGAGAGATCATTGATGGGCCCTCACCTGACTGCACAAACCCATCTCAGAGATCATTCTCATACTTCAATAATGTGTTTGATGGTGGAGTTCAGAAGGACATGCAGCATCCAGGGAGCCTTCATCCTTTACCCTATGTTGATTATTCAGGGGACCTGGAGCAAGACTTACATCCCAGGAAGTGTTGACCAGATTGTCCAAGTCCCAGGAAAAGACAGCATTCACCATATCTTCCTGAAAAAATGAGGCCCTGGTTGCCAGCTATTAACTGCCACTTTTAATAAAGTAAACAGTTCTGCCATACTCCCAGTTCCCAGAAGAAGTCCATGATGGTGCTTGTCTACAAGAAATGTGAGACGACTCCAACAAGCCATCTCTCTCCATCCAACTATGTTCAGACTATATGCCAGCTGCCTCACATTTAGGATCACAGACTGGTCGGTGAATGGAAGAGCAATCAGCTCCATCCAGAAAAGCTTCATATCACATGAAGGCTGCTATATACATAACTTTGTCCCTTAGACCACCAGCCACGTGACCAGGCATGGAGGCAATGGGTGAATGCCAAAGGCTAATGCCAGGCCCACTGACAGGTGGGGCAAAGGAGGCAGCTACCCCACGAACCAGCAATTTAAAGAGCCTGGGATTCTTGGGAGCTGCCACTACAACTGTGGCAGTAGTGGCATCCAGAGACCTGGGGCCCTTTAAATCTCATCTGAATGGTGCTGAAGGGCTGGCTGACCTGCCTCTTCCACCTGAGGCCCCACTGCTTCTGAGGGAATGGAACTGCCACCCAAACTTGCCCAGCAAGTCTGCCTGCTAGCCTGGATAATGTTTTGGGATCAATGCCCCACCAGCATATTTTTGCTACTTTGCAAGAGTTCAGGATGCATGAAAGCTTTCTGCAACTTGTCCGGGTGCTGTTTAGAGGCTGCACTACTACCTTCTGTTCCATGGAAGGAGAGACACCTAAAATTCCTGTCCATAGCAGTATGAAGCAAGACTGTCCCCTCAGCCCCATAATTTTCAACTTTGCCATGGAGCTGCTCATTGAGCCATCACCAGCGATTCAGCGGTTTCAACCTGTATGGCAGCAAAATAAATATCTTGGCCTACGCAGACAACCCTGAGAGTCTCCAACAAATGCTAGGTATCACCAGCCCGGCTGCTGTCTGGATGGGACTCCATTTCAATGCTAAAAAAGTACACATTCCTGTATATCGTTGGCAGTAGAAGGGACTTAGTAGAAGTAAAATAGGTGTTTTAAAGTATTTGTAAGTCCATTTTAGAAACCAGAACTGATTCTATTACTAAATTTATCTGGCAGGAGTGAAGCGTTTTTGGATGAAATATAAAACATGAATTTTGGACATTTGTATCCCTGAAAGATTCTGTGGCTGTTCTCAAAAGAGATGGGGTGTTAATAAAAAGTCCAGGCCAAATTTTAACTGCAGTAATAATGTGCTGTCTGTTTAAAGTACCCATGTATATTCAATTTCATACAGCCTTCTCCTTCACTTTGACAGCTGTCTCTATTTTCAGTCACAGTTGTTGAGCACTACATGTCAAGGTAACTCAATTTCAATGGTGGTGATTTCAATTCTTATATAGTTTTTACCCACAGTAGCTCACAGGAGGCATTGTGTTGCCTCATTAGTTAACATCATTAGAGTACTTTGAGATCTTCAGCTGTAAGGTGCAGTATAAATATGAAATTAAGAATCATCTACTTTAAATATTTGGGGATGATATAAATGCTATTCAAATGTTCTACACACAGCACTATTCACATGATACAAAAATTAAGGAAAAAACCCCAAGAATATTGTGTCACGAGAATCACAGATTTCAGGAAGTAAATAATTCCTGCTATGCCTTGGCAAAGTTACTTCCTCATACAAACGCCAGGATTTACTAGCTTACTCTAGGTAAAGGAAATATTTTGCCTTTGCTGTCATACAGTTTTATACAATGAAAAAATAAAATTCCACCCTGGAAAGTATTTACACATATAAAAATACAACATAAAACACATGAATACCAGAGTTGTTTCCTCAACAGATTTATTTTATGACAACTAGGGTTTAAAGAAGGCTCCAGAAAATGATGACATAACATTCACAGAATACAGTGTAAACTATTAGGTGGATCACCACATTTCCTCACAAAAACTCCTCCATAAATTATTTTGTGGCTGCAAGCTTTCTGTGTAAAAGACCATATGCTAGTTAACTAAAGTGCATCATGGCCTCAACTGCTTAGCTCCCCCAGCTGCATCACTCAGCTTCCCAAAAGTGAATGTGGGGCAATCCCGCCCCTCCCCCAAGAAAAGTGGCTGGAGGAGCACAACGAGCTGGGGCCAATACTCTGCTTGTCCCACCATGGCTAATGAGTGGGTGGGGAAAAGTCGAACCCCTGCTGCAGGTGTCAGGTCCCTTCCCACTAGTACCTCGCTGGCTGCCGGCCAGCCCCTTGCTCCTCCTGAGCACAGTGTCTCAGATGTTGCAGGCAGCTAGCAACACAATCTGAAGGATGATTCATGTGCAACTGTACATCTCTTACTTGCCAGTTAGAAATAAACTTTTCATCTCAAAACAATGTTTAAAAACATATATTATGAAGAAGGGAATGATGGAAAAATTAATAAAAGTATTATAGATAAGATATTTAATGACTCCTGAAATGTATAATGTAACTTTAGAAAGAGCTTCATCTAGTGTGGTTTTTTTTTTTTCCTTTTCGGTGTTCTGTATCAAAATGTATACAATTAAGAAAAGGGTAATGGGGAAGGGAGGAGGCAGAAGACCAAAGAGACTGAAAAGCAAGAAACTTAAGAGAAATCTAGAGGATGATTTCTTTAAGAGAAGCTGAGACTACGGGGAGACTGAATGCTGAAGACCCTAATGATTGCCTTCTGCAACTGGTTATTCCTAAATATGAGTGGGGAAATCTAACCACCAAAAGAACATAGAACTGAATGAGCCTCCCAAGTGTATTGGGATCCTAGATCATATTTGTAATGTCTAAACCCCTAACTCGAATTAGCTGTTACTCCTCGTGGAATGAGGTTTAACAGCTAATTCGAGTTAAGGGGTTTACTTCAAACTCCCATTTCACTGCCATGTGTAGACGCGGGCAGTTATTCCGTGCTAGTCAGTTTCCAAAATGGCGACTGGCCAGGAACATGCTAATGAAGTGCAGGATATTTAAATCCTGCGCTTCATTTGCAATTTTGGTCGCCCTCATTAGCCTCCCTAGTTCGAACTAGGGGGCTAGTGTAGATGTACCCTAAGAGATTCAGGTCCCAGACTACGGCTTGTGGGTGCTACAGTAACACAAGTAATACAAAAGCAGAGATAACATCCGATTTTCTCTTGGTGTAAATGGGTGCAATTCCATTGACTTCAATGGAGATATGCAGATCTATCCCAAGGGAGAATTAGAGCCCAACAAGTGATGAACTGCATTCCAAAAACAACTGATGAATGAATCATTTCCCAATTATTCATAGGTTCCGTTGGTTTGCATAAACTGTGTGGTGACTAATTAACAATAAATACATTTGTAAATGTTACAATCAGCTTATAAAGATTACACAAAGAGAAAAAATGAATATCTTCTATGTCATGAACAACTTGACTAGCAATATGATTAACTCTACTCGTGCGCGTGGCTTACTTATTCCTTTCACACAGCAATTGCACAAGGTTTAACTCTTCCAAATAACTCATTTCAAACCAAAATCCATCACCTGGGTTGTTTAGCTTGTACCTGTGATTTATAACTGACAGGCAGATAAAATGAGCACTACTTGAAAAAGAGCCAGAACCACAAAATTAGAGCCAGCTCCATTGCACACAAGTTATCAAGCTTCATATGAATGGAAAAATATAAAAATGTGTCTGAAGAGTCCTGTGCAAGATAGATGGGCCTTGATATGGCAAGTTTGTCAAGGTGACACTCATGCTCTCTGCTTTACCAAAGAAATCCTTTGACATGACTTACCTCTTCTGGCATACCTTGTAGATGGTTATGTAGTAACATGATGTAGGAGTCAATTGCGGAAGAACTCTGTACCTGTGAAGTATAGGGGTGGTGAGGCCTGCATTCTCCCCCCCTTTCCATTCCCCCCCCCCCTTTTTCCCTACTCCTGATGAGCCAGAAGCAAGCCTCTAGGAACATACACCATTGTAGCAAGAACGAATTGTAGATAAGGGCGGGAACATGATCTTGTTTACCTAACTGAATTGATCATGTAAACAAAGTCAAAGGACAAGCAGTACAGCTGAGCCATACTGTAAAAAGCAATGAGTAACCCCCCCGGAAATTTTTAAACTGCCACAAACAAGGTAGAGACACAGTATTTAAAGCTGCACCAGAGCACAGCAATTTGGACCTCACCGATGGGCTTTGGGTACCAGCGCCTCAGAAGCTGAAACAGTCTCCCACTTCATCAGCAGCGGAAATGGGGTTTCTGGCTAGCCGAAGGGATGTAAGAAATGCCGCTTTTCCTATCATGTGTTCTTTTAATTAAGAAGCACAGCTGATAGCTGTCAGGAAATATACTACTTGTGTTTGACAGATACCTGTGTAGCGTCCTTTGTACTTTGAGAACCCAGTGTCGGACCTGAGACTCACTCTTACCGGCAACACATGATTTCCTCTTACCTTGATCTTTCTCTTTTGGTCACACTTTATATTAAGGTTTCTTTTATGTATAGTTCAGAAAAGACTGATAATTGATTAATAGATGTTTTACTAAATGGTTAACTAGTATCCAACACCTTTGAGTGATATGCTTATAGCTATCTATAACATACATTCTGAATGACTGTATCAGGCTTATATCATCAATTTATAATCCTTTAAAAATATTAAAGGCTCCATTTATAAATAGTTAAGTGTGATCTTTGTCTCTGCAGGAAAAGTATTTTCAAAGGTGGCCCACCTAATTCCATTTTCTCTTTTGCAAAATTCTTCAGTGCTCTAATACTGACAAGAATCTGTTTAATAAGCCAAGGGCAGTTTATAGCACCTATTCCAAAACCCTGCTTTGATTATTTAATAACAGGAGCTGGTAAAATTATTCACAGTGAGTATCTTCCTTTGATTAAAGATTCCTATTTACTTCAATGAAGGATCAGCATTTAGACGATGTCATCACAGCTGGGAGTGAGCCTCCCACCATAGATAGATAGACTCACGCTAGCTCAAATAGCTGTGTGAACACAGGAAGCAGTTTGGACATTTAAGCCCAACCAGTGCCCTGGGTCTGAGCTCATTTTGGCTTGCCTGAGCCTACACCAGGGCTATAACACACTGGTAGTTTAGCATGCTAGTTCAAGTGAAACTAGCATGAGTCTGACTGTCGGGGGGGGGGGGGGGGGGAGGTTCACTCCCAGTTACGGTGTAGTAAGTACACCCTTGATCTCCAGATATCTGTGACTATATTCAAGCTTATTGCCTTTTTATTCTTGATCTTTTTTTGTTTATTTGCAGTTGGTCTGATAAATCACATGGTGTCATATCTGTTCACTGACTGGATGTTCCTTGTTCTCAGATTGGACAAGCTCTTTGGGTGTAAAAACCTGCACATTCTGTTTTAAGTATTTATCCTCATACATGTGATTTTGAAAAGTCACTTTTATAAATGTTTGTTCCAGTAAACTTCCTTTTCTCTAATGCTCATGAAGAGCAAACACATAAAGGTGCATGAGCATATGTAAAAACTTGGATAAATCCTAGCAGTCACTTACTGGTTCTATTAAATCCTACCCAAAAGCTAGATGTTTCTCTGTACACAAATTCAAGTAAGAGGTGGCGCATAAAATTCATCACCTCAGGATGCAGTGTGCCTCACAGACACTCCTTTGAAGCACTGTTTCTTCTGAGGAATAGTAATTTGCCACTGGCTTATACCTACAGTGAATTACAGAATCATAGAATCTTATGGTAATAGAACTGGAAGGGACCTCGAGAGGTCATCAAATCCAGTCCCCTACCTTCACGGAAGGGACAAGCACCATCTAGATCATCCCTGACAGATGATCTTGCTATAACTTGCTCTTAAATATCTCCAATGATGGAGATACCACAACCGCCCTAGGCAAGTTATTCTAATGCTTAACCACTCTGACAGCTAGGAAGTTTTTCCTGATGTCTAACCTAAACCTTCCTTGCTGAAATTTAAGCCCATTGCTTCCTATCCTATCATGATCATCCCATATTAAGGAGAATAATTTTTCTCCCTCCTCCTTGTAAGAACATTTTAGGTACCTGAAAGCTGTTATGTCCCCTCTCAGTCTTCTCTTTTCCTAACGATATAAATGGTAATTCACTTGGGCTGTGTCTACATTGGCACCCTTTTTCGGGAAAGGGATGCTAATGAGACCAGTCGCAATTGCAAATCCGCGGGGGATTTAAATATCCCCAGCGGTATTTCATTACAAAACTGCCGCTTTTTCCGGCTCGGGCTTTGCCGGCAAAAAGCGCCAGTCTAGACGGGGATCTTGCGGAAAATAAACCCTTTTCCCTTGAAAGTAGGCATAAGAGATCTTGCGGAAGGGTTTATTTTCCGCAAGATCCCCGTCTAGACTGGCGCTTTGCCGGCAAAGCCCGAGCCGGAAAAAGCGGCATGTAAATGCAAATACCGGGGATATTTAAATCCCAGCAATTTATGCGACTGGTCTCATTAGCATCCCTTTTCCGAAAAGGGGTGCCAATGTAGACACAGCCTTAGGGTACATCTATATTGCAAGCTTATTTTGGAAAAAGCTATTCCAGAAGATATCTTCTGGAACAGTTTATTTTTAAATAGAGCGTCCACACTACAGGGAAGCCTCAAAATTAGTCCAAGGCAGTCTCCCCTAATGTGGATACGCTATCTCAATTTAGAGCCCCAGGAGGCACTGGGGAGGAATAACTTAGAATCGCCCTGGTGAGGAGCTATTTTGACATAGCAGCAATGGAGCATCCACACACACCCGAAAGAGCTTTTTTGGAAGAGGCATTATTCCTCGTGGAATGAGGTTTACCAAGGTCAGAAAAAGCCCTCCATTATTTCAATTTTCTTTTGAAATAACGCAATTGCTATGTGGACACTAGTATTGTTTTTCCGGAATAACAGCCATTATTCCAGAATAATGGTGCAGTGTAGATGCACCCTTACACTGGTGTGGAGTAACTCTGCTAACATCAGTAGAGTCGTGATGGTTTGAAGGCAGTGCAAATGAAATCAGAATCAGTCCTGGAATCTTCCAAGCCCCATACAGACAGTCAATTCTGCAATTCTACCCTGCACCTCCCATGAGTGTGAGGATATTATAGGTATTTGTATTGTTCTCTATAACAAATATTATCTACAAAATTCTTATTTTTTACATAGAAAATTAAGTGGCAACATGCATCTTCAAAAATTGATGAATATGCCCTTATTTAGTTTAAGATTGATAGCCCTTACCATTTCTAAGACATTATTATACTCCAGCCTTTTGAGGTCTTAAAATGTCACGAGGCCTTTAACCCTCCCACAATTCTTGTTGCCTGCACCAGTAAATGAGTCAAGTACAAACTGGCAGTTCGCTGCTGCTAATCTCAAAGAACATACTTGCAATTCATAAATGCAAATTAATCACATCTCCCTTTAATTTATAATTTTTTAAACATTAAAATGTCATACACACTTTTGGTTCACAAGCAGAACTGCAGGAACAATTAGACAGTAATATGCTTTAACTATACAGTATAATAGATGCTACTTGCTTGAAAATTCAGTTGGTGTTCAGTATTCAGCACTGTACATATGCAAAACTCATTAATTCATATAATACAGAAAGCCCTGAGGTCTTAGAAAAATAGTGATTACTTATGTGGGTAGTTTTTCTGGACATTCAATCTAGTAATAGCTTGTCAGTGATGACAATGAACTTTAATATGTTCACTCACAAATATATTTGTTGCGCTTGAGAGTTTTCACAAAAGGTAGTTCCCCTTTATACCTGACTGCAAGCTTAATTGCTTTGCAGAATGTGCAATTACAAGACTGCTCTAAGCTGTCCGAACAGTGGAGTTTGGGGTCTTCTCATTTGTCTTTCCAAAACAATCATGTGTTCCTGTTAATGTGCATTGCAATATAACTGTCCATCTACGTAAGGAGTGGGTAAACATTTTGGTCCGATGGCCACATCTTGGTATGGAAATTGTATGGCAGATCATGAATGCTCAGAACATTGGGGTGTAGATGGGGTGAGGGCTCTGGAGAAGGACCAGAAAGGAGAGTGCTCCAGGCTGGGACTGAGGGTTTCAGAGAGTAGAGGCACAGGGTCGGGGTGAGGAGGCTATGTAGCTCTGGCTGAGAGTGCAGAATCTAGGTTGTGGCTGGGGATGAGGGTTTTGGGGTGCTGGAGGATGCTCCAGGCTGGCATAGAAGGGTTTGGAAGGCAGGAAGGAGATCAGGGCTGGGTCAGAGGTTTGAGGTGCGAGGGGGCACAGAGGTGCAGGATTCCAGTGGCACTTATTGAAGCAGCTCATGGAAGCAATGACACGTCCCCCCTCTGACGCCTGTGTGGCGGTGCAGCCATGCAGCTCTGCGCACTGCCCTGTCCGCAGGCACTGCCCCTGCAGAATCCACTGGCTGCAGTTCCCAGCCAATGGAAGCTGCAGAGCCAGTGCTTGGGGTGGGGGCAGTGTGGAGCCCATGCCTGCCGCTCCTTCTGAGGCCATACAGAACAATTTTATGCCACAGAGCAGGACAATGCAAGCCCCTGATCCCAATCCCTGGCTGAACCACTGAAGCAGGGCAAGCTCCCAACCTTGCTACCCAACAGGAACTTGAGGGCCAGATTAAAAGGATCGATGGGCTGGATTGTGTCCGTAATTTGCCTACCCTGATCCAGGCTGAATGTTTATCATGCTAAAAATTCCTGACACACATTCATCCTGTGTGTCAAGCCAATGAGAGAGGAAGTAAGATGAGCCTGTCCCCTATAATAAAGGTAATTAAAAAAAACAGTGGATTGTATTTTCTGCAGGAGTAAAATTTAATCAAGTTTGTGAACATATTTTAAAATTCTCTTCAGAGACTATATTGTAATTACATTGGAGACAAGTTCTAACACACTGCTTAGGAACACGTAGCTCTTGTGCGGAGTCACCCTCAGCTCAGTTGCTAGGACTCTGCATGAGGCTGCGGTGTAATTACCATCAGACTAGTTGGAGCTAGAAGAGGGAAAAATAAACTCCAACCAGAATGCAAGAGGGCTGGAAATAAATTTCTAGAGAGAAGGAACTCTAGGGTCTAGGGAAGAGAGGTTCTGCAGGAGAAACCTAGGAAGACACAGGGTTGGGAAAAGCTTCAGTGAGGTTCATATTTTGTTAGTGAAGTTTGAGTTAAGTTCAATGTGTAAGTTTTGGGCATTAGTCTATTGTGTGTGTTTTGCTGAGCAGGAACATGGTACATGTGATACCAGTTCAGAGAACTAGTTTACAAGGTCTGATATAATTTGGCAGAAGCACAAGAAAAGCACCATACACAAAAATGAAATTTAGGGTAAAATTCTTTCCTTCGGTGACTCTTCTGAAGCAATTGTAGTTTATAGTTTTCAATTATAGTTTGCTTTATCTGAACTGTTTCTTTATCCCCAATTTGTGATCATAGATCCATTGAGGAAAATTAAAAGGCACCACAAATACAGTTAATAAGTTAGGGTATTGGGCATTTTAATGCTATACATCAGACTGAGGGGAGGCAGGATATCATAAAGATGAGAAGAATCAACACTTGTCATTAGTTGAGAGATGATGGTCAGCCAGAGGCCAGTTATTTAGAGATTAATGACATTTTAGTGGAGAGCTGAGCAGTGTTCCCTCTAAACTGCCCCGCAGCACAGCTTCATAGGTGATTAATCAGCCCCACACAGTCAGAAGCTGAGGGCTCTGTGCATGGAGCTGACTGACTGGGTGGGGCTGATTAATCACCTGTGAAGCTGTGCTGCTGTGCAGTTTAGAGGGAACCCTGGAGCTGAGGTTTACCCACCCACAACAGATATGTGATCTCCTTTATCATTTATTTTTTTGCTGATGCCCTCTAACCACATCTTTGATAATGATAAATACATTTACAGGGTTAATCACTGTAGGCACAATGTGTCCAGCTATTTGATAGCATTGTCATCAGTTAGATGAAAAGCTGGTAGCCCATCATTGAAGTAATTCAGCAGCGCTTGTCAAGGATATGTGACAATCTGAAATTGACCACATCTACATCATGGATTGTTAGAGAAACTCCATGTGAAAATATTGGCTGCAAAATTATCCTCTCCTGTTTGAAACCAATTCAGGGATGACCACTGGTACCTTTGAAGGTCAAATCCTGTTGAGTAAATGGTTGGGTTGTTGACAAGAGAGTTACTAATGACTGTCATCACTGACCATTCACTATACCAAGTAGATTCTACCTTCAGGTGGCGGGGCACAAGTGACTGTAAAGGTTGTTGAAAAGACAGGTTAACTTCTCCAAAGACTCCACCCCACCCTGCTTCTTCCCATCATGCGCTGCACCTTCCTGCCTCACCTTACCTCTTCCCCAGCCATTTCTTCTCCTTCCTTTCAGAGTGTTGTGCCCTCACTCTTCAGTGCCTCCAGAGGCCACAAAACATCTGATCTGTGGCAAGTAATAGGTGCTGAGAGGGAGGGGGAGGCACTGATTAGTGAGGCCCAGGGGTGGGCAGGAAGCACTGGGGGATGGAGAGGATCCTTATTATCTGCATAGGACTTCCAGATATTTTTGCCTACTATATAGTCATATTGTAGGTCTTAACTAAATACCAACAATATTTATTTGTCAGAACAACAGGTATCCAGACATTAGCCATAGCCAGACAAAAAAAAATCTACCTACACATTTTATGCTCTGCTGGTTGTTTATTATGCTGCCTTTTGAATATGCTGAGTTGCAACTCTTTTTCTAGTTATTCCTTTTATTTTTATACAGATAGATTAGTTCTGAAAATCACTAATGCAAGTAATAAATGCTTGAATTACACTATTAACTAACATTTAAAAATATGAATATTTAAATATTTTATTTATGTTTTTTAGAAATCTGAACATTTATCCAAACATTCACTTTACAAGTTTAACAGGGTTTATTTGTTTGTTTTTGGTTTTTGTTCTTTTTACTGAATGGAACTCTGTAATGGCTTTTAAACATAAACACATGCTTTCAATTAAAGATTTAGTTGGTAAAGCACTTTTCCCGTTAGATTTCATATTGCATTGGAATACATCTCTGACTTTCCAGTCACATGTTGAATTTGTCCCTGGAGATGAAGAAAGAATATTGAAACTTCTCTGACTATTTAGTTGTCATCTTTAAAACAACTTTAGGTATTACCGCTGATTTAACTAGAAAACAATTTTCTAGCATCTCTAAGGGCCCAATATTGCAAGCCTCAATTCACAATTAGAACTACTGGCTTCATTGAGATCATGATTGTGTATAAGGACTTATAGGACCAGGCCCTGAGTGAGGGCATTCTTTTCTGAGATGGGTAAAAATGGGATTCTATTAATGTACCAACATAGGATCAGTTTTAAATGCTGAGTAATCACAACATTCAGGCCAGGAGTCAGCAAAACATTTGAGGCTCGTTCTTAATTTTAATGGCAACCCTGTTCAGTTTACCTTTCAGCACAAGTTTGGGTGCTTGTTGAATTGAGGCTCCAGTGAAGTCAATTGGAATATGAATGAGTTTGACACCTCCCAGGCTCAAGCCTTTGGCCCTGCGTATGTGCAGCACAACACAGCGAGACAAGGAACAACAATGTCTAGTAGAGTATAAATTTTCTATTTTATTGAAGCCAATCTTGTTACAGCAAGAAATATAAAGATGTTTTCCACATTATTTAAATGATAACCAGTTTGTAGAGCTGCGTGTCTGAAGTAACAGACGTCTCCTGTAGTGCAAATAAACCCGGAGGCTTCATACAAAGGTGTTTAGTAGCAGCAGGAGAGATAGTGTAAGAGACGAATGCCTGCTTGCCTGCTTTGTAGTCTCTGCCATCATAAAGTGCTTGGAACTGTTCAATTATCTTTCTGCAGTTTATTCTTTTGTTGCTGCTGACAATCTGATTTTGGCTGCATGGTATATACTTTAAAATATAAAATAAGACATGAAACTAAATCTATATGATTTATTCACTGTTAAATTTCAAATGCTTTTATTGAAGAATTATTGTACTGAACTGCTAAAGAGATGAATTTTTAATACAGCACTCATTTCAGTAGTAATACTTCTATAGCACACTTTTTTACCCAGAGACCTTAAAGCTCTTTACAAAGGAGAGTAAGTATCATTATCACCATTTGACAAAGGCACATGGAAATGAAGAGACATGGCTAAGGTCACAGCTAGACCTGTGACACATGTCTCTTGATTCTGATTCTAATGTCTTAGCTACCAAACTATGCTTACTACCTGAAACACTTTCAACACTGATGGCTCCCTGACACGTGTAATAATTGCATATCTCCTTGTATATAATAAGGGCTAACTATAGAAGAAGTGCAAGGGACTAATTTGACATTTTACTATATCCTAGGAGCATGCTTGGGCTTCATCTAATATCGATGTGGATAGTGTGGCAAACTCTATCCATCACATTGATAACAGGGCATTCCTGAAGCAAGAAAATATTTGGGGAAAAGAGGTATTCCAAACTCCTAAACACACAAAAAAGATAACAAGCCCTCCTCAAAAGTCTGAATAGATGTGTGATCTTTACTGTATGCCCCAAAGGTTAAAAATTTCAGGCTGTTTCGGCCCAGTGACATGAGGGAAACAAATTCCAAAGCCTATCAAGTTAAATTCCTGCTAGCTAGTTCCCTCTCCTATAAAACAAGGGAACCCCCAGATCTTGCATATTTTAGCTGATTTTAATGGTGGCAGTGTGCAACAGAGAAAAAGAGACATGCACTGAAGATAATTCAATGGTACCTCATAATTAAGAGTGTCAGAATCAGATGACACATCCAATAATATCAGCATTGATGCTTGAGGCTAATCTGTCACCAGGAAGAGGAAATTATCTCTGAATGTGTCCAGGACCACATTTTAACAAAGATTAAACACATCTGGCACAGTTCTATAATCTGATCCAGATCCTCAGCTGTAACCCCTATGAAAGTCAAAGGTAAACTGGGCCTCCATTCTCACATTACAGCCTGAGTTTGGTTCTGCTCTCTCCCAACCTGGCATAAGTGATGAGTAACTAGTGACATCAGTGAATCTATACTGGTGTAAGATCAGTATAGGGAGGAGAAGAATTGGGTCTTTAGTGAATAGGCATCATAATTTTTATTTTAAATTCCATATTTTTGTTCAAAGTTTATAATGGTTTACTAAGTATGCATATCTCCAAAAAGGGCCATATGTGGAGTTTAATATATCCATCTTACCCACACCACATATCATTTGAAAGCTTATTTTGTGTGCATTTTTATTAGGTATGTTGTGGTGCTGTGAAGTAGTTAGTAAGCCTTGCAGCCCACGGTGCAGTTTGGGTTTACGCGGGGCTCAACACATGGCCCGCAGGTGGAAGCCAAAACAAAAAAGTAGTCAAGATAATGGTCTTTTTCTGATATGTGTTTTAGTAGTTAAATTCCTGGACTGTCATTGCTCATTAAAAGTGCTGTTATATGTGTGGAAGTCAGGTAAATATTGCATTTTTTTAATATCAGCAGAACTGACTTTAATGGGGCCTGCGTGTTGTGTAGTCTTGCCTTAATCTTTGTATTCATGCCGGTCAGTGTGAAAGAAGCTATTTGCATATATATTTGCATGTATATATAACCACACTTAAGTTGAGGCCCTCGACATGTGCTGAGAGTATCACTGTGGCCCCTGGGGCATCCAAAGTTGATTAGCCCTGCTGTAGGGTAAGTGAAGCAATGGTACCCATTGAAAGTGTCAGTTTTTTGCACAGTTCAAGAAACACCACAACACAGCTATTTGACTTGTCCGTTTAAGTAAATTTCAGCAACTTAATGTAATGTTATTAATCAAAACTACCAAACAACTTATTAAAAGATTTCTCCAGATTTTGCATAGACAAGTATTTTTCCCCCCAGAAACAATGAAGCTATTTAGCACATGGCAAAAATGGCCAATATCAACATTTTGCAATAAACAAACATGAAATGTTTTCATATAACAGATTCTTCGTTGGCAAAGTATCTCACCAGTGATTATAATAGTTTTCTTATTTGTGGTTAAAATGTGTTGACAAAATCAATTCCACACTGAAGCTTGTACATCAGCAGCACTAGGACTGTGTGCACATAGTTTGTACTGCTCAGTGGGTAGATCCACATGCATGAATTCCCAGTGTAATGATTCTTCATCTGCAAGCTTTTGCCCATACAAAATAACATCTAGTCTTCTGGTAGAAGGTTTAAATTTGTAGTTTCCTATGCATTCAGGATTGGCCTTGGAATTATTCTTGAAACTAGTTTTTATTTCAGTGACACTTATGCGCAGGTCAGTGTTAGCGGTGACAATGAACAATGTCACAGCATGAATATGCAAATACTATGAAAGACGTGGCTTGAGAAGTAGTGAAGATAAAGTTTACAAACAAGTCCTTGCCTTTGCACTGAAAAGGGACAAGTAACATGTTACAGCTTTTGCAAACCATATCTTCAACAATATATCAAACCTATTTGACTATGAATTGGAGGATCTTATCAAATACTGGACATATCAAATATGCAAGACCACTGGGGCTGACAGCCTCACCAGGCCCCTAAACAAGGTTGGGGGGAAGGGCCTGCTCCACACCCCTTGAAAAAGCAGAGTCTCAAGTGGCTATTGCTAGGCAGCTCTCAGTGCTGCCCAGAGAGCACTGTGCCTCCCCAAGGAAGCCCTCAATGCGGCCTGGGGCACACTGCACAACACTACAGCAGTAATTTAAAGGGGCCCAGGGCTCTGGCCACCACCTATGTCAGTGGCTGGGAGCTCTGGGTCCTTTTGTATCACTGGGTCCCGGAGCAGTTGCCCCCTGGCCCTCCTTCCCCACCATCAGCAGGCCTGTGCAAGAGTCTCTACTGAATACAGCAAAGGTTTGTGAAGAACACATGGAGAAATTTGGGAGAGGTTCACTTCATTCTGAAGGGTCAAATAGCTTATTCAACCTACTCAAGAAGTCTAGTATCAAAGCATTTGCAAACGTGGCCAAGACAACCTCGTCTGGCAAGGGAGGCACAGTCATAGCAACTATGAGTCCAGAAACGTTTCCACGGAAATCTGTCCTTAGCAAAATGAAGAGATGTTACAATGGCAACTATTGTTAGTCATCCAATAATGCCCAAGCCTATGTCCCTCCTCTATGCTGATGGAGCAATGATAAGAATAGACAAAGCTAATCCAGGGAATCAAATAGAAGCTCAAGATGAAAGAGTCCATAAGTTAAGAGAATGCAACAAAGAAACCAAAATGTATATCAGAGATGTTGTGACTCTCATACTGGCTGGAGATAAATTCCACACATTTGATTAATTGGATGCTGAGTATTTGATGCAAATCCTAAAAGGATTTCAGAAAGCTAATTCTGACATCAAAGTCTTTGACAGCTACAACAATAACTCTGTGACAAATGCAGAAAGATAACACCAGACAGGATCTAAGCTTGAATGAGAGAAATACAAAATGGCTAATGGATGCCCTGTGTTACAGAAAAAGTTTCTACCCATGGCATCCAACAAGCAGAGTCTATCACCAGTAGAACTGCTGAAGGAAACCCAAGTAGACACAAGGATATTTCTCCATACTGTATGTACCAATATGGCTTTTGAGTCTCTTGGTGTCAAAGAAACCATAATAACTAGGTTGCCTGATACATATGTATTGTTCCTTGCTGTTTTCTGTCCTCCAAAAATGGAACACGAAGCTAACATGAATTGAAACAAGCATCATTACCAGCACAGCTGACAAGTGTGCTTCATACCTGTGCATGCAATTGTAACGCACCCACTCCTGACTTCTGCAACATGCTTCCTGCTGTATGTGCAGTATTAGGATGTGACTCTGTGTCATCCCTATTTAATATGAGGGAAAGGGGGGAATCTATATTTAGTGTTGTCAAAACAAAGTGAGCTTCTTACTTCAAGAATCATGCCAAATTGAGAGAGTGTGATGAATAAATCTCAATTTCTGCAACAAATCAGAGGGTAGCAGTGCTATATGATCATAACAAAAAATAGAGAGACCCATATAGAGACCTGCATTACTTGAGCCTCATCAGAAAGGACAAGTCACTGGCCAAACTCCCACTGTATGAGGACAGTTTTGAAGCTCTTGTCAAGAGATCATCTTTATAAACTAAAATTCTCACATAGGTAAACCAAATGTTGGATCACCATTTCCACATGGGTGGAAAAATATGTTCTATATTCTTCTAAGGCCCAGTTGCATCTGGGTAGCTAAAAGACCATATTTGGTATTTGTGTAAGGAACAGGTGCTGCATAATCAGTTGTATGTGCAGTCAGAACAATCTTTCTTGCATGAAAGTGTATACATGCCAAGGCAATGAAGACTGTGGGAAGCCATGCACTCTCAAAGAGCATAATCATGAAAATGACATTGGTAATGATGTTGACTAGAAATGTAACCATCTTTATTATCTTTCAATTATATCTATACACATTTATTATTAGATATGGTTTTACCCTTTAAGATCTAGTGATGCACTGGGGTCTCAAAGAAATCCAATTATATGTCTTGATAGAATACATAGAATCACTAAGCTAATGGAAACAAATGCAAATATTTCAGAGTGCTCATTTTAACATGTGGATTATGTCATTATTCATCCTCATTTCTATAATAATGGCATCACTTGACAGCATCATATCATACCTCATCTTAAATTATAAGTAAGCAGCTTTCAAATGGTCTATGATGTGTATGAATGTTGAAAAAATGCATTAAACTGACCATATAGGTGAGGTCTGCTGCTTGACAAAATTAAGTAATAAAGCTTCTGATGTTTAGTGCACTATCTCCTGTGAAGGAAGAATGTACATGATAGTAATTATGATGTATAGCTCTTCATAGAATAGGAGTTTCCATAGAAAGATTCATGGTTAATGATGCATATTTTGCTGAAATCAGTAGTATTGCCTTTTTGGCTCAAGAGACCCAGCTAACACTATGAAACTTTATGAGATCATTTTTTCCCATGTCTTGGTATGGTATAGTATACAGAGGCCTCAGCTTTCTCTTGGTACCAACTGTATGTATCTATCATTCAGATATTTTGGTGGCTAGTATCTTCTCTGCACCCCAGATTCCTCAGTCTTCAATTTTAAAGCTAATTATTGCTTTGACACAAGGATGTCCTTTGTATCAATATAAGGTAATTATAATACATCTTTCAAGAATTATAAATATCTTCTAAAGGAGAAGAATTTAAAGAGGTTTTGTCACACCTTTCACGGGCATCTAAATATTCTGAAACTTTTCTGTTCCTATTCAAGCAAGCTACATACTGGGAAATACCTTCCGAATGCAATAAGAAAAGGGGGGAGGGGGGGGAATTACAGCTGGATTGTGATCCTGTTCTGCCTTGCCACATCAGGGACCAAAAAGGCTCTGCCCTATCACACTCCTTTACATGACCACACAAGACCTACCAGAACTTGAGTCCAAGTGAAGTAGTGGTGGAGTAAGGAGTAAAAGCGTGTCTGATATTACTTACTCCCAGTGAAAAAGAGAATGGGGACGTCATGGGATGATGGTGAGAATCTGACAGAGCCGTAACTCAGGTTCATCACCATGCATAGGCCGATGATGCCGGATGGATTTGAAGTGGAGGAGAGTATGCATTATTTGGTAATAACCTAATGCAACATACTGCCCCCTTTACAAAATAGTAACTCTGGAGGAACTGTGAATTAAAAGGGATGTAAGTAACAGTTCCCTTCTCACTTGCAGCTACTGCAGTCCACCAGTCCAATGCCTTTCAACCAAAGGCAAGACTAACTCTCAATCCAGCCCAAAAGTGTTAGAATGTGTAAAAATATTTTTTCAACCAACACTCTTTCTAACAGTGCATCAAAAGACTCAAAATAATTACAAAGTCTACCACAAAGTCAAAATTACAGTTTTAAGCTAACCATTTAGGAGAAATATTGGATGACTAAGTACAATTCAAGTTAGTTGCTAAATGTTAGCTATCTAATCTTTCTGTTGACAAATTTTTTTTTTTATTATTTTCAGTCTTTTGCTGCGCTTTTAGAAAGATTTTTTTTTTAATCTTTTTTTATTTTTGTCTTTTTGGACTTAAATAAACTGTGTTTCAACTAATAACTGCAAGGTTCATTTTGATATGCTTATATATTTTGAACTAGACTGTTTTACAAAATAATATTTGCAGTAAGTATTGAGATTTTTAATTGAAAACTGTTGCGTTTACAGCAAAGATAAATTAATTGAGGTGATTGATCAATTGTTTTGTTGGTTAAAAGGAGGAAGGCTTTGAAGACGCTGTAATTCTTCTAAGGCTTCTTTATGACAAACATCGACGCCTATTAATTTGTTTGGATCGATTTCATTGATCTCTATGCCTTCCAAAGAAAGTACTCTACTGAGCATCACAAATGGTTGAGCTGGTGCAAGTTGAGAGCCAAGGTTCACAACTTCTCTATCCACCATGGTCCCTTGTAGTTTGTGGACAGTGACTGCATAAGCGTGGATGATTGGAAGCATGCACCGCTCCACCAAGTCGTATCCAAAATTTGCCTGAAATTGACACGATATTGGCTCGATGATGTGCTTTGCGACATTGCTTTTAATTCATTTTCAACTTTTCATGAATTTGGTTGTGGCAGAAATAGGGCCATATTATATTGGTGTTGGTGCCAATTTTCCTGTTGCCTGGTCCACATTGTACTGAAGTATAACTTTAGTGCCCACATCTATTACAATTCTCTTTGGAATGCCTGGAGTTCGATTGATCTTCATTGGGATAACTTGAGAAAGGTTAGACACTTGTCTTTTCTGCTCAATTAGAGTATCTTGTGCTGTGATAGTGAACATTTGGAGATTCGTATTGTCTAAAGTAGACAAAACTTGATTATTGTGGGCACCTACAATTTTATAAGTTGGCAAGATTGTCAAAGCTTTTCCAAGTGAAAAGTCCCCTTGTTGTGTGCTTTCCTCACATTTACGAGGTAAAATATTTAGTTGTTCTCATGTGAGTTTTCCCTCTTTAAGATTATTTAAAATTTCAATAAATGTAGCAACTTCATGTGGTTGAATGCCCATGTTTGCATGCCAGCAGCTTAAGATCTCTGGATTATAGTTGTTGACAGTTTCCTCACCAAAACCTGTGCTTCAAAACACAGATACACCCTCCATTGGCCATGAGTTCACTTGCGTCAGGATCGAGAAATTGAGTACTTTCTGACGTTTGTCTAGGGAATCCAAAGCAACAGTACTCTGAATTTTTGTGACATGTATGGGTATGGCAATGCATTTAGTATGTTTCCTCTAGTCCTCGAAGCTCAGGATCAGCAGCCGCATCTGGTAGCTCACATATGACAATTTCATCAATGGCTCTTATGTATTCCTTGGTACCAAATCTTGGGAAATGTTTTATCCACGCTAGCATGTGCAAATGCGGAGAGCTGCAATTTTGAAATTCAATATGATACCACTTGTCGTCGATTGATCCTTTGAACAGTTGTTGATTAGTGTTTATATATTTGAGAATTTCATTCACCCTTAACATGAACTGTCTGGAGCTGACCACTAGATACTGTTCTACTAATTTTTTCTGGTCCTGTAGTAAGAAGCTGGTTGGATCTTGTTTGGATTGTCCATCTGCAAATAAAAGTGGTTTGATCATGTCGGGCCAATGTAAGTCATTACAGGTTAATGTAACCAAGAAAGTTGGAGATCCAAATGTTTTTACAGTAGCTATGATCTCGGAACATGTAGTGGGCCAATATGCACCCAATCCTTGCAGGTTTTTGACACATAAATGAATATTTTCTACCGTATTGTTATGTTGATGAACAGCGATGCTGGATTTTGCCCTGAGCATTTTGAACATTGAAAGAGCGTAAAACAAATAATTATTACGCTTGAACCTTGGATCATCTCCCATAATACAGTGTTGAAAAAAGTCAAGAGCAGTAACAGGAACCTGACGATTCTCTCTGAAGCCATTGTTACTGTTTGGAAAGAGATAATACTATGCTAGTTCTTCTGCTTCAGATTCGTGTGTCTCATTGACAATGTGGGCGTATCTAGACTACGCTAGACTTTCAAAAGAGGATATGCTAATTCCATGGGAATTTGCATATCTTCTTTCAAGTTCACTTTTGAAAGCGGCACTTTCGAAAGTGAAAGTAATTAAAACGCAGTTTTGTCAATGAACCCTCCCCCTTGTGGACAAGCCGCTTTTCCTTAAAAAATGAAGTTTACGTGGCTTGTCAACAAACGGGAGTGTTCACCGACAAAACCACGTCTTAATTACTTTCACTTTCGAAAGTGCCGCTCGAAAGAAGACATGCAAAATCCCACAGAATTAGCATATACTCTTTTGAAAGTCTAGCATAGTCTAGATATGCCCAGATCTGTTTTGCATTTTAATTTGATTCCTTGGAGTGGTACTGGTTTAGCATTGTCATTGTGGATGGCAACTATTTTGTTGACCGCAGGATGGTTACTAGAGATGGGCATCATTATGCTTGACTGCGCAGGAATGTGTTCTAAAACATCATTGTTGCCAGCACCGGCACATTGTTTTGAGGAGCATGCAAAGCAGACAAGTCTTGAATATCACAATCAATATAATTGATTGCATACTATGCTTGCAAAATATTCCTTTTGCAAATGCTATGAAGTTCATCAATTGAAGACACCTCAACAATGCAGGCTTTTCCATTAGGCGAATGTGCGGGTGCTCCTTTCAGTCCACAGGAATTAGAGTCGAATAGGTCATAGCGATCAATAAAGTTCATCACAGCTCAAGCATATCCATTGCAAATAATGATGACAAATTGATGCATCTGGAAAATGGTAGAGTGTCCTGCTCTCAGATCAGGAAATGGAGCTTCAATTGTAGTCACACTTATGTGTATTGCTGGCTTGTTGTCAAATTGAAGTTGAACTTGCTTTCCAAATAGCTGAGTCATTTGTAGCAAGTTGCTGACATAAAGATAATCGTTTTCAAAATGCATTTGCTGATTCCTTGCTGCCGTTAAGCATTTTGCATAAAAATCATCGGCTTTGATCAGGATATTGTCGATCGTCGTAGGAGTCCATTCATCTGGTGACTTGAAGTAAGCTTTCACTGTTGCTGTAGCTGACATGGCTGTACATTGTTCGCCACAATTTTTTTGGAAGAGAAGTGGATCAGCTTGATGGAATTGGCCTCATAGAATCCTTGTACCTCCTCCCAGATCCGACCATCTGCTTGATTGCTGTGGTTCGCAATTGTCGTCCTGCGATATTGAGGTGACAGAGTTCTTAGATGTTATAGCCTTGGGCAGGAATATCAATCTCAATGTCACAATAAAGGGGATTGTTCCACTGTAGCCATTGAAGAGCTGCTTGAAGTCGATTGACATCAACATTAAACTTGCGTAAGATGTTGACATTGTCTTGGGTCTCCGTAATGAACACCAGGCCACATGAATCTAAAGGTCTTGGTAGCTTGGAGAGTAATTGTTCTGGTACCTCGTGAACGTCTTGAGCGAATAACAAAGCTTGTTTTTTAAAGCCATATTGCCCGAATTTGCTGTCAAATTTAATGATTTTCACGAAAGGAACTATACATGAAAGCAGTCTTTTCTCAACTGATGTCAAATTTTGAAGTTCTGGTGGCATATTGCCCGGATCCAGTTTGTTCCAGTATGCGTTAGGGGGAGAATTTAGGCTTACTGCCTTTGAGATGAGCTGTGCAACTGTTACATAACAGTACAGTAGGCTGATTCAGTAACTCTGTTGGCAAATACGACCGGGCTTGACAACTGCATCGAGTTGTCCGCAAAGTCGTTCGCTGTTTGGGATAAAGCAATTGTTTACAGACATTGCATGATTGGTCAGCAAACACATTAATTGCATTGGTGCATGCAGAGATGATGTTTGTTCTCGCTCATTGTCTCCGTTGAGTCATCTGCTCCTGATGCTGCTCTGGTGATTCAGTAGCTCATTGTGGGTGATAGAGCATTCGAAAGTGATTCAGACACTGCTCATGGTGATCTTTTGTTTCATTTTCTCAATCATGATGGTGAAGTTGTCGATCCTGGCTCAGCCACTGTAAGTAGTGATCCTCTGTCTCGTTGTGTCAAGCACGACGGTGATGGTCGTGATCTTGACTCAGTCTCTGCTCTTCCGTTTCAGACTGTCGGATATGACGCTGCAATTCTCTATTTTGTTCCAATCTGTGCTGTCGATCCTCTGCTGGTTCCCTTTGTAAGCAATGACTATGCAAAATTGATTTGTGTTGAAGACAACATTGTCTCTGTTCTTCGGTCTCTGCAAGTCGTCATTTTTTAACTGCCTCTCTGGCCTTTTGTAGTTGCTTGTCACATTGTTCTGCTGTCTCTGCCAACCTTCACTTGAGATAGTATTGACGCTTTTCCTCCTCCGTGGACATTTTAAGCACAATATTCCTCAAAAAAGGAAAAAGAAGAACAAACGGCTAGGCGGCACAGTGTCGGCCACATCGGCAGTACTGAGCCAGGCGGCAGAGCACGCTGCAGGAGCTGGTGGGGGTGGCCATGTTGGCACATGTGAAGTAGCTGGGCTGCATTGGCATGTGAGCAGGCTGCCAGTTGAAAATCCCATGACAAACAGACAAAAATGGTGGCCACTTAATAGAAAGATTGCCTAATGAAACAAATGTCATCTCACATGTTGCTCACTGACCAGTCACTTTAGCTATTCATTTTTTGTGCTGTCTGATTGGTCATTTGACTTACAGTGCATTGTTTCTCCTTTTTTATTTTAGTCAGGATAACAACTAATAATGCACAAGACATTTCCACTATGAATTGTTAGATAAATAACATGTTCTATTCAAATGCTTGAAGCTTTCAGAATTCTTAAGCATTTACACAAATATCTGAATGGCAGCTGAATACCTGTGACTAACAAATCAATTAACCCCACAAAGAGCAGCAAACCTAAGTCCTGCCGCCAATAAGGGAAGTGTTTGTATAACACGTTTTATATTATTTGATCAGTTCTAGAACTGATAGAACCCCTAAATAAGTTTTAAAATTAGAAGTCTAGTCTTTGTGAGGTATCACACTCCCTCACTATTTATAGTTTTTGCTTGCTCTACAAAATTCAATGCAAGGTATACAACCTATTGTCAGTCATGTGTAAAGCACAAAGCCATATATCTTGTCCTTATTATTGGAATTATTTGGCTGTCTTTTTTACTTTTCCATACAAAAGAGTCAGCTCCAGCTTTTATATAAAGCTTTCCTCATCCTAGCACAGGGGCTTTCATCTCAGGAGCAAGTAAACAAGAAAAAAAACAAGATTTCTTTTCAAACCTACAGCCTATAAAGGGACTGTTCAGCTTGTAACTTTTTTTGTACTCTAATCCTTTATTTTCTTTGTTTAATTTAATTCAAACTCACAGCCAGAATTGGCAAAAGGTTTATTATTTTTCTTTAAAGCACTATACAGCCGGACTGGATGTCTCGGGGGGTGGTAATAGAATGCAAGCTTTTTCATCCTGTAGGTCATTATTTCAAATCCTAGAATGGCTGAGTGTGACCCCAAACTTACCATATCACAGCTGTTTAGCAGCTTATCTCAGTTAAGTTTGTAGCACCAGTTCAATGGGTATTATGCTAGCGAAGGAAAACTAGGCATAGTGTAAATTAACAGGAGGAGAGAAGCTCCCACTTCCTACCTCAGGTCCCATGCCAAGTAGTCATTTAGGAAGATGGTCCCAGTGTGCCCATGTGGTCCATGAAAAAAAAAATAGTGCCAATTTGAGTAGTCCCACAGCTGCTTCCAGAAGAGGCTGAAGAGGAAAGATGGTGGAAATCCAACTCTACCTGAGTACCTTATTCCTAGAGTACCTGCTAGGATTTTACTAAGGAATCTCCAAGTCAAGGGGACACATTTCCTAACCATTAAAATGCAAGTTGTTTTTCCTACAAACTATTATATAAACTATTCTTTTGTTGGAATATAATCAATCTCATCATAGCTCTATCAAATTCTCTGGTTCAAAGAGGGAAAGAAGAGAAGAGAAATGATCACTGGACACAACCTCTGATTTTCTTAACCCTACAGAACTCACTTTCGCTTGGGAGAAAGAAATATTTTGGATATTCCAGTATTTTGCTCTTCTGTGTATTTTATATGAGCCTAGATAGCATCATTTTTCACCCAGATTTGCACTGCCCTAAACCTGCAGTAGAAGAGCACTGATTCCAGTTTATTTACCTAGTCAATATATTGCTCAAACAGCTGAAGGTCAATGTTGTTTTGTGCACAGGTTAAGTGGCACATTCGTTGCCGCTTTCACTACCTATGACTATGGAAAAATCTCTACAGGATTCACATTTATGATGGCTTAAAGGGAAATGAGAAGGTCCAGAATTTCTTTTGTGACAAAGAAATTCACGTTGGGCATAAGAGTGAAAAGATGGCAAGGAGGAGAAAAAACTGCTGAAAACCATCACTTACCAAAAGACAAATGATAATATGCATGATTTTAGAGTTTCAAAACAAATCATTTCAATACTTTTAAGTATTTTGTGTATTTTTTTTTTTGTTACAAATAATCTTAACAGCTTGGCCATTCAATGCTGTATTTTCTTGCAGTTCAAACAAACACTTTTACATAGACTAGAGTTGCAACTTGGTCTGAAAAAAGTAAAAAGATTACAGGGCATAAATATTCATCTTATGACCCTGAACTGTGCTAGTGAGAGGAAGAGGGGGTCATACTTAGGGATGTAATAGTGTAGTCGATTAACCCATAAGCAAAAGCCTATAGGTTAATGCTACAGACTACATGCATTTCTCCCTCCTTCCCCTCTCCCCCCGCCAGTAAATTTTTTAGCAGGCTGGCTAGCAGCCCAGGTAGCTCGCGCCAGGTCCGGGACCTACTCCTGCTGAGGCTCTGCATTTAAAGTGTATTAGGAGCTAGGCCGGCAGACAGCCTGGCTCAGTTCTGGCTTGTGCCAAGTCTGGGAGCTAGGTCCCCTCTTCCCCGGACAGGGGCTGCCCGCGGAGTATAGAACAGTCGACTAACCGATAAGCATTCAAGAGGTTAATTGACTATCCAGTTAACCGATATTTAACATCCCTAGTCATACTACCTAACTAGCATTTCTTTAAATTATGATTAGGACAGTTCCAAAGTCCAGTGGAATCTCTGCGAGATTTTCCATTGAATTAGCAGGTTTTAGAACAGGCCTTCGTGTGGGAATAAAGGAAGAACAACTCTTTGCTAAATCTTCAGAGCTAGTATAGTCAACATTCCTTCCAATACAACCATCCTGTGCACAGGGAAGGAAAGGTTAAGCAGGTGAGGAGACAGGTCCAGCACCCTGGTCTCAAAGAAAAATAGCTGATGCTTCTTGCAGTGCCATGCAATCATCCTACTTTGTGTTTCCCAATAGTGGGAGCCGATTGTGCCTCACCCCTGCTGTAGGCGTGTGTTACTCACCAGTGAGTGGATGTTGCAGGATTTTCACAGAATCCACAGAAGATGCAAATGTGTGGAAGCCTCAGCAAAAGAGCTTAAAGTTATACTGTAGCAACTCATATATTATATTCTGGAGGCTCTCAGTTCAATCTCTTGTGCCCCAGATATGGCAGCCATCACAAGGGCACTATGGGCAGGTGTGAGACAATTGTTCCACTCCCATATTTAGGGCTCTGATATAAAAAGCACAGTCTAACTCAGGCACTTCAAATGAAGCTCTGTCCTCATGACTAAGGCTAAATTCTGGAGAGATTTGGTATGAAAAGAGAAAAATAAATGCTGGCAAGATATCATAGGCCCCCCAAAAGCCAGCCCCTCTAATATGTTGTTTGGAAACCCAAAAGGTGCAGCTCTCTGTTGGTACAGCACCTATCACAATGTGATCCTGGTCCATGAGTAAAGCTCCTAAGCATGACAGCAATACAAATAATAAATAGGTTTCAATGCCTAACAATTGAACTGTAGTAAAGCCAGAGGCTCGCCTCTTACATACAGGTTTAGGTAAGTTTCATGGTGAATTAATGTCATCTCAGAACTGGCATGGGTGAAAGAACTGCAAAACTAAGCTAAGTGGTTCTGACATCTAAGTTAGGAACAAAAGAGAATTCTTGTACCATGGGAGATCTTCTGATATGTGCAGTCATTTATTAATCATCATTTCCAGTGTTTTTGTTGTTTTTTCCAAAATATTCTCATTATATAACTTTTTAAATAAGCCTAACTTTTATGGAATTTTCCACCAGTAAAAAACAACAACAACAAAAAAACACTAGGCTACAAAAGAACAAGTTAAGATGACTTCTTCTAACCCACCTGATCATGTGGAGTACATTTTAGTCACTTAGGCCATATCTACACTAGGAAACTATTTCAAAATAACTAAATTTGACTTAACTCCCAGTTTTACAAAATCAAAATAGCGTGTCCCAACTACAAGGAAGACTCGAAATTAGTCCAAGGCATACTCCCTTAATGTAGACACACTGCCTTGACTTGAAGCCCCAGGAAGCTCTGGGGAGTAGTTATTTTGAAATAGCAGCACTGGAACATCCACACTAACACTATTTCGAAAAACTATTTCAAAATTAGCGTTATTCCCTGAGGGTGCGTCTCAAGAGCACGGCTTAACTCAAAATAAGCTTCACAAATTGAGCTACATCAATTGCGTAGCTTATTTCAAAATAACTTATTTCAAAATTGGGAGCGTCTACACAACACTTTAAAATAGAACACTCTTCCTCCGACTTCCCTTACTCCTCATACAATGAGGGTTGCAGGAGTCAGAGTAAGAAGTCCTCCAGCTTGACATTATTTTGAAATAACTGCCTGCTGTGTAGACACGGATTAAGTTATTTTGAAATAACACTAGTTATTTCAAAATAATGTTGCTGTGTAGACATACCCTGAGAAAAGCAGCAGTACAGATTTTAAAAGAAGCAGTCCCTTATTTCAAAATAACGGGCTTGGTAGTATGGATGCTCTGCTTATAAATTCAACCTATGTGGGAGGTCATTTTGAAATAAAGCCCTAGTGTAGACCAGGGCTTAGAGACCATGAAAAATACAGTACACAAAACCCAGCCTTCCTATTTTGAAAACCAAATAAATACCACAAAATATGCCTATATAATTCACTGACATCCAGAGAGTAGAGAAAAAAATATATCATGCTCAACTTGAATTGCACTGTTCATAATGAAAAAAATCATCCATGGACACTCCACAAATCAGGAGGAGAGCTACTTTTAAATTATTTTATATTTTGCAAAAACACTTTGAACAGATTGGCTCATGAGCAATTAAATATCCTCCAAAGTGAGGATCACAGTTCATTTCCCTTCCACCATTTTATTTTATAATGAGGGACAGGATATTTATCTAATTTGGAAATATTTCTATATGTTGCTTTTGATATGATGCAATTTAGAATGATGAAAAAGAAGGTTTGTAGCATTACAAATAGGAGAATCATATTCACATCAACTCTCCACAAGCCTGCATTTTATTCTCACTTCGGGCTAAACCCAACTTTTCCTTATTTACATGGTTTTAACATTTTTACACACATGAGAAAGACAAGCTGGATTTAACAGTGCAAACAGATACAATGAATCAGCAGGAAAAAAATACAGGGACAGTTAACAACAGACTCTTGTCCTCAAAGCTCAGTTATTACTAGAAGACTTACCCGACACTGCTCAGGTCCTTTAGAGCAGGGGGTTGGGTGAGTGAGGGGTGCAGGAGTCAGAACAGGGGATTAAGGATGTGGGGGGTTCAGGCAGGGAGCAAGGAGTGTGGTGGGGTGCAGGAGTCAGTGTTGGAGGGTGAGGAGGGGCTCATGGCAGGGATGGAGTTGGAGAAGCCAGAGCAAGGGATGGGGGGCTCAAGGAAGACAGTGCAGGTGCAGGAGTCAGGACAGTGGGCTGGGAGGTGTGGGGAGGCTCAAGGGAAAGGTTAGTGGGCTCAGGGCAGGGGTGAGGGTAGCTGGTGGCTACTCCCCAGGACAGGCTCAGGGCAGCCACCAGCTGCTTCCCAGGTCTGGAGTGCTTGCTGCCCCCTTGTGGTCATTTAGGAGTATAATTGTTCCTACTATCCACCCCTCCTTTTCCGTTTATTGAGAAACAATCACATTCTAGGCACATCCCATTGGTACAACCAAACCCTTACCTTGCTTTAAGTTATACTAAGAGGAAGTGGCATACCAAATTTGGTGGTCCTAGCTCTTACCATTCAGGAGTTCTTGAACAAATGGACTCACATGGACAGATGCAAAAACTCTCTCAAATATATATATTAAATAACAAGAAAGTAAAATAAATAAATGTCAAAGGAAAACCTTTGTATCTTAGAGCTAAACTCAATGCTATCTTCCCAAAAGCATTCTTTCTCTTTCTCTATCCTGGCCACTTGTAACAAAGGAGCAGAGGAAGCTAAATGGAATTAACCCTGGTGCACTAGAGACCAATAAGAGTCTTTTCACTAAGAAAAACAAATGCATTAGTCCTTTCTAAGATGTTATTACACAACATTTAAATGTAGTATTAATAGTACATTCAATTATAACAAATCTTTTTTATTTCATAAAGTCTTAGACATTTTATTTTGACTCACTGAAAGACTGTAGAACTGTGCAGTTTTCCTCTTAGCAATACTGTATCAAGGTTCCTGATCCTGCAAATACTTAAACATGTGCATAACTTAAAGTATGTGAGTAACCTCATTGCAATTAGTAAGAGTATTCATGTGCTGAAAGTTAGGCATGTGTGAGTTAAGTATTTGTGCACTTCAAAACTTCCCCTATTGAAAGCAAAGTGTATTGGCTATGTCTACAAGCTCAATGAGATCTAGCACATGTATAAATAGTAGTCTGACTGGGGTAGCATGGGCAAAGGCAGCATGGTTGACAAGTACAGAGTACACACTCACCAGTTTTAGGTGGGTTAGAACTCTATAGCTACTGCCCATGCTACTGTAGCTACACTGCTGTTTGTACTGTTGCTATCTCAGGGAGCCCAAGCATGACTATGTATGAAAGCTTGGAATCACGTTGCTATCTTTTAGGTTAGACATAGCCATGGACATCCTTTAAAAAAAAATAAAAACCTGGATTATCTTGGAAATTTAATTAAAAAACTGTTGCATCTTGCCAGTAAATAATCTCATAGACATGTCATTGTTTTCCAATATAAAATACTAATTTAAAGGAAAACAATAAATTTCCCCCCCTTTCCATATTTTTCTCATTATATTTGCATTTCTAATCCTGGTCTTTCAAGGGCTTTCACATATTTTGAACTATCATGTGCCTAAAGCTAGTAGGTGAATAAGTCTTCAGTATTCAAACCTTAATTCCTCCCCCCCCCCCCCCAAATCTAAGGGAAATATGTATTTATCATAAAAAGTTAACACCTCCATTTTCTATGTTTTCCCAATAGAGTAGCAAGTTTTTTTCTCTCAACTTACAGAAAAATAGCTTTGCTTTTCTAAAACAATGAATAAACAGTGCCATCTTCTGTCTATGTTGTAATAAATGCAGATGTGAAATAGGTTTAAGTAGCATAATTAAGCTCTATTAAAGCTGAGAAGTTAGATAAACAATCACTCAGTGCTGTGTGATTCATTTCCTGAAACACCTTACATGTTCATTTATCAGAGGAGTAGAGGAAAAGAAAGATCATTGTCCATTTTCTAGGGTTGTATGCCCTAACTTTTGAATGGTGCCATTTCAAGGAGTAAAGCCCATATCCTCAAATGTTTTTAAATGTCTAGCTCCCAATGGAGCTGCCTGTTTGTTGCCTATTATTTCCCAAAAAAAATCTTATAGTCCCATTCTGCTTTGCAGAAATACACTGTGGCTTGCACAGTGCTTAGCTTTCTTACCATCTGTGGAAGAATTATACATAAATCAGCACTAGATCTCCCTAAACCTTCTCGGAACTGAAATGTTTTTGTATGAATAGCTGCATATCAGAATTTACTGGAGGCAGGGAGGAGCAATCATTCAATATGGTAATAGAGAGAGATAAAGCTTGGTGGTCCCTCTGCTAATTCAGCCATGAAACCCAGTGTACACACATGGTTTTTTCACTTCAGACTGCAGGAGAAAAAACACATTTGCTCTGAAAAAATAAACCACATCAGCTAATGAAATCTTGAAGCAATCTGCATTAAACCTGCTGGTAGCTTTGTGAAGTCTCCATTGACTACACAGCACTATATATTTATGAAATACTTTTCTGAAGGGCTAATGTGCAAGCTGCCTGCTGCTCTCAGTAGACCATGGTTTGATTCTCATGGCCACCAGCCACTTCAGGAATAGTATCTCGCAGCAGCTTTGTTGATATTTAGCATGCCGAACAGGAACCATCCTCCTCAGGAGTTCCCTGGAGTGGCTATTAACTGAAGTGAAGGCATTTAATATCTTTAACCATCACAGGGCCAACACATACTGGGCTTTCACACTTCACCATCTCAAGGGACAGATGCATGGAAAGAATAAAAGTGCCTTGGATGGAGAGAACCACCCCTGACACAAAAGAGAGGGAAAATATTGTCTTGTGAGTAAAATGCAAAATAGGATTAAGGAGCGCTGTGTTCAGTTCTCATCTCTACTCTGGGCTTCTTGGATGATCTTGGCAATTCACTTAAGTTTATCCAGACACAATGGTGACATGAAAAGAGATACATGGATATTGTCAAACTCTTTTTATTAATACAGATACAAACAAGGAGCACTACCTATCTCTCATATGTGAGGGATAGAAGTAGTTCCAGTGCAAGGATTAGAACGCTCCTACCATACTACCTGTAACTGAGGGTAAGCTCCCCTCAGCCTATTCCCCACAACTCCACTTCACTCTGAGCCTTTCCACCTTTTCCTGTGTGTAGGCTGGGGACCTCAATCTACAAAGGCCACTAGGTTTGACCCTATTCCAGGAGCACAAGGGCCCTCCACAAAATTCTAAATCTTTTAATTCTGTGAACCATTCATTTTATTCTTATAAGCACAGTGGAAATCAACTGCAAGTTGTGACAAATTAACCACTCAAGCAAGCACCTCATTTGGGAATTAAGCACATTTTTAATTAACTTACTGTTGTTTGAAGCTTCTGTGATGAAATTAAAAAAAAATCTCTCCAGGTCTCATCCAATTGGCCCATGGGAGAAAAAAAGTTCTTCTCCGATCCCTAAATGGGGTATTGGCTAGACCCACAGCATCTGCCATACTACATTCTCGTTCCTATTTAGCATGGGGTTGCTGGACCAAGCTACAGGAGGCTCTATGTAACCCAAGTTCCTTATTCAATCTCTGGAGCTGGTGGATGCAGACCAATTATTACCCCTCTTCCCAACTGGCCAATGGGTGCCAGAGATTCCACAGGGGGATGCGCTACTGTCCTCCATAAGCTTCTCTTCCTCACTATTGGGGCTGTCCACTGGACAAGTTAACTCCTCCCCGCCCCCCGCATTGAGGTGGATGAGTGGCATTTCTCTACAACTTACTTTCCCATTTATAAAACAGAGATTAAAAATAATTCTTTGTCTGTATTTTTATGTAGATTGTAAGCTCTTTGGGGAAGGGTTTATCTCTTGCTCCATGTTTGTTATTTTGCTTAGCCCAGTGAGCCCAAATTTCAGCTGGAATTCCAGGTGCTGCCATGATGAATAATAATAAATGGAATTCATCTTCGGAATCATGTTTACCGTAGCTCTTGTGAGACACTCTGTTATTCCATGAGTCACATTTGTCAGAGTACTTTATAACTTTAATGGTGGCTCTTGTTGTGAAGGAGCAACCTGGTTCCATGACCAACAAACATGTACATAAAATGATAAATCCTGCTAGCACTAGGGTCTAGCACATTAAACAATAAAAAACTTCCCTCGCCCCAGTCTAGATATGACAATGTTGCTTTTATATAGTTGGGGATGGGAGGTTACATTGACTAGAATGACAAAATTCTAGTCTGTAATAAGGCCACTTTGCACCATTGACAGAAAACATCCTTATCACTAGTGGAACTAGCCCTGAGGGATCATTCCAGTTCACGGGAATTCTTCTGTGTTGGACATCTGAGATAACAGCCCCTGGGTACGTCTAGATTGCGTTGCTCCTTTGGGATACCGGAAGTATCCCGAAATAGCAATGCCACATCTTTAAAAGCACCCAAGGGTTAAGGGATTTGACAGAATAGTGCCTTATTTTGAAATTTGGCGCTGTGTAGTCAGAGCCAAATTTCAAAATAAGCTCTCTCAATTTAGACTTGGAATAATGTAGCTTATTCCGACAGAAGGGTGCTGTCTAGACGCACGCCCTATGCCTTCCCTCCTGACAGCCAGAAAGGAGAAAAAGACAGCATGGACAGTATAATCTTGCACTCTGACAATTTCCAGCTGCTGTATTAGCCCTCTGGAGTCAATGACAGCTGGAGTCAGTTAAAGAAGCCCACAAAGGTGCTCGAAGGTAGAGGGACCAGCATGGATCAGAGGCAGCCCATTCTCAAGGGAGGTAAAAGTTAGCTTTGATTCTGGATTGCACTTTATAGTCCAAGGTCAATGGGAAATTGCATACATCTGCTCTATGTAAGAAATGGCTTAAGAGGTGCATTTTGTGCTATATTCAGTATACCAAATACTATGTCTACATACTGACATATCAATCTCTGATTCTCGAAAGCCTTAATCAAGTGCTATAAGCTATTGACTTCAGTGACAATACTCTCATGTATAACTGGAACCCTAGTAATTAGTTGCATTTTTTTTCTTTTATGCTCACAGTTTGTAAGAAAGTAAGGGAGATGCTTGTTTTGATCCAGGGCTACAATACATGATTGTTTGGGTCAGTCCCATTGTAACAAAATAACTTCTCCTGTAGCACAAATACTACTGTTTTACTCCAAACATTAAAATGAAATATTTGTCACTGCAACTGTTTAACAACACTTGAAAGTAGATACATTAACAAATAAGAACAAATAAATGAGTGAAAAATATTTGCCCCCTTTCCTCTGATAATTCTGGTTCATTTATAGAAAAATTTCCCACATGGACAAAATTTTCTATATAGAACTGTTTAAATCTTACAGAATTTGAGCTAGTCATAGGCCTATTGATAAAGCCCTCTAAAAACCAGACTCAATAAAAAAATATTTTCTCCTGTCATTTAAGAAGCTCCAAAAATTGGTTTCCTGGTGCAAAAACTATTCCCAGCCCCCAACCTCACTGTAATAAACTAACCATGATTTGCATCTTCATTTCACCAGAAAGAGCCAGTATATGAACTAATAGTCTTCCTAGCAAACAAATATAATAGTCTTTAAATATTCAGCAGAGTCAACATTTCATTATTTCAATGTGCCAGGTGGACATTATGGAAAATGATGACATGACGTGTAGAATTATAAAATTATGGCTCCCTGCTGAAAATGTAAAAAACATGCTTATTTTCTACTTTGCAAGCCTGTATTATTGCACATAGCATTTTTCCTCTTTGAAATAATAACACTACCCAAGGACAGCTCATTCAGCTGTTCGTGAAGCAGTTGAACAAGAACAGTGGCAACCAACACAATCTTTCCTTTTATTTGAAAAATATTATTCAAATAAATGTATACAAATTGATACAACTAAAGTAATGTCAGACCAGTTTGGTACAGGAAGAATTCACTTCTCAAGGTATTACTTAGACTAAAGAAAATATAAAAAGTAATATAATAGTCTACCAAGATCTCTGCCACTTGTACTGGTAAGACGTCTGTTCTAATTCTTGGCAGCACCCTCACATGTTTGTAGTAACTTAAACAGAATCATTATCCCTTTATAAAAACATGGGAAATTATCACTGTACATCACATTACACATTAAGGGGTCCATTCTTTCTTTTCCACCTCAGGTATATAAAGCTTTAAGCCATGGTTCATCAAGTACGTACATAGCTCATGTGTCAGAAGGTAGAAACAGTTATATTGGATGAGATCAAAGGATCATAAGATACCCAACCCCCCTACCTTCACAGGGTCCTCCTGCTTTGCTAATGCGGGAGCCAGGTCCATCCCTGGGGCAGCCCATGTTGGCTGCCCCAGCGGCTGCCTGAAGGCAGACAGGGGTGAGATCAAGCTCACCAGCCTGTGCTCCAGAGGCTGATGCTCTATCCCCAAGTTCACTGAAGATCCCACCCCACCCTGTATACTGTCTTCTGACAGTGGCCAATGCCAAGTACTTCAGAGGGAATGAACAGAACAGGCAATCATCAAGTGATCCATCCCCTGTCACCCATTCCCAGCTTCTGACAAAGCGGCAAGGGACACCATCCTTGCTCATCCTGGCTAATAGCTATTGGTGGACCTATTTTCCATGAATATATCTAGCTCTTTTTTGTATACTATTACAGTCTTTGTCTTCACAACATTCTCTGAAATAGGTTTACTGTGTAGTGTTTGTTTTAAACCTTCTGTATATTTATTTCACTTGGTGACATCTAGTTCTTGTGTTATGAGAGGTGTAAATAACACTTCCTTATGTACTTTCTCCACTCCAGCCTTGATTTTATAAACCTATATCAAATCCCCCCTTAGTCATCTCTTTTCCAAGCTGATAAGTCCCAGTTTTATTAATCTCTCCTCATATGGCTGCCATTCCATACCTCTAATCACTTTTGCTGCCCTTTTCTAAACCTTTTCCAGTTCCAATATCTCTTAGATGAGACAACCACATCTGCTCTCAGTATTCAAGATGTGGGTGTACCATGGATTTATAGAGAGAGGCAATATCATTTTACCTGTCTTGCTTTTATCCATTTCTTAATGATTCCCAACATTGTTTGTTTGGATTTCTTTTTTGACCGTCACTGCACATTATTAGATGTTTTCACAAAACTATCCACAATGACTCGAAGATCTCTCTCAAGTGGTAACATCTAATTTAGACTCCATCATTTTATATGCGTGCTTGGGATTATGTTTTCCAACGTGCATTACTTTGCATTTGGCAACACTGAATTTCATTTACCATTTTGTTACCCAGTCACCAAGTTTTGTGAGAACCTTTTGTAGCTCTTTACAGTCTGCTTTAGACTTAACTACCTTAAGAAGTTATGCATGATCTGTAAATCTTGCCAACTCACTGTTTACTCAGTTTTCCAGATCATAGAATACTAGGACTGGAAGGGACCTCGAGAGGTCATCGAGTCCAGTCCCCTGCACTCATGGCAGGACCAAATACTGTCTAGACCATCCCTGATAGACATTTATCTAACCTACTCTTAAATATCTCCAGAGATGGGGATTCCACAACCTCCCTGGGCAATTTATTCCAGTGTTTGACTACCCTGACAGTTAGGAACTTTTTCCTAATGTCCAACCTAAATCTCCCTTGCTGCAGTTTAAGCCCATTACTTCTCTTTCCATCCTCAGAAGCCAAGATGAACAAGTTTTCTCCCTCCTCCTTATGACACCCTTTTAGATACCTGAAAACGGCTATCACATCCCTCCTCAATCTTCTCTTTTCTAAACTAAACAAACCCAATTCTTTCAGTCTTCCTTCATAGGTCATGTTCTCTAGACCTTTAATCATTCTTGTTGCTCTTCTCTGGACCCTCTCCAATTTCTCCATATCTTTTTTGAAATGCGGTGCCCAGAACTGGACACAATACTCCAACTGAGGCCTAACCAGGGCTGAGTAGAGCAGAAGAATGACTTCTCATGTCTTGCTCACAACACACCTGTTAATGCATCCCAGAACCATGTTTGCTTTTTTTGCAACAGCATCACACTGCTGACTCATATTCAGCTTGTGGTCCTCTATAACCCCTAGATCCCTTTCTGCCGTACTCCTTCCTAGACAGTCGCTTCCCATTCTGTATGTGTAAAACTGATTGTTCCTTCCTAAGTGGAGCACTTTGCATTTGTCCTTATTAAACTTCATCCTGTTTACCTCAGACCATTTCTCCAATTTGTCCAGATCATTTTGAATTATGACCCTATCCTCCAGAGCAGTCGCAACCCCTCCCAGCTTGGTATCATCTGCAAACTTAATAAGTGTACTTTCTATGCCAACATCTAAACCGTTGATGAAGATATTGAACAGAGCCAGTCCCAAAACAGACCCCTGCAGAACCCCACTTGTTATACCTTTCCAGCAGGATTGAGAACTATTAATAACTACTCTCTGAGTATGATTATCCAGCCAGTTATGCACCCACCTTATAGTAGCCCCATCTAAGTTGTATTTGCCTAGTTTATTGATAAGAATATCATGCGAGACCGTATCAAACGCCTTACTAAAGTCTAGGTATACCACATCCACTGCTTCTCCCTTATCCACAAGACTCGTTATCCTATCAAAGAAAGCTATCAGATTGGTTTGACATGACTTTATTCTTTACAAATCCATGCTGGCTGTTCCCTATCACCTTGCCACCTTCCAAGTGTTTACAGATGATTTCCTTAATTACTTGCTCCATTATCTTCCCTGGCACAGAAGTTAAACTAACTAGTCTGTAGTTTCCTGGATTGTTCTTATTTCTCTTTTTATAAATGGGCACTATATTTGCCCTTTTCCAGTCTTCTGGAATCTCTCCTGTCTCCCATGATTTTCCAAAGATGATAGCTAGAGGCTCAGATACCTCCTCTATCAGCTCCTTGTGTATTCTAGGATGCATTTCATCAGGCCCTGGTGACTTGCAAGCATCTAACTTTTCTAGGTGATTTTTAACTTTTTTTTTTTTATTTTATCTTCTAAACCTACCTCCTTCTCACTAGCATTCACTATGTTAGGCATTCCTTCAGACTTTTCGGTGAAGACCGAAACAAAGAAGTCATTAAGCATCTCTGCCATTTCTAAGTTTCCTGTTACTGTTTATCCCTCCTCAGTGACCAGTGGGCCTACCCTGTCCTTGGTCTTCCTCTTGCTTCTAATGTATTTATAAAAAGTCTTCTTGTTTCCCTTTATTCCCATAGCTAGTTTGAGCTCATTTTGTGCCTTTGCCTTTCTAATCTTGCTCCTTCATTCCTGTGTTGTTTGCCTATATTCATCCTTTGTAATTTGTCCTACTTTCCATTTTTTTATATGACTCCTTTTTTATTTTTAGATCATGCAAAATCTCGTGGTTAAGCCAAGGCGGTCTTTTGCCATATTTTCTATCTTTCTGATGCAGCGGAATAGCTTGCTTTTGGGCCCTTAACAATGTCTCTTTGAAAAACTGCCAACTCTCCTCAGCTGTTTTTCCCCTCAGTCTTGATTCCCATGGGACCTTACCTATCAGCTCTCTGAGCTTACCAAAATCCGCCTTCCTGAAATCCACTGTCTCTATTTTGCTGTTCTCCCTTCTACCCTTCCTTAGAATTGTGAACTCTATGATTTCATGATCACTTTCACCCAAGCTGCCTTCCACTTTCAAATTCTCAACCAGTTCCTCCCTATTTGTTAGGATCAAATCTAGAACAGCTTTCCCCCGGTAGCTTTTTCAACCTTCTGAAATAAAAAGTTGTCTCCAATGCAGTCCAAGAACTTATTGGATAGTCTGTGACCTGCTGTGTTATTTTCCCAACATATATTTGGATAGTTGAAGTCCCCCATCACCACCAAATCTTGGGCTTTGGATGATATTGTTAGTTGTTTAAAAAAAAAGCCTCATCCACTTCTTCCACCTGGGTAGGTGTCCTGTAGTAGGCTCCTAGCATGACATCATTTATGAATATATGTAATATTACTTTATCAGATCATTCAGCTTGGTAAAATGTTAAATAGTGATGACCCCTTAGGATCTATTTGCAGAGTCCCATATGCATTTTTTTTCTCAGTCATGGTGACAAGGTAACTGTGAAAACACATAATAACATTCTTTCTTTTCTTGGCTACCTTTGAGGACACCTAAGACATTTTATACCTGTGCTTCTGTAGCACCACAATTATGCTGTGGCCTTTGTTTACACACAATGAACTGACCATATAAAAGGTTAGTATTCTTTAGAAACTCATCGGCATAATTCAGATTCTGTTGTCAAGAAAGAAATACTACTTCTTTAGTTCTCTTCAAGTTAATATGTTGGTTCACGGCTTGGGAAATCCATTATCCACAATGTTCCTTCACAATCATTTTTTTTTCTCTGTAGGACAGGTGCCTGCTAAACTTCTGTACCTACCCCACACCCAAACATAAAAAACCCACAATCAGATTATGAAGAAGAATTCCCTATAATTTTTCATGCAGAATATTGTCATTGCTTTTCTGCCATTCAAGGCAGCTCTTGACAGTGCTGAAGAAATGACAGCTGGAAACCACCATCAAAACTATATAAACAAAATAAAGTAATACATTGGCTCTTTCCTCTCAGCAGCCTTACAAGCTATGGCTTGAGAGTCCCAAGTCCTATTTGCCCGTTATGATTGACTTGCTTATAATCTTTGAAAATGCTTATAATACAAGTATTATATTACAACTCTCCTTGCAAGGTTATAGAGGAACAACACCGCACTGAAGAAACCATGGAAAAATTCTCCTGCTGAACTGAATATAAAAACTAAAGATCCTCATGTCTGGCAGACGCAACCTTTTATGCAACAGGTAAACTGGTTTAGCTTTGACAGTTTTAATGTTTAATGAGATATTAAAATGCAGGAGGATCTCTGCATTGTTCCAGGGACTCAATTTGATGAACAAAAGCTAAATTACCAACTTCATTAACTAAAGCAATAGTGTGGACCAGCCAATGTGCAAGCAACTCTGATTCTCTCCAGTGGAGTTCAGTGGTTCACATACACTAAGTACTGCAGCAACAGGGATACCAAAGACGTGGAGGCAAGCCCAATTGTTAAAACATGCAATAAATATTAATGAACCCTGCACACTTTCACACAGCACTTGCCTCCCCTAGAGCTCCAAAAGAACACTTCATTTCCTACACACAAACATCAAACTGCACACACCTGTTCCACTATCTGGAAGTGAAGCACATTAAAATTTATTCCTATTTCTCAATGCCTGCTCTTAAGCCCACTGAAGGCAATGGTAAATTTGTAATTGGCTTCAATGGGAACTGCAACAAGCCCTTGCTTAGGCAGGAAAGGGCTAGAGAGAAGTTGACTTTCAGGAAGAGTTAGGTTGTAACTTACCCCTGGTCTACACTAGGGGGTAAATTTGAATTAAGATACACAACTTCAGCTACGTTAAGTGTGTAGCTTAAGTCAAAGTATCTTAACTCGAATTTTGGCATCATCCACACTGCAGGAAGTCAAAGGGAACACACTCTCCCTTTGACTTTCTTTACTCCTCATGGAAGCAGGGCTACCAGCATCGACAGGAATGCCCTCTCAGTTTGAATTAGCATTTCTTCACTAGACCCACTAATTCAAACCCCAGAAGATCAACTGTGGCTGCTTTGATCTTATCTGTAGTGTAGACATGGCCTTATAGTTCATGTACCAATGTCTGTAGTGCACATGTGGAAGTGTCAGAAGAAAGGTTCAAAAAAGATTTCTTTCCCCTTTCTTAACTTTCCTTTGAGACACTAACTAGAAGAGACTATTTAGGCAGCCAGTCTACATTCATTATTTTCTGCAACTCTCAACACAAGAGCAATAAATCATTAGTCTTATGTAATTATGATATATACGGTGTGTCTTTTTTCCCTTGCTTTTTAATATAAATATTGGCTGCCACTTCCTCTTTATGCTGCTACTACTTTTCTGTAAGGTAAATGATAAGATGCCCAGCATGTTTGGGTTGTCATATAATATATAAGGGCAATCATGAGGTATTTTAGTTGACTCTTAAAAGGAAGGACACTTTGAGAAATAGAAGCTCAATGTTAAAGAAATACTACTGCTATTTAAACTAACTTTTTTCTGTTTAATTCCATTACTCTTTGCTTCACCCTTTTGCACTATTACAATAAGATAAAAATCAAATTAAACAAGTCTGTAGTTTAATATTTGGCTAGACTCTTAATTCGAACAACTTTGTTTCCTGTTTGAATATGATACCTAAGAGTTTGCCCGAGGTGAAAATTAATTTGGGATGTCAGTGAGGAAAAATTCAAGACAGAAAACCTTTGAGACACATGTTATGACTTATTCCCCAATACATTTAAAAGTAATTTGGCATTAAATGATGGAGTATCCAGATTTTGACCTGAGCGAAGGCAGAGTGCCATGGTGACAGCTGAAGACAGATACAGGGCCTAACTCTCCATTATCTCACTGATTATGGAATTATTTATAGCTTTTCATCAATAGTTTGTGTGCATTAGAATGGAGACTGACTTCCATTGGGCCAGGATTTCACCCCCTTGTGTTTTCCTAGCAGAGCTACTTCTCACTCAGAGGGCAGAGATCTATAAGTGCTCTGCTTATTGTTTATGCCATATATCACTCCCTGAAAGATGAACTTCTGGGACTAATGTTCTAGAGTTGGACTTCAATTGCTCTGGCAGTGAAACTGCTTACTACTGAGTGACTGCTTATCTACTCACACCTGTTTTGTGTACATGCCATAAACAAAAACAAGAGGAAGGAATAATGCCTACTGTCTAACACAATGGATGAAAGTCAGTGAAACTGCATGCTGCTGCTGACTCTACAATGACTTACTCAGCAATCTTGTGTATGTTCAAAATATGATAACTGTAGTTAGGCCCCAAATCCTTATACAGAAGTGGCCTTGTTTTCAGAGGTTCTGAGTACTACACCTGTAGGTCGAATTCCTTTGGAACTTGGTTGCTTAGCAGCTCTGAAAAGCAGGCTGTTTGCCTAGAAGCCTAGGTACCTACATTTGCATTTAGGGCCTGATCTAAAACCACTGAAGGCACTGGAAAGATTTCTATTTTCACTAGGCTTTGGATCAGCCCTTTAATTCTTAACAAGCCATGTTTATACAGTCCAGCCTTCATGCCTCCTGTAAAAATGTGGAGTGCTGTTAGATTTAATTAATATTAATGAAATGCTTTGAGCTAATCAAATCTCACTATTCCATATAAAAGCACACAGTATTAATATTACCATTTAATTATCATTATTCAGCATGTAACGAATTAGAGACAGCAGAGATTGCATGCAGCTTATTGTCAGACTACTCAGGGAGAAAATTTACTCTTGATTTAATCTCTAAATCCTGCCTAATACTATTGACCTAATTAAACAGTGGGAATAACTGCAAGCATACTGCATGCATACAATTTAAATCCTATTTTTGTCTCCTGTTTGGCAAAGACACTGTAAAATATATACATGGCATACAAATAATTGCAATTATGCTATGGCAAAGGAAAACTACAAGGACTAAATTTACAGTGTGCTGTGCATTGGTGTCCATATTTGTGGAACTCCATATTTGTGGAAGTCACTTTAAAAAAAGATATAACATACAGCTTATGTAACTTCCAAAAGTGTATCATGAAAGGGGAATAGCTCTAAGCATCAATAAAGGATTGATTTCATGTTCAAAGAAAAGGGACTGACTAGAAAAGGCAGTGTTTAATAGAACACAAAAATGCAGCTACCTGCATTAAGACAAAAAACACCTAGGAATGGTCAAGTGAAGGCCATGAAGAGCCACAGGAGAAAGTCAGCATAGGGTCAGTGGTCATGGCAGCTCGAGGATACATGGGATAAGACTGTTTCTCTCCTTAGTATGGATGCAGAGTTGGAGCTGCCTTCTCTCATGGACTGTTCCTTCAGTGTACCTCAGGGGCACAGTTTTACTCAGATAGTGTGAGGAAGAGAAAAGGTTGTAGCCTCACCCGTAACTAGCCCAGAAGTTAACCACCCTGCACAAGGCATGAAGCAATCAGACATTGCCATGTGCACCTGTCATGTATTGGGTTAGAAGCAGTGGCCTCGATTAAATATACACATAAAGGAGAAAGAAGGTACCTACATCAACTGGCTTCAGTGAAGGCAGCAGCAGGTAGCATATGCCACTGAATTTCAAGGGATTTTAGGTGTTTATTTTACAATTCTAGTACCATCAGGTGCACTTCTGCAAAAGACTTCAGCACATGCGAAGTGTTTTGCTGAACTGCGTCTATCATCATAAGAAACAGTTCTTAATGTTTCTTGCTGTCTTTTATTTCATAAAGCTTGTGTTAATATCACTTCTTTAGTCTTAGAAGACCTAAGCTGCTAGCAGGAGTGTTTGTTTTCAAATTATTATTTATGTTCTTTATGTGGAGGAGCTTGTTGCCTGATCTAAGATTACATTTTAATTTCTAATTACCCACTTTTAGGGTTTCATAAAACAGGGAATGTACATCCATATTTCCTTACCATATACTTAAATCATTCCTTCTAGAACAATCTTAGGTGTTAGCCCATCATCTCTCTCATTATCTTCACCTTCCACATCACCATGGGCCATCATTCTGGCTCTTCCAAGGACTACATCTTCTTCTCCCTATCGCCCCTCGGCTGGGGTCCCATTTTTATACTATGTGATGCTGCTGCTGACATGTTTGATGCATATTCAGTAGGGGATGTGTCTAATGTTGAAGTGTCTTTTTCCTATAGTTCAATGTATCATTGCTCTCAACTTATTATTACTTATGTCAATTCGTTACCATGGGCCTTTGTGGTTATCTATCACATCCTGTGTCCTGATTACTCAACTCAGCCTGACCACATTATTTTGGGACTTTTACATAATGATGCATCTACTGAGTCTGAGGGTATTTTTCCTACCATCCTATGTGGGTGAAAGGTCCCAGACATAAGTTTCCCTTTTCAGTCCCTGGGAAACCATAAATACGCTCTAACCTGTATCTGGTTGAGACCATGCTGATCTTGCAAACAGCCTGTTACATCCTGGACCAAAGATAAAATATAGCCCCATATTACTTGACCTGGACTGTAAGCTTATGTGTGTTTTTTCATTCAAGTGAAACCCTGCCCCCTAACTGGCTGTAATGCAGACATGGCGCTCATTGGAAAGTGCATTCAGAGGCTGAACCATTTTGTTATACCCTAGAGCAGGAACCACTGCATTGCAGGGGAACCCGATTCATCAGACAGCCCTTGGGCTGGGCTGTACTGCACCCATACTGCTCCTACACCCAATGCCATCTGGACTGCCACACAGCCCAGTCAGTGCAAGGCACCAACAGGCTTGTGGTTGGCTGTGTGGGGGGAGGCAGGGCTTTTTACCAGCCACGGGCACCATATCAAGCAGCAGATGCACACAGACAGGTACAAGCAGCAGGACCGCTAATTTGGGGTTCTTGCTAGACTCTTATTTACAAACATGCCCTGGCCTCAGCTAAGAAAGGGCATGGACCTGTACCCAGGCAGGTCAATGGCAAAGCCCCCCCAAGGAGTTGAGTGCAGCTGTGCTAGTATTCAGTGCACCTTCACAAACTGCAATGGGCAGACATAAGGCCTAGTGTATTACACCTGGACCCAGACATCAGTCAAGCTAACACAAAGGGCCTGCGGGAATACTGAGAGCAGCTTTGCAACACCTGCCTCCCACTCCCCTGAATGTAACCCTCTGGCCAGGTAGATATGCCCCCCCTCCCTCCCACAGTTGCTCCAGTCTGAGGCATTGGGCAGCCTTTAGCAGATTTCTTGCATTACAACTCTTAACTATTACCTCTGTACTAAATCTACCCATTAATATATTAATGAATTAATCTAAATCAAAGCAACCATATTATTAGCATGATAGGCAAGTAACTTGATAGACTGCAAGCTTTAGTGACAAACCAGAACCACAATATGCTAGGCACAGTACAAGAGAACAAAAAGATGGTTCCTGCCCCAATGGCTTAACTTGCTTTTGCAAGTAATTTTTTGGGGTGGCTCATTGATAGAGCCTTGCACATATACAAAATTTTGTATCCACATCTGCATTTGAACCATGATCCACAGCAACATTCATGGATGCGAATATCTGATGCAAGGGGCTCTACTCGTTGATCTCCTGAACAGCTGTTTTATTAAATGTAACCTCTGAACTAATCCTGGTGGCTATAGTCACAACGTAGTAAAAATTCCATTCCACATTCTTTCTTTGATACTTTTTTTAAAGCTCTTTAGGGACTGATTTTCCCCTGAATAGGTAAATTTTACACTGGTACGACTCCATTGACTTACAGGCATTACTGCTGTTTTATACTGGTATGGTGGTGCGGAGAGCCACGCTCTCTGTTTCTATCCTTGCCTATAGGAAAAGAAGCTAAGTCCATCTTTGGGCCTTTTTTTCATTCTATTTTGTCACTGCTGAATAGCTTAAATTCTACACAATGCTTGTACATAACAGAAACAGTCAGCAGCAGATAGGTTCAGAATCCATTTAAAGATCATTTTATTCTTCAGCTATAGAGCTGAGGAGCCCAAGAATTCCATAGCTTATAGCTTCATGCTAAAAAGACCCCAAGCAGGACTAAGCTTTCCCTGAAAGCTTTTGCTCTAGTAAAGTCTAATGTCAGCACAGATGAGAAAACTGTTAATAATGATTCAAGACCCAGTCCTGCAGTGTGATAAAGGTGTTCAAACTGCACTGATTGCCAAGTGAGTTGAAAGCATTCAACACTTTTCCCTCCCACCCTCTGTCCCCAAAAAAACTGAACAGATTTGTCAGATTTAGTTGTTTACCAGCCCATACTATTACCGAGGAAAGATTTACTGCTTTACCATGCATTGTCATTCACATGAGCAAGTATAATTCTTTAAAGGATACACTCTGAATGGATAATGGCTGCCGTGCATTTTTTAAATTTAAAAATACAGGAAGCTTAAGTGGTGTGTGAGTGGGAAAGAATAAAGACTATTTAACAGATAAAGATGAGAGAGACAAAGTGGGTGAGATCATATCGTTATTTGGACCAACTTTTGTGCTCCATAGGGCTCTTCCTCAGGAAGATGGAGCTCAAAAGCTTGTCACTTTCATCAACTGAAGTTGGCCCAGTAAAAAGTATTACCTCACCTACCTTGTCTCACTTAGTACCTGGAACCAGCACACTTACAACAAACCTACCAAGCCAAAGACAAAATGTCTTGTGACTAAGAATTCTTGTAAATAGAATGGGAACAAATAGTTTACATTTTGTAAAGTCTTTTTAAATTGTTGTGTGATAAAAGTTTGTTCAGAGCTTCAGCTATCAATTCTGCTGTGGCTTACCTTAAATAAGCTTCTCAGAATTAGAATTCTAACAATGATCTGTACTTCCCACATGTTGAGTGGATATTTTCAGAGAACTATCCTGAAACGGTGAAGCAGTAGGGCATTTTGAGACAAACATCCATGATAAGTAATTTGCTGGTCAGCTGAATATACTTTTTTAGATGCTTCGAGTCTTAACAGCAAGCATCTATTCATAAGAATGGCCATACTGGGTCAGACCAACAGTCTATCCAGCCCAGTATCCTATCTGCTGACAGTGGCCTATACCAGATGCCCAGAGGAGGGAACACAACAGGTAATTCTCACGTGATCCCTCCCCTGTCACACACCACCAGAGAAAGAGAGGCTAGGGACATCATTCCTACCCATCCTAGCTAATAGCCATTGATGGACTTAACCTCCATAAATCTATCTAGCTCTTTTTTTGAACCCTGTTAAAGTCCTAGCCTTCACCCTTCCTCTGGCAAGGAGTTCCAGAGATTCACTGTGCACTGAGTAAAGAAAAACTTCCTTTTGTTTTAAACCTGCTACCTATTAATTTCATTTGGTGACCCTAGTTCTTATAATGTGGGAATAAGTAAATAACTTTTCCTTGCTCACTTTTTCCACGCCAGTCATGATTATATAGACCTCTATCATATCCCCTCACCCCCTTAGTTTCCTTTTTTCTAAGCTGAAAAGTCCAAGTCTTTTTAATCTCTCTTCATATGAGACCCGTTCCAAACCCCGATCATTTTTGTTGCCCTTTTCTGAACCTTTTCCAATGCCAATATATCTTTTTTTTTTATATGAGGTGACCACATCCATATGCAGTATTCAAGATGCGGGAGTACCATGGTTTTACATGGAGGCAATAAAATATTCTCTGTCTTATTCTCTATCCCTTTTTTAATTATTCCCAACATTCTGGTTGCTTTTTTGACCCCTGCTGCACATTGAGTAGATGTTTTCAGAGAACTATCCACAATGATTCCAACATCTCTCTCTTGAGTAGTTGTAGCTAAATTAGTCCCCATCATACTGTAAGTATAGTTAGGATTATTTTTTCCAATGCACATTACTTTACATTTATCAACATTAACTTTCATTTGCCATTTTGGTGCCCAGTTAGTTTGGTGAGATCTTTTTCAAGCTCATCACAGTCTGCTTTGGACTTCACTATCTTGAGCAATTTGGTATCATCTGCAAATTTTGCCACCTCATTGTTTACCCCTTCCTCTACATCATTTATAAATAAGTTGGATAGGATTGGTCCCAGGGCAGATCCTTGGAGGACCCCACTGGTTACCTCTCTCCACTCTGAAAACTTGCCATTTATTCCTACCTTTGTTTCCTGTCTTCTAACCAGTTATCAATCCATGAAACTACCTTCCTTCTATGTTTATCCCTGATATGTTTATCAGCTATTTGGATGATATCAATCATTTTTTAATGGATATGGAGTTACACTTATGACCTCTTATGTAGCATATACTTCAGATTGGAGTGAAAATAACCCTATCCAGAGAGGTTACTACAAAGCCTATGCACTAATTAAGTCACATTCATGCTTCCTTTTGAGGCATTATATTTATGTTATAATGCAATATATTCTTAAGAGTGAACAAGACTGGATGCCATTGACTTGATGAGCCAGTACATTTCTTCTGGGGTTGCCCCTTTTCTGTTTAGGAATTTCAGCTTTCATAAAAAAAATGAAAAATGATTAATAGGCTTGAAAGGACTAGACTTTTTAGGGAATGGTGATAAATGTCAATTTTGCCATACAAACACAAACTGAATAAAATATTCTCATTGATGATTTGAAATGTATAGATCTGCAAAGTAAGAAAAATGTTCCCTGAGAACTTTGATTTAATTGTATTTACTTTGTATATTTTGATGTGATATTGAAGCTAAAGCTTTAACTTTTTTAATCTCAATGTCTACAGCCATTACAGAATTGTATGATCTACAGTATTCCATTGGGGTGAAAGTTTAAAAACAATACAACTATTTTAAAATATTTACAGAGAAGTATTTATATTATCCATCAAAATGATAAAGAAAATAAAAAATTGAACTGTGCAAAGCCTAATTAATAATGGTAATTCAGCTAAATAGGTATCTTTGTTAAATTCCAATAAGCCCACTTCAATGATGTCTCTCACTAAGACTTCATGGCCCATCAGTGGCATTTGTGAACTTTTCAGAAGCTATTCTATGTATTGTAATACACATAAATATCTGGTACCTCTGAACTCAATGCAGGATGGAGAAAAAATTGTTGCCCTTTGCTTGCTTTTTTTTAAATATTTAGATGGTTGCTATTTATTTATCTTCTAGAGCATGAGAAGCTGACATTCTGTCTGTCACTATCCCCTTCGTAATAAGATAATATATTTAGGGAGAGAAAATGGAAACATAGTATAGCAGTGTCTCTCCTCTCTCACCTGTTCCCCATGTTTTCCTCTTTCCATTCATCCCTTGTACTTTGAGTTCCAGAAAGCCTTTGACAAGGTCCCTCACCAAAGACTTTTAAGTAAAGTAAGTTGTGATGGAATAAGAGAGAAGGTCCTTTCATGGATTGACCTCGACCACTTTCCAAAATCTTGGAGTGGCCCCCCAACAAAAATTATTGCCCACATCCGATATTAGGAACCATTAAAAAAGGATATAGAAGAAGACAGAGAATATCTTTTTGCCTCTATATAAAACCATGGAATGACCACATCTGAAATACTGCGTACAGATGTGGTCGCCTCATCTCAAAAAAGATATATTGGCTTTGGAAAAAGTTCACAAAAGGGCAACAAAAATTATTAGGGGTTTGGAACGGGTTCCATATGAAGAAAAATTAAAAATACTTGGACTTTTCAGCTTAGAAAAGAGGAGACTAAGGGGGGAAGGAATGATAGAGGTCCATAAAATCATGACTGGTGTGGAAAAAGTGAATAAAGAAAAGTTATTTACTTGTTTCCATAACAAAAGAACTAGAGAGTCACCAAATGAAATTAATAGGTAGCAGGTTTCAAACAAACAAAAGGGAAGTTTTTCTTCACACAGCACACAGTCAACCGTGGAACTCCTTGCCAGAGGATGTTGTGAACACCATGACTTTAACAGGGTTCAAAAAAGAACCCTGGAGGTTAGATCCATCAATGGCTATTAGCCAGGATGGGAAGGAGTAGTGTCCCTAGCCTCAGTGTGTCTGGAAATAGGTGACAGGAGAGGGATCACGTGATGAATCCCTGTTCTGTTCACTCCCTCTCGGGCATCTGGCATTGGCCACTGTTGGAAGACAGTATACTGGGCTAGATAGACCTTTGGTCTGACCCAGAACGGCCGTTCTTATGTTCCCATATTCATCACCTACCCATCACATTCTCACTCTCCCCCCACTACATCCTGCTCAGTTTCTTTCTACACTTTAATTTCCCCTACTATTTCATATTTGTCTGTCTCCTCTTCTCCATTTTTCTTAATATTTTTCCTCTTCCTGCTACCATTACCTGCTTTTTCATATTCTCAGTTCTTTGCCTTGCCTGCACATTGGTCCCACTCAAGCAAGACACCTAAGTACATTGCTATGCCAGGGCCATGGTGACAAAGAGGCCTGCATCTTTCCTGAGGGAAACTTGATTTCAGTCCCACTAAATTTAGAAGATAGAAGCATCTTTTCTAGGGACGCCTTTATTTTCACATGAAGAGGCATGAAGAGAAATGGCATCCCCTTTGACTGGTGGCTTTAATCCTATTGATAATAATGGGAGATGGTGGCCATTTGTATAAATTTTGAGTTTAAAAAGGAAATCATGAGAAAGCTGTAGACTGCTGTGGGCCCCTCCTACCTCATAATAGGATTATAGCTCTACCACTCATGGATTCTCCTACACCAAAAGAATCCTCAGATAGCTGGTAATGTTGGTTTAAGGCTACTGTATGCTCAAGGCTCAGCATTTGGACCTTTATTTGAAAATATAGTGTAGAATTTTAAAAGGCAAAAGTGTTTACCAGAACACCTTTCAGAGCATGGAAGTAAATAAATGCACTTTCATTTGATGTAAAGAAAAAAAAATAAATCCCTTTTTAAATGTCTTTCCCAGATTCATGACTGTTTCACATGTCAGTAAAACCACCTTTTAAACATCCGATTTTCTCAAGGTTTCCTCTTGGGTATTTACAACTGAATTTTGTCTGTAAAAGCAAGATATTTAGCTCTGAATGCTCCCTACACAAACTTGAACACATCAGTCTCCATAGCTAGAGTTGTTCATGTTGGCATGTAAATCATTCCGTGCCTTGTCCTGTCATGCTGTTGCAAATATGTTAAATATTTTAAAGCCACTGTGTCTTAGAAAATTGTAATTGTCTGATCCTGTTAAGCATGACTTAGCTCAGACATGCACTTAATAAATATTCTTTCCCTTACATTCTGAAAGGTCATAATTATTTACTTTGTCACACTCTTGCACCTATTAATCCAGGAGTATAGTATTTACAAGCTTTACATTCAATGAAATTTTATTACAGTCATTTACTAGCTGATAATTTCCAAAATAGACAGTTTTTGTTGTACTAGCCTCTTCCATTAGCAAACACTAATCGATAGAGTACTTTAAGGCTTCCTCATACCCATCCTAGGCTTCACAAAACAAATTGTTATAGGGTTGGACTCACCACCACAGCAACTTCTCCTGGTCACTCTGGGAATTAGCTCAGTTCAGTTCTTGTGCATCTTCTTCACGTGGTGTCTTCCTTACCATCCCTCCTCTGTCTCTACCTTCTCTGGAACCACTCCGCTCATGGACCACAGTGTGCGTCCTTTTCAGGACACTGCATTCTGGCTGTGCCCCAAATCTAATCTTCCTCATTCCAGGGTGTGGTGTTATTTGATTATATTATGACCAAAAAAACCATTGTTGGTACCACTGTTATAGTTGCAACAAATTTTGTGTCAAATAAGAGACATGACCAGAAAAGATTAAACAATCTCAGGCTAAATGATCCAAAGTCAACTTGTAGAGGTTTGTGAGAAAAGTATGTAAATGGTAATTAAGGCCATTCAATGGTAGTTAGGCTAGAATTTTGAAATGCAAACCTGTATAGTTAGAAAGTAGACATAATACTAATTTTATGTGTTGATTTCTACCTTATAGATGCTAACCTGTAAACAGACAGTTCCTGTTTATGAGTATAAGGGTACGTCTAGACTACAGGCTTTTGTCGACAGAAGCTTTGTCGACAGATACTGTCGACAAAGCTTCTGTCGACAAAGAGTGTCTAGACTACATTCAGTTCTGTCGACAAAGCAAGCTGCTTTGTCGACATGGCAGTGTAGACGCAAAGGACAGTTTAGATGCAATACGCCTTCTGTCGACAGAACTCTGTCGACAAAGGCGTTATTCCTCGTAAAATGAGGTTTACCCGTGTCGACAAAACTGCTGAGTTCTGTCGACGTTATGTCGACAGAACTCAGCGGTAGTGTAGACGCAGGTATAGTTTTGTCGACAAAAGTCCACTTTTGTCGACAAAACCCTGTAGTCTAGACACACCCTAAGTGCTGATATAGACCTAAAAAAGGAATATTAACATTTAGATGAATCTTTGGTGAAATAATGACAGTCAAGATGTCTCTTTAAAGTTTGTGATAAACTGCTTAACAAATTAATTACTGCATGTTAAATTACCATGATGTTTGGGAACCATAAGGTTACATCAAAAGCCTGTTGTTTTCCAGGGCTGTATTAAAGGCCCTTGGGTCCTGTTCCTCTTGGTCTCAGATCTGCTTGAGATTTGATACAGGGGAAACCTAAGCTATAAGGACTGAGATCCCAATCACTGGCTGGAATCACCTTGAATATGGACATTGGACTATAACCAATTAACTATTTCCAAAATAACTCTATGAAACTACAAGATCACCCTCTATGTTATGTGTCTGAATCACAAGAATTGAACTCGTGTCGATATGAATATTTATCTTTTAACCAATAATCGCTCTCTCTTTTCTACATAAATTGTAATTTAGTTAATAAGAATTAGCTGTAAGTGTGTATTTAGAATATGATCTGAAATATTTATTGACCTGTGAGGTAATGTATCTGATCCTTTGGGCTTGGTAGAACTTTATCTGACTTGTGTGTCTGGATGGAAGCCCGAGGCTGGAACTGTATTGGTTGGTACTCTGATTAACCAATACAGTAATACAGTGCTTGGTAAATATTAATATAAATATTAATAGTGGAATAACCATCAGCCTTGGAGATTGCCCATCCATTTCTGCCAATGCACCCTAATTGAGTGACCTCGGGTGGCTCCCCTGAAATCCTGGTTATCACACAAAGGTCTGGCTGCCCACAGCCTTGCCACTTGCTTTTGTGGCAAAATGCAGTCCCAGTCTGGCCACCATTGGCAGTGGCACACTGCTGTTCATGCACTGGCCACTCCGCTCTGTGGTGAATGGGGGAACTAACCTGGAATCTTACAGCTGGAAGCCACTTACTGCCCCTCTTCCCATTTCTGTTCCCTGTTCCCTTTGGCCACTTCCCTGTACCCTAGCACCTTTCCTCCCCTTGTATTAGGGTCTCAGTCTAGCAGTCAATCAGGCTGGAGTTCTTTCTCTTTGCTCCCCAGACCCTGACTAGGACTGCTCTGTTGTCCTCAAACAGTTAGTTCTTCTCTCTTGCCCTCCAAGGAGAGACTGAAGCCGCTTATATCTGGGCTGCTCCAGCAAGCCTTCTCCTGATTGGCTCCCAGTAAGCCCTTTCTTGATTGGCTGGCATTCTGCACAGAATCTCTGGCCTTCTTTAACCCCTCCCCTGCCCAAAGTGGGGAAGCCACCCAACTATATTAGTGGAAAGACAGACTTCAGCTTTGGCATTAGAAATGCATAGTCCATAGATGAGTGCAGTGAGTCAGGTGTGATATGCCACAATGTACATATTTTAATTTTCCAGGGGGATGATTTTTATAGAAATGCAAGGATTATTTCTTCATCAGGGCCTTTAAAAACACACTACTCAATATATCAAACTGCATATGCCATGTGTGAAATGGCAGATATACCCAAGCCTGTTATATGAATATAGTGCTAGTGGTTTGGGAGTAATAGACTAACTGAGTGTATATCTCAACTGCAAATTTTTAGCTATACTGCAATGATGTACCTACAAACTACTTTTGGTTGCCATTATGGAAACATGACTGAAGAAGATTTCAACCTTAAAATCATACAGACCAATTAAATAAAAAGTGGAGTACAATAGTTCACAAGAATGAGGACCTTTGATTTCTGGAAATGGGGTGACAATTAGCAAAGTCAAATGTCTAAAGAAACTGAATAATATTTTTCAGCAGCTCTTGAACATATTCAGGAAAACAGTTTTTAATTATTTCAATATTTCAGATGTACAGTCTTTGAATCCTCATTTCAAAACAGAATGGAAGAGGACTGAAGACTGAGCATAAGACTCAGTTGGACAGAATGGGTTTGGATGCATTTCATTTGATTATTTAGTCATATTTGTCTTCCCTCCCCTCAACCACATAAATTAATCAGACACAAAAATGTACAAGCAGCAGATGCTATTTCATTCAAACGCCCAAACCTTTTATTCCTGTCCAATAGTTTCTAAATAATTTTAGCCTGTTAACAATTCTCTTTGCCCAAATTATCAAAGACCCCAACTGAAGGGTTTATGTACACAAGTTTTATGCCAGACAGAAAGGTAGCATTTTCATTTAGTCAGTGATAACAGATAAACTAAATCCATCAATATAAGGAACAGAAAATATCTAATTAGTAATTTGGCTCCTTAGCTAAATGTGAGAATCACTGCTGAATCTCCTAAAGGTTGAATGCCTGTGCAGTACATGACAAGTAGAATTCACTTGTAATGAACTCAGAAGTATGGCAATAAGGGTGTGTCTACACGACAGGGTTTTTTCCAAAAAAGTGGCATTTTTTAAAAAAAACTTCCCCTGCATCTAGACTGTCGCCGCGTTCTTTTGAAATTAAATCGAAAGAACACAGCGTTTTTCGACCGCGGTAAACCTCATTTTACGGGGAAGAATGCCTTTTTTCAAAAGTGCTCTTTTGAAAAAAGGAGTTCTTGAATCCAAACAGGGCTTTTTCCAAAGAGAGTATCCAGATTGCCTGGGTGCTCTCATTCGAAAAAGCGGCTTGCTTTTTCGAAAGGAGTAGTTGAAGTCTAGATGCTCTCTTTCAAAAGAGGCTTGTAGTCTAGACATAGCCTAAAACACAACAGGAGCAGTAAGTCCAAAGATCTTGCTGGTCAGAAAAATTATTTCCATGGAAAATGCTCACTTTTCATCATTGAGCAATCCTTATGGCAATAATCTCAATATTTTTTGATGAAAAAACTTAAAATTTGATTCAAAAAACATTACCTTCTGGGACTTTCAGATCAGCTGCCTCAAGCCCTCATTCCCTAGACAACATTTCCAATGAGACACTACAGCTCCCCACCCTTTGCTGAGTTACCACAGTGCATCATGGGTGTCCCTGGCTGCTATACATCATTATCATATGTAGAGTAACAGGGAAACCTAGCCCAGAGAGGAAAATGGTGACATGAAACACTTGAACTATAACTCCATTAGTTCAAGTTCAACTTAGGGAAAGTTACAAGCAAGGTGGCTGAGAGCTACAAAGATTACAAAGTTGCAGTTTACAATAAGTTTCTGAGAGTTGCAAAGAGTACAAAGATTGACAAGGATCACAATAAGTTGCAGTTTAAAACCTTAGACCTTACAGTTTGGTGTAGCTTTAGAAAATCCATGTATATAAATCAAGTAAGCTCGGGAGGAGGCTATTTTATGCAACAAACTGGTTCCAAAATACACCCCTGCGGAACTCTTTCTAGCATGAATGTGAACCATTAATAACTACTCTCTGAGAATGGTTATCCAGCCAGTTATGCATCCACCTTATAGTAGCCCCATCTAGGTTGCATTTCCCTAGTTTATTGATAAGAAGGCCAAGCAAGAACGTGTCAAATGCCTTACTAAAGTCTAGGTATACCACATCCACCACTTCTCCCTTATCCACAATGCTTGAAATCCTATTTAAAAAAAAGCTAGCAGATTGATTTGACATGCTGGCTATTATCTATCACCTTATTGTCTTCCAGTTGTTTGCAGATGTATTCCTTAATTACTTGCTCCATTATCTTCCCCTGCACGGAAGTTAAACTGACTGGTCTGTAGTTTCCTGGGTTGTTCTTATTTCCTATAGATAGGCACTATATTTGACCTTTTTCCATCTTCTGGAATCTCTCCCCACTGCCTTGATTTTTCAAAGATGATAGCTAAAGGCTCAGATACAGCCTCTATCAGCTCCTTGAGTATTCCAAAATGTATTTCATCAGGCCCTGGCAACTTGCAGTTATCTAACTTTTCTAAGTAATTTTTAACTTGTTATTTTTTTATTTTAACTTCTAAACCTACCACATTTCCACTAGCATTTACTATGTTAGGCATCTCTTCACCATCCTTCTTCTTCACAAAAACTGAAACAAATAAGTCATTAAGTACCTCTGCCATTTCCAAGTTTCCTGTTATTGTTTCTTCCTCTTCACTGAGCAATTGGCCTTCTCGGTCCTTGGTCTTTCTCTTGCTTCTAATATACTCGTAGAACATCTTCTTGTTACCCTTTATGTCTCCAGCTAGATTTAGCTCATTCTCTGCCTTTGCCTTTCTATTCTTACCCCTGCATGCCTGTGTTGTTTGCTTATATTCATCCTTGGTAATTTGACCTAGTTTCCACTTTGTATACAACTCCTTTTTGATTTTTAGATCATATAAGATCTCCTAATTGATCCAATGTGGTCTCCTGCCATACTTTCTATCTTTCCTAAGTAGTGGAATAAGCGTTTGAGTCCTTAATGATGTTCCTTTAAAAAACTTCCACCAATAGAAATAATAAATATTTTTATTGCACCAACCTCAACTATCCTTTGTCTTGGATTATTTTGGCAGTACCTTTAGAAAGCATCATCAGAGAATAAAAGATCAATAAAGATTATAAAGTTCAAGGAATGCACTTGCTGCTTATTAAAGAGCAATAACGTGGGAGTCTGCCAAATTCAAAAGATCATGAAATGTGACAAAAATAGGAGAATAAATCATCAAGGTAGTATTGATTTAGTATTGAATAAGCACTCTTCAGAATCAGCACCAATGCTTCCATAGAAACCTATTCTTTCTTCATACTACAAATATTGTGCACATTTTACTGGTGATGACATTCACTCCAACAAATATATGGGATCATCTTGGAAAATCAGAAATGAAAGCTGCAGCATTAAACAAAGCAATAATGTATATTTTCCTTCCATTTGGCATTTCCATGTACAGAGGACTACGAGGTTCTGATGACGACAGAGGGAATAAAACCTTACTTGAGCAGTATGCAGATAAGCAGGACATTATGCAAATAATCTCATTGTGACAGGGCGGTCCCCCCACAGTGGTGAACAAGGCTTAAACGGCCCCTGTAGTGGAGGACTCCAGAACACGGGCGCCACTGCTGGGGAGTACTGTGGGGAAGGGCACTTTGATATGGAATAGAGACAGGTCCCAATGTGCTGGAGATCATGAAGGGATAGGTGATAGGTGAGACACCAACTGGAAGAGAGCACTTCTGGGTGGTGAGAGCCAATTCCCTGGAGTGGCCAGAAGGAGGCACTGTGTGGTGAGTGCGGCAGCAGCCAATGAGGCAGAGGCTTGAGGCAGCCAGTAAGAGCCCAACTGGGCTGTATAAAAGGCATCTGGACTGAAGGAGCTCAGTCTCTCTACGGGCTTTGGCGGGAGAGGGACTGGGCTGCATATACAGGGAAAAGTACCTTGGACAGAACAGTTCTGGAGAAGGCCAGGGACGAACTGGCCTGATCAACGCCTGGATTGACAGTCTCATAAGGAGGACCAAAGAAATATTTGGCCTGCAGATGGGCAGCCAGGGAAGGAATAAGCAGCACATCCATACCCCTTGCTACTAATTAGTGGTGAGTTCACTCTGCAGTTTGCCCCTGAGGGAAGGAGCTAAGTGAACATCAATAAGTTGCTAAGGCAAGTTGCTGAGGCTTAGGGCAGGGCTGGGCAAAATATGATCCACAGGCGAGATCCAGCCTGCCAAACCACCAGATCCAGCCTGAGAGAGCCTCAGCCAGCTCCCTGCCTGCCCCACCCCTGCTCAGCACTCAGGAAAGCCGGCTGCTGCGGGACCATGTGCTTCTGTGAATGCTGAGAGCCTAGGGGAGGTGGCAGAGGCTTCTCACAGTGCTCCTGCCTCCACTAACTCCCACTGGCCAGTTTGCAGCCAATATCAGCTGCCTGTTTGCAGGACAGGCAGAATGTGAAATGCCCTTTCCCCCACATCCCTGGGGCTCACAGTGTTTACAGCAGCAAATATGGCCCCTGTAGCTGCTGTGAGCAGTACAGGAGCATGGAAGGCAGGGACCCTGGTTAAGGAACCTGCTGGACTGCTGGCTGGGAGCCACCCAGGTAAGGTCTCCCAATCAGAGTCTGCCTCTGGTATCCCAACCCCTCCCTTCTCCAACCCTCTGCCCCCCTCCTGCACCCATATCCCATGTAACCCAAACCTTCTGCACCCCTGCTCCAGCCCCCATACATCTTTCCAGATACTGCATCCCCTCCTACACCTCTCTTCAGGTCACAACCCCTCCCAGATGTTGCACCCTAGTGTGCTATCCCTGGTCTCAGCCCAAATCCCTGCACCCCCTCCTGCACACCTGACCCAGGTTATGACCACCTCCCAGACCCTGCACTCCCTCTTCCTATACCCCTCACCCAGGCCAGAATTCTTTCCTGCACCCATATCCCTCCCAGACCCTGCACCCTAATCCCCTGTCCCAGGTCACAACCCAAACCCTGCACACCTACCCAGGTCACACTCCCCTCCCAGACTCTGCACCCCCTGCTGTACCCCAGTTTGCTGCCCCAGGTCACGATCTTCTCCTTCAGCCAAACTCCCTCCAGATCCCACACCCCCATCTTTTATCCCAAGCTCCCTTCTGCACCCAACCTCCATCCCAGACCTCCGCATCTCCTCCATTAATATAATGGAAGACTGCAGCCCTGAACCACTTACCAAATTCTTGGAGTTGCCCTCTATCAAAAATTATTCTCCACCCCTAGCTTAAGGGTAACTGGGTTCCCCAGAAGTGGAGGACTCCAGAAAATGGTCATCACTGTTGGGGAGTACCCTGGTGGAGGGGCACAGTGGTGTGAAACAGATGCTGGTTCCAATGTGGTGGAGATTGTTAAGAGAGAGGTAATAGGTGAGACACCAACTGGAAGAGTGCACTTCTGGGTGGTCAGAGCTAATTCCCAAACATGGCCAGCAGGAGGCGCTGTATGGCAAGTTGAACCTGTTACACATATCTGCTATAATATAAATTACTGAGGTGCATCACTGAAGACACCAAAAGATAAAATAAATCTGTAATATACTCACTCCTGTCTGCTAGACTCATATGTATTAGTTTAGTTCAACTATGAACTTCACATGTTAGCAGAGTTTCTTGCTGTCTTGTAGGAGCTATAAGTATGACAGCAACCTGGGAATTATGTCTTTACACTATTGGAGATGAGAGACATTATGGAGATGACGTGGTTGGTTTACAGACTAGAACTTTTAAAATCATCCTACTCTAAAACACAGTTCTGCCGGGGTTTATTGGAACAACCCCACCAGGGGAAATTAGCCATCCTACCTATAAGAAGAGCCCCCATCCATAGAAGATGTTACAATACAAGTTAATCTGTAGTCATACTGACTAAAAAAAACACACCCAAAAAACACAATCAAAATGCATATCTGAAAATTAAACATTCAGAAATAGTATATATAAACCAACAAGCTGCTACCCTAATGCAGAAAACAAGCTATTTAACATCAATTTAATTATAAATATCTGTTGAGACATGCTGACCAAAAAAAAAAAAAAAAAAGTCTGAGGAGAATTCTACAAAAAGTGTTGCACAGACTTAGTGGATATCAAAGACAAATTTCAACATCTGGATACTGGGCAGTTGACTAGAAAGACTAGTGATGTTGCAAATCAATTCTGGATTGGCAGAGTACCACATAACAATCCTGTCTTACCTTTGTTTCTTAGGAGTGATTTGCTTGTACTTCCTGCTTCTCCTGTGTTATATATCAGGCAGAGTAGTCACCTCAGATTCTGCTTTTAGCACAAGAATAGAAGAGAATGTTATCTTCTTCAGAAAAGACAAACAGCATCATATCAGGTTTTACTAAAACGCTTTCAGTTCCAGAGGTTTAATTTTATCAACTTTATAAATGGACAGTAATGTCAGACAGTCAGCACTTCTGGTGTTACCATTTTATATTAGCCAATAACTAAGGTTACATCTAAACAGCGGCGCTATTTCGGTATAACGTCAGTTATCCTGAAATAGCGTTCTGCGCTGTTTACACAAGAATCCCATTATTTCAAAATTCATTCAAAATTACAGGCTTCTTATTCCAGCTTCCTGTAAGCCTTGTTGCATGAGGATTAAGGAAGATGCTGGAATAGTGATTTATTTCGAAATTTAGCGTTGTATAGACAGTGCCAAATTTCGAAATAAGCTATTTCAAAATAAGCTATGCAATTTGCATAGCTCAAATTGCATAGCTTATTTTTAGGTAAATGCTACTGTGTTGACATTCCCTAAATGTGACTTACATCCATTTCTTATTTTAAGGAAAAATAGGTAATTTAATCTTATTGCAGGGTAAGGTTATGATTTTGAGATGGAATTTCATAAATGTCAAACATAATGTAGGTTAGACATTAGCAATGGATCAATGATCTTGGAACAATTTTGGACTGACATTTTGCAGATGTCCACTCATTATGCAAAACTTAATTGCATATAATAATACAGTAGTCCATTCTGGACTAGCTGTTACCATGTACTTGCCCATTTTGGGGCTAGCTGTTATCTATAACAAAATGTCATCAGAATCATCTGTAAATCTGTAATTCCACCAGACAATTGCAAAGAAGATTTTTGTGAAGGTGATGGGTTGTTGAGTCTATATCTCATCTATCTGTGGCTTAGAAAGAAAATAGCACACCACTAATACCCTTTAGAGTAATTTTGTTGTAGCTATTTGAATGGTCAGGCTTTCAGAAAGTGAAAGAAATGCTAAAATTAAAGAATGGTCCAGCATTAAATCTTTTTCAGGAAAAAACAAGTATATTTAACTTTTCTTTATCAAACTGAATAACAACTTTCTTCAATTCCTCCAATTTTTCTGTTTGTTTCAAGCTCTCTGTATCCCTTTTGCATTCATTGCTGATACAAGGCGAATCTATCACAGTTAGTGTTAAACACAATGAACATTCAAAAATCAATATAATCCATATCTTTTTAGACCAACCACAAGTCATCATCCAGAGAAGTGACATCATTCATAAGTGATATCAAACCAGTGAAGGTAATGAAAGGGCTTCTCTTATTATATACTGCTTCTGATCCAGCTCAGCTGCTGAGGCTTAAATACTGAAACCGCACCACTAAGGGTACAACGAGAAAACAATGTAAACCAACCGCATCAAGATACCATACAAAAAGTAAACAATCCCTTTCCTTCCTCCAAAAAAAAAAAAAAATTACCCTTAGTTAGAATCCAGTTCAGCAAAACACAATGCATATGAATGGTCCTTATACACATAATCACACTGAGGTCACTAGCATTATTGCCACCACTTGGGGTTTTGCAGGATAAGTCTCTGAGGGTATGTCTAGACTGCATGCTTCTTTCGGAAGAAGCTTTTCCAGAAGAGATCATCCAAAAAAACTTCATCCAAAAGAGTGTCCACATTGCGAAAGCACATCAAAAAAGTGATCTGCTTTTTCGACAGATAGCGTCCACGCTGAATAGACGCTATCTCGCATGTAAGCTGTGATTACTATGGGCGGAGTGGCCACCAGAGCACCTGTGCTTTTTCCTCTTTCCTCTTCTTCCAAAAGAACTCCCTCTTCCCCGTCCACACACGCCTTTTTCCAAAAGAGCTCTTTTGGAAAAAGGCTTCTTCCTCGTAGAAAGAGGTTTACCAATGTCAGGAAAACCCTTCTGTTCTTTCGATTTTCTTTCGAAAACACAGTTGCAGTGTGGACATAATTGCAGTTTTTTTCAGAGAAATGGCCATTTTTTCTGAAAAAACTCTGTAGTGTAGGCAAACCCTCAGACATTGGTAGGACCATCCTAAGACGTATCCAGCTGGATAGGGCATCTATGCTGCGTATATCTAGGGACAGGATGTTAAGCAGCCATGGGCAGCACCGATTCCAGAAGCCCCATCCCTCAGCTGCCCCCACCAGGCAGGCCAACAGCTTCCATAGGCCCTGAGGTAATGTGTGGGGGAGCATGGCTCCAAGCACCTGGAAGAGATGGGGCTTCTGGCAGAAGGAGAAGGGCCAGGGTAGCTAGCCCTCAGTTCTGCGTGGACCATAGTGCTGGACACCCCTCCCGCCCCCCCGAGCGAGGCCCTCTCAGAGAATGAGAGGCCCAGTCTACTCTGAGTTTAGAGGCCCCAGCCCCAGCCTCAGGCCCCCAACACAGCTAACTTCTCATTCACAGAGTCATACTAAACCCCAAAGGATATATGAAAATGAACACTTGAGACATTTATTTATTAACAATTAAGTCATTATACCAATAGCATGTATATTAAAAATGTAACTTAAATTGTGAGTTTCCACTGCAAGCAAAGCTATTCATTTTAGGAATGATTTTCTGGCTTTGTTGTGTGCAAACTCGTTTATAATTGAAGAAAAGTCTAATTTACGTGCAATATCACTGTTAATGCTAAGCATTGCAACCCCATTCAAACACTCCTGTCCCATGGTAGAACTATGATCGTTGTTTACTTATTTTAACACATTGAATATGCATTCGCTTGAAGCCACTGGTACAGGGAGATTGAAAAAAATATGTAATGCAATTCTGATATTAGGAAATAGAGTCGACAGACCAAGATCAAATATTTCTTGAAGCAGTCCTTTTGGCTTGCAGTCTGATTTAAAATTGGCAGAATGTATACGTTTCAGGAAGATAATCTTGTCACAGAGATCTCTTGAAATTTCGTTGTACCTTTGTTGAAACTGTTCAGACGCTGAATATAGATCTTCATCACTTAGTTCTCTGAACTTCCAATGGAATCCAAAAAGGATACAAATTTGGCGCAGTGACTCAAATTAACATATAAGACCAGATTTGATGGAGTCAATAATAACCAAAAATACTTGACTCAATAGTGCCTTTCTGCATCAGATTGAGATGTTAGACTGTGATTGGTGGAAAACTCAGATGAAATGTCAATACCCTGTGCTACTGATTTGGACTCAAAGGATTGTATTCCATTGATCATGAATCTTTTGAATATCTTTAAGAAGTCATTCAATGTCATCCCTCTCAATATCTAAGATAGCATTGCTTGCTTCATTTTTAGCAGCTTCATCCACTTGCACCACTTTCAAATCTTCTCTTCATTTTTATAAAGGGGTTCTTTCAAAACACAGTAACACAAACTAAATTCACTAAAGGCTTTTGGCTATACAAAATTTTAATTGTATATACTTTGCAATGAATATTATATAATAATGGTATAGGGGTATTATTTACTATGGCTCTTATAGCCTTAATTTAAAGTCTTGAAATTTCATCTGCTAACATGTTTCTGTTATTAAATTCCGCTAATAACTGGTGCGTTATTATGAATATGAACACAGGGCGATTGCCAGATTAGATATAAAGTTTATTAAACAACTAGAATTAAAATTTTATCATCACAAAAAAGCCTTTAAAAATTAATCTAAAACTGGACAAAGAGATAGCTTACAGCTGAGCCTGATATGGTTATTGTATACGAAGACACAAGAAAAAACAGAATACACAAATCTCCTATGCAGAGATAAACATCTAATTTAAAGGTTAAACTCACCCTCAGAACAAGCAAAATCACTTTACAGTAACAGAATTAATTACTACTTTCGAAACCTCTAAACTATGCAAAGACTGTAAACAGCATTTCATAACGTAGAATCACTAATCACAGAAGCTACTCCAGTTACACAGATGAAAACTCAGAAGTGACTGAAAAATTGGCGAAGGCCCAAGGTCCCACAATGATTTAAATAATTTTTGCAGGTATATAGAGCTTCTTTTGTTGTCTCTGTTATAACTGCAAAGTGTATAATACATGGAAATTACTTGGTAGAAAAATGTCAAAATTTGAGGCTCCTTTGTCTCCTGAGGCCCTGGCCATATGGCCCTTCTGGGCTCCCACCTGAACAAGACTGCCCTTAGCTCTCAGGGCCACGCGGTTCTCCAACAGCAATTTAAAGAGGCCCAGGCTCTGGTCGCTGCTGCTGCTGCAGTAACAGTGATAGTAGTTGCAAGCCCAAGGCCTCTTGAATCACTGGGCTCACAGCAACACTGTCCTCTTTGCTCCCTTTCTGCAGGCCTGGCCCCCACTGTGGGCTGCACCCAGCCACAGCTCACCAGATGGTGACTAGCAGTATGAGGGTGGAGTAGAGGGCTCAGGAGAATCAGGGGGCAACTACATAGCTGGTAGCTGGAGAAAAGTGGCAGTTTTTCCTTCAAAGTGCTGCTTCTCTCTGGCTGGCTACACGGCCACCCACTACTCCTCCTGAGTCCATCTCCCATGTCTCCCACCTGCTGTCCTGAGACTACAGATGAGCCTCCTTTCCTGCCCTGCTCCGGGGTTGCTAACTCTCCTGGACCAGATGCCATTGTACCACACCTATCATTTTTTCCCTGTGGGTACTCCCGCAAAAGATTTTTAGGGGGTACTGGGTACCAAAAAGGCTTGAAGCTAGCTCCCCTTCTGGAGGGGAGGAGTGGTGCTACACTCTTCTCCTTAAAGGAGCAGAACACAGCCAGGTTGTGTATCGATTCTTTATTTGGCTTTAACCGTACAATACATATACTAACTAACTAAAAGTCTTTGTTTACATTTGTTAGCATATGTACTGTGCTGTTACTGTATGTTGATCAAGTCAGGAGTCATCAAGAGAGGAAGGATGGGAGGGAGGGAATGAAGGTGTTTAAACAGTGTTTTTGATCTGGTTTCTCCCCTTTGGTCTGAATTATCTATGTTCATACCACATCACATCAAGTCCAAACCATTACAGGAATGTCTGCCTCTCTTTGCACTGACCGGAGGATGTTTGGATACTGATGTAAACCCAGTTCTGCAGCATCGTAGGAATCAGATGTCATCCTGTGTGTACATACTTTGTAGCCAAACTTTTGTTTAATGGAACTGAAGCAGCAAAACAAAGAAAACTGCCTAATTTTCCAACTTTGAGGTGAGAGAAATACAAGTGAACATTATGGGTGTGTCTAGACTTCACGAGGCTTACAGGAGCAGTCAACAAAGGCTTCCCTTGTCGACCGCGCCGCGTCTAGACTGCCGCGCTGTGCCAGATCAGCCGATTGTCGGCACAGAGCAGCAGCCATTTTTATTTTAATGAAGCGGGGATTATTTAAATCCCCGCTTCATTGACTATGTCGAGTAAACTACTTTACATGGCTCCGTCGATGGAACCATGTAGTCTAGACACACCCTATAATTCTGGACACTGACAGCCCTAAACTGGATGCCTCAGGAATCTGTAAAGATCTTTGCTGAAAATATTTTCTTCATCTTAGCAACAGAACAACAGATTTATCACACATCTGTCCACCTTCAGGCAAATGAAGCTCCTTCTGAGCTGACAGCTTAGGCATTGTCAGTTTCATCCAGAACAATTTACTAACTTGGAACCTAATCTTGTAAATCCATAATAATTTGATAAATCCCATTGAAGACAATAAGGCTGTTTACATGACTATGGATTACTTTTGTGATAAGAATTGCAGGAGTCAGTCCTGTCCCTATAAAGGAAGTTGGATCTCCCATTGAAATGCAATGTTTGGGTGCAATACCACAATGCAGTTGGATGCAGTTTTTGCCTTTTAATTATAGTAAGTCATACATATGCTGAAATCAAATGGTTCCTCACTCAACTCACATATTCCATAAAAACACTCAAATACTACATATTTGGGGGCAAAGTGAGTAGTGAAGCATGCTGGTGTTTGTATACACAAACACCCATTTCATCAATGTACTGGAAAATATAGTTGAACTTAAACTTTCTTCAAATTCCAGAGAAAATTAATAGTCCTGGTTTTTTTTTCTATGCTAATCCACGTGTACCTGAAAAAAAATTACATGCCTTGAAAGAGAAAAGAATCAGTCCAATTACTGAAAAAAGCAATTACTGAAAAAAATCCTTCCAACTAGTGTTCAGAAGGTCATGCTATAACCTCATGAGCAGAAGCTGGAGAGAACACCTTCAACATTACAATCAGCAAAAATAATAATAAAAAAAAATCTAAAAGAGGTAGAGGTTCACAGACTTGCAAACCCAAAAAGAAAACCTGTTTTATTATGCTTTAAATGACCTCAGCACATACCAGGCTTATGAACATTAAAAAGTTAACTGCAAAGGAACGGAAACCTATTAGCCTGAATGTGTTGCAGCCACAATGCTCTCACTGATTAAAGGTGCAGTCATATGTGAACAGCTAAAAATTAACCTTGCCCCTTTAGGCTAAACAGAGTCATGTCCCCACTTCCACCTGTGCTATTATATAACAGATAACAAAACTTCAGTGGAGCATGGTGCTGGCACACAGGGTCTCAGGTATTTCCTACAATTTCTCAGAATCTCTTTTGGGAATAGTCATGTACATGAAATAGCTGGTACTTACGTTTATGCTATTTCTACGTATGTATATTCATGTGGGAGTCTGACACTATGAATATTAGCTATGTTTACTATATATTTGCTCCTGTCATAATGCCCACAAGGTATTTAGCCAGCACATGAACTGACAAGTCAAGTTGAATGGCCCATTAAGAAACACTTAGCTCAGACTGGATCCCAAAAAACACCAGTCTACACTTAAAGAACTTTTTTTGTTAACATTTTGACTTATGAGTTGGATAGAGTGCCGAGACTGTTTTAGCTTCGTTGATTGATCAGTGATTTTTGATCAGTTGCTTATCTGTCCAGAGAGAGTTCCGCCAGGCCAATTTTGTTTGTTAAACAGATGCAGTTGTTAAATTTTAGACAGGTAAAGGGGAGAGTGTGTCAGAGGAGACTGGGAGAGTATGAAGTCCCAGACTGGGAAGGAGTCACATGGAGAGTCACTCTTGTGTTCCCTCCTCCCCATAAATGCAGCACCAGCAAGAAATGATTCCTACTACAACCACTGATTGTTTTGCAGCCTGTTCCACACTATCAGCTATCTCCTCCCACCATCAACAATAGGGGTATGTCTAGACTACATGCCTCTGCCGACAGAGGTATGTAAATTAGACATACCGACATAGTCAATGAAGCAGGGATTTAAATATCCCCCGCTTCATTAGAATAAAAATGGCTGCCACGTTGTGCCGGCTTAGCTGTTTGTCAGCACAAACCGGCAGTCAAGACTGGGATCGGTCAACAAGGAAAGCCTTTGCCAACCAATCCCTTATGCCTCGTGAAACAAGGTTTACAGGATCGGTCGGCAAAGGCTTTCCTTGTCTACCAATCCCCATCTTCACTGCCGGTTTTTGCCAACAAACAGCTGAGCCAGCACAACGCGGTGGCCATTTTTATTCTAATGAAGCGGGGAATATTTAAATCCCCGATTCATTGACTACAGCAGAGGCATGTAGTCTAGACATACCCTAGGATTTGATGTATCCTAAAGCAACTGGATCTTTCTGGAGCAACCAAATGTTTCTATGAACTATCTACAGAACTGCATGCTCCCTTCAGGAGATGCTGCTCAAACCATCATAATCTGTCATTCACCAGCACACTTTCTTCAGAGTCTGAAAATACGGAGATGCCTCCTGCCTTCTGAGAATTTTACTGCTTCACATGCTACTTTGTCCTATTTATATTCTGGTCAGAGTCAAGACGCAGTGAACTCAACAGCCATATCAGATGACAGCCTTCTGCAAGAACTAAAGGACTTTGAGGCTTCTTTTAACAAAGGTACATTGTTTCAATATAAAATGATGAAACGATGGTACAATTTTCAGTAAAAAATGTTGGTCATTTTTACCTCTTCCAAATTCTAGGAGAATTTCTAAATAGTATCATTAACTATTAAAAAAGGAAAAGGATGTTAAGAAACTTCTATTTTCTTACTAACAGCTGTTTTACAAATCATTTACACTTCAAAGATCAGGAATATGTTGTTCTTTTAATAATTTTAAAAAATTAACACAAGAAAATGTTAAAAACTTCAAAACATTTACTTTCTCTTGCTCATTGAAATTACAATGGCTGCCAACAAGAGCAAAATGTTTCCACCAAATGAAAGTAGGCAGCATAGATATGCAGTGTGGCTTAGTGGCTAGAAAATTAGAGTAGCCTTAATAGACCTGGGTTTTATTCCTCACTGACCATATGGCATGGCAACTAATCAGCCTGAAACATGTGGCAGTAACTTCAGTACTGCTCACTACACATTTTCCCTTCAAAAGGCTTTTATTTAATAACATAAATGCATAGTTAACTACTGGTCATTTTTACACTTTGAAAAATAACCCTTTTCCCTGAACTGAGGTGCGAAGTGCTAGTTTGGTCCTAGCCCACTGTCACACCCTGTGTCTCTTTCCAGTTTTATTTGCCAAATAGAGACACACATACACGCCACTTCTTCATCCCACTCTGGGCTACAAGACATTTTCCAATCTGCCTCTTTGTCCCTCCTGACTCACGGTATACTGTAGGATTCTTCCTCATAGGGCTTTCTCTCAAGTTCCTAGTGTTCCTCCTTTAGTACTGAGACACTGGTTCTTTATAAAGGACATTTCTTCAGCTGCAGCTGATTAATGAAAAGGGCTTGCTTTCATCTTGCCCATAAAGAAGATCACCCTGTTATACATTGCAGTTAGGGGTTCAAATCCTAAAGTTCTTACTCAGGCAAAATTCCACTGAAAAAGGACAGCAAGATTTGTCCCAGAATTAAAGAGATACACAAATGCTCTCCTATTTCATATTCCAGTTTGAAAGATATACTTGTTAGAGTAAGATACTCTGAGTGAAACAAACAAAAAAAAAGAGGCAGCTACAAATACTGAGATTTTAACAACTGTTTAAGCTAAATATGAGGAAAATGGAAAAGAATAGAGAAAAATTGTTCTCTAGAAATACATGAACATAGAACTCTGCTGCCAAAATCCGAGCATGCCAAAACAATATGAAGACATGTTTAAGTCTATGGCATTGAGTAAATGGAACTCTTAAGAGAAAAGGCTACATTACATACTGCACAGAGTATTAGAAAGGACTGCAGTCATGCAATTGCCAGTTGTCAGCAAGTCTGCTACACAAAAAGAAAAATCTTATTATTGAACATGAAATAACAGCTTGAAAATCACCTTTATCTTGTCATCCTTGTAATAATACGTGTTGGAGAAATAATGTGCTGTTTTTACAGTGAGTATTGAGAGGAAAAAAGCAGTAGTGAATGTAACAGGCCACGTTCAATCATTCAGGAAGGGCAGAATGGTTAAAAAGGTATTGTGAAATACTGCAGTTATTTCAAAAGGTTTTCATTAATCTGGATTCATTTACCAAATAACCAAGTAACACTGTCCTGCAAACCCCTTCCTTAAGTAAATATTGGACTACTTACTTGAGAACTCCTAACTCAAACAAGTAGTTGCATTGAACAAAAGTCAGAGTGTGAGGTAAAGACTTTTCCAGGCTGACCTGTTGGGCCCTTATCAGGCAATCATATATACGTGTAATTAATTTTCAGCATAGAAATAGTCCCACTGACTTCAACAGAACCATTCACATGACAAACATTATGTACATGCATAAGGGTTTGCATGATCATAGCTATCATTAGTGAAAGTAAAAATAAAGTTCAGCTCGCACCCTCAAAAGCATTAGGCATTTAATTCTCTTTGATTTCAAGAGCAGTTAGGTGCCCAAATGTCATTATGTTGGGATCCAGAAGTGAACTTAAAAATAGTTTAGATTTGTTCAGATCCAGAATTTAGGTTGTGTCATTTATAGAAAATGGAGCCAGTGTACTACTAGGATCTGAATTTCCTCAAAGTTTAGGGTAGCTTGGATGAGAGATTTTGGTTAAGACACATCACTGGCATTGAGTATCAGAGGGGTAGCTGTGTTAGTCTGGATCTGCAAAAGCGACAAGGAGTCCTGTGGCACCTTATAGACTAACAGATGTATTGGAGCATAAGCTTTCGTGGGCAAAGACCCACTTCATCAGATGCATGCACGTCTTTGCCCACGAAAGCTTATGCTCCAATACATCTGTTAGTCTATAAGGTGCCACAGGATTCCTTGTCACTATCACTGGTATTGGGCTTTCGATATGTAAAAAAGGCAGAGCATACGATTATAATTTGCAAGATGGACTAGGCATACTAAATAGTTTGTTTCATCTCAAAATGCTTTGAACCTCAAATCAACCTGTAACAGCTCTGAAAGTAACATGCAACTTCCTCTGCTAGGAGAAGTGGGGGTGGGGAGGAAGAAGAGAGAAGCTTATTATGAAACCTTATTTGGTGATTGCTCTAATGCCAACAAGTCTTAGCATCATGGTCATATACAGCGCTTTGTAAACAAGTATGAAGACGGGGTCTTGTGAGACCCGTTTATCATCTAAAATTTAGAGGAAAGAGTACCAGAGTGTGAATGGTAAGAAAAAAGGGGAGGCAGAACAGCAGTAAAGGTGTGTGTGTGTGGGGGGGCAGAATTCTAAGACAGAGAGGAAGGTTGCTTAGTACATGAAAAAGAAGCTATTTCACACATAACATGCATCATTTAAAGAACTGTGAAGAAGGAAACAAAGCAAAAACAGTACAGGAGAAGGAAACAAAGCAAAAAGGAGACATGACTGTGTGAACATAGAGGGTGAGTGAAGAGAGATTTGTACAGGAATAAAAATTCCTTTTTAATCTAATAAAACCATGGTGGTTTTCCATGACTTTTTACAGAGCCCAGTGAAAAGAGTCTCCCCAATTCAGGGCCTTTTTATAGTACAAACGATAATTAATGCAGGAGTGTGTATTCCTGAGGCACATGAATTTTAAGGGAATGGGGCTTGACAAATATATATTTTTAAGGGAAGACAGTGAGAGGTGGACTTCATTTTCCAAACTGCCATGCAAGTGTAACAGACAGAAATTCTCTGTCACTTCACTTAGTTATTGCTCAGACCACTTCAAAGGACAAAAACATCAGAGAAATGTTGTGAGGCATTAATATGCATATTCTGTATATCTCTTCTGAAACAGGGAAGCAGTCAGGCAGATTTAACCCTGTTCACATACAGAAGCAGAACACTTTTTTTAAATTATGAACAGGTCAATTTGTAAAATGTGTAATGACCCATCTGGAACTATCATGTGTAAATCAATGTTTGAAGCTTTTTGCATCAAAAGAAAATGTTAGCTGAAAACAGTCTCACTTTTGCCTCAAAACATAGTCTTCATCATAAAGTACGCCATTCTGAATTTCTATATTTAACAGCACCTTCCAAATTCAAACAGCTTTGACAAAATGAAAATCATTAACATTTAGATAGCTAAAGGCCTCATTACAGCAAATATGCTATAGCAGCAACGCAGCAGTATAACAGTAGTTAGTTGTTAAATGAACTTAAAATAACAAAACATTAGAATAATCAAATATTTTCATCTAGAAAGGTCTTGCACCTTTGTGAAATGTATTTTGGTTTGGTATCTGTTAGAGGATAAGAACATAAGAATGGCCATACGGGTCAGACCAAAGGTCTATCTAGCCCACTAACCTGTCTTCTGATAGTGGACAATGCCAGATGCCCAAGAGGGGAGTAAACAGAACAGGTAATCATCAAGTGATCCCTCTCTTGTCATCCATTTCCAGCCCCTGACAAACAGAGGCTAGGGACACCATTCCTACCCATTGTGGCTAGTAAGTATTGATGGACCTAACCTCCACAAATTTATCTAGTTCTTTCTTGAACCTTGTTAAAATCCTGGTCTTCACAACATCCTCTGGCAAGGAGTTCCACAGTCTGACCCATGTGCTGCATGAAGAAAAACTCACTTTTGTTTGTTTTAGCAAGAATAATATTTAACAAAACATACCTTTAAGGTATTTTTGCTTTAGCCAGATGTGCGTGTGTGAGTGTGTATTACACACAAAAATTACACCACATTCAGGAAGCATTCCAGTACTCAAAAGTCAGGAAATACCAGAATTAAAGTTGTCTATACATTCTCAGTTTGGTCTCTTTGTCATATCATCAGTCACCTCCACTACTCCCTAAGGTACATGACATCCTTGTTAATTAATCATCCAGAAAAACTCTGGGAAGATGAATAAGGTGATCTAGCTGTTTATTTAGTTTATGTTCATCCCTGGCCATATAAATTTTTAGCATCCTTGTGATTGCCAGCCATGTTGTGGCACTCCTTCCTATACTCGCTCTTTGGAATTTGTTAATCTTCCATTCTAGTAAAACACCCATATCCACTGTGACAGTCTATACCATTATGTTCACCACTTTGACAGAATTCTGATACTATGCCTTGTGAGGCATCATTTGAAAACTCAATCTGCTGAACATTATTGTCCTGATAAAATATGTGCATCAACACTGTATGTAAAGTGCTAAGATTTTACTGTAAAACACTGCTACATATTCCAAGTTAGAAAGGCAGGCCCAAACCAGTTTTCAGAAATGGGCAGTTTGGCACACCAACCAGGTGTTAATAACCATCATCTACTTAAGCACCCATTCTCTCACAAGAGAAAGACATGAACAAGAAATCTGCATTTCAGCACAAGGATGGTTCAAGCTACATGTCCACAAAAGACTGTTTATCACCATGACTCTGCAAGGATGTTTCTAGCACAGGGAGCTGAATTATAAAGAGGGGAGAAAAAAATGCCTGACTTCACTCTTCTCCATCTCTGCTGTTGGCATCCACTCTTAAAAAACCTGAACTGGGTCCCGGAAGGGGGAAATCTGATGGGGCGAGGGATTCTGACTGAAAAACTCAGCCAGTGGACTGCAAAGAATTGGGTGGAAAAGCTATTTGCTTTGAATCCATTACACTTTAAGTTAGATGTCAGTTCCATTTTATGTTTTATTTCTTTTGTAACCAAACCTGATCTTTATGTCTCATTACTTGCAGTCACTTAGTTAAAAAACTTGTTTCACTCTTTTCTCTAATGAGTGTGTTTGCACTAAAGAGTGTGGAAACTTGATGTAGGATGACAGTTGGTGCACATAGTTTTCCATTGCAGAAATGAATGGACTTTGTATGAGCTATTGTTGTTCAAGGCACTTGGTAGTACAAGGCACACATGTTCAGGGGCAGTCTGGGAAGACCATATCTTTTGGTGTTCTTTTGCAGGGTAATTAAGGAGTGGCTAGCTAATAAAACTCAATATTGTGCAGCTGGGGCAAGTTACATCCTGCAGGCTGCATGTTAACAGGCCAGCTGTGGCTGCTCACCACTAAATCCATGTAAAAGGCATCTCAGGTTGGAGAACTAGCATACACAGCTATTCAGTAGCTATTCAGCAGTCCAGATGACACTCTGGGGAATGTCACAGTCACAGAAACTGAACCATTGCTGATTGAGGGGGTTGCTGGGTTTAGCTTCAAATATCCTTGTTTCTGTTCTGGCCCTGCCACTCAATATGGAGCAGTTGACAGACAAGAATTGAAAATGTCAATCCAACTGTTTTTTTCAGTCTTCCTCAGACCCAAACAGTTGGTATAATCATGATGTTATACATTCAGTTTCATAGCAAGGCCGGTGTCAGAACATCCCTACAGAGACCACTAAAAAGCTCAAAACATGACAGCAGCTGCTGCTCTATGGGAATCTACATCTTTTGAGTATCCTCCAGCATTGTTTATGATGCTGCACAAATATTTAACAGTTGCACCTGCTTGATGTCCTATCCAAACAGGTTAGTACTGAACTGTTGCAATCTGGAACTTGGCAGTAATGGCCAGAGACTTAGTTTTATCCAGATTAATAACCGGACTGATGCAATCTGCTGCTTGCCCAGCCAGTCTGGCTATCAGCTGCAATGATCCACCAAACTGAACTAACAAGGCTATGGCATCAGCATATTTGAGATCTCAAAGCAGAATGGTGTTCACCTCACCACCCCCAATAGCTGCCTCCTCAAGTTTATCCATAAACTAATCAGAATTGATATCATTCAGCAACGGTAACAAAACAAAGCCTTGCCAAATTCACATGGCATGATTTCCTGACTCCAATAAGCCTTCCTGTACCATTATATCAATGCCACTATCAGTGGAGCTGAAAGCCTCTGCCGGCCCCTGGGCAAGTTGGGAGGGAAGCTCAGTGCTCCCAGAAGGGGCGGGGCTCAGACAGAAGAGGTGCAGGGGGAGCCAGCCCTCCACCACTCAGAGCATGGAGTGCCCCCACACTCCTCAGAGCTGCATGGAACTCGCAGTGCTTCAGTGGCAATTTAAAGGGCCCAGGACTCTGACTGCCACTACTGCCATAATAGCAACTGGAAGTCATGAGCCCCTTGGAATCACCAGGCCCCAGGGTAACTTCCCCCTTTGCACTCCCCTTTTCTCCATTGGTGGGCCTGGTCACTATCTCCCTCTGACCCCAGGGCAATCGGGGTCTGTGGGCAGGGAGCATGGAAGTGTGCCAGCCCTGCCCCTTCTGCCTGAGGTCCAGCCCAGGGCCACTTCAAAAATCTGTGAAGTTGCCCCCTTTCTAAAATCATTGCCCATCCCTGCCTCCGATCCTACAAATTTGCTTTATGCTCTGCATCCTAGGCCTGAGGGAAATCTGTTAGAAGTGCTGTGCATTGCTCATTATATTCAACGAACTTCTCAAAAAGCTGTTCTGAGGTAAAGAGCTGGTCTCCTTGTAACAACTAGGACTAAAGCAGCACTCAGTATCGCAGCCTGAAAAGGCAGCATTGATTCGAGACATTATATATTATAATACAGTCTATTTGCATTATTGCATACTTCTTTTTCCAGAGGACCCCATTTGCATGCAGTGCATATGCTGAACCTGGTTTGGGGATCAATTGGGGGGGTATAGCCACATAAGTCATCATCAGAGTAAGAATTTGCAAATCCACCACACACGTCTGCCACTTCAGCTAATCAAGTGCTGATAGCAGTAGTAAGTTGTCACCATCTATTTGAGCAGCGCTACAAAAAAGGCCCATGAACAGCAATTCCAGGCCCTAAGGCAGAACACTCAGTGGGCCCACACACACTCAGAAGCTGTGCTCGCATAGCTTGAACAAAGACATGAAGGCTGCGTCTAGACTGGCAAGTTTTTGCGCAAAAGCGACTGCTTTTGCACAAAAACTTGCCAGCTGTCTACACTGGCCGCTTGATTTTCCGCAAAAGCACTGACGTTCTCATGTACGAAATCAGTGCTTCTTGCGGAAAAGCTTTGACGCTCCCGTTCGGGCAAAAGTCCTTTTTGCGAAAAACTGTTGCGCAAAAGGGCCAGTGTAGACAGCTAGCTAAGACTTTTGTGCAAAAGCAGGCTACACGGAAAAAAGCGGTTTGGACGCCGGGAGACCCCGTAGGAGCCCCGGACTTCCTGGTAACCCGAGCTCTTAAAGTAGCCGCAGGCTGCTGAGAGCACGTGGCAGAAGCGTGCCTCAGACCTCTGGCCTGAGGTCTGCCACGGTGCCCCTGCCGTGCCCAGCAGCCACCTCACAGGCAGCATGGCAGCTCCGGGCGCTCAGCCACCTGCACCCCCAGCGCAGGAGGCCCCCAGGGGCCGCAAACGACGGGCCCCATCCTGGTCATCGGGGGGAGCTGGACAGCCTGCTCGACCTGTGGCAGGAGGAGGAGGCCCTCCACGAGACCCACTCGTGGCACCGCAACACGGACATCTTCGGCCGCATGGCCCAGGCGCTTGCTCAGCAGGGCCATCCCGCCCGGACCCTCGAACAAGTCCGGGCGAAAGTGAAGGAGCTGCGCCTGGGCTACGTGCGGGCCAGCGAGGGCCAGGGGGAAGGAGCAGACACCTGCCCCCATTACGACCGGCTCCACGCCATCTTCGGCCAGCCAGCCCCGCAAGCCCCAGACGTGCCCGTGGACAGCAGCATGCGCCCCCCTGTCACCAGGACCACCAAGGCGGGGGAAGGAGACAGCAGTGCATCTGAGGATGAGGCCAGCATTGCCACCCAGCAGGCCCCCTCCAGCAGCCCTGACGTCTCCCGCGCATCCTCCGAGGCCGGAGAAGGATCCACCGGTGAGTCTTGCACTTTGCACTCACAAGGGCGGGGGTCGGGGGGGGGGGAACCAGGTGCCCGGAGGGGGGAGGGGGAGAGCATGTCACTCAGGCCACGTGAGCTGCACGCTGTGTAGCATTAGGCAGCAAGCAGCCTGTGCAACCACATGCAGCCTGGTGACCTAGCGGCACGTGGCCGCGGCAGGCAGCTGCAGGGCACGCCTGGGACCGTGCTGCTCACACACACATTCGGCGGGACCAGGAGGAAGGGTGGATGCCGGCTGGAACCAGCCAGGGCCCCAGGGACTCAGCCCAGAGCCCGCACCTCCGCAAGGGTGCAGCACGGAGAACGGCACACTGTCCCATGCCTGGCTGTGAGGCACAGCCAGCTGCTCCTGGATAAACCACAGCGTCACAGCCCTGTGAGCGTGGCCCCCCCTCGCCCCTTGCCTGCTCCCGGTGCCTTGGCTGGCTCCCCGAGGGAAGTCCCCACTGCGGCCACACATGTCCCTGGGCTACGTGTGTGAGGGATAGTGGGAGGGAGAAGAGGGGGAAGCGCTCGGGCTGCCCCTAGGGCCGCCTGAGTTTTGCTGCAAGGATGGGACACCCCAGTCACTCTCCTGGTTCCGTCCAGGAGATATCCCACGTGATGGGGATCTGAGAGCCCAGACCACCTCTGCCAGATGTGCTCCCAGGCACTGTGTGGGGATGCATCTCACTCCCTGTCAAACACCAGTGATTAGCCCAAAGCCTCACAGCCTCCACCGGCAGGGAGTTCCACAGGTTAACGCAACACAAGCGCCCTCCCGCCCTCCACAGGGCCAGGACACAGACCGGTGGTTACAATACATGGAGGAGGACCCTACTCCAGGGGCGGTCCTCCTTGAAAACATACAACACGGGGGGCAGGGGGGGAACCGAGTGGGCCCAAGCCACACTACTGTGGTGTCACCTGGGCTCAGGGGTGCAGTAGAGGGCATGAGGTGTGGGGACAGTGGCCGGCCTGCCTGACTGACCCATCCTTTCTTCTCTTCCCTGCAGCAGGACCAAGCAGAAGCCGGGGACCCTCCAGTCCGGCAGCAGCAGCACCCCCAGCTGCCCAACCACGCAGGCACAGGCTCCGCCACTGGGACCAGCTCCTTCGCCGGCATGTGCAGGCCGTGGAGCGCATCGAGGCATCGATTCGCCAGCGTGTCGAGGCGGACCTGCAGTGGCGCCAGGAGGCCTGGGCCGCCTTCCTGGTCCAGTGTACACGGATAGCTGACTCCATCGCCACCCTCACTGCCCACATAGTCCATGCCATTCACTATGGCATGGCCTTACCCCATGCCCCCGCCATCCCTCCTGCCCCTGCAATGCCCCCTCCTGCAATGCCTCCTCTTGCCGCCCCTGCAACGCCCCCTCTTCCTGCCCACCTCCCCGTGCAGCCTGCCCCGATGCAGCCTGCCCTGTATGTCCAGGTCCGCCCCCGCAGGACCGCTCACAGGGGCCACCCCTCCCAAGAGTAGCTCCTCTCCCTCCCCCTCCCAGTTGAAGGTCTCCTCCTCCTCCTCCCCCTCCCCCTTGTAAATAAAAACATACATTTTTCAGTTGAGAACAAAACTGTGTGGTTATTGTGTTACTCGAGGTAACTGTAATAAATGATTTGAGATGCCAATTAGCCAACTAAATTTAAGAGGATTACAAAATGCGGACACCAAATTCTGTATCTATCACCGGTCGTCCCTTTAAGTGGTCATTGGTTTGTGGCGCATAAATACATACTTACACTTTTAAGTAAAATTTAAACCACAACTATATTAACGTAGATTACAAACAAGCAAGAAAGGTTAAAAGACGCACAAAAAACAATAGGTACATAGCCTAGACGCAGGGGACGATTGTAGTGTTGCTGGCAACCTCAAGTCTTTGGTCCTTCCGGGCCTCAGACGAGGAACTGCCAGGCGATCCCTCGATGGAAGATGCCGCCGAAGCTGGCAACCTCAAGTCTTTGGTCCTTCCGGGCCTCAGACGAGGAACTGCCAGGAGATCCCTCGAAGACGACTGGAATCGGGTACGCTGACTCGAGCCTTCCGCACAAACCACGGATCCTCTTCCTGTTCTTCGGGACAGCTCGAACAGGTGATGGTGGCCTAAACCCTAGCCTAAACTAAAAGAAAAACCCTAGCTACGTCCGACGCACCCGACGAACATTCACGATGACGGCCGATGTGCTTGGAACCGACGCTTTACAATTGGGGGGAGGTAAGGGGAGGGGAGAGGGAAGGGTAGGGAATGGGAGGGAGTCGTATAGGGAGACTGAGGCGACCCTACTATGGGGCTTGTGCGAACATGTCCGTCAGGGCCTCTCAGATGCGCACCCCATCCTGGTGTGCCTGGCGGATGGCAGCTGTGTGGGGCTGTGCAAACGTCTGTGCCTCGGCTGCCATCCATGCAGGGAGGAAGGCCTCCCCACTCCGCTCCACAATGTTGTGGAGCACGCAGCACGCGGCCAGTACCTCCGTTGCATTCCGCTCACCCATCTCGAGACGGGTGAGCAAACAACGGAAGCGGGCTTTTAAACGGCCGAAGGCGAGCTCCACCAGAGTTCGGGCCCGGTTGAGGCGGTCATTGAACCAGGCCCGGTTCTGGTCCGGCCGCCCCGTGTAGGGCCGCATTAGCCAGGGCTGCAGGGGGTAGGCTGCGTCCGCAACGATGCAGATGGGCATAGGCACATCCCTGACAGTCAACTCCCGCCGGGGGAAGTAGGTGCCCGCCTCCAGCCTGCGAAACAGTCCGGAGTTGCGGAGGATGCGGGCATCGTGTGCCCTGCCGGACCAGCCCATGTAGACGTCCAGGAAGCGGCCCTGGTGGTCCACGAGGGCCTGGAGAACAATCGAGCAGTACCCCTTCCTGTTCGTGAAATGGGCTGCTAGATGCTCCGGGGCCTGGATGGGGATGTGGGTTGCATCCAGGGCTCCCCCGCAGTTGGGGAACCCGAGGGCAGCGAAGCCGGCCAGTGTAGCGTCCACGTCGCGCAGGCGGATCACTCTCGGTAGCAGGACATCATTGATGGCATGGACGACCTGCAGAAGGGTGCAGAGAAACACAAGGGAACACATCACATAAGGCAGGGGTGAGCGTGCGCTCCTTGGGCCCCCGTGATTCCCTCTGTCCTCATGCACGCACACACACACACGCACACACACACCAGGGCCCCCTCGCCCCACGGCCCCCCCCCACCAGCAGGCCTGTGCAAGGGAGGGACGGCCCAAACCCTGGGTGACCCAGCCTGGAGTCTTGGCTGCCCCTGGGCATGGAGTGCAGCACCCTCCCCCCACCCCACTCCCCACTCCCCACTCCCCCTGGGACTTACCTCCATGACGATCACACTGACGGTGGATCTTCCCACCCCGAATTGCTGTGCCACCGATCGGTAGCTGTCCGGGGTGGCCAGCTTCCATAGCGCGATGGCGACCCTCTTCTTCACGGGGATGGGTGCACACAGCCGGGTGGTGGCTCTCTGGAGCGTGGGGGTGAGCCAGGCACACAGCTCCAGGAACGTCCGCTTTCGCATGTGGAAATTCTGGAGCCGTTGCAGGCCGTCCCATTGCCCAAGGACCAGCCGGTCCCACCAGTCTGTACTGGTGTCCAGTCTCCAGAGTGGCCTCTCCACGGTGGGGTGGGGATGCCACAGGGAATCTAGGGCCTCCCTGGTGAGGGAGTCCAAGGCGATCTGCGCCTCCTGGTCCTGGAACACGAGGGCACCAGCCTGGAGCACCAGCTGCAGGCACTCCAAAATGGCCGACAGGGGCCAGAGCAGGTACATGACCACCCGTGGCTCCATGGCAGACACAGCAAGGCACAAGAAACCAAAACCAGGGAAAAGCACTAGGGGGCAAAAGGCAGTGGTGTCCAAAAGGCAGAGGGCAACCACCAAACCTGCAATGGCTGACAGTCCCTGCAAGAGGTCCTAACGCACGGAGCAGGAGACAAACGGCTGTCCGGTGAGACCCCTTTAAGCACGTGTCTGAACGGAGCTCCAGCCCCGCCCCCGGAAAGGGCTGGAGCCCTTTTGCCCTCTTCAAAATGGTTCCGGGCTTCTGCTTTTGCGCAAAAGCGCGCCGCCAATCTAGACGCGCTTTTGCACAAAAGCGCATCGTTCTTACGATGACTCCCGGACCAATCTAGATGCTCTCTTGCGCAAATACTTTTAACGGAAACACTTTCCCGTTAAAAGTATTTGAGGAAAATCATGCCAGTCTAGACGTAGCCGAACTGAATGGGCCATTATATTCAACACCCAAATGACATCAAAAGCTGAGTATCAGGCATTTACATCCTACTCCATTAGCCTCATTGAGCATGGATACTTTAATTGAGAGGGTTTTTTTTCCCCTTTCTTTCTCTCTCCTCCCTCTTTCCCCACTTTATATTTCAAAATCTGCGCCTCTTCCTCCATAGTTGTCATCTGAAGAAGTGGGTTGTGCCCGCAAAAGCTCATGACACTATTTATATATTTATTAGTCTCTAAGGGCATGTCTACACTACAGCTTTATTTCGAAATAACTCCTGTTATTTCAAAACAACAAGGTGAGTGTCTACACAACAAGCCCTTTATTTTGAAATTATTTTGAAATAACAGGCTTCTTATTCTAGAATAATAAACCCACATTTCATGAAGAATAATGCCTATTCCATGCCTGCTTATCCCTGGGATGTGGGGGTAGCAAGGCTCCCCTGGAACATCTATGTCCCTGCAGGAAAGTGCCCGTTGTCTAGGCCACAGATGACCTTGCTCGAGGCACATTGCCATCATCTGAACCGAGACCTCTTGGTGTTGGCTCCCACATAAGGGCTAAGCTTCAGGCACCCTGTCTCCTGGGATGACTGCCCTTCTCTCTATTCTTCACAACTGGATCAGCTGCAAGTGAGGCACATCTACCACCACCCACGCCAGCCTCATGACCCTATGAGAGCAGACGACTCCCATGCCACAGACGACCGCAGGAAGACCTGCAGTGAGAACACATTGCCGGCCTGCATGCCCTACAGCGGTCTCTGAAGCAGCAGGACTGGAGGTTGGATGCTGACCTGGAGGTGTGCCATGCTGACAGGGAACTGCTGCACCATCTGGCTGGAGATGTCCCAGGAGACCTGGAACACGAGTGGCATACACCACTGCTGCTGACCACCTGATGGCCGCCAGTCTAGAAGCCAACCCCCTGCCTGCTCCTGCTTCCACCCTTGCCCCTCCAGCTTCTCCCCCTAGTTCCCCTCTCCATGGCTGCCAAGTGGTGGGACCATCCGAGGCAGGCACCAGTCCCTGCCTCATCCCTGAGTCTTCTCTCACCCCTTATACCTTCCTCCTTCCCCCTCCCACGTTCTTTCCCTAGCCCCTCCCCAGTTATATTTACCCTAAATAAAAAACAGTTTATTCTTTCAAAAAAAGTCTGGTTTATTGTATCTGCAGGGGATGGGAGGGGAGGAGGGAAAGGAGGACAGGAGAAGGGAGGGGTGTGGGAGGAAAGGCACAGAGGGACAATGCAGAGGCCCCTTGTGGGGAGGCCCAGGGGAGAGTGTCAGAGGCCTCCTTGTCTAAAACTCTCCCTCAGGGCCTTGCGGATGCGCACATCCACCTGATGGGCCTGCTGGATGGCAGCACTGTGTAGCTGTTCAAAGACCCTTGCGAGCTGCTTGGCTTCTGCCCCCACCCTGGCAGGAATGTATCCCTCTTGTTCTCACGCAAGTTGTGCAGAACACAGCAGGCGGCCACCACCTGGGGGACATTCCATTTGCTGAGGTCCAGGTGGGTGAGGAGATAGTGGAACCTCCCTTTGAGGTGGCCGAAGGTGGTCTCCATGATGATGCGGGCCCTACTGAGCCTGCCTTTGAAAGGTCCCTTGGTGGGATCTAGGTGTCCCGTGTAGGGCTTCATTAGCCAAGGAAGCAAATGGTAGGCTGCATCCCCACAATGCACATCAGCACATCCACATCCCAGACCCTGATGGTTCAATCAGGAAAAAATGTGCCAGCATGCATCCTCTGGAAGAGTCTGGAGTTCCTGAAGACACAGGTGTTGTGTGCCTTCCCTACCCACTTGATGCTAATGTCGGTGAAGTGGCCTCAGTGGTCCACGAGGGCCTGCAGCACCATTGAAAACTACCCTTTCCAGTTGATATAATCAGAGGCCCAGTGGTTGGAGTCCCGGATGGGGATGTGGGTGCTGTCAATGCCCCCCTCACACAGTTGTGGAAGCCCATGGCATCAAAGCCAGTGACTATGGGGTCCATGTCACCCAGGATGATGACCCTATGCAGCAGGAAGTTGTTGATGGCCCTCACCACCTGTGAGAATACAAACAGACAATCACTGGGTTGCAGAGTCCTCAGGAGTTGCCCAAACCTCCCCCTGCCCTGACACCCATGCACACACAACAGGAGCAACCTCCAACTTACCCCATCCCTGGTAGGGCTTTTTGAAGGTGAGACTTCAAAACCTTGAGGGAGGGAGAGTCCATCCCTCCCCCTTCCCTAAGGATCCCCATTCTGGCTCCTGGGAGAATAGCACAAGAACGCCAAACCTGCATGAGCATGGCCCCGATGGTCTATCTCCCCAGGTGAAACTGGTTCTCAATGGATTGGTAGCTGTCTGATGTGGCAAGCTTCCAAAGTGTGATGGCTACTTGCTTCTGGAGGAGGAAAGTGAGTCAAATGTGGGTGTCCCATTGCCTGAGGGGAGGGGTGAGCCACTCTCATGCTCCAGGAAGGTGTCTTTCTGCAAGCAAAAGTTCTGGAGCCACTGCTGGTCCTTCCACTGTCCTATGATGATCTGTTCCTATCAGTCGGTACTGGTCTTCCAGCACTAGATGGCTATGTCTAGACTGCAGGATTCTTTCGGAAGTAGCTTTTCCAGAAGAGATCTTCCAAAAAAACTTCTTCCACACTGCCAAGGCACATCGAAAAAAAGTGATCTACTTTTTTGAAAGTGCATCCACATTGAATGAATGCTCTCTCACATTTAAGCTGTGATAACTATGGATGGAGTGGCCACCAGGGCACCTGTGTTTTTTCCTCTTCTTTCGAAAGAACTCCCTCTTCACCGTCCATATACACCTTTTCCCAAAAGAGCTCGTTCGGAAAAAGGCTGCTTCTTCATAGAAAGAGGTTTAGCAATGTTGGAAAAACCCCTCTGTTTTTTCAATTTTTTCCCAAAAGATCACAATTGCAGTGTGGATGTAAGTGAGGTTTCCAAAAAAAGCTCTGCAGTGTAGACATATCCGAAGTGGCAGCGCACGGTGTGCTGGGTAGGATGGGAGGAGCTTTTCTGCATAAGCAGAATGTGGAGAGAGGTGAGGAGGTGCTTCCTGCAGTCCCACATGAGCTGCCAGCAGTAACTGCACCAGGAAGCGTGGCATGAAGTCTAAGAGCCAGCGAGTGCTTTGCAGCAGCTCTGGCTCCATGGCAGAAGTGCCAGGTATCTGCAAGGGCAACCAGAGCATGCAGTGAGATGTATTTTCTGTCCCTAAAGGAGGTAGGCAAAGGTGAAGAGTCTGAGACATGGCTATAGAGGGTAGTCCCTTTAAGAACAAGCCTCAGATAGTTTAAGGCAGCATCTCCAGGAAACCTGAAGTGCTTCCGGGAGCTTTAAATGCAATTCAGCCTCCAATCAGTATGAACGTGGTATAGATCTGAGCTATTTCAATGGGCATTTGTAGTGTGGATGCCTATTTCAAAATAGTTATTTCAGGAGTTTTTATTTCGACTTAGCTTATTTTGAAATAAGTGTGTAGTGCAGGCATACACTTGAAATCGGCTACACAATTTGCATAGTGCAAATTGCATAGCTTATTTTGATCTAAGGGTGCTGTGTAGACGCACCCTTATGGTATTTCAAAATTGCTTATTTCGTAATTTGTCTTCGCAGCACCAAATTTCAAAATTACGCGCTATTCCAAAATTCCCCTTAACTCTCATGGAACAAGGGTTACCAGGATGTCAGAATAAACAGCCAGTTATTTCAAAATCTATTTTCAAAATAGGCCGCTTCAATAGACCAGAATAGCTATTTTGGGATACTTTCAGTATCCCAAAATAGTTCCGCAGCGTAGACGTACCCTTAGGCACTACAGGGCCATTGTTGGTTTCTTTGGTTACAGACTAACACGCCTATCCTTTGACAGCCTAAAAGTAAACAGTCATTAAATCCAAACAAGAACAAAACATTTATAATCATTTGATCAAACGGGCTAAACCCAAGGATGTTTAGACCCATATCGGTTGGCTCCAATGTGGTCAGGCAGATGTTAGCAATGAATCCTTTATGAGTTTCCTTTTTTATACAATTCAAACAAGTGATGTCTTTGCCAATTACAGACTTCAGCTAAAGTCATGTTGACACTGTTCACCCTTATTTCTAGTCTTAATTTAAGTATTCCCGTTGAAATTGGGAAGTTAAAAAGACATATACTTAAAGTCTTTGCAGGATCAGGACCAAAGTCCAAACAATAAAAAATTAAAATCAGGAATTACATCTAGATCTTAATTACCGGAGATTTTTTTTCCAACTGAGATATTAATTTTCAATTCCAAGAACACAAATTAGTTGAACAGAAACTAAACAGATAGGCTTTCTGGACAGGTGTGAGGAAAAAATTCTGAAATCATGGATATTATGAACAGGTTTAAAGTATTGAATATCCACTTCTTCCTATAATTTTATTAACTAGTATGTTATGCTGATTTTATACATGAAGACAAACATATTTTTGAAGTTATTACATAGCTGATCTAAAATAAAATGATAGATTAATATGCCTCACAAAACAAAAACCAAATACATTTACTTTTATGGGTTTCATCAATACTACAGTGACAGATTATATGCATGTCAATGATCCCTTTGCATCTGCAGCTTTATTGGGTTTTGTTGTTGTTTTGTCTTCCAAAGCAAATATTCTCTCCTCCACCTTTGATGTTCTAAAGCAATTTCTGGCTGCAGAACATCTCTATTATACTTTCCCAGACATGGCTTAAATTTGGCCTCAAAGGAAAAACATCAATGGCTAAGTTTGTAAAAACTGTAGTTATAGGAATCAGTGAGTTCTGAACAAATTGTTGCCTTGCATCCTGATTGCTCATCAAAATACTAATTTCACTTCTTAATCAACCACAAACATTTCAACGGAGCATATTCAAAATAGGTACTTTAAGTATTTTAATATAAAGCTGTATTTAGCAAGTCACTATTCCATGGATTTCAAACTCCATTTAATCCTGTCATACTAATTTCTACCACTTGGATCTTGTTTTTCATGAACACTTTCATATCATATATTAGTTCCTACACAGATTATCTACAGTGCTAGTCACTCAAAAATACTTTTTGCATTCCAAAAGTAAGCTGCATATTCTTGCTCCTGTTCTGTTATAATGGACTTAATGTATTCCTATTCATGTACTACTTCCTAAAGCCTATATCGTTGTATTTTTTCATTCTGTGTATTTGACAGATAGCTGTTTTTGGCAAGGATTCACAATTAGGTTCAAAGTTGTGTCACTGCATAGTGTCCATAAATTTGGATTAGAAAAATTGACAAAAAACTTTTCAAAGTTTGTCAATTCCTTTAAAAAAAACCTGAAAATTTTGCAGAGATGGTGCAATTTGTTCTGATGGAAACCATGGCTCCATGGTTGCCTGGGATTTCACAGTCTGTTGAAAGGTGTTGTGTGTGATCTCTTGATCTGACCTCTGGGCCTCTTGGATGTGCCTCCAGGTGTCCAAGAAATTAAGAAAGGGAATACTTGCTATTATACATGTTTCTAGTAATTGATAAAGTAGAGACTTGGTGACAGATGTCTTAGTTTACCAGTTATGTAAATGAAGAGGCAATGGCAGGAACTCCATGAGTCAACATGCCACAAGTATGGACATTTATTTTGTCTAATTTTCTTACACAAGCAGAAGCAAACCCTTAACTAACACTGTTAAATAATAAGTCCTTATATACACTATATTTATGGATGGTCTGAAAGTACTTTACAAAGCATAACAATGGTCCTTTTAGGTAATTCTTATGTAACTCCATTTTACAGAACATAAACAAAAGCAGACTTTAAATGAATGTCAGTGTGCAGTATTGGCTGGGTCCTTCTAGTGGATCATCTCCAGTCTCTTGTAATTCAAACAGCATGTGGGATCTAGGCAGCACAGAATAACTGTTTCTAGCATTAGGCCTCTCAGGCGTGCTCCCAGGTGTAGATGTACAGATCCTCTGGCACCCTACCTTGTGTTGTGGGACTCTGCACACCAACAACCCTAGACTGTAAAACCAATGATCTGACAACCTAAGCCTCACTAGTCACTTATGCACTCTCTCCCCAAGTTCTACCTCTGGAGTTATCCAGTTCATATTTCAACTCCTTGGAGTCCAGGTGGCAAGTAAAGTAAGGAGAACAGGTTTTTCTAAAACCACAGAAACCTTCAATCTCCAAAAATACAGGAGTTATAGATGCTTAGGTTTTTATTGTTTTACCTACAAACTACTGCAGAGTCCTTCAGCCTAGTCTGTGCTTCAGGAAGAGACGACCACCCTGCAATCTGCCTCCTTTAACTCTTATAGCGCCTGGAGGTATTCAGCCAATGACAGTGCTCAGCAAGAGCAAACATGGACCACATAGAGTTTTATAGCTTTTAAATATACATGTCCCCGTTGTCATGTCACTAAGAGCCCAGGTAGGTGGTTAGCCAAGAAGTTCCAGCCTCCTGGAGTCCAGACTAGGAAAACCTGCTTTACCTGCAGCAAAACCAAGGATCTGAGGATGGATCTTTTTGATTGGTGAGACAATCATTGCTGATGACTCTTGTGATTGTCTCTTCAGTGAGGAATACAGTGTTGTAACCAAGGGTGTGTCTAGACTACAGGGTTTTTTCAAAAAAAAAGTGGCCTTTTTTCAAAAGGCATCTAGACTGCCACCACATTCTTTTGAAATTAAATCGAAAGAATGCGGCGGTTTTTTTGACCGCGGTACACCTCTCTTTATGAGGAAGAGTGCCTTTTTTTGAAAGTGCTCTTTCCAAAAAAGGTGTTCTTGAATGCAAACAGGGCTTTTTCGAAAGAGAGCATCCAGACTGCTTAGGTGTTCTTTCGAAAAAGCGGCTTGCTTTTTTGAAAGATGTGGTTGCAGTCTAGACACTCTCTTTCGAAACAGGCTTGTAGTCTAGACATAGCCCAAGTCATTTCCAGGATATTACAGACTAGGTGGGCAATATCTTATATTGGGTCAATTTCTGTGGGAGAGACAGACACTTTGGGAATTTACAGAGTTCTTCAGGTCTGGGAGAGGTACTCAGAGTGCCACAGCTAAATACAACGTGGGACAGATTATTTAACATATTAGTTAACCTATTTCAGGGGACCATTCAAAGTGAAGTGGTCCATTTATAACCCCCCTAAAGGGCAAGACAGCTGGGGCAGTTGTAATTAGATTATAGATTGTTGCAATAAGGCATAAATCAATCTACTGTCTCTCTTCAGTTTGTGATTTTTAGTATCTAGTGAAGTTATGAACTTAAGTTCCAAGGCTCAACTTTTGAAAGTGTACTGCAGATTTCCCCATTCAGGATGAGGACTAATAGATCAAATAGGATATGTCCACACTATGGGATAAGGTCGAATTAAGATATGCAACTTCAGCTACATTAATTGCGTAGCTGAAGTCGAAGTCTCCCTTCGACTTTTCTTTCTCCTTGAGGAAGCAGGACTACCGGCATTGACTGGAGTGCCCCTCTCAGTTCAAATTAGCGTGTCTTCACTAGACCTACTAATTTGAACCCTGGAAGATCAACAGCAGCAGCTTCAATCTTCTCTGTACTATAGATGTACACATACAGAGTAATCACTTTGTGGGGAAAAAAAGTGTTCGCCCAAAGGTAATGTGGAGTTTGTCTTATTCTCCTGAGAAAGTTCATGTGAGAGCATGATTGTAGGAAGGGTAAGGTTGTTTTTGATGTGGGGGGGAGGTTTTTGTTGTTATTTTTGAGTGTTTTTCCGGGGTGTGTGTGTTTTTTGTTTTTGTGGGTTTGGAGGGGAGGGTTGGTTTTTTTTTTTATGTAGCAGGGGCTTGGTGAATGAGGAGGCTCTCATAGGAAGACAGATTCCAGTGAGGTTTGCATACTGGAAGTGCTGTCTTATAATTACCAAATGGAGTTACAGTTAGTTCATGACTGCCCATTTGTTAGACATTTACTAGTGGAAATAACCTTCAACAAGCCTAAAATTATTGCTGTTGGCTTCACATTTGAGACAGTAAAAAGAAATTACTGTAAGAGTTATGATTTATATGAAAAGCATAAGAGATTAAGGGGACCCTGTCTTTGCAGCCATGGACCACAATCAAGGAGGTGTTTGCCAGAGTGTCAATAGATATTGTAGGGCCCTCTCACTATTGCTTTCCATTCCTGGAAGGAGTTGCATACACTTGTTGTGGTGGATTCCACCACCAGATACCCTGAAGCAACACCTCTGTGTGATGTGGACGTAAAGACTGAATACTGCCCAATGATCATTTAGTGGAGTAGATTAAATGAGTCTGTTTACAAAAAAATTCTGATTCTCTGGCCCAGAGGCAAAGACTTGGAGCAATACAGCTCCAGTTCTCTCTGCAGACCTCATTACATCACACAGCCAGGCTGCCTTCCTGATGCTTCTGGTTTGGGGAGGCAATGCTCTCCCCCACCACCCAGAATAGAGCACTGATATTTGGGAAGACTTGAATCAAACTCAGAAGCAGGAAATGTTCGACCTTTTTGAAGCACCACAGACAGGTATTTTTCAACTGGCCAGGTTCAACAGAATGAGATTATTTGTGGTGTGCCACTGAAACTACAAGGCCCCATCCTGCTCCTAGCTTGCCAGGCCCCTGGGCATGGCAAACACTACACTCTTTAATGAACTCACATAGAAAATAACAAATAGACAAAACAACCCTATCCCATGTGGGTGAGCACTTTGCAAAAATCACTATATCTGAACTACTTGTCCTGACCCTCAGGGGAAATTGCACAACCGTTTCAAAAGACAAGCTTCAGAGCTTCAATTCATAACTTTACCGGACACTAAAAATCATGGACTGAATAAAGACACTAGAGTTATGGCTTCTTACAACAACCTGTAACCCATTAATAACTCTCTGCCCCACCTGCTTTCCCTCCTTCTTTTCCTCCTTACGACTAGAGGAGTGTTAACAGGGCACTTCACCTTGAATGGTCCTTTGAAATGCACTAACTACTTAAGCTAAACAAATGGTTCCATCTTTTATTTAACTGTGGCCCACTCAGTACATCTCCCAGACTTGAAAAGATTGGTGTAATCACAAATGCTCATGTCTCTCATGAAAAGAAGTTGGGACAAAACAAAAAGTTACCTTACTCGCCTGTCTTCAGGGGAGGTGTTGGACGTCAACTGTACACCTGCCTTTGTCTGTCCTTCATGTATCTAGGCAGATAAATCACATTTTTGAAAACTGCCCTATACTGATTGTAACCACATTTGCTACAGACTTGCACAGACATAGGGATTTATCACAAACATAGATCAGACAGTAACACAATGGCAAATCGGGAATAGCTTAGAACATGACCTCAGCCCTTAGGAAGTTTAGGAAACTGGGGATCTCCACCAGACCGCCTTTCTATCTTTCTAAATGGGAGAAGAATCTCAGCTAGATCCTAATTCACTAAAAGGAAGGAAGGTCCTAATATAGAAAGTTTCAGAACTGCTGGTCTAGAATGATAATATATTGACACAGTGATTAGGGAGCTGTAAACAGAGCCATCCCATCCACAGAATGGTTCCGGGTAGCCACCCACGGTACCACACTTTGGAGCCCCCGCGGCAGCCACCCCAACTGTCCTATGAACAGAACGGTTCCCCATATCAAGGTTAACTCCTGGGGTCAGGGTAGCCTCAGGAATTGCCTCTAGGGCTTTGCATGGGGAGGCAGCAGGGGTCGGGTCCATTCAACACATTGCAGCATTGGGAAACAGACCACCTGGACTGGGAGGTGGCAGAGTGTAACAGGCTGCTGCATCACTCTGCTTCCCATGGCTCCTGCTTCCACACTGAGTGCAGGGGGCTCAACCCCTTCTGCTGCCCCAAGTCAGGCCCCCCAGTAATCCTCCGACTCCCAGCTGTCAGGGGAGAGATGGAAGGGGGCAGAGCAGGAGTGGGAAGAAGCAGGGAAGAGGTGGAGCAGGGACAGGGATGGAGCAGGGGCAAGAAGAGGCACTAAGGGGTCAGGGCCTAGGAAAGGGGGTTGCCCAGAGCCCACATCTCCCTAAAATACCTTGCCTATAAATATCTGATATACAAAAAAAAAAAGTTCTTCCTCCCAATCCTGTGCACTCAGACTGCTAAACCACATTTTTCTATCAACAGCATCTATGGAATTTTGAGATTAAATTAGAAAAAATAATCTGCAAATACCTCCACACACCCCTCTCCTAAAACAAACAGAAAAGCAAAAAAACATGAAAATGATCTTCCCAAAAAGATTGGGGCTTTTTTTTTATTAATAACTTGTAAAAAATCAAATAAAATTCAAGTTTGCAAGGAGGATCATATTTGTTAAAAAAAAAAGTTTCCAATTACCTCTCTCTTTTCCAGAATGTCATTGATTTGCTATATCTCCATGGGCAAGACAGCTTTTCTGTACTTGAACTTCCCTAATGTGTAATCAGAGATTATAATGCTTGTCCACCTTTTTTAAATGGTTACATCACATGTGAGTCGTGTCTCTAAATCACTTAGGTACTTCTGAAAATTAAATATAATAAAGAGAGTAAATAAAAATAGTGATTGAAGCAATTGTTATAAATTATTCCAAAACTTTCTTCATTTTTGTTTGTTAGAGTGTGCCAAAAATAATTTAAATGCACAACCCATGAGGTGCTTCCAGACTGTTTCATTTAATTGCTGTTCATTATTTGATGTTTGAGAGTGAACATCTAAGTCAGACAGAAATAATGTCTGCTCCCTCAATAAGAACAGAAATGTAACAGGGAAAGTGATAATGGATACTTTTATTCAGTCTTGAATATTTTTATTTACATGTCAACATGTGTATTCATAGAAACAGAAGCCATATTCCAAATATATGCAGAGGGGTGAAAAGGTTTGCATGAGTATTCACATGTAATTAATATGGTGAATGAATATAGTTAAACTAATGGCTGTTGGAAGTCAAAGGTTCACAGCTACCAATTCTGAGCGATTCTGTAGAGCTCTCATTCATATTCAGTGTAGATATTTAATGGCATGGATAACAAGCTACGTGATTTGACTTAGTGGTGTCCCTCACAACCTCCCATAGTATGAGACTCCAATCTTAAAAATAAGTATTTTGTACATCTCTCCTAAAAGAAAGTACTATGTAACTACAGGTAAAAAAATAACCTTAACAAATCTAAGGGTGATAACCTGACCTGATGCCAAGAGCAGTTTTGCCATTAATTTGAATGGGGGTCTAAATTTCACCCTGAGCCTTCAAGCAAAGATAGGAATTATACACACAAAAACAAAACAAAACAAAACAAAAACACAAAGGGAAAGGTTGCACAGCTCTAAGAACTGAAAGATCAAATGAAATGGAGTAAATAATGCAGACAGAACCTTAGGAAACACTAACCCTATAGACACAGGACCACTACATTTGAAATCTAAACTACCACCTTAATGAGAATTCACAGAGATGATATATACACATCTAAAATATGTTTCTCTTTAGTTGAAGTCTTAGTGTGCCATAACAGTTAAACTTCAGACACTTCTGAACAAAGGAATGTTTGCCAGAGTGCAGTAGAACTACTATTGAAGTATTTGTCCAGATGCCAGCCACTTAACTTCCTCTGATAGAGCCAGTAATAAATTGGAGGTGCAGAATTAACCTTATTTGAAAGAGAAGAGCATGTTTCCATGACAGACTAAAAAAAGATCTTTCAATGAAGCATCTAAGGGTATGTCTAGATTGCATCCCTCTGTCGGCAGAGGGATGCAGATTAGGCAGGTTGACATTGCAAATGAGGCAGGGATTTAAATATCCCAAGCCTAATTTGCATAAAAATGGCTGCCACGTTTTGCCGACTCAGCACTTTGTCGGCAAAAAGCGGCAGTCTAGAGGGGGATCTGCCGAGAAAGAAAGCCTTTTTCAACAGATCCTGAAAACCTCCTTGCAGGAGGTATAAGGGATCTGTCGAAAAAAGGCTTTCTTTCTCGACAGATCCCCCTCTAGACTTCAGTGTTTTGCTGACAAAGCTCCGTGCTGAAAAAAATCGGCGGCCATTTTTTTGCTAATCAAGCGCGGGATATTTCAATCCCCACGTCATTAGCAATTTCAACCTGCCTAATCTGCATCCCTCTGCTGGCAGAGGGGTGCAGTCTAGACATACCCTAAATGTGCTGCTCTATTTCTCTCAGGGTATGTCTAGACTGCACCCCTCTGCCGGCAGAGGGATGCAGATTAGGCAGGTTGAAATTGCTAATGACGTGGGGATTTAAATATCCTGTGCTTGATTAGCAAAAAAATGGCCGCCGCTTTTTTTTTGGCACGGAGCTTTGTCGGGAGAAAAGCGGCAGTCTAGAAGCTGATCTTTCACTAAAGAAAGCCTTTTCTGATAGATCCTGTATATCTCGTTTTACGGGAAAGACGAATATGAGGCTGGGCATCCCTATGTGGACCTCGGGAGGCAATTAGCTAACCCGACCAGCAGGTAGATGGTAGATTGACACTCAGAGTGAGTGTACTGCTGGACCCATCTTTATACCCATGGGGTCACGCATTCTCTTTCTTATCTATGATGCCAAATGGTGCTGGTTCGTCTTTGTGACTCCAGCTCTTACAAGGGAGTTGTGAACTTAATTTACACTTGTAAGAGAGATAACTAAATTGGGAGTACTAGACATTCTTTGCTCAGCGGGTGATTCCCTCCCCCCCCCCCCCCCCCAAGGACGGCTGTGTGTTCGTATCAATATAGGTGCCAGCCAAGGGCAGTTCTCGCAGCCTCTTGCAGGTCAACAATTGGCGTATCTCTGTTTACAGCCATCCAGGGTCAGAGCAGCCAGCATATCCAGGCCTTCTGTCAAGGCTTCAAAGACTATGCTGATTTTATTGCTTTCTATGCCCTGTATGCTCCAGGCACCTCAGAGGGGCAAGCAAGATGGATGTTGCAGGGGGGGTTCCTGTCTGGCTACATTGACCCACAGTCTGTCTATTGGCAGTCCTTTCCCTTCCCCTCCTTCTCCCCTCCCACATGCCTCATTCAAATCCTGTGTTGGTCACAATTGAAACTATTACTCCAGTTTCTGCCTAGCCCTGATTTGTTCATACCACAAAGGTACTACACAATGCAGCCTTTGATCATGTTTTTCTAAGCACCAATTGCAAGTGAACCACTTAATTATCCATTTGCTGCTGGCTTGATTTCAGAAGTATTTGAATGTTACTGTGGTGATCCAGAACACCTAAGCAGGTTTCTTCCTTTCCCCTCCCCAGGAGCATGACCTACTTCAGCAGCATGTTGATCTCCACTAACTTACTTCTGTGTGAGGTGGCCCTATAGGATTTCCCTCGCACACACATCTCCTTCAGAATGCTCATCTAGGGCTGGTCCTTAGCTGTTGGTAAAGCCAAGCAACTACAGCTGAAATACGCATTCTGCAAATGCCTGTACCTTTATCTTTTCAAGATAAGTATCCATTGTGCTTTCTTCCACTTATAATTTGCTGGGGGAAAGGCAGTCTCATACTACTAAAGCTCTTCTGTTTAGTTTTGACCTGAGAGTTTCCTTTAGCTTTCATTCAAGTGTGAAGTATGAAATGTTCATTTATAAATTGAGCTACAGTGTGAGTATTGTAATAGATTCAATTGCTAGCTTTTTAAAGGCTTGTGAGGTCAGTTTTTATGCCAATTCATCTGAGGGCTCACAAAGGAATACCAAGTGGATTTTTTTAAACTATATTTTGAATATTTCATTTTTAATATTTTTTCCATTTAAAAAAACCCTTCTGTATTAGACTCATTGCTTGCTGGGCTATTCACAGAAGTGAAGAACAGCCACACGTACTGTAGTAAAACAGGCAACAATACTCCCTGTTTCCTGACATTACATGAATCTGCCATACTTTCTTGGCAGTCATTGTTAAAACACTGAGGATTCTAGAGAAAGGATTGTGTCATTTAAATCTAATTAAGCTTTTAATAAATTCAATTTCATTGCTAACCATGATTCATTCCTTAGTCTAAATTCATTGTCAGTTCTCCAGTAAAGAAAAATGTTTAGTGACAGAAAATTGAGGGCGTGACACCATATAAATTAGGTATGTCAGAGATGAGACACAGAGTGCTGCAAAAATAGAACACGAGTAGAATGTTTTCCCACAATGTATAAAAAAATTCTAGTTGTTGATATTTTCAGTGATTGGATCATTACAGATATTGATCTCATATGCAAGTGATAATGTATCCTTTAAAAAAAATTATAAGTGTAGTAAGATGAGGGCATGAGACAAACCCATATTGCACGGGCCTGATCTGGGTTCTGAGGCCTAGCTAACAATGGACAACACATGACTAAAGAAAGGTTGAGATAAGCAGGAAACAGACATGTTTGTTTAACCAGGCATAAAAAAGCTGAGACAGCACAACACAGCTCATTGGAAAAGGCAATGATACCTACTCCCCATAAATACCAACTCAGGGTCAGGAAAAGGGTCTAAGATAAACAACCTGATAGTTGTTTACTCCCCACAAATACTAACTCTAGTTCAAGAAAAGGTCGAAGTTGATACATGATGGATGGAGATGGTCTAGTCAGATCACGAGGCACAAGGTGATTGGTGGTAGTCTGGCAACATCAGAGGGTGACAACCTCACATGTCAGCAATGATGTGTGTGTACCTGTATATAAGGTGGTGTCTTGGAGTACAGTCTCTGAATGGCCTAGGGGGGTAATGGAAGTGTTTCATTGTTTTGAGCCATTTCATTGTTACGGGGTACAAATGTATAGTGGTTCAGTAGAGTCTGTTAACAACTATTAATGTACTTTGCTTAACAATAAACCTAGCCTGGCACCTTCGAGCCTTACCAGATTTGTGGTCTTTGGGGGCTCTCTTGGAATCTGCTGTGAAGACTCAGTGCACAAGTCTACACAGCATACATCACTGAGTACACACGCAAGCAGCCTTCTGGTTATCATCATCAATGGAGTCAGAGACGCATGAGGACATCGTGACAGTGAGTCCTGGCCCCTGCTAACTAACAGCATTGCTGAACAGCTGCATGAATAACTACAATAAGCTATAAGTATCACCAAAAAAAGGAACCATAAATTATTTGAATGACACTTACCCACTATTAGCTTTCTCTAGTAATAAAGAGTGTGATGTTAATTTGTGTAGTTACCATGAAATAAAGCCTGTTATTAAGGACTGTGTGGATGATGTCATAATGAAGACACACTAAACTGCAAGGGCAAATTCATTGAAGGCTACAGGATAATTCCCTCATTCATTCATTCATTCAAGTTGTAAGTTTCTTCAGAGTGGAAAGAAAGGCACTCTCACCACCATCTTCAGAGAGTGTTACACAGCTGGTGAAGTTTGAGTTTAACAGTTCAGTTTTAAGATTAATTATGATGTCAGTTTCCATTCATGAACATTGAGATGTAGTATTTAGTAATGAGGCAGAAGAGCAAAGGAGTCTAGTGGTTATGGCAGGAGGCTGGGCTCTGTTCTTGGCTATGACACTGACTCAGGGGTGCCAACCTTAAAAAGGCATTTAATTAATAAGGAGCAGTCTCACCACTGTACAGATAAACTTTCTAGTTCTCTCAAGTGAAAAGCCAAGAAAATGCTTGGAGCTATATAGGTTAATGCTCTTCCTTTGAGGAGGTCAGAGCCAGATTTTCAAAGATATTTATGATGCTAAAGATAAGTCCGTAGTGGCGTTTTTCAAAAGCCTAACCCTCGATTGACTTGAAAATTGCTTTTGAAAATCTCCACTAGGTATTTATCTGACTCTTTGGCTGTGTCTAGACTACACCTCTCTGTCGACAGAGAGATGTAGATTAGGCACGTCGAAAATTGCTAATGAAGCAGGGATTTAAATATCCCGCGCTTCATTAGCATAAACATGGTCGCCACTTTTTTCGAAATGGAGCTTTTTCAGAAAAAAATGGCAGTCTAGACGCGGATCTGTGAAAAATAAACCCTTTTTCGACAGATCCTGTAAACCTCATTTTTTGAGGAATACAGGATATGTCAAAAAAGGGTTTATTTTCAACAGATCAGCGTCTAGACTGCCAGTTTTTTTTTGAAAAAGCTCCTTTTCAAAAAAAAGCAGTGGCCGTGTTTATGCTAATGAAGCACGGGATATTTAAATCCCTGCTTCATTACCAATTTCGACATGCCTAATCTACATCTCTCTGTCGACAGAGAGGTGTAGTCTAGACGTACCCTTTAGGTGCCTTTGAATATCTGCCTCTTAGACAAAGGGACCAATCCTTGCTCACTTGAACTGTCCCATCGATGTCAAGGTTGACTACTCATATTACAAAGCTGTACTCTTCGGAACAAGTATTGCATGGTTGAGTTGCTGAGTAATACGAGGGCTAGTATGCATATTAGTAGACATGAAACACCAACATTAAAAACAAATAGAATTGGGATATAGCCTAAACTGGCCCATACTATAATTCTGTTCAGTTTTGCTAAGTATCCCATGATCCCTTGCATTTACTGAAGTCCTGGCATACACAGATAGGACGTGTGCCAAAAGTGAAGATACAAAAGTTAAGTTCTATGGCTGAGTACAAATTCTATGACTGAGTACAGTATCTGGAATGCTAGTATCCAAAAGAAAGATAAGGAAGGAATAGAAGGGAACAGGGACAAACTGACGAGTTGGATTTTTGCAACATGTAAAAAGATGTTGAACTTGTAAAAATCAACTAAATGATACCAGCTAAAATGTGAAACTTTGGGAGCACACCTTCTATAAGGCAGGAGGGCCAACAGATTTGCAGGGCCCCTGGGCAAGGTGGGAGGGATGGCTTCACACTCCTAGAAGGGACAGGCTTTCAAAGGGGTGGGGCTAGTCACCCCCCAGCCAGTCCTTCAGTGCCACATGGAGCATTCCACCCAGCGCTCTGAGGGCAATTTAAAGGGCCCAGGACAGTAGCAGTGGCTGCAGTCTAAAACCCTGGGCCCTTTTGAATCAATGGGCCCTGGAGCAATTGCTCCCTTGGCACCCCACCCACTGGCAGGCCGGTCAAAATATTCACACTTCTCAGGATGGTTTCCCAAGACTGGTATCATATAGGAACTTCCTTGTACTACATTATGAGCTTAGAGCAAGAAGTCTGACTGACATTGGTTATTTGGTCTCAACTATATTTCATAACAAACCAAAGTGTAATCAAGCAATTGACTGTACAATTTATCAACAGCCTCCTCTGTGCTTCCCTACCCCAGGAGATGTGCTATGAAGTGTAGCTAGTTTAATTAAATTTTGTTTAGCCTTTTTCATCCATAGATCTCACAGCTCTTTACAAAAAGTCTTTATCCCTATCATATTGATAGGGAAACTTTCAGAGAAATGAAGTCGCTTGCCCAAGACGATTAAAGCATAACAACAAAAGGGATGATGACAAACCTGAGGTCTTCTGGGATTCTAGGCAGGCAGTGAACCATACTACCTCACATAGCATGAATGTATAGACGCTTATTGAACCTGGAATGAATAGTGCTTTGCATGCGATAGAAGATCAGTAGAACATTTACTATTTAAACTGTCATCTAAGCCCAAATACAAGAAATAAAGCTTTTTTTTTTTGTTCAGTCACTTTTAATTCAACTGACAATTTAACACTGCAAATAAAAGTTAAGCTTTAATTTACTGGCTCAGTATGTTTTGTGGGAAAATTAAGTCTTTTGGGAATCTATGTCTGCATAACAAAATTTATTATCTGTAATTAACTAACCTTTAGAAAAGCCCCCTTTTAATTTCCTCCTGTTAACATATCCGGAAAATGAAACTTTAACAAGCATTAGCCTAGAAGTGTCTATATTAAAGTAAAAACTACTACAAATATTAAATGGATGATGCACTCAAGTTATAAGTTAATGAAAGTTTGGTCATTATATTACCTCTCTATTTGGATGCATATCGAGAGACCATTTTTATGCATCAGTTACATCTGATAATAAAATAAACTCGTGCCTACATTGATATTGGCTCACAGTTGAATGTAGATCCAAATTCACTGCAAATCCCTAAGAAAGAGTGTTCTCAATCTTTATTCTTGAAAGAAAGTCATCCAGTTCTCTGAAGTCTAATAACAGCCTCCAGATTTTTTTATTTTTATTTTGAGCCTTTTGAAGAAAGCAACTGGGATTTTTTTTAAAGAATTCAAATAAAATCTTTTCTGTCAATCTCTGTTTTGAATTTCTCTATTTACAGAGGTAGTAAAGCAGAATGAAGCCATCTAAAAATGTTATCTCACCAGAGAGGTTTCAGAAGAATTGTGTAATGCAAGCATGCTTCACACTGAGTAAAAATTTAAACTGATTTAAAAAAAAAAACCACACACCACTACCATGAAAATTGGTCAGCTCTTCTGCACTCCAAACACCTAACAGGGCCACAGCAAGAGATGTAAGTCACACACAAAGCAGACTGCCCTCTCCTCCACCTGACATGATATGAATAGATGTCATTACTTCGAGGGAGCCCTACAGAATAGAGTACGTACCTTTTTCTTTCCTTTCCTTTCCTTTTTTAAAAGGTTGCTTTTGTTAGGAGCAACTTATTTCCATTCAGAAAAGTTGAGCACACCATGAAAAAGCATGGAGACATTTTCAATTAATAAGTGTGCATGCAAGAGGAAGACAAGGATGTTAAATAGACTGCCTACTCCTTTGCAAAAAATTGACAGGATGGAGAACTACAGAGTTTCATGTCATTCTGAAGATAGGACAGGGTTGCCAGATGGTTTAACAAAAAAAGCCAAGCCCCCCCCACCCAAAAAAAACACACTGGGAAAAAATTCTGTTGAGAAAAAAAAAGGAGGGAAGCCCAAAGTTATTAAGAAAAAAAAGGGTGCTGCGCCTTTAAATGGCCCCGTGATCCTCACTCCCCCACAAGACATGGCAGGGGAAAATTGTCCCCGCCGAGCTTCCATCAGAGGGAAACAGGAAATACCAGACATTTCACTGGTATTTTCTGGTTTTTTTACTGGACGGGGGACCCAAATAACGGGCAGTCAGGGCGAAAACCAGATACCTGGCAACCCTATTTAGAAATAAGGCAATTAATACATACCCAATGCATATGGCTTCACTGTCTGCAACCTGCTGCCCCTCTTTCTGCTTTCCAGGTTCTCTTGAAACCACTGAGTGCTTCTGGGTACATATAGAGAAACTTATCAAGGGGTAATATAACGGGGCTAGGAGATAACAGTAATTGGGGAGTAAGATGACCAGGGCTTGATGAATTTTGAAAGTGTGGGCAGAGAGGGAAGATAATATCCTGGAGACATTGTACAGAAAATAGCAAGATTGATATGTGACCTGGGTGTGTGACAAAAGGCGAGAGTTGAAGTCTAAGACACAGTTAATGCCCCCACCCCATTTTTGGGGGGTAGTGTAGTCAAAATAAGATTACAGTGACTGAGTGACTGATAAAAAGAAGTGCTTAGATGGGGCATGACATAGTCCTGCATACTTATGCGTGTAAGCCATTAGCAGTGTCACACACTGTGCATCGCGTGTAAGGAACATTAAGGTGTTTGGCCAAGACTGGGATGAATCTCACACTCCTGAATACTTTTTAAATGGTTTCTGTCTTCTTTAAAATCCACTATCTTTTTATCATGCACCATTATGTTCAAGCTGCTGTAAAAACATATACTAAGTACTGTGAAGTTCGATAATAGAGATTATACACTGCATTCATGCTTATCCCTTTCATCATTCCACTAAATAAAAATCAGCTGAAGAATATCAAACGTGAAGCTATTCTTGAACATTCCATATCCAAAATATGCAAGTGACTAAGTCATAAAGAATGTACTGAAGTCTTTTGTCCAACCAGAAATCAATATACATATATGACCACTAACTTTATTAACAGCAGAGTTAGCATTTAGCAATTTTTAGAGACTACTTCGCTAGCGTGGTGGGCCATATTGTCCCATCAATTTATTAGCATAACTTCCTACTGAAAATCTTAAATCTTGGTACTTATTGCTGTGACAGGGTCAGTCCCACTCTTGGGTCCCAGACCCATGTTCAGTCCACAGTCTCCAGTCTAGGTACTGCAGCACAGGTTTTGCTTATCCCTTTCAGTGTTTTGTAGAGGGTTGTCCCTTGTCAAACACTTCTGGTCAGCTTGGGCTGGGTTACAAGTCCTCCCCAAAAGCAACAAGGAGCCCTGTGGCACCTTATAGACTAACAGATGTATTGGAGCATAAGCTTTCATGGGCTTTGTCAGATGCATGTAGTGGAAATTTCCAGAGGCAGGTATAAATATGCAGGCCAGAATAAGGCTAGAGATAACAAGGTTAATTCAGTCAGGGAGGATGAGGCCCACTTCTAGCAGCTGATCTGGAAGTGTAAACACCAAGAGAGGAGAAACTGCTTTTGTAGTTGTCTAGCCGTTCACAGTCTTTGTTTAATCCTAAAATGATGGTGTCAAATTTGCAGATGAACTGTAGCTCAGCAGTTTCTCTTTGAAGTCTGGTCTTGACGTTTTTTTGCTGCAGGATGGCTACCTTTAAATCTGCTACTGTGTGTCCAGGGAGATTGAAGTGTTCTCCTACAGGTTTTTGTATATTGCCATTCCTAATATCTGATTTGTGTCCATTTATTCTTTTACGTAGGGACTGTCCAGCATGGCCGATGTATATAGCAGAGGGGCATTGCTGGCACATGATGGCATATATTACATTGGTAGATGTGCAGGTGAATGAACCAGTGATGGTGTGGCTGATCTGGTTAGGTCCTGTGATGGTGTCGCTGGTGTCGATATGTGGGCAGAGTTGGAACCGAGGTTTGTTGCAGGGATTTGTTCCTGAGTTAGAGTTACTGTGGTGCGGTGTATAGTTGCTGGTGAGAATTTGCTTCAGGTCGGCAGGTTGCCACAGACAAAAACTACCCTGATCTACCACTACAGCATAACAAATACCACAAACTTAATCAAACCAAAAACATTGTGATATATAAAATGCGCCCAACGTTGCTTATTTCAAGCAGTATTCCAAACTCCCCCCGGAAAAAAATACAGAACATTGACTTGCAAAAAAAGTATTATATTAAATCTAATTTAGCTCTCAAAATGGGCAACAAAAGAAAAGAAAATCACAGCACAAAGCAGATCTAAATTCAACTAGAGTACTCTACCAACAGCATTTTGGACAGTCCCCTCCTCCTTCTGGCAAGATCTTCTTTGACAGAAGTCCTCAAAGAGAACTTGTTATATTCAGGCAACTTCTTCAGGAGGATCTTTGGGTGCACCAGCTGGCTCTTCAGCCAGAAGCTGTTGCGTTGGTGTTGATTCCATTAGTAGCAGTAGCTTCTTTAAGCAGCCCAGAACAAGGCAGGCTCTGCTAGCAGGTTCTTTCTTAGCAGCTCATTTTACCAGATGTTTTTGGTAAATAAAAAATAACAGCTCCTTTTACCAGATGTTTTTGATTAATAAAGAGGTACCATCACAGATACTGGAGTTTGAGGAAGCCATTAGCTAGTGGCACCAGCCCTGAGGTATGCACAGAATTAGTATCACACAAAAAGCAATCTCTGACATATACCCAGGAAAACAGGGCTGAAGCTATCCCAGCTGTCCTGAGACTCCACATTAAAAGTTAATATCAAACATTAAGTATATAGTTTAACCTCTCACTACCCTAAGTCTCTTGACAGCTCAATCCCTTCAAGATAGATGATGTAATTTCATTAGGACATATGAAATTCATTGTTGTGTGGTATTATGGACTTAAACGATTTCTATAAGAGTAAATTTTCCACAAAAAAGCTTAAACTTTATACTTAATGCACAATTTATCAGGCTCATTTATTATCCTGCTTTCCATGATTAACTCATTGGCATGTACACATAAAATGCATAATTTAGCTTAATTACTTTTGATTGCTTAATGACAAATCCAATGGACATTTTGAAAGTCGGCTATATAATGGCAATTTGGACATTTTTACTAGCTTTCATAGTTAAAAATGATTATGTTTTCATTGTATGTCAGTATATAACAATAACTCAGAGTGCAGGAGAACATTTACACACCCAGTTATCTATTATGGGGGCTCCAGAGCAGCTCCCACTTCCTTATTCCTTGCAAGGTGGTCCTGCTTTTTGTGGGCCTTGTCCATCTTTCCAGATGGAGGAAAATGAAATGAAAGTCACAAACATCCAATGCATCTGAAGGTACTTCCTCCCCCTGCCCTGCCTCTCCCACCCACTATGTGTCAGGCTCAGTTGATCCATCTTACCTAGGGAATTTACTGGTCTCCTTAGGGTCAGGAATGCAGGTCTCCTGCCTGGGAGTTCCCTCCACTGGTTCAGGATTCATCTGCAGTCACCTGCTTTGGGCAATTCTGTTTCTCCCTCCTCTGATGACAACTTTTCTTCCTTTTAAAGACCTTCTACTTATCATAAATGAAGGACAGGGCTGGAGGAACGGAAGCCAATTCTGTCATCAGGGCCTCTTGGGTACCATCCTTGTCTGGGTGAGCTGCTTATGCCCAACTGCATGCCAAACACAATTTCATCTTCAAGCAGGAGGAAATCTAGCTATTTCAAATATCTAAATCTACACCCAATCAACAGTTATTGTAACAGAGAGGAAAGGAAAGGGTTTAGGCCTTCACCACATTCTTTATCAAATGATAGCCTGATACAGTAAAAGCTTAATTATCCATCATATTGGGAGAAATGGGAGTGCTGGTTAGTCAAAAATTCCATTTAGCTTAGAGTTTTACTTACCAATGGAATATCAATTTCAAAGAATTAGAATATAATCAAATAAAGTGTCAAATAGTATAGAGGTCCACACCAATCCAGTAGTAGTACTGCACTGAAGAGTGGCTGGTTTCTTGAAGCAATGATGTGCATACAGGTAAAATTTTTATCCGGTAGGTTATCTTATGATACTACATATTGGTATGGGCAGCACATGGTGTACACCCAGGTCACTAAAAATACACATTACACAAACCATCCTGAACAAATTTAATCTTTCTTTGATGATTAAGAAGGCACTTCGGGATCTTGCAGTGCCTCAGGGTCATCATTATCAACATCAATTATCATTGTAGCTGTAGATAAGGTCATTAAAGTTTCAGCACAATGACACACCCTGGAAGTGCTTTTTTGAATAAAGCCCTGATCTCAGCTTGTTACATGTCTTCTGCTTCTTTTGCATAAAAGTAGAGTGCAGAATGTGCAATTGCATAACCTCCTGGGCAGTATACTAGTCCTAGTTATTAGACTGAAGATTTCTATTAGAAGATATCAGAAATGCCAGTTAATAGAGCTTTCTAGTTGGTAAAGTGCCAGATACCAGTTTTTACTGTACTTTTATTGCCAATTTTTATATGACCTATGTCCCCCTTTTCACATAGTGCAGACATATTGTCAAAAGTTGCCAAGAAGATTACAGCCAAAAAGCTGATAGTTTGAAAAAATATTCATGTGAAAAAAAATCAATAAGCTCAGAAGCCAATAAAAAGGTAATGGCTCGCTAGTTCAGAGAAGGAAATAGAAAGGACTGGTCTTCACTGGATTTTGCCTTCAGTTAATCATACGTTAACTCAAGATAGTAAGTGCATTTGTAAAGGCCAGCATGGAAACACCTCAAATGTTTGTTCCAGAACACAAATTTGTGTTCTACCCTGTGCTTAGTAGAGTTCTGGTCCTAGGCTGAGCTAATTTACTCTTTCAGGAGTCTCAACTCAGCACTAATCTCCATTTCCCAGAAAGCAATTCTACCTCAAGAACTCTAGTCTGAAACCAAAGCAGAGAGTCATCTGTCCTGATGTTTTCACAACTCTCTCAAAGATCACTCCCTCTACACAACTTTTTGCAAGGCAAAAGTGAACAATCCAGCATGTCTTCCATACACAAAATGTTTGCTCTCACTAAGAAAAAGGTAGGAAGAGTATATGAAAAAACACCACCAGTTGGTGTTACCTGCCTTAACAAAAAACAGCATTTTCATTTCATAGGTGTATGTATATAATGTGATATAATAATTTCTAGCTTTAAAATATATATTTCTCTAGTTGTTCAGAGTGTGCCATGCTCATCCCATCCTAAAAAACCAAAACTCTTTGAAGCTATTTATGAAAAGACCCTATTGATTGGGGTGCAGAAAATTCCAGTCACCCAAATCAACCATTATCTTTGGAATAGAATTCAGTCTCTCTCTAAAACCACCGCTTACTTTGGTTTCACTATCAGCATCTGGTCATTTTTATAAACATAAAAAATATATATACATGCATTTGTGTGAACACTGATACTTGCAAATTATTTGCAGAATAGCTGAAAAGTAAAGGATAAAATTAACACATTGTTAGTGTTTGCGCAGAAGATTCAACATTTATACTTTTTGAATATAAAAAAGCCTTTGTGTTGCAAAAATGCTGCTACTTTGCCAAATCAAAATCCTCTACTTTTATGCAATGAACTCCTTTTATAGTTTCAGAGGGGTAGCCATGTTAGGCTACGTCTAGACTGCGGTCTTAAATTGGAAAAAGATACACAATTTGCGGTATGCAAATTGCGTATATTTTTCCGATTTACTTTCCAAAGAGGCTTCTCTGAAATTTGGTGCATCTACACAGCGCCAAATTTCAGAAAAAAGTGCTCTTTCAACACATCCCTTATTCCTCATAGAATGAGGTTTGCAGGGATGGCGAAAGAGAGCGTCTGCTTTTTCGCAAAATTTTTAGAAAAAGCGGACGCATTCCTTGGATGCAGAGTTGCTTTTCTGGGATACCTCCAGTATCCCGGAAAAGCAATGCACTCTAGACGTATCCTTAGTCCATAACAGAAAAAACGTTAAAAACAACCAATAGTTCTGCAGCACCTTAGAGACTAACTGCATTTTAAGGTGCTGCAGAACGATTTGTTGTTTGTTAAGGGTTTTTTCCTTTTTATAGTGGTGTTCAGTGTGTTTGGATAGGGAATCAAGCAGCAGATATCTCTTCATTGGCAACTGGAATATATTTGACATTATTAGCTTGGTTTACAAAGTTATTATATCTCAACACCTTGCCTAACAATGCAGTTCACCCAGACACAGAGATATAAAATACACAGCAATTCATTGCCAGATTTGAACTATGATATGATCAGCAAAAAAAAAATCAAAGCAGAACAGACCAATACGTAGGATAGATCTATATTGCAATCACAGGGCATGATTGCAGGCCATGTAGGCATGTTAGAGCTAGCTTTAATCTTAGATAGTTTGGATGCAGACTACTAACCCGAGTAATTGGCCAGGGTTCCAGGAAGGCTTGTACTGCCCTATGCTGAAGCTCATATTGTGCAGTTTCACTACTACTTATACTTGGACTCATTAAATTATAGCTAGCTTGGTCTACATGAGTTGCAATCATAGCTTGTGATTACAAAATAGACATGAGTCATATCAAATGCACAATATAACCCATGTTTTCTGGGCCCACAACCAGACCCAAGAGCTGAGAAGTTCCTGTATGGCTGTCCTAGAGGTGTGTGGGGGAGAGAGAGAAGAGTAGGGTGGAGGGGATTAACATCCAAGCCTAATTAGATAGGGAAAGAAATAAACATGTGACTTGAGATGGATGCATATTGCCTAATTTCTCTTACCTAAAATATAGCCACTTAGAATGGCTGAAAACTAGTGTCATAGGTGAAGGTACCTACTTTGAAGTGATCTCTGCTGTCACATTGTACTATGTAACAGGCAGCAGCTAGGACATAACTATATTCTTTAATGCAACTAACTTTTAATTCTATAGAAATAATTTGTAATTTGCATAATATCTAATTGTAATTTGTCTGTGGCCCAGTAACCTCTGGATGCTAACTGGCAAGAGACATAAAAGAGACAGAGAGATTATAGGGATCTCCTGGTTCAGGAAAGTTTCATTCTAGTTCATCAACAAGCATTATGTATGGTCTCAAAATTTGTGTTGTACTGGTCATCAATGATATTGCAAAACATATGTGTGGATTAGGTGTACACAGGGAAAGCCATGTTACTACAGGTCTGCATCAAGTGACTGGTCACCAGCAAAAGTAAAAAAGACAAACATTTTTCATCTAATAGCAAACCTATTGTTTACATGTAAATTAAGTATAACTTGAGCCTCCATTCACTGCTAGTGAAGGATTGTGAAATCCCCAAAGAGAAAAAAGTAAAGGAAAAAATAAGCAGTGGGTTGTGAACCCAATCTTGAGTTGAACAAAAATACTGTGCGAATTAATTTGGGGTTGCAAAGAGACACTCTGGCACTCTTTTGCCTTGGATGTAAATGCACAGAGCATTTGCCATGTGAAAGAGTGATTTCAACCAGTCTTGGCTGAAAACTCTAGTGAGAACTTGTGTTAGATACTCAACTTGTGTTAGATACTCTCCTGTCTAAAAAAGCCTGATGTGTTAATTAATTTGAGCCTCTCAAAAGCATGTTATGAATTTGGGAAGTGTATTATGAATTTGTTTGGTATGTAACTATGTGTATGTAACTATGTACTCTTACTGTCAAAGAGCAGAGGTTCACTGTAAATATATCAAAGTGCTGTAATACTAAGCAAAATGATGATCCTGAACTGAATCTTAAAAGCAGGTGTATGCTGTTCCTTTGGAAACAGTAGACCTAGCAAATGTATGAGTATTCAGTGGCTGGACATTATAGCAAATGCGCCAAGGAGTGGTGGAGTGGTTACATGCCTATCACTTACTTGTAAAGAGAATGCGAGACCTGTAGAGACCTGGAAAGCAGAGTTTGTGTTGCTAGAGGCTGGTGGCTTCCAGCAGCTGATGTACAGACAAGCCTACCTCACACTAAAGGTATCAGGTAGTTAGGTGCCTCACAACCATGGGGAGCATCCTGAAAGCTTATCAAGAGTCTTATCCGGAAAGCAGCCACTAGATTCAGTGAGTTTGGGCCCCACTTATTCATGGGGAGGTAGCTTTACTCATGTGAGTAGTTCCACCAAAGACAGTGGGATTGCTCAGGTGTTTAAACTTATGTATGCACATAAATATGTTTACAGGAATGAGACATTTAGAATTTGTATTTTTTTGGCAATACAAGCATGTCATTAAAACAAATGAGGGCAAAAAGATATCCCATCCAATTTTTTAAAAAAATAGCAAATAGGCAAGCAGCTGTTAAAGAACAGAAAACCTGAAGAAAGTAGAAGAGGAAGATTCCTATAATGAAACTATCAGAGCAATGAACATTTGAAATGACTGCCTCCAAAAAAAAGCTTAAGAATACCAAATATACTGAGTACAAAAAGCTACCTAGCTTTCTTAAAAACAAGATTTCCTAACTATACTCCTAGAACATGTACAATCTCTGTTCATATTTTAAACTGCTTTTTAACTTTAAGAAAAAGAGCTCTGCAATTTTGCCCACCTTTATCAGGGTGGAAAAAATACAGTGTCCGTGATTACATATTTCACGTTTCATGCACTGCATAAATACATTGAATAGCATCACATTCCTCACTGTGGGTTACTGCTCACTTGTGTCAGGAATAATACATAGTAATTTGTGTATACACCATATAGTATGTCTCACAACACTCCCAGTAGTACTAGCCATGACAAAGTATTTTATAGTTACATTTTCCAGCCACCAATGCCTTTTTGTTTTGTCTATTCAGCAGTAAACTTCTCTAATAAGAAAATATGAAGCAGAACCAGAATAAGCAAAATAAGCACATGATTCTGGAATACGTGCTAAACTGAACTGCACTGTAACACAGATTTATACCCTCTAAGAATCCAGTCATATGTATTAATGTGGCATAATTAATCAAAACTGTCTTTTTAGTCTGTGTACAGGAATGTATATGCAAACAGGATATATGATTTCTGTAATTACCACTGAAATGCCAATAATTTTCTGAAGGGCTAAGGTTTTGTACCATATGAATTTTCTGCTTATACTTTCTTCTACTTAGCTTATAATTGAAGAGACAGTATTTTTCTTGTTACTGTTGTTAAATATGCACAGAGGTGGGGGATCAGTAAGACCTGTAAATTGAACAGCTAGAGATGTTTCCTATGTAATTACCTTGCCTGGAGTTACAGGCATTAAGTGCAATAGTTGATATTACCACTATTTTTACCTTGCAGAAGCCATAGTGACAGCTCTTTTTATTTTTCTAATTGTATAAAGAGTTTCTTTTTACACTTTGGCCTCTTACACCTTGTTTGTTACAAATCACAGCTTTCTTCCCTCACACCTTACTTATTAATTTAGTACAAATGAAGAATTAAATTCCTCACTTTGCACATACAAGCACTGTATGATCAGTCAATAACAGTGCAAGCTGAGTCTGTCAAATTGCTTCAATTCAGATTCAACACTGGTTGTTCTGGGTCATTTATAATTAATTATCTACAGTGGTCGCCTAAGCAGCAAGAGGTCAGCATTCCATCAATTCTCAGCAACATAACAAAAACTACTAATGCTAAGTATGGTCACGGTCATCTTGGGAACTGAACATCTTCTGCACTAGGACATGGTTCAAGATCATTACTCTTATCATTGTGGTATCAGAGCAGTCATCAACTGCTACAAGTTGCCACTGCCACCATGTGCTGTATTTCAATTTAGGATCCCAGTGCTCCAGTTCACTGAGCCTTCTCAGTTCCCCAGATCATTTTCTAGACTCCCTGTTCCCATTAATTTGACACCAGTGGAGATAATGAGAGAAAAATCATGCTATAGGACAGTTAGTAACCTCCACTGTGAGAACTGTTTTGCAACACCCATAACACTGCTCTACAGCCAAAATGCTTCTGAAATAAATGTAGTCAAACTTTACTAATTCTGGGTCACTGAGAATGAAAATGATGCTTAAAATTGTTGATTGGCTCTAGTTTTCAAGATATGCTATTGGGTCAGTATATACGACCCTTGACTTGGGAATGGCGGAGGATAAGTGAGTTATAAAGGAAGGGATCTCAATTTAAACCAGAAATGACTAAAATACATCTTTGACTGGATCTATGAATAAATCTATGAATGGGTTTGGACAGTACTTGCTTTTAGGCAAAACAATGAATGATGCAATCTGAAGCTGGTATTCGTCATACATGATATGAATTGTATCATGTTATTCCTAGAAGTCATGGATGATGCAATCATAACGAAGCTTACATCACTCTGCTGAACAAATTGCCCTATATCAGCTCTAGAAATCATACAGTGTCGTGCTCTCTTATTTGTCAGTGTTTGATTTTGCAAAGGGACACATTTCTGTTTAGCCAAAGTGAGCAGAGATGCCTCGTACTTGTGTGAAGAGTGCAGATAACTTCTGCTATGTTTGTGGTGAAGTGACTTTTGCATCACAAAAGCACAGTATAACCACTATGGTTAAGAAAGCCTATCACCTTTATTTTGGCTGCAAAATTGGAGATCAGGAAAAGAGGTGGGCCCCACACATATGCTGCAATACTTGTGCAACAAATCTTCGCCAGTGGTTGAACAGGAAAGGAAATCTATGCCTTTTGCAGTGCCAATGATTTGGAGAGAGCCAACAGATCATACCAGCAATTGTTACTTCTGCATGGTGCCTCCAGTTGGGAAAGGTGTGTCAAAGAAGAAAAAGTAGACTGTGCATTATCCAAACATTCCATCAGCTATCGCCCAGTACTCCACGGAGAAGGACTGCCGGTTCCTGATGCACCAGAATCATTCTCACTTGAGTCAGACGAGGAAGAGGATGAAACTTCTGGTCCTGAACCATCAATGTCACAGGACCCACATTTTCTCCCATCCTCCTCCTCTGAACCACACCTCATAACACAAGGTGAACTGAATGACCTTGTCAGGGATTTGGAACTACCCAAGAGTAAGGCAGAGCTGTTGGGCTCCAGACTACAGCAGTGGAATCTCCTGGCAGGTGATGTTAGGGTGTCCATGTTCCGTGACCGTCAAAAGGATCTTGTCCCATTCTTCTTCATGGAAGGTGATCTTGTAGCCTGCAACAACATCGATGGTGTGATGGCAGCCCTCAACATCGTTCACGATCCAGATGAGTGGAGACTGTTCATTGATTCATCGAAGACGAGTCTTAAAGCTGTTTTGCTGCATAATGGCAATGTTTTGCCATCAATTCCAGTTGGTCATGCAGTCCATATGAAGGAAACCTATGACAACATGAAACAACTTTTGAGGTGCATAAACTATGACCAACATCAGTGGCAGCTTTGTGGCGATTTGAAGTTTGTTGCTCTCTTGCTTGGTCTGCAGACTGGATACACAAAGTACTGCTGTTTTCTCTGCGAATGGGATAGTCGTGCAAGAGATTCCCACTACATCAAGATAGATTGGCCACTCCGACAGTCATTGGAGCCTGGGAGGAAAAGTGTTCAGCATCCACCACTTGTTGAATCAAGGAAGATTTTGTTACCACCCTTACACATCAAGCTGGGTCTGATGAAGAACTTTGTCGAGGCCATGGACAAAACACAAGCAGCTTTCAAGTACCTCTGTGGAAAATTTCCAACGTTAAGTGAAGCTAAGATAAAGGAAGGTGTCTTTGTTGGTCCTCAGATTCGTGAACTTCTTCGAGATGATGCATTTGACCATGCACCGCGTGGCAAGGAAAAGACGGCATGGAAAGCCTTCCAGTTAGTGGCAATACATTATCTCGAAACAACAAGGCAGACAACTACAGGTTGTTGGTGGAAAACCTCCTCAAGGCATACAAAAGCCTTGGCTGCAACATGTCACTAAAGATACATTTTTGCACTCTCATCTAGATTTTTTGCCACCGAACTGCGGAGCAGTGAGCGACGAGCTGGCGATTTCACCAGGACATTTCAACAAAGGAGAAACGCTATCAGGGCAAATGGAGCCCATCAATGCTTGCCGACTATTGCTGGACAGTGACAAGAGATGCTCCATTTAATGAATACAAGAGACAAGCCAAGAAGCGCCAAGTAGACACTGAATAGGACTAAACTATGTACATAATAGTTTTTTGCCTTTTGTTTCATAATACATTTTATTTATATAACCCTTTTGCTGATTTTTAAAGTGTTACATAAACAGGACAGGTGAAATATTATCATGTAAAGCAACCATAAACACATGAAAAGACCTAGGTTTACAATTTATGATTAAAACTCTACTATCTATACAATATACATAGACGTAAAATGTAAAAACTTAAATATCTTGGAAACAGTAGCCAATCAGTTGTTTTAATTGTCATATTTGAATTCAGCACATCAAAATACATAATAAATAGCACATTTTATCTCTGAAGCAGACGACTTCTAAAAAATTGTAGACCAGTGTAATTTATACAAGTTAACACCAAATCTAAATTAATAAGCTTTGTCGCCTGTGTTTCTTAAATAGCAAATTATTGACATTCACCCTTTCAAAGTCTAGTAGTTCTCTCTGCAAATAGTATCTTAACTGATGTCCTTCAGGGGCAGCTTCCTCCAAAAGGGTCACTTTAAATATAGCACCTATACAGCAGAATGATAGTGCCAGTAAAAATCAGCTTGCATGCCGCCTGCGGCATGCATGCCAGGGGTTGCCGACCCCTAGCCTAGTTCATATGGCAGGTTATCTCCAGAAAAATCACACACTTTTGAAAACAAGCTAGAAAAGGCTTGTTCACAAAAGTTTGACTCACTGGTCTTATAAGCAGTGATGGGTGAATCTCAAAAGCCCCCAAAAGCTTGTGTGCGTTTCAGTCCCTTATGATTCTACTAGAATGAAATGGTTGCACAGAAGACTGGTGGGAATTACAATTACAGTTTCTATTTGTTAGGAGACAGAGATGATTTTCTGTTTATCTGGGCAGACTTAACCAAGAGAAAGAAAAATTAATTTCAGGCCCTAAAACTTTCAGGACACAATCCAGACCTGTGCAGAGCTTGGCAACTTTCAGTGCCTCACAACACTTTGTTATTGGTACTCCCATCTGGGCAGCTCATAAACAAGCCTGCCAGCATGCTGTTCACACCCTGAATATCTTTGTATGGCCACAGTTCTTGTTCAGCAACTCTGGTCCTAGCAGCCTGTCAACAAACACACCAGCCACACTACTCCCACCAGCCTTAAATATTACTTACAGGGTGATCCAAACACAGTCTGAGTCCTGGATTCCCCTCCTCCTCCCCCCCCGCCTTCCCTCTATGGGTGTTCTGTGCTGTTCAGACTTCAATATTTTAGATCCATTGTCCCTGTAAAGCAGTGGTGGGCAACCTGCATTGGGGTTCCACGTGTAGCCTGCGAGATACTTTCCCTACCATTGCCCACATACAGGGTTGCCAAATTACATTGGCTTCTGCCCATGTAGGTGTTTTTCCTACTGGTATTTCTAAAGTGACATGCACATAAAGCAAGGCCACATGAAGTGAGATGTGTGCTGATTGCATACAACTTTGATGGTGAGAGCCACGTGCTCTCTCTGCAGCCAATCAAACATAAGAATGGCCATACAGGGTCAGACCAATGGTCCATCTAGCCCAGTACCCCGTCTGCCGACAGTGGCCAATACCAGATGCCCCAGAGGGAGGGAACACAACAGGTAATCCTCACATCATCCCTCTCCTGTTACCCATTTCCAGAAAAAACAGAGGATAGGAACACCATTCCTACCCATCCTGGCTAATAGCCATTGATGGACCTAACCTCCAAGAATCTATCTAGCTCTTTCTTGAACCCTGGTAAAGTCCTAGTCTTCATCACATCCTCTGGCAAGAAGTTCCACAGGTTAACTGTGCACTGAGTGAAGAAAAACTTCCTTTTGTTTGTTTTGAATCTGCTGCCTATTAATTTCATTTGGTGACCCCTAGCTCTTATATTGTGGGAATATGTAAATAACTTTTCCTTATTCACTTTTTCACACCAGTCATAGTTTTATAGACCTTTATCATTTCCCCCCTTAGTCTCCTCTTTTCTAAGATGAAAATTCCAGGTCTTTTTAATCTCTCTTCATATGGGACCAGTTCCAAACCCCTAATAATGTTTCTTGCCCTTTTCTGAACCTTTTCCAATGCCAATATATCTTTTTTGAGATGAGGCAACCACATCTTTTCTCAGTATTCAAGATGTGGGCGTACCATGGTTTTATATAGAGGCATTAAGATATTTTCTATCTTATTTTCTATCCCTTTTGTAATGATTCCTAACATTCTATTTGCTTTTTTGACTGCTGCTGCATACAGAGTGGATGTGTTCGGAGAACTATTCACAATGACTCCAAGATCTCTCTCTTGAGTAGTTGTAGCTAAATTAGTCCTCATCATATTGAATGTATAGTTGGGATTATTTTTTCCAATGTGCATTACTTGACATTTATCAACATTAAATTTAATTTGCCATTTTGTAGCCCAATCACTTAGTTTGGTAAGATCTTTTTGAAGCTCTTCGCAGTCTGCTTTGGTCTTAACTATCTGCTCAAGTTTGGTATCATCTGCAAATTTTGCCACCTCAATGTTTACCCCTTTCTCTAGATCATTTATAAATAAGTTGAATAGGATGGTCCCAGGGCAGATCCTTGGGGGACCCCACTAATTACCTCGCTTCCGCAAACGTGCTCGAACTGACATTATCAGCAAACAACAACATATTGCATACAACATATTGCATACAACCTCAGTCATGCAGAATGCAATGCTATTCACAACCTCAAAACCAATCCTAACATCATAATCCAAGAAGCTGACAAAGGAGGCACTGTAGTCATCATGAACAGGACAGATTATGAACAGGAGGCGAACAGACAACTCACCAATACCAGATCCTACAGGCCTCTCTCCTGTGACCCCACTAAAGAATACCAAAAAAACATGAAAAAACTGCTCATGAAACTCCCTGATGCTACTCAGGAACAAATTTACACTAACACCCGCCCAATCCCCGACCAGGAACTTTCTATCTACTACCCAAAATACACAAACTTGGTAATCCCGGCTGGCCCATCATCTCTAGCATCGGCACACTTACCACAGGATTATCTGGCTATATCGACTCCCTCCTCAGACCCTATGCTACCAACACTCCTAGCTACCTCTGTGACACCACTGACTTCCTGAGGAAACTCCAAAACATCAATTATCTTCCTGAAAATACCATCCTGGCTACCAGGGATGCAGAAGCCCTCTACACCAACATTCCACATGAAGACGGATTACAGGCCATCAGGAACACCATCCCCAATAACAATACCGCACACCTGATTACAGAGCTCTGCGACTTTGTCCTCACCCACAACTACTTCCAATTCAGAAACAATTTCTATCTCCAAATCAGCGACACAGCCATGGGCACCCACATGGCACCACAATATGCCAACATCTTTATGTCTGACCTTGAATAACATTTCCTCAGCTCTCGGCCCCTAATATCCCTACTTTACTTATGCTACATCGATGACATCTTCATCATATGGACCCATGGAAAAGAGACTCTTGAAGAATTCCACAAGGATTTCAACAACTTCCACCCTACTATCAACCTCAGCCTAGACCAGTCCACAAGGGAAATCTGCTTCCTGGACACTACAGTACAGTTAAATAATGGACAAATTTCCACCACCCTATATCGAAAACCCACCGACTGCTACACTTACCTTCATGCTTCCAGCTTCCATCCCAGACACATTTTTCAGTTGATTGTGTACAGCCAAGCCCTATGATACAACCGGATTTGCTCCGACCCCACAGACAGAGCCAATCACCTACAGGATCTTTACAGAGCATTCCTAAAACTGAAATACCCACCTGGGGAAGTGAAAAAACAAATTGACAGAGCCAAAAAAATACTCAGATGTGAACTACTTTAAGACAGGTCCAAAAGAGAAAATAACAGAACTCCTCTTGTTGTTACCTACAGTCCACAACTCAGACCCCTCCAATGCATTATACACAATCTACAACCCATCTTAGAAAAAGATCCCTTACTCTCAGAGGCCCCAGGAGAAAAACCTATCCTTGCTTACAGACAACCCCCTAACCTGAAATACATTCTTTCTGATAACCATGCCACACAACCACAACATAAGCCTCCAGGAACCCAGCCCTGCAACCAAAAAGGATGCCAACTCTGGCCACATATCTACACTGACAAATTCATCACTGGAGCAAACAACATAAGCCACAAAATCAAAGGGTCTTTTGACTACACATCTAGTAATTTGATCTATGCCATCAAATGCCAGCAGTGCCCCACTGCTATAGATATTGGACAAACTGGAAGGTCTCTGCGGGAAAGAATCAATGGACACAAATTGGATATACATAAAGGGAACACACAAAAATCTGTTGGTGAACATTTCTGCTTACGTAACCATACTTTAACAGATCTGCAGGTGGCTGTCCTGTCAAAGGCCAGCTCCACAAGCCAAATACATAGGGAAGGACTAGAATCTCACTTCATCCACAAATTCAATTCACATGCTAATGGACTCAGTCAAGATGTGGGCTGGCTAGGACACTACCTACTTCAAAACCACTGAAGGTGCTAACTGAAGCTCTGTGAGTGGTATCCTTCCTATCTTAGCATCTATCTATTTACTTGGATCTGCTTAGGTTTAAGTACCCATTCTCCAGATACTTAATGATGCCCTGTCTCACATCCCCATTCCTTTTTCCTTTTTTTCTTTTTCTCCCCCCTCTTCTTCCCCTCTCCTATTTATTGTGAGTTTTCGTATCCCCTACTCATAACTCCGGTCATCTGAAGAATTGGGCTGTGGCCACGAAAGCTCATGATACAATCTACATGTTTTGTTAGTCTATAAAGTGCTACCAGACCACTTGTTGTTTTTATCCCGGGAGACTGTCTTGGTTATGTCAACTTTTCGGCTCACTGAGATGGAGGGCCACTTATACAGCCCACTCACTAGCCTAGGTTGCCCAATGCTGCTCAAAAAACAGCAGACAGCAGCTTGCCAATTTAAATAGAGTTACCCACACAGTTCATAAAACTGAATTTGTTTTGATTTTGAATGCAAGTAATGCAGTATTAAAGTCAGAAATGGTTACATGATGAAATGAATCCCCATGCCAAACTTAAACTACACTTAGTTCATAGGGAAATTCTTACCACAGGTTTTCATTGACAAGTTTCAAGTCAAGGTCTCCTCCAAAGGTCCAATGGTGGGTGGGTGGATGTGTCTGTGAAGTGAAAGATGATGAGTAGAGAACACTTGGGTTGTTTTTGCTCTTCACTTTAGTTCACTTTGAAGTGCTTTTTCCTGAGAATGACCCCAACTTTCTTTGTTTTTCTATCTGAGAGCAAGGAAACCTGGAGCTTAGTAGGGTTTGCTAAGATGCAGATCTGTTTGTTCCTGCACTTTATTCCTTGAGAAATAATAGCCACTTGATAGGTGATGACACCTCAGCTTTAATGATAGCTAGCGAGAGGCATCAACTTATCCTTTGTCTTAGACTCTCTTGTCTGGTAAACACACTTCAGTCATGATTTCAGATGAATTTAATATCTTAAGATATAATGTCACACATTTCACTATGTTATTATAGTCCAACATGTTCATTTTCAAATACAGTTTGAACCTCCCAAATCCAGGACTTTCTGGTCCAGTAACCTCCGTGATCCATCAAGGCCACGGATGTTGCTGGACCAAAGAGCTCCAGGAGAGGGAGTGGGGAGAACGAGGGGCCCCAGCTGGGCCAGCAGTAGCTAGGCAGGGTAACCCCGGCGTCAGTGGAGCCAGGCAGCATCAGGGAGCCTCCACCCCAGCGGGAAACCCCCTGTGTTAGTGGTGTCAAGTGGCCAGAGAGTCCCTGGTAGCAGGGCCAACAGCAGCCAGGCAACCCTAGCCAGGGAATCCTGGGAATCCCCTGGCAGCAGCAGGGCTGGGATGGCCAGACAGCCCTCACTAGGAAACCTCTGGCAACAGCAAGGCCAAGTTGCAGCCCAGGAGTGCCAGCTGGGGAACCCTGGAGGCAGGCCAGGTGGCAGCAGGGGCATCTCTGATGGCCACCCCATTGGGGAACCCTGGGAAACCCCCAGCGGCAGCAGTGCTGGTGGCAGCCAAGCAGCCCAGGGTCAGGAAACCCCAAGGAACCTCTGGAGGTAGCAGGCTGGCAGTGGCTGAACGGGGTTGGCGGCGGCAGGGTGGCCCTGGCTGGGGAACTCCTTGGAACCCCTGGCAGCAGGGCGGGAAGTCTCAGCCTTAAGAGTGCCTGAGAGAAGAACTGGTAGCAGGACAGCCAGCAGGGGAGCATTGACCTTCCCTCGTCCAGCAAACTCCCTGATCCGGGACAGCTCGGGTCCTGAGGTTGCCGGACCAGGGAGGTCCAACTTGTAACACCTCGCACGGTAAATGTTGTATGAAGATTACAGCAATAGTCTGTAGGGTATGAATACAGGGGTACATTCTATCAGCATAATTATAGTGGAAACAATCAACAAAATGCATAGTGTCAAATCAGGATTCATCATGCATGCCCAAGCTGGAAAGTCAGAGGGCATAAAGCCTCCATTGCTAGCCTACTACTGCAGGTATGCAGCCTCTACAGAGATGTTACACCCCTTCCTAGGCATGATGTGGGAAATGTATAGAGCCTGGATTCTGTCCGCTCAATGGACCAGGCTGTATAGCTGCACCAGCTTGCTGGCAGGTGCATGCTACTCCCAATATAGAGCTAAACAAGATACATTGATTTCTTCATGTTTCAGGGAAATGTACTTCCCATGCCTGGCCCTTAGGAAGTGCGAAGAACACTCCTACACATGCTTTCATGGCAAAACTGCAACTAAACCCCTGGGCCATGTCTACACTGGCGCGATATTGCGCCAGAGATATGCAAATGAGGCTAAGCGTGGAATATCGCCGAGCCTCATTTGCATATCTAATGAGCCACCATTTTGCAGAAGAGGCTCTTGCGCCAGAAGGAGCTGTCTACACTGCCCCTTCTTGCACAAGAAAAACCCTCTTGCGCAATGCCGTTATTCCTGAAAATAATCAGCGTAGCTGCATTGAGCAAGAGGGGGTTTTTTTGCGCAAGAAGGGGCAGTGTAGACAGCTCCTTCTGGCTCAAGAGCCTCTTCCACAAAATGGCGGCTCATTAGATATGCAAATGAGGCTCGGCGATATTCCACGCTTAGTGTCATTTGCATATCTCTGGCGCAAGATCGCGCCAGTGTAGACATAGCCCTGGTGTTTAAAAGCATCAACAGGACAAGCAAAGACTGTAGGAGCTATCAGGATGAATTTAAAGAACTGAGGTCTGGAAGGGAAATGGACTGTTTATGAAAGATTCTTTGGTCAGAAGTTCAAGGAGATTCTTGTTTTCTTAACCAGCTTACTTTTCCTGAAGTCGAAATCTAAAGAGAAACCTCTTTCTTGTTCAGACATACCATAAAAGCCTGAAATACTACTGGAAGTGCTCAATTTAGTTTGCAAATAAAAGAATAAAAAGGCAAAGTACAGGAAAAAAAACATAATTATAAAAGACACTAGAATGTGGAAAAAGGAGATTAAACCTTATTAAAATATCATTCGTAGGCATTAGCAACATCTCTATAATTAATAACAAAACAGTTGACTGCACTAAGCAGTACAACAGAAATTAAATTTCCATTTATGTACAAGAACTGGGTTCCATAAAAGGAGGAGAGTTTTGGTCTGTCATCACTTTCCTCCCCTACGTCTCCCTGTGAAGATTAATACTTTCCCAAAGTTCATATTGAAAAATATAAATACATATGCTTGCATAGAAAGATAATTCACTGGGTTCATCTTGTTACCCAAGACTTCAATTATAATATAAAATGGATATTGTTTTAGTTTCTATTTTGCCATCATTGTAGTCGGAATATTTCAGCCATTCCCTATCTAATTATGAACACTGACGAAAAATAAAAGCTTCCTTTTTCAAGAATAAACTACAATATAAAACTGACAAAATAATTAAAGGTTTCATTTTAAAAGTGCAGCAAATTTCTTCCCTGGCAATAAAACGGTTGTTATCACGGCAGTTGATGACAAGGGCTATTCTGTGTTTTGCAAAGAGACATTTAGAATTCAAACAAAGCTCTCGGAGTAAAAAAAATACCAAGATTCTGAACCAGAGACGATCATTACATATTGTTTTTACTTATTTTCAAAATGTTACTTTTTTTTAAATGTTACTTTAAAAACATCTGATGATTTACACATGAAACATTGATGCTAGCTCTTTTATATCATACAGTTACACATGACTTTTAAAAAAAATAAATTAGAGTGTCATGTTTAAATAAATATTAAATTTTAAATGACTAATATGGATGGATAATATATTTTGTTTCAGAGGTCTCCGATTAGCAAATGGCTATAAAGTTGACACTGCCAACTTTTAATGAATATGAACAACCTTATTTATGTGCTCATTTGCAACATCAGGCCAAATGTAATGGGACTCAGGTTCTTAGTGTGGTTAGACTAGGATTTTCAAAGGAGCACATAACAGGGTTCATTCACTTCTGTCAGGACTGCCTTCTGTCTGGAGATTAGCCCTCGACCATCTGTTGCCATCTTTCATTGGTTGCTCATATCATGACCTCACTCTTTGAGACTGGATTGGGGGCAGAGAAATTAGGTCCTTTTTTGTGACTCAGCCTGCCAGCCTAAGTTCTCAAAGTAGTTGTCCATAGGCCATGGCAGGCAGTTTTCCAGTTCAAGGCCAGTGCCACTTTCTTAATGTCTGATGGGGGAACCCAAACCAACTCATTACTCCAGGTTCCAGCCCTTAAACCCTGTTGTTATTGTTTCCTTGGACTCCTTTGCACCTCGTTTCTTGTATCTGAGTTTATCAGCCCAAGCTTCCTCTATTCTTAATAGCTATTTCCTTCCCCCCAACACACACACACACACACACACACACTTTAGCTTCTTGCCAGACTCTTTAATCCAGTGGAGACTGTCAAGGCCTATTCCCCCCCGAACACATTCTAATCTCTAGCTCACTCTCTAAGAAATTATACAATACCTCTCTGTTAGGGTCATCTATACCTAACTTCCTGGCTTTATACAAGTCCAGTCTTCCTCTGCCCAGCTGGGCTTCATCTTCTTCTAGGCTGTTTGAGGCCCTAGTTCTCCTCCAGCTGCAAGTTATAAGGTTAATTGATCCTTTCTCACCTGCACAAGCCTTGGGTGGCACAACAATGAGTTACATGACTGTCCCTGAAAAGAACATAAGTTGCGCTTTCTCTAAACCTACAGTACATACAGAAAATCATATTAAAGGTAAAAACACTTTTAAAATTAATGTGTGTTCCTCCTCCCTTTGTGTTTGAATTTATCCAGTATGTCTTTCATATCTTTTCCAACCAGCATTTGTTATTAAAGGTTATTGTGATATCTTATTTTACCTACCTCTTACAATTCTGCCCACAATTAGGATACATTTGTAGGCCCAACTTTCCTATTGGGTCCCCTGGATAAGGTGCTGGACTAGCAGTAAAGCGATCTGGGTTTTATTCCCAGTCTGTCCATAGCCTACCATGTGCTCTTCAGTGAGTTACTTATCTATTAAATGAGGATAATACTCACCCTCTTCTGTAAGCTGAGTTGATCTCTATAGCTAGACAGCACTACATATGTGCAACCTGGAGTTAGCTGGGAGACTTACAACAAAACAGGCTTTTGTCTGAAAACTCTGATTTGTTGAAACGGAAATATTTTTCCTGAGCTGTAGCATTTTGATTAACGTCCAAGAAAACATAAGCAGGGTTCTGATGCAAACTTGCTCGGTTTCCTATGCTTGCCTGGTGGCTGCAGGGGATTAGAGACATCTAGGGTCCATGACTTTAACACCCACAAGAGCACCACATCATTTGTAAATTCTAGGGCAGCCCTACCATTCTGACCCAAGGTTAGAAAGCCCAGGTATCACTCTCTAGGCTCCATGGCATGGAGCTGGAAACCCTGGCCCTACCTGAAGCTTCTAGGTTCCCAACTATCCATTAGTCCCCCAGGGCTGACAGGGAACCTCAGCTGCAATGGGAACCCCAGAGCTTGAAATCCCTGTCTCAGATTTATTTTGCATCATTCAAAATGAAAATGTCTCATTTCAGAAGATTTTTTTATTGAACCATAAAAAGAAAATTTCATTCCTGAACAGTGATTTTCTTTTTCTTCAGCATTTTGGGATTTCCCACCCAATGGAAGTTTTGACCACTTCTAATATCAAGTCCAGCAATTGAACAAAAGCAATTGGCAGAAAAATAATTGGACTTAATTATGTTGCTCTGTCTGAAAGACTTACTACTGAAAATTGCTTAACTGGAATGTAGAAGTTCATAGACTGATCACATCAGTGCTAAGCACACACTTGCCATCAGCAAGTAGGTCAGTGACCCACAAAATTATTCTTTATCAGTCTCTGTAAGTGAGTGGGAAAGACTAAGGGTATGTTTATGTAACTGCCATGAGGCAGATTTGAACTTAGAATATCTGAAGTTTAGTATAGGAGCCTCTACTTGCTTGAGCTATAAAGCCAGCTGGGTCATAGCCCATACTATAGTGGTCTCTTGGTCTTATCTGTTGCTGTGGTCTAGGTGCCACACTAAACGTGTGGGTTACATCTACATTTGTACTTCATCAACAAAATTTTTGCAGCTCACAGGTGCTTAAAAATAACATGAATGACAAAGTTTCACCATGGCAAGTGAAAGTGTGAACACTGCTTTGTTGGCAAGAGTGCTCTCTTGCCAACAAAGCAAAACCCACACATAGGAGTTGGAAATATTTTGTCAGCAAAAGAGCTGACAAATAGCTTTCATACAAGGTGACATTTAGTGACAAGGCTGTGTCGACACGATCTTGTCGCTAAAAGCTGACATGGTTTCAGAATAATTGGTGCCTATTGTTTCACTCATTATCATTATATCAGTTGACTCCATGAAAGGGAGGACTGGGGATTTTGTTACAAATCCATACCCATGCTATTTTTCTCAGATTAGTAAATTTCACATAATTGAAACCAGTGTTCTTGAATAGGTGTTTGGCTGTTCAGCGTCCTTAGTGGCATGAAACACCACAGAAGACAGGAAAAGATTTCTAATTTCATACAAATACATTTTGGGTGATGTGAGAAAATCTTCAAAGAGAGTGATAGTAGTAGTGGGACTTTCTGCTTTGTTAGAGTTCCACATGCACGCACACCCTGGGCCCACTTTCCAAGTCACAAGCTCACACCCATGCTTTTCTCAAATCCTGCAGTTCAACCTGCTTTTAGACTGGATCACCGAGTTAACACACCCACTGTTTCACCTTTGTAATGCCTTTGGCAGGTGCAGCTGGGTTTGGACCCTGATCCAGACTGCCCTATAGGAACCTCTGACTAGTGTGAAATTGCAATGAGCCATGACAGTTTTGTTTGTGATGATGAAAATGATTTGTTTGTCCATTAGAAAGACTGGGGATAGACACAACAAAAGCTAAAATGCACATTATCTTTCCTAAACCTTGGCCTTTCCTTGCTTACAGCTTGTGGGTGGCTTAGGTAGACCACAATCCCACTATACCTCTCAGTCTGATTCCCCCAGTCAGTATCTCACGCCTTTAGCCATTCCAAAAGACTTTATACCAATTTTGAAGTTCCTTTGCCTGACTTTGGACACTGTACCTTATCTAAAATGGTTTATGCATGTCTCCATAGGGATCTGCTGTTGTCTCTTAGGGTACATCTACACTTGCTCCCTAGTTCGAGCTAGGGATGCAAATGTAGCTGACTGAAATTGCTAATGAAGCGGGAATTTAAATATCCTGTGCTTCATTAGCATAATCTCGCCCGCGCATTATTCCGCTCGCCATCTGATTCAAACCAGGAAGTGTGCTCCGGGACGCGTTAGTTCAAACCAAGGGGTTTGATTCAAACTAACGTTACTCCTCATTTTTTGAGGAGTAACATTAGTTCGAACCAAAGGGTTTGATTCAAACTAATGCGTCCTGGAGCGCACTTCCTGGTTCGAATCATCTGGCGAGCGGAATAATGCGCGGGTGAGATTATGCTAATGAAGCACGGGATATTTAAATCCCCACTTCATTAGCAATTTTGGTTGACTACATTTGCATCCCTAGCTCGAACTAGGGAGCAAGTGTAGACGTACCCTATATAACAGAGTCATATTATTGTCCTTTGGAATACAAATGACCTGAAGAAGAGGTCTCAAAGCTTGTACCTTCCAACAATAGAAGCTGGTCCAATAAAGGAGATTGTCACCTACCTTATCTCTCTCCTTTGAGGTCAAGGCATTTAAGGTTTTCAATTTGGTTGTTACAACTCCAAAGCTAATTGGGACTGATTTTAACTCTTCAGAAGCAAACTGATGCGTCAATAAAAATGATTTTATTTTATACATTGTAAGCATTCTTCACAAACCCAAACTCATCTTCCTTATAAAAGTCATTCCTACATATCGGAGATGGAGTACAAACATTGCTCCAGTAAGATAGGCTTTGGTTGTAGCTCTCGAGCTGTGCAATTGAGTATGTTGTTAAGAATGCAGTTATACACTGTAAGACTAATTACAGCAACAAAACTTGGTGAGGGATGGGGGTTGGGAGTAGGGAGAACCCATCTAATGCCTGAATTTCTGTGTAACTTAAAACAATTTTTAAACACTCCTTATTTCATTCTACCCCACAACTTCCTATATGTATGCTGATTCCATTCTCTTTGTTCTCCAGTCACAATGATCGGGGGTGAAGACTGCAATGCCACATCAAGTGTCTAGATCATGGGGAGTTTGTTCTCCAGAGGCTTTAATAGTATTTTGCAAATTCCATTTGTACACAGTCATTTGAAAGTGCTGTTTCCTAATATAGTAATTTGTTTTCCTTTCAGTAATTGTATAACAATCCTAACAACATTTAACCTTCTAAAGAAAGTTTTTATTTTTGTTTGAAACACCCAAAATGGCCTCTGTGCCTTTATCACAAACCTCAGATTCTACCAGAATTCACAATAAAGAGGCAACCAAGTTCGTTTCCAGTATCTGGTTCTGAAGTACCCTTCAAGAACTTTAGTGCAAACAAGAATGCATAATGCACACTAAATATATTCCTTTAGAAAACTAGTCTATATAAAAGATAAAATACAGGTATTTGAAAGTAGGCCAGATCAGTACTGAGTTGAGACCCTTGACATTTGAGAATTTTATTTCTCATTTCTGATGTATAATTTGCCCATTCAGCCTTTAAGCAGAATTTCTGACTCATACTTGAGAATATTTTATGCTCTGAAGTAAAAAGCACTTAAAGATTTTTTAATAGTATTTCCTTGGTCCACAAGAAGCTTAGCCTCCACTAAATTTGGAGTTGGTCTACAAATGTAAAGACGACTTGATTTGTGTGTGCGCTTTTGTTTGTTATGCTCTATTGACACATTGCAACTGTATTTTTAACCCATTAGTCAATCTCTAATCCAGAATTTAAATTTAGGAAATGGAGTAGTGGAGCCTATTATTATACTTTTTATTCTTAACCAATTTTATACTTTGTTATATCCAAATGGGATGCAATTTCTATTCTTTTTATGGAATATCCCATTCATGTTGAGAAACCTTCTAAATATAAGACATTTATGAGATGCTAATTTTCCAAGCCTTTATAATTTTACAAACATAACTATAAACCAGATTAAAATTAACCATCTCTCAGTTTGTCCAGCCATGTAAATGCTTGTTGTTTTTATTGATTATATAAAAAGTCTATATTGCTTTGGCAAACAGTGTAAAAGGACTATAAACTAAGCCTTAGAATGGGCCCTGAAAATGTTTCTGTAAGTCATGTTTCATTGCTTAATAGAAAATTTATTTATCAATACAGTATTTGTTATGCAAATTATGAGAAGAGTCCAATTCCTATAAGCCTTCATAGCCTCTTTATTTATATATACATTATACATGTATTAAAACATTTGAATGAGAGATAGATTCATAGCATTGATGGATTCATAGCATTGACTGATCCACAGTTTCACACACACCCCACACCAGGACACCTTGGTGTTTTTACAATTTACACATTGTTATCTAAATACTACAACCTGCACACTTCCTTCATGAAGCAATTCACTATATCTGATTATTAGCCGGGTGTCTCTTTTTTCATCTTTCTGATTTTATCTATCTGATTCCCTAGAAGTCAGGCTTTCCAGACTCCCAGTTTCTCCTCATCTTGGGAAAATTATTGCTATAGAAAATTGCTCAGGATTTACAGGTTAGTGAGGGTTTAGCATGGGAAATTTCCCTGTGGAATTCAATGAGATCTTTGAAGGGTTACTAGAGAATTTAGGGCCTGAATCTGCCTTCATTTACACAAGTGAAATTCAGCAGGGTAATCCCTTGCACCTTAATTTTCTCTCCTCACCATATTCTTGCACCTGTGACTATGTCACTAATTTCAAGTCTACTTACATGACTGGCTGTCTTTCCCATGTACTCAGTTCCCACTCCCTTACAACAAATTTGCTCTCATTTCTATCAGCTTTACTCTAGTCTGGATTCTCTAACCTCTTTGTTTCTTCTTTTTCCTCCTCCAAGCATTACACCTTCTTTCAGTTCACTCTCCCCACTCCTTGGAACTGGTTTGCAATTGTTATGTGCTACATGCATCTATTATCTTTCAAATCCCTAATTAGAAACACACTTCTTCCATGAATCTGTTACAAACTTGTGTAATAGAACGTGACTGCAATCCTTTTTATATTGACTCGTATCCCACACATTTTACCAGTACATGTTTGAGCTAGGTTGCATGTCCACAGGTCACAAACCTACCATGTCGTCTATGTAGTTGTGAAATTGTGTATACCATCATCTCATTCTAGTAACAAATCATACAAAACAGAAATGTAGATGTGAAGGTTACATTTGTGCTTAACCATTCTGACTTCTTTGCTGTTTCCTAATGTGCCAGGTATACATGAGGTAAACTGCCCCTCCAACTGCTCTCCATGAGCTTCCATTGTGACTTCAGATGAATTCTAGACATCAAAAGGACTCAGTACTCTTGCCTGCAAAACACAAGCTCTGGACCAAGGGCTGGCAGTGATGCAGTTAATGAGAAGTGCGCATGAACGAGAAGAAAAAAATGACTTGAAGAGGAAGGTGGTTTGGAATTAAATGGGCTGTAATATTGTGCAGTTCAGCAATTTATGCTGTATTCTATTTCTGCAATTTATGCTGTATTCTGTTTCTCGGTTTTAGTCTATGAATGATTTTTCCCTTCTGTTTATAAAAATGTCTCAGAGCTGGCACCTATATTGTCATCCACTGTAGATGGTGGAAACCAGTGTGCCTCTGTTGTCTGTAATCACCAGCACTGGCCATCATTATATTCCTGAACATTTCTATGCACTTTTATGAGCTACTGCTCCAAAGAATAAGGCACCTCAAATTGCCGAGTGTTGGAATGAGGACACTTACATTTTCTAAAGTAAATTGCAATCTCTTTTTTAAGCTTGTTTATTTAATATTGCTGTTTACCAGATAACAAGGGCTGCAATATTGAAGTGTCAACATTCATTTATGAACAATACTGAGATTCACTCAATGAACTCCAACAGTGCAAAGTGATTTGTATTCAAGACATATTGCCTAATCAGACTTAAATTCAAGTGAACATTTAATCAATTAGGTCTATTTGATTCACCAGCAATTAAAAAGCTTCTTTAATTATATCAAAGCTGGAATAAACAATGGATCATAGGCCGGGCCTTCCCAAATTAAACTGATAGGATCAGATCAGTATATAGCTCAAATAATGAACAAGGAATTACAGTCAGAATGTCAGACAGTGTTCTATTTCTCACTATAATTTGATTGTTTTCAAACGTAGATGTAGTATAAGATGTAAAAAAAAACAACGTATTTGTCTTCTACACAGATTTCATTGTAGTAAGGTTTAAACACTTGGAAGAAGACTAAAATTACAATTTATTTTACTTTCCTTTTATTATCGACACTAATTCTATGAAACTATGTGGAATTGCAATGTAAACTATGGTAAAGAAGTGTTCATAGCTAATTGATACTGGAAGGATTTATAGGCGCTAAATGAAAATGTAAATCCTGTGATGTAAAACAAAAGATAGGGTACACAGCAACATTATTTTGAAATAACTAGCGTTATTTCAAAATAACTTAGTCCGCGTCTACACAGCAGGCAGTTATTTCGAAATAATGTCGAAATACTGTTAAGCTGGAGTACTTCTTACTCTGACTCCTGTAACCCTCATTGTATGAGGAATAAGACAAGTCAGAGGAAGAGTGCACTATTTCAAAATAAGTGCTGTGTAGACGCTCCCTATTTCAAAATAAGCTAGCTCAATTTGTGTAGCTTATTTCGAGTTAAGCCCAGCTGTGGAGACGCACCCATGGAAATGCATATACTCATTTTTTTTTCAATGAGTGCCCTAACTCACTTTTATTTGCCAGTTTCTAGCATTGATCAGCAAAGCTGGTTTAGAAATCCTTTATAAAAATTACATTAGTACTTTACCCACACTTGTAAAATGCTTGTGTATGTGCTATTATTCGGAAATGATCAGATCTATTGAGTTAGCTACAGAAATTCTATATGTAAGTAAGACACTAAAAGCCAAAACTATTTAAACAAAGTTTGAGACTCCCAATGCTGATAATCCTTCCAAAAGGTGGGGAGGGAGAAGAACTGCTAAACACTGCACCTATGACTTTAATGAAATGTGAGAATCACACTCTGAACATAATAAACAATTGGCAGACTGAATCAGCATATTCAGAATGCCTGCTCAGTTTAAATTAAATGGAGTTTGACCCCCATACGCTTCCAGAAATAGGCTCAGTTTAATGAGGATCCACAGCTCTGAACAGAAAATGAAATCTGGATTATCATTCTTTTATAAAGATCTTTTCTAATAGAACTTTCATGGTCAAAATATTCCAAGCACTTTGCAAAACAGTTAGTTAGATCCAGACCCACAAAATGCCAGTTGCCTAACTCCCATTTTAGGAACTATAATCTACAATGTAAGCACCACATAGGTCCCCAAACTCCCCCTGTTACATTGCTGCCTAACCCTGGAGGCACCTGCAATACCACATTGCCTAATTTTCTATCATTTAATTCCTCAAGATACCTTACATTTCTCCCTGGCCACTGTTGCTTCAGTCCTAGAGAAGAGGTAGTCTACTTCATAACTTTTAGCCCAGGGTTTAGGGCACTCATCTGGGATGTGTGAAACCCTGAGTCAGTCCACCCTGCTGCCTGATATGGAAAATGGATTTGAACCGGGGTCTCTTACCCATAACTATTGGCCTATGAGATGTTCTGGTATGGGTTTCTTCCACTAAAGTTGTTCCAAGTAGTATGAAATATTTAACTATGCACTAGGTTAAAAAGAAATGGCTATAATCTAGTATCTATGGGTATGTCTACACTAGCCCCCCTAGTTCGAACTAGGGAGGCTAATGTAGGCATTCGAAGTTCCAAATCAAGCCCGGGATTTAAATATCCTGCGCTTGATTTGCATCTTCTCGGTCAGTCACCATTTTTGAAATTTACAAGTCTGGACTAACTGCCCGCATCTACACGCGGCAGGGACCCGGTAGTTCGAATTAAAGCCCTAGTTCGAACTACCTGTTAAACCTCATTCCAGGAGGAACTAGGGCTTTAATTCAAACTACCAGGTCCCTGCCGCGTGTAGACGCGGGCAGTTAGTCCGGACTTGTAAATTTCAAAAATGGCGACTGACCGGGAAGATGCAAATCAAGCGCGGGATATTTAAATCCCGGGCTTGATTTGCAACTTTGAATGCCTACATTAGCCTCCCTAGTTCGAACTAGGGGAGCTAGTGTAGACATACCCTATGGCACTTGCCCAGAGTGGGAGATGCAAGACGAAATCCCTTTTCCTCAACAGGCAAAGCAGTGAATTAAAGTAGCATCTCCTATATCCTGGGTAAGTCCTCTTATTTGTGGGCCAAAAGGAAGGAAGTCATAATCTTCCTCCTTCTTTGCCCCAGGCATTTTGTGTGGCATTAGGCATGTACTGTTTCCTTTCTTTCAAGAAAATAGCTTAGGTGCCTGACTCCAGGAGAAGATTCACAGCGGCAGATTCCAAGTTGATACAGGTGTCTTCCCCATACCCAGACATAGGTGCCTAGTTCCCAGGGAGTGGCAGGGCATCTGATTCAGATAGCCACTGAGTGTGCATCTACAGAGCACGCTTAACTCGAAATAACCTATGCAATTTGTGCTATACAAATTGTGTAGCTTACTTTGAGCGTATTTCAAAATAGCTTATTTTGTACTTTGGCGCTGTCTACACAGCACCAAATTTCAAAGTAACTCGCTATTCCGGAATGCCCCTTAACCCTCATGGAACAAGGGTTACCGGGACATTGGAATAAGCCGCCCATTATTTCAAAATCTATTTCAAAATAACGGGCTGCTTCAATAGAACTGAATAGCTATTTTGGGATACTTCTAGTATCCCGAAAGAGCCTCGCAGCGTAGACTTACCCTGAGTGACTAGGCACCTAGAAGCTATGTGATGCAACACTGAATGTTGCAATGCTAAGTCCCCTGTAGATTTGGGCCTCAGATGCTAGTGTTACATTACATTGTAGGGAAATAGTTAAAAAGCACATAGGAGAATATTCAAAGAGCTACAAAAATACAGACAGAAGTCTGGAAAACATGTCTTGCAATTAGAGCTGGGCAATTTTTTTTTTTTTTTTTTTTTTGACAAATAGTCTATTCACTATGCATTTTCAGTCATCCCAAAACTGTTCATGAGTTTGCTAAATAGTTTGGATCAGATTTCTAACCAGTCCCTTGACCTAAAGTGAGGGTGGGCAATAAGCATCCCAAAGACCACACACAGTTTGTAGGAGTTAGCCCCCAGCGCCTTGACAGATGCTTTATTTACCTAAGCATCCTCAGGCCCGGCTGCTCACAGCTCCCTTTGGCTGTGGTTCAGCATTTCCAGCCAATGGGAGCTGTATGAAGTGGTGACCTGGCTCGTACCACTTCCCACTGCTCCAATTGGCCAGGAATGGTGAACTGCGGCTAGCCAATCATGTAAAAATGCATCCGGCATCCCACCAGGGGCTAAGCCTGGCGAACCACATCCAGCCCACAGGCTGCTTATTGACCACCCTTGCTATGGAGTCTCTCTCACATGCTCTGGCCCAATGAATATTTTATACAAAGTGAATCAGCTTCAAAAAGCATTGGAATGACACCCATCCCAGATACTCCAAAGCTTTCTTTGAATAACTAAGTTTGAGGGAGGTTTTGGTTGCTTTTTTTGGTTTTTACTTTTTAGCCATATGTCTTTAACTTTCCTCTCTTAACATGCTTCCATTTTCATTTCAAACACTCTGTTTTATCACATTTAGTAGTGTCAAGACTTTTCACAGTAGGGTTTACATTTGGTTTTGGCACAAAATAGACAATTCCTAAGGCAACCCATAATTCCAATCCATTAGGTTAATGTATTGCAGCTGCTGTGAACAGTGGGCATGTAATCTTTTGTATAATGAAGCCCGATATGGCATAGAATATAAAACTAAATAAACTGAAAAATTACTCTGCAGATACCTGGCATGATGAGTTATTTGTCCCCTCCCCTCCTCTGCCCATAAAGTCAGTACATGCATGACCAACAGATTTCATTTTTTAAATTTTGCCTCTTACAACTGAATTTGTATTATAAAATATTCAAATCAAGTAGCTGTAGATTAAGCTATATGTGCCCTACTTATTCATCAACTTATCTTTTAATAAATGGTCCATTATTTACATTGCTGTTCACTTAGCATAATATTTATTACAATGAATAATCAAAGGTGTAAGTACCACTCTACCACAGCCAGAAAGATTCTTTGTCTTAGCAGTTTATTACTTGCAAATAAGATCCTGATTCAGAAAGCACTTAAATACAGATTCATAGACCTGTAGGACTGGGAGGGACCTCAGTTATGTTCTTGACTTCAGGGAAACAAGCACATGCTTAAAGATAAGCATGCCTGTAATCCTAGCCTTGGAAATGGAAAGGTCAAGTTTTAATGGAGAGAGCTGAAACTTATAATTTCAGTGGGATGAGATGGGGACATTGTTCCCTTACACAACTGAGGCCACGTGATCAGACTTCAGACTCCATATACCCATTCCTTTATGTGCATGAAAGCCTCTAGCTTACTTACAGTTATCTGGACCATCCCTTCCTTGTCAGGCAGAAAGAAGAGAAGGGAAGACTTGACGGGATGGTTCCTACAAGGAACTGTGCTATCAGGGCCCCCTGCTCATTGCTGCCTATGAAACCTCCACCTTATCACCAACCACTCCACATTGGAAGAATCAAGGGAAACTCCATATGGACTCTGAAGTAAATGTCACTATTTTGCCCTGACGTTTTGAATGATTGAAAATCTGCTGGAGGGCAGCAGAGACTCTACCCTCCCAGCAGAGACTCAACTTTCCCATTTTCTACACCTAGGTCTGAATACTTAGAGAATGCTAAGCCATGGAAACTGGGTTTTGTTGAGCATCAATATCCTAAAATACATCTGCAGATTTGGAGTGAAATTCTGTTCAAGTACACTGAAGAAAATGGAAGTTACTTGAAAATTAAATAGTCTGAATGGAAAGAGTCTTTGTCCCTTTGGCTCTGTTTCACTCAAACTGCAGAGGAAGATGGAGCCAATCTAATACTCTTTTCCATCAAGTATTTTCTACTTTATGCCAACAGTCACTGGATGCCTGAAAACATATATTATAAAGCTGTCATTGGGAAAAGAAACTCTGAGTTAAAAAGGAAATGTGTACTCACTGAACAGAATGCCAATTCATTTTAAAACTGTTTGCATTAAGAAATTAGGTTCTATTTTTCCTTTAGTAAATAAAATTTTTTCCAGCATTTTGAGGCGGGGGGGGGGGGCAGGATTATCTGTTTTTAAACAGTAGATAGATCCACAAACACTGAAAAGAGGCATGTCAATTGAGCATAGCAACCATGTCCAAAGTTCTGGAGCTTGGTTTCTTGATAGCCAGCCATAATTGTTTTGATTTAATTTCAGTGATGATCGGGACTTCAAATTACTCTGAAAAAAAAATCATTGTGTAAACTCCCAGAATGTCACACCCCATGGGCCATATCAGTCATAACAGTTTGACCCACTTATACCAAGTCAGCTTTGGCTCATTCAATCGATATGCAACTGGAAGAAGGAGGTAATTGGTACTTTAGCAAGTTAATAAATTGGCCTTTCCAATACACAGACCTATTGTTTTATACTTCATATGTCAATTAATTGTGTGCTTTCATTCTTGTATCTCCAGTTAATACAGTTTAGAATTTTAAATTGTGCTAACTCCATTCAACACAATTGTTAGTCTCTACTCAGAAGAATTTGGATGCCAGACCTAAAACAGAGATAAGGGCCAATTTGTGAGCATAAATGTGTAATTGGCACCCTAATTTAGATATCCACATGGCTAAACTGTTCTTTTCTAGCTTGGAATTAAAGTATTGCACTGTTAGACATGAGTAAGAGTGACAGAATTTGGTCTCCAATGGCTCAGCTGTTTTTCTAGTTTGGTTTTTGTTATACATTGAAAATATTTTGTAACCAATTTTTTTTAGATTTTGAATGTTAAGAAGTCACCTACCATGATCAGAATGATTACGAAGTTTGCTCATAAAATTACATTTTTTTAAGTCAAAGTACTTTGGAACTCTGACATAAACACCTTTAAGTCCCAGATCCTCAAAAAGTAAGTAGGTGTCTAACTCCCACCAAAATCAATAGGAGTTAGCTAAACAATGTTGAGGATATAGCATTTTATCCACTAAGCAAGACATTTTCAAAATGTGGAGCGACAAACCACTTTTGTTGTACAAACAGTTGCTGGTGTTCAGCAGAGAGCTGGCTGTTTTGTTTTGTTTTTTGTTGTTGTTCTTGTTGTGCTTTGTTTTGTTTTGTTTCCTGTTCCTTCATATATAATCTCCTATCATAAGAAATTATTTTGTTAATTGTAATATCACCAGATCTTACCTCAATGCTGTCTTTTTGGTCTGACAAATTTAATAGATACTGTCAGATAAACTTCTCCAAGTTCCAGAATCTATACTTCAAAGTAGTAATTAAGTGGCCTAAAAAAAAACAAAAACAAAAACAACCCTGCATGAAGAGCAGTAAAACAGTGGGCAGTGATACTACAAATCTCTAATAAATTAGGTTCTTTTCAGAAAAATGTCTTCAGGGACATATTTAATCAGATTGTAATATAACCCCGTGTATTGCATCACTAATTACATTGTATAGTTTGGTTAATTTGGTTTGTACTTCAGTTATTAAAATTCATGATTTGTCCTTATGAAATTAAAATGATCAAATGTGCTTGATAAAGCTACATTTAGAAATAAATTAAGTCATTTTCTACCATCATATAATCACGCTACCGCTAGGGTTCATTTTAATTATGGTGGAATGTCACAGAAAATTTAGGAGTCTTTGTATCAAATACAATGTGTGTAGACTGGTTAAGTACAGAGAGTACAACATTCTTGGTTTTTTTTAAAGCTCTCACAATACATCTTATATTTAAGAATTATCCAACTAAATCCAATGTCAAAGAGAAATTTTGAGCCAAAGTACTTATATTTTTTAGAAAAGAAATGTTTAGCCACTATCATACTTTCATTTTATTGAAGGAAATTGTGAAACTGTTATTTCACACAATAGGTTCCTTTACTAATCTAAAATACTTCTTTCCCTTCCTTGAAATAATATCTTATGGCTGTATTAAGTCTTGTACCTATAACTGGTTGGAAAAAAGAGTTCAGGTGTTTTTAGTTCAGTTTTCTGGGAAAAAATAAAGTTTCAAAGTTTGTCCTTGTTCCAAATAGATTAATCTTTGAAAAAATTTCATGAAAAAGTGGGTGTGTCCATCTGATCCCAGAATAGCCCATAGTTCATTTTCTGAGGCATTCATGTGAGGTACAGAAGACCAAGGTTCAGTCCCTACTCTGCCTGATTCACAGCAGGAACTTACTCTTGAGCAGAGGTTTCAAACTCACTGCCCACAGGCCATCCCCAGCTGCAACAGTTGTACAATCTGGCCAGGAAGTCCCAGCAGGATGGGGGGAGGGCGACTGTCTATTCCCATTCCCCCTAAACCCTGCCCCTTCCCACCACTGCCCTGTCTCTCCCTTCCAAAGAACTTTGGCACCCAAGGGACATGTCTTTAGGGAATACTAGGCAGGCCTGGCGGGGCATGGAAGCAGTGGTCAGGCACCCCGCACTAGGCTGGGACTCCAGGGCCAGATTATACAACTGCTCCAGCTGGGGATGGCCCATGGACCATCAGTTTGAGACTCCCTACTCCTGAGCCTTTGTCTCCCACTTCCCAAGTGAGTGCCCTATGCTTTGGGCTACAGACTCTGTCTCTCAAACTCCTATTGGAGCTGTTCCACTTTGTATCAATAATTAAATATTCTTGGGGCCAGAGAGACTGATCCTTCTGAGGATTAGGGCATCCTCCTGAGGAAGACACAGGTCAAGTCTCTGCTGCAATATAAGCAGAACATGAACTTGTGTTTCCCACATTTTAAGGGATAGTGGGTTACTCTGGGGACCTGTTTCTGTCACCAGAAATTTTATCCTCAATCTGTTGACAAAAGTTGACTCCCAACCAATATAGTTCTACAAAGAGCTTTGGATTGAAGGAGTGAGGGCAGACAGCATATCCTGACAAAAATGTTTTGTTGAAAAGTTCCCAGACAACATTTTTATTTAGCTGCCTAAGCATTTAGCTCTAAATCAGTGATGCTCAGGAGCCAAATTAGTGATCAACATTATGCAAAAGAGTCCCAGGAGTGTGAATTCATTGTCTCATTTACTATAGTACTATTCATATTTAAACAGTATAATAGGAACAATTTTATAAATAATTATTGTCATAGCAAATAAGTTAACCAATTAAGTTAACTTGCACTAATAATATAGTAAAAGAACCCTGATTGGTTAATAACTTTAATATCGTGTGTTGCAAAGATCTGCAAGAGACACATTAAAGAGTCCCTTTATGGCTTGCAATCCTCAGTCCGAGTATCACTTTTCTAAATCATCTTGAGCTTCTGGAAATCTCTAGCTCCAATGCTTCCTAGAAAACAACATTTCTATTGGTATTTTGAACCATCTTATGAAATTTAATAGAGCACCATATCCCTGCTATAGGATCCTTCAACTATAATCCATTTATTAACCACAAATGGAGGTGTCCACTAATATTTTGCAAAATATTAGTGAAAGTTACTTAATGTGAAGTTCCTAATACATAGTTAAGTGACTCTTCTGTTGCAAAGCAAAAAACCTCATCACTTCCTAGAAGGATGTCCTTGGAGCTCAGTGAAATGTGGAGCACCTAGATACATGAAACAAAAGAGGATTCTGAATGTGTATTGGGGGGCAAGATTCTCCTAGAGCACTTGAACATGAATTGTTATAGACTAGAAAGGAACAGAAATGATTTCTGAACTGCTAGCTAAACTTTACAGAATAGATAAACTGATATTTTACCATTTAATGTTTATTTCAGTAGTCATACTGTAGAAACTATTCATATTATAAATAAAATATAACAGTGTCACTTATCTCTGAGGCCACTCATTTTGCTCCTGTAAAGGAAACAAACGATTCCTTGAGGAACATAAATCTTCCTGATGACCAGGAAGCCTGGACAGTAAAACTAGATAATGTAACACTTTTTAAATTCCTGCTTTGTTTGGTAAGCACCAGATTTGTGCTTGTGATGGGGAAAGCATACCCCGCACTGAAGAGGGGGTGGCTAAGACTCTGTGAGCAGAGGAAGGCCCGCCCCTTGATCCAGACTGGCCATGCTCCAAGTGCTGGAGAAGTATAAGAGGCAGCAGAGCAGCTTAGTCTGGGCTGACCAGCAAAGGTGAAGGACCTTCTGCCAGAGCTCCTGAACTGCTGCAACCAGCCACCCGGTGGCAAAGAGACCTGGGAGACACCCACAACGCAACCCCCGTGGAATCCCAGGGAAAAGCAGCTGCCGGAGAGCCGAAAGACCCAACTATTGTATGGGACATTGATTCAACCAATGTGGTAGGAAGTTACCTAGGGAGGGTGAAGGAGTGGCCTCTCCCACCCTGGTGTCCTCTACAGAGAAGGGGGGAAGGTGGGAAGGGAGGGCAGGGAAAGGGAAGGATGGGGGAGGAAAGGCACACAGAGGTAATGCAGAGGCCCCTTGTGGAAAGGCACGGGGGAGAGTCCACTGCTGACCTTGCATGAAACTCTCCCTCAAGGCCTCCCTGATGAGCACAGCCCCTTGATGTGCTCTCCTGATGGTGCTAGTGTCTGGCTGCTTGTATGCCCTGGTCAGCTGTTCAGCCTCTGTCCCCGAACCTCTTGCACAGGTTGTGGAGCACACCGCAGGCCGCCACCACAAAGGGGATGTTGCACTCACTAAGGTCCAGGCACGTGAGGAGACTCCTGAACCTCCCTTTAAACAGATGAAGGCACATCCGATGATCATGCAACACCTGCTCAACCTGGCATTGAAGTTCTCCTTGGTGGGGTCCAGGCTGCCTATGTAGGCTTCATGAGCCAGGAGAGCAAGGGGTAGGCTGCATCCCCTAGGATCATAGAATCATAGAGCTGGAAGAGACCTCAGGAGGTCATCAAGTCCAGCCCCCTGCCCAAGCAGGATGAATCCAGGATGACGATGGGCATGTCCAGTCAGGGAAAAAAGTGCCAGCGTGCATCTTCTGAACCAGGCAGGAGTTCTGGAAGATGAGGGCATCATGCCCCATTCCTGACCAGCCAACATTGATGTCGGTGAAGTGTCCCTTGTGATTCACAAGGGCCTGCAGCACCATGTAGAAGTACCCCTTCCTGTTGATATAATCCAAGTGGTTAGAGACCAGGATGGGGATGTGTGTGCCTTCTTACCTCCTCCCCCTTTGCCCCGCATTCTCTTGCAGTTGGGAAAGCCCCTGGTGTCAAGGACATCAACGATGGTGTCCATGTTCCTCAGAGTGACAACCCTCCATAGCAGCACTGTGTTGATGGCCTTGACTACTCACAGGATCACAGCCCCAACTGGATTTCCCCACACTGAACTGATTCCTGACGGAGCGGTAGCTGTCCGGCGTGGCGAGATTCCACAGGGCGATGGCCACACACTTCTGCACAGGAATGGAGGGTCGCATGCAGGTGTCCTGTCACCTGAGGGCAGGGTAAGCTATTCACAGAACTCCAAGAAGGTGGCCTTCTGCATACCAAAGTTCTGCAGCCACTGCTGATCATCCCATAGCCACAGGATGATGCGGTCCCACCAGTCCAAGCTCATTTCCTGCTGACAGAAGAAGCATTCTGCAGTGTCCAGGGGACTGAGGGGCATGCACAGCAGCAGGAGCACTAGGACCTGGGTGATCAGGGCCTGTGGTCCATGCTGTGGTTCATCCTGCAGGTCCTGGTCCTCATCTTGCTGGAGCAGCATGTGGGCAGTCTTTGCAACAGCTCCAGATCCATGCTCTGAGTACTGTGGTGTGCGCAAGGGCAACCAGTGCACACTGTGTCCCTTTTGTGTCCCATGAGGGGGAGACAGTGGAGGAGGGGCATGTGAGATGCGGCTGTAGAGAGGAGCTTCTGAAAGCATGCATTGTAGCTTGCCTGACCAAGCAGCCACAAGAAGTATCTATCCTTCTGGTGCCCTCCCCAGAGTACTTCAGGGGGCTCTAAGTCTGAGGCAGACTCCAACCAGTGTGGACATGCTATTTTGGAATAATTCTGATGCTTCCATGTAGTGGGGACATGCTATTTCGATTTTGTTAAATCAGGTGTTATTATGTTGATTTTAGTTATTTCAGAATAATTTCCTAGTGTAGACATGCACAGAGAGTAGTCATTAATGGTTCACAGTCACGCCAGAAGGACATAAGTGGATTCCGCAGGGGTCAGTTTTGGGACAGGTTCTGTTCAATATCTTCATCTTAGAATCTTAGATAATGGCATAGAGAGTACATTTAGAAAGTTTGCAGATGATATGAAGCTGGGAGGGATTGCAACTCCTTTGGAGGATAGGGTCATAATTCAAAATGATCTGGACAAACTAGAGAAATGGTCTGAGGTAAGTAGGTTGAAGTTTAATAAGAACAATTCAAAGCACTCCACTTAGGAATAAAACAATCCGTTTCACAAATACAGAATGGGAAGTGACTGTCTAGAAAGGAATACTTCAGAAAGGGATCTAGGGGTCACAGTGAACCTCAAGCTAAGTCTGAGTCAACAATGTGACACTGTTGCAAAAAAAACCAAATATGATTCTGGGATGCATTAAGAGGACTGTTGTAAGCAAGACACAAAAAGTCATTCTTCCATTCTACTCTGTGCTGATTAGGCCTCAATTAGAGTACTGGGTCCAGTTCTGGGCACCACATTTCAAGAAAGATGGTGAGAAATTGGAGAAGAGCAACAAAAATGTTTAAAGATCTACAGAACATGACCTATGAGGGAAGACTGAAAGAAATGGGCTTGTTTAGTTTGGAAAGGAGAAGACTGAGAGGGGACATGATAGCAGTTTTCAAGTATCTAAAAGTGTGTTACAAGGAGGAGGGAGGAAAATTGTTCTCCTTGGCCTCTGAGGGTAGGACAAGAAGCAATGGGCTTAACCTGCAGCAAGGGAGATTAAGTTAGACATTAGGAAAACTGTCAGGGTGGTTAAACACTGGAATAAATTGCCTTGGGAAGTTGTGGAATATCCATCACTGGTAATATTTAAGAGCAGGTAAGATAAACATCAATCAGGAATGGTCTAGATGGTGCTTGGTCCTGTCATGAGGGCAGGGGACTGGACTTGATGACCTCTCGAGGTCCCTTCCAGTTCTAGTATTCTATGAAGCACAGACCTTAAAAGAACTTTCTGAAATTCCTTTTCTTCTAGTGGACTCCCTTCCATTACATACATGAAGCATGACCATTGTAGCTAAGATATATTGTGCTGAATTTGGAAGTGAAGGAGAAATAAGGGAGAAACAGCAGGAAGTTATACTTGGAAGCAGACAGCATCAGTGGTGCTTTGTAGTTTAACAACAATGCAAACAAACAATGATTCATTCTGTACCAAGAGGTGTCACCATGTGTCAGTATTTTAACTACCACCAAATAGCACATGCAGTCTGAAGAATGATTGTCAGATATTTCATACTGCATTGCATTTTGGTGGGAAGCCAAAAGGCAATGGAGCATGTAATATCAGACAGCACTTTGCTTTATTCAGTGGCAGATTATTGCCAGCTAATTGATTTTAAATGGCAATGCCATTGATTGATCATTGTTTCCATTTTCTTTGACACTAAGGCCAGGTCTACACTAGAGAAAAAAGATGACCTAAGACACCCAACTCAAGGTACATGAATAGTGTAAGAGTCAACATAACCTTAGGAGTCAGCACACATCTACATTCAGTGTTTCTATAGCCAAGGGAATCACTTAGTGGCAGATAATTTCAGAAGAAAATATTTCTTCAGGTTATGGTGTCCTTTAATTTGGCATCACTATTTTAAAGAACCTTTAAGATTACATAGAGCCCACTAAAGACTCCAGCTTCCTCTTGTATGTATCAAGTAGTAAACATCACTTTCTTATCATGAGTATAGCGTAAAAGCTAAAAACATGTTTTCTGATACAGCACGCAGTTGAATCTATCACCTTTCTGTCATCTAAGTACAAATGTTTTAAAAATGAAGGCAATGCAAAAAATGAATTTTTTTTGGCTCTCTTTCCCCCTGGTCATTATTATACAGATAGGGGATTTATATTGACCATGGTATCAGGTGATTTACTATTTTGTTGTTGGAGAAACAGACAGCTGAAAAGGGGTTTTGAAATGTAAATTGTGACATTTACTGAGTAATAATCCTATACTGCCATTTACAAGAAACAGGTGGTGGCTGTTTACCATTGCAGACAGATGGAAGTCCTGCAGTGAAGTTATTTTTTCTCTTAGATAAATTAGCTTAAATAATTCACGCTTTTTTCCTCCCTGATTTGTGCTCTGCACAAATTCAACTATAAAGACTTTTACTGCTGAGCAAAATGTAGCACAGTGTACAATTTTTTTCCTTTTAAGACCATGTGATCCAGATTTAAATTTTTATAACGGACTGGTTTATTATACCCAAAGGAGCATAAGCATAAGGAGAAATAGTACTGTGAGGAATTTTACTTGCATTAGTCACAGAAGAAACTCCTTCCAACTGAGTACATTTGCACCTATCTGTATTCTGACCACCACATACTATACAAGGTAACAAGGAAGATGCACCCGTAACAGAAATCTCTTATTTTTTTAATCCATATGCCTGATATTGACTTTGCTCTGGAGTTTTCATCCATTTTAATGTTAAAGCACCTTGGCTAAAGCAGCAGTTCTCAAATTCAGATATGGTGAAGCCACAGTTGTGATGCAGTTTCCATTAGGGTAGACTCTGACTGCTTCCTCCTTGACATAAAATATTATTAATACATCGTTAGCATGAAATGGCTTGTAGCATTTATCAAGCCCCTGTACGTTGCTTGGAGGTGATGGGGCAGTAAGCAGATAAGGACAAGCAGTTGAAGTTATTTATTTTTAAGGAATGTCAATGTGTCTCACGTAAACCATGTAATATAGTAACAATAAGGTAAAAAATAAATTCCTTAAAAATTGTCATGGCCAAAGATGCTCTGGTCTGGTTATTCAGGATTCCATGAGAACTAGTGCACAGCATTTTTATTACATTGGAGATAAAGCTGTTGAAGTTACTAAAAACCCTTAGTATTGGGAGGTCTTTGAGGGTTCTTGTGGGCATTAAAAATGTCATGAAGGACTTGATGGATGTTATAAATATAGTGAAGTACTTAGCAGATACTATACATGGTTTCAGGCACTTGGCATATAAATGTCAAAGTCTTGTCAGGCACTCAAACATTATAAAAACAAGCAGTTACTTGTCATCAGCAATGGTGAAGTCAGCAATGTTGTGAATCAAATTAAGATAGTAGAGCAATACCCAGGTAAACTATTGGCTTTCTCCCTGTGTTTGTAACAGCTGTGAGTGAAATCTGGGCCCAGCTGACTTCAACTGGAATTTTGTCATGGGAGCAGGATGCTCCTGCTGAGACTAAAAAATTCCAAGTTACAACTGATGCTAGTTTCTTCCCTGCCTTTATGGATTTTATAGGAGTGATGACCCTGGTAAGAGCCAGTTATAAATCTGGAATGAGACAGTGGCATTATCACAGGGATTAATCTGACAAAATGGCCATAATATCCCTAAAGATTAAAAAAAATCCAGTATCACAGAAAGGATTAAATGTGCAACTGAAATCTATAAGGCGTATCTTATTTCGATCTCATTTTGAAATATCTATTTTTGTAAATTGGCACTATCTACACAGCACCAAACTTCGAAATAACCCGCTATTCCAAAACATCCTTTACTCCTCGGGGAATGAGGTTTACAGGGATATCGAAATAGTGAGCCCAAAATAATGGGCTTGCTGTTAAGACGTGGGATAGCTATTTTGGAACACTCCGGTATCCCGAAATAGCGTTGCAGTGTGGATGTTGCCTAACTGTATAAAGAAAACATTAATATTGGCACTTGCAAAAGAGTTAACACCTAATTCCCTTGGACCATTTTTAAGTACCAGCATTAGTAAGAAAGCACCCTTTCCTTCTGCAAAGATACATGGGAACAAAGTAAAAGACTCAGTGAATCTAATTAAGAGTAACATTAGGGATGTTAAACAGTAAACATAGCAGTAAGCATAAGGGATGTTTCCCGTTAACCAGCCCTTCCTGGTGAACTCTGCCAGTGGCCAGCTGTGTTGGGCTAGATCACCCTCCCACCACTGAGGGACCCCACAGCTGTGTCGGGACAGGCCCTAGGTTGACATAGTTAATCGTTTTACCATCCCTAACTAAAATTCAAGCCCTTAAATAAATCCACCATCAATAACTACAGACTGGTCCTGCCTAGGATTTATACCTAGCACTTAAGTTCTTTGCAGATATATGTTTCTCATGGGGCAAATATGGTGGCAGCTTACTTTCATCTATACAAACCAAAATGATGTGTGTGATCAGTGATATTTGTTATCACTCATTATATTCAAATGGAGAAAAAAATCTCTCTAAATAATTGTTTGCTCTTAAAGGTAATGAGTGTTACATATCTAGGAATCCTGCCAAATTTCCCCCACAACCTACTAGTCCCAGCTCCAAAGTTGCACTTGTCTCCATTTGAGGAGCTCACATCTCCAGAATATATTTTATAAAGGCCCTGTCACCTCATCAAAAGAACATAAGAATGGCCATACTGAGTCAGACCAAAGGTCCATCTAGCCCAGTATCCTGTCTGCCAACAGTGGCCAGTGCCAGGTGTCCCAGAGGCAGTGGACTGAAGACAATGATCAAGCAATTTGTCTCCTGCATCCTTCTCCAGCCTTTGACAAACAGAGGCCAAGGGTACCATTCCTTACCCCCTGCCTAATAGCCTTTTATGGACCTAACCTCCATGAATTTATCTAGCTCTTTTTTAAACTCTATTATAGTCCTAGCCTTCACAGCCTCCTCTGGCAAGGAGTTCCACAGGCTGACTACACGCTGTGTGAAGAAGAACTTTCTTTTATTAGTTTTAAACCTGCTATCCATACATTTCATTTGATGTCCTCTAGTTCTTATATTATGGGAACAAGTAAATAACTTTTCTTTATTCACCATCTCCACACCACTCATGATTCTATACACCTCTATCATATCCCCCTCAGTCTCCTCTTGTCTAAACTGAAAAGTCCCAGTCTCTTTAGCCTCTCCTCATATGGGACCCGTTCCAAACCCCTAATCATTTTAGTTGCTCTTTTCTGAACCTTTTCTAAAGTCAAAATATCTGTTTTGAGGTGAAGAGACCACATTTGTACGCAGTATTCAAGATGTGGGCGTACTATAGTTTTATATAGTGGTTGCAGAGAATACTGCAGGATTGGTACATTCCTTAGGGCATGTCTACACAGCAGTGTTGTTTCAAAATAACTCGCATTATTTCAAAATAACAAAGCGAGCGTCTACACAGCAAACCTGTTATTTTGAAATAATGGGTAGCTTATTCCGAATTCTATAACCCTCATTTTACGTGAAATAATGCCTATTTCGAAATAGTTATTTTGAAATAAGGCGTACGTAGACAGGCAGTTGTAGTTATTTTGAAATAAGTGGCCTCCAGGGTTTCTCACAGGTGCCCTGGTGGCCACTCTGTCCACACTCATCAGAACTCTATAGTTCCCCTTCCCCTGCAGGCTTTAAAGGTGCAGTCTCAGGGAAAACAGTTTGTGGCACGACGTGAGCCCTGCTAGCACCGTACCACACAGCAGTGCCCAGATCTGCCTACCCCACAGCCATGGCAGGCCATAGTGCTGACTCTGAGACTCCAACAGCTGCAAGCCTCTGCCTGGGAGTGGAGGAGGTAGGCTCCATTCTGGACAGGTGCAGAGATCCTGGATCTCATTGAGATCTGGGGATACAAAGCAAACCTCCAGGATCTCCACACCAGGCACAGGAACAACAATATCTACAGCCAGATGGCTGAGAGCCTGGCCCAGAGAGGACACAGACACACCCAGGACCAGGTGCGGATGAAGGTGAAGAGGCTGAGGCAGGCCTATACCAAGGCCAGAGAGTGTAGCTCCCACTCCAGGGTGGCACCGCAGACCTACCAGTACTTTGACCAGCCTCCTCCTTATCCTGGGGGGGGGAGAGGAGGGCAGTCTCTCCCACCTGCCGGTTGTGGACTCTGGGTGAGAGACACCCATTGTCACCCTCCCAGAGGGCAGGTCTGTGGTGGAGGAGGAGGAGCAGGCCAGTGAAGCTACAATGCTCGCCAGCCAGATTTTCACCTCATCCTTGGAGCTGCTACCACCCGCCAAGGATGTCGCCCAGGGATCAGATGATGCAGGGAAAGGCCAATCAGGTGAGCTCCATGACTGTCCCTAGACACACCCGGGGGGAGGTAGTGGGTGGTGAGGGACTTCACACTCCTCACTTGGCCTTTTCAGCCTGGGCACATGGGTGCACATGGAGCACCGGTCCAGAGCACTCAGCCCCAGGAGGCTGCCATAGAAGTCCCTTGTGCTCCTGCTCATAGGTGTTTCTGGAGAGGTCTGCCTTAGTCCCAACTCCATGATGGGACACCTTCCCACCATAAGCCACCACTAAGGAGTCTGAAGTCATGGACACACACACACACACACACACACACACACGGTCAGGCCTGCTCTCTCAGGGCAGCATCTGCTCCCAGGCAAGCATGGACAAGTGGAGGAAACTGAGCCCCTGCTGGGGGGGGGGAGCAGCTGGGAGGGGAAGGAAACAGAGGGAACCCCAGTAGCACCCTCCCCAGCAAGTAGTGCCTGCTACTCACACACAGCTCCTCCAACACCCTCCTCCAGGGGGCAGGGATACAAGTCCTCTCCCTGTGGGATACTACCACTTCCAGTCCCAGTGTGTGCATGGCACAGACAGAAGCTGGACCATCCTGTTGCTTACCTCCAGCCCGCAGGCTCCTGGCCTGGCCAGCACCTTCCCATGTCTGCTTGTCCATGGGACATGGGGGTAATGAGGCTCCCCCCAGGGATATCCATGCTGCTGCAGGAAGGGGCCTGCTGTGCAGGTCACAGATGGCCTTGCTCCAAGCACATCACCTTCATCTGACCCAAGACCTCTCGGTGTTGGCACAGAGATGAGGGCTAGGCTTCAGGCACAGTGTCTCCTGGGATGACTACCATTCTCTTTGTTCTTCACAGCTGGACTGGCTGCAAGTGAGGCACCCATAACACCTCCTGCACCAGCCTTCCGACCCCATAGGAGCCGCCTTCACAGACAAGCCAGTGAGGACCTGGAGCAGGAACACATGGTCTTTGTGGCCTTCAGTGCTCTCTGAACCAGAAGTGTACCTGGAGCTACATCGCAACACATGGTGGGAGCTGGCACAAGAGGCCTGCAGCATGCGCTTGGCCTTCATAGCTGCAGTGGACTGTATGGTTGATGTGATAGAGTGGTCCAGAACCTGTCCCCCGCACTCCTGCTAATGCTCCTCCGGCTTCTCCCCCTGCTCCTCTGGCATCTCCTGCCGAGGGCCCTGCCCAAGAGGTGGTGGGTCTGCCTGAGACAGGTGCCACTCCCATCTCCATCCCTGAGTCTCTCCTCCCCGCTCCACCTCCCTCCTCCCAGCTCCTTTCTCCAGTTAAATTTAACCCTAATTAAAAAAAACCAGTTTATTCTTTGAAAACATAAGGTCTGGTTTATTTTATCAGAGAGGTAAAGGGGAGGAAGGGAGGGCAGTGGAAGGGAGGGATGAGGAAAGGCAGACTAGGACACTTGTGAGGAGGCCCAGGGTAGAGTCTCATGGGTGCCCTTGTGTGAAACTCTCCCTCAAGGCCTCTCGGATGCACACAGCCCCCAATGGGCCTGCTAGATGGCAGCTAAGCATGGCTGTTCAAAGGCGCTGGTTGCCACTTGCCTTTGTGAAGGAGGGACTGAAAAACTTGCTGGGGAGGGGGCTTCCACCCCCCTTCCTTAGGGAACCCCATTCCAGCAGTTCACCACCCTCCCAATAACATAGCAAAAGCGCCATACCTGCATGACCACGACCACAATGGTTGATCTCCCCACACCGAACAGGTTTCCAATGGAGCGGTAGTTGTGTGACGTGGCAAGTTTCCACTTCTGGAGAGGGATCACGGGTCGCATGTGGGTGTCCCATTGCATGGGGGAAGGGGCAAGCCACTCACACAGATCCATGAAGGTGTTCCTCCACATGCAGAAATTCTGGAGGCACTGCTGATTGTCTTACCGCTCCATGACAATCCTGTCCCGTGTCCAGTTGCCAGAAGCGGCGGTGCATGGTGTGCAGGGGAGGATGGGAGGGATTGTGCTGCATGGGCAGCACGTGGAGAGGAGTGAGGATGTGCCCTGCAGGGAGCTTCGGGTCCAGATTCTGCAGTGCCACGAGGGCAGTCTGCAAAAACTGCACCAGGAGGTGCAGCATGAGGTCCAGGAGCTGGTGACAGCTTTCCAGCTGGTCCAGCTCCATGGCTGCTGTGGTGTCTGCAAAGGCAACCAAAGCAGGCAATAAACGCTTTGCTGTCCCTCAAGGAATTAGGCAAAAGGGAGGAGCCTGAGTCATGGCTGTACCAGGGGGTCTCTTTAAGCACAAGCCTTAGATAGCCTCAGGCAGCAGCTCCAGGAATGTCCTGTTGCCCTGCCTGAAGTGCTGCCAGGGGGTTTTAAATGGAATTGAGGTGCCCCTGCATGTGGATGCTCTATTTCCAAACAGTCACACGGAGCACTTCAGCTACCGATATGGCCAATATGACCAGCAGGAAGTCTCACAAGCAAAACCCCTGAAACACCCCAGCATTCCCTGTGCCACAACCAGACCTACACCTTACACAGACATCTATAGAAACTGGTTCTACTCCATTTTGAGACTAAAAGAGATCTGTATTCTGGCACCAGTCACTTTATGGGTGCATTGCTCAGGCTTAGTTCAGTTATATAACTCAGCCCTTATGGCAGTAATGTGTGTAGTGTGTGTGCAATATACTCTTTTTAGACATCAGTCCTTTTCTCCCACATTCAAAACTTTGGAGATGCTACTTTCCCAGAACTGATTTCTGTTTTAATCACTGCTGCCCACGGGGGGAGAGAGCTCTGTGGCTCAGTTTGACTTTTTAATATTTTCTTCAAACATTATTGTGCATATTTGATGATATTTTAATTGTTTATTATTGTAGTTTAATTGTTGTGTCCATTAGGGCTCACAAAAAAAAAAAAAGTACTGCCTTAGGAAACTGCTACTTCCTCTTTTCAAAAGCTTCATCTTATCCCAGATGGTGAAGACTGTTTAATATAAGAGTATTAATTACATTTTTATATCCCACTAATAACGCATCTCCACCACACTGCCCCCCTTCAGATTTTAACATTTCATCGTGGAAACAACACAGGGTTGTGCAGGGATACAAGGAACCAATCTAGGAGCCTTCTGCATATGGTATTCCCATTTCTGAAGTGGATGTTCAGTAGAGAAGGGGCTTTGAAACCTATACCACAAACACAACTCCCCCTTATTAGCACATTCCTCACTTAAGATACCATAGCTATGGTCTGACTGTAATTCATTTGTAACTTTCACAATATGTTATGCTTATGAAACCTCACAGAATCTTTTTCAGGGGACAAGGCAATACACCACCTTTATTAAAAATGCTAAGCCAGTATTAAAGTCAGTAGCTGCAAATACATACCTGCAGCTGGTGCTATAGTTATCAGTTCTTAGCATTGCTCGATTCAGGCTAGTGCCAGCTAGACTGAACACAACTGGAAGCGGAGTCTTCGTTGGACATGTACCGAAGCTCTGTTGTTGTTGCAGAATGAACCCAAAGTCTCTTGACTCTTGCCAATCATAGAATCATAGACCACTAGGACTGGAAGGGACCTCGAGAGGTCATCGAGTCCAGTCCCCTACCCTCATGGCAGGACCCAGTACTGTCTAGACCATCCCTGATAGACATTTATCTAACCTGCTCTTAAATGTCTCCAGAGATGGGGATTCCACAACCTCCCTAGGCAATTTATTCCAGTGTTTAACCACCCTGACAATTAGGAAGTTTTTCCTAATGTCCAACCTAAACCTCCCTTGCTGCAATTTCAGCCCATTACTTTTCGTCCTATCCTCAGAGGCCAAGGAGAACAATTTTTCTTCCTCTTCCTTGTGACACCCATATAGTAACAGATCCTCATGTAAGCTTATGGACTTAATGTAAGAACATAAGAACAGCCATACTGGGTCAGACCAAAGGTCCGCCTTGCCCAGTATCCTATCTTCTGACATTGACCAATGCCCCTGAGGGAATTAACAGAACAGGCAATCGTCAAGTGATTCATCCCCTATTGCCCATTGCTAGCTTCTGACTTTGCTGTGTCATGCTTGGATCATTAGTCACAAACTGGTTGTTTCCACAGTTCTTCATCAGCAGTGTTTTGTTTTCATGGCTATCCTCCATCTCCTTATCTTGTTCTTGATTTAGGGTAGATGCCTTTTGCACTGTAGGATCATCAATCTGCATTCTTCAGCCATCAGGGTCTTGGAACGATGCTGCTGGTGACTTGTTTCTTGACTCCATTTGTCTTTTGCTGGCATCTTTTCTTTTATCTACTTATACACTGCACATACCTCATTCATGCAGAGAGCAGTACAATGATTTCAAAAGCAAACTTATAACAGGACAGAACAATTCCATCAAGGCAAAATAAAACAAAGCAATCGCCAGCATTACTAAATCAATATGTAAACCCATAGTAAAACAATTTCATCTAAGTAAACCAATACTAAAATTACTTCACCATAAATTAAGCTACACAATTCTATCACCAAAGCAATTGTAATATACTAAAATACATCATTTCAATTGGCCTTAATTTTCATCCTTCTTGATAATGCCGGAAAAGAACAGAGACAGAATAAGAATTGAGACAGAAGGTTTTTTTCCTCTGGGAATAGCTGGTGAACATCGTTCATTTTACTTAGTTTTATGGCCATGATCCAGCAAGATACTAAGCACAAGCCTAACTTCAAACTTCAAACTCAATGGGATTAAAGTTTAACATAGAAAGATAAATACTGAGTCAGCTTGCCCCCTCATGGCTAGGTATATCATAGCAGACTCTCCTCATCTGTATCCCCTGCAGACAGCCACACCAGTTCTACAATGGTCAGCTGCTTTCCCTGACATAGTTCTCTGGCAGTGTCTCTTTAAAGCCTCATCCCTGCTACAATATCAAAACCCTGTGCAAAAAGTATTCCAAACAGCCCAGGTTATCTGCACGAGCTCACTATTTCCCGGAGAAGCAAGCTCCGAGGCTCCCTACGGTATCTCTGAAAAGAATGCAGAAAACCTTTAACAAATCAAACCCAATCCAATTAAAGTAGCTTATGCCCATTTGGGCTTGAGCTTTTAGTCTCATCAGGTTCTGTGCAGTTTCCATTTCTGTTGCGGAAGACCAACTCCATCGTCAGGTTACTTCCTTAGAGAGTTGCCCCTTTCCCAGGACCTGCTAGTACAATTTACTCTTCTGCCACGAAGTGCAGAAACTGTAAAAACCTCCTCCTCTTCTAGGTCCTTCATCTGCTCCTCCCTGATAGCTTTCACTTTCTTCATGAAGGAGGCCCAGCTCTGCTCCAGCTGGGTCTGATAAGAAGTTGAGACTAATTAACACACACTTCAGAAGAGGGGTAACTGAGCTCAGACTCATTAACTTTTTGTTCACCTGTGTGGCATTGGCACCTCATCAAAGTAAGGCAGGGAATTAAGTATCTAGCTGACTTTTTAATGTTTCACAATCAAAAATTCTAAGTGCTCAATTTTCGGAAAAATAGTCGAAGTCCCATGCACCTGTCTATTTATTATATGTTTTGAAGAGTTTGTTTGTTTGTTGATCTGTTTGTGCAAAATAAAGTCATACTTTGTGATTGCCTACGGATACCAAATTTTACATACGCAATCCTGCCACTTAAATTAGATGAATGCGCTACTTTTTACACCAGAATATGCTGGGTGAAAGGTTTAAATAATTATTTTTGGTTTTCATCAGAAAAAAGTCATGACAATTATGATTAGATTTCAAAAAAAATATTTGCTAACCAATTAAAATTGAGTCTGCTATTTGACTGTCATTTTAGTGTGAAGAAAATGTTTACTGTTACAAATCACAAAATTATTCAAATTAGTTACAGAAAGAGTAATGGAAGCTTTACCAGTTTCTGATTCAAATGTACTATTGATGGTCATTATTCAATAAAATAAATAATGTTTGAAGTTGAAATCCTACAAATTTAAAACTGTTCTTTTACTTCCCTTTTGCAAGCAAATTAATACAAAATTCTATTAAATATATTGAATTTCTTGAACTTTCCTATAAGTGTAATCTATGCAAAATGACTTTGCCCGGTCAATGATGGGCCTCACCTACTAGTTTGTAATATTTCAGGTTTGCTATTGTTTCTAATCATACCAAAAAAGGAGGGAAATCATGCAGACTTTATCTCAAAAACAAAGAAACCCATTAATTATAGATGAAGATATGTGAGATCATTAAGTTTGGTAAACATCTAAGAAAATAGCTACTAATTAAAAATATATGCAGTAGGAAATCTGTCACTCAAGAAGAAAATCAAACATACACAAAGAAATGAATTATTTGTTGAATACACTTATAGCAAACTTTTATATATTATTGCTCTGCATAAATTTTTCCTTTTTAAATGTTTGTTATTCTGGCTAAATGAGTATTTCATATTTACAGAGTATTTTTAATAAGCCTATCCAAAAGTGATGGGACTTATGGACAATAGGGAATTCTACTACAAAATCAGTTGCATAATTTGACCAAATAATAACTATTTATTTGTAATAATGATAATGGCTGGACCCCAATATACTAGGCACTGTACAAACAGTACAAAAAAATCAAAGAATTCTTGGAAGTTGAGATTAAGTAATAAAGTTTGATTTCAAAGACTCTAAGGGTAATTAGATATTGCTATTGGTTTACATAGAATTATGGGATGTGAATCTAGAGTGACTAAACTGATTTCTCTGTTGATTTACACTGATAGAACTAGAAGCAGAAACTGACCCACTATATATATGATACTTACGTTACAAAATTGGATGTCACTGTAGTCTGTCCACTTATAGTAGAATCTGTTAGACAATATTGAACAGCAAGAGCTATTTAAAGTGAACTAAATGCTACACACTGGTAATGTGATTCTTTATGTTGTTTATTCATTATAAAAGACAATAGTTTTTATCATAATAAAAAATTACATTTTGAAATGTTTACACAAGATTTTGTGTCTAATTATGTCATGATATCATTCTATTGATAGCAATGGAGTTACAAGGATGAATTTTTCCTAGTGTTTATAAGGGAAATAACAGTGCTCGCAGCTGTAAAGAGTCAAATTGCTTTGATTCGTCAAAAATGTGTAAAACATGCTTCTATATATCTCTTTAGTAGATAAGGGGGAAGAACTAATTTCTTACACTGGATTTCACTAGGATTAGTTGTTTATTACTATAATGTTTGGGGGCAATAGTCAGTACTACGGGCATTGATATAATCATTTATACTGTAGTTTCTTCGATAACTATTATTGCAATTGGCCAGAGTTATCCATTTCCAGCATCCATAGCAGATTCCATTGGAAACTGTTTGCAACTATATTAAGTTTGCTGGGAAACAGCCTGAGTTCTTATACATTAGCCCATGATGAAATGATCTCGTCAGGGTATTTGTCTCACTCTGCCAATGAAACTTACAAGCTATTTGATTACAGTTTTTCTTCTTCCAGCCCTGATTTCAAGCCTAGAAAATGAAAGAGGATTTGAGTATTTTCAAGTCTTCTTCCAGTTCATTGGATTGGAAATAGCTCAACATTTCACTCAGGTAAACAGCAAGCAATTTTATGTATTTTTAAAATGTTTTCCTCCTCTTTTCATTAACAGAATATTTAACCACTTAATACTCATAGCCATAATGCTGTTTGCCAGAAAACTAGGAATTGGACTAAAACGGGACAGCTGCAGTTTTCTTAGGCATATTTCTCTCCATTATCGGACCCAGTAGTATATGCAATCTGCCATTCACTAATGGCCACCCTGTAACAGTTAGCTCTGCAGTGTAGTGGCAAGGATTTCTGATAGCAATGGGGTGTCTCTCGGAATAGTCTATTATCTGACCTGCCGTGTTACTTTGGTACAGTTGATGAGGTTATAAGTGTCAAATACTTACTTCCTTTTGTATTTGTTTATTTTTATTTCTGCTGGTAGCAATCAGATTAGAAATAATATAGGCCTTCACTCAGGTTTATATAGAAGGAGAATGACAAATCGAAAGTATTCATGAAATACTAAATTCCAATAAGCTATTTCTGCTTCTGTGAAAATACCAAGAAAATTGCCTGCTTCTAAGAGGTAAGTTAACATGCTATAATTACCTGTGAAGAGTCAAAACATACTACCCTGGCTCTGATTTTCTATAGTTATTTAAAAAGCATTATATTCATAAAAAATACTGCCAGCCTGCACCAATTAATTCTGCTGTGTCTTAACCTTGACTGTGCCACGTGTCTTCTAAAAAGCTTTTGTTGTTGTTTTGGGTGGACAGTTAAATGAGATTTTTGCAATTAAGATGGATAATAGCCTTGAATTGCTTAAGTGCACAATACTTAAGTCCCAATCTTGCAACTCATTTTTTCTGGTAGCAAAGTTCTATCCATACACCTCCACTTGCACATATTAATTTGTAACACAGACAAAAAGTTGCAAGAGTGACTGGGCAGTGTTTTGCTAATTGCTTATACTGCCTAGTTTTTTTGGGTTTTTTTAACTATGCTTCTAAGAATTTATGCTGGTGCAGATTCTGACATGTATACTTCTGCTATAGCTTCACTGGCAATTGAGTGATACATATTTTGTCATTCAGAGGTGCTAAACCTTCCAGAAAGACAAAAGTTTTGCTGTGGAAAGTGTCTGTGTGAACTGCGCAGTGTTGGCAGGAGTACTCTTCTGTCAACAAGGCATATGCCGCTCGTTGGGGGTTAAAAGTTTTTGTCAGCAAAAGTGCTGACAAACAGTGGCTACACTGCCTGACTTTTAGTGACACAGCTATGTTAGCATGGCTGTTCCACTAAAACCTGTGTATTGTAGACACAGTCTTCACCTGCAAGACTCATCAGGCAGGAAAAAAGTATATGTTAAAACATTAACCAATATAGGAAAATTCTAATATAGACAGAGTAGTCAACATGTGTCAGCTGATTGATTTAAAGCCCAGAGGCAGTACTTAATTTGTAATGAAACAGGTATGGGGGATCATGCAATTTGGTTATATTTATAACTGATACAGCAAGCCCAGAAGTGCTGCGACCATGCACTGCCAAACCTAAAGGTGCCAGGGCAAAGCCTTGGCAAACCCTGCCACAAATAAAGCATTGCCTAAGTGGAGGGAGCCTACAGTTTGCGTGAACTAGCTAACATGTTAAAACGACAGCTGTCATGCCTTCGCTAGGATTGTCATACAATGAGCTAATGTGTTAGTAACTTTAAAAAACACATCATGTCCTTAGAAATGTCCTTACTCGTATTTTGGCCAGTTGGTGCCTCTGAAATTTACAGTGGTTGCTATTAAAAAGATAACACCCATCATTACCACCTGACAGCAAGTCAAAAGTAACCCTTATTTCCTAGCCCAAGTGTTGTCAGTCGTTGGCTGCATGTGTGTGTTTTCTCTCCATGCTGTATTGATTGTGGCTGGAGAGCCGGTACTGCCAGCTCCGATCGAACTGCCCAGTAAATCCACAATCTCTGTTTTCAGCAAAAGAACTTGGCCAGCTTTATTGCCGACGAAACACAGTGCTAATGCCCTGGCTTAATGGTTACAGGTACAGTTATAGATGTCTGCTTCTGACAGTGAACCAGACCATCAGTGGCAGGACTTTCCACTATTCCCTCAGCCTGATTGAGGCACTCCTTTTATTTTATACATCAATACAAGCCAGTTATGTATTGCCCCTCTTACATGGTTAGTTACTGCCCCTTTATATGAGTTCTTACCATCCACTACCTCATACATATTGATACAATCAAAACACTTTTATTTTTCACACTGTCATTCTGACTTCATCAGTGTGTTCTCGTTATCTTTGGGGGGAGGAGTTTGTATCATATGTGGTATAAAGGTGTTCTGGTACCCTCCTTCTGGAATGTGTGTGTGTGAGTGTCCTGTGCGTAGCCTTTCTTAGGAATGTGTGTGTTTTTGCAATACCAGCTCTCTTCTTGCCAAATTCTGTGAGCTTGCAAGCAGGCAGAGCCTGATTTCAGGTACAGGTTAAAACACTCTAAACTGGGACTCCCTGGTCCGGCAACATCCGTGGTTCGGCAGGACCACAGATGTTCCAGAACCAGAGAGTCCCAGTGAAGTGCTGGCACCTGAGTCCTGTGGGGGCTGGCAGGGCAGCGGGGCTTCACGGCAGGGTAGAGGAAGTCCGATGTGCAGAGCTGTTGGGGCTGCCTGGCACAGCAGCAGGAGCCCAGTACAACAGCGGGAGCCTGCAGTGCGGAAGCAGCAGGTCTGCCTGGTGTGGCAGTGGGAGCCTGGCATGGCAGCAGAAGCCCGGCCTGGTGTGTAGAGATGGTGGCGCTGCCTGCAGAGTAGCAGACACAAATGGCAGTGGGGGAGACAGCTGGGAGGCTGGTAGCCGGGCCAGGTCTGTGGAGACTAGATATGACCTCCTCTGGTCTGGCAAAATCCCTCATCTGGGACCAGTCAGGTCCCCAGGGTGCCAGACCAGGGAGAACAAACCTGTAGCTTTGCTTCTTTACTTTATATCAGCAAAGCTTGATGATGACTTTGGTTCAGACCTCATACCAGGCCTCTATTACAAGGCTTATGTTTCAGGCCCTCTTCCTACTACATAACAAAGAAATACTGCAGAATCTCAACATGCCCCCAGGTATGCAACTCTGCCATCTTGTTTACTGTTGGGCCTTCGATGGGTGAGCACTTGTGTAATTTATTGGCTTCCTATTTGGAAATTAATCAATTAGTCTGTTAATAAGGTGTGAGGAAAAGTAAATCCTGCCTCATTCGTTTAGCTCTGTTGGCTCTGCAGGAATAGTGGCAGGACTGTGATAATACCAAGATTAGAAACTGATGCGGATTGCAGCAGGAAGGGCATATTTTGCATGCATATGCTGAACATGACTTAGCTCTCTTTCAAGGAGGTACAGGCTCAGTGGCCCCAACTCTGTGGAAATCCAAACCAGATGTCAGCGCACCTGACAGGACGCCACCTGGAAACTATTCACACTGAACAGCACTGGGAACAAGAGCTTGTTAAAGAACTCACCCACAACAAGATCATAAACACTGGCATCACAGAGGCTTGTCTGCCACAAAGCAATCAAGCCTGCAGTTATAATAGGAGTAAAGGAGTTTTATTTTTGTCCCCAAAGAAACCAAATATGAACTGGACTATACAATGACCAGTTAGTAAGAAGATGCCTTTTACTTTTGCCACTTTTGAGGGCAGAAAGAAGTCTGTCAAGTCATAAATAGGATGCTTCCCCTGGCTACACATCCATTTTTAGCAAGTTAACTCAAACAGAACTAATGAGTGTCTGTCTACTCAAGCTCTCAAGCTGGGAAGCACATCCCTAGCTACGCTGATTTGCAGCACAAGTCCCATTCATTTTCAGATAGATTAGTGCTCCTAAAATGATAAAAGACTAAAACACACCATATCACCTGAGGGTCAATGCTTTTCACAAAGGGATCACTCGATAACTGAACTAGCCGTCCTCATCTGCAAAGGAAACCTGCAAAACCTTTTCAAAAGACAAGCCTGGGAGCTTACGTTCATAACTTTGCTAGACACTAAAAAAATCATGGACTGAATAGAGATACTGGATTTGTGTCTTATTACAACAATCTTTCACCCCCTAACATCCCCAGTTGCTTCTTCACCCCCTTGCTTTCCTCCCTATGACTGCAAAGATGATAATGGGCCACTTCACCTTGAATGGTCCCTTGATATATGCACTAGCTACTTCTGTTAAGTGATCCATTCCACCTTGTATTTAGCAGTGTCACACTGAGTAAGGCCATGTCTACATAGGCAACTATACAGCGACACAACTGTATGGATGCAGGGGTGCCACAGTGAGATCTCTTGTGTAGCTGCTCTGTGCCAATGGGAGAGAGCTCCCCCATCGACATAATTAAACTCAATGAGTGGGAAAGCCTCTCCTGCTGGCATAGCTCTGTTCACACCAGTGCCTCTCTTGGTGTAACTTATGTGGCTCAGATGGGTGCTTTTCCACATCTCTGAGGCTATGTCTAGGCTGCAGGCTTCTTTCGAAAGAAGCTTTTCTGGAAGAGATCTTCCAGAAAAACTTCTTCTGCAAAAGAGTGTCCACGCTGCCAAAGCGCATCGAAAAAGCGATCTGCTTTTTCGAAAGATAGCGTCCACACTGAATGGACGCTCTCTCGCATGTAAGCTGTGATTACTATGGAAAGAGTGGCCACCAGGGCACCTGTGCTTTTTCCTCTTTCCTCTTCTTTCGAAAGAACTCCCTCTTCCCCATCCACACATGCCTTTTTCCAAAAGAGCTCTTTCGCAAAAAGGCTTCTTCCTCATAGGAAGAAGTTAACCAATGTAGGGAAACCCCCTCTCTTCTTTTGATTTTTTTTGAAAGAACATGATTGCAGTGTGGACGTAAGTGAAGTTTTTTCAGAAAAACTGATGTTTTTCTGAAAAAACTCTGCAGTATAGACATACCCTGGGAATCTTCCAAGGCCAATGACAGATATAACCGGCTTCCTTACTACAAGCATCTTCCATTGCCTTCCAGCTGGATATCTTGGAGTTATCTTCTCCAGGCCTAAGAGAGATATCAATAACACTTCTGCAGCTCCTCCTTCTAAATGAATTCTCACAGCCCTTGGTAGGCATGCCATGAAAGGGCATCAGAGCCCTTCCAAAAGTGTGAGGGGGTGGGGCCCCAGCACCCAAGACCCCACCCCTGCCCTTGAGCAATAGTTCCTCTAATCTTTTCCATCCATGTGTGGATTTTTTCCATCAATGTGTGGTGATATAAAGGGACCAAGACTCCCAGCTGCCGCTGCTGCCACAATGCCCCTTTGAATTGCCGGGCCCTGTTGATGGGCCCACACCTGGGATGGAGCCAAATCAGCCTCCTCTTCATGTCATAGCTCCCCCACCCAAGGCAGGTGGAGGAACCCATAGCCGTCTGTGCAGGTCTCAGCCTAGCTCTGGGTTGGGGAGGAGGGGCCTCAGAGCCACTGTCCAGCCATGATAAGAGCCAGGAAGGGAGCTTTGGAAGCTGTGGTGGCTCTCCATCTGCCCATGGTGCTGGGGCCCAAGAAATGCTTGCCACCTTGGCCTATGTCCTAGCTCCTTGGGTCCCTACTCAGAGCCAGTGTTCACAACTCTGCAGCTCCTCACAGCTCTCCATTGGGCTCTTACAATGGCAGCTTCCTCCCTTCTCCTCCCCCGGCCCCAGCTGGAGATGGGTTGGGGACAGAGTCACACCGGTAGCTGTGGGGATCTGGCACAGAGTCACAGACCCTCCACTGCCGTCAGGCTAGGAGGCCAGGGGGTGAAGGCAAAAAGTGGGAGGGTGCTGGCCCAGTGGCTCCCCCCTGGTTTTGGCACCACTGCCATGACCCCTTCCCAGCTGGGTCTAATAACTGACCTTCAGAAACCTAGGTGATCAGAGTCAGCTGAGTGAGTAACCAATCTGCCATAGGCAAGGCAGAACCCAACTCCCCTGAAGGGGCCAGCCAGCCTCTGACATCCACATTACAGACTAACATTTCATTCTTGTGTTGGAGAGACAGAGGAGGCGGCGTGAAGATTCACTCCCTCATCGTCAGCAGAGCTGAAAGGACTCATAAGTGGTCTACTTTTACACTGGCATGAAAGCTCAGGGCCCCAGGCTCAGGACCTCATTCTCTATTGGCATAAAGTCATAAAACAGCAACCTAGGGATTGCACTTCCAGCAGCAACAGAAAACAGAGGAGAGATCAAGGGCTGCTCCCCAGACACAGTAGAGGAGCAAGTTAGAAAAGTTACCCCTATGGCATAGTTACTAAAAATGGCTTGAAGACTGGTTCTCTCATTAGAAATTGTCAAAGGGACCCATTTCATGCACTGTTTTTATTGGGTGGAAACAGTGAGTGCACCCTTTCCATAGTGCAGAGCAACACCATGAGAGCACCTTAAGTACTTAAGGATGAATATCATCATGCTTCCACTCTGACTTGCATTGGGGGAATGGACCTGCACTGACATTTAACCTCATGAAAGGTGATATAGACTTTTAATTAAGTACCAACATTGGGGGGTTGGGGGCACTAAAAACATGAGTGTCCTCAAACTATGATTGCTGTGTTGAAAACATTGCTTCAAAGTTTTAGCTAGAAGTATATTTTACTGTCCAAGTTGTAAAAGCCTAGAACAGGGGATTTAGAGAACAAGCTTTGGCAGAGCTGAGCAATAGTAGTACAGATGGCTCTGACTAATCCACAATGCATCCTGTCTCCTCTCTCTTATCTCTGCCCCTCCCACAGCAGAATATTTTGTAAACCTTGGGATCTTGTTTGAAAATCTGGCCCCATATAAAAATCTCCTATACTAATTTAATAAGACACAGTTGGGAAATGTAAGTTTGAAATATACAACTTTTGTGTTTAGCGTTTAATTCAAGAGTCTCTGAATGCAGTAGTCTACATTTTATCTAGCCTTCTGGGGTGCTATTAAATAGCTTATCTCAGAGTTTCCTAATCAGAATATTTTATTTCAGGATACCAGGGTATGTAATAAGAGAAACTATGGAAGATGGCTATAGGTGTTCTCCAATAAAAGTTCATGTAAGGATGAGCTGACAGAACATATAATTGTTTTACTATCAGATGGATAGGTATGGGATTATAATGTAGTGAGTTATGAATTAGAACCCAATAACAGAAGGAATTTACATTTACAGATTAGAAACTGAAGGTTCAAGTCTCACTTCCATATTTTCTCTTAACGCATTGATTTTAGTCAGAGATACTTGTATGCATCACATGGGAAAATAGCCTTCTAATATGTCTTTTTAAATTATTCCCGGTAGTTATGTGTAAATTCAGTACACTCAAATTCAGAGATACACACATTCATGAGCCGACATAGTCAATGCAAAAAAACACTACATTAAAATAATGTTAAGATTCAAAATGATGCATTAAACGGTCATTGAAGACAACTTTAAGTTTGCCTGTGCAAACTGAACTCTGCCCTTGTATATAGCATCATGCAATCTTCAATTTCATAATCACATACTATTTTTCAATAGGTAACTAATATATCTCTATGCAATGGACACCAAGTTACTTTAGGGATAGATGACTTCAGTGTGTATAGTGGTAGTGATAAAAATAATACTTCTGCAACTGACTCTGGATTCCTTTATAACAGCTGTGAAGGGCTACCCCTGACTCCAAAATGCCATCTGTTGTACTAGGATTCCACTGAGCCCATGGATGAGAGAGATAGAGGAAGAGAGACAGAGAGAGATAGGTAAGTTTGGAGGCACTCTTTCTATCTAGCTCCCCCAAGCGCTAAGCAGGTTATTCCTTGACAAAGTATGGTGCAACATCTGTGGTGGCCTTCATCTTGATTTACTTAGCCAGATTTTTATTAAAACAGTGACTCAATAAAAGTATTGCTTGTCCTACTAAAGTTCTTTGGAGCTTTGCAAATTTTTATTTAATACTCTTTAATGTCATTACAGCATTAATAATCTGTGCCAAAACAGACATAAAAACTTTCTATTTTCTCCTTTATGAAGGAAGCTTCATAACCCCATGATTTTCTCATGATTCGGCTTTTAATGTACCACCAAGACACAGGTAAGAATACTCATATGCTATGTGTAATCTGACATCAGTGATTTGTGGTAATTTAATAAGGCTGTGTTTTATAACCAACCCCCTTCTCAGTGTTCCAATATGTTACAACAGAAAAAAATAGTATTAGTGAGTTTTTAAAACCATAACAAAATATCCATTCGAATGAGTTTCAGCAAATGAGGAAGGCTGATTATATTAGGGTCCCTGCTTCCTTTAGTAGCTAGTATCAGTTCCTATGAATTAAAATGAGATATTAAGTTATTTGACAAAGTTATATGAGTCCTCCTCAAAACAGATATAACAAAGGACTCAGTAGTTCGGTTGAGTATCCAAACATCTTTTTTGGTTCATTCATCACTACAGGAAATCAAATTATGATCCTTCTCACTGTACTGTTGCTTACAATGCTGATTCGCCATTGAACTCAAAGCCAGTTTAGGAATGTAGGCATGCAAATGCTAGTAGTTAGACACAATTGGTGCTTGATTCACCACTCTTGTATTAAATGATCAAGAATCTGTTGTCTTATGAAAGAGTGTGGCCAAAACTTATAGATTCAAGGGACAGGGAACTTTCTCCACCTGATTTTCCTGTGTTCAGCTTTGTGGGTTATGTTATTTAATAGGACATTAATTTGAATGGGAAGATTGCATGCTATTTCAAATCCAATAGAAAAAATGCCAACGGAGCAGAGGGAGAAGAAACTTCCCCTTGCACCAAGAGAATTTGGAGTTGGTAAAGGGAGTAAGATGGAGTTGTTACGGCAGAAGGAATCTTTTCTTCCCACCTGCTACCCCTAATCTAGCTATTGCTCTAGGGTAGAGGGGAACCAGTGCTGACGTAACCACAAGATCTGACCCAAGCCCTACTTGCCTCCCTATTGCACCACGTAGCGACCCAGAGGAAGCCCTACTGATCTGGGCTCTATGATGTTCAGCGTACAACAGTTTTTAATACTCAATTCTCTCATAAGATTTGGAAGGACAATTTGTATTATGAAAATCTGGTATGGTTTCTTTAACTCTAATAGTACAGGGCATGCTTCTTTTCTTATGATAGACTAAAATAAGAAGCTTAATTTACAACTCAAAATTGTATTCAATCTGTGGTGACACACATCCTCCCAGCTGGCATAATTTGGCATGCAGTTCAGAGCATGGAAGCATGTGATATTTTGGATGCCATTAACTCCCACAGTAACAAATGTACCTCATCTCCTGATCTGACAGTTTTTGTGTGATATTTAATATTATCACTTCAGCACGCCACTTTTCAACCTCATGCTGCCTAAAATGGTTAAAGTCTAAAAATAACCTGAACATAAGGAGTCAACACTGAAACACTCATAAAACCTCACAGCAGTAACAGTTCATCATGATTCCCACTAATTGACAGCCAGATTCTGTCACCTCCACTTATGGTGAGTAGTAACTTCCTCCTTAAGGAGTCCCATTAAAACCAGTGAGATCATTTTGACTCAACAGTAGCCAAATGACCAAGAAAACATCTGGCCATTTTCTTCCTCCCCCCAATGCAAAACTGCTGGTGTGAAATCTCACAGAGGACTTGTCAAAATTCACCCTCAATCTAACAGTCAGAGCCTACTCTGAACCAAATGCTGCAGTCTGTATTCAAGAAAAATTCCCATTCAATGCAATCACTGCTCAAGCTAGCAACCTGATTGAATACACTGATGATTTAATGGGCAATCTGCAGTCAGATTTAGAGAAGGAAAGGTAGAGTAAGAGACTCCACAGTATAGTATGACAATGTTCTACTTAGCAAACTGATACAACTAGGTTCAGATTGGTAGTTATTATGGCAGGTCCAGTTTTATTGTAACAGATTTTTCATCATCTTTATGATGCAAAGTTTAATGCAACTTGTTGGCCTTACTCTTTGGAACTCTTTCTAGACTGCTAATGTTTTAGAGCCAACCTACATGACAAATACAAATAAGCCAAAGAACCAAGTTGTTATTAACCACTGTTCCAAACTGGGCTAAAAATTTAGACTAGAGTTGTCCAGAGCACATAAAATCCAACTTTTGACATTTTGCTAAATTTGGAACAAACCCAAAATCTTTCAAAGGATCTAGCAAAAATAGAATGATATCAAAATGTCTGTTTTCAAAGTGATATCTGGGGGAGACCTCCTACAACCTGCTGCTTAGAACACTGGTCTGGGAGGTGGGAGACCCATGTTCAAGTTCCTTGAGCAATGTGTCATCTCAGCTCATTTTAAATCAGGGAGAGCAACAACCTAAACCTGTATTGCCAATGCCTTAACCAGAAGGCCTCAGTTATTCAAAACCATCTTACACAGAAGTATTGTTTCAGCTTTGTTGAAAGTGTTCCTACCAGCATCAGGCATACTCAAAAGGGACAACCATGTTGTAATTTGAAGCCCTGACTATTGTTCTGTAGTATACATGGAGCTTTCATCATGAATTTGTGGGCACCTAGCGTTACACACACCATGCCCAACTTCTCCTCTCTCACCTCTGTAATTCCATTAACTTCATTGAAATTACTTCTAATTTACACCAGTGTATAAAACAAATGAAGATATCTGGGGTATGTCTTGACAGCCAAATTAGACTCTGAAAGTAGTCTTATTGACTACAATGGAATACTCACAGTACATCAAGTTAAGTGTGTGCCATAATAATTAAAGCCTCCTAGATACCAAAGGCTCTACTGAAGTCACTGCACTTATAGTAGTGTCAGGCTAAGCGAATTGAAAAAACGGATCCTTTATGTATAATCTCCAGAGGGTTACAGACAATGCAAAAATTATTTTTTCTGGTTTATGCAAATGATAAAGCATTTACAGGATTGAAGTCTCAAAGTTTACTTGGTTTTATCTCTGAGACCACTCAACAACCTATTCCCAAAACCAAAACCATCATGATCAAAAAATCACTGCATTGACTTCAAAAACAGAAATGCATTCTTTTCCAAGCTAATAAATGTTATCTTCTAGTTTTGATAAACATTTTGAAATATACATAGGGCCTGATTCTCTTCATTTACAGAAGTTTTAGGTGGATGTAACTTGTTTGATTGTGATGGAATTAACTCCTGATTTACACTAGCATGAGAGGACAGTCAGTCCCATTTTGTCTAAACATATGATAAATTACATTGGCCTAGTTCTGTGAAGTCATGACAAGTAATCTATATCCTACACTCCATAAAGATGCCCAACTGCAGAGCTCATTCACAGGATATGGCATGAGATTTCTGATGCAGACACACTCACAATCAGCTCAGACCAATGAAAAAGAGGACCATTCATCAACAAGACATTTAATCAAGCCATAAACTTAAAGATCTGTCAAAACAAGGATCTTAAAAAAATACCTGAACTCTGTTTGAACAGCAGAAGAAGTCTAGTTCTGAACAATTTGTTATGCTAGCCAATATCCATGTATTTTTTCGTTGCATTATTGTTAACTTTACCAAATGAAACTTGCCAACCAATCAGTTTACTGGAAAGATGATTATTATTCCCTATAAAGTTTACAGATAATCATAAAGCACCTCATTCATAAAAGCATACAAAAATGGTGTAAAAATGATATGCCTCTGTAGCCCAGTCAGCAACCAGGAAGATAAAAAATGCCTGAAACATTTATAAAGAAACTTCCTCTAATCAGTTACTATGAAAATAATGAAAACAAAATGCTACAATTATGAATTTTCTGGTAACTGCTTCCTGAAATAATATAAGCTAGAGGCAGTACCTTGATATCACATGCACTGTCTTTGATCTCTTTATATTGTAAGTGATGAGTTTAGATAGCATATAAACTTCATTTTTCTTTTTTAATTTGCCTTCTTTAAAAAGTAAATATTATGCAGACTCCTACTATGTTTGGCTCATATTCTCCTTGAAAAATGATGGATAAATCACAGCAACGTTCTTTCACAGCTGAATTCTCCTTCAGAACTCCAACAGACCATAGCTCCAAGTTCAAATTTCTATACACCAAAATGCTTCTATCTCTGTTCTGTCATACATACCTGTTTCCACTGCTGTATCACTTGTTTTCTTAAACCCATCCTAAATGTACTAACCTTCAGTGTTTCATGTTATTAAAAGTACAGAGAATTTTTCAGACTTATGCTAAAACAGCCTTTTTCTAGTATATTGTGGTGGATAAATGACTAGAATTAACAAAGAGGAGGTAGGTCACTTCATGGACAAAACACCTGCTTTTGTTTTTTATTGGTTTGTGTATGTGTGTTGGGTTTGTTTTTTTGTTTTGTTTTGGTTTTTGTTTTGTTTTGTTTTTTGTTATAAGAAGCAAATAAATATGCAAAGTGAGATGAGTCAATATTCTCATTAAGCCTAATAAACCAAGTCATAGCTAATAATGTCAGAATATATACAGTAGTTTATAGACTGTCTTTATCTCAGAACACAATATATTCTAGTGCTATTGAGTGATTTTTCCCTATTCTTTCTGAAACAGAAAAGAATACAAGAAAATAAGCTCTTCTATAATCTATTGAAATGCAGGTTCTCAACAGTCAGCGTTCAGTAATTAGATAGCAAATGCATTGAACTTAGCAGACTTGTTCTTAGTTTTATGTTCTTTGTGTTTGTCTAAGAATCAATGGGTAGATAAATCCTTTGGTTTTGGTTAGGTGTGTATACAATTTGTAGGTGTTTTATGTTATAAAAACAACAATACCAGAGGAGAGAGATTCTTTCAGGCACATAGCTGCTATTGTAAAACATCCTTCTGGGGTAGCATCATTGTTAAAATAAAAATAATGAAGCATTGTTAGTAGAGAGGAAATTGGTCCCTTGTGATGGTCTCAGCCCTGTGTTGAAAGGGATTTTGCTGCAACAGGAAATGATAAAATGTATCTGCCATTCAGGTGAAGCATGAGGTGTGGAAATCTTTATTAAATTCTACAGAGGCTTTATGGTTAAAATTGCTGCCTCATCTTAGTTTGATTCCCAGATATCCATCCAGAACAGTCTGGACACAAAGAAAATTTGTATTTCTTTGTTTCAAGGTGCACAGATTAGTGTCACCTTTACACTCCACTTCACATTCTCACTACAAAGGATTCCGGCATGCCAAGATATTATTTCTGTTGGTCCTTAAGAATCTCTGATTCTCTGTTCTTGTCCATGCTGTACCTCCAGGCCATTTTCATTTCAACCGGGCCAGCTATGGGCTGGAAGTGTTGATTCAGAAGCCAACCAATAGCATGCCATACCAAGCCACGGCACTATTCCTAGTCACTCCTTCTCCTGACTATGCTGTTTTTCAAGGACTCTCAGACACTACAAATCATCCTTGCTCCCACTGATGTCAGTGGCAAAACTCCCATTAACCTCAGTGGAGCCAGGATTTCACCCCTAACTTCAGCTCATCCATTCTAGCTGATATAATAACCCGCCACTAGACTACTCAGCAAAGGCCAGGAGAAGCATTTTTATGTTCTCACATTTCTTGATAAAAATTTACCCCACCTCCAAATGTGTAATAGTTATCATCACATCCTTTCTTCCTTTGCATTGCAGTGTGCTGCAAGAGCCATAGGAAGGTTCCCACACAACTATTAGAGTTGCTCAAACACAGAGTAACACTTTTTTCCACAACATCAGGTGCATCTTTTAAGGTGAGGAGTGAATGAACCAAAGCTGCAGTGAAGCCTTCGTCATTCACATTGCATCTTACATGCAACTCTGCCAGACTTTGATATTCATATTGCACTAACCCAGCACAAGACGCTACATACTTACAACATACAGTTGTGGTGAAAAATCAATACCTAACACTTTAGGTCACAAAGACTATCTATTCATGTAATTCAAAGCTGTCTCTGACTGTATATGCACAAGGGTCCTGAGTAAAGTTTCCTGTAATTATATTGGTGTTTTATATTTTCTCCTCTCTGTTTGCAGAATTCAGCACTATATAGTTGTTTCAGTTTTGAGAGCTCCAAACTGTTGATAGATTTTCCATCATCCTATTTTCCAGATGATTCACACCAAATGTAAGAACGAGACAGAAAAATAAACTCATTGCAAGAAAGGATCCTGCCTCTCCAATGCATTACCTTCAGGCATAAGCTACGATGAGTGCACTGAAATCACTACAGCTACATTGGCATATAAGCTATGAAACATATTGGATAATTAAGCCCAATCACTTAAATTAAAAATGTGGAACGTCGCATTTTTCCTTTCTTTTATTAGCTATCCAAGGGGGGGAAAGCTGTCTTCCAAAGCATCATGGAAATTAGTTTTGAGCTTTACCTTTATCTCATTATGCAAGGAACAGGACCTCCACTTCCCCCAGCTCTGCTGCAATGGTGATAATTCATTTCTGCATGCTTTCTGGGGAGTGGTGCTTTTGAGAAGGAAAGACTTAATGCTAACTGGGCACAGCATGCAGGGACAGGACTTTGCTTTAACAGTCTACTACTGCCACCAAGGGAAGAATACACTTTTGTAATATTTATGATAAGAGTTAAGTCAGAGCGGCTTCTCTTATGTATGTTAGTATAACCTAGAAACCCTTTTAATATTTATTACAGAAACCTCTAGTAATTCCCCACCACCACATTTTCTTTACTTCAGATTCACCCTTTTAAATCCAAAGAATGGAAGTCTGCCAACATAGGCAGACATTTTATGTACTACAATAGTTGCATGTTCAAAGCCTTCAGTCTGTACATTCACCCTTTGTTTCTTGCCTATACTCTTGTACAAAGATATGATCTGTAAGATTCCAGAGTGCTTCCTGTGCGTGTTTTAATAGTCTGTAGAAATATCACAGCAAATTATTTTAAACAGTGGACAGAATTAATGTATTAAATTGATAGATTAAGAAGCATTTTACCCTATATGCATACTGTAGTCTATCAGATAAGGAGTTTTCACCATTACAGGGACACTGCAGAATCTGGAGCTTTATGACGTTATTTAATAAGCAAACAGAAATATATTTTCTCTTTTCAGTGACTTGCACTAATGCCCTCTTCATTAGAACATAGCCAATTACTTCAGTCCTTTTATTTTGTAAATCTTAGCCCCTATTTCTGTATATTAACCTGAGGAAATAAACCTAGTTTCTTTGAATAAGTATATTTGAAATGTTTCAAAAGAGTGGCTTATACAAACATACGTCAGCCTTCAGCTCATGATCCTCCAATGAATCTTCATGAATGGGTCAGGTAACCTATAAATTCCCACTGAAGTCAGCCTATGCAAGTTCCCAGTTGCAGGACGAGGGGAAGAGAGCATATGTGGATTGTTCACCATGACCATTGGCTTGATTAATTTCTCTTTGTATTTTCCAATTTGTGCCATCTGACACATGCCTGTTGTTTCTGTTTCCTTCAGGAGTAACTCCCAAATGCATAAAGAATTTTCAAGATGGCCATGCCAATACAAATTTGAATGTGGGTCCCAAACACCCTCTTTCCCCTATCATTTTTCAAAATGGAAATTCACTGCCACAAATCAATTCATTCATGGAAGTGAATAAAAAAGACTCATGAACAGAATTCTGCTTTTCTTAGATTGCATATTTGTGAATACTTCTCTCTTCCTTTTTAAACACTATTTATCCATCCCTCTCTGTTTTACACAGAAAAAAGAGAAGTTCTTAACAAAGGCTTAACTTCATACTAGTGTACTTAATGTTGCCTAGAGGATGATGTTTGGAAAAGCATAGAGATGGTGCACTATTCAACTGCTTGTGGTTTCAGATTAAGCCCAATAATGAATAGCTAATGTGACACCAATTTTTAAAAAGGGCTCTAAGGGTGATCCTGGCAATTACAGAACAGAACAGAATTTTCAGACATATGAACATAATGTGTTGGGGAAAAGTAAATGTAGATTCTATAAAGGGAAATAGTGCCTCACCAATCTACTAGAATTTTTTGAGGGAGTGAACAAGGTGGACAAGGGGGATCCAGTGGACTTAGTGTACTTAGATTTCCAGAAAGCCTTTGACAAGGTCCCTCACCAAAGGCTCTTATGCAAAGTAAGCTGTCATGGGATAAGAGGGAAGGTCCTTTCATGGACTGATAATTGATTAAAAGATAGGAAATAAAGGATAGGAATAAATGATCAGTTTGCAGAATGGAGAGAGGTAACTAGTGGTGAACCCCAGGGATCCATACTGGGACCAATCCTATTCAATATATTCATAAATGATCTGGAGGAAGGGACGAATATGAGGTTTAAAATTTGCAGATGATATTAAACTGCTCAAGATAGTTAAGTCCAAAGCAGACTGTGAATAGCTTCAAAAGGATCTCACAAACCTAGATTACTGTATAAAAAAAAGGTAAATGAATTTTAATGTTGATAAATGCAAAATAATGCATATTGGAAACCATAATCCTAACTATATGTATAATATGATGGGGACTAAATTAGCCATTACTGCTCAACAGAGAGATTTGGGAGTCATTGTGCATAGTTTTCTGAAAACACCCACTCAATGTGCAGCAGGAATCAAAAAAGCAAATAGAATTTTAGGAATCATTAAAAAGTGATAGAGAATAAGACAGAAAACCATGCGTCACCAAATGAAATTAAGAGATAGTAGCTTTAAAACAAACAAAAGGAAGTTCTTCACGCAATGAACAATCAACCTATGGAACTCCTTTCCAGAGGATATTCTGAAGTCCAAGACTATAACAGGGTTCACAAAAGTACCACATACATTCATTGAGAATAAGTGCGTCAATGGCTATTAGCCAGGATGGGCAGGAATGGTGTCCCTAGCCTCTGTTTGTCAGAAGCTGAGAATGGAAATGGGTGACAGGGGATGATATGAAGATTACCTGTTCTGTTCATTGCCTTGGTAATGGATAGTCATTGGGCCACAGAAAGAGAACATCACTCTAGTTTAGTGATTATGTCATTCTCCTCAGTGGGGGAGCCCCACATTCAAATTCTTTCTCTACACACATTGAGAATTGAACAGAAGTTTTCCACATTCTTAATCAATTTCCTAACCACTGGGCTAAAACTCATAAGCGAGCAGGCACCACCACCTTCAGCGTTTTGTGAATCTCCTCTTCCTCTGCTTTCATCAATCTGACTTAAATTTAAAACGTTTTCTCTTTGTGTTTAAAAAATTTTTAAACAAATTTTCGGAGTTGCCAGAAAATTTTAAAAAATCCATTAATCACCCTCCTCTAGACATAATTAAGTGTCTGCATTAACAGCCTATTGTGAAGAAAAGTAAGACTTCACTACTATTCACTATTGTTTCAATCTGTCTGAATTTATATCTGCTCACATTTTGAAGGGCAATTTTTGCCACCACAAAAGCTAGACCTTTTAAATGAAAAAAAAAAGTTTACTCAACAAAACTTAAAGGGGTCACCTGAGCAATACATAGCTTAACACTGGATAAGTCCCTTGTAATGGCTTAGCTACTGTTAAATCAATGTGTTAGTACCTGAGCCAATCATTGAAGAAGATGACTAGTATATGCGCTCAGTTGAAAACAGAGGATGATGAACACTCATGGATGATTGTGTTTGTGAAGTGTATGATCATTTGGAGTATACCTGCTCTGCTGAATTGGTCTCAAATCATAGTGCCTCTCTGGCTGCAGCACAAAAAAGTAATAGTGGAGAGTGATGACTTCTCTCCTGTTGTTCCCATCAGTGGCATGTCAAATGCATTTAACAACATTTTGGAAAATGTATTGGGCTAGGCTTATTATAAATCTTGGCCCTCTGGCACTCAGGAAACTCCAATAGAGGTGACAAGTCTGCTATTACATTGGTGGAGCAGGCTTGGTGCTTCCAAGACAAGAACCTTGATGAAAAAACATTAAACTAACAAAGGTATTTCTCACTATTTCAGAAAGGACAGTTTAAAATCAACATGGTTACAGGGGTGCAGTTCCACTCACCACCACCACAAGGCATTAGATGAACATATATCTTCAACGAAATATAAACTAAGCGGCAGTGACATACCTGAGGCATCTTAAAATTATATATTGCAAATGGATCTAGAAAGTGGGAAATTTACAGCAACGTAGATCATTACAGAAGTTGTTATACTAGTCTGAAGTGTATAGTGTTTCAAGAACAGTATATTTTCCCTTGATGCTAAAACTGATGCAGTCTATGAGAGAGCAATTGCCTTGGGCTTCTTCCAGCATCAAACACATAACTCATACAATTTGAAAACATGAAGACTTCAAACATTTTTCCAGTCCTCTTTGCTCACCAAAGCATTTTTCTGAAATGGCATGGCTCCTTTGTGTTTATAGATGTTAAAATATGGTATTTTATTGGTTTAAGGCATCTGCCTACAGTACACATGGGTGCAAGAATTCTAATCTCAAGCACTTCTGATAAACATCACTGCTTTGGAGTTATCATTTAATCAAGGATAAATGCTTATCTAATAGCTACTTGTGGGAAGTGAAAGCAAGATAATGTAAATGTTGATTTTTAAGACATACATTCTAATGGCAAGAAATATCTTTTCGGTTTAATAATTTTTTATCGTGGCTCTTTCTTTGAAATGATCAAGCCTACTACACAAGTGTAATATATTTGTCACAACCATTGGAGATTTTCTGACCCCAGTAGACCATGTATCAAACATCTATCCTGTATATTCCTTTTACCTCTCTTTTATAAGAAGGAGGGTAGAGCACCATTCTTCAGCAGGTGTGTAACACTTCTATATCTCACAGGGTTGTGGCTTACCTCTGAATTTCCATTTCACTTCCAGTCTCCTAAATCCATTGCTAGGATTTTTATCAGTTTCTCAATTAAGCATTTTGAATGTTCGCTATATTCTCTTTGATGTCTCTACAGTAAATGTCTTCTGTTGTCATACTAAAGTCAGTGGTAGTAATTCAATTTTCATTTCTGGACTATTTCCCCATTTTGACATAGCTGCAGGCTATTTTTAATCAAGGATTACAATTTTCAACAGTCTCCATTCTGATTATTATGAGCTCTTCTTTTCCACCCACTTGTAAATCTCCTACTGCTCTATTTCACTGCAGTAAGCAAGGTTGCAGCCGCTCTGGTAAATCAGCTTCCAGAAGGTTGCACAGCATGGAGACAGGATGGAATTTTTATTAGATTGGACCTTTATTCATTTTACTTTTAGGGGTATGTTACCCTCTCTTTGTTTGCTAGGATTTCACCCTTGAATTGAAAATACACTGTGTCCCATAGCATCAGTAAAGTCTCAATCCCACATGGTATTGGCAATGGTAGCTCTGACTAACTTCAATTGTCAGGGCATACAGGGTACCTCCCAGGAGCCAGGGGCACCTTGCAGAATCACTGCATGGAAGTTAAAAAAGCAGAATAGATTTTAACATTGTGAATACCACATGTTGTAATAAAAACAATCATGTTGTTCCTTGTCATGGTACATCCCTCTCTGCCCATGTAACACTAACTCTAAATCACAAAGTTCTCAGGAGCTTGAATTGCACATTAACAACATCATTCATTTTAATGAACTCCAAACAGCTACCTCACACTGAAAGCCATTCCATGTGATGCTTGCCACTCAAAGAGCAGTAGTGAAACCTATGATAAAATATAAATTACGGGCACAATAGCATCCCCTTCACGTGCAGCTTCCTAATAAATAAGGTGCATAAAGTAAGTAAACGGGGAACAGCCATTGTGAGTGAGTGATGTTATAGCCATGCACACTAAGTGTTCATAACTCTAGTACACCATGGGGATGTGATCAGGACAAACCAACAGGTATTTCATATTTGTATCATCCCCTAAACACAAGAAACATTTTGAAAGGAATAAAGGGTTAGTTAAGGGCAACAATCCTGCCAAACACAAATTGCTAAAAGCAAGGAATTGGCCTGTCATGGGACATCTCTGAGCCATTATGCTAATTGCTGCAGAGACACAAGTAGACCCAGTTTCTGCCTTAGAGAGTTTTACATATCTTCACTGCACGGTGATCCCCTTTATCCTTCTCCCCCCATCACACACACACACACACACACACCTTTCATTCATTTGAGAAAAACTCCTAGGCTATGTCTACACTGGCGGTTCTTGCGCAAGAACATCTTGCACAAGGGTTCTTGTGTATGAACTCTTGCACAAGAACACGTCCACACTGCCATGTGCTTTTGCACAAGAGCATCCATGGCAGTGTGGATGCTCTCTTGCTCAAGAAATCTCTGATGGCCATTTTAACCATAGGGTTTTCTTGCGCAAGAAACCCCTGCCGCACATCCACACTGCCCTCTTGCACAAGAGCTCTTGCGCAAGAGGGTTTACACTTGTTAGAAAAGAGAGTAACTCTTGCGCAAGAAGCCCTCTCTTCTAACGCCGTACTGTAAATCTTCTTGTGCAAGAATGGCTGTTCTTGTGCAAGAACCCACCAGTGTAGACATAGCCCTAAAGGAGTGAAAGAGTCCGACACAATTGCAATGAAGGATGAAAAAGTTAATAGAACCTTTAACCAGTTTTCCTAGCCTAGACAAGGCTTGTGTCTGATGAACCCAGAGGGTCAACCATTATTATTTTAGCCATGTCCCTTTATATCTACACTAGATACAAAGTCATTTTTACAGTCATTTTTAGCTAACTTATTTTTAAACTGAGCCATTTTTCCTAGTCCAAAGAGGTCTTAGTGGTTTCCTTATTGTTTTACAACAGGGGAATGGTAGAACACAGCCTACCAGTTGCTTATTCTGCCTCCTCCTTCCTTGACTCCATATCTTTGAGAAAAGCTCTCCATGCCATGGAGTTCAGAAACTGGTGATAGAATGTCAATGAAGTGAGTGATATTCATGTTGGGAATCCATTGGATTTCTACTCCCCACTTCTTATGGTGGCAGAAGGGAGAAAGTAGTACTAGGTGATGGCTTTGGTAAGCACAGTCACAGCAACTGGAAAAACCTTGGTACAAGAGGCTAAGGAAGAAGAGAGCAAAAGGTTTTAAAAAGCAGCAGCATCCTGAATTATATGTTGAGCATGCTCACTGGTTGTTTCATAGCCATTCCTTCTGAAGTCACTACCAGGAACTTATATCTGGATTGTAAATAAATATATATAATATTCAGTCCTTTACCACAAATTTCTCACCCAACAAGAAAATATGGAAAGGCAAAGAACTCAGGCATGCCCAACAGCAGGATCTGAATTTTTAAACAACTGATCTGCATACACCACAGCTCAGCCTTGCGGTCAGGATAATTTCTCACAGTTGTAAGTACTAAAGCTATTACAAGCAAAGGGCCTTTCTGTGTGAAAAAAATGGAGGCGTTTGAAAGGAGAAGTTATAATTGATGAACAATTTCAGAAGTTGTTGGGGTTTTTTTAGTGTGTGTGTGGGGGGGGGAGGGGAGGGCATCCTTTAATGAGAGCACAGTTTAGAATGACTATATTTCCCTATGGTGAATACAGGACACCTGGTAAAATTGCTCAAATTCATGTGAGTTCAATGGCAATCAATCAGAACAATGCAGTATTCTTACCCCTCCCCCAAAATATGCTAAAAAAAAACTCCTTAGCCCAGCAGCAGAAAGGGAGCAATGGGGGTCTGGGTTGGAGGATGTGCCCTCAGTTATGGGTGTAGTCAGGGTCCATTGTGAGAGGTAGCAGGGGGGCCCTGGCCATGTGACTTCCTCAGCCTGGGACAATAACCCTCTTCCCCACTCTTGCTCCACCCTGTTCCACCTCTTTCCCCAGACAATGCCACCTGGGGAACTACTGGGGCAAGGGGGCTGTGCCAGCATCTGGGGTCATGGCTCCCCACTGGCAGTGGTAGTCCCAGGTCTGTCTACTCCCTCAGCCATGTTGCTCTGCTTCCTGCTGGTGAGTGTGGGGAGCAATCCACCCCCTTCACCGAGCACTTCATCAGGACAGCAGATCAAGCTGGGGCTGCATTGCTCCTCTTCCCCTGCCACAGCCAATGAGTGTGGGGGCAGGGATCAATCCCTGGTACTGGTGCCAGGTCCCCCCTCCAATCCACCCATGTGCCAGTTTGGAGGCTGCTGGCCAGCGCCTTGACTCTCTCCTGCACAGGGTGTTTGGGGGGCACATGGCCCCTCTTGAAGCGCCACCTGTCGGGTGATTGTAGGGTTTGATTGTGAGGTGCTCAGACTAGAGGTGGTTGGGAGACATAAGTCCCAGACTGATGGGATCCAAGGTCCATTTAGGTTGTAACCCTTTCTCTACCTGGGTGTAGTAGGACTTCTATTTTGTGCGCAGGGGGCAGGATGTTCAAGCCAGCTCCATATGATGGGTCTGGGGAGGCAGGGCCACCTCCACCCCAATTCACCCCTGTCTCAGTTGTGGCTGTGAGAAGAGTAACCAAAACCTCTGACTCAAATGGGGGTGGGTGGGTAGTAAGACTCAGCTAAAAAAAATTGAAAATAGCAGCTCAGGGTGAAGACAGGAGGTAGCTAGGGGCTGTGTGCAGACAGGAAATAGCTCAGGGGACAAGGGCAGGGTAAGTAGAGACTGAGTGCCGGGAGGGCTTTGTGGTATCCCTGTTCCCTGAGGGCTCTGCCAGCCCTGGAGCCAAGTCCTTCACTCCTGCAGCTGTTATCTGCTGTGTGAGAAAAGGGGTTTAGGAGCTGAGAGGCAGCTTCAACCCCCTTCATCGGCAGCAGCAGCAGGAGAGAAGGGAAACCTCCTACCAGAAGATCAGCTGCCCCACACTGCCTGGCTCCAGCTGCCTACATCCAAACTGGCCAAGTGGTGAGAATAGAGGAGGGGTAAGTTCAGCATAGGAGGGAGGGGCACACTTCAGCCCTTGGAGGAGAGGCATGCTGGGGAGGGGGCTTCAGCCTAGGGTGCACTGGGAATTCAGTGTGGGAGAGGCTGCCAGGGATCGAGATTTCAGCCCTGCAGCAGGCGCCAGGGATCAGGTCTTTGGCCCGCATCTTGAAAGGGCTGTCAGATGCCCCCGTACTGAGAAGCCCTGCCTTAGGGTGCACATAGGGAGGGGTGACACATGCCCCTCACTCATGCCCACACACCTTTTCCCTCCTATCACACAGAGAGCTGCCTCTTCTCCTCTAGCTTCCTGTTTTTCTGCATTTGAACTCTGCCTGAGAGAACCACCTGCTGGTCACTACCTGCCCACATTCACCCACCAGCTACAAAGAGGAGGCTGCTGTGGCTGTGCTGATACTAACTGACCAGCAGGGGGAGTGCTGGAGCAGAAAATAAAGAGCAAGTCCCCTTTTTTTAAAAAAAAAAAAAAGGTGGAACACCTGCAAGAGGACTTGAATAAGGGATTGTACCATTAAAAATGGGATGGATGGTCACCCGAGCACAGTTCTTTCAGTTTGAACTTTCTTTCCAGTTTCCTTAACAATTTGCAGCACAAGAAAGCAGACTATCAGGAAATATACAGTTCCTCTTTTTAAAAGGTAATTTTCTACTTTACATAGTCTCCTTTTTAACCTTCCTCATTTAAGCATTCATTGACAAGAAAATAATATCTTTTTAATATTTCCATTCTGATGAATTAGCATGCCTCCCATCTCCCACTGAGCATAAATGGCTTCTCGTAGATGTGACCTGCAAAGGAAAAAAAAGCCTCTGCCCTTATTTGCATTTTTATGATAGATAAAGAAGGCTAACGATGGACTGATTTCCAGTGGTCTTAATTCTGCTTACTTTTCTTCATGAAAAAAATCAGAATTTATCTATGCCCCTGCTCACACAGCAAGGGCCTTCTTAAAGTTAGTTGGAGTACAATATATAGGTACTGGTGTCTGTCTGCCTGTGCACTACATCTGAGTCAAGTCCTATCTTGAAAAATAAAAATAGTGGGGATACATTAATTCTGAGGCCTGAAAGAACCACTATGCTCATCTAGTCTGACCTCCTATATAACTAAAAACATAAGAATGACCATACTAAGTCAGACCAAAAGTCCATGTAACCCTGTCTTCCAACAGTGGTCAATGAGAGGTGCCCCAGAGGGAATGAACAGAACAAGTAATCATCAAGTGATCCATCCCCTGTTGCCCATTCCCAGTTTTTGACAGAGGCTAGGAACACCATTTCTGCCCATCCTGGCTAATAGCCACTGATGGAAGTAACCTCCATTGATTTAACTAGTTCTTTTATTAACCTTGTACAAAACCCAGACCATAGAACGTCCCCAAAATAATGCCATGGATGATGTCACCAAAGACAAGCATTAAAGAATGTTTAGTCAGGCTATATGAAACTCTGCTTTTGTAAACAGCTATTTACAGACAGTAAATAAATATTCACACTTTTTATATATTCTGAAACAGCAAAATGGAGCATAGGCCCAATTGTAAGGCAAACAACAAATTCTTTGTAGGGTCACTTATCCAAGTCTGCAAATGCTCAGTTAGATGCTTAACTTTAATATGTGAGTGGACCCATTGGGTTCAATATTCAAAAATAAACAGGGGCTTATGTTTTTGAAGGCTCAGGGCCTTAATCTTCACTGGTGAAGTCATCTGTCCCAACAAAAATAAATACATTTGCAGATTCTTTCTGGGCATCATTAGGGGGACATCACAATCCCTGTTGTATCTGATTGGAATTGGAGTCTATTTACTGATATATACAGAACTTCAATTCATCTATAAGTGCTTAACACCTTTTCTTAAAAATCAATTACCTATGTTTTCCTTTATATTTCAGTCTTCCCATTTTCATCTTTGCAGTGCTCAGTAGTCTGTTCCAGTTTTTTCATTCTGAGATATTTCTGGTGGGCCTTCCTAGCTGAAGGCTTATATCCTCGTTTTTTACCTCTACACATATCTTCACCTCTTTGTTCAGCTGCATCAGTTTTCAGGGGGTGGGGATTTTTTGCATACTCCTGCCATGTGCACAGCAATGTTGGATGGTAAGCCTAAACTGTAGGGCTGTGTCTACATTGGCACCCTTTTCCAGAAAAGGGATGCTAATGAGACAAGTCGGAATTGCAAATGCCGCGGGGATTTAAATTTTCCCACGGCATTTGCATGCTGTACCGCTTTTTCCGGCTCAGGGCTTTGTGGAAAAAGCGCCAGTCTAGACGTGGCTCTTGCGGAAAATAAAGCCTTTTCCGGAAGATCCCTTATTCCTGATTTTAAGAGGAATAAGGATCTTCGGAAAAAGGCTTTATTTTCCACAAGAGCGCGTCTGGCGCTTTCGTCAAAGCCCCGAGCCGAAAAAGCGGCAGAATAATTTAATGCCGCGGGAAAATTTAAATCCGGCTTGTCTCATTAGCATCCCTTTTCCAGAAAAGGGTGCCAATGTAGACACAGCCTAGGTGTACATATTAATTGATGTTTAGACTCTTCATTTCCTTCTGTTTTTTTTTCTCTCCATGGTTTTCTGTTCCAAAGTAAGAATAAAGTGACATCTTCATAGCTTCCACAGTGTCACATTTTAATTATCGTGCCAGAAGAAGTCAAAACATGTTGAAGCTGAACAGAGTTTGTCAACCTAACACTGAGAAGTCATCTGGTGGGTACATTTTAAGGAACAAAGTAAGAAGCATTAACTGAAAATACTGAAAACATTTTGGCCTTATTGCAAGAGATAAGTTCCATCCAGATTGTCTAAGTTTGAGTACATATAACACTCATTGATCTAGGACTACCTCATATTTTGATTATTCATCCTTTCCTCTTAATTACATTATTACACCAATTTACATTGCTTTTTCAGACATATCACCACCATATACATCGACGGTAACACCATTCCTAAACATACAGGCTGCGTCTACACTGGCATGATTTTGCGCAAATACTTTTAACGGAAAAGTTTTTCCGTTAAAAGTATTTGCGCAAGAGAGTGTCTACACTGGCATGTGCTTTTGCGCAAAAGCATCCGTGCCAGTGTAGACGCTCTCTTGCGCAAGAAAGCTCCGATGGCCATTTTAGCCATCAGGCTTTCTTGCGCAAGAAATTAGCGTTGCCAGTCTACACTGGCCTCTTGCGCAAGAATACTTGCGCAAGAGGTCTTATCATGGCGGAGGCGTCAGAGTATTTCGCAAGAAGCACTGATTTCGTACATTAGAACGTCAGTGTTCTTGCGCAAATACTCGCAGCCAGTGTAGACAGGCGGCAAGGTTTTGCGCAAAAGCAGCCGCTTTTGCGCAAAATCTTGCCAATATAGACACAGCCACAGTGTTAAGCAGATTTATTTCAAAGGATGCCTCCTTAAAAATCAAGCGGTCTTCGGTAATCATTTATTTATGTGGCTGTATCAAAAGGTAGAACAGCAGGTTAGATATTCCAGATCCACCTTTTCTATTGTTTATTTGTGTAATCACATGGCATCACAGAAATCATAGACTATAGTTTAAGACAGCCTTGAAACTATTATTGAAAGAAGAGAGTGTTTCTAATTAGTTTTGCCTTGGGTTGAATGTTGAAGTCTGCAACATCTGAAAGCTTCAGCTATTCATTTAAAAAATGCATCAGCCTTGCATACAGCACTTGTTAATTTGGATAGCAAATGCTAAATTAGACTATAATGTTTGAATGGTAGGACCTTGGAGGGCTTCTTCCACCTGCAGCAGACATTTGCATTTTGCTGGCAATGTAAAGAGGTAAGACCCAGCCAGATGAAAATTTTGCTGATGCAGGAATTGAGTAAGACAGCCACAGACTTTCTTATGAAGCTCACGCTGCAAACCATGGAGCTGTAGTAGACATTAGTATGTCTATTTTGGGCAGGCAAGCTTCACCTGTCATAATTTAGGCAGTCCAAACAGGGCTACTAACTTACATTGAGGGCTGATTTAGAGCCTGCAGCAGACTAGAACAGAGAGAGTAGAGACTCATTAATGAGTACTTGAAGATGTGGACAATATGCATTATATAAACTTATAGTACAAAATACAATACATATGTAGTAATAGAAAAGTTTTGCTAGCAGGGTAATCCCTAGCAATTCACTGCTGCTATCTGTACAATCAATACGATTGATTTTTATGGGAACCCATGGAAAAGCAGATTTCACACTTTTCAAGGATTATTGGATCAAGGCTTCTGTGTATTTCACTGCCCTTTCGAATGCCTTACATGAACTACGTTGGTCTTCAATCTTGCACTGTTAAAACTAGGGCTGTGTTGCTTTTCTAGGTAAGGACCAATTGCTATATGAATCTGTTCCAGTAAGGTAAATTCACCCTCGGCAGAGGGCTCATGCAAGACCTATGTGCCCCTTACGTTTTGTTCTCAAAGTAGAGCATAATTAGCTGGTGTTTAATCACATGCTTACTCTCTGCACAGAGGTACATTTTATCCATAGTAAATACTCTTTTGGACTTGGTCCCTGCAAGTCAGGAACAATGCGAGTAGGCTTATGCTATTGTTGCTCATGATGTACCTGTTTTCTGTACAGAGGACTTTAGCCTCCAGGTTTGGAATCTGATATATTTCACACAATCACTACCATCATCATCTAAGAAGAAAAGAATAAAGCATGGATCTGAGGTAGCCACTGGGAAAACACATTTTTTCATAGGCATATTTTAATTATATAAATAAAATCAATTCACCAAAAACGAATAAGCTTCTGCTTCATGCTGAATTAGTACCCCCTAAAAATGGGGGCTTAGCTGCACCCTAGCTATATCATTCCCAGGTGCCTGGACACTCTATGATAATGCAATATGTTCAAAGACTTGTCTCACAGATGTATAATTTTCAGGCTCACACTTGGGTGATTCCAGAATAAAAACACATTTACCCTAAAGCAGTGCTTTAAACAACTATAATCTGAAGTGTGAAAGTTTTCCAGTTTAACAAAACCATGAGTATTTAGTGAATGTTGTGTGACAAAATCCCATCCATGCTCATCACTGTTAAGGATGAACAGAAATTGCATAGTATTCACACAAAACTCCACACAGGGTATTTGTAATTCAGAGTTGGCTCACAATGCTTTCATTTACATTTTATAATGACTTTAGCAGACAAAAAATCCTACTATATAACAGGTTTTTTCCCCCCAGTTACCAGAATGTAAAAGAGACAGATTCAATAGACTGGTAATAAGAGCACAACTTCGCTTTTCAATATCATCATCGGCAAATGATAATGAGTCAGATTAAGGGCTTTCTTTTCCCAAGGCCCCCATATTCTCCTCTCCTCCCATCTTTAAATCAGAATTCTGGGTGAGATTTCATTAGAATTTCTGAATAAGAGGATTGGTCATCCTTCCTCCAAATTATTTTACTCTGCTTTCGCCCTATGTTGCATGCACCTGACAGAGCATTAAGTTAATGCGGGTTACATGCGTACCTAAAGGAGAAGAGCCTCACAAATGTTTTTAAAGGAATGTGGAAATGGAGTAGGATGTGAGGGAACAGTCTTTGCCAGCAAATTCTGTTTAATGCTGCAAAAATGTTTTGCAGTTTGGGAATAAGATCTAAACAGGAGGACTCTCCTGTTAATTTGACATTAATTACAGTGGTAGAAAGTCTGGATACTTCTTTCAAAGTAGATGAGTAAAGAAAATGGGTAATTCCTACATGTCATTTAACATAGCTTATGCAAAAGCCTTCAGAGACAATGCACAACAAAGAACCTGAAAGGCAGAGAGAATATTTTTAAGCCTTAGAAAGTTCTTTTGTAAGTAGATTTTCTCTCCTTTTCTAGGAAGACATTGAGAGAAAAATGTTGGTGTTATCAAAATATTTTGCACATTCACTTCAAGACTTTACATATTCTTTTGTGCTAGTTACATTTTAGTGTATTGGCGAAAAGCTCACATTTTTCCTCTTTCTGCATGCAGAAGAGAGCAAAAGACATTGGAGCAGCATGATGGTGAGTTGATGAATGGAAGATAGGTGAGCCCATGGCCTGCTAGTACTACTCCCACTCCACTCAATCCCAAGGAAGAACAAGAGGCTTTGCATGTTTTCAGCTCCATGAATGAGGAATGGGAAAATTATGCTGTTACCACATTGTCAACCCCCAGTTCAGCAGATAATAATTTACTAAGTTAATTTTGCCCCACTCCATTGACCTTACATGTTTCACCCCCTTCCATGGCCGGATCATTCCAGCAGGAAACCCTACTGGAGCAGGGGAGCAGAAAGTAAGGAATTCTATGCACCATTCTGATCTTCAGCCTCCCCATATTACAAGATGCACAAGTCTCAGGAGGTACAGGAGGTCTGATCAGAGGCATAGCGAGGGCGTTATGCTCCCGGGGGCAAAGGCAAAATTGGCGCCCCCCCCCCCGCCAAATGGTGGGGCCCCAAACCTGGCGCATAGCTGAGCTCGACCCTGGGAGGAGTGGAGGGAGCTTGTACCGCGTCTTACCTGACCCCCTCCAGTTTGGGGCTGGGACCCGCACGCACTAACCCTTTGGCAGAGGCGGAGGGAGTCAGGCTGGGGGCAGAAAGGTGGGGAGGAGGTAGCTCCAGCCGGTGGTGGCAGGCAGAGGAGGAGCAGGTGAGCAGAGGGATGACAGGGGCACCTCACTAGTGTGCACCCAGGGGCTACTTCCCCTTTCCCCTTCCCCGTGCCCTCCTCACTACACCACTGTAAATAATCCACCTCTTAGGATATTTATTGTTTAATGAATTACTTATTTTACTAACTACAGACATATAAATTATATAGTTTTGTGGTTTACATTCTGTTCAATATTTTTTTCTCTTTAATTTGTTCATATCCCGTTCTCATTATGTTCATGTCTTTTACATAAAAAATGTCAAATTCTTAAATATGTAAGTTTTATAAAACATGAGAAGTTGATGTTATTCAACCTAAATATGAATTTCATCACTATATTTCATTCAAGCATTTAAAACCACTGTTATAGCAAATGAATAACACATTGCTTTAATGATAAAAGTAAAAAAGATTTAGAGCATATCAAATTTATTGTAATAGAGAGGTAGCCGTGTTAGTCGAATCTTGGTAAAACAAAAAGGAAAAAAGTTATGTAGCACTTTAAAGACTAACAAGATACATAATAAATTTATTATAAGCAATCTGTAATGTTTCCTAACTGCCCATTTACTTACCTAGTTAACCTAATTGTTTTTCATATTATCGCACAGCAAAAAACTACACGAGAGTTATCAATGTAAGAGGTTAACTTACCTGTTAAAAAAACACTCCGAAAAACTTTTAAATAAAACTAACACACAACACACATCCTCGTTTTCTTGAAGGCACTTGAAGTAATAAGTAGCCTAAGGCTGAGGATACCCTGCAAGCGTGGCTTTCTGTCTGCCATGAGGACTTTTTCCTTCAAGCTGCCATGAGATTCTATCCTTAAGTAAAGGAGAGAGGTCTCTCTGAGCTGCTCTTCCAAATTTCACACAAGCCATTCAACTGAAGCCATAGATATCAAGATTCAAGGCCAACTTTGCCTTGAGCAGACTACCTCTCCAGGTGTTCACAATCACAACATCCAAACATGTATAAGACTTTTAGTTGAGAAAGCCACGTTAATCCCAAGTCTCTGCTATGACTGGGAGATGGAAAATCGGCAACAAAACGTGGGGTGATCTATCACTTCAGTAATGCCAACTCCTTTAGAATTGAGGCTCTGACCAGCACCAGCTGAGGTAGAGCGGGCACTGTGTGTGCATGTCTGATACATTTTTACCAAAACTCCTGCCTGCCCAACTCACCAAAAGAGAAAGGAAACAGAGAGGCAAAAAGGAATGGAATAGTACAGAACCTTTTTTATAAGCTTCAGAGGGGTAGCTGAGTTAGTCTGTAACAGGAAAAACTTAAAAAAACAACAAAACAGTCTAGTAGTACTTTAAAGATTAACAAAACATGTAGATCAGAAGTAGGCAAAAGGGCCTCCATGGGTCGGATTCGGTCTGCGGAGGCCCTGCTGCTCCCCCGGCCCCAGGCCAATTAGGGCTTGGGGTGGGAGAGCACGTGAAGCTTTCTCTGCTCTGCCCCCACCCAGTGAGCAGCACACAGCACTTCCAAGCACCACGTACTCCTCACAAGGCAGGAGGAGGCTTCCCGCGCTCCCCTGCCCTCAAGCCTCGATTGGCCTGGAGGTGGGGGAATGCACGAAGCCTCCTCCTGCCCTACCAGAGACATGGGTGCCTAGTGGAAAGGAGGAGGCAAAGGGGCTCCCCCACCCCAGACCAATCATGATCTGGGTAGCCCCACTCCTTCCTGTTTAGTCCCCACCCCTTCCGTGGTGACCCAGGGCTACTTCAAAAATTTTTGAAGTGGCCCCCGGGCAAAAATTATTGCCCACCCTTTATGTAGATGGTATCATAAGCTTTCGTGGGTGGAAGTGGGTTATGCCCACAAAAGCTCATGATACCATCTACATCAGGCATGTCAAACAGGCTTCTGGCAGGCTGCATGTGGCCCAATCAAAATTTTTTGTGGCCTACCACAAGATTTTATAAAAGAATAAAGTGTGGCCCACTGGCCACTCGGAGCACGTGGCCAAGTGCAGATCACGGCTTGGCGCTGTGCTCACACCTCCCCAACGCCTGAGGAAGAAATGTGTGATGGCAGCGACATTGGCTCTGGGACCCAGGCATTAGGTATGCGGGGGAGGGGCTGGGAGTGCCTGGGTCTGAGGGAAGGAGGAGGCATTGGGTTAGAGGGGGGTTATTTGGGGGAACAGAGGGGAATTGGGTTAGAACGGGGATATGGGAGTGCCTGGCTCTGGGGCAGTGGAGGGGGATATTTTGTTAATGTTTTGGTTTTTATTTATTTATTTCCAAATAAAATCACAAAATTTATATTAATTTTATATCAAATATATGTCAATTTTTTGCAATTGCACGAATAATTATATGTTTATGCAAAATCTCAAACTTACAAAGTATCTGAAATTTTTACAGAAGCCTGTTCTATTTGATTGACCATGTTCTATACTTGTTTTTATTTCAATAAAACAAGTTATGTATCATATACAAAATTTAAAAGTACCTTAAATTTATATTTAAATTAAAAATTATTGTATGAGTAAATAACAATTTTACACATCAAATTATTGTACTACATTAAAACAAGACCTGAAAAATATTATAAAATATACCTAAAACATAATCTATAATATTAGATTATAAAATATATTAATTATATTATAATTATAAAAATATTATAAAATATACCTAAAACATAATCTATAATATTAGATTATAAAATATATTAATTATATTATAATTATAAAAATATTATAAAATATACCTAAAACATAATCTATAATAATAAATAATTACAACTTTCCAAAGGAAGTACATTTTCTTTGGTGTCCGTGAAAGCTATCAGTTTTCATTTGTGGCCCTCAGTGGGCTTCAAGTTTGACATGCCTGATCTATATGTTTGTTAGTCTTTAAAATGTAACCAGATTATTATTTTTTTAAGTTTTTCCTATTGGTATAAAGTATCTTTTATTTAAAAAAATTATAAGTAACCGTAATGCACCCACCTCTCCCCCCAGAGCCAGCCCCTCACCAGCGTCCCCCCATCCCAATGCACTCACACCTCCCACAGAGCCAGCCCCCCATCCCAATGCACTCATACCTCCCAGAGCCAGCCCCCATCCCAATGCACTCACACAGAGCCAGCCCCAGTGCCCCATCCCAAAACACTCACCCTCCCCTGAGCCAAACTCACCCCTCCTCTGAACAGAGCCCCCAGCGCTGGGAGCACCCCCATCAAATCCTCCCTCCCTCAGAGCCAGGCACGGGAGGAACGGAACGGCCGGGTAAGGGATTCTAACCTTTACAGTGGCCGTTGCTGCCACCCGGCCCTGTTGCCACAGCCCACAGCATGTAGAGAGCCGGGAGCACTTAGCCAACTCCCGGTCTCTGTTCAAAAGCATCACGTGGGCCAGAGCAGCATGCACTTCGCTCCCAGCCCAGCCTGGTGCCCCCCCTGGTGTGGCGCCCGGGGGCAAATGTCCCCCTCTGCCCCCCCTTTGCTATGCCTCTGGGTCTGATAACTGAGTGATCTTTACAGTTTATAGAAGGAAAGGGACACTCTAGAATCTTAGGGGAATGGGCTCCAGTTGTCACACAGGCACTTCTGCCCCTGTTCCCTCCAGTATGGCCTGTTCTTAGACTTGCAAAAGTATAGGGACGCTAGAGCTTCCCATCGAAATGGTTATGAATTCAGGGGAAGGAGGAGGTGCCTTTAAACCTTTGCAAGATATTTTCCTTAATCTCATTCTTAGAAGCAGATGCACCATTTTTGTTGAAACTTTCCAAAAACAGCCCAAGGCAGGTGAGAAACACGCAAAATTTTAGCTAAAAGAGTTTAAGCTTGGTAAAGTCAGAAGCAACTTATAACAAAGATTTAAAATGGGCAGTGTCAGGTGTGGTATCTGGGAACAGCTACTTCTGAGGCATTCCTCCTTTATAAGTGGAGCCAATAAGAGATGGTATGCTGGTGCGGGTCACATGGAAGAGAAATCTAGAGAGAGAGTAGGACCTTGGAATAAAGTCTGTTTCTCAGTAGTCTTCATGTTATTGGGATACCACAGTGGTGGCAAAGATGGGATATACAGCTTAATCTTAGGCGGCACAACCAATCTATAATAAGTGCTGAATTTTATGTTAATTATTACATAAACCAACTCAGACTCAGTTTAGTTCTTATATTCACTCTGATTTTGTTCTGTCTTTAGTTTTTCAATAGCTTTTCATAACCTTCCAGCATAATTCATTGCCATCTAAAAATTTCCTCACTGTGAATCAGAGAGAGACACCCCAGTCCCTGTTCTCCCTGAATGCACACGGAGTCTTTCAACTAACTTCCAGCAGCAACAAGATTCTTTAAACAACACACACAAGCTCACTAAATCCTCACCGTGGGCCTGATCCAAAGCCCACTAAAATCCATGGAAGCCTTTCCATTTGTTTCACTAGGCTTTGGATCAGATGCCATGTCTTCCAAACACAACAAAGGCTGCACATGGGAAAAAGTCAAGTGCTTCTGGGTGTAGGTGTCAGAGGGCTGCAAGCCAGGGCTAAGAGTGGAACACATTGTTTCTTAATCCCCTCCCTTTCCTTTCCCAAACACACTTTTCTTTTCAGTGCCCTTTGGAAGTATTTAGTTCAAATGAACAATTGAGTCAGAGTTTTGAACTGACCTTTTCCAAGTGTTATCTTGCGTGATACACAATTGCTATAAGAGAAAGCATGAATAATTATTCAAATTTGAGAGTCAGTTTGTTGCAAACAGAAAGCAAATTGCTATTTAACCGTGCCATTTCAGAACTGTTGAGCCCTGAAGCTTGCACTGCGTCTCCACTATCAAAAGCTTCTGCCAGAGCACTTCTGTAAATCACTGAGCTCTGATAAACTATTAGGTATTTAATACAAGCCTAAATCTATTAAAAACAAATTACATTAAAGTAACAATAAGGTTTTGATTTAAACCCAGAAGGGGTAGGGAATCAGAAAGATTGGTGTATGTGACTCTTTATATATGTGTGTGTGTGTGTGTGTGTGTGAGAGAGAGAGAGAGAGAGAGAGTCTAAAACCTCCTCTGAGCTATGATTTTTGCTAATCTATAACTAAGATGGTATAATGTGCTATTTTGATCATTTTGGTTTAATACATTTGCCTCCAGACCAACAACACATATGCCAAGTTTTAGTTTGACTTACTTTGGAACAACTAAGATAATGAACCCTGAAAAAAGAAATTGCCTAAGCCTTTAACTAGAGCAATGTCAGCATCTGCTGCTTTAATTTACAGTACAATCTCTTGCATTTTTTTATATATGCTTTCATGTCCTCTCTTCCTTCTGCCAATTATTTTCTGTTTTAAAAGTGTGTTTTTAAATCACTTTTTATTAAGTTTCAAAACTCAGTAGAGAGAGGAAAAGATGATGGTAGATTCAACACTTATCTGAAATAGAATATTGGAGACTGAGTCCCATACAAGGGTTTAATAATCAGCAATTTGTGGGAATCTCCCAGCAAATTAGCTTAAGGATGACCATCAGAGGAAAAAAAGTGAGACTTATTTCCCTTTTTTTTTTCATGTTTATGATGAATAATGAAAGCCCTGAAGACCTTTTATGTTTATTTTTTATCTCATTATGCTTTAGATTAGCAATTCAGGACCTGTCAATGATGCAGACTCTGTGATAACTGGACAGCTACTGGAGTTGGGATGTCACTAAAGCTAAGGGCTTCAATGTAGATGGTTATGTTTACACTTCGGGCTGGGAGTATGATTCCCAGGTCAAAGAGATGTACTTTTGCTACCTCTCATCCGGCTAGTGCACTACAAATAGAATGTAGCCACAGCTACAACACAGGTGGGATGCATTAACCTCTCTGACTGCATGTCCATCAGGGACATAAAGAATTTATAGAGGGCACGGCTAGACTGTGAGGAACTATAAGAAAAAGATATGCAAAATGCGCTCCGCATTTTGCATATCTTTTTCTGCTACTTTTGTTGGAAGAGGCTTTTCCCTCTAAACTGGGCCAAATTTTGGAGAAAAATTTTTTTGAAAGCCCCCTTCTTCCTCATGGAATGAGGAATACAGGGGCTTCTGAAAGAGCGCATTTGCTCTTCCACAAAAAAAAGTGCGGAGTGCATTTTGCGTATCTTTTTCCGATAGATCTTCGCAGTCTAGATGCACCCTTAGTGAAAAGTATTCAAAGCCATTACTACTCATTGAGGACCAAAAAAAAAGGACTTTTATACTTCTTTATATGATTTTATAAAATATGTGTGGAGATTTTCCCAAAAATGAAAAAAATCTCAGTTTTCAAACTCACATTGTTCTAACATGTTTTTTCTGGTTAACCTCAACTTTGCTTTAAAAATAAAATTATGAGAGCAAAAAAATTTAAGCAGAAAGGTCATTTTTATTATTTCTCAGATATTTATTTTGTTGAGGAAAGAGAAATGTGAAATTAATAAATGTATAATTTTATCATTTGCATTCCTGCAAATCCTTATCCGTTGAAGTTACTTTATGTCCACATGCTGTCACTTACTAGCTCAGAGCAAATCGGACTAATCACATCCATAAGGTAATCATCATCCATGGGCAGGAGGCACAATCTTCGTTCTATGAGGGAAAAGGGGGTTTCTGAAAGAGGGTTTTTTTCCGACATTTGGCCCAGTCTAGATGGGCCAAATATCAGAAAAGCCTCTTCCGAAAAAAGAATCGGAAAAAGGTACACAAAATGTGGAGCGCATTTTGCATACTTTTTTCCAACAAAAACTTGTAGTTTAGCCATACCCTCAGCAGGACTTGTGGATGCTCAGCACCTGTCAAATTTGGTCTGCTAGCACAGAAGTGATCAAACATAGATAAACTTATTTTGTAGTTATTTCTTTTAAAGAATAATTTTGTAGTTATTTCATTTGTGTTTGTGAAGTTTCTTGGGTTTTGCCCCAAAATTCCTAAACTACCTTCCCCTGCCAAAAAAAAATTATGAAAAAAAAATTAAATTTCTGTAGGGAAAAAAAATTGCCCTCATTCCCCCTCAACTAGAAAAATATGGGGGAAAGGGAGAAATGAATGTTTTGTCCATTCCCCTTGTAGACTTGAAACAAACATAAAATAGGAATATTTATTTATTTTTAACTCCTTTTGGGAACTTTTAATTGAAAACCATCAAACTGGAAGAATGCAAATTTTGCATTAACATTTTCTATTCTATTGTCAAGCCATATTTCATTGAAAAAATTTACTGAGGTATTTTTAATCAGTTCAAGGAGAATTAACAGAATTTTTCCAGAGTTCTTATGTGACTAAGGTTTAGTTGCGTCTTTTTCTTTTTATACGGCCCATTTCAAAGAAAATGGCAGTATACTGATGCTGGGTCAAATCCTGATGTTCTTATCTAATTTCTGCTCAGGAGAAACTCAACTAAAACTCATAATATACTAAACAGAGGTTTTTTATTGATTCTGAGCTGAGCTAAAACTGAGAAAGGATTTCAGGGTCTAGACCGGTATGCATAAAATCAGATCAATAGACCAGAAATTAGTATCTTCAATGTGTCCCTTCTCATTTGTCTTCCACAAAAAATTATCTTGCTCCAAATCCATTCACTTTTTCACTGCCTACACGTAGGGGCATTAAATAAAATCTCTATTTTTAATTACTCTAAACCTGAAGGCAAAACATTATGGGCTCAATATGTCTAGATGCTGATATCTCTAGCCTAAACCAACAAAGCATTTAAGCACAAGAATATTCTCGTGCTTTAAGTTAAACAAGTGCTTAAGTTTTTTGCTGGGTCTGGCTTGAATGCTCACCACCTTACAAGACTGAGTCTTCCTTGCCACTAAGTAACTTCCTGAGTGTTCTGGGGCCAATTTCCTAAGCCCAGGTCTACACTACTGGATAAAGACAAACCTAAGGTACACAACTCCAACTACAAGAATAGCATAGCTGGAGTTGACGTAATTTAAATTGAATTTCTGAGGTGTCCCCATTGCAGGAGTTCGACGGGGGAAATTCTCTCGTTGACTTCCCTTACTCTTTGCAATCCTGTGGAGTACTGGTGTCAAGAGGCACCAAAGGGGAGGAAGAAGGGGTAATTCAAAGTGCCCACATAGCTGATCCCTGACTCAGCTGTGCGGCACTGCCGCTTTGAAACCCCAAGGCAGCATTTCAAAGGGGCAACCGACGCACAGCTGATCTGCAGCTCAGCTGTGCGATGGTGACCCTTTAAAACGCCAAAGCACTGTGGAGTCCAGGGTCAGCTGGGGACTCCCCAGCTAACCCCAGGTTCCGAGCGGCATTTTCCCAGAACCCAGGGTCAGCTGGGGAGTCACCAGCTGATCCTGGGTTCCGCTGAAATGCCGCACAGAGCCCAAGATCAGCTGTGGAGCAGCTGCTCCTCTGAAACATTGCCTTGGCATTTTAAAGGGGCTCCGCACATTATACAGCACAGCATAGAGCCTGGGGTCAGCAGGGGACTCTGAGTCCCCCACTGACTCCGGGTTCCATGGCTTTGAAATGTATAAGATTCCGCACTGGGGACTCTTGTACATTTCAAAGCAAGCACACCTGTGTGCAGCCCAGAGTCAGCGGGACTTCCCCCAGCCCTGAGCTGCATGCAGAGTTCTCCATTCCTCCTTTGAAATGTACAAGAGCCCCAGCAGGAGGAACGGGAAATTACCTATCAATTAGTTGAGTAGTCAATGGAAATTCCATCAACTACTCGACTAGTCAATTAACCACAATTTAACATCCTTACATGGGACCAGGAGTGGAGTCAGGGGAGCAAAGCCAGGCCAGCAGCCTGGGGGCAGATAGCCCAGCCAAGGCTGGGAGTGGAGCCCGGTGGCCAGGGCCGGCAGCAGGGTTGGCATCTGTGAGGGGAGCCTGGGAGCTGTGGCCGATGGCCAGGAGGGGAGCCTGGCTGGGAGGCTCACAGCTCCCTAGGAAAGCCTGGAGACCAGCAGCAGTGGAGCTGAAATTGACCTCCCCTGGTCTGGCAAACTCCCTAGTTCAGGACTGGTCAGGTGCCAAACCAGTGAAGTCCAACCAGTTCAGTGACACAAGTAAGTAATAATATTTCTGATTTAAACTTAAGCAACTGAGATCACATTTCGGCCTGACGTACCCCCACTTCTGTTTTCTAGTTTCATTAGTTACTAAGTGGTACCACGATGAATAAAAAGCCAAAAAGGATGTGAGTTACTAAAATTTTATGCAATCTTCACTGCACTGAAGAATAGTGCATGAATGAGTTTATGATGTCCCTAAGGACCAGAAATCTGCACAATTCTAATGTATGCTCTTTTTTGGAGGGTAGGGGAATGTTTCCTAAATGACTGCTCTGTGTTTAGTGGTTCCCATAGAGAAATCCTGTCCACTAGCTAAGTTCACCACACCTCTCATCTGACAGCAGTGAATGTAACCAGTTGTCTTCTTCTGCCTTCCAAGATTGGGCTCTCCATAACCTAGGGATCTTTTAGCTTTCCCTCACTATATCCCCACTCCAGAATTCCATCTTTTCTATTGTTACAGTTTGGGGTACCCTATGAAAAAAACTTGTCATGTGGTATCTCAGAAACATTAAATTTTAACCTAGAATTCATAATGCAAACTGCTCACCTTCTGTCAAGGTAGATTAACTCTTTTCTTAGGCTTTTGTGCATCGTGCCAGAGCTGAAAATTACTTGATAGAACAGTATTACTGCAGTCTGTCATCAGTATGAATAATGGCATCATCACGATCGTTTCTCAAAACCAGGGCCAAATACCTTGGGAAATTTGTCAAAATGATGCTAACAGACACAGAGCATTCTGTACACTGGAGATTTTGCAGCAGTCACCCCTCCTTAAACAATCAGCACCACTGAATACCCACTGTGAGTTATTACACTGAGAGACCCAAGGTAGCTTATTTATGGATGCACTGAAAACAAACAAAATGTTTTGAGTCATACATTGAATGCCAGTGTATGCAAGGAGGTGTTTGTACATTTCTAGTGTTGCCCAATGCTTCTGATTTTGGCAAGAGAATTTTCATGTCACATTCTTTGATGATAAAAAATATTTATCATGGACTTAGCTGGTGACTATAATTCCACATCAAATCCCCTTTCTGGGTTCAGGTTATGTTATTTTAGATGGGTCTCAAACTTTCTGCATTTTAGTGCTATGTCACTGACTAGCAAGCAGGCTATTGGATTAGACAGTTGACTTTCATCTGTAGAGGTATTCCAAATATTTCCCTAGCCAAGAACTTTATGCTAAAATGCTGACGTGCTGTTTTTCAGGGGCAGAACTAAAGATGACTAAGTAGTTTGGGAAGGAAGACCCAGTGTGCTGCATAAGTAATGCCCAGGAGAATTAATGTATTAAATAGAAAGAGCTACCAGGTATCCTATCGACATCTCTGTTAAATTGGATTCACCTCTTTTAGTAAAAAGCTTTCAGCCTGATCAGACAAATTTCAGGGGGTAATCATTCTTCACAATTTTATAAGATATTTCATTCTAAGTGCTGAGCTGCCACTAATCCCACAGGAGTCAATGAACGTTGAGGTCAGCAAGCCTGACAAGACTGAGCCCAGTGTGTACAGAAAAGTTCATGGCTCAGAAATATTCAAAAGATCTCTGTGTAGTTTCCATGCTGAAACGACCAGTGTAGGCTCATTAATTTTACATTCTGTCTAAAGACGTGCTGAATTCCCAGCTAGCACAGAAGACCTTGAACAGACCCTCCGTGCTAGCGTGACTCTTACTTATTTGATTATTTAATTATTTTTTCATACAAAACCTAATCTGAGGCTTAGTCTATTACATCATAGTTGACCATGTCTCTTAGAAATGGTAAAGGGAAGTTCTTTCAAATATTTCAATGCAGAGTTACAACAGAAAATCCAGGTCCAGAAAGCTGAGCCTCTAGTTTTATAGGAAATAAGGGTAATCACAAATGTATAAAACATTCAAAAACTATCAGGCAAACATTACCTGCAACTTACCAACAATTTTCTCTTGCATCTGACAGCATAATTGTTCCCAAGACTTAAAAATGTTGACCATTTTATTCATGTGAAACCTTCTCCCCTTTTTTCCCATTGGAGCATGAAATATTAAAGTATCACTTGCCACAGAAAAGTTGCTCTATTTGAAGGTCAGAAAAAGCTCCTCATGGAAGCATTAGGAAACATTGAAGGCTAAAAAAACCCCATGAAGGCTTATGCCTAAATAAATCTGTTAGTTTAAGGTGCCACAGGACTCCCCACTGTCTGTCTCTCTGTGGATCTCAAAGCACTTAACAAAGGAGTTAAGACAGTCTAATTCTCCTGACTCACTGTCTAGTGCCCTAGCTATTGGGCCACATGGTGTTAGATCTGACTCTACTGTCCCTTGGGGAAGGGACTCAGACAGATATTGGTTAGGAACTTTTTCCTTACAGCAGTACCAGTAAGATAAAGGCATAGGACGCGTACAAACTATTCTGGCTTGGAAATGCCACTAAAGTCTTCAGAGACCAGTTTTGGGATCAGCAACTATCTGAAAATATTGAGGTCCCAGAGAACAGCATGGCATTAGCTAACGCAGTATTAGATGGCACACAAGTCACTGAGGCACTAATATTTCTATTTAAGACATACTATTCAAAGTTTCAAATGTAAAATTAGAAAATCTGCAGCCAAGAAGACTTTTACTACAGATGATTCTCCAGTAAAAGGCTAAACTGAGTCAGATGCCCTTTGCCATCTCACCTGAACACTTATAATTAGAAACTGGAGAACAGTATTACTTTTTTGGTCCCTCTTAAAAATATGTAGGTATTACACTGTAATTACAAGTGCAATTTCACAATGGTTATGCTTTTTGATAGCTCTAACTACAATGTGGCATATAATCAGGAAGTTTATTATATAATTAACAATAATTGTAGTAGAATCATAGAATCATAGAACACTAGACCTGGAAGGTACCTTGAAAGGTCATCAAGTCCAGTCCCCTGCCCTCATGGCAGGACCAAGTTCCATCCAGTCTATCCCAGGTAGATGTCTATCTAGCCTGCTCTTAAATATCTCCAGAGATGGAGATTCCACAATCTCCCTAGGCAACTTATTCCAGTGTTTAACCACCCTGACAGTTAGGAAGTTTTTTCTAATGTCCAACCTAAACCTCCCTTGCTGCAGTTTAAGCCCATTGCTTCTTGTCCTATCCTCAGAGGCCAAGGAGAACAATTTTTCTCCCTCCTCCTTGTGACACCCTTTTAGATACCTGAAACTGCTATAATGTCCCCTTCTCGGTCTTCTCTTTTCCAAACTAAACATGCCCAATTCCTTCAGTCTTCCTTCATAGGTCATGTTCTCTAGACCTTTAATCACTCTTGTCACTCTTCTCTGGACTTTCTCCAATTTCTCCACATCTTTCTTGAAATGTGGTGCCCAGAACTGGACACAATACTCCAACTGAGGCCTAATGAGCGCAGAGTAGAGCAGAAGAATGACTTCTCATGTCCTGCTCACAACACACCTGTTAATGCATCCAGAATCATATTTGCTTTTTTTGCAACCGTGTCACACTGTTGACTCATAATTAGCTTGTGGCCCACTATGACCTCTAGATCTCTTTCTGCAGTACTCCTTCCTAGATAGTTGCTTCCCATTCTGTATGTGTGACATGGATTGTTCCTTCCTAAGTGGAGTACTTTAAATTGTCCTTATTAAACTTCATCCTATTTACATCAGACCATTTCTGTAGTTTGTCCAGATCATTTTGAATTATGACCCTATCCTGCAAAGCAGTTGCAACCCCTCCCAGCTTCATATCATCTGCAAATTTAATAAGCATACTCTCTATGCCATCATTTAAATCGTTGATGAAGATATTGAACAGAACGGGTCCCAAAATACAACCCTGTGGAACCCTACCTGTTATGCTTTTCCAGCAGGATTGTGAACTGTTAATAATACACTCTTGAAAACAGTTATCCAGCCAGTTATGCACCCTCCTTATAGTAGCCCCATGTAAGTTGAATCTGCCTAATTTATTGATAAGATCATGTGAGACTATATCAAATGTAGTATAATTACAATGGTGTCAGTGTATCTTTGTTCTAATACTATATAGACATTAAGACTACCAAGGGAGTAAGTAGTAAATCATGCATGTTGTGAACCTTCTGGTTATATAAATTAGTGCTAGTGACTTACTGGAAAACAAACCACATAGTAACTGGACTTCTATATTAGTGTAATTACCATGTAATTAGAGTACCCTTGTTATAAATTGTGACCTTTTTTCTTAGGCTTGGATATATTCTCTTTAAAAAAACTCATAAAATATTAATATCTCCAGATAGATATTTTAAATAGAAAACATTTAAACGGTCCATATAAAATCCTACTATGCTCTTTCTATGCTTCTCAGAAACAACAAAGAGCAGATAAAGGCTCCATAGATTTTTGTTGGATGGGATACAAGGCAATCAGAGACTAACATAGTTTATAGAGGTGACCAAAATTAGAACATTTTAAGAAATTAGGTGGAAGAATTCATGATATATTTAAACCCCATAAATATCCTGGCTTACTGTGCCCCAGCTTTGCTAATGAAATAGTGAATCCCCTATGGAAATGTTTATGCTAAGAGCTTAGACTCCATTTGTAGCAAGTTGACATAGTGTATAACATGTGCTGGCAACTCATTGGACTTATGAGAAACAAAAACTAAGTCCATCAAAGTCAACAGAAGGTTTTGCATTGGCTCCAATGGGTTTGCAGTGGACCCATGCTGTCCACTGTGCCCAGCAGAAAACTCCAAAGCAAATCTTCAGCCTCTAAAATCTTGGGTTCAGTTTTGCTGCACTTTCTGTAAATGATAGGACATATATGCTACTAGCTAAAACATAATAAAAGAAGAATAGAGTACTTTCCAGGGTTTAATGTCCATGAAGGAGGAGTCCAGCTTCTGAGTATTAATGACGGTAGGTCGTTGATCCCCATATTTTCAATGCATCAAAGTACTTTCTGATTTTGTAAAAGGAAAGTGAAAAAAGCACGTATATCCAGATTTATTTTATGGGGGATACAGTTCCAGTTGGTGTCTGTGGTTCAAAAGAACATTTCTAGTTCTTTCAGGCAATAAGATTGTTTAACTCATCTCCCATCATCCCATTCAGTTTATAACATCTGATGAAACAGGCAATCTAATTAAGTTGAAATGTACTTTTTTTATTTGTAAATGTAGTGTAATTGCAGGCAGGCAGGCAGGCACTCAGGATCTTTTGGTATGTTGACTGATATAATTCTCCTTTATCAAGGGTAGAGAAAACCTGGCCTTGCAGTTAGTTTGCTGGTGCATGTATTTGTACTTCTTTTCGATATTTATATGTGCAGCTTTATGCAAAAGATAAGAAAAATTAGTTTTAGGATTAAAATAAAAATGCTAACACTTTAGGAAATATATTGTGATTGTTCTCAAAGGATTTTAAATTGAACTGTCCTATTATTTTTAAATCAACCTACAGAGCATTGTGGCACCACAGATAAAAGTGACAATATTATAGCTTGCAAAAGATTTATGACTCTTATTCAGAAAAGCATCCTTATTTAGAAAAGGTGCTTAAATGTATGCTCAACTTTTTTGCATGTGCGCAAGTTCCAGTGAAATCAAGAGGATTAAGGCCATGATTCAGAAAAGCACTTAAGCATGTGCTTATCTATATTGCACTATTAACAATTCAAGCTGAAGTAATCTCAATTTCCTTTTTTATTCAAATTGTACTAAACTCTGCTCCAGTTACTTTTCTTTCACTATTTGTTCTTAGCTCTATTGGGGTTATTTCAATATGCTTGTTTCTTTTCTCAGCTTTCTTTCTCTGGAAGTGGGTGACTGGGGAGGATCACATGGGGATTACCAGTTGTGATCCCTCCCTCTGGAGCACCTGGTATTGGCCACTGTCGGCAGACAGGATACTGGGCTAGATGGACCTTTGGTCTGACCCAGGATGGCCGTTCTTACGTTGTTAAACATAATAGCTTATTTCAAAACTTGATTCCAAATTAACAGTGATTTTATAACTGTTATTTCAAATCAGATTACAGCTGAAATAGTTGTTGTACATTACATATGTACATAACACAGTACATATTTTCATCTGTACTTGGGTGCAGGATATGTTGGCTCAATCCACTCATTGGCACTCTATATCAGTAAAAAGCTTTCTTAAACTACACATCCACATACATGCAGGATGTAGGGATTGTGGGATGTTGCAACACCCCCAGGCTTTGCACCCATAATCTCCACTGCAGGCCCTGTACTTGGGTACCGGCTGCCAGCCCCATTGCCACCATTGCCATAATCTTGGCTGTCAGCCCCACTCACTCCTGTGGGCTCCACTGTCGCTTAAGGTCATGGCCCTCAATCCCAGCGCTCAGCTCCTGGCACTAGCCAGGTGCTTTACAGCTGCTTCTAGGTATGGCCCCAGTCTGGGCCGATGAAGGGCACAGAAAGGAAAGGGGGTGCAGCTGAGCAGCCCCATCCTAGAAATTGTCCCAAGTCCACTGCATGGCCATACTCCAAACTACCAAAGCACCTAAGGGTCGACACACATACATAAAAGGCATGTCTACACTACAGCGCTATTTCGAAATAACTCATATTATTTCAAAGTAACAAGGCGAGCGTCCACACAGCAAGCTGGTTATTTTGAAATTATGTCAAAATAACGGGCTTCTTATTTCAAAATAGTAAACCCTCGTTTCATGAGGAATAACACTTATTTTGAAATTTCTACTTTGAAATAGGGGTAGTGTGGACGATCCACTGCAGCTAATTTGAAATAGCTCCTCCCCAGGGCCATTCAAAGTAATTACTCCCCAGTGCTTCTTGGGGCTCTAAATCAAGGTAGCACATCCACATTAGGGGAGCCTGACTCAGACTAATTTTGAGGGTTCCCTGTAGTGTGGACATGCTATTTCAAAATAGTTATTTTGGGAGTTATTATTCTGAAGTAAGTAATTTCGAAATAATTTACTCGTGTAGACATGCCCAAAGTTACTTAGGTGCTTTTCAATATTGGGCTTCAGCTGCTGGCATACAACATTCCATCTGCAAGTGGCTTTCAACTAAATTACCTGAGTAAGAAATGATTTTCTTCTCCCTTTGTTACTACTTGGGCTGACCAAAAGAAGTTCAATTTCAAAGGGAGTTAACTAGAGATGCCCTGAAAGCGCATCACTGATCATCAGTTCATTTACTTTTCAACTGAGAAAAGCTTTCACAGATGATCCAAGTTGTCCACTCTGCTCCTGGTGCCATTACACTGCACAAGTAAGAACATTAGTGGATTCCTCTCATTGCTAATAATGATGCATGACAGATGGTGCCCAGGTCATGAGCTGAGTCTGAACTACACTTGTCCCAGGTCAGGATGGGGTTAGGTAGGTGAAAAAATGCTTATAGGTCAGCCTTATGCCCTCCTCATCCTTAGGTCAGCCAACGATTAGGATGGATCCTGGTGTAAGTTTATTATTGTGCATCACGTGTTTACTTTCTACAGTCTTATTACAAGCTGATGTGCAGTGGATAGAGACCCAAGTCTCCCATTATGTACCCATGTCTGGTTTTTGCACAACATTTTTTAACATAAACCCCCAAAGGCTGAAGCTCAGGTCCCCTGGTACAAACAAGCAGCACCACCCCCTTTTGCTGTGTCTAGACTGGCAAGTTTTTCCGCAAAAAGCAGCTGCTTTTATGAAAAACTTGCCAGCTGTCTACACTGGCCGCTTGAATTTGCGCAAGATCACTGACTTTGTAATGTACAAAATCAGTGCTTCTTGCGCAAATACAATGACGCTCCCGTTGCCAAAAGCCCTCTTGCGCAAATGCTTTTGCGCGCATGAGGGCCAGTGTAGACAACCCAGAATTGTTTTGCACAAAAAAGCCCCGATGGCTAAAATGGCGATCGGGGCTTTCTTGAGGAAAAGCGTCCGTGCCAATCTAGACGCGCTTTTCCGCAAATGCTTTTAACGGAAAAACTTTTCCATTAAAAGCATTTGCGGAAAATCATGCCAGTCTAGACGTAGCCTTTGTGTCTTAATAGCAGGTGAAACAGACATGCAAGTTTGCCTGCACACTCCCCCTGCATGTCAGTCTCCTCACAGAGCCTAGACAACCAAACATGAGTTATGTTGTTAGTCAAACTGTCAGACTCAATAGGGGGTAACTTGATGAAACACAGTAGCTTGTGATTTACAGGTAGTCAGATTAGATGACCTAATGATCCCTTCTTGCATTAAACTCTATGAAAATCATATGGGCTAGTACAGAAGACTGTAATAGAGGCAGGTTGGGGCAAACTAAGATGACCTGAGTTCACTGAGTCCTCATTTGGCACAGAGGGGCAGTATAGCTGGTATACCAGTGCATAGGGTGAAAGAGTTGCCATAGCAAAGGCTGCCCTACAGCTGTCTGCATTGCCCCTGGTTAGGCTTGGGGATGTCCAGATCCTTCCATCCTACACACAATCAGCCCAAATATTTTGAGTGGATTACACCTTATATGAATAGCTGCCACATAAATGTAAGCTCCACGAAAATGTTGTCATGAATTCTAATCCCTCCCACTTGTTCTCCCTAGCCAAAATCTTTGTTCTTACCATCCAAGCTGCTGCTAGGCTAGAAGTATCAACTTCGAGAGAAGGAGCACCTTAATCTGCAAAGTAACTCTCTATATTACAAAAATAATTGGCAACAATAAAAGTAAAGGTTAAATGTACCTTCCATGGGGTTTTTTAAATAGCTGTATTTCAAGCTTGCACTTTCATCATTTGTACTCATGCTCATAAAGGATATTGACAAGCCATTTTTATGTTTAAAACATTATCATTCTTCCCTCCTTTGAAAGCATGATATTGAAATATGCTTCACTGCTTAATTGCCCTTTACTGTATTTACAAAGTAACTGCAATAGTTAAAGAGGCAGTGTAATGTAGTGGTTCAGCTATTACATTGGGATTCAAGAAGCTATGATTCTATCCCCACTACTACACACCTGTTACATGACTATTGGTAAGATGTTTCCCTTCTTCTTAAGCTGTGTATGCTTTCTCTGTTTAGACTGCAAGCTCTTGCAGAGCAGGAGCTACCTCTGTGGGGCCCTTGATCTCAGTTGAGAAGTCTTGTTGCTATTGAAATACAAGAAATGTAAAATAAGATAATAATAGTAAGGGTAGTGCAATGTAGCTTTTACTAGAAAGTGTTTGGTAGATTACACTTTGCACAGTGATATTATAATAATTAAAAGTGCCTCAAGCAAAGGCTTAATGTTGAAAAATCTAAAATATTTAAGGTAGGAAACATGGAATTGCCTCTGATTAGTGGGCTAGCCTGTGTCACAGGAGTCCTTGGTTTAATTCCCTGCTCTCCTAGCTGATTTAAGCTCATGGTAAGGGGCCCTTTAACTGCCATTTAGACATTTAGGCTTGGGCTGGCAAAGTCCCAGTGTTCCTAGCTCTGACAATTTTATTGTGAGTCTCATAATAGTTGGTGTTTTTCTTAAAGCCCCAGGTCCTGACATCAAGAGATTGCATGATAATCTTGGCTTTCATTTTTTTTAATTTTTAAATTGAAATTGTAATTTTAAAATTAACTCTTATGATCCTTTGGAAAAACTTGAAACAAGCACAACCTATCAGAAACCAGAAGGCAAATACAAGGAACTAAGTGTTTATTATTATTGGTAATATTGTTATTATTAATTTAATCTCATAATTTTAAGATTAACTGACAAGTTTGGGGGAGCTGACTCAAGATTTTTGAATGCTTGTGTCTGGCAATACTGAAGTTCTTACAATATTTACTTGATTTACTACCTTAATGTAGATATTCTCTTTTGTTTCTGTTTTAGGAGTTTCAAAGGTTTTCATAGTATTCTTTTCCCACTTGCAAATAAAGGCTATGTCTAGACTGCAGAGCTTTTCCGGGATACCAGAGGTTTCCTGGAAAAGCTATGCTGTGTCCAAGGAACGCGTCCGCTTTTTCAGAACAATTTCCAAAAAAGCGGACACGTTCTTTCACCATCCCTGTAATCCTCATTGTATGAAGAAGAAGAGATGTGTCAAAAAAGGAGGGTTTTTTCAAAATTTGGCCCCGTGTAGATAGGCCAAATTTCGGAAAAGCCTCTTCCGAAAGAAAAGCAGAAAAAAGATATGCAAATTGCAGTTTGCAATTTGCATACCTTTTTCTAACTTTTCTTTGCAGTCTAGACATAGCCAAAGTTATTTTAACTTATATAGCACACCCTATCCAAAAGTCATAAAGTGATTTCCAAACATTAGGGCCAGATCCTCAGTGGATGTAAATAAGCATAATTCCACTGATGGTGATTTTGATCAAATACGATACCGTCTTACTGGGTTTAGGATGACATGGATTTAATCATAGATTGTTCTTCACGGTAATGGGGGGCATCTGGCTACATTCCCACACCTAATAAAAATATACCAAACTTTCAGCCAGGCCCTGTAAACCTGCATCTACATAAAAATAAATAGTTCCAGCTCCCCTGGCTTGAGCAAATACTAAGTAGGGAATTCATACAGCATTGGACTAATGGACAGAAAATAATGGCACTTACTAATATTAGGAATTCCTGCACCATAGAAGGACAAGGTAGATCAGCTATCTACCTCAGTAGAGCTCAAACTACAAAGAAATCAAAGCATCACTATTTCCTAGGACCACTTAATTTCTATCAGTAACTGTAGGACCTTGTATATATGTTGGAGTTTTCAAAACCTTAAAGGGCCACTTCACTTGATTGGGTTTGTTAACCATTAGACACCATACTTTTAACAGTAAACTATCTCATCTCAGGGGAGCCCAAAGAGATTAGAAGATTGGTGAGTATGATCTGTGTTGTAAGCCCTCTGTGCAGAAAAAAAATGTAACAACATTTTAAGTATTCACATTGAACTAATTAGGGTCTCAACTGAGTACTCACTGCAGGCACAAAACCTTTTCCCACAAAAGTCACTGGAAGTTTTCTCAATACAAGAGTATAGAGTTGGCTCCTATATTTTTCAAGGCTCAAAGAAATCACACTTCAGAAAATGGAGCTGCAAGTACAAACAGGTAAGTATGCCAAATACAGGTTTGAAGAAACAAAACTGGCTCTTTTAAAAATATGACACTTAAGAATTAAAGGCCAGATCCTTAGCTGGAATTGGCCTGATTAACACAACCAAGGATCTGACTCTGCTTAAAACTTCTGTATTAAAGTTCAAATCTTAGAAATATGTGGGTATATTAATCAGACACATTGTAACTTTAAGGACAATAAATAAATAATCAAATACTTAAGTCTGTAAATACCTGGTCCTCACTAATGAATTGATTATCAAGGAGCAGGTCTTCAAAGACTAAATTAAAGTATGATCCACTCTGTTGACATTTGAGTGACATTCCTCCCAAAGTCTTCTCAATGGTAGTTTAAAGTTTAGAGAGAGGCAGGTAACTCACAAAATGGTGAAGTCTGGTTAAATCTCATTGGTTATCTTAAGTTGACAGGAATAAAACGTAGTCATATAAACTCTGGTTCATCAAATTATTTACGCACATGTTTATCTTTAAGCACATAAATAGTTCCATTGATTTAGAAGAATCACTCTTACGTTTAAAGTTAGGTGCATGCTTAAGCATCTCTCTGAATGGGGGGCATAATAAATATATTTTTCATTAATTTACTCCATTTTGCCATGGAAGACTAAAGTCTGTTAATTCTGAATTATCTCTAAGTTTTCTGTATTCATCTCCAGTAAAATCTAGCCAGTCAAGAATCTAAAGTAGGTAATTCTATTACAACTTAAATACTTATTGTCCCCAAAGGAATATGGTCCTTAATGCTCAAAAGTAATACATATTCAGTGTGCAAAAGTGCTAATATTAAGTTTGAGATTTAAACCCACAAAAGCCTGGAAATCTAGCATTCCCATAGCAACCTTACTTCTACTTCTTTGCATATACGCACTACAGTAGATGATAGAATCTTTAATTACATGATTATATAATACTAGACAATATGAATTATTATTCAGATTTTTTAAGAAAATTGAAACCAAACTTTTCTAGAATTAAAAAAGAACTCAGCTAGAATTGCTGTTAAAAGAATACTAAGCTAGTCTCCTGCACTAAGACTTTTCAGATTCTCATGCTACAAACTTTGAAGAAACAGGACTGGACAAATATCACTTGCATGAATTTAAAGGGCACTTTAGTGTAATCCAATTCTTGTAGAAATTTAGAAAACAAATGGAGTGAACACAAAACGGAAAGCCAGTGTCATTTAAATAAGAGTTACTGAGCACGCCTACCCACTGTGGCAATTTTATGTTTACTTTATATCCATTTCTATTCCCTTATTTGGCTTTTATTAATCTCTGAAGCACAAACAGTTGCTTGAAGACTTTGGGTACGTCTACACTGCACCGTTATTTTGAGATAATAACTAGTGTTATTTTGAAATAACAATGCGAGCATCTACATAGCCATTCCGTTATTTTGAAATAATTTCAAAATAATGGATGGCTCGTTCCAAAATCTGTAAAGCTCATTCTATGAGGAATAATGAGGGCCTCACCAGGGCCATTCTAAGTTATCCCTCCCTAGTGCCTCCTGGGGTTCTAAATCAAGATAGAACATCTACATTAGGGAACCTTGCCTTGGACTAATTTTGAGACTTCTCTGCAGTATAGACATGCTATTTTGAATAAGCTATTTCAGAATAACTATTCCAGAATAGCTTACTTCGAAATAATCATGCAGTGTAGACGTACCCTTAGAGATTTCCATTTGTGATAGGCCTTTTTGCATACCCACAACTAGAACGGACCATTTTGTTTTCTTAATATATATAAGGCAAACTTATACAGTTGCTGATCTGTTGGACATTTTTCAGCTGTTTCTTTTCCCCCCCTGCTCACTGAACCACAAACTATGAATTTTAAACAAACTGTATGGTCAAGAATAGTTGTAATTAAGTTGGTTTTGGTTTTGAGTGAAGTATGGTTGTTTCTTCAATATTAACAGCATGTAGATTATTACTTTATGGAAATGGTAATAAGCGTCATACAAAATCAGATTTTAAAATGCACTGATTTTCTTTGCAGGTGTTTGTCTGGTTTGGGAAAGAATAGGTTTCCATTAATATGTTGAGATAAAAATGTAGTTATCAAGCTATGCTACTTAAAATAGTCTTGCATCAATGCAGTTTGAATTATACAATTTAAATAAAATATCTCCAATTACAAATGTTTCATAAAGTCTGAGGTATTCAAAAGGCATTAAAAGCTACTGCTTTCTAACTGAGTGGGTTTTATATTCTGCACCAAAACCAATTACTGTGAAACTCAGACTCCAGCCTTAACCCTAGCCTCTAACTCGCCCATCTTTGGCAATCTGAAAACAAGGAAGAGTTTTTCAGGCTGAGCAGAAGGCATTAATACTAAAGGGAGAAGTGCTACACCAAGCATCAAAGTGGAGAGGAAGTAAACAGGAAATGAGTAGCAGCAGAGTGATAACAGTAGTGAGTATACAAAGAGGGGGAGGATTAAATGTTCTGAGATGGGAGAAACGTTATTCTGATACCTCTGAAGAATTAAGTAGTGACCACCGTCAGAAACAAGATATCAGGCTTGATAGATTGATAGTCAGATGTTATGTGGGCAGCATAACAAAAGGCAAGGAGAAGGAGACTGGCTGAAGAGGGAAATGAAGAGATGAGAGAAAGAGAAAAACAGATATTGGGATATATGTTCATGCGTACTTAGAGGCAGATAGAGAGGGAGAGGCAACAAAATGAAGGAGGAACAGTCAAGAAAAAAGCAGTGAGCAGGCAGCCCTTGCATGGTTACTTTAAAGTTAATGTTAAGGCAACTGAGAGTGTGTCTAGACTACAGCTGGGCTACGTCTAGACTGCATCCCTTTTCCGAAAGATCCCTTATTCCTTCTTTTAAGGAAGAATAGTCTTTTAAGAGGAATAAGGGATCTTTCAGAAAAGGCTTTATTTTCCGCAAGATCCGCGTCTAGACTGGCGCTTTTTTCAGTCAAAGCTCCGAGCCGGAAAAAAGCGGCATCCATGTTTATGCAAATGAAGCGGGGGGGATTTAAATCCCCGCTTCATTTGCAATTGCGATACGTCTAATTTGCATCCCTTTTACGGAAAAGGGATGCAGTCTAGACGTAGCCCAGGGGTTTTTTCAAAAAAAGTGGCCTTGTTACGAAAAAACTTCCCCTGCATCTAGACTGCTGCTGCATTCTTTCGAAAGTAAATCGAAAGAACGCGGCAGTTTTTTCAACCACGGAGAACCTCGTTTTACGAGGAATAACACCTTTTTTCTAAAGTGCTCTTTTGAAAAAAGGTGCTATGTAATGCAAGCTGTGCTTTTTCGAAAGAGAGCATCCAGACTGCCTGGGTGCTCTCTTTCAAAAAAGTGGCTTGTTTTTTTGAAAGTACTAGTTGTAGTCTAGACGCTCTTTTTTGAAAGAGGCTTTTTTTGCAGTCTAGACGTAGCCTGAATCAGGACCATGAACCAGCCCATATATTTTTACAATTATGTTTTTGGTAGAAAGTAACAGGAAGGCACCCTCCCTGACTGTAGCCTGGAGAGAGCTGGGCCTATGCCAACGCAAACCACAGCCAATGGGAGCTGTGAGGCTCTGTGGCTGAGGAGCCAGTAAGTAAACAAACCAGCGTGGCCCGGTAGCACCTTTCTCAGAGTGAGGCCATGGAACACTGGCCTATCCACTTTGCAAAAGGGATAGTGCTTGAAGATTGTGGATAGGAAATGAGAGTAGACCTCTGACAGCCCTAGAGAAAGTGTGTGTGGGGGGGGGGCGGGATTGGCTAGACTCTGACACTGAAATGGAGCTCCCAGGTAAATGAAAGCACAATTCTGATATTTAGACAGTTTACCAGAATTAACATTCTGGAATAGTTTTCTTTCATCCTTTGTCCAGAATTGTCTATGTTTAGGTATGACACAGAGCTAGAAGTCTGAGAGGGGTGGAACCAGGGGTGGATTACCCAGTAGGCAGACTCAGCACATGCTTAGGGCACCAGCAAAGCAGGGGCACCAAAAAAAATGAGATTTTACAGTATAGTATTGTTTTTATTTTGAATTACATATGGGGGGGCACCATAATATTTTCAGTACTTATGGCCTCTAAAGGTCTTAATCCGGCCCTGGGTGGAACTCTCTGATTCCTAGGGAGAAAGCTTGCTTGGGCTAGCCTCATTTACATGAATTATAATGTTCATTATTCATAGTTCCACAATTCTCTAGTTTTGACTGGAATAGCGCTATGTTCTGATTGGATAATTGTAGCTGTGTTCATGGAAGGGCAGAATTACGCATGATGCACTCTGGGGTAAATGCATTATCCTGACTTTTATTGATGTGGACTCTAGTTTGGGAATAGATTCAAGTTCAACAAGGAACAAGCAAAAGGTTGTGCCTTAGAGATCAGGAACAATCATCCACAATGCAGAGACTCTGTCCAAGGGACCTGTTTTGTTTTGGTTTCCCTACCTTGAGATTCTGAACCCTGTGTGAAGTGATGCTGTGGGACTGGTCTTGAAAGGACGAGCAGTAGTGATGCACAGAACTTAGCAGCTGCCAGATCTGAGCAGATCAATGGTACAGAGCTGATGTCACAACACTGGAACAGGTAGCTGTGCCATGGAGCAAGAGCTGGTGTTGCAGACATCTCTGAACCACAACAGACAACCACTCCCTAACAACCCTGAGTCTAACTGGACCCAGTGGGATTTTAAATTCATAGAGATTGTTTGGTGATTAAGAGCTCTAAACCTCAATGAGCCAGATAATTGCCACTTAGAATTCTGGGGCTAGTCACATTCCTGATAAAATAAGCAAAATACAGAGTATGTAAACATATATGTGGTTATTGTAATTTTTTGCTTGCTCTTTTAAACCTCCAAACAAAAGTTAGTTATGGTCCTGTGTTTCCAAGGACTCTAAGCAAGGGTGCTGGAACAATTTGCATAGTAGGGGTGCTGAGAGACACTGAACCAAATTGGAAACCTCTTCAAGTCTGGCAGCACCCCTAGTTCCAGAGTCTATGTGCCTGAGTGGTTGCAAACAGGGAGGAACACTTGCAAAGGAGACCAGGTGATTATATTTTCATTCGCCGGAGTCCATAGCAGGAGTAAACCTCTGGGTTAGGTCTGGAGCCATAGTTCTACTTATTTTAGAAACAGATCCCTATACTGATTGAACTCAGCCCTTGTTGTGGCCATTGGCACCTGGCAGAAAGAACATTTGCATTAAAAACAAACCAAATCCCTAATGCCTTGCTATTTCTATCAAAACTATGAAGCTGCAACAAGAAATCTGATCTGATATACCCAGTTGGAAATCAGACAGAAAAGAAGAGTTATAGACATGCAGGTTTTCATATAAATAAAAGGTTTTGCCATAGACCATACCCACGGGAAATCTTTGAAACATTCAGATCAGTATATGTCAAAATGTAGTGTTTTTGTTCTCTTGGAAAAGACAGAATGTATAATATGAGTTTAACACCGTATCATTTACAAATCCAGATGAATCTTTACACACCTATGAGATAATTTTTTGCTCCATTAGATACTAACTGTGTGGCATACTAAATTATAATTGGATGGCATTAATTATCCTATTCTAGAAATATACCGTAGTCTAGAAGACTTGTACCAGCATTTATCATATCTATAGGCTGAAGTTGATTAACACACAGCATTCTATTATAATTTTGTGCAACAAACTGTCAACATGTATTCCATGTGTAATTCCAGAAAGGCATTTGAAGAGACAGTCACAAGAAGAGAACATATACCATCAAAGTTACATAAATGTCAGAAAAATTGCGTATGAAGAGTCATAAATACCAAACAAACCTCAAAGTCCATAAGCCAAGGCACTGAAATACTGAATAAAGACATTAATGTACATTTTGTAAGCATGTGAAGATTCTTATTGTGTTGCATTGCTAATGAAGATAGATCTTTATATCCCAAGACCTGAATAGCAGCATTGTATAATGGACCAAGCATACAAATGGAAACCAGGAACCCTTTAACTTCAGTTTGGTGGTTGACAAAGACATTAAACAAGTCACTCAACTTCTCTTGACCTCAGTTGCCCAGCTGTGAAATGCAGATGATATGTTAACTAAGCCTATTACCCTACAAAGATGTTATGAGAATGTATTAGTTAAGGGATGCTTGAGTGATGAGTATTATTGTCAGGATAGCTCAGAGATTATTGCACAAAATATCATTGAAAATTGTAGATAAATTTGTCTGTGTTTTCTTTTCCTCTCGTGTTCTACCAAATGAGCTTGTGGGCAAGTGACAATACATTTTAAGTGACTATTGGAGAATATTCATAAGAAATAACATTAATTTGAAATTCATGCTGGCAACTCAATTCTAAGAGTGACAGTCCTTCACTTGGGGCACACAAATATATTATGGGATTTATTTGCCCAATGAAAGCTAACCAACATTGCTCCATCTCAGTTTGAATACTAAACAATTGCAAACCTCCCTAAACAGTTCACAGACTATCTATAGACCAGGAATGATTTGTGAAATTATTTAGTGAATAGCTTTGAATGGCAAATTCTAGAAAATTGTCATTGACTCTCAAACAACTAAAAAAAAGGAAAATTCATCAAACTAGTTGTTCACTATGAGTTTTGCACCCTGTTCCAATTATTAGATCTTTAGTTACAGAGTTATCACCTCGTGCATTTCTTTGATTCTTATGATCTGTTAAGATTTCATGTCAAATTTCTAACAAGTATAATATGGTTAAGATGGAGGAAAGATGAGTGTATTGTTCCCGTTATATTTGTTTGCCACATTTTATCTTCAGACTAGTTCGTATTACTGTACACGTCCTTGTTATCATGACATAACTTTAACCTGCAATCATTCTGTCGGCTTCTCTCCTTAGTATTAATTTCCCTTTTGTGCATAATGGCTCTGATAGCTACTTTTCCCCCTCACATTTCTTGCAATTATTCATTGAACCCTAGTATTTTCAGCACTGTGGCTTATTCCCAGCATGCTGCCTCCACAGGATATATCCCAGCATGAGCGGCATGGCCACCCTTGACAGCCACTTGCTGAAAAGGGGTTCATGAATCAAAAAGATGCCCATGAGGCATGATTTACATTTGCCTGTATTGTCATGCACTCATTTTCTCCTCTGTATTTAATCCGTTTGGGTTATTGTGTTTGGTTTATGCATGACATAGTTACTTGTGGATTTAACAAGGCACATTTTTCAATACAAAGAAAATGTTAATAATTTTGAAATCATCACAATAAGATATATACCTCAGTGACCTGCTTTGAAGGGAAAAGAACAAAGTATTACAGGCACAAGGCTTGGTCCTACCTTCTCCATGCAGACAAAACTCCTCCTGAGGTCATTAGGGATGTTTCCAATTTAAGGACTACAGAATCCCAGCTAAAATACTTTGGACTTAGAGCTTGTCTACACTTAAAAGCTTCAGTGACACAGCTGCACCATTACAGGTGTAGTGCTTCAGTGAAAACAAAACCTATGCTGACAGGAAAGGCTCTTCCATCAGCATAGATAATGCATCTCCTGGGAGGGATGTAGCCAGATCAGGTCACAGCAAGCCCATTATTTTGAAATACATTCAAAATAACGGGCTTCTTACTCCAACTTCTGTAAACCTCATTCTATGAGGAGTAAGGAAAGTCGGAGGAAGAGTGCTATATTTCCAAATAAGTGCTGTGTAGATGTGCCCAAATTTGAAATAACCTATTTTAACTTAAGTTATGCAATTAGCATAGCTCAAATTGCGTAGCTTATTTCGAATATAGCCCTGCTGCGTAAACGTACCCTAGAGGAATTCTCCTGTCCACCTAGTACCATGCAGAGCAGAAGTTAGGTCAATTTAATGCCTCATTCAGGGGTATGGATTGTTTACGTGTATGTGTGATATAGTGGTGCCAACCTGATTTGCTTGTGTAGATTAGGCCTTAAACAGAATCAGGCCTTCCAACAGTTACCCCAGGGCCAAGCGATGCAAAAGGACCTTGAGCTCCCAGCTACCACAGCTGCTACTCCAGGAGTAGCAGGGGCCAGAGCCTCACACCCTTTACATCACTGCCGGAGCATCATGCAGTACACTCTAGGCAGCTCCAAAAGCTGGTGGGAGCGGGGGAGCTGCAGCGCGCTGCAGGCAGTGCAAAGGGATGGCTGCCTCCACCTTCCTACATCATCTAGTATTCTCTAGCTACATCATGCTGACTATTTCAATCCCTCACACCCAATTGGAGAAGACATCAAATTTGTGTCTCAAGATCCATATTTGGCTCTACTTTTTCAGGTCCAGATCAAATTGTACATGAAAATGGCCAGTGTTTGTTCTCATGAGGACTGTCAACACCTCGGTTTTGGAGCCAGGATAACAGGCTGCATCCTTACTGCAACATAGGGAAGTTAGAGCCTGAGTTTTGCTTCAGTGTGGCTCTAACCCATACTCTCAGCTGCATCAGCAGGCCTGAGTTCAAAACACATATAAACGTGGAATCATAGACTCATAGAACACTAGAACTGGAAGGGACCTCGAGAGGTCATCGAGTCCAGCACCCTGCCCTCATGGCAGGACCCAGTACCCTCTAGACCATCCCTAATAAATGTCTATCTAACCTGATTTTAAATATCTCCAGAGATGGAGATTCTTCAACCTCCGTAGGCAATTTATTCCAGTGTTTAAGCTTAACATGAGTTAAAGCTTTTTGTGTAAGGAAGGAGGAGGGAACTAAAGCCCAAGTAAGAGCCCACATAAATCTGCAGTTGTGTGAAAACATTCTCTGGTGTCTGCTTGTCTGTTTGGAGGTAATATCATAATTTTTGAGTGTCACACCCAATCAACTCCAAACTTTCAGCAACTTTTCTAGATACCAGTGGGCAGAACCCTATTCATTTTTGCTGAAAACTGGAAAAGCAGAAAAACTAAAGAGCCCCTGGAATTTGGTTAGGAGAGCAGCAGCTTCCCCTTGCTCTGTAATTATCTATAAATAAAAAAAACAGGTGATAGCAGCCATTATTACTCCTACCATCATACTCACACGCACACACATCCCCCAGCTAAGCTCGCCCATTTGCTCGGTGGAAATAAGGAGGCACTCAGAACTCTTATGCCATTCCAAATACCTGTGACTAGCACAGAGAGTACTGCCCAGGAAGAGTAGACATGGCCAGGGCAGCCTGTGCCTACTTGTCCTAATGGCTCCTTGTCACCAGAAGAAGTCAAAGCAGCCTTTAGGCTGCTCTAATTTATTTCAGGGGACTAACCATCTCATAGCTAAACAAGGACTGAGTGCCTCTCTCCCATAAATTGCATGGCACACTCCTTGTCCACAGATGAGGATTTTCATCACTGAACCTGTCACACAGATAAAGCTTTATTCCTCAAAGACGATAATTACTTTAAGAATGTAATTACAAAGTTTATTTTAAACTTTACACCTTTGTGAATTAGGTTTTAGTTCTATGCAGTAGATTTGTTATTCTAATACTAGGCTGACAGGAGAAGCACAATGGAATATACGAATCGGTTAGTCATGCTATTTCACTTGGTTGTGAAGCAAAATGTAGATGTGTTTACTGATCAGTAGGTTCACTTTGTTCCCGCTGTTGCCTATGCTTTTCATATAAAACAGTGGGCACATACCACCATTCAAATAATTTCACTTCACCAAGGCAGACTTCTTGTTCATCTAGAACAGATGCTCTCTGTGGTTACTTATATAATTTTGTATGCCACCTACGGTGCTGTAGTTGACTAACAAATACAACATTTTCAATAAGAAACTTTAATGTTGTGTATTTGATCCCTCCTGGAGCTCTAATGAATTGAACTTCCTCACTTTATATTTCAAATCAAAGACTTAATTTTATAGTGAATTTCTCAGTACTGGGGATATTTAGGCTGCAAAAGAGGTGTTTTGCAAATTTTATTTTTATTTTTCCATTCTTCTTTTATAAAATAGTAGGACTGTATACAGATAATCATGGAAAGTGCTGTGAATGTTTGAGGACATAAGGTGCCGACTATTATAAACAGTACAACTACTGAGCTACGATAAGTATCATATCAAAACTTTGTAGAATCTTACATTCCTTTCTTCTGTCCAAGAACTCTGCGTCATTGAATACAAACAGAACACATACAAAAGAGAATCCTCTGATGGGGTGGATCTGCCACTTAACAAAACTTGCAGCCCTGAGAAGGACATCAGCTGACAAAGAGGCCTCAGTAGAGGTAATGTTACCGCATGACATAGGAGCCTGGATAAACAAATCACAGAACTCTGAAATTCTTACAACAATAATGCCTCTTTGTCTATGATCATGTGTGTTGTTTTTTGGGGTGAGGAATTGTGTGTGTTCCAGTGAAATATTATAGGATTTCTCTTACCACAATTGTTACAATTATTATGGAAGGTTACAATAGTATTACTATTGGGACTATTAGTCCATGGTAGCATAGTGCATCCCTTTTAACTATGATTGTATTGTATGTTGTCAAGACAAGCGAGTGCATGGAAATAAATGCTGTGAAAGCACTCAGTCTGTGCTACCATGCATATTTGGAGCTTGTGCAACATCTGTTATAGCAGTGAACCAAGCTGAGCATTTCAGAACTCATAACAAAAACAAGTGTGGCGAGCTTGTCTCTTTCAGCAACATTTCAAAAATGATCATCATTAATCATTATTTGCATTCACATCATACCTAGAAGCCCAGCCATGGACCAAGACCTCTTTGTGTGAAGTCACAACACAAGAATCCTATTTAAATGTTTTTCTTTTCAAACCCAATTAGCAGGGTATTCATTAAGAGAATCAAATAGCAACCTAGATCCTGATTCACTAGCACCAACAGCTCGCTGTGTAGACATGCACATGCTCTTTGTTCGCATTCAGAGCTTATCACTGCCCTATGCTCTGATGATATAGCCCATGCATGTTAGAGGTATAGAAGTTGCATTAATAATGACGCAAGTGAGGTTTCTTTTGCAGAAAATCCTTCTTACATTAAAGCAATGATCCACTTTTGTCAAGTAGACTTAGTCCAAATATTTTCAATTCTTTGCTTCCATTGGATAAGGCTGTCTCTTCAAAACAGAAATATGTCTTGGAGACAACCTATTTTAATGACAGTTTTGATTGCCAGGATTCTGAGGCCCACAGTGGATTCTCAAGAGGGGGACCCAAAACAGAAACCTGACCTTTCCAAACCAAAAGCCTAACATTTTGAATATGTCTGCAGTGTAAAAAATAAAACAACCTGTGGCTGCAAGTCTCAGAGTCTCAATAAACTGACTCAGGCTTGCAGGACTTGAGCTACGGAGCTTAAAAAAAGAGCAGTGTGAATGTTCACACATGGGTTGAAACCCTGGCTATGAGATCCACTTCACGGTTGGGGCTTCAGCCCCAGCAGGAATGTCTACATTACTATTTTTAGCCCCATAGCATGAGCTTGAGTCAGCGGAAACTTGGGTCAGTTCTGAGACATGCTGCCATGGAGTGTTTTTGCTTGGTTTTAGAGTAGACATTTCCATTTCTTGAAAATGTGTAGAAGGTTTGTGTTGTATCTCAATGTGAAACAAAAGCCAAATTTGATATTTCAAATGTCGTCACAAAATGGAATTGCCAGTCTCCACTCAGCTTCATTGCCATAATGCACATGGTTCCAGGCTAACTGGAACTACAAAAGGCAACTAATTGAAGTTTCTGAAAAACCCATGAGGTTCCCTTTCACAACCTACTATCAATCTGAGACCACTATCATAAAAAGCCAATGCACCTTGTGTCTGGGAGAATTTAAACCAATTTATTATGTCAGCTATGCAAGTGTGATATTTAAAAAAATAGTAAAAGCATTTATCAACTCTTTATTTTCCTACTGAAATGCTTATGTGCCTTTGGAGTACGAATAATACATTTAGTCTGATTAGAAAGGACTGTGCCCTGCAGTTTGGATTTATATAAGACTAGTTATTCCTCCCACAAAACCAAGGTGTTGATTTAGAAGCTTTTTTAAAAAAATCTGTGAAGTCAAGTACACATAGGAGACATACTTTTCCTATCATGGTATGAAAGCATGACTTCTTCTCAGTCAAAACAAGCTGAAATTGTTAACCCACTGAAGCTAATGGCAAAACTCCCAGGCTTTGTCTACACTGCAGGGTTCTTGCGCAAAAGCGCGTCCACACCTCAAAAGCACATCGCAAAAGCGATGTGCTTTTGCACAAGAGAATGTCCACACTGCATGGATGCTCTTGTGCAAGAAAGTTCTGACTGCCATTCACAGAATGGCCATCAGAGCACCTGTGCTTTTTGTGATAGGCTCTTTTTGTGCAAGAAACCCCTGTTGAGTGTTCACACATACCTTTTTGCGCAAGAACTCTTGAGCTGAAAGGAGTTATGCCTTGTAGAAGGAGGTATACCTGCTCCGCAAAAAGCCCTCTGTTCTGTTGATTGACTGTAGATTTTCTTGTGCAAAAATGTGCTTGAGGTGTGGATGCTCTGCAGGTTTTTGCGCAAAAGCCCGGTAGTGTAGACCTAGCCCCTTTGATTTCAAAGTGGCAAAATATTCACCATGGGCTTAACAGATACTAGTCCAAGAAAATCTAGCCAAGGTATAATTTAAAAGCAGCCATCCTGCAACAAAAAAACTTCAAAAACAGACTTCAAAGGGAAACTGCAGAGCTACAATTCATTTGCAAATTTGACTCTCATCAATTTAGGATTAAACAAAGACTGTGAATGGCTAGCCAACTACAAAAGCAGTTTCTCCTCTCTTGGTATTCACACCTCCACAGCAGCTGCTAGAAGAGGGCCACATCCTCCCTGACTGAATTGAACTTATTATCTCTGGCCTTCCTCTTGATTGGTATTCCTTTCTTTTCATATGCCTGTATATTTATATCTGCCTCTGAAATTTCCACTACATGCATCTGACAAAGTGGGTCTTTGCCTGTGAAAACTTATGCTCCAATAAATCTGTTAGTCTATAAGATGCCACAGGACTTCCCGTTGTTTAGTCAAGGTATATAACTGTTCCTGAATGGAACAGCAAGACATTGTTTAAAATTATTATTATTTTAAGCCCTACAGATTTTTGGTCGATTGTGAATATCACTAGTATTTCTGTATTGTGTTACTGTTCTTTACTATGTGAATATCTTCCACAGTTTGTCTCTGAATCTCAAAGAATTACATGTTTTATGTTGTATCATCTCTATAATAATTATAAGATAACAAGGGTCTTATTTTCATCTATGTCCTAATTATGTAAATATAAAATATTGGCCTTGGTTTTAACAACCTTTCTTTCTCTCTCAGCTCCTAGAATCTCCCTCCAGCTCTGCTGATGTAATATAACTAATATTGTATTCTCTGTTGCAGGTTTGTCAATGGGCATTAAAACTATGTGACAATTATGCTTATGTATCTTTAAGAAAAAGTCTGTTGCTATCCTCTGGGGAGAGAGCAGTAGATTTTTTTCAACACTCAAAAACTCTGCCTTTACTATCTCCCTTCAATCCAGTGACAGTTGATCAGAATGAAAAGAGAAACTACCAATGGACAGCTTCCTGGAGGGTTATGCGCAGCCTTAATAACAGCTCATCTGTAGAGTTGTAACCAACTTAGCTAAAAGGTCTCAAACCATGAGTGATTTAATACATCCACCTTTTTAAAGTTTGGATCTTTATTGTAAGTTGTACAAATGTTGAGGATGAGGAATATTCTAGTTGCTACTAAGAATGTTGTATTCTAACAATAAGGCAATCAATGCATATGCAGATAGTTACTCTCTTTTCTTTTTTGTTTTTCATGCACTGTACATTCTTATAACGCTCTTCCCTAGTCCAAAATACTTTCCCAGTTTGTTCAATACTTCATTTACTGCCACTGTGGGGATGCCATATTTAGCACATTAGTGATTCTATAGCCTATGTTAGCTCCAGATTGATATACAGGGATTTGGTAAGTCATGGCAGCCACATCAAAGAAGCATTTATTGTTTTCACTTCTTCAGAATTGTGGGCATGGTTAGATTCACTGCCCACTGCCCTGAATTTACTTGCTGTGGATTCAGAGTATTTGGGACAAAGAGAGAGGGAAGGTATCAATTAGGCATATCTCATCTTAATATGGTCATTAATTAAAATTGCAGTGGGCCAGAGTTCTTACACCCATCCACCCTTGGAAACTCAATAGGAACAAAAAAAAATCCTAACTGTAATAGTGATACGTTACTGGATGGAAATAGTAGAATTATCAATAATAATGCAGAAAAGGATTGCTTTGTCCATGTTATCTGTTTGTTCTTTTCCTTCCTTACTATGAGCCATTGATTTATATTCAATAAATATTTCTGATGGGAAAACAGATATAACATCTTCATGTGGTTATGATAAGGCTCTTTGTATTTCACTACTATTTCTGGAGGATGTTGAACTGAAGTTACTAAAGTCAGATGTTTTTAAATCAGCAGGTTAAGATAATTTTGTATTCAAGATTTCTAAAAGAGCTGACTGAGGGGTTCACTGTATCATTAATGTTGATTTTTCAACAAATCGTGGAGCACTGGGAAGTTTCAGAAGGCTGGAAGAAAGCCAATATTGTGCCAGTTTCTAAAAAGGGATGATCAGGGTTATTATAGGCTTGTCAACATGACATTGATTCTGTGTAAGATAATGAAGGGACTAATATAGGACTTCATTAATAAACAACTAAAGGGCATTATGTAATTAATGCAAATCATCATAGGTTTATGGAGAATAGATCCTGTCTAACGTGATATCTTTTTGATGAGTTTACAAGTCTCGTTAACAAAAGTAATAGTATTGACATGATAATGCTTAAACTTCTGTAATGCATTTTCTGCATAACATTTTTATTAAAAATGAAAACAATAGAAAAGTAACATGGCACACATTAAATGAATTAAAAACTGGATAATTTGATTGATCTCAAAAATGTAAATACAAACGGGGAATCATCCCTTGTGTGTGTTTCCAGTGACATCCGCCAGGGATCAATTTTTGGTCCCACACTATTTAACATTATCAATGATCTGGAAGAAAACATAAAATCATCCGTGATAAAGTCTGCAGATGACACAAATATTGGAGGGAGCATTAGATAATGGAGAAAACAGGACACTGATTCAGAGTGATCTGGATTGCTTGTTAAATATGGCACAAGCAAACAGTATGCCTTTTAAGCTGGCTAAATGTAATTACATACATCTAGAAACACCAGATGTAGACCAGACTTAAAGGATGGGGATTCTAGCCTGAGAAGCTGTGACTCTGAAAAAGATTTGGGGGGGAGGTCATGATGGATAATCAGCTGAACATGAGCTTCCAGTGCGACACTGTGACCCAAAAGAACTCATGCAATACTGAAATGCACAAACCGGGGGATTTTACCTCTGTATTTTACACCAGTGTAACCGCTGATGGAATGCTCTGTCCAGTTCTGGGACCCACAATTTAAGAAGGAAATGGATAAATCAGCACAGGTTCAAAGAAGATCCACGAGAATGATCAGAGAGCATCAGAAAACATGCCTTATAGGGACATTCTCAACAATTCAGTCTATTTAGCTTAATAAATAGAAGGGCGGGGTGATTTGATCATACATAGTCTGTAAGTACTTACATGGGAAACAAATACTGAATAATGGGGTTTTCAGTCTAGCTGAGAAAGTTTTAACATGATCCAATGCTTGTAAATTGGAGCTAGAAAAAAAATCAAACTGGAAAAAGGCATAATTTTTTTAACCGTGAGAGTAATTAGCCATTGAAATAATTTCCCAAGGGATTTGATGGCTTCTCTATGACCGACAATTTTAAAATCAGTATTGGATATTTTTCTAAAAGCTATCCTCTAGGAATCATTTGGGGGAAGTTTCTATGTAATCACATAATGTACAGATTACATCGGGTGGGGAACCTCCAGTGTGCTGGCCAGCTGCAGTTGGCCAGGGTTAACTCCTCATGGGCTGCCAGATGCTTTATTTACCTGAGCATCCACAGGCTCAGCCGTTCACAGCTCCCATTGGCTGCACTTCACCATTCCTGGTCAATGGCAGCTGTGGAAAGTGGCTCTGGCTAGGCTACTATTTCTCACAGTTCCCATTGGCCAGAAACAGCAATCTTAGCCAATGGGAGCTCAAGCAGCCCTACCTATGAATGCTTAGGTAATCTGGTGGCCATAACCCTGGTGAGCTGTGTCTGGCCCATGGCCTGGAGGTTTCCCACCCCTGGATTACGTGATCACAGTACTCCCTTCTGCCCTGGGATTCTGTGAAATTCCAGGGGCTTCAGCAAAAGTTTAATTGGAAATGAACTCGGGTGAACCCTGAGGCTTGTAACCAAATGAAATAAGCTTCACTCAGCAACAGGCTTTGCTGTGAAACTTTCAGACAATTCTAGTTGTAATCCTCTGAAAACTTTCAAAGTGACATACAAACTCATCCGTATCATACATTAAGGTCTATGAAATATGACTTTCTCTATTAGAAATAGAAAATGCTTTTTGGAAAGTATTGCTTTGTCCATGTTGTCTGATTATTCTTTTTCTTCCTCACTAAGGGCTTTTGATTTATATTTACCCCTAACCTAAAAGATATTTCTTACTTTGATCCAAGGACAGAGATGTCATATGCTCAGAGGCTTGCAGTAGACTCTAATTGACTTTCCTACAGTATATATTACTCATGGGGTGCAGAGTCACAACTTAGAGATAAAAGATTTAAATATTGTACTTAAAATGATTATATATAAGACTGCCCAATAAGAATTGAATGAACAGTAAATCCAGACAATTAAAAGTATTAATTATTTCTAGTGATCAAGTAATTCTTCACCTCACTCTTTTCCTTTAAAGGATAACTGCAAATTTTGTGTCTGTGCCCTTTACTGTTCCTTCCTTGTATATAAAGAGTCACATGGACTATTTAAACTTGCTGCTTTTTTCCTTTCTTTCCAGATTAAGAATGTTACCAGCTCAGACTTTCCAATTTTTACAGATCACTGACATTGGTATTTCAAGAACAGTTTATTAACATGTATAAATGCCTGCAAGATACAGCTCTAGAACTGTTCAGTATGGATATGTCTAGACTGCATCCCCTCTGTCGGCAGAGGGGTGCAGATTAGGCAGGTCAACATTGCAAACGAGGCAGGGATTTAAATATCCTGTGCCTAATTTGCATAAAAATGGCCACCGCATTTTGCCGACTCAGCACTTTGTCGGCAAAAAGTGACAGTCTAGAGGGGAATCTGTCAAGAAAGAAAGCCTTTTTCGACAGATCCCTTATGCCTCCTGTAAGGAGGTTTACAGGATCTGTCAAAAAAGGCTTTTTTTATCGACAGATCCCCCTCTAGACTGCCACTTTTTGCCGACAAAGTGCTGAGTCGGCAAAACGCGGTGACAATTTTTATGCAAATTAGGCACAAGATATTTAAATCCCTGCCTCATTTGCAATGTCGACCTGCCTAATCTGCATCCCCTCTGTCGACAGAGGGATGCAGTCTAGACATACCCTATATGAGCAGGCCCAAACCAAAACCTTAAAGCCAAATATTCCATGTGTGAGAAATCCCATGGGAGCACAAAGGGCCTACTCATATTTGTAAGTCAAGCACATATGTAAGCATTTGCATTATCAGAGCCTAACTTTGGACCCATATCTGTGAATAGGGCAGTGTATATTGCCAGCTGTGAGTAGACACAAAACTTTCTCTCTCTCCTCTTATACCCCACTGCGGATGATAGTAACTCTTGAAAACAACAATCTCCACCTTGAGAAATCAACAGTCACACATGGTAAAAGGTGAAAATGGAGAAGTCCAGTTAGCTCACAAAATCCTCTAAATCTTACTCTGCAGAGCTGAAGAATTGTGTGATTGAAAGGAGGAACCATGTGCTCTGAGCAGCATTTGTGATGCTTCAGTACCTCTCATGTCATTTTCTAGCTTATCTGCCTGACTTTCTTCTTCCATGTTTGACAGCAACAAGTGTCAAATCAGTGAGAGAAGAAGCACTAAAAAAGTTGCTGTCTTATTTATAAATATTACCGTACCACTGCAAAGAGAAATGTTGTCAGCCAACCATTCTTATAAAGTATGAATATATACTTTTTTCATGAATATATAGGATGAAATCATCATCAACAATAACACGTTTAGACAACGAAGGACCACAGCACTAAATGTCCATGGCCACATTGTATGCCTTTATTCCAGGCATCTAAAACCTGCACAGAGTTATTACTGATCTGATGTAGACAGCTTAATTGCAGATGACCAAGTGGCCATCTCCAGTCTGTGGTTGGGCAATGTCCTCTCCTGACTTCAAGTCTAAGCTTCAGACCATGATGTGCAAGGATTTTATCTTCAAGGCAGGATATATGACCAAAAAGTGTGGCGACTGATGATGACATGAATCCTTTAAATATCGCTATCCATCCCGGTTACTGATAAGATCAAACCATTGTATGCCCAGTAGTCACCACTGACAACACATGGATTGCTCAGCAACCACAGATTATTTTTCTACACTCAGATGCGGTCAACCATTTTTAATTTTTCATTGACTCATATTATTACACAAACGAGTAAAGATACAAAATTGTTAACACTGTTTGATTAGACTGATTGTGAACTATCTATTGCAAAGTCCAGTGTACTCCATAGCTTAAAATCTTGGACTAGTAAAGTAGATTTAAATCTTTGCATAATAAAATTGATTGGCTATGATTTTATGAGACTGGCAAATCTTTAAAACCAGAAGACTGCAATTATAGTATATTAAAACAGTAGAATCCTATCAGGATTTGAACCTTTGCTATCTGGAGGCCATTTCTGCTGTCTTGACAGAAGATGTACAGCAGTCAACTGAAGCAAAATAAATCACACTCTAGAACAACAATTTTGGTTTCCCAGCTTTGAGCATGCAGTTATTTTATCATATCTAGTTCATAATGGAATTAACATCAGCCATCCTTTCAAAAAGCTCGGCTCACATAAGCTTCATCTTCTTATCTCTAGAGTAGTGGTAGGCAAATACCAGACCCTGGGCCAAATCCAGTTGGCCAGGTTTAGCCCCTGGCAGGCTGCTGCCTCTGTATTTACCTGCACTTCCACAGGTACAGGACTTGCAGCTCCCATTGGCCACAGATCATTGTCCCCAGCCAATGGGGGCTGTGGGAAGCGGTATTCTGGTCCATGTCGCTTCCCGTAGCTCCCATTGGCTGGGAACAGTGATCTTCTGCAAGCGCCTATCTCTGTGGAGGCATAGGTAAATATAGCAGTGGTGGCTCACCACAGCTAACCCTGGTGAACCACTGCCATCTTGTTGCCCATCCCTATTCTAGAAATAAAGTCAAGGTAGATACCAGCCAAATGAAACTTGCAGATCTTGATCATTATAATTCACTTTCACCAGTCATAGAACCATAAAATAACATTTCACCCTCCCTCCCTTGTCCCACTCAGAGTTTGATATGGCATCACCAATGTCAATGAGATTATTGTATTCATTCAAAGGGAGTAGTAAGGAGGCCTAGTAGGAGGAATGTATAATAATGTAAGCCTGGTCTTAAGATCACACACAATTGCTTATTGAATATAATGTATTCTAAGAGATGACAATCCCTCTCAGAGGCTCTTGGCTTATCCTTTCATTGCCTCATTTTATATCTCTTTTCTAATGAGCCTCTTCATAAGCCCCTTAGCTGCCTACCCGAATATGGACGATATCCCTGTCACAATCGCTTCATGTTCTGTATCTTTGTAATTGTCCCCTAAGTCTTCTTTCCCAACAAAGAAACCCACTAAAAGACAGTTTTCCTCAGCAAGACTCAGAAAGCAAACCAATCTGAAGCTATTAGAACAAGGTATTTTGGAGATATGATGAGCTTGGAAAGTTCAAAAAATGTCAGACAGTCAACAATATTTGAAAGGCTATAAACTTAACACTCCATTTTCTGTTATGTCGTGCAGCTTCGCATGGCTATTCTACTCAGCGATGACATAGAGTATGGGAAGTAGTACTACCAAAGAGGGGGGGAAATGTTTCAAAATCTAATGTGTCTTTAAAAATTATTTTAAACTAAACTGAAACCACAAATGCTAAATTGCTATTACTTCAGGACAGAGTAAAAGTTATGTGACTATCTACCTTTACATTTCTTACCTTAAACTTCTGATTTCTTTTAAGTATAACCTTGAATCTACATTTTGGGGGTTTATTATGTTATGTTAAGCTTCCCTTAATGTTATTTTATTAAGTTACTGATACATATTCTTAACCATACCTCCTTACCATAGTTGTTTTTGTTGGGGGGCTGTTTGGTTTTTGTTTGTTTGTTTTTGTCTGGGAATTATACAATGTTGGATGCTTGGCCTCATAATTGATTAAAATAAAGTTAATTTTTTACCTCTTAAACTACAGATATTCAAAGCATAAAAATGTATTTTAAAAATAAGGAATAGCTGAAACCATTTCAAATCCATTTTCGTCTCTTTGAGAGAGCCTCCCAAATATGCCATAACTCCATAGTAGTCTAATGGGAAAGAGAAAGGACTGGAAACCAGAACACCCAGATTCCTGACTCTGCAACTGATTTTTCTGTGTTTCTTGGACAAGTCACATGATTGATCTGTGCCTCTGCTTTATGAAAACAAGATGAAGATATTTACCTCACCCCACATACCTCTAAAGCATTTTGAGACTTTAGGATGTAAAGTGCAACTCCGCGCAAGATATTATAATAAGCAATCCTTTCACTCTCTGATGTTTTGATGATAATATTGAGATAATGACAGTCTTCCCTAATATTTTGCAATATTATATATTTTCAACTTTGATATTATATCTGTTTAAATAAATGAGAATCATCTTGTTAAATCTGTATCTAACAAATAGTGATGACCTAATTTAAAACAATAAGACACCAAAGTGGACAGTGTGAAAAGATGCAAACAGTAAAATAAAACCAAGACAAACACATGCTATAAGAACCTGCCATGAGACTTTATCATTTCATATAAAAAGGCACATTAATGCAGTTTGATTCATCCTGACTGTTTCATTGCTGAGCTTCTTGGCAATGCTTGGTGCCTGTTGATTAATAAAATAGGATATATCTCTTTCATTAAATGCAATGAGCTTGCAACGTAATGGCATAATACAAAATTAAGGGATATGGGATAAAAGTCTCATATCCACAGTAGCTTTATAATACTGCTTTATTATACAGTCCACTCTAGGTACTGGCGCTATAAAAAGCTCACTTAACCACCGCTCTCCATTCCCATTAATTATTGTATATTATCATGTATCATCATGCAAGACAAAGATAATTGGCTTTAAAGTGATCTTGAATGAACTGCAGGGAGGCACGCTGACCTTCTGAAGGGGATCAAAGCGCGGAGGATGTGTGTTGGGCAGCAATTTTCTCCTCAGCTGGAGATAGAAAGGGCAGAATGTAGGATCACTAGTTCCTGTGAGAATGAGCCAGCGTGGCAGGCTTGGGAGTAAGGGATAGGAAGACAAGAGAGAAATGCAAACAAGAGTACTTTTCTACAATAATATTACCTGTGGGGAAACACTTGAGCACTTTCACATGGCTCATCTGAAATAAAGCCCTTCAAAAAATGTTTAATACACACAGTGATAAACAAACAATTTCACTTTTAACATGCTGGCCCAAGACAGTGATCTGATTGGCTATTACAGGATTTATGCTAACAAATTGCTAACAATATGAGTCTGAATTTGATTATTTGTTTTGTTGAGACCTTCATGTAGGCCATGTGGAATGTTACAAAACTTTAATTTTACTTAGAAAGCTGTCCCAAGTGGGACTTCAGGCCCAATTGTTGTCAGACCTATCTGTCATTAAGGGGGAAAGTCTTTGGGTGTGTCTACACAGCAGGGCTTAACTCAAAATAAGATACGCAAATTGAGCTATGTCAATTGTGTAGCTTATTTCGAAATTGGGAGCGTCTACACAGTACTTATTTTGAAATAGAGCTCTCTTGCTCTGACTTCCCTTACTTCTCCTACAAGGAGGGTTACAGGAGTCAGAGTAAGAAGTCCTCCAGCATGACAGTATTTTGACATTATTTTGAATAACTGCCTGCTGTGTAGACGTGGACTAAGTTATTTCGAAATAACGCTAATTATTTCAAAATAATGTTGCTGTGTAGACGTACCCTTTTGGAGATTCAGCATTATTGCCCTATGCAACTGGCCATAGTCTTGCTCATTCACTACGCCTCTGGGTTGTTTGTGCTTCAGGGGACCTCATTTAAGGGACCTAGCCATTATGCAGGGCTAAAAAGGAAGGAGGCACAATCTGACCCTAAGGGGTTAAACTTTGTTTTCTTTAATTAGTAAAAGACTATCTTTTATTAAAACAGTTTCACAATAGAGTATGTGGTTTGTTAAAGACCTTTGGCCTAATATATCATTGGTACAGCAAAATCTGTGGCCGGTATGTTATTCTCACCTATTCACTCCAATGACAAGATCAACTAGCTGATTTGTTTCACACTTTAAATTTCTCATATGTCACACATTTGCTTTAACTCAACATGGAAATACCCTGCTCTATTAAATAATTCTCATACAGCAGTATTTGAACATGAATTTTTTATAGTAGCACCTAGAGGCTTCAATCGTAGAACCTATCATGACTGTGCACACAACGTATTGTTCGTTGAATGGCTCTATTCTTCTTATAGATTTTCAGTGGGAAGGGTTTCACAATGTGAATTTAAGTAGTGAAGCCCTTTATTCAATAGAAAGGTCTTTGCTATTTTAATTTTCATGGTGAAATCCTTCCCATTGAAAATTTGTATAGAAGAATAGAGCCATTCCGCGAATAAAACATTGTGCGCAGTGATGATGGGTTCCATGTTCTTTCAACACATCAATTATATTGAAATTTACTTTGATCCACAACCAGTTTACTTTACAATAGTTTATTTCTTAGTCCCATATTCATTACTTATCTGGCTGCCCTTGAATTTCTGTAGCTAATTTACTTTGATGCAGAAGAGTTTTTAAAAAGTTGGTGTTCTTTTCAGTGGGGCCCACTGTTCCATGATCAGAGTTACACTCTCCAGTCTCAAGCTACGCTCACTGGGTAGTCAGAGATAGATGTGTATTGCACAGATATGGAAAACAGTAAAATTACCTAATACCATGCTGAGCTGTTTTTACCTTGGCATTCATTTTTGTAAATAAAGCTTCACCAAAAAAAAAAAAAAAGATTTAGCCTTGCACACCAGTATTTTGTTTGTAATAAAATATTGTAATAGAGTTTAAAAAAGCCACAATTCTTAGAAGGCATTGTCTATCTCCCATTTGGAACCCAGGGTATGTCTAGACTGCATCCCTCTGTCGGCAGAGGGATGCAGATTAGGCAGGTCGACATTGCAAATGAGGCAGGGATTTAAATATCCCGCACCTAATTTGCATAAAAATGGCCACCGCATTTTCCCAACTCAGCACTTTGTTGACAAAAAGTGGCAGTCTAGAGGGGGATCTGTTGAGAAAGAAAGCCTTTTTTGACAGATCCTGTAAACCTCCTTACAGGAGGCATAAGGGATCTGTCGAAAAAAGCTTTCTTTCTCGACAGATCTCCCTCTAGACTGCCGCTTTTTGCTGACAAAGTGCTGAGTCTGCAAAATGCGGTGGCCATTTTTATGCAAATTAGGTGCGGGATATTTAAATCCCTGCCTCATTTGCAATGTCGACCTGCCTAATCTGTATCCCTCTGCCGACAGAGGGATGCAGTCTAGACATACCCCCAGTGATTGTCTAGAACAGTGGTCTCCAACCTTTTTACACCCAAGATCACTTTTTAAATCTCAGAACAGGTGAAGATCTACCGCCCTGCCCCTTCTTGAAGCCCCGCCCTCTCTATTGTCCTCCTGTCCATCACTTGCTATCCCCAGCCCTTACTTACACACTCTGATAAATAGTTTATTTTTAAATTATGCAATATATAAAATTAAAATCACGTGCTTATAGTTATGAAATAAATGGTCTGTTTTTATTCATGCTATTTAAATCTAAAATAAAGCATTTATAATTATACATTTTGTGGGACAGATTTCTGCGGCTGGGGACAGGGGAGAGGGAACAGGGTGCTGGGAGGGCAGAGGACAGGGTTCTGCAGCAGGAGACAGAGTGCCAGTGGGGACAGGTTTCTGCAGCTGGGGACAGGGTGCCAGTGGGGACAGAGTTCGGGGAGTGGGGACAGGAATGGGGACAGAGTTCTATAGCTGGGGACAGGGGAGTGGGGACAGAGTTCAGGGAGTGGGGACAGAGGAGTGGGGACAGAGTTCTGTGGCTGGGGACAGGGGAGTGGGGACAGAGTTCGGGGAGCGGGGACAGGGGAGTGGGGATAGAGTTCTATGGCTGGGGAGTGGAGAGTAGGGACAGGGTGCCAGTGGAGGCAGAGAATCCCCTGCATCTGCCTCCTCCCAGGATTCCCCACCCCCAGAAGGAAGCCAGTGTGTGCCTCCTCCGGGCCCGACTCTCCCCCCTCCCCCTCCCGCGGTGCAGGGAAACCCCGCGCGTGCCTGCCCTGGGCCGACTCACCTTTCCAGTGCTGGTGCAGGGAAGTCGCCGAGCTCCTCCTCCGGGACTGATGCCCCCTTCCGCAGCGCGCCCGGCAGAGCAGCCAACACACTTCCGAAATCCCCGGAAGTGGCGTTAAGCTGCTGGACTTCTGTCCACCCATGGGAAGCTGGCGCTACCTCCATTTTCTCTGGAGGTAGGTAGTGGGGCTTCTCGGGGGTGGGGGCAAAATGGTGGGGGGCGCGGACGCCTCGCGATCGACTGGTCGAGGCCTCGCAATCGACCAGTCGATTGCGCTTGACCTATTGGTGACTACGGGTCTAGAACTTTGATCACAGTAATGTAACAAATTTGTTATTCTTCATCTGTTGGCAGAGCACCAGAACATTACCTAGATGTGAATACCGGTAGCATGGTCAATTGCTTCTTTCCCTGTACCTGCAGTTTGGAATATGTGAAGCTCAATCAAATTCCTTTATAAGAAAGATGACTGGCTTGATGAGGTTGGTTTTTTACAACTCTTAGTTTTAGGTCCTGGAGTGATACACATGTATCACTCTACTTGCTTAGATACAGTGTGCAAAAGGTGAATCCAATTCTATGTTGTCATTATACTTTAAAAGAGACATTTGTAAAATATTTATGTTTTGTGGCAAGGTCCTTGCTCAGGCCCCTTGCCCTGGGACACCTTCTGGTCCACAAATCAGCCAGAGATCCCTTTCTGGGGCAATCACCCAATGCCTTTTATTGTCAGCTTCCCATCACCTTCTATTTACAAAGCTTTTAGATCATAGCCAATTTAGCCAACTTCTCCTTCTGCCTGGGGCAGCACACTCAGCCACACCCTGGCTCCTCTCTTTGCTCCTCCCCTTGCTCCTCTGGTTGTCTGATATAGCCCTCTCGCTAATGAAGCCCACAGCTGCTTCTAATAGCCCTTCAGGCCTGGGCTTGCTCAGCTGTTTGCCATCAGCCTTTTCAGCCAAGCTATAGTGGCAGAGTTCTGGCTTAGCCAGCAGTCTGTCACAGTTTATTATTTAGTATACCAAAACCAAAGTACGTATAAACATCCATCTGCCTTAGTTCTGTCCAAAAATCAGCAAATTAAGCAATAGCAAACTACTGCCTTCCTTTCATGAACTTCTATTAGAATGGATTAGAAGCACCTTGAAAGAATTGTGTTTCATGTGCATACCGATTATTAATATATACAGCAGGAGACAACCCTGCAGCATATGCAGAGGTTCCAGGTTTTGGTTTAAAGCGGACAAACGGCTAACTTCTAGTGAAAGACGTTTTCTATTCACACTATGGCTCCAGTTCAGAAAAATGTTTAAGAATGTGCTTAACTCCATACCTATTCAACAAAGCACTTAAGCATATCTTTTATCTTTAAACATAGGCTTAAATTCCATTGAAATAATGCAGTCAATGGGAGTTGTTTCATCAACTTTTAATGGACTTTAGATCAGGCCCTAGAAGAAACTTCAGAAAAACTGTTTTTTGGCTATTTTCAAACTTTCTGTTTATTTACAATATTGTGAATAAACAACTGATTTCAACTCCAATGTATAGTGAAAGTTAAAAATCAACTATTAATATTTTTGTTGGAAGTTAAATCAGAAATCAAGATTGAAAATCAGTATGGCTGTGTCTACGCTACCAGGTTATTTCGAAATAATAACTCCTAAAATAACTATTTTGAAATAGTGCATCCACACTACAGAGAAGCCTCAAAATTAGTCTGAGGCAGGCTCCCTTAATGTGGATACACTGTCTCATCTTACAGCCCCAGAAAGCACTGGGGAGTAATTATTCTGAATGACTCTAGGGAGTAGTTATTTCAAAATAACAGCAGACTAACCCTATTTCGAAACAGCAGTTTTGAAATAGGCACTATTCCTCATAGAATGAGTGGTTATTCTTTTGAAATAACATGCCCATTATTTTGAAATAATTTTGAAATAACAAGCTTGCTGTGTGGACTCTCATATTGTTATTTCAAAATAATTTTTGTGGTTAATTAACTCAAATTTCAAACCAAAAAGGCATTTCAAAATGGAAAACAAAACTTGACATTTCAAAAATGTCAAAACATGACACTGCAACAATTTGCAGCTTTTATCCAATTACATTTTTTAATCAGGAAATTCATCAGAAGCAACCCATTCTTACGAAAAGTTTAAATTTTTACAAATTGGCATTTTTTCAGAAAGTTCTCGAGTACCTTTTAGTAATGAACAAGAAACCAGTGCAGTGATAATATACCATAAAGGCTGCAATGACAATTTGGTATGCATAACACTTTTACCAAAAATCCATTTCCATTTAGGCTATGTCTACACTAAGAAACTATTTCAAAATTACTAAATTTGACTTAAGAGCTCCTGATTTAACAGATTTTAACTAGCATGTCCTCACTCCGGGGAAGCATCGAAATTAGTCCAAGGCAGGCTCTGTTAATGTGGACGCACTACCTCAGACTTAGAGTCCCAGGAAGCATTCTGGGGAGCTGCAGGGGGCATCCTGGAGGCCAATAATTCAAATTAGTGGCACCAGAGTCTCCACACTAATGTTATTTTGAAATTACTATTTCGTAATTAGCATTACTCCTCATGAAAAGTAGAGTTTGAATTCTGCGGTCCATTATTTTGAAATAACAGGCTTGGCAGTGTGGATGCACTGCTTATAAATTTGAACTGGGGAGGGAGGGAATAAGGTCCTAGCATAGACCAGGGCTTAGTGTAGGGAGAAGTTACCAATACTACAGCTTTAGATATATTTGAGTATGACTCTCATACTTTTTAAAAGGCCATAACAGAGGATTCCTGCAGAACATTCCTGCATCAACATAGGGATTCCTGCAGAACAATTTTTCCAGAGTTTCTCCTGGCCTATTGAAGAGACTTGTTTACTAGTGAGAAAGCTTCCTGTGAGCCACATGGACCCTTCTTTATTGTTTGACTTTGGACAATATGAGCAACAGGTGCTGCTATGAAGAGGGAAAATAATTACAGTAATTCAATGAGAATTAAGCACATGTTTAAAGTTAGGTTCATATTTAAGTGTCTTGCTGAATCTGAGCATCTGTCTCCTCAGAATGCCTGCCCGTTAGCTGAAGAGTGACCATCATTTTTATTTCAAGAATTCGTTATTTTAGGCTTTTTAATTTAGAATTCCTATAAACTTTGGGGATTGACACAGATTTTATAGTACCTGGGTGTAATTCAGGAATCATTCTATCAACATAAATGGCAGTACGCTAATGTAAAACCACCTCAAATGAGACTGGAACCAGGACCTCTGACTAGCTCATGCACCTGAAACAGAATCTTCCAGAAAGCTATAGTAAACAATAAGAAACTGACAGAAAATGAGAGAAATCAAACTGGAACAAACTTTCGCACCAGCCTGAAAAAAAAAAAAAGGTTATTCCAACAGTCCCAGCACTTTGCCAGAATTATTTATTTTTATTGGGACCTATTTTGGTCAACATTGCACCTCCCATTCATGTCTTTAAAGCTGTTGAAAACCTACTGTGGGTCACTGACCTTAGAAAATATAGAACAGATGGCTAAAATCAAGTCCACAAGAAAAATTAGCACAGCAGGAACTTCAAAATTAAAGACATTTTTATAAGCATAACAGATTTTTCTGGAGCTTTATTAGTTCATAGATAAGTGATTCTCATATGAATGTTCTGCAGTGATCTAACAAGAAAAAAAACAGCAGGTTTGTGTGGGATGCAGGAAAAATTGGACCTGCAGTGAAGGACCTTCTCACATAAAAAAGGATATGAGGGGTGCACGCCCACATTGTGTATTACTGCACACCAGGATCCATTTTTAATTGCTAATAAACTTCTCAAAACCATATAATAACTTTCCTCTCAAATGAAGAGAGCTGTAATTTGAGCTCTTGATGATAAATGTTGTTCTTGGCCTAAACTGAAATTTTCAAGGGTAACAAATTGCTGCTCACACAATTGCTTCCTAATGCAGCATCAGAAAAGTAGTACAATTAAAAATTAAAGAAAAATGATTAATTTTGAAATTAGTTCCTAAATGGATTTTTCATTAGACATTTATATTTCAAATACTGCTTTGCTAGTGTTACATCAGAAGAGAGTATGCATGGCTTTGGTATTCTTTGCTCATAATTATGATTAGGCTTGGTAGAATTCAATTTTTAATCTTTTCGATTTTTGATAGATATCAATGTTTATTTTTCAGCAAATTTTTTAGGTATTATATCCATTTAAATTTTCACAGTTGAGCAAAATGATGTGTAATAACGATAAAATACTTAATTTTTTAAAATTATTGAAACCATGGGAAATTATGGGAGGGTCAAAGAAAAGGGGGATCAGGAAATAATGAACTAATAACAGCAGGAGACATTGAGATTCAAAAAGTTAAACCTTATATTCACAAAAACACAAATTTTCAACATCAAATGTCAACATTTACAAAGCAAATATCATTAAATCAAACTCTAATAACATCTCATGGAACATTTTTTCTACTTTGCCTATCTGTACATTTTTCTTACATTTTCTTTTACACCATGTAAAAGAAGCAGTGAGGGACAAAAAGGCATCTTTTAAGAAGTGAAAGTCCAATCCTAGTGAGATAAATAGAAAGGAACATAAACACTGTCAAATCAAGTGTAAAAATGTAATAAGAAAAGCAAAAGAAGATTTTGAGGAACAGCTAGCCAAAAACTCAAAAAGAAATAAGAAAATGTTTTTTAAGTACATTAGAAGCAGGAAGCCTGCTAAAAAACCTGTGGGTCCCTAGACGATCGAACTATAAAAGCGCAATCAAGGACGATAAAGCCATTGCGGAGAAACTAAATGATTTCTTTGCTTCAGTCTTCACGGCTGAGGACGTTGGGGAGATTCCCAAATCTGCACCGTCCTTTGTGGGTAATGAATCTGAGGAACTGTCCCGAATTGAAGTGTCATTAGAGGAGGTTTTGGAACAAATAGAAAAACTTAATGTTAACAAATCTCCGGGACCGGATGGCATTCATCCAAGGGTTCTAAAAGAACTCAAATGGGAAATTGCTGAACTATTATCTGTGGTTTGTAACCTATCCCTTAAATCGGCTTCCGTACCTAATGACTGGAAGGTAGCCAACGTGACACCAATATTTAAAAAGGGCTCTAGAGGCGATCCGGCAATTACAGACCGGCAAGTCTAACTTCAGTATCTGGCAAATTAGTCGAAACAATAGTAAAGAATAAAATTGTGAAGCATGTAGAAGAACATAATTTGTTGGACAAAAGTCAACATGGTTTCTGTAAAGGGAAATCCTGTCTTACTAATCTATTAGAGTTCTTTGAAGGGGTTAACAAACATGCGGACAAGGGGGATCCAGTAGATATAGTATACTTAGATTTCCAGAAAGCCTTTGACAAGGTCCTCACCAAAGGCTCTTGTGTAAATTACATGGCCATGGGATAAGAGGAAGGTCCTTTCTTGGACTGAGAACTGGTTAAAAGACAGGAAACAAAGGGTAGGAATAAATGGTAAATTTTCAGAATGGATAGGGGTAACTAGTGGTGTCCCCAAGGGTCAGTCCTAGGACCAATCCTGTTCAACTTATTCATAAATGATCTGGAGAAAGGGGTAAGCAGTGAGGTGGTAAAGTTTGCGGATGATACCAAACTGTTTAGGATAGTCAAGACAGAAGCAGACTGTAAGGGACTCCAAGAAGATCTCACCAAACTGAGTAATTGGGCAACAAAATGGCAAATGAAATTTAATGTGGATAAGTGTAAAGTAATGCACATCGGGAAAAATAACCCCAACTATATGTACAGTATGATGGGGGCTAATTTGGCTACGACAAATCAGGAAAGAGATCTTGGAGTTATCGTGGACAGTTCTCTGAAAACTTCCACACAGTGTGCAGCGCGGTCAAAAAGGTAAATAGGATGCTAGGTATTATTAAGAAAGGGATAGAAAATAAGACCCAGAATATCTTACTGCCCCTGTATAAAATCAGGTACGCCCACATCTTGAATACTGTGTACAGATGTGGTCTCCTCACCTCAAAAAGATATTTTGGCCTTGGAAAGGGTTCAGAAAAGGGCAACTAAAATGATTAGGGGTTTGGAACGGGTCCCATATGAGGAGAGGTTAAGCGACTGGGACTTTTCAGTTTAGAAAAGAGGAGACTGAGGGGATATGATAGAGGTGTATAAAATCATGAGTGGTGTGGAGAGGGCCGATAAAGAAAAGTTATTTATTAGTTCCCTAAATAGAAGAACTAGAGGACACCAAATGAAATTAATGGGTAGCAGGTTTAAAACTAATAAAAGAAAGTTCTTCTTCACACAGCGTGTAGTCAGCCTGTGGAACTCCTTGCCAGAGGAGGCTGTGAAGGCTAGGAATATAACAGAGTTTAAAGAGAAGCTAGATAATTTCATGGAGGTTAGGTCCATAAAAGGCTATTAGCCAGGGGATAAAATGGTGTCCTTGGCCTCTGTTTGTCAGAAGCTGGAGAGGGTTGGCAGGAGACAAATCGCTTGATCATTGTCTTCGGTCCACCCCCTCTGGGGCACCTGGTGCTGGCCACTGTCGGCAGACAGGATACTGGGCTAGATGGACCTTTGGTCTGACCCGGTACAGCCGTTCTTATGTTCTTATATGTGAGTGTATGGTTAATTTCATATTTACCAATAAAAGTCTAATCTAATAGGTGCAGTACTTGGGACTTTTTTTTAATTATGGAATTTATAGACCAATGTGTCAGAAGACAAGGAAGTGGCTGAGTGACAAAGTGTTTATGTAGCTGATACATGTATTATACAAAAACATGTTGCTGAAATTGAAAATTTGATATGTAGCTCAACATACCTACAAGTTGTGAAATTTTTTTTTTTTTTTTGTACTTTACTTTCTTTAAGGAACACTTCATTACAAAAATTTTAAAAATACATTTTCTTGCCTCAGTTGCCATGACAACATTGTAGATGATTAAAATGAAAAATGTACATCATGCTTTACAGTAACTATCACCATAAGCTTATTTTTTGCATTGTCGTGGTTTTGGAATATGGGGAAGGGCCAAGTCACTTTCACTTTGTTATCTTTTCAGTTTCAAATAATTTGGGAGTTTTGACAGTTTGTTCTGTCATTTTTCTCATGAACTAGTGAACAGCCTAATCCTTCCAATCTTCTGAACACATTGAAATCAGTGGGTGAAATTCTGGCTCTATTAAAACCAATGGCAAAACTTCACCCAGAATTACTGATCAGGTTTATAACACTGCAGGAAAATTTTAAGACACTTACATCTATGTGAAATTACAATACAGGTTGGACCTCTAGCGTCAGGACTAATCCAAAAATACCTGTGGTCCTGCATTCCTGTGGGTGCTCTCAGGTTTAATTGTTTTATTCACCTGCATGGGATGTTACAGCCATAATGTCCAAACAAAGCAACAGCCAGAGGAAATGTGCCTTCTCAAAAGAGAAGTGTTGTTGAGGCCTTGGGTCCAGAGATCCAGATTCTGAAAATCTCGTCACTTTTTTCTTTTTGTTTAGGGGCAGAAGGGGATTCAAAAAAATCTATCAGGCTCTTTAATCGTCTTCAGGTGCCTAAGTCTTTACAAATTCTTTATATTAGAATAAAGTATAATGAGACCAAGAACAAAATGTTTTAACAGCTAACTCACTCAGATATTAGTCACCCTTAGTTAAATAAAATTGATTTATATGGTGAAGAAGAAGGGGGGACAGGTGAATCAGAATGTTCATTTCAAACGAAATGGATCATGAAATTCACACACTGTTTGGAGAGAGTGTTGTGAAGGCCAGGATTTTAACAGGGTTCAAAAAAGAGCTAGATAAGATTATGGAGGACAGGTCCATTAATGGCTATTAACTAGGATGGGTAGGAGTGGTGTCCCTGGCCTCCGTCAGAAGCTGGGACTGAGCAACAGGGGTAATATCACTTGATAATTACCTGTTCTGTTCATTCCCTCTGCGGGGTACCTAACATTGGCCGTTGTTGGAAGACAGGACACTGGGCTATATGGACTTTTGATCTGACCCAATATGGCCATCCTTATGTTCTTATGCCTTCCACTACCAATAGGGAACCTTGGGTTTCAGTAGTGGATGCAGTAGCCAAATGAAGCCTTGCCTTCATGCAAGGGTTCCAGCAAACTGACAGTCATCACAGGGACAATACCAGAGGGCATATGTATGTGTCTGAGAAAACCTACAAGTACATGGATTCAGCCAAAGGGTGCGTCTACACAGCAGAGCTTAACTCAAAATAAGCTACATCAATTGCGTAGTTTATTTTGAAATAGCTTATTTTGAAATTGGGAGTGTCTACATAGCATTTATTTCAAAATAGTGCACTCTTCTTCTGACTTCCCTTCCTCGTACAATGAGGGTTACAGGAGTCAAGTAAGAAGTCCTCCAGCTTGACAGTTTTTCAAAATAACTGCCTGCTGTCTAGATGCAGACTAAGGGTATGTCTACACCAGCCCCCTATTTCGAAATAAGGAGGCTAATGTAGGCATTCGAAGTTGCAAATCAAGCCCAGGATTTAAATATCCCGTGCTTGATTTGCATCTTCCCGGCCGGTCGACATTTTTGAAATTTACAAGTCCGGACTAACTGACTGCGTCTACACGCGGCAGGGACCTGGTATTTCGAATTAAAGCCCTAAATCAAACTACCTGTTATTCCTCCTTGCAGGAAGGAATACCCTAAGTTATTTCGAAATAACACCAGTTATTTCAAAATAATGTTGCTGTGTACACGTATTCAAGAGAGGACCAGAGGTGTCACTCACGGGAAATAATCCATCCTTACATACTGTATCAGCCACAATAGACACAAAAGGGAATGTAACAATATTCTAAATCAAAGGCAGACTGCCAAGCCATGACCTGAGAAACTAGCAGTTCAAGATTCCCCAATGTTTTATATTACACACACAGATAGAGTCAATGGTGGCACAAGATGGCTAAAAAAACCCTTCTAGCATTTAAACCATCCCAATTTCTGAGATTTGACACATTTTTCATTAATACCAGGAGCAACCAGTGCCTGGGGCATTTCTAAGCTAGGGATCACTGACAAGCTGGAAAAAGTAATGTTCAAGACTAGTCTCGGGATTATTAACCCACCTCCATCTATTTCCCCCTGGAGAGGCCCGAGGCCTAGAATGTTCTCACTATTACAACCTGTCAAAAAGAAAAAAAGTTTCAAATTAACTTTATAAATATTTTCAGCATCCATCTTTGAAAGATTTTTCATGCTAGTAGATTTTTTCCCACCCAGGAAGGAACCAAATGTTTTACTTCCATAGCAAGATATGAAAATACATTCCTAATTTGAATGCTAAGATTGCTGCTGATGGAATACTAAGTAGTTTATTTTATTTTGTTTCCTGAAGCATTCACAATCTTCAGTAAAATAATTTTTAAAAGGGATAATAGAACAGACATAAAAGGTGCAGGGGGAGGCAGTTTCCATCAGAAATGATGCACTCTTAAATATACTAAATCTGAAGTTGGATATTCCATTAAAACAGTTTAAAGTCATTGGCCTTAGAATTCTTTCATTTGCTATTCTTACAAATACATCAGTGTACAGTAGGACATATACGACTGTCATTATCTTCTGAAAACTGCTTGCTGTTTATATATTTGTAGTTAAACAAGACGTGCAAATCTGTATCTCGTTTAAAGATGATCTTGTTTTCTTGTGACTGTACCTACAATCTCAAGAGAATTAATTGCCAATACTACAATCAGTCAGTGTTATGTTTAAGATTTTATATGTACTGTCAGGATTATACATAAGTTTAACATAGATCTGCTATACCAGTAAACACTTCCATTATTCCTAATACAGCTGAAACAAAATTGGTTATGCAAAGCTTGCCTTTTGCTCCTGCACCTTATTGCTTGGTCACCGTTTGCACTAAATATGCCTTTTGCTTCATTTTAATACTGCCTTTTGAAGGCCATTCATTAGGTGATCATTTGTCTAGGGAAAAGCCTAATTACTCTATATTTTTCAGACAGAGGAAATGATATTGTATTTGAATATTGAATGGGCTGCAAACTAAACTCCAGAATGAGGAATACGGAATTTTTCAAAGATTTGTGTTTATTGCTAGTTAAAGGAAAATGGTTAAATAAACCTATACATTTTGGGGTCAAACTAGAAGAATAGTCTGCTGTACAGAAGATTTTTAAAAACACCAAGCAGTTTACAGTGCTTTCAACTTTAATGCTAAAGTGCACAAAATAATTTATGACTACTGCAACACTCCTTTTTCTGTATGTAGAGTCATAGTTCCCCCTACTGGTTCTTTGCAAACATTTCCTTACGTATAAACTGCCTCCACTTCTTTTTCATTTCAGGGAAAAGAATATTTTCTGCTAACATGTGAAAGATTAATATTACTTTGCTTTCAAGTGTTTTCTTGGTTCAAACCCATCAGACCTGTAAACAAAGAGCTTTAGCTCAGAGGTTTGTTTTTAGTTACAAATTACGGTATTCTCAGCAAGTGCCATTTGTTCCTCCCATTCAAGCTACCATGGGAACTATAAGTTAATAATAAATCACACGCCAATATAATTTTTGAAGGCCTTGCCAATCTTACTGTGAAAGTTATCCTGATTTTTATGAAAAATTGCATGGAAATATTTAGAAAGAAGTTATGGATAGTTATAGATAGAAAAAAGTTATAGATAGAAACATTGTAAAAGTAATGCTCTCAGCAAGCTTTTTATGACATCTGTTCTCGAACTGAGTTTACCCAAGAGGTTAAGGCTATTGATTTGTGTGACAATTGTCTTGATTCATCTGCACATTTATATATAATACATTTCTCCTGCTGGCAGATTGCTAATGTCTTTGGTATGGATTTAGTTATATATCACACTATATAGACACACCACACACACACAATTGAATTTAATTCTAGCTGGTGAGATGTACCAAACTGACAACTGCAGACTGAGTCTTCTAGTTTTTCACAGAACAGGAGCAGCAGATTAGCAACATAAGAATTCCTACAAGTTTCTCAACACAGATCTAGACCCATCTCAAGTTCTGAGAGTAGCTCATTCAAACCCTTGGCCTCTCTGCTTAGACCAGTGTTTCTTTAACTTTTTAAGACTGAGGAACACCAAACAATAACTTTTTTATGAGGAACACCAAGGATTTTTTGTTGAGAAAAAAAAAGATCCAGAGGGGAAAAAGGTCAGGGGGAAAGTTATTGAGAAAAAAAGGGTTTGGGGAAAAGTTATTGAGGAAAAAAAAGGTCACCTGCCCCTTTAAGTGTGGCCATTTTGAATTCTGTTGTTCTCTGCGGTACGCCTCTGACTGCCTCGCGACACACTGGTGTGCCACGGAACACAGTTTAAGAAACACTGGCTTAGACTATCAGAAAGAGGGGGCCAAGGTTTTGTCCCAACTGTAATTTGTTCCATTTGTAGTTTTTCTGCATTTGCAGCAAGCCTTGATAATATGACCCAAACTAGAATGGAGGGATTACTAGCTTTGATCACAGTTTTAGTGCCTGATTCAAAGCCCTTTGAAGTCTTTCAGGTGTTTAAGGAAAATTCCATTGCACATAATTTACTGTGTGTGAGTTTTTTACACAAGCCTTTATATGTTGCATCTAACTAGGCAGAAAATGCCCTTTGAAATTAATACATTTCTTTGGATAATTCCTTTTCTGTTTAAAAACCTAATTACTCAGTGGTTATTGGACTGTGCAGATGGAGTTGCATTTAAATTTAGAACTGAAATCCAACCCAAAATCCAACAGAGAGAAAGAAACACTCTACAGAGAGAGATTTGTAATCTACGAGTACTGCAAGAAGATGGTGACCTGCATGCTTCAGAACAGGAGGGAGAAGCATGGTTAAGTAAGTCACAAGAGTGAAAATAAGGAAACTTGGGTTCTTTTTCTAGCCCTGACAGTAACTTTTCCTGTGACCATGGACAAACCAACTTACACCCAAATTGTAGGCATGTCCACGAATTTTAGATGCCTATATTTTGGGGTGACCAAGTTGAAACCACCATGGCCTGACTTTTCATAGATTTTAAGCACCCGAACAAGATTAATACTGTGCTCTCAGCTCATTGGCATGTATGTGGCTTAGTTTATTAACATTTATAAAAAATATTCTGGAAGCCTTCAATGGGAAGTGAAACAGAAGAGTCAAATAGTATTAACCACTAATATGAAAGCATGCAAATATCACCAGGTCCATTATGGGAGACAAAGTCCGACAAACTGTAGGTAAAACTGTCAAAAGCACTTATGTCCCATTTTCAAAAGTAATTTAGGGAAAGATTTGGTAAAGGTATTTAAGCACCAAAAGCTGAAGATTGGCATCTAGTGGAATTTTAGAAGCATCTATGCAGGTTAGGCAGATAACTCCCATTGCTTTCTACCTATCAGATACCTAAATACCTTTGAAAATCCAGCCCTTAGGAGCCTAAGTCTGATTAAAAGTTAATTGGATTTAGACTCCTAAATCATGTAAGTGCTTCTGAACATTTTACCTGCCCCTTTAATAAGCTTCCTAATCTCACATTCAGATGTTTCAGCTTTACTCAGATGTTGCTTTTTTGTACCAAGTTTATATAATTCATGTGGTTTGACTTCTCTCCTCTTCTACTTCTCTTCCAGCTTGCTGTCACTTCTTCTCCTGATTCCAGACAAACACTCTGTGGGAGGCCAGGTTTATAATCACTGACAATTGTAGCATTCTGCTACTGCTCTGCCTCTACTTGTACCTAATCTTTCCTGCGTATAGGAGCACAGTGGAAGACTCTGCAATGTCTCCTGTACACCATGCACATAGTTTGAAACAGCATACAGGAAAATGAGTATCTGATACTCCTGTGTTTGAGTCAGTAACTTGCCAGTCTCCCTCCTCCTGCTCTCCCCTCCAGCCCCATCCCAGAGTTAGGTCAGACAATGTGTTGTTAGCTAAAACACCAAAAGGATGTTTTGGATAGAAAACCAGTCGGATCCTGACCACTTTTACCACTCCATGGCATTCCGTGAAAAAAAGAGTAGTCTCTGTGTGGTTTATAAGTTCCAGCCCAAATAATTATTCTCTCTTCTCAAATTCCCTTTGTAGTTTACTCTGTAGGTGAGAAGTAAGCGCTGTCAAATCAGTAAGCAGCAACTAAGGTTACGTCTACACAGCTTCCCTCTTCTGCAAAAGCCTATGCAAATGAAGCGCAGATTACCATATTGCCACACTTCATTTGCATAATTAATTAGGAGCCGTTTTTGCACAAGAGGTTTTTGCACAAAAACCCCCTCTTGTGCAAGAGCCGTTCTTCCTCATTTTTCAGGAACAATGGCTCTTGTGCAAGAGGTGGGTTTTGCGCAAAAAGGCGCTGTGTAGACATACACTAGGAATCACTAACCTGGGAACACCCATAGTACTGAGAAGGAAGTGGCTCTTTGTAATGCTTCTCCCCTTCTCCCTCACCTGGGGGAACAGCAGCACAGCGATGCGCTTCCCCTGAGGCTTTTCCCCAGCACTCCCATAGCGATGTGGGCGATGCCTGGGAGCAGCACAGGGGCGCAAAGCCACGTATACCCACGGAGTGAGGCACCACGTAAGCACCCAACTCCATCCTCTTCATGCCCAGATCCCGCAGTTCCCTCCTTGGCCTGGCCAAATATTTAATTTAGCATACCCTGTTTCCCAGGATGTGCCAAATTAAAGAGTTTCAGGTATAGGGGGTTGTTTTTTTCTAAATTTTTGCCTAAGGTTTTCAAAGTTTTGCATTTAAAACTTGGTCTTCAATTAATGAACATGTTACAATGAACATTTATATTTAAACTATTTGTGAACAGAGTTAGCCAAATACTAGAAAACAAGGATTGATTCTTGAATACATTTGATAAGGAAATGGCAAAACATCCTGATTAATGTAGATATCACCTACCTCTTAAATCGGACTTTTCATCAGCAGATCTCAAAGGACTTATTAAAGAAACAGAATCCTACCAGATCTACCATGAAGCAGAAATATTATTCAATCCTTTATTTAAAAGGAAACTTTGTATTTAAAAGCTATCACAAGCAATGTATTGGTGGTACATTAGTATTCGAGCATTAGGAGGTTGCAACAAAGGGAAATAAGAACAACCCAGGAAACTACAGACCAGTTAGTTTAACTTCTATGCCAGGGAAGATAATGGAGCAAGTAATTAAGGAAATCATCTGTAAACACTTGGAAGGTGGCAAGGTGATAGGGAACAGCCAGCATGGATTTGTAAAGAACAAATCATGTCAAACCAATCTGATAGCTTTCTTTAATAGGATAACGAGTCTTGTGGATAAGGGAGAAGCAGTGGATGTGGTATACCTAGACTTTAGTAAGGCGTTTGATACGGTCTCGCATGATATTCTTATCAATAAACTAGGTAAATACAACTTAGATGGGGCTACTATAAGGTGGGTGCATAACTGGCTGGATATTAATGGTTCACAATCCTGCTGGAAAGGCATAACAAGTGGGGTTCAACAGGGGTCTGTTTTGGGACCGGCTCTGTTCAATATCTTCATCAACGATTTAGATATTGGTATAGAAAGTAGGCTTATTAAGTTTGCAGATGATACCAAGCTGGGAGGGTTTGCAACTAATCTGGTGGATAGGGTAATAATTCAAAATGACCTGGACAAATTGGAGAAATGGTCTGAGGTAAATAGGATGAAGTTTAATAAAGACAAATGCAAAGTGCTCCACTTAGGAAGGAACAATCAGTTTCATACATACAGAATGGGAAGCGACTGTCTGGGAAGGAGTATGGCAGAAAGGGATCTAGGGGTTATAGTGGACCACAAGTTGAATATGAGTCAGCAGTGTGATGCTGTTGCAAAGAAAGCAAACATGATTCTGGGATGCATTAACAGGTGTGAGCAAGACACGAGAAGTCATTCCTCCGCTCTACTCTGCGCTGGTTAGGCCTCAGTTGGAGTACTGTGTCCAGTTCTGGGCACCGCATTTCAAGAAAGATGTGGAGAAATTGGAGAGGGTCCAGAGAAGAGCAACGAGAATGATTAAAGGTCTAGAGAACATGACCTATGAGGGAAGACTGAAGGAATTGGGCTTGTTTAGTTTAGAAAAGAGAAGATTGAGGGGGGACATGATTGCAGTTTTTAGTTATCTAAAAGGGTGTCATAAGGAGGAGGGAGAAAACTTGTTCATCTTGGCCTCTGAGGATAGAACAAGAAGCAATGGGCTTAAACTGCAGCAAGGGAGGTTTACGTTGGACATTAGGAAAAAGTTCCTAACTGTCAGGGTAGTCAGACACTGGAATAAATTGCCCAGGGAGGTTGTGGAATCTCCATCTCTGGAGATATTTAAGAGTAGGTTAGATAAATGTCTATCAGGGATGGTCTAGACAGTATTTGGTCCTGCCATGAGGGCAGGGGACTGGACTCGATGACCTCTCGAGGTCCCTTCCAGTCTTGGTATGCTATGATTCTATGATTCTATGAACAAGTCTCACATATCTTAGATAAGTCTGTTAAAAGAGAGTCAAATAGATTTGCCTAAAGTTCTCACAGTGTACGCTGTCCTTTTGATTCAGAGTATGGAATTCCAATCTGTAATAACTGCTATTCAGAAAGTCTGTTAATAACATTGCATGAATCAGTGGTAAAGGACTGACAGCCAGCTTGGAGCAATAACTAGGCTGAGAAATTAAACTGATTCAGAGCTGACTGACTAATAGTTTTGGAAATAAGATTCATATTATAGATTTACATTCCGTGCTTTATTTCCATAGTGTTAGTAAAATCAGCTCATTATGGAGTAAATATGGAATTTTCAGGCCACCCAAAGCTCTGTAAATATAAATATTCTAAATGAAACAAAATTTCTCTGAGCTTCAAATTGGACAGCTCCTTTCACATTGGTTGGTGGTACCAGCGCAGCCTAATCCTTGTGTAAAGTAACATGTAGGCCATATTTTCAGACTCAGGTGCCTGAGTCAGGAACCTAATTTCATAATTAGACATGTCATTAATTGCAAAGTTGCTGAGCCCAATTAACTCCTATGGACCCAGATGTGCTCAGGAATGAATATTCTTGCCAACATTTCCACACAGGGTTTTTACCACTGTCCATTTTAAATACAAAGAAGAAAGCTGAGTTTCTCGTGTATTTGGGCATAAGACTGGCTCTGTTAACCCAGATACCTTTCTACTTCAGTCAAAAAAAATTTAAGTATAGGATCTAGTGCAATCTAAGATGAGGATTTGCTGACGCTTAAATGCCCCATTGTAACAGCGTGGCACTCACCTCCCGCAAGCGCCCCCATTCAGCAAAATGTGGGTTCCTGAACTACCTCAGTCTTTTAAAAGCCTTGCAGCTACTCAGCCCTCCAGCCAAGTCAGCCATCTTGGTGCCCTCCAGCCGTCTTGGTGCCCTCTGCCAGTATCCCCTTTAGTCTGTCTCTTAGGGTACATCTACACTTGCACCCTAGTTCAAACTAGGGATGCAAATGTAGGCGACCGATATTGCTAATGAAGCGGGGATTTAAATATCCCGCGCTTCATTAGCATGATCTCGCCGGCGTGTTACTCCGCTCAACAGCTGTTTCGAACATTTTTTGAGGAGTAACGTTAGTTCGAACCAAGGGGTTTGGTTTGAACTAACACGTCCCGGTGCGCACTTTCACTTTCGAAACAGCTGTTGAGCGGAATAACGCGCCGGCGAGATCATGCTAATGAAGCGCGGGATATTTAAATCCCCGCTTCATTAGCAATATCGGTCACCTACATTTGCATCCCTAGTTCAAACTACGGTGCAAGTGTAGATGTACCTATAGGTCTGTTTCCCCATTCGGAGAAAGTGGTGCCTCCAGGGCTTCCCCTCCTAGAGACAGCTTTCCTGAACAGCTCCCCACTCTGAGCTGTCCCTGGTTCTGCCAGCCAGCCCTCTTGACCTTGTCCCTTCAGGTACATGTTGCAACTGAGCTGCCTCTGGTCCTGCAGCTTCTTTTGGAGTTCTCTTTGGCCCCTGATTGGCCAGTTACTCCAGGGCCTCTCTAGCCTACTGGAAGACTTCTCTATAACCTTAGGGCCTAGCCCCATTACACCCAGGTTGTAGGTATGCATAGACACAGACATGTCTATGTGGCACAGGCCACATGCTTCAGAAAGGATTTTAATTTCTGTGATGTAATGCAGGCATCATGTGAGCATTCTGCTTATAGAACTCTAGCTCAGTGCTTCTCATGAAACCTGGCTGCACCAGAGGAATTCCCACTCAAAGAGAGAAATTGGTTTTATGCCAGAGCAGCAGCATGAAAGAGGCTTAATGCTGCTGAATTGGGGCCTTAGCATTTATACTTCTTTATATATAGCAACTAATTACCCCTCCCAGTGCACCCTCTGAGGTAAAATACGTAAGATTCCCATTTAAATAATGGGAAAAGAATGATAGATGTATGAAATGAAGTCATTCACTGAACCATGGACAAATCCAGATTACACCCTGAGGGGGGTACAGAATGGACAGGGATGTTCCACTCAGGCAATGGAATACAAGGATTCTCTGATGCTCTACACTTTGTTCACTGCTGTAGATCATGGTGTCTCTCTGTAAAGTCTGGGACTAAATAGCATGAGCTCTATTTGCCCTTCCTATCTCTTTTTTGCTTTCTCTGCCAATTCTGATACTCTCTGCCAACTCACTTCCCAGCTGTTAATGACAAATCATACCCCCTCTAAAGCACTCTGGTTTTTAGCAAGTGTTGACCTTTCAACACAAAAAGTACAGGAGGGACTTTTTGCTGACACATTAAAAATATTTGTGAATGAATCAGTCACAGTCTAGTTTTGTTCTTTTTTATACCAGTGCCACAAACTATGATAACCTAGTTACACTATTTGGTAAACATTTTATTCACAATTTTTTTTACAATTGAAAAACATTTTTTTCAAAATAGTGTCCTATTAAAATCTTTTTACATTTACAGGACATCTCTGTAAAGGGCCAATTTAATTTTGAACATGAACTTCTCATAGTTTTCCCCTTGTCATTTGAAAGTAACATTTTTATAAAAGAAACAATCATTTATCTCTTGCTGACAGAGTGGTTTGTGCTTAACTTTCTACTATCAGCTCTCTGTTTTATCAAACTTCTCATGATCCTTGGTGTTTTTCTTTAAATCTCAATTCCTGGAATCATGTGTTTATGTGAGAAGCTTAACTTTCATTTAAAAAAATACAGTTTCTAGCTGTTGTAGTTGGAAAGGAAAAAAGTGTGAAAATATGAAGCCTAACTGCTCAAAAAAGGCAAATACAAAAAACACTCAAAATGGATTATTTCTGAAGTCTCATTTATAGCCACTTTTATGATGGACAGGCCTGCCTCAATTTTTGAATGCTCAATGTTGCCCCAACCTTATGTTTTTCATAGACTGATATAAAACTTCTATGCAGTGTTTCTAGCAATGCAGAGAAATATTTATGGTACTGATTCTGTACTGAGAATCACACATGGAATTTTGAGCTGCCTGGAGTCCCTCCCATTGAAATCAAGATATTGGGGATAAGGCTGTTAAATTTAGATTAATCAACTAATTGAATAGTTGATGAAATTTGCATTGACTATTCAAATAGTCAATAAAGGCATCTCTGCCAGCTCTTGCTACATTTCAAAGGTGGAAGCACACGAGGGAAGCACAGGGCCAGTGGGGGACTGCTTAAGTCCCCCGCTCATCCCTTGCTGCCATGGCACTTCTGCTTTTAAAATATAGCAAGAGCCCCACTCTTGCTACATTTCAAAGGCTGAAACACCGCCAGTTCCCTGCTGAGCCCCTGCCCTCCCCCAAGGAAACAGTGCTGGGGGGAACCAGCTTTTAAGCCAGCTCCCCCTAGCACCGGCTCCTGCTCCCCTCCTTGCTGCCTTTCTCTAATAGAGGAAGCAAGGGGAGGGAAAAGCAACTAGTTGAGTCACTATGCTTATCAAATAGTTGACTAGTCACTTACATCCCTAACTGGGGAGAGATTCCAGTTCAGGAGAAGCCTGGCTGCCCATGGCAGTGCAGGCTGGAAAAATCTGGCTGCATGTGGCAGAACAGAGCAGGACTGGAGAACCCTAGCTGCCCATGGCAGGACAGGACCAGTACTGGCAGCAGCAGAGCATACAGCCCATCTGGGGGGAGGAAAAGGGGGCCAGAGGCAGCGCCAGCTCGCTCAAGGTTTGTGGCAGGGAACACATCTCCTGGTCCAACAAATTCTGTCATTCAGGACCGGTCAGGTCCCAATGGTGCCGGACCAGGGAGGTCCCACATGTACTAGCTCAAGACAATTGGCATCAAGCAGAGAGGCTCAACTGATGTGCACACATTTTTGATGGCATGGGTGAGTCTTTCAACTCGCCATTGCAGTAATACTGCTCCAGTTTGGAGCAGTAATGGATCAATATACTGACTCTAAGGAAGTGTTCTTTGGACTGTCAGGAGAGACAAAAAATAGGATCGCAGAGGCATTGTACAGTCAGGGATCCATGCTGCATATTAGAACAACAGTAATCAACAGCTTTCTGTGATATTTAAATTTTAGCTTTCCTCCATGACCTCTCTATCACATCAGATTGAAACAAAGCAAGCGCATTGTTTTTTAGAATTCTCTTTCCCAGTTGATCAAGAACAGACGATCTCCTAATTGTACATCCCCTTCTAGAACAGCACTTGAGCTTTTTGTTTTATAGTTTTTTGACTGATGAAAACTGACACCTCTGAGAGCTTACCACTCATATGGGACATACAAATCTGAAAAGACGTCAACATAACCTCTCCCCATCTATTCCTTTCCACATCAAAACAGACACTTCTAAACATGTTTGAAGGAGTTTCTGCATAGTCTAACCCCTTAAAAGCAAAAAGTACCAGACTGCTAATATGCCGTTCACCATATTGACATCTATGAAAGTCAAGTCAAAGAAAAATAATATGAAGACTCTAAACAGACTTTCCTAGAAATTGAGTAGCACTGGTGCTAACGAAATAGCATGGCAAAATATTCAAGCTCTTCGAAGAACAAACCAAACACCTGGAACCCCGTTATGCTGAGTGCCTGTAAAAATTGACAATTTGATTAATGCACCTAAAAAATGGTAGGAAAAAAACACACATAGTCTGCATGTGACCACCCAGCAGAACTATGGCTCCAGACCTTGAGGCATAGTTGTCAGTGAAGCTAACATATAAGCAAATGAAGGAGGGAGCCTCTAGAGCAGGCTAAAAAGCCACAGGCCATGCAATGATAGAGAGGAAGCAATTAACAATCTTACAGTGCAGAAGCTAATGCCAGAAAGAGTATCTGTAGACAGGCAGACTGTAGTTTCTGTTTGAAATCCATGCGTCCCAGGTTTGGGGGATCATACTACCATGGACCATACTGCACAACTTCAGAAGCAGCTGGTACACAGAGGACAATGGAAGATCTGCTCTCCTGGAACTTCCTTCTAGAAAACTTGCCTCTAAATTGTCCCCATCAAAAACATGTCCCAGTGGAAATATACACTCTTCTGAGTCATGGTTCTCAGCAGAGACATCAGGTGATGAGGGCAAAGATAACATTTGAACATCCTGAATTCTGAGTCCCATCTCTGGCATACCAATGCCCACGTACAAGTCTTTTTGTCCAGTGTGCTGTGACTACCTCAGTCCCTTCAAATCAGAGAGCGCAAGGAGCATGATTCAGGCTTCTTCCTCATAGACACCAAATAGACTGTGGAGAGATGTTACAACCACCACCACAATCATGTGCGTTTGTTCATAAATGGACAAAATATGAACCAAAGTTTGAACTACAACTTACGTGAATAAAGGGACACCATCGTTCTGGTTTGTTCTTATTCTTTGAAGCCTGCATGCCAGTGGGTGTGTGTAGTACATTCTACTCAGAACTTCCCTGTCCGTCAATGGACGATGTGCTCTCATTTGTACTGTGCAACTTCCAAGAAAAATTAGTAAACTTGCTCTCTGAGAGAAAAGCATAAAATAAATATGATCATTCTTTTCTACTCCAGGGTAAGCATTTTAAATAGGTAGTGGGCATCATTTTTAATAAACTTTATTATGTATTAAGGATTTAAAAGCCTGGGATCATATGTATTAGTCCCACAGATTATTTTTCCTGTACTTGTTTAATGAGAGTGTTACTAGTCAGCTGGTAATGACAGTGACACCATAAAAGAAAATTCTCAAATCAGTGTGCCAGGGTAGCACTGCCATATCCTAGATTTCACAGCCTATATTTTCAAGCAAACCTGCCAAAAAAAATTGAGAAAGAGACAAAAGAGACGGAGGTAGGAGATAGAATGTTGTCAGAAAAATCACATGAAAAGCAACAAAGTATACCATGGGACTTCAGCATCACAGAGCTCATGAAATGAAAAAGTTCCATTGATTTTCTCTCAGCTCAATGAGTGGGCTCTTTCATCAAATGTTTCTGAAAGTGGGGCCTCCTGCTGGTTTTATCATATTAAACTGGGAGCAAAACAGATTCTACTGTCAGGGTTGTTGAAAAGATGTAATCAGAGCATTGGAGTCCCAGCACAGAAAAAACATGCAACTAAAAAAAGTTAAACATAATTACTTTAAAATTCAGAGACATCTGGGGTGGATAACATTAAAACAAATGACCTTTATTTCAACTATACATATATTTTTTTTCAATCATCATAATTTGATAATTGCCTGGAGATTGCTCATTGTAACTGCAAGCTCTTGTGACTTACAAATTCTCTCCTTAGGTCACTCTCTTGACAAGCAGAATCATTTACAATATGAACCATGAACTAGTGCCATATTTTTATTCAGTAGCACTGGAAATGAATGTAAGAGCAAGAGACGGAATGAAAAATGTTCATGCTATTACAAGATATGCAAAGGTGCAGAAGGGAAGAGGAAATCTCTGCAGACAGCAGATATTTGGAGAACTGGCAATATTGTCTGAATGGATGACTGTTGCCTGCCATATTAGTTGAAGACCCTGAATAATTCCAGGTGAAACCAATGTGAGACAGCAAACAGACTAGCTGATTAAGGATTCACACTGCAAACAAAACCCTAATTTTGTGTCGATTCTCTGCCCCAAAATAAAATAAGCAACTTTGGGTTTCTGGGATTTTGGTTGATTCTGGATATGCTCAGCCTTAATCCATCTGTCATTTTGGTTTCCATGAAGGCAGAAAATTGATGTATATGTTGACAATAAATAGGCTAAGATAATATATTGAAAATATAAGGGTTGTGATGTGGGTGAAACAGTCTGCTTAGGGCAGGAAAATATTAGCAGTGTTTTTCCATACAGTGTTTTCCCTTGGAAATCAAGGAAACAAGAAAGAGTGACCTGTCTCCCAACAGAGCTAACATTATGAATGTGTTTTTCCTACAACAGGGGCGTGAACAAAGAATCTTTGTTCACAGCTACAGCCACACTGCAAAGAATGTCAACTTCCTACAACTGACTCCTAAAAGTGTAGAGATGCAATAATAAAATCACAATAGCTGTACAGTAGCTGCATTCACCACAAGGGAAAGTAAACTGTTCAGTGTGCATATAGTTAAAATACAGACTGACAGAGACACTTTCTACCAGATAGTTTACTCGCAAAACTGAATCCATAGCCCTTTGGCTGCATACAGTCACTCTTAGGCAGCGGTAGAGAAACTGCAAAGTGGTCATTGTTATGTCACCAGACCCCGGGGCACTCCTACCTTAGTTTAGAGCTACCTCAGGGTTGTCTCAGCTCCCCCTGAGTACAACATTCTCCAAGGAGCTGTCTGTCAGCCAAGGACTGCCAGAGAACAGCGAGCTCCAGCCACACTGCCCGTCATCCCTGCCATTTTCTGTATGCTAGGCTCTTGAAGGAACATGGCATAGTCAGCTATAGTTTTATGCTACCTGGTGATTTTCCTTACACCAGAGAAATAACCAGCTAGCTATTTAAGCCTGTTACGCAATCTCTTCGAGCTGCACAGCCTGGCAGCAAGATTGAGAGTCTTCTGGGCACTGGGTCAATTCCACCAGTGTGACTATAATCGACTTTTATCATGAGGGGTGTTCTAGTTCCATGCCCGAATTTCACTATCATTGACATTGAAGAAAGTATCAGAGAGGGGTGTTGTTCTGTAACAGGGAACATCTAGACAGACCAACTGCTGTGATACTATAATCAATGCTATCCGGGACTTTAAAGATATTTTCACACGCATGAAAAGAGCCTCTAATCCTGCTTCACATCCACTCTTTTGAATCAACATTACCCATGGCAGCAATTCGCTGTGGAAAACACACACCATTTTTGCATCGCCCTGCTCTATCATGTATATTCCAAGAGTAAAGAAACTCAGTTTTCAGTAATTTTAAACAAGTTTTATAGGCATAAGACTTAGCCAGTAGAGTTGCTTTTAACTACATGATATTAATGCCTGCCTTCAGAGGCTGTCACTAATTTTGGCTGATTAAATCCACAATGTAGTTTGACTACAATCCAGTCTGAAAAAAAATCTGAAAAAAAGAAAAAGAAAAAAAGAGAGATGTAAAGATAGAATGCCACACATTTTTTTAAAAAATCAAAGAAAAAATATTGTAAATACATAGAATTGTTAAGCCAAAACATTAAAAAGGAGTGAGAGAAAGACAATAAGTTTAGAAAATAACAGAATTTAGAGGAAAAATTCATCGGAAACAATACAATAGATCAGATTTATAGCAGAGCTGTGCTGTACATGGCACATTTGAAAAGGAAGAGGCATAAGAAATTCCCTCCCCTGCAACTCTGGGTAAAGTTGTTAGGGAAATAGTTTCCTATTGTAGACATGTTCCTAGTGTGTAAATCTATTTCAAAATAACTAAAATTGATTTTAAAACTCCCAAAATAACAAAATCGAAATAGTGTGTCCACAGTACGTGGAAACCTCGAAATTAGTCCAAGCCAGGCTCTGTTAATGTAGACATGCTACATCGACTTAGAGCCCCAGGAAGCACTGTGAAGTGATTAGTTCAAATTACTCTGGGGAGTAGTTATTTTGAAATAGCGGCACTAGAGTATCCACACTACCACTATTTTGAAACAACTATTTTGAAATTAGTGTTATTCCCTGAGAAAAGCAGGAGTACAGATTTCAAAATAACCAGCCTGTATTTTAAAATAAAGGGCTTGGTATTGTGGCCCTCTGCTTATAAATTTGACCTAATCCAGGTTATTTCAAAATAATTCCCTTGTGTAGACCAGAGCTAGGAGGGTTTTCAAGGTTTCAACAATTTTTCCCAACCTCTACCCACTGTACAACTGAGGCTCTAAAGGAGCACTCAAGGGAGAAAACTCAGCAGCAGAGAACCTAAAATGAATTCTTTACACTGATCTATACTGCAGAGAATATGAAGGAGACTTCCCACACCTTAGCCATTCCTTTTAGGTGACAGCTTTGAGAAAGAGTGCTGGACTGAAGTTCCAATAGATGTGGTAAATTAAATATTCTTATGTCACTTGGGTGAATATCATCTGGGCCTGGTGCTCAAAAATAATCCAAATATGAAATTATAGGGACTGAAGGTAGTAGGGGGGAGTTCCTGATGGGCTGCCAAAACTTACAGACTCAAGGTTCTGGGAAGAGGTCAAAGGAACTGAAGTCACAGGCAAGAGCAGAAGGAACTGGGGCTGTAGGGAAGTGGCCTAGGGAATAGAGATAATAAGCTGAAAGGAAGAGGCAGCAGAAAATTACTGCTTATAGGATTCCTGGGCTGGGACATGGAGTAGTGGTTAGGCCTGACCCTCCTCCACACCTTAGTCACTGAAGGAGTGGTCCAGCTGTGGACTGCTAAGCCACTGCATTGAGTGGCTGGACTCTTGTTGAAGGAATCCCCTGAAAGAGGAAGAAACTGAATGATAACATAATTGGAGGCCTGTCTCATGAAGCAGACACTGAGAGAAGGGAACCATAATGAATCTACAGGCAGAGGTGAGGATAGGAAAGCCACATGAAGTCACATCCACTAGGACTGAGCTAATTCCCAAAACACCCAGCAGGAGGTGCTGGGGCTGTGAGTGACCCCATGAAGTCCATGAGGCATTTTTCATGGCTGTAAATTCATAAATGCCCTGGAATTGGGGGGTGAACAGGCAGGTGGGAAAATTTTCAGACAATACAAAATTACTCAAGATCTTTAAGTCCAGAGTTGACAATGAAGAGTTACAAAGGGATCTCACAAAACTGGGTGACCACGGAAAGAAATACAAATGAAATTCACTGCTGATAAATGCAAAATAACGCATGTACATAATCCAATCCATACATACAAAATGGTAGGGACTAAATTAACTGTTACCACTTGTAGGGGTCAATTGTGGAAAAACTCTGTATGTGTGAAGTATAGGGGTGGTGAGGCCTGCATTCTCCCCCCTTTGCCATTCCCCCTTCCCCCTTTTCCTTACTACTGATGAGCCAGAAGCAAGCCTCTAGGAACATACATCATTGTAGCAAGAACGATTTGTAAGTAAGGGCGGGAATGTAACAATCTTGTTTACCTAAATGTACTGATCATGTAAACAAAGTCAAAGGACAAGCAGTGCAGCTGAGCCATACTGTAACAAGCAATGAGTAACCCCCGGAAATTTCCAAACTGCCACAAACAAGGTAGAGACACGGTATTTAAAGCTGCACCAGAGCACAGCAATTTGGACCTCACCGATGGGCTTTGGGTACTGGCACCTCGGAAGCTGAGACAGTCTCCCACTTCATCCGCAGCCAAAATGGGGTTTCCAGCTAGCCGAAGGGATGTAAGAAATGCCACTTTTCCTATCATATTGTTCTTTTTTGTTAAGGGGCACAGCTGATAGCTGTCAGGAAATAAACTGCTTGTGTTTGACATACCTGTGTAGCGTTTTTTGTACTTTGAGAACCCAGTGTCAGACCTGAGACTCACTCTTGCCGGCAACACCACTCAAGAAAAATTTTGGTGTCATAGATTGAGCAGATGTTTTCAAAGAGCTATGTGCTGTGGCAGTCAAAAAAAGTAACAACATTATGAACCATGAGGAAAAAAAGGATAGATATAACAGAAAATATCATAATGCCACTTTAGAAGTCCGTGGCATACCTACATCTTTAATACTGTGTGAAGTTCTTGTTACCCCATCTCAAAAGAGATATTAGAATTGGAAAAGATACACAAAGGGTAAACAAAAATTATTAGGGATATGAAATAGCTTCCACTGGAGGAAAGATTGAAAAGACTGGGACTGTTTAGCTTAGGGGAAAAAAAGGAATAAGATGGGGGATGGGGAATCTGACAGAGATCTGTGTAATCATGAATGGTCTGTAGAAAATGATATTCATCCCTTCACATAACACAAAAACAAGGGCTCACTTGATGAAATTAGTAGGCAGTAGCTTTAAAACAAACATGCGGAAGTACTTCTTCACATAATGCACAGTCAGCCTGTGAACTTGTGGCCAGAGGATTTTGTGAAGACCAAAAGTATCACTGGGTTCAAAAAGAACTAGATAAGTTCACAGAAGACAGGTCCATCGATGATTATTAGCCAAGCTGGTCAGGGACACAACCCCATGCTCCAGGTGTCCTTGAAATTCCATGTACCAGAAGCTGAGACTGAAAGACATGACACTCAATTATTGCCTTTTTCTGTTCATTTCTCTTCATTTCCTCTGAAACCTCTGACACTGGACACTGAGCTAGATGGACTGATCTGACCCAGTATCACTATTCTTATATAAATCAGTAAAAAAGTCAAAATCTCAAATTTTTTGCAAACCAACATTTAAAAAAAATTGATTTGACTTGAAACATTTTATTTCAGTTTTGCTCTTAAAATATCTTTGTTATAATTAATAAAGAATGTTGGTTTTAAAATATAAAAAACCAGAGTATTTGAACACTGACTTTTTTCCAAATATATTTCAAAACAAAATATTCATCCAAATCGACAGTTCCTAGCACACAGTTTCATTTTGACAAGTCATCTTTTTCTAATGAAAACAGGGTTTAATCAAACAAAAAATCCCAAGCAGCTCTAATTCTGCACTGCTCTAATTTACAGCAGCTGGGAAGACTTCTTGGGGGCTGTTCCATCACATTCTACAAGGAATCTGGGGGTTTCTGTTGCATGAGGAAAATACAACATAATATAAGGCTGGCACAGCTGACTTTATGCTACCTTTCTCCAGATCTTGGTACAAGGAGCATTGGAAAGACAGGGCTGTTCCCAGCATCACCAGAGACTTCATATGTGGTGGCATAAAGAGATGTGTGAGGATCTTTTTGCTCAAAATATTTTTTAAAGAAGATTTTATTTTCTGTCAAGCTGGCCAAATAGTGTAATTTGAGTTCCAGAGGAAATTCTGCTATTTTGATGTTTGTTTTTATCCCAGATTGCATGTTGACTTTTTTGTCAGAACAAAATTCCAAAATATTTAGATTTAGATGTCTCGCAATGTTTTGGTTTGTGTGGGTTTGACAAAGAATGGCATCTACCTGTGCTGCAACGGGAATTGTCATTTTGTTGTTATGCTTTTCTGAACTGGGATTTGATCTTAAACTCTCCTCCCACACAAGCATGCATTGAAGGGAAGCAGTTATTCATAAACAAGCACAGTTTTACTGGTAGCAGAAGCACTCTTGGGAGCCCTTTGAGAAGAAAGGAGCAGTCAAGCATAGGAAAAACTTCCTATAAATATCTACAAAGCCACCTCATTTTCTTCCTTCAAAATTCCTCCTTAAAACTCTTATCTGGTGATATGCCAATAAAAAACTGGAAGACGGTGTACTGGTGTGGTACAAGTCCTGGCTTTTCTGATGACCAGCATCATCTTGGATAGTTCTGGGGGTATCCAGGACTGTGAGTCACCTTGTTACTTCCCCTGCCTCCAGTAAAAGGCACATTTGCATGAGCTTCAAGGGTGTGTCAGGTCCTAACACTACCATCCTATCCTGTTAGCCACCCAAACATTCTCCTCTGGGCTCTGCCAGCCTTCACTTTGCTTTGCCAATTAACAATAGGTGGACCTTGACAGTTCCAAAGTCCCTTTGAAGTACTTGCCAGTTGTGTGTAGCCTTTACCCACTGGGCACACAGAAATACTAGGTGTGCTGTCCCTAAGGACATCCCAGATTGAACGTTTCAATTCCAGATCAGTTCCTGGTATAATACAATAACACTGAGACATATTTATAGTGAAAACAAGAACAAGTTTATGAAAGATTCAAGACAAAGTGAATAAAGACTATGGGTGGAAAGTGTTACAAGTAAAGAAATTGTGTTGTGGTTTTTGCAAGATACTAAACTTAACAGGCTAATCTTCTGTCTATAACAAGTGTAACACACCCCAAATATCCTTTGCAGCATTTCAGATAAGGAAGAGCTCATTTTCATGAATGTAAATGCACTGTTTATTCCCAGGTACAGGATAAAGGGATTTTTCTTTGCTCTCTGTATATATCCCCAAATTTCATTATCCATCCCCACGAACAGTTTAAAAACAAACCTTTGATTGTTTTTCCTGTTGATTGCACTTCCTCTGTTGACTTTGTATGTAAATAGGACTTCCATTGTGATGGCTTTTAATGCTCACTTTACATGCCGACTAAGGGATAAATGAACATCTTTTGTCCCCCAGAAATCTTGTTTGTCACTTCTGCCTTGATACAGACTTTATGAACACATTTTCAGCAGACATACAGATCTCCTTACAGAGTAACTGTACCTACATTTCACCATAGCAAAGACTACTGTGATGCTGGCTTCCAATAAATACCTTACCTGGTATTCTTCTAAGAACTGGGATGTACGTACTCAGAAGAAGTGGGTTGTGCCCACGAAAGCTCATGATACCATCTACATGTTTTGTTAGTCTGTAAAGTGCTACCAGACTATTTGTTGTTTTTTTCTGTAACAGTCTAACTCGGCTACCCCCTGAAGCTCCAGATAGTTTTGTAACTCCCTTGTCAATTAAAATTGAGTCACAATCTCATTGTTCACTTGTAGTCTGTCCGTCTATTTCTTTTTTCTGTCTGTGGCTATAGTCTTACACATCAATTGTACAATCTCCAGGGACTGTCTCTTTGTAAGATATTTGAACAATGCCTAGGCTAACCCACTGGAACACGTGTATAAATCCCTCATTGTGCATGATCCACAGAAGTTATCAGTCTATTAGATCCCCCTGTAATGAGCCTTGGTTCCTCAGCACAGGTTATTGCAGGTCATAATTTAAGGTGTGAAAGTCTCCGGTTCATTTCCTGGTGCACCAGCCATATTGGCAGTGATCACAGGTGCAATAGATGCTACCGTAATACAAATAGTAATTAGTACTAATAGGAACACAGTTAATGAAACTTTTTAAAGTTGAAACTCTCTCACACTAGGTGAAGGAGGGGACACACCAAATACAACACTTATTCCCTGGCTCTTCCTACTGGCACCCCCCCGCTATCTGCCATAAGAAGCTTATTCAAAGAGATGGGTGATGGCTAACCACTGGAGTGACATGCTACAAAACTACCTTGTTCCTTGTCACATCTCCTCCAAGTGATTAATGTGTTTTTGCACTGCACAGTACAGGGAAGCATACAAGTCAAATGTGCAATTGTATATTGTAAGACAAGTTGTATGAAAAATCAAAAAGCACCTTGTAGACATGAGTGGAGGAACCAACTATAAAAAGCACAGAGAGATGTTAATGCAAGTGTCTCAGAAGGAGATAATAAGATGGCAACAGCAACAGTAAAAGTGTTTGTACTGGTAAGCAATCCAGCCACACATCTGCCCATTCCAATAGACAGGGCAGGAAAATTGCTATCACAGTTACTTGAACTATAAATTAACTTCTTTTTCTTGAACAATAAGAAGCAATATTCAGGTTTGTAAGAGAAAAAATATGAAGACCAAAGTGTTACATTTCTAGTAAGCATGGCAAGGGGTTTTTTCTCCTCCATAGTTAGCTAAAGTAGAGTTCTACTTCTTTTTTCCACTGAACAAAATAAGGAAATGGGGTTAGAATGGGTTTCATAGAATGTTCTTTGGGGGCTTTGGTGGGAGGGAGGTTCCTTTTTGTTCTGTTTTTGTTTTAAGATAGTTTCTAGTATCTGAAAATCAAAAATTTTCAGTGGCCTTCCCTCCACAAACCCAGGGGAATTTTCTAATGGCCTGAACCCTCAGAATTTAGCTATAAGTGGGGGGGGGCAACAAACTTCTCATCCCCTGCACAAGATGGGGAGGGGGAGCTGGCTCTGCATTCCAGGAAGGGTCAGAGCCTCAGGCAGAAGGGGCAGGAGTGGGGCAGCACTGCCCAGATTGCATCAAGTCGTGACTCCTCTGGCCCCAACAGCCCTCAGAGCCACCCAGAACACATTGCATGTCACTCCAGTGGTGATTTAAAGGGCCCGATGCTCCAGTTGCTGCTGTTGCCACTGAGGTAGCAGCTGGGAACAGCTAGACCCTTTGCCCTTCTCTCCTTATGTCCCAGGCGGCAGGCCTGGCTATTAGGATATTCAAAACTCTATTTGGCTCAGTTTATTGGGAAGAATACCTCACCTCTTACATCATGAGTTAAAATGTGATCTCAGCTACAGAGCTATGCTTTGGTCCCAAAAAATAAGCCGAGCTCATTCAATAATTAAAACAATTTTGTATTAGTCATTTGACAATTGTAGTGTCATGTAATTAGGAGTAGAAGTAATAAAGGAAACTTGAGTGATTAACTGTTAGCGCATTCCCTTCCTTGAAGACAGGACACAGGAAGGGAAACTCCACAAAGCTAACCTCAGTTGAGTTTTCTGGAAGTCATTGACTCAAGTATAATTGAACATACCAGAGCTGTGCTCTTTGAATTATCATTAATGCCACCTTTTATTTAATCGGCAGATACCTGATCACTTGGAACAACCAGAGGATTCTCTGATGTCCTGGATCTATAAGCAACTAAAAGGAACAGGCAAGAGAACATCCAGCTCTTGCTAAGTGCCCTAAACTCTGATTGGAGACAATGAAAATTAGTATTATAAATGACTGCTGTTTTATGGATTTTACTTCTTGGGATGGACACTTCTCTTAACATGTGTTTGTCCATAGTGACGCACTGATCTCAGTCAAAACCTCTAGGCACTACTGTAACATAATAAATACCAAGTTATTACCCTTGAAAGATGTACAAGAGACAGATGGATTATAACTCTGGCCAAGAGAAATCTGCATTAGATCTACTTTTGTAACAAAATATATATTATTCTGCATTGTGATTATAAAAGACATCTCAGTGAGCGGACCCAAAGGATATGCAGCATTTCCAGACAGGAAGAACACTGCCAGTCCTGGTTAAGAGGGAGGTTTAGTTTTCTTTTGTTTTTTTAAGCGTGCATTAATATTTAATGAAAAGAATAACTGTGTAGATGTGTGTTATGATTTGACAGAATCTCATCCAAAAGTTGGAGTAATTGCCAGCTGAAGAAATGAATATGCATGAATCATATAAGAACCTTAAAAGAAAGGAGTAGGAAAGTGGCTTAGATGTCTATCTGTGTATTGCTCTAACCATCAATATCATAGCCCCAGTATATGTTAATCTATTTAGCAAAACGTAATTATGGGCTTCTTACCTCCTGTATGCATAGACTATATAATTGCTGTTATTGCAATAAAAAGCATTTTACATATACACTGACTACATTTAATGGCATGTTACAATAATACATTTGTATTTAAAATACAACATATTGCACTCTCTGACATGGCATGGCATCTGTGGATTTTAAACAATTAAAAACTGGTAGTTTTAATAATATTTAACTATATTTTGCTAATTTTAAGTAGCAAATACAAAAGGTTAGGTTCACTAGTACATCTTAGGCTGCTTTGTAGTGCTCTGATTATGCTTTATGCTTTACTAGTGAAGTCCTTTTGAGAAATGACATAGGAAGTTACTTGTTCAAACAACTTCACATCCACCTGTTTGTTTTTTGAAATCTTTTCAAGAACACTTCTAAGACATGTTAATAAACTTCTCTGGAACAGGCCATTTTTAATCACTCATTCCCAAAAATTAAATACACAAACAAAAAACGCCACTGAGGCAAGGAAGCAAATACACCCAAAACTAATTTAAAAACAAATACCAAAAAGCACCTTCACCTCCAAAGTAAGTTCCCATTCTGCTGCAGGGTGTCTTTGAAACTCAATGATCGTATTTTAGCATGGACTTAACACTACTCTTTCATCTGCTTACACTCTGCTATTGCATCTCTCATAATTCGTTTTGATACACCTAAATAAGCCAACTAAAATAGCTCCATCTTCAGAATTGTAAAGTGAGTAGTTACACATTTAGAAAAACAAGCAGTCCTGGGGGCATAGAGTCTCTTTCCTCTTCTTATATCAATTCCAAGCAGGTTTCCATCCATATGCATTTGAACATTTGTCTTAGGATGATGCACATGTTAAGTATGTGCTTGCAGCAAAAAACAGGATTATTTAATGAAGGGTTGGAAGCTATCAACATGGAGTGTTCTGTTCAAATATTTCAATTTAAGTGTATTTCAAGTGTGTTCCTATCCTGGTGGCAGGATATTATACAACCAAAAAAAAATCCCTACTCACATCAAAGGTGCAGCATAGGGCTGACTTTTAAGATCTGCAGGAATGTTGTATATCAAACTCTTAACCTTCCCTTCCTGCCCCAAGTCCAGTGTCAAGGCTTCTAGAAATATGTCTTTTAACACCAAGCGGTATCCCACTTCTGCATGGGGAAATACTTCATTTCAGAGTTTACAAAACAAGAAAAACTTTAGCAACTGGAAACTGTAAATGAGAAGTGACAGAACCAAATGAACCTATTCTTGCAGTTATTCAGAACCTGCTGGTGCTATTCACCCATTATTCCAGTTGTAGTCAGTGGGATCTAAAAGCCATTCAGGGATATGGTTTCTTGATCCAAGGTTTTTGACCCTTAACTAAATTTCTTCTCATACAAGTTTTACACAGGTGTAGTTTCATTGACTTCTGTCCTGATATAAACAAGTGACAGATTAATTATTTCAGTACTGCGACCTGTGCTTCTCCGCATACTCAGGAATGATCTGCAATGGGATATATAATAAGACAGAAAAGTATCATAATGTTACTTTATAAAGCTATAATATGTCCACACCTTGAATACTGCATGCAGTTGACCCATCTTCCGATTGTCATGAGGTACATGGGTGACTGGTCAGTTCATAACTCTGGAGATTGTAACTCTATGGCCTAGTCTACACTATGAGTTTAGGTTGAATTTAGTTCATTAGGCTGATTTTCCTACAATGAGTTCACAGCACCAAGCCATTTCACTGACTTTAAGGGCAATTAAAGTCAATTTCGGTACTCCTGCTTTTCATAATGTGTAATGGTAAATTTGACCTTGCATGGTCAACTTTAGGGCAGTGAAGATGCAGCACTATGTCAACATTCTTGGCCTCCAGGAGGTGTCCCACAGCTCCCCAATGTAACCACTCTGGCCAGCACTTTCAACTCTACTGCTCTCCATGGGCAGAGGAAAAAGTCTGAGAAAATGTGAATTTCATTTCCTGCATGGCCAGTATGGCAAGCAGACCTCATAGCAGGCAGCACACCTCGGCATCACACCTGACCATGAATGCCCAGGGTCACAAATGAGCACCAGCATGGAGTGTGCAGGAGACATGGACTTCATTGCTGGGTGGGGAGAGGAATCTGTCAGGCAAAACTATGAAGCAGCAAAAGAAATGCAGGTACCTATGCCAAGATCACACAGGGCATGGTGGGAAAGGATATGCCAGGGACGCCCAACAGTGTTTTGTGAAAATAAAGTTGCTGAGGCAGATGTACCAGAAGACAAAGGAGGCAAACAGATGGTCTGGGTCATCGCCGTAAACATGCCGCTCCCATGACCAGCTGTGTGTGATCATAGTGGGGAGACCTGACCAGTGCTCCGAGCCAAACCGTGGATTCCTCCCAAGATATTCTTCAGGCAGCCTCGAGTAACAGTGGGGAGGATATAGTGGGTGAAGCAAGGGAAGCTCTGTAACTGATACCACTGAGGCAGTACACCTCTGTTTGCTCATACCTAACAAAGCATGGATTGCTGACTGTGTGAGCCCCTGCCCTCCCACCATGTCCAGATCTCCCCTTCCCCACTCTCCCCACAGGCTTCTGTGGGAAGAGAAAGTTCTGCTCTTCTGGAAAATGCGGGGGCTGTTCTGAACACATGGTCACTGTGTGAATCTCTGTCCTGCCACCACTCTCAGACCCCTCCCTCCTCAGGCTCTTCAGTTAATCACCCTCACAGTTAATTTTGTGCCTAATTTCTAATTTGAGTTTGTCTGGCTTCAGCATCCAGCCAATGGTTCCTGTTAGACTTTTGTGCTAAATTAAAGAGCCCTTCTTCCCCTTATCAGTTACCTTCTTCAAAGTGCTGTCTCTAGGAATAGAAGAATGTTTTAAATATTCAGTGACAAAGAGCCTAAGGAAAGCCAGAGTAGGCTTTTTGAAATGACATTCTCTTTTTCTCACATATTATCTATATCAGCAATAAGGCTCTCACAGATGGGTCCTACTGAACTATAAGTTATAGCATTGCTTCATTACTGTGTTCACCAAATTCTGTACAAGTGCGGCTCCCTAAGTAATGGACAGCAATTATTAGTTGTGTAAGCACACCGAAGTATGGTCAGTGCTTTACAAACAAGAGAGCTCACAAACTATCCTACAGAAATGTAAAACAAGTTCTTGGGTTTCCCCTCTAAACTTTGTTTTTCCCTATTTCCCTTTATGTTTAATTTTTCACCAAAACTTTCCAATTGACTCATTTTAACCCTGTCCATATTCACTTTTTATTTAACCCTCTTTTTACCCCATTTCTAGTTTGTTCAGACTTCTCCTACTTTTCCCATCACTCCTTCTTTCCCCACCACCATTTTTTCACACTGCTTTTCTGTTAGTCTCTTCCTTTTTCCCTGCTAAGGGCCTGATCCAGTCCCTACTGAAGCCAGTGGGAAGGTTTCTATTGACTTTAGGGTTCAGGAGAGATCCGTTTCATCATGGCTACTGTGAATGTTTCACTCCCACCCCTGCACTCTGCAATCTCCACCACCTGGGGAAGCAGAGACCTTACCTAGCAAACACGTGGTAGGGCTCTTGCCTCACATAGGAGAAATGGGAAATGGGAGCTCTGAAGGCACCAATGCCCCACATGAGCTGTCCGATACAGTCAATGCCTGGAAAAACTGCTTGGTCCACTCTGCCTCTTTCCCAGGCCAATTCTGATTTTTCTTATGCTACTTAGCACAGGAGGAGCCTTTTGGATGGAGTGAAGGCTGGTGGTGGTATAACTTCTGTTCTGCGCACTGCTGCGGGGAATGCCTCAAGGAGCCTAATGCCACAAAACACCCCAGTTCAGTCATCCCTAGGGAAAGGGCCACAGGGAGAAAGTGGCTCCACCGAGATGCAATATCCACTATAAAGGATACCATTTTATGCTATTGCATTCTTTCTAGTGAAGGCTGCTCAAGTCTTCAAAGGATTATTAAATCTTCCAAGTATTATTGCCTTCCACATCACTGGTTTTCTCTATAATGGCAGCTTCATTTTCTGACTGTTCGGAGAGGAAAAAAGCTGGGCTAACAGCTGTGTAAACTTCCAGAAAAGTCCAACACAGAGCTTTTCAGGCCCACTAATTGCTCCACCATTACTTATATTTGTTCATGAAACTGCCAACAGATGGGTAATGCTCTTCCAATGCAATAGTTACCTCCACACACACATATTGAGATATGACTGTTAAATGTTTTGTTTGTTCGCTTTACTTTGCTTCTCCATGATGTGTGAAAACTGCCTCAAAATGTTTTTGAATCGCTTTCGATGCAACATGGCATGGGGAGAGCAGCTGAGCATGATTCAGCCTTTTTGGTGGTCTACATCCGTATCCTCTGAAGATTTTGCCAAAGTCTTCCAAGCAGACATAGGAAACCAAGATTCTCCAGTCCTGATACAGTATATAACTGATCATGTATAACTGATCTGAGAGCATCTTTTTTTTTTTTTCTAAAAAGACGGGAGGTCATCTTTATTAATTGTGAAGGGCATCTCTACACTACAATCAGAGGTGTAATTGCAGCACTGGTCAACATATTGCCCTAGTTTTAATCTAGAGAACATGGCTAAAAATAGCAGGAAGGCAGAAGCAGCATGGGCTTCCATGCAGACTGTCCAAACTAGCAGTGATGCTAGCCCATGCCACCATGTCCTCACTGCTATTTTTAGCATGCTAGCTAAAGCTACCAATGGTATGCTCATCAAAGCTACAGTTCCACCTCCAACTGTAATGTACACATACCCAAAATAGGTTTTTTAATTGCTTAATGGCTCATTTTTAAATTTAGAATCCAAACAAAGATATTTTAAATCACTTCTTTTTAGTGTCCAGATTTGTGTAACTGGTAAAGCTATGGCTAACTTACCCAATTTATGTCAGATGAATTTGAGCATGAATAGGGACATTCCTGGGGAGGAAGGGGGATAGGAAGATTGAGGAACAAAGATTAAACTGGAAAAGAGTTCATAGAATCATAGAATCGTAGAGCTGGAAGAGACCTCAGAAGATCATCAAGTCCAGCCCCCTGCCCAAGGCAGGACCAATCCCAACTAAATCAACCCAGCCAGAGCTTTGTCAAGCCGAGACTTAAAAACCTCCACGGATGGACATTCCACCACCTCCCTAGGTAACCCATTTCAGTGCTTCACCACCCTCCTAGTAAATAGTTTTTCCTAATATCCAACCTAGACCTTTCCCACTGTAACTTGAGACCATTGCTCCTTGTTCTGCCACCCGTCACTACTGTGAACAGCTTTTTTCCATCCTCTTTGGAACCTCCCTTCAGGAAGTTGAAGGCTGCTATCAAATCCCCCCTCACTCTTCTCTTCTGCAGACTAAATAAACCCAAATCCCTCAGTCTCTCCTCATAGGTCATGCGCTCCGTCTCCCTAATCATTTTGATCGCTCTCCACTGGACCCTTTCCACTGCGTCCACATCCTTTCTATAGTGGGGGGCCCAGAACTGGACACAATACTCCAGATGTGGCCTCACCAAAGCCGAATAAAGGGGAATAATCACTTCTCTGGATCTGCTGGCAATGCTCCTCCTAATGCACCCTAGTATGCCATTAGCCTTCTTGGCTACAAGGGCACACTGTTGACTCATATCCAGCTTCTCATCCACTGTAATCCCCAGGTCCTTTTCTGCTGAACTGCTACTTAGCCATTCGGTCCCCAGCCTGTAACAATGTTTGGGATTCTTCTGTCCCAAGTGCAGGACTCTACACTTGTCCTTGTTGAACCTCATCAGATTTCTTTTAGCCCAATCCTCTAATCTGTCCAGGTCATTCTGGACCCTATCCCTGCCCTCCAGCGTATCTACCTCTCCCCCTAACAGTATCATGTGCAAACTTGCTGAGGGTGCAATCCATCCCCTCATCCAGGTCATTAATAAAGATGTTGAACAAAACTGGCCCTAGAACAGATCCTTGGGGCACTCTGCTAGAAACCAACCGCCAACCTGATATTGAGCCGTTGATCACTACCCCTTGGGCCCAACAGTCTCGCCAGCTTTCTATCCATCTTACAGTCCATTTATCCAATCCATATTCCCTTAACTTGCTGGCAAGAATATTGTGGGAGACCATATCAAAAGCTTTGCTAAAGTCAAGGTATATCACATCCACTGACTTTCCCATATCCACAGAGCCAGTTACCTCATCATAGAAGCTAATCAGATTGGTCAGGCATGACTTGCCCTTTGTGAATCCATGTTGTCTATTCCTGATCACTTTCCCCTCTTCCAAGTGCTTCAAAATGGATTCCTTGAGGATCCCCTCCGTGATTTTTCTGGGGACTGAGGTAAGGCTGACTGGTCTGTAGTTCCCTGGATTGTCCTTCTTCCCTTTTTTAAAGATGGGCACTACATTTGCCTTTTTCCAATCATCCGGGATCTCCCCCGATCTCCACGAGTTTTCAAAGATAATGGCCAAAGGCTTCACAATGACTCAATCTTAAAGACAGTGGCTAAAAATAGTACTTTTCCACAGAAGTGTTCAAAAGTATTCATTGCCTGAATGATCGCTAAAGTTCATATCTCAGCCAGAGAGCACAAGAAAGGTAGTTTAACTCCCACCTGTTGATTTTGCACGTCACTTTTAGTATTTCCTATATAATTAAGCAGGCTCACTTGTGAACAATAGTGTCGGTTGCATGTAAAGTTCCACTGATGAATCTTTTTCCCAGATTAGTTATTTTATTTTGAAGTGAAATCCTTAACAGCATTGTTTTGCTGCTATTTCTTCAAGTCATTCCCTTGCTGTGTCTTGCAGCTTTGAATGAACCATATGTCTTTAATACTGTTCCACCTGCCTCTCATCAGTTCCTTTTGATCACACCTGGAAGTCTTAAGACACAATAATTCATTTTCCAGTAACATGCTAAGATATCAGAACATCCAATGAACTTCTAGTATGAGTTTTGTATCTTTGTACTGTATATGGAAGCATCCACGTACTCATCAGTAATGAGACTTAAGTATTTTTGGTAACATTTTCAAGTTTTTAAAATAGCCTTCTGGGGGGTTTTCCCCAGTAAGATGTGCTTAGAATCTGAAATGGGTTCACTCTGTTCCTATCTAGTCCCATCAAGGACAGCACATGGCAGGTAAATCCTTATCTAAAAAGTGGGCTGCATATAGGTCCTGTTCCTAATCTTCCCTCGAAGACCACCTACCTTTCTTGAATACATCTATGTCATCATGACTCATTGCACATCTGGGTGTTTGGACATCCAGATTACATGCAACAATTCTATTTAGAGCTAATCTTCATTGCAAAGTTAATTCCATTTAAAATTAGAGCATGCCTCAAACTGATGTCCTGTCCACACATAAAACTCCTTAACAGAAGTCCAGTGGTGCTTTTTAATTTAAGTTAGCTAATTTAGCAGCTGTTAATATGACCATGCTGTATCACGGGCACAGAACACAGGCTAGTGCCATTTGAGTGCCATTCCAATGCCTTCTCACAAATGTAGTGTGTGCCCAGAAGACAGACAAGTATTTCCATAGTCCACAATTAAAGCATTCATAGAGCAGTTCAACTTAGTGTAGTGCTGAGAAATGTGGGATGTAACCTCCCCAGCAGCCTTAGTGCACCACACAAGTGAGTACAGCACCCCAGAGGATGTAGTCCAAAGATTATTTCACGGCATGGCTGCACTTACTTGAGTGAAGTAACTTACTTAAATGTGTAAAATTCAAGTTAGGTTGGCACTGACAACATACCCTGAACCTGACAACTCTCCTACCTCCTCAGGTCAGCCAACAACATTCCAGACTAAAAAAAGAGGGGGAAAAAACCCTTTCATTCCTCAAAAGGCACATCCATTTTCACTCTAGCTGCTTTATGTACCTTTCAGATAGAATTCATATCAAATGATGTCAGAAGTCTGATTCCACTTTGTTTTTCAAAGTAATTCCTCGCTGGGTTTCTAAAGTAGTATGCTGCTTTAAACAAGGTAACCCATATTCCAAATTTCTTTAATTTCCTAGTATTCTTTGACATCAGATGCCTTGAGACCCAGATATTCAAACCTTTTTGACTCACAGCTGATTCTCTGTCACTTTCACTTTTGAATGCAGAATTGTTACAAATTACAGAATTCCAAACAGGCATGCCCCTTTTTCAATTGCCTGTTCTGATGTCAGTCACTCAAGCATCATGAAAGACTTGATAGCCTCTTCCTGAAAGTGCTCATTTCAGCAGAAAGTGTGGAGTGCTCATACGGTCAGATTTAAGTCTGAAGCTATGATGATACAAGAGGACAATTGTCGGACATAGCTGTAGAAAGCTCTTTTCTTTCTCTTTGTGTTCCATTCTTCTAATGTTTTTGTGCTTATACAAATGATTGAAGCTATAGTGCGATCTGTTTTGGAGGCTGTATGCTGAGCTGAGTGGCCTGCTAGGCTAGGCTAGGATGAGAGATTACAACACTCTAGCAATTTTATGTTCATATTTCTGTGGATTACAGGAAAACATAACACTGCACACCATATTATGATTGGTAAATCCATAGTAATTCCATTGCCTTCTGAAAGAAATCATTCCAGCATAATGCAGACCAAAATCTATCCCTCAGATTAAATCAAAGCTTTAGAAGACCTACAATTTAAGGATTCCATGAAAGTGATGGATATTCTGATCAAGACTTGCTCTGGCACTCCCTTATCAAAGCACATATAGGGCATGTCTAAACTACATCCCTCTTTTGAAAGAGGGATGTAAATTAGACAGATCAAAATTGTAAATGAAGCTGGGATTTGAATTTCCCACACTTTATTTGCATAATGGCAGCCGTGCGTCCTTTCGAAAACAGGTATTTTGAAAGTGAAACAGCCACCTAGACACAGTATTTTTGAAAACCCCCCACCTTTTTTGAAAGATCCTGTACTCCTCACAAAAATGAGTACAGGATCTTTCGAAAAAAGGGTTTTTTTCAAAAGAACCGCGTCTAGACGGCGGTTTCACTTTTGAAATACCCGTTTTCGAAAGAACACGCGACCGCCATTATGCAAATGAAGCACGGGAAATTCAAATCTTGGCTTCATTTGCAATTTTGATCTGTCTAATTTACATCCCTCTTTCGAAAGAGTGATGTAGTCTAGACATATAGTCTACACTGGCATGATTTTTCACAAATGCTTTTAACGGAAAAGTTTTCCGTTAAAAGCATTTGCGGAAAAGAGCGTCTAGATTGGCACGGACGCTTTTCTGCAAAAGCACTTTTTGTGGAAAAGCGTCTGTGCCAATCTAGATGCGGTTTTGAGCAAGAAAGCCCTGATCGCCATTTTCGCGATCGGGGCCTTTTTGCGCAAAACAATACCGCGTTGTCTACACTGGCCCTCTTGCGCAAAAGCATTTGCGCAAGAGGGCTTTTGCCCGAACGGGAGCAGCATAGTATTTCCGCAAGAACACTGACAATCTTACATGAGATCGTCAGTGTTCTTGCGGAAATTCAAGCGGCCAGTATAGACAGCTGGCAAGTTTTTCCGGAAAAGCGGCTGATTTTCCGGAAAAACTGGCCAGTCTAGACACAGCCAACCTGTATAGTTACAGTGTATGCCCCCCCAACATCTCCAGGTATGTGCTTATTTAGCCACAAACACATCTTACCTAAATCAGATATGTTAGCCATAGGTATATTTAGTTTTTACCAGACAGGTAAATCTGGACACTGAATGAAAGTGTTTTAAAATACCTTTGTTTGTTTCTAAATTTGAAGATGAGCCATTAAGCAATTGTTTTTACATGTTGGGTAGGTATACACTCCACAACTGGAGGTGTAGAGGTTTGCAGCAAATCAAAGAATCAAAACAGAGGGGCGGAAAGTGAAAAAAAAGGAAAGATAAAGCCTCTGAATGCCAATAATTGACATGGCGGCAATTCAGCAAGATTCTAGTTATTTAGAATTTAAGATATGTACAACTCCAGTCCTCAACTACATAGAGGAATGTGATCCTATTAAGATTTTAGCAACATGTTAATTATGTGTAACTTAAAATGTAGCAGTAGGTTTCAGTTTACTACTTAAAAGGAGTCATTAAAAAAGAAGAAGTACGTTGCTCACTCCTGGATGCTAAAAGAGGCCTAACTACAGTAATCACATCTTGGCATACCATAATAACTTATGAGAATTTTAATAAATGCACAAAATAGTACTGAAAGTTGTTAAGGGTTTTTCACAATACCATCTAAAATAAAGTCATATATCTGTATACTGTATATAATTACTAAGCTGTCACTAATTACTGTGCTGTACACTGAAAGATAACTTTAAAAATACTCTTATCTGCATTCTGCCATTTCTGAGTTCCTGGCAAGAGCATTTATAGTGCATGAGTGTGGAAAATTGACAGGTTCTGCATATTTTGTGCTTTTTCATGATGTTTGCTACATTCAGCCCAATATAAGATTTCAGATATGTTTCCCAGCTCATCTCACTGTGTAAATCAATGTATTAAGCCAGCCTAGCAGAAAACCAGAGCAGGCAGACAGAAAATGTGCTTATTCTAAATTTTTAAAAATGGTGAGCTGTTTTTTTTATAAAATGTAATGGTGAATAAACATTTAAATAGTGGGTTACTCGCTAGAGAGTACGCCACACGTCATGTATCCAAGACAGGAAGACACATACCGGAGAGGGAAAAAAGGCTTATTGACTCTATAGATTTGATTATTAACAACAGAAAAGCATCTACATACATCACTTAATAAGAACTGCATCTATTAAGCCGATACTAGTTACATATTTCTGCAGAGGGGAAAAAGCTGATTTAGAAAAAGCAACAAGTCTATCATTCAAAGCATATGTCTATATGTTAGCAACTATAATTAAGGGCTTTTTTTTTTTTTTAACTTTGTGGAAATGGAGCAGCAGACTGAACATTTGACCCTGTTCCTTTTCAGTATGAGTTTCTTTGGCTACTTCCTTCTTTGCCCATTTGCATAACTCTTTGCGCTTTTAAAACTACAGGTTAAACCTCTAAAATCTGGGACTTTCTGGTCTGGCAAAATCCATGGTCTGGGAGGACCACAGATATTGCTGAATCAGAGAGCCCTGGCTGGCCAAGTTCAGGGATTGGGCTGGCAGTGGAGAGCACAGCCCCAGCAGCAGTGGGGCCAGTGCAGTGGAGAGCACAGCCCCCAGCTGGTTCTGGTGTCAGGAGCTCAGCCCCAGATGAGAGCACAGCCCCAGCCAGGCCAGTATAGTGGGAAGCGTAGCAGAGGCAGTGTGGCCAGCAGCTGGGAAAACAGCCCAGCCTAGGCAAGAGCACAGCTCCACAGGGTTGGGGGCAGTGGTGTTGGCAGCAGGAAGCAGGGCCAGGAGGGGAGCCTTGACCTCTGGTTCAGCAAACTCCATGGTTCAGGACCACTCAGGTCCCGAGGGTGCTGGACCAGGGAGGCCCCATCTGTATTACTGTTACCTGTGGGAATTTATCTATCCCTTCCTATCCTTCTGGTTTATCTCCCGCTCGAGGAGAATAATCTAAACAACAGGAAAAGTAATTAGCATTGCAGGTATAAGTACATGTTATGGATTTTGGGTAGGAGGGAAAGGAAATACTGATTTGCTATCAAATACCATAATGAATAGGAGAACCAGTTCATAAATTCAAAGTAAACCTGTTTCCTTATACACCATAAAGGTGCACAACTACTTAAATCATGGATTTATTACTTTTGGTATCTGATAGTTGGAGGAAATATAATGTTCTCTGAAGGATACTAGAAAACCTTGATGCCAACCAGTGGGCCATAAAAAAGCAAGAGAAAAAGGAGTGTTAATAAAGTCTGAGAACCCAATGACTATATAAATAACATTAATAAGGGAGAAAACCCTACAAATTCAAAGACTGCAGAACACTTGGAGTAATTAACCCATGTTGTAATGCTAAAAATTAGCAAAGTGCAGGCAGCAGTTTGGCTTTTGAGTACAAAACGTCATATGATGGAGGCAAGCTCATTCTCTTCTGAATCATTAATTTGTATTATTTACAGTCCATTATTCTGAAGAAAGCTGAAGCTGCAGGGCCATTGTCCGGTAAGCATCAAGGCCGTGGGCTTAATACTCATTTACACAATGATCCCTTTTTACCACTTTGGCAGTGTAAAGTGACCTTAGAGTTCAAGGTAATGCAAATCAGGCCCAGGAAGAATGAATATAGTTCTTTCTAAGGCTCAGAGTGATCAGAGAAACAAATATGCTATTGAATTTAGAAATAACTAAAGAAAATTAGTTGATGAGTAGCCCTGTGACACCTTAGAGCTGTGGTGTCCAACACACTAGTCATATGTGGCTATTTGGCTGGTTGAGTGTGGCTAGTTCACTATAGCAGTAGCCACTACCTCAGAACTGGTTGGAGACCATGGCCTTAGAGACTAACTATATATATATATATATATATATATATATATAAAATCAAGAGCTTTTGTGGGCAAAACTCACTTCATCACATGAGATGATCTATCCAGGCAAAACCATTGCTTCCCCCTCAACAGGCAGGAGAATGGAAACTAGCAGCTCTTGAAGGATAGAAGGGAGAGGAGAGATAGAGATGCAAAAGGAAAGGGCCATTGCTGACTTTATGTCTCCCTTCTGGAGTCTGGGGAAAACCTTTTGTTTAAAAAAAAACAACAGGGTAGAGAGGCAGTAGAAATTCTTCACCTAAGTCAGGGATAGATCAACCATTTATTTATCTAGGTTCCCCATCTACAGAATCAGGACTTTACACGTTTGATCTTGAACTGTCTCATAAGCTACCAGCTGATTTCTCATGAACTTTTTACTTTACTCAAAATAGCCACATCTCATTATTTCTAATAGGACAGAAATCCTGTGATGAAGATGGGTTCTGTGTTAAGGCAATTTGGTGGGGGAGGAAGGAATTGGTGAGCATACAGAAACTAAACATTTCAGGTAGCAGGATGTGGAAAGATGTAGACAGTGGATTCAGGGAGAGAGGCTGATTGGAACAGGGAAGGAAAAATATGGGAGTTGAGACAGAGAAGAATAGGAGGAGTAGGAAACTGAGGAGGAAAAATATGGAATAAATGAAAGTGTGGTGAATGGCAGTAGGACAGGACATGGTGGAGCAGGGAGATGAGGGACAATCAAAGAGACAGAGAAGGCATGAAGGAAAAAGAGGGAAAAAATGACAGTATCCATACCCTAGGCCTGGGATCTGAAGGTTAGCAAATTCCTCCTCTGAGCAGCCTGTTGGGGAAGCCTGAATACATGTGCATGCATTTACAGCTTAATTTTGAACCTGAAGTGAATGCCCAGAGTTAGGAGACAGGTACATTACCCCAAAGATCCATAGTCAAAACACAGACCAAAGAGCAGTGGGATTTATTATCTTTTAAATCATTATTTCAAATCCAGACTCAAGGTTTTTGAGCACTTAACATTGAAAATACCTGCAGTCGGAGAGTGGGAAGGATGCCTCCAAAAATAAAACTCTCCTGCCAGTATGGGCTCGGAGGCAGTTCAATGGCCTCCTACAAAAAAAAGAGGCTTGAAGGTTCAATTGCTCATGATTAACCTTTCCAATTATGCATGCAGGTGGGGGAAAGTTAAGCAGTCCACAATCACACATCAGTCTCCTCCAGCCAAAAAGTATTAAGGATGCATTAGGGTGAGAACCTGTGGAGTTCCCATTCCCCCGGGGCAGGATAATGTGCTCCTAGGGTCAGATCCTAAGCCTACTGCACTCAATGGGAATATTTGCATTGACTTAAAAAGACTTCAGCTTTAACCTGTACTTTTTCTTCTAGACATGAGAGCTGGGATAGCTTCTTAGGGGAGACTACTTTGAAAAATACTGAGTCTCTACATTGTGCCAAGGGTGAGTCAGGAGAAGTGCAGGAAGAATACAACAAGAAGTAAGAGTCTGTACACGCTGCAGAATATATATTGTTATTATCATTTTGAATGTATTTGTATGCAGTAACAAAGAGTCCCAGTCATAAAGCCTGACCTCACTGTGCTAGGAGCTGTACAAACATAGAAAAATAGGCCCTGTCTCAAACAGTTTGAATATTACACACATGATATAAGCATGTGTGATGTGTTTGTCTCACCACATGGCATCTCCTGTTGGTCAGTCCTGGGAATTAGCTCTACTGCTCTACTAAGCGTGCCCTTTTTTGGCCAGTATTTTGCCCGTCATTACCTGCCTTTTTTTGTCTCCACCACCTCAGTCTCTGGATCCCTCATGGACAAAAAGCCCCGTCCCTCATGGTACTGCCCTCCTGTAGTTACCCCTAGGCCTTGCCCCTAGGCCCATCTTGCTTCAGTGTCCTTCTTCATCTAGCCCCTTTCCTTAGAGGCAAACTCCACTTGTCAGAATTGGCCATTCATCATTGGCAAGGGAGGTTGGACCTGCCGCCTTTTCCTACCCTGGCTACCCCTATGCAGCCCTAGTACCACCTTAGGCCTTGGTAGCAAGCCTTCAGTCTGAGAGTTTGCTGGGTTGGAGATCCCCAACTCCTCCTGCCTTTCCCCAGCACTGCTCTTTCCCAAGAACCTGTCACTAGCAGACAGCCTGGTCTATCTTACTCTTCAGCCAAAGTGAGACTGTCTGAGCTTCCACTAACCAGCCACATTTTATACAGGCCCACTGGGCCCTGATTGGCCATTCATCATCATAGCCCAGGGCAGCCCTTTTCCAGGGCTGTGTTTTAACCTCTTATCAACTAGTGTGGGGCAACCACCCCATCACAGTGTGTCATAATAGTTCTTAGGTACAATATTGTAAAAGACATGTGTGTTTAGCCATGTTTTTTCAAAGTTGTGAAATGACTTCCTGAGGTTATTCCACTCTCTATCTCTCTGACTGGTCTGAGTCCTTTATTCCAAATAAGCTACATATACCCCACACAAATTCTAATTAGTGTATGTGATTTCCACTTTAACTATTTGCCATATACTGTCCCAGGTGGAACATACAGCAGAATAAGAATGTTCTTTGTTTCCACAGCTTCAACATTTGTAATGTCTGTGAACATCAACTATCATACCACTGGGGTGCCAATAAATATTGTAACAAATGTAGGTGTTCTCCAGACTGCACTTTTACCCAGAGAGGTCTCAAACACTTGTGGCACCCTGCCATGTGAGAAGTGTTCCTAGCCCAGGAAGATGAGGGAAGATTCTATGCATGCCTATTTCCTATCCTCCTCATTTGCAGGAGGTAAAAGCTACTCTTGGTGGTGGTGGGGCGAGGAGCAGGGCAGAAACAGCAAATAAAAACAATAGTTGAACTGGTAATTCAGAAGTTAAATTACTTGTGGATGGATCCAACGTTTAGGGTTCAGAAGATGTCTCTGTGGCAAGATGATAGTAGTTTTACTCTGGGATTTCTTGGGACTGCATAATTAGATTATGTATTGCTATGGAGATCAGGATGGCTCCTCTGCCATCTTTTGTCCACTAATTCCACCCTGGGGGCTAGAAGGACTTAAGAGTATTTGTTGGAGATTTCACTTTCAAGACTGAAAAGGAGAGAGCAGCTGTGTGCTTGTATTCCCCAGCTATATGAGTGTCTTTACTGAGATGTGTTTTCAATGAAAACGTGCTCTAATATTCCTAGGGTTGCACCTGACCTGGCAGCACAAAAACACTGTGCATTTACATGAATATTTTCTGCGTGGTTAGCTTTAATTGAGGCACACTTTTCCTGCCTTGAAACTAGATAACAAGCAATATTAATTTTAAGTTTGGCAGAAAGTGGGATCCAATGAGTCCCTGGTCAGGACGGTAGCATCCTGACAGGATCTATGTTTTAAGGGAATAGTTGTTTCAGAAAGTCTCTTTAAGCAAGATAGACCAAGCTTTTTTATGTTTATGTAAATAGACACATTCTAAGTTTCACAGTCCTTTTTCTTAAAATATCTGCCCATTCATTGTTGGCTGCAAAAAGCTAGTTAAACATTTCCTTACTATGCTGTAAAAGACCTGAAGAGGCACCATGTGGGGGGCACCCTCCCCTTGAGACCCTCCCTTTATTTGCTTACAGACTTTAAACTTACCCAAACGGTCCTAGAGTGAAGTCCAAATGTCACAACCTCAGGATTCTTACATGACTTTTGTCCAGATTTTTTCGTATGTCTCATACAACTCACCCTTCTAAGCACAGGATTACTAGATTTCCTCAGTGTCACCTGATAAATGAAGAAACTTTAAAACAATCTCTTCCCCGCCCATCACCTGAAGTAACATGGTCGCCCCACATGCCTCAGCATACACATCTTGTGGGTTCCTCTAAGTCCAGCAAGGTACCCGAACTTTGTCCACAACAGTAAGCCCTTGGAACTTTCCCTACTCAGGTTCTTTATTATCCCACCCCTTAATCAGGACAGCAGGCTCCAAAATAACTCTCCTGAACCTTTCCTTTCTCAGGTATCCTCCCCCGCACTTTTCCACTGCCTTTACCAAGAAACTCTCAACTCTCTGCAGGAATTTTCCAACAACTTGCTTCCACTTCTTCATTCATCTGGGGAATCTGGGAGTCCTTCCTGGTGCCGCTGGCTGAGCTTCCCTGCTCCAGGTACCTTCCCTTCTCCCACCCAGAGAGGGCCTGCAGAAAACATCTTTGCTCTCCCAACAGCTCCCCCGTAATCTGAGCGTCTTTCTTTATGAGAAGCTTCTAGTCCCTCCTCATCTGAGATGATTACTAAAGACCCTAGAGGGGGGTTGCTAATTAGCCATCTAGGGGCCAGCCACGTTGCAACAATGTCAGTGAACTTTGTGGCACCCTCACAAGGCCCTTTTGCAGCTGCCATCCCAGCCCTGCAACTAAGGGAATTCAGGGACTGCTTCTGCATCCCATGGTGCCCTGGAGGGAGCAAGGAGGAGGCAAGGCCTCGGCCCACCTTTGCACCAGCCCATAGAATGGGCTCACTGGCTGCTGGGTCATTCTGATTTAAGATGACCGTACATCCCACTTTAGTTGGGACAGTCCCTCTTCTTTTTTAAGCCCTTTCCTGGCTGTCCCAACCTTTTTAGCCAAAATTGTCCCATTTGCCCTTGCTGACTCGACCAGTGGGTAGGAGCAAATGGAACAAATGCTCATTTTTGTTAAAAAAAAAAAGTGAAATGCAGAGGGACATGCAGGGGGCATTAAGCAGTAACCCCAAACCAGTGCAGGGGTAGGCAGGGCTCAAGTGACAGGCCCACTGATGGAGGAAGCAAAATTCCACAGCCACCCACCACTTAAAGTGCAGTGTGGCTTAGGAAGGCCATCTACCCACCCACCTCCCCCCTTGCTTCCCACTGTTCTCGAAAGCAGCCAGCACCTCACTGCAGCCCCTGGGAGAAAGAGAGTCTCTTCAGCTGTCTCTGCCCCAAGTGCTGACTCCCCAGCTTTGATTGACCAGGAAATGTGGCCAATGGGACCTGCAAGAGCAGTGTCTGTGGGCTGCTGCATGTAGAGACCTCCTGACACACACACCTGCTTAGATGCCAGTGTCAGAGGGGTGTGCTTGTCACTTTTGGGAGCTGCTCTAGTAATTGCTGCCCCTCTGATCCCATCCTGCACCCGAGCTCCCTGCCTCAACCAAAAGCCCGCACCCCATGCCTCCTCCCAGAGCCCAACTCCTCATGCCTCCTACAACCAAACTCCCTCCCACAGCCAGACCTCTAACGCCCTCTCCTACCCAAACTCCCTCCCAGAGCCAGCACCCTTTTCTGCACCCCAACTCTTCGCCCTAGCCTGATGAAAGTAAGTGGGGTGGGGGGAGGAGGAGAAAGGGGGGATGGAGTGAGCAGGGGGGGCTCAGAGAAGGAGCAGGCCAGGGGGGTGAGGCAAGAGTCTTTGGGTTTGCACAGTTAGACAGTTGGTAATCCTACCGGGTGGATATATAGGAGCCCTGGCTGTGCCAGAAGAACGCATCAAAGTAATGAACCAGCAGCTCACTTGGCACCAGCAGCGCAGGTACAGAACTGCTCAAATGTCAGGCAGACCATGTCTGCTTGGGTGTGGCTTGTTCATGTGTGAGGGCCCTTGATTGTTCTGCAGTGGGCCCAGAGTTGCTGTTGTCAGAGCAGCATCCTCCACCTTGCACCAGGCTGGGGTGGAGGGTAGGCAGGGCTCCCGTGAACAGCAAGCCCAATCTGGTTCAGGAGGAGGGGCTTGAGCGAGTGGAGAGGGCCAGATCCACCTGGGGGTGAGGGGAGCTCTTGGAGAAGTGGCTTGGGCCAGCCCCATTGCAGGGGAGAGCTCTGGCCAGCCTTGTATGGTGTCCTGTTTTCCATTTGGGAAATATGGTCACCCTATTCTGACTCCACCCCTTGTACACTACTGAGGACATTGGCTAGTTTGGCCATACATTAATATTGTTAAACAAGGAATTGTGTTCAGCACTCTACAAGAAAAGTACTGTTCTGAGTTAAAAGAGCATCCTTGCAAGTCCCAAGGGATTACACACATCTGCTTAAAAAAATGGAGTAAATGACAAAAATAAAATGAAAATATTTTATAGGAACTTAAGAAGCAAGATGTGTAGGGGAATATTTACACCTGGTTTTGATTCTGTGGGTATATAAAGAGAGTTTTGTTTAAGGTAGGATTTCTTGTACCTTAATTTTAAAAAGTTACAAACACACACACACAAACACACACACACCACAATTTTGTTTACATGATTTTTGCAAAGGACTCCACAGATGATTGGAGAACTAGCAAGAATACAACATCCCTGAGAAGAGATTGAAACCTGAAGAATTGAAAGGTGAAATGACTTTTAGTCAGACATATTAAAGCTTGGGAGAGGATTGTTTGTGTTTTGCTGACCTAAATCTAACTCAAACTCCTGGAAAAGACTTTAGAGAAGATTTTTTTGGAAAATTTTCAACACCATCTATTTAATTTCAGTACCAAGGAAGTATCCCTCAATTCTTCAGTCCTCCAAAGCATTCCCCTCAGCAAAAGGAAGGAAGACAAGACTCGATGGTTCTGACACAAAACACATACAAAGAGGAACAAGATTTGCAAGAAGTCTTTCAGGCTTATAGAGCAGCAAAAGAAAAAATGCCACAAACATTTCCCTTCCCCTACACAGGTCACCTATAAATAATATTAAGTGTGTAAATAATAAAAGAAAATTTTGATTTTGGTGCTGAAAGAATTTTGCCATTTGAATTGCTAGACTAACTAACCATTTTTATTAAAGGAGCATGTAAGATGAAGCAAAAATGACCAGAAAGGCTCAATAACTAGGATCTGTGAAATCCAGGTCCATAGGGTGGGGGAGAAGAAAAGCACCACATGGGTACTATTCCCCACGACCACCTTCACCACACACACAGTGGTAGGGGGACTAGGCTTGTTTTGCTTGAAATGTGATTTTGTTAAAAATGGTAGATTTCAAGCATTAGATTGCAAAGACAACTCTGCAAATAATTAAGGTTGTAAACATGGCTCTGTTTCCCACCAGACATTTAAACCAAAGCAACTATTTACAAAAATCAACCAGACACTCATCAGAGCTTTCAAATCTCAGTAAATAATCAGCAGAAACATACCACAATGAAAATGTTAGTATCAGAGTCAACATGGATAAAAGTGTTTTACACATAGAAGTGCTGAGTTTGTTCTGCAAATATTGGGGGGGGGGGAGAAGGTAATGGGCAGAGATGACCCTCGACCAAAAAACACCCCAGGGAAGGAGCATCTTTGGTGCCCCCTCCATTTTTTAAACTTCTGAATACCTACTTTTTATTACATTTGTAGTCCATTTTACAACTTGGTTGCATAATTTGCATGAACAATTTATCTCTGTCATAAAAGACAATAAATGTGTAGGCTAGCATCTGTAAATCTGTATTTATTTATGCCACATATTAGCAATTAAAAATTGTTTCCTCTGTGCTTAGAGAAATTTTCTAATTTTAAGATAAATTGAATTGTACTAACATCAAGAGACTGAACTGTCCTCAGACATTATGTGATAAGCATGGCAAAAGAAGTAACAGTATTTCTTGTATACTGTTGCCTAGATAGGGGTTCCTTGCTAGCTCTGGTGACTCATGACATATGTCTTTTATCAGTATTACTTACATTCTTCAAGTCCTAAAACTAGAGCTATCCAGTCCATAGGATGCTTTGGGACAGCTGCCCCAGGCTCCAGGCTCCGTTCTGTCACGTCGCCCTCTCCCGGCCAGCTGCACTCCATTTCACTGCGGCAGCATAATGTAGAGTGCCCCAGGCCTAGGGCACTCTGCTTCCTACCACCACAGAGAAGCAGAGCAGAGCAGTGTGGGAGACCACAGCAGAGCAGGAACGGAGCAGATTCCCTGGCCACTCATATTCCTACCACCACAGTGCGTGCAGGAGGGGTGGGCCAACCCTGGCTGTTGCCCCATGCTAGGCCCTATAATCCCCTGGCTCACATTGCTCGGGGGTTGGGGCAAGGAAGCGAAGCAGAGGCAGGTCTTGGGAGAAGCAAGGGCAGGGTTTGGGGATGGGGTGGAGCAATGATGGGGTGACGCCTACGGGAAGGGGGTTGCCCCAAGCCCGGCACCTCTCTAGTGAGGCTTGAAACGCAAGTACGCTTTTACAATTACACAATGAAATAAGGTTCACAATATCGCAGCCGGTCTCTCACTTCACTTCACTCTTATATCTCACTGACTGGCTTATATACCTTCAAGAGCATGGCTGACAACATTCTATGAAGTTCAAGGGGATGAGTGAAAAAGAATTCACATACAGATTCCTTGAAACATTTTACTTCAAACATTCTATCTTCCATTTTGTCACTAACAACAAAACCAGCACTCTGAGCCCAGCGCACCCCAACCCTGGTACTTCCGGTAGTTGCCTTGATTGACTGTCCCTAAATCAGGCCCTGAAGATAGGTTCCACATTATTCAAGCTTACACATATTGTTTCTGAGTATTTGGCAGTCTGGTAGTTATAAAAAATGCTTATACAACCAAAAAAATTGAGCACAAATGATTTCAACATTAGTCATTCTCCTATTTCAAACATTTCAGTCATCCCATCAGGAAGTAGAAAGAGAATCAGAGGAATAAGGTGACTAAGGAATATCAACAAGCCAAAGCAACTAAAATTTGTGTGCACCAGCAGTTCCACAAATAAGCAGCTTTGTGGGAAAACATCAGTGAGTGAGTGGCTTTGCAGACAGGGAAGGCTTCTTTGCAACAAACCCTTCAAAGCAAAAAGACAGGTGTTCCATCTGTGTTATGACTGAGAACCTGTCTTCTTGAAAGGGAGAGACTGATTGTTCCAGCAAACACATGGAAGAAAAACCTGACTATAACAGATGGAAGATATATTGGTAATGAAAATGGAAGCAAAGGAAAAGAATATTTTGGACGAAACCTGGAACAAGGGCTTGGATTACATGTTTTACAATGAGTTATATCGGTTATCACACACACACAAAAAATAGATGAAGGGCCATGAAGTCCCAGAAAGACTTCAAAGGCTAGACCAAAAAAGGTATAATTAATTACTACCATCATTATTAATCTATAAGAATTTCAAAGCTATCAAGCAAGCAGCAGAATCATAATCCCTCACACTGAAATCTGGTACCCCATGCATTGGAAATAGAGAAATTCTTGTTACTAACAATAGACTAAATTCTCAAGAATAGAATTCCAGGAATTTACATAGACCTAAATGCCTAAAGTACATTATCTCCTGTCCAAGAGTACCACAAAGTAAGAAGTTATCTAAGAGAGCTAATTAAATAGCTGAATGTTGACTGACATGTAAACTCTCCTTAACAATGAGACCTTGTTGGAACCAAGAAATACTTGATAGAAGGGTTAGCTTCTTTTTTAAAGTGACTGATGAGCAGATACAGACTTCCCCAAAGCAGCAAGGCAATGGCAAGGGAAACAAGAAGTTTCTAAGGGAAACATAGAAATCACCTGTTTAATCTGACAACTGAACATGTTCTTCCCTTGGGAATACACAACACTAGAAGTCAGCAGGTCTCATACTTCATAACAGACCTGATCATAGATCACAATTATTGGGAAAAGAGTAATTGAAATTGACTTGAGACGTCTAAGGGTATGTCTAGATTGCACACTAAAATCGAAATAAAATATGAAATTTGCACTACGCAAATCGCGTATCTTGTTTCGATTTTATTTTGAAATAGGCTATTTCAAAATTTGGCACATCTACATGGTGCCAAATTTTGAAATAAAGCACTATTTCGAGACATCCCTTATTCCTCATAAAACAAGGTTTACAGGGGATGCCAAAATAGCGCATCCGTTATTTCAAATATTATTTTGAAATAGCAGTCGTGTTCCTTGGATGAAGAGTAGCTATTTCGGGATACCTCTGGTATCCCAAAATAACTTGCAGTCTAGATGTACCGTAATACATCCTATATAATTGATGATATAGGAGAAAAGATGACCACGTAATTCCTCAAGCCAAATAAGGAAATGAGAGAATGTTTCAATGTGAGCTCCAGGTGTCAACAAGCCATAGTAAAGCTAACAACCACCTGACATAATACAACCAACCTAAAATGAATGGTGTTAAAGTGTGATGAGAAAAATAGCAAATTCCATACCCGACTAAATTATTAAGTGACTCTGAGAGATATATAGATTTACATTTTGAAATATGTTGTTATGCTATGTCAATGTTAAGAGTTGTATCAGAAGAATTAAGAAACACAAAAAAAGATTTTTTTAAGGATAAGTATTAGTTTTCTACTGAGAGCAAATACAGATGCAATGATGTAATGTTATTCTGGGAATGACTATGCCTCTTCAATGGCAAAATTCAATATATTCCATTATAGTTTACAGTGTTGTTGTAGTTGTGTTAGTCCCAAGATATGAGAAAAACAAGAGAGGTGTTGGGAATAAGCTGGCTAGCACTGGTTAAGTAAAACATTACAACAGATTATATAGGCGGCAGATAGACGGAGGAGAAGCAATTTGATAGGTTCTAGCGGCAAGACGAAATGAGCACGTAAGCCAATAACCTATGAAAGATTACATAACATCTCTGCCCATCGCCAATTAAACACCTTATCTCTAATACAGATATCTCTAATATCTCTAATTATTCCTAACAAGCTAAATAAGCCAACATAAACAAGACAGACATTTTAATGGCAACTTTGTCTATTGGAGTTATGATGCGTCTACTGAGGGATGATACCGCCGCCCCACGTTGGCATGGTCCTTGGGTTCCAGGTCCATTATCTAGGATTAAAGGAAAACAGTGAGAACAACATTAACAAAGTTAGTTTTGGTACCAGCCAGTGTCTTATCTGTATGAGGCCCTTTGAAATGTGGTTGCCAGGGTGACCAGGGTCATGTTAACTGCCTGTGCTGTGTGTTCACAGGCCTGTCTCAAATTTTAGGATTGAATAGGGGTTCTTAGCAAAATACCATGGACTGCCTCCGTTTATCCTACAAGAGGTGAAGCAATATCTTTTGGTGACAGGAACAGCTTCTGTTGGTGGAAGGGATGAGGTTTTCACCATCACAGAGCTCCTCTTTGGGGCTGGAGAAGGTAACCAGAGTGTCTGAACTAAATTTGAATTTAAATGTATTTAACAGAAAGGTTCACACAGGCTTAAAATGAATATGTTGGGAAACTAACACAGCAGGGCACAGATTATCCAATAAGTTCTTGGACTGCATTGGAAAGATTTCTTTTATTTCAGAAGGTTGAGAAAGCTACTGGGGGGAAGCTGTTCTAGATTTGATTTTAACAAATAGGGTGGAACTGGTTGAGAATTTGAAAGTGGAAGGCAGCTTGGGTGAAAGTGATCATGAAATCATAGAGTTCATTATTCTAATGAATGGTAGAAGGGAGAACAACAAAATAGAGACAATGGATTTCAGGAAGGCAGATTATTAGTAAACTCAGAGAACTGGTAGCTAAGGTCCCATGGGAAGCAAGACTAAGAGGAAAAACAACTAAAGAGAGTTGGTAGTTTCTCAAAGGGACATTATTAAGGGCCCAAAAGCAAAGTATGGCAAAAGACCACCTTTGCTTAACCAGAAGATCTTGCATGATCTAAAAATCCAAAAGGAGTCATATAAAAATGGAAACTAAGTCAAATTACAAAGGATGAATATAAGCAAACAACCCACACATGCAGGGGCAAGATTAGAAAAGCAAAGGCACAAAATGAGCTCAATCAAGCTAGAGACATAAAGGCTGTGTCTACATTGGCACCTTTTTCCGGAAATGCTTAAAACGGAACAGTTTTCCGTTTTAAGTATTTCGAAAAAGCGTCTACATTGGTCCGGAGTTACCGTTATAACGATGCGCTTTTCCGGAAAAGCGCGTCTACATTGGCGGCGCACTTTTCCAGAAAAGCAGAAGCCCGGAGCGATTTTGAAGAGGGCAAAGGCCACCAGACCTTTCCGGGGGTGGGGCCAGAGCGCCGTTCAGACACGTGCTTAAAGGGGTCTCCCCGGACAGCCGCTGGTCTCCTGCTCCGTGCCTTGGGACCTCTGCCAGGGACTGGCACCCTTAGCAGGTTCGGTGGTTGCCCTCTGAGTTTTGGGGACACCACCCTTTGGCCCCAACTGCTTTTCCCTGAGTTTTGGTTTTTCTGCCCTGCTCTGTCTGCCATGGAGCCGTGGGTGGCCATTTGTCTGCTCGGGCCCCTGTTGAGCTGTACAAGTGCCTGCAGCTCGTGCTGCAGGCCGGTGCCCTGCTGTTCATGGACCAGGAGGCAGAGATCGCATTGGACTCCTCACCAGGAGGCCCTGGCAACCCTGTGGCATCAGCACCCCACCGTGGTGAGGCCCGTCTGGAGTTTCGAGAGCAGCACCGACTGGTGGGAGCGGCTGGTCCTCGGACTATGGGACAACCAGCAATGGATCAGGAATTTCCGGATGAGAAAGCGGATCTTCCTGCAGCTGTGCACCTGGCTCACCCCCGCGCTGCAGAGAGCCACCACCCGGCTGCGGGCACCCATCCCCATCAAGAAGAGGGTCGCCATCACGCTGTGGAAGCTGGCCACACCGGACAGCTACCGCTCGGTGGCACAGCAGTTCGGGGTGGGAAGATCAACCGTCGGTGTGATTGTCGTGGAGGTAAGTCCCAGGGGGAGTGGGATGGGGGGAGGGTGCTGCACTCCAGTCCCAGGGACAGCCAAGGCTCCAGGCTGGGTCGCCCAGGGGTTTGGGCCGTCCCTCCCTTGCACAGGCCCGGTGGTGGTGGGGGGCCGTGGGGCCCTGGTGTGTGTGTGTGTGTGTGTGTGTGTGTGTGTGTGTGTGTGTGAGGACAGAGGGAATCAAGGGGGGCCCAAGGGAGAGCACACTCACCCCTGCCGTATGTGATGTGTTCCCTTGTGTTTCTCTGCACCCTTCTGCAGGTCGTCCACGCCATCAACAACGTCCTGCTCCCGCGAGTCATCCGCCTGCGCGACGTGGATGATACCATGGCCGGCTTCACTGCCCTCGGGTTCCCCAACTGCGGGGGAGCCCTGGACGCCACCCACATCCCCATCCGGGCCCCGGAGCATCGAGTGGCCCATTTCATGAACCGCAAGGGGTACTGCTCCATTGTTCTGCAGGCCCTCGTGGACCACCGGGGCCGCTTCCTGGACATTTACAGGAGCTGGTCCGGCCGGGCACACGACGCCCGCATCCTCCGGAACTCTGGACTGTTTCGCAGGTTGGAGGCGGGCACCTACTTCCCCCGGCGGACTTGACTGTCGGGGATGTGCCTATGCCCATCTGCGTGGTCGGGGACGCGGCCTACCCCCTGATGCCCTGGCTAATGCGGCCTTACACGGGGCAGCTGGACCAGAACCAGGCCCGGTTCAACGACCGCCTCAACCGGGCCCGAAACCCAGTGGAGCTCGCCTTTGGACATTTAAAAGCCCGCTTCCGTTCTTTGCTCACCCGTCTCGAGATGGGTGAGCAGAATGCAACGGAGGTACTGGCCGCGTGCTGCGTGCTCCACAACATTGTGGAGCGCAGTGGGGAGACCTTCCTCCCTGCATGGATGGCAGCCGAGGCACAGACGTGGGAACAGCCCAACACAGCTGCCGTCCGCCAGGCGCGCCAGGATGCAGTGCGCATCAGAGAGGCCCTGGTGGACATGTTTGCCCAAGCCCCGTAGTAGGGTTGCCTGGGTCTCCCCAGACTACTCCCTCCCATCCCCTAACCTTCCCCACCCCCTCCCCTTGCCTCCCCCCCAATTGTAAAGCGTCAGGTCAAAGCACATCGGCCGCCATCGTGACTGTTCGCCGGGTGCGTCGGGCGAGTTAGGTTTTTCTTTTAGTTTAGGCTAGGGTTTAGGCCACCATCGCCTGTCCTGAAGAACAGTGAAGAGGATTCGGGGGTCGTGCGGAAGGCTGAAGTCAGCGTACCTGATTCCAGTCGTCTTCGAGGGATCTCCTGGCTGTTCCTCTCCCAAGGCCCGGAAGGACCAAAGGATTGAGGTGGCCAGCTTCGCCGTCATCTTCCTTCGAGGGATCTCCTGGCTGTTCCTCTCCCGAGGCCCGGAAGGACCAAAGGATTGAGGTGGCCAGCTTCGCCGTCATCTTCCATCGAGGGATCTCCTGGCTGTTCCTCTCCCGAGGCCTGGAAGAACCAAAGGATTGAGGTAGCCAGCAACACTACCCAATTGTCCTCCCTGCACCTAGACTATGTTTAATAATCTGTAGTGTGCATCTTTTAACCGTTCTTGCTTGTTTGTTAGCTATGTAAATATAGTTTGTGGTTTACATTTTACTGAAAAGTCTCAGTATTTCTTTATGCGCCACAAACCAATGACCACTTACAAAGGGCCCCCCCAGTGATAGAGTAAAGAATTTGTTGTCCACAGTTTGTAACCCTGTTAAATTTAAGTGGCTAATTGGCATCTCAAATCATTTCTTACAGTGACTAGAGTAACACAATAACCAACACAAGAATGAACTGAAAAATAGAAAACTTTTATTTACAAGGGGGGGAGACCTTCAACTGGGACGGGGGCGGGAGACCTTCAACAGGGACGGGGAGACCTTCAACTGGGACAGGGAGGGGGCAGTTACTGCAACGGGCGGCCCCTGCGAGCGCTCCTCCGGCGCTGGACCTGCACACGCTGGGCAGACCGCGACCGGGCAGGCTGCACAGGGAGGTGGGCAGGAGCAGGGGCAGGAGCTGGGGCAGGAGCAGGGGCAGGAGCTGGGGCAGGGGCAGGAGCAGGAGGTGGGATAGGAGCAGGGGCAGGAGCTGGGATAGGAGGGGGCATGGGCTGTGCTACGGGAGGGATGGCGGGGGCATGGGGTACGGCCATGCCATAATGGATGGCGTGCACAAAGTGTGCCGTAAGGATGTCCAGGGAGTTGCGCATCCCTCGGCACTCTGCCAGGAAAGCACCCCAGCCCTCCTGCCGCCACTGCAGGTCCCCCTGCACCCGCTCAGCAATGGAGGCCTGGATGGCCTCCATGGTGATGACATGGCGGCGAAGAAGCTGGTCCCTCTGTCGCAGCCTGCGACAGAGGGGATGGGTTGGCCAGCTGGGGGTGCCGCTGCTGCCGGAGTGGAGGGTCTGGTGCTCGGTCCCGCTGCAGGGAAGAGAAGAAAGGATGGGTCAGTCAGGCAGGCCGTCCACTGTCCGCACACCTCATGCCCTCCACCCCTGAGCCCAGGTGACCCCACAGTTGTGTGGCTTGGGCCCACTCGGTTCCCCTCCTGCCCCCGTGTTGTATGTTTGCAAGGAGGACCGCCCCTGGAGTAGGGTCCTCCCTCCAGTATTGTAAGCACCGGTCTGTATCCTGGCCCCGTGGAGGGCGGGAGGGTGCTTGTGCTGCGTTCACCTGTGGAACTCCCTGCCGGTGGAGACTGTGAAAAGCTTTGGGCTAATCACTGGTGTTTGACAGGGAGCGAGCTGCATCCCCACACAGTGCCTGGGAGCACATCTGGCAGAGGCGGTCTGGGCTCTCAGATCCTCGCGTGGGATATCTCCTGGACGGAACCAGAAGAGTGACTGGGTGGGGGTGTCCCATCCTTGCAGCAAAACTCAGGGGCCCTTCTCCTCCCACTATCCCTCCCGCAAGCCCGGTAGCCCAGAGACATGTGTGGCACAGTGGGACTTCCTCGGGAACCAGCCAAGGCACCGGGAGCAGGCGAGGGGCTCGGAGGGGGCCACGGTCACAGGACTGTGACGCTGTGGTGTACACAACAGCAGCTGGATGTGCCTCACAGCCAGGCATGGGACAGTGTGCCGTTCTCCGTGCTGCACCCTTGGCGGAGGTGCGGGCTCTGGGCTGAGTCCCTGGGGCCCTGGCTGGTTCCAGCCGGCATCCACCCTTCCCCCTGGTCCCGCCGAATGTGTGAGCAGCACGGTCCCAGGCGTGCCCTGCAGCTGCCTGCCGCGCCACGTGCCGCTCGGTCACCAGGCTGCACGTGGTTGCACGTGCTGCTTCCTGCCTAATGCTACAGCGTGCAGCTCACGTGGCCTGAGTGACATGCTCTCCCCTCCCCTCCAGGCGCCTGGCTCCCCGCCCTCCGCCCTGTGAGTGCAAACTGCAAAGACTCACCAGTGGATCCTTCCCGGCCTCAGAGGAGCTGCTGGAGGGGGCCTGCTGGGTAGCAGCGCTGGCCTCCTCTGCCGAAGCGCCGCTGCTGTCCTCTCCCTTCCCCGCCTTGGTGGTTCGGATGACGGGGGGGCGCTGGCAGGTGTCCACGGGCACGTCCGGGCCTTGTGGGGCTGGCTGCCCAACGATCGCATGCAGCCGGTCGTAGTGGGGGCAGTTGTCTGGTCCTGCCCCCCTGCCCTCGCTGGCACGCATGTACCCCAGCCAGAGCTCCTTCACCTTTGCCCGGACTTGGTCAGTGTTCCGGGCAGGGTGTCCCTGGTGGGCCAGAGCCTCGGCCATGCGGCCGAAAATGTCCGCATTGCGGCGCCGGGACCTGGTATCATGGAGACCCTTCTCCTCCTGCCATAGGTCCAGGAGGGTCTCCAGCTCCCTGGGGGTCCAGGAGGGAGCCCGCCTTTTGCAGCCCCTGGGGGCCTCCTCCGCTGGCGGTGCAGGGGGCTCACCAGCTGGAGCTGCCATGGTGCGGTGAGATGGGTGGCTGGGCAGCACAGGGGCACGTGGCAGAGCTCAGGCAGCAGGGTCTGCGGCACGGTCCTGCCACGTCGCCCAGCAGCCTCCCTACCAGGAAGTCCAGGGCTCCTATGGGGTCTTGCGCGGTCCAAAGCGCTTTTTTCCGTTTCTTCTGCTTTTCCGGAAAAGCTGTCTACACTGGCCCTTTTCCGGAAAAGCTTTTCCGGAAAAAGGACTTTTGCCCGAGCGGGAGCAGCATAGCTTTTCCGGAAAAGCGGCTGATTTTGTACAGTAAATTGTCACTGCTTTTCCGGAAAAGCAAGCGGCCAGTGTAGACAGCTCGCAGCTTATTCCGGAAAAGCAACTGCTTTTCCGGGAATAAGTGGCCCAGTGTAGACACAGCCTACGGGTATCAAGAATACATTCTATAAATATATTAGAAGCAAGAGGCAGACCAAGGACAGGGTAGGCCCATTGCTCAGTGAAGAGGGAGAAACAATAACAGGAAACTTGGAAATGACAGAGGTGCTTAATAACTTCTTTGTTTCGGTCTTCACCAAGAAGTTTGATGATGAAGGGGTGCTTAACATAGTGAATACTAGTGTGGAAATGGGGTAGGTTTAGAAGATAAAATAAAAAAAGAACAAGTTAAAAATTACTTAGAAAGGTTAGATGTCTTCAAGTCACCAGGGCCTGATGAAATGCATCCTAGAATACTAAAGGAGCTGATAGATGAGGTATCTGAGCCTTTAGCTATAGTCTTTGAAAAATCATGGAAGACGGGAGAGATTCCAGAAGACTGGAAAGGGGCAAGTATAGTGCCCACCTATAAAAAAGGAAATAAGAGCAATCCAGGAAACTACAGACCAGTCTTTCTGTGCCAGGAATGATAATGGAGCAGGTAATTAAGGAACTCATCTGCAAACATCCGAAAGAAAATAAGGTGATAGGCAGGGCTTGACAAACGGCGGTGAAAGCCGCTCGCCAGCCCCGCACTGCGCATGTGCAAGAGCCGAATTGCGCATGCGCGCGCTGCCGGTAAACGGGGCGCGCGGCTGAAATCTACTCACCCCGGGCGAGTAGATTCTATAGTTTGTCGAGCCCTGGTGATAGGTAACAGCCAGCATGGGTTTGTAAAGAACAAATCATGTCAAACCAATCTGATAGCTTTCTTTGATAGGATAATGAGTCTTGTGGATAAGGGAGAAGTGGTGGACTTTAGCAAGGCATTTGATACAGTCTCACATGATCTTCTTATCAATAAATTAGGCAAATACAACTTAGATGGGGCTACTATAAGGTGGGTGCATTACTGGCTGGATAACCATTCTCAGAGAGTAGTTATTAACAGTTCACAATCTTGTTGGAAGGGCGTAACAAGTGGGGTTCCACAGAGGTCTGTTTTGGGACCGGTTCTGTTCAATATCTTCATCAACTATTTAGATATCGACATAGAGAGTACACTTATTAAGTTTGCAGATGATATGAAGCTGGGAGGGGTTGCAACTGCTTTGGAGGATAGGGTCAAAATTCAAAATGATCTGGACAAACTGGAGAAATGGTCTGAGGTAAATAGAATGAAGTTTAATAAGGACAAATACAAAGTATTCCACTTAGGAAGGAACAATCCATTTCACACATACAGAATGGGATGTGACTCTCTAGGAAGGAGTACTGAAGAAATGGATCTAGGAGTCATAGTGGACCACAAGCTAAATATGAGTCAACAGTGTGACACTGTTGCAAAAAAAACCAAACATGATTCTGGGATTCATTAACAAGAGTCTTGTGAGCAAGGCACAAGAAGTCATTCTTCCGCTCTACTCTGCGCTGATTAGGCCTCAATTGGAGTATTGTGTCCAGTTCTGGGCATCACATTTCAAGAAAGATGTGGAGAAATTGGAGAAGGTCCAGAGAAGAGCAACAAAAATAATTAAAGATCTAGAAAACATGAGCTATGAGGGAAAGCTGAAAGAATTGGGCTTGTTTAGTTTAAAGGAGAATACTGAGAGGGGACATGATAGTGGTTTTCAGGTATCTAAAAGGGTGTCATAGGGAGGAGGAGAGAAAATTGTTCTCCTTAGCCTCTGATGATAGGGGGCACATTTACATAGCAGGACTAAAGCCAAGATAAGCTCCACAACTTAAGCTACTCAATTGACATAGCTCAAGTCAAAATAGCTTATTTTGGCTTTTGACACTGTCTACGCAGCAGTTAGTCCAAGAAAGAGCACTCTTCCTTTGACTTCCCTTATTTCTTGTACAATGAGAATTACAGGAGTTTGAGCAAGAAGTCCTCCAGCTCGACATTATTTCAACATTATGTCAAAATAACTGCTTGTAATGTAGACATGGACTTTGTTATTTCGGAATAACGTCAGTTATTCCTAAATAATACTGCTGTGTAGACATAGCATAGGAAAAAATTCCTCACTGTCAGGGTAGTTAAATACTGGAATAAATTGCCTAGGGAGGTTGTGGAATCTCCATCACTAGAGATATTTGAGAGCAGGTTAGACAGACATCTATCAGGGAGATCTAGACAGTGATTGGTCCTGCCATAAGGGCAGTGGACTGGACTTGATGATCTCTCAAGGTCCCTTCCACTTCTAGTGTTCCATGATTCTATGATTCTATGAAGTGGGCAATTAAGGGTTAGCCTCTGAATATGTGCTATATACTAAACATGTCCAAAAGCTTGGTCTCAATGCCTCTTCATATATATAGTAGCCCATTGTCTGAGCATCTGTAATGCTGACGTACATGGCCATGCCCCCCTGGCCGTGTATGTCAGCGCCCCGCCCCCCCTTCCCCTCCCTCCATGGCATGCTGCGCCGCTCAGCTGGGCCCCGGCAGGGGAGCAAGCAGCCGTTTGGGTTCCCCCGCAGTGGGAGGGAAAGGGAGGGCGGTGACGTACATGGTCCCACCCCCTGGCCGTGCACGTCACCGCCCTGCCCCCCTCCCTTGCAGCAGCCCGGCTGAGCAGGCAGCACTCAGCCAAGTGCCACGGCGGGTGGGAAGGGGAAAGGGAAGGGGAAGGGGAGAGATGGAGGGGAGAGAGAGGCAGGAGGAGGAGGAGAAGAGAAAGGGAGAGTGAGAGGCAGGAGGGGGAGAAGAGAAAGAAAGAGACGGAGGGAGAGGCAGGAGGCGGAGGAGAGCTGAGAGAGAGGGGGGTAGGCAGTAGGAGGAGAAAGAGAGAGAGAGAGAGAGAGAGAGAGAGAGACATAGAGCGAGAGAGCTCAGGAGAGAAGACCTGAAAATCCCGTCTTATGACGGGCTAATTGGCTAGTTATTTAATAAGAGGGCTATAGCCTTTTCTCCAGAAAAGAATGACTCTTTGTTGCTAGTGGCTCTATAAAGATATTCCAGAGATACCTTTGATATCTTAACCTTCTAGAAAAGATTAGCTTTCACATTTTGGTTTCAAAGACACCATATTCTAGAAATTTGTTTTAAAAATACCCTAAGCACATTGTGATACAGCAAGGACAAGAAACAATAGGAGAGTGCTCCTAATGGGGTCCAGTGAGGATTCACAGAGTCCTGGTCTCCAAATAATTATGTGAGACAAATCAAAGAAAAACAGGGCCGTGTGTGAAGGTCAAAGGGCTAAAATGAGGGATCCAGATGGGAACATCGAGCAGAGAGCCCTGGACAGCACCCACTGCCCCTCGAAGGTATCAAAAGAGCCAGCAAATGCCACCAAGCACATCGGCTCTGATGGTATAGAGACCTGTCATCCTCGCCTTGCAGAATGGGGGCTGGGCTTTACCCACTGTGTCCCCAGGGATAACTGACCACTTCTCTTGTTTCTCCATAGCCTCACCAGCTGCGAGTGGAGGGTGCACCACCCTGCCCAAGACATCCTCCCACACCCGGGCACTCAGCAGGCTGACCCGTAACCAGGAGGAGTACCAGCAGCAGCACCTGAGGATACTGCGAGCCCTGCACCGCACCCTGGACTATTGGGTGCATGAAGACCTGCAGCTTTGGCAGGAGAATGGGCAGGAGCTGCTTGCCCAGGGCCATGCCATCTGCGAGCATCTGCAGACCCTGGGGCAGAGATTGCTGCCTCCTGCCGCTCCAGCCCCTGCTGTCTCCCCAGCTACCACTCCTCCTCCCACCCCTGCTCCCCCCCTCGCTTCTTCATCCCTTCCCTCTCCCCCTTACCCCCACAGGGATGCCGAGGCCCCCGCACCCGCAGTGCTGGGAGACAGGTGGGCCAGCAAGATGCCCAACCCTGAGCCCTGAGCTTCTCCTCCCCCTTCCTCCCCTTGCCTCCCCCTTCCAGCTCCCTCCTCCCAGGTTTACCCCTCCCCTCTCCCACCCTCTTGCCTCCCCCTCCCACCTTCATTCCCCCGCAACACCCCAGTTTTGTTCAATAAAGAGAGTATGTTTTCTTCAACACGTGTCTTTATTGTACATCAGGAAGGGGGGTTAGGGAGGAGTAAGTGGAAGGACGTGAGGGTGGAATGAGGCACAAGCCCCCAGTGTGGGGCTTTGCTGTCCCTCAGCGAGGTAGGCAAGCAAGCAGCGAAACCTGAGAACTGGCTGTTGGGGGGGGGAAGGTGGTCCCTTTAAGCACAGGTCTCAGATAGCCTCAGGCAGCAAACACACAAGGTAACTCCTGACCTGGTGCCCTGCCAGAGCCAGTTCCAGCCAGCCTTAAATGCGATTCAGCATCCAATCAGTGTGGACGCTATTTCGAAATGCATTTTGTGTGTAGACGCATTATTTCGAAAGAAGCTATTTCGAAATAACGCTGTAGTGTAGACATACCCTCTGAGACTAGTCAAGGTTCTATAAATCACAGCAGCCCTGGGGAAAATTCACATTGAAAAGAGTCAGTATATGATTGAAAGTGACACTTCAAGGAAGTGAATTTCCTTCCATTAAGTTATTGTCTCTATTTACATTCTTATATTGTTTATGATGGATTATATTTTGTTTGTCAGGGATTTGGTGTTTTCATTGTTAGCAAATGTACATCTGTTGCTTCAACACTCAAAGTTACCAGTTTCAATTAGTGTAATTAAGATACCTATAAAGTCTCTCTCCAGCACAGATACACTCCCCTTCCTCTCCCTTTATAATAGTGGCTAGCTGAAGTTTCCCAATTAATTTAGGCTACACTGCCAATTGAACAACTTTTGTTGTTCAGAAATGTTTAACGCCCCCCCATCCCACCCAGACAAAAGTTGTGCCATGGCAAGTGGCAGTGTAAACAGTTTGTTGTCAGGAGGAGCACCCTCCTGTAGATAATGTAAACCCCGTTCATGTGGTGGAAGTATTTTATCTGTAAAAATGACAACAAAAAGCATTTACTAAAATCTATTAGTGTAGACAAAGCCTCAATATGGTTGCCTTTGTAAGAAACAATCTTTGCTATTAACACAATGGTTGCACAGTTGTGCATACTCTTGTATGCACTGACTGAGTTGTAGTATTTAGTCATAACTCTGTAGGAGTAGAGCTACACCACCTCCACAGGATCTCTTCACAGCTCTGAAGAGTAAAACAGCTCTACCAAGAGCAGCTCCACCCTGGCACCAGGGAGGACTCAGCTCCACTGTCAGGGCCATAGGCTTTAATGACAGGGCCCCACCCATCCCCTACGGAGAAATTAGCACTGTCAGTAGCACTACCCTGAAACAGTCCTTATGTCACAGAAACCAAGCCTTGCATGGGCATATGACCAAGTGTTATGTCCTTTCACCTAAGCAGGACAGAGTGCACTGTGAACAGACTTGTATCTGGATAGTCAACCTTAGCAGCCTGCACATTAAAATTTCAAACAGTTGGTGGATTATCTCATGTGGCTTTCAAATCTGAATTTGGACATATGAAAAATCAATCATTTACATTTGCAAAGCAACATAATTGGATGATGGAAAGGAATATGCTCACTGACTTGAACATAAGAACAGCCATACTGGGTCAGACCAAAGGTCCATCTTGCCCAGTAACCTGCCTTCCGACAGTGGCCAATGTCAGACACCCCAGAAGGAGTGAACAGAACAGGGAATCATCATGTTACCCATTTCCAGCCTCCGACAAACAGAGGCTAAGGGCTAATAGCAACTGATGGACCTAACCTCCATGAATTTATCTAGCTCTTTTTTGAAGTTCTGACTTGAACAGAATCAGGCTTCAATCCTTAATCTCAATAGTAATCTGTGTAATCTTTGAAACCTGCAACCAGATTAAATGGGATAACAGGTAAATTAATAGCATCTTGTATCAGCTAAGTTACAAAGAACAAAGAAATCAGTCTGATGCATCCAGAGGAAATACAGTCCATGTAGCCTGGAACAGATTGGCTGTTTTCTATGGGTATGTCTAGGCTGCATCCCTCTGTCAGCAGAGGGATGCAGATTAGGCAGGTCGACATTGCAAATAGCGGCAGTCTAGAGGGGGATCTGTCGAGAAAGAAAGCCTTTTTCGACAGATCCTGTAAGTCTCCTTGCAGGAGGCATAAGGGATGGCTTTCTTTCTTGACAGATCCCCCTCTAGACTGCTGCTTTTTGCCGACAAAGTGCTGAGTCGGCAAAACGCAGTGGCCATTTTTATGCAAATTAGGTCTATATTTAAATCCCTGCCTCATTTGCAATGTTGACCTGCCTAATCTGCATCCCTCTGCCGACAGAGGGATGCAGTCTAGACATACCCTATGACTCTGCATTGGAACACAGAATGCATTATAAAGGCTTATGTTAAACTGGTGCAATTTTATGTATAGACCAATTTTCAGGTAATTCTCTGTGCTCTCCCATGTTTGAACCAGACATACAAATATAGAGGTGTTTTTTGCTGACTTGCCCTGAGTTAGAACAGGCCTGTCTAGCTCCAGCATTAGTTGTTGGAGTGCCTCTTTAGCCTTCCTAACACTAGAATGGTGCAAAATTTTTCCCTTCCTCCCTGCCCCTGCCCTCTCCCCGTCCCCTATGATTAAAAAATGCACACGCATTTTTACCCTCATTTCATGAAAAGTCTAAAACCATACACACTAGTGTTTTGATATTAACATAGCCAACACTGTGGTTAGGAAGTGGGTGCAAAATCTAATTATACATATGCACCCTAAGCAAATGGTTACACAGCAGCACTATTTCAGGATAACTCCGGTTGTCCCAAAATAGTGTTCTGTGTGTCTTAACAGCAAAATACATTCAAAATAACGGGCTTGTTATTCCAACATCCCATAAACCTTGTTGCATGAGGATTAAGGGACTCATCCGAATAGTGCTCTATTTCTAAATTAGTACTGTTTAGACAGTGCCAAATTTCAAAATAGGCTATCTAGGAATAAGCACAATTTGCGTAGCTCAAATTGCGTAGCTTATTTCAAGCTAAGTGCTACTGTGTACCCTGAGAGACAGACAATCGGCAGTCTAATTAAAGACAGCCTATAGAGAAATCATAAGCAAAACTAGGGACATGTCTACACAGCAGAGCTAAAGCCAAAATAAGCTACTCAACTTGAGCTATGTCAATTGCATAGCTTAAGTTGAAATAGCTTATTTTGGCTTTTGGCGCTGGACTTCCTGCTGTGTAGACGAGAAAGAGCACTCTTCCTCGGACTTCACTTACTCCTCATAAAATGAGGGTTACAGGAGTCGGAGTAAGATGTCCTTCAGCTTGACATTATTTCAACATTAAGTGAAAATAACTGTTTGTAATGTAGACATGGACTATGTTATTTCTGAATAATGTCAGTTATTCAGAAATAACACTACTGTGTAGACGTACCCCCAAGAGACAGAATTTAGGCTGAGATTTGTGCACTGTGGTTATTTAAACTGATACTATGGGAAACCTAAAAAAGGGAGCACATTATAAAGAGCCTGCCCTGAAGCACTCCTTGTTCGTCAAGAATAGAACTTCAGGGAAGCAGCACAGACAAGGTTACCACTTCTTGCAGCTCCCATTGTCCAGAAACAGTGATCCACAGCCAACTGGAGCTGCAAGTAGTTGTACTTTTGGACACAGAGGTAAATAAATGCCGACTGTCCATCAGGGCTAAATCTGTCAAACCGTGCCTGGCCCATGGGCTGCTTATTGACCACCCTGATTTAAAGTGTTGGAAGAAAGGATGACTCTGACTAGAAGTTAGAAATCATTTTAATGTAATTTCAGTTTTAAACTGGGTTTGATCATATTCAGACACACGCTGAATGAAGGCTGGACAAATCAGATAAAAGTGAACTAAATTTTTCCTTAAGTGCTGTGAGAAACTCAGCAGTTTTGGTTCTCAGGACTGGGGGATGGGGACTTGATAGAGTATTACTAGAAGCAGGTTAACATACATCAAGTTTCACTTTCCATTTCTGATTTGAACTGACTCGGTCAAAACTTCAAAAAGAGGAATGACACTTTGGCTAAACAAAGTAAAAGAGGTGGTTAGAGATAAAAAGACATCCTTTTAAAATTGGAAGAGAAATCCTACTGAGGAAAGTAGAAAGGAGCATAAACTCTGGCAGGCCAAAAAAGAAGAGCACTTAGCAAAAACTCAAACTTGCAAAGAAAGGATTTTGTTTAAGTACATCAGAAGTAGGACCCCTATAAAGCCATCAGTGGAGCCACTGAACAATTGAGGTGCTAAAGGTGCACTCAAGAATGGGCTGGAGGAGCAAATAGAGATATATAAATTACATGCTCATCCTAGTGAATATGAAACAAAATCAAAGTTGAGGAAATTAGAGAGGTACTTTGAATTACCTGCGCAACAGAATGCTTGGCAGAGCATAGCAGTGGTCTGTTGAATGTCATGGAAATGTTCAAAATAGGACCCATTGGCAGTCCAATCCTGAGAGATGTCCTGACCAGACTGGGCCAGAGAGAAGGACCTAGATGACACTGACACCTCAACTCTGGCTGAATCCAAAACTCCACCTGAGATGTGAGACAATCCCCTCCTCTCATTTGTCCTTATCCTTTCCGTCTCTTCCCTTTTGCCTTCTGCTTCATAAGAGACCAGGAAAAAAAAACTGATTCCACAGCAGCACAAGGCCTATGTCAATTTACAATGCTGGCTTTTGGTTTGTGCAACATACCAGCTCCATTTGAGAGTCTAATGGAGGGGATAATACATGGCATGTGCCTCTCAGCCTATCTGTTATACCACAGATACCAACCTATCTGTTATATCCTGGTGCGTGTTAAAACATTTGAGCAAGTACTAGAACATTTGCAAATGGTCTGTGAAGAGTGGAAGGCTGCCAGATTGAATCTGAACCCAAAGAAATTGGAGTTATTTCAAAAAGAGATACTTTACCTTGGGCACACAATTAATGAGGAGGAATTTTCCACTAACAAAAAGAAAACTGAGACTGTACAGAGCTGGCCAACTACCTAACTACTCACAGCTGTGCAGAGTGGTATACACTTCTGCTCCTATTTCAGAGGGTTTATATGTGGCTTTGCCACAACTGCAAAACCACCGCAGTGATGATGAGAGAAAAGGAAACCATTTCTAGTGTGATGCAGCGGCAGACTGAGATGTAGCATTTTCAGGGCTGAAAAGACTCTCCTGACTGCTCCTGGGGCTGGGCCTTCCTCTCATTCTCTAATAATTATTCACAGGCATGCTAGTGTCCCCATGTCATCCACTGGAGCAATAGGGCTGAGGCTGAAAGAATGGACTCCAGAGCAACTAATAACTTCCCAGAAAGGGTCCTGACATCAGGATAGTGTGTGATTGGAAAATCAAATTTAAACACAACCACCTCACATGTAATCTCCACACACAATACCACAGTAAAAGATTTCAAGTCACAGTGGGAAAGCCTGAATTGTAATTTAAAGTTGAAATACTGTCTAGAGGAGAAGAGAAACCAGCAGCTACCCACTATGTATAACAAAATACATTGAAAAGGAAGTTCTGAGGTTATGTTACAATATATTAAATCTTGATTGTGTGCTTGCAGAAACCTTAACCAAACTAAGGGACAATTTCTAGTAGGTAAAATGGAGGTATGATGTAGACTACTGGTGCAGGAACACTATGCAGGAGGTTGTGACAGTAGTAGAGGTCCTAATGAGTGAATTGGAATCATTCATGACATTTGGGGTCCCAACTGAATTCTCACAAAGATAAAGAAAGAAACTGTAAATCCAAAGCATGTGAACAGATTTGTGAGATTCCAGGGATCCATAAAACTCTCCCAACCTTTGCTCACCCACAGCTGATGGAATGGTGGAAAGGTTTAATAGGACTTTGGATGTTCATCTGACTGTGTAGGCATAGCATTGGTTATTTCAAGGATCACCCTAATTCAATATTTGTTTTCAATAATATTGGAATTAATAATTCAGAAAAGAAATAAATTATAGACTACAATATAATTTAGTCTGAACTCATGCCCCACTTCAGATGAACGTATTTTGTTTTAAGCAAAACCTTTGCTCTTCTTCCAGAATGTTCTTCTACAGTGTGCAGTTGTTTACACTCAAACAATAGCCGGTTCCATCTAAGTACTGTTAAAGCTTTTGTTTGTACAGCAAGCTTGGTTTACTATTTGATTGTGGATGAATGGATCAACGAATAAGCACTCTATACATTGCTTACATGTGAATTTGATATCTATGTATTTTCCTCTATGCCACGGAGGACTTACCTCCACTACTGCGGGATCAATGCCATGGCCAACGATCCACTGGGGGTCAATTTAGCATAGCAAAAACACACTAAATTGACCACTGCATATGCTCCCATCAACTCCAGTACTCAACCAGAATGAGAAGCTTAAGGTAAGTCAATGGGAGAGTTTCTCCCATCAACCAGCAAGATGTAGACACCACATAAAGTGGACCTAAGGAATATCAACTCCAGCTATATTATTCATATGCTGGAATTGCGTAACTTCTGTCAATTTTGCCCTGTAGTGTAGATATTCCTCAGCTACTAATGGAGCCAAGAAAGCATGGAAGTTTTCTTTGCCTTTTCAGAATTGTCTAACCAGAACCCTCAGTACTTGAGAACCATTAAATGAGGACAGATTGCTAAGCTACAGTGTTCAGAGTAATATATCCCAGTCCTAAAAGAGTCCATTGTAAAAAAGTAGTGACAAATGCACTTTACAACTTTTCACAGAATGAATTAGCATATCTATTTCCTAAAGTCGATAGACTAACAATGACTTACTGATTTTGCTACATCTTCCTCATAACTTTCTATAGATTCATACCATTTCCCATAACTTTCCCCTCTTCTGTCTTGTTTTATAACCAACATAAAGTCATCCAAAAAAAGTCAGTCTAAGGTAGGGACAAAATAATAGTATTCTTTTTGATCTTGGAGAACTCTAGACACATTTTACAATGTTTTTTCTTTGACTTTTATAGTTACTGCCTACATTAGGCTAAAATAGTGAATATTCTTAATAGAAATGAGGCCTGATTCTCACCTTCTATTTATATTTCTCATTAAGGGAGCCCTCATTTTTTTAAAAAGGTCCCCTGAACAACAGTCCTGTAGAAAATGTTATTTGGGAAAAGCATCTAGGTTTCATGGCAGATAACGGGTACTTCTAAACAATTCAAACTCCATGGCATGAAAATGAACATCTAAAATAAAAGTGGTACATGAGGCTATTGAAGCAACATTTTCTTTGTAATGCCATTGCCTTGTTCTTCCTGCAAGCAGGAATAAAAAGAAATCAGTGTCACATTTTGATATATTGTATTATATTGCATTAGCAACATTCCTTTTCGTTTAAATTTTTCATTTAAATTGTTAATATTGATTTTTATAATACAGTGCAAAAGTCATTTGTGGTTGGCTTTTTTTCATAATTGCAGTGACTTTTGTATTGCACTGGCAAAGATGAATATTGATGTGATTGTGTCAAGAATTTATAATGTAATAAAACATTGATGCACACAGTACAGAAATATCATTGCTCACTATTCCAGTTTAATTTAAATAATACCTATAATAGTGGATAGATTATTTTTCTTACCTGTAGATGGTATTTGTCTAGTGTAACAACAGGTCACAAGCTGATGAGTTTCTCTTACTTCACACTTGAGCGCACACATTAACAGTTTACTGTTGAACTCAGTGACACTCTTGTATGATTTACAATTAATGCTCTGTATCACACTTAAGACCTTTGGCATGAGCAACCATGAAGGTGCATTTTTTGGGGACCAATAATGATTGCCCTTTTTTAGAGTGCTTGCACATGTATTGGAGACAAATACATGGATGGAAGTAAAAGTTAAGAAAAGAATACTAGGGGCCTTGTATAGTGTTCGTATGTAATGAATAAGCTCTGTCTAGCAAGATTGAATTCAGAACTAGACAAACATTAGCTAACATATTTAGGAACACAGTCCAAGAAAGGATATATTACATCATTACATCAGTAGCAACAAGAATGAAATATAGGCAATTTACATAACAGAACTTAAGGACGGGTTGCTATGGGCCGATCTTGTATAATTTGAGTGATAAAGCTCTATTCACAATATAATAGAATATTCACAGCTAGCACTTGAAAATTTCACTTGCTGGTGGCACGTATGAAACATTCCACGATGATGCAGATCTAAGCCATCAACTTTTGCCCAATTTCAGATTCCATTTTTAAGTAAGATTTTAGCCCTCATGATTGTAGCTATTTTGGCCCTTCAAGGTGCGACCCATCTCAGTCATAGTCCCTTCCCTTGTTGCTCATGGCTTTCCTAAGCAGAATTAAATTAACAACACTCTCGTCAGTTTCATGGCTCCTTCACAGAATTCTGTGAAGGGTGGTGAAGTGTCAAGAATCATATTACTTTTACTCTTCTGTTTAGGAAAGCTATGAATAGCTACAGATGCAGGCTCTGAAGGTATTTAAGAAAGAATAGAATCCAAAAAATGAAGTTGGAAGGATGGCGAGAATAGTTAAGTATTATATAATCATCAGGAAGTTCCAGAAGTAAATGAGATGGAATTCAATAAGTGTAGTGAACGAAAGGCAGAGTGAGAGAGCAAGCTAGAGAGAGAAGGAAAAAGCATCCATTCCCCTCCCTGTCCCAAGAGTCAGAGAGCCAGGGAGCTACAAATTTATAGTACTGTACTAGAAAGAAGCTAATTTTGAAAGTTTACATCAGGACCCACGGATGACACCCCTTGTAGGAAACCTACTTACCCCTGCACTCTCCCTTGTCCAAGCTGGTAGACATGAAGAGGACAGACTTAGTGTCTTGCCATCTTTCTCCTGAATTTGCTGGTTATCATCCTTGCTTTTTTCTTTCTTATTAACTTCTGAATATCAGGAGACTAATACTTTTTCAAGCCTAGTTGTAAATACAAGATATCTTTATTCTTCTTTTTCAGTGCCTGGGGAAGAACAGGCAGAAGTCATTAGCTTACACACAGTCTTGAATACTATCTAAGAACATCAGCCTATTCAGTGGAAGGTTTAAAAAAAAAGCAAAGAAACCCCCAACAGTCATTAAACTGTTTCTTCAAATGTGGCATTCTCCCTTCCACCACCAAAAATCATTACACTTGTTTGAGAACCAGAATAAGCAACATTGAACCCTAGACTAGTAACAGATTTAAGATCTGCTATCTTTCACCCTTTCTGGATTCACAACCACTGGAAAATAGAGTCCATTTGTCCAATCACTTACTTCTAGTCTTAGAATGCCCCCAATTTATTTAAAAAGCCTGTTAGGCCATTATGTGAGGTGTGATGGGTTCAGTTGCTGGAAACATTTTGGGGCTGTCACCTGATATGCTTAAATACCACTGAGCTTACCTTCCTGATCTCCAGGGTGCCCTTCAACTCTGTCCAGCTAAGCCAGCCCCTCAGGTGTTCTCTAGCAGTGACACAGAGAGGGGGGTCACAGCTCTCTGCAGTATAAAACAGACTCTGAGATCAGATCAGATCTGGGAAGGCTCAGCTGAAGGGAGTTGGCACAGTACCTATATGCACAACTTCAGTGGGACCTGAACCCCAGATAACAATTATTTACACTAAGTTTATTAATAAACAAAAGTGATTTTATGAAGTATAAAAGTTAGGATTTAAGTAGTCATAAGAGTTAGTACACAGAACAAAGTAGGCTACTAAACAAAATAAAATAGACAATGTAAGCTAAGCTTTAAAGCACTAAAGAGACTAATTACATGTAATATTTCACACTCAAAGTTGTTATAATAAGTTTGTTTTATAGACTAGAAAATCTCCCAGCCTGGGTTCAGCTCTTCCCCCCAACTCAGACTTATATGTTTCTAGCCGTCATCTTGGGTGGGCTAGCCAGGGAGAACTGTGAAAAGATACAACATCCAAGAAGGATCTCAGCAGCAGGTGACAAGACCACATGTCTTGGTAGGAGCCATAATAGCCCCTCCTCCCAGGCTTACAGGATAAACAAGTCTATTCACAGATCATTATCCTGAGTACTGGGCCATTATGTTCCTTGAGTACTAATGGCCCTCACTTACCTTGACTACATTATTAACACACATTTATACTTCATATTTCTAACTTCAAATACAGGAATGATACATGCATTCAAATGGGAAAATCATATTCAGTAGTGTCACGGGATGGATAGCCCGTCCCCCCTAGGAGACCAGATGGGGGGCCTCACCCCGTAGTCTAACCCCGGTTAAAGACTCTCTTGGACGGGCATAATGACTCAGAGGCCTAATCTATAGCGCCCTGGTCAGCAGGGCAATAAGGCCCAGTGGCCTAGTCTATCTCGCCCCGATCGATGGGGTAGTGAGGCTCAGTGTCCAAGTCTATAGCGCCCCCGTCTGTGGGGCAGTAAGGCCCAGTGGCTGAGTCTCTACTGCAATAGATTGTCTCCCTCCTCTGGGGATCAAGGGACATGAGGGTGGGGGCCCCACACTCTCCCTCTCCACCAGGCCCCAGCCCAGGGCCCTGTCAGTGGTAGGTTGTTCTCACCACTGGCTCAGTGGGGAATGAATCCAAAACACACCGAGTCTGCCGGGAGGCCTCCTGCTCCCAGCCCTGGGCTGCTTCCTACCCCAGTCCACTGGCTGGTGTAGTCCCCACCTGCAATAGCTGGTGCTGCTGTGGCTGCGGCGGTGGCTGCTAATGCGGCTACAGCGGTGGCTGCTGCTGGTGCAGCGACAGCAGGGCCAGTAGGGGTGGCTGGTGCAGTGGTTGGTAGAAGCTCCTTCCCCTCCTGTGGTCAGCCCCAACTGAGCTGCTCCTCTGGCCTTTATACTGAGTCTACAGTTAGAGCATGCCCAGCAAGTCTGTAGGGGAGGGGCCTTCTCAGCCCAGCAAGCCCAGTCCAGTGCAGGGTTGATACACCCCATCACAAGACGATTGCAAGTTTTCCAAGGAGCTCTCTCACATGAAGTATTTTGCATCAAGCATATTCCAGTTAAGTCATATTCACATTCATAAAGCATATTTTCATCAAATCTATGGAATGCCCTGTCACAAGAGGATTTTTACTATGAATTTTCTCTGCTTCTGAACCTTGTATTATTGGACTCAGGGTAATTAAGATATGACTGTGCTACAACTGCTGGACCCATACTGGGTCAGATGAAAGGTTTATGTAGCCCAGTATCCTGTCTTCTGACAGTGGCCAATGCCAGATGCCCCTGAGGGAATGAACAGAAAATCATCAAGTGATCCATTCCGTGTTCCTCATTCCCAGCTTCCTGCAAGCAGAGGCTAGGGACACTTCAGAGCATGGTTTTCACATCTCTGCCACAAAAGACAGAACTTTAACACTATAGTGTAGATGCTTCTTTCATCAATAGAAGGGTTTTTTCCCCATCAATATAGTTAATTCACTTCTCCAAGAAGCAGTAGCTACACTGACAGAAGACTGTTTCTACATCAGGAGTGAGATTGACCTAGTTGTAGCATTCAGAGTACACATTTTTTCTCAGCTCTGAGGATCATAGCTGAGTCAATTTAATTTTTAAATGTAGACCAGGCCTCACAAAGCCTGTCTTTGCAAGCAAAAGGACATAAGCAGCCTGTCAAACAAAATTCAGAGTCCAGAGGGTGTTCCAATTGGAAGTAGAAATTGATGGAGTCTGATATTTTCTTTGATCCAATCTTAATTTACAAGGAATGTATGAAATGCTGCATCTCTGAACACAGAGGAATCAGGAAGAAAAAAGGCGGTTTCTGATTATACAGCCTCTAACCTTGTTAGGCAATGCCAGATCCAAAAGTTCTCTCTCTCTCTCTCTCTCTCACTTTTTCCATGTCACACTGTACTCACCTTTACTGCTTGGCTTTCTTTTTGCTTCTGCTTCTCTCTGTTCTGTCTGTTCTGAGTTTCCTTGTGTCCTGTTAACTTCTCCTACACACAAAACACAAGCAGTACTCAATAAAATCCCACCACCCACTGAGTCCAAACTCCTAGGCAGGTTCACAGCGTTTTGTTCTAGGTGGAGGAGACCTTCTAATTAACTCATCCTAATAGTTAGATTAATTAAAGGCTGTGTTCATACCTAAGTCCAAAGAAGTTTGTGATTCATACAATCACCAGGAGCTCTCAGCATAATTTGGAAAGGGGGTGCAGAACTTTGCAAACATTTTTGAACGATTTTTTTTCTGCAAAATATGTGGTATTAAAAAATTCAGTTTGCATACTCATGAGTAATGCAGCCAGCCCAAACTCATGCTGGCAAGACATTTATGCAATCAACACTCTTAATATTAACCTGATTCTGAATATGTAATATACAGTATACAGGTTGGACCTGTCTGGTCCAGCATCCTCGGGACCTGACCAGTCCCGAACAAGGGAATTTGCCAGACCAGAAGAGGTCCCTGGCTACCGGCCACCCAGCCCACCACGTCTCCCCGCTGCTGGCCCCAGCCGCTCCCTCCCCCGCCTGGCTGCAGTGCTGCTGCAGCCCCGGCAGCCTGGACAGCTGCGTCTCCAGCCCCAGCCCCAGCCCCAGCCCTGCCAGGCTCTAAGCCACCAGCCTTCTTGCCACTGGGTCTCCCAGTCAAAAGTCTCTGCTTTTTCCAGGAACATCTGAGGTCCTGTCGGACCACAGATTTTGCCAGATATGAGAGTCCCAGTTTTGCGAGGTCCAACCTGTAGTATGTTAACGTTTTATTGCAGCTGTCCCATGATTATACAACACCACATCATCTTGTATTTTTCATATATACATGATCCAACAGATCTTAATGACCATACCTAGAGCTGGGTGCATTTGAAGCAAAAAAAAATGGTAGTAACTTTGTAATAAGTAATTATCATCCCTTTTATCCCTGAATAACATACCCAATCTGGAAATGGTTTATCAATATACTGTATCAATGATTTAGGTCAACAAAAATCCTTTTTTCTATTAGGTAATTATAATCTATCCTAAATCATTATTGGGTCCAATTAATCATGAAATATTTATATTTTTCTGGAAAAGTTAAAGGACAAACTGATATTCCTTTTTTAACAATCATCCTGATATTTATCGGTAACAACAATGCATCCTGGAAGATTATACAAAAATAGAAATAGCTACTTTCATGAGCACACTCCAAAAAGCATTTGTAATGGAAAGTTACAGGTTTGCTTAATGGAAAGCCAACACACAAAGCCAGCGTTCTTGCAGTCTTATTCTTCTCTTGAAAAATTTGCATTTGTTTCATGATAAATATTTTGCAAGTCAGGAAGTGAAGATAAAATAAGTGAGTCAGTGTCTTATGTTCAGTTGTAATTGCAAAAAACATTCCCTATGCAGAGCTCATTAAGTTCACCTAACAAACAGTGGCTGATTTTGTTAATAACTCCTGAAGGCATATTTTATCACTTTTTTAAAAGGTCAGGCATAAATAAAAATGCATGTTCTGCTTCTCATCAGCGCTTCTTTGCATCATGAATAAATCCTTAACACTTGCTACTATACATAGCTTTTTTTTTTCCTCCTTAAAAGTGAAATATATTTTAGGGTTTTTTAATCTGAAAAAAAAAATCAAATAAGAGTATTCATAGAGTTTATCCCAAATAACTTGCCTTTTCCTCCTAAATTATGTTTATTCAGTGCTAAGAATTATAGGGTTCTAGCTGCTTTGTACAATGCAAAGTTATTATAAACCTAGGTCAGCCAGCCAGTTAACCTGTCTTTCTCCAGCACAAAATCCTTTCACTATAAGCCCCGGCCCACAAAAATATTTAAGTGCCTCACTCCCATGGAAGTCAACAGGAAATCAGCACCTAAATACCTCTGAGGACCTGTTCTGTAGTGGCTGAGTTTCTCCCTGGTTAGGTTATCAAAGTGAGGTCCCTCATAAAATCTGACTCTTCTTTGTCCTCTGACTATAGGTAGCTCTGCATGTCCAATTATTAACACCAAGGTGGGAAGCTTTCTGTAACAGGAAAGAGGCCATAGAGTGTACCACAGAGTGGTCAAGTACTTGATTAGTTTACCTTCTTCTAGAAATTTTTCCACAACAATATCTCCTCATGTGCCATTGCCTTATTTCAAGCTCTCACATGCTTTGTTCTGGGAAGAACTGCTTAAAATAGGGAATTTCCATCCCACAGAAAATGACAATATTTTGACACTTCTTTTCATCTGGATCAGGATGAAAAATAAAATTAAACACTTTTCACATAACATAAGAGCCCCAAAGGGTAGTAGATGGCGAGACCATGATGCAGCTTGGGGAAAATGGGAGGAAATCAGAACTACAAATCATGAGACTCACTAGGATACAGAAATTAATGTCAACCCAATGTGAAACAAAGCCTTTGGTTTGATCTTCCTGATGGAAAATTTCACCAATTTCAATCTTCTCCTATTACAAAATTCGAATTTTTACAAAACTCCATTTTTCTACAAGAAAATGTTTTGTTCAATTTTTTTCCCACAGCTCTAGTTCTGAGCTTTGTGCACTTCATTACCCCAGAGTGTGACTTTCTGAGCAGTTAATAGAAATGCAGGGGCAGAATCACAAATATAATCCAGACCCTTTGCACCAGTCAGATGGCATGGAGGAGCCACATTCTGGCTGCAAACTACTACTAGGGAATTCCTTCCATCATAACCTTTGCAAAGGGCATAACCACTTACTGATAGCCTACCTTTCCCGCCATCCCTTCTGTACCAGTACTTTGCCTCTGCAAAGAAAGTTGCCTGCAGACCTCAATGCAGGCGAATCTGATCTGTTACTAGCTTTGAAGATTATGACTAAGTCATTTACCTGTGAGCAGAAGTAGACTGGGAGCCAGTGGAGGGTCTGGAACATTAAAATGTTCACAGCAGCTGTTATTTTCACATTCAGCTTCAGCTATAGTCATTCCAGCTGGCAGAGATGACAAACAATAGGTGGTGGTGACAAATGCTGGTAGCTTTGGGGACAGGTTCTCAGAGGGAAGAAAGTGATGAAGATTCCCAGCAGGCTGGAGGAGAAAAAAAATTTCCACCATTGGCCTTACCTGACCCTGTAGGCTTAGTCATGAGTTTAACAGAACCCCAAGTCTCTACAATACCACTTTGGCAAGTAAGGAAAGGAGAGAAAACAATCTGCAAACCAGCTGGAACCTATCAGAGAATCTGCCCAATGGTGTTTTCTGAGGTTTGCTATACAAACAAATATATCAAGCAGTTTAGATAATATAAGGCTTTGTCTACACGCAAAAGTAGTACTACTTTATCTATACTGGTATAGTTAAGCAGCACAAAACTCAAGCGTGAGCATAATTATAACACTATAAAAGTTTATATTGGCATTATAAAATGATACTACTGATATAGCTTAGCCCTATAAAGCTGTATCCACGCCAGAGGGTGGTATATTGTCATCACTATATCAGTTTTTTTTTAAATCACATCCCTAATTAAGGTAGTTAGACCAATGCAAACCACATCTAAAAAATGTCCATGAACCTTCAAAAAATTTCTAGCCAAACTTTTATAGAGGTTTGAAAAAGTCCTTTTAACTTTTGTTTTTCTTTTTCATTTCTGACTCACATCTCTGCACTTCCAGGGCACCAGAGTAGGCAGGAAAAGTAAGGGTTCACAACTTGCAGGGAGAAGTCAATGGCCTGAAGGGCAGTTTTACCATTTCCAATAGATCCAGTTTAAAAATAATTGACATTTTTCCCCACAGAAAACTATTAGAAATGTTTCACAAAGGGTTTAATTGAAATTTTGATTTTTCAAATAATTTTGAACACTTAGTGATCAGAGAATGTCATGACATAACGTAAGAACATAACATAAGAACAGAAAAAAGGCCATACTGGGTCAAATCAAAGGTCCATCTAGCCCAATATCCTTTCAACAGTGGCCAATGCCAGATGCCCCAGAGGGAATGAACAGAACAATTAATCCATCCCCTGTTTCCCATTCCCAGCTTCTAACAAACAGAGGCTAGGAACACCATCCCTGCCCTGCCCATGGCTAATAGCCATTGATGGACCCAACCTCCCTGAATTTATCTAGCTCTTTTTTTAACCCTTTCATACTCCTGGACTTCACAACATCCTCTGGCAAGAATTTCAACAAGTCAACTATGCATTGTGTGAAAAAGTATTTCCTTTTGTTGTTTTAAAGCTGCTACCCATTAACGTCATTTGGTGACCTCTCCTTCTTGTGACCTCTGATTCTCTAGAACTCCCCACTACATGCAGGTGATGGGGAGTTCTAGAGAATTAATACCAAAAACATTAACCAATCAAATGATGGAAGTGATGCCATTCAATATTTAATACCAAATATCTCTTGTACTTTGTCACAGGCTCATCTGAATCCGTAGGCATCTTGGGTAGGTTGGGACAAAGCAGCAGGGTCTCTAGCAAGAGATAGCACATGCTGATATAACCCATCACCTACGCATTTTGGGCTCATGGATCTGGCAGGCAGCAAAAACATAGAGTACTGATTTCTATCTCCAAATTCGTAGTACAGAAACAAATGTTCACAGATTCTTTTTTCTAATCGGATTCCTTACAAACCACTGACATGAAAACAGTTGTTGATGCCTGCAGCAACCACAGTGCACTGTATTCTATAAACACCTCTGGGCAGTTCAATAGAGAGCCAATTGGCACAAAAAGTTTCACAAACAAAAGCCTTCATAAAAACAAAGAGGACAAACTCCCATTTTCCAAAATGCTTGTGCTTTTGAAGCACTGTTTTGTTAGTTTTTGTTTGGTGGAGTTGATGGGGAGTAAGGGAAGGCTTGTCTGCTTGTTGTTTTGTTTTGGTTTTCCCTGTTCAGCTGTTTTTGTAGTGTCTGTAACGATATGTTAAATAAGCATAGCTATATAAAAATAGATGATTGTATACAATGCATATAATAAAGAACATGCAATTATAATACACAGTAAGCATAAAATATATTTCAATGAAACACTAAATTTATCTCCTCACTAAGAAAAGACCTGGTATCACACAGTGGAAAAGCCTTTGAAATCTAAAATCCTTTGATAGCATGATGTTGTTTGAATAGCTAAAGTGGATTATGATTCCACTGGGTAGGTATGTACTTTAGCATCCCACACTGTATTAAAGAGGATAAAAATTCAGGAAGCAACTGCCATCAGGAAAATTTTTAAATAGAATGTCTCTGCTAGTAAAATTACCACTGATATTTTCCATTTTACAGAAGAAAAGTAAAGCTGTGGGTTTGCATTAGAACAAGATTTATTCATACCAGGAATTATATATACATAGACATAGAAACAGAGTACAGGTGTGAAAGAAAAAGGGAGAGAGACACACAAAGTACATTAGAAGAACAATATTAACATTGAAAAATCAAGCACTCAAAAGTTAGGAAATGCCAGAATTTTAGTTTCCTGTGTAATTTTAATTCAGCCCCATTGCTTGTTTGTATTATAATACAGTCTTACATTACTTGATCACATACTATTTTTTCCACGGGAGTCTTGCCTCATGATTCAGTCCTCACTAGATGTGTGCCATCCTTTCACAGCTTCTAGTACTGACCAGATTCTGCATACTCCAGCCCAGAACAATGGGGCTTAGAAGGACTTTCCCTGTACTGGCTGTTCCAGGCTGGTGGGGTTTGGCATAGGCACTGAGAGCAGAAAGTCTGTCTCTCCTACACTCCAGTGAGCCCTCCCTGCCCCACAATGGTGTCCAGGCATCCTGGAGGAGAAAGACATCTGATTCAAATTTAATAGTGACAAAATTCAGATGAGAAGGAGTGAAAGGAATAGACTTAGATAAAGAGTCTAGTGAGAGTGTGGCTGGAGTGAGGGTGGAAGCAACTGGGACCTGGAGGGGGAGACTGGAACTGGTTGGGCAAAGGAACTGGAACTGGGACTATTGGGAGACTGTGAATGGGAACTGGTTAGACAAGGAGACTGAGACTAGGAGCCAAACGGGATGAGGGGAGCGTGAGAAGGAAGAGAGGAAGATCTAACAAGCAGCTGAGGTACAGGGCGAGAACAGATTCTGGCTGGGCAAAGCAACTGGCGTAAGGATCCAGGAGATGTTGCTGTGGAGATGGACACTGGATGAGGTGATGTAGAGAGAGACAGACTGGTCAGATGAGGAATAAAGAGACTTGGATTGTCTAGGCAAGAAGACAGGGGACAAGGAGTTGAGGTGGGAGGGTTGGAATTGAGTTTGGCTAAGTAAGAAGGCTGGGACTTGGTGTAGGGATAGGAAGAGACTGAGAGCTGTGGGGAGACCAGGGCTGAGAGAGCAAACCCAGAGGGGGAAACTAGAACTGGCTGGACAAGGAGACCAGGACTGGAATGAGAAGCTTGAGGAGTAGAGATTGGGAGTGGATGGGAAAAGAAAATGGGACAGAGACAAGAAGTCAGGGGTGGGAAAGAGACAGGGCTGAAATAGATAAAGTTGGAGGGAATGAGGTGAACATTGCCATGCCTGGGGAAAATAGGTAGAAGAGGTGATGGCCACTAAATAAACTTCCTTGAAAAGCTTGGACTGGAACTCTAGATTATTGCATCTCTTCATTCCTCTGCTCTTCAGTTAAGTATCAGTGAAACCCACTGCTAAAGTGTATGTCTCACCCCACCCCTGCAAAGCTTCTCCATAAAGGGAACAACCTACTACTAAGAGTTACTCTATTAGTTCAAGTGGGAGAGGTCTTAAAGATTCTTCTCCTGCTGCTGACCCAACTGGGTATCTAATACTTTGCTGTGTGATGGAATTTCTGATTTTTCAGTTTACTTTCAAAACCTAGAAATTTATACACAAACTATGTATTGAGGATTCAAAGAAAAGTATTCAAAAGTTAGGAAATGTCTGTTTTAAAGTTGCCTATGAAGTCTTAATTGGCCCCCTGGAGCATATTCATTTTGATAAACTCTTCATGGATGGGTGTTTCTACACGGCACAGTTATTTCAAAATAATTGACATTGGTTTGAAATAACAATGCGAGCATCTACACAGAAATTCCATTATTTTGAAATAATTTCGAAATCACGGATGGCTTATTTTGAAATCTGTAAACCTCATTCTACAAGGAAAATAACGCCTTTTATGAAATAGCTATTTTGGAATAGCAGTAGTGTGGACACTCCACTACTGCTATTTCAAAATAGCTCCTCCCCAGGGCCATTCAAAGTAATTACTCCCTAATTTGAGGTAGCATGTCCACATTAGGTAAACTTGCCTCGGACTAATTTGGAGACTTCCCTGTAGTGTAGATGTGCTATTTCAAAATAAGAGTGCTGTGTAGACGTACCCTAACATACTAATCACATAGGCTATGTCTACACTACAAGGTTATTTCAAAATAATAATTCCATAAATAACTATTTCAAAGTAAGCTTATTCCTCTTCACAAGCAGGAATTATTATTTCAAAATACAAGCCCCTTATTTTGAAATAGCAGGCTTGGTAGGCTACGTCTAGACTACCAGCCTCTTTTGAAAGAGGCTTTTTTTAGAAAGAATCTTTCGAAAAAGCCTCTTTCAAAAGAGAGCATCTAGACTGCAACCACTTCTTTCGAAAAAGCGAGCCACTTTTTTGAAAGAGAGCACCCAGGCAGTCTGGATGCTTTCTTTCGAAAAAGCCCTGTTTGCATTCAAGAACGCATTTTTTCGAAAGAGCACTTTCAAAAAAAGGCATTCTTCCTCATAAAATGAGGTTTACCGCAGTTGAAAAAACTGCCGCATTCTTTCGATTTAATTTCAAAAGAACGTGGTGGCAGTCTAGATGCAGGGGAAGTTTTTTCAAAAAAAGGCCACTTTTTTTTAAAAAACCCTGTAGTCTAGACACACCTGTAGTGTGGATGCTCACCTTATTTCAAAATAGACAATGTAGACACATCCACACTGTTTTTTTTTCCATAAGACCCCAGCCTCCTTCCATGCAGAGGATGGACATGAAATGTGGTGAATCAACAATGTGTAGTGAAGGAGGCTGGGGCCTTAGGGTTTGCTGTAGATGTTGGAAGAGTTGTAGGAATGAGGCAGGGGGCTGCAGAAAGGCAAAGGTATCGCTCATGGTTAAGGCAGTTGAATGCTGCCCTGGAGAAATGGATTCTATCCCTGCCTCTGCCACAAAATTCCTGTGTGATGCTAGTCAAGTCACTTAAACCCAGCTTTTTGCAGGTGGCCAGCAATTGTCAGCTTCTCATTTTCTAGGGCCTGCCTTGAGACCCAGGAGACTGATTTGCAGAAGTGCTGAGCACAGACAGGTGCAAACTGAAGTTAATGGGTGCTGCACTTTGACCATATGAAGTGTTATATATTGCTAAGTTCATTGAAAAATCAGGCTCTAAGCATCAAAAAATGGAGTACCTACAAGTGGTGGATACTTTTGACCTTAATTTCCCTGTGTCCCAATTCCCTATCTGTAAAATGTGAATAATAATTCTTCCCCCATCCGCCAACCACTCTAACAATAAAGAAGGGCCATATGTTAGGCTGCCTGCCTCCATGGTAGCAGAAGTTGGAAGAGATATGTTGATATAGGCTTGCAGGAAGTAGAGGAGATATGTTATGATAGGCATGCAGGGGCTCATGTTTAAAACAGTTAAATGCTGCTGTGAGGAACTGAGTTCTATCTCTGCTGAAGTGCTATAGAAGTCTAAGTGGTCTCTAAACTCAGGTTTTAGACATCTTTAGGGCAACCAAAATTAGTGGATACTATTCAACTTCATCTCTCTGTGCCTCAGTTCCTCACTTGTAAAATTGGGGTAGTAGCACTTCTCTACCTCATAAGGGAATCGTGAAAATATATTCACTAATATTTGTGAAGTAATCAGATACCATAGCTATGAATGCCATAGAAAAGCCCTTCAGGAAATTAATAATTCTGTTGTTCTGTATTGAGAGCAGAGATTGAATAGCATGCAGTAAATGTGGCCAAAGGCCATATATTCAAAAGTGTGGAGAAAACAACATTTTGAATAGCCTGCTCATTAAGTATGCATTGTGGACTCAATGAGGCAGGATCCTGCAGAAAAGTAGTATATAATCGAGTAATTTAATATTATCATAATACATATGTACAAGGGGACTGAACTAAAGAGGCTCGGCCTCACTTTTGAGTGCTTGACTTTGTACCCTTAATTCTCTTTTTAATGTAGCTTTATTTTTGTCTATACACAAACAGTATTTAGTAGGGGCACAGGCAGCAAACCCCATGCCATCCCTCGTGGCCCCTCTTCATCATTGTCCTATTCTGCATGACACCACCTCAATCAGTACACAAGATGGAGAGAGGGGCAGACAGCAAGTGCAGGGAAAGTACTGCTCGCCCCTGCGCCCCAAAATGGAACCTATTCCATTGATGTGGGGGCATGGGGTATGTGAAGTCTGGCTACACCCAGGACCTGGGAGAAGCTAGAGCAGGCTGACCGCAGATGGAATATTCCAAGACTTTTGCTGCTGAATTCTAAGAAATATCTGCTGAGTTTGTGTGAATTGAGAGGTTTTTTTTTACAAGAGCATATAAAATGTCCAAATTTGAGTGAAGTTTCATGACACCTCTTTGAAACCCAGACAATCAAATCATAAAGGTGCTAGATCTTCTCCACAAAATTAGTCTCATTCTCAGAAACTAATGAACCACTTTAAAACTTGCCAAATAAATCAGTCTGAGGCAGCCACTCAGCAGGGGAAATTTTGGCATGAATGGTTTAAGTTTGGCAAAGTTCTAAACAACTGAAAACAATGTTTAATAATGGTAAACATCTGGCAACCTTAATTACAGGTGTCATTACCTGCACCACATATAACAGAGACAGAGAAAGAGAACATGTTAGGTGTTGAGGTATACACATGCATAACAACATATGCTAATTATAGTACTGTCTTGTGATTTTGGTGGGAGTGTCCTGTTTATATTTTATCCATTGTACAAAATACCAGCCAGTAAGTTTTTTCTATGACTGTAGTAAAAAAATTAAAATATTCATGAAGCTTAAGATGTAAAATATGTTTGCTGGAAATATAATGGAAGATAGGTTCTTTTTTGTTATTTTCTTTGAGGAAGTTGGTTGGTGAGGTTTTAAGGAGGGTTATTTGTTTTTTGTTTTGGTTTGTAGGTGTTTTTGTTAAATATGGAAATGAATATGGAATCGAATGCTCAAAGTGCTTCATTTATCTACTAGAAGGTTGTTCTTTTTTTATTGATTTTACTGCATTTACTTTGAATCCTGGTATACATAAAGGGGCACCCAAAATCTTTAAAGTATCTGCTGCTGAACTAAATTGTTTTTTTTAATCAAAATCAAACTATTAAAATAGCAGAGGAAGCATTATTCCCCAGAAGAATAATTGGGAAAACAGAACAGAAATATTGTGAAAGGATTTTGAAACTGTATGTAGTGCTCCTGCCATCTTGTGGCTTTTCTGTGTAGAATCATATTAACTCTTTTATTTATGAACTTAAATGGATGTTTGGGTGTGTTTTCCCAGGGCATACATGTTACGCATTTCTGCCAATAAAAGTCATATGCGAGAATGGTCTGACCAGACAGGCACCTTAAATTTAATGAATTCCTCACACACTTTGAAGTGGGAATTATGTGTAAAATAACAAATCATTTTGCTATAGGAAGAAAACCTTTTCATAGTTTGGGAAACGTTCTTTATACTCTCTCCAATTATGCTAATTTCCCCTACAGAAAAATGTATTTAAATGCTCTTGATTCTGACTTGGAACAAAGTGCATTATGAGCTAGGCACAGAAGGCAACTTTTATTGGCATTATTTCATTTTACATCTTTTCAAATTATAATTTTCTACTAAAACTGAAAATCATATCCATTTTCTGTACCTCTGGAATGATGGCTTTAAAGACAGGGATGAAGATAGTAAAACTCTCTCCAAACTTTTGAGTTGTGGAGAGGAGTGATAATGGGTGATAGCTGGTGGCATCATGGAGTGGTTTCCCATGTTTCCCATGTTTGAGGAGGACAATGACTATCACCACATGCCAGCTCTTTGGGATTTTCCCTGTCAATGAAGTCTGCCACTATGCTAGTCCTTTTGACCCCAAACTCTTGAGGAATTAGGATAAAAGCCATCTTTGCCAGCACCTTTTCTGATTTTTATGGCCATAAGGGCCTTGTTTACATTTTCTATAGCATATGGAGAGACTAGTGATGAAGTGATAGTGCTTTGTCAGATGTTTAACCTTCCATCTAGTCAGCTTGTTGGTTTTGATTTTTGAGTTATGGAGAAAGTAGGAGACAACCGTGCTGACTGTCTCTTTTCGCTGTCAGTCAGTTTACCGGGTCATCAACTCTAAGCTTACAGAGGAGTGTCCAAGCTTTATTACTGAAATGAGTGAAGTCAAGATACTCCACTGCCTTGTTCCATCTTTTCAGGTGGGCAGAGTTCAGTAATTCTATTAGTGCTTTTGCTATGACTGGATCACTACTCGTCTACTACACTGAAGAGTGCTTCTGTCTCCAGCCGCCTTGTAATAGCCATGGGGAATGTGCCTTGCCACAGTTTGATAAGAAGGTGAACAAAGTGGTCATAGTTTTCTAGGATCAACTTGATACAGTGTATCCTCTCTTCAGCTTCTTGTTGGGTCAGTGATAAATTGCTTATTTGTAACGGTGGATGGGGTCTGGACACTTTGCCATTTCTTGGCCAGATCCAGACACATGAGCTAGTCACTTGTCCATAGTAGCTTTCAGGATTTCAGGCATATTTTCCATATCCTGCCAGATAGAAGTTCTGGGTAATCTTCAACATGCTTAAGTTCTCATGCTGTGGCTATGTCTCAACAGATAACTGGAGGCTTGATCTTTGCTAGCACAGAAAGCCATGGCAGAAGAATTGAGTTTAAAGTTCCTGAGCTTTTTTTGGCAGCTTCTTGTTCATACCACTGCACAGTACTTTGCAAGTTAGTACATGAGGGCCAGGGCCAATGTTTGTAGCACCACAGTAGTTAACCCCCAGCTTGTTCTCACTAACTTTTGGCTAATGTTGATGCGAGCATAGTTCCCTCTAGGGTGTGTGCCTGGGTGATGGCTGCCTAGCTGGTTCCAGGGCAGGGCTGCATGGCAGGTGGCTACCCCATGTGCCCGTGATGGAGCAGGGGCTGCAGTGTGGCTGTCTCCATTGGCTTCTCCTGGAGCTGGGGCCGTGGTGCCTCATAGGGGGAAAGTTGCACCATGGCTCCAGCTCCAGCAGCCTACAAGCAGCCTGCCCTGGCTGCAGCTCCAGCTGCACTGCAGGTGACCCAAGATATAATTTCAATAATTGTCTAAAAATTTTTGAAGTTGATCAAGAAACCCAGTCATCTAGCATATTCAGTTCCTGATAGGATCAAACCCCAAAGCCCTGATCCAAAGACTATTGTAGTCAATAGATGTTTTCCCCCTGATTTCCAGTGAGTCTGAAATAGGCAACAGGTGCAGAATAATCTGATTGATGACTTCCAGCAGGCTCATGTACATAAAAACAATAAACCTCAGTGGTATTGACTGTCCCATGTTTTATTGTCTTTCTTGAATCTATTTAAACATTTTTCCCTTCAAAACCATTTCAAAGGAACCCCTAAAGAGCAAATGCATCTTCATACTTTTCTGTGCTGCAGTGATAGCATTTATGTTGTGTTCTAGTTTATTTAGTTTTTTAATTGTACACTGAGCACACATGGTCTCAATATTGTGCACAAGAAATAACTCACTCCACTCATGGATGGAAAATCTTAGAGGGAACACTGGACGTGAGTCTTCACTTTGGAGGCTTCTTTCTTGAAGTGGTCATGAAAGGTGAATGTCTGGTTAAGCCTAACACTGAGATATGTTGGCTTTGACTCATAATGCACAGTTTCACCACAAAACTTGACAGTTGGAGTGTTCTGTGATGTTCTATTGTCAAAGTGGAAAGTAAAAGCCTACCAGTTTGCCTGGATTTTATCTCAGACACCACTTTTGGGAGTACTCCTCTGTGATCTTAAGGTCTGATGTAAGGGTCACTTCAAGTTCCTTAAAGCTACCATACTGAGTTGCAAAGTGACAAGCTACCAGCATGCACAAACTTCTGCACCCTCATTTCAGGCATACCACTTATGTAGATGTTGAAGAGTGCTGGAGTGAGTCCAAGTCTTGGGGTAGCCCATTATTCATTATTTCTAAGTACAAAATACTCATAACTGTCACTGAGCTCAACAGGTGGTGAGAGTTCTTAAAACCTCTGAAAATCACTGGTTTTTTTGCGTTATAAAGTTTGTTTTCAGCCAATCTTAAGCTTCTGAAGCTTTCATGATGAAATCTTCTTGGAATGGTCCTTAGCCTGAACATAAATTATTATAGACAGTTTGGGGAAAGAGTTCAGACATTTTGAAGTATGAAGATAATGGGAAACATTTTGCTTTCTCAATTATTAAAAATAAAAACTCTCGCAGCCTGTTTTGAACTGATCTAGCACCAAAACTACTGAAGAAAAAATAAAGGAAATATCCAACTTTTGCTTTTGATTTGGCTGAGTTATGACTCACTGAAAATTGCATGCCCAGTATATTTTTATCAATGATAGCACTAAGGGCCTTCGGGCTGCTCCCTCCAAAACCAACCACAACTGATTTCATTAGTACATAACAAGGGCTTCCATGCTCAGTGCACAGATGATGCTTGTATGTCTGTTGTTATTATAGAGAGAGACAAGGTGGCTGAGGGAATATCTTTTATTGGGCCAGTTTCTGTTGATGAAAGGAACAAGCTCTTGGGCTACACAGAACTCTTCTTCAGCTCTGGGGAAGGAAATCAGTGGATCTGCTCTGATCATTATTTATTTGTATTGCAGAAGTATATCAGATGCCCAGTTATCAACCATAACCCCCTTGTGTTGGATACTATACAAAGAACAAAAAGAACACAAAGCCCCTGCTTCAAAGAACTTACAGTCTAAGACTAAACAAAACACTACAGATGGGGACAGACAGGCAGACTGGAGATTACCAGGAAACAGTGAAATAAAGGTTCTAACATTTGTGTGGTGAAAATTTCAGTAAAGATGTAAAGTACTTGAGGGATAGCTCTGCAGAACACTAACTTGCCTTTTATTACAGTGGTACTGGTAACACCATGTGTCAGGGTCTGCCCATGCCTGCCTCTGTTCAAGCCTGCAAACAGCCCAGAGACTTTTTGTGGAGCAAATATCCATGCAGTTTTTTTACATTACTTTCAGTCATTCTGACATAATATACAGACTTACGCTTACAGTCCTAGGGAACCCTCAGCTCCTGAGGCAGGCAGGCAGAGCAGACATTGATCAATACATCCCTCTCTCTTTCTCACTCTGCTTCCCCCTTCCTTCCTGTGCCTTTTGTATCATCTGCCTAATGGTCTCATTAACCTCTTAGGCTATATCCAGAGAAAGTGCCTGCTCTTCCTTTTTTTTTTCCTTTTTCTTTTCTTTTTTTTTTTTTTTTTGCAGAAGAGTAGACACATTCTTTCAGAAGCCCTGTGTTGAGGAGGAAGAGCTCTTCCGGAAGAGGCTTTTCCGAAATCTGTCCCGGTGTAGAAGGGCCAAATTTCAGAAAAGCCTCTTCCGAAAAAACCTATTGGAAAAAGGTATGCAAATTGCAGGGCCCCGCAATTTGCATACCTTTTCCCAATACATCAGTGTAGTGTAGACATAGCCTCAGTTCACCTCAGCCCATCACTCAGACACTTCACTTCTTAATGAGTCTACTCCTCAGTACTTATTTGGAGTTCCAGTGACCAGAGTGCCAGCACAGCTGCTGTTGTTCAGCTCCTACTCACTCCCTGCTTATGACCATCATGCCTATCCCTGTTTGTTATTTGTTGTCCCCTGTAATTACTTGAGTCCTTGGTTTAGCAGCTCCTCCCCTTAAGCTGCTGGAGGGGGCTTCTGATGTGGCTGGGCACAGGTTTTCAATAGGTCCAGCACTCTGTCACACACCATCTCTCATTAAGATTGCCCAACCCTTCTCATTATAAGATTCTGTTTTCAGGTGTTAATAATTTTGCCAAATTTTAACAGTGCAGGCTGAAATATTTAATGCCAGGCATCTGCACTGGGTTAAATTTTGTGAAGAGTTTCAGCAAAAATGGTTCAGCCATTTCTCAGAATAAGTTTAGGGATAAATACATTGTTTTGCTCATGATAACATGATTCTTAGAAACAACAAGTATTCCTTTAGCACCTTAAAGACTAACATATATATATGTTTGTGTTATATATCATGAGCTTTCACGGGCAAAACCCACTTCCTCAGATGTGCAGAGTGGAGAGAAAAGGGCTAGAGAACTTTAGCACCCCTGTGACTTGAGGAAGGGTTGACATTTGACAGGAGTATAGCAGAGTCATGGATGAGACCACTTCTAACACCTCCCAGCAGTTCATCCTGGATAAGCCCACACTTGCAAAGCCAACTGTTGGCAGGTGGGATTGAACCTGCAACCTTAGGAACTAAAGCCATGTGCCTCTACCACACAAGCTAAAAACCAACTGCCTCACAGCTAAAGCTGTGGAGTAAACTTCACTCTCCCTTGTCAGTCATCTTAGTGCCTCTGGATTACACTTACAAAGCAAAAGACATTCACAATGACATCATGCCCACAAACTTCACTCAAGTTGGTAGCCTGCTAAGGCTTGCAAACAGGGGCAGCCCATGGGTATAGGCAGACCTCAGCCGCCGCCTAGGGCGCCGCTGCCCGGGGCGCTCGATGATGATGTCACGGGGGCACCAGGGTGCCTGCCGATGACATCAGTCCATTGACGGCCCTGCAGGCGGGGGCGCCGATCGCGCGTTCTGCCTGGGGTGCCAGCTGTCACAGCTGGCCTCGGGCCGCTCCTGCTTGCAAATTGCTGTGGAAGATTCATTGTGAGGTTAGCCATTATTACACAGCCTCTGGGTGAGCTTACTAGGAAAGATCAAATATAGGTTTGATCAGATGAACATCAGCATTTGAGGAAGTAAGAAATCCCTTCCCTTACCAGTGATGTAGTCATGTCATATAGACTCCAGTTAAAGAAGTGAAAACTTGTAGCAGATGCCAGCCCTGTTGGATAAGGGCACAGGTTGACCACTATAGTCATACTCACATCACTGTGTATGCCAGCAAGGCTCTTTTGCTCACTGAACACCAATACTCTCAGACAGAAAGAGACTATCTTGCTGATGCATGGGGCTATTCCCATTTAAATATATACATTGACAGATGTTGTTTCTTGATTCTGACTGATCACAAGCCTTTCTAACCTACAAAAAAAAACTTTAAAAACAATGGTCCTGCAATAAACTCCTGTGCCAACTCTGTCCACACATCTACATAAGCGACATCACCTCAGGACCTAACCACATCAGCCACCACATCAGAGGCTCATACAATTGCACATCCACTAATGTGATCTATGCCATCAAGTGCCAGCAATGCCCCCTCTGCCATGTATATTGGACAAACTGGACAGTCTCTACAATGAAGGATTAATGGACACAAATCAGATATTCAAAATGGTAACATATGGAAACCTGTTGGAGAACATTTTAACTTGCCCAGGCACTCATTAATGGATTAAGAGGTGGCTATTTTCTTACAAAGTAATTTCAGAAATCAACTAGACAGAGAATCTGCAGAACTACTCTTCATATGCAAATTTGACACTCTCTCTCATGGCTTGAACAAAGACAAGAACTAGATGGGCTGTTATATTCAACACACAAATGACATCAAAAGCTAAGTATTGGGCACTAAAGGCTCATCTAGACTATGCAGAACGGTCAAAAGAGGATATGCAAATTCCCGCGGAAAGTAGTTTAGATGCAGCTTTTTTTGGCGAGCCCCCCCTTTGTCAAAAAGCCTCATAAACCTCCGCTTTCGACATAAGAACATAAGAACATAAGAACGGCCGTACTGGGTCAGACCAAAGGTCCATCTAGCCCAGTATCCTGTCTGCCGACAGTGGCCAGCACCAGGTGCCCCAGAGGGAGTGGACCGAAGACAATGATCAAGCGATTTGTCTCCTGCCATCCCTCTCCAGCCTCTGTCAAACAGAGGCCAAGGACACCATTTTATATAGTTTAGATATGCCCTTACAGTCCACAGTATTAGCCTCATTTAGCACGGACACTTTAACTGACAGATTCCCCCCCTCCCTCTTTTATGGCTTTTTATTTGAAGCTCTGTGCCTCTTGCTCCATATCTATCATCTGAAGAAGTGGGTTGTGCCCATGAAAGCTCATGATACTATCTATATAGCTACAACTAATCAGGAAAGTGATCTTGGAGTCATTGTGGATAGTTCTCTAAAGACGTTCACCAAGTGTGCAGTGGCAGACAAAAAAGCAAACAGGATGTTAAGAATCATTTACAAGAGATAGAAAATAAGATGGAGAATATGTTATTGCCCTTATATAAATCCACGGTACGCCCACATCTTGAATACTGCGTACAGATGTGGTCTCATCTCAAACAGGATATACTGACATTAGAAAAGGTTCAGAGAAGGGCAACTAAAATGATTAGGGGTTTGGAACGGGTCCCTTATGAGGAAAGATTAAAAAGACTAGGACTTTTCAGCTTGGAAAAGAGGAAACTAAGGAGGGATATGATCGAAATATATAAAATCATGAGTGGTGTAGAGAAAGTGAATAAGGAAAAGTTATTTACTTGTTCCCATAATATAAGAACTAGGGGCCACCAAATGAAATTAATGGGCAGCAGGTTAAAACAAATAAAAGGAAGTTCTTCACACAGCACAAAGTCAACCTGTGGAACTCCTTGCCTGAGGAGGTTGTGAAGGCTAGGACTATAACAGGGTTTAAAAGAGAACTAGATAAATTCATGGAGGTTAAGTCCATTAATGGCCATTAGCCAGGATGGATAAGGAATGGTGTCCTTAGTCTCCATTTGTCAGAGGGTGGAGATGGATGGCAGGAGAGAGATCGCTTGATCATTATCTGTTCAGTTCACTCCCTCTGGGGCACCTGGCATTGGCCACTGTCAGCAGACAGGATACTGGGCTGGATGAATCTTTGGTCTGACCCAGTATAGCCATTCTTATGTTCTTATGTTCTTATATATTTTTGGTTAGTCTCTAAGGGTATGTCTACACTACAGTGTTATTTCAAAATATCTTATTTCGAAATAACGCGTCTACACACAAAATGCATTTTGAAATAGCATTTTGCTATTTCGAATTAGCACGTCCACACTGAGTGGACTCTGAATCACATTTAAGGCTGGCCAGAACCAGTTCCAGCAGGGCACCAGGTCAGGACTTACTGTGTGGGGCTGCTGCCTGAGGCTATCTGAGGTCTATGCTTAAAGGGACCCCCCACACACACACACACACACCCCTGGACAGCCAGTTCTCAGGTTTCCCTGCTTGCTTGTCTACCTCGATGAGGGACAACAAAGCATTTTGTCTCTGCATGCTCTGGTTGCCCTCACTCGGGACACCACAGCACTCTGCAACATGGAGCCAGAGCTGCCCCTGGGCACTCTGGTGCTTCTCTTGGACGTGTTGCTGCGAGTCTGGCTGCACTTTCTGCAGGCTGCCATCCGGGAGGTCCATCGGGGGGCTGTCAGTATCCAGGAGGCCCTACGGGAGAGCTTCCACCCTGAGGAGCACTAAGAGCCTCCCTGGTCTGCCCCACTGGGGGCTTGTGCCTCATTCCTCCCTCACGTCCTTTCACTTAACCCTCCCTAACCCCCCTTCCTGATGTCAAATAAAATACACGTATTTTCATGAACACAAACTCTCTTTATTTAACAAAACTGGGAATGAAACTCTGGTGAGACTGGGGAAAGGAGGCAGGAGAGGGGAGAAGAGAGAGTGGGAGAGGGGAGAGGGAAACCTAGGAGGAGGGAGCTGGAAGGGGGAAGCAAGGAGAAGAAGGGGGAAGGGAAGCTCAGGGCTCAGGGTTGGGGGTCTCGTCGGACCAACTTGATTTTCATGTGAACCTGCTCCTGGGTTCACATGTGGCCTTTGGTGGCCTTTGGTGGCCTGCCATAGATGGCCGCGTTCCTCTGTCTAGTGTGCAGATCATGGACGTTGGGGGGATCCCCCCCAAACCTGAATAAGGTCCATGATCTCCACCCTCCACCCTGGCAGGCTCCTGGGAGCTGGCAGACTGCTCCTGGGGAGTGGTGGAGGGCTGGCTGCCAGTGGCTTGCTGGCTCATGTTTTGGGGCCACTGGGTCAGGAGCAGTGACTGCTGGCTCTGGGCTGGCAGGCTAGGAGCTGGCACAGGCCCTGTGGCCAGAGTCTGCCCCTTTAAGGGCTCCAGGGAGGGGGAGGGAGAGGAGTGTTCTTGGTTGAGGCTGGAGTGGCCACCAGGGCACCCTGGGAAGGCTGGAGGCCCCCTATTTCGAAATAAGTGTCTACACAGCACTTATTTCGAAATAGCTATTTCAATTTGGCGTTATTCCTCGAGAATGAGGTTTACCAAATTCGAAATAAGCGCTCCGCTATTTCGAATTTATTTCAAAATTTATTTTGAATTTATTTTGAAATAGCGGTTTGTCTGTGTAGACGCTAGGAAAGTTATTTTGAAATAAGGGCTGTTATTTCAAAATAACTTTGCTGTGTAGACATACCCTAAGGTGCTACAGGACCATTGTTGTTTTTTATGCGTGTGTTTTTAATTACAGACTAATACAGCTATCCCCTGAGACTTTCTCACCTATGTTCAATAATCCCTCTTTTTACCTACCAGCTTTCATTTAGCTGTAGATGTTCATACTACAAGGTTAAGACTACAAAATTATCTATTGGCCTGGTCAGGATAACCCTGCTGACTACTTCTCCATGCACCCTATTCACAAAACAGCTAACTACAATACTGTGGAGAATACAGAAGCCATGTAAACTTTCTCCTCTCACATACTATTCCTAAACCTGTCATGCTATGTGACAAATAAAACAGCTGGAAAGTCTGACATGCCTCCAAATTGTCACCTAAACTATCTGAAATGGTCAATGGAGAGAACTTCTGTCTAGTCTACAACATTTGACTCCTGAAAACACAGGCTGTTCTGTACTTATTTGCCTATATTAAAGGTGAATTTACTGTCACAAATTATCTCCTACTGTGAGCTATAAGATTTTGTGTTCATTATGGGATATCACAATTAATTTGCCTCACGCAGTTCACATGGGACTGATTAAAACAAAATTCTTGCTCTGAAACTTACTGAAACTTGCAGTGTTTGTGGGCTCTGTGTAAGAAGACTCAGTCATGAGTTTAAGAGACCAGAATATATATGGTTTATTATAGATTCAGCTCAGCAACTCAGAGTCTGTTACTGGTCAGGTGACTGTATCAAAAATACTCACAGCTCCCTTTAATATAACTTCAGCACGGTTAGATACAATTCTCCCATCTCCCCTTTTCCAATAAAATAACTTATTCAACACTAATCAAAACTATATAAACTATCTATCTACAAGTAAACATGACGGATTACAACTTTAACCATTCTCAGTCTCTGAGATTTTCTTTGACGTCTGTCCATCTGCATGACAACACTCCTGTCTCTGTATCCATTGGTTCAGCAGTCTGATGCTCTCACATTTTTCCATTGCTCTTTCTGTTTCAATCAGTTTCCTCCTTATCCCCCCTTTTTCAGGACTATATTGAAGCTTTGTCCAATTCCCAGAGCAAGTCTTTCTTTCAGGAATAACCACGTCATATGACCAAAGAGCCACGATACCAGTAACTACTACCTTGGGTTTACAACAATTTATCCTCAGGCTTCGAAGGCTTATTCTCTTGACCCTTTGTTATAGTACCTGTTTGGTGTCCTCTATCAGCCTTTTACAATCCTTTTGCATTTTGTTCATTCTTAACGTCAAAATTAGACTGTCCAGTTTTTCATTTTCTGTTAAACAGTGTCTCTGAGGGAGACAACACATGTCTCAAGGGTGCTGACCTAAAGTTAGGTAAAGCCAATTAAGGATGAGAATTACATTCTTCTGCTTCTTTTAGTCTTCTCTTTATTAACACCATTCTCCCCTAAACCATTTGGATGTGGGTATCTAGGACTCACTATCATGTGCTTGAAGCCATAATCTCTCACAATTTTTTATTCATATCCTGCACATTGTGGACCATTGCTTGACATTACCACCGCAGGAGTATTATATCTAACAAAAATTGATTTAATGTGCTTTTTTACACGCTTTGCTGTGGTCCTGCCCGGTAAGACAATCTGTGGAATGTGTGAGAAACAGTCGAAAATCAAAACAGAATCTTTGCCAGCATAATAGAATAAATCAATACCAACTTTATACAAACTTCAAAGGTTCCTGATATAGCAGCATAGGCTATTTTGCAGGTTTAGGATGGCATTTTTGACACTGTTTTTCTTAACTGTTTTTCTATATCCTCATTCATTTGACATCAACACAACACATTTCTGACCCTTCTTTTTCATTCCTGAATGTCCTTCATGAATTCTAATAAGCATGTCAGACTGTAATGCGTTGAGAATGATTAATCAGTTGCTTCTAACCAAAATGTAATCAATCGCTGAAAGTTCTTCTTTGAAGTGAAACTATGGGGTAGGTACATGGTGACCAGACCAATCAACAGCTATAGCTTTAATAGCTTTTTGCAAGGTCTCGTTTTGTGCTGTGGCTGCTGCAAACACCATCCACATGTCATCACATATTTTCTTTATAATATTCACATGCACCATATCAGATTCTGAAACATGTTCTGCTACAGGATTTTCAAAAGCTCTCAACAGAGTGCCACTGCCACTAACTCCCTTCCTGTTTTATAGTTAATTTGCAAATCATATAACTGAAATGGAAAACACAGTCTTTGCATTCCAGGAGGAGTGTTAGCCAGCCCATTCTTTGCCAGGCTATTAAAGGCTAACGGTCTGCGTCAGAAATAACTAATTTCCCACAGATGAACACATGACATTTATTGCAACCATGCACCGAAACTGAAGTCTCTTTCTCAATTTGTGCATATTGACACTAAGTTTTAGTGAGTGCCCTGGAAGTATGTTAAGGGAGGAAAGCTAAGGGAGTCACCCAATTTAGGCTTTATCAGTTTTTGCCTTTATTTATACAATTTCAGACAGAATTCTTGTCACTTAGCATCTGGATATACATTTTTGTCAGACAAGTAATAACAGACAGCAATGGTAAATGGGCCCAAGATACCACATTTCCAACACTAGGAAGTCCTTCCACCTTTCATGATAGCCATCACCTTCTGTGAGTCCTTGGTCTGGTCCTTCAGTCTTGTTCTTCAGTTTCTTGTCTGGCATTTTTCCAGGCTGGGCCTATGTCCACTTAGGTCTTTCAAAACTTTCCATCTTTATCCAATAAGCTTTTAGCACATCTACTGTTTGGATTTTAAGAAACCCATACATTATATGGGCACAAGCTTCAATTAACCAAACACGTAATTTCCTTGGTAGTCTTGCACTTTCTGGGTCATGCCATTTTGTCACCCTGTCCTGGGTCTTCCTAGAAAAAGTGTTTTTTGTTGTTACAAGTCTGTGTGTACTTACCTCAAAACTTCCAGAATACTGTATTACCTTTGTTCTGTCAGAAGTAACAGTATTTCAAGTAGATCAGCAATTTTATGTCAAAGCAGAATGGACAAAATCACACACATGCCAGCAATGACTTGGCCTAAACATCACCTCATCTGTACTCATTCACTATCCATAAATGAGGCTGCAGTTCTGTCACAAAAGTTGTGGAAGTCACAGATCCCAGGACTTTCTGCAACTTCCATAATTTCCACAGAAGTTGGTGCAGCTGACTCCAGGGCCACCTTGGGATGAGCTGCTCAGGGCCAGCCACACTAGCTGCTGCTGAAGTGGCCCCAGGGCCAGCTACCTGGGCAGTTCTTGGGGACAGCAGGAGTCCTAGGGTGGTAAAGTAGCAGCCTTGGGGGTGGCCCCAAAGGATCACTGGAGTGTGGTCCTCAGAAGAAGCAGACACTGGGGGCACTCAACCCCCAGCACTGGAGCAGAGACCCCTGAAACAGGGCTCCCAGAAACAGAGATTTAGTCCTAGGTACTTATAGTAAAAGTCACAGGCTAGGGTTGAGGATTCAGAGAGCAGGGAGAGGCTCAGGACTAGGGCAGGGTGTTGGGGTATGGGAGGGAGTATGGGCTCTGGGAGGGAGTTTAAGTAGAGGAAGAGACTCACAACCCTAGGGTAACAGGTTGGGGTGCAGGAGCGGTTCAGGGGTGCAGGCTGCAGGTGGCACTTACCTTTAGCAGCTACTAGGAAGCATGTCCCTCCAGCCCTTAGACGAAGGCATGGCCAGGAGACTCTGCACTACCCACACCTGCAGGCACCATTCCCTCAGCTCTAAGTGGCTGCAGTTCCCAGCCAATGGGAGCTGCAGAACCAGCACTAGGGACAAAAGGGAAGAATGCAGGAACCCGCCCCATGGCCACTGTATGTCTATGAGCTGGAGGAACATGCCAGCCATTTCCTGAAGCAGCACAGAACTGGTAGGTAGCTTGCTTTAGTCCCGCACCAACTGGATTTTAAAAGCTCATTCAGCAGTCCTGACGAGTTGCCAGGGTCCCTTTGCAGTCAAAAACTGGACACTGACAAGCCTACTGACTTCTAATGTGAAAATTAAATATTTCAAACATTTTGTTTGTCTTGACTGTGCAGTATTCTTCAAACTTCTGCACAACTGCCTTATAGCAAACTTTAAAAACTATGGCTACGTCTACACTGGCATGATTTTGCACAAGAACTCTTTTGCGGAAGAGTTCTTGTGCAAAAACTCTTCCAGAAGAGAGAGTCTACACTGGCATGTGCCTTTGCGCAAGAGATGTGCAAGAAAGCTCTGATGGCCATTTTAACCATAGGGCTTTCTTGCGCAAGTAATTCATGTTGCCTGTCTACAGTTGCGCAAGAGGGCTTATTCCTGAGTGGGAGCATCATAGTTCTTGCGCAAGAAGCACTGATTTCATACATTAGAATGTCAGTGTTCTTGCGCAACAACTCGTGGCCAGTGTAGACAGGCAGCAAGTTTTGGCGCAAAAGCAGCTGCTTTTGCGCAAGATCGCACCAATGTAGACACAGCCTATGAGTAGTCCTGTGGCACCTTAGGACATGTCTACCCAGCAGGGCAAAAGTCAAATTAAGATATGCAACTTCAGCTACATCAATTGCGCAGCTGAAGTCGAAATAGCTTAACTGGACTTTTGGTGCTGTCTACACAACAGGAAGTTGAAGGTAGACCACTCCTTTGACTTCGCTTACTCCTCGTGAAGTGATGGTTACAGAAGTTGGAATAAGATGTCCTCCAACTTGCCATTATTTCGAAATAATGGCTTTCTGAGTAGATGCGCGCATTTTGTAATTTCGAAATAACATCCGTTATTCCTAAATGATACTGCTGTGTAGACGTACCCTTAGAGACTAACAAAATGTATATAGTATGCTTGTTCTGTCTGATTTTATTGCATACTATAAACACTGAGTACTTCCTGCCCTGTGATATTTTTTAAAATAGCTATCTTCTGCTTATCTTCTTTTTCCAATTAAGCCCCTTGCTTGCATGTACAGGCTGAATCACTGTTGAAATTTCTTCCAGTTATTTGCTGCCTTACCAGATAACTTGAACTCCAATTGAGCTCTCATCCATTCCATTTTATTATCCCTGTTGCCCTGTACTCTCTTTTCCAATCACTCCTATCCATCCACTTCTGGTACTATGTAATGTTTGTGGATTCTGTGTAAAGACACTCAGTAAGGACTTTAGGAAGATTAGAATATATCATTTCTTGCAGACTCAGCTCAGCAACTCAGAGTCTAGTGTTGATGTTTAGGTGGCTATATCAGAACTGCTTGCAGCTTCCCCTAATGAATCTATTCAGATAAACTGCATAGCTTCACAAAAGTCACATTAAGTGCTGCAGACTGGGCCAAACAGCAGATCTGAAAAATCACACTGCTCCACTTCACATATCTCCTCTGTCCATATCCTCATGCATGGAAGCTAGCATGGATTTTTGTGATTTCCCTAATGGAAAATTTGTGCTGGTTGGCATAGATGACTATTCTTGTTACCCAGAAGTTGAAATGATCAGCAGTACTTCTGCCAACGCTGTTATACACAAACTAGCCAAGGTTTTGTCAGCCAATGGCACTGCTTGAAATTTGCTCAGTTTTGCAGAAAATCTTGGTTTCAAACATTTAAACACACTCCACATGGGCCAAAAGGCAATGGTAAAACTGAGAGTGTTATTTATGTAAGCACTTGAGAAAGTACTACAAATTGCTGCGCTGATGGATTGGCCACGAAACAGGAGTTATTTAATTCCTTCCATAGTTATCGAACCACTTTTCACTGTTCAATTGACATGACATCAGCAACTGTCCTGTTTGGCAGGCAGCTAAGAACAAAATTGCCACTAGCTAAGATAAGAGCAGTTCATGAACTTCTACATCAACATGACAACAAAGAGAAGCTCATGAAAAAATATGCCAACCAGCTCAGACGGGCTAATAACACATCTTTCAAAATGGAAGATGGAGTTCCTTTCGGAAAGTTTCAACTTGGCAGCAAATTCTCTACACCCTTTTATCCTGAGCCTTACTAAGATCACAATGTTCAAAGCCATGACAGTCACTGCTCAGATAGGATCCCACAAAATCACTTGAATGCATCTTACGTCAAACCACTTCATGGCACTTATTATGTTCCCCATCCATGAGATGATGACAGAAACTGAACCTCCTGTACTCTCTCCAAGGCAAGTGAGTCAGTTGACCCGCTGTGGCTCCAGAAGCTGAAAGTCAGTCTTATCCAAAAAGAAGCACACATTAACCTACTGTGCACCAGAAGAACTACATAGCATAAGCAACTGTTTCTGTGGACGTACAGAAGGATCATTAAAATGTTGTCATTGTTTAATTTCGTCTATGTTTGTTGCATTTTATTTATAAGGTATAAATATTTCAAAGTGGTGAATTTATTAATTGTTGTTAATTTAAATTTTGAGGGGGAAAAAAGGGATGTAATATTTATGGAGAATTCATTCCATGAGACATCATACTGGAGTTTGGAGGTGGGGGGTTGGAGTATCGAGTATAGAAACTGGGGTATGTAAATCCATTCCAAGTTTGGGGTTTTTACTAGAGAGTTCAGTTAGCTATGGTTCGAGAAGCTGCACGCTGCATTGTGTCAACTGCAGGATTAAGTAAATGGTCTGTGGAATCTTAATTTGAAACTACTTACAGCTTCTGCATGATTTTTTCCAGAAGATCCTACTCAGCTAGGACACAATAAGCCTTTGAAAACTCATCCTCGATAGAAATGGTTAAAGTTGGGCAGCTAATTTCTACAAAGATTTCATCAGTCCCCTCACAGTTCCTATGTGTCATACCAAGAGAGCAGCTCATCATGCTCCATCCCCTCATCACTCCTGTGTACAACCAAACTGCATGTGCCCACCCTGAGAACATTTCAACATGCTCCAGCCAAAAGCTGCCATAGCTAAATCCAGCTTTTCCTGTGATTATTACTCCCAGTCACTGGGTCCTGCTGTGGTGCCTGGTGCAGGAACTCAGAGCTGGAGACTGTCACTCCTATGTTTTCACACCTCCAACCGTCTGACCCTGGAAGTGTGAAAGAGGCAGAAACAGCCTGACTTAAATGCAGAGGGGACAAGAGCTGGAGCAAGGATACAGTGAAAAAGGTACTGTAGATTAGGATAAGGAGCTTGGTGGGAGGAGACCAGGACTGAGAGCTGGTAGGGTGGAGGGTAGGACTGAAGGATGCGGGGGATGGGAAGGGGGAGCAAACTAGAATTGAGAACCAGAAGGAAAATGGCAGCCAGTGGAAAGGGATAAGACCAAGATTAGATGAGATGTCAAGGTGGGGCAGAGAGGGGACAGAGCAAAGGGGAAAAGAGGCAGGCTGGAGGGGATAGAATCAGAAGGGCTTGTGACCACTAGAGAGCACTCCACTTCAGAATTTGGAGTGAAAGACACAATTTCTAAATCTTAATATTCCTCTGCTATCAGCAAGTATCTATGAAACCCACTGGTAAAGTGTGTGTGCTTCATCCCACTCTAGTTACTAGCCAACAAATGACTATGGCTTTCAGTTACTTTTAGTCTGTCGAATGTCTATGCTGTGAATCTAAAGGTTTCACCACTGCTAATGACCCATGTGGGTGTCTATAGGATGCCACAGGATGAAATTATGGGGGGTGGGACGTGTTCAGTTTTCTTGAAAAAAAAAAAAACTAGGATATTCCACACACAAAAATATGTTTTAAAAGTTAAGGTTGCAAAGCCAAGCACTCAAAAGTTAGGAAATGCCTATTTCAGGTGTCTCTGCAGCCCTAATTTGGCCTCTTTGTGCATATACATTACAGTACAGTCCTTAATTACATGATACATAATATTTTTTTCCACAGAAACCTATACTCCTTCAGTGCACAGGATATGCACAAACTGGAGTTGAATCAACAATATGTATGTAGTAAAAGAAGCTGTTGTCTATAAGACTGCTGTCTCATTTGGAGCAAATGTTGGAAGGTCTGTAGTGCGAGAGGCAGGGGGCTTAAGAAAGGGAAAGGTATCATTCATGGCTAAGGCAATTAAATTTTGTCCTGGAGAAATGGATTCTATCTCTGCCTCTGCCACAAAGTTCCTATGTGATGCTAGTCAAGTCACTTAAACCTAGCTTTTCACAGGTGGCCATTAATTGTCAGTTCCTCATTTTCTGGATGCCTGACTTGAGACCCTGGGGACTGATTTGCAGAAGTGCTGAGCACAGACAGGTGCAAACTGAAGTTAATGGGTGCTGTACTTTGACCATATGCAGTATTATATATCGCTAAGAACACTGAAAAATCAGGCCCGAAGCATCTCAGATGAAGTACCTACAAGTGGTGGATACTTTTGACCAAGCCTCAGTTCTACCTCTGTAAAATGGAACTAAGATGGTTTTACTCTCCGAAACAGAGACATGGGGCTTAGGGCACACACCTTGCCTTGACATCTCACATTAGCTACCCCTGCGTAATATGCTGGCTTTTGTGAATTCCATTCTGAGGTCCTCTCTCTCTCCCCATTCATTGTACAGGAAGCTAGGCTCCTATCTCCCAATGATTTTCTAGGCACCAGAAAATAAGCTCAGCATTGCCACACCTAAGTTCCTTTGTAAAACTGGCCCTCTCTCCTTTCTCACATTTAGATGGAAAGAAAGAAAGAAAGTAAGAAAGAAAATGGACCTTTCTTTCTCTCTGCACACAGACACACATATACATATTCGTGCAGTGTTCTGGTCTTTTTTCCAGCACAGATGGAAATGGATGCTCACTTTGCTAGCTCTACCGATGACTAGTCATCGTGAACATAGTTCCAAATTCCAATAAAGGCGCTCAGACATCAGCAAATACACCAGTTCTACTCTACAAAATGAGGTACAACATGAACTGGAGAAGTCTCATGGGTTGTAGGTTTTGTGGGTTGCTCAGGTTAGCTCTGGACAAGACCTGCTCTGCCAATTATTTTAAATTGGGCCATTCTGAGACAGGCATCCAAGCACTCAAATTACAGCAAGCCAATATCAAGCCTTGAGTCTCCTTCTAGCTTCTATTGCAACGCAGGCAAAGCTAATATTCCCACTAGCACAGGAAGGGCAGAAACCTAAAGGGAACATAGTCAAATAACAAGATGTATTTCTAGCCTAAGGGAAATGCCAAGAAGCCCATCAGAATGTCAACCTGTCTTAGATCATATGTCAGATATTAGAGTTTTTATTCCTCGTCCATGACAGGAAAAGCAGAACATGTGCTGTTTTTTTGTGTTTAAAATTGAGTCCCCAGATGGGAAATTTTAGCTGCTTAGTCTAGTCACTGAGTGAATCATCCACACAGTAATATGTCTGCAGTCACCACATCCATATTGCCACACTGCAAGATGGTGATCTAATAATCACCACCAGAGTGGAGTCAAAGTTTTCTCTTCAGCACTAGAGTAGGTAAAATCCTACTCACAAGTCAGCACCATTTCCTAACCAGCTCTCCAGTTGCAAATCAGTTAATTTGATTTAGTTTACTGTTCTCATCAGTATTTGTCAGAATACATAAAAATGTCACTACATAAAAATGATGATACTGTATCAGGCCAAAGGTCCATCTGGCTCAGTATCTTGTCTTCTGACAAGTAGCCAATATGAGGTGCTTCAGAGGGAAGGAACAGAACAGGCAATCATTGAGTAATTCATCCCCTATTGTCTTCTTCCAGCTTCTGGCAACAGTGGCTAGGGATGCTTAGAGCGTGGGGTTGCATCTCTGATCATTCTGGCTAATAGCCTTTCATGGACCTATCCTCTATGCAGTTATCTAATTCTTTTTTGAGCCCTGTTATAATTTTGGCCTTCACAACATCTCCTGGCAACAAGTTTCATAGGTTGTCTGTGTTTGGGTACGTCTACACCGCACAGCTATTTCGGGATACCGTAGGTCTACACAAGCATCTACACAAGCCACCTGTTATTTCAAAATATTTTTTTAAATAACAGGTGCGCTATTTCGCCATCCCAGTAAACCTTGTTGCACGAGGGTTAAGGAATGGCTTGAAATAGCATGTTATTTCAAAATTTGGCACTGTGAAGACACACCAAATTTCAAAATAAGCTATTTTGAAATAGATTCAAGACAAGATACGCAATTTGCATAGCTCAAATTGAGTATCTTATTTCGAGCTTTGTGTGAAGAAATACTTCCTTCCATTTATTTTAAAGCATACCCAATTTGAAACTCAATGTATATGTTTTCATTTTCTTAGGAATTTAGCTATCTTTTTTTCCAAAGCAAACTTAAGCAATTGAGAGAAAAATCATTCTGGGATCCAGAGATGAATGCCCCAGAAAAATCTCAAACAGTAAGCTTATTTTAGCATGTCTCTGTCTATGATGAGTTACAAAAGACTTCATAGTCAAGTGCCACCAGTTTGCAAAATTGTAAAAAGAAACTTTCGTGAATGAATCATCTCCAAAGCTGATTTTTGGGTAACTAAACTTACAAGTACTTTTTGAAAAAGCGAAAGATGATCTTAAGACAGCCCTATGCTTCTTTCAGGTGCCAAAAATATTTGTAATGTTACATGGCAAAGATTATTGGAGACAGCTTGGATTCTGTCCAATTTAAACCACACTGGCAGGCTGATAACGATACTCTTCTTATGAATAAATGCTTACTCACTCTCATTGTACAGACAGTTTAACATTTGAAAAACATGATTAGCTTTTTTAAATAAGTGTCTAAACCACTGAAACTATTTTTCCTATAAATTACTGATTCACCACGACTGGGGAAATCCTTTCCTCGCAGATAACTTAATAATCAGATAATTTATCTAACTTTAGGATTTAATCTAACCAAATAATCCAAATTAAGATTTCCAGACCCAGGTGGATTGCTGAATAGATTTGGCCTGGCTAATGACTAGGTGCTGTACAGTCTTTGAACTTTTGAAAATCATGTCACTTCTATCTAGGGGGCCTAAATATGTATTTATGAATCTAGATTTAGGCATATGTTGTCTTATGTCTTTGCATTAATGGCAGGAATAACTTTATTAATACTTGTTTAATGAGTTTTTCCATGGTCAAAAAAATGTTATAATAAACTACCATTGATTGAAAAATGCTGCATGTTTTTAAGAAACATTTCTAAAATGTTTCACAAAAAAGCCATCGGAATTTCAGATTTTTGAAAAATTCCACTCATTCCTTACATTTATTTAAAAAAATCAAAATTATTCACAAAATAGTTTTATTAAACAGTCATACATTTTCAATCGGTGATAGAATATACCACATATTAATCGTGTGGTTTTTAGGTCACTTCCATTATGAAGCTTAAATGACTAAGATCTTCATGGACAACACCAGTGTTGCCAACTCTCAAAATTTAATCCCAAGTAAAGCTATCTTGGCCACTGCTCGATCCATTCTTGCAACAACATGAGAAGCTCTGGCTTTCATATTATTTTCAGCCCTTCCAGAGGGGCACTCCCTTCTGATTGGATGCCTTCCCCATCACTTGCAGAACAGTTGCCCAATCAAAGCTGCTACAGCAGGCAGGCACAGTTCTCTCCTTTCCACACACAAGTCAGAGAGTGGGAGAAGCTCCCACCATTCTCACTGGGGCAGAGTGGGATGAGGGGCAGAAAAAGACCAGCAGCTCAAAGCAACTCACCCTTCATCTTCCTTCTCTCAACAAAATGGTTACACAGTGTGTTTAATATGAACAAAGCCATGTATTTTCCCCTCATCTCAGTGTCAGAAACTGTTAACTCATTTTTGCTGAACTTTTTCAAAACATTCAGCCTCAGACAGACCCTCCACTTGTAAAATTTCAGCCCAAATGCTAAAAGTTTAGCAAACTTTAAGCAACTGAAAATAGTTTTATAATGGGGAGTGTCAGGCAAGCTAAACAAAGTTGAGGCTTGGTTTGGCTTCGCATTACCTTGCTTTCCTTTCAGTCTCTTTCTCAAGTTCTCTGTCATTTCTCCCTACATGCTCACTCTCTCTTTCACTGCACCCAGAAAAGTAACACAGCAGCCTTTTTTTTAAATGGCCTAACCCTTTTCCTTGTGAAGTCGAAGAAAGTGGCAATAGCAGTTTTTTCATCCCCCATCACAGACCTTCTTAAAAGACTTTTAACTGAAATAAAAAATGATTTACAATTCAATTCTGATGAATTCATTTAGGCCAGGGGTGGGGAACCCATAGCTTGGGGGGCAGATCCAGCCTGTTGCTTCATTTCACCCAGTCCATGTATGGGCAGTGAGCCCCATAAGTTGTGCCTCCCCAGACAGCCAGGCATGGACCCGCCCAGGCCCTGTGCTGCCCAGCCCTTCCACTACTGTGCAGCATGCCACTCCTCCAATCCCCTGTGCTCCAGTCAGGGCTGTAGGGGCTGCAATAGTGCTACCTACCCACCCTCCTGATGCTCTGGGGCTGGAGACACTGTGGCAGTACACTGCATATCTTCCTAGTGCTCTGGGCTGGAGAGACTGCAGTCACGTGCTAACCACCTTCCCAGCACTCTGGGGATAGAAGGAAGGATGGGTCCATTCTCTGCCTGCCTTTCTGGTACTTCTCTAGGGCTATGTCTAGACTACGGAGTTTTTCCAGGATATTGGATCCTGGAAAAACTCCACCATGTCCAGGGAATGCATTTTATGAGGAATAAGGGCTCTTCCAAAAGAGGAGGTTTTTCCAAAATTTGGACCCATGTAGACTAGCCAAATTTCGGAAAAGCCTCTTCCGAAAAACAATCGGAAAAAGGTACGCCAACGGCGAAGCGCAATTGGCGTACCTTTTTCTGAAAAAAGCGGCAGTCTAGACGTAGCCTAGGGCTGGGGGCTAGCCTGGGGTGCGGTTTGCCTCTGTCAGCCATAGGGTGGGGACTCAGGGCTCCAGCAGCCGGGAGGGAATCAGCTGGGGACTTTGGATCCGATCCTTAATTTTTATTTGTCTGTAGCTCACAAAATTGATTTGTTTTTTCCTGTGGGTCAATGGCCCATGATGGAAAAAAGGTTCCCCACCCCTGATTTAGGCTTTGAGTCTGCATGGGAATCCCTGTACTTGTGTGTAGTCAGATAGACTTTATTCCAACTCAGCTAGCAGATCCCAAGGGAGGGCTTGCAGCTTTAAATCCATATTTCCTCAGAGGTTTCTGCAAACTGATATAATAAAATATAACAACGAGATAATACAATTTCAAAACCTATTATGTGGAAAAAAGAACTGTGCAGCTGCAATTATTGTACAGGTTGGACCTCCCTGGTCCAGCTCCCTCAGGACCTGACTGATCCCAGATGAGGGAGTTTTCCAGATCAGGGAAGGTCCAGGGGAGGGGCAGCTTCTCCACTAGGCTCCTCTCCCTAGCTACCTGCCACTGCTGCCCCAGGCCCCTGGCCCCACGAGCTCCAGCAGCAGCCCTGTGGGTGCTCACAACCCTGCCAGCCCTGCCAGCGCTTGCAGCCCCGCCAGCTGAGACTTCTGCAACCCCCTTCCTTCCTGGCCTCATCAGCTGCAAGCTCTGCTGCCTCTCCTTTCTTCCCCTACCCGTGGGATCCGGCACCCCCACTGGCTTCCCAACACAGCCAGCTGCGGGCTCTGGTGCCTCATTGGCTCTGCTGCCCCACTAGCCCCACCAGTTGGCTCTATTCCCAGCCTCTGACAATCTCTGTGTTGCGGCTCTCTAGTCCAGCAGCATCCAAGGATGTTGCTGGACCAGAGAGTCCCAGACCACAGAGGTTCGACCTGCACTATATATGTGGCATGGCCAGTAACATCCCTTATTCTGGCATAGGAGGCAGAATGTCTTTGAAAAGTTTGGCAAATTGGACAGAGCATTCAAGGTAATGGCAGGATACAACAGTAAGATGGATTTCACTACTGGTAAGCCACAAAACACACTTTTTTAAAAGAAAAGGGGAAGTCCTCATTATTCTCAATGGCTTGGAACAGAAACTCCATATATGCATTAATTATTGGTCTTGGTGAGGACTAGTTCCTAGAACTGGTTTCTAGGATCCTGGGGTAGAACTCTTTAATTTTTAGAAGTAGTTTCTAACATGCTTTGCAAAATCTGCCTGAATCTCTACTTTTATAGAGTCTGCAGGAATTGATGCAGATAGTTATGATATGGGAGAGTGGCAAGCAGAAACTTACATGAGAGAATGTCTGATTTAGTAGAAGTGGGAAGAAACCTCTTGGAGATCAAGGGGTATAACCATACTAGAGAGGGGCCAGCTAGGATAGTGTTGAGGTTGCAAGGGAATGGGGATACCAGGTTGTGGAAAAACATATCCTAAGGAGGGATGGAAAGTGAGACTTAAGGGAGAGAGACACCTTCTCTAGACCCACCAGTCTCCCTTGAAGAACTGGTCTATGTTTACAACGATTATAAAATATAATTACAATTAGTTCTTGCCTCTTTAGAATCAAAATATCCAATCCTGATACAGATGGCTGGCGGGGACAGATAGACATTGTGGGGCTTTGTGCAAACTTTTCCAGCCTTGTCATGATGGCGGCCTTGTCTTGAGCCTCTTCATTGCACATCACTCTTTTTTTGGTAGCTGACCATGGCAGCCAAGACCTGGGCATGACCTTTTTCTGCAAAACATTTTCAAATATGAAATCTAATTAATAAAACATGTGCCTTTGCCAATGATATGTATATAACCATAACAGTCAAAGATCGATATGCCTTGACACAAGCAATGGTGGCACTAGGACATGGAGCTGCACAGAATTTGTGTGTCTAAAGATGTCTTGCGAGTAGGTGGAGGCTACCTGGGACTTCCAAGAAGCCAGGATGATAGAGGCCTGAAAATAGGTGATGAGACTGTCAAAGAGGGGTGGGGGAAGCTGGAGATAATTAAGGGAAGCTTTGTTTATAGAGATGTGTTGGGGGGGAGAGGACATGGGCATCTGGTCTGTAAGGCAAAGAAAGGCACAGCCTAGCCAAAGCTGCAGCTGTGCTGGCTCCGCCCCTCCCCTCTCTGCCTCCAATGGCCATGTGGGATTGCTGTGGAATGGTTAGTGTGGTTTAGGTAGGTTCCAGAGTGGCCGGGAAGGCAGAGGAGCAGGGAACCTCCTCAGCAGCCTGCCCCTGAACCTGCACGATGCACACCCAAGGCTCCAACTACAGTCACATGGTTTCTCCCTGCTGTTTTGCAGCCAGCAATTCCATTCGTCTCACGGCTCCAGGAGGATTACTAGCCCTGCTCTGCCAGTTTGTTCTCCTGCTCAGCCCCCTCCCTGCTCAGCCCCCCACCCCATTCAGCCCCTTCCTCTGCACCTTGGCCCAGGGTGGGCAAAATGGGCTTCCTCCTTGCTGCCCTCCCTTCTCCTTTGCAGTCTTCCTGATGGGTGAGCTCCCTCCCCGTTGCTAGTGTGTGAGTGGGGGTGGGTTTGGTTTCATTTTCCCAGCCTAGTTACTACTAAGCCTGCTGCTGGGAACTCTTCTCTCGTTGCCCTCTCCCCATGCACGCTCCTCAGAGCCCCTCTCTCCCTTGCAAGTGTATGGAGTGGGGGGGGGGGGGATTGCCTAGCCCAACGAGTCCTGCAGAGATAACTGCCCCATCCCCTCCCCTTCTTGTCCTCTCCCCACAGGCTTCCTGTTTTCTGGGCCCTGCAGTGGAGTTGGGTGAGGAGGTGGGGGGGAAGGAATGGGGAGTGAGGGAAATGAGGGAAGGGGGGTGAGGAGGTAGGGGGAAGAGGCAGTGGGGAAGAATAGGGAGTGAGAGGAATGAGGAGAGGGGGATGAAGAAGAAAAGGGGATGAGGAATCGGGGTGGGGGACAGGAGTCTGGCATGCAGTGTCCCCTCAGCAGCAGCTGGGGCTCCCAGGTTAAGCAGGCCCATCTAACCCTCACCCTGACAAGCCCTGCTCCTGGACTTATCCAACCTGGACTTATCCAACAAGCTCCCCACACCCCCAGCAGGTTACACCTGGACCCCCCATCCTATGAAGTCCCTCTTCCCCAATACCTGGACCCCACCTCTCCCGGATTCTTTCACCAAGCTCAACCAGAGGCCCATTGCCCCTACACCAGAATCCCCCACCAAGCCCTTGTGCATCCAGATCTCCCACTGAACCGCTCAAAAATAATGTGCTTGGGTTCAGGGATTTGGCTAGAAGGGGACAAGCACATGGTGAGTAAAGACACAGGATGCACGGGTAAGAGAAGAGGGAGACAGTGAGAAGGGGCCGGGGCCTGGCCAGGGAAGGAGTGGGGCCTGGGCTGGAAAAGGGGTGGGGCCTAGGCTAGAAAGCTACTGCCTCCCCAAGTGGAAATTTCAATAACCACCCATGAGAAAGGAGATATAGGAGCAAGCTCAGTGACTGCAATAGGGGGTCTTTAAGAGGAAGACTGAGAGAAAATTAGCTGTCCAGAGCAGTAGCAGGTTGGGGGTGGCTAGGGAAAGCTAGGTTTATATGGGGTATTGTTGGAGAGATGGGTAGATTGTGGAAGAAGCTGGCTTTGTGGGGATGGCTGGGAGCAGAGCTGCAAATCATCCAGGATTGTCCTGGAGTCTCCAGGAAATAGAGATGTGATGAAACCTCCAAGGATTCATCCAACCAAAATGAAGCAACTCTAACAGGGAGGGCTTTGGGGGGGATCTAGCACAGGTGTCTAGGGGAAGACAGGTTTACCTAGGGGTTCAGTGGGGAAGGGTTGGTTGCTGAGGAAAGCCAGGGGCCACTCCTCATTCATCATTTCTTCCTAGCCACGCCTACACTTCAATATCAAGTGAGCCATCCTTGTCATGCTGGCAGTAAGGTATAGAGACAACCACAGCATGCGGTTACATCCCTGACCAGGCTAACAAATAGCCTTTGATGGGCCTGTCCTCCATGAACTGATCTAATTCTGTTTTGAACCCAGTTATACTTTTGACCTTCACAATATCTCCTCACCCCTTGGAAATAAGCACAGGCTGACTGTGTGTTGTGAGAATCAGTATTTCTTTTTGTTTGTTATACCACTGTCTATTAATTTCATTGGGTGACCCTTGATGCTTGTATGTGACGGAATAAATAATAGTTTTCTATTCACTTTCTCCACACCAGTCATGATGTTATAGACTTCTATCACATCCCCCTTATTTATTCCTTATCTAAACTGAACGGTTTTAGTCCTTTTACTCTCTCCTCATATGGAAGCTGTCCCATATCCCTAACCACTTTCGTTGCCATTCTCTACTTTCTCCAGTTCTAATATATCTTTTTTGAGATGGGGTGATTAGAACTGAATGCAGTATTCAAGGTGTGGGCATACCATGGATTTATACAGTAGCATTGTGGTATTTTCTGCCTTCTTATCTATTTGCTAATGGTTGCAAACATAGTTAGCTTTTTAGACTGCCACTGCACATTGAGCAGATGTAATTGGAGCACTATCCGAACTGATTCCAAGATTTCTTTCTTGAGTGGTTATAGCTAATATAGATTATGTTTTCCAAAGTGCATTACTTTGTATTTATCAGTAGTGAATTTCATCTGCCATTTTGTTGCCCAGTCACACAGTTTTTGCTCTAAGTTTGTCTCCTACCCCTGGTCTACACTAGGGGATAAGTTTGAATTAAGATACTCAACTTCAGCTACGTTATAGTGTAGCTTAAGTCGCATGATCTTAACTCCAATCCACACTGTGGGAAGTCGAGCACACTCTCCCTTCGACTTCTCTTACTCCTCGAAGAAGCAGGACTACCAACACACCTCTCGGTTCGAATTGGTGTGTCTTCACTAGACCCGCTAATTCGAACCTCGGAAGATCGACTGTGGCTGCTTCGATCTTATCTATAATGTAGACATGGCCTTAGTGTCTTTTGCTGGCTGCTCTTCAAATTCTTTGTTGGCTTGCCTAATTATATTTTTACACTTTACAGTCATAGTTTATGTTCCTTTCTATTTCCAAACTCTTAGGATTTGACTTCCAATTTTTAAAGGGTGACTTTTGGTCTCTAACTGCCTCTTTTACACTGTTTAGACAAAATAGTATTTTTGGCCTTTGTTGTTGTTGTTTTATATATATATATACAATTTGGGCCTCTTATGCAATTTTTAAAAAGTTTTCATGCAACTTGCTGGCATTTCACTCCTTTTGCTGTTTCTTTTCATTTCCATTTAACTAGCTTCCTCATGTTTGTGTACTTCCCCTTTTGAAGTTAAATGCTACTATGATGGATTTCTTTGGTATTCCCCCCTTCCTCCAAGAATGTTAAATTTAATTACATTATGATGGAGATTGCTGGTAATTTCAGCTGCATTCACTTCTTAGACCAGATCCTGTGTGCCACTCAAGACTAAATCAAGAATTGCCTTTCTTCTTTTGGGTTCCAGGGCTAGCTGCTCCAAGAATCAGTCATTACCAGTGTCTAGAAATGTTATCACTACATCCGTGCGGTGACATGTGACCAGTCAATATAGAGATAGGTGAAGTCCCTCATTATTATTTAATTTTCTATTTTTATAGCCTGTCTAATCTCCCTGAGCTTTTCATAATTACTATCAGCATCTTGGTCAGATGATTAGTTGTATTCTTCTATTGCTATACTCAAACATAGAATTTCTGTAAATAGGGATTCTATGGTACACTTTGGTCATTAAAGATTTATTATATTTGACTTCATGCTTTCTTTCATTTACAGTATCACTCGCCCACCAATATATCTATATATACTCTGTCATCTATATCTATATATAAGAGATTTGTGCATCTGTCTGTGACTCTGTCTGTCTGCAAGTCCATTTGTTCAAGAACTCCTAAACTATAAGAGCTAGGACTACCAAATTTGGTATTCAGCCGCCTCTTACCCTAACTTAAAGCAAGGTCAGGGCTTGGTTGTGCCAGGAAATCAGCAAGTGCTGGGAATGGAATTGTTTTCCAGAACATGGAGAGGGAGCACAAGAGACTGCTATACTGCAGCGTGACCACTGGGGGCAGCTGCACCAGTAAAAGAGTGGCCAGCTAGGGATGGGACTCTGTACCAGAGCTGGTAAGTGACCCCCTTTCCCAAAACAGGAAGGAGCCAGTGGTTGGGGATTGCAGCTCCAGTACCCCAGGAGGAGCTGCCACTGCAGCAGCAACACCCTCACTGCTCTGGGCAGCCCCAATGAGCTCCTCTTCCCCCCTTCCCCCAGCCTTCCAGCCTGCTGCCCTGAGTCCTGCACCCCCACCTGCTTCCCTCAGCTCCCCCTCCCACACCAAACCCTGTGCCCTGAACCCCACTCCAGCCCTCACTCCAGTACCTTCCACCCTCTGCCCTGAGCTCCCCAACCCTCCCAGCACTCTGTTCTCTCTCCTTCACCCCCACTCTCTATCCAAGCCTCCCCACCTCCTGCCCTAACTCCAGCACCCCATCCCCTGCCCTCGGCCCCCAATCCAACCTCCTGCCATGACTTATGCACCTCCACCCCCTGCCCAGACCCCTCTACACCACACTCTGTGCCCTCAGCCTCCCACAATCTTCACCCCCAGCCCTGGGTCCCCCAGCCCTGCCAGCCCCCTGCCCTCACTCCTGCACCTCCACCTCTTTTTATTCTAGCAAAAGACAAAAAACTGCAAATATTACCTACCAACAATCTCTATTTAATGTATAAATCACTTTCCTTCTTTTATTAATACAAATTTCTTTTTTCCTTCATTTTTTAAAAATACAGTCAAATAAAGCATGTACATTTTCCTTTTATTTTACAAACAAACAAAAAGCATTACTTTTTTTAAGCATTACTTTGCTTAAAGACCCAACTAACCCCAGGTACACCTGCTAGTTCCAATACATTTTATACCTTCATATCATCATCCCCTATTGATTCCATCAAGATTCTGTGATGCCTATTACATCAATATCCTCATTTAATACCAGGCAGTCAAGCTTACCCTTCTTAGTGTTTAGACTTCTAACATTTGTACATAAAGCACTTATAACATTTGTCAATATGTCGTTGGCTACCTTCAAGTGATATAATTAAAAAGGGACTCTTTTTCATTTGACTGTTCCTCTTCCATTCCTTCCTGGACTCAATCAACTTCCAATTTCTTTACTAGCATATAATGAATGCCCTTTAATAAATCCTCCCCTAAGGGATGTCTCTGTACAAATTGTGTGCTCTACTTCACCTATCAGTTTCTCCCCAGCCTTTAGTTTAAATCTTTCTCAATGACAGTGGTGGATAACCTGCCTGAGGGCCACATGTAGCCCATTTGGGTTTTGTGTGTGATCCACAAGACATTTTGTTACCAATGCAGAGGGTTGCCAGATTCTGCTGGTTTTCATCCCCATAGGTTTTTTTCCCCCTACCAGTATTACAAAAGTGACATGTATTTAACACAAGGGCACATGAAGAGAGCTGTGTGCTGATTGCACACAACATTATGAGATACACACTGCTAGGCTATGTCTATACTGCACCCATTTGGCGCAAGAAATATGCAAATGAGGTGAAGCATGAAATATCGCCATGCCTCATTTGCATAATTAATGAGGCTCCGTTTTTGTGCAAGAGGCTTTTACGCAAAGAGGAGCCATCTACATGGCTCCTGTTCGCGCAAAAGCCCATCTTGTGCAAGAACCGTTCTTCCACATTTTTTTCAGGAAGAATGGCTCCTGCACAAGAGGGGGGGTTTTGTGCAAAAATGGAGCCTCGTTAATCATGCAAATGAGGTGCAGCAATATTCCACGCTTCACCTCATTTGCATATTTCTTGCGCCAAATGGGCACAGTATAGACATAGACCTACCGTTCAATGGGCAAACCCTGAAAATTGCAAGCCCTGCAAGTACAAGCACAGTTAGCAAAACTATCCTCTCTCGGAAGACTGTCTTCTTATGACAATCTTGCGGCCCACTGAGACGAAGGAAGGCCGCTCATGCTGCCCACTCACTAGCCTAGATTGCCCCTCACTGCTCTATGACCTTTTTAATTTTACATGGTTCTTCTGTATAGGCTCCTTTCTTCCCCAAAATCTTCCCCCATTCATAATAAAGCTAAATCCCTCCTCCAAACACCATCATTTCATCCACACACATGGACAGTTCTGCCTCTCTCAGGGTGAGTCTACACTGCAGGGCTTAACTCAAAATAAGCTATGCAAATTGAGCTATGTCAATTGCCTATCTTATTTCGAAATAACTTATTTCAAAATAGGGAACGTCTACAAAGTACTTATTTCAAAATAGATCACTCTTCCTCTGACTTTCCTTATTCCTCGTACAATGAGGGTTACAGGAGTCAGAGTAAGAAGTCCTCCAGCTTAACAGTATTTTGACACTATTTCGAAATAACTGCAGGCCGTGTAGATGCGGACTAAGTTATTTCAGAATAGCACTAGTTATTTCAAAATTGTGTTGCAGTGTAGACATTTCCCCACTGGCCTTGCGTGTGGAACAGGAAGCATTTCAGAAGCTGCTACTGTGGACTTTAATGTCTTACTTATCAGCTTAAATGTTGCTTTCAGGACCTCTCTCCTCCCTTTCCCCATGTCATTGGTAACTACATGTGTCCAGTTTCACATTCCCTGCACCTTTATCAGAGAGAAAAACAAGGCAGAAAAGTGATTTTACCTTCATTTAGTGATATCGGCCCATTCTGGGGAGAAGACTATAGGTTAAATCAGTGGTGGGAAACGTGCAGCCAACAGCCCATATGCAGCCCATTGGGTTACTATATATGGCCCACGAGATATTTTGTTTACTGTTACCCACATGCAAGGTTGCCAGATTCCACTGGTTTTTAGATGCTCAGGTTTTTTTCCTACCGGTATTGCTAAAGTAACATGCATGTAAAGCAAGGGCACATGAAGCAAAGTACATTGCTGACTGCACACAACATTGATGGTGAGAGCCATGTGCTCCCTCTGCATCCAATCGGAGTGCTGCTGCGATTCAATCAGCACACCCCACAAGTTCTAGATACACACGCGCAGTTAGCAAAACTACCCTATCCTGGGAAACTGTCTTGGATATGACAATCTTGTGGTCCACTAAGATGAAAGAGGGTCTTCATGAGGCTCATTCATTATCCTAGGTTGCCCATTGCTGGGTTAAACTATATGAAGTAGTAAGTTGTATGCCCTCACTTCGGCTTTCCGAGAGGTGAATTTCACACTAGGTGATTTCACAGATTGATCTCCTCTCCAAAGCTGTGGAGCCAAGAGGTCATGGGGGGCACTTCTCTTCACTGTGTAACATCAGAAAATGTAAAACACCTTATTATAATGGAAACACAAGAGAAAAAAACATTTCCTATGGGACATTTGTTTCTATGGAGACCAAAGCACTATAAATGCTCAATTGCTTTTTAACTATGTATTTGAGGGTTACACCAAATCCTGTTTGTCAATCCAAGTAGTTTTGCTGTGAAATATTTCTAATTATCTGCATGCTTCTCTAAATATTTCTGAATTTTTTTCCATATAGAAATTGCTCTGGAAATCTCATGAGAACTATAGTTCTCGTTAGATCTTTGGTATTTCCTGATTCTCAATTTGTTGAAAATATTAAAGGAACAGTTTTATTTGAATTCTTTTGGATACTTCTGGTTTCTGTTTCAGTCTAAGCCAGCAGGTGCACAATGCACACAAGAATTAAAAGGAGAAAAAGATGAAATCTGCAGGGAGTGGGGAATGTCTAAGTATAATTAGAGATTTTAATGACGCTTCAGTTGTTACTTTATCCAAGCCTGTTTGCCTAGTTTCTAACTTGCAAGAAAAAAATACAACACAAACTTTGATGTTGCTATAGACTTCACAGAGGGGGTTCTTTTTGTTTGTTTGTTTGCTTGTTTGTCTCTCGGCACAAACAAGACTCTAAAAAGTATCTACACTGATACTTCTAAATTAAAAGCAGAACTGTGGAATTGACTATGCCATGTTTCATGTGATAACGACATTGCTACGTTTGGTATTATTTGTGGTTTTACCCGGAGTTTCTCATTTTTTGCCAGAGAATTAAATTTACAACTCTGTGAGAATATAAAAAATAGAATTTTGAATTTCTCCCCACCACGTATCATGTTGAACTGTGATTAATTTCAACCCCAAAATAGTTTCACTTTCACTTTGCCTGTACTACAGACTGTACAAAACAGAAGTGAAAAATCTGATTAATACTACTATCGAGAGTCATGCTAATTTGTTATATCCAGAGAAGCAATAGGTTATTTCCAAACTGATTTCATTTATAGAAAGGACAGCACATTCTTTTAAAAAAAACTACCTAAGACTGTTGGGGAATTTAGACTCTAAGGTGTAGTCCCAGTTAATAATTGAGTGTAACTTTAACCCTCTCATACCTTTTTTTCTGAAACACATCAGGTACCATGGTACAGATAAAATAAACTATTTTTTGAGGTATGCAGTGGTGTTGTGCCCATGTTGGTCCCAGAATATTACAGAGACAAGGTGGCTGAGGTAATATCTTTTACTGGACCAACTTCTGTTGGTGCCAGGGATAAGTTTTCAAACTTCTGAAAAATAAGTTTATGTAAGTTTGAAAACTTATCCCTGGCACCAACAGAAGTTGGTCCAGTAAAAGATATTACCTCAGCCACCTTGTGTCTCTAATTTATCATCACATGGCAGACACACTACATAAATAATTGAATTATTAATCATTAATTGAATAGGCAAATTGTGATTATGTACATGTACTGATTCCATTAGTATAAATTAAAGGCATATATATATTTTTATCCAAAACCCCAAGCTGTGTTCTGCATTTTGCTTTCTTCAATAATTACTGGATCCCTAATATAGTCTACTATTCTATCATACTTGCTTTGAAGTAGCATAACGCTTCCTGATAGAAAGGGAGGAGTTAAGAGGCAGAAGAGAGATTTGTGCAAAACTACCAACTCTTCACTTCAGAGTTATGTATCTGCAAAAAAAAAAAAAAAAAAAGTTTATTTGTATGACTATCCACAAACAGTATCCAGGCAGAAATTAGGGATGTTGGCGTATAGTCGTTTAAACGATTAGCTCATAAGCCTGGGCTTATTGGTGAATCCAAATGACTACACACATGCACACACATCTTGCTGCTTCTGTATCAGAGGCAGCAGGGGTGGAGACAGACAGGAGCGGATGTGTGGGTAACCAGCTTTTAAGCCGGCTCTCCATGCATGCCAACTCTGCAGAGTTGCTTGCCCCATGCTTGCTGCCCCCACCCCCTGCCCCCACCCCCTGCACAGCGCCAATGCGGGGGAGAGGAGGGATGCAGGAGCAGCGTCTGTGTGAGGAGCTCGGGCCCCCTGCAGACAGGGGTTGCTGCTACTCCACGCTGCTGCCTCTGTATCAGAGGTAGCAGCGTGAGGTGGCAGGCGGGAGCCAGTCTGCGCGGCAAACCAATTTTTAAACCGGCTCCCCTTGCAGACTGGCTCTGCCTGTCACTGTGCACTGCTGTCTGTTACAGAGCCAGCAATGTGAGGTGACAGGGGACTTTCCAGTATTGGGGCCAGGAGTTGGGAGCCAATTGGCTGCCGGTCCTGCCCCAAGGGGAAGCATATTAGTAACTGTGTAACCCCTAAAAATTGTTGCGGCTACACAATTACTAAAAACAACAATATCTAACATCCCTTCTATAAATGTAGCTAGTTCTTCCTGAAGAGAGACTTTCACTGAGGGTTGCAAACTCCAGCGCATAATCTAAAATGTAAGATGTCTCTAAGCAGAAACTAAACATTTCTACAATAAATATTTCATAAGAGATATAAAAAGCTTTGCGTTTCAGAGCATAAGGCAACCACTAACTGAAAAGAGTTAGAAATAAATTGCCATTATGTGAAGGTTATTCCTAATCCATGGATGTTTTACATCCTACTCAAAGTCATCTAACAGTGGCCACATTTGGAGATGGGATATTGGATAAGATGGACCAGAAGTCTGATCCAATACATCAGTTCCTTAATTCCTGTATTTTCATGGAAAATACATCCAGAAGCAAATATGAAAATCTGAACTTACACTGCTTGTGAAATTCTACATCAATTTTTTTTAGACTACATTACGGACCTTGTCACACTTTACACTTGGTTTGTTGCTTTCTCACATATTCAAAATATTAGCCTCCTCTCTTCTCCTTACTCAGTCTTGGAACTGATGCAAAAACTTAATATGGGGATCTGACATCTAGTACCGATTTCCCTGCTGTTAACTCTCTCCCATTCCAAGCCCCATAACATTGTGTGTGATAAGTAGCTCAAATTCCATGGAAGTTACTAACGAGGTTGGAGGTAGGGAGTACTTAGCTAACAGGAGACCTACAGAAAAAAAATAGGACTGAGAAACATGTTAATATCTTATCAGAAAAGAGATTGAAACAACAGGAAGTCTGGCCTACTTTAAAGAGTGACAGACATTCATGTCCCATCATGTGGGGAAAAAGTGTTACCATACCACGTGTGAATTAAGTGGTAACTAACATGGGATAAAATCTTACTGAAGACAAGGCAGTGTGTAGTTTGACCACCTGTTAGCAAGTCAAGGCCCAGAATCTAGGTTACCTTGACGTGCTTATATGAAAACAAAAATTAAATATTGATCTTCTTTAGGATTACACCACCTGTTATTTACCATAGATTAAGTACAGGTTGGACCTCCCTGGTCCAGCACCCTGGAGACTGACTGACTGGTCCCAGATGAGGGATTTTGGTGGACTAGGGGAGGTCATTTGTGGCCCCCCTGCTGGGCCACATGCTGGGCTTCCCAGCTCCCTTCCCCTGCAGCTCAGCTGAGCCACACACCAGGCTTCCTGTCTCCTCTCACGCCTGGCAGCCCAGTTGGGGTGTCCAGGAGCCTGGCACATGGCCCATGCAGCCCAATTGCATCATGCCAGGCTCCCGTTCCTCCACCCAAACCACGCCAGGATTCTCTGATCCTGGAATATCTGTGGTTTGGCAGGGCCATGGATGTTCCTGTACCAGAGAGTCCCAGTTTATAGAGGTGCAACCTGTGATATGTGGCATAAAAACAGCTTTCCCCCCCCTAATTTGGATGTGTCCACAAAGGAACAGGCTAAGGGTACATGCTGCTGTGTCAGACACTAGAGTTTGATCTCTGGAATCACGTGCAAATGACTTTTTTCTTCTCTGTATCTGAAAATAACCAACCCTTGGCAGCGTATGTGGTAAACCTTAAGCCCTGGAAGTATCCATATCTGGCCATTGCTCACAAAACTTGCCTCAAAAATATCTATGACCTGGATCAAGACCTCTGCAGGGAAAGGAGCCCTCATAGGAACAATATCCCTTTTTATTCAAATCATCAGATGTACTCATTTTGGGAGGCCTAACACATTACCATTGTGGTGAGGTGTGTATTGACTGTCAAGCACTGCAGTGCAAATGCACACTCCAAATGCATACCCCTTCCTCCATATGCGAGTGGGATTGATAGACTTTAAGGCCAAAAAGTCATCATTGTCATCGACTCTGACCTTGCGCAAAACACAAGTGTGACACAAAGGCCCGTTGGCACACTTTTTAAGGACCCAAAGACTAGAACCCAGGTCTGCAGAGCCTGGAAAAGCCTGTATTCCCAGAGTACCTCTAGGAGGCCATATAGCAGCCTAGAATGCAAATGCTGAAGGCTGTATCACCCAAGAGACTCAGTGATGGTATCTTGTGGTTCTCAGATTGCCTCACTGTCCTATTTATTCTCCAGGCAGTTGTCTAGACAACCATACAGACTTTGGCCCGCAGCCATGCCAGACTTTGCTTGATCTCTGGATCCCCCATTTCTGATTTAACCCTAACTCTGACCCTAATCCTAATTCCTGCCTCCTGATTCTAGCCTGGTAGCCTCTGATCTCTAGTGTCTAATTCCAGCATTACAATTCCTCTAAACACCTGCCTGATGACTATCATCCCTGGTAGACAGACTTCAACCCATTTGTAACCACTACACCAGGTAGTCTATGCCTGAGTTTGCCTCACACCTGACAGGCTCTTCATCTCAAATACATTGTGTGCTGGATATTTGTAGATAAGGTCGCTATTGCAACTTATTGATGTTCATAACTATGATGTGATGTGTGTACAGCTTATGTTTAAGGAAACATTGAATTCTATTGACATGTATGCCCTTATGCATTGAGCTGCAGACCTGCAACTTTTATGAAAAGCTGCACACTATGATTGGTAGACAGCCATCACCAACACCCAACACACCGCTGTGAATACCTCCAAAAAGCCTGAGTCACAGGCCCCTGCCATGACAGTGAATAGGAGGTGAAGTAAGAAGATCGAAGACGTATGACCAGGGGAGCCAGCTGTGCCATGAGCCAGAACCTGTTTGGAGTACACCACAGTCCAGTCCAGTGGGGGGCAACCTGTGGTGCAATTGGAATTCTATATTTGACCCATGACATATTTGGCTTACTGTTGCCCATGCACAGAGTTGCCAGATTCTGCTGGTTTACGTCCACATAAGTTTTTTCCTACTGATGTTACAAATGTGGCAGGCACATAAAGCAAGGGCATGTGAAGTGAGATGCATATTGATTGCACACAGGATTGTGAGAGCCATACGCTCCCTCTGCATCCAGTCAAAGTGCTGGTGCGGCTAAGCTGACACACTTGCAAATTGTATGTATTCCCTTGCAGTACCCAATCCCAGGAGATCATTTTGGTTACAAAATCTTGCTGCCTACTGAGATGGAGGAGGGCTACTCACAAACCTACGCTTTCCTTTGCTGGTCCAGTCAGTGCTAGCAGGTTGAGCACAGACAAGCCGAAGGAACCATATGCAAATGTGTAAGCTTATCTTCCATTACAGTGATGGCCCTTCCAACTTAACAGGACACTATCAACTCAATTAATTTGCTCATACTAAAATAGATGGTGGTACAACAAAGAGAGTTGGAGTTAGGTGGGGATGCAGGGCATGCAGAGCAGTTTATGTACACAGGGATATCCCTTCCTGAACTCTCTCAATGAAACTTTCATGGCTACATTCTGCAATCCCCTTTCAAACTTCCTAGGGATGGCAGCCTCATTTCTTCTTCCATGGTAGGACACTTCCCCTGCCATCTGCAATCAGCAAGCACTATTTAAGTAAATGGGCTAGCAGTATATGAGCTTTGGGATTCGAGCAATAGCTGTGCTCTTTCTACATTGCTACCTTCAAGAGTGAGATATCTGCTGAAATCACCACTGCCTGTGGGAAATTCAGTGCCAGTGCCCTGTACTCACAGTTTCATGCAATCAACCAGTTCCCTCCTCATTTCCTTCACCTCTGGCAGGCCCTACTCACCATGGCTGTTGCTGGGACTGGCACCATGCCCAAGCATTGTGAAGCAGAAATGTCAATAAGCAAGTCTTGTTTAATACTTCAGGGGCTCCAAGCTAGTGGAAATGGGGTAGGTTTAGAAGTTAAAAATTACTTAGGGAACATCTACACAGCAACATTATTTCGAAATAACTAGCGTTATTTTGAAATAACTTGGTCCGCGTCTACACAGCAGGCAATTATTTCAAAATAATGTCAATCTGGAGGACTTCTTACTCTAGCTCCTGTAACTCTCATTGTACAAGGAGTAAGGGAAGTCAGAGGAAGAGTGCTCTATTTCGAAATAAGTGCTGTGTAGATGCTTCCAATTTCAAAATAAGCTATGCAATTGACGTAGATCAATTTGCGTAGCTTATTTCAAGTTAAGCCCTGCTGTATAGATACACCTTTAGAAAAGTTAGATGTCTTCAAGTAACCAGGGCCTGATGAAATGCATCCTAGAATACTCAAGGAGCTGATAGAGGAGGTATCTGAGCCTTTAGCTATCATCTTTGAAAAATCATGGAAGTCGGGAGAGACTCCAGAAGACTGGAAAAGGGCAAATATAGTGCCCATCTATAAAAAAGGAAATAAGAACAACCCCGGAAACTACAGAGCAGTCAGTTTAACTTCTGTGCCTGGAAAGATAATGGAGCAGGTAATTAAGTAATTCATCTGCAAAAATGTGGAAGAAAATAAGGTGATAGGTAACAGCGAGCATGGATTTGTTAAGAACTAATGAGGTCAAACCAATCTGATACAATTCTTTGATAGGATAACAAGTCTTGTGGATAAGGGAGAAGTAGTGGACATGGTATACTAAAGTCTAGGTAAGGCATTTGATATGGTCTCACATGACCTTATCAATAAACTAGGCAAATACAACATGGGGTGCATCTAGGCAGCACCCTTCTGTCGGAATAAGCTACGCAATTTGCATTATGCAAATTGCATAGCTTATACCAAGTCTAAATCAAAAGAGCTTATTTTGAAATTTAGCATTGTCTACACAACACCAAATTTCAAAATAAGGCACTATTCTGACAAATCCCTTAACCCTTGTGGAAGATGCAGCGTTGCTATTTCAGGATATTTCTGGTATCCCGAAAGAGCAATGCAGTCTAGACATACCCACCTTATAGTAATCCACCTTATAGTAACCCCATCTAAGCGTAACTGGCTGCATAACCATTCTCCCAGAGTAGTTATTAACGGTTCAGTGTCATGCTGGAAGGGTACAACAAGTGGGGTTCCGCAGGGGTCTGTTTTTGGACAGGTTCTATTCAATATCTTCATCAACGATTTAGATGATGGCATACAGAGTACACTTATTAAGTTTGTATATGATACCAAGCTGGGAAGGGTTGCAAGTGCTTTGGAGGATAGGGTCATAATTCAAGATGATCTGGACAAACTGGAGGAATGGTCTGAGGTAAATAGGATGAAGTTTAATAAGGACAAATGCAAAGAACTCCACTTAGGAAGGAACAATTTGTTTCACACATACAAAATGGGAAGTGACTGTCTAGGAAGTAGTACTGCAGAAAGGGATCGAGGGGTCATAGTGGACCTCTAGCTAAATATGACCACAAGCTAGGTGTGACATTGTTGCAAAAAAAGCAAACATGATTCTAGGATGCATTAATAGGAGTGTTGTGAGCAAGACATTAGAAGTCGTTCTTCCGCTCTATTCTGCGCTGATTAAGCCTCGGTTGGAGTATTGTGTCCAGTTCTGGACACCATATTTAAAGAAAGATGGAGAAATTGGAGAAGGGCCAGAGAAGAGCAACAAAAATGATTAAAGGTCTAGAAAACATGAGCTACGAGACAAAGCTGAAGGAATTGGGCTTCTTTAATTTGGAAAAGAGAAACTGAAAGGGGACATGATAGCAGCTTTCAGATATCTAAAAGGGTGTCACAAGGAGGAGGGAGAAAAATGGTTCTCTTTGGCTTCTGATGATAGGACAAGAAGCAATGGGCTTAAACTGCAGCAAGGGGGGTTTAGGTTGGACATTAGGAAAAACTTCCTAACAGTCAGGGCAGTTAAACACTGGAATAAATTGCCTAGGGAGGTTGTGGAATCTCCATCACTGGAGATATTCAAGAGCAGGTTAGACAGACATCTTTTGGGGATGATATAGACTATGCTTGGTCCTGCCATGAGGGCAGGGGACTGGACTTGATGCTCTTGAGATCCCTTCCAGTTCTAGTATTCTATGATTCCATTATGTCCTGCACATTGCCAAGAGTCACAGTCCTGTGTAGCTGGAGATGATTAATGGCCCTGAACACTTGCATGTCAACAACCTACAACGAACCTAGTTATGGATTTTCCAGTTCCAAATGATTTTGCAAGCAAGGTCAGCTTGCTACCAGTAAATGGAAGTTTCCACAGTGTGATCGCTGCTAACTCTGCTGTCAGTGCAGCTCATGCTAGAGTACCCATATGGGCAAATGCAGCACAGAGATCCAGGAATGTGGCTTTGGGCATCCAACAGTTTTTCAGCTACTGCTTGTCATCCCACACCTGAATTATGGTGCAATCTCACCACTCAGTGTTTGTTTCTCAAGCCCAAAAGTAGCATCCCACCATCTGCAGCTGGGGCAGTGGATTGGGATACAGGGCACTTGCCTAGGGCTACAAATTCCAGCAACAACCTTGAATTGATTTTCACTATGTCCCATAGCAATCTATTCTCCTAGAAATTGTCATGCTCCCTGCTGATGCAGTTATTCATAGGCCCCTACAAATATTGGAGGCAGTGCCAGATGAAGAAATGGGCTTATGGGGCTGCCCCTTATGCCCCATATGTTCCGGGTCACTCCTGTGTGGTAGGAGTGGGAGGCAACTCCATGTGCTGCCATTTTCCCCCCTCCCACTACTAGAACTGCAATATCACGAGTGACAGGAAGCTCTGTCCCCACACTGCCCTCACCTCAAGGCTCTGCCCCTGTAGCGCCAATTGACCGTTCTCATCAAATGTGGAATTGGCATCCAGTCATAACATCAAGCACCTGTGGGTCATCCCAATGAAAGCTCCTCACAGGACTGTAATCTCAGATAGGTTTTTCAGAGACAGGCCTATTATAGTACATGCCCCTATGCATGTTACATCTCAGAACATGTTGGTCCACATTAGAATTCCAGGGACTGCACTTACAAAGTTTCTTCTGTTTTGAGAAATCTGACCACTTTCCGTGGTATTGTCCATTTTAAATCTGGGAAAGCTCTCAAACCAATACCAACAGAATCTTTCAGACGGAAAACCTTTTAAAGTGAAACGACTCCGCAATCTCTTCATGAGACGTCACTCTGACTTGAGGCATAGGGTATCTGCCAGTCTCCATTTCAGAAAGAATGAAATGTGTTCTCTTCATTCCTAGTGTTCAATAAATTTGTCTAAGCAAATATTCAAACTGAATGCAACCTCCTGGTTCGCTAATGCTTTTTTCTCCTCTCAGGAGGCCTTCGTTGGCTGCCACAATAAATGTCTGGGAAACAAAGAATTTTTGAAGCTAAGTAACATTCGACATTCCTGAAGCTGTTCGGTCCTATGCATTGTGCCAGCTGTCTACCTTATGTTCTAAATCCTAAAAGATATTGGTAGGACCCTACCAAATTCATGGCCCATTTTAGTCAATTTCAGTCATGGGATTTTTAAAAATGTGTCATGATTTCAACTATTTAAATCTGAAATTTCAGTGTTGTAAATGCTAGAGTCCTGACCCAAAAAGGAGTTGTGAAGGGGGTCGCAAGAAGTGTTCTCTGTAAGCTGTGCGTTTGTGAGGCCACCCAGGAGAGATTCAAATGCCACCCAGATGATTAGCAGTGTTTCCACAGCTAGGTTTTGGGTTTCTCCTGGGAGGTGCACATTCACACATGCCTTGGTGCAAATAAAAATATTTATTCCACACATGGATGAAAAAGATTAGTGGGAACATTGGTCACAAGGTTAGTGGGGGAGAGGGGGGGGTGATAATGCTACTCTTACTTCTTCACTGCCACTAGCGGCGGCACTGCATTCAGAGCTGGGCAAGTGGAGGACAGCAGCAGCTGACCAGGAGCCCACCTCTTAATGCAGAGTTGCCGCCAGCAGCAGAGAACTAAGGGTGGCATGGTATGGTGTTGCCAGCTTTACTTCTGAACAGCTGCTCGTGGGGCACTGTCCCACAACAGCTGCTGACCTCCAGCTGCCCCGCTTTGAAGGCAGCACAGAAGAAATGGGGGGCAACACCACAATCCTCACAAAAAATAATTTTGTCACCCCCATTAACTCCCTTTTGCGTCAGGCCCCCCAATTTGAGAAACACTGTTCTCCCCCATGCAGGCCTGCCAACAGCAATTCCTGGCCCCAGGCCAGAACAGTCAATGGGTCTCTGAATACACAAGCTGTGCCTGTGCAGATACCACCCACTTGACATTGAGCGATGCTACACTGGCTAGTGCCCAGTGAACTGCCAGCTGCGCTGCTGGGTACGCTCTTCCAGCACAGGCAGGGCTTTCACATGCCTGCCCAATAGGGTTACCAACTGCCCAATCATGCAAATTCAAAGGCCTGTCCCCATCCCACCCTTTCCCTGAGGCCCCACCCCTTCCAGCTCCCCTCCTTCTATTGTTCATTCTCCCCCATCCTCATTCACTTTCAACAGGCTGGGGCAGAGGGTTGGAGTGTGGGAAGAGATGCAAGATGCAGGCTCTGGGAAGGACTTTGGGTGTGGGAGGAAGCTTAGGGCTGGGGCAAGGGGTTGGGTGGAGTAAAGGGGGGTGCAGTCTCTGGGGAGAGTTTGGGTGTGGGAAGGGCTGCTGGGTGCAAGCTCTGGGCTGAGGGTTGGGGTATGGGCTGTGGGTGGGAGTTTGGGTGCAGAAAGAGTTGAGGGGTGCAGGCTCTGGGTTGGAAGTCAGGAGGAGTGTAGGCTCTGGGGGGGGGGAGTTTGGGTGCAAGCTCTGGACTGGGGCAGGGGAACAGGGTATGGGAGGGAGTGAGGAAATCTGCACTTAGTTCAAACAGCTCCCAAAAGCAGCCAGCACACCCATCTGGCAGGGGCTTCTAGACAGGAATGCAGGAAGATGTGTGCCACTGCCAGCAGTTACTGACCCTGCAGCTCCCATTGGCCACAGTTCCCAGCCAATTGGAGCTATGGAGTCAGCACCCAGGGTGGGGGCAGTACGCAGAGACACCCTCCTCATCAAGGGGCCTCAGGGATGGTGCCAGCCACTTCCAGGAGCAGAGAGAGGGTGGACAGGGAGCCTGCGTTAGTCTTGCTGCATTGCCAGAAGCAGCACGTGCGGCATGTGGGGGGTACATGCAAGTGCATGCATACCCTCCCAAAGCAGGAGGGCCAGGGCCAGTACTAGCAGTCCAAGCCATGCCCTCCCACCTCTCTCCCTGCATGCTTCACTCACTCACCAGCAGCAGGGAAGGAGCATGCTGGGCAGTTCCAACCCATGAGGAACCACTTCTTGCCACTCTGGGCCTTGCTGAATAAGGCAGCTGGGGAGGGTAGAGCAAGGGCAGGAGGGAGGTGGGGAGAGGTGTTGCCGGTGCCCTCCCTCCTTCCCCTGCCACGTTACCACTAAGCTGTGGCATTTGGGGACCCAGGATCCTTTTAAATAGCCTGGGCAATTGATCCCTTCTCCCCTCCCCAGTTGGTGTGCTTGCCTCCATGAATTATACAGAGTCCAGTAAAAGCACACAAAAAGCCAGATTTCATGGGAAGAGTCCAGATTTCACAGTCTGTGGTGAATTCTTCATGGCTGTGAATTTAGTAGGGCCCTAGACATTGGCAAACCACTGTTTTGCCAGTTTACCAAGAGATTACCTCTCCTCAACAAGATTACAAGGGCTAGGGTGGGCTCTCTCAGAGGTGCTGTGCCTCTGAAAAAATTCCCTCACTCCATACTGATATCAACTGGCTACAGGCCCATACCAAGAGCAGGTACCAGCACCCCTTCTCCAGCTCAGCTGCACTCGCTGTGCTCTGGCCAACAGACTCAAAGAAGCTGCCTACTTAGAGCATGCAGGTGTGAGTGGGTACTCAGCTTCTACTGACTCCAATCCACCCAGACCCAAGAGAGGTATATCCCACACAGAGATGTGACAGGCCTAATTTCTTATGCATGCTGCATTCCCTGCTCAGGAGCGCTGTCCAAGCTGTGAGGTTGTTTTTCAAGCAAACGTTATAGCTTTGGCTACTCTGAGCCAATCCACTCCTTTTTTTGTGCAAGACTCCTATTGACCCTATTGTAGAACAAAGTCTTTCCCCCAAGAGTTGCAAAGTGTATTTTAAAACATTTTGCCATTTTATTACAATTTAAAATGTTAGCTAGAACAAGAATTTCAACCTTTCAAAGCCTGGAAATTTAATGTTTTCCCCTCTCAAATGACACACACTGACACTATGATGCTTTTCACAGCACCCTCTGTGCTCCCACTGCATATCCCTTTAAATCACTTTAACGTGTATCCATTTTTACTCACACCCACCATCTCTAACAGTCACTCTTGGGCCTATCCCAGACAATTGTAATGACCTCAACTATGTTTGCTAAGCTATGCCAGTGGAAACACTTAGAAATCAGTAGCAGCAGATGGCTGCCTTCGTACAGCAAGACCTCACCATCTTCACTGTCACCTCTTGCGGTTTCACTTGTTTGTGGTGCATTGTGCCACACTGGCACAAGCTGATGCTTTCTCATCTGGTAAAACAATTACAATCACTAAAGTAACACCTAATCTTAATTAACCAAAAAGCAAAGCAAATGATGCAGACAGTGGTCAAGAGGCTAGGAAGGGGAAAAAAAATGACTAAGCCAGAAAGTCAAATTATTGGATAAGCTTGCAAGTGATCATAGCACGGCCTCAGTAGCTAGACTGTACAGTATTACATTATATTCAAAAATATGTTATACTTTTTAAAAGAGAAAAACGTAAGAGACAGTGCTGCTGCAAGTGACCCAGCTTGTGCAAAGATGTCATGTGTGTCGTGATCTCATAACTGAAAAAATGGAAAGGCATTATGCATTTGGATCGAAGTCACGGCAGAGAAACGAGCACCTGTGAATGGTGCTATAATTCGAGAAAAGGCTTTGAGCTTGGGGAAGCATTTTGCACAAGCATCAGGTGGGGAGGGGGGTTGTCATGACAGTGCAGTATCATTCACTGCGAGCAAGAGGTGGTTTGACAAATGTAAAAAAGAGGCACAGCTTACATAAGGTGAAGTTTTCAGGAGAATAGATGTCAGCAGACCATAAAGCAGCATGGGATTATCCCTTGCAGCATCTTAAAATTGAGGAAAATGGTTACATGCCCCCAACAAGTTTTCAATGCAGGTGAAACCGCCTTGTATTGAAAAAGGATGTCCACAAGAAAATACCTTTCCAAGGAGGAAGGACAGCTTTAGGCTTCAAGGCAACAAAAGACCGGCTAGCCTTTTTCCTCTGTGCTAATGCCTTGGGAGAATGCATGGGGGAAAATGCATGATGAAACCTATGTTGTTCTACCATACATTGAACCTTATTAAAGGGAAAGAATAAGTACAGTTTGCCAGTTTTTCTGGAGGTCAAACAGAAGGGCTTGGGTCACAGCTGATGTATTTATGGACTGATTACACAACTGTTTCATCTATGAGCTAGAAAAATACCTATGGCCCAAAGGGTTGCCCTTGAAAGTGCTATTCGTCTTGGACAATGTGCCAGACCACCCACAAATCACTCTAATTTGCAGATCCTGACATAGAAGTGGTTATCCTGCCACCTAACTCAACTTTCCTCATCCAGTCTCTCAACCAGGGTGTGATTGCTACTTTAAAGCCTATATCACCAGGTGCACCTTAGCTCAGATTCATAATGTGCTGGACGCTGATAAAATGCTTGATCTCAGGAAGTGCTGGAAGGACTACAACACTGCTAACTGCATCACTAACAAAGGAGTTGATAGATAAAATAAAATTATCAATCACCGATGCTTGTTGGAGGAAGTTATGGATGGAAGCTGTCAATGATATCACTGATCTCCCACCTGTGGATGAAGAGAGCAAGAGGATTGTCATAATGGCCCATGATGTTGGAGGGGAGGGTTTTGAGGATATGAGGGAATCGAAGGTTGACAAACTGATTGAGTCGCACTCAGAGGACTTGACGGATGAGGACCTAGCAGTACTCGTGACAAATAGTGAAGATGAAGAGGCAAGGGAAGAGGAGACAGAAAAAACTGATTTAAATTTAGAAACACAGGCTGATCTTTTCAGATGCAGCAAACAGCTCACTGACAAAGTGCTTGAGTATGATCCCCCTCGATGGAACAGAGCCTGAAAGTTAAAAGGGAAACTAAAGCTTCAATGATGCCATGCCAGGAAATGTTAAAGAAGTTAAAGAACAAGACTAATAGCTTCCTTTCAATCACAATGCTCCTTTGCGAACCTGCCCGTTAGCCCCTCCCCCGCATCCTGGAAGAACAGTAAGATTTGCAGGGAGTGAGTTTAAAGAACTGTTTGGGGTGATTAGCTGTGAAGTTGAAGTTGTTTGTTGACTATACAGTATCGTCTATGTGTTCAAGTTTGGATGGAACTCTACTGCTTTGAAGTTAAATTTGTTTGACGACAAACAAAGGTTGGAACAGTAGGCAATAGTATGCTCCTTTTGGACAATGGAGTTTTTTGTGTTGTGAATCCACCACACACACACCCCCCCTCTGGCCTTCATATTCACAGATTTTAGTATTCGCAGCTATCTCCAGAATGTATCCCACATGAATGGGGAGGGCTTCCTGTGGTCTAAGATCTTTACAGACATCTATTCAACTATGTTATAATAATACAACCTACATGGTGCTAGACCACACTTGGAATAAATCACTTAGTCGTACTTAACTCACAAAATAGTCCCATTAAATTCAGTAAGGCGAATTGAGGTCTTATTTATACCAGTGTAAATCCAGAATAACTTCATTTGATGTATTCTGGATTTAGACAAGTGCAAATGAAAACATCAGTTCCACTGACTTCAAATAGGACTAGTTATACGAGTACAGCAAGCAAATATGGACCCAAATAAATGTTTGTGATTATCAGAAGTCTCACTTCAGCATTGTGAGACTATCCTTATAAGCCTTGTAGTCTATGCCATAAGTTTTACTGAATTGCATATCACCCGGTATAAACCAAACAAATTTACATTGGTCCCTCCTGCCAGATATGTCCCTATTATGTTAAGAGATGCCAGCTCTTTTCCCACCTCATTCTTGCCCTTAGAACAGGCAGGGCTGGCTCTAGGTTTTTTTTGCTACCCCAAGCAAAAAGTTTTTTGGCTGCCCCCCCCACCCCTTTTTTTGTTGGCTTTTACACCTTTGCACTTTGCAATGGGTTTTTTTTGTTTTCGTTTTTGTTGTGTTCCGGCATTTTAGCCCTATAAATAGCAAATATAATTTTAATTTTTTTTTCCATAAAGGCAAAGGCTCTTAAAGTAAACTCCCCCTCCCCTTTCACTTGCTGCTGGGGTCACAACAGCCTTGTCCATAGGTAGGGGCTGGACAGGGCAGGGAAAAGTACCCCTCACTCCCGACCCACAGGAGGAGCAGGGTGCAGGGACAGTGCAGAGCCAGAGGGGCATGGGGAACAGGGAGAGCAGGGTTCGCCGTGAGGAATGGGAGGCACAGAGCCAGAGGAGCGCAGGGACTGGGGGAAGCAGGGGGACTGGGGTGCTGGTGTGCGCAGAGCCAGAGGGGTGTGGGGAACAGTGTGGGGGGTACAGGGGTGGCATGGGGAACAGGAGGCGTAGAGCCAGAGGGACCCAGGGATTGGGTGGAGCAGGGTGCGGGGTGCAGGGGAGGCACATGGAATGGGACGTGGGGAACAGGAGGGGCAGAGGAATCGGGGTCGGGGCAGAGCGGGAAATGGGGGGCACAAACTCAGAGGGGCACAGGGAAAAGGGGCTGCAGGATGCAGAGAGGGTGCAGAGCCAGAGGAGCGCGGGGACCGGGGTGCAGGGAATGGGTGGCGCAGAGCCAGAGGAGCGCAGGGAACAGGGAGAGCAGGGTGCGGGACGCAGGGGCAGCGTGGGTAACAGGCGACCTGGAGCCAGAGGGGCGTGGGGCGGGGCAGGCGCAGCGAGCCAGGCAGCCGGTAGGGAGCGGTCTCTCGCCAGCAAAGGGGGCTGGGACTGCAGCAGGACTGGAGCCGGTGTGGCGGGGCGGAGCCTGACCACGCCGCACTCCGCAGCCAGCTCCCGGGGACACACAGCCAGAGCCGAGCTCCCGCGGCCCTTTAAAATCGGCGGGGCGGGGCCAGGCATTGCTGGGGGCGGCTGATTACCTGGAAATGCCGCCCCTGGAAATGTGCCGCCCCAAGCACATGCTTGATTTGCTGGTGCCTAGAGCCAGCCCTGAGAACAGGTTATAGCCAGTAACTGTATTATCCAGTGACAGAGCGCCATTTGTACATTATGACCCAGGATATTTGAAAATAAAGCTGCATACCTCTAGAACCTGTTTAATAGCACTAAAATAGATATTAAAAGGTTTAAGATGTTTGGCATAAAGCAGATTTAAAATCTTAATTTAAGTCTTGGTGTTATGTTCAGAGCCTTGTGGCAATACATTTTAAGAGTGCATCTATAATACATCATCGAAGATAAACCAAGGAGAAAATTTGACACGACAGTGATATAAGTTACATACCTGAAATGCTTAAAGACAGGTATGCAATATTGTGCATTTGCATTAGTGCCTCTATGGAGGGGCTCATCCCTCCACAGCCTGAGGTGGGAAAGATGTGGTTTTGGTGAGCTTCAGCTTAGATGTGTCTGTCTCCTCATTCTTTGGCTTGATTTGTAAACTATGGGCCCAGTCATGCCCATATTCAAGTCTAAATGAGAGGGGAAGAGGAGAGGTTATAGTCACTTAAGTAAGAGCAGGATCAATGGTGCCACTGAAAACAATGGAAAGACTCCAATAAGCACAAGATCAGGACTTTAGTGTCATACCGTGGAGGCACAGGATACACACATTTTATGACATCTTTTTAGATCTCTATCTTGAGGATTTAAAAAAAAAAAAAATGTTAGATGCCCAAGTGTTAAGGTGCCATTTAAAAAAGTAAAGGAACAGTCATACATATCCGGGAAGAAAATAAAGGCCAAATCAAAAATAAGTCATGTAAGCTTATGAACTGAGCATACAGAAAACCAAGTGCACACAGATTTATCTTGCATTATATGAATCATTCTTGACATATGATTATAACGGCAGCCTTCTTAAGAAAGGGGAACAATAAAAATTTCTAAGAAATTGGACGGGAATGCTTCCTAACGTTCAGTGGTTTGGCATTATTTGTTAACAAAAAGTGAAGGAAGCATAGATGCAGCATTCAGTCATGTGATGCAAATGAGTCCATGTAGAAATTTTCAGTTTTGTATACAAAAAATTACCAATCCACTTGCAAAAGAAGGTCCTCTATGAATCTGGTGCTGTCTGAAAGTACCTTTCTTACTGGCATACCTAGGCTCAGCTTTATGCATAATCACCTTTAAAAGGACCAAATTTTGTGAGGAGGTAACATTAGGTGTTTATTCTAATTCAGAATGGAGGTACTTCCTCGGTCCCTAAAACTATGTGTGTATTTATGTGTGTGTGTATGTGCACGCACACCACCAAGCCTGTCCCTCACCCTATCCCCCACAAAAAGGAATACGCTATTGAAAGTGCCAAAGGTGCCAGTGCCAAAGGTGCTCAAGAATACTTGATTCTACTTACATCCAACATACTTGTGTCTGGCCACTCTTCCTTCTGGGTTACAACCCCTGCATAGGGGTTTTTCAGATGCCATATTGTCCCCATGCTCCCCTATCTCATCAACATTGTTCTCTCCAGCAAACTTTTCATCCAACTGACTCCTCTGAAGCTCCTAGGGTAGTTTGGCATGACATGGGCAATATGAAAGGATCCTTCACCACAGAAGGTACATTTTCTTTTTCAGGATTCCCTAAGACAAGACAGGGAAAATGCTTTATTTCCTTTCTTGGCTACTTCCTATCCCAGCAAGCCAGTTTCCCCAGTGCCCTAGAGAAGTATTCTCAGCATTTTTCCTGTTATGTCATGTTGAAAAATTGACCATTTATTCACACAGCTTTGTTTCTTTAGAAGTAGGGTAAGGGGAATATATTCACCCCCAAGCTTTCAGTCACCAACTGGAGCAGAGTGGAGTTTGAGGCTGCAGCTTAATGAAGCATGTAGCACTCTCTTTACTCCCTCCCATCAGTAGCCAGTCAACTGCTATACTGGCCAGGTGCGTCAGTATCAGCTAACCTGGATGAGAGCACTCTAGCCTAGCAGCCAGGCTCGGAGTCATGGTCAGCCATCAAGAGCCAAAGCCAAGGGTAAAACCAAAAGGCAGAAAGTGGGTAACAGAGCCAAGGGTTGGGCTGGAATCTGTAGTCCAAGAGCCAGGGCCCAGGGTCAAAACTGGGGCAGGGGTCAAAAACTAGAACAAGCAGGGTATCAAGCTAGGAGGGATTCATAGAACCATAGAATCCTAGGGCTTGAAGAGACTTCGGGAGGTCACCAAGTCCAACCCCCTACCCAAAGCAGGACCAATCCCAACTAAATCAATTCAGCCAAGGCTTTGTTATTCCGGGACTTAAAACCCTCTAGGGATGGAGATTCCACCACCTCCCTAGGGAACCCGTTCCAGTGCTTCACCACCCTCCTAGTGAAATAGTTTTTCCTAATATCCAACCTAGCCCTGCCCCACTGCAACTTGAGACCATTGTTCCTCATTCTGTCATCTGTCACCACTGAGAACAACCTCTCTCCATCCTCTTTGGAACCCCCCTTCAGGTAGTTAAAGGCTGCTATCAAATCCCCCCTCACTCTTCTCTTCTGCAGACTAAACAAGCCCAAATCCCTCAGCCACTCCTCATAGGTCATGTGCTGCAGCCCCCTAATTATTTTTGTTGCCCTCTGCTGTACCCTCTTCTATGCATCCTCATCCTTTCTGTAATGAGAGGCCCAGAATTGGATGCAATACTCCAGATGTGACCTCACCAGTGCTGAATAAAGGGGAATAATCACGTCTCTAGATCTGCTGGCAATGCTGCTCCTAATGCAGCATAATATGCCATTAGTCTTCTTGGCTACAAGGGTACACTGACTCATATCCAGCTTCTTATCCACTAATCCCCAAGTCCTTTTCTGCAAAACTACTGCTTAGACAGTTGGTGCCCAGCCTGTAACAATGCTTGGAATTCTCCCATCCCATGTGTAGGACTCTGCACTTGTCCTCCACCTCATCAGATTTCTTTTGGCACAATCCTCCAATGTGTCTAGGTCACTCAGGACCCTATCCCTACCCTCCAACATATCTACCTCTCCCCCTAGCTTAGTGTCATCTACAAACTTTCTGAGGTTGCAATCTATCCCCTCATCCAGGTCATTAATAAAGATGTTGAACTAAACCGGCCCTAGAACCAAACCTTGGGTCACCCTGCTTGATACCAACCACACATTGATTCATTGATCACTACCTGTTAAGCCTGACAATCTAGCCACCTTTCTATCCACCATTCAGTCCATTTATCCAATGCACACTTCCTTAACTTGCTGGTAAGAATACTGAGGGAGACCGCATCAAAAGCCCTGCTAAAGGCCAGACATAACATGTCCACCTACTTCTCCATGTCCGCAGAGCCAGTTACCTTATCATAGAAGGCAAGACAGGGAAGGCTAGAGGTATGGCTGGGTTCAAGGCAAGAGCAGCAGGAACAAGGAAACACAGGAGCAGGCATGAGCATTGAGAATCCAGGGAGCTGCCGCTGCTTCTGGCTTAAGACCCAGCCTGCTGGGATCCACAACCATTCAGGTGGTGTGGCTAATCAGGCAGCTGATGCAGGCCAGCTGTACTGATGAGGCAGCCTGGCAACTAGCTCTTCTGCAGGCCCAGATTCCTGACAACAGGAAGAACACAGCTGCTGTTTCAACAGCCTGCCTTCAGGGGCTGCCTTGTGTCTTTTTGAGCAACAAAAGGGTGTGCACCCAGGCTAGCTCAGCACCAGCCTGCTGCTACTGCAAACAATTACTGTAGGTCAGGGGAAGTCCACATGAGGAGGCAGGTCAGGGGAAGTCCACCCGAGCCAGCTGTCGATAAAAGACTGAGACCATCCAGTGACATCACTTTGGGGCAAGAGGCAGGGTGGCACAGGAGTGTTACAGGATGTCATGACATTTTAATGTTTTCCTTAAATCCCCAGCCCCTGAAATGATGTGATATCAGAATCTCAGCTCCCATTTAATAAGAGAATGTCCAGCCAACAGGACTGCCCAGAAGAGCTTGAAAATATGGTCCTAAAGTTTGAAACTTATAAAAGCACATTAAAAGAACCCAAATATATTATTTTTAAACCAATCTCATGATATTTTGGAGGCTGACTCAGGATTTTTGAAAACGTGGGGCTAGCAAAATTGTAGCTTCTCATCTGTACATGGAGGCTGCAAAGCTGATCCTGATTAACCAGCTCTGCAATTGGAACTAGAAGTATTTCAAAGAAAATGCTACCAAAGGCACAGGGCCATAGTATTTCTGACTATAGTTTCTAGGACCCCTCCCTCTTGTACCTCCTTATGGGCATGCTCCAGCCATCATTGCAGTCACTGAACGCATCACCATTGACTTCTGTAGGAACAGAAGAGGCTCTGTGGCCTTGCTATCAGTGTACACTATACCCACAAGCTTGGTGTTACTTTGTTTTGCTGCTTCACTTCCAGGTACATCAATGTTTACTGTAAAAAAGTCCCTTTCATGATGCCAAACAATTTGGATGTTATCACACAGCACTCTGTACACCATTGGATGGCACCTCCTCCTGGCCACTCTGGCAACTAGAACTGTGTGGCCAATGCCCCATCCTGCAGTAGCACTCCATCCCTTTTGGTCCACAGCCTCTCTCATTTCAAAGGACCTGCTCTCTCTTCATGATTCACCCCTCCAGACAGACCGCTCAGCACATTTCTCTCTTGTAGGGTACAAAATCATCGCAGCCAGCTGTCCACTGCTGGGTTTGTGCCACTTCCCAAAAGCTGGTTGGGTAGCCTGGTCCCACCTTCTATTCCAGGTTCTACCTCAGAGGCCCTCTCATCAGCAGCCAAGGTTTGCCCTGTCCCATATCTTGCTGCTTCTCACCAGGGCCTTTCCGGCTCTCCCTCTTCTCCGGGTTTCCCAGCTTTTTCTCGCAGGGAATAACAGCCGCAAACACTCCTCCCATCCCTAGAGCATAACTACAGCCAACTTTCCTGCAGCCCTTTTCTGGTCTCAGCTCCTGGCCTTTATACAGGCCCTTCCTGTTCTTGTCCAGCTGAGCCTCCTCTTTAAGTAAACTCTGCTCCCTGACTCCTCCTCCAGATGCAACTTTGGCAGTTAATTGGCCTTCCTGACCTTATCAACCCATTCAGGCATTGTGTTCGGAGGACACCCCCACGACAGATGTGAACAGAAAATCAGAACAGAATTGCTGAATGTGTGTCAGACACAAAGAAATACTGCTGTGTTGGAAGGATGCAGTCTGTCAAAGATGATTTGCAAAAGCGACAAGGAGTCCTGTGGCACCTCATAGACTAACAGATGTATTGGAGCATAAACTTATGCTCCAATACATCTGTTAGTCTATGAGGTGTCAAGGACTCCTTGTCGCTTTTGCAGATCCAGACTAACATGGCTACCCCTCTGATACTTGCCAAAGGATTAAAACTTATCATGGACATTTCCTAAAATACTTCATGCCCAATCCTACAAGCATTCCAAATGTGAAATTCCCAAGGACCATTAGTCCTTGGAAACATAAAGGTTTCTTTTGTGTTATTTTTTATTGATGTTTACTTACCTGCAAGAAGGGGGTACACAATCAGATTTATGTCTGAATGTCTTGTGTGGTTAGGCATTTTTTGTAAAGTTACAAACAAAACAAATCAAAATAAAAGCCATATCCCTGTATAGGGATATAATGATTGAGCCATGTTCTTTCCTATAACAGGAGAAGGGATAGCACCCAAAAGCCAGTTAAAGTTGCCTGATTGCCTGCCCTGTGCAGTTCCAGCCCTCATGAACATTACAGCAGCAAAATGCTTACTGAGTTCATAGCAATGGCAATGGTCTCCAAAGGACCATGAGATGGAGCCTCCCCCATCACCTGTCAGACAGTGAATTCAGAGCCAAATATCCCACCTGTGATTAATTGATTGTTTGCCTCCTGCCAGAGGAAGTGGTGTTAGGCAAGGATCATTATGTCCTGTGGTCTTAAAAAGAACGGGGGAGCTCACTAGAAGGGAAATAGTAACAGAAATAGGATTTGTCTGTGGAGAAAAGCTTGCAGGGAATAGAGCACACTCCCACGTGGGGAATAGGCTTGAGATAGGGTTTAAACAGGCAAGAAGCCAAGTAGGGGAACCCAAAGGGAGCAGGTTCAGCTTCTGTGCAGGAGGTTAGAAAAAAGTTCTTCATTGGAGCCTAAGAACAGCAAATATTTATTAGTTAAGCATAGAAGGGAGAACCCAGAGGCCTGAAAACCAAAAGGAAGCTAGTTTAAGTATGGGGTGTGGAGAAGCAGCAAAATGGGACTTAGAGGTAGAACGTGGCCTAGGGAAACAGCTGCATGTCTGAAGAAACAGATGTAGCCACTTAGTATAGCCTCCCTGGGCCGGAGCTCAAAGTAGAGGATGGTACTAGCTAGGTGCCCGTATAAGTCCCCAAGGAAGATATATGCAAACTCAAGAGGGGAAGTATTGGTTAAGATGAGACTGAAGATTCTTTCATGTTGATATGATCTGTGAACTTTCCGTTAAACTTCTTAGCCTGGCACGGGACTGAATTTTATAATTTGGCCTGAGGGCCAAGCCCCAGAAGATGCAATGAGAGGCAGATGGTCTACAAGGTATGCTGGAGACAAAGATCATTTGTAGCATCAAACCCTGACACAGGGTTCTGTGTGGACTACCTTAGGGTATGTCTACACTGCAATGTTGTTACGGGATCCCAGAGGGATTCTGAAATAGCTACCCTGCGTTCAAGGAACACGTCTGCTATTTTGAAATAATTTTCAAATAATGGATGTGCTACTTCGCCATCATTGTAAACCTCGTTGCACGAGGGATAAGGGATGGCTTGAAATAGCACATTATTTCAAAATTTGGTGCCGTGTAGATGTGCCAAATGTCAAAATAGCCTATTTCAAAATAAAATCAAAATAAGATACTCAATTTGTGCTACGCAAATTGTGTATCTTATTTTGATTTTAGAGTGTAGTATAGACGTACCCTTACAGACCATCTCCATCTGTAAGAACAGAAGGAGCATATTGACTCTTTAGCCATATCACTGTTTGCCCACAGAATCTCTCTGCCCATATATTTCAGTGATGCTAAAGGGTACCTTCAAAATGGAGGTGAATTCCGTTTTTGGGAATATAACACAAATACATCTGCCAGTTATCAGACTAGTAACATAAGTTTTAGCTATATTGTTAGTCTGTCAATAGCACATTCAGTATTCTTTTGTGTTGTTTTAATTCTACAATTCTGGAAATGTATTGGGAAGTGATGGCCCAGGTCCTGTAATCTTTAATCACATGAATAAATCCATTTATTCCAATAGGACTATTTATGTGAGTAAAGGCATATGGTATCCAGAGCTTGAGTTGGTAAAGCTGATGTGCTCTTCTACTAAAATAGAATATCAAGAATTAGAGACAAAAAACATTATTTAACAAAGTTTAAATATATTTATCAGATGTACATTTAAAAAGTAATACAGCTAAATCTAAGTATTGACAAGTGCTGCAAGTAAGATTCAAAAAAACCTTTTGCATTAAAATTATTTTGCCTAGCAAAGATACCAGTTTATATGAGAGTCTCTTTTTTTTTTTTTTTTTTTTTTTTTTTAAAAAAAGCTCTGACTTTTGTATTGACAGGACCATCAGTGGATTCTGGGAAGAAAAGATACATCACACTGAAGAAAGTTTAAGCCCCACGTGTTTTGATCAAACAAAGATCATTGATTGGCAACTGTCTTCAGAAATTTCTGAACTTGTGAGTAGTTTATAAAAATTCCCCACCCACATTGTTCTCTGTGAAACGTGCTTTTATATGTCTTCTCCTTCCATTCCTTGCCATTAACCTGTCTACTGAATGTTTTGTGCTTTGCCAAATACAGACAGCCCAAGTTTTCTGCGTTACAGGAAATGTAACCCAAGTAGTTTTCCTGTCACTATAAATTTATCAACTGAAATGCACAGAGCATTAACCCTTTCCATATGTTATATATTTACATATTTGTAACTGTGAAGCAATAAAAATATTGTAAGATATTGCAAAGATTCAGGTTTTTTTCCTTTACTTAAATATCCATTTTTTTTGTTATATTTGGCACAAATATTTGTGGATGTGTTCTTGTCTTATGCTCTTGGCTGAAAGCAACAAGAAGGCTTTTCTATGCAAGTCCTCTGATTTCATTTGGGTGAAAAACTTCCACAAAATAATCCTTTTCAGGTTAAAGGTTGGCATGCTTGGCCTCAGTCTGAGAAACAGAAACTTGTTTTACTCCCTCCTCCCCACCCTATTCCCTATCAACAGTGCACAAAATTGAAAGGTTTTGAATGGAGAAGAGCCTGAGCCATGAGTTCAGATTCACATCTGGATCTCTATTTTTAGTGTTTGTAGGTGTGTCCTGATGGATATACATCTCTAGCCTTAAATAGAGATGAACTAACTATAGAGATTTGACAATTTGATTTGGATAAGCACTCACAAATCTTATCTGAATTTTCCAACCTATCCAGACAACCAGAGTTTCCAAAGGCAGGCTGGAAATCTAATGAAGCTATGCTGTGATGTGATGTTCTTAATTTTTTAGTTAACATTTGCAAAGTTCTTTGAAGGTATAGACTCTGGACCACAGAATTGTATGCTCCTCACACAATCAAAACTCCCACTCACTTCAGGAAATGCTCTCATCATTCACGTGAATCGTGTATCTTTTCCATTTCACTGGGAACAAGAAAAGGCAGAGCTGTGAAATATTTCTAATCATAATCAGAAATGAGTCTGAATCTGAAAGCTCAGTTCTAACTACAAAAAGCATATCCAATTAACTCCACCCAGCAAAAGAAATCACCGTTAGCTGCAAAGTTTGGATTCTTCCCTAAAGGGATGCTGAATCCTTTACCCTCCTGCTATTTCTGCAACACAACTCATTGCAAATTGATACCTTAATTGGTTAATAACATAATAAAAACATCCTGATTGATTAATTATTCAATCACAGGGGTTTGATATCATGTGCTGCCGAGAGCCACAGTAGGCACGTTAAAGAGCCACTCCCAGCTTGTGATCTGCAATCTGAGTATCACTGCTCTAGTCTGGTCCTTTGTCTTTCTACTGATCTAGCTCACTAAACCAAACACACATCTCAGTTTACTTCTTCTGTTGGCCCCACGTATCCTTCCCTGGGATTGTAACTTTGGGAGATATTAAATAGCTCGTTATTTCTCCTGACAAGCAGCATATGGCTATGAGAGCTACCAAATTCCTTACATAATGAGCAAAGAGAGCATGATAAAGGGCCTGACCTTAGACTACTGAAATCAATGAGAGCTTTGCAACTTCCATGACAATAGGATCAGAACGTAAGAAGATAAAGGAAGTGACATACAACTGATAATTGGCTACATGAATAACAGAGAAGAGGAGGAGATATGTTCTGGTTCCAATGATTGATTAAAGGTTTTTTTGAAGTTAGAAATGGATGATTTTCTTAATATGAGGAACTGTAAACATTTTATAAAAGGAGCAAGTATTATGGAAGAAGAAAGAAAACAGTCAATAATAAAATAACCTGACAGGATTTAGTGAGGAGTAATGTTGACACTCAATTCATATTTGGAAGATGAATAAAAATGCATAAAATTAAGCTTCAGAACAGTGATATAATATGTACAGAGCCACATGTGGAAGCTTTACCATGGCTTAAACACTGTCATTATCCATCCCAGTGTAAAAGTTGTGTGCTCTGTTTAAGAGTGCATGACATGGCCAAGATTTTCAAGTGACAGGCTACTTACAGTGCCCTATTTGAGATACCCTAACTGAGGGAGCTGCCCGCTGGAGACTTAAAGCATGGAGCAGGCTTGCTAAATGAGGTAATCAGGGACACCTGGTTCTGGGAACGAACTGCAAGCAGTGGATTCCTTAGAAGAGAGCTGAAACAGTTGTTTCAGGGAGCTAACTCAGGTGTTTATAGGAGAGTCAGCTCAGAGCAGGACAGCTGCAAACGTAACACAGGTGGGTCACCCGTAAGAATTCATGTGAAGGAAAAGGATTAAATGAAGGAACCCTTTCACTCACCCAGGCTCTGAGGTAAGAGCCATGGCTCAGGATAAATGTTTGTGACTAAGTTTTACTTTTGAGTTATTGTCTGAATAAACCCATGCCCTAGAAGGTGAGTGGACAAGCAAGTGTCTGGAATCTTTGTAAAAAAGCACCTCAGTGATGGAGAATAAAGGGCAGAACAGAGGTACCCTGGCCACAAGAGCATGTATGTGGACAGCCAAGTCTTTCACATTTCATGCATGAACAGGGCCTTGAATCTTCCTTCCTCCAAGAGAGGTCATGGAGAATACAGAAGCAACAAGCTGAGGATAAGTGAAACTATCAGTTCCAGGAGGACGTTCTAGCCACTCTAGTCTACAATGCAGAGCTTTTCCGAGATTCCAGAGGTATCCCGGAAAAGCTCTGCCACGTCCAAGGAATGCTTCCGCTTTTTCGGAACAGTTCCAGAAAAGCAGATGCGTTCTTTTGGCATCCCTGTATTACTCATTGTATGAGGAATAAGAGATGTTCTGAAAGAGGAGGTTTTTCCAAAATTTGGCCCCATGTAGACGGTCTACATTTCGGAAAAGCCTCTTCCAAAAAAAAAAAAAGCGGAAAAAGATACACAAATTGCAGTTTAAGAAGTCTGAAGTCTAGACATAGTCTCAGCAATGCGCAGGAAAGGAATCCAAAGGTATAGGCCAAGGTAACTAGACTGTTCATTAAAGGTCCCCAGAGCTCTACCATGAGAGTGTTCCTTGCTGAGATTCTTTCAGGGCTCACTCTAAACTAGATGACTAACTGTGAGGAGCTCAAAGCCTTCCTGACAATGTTCAAGTGGGTGGCAGATACCACTGGTAGGAGAGGAACTTCTGGGGCATGTAGTTTACCCCTTATCTGACTGGGAAAGCCCAAGCAGCTCATTGGATCCTAAGCGCAGAGGAAGTCGTATCCCACTCCACACTGAAGGCTGCCATAGGGGATCAGCTTGGATTCTCCCTTGAGGTCTACCAGAGGAAGTGTAACGAGGAATCTTTTTCAAAAGGGGATTGCCCCTGCCCCCAGCTGTCACCCAATCGCTCCATGATTTGGCTATTCACTGGCTGACCCCAGACAATAAGACCATGGTTGACACTATGGGCAACATTGTTTTAGAACAATATTGAAAAATGTTCCCAGTTCATCAGTTGTGCCCAGCAACCATTACAGAGGCAGTAGAAATGACAGAGAGGTTTTTTGAAAGGAGAGGTCTGAAGTGTTGGAAGAATTAAGTTACTTGAGGCTTGTCGGACCCAGGCCTGGTTTGGAGCCCCCAAGGGACAAAACACCTTCTTTACTGGGCATCTCAAGGGCCAGTGTTCCAAGGCTCTGGACCCCAAGGGGGCCTTTGGTAACTGGTCAAGAGGGCTCAGACATTATCATTGTAGGGAGCTGGAGTGCATGTGATGAGACTGCACCATGAAGGGTGTGATTATCTCAGGTGCCTCTTCCTCCAGCAAGGGAAACCCACTATAAAAGGGAACCATAAGATCCTTAACATTTCCTAACATGACAGAGAACCAGGAAGAAGGGCTAATTGATTCTGGCGGTGATCAAATGTTCCTGAACTGATACTTGCTCCCTCCCAAGGCCTTGAACCTGATCAAATAGCTCAGATTCCCTGCATGCATGGAGAAAGGCATATTTACCCTAACCTCTTAATTATTTTACATGTAGTTGATAAGGTGGGGCGTCTGATGGTAGATATAGTGGAGCATCTTTCTTTTACCCCCAGATAGCTCTCAAGAGCCAAATCAGCCTTGAGTCTGTACTGGGGATGTTGTGACAGAGTCTGAAGGAAGTCTGCCCAGAGAAGTAGACTGTCTTCCAAAAGGCCCCTATTAACCTCCAACCATGAGAAAGATAGAGAGCCTACCTGCCCTGTACTACCATCCTCTAGATGACACCTTTGGTCTCATCTTTGTCCAACATTAGGCTCAGACCCTCAGAGAATATTATAACCAGGTTACCATGATCAATGGGACAGCCACTCTGAGACACTCCAGTCCATGATTTCCCCATTGTGAGTCTCAGAATAACATTCTATACCAGATGAAGAAACAACCTCACATGGAAGATCCCAGAACCTAGCTCCTGGTTCCCAAAACTGCCAAGCAATGTTGAGATTAGCCCACTCTCTATCCCAATGGTTGGACATCTGGATAGGGCAAGACCTCGATTCTTTTGTCCAGGTATATTTTTGGGAAGTAGCAGATTTGTCTGTCCTGCCCAGACTATCAAAAGGTAGCCCCTAGGGAATAAGTCTAGGCTTCCCTAATTCTCCCCCAACCCTTGTAATAACCCCATTTGACAAAGAGGGGCTTGACACTGTAGGCCCCCATGAGAAATGTACTATTACATAACTACTACTTTATGTCACAAGGTACTGCAGATCTTTTCCAAGGTAGGCCTCCCTGTGGCGATTATCACTGACCAAGAGACAAACTTTATGTACCAAGTGTTTGAACAGGTCTAATCCTGTTGAATGTTCTGACCACCCTAAACTTTGGTCTATCATCCTCAGTCCAGAGGCTAAAAAAATGGTTCAATAAAATCCGAAAGTCCATGCTAATACACTGGGACAGAAGCCAGAGACTTGGATCAATTGCTGCCATACCCTTTATATAAGATATGAGAAGTACCACAAGTATCTACTGACTTCTCCTCTTTCAGCTTTCCCCAGGGAAGATAACTCCTGGTTATCCTAAATCTGGTCAGGGAGTCATCATGGGAAAACCAGCCTACCCACTCATCAAATGTCCTGAAAATGAGGGAGAGGCTGTTTCACCAAGGTCAACCTATTCCAGGCCAAACAGAGCTGAACTTTGCAGTATAATTAGGGATCTAAGATGAGGAAATTCTAACTAGGCAACTGAACCCTCCTATTGCTGTTTAGCACTTAAAACACATAGCGGTTGATTTTTAGTTCAGCCTTAGCAGAGGAACTAGAATGTTTATCATAGATGGGGCTGTCATGACCATGCGGGATGGGCAGCAGCCTGGGGACTAAAGAGTTAACCTAGCCAGGTAGTGGTCAGCCAATAGTAATGCAGGTAGGGATTTCAAACTGACAAAGGATTTTTAACTTTTCCCTCCTTTGTCTCTGAGTCAGTTTGTTCTCTAGGTACTGAGGGGGACAGAGGACATGTCTCTCTCCAAGAAAAGACTCTTCACCATCAGTAAGTAGGGCAAAGTCTAGATAAATCCATTAGGTTTTATTGTTTTCTGCTTTGGGAATTTGGATCTGAGATCTGTGAAGTTAGAAATGGTTTTTTCCCCCTTCTGTAACTAAGTCCTGAGCCCATGGGAATCCCCCATGAGTTTATTAATTTGTGACTCTTACCATGCAGTCACCTTAATTATGCTTGCAACGGTAGAATTGTTTTGGTAATAAAAGTTTTTTCTTTTTTATTAACCTGGTATTGGTTCAGTTCTGTGTCCTGGAAAAATCTGTCTGTGGGATCTTCATGCCTCTGACTAGCGGGCAGCTACCACAGACTGCAATTGGTATTTTCTCTTTTCTTTTTCAAGCACTTTGGGGAAAAGAGCTTGGGGTGCCCTGGGGTTGGTTTCAAGTGTCCACCCCTGTCTGGGGGTTCAAAAGCACTTGATGGTGGCAGCAGATTTTTATCCCCAAAATCTAGGTTTTTAGAATTTTGGGGGGAAGTTTTATACCAAAGCCTGGAAATATAAGGTTTTGGGGTTGCTTTTGCAGGCCCCCACTTCTACATTCATCGTGCCAGAGTGGGGAATCAGCCTTGACAGGGGCCAATGCTTCATTTGTGCCAGGCTTGCCATGGCTGAGTCCCAGAACTTCTAGGCTTGGCAGTTCATAGCATTCAGCATGTACAGGCTTGTTGCATCAATTATTAATGTAAAAACATTGCTTGAGCCCCGGCATCTCTTTCATTACAAATTAAATGTTTCATGGAGCACCTATCTACCACTAAGTAAGAATTCAGGCTTTGGGTTAAGCGGGTGCGCTATTCTGTTTATAGAGGTTTTGTTTAGATGCACTTGACATAATTGAGGTCAGAATCTCACTTTTGTTATGTTGGAGCTGACCAAATCACTGGAGAACTCTTTTCATGGAAAAGATTTGTTGAGAGTTTTGAGAATTCTAAACCATCAAACTTTTTCAAAAAACCATATTGAAACACCCAACAATAGCAACACTAGCTATAAAAAACAAATTATGTTGACTGTCTTCTGTGGAAAAAGTATGGTGTTGTAAAACCTTGCCAGCATTTAATGAAGTGTTTATTAAAAATATAAATACAAAATAGAGGCAGGATAGCTCCAGGACCTGGCAATGGGATATAATGAATCTCCTGATTGAGTATAAGAGGAACATTTATCAAAAGTTGTTACCTGATAGTTGTTTATGGCCTTTGTGAAATGGGTTGATGGTTCAACAGGAACTAGATGGAGACAAGTGCCCAAAACACAAAGCTACCATAGACAACCATGAAAGAGCACATTAAAAGTATTGGTTATGGAAAGCAAATTCTTCTTCTTCTAGAGTAGAACTCTGAGCCCTGTATAGAGATAGGGGGTCGTCTCACCCCACATGGTCCTTAGTGCAAGATTGATTACATTTGGAAAAGACTGACCAGGCAGAGGGTTGAAATGTATTGCCTGTGTTGTTAAAAAAAGTTGTCTTAGTAGAACTTTTGCATCTAGTGCTCTGGCTGACATTTTTTATGAGTACAAAGTTCTCTAAATACATGTTTTAAAGATGATTGTTCTTGGCACTAAATACCACTTAAACTATATCATTTGCTAGTCTGGCTTTATTTTACAGAATTTGTATACACTTTGGTTTTATTAAACTATTTGGGGTCTTATTTCATTGCTGACATTTAATTTTCAAATATAATGTATTGCTTAATATTTTTTGAAGACCCCAGGTTCTTCAATTAAAGTAATGGAGATAGGAAGAGGGATAAACAGCTTATAGGAATGAAAGGCAAGGACATTATACAATATAGCTGCCTCTCTAACAGTAGTTGTCATGTTTAACAACATACAGTCAGTGGGGAAGTCCCTATTCCCTTCTTTCTCCACTTCAAGTCACTGAAATAGTGTCACATAACTGGAAAAAGTTATTCATGTTAGGTGACTTGTGCAGTCTAACGTGGCTGTTGAAGTGCTAACTAAATGTGTGCATGTCAGAAAACAAGCCCACACTCCAACAAAAAACTCCAGGCTCTAAAAATGTAAATTCTAATTCCTAGTCTACTTTAATGAAGAACAACGATTCATCAGTGGTGTCATTTACAGATAATCTTGAAAATCATGGTCATGCTTAGAATCTGCAGCCCTCCCCCATATATGACTATTTTTCCTGAAAAAGAGAGAGCAAGCTATCTGTTCAAGATTTATAGAAGAATTTGCCAAAATGCATTTATCTTAAGGCTTCAGCTTTTGGAAAGTTTTGCAGGAAGTAACAGCAAATTCAAGATGAGTTTTGTCATAAAAATGATTTTCACAACACACAGGATCCAGTTGTGTCCCCCAGATCCATGTGTGAGGTAAACCTTCCTCGTATGGCTATCCCCTGTTACATACAGAAGAGGGGTCCAGTTTCCTCTGGGACCATCCATCCAGTGCCATCCTTACCCATACACAGAATATAAATCTGTGTAGGACATCCAAAAAATTGAGACACCATGCGGTCTTAATGTCCACCCATGTCCACCCATCATCCTCTTTCTATCCTAAGAGGATCTAGTTAACTTAAAACTGAAAATGCCTGCCAGACCTATTAGAAGAACACTGAACCTGTGAAAGAGCCATTCAAGTGGTAATGAAGCCATTTAATAGATATATGTCAACTCCAGATATCCTGTCAGTTTTCAATTTACCGTGTTAGTTTAAAATTTGCTTTAAAAATATTTCATTAGTGTGTTGCTTAAGATTATGAAATCACATCTCTTAAAAAAAATCATCATACCTTCATAGGGGCACCAGTTTAATTGTACTCAGAGGGCCCTATCAATCCTAAGGAAATCCCTGCATCCACCCTCTTGCTAGGACCTCCACAGCACACTCTTTACACAGTTGGGATCTGCACAAGGGGAAGAACTAGGCCAGCGAATTGGGAGCTGATGATATGGTGGGACTGAGGCAACTTACTGGTCCTCCCCCAAAGACTTGTGGAGATTTCTGAGGCTGCATTATCTGGTCCAGAGAGCCCCCTCAAGAGGTACACTCCATGGGGAGATCAGAGTAATGCAGCTCAAGGGATCTACACTACCAGCGAACTTGCAGTTGCAATGGATTCTCACTGGAGGCATGAAGTATTCTCACTGGAAGCCTTTGTAGAAGTATGAGAAGCTGCATGGATGGCCTTATCTTCCTGTGAATCTCTTATCACCATAGTTCCCCAGGTTCCTTCAGGTTATTTGGAGGCAATGAGTGAAGCAAAGTGTTAGGGGAAATCATTATCCTTCACTTTCTTCCTCATGATTTTCTAGGGTAAGCTGGTTGGGGTTCGCAATAAGCCTTCTCACTTACTGCACCCCTTTTCTGGTCCACAGGAGTAGGATGGGCCTGTCCTGTGAAGTTCATTACCGTAAAAGGAGCTCAGGTCGAGCAGAACTTAGTAGCTCTGCAGAGCAGACATCTTCTCCTGTGGGAGAGAATGGTGATACGTAAACAGGGCAAGCTGGAGAAGAAGGGAGGACAAAATTGTAAGCCATCATGCTGGTGAGAGAAGGTAGATATGTCAGGGAGGAAAAGCAATATTAAGATTTTTCTTTTCAGGTACTTAGGGAAGGCAACATTTTAAAAGCCGCAGAGGGAGATTTGTGGTCATGGTAAAATGGACAGGCAGAGAAATGTTAAATTCAGTTAGAAAAGGTCACCAATTTTGCAGTCCTAGAATTATCATCTAAGAGGTTTAGCTCCCATCAACACATTATCCACGTGCTTTACAACTCAATTACATTTTATTGTGAAGTGCTTAATAGACTTCATGGAGTCTTCTGGCTTACCTGGTAATAAGAGGTTGCTGTCCAGTTATGGTGAGAGAACTTTCTCAAAGAGTGGTGCAGTATGATCTTAAAGAAGAGTAAATTCTAGGTTGTCTAATTTCTCTGGAAGCTCATTCACTCTCCAGATCAAGAATACTTTATCCCCAGATCTTGTGAGCTTTGCCTTGGATTCTGTGAGCTGCATAGTTCTAGAAGAGCATGTGTCTTGGCAGGCCATAGATGGACTTGCAGTTGCAGATATAAGTCGGTCTGTATCCATTAATGGCTTTGAATATCACAAACAAGGCTTTGAACTGACATTAGAAGTAGACCAGGAGTCAGTGCAGAGAGCAAAGGATTGGATGATATATTCACAGCACCCCATTGTATTTAGATGGCATTTTGCTAAAGCTGGAATTTCCACAGTGCTTCCCATTCAGTGAACTAAAGCAATCCAGTCTGGGGTAGATAAAGACATTGATCACTGTGGTCAAGACTTTATGAGAGAGATGACATTTCCAAGCAATCTGAAGGTGGAAGAAGGTTGTTTTTGAAGTTAATTAAGAGTCCCTGAAACTTCATACCAGTATGGTAAGCAGAGTGGGTTTGTAGGGAGATGACTATGTGGAAGCAGAAGACCATGTTCCAGTTAATTCCTTGAAACATATTCCCCTTCCAACTAGCATCATATGGGCCTTATGTGGGTTGTATATGAAACAGCTGTCCTTCATTCGGGGATTGATCTCCTTCTAGGCAGTGTGACATTGTCGCATTCTTTCAATGGCACTAGTTGCTTCAGTGGAAGATGAAATGTAGGGGTGGATGATGTTATGTTGGCCCTTATCATCTCATGGCCCTTATCATCTCACCATTTCTTCCAGTCATCTCAGCTAAGTATTGAAGAGGAATGAGTATCGGCTGGGTCCCTAGGAGATTCCACATGGGGAGACATAGGTGGAAGAGAAGCCTATCCCCTCTCTCTGGGTGAAGGAAGCCTGGAGTCATTGCAGCACTGTGCTATTAACTTCTGTCAGCATTGATAGTCTGTGTCAAAGTGAGAGAGAGAGGCTACATCTAGACTGCACTGCTTTTTCGGGATACCTCTGGTATCCCAAAAAAGCAACACCACATCCAAGGAACATGTCCGCTTTTTTGGGAAAAAAAATCAAAAGAACGGACACACTCTTTTGCCATCCCTGTAAACCCCATTCTACGAGGAATAAGGGATGGCTCGAAAGAGCTTTTTTTTTTTTTTCAAAATTTGGCACTGTGTAGACGTGTCAAATTTAAAAAAAGCCTCTTTCAAAAGTAAATAGAAAAAAGATACACACGTAGTAGTGTCAGCACTGGGATGAAGCCTCTATCCTTAGACATAGGACAATCATCTTTTAGCGCTGCTAGGTCTGGGCCTGTGCTGTGACACGCTCTGAAGCATTTAGGAGAGAGGTGTCAAATACACATCCAGTTATATACTCCCCCAGGATCCATTCCCATGTCCTGCAGTTCCACAGCTGCTACACTTCAAAAGAGCAGCATGAGTGGGAGGAGGGAGCTCATACCTAATTGGTCACAGGCAGCTGAGCCATTTTCTCCTTCCCCACACTCCCACGGCTCCAGACCAGTAATCACTGCCACCAGGGCTACTGTGGCTCTGGTTTAAAGGGCTCCTTCCTAATCTCTCTTTTCCCCTTCTAGCTGCCACCACCATGGGCCTTGTAGCAAACACAGCTGTAAGTCAAAGACCAATGTTGGATTGAACAATCATATGATTTCATAGTTGTGCTTAAAAAAAATCCAGATCAGCTAATTGTTTAATTTTAATACCATACAAGTAGGTGGTTTTCTAGATAGAACTTTGATTTCCCATGTTGTTTTCCTGTCTACAATCCTGGAAGTCTTTTAGCTCTCTTTCAGTGAATCTTTTAAATCCGCTTTATTGAGAAAACAACTTTATATGGAGTTCCTGGCTAGTCCCTCAAATATTCTAAAATATTATAGAATATGAAAGGCAAAGAGGATCCTTTGACAGTGAGACTGGGAAATTGATGAGGGAAACCAAAGTAATATCTGACTTCATTACTTTAATCATTATACATGTGATGATCATAAGCTACACAATATTAATAGTAGTGGTAGTACAGAAGCATTTATAAGCCCCGTTTGAGCTCAGGGTCCCACTGCACACTTTCTCCAAGAGACAGCTGCTGCCATAAAGACAATTCCCCAATCTATAAAGTGACACACAGGTTAAGCGACTTGCCCAAGTTCACACACTAAATCTGTTGTAAAGCCAAAATCCCAGTTGTCCTGAGTTTCACTCCAGTTCCTTAACCACAAGATGACCCTTCATTTCTTATAGAGCTTCAAACACTGGAAAACTAAATACTTGTTTAAGACCATATTCTGATATCCTTGCCCATACTGAATAGCACTTTATTGCTTGAGTGTTCTCATTGATTTCAATAGGATTACTGGTGGAGTAAGGCACTATTCAATGAAAGTAAATGAATCAGAAACTGGCCTTTCAATATTTAAAAGGACAAAAAAAGTATTATTAGTGATCACTTCAAACCAGTACATCAAAGAGAAGCTCACTTCAACCTAAGGATGGTACAGATCTGACTACTTTCTGAACATGGCGAGTCGGGGTGATCTTCAGTTTGTTGAAACTTTATCATATCAAATGTTGCATTTCCCTGTAGAATAAATGAGATGCTCATTATAGAAAGCCTTCGGACTATTCTATCCTCCACTAAAATCTATCTTTCTTTATTGTTTTCCCTCAATTTTGTAGCAACACTATTCCTGCTGGTTTTCTGGATACTTTGAACTCTGGCATCGGGTTTTCACTACCATCAAACAAACAAACAAACAAAAAAAAGGATTCCAGCAAATCAAAAGGCTATTTAATTCTTATTTTATTCAATTGTTCAGTAACAGTAAAGGAGAAAAACATAGCCACTAACAACAACACAAATGTAGTGCACATGCTGCTGTCAAGTAGAATTATTCCATGTGTGGGGATAGGAATTATCAGTTCTCATTGAGCATGCATAGTTTATATTAAAACAGATATTTGGAAACCTCAGGAGCAGCTACCAGAATCTGAGCCACCCATGATGGGAAATAAATCCAAAAGATTTTTTTAAATGTTTGGATTCAATGCCACAGGTTAACAACATGTTGAATAGTGTATATATAAAATATTGCCTGAATATTCTTCAATCATGCCAACCCAGATTTAGCTAAATTACAACAAAATGCCTACTCTTTGGTGATAGATACTTTCTCTGTGAGGAACTGGGATTCTCACTCATTTGCAGCACCTATTTTTGGAACACTCAAGCTGTGAGAGGGTTTCAGCAATGGCTTACCTCTTCATTGTCAGATGTGGCCACTGTCCCAGCTCCACTCATCTTGGTAAGATAGTTTAATTTAGCCCTCCAGCTACACTAACAAATAAAATATCCATCCTTTGCAGAGTAAGAAAATATTTTGGTTCATTTTTGAGCACACAAAATATCAGGCCATGAGGAATCATCGTATGAAAGGCATGGGTGTAGTATTTTGGTATTATGCAATACTTGTGTAGGTGGGCAAAATCCATAGGCAGCAGCTATGCTTAAGAAATTAATACAAGAAATTTTGCTGATGATATTCTCAACCCTAGGAAAAAAGTCATTATCGCTGAAAATAACTCCTCCTATCTATTTCATGTACATTCAGATCAACAGAACTATCAAAATCATCTGCAGTAGCACCATCTGAGGACATCTCATAATGTCACAAGTGGGAAGGATCAAGTAAGACTTGAAAAGGAACCTTGTAACTGTAACAATGGAGTCAATACCAATGTTACATGATCCGCTATTTCACTGTCATACTCCATTTGGACATACTTCAGGTGCTGCCATGTCTCTCGGTGCAGGTTTGCTGAGGACTGGAGGAATTTTAGCCGACTCAGTGAGGTGTCTTTTTCCCACCGGATCCATTGGGTTTAATGCTAATAAGACAAATCCGTGCAGCAAAGTTCTGGATAATAAAAGTAATACAATGAAGAGTAAGAAACAGCTCCCAGAAATATACTCCCTCTCCAGCTAGTCATGTTACACACGTCTGAAGACGTGTGCATGTGTGATGTGTTTTTCCTCTCCCTCCCTTTCTTGCAACTTACCCATTATTTGTTTAATATGTTACCATCACTACTAAGCAATCATTTGCATCTATTATTATAACTAGATTCAAAGGTGAAAGCCAAACAGTCCCTGTCCAAGCACAGGAAAGTACATGGTATTAAAGAAACATTCACTTGGAGTTTTTTGTTTTCCTTTTTTTTTTAAGCTCTTCTGAGAAAAAAAAGGCAGGGGATTTACTGAAAGCCAAGTCGGTTGGTTATGAGTCACCTTCATGACTATAAAGGGTCTCAAGTTGTTTTGGAGCAGACTTTCTTTGCCTAACTTGTGCTGCAGGGATATCAAGGTGACCAGCCAGACCAACAGACCTGTGATGCAACTGCTGCTGCCTCAATTGCTTCCCTTCTTTCTGTGTTTGTTTCGTTTTCTCTCTCTCTCTCTCTCTCTTTCTCTCCTTTCTCTCCTCTTTCTTTCTTTAGAAGAAGGGGGGGAAAAACCAACAAGCCCAGTGCTCTTGGTTAACAAGTGAGACAGAACAAAGGAAGTCTGTGGCCTCCTCGCTGCATTGGGTTTACTTGCATCTTTCTTTAAAGAAATTGTCTCGTAGCAGGTAGGTTTTGGTGTGTTTTTTTTTTTAATGAAAATATCATGTGTTACAGGAGACGTGGAGCTGTCCAAGGGAGGGGGCCCATAGAGGGAGTTCAGAAACTTAAATAATCAGTGAAGGCTCAGCTTCAGAAGCATGCACAGAGAGAGAGAGAGAGAGAGAGAGAGAGAGAGAGAGAGATTGCGCCTTCAGAAAGCCAAACTCACACAGATAGCACACTCACAGGCACACAGGCACCATTCCATCACTACCTTTGTATCATATTCACTTCTGTAAATTCATACACTTACATCTGGCTTAAGTCACATCACACTTAAGGGGAAGTCAAACACGTGGTGGATTCTTTTGCTGTGTTTTAACTCCTATCTGCCTCCCCCACCTATTTTTAATTCATTTTGAGAGGCAGTTTAGAAGTTTGTTATATAAAATGTCAGTTAGAAACTCCTTTTTAAGAGGTTTATTACTCAAATGTAAGTATTCCCTCTGATCCACAACTTACGATACATACTGTCAGCTGGGAAAATAACCTGTTTTACAGATTTGTTTTGACTTTTTAAATTTTAGGGACACATTAGAATGGAGAGGTAGTTAATTTTGTAGCTCATATTACAAACACATAACTGAAAAATGCCTCCTTTTAAAGATCCAAGTGTATTTCTGTCATTTTGGTAAGGCCTTTTTCAATATTATTTTAAAATGTAAGTGTTTGGGAAAACCTGCTCCTATAAGAACTTTTAGAATTTGTTTAATATGCTTATCCATATTAATAAAACAGCAGCTGTATGATGAGCAGTGATACATTGTTTTGTAAAAACTCTGAAGTTTAGAACTCAGCCATAAAAACTTACTGTGGACTAAAATTTGGCATTCAGTCGTGAGGCCTAGCCATGCTTTTATTTCATTTTTAATGAGGCCATGTTTCATGTATAAAAGTACAAAAAACATTTTATAGACACAAATGGTAAAGGTTTTTAAGACATTTATTCAATAATGTGATGGTCTTTGAGGAGCAATTTAATATTTAAGTTAACTTTTGAAAAAATATAGTTTGAACATATCCTTCTTCAGAGTTCTTTCAGTGTCTTCAGTAAATATATGTTTATTTCAGAGAATGGGACAGAGCTGTGAGATTAAATACCTTTCAAATTATAGTACTCTGTAAAAATTCTCTCACTAACTCAAATTCCAGACTTCCATGTAAATAGAGATAGAGGACATGACATGTTCTACGCATACAAAAAATGTTTCTGTACATGTCTAATGCTCACTTATCAAAGTTTAATATCACTATAGTTTTTAAGCCCTTTTAAATATTTAGGAAAATAGAATATATGATGATTGAATTATTGGATCCCATCTGAAACTTATACTTTATGCATAAATAGATTGGGGGAGGGGAGGAATTCAGGGGATATAGGCCCCAAAAGACTCTTACTCTGTGCTAAATTTTAGCCTTGATAATAACTGCTCCAAAAATAGGGTTTTTCTTTTATGGAAGACAGACCAGCAACTTTACTAACTTTAGCTTGGTACTATGTAAGAATGGGAGACTCTGGTCCTCAGTCTGATTTTAAATTGTTAATGAAAATGAAAGATTGGCAGCACCTGTTAGAGTGAGATATGGGACAGCAGATCCTCTGCAAACTTTTTCAACCTGTCCATCTGCAAAAAAGACCGCAGTCCAAGCTGCCAAATGCACCTGCCACACCCCTTTCCTCCACCCCCACCCACAGTGTTGAGCCTCTGGTGAATAGGGAGAAGACTGGAACTGTCTCATTTGCATCTCATTTGAACTCAGGTATGCAGAGGCAAAAGGCTAGTACACTAAGGGATTGTGCCACTGAAGTCAATAGGAAGTCTCTTTGCATTGACTTAATGGGCTTTGGATTGAGCCCTTGACACAGCCTGAGCATTCAAACATGTTTGTAAGTAAAGCTACTGGTGAGTATTTGCAGAATTTGGGCTCTGGTGAGCTGTATCTTCTCCCTTGCACTCCTCCACAAAGAGGAGAATTTGTAATGGAAGTGTTGGCACCACCTTCCCTGCGACACGACAAAGTGTAATGTTGTAATGGTTTTCTGCAGAACACATTTTCCTTTTCTTCCCTGAAATGACTCAGTACTTTGGTGAAAAATGAATTGTCAGAGAAGTAAAATACAAACATGTTTAGCGTTTCTCCAAAATGTCTTAATTAGTGCATATTTAAGGGGTTTTTCTTTAAAAATATAGCGGCTTTCCCTCTCGTGGATTGAGGGCAATTGATCTAATAAAATCATGCCCCCTTGAAGTCAAGGAGAAAACTATTGACTTGAAGAGTACAGCATTTCACCATGGTGCTTACGATTTCTTATTTTCAGAGGAAAGTGTGATCTAACTTACTTGAGTTGACTGTATTATGTTTTCAGTTTGTTCCAAAGTTCTGAAATATGCTTCACCAATCACACCAGAGATCACAGCAGCATTCTAATAATCTCTCTTTTACCTCATGCTACAGATGTGAGTAATAAATCCAGCTCCACTAGCTAATGGGAGTTTACTGTTGACTTCAATGGGGCTGGAATCTCACCCTAAATTAGCAAAGTAGAGTTTCTCCTCATATCATAAAAGGACTTTGGGAGAAAAGAAATATTGAAAATTGCATTTGCTTTCAAATGAACAAATTATTGTCTCTGTTTCAGTGTTCATTAATATAATAATAATCTGCAGCTCACAGCACGTGGTATCACCTAACTAGCTTCAAATACTATAATTCAACAAAGCAAATACAATGTATAAAAGAAAAGGTGGTATCTTTAAAAAATGCTAAATGGTATCAACGACCAATTAATTTTTTGTCTTTAGGGCAAAGTAGGATGGGCAAACTATTCAGAAAACAGTATGACTGGGGACAAGGTTAAATAGCTGCCAATAAAAATAATAGTGAAGAACAAAAATAGAACTGACCTGATCTGATAACAAAATGTTCAGGCTGGAACTATTGTGCAGTTCTGCTCATAAGGTAGATTGAGGTAGTTAACTCCAAGTCTCTGGAGTTGATGTCTAAGGAGATGGCTAAATGCAATGGCATGCTGTTTGTAAAGTGATCTGACTTGCAACAATATCACAGAAACCAGACTTAATCCCAAGGGCCAAATCCATTCCTGGCATTCATCCTGCTATTGACTTCGACAGTTATCACTGACTTCAATTACATTATGCTGGGAATGAATTTTTAGTTGTTTGCAATAAATGCATAGTTAAAACAGAGTAGTTTCAACTTCTCCACTACATATATTTTAATAAATAAAAGCAGGCACATGTCATTAGGAAATAAAATCAAAAGTAAGGAATTAAGTATTTCAAAAGTGCATAAAGTGCTTCATATTGAACTAATAGGCAAATGTAAATTTAATATGGGAAACATCAGATTAGTCAAAGCAATAAATTATGTATGTGTAATTTAAATAATAATAACAGGAACTCTAGAATTGGCTTTCCAAGTCAGTGAAAGAAAAAATTACAATATAGAGTAGGGAGTTGATCAGAAACTCACTTGCGTTATTTTCACTCCCTTGTAATTCCATAGAGTTAAGTGGTATTACTCATACTTTACAGCACTGCATGTGAGATCAGAATGAGTGCTACGGATCCCATGAGGTACCACTAGATTTATTTCAGTCACAGAAGGCCCTCTCCTGCAGCATTTACTCTGGCAGACCTTCCGTTGAAGTTCATGAGAATTTCAATATGTACGACAGAGGGGTAAATAAGGAACGTTTAATTCAAAATCACCACAGGGATAATATGAACCTTTCAGATTACACTAAAATGTAATAATTAAAGAAGTCAATCCTTTTCCTACTGAAGTCATTGGAAATAATCCAATTAAATTCAGTGGAACTAGGAGCAGGACCAAAACGGAAACTATATTAGTAAAGCTAGTGTTGGGACAAGTCACTGAGACTTGTGCTCCTAAATCATTTTAGGTATTTTTGAAAATCTCTTCCATAGTGTATATGGAAAGACTTGGACAAAATATTTAGGCTACAGAGCAGAAGGCGTAGAGTCACTGGATTAATCTTCCCTTTTGGAATACATACAGTTTATTTGTGTTCTCCCTCAATTCAATCAGACTGGAGACAGATTTTGCCACACTCACTAATTCTGGCCAGTGCCTTATTCCTTGAGAAGCGCCCCCTAAATCAAAGGAGATTGAAATCAGCACATTAAAGTGTACAGAACCATTTATTTTTACACCTCACATTGATTAAGATAGTTGCTCACTCTGCAATCCACATGTTCATGTTTTGAACAGCGACAAAATTGAAAGGCAGGTTGCACTAGTGGTAGTGCATTATGCTATGTGGTTTGCAGAAACATTCTTAATCAGTTCATAAATACATTATAATAGTGAGAGATCTGTTGGTACTGCATGTTTTGAGGAAATTAGAATAATTATTTATCTTTATTCATTATTATTATTATTATTATTATTATTATTATGTTTCCACTAGTAATGCAGTCTTTGAAAAACAAGACTTTTTAGTTAAATATAAAGTAACAAAGTTATGATAGGGTGAGTTGTCATATTCTGAAAGAAGTCCTCATTGCAAAATCAGTCAATATATATTTTGTATTATTTTATACATGTATCATAGTTTCCCAGAGACCTCAAACAGAATCAGAAGATTATTGCATTAGTCACTGTACAGAACCAGAGGTGTGCACCATCCCTGCCCTGAAAAATTTATATTGGAGACCAATTCTGTATTTTATACATATCTGAAAGGTAAGATGAGAGGGAAACAATCTCATACATAGGTTTGCAATCTTTTATATTGTAAATTTAATATCGGTGCATCCTAGCCATCTCTCAGCCTAGCCAGCAAGCTTTTTGTAGATGTCATGGTAGAAGTGGATCTTGAGGTGGAATATGAAGTAAGGGAGGGGAGTAGTTTTTCAGATCTGCTCACGAAATGAGTTCCAAGCCTAAGGGGAGAACTGGGGCTATATCTAAACTGCAGGCTTCTTTTGGAAGAAGCTTTTCTGGAAGAGATCTTCCGAAAAAGATTCTTCCGGAAGAGCACATCCACACTGCCAAAGCGCAACGAAAAAGCGATCTAGTTTTTTCAAAACCCCTATGAAGAGGTCAGAGAGCTGGAGATTGAAATAATTAAAACAGGGGATGGCATGGATGAGAATTGTAGCTGTCTGGTGCTCAGAACTGCTGTAGCTGTGTTGGTCCCAGGATATTAGGAAGACAAGGCAGATGAGGCCATATCTTTTATTGGACCAAATTCTGCTGGTAAAATTAAACAGAATTCAAAAGCTTGCACCTTTCACCACCAAAAAATTGATCCAACCAAAGATACTACCTAACCCACCTTGCCCTTCTCAGATAATTGACAAAAAAAATCCGGTGATTTTTTTAACAGTGACACAGAATGGCGAGAGTAGAGAGGTTTTTAAAGCAAGATAAAATGTTTCAATTTGGTCATATTAATAATATCAATATGACCAAACTAGATATGCATTGATAGTGAGACATCCACAAGTAGAGGATTACCAGTTAGGAGTGGTGAGGTAGATCTGTGAGTCATTAGTATATAGATAATACCATGATAGTGAGGGCTATCAGAGAACTGATGAAAGTCATGCCCCACAAAGAATTGGAGAGGGGAAGACCTGCTGAAAGAGACACCAAAGAAAGGATCAGAGAGGCAGGAGAAGAGGGAGAACAAGATTTTAAGGAGGGAGGTATGGCTAAAAGAGTTCAAATGAGCGGATAGAACAAGGTGAAGGAGGAATTAGCCTAACAGAAATAGAGAAGACTTAAGTGAGAGCTGTTTCAGTGGACCCCATATTGGAGGGGGGATCCTGGTTGGAGTTGGACGTTGGGTAGTAAAGGCAGGGGTTGAAAATGATATTTGAGTTGGAGTACCAGCAAGATACTTTGGTGTGATTAGGAGGAGCAGAGGGTGTTGGAAAGAGGAGGAAGGAGGTCACATAATATCTTGTCAGTCTTGTCTATGAAAATTTGCATGGGGAAGTAGGAGGGGATTTTATTTTATGAAGCATGGGTGGAAGGATTGAACATCTTTTCCATTACCTAAAAAAAAACCAGTTTCTACAACCTGGCAAGAAGGCACCATCATATCCACAAACTTGCTATGGTAATGAAAGCAAACAGCTGTGCAAAAAGCTGTTACAAAGGTTCAGCAAGAGGAAATGTAATTTCTCACCACTTCCTGATAAAGTAAAACTCAGTTGTGTTAGAACTTAGAAGCAAAACATTTAACATTTTATAAAGCATAATGGAATGCCCAATTCACCTACATACTTGAGGCCCACACAAGGCCCTCTTTAAGTTCCACACTGATAAACCATGGAGCAGTGGGGGCACCAAAGCACCACAGAGAGTGTCTATGTGATCACCAGAGCTGCCTCCCCTCCAGAGTTTGGCTGCAGGAGCTGATGGTCTGCACTAATCTCAGCTTTTCTTGTGGCCGGACAATGATGTGGGATGTATATGTATGGAGCTTCTCCTCCCAGCCACTGTGAGTGGCTGCTGGCTTTTCTGACTGCTGGAGTGACCCATCTTTGCTATGCCCTTTGTACTTCTGTCTCAGCCTTTCTTCTAGGAAAGAGTGCACTAGCAGGCAGACTGCTAAATGAAGAGTGCCTCCCACAGCGAGCTGCTGATACAAAGACCCAACCTTGTTTTGGAATAAATTAGAGCAGTTGGTTAATAAAATGTATGGGAGTCTCTGGGAAAACTCTAAATAGATTTAGATACATTAGGGATGGTGCAGCGTGGTGCAAATGATACTTACCTTGGACACATTTCAGGTAATGTAGGCTGATGAAAATGAAGTACACCAGGGGTGGGGAACTATTTTTGAGGCAGGGACTGCTGACCCACAGAAAAATCAGTTGGGGGCTGGGGAGGCAGTGGGGAGATTGGAGCACAAGCGCAGACTCCCCAATGCTGTGGGAGGCCGTAAGCCTAGGGGGACAGTTGGTCACATATGACACCTGAGGCCTTAGGTTTCCCACTCTTAAAGTACACTGTTTATATATGCTGAAGAGATGTGAACTCATAGGATCTTCTGATGAAATCAGAGGCAGTGTTCCCAGTGATTTCAGTGAACTTTGGATTAACCCTTCAGTGGAAATGTAAGCCCATTGGAAAACAGAAGGGAAATAAGCAACAGGGAATGTAGAGGAATTAAAAATGGAAAACAATACAGTAATGATATTACTGGTATGTATTCACTTCTGAAGTACCAATTAATGTGCATGCTTTGTCTGCAATAAAGTGCTGAAAGGTTAACCATGTATCCCTATCCCACACTCACCTCACAGAGGTACTGTGATAAGTATTACAAGAACTTCAGAGACCTTTTACCTCATTTAAACATGGTGTATTGCATTTGCATCTCTAGGCAATAGCTGTGTTCAATGGGAGTTTTGCCTGAATAAGTAATGCAGACTATGGCCTTTAATCACTGTTTCAATCCTGGGTCGGGAAATTTCCAAACCATTGCACTTAAAACTACATTCACTGTGGAATTTTTGTTTGCCTCTTACATATTTCACTGATTATGCACACATCTAAGTGGTTTCACTTTGACTGGAGTAAAACACAAGGTAATTTCCCTAAAATCTCTAAATTAGACCACAGATTCATGACATTTTAACTTCCCTTTTGTACTTACGTTGATAAATGTAAGAATGCTATAAAAATGGACAGAGGTCTCAATCACTTACATGTAAAGAAAGAGCTCCAAAACCATATTGTTAAAGAATAAGCTTTGCAAAGATTTTTGTGATTTGGTGATAAAATGGTTTGTGGGTGGAATTGAACCATGTCTGAAATCAGCCCAGCAGACAATACTTTCTTTCAAACCATTGATAAATCATGCTTTGGTCAAAAGATGAGGCCAGTTTGGCAGAGCAGTAACACTGAACAGTGTATGAATTAGATTGGAAAATGTAGTAATGTAACTAAAAAGTAGCACTTTTCAATGTCTGAATTAACCCCAAAGTTCATGTAACTAATTGAAATCTGTCTAAAGTTTATGCAGCTTGTTAATGAAAGAAGATTGTCTGACCCCTTTTTCCTTTTATTCCTTTCCACGTGATCATATATTTATATTTGAAACGTTATATATAATGTCTTGTCTTATCTCAAATACTCTTGCTTCCTTGTTGCAACATGATTGCTCTAGCTTTTAGGAAATGACTCACAGATGAGGGTGATTGGAAGATCTAGATCTTAATAATAAATACAATCCATTCTTAAAGTTTTCTGTATTGATCTATAGTATTTATCCCCTCATTATTAAGTCTTCTCCATCAAGGCATTAGTGTCTCATAGGTCTTAAGAAGTGTTTATTAGACAGTGGGCTGTTCATTAAACAGAAAAAAAATCTCAATTCTCTCTCTTCATGCTATTAGAAATTAGTCTATACTTCTAAAGTACTGTATATTGGATTCAGTCCTTTAGTTAGATCAATCCACCTACAATGTGCCCACTGATTTCAAAATCTAACCATGGGACAGGGGAGGATCTTGCCCTTTATTCAGCCAACAGTAAATGCATATTGATGAGGTTATAATTGCTAGAGCTGTATTTCCTGTTTGCTTTCAGAATATCTAGATCCTGTGAGACATTTTTATATATTTTAAGACAATATAAAAGGTGCATTTATTACAACCAACTATTGATCACATGCTCATTTTCAGATTATTATTTAGCACATTTAAGTATTTTGATTAACTGTCTGTTCCAAAGATTAAAAAATATACAATACTGTATAAGCAGCATAATGTCTAAAACTTGTTTTCTCTCCTCACATCACTGTCATTCTTCTTGTGTAATACAATTTAGAAGACAAAACTGAAGGAAAGTAAAACCGAAGTGTTAGGTGAAATAATTTAGTAAACTTAATGGATTATTTATTCTGACTGATATTCTAAAAATAACATTACTATTATTATTGTGCTTTTTAAAATTTAACTAAGTACAATTCTTTTTTTACACAGTGATGCATGTTCTCACTCTGTAACAATTTATTGAATGCATTTCTTTCTTTATATTACAGATAACCAATGGGAAAAACCAGTTCCGTTCTTTGTGGCTCATACTCAGTTCTTTGGAGTTCTTCTGTAGGCTGTATGTTGTTAATGCTAATCGTGATAGGGGTTTTTACCTATGACTGACTCCTACATGTTAGCATTAACACTGTATGATGCCTTTTTACCAGAACTCACATGGAACAAACTGTCACTGTGGGAGGAAGACAGAAAACATGAATGAGTCACTACAATGCTGGGAAAACCTCCAGTCTGCATGTTACAAGGGAGGGGGGCTGCTCTACATACAGGCATGTTGATTAGAATCTATGGGTTTATGGTTGCTGGAAGAGGTGTGGGGGGCAATTTCATATATCAGTGCCTCTTTAGCAGGATTTATAAATCAATGCACTTTGAGCTCACCAATTTATATTTTTATTTTACCCTATTGCCTTTCGGATATTAAGAGTTTTCTTCCCACACAATTCACTTTATTGCTTCATCATTCCTTTATTTGGGAGAGGATGACAAATTAAAACTTTGGCATGCCTAGCCGTGCACTGTAGTCATTTGTAAAAAATATTTTTATACATGGGAAATTTGCTTCACAGAAAATACTTTATCATGATTTTAATGCTGATTGTTTAGCACTTTTTAAAGTATTGCTTTTCTTAGGAAATTATGAGTATGTATACTTCTTAGTCACAAATAACAAGTGCTATGCAAACCTATAACAAGTGCTATGCAAACCTTCTAACTCCTCATAAGTCCTCATAACATACCTGTGAAACAAAGAAGTATTACTATAGCTATTCTGCATGTGGAAAAACTGAGGCACAGAGCTGTGAATTGCTCACACTTCACAGAGCAAGTCAGTGACATAGTCTGACTGTCAATCGCTCATCCTCATTACACCTACTTTTTTACTCAAGGATTTGACACTTGAGACTGTCAAGGAAAAACTCAGTGGTGACTGGGAGAGACAATGGGATTCATATTAAGGCATCAGCAAAAAATGTAAGTTTAGACCTCCACAGGTCCTAACAGTAAGGTGAACCTCCAACTATTTTAATATACAATTGGTACAGAGTTAATTGTATAGGACCCTGATCCCACAAATGCTTATGAATGTAACTTCACATGTATGCATAGTCCTACTGAGTTTATTGTTTCTGCTCATTTGTAATTACTCTCAACTGTCGGTGTTTTCCCGGCTCAGGCTCTAAATCTGATGTGCTACTGTCCCTGGTTAGGGTTGTGTATATTTTCATAGAGGATACATGTTCATTCCTCCACAACCGAGAACAGATTCTGAATTCTTTTAAGCACATTTCCATATATTTCACTGGACATTTTAGCTGTGTTATTGGAAGAAGAGAAGGTTGCCAAGAATATCAAGATTTCTTATTTTTAGGTTTGGGGAAAATTGGATCAAAATACCCCAATGTTAAAGGATAAAGAAAAATTTCTGAATAGGAAACAACATATAAGCAGATCCTGAACAACAAAGTTAAAGATACAGAGCATTTCCATTCTAAGACCCTGATATGTGAGCAGACTTCTGCAGCTTTGGGATCAGAATTGATATCTCCCTTTCAATTGTGTGTAATTATACTTTTTTTAAAAAGGCTCATATTGAAATTTAGAGATTTGTTCTTAATTCAGAGGTTCTTTTTTTAAGTTAGGGTAATAATGCCTCAGCCATTTTTGGGGGGAAACTACTTCACACAGATTTGAAACAAACTTGCATTTCGGCACTTTCAGCGAGCTGATAAAAAGTGACTTGTTTCTGAGCCCTTTTGGCAAGCAGAAGGGGGCTCTGATATTGTCTCTCTCTTGAACCTTTCTTTGTTGATTCTGACATGGTGGGACCCACTAGCTTGGAAAAGATTGGTGGGAAGCAGCCCTTGTGAATGACTAGATCTGTGCTGCAGTATTTACAGGCTGCTGCAGGTGGTGCTGTGGGGTAGACACAACTGTTAAAGTGTCTACCTTCCACACACAAGCCACATTATAAGGCAGTTTGCAATGAAACACTAAAAAGTCAGAAAATGACAAAGACTGGCTCTACAATGTTAACTCGTCCCCCTATGTGTCTCGTCAGATTACAATACAGTGTTATGTGATCACATTTAATTATTTCAAAGATAGTGGTCACTACTGAAGAAGGCAGCTCTTTGATATTTTAATTCTCATTGGTCCAGTGTGCATTTGTTTAGTTCACTACACATCACCCAAAACTGCAGAGTGAGAGTTCACCTTCTTTTTTAACAATTTTAATCAACATCACATTTGAGCCTCTCACAAACCTTCATATATTCTGACACCACCTGGGTGAACAATTCAGTATTTGGTAGACTGATCAACAGGTATTGTGCCACCCACTAAGGACTTGGATTTTATGTAATCCACCCACTAAGGACTTGGATTTTATGTAATCCAAGTGCATTCACCTAACTGAGAATAAGGAACTCCTATTCTGGAATAAGAGCATGTACACAGGGAGTTAATCAGGTACAGTTAATCTGCTTTAAATTCACATCCTACCTTATTCTGGTTTAATGTTCATGTATAGACAAGCCATTAAAGCTACCACTCCAGCTTTTACGACTGGTATTACCATATTAGTTATTTTATTTATCATTAAATTAATTACTTCTAACATAATGCCAATAAATATTAACAAAGGAGGAGATAGACTTGCCATTCACTATTCTAATTCTTAATTGTACTGTGTTCAACTTATATGTATGCGCTTCCATGTAATCTCCTTAAAAATACATAAATAGATATGAACTGCAAATATAAGAATTATCTATCAAATATAAATGAGCATCATACATATCCCTTCTGCTGCAAATCTGACTCCTCAGAAGAGGCATGTTAGGTTTTTGCCATCATATTAGTGGGAATTTTTTTAAATAGCTTTTTACTCTGAAAAATGTTAATGCTGTCCATGACTGGGGTTTCATTTTTCTGAAAGACCACAGCATGATAGCATTACCATTTTCAGATGGTTGGTATTCTTCAAGAAATGTCCATTGTCTGTTATTCCAATAAATTGCCTTTTAAAAGTTTGATGAATTATGGACTTCCTATAGCTGGATTTCTAATAAAAGTCAATAAAAGTTAAAATATGCCTACACAAGCAAATTCCTTAACTTCAGGTGAAACCCTATTGCATTTAGCAGAGTTGTATGACATTGGGGAAATTACTGAATAGTAAAAAGAAATTACTATTTACCAGTGGTTAAAGTCTGTCTCAGCAGTTTTCAAACTTTATTGTACTGTGCCCCCCCCCTCCAATTCTGACAACAAAAATTAGTACATGGCCCCAAGAGGGGAGACGAAAGACTGGTACCACCTGGGCCCTGCCACCTAAGCTCTGCTGCCCTGGGCAGGGGAGTATCAAGAGTTTCTGCCCTGGGCAGCGAGCATGTACATCTAACTCTAGGCAGTGGGGCTTGGGCTTGGGCTTCAGCCCCAGGTGATAGGACTTGGGCCTCAGACTTGCTGGGGCCCAAAGCCAACATCAGCTTTGGTGACCCCATTAAAATGGGATTGTGACCTGCAGTTTGAGAATCCCTGGCCTATCAAAACAGTATGGGAATCTCACCCCTTCTGGTGGTAATTGTGACAGGACTTGAAGTCTAGTAATGATCCTGCATTTTCACCATTGTTTGCTAATGGGATACACAGTGATGAAGAAGACATTCACCTCCTCTGGGAAAAGATTCTTCCTTACTAGGTAAGTGAAAAACTTCACTGGGTGAAATTCTATGGCCTGTGTTTGCACAGCAGGGAAGACTAGTTCCTTCTGACTTTAAAAGTCTTGAAAACATGGGCAAATAAAAAGTTTCTGAAAGGATTGCCTGTTCCCAAGGAGATCCCTAGCCTGCTAGAAAGATATATTTGAAATAGTAAACTCAGCGACTAACTCAAAACCATGCTCCTTGCATTAATTAAATTAACTGTGATTGATTGCAAGTTTTGATCTCACTTTTAGTACTAACTGTTGTAACCTTTTCTTGAATATTGCATTCTTTCACAACATCTAAGAAACACTTTTCACATATTTCAGCATCTTCAGTATGCATTACTGTTAAAAGCAAACAACTACGGTTTTTCAGAGGTTTTAACTTCATAATTGTGTGGTTGTGATATAGGCCATTTTATTCATGATGCAGTAGTTCCTTGGGAATGCAAGGTATATGACTGATTGGAAGATGCAATCTGATCACATCCCTTAATCCTATCACTTGCAATGTTGAGTGGTCTACAGTCCACAGTGATCCACTTTGCAAGAGCATTGGTTAAGCTGTTATACTTTGGTTGATTAATGGGCTTGTGGTGATTCTGAAACTCTGTATACATAGTCTGTCACTGTTGGAGGGATTCATTTGCTGTCAGTAGGTTATCTGTGGCACAGGGAATGGAAGCACAAAGCAGTTTAGCACATAGGTGGTACTGAAGACATGAAATACTTCAATAGTATTAGAACGTAGCCTCACAATAGCTACATATAACCTTTTTATCCAGTGTGATCAAAACTGTGATTAATTGTGACTAAGTTTTTAATCACTTGGTAGCTCTACTTATCAAGCTCAGTCTTGAAACAAATTAGGCTGTGTCTATAACTAAAGAGTTCTGTCTACAAAACTTCAGTTAAACCACTCTTGGACATCCACACTATGGTCCTTGTGCTGGCATAGTTGCACCCACACTAGCAGCTCTTGCATCAACACAGTGAGCAGGGCACTGTGAATAGTTACCCAACTATGCAACTGGCTGCCAGGTACTTTGGGAAGGGTTTGTAGTGCCTCATGAGGCAGGAACAACATCACATGAAGCAGGTTTCTTAATCCCATCATTATATAGGCATCCTTATTAGACTGCCGAAAGCTTTTAAACTGAAGTTGCAGGGGAGTTCCTGACAGGGAGGGGGAGAGACGGAATGTGGTATGTGAGTGTGAACAGGTCAGGAGAGCGTGTGCGTTGGGGGAGTGTGCGTGTCAACATGCTGTCTCTAAATTTGGACTGCTGCCAAAAGAAGCCAATCCTGCGGCAGGGAGGGGGACATCCACAACATCAGCCCCCTCCCTTCCCAGCTCTGCACAGCAATCTCTCGTACACATACATACATACAGATAACTGCCCTGCCTGCCTACTCTGTTTGTAGTGTAAGAGAAAGCAGTAACAATTAATGTTAACAATTTGCTGTTTGCTGCCATAGAAGAGCTACACATTTAGCTGTCAGAACTTGCTGGAGCTTTGAAAGAGAAGGGGTGCATGCCTTTGTAGCAAGAATACAGAGGAGCCGAACTCAAAACAGTGAGCAGAGCTGTCACAATGGGCATTGTGGGATACTGAGGGAGACCTGGCATGGCAATATTTATGAATGGCAACATCCATTCTGATGCTTCATAGCTTTAAGTCTGCAGCAAAAAGCTTTATGCTTCTTGTCAAGGTGGTTCTGTTGCCAAAACAGGGCAGTTTTGTTACCAAAAGTGGTTTTGCAGTGTGTACACCTCCACTATTTTGCCACCAAAATCTGCCATTTGCTGACAAAACTCTAGTGTAGATAAGGCTTTAGTTGTTTTCCCCCCATGACTACTCTTGGAAGGCTGTTCCAGAACTTCACTTCTCTGATGCTTAGAATCTTTCATCCAACTTCACATCTAAACTTGTTGATGGCCAGTTTATATCCATTCATTCTTTATTGCCACTGGCCCTTAATTTATAGCACCTCTGTCTCCCTGATGTTTATCTTTCTGACATGTTTAGAGAGAGCAACCATACCTCCCCTCAGCCTTCGGCTTGTTAGGCTAAACTAGCCAAGGTCCTTAAGTCTCCTTTCGCATCCTCCTCACAGCCCTCTCTGAACCTGTGCCAGTTTGAAATCCTCCTTGTTAAACATGGGAGACCAGCATTGCACATTGTATTCCAAGTGAGGTCTCATCAGTGCCTTGTACAATGGTAATAACACCCCCCCTACAAACATCTCACCTAACACATCCTAGGATTGACTTAACCTTTTTCACAGCTGTATCCCACTGGCAGCTCTTAGTCATCAACCAATCCACCCATGTCTCACTCCTCCTCCATCATTTCCAACTGATGAGTCCCCGTGACCATTCACTTTGCATTAGGGCTGTCAGTTAAAGAGTAATTCATAGCACAATTAACATGTTCAATTTTTTAACCTGTTAATTGTACTCAAGGGTCAGCAGGAGGCTGAAGCCCCGGACCTCCACGAAGCCAGGAGCGCCGAACCCCACACTAGGCTATGTCTACATTACACATTCTTGCGCAAGAAGATATGCAAATGAGGTGTGGCAATGAATATCGCCATGCCTCATTTGCGTACCTAATGAGCCGCCATTTTTGCACAAGGGGCTTTTGTGCAAGAGCCGTTCTGCCTGAAAATAAGCAGCAGAATAGCTCTTGCGCAAGAGAGGGGTTTTGCGCAAGAAGGAGCAGTGTAGACTGCTCCTTCTTGCGCAAAATGGCAGCTCATTAGGTATGCAAATGAGGTGCAGCGATATTCATCTGCCGTGCCTCATTTGCATATCTTCTTGCACAAGAATGCGCAATGTAGACATAGCCTAAGTGGGCTGAAGTCTGGAGACCAAAGGGGACTTTAATGATAAAGAGGTTGCACTATAGTATATGTGAGATTAACTGAAATATTTTACCAGTGCAAACACTGGTAATAACAAATATAAAGGACCACTGCACATCTTGTATTGTGTTGTAATTGTAATCATATTTGAAAAGGGTATTCTGTTAATAAGTGTATTACAACTTTCATTGTGATTTTTTTTTAATCACTTGACAGCCCTAGTTTGAAGGTGAGGTTCATGGGAGGCACATCTCTGATGCTCCCACCCTTCACTCAGATAAATGAGAGGATTTAGATTTGACCAGGATTGAGAATCTGTACTGATGTCAACACCATTAATAAAATGGAGAGAGTGGGATCCCTTCCACCAGGGAAATGGTAAAATCCCTGCTGCAATCTCCTTTACTTCGGAAGAATTCAAAATAGTGCAGAACATTATATGCAAAATAAACGAAGCTAATATTTGACTAACTTGTCAGAGGCAAGTCAGGTTCTTTTAAATATTGACCAAAACCAGGAAGTTTGCACAATAAAAACCAATGTGCTTCCTCTCCGTATAAATGCTCATGTTTTTAGCTATCACCTAAAGTGAGATCTTTCAAACATCAACATCCACTCCAAACAGGGACCCCGATCTCTGGAGCAAATATTAATGAGATATTTGTGATATTTTGGCACTACAATGACACAAAGCCAAAAATGGTCTTACTCAGGGTCAAGTGTTCAACTCTTCCCTTTGTTTCCTTCATTCTGCCAGCCTTTTCCCACTCACCATCACTTCACTTTGATTTTCAATTCTCCCTGCTTAATTGCCCACCCATCAATCCCCTAAGTCTCCCTCCCCTAACAATTCTCTAAATCTACTTGTCACTTCTTTCTATTCCCTTTCTTCCATCCCTTACTACTCTCATTTGACTTTGCATTCACTTCCCCACTCCCTCTGCCCACAGTGGAGTGTCACAGAGGAAAAGGAACTAATTAGGGGCAATTGTTTGCTCCTGGGCCCTCTTTCCACTGGAGTCTCAAAGAGGCAGTGGCTATTAGGGGAAAAGGATGTCTTCTCTAATGCCCCATTTTCTCCCTTGCAGCAAACACAATGAGGTCTTCCTTTCACCCTTTGAGGAAAGGAGCAGATGACAAGACATGTTAATTAAACAAATTGGAGAGAAACCTCTTCTCTGAAAGATGCTGCTAGTACTCCACTGATAGGTAGGAAATCTGAAAGCCCCAATAAACTTGTGTGCCAGTTCCCACTGCACAGTCTCCTATGCTTGGAAAGTATTGACTCCATGAGACAGGCACAATACGCAGAAGGAGCCCTGGATGAACCCCAAGCAGCTGCAGTGAGAGAACTGGTGTTGTCTTCTCTCCCCAGGGCAGCCTGCATACGGAACCCCTCATCCCAGCCCCACTCCAGATCAATGATTTAAATGAAGCATGTACATTTTCATTTTATTTTCCAAAAAACAAAAATGAATTTAGTTAAGGACCCAAGCAATGTCAGGTAAATCTTCTAGTAAACAAATATTTTAAAAGATGTAAAAATACTATGTCAAAGTCTCTTTAAAGTAAACCAGGAATATTCCCACACTAGAATTACACGGTACAATCTTGCTTAGCCAAACCTTAAATATCTGAAATTTTATTATCTAAAACAGGACTATAGAGAAACAATGGGGTACGAGAGTCCCAGAGCTTTGGCTTCAGTCTGAGCCTGGGGCTACGTCTAGACTGCATCCCTCTGCTGACAGAGGGGATGCAAACCAAGCATGTCGAAATTGCTAATGAAGCAGGGATTTAAATATCCCATGCTTCATTAGCATAAACATGGCCACCGCTTTTTTTTTTTTCGAAACGGAGCTTTTTCCAAAAAAAATAGCAGTCTAGACACAGATCTGTCAAAAATAAAGCCTTTTTCGACAGATCCTGTAAACCTCATTTTTTGAGGAATACAGGATCTGTCAAAAAAGGGTTTATTTTCGACAGATCCACATCTAGACTGCTGGTTTTTTTGGAAAAAGCTCAGTTTCGAAAAAAGCGAGCGGCGGCCACGTTTATGCTAATGAAACACAGTATATTTAAATCCCTGCTTCATTAGCAATTTTGACGTGCCTAATCTACATCTCTTTGTCAACAGAGAGGTGTAGTCTAGACACAGCCTGGAAGTCCATATAGCAGTGGTCACCAATCAGTAGATCGGGATTTACTGGTAGATCTTGGAGCCTTTGACAGGTGTTCCTGAAAGGTTTGGCCAGGAGACTATCAAGTGCCAGCACTTCAGCTGCCCCTCTCAGCACTGCCGTGCTGCTCCTGCCCTCTGCCTTGGAACTGCCCTCCAGCCCTGGGAGCCTCTTGCTTGCTGTGCAGGGCACCGGAAGAGGAAGGGGGAGGGATGCTGATGTCAGGGTGCCCCTCCCTCCACACTGTACGCCATCACCACAGAGCACAGGCAGGGCAGGGATGGAGAGAGTTTGCTGGCTGCTTTTGGGAGTGGTGCAGGGCCAGGGGAGGGGTGAGCCTGCCTTAGCTCCCTGCACCACCACTCAGCAGCAACCTGTGATAACTGGTGCCCACCTGGAGCCCACATTCCAAACCCTGGCCCCAGTCCTGAATCCCTCCTACACCCCAAAACCCTTCCCTAGCCCTGAATCCCCCTGCACCCAAACTCTCTCCCAGAGCCTGCACCCATCCTGCACCTCAACTCCCTGCCCCAGGTTCAGCTCAGAACCCCTGCCACACTCCAAATCCTTAAGCCCAAGATCAGAGACTGAATCCTCCTCCCTCATACCCCAGCCCTCTGCCCACAGCCTGATAGGAGTGAGCAGGGGCAGGGGCAGGGCCTTGGAGAAGGGGCAGGAAGGAGGTGGGGCAGGAGTGCTTAGGTTTGAGGTGGATCCTGGATTGCACTTAAATTCAAAAAGTGATCTTATGCTTAAAAAGGTTGGAGACCACTGCCATACAGCAATGAAACAGCCAGGCAGCATGAGGTGTGGGCTGACATGGGCCAACTTCTATGCTGTGTAGAAAGACATACCCTAAGTTTACTAACATGATTAACATTTTTGATGAATGTTGGTGCCACTAATTAGAAGAGGTATTTCTGGTTAGAAATATTTTATTGAATGTTTGTTGTTCCTTTGCTAATCAGTGATATCAGTTGGTTAAGGAAGCAAGTGAAATTTCAAAAGTATACTTAATGATAAAGGAGTCATTGGGACAAAATTTAAAGAATATATTTGCTAAATAAAATGTTACAGTATATAGGACTCAAAATTCTTCTCTGGCCAAAGAGAAAAGGGAAATGAAAATTCTAGCATTCCCTTTTCAGCAAACTCTCTTGAGGATTTGTATAAAGTCAACCCATATAAACAGTCTCAAAAATAAAGCATCTTATTATGTGGAGGGCTGTGAGAGTTTTTGCTAGTTAAGGAAAACAGTTTTTAAATATGTAATTAACAGCTTTTGTTTTAGCAGCTGGATACAAACAATGTCTCAAAGCACACAGAGAACATGGAGGGATTCAGTGATTATTCATCTATAAAATATTAACAAATAATTGATAACCATTGGACACTGTTCTAAAGCTCCCTTTTGGGGAAAGTAGAGGTCTTTTAAAAAATTGGAAGCAGTTTGACAAGAGAACTTAGTCCCATTTTTAAGTGTTTTGGGTTTACCTGTTGCTATTAATGTACAAGACACCTGTGTTCTGAAGCACCAAAGATTTGTTGACACTGCTTTCGAAAATGGAAGAAAAAATAATAATTTGCATGGACTTGATATCATAGATGTAGATGTTTGGGACAGTCCACTAGTGAATAATTTCATTAGATAATTGAACTAGCATTCAGTAGACAAAAAGTGTTGTTTTGTTATGGCTGATGAAACAAACTAAACAAAAATTGTTTTGCATGTTTTTTGAATGAAAATCCATCAAATTACTGCAAGAGGACCAGTTCCTGCCAGTTAATGGTTCCCTTATTTTCTGTGTACCAAGATAAGATATTTATAGATGAGGCAAATATCAGAGGAATAGCCATGTTAGTAGGTATCCACAAAAATAACAGAGTCCTGTGATACCTTAAAGGGTAGGGGTATGTCTACACTTGCACACTCTTTGGTGAAAGGGATGCAAATGAAGACATTCAAAATTGCAAATGAAGCCAGGATTTAAATATCCCATGCTTCATTTGCATATTCACATTATGGCGCTATTTCGAAATAGCACTATTTCAAAATACAAAACGCGGTGTAGATGCAGTTATTTCAGGAGAACACCCTTCTTCCGAAATAACTCTCAATAAAATGAGGTTTAACAGTTATTTTGGAAGAAGGGTGTTCTCCCAAAATAACCGCATCTATACCGCATTTTGTATTTCAAAATAGCGCTATTTCAATATAGCGCCATAATGCAAATATGCAAATAAGCACGGGATATTTAAATCCCGGCTTCATTTGCAATTTTGAATGTCTTCATTTGCATCCCTCCCTCAAAAGAGGGTGCAAGTATAGTAGACATATTCTCAAATAAATCTGTGAGGGTAAGTTTTCATGTACTAAGATTATGCCCAAATAAATCCGTTAGTCTTTACAGTGCCACAGGACTTCTTGCTGTTTTAAAAAAGTGTTTTACTCACAGAAGAAAAATCTATTAAACTCTGGGATTATGAAAATACTATGAATGAATTGACTGTTACCACACATGAAACATTCATTTCTCAGTCATCTCAAACTTTAGTTCAGATCTAACTATAGTTTTAACAAATGTAGAAAATCCAATAAGTCAATTGAGAAATTAGCCTCAAATTTATCTCTGATTTCACTTTGCTGAAGTCAACTGAGTTAACAATCAGGACTGGACCTTGGCATTTTATCGTTACACATAAACACACAACACATGTCCAAAATATTTTTATTTTGTTAATTTACACATGAAATTAAGAATTACTTTGATGCCATTTTTGCTTCCAGAATTACATCTTTTGCTTCCGGGCTGCAGTCTTCAGTGACCTGCAAAACATCAGTATTTAGGATATTTAAGGGTAGTTTCATTCTCTGATCAGACCATATACATTCTCCCCTTCTGCAGTATTATATTTGAGCAAGGATAACGTACAGCAAGAAGTACTATTACCTTTACAATTAACTATGAATTACAAATATTTTCCAACTGGTTTATAAATAAATGCCAGCAGAACCCTGTTTATTTACTATAATTGGGACTCTAGCCAGATCAAATAATCAAAAATCTAGATAAACTGAAGAACGGGAAAGTGTAACGCTGCAGCAGCATCTAGCAGCCACAAGCGAGATCGTTTTCTTCTGGACCTGTGTACAGTGGTTTTCCAATTAATATGGAGAGCTGGATAATGGAGGCTCAGACAAACAGGGTTTGAAGGTACTATTTTTTTTTAGTTTTGAGCATGTTTCTTAATTAGTGGACTGGGGTACAGATGTGATACACTTTTACTTTCTACTGCTATTCAAACAACAAACTGAATATTAGTTTTGGAGTGCTAAAAGTCTGAAAAAAATACTATTTTATCTTTACCAAGTTTACTTATGTCTAGATATGATGGTGGGATTCCACTTCCTTAATTCCATGAACATATTAAAATGTCTTCCACATTTATTCAGTCCCTAATACTTCCTTTGACTGGCTTCACAATTACTTTCCAATCATATCCTCCAGATAGTTTCCTGTAACATCCTTCCTTTCCTTATACCAAGTACATTTTAATGTTTAACGTTATTTCCAGTTGCTGTCACATTTAATTTAATGCAGCCATTTTTCCTTTTGCCTTCCGTTAGCTTCTAAGTAAGCCAATGATCCCTCTAATCTTTTTCATCCATGTGCGGATTTTTCCATCCATATGTGGAATAACTTTTTATGTGCACCAAAGCATGTGTGAATGTACACCACCAATAGCAACACAAACCCAGCTGTGGAACCTCTGCTAATCAGCTGGGTGGCATTTGAATTTCTCCTGAGTGGCCACACAAGCACACAGCTTACAGGGAACACTGGTGTACTCCTATGTGGCAACCTTTTTCCTTAGGTACTATTGTAAAAATTGAATCACTTGTTTTCTGTTTTACATGAGGCACAAAGGTCCTCTTATTTGTTTTAAATCCAGATGACTGCATACTAGGGATGTAAAATCCCATTTAATTAGTTAACCTGTTAAAAGTTAAGTTTGACTGGTTAACCGAACAGAGGCAGGCAGGGACACCCCGCCTCCTAAACCCCCCACCCAGGCTGGAGTAGCCTCCCGCACCATGAGTAGGGACTGCTCCAGCCCCCACAAGACTGCTGGCTCCCAGCTCATATGGGCTGGAAACTGGCAGCCTCACACACAGGGGAGGGAGAGGAAGCTCTCAGCCCACATGGCATTCCTCCTCCCCCCACACATCCTCCTGCTGCCGCTTTAACCCTGGCCCACTACCATCCCCCACACAAGGCTGCCAACTCCCAGATAACAGATAACCGGTAAGCATCACGGCAACAGTTTAACTGGTTACCCATTCACATCCCTACTGTCTACATTTAGAGACATTATATTGCTTTTTTTTAAAGTTTAGTTGCATTTCCACTGTATGCTAAAGCTTCTTTTTAAATTCCACATATAACCTTAAACTCAAAGAAAAATTAAAACACAAAGATACTAACATATTGTCCTCAGCTTTTGAATATTTTGGAAAATGTCAATACTTTAAAGTTACTTAATGAGTTTACAAAGAGGCTATTTTTGTTTACAAATTCATATTTGCAATTTTACTACATAGGTATCAATCACATACACCATCTAAGTTCCCTGATCTGTTTGTAATTCAGCTCAGGCTTCCACAAAATACGAACACTTTTCTTATTATACAAACAATTGGAGTATTCATTTCTTTTTATATTCTAATGCTGCATTCAATGTTTCTTAAGATTTGGCTTGGATTCCTTCCTTTAAATAAATACTAGGGGGCTGCACTGCCTGCTCACTATGCTCGCCAGCCCCCCTCTGTCTACCGCAGCCAGATCATGGCCTCTCTTTCTACCTGTGCCACAGCAGGAGAAGGGTCACCACCAGCCCTTTTTGTGACCAGATGGGGGCTGGACCACAGGACTTGCCCCAGGATCGGGGCCGGGGACAGGATGCTGTGGCCAGATGGGGGCTGGGCCCTGATTGGGGCGTTATTGGCCAGGCTTGCTGAAGGAGTGCTTCTCCTTGGTGCTGCTGGGGCCGGCTGGCCTGGAGCCACTCACCGTGGACAGGGGAGAGGAACCACCAGTTTCTCTAGTCTCTCCCTTCCGCCACCAGCCACCAGTGAAGAGGGGAAGCCACGAGGCTGAGGGGCAGCAGGACAAAAACTTTTCCTGTGGAACACAGAGTGACATGCTGATATCACTCTGTTGTCCCATAGGAAAAGGTTTTTTTAATATAGAGAGAAATGTTATTGTAGGAATCTTCCAAATATGATTATTTAACTTCTACAGTGTGATACTATTCTATCTTTTATTTTAAGGAAAATAAGTCAATAAAGCTGTGTATTTAGCTGCTAGTTCTACTTACCAGTCTCTGAGACCTTTCCAGCAGTCTGCGCCATACTGTGTGATGAGCCTGGAGGAAAACAAAAATTGAATGAGAGCAGTGAATTGCTTATAATTAAACTAAAAGCAGGTTCTCTTGCAAATTAAACTGATAAGAACAGATTGACAGTTTATTGAACGAATGTTTTCGAACCAACATTACAAACGGCACAATATACATTTTGATACAGACATGGGGGGAGCGAATGGATACATCCGGGAGCCGGTTAGGGCTTGGGGTAGGGGGATCTCGCACCCGGAAGCCTGGGTGTAAGGCCTGTGGCTAAGCGTGCGGCGTAGCCCGCGAAAGGGGCCCACCGGGGGGTCGCCCCCATCCTCTTAGAATAAAGTTCGTGTCCCTTCGGGTGGGAATGCTGAGAGTAGGCGAGTTCCGTAGGATGGTGGAGCAGGGGTGGGGGGGGGAGGTTTGGCGCGTGGCTTATGAGGAGCCCTTAGTGAATAATGCTACACTTGATCTTAGCCAAAAGGCCGAGAAGCGAAGCGATACACAGACAAAGTCAGCGAGATCTCTTTTATTCTGTTTGTGAGAGAAGCTTTGGAGCACACCACAAGCTCTTCTTCGGGTCTGGAAAATGTACAACTACACTAATGCTGCAAACAAAACTTAAAATGCAGGCAACTTGATAGCTCAGGTGAAAGTATTTAATTTTTATTACAATTCCAGCTGACCGGTTATCTATCTCTTGCACACTTGGCTATTATGCAAACACACACATGTATAGTACCACTGAAGTAAATGTGTCTATTTACATGAGTAAATGTAAGCTAATATAGAAATGTGGGCAGGATTGGCGTTGTCTATATATCTTTACTGGTTTAAAATGTGTAAATGTCAAATATGCCTTGAATATACTGTTAACAGCCATAAACTCTCTTCTTGAACTTAAATGCAGAAAACTTTCACTATTGCCTTAGCAAACATACAAAACAAGGTTACAAAGTGCACACCTCTAATTGTTCAGAATAAAATCTCATTTTAGACACACACTGTCAAAAGACTCATTACATCAGGATAAGGATGTTAAAATGCGATTATCTGGCTAATCGTATAGTTGATACAATTTGTATTGACTATATGATTAGTCGATAAGTGCTTCTGCAGAGCAGCAGCAGGGGTAGCTCCAGAGGAGCTGACTCGAGCCAGGACTGAGCAGTCCTTGCTTGTGCTGGCTCCAGAGCCACCCACGCCGCTGGGCTCTTACTACGTTTAAAATGCAGAGGTGCAGCGATCAGTGTGAGCCAGGACTGTTCGGTCCCAGGTCATGCTGAATCCAGCAACCCCTGACCGTGGCCATCCCTGGCTGCCGTGAACAGAAACTGCTCCGGCACCAGTCCCTGTTCATGGCAGCCACGGCTGGCCGTGGACAGGGACTGCTGACTGAGCAGCCCCTGCCCACAGCCAGCCCTGGCTGCCACGAAAAAGGGTTGCTGGGTGGCAACAGTCCCTGTCCACAGGGGAGCCAGCTTCCCACTGGGACCCCTGTGGACAGGGGCTGCTTCACAGCAGTGTCTCTTTTCTCCCCCTTCCCCTCCGCTGTTCTAATAGAGGCAGTGGGGGAGGGGACCGGCGGCACTCCAGAGACGGTGCTGGGGGGAACCAGCTTTTAAGCCAGCTCCCCCAACACCGGCTCCTGCTCTCCCCCCCCTTGATGCCTCTCATAAAGGCAGCAAGAGGCGGGGAGCACTGCAGAGAGCATGTGGCCGATGGGGACTGCTTGAGTCCCTGCTCGCCCCAAGCTCCCTGCGGCACTTCTGCTTTTGAAATGTACAAGAGCTCCACATCTGGCATAAGAAGGGAAATATTAAAAAGTACGACCACCTAATGCATATAAAAATATTAAGAGAAAGTGCTTTATAAAGAAAGAGGAACTCCAAATAATAGTCTGGAGAATTCAGAAATACTTTCCAATACGTCAACCATATAAAAAGCCTCCAACAAAAAAGGATCAAAATTTGTTCTAAAGATGAGAAAATGATCATGCATTCAATCTGAAATAATTTTTTTTTTTTCCTTTCAAACCGGGTTGTTCTCAGGTGTTTTTTCACTCATTTTCTATTTTTAATTAGTTAAATTTCTAATAAAAAAACCATTTCAAAATGAAAAGCTGAAATAACCTTTGAAATGGTCAAAATGAACTGTGTTGATTTTGAAAATGTCTTCCTCTTTTTTTAGACAGAAACTATTTACCAAACAACTGAAATCTGTGAATAGTTTGAATGCCATCAAAATTCATTTTTCAATGAATTTACTATTCATCAAAATTATGTTGCCTTGCTCTAATTATACACCATCACCATCAACTGGATACCAATTGAAATAACAGAGAAACTACAAATTGAAAGCTGAAATCAACTTTTGGCCTGTGTCCAATAAAAAATAAGACTGCCCTCCTCCAGCGAATCCTGAAAAAGGATAGCTAAATTAAGACTGGCCCCACATACACCCTTCTTGTCTCTTTCGGTGGCCTTCCTTGCACTGCCTTCCCGTCAGGCACCGGTGTTCAGGTAAAAAACCATCTGGAGACCTGCCAATGGCTAACCCTGATGAATCACATCCAGACTGCAGATTCCTCACCCCTGACCTACGCCAGTGGGAGAAGCTCTCCCGTGGACATGGGTACTTCCACCTCTGCAAGAAGCAGTAGCTATGTACACAGGGGATGCCTTCCCATTGACATAGCTCTATGTACACCAAGAGGAAAGGGAGGAAGCTAGGTCACAGTTATACCAAGATTAAGCTGGTTGTCTAGATCCAGCCAATTCAAAATGCCTTAAGACACAAGTGTATCCTTATTCCTTGGTGAATTATTTTAAGCGTAACAAATGTATCAGAGGCACTAAAGACCAGATAATTGAATATTATGAAGTACATGTTATAAATAATCTTGTAACTTGTTTTGTTCGCTGTTTTAAGTACTTGACCTCAAAACTAGTCTTTATTCATCACTTAGACTAGGTATTTTGTGTTTAAGCACATGCCTAGAACATGTGCTGTATCTCAACTAGGTTTATGAACTGTTGACAGTATACTTATGTTTTTCTAGGTGAGTTAATAAACTGTGGCTTGGTTAAGAATAACCAAATGTCCTGAAGTGCTCCAAAGTAAAACTTGACCTGAAAAGTTCATTAGTGCTGAATGCATTACTTACCTTTAAGTGAACTGGCAGAGACACACCTTGGAACCTTCGTACAGATGCAGGCTGACTGGTTTGGAGATTATGGGCAGCTGTCACTTCATACTGGAAGCAAAAACTTGTCCTTGGAATGTGAGGGCCTTCACTAATGTCTACAAAGTCACCAAACCTGATTGGAGCACAATAAAACTCACTGTGAATGTGTTTTTATTTTGTCATTATTAACATGCCAGTATCTTTGCATTATCACTGAGCAAATGCTTAACTACAGAAAACGATTGTGAATCTCTCCCTAAATCACAAGAGAAAACCCACGCAAATCCCAAACCAAACCTTCCATTATAACTCAGCATTCTTGGTATCTGGGGAAGAAGTGCCCTTGAAAACTTCAGGTTCAGTATGCTTTAGTATGTTTTCCTAACCTGAATCTAAGTAGTTCAAAACTAGAATTCAGAATGGGTGCTGAGGCTCTGCTCCTAAAAGTGCATAGTTTTGACAGGGTTCTATTTATTACTTCAAGGATGCCTTTCCCTATCATCTCTCTGGAAGTGTCAATGCTTAAAAAAAATGGATAAACCACACCATGAAAAAATACAACACATAGGAGATTTTAAAAAAACAAAACCAAAAAACAACCTTTAAATCACACTCTCCCTTCAAGGATTGGCCAGTCCTTTCTTCCCATCTGTCCTCAATCCCCAATCTGCGCTCTGCAGACTTCCCTAAGAAAACAGTTTTCCCAAGAAAAAAACCTAATCCAAAACTAGACATTTTCGCAAAGCCAATTTTTCTGTAAGGAGCTTCCAGACCACAACCACCACACATGGAAACACACAAACATCCAGTGGTCTAAGCAACATGCATGAGGTTAAACCAAAAATGGATCCTTTTACAACTCACAGACTATGACAAAAACTTTTTCCCATCTCAAGCAATTTCTGCCTCCCCCATTCAGATTCCTACAACTGTCTTCTACTTTTCTTTCCTTTAACACCTGAAGTAGTTCCATTCTGTCCTCCAATGTAAGTAATGCATGACATAAAAAGATTTACCAGGAAATTTTAGTTGGTTTTAAAAAATATTTTCTTCTAATATATTTAAATTGTTAAGAACTAATTATTAATGTAGAACCTTAATATAATATTCTACAAGTGATAAGTTTTATTCAGTATTTACCAGCAGTAAGGGATGGGAGGCTGGGGGGAAGAGCAGGAGCCCACTATCTTAAAAGCTTTCTGAAAAATTTAATGAGGCCAATCAACAGTTAAATATGACAATAATGGTGTTGTGGAAGAAATTATAAAGATTAGAAAGCAGTTAACCCAGAAAGTGCCACATCAGTGAATACAGCAAAGTTGAATTAAATATATATCACAAGTTATTTATATTTATTTCAGATACACATAATTTTGCAAAGTAACTGCATCTTATTATGAATCATTACAATATACAATTTAAGTTTTACTCACCTATGTAACTTCACTATTCTTTCAGGATTTTGTGATGCTTTCTGTTCTATTGAATCCATTTTGTACCTTAAAAAACAGCACGATACAAATTTTCCACAGAAAGTTATAGATGTAAGGAAGCAAGAACAATCAAGCTGCTTCATATTCTTTTTGTAATATACAAAGCCTGATCTACAGTAATGTGAAAAGTTTACTTAAGATACACAACTCCAGCTATGTTAATTACATAGCTGGAGTCGGAGTATCCTAAATCGTGTTTTGGCACCATCCACACAGCGGGAGGTCAATGGGAACACACGCTCAACTCCCCTTAATCCTAGTGAGGACCAGTTGGCACCAATGCCAACAGGAGCACCCTCTCAGTTTGAATTAGCAGGTCTTCACTAGACCCATTAATTCGAACTCTGGAAGATTGACTGCATCAGCATTGAGCTTCTCCACTGAGTAGACAAGCCCTAAGGGTCTGATGCAGAAGCTCACTAAAGTCAATGGGAGTCTTTCAGAACCTAATCCTAACCACAGGATTAAATTATTACAGGAAAAATAATGGGAAACTTTGAGCCATGCACTGAAGGAGCTACTTTTTTTTTAAATGGTGCTCCATATTCATAAGAAGAAAGGCAAGGATTAAAAGTTGCTTCTAATAAGTCATGGCCTCTCACAACATGTATACCATGTATGAGGCAATCCACTTCCAAGGCAGTTCTATTCATTTTATTTTGTGGAAAAAAAGAACACTTTCAATAAAAACAAGCCTTTCTAGGTTCATAGACATTAATGCCAGAAAGGACCACCATTGTGCAACCTAGCCCTCAGAATTATACCCAGTTATCTTGATAATAAACTCATTACCTTGTGTTTAACTGAAGCATAATTTCAAGAAAGGCATCTAGCCTTGATCTGAAGACATCAAGACATGAAGCCACCACTTCTCTCTGTAAATTGTGCCAATGATTAAACACGTGCCCAATTGCTAATTTGAATTTACTCAGCTTTAACTTCCAGTTAAAGGTTATTATGCCTTTCTCCACTTTATCAAAGAGTTCATTAGTATCTACTATTTTCTCCCCATGACTAAGAAAAAGGAAAGAAAGGCACAGAGTGGTAAAGTGACTTGTCTGAGATCAAAAAATAGACCATGGCCAAGCCAGGGATAAAATCCAGGCCCAAGTCAGTATTACATTACATTACCCTGCCTCCCAGATAGATAGTTGGGTGGCGTGCCAAGCATAACCAGCCACCTGTTTACCAAGGCTTATGATAAAATGTAATGGTATAAGAGGGAAACTTCCTGTACTCACTTGTTGAATTTGAATAACTCATCTATATCTGTGCTGTATAGAACAAAACTGACATGAATATGCATGTGTGGAATTTAATCACTTATCATATGCTGAAATACTGTTAAGAACGTCTAGATTTCACTGGTCTGATACGAAATACAAAATCAATTGTTTCAGTTTCTTAAACACCTCTTAGTTATGCACTGTAGTGCCACCTACTGCATACATTTAACAGGAAAACTTAGGAGCCAGTGATCAGGCAATATGTATTAGTTTAGCTCTACTACACTCAGTGGAGCTATACTATTTTACACAGAAGATCTAGCAAGTGAATTGCTAACGGAAATATAACCTTTAAACATATGGATGTTTAAAGGTTATATTTCCGTTAGCAATTCAATGTGGTCTTTACTATTTCTATTTAAATCTGAAATAAAAACTGACCTGTTATGCTGAAACATTTCTAATGCCACTTTTGCTTCAACATGCAATGCTTCAAATGGCAGATCTTTGAGAATTAGACTATATGCTTCTTTTGTAAGAGAACGGAAGTTGTCCTTAAAACAAAGAAATAGATTGTTAGCACTGTTCTTCAGCTGCTCATTAAAACACATTTTATAAGAAATACTGTAACTAGCAGTAAAAATGGTAAAAAACAAGCTTTTGAAGATCTATAAATTCCTACAAATAGATCTCCCAGCACTAGGTTTGCTAATGATTACTGTTGGTACAACACTAGTTATTTCAACTTGGAGAGGTCAATGTGACTAATCAATGAGAGTGTTTTTACTGACTTTTCTATTGCACCAGACCCAAAGAAAATGGGAATTCCTTATTACCAATGCACTTTTTCCTGTTTTTTGTGAGACTTCTAACTCATTGGAAGAACTTCACAAGCTCATCCAAACATGCTACATACATAGACATGATCCTGCCACTGCTAAACACTAATCTAGCCAATTCCTGGCTAGTTTTCTAGTAATCAATCTGAATCCCTCCTGGAAGTGCCTTCTTTGCTGACAAATTAAAAGAAATGGACTTTATTGATGCATCAATAAACAAACTGATCACTCACCCCAGAAGTCAAACTTTAGCATTCAGAAGACTTTAGCAACAACAAAGATGGTTCACAACTATCTTAGAAAGTTTTTCAAGGTGAGCAAATTAAACTGTAGCTTGCACTGAAGTGAAATTCTGTATTTTGTTAACATTGCCCCGTTAGCCACACATTTTTTTCCCCATCTTCCGGTAAATGTGCATTATAAGAAAAAACACATGCCCAATGAAAAACTTTTCTCACTTCACCTCCTAGCAATTAAAGGTCTGTAAACAGTTTTAAGGCCCTTTGCTGAAACATGCCATGCAAGTGCAAACTATTAAGGACAATTATAATTTAAAATACTAATAATATTTCTAAGAAAGTGTGTATCACTGCTCCATACTGGGAGGAAAAACTGTGCTAGCTACAGGTATCTTTAATTTAATGATACTCCACATGGTGGCAGGCAGAGGTTTGCTCAGGGAAATCAGTTTGCAAGAGAGGGGTCTCTAAGCTGTTGCCACAGCAAAGCAAGAATATTCCATGTTAAAAAAGGAAAGTCACTCAAACAAAGAAGGAGTAAACTATAATAATTATTTTCCAGAAGATAAATTGTACTTACTTGTGTTGGTTTCCAGTCATCAAGCCTGCTGTCCAAAACAACATCATAACAGAAAGCTCCTGAGATCACTGCAGAGCCAGAAAAATGCTATTATTTGTAATAAAATATACATTTTATTTCATGGTCTCAACATTCTTACAAGAATAAATAAGAGCCAAAACAAGGCTGTTCCTGTTCTAGAAATATAAAAAGAATCACAAACTGAAATCCATTAATTACAATCCTAACAGGACAGCTTGGGTTCTATAAAGTCAAATGACAGATTCTGTTTGTCTAATAAGTATTCTCCACAAAAATAAAAATTATAAATACTCTAAACATATCTGAATATAGTAATCTATACCCACTCATCAAAAAGTATATACTCCAATCTCTGGGACCATGTATGAAACCGTTTTTTCCATGTGTCCAACATACAATCATGCCCTCCTCCTCTTTGGAGTATTTCTGCACTTTTCATTTGTACAGAGGATTGTAACAGAAGTGTGTGACAGGCACTATACAAGACTGAAGTCATTTATTTATCCACAGTGGAAATAACACAAGCAGCAGCAATTCAATGTGAAGCACTGACAACATTCTGAGGTGGAAGGAAACAGTATGGTCTCCATGTATATTCACTGAATCCTTAACTAGAGTCTAATAGCCATTTGGAGTCATGGTATGTTATACAAAATCTCACAGACTGCTTACCAGCTTCACACACATCAAACAACTAGGGCTTATCTATGTGAAGACTTAATGAGCAGCAATCCAAGATGTAACCATACTGCACATTAGTATGCCACATATTAAGTCCCATAATGCACTTTGGCAGGCTATCTGGCAGTATGTCCATTTCAAGCTTCACTTAAGTAGCCCAAGAACGAAATGCTTCTCAGCCACCTGAACACCTTTTTAACAATATAAAAAATGTTTGTTTCTGTCAATTTCTCTCTCTACATATAAAAAAAACTTGTGCTGTGGGACAACAGAGTGATGTCATCACATCACTCTGCATCCCACTTCCCTTCTCCCCTCTCAGCGGTGAGCAAAGGGGAGCCAAGCCTACCGCGTTGCGGCCTTGGCCCAGCCCAACCACCTGGCAGCCGCGGGGAGAGACCCAGGCCTGGCGAGGCCTTGGCCCGGCCCAGCCCCCCGCCCCAGCAGCTGGGGGAAGAGAGCGGAGCCGCTGAGTGGAGCCAGGGCTGGCGCAACCTCAGCCCTCCTGGGCTGCCGAGCGGGAAGGGGTAGAGAGCTGGGGCTGGCATAGAGAAGAGGAGGTAGAGTCAGGAGCCTGGCAGCCGGCGGGGTGTGTGTGTGTGTGTTTTGGGGGCATGCCAAGGCTGCCATGCCTCGGTCTGGCCCTCCCCAGCAGCCATGGGGAGAGCTAGGGTTGCCTACACCCCGGGGGAGGGGGGGAGAGGAGGGGGAGTGGCGAGCAGGGGGCACAGCACTCTGGTAAAATCCTAAAAAAATTCAGACAGATTTAAACAGAAAGTGTCACTGCACTTTGCTATTATGCTTAATTATTGCAAAAATCTCCCAATATAACTTGCTAGTTTTCTAGTAAGCCCTCTGGCAATTTACATGAGTAAGCAACATTAAACTGATTGCTTAGCTTTTCAAATACCAGCTATAATTCAAGGTCCTGAGTCTCTTCTAAAAAGCCTTAAACCCAGTTCTCAGAGACCACCACGTCTATTTCTGCACTGTGACAAAACAGCTGTGATTAGCTAGGAAACGTTTACTAAAAAAGGCCAAACTACACTTTATATTATTCTGGGCCACTGTATACTCTATAAACTTGCTGTCAGCAGAAATCAGGCTTTTCAGTCTTGCCACCTTCAGTACATGGTGCAAGAACATTTCTTCATGCAGGAATTTTGAGTGGGATTTCAACAGTGTTCAGATGAGCATTTCTGAAAACCCAATCAACACAAAAACACTAGTGAACTCACTCCAACATCACTTGGATGTCTGACCCTTGAAACGATGCAGGAGAAGGGAACAAAGAAGGTAGAACTGGGCTGTGCTCCCTGGGTACATATTCCTTGGACATAAAATGCCTGTATAGAGCACCCAGGCATTACAGTGACACATTTTTAAAGGCAAGAATAATAAATCCCTCTTATCAGGAAAGAGAGCCCCTAAATATGTTATAATACTAATACTCAGACATACACTTGCCCTGGGTCTATGCTAGCTTATCAACAATAGAACATTTATATCACCTGGCACTTCCGGAGCTCTGATCAGACTGACAGAGTATTCATCTTTGAATGCCTGCTTTAACACACATGCCAGAATCATGGAACAGGAACGCCAATAGGCCTGTAATAAAGAGCATTTCAAACAAATTTACTATACCGAAGTTGCCAATTCAAGCCAGATTCAAATAGCAACTCTTCCTTTAAAACTGAATTCCTCATAAGTATTTGCTAGTTTCCATTGTGCATTATTATTTTAATACAATGTACATATTTTATTTTGAATCATTTATACAGTGCTACAAACACAAGTTTTACAAAACAGATCACATGTACCCTTCCAGAAGTAGTTTTGAATCAACTGTCCTGATCTTTCAACAGCCCACTCATGTGGATCTAGCTGCAGGATCATGTGCTAAGAGACAGAACAATTGAACAGGTAAAGAAAGATGGATGAAAATTATATGTGAAAAAAACAAACTACAAAAGACTTCCAGAAGAAAAGTGTTTCAAGGAAGTGATTTGAAGGAGGACTATCTTGCAAACTATTCAAGTTACAGAAGACAGCATGAAAGACAGTGAAGCCAAAAGCATGACAAGGAGATAAAGGAAGAGGCAAGGAGAGAAGAATGCAAGCAATATCAAGTGAGAGAGGAATTAATAGCAAGTGAAAAGAGAAGTGTAACGAGGTGAGATTATGAAGGACTTTGAAGATGAGGCTAGGAAGTACTAGATACTGCAAATCTATGTCTTCAGTCCTAATGTAAGTTCTCAAGTTTACAGAATTTCAAGGAAGGATTTGAGCTGGAACAGTACACAGTGATTTTGCAGGCTGGTATTTTGCCCCAATAACCACATTTTGTTGTCCAGAATCTAAATGTTCACTAATAATTAAGATACTAATTCCTTATTGATGTGAAAATAAACTTTAAAATGAGAACCAGATATAAACTAATGTTAGAGGTGCCTACTTGCATCTTTAGACCACCTAAAACAAATGCTTTGGTGACTCAACTGACAGTTTAAACATTAACATTAACAACTATTATTCATGCCCACAGAAACCAAGGAAGTAGACAGATGTGGAACTTGAGTTGTGGGGTGGCGTTTGGGAGACTACCACTTATTTCTTCCAATGTGACCCTGTTTTAAAGCAGAGGAAAGGATAACCTTGCTTAGGCATTCCTCAGCGAAAATTATTCTTTCCTGAAATATTATTAATTAAAAATGTAAAGTAGTAAGTATTATTTTTAGTGCGCAATATATAATTAATATTTCTCATGTGATCTTTGAAAGGTATGTAGAAAAGACAGAGCATTTAAGTGATTTGCAAAAGATCACATACCAGAAATGGAACTCTGACACCCAATCCTTTGTATACTACAATACTCTTCTGTATTTACCTGTGGTCCCGTGTCCTGCACTTACATTACAAGCTACTTAAGGCAGAAACTCTTTTTGTCTGTTTGTATAGTGCCTAGCAGAGCGGAGTTCTGATCAACAACTAGACTCCTAGGCAGTACCACAATATAAATAGTGTAGGGTTATTAGCAAACTAAAATTACAATGTTTAGGTTATACATTTGTAGTTGTTACAAAAATTTAGACTAAAAACGTATTTTATGCATCTTACTATATTTTCATAAAGCTTCCCAACAGGCTTATTCCAATCGGCTGCAATATTTATCATTTGTTCATAAGGAGCGTGAAAGGGTTTCTTAATATCTTAATGGTTTTCATGCTTTAATACAATCTTTTGTTTCTATAGAGTGCAGACTAAGGGTACATCTAGACAGCAGGGCTATTTCAGGATAGCTACCCCACATTTTTAAAATACATCCGTTATTTTGAAATAACGGGCGTGCTATTTCGGCATCCCTGTAACCCTCGATCCACGAGGATTAAGGGATGTGTTGAAATAAAGCGTTATTTTGAAATTTGGCACTGTGCAGATGCACCAAATTTCAAAATAAGCTATTTTGAAATATAATTGAAATAAGATACATAATTTGCTCTATGCAAATTGCATATCTTATTTCGAGTTTAGAGTGCTGTGCAGATGCACCCTAAGATTTTGCTTTTATATTCAGATACAAAAACCAGTGGGGGTATAAAGCGCATCCAAACAGCAACAGATATGAAGCGAACAATAAATGTGATTTTAACAATTTTCATTCTCTCCTGTAACCAATGGAACTAGAATTTCATTCAAACTACTACCTAAGGCCATAACTTAAGAAATAAGGGATGTTAAATATCAGTTAATTGAATAGTTGAGTAACCTCATGAATTCTTATCAGTTACTTGACTATTCTAGGTGTCCCCAGGGGCCGGGCCAGCAGCCAATGCAATCTGGCCCCACTCCCGAGGACCCCCTGCCACTCTGTGCTCCTGCCTTTGTATCAGAGACAACAGCACAGGATGCCAGGTAGGAGCTGGTCTGCAAGGGGAACCAGTTTAAAAACTAGCTCCCCTCACGGACTGGCTGCCTGTCGCCTCATGCTGCTGCCTCTGAGGGATGGCAGTAGCCCCTGTCCGGAAGAGTGGGGGAGGCTAAGCTCCCGGACCTGGTGTGAGCTGGAACTGAGCCAGGCTTCCTGCCTGCCTACCTCCTAATACACTTTAAATAGAGCTGCGGCAGGGGTAGGTCTTGGACCCGTCATAAAGCAGCACTGAGACAGGCTGCTTGCTGGCCTGCTAAAAAATGTACTGGCTGGGTGGGGTGGGAAGGAGGGAATTCATGTAGTCTATAGCATTAACCTATAAGCTTTTGCTTATCAGTTAATTGGTTAATCGAGTACACTATTAAATCCCTACTACTCACTGAAGTCAATAGGAAAAACTTCCATGAGAACTGAATCAGGTCCAGACAAGAAACACTGCATAAAGAAATAAGACGTTGACTTACTTTGTTCACTTCCTCAGGATTTTCATCTTTGAAAGTAAGAAACTGAATTTCACATGATTTGGTCAAAGGCCTATACATGTCCCATAGCTCTCCATCCACAAGTGCCAATACTGATTTCTTACAATGCCATTCACTTAAGTCTAAAAAGAAGTGAAAGAATTCAAGACTGTTATCAACATCCCACTAATCTAGCTAAACTTTGTAATTTAGAGTTCTACTCTTATTATATCAAAATGCAAGTGTGATTTTTGTGGGAATGTTATTAGAACCCATGGAAATTAAATAACTTTTTCCTTAAATCCCACTATCTGTATTTTATACATGCCAAATTGAAATACTACATTTGTACGTAATGTTACCTGGATCACTATGTTTGTCCTTGCAATGACCACAATAGTAGTATCTGTCAGTTTGGATGGTAAAAACATTTTTGGCAGAGTGATTTATTGGCCGAGTGATACTCAAAGGGACAAACAGTTTGGGAGTCCATTTACTTACGCATGGCACAATTGTATGGAGTAGACAAAGCTTTGTTCATAACAAACACAGTGCCAGGGTGAGATTTGCTAACATATTTTACTTCAATCTTCTCAATTCGTGGATGCAGAGACAACTGCCTCTCTTTCTCCTTAGTAAAGAGTTCATTGCGCATCTGAACAATCTCAGCTGTTGACAGTCGGGAAACAGAAGCTGTAGAAATAAACCCTGGAAAAAGAAGTGATATAAATAAGCAACGTAGTTTCTCAAGATATTCACACAGATATTAATAGACTAATTAGCATCATCAACAAGTAGAGCCACTAACCCAACAAATTTTTAATTGTAATACACCTGTAACCATATATGGCGCTGACTTCCAGTTCACAATTAATGTTTGTGATGATAGCTCATTATGCAAAAATCAGACCCTAAATATTCAAAAGTTAAATAATATGTTCTTTAAATAGAAATGCTTAGCACAGACCTAAAAATGTTACTTGTAATCTTTCAGACTCTGCATTTGACTCTATTAAAAGCCAAGATTGCATCTGTGTCTCTCTACTTTCTCCTCAAGAATATGTAAGAGGAATTGTGGAATAATTCTTCCTCATAACATCTTGTGTTCTGATCCCGTATTGTAAATCCTTGAAGCATCCGGTCCTGTAAATTGTCGTCAGCTCCAGGGGAATAACCTAATGCTTTAAAAGAACACAAAAACCAAGGCATAACTACTTTATGCAATGGTATCCATGTGGAAACATTCCTCTCTGAGTCCTTACGACAATCATCTTACACCATGAATCTGAGATTTGATTACTTGTACCTTAGAATAAGTAACTACACATTACTGTCCATATTTATCCAGCACCACCTTTAACTCAATGAGTAGTAGGGATGTTAATGGTTAATTGGCAAGCTCACCCATTAAGGGGGCTGCTCCAGCCCTATGGGGTGTGCCATGGGCAGAGTACTCCAGTCTGGCCTGAGCAGCCCCCAATTGCAGTGGGCCTGGCCCCAGCACACTGCAAGCAGGGACACTCCAGCCTGGCCAGAGCAGTCCCCAACCACAGAAGAGGCCCACTGCCCCCTGACTGCAGCAGGTCATTCTAGCGCAGCCAGGCCTCCCACCAGTCCCATTTAACTCCTGAAACTTAACATTTAACCAATTAACTAAATGAGTTTTTACATCCTTAATGACTAGTCATCCTTAATGACCTACCAAATTCACTGACAGGAAAAAAAAACGTGACACAGACCATGAATCTGGTCTTTTGTATGCTTCTCCCTTGTACTATGCAGCTGTCACATGTGAAAAAATGTTTCTTAATTTGGGGGTCCTGACCCAAAAGGATGTTGGAGGTTGATAGATTATTTTGGGGGATCACGGTATTGCCATCCTTACTTCTCCCCTGCCTTCAGAGCTGTTCAGCTGGAGAGCAGCAGCTGTTGGACAGGCACACAGATCTGAAGATAGCACTTCACCAACAGAAAGGGAAAAAGAGAATGGAGGGCCCAGATCTGCGGGCAGCAGCTCAGAAGTAAAGGTAGCAGTATCACAACCTCTACAATAACCCTGCAATGTGTCACCCACCCACCCCCCCGCACACACACACTCCTTTTTGGGTCAGGACCCTATCATTACAACACCATGAAATTTCAGATGTTTATAGCTGAAATAATGAAATTTACAATTTTTTAAATCCTCTGACCGTGAAATAGACCAAAATGGACCATGAATTTGGTAGATCATAGCAATTATCATAAATAAGAAGCACCTCCAATCACTAAATTAAATCCATTAACTAAGACCAAGGCTTTCCTATATAGCCTTGCAAAGTTATGAAAATTTACCCAGCTGGCATCTCAGCTTTACCATAATTTTCATGCCTATTTAAAAAAATTTGTCCCCCGTAACTGAATTTTGCAAATCTTTTTTAATAACAAATATCTCATTTTATTTTAAAACATGAATTTTGTTACTTATACAAGTGATTCTGCAGACCGTGAGCGCGCACGCACACATACATGGGCACACCCCGCGTGTAGTTTCCAAAAAGTTTCACATTCAGTAGACCATGAGAAAATAATCCATAGATCACTAATTCACAATCAAATAAAACATTTTGGAAATCAGGCATTGGGATGGTGAGAATAATACTGTTACAAAGAAATCCACACAAGAGCTGCTTCCAAAGTCATAAGTCAAAACATTGTGTCTAGGCTAGGGAAGTAATAGTGTAGTCGATTAACCGATAAGCAAAAGCTTACTGGTTAATGCTATAGACAACACGTATTCCGTCCCCCTGGCCAGTAAATTTTTAAGCAGACTGGCCAGCAGCCCAGCTCAGTCCTGGCTTGCACGAGGGTCCAGGACCTACTCCCGCTGCAGCTCTGCATTTAAAGTGTATTAGGAGCCAGGCAGACAGGCAGCCCGACTCAGTTCTGGCTCAAGTCGGGTCCGGGAGCTCAGCCACCCTCCCTCCCACTAGACAGGCAGCAGTGCAAGGAGACAGGTGTAGGAGAAAGAGCCCAAAGCATGGGCCTGGCACTTGAACCAAAGTAAGCATGAATTATACTATGAGTAACAGACTGGTCATGTCAAATGCAAATGTTTGCCTGCAAGTCAATGTCCCTTGGCACTAGAACTGCTAGCACTGATAAAAGCACAGCAAGTATGTATTCCATCAGAACAGTACAGGGACACCCAGCTGAGTACATGATAAAACAGTGTGAAACAACAAGGCTATGTCTACACTCGCGGCTTCTTGCACAAGAACATCTTGCGCAAGTGTTCTTGTGCAAGAAGTCTTGCGCAAGAAAACGTCCACACTGCCATGTGCGAGCTGTGCTTTGCAAGAGCGCCCATGGCAGTGTGGACGCTCTCTTGCGAAAGCTCTGATGGCAATTTTAGACATAGGGCTTTCTTGTGCAAGAAATCTCTGAGCGTCCACACTGCCCTCTTGCGCAAGAGCCCCTGCGCAAGAGAGCTTACACCTGTTAAAGAGCGTAGCTCTTACGCATGAGCCCTCTCTTACCACACTGTACTGTAAATTTACTTGCACAAGAGCGGGCGGGCAGTGTGGATGCTCTGCAGATTCTTGCGCAAGAACGGCCGTACTTGCGCAAGAAGCCGCGAGTGTAGACATAGCCCAAGAGTGAAAGCATAACAATGGGTAGCGGATAAGAATGCTTTGGAAGAAACTACAAGGGGAGGTACCAAATCTGCACGCGCAGATCACCGGACAGCGCGGCTGGCAAGCAGAGCTCGCCAAGGTTCGGAGAGCCCTGTGTAAGATGATAAGTGTGGTGTGTATCATAGATTGTTCATTTCTGTCTATAAATGTTGGAGTACCTCACTTAACTCTTTGGCAGGCCTACAGGGCAATAACGAAATCCATACTGCCAAACAACTTGAATCCATTATCCTGGATACAAATACGTAACGGCTTGGAGGCCATCGAGCTACTAACAATTATTAACATACTTTGTTCGACAATAAACCTGACTTGGGTGCCTTCGTAGCTTATTTGAGTCTGTGGTCTTTGGGGACTCTTGTGAAGTCTATTATGCTAGCTACCTGCACAGAGCTGGCACAATATACTGAGAGAGCATACAAAAATGCATGCAGACGAACGTTTATCATCACTGACAGAGCAGGAGATCTGTCAGGGCGCCACACCAGTGAATCCTGAATGTACTGCATCACTGTCCTGAACTACTGCAACAGGCAGCCTGTCTGTGAGGAAATCTGGTTTTTAAACTGGCTCCCCTCATGGACCAGCTCCTGCCTGGCACCCTGTGCTGCTGCCTCAGATACAGAGGAAGCAGCGCAGAGTGGAAGGGGTCTCCTCGGGACTGGGGCCAGAGCACAAATGGCTCCCAGCCCCACCCCTGGGGACTACAGAATAGTTGAGTAACTTATAAGAATTCATGAGGTTACTCAACTATTCAATTAACAGATATTTAACATTCCTAGTCTAGGCAGATAAATCCCTGATTTATAATAGAGGCCTAGTCCACACTAGGAATTTATAGGTGTGAAAAAATCCAGAGATTTGTAACTACACTGACCTAACTCCCCAGTGTAGATTGTGCTAGGTTAACACAAGAATTCTTCCATCAAACCAGCTACTGCCTCTCTGGAAGGTGCATTAACTACAGCAATGAGAGCCTAGGTGGGTAGCTTGGTTCCCAGCTGGGTGATCCATGCCAGGTGTCTGGTCAAGTGCCCCATTCTCAGCAGCAAGTGAGGAGCTGAGAAGCTTGGGGTGGCTGGCCCATCCCCAGTGGGGAGCTCAGAAGCCTGGCTTTGTGCTCAGAGTCAAATCAGTTGCCATGCTCCTGGTGGGAAATGTGGAGCCAGAAGGCTGGGCAGCAGCCCGGATTAGAATGAGGAGCAAGGACGGCAGCCTGGCTGAGAGCCTGGGTGGCAACACGGACTGGAATGGAGGCTGGGCAACAGCCTGGCTAGGGAATCAGGAGCTGGTATTCTTGTCAATTTCACAGCTCCAGTATAGACAGGGACTGTGCTCTGAGCTACTCTACAGACCTACACTGGTACAAATACACCGCTGTGGGGTGGTACAAATCCACGCACCTGAGCGATACAGTTATACCAGCCTAACCACCCTCCCCCCGCCCCGCCAGGCGAGACGTGCTAGGCGGGTGGGAGAGCCTCTGAGCGTCTCGCTGTAGAGAGCATCTTCATTAAGGGGCTTCGGAATGGGCGTGGCAGACGTGCCCGATGCTCACGCGCTGTCAGTGCAGCCCAAGCCCGGCTCGGCACTGTGGGCGGCGGAGGGGCGGGACCGGGCGCTCGCACCGGGCTGACGCGGTGCAATGAACACGGAGCTTCCCGCCACACGAGTGCAGGGCCCGCTGGGGGGGGGGGCTGCTCCTGCTCTCTCCCAGCCTCAAGCGCAGGCCCCCGGAGGAGGAAGTGTCCCCGCCCCCCCCAGACGCAGACCCGGGGGGGGCTCCCCCCGCCGGCGCAGGGTCACTCACGGGCGTGTTGGCTGCGCAGGCAGCGAGTGGCCCAGCGCGCGGCCATGGCCCAGCTGCTTCCGGCGGCCCTCCCCGCAGGCACAGGCGGGCGCGCGCAGCCGGCGCAAGGTTCCCCCGGAAACACAGACCGCGGCGCAGGGATCCGCTTGTCGCTCCCGTCCCGCTTCGGCCGCTAGGGGGCGAGTCCCGGCCGAGCCGCTCAAGCCAACGGCCGCGAGGACCGGAGGCGGCCTGGCGCGCGCGCGCGACCTAAGCCGTATCCCTCCGCGCGGGGACGGGACAACCCTTGCTCCCGCACGCGCGCTGACCGCAGGGTAGCGCGCGCCCAGCCACAGACACAGGCGGCTCCTGGCCGCCTGGAATCCCCTTGCAGAGCCAGGCTGCTGCAGTAGCTGCAGTGCGCGGGTCCGTCCCCTTCCCAGTTCAGGGAGGCGAAGTGTAGCTAACTCAGGTCCCAGTCACCAGTGATCCCCAGCCCCTCTGCGACATCCAGGGTTTGACTGAGGCCGAGGACACCTTGGCATTAAAGTTCCTTCCACCACAAGCTTCCCCATCATTTTCCTCCCAGGAAAGGTGATTTGAGTCCAGCCGATACCTAGACACTGTCAAGAAGATGATTGAATCCACCAAGCCAACTTCTTAAATTGCTTACCCACGTTACAGCTTTGCTGTGTTCGCACATGACAGCGGGTCAGCCAGATCGCAACCTGACAACTTGAACTCCTATGGAAGTTAAAACATAAGGAAGAAAAAAAATGGTTAGCCCTAAAGTCACAGTTTAAAAATGAATTTAGAAAACACTGACAGAGTTGCAATGAATCTGCATTCAGTGAAAGAGTATTCTATGTAGGATTGGAAACCAGGACTTCTGGGGCCAGTGAAGTTTACGTCAACCTAATTATGTCACAGAGGAGTAACTGTGTTAGTCTGTAATTTAAAAAAAAAATTAAAAACAGCATTTGGTCCTGTAGCACCTTAGAGATTAACAAAAAAAAATAGATAGATAGTAGTATCATGAGCTTTCATGGGCACAACCTACTTCTTCAGAACGAGAGGTCCAGGGGTACAAATATATAGCAGAAAAAGAGGGGAGAGAGGGAGGGAAAATTAAAACCTGTCAATTAAAGTGTCCATGCTAAATGAGGCTAGAGTGGGGCAGTAATTATGTTAGTATACACTACAGCCTTATCCGGCATCCAGGGCCATTCCTAGGGTGGGGCGTGGGTCCTGGGGCAACTGTCCCCGAGTGACCTTAAGTAGGGCCTATGGTAAACCCACCTCCACTGCAGGCTTCACCCTACCTCTGCGCCACTTCTTTAACCAAATCCTGGCCCTGCTCTGCCCCTTTGCTCCCGAAGAATTCCCCCCAGGGATTACTGCAGGGCCTGGCATGGGGCAGCAGCAAGGGTTGTCCCCTGCCTTCCCTCCCCTGTGCTCACCATGGCAGAAGTGAGACCAACCCAGCAGCCTGCTCAGTTCCATTCCACTGCCCTCTCCCAGCCCTCTGCACTCAGCTTCATCCCTGCTGGTGCCTCACACCAGGCCCCTCAGTAACTCCCAGGCCCTGCCCATAGAACGGTTGAGGTGGCTGCCACTGGGCCCCCCAAAGCACAGATCATGGGACACCCACCCCAAATTGTCCAATGGATGGGAGAGCTATGACTGCATCTCCTGTCTGGGGTCATACATCCCTGGGAACTGGGGGGCAATACAGCACACTTTTGCTTTTATTCATTACAAATTTATTTTTTTAATCTTGTCTTGATACTTATATCTTTCTTTGCATGGGTATTTGAAACTTTTTATTTAGTGTGTATCACAGTTCTGGAATGCTTGGGGACCAAATCCTGGCTCCTTCTTCCTCCTCCTTATGCCACTTTGTCAGCACAGAGAAGATGAAAAGCTACCTGAGGGCTAGCAGCATAGAGGACATATTGGAGTCAAAGCTCCAAGGGGACATGGTTGTGCCACTGCTGAACTTTGACAATCCCCAGCTGGAAGAATGACCTTTTGTGGAGACATTACCATCCAGTACAACCTAAAGGAGCCCTGAAGCTGCTGTAAATTTCACATAGGTTAAACTGGCTCTTGAACAGCCCCTGAACTGGAGGAGCAATCAAGGTAGTATAATGTTTGGCTGCATCTGCAGATTCCACTGCTTAAATGTATTTTGATCCATGATCTCACAACAGGCTCATAGTTATCAGACTGTGTCCTCTAACATTCTATACCACAATTTTTCATATAGTTAGCATTAGAGAACAAAAACCTGGGTCCATTAGATCTCTGTGAATTGAGTCAAGAATCAGCGTGGGGGCTTATTTTTAGTTGCACAAATTGCATTTTCAGCAACATGTAGAGGACTTACTGGGTTACTTTAATCAACCTGTTGATCTAGACCAAAATAAAGCTGGGACAAAACCCAAAGGACTTCTGACTGAAAAAACACCCTGAGAAGGATTGGCTGTATTTGAACGGATTTTTATTAAATGAGAATCACAGCATATTCGGAGCTATGTCATAGGGAAAGAAGTCTCAGAGGGGTAACCGTGTTAGTCTGTAACTTTAAAAACAACGACTGTGGCATTAGCACCTTAGAGACTAACAAAAATATAGTTACAGGTTGTGTCTCCAAAAACCAGCACTCTCTAGTCCGGCAACATCTCTCATCCGACAGCACCAGAAATGCTCCTGGACTAGGGAGCCTGGGAGCCTAAGGGCAGGAGGGACAGCCAGGCTGGGGCAACAGGGTTCACAGCCCAGCTGGGGACAGCGTGGAAACGCAGTGCAGGGCCAAGTTGGAGTCCACCGGCAGCACAGGTAGGCATGGAGCCAGAGTTTCTTGGCACCCCCAGGAGCATGGTGCTAGAGTTGAGTCCTGCAGCAGCCCAGGGCCAGACCCCTGAAGCAGCACACGGGAGTGTGGGGCTGGAGCCCCATAGCAGCCTGCTAGAGTGCAGGGCCTGGGTGAGAGGCCAGCAGCAGCCTGCTGAAGCGTGGCATCAGAGCCCCTCAGCCTGCTAGAGCACAGAGCTAGGGCTGGAGCCTCAGTGGTGCCCCCAGATGCACGGTGCCAGATCCCGGCGATAGCAGCCGGAACCTGTGCTGCCCAGGAAGCCAGCAGCAACTGGGCAAGCAGCCCAGCCAGGTTGGGGAGAATGGCGGGGGGGCGGGGCACGGGAGGCAGGGTACTTGCTGGGGCTGCCTGCCAACAGCATGTGATGGGGTTTGGGGCCGGTGGCAGGAGACCATCTCTGGTCTGGCAAATTCTCTTCTTCAGGACTGGTCAGGAATGCCAGTGCTGGACCAGTAAGGTCCAACCTTTAGTATTGTGAGCTTTCATGGGCAAAACCCACTTCTTCAGATGAGCTTGAGTGGCTTTTGTTTTGGGAAAAAAGATGGTCAGTGTAGCCTATCAAATTACTTTCCTATCATCTAATAATATATGTGTGTTAATTTAGATTAATTCGGTAATAGTTAAAAGCTGTAATGCAAGAAATCTTCTAAAAGTTGCTCTCAGCGTTCCCGTAGGCCCTTTGTGTTAGCTTGACTGATGTCTGGGTTCAGGTGTAATACACTAGGCCTTATGTTTCCCCAAGTTTGTGAAGGCCCGCTAATACTAACACAGCTGCACTCAACTCCTTGGGGGAGGGCTTTGCCATTAACCCACCTGGGCACAGGTCCATGCCCTTCCCTAGCTGGGGCCAAGGCATGTTGGTATATAGGAGTCTAGCAAGAGCCCAAAATTAGTGCTCCTGCTGCTTGTACCTGTCTGCGTGCATATGCTGCTTGCTTTCCCCCACACAGCCAACCACAAGCCTGTTGGTGCCATGCACTCACTGGACTGTGTGGCAGTCCAGATGCCATTAGATGTAGAAGCAGCATGGGTGCAGTATAGCCCAGCCCTAGGCTGTCTGGTAAGTCGGGTTCCCCTGCAGTGCAGTGGCTCCTGCTCTAGAGTATCACGAGATGGTACAACCTCTGAATGCACTTTCCAACGAGTGCCATGCAGGGGTGGCCCGTGAGCCTAGGCAAACTTGGCAGTTGCCTAGGGGCGCCGCCGGCACAGGCGCCCGATGATGACGTCACGGGGCGCCGGGGCGCCTTGTGATTACGTCACGGCCATTGACGGCCGTGCAGGCAGGGGGGCACCGATCGCACCTTCCACCTGGGGCGCCAGCTGCCGCAGACGGCCTCGGGCCGCTCCTGGTGCCATGTCTGCATTACAATCGATTGCAGGGTTGCACTTGAATGAAAGAACATACATCAACTCACGGTCCAGGTCAAGTAATATGGGGTTATATTTTATGTTTTGTCCATGCTGCACCAGGCTGTTTGCAGGATCTGCAGAAGCGGAGGTTAGCAGACTTCCATGGTTGAGACATGGTCTCACCTAAATGGTTTCCCAGGACTGAAAAAGGGGAACTTAGGTCTGGACTTTTCACCCACACAGGATGGTAGGGAAAATACCCTCGGATTCAGTAGATGTATTATTAAATATAAGTCCCAAATAATTGGTTCAGGCTGAGTTGAATAATCAGGACACAGGTTGCGATAGATAATCACAAAGGCCCATGGCAACAAATTGACGTATATGATAATAAGTTAAGAGCAATGATACATTGACCAATAGGAAAAGAACACTTCAGCATTAGAAACATCCCCTACTGAATATGCATCAAACATGTTATCGTCAGCGTCACTTGGTATAAAAGTGGAACCCCAGCCTAGGGGCGAGAGGGAGGAGAAGATGTAGTCCTTGGAAGGGCCAGAAGGATGGCCCCTGGTGATGGGGAAGGTGAAGATAATGAGAAAGATGATGGGCTAACACCTAAAATAGTTCTAGAAGGAATGATGTAAGTATATGGTATGGAAATATGGATGTACATTCCCTGTCTTATGAAATTGGGGTGTTTTTGACTATGCTAACCTTATTAATAAACTATAAATATTGTAAATATCCAAGGGTTTCTATAGTGTGAGTGTTGCAACCATGCACATCAGGGTTCCCAATCATCGTATAATTGAATACTGGGCCTGATCCTGGGACAAAGAACCTGTCAACCCTAAGGTGGGTATTTAGAATTTAAACATAATCTTAGATCAGGCTACATCAGGTAAGAATAGAAAAGAAGGGAAAAAAGCCAAAAATTATTACAAGGCTGAAGTCTCCAAATGCCCACTTGAAATTCAGAAAAAATGTGATTTTCTTTTGTAGTGTGCATAAGGTGGGATGTTGTCCTTGGCACCCCTTTACCTAAAGCACTACTAGCCCCAACAAGACCCTACTACATCACAGGCACTTGACCTTATCAATACTATATCTTGATGGCTCCAAGCCCACCAACTCTAATGATGAACATATTCTCAAGACCAGTGGTTCTCATACTTTTGCATTGCTCACCCATTCCACACAATACACCGCTGAGTGCGATCTTCCCCCTTCCCTAAAACTTTTTTTTTTTTTACATTTTTATACATTCTGGAAGCAAAGCAGGGTTTGGTGATGTAGTACGATTACCAATTTTCCCAACCACATGGACTGGACGCCATTTGTGGCAATGGTGTGTGGTATGTCCAATATGGAAATATGGTTTCCACTGCAGGCACTTCTGCTTTTGAAATATACAAGAGCCCTGTGAGGCTCTTGTACATTTCAAAAACAGAAGTGCCTCAGGGAACACTGGGCGAGCGGGGACTCAAGCAGTCCCCACTCGCCCCATGCTCTCTGCAGCACCCCCCCCTCTTGCTGTCTCTATGAAGGCAGCAAGGCAGGGACAGAAGCTGGTGCTGGGAGGAGCTGGCTCAAAAGCTGGTTCCCCCAGCACCATCTCTGGGGTGCTGCCTGCCCCCCCGCTGCCTCTGATAGGGGGGAACTCTCTATCAGAGGCAGTGGGGAGGGGAGGGGATGCTGCTGTGAAGCAGCCCCTGTGTGCGGAGGTCCCAGCGGGCAGCAACCCCTGTTCTCAGTGGCCAGGATTGATCGCTGATTGCTGCACCTCTGCATTTTAAATGTAGTAAGAGCCCAGTGGCTTATTTAAAATGCAGAGCCACAGTGCAGGTGGCTCTGGAGTCAGCGCGAGCCAGGACTGCTTAGTCCTGGTTTGAGTTGGCTCCTGGAGCTACCTTTGCTGTAGCTCTGCAGAGGCGCTTATCGACTAATCGTATAGTCTAATTGTATCGACTATACAATTAGTCAGATAATCACATTTTAATATCCTTATCACATGGTATCGGGGTATTTCTCAGACAACCATTAGGCTATGTCTACACTGGCGGCTTCTTGCGCAAGAACATCTTGCGCAAGGGTTCTTGTGCAAGAAGTCTTGTGCAAGAAAACGTCCACACTACCATGTGCGAGTTGTGCTTTTGCGCAAGAGCTCCCATGGCAGTGTGGACGCTCTCTTGCGTAAGAAAGCTCTGATGGCCATTTTAGCCATAGGGCTTTCTTGAGCAAGAAATCCCTGCCGAGCATCCACACTGCCCTCTTGCGCAAGAGCTCCTGCGCAAGAGTGCTTACACCTGATAAAAAAGAGTGTAACTCTTGCATAAGGAGCCCTCTCTTACCACGCCGTACTATAAATTTCCTTGCGCAAGAGCGGGTGGGCAGTGTGGATGCTCTGCAGATTCTTGCGCAAGAACGGCCGTACTTGCGCAAGAAGCCGCGAGTGTAGACATAGCCTTATTGTTGTGTGCTTTTGGTTTTAAAGGGCAGTAATGTTACATTATCCACCTTCAAAACTTTCTTCTCTGCCAGATGCCTACTAAAAAACTTGGCAACAGTTATTCTGCTGGTGTGATAAGCTATCATGTTCAGTCAGTAACATTTCAAGTTTTCTTTGTACTTTGCCATTGATTGTTCTGTTTCCATCTGCCATCTTTGTCTTATAGTGAGCATATGTCTGCACTATAGCAGCACAGATACAGAGCTGCAGCCATGCCACTATAGTGCTGTAGCATAGACACTTCCTACATTGATGGAAGGGGTTTTCTGTCAATGTAGTTAATCCATCAGTAGTTAGGTCAACTGAAGACTCCTACATTGGGATTAGGTCAACCTCACTATGATGCTCAGGGCGTAAAATTTTTCACAGCCCTGAACAACATAGCTAGGTCAATCTGAAAAACATATTCAGATCCATTATAGAGCGCTTGCCTTATTTCCCTGAAAAAGCAAGCCAACACAAAGGAAAGAAAAAAGGGTATTCTGATCTCTCACACATGTAAATCAGGAGTAATTCTACTGAAGTCAGTGGAGTTACACTGGTGTAAAATTTGTGTAAATTATATCAGAACTAGGCTCTAAATCTGAGTTTTTCTCTGGCAATTAGTATTGGAAGTCTACTACATTTGATAGACACATTAGATAGGTATTCTTCAGTTCACCCCATTGCCTGATGACAGTACCCATTACCTCAATGTGTAACTCCTTAATCCCCTTTCCCAATCACTGTTCCTGCATCACCCAAATTGTCATTTTGTCTCTTGATGGGGCTTACCCCCCACCACAGTCAAAGCTAGTAAATGTACCCAATTAGTCATGCTCTGCACCTAGCCAGCCAGAGAAGCAGAGCTGAGACATAATAAATAGACTGAAAGATGCCAATTGGGTGGGGAAGGAGACTTTCTTAGGGTATATCTGCATTGTGCATTCCTTTTGGCTCTACATATATACACTAAATGCCTTCTCTAGCATGTGATAAATAGTGATGTAGTTTGAGAGGCACTGCTTAGGTGAGTAAAAGACATTGCTGATCCCTGTGGATATGTAACCAAGTATACCCTACTCTACGTGCCCAAGCAGTGCCTTCCTATCTATCCTGCTCTGTTTATCAGTGTAGTATCCCACAGCTGCCTCCCTGCTTCTAGAGCCTGCCCCTGCCACAATGAAAGATTGGACACTGGGGAAAGGTTCTGGCAAGAGGCATGCAGTGGGGAAAAGCTCCAGTAGCTCCCCACAGCTACACACCACAGCATGGATGGCCTGCTTTTCACTGCATTGTGCAGCTACATACATATACCATACATGCTGCTGCTAGTGGTGTGTAGTGTAGACGTAGCCTTTGAAGATGAAACTACATTCTAAAACGGGTGGGCAAAAGCCACCCAGCAGGCTGGATCTGGCCTGCATAGGGCTTTCATCCGGCCCACGTGGCTGTTCCAGGCCCCTAGTGTGTTGCCTGTGAGCCGGAGACATGTGAGCCCTTTCAACTGTTTCTATTTAAAGGGCTTTCACCTTCCCCGCACCTGTTGCTTGGCAGCTGTGGGGAAGGTGTGAGCCCTTTGAATAGAAGCAGTTGAAAGGGCTCACATGTCTCCGGCTCCCTAGCAATGTGCTAGTGATGCCATTGCTGTGAGCCCTTTTAACTGTTTCTGTTTAAAGGGCTCCAGCTTCCCAGGCAGTTGCGTTGTCTGGCAGCCACCTGGCAGGCACAAGCCCTTTAAATAGAAGCAAGTGAAAAGGCTCGCACCTCCAGCCCAACGCTAGCTCATTGCCTGGGAACCAGGGACACACTAGCCCAGTGGTTCCCAATGCGGTGCCCGGGGGCGCCATAGCGCCCGCCGGGGCATTTATATACTCCTGCTGAATGATTTGCGCCGGCGCACGGCGCATGCGCGGTGCCGGCCCCGGGCGCGCAGCGCATGGGCGGCCCCTGCCACAGGCGCACAGCACATGCGCAGTGCCGGCCCCGGGCGCACGGCGCATGGGTGGCTCCTGCCCTGGGCGTGCGGCACACGCGCGGCACACGCGCGGCACACGCGCGGCGCGTGAGCGGCCCCGCCCCCAGATGCCCAGCAGCCCCAAAAGGTTGGGGACCACTGCACTAGCCCTTTCAACTGCTTCTATTTAAAGGGCTCGTGCCTTCCTCATGGCTGGCAGGCAATAGCCCCAGGGAAGGCATGAGCCCTTTAAATAGAACAGCTAAAAGGTCTCACATGTCCCCAGCTCCCAGGCAACACACTACCAGCAAGGCCAGGAGCTGCGAGCCATTTAAATAGCAGGAATTGACAGGGCTTGCAGCTCCTGTCTCCCACCAACATGATGCCTGAAAGCTGCATAGGAGATGTGATCCCTTTCAACTCCTACTATTTAAAAGGTTCCACCCCTTCTGTCTGAGGCTCTGCCCCTTCTGTCCAAGGCCTGCCCTTTCTGAGGCAGCCCATGAGCACTTCAAAAAAATTTTAAGTGGCCTTCGCTCAAAAATTATTGCCCACTCGTGGTCTAAAAGATCTATCTCATCATTGGGAAGATTTCTGAAATTCAGGGTAAAGTTTTTCTTCTGAATTTCTTCCCATTATCTCCCTTTATATCACCCTAAATCATTAATTTCCATGCTGACCCTGTCAATCCTTAGAATCATGTTCTAATCCAAGCCAAATAAATCTACGTATATTAATGTCACAGTCTGGCTCAGAAGCATCTCCTTGAACTTGTTCAAATCAGTAGTAAAAACAATAAGCATGGAGATTTGCTGAGCAAAAGTGAAAGCTCCAGTAAATGTTTGATGGTGTTTCATTGGTGATGGAAAGAAGATAAGAGTAAATGCTCAGGAAGTTGAGGCAGCTAATGCCAGTATTACTATGTCTGGATTTTTAACAGTGCAATTAAAAATTAGAAGAAAACAAATTAAAATGTAACGTTATAGCCAGTTTAGCCTGCAAATCAAACAAATTGCTGAAGTAAGCATGTGAGAAAGCTCAGTCTCCAATGTCCTAGAGTTTACTGTTACAAAAATGGAAAGACATTTTCAAAACCAATGCAGCAATGATAGAGATGTTCAGCTATCATGAAGAAAAAATATATTAAAAGTGCTTTTGATAGATTAGTCAATGTTTGTTTAATACATGCTTTACATCCCTCTGTTGTTTACCAACTATTAATTACTATGGGGAATGATAGCTTCACATGAGATTCCTAAAACTAGGAATATAAACATTTGTCTTTTTTATTCAGTTCTCTGTACTGGTGCATGTATATGAAGAAGTAAGCACTTTGGAAGAAAAGTTATAAATCTGTGATACTGCTGACCAGTAGTTAATTTGAGAATAATGGCCTTTCCCCCTGTGGGATTTGTTTTCACCATTTGGAATTAGGGTTATTAAAGTTTTTCCATGATTTCTGTCAGTTTCAAAAAATTATCACATGCATACAAATGAAATGAAGCCAGAACAGAACATGAAAAATATAATCCAAGATTTTTGACAGGACAGAAGGATTCTATGTGGAAATCTTTCTGAATCCTTCTCATTTGCTTTTCTCTACATATTTTTGCCTGAATTGCGCAACATAACTTAAAAATATAAAAAGTAACAGGTGTCACTAGGCATACAAACTAAGCTGCTGTATATTTAAATTGGATTTATAATTGTTTTAACAAATTAGTAGCGGATTTGCTTGAGGAGAGCACCTTAGGAATCACTGGCAGTTCTATTGATTCATAACTATTTGTAAAGACACTGTACACTTGTAGTTATTTAGTAGTTATGTGTTTTATCTAGGAATATCTTTAATATCTAAAAAGTGTTTAGATCTCCCCCTTGTGGAGTCATTTACATGCTTTGCAAAGTGAGTGTTAAGTTGGCAGAAAATGCAACAATTCTGATCTGGTTACATTTTATACACAGATTGACTTCACACGGTGCAAGGCAGTGGAGGAAAATCAGGTTCACTGCCTTACATTTGATAACTATTCGTCTGTTGTATGAATCCAATCCTGTATCAGAGGACATTGGTAGCTTTGCCAGTGACGAGACGACAAAAATCAATCCCTCCATAATCCTTGGAGTAAAAACCCTGTTTCTCTCTGTGCCAACCATTATGAGAGTGATACTGGAATATAAACAAATACAATTCTACCCTCGCATAGAATCACAGATATTTTATTTCTCTGCTCAGACTACACTCTGTGCCAGCTATTGTTCCCGGGCGTGGGGCAGCTGCGTAGGAAGCTAGGATGATACCACAGAGTGAGTATAAAACAAAGGTTACGTTTGCCCTGTGTATGCCAAAATGACGAGGAATTGATCAAAAGAGTAACATGAATGTTCAGAGCAGCACGCAAAAAGCGGGGCTGCTTTGGCTGAGCTACTGCAGCCAGGGTGGATGGGATTCCCGTTACAGCTGGAAATAACTCTTCCTTTCAAAGTCCGCCTCCCTACCCCCTTTTTCCACCCCGGGCTCTGTGGCTGTGTTACCACTCTCCCGCCTCGGCCGCGGGGAGCCTGTGCTGAGAGCAACATTGACCAAGAGAGAGCAGGGAGTGTCCGCAGCCCTTTCCGCGCTTGGGACCGTCTTGCCCGCAGCGCGCCCGGCAGTGCTAGGACCCGGCTGAAACCTTCACACCCAGCCTGGGCGGCTGCGGAGTCGCCTTCCCGCAACTCCCCCCGCCGGAGGGAGCCGGAGAGCCCCTGCGGGAAGCCCGCAGGCTGCTGCAGCCGCCTCGCTGGAAGCAAGCAGCTGGCGCTGGAAGATGGCGAGCCGTCGCCTCCTGCCGCTTCTCCTCGGCACCCTGGGGGCTCTGTGCTGTAAGTGGCGCCTCTCCCCCCTCGCCGCCGCTGCCGGGCCCGGCTGGAGGGCAGGGTGCGGATGCGGGCGCGGGCGCAGCCCCAGCCCAGCTGCTCGCGGCGCCCTTTGTTCGCCCGCCTGCCCCGGGGCGCTCGTCCCGCACAGCCCCGCGGCCGAGTTAGCCAAGGCTGGCTCCGACCGCCCCCCGTTGTGCGGGGACCCTGGCAGTGGCACTGCTCGGAGAAGGGCGGGGAGGGGCTTTCTCTCTGCGGGCTGGAGCGGGCCCCGAAACGAGCTGCATCCCGTGCAAAGTGATGCGGAATTTGGAAAGGGTGAGCGGGGCTCAGCGTTTGTGGTGGCGGTGTATGAGCTACGCTAGCCGGAATGCTGCTGGTAGGGCCCGTTTGGGGCGCCGCTGACTCTTCTGGAAGGTGGCTGGGCTAATGGGCTCCTTTCCTTCCACCTGTTGCTTTAAGCTTCCCCTGGGATCTGGGAAAACTTAAAAAACAATAGATAGTCTTGCAGCACCTTAGAGACTAACAAAAAATGTAGATGGTACCATGAGCTTTTCTGGGCATAACCCATTTCTTGAGCTGAAGAAGTGGGTTGTGCCCACAAAAGCGCATGGTACCATCTACGTTTTTTGTTAGTGCCTAAGATTCTACAAGACTCTCTGTTGTTTTTTAAGTTTTCCCAATTACAAACTAACACGGCTTCTTCCCCTCTGAAACCTGGGATCTCAGTTTGCAAGGAGGGGATCGCTTTGTTATCTGAGGAGTTGTATCGCCTTGGTGAGAGGAAGGGTTATCAGCAAATGGGGAATTGGTCAGAGGAAGGGTTATCACAGCCCCAAGGGAATCCTGGACATGCAGGGCTGGAGGGGACTTGGACTAAACCATGTCTGCCCGGGGTCTGTCCAGTCTGTTTTTTAAAACTTCCCAGTGTTAGGGTTTCCACAATCACCTATTCTGGAGTTTAATCACCTTTACTGTTTGCAAGTTGTTCCTATTATCTAACCTAACTCCTTTGCTGCAGATTAAATGTATTACTGCCTATACTTTTAATGAAGGTGGAGAACAATCACTGTTCTCTAACAGCCCTTATCATATTTGAAGACTATCAGGTCCCTCCCAAGTCATCTTTTCTCAAGACTAAACCTATCACATTATTGTGACCTCCTTTCCCCCCCTTCCTCCTTCTAAACCTTTTACTGATTTTCTTGCCCTCAGCTGGACTTTTTCCAATTTATCTATCTTTTTCCTAAATTTTGATGTCCAGAATTAAACACAGTACTCCAGCTCTAAGGTATTGCCAGTGCTGGGTGAGGCATTTCCCATGTCTTATATGTACCCCAGAATATTAGCCTTCTTTACAATTGTATCGCATCATTAAACCCTTCTGTTTGTGGATTAACCTTAACTCCTGGGTTCTTTTCAGAAGTTAGGGATGTTAAATAACGGTTAATTGAATAGTCGACTAAGTGCATGAATTCTTAGTGGGTAGTCGACTATTCTATAGTCTCCAGGGGCAGAGCCGGCAGCCAGTGCGCTCCGGCCCCACTCCCGGAGAGCCACCTACCATTCCATGATGCTATTTCTGTATCAGAGGCAGCAGCATGGGATGCCAGGCGAGAGCAGCAGCCTCCCCTGCCTCCTCTTCACCCCTGCGCTGCTGCCTCTAGTAGAGGCCACAGGGCGGGGGGAGGGCAGGCAGAGCTGCAGCTAGGAAGAACTGGCTTTTAAGCTGGCTCCCCCAGGATCAGCTCCTGTTTCCCCACCCCCATTGTTGCCTCTGATACAGAGGCAGCGTGGGCAGGAGGGAAATGGGAGTTGTCAACTAGATGAACCGATAAGCCTAGGCTTATCGGTAATCATCTAGTCAACTATTTGTTGATATCCCTGTCAGAAGTACTGCTGCGTATCCACTTATTTCCATTTTGTAGTTCTCCATTTGCTTTTTTCCTCCTTCCTTAATATTTTGTACTTGTCTTTAGTGAATTTCATTTTACTGATTTCAGACCAGTTCTGTAGTTTGGAGGACAGGATTAGAATTCAAAACAACTACAGCAAAGTGCTTACAGTGCCTCCCAGCATGGTGTCCTCTGCACATTTTTATAAGCATGCTCTGTTATCTAAGTAAGGGGTGGCCAACCTGTGGCTCTAGAGCCACATGTGGCTTTTCAGAAGTTAATATGTGGCTCCTTACATAGGTACCAAATCCAGGGCTGGAGCTACAGGTGCCAACTTTCCACTGGGCCGAAGGGTGCTCACTGTTCAATCCCCAGCTCTGCCCTAGGCACTGTCCCTCTCCACCCTTTCCCCCTAGGATCCTGCCACTTCCTACCCTCTCCACTGAGCCTGTCACACCCATGCTTCCCCCCTGCAGTGTCTTCCACTGAGAGCGAGCTGATCATAGTGGGCGGGAGGAAAAGGAGGAGGAGGTACTGACGGGTGGGGCTGCCAGTGGGAGGGATGTGCTGAGAGTGGTGTGAGGGGGGAGGGAGATGTTTGGGGCTAGTGACATATAAGTGTTGCTCTTTGGCAATGTGCATTGGTAATTCTGACTCCTCCTCAGGTTTAAGTTGGCCACCCGTGATCTAAGTCATTAGTGAAAATAGTGTATAGCACTCAATCCCAAAAGACCCCTGTGACACTTAACTTGATATGTCTTCCCAGTTTGACAGCAAACCATTGATAGCCACTCGTAAGAATATAAAATTTCATCCTCTTGTACATCCACTTTATAATAATTTAATCTAGATTGCATTTCCCTAATTGGCTATTGACAAGCTCATGTGGGACTGTGTAAAAAAGCCTTACTAAAGTCAAACTATATTGGGTCTACAGCTTCCCCCCTTTCCACTAGGCTTTGTAACCCCAGTCAAAAAAGGAAGTTAACTTGGGTTGTTATATGCATGGATTTATTAAGAACAAGCACAAAAGCTCTTTTGGGCAATGACTTTTTGGCCCGCGGCCCACCCCGCTCAATGCAAAACTTTCTGTGGACCACCAGCTGGCCATTTATGATGACAAAATGCCTTTGCTTATCTCTAAATACCTTCAATATTAAATTATTCATTAGATTACTGGAACTATAAAATTAGAGGGGGTGTATACAACCAATAAGAAAGGAAGTAGTATAAATCAAAATCAAGATATTAAGCTCTTTAACTTTATCATTTTCATTTGCCAAACTTCATTTTAAATAAAGTAAAATATTAATTGATGTTCAAAACAAAAGGTTTCAATGTTATCTTTCTTTATGGCATGGGGAGGGGGGAAACCTTTTGTGTGTCCTGGACTACAGATTCACAGAAAAATCAACTAGGTGCCACACAAAAGTGAGAGGCCACCCCCCAAAAAGACCTCTCACCCTCACTGATCTGGCCCCCAATGGAAGCATCTCATTCCCCTAGCACTCCAGACCCTGGTGAGAGAGGGCAGGGAGGACCAAGGTCAGGGCTACGCACAGGCAGATTAATTCCCAGGATCTTAGTATTAGTAGATTCTGTGAGCCCTCTTAGGCTCTGGGGTGAAGCCAAAAAGAAGGGTTCATTGTGGGGGAGGGGACTGCCAAGGAGTGGGATAGAGATAGGGGTAAGGGTAGGGGGTCTGAGTAAGGAGTGGGGTGCTGGAGCAGGCTGGGAGTGGGGGTCTGACTGGGAGTTTGGGTGCAGGAAGGGGTGAGAGTGTGAGGTCTGGCCAGGAGCAGGCTGTCTGGAAGGAAGGGAGGGTGCAGGAGTGGTTGTCTGGCAGGATGCAGGAGCAAGGGAGGGCGCAGGAGTGTGCTGGAGGTGTGAGGTCTGGGTATGAGAGGGATGCGAGGTGCCTACCTGGCTTTGCATCCCCTGCTGCTCCCAGGCGAGGCTCCCAGGCATGGCCTCCTGCTGCTTCCATTGGCCATTATTCCGGCCAATGGGAGCAGCAGGGAAAGCCTCCAGGCAGCACATCCATGCGCTGCTCTTCCCCCACCTGGGGGGAAGGGGAGCAGCAGCAGCACATGGATGTGCTGCCTGGAGGCTTTTCCTGCTGCTTTCCTGGAGCCACTTGCACCCCCTCTACCTTAGAGCTGGATCTCAGGGCTTTCTCCTCCCTCCAGTGGGAAGCCAGGGCTGGTACTCTAACCCAGGAGTGGGGACCCTAAGGCTCGGGGGCTGGATAAGGCCTCTGACAGGTTGCCTTGATCTGGCCCCAAAGCTTAGGTCCTCCCCCAGCATTGGGGAGCCTGTGATGGTGCTCCAACCCCCCCGCCACCTCCCCACAGCCCCTGACTGATTTTTCTGTGGGTCAGCAGCTCCCAACCCAAAAAAGGTTCCGTACCCCTCCTCTAACCTCTCGGAGGTGGAGAGGGGCAAGGCTGGAGCTCCAGCATGGACTCCCCTATGCAGAGGGACAGATGGCTGAGCTTTGAGCCAAGGTCCACCTGCAAAGCAGCCACGGACCACTAGGGTCCGCAGACTGCAGTTTGAGAATTGCTGCACTAGTGCAGTAATAATTAACAATAACAAACCCTTGTCTGTAAAGCCAGTCTGTTTATCTACATGATTAGAGTGCCATACTGTGCCCATCATTGTGGTAGCTTAGGCCCAGTTTGTGTTATAATGTTAGGCTAATGTAAGTTGACTTCTTTGTGCAAATGTGTCTAGCTGATGTAAATACCCTGTTACGCTGATGCAATAAGTGTCTATTCCTGTGGTCGATAATACAGTGCAAATATAATCTTTTCCCAATACTGAGTCAAATTCTGCAGTCCTTTACCTCATGGTCCTGTAAATGACCATGATCCCTCTGAGTTCTCATATTTCAAATTTTTATATATATTTGTATTTTTGTTTGTTTGTTCTTGGGAGCCGCCTTGAATATTTTAAATAGAAAGGCGGGGTAAAAATATTTAAACAAATAAATAAATAAATAGCTCTTTGTGAGTGAACTCCTGAACTCTTGTGGAGCTCCACTGATTTCAGTAGAGCTTTGGATCTGGCCCCAGATGAACAAAACTATTATTGTTTTACTGTATTTGAACCTAGGAGCAAAAGCCAAAATATGTATCCACCCTGGAAATAAAAACAAACAGCTTCAGTACAAATGGGGGGAATGTACTGATAAAACATAGAATGTATTGAAACTTTTGTAAGTAATCTGGTAAACAGGCGTGTTTCAAAGAAAGTTGTTCATTTTCTTTAGTAAAGCAGTTTTCAGGGTGGTGTTTTTGCAAATTAATGTAGCAGGTTGAAACTGAAATTTTCCTATGTCTGCAGAAAGTTTTAATGTGTTATGTAAAACAAAAATAATACCCAAAACTTTCCCTTAAAGTTTCAGAAACTTGACACAGTTCTATTGACAGCATGGTTCTGAAGGTAACAAAAAAGCAAAATGAATCAGAAAATAAACTGTTTTGCCCATGGGCACATTAAACATAAATATGAAAAGCTGTAACAGTAGAAGAGAAATCTTCAGATTAAAAGTGGGTAAATATGCAGCAAATTATACCATACATCTAATAAGAATATATTTTCCTGAATACCCTATAGTTTTGTACCATACATTTAATTTGTTTTCATATCTCCAATCTCTTATTATGTTAATGATTAGACCTGACATTTGTTTCTGAGATTGTGGAAATAACATTTTGCACTGAAACGTGTTTGTAGCAGAATCTCACTAATATACAATGGCCACTTAGAGTGAGATGATTTAGCCCAGCTATGGGCAACCAAGACTAGCAAGTGGCATGTATGAGTGGTACTCCTTCATTTCAGTGGCCCATATGATTGCCAGTGGTTGGCAATCTGTGGTCCATAGCTCACTGGGGTTCCACTTGTGGCCCACGCAATCCCTCTCTGCTCCCCCTTCCCCCACGCCTCTCGTGCACTAAAGCACTGGAACCCTGCACTTCCTACTCCTTTCTCCTTCCCAGCTCTTTTGGTGTGTGTCTAGACTATAGGGTTTTGTCAACAAAAGTGGACTTTTGTCGACAAAACTATACCTGTGTCTACACTGCCGCTGAGTTCTGTCGATATAACGTCGACAGAACTCAGCAGTTTTGTCGACGGCTGTAAACCTCATTCTACGAGGAATAACGCCTTTTGTCAACAGAGTTCTGTTGACAGAAAGCGTTATTGCATCTACACCGTCCTTTGCGTCTACACTCTCATGTCGACAAAGCGACTTGCTTTGTCGACAGAATTGGATGTAGTCTAGACGCTCTTTGTCGATAGAAGCTTTGTCAACAGTATCTGTCGACAAAACTTCTGTCGACAAAAGCCTGTAGTCTAGACGTACCCTTGGAAAGCCATGAATCCACTGACTCACGCTCCGTTCCCGTTCCTCCCCCTCCTTCCCAGAGCCTGATCGTAACTATTGGCCTGGTCACTCTGTTTTGGGTAAAAAAAACCTACAAGAGCAATCTCTGAGAGGATCCCTCAGTTCTGCTGGAGGAACATGGTTTCCTTTCTCCTCTTGTGCCTTGCAGTATAAACTGCAAAACCACACCCCACACCTCCATCCCCAAAAACCCCCACTGAACCAAGGGACCTGAGAGCATCCTGGTGCATCTTCTGGAAATCAGAGCCACCTGCATAGAGGTCTGCTCAAATTCTTTGACCCCACCATGACCTCTCCTGCTCCCTAGCCCATGGGAATCCCTGCTTTGCAGGGGGGACTCAGCAGAAAAGGTAATATAGCCCCTGGCTGTTATATCAGTAAGTTATCCCATGAGCAGAAGAGGGATGATGTGCATCTCTGACTGGTCTCAGTCCAACATCTGCCTTCCCCCTGCTCAGATTCCTGGCTCTATAGAGGTAACTGACTCCATTGCTTACTATGCATAGGTCTGGAGATGGTAGAGCCATGCACACAGGAGGGACCCTCTGGAGCACTGGTGGGCAGTAAAAAACCGGCAACCCACAGGGTTAGTTCCTGGTGGGCCGCTGCTGCTATGTTTACCTGAGCCTCCGGAGGTATCGAAGGATCACAGCTCTGGATAGCATTGGTGCAAACAGCAATTCGTGGCTATCAGTGGGAAGCATCGTGAACTGGGACACCACTCCCGCATTGGCCGCGAATCGCTGCCATTGTCTGATACCTGTGGAGGCACATGAACATGGAGGTGGGGGTCCACCAGGGACTAGCCTACACCTACTCTGGTTTCATCCCCAGCCCCCTTGTTTCTTGGGCATAGGCACAAGAGACAGAATTAAGGCTAAATATTCAGTCTTCACTTTTGCTGTTTCCTTACCATGAGAGATTCTCCACCCCGTTTCTCTCCTCCCTCCCCCGCTTTAATGTTGCAATAATATAAACTTTTTGTTGTTGCGAGGAATATGTATTATGTTAATTCTGGCTGTTTGCTTCCAGAATCTTTATTCTTCTTATGTCAAATCTGTTAAAGAATAATGTTTAAAACTGTTTACAAATATAAATTATGTTTGTACATTACATGTCTTCCTCATGGATCCTACTGAGAATTAGCTTCTTGATATATCCCAGTTCAGTGAGACAGGATCTTCTGAAATGTGAGAGACTCTACTTTTAGAAACTATAAACAATCACCTTTTAAAAATAATTTTAAAATTGCCTTTCATTTCATAGAACTGTGTTTTCCCTTTAGGATCATATCCCTATAACCTTGTGTGCTATCATGCTTCCTACTGATAAATACACTTTCTTCAGTGGTAATGTACATTGAATTTTCCTTGTGAAAGATGAATTTTGAGCCCAGTTCTTTAGCCCCGAATTAGGTTATTTCATGTGACTCCCTGACCTGCAGAAAGAATTAGTATGATAGAATTACAGGACATATTATATAAAATAAATAAATCCCAACTCTAATAAAATTTTGTCTCTTTTTCAAACCAGAACAGTAGCCACTGAACAACAGCTTCCTCATCCTTTTTCAGCAGATTCTGTCTCTCAAATCAGTGAGCCATTTTAGAAACTCCTGTTTTTGAACACGACTGGGGGAGGCTTTATTTGGCCTGCTTCCTAACAAACATATACGCATGTTAAACAGGACTTATCTAAAGGAAAAAAATACATTCAGAATGGCAATTGTTCACACACAGTCCATGAAGCTGTTTTCTACTGACAGCAACTGACACATCATTTATGTGTCATGGGATACCATCTTTCTATTTGCATATACCAGTGCTATATGGAATGCTTAGTACAGATCTATTCTGAAAAGTTATAGCAGAAATAGAATCTTATTTAATGCGCTCTGCTACTCATCTAAAATCTGTTTAATACATTTTGTTTTTTTTCTCCCGGACAATTTTGTGGAACAGACTTATGCATCACTAACAAAATGCATAATGAAGTTCCAGGGTCCTGAATTCATGATTAATTGTTCTTATTTTCTTAACTGAATAAATTTGATATGGAAATTTGAAGACAATAAATGTGGAACCTCATACAGCTTTTTTTCCCCCCTCCTCAGCTTCATTTTTCAGAGGTTACCTGAACTTTTGAGGTTTATATCAGAGTTCTGCCTTTTGGAATTTCCTTGCCATCCTATTTGCCAAGAAACTTTTGGCTCTAGCAGTGTAATTCTGCAAAATAGGCTGCTTTGTGTCTCCACTGGTTAGCACTGCAGACTTCGTTGTGTGGTAATCTCCATCACAGAAAACTTGGCTCAGAAATCATGGGTCTATAACCAAACCAGTTAAAGAATTCACTTCCTTCATCTCACTCTGTTGTACACCTGCTGGGTTTTATTTGAGACAAGGAAAGTTTACCAGTTTCCTTCATGATCAGTGGTTCAGTTCATTTGTTTTTTCAGCTTATACCATAGTTGCTTTGAGGACAAAGGGAAGAAATAGCACATCAAGACAATTCAAAGTAATATAGTAGGCACAGTAGCTGTTGATAAATTAGCGAGGTTGTGTGTTAAATAGAACAAAAAAAAAGTTTCAATTTCTCCCCACTTGTGCTTATTTGTTGACTAGTTCAAAGATTAAGAAACAGATCATTCTGTAGCCCATCTCTCCTCCGTTCCATTTGTTTTTCTTTACCTGTTATCTCTCCTCATATACTTGGATCCTCACAGATTTTACAATTGCCTTTTTATTCCGTATTTCTACAGTGCCTATCACAATTTGGAGCTTCTACTTTCTCCTGTAACACAAATTATTAATAATAATAATAATAGCAGTGAGTCATCTGAAACTGGCATGTGAAATGGAATGTGGTTTTCACAAATGGATAGTGCTAAAGAAATAAACATTAGGGTCTGGATTAAAGCATGAGGTAATTCTTCAATTGCTAATTTAGGCTTAACCCTTAAACTACTAACACCCCTATGTGGATACTCCAGTTACACTAAAACACATACTTTTCTGAGACTTGCACCATGGCTACTGGGCCAGGGTAAAAAAGGATAAGACAGCTTTGGAACTGCAGGCCAGAGCCCCCCAACCAAAAAAAAACCTATGCTTTTTTCCACCGTTTTAAACTCATATCTTTCTATATGTATAAAAAAGATTTTCTTGCGAGATGACAGAATGACATCATCGTGTCACTCTGCATCCCATAGACCCTCCTCCCTCAGCCACCCGGCCTCCTCCCTCCATCCCTTACTGGTGCTGAGGGCTCCAGCCTCCCTGGTGCTGGGGCAGGCAGCAGTCACGCGGCCTCCTCGGAGGTCCAGGGGGCGGCAGACTCATTGCTTCCCTAGCAGCTGGGTGGGGGGTGCAAAGAGGCAGAGGCAGAGGCAGAGGGCGCAAGGGCCTGGGCAGCTTCGGCCTCCGGGGGGTGGGGGGAAGGATCCAGGGCAGCCTTGGACCCTCCCCAGTGGCTGGAGGAGAAGAGCCAAGGCCAGGGTAGGCTTGGCCCCAGGCCCTCCCTGGCAGTTAGGGAGAGAGCCAGGTCCGGTGCAGCTTCTGCCCAACCCCCCAGCAGCTGGAGGGAGCAAGCCAGGCCAGCTGTGGCCTTGGCCCAGCCAAACCCCCTTGCAGCTGGGGGGGAGAGCTGGGGCTGGCCTTGCCTTATGGGATCCCAACAGCTGGGGAGAGAGTGCCAGGTCAGGGCAGAGTTGCTACACCTTGGCCTGGCCCTCCCTGGAAGCTGGGGGAGGGAGCTGGGTCTCTCTGGCCCGGTTGGCAAGCATAGTGAGCAGGGGCACCGCCCCCTAGTTTATTTTAAATTAAATTTAGTGCCAGTCTAGCAGCGCTCTGTAAAATTGCCCATAGTTTTAATTTAAATAATGTTTTCTCTGAGCTGCAGTAGGAGTGGTCATATGATTCTCAAAAACCATGAGGATGGCATAAAAACATGAGGGGTTTTTTAAACAGTAATAAATATACTGGGCTCTCTTCCTTTGCCTTCTGACTGCTGATCAGTTAGGCTTCACTTGCTTCATGTTTTCAAGCATTACACTGCAACTATGAGAACTAGACACCTAAAGAGAGAGAGAGAAAACTCAGATTGTCATGCAGTCCCTTGATTCCAGGAATTGGGGCTTTAGGGAACATGCTAAATGTCATGAGAGTGCCAACAAAATTGTGAAAGTTGGCAATAGAGGACCTCTGAAAGAGAACTTGAACTCTAGGGAGGCAGAGTCAGGGTTAGGGATGCCAGCTTGGTCAGACCGGATGAACTGGATGCCATTGCCATCAATGGTTTAGTTATAAAGACCAGTCTCCCATCCAGTCTGGGAGAGTTGGCAACCCTAATCCAGGTACACAATGGCATGAGGGCAAGCTTCTGTGTATGAGAGCTGCAGTTTTCCTCCACAGTTTATACCAAAGGAAGAGCCATAGTGAGCCCAGAGACAAACAGTGTGAAATGTACAAAGCTCTGCTACAGGCATTTTGATGAGCAGAAAGAGATGTTCTTTTGTAATTTATGTAATGTGATTACTCAAAGCCATTCTTGAGTGCCTTTTAAAAACACTACCAAATTCAAAGGACATCATTAAGTTGAAATCATCTTCATCCTCCTCCCTGGCTCTGTGTACTGTGGAGATCCTTGGCTGTTCTCATAATGATGGTAATTCACAGAAGAGCTCTTAGGTCTTGCTTAATCGTATTACTACACCTTCTCCTTGGTCAGCAAGGATACAATAATGATGGCCCACTGAAATTGTTGGGATTTCACTACATTTACTTCATCTCCTGCAGTTCCCTATTAAATTTGCTGCACTCGTAATTCACTGTTGCTGGCCTCAAACTTCATCTCAACCCTTTTTTCCCCAAAGATATTAGCTGGAAACAATAGGACTTATAAGTGGTCTTGTATATCTGAAGCTTGGTTTTTCAGGGTAGGTTTTTGGGGGAGGTAGGAGCTGATAATTCTCTGCAAAGACAAGTAATCAGATATTTCTGCTCTATAACCATGCCTTGGAATCTAGTCAAATTTTGTGGTTTTACAGTCATTACAGTTTACGAATAGCTTATATTAATTATCTTAAGTCTTTTCTAATCGGCTTAAACTAAACCCAGATACTTCTCTCTTAAACTGAAATAAGCATGTTTACCCAGCCATTTGCACAAATCTACCTAAATCAGTTTTACATACCACCTTTGGTTACACTGCACAACTTTGCATAGTGACTAGCCCTGACTGTCTAAGGGAAACATGACTGCAGAAAGAACTATCAATGCTCACAGAAAACAAACCAAGGAAAAATAATCTTAGGTGGTATGTTTAACAATAGCAAGGAAATAACAGATAGAAGTGGGTGCTTTTTGTTATTTATATAAATTGACAGTGACTTTTTAACTTGTACATATCTGGTGATCAGTATCTTTCAAGGAACAAAGTGCTGTTAATTACCACGCACAATAGGTGCTGCCTCTTTCTTCCCCCAGCTCTGTTTCTTGCCAGGTCATGGCTATGTAACACAGGTATAAAACTCAGACTTATTAAATGGGGTCCAAGCCTGCAGGCGCTCACCTGAGTAGAGTTGTGTGCATGAATATTTGCAGGATTGATTTACTTTCTAATACTATACAGTATGTTATGTGAATATGAGTAATACTGTATACAGTATGTTGGGTTCCAATGCAATGCTTACTCAAGTGAATAACTTTACATGTGTGTAGAACTGTTGAATGTGCATGAAGTTGAGCAAATGGATAAGTAATTGCAGCACTGGGACCATAACCTTTTTCCAGTATAATCTCATTTGATTTTTGTTTGTTTACCAGAAAAGGTCATAAAACTAAAATGAGTGGGGCTTGAACTTGCTTTACAAATGTGAGGTGGTCGCAATTTATATTAAAGTTCTATTTACAAAAATGGTTTATAATGGTTAATAATTAATAGATGTGGTAATTGTTACAGACATAACTAGTACATGTCATGGCTATATACGCAAATCTACAGAAGATGTTGTAGATAATAAGCCAATTATTGATTTATTAGATTCTACAACAATTAACAGTTTATTGAAAAATCTATTAACCATTTATAATAACTATTTATAAGTGATACCTCCTAGTCAACCTTTATATTAAGGTACTCGAGACAGTACTTTTAAGTACCTGACTTCCTTTCAATATAAAAACCTTCTCTTCCAGAGTACAGATAACTCAAATCACAAATATGAATGGTAAAATTATAAAATGTTTATACTGTTTAAAAATAAAGTGTTTATCCCCTCCTTTCGCTTCCCCCTCTTCCTAGAAGTCTGCCTGGATCCAAATTTCTGTTCTTTGAAACTAATCTCTCCCCAGCTCCTGGGTTTGTCTTTTAGAATTCAATGGAAAAAAGTTCTCAGCACTTTTTTGTTGTTGTTGTCTTTTGTATGAGCAAGGGAACCTATTTATTTTGCTGCCGCTTTCAGTCTGAATGCCTGCTGACAAGACCGCACAATTCAGTTTTGTGAAACTGCAGGTCAGCAAATGAGTCATGAATGTTGGTCCAGTTTTCAAGGTTTTTTTTCTCTTCTGTATATTTGGAAATGAAGAATTGCATGATAAAAGAAGATTCCCAAATGTTTTAAGAGCTGCAAAAGCTGTAAAGATCATGCTGTTGGTATTTGAACTTGACAGACATGCAAAACACAACACAACACAACCCAAAACAAAACTACTTTTTCTACTCTGTTGAGTCCTGTTTCCTGAGGTATTGTTCTGCGTAGAGTTCCTGTAATGTCTATTGATCTGGATTATGTGTTATTTCACTGTGTGTCTCTCTAAGATGAAAAAAAAAATTGCTTTACAAAGGAACAATGGAAACATATTAAAATAAGTAAAAATAGCTTAGAATATAGCTTCTGAACAAGCTTACAGTGTCTCATTTTAATTGGCAAAACATCTTATTTATTCTTGAAAATTCTTCATTGTTAAATTTGGTTGTGGTTTTGTAATGTGAACAAAATTGAAACCAATACGTCTTCAATGTAGCTTAACCTTTTATACTAAAGGGCAGATTCTCTGTGGATGTAATCTAGCACAATTCTGTTGAAGTAAATGGAGTAGTTTACACTCCAAGATTTTAGTGCTAAAAAGCTAAAATATATCATTAACCCCAATACACCACCTAAAACTAGGTAGGATACAGTCTTCAAGTTTAGAGTGAAACGTTCAAAGCACTGAATTGTGGAAATGTGTACTTAAAATTCCTGAGCTCCCAAAACATTGAGCAGGGTTTAAGCTGTGAATTTCCATATAAAACCATCCTGCTGTTGATATCTATAAAAATCTGCCATTGATTTCAATGGGAGTGCCATATGAAATGAAGTAAGGGTATGCCACAAAGTTAGTGAGACTTGAATGCACAAAACCTCTTCAGTTCTTTGAAAATTTACCCCATAGAGACTGTCATGATTTCTATTGTTGTTTTCAGAACTTTATCATTTAAATATAAACAATTGACTCTACATCAAATTTTTGTATAAAATAATATGCCATCACTGGAACAACTTAAATATGTATGAGAAAAAATATATTTAAAATACAAAATCTATGCAGCTGGTTTGTTCCTGTATATTGTGAACCTCTGTTGATTGTCAGTGCTGCCATGATTGATTCTAAATTGACATTTAAATGGAAGGTCTGAGTATATCTGGTATATTCAGCATCCATCATCTAGTTGAAATTTACTTAAAGTGAACAGCTGTGTCTAGTTAGACACTTCTTTTGGCAATGTAAACCACAACTTGCTCTTCAGTGCAAATATCTCCTAAAATAAGCCTGCACAGACATAATATGGGTTGGGAGGACCAGATGGGGGAACAATTGCCATATAAGTGAGGTGGTGTATTTTTTGTTTGTTTTAATGAGCAGGAGTAGCCATCAAAGTGGTGTTCCCTGAGTGGAATAAAGCACTACCCTATGTATATTTAACATGTTTTTCCTCCTAAAACAGGGTGAGCAAAAGGGCCTCCATGGGCCGGTTTCGGCTCGCCAAGCAAGTTGATCCAGACCACAGAGGCCCTGCAGCTCCCCCCCGCTCCCAGGCCAATTAGGGCCTAAGGGTGGGGGGGGAGGGTGGCGCGAAGCGTGCAAAGTCTCCTTCTGCCCTAACCCCCCCTACCGCATGCTCCTGGCGGGGCAGAAGAAGACTTCACACACTCCCCTTCCTGCAAGCCCTGATTGGCCTGGGGGCGGGGGGAGAAGCATGCAAAGACTCCTCCCGCCCTGCAAGGAGTGCGGAACTTCAAAGCGCTACACTCTTCTTGCAGGACAGGGGCAGGGTGGAAGGAGACTTTGCGCACTCCCGCACCCCCAGGTCATTCAGGTCTTCAAGGCGGGGAGAGTGTGTGAAGTCTCCTCCCACCCTGGAAGGGGCTCAGCAGTTAAAGTCAACCACCAGCTACTTGCTCCCCCTCGCCAGGCCCTGATTGACCTGGGGCAGCAGGGGGGAGCTTGCAAAGTCTCCTCTCACTGCCAGGGGAAAGAGTGCCTAGAGGGAATCGCCAGCTGTTCAGAACAGCTGGCGGGTCTCTCTGGGGGGGCAAAGACTTTGTGCGTTCCCCCACCCACAGATCAATCAGGGTCTATGGGTGGGGAAGCATGGAAGTGTCCTGGCCCCGCCTCTTCCGCCTGAGGCCCCACCCCTTCTGGGGTGGCCCAGGGCCACTTCAGAAATTTCTGAAGTAGCCCCCAGTCAAAGATTATTGCCTGCCCCGTCCTAGAAGCTTGAATGCCCCTCCTTAGAATTTTAGGGTATGGTCTACTTGTACTTGATTGACAATGTTTTTATTGCTCACTAGCTGAAGTTAACCGGTGTTGCTCAGGGTGGGCAGTGGGGTCTTGCCGGGGGTGCCCCATGTGAGGGGCGGGAGGGGGTGAGCACAGGACCTAGGGCGGGTGGGGCGGCCCAGCTCGTGCCCAGGGCTGCAGGTGCCGCGGGGGGCAACAACCCCACCGCCTGCCCTGAAACTTTCGCCCCACTACCTGCCGTACCATGGGGCCGTGCCAGGGGCTCCGCTCTCCCACGGGCCGTGGTGAGCAGGTTCTGGGCTCCCCACCACGCGACCAAGAAGCTGTGCCGGACCCCGGGCTGCTCCCAGCACCACTGTCTCCCTGCTGGGCTCACCCCACTGTGCCCGCAACCGCCCCTTAGTGGCGGCCACGAGCTCCAGCCCGTCGTTCGGCAACCCTCAGCTGCCGCCAGAGGGGAGGGGCCCGGGCAAAGTGACTTCACGGGCGGGAGGGAGGAGGGGGCTCCCCCGCCCCGGATGTGCCTGTGCAGTGGAACAGCCTGGTAGAGGCGAGTGGGGCAGCTGCCACTCCGGGCGCCGCCCCTCCCCTCACGCCTCCGCCGCCCCCTTAGTGAGTGATTGTCCCCGCCGCTTCTCCCCCCACTGCCAAAAGTACCTTAAAACCTTCTCCTGGAGGAAAGGTTACCCCATGCAAAGTTTGGTTGCGGTAGCTCTTATAGTGTCCAAGTTATTAGCACACAAACGTACAAACATTCTCCTTTATATATTAGACTAGCTGGACTTACCCGGCATTGCCCGGGAAACCGGAGGAACAAAATTTAGAAAAACAGAAGCTGGTCCTGACAACCTCCAGCCACACCACAGCTGCCAGTGCCTGACATCTGGCCATTATGGCAGACCCCCATGCTTTTCTACTGCTGCATAAAGCAAAACCTCTTACTCAAAAAAGAGGCATTGCAATGTTGAGAATCAGAGCTATTTGACTTGGCAAACTTAGATACAAAAGTCACAATAGAAACTATGTCTCTGTTTTCTTCCCATGTCATGAGTCTTGGAGCCATTAAAAACATAGTGGAAGGGAGAGTCCCCAAAACACCATGGCTTGTTTCCCCATCATTGCTAGAAGCATATGGAGGCCCCTCTTCAATAGTGCTTTGTTTTGTTTCCTATCAGATGGTATTTTTGCTAATTATACTTGTAGAAGCTAATTTTTTTTGGTAGGGAAGTAGGGGATAGGCATGCTGGGTCTGCAAATTCTCATCCAAGAGCTGAGTATAGGGATGCTGCAATCAATGGGGCTGGCCCTACTGAATCTGAGAGATTTCAAGGTGACACCTCAAACTCTTCTTCCATCTTTTTTGATGAAACTATGAGTGAACTACCTGAGCCTGCCGGCACCTCTATAGTCCTTCCTTCAGCACCACCCCCTTGACCAGCTGCCCCTCCCATGGACTGCATCTCTCCCCTCCCAGGATCATCCAGTATCAAACCCAGGACCAGTGCCTAGATTCGAGGGATTTCCCCCCTCCCACACCTTGGATTAATTTCTCACCCACCCAGCATCATCCAGTGCTGCCCCTTGGGCCAGTGCCCCTCAAGGAAGACCCCCCCCCTCCCCACCTGGGCTTCATTTCTCACTCACTCCCTGCAGGATTGTCCAGCCCCACTTCCTTCATCCCCTACAATCCTGCCTCCCCACTCGCCCCAGTGGTCCAGCCCCACCCCCACAATTCTGCCCTCCCCACTCGCTTCCAACGGTCCAGCCCCTGGACCAGCCCCATTCATTCCCTCCTCCCCGCTCTCACCTCCGAGTCCCTGATGCGCCTCCTTCTGGACATTTTTTCAAAGTGGCAGCTGAGCGGTAACACCAGCCCCGCCCCCTTCACCTAGAACGAGCCCTGGCAGCAACCCGCCTGCCCATTGGTCGGCCGCCTGCCTATTGGTCAATCGCACTATTGAAGAGGGGCCTCCATATGCTTCCGGCAGTGGCGGGGAAGCTGCTTCTCCCCGCACTGCCAAGCTCCGTGCAGCCCCGGGGAGAAGTGTCGGTCGCTCATCTCTTCCCTCCCACGGTACCTTAAAACCTTCTCCTGGAGGAAAGGTTATTCCATGGAAAGTTTGGTTGCGGTAGGTCTTATAGCATCCAAGTTATTAGAGCACAAACATACAAACATTCTCCTTTATATATTAGATAGGTGCTTAAAAAAAAGTTTTTCTGCAGCAAGTAAACGTGTTCATGCTGCTTTGTCGGCAGGAGCACTCTCCAGCAGACAGAAACCTCCTCATCGAGGTGGAAGTATTTTGTCTACAAAAGCCTTCATAGAACCCCTCTGACTTCATGTATCTAACCTCAGAATTGGGACTACAATTTTTAAAAGGTCTTTAAGACACCTGTAAGATCACTAATTTAGGAATTCACTGAGAGGTAGCATACACATAAGCTGTATCCTTGAAGAACATTATAGTGTCACACCAGTGGTCAGGTGGGAGGGACAGCTATGCACTCCAGGAAGGGGTGTGGTCTCGGGGTGGAGGGCAGCCAGCCCTCAGCGCCACCTGGGGTATGCTGCACTGTGACCTTCCTCAGAAACCCTCATTTATACCGGACATTTATATTTTCTCATTTATATTTTCTCAATTTGTTTCCCGAACAGAAAGCTCAAATACTGGACTGTCCGGTTCAAAATTGGACACCTGGCAACCCTTGTTCTTACATTTCTTTTCAGACTCTGGGCCTAAGTTATGGTTCATGCTGCTTGGCAATGTATTATACTGCTGGATTTGGAATTACTGTCAGAGCTTTAATATGAAATAAGGAATGCTACATACAGGACTCAGTTTTCCAGTTTGGGCATTTTGACATTAAGTAATGTGCCTAAATTGCCCAAACAGGCAATTTATTGCATAAAAAGCCTGCTCCTGCTCCTCTAAAATCAATGGCTAAAGAATAGCATGGTGGCAAAAACTGTTTTTCCCTAGTGTCTTATTTTTGTGTGCCTCTTTTGTAGAACAATAGGAGCAACTACACACTTCAGGCCCCTGTTGCATTTTAAAATCTAAAATGAAGAAATAGCATTTGCAACTTTAGATCTTTATAACACTTACAAGCTTTCTGATAACTTAGTTGCTGCTTTGTTGCTATGGAAACCAACTTTGTGCAGAACTGTTAGAATATTGGAAAATAGGCTTTTTCTCTGTATGTGAGAGACCCTGTGTAGTTTAAACCAATGTCCCCCCATTTTCAGGGAATTCCCTATTTGTTACCATGGGAACAGGCTCCATGGCAGAGTTGTCAAAAGGTTTGTAAAATTGCAAGAGGTGTGTGTGTGTTGCCTAGCTACGCCTTACAAGACGCAGATAACCCAACAAAAAATGTTGCACCATATGTTTATTTTGGAAAGCTACAACTATATAATTAAAACAGTCTTGTGGAGAAAAAAAGCTCACCTTTTGATACTGAAAGAAATGGAGTACTAATATTTCTTAAACTTTTTTCTTTTCAAATCTAATAATTATATGTCATAAAACATATATATACATGTTATAAGATAGTGTTCTTGAAATAACTCACATAATTCTGCTTTGTTGGATGGATGAAGTTGCTTGGTTTGTAGATTTGTAAGGCATCCAGGAATATATGTGATAAACATTCCCTGAACACAAGAGAACTACTTAAATAAGTAAGTAACCCATATGCATAAGTGTTTGTGGGATCAAGACTCTTTTCATTAGGGATTGTAGCCTGATCTAAGATTGTTTAAATTCTAATTACCCACCTTTAGGGTTGACAGGTTCTTTGTCCCAGGATCAAGCCCAGTATTCAATTACACTATGATTGGAAACCCTGATGTGCACGGTTGCAACACTCACACTGTAGAAACTCTTATATGTTTACAATATTTACAGTTTATTAATAAGGTTAGCACAGTCACAAACACCTCAATTTAATAAGACAGGGAATGTACATCCATATTTCCATACCATATACTTACATCATTCCTTCTAGAACAGTCTTAGGCGTTAGCCCATCATCTTTCTCATTATCTTCACCTTCCCCATCACCAGGGGCCAGGACTATATCTTCTCCTCCCTCTCGCCCCTTGGCTGGAGTCCCACTTTTATGCTATGTGACGCTGATTATAACATGTTTGATGCATATTCAGTAGGGGATGTTTCTAATGCTGAAGTGTTCTTTTCCTTTTGGTCAATGTATCATTGCTCTTAACTTATTATCATACCGTCAATTTGTTACCATGGGCCTTTGTGATTATCTATCGCAACCTGTGTCCTGATTATTCAACTCAGCCTGAACCAATTATTTGGGACTTATATTTAATAATACATCTACCGAGTCCGAGGGTATTTTCCCTACCATCCTGTGTGGGTGAAAAGTCCAGACCTAAGTTCCCCTTTTTCAGTCCTGGGAAACCATTTAGGTGAGACCATGTCTCAACCACGGAAGTCTGCTAACCTCCGCTTCTGCAGATCCTGCAAACAGTCTGGTGCAGCATGGACAAAAGATAAAATATAACCCCATATTACTTGACCTGGACCGTGAGCTGATGTATGTTCTTTCATTTAAGTGCAACCCTGCCCTCTAATCAATTGTAATGCAGACATGGCACTCGTTGGAAAGTGCATTCAGAGGCTGTGCCATCTCGTGGTACTCTAGAGCAGGAGCCATTGCACTGCAGGGGAACCCGACTCACCAGACAGCCTAGGGCTGGGCTGTACTGCACCCATGCTGCTCCTACACCTAATGGCATCTGGACTGCCACACAGTCCAGTGAATGCATGGCACCAACAGGCTTGTGGTTGGCTGTGTGGGGGAAGGCAAGCAGCATATACACACAGACAGGTACAAGCAGCAGGACCACTAATTTTGGGCTCTTGCTAGACTCCTATATACCAACATGCCTTGGCCCCAGCTAGGGAAGGGCATGGACCTGTGCCCAGGTGGGTTAATGGCAAAGCCCTCCCCCAAGGAGTTGAGTGCAGCTGTGTTAGTATTAGTGGGCCTTCACAAACTTGGGGAAACATAAGGCCTAGTGTATTACACCTGAACCCAGACATCAGTCAAGCTAACACAAAGGGCCTACGGGAACGCTGAGAGCAGCTTTTAGAAAATTTCTTGCATTACAGCTTTTAACTATTACTGAATTAATCTAAATTAACGCAAACATATTATTAGCATGATAGGAAAGTAATTTGATAGACTACAGGATGTTGTGGACTTTTCCATATATAATTAATGTACACATACAAGCAAATAGGTTGGAAAAAAATCAGATTGTTTATAATCCAAAATAAAATTAGCATATTTGGACTCTTAATGTGCAAATGACATATGCCTTGTAAATTCTTCAAAGATACTGTTTTAAATTTTAAAAGCCTTGCTTTTGGTTGTGTGTTTGGGGCACCAATACTGCAATGATTTCTGTGTGGGTAGACTACTGTGTCCACATAGACCTCATTGCAGGACTGGGTTTTCCTCTTAAATATTGTTAGACAGGGGTAGACAGCTGTGCACCCATAGCGCTCTATTTGAGTCCATGGCATGCTGTGTTGATGTTACAGTCTGCCCATGGTTATGCTTCTCAGTGTTTAAATATTGGAAACTGTGATAAATATAGAAATAAAAAGCTTTCATTTATAATAAAAAGCTGAGTGTAGGGGGCAAAGCAGTGGTGGTGGTAACTGTAAAATTCCTGGCTGCACTCTTGAAGTGAAATACTAGGATAGGGAATTGAGATTATCCTAAGGGCAGATCTACGCTATGGGGGGAAGGTCAGCGTAAGGTATGTAATTCCAGCTATGTAAATAACATAGCTGGAGTTAGGGCTAATGCTGAACTAGGGCACCATCCTCGCTGCAGGAGGTTGACAAGAGAAACACTCCCATTGACCTCTCTTACTCCTCATGACAGCAAGAAATACTGGCATCAACGAGTGTGCCCTCAGCATTCAATTTAGTATGTCCCTCTAGATCCACTAAATCAAACACAAGATCAACTGCCACAGACAGCATTGATCATCCCAATAATGTAGACACACCCTAAAAAAAGCCCTCTCTAGAGGATGAAGGTACGGTATGTGGACTGCAACATAGCAATGGCTGTAGCATTGACAGAATAGATAGTTATTTTGGATGCTAATTTTTATTTGTACATCTCAGCATCCATATTTCTACAGTGTAAGGTTTTTTCATTTTATCTTTCCATCTTAGCACAGTTTAAAACATTGTTTTATTCTCTGGTCAAGGATCTTGATTCTCATAATTATTGTTTCTGCCAAAATAATAAAATAGAATGGCAGCATGTATCCCCAGAAATATGTACATTCTAAATACACAGGTTGAACTTCTCTTGTCCAGAACTCTCTGGTCCGGCAACATCCGTGGTCTGGCAGGATCTCAGATTTTGCAGGACCAGAGAGCCCCAGGACCAGAGGGCTGGGTGCAGGATCGGCCCACAACATTTTGGCACCTGAGGCAGGGAGCTCAAATGACGCCCCCATGCCCCCTCGCTTGGGCCAAAAGTTTGAAAGGTCTCTTGTGCCCTCCTTCCTCCAGTACAGCACTCCACCATCTCTGCATCTAGAGCAGAGAGAATAAATATGCACCAGCAGCAGACACCATTTTCTACACTCTGGGTCCTAGTGGCACACACCCTCCCCCCCCACCACACACACAGTCTGGCACCAGTTCGCCTCATGGTATGGCCGGCCCTGGCTGGGTGGCCATGGGGTTGGCAGCAATACCCCGGGATAGTAGAGCCATGGCAGCCCTCGTGGCCCCGAGGAGTGGAGCCCCAGTGGATCCACAGCAGCTCCAGCAGCTGAAGGGTAGCAAAGCTGCAGAAGCCCTGGCGGCCCCAAAGAGCAGAGCCACAGCTGCTGCAGCAGCCCCTGAGCCCTATCAGCGCTGGAGCCAGGAAGCTGTGGCAGCCCTGGGATAACGGAGTCCAGGAGTAGCTCCGCAGCAGCCCCAGAGCCATAGCATCCCCAGCATTTCAGAGCTGTGTCAGTGTCTGAGAGCTGCGGCAGCCCAGTCACGGTGGCCCTGGGACGATGTAGTCCCTGGGCATTGGAGCTGTGGCCGTCCTACGGTGAGTGGAGCCTGGGGGCAAGGGAGCTCCACTGCGTCTGCTGATGGACCCCAGGAAAGCCCAGAGTCCTATCAGCAGAAGGATGGAATTAATCTCCCCTGGTCCGGAAAACTCCCTCATTCAGGACCAGTCAGGTTCCGAGGGTGCCGGACCAGGGAGATCCAACCTATATTTTCATTAAATCCATGGCTTTATGAAGCAAATACTTAATTAGGCTAGTTGCATAAAATGAATTACAGGTTTTGTGGGGGAAGACAGGCGACCTATCCATCTTTCAATATTTCTGTCTAGTGGTCATTCTTTATATATTTCTCTGGTAAGCAGTCTGTTGTCCTAACTTCTGAAGGCAGATCAGAAGCAATGTAAACACACACGCGCACACATTTCTGAGTATGCAACAAACCTCTTTTCAGAAAACAAGTATCTTTGTGGGGGGGGGAGGGCGGGTATTTCAAAAGGGCCTTGCTTTGCAAACTCTGGACACGATATTTAAAACCAGCCCCTCCCCTCTTCCCCTTGTTCTTGCAGAGCGGGGATTCTTTAAATTTCATACCAGAGATAAAACAACATTTTTTTGGACCTACTCTAGTTTGATAAATGTTAGCTCAACATTTTCAAACTTGAGTAGTCTGACTTTCAGAGGGTCTGTTCATCAATGGCTCAATTGACTTTAGGACAGAGGTGCGGAACCTCAGGATAAAACTCCCGGCTTGTCTGGATCCAGCCCCCGAGACTCAGGGTCCCCTCCAGCATTGGGGAGCAAGTGTTGGCACTCCAGCCCCCTCCCCCAATGCCCCATCGCAGGGCCGTAGCACACAAAATCTACTAACCTGGGCTCCCCTAGGCTCTGTGTGTGAGGGGAATATGGAGAGTGTCTTTTTCCTTCTCATTCAAGGGTCTTGTCAATGAGGGTTGTTTTGCTTTAGGAGCTCAGTACTTCTAGAAATCAGAGCACTCAGTAGAGGGTAATTTAGGCAATGAAGTCTGAAGTTTAAATCTATTTTTTTAACTTGATAAATAATAAACTTCCTTAAACTAAAAGTAAAGACAGCAACAGAAGAGTTTGCCAGAGCTATAGTTTGTATTGAATAACATGGAATACTTGTGAGGGAAAACCTTTGTCTGAGTTGGCATTATGAACTTTGTTTTCTGTGTTAAGCTGCCCCATAGCAACTGAATGCCTTTTCTATCTCAATTTTTAAAATATGGTCTTCCAGCAGGACTAAAAGCTCTTTAAGGTCCTCCACTGTAAGTCTGACATTAAAATTCCTATTCTTTGGGTTAGTTGCTGATCCACATAACCACTTTTTTCCCCTTTTACCCTCTCCCAGATGCATAGATACACTGGGCTCTCCATTCTCCTTTTCCAGTGCTGTGAGCATGCCAAATACTGAAATTGACAAGAATACACTCTCTGAAACACTTGAAGAGGAAGATTATTTAATTTTAATTGCATTTAGATTTAAATAATTAAAAAGATCCTTATTAAGATTAGAGGTTTTCCAACATTAATAGGACAGTCAGATCCCAGAAGTGTTAAAAAGTAATCATTTCAAACAGGAACTCAGCCAGCCAAGCTGCCTCCAAAAATCTGCTTCATCATTCTGGGAAACACATCCTCAGCGCTCTTCAAAAACAATCAGCTTTTCAGCTTCATTTATTAGCTTTCTTAATCTGAAAAACCCACCCTAAGACTCTGTGTTGCAGTGACTCTCCCTCTGACCAAAAAGAGCTGGCTGTGGTTCCTGGTGGAGGGATTATTGCTACATAGGGATTCTAACTGGCAGAAACTGATGAGATTTCTCTATTGAAGCATTTGGATAGTGTGGAATTATCCTGTCTGCTCACTTAGATAGCATCAGTAACCATGGCTCTAAATACTGTCTTGTGATCTGCTTTCAGATTCTTGTCTGCTTAGAGGAATTGAGCAAGCAGGAAGAATAGAGGATTAGCCCATTGTATGTGGCTCTGGGCTGGGGGCAAAGGGGGAAAACAATCTGCTGGCTATGATAAAATTTCAGTTCTTAAGATAGATTATCTAACACAGTTCTAGCAGGTGTTTTGAAAGGCAGATGGTATCACAGGAGGCCAAACAGAAACACTGGATCTAGACAACCATAACCATTTAACTGCTGACTTCTTTCTTTCTCGTGATCTATGGGCTGTGTTTTGTTTTGTTTTTGTTTTTTTTAAGTGTGGGTAGGTAAGGAATGGGGTTCCCTCTTAACATAATAACCTTTTTTTTCTAGGGTGAGGTTTTTCTGAAAAACATTAAGCATGGGACTTGAAAAAATTATTAAACACCTACTAGCCAAGAGGCTGATTGAAGAAGAATAAGAAAGATTCTAAGAAAGCAGTCCTGCCAGAAATGGTCATTAATCAGTGTCCTGATGAGAAGCCTTGCTCGTGCTTACTCTGCACTGACAGAACGGGTAGGATTCTGAAATTTCTCCATGATGCCGACCCTGTGTCTTTTAAACTAGGTATTGGACGAATTTTAACACCTCTGCACATTGCTCTGCTTCTTCTTTCCCCTCTCTCTTAAATTTGCTTTTCACCACTCACTCTGTTCAAATTTTCCACCACCCTAACCCTCAGCTAGCCTTTGTTTGAGAGAGCCTCCCTCCTATATGACTACAATACTCTGAAGCTACTGCTCACATCTATAGGGATTGTCAAAATGACATTTGTTTTGTCACTTTTACTGATGCCAGATGATCCTTCAAAAGTTGTCCAATTATATGTACATTCAATGAAATAACATTTGCTCTAAGACCTCACTTTGCTTGGTCAACACCATCAGGATTTGTATACGCATCCAACTTCCCTAACTGCTAAATATACAGCTCCAACAGTTTTAGTGTCTGAGTCTTCAAAGGATCCACTCTTAACTCAGTCTCAGGCTGTCTTGAGGCTTCTGGTTCCTTAAATTTCTAAATTTTGCAGTAGTTATTTTCAGCATCAAATCTTGAATGTTTTAATGCCTATATGCAAATGAATGGCTGCTGTCAAATTTTTTACTACTTTTTTTTCTTTGTACTCTATACTTTATACTCAAAATTTCATAGAACACAGTTAACTTCATACTAAGGTTTTATAAACTTTTAAGAGTGGAAAAAACTGGATATACCATTTTTAGCAAATATAAAACTGATACCACATGTGACAAAATGAAGCATGGGCTGGGTCTCCTCTTCTTGGTTTGAATAAACTTTTGTGCCTTGCAAATAGTGTTTGGTGTGTTTCCTTATTCCTGCTTGTGATAAGGAGTATGAAGTTACCTTCTGTGACTTGAGTAAGCTTTGCTTTTGTAGCCTTTCTTTTCTTCTAATTTGTTTGTTTATATATAGAAAGGGGAATGGGAGAGGAGGAGGGGGGAGAGAGAAATTAGAATATAAAATATAATACCACTTCCTAATGGTGCCACCATACCATTTATATATATATGTGATCCATCCTATTAGGATATTGAACTTAGTTATGTTATGATTACTAAACTACAGTTACTTCAGACTTAATTTGCAATATACTCATCACAGTATTGTCTACAGAACAGTTCCAGTAGAATGTAGTGGCTCTCCTATTAAATCTGTTCTTGGGAAAGTATGAGTATAGAACTGTCTTCTGCACACCTTTAACATGGCAGTGGTTGGGCTTATCCTGATTTGTGGACACAAGCAGTTATACTGTTTCAGCGGTGTGTGGTGGGATATAAGACTGTCCATGACAATTTAACCCAGGGCACATGTAGTTTTAACACAGTTCATACATGGGATACTATTTTCCCACCCACATTTGGGAGTTTATTGCAAGCAACTCTTATTCCCATAATTTTATTCTTAGCACAACTTAATTCCTAAACCTACAATATACTTAAGCTTTGTTATAAGCAACATGTGATCTGGAATTTAGCAAAACAAATGCCATATGACTGTTTTCTTTTGTATCCACAACAATGTTTTGATTCTATTCTATCTAGTTTCCTGCAATCAAATCAAAGGAAATGTGGTATGATAGTATCTAATGTGATTTTCTTTAGCATTCAAATTGCAGAATGAAATTTTCTGTTGCAGTAGAGTTTTTTCTAATGGTAAATGTGTGCCCTTTGTGGACTTGGTTGTAAACAAATGATCAGGTTGCTTCAATGTGAAAACTCTTTTCCAAATATATAGTTATCTTTCCATTATTCTTCCTTAAGATAGGATAAAGGGTCCAAAATTATCAACATTTTGAGACGCTGCCAACAGCATCTTGTTCCTCAAGTGATTGTTTAGGGAATTGTTGTCATAGCTTTAGAGATGTCTTTTGTTTGGCTGATCAAAATCCTTAAGTAGCTTCTTGCTCTTAACCAGCCATATCTCTGTGTCATTGTACTTCTACTTATATCCCTGTTGTGTTGTTACAGATGGTGCTATATATGCTGATCATAATGTATTGTATTGCTCACTCAGATCTTTATGCACTTTTTAATTGTCTAACTCTCTCAGCAGTTTAGGGGAGCATATACAGTTCTCCCACAAAAAGCAGTTTCCTTGTTAAGAGTTCACTCTGCAAAAAGTAATTGATACCACAACATTGTCTACAGTGTAAATCAAGGAAGGTAACAGCTGAAGACATAAAATATAGTCTTTCTTATTGTGGTTCTGGTTACATTTTTAGAATTATATAATTCATATGAACTGAGATGGGGGAAGAAATACATATTTTTTTCCCCTTTGAAAAATCTCCTGATTTTTAAGTCTGTAAATGCATTTAATATGGCTGTGAATCACATGCATTTGAATATATGACTGTATTGGAAATAATCCTCTTTCTAGTTACATTTTATAAACACTCTGTCCAACAATTTGGAACACATCCATGGCTCCTGAAGATGTTTCCTAACCAACTAAAAAACAAGCATTAACCAGAGCCAAAAAGTTTGAATAAAACACTGTTGTTCTTCCCTCTCTGGACATGTGAAACTACAGACCCTTACAAGGGAAAACGTAATGTTTGGGAACAGAAATTATAACAACAGTAATGGAAAAACAGCCAAGACTGGGAAATACCCAAGTATATTTGGAGCAATTTCCCCTTTGTTTTTTTCCCCCATCCCAAAATATTAACATTAATTGAACAAGGAAAAGAGAGATGTTTCAGGTGAAAGTAAAACTACAAATTATATTAAAAATCTAAATGGGAATCGGGGATCAACACATAAGAAAAAATGAAAAAAGCTTGAAAGAAAGCATTTAAAGGTTTAAGGGAGAAATCAGGCTTGGTATCTCTAGCTAGAGTATCAGTTACCCAGAAAAAAGAAATGTACTTTTGAGAAATGAAATAATGTTTTAAGATGGTGGTGGTTGACGTGTAATGGTATGTCTACACAGCAAAATTATTTTGAAATAACAGTCGTTATTTCGAAATAACTTTACTAGCATCTACACAGCCAAACCGCTATTTCGAAATTAATTCGAAATAGCGGAGCACTTATTTTGAATTTGGTAAACCTCATTCTACAAGGAATAATGCCAAATTCAAAATAGCTATTTCGAAATAAGTGCTGTGTAGACACTTATTTCGAAATAGGGGGCCTCCAGCCTTTCCAGGGTGCCCTGGTAGCCACTCCAGCCTCAACCAAGAACACTTCTCTCCCTCCCCCACTCCCCGGAGCCCTTAAAGGGGTAGACCCTGGCCACAGTGCCTGTGCCAGCTTCAAGCCTGCCAGCCCAGAGCCAGGAGTCACTGCCCCTGACCAAGTGGCCCCAAAACATGAGCCAGCAAGCCACTGGCAGTCAGCCCTCCACCGCTCCCCAGGAGCAGTCTGCCAGCTCCCAGGAGCCTGCCAGGGCCCGGAGAAGGCAGGCGCCTTCCTGGTCCAGGGTGGAGATCATGGACCTTATTCAGGTTTGGGGGGGACGTCCCCAACGTCCATGATCTCCACACTAGATGGAGGAACGCAGCCGTCTATGGCAGGATAGCTGCCAGCCTGGCCACCAAAGGCCACGTGAACCCAGGAGCAGGTTTGCATGAAAATCAAGTTGGTCTGACGAGACCCCCAACCCTGAGCTTCCCCTTCCCCTTCTTCTCCTTGCTTCCCCCTTCCAGCTCCCTCCTCCCAGGTTTTCCCCTCCTCTCTCCCATCCTCTCCTGCCTCCTTTCCCCAGTCTCACCAGAGTTTCCTCCCCTTCCCCAGTTTTGTTAAATAAAGACAGTTTGTGTTCATAAAAATACATGTATTTTATTTTACATCAGGAAGGAGGGTTAGGGAGGGGTAAGTGGAAGGACGTGTGGGAGGAATGAGGCACAAGCCTCCAGTGGGGCAGACCAGGGAGGCTCTTAGTGCTCCTCAGGGTGGAAACTCTCCCATAGGGCCTCCTGGATACTGACAGCCCCCCGATGGACCTCCCAGATGGCAGCCTGCAGAAAGTGCAACCAGGCTCTCAGCAACGCGTCCATGAGAAGCACCAGAGTGCCCAGGGGCAGCTCTGGCTCCATGTTGCAGAGTGCTGTGGTGTCCCAAGTGAGGGCAGCCAGAGCACGCAGAGACAAAGTGCTTTGCTGTCCCTCATCGAGGTAGGCAAGCAAGCAGGGAAAGCTGAGAACCGGCTGTCCGGGGGGCGGTCCCTTTAAGCACAGGCCTCAGATTGTGTGGCTGCTGCCTGAGGCTAAGTAACTCCTGACCTGATGCCCTGCTGGACCTGGTTCCGGCTGGCCTTGAATGCGATTCAGCGTCTACTCAGTGTGGATGCGCTATTTCGAAATAGCAAAACGCTATTTTGAAATGCATTTTGTGTGTAGACATGTTATTTTGAATTAACTATTTCGAAATAAGATATTTCAAAATAATGCTGTAGTGTAGACATACCCTAAGATACTTAACATTTCCTTTATCTTCAGAAAAAAAAAAAGTGGAATGATCTTGGTTTGGCAGGGTACTGTGTTAGTACTTCAGTGTTTTAAAATAACCTAATTCAAGTTAGCAGTCAATTTAGCACAGTGGTTAATCATACCTGAGGTTTCCTTAGCTCTCATATGTGTCTAAGTACTATAAACTTGTTCCCCATGCCATACTATAAACAAAACTTACACTTCAAGCTAAGGTGGTAATAATGTTTTTTTTAATTTTAGGGTGTGTCTTTTTTTTTTGTTGGTTTTTTTGGTTTTTTTTTTTTTTTGCCACTGTCAGTGGGGGTAGAAAAACATGAGTAAAGTTTTCAAATGCATGTAAGTTTCATTGTCAAAAGTGATTTAAGCTTCTGTGTCACATAGGTATTTTTAAGAATTTTTTACTCTGCATAAGACAAACTGTAGTTATAATAACTGTGCCTTTAAACAACTTTATAATGTGATTTTAGTTTTATAGGTGTGTTGATTGGTGTAGTCTGGCCAGGGCGGTGGTTATGAATTATATGTACTGCGGTAGGGCCTTCAGTCAGAGATCAGGGTCCTATTATTCTTGTCATTGTTAGGGTTGCCAGGTGTCCTGTATTGAACCGGACAGTCTGGTATTTTTGCCTCCCGTCTGGTAAAAAAAAATTCAGAAAATACCGGACACCTAAAATGTCTGGTATTTTCTGTTTCTTTTCCCGGCCAGGAGGCAAAAATCCCGGGTGCTTACTGGGTTCCGCAAGGGAGCTGTCCAGCCCAGAGCAGGGAGGCAAGATGGCAGATGGCCGCCGGCAGCTTCTTAGGGCCAAAAAGGCTCAAAAGTGTTTCTTAAAGGGGCCATGCTGGGTTTTTTTAATTTGTTTTTCTCAACATCTTTTGTCTCCCCCTTTTTTTTTTCCTCAACAGAATTTTTTCCCCAGTGTTTTTTTTTTTTCGGGGTGGGGAGGGTGTTCGGTATTTTTGGTTAAACCGTCTGGCAACCCTAGTCATGGTATACACACGTGCATGCCTGTACACACACTCACTCTGAGCAGACAGCCCCTGTCCCAAAGAGCATGATAAACTCAAACCTTCTAAGCCATGCAGAGCACAATTTTATTTAAACTATGCTTGAGTACAGTGATTAAATAGAGTGTGTAGAAGTAAAGAACAGCCTGGAATGAGAAATCCATTAACGGATGTGGGAAGTGTGGAGTCTGAAATAGAATAGGTCCAAGATGCATAGGTGAAGAAGTTGTGGCAAAGTATAACCTGTTGGAAACACTTCAAACTTTATTTGGAAATCCACTGTTAGTTAGCACCTGTGCTCCGTGATCTGCACTCCTTTATAGGAAATACTGCATCTAGTAAGAAGAGAGCTAGAGACATAAGCCCTTGTATCAGAGGCCTGTGTAAGGCAGAAGCCATTCACAGAATCTGACTTCAGTGCTTGTCACAGAGCACTCACAAAAATACATCCCAATATCAAGTGATACCAAAGCATTCTGATACCAAGGATGGTACAAAAAAAATTCCCAAGAAAACCAGAGGCACACTGAACTCTCCTAAAAACTAAGGTCAGCATGGCAGTTTATAATAGAAATGTTTTAATCAAACCAATATGCATAAGGTGATGTTAGAGGGCAATACTAACTTCTTTGTATCAGGATATAAAGAGAGGTCTTTAACAGGCCTTTGGGGAAGTGGCAAGTCCCACCGCTGACTAAGCTGCAGCCATTGTCGTGGTCATACATGTCTTAGTATCCTGTATAGTCTTCCAGGTCCTGTTATCATGCTTTGTTGATAATAAACATGGCTTGGTGTTTTCATTCCTTATTGGTCATTGGACAGTTCTAGCTGCCTGGAAAGGGTGGGGGCAGCACACAGAGGGAAACACAGCTAAACATATGTCAGCATCTTGCCACGCTACATAGTGGGTAGACAGGCACATTCTGTAGCTATAATTTCTGGATGGTTTCCAGGCGTAAATCCAGGTAGAGCACACTAGGCATACACCTTTGATGTGACGAAGCCAAGTATGAGGCATAAGTCTTGCACTTCTAAGGGTCCATCCCCTCCTCTATCTTACTTGTCATTCCTCCACTCTTTCTCTCTCTCTCACTCTCTCTTGCTTTGTGCTGATCTGTTAGTAACAGCATCATCCCCAATTCCTTGTCTAGGCTTCCATCTGACTGGTGCCAGGTGGCTGCTGCATATATAAAATTCCCTAAATTACCTTCACATCCTCAGCTCAATTTGGGACGTTGAGTTTCAGCACTTCTTGTTTCTGAGGGAGTGGATTATTTAATGTCCTGAAGCATCAAAACAAGTCAGATATAGAAGCCACCACAACTGAAATAGAGATCATGAGGCAACTCCAGAAAAATAAACTGCAAAGCTCTCTCTTAGAGTCAGAGCCAATACAGTTTAGAGGAGGCTGGGATGCTCCCTCCAGGGAATTACAGGCACTCCCCAAGTTACAAACATGAACATACAAACAAAAGCTCACCTGAAGCTCAGGGGAGCAGGCAAGAGGCACACATGGTGGCTAGCTGTACAAGTGCTGGCCCTAAGGACTCTGGAGGAGCAGGGGGTGATCGCGCAACCAGCAGCACTTTGAAGGGGAAGCTGCTGCTTCTGTCCAGCCACTGGCTGCACGGCCGCCATCTGCTCTTCACGAGTCCTCTGGCCCGTGCTTGCACTGCTCACCACCCCTTAGTGAGTGGGGACTGGGTGCTGCCCATGGCGGGGGCGGGAGGCATGCCCAGAAGTCCCTTTCAGAATCTCCACCTACCTCCTCCTCATGCTCTGATTAAACCTGCCTTCCCTCAAGCACCAGCATTCCAAGTTCCGTTTTAAAAAACCTACTTCTACTCTTTCTCATTGCTGCAAATACACAGTATTTCAGCAACATTATGAGTTAAATTGGCTTTTGTGGGCTAGCCTGGGAACCTAATACCATTTATAACATTGTTTCTACGGGAAACTGCATTCTGAATTCCGACTTACAAGTGAACTTTTGGAACACAACCTGTTCATAAGTTGGGGACTTCCTGTGCACTATTCCAGGACGGAACAAGATGACGATATTGCCACGTTTTTGTAAGAAGTTTTGTCAGCAGGGGCAAGGCTGGCTTTGTGGGATTAGATTAGGAGAAATTGTACATTTATATTTTATGTCCTGTTATGGTGGGTGCTAGGCAGGGTTATTGTCATGAAAGTGTTAGTTATTGTGTCTGAGGGTATGTCTACATTAGGGATTTTAAAAGATGGGTAATTGACCAAGCATGTAATTGATACAATTTGTATCAACTACACAGTTAGTTGATAAGGAAAGGTGCTCTGTGCCAGCTCGCACTGGTTCAGGAGCCACTCCTCTGCGGCTCTGCAGTTTAAATGTAGTAAAAACCGGGCACCCGGCTCTTACTACATTTAAAGTGCAGCGCCACAGCAGGGGTAAGCTCACAGACTCGTGGCTGTTACTACATTTAAAATGCAGAGCTGCAGTGGTCCCGGACTGGCACAAGCCAGGACTGCTCAGTCCTAGATCGTGCTGAGTCCAACAGCCCCTGTTCACGGTAGCTCGGGCTGTTGTGGCCAGGGGGCTGCTGCCGTATGGTTAATAGAGGCAGCAGTGTGTAGGGGGTGGGCAGGCAGCACCTCAGAGACAGTGCTGGTGGGAACTGACTTTTAAGCCAGCTCCCCCCAGCACCAGCTCCTGTTCTTCCCCTCCGCCCCCCTCCCCTTGCTGCCTCTGTATCAGCAGGTGGTAGGGGAAGCTTAGGCTCATCAGGTACTCAAGTACTCAACTACTCGCTTACATCTCTAGTCTATATCATAGCCATGGTGGTGGCACAGCTTCGATGCGACAGTGCTGTAGCATAAACACTTCTTATATGGACAAAAGGGTTTTCTCCATCAATGTAGTCAATCCATCTCTCTGCGAGGAGTTAGGTAGATTGACAGAAGAATCCTACCCTTGACCTGTCTGTGTCTACACTAGCGGTTGGGTCAACCTAACTGTCATCAAGCCCTAAGCAACACAGCTAAGTTGATCCAATTTGTCACGTAGGTACGGGGCAGCTGTGATTACAGCAGGGGATTGAAGATTAATGCAAGTTCTCTAATTATGCCTTATTGAAAATAGCAGATTGTGGTGGGGGAGGGGGAAGGGAGAAATGTGCACATACATGTTTAAAAGCTTATTCTCTAGTTATGTAATAATACCCAATGTATCTGTCACACTTCTGATCAGTAGCTCTCCAAACTGTTCAGATGCAATATCATTATCCCATTTTACAGATGGAGAAACTACAGCATAGAGAGTTAGAGATTTACACAAGGTCACACAGCTGGTTGGTGGCTAAGCCAAGAATAGAGCCCAGGTCTCCCAAGCCTCAGTCATGTCCACTCACCAAGAAGCCCCCTTTAGCATTTGGAGTTTTATAACTAAGCCTAGGATTGTTGCCCTCTAAAATTGGCTCAAGCAAGTGTGCAGTGCAAACGTCTGTTATCTGACTTGATTTTTTTTCATAGAATCATAAGGTCAGAAGACACCTCAGGAGGTCATCGAGTCCAACCCCCTGCCCAAAGCAGGACCAACCCTAACTAAATCATCGCAGCCAGGGCTTTGTTAAGCCAGTAGTTAAGAACCTCTAGAGATAGAGATTCATTCCGTCACCTCCCTAGGTAACCCATTCCAGTACTTCACCACCTGCCTAATATCCAACCAACAGCTTCCCCCACTGCAACTTGAGACCATTGCTCCTTGTTCTGTCATCTGTCACTACTGAGAACAGCCTCTCTCCATCCTCTTTGGAACCTCCCTTCAGGTAGTTGAAGGCTGCTATCAAATCCCCCCTCACTCTTCTCTTCTGTAGACTAAATAAGCCCAAATCCCTCAACTTCTCCTTGTAAGTCATGTGCTCCAGCCCCCTAATCATTTTGATTACCTCCACTGGACTTTTTCCAATGCGTCCACATCCTTTCTGTAATGGGGGGCCCAGAATTGGACACGATACTCCAGATGTGACCTCACCAGTGCCGAATAAAAGGGAATAATCACTTCACTTTTGTTTTTTCTCTCTTGCAGATCATAAAGCATATGGTATCTCTATCAAAACGGACAATCAGCATGTTACAGCAAAGGAGTTTCAGGGTACAGTATGTGCATGGGCATCACTACATTTATACAGATAGATATTTATAAAATATATACAAATAATGAGAAACTGTTTAAAGGACATAATTAAGGTTCCAAAGTCACGCACTTAAAATTTAGGAAATGCCAGAATTTAAGTTGTGTGTGCTATCTTAATTCAGACCCATTGTGTGTATGTATTATGATATAATTGTTAATTATATGGTTTCATACTATTTTTCCCAGAATGCCTACCAGCTTTTGTGCATGGGTTGAAGAGTGCTCAATTTATGAGCAGCTTGCTCCTTGTTGAATATGTGGCTTTAGGTCTTATTGACTATTCATTGTTCAACCCTTGCTCTGAAGACATAATAATTAATTTCTTCGTGGTCTCTTCAAGGGCACTTAAAGCTATAGTATCTGAGTGCTGCAGACACTTGCTATTTTATTCTCTCAACACCTTGGTGAAATGAAGGGTTGTGATTATCCACAATTTACAGATTGGGAACTGAGGTAGAGAGAGTCAGGTCAAAAGTATCCACTAATTTTAGGGGCCCAATCTGAGACCTGTAGGATCTGATTTTTCAGAGTGCTTTCGCTGCTTAGTATTATGAACTGTATATGTGCCAAGAGCAGCTCCTATTGATTTGCAGATGTCAGTGCTCAGCACTTCTGCAAATGAGTCCCCAAAGTCTCGAGCCCAGCATCCAGAAAATGAGGAACGGGCAATTAGTGACTATCTGTGAAAAGTTTAGTTTAAGTGACTAGCCCATCTGCTACAAATAAGGCAGAGGTCCCAGAGATAATAGCCTTCTCCACTCCGTGTTGCTGATTCATCCCCAGAGCAGGTTCATCCTCTGCAATAGATAAAAGCAATCTTGATTCTATCATTTTCTAACTTTTTAGTTCTTGATTTTGAAACCTAAATAATAGTCTTTTAACATAGTTTTGGGGTGGTTTTGTAATTTCCTGAGTCTTATTAAAAAAATCCCAGCAGGGATCAGTGGATGACACTTGTATTTGGAGTGTAGTTTCATGTCTACCGGTTCCTTGTCTGCAAGTTTATTGGTGGATTCATGGCAGAATTGGATCTTCTGGGACTTGAATAACGGGGCAGTAGCTTGGGAAGAAGGCTCATCTGTAGGGGAGTCGCACAGAAGAAAGCATAAAGACAGCTGTGAGAGAATCAGAAAAACAGGGCAACAATCCCAGCATCATTTTGGCATTTTGGAGGGAGCAAAGGAATGGCAGAGGGGAGGGAGAGACAAGGCTGGGTAAATAAGGAGGAGCAGCACTTCATAAAGACTTGAAGGTGATGACAAGAAGTGTGAAGTTAGTGAGGAGGGAAGCAGTAGAAAAGCACTCAAAGAGATCGGTGATGTGTTCAGATTGCCCAATTAAGAAGGTGATCCTAGTAGCTGTGTTTCGTATTTTTCTGGAATGAGTGAACATAAGAACATAAGAACGGCCGTAGCGGGTCAGACCAAAGGTCCATCTAGCCCAGTATCCTGTCTGCCGACAGTGGCCAGCACCAGGTGCCCCAGAGGGGGTGGACCGAAGACAATGATCAAGCGATTTGTCTCCTGCCATCCCTCTCCAGCCTCTGTCAAACAGAGGCCAAGGACACCATTTTATCCCCTGGCTAATAGCCTTTATGGACCTAACCTCAATGAAATTATCTAGCTTCTCTTTAAACTCTGTTATAGTCCTAGCCTTCACAGCCTCCTCTGGCAAGGAGTTCCACATGCTGACTACACGCTGTGTGAAGAAGAACTTTCTTTTATTAGTTTTAAACCTGCTACCCATTAATTTCATTTGGTGTCCTCTAGTTCTTCTATTTAGGAACTAATAAATAACTTTTCTTTATCGGCCCTCTCCACACCACTCATGATTTTATACACCTCTATCATATCCCCTCAGTCTCCTCTTTTCTAAACTGAAAAGTCCCAGTCGCTTAACCTCTCCTCATACAGGACCTGTTCCAAACCCCTAATCATTTTAGTTGCCCTTTTCTGAACCCTTTCCAAGGCCAAAATATCTTTTTGAGGTGAGGAGACCACATCTGTACACAGTATTCAAGATGTGGGCGTACCATAGTTTTATACAGGGGCAGTAAGATATTCTGGGTCTTATTTTCTATCCCTTTCTTAATAATACCTAGCATCCTATTTGCCTTTTTGACCGCTGCACACTGTGTGGAAGTTTTCAGAGAACTGTCCACGATAACTCCAAGATCTCTTTCCTGATTTGTCGTAGTTAAATTAGCCCCCATCATACTGTACGTATAGTTGGGGTTATTTTTCCCGATGTGCATTACTTTACACTTATCCACATTAAATTTCATTTGCCATTTTGTTGCCCAATCACTCAGTTTGGTGAGATCTTCTTGGAGTCAAATTAATAGGCCTGCTGATGGAACTGCCATACCACCAGAGGTGATCCCTGTGAGGCAGGGTTGAAACTATTTTGAGGAAAGCTTGTATTTCCATTATCTCAGGCTGTAAATGAAAAGGATTTTGTTCTCCAGGGCTGTCCACCTGGCACCTCTCATAGGCTGTGTCTAGACTACATTCCTCTGTTGGCAAAGGGATGTAAATGAAGCACTTCGAAAGTGCAAATGAAGCCAGGCTTTAAATATCCCGCACTTCATTTGCATAATCACATAATGGCGCTCTTTCAAAAAAGCGCTGTTTTGAAATTGAAACCGCAATTGAGGCTTACAGGATCTTTCAAAAAAGCGCCCCATTTTCGAAAGAACCGTGTCTAGACTGCGGTTTCAATTTCGAAATAGCACTTTTTCAAAAGAGCGCCATTACATGATTATGCAAATGAAGTGCGGGATATTTAAATCCTGGCTTCATTTGCACTTTCGAAGTGCTTCATTTACATCCCTCTACCGACAGAGGGATATAGTCTAGACGTAGCCACAGAGAATAATGTCCCTACTTAGAAAATGAATACAGAAAAATAATTTTTCAGTATTCAGAAAAAGTGAGAGAATGAGATCAGTTTGCTTCATTGGCTTGTAGGCCTTTTCTATGAAAGCTTGGCTGATTTTTGGCTTCGTAGTGTGGCTCAGCCCTCATTCTTCTTTCCTGAAGTGCACATGCTTGAGGAGGACTTGTTTGTTAATAGTTAGCATAGGCACTGTTCTGATCATGCCCATACTTTTATCTAATAGCAGAACAGGAATGCTAAAGCCCACTCAGGGTCAACTATGGACAGCTGATTTGAACTGCACCCTGAGGGCCAAGTCAGGAAGGAGGCTATGGCATGAATTCAGTGGAGTAGGGACGTATGCACACTGGGCATAGGCACACTACACCCTTACTATGGTTTACAGTTGATGAGTTGTTCCTCTTTTTGCCTCATTTTCAACCCACTGTTCACTTTTTCTGTCTCGTGTCTTTATTTTCCACCTGCTTTGGTCCCAGGGTTTTGTCTATATATCATGTCTCCTAGCACATTCCCTCTAATTCCTATGTCTCTTTCCCTTTCCTGCCTCCTCGCCTGAGTTTGTGTGGTTTTATCTTGTGCTGGCTTTGGACACCCTAGGAACTATCATTTGGTATCTGCTACACTGTATTTCTGCTCAGCAGAATTTACTTAGCAGTATCAGAATGAAATGGAAACTGAGGTGTGTGGCAGCTTTACCAAGCTGCATCCAGTGAAAAGGAGCTACTAACAATGAATTCTGTAAGATCCTTCCACCTGCAAGATTTAAATGCATGGCAAAAAGCTTGCAAGGGCTCAGCTTCCTTCCCTTCAGTCTCCAAGCCCTACAGCAGTGTTTGATCATTATGGCTACGTCTACACTAGCCGGTCTTGCTCAAGAACATATGCAAATGAGGTGTGACGATATTCATCGCTGCAGCTCATTTACAGATGTTCTTGCACAAGACTGGACAGTGTAGACGTAGCCTATGAATTTATGGCTTGGCATTTGTGCTGTATTAATAGAGTCATGGAGGTAGAAGACTCAGTAAAAGCTCGAATGATTGAAGCTGAGAATGAAGAATATGAAGAAATTAAGTTCTAAATCTACTCTATAACATCAATCTTGTAACACCAAATTTAAAATAAATTTAAATTACCAAGAGAAACTTAATTACCATTTCTAAATGTAGCGAATGGATTTTCCTGCCTTCCACTTAGCAGTCAAACACAGCCAAAACACATTTTAGTGATGTTTCCTTTGTGTAATAAGTCAACACACTAGTAAGTCAATCTGTTTTCCATTCACCGTTTTGTGCTTACCACACTGCTTTCCCTCTTAACCATTCATGTTTTATCCCCTGAGTCTCTCACCTTCACACAAATTGCCTTTCTTGTCTCTTCACTAAGGGTACATCTAGACGACACCTCTCTGTCGACAGAGAGACGTAGATTAGGCACGTCGAAATTGCTAATGAGGCAGGGATTTAAATATCCCACACTTCATTAGCATAAACATGGTCACCGCCTTTTTTCGAAACAGAGCTTTTTTGGAAAAAAAGACAGTCTAGATGTGGATCTTTCAAAAAATAAACGTTTTTTTGAAAGATCCTGTAAACCTCATTTTTTGAGGAATACGGGATCTTTTGAAAAAGGGTTTATTTTTCAAAAGATCTGTGTCTAGACTGCCATTTTTTCGAAAAAGCTCCATTTTGAAAAAAAGTGGCAGCCATGTTTATGCTAATGAAGCGTGGGATATTTAAATCCCTGCCTCATTAGCAATTTCGATGTGCCTAATCTACATCTCTCTGTTGACAGAGAGGTGTAGTCTAGACACAGCTTAAAATTCTGTGTTCTTAGTTCAGCCTCTCCCTCAAGATACCGTAAATAGAATTCTCCTGCTTCTCCACTTCTGATTATGTCTCCTCAATTCTGTCTATCCCTTTTCACCCCCTCTCTCTAGTCCTTAGTCTCCCCTCTTCTACTGCCATATCCTCGTGTTATGGTGGCTCTCTATCCCATTGATGAATGCATTGAAAATGGGGAACTAAGGTTGAAGAAGCCTACACCATACTTTCTCCCCTCCATATAACCCAACCTAGCAGGAGAGGAGGAGGAAGTGTTTGTATCGTGTGAGTGAAGCACTGGGCTTCCTCTGTTTTCTTCCTCATGAGAGAATGACCTCAACATTGGCCTCTGCATCTTCTCCTTTACTCTCTGGGCTCCAAAATGACAGAGAGAGAGGGCAAGTCTCACCCCCAAACTTTAGTTGAATTATGAGCTTGGAACACTGAAACTCAGCTCTTTTCACTTTAGTTAGACCCAAATAAAAGTAGGCACTCATGGGCTCAACCAGCAATTGCAAGGGCCAGCAGTGAAAGTCCCAGACCATAGACTGGAATTGACTAATGTTTTTTCATTGTAAGGCAACAAAACAAAAGGGAAAGGAAACTTCAATAAATCTTAAGTAGAGGAAGGCCACCGCCTATCCCATTCCCCACCTGCAGTCAGGAACGTCAGACTTCCTCCACTGAGTTCAGAGCACGCACACACATTTGTAAAGCATTGTGTATTTGTCTTTGGAACAGGATGTCCTCCTGTCATTTTTCTTTTAATGTCTTCTCTCATTTTGTGTGTGATCTTATTGCTCATGAAAAATGCCAGACTGATAGCTTTGGAACTCTGAAGCCTTCAACTCTGGTCTGGAAAGACAAAATGTAGGGGTGAATAAGTAACTCTGTCTCCATAATACATTCAGTCCTCAACTATCCTGGCTAAGATTGGGAATAAGAGTGCAAACTATAGCAGGCTGTTGTGTTTGCTTTTGAAATGTGGACATGTCCACTGGAAACTGCATACACCCAATCAAAAGTATAACAGTCTTTGGATCCCTATTAATGTGATCTGTATATGAAGGGCTCAGCCTAAAGGTGAAAGACTATATTGCGTGATTAACCTTCTAAGCCATCTGTTCCACCCTCACTGAAAAAAAAAAAAGATAGAGGCAATTTACTGGAGGTTATAAACTACAGAGAGATTGAAGGTAGTCAAAGATTTTTCATACTAATACAATTACTAGCATTCTTTTCATCCTTAGTCCAAGTCGGTACTAGAAAAGGTGTACCAGTGTCGCTGTACCAGCAAACCCACCTAGGAGAAACACTCTTGCTACTGCCAAAATGAACTTTTGTCTGTGTAACTTATACCAATTCTTTTTAAAGCTACACTAGCAAAAATAACTTTTTTTGATGGTATAATTGCACCTACATTAGGCTTTTAGTGGTATGGAAACGTCATTAAAATCACACCCTTCGCCTTTATAAAAGTGGCAAAATTGTCTATTGTAGACCATGATTTAGGTGTTTTCAAACATTAGAGGAAAAATTAACATTTGCAAAGGTGTATTGACAGATCTGGTAGCTTAAGAGAAATATGAGTAGAGAGTTTAGAGACATATGACTGAAAGACTGATACTAGCTCTGGAAATGAAATGAACTGACAAGGAAGTGATAGTGACAAGTGTACAGAATCCCTTCAGTAGATAAATAATCTGGATACAATAGTTCTCCTTCGAGTGCTTGCCCATGTGCATTCCACTTAGGTGAGTGCACGCTGCGTGCATAGATTGTCAGAGTTTTTCCTTAGCGGTACCCATCAGGTGGTACCCTGGAGTGGCACCGTTATATCGGTGCATATATACCCCCGCTGGTCCTCCACCCCCTCACCTCCTTTTTACGGCTGTGATGGTCATTGGAGCTCCCTTCTTGCTTGCCTGCAAGCATGATCTCAGCAGTATTCGAAAGCCTTTAGAGTAGTTAGCACTGAGTTAATCCCTTTGTTCTTTCCAAGTTGCTTTCCCTGTTAAGTACCTGTTAGATAGAGTTAGATAAGTTGTTTGGGTTGGGGCTCGCCTGCTGAGTCCCCTTCCCTCCCGGCCTATGGGGCATGTCAGGGTCTCGCGGCTTCAAGCCTGTTCCAAGCCTATGCCCTGTGGGCACCCACATGATTCGTGCTTGAAGTGCTTGAGTGAGGCCCACGTCCCGGCTAACTGCAGAATCTGCCGCAGTTTCAAACCCCGGACTCAGCACAAGAGAAATTTGCGCCTGAAAATACTCCTGATGGAGTCGGCGCTTCACCCGGCACCGTCATCGGACTCGGCGCTGGAATCACACAGCGCACCGTCTTCAGTGCGGGAGACTCCTGGGTCCTCAGGCCTCATCGGCGTTGAGGCACCCTGTGGCGCGGCACCATTCGCAATCACCGGTGCAGTGCAAGAAGAGGAGAGTGGAGGTCTCCACCCTGGCATGCGCCTGCGGTGCACCCCCAGTCAGGGCACCCTGTTGTGCCTGCACCGGCTGTGAGGTCTTCTGCTCCTGGGCCAGAGCGTGGTCAGTTGAGCATGACCAAGAGCTGCGGAGGAGCCGATTCCGGTTGAATGGCCTTCCATTCCGGACACATTTGAGGTGGCACAGGAACTGATTGAACTGACTGCTGATTCTCCCTCACCTCCTCCAGAGCACCGGGACCGGCCTCGGGCCTGTGCCTCATCAACGGCACCTGACCCAGGTAGGCCCGCACCATCCTCGACACCAGTGCCCTGTGCGGTGCTGTGTTCCTTGGTGCGCATATCTACACCGACATCGAGAGGTCCTTCAGCACCGATGGCTTCACTCTCTTAGGAGTCCAGACAGAGCTCGGTGTCAAGCATGCTCATCCCAGCAGCCCAGTCAATGGCATAGAGCACTTCATTCCTCCTCTGGCAGTGCGGCACTGGAGCAAGCCGGCATCTCTGGTTCAGCACGCGGAGAGGCACCATTCCCTGGGCCCGGCCTCTGCCCCATCTTGGTCAGAGTCCGACTGTTCGTCAGATTCCGATGGAGAGTCAGTACCATTTAGGGCGTCAATCTCTCACTCCCATTCCCAGTATTGCTCATATTCCCGGCGACGAACCTGGTCTCAGAGCTACTCTCACTCCTGGCACCGCAAGCACCATGACAGTGACTCGGGACATTCGCACACCTGGCCTCTGCAGTGTCAGCATCCAAACCAGTGGCTGTTTTGGACCCCATGGGCGTACCACCAGGCCCAAGGGAGTGCTCCTTCAATGGCGGGATCCTCCCATTTGGGGATCTGGGCCCCACCTTCAGCCATTCCATTGCCCAGAACCCTGGCACCACAGGTTTTGGCGGTACAGGGGGAGTCTCCTGAGCCCCAGTTGGAGGATGGCGGGGACCATGGGCTGTCAGGGCAGTCTGTCCCTTCTCAGGTGTTGGAGCAGTCGCACGAGATGGAGGACTCGACCATTCGGGAGTATTCATCGTTCTCCCCTGACGAGGCCCTAGGGTTGGCCTCTTCATCAGCGCCAGCCATGGTCTCCCGGCGCTATCAAGAGCGCCTCTGGAGACTGGCCCAGAGCCTTGGGGTCCAACTCAAGCGGGCCTCCAAGGACCCTAAGCCCCATAGCTCTGGGACAGAACATTTGCAGATCATTATGCCATTACACAGCATGCCAGGAAGGACGCTGCAGTAGGTAGGGCTGTGTTGCAGTCCATCTCTAGGTAGGCTTTGACCCCGCATCCTGGGGCACTAGCTTTGGAGTTACCTAAGTGGAACGGACGTGAGCAAGCACTCGAAGAAGAAAAAACAGTTACTTACTTTCGTAACTGTTGTTCTTTGTGATGTGTTGCTCATGTCCATTCCACATCCCACCTGCCTCCCCTGCGTCGGAGTGTTCTGGCAAGAAGGAACTGAGGGGTGGAGGGCCAGTGGGGATATATATGCACTGATATAGTGGCACCACTTCAGAGGCCTCCCCAGCTGGCCCGATGGGTACTGCTAAGGAAAAAACTTTGACACTCCATGCACGTGGCGCATGCACCTAAGTGGAATCGACATGAGCAACACATCTCGAAGAACAACATTTACGAAAGTAAGTAACCATTTTTTTCTAGTAGATCTTAAGATATTTCCTTAATGGCTGGATTTTTAAGGAGTGAAACATACACTGTTTAAATCAATAGATATGCAGGTTTGGGGGAGAAAGTTAGAATAACATACTGCTCTAATTCTTCAGGCAGCAATTGAATTATTTTTCTATGTTCTCAAATATTTTGGTATGTTCTTAAAATAATAAGTAAACAAATAAAAAATAATTGAAAGTGTAAAAGTCACCTTCTTGAATATTAGCAAATATTTTAATAGAAAAAGAGCATTTAATTTTTAAACTACAGAGCTTAGATCCAGAGCAATTATGTCAAATTAATTATATACCAAAGCTAGATAAAAACCCAGAGGCTGCATCTAGACTGGCAAGTTTTTCCGCAAAAGCAGCTGCTTTATGAAAAAACTTGCCAGCTGTCTACACTGGCCGCTTGAATTTGCGCAAGAACACTGATGATCTAATGTATGATTGTCAGTGTTCTTGCGCAAATACAATGACTCTCCCGCTCGGGAAAAAGCTCTCTTGCGCAAATGCTTTTGCGCAAGAGGGCCAGTGTAGACAACTCAGAATTGTTTTGCGCAAAAGAGCCCCGATGGTGAAAATGGCAATCGGCTTTTTTTATAAATCGTCTAGATTGGCACCGGATGCTTTTGCGCAAAAGTATCCGTGCCAATCTAGACGCTCTTTTCCGCAAATGCTTTTAACGGAAAAACTCTTCCATTAAAAGCATTTGTGGAAAATCATGCCAGTCTAGACGTAGCCAGAATGTTTAACTGAGCTCTGGCCATTTATATTTCTAAAGTCAGTAGAACTACTTCATTTTATCCCAGCTGAGGATCTGTCTTAGACTACTTATGGTCTGATCTAAAGCCCACTGCAATCAATGGAAATCTCTCTGAATTTATTCTCCATTACACTTGTTTATATATTGAGTATATACAATGAACTCAATTTTAAGAGCGGAATTTGACTGAAGCCATTTATTAGGAAGAATATTATGATCAATACTGGTAATCATACCAAGCACAGAGCTAAAATACTCATCGTATGTTTTGTTTCCCCTAGAGGCTATGCTTAGCTGTAAATATTCAGCTGGAAAGGATATTGTTCCAAGAGTAGAATGGAAGAAACTCACAAATGTTGTCTCATTTGTGTACTACAAAGATGACTTAGTAGGTAAGAAGCTGTAAAGTTGTAGACTGATGAGTTAAAATGAAACAACTAAAATGCAGCTTGGTCTCTTTCAGCCCACAAGGTGAAAGGTATGTGATAATGGGATTTACAATCGAGTCTGGTTTTTTGAAAGCTTTAAATATAGAGCTTTTGGCTGACATTCCCTATCTATAATAAATGTCACTTTTAAGTTTCTTAGACAATACTGATTTCACCAAGGCATTCAAGAATATGGGGGAAACATATGTGCTACCAAATTCAAAATGGGTCTTGGGATTCTAACTCTCTAGGCTGTTGGAAACTGGCTGTTTCATAAATGATGCCTTTGTTTTGTGAACAAACAGTGTAGGGTTTGGGCTTAAATTATCCCTTTGTTAACTTATTTGTAGAATGGAAGTGATACTGTCTTTGGAGAAAAATTCTCATGACTGTTGTCCTTTAGTAGAAAATTAGACTTAAAGATGATCAGAACAGAAGAAAAAGCATTGTTCAGTTTCAAGATGTGTCAGTCATGCACAGTGACATTTTTATAACAGGTTTCATCTGCAAAGAATACCTTTCTAACTGTCATGTTCTCTTTTAAAGGTGATCTCAAAGGTCGAGCAGAAATGATAGATTCAAGCATACGAATTAGAAATGTGACCAGAAAAGATTCTGCGAGATACCGTTGTGAAGTTAGTGCGCCGACTGAACGAGGGCAACATCTGGCGGAGACTACTATTACTCTCACGGTGCTGGGTAGAAACCTAACTTTGATTCTAGGTTTTTGTTGAAGTCAGTTCTACAGGCAGGGTGGTAGTTGAAATTCAGTGTGGATATTTTTCTTCATGCAGTCTCTTTTAGTCATGCCATTGACAAATGACGAAGGGTATGTTCTTTTCTGGCTTCTTTTTAATGGTTTCACAAATTACATTTACGTTCTTTTGACGAGCTCTACCAAAGAATTAATAATAAAGAACTAATCTACCTGCACAGAATCTTTTCTGATAGTAAGGTTGAGATTTTCAAATAGCTCTAAGGGAGTTGGGCTCTGAGCTCTCATTGACTCTCAATGAAAGAGGGGTACCTAACTCTTAGTTCCGACAGAATTTCCCAACACCAGAGCAACTATGAAAGCTTAAAGGGCATTGATAATCACTCTGTTGATAGAAATAAATCCAAAACACATAACTGTGAAGAGGCTAGGGCTAGCTTTGAATTCTGATTTGGTTCCAAATAAAACTCAGGGGTCTTTTTCTTGTCCACATTACAAAACTGTACATAGAAATACCAGCCTCTCTCCCAGAGAGACCCATATCTGGACTGGCAAAAATGTTATCTGGACTAAGGCACATTGGTAGAGGCATCACCATTTTACAGCAAATGCCAGTGTGAAGACTGGCTAGAGTTTCTTATAAGCCCTGTATTCATAAGTGCTAGAACTGGCTTGGTGGTTTCTGTTATATACTACTTCTGGGCGAGTTCTGCACCAAGAATTAATTCTGTACAGAATATTTTCAAAATCTGCATGTTTTATTTGTTAATATAACACAATATAATCACACTGGTTTCAGTTATTTTTAGTCATTTATTTCAAAATACCTATTAGAAAGTAGGTCTGTAACTCTAGACAACAAAAAAGATTCAGGAAATGTTTTTTTGACAAATAGATTTCTTACTAGGCATATTGATACAGAACATCGAGTAATAATTCATTTAAACTACAATACAAAACTCTATTTCCCGCACCCCACAGAAGCAGTGCAGACTTGGGGGATTTGGAGGTAATGGAGGAGCTGAGAGAGGGGGAACTAATTGCTGGGTGTGAACTTTGAGGGGTTTGGGATGTGGACAGGAAAATTATGGAACAGATGTTTTTCAGGGGAAGGACTCTTAGGGAGCTTCCCCCATGCAAATCCTGACTGACCAGAAGTCAGGCACATCTGCCCTTGTTCCCATGTGTCCTTGCACCCCCTGTCCACATGTCTCTCCACCCTCCCTCAGTCAAGCATATGGCTCTGCACCACCTTCCCCTCTGTGGCCCTGCACCTCCATTCCCATTCAGTTCCTGTCCCAGTCAGTCCTCCCCATTATGAGCTCCTGTTTGACCCACCAACAGCCCCACGCTGTCGTTTCCCCATATTCCCTGTCTCCTGACCAGGCCTGACAGGCACTATGAAAAAGGCAGGCTCCAATCTTTCTCTTCCCTGGTTGGGAGCTGCTGCTTTGTTCTAGTGCCATACTGCCCTCTTGTGGTAAAAAGAGAGAACCGCAGCAACTTTCCAGCAGAAGTTTTTTGCTGTGCAAAAAATGAAAACAAAAAATATATAAAAAAAACCTTTTTTAAAGATAATATCTCTAAAAACACACCAAAGGAGTAAAAATAATTTTTTCATCTACCAATTTAGGAGAAAGATTGGATGGCTAAGTATGATTCAAGGTAGTTGCTAACTGTTAGCCATCCAATCTTTCTCCTAAATTGCTAGCTAAAAAAATTTTTTTTTACTCTTTTGGAGCACTTTTAGGAAAATTGTCTTTGAAAAAAGTTGTTTTTAATTTTTTTGGTCTTTCCCCTCCACACATGTGGAATTGCTGCTCCTCCCTTCCCCCCCACCCCACCCCCCACACACTGGGGATGCTGCACTCCCCCCAGCTCTGTGGCCCCCCAGCTCGCCCTCTCCCAGAATTGCTGCTTTCCCCCGCCCACACACACACACACACACTCTGGGGATGCTTCTCTCCCCCCACCTCTGGGGCTGCTGCCCCCCTGGCTCACCCTGCTCCTAACTCTGGGGTTGCTCTCCCCCTGTGGTCTTGGGCTGCTGCTGGGGGGGCTGGGAGCCACGTGGCCCGGTGGCAGGCGGGCCACCTTCTGAGGGAGCGGGAGCCGGATCTGGCGGGGGCAGCCTGCCACCTTGGGGGCCTGCCAGGGGGGCCGGGAGCTGTGTGACGCAGTCCGGAATCAGGCGGGCCACCTGCAGAAGCTGGCAGGGGAGGCCTGCCAAAGGTGTCAGGGGCAGCCTGCAGGGAGCTGGAGTTGGCAGGGGTGGCCTGCTGCGTTGGTGGCTTGCCGGGGGGGCTTGTAGCCACACAAGACAGCCTGGCGTGTCGGCCACAGCGGGAGCCAGGCAGGAGAGTACACCTGCGCATGCCTGCAGGAGCTGCTGCAGGAGCTGGCAGGGCACGTGCACAGTAGGGGCAAATTGAAAATCCCATAACAGACAGACAAGAATGATAACAACTTAATAAAAAGATTGTCTAATAAGCACGGCTCATTAATTATCTGCACACTTAGTGGCACAGAATTTCCCCAGGAGTAACATATATGGTTTGAAGTTTGGTTCAGTGACACTCAGCACCCCCACTATGCAAAATGTTCTAGTTACCTCTGCCTGTATTTCCCAACATAGTTCAGTGATTCTTGGCCTTTGGCAGCGACTCAGCAAATGGCTGAAATATCATACTATGATTAGCACTGTTAAAAAAATGTGAAGGAAAAAGCTTTTCCACCAAAAATTACTTCTCAAACTACAAACATTCTTTTATGTGAAAACTGGGCATTTGAAAGTTTGTTGAAACCAGAGAAAAGTCTTTCTTTCACTAGCCCCCAGATCAGGGGGAAAAGAGGGTTGAGGGGAAAAAGCTCAAAAAATGGGAGGAGGAAACAAGAATAAAATTTTTCAACTTTTTTTTTAAAAATCCATGGAAAATTTTGCCTAATTCCACATCCCCTTGAGTCTGTGGAACTAAGTTCTGTGCTGGCAGGATGAGGGTGTGGTGTGGTGGGAGCGTTGAGAAGCTGATCTCAGTTGGATGGTAGTGAGCGGGAGCAGAGCAAGGGAGAAGGAACAGCAAGTGGAAGGGGCTAGGAGCATGCTTCTTACCTTTCCAGGGTCCTGGCAACTAGAGATGTGAATGGGTAACTGGTTATCCAGTAAGTATCACTCTTACTGGGTAACAGTTAACCAGCACCCGGGAACCAGCCCCCTGCGCACCATAGGTGGAGGGCTGTTCCAGCCCGCCTGGCACACCATGCCACAGGCTGTGGTGGGAGCCAGGAGCCTTGTGCAAGGCCAGAGGAGGCAGTGACAGTCTCATGTCGGGCTGCCAGATCCAAGAGGGGTCAGCAGCAGCCCCATACAGAGGAGGAAGTGCTGACAGGGCCGGCAGCAGTCCCGTGGAGGTGTGTTGGTGGGGGGCAGCAGCAGCCCCACAGGTTGGGGGCTGCTTCAGATGAGTTGCAGCCCCCTCCCCCCGCCCCCATCCTGATTAATTGGTTAACCAGTTAATTGATTACATGGGATTTTACATTCCTACTAGTAACCCAGAGGTTTTGCTATGTTCTCATTCAGTGGGGTGTGATCCACTGGTCGCTCTCTAGTGATCATTCTTGTCCATGCCCCCTCCAGTCTACCCTGTTAATTAACACATCGTAAGGTTATTTGGATTGTCTTTGATGCCTAAGCTGATAGTGAGTAGAAATGTGAACGTTAATTTAAAACACCTAAACTGCAAAATAACCAATACGTTTTCATTGCTCAGTGGCCTCAGCAGCGCCATCGTGCGAAGTGCCCAGCTCAGCAATGAGTGGAACAGTCGTAGAAATGAGATGTAAAGAAAATGAAGGGTCTCCTGCTTCTGAATACAAATGGTATAGGAATGGTGTTCCTTTAGTGGAAAACACTGGAACTGGCAGTACTAAAAAAGGAAACATTTCTTACACCATGAATAAAAAGACTGGAACACTGGTAAGATCATCTTGTCCAACTTTCTTTTTGAGTTTTGTGTCTGAAAGAAGATTGAATGTATTATTCATGTTCCATTATGGCCAAGAATCAGAGCCCCATTGTGCTAGCCATTGTGCAGATGAGAAACAAAGTCCTGCCCAGAGAGCTCTTAACCTACGTGTCATACAGGATACATCAGGTGGATGAAGTACCCAAAGGGGTTGTAGTGTATTGAAAGAATGAGAGTGTAATAATTTAGCAGTTTTTCAAATAAACATAAATTATAGCTTGCCACGTGCATAGCCAATGCCAGATCAGGCATCACAGTGCAGTTAAGGTTTTTAAGGAGGGATTTAAAAGAGAATAAACTGGGCATCTTTAACTTCTATGGAGAGTTATTCCCAGGCACAGAGAGCAACACAGGAGAAGCAGATGTTTAAGAAATGTAAAAGTAACTTTCCAGCTGTACTTAGGAAGGCCCAATTCCGCACCAGTAAAGACTGGGAGCAAGAGAAAGGCCCCAAATCAGCCTGGGTATCTTTTTCAGAACAATGCACCTCTTTTTGAAGAGGCTTCCTTGGATGCTTTTCAATTTTTAATAATAAATTTTATTTCAAGACCTTCTAAAGTGACTAGTAAATCTGAGTTATTCACTTTTATGGATGACCAAAGTCAGATACCTTAGAGGAGTCTGATTTTTTTTCAGAAGGTGAGTGATCAGCATATTCTGAAAATCCTGCCCCTTTTAAGTATGTCAAACTGAGTATTCAAAATCACTAATCACATCTAAAAATCTTGGCCTTGATGCATAGTTGTGGCACTCGGGGAGTGAGCCTAATTTCAAGCCCATTGAAGTCAATGAAAAAACATCCACTGAGTTGGATGAGGTTTGTAAAGTACTCACTTCTCCCTTCCTTGTTGTTAATGTGTTTCAACATACTTCATTTTATTTAAAAAAATCATAGTTTAAAAAATGAATTGTCTAAATCAGTGTTTCTCAACCTTTTTTTATAAAGTACCCCTTTAAAAAAAAAAAGTACCCCCAGTACCTACAGTTTTCAGACACACACGCTTTTTTTTCTACTATTGCAACACATTTGTTTAAACAACTTAATCGTAGCCGGGCGGGTGATGAAATTTTTGGGTGTAAAAAGTACAAAAATAATAAAGCGCTGTAAAACTTAAAACAAAAATTCAGTTTTCTCCAAATTTCAGTTGTGTTGACGTACCCCCAGACATCTCTCGAGTACCCCTAAGAGTACTCGTACCACTGGTTGAGAAACACTGGTCTAAATGGTAGCAGTGTAGCATTCTTCTTTTCCCAACCTCCTAACTGTAAATCACATTGTGATAGTAATTTGATAACTAGAGCTGGATGAGAATTTTCCCTCTGAATGATTTTCCAACAGAAATGGAGTTTCCACAAAATTGAAAATTTCAATAGGGAAATTTTGAATTTGCTGAAAAAAATCAATTTTCATCAAGCAAATCAAAATAAAATATTTCATCTTGGGTCAAATTCAGTAAAACGAAATTAAATAATTAAATTTCAGGAATGTTTTTGATTAAAAACATGTTGAAACAAAATGTTTCTGAATCAAATTTTTTTTAAATTTGTTTTATTTAAAAAATCAACTTTCCATCCCTACATTTGAGACAAAACCAAAAATGTCAATTTCCATAGCATGGAGGTTCTGAATTTCACTCAGCTTTATTGATGACTTTTTTAAATGTAACAGCTATTTAACACAGTTTCAAAGAAAGACACTGGAGAGTATTACTGTGAAGCCTCCAATGGAATTGGACTTCCTCAAAAATGCTCTGCAAAGCAAATGCAAGTTGGTAAGTGTCAAAAGCAAATAAGCCAGAAAACCTATAGATGAAATGACTTTATTACATGGCACATATGACAAACTAAAACTGGGTACAAATTATGCTGTCTTATTCCTCCCCCAGAAAGCTTGAATCAAATGCATGATGCTTTATGTAGACTGCTTAAATCACTCACTCCTCTTCTAAAAAGAAGCAGTAGACATACTGTATCTTAGAACATAAGAACAACCGTAGCGGGTCAGACCAAAGGTCCATCTAGCCCAGTATCCTGTCTGCCGACAGTGGCCAGCACCAGGTGCTCCAGAGGGGGTGGACCGAAGACAATGATCAAGCGATTTGTCTCCTGCCATCCCTCTCCAGCCTCTGACAAACAGAGGCCAAGGACACCATTTTATCCCTGGCTAATAGCCTTTTATGGACCTAACCTCCATGAAATTATCTAGCTTCTCTTTAAACTCTGTTATAGTCCCAGCCTTCACAGCCTCCTCTGGCAAGCAGTTCCACAGGCTGACTACACGCTGTGTGAAGAAGAACTTTCTTTATTAGTTTTAAACCTGCTACCCATTAATTTCATTTGGTGTCCTCTAGTTCTTCTATTTAGGAACTAATAAATAACTTTTCTTTATCGGCCCTCTCCACACCACTCATGATTTTATACACCTCTATCATATCCCCCCTCAGTCTCCTCTTTTCTAAACTGAAAAGTCCCAGTCGCTTTAACCTCTCCTCATATGGGACCTGTTCCAAACCCCTAATCATTTTAGTTGCCCTTTTCTGAACCCTTTCCAAGGCCAAAATATCTTTTTTGAGGTGGTGAGACCAGATCTTACAAAAGGTCAGCTAGCTTAGAGTGCTTTGGAATGATTAAAGTGCGGAGCTTTCAGAAGATTATTATGCATTAAATGCTACAGAATAATAGTATACACTTAATTAAGATATTAATATTTCAGAATGTTTTTGGTGTCTATAAAGCATCATGTATAAGTCTTGTTTTGCAGATATTTTCCTTGGGACATTTTCATATGAGACTTTAATGCAGCAAGTCAGAAAACTATTTCTGATCTTCATTTTATCTGGAAAAACAGTAATAAATGTGACATTTATATCTGGTTATTAAAGGGACACTGTTACGGTTGATAGCCTAACATTTGTTTTGCTCTCCACTCCTTACCTGTTTGCAACATCCATGTAACTTGTTAGAAATAGAATTTGTTCTGTAAGCAAAGTCCATCCATGCTTTTTTCTTTTAAAGAAAAAAACGTAAATTCAGCTGACTCCTGAGTAGCTTTGAAAAATCCCACAACACTGCATGCACAAATGATCGAGGGAAGTTGGTAAGGAAATATATCAAGCTTCTAAAAGGTTTACCTCAGAAATGAAGGGGAAAATTCTTCTAATGGATGGATTCTACAAAATACTGTGGCAGTGACCTTTTAAAAAGTGCTCTGTATCACTCTCTTGTGACCTGATTCAAAGCCTGCTGAAATCAGTAGAAAGACTTTTAATGCATTGATATTGTATTTGAATAACGACATGCTATCAAGGCAGAATTTCTCTACTGGGGAAACATTAATTCATGTGAGAAATTGGTATCTCTTGACATATATAATGATATTTTGGGGGCCAACCTTTTCAAATCTGTGTGCTTGCAATTAGACAATCAAATATATATTTGGGCATCTAAGTAGAAATGGCCTGATTGCTCTTTCCCCTCACCCCTCAGGCTATATCCACACTACAGGTGTCTTGCACAAGAAGCTTTCTGCGGAAGAGATCTTCCGCAAAACCTTCTTGCTCAAGAGCATGTTCACGCTGCAAAAGTGCATCCAAAAAGCGATGTGCTTTTGCACAAGAGAGCATCCAGACTGCATGGACGCTCTCTCGAAAGGAAACTCTGATTGCTATTTATAGAATGGCTACCAGGGCACCTGTGCTTTTTTCTATTTGCCTCTTTTTGCACAAAAAACCCCTGTTCCCCATCCACACACACCTTTTTGCTCAAGAACTCTTGCACAAAAAGAGTTATTCCTCGTAGAAGGAGGAATACCTACACTGAAAAAACCCTCTGTTCTTTCGTTTTACGCAAAAACGCGCTTGAGGTGTGGACGCTCCACGAGTTTTTGAGGAAAAACGGCTGTTTTTGCTCAACAGCTCTGTAATGTAGATCTAGCCTCAAGGTGCACACTTACAGCATTCATTGATTATAATGGAATGGGGATAGCTCAGCAACACTGAAAAATCAGGCCCCTTCTATTTCAGTACTCAAATCTGAATTAAGGAGTCTAATTTTAGCCACCCAGGTTTGAATACATGGTTGAGTTTTTAAAAAGCCTTACTTCCACTCATGTCAGAAGCCCTTAAGTTTTACATATGATTCAGCAGCATGAAAATTCTTGGTGCCAAAATATCATTGTGTCAGCGTTTTCATCAGCTGTTACATTGCTACTATTTTAATCAAACTAACTTAAAACAAATTTTCTAGTACTGCAGTTTCCATTTACAGGGTTCAGGATACAGTCTCCCTTTGACATGTATAATTTGAATCACACTTGGCGGTTAGGCACTTATATTGCATTCTATAATTATCATTGCCTCTGCACTCTGAAATTACAGTGGAAAACTGTTGAAATGGCCAATTTTCATTTTTTGGGTTTTTTTAACACTGGATTTATTTTGTTTTCAATTATAGATGATCTTAATATAAGCGGAATCATAGCTGCTGTAGTAGTTGTGGCTCTGGTAATGGCATTATGTGGCCTTGGGGTATTTTATGCACAAAAAAAAGGTTACTTTTCAAGTAAGTTGAGTTAAATCTTGCCTGCCTTATAGATATAGGAAACTTACTATGACTAAACATTTCTACTCTCTGTAGAGTATACTCCTTGTTGGTGTAGGGTGAGTCTGCACTATTGAAGTATTGCGTCTGTCTTCAGTGTGGCTATGTCTACACTGCAGTTCTTTTTCGGAAAAAGGTACGCAAATTGCAAACCACAATTTGCATGCCTTTTTCCGATTCTTTTTTCAGAAGAGGCTTTTCTGACATTTGGCCCTCTACACGGGGCCAAATGTGGGAAAAAACTCCTCTTTCGGAAGAGCCCTTATTCCTCATAAATTGAGGAATACAGGGCTTCCGAAAGAGTGTGCCTGCTTTTTTGGAAATCGATCCGAAAAAGCGGACGCGTTCCCTGGATGCGGTAGAGTTTTTTCCGGGATACCTCTGGTATCCCGGGAAAAACTCTGTAGTGTAGACATAGCCTGAGTGCAGGATTTGGCCCATAGTTATTGGTTCTTCCTACTCATTTTGATCATACTCACTTTCCTTTTTGCAATAGAAAATGAGACAGAAATGGCAAGCTAGTCACAAATCGTTGCTGAAAGGGAATTGAGGCAAATGCAGAGGGCATAAGCAAGCTGCACTGACTTCTTTCTTATGCAAAGTAGGAATGGTAGCAATTAATCAAATAGTCGACTACCTGATAAGCATATGCTTATCCGGTAGTCGAGTCACTACTCGACTAGTCACTTCCCCCCACCCCTTGCTGACTCTATTAGAGGCAACAAGGGGAGGAGCAGAACCCTGTGCTGGGGGGAGTCAGCTTAAAAGGGGAAGGGCAGGGGAGGAAGAGGCACAGCGGGGGACCCAGCACGAGCCAGCAATCAGCTGATTCCCAGCTTATACCTGGTCCCAGACGCTGTGCCTCTGCTTTTTAAATGGGGTATGAGACGCCCGGCTCTTACTCCATTTAAAGGCAGAGCCGGGGTTGGGAGTTAACCCCACAGTGGCTCTGGAGTTCCCCCCTTTTATCAACTAATCGAGTAGTCGATGGAAATTTCATCGACTACTCAATTAGCTGATTAAACTAAATTTAACATCCCTAATGCAGACTTAAGATAGTTTTGAGGTTAATCATTTTCTCTTGCTGACAATTCTATTTTCCACGTATGTTCATGATCTGAGTCTGAGAATTTTTTGCTTACCCCGTCATTGACAAGTAACTTGAAGAAAATGAACTCTGAGCTCAGGGGAGGCAGAGCCCAGGACAAATGACTGCTTGGGTACAAAGTCTAGCTGATGGAAGAAGTTACAAACTTCTTCCCCAAAGTGTATTATAACAGGGCTGATGAGGACCATTGTAGCTATGAGAAATGTCAAACACTCCCATCCCTGAAAGACACTAGGTATAAATTTATTTCTGGCCAGAATTCTGCCATGTTTATTCATGTGTACTGCCTTGCTACACAAGTGTTCCCATTTATTTAGTAAGGTACCAAAGAACATTCAAAAAGCAATAAAATTACACCTATATCAGTGGTTCTCAAAGTGTCACTGTTTTGAAGATGGGCTGTGGGCTTGGGGTTCGCTCTCCCTTCTCCCCAGCAGGGTGCCTGTGCTGGCACTCCTGCCCCAACCCCAAAACGTGAGGATGGAGTGCTAGCTGCAGCGGGGGGCAGGGGCAGGGAGAGACTTGCAGGCCAGATCCAGCTTGCAGGGGAAGGCAGGACAGGAAACTGCTTGTCTGGAGGCTTTCCCTGCTGCTCCCATTGGCCAGAATCACAGCCAATGGGAGCAGCGGGGGAGTGCCTGGGAGAGGTGGGAGGCACGGAGCCAGGTAAGCACCCCTCTCATGACCAGACCCCACACCCCCATTACCCTCACAAACCCCCCTCCAGCCAAGACCCCACATCCCCACCACACTCCTGCACCCTCTCTCCTTCCCTTCCAGGACCACTATCCTGCATCCATTTTGTCATCATGAGTGGTTGGCTGGTGATCCGCATAAAGGTCTACATTGAGCGGGGCGGGGTAGGCCACTGGCCAAAACATTTGAGAACCACTGACCTATATGTTTTATGAAATTAATATGCACGCAAGCATGGGTACTCACACACACACATCAAATATGTGTTTGTGCATACGCACATGAAAGTGACTTTATTGGTCGTTTGGTTTTTAAAATCTGTCTGTTCCCATAAAATGAAACAATTTAAACAGAATCATTTTTAAGCAGTACTTAAACTTGCATCCTGGTGGAACTGGACTTGCTGACTCCATCTGCTGGACCATAATGAAAGTACATCAGGATAACTGATGCTTTTATTAAATTTCATAACAGTTGGACAACTTCCCCGGGTTATTTACAATAGAGGCCATAGAGTTTAATACAGTGAGCAGGCAGTGATGCAGGGGAATGTCTCATGATGTGTCTGAAAGAGGACACACAGCTTTTTTGGAGCATGGGGGACTGAAGATTGATTTGAGAGCAGTTTCACCATCTTCAAGACAGGTAGCTGAATGCTTTCAGAAGTAAACTAATGAGGCCAGAGGAGAGGGAGTTTGGGTGGGTTTCCTGCTAGCTTGTCTAGACAGACTGCTGCCAAGGGAATCACTTGTTCATCTTCCAGAGAGAAAAACAGGTCAGCTGCTACTGTCAGAAATTAAAAGGATGAGGAAGGACAAGAGCTAAATGTAATCTACAGAAAACATTTCAAAGAATGTGTATTAGCCAGGGAAATTTCCGTATGCTAAATACGTTTTTTTTCTTTTACTCTTCCAGAAGAAAGCCCTTCTCAGTAAGTATATTACTTTGGGGTAATTTCATTTGTACTTCTGATGATACAAAAAATGTGATTTTTTTTGTGTGCCGGGCTTTCCATATCCTCATGATACATATAGGTGTTTTGTGTCTTTAACCTAATTTTTGATAACCTGTTCTGAAATATTTTTAGGGTGCTATTTTGGTGGCTGGATTTTCTCACTCTGCTTACTAAGCTGCCTACTAAGCCCAAGACACTAGTAATAAATGAACAAACTAATATATGTTAAACAGAGGTAAATTTTCAGATGGTTTGTGCCCCCTTCTCCTTTCGTTATCAATCAACCCCTATTTCAGCCAGATATAAATCTTGCTTGACCAACTCCCTGGTTGTGAATGCAAAGCAGCTAAGTAGAAGTACATTTTATCCAAATCTGTGTCTGCAAATCATTTTGAAAATTGGTTATCAGCCAGGATGAAAGTTTGCACCTCAGTTTTGCCCTAAAAGATGGAAGCGTGTTTGTGCTGTGAAATTAGCAACTGTACATAGAGTACACACAAGCTGATTTTACAAAATAAGCTGAGATACATATTTACATATCAGACAACCACTGAGTCCTTAAAGTGAGGCTGGCATTTCTTTTGTCAAGCTAAGCTCAACAATAACAACTCATGTTCTCAAATGAGGACAATGGCAGGAAAAAGCAAAAAACTTACTAAAAGAAGATATCACCAAGCACTTCTTAAAAATATTTTCTGATACTTGTTTTATGATGGTCATGAATATGTTATACATCATCACTAAATGAGCTATAATCAGTTATGCTTCACATCTTGGATCCTTAAAACAAGCAAGGGAATGCTAGTTTGGCAGTGGCTCAGGAAGCAAGTATTTTATTTTCTAGAAGCTCCCCCAAGATATTGCAATGCATAAAAGACAATGGACATGCCCCTAGTGTAAAATGTTGCTGTGCTTTTGGAGAGGGGGAAATTTTATGAAATAGCTATTTCTATTACACAGTATTTTCACACATTCACTGCAAATGTTCTTGATGACATTTGTGGTCAAGATATTCTCATGAAGTCATCTGGTGTTAGATAGGAATGCCTTTCAGAGGAATGCATATAGCAAGACATTGCTTTACCTCTTGAAAAACAGTGAGCCCCACAGATTCTTCCTTTTGTGTATTGTTTCTGGTCTTTTACAAGACACGAACTAGGATGGAACTAGGATGATGTCTAAAGTGGGCAAATTTCTATATAAATAAGAACTAAAAATACAAGCAGGGAAAAATGAAAGTTAATCTGCCTTCTTTTTTATTACACTAACAGGAAGAAGAGTTCTGACTATAAATATAACCCAAGTGAAAAGGTGAGTATATCCAGCATTCAGCTAGGGTATTTGTGGGAATTGTTCATCATGAACCAATTAAGCTTCCATTTCCATTAATTGGCCCTGAAATGAGTAAGTTTCCTGTATTTTGAAGGAACAAGATTAGTCTTGACTCTTTTCAGCTGAAAAACAGTTCAGGGCTTTGCTTCTAAGAAAACACTTGCCTTAAGTGAGGGAAAATTACAGGTTTAATGAAACACATGGTCAAGTCTAATGCCAGAAATTACAAAATCATCATTTGACCAATGATTCCTTGTTTTCAATCCAGGGGAAAAAAATTGACTTCCAAATTGCAAGTCTGAGATCTATGAGCACACTCTATCCCTCTTGCTGCAGGGAGGTAAAGAAGGGAAAGGACCACTTGGGGCCTTTTCTTTCTCCTCTCCCCCACTTAACCAAAGAAGGTCAATTGGAAGAGCACAGGAGCAGGGTGGGGGTGTGGAGTCTGGATGGGAGGAGGGATGCAAGAGTGGGGTGGAAGGTGGGGATTTGTTCTGAGCAGGAGGAAGGGAGAGGGTACAGGAGGGTGGATTGGGGTGCCTACCTGGCACAGCTTCTGGAGGTGGGAGGAGGGAAGCGGCAGTGCAGATGGCTCTGTACTGCCTTGTGCTTGCAGGCATTGCCCCCGCTGCTGCCATTGGCGTGGAGCAGCAAGTGCATGCAAGGGACAAAGCTTCCCTGAACTGCCATTGCCTCAGTGGGGGTAGTGGGGAAACAGCAGTATGCAAAGCCGCTTCCTCTTCCCTGCCAAGCAGAGCTTGTGAATCAAATGCAGTCTGTGGCTTGCTTTGATCCAGTCTGCAATGCTCACTCCCATCCCACCCCGGTCACAGGCCAGATCAAGGCAAGCTGCAGCTGCGGGTTCCCCACCCCTGGCCTAGCAGATGGCAGTCCGTATTGGTTATACCTGGCCACCATAAGTGCTGTACAAAACCTATCCTCTGTCCCTAAGTCTGAACTCCAAGGTAATTAAGCACTGGGGCTTTTTGTTTTTGTTTTTTAATTTCCTCCTGTTTTGGTGGTGAAAATTTCTTGGTTTGCCTCCATCTTCACTGAAGTATTGGTAAATTCTAGTTGGTTGCATTCATCAGCTACAGTATAATGGCGCAGCAGCAGCAGCTATAACTGGAGTATTCAAAAGGAAAGAAACATTGACAGGAGTTTTACGTTTTTCCCCCTTGATATTTAATTTCTTCCAGTAGGATACCTTTTGAACTGTAGTAGGCATATCATGTACAAATGGGTTTTGTGGGCTTTAATCCTTAAAAGGGAATTGGAATGGTATGCTCACTGATGAGCCAGACTTCATACTTCGGGTCTAATATTCTGTTGCAATAGGAAGGAGTTGATTTGATGTCATTACTAACACTTAGCATTTTTTGTTACTGTTTGTTTGGTATTTGCTCCCTCTCTTTTAACCACCTGGAGATGTGAGTTAAGTTCTACAGGATGGACCTCCCTGGTCCAGCACCCTCGGGACCTGACCAGTCCCAAATGAGAGAATTTGCCAGACCAGAGACCACCGGCCTCAAGCCCCATCAACTGCCAATGGCAGGCTGCTCCAGCAAGCACACTGCCTCTCCTGCATCTCCCCCCCCCAACCTGGCTAGGCTACTTGCCCAGATGCTGCCAGCTCCCTGGGCAGCACGGGCTCTAGCTCCTGCCACAAGGATCCAGCATCAGGGGGTAGCCATGGGGCTCCGGCCCCACACTCTAGCGGGCTGTTGCAGGGCTCTGGCCTCAGACTGCCATGATAGCCTGGCCCCGCACTCCTGGAGGGGTGGGGGTGTGCCAAGAAACTCCAGACCAACATTGACCCGTGCTGCCAGGGCACTCCAGCCTGGCCCCATGCTGCTGTAGGCTGCTAGAGGCTGCTGCAGGGCTCGGGCCGGGTCCTGCGCTGCCCCCAGCTTGGCTGCCAACCCAACTATGCTTATCAGATAGTCGAGTCGACTAGTCGCTTCCCTTTCCCCCTTCCCTTTGCCCCCCTTGCTGCCTCTGTCAGATAAAGGCAGCAAAGCAGTAGGGAGAAGGGGTACTTCAAAGCAACAGCGCCATGTGGAGCCTAGGGTCAGCTGGGGACTGCCTAGTTGAGCCTGGGTTCCATGCGGTGTTTCTTCAGAACCCGGACTCAGCTGGGGAGTTCCCAGCTGATCCCGGGCTCTGAGTGGTGCTGCTACTTTGAAATGCTGTGCAGAGCCTGCAGTCAGCTGGATCCCAGGTTCTGTGGAAATGCTGCATGGAAATGCTCCCCAGCTGACCCTGGCTCCACGCAGCATTTCAGAGCTGGCGCACACCGAGTGCAGACTGGACCAGCGGAAAGTCCTGCTGACTCTGGGCTCATGCGAGAGCTTCCGCTTTGAAATGCACAAGAGCCCCTGCTGGGGCTCTTGTACATTTCAAAGGAGGAATGTAGAAGTGCCTATCACTAGTCAATTAATCAATATTTAATTAACATCCTTAGTCCAAGAGCATTTCTGGTCCTGATGGACAAGGGATGTTGACGGACCAAAGAATGCTGGTTTTTGTAGGTACAACCTGTACTGATGTTTAAGTGCAATGGATGTAACATAGCACATTTGGCTGAAAGCGTTAAAATAACTGATCACCTGTCTCTTCTTTTTCTTCATTTAGGATTTCAGGCACACCAAGTCCTTTGTTATTTAGAAGATTTCTGCCTCTTTGAGGGATACAAAATGACTACTTGTTATACGCAGTATCAAAGAGATTTTTCTAACTCTTCTGCAAATACTTGGATTTGTTTTGAGATGGTATATACTCATGCAGAACATCTATTGGAAGGCCTAGGATCTAATGCTACAAACCTAATCATGTACTATATAACTGTGTTCATATTGTTAATACCATTATTTCTCTAATTTAAGGATAATAGTAAATAGATAATATAAATCATTTGTATGAAGGTTTCTTATCCTGTTTGTCAGTACACAGCAAGGGGATTCATTACTAAGCAAATTCATGCTTATGATCTTTACAGATTAGGGTTAACATTTTTTAGCCACTCTAATCTAGTGCTTTGTAGTGTCTACATCTAAAAGATAATGGCTAACTTTTTGCCATTTTTCAATTTTATTAGTGCCATGATTTTTCTAGAGACCTTGCAGTCAAGTGAAGAATTTCTCTGATACAGGACTGGTATAAATTTATCTTAAATGTGACTCACTCTTATTACTCCTGGGGCAATTCTGCATCCCTGTGGGGATATGCAATTCATATGTCCTGCATTTTTTGTTCTCCCTCTTCCCTTCCCAGTGCAGAAAGATGGGGGAGAAAATCTGTAGGGGCCATAAGCTTCTTTCTAGACAGTTCAGGCAGCACATCATGCTGGAGCAGCCTCAGAGTCAGACTTTTACCAAGAAGTCAATTAAGGACGATCAGAACCAAGCACTTCCCAAAATACTTACACAGTCCATGACAATGATTAGCAAAACTCTGACTTTCATGTGAGTCTGAGATTTAAAATATCATTCTTTTTATTTTTGTTTTGTAATGTAATTTAAATGAAAATCTAGGATTATAACTGGAATGTAGGGTATTAATTACTGTTTAACTTAAAACACATGAAATTTAAGAACAGCTGAATAGTGACTTTTATACTTTAACTTACCAAAACAATTGAAACTGGTGTGATTTTTTTTTTGACAAATTATGTAGAATTTTGCAATTTTTGGTGCAGAATCCCATCAGGAGTATATAATAGAGAACTTTCCAACAGTGTCATGCTATAGAGGTCATTGCTTTTCAACCTTTTGCCAATCCCTAAAATAAATAAAAGTTAAATGGAGGTGCAGATTCTTTTCGAAATCTTAAACCTAGTTTGTGGACCTCAGGTTGAAAACCACTGTAGATCAAATGTAATGCTGAAGTGTGTAGCTTTTTTTAAACAGGAAGTATATTTAAGATCTGTAAGTGGCTTTGATGAAGGAAAGCACTACAGCCAAACTGATACAGTATTAGTGCCTTGATTTTTCTGTTAAAGTTGTTTTATAAATAAAAATGACCCAGAGTATCTGAAATGCTATTGTGGATTTGCTTTCAGTGATCTGCAGATATTACTTTAATGTGTGCCAAAATATGGCACTTAAGTTGAACAGCCTGCTTTGCAAGAAACTTTCTGCCTAATGTCTTCAATTCCAAACATTTTACTCGCATACTTCAACTTTAAAGTGACAGCCCTAGTAATTGGAAGGGGATTTTTTTTAAGCAAGCAGGCCTTAGCTGAACATGCACTTTTAGTTTGGCAAAGTTTAACCATGCAGTTTCATTCACCCAGTTTCACATGTGGGTGTGGCAGTGTAAAGACAGCAGCTTTGAGTTAATTATTCATTTTCATCTTACTATCTGCAGCCCTGAACTGCTTTAATATTAAAACTAATTTGCTTCATTGTCCCTGGTAGTTATAAACTCTGGCTAGGTGGATCAACATGCTAAATTCTTTCAGTGAAGTTGAAAGGGGTAGGAGCTAGTTTCTTTAGCACCAAAATAGGCAATTGGGATTCCAGGAGAAGCAGAAACTGGATGTTGCTACTCAAAGTGACTAGCATGCCCTGTTTCTCACCCCACTGGGATTAGTAACAATTCACTACTTAATCAAACCAATAATCCTGTACAGCCTGAATGATAATTTCATGTCTAAGAAAATGAACTATGTTTTAAATCAGTACTTAGCTCCTCTGGAGACTTAGTGTACACTAAGTAAAGACTCTCCCCATATAAATATAGCTACTAGAAACAGTGGGCTACAGGTGCAGAAGCTAATACTTCTCAAAAGAATTCTCATTAAATACCAGGAAATTCAATTAAAGGATCAATCCTACTTTTTCATTTTAGCTAAGTGCTTGCACAACAGTACTGCAAATGGGAATATTTTGCAGTTTCATGGGCATGTGTGAAACTTTCTATAGAAAGTTTGTCAAACTTTTTCAAAGAAAAACTGGAAGAGCACCAACAGGAAGATGGGGGAGGGGGGCGGGACACAAGTAGGTGTAAGTACTCTATATTTTGGATGAAAGGCAGATAATGAAGCTATATGCTTTGAGCTTACCCTACTGTGATATTGCATTGCCTTATGTAAGTGCTAGGTTCCTACCACAGGTTGAATTGTAAAAAAAGTGTAATGGGTCTTCACCAGATACCAAAAAGAGATGTTACTCATTGCAAAATACTCAACCAATGATTGTGTATGCTCACTAGCTTTTCAAGTTTGAGTCTTGTTTTCTTAGGATCAGATGCCAGTCACATCAGTCAATTCAATGGGATATTTCTCTCCCTGTATTTTGGGCAGCAGTAAAATAAGCAATTTTGATAGTTTTCAGGCAGCGTTTTAATTAAAAAAAAAGATAGCTTTCACAAGAGTGCACCTGTACACCAAGCTTGTATAAACCTATCCACTTCAGCTCATGGGCCTTGCACAATTGAAGGGTATGTGGCATGAGATTTAATGTCTGAGTTCCCAGACTATCTAAATAAAACTTTACTAGTGCAATAATGAAGCACAGAACAATCACATGTAAACAGTAATGTGATACTTGGAGCTTATATTGTACTTTTCCTATGCTTTCAGTGATTATTAAAATTTAGGGAAGCATAGTTCCTTTCAAAGGGAAAGGAATTAAATTTAGCTACATTATACTCCATTGGTTCTTTGGTTTCATGTGGATATTGCAATGTCATCTCAGTAATGTTTAAACACCAGGGGGAGGGGGAAAAAACCCTTAAGCACTTTATATTAGATTTCCAAAAGTGAATTTTATGAATGGCAATTCACAAGGATCAGGTTGTACTTGTTTGACTTGAACTCAATACAGTCTAAGTATTTGAAAGTGAAATTCCACATTAAATTACAACTGCTGGTCTATTTAACAGCTCCATGAGAAAGATGACACCCCTGCATGGAATGCAGACTTCAACCATATCATTTTTGAGATTCTTCAAAGTTGGGCTCTAGGAGGGGAAAAAAAAAAAATTAGTTGTTACGATACTCAAAATTTCCAAATCATGCTCAAAGATCAACTTCAGGCACTAGCAAAACACAAAGGACCAATTTTCAGTGATCTGCAGCTAGTTTTACTGCTGCCACAAAGTCTGTATGTGCCAATCAGACTGCATATGTACCATCCCCAAGAACAACCGAGTATGCGCTCTTCCAGGACAACAGAGTTGATTGTAAGCAGCGATGTGGAAATAAAAGGATAAATGGTGGGATGTAGAGCCTCACTTTCAAACAGATGATACAAGAATAAATCAACATCCAAGCTGGAGCCTTACCCTCAAATTTGAAGTCTGGAAATTTTGTCAGGTCTCCCCCACCATACAACCGCTGAATTTTGGCAATTTCTTCAGTCATGTCTTTCTGGTATTCAGGGCCTACATCAGCTGGACCACCACTTTTCCTAAATGCAGAAAATTTCCAATGACAATTTTGTTACTCAACATTTTACACTGATTTACCATTTAAGGTAAACCCTCCAATACAGTAATTAAAATATTTTGAAAAAACAGGAGTAAAGAGCATACCCTAGGAGGTAATTTTTCCCTTCAGCATTTTAATCCAGACATTTTAGCTTAACTAAAGCTAGAGGAGGATTTAATAAAAAATAAGCATATTGCAACAATATTACAACTGTTCCTTAAATAGTATAAGTTCTACAACCTAATCATCAAGCTGCACTTTAACCATAAATAGAGATTTGGCAATAGGGCATACTTCTGTGTTTTAAAGGTTTATATACTTAGACAAAACTTCCCTGAAACAGGTTTCTAATAGTTTGAGGCTAATTTGCTGAAAGATCAATTTCCACCCAACAACTCTAGTTGGAACATTAATGCCAGTAGAATGAAGAGAAGAAATACCTAGCATACAAGTAGCTTGCCACAATAAGAAATTTACTTCCTACCATATGAAACTGCACACAAAACCAGCACTATAGACTACTTAACAGAAAATGTTTAATCCACAGTGAAGCATCAATTATGGTCATTACAAATACATGCTTAACTAGTTTCAGTTCAAAAAAAAAAATCTGTATTTTCCTCCAGCATAATACTCATTTAAGATTTCTGCATAGTGAACATAAAGATATGTATCTTAGTCATTACATGTGAACTTGAGTTAATATTTTAACTAGGATTACAATCCTTGAATTAGAATATTTATTTACAAAAATGAAGATCTGCTAAAAAAATTGATTTTCTAAGCTTTCCAAAGGGTTGACAGATATTAAGCACCTAATTTCAGTAACTTTCAACTGCCTATAGGTGACTAAATCCCTTAAATTCCAGTCTAAATAATGATTACACTCATTCCTCTGTACAGGTTGAACCGATCTAGTCTGGCACTCTCTAGTCCAGCAATATCTGTTGTCTGGCATGATTTTAGTTAACTAGATATCCACTTATGGGCCAGTTTTCTGTGATCCCATGAAGTTTGTTTATAGCCACCAGTCCTGGCTCTCACTGTTCTGTGCTATTTGTTCAAATTTACCTCTAAATGTCTTCCACTGCTTATTAGGTTCTCAGATGTGCTGGTAATGCTACAAGACAAAACTGACCTCCAGTAGTGTGACAAATTCTCTGGTTCGGCACCAGTCAGGTCCCAAGGGTGCCAGACTAGAGAAGTTCAACTTGTATTTTCTAAAAAAAGGACAGTTATTGGTAGCAAAATTAAAAAATTTTATCTGGCAAAATTCAATTTTTCTTGAATTCTGAAAATTGTTAGTTTTTTCTATTCACTATTTTATTTTTATAGCTGTGGGAAATTAAGGTGGGCTAGGATGGCACTGACACCTAGTGGATGCTTGTGGATCCAACCTTTGACATCAAATCCCTGTAGATACACAGACTATTATTATTATGATATATTTTTGTGGCTGGTTTAGCGTGTCAGCTGAAACTGATATTGAGCAGTAATTATGGATTAAACAGTCTTGACCAGCCAATTTACATCTTACATTTTACAACCTTCTGTTCAGAAATTGTGTTTCATAGCTAACGAGTCATGTTTTAGGCACCTAAACATGGAAATACTAAAGCTTTTCCACCAGCTTCAATAAAGATTTGATACCTTATGTTACACACCTTGGTAATTTCCCACCCATATGTAAAATCATATGAGAAAAATATTACGAGGTTTAGTGACACTGTATTAATACAAACCATATCAGTGAATTCCATTAATTTTATCCTGGCCTTAATTACTGCTTTAGTGCAGATGCTGTGCTCACTGCTATAAAGAGCATGAGGAAATGGCTGCTGCACTGTTTACAATCTAAACCCACAAGAGTTCCCAGATGGAATTAGAAAGAATTGTACAACTGTAAAAAGCTCTTCAATATAGTAAGAATAATTCCCACTAATAGTAAAAATAGCTACACCACCAGTTTTAATTTTGTAGAGATAGTCGAACAGAACACAATTGCCTAAATGCAATCTCTCTCTGGTGCCAACTGCAGATTTAAGATAACTGTAGTTAAACCAGGTGTGGACAGTGTCTCTTAATGCCCCAACAACAATACACTATTTTCTCATTTCAGTCTCCAAATCCACACCTACAGAATCCCCTAAGGCATGACTCAGTCTCCACTGGGAAGTGTTTTTATTTTAAAAGGATATCACTTTTTTCTTTTCCCCCATCTCAAAGCTAAGGCAACTCAGTTTCTTAGAGAGATGCTCTTTTATTCCCTTTCACCACTCATTAAAGATGACAAGAAATAAAGAAAGGTGGTTTATACATTTCTCTCTCCTTCCCTTCCCCCGGGATATTTTGGCTGAGAAGGGCTAACAATAGGAGTGCAGTAGCAAAGTTCTTTCACTTATACCTTTAAGTAGTGTCCCACTAATCAATACTGCAATAAAAAGCTCTCTAATCTAAGTTTGACAGATTTGAGCCAAGAGTCTGTTTTAAATGAAACTGGAACTTCAAAATACTGGTTTCTAAATGGTAGGTCCCACACTTTGTTGGCTAGAGGAACGGTCAAGGTGGCTCCCTATCTCCCAACCCTCATCCCCAACCAGCCCCTCTCTCCCCCAGCCAGAATCATTACCACATTGCTGTTTGTCCACTCACCAGCTGTGGCCACTTCCCCAGATTGCAACTGCCTGGATCCCATTCCCCGTGCTGCTGGCCTGCAGTCCAGGGAAAACAACAGCAGGATCCAGACAGCAGCAGCAGAGGAAGTAGTCACTGAGCAGAAAGCAGCCTGGTAACAATCACGGCCCTTGCACAGATGCAGGAAGAGAGGGGCCAGCTGGGGCACGAGGAGTAAGAACTGGATGGGGGCCTGCCTGGCAAGCCAAGCTGGAAATAGTAAAAAATTTGGGAATTGCTGCTACAGAACATACAAGAAACAACACACAATCAATACATTGATAAGTTTGAGAGGTTTTGTACAAAATGCTGGCAGTAGAGCATTTATTACATTGAACCCATTCAATTTAATAGTCCAGAAAAATGTCACTACCTTCAAAAACAATCCAAACTATCACCAGTGAGATTCAACCCAATTAGCTCATCTGCTTGACCACAATCAGCCCTCCTTTAAACATACTGGCTGCGTCTAGACTGGCAAGTTCTGCGTCTAGACTGGCGATCGCTTTTGCGGAAAAACTTGCCAGCTGTCTACACTGGCCGCTTGAATTTGCGCAAGAACACTGACGATCTGATGTAAGATTGTCAGTGTTCTTGTGCAAATACTATGCTGCTCCCGTTCGGGAAAAAGCCCTCTTGCGCAAATGTATTTGCGCAAGTGGCCAGTGTAGACAGCTCAGGACTGTTTTGTGCAAAAAAGGCCCGATGGCGAAAATGGCGATCGGGGCTTTCTTGCGCAAAACCACGTCTAGATTGGCACGGACGCTTTTCCGCAAAAAGTGCTTTTGGGCAAAAGCGTCTGTGCTAATCTAGACGCTCTTTTCCGCAAATGCTTTTAACGGAAAAACTTTTCCATTAAGAGCATTTGCGGAAAATCATGCCAGTCTAGACGTAGCCACTGAGTGTCTCCTATACCTTTACAGCTTTTTTGCTAAATGCTTCAAATGAAATTAAAATTTGTTGTTTAAGATAATTTGTTAATGCAAAAATCTTCACACAGGTAACAGATGAATAACAGTTTGATAGGAGAGTGAATATAGACATTTAAACCCCAGACCCTCTTGCAAAATACTGATTTTTGTATTATATTATTTTATGGCCCACTACTTAGCTGAATGTATTCAATGCTTGCATTTTGTTTTTGGAATGAATATTATTTCAGAAGGTCAGGTTAAAGAAAATTCATTAATGTTCATATAGGAGACTTAGTTATACAAAATTGTGAACAGATAAGCCAACACAAAATTTTATGGCTACCATTCAATATTCTTTTCCTACTTGTAAATAGCTGTATGAGAATAATATGGACAACAACAGAAACACAAAAATGTCTTTGAACTATCTTTCTATTGAGGTCCACCTTTCTTATTCCAAAATGTCATGAAACCTTATTTTTGTAACATTCCCTAGTAAATCAGAGATATACTCTTCAACACCTGGGATTGAAACTGCAAAGTAATGTTATTTCCTAGTCCACTTTCCTTAGGGCTTCAGAAGTTGAAGTCCCATTGATTAAAATTTGTGCTAAATCAGTTCTCTGGGCCTTTCTGCACTGAAGCTTTGCATGCAAAGTACCAACCTATAAAGGTCTAATAAGAGGATTAATTCCATATTGTTTGCCAAGAGTTTAATTTTTTTTTTTTTACTTAATACACTGAGTCACATTTATTGCCTTCCAATAACTTACTGGCTCTTTACGTTGTATTCTCTGATCTTGTCTATAAAGAGCTTCTGAACAGGATCAAGTTCTTTTGCCTTGTTAAATACTATAGCAGAAAAGCCAATGTTCCTACGCAAGTGCATTGAGATGGCAGAGCGGAAAACAGAGGAAAACCTGAATAGCTGTTGAAGAATCATGATGAACTTTCAGAGGGTTTCAGCTAGAAACAAAGGAGAATACATTAAGTTAGGAGTTCTATTTGTAGAAAGAAAAAATGTAGATCAGTTAAAAATGTCAATGGTACGAACCATAGCAAAAACACCAAGAAAAAAAAAAGATTACCTCATTTTAACAATGAAGAATAACAATTTTGCAATGCTCATGAAATATAATTTTGATTGAATCATAGGTAACATGAGGATATATTCTTATTTTTTCCACATTAAAATTAATTGCCTGAACACACACGTTTCACAAAATAAAATGCTAAAAAATTAACTGGACACTTATAATTGTAGCACTTAGCAAATATATTGCCACATTCATGGCACAAGGCTAATTCACAGACTAAAGGAAAGCTGTTTTAATAAATAGGTAGTATTGAGAATACAAAGTGTAAAACACAACATGAACCAAAGATAAGCCAGCAAATCAGTATCTGTTTTAATAAAAGTACTGTTCTACGCTAGAGTTAAAAAAGGGGGGAGGGGAGAGTCTTTAAACTAACACTATTCCTTTCAAGAACATCTGACAGCACTGACTTAATTTTACAAGCCAGGGTTGGTGTTTCTTTTTAAAAGAAATACTGAATTAATATAATAAAAGGGGAACCAGTTTCAAGCTCAATTACAAAAGCAGTTTCTCCTCTCTTGATGTTCACACCTCCAGATCAGCTGCTAGAAGTGGGCCTCATCCTCCCTGATTGAATTTACCTCCTTATCTCTAGCCTGATTCTTGCCTGCATATTTATACCTGCCTCTGGAAATTTTCACTACATGCATCTGACGAAGTGGGTCTTTGCCCACCAACGCTTATGCTCCAATACATCTGTTAGTCTATAAGGTGCTACAGGACTCCTTGTCCATTTTCAATCTGTCTCAATAACCTCGAAAGGGAAGGTCTCGCAGTGAAAGGCAGGTTGCAGGCAAAGCATCAGAGATGCGGTATTACACTTGGCACAACAGGTAACTGCACCCAACACCGCACCGACGCGGGCTCCTTGACGGCCACTGCCTGCCCGGACCGAGTCGAGCCGTGTTGCCCCGGCTACCGCGGCCAGGCCGAGCACGGCAGGCAGTGCAGCCCGGCTTCGGGCGAGAGACGGGCCGCAGACCGCGCCGGGGGCAAAGACCGGGATGAGAAGCGTCCCCCCGAGCAGCCAGACCGGCGCCGGGCGGGGCAGCGACAGGAGCCGCGAGCAGCCCCCTACCGCCCTAGGCCCGCGCAGGGGGGCACCACAGCAGCTGCTCCCTCCCCCCGACCCAGCGCGGCCGCGGCGCGTTACAAGGAGACGGCGGCGGGTCCCTCTGCCTGGCTCCGGCTCCAGTCACCTTGACCGGGGAGGAAAGAAGGGGTCACGGCACCAAGCCCGGCGCGCGGTGCACCCTGGGAAGCTCCGCAGCACCGAACCCGGCTCCCACACTCGTGGTGCGCCTGTCCCGCCCGCGCCCCCCAGTGACACAAGCACCTAGAACCGCCACGCGCCGCCGGGACGCTCCGATAACACTCCACGGCCAGCAGTACAGGCAAGCCTCTAACCACTCACCACCGGAAATTAGCAGAGCCACTTCCGGGCCAGGGAAGCGTAGGGAATTAATTCCCCCGTCCCCCGCCGTTATGTCTCAGCGAAGCCCCGCCCACTGATTGGCGTGTGGAAGGTGACGCCGGGGATTGCCGGGAGTTGTAGTCCTTGCACCTGTCTGTGGGGGGGCGACTGTGTTCGCGCTCCCTCTTCGCCCGGGCCCTGCACAGGCCTCGCCACCCAATCCTGAGCGCGTTCCGCTCTCTTCAGTGCCGCGCTCGGCAGGCGGCGTAAGGACCCTGCGGAGTCGCCACTAGTGAGCGCGGTGCGGGGAGTCGAGCGGGCCGCTCCGGTCGGGGCGGGGGTTTCTGCGGCGGGTGAGTGCGCGGGCCCGGGGCGAGACGCGGGCGGGCGGGAAGCGCCGCTCTCCGTATCCGGGGGAAGGGGGCTCGGGCCTGGCTGCGGCTCGTGTTTTGTTTCCGTTTCTCCCCGGCGCAGCGAGTCTCATTTCCGTTTCGGGTTCAAACAACAGGGAGGGAGGCGCCGCGGCGGGGCCGGGGGCTGGGCGCTGCCTCCCCTCGCGGGCTCAGTGCTGTCCCGGCGGGCGCTGTCTCGAGGCCGCAGCGCTACCCGCTGCCGCAGGCCCGGTCCCGTCACATGGCGGCTGTGGGGCGCCGGGGGAAGTGGCCTCCGGCCTGATGCTCCTGTCCCATGGCCCGGGAAACCCGCCCGCGTAGTGTCCCTAGGCAGGGGGAGGCCTGGCTGCTGCCATGGCTGGCGGATCCGCTGCTCCCTGGGAAGGAGACCCTTGTCCAGGCCCCGACCCTCGCTGGTTCCCAACTGCAGGCAAAGCCGGCGCCCGTAGGCGGGCAGTGAACTTGCTTCGGGCGTCCCGCGTCTCTCCGCCCCGCTCGGACCCCAAAGCTTCTGGCTCTGTGTCAGTTCAGTGATAAAGGGAAATGTGCGCGGTCTGCCTGGGAAGATTGTAGTTCAGGGCGCAAAATACACAGTATGTGCACTCTGGGCGCTGCTGTGAATTTCGTAGTTCTGATTAGTAAGATGCATATTTTCTGAGACGTTCTCTTAATATATTTCGTGCTGGCAGGAGTTACAAATTAATCCTAAGATTAGGGTAACGGAACAAATGCACAGTGTTGTTTCTTGATTCTTGTGTGCATTAACCAGAAGTTTGTTTTATAATCAATATCACCGTAATTATCTTTCCTCCTTCACACTTGTTTTTGTGTGCTATGCACTACGCCACTGGGAGCAGAAAACATAAAGAACAGTAAACTATGACTGCAAGACCACAAAAATTAGCCCAGGCAATAAAAGGCCCAGAGTTCACTTAAACTTCAGTTACATTTTATTTTGGGTTGGGTGGTCGTGGGTTGTGTGTGTTTTTTTTTGTTTGTTTGTTTTTTTTTTTTCCTTTCATATCCAGTATTTACACTCTATATATATATTTAAGGTAGAAGTTCACTGTCCATATAGTGTTCAGAATTGATTGATTACTTTGTTCTCTGCTCACAGTTAATAGGCAAACAAACTTTTACCACTAGTCTGTTTATTCAGTTAGCTGCTTCTGCTGCCCACAATGAGGATATACTACAACTCATGGATTGTCTTTCAAGTGCCATCAAGTTTTTGCTTTCGCTATCTGCATTAATAAAGCGATTGTATTAGAACAGGGGTTATTATACAAGATCCTTCAGTTACCTTACAAGCAAACCAGCTAGAAGTACTCCAAAAGTTCAGCTGTTCAGGATCTACAGTGACCATGAACCTTCACTTGGATGAAGAGCTAAATGTTCACATTGCAAAAGATGGTGGTACCCTTTCCAGATTAGCTAAAAGAATTTAAAGCTTACCATCAAGATCAAAATGCTTTTGTGTAAGGTGGGGAAACATGGACAACTTATGCTTATCAGGAGAAAAGCTTAAATAGTTTCCACCTATACTGTTGATTATGCTGCACAAAATGGCAAGATAAAGTCACTAACACAGATTTTCAAATGGAAAATTTACTAAGCATGATATCCTTACTCAAGCAAAGGTGACACAGCTGGCTGGGCTAACTAAATAGGTTAGAAGATGTATGCATATCCAAGGACATGCTATACAGAGAGTTGTCATAGGAAACAAATATAACAGGGTGCCCCAAACTTCATTATAAAGACACATGCAAATAAGATACAAAGGAATTTGCAGTTGATCCTAATCAATGGGAAATCTTGGCTAGGAATGTGAACTAGTTGACTATCCGAGAAGCAAATGCTTATCAGATAGTCAACAGGCTAGCCTGCTAGTTGCTCTCTTCTCTCTCCCCCTCACATGCTGCTTTTATTAGAGGCAGCAAGAGGGGTGGGGGAGAAGGAGTGCTTTAAAGTGGCAGTGCCACATGGAGTCTAAGGTCTGGCCCCAGGCTTCACGTGGCACTGCCACTTTCAAATGCTGTATGCAGCCTGGGGCCAGCTGAGAGTCTGGGGACTGACCTCGGGGACTCAGTCCCCGGCTGACCTCGGGCTCCATGCAGTGTTGCTGCTTTGAAACTGCTTGAGTCCCCCGCTGGCCCCATGCTCCCTGCAGCGTTTTTGCCCTTGAAGTGTAGCAACAGACATGAGGCTGTTGCTACGCTTCAAAGGCGGACGCACCCTTATCGGCTAATCAAAATTTAACATCCCTAATCTTGGCAGGTGATAGTAACAAGTGGTGCAATCGTCCCCCATCATGGTATCAAAGTCCATGACAGAAGCTGGCTCCTACAGCTTGAGGAGAAAAGGTTCATACATTTGTATTCGCTGCCAAAGATCATGGAAATCCTGGATTGGACTGTTCGGTCACATGAGACATTGCAAATCATCTACATACAAGCTGCAATTCCCACCATATCTCGTAGACAAAAGGATGCCAACATGAAGTCTGTTTCACAATTACTTGTTTGCATTTATATTATTCCAGTACCACTCAGAAGCTCTAGTTATGATTGGAGCACCATTTGTTCTGATTTTTATTATAAACAGAAGCATGCCTATTGCCAGGCTCTGGTCACTTTGACTGTTTCTTAAAGTACACTTCATTAAGACAAACTCGAGGGGTTGCCCACAGATCACAATAACCTGGCTGCAGCATAAAACAAATGTAATACACCCACCATAATTGCTGGTCATCCTGTCCCTTAGGCAACCTTTGCCTCTTTATGTTCTATAGAGGCAAAAAGAAAGGCCTTGAAATGTGTCCTTAAGTAAGCATTTACAGAACACCCTGCTAGCAAATCTTAATATAATATATGGAGATATACCATCTCATAGAACTGGAAGGGACCTTGAGAGGTCATCAAGTCCAGTCCCCTGCCCTCACAGCAGGACCAAGTACCATCCCTCTTCTCCCTCTTGTGGGCTGAAGGGCACGTTGTCACTGTGGCAGTAGATCCTAGTGACCTAGTGATCCTAGATCCTATTTTCTCATGGATATCTACCCAGGACATTTAGGGTACTTTTACACAGCAGGGCTAAAGTCAAATTAAGCTATACAACTTCAGCTACATCAACTGTGTAACTTAAGTTGAAATTAAGGATGTTAAGTATCGATTAATTTACTAGTCGTGTAGTCGATAGGCACTTCTGCAATCCCCCTTTGAAATATACAAGAGCCCCAGAGGGCTCTCGTGCATTTCAAAGTTGGAACTCTGCATACAGCCTAAGGCCAGCAGGAAGTCCTGTGGCAGCATTTCAAAGGGGCGCAGCGCCACAAGGAGCCCGGGATCAGCTGTGCAGCATTGCCCCTTTGAAATGCCACCACGGCATTTCAAAGTGGCAGCACTGCATGGAGCCTGTACCTTGGGCTCCGGGCGGCGCTGCCGCTTCAAAGTATCACCTCTTCTCCCCCTTTGCTGCCTTTATCTGATAGAGGCAGCAGGAGGGGAGGCAACTAGTCAACCCGACTATCTGATAAGCATTTGCTTATCAGATAGTCGACTAGTCCTTAACATCCTTAGTTTGACATAGTTTAATTTGGCTTTTGTCGTTGTCTACACAACAGGAAATTGAAGTAAGAACACTCTTCCTTCGACTTCCCTTACTCCTCATGAAATGAGGGTTACCAGGAGTTGGAATAAGAAGTCTTCCAGCTCGATATTATTTCAAAATAAAGGCTTATAGTGTAGACACGCACTACGTTATTTCAGAATAACATCTATTATTCCGAAATAATGCTGCTGCGTAGACATACCCTTAGGGATTTATAGGTCAAATAAAATCTTTAAATGAAGAAGCCAGTGGCCTATGATCTATATGGGTGGAGTTTTATTTTGTTTTATTTTCTTTTGGCTTTTAATCTAATGTTGTACTCACTTTAGAGAGAGATGAGAAGTGATAAATAAGAAAAACTACCCAAAAGAATAGTTTGATACTAACATACTGCACAAATTAAGTGACTATACTAGATGACTTTTCATCTACATGCACTGATCATTAACTTGTTTGAGAGATAATGAGACCTTATATGGCAAATGTTCTGTGCAGTAGGTGTTTTGTAGAGTAATGCTGAATACATTCACCTATAAGAGGCAATGTAATTTAAAAGAAATAGATAACCTATTTAGTACATTGTATTTTTAGGAAAATTTTGTAGCAGTCAACAGCTTTTATATTTCTTCAGAGGACAGTATGTAATATAAATGGGAAAGCAAAATCTTGTATTTTAAATTACTCTGAAAGCTAAATGTTATCATCCAAGGAAAGGTTAACCTGACCAATTCATACAGTGTCCAATATGTGCACAGGCCATCCAAAGAAGAAAACAAAAGCTATCTTAGGGTGTATGATCTATGCACCTATGTCTTTTAAATTCCTGAATTTGCCATCTCTCAGGAAAAACCAAAACTACCAACTTACTACAGTAGACTTCTGATAATCCCGGCACCCCTGGGTCCCAAAATTGCTGATTATCGGATATGCCGGAGTATCAGGAGGTACTCCGGTGGGGAGGGCTGTGACGGGTCTGCTGGACCCGCAGTGCGGGGGGGGGAGGGTCAGCGGGGAATGGCGCGGCGAGGGGCGAACCCTCCGCCGTTTTGCAGGAGGCAGGGAAGCCCCGTGCAGCCGCCGGCAACAGGCCAGCTGGGGCTGCAAGTGGCAGCGGCGTACTTGGGGAAGTGGCTGAGCAGAGCAGCTGGGGTGCTGCCGGGTTGGTCCCGCAGCGCCGCTTAGGTGAGGGGCGGCGCTGCGGGACTAACCCGGCAGCACCCCAGCTGCTCTGCCCCACCGCTTCCCCAAGTCCGCCGCTGCTGCTTGCAGCCCCAGCTGGCCTGTTGCAGGTGGCTGCGCGGGGCTTCCCCCGCCTCCCTGCAAAATGGTGGAGGGTTCGCCCCTCGCTGCGCCGTTCCCCGCCCACCCCGCCCCCCGGCCAGACGCAGTGCGGTCCGGCAGACCCGTCACAGGGGTATAATCCCCTTCCTCTCCCCTCCCCTTCTCTTTCCCGGCCAATGAGCGTGCGTGGGGCTCACAGGAGCTCCAATTGTCCGGCCGGCTGGAGCACTTCCGGGTTCCAGTTGGTGCCGGAATATCAGGAGTGCCGGACCACTGGATGCCAGACAATTGGAGTTTTACTGTACTTCTATTTTCCAGAACAAGCATTGTCAACTGCTTCAAGGTTTCTGCATCACTATTTCCATTTATAGCTGTGTAATTTGACTTTACAGCTGAAAAAACATTTTGATAAAAAGTATGATTAGAAAATTATTTTTGATGTTAAACTATGGTGTTCAAATTAACTACTTGAACAATTTTTCTTTTCCAGGCCTTTTCTGATCCTTTTTAGCCATGACTAAAAGAGATGCAGAGGAGTTGATAGAAATAGAAATTGATGGGACTGAGAAGCAGGAGTGCACTGAGGAAAGGTATGTGCTTAAAGTCAGTGTTGCTTAAGCTGAAAAAAAGTTTACAATTTTTTATCAAATTTATGTCCTGCTCCTGTAGAAATCTGTCTTATGTTTGTATTCAGTGGAAAGAAGGCTTAGCTCTTTTTTAAGAACATAAGAATGGCTGTACTGGGTCAGACCAATAGTCAGACCCAGTACAGATTTGGACTCAGCTATCTTGAATGATTTTTTTAGATTACAAACTTTGCCATGTCACTTGTTCATCCCTTTTTACAGATCCTTGATAAATCTCCCTGCTGTTTTACCTTTGTACACTGTGAAAAATGACAGTTTTTCCCTTTTTTTAATTGGTTATTGGTCCATGAGAGGAACTTTCCTCTTATCCTATGACTATTTACTTTGCTGAAGATCCCAAGGAGTGGGACCTTGTCAAAGGCTTTTTGAAATTCCAAGTACACAATATTCAGAGTCATCCTTCTCCATGTTTGTTTAGAGGGTTCTGACATAATGGTGAAGTGTGATTTTTTCCCTTTATCAAAACAGTGCTGATTATTCCTTAACTTATCATGTTCATCTGTGAGTCTAATAATTCTGTTTTTTATTATAGTTTCAACCAATTTGCCAGTTACTGAAGTTGGTATTACTGGCTTGTAATTGCCAGGATTGCATATGGAGCGCTTTTTTTTTTTTTATGTATTGCATTAGCTATCTGATTTACATACTGCAGTTAGTAGTTTTACTATTTCCTATTTGAGTTCCTCAGAACTCTTGGGTGAATACCAATGGATCTTGATGACTTATTACTGTTTATCAATTCATTCCAAAACCATCTCTATTGATCCCTTAGTGTGGAACAGTTCCTCATATTCATTATCTAAAAAGAATGGTTTCGCTGTGGAGAATCTCTCACATTTTCTGTGGAGAAGTCTTTCTTGAGTATTCCTTTAGCACTTTGCTCATCCAGTGGCAGGCTTCCTGCTTATTAGGGGGTGTTAAATATAGATTGATTAACTAATCGAATAGTCAGTGGGATTTCCATCAGCTATTCAATTAGTCTATAAGAGCATCTCCGCCTTTGAACAGTAGCAAGAGCCCTGTTGGGCTCTTGCTACAGTTCTAAAGCGAAAGGCCCACAGGGAGCGCAGGGCCAGTGGGGGACTAGCCCTGTGCTTCCTGCAGAACCTGAGCCTTTGAAATGTACGAGAGCCCCAGCTGGGCTCTTGTACATTTCATAAGCAGAGGCCCCAGGGAGTGCATGGCCAGCAGGGACTCCTTCACTGGCCCTGCTCTCTCAGCCTTTGAAATGTACAAGAGCCCCCACTAGGAAGCCCAGCAGGGAGCAGGGGACTCCCCTGCTTGTACTCCCTGGTGCCTGAGCCTTTGAAAGGTACAGGAGCTCTGCTGGGGCTCTTGTACATTTCAAAAGGAGACCCTGCTGGGAGCACGGGGCCAGCGGGGAAGTCCCCTTCAGGCCCCGGGGCTTCTGGTTTTGAAATGTACAATTTCAAAAGCAGAACTGCAGCAGAAGCGGCGCGAGCAAAGACTGTTTCAGTCCCTGATTGCGCTGTTTCCCACTGTGCCTCTACCTCCCCTACCCCCCCACGGAGACAGTGCTAGGGGAACTGGCTTTTAAGCTGGCTCTCCTCGCGCCCCCCCCCCGCGCCCCCCCCCCGGCGTTGCTGCCTCTCTGATAGAGCCAGCAAAGGAGGGGCAGCGACTAGTTACATCACTAATTGGATAGTCGACAAGCGTATGCTTATCAGATAGTTGACTAGTCTCTTATATCCCTACTGCTTATGATGTATTATAAATTATTTTGCTGTTAGTTTTTGTGTCTTGCTAGTTGCTCTTCAAATTGTTTTACCTGAATAATTATGCTTGACTTGCCAGAGTTTATGCCCCTTTATGTTTTTCTAATTATCAATTGACTTGTAATTTTTAAACAATGTCTTTTTGTCTTTATTGGCTTGTTTACTGTTATTTAGGCATGGTGGTTTTTGTTTCTTTCCATGAAGTGTAGAGGGATACAGCTAGTTTGAGTCCCTGTTATGGTGTTTTTAACGTAGTTTCCATTCAACTTGCATGCATTTCACTCTTGACTGTTCCTTTCAGTTTCTGTGTAGCTTCCTCATATTATGTATATTTCCTCTTTTTGAAGTTAAATGCTGCTGTAGTTGGTTTCTGTGATATTTTCCCCTCTACAAGGATGTTGAATTAAACTACTTTGGGGCTGTTGTTTACCAAGCAGTTCAGCTACATTCACTTTTTGGGCTCAAATCCTATGTGCCGCTTAGGACTAATTCATGAATTGCCTCTTCTCATGTAGGTTCCAGGACTAGCTGCTCCAAGAAGTAATCATTAATGGCATGTAGAAATTTTAGCTCTTTATCTCAACTTGGGTGATGTGCCCAGTCAGCATGGGGATGTGTGACGCGTGCACCAACCGTGCACTGCGGTAGAGAGTGTTAACCTTGTTCCCCAGCTGAGGAGGTTCCTCCCCTACAGCCCCGCTGGACATGTTCGGCGGGAGGCCCTGTATAAAGCAGCAGGGATGAGGAGTGGCTTGTGGGGGATGCAGAAGTTGAACACCTGCCCACCCTTGAGCCCCTACTGGACCCAAGCCTCATTTCAGAACCTGTGCCCTGCATTCCCTCCAATGCTCCTGCCACAAACCTCTTTCTCTAAGGCTACATCTACTGCACTCTAAAATAAAAAAATACGCAATTTGCACTATGCAAATTGCGTATTTTTAAAATTCAATTTAAAAAGAGGCTATTTTGAAATTTGGCGTGTCTACATGGCTCCAGATTTCGAAATAAAGTGCTCTTTTGAGTCATCCCTTATTCCTCATAGAAAAAGGTTTACAGGAATGGCGAAAGAGCGCATCCGTTATTTTGAAACAAATTTTGAAAGAGGGGATGCGATGCGTTCCTTGGATGCGGGTCTAGACGTACCCTTAGTTAAGTAGCATTTTTAATTTACCAGCACCCCCTATTTCCCCAACATGTGAGATTATAGATGCATTTACTATATATTCCTACTGATACTTTTATTTTTTAAGCATGGAATTTTTAACAATGGAGTTTTAGGATTTTTTGGTGTGGACATAGCAAAATAAGATGCATGGAAATAAATAATGTTTAACTATGCAGAAAGGAAGCCACAACATAGGTAGTGTAATTTGTTTAGGATGACCCATAGTATCCTGTTACTTGTTTGTGGCTGCCATTTCTAATCCCTTCACCACATTATATACATAATTTCTTCTACACTTTTTCCTTCAAGGTAAATACCCTTTACCAAACTGAATGATTATCACCTTGAAGTAAAAACAAACTTATTGTAGAAATGGAAATCACTTTTGGAACTGAACAAATTGTCAAGCAGCTGTTTAGCCCTTCCATACCCTGCTTAGAGTATTTGATCAGTATACATTGCTGGTGATTTGTCAGTCATTTTTGTTTGTCTGCTACTTTTACCCTAGTCATATTTTCTTTCTTTTCTTCTTTTCTTCTTTCCTTCCTCCCTTCCTCCCTCGGTGCATGTTCATAAAGTGTACAGACATTAAATTAGTATGTCCTTCTCTAGCTGCCTTTCCCAAAAGAGACAGAAACTTCTGATTCCAACTTTCTGATGCCCGCATGGCATCACTTTCCCATAAAAGGGATGTAACCCAAAGATAGAACAGAGGAGACAGATAATATTCCATTACATTAACCACACAGCCGTCAGTGCTGCAAATACCAGAGATGAAAAACCTTTTGCTCTACATGAGTTATCTTAATTCTCTGTCTAAATCTACTCTACTCCTCAGTTGCCTCTGCCTACATTTTAAAAAAATAATTCTATCTGTTACCTGAAGGAAACTCTCTAAGAGTAAGTATTAGTTCCTTCATATTGGAGAAAAACACCATCAGAAGACACAACACCTGTCTCTGTCTGATTTCCTCCTTACTTTTAACAAACTGAGTACACTCCTATATTTTGTATGCTCCATCTATGCATAAGCAAAGGTGCCAGATCCTCAAAGCTATCCTTAGAATAGGAACTCCATACAAGTTAATGAGATGACCAAGTGCCTGTGTCAACATAGCTTTACTAGTAGGTAACAAAAGCAAGGTAAATCTTTAAGTTTCTCCTTCTAGGATGCAAACTCTTATAGCCTTTTATATTATCTACTATGTACATGGAGTTTGACCCATTTGTAAAATGAAAGGCCGAGTGATGTTTTTTTACCTGCTCTAACCATATTCTTTCCTTCATTAATGAATATTCTTAGCTAGGCATCTGTTTTATCCTGATATCTGTCTTGTGGTATGCTGGCCTTTAGACTTGCACCATGTGTCACCTGCTGTAGAAGCAGTGGCTGTAAGTGAGTCACAGCAATGCTCTGTATAAATGCCTGACTGCTATTGTTCTGAACCCCAGGCATACCTCCCAAGGCTAATTGTTTCCTTGCAGTCTTCTTGGAGAGTCAAAGGGGAGTAAATTATTTAACACAGGGTGGCAGCAATTCAGCTCCTTCTCCAGGTAATGCCAGAGTCACTCCTACCTGCCAGGTGGATTTCTAAGCTCTTTCTGTTTGCCTGGTCTGTCAATTTCTTCCCTTACTCCAGTTCACCATTGCTTCTCTGGTGCTGGATTGCTGTGGTGCTCTGCCCAGCTCCGACACCCGGGGAGGGGGGGCAGAAGGAGGAAGCGGAGGGATGATTCTCTTTATTTTCCAACTGCCACGGAACCTTCTGGTTGCAACATTCCATCCCTTTTCTATTTTAAAGGGAGTCTCCAAAGCATGAGGCTTGCTGTGGTGAGTGGAGTAGAGAGAAGGAATCTAGTTACAGGCATATATTTTTGTTGCATTAAGAGCAGTGTCATCATCATAACAAATACCCAATTTTGTTAATATTCTGCAGGAATTTCTTGGATACCAAAAGGTCTTTCAAAGTCAAACAAGATGCTAATAATTTTGAATTGTCAGATCCTGAGTAACCATTGATTATGCATCCTGATAATAATCTATTTACTTGGCTGGTTCAGACCTTGGATATAAAGAAATACATATTTTATCATAGTATAACAGCCTTAACTCTGACACATGGAATGCTTTTTCAATGTGTTTATATGGACTTTTATATGTGGCTGATCATAGTGCCATCTAAACATAAAATTGCATGAGGATTGTGTGTTATTACTGATAAAAACAGTATTGTATCAGAATCATGCTTGTTTTGTGATTTAAAATCTGCATTTTATAAAGAAAGCAAAATGTTGAATGGGCAGTGTAAAACTTACGATAACTATTTCACTTCCTTGCTTTTATGTGCTTGAGTGTTTTGTAAATGATAGAGACCCTCCTCTGACTGGGTTTTTGAACAAGATGATTTTGGCATTTCTTAGTGTCCTGACTTTTGCCCATCTCAGTCTGTTCTTTTTCCTTTTTGTTTGTGTGGAAATGTACATATAAAGGTTTTTAAAAAATCAAAAGGATAGGTTGGGCCGTGTGTGGGTGCAGAGATTTGCGTACACAGAGCAATTTGCAGGATGGGTCCTGTCTAACCTCAACTGAAAAGTGTGGGTACAGGTGGAACCTCCCTGGTTTGGCACCCTTGGGACCTGAGTGGTCCTGAACCACAGAATTTTCCAGACCAGGGGAGGTTAAGGCTCCCCTCCTAGACCTGCTCTCCACCACAGGCCTCACTACCCCCAGTCCTGTTGGGGCTGCACTCCTGCCCAGTGCCAGGGCTGTGTTCCTCACCTCCAAGAGTCCCAGTCCAGGCTGCTCACTCGGCCACCAGCCAGGCCAAGGCTCCATTTCCTGTTGTGCTGGACCCTGAACCTGACCAGCTGGGGCTCTCTGGTCCAGTAATATCTGTAGTCCTGCCAGACCGCGAATGTTGCTGAATCAGAGTCTCTCGAATTTTAGAGGTTTAACCTGTATTTCCAAACACGTTATCTGGCTTCTTTGTAATCTTAAAACAAAATACAGAATGGAGCAAGCATTATCCTCATTTTACTATTTTACTAACTAATTAGAGATTTGTAAAAGAAATTGAGTGAGTCGCATTGTGTTATCATTTCTGGTATCAAGGTTCTGCTTCTGTCTTTGCCCCAAATCTCCTATTTAACTGATAAGTCACTTAAATTCCATTTCTAAGTTAGTTATGCTAGTTGGAGACCTTTTGGAAAGTGCAGGAAGTGACCATTTCTATCTCTTTTGACTCTCTTGACCTTTTTAGTCATCATACTTTTTTTTTTTCATTTTTATTGTCAGACTTCTTGTTTTCAAAAATGAAACATTTTACTGTTTTTGTCCCAGGCAGCTGTCTTTTATATGTGCTAATTTTAGTATCTGTTTCAGATTTTGGGATACAGCTGGGCAAATAGAAGAATGTAGATGTTCAATAAATGGCAACATTTTTAAAATAAAAAAATCCTTTTTAAATTATTTCAAAAAGCACTTCACCATTGCAGTTGTCTAGGCACTATTCACAAAAAGATATTAAATACAATTTATTTAAAAATAGCTGGTGTGCTTTTAAGAAATACCAACAAGCTATTTGAAGTGAGATATAAATGTAAGGCAAGGACAGACCTGAAAATCAGTGTGTCTTTTTTAAAATTACTTGCAGTTCTAACTACTGCCACACATTGCTGGATTTCAATTAAATGGAATCACTTGGGGGAGGAGGGAGACCAGAGTGTCACTGAGTAAAAACATCTGCTCACCCCACCCTCTCTGTCCCTAGGCTTCAGAGTCTGTACTCTAGGCCCAGTCACAACTTCAAAGGGCTATCTATAGCTGTTTTTAGAGCACTTAGAATTGAGTGCTGCAAACCCAAGTCTGTTAACTCAAGCTGAGAGGCTTGATGCTGCAGGCTGTGTAGGCATACCCTCAGTATGGCTTTCAATAAACTACTAAAATGTTTGGTGTCAACATTCACTTTACAAAAAAACCGAATAGCTGTGTGAACTAGCCATAGCTTTTGCTTCTGTTGAACACACAATGAGCACACTTTCAAAACTGTTCTGTTTAACATCCAGTTGATAATTTCTTTGGTGTTTAAGCATCGTGGAACAGACGTACACCACAGCAGAATTTGTGAGTCAGGCTATTGATATCAATGAACCAATTGGAAATCTTAAGAAGTTGTTGGAACCAAGACTTCAGTGTTCCTTGGATGCACATGAAATCTGCCTGCAAGATATCCAGGTAAAATAAGGAGAAAACTACTTCTGAGGGTTCAAACTATGCCGTGAAAATAGTTCTGTTCAGTCTCTTCCGTCTAGTCTGATGTTTGTATAGGGGCTCACTCCTCGGTTTGATAATTTGATTACAGTTAAGAGTCAGTCTTACAACTGTCGGTCTTATCAACTTCAAACTATTTAATGTGTATCAATTAATTATGTATTTATTGCAAATAAAACTGGAAAATGTCTACAGTTCATTTCAGAAAATCATCTTGAGTAGCAGCATGTCTTACCAATTTTGGGGAAAAATAAGCAGCATGATTTTGAACACATGATACCTTGGAACATATTTCTTAGTGTATCTTAAGTCAGGTGATTTGACTATTCTCTGGTACCTGTGGGAGGTTATACTTTTTACAGATTTTTCTGAATTTAGAAGCCAGACAAGTTTTACATAGCATTGTTTTGTGTTGTTTAGAGGGCATATTATGATTTTTTTTTTAAAGTGTATTTTTTTTAAATAGATGGTTACCTCAAAGGTTTAAAGGATGATGCCATTAAGTAAAGACTTTTTAAACCTTTCTAATTTCCTTTGAGTCTTGTTAACACTAAAAGATTTTTCTCTAGGGTTGTAGCAAAGGTCACTGACATACATTGAAATCACTTTACTTCAGTCCTAGTTGGGTAGTAACAGAGAGATATAACAGAGTATGTAAGATATATTTGCTGGCCCTTATGTGTGCTTACATGTGTGCTATATATTCTGGCACTTCCACTGAATTTTTGTCTGAGTATTTATTACAGTTTGTATATATATTTCTTTATCTCTAGACTAGGAGCTGCTATAACATGCTTGATCATACTAGCTGCAGGAGTGATATTCCTAGTATTTAAAAGTTACCCTCCTATTTTTGCAGAAAGCAAGCATGGATTTTATATCTTATCCTATCCTTATTGTTGATCAAAACTCCCAGAGGCTACACTTGTAGGTGAAGTTGTAGTTCAAAGGTTTTAAGACAGGTCATTTTTTTTTAAATTACAAAATAATGAGGATCGTTTTTCTAGAAGACAAAATGCAAGAATTGAATGGCAAATATTCTTTCAGGGTTTTTTTTTCTCATTCTAATCCTGCTACAAATACACAAAAATGAACCATTCTCTTATTTTTTTCCTATAGCTGTCTTCTAGATAGATTTATTGTCAAAGAGTGTAAATAGAGATTCTTTGTATAATTTAAAAAAATCAAGCTTAGAAATATGTTACAGGAAAAATAATCACATTATATTCAAGACACAAAGATATATCAGATATTAATGTCTGAATTAGATTCTTCAGTGACTAGTATATTGTATTATGAAGCTGAGGTAGTATAAAAGGCTTTGTCATATTCAATCTATACATACATCTTTCAAGTAGATTAAGATTAGCAGGAAATATTAGGGAGGTTTGAAGGCCCAAAGAAAGAAATTCTGATGATAAAGCTGACTTTCTGTAGCTGGTAAGAGTTATTTCAGAGCTCAGGAAAGATTGAAAAGTTATATTTATTAAAACTGCAGATTACATTTTTGTTTTAGATCTCTCTCATTATGATACTATTGACTTTGTCCTACTGTTGTGTGAAAATGACTACAGGTTGAACCTTTGTAAACCAGTACTCTCTTGTCTGGCAACATCTGTGGCCTAAAAGGACCACAGATGATGCAGGACCAGAGAGTCTCGGTGGCACCCCAGCAGGGCCGATTGGCAAGCCCCAGAGCCCAGCGCACCCCAGCGGGGCTGATCGGCAGGCCATAGCTGGGCTGCACTGCATGCCCCAGCAGGACTGCCTGGCGTGGCAGGCAAGGGGGGATGGGGACCAGCAAGGCAGTGGGGCCTGGGACGGGTTCAGGGGTAGGGGGCTGGTAGCAGAGGGTGGCAGATATGACCTCTCCTGGTCTGGCAAAATCCCTCATCCAGGACCAGTCAGGTCGTGAGGGAGCCGGGGCAGGGAGGTCCAGCCTGTAGTCACTAAGTTACAGTGTCAGTCTTTGACAAAATGTAATTTTTAAATATTACAGTATGCTTTCAGTATATCTAAGCTACCAATTAATGAATCTAAAAACAATGAAGTTTTAACTGATCCTCTATAAAGCTCTACTTGCAGATTCCCAGATTTTTTATTTTTGTGCACAAAAATTCATCATGGAGGATTTTATTAGACTTATAGTCATTATATTTGTCATCCTATTAACTTTCATGCTATCACTCCCTACACAGAAATCTACTCTTACCTTTCTGTTGTTGTTTGAAGCAGATTTTAACTTACTGCCCAGATTCAATGGCAGTGATGTATTGGCTGTGGAATATGAAATTAGTATTTAAGTTCTGCTAATGTAATTGCTTCTGTAGCAGATGTAACCAAAGGCAGTCATGTGTAGGGCACTGACCAAAAAGAATGAATCTGCTACCACTGGTGTTAGCCTCACTTGGGGTTTTGATTAGATCAGTGGTGGAAAAAACAACTCCCTCTTTACCTTTCTGTCTCATTGGCCAGGTCTTCACTAAAAATTAGGTTGAGCTATCTGTCACTCAGGGGTCTGAGAAATTCATACGCTTAAGCAACATAGTTAAGTCAGCATAGCACCTGATGAATCTACATATTTGTCTACTGCCTTTTTGAGGAGATGGATTAACTCAGGGGCAGGAAGACATTTCCTGTCACCATAGTATCTATACTGCAGCACTTCTAGTGAAGACATAACCTTATCTTATAAAATGTTGAAAAGAAGGAAAGATAAGGTTTACTACAGGCAGCAGCAGAGCTCAGGAAGACTGCCTGCATGTGGTGACACCATGCTGCTCCCAGAAGTGGCCATGGCATGTCTCTGCATGCCCACTGGGCATAGGGGAGTAGTGGGTCTCCATGTGTTTCCCATGTCTGCAAGTAACAGCCAGTGGGAGCTGTGAAGATGATACTGGGGGGTAAAGATAGGAGGAGCCACACAGTGAGCAGTCTCTAGGAACCTGGGAAGCACAGAGACAGGCCAACAGCAGGAGCAGCGGGGTGCCATAGCAGGCTGGGAATCATGGCAGGCCAGACAAATGTTAGGCAGGCCGGATGCAGACCAGGGACCATATTTTGCCCATCCCTGCTCTAGCTGGTTCTCAGTAGCAAATATAGCTGATTAGTGATTGGGACAGTTAGCCCTACTCTCTGTGTCCTCTGGATATCTCAGTCAATCTCTGATGGAAATAGCTCCCAACTGGTTCCACACTGACTGGGGAGCGAGATGTCACTTTGAATTCTATTACCTTGAACAAATCATTAATACTTCTTTTTTTAATATACTGTTGAGTGAAATAAATGACTTTCTGCAGAAAGTTTGTGTACAAGAGAGGGAGATACTAATGTAACAATAAGGGTGTTCCTATCCATGTAAAAGATGTATTAAAGAATGAGTCCGAACCACTGCCAACGTGGCATGATGTAATATTTCAGAGGCATATAGCTAAGGAAGCAAAGGTTGTCTAGACAGTTTAATTGACCATTAAATAGTAGTAAGTATTCACATGAAAGGGACACTGTCAACTTAAATATCACACTTTTGTGTATTGTTGCAATTACGATCTAACATTAGAGAAACATATTTTTCTTGACAGTATATTGTTTATAGTGGGCTTCATATTTCCCCTAAGGCATTCTTGGGGTCTTTTACATAGCAGCAAACTGCTTATAACTAATTTCTTTTAAAACTAACTGGATTGTAGGTTCTACTGATTAACGAGCTACTGTTAATCAGAATAGATTGGTTTTTCTTTAGATTTCAAGTTTCACATTTCTCTGGTTAAAGAGCATGTCTGCTATTGTACAGTACTACACACAGTTTGTGATTAAGACTAAAAATATTTGCAGCCTTTATTTGAAAATATTTGATCGCTCTAGTTAGGAAGTGAAGTATTCTGATACCCTAATATAGATAGAGGTTTGAATTGAAAATACAACATAACTTTATAAAAGCATTTAATTATAAATCTAGTAATTTTAAAACAATTTCCTTCTTGATATAAAGCTGGATCCAGATCGCAGTCTCTTTGATCAAGGAGTAAAGACAGATGGAACAGTCCAGCTTAGTGTACAAGTAATATCCCGGCAAGGTAAGCAGTTAAGCATTTTATTTGCTAATATGCAAGGTAAGCCATATTGTAAGTATATTTACGTGCATGCATTATCATTTTTAACTAGCATTAAAAATATAACTGTTGTTCATGTTTAGGGCCTTAGCAAATTCATGATGCATTTTGGCCAATTTCACGGTAATAAGATTTTTTTTTAATAAAACATTTCATTTTTTCAACTACTTAAATATGAAATCTCACAGTATTCTAAGGAGTTGTGTGGGGGTTGCAAGGTTATTGTGTGGGGGAGAGGGGTTGCAGTACTGTCCATGGTCTGGACAGCACTGCTCTCAGCCCTGTCCGTTCGCCAGAGGCCCTGCCCCTTCTGGGAGCATGGAGCTGGCGCACAGCCCTCCATTCACAGGCACCTTGCCCAGGGGCTGAGCATGGTTGTTGGCTTCCCCACCCATGATCCAAAGTCAGCTGTCTCAGGCTAGCTACAGCCTTGCTGCAGGCCTTTATTGCAATGTAGATGTACCTTTATAGGTTATCTTAAAATGATGCTAACCAAAGCGTGTGTAATTATTTCAAAGACACTTTTAAAATGACCAGTTTTTGAAGACTGAAAGTGGTACCTTTTTTTCTTTAGCCTAATATATTTTCTTCATAGGACAAGTGTTCCTTAGGTATATGTACAGATCTGCTAGTTGAATAGGAGTGTGTGGGTTTATATAAATGTTTGAATTTGAAGCACATTGGATTGTGGAGTGACAGGACATAGAATTTAGTAAAGTGAACATAAAAATAACTAAGTGTGTGCTGAGTAGGGATGTTAAAACACATTTACCTTAATAAATGCATAACGTCTGAAAATATCAGGGGTTACACATTTACACGGGGGGAGGTGGCTCCCAAGGAGCTAGTGCACATGGGCAGCTGGCTTTTAAGCCAGCTTCCCATGTACACTGCTCCCGGGGAGCTGCCTCCTTACCTGCCCTTCCCCCCACCATCACTTTGGTGCTGCTGGCTCTGTAACAGAGGCAGCAACACTGAGGGACAGGCTGCATGTAACCATGAAGATTAACCAATGAGCCCATGCTCATCAGTTGACCATTTACATGTGTTCACTTTTATATCCCTAATGCTCAGTGAAGATTGAGGAGAAATATCACATTGAGTGTGCTATCTTTGATAATGTGTCTTCTGCAAATGTGATGCTAACTGTGAATGCATCTGGTGTTTTCTGTATCTGATTCTTAGCATGTAGCAATAATTGCATGTAGCAATAATTTTTGCAGGGGGGCCACTTCATGAATTTTGGTAAGTGGACACAGGCCAGCTCTGGGCTCCCTGGAGGGGCAGGGCCTCAGGTGGAAGGGGGCTACAGAGAGAGAGAAAGAGTGTGAAAGAGATACTCTGTGTGAGACAGACTTTGTGGGAGAGTGTGTCTGTGACAATGACTTTGTATGTGTGGCACAGAACGTTTGTGTGACAGTGACACAGAGTTCTGGTTGCTGCTGGGTAAGTTTGAGAGAAACCATGCCTGTCTTTTTAAGATAGGGAAAGCTATCCTGCTCTAGTGTCTTCCTCCTCCCCTGATCTGCAAATATGGGGTACGGGGGAGAAGGGGAGGAGAGTGTGTGAGAGCACGAGCGCTGAAATCTTAGAGACAGTGCACTGCCTTATAAGACAGACACTCCTCTGGGTCACTTACCATTCCATGCTTCAGATTGGAGCAGCTCCACTATGTGTCTCCCTCTCCTCGACCCCAGCTCTGCAGAGATGGGGTAGAGGGGCAGAGAGATATCCTGACTTCAGCACTCTCTCTTCTATCGCCCCACTTCCCTCACCCCCTGCGTTGCACAGCTAGCAGGAGAGTCCTGGGAGCAACTCAGCTGCAGGACTGAATAAGGTGGCGGAGGGGCAGCCGAACACACGCTGCCAGCTGTAATTATGCACACTCTGCTAATCAGCTGGGCAGGTGCTAGAGAAATGTTGGGCGGACTGCATCTGGCCCGGGGGCTCGATTTTGCCCATCCCTGTAGTAACAGTATGTTGGGCGAGATATAAATGAAACCTGTAATGCTTTTGCAATGCTCAAAGATAATATATTTTGACTTATGTGTTTTCATCCATATCTAGGAATAGAGCCCAAGTTAAACATCCTTGAAATTGTAAAACCCGTGGAAACTGTTGAGGTAGTTATCGATCCAGATGCCCACCATGGTGAAGCTGAAGCTCACCTGGTTGAGGAAGCCCAAGTGATAACCCTAGATGGCACAAAACACATTACAACAATTTCTGATGAGACCTCTGAGCAAGTGACTCGATGGGCTGCAGCATTGGAAGGCTACAGAAAGGAGCAAGAACGCCTTGGAATACCTTATGGTAATAAAATGCACTTACTTTCAATTGCAATGAGAATCATTTGATGTTAGGTACGTTATAAGGACCTCATTTATTAAAGTGCTCTCCTAGTAGTAACAGATTTGTTTGAAAAGCCACACTTACATTCAAATACCTCATATATTTAATTTTTAAGTTACAAAAATCTTTTCAAAAGAGGATCATCATGGAGTAAACTAATTGCGCTTGCATTATAGTGTATGCAATGTCTATAAATTTGTTCTGGGAGCTAAATTGGAACTTTTTCTTGATACCTATACTACACTTGAACCCTGGTCTCTACAGGTGAAAAATGGCTATGATAAAGCATTGTGATATATTCTCCAGTGTTATTCGCTGGATCAACTTGCAATATGTAAACAGACTCCTAGAAACTTGCTGCTTTATTTGTCTTGTTGAAGAAGACTAAGTGATAATCCAAGATGGTACAAAACACATCACAACAGTTTCTGATTGTTTGCCCTTTCTTGCCATTGTTTGGTTTTGGTACTTGGAAAGAGAGAAATTCAGTCACAGATATTTATTTACAAGGGAATACTATAGAGAATATCTTTTGAAATTTCACAGCATGCCATCCTATAATGCAAGAAGAGAAGTTACATCCTTCAACATAATACTAAAAATATTTAGTGTTAAAGAAACTCTTGTAATTCAACTTTATACATTTGTTAGTATTCAAACTTTCCTTTTTCAAAGAAGAAAATCATTATTGAAGTTACAGTGGTGACACATTGACAAAGGTTTACCATTATTTTCCATTTATAGGTGAGAAATACATATAAAACTAAATTGACTTCTTCTATGACCAAAGCCAACTAATAGATATTTTGAAATTACCTCCTTTTGGTAGTAGGGATGTAAGCAAATAGTTGACTACCCGGTACACGTAGGCCTATCAGGTAGTCGAGTCACTACTCAACTAGTCGCTCTCCTCCCCTTCCCCCCGATATAGAGGCAGCAAGGGAGGGAGCAGGAGCCAGTGCTAGGGGGAGCTGTCTTAAAAGCCAGTTCCACCCAGCACCATCGCCACGGGGGGGAGGGTAGGGGAGGCAGAGATGCAACGGAGAACCCGGGATGAGCGGGTACTCAATGATAAGGATGTTAAGTAACGAATAATTGACTAGTTGAGTAGTCGATGGAATTTCCATTGACTAGTGGATAGGCACTTCCACATTCTTCCTTTGACATGTACAAGAACCCGGTGGGGCTCTTGTACATGTCAGAGGAGGAATGCAGCGTGCCAGCTTTGAAATGCACAAGAGTCCCCAGCAGGAAGAGCATGCCAGCTTTGAAATGCATAAGAGTCCCCAGCAGGCTCCATGCACTGCAGCACCACACAGTTGATCCCAGGCTCAGCTGTGTGGCGCTGCCCCTTTGAAACACCCCTTCTCTCCCCCCCCCCCCCCCCTTTTGCTGCCTCTATCTGATAAAGGCAGCAAAGGGGTGGGGGGGAGCGGGAATCGACTAGTCCTTAATATCCCCAATACTCAAGCAGTCCGAGCTCGCGCCGGGTCCAAGTGCTGTGCCTCTGCCTTTTAAATGTGGTATGGTCCCCACAGGAAATTCCATCGACTACTCAATTAGCTGATTAATAGAAATTTAACATCCCTACTTGTAGTAGAAATGTCTTAATCAAGTGAATGCCAAAAAGGATAGCTTTTAAAAACCATATCAGATTTTCCTGACTTCATAGAATTTGAGAGAAAGGAGGCACATGAGGATCTTTTGTTTTCTGAATGCCTTGTTGGTGTTTTATAATAATATATGCCTCTCTAGTTTTTTGTAAATGAATTTTCTTATGATACCCGCATAGATGAGATTTCATTTTGCCTGGCCTTTCTATAAATGTTAGGGATGTTAGTGTGTACTTGTTTACATGATTAACCAATAAACCTGGGTTATTGGCTGATTGCTCCCATGATGCTGCCTGCCCTTCCACCCCCTCAACCCTCGCTGCCTCCCTCAGAGGCAGCAGCATGGGGGAGCAGGCACCAGCCAGCTTTTAAGCTGGCTCTTGGCACATGCCAGCTTCCGTGGAGCCGCCACCTTCCCCCCACCCGCCACTGCCTCGCACAGAGGCAGCAGCGTGGAGGGGCATGCAAGAGGGCTCCCACTTTCCCCCAGTGTATAAATATGTAACTGCTCAAAAATTCAGCAGTTACATGTTTACAAAAATGTTTAACATCCCTAATAAATGTGTGTAAATTGCGGTTCTGCTGGGAGTTGAGTTTTTCAACTCCCATCAAGGCTTTTTGAAATAATGTGCCTCTCTTGAGAATCCCGCAAGTTTTGCAACAGTGAGAATTGGAACTTGGAGAAAAAACAAACCCTGGTTTATAGTGATATTGCAGACTCTTTTCCTCTCCATTATCTGTTCTGTCTAGTAAGCTAAACAACTGACCATCATCCAGGATTTTTCCATCCTTTAACATCTCTCTTCTGTTCTTCCAGTTTCATTTTTGTCTCAAAGAAACAGTGTCCTACACAGCTGTTTCTGGCCGTCATTTCCTCCTCCAGGTTGTTTTTGCTGGAAGCATGGAACAATCAGAAAATGCTAAATCAAGGGAAAAAATGACCCAACTGCTTTTTGGAACCACAGTTTATTGATAGATATCTTAAGTTCATTGTATTTTCACATACTCTGCGAAGCCAAAGTTATTACAGGAGACAAGGCAGCAACTGAAGTAGATAATTTTTGATGTTGTGGCAGACAGCTTACCTAGCTCTTTTAAGAAACAAGCTTACTGTCTGGAACAGGATTTTTTTTGTGACTTCCAGGAGTTATGGTGAGAACTCCCACCACTAGTGTGCTACAAATGCAAAGTTAGCTCTTTAAAACAACATTTTTAGAACTCTGGCACTGTTCATTTCTCAGTGTTGCATTTTGGTAGATGTGCCAGTGGTTCTAGGTTCAGAACTGTTTAATCGAGAGGTTTCTGCTGACTGAGTGTAAGATCCAGACCCTGCCAGAAAGAGTTGCATGATCTATGGGAGTGACCACTAAAGCACTTGTTTCTCAGCCATGGAACTCCAAAGCCTCTTAAGAAACCAGATAAGAAAAAGCAAAAACCATATCTTAGGGGAGGGAATGAGGAGAGAACCTTCCTGAAAACTTCTATTCAGAAAATCACAAACTGTATCTGTGCATTGCATATTGCCAAGTTGCTTTTTTGTTGGGGCTTCCCTGAAGTTAGATTATCCTCCAAAATCCAAGAGAGCTTAACAACTTTCTTAGCCCATGGTCTATTCCACAGTTAAGGTGTGCTGACAGAAAGCATTATTATGGAGTATAGTGTTAGCCTAAAGAATCTATACAATATGACAATAGGTACAGGGGAAAAATTGGTCCTGCATGTGAAACAATTTTTGACAGGTATCTGTTCTAACTGTTCACCCAGATTAGCCTAGTTACAACAAGGCAAAACAAATATTTATCCTTTTTCCAAAAAAGTTAGGAAGCTTAATTACCTTGATTAGAACTCTTGCTAGTCACCAGTATCCCTGGTTGCACACAGTGTTACTGATCTTCCATTTGGGGAAGGAGATCCCATTTCAACATACAGAAAGGTAATGTTTAATATTGGAAAGAATAAAACAAAATTGCTAGAGAGAGCAGTAGAGGGCTTAAATCTTCAGAAGTGGTAAAAAGAAGTGGTGATCCAAGTGAGAGGCTTGAATTGTACTCCAGATACTGCACCGTCTCAGGCAAAGCCATAGAAAGCAAATTAGCAGGAGTAGTTTGAGTAGCATCTTGAGAATCAGCATTTCATTTGTATTGTGGCTTTCCACACCATCCACTCTCTTCCCTTTTGTTTCTCTATGCATAGAATGTGTGGTATAGTTTTACACGCTGTTACGAAAATGTAATTAGGTCTTTTTAAATGTAACAACTCATTGATATGCTTGGTTGGTCATACTTATTTTAATTATATGGAAAAGTGTTTCCTCTCTGGTTCTTTTTATTGTTACTGATTATAGGGAATGGTTTTATAATGTCTAAAATAGACAAAGTGACACAACCTTTTATCAGTTGTATAATATTTTTCTCTTCTTTTTTTCCTAGACCCTGTACAGTGGTCAACAGACCAAGTACTCCACTGGGTGGTATGGGTGATGAAGGAATTCAGCATGACTGACATAGACCTCAATACTCTTAGTATTCCAGGCCGAGAGTTATGTAGCCTCAATCAAGAAGACTTCTTCCAGAGAGTCCCTCGTGGAGAAATCCTTTGGAGCCACCTGGAGCTTCTTCGAAAATGTATGTGAGCTTTCTCAATGGCTGATTTAGTTACTATTTTTGTGTGTGGAAAGATAAGGACAGTTGTGAATAGCCCAAGTTGTTTTCCCACTTTCCATTAGCAGTGAAAGGGAGGGTGTCAAATACAAGATAAGAGAATACTAGGGGATGGTGCCCCCTGCTCACTACGCTTGCCAACTCCCCTCGCGGGGGGTAGGCAGCTCTGGTTGCCGGGGAGGGCCAAGGCGTGGCAATCCACCAGCTGCCGGGGTTGGGGCAGGGTGGTTGAGCCAGGCTGAGGCTACAGCTAGTCCGGCTCTCTCCCTCTGGCCAATGGGGGGTTGGGCTGAGGCTGACTCCCTCCCTCTCCCTCCAGTTGCAAGGGGAGAGGTCTCATGGCTCGCAGCCCTCCAACCTCTCTCCCCAGCTGCGCCAAGCCCTGTGCTCTTCCACCTCGCCCAGTCCCCTCGCCCTCTCCCTGCCCCGGAGGGTGGGGGAGAGGCGAGGCCCAGGTCCTGTGCTCTCCGCAGGCTCCTTGCACTCTGCCCCTGGCAGCCAGGAGGGAGGGAGGTGAGACCCAGGCCGGAGGACCACAATTTACTGCCAGGGTTTTAAACTGAGGAGCTCCGGCAGTGGGGGGGCTATTCCCCCAGTCCTGGCCCCTCCCCCTGTAATGGACCTCTCCCATGGTCCCTGTTTCTCCCCCCTCCTTCCTGAATTTTAAGTGTAGGGTGGAGGAGGGGACTCAAGGAAGAGGGTTGGGGTGAGGGAGTGCAGGAATCAGGGCAGGAGCTTGGGGATGTGGGGGGGCTCAGAGCAGTGGTGTGGGAGTTGCAGGAGTCAGATTTGGGGGGTGAGAAGGGGCTAGTGCAAGAGGCGTGGGGATGTAGAAGTCAAGGTGGGAGGGTGAGGGCAGGGGGCTGGTATATGTGGGGTGCAGGAGTCAAGATTGGGATGAGGAGAGGCTCAGAGCAGCAGGCTGGGATATGTGGGGTGCAGGAGTCAGATTTGGAGGAGTTCTGTATGGGGAATGGGGGAGTGTGCATAGGGCAGTAGGCAGGGGCTGAAGCCTCCTTTCCCCGAGATACATACTGGGGCTGTTTGCTCTTCCCCTTCCTGTCACTGTCAGGGAGCGAGAGCAAAGTGCACAACTCCCCAGTCCCCTGAGCTCCCCAGCCAGAGTGAAAAGTGCAACAAACCGTGCACTTTCCCCTTGATCCCTAATGGAGGGGAACCGTCAACTGCACCCTCCCTCAAGGTGCCTGGGGGATGGAAGGCTCAGGGCTGGAGCAGTCCCAAACAGGGAGGAGGGACGCCCCCAGCCAGCCCATCTGCCCACCTCTTTGGTGATTCTGTCTTTTTTCAGTTTGGTTTTACGAGAAATAATCCCGTTCCAGGCATACCCCGTTTCCCTGGCACGTAATAACTTAGCCAAACCTGTATGTTGTTTTAAGAGGAAATTATATACCAAACTAGCTGGAGTTACCTGGTGTTGCTCGGGAAACCAGAGGAACAAAATGTAGAAAAACAGTAGTCCATTATCTTTTTTTTTTTTTTAAAGTTGCGCTGATTTCTATAGGGATTAAATTATAGGTCCGCGTCATCCTCGGGGGCTGTGACCCCAGGTAGAGGGGAGGTTACATGCGGGAGGGGCGCCCCAGCTCGCGCCCGGGGCTGCAGGTGCCATGGGGGGCAGGGCAGGTGCCCAGGCCATGGGGAAGAGGGTCACTTATGTAACCTTGCGGGCGGGAGGGGACGAGTCCCGGACGGCGCTGGGGGCCACAGGCGGTGGGCACGGGACCTAGGATGGGCGAGACAGCGGGCACGGGACCTAGGGTGGGCAGGGTGGCCCCTGCAGCGCAGCGTGGCGGGTTGCGTTTTGATTTTTACAGCTTGAGTTTGGGCCCAATCGGGTCCAAAAGTACCTTAACCTTTCATCCAGGAGAAGGTTTTATCCCATGCAAAGTTTGGTTGCGGTAGCTCTTATAGTGTCCAAGTTATTAGCGCACAAACTTACAAACATTCTCCTTTATATATTAGATTTAGTAGTCCTTGCTCTTACAATTTATGAAGCGTTCTTGGAAAAACAGACGACAAACTCTCAAATATACAGTAGATAGATACAGAATATAGTTGTAGTTTCTTGTACACATGAAAGGTACTAAGCTAATTCTTGAGAACAGTGGTTACCAGCGGCTGGTTCACAGACCAGTGCCGGGCCACGAACTGCTGGCTACTGAGTCGTAGCACACTGCCAAGTCATGCCCCCATGTCTTGATGATTGGCTCGGTGGTGTCAGTGTAAGCTGTGGCAGCATGGCCATGCAGCTGCTAATTGAGTTGCTGTGCTGTAACTGGAGCTCGGGCTGCGGTGAGGCTCTTCCTACTGGGGCGGCCGTGGTTCCAGCTCCAGCAGCTGCTATGCAGCCCAGCTAGCAGGCCACGTGGAGGGCAGCTGATCCAGCAGCCAGCACTGCATGGAGGGTTGCTGCAGCTAGAGGAGAAACTTCCAGGTGCCCCAAGGCCAGTCTCCCGGCCCGTTTCTCATGTGGGAGGATAGACCAAGGAATCAGCCGCCCCATGAGCCCTCTTTCCTCCCGCCCACGTTGGTGCTGCTGGGCGGTCCCTATTCCCTTCCTGATCAGCAGGAGCCTCCCTCTGGCCTCCAGCTGCTCCCAGTCCAGCCAGCACGTACACACAAGGACCTGCTGCCGCGGCTGGGGCTAAGGAGGGGCCGCCACTACCCAGGCGGCTGAGATGGGGTGAAGGGACAAGGTGGGAGAAGCCCTTCAGGCTGGCGTCAGCACCCCACTGCTTTCAGACCAGCCTCTCCCCGGTTGTTCCCCTCTTTCGCTCACACTTCTTGCTCCCTTCTTCCCCTTCCTTTCCCTTGTTTTTCATCTTCTTCCCGGTTCCCTTATTGGTTGCATACCAGTGCAATGTAAAATGAATATTCAAATGTTTCCAAGACAGAGACATAGTGGGGGGACTGGGCACGAGCCGGGAATCAGCTGATTCCCGGCTCATGTTTGGTCCCCGCCATTGTGCCTTTGCTTCTCCTGCCCCCTACAGAGATGGTGCTGAGGGAAATCAACTTTTAAGCTGGCTCCCCCAAGCACTGGCTCCTGCTTCTCCCCCACTCCCGCTTGCTGCCTCTCTCTGAGTCACTACGTACACAATAAGCATATGCTTATCGGGTAGTCAACTAGTCACTTACATCCCTACTTTAGACCATTTATACTGCAGCTAATCTATTGTGCATTCATATGTATTCAATGTTTAGAAGCAATTAGGTAGGCTGATATTCTGTCTGACACTGAAAAAAAGTACATTATATAAGCAAAATAGAAAGTTTGTCTGGGTGTAAACAATAAAAAATGTGCATGTAATATTCTAAAAATTCATTAGTGAGAATAAAGTGCCATCCCAAATGCCCATAAGGACATAAAAAAGATTGTGCGTACCTCTTTCACATGGTGGTAAATATTTACTCTTAAAAGTCATTATCTTTATACGCTCTAAAGCCTTTATGTTGCTTCTCTCCATAACCTTTCTTGTTTTCTTCACTATAAAATCCATTTGGCATTCAGTTGACTTATTAGGGTAATGATTTGAATAAAGATTTAAATATTTTTCTTTTACTTGGCAGATGTATTGGCCAGTCAAGAACACTCTGGAGAAATAGCAACAGTTACTATTGATCAGCGTGAGTAGTCATACCAGTAGATTAAGACAGGTGCTTGTCAATAAGGAATTTGGGTTCAGCACTCATGCTACTAAAAAGTCAGAGAAGCCACAGAGAAATAGTATCTCTTTTGCACGTTTTTGAATTTTGAAAGCAAAGCTTCAATTTTTTTAGCCAATTTAAGAATTTAATCAGAATTATAAATGTTTCTAATTTTCTTATGATGATCAATAAAGTTTTCCATTAGTCTGCACCATAATATGATACACGTGAAATATTTGTAATACCAGCTGTTCAGAACTGCATTCTTGGTGAATATATATGAGAAATACTTTTTAAAAAATGCAGAACTTAACATATATACTGCAGTGTTAATACCTATGACATTTTATATGGTAGCAATGATAGACATGAGAAAAGGTGCCGGTACTCCAGAGGAAAAGTTGTTGACCCTCTTTCTCCCCCTTCCCCCCCCCCCCCCAAATGTTGCCCTTTAAGGGGGCCATTTTTGAAGTCTGCCCAGGATGCTCCATCCTTCCCCAACCAGCCCAAGCTGTGCATGTTCCGGCGGACGCCCAAGCCAGGAAAAACAGAAAATACCAGACATTTCACGTGGTATTTTCTGAATTTTTTTACCAGATGGACCGGGCTCTTTCTTGGGGGGGGGCTGGGTCGCCTCGCACCCCCCCCTTTGGAATTTCTTCATGCCCCCCAGTTTGGGAACCTATGCTTTAGAACCTCAGAGTTATGAACTTCAGACCTATGAACTGATCACATGATTTGGAACCAGAAATACACAATCAGGCAGCAAACCTTCCCCCCCCCCAAAAGCAAATATTGTATAATAATGTGTTAAATTATGTGTAAACAACTAAAGATAAAGTTTTTTAAAAAAGGACTTGACAAAGTAAGGGAACTGTTTTTGAGCTTGTTGCATTGAGTTAAACACAGCGTTTTTCTTCTGGACAGGAAAGTTTCAAGGCTTTATTAAGTCAATGTTCAGTTTCAAACTTTGGAAAGAGCAGCCATAATGTTTTTTTCGTATCTATGAAAAAAGTCATAATTCCTGAGGTGTTTAACTCTTGAGGTTCTATTGTATACTAAGGATGTTAAATAACGATTAATTTACTAGTTGAATAGTCGATGGAATTTCCATCAGCTAGTCGACAGGCACTTCCTCATTCCTCCTTTGAAATGCACAAGAGCCCAGAGTCAGTGGGACTTTCCCAGCAGGGTCTCTTGTGCATTTCAAAGCGGAAGCACCCGCATGGAGGCTGGGGTAAGCAGGGGACTCAGAGTCCCCCGCTGACCCCGGGCTCCATGCAGTGCTGCTGCTGTGAAATGCCACGCAGAGCATTTGCTTATCGGATAGTCTACGAGTCCTTACACACATGTACACAGTAAGGATGTTATCTGTGTACACCTGCATGTGCCCATCATTATTTGTACCAACAAGTTATAATTATTGTTCTCCAATGTTTAATGCTTCACAGCTGTGCAAATTATTCCAGCATCTGTACAGCCTGCTACCCCAACCACCATTAAAGTAATAAATAGCAGTGCAAAGGCAGCTAAAGTACAGAGAGCACCAAGAATATCGGGAGAAGACAGAAGTTCACCTGGGAACAGAACAGGTGTTTTCACAATTTTACTTTAATCTAATTGTTATAAATATTTAACTGTTAAATCACATGGTGAATTTACAGCATGCAGCTGTATCCCTTTAAGATATGATTTTGCCATATTTTTTAAGTGCTGCTCACTTGGATGTGAAGCCTGTACGGAAAAACCCAAGTGTGACAGGAAGTGCTGATGCAGTATGGAATCTTTGCCTCTTTTTACTAAATCACTGCTAAAGAGCATTATATTGAAGTGCTATCTTGTAGATAAGACAAAGCCAAGTTTGACCATTGTCTGAAATGTGCCCCATTGCTCCCACTCAATTGTCTCCTTACTGGATCATTCCGGAAGGAAGCTGAGGGAAAGTTCTAACTTGGCAACTTGAATACTGTTTGTTTAGTTTTCGTTATTACACTGTTTTTAACTTCACTATTTGGAGACCTGCTAATCCCTATGAAATGGAAAACTATATGTTAGATATGCAATTTAATTTCAGAATTCTCCTTAGATTTTCTTCATCCAGATTCTTTGTATCATTAATATTGTATCTTCTCCCCTGTTACCTTGGTTCTGTTCTCCAATATTGCTTTCCTTTCTGTCTTTTCCCCTTAGTTAGGAATTGCTGCTTTTTCAGTCTCCAAAATAAAAATTAAGTGTCTTGTGATACAAGACAAATTTTCAAAAATAGGAACCTTAGAACTATGCTTCCAGGCCAATATTTTAGTGAGAACTACCGGGCATGCTGCCCAAGAGATCAGGCCAACTATTTTAGTGCCTAATTATGCATTTAGAATCTAACTTAAGGTCTTATTTAAAAAAAAAAAAAGAAAATTTTGGCCACTGTGTAGGGATAATGAGCTATCTTAAACTGAAATCTTACAATAATTTTAGCTCCGTAGAATATGGCGCTTATTCCATTTTAATAATTTTTTTATATTAATAGGAAACAATGGCCAGATTCAGCTATGGCAGTTTTTGCTAGAACTTCTTACTGACAAAGATGCTCGAGACTGTATTTCTTGGGTTGGCGATGAAGGGGAGTTTAAACTCAATCAACCTGAGCTAGTTGCACAGAAATGGGGACAACGTAAAAATAAACCGACCATGAACTATGAGAAGCTTAGTCGTGCTCTACGGTAAGAAGCTCTACTACTAAATTCTTTCATAAAATGGTTGGATACTTTTCTCTAACAGCATTATCATGTAACAGCATTTAATGTAAGTGCAGATAGCTCTTTGTCTGTGTAGATTCTCGCGTTAGTACCCTTCCTATATATTGCTGTCCTTTGATCCTTATCTGCTTCTTTTTAACTATTCAATCTTTAAGTGTTTATAGGTTGTCAGTTCTGCCTACTTGTTTTCCCCTTTGATATTGTCATACCCTCTGCTCCTTGTTTCCCGCCCCCTTTTTTTTTTTTTCCTTCTTCCCCCTTCTGCCTTCTCCCCTATTTATTTTGGGTCTGCACATCCTAAACTCAAAACTCCGGTCATCTGAAGAAGTGGGTTGTGCCCACAAAAGCTCATGATATCATCTATATGTTTTGTTAGTCTATAAAGAGCTACCAGACCATTTTCTGGGTTTTTTTAGTTTATCCTGTACAGACTAACTCGGCTACCCCTGAAGCAAAAAAACAAAACCAAATAAAGGGTACTTAAGAATACTTAGTACACACTCTATCAGCTTCATTTAGCATGAACATTCTAATTGACAATTCCCGCCCCCCTTTTTTTTTCTTCTTTTTCCTTCTCTCTCCTCATCCCCTCTCTGTGCTATTTATTTGAAAACTGGACCCCTTAAACTCCAGTCATCTGAAGAAGTGGGAGTGCTTACCAGACCATTTGCTGTTTTTTTTTTAGTTTATCCTGTACAGACTAACTTGGCTACCCCCTGAAGTATTCGGCCAGTTATTTATGATCTCTTGTTCATAAAACCATAGAGCTGGAAGAGACCTCAGAGGTCATCAAGTCCAGCCCCCTGCTCTAGGCAGGACCAATCCCAACTAAATCAACCCAGCCAGGGCTTTGTCAAGCCGAGACTTAAACACCTCTAGGGATGGAGACTCCACTACTTCCCTAGGTAACCCATTCCAGTGCTTCACTACCCTCCTAGTGAAATAGTTTTTCCTAATATCCAACCTGGACCTCTCCCACCACAACTTGAGACCATTGCTCCTTGTTCTGCCATCTGTCACTACTGTGAACAGCCTTTCTCCATCCTCTTTGGAACCTCCATTCAGGAAGTTGAAGGCTGCTATCAAATCCCCCCTCACTCTTCGCTTCTGCAGACTAAACAGACAGCCTCTTCTCATAAGTCATATGCTCCAGCCCCCTAATCATTTTGGTTGCCCTCCGCTGGACCCTCTCCAATGCGTCCACATCCTTTTTATAGTGGGGGGCCCAGAACTGGACACAATACTCCAGATGTGGCCTCACAAGAGCCGAATAAAGGGGAATAATCACTTCTCTGGATCTGCTGGCAATGCTCCTCTTAATGCAACCTAATATGCCATTAGCCTTCTTGGCTACAAGGGCACACTGTTGACTCATATCCAGCTTCTCATCCACTGTAACCCCCAGGTCCTTTTCTGCAGAACTACTGCTTAGCTGGTTGGTCCCCAGCCTGTAACAATGCTTGGGATTCTTCCGTCCCAAGTGCAGGACTCTGCACTTGTCCTTGTTGAACCTCATCAGATTTCTTGCGGCCCAATCCTCCAATTTGTCTAAGTCACTCTGGACCCTATCTCTGCCCTCAAGCTTATCTACCTCTCCCCCTAGCTTAGTGTCATCCGCAAACTTGCTGAGGGTGCAATCCATCCCCTCATCCAGGTCATTAATAAAGATATTGAACAAAACCGGTCCTAGAACCGAACCTTGGGGCACTCCGCTAGAAACTGACCGCCATCCTGACATCGAGCCGTTGATTACTACCCGCTGGGCCCGGCCTTCTAGCCATCTTTCTATCCATCTTACCGTCCATTTATCCAATCCACATTCCCTTAACGTGCTGGCAAGAATATTGTGGAAGACCGTATCAAAAGCCTTGCTAAAGTCAAGGTATATCACATCCACTGACTTTCCCACGTCCACAGAGCCAGTTTACCTCATCATAGAAGCTAATCAGATTGGTCAGGCATGACTTTCCCTTTGTGAATCCATGCTGACTATTCCTAATCACTTTCCTCTCTTCCAAGTGCCTCAAAATGGATTCCTTAAGGATCCCTTCCATGATTTTTCCAGGAACCGAGGTAAGACTGACCGGCCTATAGTTCCCTGGATCGTCCTTCTTCCCTTTCTTGAAGATGGGCACTACATTTGCCTTTTTCTAGTCATCTGGGATCTCTCCCGCTCTCCACGACTTTTCAAAGATAATGGCCAAAGGCTCCTCAGTGACATTTGCCAACTCCCTCAGTACCCTCGGATGCATTAAGTCCAGACCCATGGATTTGTGTACGTTTAGCTTTTCTAAATAGTTCCTAACCTGTTCTTTACCCACCAAGGGCTGTCCGTCTTCATCTTGCGTCACTTAGCGCATTAGTCTGGGAGCCCACCTTGTCCGTGAATACAGAGGCAAAGAAAACATTGAGTACTTCAGCTTTCCCCACATCATCTGTCACTAGGTTACCTCCTTCATCCAGTAGGGGCTGCACACCCTCTCTGATCACCTTCTTCTTGTTAACATGCCTGTAGAAACCTTTCTTGTTATCCTTCACATCCTTAGCCAGTCGCAATTCCATTTGCGCTTTCGCCTTCCTGATAACCCCCCGGCATTCTGGAGCTATACATTTAAACCCCATGATGTTATTGCGCATCAGTTAAAAAAGACAGGTGCAGACAAGCTGTGCTGCCACCTGCTGCCGATCTCATCAGCTAAGCAAGCGTAGGTCATTATTTGGATGTGTGAGGAGTTGCTTTTAGGAAACAGATGGAAGTGGTTAATAAGATTTGTATTAGGGATGTTAAAATGTGGGGGGGAGGGTTTGTAAATGTGTAACCACTAAAAATTTTTCAGTGTTTACATGTTGGAGCCGGTGCACACAGGGAGCTCACCTGCCTGCCCCCACTTCACGCTGCTGCCACGGGCAAGGGGAGGCGGGAGCTGGTGCTCATGGGGAGCCTGCTTAAAATCTGTCTCCTGCCAGTTCCCACTGGCACCCTCGCTGCTCTGCATTGCTGCCTCTAATACAGGTAGCAGCGTGGGGGGGAGGGGGCCTTGCGTGTAACTGTGAAGGTTAACTGATGAGCCCAGGCTCATCGGTTATCCGTTTAAATTGTACACGATCTCATCCCTACTTTGGATAACATATTTAACACTTTCTTGGGGAAATAATCACTGAAGCAACTTCACATACAGAATTTAAGATGTATATCTACACTGCTGTGAGGTAAATAAGCAGATAAAACTAGTTCATGTAACTCTCCATGAATACTAGGGCAGGGAGCATTTGGTCTGTATTTTGGTGTGTATTCTTGATTGTGCCATCAATGAATTGCCGAAGTATTATCTATGTCATTTCTCAATAGAAAAGTGATATTGCTAATTTTTACTCTTGTGCTTTACAAACAAATGTAACTTTTATTTCAGCATAATCTGAAATGTCAACAGAAAAAGAATTCCCTAAACATTCATTTTCTGTTTGTTTTTGCTCTCTGCATTGTTCATTGCATCTGTAACAAAATTCTGTAAAAACCAATACACATTTCTATGTAGTTACTATACTGACTAGATTCCAATTCTTGAGTCTCTTCTAGCATGAGACATAAAACAACCACTCTATCAGCTCTCAACGATACCCTCGCTTTTTGGCCTTTAGAGATGTGTAGACAAACTCTGTGCTCAAGGCCCTCTGGTATACTCCACTTCAATTTTTAATTGCCACAGTCACAAGTGCATTGAATCATACTTCATTCCAGTTACAGAAAGTTTTCACAGATCTCTGTAGTTTGCCAAACGAACTTGGGTTTTCTCATTCTGAAAGTTTCAGATTTTGTTTGTCTGAAGTATATCATCTTCAGAATGTTGGTGGCTCTACAGAGATTTGACTGGGTTTCTTAGTCCCCCATCCATCCTTCCATTTTCTCATCAGAATTGGGAGACAAAAGCTAGTTCAGTGTTTTTCAATTTTGCTTGAGATTTAGAAACCCTCTGTTTCATCCCAAAAGTGCAGATGATCTGGCACTTTATACAGAATCATACTTTTCAAAGAATAGAAAATCTGAGAGCCAACAAAGTGTCCACCTATGTTATGCTAGGAGCATAAGGTAAGTGTGGGAATCCAGTCAAATGAAATGTTCAGAGAAACTGAACCATAGGAAGGTAATATTCTTTCATTATATTTGTGCCTTGCGTAAATTTACTACAATCGCATTAAACCTTACAAGTCCAAATTCATTCATGCCTGAGGTAAGGGACAGCACAAAATATATCTGTAAAAGGTTACATTTGGGCATTATGCATCTTAGTTACTAATGGTTTTGTAGTGTCTTTGGAATACTATAGATCATATATATGTTTTAGATCAGGGCTACTCAACATGCAGCCCGCTTGTATGCAGCCTGGGGCGCCTTGAGCTGCTTCCCGGGCAGGCCTCGTTGCTGTGGGTTCCAGCGGCAGCACCTCCCCGCGAGCCGCGCTGCATTGAGCCAGGCCACATGCGCAGGAACTGCCCACTGGCAGAGGGGTGGGGGCAACAAGAGGTAGCTGCAGAGCACACCTCCTGCGTCAGCCACAGTGGCAGCACCTCCCCACGAGCAGAGCCACACAGCACTGTGCCACGCTGAGCCAGGCTGGCAGGGGGGCAGCAAGAGGTGGCGGCAGAGTACCTTCTCCATCATGAGAAGTAGCAAGAGACAAAGTTATGGGTCCTCAGGTCAATACGTGAGCGTGTATGCTAGGGCTAATCAACTTTGGAAGCCCCAGGGGCCACAATGATACCCACAGCACATGCCAAGGTGCGCACGGCTACGAACGTTCCATTGAAGTCACGTGCTGCTGCCCCCTTCCTGATCCTCTTTGCAGGGCAAAAAATCCCAGACATTTTTTGCCTTTTAAAAAACTCATCCGGATGGCGATTTAACATATGAAAACAAGGACATGTCCAGGAAAAACTGGACGTATGGTAACCCTACCCAAGCTCCAACGCAGACCTTTCTCACCCCGGCCTCGCTGCCTGGCTCCACCGCCGCCTTGCCACGTCTCTCGCTACCCTGCTCTGCCACTGCCTTGCCATGTGCCTCGCTGCCCAACTCCCTGCTGCCTCTTGCCGTTCCCACCAGCTCCTGCGCACTCACCGCCGCGACCTGGCTCAGTGCGGCGCAGCGTGGCTCCATTTGCAGGGAGGCGCTGCCACTGTGGTTGATGCGGCAGGCATGCTCGACAGGCATGTTCTGCCGCCATATCTTGCTGCCCCCCTGCCGGCCTGGCTTAGTGCGGCGCGGTGCTGCGTGGCTCTGCTTGCAGGGAGGTGCTGCTGCTGTGGTTGATGCGGCAGGCATGCTCTGCCGCTACCTCTTGCTGCCCCCCCGCCAGCTGGCAGCTCCTGCGCATGCGGGCTTGGCTCAATGTGGTGCGGCTCACAGGGAAGCGCTGCTGCTGAAGCCCATAGCAATGAGCATGCCTGGGAAGCTGCTCAATGCGCCTCGGGCCGCATACAAATGGGCCACAGGGCGCATGTTGAGTAGCCCTGGTGTATGCTGAAGCCCATTGCATACAATGGTCTGGTTAATTGTCCTTGTAGCTGAAATGACCAAGAATCTCTGTCCAAGGCAAAAATAATGAATGAAATCTTGCAAAAGGGCCATTGCAATGTAGTGTCACCCCACATGATGCTCAGTCTTCAAGCAATGTACATTTCTGTGGGATATGTAGTGGTGGTTAATTTAGTAATATGGTTCTCCCAATAGCTCAGACAAATAATTCAAGAATTCACATTCCACTGCTTTATCTCTTGGGCTTTTCAGCAAATGTAAAGAGAAGACTAAAAGGTCTAGTTTTATGTTAGCAAATAAAATAAATACTTATGAATTTCTTACAATGAAAAAAGAACCTACTTTTTAACGCTACAGTACCCTTAAGCATGATCTCTCTGTGGGTTTCATGCACTGAATATCGCTCTGTTACTTAGCATTGACTTTTTTGTGTTTGTTTTTCTTATTTAAGGTATTATTATGATGGAGATATGATCTGCAAAGTACAAGGCAAGAGGTTTGTGTACAAATTTGTCTGTGACTTGAAAACTCTGATTGGATATAGTGCAGCAGAGCTGAACCGATTGGTCACAGAGTGTGAGCAAAAGAAACTGGCAAAAATGCAACTCCATGGCATTGCACAGCCAGTCACAGCAGTAGCACTAGCTACAGCATCTCTGAAAACTGAGAAAGACAATTAAGCACTAGGACTTGAAAGAGGGATTCTGAGGCCTTTCATATATACTCAGAGCAGTTACCTTTATCAGAATTGGAAGCTTCTTTTTATTCCTTGACATTACAGTATGATGCATGATTTTCTACAAAGAACTGAGACACCCATAAATTTGGATCTTTAACAGCATATATTTCAGTGTATGTGAAGGGATCACCACAACTACTTCAGTGTGAAGACTGGTCCACTGTGGCATGTAGTGTGCTGAATTTTATAAGGAATGCTGAACTGGTCCATATTGTATGTCCAGCCCTATAAAAGATTTGTTGCAGCATTTAAGAAAAGTGAAGCATCTACAGGAAACAGACTGGTCAATAGTTTGAATTCAACCCTTTCTACAGTTTTTTATTCTCGGGTCAACTACAAAATGGAATTGGATGCTTACACAGTTAAAGCAGGAGCTGCCCTTAAACATGCCTGTTAATCTCATCTAATCAAGCAGAGCAGAAGGAACAGACACATTAAAAAATACAAAGTATCAAGTCCTTAAGACAATTTCTCTGCTTACAAGCAAAGAAAACTAAGAATAAACAAAACTGAAGATCAGTGCTGAAGAAAATCCAGGTTTAATTCTGGCTTAGATCAAAAGCCAATTATGAGTTTCATTGTAATATGTAGATAACAGGCATATACGAGGGCAAGTTCTTAACTTTTTTGAAAGATGTTATGCTGGCTACTCAGCAAAAGAAAATAAAGATGTCTATGTTTTTTCTGTCAGGTGTTTAAAAACTTGTAAAGTTATTCCTCACTCGAAGAGTAGTTTTGGTTCTTGCTCTATACTGCAAAGTATATTAGCCAATTCTCCTTATACCTGCACTATAGTTGATCTTGATGACCTGAAGACTTAAGTTAATCATATTCAGCAGTCCCTTCCTGTTTAGAAACACAGTGAGTTGCAAATAAGTTTATAAAAATCTGAAGTTTGACTTTCAGATTATTGTATAATCTGCCCTATTAAAATACGAAAAATATAGTTTATTTAAAATTAGTTTCTTTTCAAATTTCAGATAATGTGTTATGGCCTCAGAAACAAAACTACACATTCCTGGGAACTAAGCGGGACACAGTTACATATTTACATATATTTTTCAAAAATATATAATTGGATTGTATCCTGAATCCAGAGACTGGTATAAATACTACTTTATTCAGGCGTATACATGTTAATATGTACAAACTGTGTCTCCATGATTTGTGAGCTTTCCCATTAATATCTTACTAAACCTCTTCTGTTAGTCTGAATAGAGCACTTTTTTTACTTTTTGCCCCTTTGTTTAAACAGTATGAATATTTTGTTACCATGCATTTTTGGTGTTCTTGTAAGCAGATTTTTTTTTTAAATAAGGAACCATTAGCAGAAGCTGCAGTGTCACTTGACAAGTAGTAAAAATATAATTGCATAAGAGAAAATCTTTAGTACCATGTTGAAAGGTCAAGTTACTCTTAAAACTCTTAAGTCAAGAATCTGGCTACACTGACAGATGCTTTAATGTATAATTTACTTAAACTGAGTGGTGGAAGCACTTTTTTTTATTGTTATTGACAAGTAAAGAGAGACTGGGGTTTCTTTTTTAAGGATACATGTGGAATCTAGTTGTTTTCTTGGAAGTGCATCTAAGTACCCTTGCTGTAGGCCTTAGGATCTCTCGCATTCTGTTTTGTCTATCTACCATTTAAGTTTCTCTAGTTACCATTTTAGCTTCTCTTGTCAAATTCCTCTAATGACTTTTAATTTACCATCCTTGAATTACTAAAATACTCCCTCATTTGCCAACAGGCTGAGCGTGCAGCTTTTGACAGATGTATTCACTTTACAAGAAACTACACAAATCCTGTTTAGTCCTTTACAAATCCATTAGTTACAAATATGGGTACATCAGTCAGAAGTCAAATCATACGTCTAGCTTGTATGACTGCTATAGTATAGTTGTAGCCCATTTTCACTATTTATCAAGCATTTGAAATCTCTTATGTAAATAGCTGAAGTCTTTCTCTTAAGAAAGGGGGAAACTAGATTGTAAGTTGTGTGGCTAAGACTTTTTTCTGTGTTTGCAATTCCATGTGTGCTGCTCTGTTCCACACAAGCCACATTTCAAGTAGCTAATTAATAAATGTGATACAAACACCCCTTACAACACTGTCTTTCTAACAGAGATCTAAAATACTACAAGTGGACAGAGAAAAGAAGAGTTTAAAATGACCAACAAAATCAGTCTAATGAAGAATGAATTAATATCAAAGCTAGCAAGTAAAATTGACGCTTTACCCTTGAATTTACGCAGAATAGAATAAAACTATTAGGAAAGATGGCATCAAAACTTCTCTTGTAAATACATCTTATTATTTTGAAGCCCTTTAATTTAGTAACTATTATCCCTTTTGGATTTGTCTATATGCATTTTATTTTCTGGTAGGATCTGCTGCTTTTCCACCATGTTCTTTTAATTAAAAAAGGACCAATGCATTTTTCAAACAGCATAGAGCCGTTGTTAAATTTCCTGTAGCTAAGGGAGAAATCTGACTAACTTGATGTCTTCAGTTAAATAAAGGATGTAGAATATTATATGTCAATATAATTGTTCTGTTGCTGCCAGAAAAAATAGAAAGTATAATCCCAATTTTTTGTAAAACTGAGGGGTTTTGCATACATTTTTACTCTTTAAATAAAGACACTTATACTCTGCTAATAATTATGTATTTCTTTTCTTTTGAATTTTTTGGGTAATTTTACATGAAACAATTATTTTCTATTTTTACTCTGATGAAATATTTGTGCATAAAATGTCAATATAGTAAAATAAAACATAAAACTGTTACACAGCTAATGTTCTGGTGATTCATTTGTTTTTCAGAATGGCTACCACAGCTTTATTTTGGTTTTTTTTAAAGTACTACTTTTCTTTAAAACTAGCTATGCACAATTTCATTTCAACATCTTAAGAGCACAAAGCTGAGCACAAAGCTGTTTCAAAAGAGAAGCAAAAATTGACATCAAGCTTTCTTCAAAACAGATTTCTTCACCTTTAATATTTAAACAGCTATATCTTTTTGTACTTGTGTTAGGACATAAAGGGTGCATCTACACGGCTCCCAAAACTCAAAATAAGATAAGCAATTTGCGCTACACAAATTGCATAGCTTATTTCAAGTCTATTTTCAAAATACTTATTTTGTCATTTGGCACTGTCTACACAGCACCAAATTCCGAAATAAAGCACTATTTCGAGCCATCCCTTACTCCTCATAGAATGAGATTTACAGGGATGGCGAAATAGCGGACACGTTCAAAAGACACGGGGTAGCTATTTCAGGATACCTGTGGTATCCTGAAATAACTTTGCTGTGTAGATGTACCCAAAGAGTCTGTCTTCAGCATGCTTGATTTTGTGACACATTTCCTGTTCTTGTTTGTGCTATAAAAGCCTCATAACTTATTTTAACGGAGGTGGAGTCAGTACATATGCATGATGAAATTATTTGAAATGTGATTACAGAATCTTTTGTCAATCTTTCCTGTAAGAATGTTTGCAGATTAAAATAAAACTGGCCCTTTTCATATTAGTTTGTGTTAACACATGATATGTAAAATATGCTACTTATGCAAATATGTTGCATTTTGTTGTTGCATGTAGGCTGTATTAGTGGTTGATGACCATAGAACACTAGAACTGGAAGAGACCTCGAGAGGTCATCGAGTCCAGTCCCCTGCCCTAATGGCAGGACCCAGTACCATCTAGACCAGTATTTCTCAACTTCTTTTATAAAGTACCCCTTTCTAAAAAAAAAAAAAAAAAAAAAAGTACCTGCAGTGTTCAGACACACACACTTTTTTTCTACCATTGCAACACATTTGTTTAAACAACTTAATTGTAGCCAGGCGGGAAATGAAATTTTTGGGTGTAAAAAGAACAAAAATAATAAAGCGCTGTAAAACTTAAAACAAAAATTCAGTTTTTCCAAATTTCAGTTGGGTTGACGTACTCCCCAGACATCTCTCGAGTACCACTAAGGATACTTGTACCACTGGTTGAGAAACACTGATCTAGACCATCCCTGATAGATGTCTATCAAACCTGCTCTTAAATATCTCCAGAAATATCTCCTTAGGCAACTTATTCCAGTGTTTAACCACCCTGACAGTTAGGAACTTTTTCCTAATGTCCAACCTAAACCTTCCTTGCTGCAGTTTAAGCCCATTGCTTCTTGTCCTATCCTCAGAGGCTAAGGAGAACAATTTTTCTCCCTCCTCCTTGTGACATCCTTTTAGATACCTGAAAACTGCTATCCTGTCCCTTCTCAGTCCTCTCCTTTCCAAATTAAACAAGCCCAATTCTTTCAGTCTTCCTTGATAGGTCATGTTCTCTAGATCTTTAATCATTCTTGTTGCTCTTCTCTGGACCTTCTCCAATTTCTCCACATCTTTCTTGAAATGTGCCCAGAACTGGACACACTACTCCAATTGAGGCCTAATCAGTGCAGAGTAGAGCAGAAGAATGATGCACAGCTTGACTTGAATTCCAGGACTTTTTGGGTAGATGATAGTAGCCACATATATTTTACTTTTAAACTGAGCAAAGCTGCTATATGAATTTCTGAGAAACAAGTACAGAACTCTGCAATTGCAGTTTTTAATGGTGTCACTTTTTGAATTTCAACCACCATGGCTCTATCTCCTAATTGTTTATATTTTTTTGTAAATTTGAAATTGTTGGATCTGATTTTTATATTCTCAGAGGTGTTTGTTTAAAGAAGATGCTAATCAACAATTTCATCTCTTATGGCACTCATTTACACAATGGTCTTTATGTGGGCTGGAAAAAAATACCTCCAGATTTTCTAAATCAGTATAGTACCTCTGCAGCTAACAAATCTATAATTATTTATACCAGCTGAGAATTGGGTCCATAGTAGCTAGGGTTTAATTTTTTTAATAGAAAGTTATTTTTGTGCTCCAAAACAGTGTGTGTGTGTGTCAGTCAGAGGTTTTTTGTCCTTTTAGAGGACAACCTTATTCTTTCCAAGCTTCCTCCGTCCCCCCACTCACTGCTAGAAAAGCTCCAGGGCTCAGAGGTGGAGAGGGAGGGCCTCTAGGCTTCGGTAGGCCACCAAGCCTGCTCCCAAGGGCTGGGAGGAGAGACAAACATACAACTAAAAATTACCACTTGGGGGCAGCTCAGCTCAAAGTTTGAAAACCACACAAGGTGCAGGGAGAGGGTAGCTAAGGGGTTGGTTTAAGTAGCTCACTGTAGGGAAAGGTAAAACAAAAAAAACCCAGTAATGCAGCACTTTAAAGACTAACAAGATGGTTTATTAGGTGATGAACTTTCATGGGGCTAAGGGCTATGCACTAGGGGAGGCCCCCCAATGTGGTCACAGTTCCCCAAGGGAGCCAGGTCCCTCTGCCCATGCAGCTTTTGCTGGCTTTGTGAACAGTCAAAGGGAGCTGAGGAGCAGCAGGGTAGTTTCCTAGTGGATTGCTCCATGACAGAAGCCAGAGCAGCCACTGACCCAAAGAGCCTGGCTCTAGCTTTCAGTCTCTGACCTAGCCAGAGAGTGAAGCTTGGGGGAAGGGGAGATAAGAGGAAGTGGGGAGGGGAGGTGAAGCTGCTCCCAAGACTGTTAAGGTGCTGCACTTGGGGGCAGTTCCCCTGTGCCCCCTTCCAACTCCGCTCAAGGAGTTGGAGCTTGCAGATCCCCTGAACTGGCTTACCTAGACCCCCAGTTAAGAACCATTCTGAAGAGGAAATGGGGGCCAAATTCACAGTGTATCCATGTCAGGAACTTAATTCAGCCTGGGGAGAGATGCATGTGACTAATTAGGACATTACTAGGTGCAGCTGGGTGGACAGGGAGGGTTGGGTCAGAGGAAAAGAAATGCTTAGGGAGAAGAGCTTTGCAGGTCCCTCTGGCAGGGAGTGAAAGGCTGCCTGGGCAGTGACAATGAAAAGGGGATTGTGTGAGGTAGGTCTGTCTGAAAATGGACCCCAAAAGGTTGCAAGGAAACCAAAGCAGCCGAGTAAATTGGGTCAGGTTAGAGAGGACTGCTAGGAGTGTGCTTCTGGATGAGCGATCAAAAAGTATGCCTGAGAAATGGAGACAGCCAGGGCTGCCTAGTAGATGAGTTTATTTTTGCTTTAAGTTCTGTTGTATTGTGTTTGGGGGCCCAGAAGAGTCTGGGTATCTTGATAAAAATATATTTGAGTGAAGTGTTGTATATGTGTGCCAGAGGAGTTGGGTCTGTTAACCAGTGCACCCTCCATGGCAGTAGGGAGGCTACCTGACCCCTACTATGAATGTGTCGGATTAGATATTTCCATTTTCCAAATGCTCTATAAACACCCTTAGTGTTGTTACAAGAAACACAGAAAAAGTAAACTCAGACTTAGAAAACATGTTTTAATGTTCTATGGCCACACACAAAATCTTTCTGTTGATTGATCAGAGGTTACATGTATTTCTGCCTCGTCATTAATGGTAGAAAAAAGAGCCAGGTTCTAAGTATTTAGGGTGTCTCTTGATAAACCAGTGGAGCCATCACTATGAAACCTGACAGAACTAAATGCACCCTCCATGGCAGGGGTGGGCAATAACTTTTGATGAGGGGCTATTCCAAGAATTTGGTGGTATGATATTAATGGAGGAGGTTTGGGGTTGGAGGTTGGGTGCAGAAGGGAACTTGGGGTAAGGGATTAGGGTGCAGGAGGGAGTGGGGGGGTCTGGGAGTTTGGGTGAAGGAGGCAAGTGTGACCTGAGGCATGGGACTGGGGTGCAGGGGTTTGGGATGTGACCTAGGGCTGGGAATTGGGATACAGGGAGGGGTGCATGGAATTGGGTTGTTGCTTAGGGCAGGGGATTAGGGTTCAGGAGTTTGGGTTGTGGCCTAAGGCAGGAGGGGGTTGTGATGTGGAGCAGGCAATTGGGGTACTGAATCTGGGAGGGGATATGAGTGCAAGGGGGAGGAAGAAGTTTGGGGAAGGGAAGGGCTGGGGTGCCAGAGGAAGGCTCTGAGCAGGAGGCTTACCTGGGTGACTTACCAGCCTTCTTGTCCCATCCCCACACAGGCTGCAGAATAACTACAAGCCACAGAGGACAGGGGCACAGTGCTTCATGGCTGCCTGTTGTTCAAACAGGCAGCTCCAATTGGCTGGTTTCTGGCCAGAAACCAACAAATGGGATTGTGCTGTGGGGGCAGGAGCACAGTGCTTGAAGCCTACCCCCTCCCCACCCTCCTCTGGCTCTCAGTTTTAAAGGAGAGAGGGCCTAGCAGCTGCTTTTCTGAGCTGTGTGCAGGTGCAGCAAGGCAAGCCGGGAGCCTGCTTGGGGTTCCCCCCTGTGTGATCCAGTGGCTTGGCAGACCGCATCTGGCCCGTGGACCGTATTTTGCCCAGGCCTGTTCCAAGGGCATCCTTAGGTACATCTGCCTCAATGACAAGCACTCCAAGACAGTGTACAGACAGGAAATACTTATTAGGGTGAATGGAGCAATGGCCTCAAACATGGGACAAAATAGCAATAAAAAAATATGCAAATAAAGTGTAAAATACCCACCTGCCCCTTTCAGCGACTGTGGAATTAGTGCATCTAACTCCCTTCTCACCTTTCACCAGTGAAAATGCCCTACAAGTGGTAGTCCTGTGATTTCACCACCTCCTCACCCTTCCATCAAACCCCACTTACAGGATCAGCAAGAAGCAGTAGTCCAAGTGTCCTTTTTGCAGGTCTATTTTATTTAGAATGCAGGAAAATACAGAAAAACAAAGTATTTGAAATGTAAAGTACTAATTAAGGCCTTTCATTTTCACAGTATTTCTTGTTCCGTTTAGCCATAGAAAGATTTACAGGTTGGACTTCTCTGGTCCAGCATCATCAGGACTTGACTGGTCCCGAATGAGAGAATTTGCAGGATCAGGAGAGGTCTCCTGCCACCCGCTCCCAAGCCCATCGCCTGCTGCTGGTAGGCTGCTTTACCCTCCCTCACTCCCAACCTGACTGGGCTGCTTGCCCAGCTGCTGCCGGTTTCCTGGTTAGCAGAGGCTCTGGCTCCTGCTGCAGGGCTCCAGCGCCACACATCCCGGGGGCAGCTGTGAGGCTCCAGCTCCAGTCTCATGCTGCCACAAGCCAGGCTTCTGACCCTATTGCCCTGGCTGTCCCTCCTGCTCTTCAGCTCCCAGCTCTTTGGTCTGGGAGCATCCGGGGTCATGACAGATGTTGCTGGACCAGAGAGTACAGGATTTTAGAGGTACAACCTGTAGAAAGAACCACCGACCCACTCCCAGTCTGACTATTAACTTCCAAGTTAACAAAGATGGTATTTTAGGGAACTTGCCCTTTGAGGGAAAAGAGAAGTTACTTGAGTTGGGCTGGAGCTGTTGTTAAAAGTTCTGTCCCATTTTCTAGAAGACCAAGCAAGGCAAACACATGCACAGAAAGGGAAAGAGAATAAGAGAGAGAAAATGCAACTTTTGTCTGTGGTGTGGATTTCCTCTTGCACCCTTATTGTTGGAGAAACACAAACCTGGGCATGGCACACAGTCTTTCTAGCCACTTTGAGACTTGGCAAACTTGTACTAGCATCAGACAGTTTAGGACATGGCTTTTAACTGCCTCTTCAGTCACAGGCTCATAGCATTGTTGCAACATAAACAACTGGCTAAACCAGACTCTTATTAAACAGAAGGCAAAAGAGAAGGAATAGAAAAGAAAAGGGGTAACATGGGGGAGAGGAGACACAAAAGTGTTGGGGGGGAAAGACCCAGGTAGTACTTGGGATTCATATGAAGCTGGTGTAAATGGTAATGATATCTGGATCCCTCTCTCTCTGGCCTGGATCTGGTCAGGACATTCCTAGGAGATTTAAGATGATGGCAGGCTACGGTGACCATATTTCCTGTTTTTAAAGGGATAGTCCTGTATTTAAGCATTCCTGCAAGTATCCTTTTTCTTGTAAAAGGGCAAATTGCCCTGTATTTTCTGTCTTCCCCTATTCTCCCCTCTCCCCCTCCCCGCCTCATCAGTATTGGCAGGTCCTGTTGCTGGCCAGATCCCTGTTCACCAGCCATCTGCCCACCATGAGGTGTCCAGTGGCCAACAATAGGTTTGGGTGTGGAAGGCTGGTGGTGGGATGAAGATAAAGCTGGCAGGGCTATCCATACCCGCTGCTGCTTCATCAGTGCAGCTCTTGCTGTCCTCTCCTTGCTTTGCCACTTCACCCCACCCAGCCCTGCTGCTCCTCTATATACCTCGTCCATTTGCGGGGCACATCCTATTCCCAGTGCTGAGTGGAGAACCAGCCTGTGGTCAAAGCACACCACCCACCAGCAGCCTGGCCCACAGGTTCCTTCCTTCCCCCATTGCCTCTGACTGGGACAGTGCCCTGGCAAAACCCCAGACTCCGCGAGATGTACAGGAGTGTGTGTCTCACCTCTCCCCATGTGTGGGGGTGGGGATATATGTATCAACCCTAAAGCCTTAAAGATAAGAAGGCAAATATAAAGAAGCCAACTGCTCAGGATTTCTTTTTAACAGGGGCTCAACTTGATGTTAATTTGAATGTTTGTACTGCACAGTTCTGATTGTTTGCCTTGAACTCACTTGAACACAAATAATTTTACCAAGTATCACAAATTGAGCATAGGGAAATTTCATCACCCTAGGGTGGGCCCAACAGTGTCACAGTGGATCCTTGGGTTCTGGTAAACTGTGAAGATGGCAGCCATGATAGTAAAGCCCTCTCCTTCCTGTTCCCCATCTTTGTCATCTGCTAATTCTTCCTTCCCTTCCCCAAAACTCTTTTTTGAGGACCCCAAAAGAGCATGGTGAGTATAAAAAAATCATCCCCTCATTTTTTTCCCCCACCATAGAGGCTTAATATCTGACTCAGAAATTTGGCTCTCAGTTTCTACTCCCAAACTGCTGTTGTTTACTAGGGATGATTATATCACAGTCCTTGAGTTATAGCCCTCGGCTTTTTTGTTTGAGCTAACCTAGTCTTTGTCTCCTTTTTGCACCTTTTCCCACTAGTGTTTATGGGTTATTGGGACCTTTTTTTTAAATTATCACTTCTCACTGTTGATCTGTCAATGAGAGTAAATTTGTAGGCCCAGTTACTACAACAGGGGCTTCACCACAGTCACTTAGTTGTGCTACTGTCCTTGGTTACTGTCTCTTGCCTCAATATCCTCATGGTGGGGGATCCAAGAATGTTTAGAACATAGAGCAGATGTCTGACTACTTAAAAATGAGGTCTTTGCCACATAGGGTTGCCAGGTGTCTGGTATTGTACTGGACAGTCTGGTATTTGCACGCTCTGTTTGGTAAAAAAAATCAGAAAATACCGGACATGTGCAATGTCCGGTATTTTCTGATTTTTCCGGCTGTGCACCGGACGGAAGCCTGGCGTGGACGGGGGGAGCAGCTGGGAGTCCCAGCTGGGAGGCGGGGCCGCAATTGCCGCCGGCAACCCTCAGTCGGTTGAGTGTGAGGAGGAGGTGAAGCCCAGGTCGGCAAGTGCCCAGGTCAGTTCCACTCCCCACCGGCCAATTTGCTCACCCCCCCCTTCCCAGCCAGCCTGTTCTCCCTCACTTCCCCTCCTGATCTTCCCCGGCCAGGCCTCCTGCACCCCCCCCCCCCAGCTCTGCTTCCCACCCACCCCTTCCTCCCGGCCAGCCCCGCCCCCGACCGCCCCAGCTCTGCTTCCCGCTGGCCCGTTCTTCTTCCTGATCTCCCCGGCCAGCAACGCTGCACTCCCCAGCTGTGCTTCCGCCCACCCTTCCTCCCGGTCAGCGCCACGGCCCCCGACCCCCCCGCCAGCTCTGCTTCCCGCTGGCCCGTTCCTCTTCCTGATCTCCCCAGCCAGCACCGCTTCCCGCCCCTTCCTCCCAGCCACCCTCACGGCCCACGATCCCCAGCTGTGCTTCCCGCCCCCTTACTCCCGGCCAGCCCCGTCCCATCCTGCCCAGTCCCCCTCCCCGATATCCCACGGCCAGCCCGTTCCGCCCGACCCTCCCCACGACCAGCCCTGCTTCCCTTTGGGCTCCCATCTCCCGGCCAGCCCATTGCCCCCTTAGCTGTTTCCAGGCCCCCTTCCTGGCCAGCACCTCTCCCTTCCTGGCTGGTCCTTCCCCCCAACAACTTTGGTCCCTCCCCCTTTTTATTCCTTCAACAAAAATTTTTCCCGGTGTTTTTTTTTTTTTTGGGAGTGTTCAGTATTTTTGTTTCAGCCATCTGGCAACCCTATTGCCACATAGCAAGAGCACTTTACCCTCTCTGGGAGACCACTATCCACCCAAATCCATGTTCATAGATAGTTATGACGACTTCCCAAGTGTCACTAAAAAAAAAGTTACTCTGAGGGAATTCTGCACCACTATGCAATGGTGAATTTGCACAGAATTAATGTTCTGTATAGAATTTCATTTTTTCCTTCAGAATTGGAACTACAGAGCTCCTGGCCATCGCTAGGAGTCATTGGATCCTGCAAAGTCTGGCTTCCCAGCTCACAAATACAAGATGGCTGGAGGGAAGTTGGAGGATTCCCAGGATATGCAGTTCCTGGCACACCCTGGGCCACATCCCTGCAGTGGGGATGTTGTGACGGACCGGGCTGGGTCTGGGCACAGCTGAGGGCGTCCGCTCAGGGCAAATTGCTCAAACTCTGGGCTCCTTACTGCCCCTGACTGGAGGCCCTTCCCAAATAGGCCACAAACCAGTCGCATCACGAGCAAAACCCCTCTGACACCTCAGCTCTCCCTGTGCCCCAATCAGCCCCGGGCCTAGCACACAGGTGAGGGGTTATAGAACCCAATCTCACCTACCCCGAACGGGTTCTTCCAGTCCCAAGAAACCAACCACAGTTCCCAGGTCAATTTACACTCTGGATCTTACCCACAAGACCATGCTGAGCCAATCCTTTAGAATCTAAAATCTAAAGGTTTATTACTAAAAGAAAGAAAAACATCAGAGTAAGGTTGTTAAAGGATAATACATTACATGCATCAAATCACCCAGTTCTCGAAGCAGGCTCTTAGCAGAGATGTTATAAACTGCTATCTTAAAAGTCTCTGGTATACAGCCTATGTCAGGACGGGTCCACGGTTCTTTCTGGCTCGTTGTTCCCTGAAAGGCTGCATCTGGGATCAGGAGCAAAACTGAAGACAAAATGGAGGTGCCACATGGCACTTATATACCTCTCCTGGCATCTTCCTGGCCAGAAAAGGTCACATGGTCCAACAATCTATCCATGCTGGTCTGCAGGTATCAGTCACATTCCTGAGGTGTGTAGTGGCACCTAGAGCTTCATTGTCTCCTTACCAATTAGCATAGCCAATGGCCGAGCATTCCTTGCCCATTGCTCAGCCACAGACAGAATTTTCCAGCATCCATACAGAGTACATGTTTATAACTCCACATACAGATATTATACAAGTACATGAATAGCATATACAGAATCAGTAGAACAGAAGCTTTCATGTGACACCTCACACGGCCCCCTTTGTATACACTTTGGGGCAAATACCCCCCCCCCCCCCCATGGGTGCAGCAGTGATCTGGCTGCTCCCCTTAAAATCTAGTAACTTGACAGATGTAAGCTCTGCATGCTCTGACTGCTGGGTCTGATCTACATCTGCCCAGAGACAGAAGCAGGCCTGGGAGCCCCTGCTCGTGTAAAAGGTGTGGCCACACACTATCCCCCCATCTGGACAGTAACGAAGATGTACAAAAAGGAGCCTGTGGCTGGTCTCCAGGTGTGGAGAGGAGTGCAGATATCTTGGCTCACAGTTGGGCTCTGGGGGAGGACAAGGGAGTGCTGGCATCAGACTAGGGGGCCTTGCACAGCCCCCTCCAACACTTCCAAAATATCCCCTTGAAAGCCTCCCAAATGCCCTCTTCCCAGTACACCACACTCCTCCAGCACCCCTAAACATTCTGTCCTAGTACACACACAGCACCCCCAACTGTACCCCTCTTCCAACTGCCCCTCCCACTCCCTCTGTCAGTGTCCTCTATTTAAGAACTTGAAATATGGTTACCTACCTTACAGGGGCAGGACAAAAAAAGAAAATAGACTAAAAGATGAGGTGGCACAGTTTTCCCCTAAGATGTGCCCAGTTGGCGCATGTGACACACTCAGACTGAGGAAGCCAACAAAAACAGAATAGAGTAACAAGAACTGGGTTGTTGTAGGAGGTTTCTTTTACTCTCTGCTACTTGGGGAATCTTTTTGTTTGTTTTCTGCATTGTTACAGATATACTTGCTTTCAGGATTTTGAAATAAAGTAATTGAAACTTATACTGTATTATTTGGAGAAAGTATGCTGAATTTTAAAATATTGTGGGCTGAATTTTTAATTTTTTGGTATGGAATTTCCCCAGGAATAAAGTGTGATGCTGATGCAAGTAACACTATCTATGGCACCTCTTTTCCATCTTCATCAATACAGGGAATAGAAGAACTTTTTCCTCTGAAGCTTCTAGCCATACGATTAGTATTCATGTGTTTGTATGTTATATGTGGCATAAGTTCTGTCTCAATTGCTTATCTGTAATGGCACAAAATGACTTTTAATCTTGGATGTTTTGTGTATATATTTAGCCAACAATCATAGTATTTGCATGCTGTTCAGATAATTTCAGCTACCATTCTGTTGGTGTGAATGCCTGTGAACTCCTGTTCTGACTCCATATGCTTAGACAGTGCATGCTGGGCAGAGGAGAGAGTATGTATTTAAGAACTTGTGAGTTTGCATTTTATTCTTCTCTCCTGGACTATATAGGTTGTGCTCCCTCTCGTGGCAGAACTAGTGAAGTGGCTTCATTATCTAGCATGGTTGTAGCACTGCTTTAGAGCGACCAGCTAGGGGTGTAGCTAGTTTTATCCTTGATCTGCCCTTTAAGTATTGGTATGTATACCTATGCATGGCCATTGAATGTTTTGAGATCTGACAGCAAATCAGTATTGAATATGTGGGTGACTTGATCATACTCTGTAAGTACATACACAGGGGAACAAATATTTGAAAATATACTGAAGGGGCCCTTATTATCAGACAAAGATGTGAATTTAGTTATTTTCAGACAAAAAATAAGATGCAAGTTCTTAACAGAGAGAATAATTAAATTGAAGCAATTAACTATTGGAATGATTTACCAAGGTCGTAGGGGGGGAGGGGAGGGGGAAAAGATTCTCCACCACAGGCAATTTTGAAATCAAGATCTGTATGTTTTTTAAAAAAATATATGCTCTTGTTCAAAAGAAATTATTTTTATGGAGTTCTTTAGGAGGTTAGACTCTATGATCACAATAGTTCTTTCTGATCTTAGAATCTATGAATCCGTGGCTAAGTCTACACTGCCACTTTACTGTTCTGTAACTTTCTGGCTCAGGGGAGTGAAAAAAATCATCCACCAAGTGCAGCAAGTTACAGCACTCCTGCCATGGCCACACTTTCATTTTGCTTTAATTTTAGAAGTGTAGACAAAGCCTATATTTTACCATTACCTTGTGCTCTACTTTATTTCTTGTCCAGTAACAGATCTTCATCTATGAAGGCCTAAATGGAACTCAGTCTCGTTGTCTTAGGAAAATGCCTCTCTGTGTAACCCAGAAAAAGCAGTAGCACTCTATTGAGACATTTTGGCTGAGAGCCTAGGATACCATTCTCATAAAGCTTTAATGGTGGTTAATTTTGCACCATTATTTAAAAGATGATTATTCTTAATCTGGTTATGTTGGCATTTACCTGATGGATCAATAGAGTTCCTGGTCTCTTCTGGCTTCTCATAAGAAGCTGTGCATTGTTGTAGGATGGAGGGCTAGGACCCCTGATACGTGAGGTTTTGGTGGGGGGGGGGGATGAAGACAGTCCATATTAGATGATTTCATATGCGAGCATCCAGGTAGTAAAATTATGTCAACATTAGATTGGAGTGTAATAAAGAAATACGTAGCAATGGATCATTACATTGTAAGTAGTTCATGGATCAGGGAGTCCCCTCTTCCCACATCAGTCTGTGCCCATTTCATAAGCAATGTGGCAATGTACATGAGACAACCTTGCCAGCTAGAACATAAGTGTGGGTAATTATGACTGTTGCTTCCCTTGATATGTATTTGCTATCTTTGGCTATGTCTACACTGCACTGTACTTCTGGAAAAAGCTACGCAAATTGCAGTTTGCAATTTGTGTAGCTTTTTCCGGTTCGTTTTTCAGAAGAGAATTTTCTGACATTCGGCCTGTCTACACTTGGTCAAATGTTGGAAAAAAATCTCTTTTTTAGAACATCCCTTCTTCCTTGTAAAACGAGATTTACAGAGATACCAAAAAAGTGCATCTATTCTTTCAAAAAAATTTTCAGAAGAGCAGACACGTTCCCGGAGGTTTTTCCTGGAGGTATCCCGGAAAAACTCTGCAGTGTTGACATAGCCTTAGATACTTATATAAATATATACTAAAAACCAGGAATTGTATAAAATTGATAAGAGAAGTAGAAGAGGACACATGGATAAATCTGTGGTCTACAGAGTTATGGACAACAATATTTTTAAGCATATTTGGAACAAAAGGAATACTCATAATGGCATTGGTCTCTTACTAGGTGAAAATAGTGTAATTGTCCATAATAATGCAGAAAAGGAAGAGGTCTTTAATAAATATTTCTGTTGTGTATTTGGGAAAACCCAAAAGGTTTAATCTGATCATGAAGTGCTTTCAGATGCAACATTAACTCAGAAGGGTGTTAAAGTGCAGCTAATCAAGTTGCTTAGTTGCATCCAAACATTTTTAAAGAGCTGGCTGAGAAGTGTTTTAGCTGGTTAATGTTGTTTTTCAGTAAGTCTTTGAACAATGGGGAAGGTTCCAGAAGACTGGAAGAAAGCTAACATTATACTAATATTTTAAAAGGATAAACAGGATGACTTCACATGCTGTAGTGAATCATTAGGCATATATCTGAACCTAGGGTTCCCTTTTAAAAGTCTATGGACATCCATTTAGCAAAAAGAGGTTCCTGGGTCTAAGTGATTTGACCAAGGAAATCTGTAGCAAAGCAGAGACTTGAACACTTGTCCCATATCCTAGACTATCCTCCTACCCAGCTGATCCAACTTGTACTGTGCTACTTTGGCCCTTAATTATAACTGGGAGGGGAAAACCTTAGCAAAATCTTATAAAGCTTTTGGTCTGTGTTCTGATATTAGAAATATGTAAATAGACCAGGTAAAACATTAAATGTGGCTGAGTAAATTCTGGAATTAGAGGTCCCAGTATCTGACAAGACACCAAACTCAAGTTTTAGCAGCCTCTGATTTAGAGTATTGATGATTTGGTCATTAATAATTTGAACCAATGGCTAAAAAATGCTGAGGAGAAGCAAATATTGAATGTCTGCCTATAATTAATATTTTCTCCTTCTCTGCAGAATTGTTCCTCCTGAAACCAAAATTAACTATTGCTAATGGCAACAGCATCTGAATATTTATGTCACCTTTGTAACAGTCACTTTTTCATTTCTATCAGTTAACAAAGAAATTGATTGTTGCATCTGCAGTTCATGACACAATTAACATCCGAGCATGTTATTTGTGTAGGTGGCATCACAGTAACAAGCTATGATGTGAAATTAACACCAAACTGTAAGGTGCTAATTAATTCAATTGCTTAGTAGAAATAAAGCCATTTGAAAGGGGATATTCTATCCAGTAACAACTGTTTTATCTACATTTGAGAGAGAATGTATATCTTGCTGTACATAAAATTGTCTTTACTTATGTTTGTAATAGCATTTTTGATGTCTTAACCTTTTTTTGTAGTTTATATTTTGTATTTGTGTCAACTTTCAAAATCAATTAATCAATTAAAAGTCAGTTTACCTTTTGCTTATAGCCTTTTCAACTTCAGCTTTGCAGTGTTGAAATGTTTGGGCTGTAAACACTGAAAAAGGATGTTTGATACAAACTATAGTGGAATTTTTAAAACTATTAACATTTCATTTGGTCTTCATCAATGGACAGACATTTTGTTTATTGTTTTGAACAACTATCTAAATTTGGGCTGAATATGATTTGATTAAGTCTCCCCATATTTTTTTCTTAGCAGCACTACCACCAGTACAAGTTCTGTCATCTCTTACATCATTTAGATATTCCTTGTTGCCTCCCCAACCTGAATTTCAACCTAAATTAAACCGGTTAGTAACCTTATTTTCATTCTACAGGCACTACTCAAAGGATATACAAATTAGACTCAAAGCTGCATGTTCCAAGAGCAGTAGACAGATACAGTGCCAAATTTCAAAATAAAGCACTTTTCCAAAATATCCCTTACTCCTCGTAGAATGAGGATTACAGGGACGTTGGAATAGTGAGCCCAAAATAATGGGCTTCTTGTGAAGATGTGAGATAGCTATTTCAGGATACTCCAGTATCCTGAAATAACATTGCAGTGTAGACGTAGCCATAGCGTATTAAGCTTAGTTGGCATGTTTTGTTTTATTTAGCTTAGTAAGTAAGGTACTTGCAATCGCTTAAATCCTAGTTAAATCCTAATAAAAACACTTGTTTATTAATAAACCTAGCGTAAATAACTGTTATCTGGACAACGGCTGTGCATATCTCTTTCATCAGTGAAGGGGGAAACTTGCTCTGTGTAAAACTTTTTTGCAGAGTAAGATGAATTTATCTGGGGATTTGATCCAGTTGGAGCTGTGCACCTGGGTACTATGGCAAGTCCCTTTGAATGAACCTTCCCAGAGCTAAGTGGATCCCAATGACTATGTAATTCTGCTGTGGGCTGTGATCCCAATTATGTATCATCACTGGGGCAGACCAGAGATTCTGGCTCAGCAGGACATGGTAGTGGGGTACCCCAAAGGGTAGTAAGTGGGCTCAGTGGTATGATCAGCATATCAGGTGGCAGTTTCAAGGGGGATCTCTGTGGCCAAACCCATCAAAAACTGTACTCTGATTTTTGTTTTACTGAGGAGTGCAGAGGTTATTTGTCTTAATGTCAAGTTGATACATTGTTTTTTGGGGCAAAAATGTTTTGGGCAGATATATAAGATTATGAGTCCATGTAGATAGAAAATGAGTTTTAATGAGGTTCATTCCATTGGCTATATCTGTATTCTTACATGTACTCATGCATGCGTGTGCGCACACACACACACACACACAAGGTACGAGGGAGTGTCTCCCTGTAGCTATAGGCCCCAATTCAGGAAAGCACTTTGGGCATGTCTACACTGGGAAGTTATTTTGAAATAACTGCCCGTATTTCAAAATAGCAAGGCGAGCGTCCACACTACCAAGCCTGTTATTTGAAAATAAGGGGCTTGTTATTTTGAAATCATAACTCCTGCTTGTGAAGAGGAATAAGCTTATTTTGAAATAGTTATTTTGGGAGTTATGATTTCAAAATAACTTACTTTGAAATAACCTGGTAATGTAAGACATAGCCTTACAATTGTGCTTTCAGGTAAAATTTTAGCCACTCCAGTTGGGGAGGAAATATGGGGACACTGCCATCAGCCACCTAGGCAAGACAAAATCACAACAAACAAGAGAACAAGCCAAGCAAAACAGATCAGTGTTTTGCTGTTTTCTCATTCACCTCAATGAGAAATTGTCATACGATATTCCTGCCACTCTGTGGCACAATGCAGGACTCTGAATAAGCAGGACTCACAAGTGCAAACCAATGGAAGATGGTGTGCACAAGCAAATATTTTAGGTTTCTCCTGCCTTCGGAAAGCTAATGCCTGTCTCTTTTTTCTTTTTATTATATAAAGTAGGAGGGAAGGCACCAGACCTGCAACGTATACCTAGCAGTTTGTTTCTCCTCTGTCTCTTCAGGGCTTCAGTGAAGCATTTTAATAAAACTAGAATACTCTTCTTTGTTAAAATTTAGTATTTTCTCTTCCTTGTGTCTCAGTCTCAGTGGCAGACTTTCACACTATGGAAAAGTGCAGATCACATCTTATCATTGATGAAAATACCAGAAATATCAAATTAACTCAAGCTAGGATCAGTCATGTGAGGTAAAGACCTTAAAGAAAGACGATGTCAAGATTCTTCCACAGACCAATTTGAGGATGCTCAAACCACTTCAGTGCCCACTAGCCTGTATGTGTGTGTCACTCTGTGCATTGCCCTTAAGTCTGTTATCAAAACAGTGAGGGTTTCCTGGATTAAACCAGTGATGTTCTAAAGCTGCAATAAGACTGGAATTTTAGAAATCATTTCATCGTTGTGCTGGACTGTCTGGAAATTACAGGCATTCTTTAACATGGGAGAGAAATATATAACCTTGTAAACACAAAGCTTTAATGGAAGAGAGAGAATCAAAGGAAAGCTACCCGGAAATCATTTTGAGAGTAGTCTTCCCTAATCATTAAGGTGAAGTAATAGCTAGTGAGTTAAATTAATCAAGTTAAAGAAAAGGAGATTGAATTCTTGGAGAACTGAGTGAAAGAAGTCTCAGGGGAACCCCAAGAGATATGTCGTTACTGGAGCTGGAGATGTAATTTCCAGATCAGCTAGACATAACCGCACTACCTGTGATTGAGCTAGCCCACTTAAAAAAAAGAAGGGTAGCCATGGCAGTGGTAATGAAAGCAGGGGCTAGCCATCCAAATACATACCTACGATTCTGGGCTAGCCCATCCATGTTGCTGCAGCTATACTTCTATTTTTAGCATGCTAGCTCAATCAAAGCTAGTGTGCATATGTTTACCCAAGCTGGGAGCTATTGAGCTGCAGTGTGGACATACCCTTAGTCACTGAGAGATTCCCAACATTTGTCACTCCCACAGAATACAGCATTCTAGTTGCCAAATTGAGAGCTAGTCTACATTTAAAATTCTACATTGGCACAGTTATGCCAGTGCAGCTGCGCTGCTATACTTCTTTAATGAAGCTGCTCTAAGAGGAGTGGGGAGAGCTGTCCCATTGACATTGTTAATCCATCTCCCTGAGAGGTGGTAGCTATGTCAATGGGAGAAGCTGTCTTGTTGACATAACGCTGTCTACACAGGGAGTTAGGTCAGAATAACTACGTTGCTCAGGGGTGTGTATTTTTCACACCCCTGAGCAACTTGGTTATACCAATATATGTCTGTAGTGTAGATCAGACCTCATGCCTAATGACAAATTCTCCTGGTAAAACAATGTCTTTTCAACAAATCAATAATAGATTTGCGAGTAGCAAACATCACAAGCATTAGCAAGTAAAAGCTTGTACAGCTTTTTTCCCCCGAAAGAACAAGCTCAACTGCACATAACAAGATTTTCATATTAAAACTTCTATAAACATTGCTGAAAGCCTTCCTTGCCCCAAGAAAAATGGATTTTTTGCCATAGTGATCTAAGTCTCCTATCCTCCATTTGGAGATGGATTTCTTCAGTCTCCTTGCACATACTCAGAAATAAAGTGCAGACACTTTCCCTCCAAAGAGCAATTTGATATATTTCCTGCTTATCTGTACATTCGAAAATTGTCCAAGATCATTTGCTTTATAGCAACATCTTCCAGAAAGAAATATAAGCCTGATTTGTGCCAAGATCCTATACAGCACATTATGTTCTTGTATGAGAAAATATATGTAACGAGAAGCAGAAGCAGACTAGGGAAGACAGACACTACAGGCTTCAGAAAGGCTCGGGATGTCTGCTGTCTTTCAGTGCTCTGTAACTGGACCTGAGAAGCAGCACCAGGGACTGCAGGTAATTAGACCCAGAAGGAATCTGGGGAGTGAGCTCAACTCCTGTGGGGAACAGTGAATTTTCCCAGGAGCAGAGAGTGCAGTTGATCGAAACAGGAGGGTGGGAAATAGTAAAAGAATGTAAAGCGTATAATCCTACTGATAAATGTGTAAATCTGAAGACTTGATCTGCAGCGGGTGGAATTAAGTGTAGCTCTGCTGACATGAAGGGCTTTATCCTAGTTGATGAAACAGTTGCTATGTGATGCTTGAGGGTGAAGCCTGGTCCTACTGTAAAGCATGGGGGATGTTATCATGTTCTGGATTTATAACTTTCCTGAAATTCATTTCCAGAGCAGTGCACTGACATGAAAGAGTCTTTCCTCTACATACCAGCTCTAAAGTCTTGTCCCTGTGGATGGATGGTGCATATGTACAGCACTTATCAGAGAGTGCTGCACTTTCTTTTCAAAGAGGGGCATCTCAGCTGTTTGGTCAGACTGATGTTTGCTGGACAATTTTTGCATTGGGTCAGAAAAAGGTAGTTTTCTCATGCTGTAGGGCAAGGATAAATACAGTAATAGAATTTATGAATTTGCCAAACAGAAGTGGGGGCAGCCAGTGTGCATGGAAAGAGAGGGCTACCCTGTAACAATAGGTCAGAACCTAAGACCACAAATATACTAGCAGGGTTATACTACTGGCCTTTCAACCAAGAAAAGGCTACACATTAAAATTCTCAAAGGAGGTTTTTGTGTGTTTGTTTTTTAAAGGAAGCTAGTGGGGGAAAAATCTGTCAAGTCAAAAGTAAGGAGTTTTAAATCCTTAGCCTCAGCATGTAGGCTGCTTAAGCATAACATAATAAAAGAAACATGACATAAAAAAAGATAGGTGAAATCACTGGTAAAAGGCATTAATGGGATGAGAATTTAATTGGCAATATTCTCTGTTAAAGGTGGGTTTTTTTCAACTGTGGAATGAGAGGGATGTTTGGGTAGATTAACTGAGGGTTGCTGAGCCTTTATGGATGTGCAGAATGCCTGGAAAATATTACTTGAATGTAACTGACACAGTGGTGTCTGCCTGAGTTTGCAGAGAATCTGAAACAATAACTCTGAGAAATGTGAGCTACCCTGTTCAATTTTCCTGGATTGTTAATACTGGAATGCAGTATTTTGGGAGCCACAAGCCAGCAAGGGGCTTTTGCTATTGCCATTCCACCATGGCTTTTTGGAGCAAGCCTTACCATCCCACCGCTGCAACAGAGCACTATGTTTGGATGAATGAATCCATTCTGCCTGGAAACAGAGTTGTGGGATGGAGTGAAGAGATCACAGCGAGCTCAAGGAGGAAAGGTAATAAGCCCTGACCAGACTGCTTTTTCTGTTTGTTACTAAGCGGGGGGGGGGAGGGAGGTGAAGTCATGACACTGGAAACTTCCATAGTGTAGTATCATTTTTTTAATTATTATTAACAATTATTATGTTGTGGTCTGGAGCATTCTCTGACTGCAGCACACACTGGAGTATGGGAATGGATAGAGACCATTTCTTTGAACCATACCATCACTTACAAAAGAAACGTGTTATCATCAGGATCAACTTTGACATCATCCATTGTCTTCACTCCTTTATTTATGTATGTATAGTTTATGCTTTTCTATGCTACTCATCATTGCAGCATCTGGACTCTTCACAAGCAGCCCTCATATACCAGAGGTCTCATGATTACCCTGACCTTTGCTCTAGAGAATAATCATCCCCGGTTTATAAATGGGGAACTGAGGCACTGAGATTAAGACTCGAGGTTGACTGAGTGGAGAGACACCCATTAACTTTAGTCACTGTTGGGTTGGGCCCTATATGACACACCCAAGGTCACACAGAAAGTGTGTGACAGTGATGAATATGATGCTATGGTTCAATTAAGTATGCCTGTATCATTCTAGGCCCTCGCCACCATCACAAGTATATGAAAATAACTTTTATTTCTTACTTGTCTCCAAAAAGACTGCACTTACCCACTACATCTAGTGCCTAATATGTTTTGTAATAATTTCTGTGGTTTAAGCAGGCTTAGGGCAAGGGTGGTTACATGGCATAAGATTAAAACACTGAGACGTCTCTCTTTCCTAAGGGGGAGTGACAGACAGTTGCATTAACACAGGCAAAAGCATCAGCAGAGGATAGTTAGAAGTGCTTTCCATCTTTTCATGTGTGATATGGAGCCACATCAACAATCTCCTTTTGGTGATATTGATTTGCTGTGATACTTTTTGTACGGTGCTTGAAACACTTCAGCTGAAGCAATACAAAAAATAGATAAAGCTATAGGATCTGTATGCACTGTTAAAATCTTTACCTTTTGATTTACCAGATAAAAACTCACTTTTTCCACATAGCTCTTTCCTCTAATAGCTTTGCTATGTATAAATAGAAACCCTATGCATTTGGTAGTGCATCTCCTTAAAGAAAGGTATAAATCCAAAGGAGATTAAAAAGAAAATTGCAGTGTCAATAACTTGGATAAAAACATAGAAATGTCAATTGTAAAATGCCGCTTGGTTGTGCTTACTACCAATCTCCTAAAATAGCTATTTTAAAAGACCTACTGTCCTTTTATCACAAGCTTCAAAAGCAGGTTTTGAAAAGAATAATCTTCATTATACCACCACACTATTTAGTGTTTCAATGTTAAGAAAATATAACCCATAAGAAACATAGGTAACTCAGTCTTGTGAAGTGTGGTGAAGAACCTTGACTCTCTGGCCACCTGATCTAGTGGTTTCCTTTCCCTCACTCACCATACAATCTTGGGCAAGTAATTTAAACACTCTGGCTATGTCTACACTGGCGGGTTGTTGCGCCAGAAGTATGCAAATGAGGCTAAGTGTGGAATATCGCCGAGCCTCATTTGCATACCTAATGAGCTGCCATTTTTGTGGAAGAGGCTCTTGCGCTAGAAGGAGCTGTCAACACTGCCCCTTCTTGCGCAAGAAAAACCCTCTTGCGCAATGCTGTTATTCCTGAAAATAATCAGCGTAGCGGCATTGTGCAAGAGGGTTTTTCATGCGCAAGAAGGGGCCGTGTAGATGGCTCCTTCTAGCACAAGAGCCTCTTCCGCAAAAATGGCAGCTCATTAGGTATGCAAATGAGGCTTGGCGATATTCCACGCTTAGCCTCATTTGCATACTTCTGGCGCAACAACCCGCCAGTGTAGACATAGCCTCTGTGTCTGTTTCCCCCATTCCTAAAGTAAGGACAGCACTTACTCTACAGAGAAGTTGTGACACATAATTGATGTCTGTAAATGCCTTCGATCCTCAGATGACAAAGAGTGTAGAACTGCAAAGTGTTTGTTGTTAATGTTAAGAGTTGGGATAATCCAGCAATGTGAGTATTACAGACCCAATGATCCTGGTGAGGTGGTCTTCAACTTTGCCAGCACTGCTTTTCAGGAAGCCACGCATCATGATGGTCAAAGTTGTCCTTAGCCAAGTGTCTGCTCCAATGAGACTGTACTGGCACAGATATGTCGGCACAGTGAGTGAGTGAGAGAAAGAGCCATGTTCTGAATCTCACAGAGCAGGGACTTAAACTTTCCACATCTCAGGTGAATGTCCTAGCCAACAGTCTGTCTGTAAATTCAATCTTTCCTGTTGGAGATGTTCCATTTTGTATAAAATAATTAACTATTCTTTGGGCCAGTAAGAGAGAGTCACTATACATTAGTGGTGCGGGTACTCACCTGCAACAGGGGAGTATGAAGTTTGAGTACCTGCTCTGGAGCAGACACTGGCAGCTGGATTTCCCTCATCCCACATGAATGTCCCAGCCACTTGGCTATTGACTTCTTTAGGAAGTGGAGTGACTCTTTTGTAAACATAAAAATCAAAAGGTCTCATTTGTGTTCTAAAATTAGATGAAAAATTCTGAAACCTCAATTTTGGGCAAAACCGAAATATGGTTTTCCAGCCAGCCCTGTCATCTACCTCTTTCTGTGTCTCTTGAATAATACATGGCATTTCCTTCTAGTCTAGTGAATTGGTGGTTGGACTCATGTAACTCAAGGATCAGACTGGCCTATCCAGAACCATCAAGATGGCTTTCTGCTTTCTTTTCATATACTAAAGTAGTAAGTATTTGTGTATCAGCAATAAGCTGAGTATCTGTCATCTTGAACAGCCCCTTGCAATGCAGTCCAACACACAGTAATTGGAAGAAGTAATATCTTTCTCTCCACAAAAGCAATTTCTCCCGTTTCTTAAAAGTGAATTTTTAGTTGTTGGAAAGTATCTGAAGCTGGCAGAGCCTATAATTCAACAGCAGCCACTTCTTGCATTCAAAACTGGAACAGGAAGCTGGTTTAGTGGATGCCTACAGAGACGCTAGAATGGGGTAGTATTTACAGAGATTAAGTGACCCAGTAAAGCACCTCTGTAAACAGTAATTTAGAGACACTGGAACTTCACAATTTGTAAATGTCACAACTTAAAGGTCTAGAAGCCCCACTTCTACATTACTGTTTTATTCAATTAGGTCAGCCCTATCTATTATTTTCAACACTTCATATCACCACTAGCAGCCACTCTGAAACCAGCAACGGCACATCTTGGATTTTCTAGAGACCTCCCTCCAGACAATCAGTACAAATAAAAACAAAATAACTGCTACTCAACTTATTACTGTACTGCTTCTGTCAACAGTGTTCTGAATCTTTTGTGAAGCAACACAAACTCTGTGGGGTGCACATGAAGGCAGCTGGGTCATGAGAATAGGTTCTGCGATAGCAATTCACAGCAGCTGTAGACTTGAGCTATTATTACCAAGAAATTTTGTTTTTTCTTTGAATTGTGACTGAATTCAGGCAGCTGGCTAAGTAATCAAGCTTTGGGCAACTCTGTGGCATTGGTTCCCAATGGGTTGATAACCATTGCTATCCCTTTCTGTTCCATGGGTTTGCACCCCTTTGAGCTTCAGGTGCAAATGTATCACAGCTGGATTGTAGGGCTGGTGACTGCCTAGGCAGCTGGGCTTAGGGTGCTGTTTTTATTTTTAGCATAAATAAATACAGATTTATAGATTCTAGCATGCAAATTTATCATCTTAATAGGACAGGGATAAATCATGTGTGCAAATCATGCATCAAAGTTGTGAAATGGGCTACAGATGCATTAAAAAATAAGGTATTCAAAAGTTTAACAAATAGAGGGGGAAAGCATCAAAGATGGCCCTTGCCTTGAGAGCCATTTGGTTTAGTGCCCTCCAAAAAGTCAAAGCAAAACTCAGCCAATTGCACCAAATGTTATGTGCTATGGATTGAAAAGCCAGGTAAATCTCAAATATCATAGAGGTTCTACTCAAAGCCAAAAAACAGCACATCATCTTCCAGAAGCCTTGGACTGTTCCTTGCCTTTTGCTTGCTTATGAAGTAGAAGAGAGTTCATGGCTTCCTGTTACCCCCATTGCTCTTGTGATAGTTCTAGGGTGTTTGACCAGCTGTATCTTTCCTCTTGACACTTTTTAAAGTGTGGCTGGCCAGAATGATCCCCTCATTGTCTGTCTTTAAGGAACTGGCAATACAAATTTGCTCCTGTGCTCAAATCTTTTCAGAGTGGGGCTGCCCATTTCTATCTCACTCTTTGCAGGATTTGCATTACATCCCGAACACCTCAGTATCAATTATAAGGATTCTCCATTCTGGGTCTTGTCTGGAATGTCCTCCTATCTCCTTACACACATTACTTCTCTATCTGGAATGGCAGGGAAAAGGTTAATCTGGGGTTGTGTTATATACATTAGGTATGTAATGCAAATGCTTATTGTTGTGGTCAGTTGACTTACCTATGTACTATAATGTGCTTATGCTGAAGTTCTTTGATATTATTGCATGCTTAAAAAAAAATTAGTACCTAGAGGTTTTTGACAAATTAAAGAGAAGTTAAATTAAGCAGTCACTGAATAAAGTGGAAGAGTCTTTGAGCTACCAGAAATACATTTTTGGGGGCAGGTGGATGTTAGCGTGACATAATAAATTTACACTGTCAGAAGTATTACTCTTAAAAGCATTTATTTGATTCCAATAGGAGTAACTTAGAATGTTCTGACTGTTAGACTGAAAACATGTTGCTGTGTAACGTTTTATCTACCAGCAAGCAAACAACACATATTATCAGTAACTCAGAATTTCTCAACCCTTTGACATCCAGACAAAGTGACCATCTGCAACAGGAGCAATTCTGAATCTTAGGAAATCCTGGATGCTTCTAGGCTGTCATATTGATTAAGCATACCAGTAAATCTGTGTGCTGACTTGAAAGATTGTCCACATCAGTGTAGGCAGCTCACATTCATACTGGAAGCAGCATCTCTGTCTATCATTCATTACATGCACTGCAGAAAGAAAATCAATGTTTTTGTAAATGAAGTGCTCACTCAAGAATTTACCTACTTCAATGCTCCAAAGAGGTTTGTGAATGACTTAGGCAGTTTATGTTGGCTATTTTTTTTCTTTCACTCTCCCTGCAGTGACACTTGACAGCCACATGGCTGGCACTGATACCATATAAGCCAGCCCTTCACTCAAATTTCTTACTTGAATGCTTCATTTTAATCTCAGTTGTTGCAGTGTAAGGTGTTTTGCTATGAATTTAGCAAGTTACTAGTCCAAGGGCTGGTCTTTAGTGGGTGTTTGGTTGAATAATAAAACCACAACACAATTTGTCACAATTGATCATTTCTGCTCAGAAGAGGCTCACTGAAGACAGGAAAAGCAGCAGCTGTGTTGTTGCAGTGACATGAATTGGCAGAGCGGTGTAGAGCAGTTGATGGGGAGGTGCCTGTATGACACTAGCACACACAATGTATCCCTTGCTTTTATAATTTTAGTCACCCATATTATGAAGAGGGCACACACTTTGTTCGAAAAGTGAATGTATTTTAATTTCAAGTGGGTGTGAGGTACGTCCTGGGACACTGTGATGGAGTGTTTGCCTGGCACTGGCCTTACAAGGTTTAAAACCAGTCTTAGGGTGAGTGGTAGGCAGCCACAGCTGGGGCTGCAGCTAATTAGGGCACAGCTGCCGCTGATAAAAGGGCAGCTGCAGTCTAAGAAAGGGAGTCTGCTAAAAGGAGCCTGAAGGAGAAGACTGGCTTTCTAGAGGGCTGCCCAGCTTGTACTAGAAATGGCCTTGCTATGTCTGGCAGGCTCGAGGCCTTGTGAGGTGAGAGCTTGGCGTGGAAGCCAAAGGTGCTGTGGTGAACTGGCCCAGGAAAGCAATGATGTTAGGGTTGGAGGAAGGGCAGTGAGAGGCTGCCACTAAAGGGTCCCTAGTTTGGGGCCCATGGCAGTGGGTGGACCTGCTACTCCTACCTTCTTTTCCCCTCCACCCCCACTTCTTCTGCTATACTTGCCAGAAATAAAGGTGACCAGGATAGGCTGCAGTTTGTGTCTGGAGTGAGGGGCTAGACTGCAGTGAGCAAGTGAAAAGACAGCGGGTTGCTCCTCCCCCAGGAGAAAGAAGGGGAAACAATGCTGGGGGTCAGCATGAGGGCTGTGCACCAAGGTGGATGCCAGGAATCGGGACTGATGCGTGTCTGGACAGGGAGCAGTATACAATTGATGTTGGAGAGATGCTGCTAGCAGAGGGTGTCTGGAGGCAGGGGGAGAGGTTCTATAGTGCTAATTCTCAGTAGGGTTGCCAGATGGTTGAACCAAAAATACCGAACACCCCCAAAAAAGGGGAAAAAATTCTGTCATGGGGGGAGAACCAAAGCTGTTGAGCAAAAAAAAAAAAAAAGGACTCCAAGACTTAAGGAAAAAAATTAAATAATAAAACAGTGTGGGCGCTCTGCAAGTTTTTGCGTAAGAACGGCTGTTCTTGTGCAAGAAGCCTGCAGTGTAGACATAGTATAAGAAAAATGGTTTCAAATCATATTTCTCACCCTAGTTCTTATTTCAAGTACAATTCTTCAAGTCAGAGCTGATCTTTTCTCTGGCCTGGGTCTAACAGCTTCTGCCCTCAAGGGTTCTTTGTTTTCAGGTCTCTTGGGGGGGGGGGGGAAGGAGTTTCAAAAGCTGGCTGAAGATCATTGATTGCTTCTCATCTCTTAAAGAAAAGTCTTTTTTCCATTTGTCCTGTCCCAAGGGGAATATACCAAATTCAAGATGGATGCCCCCATTACGTGGCAGGGTCACGTGTCTTTGTCAGACCAACCACAGTTTAGACTCACAGGAAAAACAAAACCATTTACAGATCATTGCCATGAGCACCAGACAGAGAGAGGGAGATGGACATGGTGTGACCTTCGAGAAGGGTTGAGGGCAGGAATGGGGTTTTAGGGAAGGGGTGGGGCAGCGATTAAAAAAAGGGGGGTTATCTCTGCAACAGTCTTTCTCAACAAACACAACCAAGAAACTAAAGCAGATCACTATATTTAATTAGAGATGAGTATCCAAGAAGTATCCTGACCAAAGGACACAGTAAGGAGGGCTCCTCAAAAGATCATGGCAGGAACCAGGGACAAGAAAAGCCCCAGTAAGAGAGCTTTGTGTTCTCTACACAGGTTTTAGCAACCATGAAAACACAATGTCTCTTCCCTGTGCACATTAGCAGATTTCTTAAAAAAATCTGAAGATGCAGAACACAAGAAACAAAGCCATTCCTCTTTCCTAGACAAACACCTACTTCTAGATTTTTTTTTTCCACGTTGCAATTACCACAATGATCTTTTATCAGGTGTATGTGTCATGATTAGTATCATAGTTGCATTTCTAATGTATGCAATTCTCCTTGTTTGATATGCAACACTCATTTTCATCTTCTCGACCAGTGGGGGGCCACCTACGGCCCAGTGAGGTTCTATGTGTGGCCCCCACATACAATTGCCAGATTCTGCTAGTTTTTGTCCATATAGATTTTTCCTACCAGTATTACAAAAGTGACATGTACTTAAAGCAAGGGCACATGAAGTGAGGTGCAGGCTGACTGCACACAACATTGTGGGAGCCATGCACTCCCTCTACATCCAAATCAAAGTGCTGCTACGATTCAGTTGGCACAAGCTTCAAATTCTAGGTATGCAAGCAGAGTTAGCAAAACGACCCTCTCCGGGCAGACCATCTTGGTTACAACTATCTTGTGGCCCACTGAGATGAAGGATGGCCATTCATATGGTCCACTCCTTAGCCAAGATTGCCCCTCACTGTTCTAGATTCAGATCCTTCTGACATTGTGAATTAATATGGTAGCTTTCACATATTCAGTGACACCTAATGTTTTAACACGTTTGGTCTGGTCAAATTTTGTCAGGGCTTTTAGTTTATTTTACCCAAGTCTTTTAACACTATACTTTTTCTTACTATTTACTCCCAATTAGTAACACACTCTACCAATGGAAACACTAATACAAATGCAGGCATTTTTACTGTTGTTCAGGGCATGGTGGGTGGTAAGAACTCACTGCACTTGATTGGGTGGAGATTTCCAGTTATGCCATCACTGAAAATACCCAGTAAGAAAAATTCTAGCATGTTCATGGCTCAAATGTCTGAAGCCTTGTCAGCTGCTAGCTGTTCTACATTTCCATTTGCTGTTCCATCAATATCTGATTAATGGTTAAAGTTACGTTGGCAGTAAACACATCCAATGTGTCCTCTAGTGCCATGCAGCTTGCCTCCCCTTGTAAACCTTGTGTTGGCACTCTCTCTGTTATGTATCCTAGGGTTTTATATGTCTGCCCAGCACATAATATATGTGTGTAAAATGAATAGCAACGGTGAAATCATTAGTGAATTTCATGATGTTTCTGCCACTTCATTTTCAGGGTAGAACTTTTGCTTGTATTTTTGTTTTGTGGTGCTTGGTTTGGGTTTATGGTGGGTTGGTTGATTTTTGTGTGTGTGTGAAAGTGTTGGGTTGTTGGGGGGCAGTTGTTAGGTGTTTCATTCTTCAAGAGGAAGGTTTTGCTACAGATGATTAGATGATTAGACTTTGTATCATTCACTGATTCTTTTATTTGGTTAAGCCACAGTGGCACTTTTTTTCTTGTTGTTTTCTTACTATGTTTTTCAATTTGGGGTGTACACATAAGCTGAACTTCTGTTATGGTGTCTTTGAAAACTTCCACCAGCTCCCATGCATTTCCATGTGGGATTTGTTATTATGTTAACCAGATAGGAAATATGAAAATCAGGATGGGGATGGGGGAAACTGTACCTATATAAGACAAAACCCCAAATATCCAGTCTGTCACTATAAAGTTGGGGCATCTAGTCATCCTAGTGGTCATCTGCATCTTCCTGCTTTCCAAGAAGTGAAGGGGTCAAGCTAGATTAGCATGCTCTGAATATATTCCTGCAGCAGGAAGAGATTCAGAATAGTCCCTTTTTTCCCTATCCCGCCCTTTAGTCACTTAGGTTCTCCTTGGGCCAGCAGCAACCGCCAAACTTGTATACAATACAATGTGACATCTTCTCTGCTGTCATCCCTACAAAAACGGGATGCAGGATGGACAGGGAAAGAAGAATCCGAACAAGAATAAAACATGAGTAAATCAGTAAGGAATTTGGGTGGCTGGAGACTGAATCATTCAAGCAGCAGAATATTTCCTTATATAGAATTTATGTAAGAGGCTGACCCTTAACCATCCTGCCCATTTTCAGGCTGCCCAGCAGCCTTGATGTTGATTATATGACCCAAGTCACTGACAACCAATAAGCATCAAGATGTTCTTAGAAGCAAGATGTACTTGTCATGTTGCAGCTGGAACTCTCCAGATCATCAGTTCTCTGCAGAGACAATTGGCTTGGAAAATCGTTTGAGAAGGTTGTTTTGTGGCACCTTGGCAGAAAACAGAGCACAGAGTTCTCTGAAGGGATAAGACGGTCACTCTGCCCTGTTACATCCCCTTTTAATTGTTTGTCTTCCACCTTCCCAGGACTCCATGCTCTGAAAACAGGGTTGTCACTTTAACAGGGTGATTTATTCCTCTGTGTATGTGTGCGTGTGCGCAAGCATTGTGTTGACTCTTCTAAACAGCTTTAATGAAAATTTCATCTACAGGCTCGCTTGGCTTGCTCATAGATTTATTAGCCCTCTGAAGGTCTGTCCTCAAACTGTCTCATAATGAGTCACCCTGGTGTTGGGATCAGCGAAAGAGATCACAAATCTCAGCCCACACTCTAGCCTGGACTTCCTGCCGTGCTTTAAGCAGAGAATGGGGAATGCAGTAATTGCCAGACACTGCTGGGGACGCAACGTGAGCTCATAGCTGTTCAGGGTTTTTTAAACAAAATATAGGTTTTTCTCCTCAGACCAAAACAAACAAACAAAACCCAAAATAAACACCCCATATTGCAAACTAAAGAAAATAATAGAAATAGAAATATCTGTTATGCCATCTATGCACATACATTCATCCACATACTCCAATTATACGAATGAAGCTTTATATTATGAAAGAAAATTCCTTATGCGTTTTAATATTTTAAAAAATTAATAGTAGAGAGCCTGAAGCAATGGCTCAGGTACATCTATGGTGACTGATGCCAGATAAGGGTCTGACACCCCATTAGCTGTACCCTTTCCTCTAAATAGCGTAAAATGTGCAAGACCTAGTGATGTTTTAAATAGCAAAAGATGGCACCGCCCTGGCCTAAGCAAGGGTTGCCTAGTAAACTGCCGGGAGCAGCACACGTTGCAGGAAGGAAGGGTACCGTCTGGAGGAGGCATGGAGAAGTCTGTGTGCTAGCTGTACTTGCAGCATCTCTGCCAATAGATTTCTTAGTAAAGCGCCTGTTTCATTTTTACAGGCACGAGTCCTTTAATTTATTTATTCAGCATGTGGTGTATATGAAACTTCCTGAGCCAGGACTTGAAGCAATGGCTTCCACCTGACCATTTCCCATTCCCTGCCATGACAGCTTTCTCTGGGATGCCTACTCCTTTAATTTTCTTCCCCTGTACAGCAGTTGGGACAAGGAGCCCCCACTGCTCCATCTCACCCAGAATAGCCTTTGGTGTATACCCCCATTTAAGACTCCCCCCTTTTTTTTTTGCCCTCCCTCTAGGTGGGCTGCGGTCCTGCTTTGGGAAAGCCGCTAGTGGGCCTGTGCTGCTTTATTTACCTAAAGGGTCTTTAGCCACAAAGCCTCATGGCTCCCATTGGCTCCAGTTCATCATTTCCAGCCAAGGGGAGCCACGGGGAAATGCTGGCCCAGCCCATGGTGCTTTCCCTTGTCTGGAAATGGCAAAACAGAGCCAATTGGAGCTGCGAGGGTTCATAGCTACAGACCCTTTAGGAAAACAAAGTGGCGCACGGCCCACTTTGAGGAACACTAGGTGTGGAGGGTATTTAAAATTTCTGATTTTCACCTTGTGGGTAAAGTAACTCTCTCAAAATATTTATGAAATAGTTTGGGACCTTTTGGCACTACAGAAATGTACATTCATTGTCATAGCACGGTTTTGACTATTGAGGGGGCTGATGTGAGTTGAGTTTTCTATTTTCCAGTTATATGAAGCTGTAGAAGCATAAGCACTCACCTATTTGTTAGCGTACAGAAAGAGCACAAAGTCTGAGTAAAAGACTATATTAAAAAGAAATAGCTCATGCATTACCAGTACCTTGATAAATGTTCCAGAGTGTGTGTAGTATTGAATATTCCAGGCTAAGCATGCAGACACTCTGATGTGTATCTGAACAGAATCACAACCAGGATGCGGATGTTGAGCTTGGTCTGCTTTTGTACTAATGTAAACCCAGCATGACATTAATGATGCCTTTCAAGCCCCACATTCAGGGCTTTATGTTATCAACAAAAAAATCCTCCCACCAAAGGCTGGAAAAGGCAAGAAAATTCCTTCCTCTCCCAAAACAGGAGGGGAAACAAATGAGCTAAGAGGAAGGATTTTCAGTTACAGGATTGCTAATTGTTTTTAACCTTTTAAAAAGTCAGTTTTGCTACATTAGCTCTTCTTTCAAAACAAACCCTAGTAATTATTCACAAGAAACAATGCTGACCAGACCCAAAGAGCTTGTAATGCATCAGAGTGCAATAGGGTCTTTTCAACTCTTTTTAAAATGACAGATAAGACACGAGCCTGTAACTGAGCCAATAAAGAATTACAAGTCTGGAATAATTGTGCAGAATCCATTTTGAATAGGTTTTGTGAGCAATCCCGTAGTATTGCTGGCTCATTGTGAACCTTTCAGCTTGCAGGGCCACACAGGATACATTAAAAAAACCTCTGATTGGCCTGGGTCAGCTGACTCAGGCTTGTGGGCCTAGGATCTGAGAGTCTATAGAACTTCAGTGTGGCTATTCAGGCTTGGGCTAGAGCCTGAGCTGTGGGAACTCACCTCCCTTCCCTGGACTCAGGGGCTGATGCCTGGACTTTTAGACTTGGGAGGGGCCCAGAGTCTAGTCTTCAGTCTGATCTCTCTCACTGCACAGCAATAATATAGCCTTGGAGCCCAAGCTCCTGAATCCAAGTCAGCTGACATGGGCCAGCTGCAGCAGTGCCACAGCATAGATGCACCCAATGTTAAGTCCAAAAGATAACACCACTCTTTGCTGTCTGCCTGGTAACGCCATACAAAAGATTGCAGCTATAGAATCCTAGTATCGTCTGAAACAGTGGCAAACCAAAAGGCTGGCGGCTCGGGACAGTAACACATTTCTTCTGTCTTCCTATTTCTTTGTAAGGCTGCTTTATTGGTACAGTTGATTCTCTCCTCTGCCTACAGGCCCTAATCAGGGTGCACTAGGCACTATACAAACACTTAAAACCAAGACAGCCCTAGTGAGCTCTGTCTATGATTACAAGCCACAATGGATGATTGAACATATTGGTGTGAGGGATAAGCACAGTCAGAGTTGGATTAGGGGCCCTGGGCCAGAGCAAATGGGGGCTGCTACCTACCCCTTCCGCCTGCAGTCCCCCGGCCCCACACTCCTGGGAAATGAGGTCAGGGTGGGTGAAGCAGGTCAGGGTTGGGAGCACCCATTTTTCTGGGGACCCCCCGACTGACCTGACAGTAGCAACAAGTATGTTGCATAAGTAAATAATTGCAGTGATCAGAATTCTCAGAGGCAGTTGCCATTCTAGCCAGTGCTAGCGGGCTAGTCCTCCAATGCCATGTCCCCAAAGTCAACTCGGAAAATTGTTTTGCCTCCTTTCTAAATGTTAGCTTTGCAAAGCTATGTCCCCTGGTGGCATTAAGCAGGTGAAACCAACCCTCCTTTCTGCATTTGAACTTTACAATTGCATTTTGCTCTCTCAGATCCTGTGAATTGCTGTCAGAGCCTCAAACTTCCTTCCCTTTTAGAAATCCGTATTGTTGCTATGATGGACCTGCCATCGGAGCCTGTCAGTTCTGCTCCTTTTACTATTCTCTCAGCAACCTTTAAAAGTAATTTTTAAAAATCCCTATTGCAGTGTTTAGTTACATTCCTTTATTTCAATTACTCTTCCTGAGTGTTTGATTTCAGTTTGATCACGGTGAGGGACCACTGACCATGCATGCTTCTAACATCTCCCTTGCCAGACTTTACTACTGTGTCAGCACTGTATTTTTACTCTCCTATTTCAATAACTATTCCTGCCCCAGAGTTGCTTTAGTTTTAACCACTTGAGCACTGCTTCATGCACTGTGACCATGGAAGCAAAACAACCCCTCTTCTCCACTGCTCTCCCCTGAATGTCAGTTTTGAAATGTCAGCTTCCAGCTGATCCCAACCACTGCATGGCTGTGGAGAGAACCTGGAATAAAAGGGTTAATTGTATCATGTAGGCAGCTAATCATATGGGCTGCACTTGGGAAATTCCTGGGAGCTATGAAGGCTTCTTTGCCTCTCATCCAGTACTTCTCGCAATCAAGGGATTGGTGTTTTCAGCAACAAATTAGCAGAATTGTTCCATTCCATGTGATGGGAAAAGTCATTGCCTCATTATCACTGAGAAGATTGCAGGACCTGTGTGCGGGGTTCTTGAGTGCTTTTTTTTGACAGTTACAAGTAAATCTTACAATATGGATGATTCACAAATTACAGTATGTAATTATTGACTAATGCCTTGGCTCTGTTTTCTTATGTTGCCATGAATGCTGGTTTTTCACTAGTTCAGTTACTATGTTAATGCTGAGTCATGGTGCATCAGTTTGAAAATGAAAAAGGCAGTAGAATATGGACATTTTTGATAGTTTTTTTTTTTTTCCCAAGCTGTGCATTGGTTAGTTCAGATGAAACACAATCCCCACCCTCCATCCCAATGCCCCTCCATAACATATTGTCTGGGCTGCTGTTTGCTTATGTCAGATTAGGAAGTTGGTGTCAGCAGGGGAAAGCACAAAAGACAAAATTATCCTGAATCATCAGGAACTTGAAGTACCTTGGGAATGTCTAGTCCATTTCCCCCAAAATATGATCCTGGCTATTCTAGGGGAGGAGACTGTGAACATTTGCGTTCTACAAGCTGCTGTTATCTGTTCTCTAGAGGATGGATATTTTAAAATCTTTTTGTCTTTCTTCCAGTTGTGTTTTATATGTCTGGTGCTTGTTGAAGCCCTATGGGAAGTCAGCCCTTTCAGGAATGTCCTTGTTGCAATTAAAAACATCCTGTTGCTGGCCTATGCTATCTGACTTGGACTCCTGCTGTGGTGCTGTTTAATTGCAGTGTTAACATTCAGGCTCCAGCTGGAGCCTGAGCTCTGGACCCTCTCTTCTCTCAAGGTCCTAGTTAGGCTGTAATTGTCTGGACTCCAAAAATTAACTTTAGTCACAAATGCTGCTCCACTTTAAAATCCATTAACCCAGAATTGCTTGGAATGAAGCTTTGGATGCTTTTGGTGGCACTAATAGGGTTAATCTGCTCAGTACACTTTCCTCTTTCAAAGGCTCACACCTGCCTGAGACTGTGGAAACAGAAGCTCCCTGCTTAAAGAATGGAACTTCCTGGCTATTTCAGGATTCACTTAATAGGATCCGGCACTTTCCTTCTCCCTTTATCTAATGATTCTATACTGCAGAGCATCCTTTCCCAGGTGTTTGGTGGTGGGTTTTGCAAAAATGCTCATGGTCTGACAGACTATGGAATTTTCAATGGGTCAGATTTGCATTACCCTTGAGTGTTGGAGGGGCAAGTTTGCCTTCCTCTACAGCATGGGCACATGGGTCACTTGCAGGTGTCAACTGGTGCAGGTGGTAAATGGTAGCTTGTCCATAACTTGGCATCTTTAAATCATGATTTGAGCACTCAGTCAGAGACTGTGGGTCTATTATAGGAGTGGATGGATGAGGTTCTGTGACCTTCAATGTGCAGGAAGTCGGACCAGATGATCATGATGGTCCTTTCTGCCCTTAAAGTCTGAGTCAATGAGACCTGCCTGTTTTGACTTGTTTTGGGCCTCCTGTCCCCAATTCTGACCCATATCTCTGAATCCTGGTCTCTGCCACTGCTCTGACTGCTAGGCATGACTGCTCAAGCTATGAGTCTAAGGTGGCTTTGTTTGGAAATGTGGTGGTGTTATACCAACAGAAAAACTTTCTGTGCATGTCAGCTGCATCTAAGCTAGGGAGCTATGCTGGCACAGTTATGTCAACATAGGTTCTTAAGTGTAGACGCAATCTCAGCTTTCATGTAAAAAAGTGTTTCAAATCCTTAGGTTTGCAGAGAAAAGGCTTAAAACATGACCAGAGTGTGTTGTCAAGGCTCAGAAAACAAAGACACATAGGACCCAAAATGAATTATTTATTTCTCTTTAATCTCATTATTTTAAGCCAGTCTCATGATTTTTTTTTTTTTTAATTTGGCAACTGATGGTTGGCCATGCTCCCAGGACAAAGAATTGTGCACGGCCATCTCTCAAAGGCTAAGTTTTTGATTTTGCTATTCCAGGAAGTCAAGGAGGAGGCAGCAGGTGACTAGAGAGTTATTAGAAGGTTGTATACATTCTGGCTGATACAAGTGGCATGTAGAAACAATTTTTTTGTTCCTGGGTAAGTACAGGTTTCTTTGTACAAAGAAGCATATAGCCACTTAATGCAAGGGATACTGATGTTTGACAGGCATATCATGCATCTGGAGTTCTTTGGATATGACCTCCTTTTTGGTCCTCCAAACTCCATCCAAGACAGATATTTGAAATATGAGAAATTTCCCTGAGAATCTACAACCACTTCCATGGAAGTTATGGGAAAGGGTCTGCCAAGAACTACTGGCCAAGTTGGATCTTAACACCTCCAAGCTGCTGCTGGTCACAGACATAACCTAGCTGTCTCCTGTTCCTGGATATTGTGTGGCCAGGAAGGGGTTAACGCTGAAGGTTGCACTGTGCTCCAGGGCTCAGATAATCTGGGGGGGGGGGGGAGATGCTTCAGTGAACTTGCTCAGAGAGATGGCTCAGCAGGGGAGGGCACTTAGGGAACAGAGTAGCCCCGCACACTCTGAGGGCAGGGGCAGTGGGCAAAGACAGTGTTATGCCCTCCTTGGGGGGCTGTTCCGGAGCCTGCACAGTTCGGGCACAAATGGCTGAGAATAGCTTCCTCCCTGCCACTGCAGAGCTTAGCTGAGGGGTGGAGAAGCTTCCCCATGTCAGTACTGTGCGGGGCTTTGGCTAGGGTTGCCAGGTGTCCGGTATTGGCCCAGACAGTCCGGTATTTTCGCCTCCTGTCTACTAAAAAAAATTCAGAAAATACTGGATACCTAAAATGTCCTGTATTTTCTGATTTCCTCCTCCCCCCCACCCAGCCAGGAGGTGAAAATACTGGATACCTGGCAACCCTAGCGCCCAGGCCCTGGCCTCCCCAGGCCCCAACACCCCCAGTCCTCCGCCCCCGGACCCCATGCTTACCTGGTTCTGCAGGGAAGCTAAGTTCTGGCTTGAACAAGAACACAAAATGGCCACCAGCAAAAAACCTAAAGACCAAGGGGAAGCAATGTCTTCCCTGGGTCTTAGTGCTCAACCGCTCCCCTGTTCCTATGCCTGTTCAAACTCTGCACTCACTCTGAAAGGGGCCATGCTGTTTTATTATTTACTTTTTTTTTTTTTTTTTTTGCTTAATAAGTCTCAGAGTCTTTTTTTTTTTTTTTTTCTCAACTTTGGTCTCCTCCACCCCCTTTTTTCCTCAACAGAATTTTTTCCCCAATTTTTTTTTTTTGGGGGGGGAGGCGTTGGTATTTTTGGTTCAACCATCTGGCAACCCTAGCTTTGGCACACGCAGGGCTGGGCTCCTCCTAGGCAGCACCCTGGCCTGAAGGGTCTTGAGCTTTCCCTGGATGCCAGCCCAGCCAGAGCCAGTTGGGGAAGAAGGAGCCTGGTGAGCTGAGTGCTCCAACCAGGGGTTGGTTGTCCACACAGTGCCAGGAGCAGTGCACACCCCACAAAGGGACTGGGGGATATAGAGGTGCAGCAGGGCACATCAGGGAGAGGACAGTGAGAGGGGAAGCATGTAAAGGGGCAATGGGTGAGTGGCAGAGATGACATATAAATGGGACATCTGGTCACCCTACCCAGCTATGTCACCCCAAATGTTAGGCGGCATATCCAACAGTTTGGGGACCTCTGCTTAAACTCAAGTGCTGGCCCATCTAGGGTTGCCAGGTGTCCGGTTTTGAACTGGACCGTCTGGTATTTGAGCTTTCTGTCCAGGAAACAAATTGAGAAAATACCGGACATAGAAATGACCGGTATTTTCTAATTAAGTAAGTTGTATTATTATCATGAGTATCAGTATGTAGTTGCGTACTGCCTGGATGGTAGACATGTTCACACTGTGTGAGCATGTCTACCAGCCAGGCAGTACGCAACTACACTACACAGTAGAGAGGAGGGGGGCGGGGGCAGGGCCAGGGCAGGATGGATTCCCCGGGGCTGGACTCACCTGTGCGCCCCGCCAGGACTGTGCACGGGACAGGCAGCACCCCAGGATCTGCGTGCGCCTGGGCCAGCCCCGCTCTCTGGTTTTCCTCCTGCCCCCCCCCGCCCCTGGCCAGCCCTGCTCCCTGCCAGCCGGTTCCCACCCCAGCCAGACCTGCTCCACCTAACCGCCTCCCAGCCAGTCCTGCTTCGCACCAGCCGGTCTCCCCCCTTCCCGGTCTCCCCTGGTCAGCCCTGCTCCCCCCCAACTCCTTCCTGGCCAGCCCTGCTCCCCGCCAGCTGGTTCCCCCCAGCCAGCCCCGTTCCCCGCAACCTCCTCCCAGCCAACCCTGCTCACCCCCATCCTGTTCTGAGATCACGTGTGTCCGGTATTTTTTTTGAAACCCATCTGGTAACCCTTGGCCCATCTATTCTGGCTTCAAGAAAGTTAGTTCCCTGTAGACCTTCTTAAAGGTAAGATAAAAACAACTTCAGCGTCCACTTGTCCTGGAATTTTATTAAGTGCTCTTGAAAGCAAATGAAAAAATTGTGGCTCTATTGGCTCTTTTCAGGATTAGGATAAATTCCCATTTGCTGAGAGTTTGGCCTATCCCTGTGCAAGGACTACCAGGATCCTTATTTAACAAGGGTGCAAAGAGAAGGATTGCATGGGTTGTCCTCTCTTCCCCAGGACATTCTCCATATTGAACCCCTGATCCCTAGACCCACAGCAACGATTTAAAGGAAGAAAAATAAAACTTGAGTTAAGGCCCCGAGCAATGCTGGGTAAATCTTCTAGTCATTAGGATAGTTTCATTATTCTGCCTAGAAGCATTTTCACTGCAACTTAATCCATTAAACAAAAATTGAGTGATTGGGCCATTCAATAACGATACTGAAACGGCTTTGATACATGCAGATGTGGGGATGGAGGCTGAGAAGATTTCGTGGATAGGGTTGCCAGGTGTCTGGTTTTGAACTGGACAGTCCAGTATTTGAGCTTTCTGTTCGGGAAACAAATTGAGAAAATATAAATGTCCAGTACTTTCTAAGTAATGTAGATTGTGATGTAATGTCAAGTGTGTCCGGTATTTTTTGTTGAAACCATCTGGCAACCCTATCATGGAATATTCATCAACTGTAAGCTAGTCCTCTTCTGGAGGAGTAGAGGACATGGGAACATTTACCAGATCATCTGTTGACTGGAGAGCTAAATCAGCAGCTAGGTATAGATACAAATGACATGGGGAAATAAAAGCAGAAATGAGGACCAGGGTTCCTGGGTATATGTGTGTGTCGGGTATATGTGTGTGTCTGTCACATGTGGCTGGCTAGAGCTTTGGATTGGGAGATGGGAGACTCTCTGAATCCAGTCTCCCACCCCTCCAACTCCTTTTGTGCATTCAGATCTGAATCTGTTCTAGACTGCTGGCTGTATTAAAAGAAAAAAAAGGTTTCACTACTCTGTGCCTTCCTTCCCCAGTCTCTGTTCTGTGGGGGTGGAAGTAATCTTCTTTCCTGTGGGCAACTGCAGTGTCTGCTTCTGCTCATAGCTTTCTCCAGACAACAGTGCCCACTATGTGACACTGAGAAGAGCCTTGCTGTTTTCCCAGCAGCAGGCAGGGCTCAAAATAGCAGCTGTGAAATTGTCCAAATATTGTATATTGCTGTTTTAAAACTTGGTATTTCTAAAATAAAAAATGCACCATAAGGGCATTTCCCCTTCCTCCTGCCCCAAAGCATAACGCTTACACCCCACCCCAATCACTGTTGTTTGAGAAACAATTCAAATATGTTTCAACCAATCAAAACCCAGCCTGAGGAAACTCAGAAGCTGCAGGTGCAAACACTGTGGCCTATGCAAGAATTTCCCAGTGCACCAGTAATATGAGTGTGAGACTGGAGGCACAGCTGTGTGTGAAAGCAGCTGCAGCCATTTCCCTTTCTCCTGCTTTGTTGTGAGACTGGACTTGAAGTGGGTTTGTTTGAGAAAGGGAGCATGCAGTGGAAAATGGTTGGACTGGGCAGGCTTAGTGAGAAGACCTGTGCACCTTCCCAGTTACAGGTAGGTGGGAAAGGGACACTGGCATGTTGGGGTTTCTCACAGAGAGGTGCCAGGTATGAGAATTAAATAAAGGTAACCTCCCCTCCCCCTGGCCTTCTGAAGTCAGTAGTCAGCAGCACCTTTGAAAATTAAGACACACAATGAAGTGTTTTGAATGTTGTTTTATAAGCTGAACTCTAAGCGCTCATTTTTAAAAGTTCTGGGTCTGAGTGTCATTTACCTGGCTTTGGATGAGCACTCTTAGTAATCTTCCTGTAACAAAAATCTTTCTCTTTGTCACCTGGCTATTGTATGACAAGCTATAGTGTTTTTTCTCAAGCAGAAATACCAGAGTGAATGGTATCCACATATTCACTCTGCTGATACCATTATTGGACCTAACCAAGTGAGTTATAAGATCAAGAACACATATTCCTGCTCATCCTGAAATATAATTTATGCAATCATGTGCCGACAGTGTCCGTCTGCTATGTACATTGGACAAACATCTCAGACGCTTCGCCAAAGAATCAATGCCCACAAAACAGATATTAGACAGGATCACAAAGAAAAAACAGTTTCTTGCCATTTCAACCAGAAAGGGCATTGTCTCAATGACTTGATTACCTGCATCTTGCTTCAAAGACCTTTTAACACCAGACTTGAAAGAGAATCCTCTGAACTGTCATTCATGCTTAAATTCGACACTTTATGCCTCGGTCTAAACAAAGACATTAATTATCTTACCCATTACAAAGATAGCTTCCCCAATTGTCACCTCTAATATCATTAGCTCACAGACATTTACCTCCCCCTTCTGTTCTGAAATTTGATTTGTCCTTTTCATATGTGTTCATTTTTTTGATTGTATCCTTTGGTATATATGGTCGTGCCAATTTTCTTCCACTATTTGATCTGAGGAAGTGGGTCTGGGCCATGAAAGCTCATCACCTAATAAACCATCTTGTTAGTCTTTAAAGTGCTACATAGTCCTGTTTTTTGTTTCACCTCCCCTGGGTGGTACACAGAGGTCTTCCAGAGGGTACATCGACTTACCTAACTATTTTCCTAGTTTTACACTGAACTACATACAAACCACTAGTGAAGTCAGTGCAAATTAAAATTTCATGCCATGTCTTGTTTGTTGTAGCATATACGAAAATGCAAGTACAACATTTTTATTCCAAATGATTTACTTTATAATTACACGGTGAAAATGAGAGCCTGCGATTTTTCAGCAGTCATGTCCTGTGACGCTTTTGCATTTTCATGTTTGATTTTGTAAGCAAGTGGTTTTTAAGTGAGGTGAAACAAATCAAACACCCGAAAGGGGTACAGTGGTTTGGGAAGGTTGAGAGCCACTGTTCTGTAGCTCCCTTCAGACCCATAGAGGAGTGCTGTATGCTGTTATTTGTATGTGTATAGAGTCCAACAAGCAAGTGATGAGTGGTGGAAGCTGCATACTGAAACATTGTGATTTTGGGGCAATGGTGGGATCCTTGAAGGGGAGAGCACTGGTTTTATCTCCTTCAACTCAATAGCCAGAAAGGGGCTTTTGCCACTAAGAGCTTGCTAAAAATCAGGAACTGGCACTCTGGTTCAAGCCACTGCCGCATACAAAGTAGTCCTGCTGCTTTTGAACTGTTCAACTTATTAAATAAGTTGGGACAGATGTATCCCATCCTGCATTTAAATCAGACACTCTTAATTGCTTTCCTGGGTCCTTTACTGGTTTCATCATCTTTTGCTCTTTTTATGTGTACTTGTTTGTCTCAATGCATTGATTAGTTGCATTAGATTCATTTTAATGTTGTCTTTACACATTAATAAGGTTGTAAAGGTGGTAAGGGACAGTCAGAATGCTGTTATTAGTAAGAGCTGGATACTAAGGGCTTTAAATGCTGTAAATGCTAGAGCCCTGTTGTAGCACTGATAACACAAACCCTTGTGCTAAGACTCAGTAACTTTTATGTGTTGGATAATTTTGATGTATAAAATCTTTTAATTAAAAGTGGTATGTTTTATATAACTTAAACCAAGGTAGCATTATTGTGGCATGTCTACATGACTCTCCCAGCCCCCATAGTTGTTCCTCCGAGCATCTGTATTCTGAGTGTGTCTTGTTGTTTGAATACCTCCCACTGTGCAGTGTGCAATATGATTTGGGAATTTATTCAGAGCAACATGTTCTGTAATTGGGATTGCACTGAATTATGGTCTTATGATTGGGACTGTCTCTAACTGTAAATGCACAGGCATCATTCTGTGGATTGCTCTGCTCTTAAAGGGAATTTTAATAATGCTCTTTTAATGAGCCTGCCATACATTGAATTAGGCCCTGGTTGTATCTAAGCAACACCTGTTCCTATAATCTTGTACATACAGATAGAGGAAAGCTTTTTGTATGCTTGTAGGTGGCAGGGAAATATGTGCTGAGACCAGAGGTGACGCACTGCGCCCTGGTGCCACTCCTGTAAGAGCCAGCTGGGGTGATCTACTGCAAGTGGCAGCATGTTTGGTGCAGCTTGTAGTGCACTCTCCCAGCTGGGCTCCCAGCTGGCACTGGCAACCCTGCACACCTTTGTAAGCGGCTGGCAGGCAGGTGAGGTGAGCAGGTTAAAGAGACTGGCTGGGAACACACTGTAGGAGGCGTGCACACTTCCAGCTGCCTTCTGGTGCAGCCGCGCCTGTCCTGCTGCCCCCTCTCTTGCTGGATACCAGGCAGCGCACATGCAGCCCCTGGCATGCACTGCTGACAGCAGCCCCGGGGAAGAAGCGAGGGGAAGGGAGCAGGAGGCCAGGGGGTTTCTCAAATCACCACTGCCCGTTTGCCCATAGCAATGCTCCCATACAGCTGGCCCACACTCCCTTGGCAGCAAACAGAAGCAGTGAGACAAGACCTGTCCACCAGCCAGATAAGGTAACTCAGACCCCCCTGTCCCCGCACAGTCCCCCAACATACGCTCCCTGCCTCCTACTCTGAACATTCCCCCCCACAACCGTCTGCCTTGACTCCTGCACCCCACACGGCCCCAGCCCTAAGTCCGGAGCTTCCCCACACCACCAGGTCCCTGCCCTGAGCTCCCCCGCAACGGGGAGGGTGTTAGGAGCTGTCATGTCATATCAGACATTTAAGTTATTTTCACCCAGGTTGAGACCAGTGGGGCCAACAGCAAGGAGTGGGGGGCAGGGCTTTCTTGAGCTCTTCCAGATAGGCCTAGAGCCAGTAATGAAACTGGGACAGTTAGATCATGGAAGAAACTGAATTCATTTATCAGCACTACTGTTAGAAAATGGTGCTGGGCCTCTGCTCCTGCTTTGGAATAGCCAGTGACTGGGCCAAGGGAGCTGAAATGCAGTTAGTCTAGAACAGCTGCTTGTCACAGTGACCGCTTGTCTTGAAAGGCGGAGCAGTACTATGCTCGTCAGGGTAGCTGCTAGGTTGCATATGAGAAGAGTGTAAGATGCCCAATCTTTCCATGTTGCTGGGACTCTGTCTGTAGGCCAGGGGTCGGCAACTTACGGCACACGTGCCATAAGTGGCATGCAAGATGATTTTCAGTGACATGCACAATGAATGGGCTCCCCCCACCCGCAACAGGGAGCCCGTGCTGGCAATCCAGCATCATGCTCCCTGCAAGATTGGAGCCAGTGCTGGCTTCCTGTGGGGGGAAGCCCCGAGGCTTCGCGCCGGATCCGGCTTGTGGGGAAGTACACGCGCTGCTCCTCCCCTTGCCACAGGAAAAGCTGCAGCAGAGCCCAGGGCAGGAGACCAAACAGGGTGTATGGTGGAGAGAGCCGCCGCCCCACGGAGAGTGACACGGCCCAGGACAGGAGGGTTAAATCTTGGCATGCCACTTTGAAAAGGTTGCCAGCCCCTTCTCTAGCCAGTGATGGAGAAGTGTCAGTGGCTTTGTGGTGCTTTGCAATGGTGTTAAGGCTCTTGTTATACAGCTGCTTTAGTCAGATGCATTATGCAGTGATTCCACATGAAACTTAACATGGTTTTTCATGCCTTTCTATGCACTGGGCTTTCTTAAAAACCAGAGAAAGATAGTTACTGATTGTTCCTGAAGCAATTGTTGCAGTCTCGGCTACATGGAACAATCAGTTTGTGATAACTTATACAACAGGGAGGAGTTGGAGAATTTCCTTCACTGTGATCCTTTTCCATCCATGTACAACAGTAAAACAAGTGTCGGCACCAAGGGTCTAATTCACAGGTCTTAGATGCTGCGGCTTGTGACTCCTAGGCCCCCTGCAAACTATTGGAATTCACAGACCCAAGTTGGATACCCAGGCTCCCTTTACAATTTGTGGTGAGTGAAGGTGGTGCCTATGGGTGGGGGCACAAGAGATACTTAAGTGAAATGCAGTGGGCTCAGGATATGGATCTACAATCTGTGGTTTAGGCATTCAAGTCAGGGGAGCCATTTCAGATTTTGGCATGGGGCGGGGCAGCAATCTGTGCATGCTGTGATGGGGGGGGGGAGTAAAGTGAGAGCATGGGGGCAGACTTAGGACAGTGGCTTCAGCAGTGCTACTGAGCATGCTCAATACAAGTCAAGCAGCAAATTGGCTGGGATGGGGGCAGAACCAACCTCATCTGCCCTCCCCCTTCCCCATACACACATCACCTCTTTCCAGGGGCTACAAAAGCACTTTTTTGGCAGATAACTTTGCAATTAGCTGTCAGCACTATATCTAATCTAATTCCTATATAAAATAAAGGAAAATTAGACTCACTCAGCTCTAATACTAACATTCTGACATCTTGTGGCAAATCACTTAAGAGACACTGGTTAGCCTTAAAATTGTATATTCTTCGTTTGTTACTAACTCTGCAGAAAAAGGGGGGGGGGAGAGGCTGTCAGATCTCCATCTCAGCTCTGGAAGAGAAGTGGGTACAGCAGGGGACAGCTATTTTTAAGATCTACACAAGAGCATCAGAATGGCCAGATTGGGTCAGATCAATGATCCATCTAGTCCAGTATCCTGTGTTCCAATGTCAGGTGTTTCAGAAGGAATGAACAGACGAGGCATTCATCAAATGGCCGATCTCCTGTTGCACATTCCCAGCTTCTGGCAAACAGATGCTAGGGACACCATCCCTGCCCATCTTGGCTAGTAGCCATTGATGGACCTGTCCTCCTCAAACTATTGTTCTTATGGGAACCCTGTTACAGCTTGGGCCTTTCTGCTATCTCCTGGCAAAGAGTTCCACAGGTTGACCATGAAGAAACAATTTGTTTTGTTTTAAATGTGCTACCTATAAATTTCAGTGGGTCAGTTTCTTATTTATTCCTTTACTAACATAACAACATTTCCCCATTCTATTTTTCCATATCATTCATGGTTTTCTAGACCTCTACTGTACCCTCCCCCCCCCTTAGTCATTTCTTTTCCAAGCTGAAGTGTCCCAGTCTTGTTAATCTCTCATCACATGGAAGCTGTTTGTTGTTCCAATAGATCTGTTTAGATGGGGTCTGCATGCAGTATACAAGATTTGCGCAACAGGGGTGGACCATCTGATGATTGCCTCTTCTGTTCATTCATGACTTTATATAAAGGCAATATGATATTTTCTCTTCCTTTTCTAATGATTCCCAAATATTCTGTTAGCTTTTTAGAGTCACTGCACATTGAGGAGATGCTTTCAGAGAACTATGCACAATGATGCCAAGATCTTTCTTGAATGGTAAATTATTTTAGACCTCATTTTTATATGTATAGTTAGGATATTTTGACACATGCATTAATTTGCATTTATCAACATTAAATTCCATATGCCCTTTTGTTATCCAATCACCCACTTTTGTGAGATCCCTGTGCAACTGTTTGCAGGCAGCTTTGGACTTATCTATTTTGAATCAGCAACTTTTGCCACCTCAAGAACATTTACAGGAAGTTGAACAGCACAGGTCCATATGCAGATCCCTGCAGCACATCACTATTTATGCCTCCTCTTTTTAGTGGAGTACATAGCACTGTTTTCAGGTTGATGTAAGGATCCTTCAATTATTTGAATGATAAACCTTTTTGATATCTTATTACCCTGCCTGCCTAGAAACAAACTTCCTGTCCCAAAAGCAATGCAGGAAGCAACACAACTCTGTTGCAATTAAGAACTGCTACTAGAGCTAGGACATCCCCTTTAAGGAGACATCAAGTATGAAATGCAGGGGTTCAAACTTTGTGGGATGCTGAGGGGTCACTAGCCCCCCCCAAATGGCATCTTTGATTCCAGTCCCAGTTTTAGGCATAATTGTGTGCTCTGGCCCCACTCCAGGAGAGTTCCCTGCCACCCCTGCACTGCTGCCTCTGTATCAGAGGCAGCAGCATGGGGTGCCAGGCAGGAGCTGATCCACGACAGGAGCCAATTTAAAAACCAGCTTCCTGCACAGACCAGCTGCCCTACCAACCCATGCCTCTGCTGGAGGCAGCAGTGCGGGATCGCAGCAGCCCCCATCTGTGGGAGTCCAAGCTTCCCACGTACAGAGGCCACTGCGGGGGTAGAGGAGTTGCTGTGAAGCAATCTCCATGGACAGAGGCTGGTCTGGCAGCAGCCCATCTGGGGGGCAGGTGGGAGGGGGGAACACCAGCTCTGCATGAACAGAGGCTGCTTGGACCCTCCCCTGGCCCCCCTGCAGCAGGGGGAGAGGCAGGCAGCACCATGAAGCTGGTGCTGGGGGGAACTGGCTTTTAAGATGGCTCCCCGCAGCACTGGCTGATACTGAGGCGGGAGGTGGTGGTGGGGAAAATGCGAGTAGTCGAAATGATCAACTGATAAGCCTAGGCTTATTGGTTAAGCACATATTGGACTACTCATTTAAATCTCTAGTAATTACATACTCACCCCCCTGCAAAGGAGCTCCTCCAAGAACTGTATTTATTTACATTAAAACAGCATTATACAAAGTGGGGAAAAAATGACCTTTTGGAGGGGAAGGGCAGCCAAAGGCCATGGCTCTTCCCTGCACTGCCATTTTATTCCTCTATATTCAAACTGTGCATGTTCTGGTCCCTATCTGCATTCAGGAAAATGCCCCTTCCCTCCTGACTTTGTGGATGTTTATGTTGTTTTCAATATGCCTGTTTCTGCCTCCAAAGAAAACTCTTGTCCAAAGATTTTTTTCTTAATTTATTTATGTAACACAGTGTAGAAAGCTATCAATTCATAAGCAATGATTCTGTACAATCATCCTGCAGAGACATTTGTAGGATCCCCATTAATTTTCAACCAGCAGGCACTTTTTCCCTATGAAAGTGCTCACAATTAATAGGGATTCTTTTTCATTTTTTAATTTTTATTAAAAGATCAAAAAGATACATGGAAAAAAATAAGTTTACCTTCCAATGCCTAAAGTGTGCACATAAAACAGGCACAAAGAAACAAATGTGTATTCCCATGATTTCTACATCACTAATACAGCAGAAGCAACCATCTGTACAATAAAATGCAACTGCAGAGGAAAATAACTCATCTGGAATACTTTAAAAAATGTAGTTTTACTTTAAAATGCATAGTGATCAGAAAAAAATACTCAGCAAAGAGAAGCAGCTAAGACACAGGAAGCATCCCCCATCAATTCTTAAAGCATATTTCAATTAGGACTTAATTTTTGCCACAAATCACAAGAATAATATACAATTGGCTAAGGGGCTACATGATAAATAATTGGGAAAGAGACTCTATCCATGCACTAGTTAAATACAGCTAACTTCTTTACAGTACACAAAAAACATTCATTAATAATGTAGTGTAAAGACTGAAATGTAAAGAGAGAAAATACATTACTGATTTTTATTATTTCAAGTTCAGGCATCTACTTGTGTTACAGCACAGCTGTCAAAGGCGATAATGAGTAAATAATAAAACAGAGTGTTTTTTGTTTCTTTCCACGTTATTCTATAATCGAACACCGATGGGCAGTGAAGCAATCATTTTGCTGTCCAACTCATGAGGCTGTTGTGGTGTTCTAGTTCTGCATCTGTTCAAAGAACTTGTAGGTTGGATTTTCATAGCCATTTTGTTGCATCTTGGAAAGGTGGCGTTCCTCTGGTGTCACGGCCGCGTCCACCTAGCATGAAGAGGAAACAGACTACGGTCAGGTTTCCTCTTTGATCCACACAGTGGCTCAAGTTTACTTACTTCTCCCAAATATATGCTGAACACTTAGTGGATTTCTGCTATGTGCATTTAAACACAGATTTGAAAGGTCCAACTCCACAGAAAGAGAAGCAAATGAAGGCCTCACTCTTGCATCCTACCTTCCCAGGAAAAGCCTAATAGTAAGTCTTTAGAGCTTAACCAGAGTCTGTCGACCTGGGCCTGATGGGATGGTTCTCCAGTGAATAAGGCAACCAGCCAAAAGAAAGAGGTTGACTTTCCTCTCAGAAATATCCAGAACCCAAACCATGAAGTGCTTGATGGATCAACACCTTGAGTAGCTCCTGGGAATTAACTAGCCATCACAGCACTTCTCTAAAGAGTAACTTGGAGGCAGGTAAGCTCAGTCCTAGTCCTACTCCTACTGCCTTGGCCCAAAGGAAATTCCCTCCCGACCTAGCCAATGACAGCTTGCCTCTCTGCTGCTGTAATCTGCAGGACAAGAACTAGTCATCTGAAGTGGTTAGTTTTGCTCGAGGATCTGGCAACCAGAAGAGAGCAGGGATGTAAAATCCTGTTTAAAAAGTTAAACCATTAAACTGTATGTTTAATCAGTTAACTAGCCTATGGCACAGTGGGCCTGGCCAGACTGGAGTTATCCCCGGGGCTGCGGTGCGGTGGGCCACGCAGGGCTGTAAATGACTGGTCCACTATCTGACAAGCATATGCTTATTGGGTAATCAAGTAGTGATTTGACTAGTCACTTCCCCCTGCTGCCTCTATGTGAGAGAGGCAACAAGGGGTGGGAGGGAGCAGGAGCTGGTGCTGGGGGGAGCTGGTTTTTAAGCTGGCTCTGACTCCCCCTCCCTCTGCCTTTCTTACAGAGGCAGCAGGCGTGGGGGAAGGAATCCAATAGTTGAGTAGTGACTCGACTCCCTGATAAGCCTAGGTTTAGTTAAGTAGTTGACTACCCGGTTAGTCTCTTACTTCCTGGACCCCTTCTGTGCCAGGTAGGGATGTGTATCAAAATACATAACCACCTTGGAAGAACAGCAATAGGTGGCTTGTGCTGGATCCTATAAGACACTACCTATAGTTGCCAAGTGGGACCTTTCAAATTCACTAATAAAAACGAAAAAAAATAAGGATACTGATGAGGGTCCCAAATCAACAATCCCATAGCATTTACACCCTCTCACTCCAGGTTTGAATCTGTTGCCCAATATCAGTGCTTTGTTTCTGAACCAGTTAAATATTTTCTAGTACACTAAAACGTACTGTTGATTTCTTAGCAGACAGGAACAATAACAGCTCAGTGGTTACAACAAGTTTTCTCCTTCACTGAACATTACAGTCATGTGAAACTATACTCCACTATGCAGACTGGTCTCACCAACTCTGTGTTAAAATACCTAATTACCTCCATTGGCTGAATGAGATAACTGTTGTGTATTCAAAACCTACTATCTCCTGGCTATTGTGTTTAATTCTTGTAATACCCACCAGCTATCTATTTGCTTTCCTTTACCTATGGTGTTTGCCATCACCCTTAAAAAAATTCTACCTTCTGAGAAGACATAGAAGCAGGAAGGACACAGAGGATTCTAAACTATTCTAAAATATTAGCTATAAAATTTTTAATGTGATTTTCTGTAAGTAATGACCTTCAACAAAAATATCTTTTTATTTTTAGCATAAAATAACCTTTTGGATAATGGAAAATTTATTCTCTCAAGAAATCTAATGTAGCAGGCTAGTTTAATCTAACCTTTTCATGAATAAGTAAAGGAGTAGTGCTTATAGAATTGTAAGAGACCTTGAAAAGTCATCTGGTCCAGTCCCCTTGCACTCATGGCAGGATTAAGTATTGTTCCACAATCTCCCCTAGACAATTTATTCCAGTGCTTGCTTAAAGACCCTGATAGGAAGTTTTTCCTAATGTCCAACCTAAACCTCCCTTGCTGCAATTTATGCCCATTGCTTCTTGTCCTATCATCAGAAGTTAAGAATACTTTTCTCCTTCCACGCCTTGCAACAAACTTATGTACTTAAACTGTTATGTCCCCTCAGTCTTGTTTTCGCCATACTAAACAAACCTGATGCCAGATTTACAATATTGGAAATATTTTAGTGTAGGGAGGACAAGACTGTCCCCCTTCAGAAGTTGTTACCTGAAGCTCCAGAGGAAAACCACAGACACGTTGTTTTACACTCAGGGCAAATGTAAGCTAATCTCCCTATTTTTGTGGCCTTGTCTGCTTGGGTTGTGGCTAAGATTAATGGCTCTCATCTTCCTGTATCTTCCTATCAGAACTCTCTCCTATCTCATGTTATCCCACTGACTAAAAAAAAGAAGTGTTTCACATGGGAGAATGTATCAGATAACTTGCCACATCAAAATCAGTCCTATTTTGGCATCTAATCTAAAATCTTCCCTTCCACCTTTGTCCCAATTTCAACTAACTGTACATTGCCTTTAAAAATACCTCTGTACGTGTGAGACTAATCCTTTCCCTTCTCTATCGAACAAGGTCACCAATTTTAAGAACTGGACCCCCTGCTTCTACAGGGAGCTTGTTCCAGAACTGGCTACAGCAAAATTTCTTGTCCCCTTCCTTGGCCACCATTGGAAACAGGATATTAGGTGGGATGGATTGCTGATCTGGTCTGGTCTGGTCTGGTCTGATTTGGCACTTCTATGATCCCTGTACCAGAATGTAATGGGACACTTCTCTTGTGAAAACACTTTCATGAAAGGGTGGTTAGGCCTTTTAAAGCCGAGCCTGCAAAGAGTAATTTTTTTTAGATGTAAAAATGTACACAAGCTTTCTTGGAACAAAACTGACAGGTGTTTCTCTTCAGTCAAACTGAAGACCAGCTGCTGACTAGAGATGAGGTTTGCTCTCGGGGGCTGTTTTTTTACATTTCCCTAGCTTTTGAGAGTAGGGACAAATCTTTCATTTTTTTCAAAAGAAAAAAAAAAAAGCATTGTTATATTGCCAGACTATTACGGTTTCTTTTAGCTGGTGCAAGCAGCGGCTGAATGCTCAGCTTAGCTGTCAACAATCATTCCAATTTATCAAGAGCAGGCAAGCCCTTGGGAACGTCACCTCCTGTCTCCTCTTCGACCTCTGCACTCAAATCCCCAAGACACGTCTGGTACGATGACTTGCTCAGCAGCTAGTGTACAATCTTGCACTTGCATTTTAATGACACCCTCTGAGCCTGCCACTGTTCTGTTCTTTCTACCCTACCTCTCCTAGAGAATCCTTATTACTATGCCCCACAGTGATAGCAGCCCTGATGTCAACAAAAAATTCTCAGCAATTATCTCCATGTTAGTTGGCTGGCTTGTGCTATTTAAATATTTATTTTATTTATTTAAAATATTTTTTACTCCACCTCTCTATTTAAAATATTTAAATTTTTTAAAAGCACAATACAGATATATATAAAAATGTAAAAATACGAGTCCCCAGAGGGACACAAAATCTGCTAAAAACATCTTGAGAGGATACCCTCTTGTCACAGGTTAGCACTTGCCCTATACATAGATATGGTGTATATAACATATTTCAGTGATTTTAATATCTGTCTAGGACTATGTTCTACCATCAAGAATCTGTACATTTTTAATTAGAGCGATGAAAGATTCCTGTTTTAGTCCGGCCGAGTACAACCCATCAGGATAAGTGTAAGGGTATGTCTACACAGCAAAGTTATTTTGAAATAACTTTCCTAGCATCTACACAAGCCAACTGCTATTTCGAAATTAATTCGAAATAGTAGAGGGCTTATTTTGAAATTGGTAAACGTCATTCCACGAGGAATAGCGCCAATTCCGAAATTGCTATTTCGAAATAAGCGCTGCTGGCCGCCCTGGCCACAAGGTAACTTCTGACCTGAGGCCCAGCCGGAACCAGTTCCGGCTGGCCTTAAATGCGATTCAGCGTCCAATCAGCGTAGCTGCGCTATTTTGAAGTAGCAAAAAGCTATTTCGAAATGCATTTTGTGTGTAGACGTGTTATTTCGAAATAACTATTTCAAAATTAGATATTTCGAAATAATGCTGTAGTGTAGACATACCCTTAGATCTTTGGGTAGGGTGACCATATTTCCCTATGTCAAATACAGGACACCAAGAGGGCGGGGCTTCAGCCCCAGAGAGAGAGAGAGAGAGAGAGATTGTGTGTGTGAAGGGGGAGGAGGGAGAAGCTGCCGGTGCTCGGGGCTCCAGTGACTGAAGCTCCGAATGCCAACGACTCCCCGCCCACCCTACTACACTGCAGGGATGAAGTTCACTCCACTGCAGCATGCAGAGTGGGAAGGGGAGCTGCCAATGCTTGAGGCTTCAGTGGCTGAAGCCCTGAGCGCTGGCAGCTCCCCCTCTCCCCGCAGAGGAAATATGGGACCAATGTACCCGTTTTTAAAAAAAAAAGTCGGGACACTGGGAAGAGGCCTTAAAATGGGATGGATGGTTACCTTCTCCTTGGAGTAAAACTAATCTTTTTGTTGCATGCTTATACAGTGCTCAGTACAAGTGGGGCCATGACTGGAGCCCTATACAGTAATATAATACAAGTAATTAATAACAACAGGTGTTCTACACGTAAGAGGACATTGTCTCTGTATAGAACAGCTTACAAATGTAATTATATTAAACTATAAAAACAACGAGTAGTGGCACCTTAGGCTACGTGTAGACTACAGGCTTTTTGCGCAAGAAGCTTTTTCAGAAAAGAGAGCATCCACACTGCAAAAGTGCATCGAAGAAGCGCTGTGCTTTTTCGAAAGATGGCGTTCCAGGCAGTCCCGCATGTAAGCAATGATTGCTATGGACAGAATGGCCACCAGGGCACCTGTGCTTTTTCATAGAATCATAGAATACCAGGACTGGAAGGGACCTCAAGAGGTCATCGAGTCCAGACCCCTGCCCTCATGGCAGGACCTCTTCCCTCTTCTTTCAAAAAAACTCCCGCTTCCCTGTCCACACACGCCTTTTTGCTCTTTCGCAAAAAGGCTTCTTCCTCGTAGAATAAGGATAACTAATTGCACAAAAATCCCTCTGTTCTTTTGATTTACTGTCAAAAGAATGCGCTTGCAGTGTGGACGACAGGTTTCGTCAGAAAAACGTCTGTTTTTCCGACAAAACTCTGTAGTCTAGACATACCCTTAGAGACCAACAAAGGTATAGGATCATGAGCTTTCATGGGTAAAACCCACTTCATCAGATGAGTTGGACAGGAAATACTGAATCCAAGATGTATATATCTATGTGAAGGCTATGATAATGTGGTGGTTAAAACATCACTTCATATCAACTGCTTTTTGCTAACATGGGTCAGTGTCTTGGACATTAAGGAAAAAGGAAAGCAAATATGAGGAATACAAACTAAGCATCCCAATAAGCTTCCAGCTTGTACCAGAAATGATTGAGGCCCTGGCGAAAGGGAATCTGGGGTGCAGGAGCATGCCAAGGCCTGTACTGTACTTATTGACGCTCTAGACAATACCGTACTGAACTCTCTATGTTGTTTGAGGTTAAAGAGCTCCATGTGATCCCTTTGTTCAGAATCAGAGAGGATGAGAAGCACACAGTTCTCTTTGCTTGAGATATGAGGCTGGATGAGATTAAATAAAAAGAATGGAGAGTAATCAGTTCAGAAGAGGAAACAGATGAAATGAAAGAATGGACAAGAAAGCGAACAGATGATCAGGAGCAGCGTACACAATTGGATTTTAAAGGCCATAGAAATAGGTTCATCTACGAAACATTGCAAAATTGGGTAAGTGCTCCTAACAACACTGTAGAATATTCCGAATGAAGGCAAAACCTACATTTGATAACCTAATTTATAATATACTTTCTTTCGCCACCAAATCATGAAATCTATAGATAGAAAAGACTGATTAGGACACTTAGTTTCTCTGTCAGTTTTCACTATTGTAAATTTCCTTGTAATTTTTCTTTTCCAGTTTGGTTTAGAAGTGTCAAGTGATAAGGCTTTTTCTGCTTCTCTGCGGGTGATTTATACCTCAGACTCACTGATCTCATCACCAACCTCTTTGAAGCCTCAGTTTTCCTTTTCTGCTACTTTCTCTTACCCATTTTTATGATAAGTATTTTTCTCCTCTCTTCTCAATAGTTACCCATGTTAAATATTTGTAGATTTATGTCCCTTCTTGGTTATTGGTCTGCTAAGCTATATACATTGCTGGAGCTCTGGAGACTATAACAATTATCTCTCTCTTCTGAAAGACAATACTTCTTGTTATAAGACTGAGCAGGACTCCCTATCATTTCTTTTCTTTATGTAAATAAATAGCCTCTTCTGTCTATACAGACCCTTTTGCTCTCACCCGCAAATTTTCTATGTAGCTAACCCTCATGTGGCTTCAGGAGCTGGTTCTCAAGAAGTTCTATGTTGCATGAAGTAGCAGGCTCAAGAAACCCAGGTGATATTTCCTAGTAGGGATGTCAACATGTAGTCAACTACGCGATTAACCAATAAGTCTTGGCTTATCAGTTAACCTTATCAACTACATTCACTCCCACTCCATGCTGCCTCTGTATCAGAGACAGAAAGGAGGGGAGCGGGAGCTGATGCCCATGAGAAGCTAACTTTAAGCAGGCTCCCCACAAGCACTGGATCCGCTTGTCCTCCCCACCCCCGCACTACTGCCTCAGATAGAGGCATCAAAGGGGGGGGGGAGGAGGGCGTGTAGTTAAGATTAACCGATAAGCCAAGGCTTATTGGTTAATCGCGTAGTTGACTACACGTTGACATCCCTACTAGGAAATATCACCTGGGTTTCTTGAGTCTGCTACTCCATGCAACATAGAACTTCTTGAGAACCAGCTCCTGAAGCAGCCTTTGTCCACGACAAGCCTGGGCCCGCCAATGACAGTGGCTGGATGCAGCAGCCTCCCCTGTCCCCTGCCCCCCATCAGTCTGCAGGGAGCTCGGACCCCCGTGAACGGGGGCTGCTGCCACCCCACGCTGCTAACTCTGATACAGGGGCAGCAGCAGGCAGCCAGTCAGTTTAAAAACCAGCTCCCTGTGCAGTCTCCCCTCGCGGACTGGCTCCTGCCTGGCAGCAGGGGGCTCCCCAGGAGTGGGGCCAGGCGTCCACTGACTGCTGGCCCCACCCCCAGGGGCTATCGAATAGTCATGTAACAGATAAGATTTCATGCAGTTACACGACTATTCAATTACACTATATGGAACATCCCTATAATATGTTGTAAGCAAAGATGTTTGTTTAGGGTTTGTGATTTTATTTTGACATGATGATGCATAACATCTGTACCAATTTTTTTAACTGTTTGCAATAATTCATGTCAATCAATTATTTGCTCCCCTTCCAAAAAATTGTTTGTAGTTGTCCTTCTCTAAATGTTTTGTTTTAAAAGATATTGCAATACCTTTCAAAGTGATTATTGGCTTTTTTTTCTTAAAGCCATTAGATAACAAATAAGAATTTTAGCCCCAGTACAGAATTTTTGGAAAGCAAAGAGGATATTTTAATGGAAACTATTTTGTAACCTTGCACCCATTAACATACATTTAAATAGTCATAGTTTTGAACACAAGGTAAACAGATGGGATACAAATTAGTTTGTCAAAATACAACTAACGTAGACCAGATATTTTAAATGTTATGCCTTTAGTGAACAACCCTAGATAAATTAATCCTCTTTGGACTGAAATATCCTTACTTCAAAGACATTTTGTTAAGAAGAATTTACTGCCTACAGACTTTAAAAAAATGTAAAAGTGCTGTATAAACATTTACTAACTAACCCTCACCATCCCTAGGAAATAGATACGTATTATCCCAGTTTTGCAGGTCAGAAACTAAGGCAGAGAGGTTAAGTGATTAGCTTAAGGCCACAAATTAAAGACACAATCAAAGAATCCTGATGCCTATTTTCAAATATAAACCACTAGACCATAATGCCTTAATATCTGTACTGCTTAATTGATTAGGCATTTGTGCTAGATTCAACAGTCCTCATAGGAGCTAGCCAGCTATTATTATTTATTCATCACTCATTTACACTGCTATTGACATCCTGCTCAGCTGTACATAAGCTGGGACTGTATTTTCAAGAGCGAGGCTAACATTTCTGATTTAGTTCTGTTATGGAAAATTTCCACAGATCTAAGACTATCCTTACCATTTTATTATGAAAAGTTGGAGCTTCTATAGCACAGGATCAGTCACAAGAACTGTTTTTTTTCCTAGGCTATTAGCTTTATTTTTGTGATTAGTGTTCTGAGACTCAAATTTTAAAACTCTTCTGCACTGAATAATGCACTGTGCAGGCTTAGGAAACATCCCTCCTATGTATGCTATGGGACCTGAGGTGTCACTTAGGGTGTATCTAGACTACAGGGTTTTGTCGACAAAAGTGGACTTTTGTCGACAAAACTATACCTGCCATAACGTCGACAGAACTCGGCAGTTTTGTCGATGGCTGTAAACTTCATTCGATGAGGAATAACGCCTTTTATGGACAGAGTTCTGTCGACAGAAGGCGTTATTGCATCTACACTGTTATGTTGACAAAGCGCCTTGCTTTGTCGACAGAACTGGATGTAGTATAGATGCTCTTTGTCGACAGTATCTGTCGACAAAACTTCCGTTGACAAAAGCCTGTAGTCTAGACGTACCCTTAGGTGTATTTGTCTCAGCAGCAATTTAAAGAAATTAAACATTTTCAATTTTGAATTAGATTAAATGTTTGTTATCTGGTGGTTTCTGGAAAGAAATCCTGAAGCTCTTGAGGATTTCCTGATATGATGCACTAATACAAAGTTAATAGATAGCTACAATGAGTGTGCTGGATATCAGTAACAAAGGCAGAAATTCATTTGTTTGGGTTTTTTTTAGTGATATTCTATTTTTTAGTGATATTCTATTAAGTCACAGCAGGTGGTAGAAGCAGTACTACTTTAAATTTATTATGAGCATGTGAGAGATTTACTTGATACACTGGGAAACGAAACAGTTTTCATTCTGAGAAAAGATCTTGCAAGTTTCATATGCTGTTTCAAATCTATCAGTTTCATGTTTGCTGTAAACCAAAGGCTATATTAGCTAGAATTAATCTTGTTGATAAAGTAAAAAGCAATACAATATAGTGTAATCCACAGGCAACCTCCCTTCCCCCCCAAATCCTAATTATTTAGTTAACCTTTTACAAATTAATAAAAAAAAGGCCTTACATGTGCATTTCCAACAATAGTAAAAACTTTTTCAACCAATACTACCTTTGCAGCTGCAGTTAAATTTTAAAGGGAAATCAATATTTCAAGGTCATCAGTCCTGGATAATTCCTGGAGAGATTTTTGCAGATTTTGATTTAATTAGAAGTGGCATATCCAGGGGCGGGGAGGGAATGGTGGTGCGTAAAGAGGTCAGTTGTGATTCAAAGGGCCTGTAGTTCCTGACTGCTTCTGATGTTACTACCCCCGGAGCCAGAGGCCCCTTTGATTTGCCATGGGAGTACAGGAGTACTGCTCTGCTTGGCTGTGAGGGCTGTGGGGCATGCGCTGTGGTCGGGGTGGTGCTAAAGGCTGACTGCCCTTGGCCCTTTCACCGTGGGCTATGCTCCTTCCAGGAGTGCGGCGCCAGCCCTGTACCTTGCCTTGGGGCCTGGCAAAGCTGTCGGCCCCGCTGGGCATATCCTATGGACTGCTATGCTTATGTTGTTCAGATCATTCAGTTCCATCTGGCTGAATAAAATTATTAGTTTAACATGAGACAGCCATACTATTTTCAAATAATGGTTAACTAAGGAGCTGATTTTCTTAGTCCATTTGTAAACACATGGACTTACACCAGGGGTGGGCAAAAGGGCCTCTGTGGGCTGAATCCGGCCCGCAGAGGTCCTGCTGCTCCCCGGCAAATTAGGGTCTGGGGGAGCACGCGAAGCCTTCTCCACTCTGCCCCCGCCCTGCTAGCAGCACGGGGTGGGGGAGCGTGCCAAGCCTCTTCCAGGGCATGGTGCCTAGAGAGAAGGGGGGGGCAAAGGGGCTCCCTCAACCCTTCTAGTTTAGGCCCCCCCATTCCAGGGTGGCCCAGGACTACTTCAAAAATTTTTGAAGTGGCCCCTGGGCAAAAATGATTGCCCACCCCTGATTTACACGCTTGTATGCAGCACTCTGCTGCCACCTCCATTCATGTTAAGTGCAGCTTTCCTTAGTAACTTTTACTCACCTCCACTACACCATGATGGATGGATGTGTACTGTTTTTTCTTCAGCATCACCAAAGTAATGACAATGACTGTTGCTATGACAACACCGCCCACCATTAGTCCGATGATGGCACCTTTGTTTGAACCCACATCTTCAGCAAAGAATACCTAGGAAACAAAAATAAAGCAGATAAGTAATGAAATCCCCGTTGCTATTTAGCTAAGTTGTATGCTATGCAATTTACAAAGTGCTGACATGGACTTTACAGAAGTGTTATTTCATGACTCCAACGTTCCAATCTCTTCAGCAGTGCAGCAACCTGGTCACTGTCACAGCAGGCTCTCCCTGTCATAGAAAAGGTACACAAGCAGTGTGGGAAGTGTGGAAGAGCTCCTGTCTGACGCATACTGGTTCTGTGGATGAATGGAGGACTTATCTCCACGGCTGCCAAGCCAACAGCACCCTTCTGTTTTAGAGGCTCTTGTAATATGATATGTAATTGCTGCTCAGGCTAGCGTAGCAGATAGCCACTCAAAGGTAGAGAATATGTACATTCTCCCAATATTTTCCTGCAATCCTCATCAATCACCCTGGGATTTGTGTAGCTAACACATGAAATGTTTCATGAATTTACATATGGTCAGGACTCGTTTGGGTAAGCATCATGTACTTGTCCAATATAAAGGTTTATTTCAGACCTACAGGATAACAATGAAGTCTCCATATAACTGGCTGGATTAAGGGGAGAAAGCAAAGTGATTTATCTCTTTGAGGTGTCTACTAAGGGAAATCATGCTACTCCAGAGTGAGGAAAAATTTTAAATTCATTTTTATATAATTAAAATAACTACTGCCCGTCTGCTTCTTAATGAGCTTTCTTGTTTATAATCAGATTAAGGTCTCATCTACACAAAGACTAAGGCTACGTCTAGACTGCAGTGCTTTTCTGGGATACCAGAGGTATCCCGGAAAAGCAATGCCGCATCCAAGGAACGTGCCTGCTTTTTCAGAAAAATTTTCGGAAAAGCGGACATGCTCTTTTGCCATCCCTGTAAACCTTGTTTTACGAGGAAGAAGGGATGTGTCGAAAGAGGACTTTTTTCCAAAATTTGGCACAGTGTTGATGCACCAAATTTCTGAAAAGCCTCTTTCGACAGTAAAGCGGAAAAAGAAGTTTCTTTTTCTGATTTATCTGTGCAGTGTAGACCTAGCCTAAGTGCCTGGCTAGCCAGGGCATGAGCATACAGTACACTAGCTCACCACACACTAAGTTGCTGTGTAGACTCTGCCATCATGCATTAAAAAGTTCTGTAGTGCACTCTGACATACGTTCACACTTTGGCTTGGTGCGCACTAGGTCTCTGTAGGCAAGCCCTAAGTCTGTATGCATTAAATAGAGGAGAAATTATTTGCTCTTTATTGTATCTTCATTTAGCCAGCAGGGCAAGTTAATGTCACTATGACACTTTCTTCATCTTAAGAAATCAGCTGAGTATTATGCTCTTTGTGTCAGTCTCCTTTTTTAAATTCTCATCTAAGAATCATAAAGAGCTGTATCACATTTGCACTTGTTAAAGAAAACAGTCTTCCATGAAAAGATATTAAAACATGCACATTAAATATGCTGTTCCGTTACTGTCAGCAAGAGATGTTTAAGCAATGTTAATAATGCCATGGAACAAACACAAAATGTAGAGAGTTTGCCATGTTAATGTCTCCTGCCAATTTTACATGCATATAAACAAAAACACGTGAATATACTTATTTTAAATTTAGATAATTTGCTTCTTACGGGTTAGCAAAAGAGCAAGAGCTGAAGGATTTTCAGGTATTATGTATGATATTGCTAACACACAAATATTCATTAATAGAAAAATAATTGCAACTTCAGATCAATTACTAATTGCAGCCCTGCATTATCTACTATATATTTGAGAGTTTGTGCATCTGTCTAGCTGTCCATTTGTTCAAGAAATCCTAAACGCTAAGAGCTAGGACCACCAAATTTGCAATGCAGCTTCCTCGTATCATAACTTAAAGCAAGGTCAGGGTTTGATTGTTCCAGGACAATGGGATGTGCCTGGAATTCAACTGTTTCTCATAAAATGAAAAGGAAGGGGTCTGGTAGGAGGGACAGTTATACTGTAGAATTTACCACAGGGTCTGTATGTCTGTTCCCTAGCTGGGCAACATGCACCCCCCTCACAGCTGTACAGGTACTTCTCACCTGGTCCGAAGCTGCTGTGGTAAAAGAGGTCTGGGGTAGTCTTTTCTCCCTGGGGTAGGTATAGATATGCTCTAAGACATGCGTTCCCAAACTGGGGGTTGGGGGTGTGAAGAAATTCCGGGAGGGGGGAGGGGCGCGCGCAAGGCAACCCCATTCCCTCCCCCCCTCTGTCAATCTCCCCCCTTAAGTTTTACTGCCCCAGTCAGTTCCTTTTTTTTTTTGCTCAACAAGTTTTGCTGCTATGCGGGGCCGGGGAGGCGTGAGGGTTTCTCAAAAATCAAAAAGGGGGCATGATGCCGAAAAGTTAGGGAACCACTGCTCTAAGATATGCAAGATGCTAGAGATGGGGACTGGGACAGCTATAACCCCACTGGGCCAGCAGGAGGCAGCAGTGGAGACAGGGACAGCTACCTACTATATATTTCAGAGAGTTTGTGTGTCTGTCCCTTCCCTAACTAGAGGGACCTACACCCCTCCCCTAGCTGTACAGGTGCTTCTCACCTGCATACTGAACCCTCATCCCCAGCCCCACCCCAGACCAATGATTTAAATAAAGAAAAAAAAAAACTTCTTGAGTTAAGGACCCGAGCAATGCTGGGTAAATCTTCTAGTGTTATAATATGAATTCACAGCATCTCAGTAACAATTCTAAAAAGCCTCTTTAAAAATCTTCTAGATGAGAAAAAAATAATCTAAGAGAATATCTATACCTACTGTTTTCAATTTACACCTAATCGGGTGACAATTTGAAAGATAAAACTATGGCAATAAGAAATTTACTGTCATGTATTTTCAGTCACAAGTACATTTGAAAAAATAAAGGAATACTAGTTCAATATATGCCTTCAATAAAAACTAAACTGGCATGATATATGAAGAGGATGACTTCCTAATTAATAGTAAGTCATGGTTCTGGCTATCAGTAGACAACACAGGATAGATAGTACAATTTAAAATCAGTTCTTAGAAATACAACATTCCTTTTACTACATACAGTATATTATCTTTCCCCACTAGCACAGTAGAGGGAGCTGCAGTTCTTAACTGCTTGCACAGATATCTGCCACTGTCACTGACTGTGTGAGACACGGGCAATAAAAGGAAAATAAGTATTGAAATGGACTAGTAAGTGCCAGGTTTCCTCTCACCAGTTACCTTTCTCATAATATTTAACCCTTCTGAGCAAGGTGTGGCAGAATTTCCCAAATTAGTGCTAATACATTTTGAATTTGCTTCTCACCCTGGGAATTCTCAGCATCAAAGAGATGAGTATCTTTTTACACAGTCATTACTTAATTCAAACGCAAATTTGAGTCCCATGCTAATTTTAATTTTTCAGCATTACTTAGGTTGAAGAATATATTTAAAAAAGAAACCTTTCAAGTTTATTATTAGGATTTTAGAACTCTAAGATAGGAGATTGACAAAAGAGGAAGCAAGAAAACAGATTTAATTATTTGCCTGTAGTACTGAAACACTGCTGAGAGAACCTTTCACTACTTTGGTCCTGATCAAAAACTTTTCTCTTTCTGAATGGGCTTTGGATCTGTCCCTGGTGGAAGATACAAAACTATCCAAATGAGAAAATGTATCCACAGGATTCACAGTGCACTTTCAGTGTATTTTATTGCTTACTGTACAAAAACAGCTAACAAAATAAAGATATAAGAAACTGCAGTTGCAATTTAAATCTAGTGGAGAATCTCCTCCTCTGAAAATGAGTGAGAGAAGGAAAGGAAGGATGTGGCAAACCCTTTATAACCTTCAGCATAGTGTTTAGAGCATTGACATGGGATGTCCTAACTCTCCTGGGAAGGCTGGGATGATCATCTGAGAGGCAGGATCATCTTGAACCCAGGTACACCAATTGCTGGCTGAATGCCCTAACACCTGGGCTAAAGGTTACAAGGTGAACAATGCAGCTGCCTCTCCCTGCTGCTGTTTCTTCCAAGAATGGCTTAGGTGACCTCCCCAGGAGAGGGTTTAAAGCTGTGAATGCCAAGTGGAGACAGTTGCTTAACTCCAGTTTAGAGGGGAGGCAATGCAACTCCTGTTGAGGCAGGGCTTAGGCTATAGCCTTTCCTTGGTGTTTCCTATTGGCTAGCCTCACTAATTCCCATCTCAGCATGACTTCTGCAACTCCCATTCCTAGGTCCCTTCCTCCCCTCATGCACCATATAGGGAGTCCTCAGTCCTAGTAAATGCCACTAGGTGCTTAGAGTTGCAGTGCCTACAACCTTTTGCGAATCTAGGCCCTGAGTGCCTGAGGGAACATGGCAATGTTTTGAGTCCAGCTCAAGTGGCCTGACTACATTTGGCCTAAGTGATATTCCAGGATTGCACTGGCATCTGAACCCGATGCCTGGGTGGGAGTGCTGCTGTGACTTAGCTGAAATCCTTTGCTTCTATGAGGTAACGACAGAACTGAACGTGAAAACCTCTTTGTTGTTGTTTAGTTTCTGAATGCTTCAAAATTTCAGACAAGCAGGTTGGGATATGAAATCCTAGGCCTGAGGCCTTATGTTTTCATTCCCCACCTCCATTGTCACATTTCCTCTCCCTGACCTGTTTGTATACCTCGTGTTAGTAATGCAGCTTAGCTGGGTTTACAGAGACAAGGTGGGTGAGGTAATATCTTTTAGTAAACCAACTTCTGTCAGAGAGAGAGCGACAAGCTTTTGAGCTTACGCTGGGCTCTTCTTCAGGCCTGGGAAAGGTACTCAGAGGGTGCATTTACACTGTAACTGAACACCAGCAGCTGAGTTGTGACGTCTGTTGTGGGCTCAATGGGCTGTTTAGGTGTGGTGTAGATGCTCAGGCTTTGACTGCAGCCTGAGTTGGGACTCTCCCATCACTTAACCAACCTGAGCCTGAATGTTCACACCACAATTAAATTGTGCCTTCGCTAGAGTCAGCTGGCCTAGGCCAGCCATGGATTTTTAATTGCAATGTAGGCATACCCAGAGCCAGCTAAACACAAAATTGAACTGAGTGTTTAGCATAAGTAGTTAGCGCATTGTTTAAGGGCCCATTCAAGGTGAGTGGTCACCTTCATCATGAGTGGTCCCTTATAGCAATGTTTCTCAACAACCGGTCAATGAGATCTCCCCCCTACACTGTTCAAGAAGGCAGCAAGCCAGTCCTTGGCGTCAAAAAGACTGAGAAACACTTCCTTAGATGAGTTTCGCAGCCCTGAAGAAGAGTGCCATATCACTTGAAAGCTTGTAAAGTCTGTCTAATAAAAGATATTACATCACCCACCTTGTTTCCCTGATATGTTTGGAACAAACTGACCTTCCAGAAGTATTTTACTCATGTCTAATGATGCAATGAGAGTGCATGATACAGGCCATACTTGGCATAAATGACCATATAGATTGGTTGGTAACTGATGCACAAATATGATAATTGTTGGTTTACGTTCCCTCTCATACTAATTTTACACTGTTGTATTTTCACTGAATCCAATAGAATTATTCCCAATTTATACCCATCTAAGAGGAGATCAGATTGTGTGTGTGTAGGTGCATGAAAATTAGGTGTAGATATTTTTCCAAACCACGCAATTAAAAAATGTGGGCCACAATGTCCCTGTAGGCAACGACATTATTAGCCACAATCATTCAAAACAAACTCAAAGCTTGAGTAGTTCACTTACCAATTTTTGATGATGCACTTCATATCCTGAATCATGTCGGAATTCTGCATCCATCTTTACTTCAGAGATCTCTTCTGTTTTAACATTGGTCAACCCAGAACCTGCATTGATCGCAATGAAATAATTTATTAAACTCACCACTTAAATAATTAGCTAGCAAAAGATGACAGCATAAGGCAATGGTGACATTCACATAAATGCGGTGTAATGTAATGTGAAAACTGAGCTGGAGAAGAAATGAAGTATATCCAATTCTGCCTTCCCACTGTCAATGAGCCAGTAAAATTCCTCCTCTGTTAATATTTCTCAATTGGAGGTGCACGCACCAAAGTTCTGCAGTATGAATAGGGCCCTACCAAACTGACAGCCATAAGAAACGCGACACACACTGAAATCAGGTCTCCCCTCATAAAATCTGGTGTTTTATGTGCTTTTTCCCTATATGATACAAATTTCGCAAGGGAGACCAGTGCTTCTGAAATTGGGGGTCCTGACCCAAAGTTGCAGTAGGGTCACAAGGTTATTTTAAGGGAGTTGCAGTACTGCCACCCGTACTTCTGCAATGCTATCTTCAGAACTGGGTGGCTGATGAATGTTGGCTGCTGGCTGGGCACCCAGCTCTGAAGGCACCATGCTGGAAGCAGCAGTGTAGGAGTAGCAATACCACACCATGCCATCCTTACTTCTGCACTGCTGTTTGGCAGTGGCTTTGCTTTCAGAGAGGCACTCTCCAGCTGTCCAGAGCTGAAGGCAGTGCTTTGCTAATCAGTGAGGTGGCATTTGAATTTCTCCTGGGCGGCCCCACAAGCACACAGCTTATAGGGTACACTGTCCTGGACCCTTGGTTTAAGAAGCATTGCTTTAAACCATGCAAAGGATCCCATTTTAAGGCTGCTTTTGATCCTCCTTACAATACTACATAAAAAAAGAGGGGAAAATCCTCACAATTTCACATTTTGAGGCCATTTTTCTTGGCATTTAGACTGTTTTCTAGCATATTTGATTTATTAAATTAGCTATTCACAATTTTTAAAAAGGGATTGTGATATCTGAGATATATAAGATCACATTATACCACTACATTAAAACAGAGTGGATTGTGACATTTGCAAAAGTCAGTTTTTAAAGGCATGAATAGTAAAATGTTTAGGGAGTTGCAGTTTGAAAGATACATAATGCTTTGGTCAAGGAAAGTGAGGGAGGATAAATAAAGAAAGAGATGACAGAGTAATTTTCTTTTTAGCTCCAAACAGGCTAAGACTAATTTTTCAAAGTGAATGGAAACTCCTGGATCTGTTTAAGTGACACTCTCTCCTGCTCCACAAAATACATATTTGGATTAGTGGGAATATGCTCAGGAAATGCCTCTCTTTTCCAGAGGTGGTAATTAAACAACAGGGTCTAAATGTCTTCACAAACATATTATAACAAGAAACAGTTAAGAACAATGTTAAACTTACAGTGTCCACATGGTAAATACATTATTCTTATTATCAAGCATAATGAAACATAAATATAACTAAAACATAGCAAAAGAACCTTAATTCTGACAAAATAAATGCTGTTCTTTCATCCTCAAGTACCATATATAAAACACAATACAAAACCTGTTTGAAAAAGAAATGTAACAAAACATTAATAAAAGAGCTTTAAGTGCAAGTTCACAAATAATTTTACAGAAAATTATTTTCCCTTTTAAATCACAAACATCTTTATTTATGCAGCAATTCTACATATTTTAATTTAAAAATCCCACTAACTGATAACATTTCCTATCTAATATTGTCCATTAACAGAAAATGTTTTGATCCAGAAAGAGGATGATAAAACTTCCATAAGCAAAACTGCAGACTGTGTTATGATTAAATATTTTCTTTATACTTGATAAGAGTAACATGTTTGCTTATTATATGTGCAACTCAAAATATGAAACAAACATGTTTTGCCTTGCTTTTAAGTATTTAGGTTAAATGTAGTGATATGTAACTACACTGCTGCTGTTTAGTAACCTTAATTAATTATTTTTAAAATGTACTTTATGGTGCTTTGAGCTATAATTTAATTGCCCTATTATTGTCAAAGGAAAAAAATGACATTTTAAAATCTTATAATAAAATTACTCAAGAGAGTGAAACAATTGCTGTGGGAATACTCCTGTCAAATAAAGCAGCATTTATGTAAATATGTGTTTAGACCTTTAAAGAGAGACTGAATTAGGGACGTTAAATATCAACTGACTAATCGAATAGTCGATGCACTTTCATCGACTACTCAATTAGTTGATAGGGCACCTCCACCTTTGAAGTGTAGCAACAGCCTTGGGCTGTTGCTACACTTCAAAGGCGGAAGCGCCATGTGGAGCCCGTGTTAGCTGGGGACTCCCCCACTGACCCCGGGTTCCATGTGGCGCTGCCGCTTTGAAATGCTGCGGGGAGCCTGGTGTCAGGCTGGGGGGACTCCACAGCTGATCCTGGGCTCCACGTGGCGCTGCCAGCTGGCCCCAGGGTACATGCAGCGTTTCAAAGCGGCAATGCTGTGTGGAGCCCAGGGTCTGGCCCCAGGCTCCAAGCGGTGCTGCCGCTTGCAAGTACCCCCTCCTCTTTCTTCCCTTGCTGCCTCTTTCTGATAGAGGCAGCAAGGGGGAGAAGTGACTAGTCTGTCACATCCCTAGACTGAATCTCCCTGGGATGCTAGTCATTTGTGTATTTTTTTACTTCATAATTTGTAATTAATTCATCTACTGCTTATACAGCTGTGCAGGACACAGCGGGTTTGGTTTGTGATGGTCTACACTCCCAATCTTTATTCCTATGTAGCCTTATTGGAGGAGTGCCCCTGAAATACCAGATGGAACAAGGGATGTTAAATTTAGTTTAAGCAACTATTTGACTAGTCAATGGAATTTCCACCAACTAGTCAATTAGCCAATAAGTGGGGGAGCCGCAGCGGGGTTAGCTCCCGGCAGGCTCCTAATACATTTAAAAAGCAGAGGCACAGTGTCTGGGACTGGGTGCAAGCTGGGAATCAGCTGATTTCTGGCTCATGCCTGGTTCCCGCTACCCCCCTGGAGATGGTACTGGGGGGAACCGGCTCTTAAGCTGGCTCCCCCCAGCACTGGCTCCTGCTACCCCCTCCCTCCCCGCTGCCTTTCTCTGATAGAGATAGCAAGGGGGGAGGAGGGACTAGTTGACTATCCAATAAGCTTATGCTTATCGGATAGTTGACTAGTTGCTTATATCCCTAGGTGGAGCATCTAAGGGACTTGCCCCTGGACTACAAGCAGCGAAGATGACAGACGTTCAGAACTGTTTCCCAGATTGTCTAAAGTGCAGGGCAGAGATAGAACTGACTGGCTAGCAACACTACCACAACCAGACACAGAAGCTAGGTCTACACTTCAGCTTATGCTGGCATAAATTATGTTGCTCAGGAGTGTGAATAAACCACTCCTCTGAGTGACAGAATTTACGCCAGCATCAGCGGTTGTACACGAAGTGCTTCTCCCACTGACTTTTGCTACTTGTGGAAGTGGGATTTTTTTTTTTGGTTATGCGGATTGGTGAAGACTCTCTCCTGATGGACTGCAGCAGTAGCTCTGTATTTACAGACATACCCAAAGGCCATGGTTTTACCCTGGTTGGTTGTGTTTAGAGTGTAGCTGGGAGGGAAGCATCAAAGCCATTGAGGAACTTTCTGGCTCCCCACATTCCTACTCTAGGGAAGACTGAGTCCTTTTAGGATTTCTGGGACACTGAATAGTATCTGTCACCAGAGAGCAGAAACCCAGGAAGTCGAGGAGACTCAGAGTCAGGGTTAACTACACACTGAAATCGAGAGCATAGCAATACAAGGATGAGCCTACTCTGCTGGATACTTTGTAAGCACACCCTTGTTCATTTATTTTGCTATTTTACTTTAAGTTGGCTTCTGTCTTCAGTGCTGCACCATCCATCTAAACTCACTATTTGCCTAAGGAAGTCCCGGGAGGGATAAAGGGCGGTTTGAACTGGCTCTATATTTGTGAGAGGTACAGTTTATGTACAGTAAAACTCCAATAGTCCGGCATCCAATAGTCCGGCACTCCTGATAGTCCAGCATCAAAATGGCAAGAGGCTAGTGAGTGAGCTCCGGCAAAAAATGAGTCACAAGGTAACAGCGGCAGCAGCTGAACTGAGCAAAAAGGGTAAAAAAGGCTTTAAAAAACTAAAACATTACAGTATGCTGTATACAGTATGTACAATAAAAAGGGTTAAGAACACTTTATATACAGTATATAATGTATACAGTATATATATAACCAGCTTATAGTACCTCCTGATAGTCCGGCATATTTGATAATCCGGCACCACCTAGGTCCCATAGGTTCCAGATTATCGGAAGTCTACTGTACTATTATCCTGATATCTTTCCACTGTCCCTTATCTTGTGTTCCTCAGTTATTGCTGTAGTACTCAGGGATAGAAATTTCATTTGTGTGTGCACTCTGACTGACACTTCTCTATAACAGATTGTGCATTAAACATTTTTCCAAAGGAAAATCTGCATAGAGAGGGAGCTAGGATCTAGTGATGTTACTGGAACTCTTACTCCTCATGCTGCCAGTGCCACTTATCTGCTGTGTGATTTTAAGCAAGGCACTGAAGCTTGCTTTGCTTCATTTTTTTCATCTGCAAAATGAGGGTGATGTACGTCTGTAAAGATGTATGAGATATCTTGGGATGGCAAGTGCTGTATAATTGCATAGGATTAATAATTTTACATATACTTCTTAAGAGTTGATAAAATCTGTGTTTTGTTAACTCTTTTTACTTGATACATTACTGCAGGGTTGTCTGAGAGAACTGCAGTGAGCAAATTCAAAGAAGAGTTTTTAAATCTTGAAACGCAACATAAAATCCTTCATTTTAAAACTTGCTTTTAAATTGATGTATAAAAAAAATCCCCAAATGAATCAAATTTGGCCGGTCTCTCCCTGGCATGTGTTGGTGCAGCTGTCTGCAAATGCACTGTAAATTCTCATGGAAATTATTTTTTTAAAACCCCATGTGCATGCAAAGAAATAACTAGTGTGTTATTTATTAAACCAATGATTTGAAAATTTCCTATTGAAAATTTTTTTGGGGGGATTTAGAACTATAAGGTGTCTGAAAATATATAGCACATCACAATTTCAGCCAACTTCAGGAAACAGATTTGCAAATATATTTTAAAGATTTTTTTTTGCTCCCAACCCAAGAATTTATTTGCCAAGTTTCATCAGAATGCCAGCCTTTTGGCAAAGAAAAAGTAACTCAAAGATTTCTTTGAAAGAAGGAAGAAATAGCAAAGTACACATCAGAGCTACATGGTGAGTCATTGCTGTGGTACGCTTTTCTTTTTTGATTTGGTTAAAACAACCGAATTATTCTCATTAAAAGAGAAAAGTGATTATTCGTGGTACAAAAATTATCAATAGTTCACTTGTCTTGTCTGCCCACACCTCCTCCAGAATGTCACAGGTGTTTTAATGATACTGCAAAAGAAATAGTCTTTTAGGAAATCTTTGCATATATTGGGGCTAGTACTACCTAAGCCCACCATAATTACAGAAGCAAGGAAGACAGAGGTTACTGAATTTGCTACAGCATTAGGGAGACAGGAAGAAAGAGGGAAATAGAAAATGTTCTATGAGCACAGTCCCCTCAAAATGATTAGATAATTATTTATAGGAGGCCCCTGACATGCGACTGCCTGAGTTCTGACCCCCTGCACTTACAACCGTTTTTGTAAGTGTGGAAGGGGCCGGAAACCCCTGACTTACGTTTCGGCCCCGCATTTACAACGGCACATGGCACCTATCATAAATGAGGGCTTGAGTTACGACGCCCCCAACTATGACACTTCCCCAGGAACGGATCGCGTCGCAAGTCGGGGCCTCCTGCATACAACAGTCTGACAGCTACGTTGGGAAAATCCTAAAAGGCCACATAATTTGAAAACCAGACACAAACTTTAATACAAGTAGGAAGAAGTGATGCTATAATACCTGTGCACTGTGGACCATAAGACCCATTGTTAGGTGGTGGTATTTGGATTTAGCAAAGGTACCCACAATTAAGAACCTGATCTAACAGGAAAGCAACACTAGCATTTTTATTTGCACTGAGCGTTGGAAATTCTGGCAGTACTGAATAATAGGCTAGTTTTTCCATTTTGCCTTCACTTTCCAAGAGCAGGGATACCAAGTTAATAAGGAGTTACTGAGATGTAATGGGCTAATTTGTGTATTTTTTTAATGCTATTATCAATAAAAATATATTGGGATATAGGCACTAAGAATTCAGCTATAAGAAATTAAACCATACACAAGTGACTTCTGGATAGAAATCATTTTTAATATAGCAGCACTTACAGTGCAACTATCAGCTAGGACAGTGTTTCTCTACTTTTTTTTTTTAAATCAAGTGCCCCCCCCCCTTTTTAAATACAAGTACCCCCAGTACCTACAGTTTTCAGACACGCAATTTTTTTTTTCTATCATTGCAACACATTTGTTTAAACAACTTGATTGTAAGCCAGGCGGGCAATGACATTTTTGGGTATAAAAAGTACAAAAATAATAAAACGCTGTAAAACTTCAAATAAAAATTCAGTTTTCTCCAAATTTCAGTTGTGTTGTTTTACCGCCCAGACTTCTCTCAAGTACCCCTAAGGGTACTTGTACCACTGGTTGAGAAACACTGATCTAGGAGGTGTTAGTCTTTTCATTACGAATCCTTTCTATGTGAGGGGTTTTCAAAGCTTGGCATTACATTTTGTTATGGGCTGAAGTTAATTGCTATAAAGTTCTCATTGTATGGTACATTTTTTGTTATAAATAATTAAATATAAATATTTGTCTAAAATTAGAATTGAAAAGAAAATACAGCTCCAGGTTGTTGGCTATGAAGTTTTGTATACATCCATATATTTTTACCTTCCTATTGACCTATTTATTCTAATTTACTTCCTTTTGTAGGCAGAGAGAAGAATATATGTATTTAGGTACAATTCTTCTTCTGTTCCATGTTTTATGAATAATATATAGGAAGCAGAGTGTGCTAAAGCACTAGGCTTCATTTCAAAAGTCTGTCATACAGATGCTGTATGAGCATTAGGGAAAGTCGGTCACATTGCAACACCACTGACTATAGGTAATTGCTCAGAGAAACGCTTCTTCCTTCCCCCATTTTTTTAAACTTAAACCAATGTTTCTCAAAATCTCAGAGGGGTAGTCGTGTTAGTCTAACTTAAACAACGAATGGTCCTGTAGCACCTATGGGTACGTCTACACTGCAGAGGAAGATCGAAGCTGACGCTGTCTATCTTCCAGGGTTCGAATTAGCAATCTAAGTAAGACAGCTAATTCGAAATGAGAGAGGTGCTCCAGTTGATGCCACTAACCCTGCTTTCATGAGAAGTAAGGGGGGTCGAAGGGGAGAGTGTTCTTCTTTTGACTTCCTGCAGTAGACAGAGCCAAAAGCTGAGTTAAACTACTTTGATTTCAGTTATGCAATTAACGTAGCTGAAGTTGCATATCTTAATTAGACTTTGTCCCATAGCGTAGATATACCCATAGACACTATCTATCTATCTATATATATATATACACACACACACACACACATTAGTTCACGAGCTTTAGTGGGCACAACCTAGGGTGTGTCTACACAGCACGGCTTAACTCGAAATAAGCTATGCAAATTGAGCTATGTCAATTGCGTAGCTTATTTCGAAATAGCTTATTTCAAAATTGGCAGTGTCTACACAGCACTTATTTCAAAATAGAGCACTCTTCCTCTGACTTCCCTTATTCCTCGTATGATAAGGGGTTCAGGAGTCAGAGTACGAAGTCCTCCAGCTTGACAGTATTTTGACATTATTTCGAAATAACTGCTTGCTGTGTAGACGCGGACTTAGTTATTTCAAAATGATGTTGCTATGTAGATGTACCCTAAGGTACTACAGGACCACTTGTGTTTTTAAGTGTTTCTCTAAGTGGGCCATGGGACCGTTCTGAGAGAGCTGCTAGTGGGCCCACACCACTTTCTTTAAAGGGTCTTTAGCCATGGAGCCTTGCGGCTCCCAATGGCTCCAGTTCACTGCTTCCAGACAAGGGGAGCCATGGGAAGCAGTGGCCTGGGAGTTTCTGCTTCCTGCATCTCCCCATGGCTGGAAATGGTAGACCAGAGCCAATGGAAGGCGTAAAACTTCATGACCATGGATCCTTTAGATAAAAAAGCATTGCGGGCCCGCTTAAACTATGTTGGGGGTTTACAGAGACTTTTGTACTCCAGGTTCAAGAACAAGCCCTCTTTTCATGACTGTTTCTGTAGAACTCTTACTACTCTACGGATTGGACAGTTCTTCACATTCTCTTTAACATTTTCTGACCTGATTGCTCGAGAGAGTGATAATTATTAGGTGACTAGACTCTCTATGAAACCATTGCCACAGCTGATAACACTGTGAGCAATCTTTCTGATACACCTAAGCTGCATTATTTCTCCTGGTGATTTCTAATTTACTTGTGATCTCAAGAAAATCCTACTATTTGCACAGAAATAAGGTGGCTATTATGAGAACTTCCCACTTAGCAATACATCAGTCATTTTTTAAAAAAATGTGTGTGGGCATTAAACATCTGTGGGTGTTTTTTTTAAGATTCTGAGCACCCACTGGCAAATCTGACAAGTTAGCTCATAGCAATACTCTTGAGTCTAGCTATACGGTGTCCAACACTCTAGCCACATGTGACTATTTGACTTGAACAATGTGGCTATCTGGCTGGTTCAGTGTGGCTAGTTCGCTACAGCAGTAGACACTATAGTGGCTACTGCTTCAGAACTGGTTGGACACCACAGATCTAAATGTTCATTTGTTTCCAAGCCCACCAGGAAAGCCTGATTATGAATGACAGACATCAGTATTTTCACCCTCCAGAAGCTGAAACTGAAGCATCAAGATGATTACCCGAGGACTCTTAAAGGGAAAATGGTTTGGAATCGCTATAATTTTTTTTAACGTCTTTCACCTGCTTCTGTCCCTTTGTTACTATTTGTAGTTTTACAAACACACCCTAATATTTCATAATGTTTTTCTCTTCTCTGATGTATGATAGAGCAGCCAAAACACTGAAAACTAACTTTCTATACATAAATGCAGTGAAATCAACTATATTCAATGCAAAATATTTCCTTCTTTTAGTTATAATAAATTGATGTTTTATTTGTAATACATGGTTAAAATTCAGACAGAAGGATAATTTTTAAGTTTATATCATTCCTTCTGCATTTAATACTTTGAGTTTGATTATCTATTTTAGTTGTGAAACTTGGGGTAGTGTCTATGCCCCTGTAAATAGCTCTGAATGCTTGAAAATTACCTGTATTATAACTTCAATCTGTGATGAAAAAAATCAGGTGGGTATCTGTTGCCAGATGCTCACACTTTGGGCAGATTGGCAGAAAGTCTCACTATGGTGTTTACACATTATTTGTGACCTGGCTTGATCAGGTTTTTAAGAATTCAACATGTCTGCTGATAATCTGCAGCAGCTCCATTTACTGATGAGATCAGAGCCTAAGTGAATGTTTAACAAAAAACCTGGCAAATAAGATTGTTTGAGCCTAATGAATAATTGTTTGGTTCATCCCAACATTGGATGGACATTAGCAGTGTCTTCAAGACTTCCTCATGTCAGTCAGCAGAGACCTCTGAGTTCTGTGAAAGTGTTCTCTCTAAGTTGGTGGTGAAGGATACCACACTGTCTCTTATGTATAGATAGCATATTGTGATATGTTGTATGGCTTTAAATTTCCAACTCTATCACAGCCCCTCTCAAAAATCTACCATTCAACCTTGGATGGACCATTCACTACACTGGTACCAGTACTCCTTGTACATTTCTTTGGTTGTCAGTGGTAATTGTACTAAAAGAAACAAAGAAGCCCATTACCAATGTTATAATAGCTGTCACTTAATGAAATGAAACCTGAATGTGGCAAATTGGTGCAAGAGTATGTCTTGTCTTATATCAATTTCTAACACATTTCCCCCACCTCATTTATAAAAAATATTTACCATGAACAGGGGTCTCTTAGCAGCAGGCTTTTGATTATGAATATGAAAATGCCAATCAATACTATAACAAGCATAAACAAGTCAATAAAACATTATGTAGGAAAAGTAGCATGAGTAGAAAAATCCTTGTAAAGCAGACAAAGTAGGATTAAAGTATGAGTATATTTTGTGGGTGAGAGGGAATGAAAATGCTGCATACATTGTGATATTTTTATCTCTCTTTAGGAAGATACGGATCGCACGAGATAAAAATACTTAGGTGCTATAAGGATGTTCCCTGATCCCAATATGTTTAGAATAGCATATGCCTAGATCTGTAACTGATGGGATTCCTGGCCCACTAGTCTTAAATAGAATAAATTGGCACTCTGCACAAAACTAAAAAAATCAGTTAGAATGATATTATAATTATATGTCCCAGGCTGAATCTTGAACTGTATGTACTTCAACTTGCTTTGCAAAATGGGTTTTTTTTTTTAAATTGTGACATTTTCTGTAGATAGTAAATACTAGTCATTTTATCTGAAAGATTTAAGCATGGAAGACAGTGGTACTTATCCTTAGTATCAGAAATTTGGAAGGGGAAAGAGAAAGTAGATTGATTTTTTTTTTATTGGTAAATGTTAAGAGTTGCTTTCAAGAAATGTGATGTTGTAGTGCTGAAATTCTGATCCAAAACCAGACTGATCTAATATCATGGAGGGGAATCAAGTTAGTCAGCCCTGGAGAGAGGGTATTAGTGGAAAGGGCTTCTTCCTGAGTTTGTAAAAATATTTCTGCAAAACAACTTTGCCTTTGGAAATTGCATCAAGTGGCTGGTATTAAAAAAGTCTTGTCCCTAAAAACCCCTAAAAAATTTTAATGGCCCCTCCAATTTCCAAATTGTAGAAGTTGAATCCTGCACTATTATTTTCAATTTACAAAACACCACCTATTTTTCAGGGACAAAGTATACACATACTTCCAAAGTAACGGTTCTCTATGGGTATGTCTACAGAGCAGCGTTATTTCGGTATAACTGACTTTATTTTGAAATAACAAAATACGCGTCTACACAGCAAAATATTATTTCAAAATAATGTTAAGATGAAGGACTTCTTACTCCAACTCCTGTAACCCTCACATTATGAGGAGTAACGGAAGTTGAAGAAAGAGTGTTCTTCCTTCGACTTCCTGCTGTATAGATAGCGCCAAAACCTTCATTAAGCTATTTTGATTTCAGCTATGCATTTGACGTTGCTTAAGTTGCATATCTTAATTTGACTTTTGCCCTGCTGTGTAGACATGCCCTATATGTGCAGTGATGTGGCTTCCTTCTCATTTACAAAACAAAGCAAACACCACCCCCCTTTAGTATTCTACCCTCTGCTTTTTGTAAGCACATAGTGCTTTATATATAGATAGAAAGTGAGCGAGAGCTCAGAGGCTTGGGGAGGAAAAGATCTGTGAGAGCCCCCTTTAAAAATTCTGTCCAAGAACCTCCCCTCTATCCTGATTCATGATATGACACTACAGTTTAACAGGGTTATAACAAAGAAAAGGTGATCATTTCAGCTCAAGCAGGTCACACACATGCTGGGAAAAACATAGGTTAGGTAAAAGCCATGCAAGTTATATACCTGGTCTTGTGGTCAGTCCTCTGTCTGCAGCTGGGCGGGCATCGACTGGCTCAACTGGGCATGTGCAAAAAATAAAAAAAAGGCAAACAAAAAACCCAAAATGATAAGTCAACTGCTCTTTTGTTGGGGTAGTGCAGGAGAGACATATGCCATAAACAAAGTTATAATAGCAGCAGCTGGAAAAGATTTGCCTTAAGTTAATCCTGGAAATAAAAGGAAAAGAGACGGGAACAACTTCAATAGTGTATTTTGTTGCTGACAGGTCAATCCAGTGCTTTATATTCTGGATACTGCTCAAATTAGAAACTATCAAGATCAAAGAATTTTACAGTCAGTTGGGTAAGGCTTTATACATCGTATGCTTCGAAACATTTTGCTAACTTTTGAGGAGAACTGGGAACCGGAGTTGACATAACAGTCCTTTTCACAAGTTTTATTCATTGCTGATTTCTAACCCCATCCCTAATCGCAGTTAATTTTTCCAGATTATTAACTTTTGAAGGCAACAGTCACAGGTTTTAGAGAAATATATAATGTAGTTTCTAATATATTTTGGTTTGTATCCAGTAAATTTATCTAATTAGATTACCTTCCATTTTCAGTCACATCTTTAAATATTTTATATTTCCACAGAGAAGCCATATCTGCCTGAAGACTTGCATGATACTCTTTGAAGCCCATCAGCACTAACAGTAAATAGGAAATGGAACCTGACCCTTCATCTATAAACTTAAGCTAAACCCAAACTGAAGTGGTTGGGGAAGTTTTTTTAAAAAGTTGCTCCTCTCTGCCATATTTATTTTTCTTCTTTTGTGCTACTTTGTGTTTGCTTGTTCCCATTGTCATTGGAAGTGCCAAAATGTCACAACAAACTTGGCTTCTACTTTTCGTTGATCTGGAAATAGGGTGCAAAGTACAAGATGTGTTGTGAAAGTCACAGCCTGCTTTTCCAAACCATAGTATTAGACAGGGTTCTGTTATGCAATTGAATTGTGGGAATGGTTATCTGAACTTTCTGAATAATGATGGTTAAAGGGTTTGCTACTGAGTACAGTGAAAGAGGGAATTTTGACATTCAACATTTCCTTTTATCCTGAATTGGGACAAAGTGTTGACATTTCAATTTTTTTGTGAATGGAATTTCTGGAAAAAAAACAACCTGTCTGGAAATGTTAAAAAACAAACAAACTGACATTCCCAAATTTAAAATGTTGTTTCCATTTACCAACCTGACCTGCTTAGTTTTGAGTCAGTTCAAATGCATTTTCCCAACATGGTGAATTGCATCAAGGGAGTTGTAGATAAGAGGCTAGGTGGCCCCATTCTCTTCCCTGGGCTATTGTTCCCTGACTGGAAAATATTTCCCAGAATTTATTGCAAGTCAGGTGAATGCTATGATGCCTCACTCTGTTCAATGAGAGAGAAATCCATATTGCACTATAAAAGATGTACTCTCCTAGGGAACATGGGTCATAGGAAAAAAGAGAGTCCTAAACTACAACTCTTAAAAGGCAATGTGCTGATAGGGAAATGTAGTTTACATGTTTTTGTTGACCAGATTAGAAACAAAACACATTGGATACGTTAAACCAAAATATGGCGGTTTGGGTTGAACTGAGACAAAAACCAATTTTTGTGCAAACTGCATTCTCTTGTCAGGAAATCAATTAGATGGAATATTCCTAACCAACTCTGCTGTTGAGTGTTACAAGGGGCTTTTCTCAGGGGGATTGCACTGCTTCCTTAGCGCACTCTATGCTCAGAAATATGGTGAAGTAAAGATGCATCACTTATCAAACCATCTTCCTGGCAATTTAGAGCACCATCAGTAGCCTATGTGATTGCCTTCACAAGAGACACCAGAAACTGCTTTTTGTACAATGCCAAATAAAAGTATAGCCACTCAGTGTTTTCTCATGTAAGCCTTTTACTAGATTTCTCAAATCGTGGGTTACAGCCCTCTAGGGCAGCAGCATTTTTCCACTGAAAAGGACTGAAATATCCTGCTATTGCAGAAATGTTACCCTTATTCCCTCCTCTACTGTCACCATTTTTCTTGCTCTCAGCCAGTTTCTGTATTCATCTGAACATTTTTTCCTGCTTGTCTGGCACCTTTATGTTGCTGTTACACTTAGTACTTCAAAGCAGAGACTGAATATCTTGTTGCAAAGGATATATAGGCACAGATATAATAGTACTTTTACATTCTACAGGTCTGTCATTGAAAAATGAGAAGACTGAGTTGTGGGCAGGAAAAATGGTGGCAGCTATGAATAGGGAAGAAAAGGGATCTGTTTGCTCAAATTGATGTGGGCCTACATATGGCTGGCCCAAAACTTCTGGGGATGGGGGAAATGATAATATTTAACTCTTGTACAGTTTTTATCATCCATAGTTGTTAAAGTGCTTTATGAAAGGAAGGCAAGTAGCTTTGCCCTCCGTTTTACAGGTGGTGAACTTGAGAGACAGAGGGAAGTGATTTTTCCAAGATCACATAGGAAAGCTAAAACTGGGAACAGAACCTGCAAAAGTAACTAGTGATTTTGGCATCTTCAATTTTTAGGTGGCCAATACAATGGGTCCTGATTTTCAAAAAGTGCTGAAAATCAGGCCCCTTTTAAGGTTTTTTAAGTTGGACACCCAATATTGATCAACTCAAAAATCATTAATTACTTTTGAAAATCTTGGCCTGGTGCTCTTGACTCTTAATCCACTGCCTTTGCTGCACTACACTATGTCCCCATGATAGCAAAGTAGGCCTTGCAATTCTGTGCTAGCTGCTTTAGTGCTATCACTTACTTGGCAACACCAGGGGTTTGTCTTCAGTGATAATTGTTTGCATGCTTAGAGAAGAATAGCCAGGGCAGCTGCAAATGGAGAAGAACAACAGTAGTGCACATGTCTGCCAAACAATCATCAGGTAGGGTTTCTCACATGGGGAACAGCTGGTGGGCGTGTTTCAGGCCATGAGGTGTACATAAAGGAGAGCATTGACTTAGAAGTATGTTCTTTGAAGAAAGGGTGGGTGCTGGAAAATGATGTAAAAGTGGTGTAAGTCTGTAATGTACAGGATGACTATGTGCAAAGATATGATAAGAAACAAGCTACGTTGTAGTCCCAGTTTTCAAGAAGTACACTAATTCTGCTTGCTTCAAAACTGTATATACATGGACCTCTCATGCAGATATGCTAACTGAAGGCACAAATCAGCAAGTGCACAAAATCAGAGTCCAATGCTATTTTCCATAGAAGTTTGACCTCCCTGAAGTTAATTACTGTACCACTGTTTTTCATGATGGGATGACTGTGCAAGCTTCATCCAGTGTACCCTTATTTCATTTTATATCTAATATTACGATACCTGAGTAGAATATTAGCATTTCTAGCACTTCAATTACTATTTAACCTGGAAGCACTCACAATGTGTTTTTCTTTCCCAAAGGAGAAGAGGAGGCACTCCTTCCTCAAAAAACTTAAAATCTAAGGTAAGGATGGTGGTACAATTTTCCATGGGATCAAAACAGATGGAAGTGGTGTTTGGCCAGATCATGGTAGTTAAGGTTATGTTAACAAAAATGTAATTAAAAAAAAAAGATAAATGTTCTATTTCTCACTGAGGATAACTATTTCTATGTGGGGAAAACCCACATGGTGAAATGTCATAAGCACTGGCAAAACCTTGCGTTTGACTTCAACAGACTCAGTATTTCACCCTTAGGCCACATCTATACTACCACACCAGAAAATGATCTTCTGCCTTTGATTTAGCGGGTCAAATTAAGACCTGCTAAATTGAAGGCTGAGGGCAGCTCCAGCCTGTGCCAGTACTCCTGGCAGTCCTGGGGAGTATAGGGAAGCCAACAGGAGCATTTGCTCCTCTGTTGGCCTCCCTCTGTGAAGATGGCTTAAGGTAACCAGACACCTTAACCTGATCTTCAAGGTCTACTGTAGACCTGGCCATAGTTTCTTCAGAAGCATTAAGGGAATTATATCCAATTAAACTGAGTTAGACCCTGGCAAATATGATGGCCAAGTGTTACTAATTATGCTAGAAATGTTAATTTGTATTATAATTCATTGCTAAAATACAAATATCTGTGAAATTCTCTTTTCCAAGTTTTTTAAATGCACTATAAAATCTCAGTCTTATTACATGGACTTAAAATGCCTTTTTTATAACTGGAAAAGAGACAGATTTTTGCAAATCTGTAAATATTTCACAGTAACAGGAAAATAACTCACATGACCAAAGAGTTCATGTAGTCTTCCTTGAATGTAATTTCCACTAGATGTTTGGGAAATTAACTTAGTATGCAAGGAGGAAAAAGAAAATTTTCAGAAGCCAGAGGATTTTCTGGATCTTAGCAGGCTTAAACTTAGACTGCAGAGAAATCAATTTTTCACTGACCCTTTAACTTCTAACCAAGGTATGCAAACAATTGCAGATGGAAAGCAATTCTAAGTAGAGATACACTGCTAAAACACCACTTACATTTTACACAAATATGCAATACATCGGGACATTCAGAATGAAAGTAAGAAGTCTCAGATTTAAATCATTTCCTATCACACTGACACAATAAAAGGATCTTTTGAAAGGCAGCACTTTGAATATAGTATATCCTGATGATCACTTAAGCACACTTGCAGAAGGGGGAGGTGTTATATTGAAATATCAAATTATGACCTTAATGCTGGATTTGTTTGCACTTTTTCTTTCTTACCATCACTCAACTTCATGAATTCCTTTTTCAATGATTAATTAAAAAAATCTCATGCAGCTGTGACAATGTTGAGGAAAAAAAAGTCATAACATTTCAGTTAGAATCAATCTGCCACATATAAATACACATTATCTGACAGATATCAGTGTCTGTTTGAAACATTTGTAGTCTGATGTGCATGTTAAATCTAAAAAGGCAACTGATTTACCCAATCCATTATGAGCTTATTTGGATAATAATAATAAAGCATACTATCTTCCAAAGCCACACAGAAATAGCATTGTGTTTTGGTTAATGATTGCATCTAGGCCCAATGAATAACACTCAGGATTTCTGATAACCAGCATTTGGCAATAGCTGTAAGGATAATTTAATCAGGGGTATTTCTGGGTTAAAGTCATGGGCAGGTCACAGTGAATAAGCAAAAATACCTGTGACTAAATCTGAGGAGGTATGGGCCGGGGCGGGGGAGGAGATTTGCAGCTGGAGGGAGATGCCCTGGGGCCAGCAGCACCAGCTGCTACAGCAGTGGCTACTTCAGCTGTCCTGGGGACTGCTGTTCAGGCAGCCCCCAGGGCCAGTTGCACTAGCTGATGCTCAGGTGGTTTCCAGGGCTAGCTGCCTGGGGCTTCCTGAGCAATGGCTGGATCAGCTGGCTGCAGAGGCGCTCCAGCAGTGGCCAGTGTGGCTGTCCCCAAGGCCACCTGGGCTGGCCCCGAAGCCAGCTGCTTGGGAAGCTCTGGGGTCAGCACACCAGCTGCTGCAGAAGTCATGGAGGTCATGGAAATCTGTGACAGACACGCAGTCCTAATTATTTGTGAAGCAAGGGATTTGGAGAAACCGGATAAGAAATAAGGTAAGAATGTGAAGTTCAAACTTGATGTGGTGGAAGAAGAAAGGACAGGGGAAGGATTGGAAGAGAGGAGTCATATACTTGTAGGTCAGATCACATCAGTACCAGCAATAAATATTAGCAGCTGTGGTTTGAATAGATTGGAAGGAAGTGACATGGGTACTAGGGTGGCCAAAGAACAGGTTTACTTCCACCAAGTGGTTCCCATTTGTCATTTCTTTAAATGTACAAGACTTTTAAAAACAAATTAAAAAATGCTGATTCTGGCCTGATATAAATATCCATTTCCAATAAAATGAATATTCTTGTTTATACAGACCCTTCGATTTCTCTTGAATGACTGCAAAAGGTTTACTAAGAGTGTATTATTCAAAGGAGAGTTAATTGTGCACCTTTATTAGGAACATACTACAAAGTAGTAAGAACTACATGTCTAGATGAAATTTACCCACCCTTGGGAGCAATAAAATTTATCCTTCAAGTAGCATCTATCATTCTTTCATTAACACACATTTCTAAATTTCAATTAATCTTGACTGAGTTTCTCTCACTAAATTAGTGGAGTTTGTGTTTGGCTACGTCTAGATTACATCCCTCTGTTCACAGAGGAATGTAATCTAGACGTAGCCTTAGGGTTCCCTTTGTTAATTCTTCTAAACGTTTACATGAGCAGAAACTTGAGAGAACTGAACAGAGTTTGATAGTTCTGTTTAATGTATCTCAGGCACCTAGACAAAACTTGCCCTAGACAGTAAAATGGCCAGTGAATTTTAAATGTAACCTGTGAGATTGAAATTATTTAAAATTAAAAACATGAAAAGCATACGACTGTCTCGACTGTCCTGTCAGCTACACAAAAGTACTCTTTTAGAAGCTTTTATGTCCAGTTACAAAAGGCTGCGTGCATGCAAAATAGCTCTGAAATAAACACTGGACAATATTCTAATCAGTAAAATCACATGAATACTTATACCACAACATTTTATTTTTAGTAAGACTCCAGGGTAGTTTGCCTAGTCATTTTGATGTTAGCAATTAAAAGCTCCTGTTTAATTGAGTGATTTTAAAATGCACATAATTCTGACACATTATCCCCATTAATTTAGAGAGCATCACTTAAATTTTGCTGCTTTTATTATAAGAGGAGCAGATTAAATTCACCACTGAGATGTACTAGATTTAAACATTTGAGATATAGTCAGGATTCTCTGTCCCATTAAGGAAGCCAGGTAGGTATAGCAGACCATTTCCCAATTAGAATGAATAATTTCCTACCTAAATCAGAAAGGTCAGGACTTTTAGGGCACGAGTCAATCATCACACACCAACTCGATTCAAAACACTCTAGGGTCTCCTCTCAGTGATTCTACATTACCTTCATTTTCAGTGTTGGCTGGGACAGAATCAACAGCAAAAGGATGCCATGGCTGAAGATCATCAAGGCTGAATTCTCCATCAACTGGAAGAAGTTCAACTGTGGTCTTAGTTTCAGTCAATGAAGGCATGAGGGCATCATTTCCATAGCTGATCCTGGGCTCACTAATCATATTAGCCAAGACATCATCGGAGTAGTTTTGCTCTTTCTGAAGCAGTTCATCTGAAAACAAATACAAGAAAATCTGTCAGCACATGAGGACTCCATTTCAGTTTTCTTTCAGTAGGAATTGATAGTAGCAGATTTTATTTTTTGTAAAAAGTTGGGAAAACTCAATTCAGGTTTGTCCAAGTCAGCTGTCAACGTTACCCCATGTATTAAGGTGTGTATGTATGGAGGGGAGGGAGCGGGCTAGAAACCGTAGGAAGGACTAGCTTAATTATTTCCTCTCCTAGTCAAGCGCATCATTATCTCTGCAATGCTCTCGATCTCTAGACACCCAGGAATCCACAGTCCCAACACCACTTACTGCATAAACCTGGGGCTACTGAGACACTAAGCCAAGATAAGGAAACATTTTCATTAATAGAGCACAGATACCTTATTCAAACTATTGCAATATAATTATAAACTCAACAATCTCAGAGTAGTAGATACCTACATTATCAACCTATAGTATGAACTTAAAGAAAATTCTTTAAAATATACTACATGCAAACTAGGGATGAAAAATTATATAAAAACATTAACCATGTAACTGATACAAATTCTATCAGTTACATGGTTAACCGTGGGACTGAGCTGCCAGATGCCGGCCCTGTGGGGTTGCCAGCTCTGTGGGGCTGCCAGCTGCAAGGCTGCTCCAGTGCAGCATAGTGGGCCTGGCCAGGCAGCTGCTCTGGCCGGCAGGGTGCCGATTAACTGGTATGCATCACTCAGTAAGGTGATTTGTAATGTAGAACTTACTGGTTTTGGAGTTGAAAAACTTAAAAAAAAAAAAGAGGAACAGAGAACTTCCTACCCCCATGAAGTACACATATTTTAGCTTCCCAGATGCTAAATATTAATTGGATAAAACATAAGAATGACCATACTGGTCAGACCAAAGGTCCATCTAGCACAGTATCCTGTCTTCCGACCGTGGACAATGCCAGATGCCCCAGAGGGAGGGAACAGAACACGGAATCATCACATGATCCCTCTCCTGTCATCAATTTCCAGCCTCTGACTAGGGACACCATTCCTACCCATCCTCACTAATAGCCATTGATGGACCTAACCTCCATGAATTTATCTAGTTCTTTTTTGAATCCTGTTAAAAGTCCTGGTCTTCACAACATCCTCTTACAAGGAGCTCCACAGGTCGACTGTGTACTGTGTGAAGAAAAACTTCCTTTTTTTTGTTTTAAACCTGCTGCCTATTAATTTCATTTGGTATCCCCTAGTTCTTATGTTTTGGGAACAAGTAAATAACTTTTCCTTAATCACTTTTTCCACACCAGTCATGATTTTATAGACCTCTATCATATCCTCCCTTAGGGTATGTCTACACTTGCACCCTAGTTCGAACTAGGATGCAAATGTAGGCATTTGAAATAGTCAAACGAAACAGGGATTTAAATATCCCGTGCTTCATTAGCATGATCTCGCCGGCGCATTACTCCGATCAACAGCTGTTCTGAAAGTGAAAGTGTGCGCCGGGACGCGTTAGTTCGAAACCAACGTTACTCCTCATTTTTTGGTTTGAACTAACACATCCTGGTGCGCACTTTCACTTTCAAAACAGCTGTTGATTGGAGTAATGCGCTGGCAAGATCATGCTAATGAAGCACTGGATATTTAAATCCCCGCTACATTGATTATTTCGAATGCCTACATTTGCATCCCTAGTTTGAACTAGGGTGCAAGTGTAGACATACCCTTAGTCTCCTTTTCTCTAAGATGAAAAGTCCAAGTCTTTTTAATCTCTCTTCATATAGAACCCATTCCAAATCCTAATAATTTTTGTTGTCCTTTTCTGAACCTTTTCCACTGCCAATATGTCTTTTTTGAGATAGGGTGTCTACATTTGTACACAGTATTCAAGATGCGGGTGTACCATAGTGTTATACAGAGGCAATAAGTCTCTGTTTTATTCTATCCCCTTTTTAATTATTCCTAACATTGTTTGCCTTTTTTTTTTTAAAACTGCTGCTGCACACTGAATGGATGTTTTCAGAGAATTATCCAAAAATGACTCCTAGATATCTCTCAAGTCGTAATAGCTAAATTAGTCCCTGTCATTTTGTACGTGTAGTGGGGATTATTTTTTCCAATGTGCATTACTTCACATTTATCAACATTAAATTTCATTTGCCATTCTGTTGCCCAATCACTTAGTTTTGTGAGATCATTTTAAAGCTCTTCACAGAATGCTTTGGTCTTAACTATCTTGAACAGTTTAGTATCATCTGCCAATTTTGCCACCTCACTGTTTACCCCTTTCTCCAGATCTTTTATAAATAGGTTGAATAGCATTGGTCCCAGTACGGACCCTTGAGGGACACCACTAGTTACGTCTCTTCATTCTGAAAACTTACCATTTATTCCTACCCTTTGTTTCCTGTCTTTTAACCAGTTCTCAATCCATGAAAGGACCTTCCCTCTTATCCCAAGATAACTTTACTTAAGAGCCTTTGACGAGGACCTTGTCAAAGGCTTTCTGGAAATCTACGTATACTATATCCACTGGATCCCCCTTGTCCACATGTTTGTTTACTCCGTCAAAGAACTCTAGCAGATTAGTAAGGCATGATTTCCCTTTACAGAAGCCATGTTGACTTTTCCCCAATAATATGTTCATCTATGTGTCTGACAATTTTATTCTTTACTATAGTTTCAACTAATTTGCCTGGTACTGACGTCAGGCTTACCGGTCTGTAACAGCCAGGATCCCCTCTAGAGCCCTTTTAAAATATTTGCATCACATTAGCTATCTTCTGTACCTAGTCATTAGGTACAGAAGCTGATTTAAAGGATAGGTTACAAAACCAAAGTTAATAGTTCCGCAATTTCATATTTGAGTTCTTTCAGGACCCTTGGGTGAATGCCATCTAGTCCCAGTGACCTGTTACTGTTAAGTTTATCAATTTGTTCAAAAACCTCCTCTAATGACACCTCAACCTGGGATACTTCTTCAGAGTTGTCACCTAAAAAGAATGGCTCAGGTTTGGGAATCTCCCTAACATCCTCAGCCGTGAAGACTGAAGCAAAGAATTCATTTAGTTTCTCCGCAATGGCTTTATTGTCTTTGAGTGCTCCTTTAGCATCTCGATCATCCAGTGGCCCCACTTGTTGTTTAGCTGGCTTCCTGCTTCTGATAGACTGAAAAAACATTTTGCTATTACTTTTTGAGTAGCAAACCAAATGACTTTGCATGTCTCATCATAGTAATTCTTTGCGAAGGTGTAAACAGATGCTACCTGCTTCACTTAACCAGATGTGGAGGATGGCGGCAAGGTTCCCTCCTCCTCCTTGAGACACCCTTTTAGATACAATCAGTTTAGAACAATAAACATGGCTCCTGCAGCATGTACAGGGGCTGGAAGGCAGGGACCCTGGCAAAGAACCTGCTGGGCAGCTGGATTGGAGCCAGGTAAGGTCTCCCAGCCAGAGCCTGTCTCTGGCCCCCCAGCCACTCCCTCCATCTGTCCCTCTGTCCCCCTTCTGCCCTCCTACCCAAACCTTCTGCACCTTTGCTCCAGGCCTCTTTTGCCTTCCTAGGCACTGCATCCCCTCCTATATCCCTCCTCAGGTCACAACACCCTCATAGACCTTGCACCACAATCTGCTATCCCTGGTCACAGCCCAAATCCCTGAACCCCCTCCTGCAACCCTGCCCCAGGTCACAACCCCCTCCCAAGCTCTGCACCCCCTCCTCACCTCAGTCCATTGTCCCAGGTCATGATACTCTACTTCACCCAAATTCCCTCCCAGATCCTATACCCCAGTCCATTACCCCAAGCTCCCTTCTGTACCCAACCTCTATCCCACACCCCACATCTCCATTAATATAATGGAAGAGTGCGGCTCTTGGCCACTTACCAAATTTTTGGAGTGCCTCTCCCCGGCCCCATCAAAAATTATTGCCCACCCCTGTGTTAATGGCTTATGGTAAAAAAAGAAAAATATTCTTTTAATTTTTTTGAGTGTTGCAGATATCTAAAACTCTGATCTCAATGATTTTTTAAAATCCTGTGTTACTAATTAATACATGGTAAATTGTATTGCATTAAGGCCAGGTCTTTGCTATCTGGTAGAGTTCTGGTCCTGTAGCACCTTAAACTAACAAACATATATTAAGAGTAACATGAGCTTTCATGGGCACAACCCACTTCTTCTGCCAAGGGAAGTGTTAATTTTCTTTTTCATTTGATTTCATATTAAATAATCATAAGCATTGCTCCTTGTTAATTATTTCTTGTTTTTAATATATTTTCTTCCACACCTATGAACTATTATATATTTGGTTTTTGTTTGTATTGGTGGGTGCACATCCACATACTACCTCAATATTGGTGTTGCACATAAGAAATAACAACCTGCTCAACGATGGAAAATCTTAGAGGGAACACTGGATGGCGGCCCAGGCCATAAGCTCAGTGTACAGTCTTCAAACAGTTAAATAGAAACCAACTCAGAATGTGGCTGTCTGTGCTTTTAAACAAATTTACCTAACCACATACACAAAAGACAGACATTTAGTTGCAGCATGTGAAGCCAAGACACAGACAGGGTGCAGGTTAGGCATTTAAAGGGTTAACCAGTAAGCATGTCCCTTACCAGCACACTTACCTGGGTAACCTAAACAGCCCTCCCTTCTCCCCCTCGCAGCATGATACAGCAGGCTCGGCCCAGTCTGTCCGGAGCAGCCTCTGCCCACTGTGTAGTGTGATGGGCTCGGCCCAGCCTGGCTGGAGCAGCCTGGCTGGGCCAACTGCGCTGCGCACTGCTCCAACCCAGCGGGGCCTACTGTGCCACAGTCAAACACTCTGTTTAACTGGTTAACCACCTCACTGGGATTTTCCATCCCCTAGTGCAGGTGGTCCAATAAGGAAGCAATGCTGGCTCCACCCTTCTCAGATCAGAGAACAAGGACATGTAGGGGGTAGATGCAGACTCATGGACACCCCCACTGAAAATCTGTGATCAGTTGCAAATGCGCACCTGGCACCTTTGAAGTGGAGTACACATAGTGACATCTCCTCAAAAACAACTAGGAGTTCCTGGGCCCTAAACCTGTGCTCAGTCCACTTGACCAATGATGTCTGCCTCTCTGAAGAGGTTTACTGTGGAAAAGGGGTGGAGCACATGAAAGCACACAGTACAAAAATGAGAAACAAATTCCCAACATGCTATCAACAGCACCTTAAAAGAATCTGACTCCCTAAGCTGCAGAAAAATGGAATTTCCGTCCCTCGATTAGGGATGTAAAATCCCAATGAATCAGTTAACTGGTTAATATTAGGTTAACCTAACGTTTAACTGGTTAGCCACCAAGGCAGGATCCTCAGCAGGGAAACCTACAGGGCTCTCACTTCTAGCCCTGTGCAGGGCTGGTTGCTGGACACTATCTCCAGCTGTGCATGGTGGGCTGCTCCCAGGGAACTGGTTAACCATTACTGGGAAACCAGTTAACCAGTTACCTATTTTCATCCTTACCTTCAATTTAAATCTCTGGTCTTGGAGTGTCCCAACTTTAAATGACAAAGCGTACTCAGTCCTGCCACTGAACTGTCAGAACTGGTGTAAACTTTTTGGTTGATTCTTTACCCTAGAACTGCATGAACATGGCTATCTTTGAGCATTTTTGTGAGAATGGAATTCAAATAAGTTATCATCTACCCTGGCAACATTCAAATAAGTTATCATCTACCCTGGCAACATAACAAACCACTGACTTCTATGAAGACTACCCTAAATGTCCAGTTATTTATAGTGGCTGCCAAATGTCAGGGTCTTCTTTCAATGATAACTTTGCTCAAATTATTCATGGCTTTTGATACCATCAAACACATTGTTATTCTTTAACAGAGTGTTCGCCATAACTGCCAACCCTTAATTCCCTCCACCCTGCAAAGGATAATTCTCTAAATAAACTGGTGGTAAGGGGAACAGCTGGAGGCAAGCCTATGCATTCAAGTACATATCAACAGGTTTCTTTATACAGTGACTTTTTCACTAACGGGGAATCAAAAAAGATAATTCTCAGATAGTTCCACAAGACCTCCTCTCTTATCAGACCAAGCGGGCAAAAAACCAAAACCAAAATCCTCCAATAGACGTTCTCTTCCTACATAGCTCATTGTCTTATGTCACTGTTTAAATACAGGAGAACTGATATGAAAGATATTGTTCTGGCACATTTTGTTTTGCTTTGTGAGAACATGCTCAGAACCACAACTCTGAAAATAACGTACATCCAGAATCAGTGACGGAAGAACTCCCAGGAGATCAGAGTTTAGGTCAGGTCCAACTAATATCCTAAAAACAGGATTCTTATCTAGACCTATGGAGAGCCCCCCCCCCACTACACTATTTCCTTTCTCCCATGTAACTATAGGCCAGGGCTGCTCGGATTCCTTCCTAAGTGAATGGGAGGGCATCTCACTTCTCAGGTTTCTCACACTGACCTCCCTAGCAGTAGTCTTTCCCATACTCTCTCCTACTGCTTGTGGGAGTTCTGCTCCTTCAGAGGAAAAAGCTTCTAGAGAGGGAAGAAGAGGAGAGATGTGGTCAGGTAAGTAATCAGGAAGCTAGCACCAACTCTGTCTCACTCCAAGTGCTTCACTCGGTTTCCCCCCTCTGCGGTAATGAAACATGAAGAGTGGCAAGTAAAAGAAGGAAGAAGGAGAATGAAACCTCAAGTGTGGCAGCTTCTAATAGACAAGAGTTTGTAGACTGGATAAGTTGTTCTGACACTCATGAGGTTTTGTCTCCACTGGAAAGGAGTTGCCAGTAGATAGGGTTGCCAGGTGTCCGGTTTTGAACCAGACAGTCCAGTATTTGAGCTTTCTGTTCAGGAACAAATTGAGAAAATATAAATGTCCGGTATTTTCTAAATAAGATGGAATGTAGATTGTGATGTAATGTCAAGTGTGTCCTGTATTCTTGTTGAAACCATCTGGCAACCCTACCCGTAGAGCAATTTTTGATCATCATCACACCACTCTTCTACTTTCTGGTGCCTGTTGTTTTTCACGTAAAGGACTCTGTTACCATCAAACAGCATAGATAAAAAAGTCATACTTGCTCCCTTCAGTTAGCAGGCCATGTTGAATAAAATTCTGCTGAGCTTGCAAATCAGAGCTTGACTCATGCTATAAAAAGGATTATTTCTACCCTTAACAGAGCATAACTGTGTTTTTCTGTAGTGTCTGATAACACTTAGTAGCATGTAATATTAAGGGCGCAGTGAATCTTAAAGGACCCAATTAAGCAATGCACAAGTGCATATTTAATTTTATGACTAAAATGCAACTTAAGTATGTGCTTGAAATTAGATTTCAACATATAATTAAAGTTAAACATACGCTCAAGTTTTTTAAATCTAAGGCAATGATTCACCAGTTACAGAGACATATTTTGTTAGGGGTAGACCAGAGTCATCTGTTCCCATTTTTTCCAGAATCTGCCACAAACCTCAGGTTTTGGACTCTTGTGTAATTCTAAAAGTCTTCTGTATATTACTCTTGCCTTACATAAAGGAAAACTGCAGTTATTAATTATAATCCCTTTTTGAGCTATTAACTAAATATTATATTAGTGTGTAGGTTTCTACATATGCATAAAGCAAAATGCATATACATAGATGTACAAATGAAAGTATAGCATTTAGTTAATATTTAACTCTCTGGGGTAAAATTAATTATTGTAGTTTTCCAATAGTTAAGGCCAAGAGTAATGGAGCTGGCTTGTAGGATAAGATGAGAATAAAAAACCTGAGATTGCAGCTGTGAATAGCAAAGATAAAATGAATGCTGGTGCTCTTTCCTTAATATGCTTCAGAGTTTGGCTTCAGAGCTCAATTTCATGACTCAGGACCCTTCATCAAGCTATAGTGTTATTTTCTTAATTAAATTTGGTTAGTTTAACACTATTAAAAAAAACCAAACACCCAGAACTTGCCATACATAGCTTCAAAAGTCCTTGATTTTCCAGGCATTCAAATAGCAACAAAATCCAAGTCTATAAATACATGAGAGTATCTTCTAGATAAATATTTATTATTTTAATTATCTGTTCACACAGATGTTACTAATCTGTGATTAACTTTTCTTTGTAATCAGATATGATCATTCTGTCTCATACATTTCTACATTGCAGTCTCCCACTGATGCAGAAAATATGCTGTTACATCCACAGGTCAAGTTTCTTAGAGCAGTTACGGTCACTTAAACCCAATGCATGTTGCTGTTCATCATGACCTTCTTACAAATTCTGAATGGAATATTTTAACATTGAAATCCTGAGTTCCAGCATCCTTAAAGAAATCCTCCTTTATGCCTCCTTGAAGTGTTAATAGTAAAACACCTAAAAAGCAGCAAACCACAGACTGAGATAGAAATAGCCAGTGCAGAAATATGTAAACTGGGACTGAAAAAAAGAATCAGACAGCAAAGTCAGAGGTGCCACTACTGCCCACTCACAGCTGGTGGGCATGGATCCCACCATAAACTTAACACCATAAACTCCATTTCTTGTTTCCACTTAGCACACTGAAAATTGTGGAGGGACAGATATTGACATAAATAGTTTTACATAATTTTAGAATAAATATTTTAAGATACCTTCATCAAGGGACACTGTCAAACAATATTTAGGAATCAAATGTACTTAAATTCGATGTATTAATATAAATAATGAATTCTGTTCTTTCCAGTTTCATTCCTGCATCTCAAACTCTTATCAATACCTGGGTCATCTTTCCCCTTGACTATTGCAATCTCCTATCCTTGTCTTTTTATCTCCAATATATTCAGAAAACCTTTGATATCTTTCTTGCCTTGCACAATATCAGTCCCCTCCTTGAAGCTCATACTAACTTTCTCTGACTTTTGCACTAAGTTCTAGTTTGCAGATTGTTTAAAACATGATGTGGTTTGGCCTTCAGTGGTCAAAGGAACTTACTGCCTTGCAGAGAAGAAACATGTTTCAAAACATATCCATTTGTCTCAGTGTAGAGACAGGGGCTTTAACATTTTTCCTTGCATAACATACGGAGTCTATCCATAACCATAAACGCTCAAACAAAACTAGCAAAAGCAATGCCATATATACTATATATTAGCTTAACATGGAAGACTGCCAAAAAATCCTCATAATCATCACAACTGACCTACAAGAGGCTTTCTTTTTTCTGCCGAGATGAGTGGAATAAAGAGAGTCTCTTACCAGACTGGACTCAGCCATTTTCTTTCTGGCTATGCTACAGAGAAGGGATCCAATATATAAATAGTCTGGCTAATGCAATCCACAAATTAACTGTACATTTTCCTCAATACAGTAAGATTCTCTTGGGACACACTGGTGGTAAGCCTATCATCCCAATTAAACAAAGAGGCCATTAGAAAAGGTCTGAAAAAGACCTGTGTGAAATATAATATCACATATTACTTTTTGTTTAAATATCCATGATAAAATCCTGAAGCTTAACAGTCAATGCTTATTTAACTCCTGGTTAAAACTACTTAATGCCTTGAAACTGATTGAATAAAAGCAGAATAAAAGCAGAACTTTTGCCAATTCTATCATGATTAATCAGCAGTTGTTATACTTCTCTATCAGACTACTCCAGGGATGGTCAAGATGTGCTGGGACTCTCAGATACAGAAGAGCTCATGCTGTTTTAAACGACTGGTTGCTCTGTGCTCTGGAAGCTGGGGAGAGATGGGAGAAGCTTCACCTGCTGCTTCCCACCCCCCAGCAATATCTCTCAGCTCCTGTTAGCCAGTTTCTGGCCAATAGGAGTGGAGAAATTTTGCTGGGGGCAAGAACAGCATGCAAAGCCTCCTCCCTCCCCTATGCTGGAGTAGAGCCACGTGGAGCAGCCTGGGATTGCAGCACACAAGCAGATAGCCTGTCTTAAATTTCTGCAGGGCTGCTGGCTGGGAGCCGCCTAGGTAAGTGCCTCCCAGCCAGCCCCTCTCTCTCCCTCAACTATCGGCCCCAGTCCACCACCCAAATCCTCTGTATCCCCTCTCCCCATGTCATCCAGGTCACAACTCCTTCCCAGACTCTGGAGCCACTCTTACACTCCTCCCTCAGGCCAGAATCCTCTTCTGCATCCACACTCCTTCCCTGACCCTCCACCCCAATCCCCTGACCCAGGTCATCACCAAAACCTTCTGCACCCCTTCTTCCAGGTCACAATTCCCTCCCAGGCTCTACACCCCCTCCTATATTCCTCCCTCAGGCCAGAATCCTCTCCTGCACCTTTACCCCCTCTTGGACCCTGCATCCCAATCTCCTGCCTCAGATCATAACCACCTCTTTCATCCAAACTCCCTCCCAGATCCCACATCCCCTCCTGCACCCCTGTCTCCTATCCCAAGCTCCCTTCTGCACCCAACCTCCATCCCAAACCCTGCGGCCCCTCCATAGAAGTGTGGCTCTTGACTACTTACCAAAATCTTGGTGTGGCCCCCCCCATATAAATTATGCCCACCCTGAACTACTCTAACATGGTTATCTGGGAGCAATCTAAAAAAAAACTAGACATCCCAAGTAAGTGAGTTATAAATAGAATGATGATTTACAATTAAAATTACCTATGAAAAAACCCTTTAACTGAGCATTTCTATGAATGATATCACCAAACTCTCTCCAGAGATATAAGCATGTGCAAATCCTCTAACCATCTAACCACACAGCAAAATTCAAATAAAAAGCAACTGCATCTGTGTCATGGATCTGGTCAGGAGCCCCCTACCTGCAGCCCATGGGCCTGCTGTGAGCAGAATCCAACCTAAGGATCCCCAGGTAAGTTAAGCCTCCAGAGTTGGAACAGGCTGTCCCAGATTAGCGGTCCTTAGACACACATTCATAGAGCAGCTCCTCTGTCTAGCCCTCCTCCTGAGAGCTGCGCTGTGTCTAACCCATGAAGCCATTGCTAAGTCCTATGATTCTCCTTACAGTTTAAACAACCACCTATCTCTGAACACCACCCACAGGTGTGAGCCTTTTGGGCTACATTCAACTTTCAAGGCCATGTGGTAGGTGTATCATATAACACATGCAGACATGTAACATGTTACTGCTCTGTAGCTGGTCACATGAAAAATAAACAGACCAAGAAAAAAATGAACAAAATCTACATATGTTACCCCTCACTCTAGGTCACTCTTCCCATGGGGAACCCTTTCTGTTCAGGTAAGCAGGCAGGCACGCAACTTACCCCATGCCACCAAACTCATCTGGCTCCCACAGCAGCTTCCCTTGTCTCAAGCTAGTGACAAATGGCCCAAGAGTGAGAGCAAATACAGGAAATGGTGTACTTCATAACCTTCCATTCACTTTTGTCAGCTTATTCCCTGGTCTCCTGTTGCGGTTGATAGAGTTGTAGGGTGCCAGGTGATTTTGTTGCTGGGTGACTGCTCCCTAGCTTAATCAGTTCCTGTGGGAAGCATCCAGCCTTTTGTTTAGAGCACCTACATTCAGTGGTTAATCACCTGAGTCAATAATCCTCTTTTGTTAGTCCTTTGCCTCCCACCTTTGAAATTTCAGTTCAATAGAGAAGGCAAAATGATGCACTCTCAGAATGGAATCTGCATCTTGGTAAAGAAACATATAGAAAGTTCATAATCTCACAGAATTCATAAATTGCATGGACACATCCCCCAAATTCTCATAGCATTTAAAATAGAAAAAGCTAGACATCAGTTAATTTATGAGAGATGAATAAGGACCCTGTCCAAATCCCACATAAATCATTGACCCCATTGACTTTTGTGGCAATTGGGACTAAGAGAGGCTTTTATATCACCTATAATTTGTTTTAAATATTAACAGTTCAGAACTTTTAATTGATCACCCTGGGATACTCTGATTCTATGGCCATAGCAACACATGCCTGATACACTCAATTTACTTAAAAGGCACTAATTAAAACAAAGTGTCAGAATTTGACACATCTTAACTCAGCACCTTTAGACTAATTCTTTGTAATATAGGTCTTGCAAACTTATTCATAGTTCTGTGTATACTGCATTTATAAGCACAGTGTATTCTGGATACTCTTAATATTCTTGAGATGAGTATCCTGTTCCTATATACCAAAGCACAGACAAATGCTTAATGCATATTTTTTACAAACAATTTCACCTACATGGTTCTCTAGCAGGAACCAGGATAATAAGAATTCACTACAGTGCACTGGAACCTTACCCATATGGTGTCATTTTAGTAAATTAAATTGGACATTTGAAAGCTCCTCAAACAGTAGTGTTGATTGACACTACCTTACTGAAAAACGACTTCGTATGCAATACCTTTAAGATCTATCAAATCTTGACTGGTGTAAGTAAATAAATAAGAAAATGTTATTTAGTCCTTAACCTTACACAAAAAAAACTAAAGGACAACCAGTTTAATTAATAGGCAGCAGGCTTAAAACAAACAAAAGGTCAGTGTGCTTCACACAGTGCACAGTCAACTTGTGGAACTTCTTGCTACAGGATGCTGTGAAGGCTAAGACTATAACAGGTTCAAAAAAGAACTGGATATGTTCCTGGAGGACAGGTCCATCGATGGCTACTAGCCAAGATGTGCAAGAGTGCAACATCCTGCTCTGAATGTCACTAGTGTCAGTTTGCCAGAAACCAGGATGGATCACTTGATGATTGCCTATTCTGTTCATTCCTTCTGAAGCACCTGGCTTTGGCAGTTGTTGGGAGACAGAATACTGGGCTAGATGGACCATTGGGATGACACAGTATGGCCGTTCTTATGTTTTTATGTCCTAGTTGCATGGGAGCTCACTGTTAGGAGAGTAAGGCAATGCTTCCCTCAGTCCAGCTACTGTGTAACATTAAATGCTTTCAGTCATTCTTTTATTTATTTTTAAGATTTTATTTAGCTAGAATCATCTTCAGCTACTCATGAACACTTATGAACATGTGCGCTCCCACTGAGCACATCTGAACAGAGAATTATGATAGAGAAAAACCTATTTTTGTATGTCATTAGTTACAGTGGCATACCCTAACCTAGCCAGGATACTTTTATACTGGCTATGCATGACAGACAGCAGTGTTTAAATCCCCCAGATAAGAATTCCAGAGACTCTCTGCCTGGAACTGTGAGTGGAGTACAGGCTGCACCTCTAAAATCCGGGATTTTCTGGTCTGGCAACATCCATGGTCCAACACAACCACAGATGTTCGAGGATCAGAGAGTCCTGGTGTGCCGCAAAGAGGTGGGGGCTCAGAAGCCAGCACGCGGTTCAGCTGGGCTGTGAGCAGGGGCCAGGAGCTGGTGTGTGGCTCAGCGAGGGCAGGGAAGGGCCAAGAGATGGGGTACGGCTCAGCTGGGCTGCAGAGTGAGCCTGAAAGCCCGGCGGGTGGGGGGGGGGAGGGCAGCAGGGGACCTAAGATGACCTCCCCTGGTCCAGAAAAATCCCTTATCCAGGACCAGCCAGATCCCAAGGGTGCCAGACCGGGGGGCGAGGGAGGGGGTGTCCAACCTGTATTAGCAGTAGACACAGAGTATTGTAGTACATGTATTGCTAACTATTGTGGACAGTTAATCCAATGCTTTGGAAATAGTTATTATTTACTATTAGAGGACAGTTTATCCAGAATCCTTAGAGATGATTCTTTCATTCATCTTAGAGTTTGAGGTGGCCCATTAGACAATAACCTGGGGCTGTCTTATGCAGAATGATACAAAAGTTTTCTTTTTCAGCAAGCAATTAGGGGCTGAAAAACCTGTCACGAAGTAGTAGGTGAGAACTAGAAAGAGCATTTACAAAGCCCATGCTCTGGCAGGTCTGAGATGTTCTGCTGGCACACAGTGGCTCTAAACCTTTTCCCTTGAGGCTCTCAGGTGGCACAGAGCTGCCTTAGCTGTCTACGACTCATGGATGCTGACATAAAAAGAAAGTTAGCGAGGGGAAAAAAAGCATGTGGCTTGGGTGGGTATCTGTCTACCCCAGCTATCAATGGTACCTGGTTGAACTCAGGGCCTCTTTGCAATCTCCCCAGACTGAGCCAAATCTTCCTTTGGTGCAGTTGTGGATCCTCCACATTGACTCCAAAAACAGAGACTGTTTCAAATTTATCTTAAGCATGTTTCAGACAGGTGTGGTTTTTAGACAGCTGTAGCTTTTCAAACACACACTATGCAAATATTCAGTGCAAATATTTTTCTATAATAAGGAATAATGACATTTCTATAAGAGGGGCCATGCTCCACTGAACCAGTGCCACTTCATCTGATTGAAAGCTACACATTTGCAAAGTCTGGCTCGTCAGAGTTAACCTTTCTTAAACTGGTATTTGCAATCTAGACAGTTTAAGGGTTCAATCTCATATTTTTGTTCTCCAGCAGAAGAACGACATGTTAAGTTCAGTGCAAGATGTATTACCTGCCCAATTCCCTTAAGTAAAGTGACAGGAGCAATATTTAAGAAGAAGTGTGAAATTGAAAGAGGACAAAAGCCACTTTGCTTAGTAGAACAATAAATTCAGTTCTAAAGATAGCACTAATGCAGTGTTCTGTAAGGAAAATGCTAATACCCTGTATTATGATTGTATCCTAATAACCAAAAAGTACTGCATCTCTTCAGTTCTCATCTTTATATACATACCTAGAACGTTTGAGACAAAAAATCCCAAGCTAATTTTTGTACAAAACCATAATTTTTGATAAACAAAAATATGTAAATTCACCATTTTGGATATTGAAGTTTTATGTCCTATACTGGCAAGCAGCATGGTCTAGTTGATAAGACATGGCTGTGTCAAGTCCTGGCTCAGCCACTGATTTTCTGTGTGACCTTGACCAGGTCACTTAAATGCTTCCTGCTTCACTTTGGACTAAGTTTAGTTCAGAAAACAGAAGAAGTATGTAGCAAGGTCAAAAATCCTCTATGTGGAAGTCTGGTTAACCTCTTGAAAGCTCTGGGTTGTGATCTTAACCTTTTGAGATCACTCTGTCTACAAACTGAGCGGAACTTCAATAAGCCTCCATTTAGGGCTTGATCATTAAAGATTGAGCACATTAGTTCCATATAGCAAAGCACTTAAGCATGTCCTCAGCTTTAGGATGACTGTATTTCCCTGTGCTGAATACTGGACACCTGGTAAAATTATTCACATTCAAGTGAGCTCAGTGGCAAGCAATCAAAACTATATAGAGCAAACATTCAAACTAACATCAAGTTGACTGAGTCCCTGTTAAAAGGAAATTTTTCATAGTTGGATTCTTTTTACTTATCCTTAAGGCTTTAGCGTTCTCACAAGGAAGGGTGAGACATACTCCCTCACCTCCCCTACCACATATGGAAAGATATGACACACATTCTCCCACATGAGTGCTGACTGACTGATCCAGCATTCTCTACCTTCCATGCCTGGCTGGGTCCCTGGGTTGCACCCACCTCTCCCAGTACCTGGTGCTGTGTTTTCCAAAGGCAAACACTGGGGGGGGCGGTGAACCCTACAACGTGGCCAACAATTGCCTTTCAGCACCATACAGAAGAGAAGGGACAGGAGCTATTTCCAGCAGCAGGGGAGGGGAGAAAGCCTATGTCTTTGCAGAACTCACCTCTTCTCTCTCCTCTCTGGTTAGAAGCTGCCTGTCACTTTCTGCCCACAGTGCTGAAAGGCAGCTAATACCTCCAGACTATGCTGGCCACCGACACAACCCAGCTGCCTCCTGTCCCCCAGCTACAGCAAGGGCAGGAAGGGGTTAAGCCCTAAGGATGCACCAGAGCTCAGGGAACCTGACTGTAGAGGCTTCAACAAACCAAGCCAGAGAGGTGGTTCAGGAGGGGAGGGTGCCTAGGGAATGAAGTAGCCTCAAGGGTGGGAGCAAAAATGGCACTAAGTCCCTGACATGGGGGCTGCTGTGCAGCCTGCAGAATTAGGGTGTGAACAGGCTGGACATTGCTTTCCCCCTTGCCACTGCAGAGCTTAGCTGACGGGTGGAGAGGCTTCCCCATGCTGGCACTGTGTGGGGCTTTGGCACATGCAAGGCTCAACTTCTCCTGGCCAGTGCACCAGCCACAGGATCTTGGGCTTTTCCCAGGTGCTGACTCAACCAGAGGCAGTGGGGGAAGGAAAGAGCCTGCCAGCCAGGCTGTTGGTGAGCTGAGTGCTCTGACCAGGGACTGGTTCTCCACATCAGTGTTTCTTAAACTGTGTTCCGTGGCACGCTGGTGCACCATGAGGCAGTCGGAGGTGTGCCACGGAGAACAACAGAATTCAAAATGGCCACCCTTAAAGGAGCAGGCAACTTTTTTTTTGCTCAATAACTTCCCCCTGACCCTTTTCCCCCCCCCTCAATAACTTTCCCCCAGCCCTTTCTCCTCCCCGACGACGTTGTTGTTTTTTCCTCAACAAAAAATCCTTGGTGTTCCTCATTAAAAAAAAATATTATTTGGTGTTCCTTGATCTTAAAAAGTTTAAGAAACACTGCTCTACATAGTGGTGGGAGTAGGACATGCTCCACTAGTGGGTATGGCGGAGTAGTGGGGCTGGGAGGACAGAAGGGCAAAGCAGGGAGAGGAAAGCGAGAGGGGGAGCATGTATAGGTCTAATGGGTGGGCAGCAGAGGCGACATGTCACTGCAGCATACAGCCATAGTGGGGGCTGTGCTGACGGACCAGGTGGGGAGCAGCCGGCATCTGCATCTTCACCTCACCAGCAGCCTTCCACTCCCATCCCCATCGTTAGACACTGGATACCCCCCTTCTCACTTCTGGTCGGTGGGCGGCTAGCAAGCAGTGATTCAGTACTGATGGGAGGGGGGCATACAGGACAATTTGCCCGTTTTTAAGTTAAGGTCAGGACTCCCACAGGAAGGCTTAAATACAGGACATCTGGTCACCCTACTCAGCTTTCATCATGTGATCTTTCTAATGTTTAAGCACTTTGCTGGGTAAGGCCAGAGTGCTAATCACCTAACAGGAGCAAATCCTTAGAATTTCCTGTACTGTCTGCTAACATGCTACTAATCTTTGATACTGTTCCACTGGGAACTGGGGTATGCTTGATTTTAAAAGACTCTAATGGACTATGAGTACTTGCTCTATTGAAATCTCAAGCACCAGTATTTTATACAGCTGTCCATCACCATAGTATCCAAGTGCCTCCCATGTAAAGTCAATAGGAATTGCTAAGTCTCTAATGACATTATCAGAGTCTTTGGCATGTCTCACTTTTGGGGGTAAAACTGTGCTTGGGTATGGTCTTTAAATTTTTAAAATTAAGTTGATTTTTTGGTTGTTTTTTTTTTTTGGGGAAGGGAGTATATAATGGGATGCCAACATCATGAGTATCAATTTTTTCATTGAAAGACCTTCACTAGATTTGAAGCTTCTAAGCATATCCTAAAATGGAATTCAGGTAGTTTCAGATGACAACTGGCATAATGGAAATTTCCAAGGTAGAAGGACTTTTGGGATGAAGGATATAGTACTCCCAGATGCTCTTAAAGGTTAGATTTTCAAATTTAAGTGTGTGCATATTTGCACATGTAATTTATGTACCCAAATGCCTATAATATACAAGTGTAAATACTAGGTTTTTGTGCACACACATCAGTTAGTCTAAGTGACCATGTCTGGTCTGGTTTGACAGTACATACTGAGTATTCCTTATTTATTTACTTATACTGGATTCCCGGAGACTTGTATTCATGTCAATGTGCACATATAGGCACACAATTTCATATGCTTAATTTAGAAAGTGGATCCAACATATCTTGCTTGAAATTGGAGCCTGTTTTCTTAAATTCTTTATTTGCCATACACCTGTCCTTAGGTTTATTCCTTTGGCCAGTACTTTAATTAGTGGCTTTTGATTACAACAATCATTTACACTACACAAATATTACCCAATTTATTCTCTCAGCATGCCTGTGAGATAAGTAAGGCATATTCTTCTAGTCTAGAAATGAGGAAACGGGGGCAGAGAATTTAAATGGTGAGTTTGAGAGGTAGTGCCTTATTCAAGTCTATAGTTCAAGAGGGTCAGCATTAGATCTCAGGAGTTTCTGGACTGTAGTCCAGTGCTTGACCTACTAAGACCACATCTCTTGAAAGGAAGAAATTAAAACAGATTTTCAGATGCTTTCTGCCAAGCCATGGAGAAAATATTCCAAAATAACCCTCATGAGACCTTTCTATTCTGATCAGCTCTGAAAGTTAACACACAGAATGTCCCATATTTTCCCAGATTTGTCATTTTTCTTTTAAAATGTAAAGTCATTCTTCCCTTTCAGAGTATCTTGTTACCTAGTCATGTCAATATGCATGAGGTTTAGTTAAAAGAGTTTGTGCACGAAAAATTAGGAGTAGCATCTTTGTGAAGAGCATTAAATGTTAGTAGCAAGGCACAATACATTATGTAGCTACAAAAGATGGGGAGTATATAGTACAGTACTGTAAATACTTGGAGAATCAGCCTGAATGGAAGGCATCAATACTTTCTTTTTAATTACCTAGTATTCTTGCCAGCTCTCCTATGACAAACTAGTAATCTAGATAGAAGATGAGAGTGACTCAGAAGCAGAAAACATTTGATCAGTGTGTGAGAGAAGAAACCTTTCCTAAGATCCTTTTCTTTTTTTCCCTCCAACAGCTGCAGCAGACATAGCTGAGCCTCCAAACACATAAAATAGCTCAGACTCCTTAGCTCTTTCAAAATACCTAATGATATGCAGAATTCACAAAGCCTGAAGTGACATATAGTTGGTATTCCACATGTCAATTATCTCTGCCTATTAAAAGCAGCAGAGTTATGATGTTAAGGTCTGAAACACTCCCCCCCCCCCCCGTTAAATATATCACCTTACTATCACTAGTATTGTGATAAGACTCTCTTGTAAGTTATATCTAAAAGGAAACATTGCATTTTTATACTGAATTCAAAATAGCAGATGATCAGAAGTGGTGATTTAATATGGCCGATGAACATTGTAAACATAAAAATACATAAAACACCAGAAACACTGCAATACGAGCTTGCCACAGCACTTTCAAAGCCACTGGGCATATGCTGGAGATAGTTTGCATGTCTATGAGAGACTCAGACTGGGTCACCTTACTCTAGTACAGGGCTGAGGAACCCTTTTTGGGTCAAGGTCCACTGATCCACAAAAAAATCATTTGGGGCTGCACACAAGTGAGGACACCCCCGCCCCAAATAACCCCCTAACTGACGTGGCCTCTGACTGAGGAGAAGACACTCTCCACATTCTCCTCACACACCAGAGCCTAGGGAAGCCCACCCTAGTAGGCCAGCAGTAGGGAAGTAGAGGGGCTGGAATGCCAGCACTGGCTCCCCAACCTGGGGGTATGTGTGCGCCTAGGGTTGCCAAATGGTTTCAACAAAAATACCGGACACACTTGACATTACATCACAATCTACATTACATCTTATATAGAAAATACCAGACATTTATATTTTCTCATTTATATTTTCTCAATTTGTTTCCTGAACAGAAAGCTCAAATGCTGGACTATCTGGTTCAAAACTGGACACCTGGCAACCGTAGTGCTGAGCCTCAGGGGTCAGATCCCCGGGCCTGAGGTTCCCCACCCCTGCTCTAGTGCTTAAGCAAACAAAAACTTTAAAAACACTGTTCAAGACTTAACACAGAATTTACTTCTTTTTGCAGGAGCAGGCCATCACTTTTTACACCATTTTAAAGAAAGGCAACATAGCAATGCATTTTTAGTAAAGTTCTAATGAATAAAGAGTAAATGGCAATGGTCAATAGCTGAAAGTTGGAGGAAAGATTAAAGCTCACTAAGTGCTTTGCAGCAAATGACAAACGTTAAAGCTAGTGTTATTGCATATGACTAAAAACCTGTTAAGATGATATGGGTTTTGTGGGGGCAGAGCATGTTCATATGAATACTGGAAATGATGTGTGCGCAAGTGCACCTGTGTATTTACACAGTGTCTCTAAGGTCTTTCAAAAATGCCTGCTCCAGTCTCATTATCCTTGTGGCCAGAGAGGACTAAACAGAATGGCAGGGAATGCCTGAGGAGTGGAATTGCTGCTGTAATGCCGATGCACATGCAGAAGGTCTGGAGATCAAGGGGCAATTTGCCACCAATTTGCCACGGCGTTTTCATATTTTGAACTGTACATAACATACAAAACTCAAGTCTCTTTTAGTCAACTGTGCATCCAATTCTGGGACTGCTTCTGTTCAGAAACACTCTCTGGCTGGCCCCTGCCATCAGTGTGACGTAACCTGCCCCATACTGCTTAGGATCAGGGGTTCACAAGCAGGAAAGAGGCACAGGGACAGAGTAATCAAAGCACCAATGGCTTGTGTAATTTTATTTGCCAAAGAATTATAGTTTGCATCAAATTTATCTACCCCTTGGTGTTGCATTCCCTTCACAGGATGGGATGTAGATCTTGCTGTTGGCTCCACTGGAGGGCCACCAGTTGGGAACTAGAGACACTGTTTTGAGAACTGAGCACCGTAGAAGTAGAGTAACATTCTGCCTGACCACAGTATATATAGAAGAGTTCTAATGTCACCAACACAGGTTTCAGAATTTGTGCCTGCTGCATCATTCCTGGGATTAAGTTGCTTCCATCCATATGCAGGTAAATCTTCTAATAAGATGAGAATTTAAAAGTAAAGATGTCAAGATGATTTTGCTGTCTCCTCTACACCCCACCACTGCTCTGTATGATCTTTTATATAAACTACATGTTACATGAAATCTATTGGATCAGGAGAATACACATTCCAAGCTAATCAGATAATTTACTCTCCTGGGTATTCAGGGTATAATATTACTGTTTTCATCAGACTCTCAAGGCCACTCATACATCCATGGAATGTATTTCTGAATAACAAAGTGCACAATGCTGTGGACAGACTGCAACCTAGTATGAACCATATGTGATGTCTCAATATCCTTTGAGAAATCACTAGCATCCATGGAGGCAGACACATTTTCCTGGGCAAATAATGTGAGTCTTCCAGCTTTGTCACAAGACACGCACAGTTGGATTCTAATCCTCACTGGTACTGTCTCTCTGAAACAGTGCTCAGCCAGTATCAATGCCAGGACTACTCTTGCTGTTATTGTTGAGATTGGCTTTTATAACACTTCTAGCTAGCGAGAATAAGTATGTAAGGCAACTAAGGATGCACAACATGGCTTACTTTCTGTTCCCTAGGGTTGTACAGACCTTTTTACATATCTATATGTGCAAGGAGTTTTTTATTTTAGTTTTTAAAATCATCAATGCTTACCAACTAGTCAGAAACCACTGCAGGCAGTGTCTGCAATTGATATAAACCTAGCTAAGTTCCTGCAGCCTTTTCACTGCATGTGTTAATGACAAATTGTGCAGAATGTTGCTTTTGCTTGAGAACTGGATTTATTATTTTGGATTCCACAGCCATATAATTCTCTTCCAGTGAATTCAAACAATGCAGTGAAAGTGACACCCAGAAGTGAAAGGAGTGGGACAAGAAAGATCCCGATCCCTACTCCTTCCCGGCCCTAAAATTAACCTTTCATTCATATGTTTTTCAATGTGAGCATCTGTAAAATCTTCTGACTTCCCATAATCCATGTCAGGAATTTTGGTTTAAACAGAGGCTTCACTGTGAAATTGATGGATTCTCTGCCTTTATGCAAGAGTCTCAGTAAGGGTCTACACCCGTGGTGTACAACATGCTAGCCACTAGCCACATGTGGCTATTTAGCCGGTTGAGTCTGGCTAGTTCGCTATAGCAGCAGTCACTATAGTGGCTACTGCTTCAGAACTGGTTGGACTCCACAGGTCTACACACTTAGAGCACTGTGTGGATATAAAAATGTATATCCGCAGCTGATCCATGAATTTATAGGTCTCTATACAAACTGAGAAACAGAAGATTCTCTGTGCATCTGCCATTGTTCCATGCACAATACAGAATTCCCAATAGAACTATGTAGAATTTTGGCTCAATATAACGTTCTCAATGGATTCTTAGCTTAAGGGGAAAGAGCTTCCTGCTTGGGGTCCTCTCAAGACACCTGAATAAGATGCATCTTATGGAACTAAAAATCCCAAAAGAAGAAACATGATTTGCTCTCACTGTATTAACTTCCCAAATTTAGTGGTGACAAGAGTCAATAGCTGTCCATGATTTCTTTTCAGTATGTGGGCTCCAAGTGAATTTTATTGGTATATACATACTCTCGTCTGTTTATGAAAAAAAGGACACTTGGTGTCCATTGATACGTCCTCTAGTAGGCATGCAGTCAGGAAGCTCCAGGGCTGAGGAAGGCTTGCATTTGTTTCTTAATTTATTGCAAAGCTACATTCAATAGGACTAGGTCTCTAGGAGCTCTGCAGTAAATGGTAGGTATATAATCATGCAGAGAGCTAAAATTTAAAAAAAAAAAAAAAAATCAACCACCCAAGTCAATTCTCCAGTTGCAGACAAGAATTATTTTCAATACTCTTTTGCTGACAACTCATTATTCAGATAGACTGTGTATGAGAATAAGCTCATACTTGGACATTATAAAGCTTTTACATTGGCTCAGACTTTCTAAGCCAATTGTTTCTTACAAAAGGTATTTCATGAATCCTTTTGTCTTTTTAATGAGAACTTCAGTATTTCTGGCCTCGGAACTGATACAATATACAGATATATTAAACAATTTTAAACAATTTAACACCGTACACAGCAATGATGATTGTAAAGCTTGGTTGAAGTGGTGGAGTCAGAGTGTGGAATATTTCCCAGGGAATGTCTTGCTACTGAGGGCTTGTCTTCACTAAGTGGTGAATCAACACTGCAGCCATCAATCCACCAGGGGTCAATTTATTGTGTCTACTTAGAGGCGACAAACAGATCTCCAAGAGCTCTCCCGTCAACTCCCATACTCCACCAGGATGAGAAGAATAGCTGGAGTCAATGGGAAAGCAGCTCCCACTAAACCTTACCACACAGAAGACACTGTGTAAGTACGCCACATTTGCATAGCTTAAGTTGTATAAGTTAGACCGGCGGTGGATGAGAGGGTAGGGAGGTTAGTGTAGACAAGACATGAATGATGAAATAGCACTCAGCTGAGCCCTCAAGGGTTAACATGTTGTAAATGCAGCTTCACACTCTAGAAGCAGCATGGACTGAGGCCAAAGAGAGGAAACACAACAGATGCACTGCATAGCAGTAGCTGCAAACACTTCCCTGCTGAAAAGGAATATGGAGTGGGGGGCCTGACAGGGGATATTCAACACCTCTTGCTCCCACACAGCAAGTAGGAAACTCCTGGGAGAGGCTCCAAAGCAGAGGGCAGGAGCAGAATGGCAGTGAGAGGGTACAGCTGAATTGTAGCTGCCCAGCTGTATACTTTACAGGGAATGTAGGGGAGCTGATGAGGAATGCCAGCCCATCCTATTTCTAAACTCCCACAAAGAGAGGCTGCTTTTCAAGAAAATCCTGCAAGTAGTGGACAAAGTAGGTAGCCAAACGACATCATAAAGGAGCACTGCACAACTTTAAACAATTTAAAGTATGTGCTCTCATAGATAAGCAATGGAACAATGACACAATGTTAACTGGGACAACATTAAGTGAGGAGTTACTGTCTCAGGAATGAACTCAATAAACTTCTACTTACCTGTAACTGAAAGTTCTTCAAGATGTGTGGTCATTATCTATATTTCACCATGAGTTACACCTGGAGTTGAATAATTTGCAAGCATGGTGGGTACATGTACCCTGATTCACTACTTCCACCCAAGGTGATAAAAGGTAGGGCAGACCAATCACATCTCCAGGTCCTTCTCCCTGTGACCATGACAGATCTGAAGTAGAGGGAAAAGGAGGATGGGCAGTGGAATACAGACTGGGACCACACATCTCAAAGAACCTCCAATTACAGGTGAGTAACCTCTTCTTGGAGTGATGATCACCATAGCATTCTACTGTGGGGGACTGACAAGCAGTACTTAAGTAGGAGGGTGAAAGGACAAAGACAGAAAGACTGTGTGGAGAACTGATGTGACAAAGGCGGCATCTGCCACTGGGTCCCACACCAGGGTGGAGTGTATTGCAAATGTGTGAATGACACGCCACATGGCTGTTCTACATATGTCTAGAAGAGATGCTGTGGGCACTGCTTGAGTGCTAGAGGAGAGAACCCATATTTTGGAGGGGGGGGGAGAGTTAGGTTTGACAGTTCGTAGGAGAGTTTAATGCAGTTGGATATCCATTTGGAAATTGGACGGCAGTAGTATATCCCCGATTCTCCCCGCCACTGCAATAAACAGTCTTGGGGACTTCCTGACTTTTTCTTTTTTCTGCAGGTAAAAGGCCAAGGCTCATTGAACATCAAGGAAATAGAGTCTACATTCTTCTGTAGACATGTGCAGTTGCAGGAAGAAAACAGGTGAGTGAATTGATTGGTCAAGATGAAAATGCAAGACTACCTTTGGTAGAAATGTTGGGTGTATGCATAAGGAAATCTTATCCTTCTGAAACTCTATAAATTGTGGCTCTGCCATCATAGCTCTGAGTTCACCGACCCATCTAATTGAAGTGATGGCTACAAGGATGGGAGGACAAGGAACAGGCTTGAAGGGGATTTTGTCAATACCAAGTTACCAGATCACATTAGGGACGTGATGTTTTGGAGAGGTGGAAAGGTTCTTAAGAGGTCTGTCCAAAATCTAGCTGTTAGCAGGTATGAAAAAATGGACTAACCCTCCATAAGAGGATGGAACATGCTAATTGCTGCAAGGTGGACCAGCAAGGAGCTGAGGCAAGACCCAATCTTCGAAGACAGAATGTAGGGATACAGGAAATCTCTGCAGCTTTTGGCCCTGCTCAAGAGGAAGAGCGTTTCCATTTAGCCTGGTAACATTACCTAGTGGATTCTTTCCTGTTTAGAGAGGATGTCCTGAAGAGGAACATGCCTATTCTAGGATGGTGCCCAAACAAACACCATATTTGGAGGTGGAGTGGTCACGAATTGGGATGCTTGATCCGGCTGTTGCACTGGGTCAGAAGGTTGGGGAAATTCAGGATGATAATTGGCAGATGGAATGTACAGCAGGTTGGGGAACCAGAACTGTCTGAGCCAGAAGAGGGAGGGAGATTAGTATGACTGTTGCTTTGTCATCATCAGATTTTATGTAGCATCTGAGAGATAAACAATAATGGGGGGGAAGGCATAGTTGAGCTGGTCTGATAGGAGAGGAGAGAATCTCCCTGAGAATGATAACTAAGGGCTCCCTAGAGCAAGATGTGGCATACTTGTTATTGGCCTGAAAGGGAATATGTCTCTGGTGGGAGCTCCCCACTGAGTGAAGATGCAGTATAGTACTTGTCGTGAAGTTCCCACTCATAGTCAATTGCCAAGGGCCTGCTGAGTGAGTCCGCAAGCATATTCTATGCCCCTGGAAGGCAGGCTGGGGATAGGGTGATCTGGTTGCTGATGTACCAATTCCAGATTGATTGCTTCTGCACACAGGACTGGGAACTTCACCCCTCCCTCTCGTTTGTTGATGCAGAACATGGTAGTGGTGTTGTCTAACATCATCAGGACATGATGGCAGGGAATGAGTGGAAGAAAGAACTTGATGCCTTCCTCACTGCTCATGGAGGACTTAGATGTTCGGCTCCTCTTGGCCATGGTATTTAAAAACTTTAAAAATAGCATAATCTAGACTGCTGGATTCAGATCTTTTACTCACACTCCCTGCTCCTCATTACCTTAAAATCTTCCTTCTTTGAATTTGCAACACAGAGATCTAGATTTTCAAAGCAGTTATTTTATTTTTTGCACTTCAAGCTCTGTATACACCTGAATCAGCCTCTACAGTGGTATGATTCATTGCCATTCTCAAATTCCCATGTTGTATCAATGACGGCTGAAATTTAACTGGAGATATGCCACCTGGGAAACATTTTACTAATCAGTGGAAGAAAAGATGCCCGAGTCCTGCACGTTTAAATTTTGCTTGGGGTCTTCTCAAGACACCTGAATTAGATGCATCATATTGAATTAAAAATCCAAAAAGAAGAAACATGATTTGCTCTCTCTGTATTAACTTCCCAAATCTAGTGGTGACAAGAGTCAATAGATGTCGATGATTTCTTTTTCAGTATGTGGGCTCCAAGCGTAAATTAATACACTGTCAGATAAAAATTGTGAAGATATCATCACATATGTTCTATGAGAATTAAAGTAGCCCTGTATAAAAAGATAGCCACTTCAAAGAAACACAATGTAGGATGGAAAGACCATTATACAAGCAAAATATGAATAATCTTTGTCCATTCTGTTCCTCTAGAAGATGACTCAGTTCAGAGTAGGGATTTTAAATATCAGTTAATTGAACAGTCAAGTAACCCCATGAAATTTTAACAGTTAGTCGACTAGTCTATAGTCTGCGGGGGTGGCAGCCATTGTATCAGAGGCAGCAGCGTGGGGTGCCAGGTGGGAGCTATTCCACGAGGGGAGCCAATTTAAAAACCAGCTCCCCTGTCTGGAGGTGGGGAGTGGGTCTGACCTCCTGGACCTGGTGAGAGCCAGAACTGAGCTGGGCTGCCTGCCCGCCTGGCTCTTAATACACTTTAAATGCAGACTTGCAGCAGGGGAAGATCTCGGACACGTCGCAAGCCAGGACTGAGCTGGGCTGCTGGCCAGCCTGCTAAAAAATGTACTGGCAGAGGGAGCGAAATGCGTGTAATCTATAGCATTAACCTATAAGCTTTTGCTTACCGGTTAATTGATTAATCGACTATACTATTACATCCCTAGTTCAGAGTTCATCTATCAAGATAAAAAGTACCTCCAATATTTTACATCTCCCTCCTGCATTTATAGTTTTAAACCACTGACAGATCTGTCCTCTTATGTGTTAGCTATTCTCACTACAGAGAATGGGGGCCACTGTATTTTAACTCTTTTTCTATTTTAACTTTAAGACCTAATTCTTTTGTAGATTGTTATGATTCTTATATAATAAAAAAAACAAAACAGTTAACTTACCCACTTCATCTTGAATCTCCTCAGCAACTGCTGGTACATTGTAGAGAAGGGAAAGAGACTGATTCATGCGCTCATATATCACACGTAGGTGTGTCATAACCTACAGAAATAGAAAATCCATTTTGAGGGAAAAACATTAGCATTTTACCTACAGTCGTCATTGCAGATTTATATATTATACAGAGCATGACAATTTTCAGAGGAAGTAGGCATGCTTCATGGATTCTGCAATTCTCCAGTCATAAAATCTACTGCACGGTTCAGCTGTCTCCTGCAGATGACACAGAAAAAGTCTTTCTGGCAACAGTTCTGCTTTCTGGCACCTTCTTGTGTCCCTGCATCCTAGTTTGCATCTTCTCCCAACCTCCTTGAACCCACTTGCCACATGAACCAGGAGTGAATGAGAGAAGTCACTAAAGGCGGTCAAATTTTTTTGGTCGAACCCGCTTTTGGACAGAAAATTGGATTTTTGACTAAACAAACATTTTTACATGGAAAGTGCTTTCTGAGGAAAATTTTGATTATTTTTTTTAAAGGGTGAATGTGCCAAAACCAAATGTTTTTGTTGAAAAGTCAAAATTATTCAATTGAGAAATGCAGCTGTGGTAGTTGTAGTTCTGTTACCTCATGTCCTCGTTCTCTATGAGCTGGGCTTCCCAGCAGATTTCCTCTCCCATGATGCACTGTGGCCACTGGACTGCCATGAAGTACCATCTCCCATCACCAAGAGACTAGATTATGGCACATCATGAAACTCCCCCCAGGAGAGTGGGAACATAAGGCACTGAAACAACAACTCCTCCCATGGCACTCGTATGGTAGTTCATAATTGGAATATTTTGGTGTTTAATTTTTCACCAAAAAACTCTGCTGGGACAGAGTTTCCAATTACGTGGTGTTGGCCAAGGGACACTACAAATTACAGTACAGATTTTCAAGTTGAGCCACTGTTTCTACAAGTTTAATGGTCATCTTGAAATCTCCTACATCTCTCCTGGTTTCTTTTTCTTTGTGTAATCTGCAATGAAAACTGTCCCCAAACAAACATATCAAGGGTTGCACAAACATCCAGCAGTCAACATGCCATGAAATACAGTGATCTCAGATGAAAACTGTGCTAGACACAAGCAAAGTGTATGTTGCTTATTTATGGGCACCACAAAGTACCCTTACAAATGACTACAGAACTCCTGGTTAGAACCTTTTAAAACCTATAGTATTTAAAATTGTAAAAGAGGCAGCCAAATTGTTAGCAGATCACATCATAGTGTATTCAGGACACAGAAGTTACTTTATATTTGATGACAGAAGATTTGTAGAAGTTCAAAATACCACTTGCTGTATTTACTGGTTATTACCTGAGACCTGATTTGGGCAGCTTTCTTAGGATCCACCATGCGGACATGTTCAAAGTGCTTGAGAGTATGCTGTCTGTCCTTCTGCTCTGCACGCACATACTTCTTCAGCATATTGAACACATGGCGAGGCTGGGGAGGAAAAGCAAGAGAAAATTCTGAATTCAACATGCTTTTCTGCCTATCTGCGCACTGGGAATATCCTAGATCAGAGCACTTTTAAATCCTGAGACAAAGCACTAAAACAGTCACTCCATACAACCCACCTCCACTGAAAAAGGTGCAACTGCTGGGAAGAACATCCCTTGATCAATATATTACAGGTTATGTATCTGGGCAATGGCTGCAGATAGACAGTGTAGGGGGGTCTCCACCTTCGCCAGGTGTGAATTCTATGTGTTACACTTACCTCAGGGCCAGTGCCAACTGACTTGGGCTCAAAGGGGTCAGGCTTCAGGGCCATCTAACTATAGTACAGGCTTCTGGACTTGGGCTACAGCTTGAACTCTGGGACTCTCTCATTTCTCAACATCCAAGAGCCTGGCCTTTAGCCTATAAGTCTACACTGCAATTAAAAAACCACACAGCCTGAGCCCAAGTCAACTGGCACAGGCCAGCTGTTGGTATCTCGTTGCAAGGTAAACATACCCAGTAACTGTTTTACTGTGGGTGTTAGTTATAAGTAACCATCCTGAACTGCGTGTCAGGAACTGTTTAGTTCACATGCTAAACAAGGCTTACATGAAACTAGGAGTTTACCTACTTCCACAGCTTCTCTAGGCCAGGCACACTGAAGCCACCAGGATGCTCTGCATTCCTTTACTTCCCTCTCACTGGCTCCGTATGTGCTACCTTCCCATCTCTCTCCATTTCAGGGTCTCCATGCAACTCTTCCCAGTCAGTTCCTCATGTCAAGGGGGATCTGTGCCTGGATCACTGGCCCATCTCATGAGAAACGTTCTCCATGTCCTTTCCCCACTCCTCTTGAAGCTCCCCATTCTCATATTTCCCTCAGGTCAGGTTGTATATTCACCCCCCCACCCATTCTCCTTTCCCCCAGTGCCCTCCCAATTCCCTTCCATTCACCTCTCATGACAGAGTCTCCATAGTTAGTCATTTCTATCTTTTCCTCCCTCCTGCACATCAGCCCCAGATCTCTGTCTCTTTCCACCCCACCTCCAGTTGCCCATTTTCCTACCACCATCCTAGAGGAGTAGGGTAGGAGTAAATTGGAAATGTGATTAGAAGGTGTGAAGAATACTGGGCCAGGTACTCATTTATAGGGATGTGGCCTGCTAAAATTTACTGATGATCTGTATGGTGATGTACAGTGTTCAAAGAGTTAAGAATTGCTTTTAGTTTTCAAAAATCTTTACAAATGAATAAGAAAGAAAAAAGCTCTTCTAAGGAAATTTCTAGATGCAAGACTGTTTCCAAAGTCAAATGAAAAGCTTTATTGGCTTTAAGACTGAAATTCAATAGTGATACAAAATTTGGAATGAAACTTGCCAGCAGATTCCTACTTCAGACAAAGTCCCAAAAAATAAATATCCTTTGAGAACTGTAGTAAGGACGTGAACTGAAACATTAACTGTCAAAGGATTACAGAAACAGAGCCTAGAGATGTGAAGGAAGCAGAGGGGGACTTAAAACAATGGTAAAACTTCAAAGAAAGGAAGTGAGATTATCTTTGCTGACATTTTAGTCCTCTTTGCCTCAAGAAGTGTGTATGTAATAGGTTAGGATAGATTAAGAAGACAAACAGATTAATTTCTTTTTCTAGAAGGGACTCTTCATTTAACTTTCATGTTTAATGCCACAGGACACATTTCTTGTTTTCCTTCAACATGCTTTTGTCTACTGTGATGGTCAGATCTAGGAAAATTTATGACAGCTGGGACAAATATACTAAGAGAGGTCTTATTGTTCCTGCAATAAACTTGGAAATCCCTTTTAAGGGCCACTTATTCTGCTAGTCCCATTGGAATAACATGGCAACATATTTCAAGTATGAATATTTTTTTTAAAAAAGGAGAAAAGCTCAAAACTTATCACTAACACATAACAGATAAGTCATGAACCAAAATAGGACCTTTGCCAACAGATGACTCTTGGACATTTGCGCATACAACTTAATTAAAACAAAGACATCAAAGAAACATCCAATGTTTTTATACAGTAGTGGCACTTTAGTTTCTTTCCAATGGCGGGAGAAAAATACTTCTCACTCTCACTCTCTCTCTCACACACGTATACAACAAGCCTGCAGGTTTGTTTTTAACTATACTTACTCAAGATAAGACCTGGGCAACAGGTCTACTTATGTATTAAGCAGCACAATGAAGGTTAGGAAATCAGGACTTTGAAGAAGTGTGATTTAAAGTTAAGAAGAGTTTTTGATGCTGTGACAAACTCCATTGTTTCACACTGATTTATAAAGTTCATTTGCTGATTGTTATAACTGGAGCTTGGAAGAGTTTGACTGCATATATCCATAAAACAGGATTTCTTGACTGCTGCCTCAACATTCATCCCCATAGATACTGTGAGAAATAGGGTCTCTTGGAAAAGAGACGACTAAGGGACGATATGATAGAGGTCTATAAAATCATGACTAGTGTGAAAAAGGTGAATTAAGAAGTATTATTTACTTCTTTCCATAACACATGTACTAGGGGTCACCAAGTGAAATTAATAGGCAGCAGCTCGGAGTGGCTGGGAGCTCCTCCGGAGTGGAGCCAGAGTGCATGGCTGCTGGCCCCACCCCCTGTAGACTACAGAATAGCTGAGTAACCGATAAGTATTCATGAGGTTAATTGACTATTCAATTAACCAATATTTATCATCCCTATCCCGAAGTCCAGTAGTTACAGCAGGGGATTGAGTCAGGACAGTTGGGTTACATTCCTGTCACTGCCACTCTATGCACAATTTTGAGCAAATAATCTACACACCTCAATGGCTAAATGGAGATAGGTGAAGTCCTTTCTACTTTGGGCTCAACAAAACAAATGAGATACTGTCTATCGAACATCCAATATATAGAAGACAGTTCTGCTTTGCCAGAGTCTTAAGTTGTCCAAAAAAAGAGTAATCATACAAGTGCCTTTCACAGAGGAGGTCAGTACTGCCTCCCCTTCCCAGTCTGATGCCAGCCTAACAATGTAATAAACTTAACTCTAGACAAAGCTGCCAAATTCAGTAAGAGCAATAAGAGCTGGGCTGGCGGCGGCCGTGCTGGTGGCAGGTGTGATGTCTGGAATGGCAGCGAAAGGGTTGTCCACCGCGGCGGGGCAGGCATGCTCGCCCTGGGGCCAGTAGCGGCAATCCCGGCGGCTCTTGCTTCGGCGGCAGGTCCGGCTGTGGCTCTGGAGGTTGGGCAGGAGCTCCTTCCTCCCCGGAGGCCAGCCCCAACTGAGCAGCCCGGCAACCTTTTATATTGGGCCTGCATCGCGAGCATGCCCAGCAGGGCTGCGGGGGAGGGGCACAGTCCACCCAATAGGCGGGCTCTCTGCCTCCCTGCTCAGTGCGGGGCAGGCCAGCCCCGTCACGGGGACCACGGAAAACTTGCCCATACCCATGAGAAGTGGAAATGATCTTATTTATAAATGATCTGGAGAAAGGGGTAAATAGTGAGGTGCCAAAATTTGCAGATGATACCAAACTGCTCAAGATAGTTAAGACCAAAGCAGACTGTGAAGAGCTTCAAAAAGATCTCACCAAACTAAGTGACTGGGCAACAATATGGCAAATAAAATTTTATGTTGATAAATGTAAAAGTATGCACATTGGAAGAAATAATCCCAACTATTTGTATAATATAATGGGGACTAATTTAGCTACAACTACTCAGGAGAGAGATCTTGGGAGTCATTGCGGATAGTTCTCTGAAAACATCCACTCAGTGTGCAGCGGCAGTCAAAAAAAGCAAATAGAATATTAGGAATCATTAAAAAAGGGATAGAGAATAAGACAGAAAAGATCTTAATGCCTCTATATAAAACCATGGTACGCCCACATCTTGAATCCTGTGTACAGATGTGGTCACCTCATCTCAAAAAAGATATATTGGCATTGGAAAAGGTTCAGAAAAGGGCAACAAAAATGATTAGGGATTTGGAATGGGTTCCATATGAAGAGAGATTAAAAAGACTGGGACTTTCCAGTTTAGAAAAGAGGCAACTAAGGGGGTATATGATAGAGGTCTATAAAGTCATGACTGGTGTGGAAGAAATGAATACGGAAAAGTTATTTGCTTATTCCTACAATATATGGGGTCACTAAATGAAATTACCTTTTGTTTGTTTTAAACCTGCTGCCTATTAGTTTTTCTTCACTCAGCACACATCCTGTGACCTTGCCAGAGGATGTGGTGAAGACTAGGATTTTAACAGTTCAAGGAAGAGCTAGATATATTCATGGAGGTTAGGTCCATAAATGGCTATTAGGATGGATAGCAATGGTGTCTCTAGCCTCTGTTTCTCTGGAGGTGGATGATGGGAGGGATCATGTGATGATTACCTGTTGTGTTCCTTCCCTCTGGGACATCTGGTATTGGCCACTGTTGGCAGACAGGATACAGGGCTGGATGGACCCTTGGTCTGACCCATGTTTCTCCAAGTACTAGCACCTATGGGGGCAACCTCAGCATTTGATTTAGTGGGTTTATTTGACCCAGCAATCCTGTGGTAAGTGGAGACATGGCCTTAGCAAAATGAACATTAGTTATAGTTCATTTTTTGCCTGTTTTAAGCAAATAGCATCTTGTAGAAATGTTAGAAGAATTGCGTTTTAAGTAGGTTTCTGAGGGTACGTCTACACTTGCTCCCTAGTTCAAACTAGGGATGCAAATGTAGGTGACCGAAATTGCTAATGAAGATGCAATTTAAATATCCTGCGCTTCATTAGCATGATCTTGCTGGTGCTGCTCAACAGCTGTTTGCATAGTGAAAGTGCCTGGGCAGTTAGTTTGAACCAAACCTTGGTTTGAACTAACGTTACTCCTCATTTTACTCACACACTTTCACTTCTAAACAGCTGTTGAGTAACTCGGGCCCTGATCATGCTAATGAAGAGATCAAATGAAGTGCGGATATTTAAATCCCCCCATTAGCAATTTATAATTAAAGTTTCATCCTCGTTGGATTAGGAGCAAGTGTAGGAAGGTAGAGAATGAGGTGATGGAAATAAATGATATTATATCCATTCTACAAGAACTAAATTTTCAGCATGGGCCAAACATCTTGCAATCCGATCACATGCAGAACTCGCATTCTCTTCACTAAGAATTACCCACTTTGTGGAATGCAGGACCAGTCTCTATAGTTGGAACAATTATTATAATTTTGGGGCTTGGATTACTACAACTGGAGGTGGAGGAGAAGCGAGAGAGGACCTTCAGATTAAAGCATAAATGAAAATGTTGTCATTTAAAACTCAGAGTCTGAACTCTGATCTCCTCTGCATCAGATGAATACACTATTGCTAACCCACTCACCAACCCTGCTTGTCTTATTTAATATTTATTTGCAAGGTTGATAATTATTGAAAAATTATCAGCTGAAAAAATCGGCTTCATATTTTTCATGTTTTTCTTTTTATATATTTGTTACTATTCTACTAAGTTAAAAAAACCCAACACAGCTGGAGGACAGATAAAAACTACTTTACAGAAATGTTACAGAATAATTCTCATTACAGTCCAGTGAGAATAATTGACAAAATCTTATTTTTTAATAGTCTCACTTAATTGTATCAGAGAGCAAACTATGTTGTGCAGGGTGGATTACATTTAAATTAAATTGATTTAAATCATGATTTAAATAACTAACCAGGAAGACTCAATTTAATCATGGTTTTCTACATAAAAGTGCATTCTTGTTGGTTGTCAAACTTTATCCATATTCTCCACAACTCAGAGATAAATTTAGGTTTCATTTTTAGGAGGTACACTATACATTTTTAAGCAGTGATTTATTTTGAAACCTTTTCAGATTAGTTGTACAGCAATATCAGAAAATGAATGATTGTTTGATTATTTCATTTGCCAAAGGTAATTGAAGCAGATATTTATGAAGTCATTGGGAAGTGAACTATTTCCAATTCAAAAGGTTAATCATTAATATTTGGAGGATTTTTTTGCCATGCTGCATTAGGAAAAGAACATCATCAGACAGACATTTGAATTGCTTTATTTAACTAAAATAATGTTATCTATTCTGTATTATTTTCTTCAACAGCAAATCTCTCTCTCTCTCTCTCTCATATATATATAAAGTTTCCTACGAGACAACAGAGTGATGTCATCATGACACAGTGTCCACAGGCTTAGGCGGGGGGGGGAAGGCATCAGCAGGTAAAGCCCAGTCCTCAGCCTTGCTCCTTCTACCCGAGACCCCATCCCTGGAACTAAGCCTCACTCACTGCCAGCCCAGCCCTCTCTGGCAGCCTCATGGAGACCCAGGGATGGCATGCCACGGCCTCAGCCTTTCCCGGGGGCAGAGCCGGGGCTGGAGGGGGTAGGGTTAGGCCTTGGTGGGGGGAAGGGGTGGGGAGAAAGAGCTGGGGCTGCCACGGCCACAGCCCTCTCTGGTGGCCAGGGGAAGAGCCGGGGTTGCCTACCCCAAGAGAGAGGAGGGGTTGGCAAGCACAGTGAGCAGGGGGCACAACTCCCTTGTAATATTTTAGCAAAACAAGCATTTTTTAAAATTTAGTTAAACATTCAAGTTTTTTTAATCAAGTTTGTTTCTGTTAAAATAGTTTCCAACTAAAACGGTCATATGAAATTATTAAAAAAAAGAAAATTAAATGGACTACGCCAGCTAGGTCAACATGAGAAACTTAAAATATTGGCTTCTATTCATTAAACTTTTTGCAACTTCGCACTTTTAAAGAGGGGTAAGGGATTGACTTGCTACACAAATCTGCAGAGGGACAATAGGATTGAGGTCTGTTATTTCTCACCTCTCTATATATTTACTTATTTAAAAACATATTTGCTGTTAACAAGCATGCTCGCTCTGGAGACAAATGGACTATTCTATGCCTTACACTCTGTCACATTTTCTCTTTGGTAAGTTCTAAGATAAGTTTTTTTTAAAATTCATTCTGCTAGCACCAAAATACAGGGGAAACCCCTGGCCTCACTGGCTGCAGGGGAGCCCCATCAGGGTGGCAGCTGGGAAGCTGGGGCCAGGAAGCAGCAGCCAGGAGCCCTGGCCAGGCGGAAAGGTACAATCCCAGTGGCAGGGAGGGCCAGCGGTTGGGAGCCCTACCAGACGGAGTGGAGCCGGCAGGGGAGCTTTGACCTCCACAGTCCAGCAAACTCCCTGGTTCAGGAGGGGTTCCAAGAGTGCTGGACCAGGGAGGTCCAACTCGTACAATGTAACTTAACTGCAAATTTACCACAGGTCAGTCAAAGTTATTTGTCAGTTATTACAGACTTAGTTTGTAGCATTCTGTGTGGGAAGTAGGAAACTCTGATGACAATTTAGCAGATGGCATCTGTTCCTCTTAGTTACAGTAGTACTAAATCTATACCCTATATTGGAGTTATGGGAGATGTGCTACTGCCAGTGTTGTCATTTGGACAAGAAACAAAATAAAAAAAGGTTCCTGACCATAAACAACCTACGGGTATCCATAGACAACTTTTTTTTCCCCAAGAGTGAAGTGTTAACTCTATTGTCTTGGACAAATTCCTAACTCAGAAAATTAGAATCTGTCTAAAATCCCTGCTGTAATTTTACTTGTTCACATTTTTCTTGATATCTTCCTGATGCACAATAACTTCTGAAATTTCACTACAGAAATGGCTGCATTTCAATGGTGGAAGAAGTGATCCTTACATCTAAGGTCGGAAAAGCACTTTGAGACCATTCTCGATGAAACAGCTTTATAAATGTTAGATATTATAAGAGAGCATTCATCCCCATAAAGTGCATTCACAGTCATACACAGTCATTTATGAAGTATTTCATGAAGAAAGCTACAAAGCATAGTCTAATAGAAGCTGTTCCTATACCATCCTAAATAAAAAAGTTATTTCTCTCCATTTTTAACTTATCTGTGCCATACTAGGCAGGCTTGTAGTTTGATATTTTTCTAGTTAAGTGTTGACAGTCCCTTGACTTTTGTCTATAAAGGGAATTCTATTAATTTATGTTCTGAGGTTCAGTTCCTCTTTTACTCTCACACTTATTCCAACTTTCAGCTTTAGTACCCAAAGGATTCCCTTATACTGGAGACCCGTGGAAATGATTAACTGGTAGAAGTATGGCTTTATTTATTCCCACCAAGTTAGCACATTGAAAACTCTGTATTTTCTTCTCAAGAGGCAATTACAATGAAAAGTGTCCCTGTGGTCTCTGTCTTGACCCAGAAAACAGAAATAAGAAATTTCAGCTCCAATACAACAGTTGCAAGTAGGCGAGAAATATTATACAACTCAAACACATTATTTTCCTATGCTATTGAACCACTATTTCAATCTCAGCGACTCATATATAGTTTGTTCTGAAACAGCAATTTCATTGTATCCATGGAAAATGGAATTTTACCAAATTAAGTCTAGAACGATACACACCACAAACTGACTACCACTTCGCTAGACAAGACTACTGACCACTGAAAAACAGCAACAACAAAAACCCCATTAAAAGTAATTCTGTGTATGAAAAACAGCTTCTAGGAAAACTTGCATGCAAAATTCTGAGTAGTCTTTTAACTTTCATCAAACATTTTTCTCACACTTGAAAACAAGAGGCATGCCCCAGCAACTACTTTTTATTAGCCTATAAGAAGGATTAACTTACTGGGTTTTGTCAAATCACTGTAAAGTTCACAGGACCGGTTTGGGGTAGAAAAAGAGGATTATGGTGGGAGTGTTCAAGAAAGACTCATTGAAAGGTGAGCTACAAATATTTAAAGCAACTTTCACACTGAAAGAGCATTTCAAACATAACTAAAACCTGGATTCAGTTTCCTTTCACATGTTTTAATGAGGCTTCCATCTGTCACTCACTAGTTTAAAAAAAATTGTTATTTAAGCTACACAGGCAAAATGCCACCATTTATATCCAACCTTCCCAGCTTTACAACTCCCTTGACTTTGGAGGGAAGAATTAAATGGGACCAACACTTGCATCAACTGTGGTTTTTCTTTTCAGAACCATAACTTACTAGGTTTTACAAAATTAAAAACGTGCAAATTTTGCTTTTACTTGAGATTGTGATGGAACAAAGCCAGAAATATTGATCATTCAAACTTCCCTTTAAAATTTGGATTTTAGATAAAAATGGGACCTGGTAAAGTTACATAAACCCTGCCACATAGCTAGGCTTGCCTCCATTTCATTTCAACAGTAATTTAAGAAAAATCTTCTCCTGCTGGCAAACTGAGGATTATGACTACACTACCTATCAAGCAAACCATCTAGGAAGCAAAGGAGTCTGCTTTTATTCACACAAAATCATTTTCAATAGCAGCTGGATAAAATGATGCTCTCTTAAAGTTTAACTCAGTTTAAAAGAAAAGCTGAAATCCACCTCTCGTTGCACAAATCCCATAATTGGACTTTGTACAGAAAAAAATCACAACTCTGGGTTTAGGCAAGTGGGTCTATAAACTGAAATGGTGGCTGCTGTCCCTCTTTCCTGACTCCAGGTATTTTGATAACTGGGTCAGTGCAACTGCAGATACAAAAGACTCTCCCCACTGCAGTTTAATTGGGTTCAGGAAAGACCTGCACTGGTCAGGGACAAGAGGCTCCTTGAATATCACCTCTTCACATGTCCTTTTCTCTCAATGTGATGGCGAAAATCGTTACTTCGTTGGGCAGCGGATACTACCACCTTCTGCAAGCAAGCTGTTATTCTAAAATCACAAACTATAGTCTTCCTAAAGCAACTGAATAAAAACAACATGGCAACTGAAACTCAGTTAGAAATTCAGGGCTGTCTCTCATTGTAGGGATGTAACAGTGTAGTCGATTAACCGATAAGCAAAAGCTTATAGGTTAATGCTATATAGGTTAATGCTATAGACAACATGCATTTCCCGGCCAGTAAATTTTTTAGCAGGCTGGTCAGCAGCCCGGCTCAGTCCCGGCTTGCACCGGGTCTGGGACCTAACCCTGCTCCGGCTCTACATTTAAAGTGCATTAGGAGCCAGGCAGGTAGGCAGCCCAGCTCAGTTCCAGCTCATGCTGGGTCCGGGAGCTCAAATCCCCCCCTCTGTATTAGAGGCAGCAGCGCAGGGTGACAGGCAGCTGGTCTGTGAGGGGAGCTGTTTTTTAAACTGGCTCTCTTCACGAACCTGCTTCCTCCTGGCACCCTACTGCTGCCTCTGATACAGAGACAGCAGCGCAGAGTGACAGGGGGCTCCTCAGGCGTGAGACTGGAGTGCATTGGCTGCCAGTTGCACCCCCAAGGAACTATAGAATAGTCAAGTAACCAATAAAAATAAGGCAGTGGGAAAATGAGCCTCTGAACTTTTTCTTTATACTTCCTGTCCTACACCACTGTGAACTTGAGGGAGAAAAACAAGTTTTTACATAGGAAGGAAAAGGTAACTGTGCAGATCAAATGGAGAAGGGAGGGATGAAAAAGAGGCAAAGCCAATTATACTCGATGTGCATGTGAAAAAATAAAATGTGAACAAATATTTGAGCTAACCTTCTCTGAAAAAATTAGGACTATGTATTTTCCTGGGTTTTTTTATTTGCCATGTGAAGAACAAAATTACTGTTTATCTAAGTTGTAGTTACACATTACCACCACCTGCCATTAATCCTCCTTTCTGCAGTAATACCAGTGAGCAGTACAATATTCTGATGTTGGAGACTGAACAGCTGCGTTCCATTTTCAAAGGCAACAAAGTACAGAGCAGCTCAGCTGCACAAAGAACTGGAGCTCTGAGGTTTTGGACAGCCTGCATGATGTTGCTTTCAGGGGCATTATCCTTCTCAATTTTCTGCTTAGTTATGTTCTTAAATAGGCCTTGAGCTATGTGACTCCATTTTGTACATCCTCTGTTTTTGTGAACATTGGGTCACCATGTAGAATGGCTACGTCGCAATGATTGCATGATGGTGCACAGTTTATTTCAAAAATATTGCAGGTATACAAATTTGCCCTGCCAAATTATCCAGTTCCTGAGCTGTGATGTGCAAGAAGCCAATACCAGTTACGGTGCCAGTGACCAAGGAAGAAGACAGCATGGAACATGTTTGTCTGTTGTATATGCCTGTGTGCAGTAAAACTGTACTGTGCTTGGCTGACAGCACCTAAAGCTGTTCTCTCCTATTTTACAATCTTTTTACTTCTTCCTATTTTTAATTTTTACCGTCTTCCCTCTGGTCTGGGTGTTGTCACTCTTTTCCTTATTCAGCCTTGTGCTGTGAATGACTAATGGCTCTGCCTCAGTAGGTGTTAATCTGTAGTAATGCAGGACCCCTCCATTATTAATGGTATGCTGAGAGGTATGAAAGTAGTAATATCCTCATTTTACATAAGGGAGGAGACTGAGGCATAGGGAGATTGACTTTCCCTGGGTCACATAGGAAGACTGTGGGAGAGCCAGGAGCTGAAGCCAGATCTGCTGAATCCCAGTTAACGGTCCTTCCCCCCCACTTGATGATCTTCTCTTTGAAAGTATTTTTGCAGTGAAAACAATATGTGTGATATTATATAAAAGAAAAGTGGACAACAGTAATGCTTGTGACTCTCTTCCATCTGAGAATCTTTACCCTGCAAAGAAAAACCTCAAACCAGCTTTATTACACATCTGAATTTGCTCCTCTCTCAAGGCAGTGATGGGCTGTTAGTATCTTAATAGTAAGCATTCACAACAAGCTCAACCCTCTTAGCCTCTGCATGAGGGATGAACATTCTTCTGTGGAGGAACTGCAATGGAACATAGCCATTTGTTTTTCCAATTTAAACACAAATGCTCTCTCATGGCTTCACTCAGCACAACTGGCTACTCTCTTGGCAAACTTATGAAGCTGCTGGAAATGCTTACACTTTATTCCCGTAGTGAGTATATTAACAAAATAGCACAGTGCTTGACTTATCGTTCAGTGGTGGCATCAGAGTGGAATTCCCTCTAGGCAAGGGTTGTTTAGCAGCAAAGAAAGAAGGCTTGATTCCCTCGGGCCTTAACTCCTTTCAATTTTCTAGTGATAGAGCCCCCTAGGAGCACATTCTGTCTCATCGTCATTCCACCCAGCCATTTCCCAAGGATAGAGATGAGATTGAGTCCAGAGATTTGCACAGCCCTACCTGAGTTTTCCTCTTTTCCCTTGGGGTGTGAGTATAAGAGGACTGATATTGGGATTCTAATAGTATTGCTGCTCATGAGTCTGAAAATCAAACCACATTCACATGCTCAACTTTATCTGTTCACCCATAGCTAATCATCCCTCAGCTCTCTGCCTCTGCCCAACAATGAAGCAAAACAGGCCCTGCTACTGCATAAAAATGTGTTCGCTGCACTTCTATGAACCACACATCTGAGTTGATACTGGCAACAGAAAGTAATGAAAATGGGGGGAGGGGAGGAGGAAGGAGGCAAGGATAGTACCATTAACAAAACTGGCAGGTGAACCATAAAAACTTCTGAGCAGCTATTTATCCCCCACAGCCTTTACACGATTATGGTGAGGCTCTGTATGGCAACATCACAAGCAGATAATAGCTTTGTATTGCAGGCCCTACTCTCTTTAACCAGAGCAAAGTTTGTGGAAATTTTGCTCTTACTAGTTTTTAAGATGCCAATAAGCCTTCATTTGCATGGAGTGATGTTTGAGTATCGTGGATTTACTCATCAGCCCAAAGGATGATATAAGTTGTCAGTCCCAATTTTTTTTTCAAGTAGGAAAAGATTTAGCTCTTTTTGACATAGAACTGACCCCAAACCTCCATGTTAGTTATTGTGCTCCCCAAACCTAAGACTAAAATATTCACTTCTTTGTACTAGAAGTTGATTTATTCCTCTCCATGCTCTTGTAAGGCAGACATGTCATCCACATTTTACTGAGGAAAACTTAAACTCAGTGATGTTTACTGTGCAACGCTATGAAATAAATCAGTAGAAAAGTCAGTATGAGATTTATCTCAACTACTACCCCCATATATCTTTCAGCTACAAGCTACTGATCACAATATTACAAAGGAAACTGTGTGTTGATCTAGAATTACTAATCTACCCATGAATTAAGGGCTGGAGAGAAGGCTCTTACTATCCTTCTAGTACAAGTCAGAGGCCATAACGTGTCACATTTTACTCTTAAAATATGGTTGCAAAACACCCTGTAACACACCACTAACTGCATGTCTTTTCATTCTCTCAGAATTAATTAGTGATCCCATGTTCCAAAACCTACAGCAGGGATCCAACTTTTCTACATTCACCCGGAATATACAGGACATATATACTACAACCCCCCCAAGATCTTCAAATTCCCTGATTTTGAGAAGTTGTGTTTTCACCTATAACCCAGTTTCCTCATTTGGAAAATATTCAGTGTTATAATAGCTACAATGCAGTCACACATTATCATCTAGCTAAAAGACTTGTTTGTAGGATTTTTTGTTTTCTGACTTGTGTCATATAATCTACAGTCCTGGAATGTGGAAGCTCAGCTTTTAAATTTTTCCTACCACTGTGGCTAAGTAGTGGCCATTTCTCAACACCATCCAGCTGACAAGCAGCTTTTCTTCCAAAGGGGAATTTTCCCCTGCAAAGTGGATTTTTTTCCACAAAGGAAACCATCCTACTCAAGTGACATCAGCGAGAGGTTCTCTGACATGGTCTGTTTTGACAAGTGAGAGGTTAAACCTCTTACTTAAACCCAGCTCCTAATCATCAGCACCTTCACCACCCCAATAGTTAAGCACACAAAAATTACGTTATAGCACATCAGAGAATTGTTTAGACCATAAGAATGTGTAGTGGTAATGGGAATGTTTGTTTCAAAATCTCAGTAGCAATGTATTTTTGTCTTTTTCTGCTCTGGCAGATTAATGAATGCTTTGGCGGCATTTCCAGTTTTATCGCCTGCATTATCTTTCAAGGTTGCTGAATCTGTCTCTTCTAACTCTATAATAACTTGTACAACTGGTCTTAAAATCTTGTCAGGGCCCTCAGGGTTTTTTCCATCTAATAAGCATCAGTAAAATATAAAACGAATGACTATTTTCCACAAATTCTGAATGGGCTCATTTTCTCTGGGAATGCAGACTAAATATAGACATTACAACCCACATCTGTAAACTGGTATTTACATCAGAACAAATACCACACCTTAGCATATCTCCTATATTTAAGACTCTGTTCTGGAGCTGAATTCAATGTCCCAGAACCCTCATTACAAGGGCTCTATCCCTCACCATCCCAATATTTAAGCACACACACACATACACACAAAAAAAAAAAAAAAAGAAAATCACAAAACTGTTTCTATACCATATCTAACTATTAATTAGCACTTAACTATTTGATGGGATTTGTGGGACCAGGTTTAAAAATTTGGGGCAACAACTTGAGTGAATCTCTCAGGAGGGAAAAAGCAAATATTATTCTGTGCCTTTATAGAGGGGAATTATACTTCAATACATTCCTCTTTCTAGAATATCTAATGTGATTTCTACATAGCAAGTGAAGTTTGTGGCATTCTGCTTACTCTGGGAGGTATGGCTTGCAGAGCTGTGATATAGTTCTCCAGAGCAATGCGGCGGCGGTCATTCAGCATGGCTTCCACTCTGGCCATGTGAGTTTCCACTAGCTGCTGTCTCTCATTTGCTGCTTCTTGCTCCAGTGATTCCACTTTTTCCTGGAAATGCTGCATGTTTCATGTTATAAAAAACAGTAAGAGAACAATGGTTATTGAGCTCAGGAAATAAGGGTATGCACCTTTTTCACAGAGCATTAAAATCCTTCTCTACAATTGATGGAAGTGACCTGCCTTTTACTACAGCCAAGTATATTGATCTGTAGAATTTCTGAACTCCACGGGCCTAAAATGGGAGCTGCGGGTGCTCAGCATGTCTGATCATCTGGCCATATTAACCAATCAAATATTTTTGCTGACTTCAGCATGACAACAATCAAATCCTTCATGTGAGCATTGGTATCCTGTTCAAAGTGCTAAGATGCACTGCAGGAAAGCATTTGATTGTAGTAGGCACCTTGCCCTCAGATTCTCAGACTCATCTGACTATCATGAGTATGTATATGGGGGAAAACAATTCCTCCTTCAACAGAATGAGACATCAGAATTTACTAAACAATCGTCACTTAGAAAACACAAATGACCACAACCTGGAAAAAAGCTAAAAGACACAGAGCAAGATTGTGGGATTTAATAAATAATATTCTGATTGTGGATTTGTACTTGTCTTGTGATGCTGCACTGAAACCACCTTGGAAGCGAACAGGAGCTGTTAACAGGGAGTTTGGAGAGGGAGTTCTCCAGAAAAAGGAGGAAGCTAATACAGGACCCTTAAGGGAAGTGGTCTGTCTGTAGTGTGTGTTTGTGTTTTCCTTGCTGTGTGCTGAGCTTGTGTTTGGTAGTTTGATTTCCCTCCCTCCCCCCCTCACAGAGTGTGTGCTGTGGCTGGCAGGTGGAAGCTGTGAGATTCTAATCAGGGTTTGAAATCTAGAAGCCTCTGCTCATTGATTGAGCCTTAATCAGGGGGAGGGGCTATCAGGTAGTCCAGGGCTTTATAAAGGAGTGAGTCAACGATCAGGGAGCTTGAGAACAGGAGCTGTTAACAGGGAGTTTGGAGAGGGAGTTAGGAAGGAGGTGAGATACACTGGCCATTCTTTAACATCTTTTCACTACACTCCTTCCCTTCAGGGAGGCATTGAATAACAACTGAGGAATCTCTCAGAAGGAAGGCAGGTATGGATGGTGATAGCTCTGCTGTTGTTACTTACACTGTTGTCTTCCTCCCAGAAGAAAGAAGGGATTTCATCTGCACTAAGTGCAAGCTGGTCAGTATTTTGGAAGAAAAAATTAGAGGACTAGTGGCCCAAGTATCAACCCTACGTTCTATCAGAGAGGATGAAGACTTCCTCGATAGAAGGCAGCATTTAATCCTGCAGCCACAGCAGGCTGAAGAGCCAATCAGGGCAGTACAGGATAAGGAAGGAAACTGGAAGCATGTAACCTCTAGAAGGAGAAGGAGGTCAACTCAGGTATCCCCCATTCCTGTAGAGGAAAGTAACAGCTTTCAGGCTCTCTCCACAGGCACTGCGGTGGAGAATGCTTTGGCAGGGACCTCTCAGGGAATAAATCAGAAAGGAACACCATCTACCAGAAGGCATGGGATGCGCAGTCCTAGGGACGGGGGTTCCACAACCACCACCCCCAAAAGAAGACAGGTGGTGGTGGTCGGGGACTCACTCCTAAGAGGGACTGATTCATCCATCTGCCGTCCAGACCTGCAATCTCGAGAAGTGTGCTGCTTACTGGGAGCTCACATTCAGGATGTGACCAAGAGTCTTCTGAAAGTGATTAAACCTTCAGATCGCTACCCCTTCCTGCTTCTCCATGTAGGAACTAACGATATGGCCAAGAATGACCTTGAGCGGGTCACAGCAGATTATGTAGCACTGGGAAGAAGGATCAAGGAATTTGAAGCGCAAGTGGTATTCTCGTCCATCCTTCCGGTTGAAGGAAAAGGTCCGGGTAGGGATCGTCAAATTGAGAAAGTAAATGCGTGGTTGTGCAGGTGGTGTCGGAGACAGGGCTTTGGTTTCTTTGACCATGGGACTCTGTTCCGGGCACAAGGATTGTTAGGAAGAGATTGGATCCACCTAACCAAGAGAGGAAAGAGCATCTTTGCGGGTAGGTTTGCAAACCTAGTGAGGAGGGCTTTAATCTAGGTTTGTTGGGGGATGGCGACCAAAGCCCTGAGATAAGTGAGGAAGTCGGACACCAGGAAGAATCACAAGGAGAAACAAGCAACAAAGGAGGACCCCTGATTCAGATGGAAAAGGCAGGATGATCAACTGGTTATCTAAGGTGTTTGTACACCAAAGCGAGAAGCCTGGGAAACAAACAGGAAGAATTAGAAGCCCTGACCCAGTTAAAGAACTATGATTTGATTGGAATAACAGAGACTTGGTGGGATGACTCGCATGACTGAAGCACTGTCATGGAAGGGTATAAACTATTCAGGAAGAACAGGCAGGGGAGAAAAGGAGGAGGAGTTGCATTGTATGTAAGAGAGCAGTATGATTGCTCGGAGCTCCAGTATTTACAGGGAGAAAAGACTGTTGAGAGTCTATGGGTTAAATTTAGCGGTGGAAGCAACAGGGGTGATGTTGTGGTTGGTGTCTGCTACAGACTGCCAGATCAGGTGGATGAAGTAGACGAAGCTTTCTTTGGACAACTGAGAGAAGCTCCCAGATCGTAGGCCGTGGTTCTCATGGGCGACTTTAATCACCCTGACATCTGTTGGGAGACCAATACAGCAGTACACAGACAATCCAAGAAGTTTTTGGAAAATGTTGGGGATAACTTCTTGGTACAAGTGCTGAAGGAACTGACCAGGGGCCATGCGCAGCTTGACCTGCTGCTCACAAACAGGGGAGGAACTAGTAGGGGAAGTAGAGGTGGGTGACAACCTAGGAAGCAGTGATCATGAGATGGTAGATTTCAGGATCCTGACCAAAGGAAGAAAGGAGAGTAGCAAAATACACACCCTGGACTTCAAAAGAGCAGACTTTGACTCCCCTCAGAGAACTGATGGGCAGGATCCTCTGGGATGCTTACATGAAGGGGAAAGGAGCCCAGGAGAACTGGCAGTATTTTAAAGAAGCCTTAATTAAAAGCACAGGAAGAAACCATCCCGATGCACAGCAAGAAAAGCAAATATGGTAGGCGACCAGATTGGCTTACCGGGACATCCATGGTGAGCTTAAACACAAAAAGGAAGCTTACAAGAAGTGGAAACTTGGACTGATGACTATGGAGGAGTATAAATATATTGCTTGAGAATGCAGGGGAGTTATCAGGAAGGCGAAAGCACAATTGGAATTGCAGCTGGCAAGGGATGTGAAGGGTAACAAGAAAGGTTTCTACAGGCATGTTAGCAATAAGAGGGTGATCAGAGAAGGTGTGGGGCCCTTACTGGATGAGGGAGGTAACCTAATGACAGATGATGTGGGAAAAGCTGAAGTACTCAATGCTTTCTTTGCCTCTGTCTTCACGGACAAGGTCAGCTCCCAGACAAATGCACTAGGCAACGCAGTATGGGAAGGAGGTGGACAGCCCTTGGTGGGGAAAGAACAAGTTAGGAACTATTTAGAAAAGCTAAACATACACAAATCCATGGGCCTGGATTTAATGCATCCGAGGGTACTGAGGGAGTTGGCAAATGTCATTGAGGAGCCTTTGGTCATTATCTTTGAAAACTCGTGGAGATCGGGAGAGATCCCGGATGATTGGAAAAAGGCAAATGTAGTGCCCATCTTTAAAAAAGGGAAGAAGGACAATCCAGGGAACTATAGACCAGTCAGCCTTACCTCAGTCCCCGGAAAAATCATGGAAGGGATCCTCAAGGAATTCATTTTGAAGCACTTGGAAGAGGGGAAAGTGATCAGGAATAGTCAACATGGATTCACAAAGGGCAAGTCGTGCCTGACCAATCTGATTAGCTTCTATGATGAGGTAACTGGCTCTGTGGATATGGGAAAGTCAGCGGATGTGATGTACCTTGACTTTAGCAAAGCTTTTGATACAGTCTCCCACAATATTCTTGCCAGCAAGTTAAGGGAGTATAGATTGGATAAATGGACTGTAAGATGGACAGAAAGGTGGCTAGACTGTTGGGCCCAACAGGTAGCGATCAACAGCTCGATGTCAGGTTGGCAGTCGGTTTTTAGCGGAGTGCCCCAAGGATCAGTACTTGGACCAGTTTTGTTCAACATCTTTATTAATGACCTGGATGAGGGGATGGATTGCACCCTCAGCAAGTTTGCAGATGACACTAAGCTAGGGGGATAGGTAGATATGCTGGAGGGCAGGGATAGGGTCCAGAGTGACCTGGACATATTAGAGGATTGGGCCAAAAGAAATCTGATGAGGTTCAAGAAGGACAAGTGCAAAGTCCTGCACTTGGGGCGGAAGAATCCCAAACATTGTTACAGGCTGGGGACCGAATGGCTAAGTCGCAGTCTGCAGAAAAGGACCTGGGGATTACAGTGGATGAGAAGCTGGATATGAGTCAACAGTGTGCCCTTGTAGCCAAGAAGGCTAATGGCATACTAGGGTGCATTAGGAGGAGCATTGCCAGCAGATCTTGAGAAGTGATTATTCCCCTTTATTCGGCTCTGGTGAGGCCACATCTGGAATCTTGTGTCCAGTTCTGGGCCCCCCACTATAGAAAGGATGTGGATGCATTGGAGAGGGTCCAGCGGAGGGCGACCAAAATGATTAGGGGCTGGAGCACATTACCTATGAGGAGAGACTGAGGGATTTGGGTTTATTTAGTCTGCAGAAGAGAAGAGTGAGGGGGAGATTTGATAGCAGCCTTCAACTTTCTGAAGGGAGGTTCCAAAGAGGCTGGAGAAAGGCTGTTCACAGTAGTGATGGATGGCAGAACAAGGAGCAATGGTCTCAAGTTACAGTGGGAGAGGTCTAGGTTGGATATTAGGAAAAACTATTTCACTAGGAGAGTGGTGAAGCACTGGAATGGGTTACCTAGGGAAGTCATGGAATCTCCATCCCTAGAGGTTTTTAAGTCTCGGCTTGACAAAGCCCTGGCTGGGTTGATTTAGTTGAGATTGGTCCTGCTTTGGGCAGTGGGCTGGACTTGATGATCTTCTGAGGTCTCTTCCAGCTCTATGTTTCTATGAAGTATACGAATGCCTTCCACATTAATCAAAGTAGCTCAGTGGACACAAAGGAGTCTTTGGATTACTGGCAGCTCTACTTGGGCTAGATCCATGGCAGACTACCAGTTCTGCAGTCATGCTTAATTGGCCAAATAGCCATTGTGGCTAGTGGGTAACCTATTGGACAACAAGGGGATAGATTCTTGTGAGTGGTTGGTTTGCTTTTTGGATGTGTATGGAAGGGGAATTTTTTCCTTTTTAATCTGTTGGCATATTCAGATAGATTTAGTGAACTTTCCGTTACAGGCCCTCTGAACTTTCCAAATATTTCAGAAAGAAAAACAGATCATTTCCCCTTTGGCCGAAGGTTTGTATTTAGTGGGGTTGGCTCCTATTCTCACCTCCCAAAATTTGTTTGCCCATTTCTACTTACAACCAAGACACTCATGCAATAACAAAAGTTTATACTGTTACAATTCTGGTGTAACCAATCACTAAAGCTGAGATGGTCAAAGAGGCCTAAGACAGGGGCTCCCAACCTTTTTGAACCTATTAAAATTTTTATAGACCCTCCAAACAATATAGCTATTTTCAAACATTCTATTTACTTGATAATCATTTGAAATTGGTAACAGTTCATGTGATCTAAAAACAAATATAGCAGTATTGAGAGATAATACCCTGTACTTTACTTACTCAATGAGCTGGCTGGTGCTGTAGAGTGGATGACAGTATCTATTTTAAACTTTCTGCAGACCCCCTACAATACTGTTGCGGACCACCAGGGATCCATGGACCACCGGTTGGGAACCACTGGCCTAAGGGAATGGGGGTTCCCAGCTCTTTCTGAAGATAAATCATAATCTCATTGAAAACTTTTCCCTACAGTGATTACACTGTAAATTGTGTGGCTTTCCACTGCAATTCAACAGATTGGCTGCTAAGTATAAAAGCGCACAGAAGTGATTAATACCTGGCAGTTAAAAGAGCAATACTAAGAGCAGAAAATAGCAATTCCCCAACATAAATATGTTTCCAAATGATACCACAGTACGGTTCATATTTTATTTCCAACCCCAATTGGTATGCTTGTAATTTTGTGTTTCTTTACCTGAATAACAGCCTTCTTATCAGCCTTTGGTAAGTTCTTTGCTTCGCGTTCTGCTTCCTCCCATTCCCTCATGACCTACAGCAACAAAACAGGGAGCATACATTCTGAGTTTTCCTCTCATGGCTTAGGCTTTAGTACCAGTCAAATAACATTGTTCAGATAACCATCTGTTTTGCTCCCCTTATAAAGAATAGCTGCAACACTTAACAGAGTCTTGTTGTTAATTTAAAAAGAAGAAATAGATCACTCTGTCTGAACATCATCCAAGTTCTTTCAATTTGAGGTTGCTAGAAGTGAAGCAGTGCATTAACTCTAGATGTTTAACAGACCCTCCAATGTCAACAGAGAAAGTAGAGTTACTAGATGGGCTAATACACTGACTTTTCATCTCAGAGAAAAATAAGAGGTTTAAATCTCTTTTATATCCTCAGTCAAAATGAACAGATTTCGACTGATTCTAAAAGGCATTCATTCATATCACAAACCCTTCTAGCTTTTGATGGAGTATATCAGCTGGCTTTTGATCAGAACAGGTCAAGACTACGTGCAATTTCTGCTAGTCTATACTGTATGCATGCTGAACACAAAGAAGTGAATTTACTTATGTCCCAAGTACAATATTGGCAGAACTAAAACTTGCAGTATGCTTATTTTGAATCATCCGAAAGGTCACCTGTCACAGAAACAGAAAGCAATACTCTCAGTAAAGGGAGGCAACTGCTGTTTACGTCTCTCATTGTGTGTTTTATATGTGACACTTGAAATCACGGTAAATTGTTATAAAAAACTTGATCTTGCTCATAAATTTCCCTATTCAATTCCTAGGCAGCAATCTGTTAATACTGCACTTTCTGGGCATTAATAGAATCTCTTCCACTGAGCACTGCATGTGCAAATAACACTGACTTTGTGTGCAATACTGTAAATCATGGGTTCCCAAACTGGGGGGGGGCGTGAAGAAATTCCAGGGGGAGCGCAAGGCGACCCAGCCCCCACCCCCCCAAAGTTTTGCTGCTATTTTTGTTTTTCGGCCCCAGTCAGTTCCTTTTTTTTTCCCCCCTCAACAAGTTTTGCTGCTGTTGGAGGTATGGGGTGTGCGTGAATGTTTCTCAAAAATCAAAAAGGGGGAGTGATGCCAAAACGTTTGGGAACCACTGCTGTAAATAAATAAAAAAACCCATCCTTTCTGCAAAACCTTTCCTTTCACCCTCCCTCAATGGAAAATGCAGCCTCCATGCCATTTAGAACAGAAACTCATTTAAATACATCTCCAAAGGACAGGCGTAACCTTGTCTCCACAATACAAGTGGTCCATAAAACATGCCAAAGGTGTGCTGACAACTTCTGGGCTATGTAGTAGCCTTTGCAAAACTCCCTTAGCAAAACTTCACTCTCAGTGTCCTCAAGCATGGTTGAGAGCAATATACACCTCCAACAGATAAAATCTGTTCAAGCAGGTGTGCAAACCTCAGAAGGTCCTCAATTCTATAAACTGGTGGAAGGACCCTCAAAAGGTGTACATGGGAGTTCCTTTGGTACTGCCCTTCTCGCCACAGATGGCTCCCTCATACTTTGGGTTGCACTTTTTCATCACAGGAGTCCATCGTCCACAGAAGATTCTCTGTCTTCGTCCCTCCCACCATAGCAAGGAAACTTCTTTCAATCTTTTCTTTCCTCCACCAAGGAACAACTCCACCATGGAACAACAATGCCTTAGTAAAGGAAACCTACATTTGAACCTACGGGGAACTGTTTCCTTCTTCATTTGTCCCTAAAGATCTCATCCCTTACAGCCATTACTTCCACCTAAAGGGTGAGGGAACTTCAATCCTTAAAGACGGACTCATCATACATCTATTCTACGAAGATAAGGCAATTCTATGTCCACCCTCACTTCCTTCCTAATGTCTCTTCTGAATTTCCGTATTAATGAAGAGAGTCATCCCCAGTAGTACTGTATCCCAAGCTTCATCTTCAAAAGAAGTGAACTTCCATAAACTGGACAAAAAAGCTTTTGTCTTGACACGACTAGGCCCTTCCAGGCATCTGCTAAATAAGTGGGTTTTACCCAGGAAAGCTCATGATATATTTGTTAGTCTCTCACATGCTACAGGACTGCTAGTCTCTTAAAGTAATTGTCTCTGTCCTTTAGGACTACCACCTATAATTACTTAAAATGTATCTGTCTGTAGTTAATACATCTGTTTTGTATTTTACCCCAAATAGTGTGTTTTGGATGAAGTGCTTGGGAAATCTTAGCTCAGGTTAACAATGGCTGTTGCATGTCCACCACCCTTTTGACTGAGTGGGGCAGAGTTCTAGGGTGGAAGGCTGGGAGCTGGATAGAACTGGCTGGAGCCTACCTGTTGATGGTTCATTCTGAAAAATCAATCATGTAATTCAGGTGGGTGTGTCCCTGCCTGTAATTGTAGTGCCTGTCAGAGATTTGTAGTTTGACATCAGCATCACAGTGTCAGAGGTAGCCCCAAGTTAGTGTGTTTGGAGGACTCAGCAGCACCACAGTTTAGGTAATCATTGGTTAGTCAGTTCCTGGTTCAGTATGCTTTGGCAGCAGAGAAGTCCGGAGTGGCTCCAATGAAACCTGTATATTATGAGGTGTTAAGATAGACTTTTCCAAGTTGATGTGGAGACCCAGAGAGTGAAACAGAGAAAGGACCTTGCAGGTTGCTGTGTGTGCTTTGAGAAGTGAGCAACCCTTTAGGCTAGGGTTTCCCAACCTATGGGTCAGGACCCAAATATGGGTCGCCATTACATTTCAAAAGGTCGCCAGGTGTCTCTCCAGGTAGCTCTTAAGGAGCCATTCACACATTTTTTCAATTGCCCTGGATCACCAAGTCTTCCTGAATTGTCAAAATGGGTCCCCATCTGGAAAAGGTTGGGAACCGCTGCTTTAGGCACTGATCGTCCAGGTAGGGAAAGACTATAATGCCTATCAGGTGAAGACAGGCTGCTGACAGACGTTTGGTAAAGATCTTTGGGGTGCTAGAGAGAACGCAATACAAGTAGTGGTCCTTGTCTTTCAGAAGTGTAGGAATAATTTGAGAGGCATAAATGGTGACAAGAAAATAAATATTCTAAAGGTTGAGGGGAAAAAACCCGATCTCCTAGATCCAAAGAGAGAATTCCTCTTAGGGTCACCATTCTGAACCACTGGGAGTGGATGAAGGTGGTCCAAAATGGCTCCCCATCCCTCTTTGTTCTTTCAGATGAGAAAGTACCCAAGAATAACTCCCTTTTCCGATGAAGTCTGGTGGGACAGATTCAATCATCCCCTAGGAGGGATTATACCTCCTGCCTTAAGAAGCTTTTGAGAGAGGTTTCTCTGAAGAGGAACGGGGTAAGAAGAGTGGTATGGAGCTGAACTGAATAGAATAGCCTAGAGAAATTACTTTCAGGATCCATCCATCTGAGTTGATAGGAGCCCAGGAAGGTAGGAAATAGGAGAGAAGATCACTATAATGTTGGGAAGGGAATAGATGCTATGTAGGATCAAGAGATAGTTCGTGACCCTCAACCATTGGATCAAACCAGACATTTTGAAGATACCACTGGCTGGAAGGTTACTGAGAAGGACCATTTCTTACAGAATTTGGGCTTCTTTCTGGGCAGTTCAGTCAGTGTTATAGGTGAGACTGTTGAGCTGAGACTTGCTGCATTTTCTTTTTGTCACAAGTGTATTGATACCCAAGTGTAAATGCTGAAGTTTTATAACTGTTAAAATATGAAGAGTCAACATTATGCGTCAAAATATGCCAAGTAAATATGCTTAAAACAAATTATAGTAAGTCCTCAGGCAGCATTTTTCTTACTTTGCCTAGCTGTAAATTTAGATCATCATCAATAAAATATTTTTCATGGATTTGTATATGTAGTAAAATTAACTGAGACTTACTGTTAAATATCTAATCCTTCCAAGCCTAGTCATAATAGTGGAATAAGGAGAGGGGCAGAGGCCATCAAACAGTGATCAGTGGCTTACACACTGTAAAGTACTGTATTTAGAAAGCACCTATTAAGTGTACAGGGTGGTACTTTGCATTAAGTGCATATTAAGCACTTATCTTTTTAGGTCATGATTTTGGAGACCATAAAAACTTGCCTGCACCACACAGTTTCTATTTAGAAGACTGAATTATCATGAATGCTGTAGGTTACGGGGGAGCATGGAAAACACAGTATTAATTCAAGTCACTGTGCCTTTCTAAAACACCATGGTGCATGTTAAGTCTTGAGCATCAGCCTAGATTAACAACTCTATAAGATCTTTTATTTCCTTTTGTGGCTTTAAATCAGACCTTTAATCTCTCTTTAATACCCCTTTCACTCTGAATTTGCAGTCAGAAGTTTTTGAAAACATTTCTTTACCAAACAATTGATCTTTGTCCTTCAACCTAACCTTGAAAATTTAAAGTCAAAGCCATTTTGCTAATCCATATGATGAAAATAAGCATTGTAGGCAATGAGATAAGAACATACTTGGCTAGACCAGATTTCACAGCCTGTTATCATTTCCCTAAACCCTTCAGGGTACAGGAGGTGAGATTATAATGTGACAGTTCACACAGCTGGGCTAAGGAGATGAAAATTCTGGGACCCAGAGTTCAACCCTGGTGGAGTGAGAATGAATGGCTTGTGAAAAAGAGCAAGATTATCTTTAGAAACAACATTCAGTGTGCTATTTGCACAAGCAGTATTTTAAGGGTTGGATTTTTGCAATCAATCAACTCTAAAGTGCCAAAAGCCTCTAAAATATCATCTGTTTTGCCTGCAGCTATCCATATGCATTAACTCTACAACCCAAGGAAAACATTTTTTGGGGAGGGATCACGAGTTTAAGAGAGATTATAAGAATTCAACAAAAATGGTTAGCATCTATATGAGAACAAACCACCATCATTCTGAAGACATATATTTGCAGGAAAAGGCTGCCTCAGGATCATTGTCTCCTATGTGCTTATAAAGATATTCTCATTCATTGAAAGAACAAAGCTATCAAGGCCTTTCAGATTTATGGCACTTCAAAGACTTGGTTGTTTCATGCTGGGAAAATGACAACTCTAGTTTGAGATTTAAGACACAAGTCATTTAAAAGTAAATACAGTCCTCAGAGTTCAGGGTGCACTGTATGTTATATATTTTTTTTTTTTGGATGGGGGGTGGAAAGGTCAGAGGGCTGTGAGGTGAAAAGAGAAGAGGGAATAAAAATGTTTTTTATTATTAAGACAAATGCTTCTCACTGAAATGCCATTATACTATATCCAGAAGAATTTATGCTGACTATATATACCCATGCATGGTAGGACTAACCATAAACAAGGTATGTATGTTAGGCATATCAAGTTAATTTGTATAAAATCAAACATGGTAGTAACAGGGTACCGATCTCAGAAAAAAGGCTTTATTCAGAATGCCAAAATCATGACACAAGGTGAGTATCTATCAAAGGCTTTCTTCCTAGACTATAATGGAGCCAGGATCACAGACTCTGGGTGAGAGGAGGCAGTGGATTCCATGGGCTAGGGTAGGGAGAATTGTAGGAACGTATGGAAAAGAGATAAAACAGAAACTTGGAGTGGCGCTCTGTTTTGGCACAGCTTAATCAAAGCTTAAGGTTTGAAAACTAGAAGAAAAGGATACTGAAGACCAAATTGACTATAATCCTTTTTTTTGTTAAAACATAGTCAATGCTAAGCATTTATAGATGTGAAGATATAGATATACACTTGATGGAATTCCTGTTAAAAATGTCACTAAAAAAAGTTAAATGGAAAAATTTTAACCTCCCCCCTTTTTAAGAAACCCAAAATAAACATTAACATAATAAAACAACACTGTATTTTTGAAAAATACAATAATTTAAATAAAGCACGTACATTTTTCTTCTATTTTCCAAAAAAAAAAAAAGTTAAGGACTAAGTAATGCCAAGTACATCCACTGGTAACATATAATCTAAATAAATAAATAAATAGAGCATCCCAGCATCTTATCATGACAGACACCCAACAGGGGCGCTCTATCCTCTAATCTACCACTTCTATTTGAGAGGGAGGTGGCAGGTAAGCAGGCCACATCAAATCAGAGACTACCTGCAATATCAGGGAAATACCTTTCTGAAACCATATTTTAAAAGGTATTTAAGCTCCCCAATGTGCACTAAAACCAACAGGAGTTAGGTGCCTAATTACTTTTTAAAACATGGCTCTAAGGGTACATCTACACAGCAGTGTTGAAATAACATAGTCCGAGTCCACACTACAAACAATTCAACAATGTCAAAATAATGTTGAGCTGGAGGACTTCTTACTCTGACCCCTGTAACCCTCACTTCATGAGGAATAAGGGAGGTCGGAAGAAGCGTGCTCTTTCTTGGACTTCCTGCTGTGTAGACAGCGCCAAAAGTCGAAATAAGCTATTTTGACTTAAGCTATGCAATTGACGTAGCTCAAGTTGCTTAGCTTATTTCGGCCTTAGCCCTGCTGTGTAGACGTGCCCTAACTGACCTGTCTGAGACCACATGAAACTCCAGTGGCAGACACAGGTCTCAGTCACCAGCTTAACCAGGTGATCATGCCTTTTCACAGAGGAAGATGTGAGGCACAGAACTGTGTTAAAATATTAAACATGTACAATGCAGCATCCTGATACAACTTCCCAACAAGGAACCAACTCAGCCATAGATGCAAACAATTATATCACAACAAATTTTTGAAGATTTTTCACATAACAGGAAACAAATTTATTTCTGAGACTTTCACAGTAAACATAGGCAAACTATAGATGAATTTTGTGCGAAAATACAATGATCTGTTGTTATCAGTCACACTTTTAGCAAACATGAAGTACTAAAGGGATCCAAATCAATGAAAAACTGTCTCATTTTACATGAACTGATGGGGATGAATTATGAGCAGGAGAAGTTGAGACACAAATGCAAGAGTCTGCATTAGTTGGAGATGGGATGAGGAATGGCAAATATAATTTATTTTTCCCATCAGGTTTTTTTAACATCACAAATCTTAGCCCCTCAGTTCTCACTCTGTGTGTGTGTGGGGGGGGAGGGGGGAAGAGGGAGGAGAGAGGAGTCAGACGCTGAGAAGACTGTACAAGAAACAGGATTATTTGAAGCATATGTAATAATTACATTTTCAGTTTTTTTTTAATATCTTAGTCTCTCTTTCAATAATTTCCTAGCTCTATGACATTTTACTTCATTTATGAAATTGGCAAAAATGCTTGTTTTAACAGAATTGTATTTTACAGTTTTCTGGAGCTACAACTTCCATGCTTTTCCTGTTAATTGGTGTAATTTCAAGTACTATCATAATTTTTTAAATTACATACTCTCTCCATAAGGGTTTTGGGGTGCTTACACATTTGATTAGTTCACCTATATGAATTAGAAAATACAAACACAGTTTATACAAAAAACAGGTTAATTCAAACACGATGAAATGGGTTTCCACCCATGAAAGCTTATGTCTAAATAAATTTGTTAGTCTTTAAGGTGCCACAGTACTCCTTGTTTCTTTTGCTGAAACACGCTAAAATTTTTCCCCCCTTGGAACTTGTCAAACACAATTAAAGCTCATACCAAATTTTTAGGGATAAACTTGAAAATGAGAGCCAAAATTGTAAGGAATAATTTTAAAACATCGTATTTTCTTGTATGCTGCCTTTTATTTGCTTGGCTATTTTATTATTTTAGTTTATTTTATTCACTGTTTAGCCATGCAGTAATTTTAAGATATTGCTTGCAGATGGCCACTTAAAAGATGCTATTGATAGATGCTCTTTGTGTAAGAGGCTACACAAGGATGTATTATAAAAGGCAGCCTTGCCAAGAGTTTGCTACATGAACTGTTTCAGATGAGACTACTTAACTTCACTATTGGGGTACAGTAAATAACTACTTCTTTACTTTTGCTTATCTATTGGAGACAAGAGTCACTTCCATGATAATCAAACAAAGAGCTTGAGGACAGCTTCTGAATTAGGCTCTCTTATGTATCAGTACAATAGACAAATTTGCAACATCATCAGCTTGGCCACTGAAGTAATTTTAATTAACCTGGTGATTTTCCTGAAAGGCAAAGGAGACCAGTGCTCTAATGTTTTCAATGGATTTATTTCAGTTTTTCTTTATCTTTATTTGGAAGTGATAACTTCCATTTGTTATGCTTCTGGTGAGATAATGGTCAAAAAGTCAAGAATATACCCACCCACAATGTTACTTCCAATCTTTTCCATCCATGTGCAGATTTTTCTCTATATATGTCTAGAATAAATGTTTTATATGCATTCAGGCATATGTGAATGTGCACTAAGGATGTAAAATTTCGATTATTTGGGCTAATCAAATAGTCAATGCAATTTGCATTGACTATTTGATTAGCTGATAAGGGCTCTTCTGCGAAAGCGCTGCAGGGAGCACCAGGCCAGTGGGGGAATCAAGCAGTCCCCCGTTGACCCCATGCTCCCCGCGGCATTTGAAAGTGGCAGCGCTGCATGGAGGCTGGGGCCACCTGGGGAGTGCACAGCTGACCCCAGGCTCCATGCGGTGCTGCTGCTTTGCTGCGTGCAGCCTGGGCCAGCTGGCCCCAAGCTGCAAACAACATTTCAAAGCAGCAGCACCACGTGGAATACAGGTTCTTGCCCCAGGCTCCACACGGCACTGCCACTTTGAAGCACCCCCTTCTCTTTCCCCTTCCCTTGCTGCCTCTTTATTATAGAGGCAGCAAGGGGGCCGGGTGGAAGCGACTAGTCAACTAGTCTGCCAACTAACCTATAAGCAGACAGTTGACTAGTAGTTCACATCCCTAATGTGCACCACCAGTAGAAATACAACACCTACCTGTGGGTGCTCTGCTAATCAGCTGGGCAGCATCTGAAACCTCCTGAGCGTCTGTACAAGCAAATACTTACAGGGAACTCTGACCTGTTGCCCTACTAGCTTGCTATCATAGGTTCTATGTATAGATTTAAAACAAAGAGCCAGATATCAATGACTTGCCTTATTTACCTGTAAAGTGCCAAACATAGTGATGATGCTACATTAATAAGCAGGGTGAACTTGTTTAACTTTAAAATGAATTCAAATTAGATAGAACAGGTGCAGAGATGGACTACTCGGATGACTGAAGGATGGAAAACCTAAATTATGAAAGGAGACTCAAAGAGTTTGGCTTATTTAGCCTATCAAAGAAAAGATGGAGGTGAAATAAGCTTACTCTCTATAAACACATCACAGGGATAAATGCCAGGGAGGGAGAGGAGTTATTTAAGCTAAATGCTGATTTGGACATAAGAACAGATGGATATAAACTGGCCATTCAATAAGTTTAGGTGAGGACTTGTAACCATCAGAGGAATGAAGTTCTGGAACAGCCTTCAGTGGGGGCAAAAACTTAACTGTCTTCGAGACTGGTAGATGAGTTTATGAAGGGGATAGTTTGACGGGACTGCCTATAATGGCATGTGGCGCATTAGTAACTGCCAGTGGCAAAAATCCCCAACCTATGGAGATAGGACACTAGATGAGGAGGGCTCTAAGTTACTACAGAGAATTCCTTCCCAGGAATTTGGTTCATGGGTCTTGCCCACATGGTTCCAGGTCTAATTGACTGGCACATCTGAGAATGGGAGGAATTTCCCCACAGATCAGATTGGCAGAAATCCTGGACATTTTTTGCCTTCTTCTGCTGCATAGTGCACAAATCATTTGCAAGTTTAAACTAGTGTAAATGGTGTAATCTCTGTAACTTTAAGTCTTCAACCTTGATCTGAGGACTTCAGTGACCCAGCAAGAGGTTAGGGGTCTATTTCAGGAGTGGGTGGGTGAGCTTCTGTGGCTTGCAAAGTGCAAGAGGTCATACTTAGATGATCAAAACAGTCCCTTCTGACCATAAAGTGTAAATCTATGTGCTCTCAACGGCCTTGTGCTTCCATATTAAGGCATATAAGGAGGTACACACCTGACACCACGCAATTCCTTCTCAATTACCAAGCAGAGCCTCCACAGCCAAGGGGATGGAGTGTGGGAGGTAGACTACTGATAGGGACCAAACATATTGAAGAACTTGAGTTACTGTAAGGTAAGTAACTGCTCCTTCTTCTTTTAAGCCTATGTACCTACAGCAAAGACTCCCAAGCAGGAACTCAAAGAGGAGGTAGGTGAGTGCTGAGAAAGCAAGTTTAGGATAGTTCGGAATACGGAGCTGAAACCCGGAGCCATTGGGGAAGTGGCACTGGAGGGCAATAAGTAGTAGGGAAGATTGCTTGATACTGCTTGTGGGAAGAGATGTTCCAAGCCCAGAAGGGAAAACCATTTGGTAACCTGGCCAGAGGGCCAAGCCACGAAGAGGCAGCAGAAATTCTTGGAGCAAAAGAAGGGCTGCAAACTCCAAAAGAGGCAGATCTCTGTGTGAATCTGCGGGAAGGGGCATCCATCTTGTGAGTTATTAGAGTGACCAAAAGGAGGCACCATCCTACAGTTGATTGGTGCACCCTGTCACACAGAGCTTATACCCCAGGATCTTTGTAACCCGAGAGCTAGCAGACCAAAGCAAAGAGGAGAGAAAACAGAAAAAAAGGAGGGGAACCTCTTCTAAATACAAATGTATAGACTAAAGAAATAAAAATAGCTACAAAAATAAGGAAAAATTTCTAGAATGATAAACTAAGAAAGGACAGAAGATGAGCATAAATGGACATGTGATTGTTCCATTGAGTTGCAGGCGGTTGATCAGGAACCGCAGCAGAAGACCTGTGCTTCCCCCATATGCATTGTTTGGAGGTATAAGGTGCCATTCTGAGCAGGTGCAGGCCTGTGGATGCTGTTTTACATTTTCCAGTCAAGAGTTCACAGGCACGTGAGTAGGGATGTTAAGTATCAGTTAATTAACTAATCAAGTAGTCAATGGAATTTTGATTAGTTGATGGGGGGGGGGGGGGGTGATCCCGCTGCAGCTCTTCACTTTAAATGCAGCTGTTCAGTCCTGGCTCACGCTGCCCCCAGGACGCTGAGCTCTTACTACATTTAGGGTAGGTCCGAAAAAAACTTGAGTTACGTCCATACTGCAATTGCATTCTTTCGAAAGAAAGAAAATTGAAAGAACAGAGGGTTTTTTCCGACATTGGTAATTCTCATTCTATGAGGAAGAAGCCTTTTTCCGAAAGAGCTCTTTCGCAAAAAGGTATGTATGGACGGGAAGAGGGAGTTCTTTTGAAAGAAGAGGAAAGAGGAAAAGGCACAGGAGCCCTGGTGGCCATTCCGTCCACAGCAATCACAGCTTAAATGCGAGAGAGGGTCTATTCAGTGTGGACGCTATCTTTTGAAAAAGCAGATGGCTTTTTCGATGCGCTTTTGCAGTGTGGATGCTCTCTTTCGGAAGAAGTTTTTCTGGAAGATCTCTTCCGGAAAAGCTTCTTCCGAAAGAAGCCTGCAGTCTAGACATAGCCTGAAAGTGCAGAGCTGCAGTGGGGTTGGCTCCTGGGGGCTTATACAGAGGCAGTGGGGGAAGGAGGGAGTGACTAGTCAAGTACTCACTCAACTAGTCACTCACATCTCTAATAGTGAGCGCGCACAGAACATATACTTGAAGAAGGGAACAGTTCACCTCTCTATTCTACTGCAGATTGGAAGAGAAGCAGGTAAAAGCCACACAAGTTTGCCCAAAACACAGGAAGGTATCCTGTGATCCTTCTGATAAGACATCAACCTTAATTATGAATGACCAGTATGACTTACTTGAGACATTCTTTCACGGTGCTTGGCTTCAAGTCTCTCTTTGGCTTTCTGGAAATGGGCATGTTCATTCTCATCACCAGGCGTCTCCAAGTATTTGTCAACAGCATCAGGAGTGCTGGCAGCTGTGGTGGGGACTAGGGTAGGAGTTTTATAGGAGAAAAGGGGGGGAAAAAGCACAAATTTCCAGTTTAGTATAAATAAAGTTATTTAATACTGGAACAAATATTGTTCTTTTCCCAGTATAACGAAACCAAGTAACTTCAGTCAGGAGACTGGCTTTATAAAACTTCTATATCAAATATATTAAAAAATTGTGACACAGGACAAAGGTTTAACCTTTTTGTTAGAACTCAGGAAAAACTCTTTTACTCAGTACAATGTTACTTAACAGGTTAGGAGCTATTGGCAAAGGAAACATGCAAAGAGCAAACACACTTGGCACTACCTCAGGTACATAAACTGACAGTAGACACATTTTTCAAAATCACATGCTCTATTTCTAAAGATTAAAAATGCACAACAAAACACACACACACTTTAAAGCATCTACAGAGACCATATAAGTCACAACCACACTGTAGCATTGAAGGGTTAATAAGAACACTTTAAAAAAAAAAAGAGACTCTTATGAGATAATCAACCTATTCTTTAGTGATTCAGTAGCAATTAACAACTGCTAAGCAATAAGGAGAAAATATTTCTATTAGAAATTTACCAAAAATCATGGCCTCTATGACCTCTCTTATACTGCAATCTTTAGGGTTATTCCATAATTTTTATTGCACTCTACCATATTTTGAACATTTTAAGATTTCCTTTAAACAAAAAGCACTTATTGCAAAGTACAGCTGTAACAACAGAAACAAATACAATCCTCCAGGGAAAAAGTGGAACCCTTCTCTAGTATGTTTATATGTAGTCTTTAAAGTCTGATAGTAGTAGTAATAGTAATAATGATAATCCAAAAATACAATTTCTTTTTATATTGAACTCTCCTGTTCTTTGTCTGAAATCTGAATGTGAATGGAATTTTTAGTTATACAATTACAATGCCAAAGAATCAAGAAATGCAAAAGCTGTATTTTTTTTTTACTACTGTCGTCATCATGCAATTATGATGTAATGTAAATATAATACAGTCACCTACACATACTCATCCACACTGACAGTAGCCAACATACATTTATTAATTAATATTTTGTACATATGCCAGGCTTTATAAATAATATTTCTTACAACAATCCTGTGAGGGAAGTAAGGAGTTATCCCTATTTTACAGATAATGAAACTGAAACATAAAAGGATCACTTATTTAGCCTAACAACATGTAATCAGATCGTTTCAGAGACAAGATTCAAACTCAGAAGAATTACTGGCTCCTGATTCTTTGCTTTTTTAATCAGACCAAGTTGTCCCCAGTTGTCACAGTACTAAACATGAAAGTTTAAACTCACAAACATACCACTTGCATTGTATGTGCTGGATGCCCATGCTGTTTTTAATTACAGTACAAAATTTGTATAGATGTGTCTTAAATTTATAAGATGCTTTCCAAATGAAAGATAAGGCAAATAATTTGTTTCAAATTCAGATATTCCTGTGATGGTTCAATATTCTCTATTGGAGTCTCAGAGGGTAGCCGTGTTATTCTGTACCTTTCAGATGGGCTTGAGTGGAGAAAAAAACCTCTCTATTGGAATCATTTATCAGCACTGACGAATTCCAAGTTAGTTCAAGTTCTAAGGGTATGTCTACACCGCATTCCTCTTTTGAGAGAGGAATGCAAATGCAGCCGAGCAAAATTGCAAATGAAGTGCGGATTTGAATTTCCTGCACTTCATTTGCATAATGGCGTCTGGGCGCTTTTTTGAAATACCCTATTAAAAAAACCGTCATCTAGACGGGATTATTTTGGAAAAACCCTTCTTTTGAAATAACCCTTACTCCTTAAAAAATGAGGTTTAAGGGCTCTTTCGAAAAAGTGGGGTTTTTTGAAAGAATTGCGTTTAGACGGCACTTTCACTTTCGAAAACCCTTTTTCGCAAAAGCACTCGGATGGCATTATGCAAATGAAGCACGGGATATTTAAATCCCCGCTTCATTTACATTTTTGATCTGCCTAATTTACATCCCTCTTTGGAAAGAGGGATGTAGTCTAACTCTAGACATACCCTTAATGATCAGAGTGAAGGGAAAGCTCTGTGTTTTTCTTAAAGTATTTCAAAAATGCAATTTTCTATCTTTGTGTTTGTCACGACACTTTTCTGATTTCCTCCATGTATTTCCTTCTGCTTAAACCACAGTTAATAAAACAAAGTAAAACTAAAATATGTATTGCAAAGAAAAGCTTTAAATGTAAAAAGTGATTAAATAATAGTGCAATAAATATGTATGCAAATTTAACCTTTAATTTATTGCATAGGAAAAAAAGGTCTGGGCTTTGGAATAACTTATGACTAAATTTTCTGAAGAGCTAGGATATTGGGTGCTGAGCTGTATTGAAAGTCTGGACCCAATTATGTGTGTTGAGTACTTTCTACTGATGCTACTCGACCCACGGTAGTAACTGTGGAAGTTGTAGCTAAGAGAAAGATCAGCTTTTTTTTTTTTTTTAAAACCAACTCACTGCTCAGAACAGCTCTCAGTGGTGGAAAATAAAGACTATGAAGTTTGCTAATAGAGGCATAGCAAATGTACCTGCATCTAAAAAAACCAATGTAGATCAAACTTACAAAATTGGGGGACTATATCCTGAAATAGAGAGATGCTGAAATGGACCTACATGTCATTGGGATACAGAATTGAACAACTGTGCCCAGAATTGAACAACTGAGATATGGCAGCTAAGAGGAATAAAGCTACTCCTTGGATGTATAAACAAAAGAATGTCAAGAAGGACTATGAAGGTGGTGCTACCTTTTTTAATGGTATTAGTGAGACCATTACTAATATATACCTTATCCAGCTCTGGTGTCCAAAGGATATTGACATATGAACAAGGGTTCAGAAAAAGCCACAAACATGCTTTGAGGTCTAGAAAACATGTCTTATACCAAGGGACTTAAGCTCAATTTAGTTCATTCAAGAAAAGGTTAAACTATAAGAATCACAAAAAAACTATATAGGGAAGTAATTTCTGATAGCAGACTGTTCTCTAATTTAGCAGGAAAAAAAAGGAATAATAAGGCCTAATGGCTGGATGCCCAAGCTAGATAAATTCAGACTAGAAATAAGGTGCATATTTTTAACAGTGAGGGTAATTAAGCTTAAGAAAAAACAAGAAACTTTACTGGGAGGGGGGGTGGGCATTAGAATCTTTAAATCAAGACTGGATGCCTTTCTGAAAGATAAGCTATAGCTCAGCCACATGGGATGGGTGAGGTTCGATAGCCTGTTTTATGCAGGAGTCTTTCTGGCTTTAAACTCTATTAATCCAATCTACTGTTGTCAACAGAACTAGAGGGACTGCAGTGGTGCAGAGCATCCAACATCAATTACCTGACTTCTGCCTCACAGAATGCGCCACATACACTGGGTATAAGCATCCCTGCAAGCCCATTAAACATCAGGAATATTATAGTTATTCCAGACCACTCCCTTAAGCAGGGGCATGATGTCTATGACCACTTGCATATGTTCTCATTTTTGGTTTGTTCCATTGCTTGTTTTGAATGATTCTGTCCTGTGTAAGAAGCTTCATACAGTAAGCTTTATAGTGCAGAGCCCGCAGTGCAGGGCAGCAGCCGGCTCTCCGGGAGCTGGTGTGCGCCAGAAGCCAGCTTGTAAGCCGGCTCCCATCATGTACCAGCTCCCGGCTCTACTCTCAAGCTGTGTCTTTACTGCAAGCCTCTTCCGCAAGAGGAAATGCAAATGGAGTGCTCATTTGCATAGGTTGTGCTCTCATTTGCATTTCCTCTTCAGATCCCTTTTGCGCAAGAAAAAGCTGTGTAGATAGCTCCTTTTTGCACAAAAAACCCCTTTTGTGCAAGAGCTGTTCTTATGTTTAATTAAGAGTACAGGAATGAAGAAAAGAAAAAGTGAAAGAAAAAGCTTAACGTTTCTATTAGAACAGAATATTAAGAACACTGAAGTTCATTAGCATGTGGAATAGTCTCCCATTTGAAAAGGAAAAAAGTCTTCCTGCTTGTGGCATTTAAAACTAGAACTCACTTTCTTGTAGTGAACAATCCTGAACTGTCAGAGTATGGATGATTATGCAGATATTTTCCATTTCTCTGCTATGACTAGTGTTTATATAGCTTCATCTGTAACTGGAAAAACTTAAAAAACAACAAATAGACTAACAAAAACATGTAGATGATATCATGAACTCTCGTGGGTACAACCCACTTCTTCAGATGAACGGAGCATTAAAAGTCCAGATCCAAGAATAAATAAGGGGTGGAGGAAGGAGGAGAGAAAGGGAGAAAAGAAGTGAATTAGAGCATTCAAGTTACAAGAAACTGATAAGAACAATTTGCACCTTCTCTAAATATCCATTGTTTAGTTGGTTAAGTCATTAGGATGTGGAAGGTAGTGTGCTAGTCAGCCAATGTCTTTATTCATACCTTTATGAAATAAATAAAAATAAATAAATACATATATATATATATATATATATATATATATATATATAAAAAATTAGGGCTGTTAATTGATGTGCATTAATGCCTGTGATTAACACAGAGCAGGATTAATGTGTTAATTTTTTTAACGCGTTAATCGCAGGCATTAATGCTGCACTGCCCCTTTGAAGTGCTCATTAGGAGCCTGGGATCAGCTGGGGACTCCAGCTGACCCCAGGTTCCCATGGTGCTGCCCCTTGGAAATGCCAGGGCAGACTTTCCAATGGGCAGCGCTGCACCAAGCCAGGGTCAGCTGGGGACTCCAGCTGATCCTGGGCTCATGCGGTGCTTCCCTTTGAAATGCCGCACAGTGTTTCAAAGGGACAGTGCACGTGATTAATTGCGATTAATTTTTTAAATTGCTTGACAATATGTAGTGTTTTAAAACTGTATACGTAGTGTTTTAAAACTGTGTTCAGAAGTTAATTCATGTTAGCTTACTTCTAAAAATGGAAATAAGTGTCCAAATAACAATTTCAAAATAAAAAGGGGAACATTGGTCAATCTGGTGTAAGACATTTATAAAAACCCTTTAAAAAAGAAGTCTGATTAAAAATCAAGGTCACTGAGCAATTTATTTAGTTAGTGTTTTTACGAAGTCCAAAACAATTATAGTGGGAGTTCTCCAGTTATGTATCTCAAAGAAAAACCCACTAAGTTGGACTAATAGCAGCTTAAAGATTGCTTTCTTACAACAATAAAAAACCACAACAAAGAGGAAACATTTACAACACTACCAGTCTATTCTAACATGAGCAAAAGTATTTGTTAAAATCTTTAATTGCTCCTTTCATGCAAATGTTAATTGTTATTTGAATAATTTGGGGACATTACATGATATAGGTATATCAAAGACTTTTTCCCCCCAGTACGCACAGCAAATGCTCTTGGATTGACATCAACAGTATGTAAGAATACCGTAAAGATTTTTTTTGTCATCTGTTTTGATTTTATGAAGATACTAGTAAATAAATGTAAGCTTCAATTTTCTGTACTGTTAAATTAGGTATTCTGAGTAGATAATAGCTACTTGGTGAAACCTGAAAGAAAAAATATGTGCAAACTTGCTGGAGGACAGGAGAGAAAAGTGTGAGGTTTCTTCCTATTCAGAATGCTCATTTCTTCATGAATAATGCCTATGACATTCTTTATAGATTCCTGGACAGGTGACTTAGAGTCTAAAAGCATTAAGTTTAATGTAATACATAAATAAAATAATTAGGCTCTAAGTTTCCAGGAAACATAGGTTTAAATCTCAACAGGGCCATTGCCTTTTTGCAGTTTAGAGAGTCTTTCAAATATGATCATAAAAGATGCTCTCTCCCCTCCTTTTTTTTTTTTTTTTAAATAAAGAAAGAATATTTTTGGAGTTAGAAGAGATGACCCTGGCAGTCCCTTCTAATCCTATGATTCTGTGAAAATTTCCCATCTCCCAAAACATGGCTGAAAGTGCTGATAAAAAGAATTCACATATAAGTGCCAAACACACCATTACAGAATACTGATACACAGTGCTTAATTTGTGCCATGGCTTAGTCCCAGTACCTCTAGGCATTACAGTTTATAATCCTAGCACCTCTGTGCTTGCCACATCAGTAATGAAAGTAAAAACAAACCAAACAAAAAAACAACCCTGGTTGAGCTCCAGAACCTCTCTCACTACAAATTAAGTGCTGCTTATAAGTATAGTATTCTATGGAAACAGCACTTTTGTATTTAAAGTAGGGTTGCCAGGTGTCCGGTTTTGAACTGGACAGTCCAGTATTTGAGCTTTCTGTTCGGGAAACAAATTGAGAAAATATAAATGAGAAGATATAAATGTCTGGTATTTTCTAAATAAGATGTAATGTAGATTGTGATGTAAGGTCAAGCGTGTCCGGTAGTTCTGTTGAAACCATCTGGCAACCCTAATTTAAAGGTACAATTTCAAATATAAGGGCACGTACAGGTTGAACCTCCCTGATTTAGCTTCCTCAGGAGCAGACCAGTCCAGGACAAGGGAGTTTTCCAGACGACGGAAGGTTGCGGGGGAAGCGGGGAGAAGAGGAGGGAGAACCAGCCTCTCTGCTGGGCTCCTCTCCCCAGCTACTTGGCACCTCTGGCTGTGGCAGCCCTGTTGGCTCTGAGGCCACATAAGCCCTGGCAATGGTCTTGTGGGCGCTCATAGTCCCGCTCTGCTGGTGCTTATGACCCACCAGTGGTGGGCTATGCAGCCCTCCTACCCCCACACACACCTTCCCAGCTCCACTGGTTGCAAGTTCTGGTGCCCTGTGGGCTCTGCTGGCCCCCTCTGTGCTGGGGCTCTCTAGTTCAGCAACATTTGTGGTCCTGCCACACCATGGATGTTGCCAGACCAGAGAGCCCCGGCCCCCTGAGATTCAACCTGTACTTTCAACTCTCACATTTCCTGCAACTGTCTGGTCAATATTTAGGTAGCTGTCCCTATGAGCACAAAGTGGAAGGGAAAGTAAAAGATGTGCGTATTGTTCTTGTTCCCTCAAAGGAAGGCACCGAGAGGTACATATCTGCCTGCTCTGCTGCACTCCCCACAACTCCTGCTGACTCATCATCCCTCTTCTGGGCAGGGCCAGCCAAGATATCTCCCAGTTGCTGCTCATCTGGGGAGGGAATGGCGAGTCTTTCAGCTGCAGTGACCAATCAGAAATGAAAGGATGGGGCTGCCATGTTCTTTAACAGGGAAAACAGCAGGGCCAACAGAAAAAGCCCTGAAGCCCCCAACACTGTGGACAGTCTCTACAGGAAAGAATTAATGGACACAAATCAGATATCCGAAAAGGCAACACACAAAAACCTGTTGGAGAACACTTTAATCTTCCTGGACACTTATTAATGGATCTCCAAGTCACTGTTTTGTTTCAGACCAATTCCACAAGCCAAATGCACAGAGAAGGATTGGAGTTTAATGTCATTCACAAGTTTAATTCTTATGCCTATGGTTTGAATCGGGATATTGGATGGCTTGCACATTATCAACCAACCAAACAATGAAGATGCTAACAGTTCTTGATGTCTGTGTAGAATCTAGTGTTGGTCATCTTCCTTTCCAAATGCTAACTAATGGTTCTTATCAGCCTCTTGTAACTATTTAGTCTTTAAGATGCTGCTAGATTGTTTGTTGTTTTTTAAGTTTTTCCTGTTACAGACTCACTCGGCTATCCCTCTGAAGCTTATCTACTCACTATCTTTTTTTCTTCCTCCCTTTCAATTTTTTTTCCTCCCCCCTTCCCTTTTTTTATTCTTGGATCTGGACTTCCAACACTCCGGTCATCTGAAGAAGTGGGTTGTGCTCATGAAAGCTTATGATACCATCTACATGTTTTGTTAGTCTTTAAAGTGCTACTAGATTATATGTTATTTTTTAAAGTTTTTAAATATTCACTGAACTACATGGAAACACTGTCTCACACAAGTATAGCAACTCTTCCATCCACAAGATAACTGGATTTCACTGAAGCTGTATATAGTTTGTGAAGTGATTTGAGATGAATAATACTAAATAAACATAACATAATATTCAGTGAATTAATAGATTACTTCTGAAATGCAATATATTTAACTACATCATCGGTGTAAGATTAAGGCCAAAGCTCTGTGTTCTGCAAACAAAATTTTCCCCTCAAAAAAACATTCCCCTCCTCTTCTTTAAAAAAAATCCCAACCTGGGGGGGTGGGGGGGACGACAAAATAAATAAAACTTAACCTTATGTTCATATTAACCCTGAATGCTAAAAACGTACGTAGATGAAATGGATGAAGAATTTTGCATTAACATCAACTGAAGTCTTAATAAGAATTCAGGATATTATACATTCTTATTATGAATTATAAAATGGGCAGCGGGAGTGGAAGGTTCTAACAAGGACAGGAATTTCAAACAGTGTAACGAGCAGAATGTAGTGCTCTGAACTTAACTTCTATGCAGGAAATGTGCCAATTAGTCACATCTCAGATCTTCTGAACCACAGAACTTAATCTTAAAAAAATATTAAGTCACTGGATAACTGTAATAAGACTAGTGATGGGCAAGACTCAACACGTTTACATAAATATCTAGAGGCCCTTATCCAAGCCTTTTAAAGCTCCCTCTGAGTGAAAATCTAATAGCCCTATGGTTATCTTTCCTTTGCCTCAAACTCCCCTTGTAAAGAAGGGTGTTGATGCATGTGGGTACAAATGAGATTGCAGACATGTCTGGAACTGAAGACAGATTTTCTCATAACCAAATAAAAGGATTTGGTTTGGTCTGGGTTTCCCCCCTCCCTACAGAGAGCTACTTGCTTAAAGATGACCTCAAAGTGGGGAGAAAGACAGAGAGACTTTGAAAATATATGGAAAAGACTTCAGAGATTAATTTTTTTTTAACTAAAATAAGAGGCAGGTGTCTTGGGGAATTTTTCCTGGTTTTTGTTAGAAATTCAGAGCTTGTCTAGTCTGGAAGATACTGTGGTAAGTGAAAAACTAATGAAATGGTGAAATCAGAAAAGTCAAAATACTGAAAGCTGAGCAGATGGAGGAAGGGGAGTGAGAAGGGTTTTGAGTCACACATTTAAACAAAGTTTTGAACATATATTCAACTCTTAACACTTTGGAGATCGAATGTCTTTGTTAAAGATTACTTTTTAATTAAGGTGAAAAAGCTCATAGTAAACATCCCTGAGATCCCAGAAAATGCTCCAGCAAAAAAATCGCCCCAAAAAACAACACCAGACTTGACATACCGTAGAATAGTCACACACATAAATACAAAAACCCTCTTTCAGATGTCAGAGAGAAGCTTTATCTTGTTCCATCTCTCAGCTAGTACATTTTTTAAAAACAATGTAACTAGTTTTATAGTATTAATTTTGTTTGCTTGCTTTCTGGACTTTTGTTTAATAGGATAACTACCTCGCTTGAGACTGAGTAATCTGTCCACACAAGAACTGAATTGCTGTCATGTAAAACAGTCTCTCCTCTAAATTAGGGGTGAGAATATTGAAAACCCATCTTCCCAAGGCATTCCATAAATACAGTTAGTGGAGGATGTGGGAAAGGATGAATTACTGAAAGCTTACATTAAATGGTGTAAGTATCTGAATTTGTTTAGTCGGTAACTAAGGCCAAAGCTTTTTTTTACATTTTATATGGATGATATAGTTAAATATATGGAATTTCAGAAGTAATCTATTCATTCACTGAATATTATGTTTGTTTAGTACTTTTCATCCCAAATCACTTCACAAATTATATACAGCGCCAATGAAATCCAATTATTTTGTGGATGGGAGAGTTGCTATGTGTGAGAGAGAGTGGGTTTTATTTTAGGACATTCATGAGTTTAAATACAGCAATTTACAAGACCAGTTAAAAAGTAAGGGAGTCACACATCCTTTGCTTCCTGGAAATCTTTTATTATTAATACACTAACTTCCATACTCCGCATGCGCCTCAGCTGGGGGAATGTCAGTACAGCAACGCCTGCTGCCGGAGGCTTTCCTCAAACTGTTCCCATAGCAGTGAGCCGGTGGCTCTGCTCCCCTCCCCACCACAATCCTTCAGAGCCGCACTGAGCACATGACAGTGACAATTTAAAGGGGGCCAGGTCTCCAGCTGCCTCCACTGCTGTAGTAGCAGCAGTGGCAGCTGGTAGCATTAGGCCTCTTTGAATTGTCGGGCTCCAGGGCAACTTCCCCATTTGCTCTTCTACCTCCAATGGCAGGCCTGGATATGATGCCTAAAACAAGCTTGATATCTTGGGCCGCTGGACACGCTCAAGATCTCCCATGATGAGCAATACTGTCACAATACAATGGGGCCCTATGATGGTTCTTAGTGTTCCCAGGATTATAAGTCATCTTGTTACCCATGCTTTTAGTAAGAGGGGGGTCTTGCTTGTGGTGTCTGGGTGTTAGGTCCCTAACACTACAATTCTTTCACCCACAAGTGCTCTCCTCTGGGCTATGCCAGCCCTGTCTTTGCATTGCAGGTTAACAATTAAATGCACCCTGGTTCCCAAGTCCCCTTGAAGTTTTTCTCTGTGATGTCCAGCCCCCGACAGTAGCTACTTACAGAAATTACAGATCATCTGCTCCCAGAGCAGTATATCCCAATTTTAAGAGTTTTATCTTAAACCACTGCCCCTGTATAATGCACAGCTCTTGTGAGCACTTACAATAAAACGTAAATCTTCCTTTGAAAGAAAAGAGATCAATGAAGCAAATGGTTACAGTATAAAACAAAATTATGAAACATGAACTCAGGCCTACACTTATTAATAGTTATCAAAATAGCAACCCTTCCCCCCCAAACAAAACCCCAATAACCCACATCAGTCTATTGCAGAGATGCTTGGTTTCACAGGAACCAGGTTTAATTCTCTCATGGAAAACACTCCTGCTAAACAAGGTGGCTCCTCGGTGAATGGATGGAGAAAGTCTTTCTCTGCCCTATCACATACTGAATCATTTTGCCTTTGTTCACAGAGATGGTGATCTGTATCCAGTGATAGCATTCCTTCTTATCTGCATTTGGTTTTGATAATTTGTAGTTGTTCTTGATGGTTTGCCATTGACTATTCTTGGTAAGGTTACTGCCTTTGAAATGCCAAAAACATTCCCTGCCCTCCACAAAGTGGCAACTCCTCCCCCAAGTCCTATACCTCAACTATAAGGCATCTCACACAGCATCTGAACTCTTCAACAGCCACTTTATAATATCTAGAGATAACACAGAGATAACTGATAACATTTTCTTACTTAAACTGAGGAGATGGGACACAAACTTTTAACATTAAACAGTCCCATGTATTGTAATAATAATGCAAATCTTTAGACACACATAAAAAGCCCCCAGCAGATTAAATTATTTTCTGACAACTCCACAAAAATACCACGCAGGCTGCTTAAATAACCAGCCAGGTTGTAAGCCTCATTCTGGGATGGTGCAAGAGTAAGTAATTGTACAATACACTAAATAATCAGTCAGCCAGGTGAGAGTGACCATTCCCTTGAATGAGTCATCATGACCGAGACACAAGGTTAACCAGCGATTTACTCCAAGACCATAAAGGCATAATTCTCAAGATAGTTACATTATTCTTTAAATATAACCAGAGCCTACAACTCACAACGATTAAGAGCACTGATAAAGTTATAAGCTTTCAGTAGAGACTTCACTAGCTATCTTTCCTGGATAAACATATCCCAGACAAATCAAATGAGGGCACCAAATGATTACAGGCATTTGAAGCTAACTTGACTACTGCATTTTATTACTCACCTTGTATTCTGTAGTTGTCATTTGCTTTGTAGAAGAGAAGATAATATAAACATTACCTAAAGTCAAGGACTTCCATTTAGCAACTACGGAAGTTAGTCTAAGCTCAAAATTCTAGCTGTCAAAGTAAGTGGCATGGAGCAAAACCACATGTCTGAAGTAAGGATGTTAAATATTGATTAATTTACTAGCCGAGTAGTTGACAGAATTACCATCAACTACTTGACTAGTCAATAGGCACTTCCGCATTCCTCCTCTGAAATGTGCAAGAGCCCCAGTGGGGGCTCCTGTGCATTTCAAAGTTGGAACTCCGCGTGGTCAGCTATGCAGCGCTGCTGCTTTGAAGTACCCCCAATCTCCCTCCCCTTTGTTGCCTCTATCTGATAAAGACAACAAGGAGGGTGGGGAAGCGACTAGTTGACTAGTTCTTAACGTACTTAGTCTAAAGTAGTAATAGAAGCTGAAAAACAGCGTATAGGTGTGGTGAGTTTTGTCAGGTTTGAGACACGAGTTGCCTAGGCATAATAATAATTAGTATTAAGTAGTGACTATATTTGGAATGGAATTAAGGAAAATATTGCCTCAATTTAGGGAAATTGGCACAAAAAATCCTCCCTCACTGAAGGACACTGACGTTCTTCAGACACATGCTTCCTGCCCAAATGATAAAGATGAACAAGCCCCTACCAAAATAAAATACAATAAAAATCTGTGATCTCTTAATCATAACACATTTATTTGTAGAAAAAACCCAGACAAACTAAATTAATGACCAAAACCTGAGACAATTCTGTTTGTTGTAGTCATGAAACTTGACCAAAATCAATTCTTACAAATTATAAGGTATGTTGTTAAAATCACTAACATCTGAATCTACTATCTAATTTAATTCTTGCCATAACCTTATGCATGTTCAGATCTTTGAATTGTTGCTATTTTGAATTCTAATCCAGCTCTCTCTCATTGTAAAGTTAAAAAAATAACAATCCATTCTAAAATGAAGAGCCATGCTCATTCCATACGTGGACAAAGGACAAGTCATAAGCCTAACTCACATTATTACAGTTTTAAGTGGTTTGTCCCAGATACACAAGTTACTTGTACTCAGTGAGTCAGCTGTGACTAAAAAGTCACCAAAGGTAATATACGTATAGATAAGATTCACTGGAGGACAAATCTCAAATGATGACAACAGGGAGACTCACATTCATTGTCCCTGAATCGCATCTTGCTAATACTAGCATCAAGTACATCTTCATCAAGACATGTGTCCTGTCAGTTTCCCGTGCCAGAGAATAGAAGTCAGCAGTGGCAGAGAATCCACACGGGAGAGGGAACTGCCTCAGAAGACTTTTCTTAAGCTAACCCCAATAGCCAGCGTGACCTCTCTGTTTTGAATTCAGAGAGTGCCAAAATAATATGATCACTCTTGGTAGATTATATCTGGGGTCTGATTTAATATATATTTGTAATAATGTCTATGTTTTATCCATTCAGATTGAAGATTTCACACTCACAAGGGGGAGTACATAGCTGCAAGGTCAAGCTTGGATTCACCACTAACAAATATTAGGTTTTGGTGATTCAAAATTTTAGTGCTAGGCTCCTATACCTTAAATTATGCCTTCAGGAATTCTATAGTGAATTAAGGCTGCAGCTGGCTTACTGTGATGAATCTTTCCCATCACAGTCTGTACTATCAGAAAGGTACTTCTTGGATGGAACAACTTGCAAGCTCTGCTGCTTTTTTATAGACACAGTCCTGCCAATTACCCTATAAAACTCAAGAACAGTGAAAGGGCAATGCCATCCAGTGCAGATGAATGTGTTCTCTCTCATTTGCTTGTTGTCTGCCCTCAAGCCTGTTAGCTGACCTCCATCTGTCTGGAGCATTCATCTGATAAATAAGATAGGAAAAGCCATTTAGTCCCTTAACTAAAAATTACATATATTTTGCCGGTTCTGTTTTCACAAATGCAGCAAAGTGCTTCAACTCCTTACTGTTAAATATATGCTGGATGTTGACATGGACATTTAGCTGTCAAAACATTTTACTCCCCATTAATTAGAGGAACATCAAGACCCAAAATAAACAGCAAATGAACCAAGAAGTTTACTGAGAACAGGAAATTACAGTAGTGCTGTTTTTCAGGCTTTCAGCATCTATTCTTGAAAGGTGTAGATTACAATGTGGTACATTTGAAGATACATTAAATTAGATAGTACATAATGTTGTGATGTGATGTAACACAACTTTCTTGAAGTTTCGCTAAGGAATACACATTTAGCGTGTTTTATGAAATATGCTCTTGTCAACAAACTCTGACACTTTAATGCCAGATTTGAAGTCAACATGAAATTAGCCTATGTGAAGAGTAACAGATTAAGACATACATTTTTAGACCAGTGGTTCCCAATCTTTTTGATAATGGGGACTAGCAAGCCCATTCACAAATTTTTGGCAGACCAGTAACATTTTATTTGCATAGCCATTATGCAAATGAATATGTAAATATGCAAATAAAATGTTACCATTCTGCCAAAAGCACAGCCCCCACTTCCAATCTTATCCCCTAGAGCCCCGCACCCCTCCACTACTCCCCAGCGCCAGCCACTGATACTAGAATCCCCGACACCCAATCCTCCTGTGCCAGCCTCCCACCCTTAGAGCCACCCAGTGCCAGTCCCCCATCCCAAACACCTGTCAGTCCCCCAACCCTTAGAGCCCCCTACTACCAGACCTCCAGTGTCAGCCCGTTCCCAGAGCCCCACTGCAGCCAACCCCCAGTGTCTCCCAGTGCCAGCCCCCAACATTAGCCCCATCCCCAGAGCCAGCCCTGCCCTCATAGCTCCCCACTACTAGCTCAGCCTCCAGAGCCCCCCAGTACTAGCCCTGCCCCTGGATCCCCCAAATGTTACTGGTCCACCAAAAATTTGTGAATGGGCTTGCCAGTCCCCATTATCAGAAAGGTTGGGAACCACTGGTCTAAAATGACCTGCCCCTCTCACCTAGCCCTGCACTGCTGTCCATGTGGCAGTGGCTCTCGGTACACTGCTCAGCACCTCCCCTCCCACTGCAGCTGTTGGGAGAGACGTGTCCTGTCCCGCTTCTCAACCAACCAGCGATAGACAGAGACGGGATCTCCTTCCAGTCGCAGAAGAGCAGTTCCCTGTGCGATGGGAGGGCCACGCCATGCGGGGTCTCCTCCCGGTTGCGGAAGGGCGCTTCTCCCAACAGCCGTGGCAAGAGCAATGTATCCCAGTCCCGGTCCCCAGAGCAGCCGCTCGGCAGCCAGAGATCCATAGCCTGGCAGTGGGCCGTGGCCCAAAAGTTGGAAACCACTGTGTTAGACTATCTATACCTTGTGCATAACAGCATAATAGATTTGAAAAGAAAATACTTTGTTTTTATAATGTGTTATAATTATTCAACTGATGTTTCTTAAAAAATAAATGATACATAATTTTCCATGATTCAAATGACAGCTTATAACCAAAACACACACCACTTATTAAATACAATTATTACTTAACTTATGTAGATCAAACAAGTTGATTAATTTTATTATTTTCAATTTATATTGTGTGTGCACGTGTGGGGGGAGGAGGGGGTTTATTCAGTTCACACTCCAACTAAAATCATATGGCGACTGGACATTTCTTGTAAAATGTTCAGCAATTGAACAGTTAATGTTGACAATTAAAATGGTCATCATTAGGCTTCAGAACTGACAACTGAAATAAATGGGACAGCTGGGCAAATTCCATTGTTTGGGCAGTCTTAGCAACACAGCACAATCCAAGAGCTAGATCAGTGTTGCTCGACCTTTTTTTATAAAGTATCCCTTTTAAAAAAAATAAGTACCCCCAGTACCTACAGTTTTTAGACACAATTTTTTCTCTACCATTGCAACACAACTTAATCGTAGCTGGGCGGGTGATGACATTTTTGGGTGTAAAAAGTACAAAAATAATAAAGCGCTGTAAAACTTAAAACCAAAATTCAGTTTTCTCCAAATTTCAGTTGTGTTCATGTACCCCTCAGACTTCTCTCGAGTACCCCTGAGGGTACTCGTACCACTGGTGGAGAAACACTGAGCTAGATTTTCAAATGACATGTTAGAAATCAAATGGCATCTTTAAAGACTGATGGTACCACCAGAGAAATGACACTGATGTGTATTACGGAGTATTCCTAAACTGTTAGGCCAATCCTGAAATGGAATTTAAGATGTCCGAAGTCTCTCAGGCTCTCAATTATGTTACCATAATTGTCCAGACTTTGAAAGAGAGTCTGAATTGAGCAAATGTTCAAGCAAGTAAATTCTTTAAGGTTAACTGGTGGAAGCCTTCAGTTTAAGTGAACATGGATTATTCTTTTGCTGTGCTAATATTCTGCCTTCAGCAAGACTAGTCAGTGCTAGTGAGGTAAATTTCAGTGGATATTTTCCCTAAGAAATAACATTTGACAAACAAGATCTACACGTAAGAAGATAAACGTCAAAGAAAGGATTTTTGGTGAGCATGTGTTAATGCAATCTTGACTCTCCTACATCTTTGGACAAAAAAAGATATGCAATGCATTACAATTTTTCAAAATCTATTTTTCAAAAAAGAACAATTAGCAAAAACAATAATGTACTCTATATGTACTATTTTATATATATATATATATATATATATATATATATATATATATATAATGTTAGATGTAGTGTAATTGAATAGCTGTGTAATTGCATGAGATCTTATTGGTTACATGACTATTCAACAGTCCTTGGGGGTGGGACCGAAAGTCAGTGCACTCCTGGGCCCCCTCCTGGGGAGTCCCTTGCCACTCTCATGCCTTTGCTGTTGGACTAGCCTCTTTCCTGTTGAGCCCGGGCTCGTTGCAGACAGAGGCTGCTCTGTGGGATGTAGAACAGCCTCTCTCTGCAGGGAGCTCGAACCTCCCGTGGACACGGGTTGATGCCAGAACAGCCTCTGTCTGTAGCAGGCCCAGGCTTGGACTACACTGCTGGCTGGGAGGCATTAAGGGGGGAGAGGGAGATGGGTTCTGCTGGAGCTGATACGCACAGGGAGCTGGCTTGAAAGCTGGCTCCCCTCGCGTATCTGCTCCAGACTACCCTCGTCACCCCTCTGCAGGGTGTTTGTGACTGTGCTAACTGTATTAATAAATTATATTTGTAAATATCCAAGAGTTTGTATAGTGTGAGTGTTGCAACTGTGCATATCAGGGTTCCCAATCATAGAGTAATTGAATACTGATCCTGATCCTGGGACAAAGAACCTGTCAACCGTAAAGGTGGGTAATTAGAAATTAAAACAATCTTAGATCAGGCAACAGTGTGGGGAGAGGAGGATGAATGCTAGCCTTGCTCTATGGAGAGATCTTGCACTTCTATACCCCGGAAAATCTTACAAAAGTTCTGTCAGTTTTGTCCCATGTTGTCATCTTTCTATTCAGACTTGATGTATTTCAAGATCTGCCATATGTTGCCATCCTAGCTTTTCAGTGTGTCCTCATAGCGTACTGGCCCCATCTTCCCCTGCACAGTGAAACAGGTTGATATGGAATCAAACTCACTGAGTCTAATGGATGCTTATGCTGACTGGGCAGGCAACTGATGACTAGTCTGCTTTGGCACCTACACATATCCTACCCTGCACTAGAGGTGAATTTTTATAGAACACTGGTGAAAAACAAAAACTGGTACCTGGATGAGAATGAAAGACACAGTAAATGAGTGAGTGTGCATGAGTCTAGCATAGAGAACAAGGAGTAAACAGGAAAGTGAGAGTTAGAGAGAGAGAGAGAGGGAAGAAAGATGTCCACATCTGAAAATCTGATCACCTAATGTGGATAACAAAATCAGATGTCAGTGTCTAGGGCTGTCAATAGGACAACTTCCATGAGCAGTGAATTTACACACAGAAAAAAATACAAGGGTTAGTTGTGCATTGTCAACACTCAATTCTGAAACATTCTTTTAAAAAATCCTCAAGCATCAAATCTACATTATGGAATAACAGTCTCTCTCTCTCTCTCTCTCTGAAAATATAGCCTTCTCAGAATTCCCAAATAAGAATTCTCTATCTTCACTGAACTAAAACCATTTTATAAACTGAGACTGAAGAAAGCACATACCCATATATTTCCATGTTTAAAAAAAGAGAGAAAAAGAATTATTTTCCTAATGGATTGGAATTCTTGATCAACACTGATTTCTCTAAGTGCTATGCAAAATTTGTTAGGTTGACCATTCTAGAGATTTTTAGGCTTTTATCCAGAGAACAGGCAGAGAGAGCAAGGACAGTCACAGGAAAAACTTCTCCACTCTTTCCCATCAATGAGATACAACTCTGATCTAACTGGACAAATTTGAGGGTGAAGGGTAGTTGCCAATACCATTTAATCTCTGACCTCTCTTCAAAGATCATGGACATGGTCGCCGACTGTGTTGGCGGCTAGTCTGTTATGTGGACACCTGCTCACTAGAAAATGTACTAGAACCAACTTATTCCATTTAAATGATGAAACAACTAGAAAGCTTTCTGCCATGACTGACATGCACTAGATTCTGCCTGGTAACCTAGAGAGGAAAGGCTTCACATCCCATTACCAACACTCTGAGCTTGAATTCTACAACTTTTTCAAGTGGTCTCATAAAAAGAGACCAAATGCTTAAGCATGTCATAGGTGCCTCTTGGGCTGCTAAACTTGCAAACTCAATACAATTGTGTATGATCACTTCAGAAAATTATAGCAATAATTGTTAACATCGTACGATAGATTTAATTTATTTACACTTTCAAACAATAGCATCTTTACTTGTACTCAAATTGGCAATGCTGCTCAAACCAGGGACAAAAATCATAGTGAGAAGCTTTAGATAAGTAACTAAGGCCACATCCTGCAAGCTATGCCATATGGGCAGTCCCTGATCTGCACAGAGCTCCAGTGCAGTCAATAGGGTTTGGGCACAGAGGGCCACCTGCATGTATCAACTTGCAAGACTGGTACCTACCACAACACTAAAGGGCTAAAGTTCAACATATGGCTGAAATGTACACTGTTTTAACATGAAAGGCTCAGCATTTGCTAAAAGATGCCAGCCTTTTCATGCTAACTAGAGAGGGAAAGTGTGGAATCTCATATTTCACTATGTATCAACTGCTGGCAAATAATTTTCTGAGAAACTGAGATCTATGTAGGCAAGTTTGAAAATACTTTGCTCAGTGGCCACACAATGATAAACCCAAATATGATACCCATAGACATTTTGAATTTCATTTTGCTGCTTGCTAACTATGCTGAAGAAAATTATTTAAAAACTTCTTCTGGGAACGGCACTTACATACTATGGTGTTGGGTGTAATATCAGATTTAGACAGTGGCTGGAGAAAGTTATCTGTTTTCCTTAACTTCAGGGCAGTTACAGACAGTTGACACTCCTTGATTATCTGTAAGCTTGCACAGGCGAGTCAGGCTGATTCTCATCATAGTTCCGCTCTCCTACTCAAACTAATTTATAGTTATTTTTCTGCAGCAAGCCCCTTCCTCTCTCGAGTCCCACAAAGCTCAGTTTTTTCAGTTCTTTCCCTTGAATAATTTTTATCTTGGTCATCTCATCTTCAGTCTTAGTTGCGATTTAAACCAATGATATTTAACTTCATGTGTTGTTGACATTTAATTACTCCTCCTTCTGTCCCCTCTCTCTGCCTGTAATGATCAAATGAAACTATAGTTCCATTTTTTTCCTAGAAAACTATTTGACTTTGCAATATTTAGCTTCAGGTAGCAGAGGTGGAACACAGTCAAGAGCAGAAGTGGATTAAGATTTATTGAGACCCTGGGCACAAAGAACATTTGGACCTTCCCACATACTCCCTCACTACAGGGTCCTGCTCCCTTCTCCTCCTCTTCTCCATGAGGCCCTGCCCCCTGGCCAGGCCAGAAGCCTGGCGATGGTAAATGTTGTTGCTCAGGGAACCCGGGCCACTGGAGAGAGCCCGACATAAGAACGGACATACTGGGTCAGTCCAAAGGTCCATTTAGTCCAGTATCCTGTCTGCCGACAGTGGCCAATGCCAGATGCCCCAGAGAGTGTGAACAGAACAGGGAATCATCATGGGATCCCTGCCCTTCCATCCATTTCCAGTTTCTGATAAACAGAGGCTAGGGACACCAAGCCAGAAAGATGATGAGGGGGACATAGGCCGAACATCCTGGGCTGCTCTTACCATGGTCTGGCTCCGGCTTCTAGTCTGGCTGCGGGATGGGGCCTCGAGGGGAAGAGGAGGAGCAGGGGATGGGGCCACAATGGCAGTGCACCCCTACACTTCTACACAGTTCTGGAGCCCACAGAAGAAATTCACATGTGGCAGGAGAGGAGCACTGACTGGAGATATTGCTAGTTACACGGGCTGCTTCTTTGAATTGGACACAAGGTTGCAGCCATTGAACCTCACTGTGCATGGAAACATTCTGTCAGGGGTGTGATCAGAGCTAGACACCTTTCTGCAAATCAGCTTCCTCTATCCATGCTTTTCCCTGGCAGCTGGATGGTATTGGCTAAGGAGATGTGAGCTCTCTCCCCCTATCCTCCCACTGACATGGTGGCGTGTCTGCATGATGTCCCCTTAATGGTGGGCGAGGAAGCCCTATGTGCAACCTCCCTATACCCACATGGCCTTGAGTCTCAGAGCCCAGGACAACTGATGGGACTCACAGGACTTGGGCTGTGGTGCTGAAAACAGTAATGTCGATGTAGGGCTCAGAGGCAGGGTGGCCGAAGTGCCTAAGGTTTATCATTAGGACACAGAATGAGCTGGCAGTATGAAGTTGAGTTGCACTCTGCAATTCTGGGCTTCAGTTGCATGGGGAAAGGCTCTGGCCCTCAGTTGAGGTGAGGGGGAAGGAGGGAAACACCCAGGCTCGCGGCTTCAACCAGTGGGTGCTGGAAGCAGGGAGGGAAGGGGGCCATGGCCTTAAAAGCGAGTGATGGGTGGGGGTAGGGGAGAAGGGAGATGGGATCTTGGGGGAAGAGGCAGCATGAGGATGTGGTCTTGGGGATGAGGCAGAACAGACGAGATGGGACCATGGCTTGGGTGCTGATGGCCTCCTCATGTCAAGGGAGTTTCTGTGCTCCTGCAGCCCTGTGGCTTCTGCTGGGGTTTGAGGCACCCATTTTTCTGAGGGACCACAAATTGGCTGCAGCCTTTCTGTTAATCTGCTATTGGTCAACGGTTTCATCTACTCACTCATTCACTTCTGAACTTAAGAATTTACTCTCTGTCTCTATCATATCCATTATCCTTGATTCTGAACTTCACTTTTCCATCATTGTGTCTATATACGTATGAATCACCAACATAATATTGCCTGGATTTGCTATTGCATTAACTCTACCTTGGCTAAAATTCTCAACAGTACTTTCACCTCTCTTCCTATCAATTAAGTCTCCATGGGCTTCCCAAATCCCAGCTTTCCCTGTCACCAGCATGGAAGATGGATATGTAAAACTACAACCACATCACTCATCCTCAGAGGACTCTATTATTATCTTACTCAGTTCAGGACTCCTGTGAAAACTTCATTTTAATTATTTTTGAACAGTGCTCCGTGAACTTGTTCCATCCAACAACATAATTCTTCTCTCTCTCTCTCTCCCTATCCTCCTTCTCTGGCACCTTCTTCCTCCTCTGCAGCTTTTAAGCTGAACCACTCTCCAACTCATCACATGCTTTGAAAAACTCATTGGCAAAATTCCCTTTTCTTGCTTATCTACACATTACAACACCCCCATCTCATGCCACTCTCTACTCCCAAACTCACTCACACACTCTCTCACCTTTATTATATTTAAAGCTTTTCTGCATAAGATTTCTATAAAATTACATCTTGGTGGGTTCCTGCTAGTCTGGCTGCACTGCTCTTTTCTTGTGAGCACACTCAGTATTGAAATAAGCGATCATTCTTGTACATTTCATGTGTAAATGGAGACTTTAATTCATATGAATAAAGCAGACAAGGGGCTGTCCATAACTTGTGCAATAGTGGGGGTCGGGGGTCCTTAAATATTATCAAAACACATTATATATAATCTCTTCAGGGAGTCTCTCTACCAGTACAGTTAAAGCATTACAATCTTTGGACAACCTCCAGGTAGAAGAAAAGGGATAGTGCAAGAAGAACACAAATCAGAACACACCCTGATTAAATTTAATCTTTGATTTATCAGTTTCAGTATTCCCCTGTGGGAGACAGCGATGCTTCACAAACTGAAGACTTGGGAGTGATTATTCCATCTTCATGAAAGTTAATCATTAAAATATATAGAATATTACACAAAAAAAGCAGGTAGCAGGTAATTCATATTAGATGTGTATCATCACACTTGAAGGCAGCTTAAAACTCAAAAGGCAAATCTGTGTTCCTTCTTTTCCTATAGAAATACATATTTCCAACTTACTTATTTACTTACACACACACATGCACACACACACGCCCATGTGCACACACACATGCATGCACAGAGCAATCTTTCAAAAGGAACAAATTAAAATAATAACACTATGATGTGTTTGTGTTGCTTTTATAAAAATAGGACCCCCAAAAAGGAAATTAAATATGAAATAGCATTTTCATGAATCAGAGATTATTAAAACTATTTTAAGTCAATTAAAGCTTCACTAACAACTGGGTGTAAATCTGGTTTTAAGGGGGGAGGTTGTTTGTTTTTTTTGCACATGCATAATACGTGCCTGAAGACAAACACGCAGACACAGAAATGTAAGTACACTTTTTACAGAAAGACCTACATGAGACACGGTAGCTGTAAAATGCCTTGTTGATAGAAATGTTAGGACAAAATTTTCATTCCCTAGTTGCAAGACTCTTGCATTTATAACACAGGTTAAAGAAGTCAACCACTGGCATGCTGGATTAGAAAGACAGATATTAGTCTGTGAACACACTCTATAGAACATGGGCAGTTATAACAACTTGACAGAAATATGGTTAGTGGTAGCACAGGCCCATCCCAAGAATCAGAAAAAAAAAATCTGTTACAAACAGCAGAGTCAGTGGCGAGAGAGAGAAAGACTGCTACAGGCTTGAGAGGTCCACTTACTGACGCTGCCACAGACTGCCATGCAGTATTCCTCAGAGTCAAAGTTGTTTCGGTTCCCACCACATCCGCCGTAAAAGAATGGTGCACACTTTCCTTCAGTCACATCAAAGTACCATCGGGAGATCATTGCTCGGCAAGGACCAGTCTCAGCTTGTTCAGAGCACACCTCTAATTATAGGAGATGTGGAGGAACTACATTTAGCATGAAAATGGTATTGTCTTGCTTGTCATCTACACAAGTTTACTTACATGTTCTAACTCTTGCACATTATTAGCTACAAAATGGGAGCATCGAGGAAGCATCTATACCTTTCACAGAGCAATTCAATTTCCTACCTTGAAGTCTGTCTCTATTGTCTTCAAAACAACGTATTCTCATCTGGATTAACACAATTAAATCCCTCCTGCTCTATATACAATTTTTGAACTTGTATATCTATTTTGATTAGTAACATGTTTACTTACTGAAACAATTATACTGGCATAACCCCTAGTGTAGACACAGTTATACGCAGGGCTCGACAAACTGCGGAGAGAGCTACTCGCCAGCCCCGCACTGCGCATGCGCCAGACCGACACTGCGCACACGCGCAGTGCTGGTGAATGGGGCACACGGAACGACCGGCTGAAATCTACTTGCCACGGGAGAGTAGAAACAGCAGTTTGTCGAGCCCTGGTTATACGGATAAAGATGTTCCCCATCTCTTATGGGAGTCACTATACCAGTATCCACACAAAGAGTGTGGTATTGTTAGAACTATAAGGGTACAGTTAAAGCAATACAATCTCTGTGTGTGCGTGTGTGAGTGTGCGTGCGTGCGCACATTCCCTTTGCCCAAGAGAAAGTTTGAGTAATTGTCTTTGGAGAAACCCTGGTAGGAAGAAAACACCTACACATCAAACTATTAAAAAATGTCTAATACACTGAGATTTCTTGGCTTGTAAAAAGGCTGTATATATGCAACAGAAAATCTTGCGGAACTGAGCGGTACAAATTAAGATTAGAAAATAAAAAGTGAATGCAGGAACGCCTTTGTTAAACTGGAATTCAGCCTATCGCCTGGGTACATATATAGCCCTTTACCAATAATGTTCCAAACAGGAAAAACAGCGTTCACATTCAGCATGCTGTATATCATTTGCAAAATTGTTGATCATGAAACTAGTACCTCCTCCTCTACGCTTCCATCGCACATGGGTTCAACATAATGGCAGACAACTGATTTCTACTGTTTCTGACTTTACTTCACAAGTCTTAATTTTGTGGAAGGCTGACTCCTTACTATTGAAATAGGGGTCTCTCCCTTGGACACCTCAACACCTGCTAGTGGATGCTAATAACATTGGCAATCTCCCCACACTCATTAACTCCTAGAGGCTCTCACTGGCATTGGCCCAGACCTGGAGATTCTCATTAGATGCTTCACAGCTTCTTTTCTTCCAGGCTGTTTGATTCATCTCTGTTGAGCACATAACCCTTCCCATCTCCTTTCTACATAATATATGTTATACCAAATTGCTTATAAGTAATCAACACACATGTATATTTTAGGGACATTAAACTTAGATTAATTGGCTAATCGAGTAGTCAATGCAATTTGCAGCCGGGGAACGACTATCTGATAGTGTCGACTAGTGGGTTGACTATCTGATAAGCATTTGCTTATCGGATAGTCGACTAGTATATTTATATCAATAATAATTTACTGGAAAGTACTTATGGTTGATCCAACACAATGCTTTAAATAGATGCATCAAAGTGTATTAGGCAGTTACAGAGTTTAGTGTGCAATGCATCGTTCTTCAAGACTCTCTCTATGCCTTTTAGTATAAGTGTGATTTAACAAGTAAATTCCCAAGCTGTTTGCTATTGGGTGTTTCTAGAAAAAAAAAGTTTAGTTTAGTTAATCCTTATGGCTTGTTATTAATCAGGTTTAGAATCTATCACTCAAGTATACAATACAAAAAAGCTGCAGTAAGAGAAATCTGGAGTTGCCACTGAGTGGCATTTTCTTATTTTATATTATAAAATACATGTCTCGTAATGGTGATGCCATAAGTTTCTTCCCTATTTTACTTCAGCATAATTCAGTTTTCCCAAAGGAACACCATTCCATACTTGTTTTCAATGGGCTTACTCCGAAATTAAGTGCACACTAAGCACAGTTTTGGCTTTTTTGGGTAACTTGGAAACATATCTGCATCAAAATGACAGTGGGAGTGGGGATATGAGAGCTAGCTCTAGAAGCTTTAAGGACACCATAAATTTAGTGTTCTGAAGACTTGTCTGTTAGAGTTAATAACATTTTAAAAAAAGTTTAAGAACAGCCACAGCAAGAGACTGCTATAATTGCAAATGTTAAACATTTATGTAACATTTAAGATTTAGTTTAATAAAATATGAGAGAGAGAGAGAGAGAGAGAGAGAGAGAGAGAGAGAGAGAGTGTGTGTGTGTGTGTGTGTGTGAGAGTGTGTGTGAGAGAGAGAGAGAGAGATTTAGTTCTTATTATTCCTGACATACTGCTGCTGTTTCTGAAGCTTGCCGCAGGTAATGAGTATGAAGTACTATTTCCTAAATTAATAAAAATCAAGTTATCTAAACAAATTACATACAGCATATACCCTCTTAGAATATGTAAAACACTGCACTTAGTTATAAATTAACATGCTTTAGTGATCAGATTTGCACAATTGTTTGAAGAAATATGTGAAGAAGTATCAGTGGGAAACAGTTTTTTTTTTTTTTGGTGATTTGAATCGTGATTTAAATCAGTGATTTAAATAGACTTGATTTAAATCAATCCACCTTGCCTGCTTCATTTTATCATAATATAGGAATAACCTACGCACAAAGTAACTTTGCCTGGTTTTGAATATAAGAGCCCCACAAATTTCATTTTAAAAATTGATCACTTAGTATAGTGATTGATATTGAAGAGACAGGTATAATCAAAATCAGCTTTGCTGAAAGAATACATAATTTCAAAATCATAGAGCTTCAGAAATTAACTAAATTATTTTTAGAAGAACAACTACTAATGTGACAAACAATCTATAAAGAAAGTAAATGCCTTCTAAGATCTTCTTGATACACTTTATAACAAAATATAGATGTAAGTTACTTTATCGTTTTATATTTCACACACTCGTATCAGTATGTGAAGGTTCCAAAGACTCATTCTGGTATTTTCTTTTGAATCTCTCACTTACTCTCAATATCTCAAATATAAGGGAGTAATAAAAGCAACCACTTTTAGCACCTGTATATTTTTGCTATCTACATAATGTTAAAAAAAAAAAAACCCACAACCCTTCAGTGAAATAATGGAAATGATCACCTGAAATCAATTCTTGGGGCACTACAGGTATTTACACACATTAAGCATTCATGTGACTGGCAGTCAGGAAAATGCCATCAAGTTTAAGAGTTCATGTTTGGGAGCCTTTCAGTCAGAACTACTAAAAACTGTTTGCATTAAAATGGAAAATACAGTCCTTTAAAGAGTGATTACTTAATCATGAAATTAAGTCAGACTCCCTTCTTGAACTTACTGCATGGCTAGAGCAATGCTCTCCTTCTGCCTTCCCATAGGGAAGCCAGTGCTACCACAGGGTAAAATCCTCTTTTCAGATCTACATGGTAGGACTTAAGACCAGAAAGTGTTTCACTGACAGAAACTGCCATATCAGAATACAAATCTACTGTGGGGATGAGAGGAGACTGGAACACTTAGAGATACAACATATGATACAAATATGGGGCTAGACCATCACTAAGACTGGCCCTGACTCAAGGAGCAGATTGTAATTCAAGAGTCAATATCCCTCCTAGTCTCCCCTCTGTTTGCCCCTGCCATCTTGGAAGAAGAGTAGCTTTCCCTCCCTTATTGAAGCCTGGGGAACACACAGTCCATTTAGAAGAGTAAGGTGGTGCCTTTTAACTTACTCTCTTGCATGGGTGCAAGTGAAGATTTAGCTCATCACCTATGAGCTATGGCACATTTCAGCGATGGGCAACCTAGGCTAATGAGTGGGCTGCATGACTAACCCTCCTTCACCTCATTGGGCTGCAAGATTGCCATCCAAGACAGTCTCCCAGAATAGGGTAGTTTTGCTAACTGGGCTTGCAAACCTAGAATTTGCGAGGTGCGCTGATTGGCCCGTAGCAGTGCTTTCATTGGATGCAGAGGGAGCTCTCACAGTCAATGTGTGCAATCAACACTCACCTCACTTCACAGGCCCTTGCTTTACATGTGGATGGAAACCAGCAGAATCTGGCGATTCTGCATGTGGGCAGTGATAAACAAAATGTTTCATGGGCCACACACAGAACCCGGACGGGTCACATGATGCCCATGGGTTTCCCAACACTGTTACATGGGTTTCCCGACACTGTTGCAGGTTTCCTAACACTGTTACATGTACAGTTAGCAGCAGAGAGTATAAACTGCACAATCATGCCATTTAGAATTAAAAACATTCTTTGCACTTAATTCTCTCTCCCCACCCCCGCCCCGCCCCCCCAATACAAGGCTCACTAGTAAGGCCACACTGGGAACAAATTATCTGTAATAACAAGAAACATTAAATTACAATGTGGCAGAATGATAACTTTCATCCTTTCATCTTGTTTCTGAGAGCTGATTAAGAACTGAAGCAATTCTTTGCCTTTGGCTGCAAGAAAGCAAAGCAAATTAAAGAGGGGAGAGCTTCTGTGTAGTGCTTGTTATAGCTGAGGCTTCTGAACAGTTCAAGTTCTAACCTGCTGTTTTCCATGCCCTGAATTTCTGAAACAATCCACCTTTGTTATTGATATTTCCCACATGTTATGTTTGCCCAGAAATGAGGGCTTCTTGTTACTAGACCCTCCAGAAAGTTTGAGCTAAATATTTTCAAACGATTCTTCTTTCCTTTGTGACAAAATTGCCATACTTTTTCCACACAAGTAACTCAAAAAGAGCTGAGCTTTCAATATGGCAGGTAAATATCTCTCACTGAGGGATAGTTACATAATTTTTTTTTAATGACATAATGAAGTTATTGATTGAAAAGCCGCTACAGCACAAGCACAGGAAAACATTTGGACTTTTGAATTTACAGCTGCTTACATCAAGTTATTTTGTAAGTACCCACTCATTAATGTATTATTAATAATAGAATTACTGGTGAATTTGTTGGGAATGTTTTCATGTTTAAAGATACAATTCTTTCTACATTTTTCATACAAAAATGTCATATTACCATTTTCTCATGAAAAAACTTTCAAAATTAGAATTTCCCCATGGGAAAATGTCAACACAGAAAACGTCATTTTAAAATAAAATTGTGTGTTGCGACTGAACTGAAAAGGTTTCATTTTTGTTTTCTGAAACTGAAAAACTGACATAAAAATACCTACCATTTAAAAGTTAATAGCTTGATTACAATGAAAATACATTTGATTTTGCTCACTGTACAGAAATTTTAAATGAATTTTTAAAGTTGAAATGACATTAACGTATTTGTTTTAATTTTAAAAAGTTAATTTGAAACAAATGCTTATTTTTTTCAAATTGCTTTGAAACTTTGTGGGGAAAACCAAAATTCTTCAACTGAAAAATTTCAAATGAAGATTGAAATTTCTTATAAGAAAACATTCACTTTTCTCACCAGTTCTTATTTTATAATCTAAAGGACCTCTTTCACCTTAAATAATGTTAAGATGAATTAACAGTCTCTTTGGGATCTGAGCACAATGAAATTTGGATGCAGCCTCTTAAAAATATAGGAAATTAAATCTAACAAACTACAGAGAATATTTTTAAAGATAGAAATGGGAATTAAGACAACCAATTGGCTTTCCAAGGGAGATGAGCTTGTAACTCCACTTAATGCCTTTGGAATCTCAAATGGTCATATAGTTAAATTAATCTACAATCAGGAAAATAAAAATATAAGGTTCCATAACTGTGCATTTCCCAATATTTTTTCCTATGACATCAAAACTTTGACCTTATATAACACCTTCCATCTGAGAATCCCAAAGATCTTTAGAAACGTGTAAAATTCACCCTAAAAACAGCTCTATGATGCAGTCAAATCTCTGCTTCATAGTGAATTTAAGTGATTTGCACCCAGAAATCTTGACAAAGAAAGGGAACAAAATCCAAATCTTCTAACTCCTAATATTATGCCTTACTTTTAAAACTATCCTCTAAATGTGCAACTTCATGTTACTATTTGTCATAAAATAAAAAGTGTACACAATCAAATATACCATAGTGTATTAATATACAGATAAATTATTGCATATAGCCACTGAAATATATGCAGTTAAATATAATGATCTATCTGTGCAACCCCTTTATGTTGAATCCACGTAGACCCTAATTCAGCAAAGCATTTTAGCATAGGCTTAAAATTAAACACGTACTTAAGCACTTTGCTGAACAGGGATTTACTTAAGCATGTGGTTAGTTACTTTGATGAACTGGGGCCATATTTTTTTGTATTTTTATAAGATGTAAACTAAAGTGTAGTTGATAATTTATATTCTTCTAGAAAATGACAGTGCAGTATAATTGATTAATGCGGCAAAGTAGACAATCCAAGCAAAAGTAACATCATCCAAGTGTCTGCTCAACCTCATTAGGCACTACAATTTAGGGTTCCAGTCAGTACTTATGTCATTTCCTTAATTTGGGCATACCTACATATTCATCAGGAGCATCACTCTCCAGTATGTAGCTACTTCAGAGATACAGAACTATGTTTTAAATAAAGTTTACTCTTTTGTTGATACTTATGCTTTCCTTAGTCAAAAAACTATGCAACTGTTTTGCTATGTGGATTATTCCCAAGGGAATATTTAAAGAACAAGAAACTAATCATTCTGTATATATGCCTGAAACCGGCAGCCAAATTTTAATTTGAACATTCAAAGACAAAAACTAATTACCTAAAAGTTTTTTGGAATTCAGCAGGAGGCAGCTGTGGAACTTGCACCAGCACTGGGAAGAAAGCCCATGCATTAGCACTACAATTGTACTGATACTTTCTGGAGAGAAAGTTGTTTTTTTTTTTTAAAGGCTGAACGATTAGTTATAAATGCAAATCTAAAAAACAATTCTTTAAAACAGTTAAATGCCTTAAAATTGTAATTGCCAGTTAAGATTGAATTTCTCTCTCTACTGTTCCCTTGAAGCCTACTCAAGGGGAATAATTGAGGTGTAAATAAAATATAACTGCCTGCTGTGCCTAAAATACAAAACCTTCAAATTCCAATGTAAAATAAATGCATAAAATATATATTTTCATTTTATTTGTGTGAATAGTAACTTCACTCAGAAAGCAAGATGTCAAGGGGCAAAGAAAGGGCAGCTTGAACTTAAAAGACTATCAACAAAATGTCATATTTTATGTATGTTTTAGAAGAGATACAGCTTCTCTGAAACACTATGATTTTGCTAACACAACAGACATATTGATTGAGATGGTTAGGACAGAAATGCATTTCACTCATTCAAAAGACTTATCTCCAGAGATGATGATAATGTGGGGTAATATTAAACAGATTAGTAAACAAAACCAAAGCTCTAGATTATTACATTTCATTACATTAAAATGATACTTTCTGTTGGAGAATCAGATTAGCAGAGGACAGAATTCGATAGAGTATAGCATAGATCATAATGAAAGTTTCATCCTTATGTTACACTGCAGAACTGCTCCATAAAGTATTTCAATGTTTGTCCTTGGCCCAGAATTTTAATGAAAGAATTTTTTTTTAATGATTCAGCAGTCTTGCTCAAAAGTGAAAAATTTCATTTGATGTAAACAAACTTAAAGACATTCTTTTATCAAGGGACAATTGAATTTTAAATAAAAATATCCAATACATTCAAAGATGTATTAATCAAAATGTACCAATCCATGGTTCTCTATGGCTAGACTGAGCATATCAACATTCATAAGTAAGGAAATCACACGTGCTTTTTGCCAATGGTCAGAAAGATAGCTATAACATTATGAATGTTTTTTTCTTAAAATGCAGTATGAGCATCTTTTATCCCTCTTCAAATTCTTTTACTCAGTCAGATATCCAATCAAATTTACCGTAAGTTAGGTAAAGAAAAACAAACCATCCTGGCACTTAAGCCAAGGTAGTGACATTTCACAGAAGAAAAGAAGGAAAAAACAATTCAGTCATTATGGGCTAAAGCAGAACTGATTTTGATCAAGACATTAATAGTCCAATACTAGATCAAAGCCTGCAAAGGATAGCATCAGCAATTAACTATAATAAGCGGAATGACTTGCCTTGTTAATAGGTAGCAATTGTCACTGAATGAATTTTAAAGAATCTATGAAAGGTATAAGGGAATACAGCAAGCAAGATGCAATAGAGCAATAAGGCTAACAGCTGCCATACCAAATGCTATGTCACTTCTCTTTTGCTAGAAAGTTGGCTCAGGTTTCCATGTACAACTGCAGGTTACAAGCACATTCAAAATGTCACATCCAGCCGCACTATTTCAATTCTTTCCTAAATATTTAAACAAATCTGTTCAAATTAAGGGAGGTGAGATCATTGCTAATTGGCAACATTACACAAAACCAGGTGGTCAAGCCTTTGCTGAATCTCCCACATCTGCTGGCTGGTACATGTGCAAACTGCCAAATGTTCCACAGGTTGCTGTGATGGCCCTGCTGCTTGCCTTTAGATAAGCTCTAATTGAACGATATGTTGACAGGAAGCATTACACTCCAAACTAGATCTAATTGCTTTTTCTTTGATGCAAGTTAGGAGAGGAACAATGTTGCTTACCAACAACCATGGTGAAGGAAAACAGAAATAGAATCACATAGAATTACACATCATGGGAGACTGGAGTTTTTCCACCAGTCAGTCAATCCTAGAAAAAATTCCCCAAGACCTGGGCATCTGTTGTTTCCTGGTTCTGAAACAATTTATTGTATAGTAAAGCAGTGATATCAGCAGGTTTATGACTGGTTTCAAAGCAGGGGGTGAAAGTAACTCAAAATTTCTTGCAGGTATTGTTCTATCATAACCGGAGTCCCTGCCATCTCTTTAAATAGCTCCCTGCTGGCTTTTGCCATAGCTCATCCACCTCTTGCTGGAGCTGCGCACCACAGCGCACCTGGTTACTTTCACCTCTGCTTCAAAGAGACTTCCCTTGTTTCATATGTAGGTTGAGTGAAGGGCCTACATTCTGCAGAAATCACTCAGCCTTAAGAATGCAAATTCAGGGAGTGGGAAATATGTAACTGAAAAGGCCAGATCTAGGTCAAGGCACACAGCTTCATTGGCTAGATCTGCCAACTGAAACCCAGTTAGTGGCACAGATATATACAGAACACTGGACTTTTGATTACTGTGTTTAATCTAACTGAATGAAAACCTACAGCATAAATGCCTTTTTCAGACAAAAGCATGCACATATTGCAAAGTACTGTGCTAGGATAATGTAGAGGAATTCACCAGAGCCATCCTTTCCATACTCTCTTTAAATAAAGAAAAACTGCTAACAACACAGATTTAAAAAACATGTTTGCCTCAGGACATATGAAATAATTGATTGCAATCTGTCAGGGTGTAATGGCTAAGTGGTTTAGACCCTGATGGTTGTGGATTTCATTCTTATTGAATCAATCAATCTCTCTCTCTCTACTTCTCTCTCTCTCTACCTCTAGTTCACCCAGATGCAAAATGGTACCTGATGCATTGCATTAAGGTAGACAGACCATGATGCTGGTCACATCACTCTCTTGTGTACAACTAGCTAGGAAACAGATGTTCCTTACCTGTGTTGGCCCAATGAGCTAGTGGGTCAGGAAACTTTCATGCGATCTGGCATTTTCCAGACAAGACTAAAATTGTTCTGCTCCTGATGGTTGGAAATATATCTGTGAGCTGTTTTGCTCTGGGTATTTTGGTCATCACTAGTTAAAACATGCTTAGGGATAAGAAAGAGCAAGACACATTGAAACTACAGCAGAAAGCATAAATTTCATCACCACAATCCTCAGTTTATAGTGCATGCTTTGTTTATTCAGGGTTTGGTCAACTGCCCATTGGCATCAATGGGAGTCAGACCATTTATTTGGTTAGGCTTTGCATCTCCCATTATTGGAAGAGTTTAATTTATGGCTTGAGAAGAAAACCAGCTTCCAGTGATATGAGGTAGGACAGAGAACACCTATAAAACATGAAAAACTTTGTCTCATACTTTTTAATACTAGTGGATCTAATAACAATTATGTCTTCAGCAAGTATGAGGAAGAACTGGATGTGCAATCAGCAGGGAGAGTATATACTACTGGGAGAATTTTGTGCCATGGTGTACATGCAGAATTCATGTCCCCTGCAGAATCCCCCACCTCCCAAAGACTAACACTTTCTGGCAAGGAGCTGCAGGGCAGCCAGCTCAAGGCCAGAGTAGCCGGCCACCTATCTGGAGGGTGCTGAGGTACTTTCCACAACATCCTGCCTGTGAGGCTAGGTGAGGAGGCACAGGATATGGAGGGGATGGACAGAGTAGTGCAGTGTTCAGGGACACATGGGACAGGAGTGAGGCGAGGGTGTGGGGTCTCACACAGATGAGGGAAGGGGGTGGCAGAATGGTGGTACAGGGACATATGAGGACAAGGTGGATGTGCCTCACTAAACGGAAGTGGGTCTATATGGCGGAGGCTCCCCAACTCCCTAACAAACCCTGTCCTTGTGTCTACGCCCCCCAAAACCTGTTCTATACATCTTCTCTCACACTCAACAACCCTCCAGATTCACTACCAGGTTCTTGCCCGGCAATTACTTTCCTCTTCCTTAGCTCCTCCATTTCCCCTGAATCCCACAAGGCTTCTGCACTGCCTCTGAGGGGAGCAGGAAACACAGCTCTGTACTGTAGTTTAAATGAAATATTGCTCAAAGTTCTGTATTAATATGCCCAGTAAGGAATCTGTCAACAAACATTTCCTGAATCTGTTTTATACATAATTACGGATAGGTATTTTGAAATAAAATGGCAAAAAAACATGAAACTAGTGTGACTATATCAGATTATTCTGACAAATAAGATAAGGAATATTAAAATATTATGTGCAGGAGTTTTAATTTTTTGGCACAGATTTTCCCCATAAGTATAAATTTCACTGCCCTAGTCCTTTGGACAAGTGATCTAAGTTTTACTTGTAACCAAAATCACTAGTCAGCCACCCATGCCAAAGAAGTCCCACCTACAAAGGTTCTCAAATGTCTTCCTTAGCATGGACCACATCTTAGTAGAGGAAGTCTCTCAGACTTCCCCCCCTTCCTATTTGAAATCATGGGGATTAGCTATCCTACCATGTGTGACAATATAATATCCCTTTGTCAATCCTCAACATATCCTAGTAAACGTCTCCATTTCTTAATGTATATTCGCTTCTTTGGCCACTCTCAGAAGACAGGATACTGGGCTAGATGGACTGTGGTCAGACCCAGTATGGCCGTTCTTATGTTCTCAATACATTTTACTAGTGGGAAACAAGGAGATGAACTTACACCATGAGAAAATACAGCTCTCTGCAGACCACCAGATATTGGCCTGCGGACCACTCCATTAGAATTTTGCCTCAGGAGAACAACTCTAGCCTCAGAGCTGCAGAAACACCTGACACACAATTTGATGATGAAAAATTAGGAATCTCAATGAAATAATCAGGGGTAGCTATCTACAGCACTAACACTATGCAAAGAATTTGGTACAAATAATAGTCCCATCAAGAGAGTCCTCATACTTAAAGAGATATGAGGATGCTGAAGGTCAGATGGAATGAGGTGCCTCAGGAGAGCTGCACAGGGAATTTGGCTCCAAACCTGATTACACTAGACTTGCCTGCAGCCAAACTCTTGCCTTCATGATGCATCAATTTTATCAATTCTATATGCAATTATCTTTAGGCTCTTAAAACCAGCCCCACTGAATGTCATACTTTAGCTAGTAAATGTTTATATGTGTCAGTCTACTTTCATATAAATTCAGTGTGTTGCTTCACCTTTTTCATAGCTTATTTTCACATACTAATCGCCTGAAGACTGAACATCTTAAGCTCTTGGAAATTTCAGCTTCGGTAAAAGACATACTGTAACTAATTTGTTCTCATTTCAACTCATCACAAATCCTATTAAAGTGAAGTGTATCTTTTAAAATATTCATTTACCAGTGAGAACAGGGTGAGTCATCCTTGGGTAGTACGCGCTCACATACAGTTAAGTAGTTTAAGGATTTAAACTGGGATTTTTACTTTTGTCTCACACTGGCTCTCCAGTGGCTGAACTGCAGACTCAGGAGACCGAGTCAGGATAAACAAGAGCTTTTTCTGCCTAAACAGGAATCCCTTGCAAATCAATTTTACTCAAACATCAATTAATCTGATCAAAGAACTCGCCTGATACAGGTGCTGTTCTCCCCACCACCAAACACCATAAACATCAGCCAACTGGGCAGAACAACCCTGCCATAGGGAAGGGACAGGAAGGTCAGTGTAGGCTTTTGTAAGTTACAAAGATCTGGGTCCTTCAATTCCAATAGCAACTGGTAAGGACTACTAAGGGAACCAGGACTGAGATGTACATGTTAGTGCCTCTGTAGCCATTTCATTGACATTTTGTTTCTGAATGTGTTAAGTTGCAACTCCTTCCATTTTAGCTCCTAGGAACTATGTTTTTTCCTGTCTTTGACCTGTCTCTCACCTCTTAGGAGGTAGAAGATCACCATGAAGACATTTAATAAGTACAATGCTACCAAGGGGATGAGCAATATAGAAAAACAATACCTGCATTATATAATCATTACATCATGAGGAATAGTTTCAAATCATATAGAAATCTAGGAAAAGCTCCTTTAAAGAATAAATTGTACAAGAGGAAGAGAAAAAATTCTACCATGATTTTGATTGTCAAATTGCCTATGGGTAAGCTAATACTCATATTTGTTTAAAAATTTGTTTGAATGAAACCATATAGAAGATTATAAAAATGGAGTACTATTTTAAAGTCTATTTTAACCCATTTATGATATTTGTTACTTTTCCCCCCACAGACAACAATACATTATAATTTTGTTTAATCTGTAACCATACACTAAATCAAATGTAGGATTAAAAAAATAATTATTTGCTTATTATTGAGAAATGCTAGGCATAAAAAAGCCACAAATCTGAATAAAATAGTTAACCAGAAAATGTTGATGTAAGACAATGTCCTATCTAATAGTCCTTTCTAACACATTTTCCACTTTATATCAACATTCCATTTTCTTTCACAACAAATGTTTCATCAGCATACAACACTGTTTTTTCTCATATAATTTACTACACTATTTATGAAAACAATCTCAATGAAATATGTGGCAATCGCTATCCATGTATCTTAAGATTAGATAGAAAAGGGAAAAACTTGCAAATCATATAAAGGCAAAGCATAATGATGTAGCAACTTAGGATATTTTGCTGTTTGGAACATTTTTAGTAGTAAAGGGCAAATACACACCAGTAAGATCTATTCCCCAGACCCCAAATTAAACAAACATTAATTTACCTCTAACAACCTCTTCTACAGATTCTGTAGTTGTGGTGGTTGTGGTAGCAATGCTTGTAGTTCTTTCTGTGGCCTCTTCGTACTGTTCCTCTGCCTCTTCTTCAATCTCATCATCATCATCATCGTCGTCATCCGCATCTTCATCTTCCACATCTGCTACCTCTTCCTCTTCCTCTGGCTGCTCTTCTACTACCTTGTCATCACTGAAAGAACCAATGGATTTTGTTGAATCACCCACGAACCACCTTCTAAGATGAGAAATCTGACAATGGTTTATTCAGAATCTCGTGGAAATGTGACAAAGAGGCCCCCTCTCAAAAAGTAAGCAACAGGACTCTGGAGAGCAACGCAGTGAGATTCAATGCATATTTAAAAAATGAAACAGTAACACGAGATAAGCATGGACTTATTCCGCTGATAGCACATAAGGGAAGCCAGTACGGAGTCCCTGTGCATACATTAGAAGGTGGAAAGGCTCTGTATTGACCATACAAGACTTCTTGTAACTGATTAACGTCTTTGGGGGGGAATTGCGTCTTACACTGCTCTTGGAAGTCAGAGTAGGTTTGCACTGCAGTTCTGTAAAATGACTGAGTTAGGTTCAAACAGATGAATGAAGTCAATTGCAACATGCTTTCAGCACAAAGTGATTTTTTTCTTAAACGCTTACATACCCCAGATCATAATGAGTAATTTGATTATCATTATCAAAAAATGACAGCGGACTGATAATCAACTTATTCAAACTCATATACCATTATTTGTGTTCTGTTAGCTCCTATTATGTGCTAGATGCTGTTCAAACACATATGACAACACAGGACAAAAATATAAACCATTAGAATGCAGGGCTTGTACACACAGGAACAATCTGGCAAATTAATCCAAATTAACAAAAGGGTATGAATTTGAAGTGGATTAGTTAAACAACATTAAATCCCAGTGTGGATGCTGTTATTCAGAATTAAAGTGGTTTTTATTCTGTTTAGCTTAATTCACTTTGGTGCTCAGATGGAACAAAGTTTCTGAATCACAGCCACAACAGATCCTCTTGTTTAAAGCACAAGGCAAGCTAATGTGTTTACAACCCTGTAGCGTGTTGTGGGCAATGGATTGAACCTATTACATACTATGACCTTCCCACTCTGGAACAACCTACCCATTTAGTAATATGGAAAGAGCAGGGGTGTCCTGACCCCCTGACACCTGTTTGTGGTCTCCAGTTTGAGAGACCACCCCTCATTTCAAACACCCACTGACATTTTCCATAAGATTGCTGAAAATAAGGCTTCTATGGTTTCTGACTGTAGAGCTCTGAATAAGCATAAACACTAATGGAACAAACAAAGGAAAGCCAATTTAAGAAGGTGCAAGAAAAAGCACTATAAAAACCATTTACTGGAACACATCCAAGATCTAGCTGTGTTTAGCTATATAAAAGCAATTCACTTTGCCATGTGAATACACATTTGGTTATTATATTTGCAGACCCCAAACTCAATTGTGTTTTTTGGTTTAGAATTTCAAACAAATCTGACATCTGAACTTGTTGAAAAAAGTTATTGCTAGGCCAAGGTCGTCTAAAAATATTTAGCAGAGTGGTAAAGATATGTTCTGCATCTATCTGTTTTAAGATCATCAGTGGAAGTAGCACATTTTTTATTTCTGTAGACACTTCATGAGAATGAAAAATCTACATAGCAGTTACTTGTAGTTGGGAGCACAAATATTGAATTCTGTGTGAACAAACAAACAAACAAACAAGGTCTGGCTAGAGACATGTCCAGCTATTTACCTGAAATTCAATTTCTGGAAAATAATTTTCTACTTCCTTACATGACAATACACTTATATAGCCATCATATGAGTGACATGCCCTCCTTTTACTTAATATGTTTTGCTGGTTGCAAGCACTTGACTATACCACACATGTCCTTGGTTTGCTCTTAAATTCCTCTAACCCTCTAGACAACAGTGGATTCTACTGTGTAAGAAGACTATTAGGACCAGGCATTTGCCTAAATGCTCTGATGGCTGGGGCAATGGGGCTCCTGCAATTATTCTAAAAACCTGCAATAGTTAATATCCATTGCACTTTTATAACAAGAATATATATTTTTAGAAAGTTTAAGAAGGGTATAGTACTTCTGACAGGACTCTCTCTCAAGGGCATTGTGTCTAAGCACTGATTTTATACCCACACACAGAGATTTTGAAGTGAATCATTCAGAAGAAAGCAAAAGTACTGGCATGTGGTTACAGCATTTGGCTTTCTCAGATTGAATTTAAAATCTAAATGGTTTATTTTTGTTCCCCACAAGTCCTAGAAACTGCTGGCCTCTCACTGGAAGCACACAGCCATGCCACGGAGATGTCCAATCTCACTGTAAAAATAGTTATTACTTTTTCAACCACTGTTGAAGATGTTGAAAATCCATATTCAAAGATGACACACAGGTCAATTTTATTATCAAATATACTGAGAACAGTGTGTTTCATATTCTTTACAGCAATGTGCTTATGAATATGAATATACATAACTGGAAAATGCTTTATGCAAAATACTTCTTGTAAGGTATGATTTGAAAAGTTGTAATGTACTAAATATGATTTTCCCATTTGTGGGTATGTATCATTCCTGTATCTGAAGTTAGACACATGAAGTATAAACCTGTTTTACTAATATAGACATGCTAAGTGAAGGACACTAAGGGCTCATCTAGATTACGCTAGAGTGTCAAAAGTGTCAAATCCCTTCCCCTCTGGTCGAAAAGCCGCTCTTCCTCAAAAAAAGAGGTTTACGCGGCTTTTCGACAAAGGGGGTGGGGGTCACCGAAAAAGCCGCGTCTAAACTACTTTCACTTTCCAAAGCTCTGCTTTCAAAAGTGAGATCTGAAGAAGATATGCAAATTTCCACAGAATTTGCATAGCCTCTTTCAACACTCTAGCGTAGTCTAAATGAGCCCTAAGGGTATCATGCTCCCCTCAAGCTTTATGAAAATTGGCTTATGACTATGCATTACTCAAAGATGCTTTATGCAAAACAGGCCACATACCATATTTTTAAAGTTACAGTCTGCTGAATCTGTATATCCTATTTTTGAGCATGCATCATATTATTTGTATGTGAAGTTAGGAATATGAAGTGTGAATCTAGTTTTAATTTTAAAAGTGCTAAATAGGGCCACTGATACTCTAGGAACTCAATGGCTCAGAACTCAACCCAAGGACCTGGGAACCGTTTTATTTTCTTCAGCTGGCTTATGAAATTGCTTCTCCACCCTATGAGGAAGAAACCTGGAAACAATGAACTGTAGGGAAAGGGTGAAGACAAAGCTCCTGGGCCCAGGTCAGAAAAAGATCAAGTCTGGCCTAGCATAAGAATAACCCTTTAGGATAAGAATTTTCATGTAACAAGTTTCTTAGTGTATTAGAATTAGCTAATGTCTTTTGTTTATTTTAACTTGGTAACTTACTTTGATGTTTTCACTTGCAATAACTTAAATCCTATTTTTTAAACTTAATAAAACACTTTTGTTTATTATCAAGCCTAGTGTAAATAATTGTTACCTAGGGGGAAGCAACCACTGTGCATCTCTCTTTTATTGATAAAGGGAGCAGATATCTTAATAAGCTTTTTCTGTGTAAAGCCTTTAAACGGGGTAAGACAGATTTATTTGCAGTTCTGGTATCTTTTGGGGACTGGGTTCCTGGTGCTACCAGCGGCCTGATAGCTGAGTCCTCCCAGAGCTGAGCTGGTTCAGCATGTGTGTTGCTCTGCAGGGGGAAGGTAATCCCCACTATGTGTTGGCTAGGGGAGACCAGAGCTTCTGGCCCAGCAAGAAGGGTGGAAGGGAGCCCTAGAGGGCAGGAAGGCAGACATCAATGGCTTGATCAGCACATCTGGAGAGACCCCTGAGGGGACTTCTGTGATCCACCCATCACAAAGGGTATTTCAGAAAAGTGACGGCTCATTGATAAGGACAATGATCTGTAAATGGGTTTTGCTTTTCCTATGAGCAAGCCCATAGGAAGAGCTGAGAGTCCCCACAAAAATGTGTGTTTAGGTCACCAGATATGGATGGCAATCATCCATTTAGTATTTTTCCACATGGAAGGAGAGAAGAGGCTTGCCGGCAAACAAAGCCTTCCTGCCTTCTACATAACTTATTTAAGAGGGAAGCCCCTTGAGGCGAGGTGGCCAGTCCTGATAACACCTGTTTACCATCTAATACGTCTACTGGAAACATCTGAAGGACTGGGCCCAGACTGGAGGCATTCCAGTCTGTGAAAGAAGATAATTAGAACGATTGTTAGGGTAAGGTAACATGAGGAGTAACGTTAGTTCGAACCAAGGGGTTTGATTCGAACTAACGCATCCTGGAGCACACTTCCTGGTTCGAATCAGCTGGCGAGCGGAATAGCGCACGGGCGAGATTACGCTAATGAAGCGCGGGATATTTAAATCCCCGCTTCATTAGCAATTTTGGTTGGCTACATATGCATCCCTAGCTCAAACTAGGGAGCAAGTGTAGACGTACCCTCATAGCACAAGACCTACAATCTGTGCTGAGGAATTACCGATGTTAAGACCCAATTCTGCAACTTCTTCCATGTGTGGCAGATTCCTGCATCCACCCAGAGCCTCACTGACTTCAATGGGCTCTGTCAGGGCACAGAGATTCCACCCATGCAGGAAGCAGATCAGCCATGGTTTAATTTCTGATGAATAACAATAGGATGAGATCAGGCGGAACGACAAGTTGGATTATAGCGAAAATTACATAGTCGCTCGAAAATGTGGGCAGCACAACATAGTTTTTAAAAGCGTGTGCATGTTTATGTATGTATCTGTTTCTGACAATATCACAGTAAACATGGGTGTTCATGAGAAGTCTGAATAAGTGAGCTATGACTAGCTCTCAAATGAATTAAGTTAAATTCCTACTTTATGGACTACAACTTATTCAGTGCACAACTTATATTGCCAGCTTCTTTATCTTGGTCATGGTAAATATTCCTATTTCTCTGATATTATATCCAAAAATTGGCATCAGAGTTTCCCACTATTCTAATATATCCATCACCTTAGTTCAACTTACATCAAGAACAAAAGTATCTACAGAAAGCAGTGGAGAGAAACATATTTGTACCTAAAAAATAATGAATAGTCTGGTAGTACTTTAAAGACTAACAAAACATGTAGATGGTATCATGAGCGTTCGTCGGCACAGCCCACTCATCTGAAGAAGTGGTCTGTGCCCACGAAAGCTCATGGTACCATCTACATGTTTTGTTTATCTTTAAAGCGCTACCAGAATATTTGTTGTTAAGTTTGTCCTGTACAGACTAATTTGGCTACCCCCTGAAATATTTGTACCTATCAGCTCTCTATGTTTTACTTAACACTAGAGGGCTGCCCCCCCTGCTCACTACACTCGCCAACCCGCCTCTCTCTGGGGGTAGGCAGCCCTGTTTCTCTCCGATCCGGCCTCTGGTCAGTGCAGACCCTGCCAGCCCCGCTCTCCGCACATCTGCTGGGGGTGCTGTGCCTTGCCAGCCGCAGCTCTCTCTCCTCAGCTGCTGCGGGGTTGGGGGGAGGAGGGAGAGGAGAGGGAGCCACTCCAAGGCCTCACCAGCCCTGGATCTCTTCCCCCAGCCGCCAGGGGTGGCCGGGCCAAGACCAGGCCAGCCCCGGCTCAGGCAGCCTTCGCTCTCCTTGCACCCCTTGCGGCTGGGCAGAGCCAAGGCCGCACTAACCCTGGCTCCAAGGCCAAAGCTGTGCCAGCTATCCCCAGCCACTGAGGAGGTGAGGGAGTCTGCTCCCATGCTCTCTCCCTGGCCATTGGGGTCGGTGGGGGGTCACTCCAAGGCTTCGCCAGGCCCCACGCTCTCCCCCCGGCTGCTGAGCATGGGGGGAGGAGGGGCGGGGGGAGAGGGAGGCCACGGAGCAGCAGCTGAGCACTGGGGAAAGGGGAGGGAAGGAGGCGGCAGGTGGGAGGCAAGAGTGAGTGATGACTGCACTCTGTTGTCCCGCAGGAAAAGTTTTTTTTAGAGAGAGAGAGAGATGAAGCATACTTCATGATGTTTTTGCATTTTACTGCTTTGCTAAGCAAACCTAACTCAGTCTTGTTGCTTTTGGAACCCTCATCCTTCAACAGCTGTTTCTGTGTACTCCCTTGATATTATCTCAGCCAGGTTTTCAGTAGCACCACAGACTACACCAGCTAGTTTACAAGATTTGTTGACATTTTGACTTAACATACTGATGGTGATGACAGGATTTTTCAGAGGCGGTTCAAGACATTACTTGATCCACTGGCAAGTTCACATATTTGTGAAGCCTTATTATCTAAATGTTACAGTGAAGCAGCAAGCAACAGGGATAAATGGCTAGATATGAATATGTTTTTGAAAATACCTACAATGTTCACAAAATCAACAGTAATGTCTCACATCCTCATGTCAACAAATAAGTTGCAGTAATTAGGGATAGTAATTTGCATTAACACCACACATGGGAGCTTAACTGCAGCCGTGACCTGTTTCAAACTCCTTACACCAGGAATATTAAAAATCATTTTCTCACCATGGAAACATTTCTGTTCAGAAGCACCACAGAAGTAAACTGGATCTTAATGTGAATCATCTCTCCCCCACTTACTGTACTGTTAAACAGGATATGATTAAGAGGTACTACTGTAATAGGACTAATTCTCATGGAACTGGTCACATTTCAGGCAAATCCATGAGGTAAGCAATTCTATTTGTATCTCTGTTTTAAATAAAAACACATTTTAGGTCTAACGGACTAATCTCTGCCCTCAAACACGAAGATGTGTAAGACCCACAAATGTGCATCTTTGAAAGTTTCCAAAGGCAGAATTTATTTTAACCCATAGATATACACTGACTTTCAGTATGTTATTTTTTTTAAATCCACCACTTTGCTAGGATCTAAAACAAACTCAGACTTTATTTGATATTTTTATTTATGCCTCAGCAGTTGTGCCAAATTCTGCTTCAAGAGGTTTCTATTTCTGCCACAAAGATTTTCAGGGTAATATCTGGCAAAAAGTTTAAATCAAGAATTAACATTTAAATTGTAAAGTTACTGTTTTAAACTCACAAAGAGGTTACAGTTTAGTCACAATTCTGTCAGATACCAAATTTAACAAGATCTTTAACTGGACAAAAAAAATGGTTTAAACAAGGTATTTTAAAATGTGAAAAGCAATGAGCCCATAAGAATTGCATTGTGTGAACCAATAAGAATCAACTTGATTTAGGGGGGAAAAACGCAAAAAGTACAAATATAAAATATGATTAAAAAGAAAATGTTTAAATCAAGATTTCTGCTTGATTTAAAAATGATTACAATTAGTGATTTAAATCACTGCCCAACTTTATACTTAAAAAGTTCAAGACAAAGATCAGATCAAATACTTTTGTACACACCCCACATAAAATCCCATCAGTTCTGCAATGTTCACGGTGTGTAAGCATGAAAAAAAATCAGATGAGCTGGTCCATTCCAGTCGGATGAAGTGGGTTTTACCCATGAATGTTCATGATCCTATATATGTGTTAGTCTCTAAGGTGCCACAGGACTGTTCATTGTTTTCAAAGTTACAGACTAACACAACTAAAGCTCTGAGACTTTTTACAATAATTGAAAGTAATACTACAGCCAGCCAGTAGAGGGAGATGGGGCACAGTTTTTGCCAGTGGGTTCCACAGCTGCTATTTGCTAGCAGAACAATGTTGAGACTCAGGAACCTCTATTCTCTTAACTGTTCTCTGATGGTTTCACGAGCCTGAACCCTTCTGCTTCCATTCAGTCTCTCTCTGTTCCAGTCTCTCCACACCCTCTGGTTCTGGTTTTCCACTAGACTAGAGCTACTCAGACCGTGGCCCACAGTGCAGTTTGGGTTTACGTGGGGCTCAACACACAGCCCAGGGGTGGGATCCTTTGAACATGGCCTCCACTGGGAACACGCTTCACAACGGCAAGGCGTCTCCCAGGCAGAGTGGGGGCACTGAAAGACGCAAGCGGATGGGCTGGCTGGAACAGACTTGTACAGGGTGTTGGCATTTCTAGCTCCCAGGGAGGAGGTGCCAGGAGCGCCAGGGCATTGTGGTAAGTCCTGGCTGCTTAGCCTTGTGGGCAGAGCCTGAGAGGTGCTGACTGGCTCACACTGGCCACATTTGGGTCTGGTGCCACAGCTTAAGGCTTAATCTTTGTATTCATGCCCATCAGTGTGAAAGAAGCTATTTGCATATATATTTGCATGTATACACAACTACACTTAAGTTGCAGCCCTCGGCATGTGCTGTGAGTATCATTGTGGCCCCCGGGGCTTCCAAAGTTGTGTAGACCTGCACTAGACCATCCTTATCTCTCATCCCTATTATCTACTAATGAGTCCTAGGAAGAGTACATTTTAGCTCACTTTAGAACTCTTAGCTACTCACTCTTGTCCCATTTTCCATGGCCTCGTGTCCCAGCCTACTCTCCAGGCTCTCTCCCTCTGAACTTCAGTCAAGGTGTTGCTTTTCCTTCTCCTCCTCTTGGCTGCCTGGACGCCAGCAAGGGGTCAGTTGGGAGCACAGAAAAGGCAGTCTCTATTCTGTGTCCCATCCCTGGCGCAAAGGGGCCGACAGAATCGATTTCATGGAAAGCCCTGTTCAGCTTCTGCACCTCTGGGTTGGAGCATGTTCATTGTGGACAGATTCCTTCTGAGAATCTAGCTCTATATTCTAACAAGTCTTTCCTAAGCATTCGTGACCTGAGGTATTTCAAAGGCTTGCAAACAGAGCCTTGTGCGGATACAAATTTATACCCACGGATGTGGAGATCTTTGGATATACATCAGTATCCAAGGAACTGCAGGGCTCTCCCAGGAACTGCAGCGGTGAAAGGAGAAGAATGTGGGGCCACCACTTCCAGGAGCTCAGCACCCCGCACCGGCAGGTCCTCATCATGGCTTTACTACCCCAGCTCTGCCCCTATTTCTTCCACACAGCTGTCTGCATCTCCCTGCCAGGGTGTCCCGGGGAGCCCAATGTCTGCCTCAGGGGGCAGGGTTGGGGGTGGTACAGCCACACTAGAGGAGCTGCCAGTGCAAGGTGCTAGCTCCTGGGAGCAGCAGCGAAAGGGGCAGAAATCAGAGCTTCTGCAGTTCTGCAGATAATGATTTATAGCCACAGATACAAATTTATATCCGCACAGGGCTCTACTTGAAAACTAGCCAAATCTGGGCAGTTTTTCCATGTCAAAGGCACATCCCCAATCCCAGGGCACCCTCATGGCCATACTCCATGTCTCTGCTCCTGAGCACAGACGGGCTACAGCTTTTCAACCAAATGGTTGTAAAAAAAAATTTTAACACGGGCAAAACGAATTTTCCCCTAACCCTGTTCTGCAAAACAGCCGAACTGTTCTTTTGCTCAAGTTTTTCAAAAAAGTGCAGCCTGAAGCTCATACCACATATGGAAAATTTCAGCCTCAATGAGTAAAGCTTCGATTAAGTTATAAGCAACCAAAACCAATTTTATAATCAGCAATGTTGTGCAACCTTAACTATAGGCATTGCTAGTTGTGCTGCCTATACAGAACAAATAATGTGTGCAATTATAAAACCCATAAATGGTGGTTATTGTGATATATTAATTAACCACAAGACAGAAGATGAGGCGCTTCATCACAACCCCCAAACCCAATCAATCTGGCATTTTATCTACTGTGACTACAGCATTTCCAGTTGTGTACCACTGTCTCTCCTATTTGATAGGAGTAACTTTTTATCAAAATTAATTTGTGTGTGTCTTTTTGTATTGCTTGCATCTGAAAGCAGTTCTTTTACTCTGATCTTTGTCAGAGTCCTGAAAAGGATAAAGTGGCGTATTTCTAAGCAGGAATGAAATTTTGAGAGTTCACATTTTAAAGTGATGGACTGATTCAAAGTGCACTGAAGCCAACAGGCACATTTTCAGCTGACTCCAATGGACTTTGGCTCAACCCCTAGAAGCATGTTAAGCAAACTATGTCACCCTTGACAACGAAATGTGTTAAGGTCAATTCTATTATGAATTCCTCTCTGCTGTCCCATGTATTATGTAATAATCTTCTGCCTTATTTGTACTTCAGTATTATTCTGCCGTAAGTATGCATTTCTCATAGTGCACCAGAGTGAATGAACAGCACTGGCAGTGTAATTTTTCCCCTGCTCTCCCCTTAGAAGAGATTTTTAATTTGTTTTCTATTCCCAGAAAAAAAGGCACTTAATTTTTTTGTGGGTTTTTCTGTCCTGTACAACACAGAGCTAGCCTGAGGACATTAGCTCCAATTGATACAACATCACAAGAGCCACTTGTATAGAGTCACAGTCTGCATCTACACAGAGATTTTACTTACATTTCTCACAATTTCATCAGCACCAATGCAGCTCGGCTAAGGTCAGTCAACAATGCAAGTGCTAGTCATGGTCATGGGTATTCTACTACTATGCTCAAGGGAAATTGAAAAACGCATAGACGTAAGAAGGAAGGTAGCCACTTGGTTTACAGCAGAGCTCTCCCCCTTGCTGGCTCCAGGGGATGGTGCAATGTTGAGAGATTTTAACAAAAGCGTCACTTACCATGAAAAAGACCACAGGGATTATTCAGTACAGTGGTTCCCAACCTTTTTTACTTGCATTTCTGAATATCCATTATGCAAATAATTCATTATGCAAATAATGAATATTCAAACATGCAAATAAAATGTCACCAGCCTGCCAGAAGTTTGTGAATGGATTTGCCGGTCCACAGTATAAAAATCCCCAGCCCTGAAAGCCCCCCAGTGTCAGCCCTAACTCCTAGAGCCCCCCCACTACCCCCCAGTGCCAGCCACTGACCCCAGAGTCCCTTGCATCCATCCCCTCCCAGTGTCAGCCTCTTGCCCTCAGAGACCACAGTGCCAGTCCCCCATCCAAAGGCCTCAGTGCCAGACCCTGATCCTTAGAGCCCCACCACCACCAGACATCCCAGTGCCAGCCTCCTGTTTCCAGAGCCCCACTGCACCCAACTCCCTCTGACTCTCCCCAGTGCCAGCCCCCAGTCCCCAATATTAGCCCAGTGCCCCCCAGTGCCAGCCCTGTCCCCTAGTCCCCTCACTACTAGCCCTGCCCCAGAGACCCCGAGCTCCTCACCCCGGACGTCCAAGTGCCTCCCAGTGTCATCCCCCTGCCTCTTACAGCCCCCCACCTCTTAGAGCTGCCCAGTACTAGCCCCACCTCCAGAGCCCCACAGTGTTAGTTTCACGCCCCCAGTGCCAGCCCCGCCCCCCTCACCTAGTCCTCAACTGCTTCCCAGTCACCAGTGGCAGCCCTAAGGCTGCTGTGCCGCGCTCCGCACAGCCATCCCACAGTGCAGCAACGAACCCCTGCCCAGCACTGTTTGTCTGAGAGGTGGGGCAGGACATGCCTCTCCCAAAAGCCATGGCGGGAGAAGAGGTGCTGGGCAGTGTACCCAAACCCTGGCCCCCAGAGCCACCTCAACCTGGCAGCCAGTGGTCCGTGGACCGGCGGCTGGGAACTGCTGATTTAGTACATAGTTTAGATTTTTGGATGGCATTATCAGGATCCAATGGACTTCATGTGGGTTTTGTAAACTGTTAGTTAAACCACTTGGGTTCAAGGAGCTTATATAGACAGATTCCTTTGGCAGAACATACATGTGATCTAGTACATTGTATTGTATTTAACACATCACCATGTACTATCTTGAAACAACCTCTACAATTATAACAATTTACAATCCTTAACAGAAGGAAACAACAATCTACTAGTTTTTGCATATCAAAATTTTAAAATATTTTCTAAAGAAATTAAGAAAGTTTCCAGACAAGGCTTCACTAAAATGAGTTAACACAGATAACCTTTAAAATAAAACACTATTATAGTACTGTAGTTATGAAATAAATTTGAAACGTTGAGAATTAAAAAGTTATTTTCCACAGATCACTGTATTGCACATCATCAGTCTCCTATTACCTAACTACTATACCACGCCCACAGATCCATTAGGGACCACAACTTTAAGATCAGACCATACATGTAAGTACAGATATAGACAAAGAACTACTACTGGAAACAACTCATGGAAAGACATAATTTTTGGCTCTAGTTCACACTGGAAAAAATTCTACAATTTCTTCAATACAAAGATACACAATTCCATCCTCTGACCTCCCTTGCAACACACTGAAAATGGCTATCAAGCACAATCAAGAATCTCTTCTGCTTCGAGTTCTTACCCTCCACAAAAAGTCTCACTTTTTATGTCTTCGTAGATAGCCACTTCAATAATGAAACAACATTGTCTCTGTCAACACTAAGAATAATGTAAGACAACAATAGACAGATATGAATCTGACATCACACAATAAGGCAGACAGATACAGATCCGAAGTCATTTGTGGAAATTCAAACGTCCAATTTTCTTTTTCATACACACACACATACAGTAGACTTCCGATAATCCGGAACCTATGGGACCTAGGTGGTGCCGGATTATCAGATATGCCGGACTATCAGGAGGTACTATAAGCTGGTTATATATATACTGTATACATTATATACTGTATATAAAGTGTTCTTAACCCTTTTTATTGTACATACTGTATACAGTATACTGTAATGTTTTAGTTTTTTTAAGCCTTTCTTACCCTTTTTGCTCAGTTCAGCTGCTGCCACTGTTACCTTGTAACTCATTTTTTGGCGAAGCTCACTCACTAGGCTCTTGCAATTTTGATGCCGGACTATCAGGAGTGCCGGACTATTGGATGCCGGACTATTGGAGTTTTACTGTATACTGTAGTTACAAAATTCCAATAGTTTATATAGTACAAGTTGCACCTCTATAAACCAGCACACTAGTCCAGTCCCGGACTAGCAGGAGCCCAGTGTGATGCAGCTGTGCTGCACTGGGGAGGTGGTGACAGGAGCCCAGCTTGTGGCCCAACTGGGCTGTATGGAGTGAAGAGGGGGCAGGCAGCAGGGGGAGACCAGAAATGACAGCCTTTGATCCAGCAAAATCTCTCATCCAGGACCAGTCAGGAGATCCAACACAGTTACAACTTTATACTGACCAGTAATAACCTGAACTTATAAAGCTTTCTTCCAGAGACATATATTATCTAAAGCTTACATCATGCTTTGCAATATATAGCTCTGTTTCTTTTAAGTCATAAGATCATACCCCTTCCATCCATGCTAACTTTGGTCAGTTAAATGCAGAAGTGTGGTATTAAAATTCTGCAAGACGCTGAGATTAAACTGAAGTCAAACAGGAGATCTCATGGCTGAAACTAAGTCTTTAAGGAAGCAAGAAAGCTTGGCTATTTCCTATTCATCAGTTCCCAGATTAGATTCATTGTTTCTGCACAAGAGCTCCTCCATCACTGGAGTTAATATTTTACACTCAAATGGTGCTTGGAATTGCTACTGCAATACTATAGCAATTACCTCTCAAAGCAATAAGCTGCTTCATCAGTTCCATTCTTACTCTGCTCGTCCATTTGCAGAGATTCAATATTATATTTGTGTTTCTGGACTTACTAATGCTCACATGCCCCTAAGCATTCTGTGCTTTGTTTATTTAAATAGCTTCCATGAAAAGAAAGATTAGTTACTAAAACCATTATGCACCAAAAATGTCTTCAAATCTAAACATTGCAACATGCCAGCAAGGAGGCAAATACAAGAAATTATATTCCACTATTTAAAATTCTAATCAAGTAAGATTTTAACCCAAAATATGTAACATATTATCCCAAGAGATGCAAAACACATGCAGGTTCATTATTATGTCCATAATTAACATGATAGATTTAACAGCTACAGATACGTTTGTTAAAAAAGTTAAAGTCCAGTGTTTTAATCATTAAAAAAGTTTATGCAAATATGTATTATAAAATGTAGACCGGTCTTCCTTGGGAAACTGTACATCCAAAGAGCTTGGATGTTAAGTCAGATTACATACATTTACCCTTTCCACAGGATATATGAGCATGATGTTTCAACTTAATTTCTTGTATAATTCTCTTAACTATGGATTTGTCACAAAACTTCAAAAAGGTGTGAACTTGGGGATTAGTTATCTGAAACTGTTATCTGAAATTCAAAAACTTGCTTTCCTTCCCCTACCCAAAACACCAAAACCAATCAAATAAACAAAAACACAACCAAAACATTCCCCTCTCTCTTGGAAAATAACGTTTCCAAGAATTGGTTGTCCTACAAGCTAATTACATAACTGAGGTTTATATATAAAACTAACGAGACGTAAGAAAGAAAATATTTATAATGTCTAAAATTCACTTTAATATGGGATTCAAATTTAATCCTTCTTTATAGCTTTGAGTGTTATCTTTTATGACTCATTTTGGGGCTGCTCAGTGCCTTTCACCACAGTGCCAGAATGCTGTTACACTCAGTATTTTAAATTATAAAAATGCCCAATACAACATCAAAAATATACTTTTTTAAATGGCCCCAGGATGTGAGACACAAGATTGATGAGATAGTATCATCACTGTTGCCTCTTTCACCAACAGAAGTACATCCAGGGGTAGTCAAATTTCTTGGTCAAGGTTTGAACAAAGACATGAACTGGATAGGTGGCTACATTTAACACCCTAATGACATCAAAATTAGGTATTGGGCACTTACAGCCCACTCTATTAGCCTCATATAGTGGGGACACTAAGAGTATGGCTAGACTGTAGGGTTTTTTTGCATCCAGAGAACGCGTTTGTACTTCTGCTTTTTTTTGCAGAAGCGCAAACGTGCGCTTTCGGAAGCCCCTTTATTCCTCGAGGAATAAAGGGACTTCCAAAAGAGGGTTTTTTTCTGACATTTGGCCCAGTCTAGATTGGCCAAATGTCAAAAAAGCCTCTTCCGACAAAAGAATAGGAAAAAGCTGTGCAAAATACAGAGCGCATTTTGCATAGCTTTTTCCGAAAAAGATGTAGTCTAGCCATACCCTAATTGACAAGAAGCTTCAGGGTGTAGCCGAGTTAGTCTGTACAGATAAACTTAAAAAACAACAAAAGTTCTGGTAGCACTTTATAGACTAACAAAACATATAGATGGTATCATGAGCTTTCGTGGGCACAGCCTACTTCTTCAGATGACCGGAGTTATGAGTTTAGTTCTTTCCCCCTCCCCTCTTTTTCTGCTATTTATTTGTACCTCTGAACCCCTGGCTCCATTCATCTGAGGAAGTGCCCACAAAAGCTCATGACACCATCTACATTTTTGTTAGTTTCCAAGGTGCTGCAGGACTGGTCAATGTTTTAAGTTTTTTCAGCCCTAGCAAAGGCATCCAAAGCATATCTGAGCTGCCACCTGGGGTTACAAAGTGAGAGACAGCTAAGCTCTGTCCCAGGACAGGGAAGGCTTGCAAGATATTTACAAAAGCTTGTGTTTAAAGTAATTCAAAGCCCTACCAGTAGAAATCCCATTGTTACAGAAGGGGTGAGTTACTCAGCATTGATAGCCATTTTCAGTCAGTCTTTCCACTAAGCATCAAGCACCTGATACAAAAAGGATGCTGTAATCCACAAACACACTGCAAGACAGCACAGTCACACTCTAAAATGAAAGCTAGAATACAAAATTGCCTATAACAGAGCACAGTTCACCATTCTGAACTGCACCATTCTGAGTTGCACCTGGAAGTGGACAGAGCTACCTTAAAACATGGCTGTGCAGTACTTGCCTCTGAGATAGTCTTCAAAGGAAAAGTTCATTAGGGTAATTAGGTGGAGGGAGGGACTATACCACAGCCAGTCCAAATCCCTGACCTGAGCCTGAGGATACCGATTTGTTTTCATACCCAATATGACCCTTGTAATCAGGACCTATAAGGCTTGGTTTACCAAAGGTATACTTAGAGAGCCCCCCACTCTCTTACTTGCTGTAGCACTGCCAGGTACCTCCATTCAGGGCTCCTGCACCTCAGCAGCAATGCACAGGGCAGGAGCAAAGCATCTCTGGACTACTCCCTTGGGAAGCTGGCTACCCTACTCATCTGTGCCCTGCCACATCCTCTCACATAAGAGCCAGGCAAGGAAGGAAGCAGCAGCAACTGCAATAGTTCTGGGGATCCTATGCAGCAGCCCCACCCTCTCCTCCACTGTCATTTGTACGTGTGCTATCAACTTACATGTTATGTAGGTGTCAAAAACTTCTTCAGCATAAATTTATCTAAGAATAGCTTCTTCTTCTACCATCAGTAATCAGGGGAGGGTATAAAAAAGAAAAACCTATTATTTAAGCAGCACAAAACAGACAGCTGAACAAGGTACAGCAGGGACCTGCTGTAATGTAGCAAGTAGAATATACAAAAAAAAATATTCAATAACAAGTACAACTAATGAGAAACCTTCAACCACCCCGATGACCATTCCACATAAAACCCACTTGCTGTGGGATGTACAAAGTACCTGCAAATACTGCTAATGGACAGCACAAGGCAGCACAGCAGGTGCAGCAGCAATTCACCAGAAGAAGAAGAATGAAAGCAGCGTGACAGGTGCAAAGCATACTGCGAACAATTAGCATAGCCAGCAGTGTGAAACGGGATTCATCTCTTTCAAACTGCAAACTCCATTTTGTTATGTAAACCCCATTCTGTTTCAGGAGCTCCTCTTTGTCATTTTGGATCATGACCATGCTGGGTTGCAAACCTGTCTGTGGATGAGATCAACCTTGTTTTCCAATGGGGGCTTAACACCCAGTGAAAAGTCTACCCAAATCAGTGCTGAATGATTCTGCCTTTCAGGAACAATGGGTTGTCTAGTGGCAGGGCCACTGAGTTTGAATTACTCTTTATACTCTTTACAGAACTGGAGCCTGTAACTCCTCCAGCAGAAGCACGTGAGCAAGAGGGGAAGAGAGATGGCTTTAAAGGGATGAGAGGAGGGTTTCACTAAGTCAGTTGCCTCCCACTGGCACATCCCAGAAAAAAGGGAAGGAGAAAAAGTAGGAGAAGGAACAGTGACTAGTCTCAGGACATTGACCAAATCTAGAATTCTGAAAAGGAAGGAGATCAGAATAAGGGAGGCTGTGCTCAGGATTTTGTTGATTTCCACAGATCTGTAACCAGGGGCAGTTGGTGAGCCCATGGCTTGGGGAGGCAAGCCCCCCCACCCTGTCCACCAGAGCCCATGCTTCTCTCCCTCCCCGCCCCCACCCCACGTGACTGGTTGTCCCTGCCTGGCCTCCTTCCTGCCCCAGGAAAGCACCTCCCAGCCTCGCTGGCCCCAGAGCCCAGTGGGTGGCACGGCCTCAGCCTGCCTCAGCCCAAGAGCACTGGCCAGCAAGCATGGCACAGGGCTGGGGCAGTGCTGCCCACACCCCTGACCAGCAAAGCCCTCCCTGCAGCCAAGCCACCAGCCCCAGCACTGGATGGCCAGAGTGGCTCTAGTGCCAGGAGGACAGGTGGAACAGCCCCCAACTTGCCTGTCATAGCCTCTGATATCACAACAGCAGGCTGGGGGACTCCAGTGGAGCATGGACGTAGTCAGGTGAGGTAGTGCCTTCCCCTGCTTAGGATACCCTTATAGACATGGGCAATGGGTATGTCTACACTAGCCACCCTAGTTCGAACTAGGGTGGCTAATGTAGTCATTCGAACTTGCAAATGAAGCCCGGGATTAAAATATCCCGGCGCCGTTTTGAACTCCGTGCCCGCTGCAGGCACGGGCTAGGTAGTTCGAACTAAAGCCCCTAATTCGGACTACCGTTACTCCCAGTGCAATGAGGAGTAACGGTAGTCCGAATTAGAGGCTTTAGTTCGAACTACCTAGCCTGCTGCATGTAGCCGTGGCACGGAGTTCGAACTACCGGGCATTTAAAATGGCGGCGCTGGGAACATGTAAATAAAGCCCGGGATATTTTAATCCCGGCTTCATTTGCAAGTTCGAAGATTACATTAGCCACCCTAGTTCGAACTAGGGTGGCTAGTGTAGACATACCCTTACTCTCTACAGGTTGGACTTCCCTGATCCAACACCCTTGGCACTGGACCATCCTCGGAAAAGGGAGTTTACCAGACCAAAGGAGGTGTGAGGGCAAACCGCTGGGCTCCTCTTCCCCAGCCTCCGAGCTCCACTGTCCCGCCGGCCCATGCGCTTTGCTGTCCCGCTAGCCCTGCCAGCCAGTTCCAAACCCAGACACCAGCAACCTTTTGCTGCTGGGGCTCTTTAATCCAGAGAGTCCTGGACCGCAGAGGTTCAACCTGTACGTGCTTACAAGGGTAAAGAGCTTGTGACGGACTGCGGTTACAGAAGACCCCTTGGGGGTGCCTCCCGGAGTGCTGCCACGGCCACTGCCACTCACCTTCCACTCTCTGGGGCTTCTCACCACCTGGTCCTGCTGGGCCAGCTCTGCTGGTCTCCCCCAGCCCAGGCCCCGAGCTGAGATCCTGCTCCACCTTCCCCCAAAGAAGCAGTATAGACACTGAACCTCTTCAAGTCCAAGGAGAGTGCAGTTTAGGGCCCAGCTTCCTGGGATACCTCTCCCCAAATAGGATCAAAACCCCCAATGAATTACCTGGGTAAACTCCCTTTAGCAACGAAAGGGAGAATGTACACACTGGTTGCCCCTCCGTGTAACAGTTATTTATACTAGGTTTGATAGAAAATAAAAGTGATTATATTAAGTACAAGCAGTAGGATTTAAGTGGCAATAAGTAAGAACAGGCAGAGCAAAGTAGGTTACAAATCTAAAGAAACAAAAACACTTGGCTAATTCTATACTGAAACCTCAGTACTAACTTTTCAAACTCACCCTAAAACCTCTTTTCCAGCTGCCCCTCCAAACCAGAGCTGTCTCCCCACTCTAGGGTCTTTGGCTCCTTCCCCCAGGTGCAGCCCAGCCAAAAGACAAAAGGCTCCTCCCTTCCTATTCTTTGTAAAGAACTTCCTTACTGCATGGGGAGTCACCTGGCTACTCCCTACCAACCACTGCTAAGACTTAAGGACAAAAGGCTATTTGCATATGACTGCCCAAACACTAAGGCCCCCCCTTGATGACTTTCATGTACACATTTAAAAATCCATAAAGTATTCCCCACTCCATATGTCTAATTTTACACACAAGAATGATACACACATCAAAATAAGATAAACAGAACCAGCAGATCATGACATGAAGATTGATAGGTTACATGAAATAATTTGATCAAAGCACCTCTGAGTTATGTATATTCATGTCCATGGGGTGCATGGTCCATCACAGAGCATAAAGGTTAAAAAGTCCCTTTGCTAAGACCTTGACTTTTTGTCACATTGTCTCTCAGGCAGTTAACTAGAAACCAGAGCTCCCCTACCCAGGCGGACTCTGAAGGAGAACACACCAAACCAACCAGAGATAAGTAAAGTCCCAGAGGGTCCCAAAAGGGTTGAGGGATAGGTTCAGAGTCTAAGGCAGCTGGACTGCAGGGTTCCAATGACCTGAAAGGGTGTCATACAAAGGGTGAGCCTCTGCAACTAAGGACAGTAACCAGTCACTATCTAGACTGAGTGGCTTAGAAACATGTGGGATTTAGCAGCTCAGTCACTCACAAAAGACACGTATCTGTCCAGCGAGAGTGTCTGGACTAGCTGCTAACAAGGAATATTTAGTAACATTGTGAAATAGCATGCTGCTACATAAAAATGAAAGAAATTCAGATTTGGTAAAATCTACTATAGGGATGTAGTAGTGTACTTGATTAACCTATTAATCGGTTAATGCTATAGACTTGCGGTGCGCAGCCCAAGGGGGTCGCAGCGCTTGATCTGGGCCAGCTTGCTTTTTCTTTTCCCAGCTTGGTGCCTGACATACACGCAGCAGGGGTTGGGGAAGTGGCAGGGGAGCAGACCAGCGCTTTAAATTAAAGGGGCCACAACAAAATGTTGCCGGCAGATTATTTTGGTGCTCAACAAACATTTTCCCGGGGTCGCTAATGAGAAAAGGTTGAGCACCACTGCTATAGACTACATGCATTCTCCCTCCTCCCCTTGCCAGTACATTTTTTAGCAGGCTGGCCAGCAGCCCAGCTCAGTCCTGGCTTGCGCTGGGTCCAGGGCCTACCCCTGTTGAGGCTCCGCATTTAAAGTGTATTGGAAGCTGGATGGGCAAGCAGCCTGGCTCAGTTCCAGCTTGTGCCTAGCACCCCACACTGCTGTCTCTGATACAGAGGCAGCAGCATGGAGTTGCAGGGGGCTTCTCAGGAGTGTGCCGGAGAACACTGGTTAATCGATAAAATAAGAATTCATGAGGTTAATCGACTATTCAGTTAACCAATATTTAACATCCCTAACCTGCTAACAGCTCCTATTTGAACAATAGGACTAAAAAACAAAATACAAGACTGATAAGATTTTAATAAAAAAGAAAAAATAACCAGAAACACATACCTAATTATTTAAACATTCAGTTACTCTGCATTAATTATCATTGGTGGTTTTGCACTTCTGCAAAATCACTGGATAAAATTTCAAAATAATACAACTGCAAGAGATGTGCTAAAAGAATCCTTAAATTAGAATGATGCTAAAGTCATAGCATACAATAAAGAAGTCTTTTAAAAAGAAAATCTTCTAACTTTGCCTATCTTTCTATGAATAGAAATGTTTCACAGTAAATGACAGCTAAATGCATGATAAAGCAATTTCACTGATAATTACTGCAGGCTGGAGAACTGCACTTCTTTCTCAGTTATATCTCTGAAATCTCATTTCAAAGGCCAATTCCTTACAGTGCAATGAAGATGCTAAAAGCTGTCACTGCAAACTAATGCTGCATTGTGAGTGCTTAATCTGACAGTTAGTTTAAAAGACCCAGATAATCTACTACAAATAGGAATACAAATGTGTCGACATCGGTTTGGGTCACTAAATTACATGCATTCTATTTTTTCATGAAAGGCTAAGAAAAAAATGCAGTCCAAGTATGCTATGAACTCCAGTTCTTGACAAGATCATTACACAAAAGAGACACACAACTAATTAACTAAATGTATAAATGAGAAACTAAAAATACAAAAATTAAAGTAATAAATTAAAAAAACCAGACTTCTGTCACAATTGTGTGATTTTTAATACATTCTCCCCCCGCACCCAAAAGTGTTAGGTTCTAGTGGACAGAGCACTGGACCAGGACTCAGGAAACTTGGATTGAATAGATAGGGCAGAGATATCAAAATAATCTTTTTATTAAAATCTTATCCTCCTTTCTCCTCCTCTAGTCATTCCTCACTATGGCTACGTCTAGACTACAAAGAAAAGTCAGAAAAGATACGCAAATTGTGAAGAGCAATTTGCGTATCTTTTTTTGCTTTTCTTTTGAAAGAGGCTTTTCCGAAATTTGTCGCGTCTACACAGTGGCAAATTTAGAAAAAAACCTGCTCTTTCAAGCCATCCCTTCTTCCTCATAAAATGAGGGTTTTAGGGATGGCGAAAGAACACATCCACTTTTCCAAAATTTTCCAGGATACCTCTGGTATCCCAGAAAAGCACTGCAGTCTAGACTAGCCTGTGCTGTCTTTGCTCCTTTTCTCTTCTCCACCCATACTTCCACTCTGAAACATATTGTGTTCGTGTGCCCTTTGCCTTGACTCATTCACTTCGAAGATTTTAACTTCCACTTTTATGTGGATTACCTAAAAATTCACCTCTTAGTCTCTCTGTCTTCTCGGTTGACCCACTGATACTGAAAATTTGATGCCACCAAAACTGAACTGTTTGTTCCTCTCAATCTGAATACCACAAAATCTACACAAGTCACATTTGAATGTTGTAACACCAGCTGTTTTTTCATCACCATTTATGGAGAAAATAAGTGCTTGCACTCATATCACTCAACTGATTTTGCTAAAGCATTAACACCTCCCCAGAGAGATTTTGTTTTATAAAATTAAAAGCTACTGAAAAAAGAGGGACAGAAATAGACGGTTGAATTTAATGTTCATTAATGCAGGAGTTACCAACACCTTCTGTACTTTGTATGCGGTGTCACATAATTTATACATGTAGGGAGAGCTTTTAAGCTTTTTGGAAGGCACCAATATGAAAGGAACACTGTAATTGTGAGTTTACCAACTTATGGTGAAACTACATAGAGCTAAATAAACATTTCAAACAAAGAAAACTGCCTTATTGGTATAAAAACATTAGTTTAATGATTTAACAAGCAAAATAAGCATCTCTCCCTACTGATCTTAAAACTAAGATATAGAAATCCAAAATGCTACTATATTTTAGAGTGTCTGTCTTTGAGTCCGTTTGTTCGAGAACTCCTCCTACAAATTTTGTTAGTCTCGGAAGTGCTGCAAGACTATTAGTTATTTCTAAAGTTTTTTCCTCCTAAACGCTAAGAGGAGGAATTTGGTATGCAGTTTCCTCTTATCCTAATTTCAAGCAAGAAGTGGATTTGGTTGTGCCTGGAGAACTGGAAGTGACAGGAAAGGGATAATTTTCCATACCATACAAAGGGAGGGGCTGCAATACAAGTGTAGCCACCTGGGAGAGTTATATGCAGAGGGACCAATGGGGACAGTCATATCACCAAGGGGAGTGGCCAGTAGGGCTGGGGTACACTATCTTGCCTTCTAGCACATCAGTAATTAGCCTCCCTGTTCCAAACCCTTTCCCACCTAACAGCCCTTGGTTGCAGTGCCAGGGGCAGGGGGAGGGGAAAGACAGAGAATAGGTCTCTGGCAACTATGGAGGTGGGGAGAATATCTGGGGGTGGGGGGAGGAGAGAACAGGCCCTGGTCCCTAGCCTCCTGCATCTCCCCCCAACATTCCCATGGCCCTGCCTTGAAGGACCTAAGCAACGATGGGTAAGTCTGCTAGTATATTATATGATTTATATGATTCATGTTTATTATTCTATCAAGCATACAGCATTTACATTAAGTCATGCTCAAACTGGGAAAACCTATTTTTGTAACTTGATATCAAAGATACTTTAATTTGGACGCAAAAAGAACTCATTAATAATTTTTACGAGTGTATTTTTGGCTTCAAGGCAGAGAAGGGACTCAATGCAGCTTGAGGATTGAAGAGGCAGCAAATGAAACTAGCCAATTAGTTTATAAGAATTGCAAATTGCTGAGCTCTTCATCTTAATTAAAGTTCAACTATTTCATAAAAGCAACTTGGCCTTTCCGGATTTGCTATATGTATTTCTATATGAAAAAAGCTTTTACTATTCACTTGGAATTGTAGGATTGAATTCAAATGTAACTCCAATTGATATTCTAACAGGATATTAGTTTTCTGAAGTCATCCTAGACCCGCTCAAATTAGAACTTGAATTGTTTTAGGAGTTGGTAGATTATGGATTCTTCCCCAGTAACAAACATGAACAATTGAAACAAATGGGTAATTTAGACGGCTGCATATACATCCCTTATAATTGCTGTTAATTGCTGTAACGTGTGCCATTATGACAGCATTTTTATTTCAAATTTTAAACATCTTTGACCAGATTTATGAAGGGAGAATATTTCATTTTTGCAAATTTCTCCATCTTTATACAGAAAAAAAATTAATTCAAGGGTTGCAAACATTTTGTATTCTTAGCCACATATTCAAACACTTGAAACCCAAACAGCAATGCATAAACTTAAGATACAGAAATTACATAATGATGCTGTGAGAGCTGGCCTGTAATCCTGTTCAAAAGTGAGCTCTATTGCAACACTTCAGCTGCTAAGATGAACTCATCCAGAAAAATCACATATTCTAAGACTGAAGTTATCTCCCTTCCTAGATAGGGCCAAAAGTAGGGGCCTTGGCATTACTCTTTTGTGAAAAAGATCAGAGAAAATATTAATTTAGTTAATCTAATACATTCCCTCACAATTAAAGACCTGTTCCCTAACTCAGGGGGTCTCAAACTTTGTGATACCGCGACCCCCTAAAATGCTAAATGAATTTGTGTGACCCCACCGCTCCACGAGTAAAGCTAATCATTTTATTGGGATTAGGATTGGACAAAAAATAAATATGCCAATAACTTTAGACAACTAAATTTTTATCGGAAACAGATAAAAAACATCAAATTTGGAATCACTGTTTTAATGTGAAGGATGAGCTTGTTTATTGTTGCATAATTTTTTAAATCTGGGTTTCATTGTTGAGATAGCCACTCTCAGTTCTCTTTCCACATTTACTTTTGATCAATATTTGCTTTTTATAGCAGCAATTGCAGAAAACCCTGACTCGCACAAATAAGATGTTGCAAACGGGATCAGTATGTTCATAGCCCTTTCTCTTAATTCTTTGTACTCATTTTGCACAGTGATCCAAAATTCAGAGAGAGACATTGTTGAGAATTTTATTTTTAAAGCAGTGTCAGAAGAGATATCAATGATTTGCTCCTCCTCGATAGTAGCGAGTGTACCAGCTATTAGTTTAGCATCGAATAGATTCCTTATCCAATCAAATTTTTCAATATCCATATCTGAGAAATAGTTCTTAAAGTGAAATTTTAAAGAAGAAAGGTGATTTAAAATATAAAATTTCACATCTTCACTAATATGTGTGTTATTGCTTTCAATAAATTGTTTTAAAGTAGGAAACATGTCTAAATTTGAATTTTCCATTTTGCTCTGCCACAGTTCAACTTTCCTAATAAATGCTTTCAATTTATCATAGAGTTCAAGAATATTATTATTACCACCTTGCAGTGAGGTATTAAGAGTGTTCAGCTTGTTGAATATGTCACTTAAATATGCTAACTGCATATTGAAATCACAGTCGATAAACATGTGTGCACTACTGTGCCTTTCCTCAAATACAGGTGAAGTTGATTTCTTAGTTCGAAAACACGTGTCAAAACATTTCCTCGAGACAGCCATCTTGACTCACAGTAAAACAGCAAGGAAGTGTGTTCAGGGACCATCTCTCCGCAAAACCTAGCAAACATTCTTGCCTTTACAGGCCTGGTTTTTATATAGTTCACAACATTTACGGTTGCTTGTAGAACATTTGCCAATGCCGGGCTCAAATCTTTCGAAGCGAGAGCTTGCCTATGAATCGTACAGTGTGTCCAAACAACACCAGGAGATTTTTGGCGTATTAATGCTTGAAGTCCTCTATGACAGTCTCACATACAGCGTGCTCCGTCAGTGCATATGCCCACGCAGTTCGACCACTCTAAGAGATTTGACTTCAAAAAGCTACCAATTATATAGAAAAGATCCTCAGCTTTACTCGTCCCTGTAATTTCTTTACAAAAGAGTAACTCTTCATTTATTTTACCATCATCAACTAATCTAACGTACGTTATTAAATGAGCATCTTTAATGTTATCTGTTGCCTCATCTATCTGAATGGCAAATGATTTGCTTCTTATTTTTTCAATTAGTTGCTCATTAAGATCTTCTGCCATATCTACAATTAGGTGGCAAACAGTGTCATTAGACAAAGGGATATTTAAAAGCTGTTTAGCACTAGACTCCCCCAACATACTCATAACCATATCAATAGCTGATGGAAGTATTAAATTTTCTCCAATCGTGTGGGGCTTTTTGCACTGAGCAATTCTGTATGCAACTTGATTAGAAGCTAAAAGTGATTTTGAAGGGATGCTTGCATATTTAAGTAGACTCACATTTTGTTGTTTCATTTCATCTCTTTTTCGAATGAAAAAATCTCGAGGTTTGTAGTTAAGTCTGCATGACTTGTTTCCAGATGTCATTTTAGTTTGCCTAGCTTCATACTTTCAGTGGATAGCGTTTTCTGACAAACAATACATTGAAGGGTGTTCTATTCCAGTAACAAAAACACTCGTGAAACCAAAAGATATGTAACTGTCATCATACTTTCTTGATTTAGGCCTATCGGTAGATTTGTCATCAGCTTTTCGCTTACCACCCAACAAAAACCTTTCCATGTTGTAAGGCTAGAAATTTAAAATACAGATAAACGTTTTTATAAATTTATAATAATTGATAAAAGAATGGAACTTCACATACCCTCCAAGGACTACTAAAGACGTGTTACTAGTAAACACTACGGCGCGTCAGCAGAGACACCAGAGAGACACGAATATTTGCAAAATAAGCCTAACCCGAACCGTTTCAGATCACGGGATCAGCGTTTAGATCGTCAGTGGAGATATCGGAGACACGTGAACATTTGCGAGAGAAGCCAAGCCCAACTATTGGTAATCATGTGATCAGTGTCAATAGACTGCCAGTTGAGATTAGGGTTGCCAGATGGTTTAACAAAAATACCGGACACCCCCCCCCTCGCAAAAAAAAAAAACAACCAAAAAAACCAACACACCAGGAAGAATTCTGTAGAGGAAAAAAAGGGGGGAGACCAAAGTTGTGAAGCAAAAGTTGCACCGCTTTGTCCAGTTTGGGACTGCACACTAACCGCCAATGCACCCACCCCCTCTCCCTGATCCAGGCCCCCCTAGCTTCCCCCATCCCAGTTCACTCCCCTGCCTCAGACCCAGGCCCCCAGCACCCCTCATCCTAGTGAACTCCCCTGCCTCAGACCCAGACCCCTAGCACCCTCCCATCCCAGTGCACTCCCCTGCCTCAGACCCAGCCCCACCTAGCACCCTCCCATCCCAGTGAATTCCCCACTCCCCCTGAGGCAGGCATCCTCAGCCTCAGGAGCCCCGCTCCAATCAAATCTCTCCCCCCTCCCCTTCCCCGGCAGAGCCAGGCACGGAGGAGCAATTTTACTTTCAAAGTAGCTGCTCTTGCCGCCCGGCCCCGGCTGCCTCAGCTTGCAGCTTGTAGGGGAAGCATCACGTGGCCAGCTGCCTGTCTCTGCTGGTCACGTGGGCCAGAGCAGCACGTGCTCCACTCCCACTGGCGCCCCCCTAGCGTGGCGCCCAGCAACTGCCCCTTCTTGCCCCCCCCTTTGCTAGACTCTGCAGTGCTCCTCACTCCCCCGCCAGACGCGGCAGGGGAAAATTGACCGGACTGTCTGGAGATGCCGGGGAGACACAAATACAAGAAAAAAAAAGCATCCAGCTGCGACCCCCCTGTAAGTTGCTTGCCATCGCTGGGGGTCGCAACCCACTGTTTGAGAAACGCTGCCCTAACTGTTTTAGTGGTGTGTTCAACCTAGTTTTAAATGTCCATAATGATGTTTTCTACCCTTTCCCCAAAAGACATTTCCACAAGTGAGTATGTCTCCTTGTAAAAGATTTCCCTGATAAGTTTAATTTTTCATTGACCTAATGTCATTCTATTGCAAATATTAACCAATTACTCCTAGTTAAAATCATTTATCTCCATCCTCTATCTTTACATCCCTGAAAAACGTGTAGGCTAATGTTCCCATTTCAGTTTGCTAAGGCAAACTACATACATTTAGCCTTTTTAATCTTGTCACAAAAATGTATCCATCCTGTCCTTAATCGTTTTTGTTGGTCTTTTCTGAACTCCTTCCAGTTTGGCAGGATCATTCTGGTTCTAAGGTGCTGTGAAATGAATGAAGATCAGAGCTGAGTACAGACTCTGCTGGGCTCTACAGGCATAAGGGGCAGGCCGGGGGGGAGGGAATCAGCCACCCCAGACGACCCTTCAGCTCTGCCTGGGGTGCACCATCCAGGGTTTCAGCAGCAATTTAAAGGCCCTGGTCCTTCAGCTGTTGCTGCTGAGATAACAGTGACCACGTGCCCCAGACCTTTTTAAATAGCCAGGCCCTGGGGCAGCTGCCATCTTTTCCCCCTGCTGTTGGCAACCCCGCAGAAGATTAAATTAAATGAAAATGATTAATCAGCCAATTTCTGAAATCTGGATTCTGTTTCCTCTTTGTAAAACTTGATGCTATCTACCTCTAACTGCAGTTCCTCACTTATTAAAGCACGCTGTGATGTTATAAACATCTATTCATCAATGACCCTGGATCTTAGTTTAGTGAAGGAGGGTAATTTTCATTATATTTTAAAATTCATTCACCAGAAATATTTAAGATTTGAATAGAACTACACTCAGCTCTCACACCTGTGTAACCCTACTGCTGTTAAATAGGCTACCCTGAAAAAGGCCACATCAAACTGGGACACCCAGTTACAGTATGGTCATACCCCTAGCTTAATCCTTTTGTATGTGTAGAATCAAGGTATGGCCATGTTCTTTTCCCAACTGCACAGGCAAAACTAGTCGATGTGGTAACATGGTCACTACACAACTGTCTTGCAAAGTGATTCCCCTAACATAGTTGCAACAGTAGTGCACGCAGGGTCTAGTAAAGAAGTATAGGGCTTATAAATGGTTGGCCATTTAAATAGATCTTTTTAAAAATATCTTTTAATTGATAATTAAAAGGGACACTGCCAACTTAAAAGTCTTCTTACTGTGTCACTAACACCTCTGTTAGTAAAATTAAAAAGGTGGTTTTAAAACATTTCACTTATTACTAACTGGGTTGGCTGTGTACTTTTTGCAGTTCACTCAGCTTGCCAATGAAATTAAGCTTCCCAGGTAGCCTGTTTCAATTTTCTGTTGCCATATGCTTGCATAACACAGTGTTGGGTTACAAATACTGCAAGGGAACATTTACAGTCCAACAAGATATATTTCTTTGCATTCAAAAATAATTAAAACATTACAAACCTTAAGGCTTTTTTTTTTTAAATCAAAAACCTAAAAAAACCCCATACATTTTGGGTCAATGCAAATGTTTCAAGCAATGTGAAGATTCATCAAATGTGCTCATATCAGAGATTCAGTTGCTAACTTAAAAGCGTTCCCTACCAAACTTTTGAAAATGTTCAGTAAATCAGAAAAGGGAAACACCACCTTTACCTTCCATCTGCATAATCTGCATCTGCACCTCCCCACCAGACATCTGAATCATCTTCCTCAGCATCAGCTGAATCAAAATTTTCACCTTCATCTGCCAATGGACAGCAAACAAACTCCACACCACGGAACTTGTCAATTCCACAGGGCAGCAGCATACCGTAATCATGCAGATTCATACTCTTTTCACTACAAGACTACAAAAATAAAGAGAACAGTAACAACATTGTTACACAGTCAGCTGGTCAAGGAAAAGCTGGCATAGATGTTAAGAAAACACAAAGTCTCTGCACAGACTCAGAAAATTAGAATTAGCTTGTTAATTGACTTCTCAACTGTTGTGTCTAATAAATTCATTCAGTGGGGGAACATGGGCACCTTACCCACAGTAGAGTCATTTCACACAGAAAGCTTTTCCTTCTCCTCAACAATTCTCCTTGCCAAAATATTTCATCCCCTCACATACACCTGATAATTCTACATCCCCTCACCTAGAACTCCTTTGAGGGCTTGCTTTTGCTATGCACAAATAAGCAAGGGAGAGTGACAATTTGCCCTCATTATATAACAGTGCTATTGAAGAGGAGATGAACTGATGATATTATAGGGTCAAACAGACTTCCAGGAAGTGGAAAAGTTACACTGGACCTTTAATAAAATGTCAGTTGTAAAATCATATGTTCTATGCTTTGTATCAATTTTGCAGATTGTCCTCCTAAGTTTCCTCCTCCTCTTCTTTCTTCTATTCCTTTCCCATTCCCCCTTTCTTTGCCCTTAGATGATTATCTCATTTGTTGCATCATCTCTGAAATTACACTGTAAATTCTTTGAGGCAGGGGTCATCTCTTAATTCTGTGAAACATTTTTATAATAATGATAATGTTAAATATGAGTGAGTCAAGCATTAAAGGTGCTTAAAAGGAATTAGAGAGCGAGAGAAGCTTAATATTGCCATGTACCCTTTGGGACAAATTTTTATAGGAAGTGAATTAGTTGTACTTAGGGCTTGTCTTCACTACCGTGAAGACCGATGCTACAGCAGTCGATCTTGCAGTAGTTGATTTAGCGAGTCTAATACAGACCCACTAAACTGAATACTGACAGTGCCTCCATCTTGCTGGTACTGCTACTCCTCACGAGGAGTAAGAGAAGTCGACAGGAGCGTTTTTCTCATCGATCTCCTGCTGTGGGGCAGCCCAAGAAAAATCGATGTAAGGTATGTCGACTCCAGCTATGCAATTGTCCTAGCTCCACGTTGCCTTATTTTCCAAGCACAGAGAAGTAATCTTAGCAATACAGCAGCTTTCTATGAACAAATGTAACTGTAGATATGTGCTACAAGGGGAAGCTAAAAGCTGGGGAGAAGAAACTGGTGAACAGAATGCAGGTATTTGGGGGGGGGGGTGTAAAGGGTTTCTTATACTCTAGCAGTACCATCCTCATGATTCCCCCCTTTGAATTATTTGACACAACTATAAGGAGACAACACAGGGACACAGTACACAAACACTGGAACTTGCATATAAACATCAGAAGAGAGTTCAAATTTGAGAATATGGTGTAAAACAACAGCATGGAAACCCAAATGCTACCTCTACATGATTTACAAAATAATACTGCTTTTGAAAAAAATAAATTTAGCCAAATTTTTCCTGTCTTTCTCTTAATTAAAAGCACTAAATCACCACCCATCAATAAAGATTTACAAATACACCTGTGTCCTCACCATTTTCTCTACAACAATTAGATTAGTAATTAGACATAACCCCATGATAAAAATGGAAAGAAAGATGGCAAGGAATTTCAAGATAAATTATATATTATACCTCTTTAGCAACCGTGTGCCAGTGCAGGTGGGTTTCACATACATCCATCCTCTCCTGGTGAAGGAACTTGCACTTATCTGGCACCAGAAGGGCATCACTCACAAACTCACCAACTGGAAGAAAACAATATGAAGTTCTCATTTCACTCATGATTTTAGTCTCTGAATTTTTGTTTTTAAAACTTAACAATGCATAAGTCAACATCCAATTAACAGAGGCTAGAAAAAAAAAAAGTTTCTCTTACAAACAGGTTACTCATTAAATTTTCTACTCTAAGGATTCTTTAACTTATCGCTTAAGAATGTACCAGTCGCTTTCAGACAGACAGAACGCTCGCTAGTCAAATCCAGTATGGCAATTTCTAATACAAAATCTCTAGGACTAAAGATTTCATTGGCCTTTCCTATTAAATTAGGAAGATCTCACAGTAATCCCTATTTGACAAACATTAAAATGTGAATCTGAATAATACTGGAGCATGTTTACATTCTTTACATCGAAAACAAATGTGACACCAAATCATTATTCCAACTCACTCAAGTATTTTAGTAAATAAGAGGACTATCAGAGCATTGTTATTGTGTAGCTTTTAAAAAAAAACAGTATTTTAGTTCCCAGCACCATAACTAGGTATTTTTGCACCTGGGGCAAATTTTTAATTATGCACCCCCCTCTCCTTAGGTTAGCACAAGTTATGCTCTTTACTTTTGCAGCTTATTATTTTTATTTATTGCGTCTTTGCACCCTTGATCATGATGTACCCTGGGCAAGCGCCCCACTTGCCCCACCCTTTTTACAGCCCTGTTAGTCCCTTTGCAGCTTAAGCCAGTTGTACCAGCAGGATGGCATATGGGGTAACCGAGAAGGTCAATGGAACTCTGAAACAACATCATAACAAGACACTGAGATCATTCGATTGTCAGCTCTGTATACTGAGTTAATGCATGATCGCTGCCTCTCTCTTGAGCACTAGACTTTAATTGGCCAGGAGGGATCTACCTGCTGTACAATTTAAAAAAGTGTTTAAAAAACACACCAGGGAATAAATGTCTACAGTGTTGGTGGTTACGACTATGGGGAAAAGTATGATGAATAACATGATTTATTGCACTGCAATCGTAATTTCATAGCAATTTTTGTACTGAAATTTTAAAAAAATTACAGAAGTGGAGATATCGGACGAACAGCTAGCAGGAAGCTGTCAGAGAACTGATGTGCTGTATTGTATGGATTCTGTCTGGAGAGTAGGAAGAAGTTACCTACCTTGGTATCTTTGAGATGTGTCACCTATGTATTCCACTGTGGGTACATGTGTGCTCCATGAACCTGGAGCCGGAGAATTTTGTAAGTAGTTTCTGATTAAAAAGCACATGCACCCTCTTCTGCCTCTGACAAAGGAGATAAAGAGTGGGGCAGTACACTTGCTTCACCAGATCCTTCTCAACTGCACATTCAAGAGACGAACTGAAGCAGAGTGGGAAGTGAAAAACAGACAGGGAGTACACATCTCAAAGAACTTCCAGTTACAAAGATGAGTAATTACTAGGGATGTTAACTAACGCATATTTGTGTATGTGTGTAATCACTGGATTTTTTAGCGGTTGCATGTTTACATGCTGGGACAGGGAGCAGGCGGAAGCTGGGACTTGCTTAAAAGCCAGCTCTGATATAGAGGCAGCAGCAGCATGGGGGCAAGCTTCCCGTGGGCATTGACTCCTCCCCCCTTGCTGCCTTTGATACAAGGGATGCATGTAGTTATTAGGATTTACACAATTAAACCAAGCTTATTGGTTACTTGTGTACATGACTATACGCTAACATCCCTAGCAAATATTTCTTTTAATGCCATTCCTGTAGAAAAGAGGAGACTAAGGGGGATATGATAAGAGGTCTATAAAATCATGACTGGTGTGGAAAAAGTGAATAAGGAAAACTTATTTACTTGTTTCCATAATATAAGAACTAGGGGTCATCAAATGACATTCATAGGCAGCAGGTTTAAAACAAACAAAAGGATGTTTTTTCACGTAGCGCACAGTCAACCTGTGGAACTCCTTGACAGAGGAGGTTGTGAAGAATAGGACTTTAACAAGGTTCAAAAAAGAGCTACACAAATTCATGGAGGTTAGGTCCATCAATGGCTATTAGCCAGGATGGGTAGAAATGGTGTCCCTAGCCTCTGTCAGAGGGTGGAAATGGATGACAGGAGAGGCATCACTTGATTATCTGTTCTGTTTACTTCCTCTGGGGCATCTGGTATTGGCCACTGTCGGCAGACAAGATACCGGGCTAAATGGACCTTTGATCTGAGCCAGTATGGCCGTTATGTTCCTTCCCTATGTGTATTCCACTACAGGTGACTGACAAACAATGCTCAAATGGGGGGAGGAGTGCAAGAATGCAGATGACAGAGCTAAACGAAGGACCATCATTCCAAAGGATGCCTCGGCTGAGGAGACCTGAACTAAACCATAGTGCCTCACATGGCCAATGGAAGCTGCAGAGGTGGTGACTGCAGACGGGTTAGCATGCAGAGTCACTTGCCAGCACCTCCACGTAAGAGTTGAAGGCCACTGCTTTTGGGATCTGTTTGAGGTAAGCTCTGGAGCTTGTACCCGAGTCCCCTCCCCCCTACACACCTCAACCTCCTGCCCTAGCCCAGAGCCCTCCAACCCTCCAAATCCCTCAGTTCCAGCCTGGAGCATCTGCCTGTACCCCAACTCCCTGATCCGTAGCCCCACCCCAGAGCCTGCACGCCCAGCCAGAGCCCTCACCCCCTCCTGCATCCCAACCCCTTTCCCCCAACACCCATCCCAAAATCCACATCCCCAGCCAGAGTCCCCACCTTCTGACAACTTAATCCCAATTTGCCCTCCATACAATTTTCATAGCCTAGGGCCAAAAAGTTTGCCCACTCCTGGGTTACATTTTGAAATAGTTAAATGAGTTATAGTGAAGAAATTATATGTTTCCTATTAGGTAAGGAAACATGCACTGGCTACTGAGTATATGCTGGCTCTTGAGAATTACTTATTGATTAAAAAGTCTGCTTTAAAAATGAACTAACAGCAGGGAAAGTTTTTCAATATCACACTTCATCAAACGACAACACAGTCCTTTTACTAAAGATTAATGATATTTGTAGTCCAACTCATTTTTTTCTCCTGTATTCAATGCTAATGATTTTAAATCATTAAAAGCCAAAGTCAGCAAATTTCTGGGGAGAATGGATTTTATCACCCCAGTCAACTACATCATAAAGCTTACAATTTACTTATAAAAACAGAAAAGCCACAGGGCTGTGCTATTATTCTTCATTCAAAATGAGTTTGAGAGCCCTTAAGATGGGTTCATAGAACCTGTAAAACAAATATTTGTAGCTGCTGTGAAGCATGTTCAGCTTCTGCTCCTAACAGGTACTGGATGGTCCCGATGAGAAGCAGAGCTAACGGTGTCTCTGGTCAGTGACTAGTGAAGGAGAAGGGAACAGAATCATCAAAATGTAAGGCTATAAAGGATCTCAATATGTCATCTTGCCTAGTCCCCTGCACTGAAGCAGGGTGAAGGATTATTTTGACCATCCTAATCAGATGTTTCTCTGACCTATTCTCAGCAACCTACAGGTGATAGAGATTCCACAGTCTCCCTAGGTAATTTGTTTCAGAGCTGAACTACCCCTATATTTAGGAAGTTTTTTTCTAATATCTAACCTTGCTGCAATTTAAATCCATTACTTTCTATCCTGTCTTCAGTGGATAAGGAGAACAATTTTTCACCCTCTCCTCTTTATAATGTTTTGTATATAGTTGAATACTAGCATGTCCCTCCTGCCCCCTCATCTTATCTCTAGAGTATAGAATATTTTTTAAAAATCTTTCCTAACTGTTCTGACATTAAAGCATTTCTGTGATTCTCTTGTCTTTTTACAATATGTCCATGTCCTTCCTAAAGCGTGGGAACTGGACACAATACGTCAGTGGAGGTCTAATCAACGCAGAGTAGAGTGGAAGAATGACTTCTCGTGTCTTGCTCACAACACTCCTGCTAATACATCCCAGCATGACTTTTTTCCTCAAGGCTCTAACACCTGACAAGAAATAAAAGACAAAAGCCTAAAAATAAAAATTTAGTACATTTTAATGTATAATCAAGGGAGCAACATCTGCCTCAATGCTATAATGAACTATAGAAATGATATAATGTACAATTAAGACAGACAAGACAAACAAAAGAAAGCCTAATGAAATGGTAGGAAGCAGTCAATAGTTCAGTTAGTCTAAAACGGATGCAACTGAGCCTTGAGCTTGCGTACTCAAGGGATGTTGCCAACAAAACCAAGTGTCCAACAAACCTTTCAGGTCATAAAATGTTCTGTTACATAACTGTATAAAACTGGGCTATTCTCAAATCTTGCCCCCGCTTGAAGTAATGCTTCAATCATAGCTGTAAATGGGAATTTCTGCTCACTTTGCTACTTTTCTGCTTGACTGCATTTTATAATGAAAATGTCTGTTCTCCCCTTTCAGACAGAATGCAACTGTCATTCAGATTTTACACAACATGCAAATAGAGAATGCATTTGTTTAGATGCAAAACCATTTAAATACGCTTCATTACAATGTCTGGAACTTTAAAATTATTTTTAACCAACGCATCTGTAAAAGTACTGCAGCATCTAATGGTGGTTTATTCACTTCAGCTTAGAAAAGAGGAGACTAAGGGGGGACATGATAGAGGTCTATACAATCATGACTAGTGTGGAGAAAGTGAATAGGAAAAGTTATTTACTTGTTCCCATAACATAAGTACCAGGGGTCACCAAATGAAATAAATACGTAGCAGAATTAAAACAAACAAAAGGAGGGTTTTTTTCATGCAGAGCAGTGTCAACCTGTGGAACTCCTTACCAGAGGATGTTGTGAAGACCAGGATTTTAACAGGGTTCAAAAAAGAAGTAGATAAATTCATGGGGGAGAGATCCATCAATGCTTATTAGCCAGGGTGGGAAGGAATGGTGTCCTTAGCCTCTGTCAGAGGCTGGGAGTAAGTGACAGGATAGAGATCACTTGATGAATGGCAGTTCTGTTCGTTCCCTCTGGGGCACCTGGCATTGGCCACTGTCAGAAGACAGGATACTGGGCTAGATGGGCCTTTGGTCTGACCCAGTATAAGTGTTCTTATGGTCTTAAATACATTTGCTTTTTCTAGGTTTTTTTTTCTTTAAAAAAATCCTACTTCTTAGAGCTGGCCCTGTGGTGAAATGTCCTCCTTTCTCCCACTCACTTATTAACAATGCCCATTACTCAAATCTTATGTTTCAGATGATCAGGGCAAGGTTACCTGAAAACCTTCCATTTAGTTTGGACTTACCAATGCATAACTGTTGTGATAACCAAGTTTTCGTGCAGAGATGCAAAAATGCTGCACCACAAACCAAAGTGAGGCCTCTCAAACATGTTACTAGGCAAAACAACCCAAATCTGGTTGCAAAGTCAAGTATTCAAATGCCAGAACTAAGATTTTTCTTTCTGAATTCCCCCACCACATTCACTACACATCTGCCAACTTCAGCAACAAATGAGATAGAGGTCTAACAGCCAATGGGCACGCTCTTTGAGCACCACTTGCCCTGTTCAGTGAATGAATCAGGAGATAGCTGAGAAAGAAAAGAGTATCTATCCTCATGTTGTCCAACCAGTTATGAAGCAGTAGCCACTTTAGTAGCTACTGCTATAGCGAACTAGCCACACTCAACTGGCCAAATAGCCACATGTAGCTAGTGGCTAGTGTGTGGGACACCACGGATCTAGCCATTAAGATAGCTGAATGTCAATCTGGAGAACTGATTACTAGCCCTACCACTGCCACAAAGTTCCAGTGTGCTGTTATCACACTAAACTAAACCTTTCCCCTCCATCTCTCCTACTAGCTCCTAGCCATCCTGTACCCCAGTTCCCAGTCTCCCATCTCCATCCCTTTTACCAGCACCCCTCACCTCTCTGCATTTCAGCCAAGTTGATTCCTCCTTCTCCATGCTGCTTGAGTACTGGGCACTGAGACTACAAGAAAGATTCTCCCTTCTCCCTTCTCTCATGAGAGTACGTCTAGACTACGCACCTCTTCCGAAAGACGCTTTTTCGAAATAAACTTTTGAAAAAGTGTCTAGACTACATTATGCGGATCGGAAAATCGATCCACTTTTTCGAAAAAGAGAGTCCTGACTGCTGGACGCTCTTTCGAAAGAAAAAGCCACCCGGAACCGCTTCTGCCAGGGCATGGGGGCAGCATTTCCTTCCGGGTGCTGCTGCCTGCCCTTTGCAGAGACGCGTGGTTAAAGGGACCCCCCTGAACACCCGTTGCTCTGCTCCTGCAGCTGCCTTTGCTGTCCCTCTAGGAGGTAAGCAAGGTATTGCAGTGCTTGTTTTGAGTGCCCAGCTTCCTGGGACAGCACAGCAGGGTTTTTTTTGTTTGGAGGTTTTCCTGATTTGGATCCCTTTTTTTGCCATGGAGCCAGAGCTGCCCTGGGCAGGCGATGGCCCCACGCCATCATACTGCAAGTTTTGCTGCATCTGCATGACACAGTCATGAGGCTACTTCCCATCTGGACCCAGACCAGAGTGCGAAAGGTTCGCCCGTCATGCAGCCCCACTGCCCTTGCCTCCAAACTTCTTCGTGGAGAGGCGTTTTTGGAGGCTTGACACCAGCTCCGACTGGTGGGACCGTCTCGTTATGGAGCTGTGGGACGACCAGCAGTGGCTCCGCAACTTCTGGATGAGGAAGACCACTTTCCAGGAGCTGTGTGCCTGGCTCGCCCCCGCTCTGCAACGGCAGGACACCCACCTGCGGCCCGCCATCCCTCTGGAAAAGAGGGTCGCTATTGCCCTCTGGAAGCTGGACACCCCCGACAGCTACCGCTCTGTGGGACACCAGTTTGGAGTGGACAGGTCTACTGTTGGGTCCATCCTGATGGAGGTAAGTCATTGTCGGGGGACAGTCACAGTTGGGGGGTAAAGGGAGACTGTCAGGAAAGGGCAAGGCGGAGTGGGAGATGGGGTGGAGTGGGAGTGGGAGGGAGCACCTCCATTCACCCTGAGCTGCCGGGGGGGGGGGGGAGGGAGTTCTGAGGAGAGGATTCCCGGGGTGTTTGAGGGGGAAGGTGGGTGGTGGGTTCTCCTCCCAAGAGATCAGGCACCCCTTCTAAAAATGTGTTGTCTGTCTATTTGTCTCTTTCTGCAGGTGGTGAGGGCCATCAATTCTGAGCTGCTGAACAGGCTCGACCATCTAGCAGACCTGGACAGCGTTGTGGTCGGCTTTGCTGCCCTTGGCTTCCCGAACTGTGGAGGAGCGCTCGATGGGACACACATTCCAATCCGTGCACTGCCCCATCAAGCAGCCCAATTCATTAACAGGAAGGGCTACTTTTCAATGGCCCTCCAGGCCCTGGTCGGCCATCGTGGCCAGTTTACTGACATTTGTGTTGGGTGGTCGGGGCGGGCACATGATGCCCACATCTTCAGGAACTCGTACCTCTATTGGAGGCTGCAGGCAGGAACATTTTTCCCACATCGTGACTTTGCGGTTGGGGATGTGCACATGCCAGTGTGCATAGTGGCTGATGCCGCCTACCCCCTGATGCCGTGGCTGATGAAGCCCTACACCGGCCACCTGGATGCGAGCAAGAAGCAGTTTAATGCTCATCTTAACTGGGCTCGCAACCAGGTGGAATGTGCGTTCGGACGTTTAAAAGGGAGATTCCGGTGCTTGCTCACACGGCTAGACACGGGGGAACGCAACATCCCTGAGGTGGTGGCCGCGTGTTGCGTTCTCCATAACCTGGTGGAGAGGAAAGGGGAGGCCTTCCTACCAGGGTGGGGTACAGGTGCTGATGGTCAGGAGAGAAACTTTGACCAGCCCCGGGCAGCTGCTATCCGCCAGGCTCACCGGTCTGCTGTTCGCATCCGGGAGGCCCTACAGGAGCGATTCTCTATTGGAGGCCACTGACTCTCCTGAGGGCCTCCTGTCTGGGGGCTTGGCCCTGGCCCAATACAAGCTTCCCTCCTCAACCTTTACCCTGACCCTGTTTGTAGAAATAATAAACACCAGGTTTTGTCTGAAAAGAATAACTTCTGTTTTATTGTTGTAAGTATCAATAACTGAAAGAATGTAGAAATGTTGCAAACATATAAAACCTTTTGTTTATTGTACATAGTTTTTTCTCAAAGTATACTTTCTGCATCAAAAATAAACATTTTCTTAAATACCCAACATTGTGTTTAACTGGGGTGGTGGCGGTGCTTAAAACCTGGAGGGGGGAAGGGGACTTGAAACCTGGAGTGGGGAAGGGGATCAGGTTGGACGGTGCTTGCCTGCTCGCAGGCTCCTGGTGCCTCGCGTTCGGGGTCCACCATAGCCTTGGGATTGGATGGGGCGATTGACTGTTGGCTGGACAAGAGAGGGTAGGTGCACTTGGGTCTGGGAGGCCTGGGGGAGAGGAGGGCCAGGGGGAGAGGGGGGCTGGGGGAGAGGGAGGTACAAGGGAGGGAAGGGGATGGTGCTGTGGAAGGGGGGTTTGATGGGGCAGCGTCATGGCGTGCTGGAGGAGCAGGACCAGGCACAGGAGCAGGCAAGCCACAGACCTTCCTGAGAGTGGCACACAGGGACGTGCGCTGCTGGACAAGCTCCTCCATCAGCTGATCATGCCACCGAGCCTCTGCCTCTGTCCTCTCTCGCAGGATGGTGTTGAGCTCCTGCACGGCCGCCACATGCTGCCTCAGGATGTCTGCATAGACACGCCTGTGTCTGCGGCTCCCATGTCCTCGGGATGGAGGTGGGGCTGGGGTGCTGCGGCCCTCTTGCACGGCTGTGGAGGAAAAGAGGAAGACACAATCAGTCACGTGTGCAACAGCTGTCCAAAAGCGCATGCCCTCTCCTTCAGACAGGGGACTCAGACGTTCTGAAGGTAACACCATGTGTGACCTGGGCATCAGCCTGAGCATCACAGGGGTCCCGAAATGCCAATGGGACCTCGCACTGATAACCCACCTGGGTGTGTTCTGAACATGGTTTATGCCACCACGTGGTGCACCCCCATGTGTCTCACTCTACCGCTGAACATGTTGGCACATGCACAGCCAGCTGCATGATGTCCATGGTGAGCATTACCCGTTTCCCTTGTGCATCACCCACTGTGCACCCACCTCCCACACCCTGTGTGTTACACGACCTCACTGCACTCACCTGCTGCTTCATCTCCGGCATCAGATGACTCCTGGGAGGCCTCTGGGGTCTGGGTGACTGGCTCCAGAGTGAGGGTCATGGTCTCCTCGCTGTCCTCCTCCTCCGGCACCATCTCCCCGTCTCCAGACTCCCTGGACTGCTCTAGGTCCTGCTCTGGCGCGTCCACCACAGGGTCCCCCAAGCCAGACTGGACGAGACGCAATGGTGTGCGTGCTTCCCCACCAACAAGGATCTGGGCCAGCTCCGAATAATAAGGGCAGTAGTGGGGGGGCTGCCCCAGAACGGGAGCTCTCCTCCCTGGCCTTTACATAGCCCTGTCACAGCTCTTTCACTTTAGAGCGCACCTGGTCCTGGGTGTGGGGGTGGTGCCCTCTCTTGGCCAGGGCCTCTGCCATGCGGCCAAAAATGTCTGCATTTCGCCGCCTGGTGTTCAGGGCTTGTAAGGCCTCCTCCTCTGACCAGAGCTCAAGAAGGGTCTTGAGCTCTGTCCCAGACTATGCCAGTGCCCGGCGTTTGTAGCCCCAGGTTGGGTCTCCAGAAGGCTGTCTGGAAGGGCCAGGAGGGTCTTGGGGCTGGGACATGGCTGCACTGGAAGAGCTGCATGCTCTGGCTGCTTTGCTGCCACAACTGGCTGTGAGGGTGACTTTCCCTTTAAAAGATGGCTGCAGACAGGAACCAGAGAGATGAAAGGCATGCCCCGGACTGTCCACCAGGGCTTCTTCCTGGAGGCCCTTTTTTTCCAAAAAACTGGCACCCCGCATCCACACACACTTTTTTCCAATGGATCTCCATCGAAAAAGGCGTTCTTCCTTGTGAAATGAGGAGTACCGCCGTTGAAAGAAAAGCCGCATTCTTTCGATTTAATTTCGAAAGAACACGGCTGTCGTCAAGACGCAGGTGAAGTCTAGACACAGCCTCAGTTACAGTGCCACAGCATACCCCAGCCACTGGGAAGCACAACTATAAGGAAAATCCTGCCAAAGGCATGCTTGACTGGGCTGAGTAGATCATGCATGCACAATAGGATCAGCATGTAGCAATGAAGCGTGCTCAGTGCAGACAGAAGTTTGACTGTTAGAAACTGAAAAAGGCTCTTATAATAGAAAGTGTTAAGTAACCTTACATAGAAATGGTTCTGCCAATTCTGCCTCTATTGCGTGTGTGCGCGCACAATGCAGTGACACGCTCTGCTAGAGGCTTCTTCCTGCTGCTCCCATAGTGGCAGAGGGTTGTGCTGGGAGAGGCAGGGGATGCAGAGCACCGGGTAGATCGCCTTACCCCCCCAAACACACACACACACCCCCTATATGTAAATATACAGTTACACAGTTCTCTCTGCATGATTTTTGTTGGTAGTTATAGCTGCTCATCTCTCCTGATCTTCTGTATCAAAGAAGATGCCACCCCTTCACACAACACTAGTCAAGCAATTAAAAAAAATTATATGATTAATCACACTATTAAACAGTAATAGAATAACATTCAGCTATTTTTGGATGTTTTCTACATTTTCAAATACACTATAAGCTCCATATTCTGAGTGTTCCCGATCCAGAAACATCCATGGTTCGGACCCTGGCAGCACAGGCGGAAGTGGCTCTGCGTGCTGCCACTCTCCCTTCCCCCTCATCTCGGGGAATGGCAATGCAGTGACGTGCTCTGCTAGAGGCTTCTTCCTGCTGCTCCCATAGTGGCAGAGGGTTTTGCTGAGAGAGGCAGGGGATGCAGAGCACCGGGTAAATCGCCTTACCCCCATCCCTCTCACTCTCTCCCTAGCCCGGCAAAATCATTAATCTGGTAAACCCAGTTTCCCAGAGCGGCCAGATTACAGAGGTTCAAGTGTATATTGATTTCAATTAAGACAGATCAAAAGTGTACCATGTTCACTTTACAATTATTTTTATTACAAATATTTGCACTGTAAAAACAAAATAAATGATATTTTTTCAATTCCCCCATTACAAGTACTGTAGTGCAATTTCTTTATCATGAAAATTGAACTTACAGGAGATAATGCTGCCCGCTTCTTGATTACAATGTCCTCGGAAAGTCTGAAAAGGCACTCATGGCGCTGTTGTAGTTGTCGCAAGATATTTTCGTGCCAGATGTGCTAAAGATTCCTATGTCCTTTCATTCTTCAATCAACATTCCAGAGGACACATGTCCATGCTGATGATGGGCTCTGCTTGATAAAGATCCAAAGCAGTATGGACTGATGCGTGTTCATTTTCATCATCTGAGTCAGATGACATCAGCAGATGGCTGATATTCTTTTTTGATGGTTTGGATTCTGTAGGTATCACATCAGAATGTTAAGACTTTTGAAAACATGCTCCACAGCTCATGCCTCTCAGACTTTGGAAGGCACTTGGATTGAGTGCTGTAGCTATCTTTAGAAATTTCACATTGGTAACTTCTTTGCATTTTGTCAAATCTACAGCGTAAATGTTCTTAAAATCAACAAAATGTTTTGAGTCATCATTCAAGACTGCGATTACATGAAATATATGGCACAATGTGGGTAAAATAGCAGGAGACACACAATTCTCCCCCAGAGTTCAACCACAAATTTAACTGACTCATTATTTCTTTAATGAGTGTCATGGAAGCATGTTCTCTAGAACAGTGGTTGAGACATGAAGGAGCATACAAATGTTTGGCATCTCTGACCCTCAAATACCTTGCAATGCCGGTTATAAAATTGCCATACGCAGATCTGTTCTCTCTTACAGGCGATATTGTAAGTAAGAAGTGGGCAGTATTATCTCCTGAAAATGTAAACAAACTTGTTTATCTTCATGATTGGCTGAACAAGTAGTAGAAGTGAGTGGACTTGTAGGTGCTAAAGTAGGGATGCAAAATCCCATGTAATCAGTTAACAGGTTAAACGTTAGGTTTTAATTACACAGGATCCAAGGTGAGAAACCACTCCAGTCCGGCTGAAACAGCCTCCAGCTCTGCTGACTCTGCAGGGGGCTGCAGCTGCTGGCCCAGCAACTCCCGGCCCCACACAGGGCTGCTGACTCTAGCCCTGGCCCACAGCACCATCGGCCTGATGGGGCTGCTCTCGGGTGCCAGGCAACCAGTTATCAGTTCACATCCCTACTCTAGAGTTTGACATTGTTTTGGTTTTGAGTACAGAATTGTAACAAAAACATTTACACTTGTAAGTTGCACTTTCATGATAAAGAGATTGCACTACAATACTTATATGAGGTGAACTGGAAAATACTATTTCTTTTATCATTTTTACAGTGAAAACATTTGTAATAAAATATGAAATCATCACTGTGTACTATGTATTCTTTGTTGTAATTGAAATCAATGTATATGAAAATACAAAAAAAGCACAGAATTTAATACATTTCTATTGGTATTCTATTATTTTTAACAGTACAATTAAAGCTGAGATTAATAATGATTAATTTTTAAGTTAATCACATGAGTTAACTGTGACTGACAGCCCTAATAGAAATATATCTTAAAAAGTGATTATTTCAGTGCAGTTTTTTATTAAAGCTTCCCAAAGAACTGGATAGAATATGAAGAACAAGGAAAAAATAGGCAACGTTAAGGGCATTATGACCTTCCTTGTCCCCAAGAGCTGCTGTGGAAATTGCAAAGTTGGTGGACTATAAAAACGTGAAGTTCAATTTTGCTTTCTTTGTAAAAGTTTTCACCACCCCTAATACAGCTAGAAATCCAGTTCCTCCATAGCAACATAAAGCTGGTTCAAAATACCCACATTCCTGTCAAGCATACACGTTATGTAGAATTAGATGTCAGATGCAGCATACATTGGCAATGTAGAAATGAGGGAACTCAAAGTTTATAGAAGTCGTTTTTCCCTATTCAAGACCATACATTCATAGAATACTAAAGCAGAAAAGATGCAAATCATGCCGGTCCAACTCCCTTCCTAAACAGTATTGTTCTGTTCTTCAATTTCATCCTTTTATTCTTGGTTATATCCATATGTAGCACTTAATACCTTTTTTCCATGCTTGGCATATAAACCCTTCAAATACTAAGGATTTATGGTCTTTCTCCAAATCTACTCACTCACTAAGCATTTAGTCCAATTACAATATGTTCCAGTACCTGCAAATGATTAGCTCCTTGATGAAGGACAGCTGATTCACACTAGTCCCAGGCAAAACCAAAGTATACTACTGTGAAGTGAGAAAAATGTTTCAAAGAGCTGGTCAAATTACTTACTTCCCCCTCCAATGAGGAAGTCTACCCTCCATTTATCAAAGAACCATGAAGCCATGGGGTTGTGCCAGACTCATTAATCCAAGTGAAATGTCACAAATTGTTCCCTTCACCTCTAACTTACTAGGAAGTTACAGCCTTCCTTTTAGATAAGGATTTGGCTGCAATGATCATACATTTGTTACCTCCAGAACTTTTAGTGCAATTCACTGTACATGAAGTCCACTATCAGGAGAGCAAAACCCTCTACAGAACTATAAATATCCAGACCAAAATTATCTGCCCACTGCATAGATATTACAGTGATAGGTGCTAAGAAAACCTATTAAGGATAAACAGAAATTACATTTCAAATGCATGCCCTCGCACACACTCACATAGAGTTAGCTTCCCCCTGTTGCTGGGAGAATGCATTTTGGATCATTTTTCCCTGGAAGTATTAGTTGCACTTTTCCAAGCTGCACCTGTTCTTGTGATTTTCTTTATATAATTCCTCTCTGTTCCAAGTGGTGTCTGTAACCCCTTTCAAATTTAGGATCACTGGTCAGTTTTGCCAAGCTCCTCATTTCCCACAATGGGATCACAATGGGATGGTGACACTAGATCAGCGGTTCCCAACCTTTTCCAGGTGGGGACCATTTTGCCAATTCAGGAAGACTTGGTGACCCAAAGGCAATTCAAAAAATGTGTGAATGGGTCCTTAAGAGCTACCTGGCGACCCTTTTGAAATGTAATGGCAACCCATATTTAGGTACCGACCCATAGGTTGGGAAACCCTGCACTAGATTAAGCACCAACTCTGAAGTACCCATTAGACAAGAAAAATACCCTTGCCAATAGGAACATGCTGCCTGTGAGTGGGCAAACAGGCAGCTCTTCTTTTTTCACAGTAGCACTTTGGCTCACAGGGCGTGAGAATTGAAAGGCACTGGATGGCATTCAAACCTATCCCTAACAAGCAGGTTCCCTTGCCTCCAATTCTAGCATATGGCAATGAAGAGGAGAAGATACACAGAAGATCACAGCAACTTGTTCTCCCTATGGTGCTAGGCAAGGTGTTTGTCAGAGTAAAGCAAATGACCACCAGAGGACAGAGGAGGAAGATTCCTATGCTACAAGAGAGAAAAGAACCTAAGAATGGCCATACTGGATCAAACCAATGGTCCATCTAGTCCATCATCTCATCTTCTGACCGTGACCAGTACCATATGCTTCAGTGCAAATGAACCGAACAGGGCAATTTATTCCCTGTCTTCCAGCTCCAGTTGGAAATTTAAGGAGTATGGGGTTGTCTCCCTGACCATCTTGGCTAATACCCATTGATGGACTTATCCTTTACAAATTTATATCTAGTTCTGTTTTTGAACCTATTTATATTTTTGAGGAAGAAAAAAAAACTGATCAGGATAGCCTTACATTATCACATTTTGTACCCACTAAGACCGAAATGTGAAATCTCCATCCTCCTCCACACTCGAAGCAAGGCCCTGATCTCTGTCCCCAGTGACTTCTCTGCTCTGGTCTACACCCAAAAATTAGAACAACCTACCTACCTTGCTCAGGGCAAACAATTTCATGGTCTGTAAGACAGTTAGGTCAACCTAAGCCCCACTGTAGACACTGCAAGTCGAGGTAAGTATTCTTCCATCAACCTAGCTATAAGCTCTTAGAGAGGCAAATTAACTAAAAAACCCTTCCATTGATGTAGGAAGCATCTGCTTAAAGCGCTACAGAACTACATAACCTCTCCACTCTATTTCTAGACGTAGGCTTCCCTCTCCACTCCCCTGCAGGGACTTGAGGTTGTCTTCTTCTTGGCTGTTTGCTGCTTGGTATTAACACCCTCGCCACTGGGGTTTCCATTGTCCCTTACAGATTCTCTTTGTATATGTGGATTCCAACTAGTCTTGTTAAGCAACCGGTTTTCAACTCAGACAGCCTACAGGACATTCTGCCAGCCCCGTTTTCTTTTTTAACTCAGTATACAGCAGTGCAGAGAATACAGGGAAACTGAAGTGTGCTTATGGATCATAAAAAAATTAACAGCTTTCATCACAAACACTGAACAGAATAAAAGGCCGAGCTGGTTGAGAAAGTGAAATTCAGTGAGGCTCGTTGGGCTGGAAAGCTACATAAACTAGCTGTACTTTGGCATGCAGTGAAATTACCAGTTTATATTATTTGTAGTCTTTGAATACAGTTAGTATTGACTAAAAGAGCTCAGCAACTGATAAGAACTCTTCCACTTATTTATTTTACAGTCAAGTCAATATTGAAAGACATGGATCCACCTTCAATTTACTACACAGCCAGACACCCAAGAAACAAAATAACTGAGCTTTGGATATCATCTAAAGTACATCTTCACTGTGGAAAAGATGTGGGGTTTTATATTGTGATACCGAACATAAAAAAAACTTAGAGGGACAAGGCACAGGTCATATTTAGCTTGATGCAGCTAGTCCAGATCAACCCTATTCAACCCACCCAGGATGCCCTCAATGCCGCTAACTGAGATAAGAGCTACAGGACCTTGTCTCCCACTAGGGTTTTATAAGATAGCTATCACAGTGCATTAAAAAAACAACAAAACCAAACCCCACAGCTTTCAGCAGTAAAGATAAAAGCTTCTTGTGGTGAAGGCTAGTCAAGATAAAAGTAGGCTCTACTCTGTAGAGGCCAAACAGACAACACGATCAGGAGAGAGCTGGATGAACTAAAAATGATTTAATATATTTGAGATAGTAAATTCAAATTTCAAAAGCAGCAAGATCAATGGCGTCTCACCTTGAAGCAAGTTGGTAATGGAAGAGAATCAGCCAACTTTCAACTTGGGAGTTAGAGGAGAATCAGATGTGAAAACAAGAGCACTGTTGGGAGTGGAGGAAATCTCACAACATGCTGAAGTCCCTTGCCCATGGAACAGATCTACATTACAGTTGCCAGTTCAATATCTCTCCCCCTTCACCCCCCATCTCAGAGTTTCTTGCCTCTTTGTTTGAAGCACCACTAATTCTGGCAGACTGGACGGGGGGTAAAACTGAACACCAGTTTGGATCCTTTGGGATGTTAGGATACATATTTTTTTTTGTTTGTTTGCTTCTTGAAAAAGTCTACTACTCCTTGGAATAGAGCTATACAGTCTCAATGATTGGTTTCTGTGAAGTGTGAAAAGTTCCGTTTATATTTACTAATAGGGCTGTTAAACGATTTAAAAAATAATAATAATTAGTCATGAGTTTAAAGCAGTCACAATCAATGGCAATTTTAATTGCACTGTTAAACCATAATGAATACCAGTTTAAATGTACCATAATAATTATTTTGGGATGTCTTTCTACATTTTCAAATATATTGATTTTAATTACAACAAAAAAAGGAAAATGTTCAAGTGCTCACTGTATTATTTTTACTACAAATATTTGCATTGTAAAAAAAACAAAAGAAACAGTATTTTCAGTTCTTCTCATACAAATACTGCAAAGCAAACTTTATTGTGAAAATGCAACTACAAATGTAGATTTTAAATAACTGCACTCAAAAACAAAACAATGTAAAACTGTAGAGCCTACAAGTCAAAGAAGGGGTATAGGAATGTTCAGCACATCTGGCATGTAAATACCTTGCAATACTACCTACCACAGTGCCATGAGAACACCTGTTTTCATTTTCAAATGACACTGTAAGAAATGAGCAGCATTATCTTCCATAAATGTAAACTTATTAACTAAACTAAAATGTATTAAAAAAAAGAAAAGAGTGTAGGTTAAAAGATCAGTATACATGCAGACATGAGTACAGTTGCAAGATCAGTTTCATAGCAGAGACAGTGAGCTTCAGAGCAGCACAGAATTCCTTCAGAATTAGTAGTCATACGTTATTGTCCAATGTTCATATCCAGGGTGATACAGATGGGACTGGAGATCTCAGGCTTATCACTCAAGCTTCTCCTGAATAAAGCTCAACCAGTCCTGAGATAAAAAGACTCAGGACCCAAGAGTCATTTATATAGTTCCAGGCCTTCTTTTGACAACAGAGTCTTCAAGGGTATGTCTAGACTGCATCCCTCTGTCGGCAGAGGGATGCAGATTAGGCAGGTCGACATTGCAAATGAGGCAGGGATTTAAATATCCCACACCTAATTTGCATAAAAATGGCCACTGCGTTTTGCCGACTCAGCACCTTGTCGGCAAAAACTAGCAGTCTAGAGGGGGATCTGTCGAGAAAGACAGCCTTTTTCGACAGATCCCTTATGCCTCCTGCAAGGAGGTTTACAGGATCTGTCGAAAAAGGCTTTCTTTCTTGACAGATCCCCCTCTAGACTGCTGCTTTTTGCCGACAAAGTGCTGAGTCGGCAAAACGCAGTGGCCATTTTTATGCAAATTAGGTGCGGGATATTTAAATCCCTGCCTCATTTGCAATGTCGACCTGCCTAATCTGCATCCCTCTGCTGACAGAGGGATGCAGTCTAGGCATACTCCAAGCGACCAATAGGCAATCGTCCTGACTTTGAAGTATTGGGTCCTAACCCATAGTTTGAAAACCTCTTCTCTATGTCATTATCCTAATCAGGGGTCAGGACCCAGCTGCCTGGGTACAGCCCCCAAGGCTCAGGGCTCCCCTCCAGCATTGGGGAGCGCACTCTGGTGCTCTAGCCCCCCCTGCAATCCCTCTGCAGGACTGGAGCACTAAAATCTACTAGCCTGGGCTCTGGTGTGTGGGGGGAATGTGTGGAACGCCTTTCTTCTTCTCAGTTGGGCCCACATCAGTGAGGGTTTTTTGTTTTTTTCTTTCCTTTTTTTTTTGCTTCTCACTTATGTGTGCCCTCTCCCCCAATTTTTCTGTGGGTCAGCAGCCCCCGACCCAAAAAAGATTCCCCACCCCAATCTAAACCATTGATGAAGATACTGATCAGACTCAGACCTGATTCCTTGGGACACAATGCAGTATTTCCTTCCAGTTTGACTGTGAACTACAGATAACTATTCTTTGGGAATTTTTTTTTACCAGCCATTTCTACACCTACCTAATAGTCACTCAACCTAGATCAGTGGGTCCCAAACATTTTGGCCCGTGGGCCACCCCACCCAACACAGAACTTTCCATGGACCACCAGGCAAACATCCATGATGACAAAATGGGGGCAGGAAGAAGTGGAGGTGCAAAGCCTGGCCAGGAGGTAGGATGCAAGAGCAGGCTGAGGGTGGGAGAGGGTCTAGGAGGCAAATCTGTTATTCTGGCCAATGGAGGCAGTGTGGAAAGCCTCCAGATGAGTGGTCTCCTGTGCTGCCTTCTCCCCTGAAAGCCAGATCCAGACTGCGAGTCTTCCCCGCTGCAGTGGGAAGCCGGCCTTGGTGCTCATCCTTCCAGGGGGTGGGGCTGGAGTGCCAGAGCAAGCTCCCCACTGCGGAGGGGGGGGGGGTGGCAAGCCCTGAGCCCACCTGAAAGATCGTCCACAGACCACATTTTGAGACCCAGTGACCTAGCTTGTACTTCCCTAGTTCGTTTATGAGAAGGTAATGCAAAAGAGCATCAAAAGCCTTACTGAAGTCAAGAAATACCACCTCTACCACTTCTCCCATGTCCACAAGGCTTGTTGCTTTGTCAAAGAAAACTAACAGGTTGGTTTGACATGATTTGTTCTTGACGAATCCATGATGACTGTTACTGAGCATCTCCTTATCTCTTATACTGCCCTCTTGGCCGCCACCTCCCCAACGCTTCTTTATGGATCCAATAGAAACAGACCCTATTAATGATACTAAACTCACAATTCTTTGGAGCTTAGAACACAATTATATGCAAATTATACATGTCGATTACATTATCCACTCAAATACAGCCACTACTCAGAGTTAAATGTAGCAACTGTTCTACACCAGAAATTCTTTTCCAAATTAAAAATGAAGGAGGAAGAATTCAGCTAAGCACAATTTAACAAAAAAAGTTTTATAAGTACATCAGTGTTAGAGCCTCTACTTTTAGAAAACATGCTCACTGGCATACTTGGCAATTCAACACCCACAAGTGATTTAGACCAAAGTTTTATATCATTCTAGAAGACTTACCTGCCCGGGGCCGGCCGTGAGCTGCAGTGGAAGGCTAATCAACCCGGCCTGTGGCAGCTCCTTGGGGGGACAGCCCAGGGTGGTGGGAGCCATGCAACACGATGGCCCAGGGATGGCACAGGGCAGCAGGGGCCATGCTCCCAGCTACCAACTGCTCCACAGGGCTGGGATGCTTGCTGTACCCCTGTGGTCATTTGTGTGCACAACTGTCCTTTGTGCTTGATGTCCTTCTATGTTCACTTGTGAGTATAACTGCCCCTCCAATTATATCCCTCCCTTTCCATTGTATGAGAAAATCAAATTCCACGAATATCCATTGTCCTAACACAATCAAACCCTGACCTTGCTTTAAGTTAGGATAAGAAGAAGCTGGCATAGCAAATTTGGTGGTCCTAGCTCTTGTCATTTAGGAGGAGTTCTTGAACAAATGGACACACAGATACAGAAGCACAAACTCTCTAAAATATATAGAAGACGTAAAAAGATGGGGCCTGGTTTCAGTAGAGTGATTAAGATGTACTCTTGCATAACATAACAGTGTTTGGTCAAGTACCTCCAGCAGCACAGTAATGCTATACCATTACAGGCATTAGTTTAGTACAGAAGAGTGCCACCCACTAAGACTCCAGTTCAGCAGAGTATTTATACACAAGTGTTAAAACTTTAGGCATACGTTTAAATCCCTTTTACTTCACAATGCACCTCGCTGACTACCATCTGAACACGACCTGTTCCAACCCTCTGTTACCCAGGGTTTTCCTGGATCCAAAGCTCTTGGTAACTTTATTCTTTGTGAAGCAGCGGTAGGAAATAAATCAATGAGGACATGGCCTGTCCATCTGACAGGTGGTTAATGCAAGCAGGAAAACAAAAGTGCTTTCACTCAAAACTTCTACTTTATTTAGTCTCCAGCGTTTACACATGTCTGCAACAGATTAGCAGAGCACTTCAAATTAACACCAAGTCAATATTTACCCATGGTCTTAATGAGGTCTCAAGTGGGTTTCTGTAGATGTCCAGAGGCCAGCCTTCCATCTGCAGAAGAACTTGAGAGGTGTATAAGTGTTTAAGTATCCACTGAGATCAGATTTCGTCTTCTTTTTATACCCGATTTATTAGTAGCATATAGCTTGTTCATCAAAAATACTGCCGAGAAGAAGTTAAGTGTGGAATTTTCCAGACAGTCAGGCAGGGAATTTTCCATCAATTAACAAGTTGTATTTCACATGGAAATAGATAATTATTGCCAGACTTTTCATCTTGCAAAGCCCCATGCTTCAGCAAAAACCTCAAGCCAGGAAGGCACAGGGTCATGTTTACTCTTCGTAGTCATTCATTTCTCTCCTCCTCTCCTGGCCTGTTAGTTGTGCTAAGACTTAAAAAAAAAAAAAAAAAAGACATCCTTTTAGCTGCTGACAGCAATAAGCACAACAATTAGTATTCTAGCTACTGGCAGTGGTCTAGGCTTGTTCTTGGTCTCTGATTATCAAAAGTATTTCCCTCCTACATCTTGACTTCAAGATTTGACTCAATGACAGCACAGCATGGTACCATTGACTTCATGACAGGTACTATATTACTGTTACTAGTCTCCAGCCATAAAGTTATCAACTATTAAGCAGCAAACTTCTTAAGATAATAATAGTAATTTCTGTTTTTAAGTCAGTGATCTGATCAGAAGTGTTCCAAAGCAAATACAGAATATCACAAAGGTAACGTACAATAAAGGCAATAAGAGCATTTCATCTTCATCCACCTCCACTTAATGTAAATTGCTTGGCCAAGTGCATATGCGTTCACCAATGGATACCACTAGTGTCAGATTCTTTGGCTCGGGACACATGGTGTGCATGGGTAAACCCGCAGTAGAATACAATAGGAGCCATCACTCTAAGAAGAAACTTACAGAGATCTGGAGAACAGGTACACTTACCTATGACTGACTGGGTCTTTTGTACCTAGAAAAAGACCAAAGGAAAATCATCAACCACAATATAAAAATGAAGTTAGTTTGTTGGTACATCATAGAGTTTCAGCATATTATGTATAAAGAAAATTACTTAGCTGTTAATATGATGCATTGTTAATTTCTTGAGAGAATCCAAGAGTCAAATCCATTTCTAAAAGAAACCCGCTGCTCAGGAATCAGAAGTCAGTGCTCAAGTTATTTTTGTCAGGCTGCAGGCTCCTGTCAGCATGCCTGTCTCCCAGATGAACATACAAGTTGGTGATTATATATCCAAATTGTCGTGCACAAGGAAAAATAAATCCATTATCCTTTAGAGACAGGTTCTTTTTATGTCATGTCAATATATCAACTGAAGGCATACGTTGCTGGAAAATCAGGGTGCAAGCCACATAAGGGAAAATAAATGATAGCCGAGAAAAATATTTTTTATAATACGGTAGCAATCTCTACTGCTATAGGCTATGCTACCAATAAATGGGTTTGGAGAACGAATGCATAAGTGATTCAGACTCAGACAATAGTGTTTAATGTTTGAAATGCAGCAAAACAGTAAAGGTAATCCCTTAAACACTTACAGAGAATGGGGCTTTATTGCAAATACCACAAATCCACAAAAATACAATGTTATAAATGGTTTTTTAAATTCAAGCTGATATCATGAAGGCTCCTGGGTTTAGCACATCAAAGAGAGGCAATCAAAAAATGATGCTACCACTCTGCATTTAATGAAAAAGGAGAATCAATTGGAATCCTGAACTTCTAATCTTGTGCAACCTCAGTTATATGCAACACACTACATCTTTCACACTGCAGAAGATCTCAACAGATGTGAGCTACTGAAAAAAAGTTATCTAAGAGTAATAGCCAAAGACCTTATTCACTTTTAACTGTAACGCGGCACTATTGCTGAGTTGTCATTTTTATGTACAAATTTCTGAATAAAATATATTGTATTAAATGAAAATGATACTTCATCTACCTGTGTAACTTGAGCTTGTTTGTGAAAGCACCAAATCCAGGTTTCATCTGCAGTGAAATACTCAATTTGACAAATCTCCACAAGCCTAATTCAGAAGAGGGGTCACTGCTAGGGTTGCCAGATGGTTTCAACAAAAATACCGGACACACTTGACATTACATCACAATCTACATTACATCTTATTTAGAAAATACTGGACATTTATATTTTCTCATTTATATTTTCTCAATTTGTTTCCCGAACAGAAAGCTTAAATACTGTCTGGTTCAAAACCGGGCACCTGGCAACCCTAATGGTCACTTGTTGGCCATCTTTTAAGAATGATTTTCCTAAAGCTCCTGTCAAAGATGTGTTTCATATGAAACCACTAACAAAAATCTAATTGATTTCAGTAAGAGCAGAACATGAAGGTTGTGACAAACTGGCAATTAATAGCTAATAACTGATTGTCAAGCCTTAGTTAAGTTTATTTGCTTAAGTAACATCCTTTATTCTAATGATGTGTAAACATTTATATTTGTGTATATAAATAAAAAGTCTGGAAACAAGCTTTTTGTATCTGCCCTCCTCTTTCTTAATATAAAACAGGAAAATAAAGCATTTTCTTTAAAACACTACTTTTTGTGTGTTAACTACAGCTAGGACCTAATGCAAAAGCTAGCTTGCAGGAGGACTTGAAATAAGTCCCAGCACTAGCTTGCAATTATGGGACATATGAAATGTAGGTAGAGATTCTAATGCAGGAATTTCACAGTATTTTGGTAGGTAGGAAGCTTATTTTCTTCTGTGGTGTGAAAGAAGTCACTGTAAATGGTAGCTTAAATACTCAATTTCATTATAAAGAGAAAAAAATATGCAGGAACTACTACAAAAAACATACCGAACCATTAAAGCGAAAGAAAAAAAAAAAAATCCTGCAAAGAATGCAAGATCAGACAACAAAGAAGAACTCCATACTGATCATATAATTTGCCTTGAACTAGTCTTCTAAATTTGGCATAGAATTTGTCCCTCCCACACAAAAGTGTCATTATTGCGGAGGTCAAACTAATTTGCTTAGATGAACTCTTAATAAGTTGGTATAACTCAATTTTCCTTTGCCCTAAATTCAATGATCTAATCTCTATCAGGGTAGTTTTAAATATTTTGCACAGTAAGAACTAATTTAATGTTAGACAGGAACTACTGTATCATACAAGATATTAGTGTCAGAATGAAACAGACCCCAGAAATCTTGATCCTCAACCATTACCACATAATTTTTGCTACCATGCGTCTGTGCCTAAGATCCCTCTCCCAGCCACTTAGGAGCCATCTTTGAACTGTCAACTCAGGAGTTCCACAATGGGGCAGATGGGAGCCGATGTGCACAAGGAGCCAGCTTTTAAGCCAGCTCTCCATGTGTTTCCCACTTTGCGGACCCACCTGCCCCCACCCCCGCTGCCTCCTATAGGCTCCCCTTGCAGACCAGCTACTGCCTCTGATAGCAAGGCAACAGCATGGGGTGGCAGGGGACTCCCCAGGAGTGGAGCTAGAGCACACTGGCTGCCAGCCCTGCCCCCACTATGGAATAGTCCTGTAATGGCTAAAATTTGATGCGGTTACACAACTATTCAATTACATGCTCTCTAATATTCCTAGACATGTCTTCCTGTTTCTGCATATTTTAAGGTTTAATCAAAACTGAAATATTTCACGTTAATCTTAACTTTAAAGCTTCTAAGTCCAACCACTTTTCTTGAGCAAATTTTGTTTTCTACCAGTGATACTCATATACAGAGGTTTGTAGACCACAATTGGGTCTTTAATATGTCTCCTGCTGCTCTTTCCAGCATACAATATTAAAATACTGCATGATTTAATTATTAACCAACCAACGTTATAACCAATTAGGGATGTAAGCAACTAGTTGACTATCCGATAAGCAAATGCTTATCAGATAGTCGATTACTGACTTAACTAGTCACTGCACCTGCTCCCCCCACCCCCGCCCGTTGCTGCCTCTATCAGAGAGGGGCAGCGGGGGTGGAGGGGGGGTGGGAGAGCAGGATCCAGTACTGGGGTGAGCCAGCTTAAAAACCGGCTTCTTGTACATTTCAAAAGCCAAGCGCCACAGGGAGGGCGGGGCCAGTGGGGAACTCAAATACTCCCCTACTGGCCCTGTGCGCCGATCTGCTTTTGAAATGTACAAGAGCCCTGGGAGGACTGTCTTGCACAGTTCAAAGGTAAAGCGTTTGAGTCCCCCTCTGGCCAGCAAGGCTCTTGCTACATTTCAAAGGCAGAGGCACCCTTATCGACAAATCAAATAGTCAATGCAAATTACATCGACTATTCGATTAGTTGATTAATCTAAATTTAACATCCTTATAAGCAATGTGGATGCTTTTACTATGCTATTAACAAAATAAAATAGTGATAAAATAGTAGTTGGTCAGTCATTTTGCTATGATAATTTTATATTTTTTATATATACACATACATAATTTTAATTTACTATTTATGAAAAGAGACAATGAAACAATTAGTTCTTGCTGTGTAAAATATTTTACACACATACAAAGTGAACAAAACAACAAATTTACTTTACTGTGGCTCTTTTGTGCAATGACGATTGCTAACTGGCTTCTAATCATTGAGATCACAGTATCTTTGATTTATACTATAATTTGTCCCTTAATTAGTAATTAGAAAAGATTAAATTACAAGGTTTTTGTTTTCCTCCTGATGTAAGAGTTTACACCATTTTTTATTATAAATTAACTTGGAGGTATGTAAACAAGTCCAAGAATTTAAATCAATTCCATTTTAACTCTATAACAAAATAAAACTGAAATGTAACTGTGATACCAATTTCACATTCATTAACACATGTGCAAAGATCAATTTTATGTTTGATCTGAATAGAAAAAAATTGTCCAGGCAATGAAGAACTGATATTTCCAACATAGGTTTGTCAGTATGGTGATACACAACATAAATATGCCAATTTAAGAAGAACTAGCACCCCACAACCAATATGATATCAACACCATAACTAATTTTTTGTAACAAATATTGTAAAATAAATGTCTCTCTCTTTTTGGTCTAACTAATGTAAGTAATTAAGCATTATCATTAATCTAAATGATCAGGACTCAGGAAGAAGAAGGTGGCCACATATATTCTAAGAAGGCCAAAGGTATACATTTCTCATATAAGCAAAAATAGTTGTTAAACATACTACCTGTACTACCAATGAGTTAACACACACATACTGGTGGCTTTATTATATGTGGATGCTATACCATTCTATGGCACAGTAATAAAAGATTTCTAAAGTTGTGCAGGGATAAACAGTTAATAACATTATTTTGATAGTTTGATGTACATGTCAGACTGAGAATTATAGTTACAATTGAGGTGGTTTATTTTTTTTTTTTTAAATTTGGTGGTATTCTGTTCAAAATTGCAGCCTTTCCTGTTGCTGTATGAAAAACTATGCAATATGGGGAAAATTAAAGTATTTGTCAACATTATTTGCAGGGTTTATTTTTTGATGAAAAATATCACGGTTCAGAAAATTCTGGCTTTCACTGAAAAAGAAAAGGCAGAGGAATTGAAGTGCTCCTTTCTTCATCACCAGACCAATATTTACAAGAAGAAATAAAGCCAACACTTTATTTTTATATTCAGCTCCTTCCAATATATTCAGCTCCACACCCCCTCTGTGGTCCCACCCTCTGCTCCTCCTCTTTCCCCTAAGGCCCACCCACTAGACAGGGTCGAAGCTCAGTGGAGCCATGTTAACAGCCTTAGTCCCTCTGGGGAGTACTAAACCTTCCACGGGTCTTGAGCAGGAGGCCAGGCTACCCAAAAGCTGGCCCTGGACCAGTCCCTGCACCACAAGGCATACTGTCAGGGCAAGTGGAAGGTCCAGGGCTCCCCACAGTGGCCTTGGCTACCTGGTCAGCTCTTACTGCTGGCCTAGTTAGGGGGCAGGGCCTTGGAGAGAGAGGAGGAGGAGCAGGGGTGGGACCTTGCAGTGAGGAAGGGTAGTAAGGCCCACCTCTGTCATTCTTTCCCTCCCCCACTGGAAAGAGGTTGGTACTACCCCTTAGCCTCAGGAAGGTGAAGAACAGAGCCACAGGAAATCTAGTGCATAGATAATTTTCAATTCATGTTATTCATTTTGTAAATTTACTGGGAGTAAGAACATTTTAAAAAGCTGTGTTGAATACAACATTGCTTCTGATACACAGATGTGTTATTTTACATTACTTTTTTCACGTGAAAGCTCGTACTTACAGTTATTTAAAAACCCTAAACAACTTTCTCCTTCAAGCAGAAATGGTTACATGCCTAAAAAGAGTGGGAGGAGGGAGGGAAGGAGGAAGGAAGAGAGAAGAGAATACGGGAAGAAGTGTTATAGCATGTTTGACCTTCAAATGTCAACATATTCCTCCTGCAAAGATCTTGTGTATACAATCACACATTTCTGTAACTTTCCCTAGGGACAAACCATCACGATCAGTTCAGCAGCGAAATGGCAGGTGCCATCATGATACAGTTTTATGAAAATCAGTCTAGAATAGTTTTATTATAATGTCTGTCATTTCACATAATGGGAATGTGGCCTGGTTAAGCATATTGGACATAGATAGCTCCACACCCTCTTGTTGTTCTGATGCTTTCAATGGCAGAACTTGCTGAAAACAAAATTCAAATGTGAAGGGCTGAAAGGCTTCCATTACGTCTGCAGAAAACAACTAGTCAGTCTTGCTATGTCTTTCTTTGCTAGTTATGAGCAGTTTATTCAGAAAACAAACAACATTATGTCACATCGCTAAATATTGGTTTTATAAGAACCTTTTTATGGAGGACAACATACGCTTAATAAAAAAATCCCTTCATATTCAGAAAATGTATTGGGCAGCCTCTTACACACACACACACAACTTGACAATGTGGTTGGAGAACTGATGCCTTCATGGAAATAAACACTGCAAAAACTATACTGTCCACTGAAAAGATAAGGCCCTAAATTTTCTTGGATGTGCCATGATTTACACATTTATGAACAAATGTCCAAATGTTCACACAGGGAAGGAAAAGTCCTATTCTCTTATATGTGCTATGCGTGGAATTCAGGACATCATGTTTCTGTGCAAGGTAAAACAACCCTATCATGGCAATGTGCACTTTCAAGGATACAATCTCTCTGCACTATCATCACCATTTTACAGATGGGAATATCTTTGTCTACCTAGCTTAAAGAGGCAATGGGAAGATTAGTTAGTTGATACATGTACAGTTCTATGAAATTGAAAAACCAATATATACAGTGTAGGCTATATTAGGCAATAGTTGGTTTTTTTAGCTGTGTGTTTTTTCTCTCAAATATGGTACATTAAGGTCCATTTTACTGTAAGTATTGGAAGGGATCCAAGGTATTCTAAGTGAAAAGTCAGCCTGGTATGCGGATGGAACGCTGTTACATGGAAGAATCCCACGTGTGGAAAGCACATGAGATTTTACATTTATAGCAATGATGCTTAGACATGTTAGAGAAGTCAACTTAGGGGCTCACTGGGTAAAGAAGTGAGCAATCAACTATCTGGTGTCTGACACTTGACATCTCCAGTAGATCCTGGGCTGTGAGGAGCAAACATGCAAGTTCAGCATCTTAATTCATGAACCTCAATGAAAGAACCTGCAGGTTTAGAACCTTCAACTATAGGGGTTCTGGGCTGCTGATGCCTCTGCATTGCCTTGAGACATAGTCTAGGGGTCCCTTGGGAGGACTCTGCAAAGCTATGCCTGGCAGAAAGTACCACCCAGCAAGAACTAAGTGGTATGTGCTCACAGTCCACTCATTGGCCAATCCCAATATTTAAACCAGGAAGCCATCTGAGGAACAGTCCGAGCAACACAATAGACTTCCTGATTCTGCTCCAGACCCTGCTTGCAATACCTCTGGCTTCTGGCCCTGGTTTGTCCTCGACTTCACTTCTCAATTGATGTCTATAAGCGGGTGCCCAACCCCAACTTCCTGTATTCTGACGAGTCTGAACTACAACCCTGCTATCTGCCTGCTGCCTACAACTTGCCTGATTTCCAGGCAATCTGACTCAGCTCACTCCTGACCCCACTATTTATCTCAGATTGCAATTTAGCAAACGATCAGGGCAAGCCAGCCACCCAACTGACACACTCATAAAAAAGAGAATTTGTTTTCTGTTTCTCCCCAACACACATGCTCCAAATGACATTCTCTTTCAGCTGCAATCAATAATGAACATGTTAAATCGTCCCAAAGTCAAACAAAAAAACCCTTATTTCACAGCTAGATTTAAAAGAAAGAAAACATTTCTATTCACACACCACTGCTTTAAAAGCACAGAGTAAAATATAAGTCTCCCTACAAGCCTGTAGAAATACAATCTCAGTAGCATTCAATTGTGAACAAGAAGCTCAGACTTAATTTCCAACAATTGCTTCTAAAGAATTTTTCTTCAGCTTTCAGAAATTCCAGTTCTTAAATACAACCCCGTTGAACATTACAATATGTTGTTCCTGAGTTGTTTACTGGTGATGACTATGAATCAGCACTTCATCATTTTCTGTACAGCTATGAAATACTAGCATGAATTTATCTATGATTTTGGGTGTAATGAAGTGATTTCCATAGCTTCATCTTACTTGTTAATTTTCTCTGTAAGAAATATTACTATTCTGGCCTGGGATTTTTTTTAATTAACTGTATTATAGGATTTCATGAACAGAAAGAATGGTGGCAGTGCTTTTTGTCTTGATTGTAAGATAATGATCTCAAAATGAGCACAAGAGATGTGACCATTTTCAGCTGCTCCAATGTCAAAGACTACATAGGGCAGAGACAACGGAAAATAAAAAAGGTTATTTGTGCCTGAAGGATTTAGCCACTCACTCCTATGGGGTTATCATAATAATGAGTTTGCCTGTTGCAGGGAACAGAGCAGCAAAAGTACTAACTTTACGGACATGAGGAAAATACTGGACTATTTTTCAGTGGAAAAGGAAATTAGAGCCTAAATAAAAAATCCCTCAAGATTCTACCTGAAGTGGAAGGAGATGAACATTTTTTGGCACAATGTGCAATTATGCATTATGGAAAACATCTCTGACAAAGGACACAGAAAAAATAGTATGTGATCATCTGATTAAAGACTATCGTAACATATACGGATGAGAGAGGCAAATGACGTTTGCACAGACATTCTTAATTCTGGTATTCAGTAACTTTGAGAACTTGACTTTGTAACTTTAATATACATTTGGGAGCTGGAGGGTTGTTTGCAACAAATATTTACATTGAGTACTGTTGTAAAGCAAGCACCCACATAAATCTTCAGACATCTTCTACACTTTCTTGTGCAACTTTAATGGGAAACATGACATACAAAAAAGCAGAAACTTAATTTTCATATAATTGGTCTTTATATCTTTCTATTCTCCCCAGAGCTGTGGTACAAAATGAGTGGCAATTCTATATTCAGTAGTGGTAAAATAAAATGTCTTCTACATTTACAGAGTAGATATATGAGCTTTTTTCCCTCCAGAGATCTGATATGCAGTTTACTGGACAAAATATGCTTGCCCCTCTAGAGAGGAACGGGGGGTGCAATAAACAGTGCTACCCACTCCACTTAGTGCATGAACACAAAATGCAGCCATAATTTGTACACCCTGATTACAGGTGCTGGAGAGTTCAAGACCTTGAACTGCCTGCAACATTCACTGCTCTAAGGTGGAAAAGATTCAGGGTGAATCCCTGGCCTCTACTGAAGGCAACAGGAGTTTTGCCCTTTTCTTCAACACAGCCAACATTTCATCCGGGATATATTTCTTAAACAAGATGTTCCAGTTCAACAGGGAGTTATGAGTTTGATGTAATAATCACTGAGAGTAAAATTTCTGGCCTATGTTATGCAGACCAGATTTTGCGATTATAAAATTACCTTCTGGCTTTGAAATCCAGAAAGAGTTTCAGGTCTCTTGGTAGCATGTACACGGTAAGTGATGTTTGAAGAGTTCTGGGAAAATACTGGCTGCACTCATCATCATCATCATCCTCTGTCCAGCAACTCCTGCTGGTTACTATCCTCCTCTTCCAAGCGCAAAGGAGTCATTCTGTCTCCCAACACTGCTACTCAAGCAACCCTCTTCTGTGTCTTATATATGATAATTTAGCCCTTTAATATCCTAAAGATCTATGTGAGTGTTCCCTGCAAGCTGAGCGCTTGGGTGGCCACCCAGGAGAGATTCAAATGCCACCCACCTGATTAGCAGCGTGCCCACCACTGACAGCATGTGTTTCTACTGGTGGTGCACATCCACACATGCCTCAATGCACCATAAAGTTTATTCTGCATGTGGATGGAAAAAATTACCATGATAGAGATTATTTCTGTATTATACAAACTACAGCAGCCAGGTTCTTATTAAAACACGGGTCTAAAAATCTCAGAATGTTTTTTGCCTATGTAATGTAGATCCATATTTCTGCTACAATGTGCAAAGAAACAGGCTTTGAACCTTAATAATGAAGCAGCTTTGAACCCTATCAATTTTCCAATAATGAGAAGATGACAAAAGACAATATTTTGGTAAAATGAGCAAATCTTCACTTACTGGATCCTGACAATTTTTCCTTTAATGAAAACCTTCCCTTGCTCCACAATTTAAAATGCCTGAAATAATCCTATGTGCCCAGGAAGGCAAACACTAGCCAGATCATAAAATTAGATTACCGAAAGTGAAATGCATTCATTGCATGAGACCACCCAACTTTATGTGAAGCAATTAAAAAAAATAATGCAGCATGCCCAGCACAAAGGTGTTGCTTTACACTTGAAAATTAAGCAAAAGTGGTAAAATGTTGCGTCATCAGGCTAAACATTCTTGGAAAGAGTTTAAGTAGTTGCAGCTTGAATGTGTGTCTCTTTCAGATAATGGACTTTGATTTCCTTTTAATTATTTATAGTTTATTTCTTTAGTCACATTAACCTCAAGGAAAGGAAATATGAGCTATGTAATCTAATAAACGTGATTAATATTATTAGAACACTTTGCTGCAAGCAGCCTGTGTAACTGACAAATAGCATAAAGAGTTTCACATGAGTGAGGCTAAAAATGCGGTGAAGTGCTAAAGTGCTTTGCTTTATCCTCATACCCCAGGACACCTTTACTGAAAGACTGGCTCACAAATGGAATAGTGAAGTTGTTTTCTCAAGAAAGCAGACATATTTCTGTCACTCAGACAGTGTTTCTCACTCTTATGAAAAGCTAAATCCCACACAGAAATAGACTATACGCTGACTCAGTGTACTCCAAGTGTCTCTCTTGCTGAAAATATAATTTAAAAAGCCCATGCAGTGGTTCTTGAAGAACCATTTTGTAATGTTAGGATGCTGTATGTTTTTACAGAACCCTAAGTAAGATCATTTAAAACTTTTATTCCAAGTATTTTTTCTCTGGATATATTTATGCTCCTGTTTTGCAGTGAAGTCCTTTTCAGGCAGCCTCTTATGCCTGTCTGGATTCCCAGAGACTTGGTGTCTTTTCTGGAGTCTGCCTGTGTGCAGCTCATTGCAGGACCAGGGTCTTAACCCAGAGTATAGGATGCTCACAATGCTCTCATTACACATTTACACATAAAGAATGGGAACTGTCTACGAAGGAGTACTGCAGAAAGGAATCTAGGGGTCATAGTGAACCACAAGCTAAATATGAGACAACAATGTGACTCTTGCAAAAAAAGCAAACATGATTCTGGGATGCATTAACAAGCAAGACATGAGAAGTCATTCTTCCGCTCTACTCTGCGCTGATTAGGCCTCAATTAGCGTAGTGTGTCCAGTTCTGGGCACCACATTTCAAGAAAGATGTGGAGAAATTGGAGAAGGTTCAGAGAAGAGCAACAAGAATAATTAAAGGTCTAGAGAACATGACCTATGAGAGAAGACTGAAAGAATTTTGCTTGTTTAGTTTGGAAAGGAGAAGACTGAGAGGGGACATGATAGCAGTTTTCAAGTCTAAAAGGGTGTCACAAGGGGCGGGGGGGGCGGGAGAGAATTGTTTCCCTTGGCCTCTGATGATAGGACAAGAAGCAATGGACTTAAATTGCAGCAAGAGAGGTTTAGGTTGGACATTAGGAAAAAACTTCCTTACTATTAAATACTGGAATAAGTTGCCTAGGGAGGTTGTGGAATCTCCATCTCTGGAAATGTTTAAGAGCATGTTAGATAGACATCTATCAGGGATGATCTGATGTTGCTTGGTCCTGCCATGAGGGCAGGGGACTGGACTCGATGACCTCTTGAGGTCCCTTCCAGTTCTAGTGTTCTATGATTCCCTGATTCTATGATTTAGAATCTGACACACATGCAGCCAAGCAGGGTGGTGGATACATAAGAAAACAAACATATGCACATAAAGTTTAACTTTCAAAAATTGTCCTAATCGCTTTTAGAGAAAGTTATTTGCTTAGAAAACATTTTTTAAAAAGTTTTAAAATTAATTTTTAACCTATACTCAACTGCGACAAAATGGCTGTAAAACCAGCATAAAGTGATCCAAAACAGAAAGTCATATAGAAACTGTTTACATTATGTAGAAGTATCTGTAATGTGTGGTTAAAAGTATAATTTTGCAATCTGACATAAGAGTACACAGAACAGAGGCAAGTACATGTAGCATAGGTTTTAAAATGAGCTGAAACCAAGTCCTCACATATTCCACTTCAAGGCAGTTCAGATCATGGTCAAAACATTACAGCTTATGTCCATAAAACCTCTAGCACATGGTATCTGTAATATTTATGTTACTGATACAGCTTAAAAGAACTTGCACATAAGAAATAAGTACTCGGATAACAACAAAAGAAGGAGGAATTGAAAGGAATGTGAGAAGGGAAAAGAAAAAAAAAGGAGTGGCCTGTGGTTTGATAATATTTTCAGTGATCAACATATCCTCCACTACACTGAAATGATTTAACTGCTCTCCATTGATGTTGATTCCACTCTTCCAATTCATCCACCTAATTACCATTTCGTGGCAGGCTGTGAAGAGTTTTGGTGACTTACCGTGTCTTCTTGTTTCATAACGCTCTTAACTGGGATTTGAAGGAGGGTATCATATAAAGTTATATCTGTAGTGCAGTCAATTTGTTTCCCTTAATAGGCTGATACGGTTTGTGTCGATGCCCTGCTCTGCAAGAACTTTCAACACTAAACAAGAGCTCTACGTTGCTGAATGCTTTTTCATAGTCTACAAAGGCAATACATAACAGGAACTTGTATTCCCATGAGTGTTCCAATAGCTGGTTTATAGTGAAAATATAATCTATTGTGCTGAAAATTCCTTTGAAAGCCTGCCTATTTTCTTGGCTGTGGGTCATCCAGACTCTGTGACAGTCAGTTTGTTATTATTTTGGTGAACAGCTTGCAGACATGTGAGAGCAGGCATATTGGATGACAGTTCTTCACAATCGTGTTGGACTCCATACAGCAGGACAATTAACACTTTAGAAGCAGATCTCAATATAATAAAAATGTGAAAATTACCAAATATGGAGAAGGATTTTTAAAAGCAAAATAAGAGTTAAGGTGCAGATTTGTAAAGATATTTTGGCACCTACCTCACATTGATTTCAATGGAAGTTAAGCTCCTAAAGACCTTTAAAAAGCTGGACCATAGTGCTTAATTCCTATTTAGTCTTCAATGGCAACTGCTTAACTCCTTCTGTACATTGGATTACCTCTCCCTATACTAAATCATCACATATTTAAATTAATGCAAGTGTAGTGGTCAATTGCGGAAGAACTTTGTACGTGCTAGTTTAAGGGTGATGAGGCCTGCATTCTTTCCCCCCTTTCCCTTTTCCCTATATCTGATGAGCCAGAAGCAAGTCTTTGGGAACATATGCCATTTAAGATAAGCATTGTTGCCAGTATAGCAAGAACAAGTATAAGATAAGGGTAAAGGGCAAGAACGCATAAACAACTCTGTTTACCCTAACGTACTGATCACATAAACAGGGCCAAAGAACAAGAAGATCCAGATCAGAACCAGATCGATAACTAACAGCTAAGCCCTACATCAGCACTAATGAGTAACCCCTTGAAATTTCCAAACTGCCAAACAAGGCAGGAAAACTGTATTTAAGGCTGCCTCAGAGCCTAGCAAATCGGACCTCACTGATGGGCTTTGGGTACCGGCGCCTCGGAAGCTGAGACAACCTCCCACTTCGTCCGCAGCCTACCCAGGGTCCCACAGTCTTGCAGGAAGGGACGTAAGATATGCCACTTCTTTGTTATGTTGATCTTCCAGTTATGGGGCACAGCTGTTCGCTGTCAGGAAATAAACCACTTGTGTTTGACAGATACCTGTGTGGCGTATTTTGTACCTTGAGAGCCCAGTGTCGGACCTGAGACTTACTCTGGCCGGCTACAGCAAGTGAATATGAAAAGTGACCAAATAGATCTACATCTGGATAGTCCAGCAGTTCTTTTCGGTCTCCAACATTTGTGGTTCAATAAGTTGCTCTTTACACAGTTTGTAGGTGCCCACTGTAGAAGTCCTTAACTTGTTGACATTTTCTTCTGTATTGTGGAACATGTGGGGAAAACCAGCAAACCCTGGTGATAGTATGTCCTCTAGCCATTTCCTCACCCAGCAAGGTTGTAAGGCTGTTCAAAATGCTTCTAGAAGCTGTCATATGATCCATGTTAATCACTTTTAGAATGCTGCTTTCCTTAACATATTTGAAAAAAATATATAAAATATGCATGGCCTGACAGTGATAGCATTAGAACATGTGCTCCCTGGAAACCACTAACTACTGGAACAAACCATTGACTACACTCTTCAAATTGTGCTGTTTCTGTTAAGATATTTCCCAAGTCATAAAATCTGAAATAGGAGCAAAGATCAAACAGGTTATCATCAACATGACTCCTTCCAGTCTTCCTACTATTACTTTAGAAAAACAGTTCATGAATTTTACATTCCCCTACATGTTGTAAAGGACATTAATTTTGTACTTAGACAGCTTTCAATAAGCACACTGAGCATTAGAGCAATGTAACATAGATCATGCAGACTGCAATGGAAATGGCCACAACCACCACCGGAACCAAGTAACTGAATATATTCTCAACTTGAGTTCAACCGCCTATTCTCTTAATGTATGTGTTTCACCTCAGAAGAACAGAAACCACAGAAGGAAAAGTAGGATCCACAACAAGTGAAGGTGGGACTAAAGCCCAGATTCTTCCTGTAGCACCCAATAATAATAATATAGTTATTATTACTACAATAGAATTCAAAAGCCCTGATGTAGATCTAGGCTCATTATGTAAGGCACTGTTTAATCACATAGAAATATATAAGAAAATAAGAATGGCCACACTGGGTCAAAGCAATCAAACCCAGACTCCTGTTTTCCAACCATGGTTGGCGCCAACTGTTTCAGAGGGAATGACCAGAACAGGGTATTTATCCAGCTGGTGGTCCAGTCCCAGCTTCTGGAAGTCAGCAGTTTAGGGACACCAAGTGCATGGTACTGGATCCTGACCATCTTGGCTACTAGCCATTGATGGACCTAACCTCAATGGACCTAACTCATTAAACACATCTAGCTTCTGGCAAGTTGTTCTACAGGTTGATGTGCATTGTGTGAAGTAGTACTTCCTTATGCTTCCTGTACATCCCCTGCCTATTAATTTCATTGGGTGAACCCTGGTTCTGGTGTTATGTGAAAAGGTAAATAACACTTATTTACTTTTTTACACACTATTCTTGATTCTATATATACCTCTACGACATTTCACCCTCAGCTATCTCTTTTCTAAGCTGAACAGTCCCAGTCTTTTTTAAACCTGTTCATACAGAAGCTGTTCCATACCTCGACATCAGAAAAGCTTCACCTCCAGTACCTCTTTCTGCCTCCTGACATTAAAAATAAGGGATTGCAGGATTACAACCCTTCTGCCATCATTCTCTTCACCAAACAACTGATCAAAATTCAGCTGATCATAGCAGCTTTGGAGACTAAGGTTCATACAATAAGTTTTAGCAGAATTGGCTTTATACAATGGCAAATTCCAATTGGAAGTTGAATGTAAATTATAAAACACCCAACCCACATCACCATTGTCCTTAACATCAGTTTCCTAATATTATTTCAAAGCCTTTTTATTTTATAGCAAAGGGTTGAGGAATTTTTGAAAAATTAGAGACAGCTACCTCAAGAATCTACATGGCTTTGTTTCTCTCCATCCCGCTTTTGTAAAAAGCTTATTAAAACCGAGCACTTATCTCAGCACTACTATTAGCCAGCATGCTGTTTGATAGCAAGACAGTCACAGAAAGGAATAGAAGGCTGCCGCTGTGAAAAGAATCTTGCAGAAATGCTGGAGGTCTGCTTTCCTGGCAGGTAAGGAAACACAGGACTCCAGAATCTTACAGCCTAAGCATGCATGACCTTTCTTAAGGATGTCATGTTCTCATTGGCTTCAATGGTGCAAAATTTAGCACAAGATCAAAAAGCTACACCTGTATAAATATATAGAAAAAAAATTACACAAGTACACCTAACTAGAAAATGGATACATTTATAAGAAAAGAATCTTATCTCCAAGTATGTATGTATCTGTCTACAGACAGCCCCAAAATTTCAATTTTCTAAAGGACTGCTGAAATGGACAACATCCGCCAGAAGAAATATGAAGATGTAAGAATATTATTGAGTCCTTCCCCTTTCCCAGTGAAGAGAGTGTTTTAAATGAACCGTGTACAAAGAGATAAATGGAGAGAAAACAGAACTAGAGATGTTAAATTCTACACAACTCACCCAAGCACCTGTAGGGAACCACAATGTGAGGGTGACTCTTGCACTGCTTCCGTCCCCTCTTGCACCAGTTTTGGATGGTCACAGGCTGGTTGGCTTCCACAACATTGGTAATTTGTAATTCAGGATAAACCTAATGTTTGAAATACAAAGAGAATAAATATAATTAAAGGCATACTTACAGTGCTATTAAATATTGTTGACAGACATCAAAGTGATGTCCAATATCACGCCTTCCCCCAGCTATTATGTAACCATCATTCATCAATTCTATTTCATGTCATGAATTTACCTTGTTACACGTTTCATCCAAGTACAAGCTCCATTAAGAAAACAACCACCAATAATTATCAACTACGATTGTGAATTTGGTGACACCCAACTAGGGATATGAATGGGTAACTGATTAACCAGTTATACAGTACGCATCACCCTTACCAGGTGATACTTATTGGTAACCGGTTAACTGGCGCCTGGGAGCAGCCCCCTGCTTGTGGCCGGCCACTGGCAGAAGGCTGCTTCAGCCCCACTGGACCCACTGTGGGGTGGGCTGGTAGGTGGCAACCCCATGGGGCCGGTGGAGCCGAGAGCAGCAGCCCTGTGGATTGGGGTCTGCTCCAGCTGTGCTGGAGCGGCCACTCACCTGCGGGATCCCGCTTAATTGTTTAACCCGCTAAATGTAACGTTTAACAGGTTAAATGATTAAATGGAATTTTATATCCCTACACCCAACCTTTTTTTTTTAACCTTAAATTACTCCCTCCCCCCTTGAATCCATCTCCACCAGAACTGAACATATCAATCCCTATTCACCTTCATTTTATTCAGCTGAGTGTGAACAAGAGGGGATCTCCCCTACTCATTCCATGGCCAGTCCACCAACCTCCCCTCAAGACTCAAACCTCCCTTCATTTCTCAAGTTTAATCATGGACTTATCCTAACTCAGAAGCCCCGTTTTCCCTAAGATGGTTGCACTCAAAGTCTATTTCTGAATGTCTGCTATCACTTTCCCAATGCAGCCATCAGCTGCCTCCACACTGGCAGTCTGCTGAATCTGTTATTCATTTGCACGCTTATAGTTATTGCTGTTTCCTCCTTTCTGACTTTGCTTACTTGCTCATCTCAAAATCAAGTCTGTTCCAAACACTGCATTATACTGCTGCACCCGCACGTGGGCTGACAGTCTTAGTAGTTCCTTTCAGGGCTGGAGCAATAAGTTCCTGTAATCGGCATGATTCCAATCCACCCCCATCTGTGCGCTCCCATCTCCCTCAGTCCTACATACACTCTACCTTTTCCTTTGTCATTTCTAGACCTATCTGCTCTCCTCTGTCAGCGGTCAATATTGGTGCTAAATATCTATATGATCAGTGAACTCACTCCCAATAATCTAGCTTCTCCGTATCGTCTTCCGAAAGGAATTGAAAACTCATCTCTAATGCTGACCACAATCTGTCAAACCAGGCTCTCACATAGAATTTACTGCGCTACTAACATCCCTGTACTGCTCCAACCTAATCTCAACTCATTGTAACTGCTGTGCATTAAGATGCCTGAAAGAACAAACAATTCTAGAAGCTTAAAATTCTGCCTTCCATAAAGGGAGGTTTTTGTTTTGCTTTTTCTGTAGTTGGGAACTCAGTGTTGGTGAATGGAAAACACCTTGCAGAGTAGGAAACTTTTTTTCATGATGAGTGGAGTTTTAAAAATGCCTGATTCCTATTAAGGTAAATTATTGTTATTACTTGCATTCTCACAGCACATAAGAGACCCAATCAGAAGCAAGTTCCCATCCTGACAGCACTGTACAGAGTACAAATGACCCCTGCCCAAAGAGTCTACAACAGGCCTGCACAACTCGGAAAGCAGCGAGGGCCATATTACTCCAAAGAAAACATCTGTGGGCCACAAGTAGGGTTGCCAGATGCTCTCCCAAAAAATATCGAACATGCGGGCTAAACATTTTTGTCGGGCATACAAAAAAAACCCTGCACTGCCCGGCTTCAGCACGCAACCACAGATTTTGTTGAAATCTCAAGATTTTGTTGAATAAATTCACACACAAGGGAAAGACTCACAGTCACACACAAAGAGAAGAAATATCTCACGGCGCAAAATTTGTTCCCTCTGATACAAGTTATAATATTGACGGGGCATAGATTTTACCAGCTGGCGAGCTGTGATGGGGCAGGGCCGCCCAGCGGCGGTGAGGGCAACCTGCCCCACACTCCAACAGCGCTGACCCCCGTGCTGCACGGGGAGCGCGGCATCCTGACAGTGGTCTGCGCCATGCAAGCGGCTGCCCAGCTGAGCGGCATGCAGGGGGGCTGAGTCCTGCGACGAGAGCTGGAAGCGGGGGCGGGGCCGCACGCGGGCGTAGGGTGGGGCCAGAGCATGCGTGCGTCCCTGACGTCAGGGGGAGAGGTGCTGGCACAAGAGAGCGCCGCATTCAAAAGGGGAGTAGAGGAGAGCGGAAGAGAGGAGGGAGAAAATATTCCAAAAGTCATCACGGGCCGCACAGTGAACTCCTTCGGGCCGCATGCGGCCCGCGGGCTGTATGTTGTGCAGGCCTGGCCTACATTCTAATTAAAGAAAAAATAAAACAAGTGGGTGTAGCAAAGTCAGAACTGTATCTTTAATTAAAGTTGAAATTTAAAGTATAACATTTAAACAGTAATGATAAGTAGCAATACATATTTATGCTATTTTAGATGACTCTGAGATTAGCAGCATGGGGGTAATACAGGAAGGGATGGGTAGGATACAATATAAACATTAAATCATATGTTTATGGAAATGGGTAGTTCTCTCCTAATAGTCAGTTGAAGGAGATTGTAATTGAAATACTAGACAACAACATCTTGGACTGTATGTTTAAAAAACTTGATAGATTACATTTAAATAACTTATTACATGTCAGTTCAGGACAGTTACCTTCTATGGATCAATTATTGAAGGACATAATTATTGGGCTAACAGATTAGCATGTGATGCTGAACTTTCATATCTGAAAAGATGAACACCATCCTGTATATCCCATTTAAGATATGTCATTAATTACTGCTATAGAAAGGGAAGGGGGAAAATGAATATATATCTCATCTCCATGATTAAACCACTGTACTTCCAATATTATATGGAACAGTCCCTCTTTTATATTGGATCAGATGCAGTTTCTTCGAATAGTGAAAGTGACAGGTTTTGGGATTTTTGACTTCTAGGACCATTATTTATCTCACAAAGCAAGAAATTCAAACAATATGGGCCTATGTGAATAAGATGGTTGTGGAATTTACAACAAGTATTTCTGGCTTGGTTCTGTTCCACTTGCTCTGCAGCAGATGCCCGCCCACCCACTCATGAAGGCCAGGCACAGGGGCTGACCCTGCACTGCCAGCGCTCCAGCCCAGGAAGCGGGGCCAAGGCTGACCCTGCTCTCCCAGCGCCCTGGGGCTGACCTCGCACTTCCTGGCACTCCGGCCTAGGGAGCGGCCAGGGCTGACTCTGCTCTGCCAGGGCTCTGGCACCCTGCCGCTCTGGCCAGAGAGCGGAGTTGAGGTGGGGGCCTCACCCTACTTAGCTGACGCTCGGGCTGGAGGCAGGTCCAGGTGGCCTGTCCAAGTGGGCATTGGCCTGTCCAAGTGGGCTCGTCTGTCTATGCCACTGCAATATTGTGAATGAGATAAAAACTTTTCACCCTGAAACCTGGTGTTTCTTCCATTCAGTCCTCCTCATTACCCTTGCTCTGATAGGCGAGTTCGCAATCCTGATTGGCTGTGTCTACACTGGCATGATTTTCCGCAAATGCTTTTAATGGAAAAGTTTTCCGTTAAAAGCATTTGTGGAAAAGAGCGTCTATATTGGCACGGACGCTTTTCCGCAAAAGCACTTTTTGCGGAAAAGCGTCCGTGCCTATCTAGACGCACTTTTCATAAAAAAGCCCCGATCGCCATTTTCGCGATTGGGGCTTTTTGCAGAAAACAAATCTCAGCTGTCTACACTGGCCCTTTGCGCAAAAGTTTTGCGCAAAGGGACTTTTGCCCGAACGGAGCAACATAGTATTTCAAAAAGCACTGATTTCTTACAGTAGGAAGTCAGTGCTTTATGAAATTCAAGCGGCCAGTGTAGACAGCTGGCAAGTTTTTCCGCAAAAGCAGCTGATTTTGCGGAAAAACTTGCCAGTCTAGACACAGCCATTATGTTCCTGTTCATTTTCATAGCAGTACCAAAACGGTTTAGTTAGGGTTCCATGATGCTAGTAAGTTTCAAGCTGCCACTGGTGTGTAAACCCTACTACCCAAAAGCGCATAAGCAGTTTTGGGAGCAATGGATGAGTAGCAACAGAAGGATTTGTTTTGATGTGTAGACTAAATGCAATATCCTAGAGGGCGGAAGTTTATCACTCCACATTTAAACCCCCAATAGACACCTTAAACTGAATTTCAGATGGCATCATTAACAATACCTTTGGCCATAAGATATGATGCAATGTCAATGAAATATTCCCACTGAAGAATTTTTCTCACAGCCACCGAGTAAGTCAGACCCATAATGGAAATATGGCTGCTGTGCATAAATACATCTTTAAAAAAAACCCTAATGACTACAAAATGTCAAGTTTTAAGTGTTATTAGAATTAGAAAAAAAAGAGAGAGACACAGACAGAGGCAGAGAGAGAGAAAAAACACAAACCTGAAATCACTGACAAAAGTGTACGCAGACTTCAGGGCTCCGATATAGGAAATCTTTCCTATTCAGGACATTTAAGCACATATTTAAGTCCCAATGAAGTCAATCAGATTTGAACACATGGTTAAAGATAACCACATGCTAAGGTCAGAATTAACAATAAGATCAGAATTAACAATTGATGTGACACCTTGTTTAAACAATAGTATTAAGACACTGATTAAGACAAAATAGGATAATTTATCCACAAAATTTGCAGATGATACAAAACTGCTCAAGACAGCTAAGTCCACAGAAGACTGCAAAGAGCTTCAGGATGATCTCATAAAACTGGCTGAACAGGCAACAAAATGGCAGATGAAATTCAATGTTGATAAATACAAAGTAATGCACATTGGAAAACACAACCCCAACTATACATATAAAATGATGGAGTCTAAATTAGTGGTTACTGCTAAAGAGAGAGATCTTGGAGGCATTGTGGATGGTTCTCTGAAAACATCCACTCAATGTACAATGGCAGTCAAAAATGAAAATCAAATATTGGAAACCATTAGGAAAAGGATAGATAACGAGAAAGAAAATTTAATGCACTATATACATTCAGGATGTGCATGCAACTTCAATTGTGTGTACAGAAGTGATCACCTGATCTGAAGAAAGATATATTGGAATTGGAAAAGGTTCAGAAAAGGGCAACAAAAATTATTAGGGGTATAGAATGGCTGCCATATGAGGAGAGATTAATTGGACAGGGACTTTATAGCTTGGAAAAGAGAGGATTAAGGAGGGATATGACAGAGGTTTATAAAATCATGACTGGCACAGAAAAAGTAAATAAGGAAAAGTTATTTACTCCTCTCAACACAAGAGCTAGGATTTCCTAAAAGGCAGCACATTTAAAACAAACAAAAGTATTTTTTCACATAATGCACAGTCAACTTGTGGAACACCCTGCCACAGGTTGTTGTGAAGTCCAAGACTTTAACATGGTTAAAAAAGTATGAGAAGAATTCATCAGTGGCTATTAGCCAAAATGGGCAGGAATGGCCTCCCTAGCCTCTAATTGTCAGAGCTGGAAAAGGGCAACGAGGGCTGGATCACTTGATGATTACCTCTTTATACCTCTTTAGTTCATTCCCTCTGGGGCACTTGGCATTGGCCACTGTCAGAAGACAGGATACTGGGCTGTACTGACCTTTGGTCTGGCCCAGTATGGCCAGTCAGAGTGTGTATATATCCTCTAGCAGTAAGGAAACCTTGCAATAAGGTGCTTTGTAGAGGACAGTCACCATGAGGGTTGCCAGGTGTCCGGTATTGACCCGGACAGTCCAGTATTTTCGCCTCCTGTCTAGTAAAAAAAAAATTAAGAAAATACTGGACACCTAAAATGTCTGGTATTTTCTGACTTTTTCCCGGCCAGGAGGCGAAAATCCTGGGTGCTTACCTGGTTCCGCAGGGGAGTTGTCTGGCACGGAGGAGGAAAACAAGATGGCGGACTGCTGCCAGCAGCCTGTTAGGGTCAAAAAGCCCCAAAAGCATTTCTTAAAGGGGCCACGCTGGGTTTTTTTCCTCCCCCTCAACAGAATTTTTTCCTCAGTGGTTTTTTTTTTTTTTTTTTTTTGGCGGGGGGGGGGTGTTTGGTATTTCTGGTTAAACCATCTGGCAACCTGTGTCACCATTCCCAGACACTGGGAATAGCTTGAGACTATTAACTAAATCTTTCACAAAAGTGTGGCTCTGCATCATGCCTATTGGTGGACTCCAGATGAGGCTTGGATAAAGATGTCACCAGAAGAGGGTAGACAGACTCCTTCCTGAGCTGCTATTAACACTAGGAGCATAAACTCATGAGTACGGTTCATAAACCAAAGGAAAAGGATTTGTATCTGTAACACTGTGCTCTCAAAACACAGCTTATAACATATCTATCAAACTGCTGAATAAAGATAGATGTCTTCTAAATATACTGATGTCCTTTAGTCCTTTGCAGGAGCTGCCTGCAGGTGGAGAATTAAATGAAAGTGGCCCCCACGGCTGCCTCGCTATCAAAGGCAGCAGTGCGGGGGAAAGGAGCCAATACACTTTTAAACCGGTTCTCTGAGTGTGTCAGCTACACAAAGCTGCCCGCTCCCACTTTGCTGCCTCCCACACAGTTGACAGGGGAGTTCTCCTATTGCATCTTCATGAGACCTGCCAAATCCATGCCCATTGCAGTGATCATAGCAGCACTGATTTAGCCCTTAGTCAATATAAAACCTACGCAAAGTCAGATTGGAAATACAGTAGAACCTCAAAGTTGTGAACATCAGAGTTATGAACTAACCAGTTAACTACACAACATCTGCAACAGTAAGCACAGTATCAGGCGGCAGCAAAATAATAAAGAACAGTACTATGTTAAATCTAAACTACTAGAAAAATAAAGGGAAAGCAGCATTTTTCTTCTGCATAGTAAAGTTTCAAAGCTGTATTAAGTCATTGTTCAGTTGTAAAGAACAACCATATGTTTTGTTCAGAGTTATGAACACTTCAGAGTTACGCACAAACTCCATTCCCAAGGTGTCTGTACCTCTGAAGTTCCACTGTCAGATGCAAATTTTTGACAGTAAGGGTAATTAACCACTGGAAAAATTTTGCAAGGATTGTGGTGGAGACTCCAACAAAGGGAATTTTTAAATCAAGACTGGATGTTTTTCTAAGATGTATGCTCTAGCTCAACTAAGCGATTGGCCCTGGAGCAGGAATTGATTTAGGGAATTCCCATAGCTTGCTGCGGTGGAAGAGTCAGATTAAATGATCAAAATGGTCCCTGTTGGCCTTAAAATCTATGAACTTAACAGATCCACATCTACAAAGGAGACATGTCCTAAGCACTATCACACTAAAATCTATTAGAAATTGCTAGAAGGAGTCTTCACTACTAATCATATGTACTGACATAATTCATTATGCTCTGTAAATAGAATCAAGCAAAAGGCTGTAAAGAAATATTAGAACAAATATATTGGACAAGTAGATATTTCTCTATTATATCTATTGTCAATTCCAATATATGAAAGCACAGTATTTCCTTCTTGACGTAGCCCAGTGGTATCCATCAACCCTGTCTGGTTTGAATACAGCAATCTCTGCTTGCTCATTATACCATTTCTTAGATCACAATGTTTATTGTTTCCCAATAGTTTTACAATGTTTGTAGTAATATCAACTCAACTATTCCATGAAAATTTTACCAGTTGACTGGTATTGGTCTGTAAAAGCATTTTAACTAAAACTATTCTGTATCAGTAGCTAAAGCTATACATTAGCTCACCTGAGATTGAGAATATGCACTGTAAGCATATTGGCACTTTAAATAAAAATACTTTGTGTATAATCCTTTTTCTCTCTCTTGATTTGAAGAATTGAAGTATGTTTTTCAGGACACGCCAGAACCAAGGCCCCAATATTTCCAGGGGGCAGGGAAGGGAAAGGTGGGGGAAGAGAGGGAGAGCTTTACCAGGATGGTATGATTAAGAGCTATTTTGCTAGTGGGAAATAGCAGATAGATAATGAGACTAAAGCTCATTGCTAGAAGAATAAAGGTATTGCCAATTATGCTGCTGTAACGCCTGGATACCCTTTACTTGTTGTCTTCTGCATCCAAGGTATTTCATGGAGGAACCACAGACTAGATGAAGCTGTTTAGAAATAAAATTAGAAACTAGCTTGCACCTTCAGCATTTGGCTTGAACATCTGGCAGTCAGAAAACTTGAGTGGTTTATAATTAATACACAAAAGTCACTCACTTACTAAACTCTCAATTTGGGCTGAAATAGTAGAGGGGGGAAAAAAGCCCTAAGTATTTCCCATCTCAATTTGAGTGGACTGTCTGTTGTACTCTGGTCAGAAATCTATGCTAAACAGCGAAGGGAAAGATTGGGTCTACCCGATTCAAAATGACAGTCATGAATAAACATATATTCTTCTTACTGTTTCCCCTCATCCATCCTTTCATGATCCTTCCAAAAGTGGGTTGCACCCCACTTGCTAGATTCGGTTTTAAATTATATCAAATTCTTCAGGATGAGGCTAAAAATCAACTGGATTGCAAATTATAATTCTCTATTCTCTGCAGATTTAGTGGAACAAAAAGTGGACAGTCATAACACACACCCATTAACAGCAGGAGGAAGCACTGGTGCTATTTGGTGGGATCGATTCAGGATCTCAAATCTGCTAATTTTTTTCTAGTATTTGTATGCCTCAAATCTGACTCCATCTCCAGGTACTGGTGATGGCAGTAGCATCTTTATTTACATAAAAACAAGGTCAAAACTTCACACACAAAATCAAGTAAAGGGGAGACACACTTTAAAAAAGAAAACACCATAAGCCTGGAAACACTGGCACAACAGTCCAAAATAAATCAACGAGAATGCAGAGAAAAATCACATCAAGCAACAACATTTTAATTTGTTTGGCAAAATAAGACAAGGCCCCAAAACAGAGACAACCAGATTTTGTTACTAGTTAGCCAAATCTAAAATCTTTGTTCCCTGTGGAAAAGTCAAGAAATTTCTTGCAGCTCAACTGTTTCATACTTTTTAATATATCATTATTAAAATGCCTAGATTGCATTAATCCCCACAAAATATTCACTGAAGTCTTAGGAGAACTGATTTTAAAAGAGCAGTAGAAACTTTAATGGACATACAACAGGTAAAAAAAAAATCTTCAAGCTTCAAACAGATTCAGGAAAGTCTTTTGATCATCTAAATGAAATATCTGACAGACAACATTTTAGAAGCACATTTCAAAGGAATCCGTACATTCAATATTCAATCTTCAGGAAAGTGGCTGTTGTATAATTGATTATGGAAAATAGTGTTCTTGAAAACTTAGAGTGAGGATTTTTTGGAAAAGATAATTAAACTATGTTCTGAACACAGAAAATGTCTTCTATCACAGGTTTCTCCTATACCACCTTAGAATTTGATGGAAAGATTATTTCAACTAAATTTTAAGGGTTCAAAAAGTTCTTTTATCAAGGTCGCCAGAAGGCAGAGCAAGTCTAGCAAGGTGGTAGCTCAACAGCGCATAGAGCAAAAAGTAGTAATTTTTGTTCCTGACTTAGCTGGACCTGTGAGGTACAGTTACACTGAGGAATCCTGTGCAGGCATATTGCATATCTTGCCCCGGAAATATGTCTACTGAGCAGTGACAGTTTTGATAGCGATTTTGATGTTCCCACACACATTACGTATTGCAAAAGTGGATGCCATTCTGGATTCCTGAAGCAGCATTGTTACTGGGAGCAGGGACTCTTGGGCATTGAAGGATGGAGATAGAAGTCCCCGATGAACTAGCACAGCTGCAATGCTTGTAGCATCTGATCCTAACCACAGATTAGACATAGCTAAATAGCCCATTCTTAGTATGGTTACTAACAAGTACCTAAGCACTTGCAACATGGCCAGTTGTGTCTGAATTCAAGCCGTTGTGCTGTGTTGGGAGATAATATTCAACTAACATTGTCCTTTTTTACAGATCTTATTTACATATTAGAGAGAGACTTGAGGGGTAAGAATTGTACATCCTTGCAGTAAGATTTAAGCCTCAGTTCAGACTCACAAAGTATGTGTTTTTAAAGTTTAAATGTAGTCTCTATTGTTCTGCTATGTGGTTTTAAGCTTTCTTCTTGTAAAGTACATACATTGCTTTATATATAGATAAGTGACAGCAGGGTTCATCTAACACTGAACCTACTATAAACATTCAAAGGGACTTTGCAGAAAGCAGCATGTACTCCATAAGGTCTCTACCCATCCACTTCTATCATGATGCCTACAAGAAACTGGCTCCTGACTCACAGCTAGAGTGCCCGACAGCTGGAGAAAGTGGAAAAGGGAAAAAAGTATGTTCACATGATTCGGAGGCATTAAATTGAGCACACGCTTATCGGTCTAATCATGGGCTCTTACTACCATTATCCTCACTCTCTATCCCTTCAACTCTCCTATTGTTTGGTACAGTCATTGCTTTGTTTCAGTTTAGGATTTTGAACTCTTTAGGATTATATCTTCCCTATGTTCTTGGACTGCACCTACCACAACAGGACTGATCTTTATTGGAGCTCTTGAATCCTACCATAATATAAATAATCCAGTAACATTAGTCATCACCTGTAGGAAAGCAGAGAAAATGGCAACATATCATGTCTCTTAGGCTCATGGGCTATCTTGCCTAGATGAAGGAAATGCGGATACTGGAGTGGTGGACATCTAGAAATCTCCAAGGACTAAATCTGTAAACAGAAAGAACAGGAGCTACACAGATTTTTTTTTAAAAGGTATTCGGCAAGACAGAATGTACATGATGCTTAAAAAATAAGCCTATATTTTAAGGAAGGTCAAGTTAAATAATGGCCCCTTCTGGTTCAATCTATGAAGAGCATTTTCAGTGTCTTACAAATGCAACATCTGCATAAAAGAGAGAGATAAGAAATGAAAGAAGTAAAGCAACAAACACACCCTCACTTGTCTGTAGTAAAATGTATGAATGGGCACTGAATTCTCCTCAATGCAGAGTCAAAAGGAAACCACTGCCCCTCAGCTCAGTAGTGCTAGCACTAGGGATGTGAACAATTAGTCGACTATCCGATAAGCACCAGTCGACTAGTCGCGCTTTCACTTTCCTCTCCTCTCCCCATGAGAAGCACATTTTAAAGCAGCAGAGCTGCCTGGAGCCAGCTGGGGTCTCCCCAGCTGACTCCGAGCTCCATGTAGCGCTGCTGCTCTGAAATCCCCTGCTGGCTCTGTGCTTCCCGCAGAGCTTTCGCCTTTGAAGTTAGCAACAGCCCTTATCGACTGTTCGGTTAGCCGATTAATCTAAATTTAACATCCCTAGCTAGCACTATGCTTTTATATTTTTGTTAAGAATCTACTTTTATGCGTTGGGGACCGGTCTGTTTTTGCAAGTGTTCTGCAGAACATTCCACCTTCTCTCTCCTAGGCAGAATGCAATGAGAGGTCTCACTTTCTCAGTTCACTACACTGTTATATGAGTCAACATTATAGCATTTGATTTTCAGTCAAACCTATTCCAGTTCAACTGTTTTATATTGTACCTATCCAAAGTCAATGCTCTTCCTCTCAACCTTCCCTCTCTTCATCTACAAACAGAAGCAAACGAAGGTCAAAGTAAAGTAGAGACATTTACTCATTCTGTACTTATATTTCTCGCACTTGATTTGCCATCCGTATTGTCCTCAAAATTCAGTTCTTCAATATCGTTTTTCTATTGGTCCCTAAAAAGATAGTAGGCTAAGAATAACCTGCATATGAAGAGATGATTTATTTGCCTCTTCCTCCCATCTGAACAAAAATCAGTTTTCCTCTCCTTCATCCCCCCGCCCCCAAAAAATAAGCCTAGAAACATTTGTTTATATAATACCAACTGCTTTCCAAACTAACACAGCACTAATTGACATCACACAATGCTATGTCTCACCTTTCTACCCATGCTGTTAAATCTCGCGCACTGTGCAGTCTCTAATCCCACAATCCTGCAGTGGCAATGAAAAGATTCCACAAGTAATTGGCCAGATTCACCAAGAGATTAATTTAAGCAACTGGCAAGGAAGTAGGTATTGACACCAGGCCTGCAGCATACCATCACCTAGTGAGAGGAGTCAAAAGAACAGGCAACATTCTCCATTCCAGTCAAATAGAAAAATCACCCTTCATGTGTTTCAACAGTATCAATTCCTCCGTAATCCCCCTCTCCTCTAGCACCAGTGTAGTTCCATGTTACTCTTCCTCTTCATTAATTTCTCTCCAGGTCCTTCCCAAAATAGAATCAGCCAATGTAGAATGTCTTGGTGACTTTAGCAGAATCCCAATGATTCATACCAATGATTCACACACACTCTCATACACCTCTCTCACAAGAGGACGGGGGTGGCTGACAGACCTGACCCAACCCTCCCTGCCCAGTGTTCACCATCCTCCATGCCTGGCTGGGCCCCTGGGACAGACCCACCTCTCCTAGTACCTGGTGCTGCATCTTCTCAAGGCAACATGTGGGGCATACGCAAGGTCACAGGCCCCCATCACCAGATCTCTGTGAGGATTCACATCAGAACGAGGCCAGAAGCACAGCAGCAGCTTTGCAGGAGGGCAGGGACAGCACCTTCTTCCAGCCACATGGGGTGGGGCTGGGAATAAGGATAAACTTGGCCCATTTCTTTGCAGAGATCATCTCTTCCTGCCTCCCACTCCCCTGTGGATAGAAGCAGTTTGTCCCGTCCTGCCCATAGAAAAGCAGCTAACATCCCCAAGCTGCTGCTGGCCACTGACACAACCCAGCAACCTACTGTCCCCTGGATAAAGCACAGGCAGGAAGGGATTAAGCCCTGAGGATAACTTCTGCACCAGAGCCCAGGGAACCTGACTGCAGGGCTTCTTCAGTCAACCAGACCAGATAGGTGGCTCAGCAGGGGAGGATGTCATGGGACAGAAAAGGGTGTGTGAGCAGTGTGTGAAAAGGGTGCTAAGCCCCTGCCCCATTGGCTGTGAAGCCTGCAGGGACAGGGCACAAACAGGTTGGAAACAGCTTTCCTCCTCCACCACTCCAGAGCTTAGCAGAGGGGCAGAGAATCTTTCCTGTGCCCGAGCTGTACAGGGCCTTTGGCACATGCAGGGCTTGGCTCCTCCTGGTCAGTGTCCTGAGTCAGAGAGTTTTGAGTTTTTCATGATTCCAGCCTAGCCAGAGGCAGAGGAAAGGGGGAAGAAGGAGCCTGCCAAACAGGCTGTTGTGAGCTGAATGATCCGACCAGCAGCTAGCTCTCTGCACAGTGCTGGGAGCAGGACGCCTCCTGCTGCAGGGTATACTGAGGAGCAGAAGAGCTGAGAGGGTGAAGGGGCACCGCATAGAGAGGACAGTGAAAAGGGAAGTATGTAAAGACCAATGGGTGGACGGCAGAGATGACATGCAACTAGCCGCCACCTGCCCATACACCAGCCACTGCAGCAAGCCGCCTGTGCTGGCTGGAAATGGGGCAAGCGGTGTGTGTGGAGGTGGAAGGCTGCTGGCCAATAGAAAGTACACAGGAAGGGCTGCACTGATGGACCAGGTAGGGGGAGTGGCTTGCCTTGCACGCTGCAGCTCTGCCTGACCACCAGCCTTGCACACCCATCCCTTTGTCAGCCAATGGACCCCCACCACTCACCACTTGTGGCTGGGCATCTGGCGAGCAAGGATCTGGCCACAAGTACTGATGTTAGGGAAGGGAGAGAGAAAATATAGAACAATTTGCCCGTTTTTAAGAAAAAGTAGGGACATCTGCAGGAGGGCTTAAATATGGGGCTGTCCCTTTAAAAATGGGGCATCGGGTCACCCTAACCAAAGCTGCCTTTGCCACAGTTATCCTGGTCAGGCCAATAGACTAATACAAATTTCAGCTGCCTGTACTGTGGCAGCTCCTCACTTCTTAGGCTGTCTTAGCAGGACTGTATATTTCTTTAAGAGCCTATTTACAGCAATCAAAACACTTGACTCTCATGTATGGCTGGCCCCATAATGATGTAGATGAAATATCAGTCTTTTGACACAGACTGCAAAATTATGCCATGATTTGTTATTTTGCCCCCCCCCCCCTTTTGTGTGTCTTTTCTAAGCAATTTATGCCTAAGGGTAGAATAAGGTTTTTAAGATGAAGAAAACTAGCAAACTGTTTAAGAATTAATTCTGGGGAAATACTCAAAACCTATGAGATTATAGTTTAGTTTCCTTGATATATGACAACATATTTGGGAGCTCCTAGATATTGGCGAATTATACATATTTAATTATCATATTAGCTACTGAATCAGTTTCACAATTTTGAGCTACAAAATTTCTAAATGCATCTTTCTGACAGACTGGGACAGATGTGTATCTGAATGAACTACAGTTTTGCTTATTAAGTAGATTAACATTACACTTCTAAATGTTAGCACACATTCTATAAATGTGCCTTTTAAACATTTCTCTATTCAGACATTCCAAGTTTCATCACTTTACGAAATGACCTACTTTATGACAATGTTCTCCTAGGCCTGTGGGTGAACTGTCACAAACTAACAGGCTTGGGAACTCATTTTTTAATAATCTAATTAATTTATGCATTCTTGAGTTTACTATGGAACTAGCCAAAGGGTAATTTGCTAATCTAAAAATCTAGATCAAGTTTTATTCATATCCCAGGAGAAAATACAGCTGTGATTTCATTTTTTATGAAACTCACTTTGGGGGTTAACTTCAAAAATATAAAACAGTATCATATGCTTAAACTCTGAAATGGTGATTGTGCTCAGAGCAATTCAAAATGCACTACTGCATGCATGGACTATGGCTTAGTACTAAATTGAAGAAACAGTATGTTCTAGGAAATATGCAGCCAAAGAGATATCTTAGCTGAATATATGGCCCTTAGACTGATTAGTTTTGTTATTTTTATCTACGAAAAGTTAAATATGAGGGACAAAAGTACTTAAAGTACATCTGCAGAAGATATTCAAATAAGTGTTTTCTGCTACTTATTTGCTGTTGTTACAGTAGCTTGCATTTAAAATTTATATATAAAGCTCTTGGGTTTGGTCTATAGAGTGTATGATTTGTGTAGCAGTTACTCAGATTGCTGGGTAACCCACATACCTAGTGTGATTCACTGTCCCATGCAGTGGCACTTAGACCACTTACAGTGAGAGATAAGAACAAGTGAGCCCTACAGCCTAAGACTACTGGCTTTATAGTTCAAGCTGTAGAGGTTCCTACAGTTCTCTCCAGAGGTCCCAGGTTGAAATCCACCTGTTAGCAATTACAGCTAGACTAGCATTTTTCTTGTAGCTGAACAGTAATATATATAACAAATGGAATACAGCATATGTAGTTTTTTCCATCCTATTGGATACTATAATCTTTAAAAAAATTCACATGCCTCTGAAAATTTTTCACCTACTGTTATAACACCCACCCCCCCTTAGGTTATTAGAATAGAAAGAGGAATATTTTTGCCTTAATCATTCTTTCAGCTTGTTTCCTTAGTACTTATCACTGCACTTCATGCATACTTAGTTTCACAGATGTCCCCACATCGTTACTCTGTCTTCCCTGAGTCGATCTTTCACATACAGTAATGGGACACAGAAAAGGAAAAATTGACAAAGGGGAGCTGGGGACTTTTTTTGGACTCTGGTTGAACATGAATGTTAAGGTTACAGGGTTGGGGTTTTTTTCCCCCTTTTTAGAAACAATAAGTGACTCCAGTGCTACAAACAAGTTTTAGAAAGAGAACTCTATATAGTCAAGTCCTGCCTACACACCAGTACTAGATATATAACCTTCATTTGGAGGAACCACTGAAGGTGCAGAGTGCTTCACTTCATGTGCTCATTTTGCCCTTTACTTCCTTTGAAATTCCATGACAGGGACCATCTGGATTGTGTGTCTTGTTCCTGCTTAACAGGCCAACATGTGTTCCGTTAACGTCTTAAGCCATTCATGCCACAAAAAGGAAGAAAAAAAGTGGCATTTAAATCATTCCTTTATCTTGATATTTTGACAGTTACTCATATAAACAAAGAACAGACAAACACGCACACACACAGAACCCGTGTCCTTGATAGCAATTAATGTCTATTATTCATTTATAAATCAAGTCAGAGCCAACATAAGCAAACTGGGCCTGCAGAATGCATAAGAGAAGAGCTGATGTAAGGTAATATGGCTTTTTCTTCAACTCCCAAGGCACATCATCAGGGAGTTTGTTTGATGTATGGCTAGGAAAGGGAAGTTCTGTATGTACAATGTAATATTTAATATTCTTCATTAGCTAATAAAAACAAGCCAGTGTTTTGATGACTCATTTTAATAAAATACTGCTTATTTTAACTCAAACTCTGCTACATTTCGCATCTGGGGTGAGAATAGAGCAAATCCATTGATGCTGCACTCTCTAAATGCCTCTGACAGTTTGGGAAATTTGATTTGTAAAATTTTGAATTCTGGTTGATTTTATTAAATTGTTTCATTATCAAATGCCTCAGTGTACACTGAATTTGTTTGCTCCCAGGGCAAGTGTCATCTCCCAGAACAGCCTCCCATTCAAATAAAGGAATCTTCAAATAATGGAATAGCTACAGCATCAGAGAAAAACTAGTTCTACCCAGGTTGCCTGCTGGTGGAAGTGTTAGAGCAGTTAAAGATCCCCAGCAAAAAGAAGGAAAAAGAAACAAGATGGTGGGACTTCATTTTAAGAAAATTAATCCACCAGACGCTGGGAGGTTCAGGGAAAACAAAGAAACATGCTCTCGGACATGGGGAACTTTTTCACAAGTAAATCTGAACAGAGAGAAGGAGCTTGCTGCAGGAGTCAGAAGAGACTCCATGACCAGGAAGAAAAAAAACACTGAGCTAGGGAAATGACATCCAGGATCCAAATATACTCAACTTGGTTATTAAAACCAGTTATCAATTCCCTCCCTCAGAGTTATTATTTTGACTCTGAGGTCAAGATCTCCAAGAGATCTTGGAGTTCTCGTGGACAGTTCTCTGAAAACTTCCACACAGTGTGCAGCGGCGGTCAAAAAGGCAAATAGGATGCTAGGTATTATTAAGAAAGGGACAGAAAATAAGACCCAGAATATCTTACTGCCCCTGTATAAAACTATGGTACGCCCACATCTTGAATACTGTGTACAGATGTGGTCTCCTCACCTCAAAAAAGATATTTTGGCCTTGGAAAGGGTTCAGAAAAGGGCAACTAAAATGATTAGGGGTTTGGAACGGGTCCCATATGAGGAGAGGTTAAAGCGACTGGGACTTTTCAGTTTAGAAAAGAGGAGACTGAGGGGGGATATGATAGAGGTGTATAAAATCATGAGTGGTGTGGAGAGGGCCGATAAAGAAAAGTTATTTATTAGTTCCTAAATAGAAGAACTAGAGGACACCAAATGAAATTAATGGGTAGCAGGTTTAAAACTAATAAAAGAAAGTTCTTCTTCACACAGCGTAGTCAGCATGTGGAACTCCTTGCCAGAGGAGGCTGTGAAGGCTAGGAATATAACAGAGTTTAAAGAGAAGCTAGATAATTTCATGGAGGTTAGGTCCATAAAAGGCTATTAGCCAGGGGATAAAATGGTGTCCTTGGCCTCTGTTTGACAGAGGCTGGAGAGGGATGGCAGGAGACAAATTGCTTGATCATTGTCTTTGGTCCACCCCCTCTGGGGCACCTGGTGCTGGCCACTGTCGGCAGACAGGATACTGGGCTAGATGGACCTTTGGTCTGACCTGGTACGGCCGTTCTTATGTTCTTATGACTGTGTCTACAAATCTCCTGTACTTCTTCTATGAGCTAAGAGTGTTTGGTTTAGAAATTCCTTTAAAGTTTCTGTCTGTTACTTGCATCAGCTGTCAGCTGTCCTTGAAAGACTAAATTATAAACCAGAGTACAGTAATTCCTCATTTAACACTATAGATGCGTTTCTGAAAATGTTCATGCTAAGCAAAACGTGCTATGCGGGGTCAATTTTCCCATTAAAAATAATGGAAAAGGTGGGGGTTGCATTTCAGGTGGTGATGGCAAAGTCAATTTTTTGTTGGTGCTGCGTCAACATCAACATTATATATCTAGCAACACAAGTCGCTGCAGTTTGTTAAAACACAAAGATAAACACGTGAGTGAGTGGAGGAGCACTGTGACCATGTGTATTCATCCGCTCATGCATATTACCATTGTTTTCACCAACTTATACTGCCAAATGAAGTAGTCCGCCACTTGATTATTTTCGTGCTATTTCGGGAACAGTTGTATTATTCAAAAAATGGTCCCAAAAAAATCGTGCTATTGCAAAAACGTGTTAAGCGGACACGTGTTAAATGAGTAATTACTGTACTTACAAAAGCAGAGCACTTGGGAAGAGGTGCTTGAGCAACTGGGATGTCTTAAAGTATCAACTCTGGGGCACCTGGATCAGTAGGTTCCATTCTCTAAAAGTAGTATCAGAAAGAGAATCTGGACCCAGGACATGTAGCCAAAAGGCCAGAGACTTGCTGAAGCCTTCACAGATGTGGTGAAGCTAAGAAGCATATAGTTCCAGTGTGTGGGTCCAAACACAGGTGCCTGGTAAGTATCCAAAAAGGGGAGCATAACCCAGACTGACAAATTTCTAAAAATTATCTCCTGAAACCTTCCTATGTTTGTATTCATGACCATTTAAAAGATATTATTTGTTCCCTCTTCTGCTACAAAGGTGGAGGTTGGTTTTTGTTTGTTTTTGTTGTTTTTTTAATTTAAGGAATCAATCTAGCTCACTCGTTTCCAAAGTGTGATCTATAAACAAGTATTCATAGGTGGTCCCAAAAGAAAACTGACTAGTCAAATGGTTTTGACTCCTCTTCCTTGTTTCCATCTAAGTTACACTGAAATGGTATGACTAAACTACTGGGGGGGGGGGCGGGGTTTGAGAGGATATGCAAATTCTGCGGGAATTTGCATATCTTCTTCCGATGGCTTTTTCAAAAGCGGGTCTTTCAAAAGTGAAAGTAGTGTGGATGTGGTTTTTTGGAGAAAAACGTGTAAACCTTTTTTTTAGGAAAAGCGGTTTTTTCGAAAAAGTGTTTTTTTCTCCGAATAAAACGCGTTCAGACTACTTTCACTTTTGAAAAAGCAATCAGAAAAAGATATGCAAATTCCCACAGAATTTGCATATCCTCTTTCGCAAAAAACTCCATAGTTTAGATGTACCCGTAGTCTGCTGAAAATTACATGAATTTGTTTCCTATTACTTTTCTATGCAAGCAATTGCTACTGTTGTCTCTGGGATGCAACACTCACTAGAACGAGATGGTGGTCATGCACTGTAATGAATGGAAGGGGTACTACCCTTTCCTGGACATCCCACTTAGTTAACCGAATTGCCTGTAAGAGTGTGGGTTTTTGGATGGGAAGCAGGACCTTTCTACTGCAGGCTGTGTGTGGGCAGAAGAAAGCTGGACAGACATAAATTCAGCCAGAAAGCAAGGCATGCAGAATCCAGCAATATCCATGCGTAGGGAAGGACGAAACCTTGGAACAACAAATATATGAATAGAACAGAGAATATTTAGTCACACACGATCAGGTTATTTTCGGGTTTGTTGGACTTCTGTGCTGAGCATGTGACTACCCCCTCTTATTGTAACTTCCAAACTGAATCTCAGGGAAGCAATTCTCTGTGCCTTTAATTTTGCTTTTTCATGTCTTCTGTAACACCTCACAACCAAGAAATGTATTATCAAGCATGTCATCTTTGTTTAATAACTTTTTTAAAGATTATGATCTAATTCCAGTCTCCTAGAAGGCAGGTGGTTGTGTGTGCACATGCCTGAGACTGCAAGGTCATCTATGAAGAGAAGTTTGGGGGGGGAGGGGGTGTTAACCTCTCTCAGAGGGAGGGTTAAAGAGCTTGAGGGTATCCCACAGGAAGAAATTCCCAAATGCATCTTCCTGGGTTCTCAAAGGGGCTTTTGCATTCGGGTGGTGGCAGCATTACCCGATATAAGATCAGGGAATCTGTGACCTTGGGGAGTTTTAAAACCAGAAGCCTTTAGAGCCCTGGTGTCCAACCAGTTCTGAAACAGTAGCCACTATAGAGAACTAGCCACACTCAACCAACCAAATAGTCACATGTGGCTAGTGTGTTGGACATGAGCTTTAGAGGTAACGTATTTTAAAGTCTCTTGCAGACCCCCACCTTCTGTACTCGAAGTGCCAGGGTAGGGAACAGTCTTGCCATGAACAAATGGAAGAGCCCACACGACAATCTGTATTTTAAAATATGATACATGCAATGAAGAAATCAGAGATCCTCTGATGAAGGCAATTATACAATATAAGCTCTCTCCTATGTGCCTTCAAATGGGAAATATTCCTGGATTTATTGCAGAATTGCAGAGACTGACATTTTGAAATCAGGTCAGAAAGCCCAGAATAGAACAGTTTTCTCTACATTGTACCAATTTACATCCTAACGCCTTCCCCCACACTATATTTGAGAAGAGTTGAATCGTTGCAGCAATATTGCACTCCTAACAATGGAAAGTGACAGTAGTACAGAATCTGGATTTCACCATTTGCCTCAGCACAACACCTGAATTCTGTCCTTGGTTTCGTATAATCAGGAAATTGATATTCAGGTTCCATGGCAAGGTTAAGAACTGAGTCAGACAGAGTCTGCAGCTCTCTTAAATCATAGGCATAATGGATTTAAAATTAAAACTGACACTACATTCTATGAATTGGTACAGGGTCTCCTTCTGCTCTCCTTGCATTCCAGGGACTGTTCTCCCAGTGTCCCCAGTAAGAGAGAGCAGCCAGAAATGCTATTACACAAAGCAACTTTAAAATAGCATTGAGAACATAATTTATTCTCCACACATTATTGGTGCTGACAAAATGTATCCTCGTGAAGGAGCAGAGATGTACTGGAAGAAGCCAAGAGTCATTCCCCCACCACTCTCATCTGATCAAAAGGCAGTAAGAGGGAAGGCGCAGAAAATAAATTTCAGGTTAGAATTTTAACTATTGCAAATAGAAACTCTCTGGATTAGATGAAGTATGTCAAATAGTCTCTCACTACTGCAGTGAAGAGTAGTATGCCTAACATAGGGAACATTAACAAAAATCATATGCAATCATGTAATTAAAGACTCAATGTTCACAGACATGAGGGCCAAATTAAAGCAGCACAGGCAATATAAATTCTGATGGATCCTAACTTCTGAGTGTTTATTCAACCTTAACATTCTACAGAGCTAGTTTTCTGGAAATGTTAATTTCTTTAGGGTTTTCTAAACAATACCACCAAAACCAACATATCAGATCATGAAAGTTAATGACTCCAAGGTAGCTTTCACTTAATAAGGTAGATAGATGTGGACACATTAACTTTTCATAGTCCATATCTCAGTAAAAGAGTTATGCAAACATTTTAAGGCAGCGGTTCCCAACCACAGGGCCACGGACTGCTTGCTGCCAGGCCACCGTGGTTCTGGGAGCTGAGGTGGGTTCACCGCTCCCACCGCGGCTGTTGGGGTAAGCGTGTCCTGCCCCACCTCTCAGCCAACCAGCGCCAGGCAGGGTTGGGGTCTCCTCCCACACATGAAAGAGCGGTTTGCTGCACAATGGGAGGGCCTTGCGGAGCCCTGGCACAGGAGCCTTAGAGCAGCCATGCTCAGCTAGCATCTGGGAGGCAGCGCAGGGCTAGGTGAGGGGCCAGGGCAGGCACTGGGGGCTCCAGGGGCGGGGCTAGTGCAGAGGGAGCTCTAAGAGGTGGGGGGGGCTCTAAGAGGCAGGGGGGCTGAGGCATCCAGGATGGGAGCTAGCACTGGGGAGCTTTGGGAGCAGGGCTAGAAGTGGGGGGGGCATGGGGGCAGGGCTGTCATTGGGGGCTCTGGAAACAGGAAGCTGGCACTGGGGTTGGCACTGAGGCATTTGGGATGGGGGCTGGCACTGGGGGGCTAGGTGCAGGGGACTCTGGGTTCGGGGTGGGGGCTCTAGGAGTTAGGGCTGGCACTGGGGGGTTGGTGCTTTTGGCGGACCGGTAATATTTTAATGAATATGCAAATAATATGTTACCAGTCCACCAAAAATGTTTGTGAATGCTTTTGCCGGTCCCTAGTATAAAAAAGGTTGGGAACCACTGTTTTAAGGGCACCTTCCATTTTTGTAGTCTGATTAGGTTTTTGGAAATAATGTAACATCCTTATTTCCCAAAAGGATATAATCTTTCCCAATTCCTCTTACATTGATTAACAATGTTAGTTGACAACAAGTGTACCCTCTTCTTTAAAATTCTCTTCCAGATAAGCAAAGTGACTGGGTGATGTTCGTGGCCTGTAATATATAGTACATCAGACTGGCTAATCTGACATTTTTTTCTGGCAAACTGTAAGACACTACTTCTCAAACATTTGCTTTCAGATGCTCAGAAATGAGCTTTTAATATGCCACAGACACACTCAGTGAATTTGCCATTCTCTCATGCCATCCACTGTAGTTTTGCGTGTACATTTTTGAAAGTCTATCAACATCTACACTTTATTTATATTCACAAATCTAGATCACATAGGCCATAACATGAATGTATTCAAAAGAAGACATTTTATGCTCAGTTAATTTTTGGTCACATGAGTACAAACGGTATGTTTCTCTACAGTAGCTCTCCAACTAATGGGACAGCACAAAGTATTCTGAAAAGGCTATTTGCAGGTCTAGCACTTCTCTACAGGTATAGCCCAAGATCCATCACAACAACCTTCTCTGTAATTTTGAGTCTAATTGCTACATTTAAACAAATATCTACTACTGCCATCAGACCCAATTTGAAGATGGTCTTATTGTACTGTCATTTCAATCGGTGAACAAAACCAGTCTTTGTTCTGAAGGCTTCAAATGATGGTTGTTCCACTGTTGTGACTGACTAACTTAATATCTCAGGATTCAAACTTTCACAAAAAGTGTGGGTTTTGTTTTTAATTTTAAACAACTAAAAATTCCAGAGACACTAATCTTGATATCAAGAATATTCAACACTAGCAGTCTAAAATAGTGAGGTATTTGCAGTTGTTTCCTGTGTACTGAAAGAGATGAACACATAATTTCAGTCCTTGAATAATAAAATTTGCAAAAAGTCTTAAAAAATACTGAAAATAAAATTTATTTGGAACAGAGCAAGTTGAAATGCAACAAGAAAACTTTGTACATTTTGCAACATTCCTTTTTTTAAATTTAAAAATGTCTTCAAAATTGAAGACATTTCAACCAGAAACTACAGGAAACCATAATTTGTCATCATTTTGGGGATTTCAAACTTTTGACCCACTCTAGTTTGGAGCATTCAGCACATAAGATACAAGTGCGTTCACAAGTTCTCTCTCATGCACACACCTCTACTTAAAAAGGATTTTTTTAATTACTTGTGCATTGTTTAGCTGTTTCATAAGGTTTCTAAGGGCTTGTCCAAACAGAGAGTTAGTGCACAGCAAGGAGAGGTATAACTCTAGAACACATTAGCATGCTGCAAGCTAAAAGTCTGTGCAGGCCCTGATATTGTGCACTAAAAGTTTTGTAAAGCACTTTGATCCATGTTAGCATGAAGGCTAATGAGCTATTCATTTACACCCCACATTACCCCTTACTAAGTTTTCATGTGGACAATCCTAAGCAAGCTACTTTCAATTCCTCACACCATCACATCAGGAATGTTAATTCTGATCTTCCCTGATTTTGCTAGAGAACATACTAAGTGTCTGAGAAGATTTATATAGTCAGGCTTCATATCTTTGATAAAGGTATTTTTTTCAATTTTATTGAAGGTAAGCAATAAATTGGAGGGTTTTTTTTTTTAAAGATTCCCAAAGGCTGGTTTATATATCAGAACTTGTATGTACACAAAACCCATTCTTTGTGCAACTGAAACGTTTGAATTATAAAAATGTTTTCTATCAATGTATTATATACATTTTTTAAAATGTTTTTAAACCATGATATTTAATTGCTTTCCCTTTCAATTGCTGCAACTTTTGCTCTATACTGGTTGTGTAGTCTTTTTACTAGTTCAAACCTACCAAGATCTGAATTTCTTAATACTGAACAAAAATAAGGGTTTTTTAAATTATTTCAAGTTTGCTTGCTACAGCAAGAAAGTGCACAACCCTACTTATATTTCTTTCCAAGAGTACATTTCAAATTTCCTAGCGTGAGTACCCAACCAGTGTAGGTTTTGTTCATTACTTCTGAAATCTATCTTTTAACATGAAGTTTAAGGCATCACTTAACCACATGTCAACTCAAATAAATGGACAGCCTAAAATTCCTGATGCCATTAAGTGTTCATGTGAGTGCAATATCTGCAAATCCCAGCTCCCACTGACCCAAGGTTAAATGTATATTACTGCTAAATGCTTCCATACATGTCAATTTGAAAATCAGTAAAGCTTGGAATAATGATGTCTTCCTAGTCTTTTACCCCAGAGCATCATCAAAGAGCTTTTAATAAATACTTCACATTAACCGTATCTGTTGGATATCAACGTCTGCAGATTGGGAATTTATGCTTATTTCAGACCCTTGGCACCTGCAAGATCCTGGGGGTTATGGCAGTTCTCTTGCATAACTCGGTTTGTGCTCTCATTAATCTTACTATAATCTTCCTGCTATCTATCTTTTTCTGTGTGTCTTCATGCGTGAAAATCCATGACTACACAGAAATCTTCCTTTGCTATTTTGTTAACACAGCAGGTCCATCTGGCTTAGTCTATTTCCTGAGTTAGTCTGTTGTTATATGCACTTTGCCATTTACATTACAATATTGCATACATAGAGACAGTTCCATTATCAATTTTAAGTCTTTAAAGTTGATTATCAAGTCCAAGAGCGTTTAAATCCTTGGGCCCTAACCTTGGGACTCTAGTACAGCTGAAAAAATTTAAAAAATGAAGTCTAGTACAACAGGTTCACCAATACTTTCCTACTTAGAGTCTAATAAAAGAGGCTAGTGGAAACAGCAGTCTAGTGGAAGAGGCTGGTAATCCTATGTCAACAGACCTTATTCTTGATTTGAATATTATGGCAAGGCCCTAGTTACTCAGCATCCACATATTTCATGTTTAACAGTAGCAGCTCAGGTAAGCTGACCTTTTAGAAGTTAAGGTATGAGACAGGCTTCTGCATTGCCTCAAGAGATACATACGGTCTCTTTCTCTCTTGCTCCATACCCTTCTCAGAAGCCCACCTAAGTGCTCTCCTGCCTCTGCCTCTCTGCTCTAGGCCTTCTTCCATCTAACTCTTATACATTTGTGCCTAGTCATGCACTTTAGCCCATAGAGACAAATAAAGGTAGTTGAATAAGAAAGCATCTTCTAGAAACAGAAAAACTGAGAAGGCAGCTGATTTGAACCAAAAATACCCCTAAACTCCAAATGACAATATTTAGTAGAGTAAATAACAACTAGGGCAACAATGTCACTTCACAAAATTTCAAAACAATGTATGTATGCTAAAACAAATCTGACACAATGAACAAACAGATGTGGGTTTCATTTTGATACTCATACAGAATACTCCCAAAAGCTATATTAATTTATGAATACTTTCAAGCAAAAATATGCAGTTTCACAAAAATGAAATATATATTTAAGGTCCACAACAAATATCATTCCCTTCCCCTCCACATCTGCCAGTTCTGGGGCTCCCAGAAAAATACGAGGGGGCCTATAAATCTGAACCCATCTTCAGATCCAAAATGCTCACTGCACAGCTGGAATGTACTCTTGGTCTCTTCAGTTGGTTTACAGAGGAGGCATTGAGGCAGACTCAGAGAGGTGTATTTATTGTGACTCCTAATGGCCCAGGCTCTCAATGCTTTCTGTTTGTACTAAGTATTCAAAATGAAAATCAAAAAGACAAATTAAGTATCAATAAATGACATAATGGACTGTCCATGCAATGCTATACTACCACTGTTGGTTGAATCCTAGGCAATTCAAATAGATTGATTTATATATTCACTCTGATTAATCACAACTAGGACTTGCAAGTTCAGTATCCCAGCTAAGGATGTTGAATTTAGTTTAATCAACTAATCGATTAGTCAATAAGCGGGGAGCCGCAGGGGTATTAGCTCCTGACCCAAGAGCTAACCCCGTTGCAGTTCTGCCTTTTAAATGTATTAAGAGCCTTTTGGCTGGTGCACAGCAGGGAGGGACCTGCATGAGCTGGGAATCAGCTGTTCTGGCTTGCGCTGGGTTCCCTTGTTGCACTTTAGGCTTTTAAATGTATTAATTGCCGTCTGGCTCTTAATACATTTAAAAGGCTGGTGCACAGCAGGGGGAAATCCAGCTCGAACCAGGAATCAGCTGCCCCGGCTCACATCGGGTCTCCTTAATACATTTAAAAAGCAGAGGCACGGCATCTGGGACCGGGCACAAGCCGGTAATCAGCTGATTCCCAGCTCGCGCCCAGTCCCTGCTACCCTATTGCCTCCCCTGCCGCCCGTGGAGATGGCGCTGGGGGTAACCGGCTTTTAAGCCGGCTCCCCGCAGCACCAGCTCCCACCCTTTGTTGCCTCTGAGAGGCAGCAAGGGGTGGAGGAAGCGACTAGTCGAGGGACTAGTCCACTATCCAATAAGCTTTTGCTTATCAGCTAGTCAACTAGTTGCTTACCTCTCTAATCCCAGCCCTAGAACTTTATGGAAAAAATCAATTTAAATGACCTCCAAGAGAATAATGAAAATATCAACCACTCCTTATAAGAGCCTGGTTGGTTCTATGCTGTATATGTTCTTAAAGCAGTATTTCCCAACCCTGGGGTTCCGCAGACCATCGTCAGGGGTTCCGCGAGAAATCATGGAATAAACAAACATTTTGAAATACCGCAAACAATTCCAAATATCCTTTGAAGTATCACGGGAATTTTTGTCTGGCAATTGGCAATACTGGAGTAATCTTCGTACGCTACCAACTGCCTCTGTTTTGTTTTGGTCAGCTCGTATCCAAGGTTATATTTAGTTGTATTGTTTCTAGTCTTTTCTAGTGCACGTTACGGTCGTTCACTATTTTGTAGATTTGTAGTCTTTGCGCAGTTTTGTAATTAACGTCTTTACCGAAACTGTGGTTGTTTTCGTGTATCTAAAATCTCACCTACGTAACAGTATTTTCATACGGCCGTCAAAAAAAAAATGTGGAAGTATATGAAAAGAAGGTGCGTCGGAGAAGGAGAGGACAGTGAAAATGAATCAAAATTATCAGACCCAAGTACGAGTGAAACAGGAAGAGAAGTGACTGATATTAAAAAAATTCGCCTTTACAATGATAGTTACTTGGCCATGGGTTTTACATGGACTGGAGACAAAAATTGCCCCATTCCATTGTGCCTTGTTTGCGGGAAAAAACTAACACACGCAGCTATGGCCTCGGCCAAGTTAAATTGACACGTCACTACTAATCACGGCCACTTGCCAAATAAAACAGTTGATTACTTTCAACGACTTTTGGATCCACAAGGAAAACAATGTAAAGTTTTTGAGAAGAAGGTATCTATCAGTGAAAAGGCTCAAGAAGCAAGCTATTTAGTAGCTGAGCTAGTTGCACAAAAAATGAAGTCACACTATTGCTGAAAGCCTAATAATGCCTGATTGTAGGCAAAGAGGCTGAAAGTGAAATTGACAAAGTTCCTGTTTCTAATAATACTATTAATAGGCATGTGGATGACATGTCACACGACGTTGAAGATGTCTTGTCTGAAATACTAAAAAATACTAACTTTGCTCTCCAAGTTGACGAGTCAACAGACATAACAAGTAAAGCTCAGCTGTTGGCATTCATACGATTTGAAAACAAAGGTGAAATAATGGAAAATTTGTTGTTGTAAAGAGCTGCCAGAAACAAATATTGACTTTGGATGTGAACTTTATTTTGATGTTTAAGTAAACTTTATTTTTATTTGATATTTTGATATTTGAAAAAAAAAGATTAGATAATACAAAAAAAGACGGGGAAAATGCTCCAATTTTTTTTCTTACAATGTAAGCTGACATTTTATTATATATATATATATATATATATATATATATATAAATAAAACAAACAGCTCTTTACAAAAAAATTTTCTTGACAATAATTTAGCAGTAATTGAATTGCGCTCCCTGCTGTCAACTTTTTCTGTCCAAGCAAACGTTTTCATAGGATATGAAAAATTATCCTCGGGATATGAAAAATTATTTTAGGGGTTCTTCCATGGGGAAAAAGGTTGGGAATCACTGTCTTAAAGCATATTCCAGTTTGAAGTGTGGGAGTAGGTGGCACAGAGGTGCATGATGATAATTCATTCTGGTGAGAGTTCATTCCCCAATCTTTGGCCAGTCCCAAAGAAAGTTGTCTCCTGGCTAGATGAGCTTTCACAAATTTTACTGTGTCAGAGAACTGGCATCGACAATAATGGACTTCATCGTGGAGCTTTACATGTTATTTCATAGATAATCTGGGCCCAGATGAGCGAATACTTCAAAAATATAGACCGAGATCTTGAATATGACTTAATCTACTATATATTTAAGAGAGTTTGTCTGCCCACTTGTTCAAGGGCTCCTAAACAGTAAGAACTAGTTTCAGAGGGGTAGCCATGTTAGTCTGTGCAGGAGGCCCCCAACTTGCAACGTGATCCATTCCTGGGAAAGCACTGCAAGTCGGGGGCGTCGTAACTTGAACCCGCATTTACAATAGACGCTGTGCACCATCATAAATGCAGGCCAAGGACGTAAGTCGGGGGGGTTCGGTCCCTTCCACACTTACAAAAATGGTTGTAAATGCGGGGGGTCGGAACTCGGGCGGTCACAAGTCGGGGGCCTCTTGTAATAGAAAAAATTGAAAAACAACAAATAGTCCTTCAGCATCTTAGAGACTAACAAAAAATGTAGATGAAATCATGAGCTTTCGTGGACACAACCCACTTCTTTGGATGAATGGAGTTTAAGGGGTCCAAGTTCCAAATAAATAGCAGAGAAAGAGAGGGGATGGAGGGGAGGAAAAGGAAAGGGGGAAAAATGGGAAAAGAAGAATCGGTTTTTCCATGCTAAAGGAAGCTGACAGAGAGGGCTCTAAGTGCTCTTAAGTGCTGTGATTTGGCCTTTTCTCTCATTAGAATATGGAATGTAGGTAAACCAGTTAAGGTCTTTGTTTAAACCTCTATTGCAGGTATCAAACTTGTAAATGAAAGTAAGCTCTGCAGCTTCCCTTTCAAGCTGGCTTTTGAAATTGGCTTGTAATAATATGGAAACTTTGAGATCCATTAATAAGTGCCCAGGCAAATTAAAATGTTCCCCCAACAGGTTTCTTTGTGTTACCTTTTCGCATATCTGATTTGAGTCATTAATCCTTTGTCGTAGACACGATCCAGTTTGTCCAATATACATGGCAGAGGAGCACTGCTGGCACTTAATGGCATAGATCACATTGGTGGATGTGCAGTTATGAGAACCTGTGATTTGATGGTTTATGTGGTTTGGTCCTGTGATGATGTCACGTCTATAGATGTGTGGACAGAGTTGGCACAGGAGTTGATTGCGGGGCTGGGCTGCTGGATGTGTATGATGGTGTGCTGCGTGGTTGCTGGAAAGAATTTGTTTGAGGTTAGGGGGTTGTCTGTAGGTGAGGATTGGCCTGTCCCCCAAGGACTGTGAGAGTGAGGGGTCATTTTCCAGGATAGGTTGTAGATGGCTGATAATGGATAGAAGGGGTTTAGGTGGGCTGTAGGTGATGACAAGTGGAGTTCTGTTGTTTCCTCTTCTTGGCTTGTCTTGAACAAGTTGATGTCTGGGTACTCATCTGGCTCTGTCAATCTGTGTTTTCACTTCTCCGGGTGGGTATTTAAGTTTTAAGAATGCTGTATATAGATCCTGTAGGTGTTTGTCTCTGTCTGTGGAATTAGAGCAAATCCGGTTGTGTCTTAGGGCCTGGCTGTAAACAACTGATTGGGAAATGTGTCTTGGATGGAAGCTAGAGATATGTAGGTAAGTGTAACAGTTGGTAGGTTTCCGTGTATAACGTGGCACAAATGTGGCGTAGGGATGTTAAAATGCGATTACTTCCCTAATCGAATAGTCAATTATTTTCTGCCAACTACTCAATTACTCAACAAGGGTAGGCAGTTGCAGCCCTCAGTCTGGCTTGTGCTGATTCACAGCAAAACCTCCCCAGCTGCAGCTCTGCATTGTAACGCCCAGGAAAGCCAGCACACAAAGGAGCTAGCTTGGCCCCTCCTCCAAGGGTCTGTTTTCATTCAGCAGACCTCACACACACACAGCTGAGAGGGTGGGGGGGAGAAAGAGAGAGAGAGAGAGGGTGTGGGTGTGGGTTGAATGAAGAGAGACCCGCAGAACAGGGGTCGTGATAGCGCCTTTATGCACCAGCTTTCCTGGGCTTTACAATGCAGAGCGGCAGCTCGGGGGAAGCAACTAGCTGATATGCTAATCGATAAGATCCTGCTTATCTGTTAGTTGACTAGTCGACTAGACGCTAACATTCGTAATGTGGTCGTCGTGTAATTGTACTATAGTGTCAAGGAAGTGCATCTTGTGTGGACTGGTCCAGGCTAAGGTTGATTGGGGAAGGCATTGGAAGTTGTTGAAACCCCTGTGGAATTCTTACAGTGTCTCCTTCCCATGGGTTCATATGATGTAAATGTCATCAATGTAGCGCACTGAATTTGGTATACGGCTCACTCTTATTATAACAAAGCAAGATAAGGGCTTGGTTGTGCCAGGAAAAAGGGATGTGCCTGGAATGGGTCTGCTTCTCAGCATACCACACAGAAAAGAGACAATCACCAGGCAGATGAAAGGGGCTGGCTGGCAGCACACTCTTCCCATTCTAGGACTGCCCCATCCGTCAGCCTTCCACCCCTCAGGCGCCCTTTACGGAGGGCGGGACTGAAGCTGCTCCTCCTTGATTCATAGGACATTGCTGGCTGTTCCCCTTCATCAGGGAGCGAGGGTAAAGTGCACAGTTTGTTTCATTCCTCACCCTGGCTGGGTAGCACATGGGGCAGACAAGCTGTGCACTTCGCTCTCACTCCTTGACAGGAAAGGGAGGCGTATGCAGCACGGTACAAATATCGGGGGAGGGGCATAGTTTTGCTGCCCCCTACCCCACCCTTCTACACACACATTCCCATGTCCAGAGCCTCTCTTCACTCCCAACCTTGACTCCCCGACATCTCCAGCCCCCTGCCCTGAGCAGCTCCTTGGTAAATGTGCTCGCATACTATAAAAGGCCAGTGCAGAGAGCACAGGACTGGACATCTTGTATGAACAACTGTTCATTTCTAATTTGTAAAGCACTATTTTGTCTATGGAGAAACAATTGCTTCTGATAATGCCCCCTCCCCTGCAGGTAGCTATGCAAGTGACCTGCACAATAGAAATAAACTTTTGCAGGAAATACCTTAAGGGGCTATGATAACATGTACCCAGACTTCTGCTGGCATCTGAAGTTTGCTATGATTTCTTTTCTCTCCCTTCCCCATGTGACAATTCCCTAATGAAAGGGTTTGCTTGAAGCAACCAATTAATATACACCACCTCAATACAGTCACATTTTCCACACAACTAAATAAGCTCTTGGTGCATCTTATTCAAATAGCTCATTTAAAAAACCCAATAAAGAACAGCCCATACAGAAAAGACTAGCAAGGAGGTAATAAGAGGGTAATTACTTCAAATATAATTTTACAAAGAGCACTGCAGTAACTCAAACTTCTGAAACATCAATGTTTATTCTCAGTAGCACTCAACTATCAATTGTTTTTTTGTTTTGTTTTGGGGTTTTTTTGCAATAGTATTTGACAAATCAGCAGCTTGAGTAGTAGCAGGATGCCTTTATCAGCTTTCAGAAATGGGAAGAAATGAAAACAGCAGAATGTGCATTCTTCAGTTTAATGACTTCACATCCCAGTACATTCACCAAGAGATTATTTAAGGCAGCGGTGGGGAAACTTTTTTCGGTCGGGGGCCGCTGACCCACAGAAAAATTGGTCAGGGACCAGGAGCTGTGGGGAGCTGGAGTGCCAGCAGGGATTCCCCAATGCTAAGGAGGCCCTAAGCCTTGTGGGCCAGATCCAGGCAACCCAGAGGCCGCATCCAGCCTCCTGGCCTGAGATTCCCCACTCCTGACTTTAAGGCAATACCATCTTTGAAAATCAAGTAATTAATGGAATCAGACCATAATATAGTTCGCAAGCACAATGAAACCTGGGACTTTCGGAAGGGTCGAAGAGGAACTTAAAACCCACGTGAAAAAGATAATTCACCAATATACTTTTGTGTTTATGTTCAGAATAGTACACAATGTTTGAGTGCTTCTGATTAAAACCTGTATCTAGGATTCCCTTTCTCCCCCAGCAATAACTAGATTTACTAAATTTCACTGGAACCAAGATAACAAACTCAGCCTTTTCAGTCATGGACTTCTTGATGAGAAGTTTTTCCAAGCTGAAAATCAAATGCAACCAGAACAAAGACTGATTCTCAGCTGAGCTCCTCTGGCCAGAGAGGAGCTCCGGGGCATACCCTTTTTTCCCCAACCAGGAACTGATCTGCTAAGGCCCTGCGGCAATTTTTATATGAGCCTGCTGAAAGGCTGCCCTTAGAGGCTCTAGTGCCCTAGGAAGCTGTCCATGGCAAGGGCTGTTCCTTGGAGGGGGCCCTCTACAGAGGGGGTTATGCTCAGGGGTGCGGGAGGCAGGAGCAGGACAAGGAGACAGCAGCGATCATGCCAGCCCCAGCACTCACTGGTAACAGCAGGAAGCGGCACTACCCAGACCGCTCTTTTCCCCTGACTCCTAGCTGCTTCGCTCAGGGGAGGGGATTTGGGGGAAGGAGTGGAACCATCCTTGCACTCACTCACTGGCAGCAAGAAGCTTGTTTAAGGGACTATTTTTATCCAAAATTCAAGTACATTTAAAATTGTGCATTATAATAATGAATGATAACACGTGGGCCAACTCACTCCAGCTCTAGTGTTGCACCATGTATAAATACCTTAAAGATATTTTTTAATTTTTTCCCCTGTTTTCATAGGCATATTATATGACCCTAACTCAGCTGGGGATGGGCAGCTGACTACATAAGTTGGAAAGGGATACACAGCCTAAAAAATTTGAAAGCCACTGTTCTAGCACATTAGAAGTTTAAAGCTTTATATGTCATGTGAAAGGTGATTTCCCTTTCTCACAATGGTCTCATATTTGAGGCATGCAGGTCATTTGTTTCTGGTGTACACATACTCCTGACACAGAGCATACTTATCCTTTATCTTAGAAGGGCAAGACAAACGTGTGGGTTGTGAGGGGTGATCTGGATAAAAAATATGCTAACTGTAATGCATTATACTGAAAAACTATAAAGTAATCAAAACAAAAATGATACTTACAATTTTTTAAAGTTAATCTTAAATCACAATGCAATAAGGTAATTAGCAATAATGGCTACAGGTGGGACTGCCCTGGTCCAGCACCCTTGGGACCTGAGCAGTCCCGAACCACAGAGTTTGTCAGGCCAGGGGAAGTCCAGGCTCCCCTCCCAGCTGTCAACCCAGCTCCCCCGCCACCCTGCTGTCCCCAGTGTGCTGGAGGTGACAGTCCAGGCTGCTTTCCCAGCTGCTGGCCCCACTACCTCCATCCCGGCCAGGGCTACACACCTCACTGTGCTGGCCCGAGCCAGGGCTATTCTCCCAGCACCCGCCAGCAGAGACTACGCTCTTGAGCGAACCCGCCAGGGCTGCACTCCTGGGTGATGCTTCTGGCCAGGGTGGGACTACACTCCCTGCTGTGCTGGCCCCGGCCAGGGCTGTGCTCCCAGGTACCAGCCCCACTGCCTCCAGCCCAGATAGGGCTGCACTCCCCTATGTGCCGGCCTGGGTGGGGCTATGCTCCCTGCCACCAGACCAAGCCAGGGTTGTGGTCCCCACCGCACCGACCCCACTGCCACTAGGGCTGCGCTTCCCACCACCAGCCCAGCCCCTGAACTTGGCCAGCCAGGGCTCTCTGGTCCAGCAATATCTGTGGGCCTGCCAGATCCCGTATGTTTCTAGACCAGTGTCTCCTGGATTTTAGAGGTTTAACCTGTATTAGGGACGTAAAAATCCTGTTTAATTGGTTAACCGGTTGAACATAATGTTTGATCTGTTAACTGATTAAATGGGGGGGGGGAGCACTCCAGCCAGGCCAAGGTGTGGAGGGATGCTGGAGGGGCCCCCCTGCTCACTGAGGCTAGGCCAGGCCCACTGCCAACAGAGGCTTCTCTGGATTGGCTGGAGCATCCCTGCCTGCGGCCTGCCCAGGCCTTCCACTGACAGGGGCTGTTCTGGCTGGGCTGGAGCGCCCCCTGCCGCTGGAGCATCCCCCCACCCATGGGAGGTGGGAAGCTTCTCCAGCCCCTCCAACCCTGGTTAACTGGGACCTGTAAGCCTCACCGTTTAATGGTGAGTCTTACTGGTTAACCATTCACATCCCTAATGACTATGTAATGATACAGAACCAACAGCACGATTTCCCATCCACCCATGTATAGTTTATTGCAGACAAAGGGGGGCTTATCAGTCCTTAAAGGCAATAGCCAGCAAGAGCAGTGTACTCTCCGACACGATTATAAAAAACTAAAAGACAACCCCTCCTATGCAATTTATATAGGAATTTAACACTGGAACCGCAAAAACAACTGTATACAAGAAACCCACAGATCAACTTGCTTACTTCCATAGATCCAGCAACCATTCCAAACACAACAAGATAATCTGTTATCTACAGCCAGGTTTTCAAATGCTAGAGAATTTGTTCTAAAGAGTGTGTGTCCAGGATACACACTTAAAACAGCCTTTACTAAACAAGGACACTCCAAAAAAGCAGTAGATCACATTGTGGAAACGGCTGCCCAAAACAACAACATATCCTGCTTCGATACAGAAAAGAAAGTCAATGATCACACACCCCTACTTGTCACCTGAACCCATATGAGGTATCAATTACAATACATACTTTAGATGGACCACAACCTTAAATAGTTTTGAACCCTCTCTTCTAGCCTTCAGACAGCCTCCTCCTCTTACCCAAGGCTCATCATCAGAAGCAAGCTGCCACACACCAGGACACTCCAACTCCAAGCAGCAACAGACACGGCCAGAACAACAGATGACAGATCTGCAGGCATGTTTTCACTGGTACAACGATAAATACTTGCACATCTGTCAATATTCGCAGATCTTACATATGTCTATCAAATGCCAAAACAACAATTATATGGGTGAAACCAAACAATCGCTATGCTCTGAAATGAACTCACAGGAAAATTACAGAAGACAGCAACCCCACATCTCCCATGGGCAAAGCCTTTTTTCACAAAATGATCGCTCCAGAACTGATCTTTCAATGCTCATCCTCAAACAAAACCAGCATAATACCATCAAAAAATTAGTCTGGGATCTTAAATTCATCATGCTGCTAGACCAGCGGTCTCAAACTCCCAGCCTGTGGCCATCCCCCGCTGGAGCAGTGGAACAATCTGCCCTGGGAGTCCTGCTGGGAGATGGGGGCATCTGTTCCTGTCCCCCAAGTCCTGACCCTTTCTGTCATCACCCTGCCCTCTCCTCCCCATGGCACCCCAGGCCCCAAGGGATGTGGTCTCAGGGATTACCAGGTAGACCTGGCATGGGGAGAAAGCAGTGGTCAGACCTCCCTCCTCCCAATCACCTGGGAGGAGAGTGCCATTGGGGGAGAGGGCAGGGTGACAGCAGGAAGGGATGGGGCTTGGTGGATGGAAACACACAGACCGCCCTCTTGACTCCTGATCCAGATTGCACGATCCAGGTATGGCCCATGAACCAGGAGCTTGAGACCTCTGTGCTAGACACTAAAACCCATGAACTTAACAGGGACACTGGTTTCATGGTTCAGTAAAACAATCTTTAACACACATCTGCCTGCTAACCCTGAATGGCCCACTTCAAACGCCTTTTGAATAACCATCTAACCCTTACAGCACACACTCCATCTCATGTGCTCTCCTACAACATAGGTTACCCCTTATGCATAACCACCTGTCCCAACTTGTGTTTACCTCAGACACTCTGATTTCTTTCCCCAGACCTGAAGAAATGTGTGTAGCTGGAAAGTTTATACCTTCCAGTAACAGAAGTGGTGAAGATATTACCATTACCTTGCCCTCTCAACTCTACTTTAGGAAGCTGGGAAACCCAATAAACAACTTGTATCCAGATGTCAGAGTACATGGGCCTTTTTTTGGGTCACTTTATTCTTACTCTCTGAAGTGAAGTATCAGAGGGGTAGCCGTGTTAGTCTGGATCTGCAAAAGCTACGAGGAGTCCTGTGGCATCTGACGAAGTGGGTCTTTGACCATGAAAGCTTATGCTCCAATAAATCTGGTAGTCTATAAGGTGCGATAGGATTCCTCGACTCTGAAGTGAGATATGCTTAAAAGACAGAAGCATACAGTGAATGAAGTCATCTGCACGCTAAATGATTAATTATGTGTCTTGCTGAAAATCTGGTGATATGACTGAGGATGTGAACCAAATGATTAAATCAAGTTTCATTTTACTAGATGATTCATTGAGAACATAACACCACAATCTTAACTACAGTGCACTACTTTAGAAAAACAGACTGAGCCTCTTCAAGAGTGTTAAACTGTCAAAGATCAAGGAGAGGACAAAAATGAAGTCAATTCCTTCCTGACAAAGAGGAGATTTATTGAAAGTCAAACTATGATAACAAGGAAAGGGTATTACAATGTATGTTTCTTTGTATTTCTTGGCCAACAGCACTAAATCTTTAGAGAATAGACCTAGATAAAGAATGTGTATGTGTTTCAAGCTATTTTCACTGTTGCACCATTGCTATTTTCACAGAATCTTTTCATGCAGAAAACATTTCTTATATAAACATCAATACGGGGAACTGTCAATGTCTGCAAAATAAAAAAAACAAGCTAATTTTAACAGCGGGTGGTATTTTTCCACAGTACCTGGTACATCCAGAGAAGTACACATTCAACTCCTTATCCATTTTAGCCCAGGACAGAAACTTTTTTTTCTAGACAAAATACTCTTGTTAATATGGTTAATATTATTCCATATTTTATAAAAATAATTTTGGAGTAAAAGTGATGAACAGACTAGAAACAGAGCAGTGACTCTAACAGCACCCAAGAATTTGAATCAAAATAAGAATCTCTAACAAGAAACTTCAATAAGTCATGAACAAAGAACATACTGCATGTGAAAACCTGGCTTCATTAAAGTCAAGAGCAAAAATTTCAGGGGCCTAGAATTTTACCTCATGATTTTAAAGAGGGAAAATGACACCTATTTTAACAACAGATAGCAAAGAAAAAAACAATTGCATGTATTCTGACATTTCTGGGTACATAATCTGAACACAATCATGATATTAATACAAAAATATTTAAAAGGACATTGCCTAAGCAGCACAGTTTTATAAAAATAAATTAAACAATGTAAGAATATCATCAATACACTTCTTGATTAAATAGACGTACAAAGTTATAGTGCATTTGGATTTCAAGAAGGTATTCAATATAGAACTATTTAAGAAACCAAATAAATGCCAACTACATGAAAATGTTATATCAGAGATTACAAAATGATAGTATAAAACCAAGTTGGGAACAGTATAGAATGGAATGGATTTAAAATATACCCAAAATTACCACTTAGAAAGTTTGTCATCTGACCTGCAGGTTAATAGAAAACACAGAAGTCCATTCCCTCCCAATTCTAGTGGGGCAAGAGATTCCGCTCTGGTAAGAAATCCAAAACACATCATCTGTCTAACAAGTTGGGAGCTGGGTGGAGAGGGGAAGGATGTTTAGCATTGTATGTAGATCCCACTCACTCTGTATAATTTTGTATTGGAATTAGCGATCATCTGACAGAGGTTGCCTCTCTTCCCTCCACCCCCATTTTCTTCTCTTTCTCCATTACTAACACATTTGGTCAGGCATAGCTTCTTTAGATGCATGTCCGCCTCTCCCACACATCTTTTTGTTACCTCTCCCTGGGGCCTGCAGGGACAAGGAAGTAGGTGGAGCCTCTCCCTGTAGAGGGAGAATATGAGCCAGAGGGAGCTACAAAGATGAACAAGCTGGGAGTTTTTAAGGAGCCATTTATGGCATGACAGCAGGAGGATGGATTAACTCACAGCAGTTCTCTAGAACTCTACAGAGCTCCCGGGCAGCAGCAGGCACTTACTCTGGGTAGAAGAGAGGAGAGGTGGGGGATTATACTTAAGAGCAGAATTTTTCAGCCAGGTTTCCTCTCTTCTCCCCCCACAAATAATCCATGGATTTCTGCCAAATTTAAAAACATGTACACAAAGTGTGCCTAACCCCCTTCGGGTTGAGAGAGCAAGCTTCTGAACAAGAACCTAAGTAGTTGTATCTGAACCTATAGCCGTATCGCTCCACAGTCTGCTACTAATCACTTTCTAAACAGCACCAGAGGGAAATTAACAAAACTCTCAGCAGTTTCTCTGCTGCTGTTCAGAACCCTGTGGGCAGTGCTGAAATTGAAAAGAATTTTGTGAATTTCACTCTGCTACTGATTGGGAAAGCAGAGACAAGCTATGAAACTATTTATGGGGGAGAATGACAGCTTAAAAATACTCTGGAATGAGACAGTAGTGGAGACATATTTAATGTATCATGTGCATACATCTCCCCATTCCATGGTCATGAAGGGGGTCTGAATCTGGAACAAAACTACAACCTCCTGCCATTTTAAGTAAGCTGTCAGTGAAATTACATGATCTTACTCTTACAGCTGTCAGTCACTAGAGGGAGGTATGACTGTACACATCATCTAGCATATTACAGATGTACATTCCCTCAAAAGAGCTAAGAAGCTGGGAAAAATGGTAAAGCAGAAAGGACATTAGTGTCTCTCATCCTGTAAAGGAAAGGTGGTAATGCAACAGGGACAGTGCTACAATTTATGGAGTTTTTCCTGACCTGCCCCGAACATGACCAATATCCCCTTTGAACCCAATCTTGCTTGTTAATATTAATTTGTGGAAAGTATAGTTGCTAACAGTCTATTGACATTACGGATGTGAAAGGTTTACTGGTTTTGTTTAAAATAGTGGGTGGCTGCTCTGGCCGTGCAGAGCCCGCCGTGGACAGGGGCTGCTGAGGCCGGCTGCCCCATCCACGGTGGGGTAGGAGCAGGCAGGGGGCTGCTCTGCAGCAGCCTCTGCCTGACACGGAAGAGGAGGGAGCCTCCAGCCCAATTGCAGTGGGTGGGAGGCCACTTCACCCCTGTCCACCTCCCCTGTAATCACTTTAACTGGGTAAACATTATGTTTAACCGGTTAACCAATTAAACGGGATTTTCCATCCCTAAACGACACGACACAAGAAGCTGAGGCTACAAAATCCTCCAACAGGGGAAAAAAAATATCAAGAAGAGAAGTATAATATGTAGTTCTGGATATGAAAGAGAAGAAGAAATGAATAGGGAAATCCTTTCATTTAGAGACAATGAAGCAGAATCCATTCAAGCCAGGACAGAGACTAGAAAGATCCAAGCTTTCCAACTGCTATTTTGAACATTATTTACAACATATTTATTTAGTGATGACCCACGTCTCGACATTAATGTTTTGTAGCATGTTTGAGAGAGGGTGGGCGAAGAGGTGTGTTATGCTGAGAGAACTTGTATTGATTTGTGGGGGTGGCGAATGAAGGATGCTTGTTATCGTGAGGGGTGACATGTGTTTGGATTTACCAAGTGTGCCAACTGTGTTGTTGTGTGGGTGGCTTTGAAGAACAGTGGCAGTTGGGCCAAAGGATCTACCACCATCTGTGCAGTCGCCCTCATGCAACCTGAAACTGTTGCGGAAGTGCAAGCAGCCCTGGGAGTCCCGGAGCGGTTAACCATGTAATCAATAGAATTCTATCTGTTGTTAATTTTATTCAGTTTGTGTGTCACACATATCCTTTGGCTGTTTTATTCAGTAAGTGACTTTACTCATTCAATCCATCTAGGCATTTGGTCAAATAACTAATGTGTTTGATATGATCCCAGATAAACCAGAAGAGGTAATAATGCCAGAAACATGGTCCCACCCAGTTCAGGAAATATATTAAAAAGCTAGAGAAAAATAAGGCAATAAAAGTGGTGTAAGGTAAGAGATATGATGAGAAGCACTTTTATAGACTAGGAAAGATGACTGTGGGGTAGTGGGGCTCATGATCTACACTATAAGTACCTGCCTCCAGGTAGCAATATAAATGGAGGGGATTATTCATTGTCCTAGAATAATTTAAGACAAAATATCAAATAGCCCAAGTAAGGGAAAAGTTTAGCTTGGATATGCAGGAGGAAAAAACAACAAAAAACAGGAGGTAGTCAAGGCACAATTCATTTCAGATGTTAAGAACAGACTGAATAAAATGTATTAATGGAAATAATGTCATTAGTAAATGTCATTAGAGGAAAGACTAAGGACTAAATACACAATCCTATAAAATGCAGGGGATCATGTTAGGACTAACCCAATTGGACTCTTCTGGCACCATTGTCTCTGGAAATATGAAATTCTGGGGAGAAGTCCAGATTTGTTTCATAAGTATAGTAATATGGTGTGCTCTCCACTTCCAAAAGACTTCAGTACCAAATAAGTTAGGAACTGCATTGTCAGAACTGAAGTTCTCAAACAAGACCTTTATATTGACTTGCCCAATCAAATCTGTATCCTGCATTCCGATTTCTACTTTTCAGCACATCCCATGTTTTGGAAATTCCCAGTCATAGAAGATAATATATTAAAAACTATCTTTCAAGTATTCCAGCTATATACAAGTCGAAGTGATTCCCATACCTCATTCCCATTTCCTTATGTACTAGTGAACAAAAATCTCCAAACATAACTGGGCCTTATACATCAAAGGAAGATACTGATAAACAGTTTTTGTAGGATTCTAGCCACTACATGCAGCACTTAGAATACTATATGGGCTGCCTTTGAAAATTCCAAACGGTTGACTTTTAGCATTTCCTACAAAAAAATTACAGGTCTGATTACTCCACAATGCCTTTATTTCTCCCAGTGAGCAGAACATTGTTGAAAGTTTCCTTCTCCTTATATACCCAACAACCACTTAAAAACATAAATCAGATACTTTTTTCCTCTTCACTTCTGAGACAAACGGAGATGAATTTAGAAGATCAATCCAACACTTTATCCTTGGTAACATATTTGTGTTTATTTCAGTAACAATCTCTCTTTGGAAAAAATGCAGTCAATAATACTTCAATAGAAGTAGCCTCTCTCTTTCAAATAGTGGTGATCACTGAACATCAGAGTTCATTTCAACCCCACTTCCCTTAGCACACAGCACTAGGTATTACATTATTTCTCCCTGCTCAGTTCTTCTTGCCAGCTGGGCTTACACAAAATACAAGATAGAGTCTTCTCTGCTCCCAGCTCTGTCATTTCCCAGCCCCACCAACTTCACTGTTGACACCATCATATATTTAATGTAATCGACAATAAGTGTAAGGGACTATTCCTCCAGAAGGCATACCATATTCAGAGAACTTCATGGCCAGAAGGTACCATGGTGATCATGCCCATAATTTATGCCCTTCAGATCAATTGTTAAAACAGTTATCATGAAAAAATAGTCTTGGGATACTGAGAACATATGAAAAGCAAACAGATAAAGCAAAGATATTTTTGAATGTACCTTCTGAGCTATATCAGTTGCTCAGTTTGGAAACTATACAAATGGTGGGTTACACACACTGAAACATGCTGAGGTTCCTTCTGGCTACTAAATGCCTTAGATTAGAACAGTACCATTACAGCAATAAGGTTTTTAAGGAATGTCTCTTTCCTGTCTTGGGACAAATATCAGCGTAGCAGTTTGAACCCAAGACTTTCAAACCTAAAAGAATAAGCTTCAACTGCTCAAACTAAAGCATTCAGGCTGATCTACCCCTAAAAGTTAGGTCAACATAACTACATCGCTAATTTTGGAAGGCATTTGCTACCACAACGATGAGCACAGTAGGATTAACTCAGTCTGGAAGGTAGATAACAAGAGGAAGGGTGAGCAAAAGCATACCTGATGGTCCTTTTTGCTCCTTATCAAAGGAAAATATGATATAGGAGCATTGTTTCTGTGCAAGTGACTAGATGTATACACTAGCCTAAAAACTATTGATGTCAGTTAATGGCTCATATTTCTTCAAATAAGAATTATTGCTCAATTTCAGATGTGCTGGACCTGGCCTGAAGTTTTATGGCACTTATTTCCACACACACACAAAAAACTTAGGGCCATTTATGAACGTTATAAAACACAAAGGTGGAGAATATCATCCTTTCAAAAATAAATTGCCATTTTAATTATGTTTTGGTACCTAAGTAGTACAGAGATAGACCACATGAGGAATGCCGAGATAGCAGACTGAACTCTATATATAATACGTCATCTCCATTCACAAATGTGATTATTTTACCAACAGCTACACCAGTGACATCAAAGATCCTGCAGTTATTTCCTGCCCCAAATAACATAACAATGCTAAGATAATGCAGTGTGAAGTCACAGTTTGTAAATACTATTTTCTGAGGAGGACTACTACAATAGACAACATCTACTTACTGCCTTTGTGGATCTTAGGGTATGTCTACACTACAAAGTTAATTTGAAATAACAGCCGTTATTTCGAATTAACTCCAATAGCGTCTACACATGCAAACCTCTATTTCGAATTTAATTCGAAATAGCGAGCGCTTTATTTCAATTTGGTAAACCTCATTCTACGAGGAGTAACGCCAAATTCGAAATAGCTAATTCAAAATAAGTGCTGTGTAGACACTTAATTTGAATTAGCTGGCCTCCAGCCCTTCCCAGTTTCCCCTGGTGGCCACTCTGGGCACAACCAGGAAAACTCCTCTCCTCTCCCAGAGCCCTGGGGCCCTTAAAGGGGTAGAGTCTGGCCACGTGTGAGAGCGAGGCCTGCCAGCAGCCGCAGCCCCTCACCCAGTGGCCGCACAATGGCAGCCAACCATCCCCCGCCCAGTCCCCCAGAACCCAGGGGCCTGCCAGGGGCCGTAGATGGCGCGCACCCTTGTGTACTAGTGCGGAGATTGTGGACCTCCTTGAGGTTTGGGGGGAGGCCCCCAATGTCCATGATCTCTGCACTAGGCGGAGGAATGCCATGGCCCGCAAGGGACACAGGTGCACCCAGGAGCAGGTGCGCCTGAAAATAAAGGAGCTCAGGCAGGCATATGCCAGGGTCACCAGGGGCAGCGCTGCAGCAGGGGCTGCCACCTGCCCCTACTTCCCTGCTCTCAACCGAATCCTGGGGGGTGGGGCGGTCCACACCAGCCCGGGGGGCAGCGAGCCGGGAGTTGAGGGCTCTGACCCGGGCGCAGCAGAGGGGCCACCACCAGCTGTCCCGGCACCGGAGTCGGCAGGGTTGTCCAGGGAGGCCATACCAGGTAAGTGCCAGCACTGTCCCCTACCCAGGGGGGAGGCAGGGAGGGAGACCAGGGACCGCGCACGTGGGCCATGCCTCCCACGGATCACGCAGCCACCTGTGCACGTGCGGGCACGTGCCGTGCCACTCTTGGGCAGGTGGCTCCAGCTGCGTGCCACACAGGGGCCGTGGCCCGATAGCCACACGTGTGTGAGAAGAGACCCGACACGCTCCCAACCTCGGGGCGGGACACAGCAGGATGCCCTCCCTTCACACACCCCCGCTACACACAGGGGTAGGGGACATCTCTCCCCACCCCAGCCGCACTATACACAGCACAGGGGCATGGGTGCAGTCTCGGGGCAGCTCCCACTCCCGGGCAGAGCCGGACATGCCGACCATGGCCTCTGTGCAAGCACATCGGCTCTGACGGTGCAGGACACGGTTGCCCTCACCTCGCGGGGGGGCTGGACATCATGCACTGTGTCCCCAGGGAGAACTGACCACTTCTCTTCCTTCTCTACAGCCGCACCAGCTGCTCGTGCAGGGCGCACCACCCCACCCGGGACATGCTCCCGTACCCGCAGCCTCAGCAGGACCACCACCACGCGGCAGGGATACCGAGAGCAGCACCTGCAGGCCCAGACCCGGATCATGGAGCAGTGGGCGCAGGAAGAGGGAGCTGCTTGCCCAGGGTCATGCCATCTGTCACCATCTGCAGGCCCTGGTGCAGAGCGTGCTGCCCCGTGCCGTCCATGCCTGCTGCCCCCTCAGCTACTGTTCCTCCTCCCACACCTGCCCCCCCTCCCACCTCATCCTCCACACCCTCCTCCTCAATCTCCACACCCCCCACGTCAACCTCCGCACCCTCCTCCCCACCCCCACCCTCCAGGGACACCGAGGCCCTCTCCCCCACGGTGCTGGGAGGCAGTTGGCCCGGCGAGACTCCCACCCCTGAGTGCTGAGCTTCCCCTCCCCTCTCCCACCCTTTCTCCTCCCCTCTCCCGCCACCCTTCCCAATCTCCCCAGAGTTTCATCCCCCCCGTTTTGTTAAATAAACAGAGTTTGTATTTTTGAGACAAAAGTGCATTTTATTTTACATCAGGAAGGGGGGGCTAAGAGGGGTAAGTGGAAGGACGAGAGGGAGGAATGGGGCACAAGCCCCCAGTGGGGCAGACCAGGGAGACTGTTAGCGCTCCTCAGGGTGGAAACTCTCCTGCAGGGCCCCCTGGATCCTGACAGCCCCTCGATGGTCCTCCTGGATGGCAGCCTGCAGACAGTGCAGCCAGGCTGCTGGCAACGTGTCCACGAGACGCAGCAGAGTCCCCAGGGGCAGGTCTGGTTCCATGTTGCAGAGTGCCGTGGTGTCCCGAGTGAGGGCAAGTAGAGCACTCTGAGACACCAATGCTTTGCTGTCCCTCAGCGAGGTAGACCAGCAAGCAGAGACACCTGAGAACTGTCTGTCGGGGATCGGGGGGTAGGGTCCCTATAAGCACAGACCTCGGATAGCCTGAGGCAGCAGCCCCACACAGTAAGTCCGACCCTGATGCCCTGCCAGCACTGGTTCTGGCCAGCCTTACCTTCGATTCAGGGTCCACTCAATGTGGATGCACTATTTCAAATTAGTTTTTGTGTATAGCTGCGTTATTTCGAATTAGCTTATTTCAAATTAACTAATTCAAAATAAGTTAATTAGAAATAGCGCTGTAGTGTAGACATACCCTTAGTGTTTTACGAAGTGCAGGCAAATCTCCCCATTGTAGAGGAGTAAACAGAGGAGTTAATGGACTTTCAGAGATACTAGGCACTCCAATTCCCATTAAAGTTAATAGAAGCGGTTGGTCCTCTTTGTGTATCCTAAGAAACATGCTGAAAATCACATAGCAGGGCAGTTGTATATGCATACTAAGGGAGAGAACCCAGGACTCCCAATTCCCCAGTTCTAAGCTCCCTCCACTTGACCATCCAAAGGAAATATATTATAATCCTTGGCATGCTCTTGCAAAGTTTAATTTTCAAAAAGATTCCTTTGCATTCTGCTGAACTGAGTGCACATTAAGTTAGAAAAATCAAATTTAATATGAAAATGAGCACTCTAACATGAACTAATTGAATGAACTCCTGTGCTGGACAAAAACGGATTTATCTGTTACCATCACTGCCTGTCATCTTTACAATACAGTAAGAACAACAAGTTCAGAATAAAGAGCAAAATTAATTCAGTCATATGAGCTATATTTATAACTAGTGGAAATACCCGGCATCGCCCGGGGAAAATATAGTAAAAGGTGACATGAATGAACTACGTCAATGACATTAACATAACATATTTTATTGGAAATACTTTTCTCTGATATATTACTTGAAGAAATTTACATAGCTAGCGATGTGCTTACAAAACGACAAATCCCATAGGGTCTCTTTTCTCAATCCCCACAAATCAGGAAGGCCCATCTTCCTTAAAGACTCTATGCAAACCAATGACTGCAGCCTCCTTGCCAGAAGCCCTGAGAAATGGAGGGGATGTCTCCTGGGCGCTGCAGCACTGCTCCCCAAGCAGCCACTGCCTGAGTGCCTTCAGTGCACGCTCCATGGGACAACCTGAATGGACTTCTTAGCGGCAGCTGGACCAGTTGCATTGATCAGACAAAGTGAAAGACCTTCAGACCAGGTGCAAAGAGTGGTATCTAGATGATCAGAACATGCAGCACCAGAACGTACCTGTTCTAAAGAGAATAGGCTGTTCTGAGTGTCCTCCTCAGGCTCCACGGTGCTCAAAACCTTGTCCTCCTACCTACCTCCTCTTTGTACTGTGAGCTGAATCCTGCAAAGTGCATAATGCCCGTGGCACTTGCTGATAACGCACACAGCCCTGCCAGGAGAATGCATGCAGCCCAAAGGAGGGCGAGTGGTGGGATGGCTCGTTTGGGTGTGGGGGGAGGGAAGCAACTTTAATTTCCAGAAGGGGTTCAGTCAGAGCCCGGCTGCATGAAGATGTCGAGAGGCTGTGATAGCTGGAGGCTTCTCCCAGCCACAATTCGCAAGGCTATACCCCAGCCAGCATCACCCACATTTGGGTCTGACCTGGAGACCTGCTGGTGCTCTAGTATATAGGGGAGGTTGCTGATTCTCTGCCCCACTGAAGCCTCTCCCCCATGGGCTTTCCCTTGATGGTGCTGCAGGTGCCCACATGCTTTATCCTCTAGGATCTCGCAGTTGCAGTTTATGTGACACACTTAACAGAAGAGTCCAGCAAATGCCTATGATCAGGCGCTACTAAAAGCTAATTATCAGTGGGCCCAATTGGGGCTCTGAGGGGAACCGATTTTGAGATCTAACCAATCCAGTTATTTAAGTTAGGAAATCAGGAGTATCTGTGCAAAATTTAGTGTTTCTAGCTCTTACCATTTCAGAGATCTTTTGGAATTATCGGTGGGCACAACTGGGGTTCTGGGGGAACCGATTTTGAGATCTAACTAATCCAGTTATTAAGTTTGGAAACCAGTAGTATCCGTGCAAAATTTGGTGTTTCTAACTCTTACCATTTTGGAGATCTTTACACACTCATACTCTCTTTCAGAAATATTTATAAGATGTACTGCAACTGCTGAAAATAAGATGCAGCACACAGATGCTATGTTCAATACTGTTAGTAAAAGAAAATGAATGGTCTGCCTGAATTTTTTTCTAATAAATCTTTTTCCATAGGAACAGAACTCCACTCAAAAGCAATTCCCCCCATTGTGGATATATACATATTTTCCTAAAGGAAGAATTTTGCAAGGACTCTCAAAAGCCTTGAAACAGTGGTTCCCAACCAGTGTTCTTTCTAACATTTTCTATCCTTGGGCGGGTTGAAATTTCTTGCACGCACCATCAATACTGAGATAGAAGTAGTGTGTGCAATCCATGTGTGTGGAAGAAAATATATTTAAACAAGGGATATTTAACAAGAAGCAATGCTTATGTTATTTAATATGAAATCAGATAAAAAAAGAAAATTAACACTACCCTTGGAGTACATGTATCAACCTTTCTAACAGCTCAACCTAGTACTTGCTACTTCTGACTCATAGGAGCCAGAACTCTACCAAATAGAAAAGATCTGGTCTTAATGCAACACATCTATGAATTAGTAACACAGATTTTTTTAAAAAAATCATTAAGTTCAGATATCTGCAACACTCCAAAACCTAATTGTCGCCTTATTTCCTTTTTTATGGGCTCTGAGGGCTCCTCAGTCCAAGCAAGCAGCTAGCTCCATTTAGCTGCTTGCTCAGTGAGAGACCCTCCGCCCTGCCCGCCAATCAGCTGAGCTCCCTGCCTGCGAGAGAGCTTTGAAGTTCTGAGCAGAGCTCAGAAAACTGCTGTGCCAAACGGCAAGTGCGCAACTTACAGGAAACCTTGTTCCCAACCTTTTTTATACTGTGGACCAGCAAACTCATTCAAAAACTGTTGGCGGAGCAGCTCAAATATTTACAGATTCATTATGGTCATTTTAAGTGGTCCTGTGTTATTTTACATTACATCTGTACGCACACAATACATGTCATTGTAACCACAGCCCATAGCATACGAGGCAAATCAAAGGACGGGGGAAGGATAGTTAACAAGAATTAGAAAAATTGCTGCACGCACACGCGTTTTAAAACACCAATAAAATAGTTGCTAATACTGGTTGAAGAATATTGCACCAGAATTAAAGAGGCAGTAGATAACAGGTCTGACTGTGCTGACACATTCTGCACATTCATCTTTGCCCATGCACTTACTAATGCATAACGATAATGTGTGCGCGCACTGTTTGGGAGCAGCTGGAGGCCAGAAGGAGGCTCCCACTGAGCAGGGAGGGAGGAGAAAGGGGTCACAGGGGCAGCCACCTTTCACGATCTATTCGATTAGTCAATTACCTGCTATTTAACATCCCTATCTTAGATCAGTAACATTATTCCTTTTTGTAACAAATCACAGGGAAGGAGGGAAGGAGGGAGGGAGAGAGAGTGGGAGTGGGGCACGTCCCCTTTAAGAAGTCATTTATTAGATATGTAAACAAACAAACAAACAAACAAACATGTTTCCAATCCAAGAGACTGAGAAGCCACTGGAAAGAGAACAGGGCAAGGTAGAATAAAGGCAATCCAAGCCCTAATCATCTCACTGAGAGCACTACCGGAAATAAGTAATAAAATAATGTTACTTCTCATACTGTATCTTCAAGGCTGGAGTTTGAAGCTGTGGATGAGAGGCTTGGTTCACTGAAAACAATTCAGATCCCCAGAAGAAACCCAGGATATGTCATTTGTTTCTTCTACCATAAGAGTTACTTTCTCAAAACAGTGTTTTTCTCCTCACCTCTCTGACAGTGAAACTATAATATGGGAATGGATCTGTGAACACATTGCTTCTTGCTGCGAAACCCTGGCATGTCACTCAGTTGCAGAGTAAATCTCTGTTGTACAAGAAGGGGTACATGTACTCTGTAGAAGTAGATTTGCTAAACCATCAGGGTTGGTGGCAAAACAATGAGAATACAGTAACTGCAGTCACATTATAAATGCCAGGCTGAACAAGATCCCAGTTTGGGAGAATTATAATGAGTCACTTTTTACCCATCACACTCACTCTCAGTTTCCCAGAATGGAGAACTATGAAATTATCATGCTTCCAAACATGACATATCCAAATGGCCTATTCTGATGCTGCATCTTTGCAGAAAGAATAGACATTGGGAGTGAAATCATGGATGTGTTTTCTCTGGGTTTCACAACTCATTGCATTGATAAGCTTAACAAAGGTTGAAACCTACCTTAATTCCTAGTGCACTTGGCACTGGCGGCCGTGGCACCCCCTTTCCATGCAATGCTTGGTCCTGGCCGAGTGCCGCAGCCACTTTCCATGCAGTCCCGCCAGATGGGCCACATAGCGGCCGCTGGAGCTGGAACCAGGGCCACTGGTACAGCCTCACCGAGGCCCCAACTCCAGCTGCAACACACCTGGCTGCCTGCCACACCACTCACCCTCCTGCTGTGGGGGGAAGTGGGCAGAAAGGGAATTTCCTTACAGGGAACCGCTACCTGAAAACAATTTCAAAATTGCAGCCAATTGACTCTGAACAGGAATACTAAAACCAGTACTAAAATACCAGCTTCTTCAACAAAATAATCTGCCAGTTCAGAGACTCTGGGAGTTACCATCTTCAACATGCGAATGTGTGGACGTTGGGTTTGATCCCACAATGAAAGAATAGCTGTGCAACGCTGCCCCTTTGAAACGCTGCCTCGGCATTTGAAAGGGACAGCGCCGTGCAACTGAGCGGGGATCAGCTGTGTGGCTGCCCCTTTGAAACACCGAGGCGGCGTTCAAAGGTGCAGCACCGCACAGCTGAGCCTCGGCTCAGCTGTGGGGCGCTGCCACGTGTGGAGCCCGGGGTCAGCTGGGGACTCCACAGCTAATCCCGGGCTGCAGCGCAGCATTTCTGCGGAACCTGGGATCAGCTGGGGAGTCCCAGCTTCTGGGGAAATGCTGCACGGAACCCGTAGTCAGCAGGGGAGCCCCCAGCTGACCCTAGCTCCGCATAGCATTTTAAATCAGTAGCGCAGCATGGGGCCTGGGCTACGCAGGGGACTCAGAGTCCCCCGTTGACCCTGGGCTCCATGCTGCACTGCTGCTTTGAAATGCACAAGAGCCCCTGCTGGGGATTCTTGTACATTTCAAAGCTGGCACACCCTGCAGCCCAGAGTCAGCAGGACTTCCCACTGAGATTGCATGCGGAGTTCCGCATTCCTCCTTTGAAATGTACAAGAGCCCCAGCGGGGGGGGATTGCTCTTGTACATTTCAAAGGAGGAATGCAGAAGTGCCTATCGACTAGTCAAGTAATTGATGAAAATTCCATTGACTACTCGACTAGTCAATTAACCGTTACTTAACATCCTTAGTCTGGTTCCAGACACTACACCTCTGCTTTTTAAATGTAGTAAGAGTTGCGCAGCAGGGGACCGGTCGAGTGCCAGAAATCAGCTGATTCCTGGCTCTCACCTAGTCCCAGATGCTGCGCCTCTGCATTTTAAACGTAATTAGAGCCAGGCAGTTCCTACTATATTTAAAAGGCAGAGCCGCAGCAGGGTTAGCTCCTGGGGCTGCGTGAGTGGGCACTGCTGAGTCCCAGCTCATGCAGTCTTGGGGAGCTAACCCTACCGCAGCGCTGAAGTTTGCTGCTTGGCTCCTACATTTAAACTGCAGAACTGCAGTGGGGGTAGCGAGCGCCCCCATATCAACTAATCAATGAAAATTCCATCAACTACTCGATTAGTTGACTATCCGCATTTTAACATCCTTATTGTGAGCTGATGGAGACAGAGGCTAGCTCCCACTATGTATTTGTACTGCATCCAGCACAACAGTACTGTGATCGTGGCCAGTAAAACCAGCTCTTTACAGGCCAATGTAAAACCAGCTCTTCTCCCTTACTCTCTCAAACAAGATTCTCAGCACAGCAACAGTTTCTCATTCAGCTCACCCTTTGTCCTCACAGCACCCCCTCCGAAAACATGCTCCTCATGTTTAGGCAAGTTTAGACAGTCACAGATATGAAATATGATCTAGAAATTAAGAGTGCTGAAATGTGACTTAATATCCTGCAGCAGCCAGGGGCTTACTTTATGGCCTTGTCTTAGATCTAGTTCAAGGTTTCCCAACCTATGGGTCGGGACCCAAATATGGGTCGCCATTACATTTCAAAAGGGTCGCCAGGTGTTTCCCCAGGCTCTTAAGAAGCCATTCACACATTTTTTGAATTGTCCTGTGTCACCAATTCTTCTTGAATTGTCAAAATGGGTCCCCATCTGAAAAATGTTGGGAACTGCTGATCTAGTTGAACCTCCACTTTCAGGAACTAACACTGCTGTGACAGGATCCAAATATTTAATTAAGCTTCCAGAGTTTGAACAGAGTCCAGGCACTGCTCTGGCCTAGTATCTCCAGAGACACACTCAGGATGCAAATTTCATAGATAGTACTCCCACTATTTCTGAGAGCAGAGCTCTTAAAGTCCAATTGCCTCATCCCTGGGACCAGAATGCACACGATTAGAGCACTCTGGATTTAAATTTACCTCTGAAGGGGCATGTAATATGTGTAGTGAGTAATACACACAGCAACTTTGCACTGGATTTGAAAACACACAGCATAGCTTACCCATTGTCTTGGCCCCCTATTTTTCCAGACACAAGGTGATGGATAACAAAATATAGCCTATCTGGTGTAATTCTGTTCTCCATAAGTACACATTTCTGGAGAGTGCCCACACCTTGGTTTTGATTTCTAGTAGTTTTTAATTAAAAAAATGTTGTTGATATATTCTACCACCCTGGACTTCAAAATTCAATTTGTTTCCATTATTGTCAACTTACACTTTCCATGTTTCTATTTTTAAGCCTTTCACTATCTCTTTTAGCATGTGTAACTAGGACATCAGGCCGTGTTCCCTCTAAGCAGCATGGCAGCACAGATTCACAGGTGATTAAACAGCCCCACCCAGTCAGTCAGCTCCCTGCATGGAGTCTTGAGCCTTTGACTAGGTCGGGCTGATTAATCACCTGTGAAGCTGTGCTGCTGCTGCAGCTTAGAGGGAACACTGCATCAGGCCACTGCATATTTATGCCTTGAAATTTCCTAATAGTATTATTTCTGTTATCTGCTTTTAAAAAGTTATATTTTCTGTTAGCTTGTTTTAAGTCTTAATACTTTTGTGGACTTGTATCCTAGTGGGCAATATCTGATGTAGTTCCATTGCCTGACTTTTGTTTCCCTAATTGTGTAAAAAAATGTTAATAGGTTCATTATAAACAAACACTGGTTAAACAAAAGTCCCAAGGAAGCCAACAGAAGACTGAAAGATGTTGTTGAAAACACAGATATGAAGCCCATGCTTTTCAAAGCCAAATCATTTGTGACACCTTAATCAAGGATACACACCAAGAAAAATCACTGCAAGGAGTAGAAAGAACATCTGACAGGTAAGTAGATATGGATCAGGCTACTGAAGATGATTCAAATACTGAAACGGTTTGCTTTTTAGAGAGGAATTTCAGCAAGAATTAGTATGGCATTTATGAGTAAGACAGCAACTCTAAATTTTTTTTGGGGGGGGGTGAAGGCAGTGGCCTGTGTTTTAAAAAAAGGAAGTCTGGATGAGAAGGCAAAGGGATTAAAACAGTAGCTCAAGCTGTGCTCTTTTCTTTCATGGCATAAAACCTCATTTTCTCTTCCACTTGTCATACACTGGTGCAAGGTTATCATAATACCACAGCATGGGGCAAAACAAAATTAGATACGCAAGCTGTTCACAGGACTGGAGCGAGTGGACAATACATTTCTGCTCTCCAACATCAAATCATTTGTTGTGACCTCATTTGCTGCACCAGCTTTATACTAAAAATCCTCAAACAATTTATTGTGCCACAGAAACCAGTAAGTGTGGGATAACCTGGTGTATGTTTGTGGAGTGCTCCAATGACATTAAGGTTATCACAATCCAATCCCTCAAAACATGCCTAGCAGGAACTAGGATATTCATGGTGATAAGCAACATTTCTTCAGCACTTTTAATCTTCAAAGGGTTTTGCAAACAATTAATTCATTGTACAGTGAATGCAATTAGCCCCAGTGGGAAGAGTGCTGTACATTACTTGTAAATAGTCTCTTAAGCCAATTGGAGCAGGGTACACAGGCTTTGAAGAGAACCTCCTAAAATGGGATGAAAGGGCAAGGCAATGGAAAAGAAAAGAGCACAGCTTGAGCACATCTACACTTCTGGGAAGAGCAATGCTCCAGGGTACATTTAGCTGGTCCAGTAAAGACCCACCTAATCGAACGCTGAGGGTGCTCCCATCAGCCATCGAACTCCTCAGTTGTGAGGAGTTAGGGAAGTCAAAAACAAAAATCAATGCAAAGGACATCGACTCCAGGTACGCAATTCACATAGCTGGAGTTGCATATCTTGCATCAATTTCCTCTGCCAGTGTAGACCTGGCCTAAGATTCCAGGGGACTCAATCTTTAAACAAAAGTTCTATTTACATGCATGAAAAAACCACATTCTGTTAATCTAGGAACTTACCTCTTGGCAATACTGCAGAATCCCTTCTTTAGTTCCAATGCAGGTCTTGGTCCCTGAAGGGTCAGATTCCCATTTTCCATTCTGAACATTCATATGCATATTGAGTTTGCCACAAAACATGGCAATTTGGGGCTCTGCCAGCAAGCCAGCATTTCCATCAGTAGGCACCTGGAGGAGAATACCATTATTAATGATTGAAACTTCATTCCAAGGTGGTAATAGATCAAGTGAACTAGAATCAATAACTTGTGCTTAACCATGCCAGGCAGAAATTACGTAACTAGTTATATATACTGAGATTTGAGAGATCAAAACAAAAATCTTTTTAGTAATTCAACACAAACTCAAGACATGAGAGGTTTTAAATTGAAAACTCTTTGGGGCAGAGACTGACATTCACTATAAGCTTGCCTACACTAGGATAAACAATGTGTTGTTAAGATATGTTGGTTAACAAACATGTTTTAATTTCAGCTGATCAAAAATGGGGAAAGTTTCCTTGAAAATTTGGCCCATTTTTCATTGACAATTTCCAGGGTTTTTTTAAATCAGCTCTATTTAAACTAACATTTTTAAACTCTTTTGTAGATAGCTAATACACTAAAATATACCTAGCATAATAGAGGTGAATCCCAGCTCCTACCGACGTTTCTAAAATATAATTTACTATGTCTATACAAGACAGCTAAAATGTACTAGCTAAAATGTGTTAGCCAACACATTTAAAAAATACACTTATTATCTTATCATGCACAAGACCAAAATGCCTTTACAGTGTCTGGTACCATAGGGCTGCCGCCTACTTGAATCATCTAGGTCCATGGTGTCCAACCAGTTCTGAAGCAGTAGGCACTATAGTGGCTACTGCTATAGTGAACTAGCCACACTCAACGGGCCAAATAGCCACATTGTTCAAGCCAACTAGCCACACTCAACTGGCGAAATAGCCACATGTGGCTAGTATGTGGACTTCACGGATCTAGCTGTTACTGGAGTACAAATGACAAACAACAATCAATACCACCACCACACAATGCCTGTGCAATTGCTGAAGGGAGTCACTTGTACAAGCAGTTTGTAGATGCTATTAGATTTGATATATACTCAATCACAACAAAATAGGGACGTTAAAACAGTTAACCAATTAAGCACTATACTTTAATTGGTTAACTGTTTTAACCTAGGTCCTGCCACCTGTCCCAACCGTAGCAGGGGCTGCTCCAATCCAGGGCGACTGACCATCACCGGAATTAACTGACAAAGGCTGGTTAACAGGTAAGCCTCATTCTTACCAGTATGCTTACCGATCAACATCTCTACAACAAAACACCTTAAAGTTGTTATATAACTATTCATGGGGTTCAGCTAAAGATGGTCTGTGGAATCTTAAAAAGTTTCTATTTGGCCATTTATAAATGAATCTTACTTGCAGGTAGCATATGAACCTCCAAGAATTTCTGAACGTCTTATAAACCAGTGCTTTCAGAGACTGCCATATGCTCTATGAACAGCCTTCCATCTAGAACTTGTCTCTAAGTAATTCAATACTGAACCTCTTCACAGCTGAAATCATCCTCAAGATGCTGAATGTGCAATGAAACCATGTAAGAGTAGATAAATCAGTTGTTTGAAATGAAAGAATCAGCGGATACATTAACCACAATGTTACTAACTGAAAGCAAGCTCTGGCAAGAATACAATGGAAACAGATGTCTAACATCAGCATCAGAGGGTATTACCTTCCAGCAGGGAGTACGGATGAATCTAAGCATCTGTGTTGAGCAGCATGCTAAGTATTAGGAGGTTGAAAAATTAACCAGACACCAAGTGGGGAGCCCAAAATGGAAGACAGATTTCCTATGAAAGTTCTGGGCCGTGACTGTAACAAAAAGACTAACATACCTTCTGTCACTCAACTGACTTTTCCATCACATCTTATCAGATATTTGCACTAATCAGACATGCAGCCTTTTTTAAAACTGGCCCTCACATTTAGGGGCTGACTCTCAGACTCACCACACTGCAGTTGCTATGATTCAGGCAACCAAGTTTTTCATATACAGATACAAATGGAGGCTTTCATTGCCCTCATGCTCACTTGCATTCACGTTCAAAGGCATGACTTTCATCACATGCTCATTTCTATTCTGTGGAGCAGTACAGTCAAGTTTAAAAAAGAAGAAGAAGAAGCTGGCTGTTATGAAACCAGACCTACATAAAAATTTTCTCCCTTGCTTGAACCTGCTACAATTAGTAGCTATTCCTATCCTCCAACTTTTGCTTTAGGATGAAGGAAGAGATTTCCAAATAATCTCCTCTATATACATTCCCTTATTTTTAGCGTGCCTCCAGATCATTTTGGTGTTTGTTGTTCCACATAAGTTTATCTAAGCAGAGTTAATTGACAAGATTCTTATAATGGAGGCCCAAAAGTTTAACAAACAATAACACCTGGCTCTCACATACTGCTTTACATTACTAGATTTTCAAGTGTTTTACAAAGGAGTTAAATATCATTAATTCCATTTTACAGATAGGGGACTGTGTCACTGAGAGGCGACTCCAGAGGGCCAGTGGCAGAGAAAACAGACCTTAGGGGTTCCAAGTCCCAGATGAGCAGGCTGTTCACTAGACCATGGAGCCTTCAGTGTGAACCACAATTTCAAACAACACTGAAACTGATCTTGTGTATTTCATTATTTAGGTCCCCATTAACAGATTACCTTTCCTTGCCTGCAAAGTGCCATGGTGAAGTACAATTGGAGAAACTTTTTAAGCAGCAGTAAAATGTAAATAAATGGTGAGACATCTTGTCATTCACTACAGCCCAGTTATTTCAGAACAGCAGCGCTGAAATGGTCCAGCCCATTTTTAGTATACTAATTGCAGTTGTTGCTGCCATTTCTCACCCATTACTCATGAGAGACTTCCTACTCACCATTTAGGAGGAGTCAAAGCATTTTGCAAACCCTGAATATTAGATTTCTTAAATACATAGCAACACTTTTGCTATTGGCATCTAAAAATGTGGCACACCACAGAAGAAACATCGAACTGCCAATTCTGCCCACAGTATCACCCATAAATAATTCCCAAGTGGACTTCATTTACCATGTAACTTACTTTCAACAGCATAGCAAGTATAACAGAAGAGATTTTTACAAAGAGCTAGAGTTAAATCTCAGATTTTGATACAGTGCTTAAGTTCTGCATAGCTACTATCCCAATCCATATGAAAGGGAACACTGAAGTATATAGGAAGAAAATAACCGTTTCTAGTGACAATAAAAGATTCTCACCCAGTAAGAGTTTTGCTAGTCATAACTGTATATTATTAATTGATATCTTTAGCCATTCTGAAGTCCCCAGATACTTTAAAGGAACTCTAAAGTTGGTGAAAAGCCAGTTTACTATGTATCATTTTCTAAATGCTACTAAAACTGAATCACTGGCTACATAAGTTGTGTAGGATAGAAGGTTTTGGTCCTGCCTCAGATCACTAAATTTCACTAGGGAACAGGATGACCACCTTCTTAAGTGGCTATCTTTCATGTGTAGGGGGAAAAAAACCCTGGAAGATTAAATTGGGACTTCAATTTACATACGCTGGAGGACTCATGCTGCCAGTATTAAAACTGGCTTGGTATTTCTAAACATTATAGATAATTTCCTAACTTAAAACATGTTGCAGCCAACACAATCGAATTCTTTATTAGACCTTGTCCTCACACATAAAGAGGAACTAATCGCAAAACAAAAAAATTAATGGTAGCTTAGGTAAAGTGATTAGGATTTAATTAACATTTAAAATGCGCAAACAGAATAACATCTGGTATTATAATAGGGACAGTTTCACAAAGATGAAAAACAATTATGGGCTAAATCATTTGGGAACAAGAGCTTAATCAGAAAAATGAGAACGATAACTAGGAATCATTTAAGAACATGATCCCAAAAAATCATAGTCCTACCATTGAGAAAGAAGGCTGTGCTGATTAAAAAACTCATCTGGCTTAAAGAAGACAGCTTTAAAATAACAAAAATATTATATAATAAAATGGGAGGGAAAGTTAACAGTAATGAATACAAATCAGAAATTCTAAAAAGAATGTATTAAGGGAAGCAAAGAGACCCAAGCAGAAATCTATGGCTAACAGAGTTAAGGACAACAACAGGATATTTAAAAACATATCTGGAAATAAGAATCCTAATAATGGTATTGATCCATTACTAGATGGCACCATAGGGTATGTCTAAACTACATCCCTCTATCAAAAGAGGGATGTAAATTAGGCAAATCGAAAGTGCAAATGAAGCAGGGATTTAAATATCCCACGCTTCATTTGCATAATGGCATCCAAGCACTTTTTCAAAAAAGGGTTTTTCAGAAGTGAAAGCGCCGTCTAGATGCGGTTCTTTCGAAGAAGAAAAAACAACCCCTTTTTCGAAAGATCCCATACTCATTTTTGATGCAATCTGGATGCTCTCTTTAGGAAACACCCTGTTTGCAGTCAAGAACACCTTTTTTCAAAAGAGTTTTTGAAAAAAGACATTCTTCCTCATAAAATGAGGTTTACCGCAGTCAAAAAAAAAGCTGCGTTCTTTTGATTTAATTTCAAAAGGAACACGGCAGCAGTCTGGACGCAGGTGAAGTTTTCTCAAATAAAGGTCACTTTTTTCGAAAAAAACCCTGTAGTCTAGACACAGCCTCAGAGACTAACAAAAATATATAGACTCATGAGCTTTCATGGGTAAAACCTACCTCATCAGATGAGTTGGAGTGGGTTTTACTCTCAAAGGTGCCACAGGATTACTCATTTTTAGAAGCCACTGAAGTTAGACATTTTTAAAATAGCAGGTCCAGGTAACTTGCACCCAAGATCTTTCAAAGAGCTGGCTGAGTAGCTCATTAGTCCATTAATGTTGATTTTCAGTAAGTCTGCTCCAGCATCAGCCCTTGTTCGCAGAAGCCAGGGCTGGCTGCTGCAAACAGAGGCTGCTCCGGTACTAGCAGCAGCATCCCCTATCATTTCATCACTCAATCGTTATCTCTCTTCAAAAGTCAGCAAGAGTCAGCAGACATCTCCTTAACACTAGTAAAGGCTAGGGATGTTAAAAAGTGGTTAATCAGGTAACCGTTCAACATCTTAGCAGTTACACGGTTCCATGCTGCAGACTCTGCAGGATATAGCTTATACTGTGCATAGCCCACAGCGTGGGGCAGTAGCCGGTTCCCCAGGACCTGGTGCACTCCAGAAGCCAGCTGTTAAACAAACTCCCAGCATGTACCTGCTGCCCTGCTTCCAGGAAGCTGGCTGTAGCCCTGCACTGATCCAGAGCCAGTAGTGTGGGGTGGCAGCCGGCTCCCTGGAAGGAGGCCGAGGAGCTGGCATATAACCGTTATGGGAACCAAAAAGCTCATGCTTATCCGTTAACCGTTTAAGTAGTTACACTGTTACATCCCTAGTAAAGCCAACCACAGACTTCACACATCTCTTTCCACCGCTAAACATACACAAAATTTGGATATTATTGCAAATTCTTCTTGAAACTAAAATACTCAGTAAAATACTTAGGAAAAGCCAGCAGCTTCTTGCATTTCAAGAAATTACCACCATTGTATTATCAGCAGAGTTAGTTCTAAATACAAGAGAATACATAGTATATAAAAAAGAAGAAGATGAGAAATCAGGATAATCCAAAATTTGGATTAAGAAACTAGATTGGTGTTCCCTGTAAAAGGAGCTCTTACAGCCACCCAGGAGAAATTCAAATGTCACCCAGCTGATTAGCAGAACATTCAGTGGGCAGCATGTGTTTATACTGGTGGTGCATATCTGCACATGCCTCAGTGCACATAAAATTGATTCCACACATGGATGAAAAAAAATTAGAGAGAATGCTGAACTAGAGTACCATATTTTACTGGGAAGGGTTTTGAATTTGGGTCCTACAGGAAATCTCTGATTGAAATATGACTACCTGTAAAGGCTTTCATATTTAACTGCAAATTTCACCTATACCATATTGAAAACTCAAAAGGATAAACCTACTTGCTGATTATCAGTGAAGACGAGAGGCTTGTATGTTATAAGGTTACCAGGAGGCATATAGAAGATAACCACTCAACTTAATGCAGTTTCTTAAACAAAGATCTGAAATGGTCAAGTATGCTATTTCAGATCCATGTATTTAGAAAACAAAGTTAATTTAAAGGCTCAGTAGCATCTCTTAGGTCTTGCCTACACTGCACAGCAAAGAGCACCAGAGGTGTGTGATTTCTAAAACAGTTAGAAGCCCAGTCATGGCCCTGTTGGTGTATTCTAAAAGGTACCCAATTTATGTTCAATAACATGAGCTAAATACTAGTTAGAGAGCACCAGCAGGTTTTCTACAGGGCACTTAGAGCACTACACATTAGAGCGCTTCACATATCACACCCCTTTTAGTGCACTGTGCCAAATCCTTCTAGATATGCCTTTAGCCAGACAGAAGCCACTTCAATAAAAATCCATCCCTGCCTTTAGATCCTTCTTTAAGATTAAAGCATAGTTTAACTTTGAAAACTATACATCTAAAATATTCATGATTATGATCTACAGTTCAGAAGCATTGATAATGTTGGTGTTAACTGTATATGTACTGAAGAATTAGTACAACCATGCCAGTTTAAATGAGTCAGTGTTCATGACTTGTTTTAGCCAGGGGGAAAAAAGACACACCTCTATTTCAAAGAGAATTGTTAATTATATCACCACCTTTAATTTTTACACTGGTTAAGACAGAAAAATAATGAACTATAGCAAAAATACTCCCTATTAAATTTCTAGATTTGTCAGAAAAATGAAAAAAAAAGCATGATGCTTCATAAAGGAACTAGAACAAACATGAACTTCCCTAATACACATTGTATGAGATGAAGTAAATTAATTATTTTTAACAAAAAAGAAACCTTGCAAGAAAAGTTGATTGGGAAGGCTGAGATTCTCTGTAAATTACTGAAGTTCATATTTCATGCCAACTATGGAATGACTTCCATTTCTCTCTACCAAAACAGTGATAAAAGGAAATTGTATCACATCTCTAGGAAGAATGCACTAAAATGTGTTTTACTTTGATGACCTGGACATTTTACACAGGCTTCTTCACAGGAGAAGCACAAATACTTGCTTCGGTATCTAGGTTACAAATCTGTCACATTTGACCCAGTCACCTGTGATCCTTGAAACATCAGAATTCATGAAGAGGGGTATCGTTTTACTAATCAAGTCCAAGTGGGTAACACTTAACCCACATTATTACAGAATTCTCTAATTACCACTGAATATTCATCTTGAAAAGGGAAATGGGAATTACCACTGGATTCCATAATGCTGACTACTTTCATATAGGACAATTAAGGAGGGGTTGGGAGAAGAAGAGAATGGCCAGGAAAAGGAATCTCAGTATAATTCTGTCTTTCACTAGCCTGCAACTATTTTCAATTTCACTTTAAGAAAGATAGTATTTGGCTTACATTTTTTAAAGATTTTGAAGCAGAAGATGCATGCAAATTTTGTTCCATTTTAGGAACACAAGCATCTTAAATGCTACATAAATCTTAAATGCTATATAAATAAAATTTAAACATCTCAATTTCAATGCCCCTCTAGTTCCATTAAAAATGACAGGATTATATTTCAAGCTGTCTTGTACCATATTGTATTTCATACACACACATGCAGAAAGCTTTGTATTTCTGTTTGACATGTATGCATACCCAGTCTATGGCACTATAGATGTTTATTGTTGCATGATAGATATTGGGTATGAGTTTCCATATTCTGCATCATGAAATTTCTACCATATAAATTTGTAAAATTAGTCTTAATTTCATGTGGATCATGCAGTTTAGAAAAGAATTCTCTTGCTCTTGAATTTTCTAGGGACCTTCCTCAATTTAAATCTCATATTAAATTCTTGTTTGCAGAGAGAGCCATGTTGGTTCTAGGTTATTAAGCATCAGAGGGGTAGTTGTGTGTGTGTTAGTCTGTATCTGCACGAACAACGAGAGTCCTGTGGCACCTTATAGACTAACATTTATTTGGACAAAATCTTTCATGGGTCATGCATCTGACAAAGTGTTTTTCTTACCAACCAAAGCTTATACCCAAATAAATCAGCCACAGGACTCCTCGATTTTCTAGGTTATTAAGAGAGACAAGGCAGATGACCACCTTGGACTAACTTCTGTTGGTGAAAGAGACATGCTTTAAAGATTTGCTCAAGAGTTCTTCTTTAGGTCTTTTGATCGCCATATTTAGGGTCAGTAAGGAATTTTCCTCCAGGGTAGATTGGCAGAGGCCCTGGAGGTTTTTTGCCTTCCTCTGTAGCATGGGGCACGGATCACTTGCTGGAGGATTCTCTGCATCTTGGGGTCCTTAAACCATTTGAGGACTTCAGTATCTGAGATATAGGTGAGAGGATTATTCTAGAAGAGGGTGGGTGAGATTCTGTGGCCTGCACTGTGCAGGGGGTCAGACTAGATGATCATAATGGTCCCTTCTAACCTTAAAGTCTATGAGTCTATGATAGGGATGTTAGATAGAGGGTAATAAAATAGTAGAGTGACAGTATGAATTTTTCGCCAAGGCTTATTGGTTAATCATACAGTCGACTACTCATTTACATCCCTACTTTACGAATACTTCAAGAATTCAGTAAAATCTTAAAAATTATCTGAGTTCTATCTGTGTTTCTTTTTCTATTTAGACATTTGCTGCTGATCTCAACATACAAGCTGCACATATAATAGCTTGTGTTTTATGAGATTAGATAAATCAAAGAAGAGTAATATTAGTGGGATGGGTGGGTGCTGATTTTTTCCTGACTGGAAGAAAAACAAAATGACATAAGTAATGATTTACAACTTGGATCATGTTTAAGATATAATGCACTGATTTTAATTTAAAACACAAATTAATTAAATGCAAATTAGCCTGTAACTTGTGTAATTCATAGTGGCTAAAAGTATATAAAATATTTATTGGGGAAACTGCAAGTAGCTATGAAGAGCATCCATATCCACTTTACACAACCTCTTTATGGTGTAAACCAATGTTTCCAGAAGGGCAGGTCATATCTGGAGCACAAGTCAAGGAAGGAAAAGAGGGGATAAATCTATCCCTGGCTTTGGAGACACCTTGACAAAGAACCTTTGTGCAGTTCTGAACTTTGGTATTAAAGTTTTAACTGCAAAGCAGAAAAAATACCCAACATTGTAGGTTTTCCCCACTCTTTCCTTGTAATGTGTAATAGCTATTTTTAGGGCTCAAATGATTTAACTCAAATGATTAGCGCAAAACAAATTAACTAGATTTAAAAATAGTCATGATTAATCGCAGTCTTTATTGTGAAAAATGGAATACCAATTTAAATTTATTATGAACATTTGGATGTTTTTCTATGTTTTCAAATGCATTAATTTCAACTACACAGAATACAAATGAACAATGCTCACTTTACATTATTTTTATTATTAATATTGACATGTAAAAACGATAAATTAGCAATAGTATTTTTCAAATCTCCACATACAAGTACTGTAGTGCAATCTCTTTATACATTTGTAAATTGCACTTCAACAATAATTTTTCACATTACTGCACTCAAAATAAAACAATATAAATATTTAAATTCCTACAAGTCCAATTAGTACTACTTCTTGTCCAGCCAATCACTAAGACAAACAAAGTTTGTTTACATTTATGGGGATTAATACTGCCCACTTCTTATTTAAATTGTCTCTGAAAATGAGAACAGGCATTCCCATGGCACTGTTGTAGCTGGCATTGCCAGGAATTCACATACTAGATATGCTAAACATTTGTATGTCCTTTCACACTCACTGTGCGAATATTTGTTATCAAAATAACTATATAAAGTGAGGTGTGTATTGCGTACTCTAACCGAAATCAATATATTTGAAAAGGTGGGAAAACATCCAAAATACTGATAATTTAAATTAGTATTCTATTATTGTTTAACAGAGTGATCAAAACTGCAATTAGAGACTTTAAATCTTGCCTTTTTTTCATAACTTAACAGCCCTGCTATTTTGGGGAAAGTCAGTTATTTCTATTATAATATTCTAATATTAAACACACATTCATTCCTCACATCTCTGTTGAAGTTCCTTGGAAAGATTTGTGGTGGGGAGAGTAGCACTAACTGGATTTATAACTGGAAGTTCAGAAAATGGAAGGCCGTAGTCACAGCCACAGTGCATCCGAACTCAACCTCAGTGAAAGGAGATACCATTTCTCAGACTGTTAGCCATGGAAATCACAGTGGGCACTGCATCATCCTATTTACTGCTCTTGAGTTCTTGTGACATTTCAGTTTACAGTTTCCTTCACAGACTTGACTATTACCAAACGCACTGCAAAATAAGAAACTGAATTTGAATTTAATGACGCAACCTATTCATTACATATACAGATTGCACCTCTATAAACCAGAACACTCTGGTCCAGCAACATCCGTGGTCCGGAAGTACCATGGATGTTCCAAGATCATAGAGTCCCAGTACACAACGGAGGATGAGGAGCTGGGAGCCTGGTGCTATACAAGGGCGGGGAGACACACACTGGCCAGCTGGGCTGTGGGGTGGAGGGGCGGGAGCTAGGCTGCAGTAGGAACCAGGAAGCCTGAGGGAGGGGGATGGCAGGAAGGGCCAGTGGCAGTGTGGTCAGAAATGACCTCCTCTGGTCTGGAAAAATCACAGGTCCCGAGGGTGCCAGACCAGGGAGGTCCAACTTCTACTTCTTCCAACGTAAGCATTAATTTATTGTAATTAGCAGTAGTGATGCTGTATTTAAACAGAACTTTTTCCTTTGTTTACATTTACTACTTTTGATTCTATGGTTTTCTTTGTGCTTTAAACACTTTAATAAATGTGCGCTGCTTATAATATATCAAATGAAAACCTGTCACCAAGGAGCTTCCCAATTAACCTTCCCACTCATACCCTATAGCTCAATTAAAGAAAATTCTGAAGACTTCAAATTAACTATTCTGAAGACTTCAAATTAACATTCAGCTTCAAATCAGTTTCTGTTGCACTGGGGTAAAATGGCTCACCTCATTACTAAAAAGGCCATACCGAAGTCTCAGTATTACAAAAGTAGCTGATGCTGCAACATTAGACTGCCTCAGCAATTTTGACAGCAGGAACTCCTGCTGTCTTTCCCATGTGTCCAATGGTGGAGGCTCCTGCTATCAGCTTTTCTGCAAATAATTTTAATATTTAATATATAGTTGAATATTTGCAAATTACTGAAAACAAAAATCCATTATCACTTTTCTTTGATTTTCTAATATCTTGTCCACAACTCGGTCACAATTATTTCACAAGTGACCCACGATTCAAGTAGAGCCTTACTCATTACCAATTAAAGCTAATAATAATGTGAGCACCAAAGAGCTTTTCAATTTAAATTAAATTAGATTCACCAGTTCTAACAGACTAGTAAAATACTGCCTCCATTGTGTTCCATAATACTGCTTGGTTTACAATGGGGGAAATTTGATCCATAGATCACATGAAATCTTCAGAGAACAATCTAGCACACCAAATTTCAATTCCAGTTAATTCCTGTTCAAAAAGACCAATCAAAAACTCAAGTTTCTTCTTCTCTTCCTTCTAATGAATAACCTGTTTGCTGTGTCTTCATGCTCTCTTTCACATGCCTAATAACTGACCATGAACATGTTAATATGCTTCATGTCATCTTTTTAGTATGCTAACTATGATAAATTCTGAATTAACAACTGCATGCAAATATTTTACCTCATGTTTTAGTTCAGATAATTTATTCAACATAGCACCTGCTTTCAGAAAAATCAAAAACAACCTTCAGTGTCTCATCTAATCTTTCATTCAAAAGGGTTCAGCAGTCAGCACTTCTGACTCATTAACTAGGATGCCTTATGGTTTTAAATCCATTTCCCTGTTTATCTCCTTCCTGCTGAGACAGTTCAGTCAAACTTACTTTTCCCTTAAGCTAACTGCTCTAAAGCTAGCCTCTCATGCCCAACAGTAAAAAGACAAGACTTCCACTTGTTGCCTGACATGACTGTGCACATGCAGTGGGAAGGCACAAACTCTAGGCTATCACGTCTTAAGATTCTTACTCTTCAAACACCACAAACCACAGGGTGTTTCCACTGACGCTGGTATAGAAAATCTTGTCCTCCAGACATCAGTGACGTGTGGGGAGCACAAGGGGATGCTTCCCCTCCCAAACACCACAGGGCCAGCAGTCGGCAAGGCCAGAGCCTCCGGGCAGCCTGGGGGACTAATGGGGACTTAGCACCTGCAGCCAGGATCCTCTGTTCCTCCCACCTTCCCCTTTCCCCCACCCCCCGCACTCACTGGCAGCAGCAGGGGAAGTGGAGACATGCAGCCCTAGCCTGCTCTGCTCCCCTGGCTCCCAGGTATGTTGCTCAGGAGAGGGGACAAGGACAACTCCGAACTCACTGGCAGGAAGTGGAGCGATGTGACTGGGAGGTGAGGGAGCAGAGAAGGTTACGGTCACTGTTGCTCCACTTCCCTTTGTCCCTGCCAATAAGTTTGGGAGTGGGAGGCGCAATCCCTGCTGTCAGCACCAGATTCCCACTAGTCCCTGGGCTGCACTGCTTGGGAAGCAGACTTGGGAGCAGAGGCAGTGGGGCTGTCCTGGCCTTCCCCTGAACCAAGGTGGGGGGAGCAACCCTGTAGCCAGTGCCATTCTGTGTCCCTCCTAGCAGTTGCCTTCTGCCTCCAGAGACTACAGAGCATACCACTTGTTCAGCAGAAATTTCTACCAAGAGAAATGGCTGGGGGACAAATGCGATTATGTGCTATTTCTCTCAGCGTCCTACGTTTTTGCTCAAGATATAGTCAAGATCCAGACTCCAGGAAAACAGTTTTTCTACACTACAACAACAATAATGATAATAATGAGCAGATGAAAAGATTTTGCATTCAAAACAATCTGGCAGTAGAAAATGTGGGCCAAATCTGCCTATTGACTACCCCATCATTAAAAGAGACACACAAGTATCTTTCCTCCCCCAGGTGGTGCCCATCCTGGGAACCTCCCTTAAGCTCAGTTACATCAGTGATCTCACCAAAAGACAAACAAAACAGTTTGTGGTTTCTGGGCACTAACAAGAATTCCAAGCATTGCTTTGCTGCCCAGGGACCTAATCCAAAGCCTATTAAAATAAATTGGAAACTTTCCATTAAACTTCAGTGTGCTTTGGACTGAGCCTTGAAGTTAGTATGCAACAGGAACTGGAAAAATGGTGCCTTAAAATTTGACGTATGTGGTCTACCGTGTCCACTTTTACCACTGTACATCTACATGGTTTATGGAAACAGCTGACGCAGATCCAGACAAAACTGATTTTTACTGATTGGTCACAATCATTTAGCATGTTGTCCATGTATAAACCACATTAAGCTGGTAAAAAAAGTGCACCGCTAGCATTAAAGCAGTTGAGGCTTGTGGTTGTCCATTACAATTTTATATGCTAGAGAATTATCACAGATAATTCCACATGCAGCAGGCGGAATACAGTAAAATACAATTGTAAGAGAAAAATGCCTATGTAAGCGAAATCTGTCAGGCCATACCAGAATCACTATATACCCAAATTAAAATCTCAATTTTTCTAAAATGACTTAACTTTAATTTTAAAAATCTGATTTGGTTTTATATACAAATTGTCTTTGGAATGACAAACCCTTTGCAAAGTTTTTTGATCAATATGCTTGTAAATGTGATTATTTAGCACCAACATGAAAGTTATAAACACGTTAAAAAAGTTAGTAAATACAAATCTCAGTTCTAAGAAAGTTTACTGCTTAAAGACACCAATTGACAAAATCAAAGAATGAGGTGTGGTCTTCAGAAAACAGAATTACTGCAAAGCTTGGTAGGAATTTGTTACACTGAATGTGCAACAGCAGCATTCCTTTGAATGGGCTTTGCTACCACAGTTACACTCCTGGAAACATGTCTTCACTTAACAGTGGCAAAGAGCCAAGACCCAGCCACGGAGTTTGTAACTAGTATCGAATAAGTTACACAAGCCAGGTTGGAGTAAGGAGAATAGGCCTATGATAGGTGGCGTCCCTGAGAAAAAGGGGCCATTATGAATACATTTTTGAGGGTGAAGTTAGATGTGCAGCTATATACCATCACCCACTGATTGAAGTGAACATTGCCCCTCCAGGAAAGACTTACAGACATCAGAACGGGGTGGGGAAACTTTTTTCGGTCAGGGGCCGCTAACCTCCAGAGATCAGTCAGCGGCTGCACAAAAATGAGAACGGGAAAAAAAAAAAACCCACGGGATTTCCCCCTTCCTCACGTCCCACATGCCTCCTTAACTGTTAAGGAAGCATTGCTGGCAGTGTATGGTTCCAGTCTGCCAGATGCTCTTCCCTGCTGCAGCCAGCCTATTCAGGGAAGGCAGGGGAAGAGAAGCTGGCCCACTATGGCTTTCCCTTCCTCCCAAAAGGTGCCCCATGCAAGGAAGAGGCTCGGGAACTTCCCTTCCCTCCCACTCTTGGAACAGATTCCCCCCTCCCTCTCCTATCCTCTGGTCCCACATGCCTCCTTACCAGCAAAAGGAGTTTTGCTGGCAGCCTCAGCAGCTGCTGGAGGCTGGAAAGCAGCTGCAGCCTCTTTTTTGCTGCTGCCTCGCAGGGTTCCACCACGTGGAGCTTCTCCCTCCCGCCAGATCTCCTGCGCACTCCTCTCCCACATGCAGGAGAGGAACCGGAAGTATCCGGCCACACTGGAACGGAGGCAGGGGGAAGTTTTTAAAGCAGTCCCTGGGACTCCCCTGAGGGGTTTCACAGCCACTGGACACCCCCTTCCCCCGGCCCCAAAGGCCGGATGAAATTGTTTGACGGGCCCGCAGGCCAGAGGTTCTCCGCCCCTGCATAAAAAAATTCAGAACAAAGGCTGGGTTTGCCACACAACAACAACAACAACAACAACAAAAACAAAAACACACACAAAAAAACCACACACACAAAACCCACACATATTTTACACCAGGATATTTTGGAAAAAGAAACGTTCATGTTCTTCCGATACCAGTTCAGGTTCAGCAGTCGTGGAAACAGTCAGCGTATTAGTGTAGACAAAGTGTCAGACATGGCCAGCATTTTTAACCACCATACAACTCAGAACCATTCTAGACAAGCATAACGGAAGTGCTGGCAGCTCCGTGAACCTTGTCTACCATGCAAAGGAAGCTGTTGGAGCTCCGCAAAAAGGCCTAACATGGCTCTTTGGATGCTTTCGAAATCCTCCTACCTCATCAAACCTCCCAGACAACACTAATTAGAGTCTTCAGAATATATCAGGTCTTTTAAGCTTGTCAGAGATCAGGAGTGATCAATGATAAGGTATGGTAAAAAAAATTTTAGAGAACGAAAACAGGAATTTCTGTTAGAATATTCTATACAAAGCCTCTCTGACACCTCCATAAATGTAAAGGAAGTGTCAAATAATTAGCTGAAGGTTAAGCAAAAAATTGGATTTGTTAACAAAACTGATCCATACTAATATCTGATCTCTCTTACTGAAATAAAAAACCTCCCAAAGCATATAAATAGGTCGCTATTCAGATTCACATTTCCCTATTTTATGATCCAACACAATTATTTCCAAATGTCATTTTCTTTAACCTTTTAAAGAAGCAGAAGGATTATTTTGTTTTCTCTTTTCTGTCAAGTAAATAAAATGATTTTTTGGGGCACCATACTGTGCTCTTTCAAATTCACATGCATCCATCTTCCACCATCAAAATTTTTTAATACAGAGCAATAAAAGAGTAAGTAACAAAGAATTTCTATTTTGATTTTTTTCTGGCTTATGTAAATACCCACTGAAAAACATTTATCATTTTAAAAAATGACCAGCAAAAAGCAAATGTACCAAATTCCATTAACTTTAGTAATATGTCCTGAAGGCAAGTTATTTAATTTGTTAATCTAAACAAAAGTGCATGAATATATAAAATCATCTAAACTACATGTGCTCAGGGAGACAATTCATAATTCTGCTTGTGCCAAATTTACTTTAGCAGATTTACAATGTGAGTCCTGCTCAAAACCACAGCTCTAAAAGATATGAACTGTGGTGGTTGGTTTTTTTAACTCTACAAACTACTTTCTGTGGGTGCCATAAAAATCTATAGCAAAGTGCATCTTCCACAAATCATTAATATTTATTGGACTGGTGTTTCTTTTTTTAAAAAAAGATTTCATTTCTATATTGGAACAGTAAAAATACCCTTTTAAAACAAAGGAATATAAATCTTAATATAGATGATTTATGACTAGCAAGGGAGTCTTCTATCATCTAGGTCACTACTTAAACTGCATCCATGCTGCTAGTGACCAAAAATAGTTAGCATCTGACAGACAGGAAGAGAGACTCAGAAATAGGGATAAAAGATTTGTGGTAATACAATGAAATCTGCGAACTCGTCTACAGGTTCTAAGCAAAGTGACACATAAATATGGGCAAAATTTAGCTAATGATTTTGGAACAGTTTTATAAATGTAAATTGCAAGCCTGCTCTCCAGATTAGGTGAAGTATTAACCCTTTCTGTACTGTGTTGATTTATCTGAGTTATCTGAAATTCTATCAATAAAATAATTAAACCCATTGGTATCTACAAGGCATTCCAAGTGCACAGCACTTTGGTGAGTCAACTGTTCATCAGAATTAATTTGTTAATTCGTTTTGTTCTGTTAACAAACCACTTTTGCACCTTTCCGTTTAATCTCTCAATCACTGGGATTCTAAATATAGTGAGACCTGGCTATATACACAGTCTTTCAAAATATTGATTGCCCTACTCATATTTTGAGTTTTGTAATTAACATTTAAATACAGCATCTGTATTTCTCCACTTCTCCTATTTAAGAAGAAATTTTAAAAACTGGCCTCATACCAGCCAATCTTGCTTCTTAACGTAGACAAAGCTATTTTCAAAGATTCTTGCCAAAAGAATAGAAATACTTCTTCTTGAGTTAATATACACTGATTGAACAGTTTTCATATGTGATAGATAAGTGAATGATCACATTCAGTGGCTTATACAGGAGTAATTAATAAAACACAATAAAAAAGCTCTAGTGCTACCCTATATGTCAAAAAGGTCTTAGGCCTTTCTAAAAACAGATTGCTTTTGAAACCCAAATTCAATGTGAAGACTTTGTTAATACAAAAGACGAAGGATAAAAATTGAGACCACACTCCAAAAAATTTCAACTACAAAGAAGAAACACAAGGTTTTCCTCTCTCCCCTTAGATGTCTTCTTTACTGAACCTATGGCACACAAAAAATACATCAGAATAACAGCATAAAGAGGTAAAATTAATAAAATGGAACATAAAACTGTATGTTGATGTTGAGATACTAACAGTTACCAATCTAGTGCAATCTATGACTTACATTCTGAAAGAAATTAATGAATGCAGTGATACATTAAGCTGCAAGTTATACCAAAACAAACACTAAATGTAGGCCTGGAGAAATCTATGATTTTAAAAACTGCAAGTTACATTTGAGATTGTACAGTCTAAACAAAAACACACAGAGTAATATTTCTTATAATCTCAATTAGCTATATGAATTTGTTTCCTTCCATTATCTCAAAACTAAAAAAGTGCTATGGCTAGGCCATATTGCAGTCATAACAATCAATTACCTTAGGACTGCTAAAAATTAACTTTCTATTTTAGGCTCTAACAATATGGATACTAGAAAGAGCTCCAGAAGAAATTCAAACACGAATATTATCACATTTATATAGGGAAAAAGTTCCTGCAGCTTATATAAGAAATCTCTATAAACCCACTCTGGAAGTGGAATTGACAGCACCACATTTACTGAAATATTATTATGATCACTGTCACCATAATACCACGGTGACTCCAGTAAGTAAAGGATAGATTCTCCAATGTCAATGTTATGGAGAAATAAATGGGAAATGCTTTCAACAGAAAATAATAAAAATATCAGGATCAAGCAGACTTTATAATGTATGGCTACTATTTTGGGGATTTGAACATGGACATAAGAGGTCAACCAAAGGCAAGTGAGTCTTTTCAAAAGGTAACAAATACAATTTCCAAATAAGTTTTGTTAATACCTGCATGGAAAGGGGGTATACGTTAATCATGACAAAAATGAAAAAAATAAAGAAAAATTACAAGAACCTATTTTTATGGTTAAAGGCATCTCCCTTACCATACATTTCTCAATGCTACATGCATTACAGCAGAGAACAAGGAAGCTAAGTGTTGGTATCTTAAAATATGTGTTTATTTAGCACAGGTCCTGATCCTGATTGGGATCTCTAGGTGCCACTCTAATACTAACAGACTCAATAATAATAGTCCACCTGGAGGCATTGATCCTTCAAATAAAGGTCAAGTTAAAATAAGCACATTTGTAAGAAGAATGCTATGTATACTAATTTTCATTGTACTCAATGATTTATCTGTTTCATTCACATTAATGAATGGCTGTATCCTGCCAAGAAGCCTTTTCTGTATTGAAATGTAATTATATAATCAACTCTAAAGTACTGCACCTGTACAGAGACGCAGTTTCTAAACAGTAAGGTTGACCATCTTAAAATAAAGCGACAGTGCAGGTTCCTAAAACTTGCCTGTGGTGCCAACTTCCCCTCTATAGGCTTTCAGACAGATTAGTTTTCCTGAGATGAACTCATACAATACCAATTACCATTTAAATAGCAGCAATTTAGTTTATTACTTGAAATACTAATAACTCCAAACATATTCATTAAGTAATAATTGTACACTATTCTACACACTTTAAATAGAATCCAGAAGGGATGTTATTTACTTTATTTCCCAACTTCTGGCTTACAGTTATGTAACAGTTACTCAAACTGGGGGGAGGAGGGGGAAGGTCACACTTTCATAACAGCCATGCTAGATTTTATTGTTACTACAGGTTGGACCTACTTGATCCGGCAGTCTCAGGACCTGTGCTGTCCCAGACCAGGGAGTTTGCTAAGACCAGGGAAGGTCAGTGCTCCCCTGCTAGGTGCCCTGTTCCCAGGCTCCTTTCCTTGGGGCTCTCTGCCCTGCCCTGCCCTGCCACTGGCCCTGCACAGCTACCCACCCTGCTGTCCGCCGGCTGCTGCCAGAGTCTCCCAAAGTTGCCAGGCAGGCCACCCTGCAGCTCCACCCCACTATCAGGGCTGGCTCTGCTGCTGCTAGGGATTCCGGTCACTCACCTCCGCCAGCCCCACTTGAGCTGGGGGGTTCCCCAGCAAATCTGCCTGGTCATCCCATCCCTGCTGCCACTGGGGGTTTCTCCCTGGGTTTCTTGCCAGGACTGCCCCACTACAGCTGGGGGTTCCCTGCCAGGGCAGAAGCTCCCTAGCCACTGCCTGGCCCCACTAACGCTGGAGCTAGGGCTCCCCAGCCACCTGGTCCCACTAACACCAAGGGTTTCCCAGACGAGGCAGGGGCTCCCCAGATGCCACTTGGCTCAGCCAGGGCTTGCCAGACCCTGTGTTGCTCCCGCCTCTGGGGCTATTTGGTCTAGCAACATCCATGGCCCTGTTGGACCACGGATGTTGCCAGACCAGAGAGTCCTGGATTTGGGGGGTTCACCCTGTACTATAAAAATCTACTAATGACTAGTCATTGCTGCATAGTCTATAAACTACAATTTTAAAAAAATGGTTGCCTAAAATCATATCAAAATAACGACTGCCTAGTTTCATAAAAAATGACTGAATAGAGCTTTTTGGTGCTTACAACTTTAGAAGTTTTTTTTTTTTTTTAACTATTTAATAAGGCATTTGACCCCAAGCTCAAAGAGGGAGAAGAGTTGAAGGGTGAAAGCAGAAGTGGTTTTGATTTGTTGTTTTGGTTTGGGGTTTGAATTGGGAGAGGTTGCTCCAGAAGACATTTGTTCAATATCAAAATATTGTAATGAACTTAAAAAAAACCAAGATTTCCCACTGAAAATCATAAGAGAACAATTTTAACTAAAAAAAAAAAAATTTGAATGCAAAGTTGTCTGTGTGACGAATAGTTCTGTAAAATAGCTGTGTAACAATATAGCTTTTCTCCTTCCCCAACTCAGGTATAAAAGAAATGCACTCAGGAAAGGATTAATGTAAACAAATATTCTTCAAAGTGTAGGAAATGCCAGTTTCTACAATTCAGGATATAAACTATGTATATAATTTGTGGGATTTGTAATTTGTTTCAATGCAAAGTACTGATAAAAGTTTAATAACTCCTGAAAAGCCAAGGAAAACCACTTTTACCTAAAGCACAGCCACAAGTGTTTGAATTTTTTTAACTCTCATTACTATTTCACCTGACAATAGATGCCATATGCATTATTGTTGTATCCATGTTGGTCAACTATTGCCATATATTTTAGTCTGAATGCAGAGCTTTAACAAGAACATACTAAATCCATGGATTAAGGACAAAACATGAGAGCTAGAGCTGGGTGGATTTTTTAACTGCAAATAGTAAATTAGTCAAAAAAGCATTTTGGAGGGCATCAAAACTATTCAGAAATTCAGGTCAAACGTAGCAAATAATTTTAGCAAAAAAAAAAAAAACCCACCCAAACCACACCACGTTTTCAGAAGTGTCTGTTTTCAATTCACATTCTGTTTTGAAATGTCATTTCAATCAACATTGAAAATATTTTGTTCAACCCAAACATGTTTCTCATTCAAAAGAAAAACTATTTTTAAAAATCAAATTCAAAACAAACAATATTTTTCTTCAGATTTTTCAGTTCAGCCACTAACACAAAAAACACAAGCACACACAAAAACAACTATTTTCTCAGTTCTAGCATGACCAGTAAGTATAACAAGAGTTTGATTCCCTACTCTCAAATCCAGTAAATTTACCATTATTTTATAAACTGAATACAAAAAAGCCTATATAACTGAAAGTATCTACCTCAAGAAGTTTTTAATCAGACACCATAGCTAAATAATTTAATACCAGATAGCCGTGACCATCAGTATAACTACAAAAGACTTTGGAAAAGCTATCTCAATTGCTGCCATCCAAAAATGTTCCCTTTCAGTTGCCTCTTAGTGCAAAACCCAGTCACAAACAGCAATAAGCTCCATGCCAGATCTTCTCATATCACAGTTTCTAATTTGCTGCTCTCTGCAAGGAAAGTACATTGAGTATTCAGCTCTATGTTTACATTTGATACAAGAGTAATGCATTCATCTTGATTAACTACTGCACTTGATTAAAATTCTCTCTCTGACTCATTTCTCAAGCCAGGTACAAACTTACATGGTTATAACTGAGTCACTCCCCCCACCCAAGCTGTTGACAGCCCTATGTCTACCAGACTTTCTCCAGTCAACATAGCCACTGCCTCTGGAAGAGGCAGATAACTACACACATGGGAACAGCTCTTCCATTGATTTAGTAGTACCTTCATTGAAGGGCTAGAGCACACAGGTTCAGCTGTGCCACTGTAGTTTTTGAAATGCCATTTTACTCGCCTGCACTCACTACACAGTGTTCAGGTGCAGGTTCTTAAACCCGTTCCCTAGATTACTGGTCTGGAGAGGACTGAATATTGCAAGGGATAAGTTTCCATTCCTAGTGTGTCATGCCACCCTTCCAGTATTATGTGCACAGACTGCCTTCAAGCTGAAGTATGAGTTACTCATTTGATGCAGCTTGCTTCATTTTAAAACTACAGAAACCTTATCTTCCCAGATGTGATTGCTCAGGGGTAGATTTTTGTTTTATGTGTTTTCAGATTTAGAAAATGAAGATGATACCATTTTCTGCATAATCTTTGTTAACCATTAAAGATTTAAGACTTAGACTTTCCATGTTGGCATGCCAGTGGAGCTGACAAAAGTCATATTCTTTCTGAAAGGGAGCAGTGGTAATAACCTGCACAATACAAGGATGTTAAATATCAGTCAATTGAATAGTCAAGTAACCTCATGAATTCTTCTCCTTGACTATTCTATAGTTCCAGGAATGGGGCACTCTGACCCCACTCCCGAGAATGCCCTCTGTTACTCTGTGCAGCTGTCTCTGCATGAGAGGCAGCAGTGTGGGGTGCCAGGCGAGACCTGGTCCGCGAGGGAGCCAGTTCAAAAACCAATTCCCCTCACGGACCAGCTGCCTTTCACCCTGTGCTGCTGCCTCTGCTACAGAGGCAGAAGAGCAGAGTGGCAGCAGCCCCTGTGTCTGGGGTGGGGACAGGTCTGAGCTCCCAGACACAACGCAAGCCTGCCTGCTTGCCCGCCTGACTCCTAATACATCTTAATGCTGAGCAGCAGTGGGGTTAGGTCCCAGACCCATCATGAGCCAGCATTGAGCCAGGGTCCTGGCCAGCCTGCTAAAAATGATTGGTAAGGGGGAGGGAGAAATGTGTGTTGTCTATAGCATTAACCAATAAGCTTTTGATTATCGGTTAATCAGTTAATTGACTACACTATTATAGCACAATACATAATCAAAGATTATCTTTAAGGTAGAGAGGGTTCATGGTTCAACCCAGTCAAATGCTTGTAAATTTTGCCAATTGTCTAATCACACAAAACTCAATACACTTGTGCTGCTCTGGCTTACCCCTTCCAAAGGCCTCTCTCCACTCACTCCATCTCCCCTCCTCCTGTTGCTCACTCTCCCCCACTCTCACTCACTTTCACCCAGGTAGGTGCAGAAGGAGGTGCAGGCTCTGGGCTGGGCCTAGGGGGCTTGGAGTGTACGAGGAGGCTCTGGGCTGAGACAGGAAGTAGAGATGCAGGAGTAGGCATGGGGTGTGGCTCCATGTCGACTAGCTGGGTGACAGACAGATGCACAGACAAATCTCTCTGAAATATATTAGTAGCAGCTGTCCCTTTCTTAACCCCTGCTGGCCCAATAGAGATATAGCTGTCCCAGTCCCCATCTCAGGCCCCTTGCTGCTGCTGCCCCTCCACCTGTGGTCATTCTACAATATAACTATCCCTCCTTCCAGACCTCTCCCTTTCCATTTTATAAGAAACAATCAAATTCCAGGCACATCCCATTATCCTGACACAACCAAACCCTGACCTTGCTTTAAGATAGGATAAGAGGAAGTTGCGTACCAAATTTGGTGGTCCTAGCTCTTACCTTTTAGGAGGAGTTTGTGAACAAACAGACTCACAGACAGACAAACATTTCTAAACTATCTAGTACAACAAGACTGGCTGGCTGCCAAAAGTCAGGAGACTGCTCCGGGTACAGACAAGAGATTTAAAAAGCTGCATGAGAGTAAAGGTTCATTAAATCGAACATGAATTATTTGGAATAAGGCTGTACTATCTTTTTGTTTTTGTTAGTGCTGCAGGAATGGCTACAATTAAGCACTGTTATCAGCAATACATAAAAAACATTGTAAAACTTGTCACCATCTGGGCTGAAATTTTACCAATTTTGTCTCCGATTGAAAGTGAACAATTTTTAGTGAGTATGCAGAACAGCCATTCTGGACTATGAAAAGAGAGTGGGAAGCCCACTACAAAAAAAGGAGCTTAGTTTTTTATTGAACAGATTAAACTCCAAAGTGACTGTGGAGGAAGCTGAAATTTTGCAGTGAAACAGCCTTGACTGACAAGCATTCTAGAGAAAACAGATTCTGAAGTGACCTAGTTATGATTGTTTCATGTGTACATATGCAATCTATCCTACACAGTTCTGTCTCACTACATCCATAAAGAACACAGCAAAAGGCAGACCACACTACCTGTTAGGAAACTGCCCCTTTCCCCCAGATGAAGTGCTGACCCCAGTGAGCCTTGCATTGGTCCCCTCCAGACTAACTTATTCCAAAATGCCCAATAAGATCTTGGAATGTATTGAGAACAAATTCTTGTTTCAGAAGATAAAGGGCATACCAGAGAGATGAACATTTCAGACTTAATGTTGACTTGCAGGCACAAATTGGTTGCAAATCTGAAGATGGAAGGCAACTTGGGTGAAAATGATTGTGAAATGACCTCATGATTCTACGAAAAGTCAGAGCAACACAATAAGGATTCTGAACTTCAAAAAAGGCAGATTTTTACAAACTCAAACAAGTAGATAGAATCACATAAGAGGAAAATCCAAGATGAAAATGAGTTCAGGAGAACTGGTAGTTTCTCTAAGAGACAATACTTACGGCATAATAACAAACTACCCTGACAAGAAAGAAAAGAAGGAAGAATAGCATCTGGAGCCCTTTCATGACCTGAAATTGAAAAAAAGGAATCTGACAAAAAAGGGTGAAAACATGGACAAATCGCTAAGGAGGAGTACAACAGATGCAAGGATATAGAAATAAAATTAGAAAAGCTAAAACACAAAATGAGTTAAATCTAGTAAGGAACATAAAAGGGAATAAGAAGAGGTTCGATAAATATACTAGGAACAAGAAAAGAAGACGGAGGAAAGCACTGGTTTACTACTTATAGGGAAAGGAGAGTTAGTAACAGATGACAGTAAGACAACTGAGGTGTTTAATACCCATTTTGCTTCAGTGTTCATTAAAACAGTTAACTGTGACCAGATGCGTAATACAATATTAATAAGGGTGTAGGACACAGATCAGAACAGAAGAAATAGACTAAAAAGTATTTAGAAAAGTTAGATGTATTCAAGTCAGTGGTGCCTGAGTAAATTCACATTCAGCCCTGGTCTACACTAGGGAATTATTTCAAAATAACTACCCTTATTTTGAAATAACAAGCAGAGCATCCACACCCCCAAGACCATTATTTCAGAATAACAGGCTGATTATTTCAAAATAATAATTACTGCTTTCCACAAGGAATAACTCTTATTTCAAAACAGTTATTTCAAAATATTGGTAGTGTGGATGCTTCACTGATGCTATTTTGAAATAGCTACTTCCAGGTCATTCAAAGTAGTTACTCCCCGGTGCTTCTTGGGGGCTCTAAGTCAAGGTAGCGCATCCACTTTAAGGGAACCTGTCCATGTTAAGGGAGCCTGCCTTGGAATAATTTCGAGACTTCCCTATAATGTGGGCACGCTATTTCGAAATAGTTATTTTGAAATAATTTCCTAGTGTAGACATGCCCAGATACTTAAGGAACTCACTATTGAGATTTTACTTAGAGTACATTACATAAACCAATGAAGTAGAGAATTCTCCTACTTTTACATTTACTTCCAGCAGAACAAATATTTTCCTTAGAGATTTTTTTTGTCCATTATAAGGTTGTTCACAGAACAATAGTGGTGACGCACAAAATAAAATAATCAATAATATGTGAACTGAGGTTAAAAAGAAAATCTACTTTTATTATGTGTCATTTAACGTAATTTATCAGATTAATTAAAACTGACAACACAAAATATATTTCAATTTCAGCCTAAAAAAAAAGACTAGAATAAGGTCTTTGCTACCCGATATAGATACACTCTACATTATCAGCACAGTAGGAGGGGGTATGAAGTTGTGGGTCATCTAGTTTGACACCACAATACATTCAAATAAGCTATGGGTGCTCCAATCTAGGAGCATATGCACAGCTGATTGGAGAACTTTATTAACAGTGTCTCTTCAGCCCACACATACACCCTGTGCTCTGCCACCAGGCTAACCACTGTGTACAGGAAACCCTCCTGAGGTCCTTCTTTATCACAGAGCTGTTGACAAGAACTCTGAAGTAGAGGAGAAGAGGTAGGAGGGTGGCTAACATGGACAAAAAACTGATTATACATTGCCCATATACGTAACACTCCAGCCTGGAACCCACATGGGGTATCATCAAAAAATGACACTCCATACCTCACGATGACAACATCCTGAAAGAAATCTTTCCCAACCCCCTTTTTCTGGCCTTCAAAATACACCCGCTACCCCCAATTTCATCATCAGAAACACACTACAAACAAACAAGGACACACCAACTCAAAGCAGCTCCAGATGCTGCCAGAACAACAGATGCGAAACTTGCCAGGTGTATTTCCATTGCTACAATAACACGCCCATAATACCCCTTTCAAGGTCCATTGGTGCTACATGTGCCTACCACAATATGTGGGCCTACAACATCCTGCACATCAAATCCCTCAAAAAACTACTAAATGATCACTATATTCTCAAGTTAACTCGCATAGAAAAATGAAAAAATAAAAACACAATAGCACCCTTTGGAAACACTTTTCACAAAACAATCATCTCATATCTGATCTCTCCATCCCCATTGTCGAGGAAAAACTGCACACCATTTTCAAAAGACAAGCATGGGAGATTAAATTCATAACTCTGCTTGACACCAAAACCATGGACTCGAGACACAGGTTTTATGTCTCATCAGAGCAATCAGTAACCCGCTAATTCTCATTTGTCCTGCAACTACACAGATGTTAACTGCCCACTTCATTTTGATTTGATTTTTTTATTATTTATTTATTTATTTATTGCAACAAGTTAACTTCTTATGCTGCACAATCTGTTCCACCATGTAATTGGCTGAGACACTCTGAGACCTGGTCCACACTGCAGACCTATCTGGAACAGCTAAATTGCTCAAAGATGTAAAAGACTCTACAGCCCTGAGCAGTGTACTTCTACCAACTTAATTTCCCTCCTCCCCCTCTCCCCCCACATAGACAGCACTATGTCAGCAGGAGAGCTTCTTGCTGGTTGGGGAGGTGGGTTTATTATACCAGTGGGAGAGGTCTCTTCCTGCAGTATTTAATCACATATGCAGCAGCAGCTCAGATGCTTTGGTACAACAGTACTGCATCTGTAGACAGGCCTTAGAATGTCTTCAGTAAAGCACTGCAGCTACACCAATGTAGTGTTATAAGTGTAGACTTGCCCTGAGGTACCTTTCCTAGACCTAAATATGAGCTCTTTGTTGCTTAAAAGCTTGTCTCGTTCACCAACAGAAGTTGGTGCAATATAAGATTCTACCTCACTGCCCTTCCCCTCTCGCTCATACACTGCAGAGACTGTTTGCCAAGTTTGTCCCTCGGGTTCTGTGTTTCAATAAACCAATTGATCATCTCTTAACAAGTTTGCCCAAGTAATTTTGTGTAAGGTCTAGGCAGCCTAGCCTTGGGGTTAGTGTCAGGCAAGGGTCAGGAGCCTAGTACCAGGAATCAGGGTGGGTGGGAACACTAAGGGTATGTCCACACAGCAGGGCTAAAGCCGAATTAAGCCATGTAACCTCAGCTATGTCAATTGTGTAGCTTAACTCAAAATAGCTTATTTCAGCTTTTAGTGCTCTCTACACAGTAGGAAGTCCAAGGAAGAGCACTCTTCCTTTGACTTCCTTTACTTCTCATACAATGGAGGGTTTACAGGGGATGGAGTAAAACGACCTCCAGATCCACATTATTTCGACATTATGTCGAAATAACTGCTTGTGTGTAGTCGTGGACTGTGTTATTTCAGAACAACATCAGTTATTCCAAAATAATGCTGCTGTCTTGATTCTGATCTCTTAGGGTATGTCAAGACACAAACCAGAGGGAAGGGATCATGAATATGCTACCAAGAGCCAGACTAAATCAGGATACCAGAAGGTCACAATCAGAAGGTAGGGACAGGTAAACACCAGACCAGCAGGCCAGGGCAGGATCATGCCTAATTATATGGACAACTTCAGTTTCCTCCTCTATGAAGGGGCTGTAGCCCCTTCAGGAGCCTTGGAACTCTCCCAGAGCATAAAGGCAGGCTTGTGAACCACCTGGGTTTCATAGAGCCCAGGTGGCCGGTGAGCGGATGATTAGAATGTGATTACTAGGAACCCTATGGTATTGGGATCATGACCAACAGGGCCTGACATTCCCTTAGTGCCACATAGTATATTAATGTTAGGGATGTTAGCTATAGTGTAACTGAACAGTTATGTAACCACATGAAATCTTATCGATTACACAACTATTCGGTAGTCCCCTGGGGTGGGGCTGGCAGCCAGTGCTCTCCCGACCCCACTCCCAGCGAGCCCCCTCCCATCCCGCACTGTTGCTTCTCTGTCAGAGGCAGCAGTGCAGGGTGGCGCACAGGCACCAAGGGGGTGTGCATGTGTGTTCGTGTTCGATAATATTCATCAATAAGCCAAGATTTATCAGTTCATCGTGTAGTAGACTACATGTTGACATCCCTAATTAATGTTTCATACAAAATCAGAATTCACAAAATTAGAATGCCTGACTTCCCCTGGCTTTAATTATTAAAATTCGTCGGTGTGTGGCTGGCTGGCTGAGGATTCACTATCCGCCCACAGAAAAAGTTCTTCAGTAAAATTCTTCTTAAATTATTATTTATGCTACACAAATGTCATCCAGTCTAAAATGAGATTTAATTTTTTTTAGCCAACAAATACCAGACATGAACCAGCCAAAAGGGAACTTATCTGTCAGTGCTAGGATTAAGAGACATACTGAGTTATTTGGATTCATTTCAAAGCACATATATAAATCCAACACAAGTTGCAGCATGACAGATTCATGCGTATTAACGCAGATTTTGACTGTAATATTAAAATGAATTACAGGGAGGCTAATTATTAAACCCCTTACCACAAAAAGGTCCAGACTTTTTAAATATTTCTCCGTCATGGAATGTAAGTTTTCTAAGGTATTTTAAATTCTAGTTTTGAACAATATTGTTGAGCATCAGAAAATTTTCTAGAAAATCTACTATTCCGCTAGTGAAGAGTCACACACTTTTTAGTTCATCACAGTATTACACATTAGAATGAGGCCTCTCTTTGAAACTGCTACTGTCTTCAGTAGGTGTTTTCATAACATGTAAGCGCTCTTACGTAGCGCTTTTCATCAGTAGATCTGAAAGCACTTTACCAAGGAAATCACTATCAGAACCTAGATGCACTGAAAAACCAATCTGACACACTGCTGTAAAAACAGGAGACTGCTTTTGCTGTGACCACACTGACAAGTTGAAGTTCTGGCAGCATTTTAGTTTTACAAGTGTAGACAAAGCTTCAGTCATCAAAAGTAGTAAGGAAGAGGTCACTGTGCTATTAGGAAATAATCAGAGGTTAAGGGGAGATTATTCCAAAGCTTTAAGGAGGGAAATGGAGGAATTTATTCACTTTGTGCAGTAACAGTGGTTCTTCAAAATTTGCCCCCCTCTGGGAACCAAGAATGTTAAAGTGAGTTTAATCACTTGTGTAACTCCTGAAAATTTCAGCGGATACATGGTTAAACATGGTGGACAGGCTGCATGTAACCTATGAGCATGTTAACCCACAGGCTCATAAGTTAACCATGTACAGTTACACTTTCACATCCCTACTGGGAACGCCACAACCCAACCACCTCCCCTCTACTTCAGAGTTCTTGTCAATAGCTCTGTGGGACCTCAGGAGGGTTTACCTGTTCATATTGATTAGCCTGGTGGCAGAGCTCAGGGAAGTGCATGTGCAGCTAAAGAGACACCTCTAACAAAGTTCTCCAGTAGCAATGCAGGGATGCAGACACTCCTAGCCTGGAGCACCCATAGGGGCACTACTCAAAGAACACCATGCTATTTCACCGTCTATTCATCGTCAATCAATCATCATCATCAACCACCACCACCACCACCACGGGCTCAACGCCCGTTGGTGTCCGTTCACCATCTATTGGCTACCACTATTCATTTATTCTCCCACTTCTTTCACTTTCTTCATGTTTTTGTTATTTATTGTTTGTATTACAGAAGAGTAGCACCTCAGAGCCTCACCCACAGACCAGGGCCCCATTTGCTAAGCCCTCTGGAAACATGTAAGTGGTTTATGCCCATATGAGTTTACAATTTAATTGTGAGACAACAGATGGATCCAGACAGACAGATGAGGCATCAGAAGGAAATGATATAGTACTGATCGGCATGATAGGTCTCATCCTGCATTCTTTCCAACCACATTATATCCAGCAGCCACACATCACTCAACATGATCATGTCTGTACATCTCCAGAGAAATGACAAACTGACTTAACTCACATAGTCTTAGAGTATGTCAAATTCATGAAGACACTGACAATAAAATACAAGTCGGTTATTCTGAAGAAGTCTCTTCCAAAACAACCACATCTTGTTATTTTTTAACCAGGATATTTAAAAGATATTTGGACATGGATTGTGTCCTTATAAGGACAATCTGATGTTTAAGATTTCACTCCAATTTCATCAAAACATGAAATGTTTAGTGGGGTGCTATGGCGAATGGTGGTGTATTCCAACCCTACTGTAACATTTTGAATGGACGAATTCCCTTCAGTGCAGAAAATACTAGATGCAAATTCTAAAGCCTGTCTTATGCAGAAGACCAGATCCAAATATGATAATGGTCCCTTTCTGCCCTTAAAATCTACTGCCATTAACCTTGCAGTGGGATTTTATTAGGCCTCGTTTACACTGACATGTTTTATAGCCAAAAACTGCCTTTTGGTTTTCAACCTTTTTTCATTTGTGAACCACTACAACTTTCCAAATGGACATGTGGATCTTTGGGGGAATTCAACCTGTGGTCCATGGCCCCCTACCACAGAAGGGTTAGACTGAAAATGGACTGTACAGAATACAACTATAAATGTTTCACATGCCCAGCACTGCATTTGACACAATGCAAGAAAGGGCACTAAACTGTGGGCTTCTGTAGTAATGGTAACACTTCCAGATTTTGACCTGTAGATGGGCAGTTTTCACATACTTTGGTCAGAAAATCGGAATGCCTTTTCTATGATCTGCAACTTTATTTACCTAGCTTCAGAGCGGTAGCCGAGTTAGTCTTTAAAGTGCTACCAGACTATTTGTTGTTTAAGTTTATCCTGTACAGACTAACAAAACATGTAGGTGATATCATGAGCTTCTTCAGATGACCAGAGCGGGATGTGCCCACGAAAGCTCATGATACCATCCACGTTTTGTTAGTCTTTAAAGTGCTACCAGACCATTTGTTGTTTTTTAAGTTTATTTATTTACCTAATCACCTCTTGTGGGCCCCTTATACAGTCTGTGGATCCCAAAGGTCCACAAACCACACATAGAAAATTACTTACAAGAAAACAGCTCAGTTAACAGGATAAGCAGTAATGTCCAGAAAGAAGCATTTAAGCCGGGGTAGCAGATGCCCAGTCACAGCACCCCAACATTGAATCCAGTCATCTGGTATTTTTTAACAGCTTTTTCCACACATTTTCTCCACAAAAGACATCCTATTTTTGATTCAAAGCAACTATCCAGTTCAGAGAGAGAACCTGCTCATAATTAAGAAGAGGACTTTTTTTTAAATCTTCAGAGATATACATTTTGCAATTGCTGATCTATGTGCCATTCTTCCATTTGAATCCCTGAAGAACCACCGAACGGCTATGTCTTCACTTGGAAAAAAGGTGTTTTTCTACAGCAAGATGACCAATACTATCACTGTAAAATTCTAGTGGAGAGAAGGCAATAGTTTTCACATAAACTAATAGATTAATAACCTGAAAATTAATCTCCGCCATATCCTTCAGCTCAATCTGCTAGCTCATGTGAAATCTACTAACTGACTTTCTCTTCCACTTCAGTTAACTGGAATTAAGAGCCCTACTTTTTTCCTAGTGAAGACCAGGCCTGTGTCATGATGAATATTTTGAACACCATGATGATGAAACAGTGCTACAACCTCGCCAGTCCTAGGATTAATGGTAAAAACTAGGAAAAACACACAGTTTAGTACAGTGATCAACCAAGTTAAACCTTTTCATTATGAAAGCTTCACAAGAGTAGCCAAGTTAGTCTGTAACTGGAAAAACTTAAACAACAAATAGTCTTGCAGCACCTTAGAGACTAACAAAACATGTAAACGGTATCATGAGCTTTCATGGGCACAACCCATTTCTTCAGGTTGTGCCCACGAAACCTCATACCATCTACATGTTTTGTTAGTATCTAAGGTGCTGCAAAATATTTGTTGTTTAACTTTTTGTTATGAGTTCAGCATAATGACCTCCTCGCATTCAGGATACATGTAAAGAAACCAATGTAATCAGGTGATTGAGTCCTCCATCCCAAACATAGGCCTGTGTCTCCAGACAAAGGCACAACCAAAACCACTCAGGAATTTGAACTATGCCTAGGGTTGCCAGATACTTTCACAAAAAAAACCAAACATGGCAGGGGAAAAAATTGGTTGAGGAAAAAAAAAGTCACTGAGCCTTTAAATCTCCATACTCCCTGCTCCCTCCGCCCCCACCAGACACAGCAAGGGAAGAATGTCCCCGCCGGCCTTCCGTCCGAGAAAAACAGAAATTTTCTGGGGTTTTTTACCGGAAAGGGGCCACGAAAACCAGACTGTCCAGGCAAAAATTGGACACCTGGCAACCCTAACTATGTGGACAACGTCTTTGCTGGGTATTACTGACAGACACTGCCTATGGGTCAGCACAGACAGAAAAAGCAAGACAAAGCAGACTAGAGAACAACAGAAGTAATATAGTAATGTGGCCCTGAGAGAAAGTTAAGGCAAGCTTTTGGTACAGGTTGATATAGGCTTTACATTTATAAATATTGTTTTGAATTAAATACAGGGATCCTGTCTAGAATAACTAGCACTTCACAAGCACATTAATCCATTTCAAGTCTAGTATCAGCCAAGGATTGTGAGAGCACGTACAGCTCCTAGAGTAAAATACTGTTTTATATTTTGAGAAGAGTGCACGGGAAAAGGAAATTACTGCTGTATGAGAAGTCAGGAAACAAAAACAAAAAATCAAAAGTGTTTTTACTGGAGTGACAGGAACCATTGGGCCCTGGGTAGCTACATCCACCCTACTAAAATGGCAGTTCTTCCCACTTCTAAACAACAGTGAAAAAAAGGAACACATGCTAATCTGATTGAAAGGCTTGAGAGGGAATGTAAATAATGTTCTACTTTACAAGAGGACCTACCAGGTTATTGAACAATGATTGAGTTTGACTGGATTTGATGAAATTTAGGATGGATTTTAAAATGCTTTCAGATCCTTAAGATGCAGGAAAGTATCATTCTGAATATTCTCCAATGTAAAGAAACCAATGAAAAGGTTAACACTTAACATTATAATTCTCCAATGCAAGAGGACTGGTCCAACATGGAAAGCCACAATTATGGGCAAACGCAGGCTCATTATCTGCAAGTGTACTAAATCTGGTGAGACAATCAAGTGAAAAATAAATAGCATTCATTTTCTTTCAACTCAATGTTAGTTTATGTAATTATTTTGGAGCGCTACACTGAAAATCTCTCTTTTTTTAAATACCTTCAAGCGGGGGTAGGGATTTACATGTTCAAGGCAACCCAAATGAGTAATATCAAAGCTTATCTCTGTGAAACTCATCAGCTGCAGCATTCTGTTGCCAAACACAAAGAGGAAGCAGTTCCCTCCTCCTTTCCACCTCGCATTTTTCACATTTATTGACATAAGAAGCAGTTATTGTGAAAGACATCACGTGTTCTGCTATTACAGAGCAAAGGAATCTCTACTTGGTTACAGTGACTGAAGTTCCACTATGCAGAATTCCACAGAACACTAATGATGTCTCTCAATGGGAGTTCAGCAACCTCATTTCTATTCATTAATTATGAGATGGTAGCGAAATAGGTATTGTGGGTGCCAATGTGCATTTAAGACTCTCTAGATCACAGCATGCAGTGAAAATGGAAGAATGTTTATTATATATTGTTTCTATTGCTGTAATACCTACAGACCTCAAACAAAGATTAGGGCCCCACTGAAGTAGACCTACTTCTCCTCTCACTTCCTTCTTAGAGATCTCACAAAATATACTTTAGACAATACATCATCAAAAGTCTATTGCAAACTGGTTGCAGAACTGCTTGGACCACAATCTACCCAACTTCTGAAACACCTTGTTCCCACGATGTTCCTTTAATTGACAGTGATTTGCTCTGAAGTGATTGTGGGTTTTTTTTTAAATCTTCAAACCCAGGATTTGGAGCTTTTCACCGTGACACAGCTGTTTTGACAGTTATACTGCAAGATAAAAAGAACTAGTACTGCTAGGACAGACAGCACAACACATCCTAATTGATTTATTCTTAGCTGATGTTGAGTATTGACTAATAAGGGCTGAAATTCACACACACACACACACACACACACACACACACACACACACACACACACTTCTGCCTCGTGACTGGAGTAAAGGTGCCAGAATGACATAAAACACCAGCTCCAACCAAAGGAGATTCCCATCAGCCTAGCAAATGGGGGAGAAAGCCACAAACTGCCTTCAGAAGTCTCTCTCACATCCCTTGTATATGGAGCACAGAGACACGGCAAGGGGTAAGAAAGAAAGGAGGGACAGGGCACTATACAAATTCTCAGTGGGGCTTCTATGCATTGGCAGGCAGGGACAGGCAGCAACAACAAAGGCAATTCTTAAATTATCCCAGGGCTGTTCTGGCTCCCAAAGAGCCCAAAATGAAGAGACTGCAAAGGTGACTTAGTGCCACCTTCACCGCTCCCCGCCCCTGGCCACACTGCAAATATTGTGCTGTATCTCTCTAAAGTATGTCTTCCCTGCTTATTGTTAGCCCAGGCATGTGGACCCTAACCTTCCCTCCCATCTACACATAAAAATCTCTCAACAGAGATAAGGGATGCGCTCAACTTGGGCTAGTAGCCCACCTAAGAGTCCGGATTCAGCTTTCATTTGTGCTGGTAACTTGCCTGCTTTGAAGCAAGAATATAGCTACAGGCTAAGCCAGTGTTTCTCAACCAGTTGTATGAGTACCCTTGGGGGTACTCAAGAGAAGTCTGGGGGATACATCGACAACTGAAATTTGGAGAAACTAAATTTTTGTTTTTAGTTTTACAGCACTATTATTTTTGTACCTTTTACACTCAAACATTTCATCGCCTGCCTGACTACAATTAAGTTGTTTAAACAAATGTGTTGCAATGGTAGAAAAAAACCTGTGTGTGTCTGAAAACTGTAAGTACTTTTTTTTTTTTTTAAAGGGATACTTTATAAAAAAAGGTTGAGAAACACTGGGCTAAACCACTCAAGTGTGAGTAGACCTCCAATGGCTTCCCATATTTCTTCCTAGGTGCCCAGGAGAAACAAGCTCTCTCTCAGTTCACTGGGAAAGAATCAAGGGGCGGCTTCCTGTAGCACAAAGAACCATAAGATAGATATCTCACACACACAGTTAGAATTTATGCATTTGTGTAATTTTTCAGCAGTTACATGTTTACACATGGAGGGAAAGCGGGAGCAGCAGCTGCAATTCCTCTCCCACCTCACTGCTGCCTCTGATACAGCTCCGCGGGATCCGGCATGTCTTGCAGGAAGCTGGCTTAAAAGATAGCTCCCCATGACCACCAACTCCCAATTCCCCCTCCCCCGCTGCCTCTGTGCATGTAACCATGAAGGTTAGCCAATAAGGCTAGTCTCATCAGCTAATCATGTACTCAGGTACATGTTCACATCCCTAATGTACACAGGAGTATGCAGCACCAACGAGGACCTAGTAACTCAGGCGTGCCTTTGTAGTGTGGTGGCTCACTCCCAGATGCCAATCACTCAGGCTAACTCAGCAGTGAAAGCATACCCTTACAGACACAACACAGCCCAACAGGCATAAGCAAACAGCGGATTTACATATGAAAAGTAATGATAAGGATGTATACCACACAGCTTCATTGTGTGGGACATGCCAATACAAAGGCTGCGACCACAGTACATTTAAAATGAAAGATTTTTTAGAAAGTTCTTAGTGTTCAAATCTCTCAACTCACCCTTCAATATACATTACTACGGTTTCCCAGCTTGGTGACCCGTTAAAAAGCAAGAGAGCAATAAGACTAGTGTAAACCATGGGCCAATGCGGTGGCAGTTACAGTTCACAGTTTGACAACATGGCTTCTTACTTCAAAGTATACCATTATGCCTTGAGGAGATCAGATGAATACATGGTGTTAGCCAAGATGAAGACTGTCACATTCACATGACCTTCTGTAGGTCCTGTTCTCCTCCAAAACACACAATTTCTTACATGGTCTCTGTTTTTCTTGTAAATATTGTGCTTGTGAGAGGAGCAGAACCAGAGTCATATAACCTACAAAAGCTACTTGTTACTCTTTGTTAGAGATTGAAGCCAGGGCACTTCAATTAGTGGACAAAAAAAGCTCACAAATACAAGTGTGAGATTTGCAACAATCTTTCAATAAAGCCAAACCTAAGAGTGGTTACTGGAATCAGTGGAAAATAGACCACCATAGAATCTTTTGTAAGTGGCTAGGGCAGGGAAATGAAGTGTTCTCTCTCACTTGTGAATCACACCTTCCTTTCACCAGGAACAAAAATTGCAGAGAAGTTTTGAACCTACTGGAATTCAATTGTTCCTCAGAAAGAGGATGACTTGATTAATAATTGTTGGCTATGCTGTGTATTGACCAGAGTGATCTTAAACATTTTTTTGATTTCTTCATGTAAGAGGCTACCAGCATAATGTCATGCTAGATTTATTGTAAATTTTATTGTTAATGAAACATGACCACCATATTGAGAACAAAATTATACTACTGTGACTACTTGAAAAAACAAGATTTTACTTCTTCAGTGAGAAAGCTAGACAAGAATCAGTGAAAAACAAGACACTTTACAATAATAAATTAATAATAATATTTTATAAGAATCAAGTCAAAAACATTTACTGTGAGGTTTCTCTTGGGTTGGTGTAAAATTATACTATGTTATATACTGTTTAGCTTGGGGTTTAGTTGGACGTCTAATTTAGGCAAACAAACATCCTGACACACATACTCCATGAATAGGGTTGCCAGGTGTCCGGTTTTGAACCGGACAGTCCAGTATTTGAGCTTTCTGTTCGGAAAACAAATTGAGAAAATATAAATGAGAAAATATAAGTGTTCGGTATTTTCTAAATAAGATGTAATATAGATTGTGATATAATGTCAAGTGTGTCCAGTATTTTTGTTGAAACCATTTGACAACCCTATCCATTAAGTACATGGGGTTCCTTACGTGTGCGTACATCAGGAAACTCTTGAGTGTTTGAGATTTGTTTTGCAATACTCTGGGTGGACTCATTTGAAAATGTGGACTTTACATACAAAATATGGGTTTTTAAATGACATGAAAGGGAAAAACTCAGAGTAACACACAAAAGCATTCAATCATCTGAAGTCATATCAACATAAGGTGATTTGAAAAGTAAACACTCCTCTTGTGTTGCAAAATAATAAGCAATGTGTTTTTCAGAAGCAATGTACAACAATGATCTAATCCAAGATTTAAGAAAGAAAGAATGAAATACTGGTAAATTATCACATACGGATTTTTTCCCAATATCTCTCTTGATACTGGCAAACATCTACTGCACAAGTAATCACACAAAGAATAGGACATACTGAGGAACTCTGTTTTTCCAAGGCACGTTTTTATGTTTGTTCAAAGAATAGTTTGCCTTTCCCACTAGTTCTAAATCTGGCTTACATACATGCATCATCCTCATGTATGCATTTTTATGGTAGAACAGGTTAAAAGTTTGGGAAGGGGGTAGTTGTGTTTAAAATGCCACAGAATCAATCCTTATAATTTTCTAACCAGAAGAATAGGTTTTATTTAAATCATTTGTTTTGCATGATTTCAGTAGTGGCCAAGTCACAAGATTAGGAAGCCTACAAAAAAAACAACAATCTCTCTCTCTCACACACACACCCCACCCCCAATCGGTATTATCTTCATTTCAGATCAGACTTTAATAGTCAAGACACGCTTTGTCCAAACACATTCAACCCCATTTAAAAATGAATTTGAAATTTTTATTTAGTAAGAACCTGTCAAAAGCAACTGATCTTGAATTCACTGCAGCACCATAAACTCACTTACAGTCATCAATTAGGTATTTCAAGCACTGACGAATTGAGGTTCTGAACTCTTGTGCGGAGCAAGAATTGATACTGACAGTAAGAAAGAGGAAGAGAAATAACATAGGTTCGGATCTGCTCAGATTGGTGTTAAAAACAATTTCATGCAAGAACCACCATACAAGGAAAAACTTCACTCCCAATACACTTACCTCAAAAGCTTAGAATAGCTAAATGAAAGCATAAAACTGTTTTCCACTTCCTCACTCACGCTATAACTAACATAGCAACTAGTTTAATAACAGGCTCACTAACCAAGCCTTTCCATTTATTCTATTTCTGTACATGAGTGGGAATAGCAAAAATTATGCCTTTTGCAAGGTGTAATATATGACAAGAGTACAGCCCAATCAAAGATAATACAAGATGCTAAAGTAAAAAGCCATGGCTGAATACACAAACTACTCCCAGGGGAATTTTGCACCACTATGCAATGAAGAATTTGCACAGAAATTAATGCTATGTGCAGAATTTCTTTTTATTTTCACAGAAATAGGCTGCAAAACTCTTAGATGCCATTGGACCCGGCAGAGCTCAGCTTGCAAATAGAAGACACTGCTGGGAGAGGAGAGGAGAGGTTCCTGTAAACTGCAGTTCTCAGCATACCCTGAAGGATGTGGTATCCAGGAAATTCCACACAAGTCCATGACCCAGTATCAGGCTGTTTCTCCCTCTGAATCCTAGGCTCTGGTGGGGGAAAGGATATGAGTGTCTGGCCTGGAAGATGCACCACAGCTGGGTTCTGGGGCGAGGGTGTCTGGCCAACCCCCTGGACTCAGAGGGAGGGAGCAAGGAAACAGGAACTGGGTTGTCTTCGGCTGGGCTATTCTGCGTGTGTCTATATTGTTAAAGACTTGGTTGCAGATAGATATTTTGAAATAAAATTACAAAATAACTGAAACTGGCAAGATTATATACTATTGATGAAGTATGCAGACATTTGCAGATATTCTGCAGAGAATTTTTAATTTTTTGAGGCAGAATTCCCTCAACAGTAACAAAGACAGCATGGTTATCAGCACGGGAACTGTTAGCAGTTTAGACCATGGTTTCTGTATACACGAAACTATGGAATGAGATCACAATCTCAACTGGCAAGGACTTATTCTGGTAATGGAATGGCTAGATTTATCCACTGGCTAAAGCAGGACAGACTAAAGATATTTTTAAAAAAAGCCTACTGAAAGTTAAATTTGAAACTGGTGACAGCCTACATTAAGGCCTAAACTTGCCCAACTACTGCAATGGTAAGTGGCTCAAGTACCTAGAACCTGAGAAAATGTCTGTTGAAATTAAACAGCAACAACATTTTCTGAAGGTGGAGAAAGAAGATTTTCTTCCTTTCAGTTTATTCATCTAGTTCAATTCAAAGACCAGTACACAGAAATTTAATAAACCAATTGAGAATTGAAACAGGAAAGCTTGTTTTACTTTTCCAATCTGTTAATTAAAAAAAAAAAAAATCAGGTGTGAGGTTGAGATCTACTAGCTCTAAAATCCTGAAGGACCTACAGTGACCAGAAACAATCAGTTCAGTTCACCAATTACAAGATCATACTTAATTTGTTCAATAAATCAGTTAATCTTTGATGCAAAACATTTGATAAACTTTTGTCCTCCTTATGCAAGATTTAAAGATAGCTTAATAAAAAAAAAATTAAAAAGATGTTTTTGTACACTTTTCAGTTTCAGTTTCCACTCAAAGAGGATGACACAAGACAAGTAAAATTATTTATCATTTTAACAAATATAAAAATTAAGAATGTAAATAAATGTAAATTAAGATACAAATGGCTCAAATAAATGTGCATAGACCATTTCAATAGTATAACCTCTTGATTAGCAAAATAAAGGACTGAATTTACTGCATCAGCTATGTTAAGTTGCAAATCAACAAGTTCAAATATGTATCAGTTAATGACAATCAAATTTTGTTTTCCTAAACATACAAATGCAAAACACAATTAAAAACTGTGATTTAAATCAAAGTTTCCTATTTACTTTGGTCCATGGTAGATTAATTTAAACCACTATAGGCCATGCCACAAAAATGGCACCCTTATAATGATTTGAACTTTGTGCTCAGATGCACACAAAAGTGTATATTTTAGGGGGGATACATATTCATGTGGTCTTGTCCATCTGATCACAACTCCTCATAATGGGCTAGCCTTAAAAACCACACACTTACTTACTCTCTCACAGATAAGGAAGTTCTTCTGCGTGACTAGCAGAATTGGTTTTGTGGTGTTAGATGTCTGAGGTTCAATCCCCCCTAAGATCATAAGATACATAGCTGTATGTTGCTATGGCAGTTAAGCACTTGCAGACTGAAGCATACCATTTCCATTATTTCATTTACACATATCTGAGATTTAGTAGATAGCAAGTTCTTGTTTTCAAAGTGGGCTTGTCAAACCTCATAAGCAACCACTCTGCCAACCAACGTTTCTGATTAAAATGGGCTTAAGTTAAAGTTTCCAGTTAGCAACCCTAGAAGAACAGGCAAGAAATTTGATAGAATACCAACATGCCTAAACGTTATGCAGGTCGACAATTCTCTTAGTAAACGTTCCTTATCTTTACCACAAAGCACTGTGATTCAACACTGTTGCCTTGAAATATGGGCATATAAAATAATTTGTAATATTGCTTCACAACCGTAGAAGATGAATGATTTTGAATGCAAGACATGCATAGCATACATCTATGCTATGACAATGGCTATTTTCATAATAGTTCTTCAGACTCCAAGGTATCTTTGATTTCTTAGTAAATTCAATGGAAGTTCCACCTAGTCACATCACAAGAAGCATAGCTGAAACTGGATAGACTGTAGCATGGCCAACCCCAAAGATTCACAAATCAATCTTCACACACCCCAAATCCATGAGATTCTCCTAAAAATAATGGGGTTTTAAGGTTATACTGTGTTTTTGGTCTCTTGAGTTTTGAACACACTATGCCCACCAGGGGAGAGAGCTCCCCATTAAAGGAGCTTTCACACCCACATCTGCCCATTCCCTTGCTCAGGCATTCTGTTCCCCAACCAGTCCCCTCCAGCCACACTTTTGCTGCTCCTGCACCTCCAATGGCTCTTTACCCTTCTCTGCCCCTTACTAGGCTAAACGGTGCAGGGAAAGGGGGGAGAGAAGAGCCCTCCTGTTACACTCAGAAGAAATGGAGAAAGAAGATCTGCCCTGTGCTACCACAGTCTGTGTGTCTCCTTCCTTCCCTCCTTACATGAGAATGGTGTTGGTTCCAGATTGGTTGCACTGCCCTAGGAGGCAGACAAGGTGGCAGGAGAGATGGTGTCCCCAGGCACAGCAGAAATTCTGCATAAGGCCTGGGAGCTTCGGAAACTACCACCAGATTGGCTCCAATCACAACCAAACTCACATAGCTCAGTAAGAAATGGTGAAAGTTAGCATTACAGATTATAAACTCATAAGTAAGGGTAAGATTTAGTCATTCGTGTTTTTTAGCAAAAGTCATAAACAGGACATGGGTAGTAAATAAAAATTCACAGCATGCATTCAACATGTCTATTACTTGTACTATATACCCCTGAGAAAATCTTGGCTGCTCTATTGGGGACATGGGGGGTGGGGTTCCTCCAGAGGTGCCACCAGTATTCTGGGGGGGGGGGGGGAGAGGCGCTGCAAGTACTCTGGGGAGGGGTCAGAGCTCAGCCCAGGCCCAACACCACTGCTTGGGGGATGGGCGGCATGCAGCGTACCAAAACTGTCCCAGCAGCAGCCAGAGTGGCTGGTCTGAGGGCTGCCCAAGCAGACCAAGTGGCCCTGGGGTCAGTCACATTGGTCACTGCAGAAGTCACGGAGGTACCAGAAAGTACAGAATCAGTGACTTCCATGACAGACTCACAGCTCTACTCATAAGGTAAGGGACCAGGGCTCTTTACACAATTGTAGAGTGCTTTGCACAGTGCATCCCCAAACTGGATCCTTTATCTTACAATAGCACTCTGGTAGCCTCAGAGACAGAGAAGATTTACAGGATATAAATGCAATTCACCAGGGGGCTCAATAAACTTACGAGACTAGCTTGGTTATGTGCTACAAAAGTGCCACAACAGAGAGAAAAAACAAAACATCTGTGCTTCTCTTCTTATTCCTTCTCAATGTCTTAATTGTGGTTCATGTTGATTGAGGAATTGATAAGGATGGAAAACAAGAGACAATCAGATGTCAGTGGACTTTGATCAAATTTGGAGGCCCAAAATCTTAGGCTATGTCTCTGAAATACTATGGAATATTAATGAATATGACAAAAAAAGTTTCAGTTTAACTTCACTAACTTAGCCAGAGGCTAGGGGACTATTATAGGAGAAGGGAAGGTGGGGTGAGGTTGTGTGGTCGGTACCATGCACAAGGTCAGACTAGAGAACCATGACGATACTTCTGGCTTAAAGTTGATGAGAAGCAATGGAACTAATTCACCTTTCTCTGCATTAGTCTGTCCATCCTCAGGAGCTTTCTTCATAACAGTCATTTGGCCAGATGAGCTTTCAGAGTGAGTCACTGCCATGTCTCAGAAGCCAATTCAGCAGAACTCCTCCTAACTTACTGAGCTTACCTTGTAGCATGCAATACCAGTGTGTCCACTGATCTAATCCCACCATCCTTAAACACATGGCAGCTTTACTAAATTAGTTTGCATCTCAAATCTACCATTTTTAAAATTGAAGTAAATGAGGAAAGTTAAGAGTGCCCAAAAGTGTTCTGAAAATGTATTCACCAATGTCCAAAATTACAAGAATCTGAATGCCAGAATAAAAAGATGTGTAAGGAATGCACTGACAGCGAACCTAAAGCAAAATATTCCTCTCCCTCCGTTTCCTTCATGGTGGCCCTATCTAGTAGGCAACAGCAGTCATAGTACATAGAAGTTTTCTAGAATCACAGCAAGATTCCTACAAAGCTAACCATTATTAGCATTCCTCTATTCAGCTTCACTCCTTGAAAGAGAACCACAACAGGAGAAGCCTTTACCAGACAGCCAAATAATAAAATCATTCACATTTTAATACTCTAATATTACCCAAGTAGGACGAGTATTTTCCCTTAATGCTGTCTACAAGTTAAACCTCCTGTAAAGTGATTAAATGAGGCTGAAGTGGATTAACAGCTTACTGAGGAAAAAAAAACCTCAGACATACCTATTAAAAGTTGATGCAAATTTGTCTGATGTTTAAATAGGCAATCTGTTATATAAACAAACAGATAGAATGATTTTTATATCACCATAAAAATACTCAGGACAGTTCAACAATCTGACTCCCACTCCACCACAAATTTCAGAGGAGTAGTCATGTTAGCAAAACCAACAAGAAGTCCTGTGGTACCATCAAGACTAATAAATTTGCATCTGACGAAGTAGGCTCCAGCCCGCAAAAGTTTATGCCCAAATAAATGTTAGCTTTTAAGGTGCCATAGAACAAAGCATAAATATTTCTATATGTTTATAATGCAACTACCAAAATAAGGCACAGATCTCTAGGAACTACCTTAAAACAAATAAATAAAACAAGAGACTTACATAAATCCAGCTCCACTCAAAAAAAAAAAAAAAAAAAATTCCCTCCCCCAATCTTTAAGTGATTTATGTCCATTTAATAGCAATTTATTCAAGTGTCTTTTGTATCAAACATAAAATGTTTTGAACCTGCCTTTACAATTCATTTAGTTCACTATGTTTTCATATAACAACTGTTTGTGTGTGTTTAAAGGTAACATAAGACAGTCTCCCAATTTTCTTGTGCAAAGCAGCAGCTTAGATGGATATACAATGGAGCCATTTTATGACAATACTCTGTTTCTTCTCTCTTCATTATAACAAGGGACTAACTGTAATAAAATACTGTCTATAACAATAACTCCATTTGTTTCCAGAAGGAAGCCATTCAAACTCTTAGCCTCTTTAGCCTTGGCTTTCTGACAAAAGACTGAAAGGACCCTAGATGTACAGCAATGTAAATTGCTACTAATAATTAATTCTTAGTAATATTACTTAGCTAGAAGCTGTATCGCTAAACAAATGTGTAACAAAACCCTCCATTTCTTTACATGCTTCACTAATTTGACTTCTGTTTCATTCCATATTGATTAAAGTTTGAAAGCCACAGAGAATTCAAGGACTGGTGAGTACACTGATACTACAGCTACTCCAGTTTCTTCTGTTTAGTTTGCTTTACAGCTAGAATTCGCAAGAAAGTCCTGCTAGCTAGGATACAGTGCAACTAAGATTAAACAATTATACACAGTATTTACTACTAATCTAGATGAAGGACTGAGTTTTATTTTTATAAAAATTTGTTATAAAATAAACATACTGATGCAAGGTAACCAAATGAGCATGAATTTCAACTCTTGCCAAGTTTTAGAAACAAAACAAACAAAAATTGGGTGCTAAAATAATGTGGATGGCCAACAGCCAGCCAAATCTCAACTTTTTGCCATGTCTCCAAAGCAAAATCCAGGTCTGTCTCCCACATTAAAGTTAAAGAACACTGAGCTTAATAATACTTTTCCAACCTCATTACAATCTTATAGGGCTAATTCATACCCCTCATCTAACATGAGACAGAACTTCACAAAATTAAGTGCCCCTCTCCCAGTTCTTGTATAAGCTTATATCTAATGTCATCATCTGAATAAGTTATCAGTAAAATTTGTGTGCATTTTAACTAAAAAATTAAGACTTATTAAAATCTGTATAGAAATTTTTGTGGATATTTTACTAGAGTATTCATGAAGCATTAGTCTACAAACTTATTTATTTTCTCCAATCAATAGAGAAAATGCAGCCTGTCAAACTAACAAAAGAATTTGTCCAAATTATGTATCACTTCAAGTGACATTTTCAAGGACAATATTTTCCTTTTGTGTAAAATAGGACAAAACCTTTCAAGGACTAACATTTTATTTTAATGATCACCCACTAAGAAAGAAAAAGATTTTAAAAATTAAAATTCAGTTTTGTTTTGATTTTTGCCATCTTGTATCGGTTACCTACCTGCACGGGTATACATAATTGTCCAGTGACATTTCCCACCAGTACTAAAATATTTACCGTTTGAAAGACACAAAGACACATTAGTATAAGATTGAGGGTTTGAGGAAGGTGGGGCATTGTTTGGCTTTTTTTTTTTTTTCCCTCTCCCCATTTGGCTTTTTTTGTTAAAGAGATGTAGCCGTCCAAAATACTCTCAGGAAATCCATAAAGTATTTAAACTTTAAATAACCAAATTTAATATTCCATAAGCTATTTACACAGATTGGGGCATATGTTAGTACAGATACAAATAATAAGATCTAAACAAACCAAAAGGTTGCATCCACCTATTCAAAGTTTCACAATATGGGTCGAAGTAACTCTAAAAATAAATGTTATCAAAAACAAACTTACAGAGTAGTAGGGGCAGTGCCCCCTGCTTGTAATGCTCACCAACCCCCCTGTCTTGGGGGTAAACAGCCCCAGTTCTCCCCCGGGCCACCAGGGAGGGCTGGGACAAGGCTGGGCCAGCCCTGGCCTGCCCTCTGTCCCCGTCCCCCCCAACCCCGTCGGCTGCCAGCCAGGGCCGAGGCCCAGCCAGCCCCGGCTCTCCCTCTCCCGCACCTGTACTTCAATTTGATCCCCCTGCCTCCATTCCTGTACTCACCATCCTTCCTAATCCCTCCTCCTCCCCACTCTACATTGCCTACCCCTTCCACCACCTCCTTTCTCCATTCCTACACCCCTATCCTTTCCTGACCTCTCCCCACCCCCACACTGCCTAGCCCTAACTTCATTCCTATATCCCCTCATTCCTACCAACCCCTTAACACACCCACCCATCCCCACAAACACCCTTATCCCCCTTCCTACACACACCGCATTCCCTCCCATGAATTCGTAGAGCTGCACACCCACCCCCTGCAACAGCACCACCGGGCTGGGCAGCACAGCCCTGGCTACTGCAGCATAAGCCACAGCCTGCCCCCAGCCCAGCCTTTCTACATGGGCCGGTTGGGCAGTTTTGCTCTGTGGTGAGCCCAGGGAGCCCAGCACACAGAGCAGCTGCTCCGGAGAGCTGGGGAAGCAGCCAGAGTGCAAGACCTGCCCAGCACACAGTGGGCCCAGGAGAATGCGCCTGAGCCTGGGCCACACAGAACCAAGCTGCGCAGCAGGCACATGGGCCAGGCAGGCTGGGGACAGGGTCCAGAGGCAGGCAGACACTGCTCCAACGGGGGGGAGGGGAAGGGGCGCGGGGATGGAGCCATCCCTCTCCATTTCACAGAGCAGTCACATGGTCAGGGCTCCTGGGGACACAGAGTGACGTGATGATGTCACTTTGTTGTCCCACAGGAAGTTTTTTTATATAGAGAGAGAGATGAAAGCAATGTCTCTATGAAAGCATTGATTTCTATTATGTTAAATAAGGCATCGCAAACTTGAACCCTGGATCTTTCATTAATCTACATATTCAATAACCAAGTAATCAATTAAGATATAAGGTGAAGGGAAAAGAAAACTACCTTGCTTAATATAAACTTACTACTAACAACCCCAAAGATGGACAGTTTATTAAAATGGATTGTGATCATGAACTCAACTATAAAACCAAACAATGACTCTGCTATCTTAAAATAAGAGCTCAGAGTGCTGGAATGTAATACTAAAATGCAGAACAAAGACAACTGAAGCTCATATATCTAAACACCAGATGAACATATATCTATGTGAAAAACGCCACAATCAAATTTTCCATTTATTATAAGCTAAGTGAACAAAGCAGCTGCTGAATTCATCCCTGTTAAGTATACATCAAAACATTTGGAATAAGCTACAGGATGTGACTGTAATGAGCTCTCACAGACCAAAGATTTGATCTGGTCATATACATGCCAAATTGATTAAGAGCCATATGCAAGCTTACTAGTTTGAACTGTTAGCACATACGGCACAGTGTTCAAAGCAGGGCACTGGAGAAGGCAACCTAACGAAACATTCAGTATAAAACTACCTTGTCAGGCTGTCCCTATATTTCATCCAGCCAATACAAGTAGTAAGATTTATACTTTCATGACAACAGGCGAAGCATGAAGGAGAAAGATCAGCAATAAATCTATTACAGCAGAGGTGAACCTCAGAATGGTTTGGATGAATGTTCAAACATCTCAAGACTTACTAAACTTGTTCAGAGCCAGGAAAACTGAGTGAAACCCACATAAGAACATTCTCTCCTGTAAGATTTGTAGCATTAGCCATTTCCATTTGGGTCCAAAAAGCTTTGAGAAAAAAAGCTCTCACCATAAGTTAGCAATCTGGATCCTAGCATGGCTCCACTATACACACAGGCATTAAATCAAAGACTGAGTTTTCTATCTATTCCTCCCCAGAACAGAGAGGAATTATTCAAGGCTGGTATATGGATCTATATAGGGGGATGAGATGAAAAAAGTCAAGAGGAATGCAATCATATGCCAGGTTTCATGACATTGGGATGCATCTGTCTCTGTAATGGTCCTCTTGGAACATTAAATTCAACTGGACAAGATGTCAAGAATGTATTATAAAAAAAATTCTGCTGTGACATCAAGATGGACTTGGTGACCAAATTAGGTTTCTTCTATCTCCAAAGAAAAAGAATGAGTATAGTTAGAGTCTGATTTATTTTATCTTAACTAGAGCCTGTGTTTCTACCCTCTCCTCCATCAATACATAGCAAGGGACAAAAGTAACCCTGAGGAGAGCTATTCATATGATCTTCTGTAGCTCTTATTAATACCTATGGTAATTAGTAGTACGGGTGCCATCCATTAATTGATTAACCAAGTCTCTAGCAACACTAGAGAGTTTTTACAGAAAAGTCCCTGTTCTCTTCCCAGTTGAGAAAATGTAACCCTGCTCCGAGTGCTAAAATGGCTACCAGGGCTGGAAAGCCATCTATCCTAGCAACTCCCTATATTAGAAATTCCCTGGAATAAGAAAGAACTTAAAGTATTTTTAAACAAATTTTCAAGATTTCTTCATGTACAACAGGAAACAAAAAGGGATGTGAAGAATTATATGCTGGAGCTTTGCAAAATAACTCTCCAAAACCAATTTATATATAAGGAAAGAGGCTGTGATTAAATTGTTTCTCTTCCTTACAGTGAAGGCAGATATCTTGTATTGCTACATAGGTTAAGACCTGCCCCTGCCTCACAGCATTCTATATATGTAATTTGTCAGTTCTTTAACTTCAGCTATACAGGTTTTTTTAGTAGCGCAAAAAGCAGAATGACTTACAGCAATGGCATAGTAAGGTAATGTGTTTGACAAGCAGAAACCTCGAGAATTTTACCGTTTACGAAGTGTTCTGAACTTGTAGCATTTCACACAAAGAAGTCTTTCTTATACAGGAGGCACTGATGTTTAGGCTATTCTAGCACCATGCATAATTATCTTAATGATAGCTTATTCACAGCAATTATTCAATTCATTTGTGTGTTAAAGGCAATTTCCTCATATCCTGTTTTAAATAAAATTACCCCAAGTGTGAGGAGGAGTGAGAGAAAGGTATTAGGACTAGCAATTTTTCCTTGTTCGCTTCTGAGTTGACACAGTGGCTTTTACTTAGTATGTTTGAAGTTAATAGTCTGTGATGACTATTACCTTAAGAACATGAATTTGCTCATTGATGGCTGGACACAAAGCTTCTTCACTTCTGAGTGACCGTGTAATCTAGTGAAGCGAGCATAGGCGATTGGGAGATAGAACTCTTGAGCTATATAAACCCACCATTGACAACAGTTCTACATAGCTTGGTACAAGACACTAAAGCTCTCTCACTTTATCCATCTGTAAAATCTGAAGTATTACCACTCAAAGTCTCAAGTGCTCAAGCTGCATAAATGATTAATATTGAAATACTTAAATTCATGCCCTCCCACCCCCTGGCTGGTCAACAAATATCAGTAAGATTTTTCTGGCTCTCATCACAATTCAAATTCACACCAGGCCTCATAATGTTCTTCAAAATAACTGGTCTGTATTTCATAATATATTTACATACTAGTATCCACATACACCTCCACAGAAAAAGCATATTCCTGTCACTTCTTAGCAATATTACACCTATTCCTCTCCCACTGTTGGAATTTGCTTTGTGAAACTTTATGGTAACTTCTCATCTGGTGACCCTGCAGCTGTTTTTAACTTGCGCAGATTTGCTCAAAATCAGCAGCCCAACTTCCAACAATAAATAGCCATGAAGTTTACCTCCAAGAAAAGGAAACATTCTTTTGAATTACTGCCCACTCAAGCATATCAGTGTGCTTGGTTTACTATGCATCTCCCCTCAATTACTAATAAAAAAATGTAGCAAATTAGTTGGAATTCAAAGATCTTCAGAATATTTGAAGGTAATTAGATTAAAACCCTTCAACAAAAGTAGGGCTGCATTCAGCGAAATATCACTTCCTTTCTGTGATGACTCCATTAGTCATGAACATGGCTACTGCTCCCTTTGGAACTGATAACGTAGTTATTCTTGTATTTCTGCCAAAACACTCCAGGGAGGCTGTGTTTACAGTAGCAGCTGCAGGTAGAAGTCACAATATGTTCAATTAGAGACCAGATAGGTATAGCCTTTATACATACAGGGCTAGCCTTTGAGGTGGGCTGTGAGGGCCCCTGCCCAGAGCAGCCTGCCGAAGTGGGCATCGTGAGCAGGATTAAGATTATCACCTGACTGGCCCAGAGCAACTGGGCTGATGGAGATGGCAGGCAGGCTAGCAGTCCCATTGGGGGCCGGGAAATCTGAGGTGCAGAGGGCAGCTGAACAACCAGCCATCGGAGCCTGGTGACTCGTCCAGAGCAGGGGTACCCTCTCCATCCCGCACTCAATTTGTGCAGTCGCTGCTGTTCCTAACACACACACCTCGAACTACACTGGCTACTCTGGACTGGGACCATCCTCCCACTCCTCCTGGCTGTGCAACAGGGAAGATGCTTTTGTCAGGGTGATGCCCTCCCCAGCCTCTCCAAGCTGGGGAAATGGGGCAGTGGAGATCTGTATGTGCTGTTGCCTTGCTGGCACTGAAGCTGGAATACAAGCCTGCCAGGCTCCTCACTCTGAGTGCTATCTTAAAGAGACAGCGCACTCATATACTCAGCCATTCACGCTCTCTCTCTTTCCCTGCTCCCCTCCCTCCGCCCCACCCCACCCACCCACCCAAACACACAACCACCAGCTTCACTTGTGCTCTCCTCCCTTTCCTTGTGCATCTGTGGGCTGCTTGGGCTTTAAGAGCAGCAGCCCAGTGGGAGAGCAAGCAGCCATGCCAGCTGTTTTGTGTATCCAGGTGGATCAATTTCCTAATGTAGGTGCAGGAGGGAGATGCAAGGGTTAGGGGCGCAGGATGGAGGTGCAAGGGGTAGCAGTGAAGGGGGCACAGTACAGGGGATACACAGCACAGAAGGGAGGTTCAGGGATTGGGGTAAGGGGGCACCATGCAAGGAATAGGGACACAGGAGGGAGGTGAAGGAGTCGAGGGAAAGAGAGCAGCCCATGTTGGACCAGGTACAATGGGGGCAGGCTCTAGCCAAGAGATGCTTACCTGTGCAATTCCTGGCCAGCAGCTCAGCAAATTCCCTGCCCTTCATGCCCCGGCAGGCTGTTCAGAGCAGCCAGCTATGGGCCATGTGTCTAAACAGCTGCGAGCCCAAGCGGAGATGGGTAACCACTGTGATTTTTAGTGGTTACATGGGTACATTTTTACATCCCTAGTATATATTATGCCAAAAGTCCTGTTCAACATGACAGATGACATTTAATATACAAAGTGACTAAAGTCTGAAAAAAAATTGATTCAGAACTACCTACTCTATAACCAACACTTTCATCCTCTATGTTGCTCGTCACACGTTTTCTCATATGAACATGTACAGTCAGGCAATATCTGGCTTGAACAACTGTTTGATCTCATCAGTGGAAAGGCTGCAACATAAATAAATCTAATCTGATACAATCATGTTGTTGAGATTGTATGGGACTATAAACGTGGGTAATATTGGATAATATCTAAGCAAAGTTAAAATGTTTCAGAACAAAATGTCTATGTACAGATTCATAACAAGCCATCAAAATGTAGCTTTCCTCTTCTACCATATTACAAACTGAAGAAATGCCTTCAGGCTTGCATAAACTTTACAAAGGGAATGAAAACATTTTTTATTTTAGGAACTCCAGACAAACCGGTTTGTCTGAAGTCCAACAGTTAACGAACAAAATAATACAACCATTGTCTTGATAGACAGGCCACTTGATAGACAGGCTGGGACTGACAATTCAGTTTTCTTAAGATCTAAAGGCCAAATTTGGCTCTTGACAACAAAGGCTTAACTACTATTTCACTCAATGGGAGCCGGACTTTTGAAAGAAAGGAGAAAGCAGGGTCTTAGCAATCTGTGCACTAACTTTTTTATGATACACAAAACATTCCTTGAATATTAAATATTTTGCTTTAATGGAATGTGTCACTAAATTCAGAAAATTAGCTGTAAATATCAAGCCTGAATTTTGATTAATAAGTAACATTCCCAAACTGTAGGAAAACTATTTGAAGGAGTCTTCATTGTTCTTAAATAAAATACCTTAACATCTTCTATATGAACTATAGGGCATATATCAATGATTATCATGTTGCTTAATTTTTGGGGGGGCAGATGCAGCCACTTAGATAAATCCCTTACTGGGGAGAGAAACAGCTACCTTCTTGAGTATTGAGCTGTATATCTATCTAAACAACTGAAGGAAACTACTTAAAGGAACAAAGTTGGACTAACAAAAGATATTACTTCAGCCACCTTGTCTCTCCACTATCCTGGGACCAACACAGCAAAGAGAAAAACTTATTTTTCAAAAAATGTTCTGCTCAGGAAAGCCCAGAGACAAGCCCAACTACTAACTGCATAGATCTAAGATGACAATATGCAAGCAGATGGAGTTTTCAACTTGTAGACCAAAGAATCTCATGGGCACTGGATATAATCCAAACTTATCCTCTTCCTGGGATCTGGTTTCATCTCTAACTCAAAACAGATATCTCATCAGTGTATAAAAATGACTTCTGGTTTTGTTTAAAGCTATGTTTTATTTAGATGTTGCTGATTCTTTACTGGCTTCCCATTTTATAGTTTTAAATTGATAAAATGGATTTTTGTAGTTCTTTCCTTAATTAGTTTCCTGTTAGCAGAATTTCACAATTCATAAGAGATTCGCTTTTACCAAGAATTTTCAAATGTAGGATGCTCATCTACACTGAAAAAGAAGCGTTCACAGCTTAACATCTTTACTGAGACCACCACAAAATCACTGTTAAATATCCTCAGCAGTATTTGCAACCAACACTATCTTGTGCCATACTGAACTTCCACAAGGCAAAAAACCAAATGTTTTGACAAGGCTATTCTATCCTCAGATCTTGCACAAGAAGGACTTGTGTGTCTAAGCCAGGAGGTTCTGAAAGTCCCATCCATAAATGATTAAACGTGCATTTATGGAGCCCAATTTTCAGGGTTTCATTTTAAATGTGGCCTTTGCGTAATATAGTTGTAAACATTTTTCTTCATTAAAGTCTGGACTTGTTAAAAAAATAAAGTTGCTTGAAAGTGACAGATTGTATTCCATAAAAAAGCTTTTAATCAAAATAAAATTTTAGCCTCTTGTGCAAACATGTATGTACATGCTTAATTTTAAACACAATTTGAAGTCAACAGGACTATTCCTGTGACAGATTACATACTTGCTTTGTTTTGTGTTTGCAGGCTCACTGCCTTCACTGTGAATATCCTGTCCTTGCCAACAGCTAAGTAGTAAAATTCAAATATATTGCCTACAAAGTAGTAGTAATCTAATTCACTATAAATTTTAATAAAAAAATAGCATAAAATTTCAAATTAGTTTTAGTCTCAGACTCATTTATATAGATTATTTTTAATAAAAATCAAATAAACTAAATAAATCACCACCGTAAATTATCTTGATTTAAATTGTTCCAATTTGCACTTCAACCTAAATTATCCCCCCCAGGCTTGTTTATGCCTTCCTAGGTTTTCCTTACAAAAACTTCCAACCCAGACCTTAACGCCCTTTGCCCAAAGGGGCATTTCAGTCTTCCTTATAACTGGAGTGGAGTCAATGAATCATGTCTGCTACAGTGAGTCAGCAAGAATCAGGCAGCGGCTTTCTGCATGGTTCCAACACTTGCAAACAGCATGGATCAACAGAAGAATCTCATCATCCTACCTATAGCATGAATTGTGAGCATTGTAACACTCTCTTGTGAAGCATCCAAAATTGGCCACTGCTAAAAACATGATGTTCATGGTCCTGATCCAATATGGCAATTCCTATGCAAAACTCTTTTTAATATGGGTTCAACTGGCAAGGAAATCTTCTTAATTATAACTAGTCCAAGACAGTTGTAAAAAACAGTTCAGAGCTGTAGCATATTTGAAAATTACATTATCAATTTAAAAGCACAAAACAGTTCTGAGGAAAATAAATCATTTACGAAGAAAGTAGCTGTTTAAAAAAAAACCACACACCCACACACTGCCCTGAAGTCTTAAAAATTAAAGAGACAGCATGAAGAAGCGAACAATGACTATAAACAGAAGCAATGATTTTTGCTATCTGAACTGAGAGAATAGCTAAAAAGGCAGGATATATTTAAAAAAAAAATAGCGGTGGGGTCCTTTATGTGCCTTCAGGTTTCTTGGGCATTTAGGCATCATATTTTCATGCTTTTCTCAAAACGCAAGGGGCAGAAACTTTCCCTTTTTAATTAAATTTGAGAAACTCAAACAATCACATGACTGTAGGAGCTGAGACTTTAAAGATCAAGCAACCTGTGATAGAACTGTAGGAGCTGTCATGACTGAAACAATGACAAGTAAACTGGAAACCTAAAATTCTCAGTGTAAATTGCCTTTTAGTGGTCACAATATATAGTTTTATAAATACTGGCACTTCAAGGATAATAGTACAATGGCACAGAAGTTCAGATAACTGAACTAGTTATCAGATAACTGAACTAGTTATTCACCTTAGTGAAGTGAATGCTTGAAAATACTAAAGAAAATACTGACACATTAAGAAGCAATTGTACTCAGATCTGAATTAAAAATGGTGAGGAGGAAGAACTCCGCACATAGCGAAACTGCAAAATTGCAGAAAATGACCCTCAAAACTATCTTGATTATATGTATTAAAAAATATTGTGAACCTTCGTGAAATAACTCAACCCGTATTAAAGTCAATTACTATTTATCCACAATCTGGACTAATTACTTCATGTTAATTTACAATACCTAAACTATTTTGGTTTTTCTTTATTTCCTTATTATGAATCATCTTACAACTTTGTTCCTCTCTGACTTAACATGCAGTCATTGTGATTAGGGTTTTCTTAATAAATTCTCAATTAAATCTGCACTCTTTTTCTGTAGTTTACTTTCCCCCAAAACAATGCTATAAATGAATGCTCAGACAATAGCGTGTATGTCTGTGTGCACATGCACATTTGTTTTTCTGGGCTAAAACCATGGGAGTGGCTCTTCAGGGAATACTTATGATTAAACTCATTTTAAATCTTAGAAAGCAATTAAAATAGAAACTAACAAATCTTTAACAATAAATGGTATTACTGAACCATTTTGCCATTTAGAAAAAAGCAAGCAATAGCCGGAGAACAAGTGGACTCCATCAAGATCTTTTTTAATGATGTATGGTAATGAGAGACTGCATTATCACAATGTTCTGCATTTGAGGCTTAGTGCAGTATCACAGTTATATTAAAGTATTTATACCTGAAATTTAAAAATAATTGAATTTAGCTGTTGTTGTAAACACAAAATCCACCATAAAGTTTCCATCTCAAAGCTATGTTTGACATTTGAGAAATCTAGAAGAGAATCAGGAGAATAAAACAGTTTTGATTACCCCATGGTCTTGGGATGGGTTTTAACTACAAAGTTTGTGATTTTTTTTGATTTTTTTTTTTTTTTTTAAACACAAAGCAGTCTCTCTTCTCCAACATAGCTCTCTCCAGTTTGCTATTCTGCTGAAAAGGTAACAGTAAACATGCTTCAGGAACACAGATGATGAGACCATAGGCTAGGGTGGGTTTTGAAATAATTCCCAATGGTTGGCCTATTTCTCTGTTTTCATCTTTGCTCAGTAGCTCAGCCAAATTCTAATTTCTGAAAGTAGAAAGGAGACAATTTTCCGGGGGAGATGGGGAAATCACCTACTAGTGAGAGACCACATAAGTGAGGAAGTACCTTTCACTGGACCAATTTTTGTTAAGTTGAGAGAGCTAGCTTGAGAAAGCTCTTCTGCTAGTGAGTTTCTTAACCATGAATAACTACATCACCCAAACTTCTCTGGAATTACAGTTATGTAGACCCACTGTTCATAATTATGTTGCCCTAGCTTTGTAAAATTCCAAGAAAATATATTTTAATAACTAGGGTTGCCAGGTAGACCCCGCCAAAAAACCAGACACACTTGATCGTGGGCGGGAGGGGAGAACCGGCCGGGAGGGGGGTGGAAGCAGAGCTGGCGGGGGTGGTCTGGGGACCGCGAGGCTAGATGGGAGGAGGGGGCAGGAAGCAGAGCTGGCAGGGGAGGGGTGTCCGGGGCGCGGGGCTGGCCAGGAGGAAGGGGAGGGCTGGGAAGCAGAGCTGGGGTCAGGGGCCGCAGAGCTGGGCGGGAGGAGGGGGCCCGGAGGAAGGGGCGGAAGCAGACCTTTGGGGGCAGCAACTGGCCACAGCCGGAGTCCTTCGGGCCGCGCTCCTGGCAGGCACTCCCTTTAGTTGCGAGCAGAAGCCAGGCGGGGGGGAGGGGCTGGGAGCCACTCCCCCTGCCCGGCTTCTGCAGGCAGACAGAGGCTCTCAGCTGGGAGGCGGGGCCGCAATTGGCGCTGGGAGCCTCTGGTCGCATGCAGAAGCCGGACGGGGGGAGTGGCTGGGAGTCCCAGCCCCCAGTCCGCCCCACCCGGCTTTTGCACATGACCACAGGGCTCCCGGAGCCAATCGCAGCCCCAGCTCCCAGTCGCTCCCCCGGCCCCACCAGGCTTCCATCCAGCGTCCAGCTGGGAATTCAGAAAATACCGGACATTACACATATCCAGTATTTTCTGAATATTTCTACTGGACCGCTGGTGCGAAAACCGGACACCTGGCAACCCTATAAAACTAATGAATACAAATCTCGTGGAAATTCTACACACGCAAAATCTACTATAGCCATATGACTTAATGTTACGCAGCAACTTCACAATGATTCTGCAACACTGAAACTGCCATATTGTATCAGGCCCAACGGCTGACCTACTCTAATATCCTATCTCTATCAGTGGCCAGTACCAAGTGCTAAAAAAAAGACCCTATAGCAGAAAGTTTTGGTATAGCCTGCCCCCTGTAAGCTTGCTGACAAGCCCCAATAGTTTGAGCATCAGCTGATGCTCAAAGACTTGAAGATTTGTGTCCCTTCAAAAGGGACTGCTTCTCTTCTGTATTCTAATTTCCAGCCCTACGGTAGTGCACTCTCAGAGGAGGTGGGATCCAGGTTCAATTATTTCAATTTAACTATTGAATATACTTGTTATCCAGGTGAATGGATAATGCTTTTCTGAATCCTCATAAGGCCTTGGACTTGATTATATAGCGTCTCAATGAGTTTTAGAGTTTAACTGTGAATTATGTAAAAAAGTATTTTCTTTTACTAGATTTGAATTTACCATGGTTCAACAAGAGAGTATCTTCTACGGGACATTATTTAGACAACTGCAGTGTCAGAATGACCACATTCTATGAATTAGAGATAGATTTTTAATTCCAGCCCACTCTAACTGCATGCCACAGATTTGATATGTGAGCTGGCTAGGGCAGGGACCATCATTTCATTTTAATTTACACTTTTCCTGCATTGTCTGTGACACACAGATTTGTACCATGACAATACAACTGCTTCACTGAAATACTTGGAAGAAAGGAAAGAGGTTTTAGAAATTGGACTTGACACTATGGAGCCTTTTTGAACCAAGGCGGAAGCTATTCAGGGTCATGGGATATGGATACTAGCTGGATGTTTCCACTAAACTAGCAAAAAATGAAGCTGCAAGCAATACTGCTGCTTAAATTGCAATCTGTAGTTTTCAGAAACAAGAGTACATTAAGATGAAAGAGGTGGTTCACTTTCTGAGTTATTACTTCAGGCTGTCTGAAAACTCTGCATCAGCACAGATAGTTCAATTTCTCAAGATCTTTGGTACTACTGCCAAAGGACTTGAACATATATTTTTAAAACCCATGAAAGCTTGTATACAAGTATGCAGTGGAGTATGGGTAAAAGGTAGATTCCACAACAAATCTGTGACTACAGAATCATACAGGATTGAGTATATTCTTTTATCTAGCAATAAGACATTTGTGACTTTCATTAAAAGTTTCTTTTACACAATATTGCTTTAGGCTCTCATTTCCTGTTTCTCCTCAGCTGTTGACATTCCTCAGATGGGCAGCAATTTGTGAACTCTCATCATAAAAGAACATGTTCTAACAGCTAACTAAGCTAACAAAGTAGCACAGTATTATTTAATTTGCTTCACTTTTAATCTTCTTATACCAAAGGATTTTTCCAAAATCTCAAGAATTTAAATCCAATAACACACAGTTGCAGACTTAAGTGTTAAAACCATGACAGACGGCACATTAGACGAACATATTACCATACATAAATCCCAATTATACTCTTACCAGCAGATCTATTCTTCATATGTACAATTTACTTAACAAAATTCTTATTAACTACAGTGCTAGGAACTCTTCAGATGTTAATTGAGAGAATGTTATTCCATTTTTTGTTGTTCTCTTGATTAGTTTTGAAAGAGAGGAGTGGGATTGGGATGAAAAACAGAGAAGAATTAAAATCTCCAGGAAGAATGCATGCAGGTAACCTTATATTCTGAAAGAGAGGGAATTCTGAATCTTATAGTAAGATGTTGTAAGGGGAGAAACAACCAAGTACATAAAAGATCAATAAACATAATTTGAGTGTAAAGATGCTCCTAAAAAAAAACCAAAACAGCCATTTGAGACATGCTGCAATTTAGATGTGATCCAAATGTTCTGGTGAACAACTATCTGCAAAGAACAGTGTGTAGGCATTATTTCACAGAGATGTTCAAAAAAAAAAATCAGTAAAAAATGAAGTGGCAATTAATTAAGTTATACATAATTGCTAACTTTTGAAACCATTTTTTGGTGCCTACTACTCTGACAAAACTATTAACAGAAGGAAAAAAAGTTTGATTTCTTTAAAGATCTTACCCACAAACTAAATATTCCCCATGTATAACTTTCACAATGTTTAACAAACGCAAATGCAAAGATCAACCAATATAAACCTTCATGGCACCATGATACAAGTCTATATCACTTCTGGCATAAAGTTTGTATGAAACACTGGCCAGCCAGCACAGAATAAAGAAAGATCATCTGAACTACTGCACAAGAATGCTTCTAGCAAAGAATTTGCTTCAAATTCTTCACACCTCACTTTGTATTTCCACTCTCTTTTGGTTTGTTTTATGAAAACATTAAGTAATTTATAAACTTTCTCCAGAAAGTGTCTCTCTTCAAAATAGTAGTGATGTTGGTCCCATGATATAATAAAACAGTATCTCTTAATATTGATCTCTCTTACTGGGCCAACTTCTCGTGATGACAGATACCAGCTTTTGAGCTACAAAAAGTGACCTCACCCTTTGTCCTGTTAAAAGGATAAGTCTGAATATTCTTTACCTATTGCCTACTAGCATGACTATGAATAAGATTAGAGGAGAAGCCATCTTTTACTATTTGAATGGTCAGCATTATGTGTAGAGCCATTTTCACTGTTTTCCCTGTATAATTGTTTTCTCTTGCTGAGGGTAGATCCCAGATAGTAACAAAAAAGCATTTTATTTTTTAAATAATTTTCAAAAGGTTTAACTATAAATTATGGTTTCATGGGATGCAGGTACAACAATGCAACTAATTTATATGTTTGTTTTGTTTTAATTAGTGTCTAGATTTCAAATTGATGTATTTCCTTTATACAGGTTGGGGTATTTTTGGAGTTTATTAAAAAAAACACATGCACACAAACCATTAATAAAATAGCCAAACAGCTATCCACTTCCAAGTAAATGAGAAGTCTGGGGAGGTCTGTAGTGATGTCTGCAAGTTACTGCATCAGGCAATAAATGTTTTGTATTTTCATTATCAATATGGGCTAACATACCAAATGAACTAAAAGTACAACCTGTTTAACCATAGTAATTTTAGTTTGCTTCTATTACCATGCTAGAACAATCTCCCTTGTAAAACAACATTGGAACAACCGGAGCATTCAAAACAGAGCTGACAGAAATCTTGATATTTCCATTAATACTCTAATTTTAAAAAAAGAAAAATCTCAGCTAATAAAATGGGATTGTTCACTAAGAAGTTTAGGAAGACAATTTAATTGTGCTTGATTGTGTTAATTTATTGAAGTCCAACAATTAGTGGAAACAGATAACATGGAAAATATCTATTCAAGAGCATAATTAGAAGGAGAAATGCCTTTCCAACTACATCTATCACTTGTTCATACTCATGACAAATTTTGCTTAATTAAGCAAAACGGATATTACATTCTTCAACACAAGTCAGTCACATGGAATGAAATAAAAAGTTACTTAAACAAGTATAAGGTCAGTGCACCCATAATAAGGAATGAATTTTAAAATACAGCCACTCCCCAACTTACGAACACACCGACTTACGACCATCCGTACTTACGACCAACCTCCCATTAACCCCATTATAATATCTTCAAGTTGAGAACCATGTACGTCAAGTTTTTCAAACAGCGCGGGCAGCGCATTTAAGGGTATTTCCAACTTACGACCAAATCGAGTTACGACCAGGTGTTCGGAACATAACCCGTTCATAAGTCGGGGACTGCCTGTACATGCTTCAAGAAACCTTAGTATATCAGCATAGGATAGGTTATTCCAGGGGTCAGCAACCTTTCCAAAGTGGTGTGCTAAGATTTAACCCTACTGCCCTGGGCAGCACCACTCTCCCAGGAGAGGGGAGGGCTCTTTCCACCCCATGCCCCGCTTGGTCTCCTGCCCTGAGCTCCGCTCCAGCTTTTCTTGTGGGGAAGGGAGGAGCAATGCATGGGCACTTCCCCGCAAGCCGGATCCAGCACTGACTCTCAGAGCTCTGACCCACCCACCACAGGAAGACAGCACTGGCTCCAGTCACACGAAGAGCACGATGCTGGATTGCCAGTACGGGCTCCCCGTTGCAGGTGGGGGAAGGGGGAAGAAGGGGGAGCCCATTCATTGCGTGTGCCACTCAAAATCATCTTGTGTGCCACTTATGCCATACGTTGCTGATCCCTGGATTATTCACTATGTGCAACTTCAAACAATTTCTCTTCCTTGTCCTAACTACCTTCTACTTTCCCCTCACCCTTGTCACAAATATATGGAATAGGGAAGATTTCTTGAACAAGAACTGTGAGATTTTCTGCTACATAATGAATGCCAAAAGCAATTTGAAACTATAGAAGAAAACTTCTACTCCTAGAAGCAAGATTTTCAAAGACTCTAAGCAAGCAGAAAACTCTCAGATAGGAGCAAACAGGCATTTCAACTGAGGCAAATTGTTTCTTCTTTTCTCCCTGTCCCAGATGTCTTCTATTAGAAAATGCTTCAGACAATATACTGAACTGTCTCATTCAAAATACTATAGTATCAAGTCTGCACAAGTGTATTTGACCATATAAAGATCCTATGCTGAATGTTGTTAAAAACAATACATCTAGAATGCCTGGCAATTAAACACAGGTAATTTGAGAATTTCACATAATACAGGTCATTGAATAAAATAGGAACTCTATGCATACAATTATAGTCTTAATTTAAATAAACTCTTTCAAGACAAAGGATGCCATGCTGAAAATTTAGAATATCATTCTTCAGCAAACAGAACTAAAAAAGTAGGCAAAGAGAGTGCTCCTAAAACAGGACACAATCTTTCCCACAGAAAAACAAAACTAACATAACATCAAAGACCCCAATTCCACACTTATACATGTGAGCAAGCCTTCTCTTGCAGTCTTCAGATATAATTATTCACATGCATGTGTAACTGTTTGCAGGATCAGGGCCCAAGCCAGTATTGTAACAAAATCAAGATGTAAAAAATTTGTCCTTATCTATCTCGTTTCCTGTGTAACCAAATAGCACCTATAGGAGATTTAATTTATATTTAAAACAATATTTAGTTGAATCAATTTGACAGAACCCAAACCATTTAAAAATTAAGGACTCAATCCTACAAGTTTCCCTGAGATCACACTCAGTGGTGAGCAATATACCATGCAGTAAGAGCTTGTGAGAGTAGACCCAGAATTTAAAACTCTTTAATTTTAAACCCTGTAACAATTGTAGCGTTTGAAGTGTATGTATTTTCTTATTAACTATCACAGAAATTTTTTTTAAAAGGATTGCTGCCTCATCTGATCTGAAAATCTAGAGTAAAATATCCTGATGGTCCCCCTGGGAAATAAAGACTGACAGTTCATTGCAGAAGGGCAGTCAATGGGTGTTTGCTTGGCTGCTGAGACTGATCTTGCTGCTGGTCTTTATTACACTCCCATTCCTTTAATTCCTCCTTCCTAGCAAGACTTTATTTGCTTTATTCAGAGAAGAAGAGAGCCTGCACCTTTGAAGGAAAGATTTGGAAAACAAGAACAGAAGATGACTCAGGGCTTTTTTGTTGTTTTCCATTCCAATGTTTGTCCAGATTTTGTACGAAGGAGAGCAACTGCACTGTACTTGGATTTGTTACCCACCAAGAGACCTACTGTGTACATAATTAACTCTATTCAAGAAATTAGCTTGCAATTCCTTCTATCTTTTCAGGATCTCCTCAGTTCCAAAGAAGCTGGGACATATTTAATTCTTTCTATCCATCCACAGTTCTCTTTTTAACAGGGGGAAATCGGCAGGCATCTAGTATAATTAAGCCCAACAGCAAAGCTGTCACATTTTTGCTCATCCGTGCATGGTACTGGGATATTCTTCACAAGAGAACCCACATCTCCCCCGAAATTACACTGGCAACAATTAACAAGGGGGAGGGAAGAAGAGGAAAACAGAAAGTTCCCATAAGGAAAGAAGAGTGCCTAAGAGTAAAGAAGGAAAGAAGAGTCAACTAAGAGTGAATGGCGACCCCTCCCCCCAAAACACTGTTGCTGGGTGTTTTTCCTGCTGGCAGGCATTGCCATGTCGCCTGCAGCTCTGGCTGCCTGCTGGGCAGTGACAGGAATGGAAGGGAGAGCTGTTAAACACCTAGCGGTGGGAGGATTTCTCCAGGCTGCAGCTTTCATGACAGCCAGTCTTTGCTGCACTGCAGAGGCGCCATCTTCTCGCTCTTAATCTTCGCTCACTCCAACCCTGCCGGCCGGGCCCTAGCCCCACCCGGCCGGGAGAAACCCCCACAAGCCGGCTTCCCCGCGGGGGGGCAGCGCCCGCCCCTGGCAAAGCCGGGAGCAAGCGCCTCCTCCCCGCCCACCCCTCGAGGCTATCCCTTGCTCCCAGCACACCTGAGCAGCGCCCGGGGGATGAAGCCCCGGCTCCCCGCCCCGAGCAGGCGGGGGCAGCCTCTCTGCGGGGCCCGGCGGGGAAGGCGCAGCTCTGCCGGGCGGAGGCGGGGCCCTTTGTTTCCCGGCCGGGCTGGGCTGGACGGGATCACTCCAGCAGCAGGCGCCTCCCCGGGGGGCCCTGCCCTGCGCGGCTCGCCCCCTCCCCGCTGCTCCTCCTCAGCGCCGCTGCACCAAGGAGCCGGGCCGAGGGGCTGCTCGCGCCTCTCCCCGCCCCGGGGGCCGCGCCGCCGAAGTTGTCCGGGAGCAAGGCGCCAGGCATGGCTCCAGGCTGCCCTGCCCTCCGAGCGCCGCGGGGCAGCCCCGCCCCAGGGGTGCCGGACTGTTCCCCCTGCCCTCCCCCCCGCGTGCACGCGCCCCTCCACTCCCCGGGCACGGGGCAGGCGCTGCCGCCCCACCCACGCCCGCCCGCCCCCGGGAGCGGTCTCCCGCAGCCCAGGACAGCCAGCTCGCCCACAATGAAAGCGGGCGGCGCGCAGGGGCTGTGGTCGGTGCCCGGCACTTCGCAGCCAGCCTGCCTGCCGCCCCCACCCCCTTTTGTTCATTGCCCTGCTCAGCTGGGGGAGTCTATTGTTCAGCCTGGGCGCCAGCCCCTCCTTTCGGGAGAGAGACAAGGCCCCCGTCGCCCACCTTTGCAGCGCCTGGAGGGGGCCAAGCCCGAGCCATCCGGCGGCAGGGGCGGCTCTGGGCGCTGCACAGACAAAGGCTCTGGGAAGCCGAGCAGGAGGGAGGAGTGGCAGCCCCCCGCCCGTCTGCCCCTTACCTCTACAGCCCGGGCCGTGCAGGAGCAGGCCAGCAGGAGGAGCGCTACGCGGGGCAGCATCGCCGCGGCGGAGACCAGCGAAGTGGCGGGAGTCTGGCTGTAAATCCGCGCGCTCGCTGCCCGCCGCCGCCGCCGCCGCTGCCGGGGAATCGGAGTGAGCTGCGGCAGCACCAGCCGAGCTCCGGGGGAGAGCGCGAGTCAGCTGATAGCCTAGCCCACCCAGAGCCGCGGCAGCGCACACACCCCAGGGGGACCCCTAGCGGAGGCGCGGGGAAATCGCAGCCGGCCGGCGCCCTGGCAGGCTCAGCCTGGCAGCCACGGAGCGCACCGTGCACGCCCGTCCGGGTTCCCCGAGACTGGAGGGGGAGCGGTGCCTCTGTGCGTGAGACCGGTGTCAGGCCCGCTCCTCCTCTCTATTTCCTGCAGGATGCAGGCGGGAGCTATTTTTAGAGACGGCAAGCTGCCTTTCTGCTATAATGTGGGAGACAGACACCGAGCTCTACCGCTTGCCTCCCTCATGTCCTCCGTCTGGTGAAGTGTACAACGCATCATCTGAACGAAATTAAATCCAAATAAAAGACACATTTTGCCAGCTGCTTCCAAGCTCATGTCAGAGGGGCACTTCATGTCCTGCAGCTCATCTCCTAGGGTGAATAGTTAAGGCAGTAAAGTCCTACTGATTTGTATTATTCTTTGTAACTAGAGCATTTTTTTTAACCTCTCTGGGATCACTGATCTTTCCTTGCTCCAAAAGCTATTGTAATTATCTGCAGCAGCAGTTCTTATTGGTATCTTTTGCACAATGACCATCTGCCTGTACTTTGTCATCCCTGTTTTAAAATATAAATAATATGCAGAGAGATAACCCCCAAAATGTTTGTGAAGTCTCTACAAACACACATTCCCAAGTAAAGTGCATGTTACTAGGAGAAAGTTTGCTCTTCATTAATATTTTACAACTGTCTTGTTTTTAAACTAGTCTTTTCAAACATTGATAAGTTATAACATGATGTAACCAACTTATTGGGGTACAAGATCCTGTAGGTAAGCACAGATTCAATTTCTTAGCCCCCAGTCCTGCAAACACACACAAGGCCAAAATTCTACAATTCATACCTTGTAGGCGGGCAGCTGTGCCCATAAGGGGGCACCATTGCTCACTACTAATTGCAGCATCTGTGTCTGAATTTATGGGACTAGGCACATGATTAAAACTAGGCATGTGTGAATGCTTGCAGAATTAGGGTCCACAACACCTATACAATGAAAAACTATTAAATAATTCTGAGTATTCCTGTAAATAATTCCTGGCCAGGGAAGAGGAAACAGACTTATTTTCTTGCTGCCGCAACAGAATTAATATAGTATAATATAACAGGTATGATAAATCTGTATCATTGTTTCACACTGAAAAGTGTGAAAATTGAAAACATTGCATATTTTGTTGTGAACAGTTACCTTCATCTACATACAGTTTCAAAAATATCAAGTGATCTGCCCTATTTTCCATTCAAAATTAATCCCATTTTTAGTAGATTCCCTATACCTAATGCCCACCAAAACTATTTTATCGTGTTTTTCAAAAGTTTAGAAGCAAATGTTTGGTACAGCCATGATCTTTATCAAATTTCATGTTTGAGAGTTTTGTTATTGTAAACCATCAATACTAGGGATCTACCTCTCTGACAAAATTAATAATCTCACATACCCTACATTATTAATGGATTCAGATTGTTTAAATTGCCATTTAAAACCTCTGGGTGTGTCTGTGCTCCCCCAAATCCATACTCATGCCTTCTTCCTGCCTATTTCCTCTCTCTCACACAGATGAAAGGCTCATATGCCTCTGTTACAGTGTCTGCACTCTCTCCTCTAGACCCTACGGAGTCCAGTTCATATTGCAGAGTCTGGAAATTGTGTTCAAAGATCCTGTGACTCAAGTGTCCTTTCTGATGTGCTTCTATACTGAAGTTCGTAGCTAGCCTCTCAAAGCCGCACTGGAAAAGATCAAGGCCAGAGACATAGAACTGGTGCACAGGGCCTTGCAGTGATCTTGGAATTCATGTGAATCCATAACATTTGTGAGTGGGCCTTTATAAAAGAAAAGCCCACTCCCTGATTGAACAATGAGAGACTTTGCAAGAGGGCCTTCATGTCATTTTCTGTATTCCTGGACTATACTACAAGATGGGGTAATTAACCCCTCTCGAAGGAATGAGTTTTAGTCCCTGTAGTTTACTCTGTGAAATATTACACATTCTAATCTCATATCTGTAAGCAAGTGTTAGATTAACTATGTTAGGTTCAGCTATTATTTGCTCAACAACTGTTTTACATAAACCAAATACACACACTTCTTCCTACCCCATCCCTCCAGAGAGATATCAGACAAGTTTAACTGGAGCATTCCATAATGCGGACAGATAAAATAATAACATATTAATTTTTCAGTTTTATTTCAGATTCAGGCACATACCTTTAGAAGACAATTTAGTCTCAGACAAATATGAACCTCATGCAAACTAATGAGCAGGCAGTACATGGAGGGACTAGACTTTTGAGAATTGTTAAGATCACACTTGCTCATTTCAATGATCTTTGGCAGGTAGATAGCAGATTGGATCTTACACACATCTGCAATGTCCAACAAGGCAACAACTATAACTACATATGCAAACACATGCACATAGAATGTAATTATATGCAGTGTTCCAGTAACCATGTCAGTCCCATGATATTAGAAAGGTATGGTAAGTGAGGTAATATCTTTTATTGGACCAACTTCAGCTGGTGAGAGACAAGCTTTCCAGTTTACATGACATTCCATCCTGAGAGGGGTAATGATAGGGGGCCTAACACCTGAGGAGATGCACACAGAGAGGAATCAAAGGTGCAGCTAGCCCTGTAAGTGTGGCACACATATATTAATCACATTTAAAGCCCTGTCCAATCAAGTAATGTTAGTTTATAATATAGCGTATGGAAATATAAAGTTAATAATACTGAAAGACAGTAACAACCGACGGTGAATTTAGTACTAGCTTATGGGTGCTACAGAATTTACAAATTACTTGCAAAGGAAAAGAAAATATGTGCATCACTCTTTCCCCTTTATGGTATATAAAAAAGGCCCCAATGATTTTTTCCACTTCCACTTGTTTTTTAGAATAGATAGTCAGGTTCTGCCTAGTCTAGAGAATTCTAAGATAGTGGGGAACTAGAGAAATTATCACATCACAACCGCTAAAAGACTGAACGTTGAGCAACTGAGCAAGGGAGAATGTGCACATTAGGCTCTGATTAAATGTTAATTCTTTGCATTAACATGCTCAGAAGTTTTTTTGTTTGTTTTGTTGTTGTTGTTTGTTTTTGTACACATTGCTTAGCTTTCTTAGCCAACATTATTTTCATAGACGGTTGTCGATATGCCATTTACATGCCAAGCTTCACAGTCTGACTGTTTTGAAGCTGTGTGCATTGTCTCTCTAAACAGCATTGATTTACAGTAAAATATATACTATAATAAGATGTAAATATTGTTGCATAAAGACAACCCTTCCTAACAAAATAAATAATAAATGCATTTGTCATTTAACTTTAAGATAACAAAAGACTCTTCTTCGAAAAGCTCAGAGCCTTGCCATTACTTAAAATGATTTAAACAATATTGCACAGAAAATCATAACATCCCACTTGGCTTCCCACCCTAACAAAAACCATATAGTCAATAATAAATAAGCCAAAGCTTCAGTCTACTCCCTCTACACCTTCACTCCCACAAAATGCCAGGGACAAAAAAAGAAAATAAAAGCAGACTTTTAAATATCCACTCCCTCTGCACACAATAAAGGAAATACAAAATAACAGCTGAAGGAAGACAGGTTGGTTGTTAGAAAATGTACTACAGTGGTTCAACACATTGGCAATATTTAAAATAGTTTATTATTTTAAAATCAGACAGCACACTGTCAGTGAGACCTATTCTGCCATTGATGCTTGCCAACATCTCACATCAGTGAATTACAATAGCAGGCGTCATACATGAATTCTGAAGGCAGAATAGTCCTCGTGTGCATTAGATTTGATTAAAGTATTTTTGGATGTTTTCAAGGGTGCCCTTTTGGTTGTATAGTGTGCATAAAATTTCCTTTTATCTGCAGACTGAATATCCAGTCAGTGACAAATCATGGCAACTTATTCCCTCAGACGCCTCTCCTGTTATAAAATTATCCCTCATGCTACCACTTAGGCCCATTCCCAACTATATTTTATTCATATTATAGATGCTTTTCCGGTCAACTTTAAGAATAGGACAGATGTAGATGATACCATTGGTAAGATGACTTCAATTGTTCTCAAGACAAGTAGAGGGCTTCAAGTCAGCAAACTTGGATTCTGGTCCAGATTTTGCCACCAACTCATTGTCTTACTTTACAGTCACGTAACTTCTGTGTGCCTCATTTTCTCCACTGGGAATTATAATGCCCACCCACCTTTGTAATTCACTTAGGCTTTGTCTACACTAGCACTTTTGTTATTAAAACTTTTGTTGCTTGGGGTGGGAAATAAAACCCTTCCTTCCCAAATGACAAAAGTTTTAATAATGAATAGTGCTGGTGTGGACAGTGCTTTTTGGGTGAGAGCTAGAGCCCATCCTTGTGAGTGGTTTTGTTTTGTTGCCAGAAAAGCTCTCTCCTGGTGATAAAGAGTACACTATTTCCCTCACAAGAGCGTGGCTGCAGTGACATAGCTGCACCATTGTAAGGGGCGCATTGTACACATAGGCTATGTAAGAATTAAGACAGTATTTTCCAATTATCTTTAGGGAGTTAAGTGCCCAAACCCAATTGAATTTAAATAGGAGTTGGGTGCCTAACTCCTTCAAGCTCATTGGAAGACTCAGCCTGTATTTCTCCACAGATCCAAAAACATAGGGGGAAAATTCTAAGTATATTTTACACCTGTGTCCAACAGAATTTCTTAACAGCACTAAATTCACTGTAATTGAAATCTCATCCAATTTATACTGCATCTTTAACGGGTACCATTATAAATTAATCTACTTGACATTGTGTAACTATCTTTCAGAAACAATCAGCCTCTTGGAGATCAGAAAATGTAGGGATAAAGTGAGAACTGTCAAAAGTCAAGCAGAGTTGGACTTTACAAAGGGAATTAAAACCCATAATAGAAAGTTTTATAGCCATATAAATAAGGAGAAAACAAGGAAAGAAGAAATGCAACTGCTAAGTGCTGAAGATGGGGTGGCTGAACACCTAAAATATTTTGCCTCACTTTTTTAAAGAGGCTAATGAAGAGTTTAAAAGCAGTAGCAACGTGGCTAATGGAAACAAGGATATGGAGGTAGAAATTATCACATTCAAGTTGGAAAAAATGTGATTTGGGAAACTATATGCCAGTAAGTTTAACCTCAATTGCATGCAAGGTCTTGGAACAAATTTTGAAAGAGAAAGTAATTCTGGGCACTGCATTTCAAGAAAGATGTGGAGAAATTGGAGAGGGTCCAGAGAAGAGCAACAAGAATGATTAAAGGTCTAGAGAACATGACCTATGAAGGAAGGCTGAAAGAATTGGGTTTGTTTAGTTTAGAAAAGAGAAGACTGAGGGGGGGACATGATAGCCGTTTTCAGGTATCTAAAAGGGTGTCATAAGGAGGAGGGAGAAAACTTGTTAATCTTGGCCTCTGAGGATAGAACAAGAAGCAATGGGCTTAAACTGCAGCAAGGGAGGTTTAGGTTGGACATTAGGAAAAAGTTCCTAACTGTCAGGGTAGTTAAACACTGGAATAAATTGCCCAGGGAGATTGTGGAATCCCCATCTCTGGAGATATTTAAGAGTAGGTTAGATAAATGTCTATCAGGGATGGTCTAGACAGTATTTGGTCCTGCCATGGGGGCAGGGGACTGGACTCGATGACCTCTCGAGGTCCCTTCCAGTCCTAGTATGCTATGATTCTATGATAATTAAGGCCATTATGATGAACGGTAATCAGGATAACATATAACATTGTTTTACAAAAGGTATATTGTGCCATACCAACCTGATCTCCTTTGAGAAGGTAACTGGTTGGTTGGTTTGGGAGGGGGGGGTTTGTTTGTTTTATTTGTTTGGTTTTTTAGATAAAGGAAATGGAGTAGATTTAATCTACCTGGATTTCAGGAAGGTATTTTATACAATTCCACATGGGGAATTATTAGTTAAATTGGAGAAGATGGGGAGTAAGATGAGAACTGAAAGTTGGTTAAGGGACTGGTTAAAGGAGAGACTACAGCTGAGAATGTTTAAGTTATAGGTGTATTTGTACTCATACAGTATGCCAGATATCTTACATTGTCTTTGTGGCATATGTTTGAACGTCCTGAGATGTGATGTCCTGAGATGTGATAATTCCTTATCCTCCTTTTTCTTTGGGAGGGTAGGGGAAGATGAGGCAGTGATAAAACAAAACAAAGTTATTGTACTAGGATTTATTAAGCAATTTGAGTCAACTCTTGGTGATTCTATATTGATTTCCATTGGACCCAGATTCTGGTCACAAACCTATGTGATTTTATGCAGCTAGATCCCTGAATGTACATGGAGTGAAAGCAATGGAGCTCTGTCTAAGCACAGGAATCTATCTGCAGAATCAGCTGTTGAATCAGAGTCTTGGTTCTTTATCTTACCACTGTATTGAAGAAGAAAAAAACCAAGAAGCCGTAATGAAGTACATGTTAAAAAGTACAAGGTAGGATTTTTAAAAGTACAAGGGCATTAGGTACCCAATTACCCTTGTTCTCAAAGGAAATTAGGAGCCTAATTTGCTTTAGGTTTCTTTGAAAGCCCCGTGCCACAATCTATATTAATGTAAGACAGCTGCTGATTCCACCAAGCACAGAACAACATTGTCAGAAAACAACTGCTCTTCAACTTACTTGTTCAAAACCCTATATAATTTGGCCATCACCAAATTCCCATGCAAACAGATTAGCTTTGCAACATGCCTGGAAAGTCAACAAACTTGGATTATTTCAGATTTAACCTGATTATATAAGGTTCTGCATGATGCATCCTCTCCTACCGAGTTTAGAAGCTTTCACCTCCAGGCTTAGGCTGTCCCTATCCTTACAACAAGAAGACTTCTGGTTCCAACATCCCTTTCTCAGAAATCCATGTTCATTGTACCCAACTCTGTCACTCAGAAAACTTCCCTTCACTCTCAACAATCTGATTTGCCTGCTCAGGCTCAGAACCCCAATACAATCACCATGTTGTTGTGGGGCCTGAAGGAAAAACAAAAGCAACAGGGAAGGACCATGGTTGCAGGGAGCATATCTGAATGACCCCTCAGAGGCAAGTATTCCCTCCTTTTTTGCCTCTTCCATCTTCTGCTTGGAGTTCATGTGCTGTATAAACTCTTAGGAGGAGTCCTGGAATAGCTCCCACTTCACTGGTGGCAGCTTTTGACTCTGTACCTGGCAAAACATCATCCACATTGCAAACACGACAGGATCTGTAGTTGAGGTGTTAGTGGGATTTCACCTTAACAGCCAACTGCTTCTGAGTAAGTTCACAGCAAGCTACATGTACTCCACTTAACAAGCAGGCTGCACACCTGCTTCAGTTTCTGAATGGAATTAAGATTAAGGTGTACTCCCAGGTAAAATGCATTGAAGTAGAATGATCTGGAGATGAGAGGGACAGGAATTACATGGTTCCTGTTTGAAAGAAAGGATCAAAGGATCTTATCAGATACAGATGGGGGCGAAAGCTTTCTTGGATGCACTACTGCCATTTGGTCTTATAAAAGCAGTTGAGATTCTAACCAGGTTCCAGATCACAATTCTTGTAGCTAAGAGTGGGTGCAATGGAAAAGTCTATTCCTGTTCTAGAGGTATCACCAGTTCTAGCTCTGTTTCCCATTTTAAGTAGATAGAATACTGTATTAAGTAAAACTGGAATTAATGAAATGTATCTATTATATACCTTTCATCAAAGAGATTCATATAAGATCTATCATATCTTCTAGTTACTCCACCCAAATTTGCTTCAGCATGTCAGCCTTATCTAGAATGGTGCTTAACCAACTCTCTTCTCTCCCTCATGGCTCAGACTCACAGGGTACCACTAGACTATATGCCTTTTTCGAAAGAGGTTTTCAAAGTATCTTTCGAAAAAGAGCATCTAGACTGTATTACGTGGATCGAAAAAGCGATCCACTTTTTCAAAAAAGAGTGTCCAGACTGCTGGACGCTCTTTTAAAAAAAAAAAAAAAAAAGGCACCCGGAACCGCTTCTGCCAGGGCATGGGGGCAGCATTTACTTCCTGGTGCTGCTGCATGCCCTTTGCAGACACGCGTGCTTAAAGGGATCCCCCTGAACAGCCGTTGCTCTGCTCCTGCAGCTGGCTTGCCTACCTCCTAGAGGGACAGCAACGCTTCTGCAGTGCTTGCTGTGAGTACCCTGCTTTCTGGGACACAACAGCAGTTACTTTCCTGATTGGTTTTTGTGCTTTTAATTGGTTTTTTTGCCGTGGAGCCGGAGCTGCCCCTGGGCAGGCGATGGCTCCACACTGTGATGCTTGAAGTTCTGCTGCATCTTCATGAGACCATCATGATGTTCGTGCCAGATCTGGATTCAGAACCCAGCTTTGAGCCCCTCACTCAGCCCCACTGTCCTTGCCACTGAACTTATTCCTGGAGAGGCGAGTTTGGAGGTTGGACACCAGTTCAGACTGGTGGAACCATCTTGTTATGGAGCAGTGGGATGACCAGGCTTGGCTCCGAAACTTTTGCATGCAGAAGTCCACGTTCCAGGAGCTGTGTGCCTGGCTTGCCCCTGCCCTATAACACCAGGACACCCACTTGCGGCCCCCCATCTCCCTGGAGAAGCGGGTCGCTATTGCCCTCTGGTAGCTGGCCATCCCCGAGTCCCGACAGCTACCGCTCAGTGGGACACCAGTTTGACGTGGAGAGGTCTACTGTTGGGGCTGTCTTGATGGAGGTAAGTCACTCTCTGGGAACAGTCCATGGGGGGGCAGACAAGGGGGATGGTCAGGACCGGGCAGAGGGAATGGGGGATGGGGTGGGAGTGGTAGAAGCCCTCCTGGCCTCATCCTGTGGTGGTGCAAGGGGGCAGGAGGGATTGCTTGGGGGGCTCTTAGGGTCTGGGAGGGGAGGGTTATGAGTTACCTCTCATAAGCTCAGGCAACTCCTTTAATTTCCTGTTATGTGTGTTTCTATTTGTCCCTTTCTGCAGGTGGTTACAGCCATCACTTCGGAGCTGCTTCACAGGACTGTCCGCCTCGGAGACCTGGATACCATCGTGGCCGGATTTACTGGGCTAGGATTTCCGAACTGTGGTGGAGCACTTGATGGGACTCACATCCTGATCCGCGCACCGCCCCATCGAGCAGCCCAGTACATTAACAGAAAGGACTACTTTCCATGGTGCTGCAGGCCCTGGTCGACCACTGGGGACAATTCATTGACATTTGTGTAGGGTGGTCGGGCCGGGCACACAATGCCTGGATCTTCTGGAACTCATACCTGTACCGCAGGCTGCAGACTGGGACATTCTTTCCAGAGCGTAACTTTGCAGTCGGGGATGTGCAGATGCCTATGTGCATCGTGGCCGATGCAGCGTACTCCCTTACGCCCTGGCTGATGAAGCCGTTCACTGGACAACTGGATGCAAGCAGGGAACTGTTTAACTCCCACCTGAACTGGGCTCGCTTGCAGGTAGAATGCGCCTTTGGGTATCTGAAGGGCAGGTTTAGATGCCTGCTCACTCGCCTGGACATGGGGGAACGCAACATCCCCGAGGTGGTTGCTGCCTGTTGTGTGCTGCACAACCTGGTGGAGAGGAAAGGGGAGGCCTTCCTCCCAGGATGGGGGACACGGGCTGATGTGGAGGGGGGAGGCAGTTTGAGCAGCCCCAGACAGCTGCCATCCGCCAAGCCCACCAGTCGGAATTGCGAATTTGGGAAGCCCTGAGGAGAGATTCTCCCAAGGAGCCCGATGACTTTCCCCAGGGCCTTCCAAAAGTGCGTTTGCTCTATGCCCCCAGTGCCTTCCCCTCCAAACCCATCCCTGCCCCACTTTGTACACATATACAGAGAAGAGAGACAGGTGTGGTTTACAAAATGCTTTCAGTTTATTGCACGGTTGTATGTAACAAACAGTATAACTCTTTTGTAATGAAAAATAAACTTTTCGTTAACAAATTAAAGTGCTTCCCTCACTCACTCTCACTGGTGGGAAGGGGGATGTAAACCTGGAAGCGGGGAAGGAGGCTCAGGGCTGAGGGTGCCACCTGGATGAATAGGTCCTGCCACCTCGGGTATGGGGGCCTGCTCGGAGATGGCCGTTTATGTGGCCTGGGACAGTAGGGAACTGGGCAGGAGGTGGGGCTGCACCGGGGTCTGGGATGGCATGGGGTGAGGGGGGGCAGGTGGTGAGGGGGGGCAGGCTGAGCAGGAGGAGTGGGAACAGGGACAGGACCTGGGAAGGACATTGCCTCTCGGATAGCAGTACAAATTGCAGTACGCTGCTGGACAAACTCATCCAGCAAGCGACTGCGCCACTCTGCCTCTGCCTTGCAGGACCAAGATGTGCTGGCGTGTCAGGTCCAGGTATGTGCCCCAGTGCCGGTGGGTTCCATGCAGCCATCTGGGTGGTGGGACAGGTGTGGCACACCCCTCCTGGACAGCTGGTCCGGCTGTGGAGGACAAGAGGGAAAAGTCGTCAGTCATGAATGCTCACACTTTCCCTGAGAGGGCATGCCCGCCTTCTCAGCAGTCAGTATCTGTCCTAGGGTCAGGGGATGCTGATGTGGTCTCAGCAAGTTGTGGTGTGGACTGGCCAGCATCCATGGCCTCACTGGAGCCCAGAAGGTGTGCAGGCCACCATCCTGCTCCCCCCCTCACACACACACCATGGCTAAGCAGCACAGACAAGTGTCAAGCCAAAGTTGGGGTTCCCACAGGTTGCTGAGAGGCCTGGAGCTGTGTAGCCATCCCAGGGTCCCCAATCCATACCTGTACCTGGCATGACTGTCTGCAGGAGCAGGTGGTGCCTCGCACCCATGCGGGTGCGGGGGTAGGATGGCCCTCCCTGCGGTCGGCCATGTGTGGGGCCACCCAGGTTGTGATCAGCATGACACATCACAGTACCGCACCATCCAGTTTGCTCCCTCCTCCCTTGCCCTGGGTGTGTTGGACCCTCACAGCACTCACCTGATGTTCCCTCCCCGGTGTCCGAAGTTGTCTGGGAGGCCTCCTGCGTCTGGGTGTCCGGCTCCTGGGTGAGGGTCACTGTGCTCCTGGTGTCGTCCTCCTCCTTGTCTTGAAGCTGCTGGTCCTCAGGGATGTCATCCTGGAGCTGCAGCCGCTGCTGCACAGGTGTCTCCATCCCAGAGTCCACTACCTTCTCTGGAGACAGGGGTTCCCCTCCCCCCAGTATCCGGTCCAGGTCCTCATAAGACGCACAATAGTGTGCTGCTTCCCCAGAGTGGGAGCTGCACTCATGGGCCCTAACATACCCCTGCCGCAGCTCCTTGACCTTTGCTCTGACCTGGTCTAGTGTGCGGGGGTGGTGGCCTTTTTTAGCAAGGCCATCGGCCATTTGGGCATAAACGTCCGCATTTCTCCTCCTGGACTGCAGGGCCTGAAGAGACTCCTCCTCGGACCAGAGCTCCAAGAGGGTTTTGATCTCGGGGCCAGACCATGATGGTGCCCGGCATTTGGTGCCCCTGGTTTGGTGTGGGGATGTGTCCCTGGAAGGGCCAGGGAGGTCTCAGGGGGCTTGTGCCTGTGACATGGCTGTAATGGGCCTACCAGGAAGAGCCGAGCAGTCAGGGTCCTGCTTGGAGCTGGCTTGCTGCCACAATGCTACTCCTGGGTACCTGTGCCTTTAAAAGATGGCTACAGGCAGGAACAATAGAGGTGAAAGGTCTGGCAAGGAATATCCACCAGGGCTTTTTCCTGGAGGCCTTTAATTAAAAAAAAAAACCCATCCCCGCGTCCACACACACCTTTTTTCGACAGATCTCTGTCGAAAATAGCATTATTCCTCATAAAATGAGGTTTACCGCCGTCGACAAAACCGCCGCATTTTCGATTTACTGTCGACAGAACGCTGTGGCAGTCTAGACGCAGGTAAAGATTTTTTGAAAAAACGCCACTTTTTTCGAAAAATCCCTGTAGTCTAGACACACCCAGAAACTGTCAAAATTATGTGGTGTAAATAGGGTGGGCTTCCCTACTTACAAAAAAGAAGCCAAGCCAGCAACCAATCAAACAAAAGACAAATAGCAAAATGTCTGAGGACATCTTATGATTGGTTTTCATTCTGGAGAGACAGCTTCTCAGTGATTTAAGTGGTAACGCCAATTAATTTTGTTATTTTTGAACTGGCATTCATTCTCCTATGCATGATAGTGCACTGTGAAAAACTGCACTTTCTGACATTAAATCACAACAGGGAAACAGGATAAATAAATTATGTACATTTAGAAACATTGACAATTCATGTTACCGCTGATAGAGTCCACTTAAGCTTCAAATCAGTACATGAGTTGTTAATTATTTGATAGGTCTGAAAGGAAAGTAACAAGAGCCAAGACAGTTGAAAGCTCTGTTGAAATTATTATTAATTTGTGGCAATATCTCCTGTGTACTTAAATTTTTGGAAATGTAAGTGTGCCAGGCACTTTCCACACATAAAAAGTAGGGTTGAGGTGTTTACTGTAAACAAATTAATAAAAATAATTTGAGAAATCAAGATGATGGGCAATATATCAGTAAAGTGCTCATGATGGTAATTGCCTCTGATAATTTAATGCTTGGTAACAATGTGTCCTGCTTATGGAAAAAAACCAACATGATGCATCTCCTATACCCAGGACCTCACAGCCTGGCCATAATAATCAGATTGTATTTGTTGTCTTGGCAGAGGTAGATTTTTAGGGGATATGAATGCAGAGGGGTTAAGGAGATAAATCAAATAGGATATTCCAAGCACAGGGACTGGCATGTAAGAAGGCACAAAGGAAGTATGGGTACATCTACACAGCAATGTTATTTTGGAATAATTGACGTTATTCAGAAAAAAAAGAGCAAGCAAATGGTCTGGTAGCACTTTATAGACTAACAAAACATGTAGATGGCATCATGAGCTTTCGTGGGCACAGCCCACTTCTTCAGATAACTGGAATAACATAGTCCGTGTCCACACTACAAGCCTTTATTTTGAAATAATGTCGAGTTGGAGGATTCTTACTCCAACTCGTGGTAACCCTCATTTCATGAGGCATAAGGGAAGTCAAAGAAAGAGTGTTCTTCCTTTGACTTCCTGCTGTGTAGACCAGTCCAAAAGCCAAATTAAGCTATTTCGACTTCAGCTATGCAACTGACATAGCTAAAGTTGTGTAGCTTAATTTGACTTTGGCCCTGCTATGTAAATGTGCCCTACCTGTTTAAGAATCTGATTAATGAGCAGACGAGGCTGGCAGCACTTAGGGTATGTCTAGACTATATGGCTCCGTCGACGGAGCCATGTAAATTAGTTTACCCGGCATAGGCAAAGAAGTGGGGATTTAAATAATCCCGGCTTCATTAAAATAAACATGGCCACCGCACTGTGCCAACGATCAGCTGATCCGGTACAGTGCGGCAGTCTAGACACAGATCTGTCGGCTAGGAAAGCCTTTGCTGACCAATCCTGTAAACCTCGCTTCATGAGGCATAAGGGATTGGTCGGCAAACTTCTCCAACGACAGATCTGCGTCTAGACTGCCGCACTGTGCGGATCAGCTGATCGGCACAGTGTGGTGGCCATGTTTATTTTAATGAAGCGAGGATTATTTAAATCCTGCTTCTTGCCTATGCCAAATAAACTAGTTTACATGGCTCCGTTAATGAACCATGTAATCTAGACATACCTTCATCTACACTGCACCATAACTCAAAATAAGATACGCAATTTGAGCTACACAAATTTCATATCTTATTTTGATGCTATTTTCAAAATAACTTATTTCATCATTTGGTGCTGTCTACACAGCGCCAAATTTTGAAATAAAGCTCTATTCCGAAACATCCCTTATTCCTCATAGAATGAGGTTTACAGGGACATTGGAATAGTGAGCCTGAAATAAAGGGCTTTCTGTGGAGGCGCGAGATAGCTATTTTGGGATACTCCGGTATCCTGAAATAGCGTTGCAGTGTAGATGTACCATTATGGAACAATAGGGACAGAGTGGGCATTGTGAAAAGAGACAATGATAGTTAAGTACGATGGGCAGATTTATGCCGAGTCCTGAAGACAAAGTCAAGAAGCTTGACTATTTCATGGTAAAGGAAAGGGAGCAGTGAAAAGATTTGGGGAGGGGAGTGCTATATCAATGAGGGTATGTCTACACTGCCACCTAGTTCGAACTAGAGTGGCTAATGTAGGCATTCGAACTTGCAAATGAAGCCCGGGATTTAAATATCCCGGGCTTCATTTGCATGTTCCCGAGTGCCGCCATTTTTAAATGCCCCGTAGTTCAAACTACCTGCCCGCGGCTACACGCGGCACGGACTAGGTAGTTCGAATTAAAACTCCTAATTCGAACTACCGTTAAACCTCCTTGCAGGAAGAATCCCATCTCCCTTGCCTATGCCCGCCCTGGATCAGAATAGGGGACATTTTTTGTTGGATTGCATGGCAAACAGATCTATGGTAGGGTGAAAAGATGTCCACCAATATGTGCGGGTTCATTTGCCACTTGTGTTCGGTTGGGAGAGCTCTGCTGAGTGCATCTGCCGTTGCATTCAGGGCACCTGGAAGGTGCACTGTGGTGATAATTATGTTGTATTTCAGGCACCAATTCCAAAGTGCTATGGCTTCTGTGCAAAGTGCTTGAGATCAGGCTCTGCCCTGATGATTTATATAAAACATTGCTGCGACATTGTCTATGTATAGTCTGACATGGCTGTTGGCAATGAACAGGAGGAATTTGACACATGCTTTCCTGACTACACGAAGTTCCAGGATGTTTATGTGCAAGTTCTTGTCGCTGCTGGACCACAAGCCCTGGCACGTATGATGTCGTAATTGGGCACTCTCACCCTGTACAAGGTGCATCTGTCGTCATGGAGACTGATGGTTCTTGTGGGTGGAAGGGGACTCTGGAACAAAGGTTCCGTGGGCTCAGGCACCAGCGTAAGGATTCCTTTACTATCCTTGGGAGGGCTAGGGATTTGGATAGTGGATGGACATTGGGTTTGTAAATCTGTCCCAACCAGCCCTGTAAGCATCTCATGTGCAGGTGTGCATTGTTGACTATGAAATTGCACGCTGCCATGTGCCCCAACAACTGAAGGCATTCAAGTGCTGTTGTGCAGGGGCTAGATCGTAAGGTATTTACTGAGGCCACAACTTTTTGGAAGTGGTCCGTAGGGAGGGATGAGGAGGCTATTGTTGAGTCAAGGCATGCTGCTATAAATGTGTCTAGGAGACAGCATTGATTTGGTTTCGTTTACCTGAAGGTTGAGGTGTTGGACTGTCTTGTGACTGACAGAGAACAGCAGGAATCGTTGTGTGAGCACAACTTGAGGAGGCAGTCGTCCAGGTAAGGAAATATGATAACTCTTTGTTTTATCAGATATGCTGTGACAACTGCTAGAACCTTTGAAAAAAACCATAGGGGCCGTAAAGAGTCCGAACAGAAGCATCTCGTGTTGGTGGTAGTGTTGAGAATCTACAACAAAACAAAGAAAACATCTGTGAGCAGGGTGGATGGCAAGATGAAAGTATGCATCTTGCAAGTTGAAGGACGAGAACCAATCTTCCTGTTCCAACACCGGTAATATAGTGGCAAGCATTACCATCTTGAATTTTTGTTTTTGAACAAATTTACTGAGGGTCCAAAGGTCTAGGATGGGTCTCCAACATCTGATCTTTTTTCTGTTGAGAAGCAATTGGAATAGAACCCCTGGCCTCTAAATTGTGTGAAGAATGGTTCAATCGCCCTTATGTGCAAAAGGTGCTCTACCTCTTGATGAAGTAGAATCTCGTGACAGTGGTCCCTGAAAAGGGACTGGGAAGGGAGGTGGGAATAAGGTAGCCTTTTTCAATATCTGCAGTACCCATCTGTCAGAGGTTATACATTGCCAGTTGTTAAAGAAGGGTAGCAATTGATGATGGAACAGGTTTGCTTGCGTTGATGGAGTTGGAATAGGTGAGAGACTCTGCCAACCTTCAGCCTGATGTTAAATTTGCTTATTGGACTGCTGTGACTGTTGGGAGTTGGTAGAGGAAGGGCAGCACCGTTGGGTTCTGCCTCTGCCTCTGTTCTGTTGCATCTGTTCTGTTGGTGTTGGTCTTGTCTATTGTAATTTTGTGCATATGGAGGGTATTAAGGTCTTGGGTAGGGCTGATACCTATATTGCCTTCTTCTAGGTGCCTGGTTGAGGATCCCCAAGGACCAAAATGTTACTCTGGAGTCTTTCATGGAGTGGAGAATTTCGTTGGTGTTAGCTGCAAACAACTTCTGAACGTCAAAAGGCAGATCTTCCACTGTAGATTGAATCTGTCTGGGGAATGGAATGGAGTTAAACCATGACGCCCTTCTCATTACTACTGCTGTTGCTGTAGATCATGCAGCCATATCAGCAGCATCTAAAGTGATTTGCAATGCTGTTCTAGAAATCGTGTGATCCTCCGATACCAGTGTTTTATACTGCTGTCTCTTAGCCTCAGGAATATCTGCGGTAAAGTCGTTAAGTTTGGTGTAATTTCTGTAGTCATATTTGCTTAATAAAGTTGCATAGCTTTTGTACCAAAATGTGTCAAGCCTTTTGCTATCGCAGTCTGATGGAGTACACTGATATTGTTGCTGCTTGGATTTTTGTTGTGCAGCCTCCACTATGAGGGAATTAAGTACTGAGTGAGTAAACAGAAATTCAGATTCCTTGGGTGGAATATAGTATTTCTCATCTGTTCTCTTAGACGTAGAAGAGATTGATGCTGGAGTTTGCCACACTGTCTTTGCTGGTTCCATTATTGCTGGATTAATTGGCAGTACTATTTTTGACGGTGTTACTGAGTGCAATATGTCAGCTAACTCATGCTGATTCTCTACAACCTCCTGAGGAGGAATGTTTAATTCAGCAGCTACACATTTAAAAAAGGTCTTGGAAGTATGCAGCGTCATCTGAGGTATTTGGAGCCAGGGCCAGAGACCCTCCTCCCTTCACTGAGGGGGGTCACTTAGGTCCAGAGAGGTGGCCCCCTCTTGTGCGGGTGTCTCCCCTTCTTGAATTTGTTTAGAAAGGGGACATTGCACTCTGTGTCATTTCCAGCCATGCTGGTGTTTCTGATAATATTGCCATTTGTCCCAGTATTGCCAGTGGGGGGTATGGCTTGGGGGGGGGGGCGGTACCCAGGGATTGCCATAATATGAAGTCATATTCCCAAATCTGGAAGGGTAAATAGTCTGATCTGTGTAAAGGAGAATTCTCTGGGGAAAAACCCCCTAAAGAATTCATCGTCAGATTTGGATGAAAATATTTCCTGAGAGAGTGATCTCTGTGATTCTGACATAGCAGGAGAGCACTCAGGATCTAAAAATGGTGAGTTAAAAGTTGATGAGACTAATAAGTCCCTGTGTTGGGTATAATGCCCAGCTGGCATTGTCAGTGCCGTTGTGGGAGGCACGGAGGCTATTTGAGCTGCTGAATCATGCCTCGGTGCTGAGGAAACTGGCACCTCATTAGGCATCTCTGTGGTGGAAGCTGAGGCACCTGTTAACATGGTTGGCGCCTCACTCTTATGCTGCACCGGCACGATTGTATCAGACTGACTCCTCAGAGCGTGATTTAGCGCATGCATGCTCGTTATCTGTGTTGGCGGCTCCTGAGACACCCGGAGCATCATATGTGCTGAGGCACGGTCCTGCTGCTGCTCTAAGCAGTGGCCATGAGGGAGACAGCTGTTTCGGTGCTATAGTCCCCTGAGGTAGTGAGGAGGCTTGCTTTTTGATGGGCTTTTTGGTTCCCCGCTGTTTATGTTCCTTGGGCTGTCGGCCTGGGTCAGAAGCTGGTCTGAGAGAGCTTTTGAGTAAAAATAGCTTGAGGAGGAGGTCTCTGTCTTTCCACGCCCGCAATTTTAACTTTGCACAGTGAGGACATTTTTGGGAGATATGCTGCTCTCTGAGGCAACGGACGCATTGTGAATGGCCATTTGATATTATGATAGGTTCTTTACATGAGGTGCAGCGCTTAAACCCCAGTGACCCAATCATGTCTGTGAAAGCAGTCATGAACTGCAGGAAGGGGTTAACTGGGAGAAAAAACATTATACTAATCTAGTTTTTTTTAAAAACGAACGAATTAATTAACTAACTAACTAACTAATTAATTACTACAACATAACTAAACTGGTTTTAAACAGAGATAATCACAAAGACGCAAAGAAACTCGGGGCTGCTGAGTCCGTCTGTAGCCAGAGGCAGTAGAGAAGGAACTGAGGAGCAGGGGATGGCGAGGGTTGGGGGTGGGGGGGCTCACACATGTGCGATGCCTGCAACCTAACAGCACGCGGCTGGTGGTGCATGCATGTATGGCCCCAGGAATACTGCTCTCAAATCTCCGTTCTAAGGCTCAGTGGCAGCGCACTGACCTAATGTGGAGCACCCATGCGGACATCTCTCTGGAAGAAGTACCAGTGTCCTGATTAGGAGATCTTTTGGCTTTATCTAGGGGAACAAAGTACCATCAGTGAACTTCTGAGAGATGTTGGTGATGGGGTTGGGTAGCCACTTCTCTGGCTAAAAGTTTATAAGACTTGGGGAGAAAACCACTACCACACTTTCCCAAAGTCAGTTCTTTTTCACTGTGAAGCAAAGAAAGTCTTCCTAGAGAAAGGAGCATCTCACTGTTTTCTGCCTCCTCACAATCCCTAGTGGACTTGGAGGAACACAGTCTATATTCATTGAAACAATGGTAACCCATAGTCACTGAATTCCAATTAAAAATAGATATAAATACTTTTTAACGTCATATCTTAGGGTATGTCTACACAGCAAAGTTATTTGGAAATAACTTTCCTAGCATCTACACAGCCAAACCGCTATTTCGAAATTAATTCGAAATAGCGGAGCGCTTATTTCGAATTTGGTAAACCTCATTCCATGAGGAATAACACCAAATTCGAAATAGCTATTTCGAAATAAGTGCTGTGTGCACATTTATATCAAAATAGGGGGCCTCCAGCCTTCCCAGGGTGCCCTGGTGGTCACTTCAGCCTCAACCAAGAACACTCCTCTCCCTCCCCCCCTTCCCCGGAGCCCTTAAGAGGGTTGACTCTGGCTGCAGTGCCTTTGCCAGCTTCAAGCCTGCCAGCCCAGAGCCAGCAGTCACTGCCCCTGACCCAGTGGCCCCAAAACATGAGCCAGCAAGCCACTGGCAGCCAGCCCTCCACCCCTTCCCAGGAGCAGTCTGCCAGATCCCAGGAGCCTGCCAGGGCCTGGAGAAGGGGGGTGCCTTCCTGGTCCAGGGTGGAGATCATGGATCTTATTCAGGTTTGGGGGGGATGCCCCCAACATCCATGATCTCTGCACTAGACTGAGGAATGCTGCTGTCTATGGCAGGATAGCTGCCAGCCTGGACGCCAAAGGCCACATGCGAACGCAGGAGCAGGTTTGCATGAAAATCAAGTTGGTCCGGCGAGATCCCCAACCCTGAGCCCTGAGCTTCCCCTTCCCCTTCTTTCCCTTGCTTCCCCCTTCCAGCTCCCTCCTCCCAGGTTTCCCCCTACCCTTTCCCACCCTCTCTTCTCCCCTCTCCCGCCTCCTTTCCTCAGTCTCACCAGAGTTTCATTCCCACCCCACCCCAGTTTTGTTAAATAAAGAGAATTTGTGTTCATGAAAATTCATGTATTTTATTTGACATCAGGAAGTGGGGTTAGGGAGGGGTAAGTGGAAGGACGTGAGGGAGGAATTAGGCACAAGCCCCCAGTGGGGCAGACAAGGGAGGCTCTTAGTGCTCCTCAGGGTGGAAGCTCTCCCGCAGGGCCTCCTGGATCCTGACAGCCCCTCGATGGACCTCCCGGATGGCAGCCTGCAGAAAGTGCAGCCAGGCTCTCAGCAACATGCACCACAGTGTGCAGGGGCAGCTTTGGCTCCATGTTGCAGAGTGATGCGGTGTCCTGAGTGAGGGCAACCAGAGCATGCAGAGACAAAATGCTTTGCTGTCCCTCATCAAGGTAGGCAAGCAAGCAGGGAAAGTTGAGAGAGCAGCCACAGAAAGTAACTCCTGACCTGATGCCCTGCCGGACCTGGTTCCGTCCGACCTTAAATGCAATTCAGCGTCCACTCAGTGTGGACGCGCTACTTAGAAATGCATTTTGTGTGTAGATGCGTTATTTTGAAATAACTTATTTCGAATTAACTATTTCGAAATAAGATATTTCAAAATAACGCTGTAGTGTAGACATACCCTTAAATCGTGGTAAGACTATCAATAGCATTCTTTTATCACCATAAGAAGGGCATTTAACTATTCTGATCAGTCTTTATCTGACTGATTAAAGGCCTGCTATGACAAGGCTACTCAGTGCAGCTTTTTTAATTTTATAGGGAGTGTTTAGTTAGTCACCTGTTGACAGAGCAAAGTATTATCTGAACTAAACAAGAAAAAATTATTAGGAGGAAATACTGAAGTTCTTCACCACATCGGTGCTTGTGGACATCTTATTATTTTATCTAGAACTGTCAGTGTCTCACTTTAAAAAGCATCAAGTTTAGCCAAAACATTAAAAAACAGAAATAGTCCCCAAAGAAACCAAAGACCTCTTAGCCAGATCTGGGCCAAATAATTTTGTTAAGGTGCTCATTTCTTCAATTATACATTTTTTGAAAGGTCAAAGGCTAGAATAAGCTCAGGGAAGCCCACACTAAAAAGTCCACTGTTGCAAATGCCCAAGGTTTCCAATACCATATCTGAGAGGCATCCAATTATTGCCAGTTCCTTAAGTGGTCACTTAGTTTGTGTATTAAAATACAGTGAAATTCATCTTATCTCCAAACTAGTAGAGCTTTTTAAGATGTTCCACTTCCCATAATGTCTACTGATTAGAGAAATATATCACAAAGTATCAGCCATCTCACTATATGTCAGTTTTATCTCTCCTTATCTTCAGATGACACCCAGCTTCACTGGATATCTGTGTACATTCAGCTACTGTACAAAATCCACATAGTTCAGCCTTGTTAATCCTATACCTGGTTTCCATAAGAAAAGCTGTTCTTATCAAAATTTGGTATAGTTTTGATATTTCTTCCCCTGCAACTGTGATACTTCAAACTCTGAAATTTAAGACATAAATAATACAGTAGAAAGAGATGGAATTATTGTCATTTGACATTACGAGAGGTACATCTCACTGAATAGCTATTTAGGGCATTATGACATGCTGCAAAGACTGCTAAACTCCCCACCCACTATCACTGAGATAAAGAACAAGGCTACTTTTTGAAAGGAGAAAGTACAGGATGGAAGGGGATAATAGCTAGATGGGCGGGGGGGGGGGGGGGGGAACCCTGTACAATATTCATCCAGCCTTGCTGAGCTCTGATATAAACTTTTAATGCAGTTCTGTTTAATGCTGGTCAAGTTAATGGAAAGTCAGAGTTTTTCTCATGCAGCTACTGAATGGCAGGTATTTTGCTTTGCCCTGTCCTAAATGTCTCTTTTTCGGAGCTGAGGAGCAAAGATTAGAAGTTGTACCAACCAACCTTCATGATCCCCTTGTTCACTGGCATTACCTCTGTGTGTGGGGACAAAGACCAATGACAGTTAGTATAACCTACCAAAACCCTCATAGTCAACCTAAAACATTCTTCAGCTGTTGAATGGTACCATGAAGTGTAGAACCTTATACAGCTACACAGGTTGGGTGACTAATAACATTCAACCAGACATTTCCATGTGGCTTCTTTTTACTGAGTTTCACACCGATATTGACATAACTGACAAGACACTAGAAGCAGAGGCAGCTGAATAGCACCACAAGAGCAACAGGGGAATGAATACACAGTGGCCAGTAGAAGATATATTGAGCATATTTCTGAGTCCATCTAAGTGATGAGCTGTAACCATGTTTTATAAAATGCTAGAATTATTAGAGACCAAATAGTTCAATGAGCAGCATATAAATCAAAGCTTGCAGGATCTTTCCAGTGACTGAAGTAGTGCTAATGAAGGAAGAGGAAATGGTGAAGAACTGCAGATTGTTGTGATGGATTGGGTTCCCCTTGGGACTGTCACCTGATGTGCAGAGACACCTCTGAGCCTGCTTCCCCTGACAGCCTGGGCACCCTGTAGCTCTGTCCTGCAGAGCCCAGCTCTCCAGCCTGTTTCAGCACAGTCACAGAGACAGGGCCACAGCCCCCAGGCTGCAGATACAGACTGAAAGCAGTACAGTGTGAGGCCTTTTCCTAGCACTCAAGTACACAGCCCCTCTTGGAGCTGAACCCTAAATAGAGATCTATACAGTAAGATCCTGAAATTCATCCTCTTTCTCAATATAAACCATGCACTGGTTCCTTGCTCTCCCAGGTAGTAATTACTTACACTGGATTTATTAATAAAATCACATTTGCTTAGTAAGTATAAGAAGATTTTAAGTGGCCATAAAAAGTAGCAGACAGCACAAAATAGGTAACAGAGCAAAATAAGCAAATCTGCCAGCTAAGTTGAATACACCCTCATTGAGCGGTCCTGAACAACAGAGTTTTCCAGACCAAGGGAGGTGCACCCTGCTCCCTGCCACAGGCCTGTTGTCCCCAGCCCTGCTGGGGATGTGCTTCCTCCCTGGGACCAGGGCTACATTTTCCAGTGCACTGACTCTGGCTGGGGTTGTGCTCTCTCTAATGGCCCGGGCTGCACTCCCGGGTACTGGCCCCACTGCCTCTGGCCCGGGCCGGGCTACGCTCCCCACTATGCCAGCCCAGCTGCTTCTGGGGCTGTGGTCCAGGGCGGGGCTGTACTCCCCACCACTAACCCCAGTGGGGGCTGTTCTCCCTGCCACGCCAGAGCTTCAGACCCAGTTGTTGCCAGATCAGAGAGTCCCGGATTTTAGAGGTACAACAGGTAGGAAGATCTCATCCTAAATGTGGGTTTCATAATCTTCTTCACAGGCCAGATACCCTTCCATTCTGGGCCCAGTTCCTTCGCCCAGTTCATTCTTAGTTGTTTCCAGCAGTCATCTTGGGTGGGGTAGCCAAGGAGAACTGATGACCAGTATTATCTCACTCCCCAGCCTTATACAGGATTTGCATAAGGTGGGGGTCCTTTGTTTCAGAGTGTGAACCCTTTCCAGATTCTCATGGAAAAATACAGAAATCAAAATGGGCTCCAGTATCAGCTGACATAGTCACATGTCTCTGTATCCATTCTTCATGGGCTGACCCACGTTTCTACTAAGGTTAAGCTCTTTTACAGTTCATTGTCTCTAGCTGATGGGTCATCAGCACTGAGGCCTTTTTCATTGTTATACCTGAAGTGTCAGCAGCAAATATGAAGTTACAGATACACAGGTCAACATTCCTAACTTAATCTATACAAATGATAGATGCATGCATACAAACGGGATAATCATATTCAGCAAATCTCAACCTTAATGCTGTGTTATATGAGCCATCTTGCATAAAGCATATCTCAGCTATGACATTCATATCATAAGCATATTTTCATAAAGCATATGTTCACAGTTCTATAAACAAGAGCAACGCCAGCCTCAGGTCCTATCCCTTTTGTAATCCCACTGCAATTTCCTGCAGCAAAAGGGTTTGAAAATTATTGAATCAAATTTGCATGTACCTGGCTTATCCCCCTTCTAAAAACTGATAGAAAACGTTCTGGTCTAGACTAGAGAGACAAAGGAATGATGTCAGTAAGTGATCTCATGGGTTCACTGCCCATTGAAGGATTTGTGGAAAGCCCCTTATGCAGTAGAAACACCGTGGATCCATTGCATGGGAATTGCTGGTGCTACACTGGGCTCAGCTGCTGGTATTTGTGGGCCATTTCCCATTTGGGGTTAGGATGCAGGCTGAGAAAAGTAAAGGACAGGGCATCTGCTGTTAGTGTAGATTCAATGGCCAGAAACCCCCATGTTGGGGAAGGGTTGTGGCTGGTATTCTACTTCAGGAGCTGGAGTAACAGTGTCAGAAGGGCTGAACAACTGTCCCATATGCTGCCTACAGTTGCGGGTGGGATTCTGCACTCCCAGCACCAGCTGAGTCCCCTGTTCACGCATGATGCGTGCAGGGATGGGGGCGTGAACTTCACCCATAAGCATGAAGAACTCATTATGACAGATGTACTGACATTTATATATCATCACCCTCCTACACATCTTGTTTTAAATATCCAGCTAAAAAAAGTATTGAAAGTTGCTTCCAAATTGGTGGATTTAATGATACAGCTGATCTTACAGCAGCGGAGAATTATGAGTGCTGTGTAAGCCATTTGAAAGATCATTCCACCCCCAAAGCATCAGTGCTGAAAAAACACAGTAGTGAGAGCAGATGCTGACACCAAACTAAACAAGAGAAATCCATCTGAAGAGAAATCCACAACTAGCTGTGATATCATATTACATACTTTTCAGTGAAGTATTGCATCACACATTACATGGACTGAAATAAGACTTAACTTATGTGCAGTAATAGCTTGCAGGCCCGCTGACAGAAGGGAGCAAAAAGGGGGCAACTTCCCTGGGGCCCAGCAATTCAAAAGGACCCGTGGCTTTCTAGCCACTGTTCCTACTGCAAGCTGGCTGCCCTCAGCCCAGCCCCCTTCCACCTAAGGCTTTGCTCCTTCCAGGATCCTGGAGCCCCCCCCCCACACACACATATACCATGTCTAGGAGTCCAGGAATTCTGTCAGCACCCCAATAGTTTGTGTAAGTCCTATTTTCAATAGTAACTCAGGCCCTAAGAAATCTTAGGCTGTGGCTACACTTAAAACTACTGCAGTGCTGTAGCTGTGCCACCGTTCTGTGTCTGTGTGTAGACAAGGGGTCAGCAACCTTTCTGAAGTGGTGTGCCAGGGTTTCACCCTACTGCCCTGGGCCGTGCTGTTCTCCTGGGGGGGAGGGGCTCTCTTCACCGCATGCCCCGTGGACCACCTGGGTCAATGCTAACATTTCTGCAGACTACCAGTTGCTAATGGAAACTCATCGTTAATTACGCCAGAGCCATTTTGCTAGTGCTGCAGCTGAGGAGAATGGTTTAATTTAAATTATTAAACAGATTTAAGTGTTTTAACTTTCTCATGTTAGTTTATCAAACTTAATTTAAAATAAAGTAAAATGCTATGTCCAACTCAAAAGATTTCAACATTTTCTTTATTTATGGCAGGGGTGAGGACCACACAAGTGGGAAGCGAAAAAAAAACCCCTCCAAAAAACCCCAACCCTCACTGATGTGGCCCCCAAACTTAGATACCTCACTCTACACCCCATGGGGGTGAGGGGAAGGGACAGGGAGGACTGAGGTACAGGGCTTCCCATAGGTCAAATTTACTTTTCTGGGGTTCTGAAATTAGTGGATTTTGCGGACTGCCCTTAGGCTCTGGGGTGGGAACAAAAAATGAGGGGTTCAATGTGCAGGACAGGGCTGCCAGCAAGTGGGATAAGGGTGCAGGACGGGGTGAGGAGGGCAGGGTCTGGGAGGGACTTTGGTGGCAGGAGAGGGTGTGGGGTGGGGGTACAAGAGGGAGTTTGGGGGCGGGAGGCGGTTGGGGGAGTAATGTAGAAAAGGTGAGCGGGTGAGAATGTAGTCAAATAGCTAGTTGGGGAGGGAGACAAAGAAGTGGGGAGCAAAGGAAAGTGCAGCTTCTGCAAAGTAAAATTGTATCTCCCTCTGATCTTCCCTCTGATTCAGCCTCACTCCCCTCAGCCCCTTGATCCTCCCCCAGCCTGATTCCCTGCATCGCCCCATACCCCTCAGTACAACCTCTGCTCCCACCCATCCTGCCTCTGAATTCTCCTTCATCCCCCTCCTGCCCCTATATCCCTGTGCCCCCAGCGCACTCACTGGCAGGGCAGCAGCACTGGGACTCGCAGCCCCCTGGGACCAGCACTGGGGCAAGGAGAGATGGGGGGAGGAGACAGAGTTTCTTCCCTGCCCAGCCCAGCCCTTTGCCTACAGCTTGCAGCTGCACAACTGAAAAGTGAGCCACGCTGTGCAGGGAGAGGGGCAGGGCTAAGTTCTAGCCCCATGTGGCAGTAAAAATCGCTTCACATGTCATTTGTGCTATGTGTGCCAGGGGTTGCCAACCTCTGTAGACACTCATTACTGTCATGGGAGGGGTTCTTCTGCTGCTGTAGTTAATCCACCTCCCCAAGAGATGGTAGCTACATTGATGGAAGAAGTCTTCTGTCAGCCTAGGGCTAATCTATACTAGAAGCACTACATTAGCAAGCTGCACTGTTGCAGCGCATCTGGTGAAGATGCTCTATGCGGACCGAAGAGAGCTCTCCTGTCAGCAAAATAAATCCACCTCTGAGAGGTGGTAGCTATGGTTTGGGAGAAGCTCTCCCACTGACATAGTGCTATACACACTAGTGCATAAGTTGGTGTAACTTATGGGCTGTGTCTACATTGGCACCCTTTTCCGGAAAAGGGATGCTAATGAGACAAGTCGGAATTGCAAATGCCGCGGGGATTTAAATTTTCCCCGCGGCATTTGCATAACATAACTGCCGCTTTTTCGGCTCGGGCTTTGACAGAAAAAGCGCCAGTCTAGATGCGGCTCTTGCGGAAAATAAAGCCTTTTCCGGAAGATCCCTTATTCCTGATTTTAAGAGGAATAAGGGATCTTCCGGAAAAGGCTTTATTTTCCGCAAGAGCCGCGTCTAGACTGGCGCTTTTTTCCATCAAAGCCCCGAGCCAGAAAAAGCGGCAGTTATAGCCATGCAAATGCCGCAGGGAAAATTTAAATCCCCGCGGCATTTGCAATTCCGACTTGTCTCATTAGCATCCCTTTTCCGGAAAAGGGTGCCAATGTAGACACAGCCATGTTGTTTTGAGGGGTGGCTTATTCATACTCCTGACTGATGTTAAGTTATACCAAAGTAAGTGGTGGTGTAGACCTGGCCCTAGTGTTGTCTACGCTGGGGGTTAGGTCAGTTTAGCAATCTTTCTCAGGCTACCTCTAGACTGCAGGCTTCTTACGCAAGAAGCTTTTTGTGGAAGAGATCTTCCACAAAAACTTCTTGTGCAAGTGCGTGTCCACACTACAAAAGCATATTGCAAAAGCAATGTGCTTTTGCGCAAGAGAGCGCCCAGACTGCATGGATGCTCTCTTTCAAGAAACCTCTGATTGCCATTAACAGAATGGCCACCACGGCACTTGTGCTTCTTTTGATAGGTTGTTTTTGCACCAAAAAACCCTGTTTCCCGTCCACACACACCTTTTTGTGCAAGAGCTCTTGTGCAAAAAGGAGTTATTCCTCGTAGAAAGAGGAATACTATACTGCAAAAAGCCCTCTGTTCTATCGATTCACTGTAAATTTACTTGTGCAAAAACATGCTTGAGGTGTGGACGCTCCGAGGGTTTTTGTGCAAAAACAGCGGTTTTTGCGCAAAAACCCTGTAGTGTAGACGTACCCTTAGGGGAGATTTTCACAGCCTGAAAGACGTAGCTATGCCTATATAAGTTTCCAGTGTAGAAATCTCATTGAAAATCAGTTTTGAGAAGTCATTGAGATGGCAAAATTTTACCCTAGACCTTTATACTGGCCAATGATCAACTTCCCTGAAGTTAAAAATCAGAACCACTTTCACTATTTTTGTTTTACACAGGTAAACAAATTTAATCTATTTGTTTTAAATTTTATACAAAATAAATAAACGAAAAAGACCTGACATTTTGTACTTAGTGTCAGGTAGAAATTCTCATGGTAAATAAGACTAAAAAATGGTGGACACACTGTACATTATAACAGGCAAATGTTTCTATCATAATAAAAACACAGCATATAAAGTATATTTCATGCCTATATAACTAAACAAACTTAAAATAATAAATAGAAATGAAATATATCAATATTATAGATTAGATATGGGGATGTTGAACTCCCATAATAGCAAATAAAATTGCATTGAAAGAAATTGAATGGATAGATATAGTGAATAGTATTTGGCCTGATTTACTGTGTTACAAGAATCATTTGATTTCTTATACTTTTTATGTGGAATGTTATCTAATGGAAGGTATACTGTAATGCAATTCATACTATCTAATGATGAAATTGTGCATTTGCAGACTTTCTGATCTCTGCTTCCTCTTCCCTGTCCTCTTTATGAAAACAATAATATGTAAAAGTTAATAATATAAGTTCATATGGCAATTATTGCTTTGCCTCTACATTTATTCACGAAAAACAGCACTGATTCACATAATAGTAACAGGTAAGAGGAAAAAACCATATCAGTACTGATTAAGTAAATTGTTTGGTCTATTGATTGTGTATTAATTCTATTGATTACTTAAAACTTCCTAGTTAGCACTCAGTGGTTGGCAGGGTGTAGTCCCAAGAGCGAGCCAAGAGTTACTAGAATTACTATTGATTTGGAAACCATGAGATGCACCCTGAGTTATAGTTTTAATAAAACAATTATTAAAAGTACAAATACTCCAAAAAAAGGATGTAGCAAAAATACAATAGTGTCCATATTGTCCAGCATCAGGACAATACTTACGCCACCTTGTTGGTCCATGAAGGTCCTCGCCTATTTTTGGCATGTCAAAAGCTCCCACTGGCTTAGGCTGTCATTAGCCCTGCTATGGAGTTTGATGGCTGCCATGAATAGAGATGTCTGGCCTGAGTCCATATTTAATCTTCCTCACCCTAAGAATGTTGGAATCTTCTCCTCCTATAGGCTAGCACCATGGTTCTCAACCAGGGGTACACTTACTCCTGGAGAGTACACAAAGATCTTCCAGGACTTACATCAACTTGTCTGGATACTTGCCTAGTGTTACAACTGGCTACATAAAAAAAATCAGCAAAATCAATATAAACTAAAATTTCATACGGGCAATGAAAGACTTGTTTATACTGCTGTATATACTATAGTAGACTGAAATGTAAGTGTAATATTTATATTCCAATTGACTTATATGTTGAAAATGACAAAGTAAACAACTTTTCAGTAACAGTAATTTGTATTTTTATGCCTGCTTTTTGTAAGCAAGTAGTTTTTAAGTAAGGTGTAACTTGGGGATACTCAAGACAAATCAGACTTCTGAAAGGGGTAGATTATTCTGGGAAGGTTGAGAGCCACCGATCTAGTCCACAGGACCAAAGCTGTGTTTTTAGCTAAATTTAAAAAATCAATGCAAATTGAATTAGTAATGTAACTATGGCATGCTCACCAGTAGTTATGTTTAGCTTGCCTGGAATGCACCAGGGCAAATCAGGGAGCAACAGGAAGTAGCTGATTAGTTTGTCACTGCCCAGAAAAACAGAACAGGGGGAATGCCCCTTTTGTATCCTACCTGTGCATCCACTGCTCTCATTCAGTAAGTCTCTTCTCCTTGTGGATGTGTAAGGTTTGTAGCTGGAAAGCCTTATTTTACAGGTATTCGGGTGATTTCTGAGGAGTCTGAAGATAGCCTAGGAATGGGGGGAGGATACTGAGAAAATTCTTCCTGTGAAATTTCTGAAGCCTATGGAAAGTGAAATCCTCTAGTGCAGCATTTCCCAAACTGTGGTCTGCAGCCCAGTACCGGTCCTTAGGAAAAAAATACCGGGTCTCGGAAAATTTTTTGCGAGAGCCCGCCTCGCTGCCTGCAACCCCCAAAATGAATGCTGTACTTGTACTCCCAGTGTCAACGGAGGTAAAGCGGGCTTCCTGAGGGATCGGGGGGCAGTTCTGCAGCTGCGCACTAGGTCCCGGAAGTGCACAGGCTGCTCTCTCCCCTGCCCCAACAGCCGGCGCACTACCTAAAATGCCGGTCCATTGCATGCTGGGGACTTTGTTTCCCTGCTGCCTTCCTGTGTGCAGGGGAGTGGGTGCGGATCTGGGACTGTGCCAGCTCCAGCTGCTCGGGCAGCGCGTGTTGCCGTGGGGAGCGGAGGAGCAAGGCGTGCGCTGCTTAAGCAGTTGGGGCTGGCGTGGTCTGGGACTCCCCCTTCCCCTGCACAGAAAGGCATCAGGCATGCAATAGAACAGCGTGTCATGTACCGCGCTGCTGTTTGGGGGACAGGGGAGCAGCTCCCATACTTCCTGGGCCTTGGCTGCTTCAGGATCCCCAGGTATCGGTCCCTGTCCCCTTCCCCGCCCAACCCCCACAAGTACCCTGCCTCAGCACTCACAAGCACCCTGTCCCCTGCCCCAGCACTCATTGGCACCCTTCCCCAGAACTCTGTCCCAGCACCCACAAGCACAGTTGGGGCCACATTAGTGAGGTTTGAGGGGTTTGGAGGGGTTGTGTTTTTGTATATCACTTGTGTGGCCCCGACTGACTTTTCTGTGGGCTAAAGTTGGCATTGGGGGCTTTGGGAGGACCAGAAACAATTTATTTGCATATTTATCATTTGCTTAATGAATATCCAAATAAATGTTACCAGTCCTCCAAAAGCTCGTGAATGGATTTACTGGTCCCCAGTATCAAAAAGATTGGGAACCCCTCTCTAGTGAGACCCTCCCACATTGGGCCTCCATGAACTTAAGGTTCATTTGTTTTCATTCCCGCACCCCCATCATTGGCCTCTCCTGACCTCTGACAAACTTAAAAGACTTGCTAGAATCAAAAGTGACTAATTTGTGTTCTGTTTTGACTCAGCATGGTAGGGGGCTAGAAGGACTGAGTCCTGTTAGTAGATGGATAGATTTTGGAAGCATCCAAAGAGCCATGTTAGGCCTTTTTGTGGAGCTCCAACAGCTTCCGCTGTATCACAGACAAGGCTTTCGGAGCTGCTAGCACTTCCATTATACTTGTCTAAAGTGGTTCTGAGTCATATGGTGGTTAAAAATGCTGGCCTTGTCTGCCACTTTGTCTGCACTAGTACACTGAGTGTTTCCACGGCTGTGGATGTGAACTGGCATTAGGGTTGCCAGATGGTTGAACCAAAAACACCCCCAAAAGTTGTTGAGAAAACAAAAAAGACTCCCAGACTTATTAAGCAAAAATAAATAAATAATAAACCAGTATTAAAACAGCATGGCCCCTTTCAGAGTGAGTGCAGAGTTAGAATAGGGATAGGAACAGGGGAGCGGTTGAGCACTAAGACCCAGGGCATTGCTTCCCCTTGGTTTTTAGGCTTTTTGGCGGCAGCCATTTTGTGTTCTTTTTCAAGCCAGAACTTAGCTTCCCTGCAGAACCAGGTAAGCATGGAGTCCGGGGGGTAGGGGTCCAGGGGGAAGGCCAAGGGCTGGGCCTGGGTGCTAGGGTTTGCCAGGTATCTGGTATTTTCGCCTCCTGGCTGGGAAAAAAGATCACAAAATACTAGACATTTTAGGTGCCCGGTATTTTCTGAATTTTTTTACCGGACAGGAGGCGAAAATACCGGACTGTCCAGGTCAATACCGGACACCTGGCAACCCTAACTGGTGTTGGAAGAACATACTTTTTTTTTCAAGATAGCCTGGTGTAAAATACATGTGTTTTTTTTGTGGTAAACCCAGCATTTGTTCTGAATTTCTGATGCCTCTAAGTCTGTCCTGGAGGAGCGATGTTCACTTCAATCAGTGGGTGATGGTATGTGCCTGCACCTCTAACTTCACCTTCAAAAATGTATTCATAATGGCCCCTTTTTCTCAGGGACGCTACCTATCATAGGTCTATCATTCTTATTCAACCCTGGCTTGTGTGGCTTATTCAATACTAGTCACAAACTCTATGGCTGGGACTTGGCTCTTTGCAACTGTTGTTGAATGTCACAAGAAACATGTTTCCAAGAGTGTAACTGTGGTAGCAAAGCCTATTAAAAATGAATGGTGATGTTTCACATTCAGTGTAACAAATTCAGAGGGTCATGTGCCCTCTTCCTCCTCCCACACAAATAACATTTCTGCTTGACCTCATGGAGGGAGAAGGGCTTTATCCGTCTCTTGCTGCTCCTGCCCAATGGCACACCAGGCCTCCACAGGGAGCAGAGGTGGTGGGACCAATCACTTCTCATGCCAGCCATTCTGGCTTGCTGCTCTGAGCAGTGCAGCAGCTGCCTGTGTGAGCCTATCCCCCAGCCTGGCTGCTGGGTATAAGGGCTAAGTAAGCCTATGTCCCCTCTTTCCACCCAGCAAATTTCTGGCTTTTGCACTTCACTTTAGGGTGCCTGCTGGATGTGGAAATAGCTTGGATGATAATTCTCTAGCATATAAAATTGTAATGGACAAGCCACTAACCTCAAGTGCTTTAGTGCTAGTGGTGCACTTTTTTTACCTGCTTAATGTGTTTGTACATGGACAGCACTCTAACTGATAGTGACCAATCAATAAAAATCAGTTTTCTCTGGGTCCAAGATTCCAATTAACTTTAATAGGCTTTAATCAGGTCCCTGAACAGCAAAACAATGCTTGGAATTTTCCTAGACCCCAGAAACCACAAATTATTTTGCTTGTCTTTTGGTGAAGCTGTTGATGTAACCTTACCTAAGAGAGAGCATCAGAAGAAAGGTGTATATGGGGAGAGAGTTGTCACTTTACCTTACTGAATAGTCCCATTTGCCCTCCCTCTGCCAGCCATCTCCTTTGGTAGAAATTTCTTCTAATTTCTGGCTGAATTTTGACACAAGATGTTAGCTGGAGGAATATTGGTTATAGCTGGTAACAAAACAAGTTTTGTGGGATCAATGTGCCTGTGATAATTCTAATAGTGTAATTAAGCTGTGTGTCTACAAGTCTACGGGTGAAGAACTCAACCATACAGGGGAACAGTGTTCTCCAAAGGAGTAGCAGAAAATGATCCTCACACTATGCTGTTTTCATGCAGTGGCTCCCCAGATAGACCCTTCCAGTTTGTTCAGAAGACAGTTTCTGCTCTTGATCTTTTAAGCTACTTCATTGAGATGGTATATGTATGTGAATGTACATTTTGGGCTGAACCCCTACATATGATCCAAAGCCAGTGTGTGACAATCACTTACCATTCAGAAAGATAAACTTAAAAAACAACAAATAGTCTGGTAGCACTTTATAGACTAACAAAACATGTAGATGGTATCATGAGCTTTTGTGGGCACAGCCCACTTCTTCAGATGACCGGAGTTTTGAGTTTAGGATGTACAGACCCAAAATAATAGGGGAGAAGGGACAGGGGGAAGGAAAAAAATGGAACGGGGTGGGAAACAAGGAGCAGAGCAGTGGTCCCCAACCTTGCGGGGCTGCCAGGCGTCCAGGGGCGGGGCCGCCCATGCGCCACGCGCCCGGGGCCAGCACCGCGCATGTGCCGTGCACCCGGGGCAGGGGCCGCCCATGTGTCGAGCGCTTGGGGCCGGCACTGCGCATGTGCCACACGCCCGGGTCAGGGACCGCCCATGCGCCGTGCATGCACCACGCGCCGGGGGCCGGGCTGGCCCAGATCATTCGGCGGGCACACATAAATGCCCCGGCGGGCACCATGGCACCCGCGGGCACTGCGTTGGGGACCACTGGAGCAGAGAGTATGAAAATATCAAAGGGAAAAACAAATAGGCAGAACTGGTAATCTATAAGCACCTAAAGATTGGATAGTTAAAAGAAGCAGATAGGATCATAGGACAGCAATTAGATAGGAAGGCAATTAATGCAAGAATCTACACAGACAAAGAGTCGTTGACACCTTCATTGAATGTTAGGTTGATAACGTCCCAGCCATCCGTTATCTCAATTGAGGAGGCATCAGTGTGAGAATTGAATTTGTGGATGAATTGTAATTCCAACGCCTCTCTGTATTTGGCTTGTAGAACTGGTTTGGAACAAGACAGCCACTTGGAGATCTTTTAAAGAGTGATTAAGTAGATTGAAGTGTTCATACAGAAAGCTGTTGGGGAAAAATTTTTTATATTGTTTTAGGATGTCTTCATATTCTTCATCTGGCCATGGTATATCAATCTTCGGAAGCCACACAGGCTGGGCTTGGAAGTGGTCTTAAATATAGCTTTGGTAAACCATGACTATGCTTGATCTATTGAGATGTTAAGCAGGATACATACCTCATATTGGCCAATGAGCATAGTGTATTTTTTCCACTGATCTTTTCTGTAGTTCCAGGAGCTTTGTGCTCATTGCCGTTATGGGTTTGGTACCTTTATTTGGATGAGGCTAGGGAGATGTTGGCTAGGGGGAGAAATTTCTGTGGACCTTGTAGGTGGCTAAGAGAGGGCAGTCATCAGCAGAAGTGGCCCAAATGAACTCAAGGGAACAGCCCTGGTTCCAGCAGATTCGGTTCACTAGTTGAAACTTTGCTTTCCTCTGAAAGACAATCACATAGCTTGATTGTACTCCATAAAATCTGCTAACAGAAGAATACTTGGAAAGAAAGGGATTAGTGGGAAGAATTGCCTGTTTAACTCCTTTACTAAGTCTAACACTAATAACCTATCTACAGATAGGTTGTATACCAGCCAAACCTTCCATATACCCTAAAAGTTGACAACAGTAATGTGATAAACCATAGCATGAAGCCATCAGCCCTTAAGAAATTTCAATTTCAGAACACAGCAGCTGGTCTCAGAAACACGGGCTACTGTGATACATTAGATCCCAGCTTTGATCTTTACACTCTACATAACCTCTCAAGTTCAGGGACTTCATCCTTAGCTTCAAGGCATTCAATGGCCTGGGCCCAGCATATCTTAAAGATCACCTAATGCTCCAGAATGAGCATGTTGTTGGGGGAAGGGTTGGGACCTTTGGCAGAAGGGATGGGGCTGAAGAATAGTCCACCCCAGCCAGCCCTTCAGTGCTGCCCAGCCCACACTGTCCACAGCTTTGGCAGCAATTTAAAGAGCCTGGATTCTAGCCACTGTTGTGGCCATGATAGCAGCAATGGTGGCTGGGGAGCTCCCAGCCCTTTTAAATTGCTGGGCCCTGGGGCAGCTGTCCCCTTTTCTCCCGTGTTGGCAGCCATAGAGGTGGTCTACTCTATTGCTCAGGCAAAATGCAACTTTCTGTTGTGTTAAGCTCCTCTGTGCAAGACACAATTTTCTTCAGGGGCCAGGCTGAGGAATTAAAGGCCCTCACAACCCTCCAGGCCCACCGATGGGGGGAGTTAGGGGGAAGTTGCCCCAGGGTCCAGTGATACAAAAGGACCTGGACCTCCTAGTCCTTTTAAATCACTGCTGGAGTGTCATGCCACCTGCTCCAGGCAGCACTAAGGGCTGGCTGAAGGGGAGGAGGCACAGCACAGCACACTCTGGGTGGGACTGTCCCCAGCTCCATCCCTTCGACCCCACCCTTTCCAGCTCACCTCCCGCCTTGTCCAGGGGGCCACCATGCCTGTTGGCTCCCCTTCAAGCCTCACCCTTTCTGTTCCAAAGATAAAGCCGGCTTCTTTCACCTTGTCTTTTCTCATATAAGCAGAGTCACATATACATAAAAAAACCCCTACCCCCTTACTCTATATTGCTCAGACAATTCTCCTGTTGAGAAGAGGGGGAGAGAAAGAGAATGAACCACACTTGACAGATGTTAATCACATCCCATAGTCCACTTCTGGAAGAGGCTCATATATTTGTGTAATGAAGCTGGCACAAGAATCTATGGGGAACAGGATAGATAGTTACATCCTTGCCAGTTTTCTCTGTGTGAGTAATATATGTAGTGACTCTGGCACCACTGTATAGGAATGCACTAACCACAGTTGTCTGGCTGCCTGTGCTATATACAGCTTGTAGATATACATTTGTGAGTTACAGCTCACAGATATAATTTCTTATTATGGGTGTCATTTCTATATAAGTCTTTGCTCAGTTCTTTCTTAAGCAAAATATCCATTGTTTCTCTACAGTACAAATTACTATTACTTACTATTAAGGGCAGAATTTGGGCTTAGTATCATGCAGACACCGGCCAAAATGTTCAACTAGCCAATTGTGTTAGAAATGAAATCATACTGTTATCCTACACGGTTATGGGGAAGTGACAGATTGCATTTTGGGCCGGACAGAGTTTGGTTTCATCATAGTAGCAGATTCAGATGGAAGGTTTTGTGTTTTGTTCTTTTTTAGACAAATTGTCTGAAATAATGAAATTTAAACATCAGTGTGTCACATAAGAAAATTTACTTTGGCGCAAGTCCACATTAAGCTCACTATAGAAAACCTTATCAGTCTGAACACAGCCTCTTTTTCCTGGAACATCAAATTTGAAGACAATTGCCTCTTTAACCTCCCTGTTCTCCCACATCATGTCAAAACACACTGGAGAGAGTTAAAAAAGTGAAGGAAGTTAACATTGGCATGAGGCTGAGCCAAAACCAGTAAACATCAAAGTGAGTTATGGTAGATTTGCGCCAATAAATTGGTAATGACGCAAAGGGATTTTATGAACCTTGGCAGTCTTGTAGGCCCAGACATTTTTTTGCTGGCATAGCAAACTGAAGATATATATTACAGTTACTGAGATATTGTGGTCTAAAGCGTTTCTTTTTTTAAGGATAGAGTAAGTTCACATTGAAGCAAGTGCTGAGGTGAATTGAAGAATAAAAATGAGCAAAAAAGAATATAAATGAGCTAAACGGTATTAAGTATTCCATTTCTAATGACATCCTTTACTAGCTTTCATGCTTTCCAGATAATACCACCTACAGCCATTGGATATAACTCTGTAAATTGCATCTTGCAAAACAAAAGTTAAAAAAAAAATCGCAAAGTGAACATATTTGATTGATGAGTCGAGTAGGGTTTTGTCAATAAAAATGAATACAACCCAAAAATTAATGGAGCAGTTTTGTTTTGCCATTGTTGGCATTTACTGTTGACATCCTCAGATTTGTACAGACATTTATGATTGCTTGCTAAGACGTTGAAGTATAAACCCAATCAACGGTGTAAGGAAGAGGAATGCAGTTAAATAGGAGAGATGGGTGATTAAAGAATGTTACCTCACAACTACAGGCCCTAATTCATCCCAGGAATGAAGCAAATGCCTAATTTTAAGAATTTGAGCAGTCCCACTGAGATCAGTGAAACTATTCAAAAGCATGAGACTTTCAACATGGGACTTAAGCACTTGAACAGTCCTACTGAACTCAATTAAACTATTCCCATATTGAATTAGGTCATAACCCTGTTGATCATTTATCAATGAAATGTATGCAAAAATTGCAGCTTACTTACAACATTCATATTCATCTAGTGAGAAAAGATGTTTGCCAATATAATTGGCCCGATTAGCTTTAATAAGCGCACCAGTCCTTTCTTTTTGTGTGTGGATACCTTTGGAGTATTAGAGGTGAGCACTAATTGCTAAGTGTCAAGAATTTTCAGCTGCTGTGGGAGTGCACAGAAGCCGAGGGCATGAAGAACCTTGCAAGGTGAGGGCCTGCATCTCTCTATTTGGAACTCCCCTGTCTGAGTTTGTGGGACAGCAAGCCCAGTGCTGCAGGACTTTGCAGTTGAGTGTACCTACATGAACACAGCTTGAGTTAAAACTAAATTACTGAACAAATGGATCTGTTGCTCCTGTCACTGTGTTCCAGAGAGGACAAATGTTTTATAGATTGTTCCAGTATTAGAATGATAATCTTCGGACTTCAAAGTATATCCAGTGCCATACACGAAGTGAAAATGTACAGATTTCATTCTCAGATTCTTTTGATTTACAAGAGGCACTATTCAGCATGTGGAGTCTACACAAGATGCATGGCATGGTGAGGATTCATTTTACACTCTCAGGTGCTGGATAGTCACTGCACTCCTTTGGGAGGTGCCTATTGATTTTCTGCACTGTGCAAGGACAGAAGGTGTAATAAACAGAGGGAAATATTAATCAGTGCTTTAAAAAAAGAACTACCAAAAGCTGATTTCATCATCTTAGCCCTTTTGGTGGAGAAAAAAAAGATTACAATGGCACTAGGAAAGGCAATAAATAATGGAGGATTTTTTTTTCAGAAAACAAGTATTTGAAATGTGACTATAAAGAACTGTTTCTAAATAACTTGTGGAAGCCTTGGACTTGAAGAGCTAGTCATTATAAGGTGTGATGAATCAAGGCTTCTTTTTGCATCGTTTTCTTAAACCTTGCTTCTGCAACTTGGAGAGGAGAGTATTGGAAATAGTTTCTTCTTGCTCGTAGCAACCAAGGACAAAATAACTAATACTAGAGATAGTGCTTGCACTGTGTCCTGGGACAGAATGATAATCTGCACAGATACAAAATTTGTATCCACATCCACCTCCGCATCTGCCAAAAATGACAAAGGGAAGATGGGAGAGGTGTATCACATATGAGGATGGAGAAAATCTATGAAAAAGAGAAACAATGGTATGGATGAGAAGTGGCGTATAAAGACAGGTGGTGAGAGGATAGTCTCCAGTAGGGAAAGGAAGAAAGAAGGGACAAAAAGAAAGAAAGTGAAGGAGAGAGACTGAGGTTTGAATGGTATGAAAACTGAAATATTCTTTCATTCTTCAAGGTTATTGTTGCAGCTCCAGGTTGAGGCGCACTGATGTGAAATTGTGGGGAAATTTGCAGTATTACTTACTGCACTCACTCATTCTGTACTTGATCTGTGGAGAGAGGACCTTCAGAGTTGTCACCCTAACATCATTTTGAACACTAAATTCATCTTGAGTTTTCCTTTGGGGGAAAATATTTGAAGCAAGAGGTGAGAAAAACCCATCCTACTCAACTCTGTGCTTCTTGCCAGTCACAGATATCAGAGGCTGATTCAAGAGGCGCTAATTTATAATGAAGTAAAAGAGTGATAGGGACCGTTTAAGTCTTGCAAAGTAGGCACACTGAAAACTGAAAATTGAAAGGAAAGATGAGAAAGAAGGCATCCTAATTTTTAAATATCATTTTTTTTAATCTGTGTGTTTGTAAAATGCTTGGTGCAGATTAGAATGACTAAATTGACATGCCACACACCATTTAAGATCAAGAGGGATTTTTTGGTGCATATTTTTTTGCTGGATTAAATACGGATGTTTTGATAAATAGGTGATTTTTTCCTCTATTAATATTTCATTTTTAAAATAAAATTTAAAATGTACTAGAGTAATCAGGAGAGAGGTAGCAGAGAAATCATCTCTGACCTGGACACTTTTTACATCATAAATGTAATTATTTTCTCAAAAAAAGTCTCCCTCCCAAATTTCCTCTCCAGAGCTCACCCAGGCCGCAGTCACCAATCAATTTCTTTTTTACTACATGGGTCACAATTAGACACAACAAATTACGACCTTTTGCATTAGACAGGAGGGATATATGTGTAAGCCAGAAGGTAGGCAGAATACAGAGAGACACACACCAGCAGGATTGAAAGAACTTCAGTGTACAGATAAAATGCAGACCTGCATGCAGAAAACAGCATCTTCAGCAACACAAAAACTGACCCTCTTCCAACCCTAAGTGCACACAGTCACAGGCATCTTGATCCATATAAAGTATAATGAAACAGTCAACTCAGCCAGGATCAATACCAGAAACTGTAAATAGGATCCTAGTTGAAGGCCAGACTGGAAGGCCTCTCTCACTATAGTAAATCTGTAGTCAAATCATTATTGAACCTGACCTCCCCCATCAAAGACAGTGAAGTGCTGCACTGAATGAATGCTCTGAGTATGCACTGAAAGATGGGCAGCTAACATTCCTCACCCAGCTACCTGAGCTAGTTCTAGTCATGTCCCCCCCCCGCATTCATTTGTGAATCCTAAATGGAAGTAACAAAAAAATTATCCTTTAAATAATTCTTGCCCTCCTTCTCTGGTGAGGGAAATAAACCTCAAAAACATGCAAATACAAGAAACAATGCGATGCAGTAAATGAGCTTGCAGTATATGATTAATTATCATTATGTTATGCTGCTGCTGCCATAACACCTAAAGGCCTTAATCGGGCTCAGGGTTCCATTAAGCAAATATTAAAACAGGTCTATGCCCTGAAGAAACTTTATAGTCTAAGAATGAACATCAACATAACTCAATTACTTGTAATCTCCTGACACTGATATATAACCTATTTTACTTCATTTGTGAGAAGTATTGCTGCTTGTTAATAAAAAGTTTGATTCAGCTGAGGGTTATATTGGACTATGACTTAATCATTTTAAAAACATCATTATGAAAGGTTATTGTCATTGTATATGCACACCTGCCCTGTGGGATGCGGATGCTAAGGTGTGTAGATGCTACCTGTTCGGCTGTTGGTGCTCCATGACAGTTTGTCGCCCTGAGGTGGTGAAGTCTATTGTTCCGTTTCAGTAACATAGCCCCCGGGTCCCAGAGCATCATGGCCTAAGGGCTGGAGTCATTTGCATAGCCCTTGGGTTCAGGGTTGCACAGCCTAATGGCCAGAGTCAGTAATGTAGTCCTTGGGTTCAGGGCAACATGGTCTAATTGCCAGAGTCAGTTCCACAGCCCTGAGGTTCAGGGCAGCACAGCCTAATGGCTAAAGTCAGAAACACAGGGATTTGGGGCAGTAGCCCCCCAGTAAGGTCCAGGCACACCTTACTCCACAAGTCTCTGACCCAAGGCCCTGTTAGTGGCAGAGTGATCCACCACTTGCTCAGCAGGGAATCCCACCACAACATGCTGAGCTCACTTGGGTGGAAGATACCACTCACGCACCCTCCCTAGGTCACTTCCTACCAATTCCAGCATTGGGATGACCTACGTAGTGTCCGGGTCCTCTGGCTCTGCAGCACCAGCCTCTCTCTGAGACACCTCTGGCTGTGGAGGCTTGAAGCAAGCTCCCAGGTTTCTGGCTGAGGTGCCTCTGGAGCTCTGGCAGCAAGCCCTTCCTCCAGCATCCACCCCAGACTGATCTGAGCTACTCCCTTTTATATTATTCCAGCACTTGGAGCATGCCCAGACTGGGTGGAGGGGCAGGACTTCCTCTGCCCACAGGTTTTAACCCCTCCTGTCTCAGAGCAGGTACGCAAATCACGTCACAGTTACCTTTTCACTAACCAAAAGCAAAAAAAGCCCCCAAAACAAAGAAAAACAAGCAGGTATCATAATGAAAGTTAGGAGAGAGGGTGGAGTGCATGGGAAAATGAGGACTTCTAGAGAATGGGAAGTGTAGGGGTTGCTGGACACAGAATTTTGAATCTGCTTCCGGGAGTGGGGGGAGGGGCATGAACCCATGTTGGTTCATTGTGCTGCTTGACTAGACACTTGGGCTATGTCTACACTTGCGGCTTCTTGCGTGAGAAATATGCAAATGAGGCTAAGCGTGGAATATCACCGAGCCTCATTTGCATACATAATGAGCTGCCATTTTTGCAGAAGAGGCTCTTGTGCCAGAAGGAGCTGTCTACACTGCCTCTTCTTGTGCAAGAAAAACCCTCTTGCGCAAAGCCATTATTCCTGAAAATAATCGGCATAGCGGCATTGCGCAAGAGGATTTTTGTTGTGCAAGAAGGGGCAGTGTAGACAACTCCTTCTGGAACAAGAGCCTCTTCTGCAAAAATGGCAGCTCATTAGGTATGCAAATTGGGCTCGGCAATATTCCACACTTAGCCTCATTTGCATATTTCTTGCACAAGAAGCCGTGAGTGTAGACATAGCCTTGAAGACCTCTATCTGTTCTTCCATCACCCTGATCGTTTGTTGTGTGGCTGTCTGGCGAAGGCCTGGTTGTCCTTGCAGTTCCAAAGCTCCCTTTCCAAAGCACTGTTTCCAGCATCTGCACTCACTCTATGATTGTTTTAGCACTTCACGAACCAAATCCTACCTGTTTTTTTAGGCCACTTCCTTATCTATTGCAACCTCTCTAACATCCTCCTTGACGGGGCCATCAAAGTCTCTGCTGTTCAGCACAATGCACAAAAAGGAGTCTGTTAACATCAAGTTCTAGATTGGAACATTTCACGTACAAACCCCTTTTCCAACAGTTCTACTCACTTCCATACTGACTCTTGTAAGCACCATAATCCTGGTGAGCGAGGGGGTGGGGTTGGCTGGCAGCTGTGCATACCAACAAAAGAAATTCTAGCCAGGGACAGAAAATTCCCTTTGCAGGACCATTGTTCTAATTATGCTATGCTTCTCCATAGGTGGGTAACACCTTGGCAGACATCTTCCTGCTCAGGGTAAGCAAGGAAACCAGGACACAACTTCTCCAGGTTAGTGGCTTTCACCCTGCTCCATATGCAGCCCACCGATGTTTTGCTTTGGTGCCTGCACAAGTGATTAATGAATGGTACGAGCTAGTGTCCTACAATGGGGGGTGGGACAAATCTGTACTGCCATGGAATTTGCGGCAGAAAATGTACAAGTTCCTCAGAAAAGTTCCAATTGCCTCTCTCTGCGGGATCCAGTTGTGATCACGGCAAGTATCAACATGTTGATCGGCCATATCCATTAGCTACCCCGGAAGGATACATGCAGCTCACAGAAACACAGCCACCATCCCATTTTTCCATGCCCTCGGCCCTGCACTCCACAGCCACTGACCCCATGCCTCCCTCCCTGCTTCCTGGTCCCTGGAAAGCAGTTCTCAAACTGGCTATGTCCATCAGTGGTGGAGAACAGTTCTTGTTGCCAGACACATTCAAAGACCCCAGGAGCAGCCCTGGTCCTCGTCCACCTCAATATCTTCGTCTACATTTCATCCCCAGGTTATTTCCTCTGTGCTCTGCCTGTAGGCCAAGGATTGCATCTAGCTCCTTATAAGAATGGCGGGGTTTGCTGAAGCAATAGAGCATCAGTTCACTTCACAGGCCTTATGATAGGCTTGTCTCAGTTCTTTAATCTTTACTCCGCTGTGCAGAGTGTCCCGCTTATGCCCCTTTTCACACAAGGATTGAGAAATGTGCCTGTATGTGTCCCAGTTCCTATAGGTCACTCACAGCTGGGACTAGACAGAGTCCTTTCCCTGTACACTGATCAGATATAACAGCTTCATGGTGGTCAAAGCAGGAGAACGTTTGGTGTGATGGCCAGGCATGGATACCTGGGAAGACACCATGACACCAGTGTACACTGAGTCAGCTTGAAAATGGGGGACCCAGGTGCTCAAGGAGCAGGAAATGGGATTAACATTTCACAGAGCTTGCAAGCAGGTGGGGAAGAGAGCTGGTCATCTGCCTGCAGAGCAGTGGAGTTCAAACTACTGACCAAAGTGGCTAGGAATTATGAGCCACTTCCTGGAGGCCAGGATCAGTGACAAAACCCCACAATGTGTCTACAATGCATGTTGTCAACAACACAGGGAGGGGAAAAGACAAAAGTCCCTCATGGAGCTGGAAGTTTTTTATTGATGAAAATGTCTGTTTTTCCCAACAAAAGCCAAGTTACAGTGTGAACACTCATGCAGTTTTATCGATAAAGAGCACTTTTCTTTGACAAAACTTGCCAGTGTAGACAAAGCCTTAGTTTGATGTGTAAAAATCTGTAATGTTAAATGGAGTAATGGATATCAGGGCTTATGCAGAGTTACACCATTGATAAAATATTTGTATTGTGTGATGTAAAATGGGAAGACATGCAAGACCATTTGCTGCCGCATCAAATGCTAGAAATAAGCACCACAGGAAAATCTGTGGTTAAAATTAAGGTTTTCTTTTACATGATACCAAAAATTGCATGTACTTCACTCTTTTCTCCTCTAATGTCATCTGGGAATAGTTGCACGTCTGTCAGTGTAGGTACCAAACACATTTTTACAATACAGTTGTTTCAAAGGTTTTTAGGCTTTTTGTTTATACCAAAAAGAAATTACAATGCAAAGCTGAATGTTCTATTATGGACAGAAGCATCTTCTATTAACAGAATTTTCCTTTGAATTTGCACTTATACACATTCACATTCTAGAGCATGAAGATATTTTATTTACTTGCTTACTACACCATTCACAAAATAGATGGCTAGTTACCTAGTTGCAAATGAAAAAAAGTTCAAAGATAATCACTTTCTCTAATGAATATTATGGCTCATATACCAAACTATTCAGAATCATGATGCTGGAAATGTTTCAGAACTTAAAACTGTGGCTGAACTGAGATGAGTATTATATTTTATTACTAGAGATAAAAATATAAAATTTAATTAATATACACCTATAAAATTTAAGGTTCAGTTAAGTCTTCAGACTTTATTTTAATTTAACCTATATCGGTTAGTAATGGTAGTATTATGTGGAGGGAATGAATAGTTATTCAAATCATAACACATTACATTCTCTACATTGTTTACTCAATTAGCAGTAACTATCATATAGATCTTAGTATCTCCCTACACCATTTCTTTCATCTTCTATCCTCCAATCCTTGCCTACTTGTTCAATTGACCTTTACATAAAAGGATACAAAATATGAGTGCAATATTATCAAAAGTTATACCATTAAAACAGGATTAATTAGTCTATAATATATTCAATCCAAGAAACTGTTCACTTTTAAATAGGGAGACCGTGCCTTGGATTTTTAAAATGTCGATACCATAAAGTTACAAATAGAAGTGGTTATAAAATGGAAAGTAGTTTTTGTGAACATTTTCATAAAACATACATCTTGATTTTTTATTTATTTGTAATTTCAAGAAAAGAATCAAGATTTAAAAACAATTTGATAGTTGTTGTTACATCCAATAAGAAACAAACTACATGGGCAAAGGGACTGAACTACCTCCCCATCCTCAGAAGTGGTCATTCCAGGTCAGGATGAGAGTGCATTTACAGGTCACTGTGAAGTTCACACTGCTGTTCTCGGTCTCATGCCTTTTCAGTGGCTACAGAGGAGATATTCGATTACCCAGGTATCCAGGAGACATTTCTTCAGCTCAAAATTCATTTTCTCCCCTCAAATGCCATCTTGCTCCCTCTGAGGTTACCCATTTTATGGGACTGCTCTGGCAGAGGCAAGCTAAAATTGTAGGGCAGAGTAGCATCACCAAATTTACATCATCCCAAACCTGGCTGTTCATCTGCAGGGAAACCAGCTGTTTTCCATGTCAGGCATTTTGCAGTTGTACTCAGATGATTCCCTTTAACTTTAATGGGGCAAGTAAGCCCCAAATGTCCTTCTTAACCAACCATGCACCAGGCCAAATGAGATTCAGGAAGTAGAAAGAATTCCACTGCTGGGTATAAGCACATGAAACATTTTCAGCAGCCTCATATGATCCATAACAAGTAATAATATGTATCCTAAAGCAGTGGTTCCCAACCTTTTTTATACCAGGGACCAGCAAACCCATTCACAAACTGTTGGTGGACTGACATCATTTTATTTGCATATTTGAATATTCATCATGCCAATAATTAATATTTGAATATGCAAATGAAATGTTACTGGTCTGCCAAAAGTTTGTGAATGGATTTGCTGGTCCATGGTATAAAAAGCCTTGGTCCTCAGAGCCAGACCTTACCCTTAGAGTCCTTCACCCCTCCACCACCACCCCAGCGCCAGCCCAGAGTCCCTTGTACCCAACACTCCCGCAGTGACAGCCTCTTGCCCTCAGAGTTCCCTAGTTCCAGTTTCCCTGCCCGAAATGCCTCAATGCCAGCCTCCTGTTTCCAGAGCCTCACTGCACCCAATCACCCCAGGTCCCCTTTGCTGGTCCCCAATATTAGTCCTGTCCCCAGTGCCAGCCCTGCTCCCTTAGCCCCCTCAGTATTTGCCCCACTCCTAGAACCCCCAGTGCCAGCTCTCTATTCTGGATGTCAGCCCCCCCCACCTCTTAGAGCCCCCACCGCCAGAGCCCCACAGCAATAGCTTTGCCCCCAGAGCACCTGTGCCTGCCCCACCCCCCTCACCTACACCTGCCTCTGCCTCCCAACTGACAACTGAGCACAGAGTGCTTCCCTGCATGGTGGGAGGGCTGCGCTGGAGCCTGTAGCGTGCTGGGCTTCTGCTGAGCACCGCGGCAGCCAGGCTCCAAGCAGCATTTGGCCCCAGCCAAGTGCTGCAGCTGCCCATCACACAGCTCTGCCCATCCATGCTGGCACTGGAACTAGGGTCATGGTGAGGCAGCCCCAATAGGGACAGCCTCACTGTGGCACGACTTCAGCTGCAGTACACCGGGTTGCTCCCCAGGCCACTCACCCTGCTGCATGGGGAACACCAGTGGGCGGGGCTCATTAGCAGCTGGGGGCAAGGCCCGGCAGTGTGCCGATGCCTGGCAGGCAGGTTCGTAGCCCACCGCCGGTCTGTGGACCAGCAGTTGGGAACCGCTGTCCTAGAGCAATGTTTTTCAAAGTGTTCCGCCACGTTTGGGAAAGACACTAGTGAGTCCATGCTGCTTTATTTATCCAAAGGCTTCATAGCCAAAATGTATAATTTGCATAATGTCACATGTCTTCATTGCTACGTGGAGTACCAGAGTCAACGAAAGAGGGCTCGGAGACCAATTTATTGTGTTGAAGCAGCTGCGATAAATTGACTGCTGGTGACTTGAGCACTGCAGCATCCATCTGCAGCATAGTGAAGACAAGCCCATAGAAATGTCTCCCATAATGCACTAGCGAGGGTATTTTTCTTCTGGTGAGATCACAAGACAATATATGAGGACAAGAAAGTTAATGTTCTTCACAAACAGAAGAGAGTGAATTGAATTTATTCTTTTTGTTTCTAAACTTTAAATACATGAATTTATTTAATCTTTCCAGCTCTTCCCTCAGCTGTCATGCAACAATGGTCATTGAATATCACTTCTTTTCCTTAACACTGAATGAGATGCCTTCTTAGAATAATGAAAACTACATAGTTTCTAAAACTTCTCTCTTGCCTGTAAATCATCCACCTAGATCCTTTTACAGTCGCTATATATTTTGTAAGTAACAAAATATAGTGGCCACTCAAAGTATTAATACAAATTTGATAGTACCCAAATAGAACTAGAATTACAAACCGCAAAAGAGAATTGCTTAAAGGAAGATATATTCCCAAGTAAGGGCAGATTCTGCAAAGGTTTAGGGCTAGATCCACAAAGAGATTTAAGTGCAAAAATTAGCTCTTCAAAACCACTGCTCAGCCAGCTGCCTAACCCTGTAGGTACTTCATGCTCCTAAATTTCCTCCACGAATGTCTCCATGGCACCTACATTTCTGTTTGTGATCATGTGCAAAATCACGTAAGTCCTGACCATGCAAAGCTGCTCAGTTTCTAAGTCCCATTGGGATTCTAAAATGAAGATATCCCCCTACTTAGGTCATCTGTGAGGTCTGATATGGTAGGGGTGCTCAGAATTTGCCTTAGAGCTCACCTAGTAGATCATACCTTTCATAAAACACGGTATTCGCAGATATACAGTAGTGTAGTCGAGGATAAACAGAGTTCACCCACTTTTCATTTGGAGAATACCGAGTTTAGTTTTTCGCACTCCATTTTTTAACCATGTATATGCAATAGGTCAATGGATAGAACACTTACCTGGGCTCAAGGGCCTGGTCTACAATAAAGGGGAAAATTGACTTAAGATATGCAACTCCAGATACGTTAATTACATAGCTGGAGTCAAAGTATCTTAATTCATGTTTTGATGCCATCCACGCAGCGGGAGGTTGACAGGAGCACATGTTCCTGTCGACTTCCCTTATTCCTCATGAGGAGCAGGAATACTGGTGCTGACAGGAGTGCCCTGATTTTGAATTCATTAGACACGCTAATTCTTCATTAGACCCGCTAATTTGAACCATGGAAGATTGACTGTGGCAGCTTTGTCTTCTCTGTAGTGTAGACAAGCCCTCAGAGATGTGGTTTTAAAAGTCCACTCCACTGGATTCACAGCTGAGAGTTTAACACAGACTAGTGACAATTAGAATGAGTCTTCAGCCATGAGTTAGGGCACTCACTTAGGACGGACAGCTTCTGGTTCCTGCTCAAATGACTCTAATGTAAGCATTTTAAATAAAGTAGAACAGCTTCAACAGGAGCAATTAAGCAAGTCATAGTCCAGTGGTAAGGGCACTCAGGTGAGATGTGGGGACCAAGGGTTCAAGTCATTACTCTAAATCAGGTAGAGCAGGAATGTGAAGCCAGCTCTCACACAACCCATTAGAGTGCACTGACCATGAGGCTACTGGTTATAAGCATGAGTGGGCCCCCATCCCACCTCAGGTTTTTGTAAAAAAATTGCTCGGGAACTAGCTGCAAGAGAGAGTTCACCACTGAGAATCCTGAGTGGAGGCAAGCACCAAAATCCCGTTCAGGGGTGGGGCTACGGAAACATCCTTAGCATTTCTGATTGGCCGGTTTAGCTGGTCCCCTGCTTAGCATGAACATTTTTATGAATCCCATTTTTAGGTGTTTAGCTGTCTCCACCTCTTTTATAGGGAGCCTGGGTGCATAACAAGGGGCTGAAGCTTCTATTTAGTGGCAGGGCATTTAAAAATGAGGTGTTACAATATGAAGCCCAATTCAAGCATAGAATTGACTGTGATAAGGTGCTTCAGAGCAATGCCTAATAGTCAGTGCTATGCCTAATAGTTTTGCACCCTAGGAAGCCAGGATACAGTAGAAGAGGTAATGACTGAACAGTGGTGGCCAGTCTCATTAAGGCAAAGGCAGACAATGTCTGTAAATGAATGGGTTGTTCAGATAAAGATCACTAGAATGACTCATGTGTGTGTTTAGCAACACAATTATGGGTTGTGCAATGAAAAAGAAGAAAAAAAATCACAAAAAACAAGGAAGGTTGGCCTTAAAAGTTAAAGTTCTAACAGGATTAAGTCAGCTATAGTTCACGTCTGGCTGGGGCACTCATTAATGGATCTCCAAGTCATCTAATTGTTTCAGGCCAATTCCACAAGCTAAATAATACACAGGGAAGGGTTGGAACTTAACTTCATTTACAAGTGTGATTCTTATCAGAATGGAATGAACAGGGATATCTCCTGGCTCGCACACTACCTTTCACATCCTAATGACTAGTCTTAACCAACCAAACAAACATTGGAGGTGCTAATTGTTCTTATCAGCCTCTTGTAACTAGTTGAACAATCTAGTCCTTGTCTTTTTTCTCCTTTTTTCCCTCTCCCCCCTTCCCTTATTTATTCTTGGATCTGGACTTTTAATACTCCACTCATCGGAAAAAGTGGGTTGTGCCCACGAAAGCTCATGATACCATCTACATGTTTTGTTAGTCTTTAAGGTACTACTAGACTATTCATTGTTTTTTAAGTTTTTCTAGTTACAGACTAACTCGACTACCCCTCTGTTGTGTGGTGTACACTGAATAATTAACACCCCCCAACACATTAACTTACACATATAGGCTGCGTCTAGACTGGCATGATTTTGCGCAAATACTTTTAATGGAAAAGTACATATTTTGCGCAAAAGCATCCATGCCAGTGTAGACGCTCTCTTGCGCAAGAAAGCTCCGATGGCCATTTTAGCCATCGGGCTTTCTTGTGCAAGAAATTAACGTTGCTGTCTACACTGGCCCTCTTGTGCAAGAATACTTGCGCAAGAGGGCTTATCCCTGAGCGGGAGCATCAGAGTATTTGCACAAGAAGCACTGATTTTGTACAGTACAAGGTCAGTGTTCTTGCGCAAATACTCGTGGCCAGTGTAGATAGGCAGCAAGATTTTGTGCAAAAGCGCCTGCTTTTGCGCAAAATCTTGCCAGTCTAGATGCAGCCATAGTGTCAGACTATATTCACTTGTGTGCACTAGTGAAAGGGAATCAGGGGTCTTTCCTATACTTGCTGGCTACCTATGTCATGGGTAGGGCAGATGATGGGTTGGATTTTCCATAGAGGAATGATACAGCTCTCCTGAACAGGTGGGAAGGGAATGGCCCAGTAGTGCAGCTACACCAGTGTGTCATGTGATATGTGCTGAATCAGGTCCAGGGGAGAAGCAGGGAGTCTGGGAAGGAGCTGTGTAAGGGAAATATGCCAAAGTAGTGTTATCATTCAAATTAATGAAAAGAAGAAGTCTATTAATATTAAATGCATTTCTAGGTATGATAAGGTAAAATGAAATTGTTATTTGCAGAGTATTTGTTCCTGTTAAGCTGTTAGATAAATCAATGAATGAGCAAACAAAGGGAAACAGAAAATAATTGGAATCCCATACTTGTGTTTACATTAAATAGTCACTTGTGTTAATGTTGATAGTCAGTTTCATCTTTCTAAGAGCAAATATCTAGTGTGACAGAATTCATAAATACTAATTAACCCAGTAGCTTCTCAAAAAATTCCCTTTTCTAGGATGGAACTGGAGGGCAGAATAAGGATTATATTAGAGAACCTCTCATAATGGAACAGGAAAGGAACTGAGGAGGGAGGGAAGGGGAGTCAGTGCATGTTGAAGAACAGAGGTGCACCTTAACTTTATGTAGAATATAAATAAGAATTAGATAAGCATTTCAAGTGTGAGTGCTTCCCTACTTCAGATCACTTTTCCATGGTTTGTGCTGGGCAAATATCTAGGGTTTATCAACATAAATTCCAATAAAAAAAAATAACTAAATTGGTTTTAATTCACATTCTTGTTCTTCCAGTGCAAGTGTTAGTACAGGTTGAAGCTCCATAATCTGGACTTCCCTAGTCTGGCAACACCCTTAGTCCGGCATCTTCAGGATGACCCCATGGAGTCAGTAGCGTTGCTGAACTAGGGGGTCAAGAGAGCAGAGCCCTGGATGGCAAAGGAGCTGTCGGGCAGAGAGCGGAGTTCCGGATTGCAGTGGGCTGCTGGGGAGAACCCTTGGCAGCAGCAGAGCTGCCAAGCAGAGCGTGGAGCCCTGGGCAGTAGCGGGAGCTGCCGGGGGGAGTATAGTGCCCAACCAATGGCAGCAGAGCCACAGAGCAAAAGCAGATACCCAGGTGACAGTAGAGTGGTGGGGGGGAAGACAGAGTGGGGAGGAGCGGAGGCTCCCCTCCTCCCCGTGGAGAGAGCAGAGCCTGGGGTGGCCAAGGAAGAGAAGCAGAGCCCCTGGAGCTTTGACTTCCCCTGGTCCAGCACCCTTGGACCTGACTGGTCCCAGACCAGGGAGGTTCAAACTATATAAATATTTATTTGGGAACAAGGACACCTAATTTCAACTTAACTTCAGCTAGAAAAGCATGGGCGTCCTTATTTCAAAATAATAGTGCCAGCGTGGGAAATGACGACTAAGGGGGGATATGATTGAAGTCTATAAAATCATGACTGCTGTAGAGAAAGTAGATAAGGAAGTGCTATTTACTTCTCATAACACAAGAACTAGGGGTCACCAACTGAAATTAATAGCCAGCAGATTTAAAGCAAACAAAAGGAAGCATTGCATCACACAACCAGTCTGTGGAACTCCTTGCCAGAGAATGTTGTGAAGGCCAAGATTATAACACGGTTCGAAAAAGAATTAGATACATTCATGGAGGATAGCTATTAGGCAGGAATGGTGACCCTAGCCTCTGTTTATCAGAAGATAGAAATGGGTAACAGGGAATGAATCTCTTGATGATGTTCTGTTCATTCCCTCTGGGGAAATTGGTGTTGGCCATTGTCAGAAGACAAGATACTGGGCTAGATGGATCTTTGGACTGACCCAATGAGACCACTCTTCTGTCCCTATGGGAAAAACCTCAGTTAAGTGGAACTCTACTATGTTTTCTCTCAGGGTGGCAGCATTGGTGTATTCATATTTATGATCAGTTGTGGCCTTTTGGAACTGACTGAGGACCTTGGAAGCTGTAGGTTTTCTTAATCCAATCATCTGTGCAGTGACTTTCTAGAAAGATCTGGATGCTAACAGGACCAAAACAATGCTGTCTAGCGATGCCACAGACAGTGGTGTGCTTCGGTGCATGGTGTTGTAGAGGTCCTCCTGCAAAATGTCAGAGAAGTAGGAAAGTGGGTCCCATGTGTAATGCTGGATACAGGCCTGTTGTGAGATCAACAGGAAATTGTGAGAGAACAGGGATGGGAGGGGATATGTACATGAGGTCAGCAGTGGACAGTGGCTTGTCTGTCTGAAGTTCATATTCGGGCTGGGCTTCCTCCTTCTGCTCTGTTCCTCCTCTTACCATCATGTCACATAATGATGCTGTTTATCACGTTGTATTCTGCTATCTGGCTTCCTCACTCCCTGTCCAGTAGCCACTTTTGCTTCCCCCACCACCTTGCACCCATGGGTATTCCTTCCTAGCCTTGTCCCAGCCCTCCCGCTCACCCCAGAAAGCCTTCTTGTCCTATCTAGCTATTCCAAGCTGCCCCTCACATCGTAAATGCTCCACTAACTACTCCTCCGCTGCCTTGATCTCTTCACTGTCCCTGATCAGATGCCCTACCCCTATACCTAGCTCTCCTTAACGGCGGGCTCCAATAGATCTCGTTTCTTTCTCTGGCTCATGCTTGGCATGTTGCTCAAGAGTCACAATGGCAACAAAGTCTCTCTATATCATTTGGAAACCCCAACTTGAATAGGAATCTGCATTAGATTCCAGCTTTCACAGGTAAAGAGATATTCCTTCTTAAAATTAGGAATAGCATGGAATACTATTTCATACATTTAAGAAACTTTTAAAGCCTAAGTAACAATATTTTTTCTTCCACCAAGCACTTTACAGTTGGACTCAGGGAACTAGGGCAGCCTGGCTTTTAAGGCAGAGATTAATAGTACCATCAAAAATGTAAAATTGGTTTTCTACAGAATGTGTGGTATCTATACAATACACCTTGGCGTGTTGGAATGTAGTTTTACTAGCTCTTGTTAGAGATGATCTGAATAATTAGCTCATTGTGCAATGAGTGGAAGAGGAAGCCAGACAAATTTAATCTAGAAACAAGGAGTGTTTTTTTTAAATCCCTAAATTTAACAGTGAGGGAAGTTAAAAATCAACATGGGGCATCATGGACTCTCCATCACCTGAAGTAATTAAATCAAGACTGGATGGATTTCTACAAGATACATCCTGCATCAGCTAGAAGTAATAACATGCTTGATGCAGGAAACATCTGGTAACATTCTGTAGCATGTGTAATGCAGTATATCAGATTATGATAATATTCTTGTCTGGCCTTTAATTGTTAACTATATTAACTGTTTTACTAGTAGTAACAAAATCATCTTCAAGCCTTCAAGCCAGTAAAACCCCTGCATGACAGAGCTAATGTGGAGGACCTAGATAAGTTTAGTTCCTAAGACAGAAGACAGATTTCTCTGATGCATTATAGACATCTAAAGATTTTTAAAATGGTGCTGTAATTCTAGTGCCATTATTCATTTATAATTTTAAAGGTTCATGATAAAGGAAGGTATATATTAGAATTTAGAAACCTCAAATGTTGTTATGTTTAGAATGATTACAACTCAATCAACTTATATCATCTCCTCCAGCTTACTATATTGACTAAGTAATTAAACACATGCCTAATTTTAAGCATGTGAATAGTTCCATTGGCTTCGGAGGAACTACTCAGGGGCTCAAGTACCTTATTGACTTAGTGACAGAATAAGAATAGTTATGTAATTATAGGGCTATATCCACAGAGTTGGAAATGTGATGTTTAAAAATGACAGACTAATTTGCAAGCTGCTAGGAACACTTAATTGCAGCTGAAGACTGAAGAGAATATACAACCATAAATAATTAAACAAAACAGACAATGTCATCTATAATGACCAATTTTGTTTTTAAATGCAAAGAGTTTGAACTGAAGATCTTGATGAACGGGAAGCAATGCAATGAGACTAAGGAGCTTTCACTCCCCCATACCCCCAGATATATGATGGGCACTGTCCTGTAAAGCTTTTTTTGAAGCAAAATAATTACTTCTTTAGCAATATTTGTGATGCCTTATGCATTTTACAATGAAAAAAACGGGTCTTTCCTTCACTGGTTAAACATGCCTGGATCTTCTAGTTGAAAATAGTGGGACCCAAGATCCTTTGACACTTGACTAACTCCCATTGAAACAGGTGCCTCTACAACTTTGAGAGTTTGGTTCTAAGAAAGAACCCAGATCTGCTCCTCCTTGATTTCAGTGGGAGTTTGATCATACAGTTCAAGGGTGTGGGCCTAGCTGGTAGGTAAGCCAACTGTGTACTTTGCGTTTTTTATTTTGAACTGTCTAGTGAAATCTCAAATTAGTTGGTAAAATGCTGCTGCCAGTTGTATCTTTAACCTGGCTCTAAAACAGAATAAGTAATTTAAAACATTAAGAACAGGAGGCACTTCTCAATAAAAACTCAACCCAGGCCAATGTTGTTTTCAGACTCACTCAGCGGTGGTAAACTACTTCCATCAACCACACCATAGATTAAATCACAATAAAATCCTTTAATAAATTTACAAGAAACAGCACACAAGATCAATAGGATGAATTAATGCCAAGACATAAAACTTTTCTGTGAGTTAATAAAAGAAATATTTAAAGCTCACCATCATTAATCTGTTGTCCTTTTTACTACCTGTTGCATTATAGGAGTGCTGTATTCATTTTCCAGAATTGAATCAAAGCTATTGAAGGAGAAAAGTGGGTTTGCAGAAGACTGAAACAAGTTATTAAACAGCCTTTAAGTATGGAGCTAGCTTTAATAAAATTGATCTTTATAGCCTTTGTTATTCTATCATGATTTCTTTTATCCCTGAGCTGGAAAGGCTTATAGATATACATTCAAATTCCATCCTGGAGTAAGTGGATTCCATTCCAGTTCAAGATGCTAAAGGAGCACTTAAGAAGGATAAGGCCATTGTGGAGAAATTCAATGAATTCTTGCATCAGTCTTTATGGCTGAGGACATAAGGAAGATTCCCAAACCTGAGCCATTCTTTTTAGGTAACAGATCTGGGGAACTGCCCCAGATTGACATGTCAGTAGGGGAGGTTTTAGAACAATAATTTAAACAGTAATAAATTGCCAGGACCCGATGATAGTCACCCAAGAGTTCTGAATGTGCTATTGCAGAACTACTAATTTTAGTATGTCACCTATCATTTAAATCAGCTGCTGTAGCAGATGACTCAAGGATAGCAAATGTGACGCCATTTTAAAAAAAAAAAGGCTCCAGAGACTATTCTGGCAATTATAGGCCAGTAAGTCTAATTTCAGTACGGGGTAAACTGGTTGAAGCTATAGTAAAGAACAGAATTATCTAACATGTAGATGAACACAATTTTTTGGGGGGGAGGGGTGGAAATAAGTATAAACTTTGTAAAGGGAAATCATGCTTTGTCAATCTCTAGAATTCCTTGAGGGGAATCAACAAGCATGTGGACATTGGGGATCCAGTGGAAATATGATATTTTGATTTTTGACAAGGTACCTCACCAAAGGCTCTTAAAGTAAGCTGTCCTGTGATAAGAGGGAGCCTGATCTCATAGATCAGTATCTGGTTAAAAGATAAAGACAAAGGGTAGAAAGAAATGGTCAATTTTCAGAACAGAGAGAGAGAGAGAGAGAGTGCATGCTAGGTCTACACTGCCACTTTTTCCGATTGTTCTGTTGGAAGAGGCTTTTCCGACATTTGGCCCATCTAGACTGGCCCAAATGTCGGAAAAAAACCCCTCTTTTGGAAGCCCCCTTATTCCTCATAGCATGAGGAATACAGGGGCTTCTGAAAGAGTGCATTTGTTCTTCCGCAAAAAAAGCGGAAGAGCAAACGTGTTCCCTGGGCACAGAACAGTTTTATCTCCAGTATCCCGGAAAAACTGTGTAGTCTAGATGTAGCCAGAGAGAGAGTGTGATGTTCTCCAGGCGCTAATACTGGGACCAGTTACTGTTCAACATATTCATAAATTATCTACAAAAAGGTGTAAACAATTCAATGATACAAAACTACTCGAGAGTTATGTCCAAAAGCAGACAGTAAAGGGTTACAATAGAATCTCACAAAGCTGGCTGATAGGGCAACAAAATGCCACTCCACACATTGATGTGTTATTCAATCACTTATGCTTGAATACTTCAGCTGCTTACACTGAAGATTTCCTTCCAGCAGATTGGAAGAACATCTCCCTTTGCTAATAGGGCACCACAAGAACAGTTATGTCCTCCAAAAATGTGGAAAGTATGAAGTGATAAAAAAGCTGTTGTAGCACGGCCACTGCAATTTTTAGAACACAGTAGTTTTGCAAGTAGTTTTACAATTTTTAGAAAACAAAAGATAGCTCTGAATTTTTAATTTACCCGTGTCTCTACACGTCTTTCACTGTGATTAACCAGGCTATGTCCTGGGAGTCTGTGGTCTGAAGCATCTCTGTGATAGTACAGTGAAGTTCACTTTGGAAAAGTAACATTCTATGTCCTTGAAATTCCACAAGGATTTTTTCTGTGCTCCTGCACTGAGCTTTTTGAGACAATAAACCCAGGTAGGGAGCCTCTGGTGCACTGGCTACATAGTTTGTCAGGAGTAGCTGGTGGAGGGCTGCAAGATGGTTTGTTTATCTGAGTGGCCATAGGCATGGCCACCTGTAGCTTCCAATGGCTGCGGTTCACCTTTAATCACATCAAGCCATAGTGTGAATTGCCCTGCTCCTCCAGTTTCAGAAGCGGTCATGTCATTCACAGGTACATTACATCGTCATCAAGACCCCACTCTTCCCCAAGCACTGGATCCTCCTTAGCTAAGATAATGAGCCCCTCCCCCCCCTCCCCCCCCCCCCGGCTAAAATAATGAGCCACATCTCCACTGTCCACAAGCACAGAGGATTTATTCTCCCTCTCCCATGGGGTCAGGAAAATGCATCATGTGGGAACACAAATCATCCCTGACTTCTGTTGCCCAGGTGCATCCAGTTCAAGCAATGGCAGCTGCACTTTGTGGCTGAGGGAACCGATTCATCGGACCCCGCACAGCCATAGATCCATTCCATGGGGAAATGGCTGACCTCTGGCTTTGCAAAGGTTGTGAAGGGTGCAGCAAGCCACAATAATGAGGACAGCATTGATGACACTGGCATGTAAACAAGCATATAGACATCTCCGACGGCCTTTCAAACTGCCAAAAGCACATTCAACCACAATTAAGCACCTGCTGAGAATGTCAGCAAGCCATCTCTTGTGAGGGCCTCTTAAATCAGAGTAAGATTTCATGAGACATGGCAAAAATGGGTAGATGGGGTTCCTGAGAATAAAGGTAGGGACAGTAACTATGTGTATGACATGGAAATAGCATCCCAGTCTTCCCATGCATACAGATTCCCCAGGGGCAAAAAAACCCTTGGCATCAGCAGCTTTCCTAGTGCAATCCACTTTGACAAATTGCCCTCTGTGGTCCATGAGGGCTTGCATAACAATGGACTAGTACCCATTGGGGTTTCTACAGTAGACTCACATGCTGTTTGAGAAGGGCAATCTGCAAAGTCCCATCAACGGCTCTGACACAGGTTGGAAACACTATTGCCTCAGTCAGCAATTACTTCAGGTATATTTCTGATGCTGCCATCTTGGGGTAAACCACATGCCTGATAGGCTCAGAAACATGTGCCACAACATTATCCATAGTCGACTTTGCAACACCAGCTGGTTGGCACTGGACCTGCAGCAGTGTGGGGATAGCCAGCTTCCAGACAGTTCTAGTTACCTGCTTCTGGACTGGCCAAGGACAATCTGCTCATAAAGCTACAGAAATGTGGTATCTTCAAGCAAAATTCTGGACCCACTTGTGGTAATCCTAGATCAGCATGATGATGGAGTCCCACCAGTCGGTGTTTGTGGCTCTGCATGAGAAGTACCGATCTACATAGAGGGCATCAGTGGCTCTATTGAGTCTCATGAGCAGCTTCAGTCAGTTTGACTCTGCCATGCTTGAGTACTCCTCTGCCTCCTCCTCCTTCCTCTATCACAAGTTCTGCTGTTTGGTGGATCAGAAGAAATGGCCAAAATGTGCATCAATTCCCCATGGAAGCTCTGCCCATTTCTGGACACAGCAGTGAGTACATAAGCAAGAGAAGTTCTTCAAAATGCACCTTCTCCATCTTGCTGGCTCCACTAGCTTGGAGCACAAGGGTCAAACAAAAAAATTGCTCTGCAGGCTGTGTACAGACAACAGAGCCCCAGCTTCAAGCCTATGTTATAAAATTCTTGATGCAGGGTTAACAATTAGCGTTGCTACTCAAGCTTTGGCTTCTCTAACTCAGGGTCAGCTGTCTTGAGTTTCACTCTGGGCTTCCATTGCAGTATAGACATACCCTTCATAATGTCTGAGTCCTTCTAGCTCCCTGCCTTCCCCCCCAGAGAACATTTTAGATCATGTTTACACTAGTGAGCTTACTGTGACACTGCTGTAGTGATACAGCTCCACAGCTGTAAGATGTCCTGTGTAGCCCCTTTATGCTGATGGAGAGAGCTCTCGCATTGACATAATGAAACCACCCCCAATGAGTGGTGGTAGCTATGTTGGCAGGAGAGTTTCTCGGGTCCACATAGCGCTGTGTTATTTTCAGATCCCCGAGTGACATATTAAACCGACAAAAGTGATAGTGTAGACATGCCTTAGTTGAGTACAATCAACTCCCATAAGAGAAAGCCAATAGCAGCACATTTTAAAAAGACAGATTTAGGCTCCAATCCTGCAAGCACTTATGTACTAATCTCGATGCATGGGAGCAGGTCTACACAAGATGTAGCAAATGTCATTAATGAGAAGATTAACACTGTTAACACTAACTAACACTGTTAGATTTCAGAGGGGATTTAGTTAGTTAATCTAACTAACAGTTAGATTTCAGAGGGAATTTTGAAGGGAGAATGGAGGCTATTTGGTATACACTTAGTGTCTGTTTATATTAGCACTTAAAATAGCCCAAACAACAGCATAAGTACTACGAGAGAAAGTTATATAGGCTCAAAGTATAAAAAAAGAGATTAGTGTTAAATAAACCTACTTAGTATTTCTGCTGGGACAAATGCCTCTCCCTGAAAATACAGATGCTGCACAGCTTTATCTAGAGGTCTAGCCATAGGCCAAAGCTGTGCAGCTTCAGAAAGAGATTATAGTATTACATTTATTATGCTTACTGGATGTAACAATATTTCCTTTGCTGTGGAAGTATTTATAGAAGTATTTAATGAAGGTGAGAAGTTTTATCATTATAACTATATAAATATGCCAAGTATTGTAAGGATTAAATAATTCTGAATAATAATTACAAAACTGAGTAGTGGCGCTAGGTTGATGGCAAGTCTGGCTATGAACAAGGTGTTTTTTCGTCCGTGTAATTGCTACATCTGCCACATTTCTAACTACAGTACAACAGCCATCTTAGAGTTTGTACCAGGAACTTCACACTTCTATTAGGATGAACTCATGGGTCTCCAGATCTCCTGAAACTAGCTGAAAAATCTGGGTTTTTTTTTAGACATTTGCAATATTTTACCAGCATTGCTTCTCCAGGTGCATGCCAGAGGCACAGTAGTGAATGTATAAGGGAATGGACAATGTTCAGACCGGATTAAAAGTCACCCAAATAGTTCTTTCTGCTTTCTTCTCCTTTAGCCACCATTCCTGTTTCAAGAACTACCATGCAAGTACTTGCTCCTGTTCTGGGACCACACAGAGAACTCTTTCCCTGCTGACAATTTTAGACAAAGTGTCTAGCCAATGAGTTTCTCCCGTGCCTCCAACTGCCCTGTACCCATTTGTCAAGGTCTCTAATTTACCTTCTCCTCTCTCCCAAACTGTGCAGAATACAGATACTTTGTCACAGAACTCAGGCGTAGTTTGCCATGGAATGCAGGGGGCCTTGCTTGCACTTCCTCCTCTCTCCTTTGCCAGGTCTGCTGTAACCCTTGAGACTCTTCTGTAAGCAGGAAAGTAGGGTATCTGGAGGGAGAGAACAGCGTCCTAACTACAAGGGTGAAGAAGATCATGGTGACTCTCACCATCCCGATGAGTTTTCAGGAGTCTGGCTATTATGGAAAGGGATGTCCCTCTTTTATTCCTCACTACCCTTATCTATGATTAAGGGGATGTTTACTTTATCCTCTGAATGGGTGAGGCAAGGCATGGATTCATACAGAGAAGTTTAAGCCAAACAACCAAAATAAAGAAAAATACCCTGATCATGACTAGATACACTTTTCCCTCTACTCACGATACATGCTGATCTGTACTTCAAGGTCCAGTTCACTCCCATGTCCAATATTTCTTATAGGCATGGTAATTCTGAACCCTGCATCTGCTCTCTCCAGCCTTTTTCCTAGAAATCCCCACAAAGGAAGAGCAGACCAGGTATCTATATATAATTCAAATTTCAGCACTGTATTCCCATTGGTTCTTCTGACCCCCTACCAACACCCTTGCTTAACCCCTTAGTCACTGGGTGCTGGTCAGCATTCCTTCAATCCGTCACAGAGCATCTGCTCAGGAGATTTAGATTACCCAGAACAGTCATTCATACATGTATGTAAGACTGTTTTCAGTCTGGTTTCAAAATTAGGCATGATGTGGAAGCATTTCAGGAAACACATTTCTTCAGTACACTGATAACAGCTTTGTAGGCCCTTCATGGAAAGACTGAAAACCAGTTTTTTTTTGTACTGAGCCTGTAGGGCCAGTGCATACCTCGGAACTGTGTCCATTCTCCAGCCAGAATCATCAGTGTGTTCACTATTGATCTGCCAATCTAACAGGGATGAAAACTAACATCCGAGGCTTTGCCAGTCCCCATTGAATTACTGTAATTGGAGGTAATGGAAAAGCAAAGACAAGAGGGGACCACCATTAAGCACCAGAAGTAGTAGCTCAGAATGCATCCCAAAGTAATAACTGAAGCTGTTCAGGGAGCACCCAATAGCAGTATTGTCTTAGAAGAAATTAAAGCTGGGGGGTCAGATGACATCTCAGAGCAGGTGGTATTTTAAAGAGATGTCCAATGGCTTCTCAAGACAGTTGCTGACACTAGCCCAACAGTGGGCCAAATTCAGAGGAGATGCTTTGTATTCATACCTGTGAAACAATGTGAAGTTTGGACTATTGTCTTGCTGGAGCCATTGAGCACAAACAGTGTTACAAGAAATCAGAACATCTTCCACGTGGACTGATTTTTTTTTCTCTTCACAGTCATCACAATGTTAACCATATATATATGAGCATTTAAGGTTCTCATAGTAAATGAACATTAATAAAATAATCTTTGCCACTGCACATTTCCAGGAATTACCAGTTTAATATTTGTTCTCTCAATTGCACCCACGTTATGGTTAGGAAAATTGATTTACCAGCAAAGTATGTGTTTGAAATCTCTGGAAGATTTACCCTGCATTGGCACAAACCATGTCCAAATTTCATGGATTCTAAAAGATATTTAGAACAGACATTAGCACTTTTCCAGACATAACATAACCGAGTGGTTGCCATGGATAAAATAGTCTTAAAATGCCCTGCAGTCACACACCTCCTACATACTTCAGAGATCTTTTACAATGAGAAATTTGGATTATTGCATGGTAAATTATATTACAATTAGTTAGTGTCTAGAATGTATTTGCCCTAATTAGTCTTACACATACATCATTGTTTCTATTTTGATAAGAAATTATCCAAAGACTAATTGGTAAGCACATCTGTATTACTGTCAATTAATCCATGCTTACCAGCCTGGATAATTTCTTGTTAGTCCTCCTGGTTGAACGACTGCTAATGTATCACCCTATTTCTAATTAATTAATTAATTAATTAACCAGCCAGCCAGAGAGTCTTTCTTTGCAACTGCTGTTCTTTGCTGAACTAAGGAGGGAAAACATCATCTGCTCCTTCTCAGCTTGAATTAACATTTTGTGACCTGCAAAATGTTAATGAATGGGAACAAAACCAGATAAATTAGTGTTCTTTAAACTGAATAAATAATGAAAAAATCAGTGCCACAACCTACATGCAATAACAAGATTCTTTGCATATTCAAAGTCTGAATTTCTACAAGAACTTTTCACTGATTCAAAAAAGGACAAATCAGTGGGAGGTGGAATTGTTTCTCTCAGCATTGGTGCTAAAGGAAATGGGATTTTTTTCACCCTTACTTCACAAATATAATATAAATGTTAAAGAGTCAATGCCAAGCAAAGAACACAACATATATTTAAATGGATTTGTTATTACCTGCAGATAGACAGCAAAAAGTAACTAGCTACTATTCCAGCTGTTGTAATGACTGGGTTTTCTGACATCTCTGTTGATATTTGTCTGCTCCATATTAGTTGTTAAGCTGACACCCACACAATGTACAAGAAAATTGTGACAATTTTAATTTTAACCTCCACTTCCTAGACAGATGAGCAGTTTCCTCACATATTTTGTAGAATAATTAAGAAATTGTATCAAACATAAAATGTGATTAACAGACAGAGGGCTGAATTGCAGACCACTTCAGAGAATCATAAGGTAGATGCCGGTGACTATTAAGGTGTCTATTCTTCACCGATGTGTACACAGAGCTCCCATTAGCAGGCTGTGTCTGTGACAGGGGCTCTTGAAAAGAATTCTGTGAGGTCTGCCACAGTTTTGTCACTTTTTTTTACTCTCATAAATTTTAAATTGTAATTGCAAAGATATTAAGTAAAATAAGAATAAATAAATAAAAGCATTGCATGAATGCTTCTCAACTGTCCCACGTTTTGAAGGACATCATTCATTTAAGCTTGAAAGTGATCTACATTTCACTTTATTTTAGTTTTGTCCCTTCGCTTTCATGTTTGACAATAATTTACATCAGAAATGCAAAATCTTAAAACTGGGTTTATAGAAAGTTAATGATACCAAACAAATACATTCCACAGCATTTTAATACATGAATAATTTTCTCTCTCCCTTTCATCTGGGGCCTTCGTTACACACTGTATAGGCTTTGACAGGGCAAGTTAAGCAATGACTCACCTCAATGCTGAGATTTTCTCTCAACAAAAAAACAAAAACAAAACAATGAAATGCCAGAAGCCACAAGTATCTGCAAGTATCAAGCTAAAGAAACTGTTTGCTATACACTCATGGATGGGATTAAGCAACAGCAAAGGTCTTTTGAATGCAAAGTTTATATATAGCGGAAAATTTGAAAAACAAGTTTTGTTTAGTAGAATGTTTACCAGTATAACTATTGCCAACTCTGAGCCAGACTTAATAAGAATTCTCTGGCTTCCTGAAGCAGAAACTTGTCTAAGTCCTAACAAATACAAAAATACTGAGACTAGATTGACTTCAGCTTTTGCAGAATTTTAGTTGACTCTGCCTCATGACCCATACCCTGAGAATTGATACCTCTGCACATAATATTTAAATTGTCACTTTCATGGTATTAGGATACATGAGATGTTATTTAGGATCCTGTAATTAGTGCTAAACTAATGCTAAAATCTTTCAAATTTTCTGCAATGGTTTAAGGCTTAGTTTCTTAAACCTATATACATAATGTAAACCTAAATTTATTTAAACAGAGAACATTTTTAACCAGATTTTCCTTTTTTCCACTTTCCTCCCTTAAGAAAAGTGCTAATCTAAGTTGATGGTTTCTTAAGCCATTTTCCCAACTGAACAGAGCCAGAAGGTAGAAGAGAAAATACACAATAATAAAAATCTAACAGCATTTAGATGGCAATGGTATCAGTTTCAGGCCAAAGTTGTGGCTACTTCCTCAGGCTGGTAGAATCTCGGATCCTAAGGTCAGCTTGACAAGCTAAACTGAGGCAAAGTGTTGTTGGATGATTTCTACTTTTTATTAGTGAGAGTGTCTAGCAGAGAAAGTATAAGATAATCAGCCAAACATCAAATTCTGGACCATCCTTGGCACATTGTTGAACCTGAATACTATGGCTTGAAGCTCAATAGGCTTTGCATGAATCTATCCCATGACTTTAGAGAAGAAAATAGATGAATACTAGCAGCCAGATTCTGTCTTCATTAACAGTGGATCATCATGTGTGACAATCTACTGGACTTCCCAGAATTGTGAATTACTCTGTTACCCTCTTAGCCTCAGCTGTTGAGAGTTTTGCTGCTACTAAATGTTGTATCTGCTCCCTCACACACCAACTTGTCTGCTCTGCCAGCAAACTTCTCCGGATGCTACACATCTAAACCTGGCCTTGCAGGCAACAATCAGTGAACCCCATCTCCCAAGCGTTTCAGAGATGTCTTTCTCAATGTCAATCCCTATCATTGGCTTACTAATAATGTGAGCTAGTTCTCTGGTCTTGCAGAGAGTCCATACTTAGCAGCTTATTACTTTAATTTGGGTTAACAAATACTCTATTTTAATCAAAGCACTGAACTGATTCATGGTAAAGATAAAAGAAGTCATAGATTTGAGAGATACCAAATATAAGGAATAAAGATAGAGTTGCAAGCAAACAAAATGAAAACTTTCAGCACTTATAAAACTAAAACCTGCTTTAACAATCTAGAGTGTCTTGTTCAAAGAATTGTTTCTCACCACGTCTTTTTTTTTCCCGCAGAAAGGCTGTCCAGACTCATTGGTGAGGACCCATTTCAGAGCTTAAAGTACTCTGATTCTTTGTTCCTCACGTGAAAGATAACTCAAGGATTCCCCCTCCTTCTTTATAGTCCAATTAATCTTTGAAATGTATTCTTCTGAAAGGTATCCCCAGATAAAGTTCCTTTCCCCTGTGAGGTGAAAACACCAGGCTGGTTCTTCCCTGGCTGGTGATTTTTACAATGCAAACGATCTCCTCCTGCAACAACCTCTGACACAAATGAATAGCCCATAGAATTTGGCCATATGTGGTTTGAGGCGTTTTCCTTTTTCCTTTGTCTGGAGAAAACCCTGTTTATCCATTCTCTCTGACATAACTAGTATAAGCACATTATATTTCTAGCACTTCTGCAAAGTTCTTATTGGGTTTACTGTATTCATACCAGGCAAGACAATTAATGATCAGTGAATATTAATTTTCCAGAGATGTATTATATGCCACATTCTGGCATATAATTATGGCATAGCAGTCACTTGGGGTGAGCTTAGTATGTGCTTAGTATATTATCTTTTAGGCTACGTCTACACTGCCTCTTTTGCTGGCAGAGAGTGTGGTAATGAAGCTCTCATTAGCAACTTCTCGCACTTCATTTGCATATTCTCTGACCAAGGTTTTTTGCGCAAGAGGTTTTTGCGCAAAAACAAGCAGTGTAGACGGGTTCATTTTGCGCAAAAAACCTCTTTTGCGCAAGATCTGTATACTTCCTTTTTTAAGGCATAAGGATCTTGCGCAAAAGGGAGGTTTTGTGCAAAACAGAAACGTCCACATTGCTTGTTTTTGCGCAAAAACCTCTTATGCAAACAGCATCAAAAGAGATTAGCAACTTCTCACGTTTCATTTGCATAATGAGAGCTTCATTTGCATTGTCTCTTCCACAAAGAAGAGGCAGTGTAGACATAGCCTCAGATTTGGGAGGTGCTTACTAGTGATCAGATGAACCTGTTTGCATTAGAGGTGAACCCTCTCTCAAACCAAAACCTGAGGTAAAATTCTAACTTCCATTGTCTTCCGCGGCAAAGCATATTAACTACATTAGGATTAAGATTTCATCCCTGGGCTCTAGATTTTGTATTCTCAGCACCCAATACATTTGACTGTGCACTGTTCAAAATTCAACCAGTTTCCAAACTTTTCTATTTTGGACCCATATCTAGTATCTGGAAAACACAAACTTACATGCTATCTCTGACTGTATCTGACAAATGGGTTATAGAATATAAACTTTTGAATGGAGTTTGCAAAACATTGATTTATTTCTTCACTAGACCAGCCTATTTAAGTAGTTCACATAGAATTTCTTCCTTGATCAAATTTCAGATGATCAGCTATTTGATCTCAACGGCATTAGGTTTGCAAAGCTAGATATCTATTATAAACAAATTGCAGGCTTATTTGATGAGTATTTATATTAAAGTGGCTCTGACTCACTTCACTGAAATATCTTCTTGTAACACTAGTATCTGATTCAAAAATACCTACGGCTATTTTAATGACTTCTGAAGAACCTTTCTGAAATTACTTTTTCCATCAACATGACTGCAAAAATGCTTTCCTCCCTTACATGAAATAACTGTAGTATTAAACAAAGCACTGAAATATTCTTTAGTATGTGGTCCATATTGATTGATTATTTTAATAATTGAAATTATGATCCCAGCACAAAAGCTGGTCATTAGGCTAACATGAGAAGATGAAACTAATGTATAAGATCAGAGCTTCTTGTGCACCATACAATATTCCTGCCTTTGGCTTTTGAGTAGTTGAACCCCTCTGTCTCTTGGCTTCCCAGTCGGGAGGAATATGGTGACTTCCTTCATTAGAGAAGTTGGGACAGAGAGCACTCTCATGATAATGGTTCCTATTTTGCATTCAAAGAGGGTTGTACTATATACAATATAATTCACTGCAAAAAATGGTATTGAAATTGAGATATTTCTCATTTAATCTATTTAAGCATTAAGAAAATGTTACAAATAGTAGCTCTGGTTCGTCATAATGTTCAACTAAATTGAATCTCAGGGGTTTATTTTTACATTACATTTTAGATGCACAGGGCTCTGAACAGTAGTAAAATACAGATAGGACAGAAACTAAGGTACAAGTTCATCAGAAATTACATCTAGAAGGAAATAGTATAATTAAGATAAGAGGTGGACAGTGGAGCTGTGTGTGAAGACAAGTATATGATGATGTCATGGAACAGGGAGGTTTGCAGCAGAGATGTGAACAAGACGACAAATTGGACTTTTAGCTTTCTGATTGGGACGCTGTCCCAAGCCCAGAAAGAGGGATGAGTGCAGAACCTCCTTTAGCAGATGTACATTGCTATAGCTGTTTTGAGTTCAGTGGAATTGGGCCAGTTTGTACCAGCTTAAGATCTGACTCATCAAGTTAAGCACAGGGCAAAAGAAAAAATAGAGCAGCAGCAGAGAGGGATGAAGTTTAGTGGGAATATGGGAAGCCTGATTCTCATCTCACTTCCATCAGTGTAGCTCTGCTAATTTTGGTAGCGGTATTCTTGACTGTCACTGGTTGAAGTGCATGAAGAAATAAGCCCAAAGAGTGGAATAGGTCTAGAAAGAGATTCTCCCAAGACATAATTTTTCCCTTTTGTACAGTTTGTTGCAGTAGCATTTCAAGTAGATAGAAGGGTTTTGTATGTATGCATTGTGACAAAACTCCTACCCAAAGTTGGTGGATCCTGCATTTTCAGGTGGATTTGCTTACTTCAGAGGCGCATAGCAGCCCTCAATTTAGGCAGCACATCGAGGGCATCAGCTTGCTGCTTGTTGAGCTACTCTCATCATAGACAAGTATCAGATATAAAGGGAAAGCCCAATTTGGCAGGCTTGGTGGACCCTCCAAATGATACGTGGCTAGGTAAGCCCCTTTCTTTTCCCCACTCAGGCTTTTCCCTGAGTAGAAATGGGGAAGTGGGTCCCACTCTCTATTCCTGGTTCCAGCCCAGGGCCCTGTAATAGCAGTTGCTTACAAAAGTCTCCACCAGCTGTGAGACAGCTATAAAACCTCTGGGCTACTTCCCCAGCACCTTCCTTATCTCAGGCTCTTCCACCTAATAGCCACTAGTGTTTACTCCCTCTATCCTCCCGTACTAACAAACAGCAGAGACCCTCTTTTCAACCAGTTTCAACTGGTTCTTTAATTGACCCCAGCTGTTCTAACTAGCCTTGGCTCACTTGACTCTGTAAGACCACTTAATTAGCCCCAGATGCTTAATTGCCTTGATTGATTCTGGCAAATTCTCACTGGTTCTGGACTAGCCCATGCCAGTTTACTCTGGGAACAGAGATTTACTCAATCTGAGGCTAATATACCTTCCTTCCATTATTCTCTTGCATCCCTCTTGCCCAACCCTGTCACAGTATGTATGTATGTATGTATGTAATACTACTAATCTTAATTTGAGGGAGTACAGGAGGGTCTGGAACATGAAAGAAGAACAGGCAGAAGATTCTAGCAAAGCATCAAGAGTATGTCTACACAGCAACATTATTTTGAAATAATGTTAGTTAGTCTGTGTCTACTCAGCAGACAGTTATTTTGAAAAAACGTCAAAACACTTTCAAGCTGGAGGACTTCTTACTCCGACTCCTGTAATCCTCATTGTACCAGGAGTAAGGGAAGTCGGAGGAAGAGTGCTCTGTTTTGAAATAAGTGCTGTGTTGATGTTTCCAATTTCAAAATAAGCTATTCAACTGACACAGCTTAATTTGCGTAGCTAATTTTGAGTTAAACCCTACTGTGTAGACACACCGCAAGTGTCTCTGTCCTCTTGGAAGAGAAAAATCTGGTAACTCTTTTATTTGATCTGGTCATAGTAGAAATAATTTGTATAATTCCTGTGAAGAAAGAAAAAGGTCTTTTTCAAAAAGCTAGCAGAGTCTGAAAAATCAGTGTGTGATGAAAAATCTAGCCGTTGCCATTGTATAAATATAGCATAGTTTAACCAATTTATAATATTCAGGATAAACCTGCCTGCTGGCTGTCTACCAATTAGTATTTAAGTTGGTTTGAAACAACCAAGATATTGCCCCTCAGAAGTCATGTCACAATGTGTGAGAGAACAGAAATATAAGATGTTTGGTTGTCATTGCAGTAAGTGTGATGTTTCAGTAATGCTAATTTTCCATTGTAGAGGATAAAACAAAGAGTAGTTGGCCAGAGAGTGCTTAGTAGTGGTTTTCAAAGTTAAGTAGAGTTTCTCAGCTGTTTTAGAACATTTTTTTCACTCAAACAAACCAGATGACATTAGTCCACTGTAAGTGCAATTGTCTGCCAAGCTTCCTTTTTCTCTTCAATATTTAATTAGAATTCAAAAGACTGACACAAACATAGCAGATCCAATTCTCACAAGCTGCCCTTTCTGAAACCTATTTCTTTTAACAAAGAGAATGAGGAAGTCCGAACAAGTTTCTTTAGCAGTGCTGAATAAATACTGAAAAAAAAATCACCTGAATATTAATTCAAATGTTTTAAAATTTTGCTCTGACTCATCACACTCCAATTTTATTTGCTTTCCATAACTTCAAATTCATAACTGAGAGCATGCATTCTGAAAACGGGATTCCAAAAGTTTCTAAGAGTTATGCTCATTCATGCATCCAACTACCAGGTGACTGATGCCTCATAGTTACTGGGCTGGTATCTCTGTTCGCTTTCTGGTCTCTGTGAGGCTATGTTTACACAACAGATTTTTTTTTTGAAAACCGGCCATTTTTCCAAAAAAACTTCACTTACGTCCACACTGCAATCGCGTTCTTTTGAAAAAAAATTGAAAGAACAGAGGGGTTTTTCCGACATTGGTAAACCTCTTTCTATGAGGAAGACGCCTTTTTCTGAAAGAGCTCTTTCGGAAAAAGGCGTGTGTGGATGTGGAAGAGGGAGTTCTTTCGAAAGAAGAGGAAAGAGGAAAAAGCACATGTGTCCTGGTGGCCACTCTGTCCATAGTAATCACAGCTTAAATGTGAGATAGCGTCCAATCAATGTGGACACTATCTTTTGAAAAAGCAGATTGCTTTTTCGATGCTCTTTGGCAGTGTGGACGCTCTCTTTTGGAAGAAGTTTTTTTGGAAGATCTCTTCCAGAAAAGCTTTTTCTGAAAGAAGCCTGCAGTCTAGACATAGCCTGAGTGTGATGGGCCTTATATCTTTTTCTTTTGTGTGTGGAACTGTGCACACATCCTATACAGGATGTTGTAGCACAGCACATGATCTGTCAACTGTGATTGCTTTGCAGGTTCAGCTTTATTCCAAACCTGAAGTTCTTGCCTTTGGAAATCTGTGACCAGCAGTTAATATAATGACCAGGCAGCCTTCTAAAAAACCAAAGCACTATTTATTTTAGCATAGCTTTTGTGGGTTGAAACACACTTCATCTGATGCATGAAGTGCAATCTTCAGCTTGGCGTCTATATAAACACACAGGCAAAGATGGGTGCGTTACATTATTATACGGAGAACTGGCACTGATGAGGTTAATTCAATTACCCTTCCCATGAAAGAAGGTTTATTTTAATATTTTGGGGTCTTGTGTTCTTCTGTGCCCCCCAGTTGTGATCTTTCTGGTCATTTTTAGTCCTGTAGGTTTAGCAAGGGATCGAACCAGTATCACAAAAGCATTTAGGTCTGGCATTGTATATTAACAACTCTCAAGTGTTTGCAGAAAAACAGCTTATTTTAAGCCATTCATTTTCCTTCCTGCTTATTTGTCCAGATAGCCTCGTTGATTGAACTCAATATATTCATACAGTGTTTCAATAATCAAACCCATATACAATATTAATACATTATAACAGAGTGGCTCCAAATCATCCACTCTATGTAGCCAATAAAACAATTTCATTACAAATGATTTGCCCTGATTTACTTTCAAGAGGAAGACAAATTTGGACTTACTTGAAAAGCCTGTTAAAGGCTTAATTGATTAGTATTATCATTTGTTAAAAATGTGTATCTTTGTATACAACTTGACTGCCATTTTAACTTTAAAATGCCTGAGATGCTAAGTGTATATCTAGACTGCAGTGTTAAATTGGAAAAAGAAAATTGCAAATTGCGTCTCTTTTTCCGATTACTTTAGAAAGAGCCTTTTCTGAAATTTGGCGCATCTACACGGTGCCAAATTTCAGAAAAAAGTGCTCTTTTGACACATCCCTTATGCCTCTTAGAATGAGGTTTGCAGGGATGGCAAAATGTGCATCCGCTCTTTTGAAAATGTTTTTGGACACGGCGTTGCTTTTCCAGGAGATAGTCTAGACGTAGCCTCTGTGACACTGACATTTATAATGCTTAGTCTGACAGAACCTACTGAAAAATGTTCCAGGGCATGAGTTAGAGTATGTACACTCATTAATGTAGAGAAGGTAAGCAAATGCAAAATAACATTTTTGGGATGAAATAAAATGCTATCATTGAGCTAAAACAGTCGGTAACGCCTTTTGTAACGAAGTAACATCAGAGAGGAAGTTGGCCCAGACAGAGCCTGAAACTAAATGGAGACCTGGCCACTCTTACCACTGTGCTGTAGTGGGGGGTGCTGTCTGCTCTGTAACCCGGTGTCCCCCTGCGCTGTGATGTGATTCCCACTGACTCACCCAAATGTGTATTAACCCAGACACCTAGGCTCAGCCTCCCAGGGAGAGAGACAAAGGGAGGAAGGCGGAGACCAACACCTGGCTGGGGGGCAGGGCCTTGGGGGAGGCAGTTGCTGTCTGGGAAGCATGGAGAGAATGGGCTAAGCTGGGGGCTAGGGGTGATGGACCCTAACCCTAGGGGCCTGAGCCATCCTGGCCCTGCCCCCAGTAGCCACATCACGTATGTCCTGTGCTGTATTCTGGAAAATCAATAAATCCCTCTCTATTCTACTGGCTGGTGGAGACTGTTCTGGCTGCTATGGGGGTGCAGGATCAGGGAAACCCCAGCTCGCCGTCACAACCACAAAAGATAATTTTATCTTAATTGGGAGAGACCTCAATTCTTTCCTCCATCACTTGGTACCTAGGTCTGGAGGACATACCTGTCATTGTGCAGATAGGCAGCTAGTTCACAGCATCCATATCCACACAGGAGACATTCAAAATACAGTTCTAAAGGCCTAGTGTTCTCTAGCCCATAGGTCCAGTTAATGCATCCAAAAGGATTCCACAATCATAGGGGAGCATGCCCATCTTGGATGATACATAATCAGAGCCCCTGCTCCCATTCATCCCCACATACACACTCCTTGCCTTCCCAAATACACACACTTCTGGGAGTGAGCACTGAGGATTGTGCAAAACATCTCAGCACTCACGGAGTCATTCTGTCTTCACCCATACAGCACAGGCTGTTTGACACAGAGCATCCCCAACTATCTCCTAGTGCACTAATCATAGACTGAAGGAAGCCCACTAGTTGGTCTCACATAAACATAGGTACTGGAGCCACCCACAGGGAAAAAATTAGTGGGTGTGGAGCACCCACCAGCGCCAAACACCTCTTGTGCTACGGGCCCCACGCTTACCAACTCCTCCCGCTCCCTCTCAGAGTTTCCAGAGTGCTATGAACAGCTGATACGTAGCATTCAGGAGGGAGAGGGAGAAGTGGGGATGGGGTGTATGCGGGGGAGAAGATGGGGAAGAGGTCGGGTGGGGGCAGGAGGAGGAAGAGGCAGGGCTGGGGCTTTTGTGGAAAAGGGTGGAGTGGGGGCAGGGCCTAGAACATGCAGGGGGGTATTGAGCACTTCCTGACAATATGAGAAGTTGGCACCTATGCATAAATGTAACTGAGCTGCTTGACAATTGCATATATTATGTGAAAATATGCAACCTCCCAAACATTTTCTTAACTGGTGAGCAGGAAGACACCACTGTATTCATGTATGTAAATACTTATGACCTTCTTAGCAGACTGGTGACAATGAACAGACTGGTGACAAGATCAGCCCTTTATTAGGAACAGGAATTATATACAGAATAAAGAAATGAAATGTCTTACTGCTTTGCATACCTGCAGCCTGTTTCTGCCCTGTCTTGCACATCTTTGTTTCTACTCCTCTACAGGAAATGTCCCAGGAAACCAAAGACTGCATCTAAAGTGTCCAGAGAATGTGGCATCTCTGCTTCCTGGAGAGCTTACTCAATAGCACAGGTCATACCCGAAATCTGTAGCAGCAGTGGGAATTGAACCAAGGACATAAACTGACCATCAATAAGTTTAGGCTTGAAATAAAACAAAGGTGTCTAGAAGAGTGAAGTTCTGGAACAGCCTTCCATGGTGACTAGTGGGGACAAAAAACCAAACTGTCTACAAAACTGAGCTTGATAAGTTTATGGAGGGGTTGGTATGATCAGACTGCCAGCCTTGGTATGTGGCCCCTCTGTGGATGCTAACAGCAAATAATAGCAAATGGCTGGAGATTGGACATTAAGATCTACTCTGCACTACTGTGGGCCGTCGATTTAAGTTACACAACTTCAGCTATGTGAATAACCTAGTTAAAGTCGACACACTTAGATCTACTTACCACGGTGTCTTTGCTGTGATAAATCAACAGTTGAGCACTCTCCCATCGATTCCGGTACTCCACCAGCATGAGAGACGTAGGCAGAGTTGACGGGAGAGTGCTCAGTGGTCTACCTATCACATCTATATTAGTGAGTAGTACAGACGTGCCCTAACTTCTCTCAGAAAATTCTTTCCAGGTTTCTAGGTGCTGGGTCTCACCCACATGCTCAGGGTTCAATTAGTTGCCATTTTTGGGATTGGAAAAGAATTTCCTCCCAGGTCAGATTGGCAGAGGACCAAGGTTTTCGTCACCTTCCTATGCAGCATGGGGCACTGGTCACTTGCAGGTTTAAAATAAAGTAAGTGGTGGATTCTCTGTAATGTGAAGTCTTTAAATCACTAAGAGGTTATGAGACTGTTACAGGAGTGGGTGGGTGGGTGGGTGACCTGTGATGTGCAGGCATTCAGACTAGATGATCACTATGACCCCTTCTGACCTAAAAGCCTGTAAGTCTATGAGTATCCTAAATCCCAGTCTTGTGCTCTGTCTACTAAACCATCCTATTAGGAGTTAAATATTTGGAAATTAAAGTGAGGCTGAATTAATGAGGCAGGGAGACAGTGGCGGGGAGAGAAAGAATGTGAAGTGAGAAGCTCTTATAATATCATCACATTTTACTGAGCAGAACAGTCATTCTACTGAGCAAAAATCTGACAATTGTTCTCCACTTTGAATGATTGAGAATGTCACTTGTTCTATAACTAAAATGGTATTTTGGATGACTTTTTTCATTTCATTTATTACTGCTGTCATTAAGGTTTGATTAGGAATGACAAGAGACACTAGATCAGAGAGCAACAGCTGCTTCCAGCCTTGACCTTATGGAAAAGGGAGAGGAAAACAGGACAAGGGAGAGGGAAAAACTACAGTTAGTGATTTGAAAACATATAGTGTAAATAATTTAGAGATTCACCAAATCACTGGCTCACCATCTATGAAAGCTGCAGGCCTTACCCAGGTACCTGCACAAAAAGTTCTTAGAAGTGGCTACTGATTTTGGGTACCCTCGGGAATTATCTATTCAAGCAGAAGCACCTTTGGACTAATTTTTTTCTTCCGAGGTGCAGCGTGTCAGGCGCTCAGTGCTTCTCAAAGTCAGGCCAAGAGCCCTTCATCTGGGCACCCGAAAGGCAGCAATCACTTCTGATAAATGTGGGCCTTAACCTCCATCCCTCAGTTTTTTCCCACTTATAAAACACAAAGTGCCACTAACACGTTCCAAGCCTGTTGCAGCATGTTGAGAGCTTCAGATACAGAGTGCAAACATTATTAAACATTATTTTTTACCCTGTCCCAGCTTTTAATTAGCACACTTGCTCTTGCAATAAAAACAAAAACAAATCACACACACTTAACTATTCTCTTCCAAAATAATACCATTGTAATAGAAAGAAAATACCAGATTCAAGTAACTAATAACGGCTATAGATTACATTTTCTCTGACAAAACAATCATTTTATAATAAACTGTTTTCAATAAAGAGTCAGTCCAACATTTGTAGCTGCAATATTACTTACAAGGGAGACAGAATAAAAGAAATCATGTCAGATTAAGGTTTTCCTGAATCATAGCTCGGAGCACAGACCAGAGCTTCTGAATAAACAGATTATGTTGCATAAGATAGAACTAGTAGGCAATCTTCAACTATGGCCATCTGCATTACGGCTGCATTTGACTTACTATGGCAGGTCCAAGGGAAAACATCCACTGGCATAATGATTATTATAGATACATTATTAAGTTTCCTTGTTTTCCTTCTGCATGGGCTTCCTCAAAACTATGAGCTATTAAACATTCCATCCCTACTCTGCCCTACAGCAAAAATTAGACCTGAAATTATAAGAAGACTCCATGATAGCTAAAACAAATCAATTGCTTAATTTTCAAAGTTTTTTAATCTGTACAAGACCCGAGAAATTGCCCACAAAACAGTTAAAGATTGCATATACTAGAGCTCAGTGAATGACAAATTTCAAAGAGTTTATGCAAAAAGAAACCACAACTTTCATCAAACTGTTCAAATACTATTTGACTGTTCTTAGGGCCCAGTTCAGCAAACATGTAGGGATGTGCTTGATTTTATACACTCTGAGTAGTCCCAATGCCTTGGTGGAACTTCCCAATATTCTGTTCTGCAGAGCTTGTTATATCTGCCTCATTACAGCAGTATCTAAGCTCTTTCCACTAGTGTGTAAAGTGACCAACATCTCTCATGTGCATTAGTTTTCTCTTCTTTTTTACCCTCTCCCAAGAGGAAGATAGTATGTGCAGTACAGTATTCTGTTTTGGTAGGATTTGGAGTGAGTTTGTTTTAAATGTACACATTGCTGGGTAAACACAATGAGGAGTCTGGTGGCATCTTAGGCTATGTCTACACTGCACGCTTATTTCAAAATAAGTCAGGTTATTTCGGAATAACAGAGAGCGCATCTACACAGCAAGCCCGTTATTTTGAAATAATTTCAAAATAACGGGCTTCTTACTTTGACTTCTGTAACCCTCATTTCACGAGGAGTAAGGGAAGTCAAAGGAAGAGTGTTCTTTTTTCAGCTTCGTGCTGCGTAGACAGTGCCAAAAGTCGAGTTAAGGTATTTTGACTTCAGCTACACAATTAATGTAGCCGAAAAGTTGCGTATCTTCACTCGACTTTGGTCTGCAGTGTAGATGTAGCCTTACAGGCTAACAGATTTACTGGGGCATAAGCTTTTCTGGGTAAAACCCACTTCATCAGATGAATTGGAGTGGAAGTTACAGAGGTAGGGGTATATACGTTGTGTCAATGAGGCTAATCAAGTCAGGGTTCATTCACAGCATTTGTTGTGGAGATGTGAATATCAAGAGAGAGGAAATTGCTTTTATAGTGCATGAACCAGTTAAGATCCTAAGTTGATCTTAACTGGTTAACGACTGAACAAAATTTGTTTTCAGGAGAAAAAGATCAGAGAAGTATTCCCACCAGGAATCAGAAATAAAACCATGTGACATAGGTGATGACTCAAAAACTCAGATACTCACAGCAGTACTTGTAACGAACAGTTTGAAGGCAACTCTTATCTCTCATGACGTGAAACCCTTAGGGCTCTCTTACATCCGGTATGCTCACAAAGGGAGCATTCCCTACTCTCCAACGAGCCCAGTGACTGCAACTGTCCACTGCATGGATGCAAGAAGCAGGGTATCTCCTCTCAGACTGAGCAACTGGGCACCATTTGGACTCCTGAGATATGTCACAAAAATAAGAATAAATGCTTGTGTGCAAAACACAGGCGGGAAAAGACTTGAGGCCATTCAATAAATTGCATGTTAGGAATAAATCAATGAGCTCCAGTGAAGACTCATTTCCAGTTAATTATAAGTCTTTTTTGCAGAGGACCGTATATTGCACAATTATTACAGAAAATTCAAAGAGCAATAATAATACAACTACGTTTTGTCTATAATTTCCCCCTTTCCACACTATTTTAACCAGGGGGATACATTTAACTAAGCAGCCATTTTATATGATCTAATGCTGGTACCAAAGTATTATAAGATGTACCTGAAGTGACATATACTATTAAGAGCTGCTGCAGGAGAGATATTTAGGGAAAGACTGTTATTGGTTCCCTTCCCTTCTCTGTGTAGGGAGTAAGCCTTCATGAGCTTTCTCATGAAATGTTGGCTTAAAATAATATATCATATATTCTACAGAACCCCCCTGCAGGCCAGGTTTCAGAACCTTGTTGATTTCCTGCCAACTCAGATCCTGGGCTGTCCACCAAGTGGATTGATTTAGAATTGGAGCTCCCAGGGTTTCCAAGGTCATCCACAGGGCTTCCCAAACAACCTGGCCAGCAATCCGCTTCAGAGATGGGGATCATTCCCTTTCACAGAGAATTTAGAAATTTATTATTTTTATTCGGAAACAGGAGTGAAATCAAATTTCAAAATATCTAACATTTCAATAACCTGGATTTACCTTTCTCAGCCAAGTGCCAGTTGTTAGGCTTTGTTCATTACATGATTAGGAGGCACACAGACACTATCAGTGCTTAGAAGTGGTCTGAAAAAAGGATGTGTGTGAGATCCCAGCTCAATTTTAGTTTTCTCCCCTGGTTCTGTGATTGCTTATGATTCCCCTTGCCTATAATGGTAAGTACTATATGTATGTCAGCAAATTTTGAGATTGAATGGGAGTTCAGGGAATTTTTGTTCATTTTGCTTGCCACCAAGCTATTTTGTTTTGCATCATGTTGAAGGAATGCTGAAATATGCAGCTCTTATTCCATGGCAAGGAGCGTTCTGGGTATGTAAAGAGATTTTAAAGCCCTTGTGTCTTTTGAACATAGGAATGAAGTTATTCTTTCTAAATGATGTTATTATAAAACTAATGTTACACTGACCAGAGCATGCTGCTCTACACTGTACTATTTCATGTATTGCAAAGCCACATCTTGTGCAGGCAACATTCATTTCATGTGCACTTATGAGCTGCTATTGAGAGCTTCTGCTCACTCTAGGTGCTTTCTTAGCTGACTGAAGCTTCCTGGAATAGAGAAATTCACAGCAACTCCAGGTTCTTACATGCGAGCATGGGCAGTTGGTGAAGGTAGAGTTGGGGGGAGGCAAGCCCCCACCCCCATCCCCACCCCCAGTACCACCCCTTCTGCTGAGACCCTGCCCCTTTCCTGTCCCCCCCACGGGGAGGTAAGGTGGTGTGCCACGTGCGTGCTTCCCCCTTCCAACCACAAGGAGGGGGAGCGGGTGGGTGTGCGTTCACCCCAGCCTCCCCAGTGCCAGAGAAGGGCACACCAAATGGCTTGGCCTGGCCTCTCCAGCCCCAGAGCACCAGGGGAGGGGGAGGGACGAGGGGAGGAGGGTGCACCATGTGGCACAGCCCAGCCTCTCCTGCCCCAGAGAACAGTGTGCCACACAGCCTGGCCCAGCCTCTCCAGTCCTGGAGCACCGGGAAAGGGAGGAGGGTGTGCCACGTGGCCCAGCTCAGCCTCTCCAGCTCTGGGAGGGCCAGTGCTGGGGGCAGCAACACTCTGCCTCCAGAACACCTACAGTAGGCATTCTGGAGTGTGGGCAGGGCCAGGCCTTACACATTGGATGCCCGTGTGTGAGAGGATGATGGCAACTTAGACCATTAGCCTTCTGGGAAATACAGTTTAGTAACTGTGGGTATGTCTAGACTACATGCCTCTGTCGCCAGAGGCATGTAAAATAGGCTACCCAACATAGTCAATGAAGCGGGGATTTAAATATCCCCGGCTTCATTAAAATAAAAATGGCCACCACACTGTGCTGGCTCAGTTGATCGTCGGCACAGCGCGCGAAGTCAAGACGGATCGGTCGACAAGAAGCCTTTGTTGACCGCTCCTGTAAACCTTGTGAAACAGGAGCGGTCGACAAAGGCTTCCCTGTCAACCGATCCGCCTTGACTCGCGCTGTGCCAACGATCAGCTGAGCCGCACAGCGTGTGGCCATTTTTATTTTAATGAAGCCGGGGATATTTAAATCCCCGGCTTCATTGACTATGTCGGGTAGCCTATTTTACATGCCTCTGGTGACAGAGGCATGTAGTCTAGACATACCCACTGTGGCACTATACCTAGGGCTTTAGTTTTGTGTTTGTTGAGCTCTTTTCATCAGTAGCCAACGTATAGTAAAATGGAGAATAAACTCCACAGTCCTTTTCCTGAGTGGAAGTGGGGAAGTGGGGGTTGGGGGGGGAACCCGGGCCCACCCTCAACTCTGGGGTCCAGCCCAGGGCCCTGTAATAGTAGCTGCCTGTATGGATCCATGACACCTGCTATAAAACAGTCTGTGCAAGCCCACCACCGAGCAGACTGCTGAGTGACATGGAAAGCATATCAATCTCGCTTTGTAATGTCTCATCCTGTCAACTTTTTTGACACTTTCTTCTGCTTGCCTTGATACGATACAACAAAGGAATATTTCTGTGGATGATCCACTCATTCTGCATTGGGTTCACATGTCAGAGCATTCAGGCGGACATCTTAATACGGTAAAAAATGGGTTAAATGGTGCTTGCCTTACTCCCATGATTAATCCCACTGAATAGGTCAATGTATGAATAAGAATTTGTACCAAAGGGACTTCACTGATGTATACAGACAGTTCTCAATGGAAAGGGAGAGTGCATTGAAGTGTGAAATTCAAATACAGACCTACAAACATAATTGCCAAAATTAGCTGCCACCTCCACGATATTTAACATGTGTTTTCAAGCAGTATTCCAGGAAGAAGCAGGCATGTCACATCTGCACTGGACTTGAGGTTGACTAGCAGTAGTTGTGATGATACCCAAACCTTGGCATGTGGTTACAGTTACTCCAAACAAATACCAACCTAAAACAAACAAAACCACTGCCACCAATACCTGATTTGCCTGTATCCCATGCACTACGAGAGCTGTGCTCTGCCCCATCTAGGGGCAGTTCTCTCCACCAGGGTCTTACAGTTAGATAACTATTGTGTCAGTGACCTTGCTTTAAACCCCCCTCCCCTTTTTGGCAGTGAAGACAAAACCTTAGAAATAACTCAGAGACAGATTACACATGGTCATATATCCATGGGATTCATTTTAATATAGGCCATTGGACATTAGATTCTAGTACCTTTCAGTCACTATGACATTAGGCTCAGATTCCCTGCCACAGGGAATCCCTGTAGTTTTCATTGCAAGGCAGCTGGGGGAGATTAACACTATATATCTTGCCCATAGTTGACCTCACTTAGCCTACTCGTGATAAAACTGCACTGCTAGTGGGTATCTAACATGTATTGGTTACCTATGGTAAACACACTTTTTTTTTTTTTAAGAATGAAGACCAAAGATTAAGGGGCCTTTTATCTAGGTATCTATGAAATGGGACCAAACTTCAAAATAGACACCGGTCTCACTAGGTTGTGGTTAAACTAAATGGTAGCTTCCCCCGCTCCTCATCAACCACTGAAATTTATTCAGTGTTCAATAGAAACAAGGACAAAAACAGATTCCAAATCCAGGGCCACAGGCTGTGTTTATGTGTCTATAAACAAACAGTAGAAATCAATGAAACAGTCCAACTAAACATATACCTTTATATATCATTGCAACTACCTCTAGGCTTATTTCAGTTATTTATATATGTTTAGCATAGAGCTCTGCCTGTAAATTGACTTGGACATGGTTGTGAGGCTCACTTGAGCCCAACTCAACCTATGTTATAGCCTGCTGGGTTAATTGACAAGCTAATGAAGGACACCTGCCAGCAAACCCAACCGGTTTGTAACTCCTGCTGGGTCTGACGACTTACCTGCAGTGCCCACAGGATCAGAAGGTTTTTATCCAGTGACAAGCTCGGGGTGAGTTATCACCCTGCACGCACCCCTCAAGGCTGGTCTGATCTCTCTGGTAGACATTAATCACCATCACAATTAGTTTCACCAGAAGCTCAGGATTAAATCCATTTGTGGAATGAACCACCCTTTCACCCTGAAAGGTTATATCTCAAGAATGTGGCTTAGGGGGTTAATTTGTGGGGCCCAGCTGTTGCCTATACTGAAAATACCATACAGATAAAAAGAGGATTCAATACGGCACTTCTCATATTGGTGCTTAGAGAACTGTCATGTTGTTGTTTTCTCTTCCAGGTTTTGGAAACTGTTCAGATGGGAAGACATCTCATTCAAGAATGGGATTTTAAATGGTACCCTAATTCCTATAGATTTTTCACTGAAATGGAAGCCTTGCATACGAGACTACACTCTGGGTCAGGCCTCCATCCCGTGGTGTTCTAACACCGAGGCAAAAAGGCTGGCCCCGGAATCTTGCTGACTCATTTTAGCAAGCAATGCCTCTGACGGATTTTCACTGTTAACCTTGTATTTGATATTTCCATGGGCAAAACTGAATATTTTGTCATGCCCAATTACATTTATGAGTTCAAGTCTGCACTTACTTAGAACCTAACCACATGCTGCATGTACAGTAATGAATATTTCCCATCCTGAATCACACAAAGACTGTCCAATCATACCTGAAGGCAAACAACAGGAAAATGATGTTCCCTGATTGCCTTCTCTCTAATGAATAAGAACCATAAAAAGGAATTACATTCAAAATCAATTATTCATACTCCAACAACTAACTGACACATCCTCAAGTTATGCTTTCCATCCACACTGGCAATAAAACGTAGTTTCAGTATGACTGGAATGTATGTTATTTTCAATTGAAATATAGATCATGTAACAGGCAATAGAAAATGACAACACCAGAGAGGAAATAGCACTTGGCAGTCCCTTGGGAAATAAATAGGCAAGACAAGACAGCAAGACTGTCCAGGATCTTTACCGACAGCTTCTGTACTTTTAAACATTGACCTCTGAGGTACAAAGAACAAGACAATTTTACCTGTGCTTACCTGAAAATTGCCTTTCCTTAAGTAATAAGCTCTACTGATCTGTTACAATGGATACTATCTCTGGCTTGTGGGCAGAGCCAGACTTGTCATTCCCCAGCAGCAGTAACATCACCTGCTTCCTTCGGATGAGATTAACCTCCACAGGAATAAACAACGAGAAGTCCTGTGGCACATTATAGACTAACAGATGTATTGGAGCATAACCTTTCGTGGGCAAAGACCCACATCATCAGATGCATCTGTTGAAGTGAGTCTTTGCCCACAAAAGCTTATGTTCCAATACATCTGTTAGTCTATAATGTGCCATAGGACTTCTCGTTGTTTATGCAGATTCAGACTAACACGGCTATCCCTCTGATACTCCACCGGCATGATAATTCAAATCTTTCCTAAAGGACAGATATTGTTAAATATACATTGAGGAAAATGCCCAACAATGGCAATTTATGTGAAATTCTCCCTAATTTCAGACTCAAATCTTTAGATCAGTGTTTCCCAATTGTATTTGGCCACGGAACCCTTTCAAACTTGAAAGAATTTTGCAGAACCCCTAATAACAGTCTTATATATGGAGCTGAAAAAGTAGACCACAAATAAGTAAGAATAATAATAAACAAATGCTAAACAAGGTAATGAAAGCAGCACAAATGAAAATTGTTTTCAATAAAATTCATAAATACTTAAATATTAATTATTTTTTTTTTAAATCATTAAATGTTATTGTAATGGAATTTTCTCGTGGAACCCTTATTTTCACTTTGTGACACCCCGCGGGGTTTCGTGGAACATGATTTGGAAAACACTGTTTTAGATATTAAATTCTATCTCTATTCTGGGTTATCTATTTGTGTCCAGGATGGGCTAGATCTGTAACATACTACTTGAAAAGAGGAAATGTTCAGATAAGCACAGATAATTAGCCCTCTTTGTCATCATGTTAAGGCCCACAGATCCATTACAATGGGATTTTCATAACTGTGTGCCTCTGGGCATGGGAAGTGGGATCATCCTTTAAATGTGGCTCTCCAAAAAGAGACACATTATATAGCGCCCATCTGCCTTTGTCCACTAAGGCATGGTGAAGACTTCTGCCAAAAAAATAAAAATTCTGCATTGCTAAAGATTGGATGGCTAATGTACATAATTTGATGAATTTATGCATGAATGGCCACACAGCTGCCTGACAGATCTCAGTACAGGAGACCTGACTTCTCTGCCCTTACAGTATCACTGTCACTCTCTCCCTCCTATCTTTTGTATGGCCCCAACGGAAGATGAAAAGTGAGAAGGCATATGTCAGAAACTGCTCTCATTTTCCATCTCACTCGCAGGTCAGGTTATGTGCAGAGGTCACAGGACACTTTATAGCTGTTCCCAGAATCAAAGATGTCACAAACATCCGCCCATCAACTGAACTTAAAATTCATGAGGCTACTTCTGGGTGCAGGTTCCTCTCTACTTAATTCAACATCTGCTATGTATGTGTTGGGATTAATCTTCCCCTTGATGGGTAGTGCATACAGAGACAGAAACTTGCTTGGCCCAGGACAGAAGTGCCTTTTTCTCTTTGGGTGCATCTAGACAACAGTGCTATTTCGGGATTCTCCTGGTATCTCAAAATAGCGTTTTACACATCTTGACAGCGTACCCATTATTTCAAAATAGCTTTCAAAATAATGAGTGCGCTATTCCAACATCCCTGTAAACCTCGTTCCATGAGGCATAAGGGACATTTTGGAATAGTGCTCTATTTTTAAATTTGGCACGGTATAGACAGCGCCAAATTTCAAAATACACTCAAAATAAGCTACTCAAGTTGCATAGTTTATTTTGATCTATGGTTGCAGTGTAGATGCACCTTTGGGAGGGGGCTGATTATGTTCTTCCTACTTTACCTGTGAAATTCCCCTGGACATATGGATTGTTATGATTAGAATAGCCTGTTACTGACGCAAGGAACAGTGCTTTGCCATCTAGTGAATCACTGCATCCCACCTAGTGGCTGCTCTGCTGTGTCTCTTCCTGGTGCCCGTTCCTTGGATTGACTTGGCACTCAAATGAGCCTCCTCCATTATTCTCAGCTGCATCACTTAACCTGATTTACTAATCCCTTCAAAAATCTGGTTCTCTGCACTCACTAACTGAAGGAAGGCAACACAACTGGACCTTGATCTCTGCATGCAGGAGGTAACAGTACTTACTGAGTAGGTCTTAGGCTATGCTGACACCACGTATCGCTTTGGACATATACACATAGCGCCCCCTAGCACAGGAATAAAGCAGCATAACATCGGAATGTTCTGTATACTTGTCTAAACTATCTACATTGCTAGTTTTAGCAGGATAGTGTCTCACTGGCCTCCCCGCTGCTTGAGCAAGTCCCTTTGTCAGCCGACGGTCAGGGCAGTGTGTGTGTGTGTGTTTCCAAGAAAAGGTTTAACGTCCGTGTCTTTACTGCTAGGACCGGGTCCCGCAGAGAGTAGCCAGCAGGCCAACAGACGCCCCTGTTTATAGGAAGAGCTTATTACACCTCAGATTTTAGCTGCTAGGATGCAAAAATCCTTCGCAGCGGGCAGCCTAGGACAGACTGAGAGGTGCCCCAACGGACCTGTCACCTGGGAGTGACACAGATCCAAACGCCCAAGCTCTTCCTATACCTGTCCCTTATGACCGGCTGAAGTTCTTTAAATTGTGCTTGGTTCTGTTACAGCAACTGAAGGAGTCAGGTTAAAGACTTAAACAGTTACAGGTTTATTAAACAAGCTTATAAATCATATGGTTACAATGGCTATTGCTCTATTTCTTAACTGCTAGCAAATATAGATCTTAAAAATGGTTACAAAGAAAATAAAGATAGAAAATAGAAATAATGGTACCAAGTGACAGCTTAATCTTTAAAGAGCTCTAAATCTATGTGTACACTTAAGACAAAGGACCACATCCAGGTACAATTTTTACCCCCTTCTGTGCCTCTCGACTCCAGCGGGTCAAGCCAGGGCCAGTCCTCAATTCCTAGGAAAGACGAATACGAGGTGGGCGTCGCCGTGGAACCTCGGGAGGTCAAACACCTAACCCGACCAGCAGATAGATGGTAGATTGACACTCAGAGTAAATGTGCTGCTGGACCCATCTTTATACCCATAGGGGCCCGTATCCTCTTTCTTATCTAAGATGCCAGATTGTGTTGGTTCGCCTTTGTGACGCTAGTTCTTACAAGCAAGTTTCAACTTAATTTACACTTGCAAGAGAGATAACTAAATTGTGAGTACTAAACATTTTTACTGGGCGAGAGATTCCTCCCCCGCGGACGGCTGTGTGTTCGTGATCAATATGGGTTCAGTCAAGGACACTCCTCTGCAGCCTCTTGGTCAGCAACTGGCGATATCTCTGTTTACAGCCATTCAGGGTTACAGCAGCCTGCCATATCCAGGCAAGCAAAGATGGATGTTACAGGGGTTCCTGTCTGGCTACATTCCACCCCTGATACGACACACCACGCCCAGGATACAAGATGGCGGTGATACCAGCACCTTTTGCCCACCTTGGGGAATCTAAAAGTGCCCGATGGCCGGAATAGAAGGTTCAGGATCTAGGAATTGACTAGGTTCTTTCCTAGTGCTGCATATCAAATGTGCACAGAAAAGATAGCTACATTAACTAGGTGTTTCACAATACATAGGGTTATGCAGAAAATGATTACAACAATTACAATGGTTAGAACAGTGGTTATAATGGAGTGTAGGAAAGGAGTTAGGAAAATCCCAGCTGTTGGGCTAACCAATTTAGCCATGAGATGTTTACATTTTGGTTACTGCATGTCTTACCCCATACTGTCCGTTGCCACTTCCCTTGCCTCCCCCAAAGTTATTTTGAGGATTGGTGGTCGCTGTCATCGAACCACATCGGTCTCCATTGGAAGATGTCACTTTTGTTCCACCAGTTGTTTGGGCTGAGAGGGACGAACTCGATTCCCAGTCCAGTAGAGGAGTCAAGGTGTTCTGGTACAGCAGTAGCAGTTGGGATGAGGAAGAAGACCATGGTGAGTTGAAGTACCATGTCTTGCTTCAGCTTAGGTTTTTCCCATAGTTCAGACTATAACTGACAACAGCGGTTGCAAGCGCTATAACAGCAAGCGTATATATACAAAAGTTTATGGTGGTTTCCGGATCCACACCAGCGTTGGGAGGGATACATCCCACTGGAGCACTGTTCGGGGCCATTGCCTCAGTTTCCTGTAATAAAACATAAGGTTCGCCGGTCTTGGATACAATCCAAGCCTTAGTAATGGTTATTGGTGTTAGCCCAGCGTCTGCAGTGGTCCAGACTCCTTTTCCCTTGTAGGAGTGCAGTACGTGGGTTTGCATTCCCAAACTGGGGTGTTTGATTACCACAGTGTCTCCAGGTGCATATTTAGAATCTTTGAGTGGTATAGTGTGGTTAGGAGAGGTTCTCCTGTAGGAAGAATCCTTACTGATCGGACTGCCCGTAGGGTCTGCCAATTGTTTAATCTTTGCACCACAGTATTTAATCTGTTTCCCATTTGCCATCTGTGGGCCTTAAGTGGGCTTTCAACAGACCATTCCAGAGTTCGACCATGCCATTAGACTGGGTCTCCTGGGGTGTTGGGACAAGGGCTATTAAGCGTTTAGTCCCATGATCGAGACAACCCTGTTGCTACTTGGGTTGGGTAAGCAAAAACCAATTCCTGAAACAATTTCTACTCCAGTAAAAACATACTTCCACCCTTGCTTACTGGTGGGTAGTGTACCAATATAATTTACTTGCCAGGTTGCCCATAGTACTTTCCCATCTTTTAGTTTGGCAAACCGTTGCCCTTCTGTTATATGTTTTCTGAGTTCAGCACAGAGGGTGCAAGCTCGCACGGTTTTTGGCTTGTTGGTGGGTAATAGGCCACCCCCTGGCATTTGCCTGCCGCATCAGCTCATCACTTTCTGTGTGTCCCAAGGTTTCATGTAGCCAAATGTACAGGCGTTCCCAATCCATCTGTGCTGCTGCATCTGCTAAGTTATTTAGCTGTGCAGCCGGGGTGTCATTCTTTTGGTGAGCTGACACATGACCTATGCTTAAGGCATGTTGGGTTGCATGCTGGTATATCCATTTCCAGTATTTCAATCCTTAAACAGGCTTTCCCCCTATTTCCCAGTTATTATTCTTCCAGTTAGTTATCCACTGGGTGGCTCCAGCCCATACAGCTTAGGAGTCAGTGTAAATGGTACTGGCACCTGCCTCACAAGCTAGTTTGATTGCTGCCAGCTCTGCAAGCTGAGCTGTTCCTCTATGTTTGCAGTCAGGGGTGCAGCGGATGTGTCTGCTGAGACCGCCGCAGCCTTCCCTGTCCACTTTCCTTCTGTTCACCTGTGGAGATATTGTTAACATTCTCCTAGCTTAAACAATTACTACACTATTATCCTTTCACTAAAACAAATATCCTACACACAACAATATTTGCAATACGTATTACAATTAAGACACACAAGACAAACTTGGACAGAACACAAACTTATTATGTCATGACACAGAACCATGGTTTTTGTTGTTGTTGTTGTTTCTTCAGCTGGCACCAGCGCTTTTTGATGATCTGAAAGACAAGAAAACATTCCTACCTCGGGGGTGGCCCATTATAACTTAAAATACTGCCTAAGATCTGCTAGGGGAACCGGTTACAGCTAGTTCCTTACCACTTCCATGGGCGAGTGAGCTGCAACTTTCCAAGAACAAGGGCGCTTCATCGGTACTCGTGACCTTCCACTCCCTTGAATTACCTCAGAGTTGCTAGCCCTCCCAACAGTGGCATGCCTCAGTTTCCTCTTGTACCACAGATCAGGCTTAATGTGTGAAGCTATAATGCTTTTCCTTAGCACAAGGTGTTGGTTGGCCAGTTACTGTTCCAGCAAGCAAAAAGCTTTTATTTTCCTGAAAAGAATCATATGTACAATGTTACAGGCCTACTTATGAGGGACAGTGGGTTTCACACTCTTCAGAACAGACAGGCAGTTTGCACCCACTCACAACCTTGGATCTGAGAGCAAGCCAAAAGTGTTATCAACTCAGCCTTGAACAGAGACACAGTGAAGTTTCAGAGTTTGGATTCTTAAAACAATAACTTGTTTTCTTAGAGAGCAAATTTAACCTTTAAGAGTTGAATGCCCAACACAAGCACTAACCAATTTGTGCCTTGTCTGTTTGCAATTTTAAGCAAGAGGACATTATCTAAAACAAAATAAAACTAGTTCATTTGAAACTTACAAAATAGAGTTACAGTATATAGAGCTCATTCTTTTATGAAGTTAACCAATTAAGTTTCAATAGAATCCCTAATTTTCCTTTTCGCATGCTTTAACAAAAGTGTCCGTAGACAAATGTTTACATTTGATTGTTTCTTTGCCTAGATGGTTTGCACACTGCTTAAGACAGAGGCTGCAAAGAAACGAGGTGTCATTTTTAATGCAGGTTTCCCTTCACATATTACAACCATCGCTCAATTCCTTCCACACTCCCACGGAGTCCACTTTTTACCTTCACATTCCCTCAAATCACTTGCTTTGTCTTTTCAAAGAAAACGTTCCTCATTCCTAGTAACTTTCCAATGTCTGTATTACTTTCCTTATTTCTTTAACTATGCCCATAGGGCTCCAAACTTCTTGCCTTCCCTTTTCACATGCTTTTTCCTTCTTATGATCTGTCCTGATTCCTGCTAAATGACTTTTCCCAATGACACAGGTGTATCTAGTATTAATTCGGTAAGGAGGGTGGACTTTCCAATTAGACCCCCACACACCTCCTGATTCCTTTCAATAGGTAAATCCGAATGTTTATTATTGCAGTCAGCTATTACTAATTTTTAAACTTCTCAGTATAGGGTTTTCATAACATCCATGCTGCAGCAGAGTCTGTGGTGTAAATAGAGTGCTCATCTTTGGACAGTCATTTTCTTTTGGGCTACTCCCGGTGACAAATCCTTTCCCTCCAATATGGGCTTAATGATTGGGAGAGGAGTGTGAAGTGTTATGGCTTGAGCTTAGGTTAGCTCCTCTGTTTCCCTTAGTGCTGTGTAGGCTGCTAAAGCACTTTTAATAAAGCATGTAATTTGACTGTGACCCCTGCCATGACTTCGAGCCAAATTGTATGGGACGGCAGGCATACAATTGTCCCAAATTGTCCCAAATTGTCTGCAGGAAAAGACTCCCCCAATAGGAAAAGACTCTGGCAGTGGGACAGTGGTGGGGAAAACTTTGCTATCGGGAAAGACTCTAGTAGTGGAGAAAGGCTGCCTGCTTCCCACTACTGGAATCTACCCCACCACAGGAAAAGACTCCTCTAGTGGGGAATGGCTCTGGCAGCTGAGAGGCAGTAGGAAAAGGCTGCCAGTGCCCACTGCTGGAGCCCTTCACTGCCTCAGGGAAAGTCTCTGGCAGTAGGGAGCTGTTGAAGCTTGCCCTGCAGCCTCACCTAACTGCCTGCAGCATCCCGACCTCTCCAGGGGCCACAGGAATATGCCGGCTATTTCTAGGAGTGGGGCAGGGGCAGGTCAAGCAAGGAGGCTGACTTAACTCGGCTGCACCACCAGACTTTTAACAACCTAATATCTCCTGGTTTGGCTTCAATAGCGTCCATGAGATAGAGCCTGATTTTAGGAGACTCCTGGTGAAACGGGGACGGTTGGCATCTCTATTCCCAACGGGCTCCAGTAAGAACTGGATTTTTGTTTTTGTGATACAACTTGCCTTTTGGCATTGCTTTCCTCATGGAGATGCGGGACAGGGGCCTGCTTGGCTATGGTGCCTGTTCTTTTCCAGTCTTGCCTGGGGACAAAGCTTAGAAGATGAACCTGCCAGGCCTAAGTTGAGTGAGAGACAGCCCTCTTCCCACAGAGCTGGCCATGCTCCCCAGTGAGATACCTGAGAAGGGTGGGAAGTATGAGACAGAGACCTTATCTTTAGCACCTTCGCCATTCTCTGCCTAGCTCCCTCCTGTAGCCTGCAGGGGCACCAGCAGCTGCAAATGCTTTAGAAGAGCAAGGGGAGCTGAGGGGACAATCTCAAAAGACAAAAGCAGCTTTGGCTACAGCTGGGAATTAGACATATTATGTGAGATGTATTGTCAGGCCCTATCAGAGGGGCGGAGGCAGGAGGGCCATTTAGCCTGGGCCTCAGGAGACAAAGGGGCCTCAAATGTTGACATTTTTCTATTTGTTATACATCTTGATGTTATAACAGAGACAACAAAAGAAGCTATATATACCTGCAACAAATTGAACATAAGAATGGCCATACTGGGTCAGACCAAAGGTCCATCTAGCTCAGTATCCTGTCTGCTGACAGTGGCCAATACCAGATGCCCCAGAGGAGGGATCACAACAGGTAATCCTCACATGATCCCTTTCCTGTCACCCACTTCCAGAGAAAACTCTGGATTTTATCATTGTGGGACCTTGGGCCTTTGCCAATTTTTTGGTCACATTCAAGTTTTCATCTGTGAAACTGGAGACTGGAGTAGCTTCTGTGATCAGTGAGTCTACATTGTGAAACGCTGTTTACAGTCTTTGCATAGTTTAGAGGTTTTGAAAGTTATAATTAATTCTGTTACTGTAAAGTGATTTTGCTTGGTCTGAAGATGAGTTTAACCTTTAAATTAGATGTTTATCTCTTCACAGATGTTTTTATTCCTGTTTTTTCTTATATGTCTTTGTATACAATAACCATATCAGGCTCAGTTGTAAGCTACCTCTTTGTCCAGTTTTAGATTCAACTTTAAAGACTTTTTTTGCGATAAACTTTTAATTCTAGTTGTTTAATAAACTTTATATCTAACCTGGCAATCACCCTGTGTTCATATTCATAATAATGTACCAGTTATTAGAGGAATTTAATAACAGGAACATGTTAGCAGACAAAATTTCAAGACTTTGAAATAAGGCTATAAGGGATGTAGTAAATAACACTCCAAACCATTATTATATAATATTCATTGTGAATATACAATTAAATTTTTGTATAACCAATAGCCTTTAGCAAATTAATTTATTGTGTGTTCCACTGTTTTAAAAGAACCCCTTTAAAAATGAAGTGAAGATTTGAAAGTGGTGCAAGTAAAAGATGTCAAAAGCAACAGAATGAAGCAGCAGTTGAGTTTAAAGCCCCCTTGTAGAAAAGACCCCTCAGCCATTAACTGTTGACTGTACTGAGAGTGACATTTCCAGTTCTGATGATGAAAACTTCGTATCCACTAATGACATTTCAATGCCATTTGCCTCAAAATGAGGAGGTTATTAACTAAGACACAGTAATGCCAACAGTAGCGATAGATGCAGAATCTACTCTCGATTTAGAGGCTATGCAGGCAGAAAATGAGGATCTCAGAGATGCTGTACAGCAAGAGGAAGAACTTAGGACTAGCACAGGGCACAATTTAGCAACAGTGGCATCAGAATCTGATATTGGACTTCTTGATAAGAACAAAGTTACCCAAATGCAGTCATTTCTCAAAGTTAGTTGTTTTCAGATTCCAAGTAATATACTGAAAGATGTGGAAAATCATGCTTTGCCTACTCATCTGCTGACAAAAACTCTTCCAAATGGAGAGATCTACACAAGAGACTGGCTCTCCTGGACTGGCTCTGCTGGAGCATGGAAAAGCAGTACCCTGTTTCATTTTTAACAGTAATACTTCAAATTCATCAGTACTGTCTGATCCATCTGGTTGGAGCATCAGTAGAGGTTGGAGGAAGTTGAAAGACCAAATACCTGCACATGAAACTTCAGTATCGCATAAAGATAACTATGTTACATGGAAATCAGCTAATAGAGCAGCACTAGCTGAAATAAACACAGAAACTGATAACTGGAAAAAACTCCTTGAGCGCATATTGAATGTCATTCTTTTTCTTTCTGAACGGGGATAGGCTACATTAGATGTTGAGAGGGGTAACATTGAATGACTTCTTAAATATATTCAAAAGATTTGTGATCAATGGCACACATCGCTTTCTGAGTTCAAAGAGGTAGCACAGGGTATTGACTTTTCATCTGAGTTTTGCACCAATCGCAGCCTATCATCTCAATCTGATGCAGAAAGGCACTATCAAGTCAATGGTTTTTTTTGTTATTATTGACTCCATCAAATCTGGTCTTACATGTCAATTTGAGTCACTGTGACAAATCTGTACCCTTTTTGGATTCCTTTGGGAGTTCAGAGAACTAAGCGATGAGATCTATATTCAGTGGCTGAACAGTTTCAACAAAGGAATAACGATGAAATTTCAAGTGATCTCTGTGATGAGATCGTCTTCCTGAAATGTATACATTCCACCAACTTTAAATTGGACTTCAAGCCAAAAGAACTGCTTCAAGAAATATTCAATCTTGGCCAGTCAACTGTATTTCCTAATATCACAATTGCATTACGTATTTTTGTCAGTCTTCTTGCATCAGTGGCTTCAGGTGAATGCACATTCAACATGTTAAAACAAGTAAAGAACTATCATTGTTCTACAATGGGACAAGAGCATTTGAATGGGCTCACAATGCTTAACATGAACAGTGATGTTGCACCTAAATTAGATTTTTCTTCAATTATAAACAAGTTTGCACACAACAAAGCCAGAAAAGCATTCCTAAAATGAAGAGTTTTACTTGCAGTGGAAACTCACAATTAAAGTTACATTTTTAATATACATGCTATTGGTATAATGACTTAATTGTTAATAAGTCATTAATGTAAATTAATGTCTCAGGGGCTGGGGCTGGGGCTGGGCTGGGGCCTCTAAACTCAAAGGCTACGTCTAGTTTGGCATGATTTTCCGCAAATGCTTTTAACGGAAAAGTTTTTCCGTTGAAAGCATTTGTGGAAAAGAGCGTCTAGATTGGCACGGACGCTTTTTCGCAAAAGCACTTTTTGCGGAAAAGCGTCCATGCCAATCTAGGCATGATTTTACAAGAAAGCCCGATCGCTGTTTTAGCCATCGGGGCTTTTTAAAACACTTTTTAGCTATCTACACTGGCCTCTTGCGCAAATACATTTGCGCAAGAGGCTACTGAGCAGGGCAGCATAGTATTTGCGCAAGAACACTGACAATCATACATTAGATCGTCAGTGTTCTTGCAAATCAAGTAACCAGTGTAGACAGCTGGCAAGTTTTCTCAAAAGCAGCTGCTTTTGCGGAAAAACTTGCCAGTCTAGACACAGCCAAAGTGTCTGGGCCTCTGTCATTCTCTGAGAGGTCCTGTGTATTTGTTAGTCAGAAATTTGATATTAAGAATGGAATTTCTTCAGAAGTGCTCTGTGGAAGGGAGGCTGGGCTGAGCTGCTGGCTGTGGGAGGCAGATTAAACTGCAGGGAACTACAGAAGACATGGACCCCACACTGCAAATAGGCTGAAGTACCCATTGCACAGTATCTGTGAATTCCAGCACAGTGGAGGGGGGAAAAAAAGAAATTTGCAGGGGTACTCTACCCTTGCATCTCTGAATCTAGATAATATTGTATGACTGAGTGGTGAAGAACATGGCCAATAAGGGTCTGAATAGTACTGTATGATCAATATGGTTGCTTGGGCTAGCCTCATGGGGAATACATTACTGGATATTTTTGTGTCTTTAATTCAAAAGTAGAGTGGCTATAGTGAGACAAAAAAATCTTCCCTTTGTTATTTTCTTTCTTGTATAAGGTGCTTATTTATATCCTGAATTTTCTATGAGCTCCATGAAGATGAACCTGTGTCTGCAGGTACCCCCCCCTCCCCCCCGGCTCTAATGGGCCTACACATACATAAGAATGCAAGGCTCAGAAGTCTGCCTGTGCAAACCTTTTTGGAAGATCAGAGCTGTAACAAGTGTGGTATAAATATCTTGATTATTGACGAAGAAATAATATTATTTCTAAGGCACTTCTCTATCTCAGTTCCATGCCAGAATTCTTGTAGCCCTCTACAGCTCTTAGAAGCATAATGAAATAATATACAAGTATTCAATTAAAATAGTATTCTACTAGTTTATCTGGTGGTCCTTTTTAGCCTTAAATTCTACAACTCTATGAGAAACTAAAAATTTGAAATAAGTTGGCTGGGAGGCTGTTGGAGCTCAAAAAGGCAAAGAAGATTTGGGAGGGAAATGTAATATGGTTGACAATAACCCCATTAAAAAGCAACTTTCAAATGGTTTGGGGGTGTTATTTTGGTGAAGAGAGTGTGTCAGATGTAAATCAAAGTTGACTGAATTCCATATCCTAAAGTAGGTGTATGCGATATGTAAGAGAAAAAATAGCACTAACAGAGTTGACATTAATAAGCAAGTATGATATACATTTTTGTGACCCAATGTCCTAAGAAATTGAAAATGTTTTAAACAAAGCTTTTCCTCTAAATTACTGGCTTTCATCCAGTCCAGACCAATAGTGACCAAATATTATTATCTAATATCTATTTTTTAATCAATGTGGAAGGAGCTGTTGATCTCAATTCAGTTCCTAATGAACAGGTGTCCATTCCAAAAGAACCAGCATAATTTGTACCCAGTAGACAGACTTAACTGAGATGCTTATGACTAATTTAGCATGAAGTCTAAAGTGCTAATTCAGCAGAACATTTAAATACATGCTTGACTTTAAACACGTGGGTGAATGAATCCATTCCTCTTCAGTAAAACACTTAAGTATGTGCTTGAGTGCTTTGCTGACTTAAACCCATTAATCCTTTAACAATAGTATGTAACATTTACATAGTACATTTCATTTATAGATCTGCAGAGGTGATATCTGGTGGAGAAGTGGCAAGAAATTTGTCCTGCCAGTGACTCAGGTTTACTTTTTCTATGGATGAACCGATACCTACAGAACTCTCAATCTGCCACCTTTGACAAGCACTAAAATAAAGTCAATGAAATTGACAAAGCAGCATCAGTTTCCTAGCTTCTTGTAATTTTGTTTTTGCTTTGCTGTAATTTGAGGGCAGGAGTTAAAGAATTGCCTAGTTCCCAGATGTAAAGAAAAATATATGGAGGTAGGGGAAGTGACAAAAGTCACTTAGGTAGGAGAAGTAAAAGTCATCTGAGAAAAATTGTCAAAAGAAATGTGTCTTCGTGATTATTTTCTCTCACATGAGGACTTTCAATGAATGTGGTATGTTACTTGTTGAGAGAAAGCTAGAACTTACTTTTAGAGGACCTGGGGAGTTTGTTCTGACCACATTCTAGAACATGAACATATGTCCTTGGAGGTGTTGTGAAGGTTATGGAATGACTGACGGTAAAGATGGCACAGTCACCACTTATGTGGGAAAAAGGGATCTCAGGAATAGTTTCACAGAATCATAGAAGTTTAGGGTTAGAAGAGACCATAAGAGGTCATTTAGTCCAACCCCTGTTCAAAGCAGAACCAATCCCAGCCAGGGCTAAGTCAAGCGTGGCCTTAAAAACCTCTAAGAATGGAGATTCCAGCACCTCCCAAGGTAACCCATTCCAGTGCTTCACCACCTTCCTAGTGAAGTAATTTTTCCTAATATCCAACCTAAAACTCCCCCACTGCAACTGAAGATCATTGTTTCTTGTTCTGTCATCTGCCACCACTGAGAACAGCCTCTCTCCATCTTCTTTGGAACTCCCCTTCAGGTAATTAAAGGCTGCTATCAAATCTTCTCTCATTCTTCTCTTCCATAGACTAAATAAGCCCAGTTCCCTGAGCCTCTGCTCATAAGTCATGTGCCCCAGTCTTCAAATAACTTTTGTTGCCCTCCCCTGGACTCTCTCCAATTTGTTTCACATCCTTTCTATAGTAGAGGTGGGGGCAAAAACTAGCTTCAGTACTCCAGATGTCACCTCAGAAGTGCCAAATAGAGGGGAGTTATCACTTCCCTCGATCTATAGGCATATTCAGCTGCATTAGTAGAAGCACTGCCTTAGCTTTTTTGACAACAAGGGCACACTATTGATTCTTGTCCACTGTAATTCCCAGGTCCTTTTTCTGCAGAACTGCTGCTTAACCATTCGGTCCTCAGCTTGTAGTAGAACATGGGTTTCTTCTTTCCTAAGTGCAGGACTCTGCACTTATTCATGTTGAACCTCATAATAGTTCTTTTGGCCTAATCCTCCAATTTGTCTAGGTCACTCTGGACCCTATCCCTATCCTCCAGCGTATCTATTTGCTCCAGTTTAGTATCATTGACAAACTTGGATATATCACCTCTACCACTTTCCCCATATCCAGAGAGCCAGTTATGTCATTCACAGAAGGCAATTGGGTTGGCCAGGCATGGCTTGCCTTTGGTGAATCGATGTTGGCTATTCTTGATCACCTTCCTCTCTTCCAAGTATTTCAAAATTCATCTAATTATTGACACTGATGCCTTATATTATCACCTTCCTATATCTGAGTTCCCCAAATCCTTCCATCAACTATTAACACTATAGCGGTTGTGTAGATATTTTAATAGATTATATTTGTATTTTCCTTTATTAAAATATTATAGGTATCATTAATCTTTCTTTTGGATTATATATTTCCTCTTGACCATTTAAGTTTTCTGTGTTTCAATTACCCTCATATATATAGTAGCCCAATGTCTGTGACTGTAATGCTGAAATGCTGGCTGTTCCCTCTGGGCGGCGCTGTTGCCTTCTGCCGTGGTGCTCGGCTGACTTCTGCTCCGCTCAGCCAGGCTGCTGCGTGGGCGCAAGCGGCACAAGTGGCCGTTTGGGGTCCGCACTCCCCAAACGGCCGCTTGCTCCCATGCGGCGGCCTGGCTGAGTGGCGCAGAAGTCAGCTGAGCGCCACGGCTGGAGGCAACAGCATCGCCCAGAGGGAACAGCCAGGGGGCGGGGCTGGATGAGCGTGTGTCTCTGACGTCAGGAAAGGGCGCCGGATTCAAAAGGAGGAAAGCGGAGCAGACACAGAGGACGCGGAGAAGACAGAGAGGAGAACGGAGGAGGCAGAGGACAGAGAGAGAGAGAGTGAGAGAGACACAGCAGGAGGAGGAGAAGAGAAATACAGAGTGAGAGGCGGGAGGGGGAGAGGAGAAAGAGAGAAAGCTGGAGAGAGAGGCAGGAGGCGGAGGAGAACTGAGAGAGAGAGGGGGAGGCAGTAGGAGGAGGAGAGAGAGAGAGAGAGACACGGAGCGAGAGACCGGAGGCTCAGGAGAGAAGACCGATGTGGAGGAGAGACCTGAAAATCCTGTCTTATGAAGGGCTAATTGGCTAGTTTGTAAAATAATAATACAATAATTATAATACTTTTAATTTTTTTTACCCTTTATACATACACTGTACATACACTGCAAAGTCTTAAAGGCATAGACATCTGATAGTGTGTTTGTGCATCAAACTGGGACCCTGATCTTGGTTGAGGCTGCTAGGCACTACTGCAACACAAATACATACATCAATAAATAAAAGCAACTTAATAATAGTGACCAATTGCTGTCATTAAAGAGTCCAGCTATATTTCTTTTCTCGGAATTTGTTGTAGACCCTGATTTCCAGGGCAAATTCCTATTTGGATACATTCCATTTCCTTAATTCCTTGTACAGTTTTAAGGGACTAATGCATTTTTTAAAATTCCTGCCCCAAGTTGTCATGTACTGTTACTCCATGCTCTTAAATACCCATCCTATTTCATTCTATGACTTAATACATTTCAGTGGTGGTTAGAAATATAAAGCATTAGTTAGTAACACATTCAGGGATCTTTTAGGATGGAAGATGCCATAGAAATGTAAAATGCTATTCTTATTATTCTAATTATCCTAATACATGGCCACTAGAACCATCCCAATAAAAAAATTGCTGCAGTTGAACACTGTTTCTATCGACTTATTTGATTTATGGAGCATTTTCATTTTTTCATTGTGGCATTATTGAAAATTTGGCTTCCAGTTTTGTTCCTCCTTAATTGATAAAATTCCAGCTGACTTGCAGGAAGGGCGCAGTCCTATGCTTCATTCTGCAATCATCCGTACTGTAAATTAGTTATGAGACACGGAATCATCCTCTAATATGGCCCAAAAGGTTTTTGAGAAAACTAATGTAGAAGTAGGCATCCCAAAGCTCTCTCTGGCTGGGGTTCCATCATACGAAAAGAATCTGTTCATTTCCGTGAGATGCTAAAATGAATTGCTAAGACTGCCTCCTTAACTAAATTGCTTCTTAGGGTATGTCTATAGTGGGCACTTATTTCAAAATAACTTATTTTGAAATAATAACGCCTGAAATAATAATTTTGAAACAGTGCGTCCACACTACAAGTCAGTATTGAAATAGCTCAGAATTATTTTGAAATACTGCGTCCACACTCATTGGAGCCTACATCAGATTTAAAGCCCCTGGAAGCACTCCAGGGAGGGCACCAGGAGAAGCACTTCCTGTGGCTGCTTGCTGAGGCTAGATGAGACACATGCTTTCAGGGGCTCCTCTCTGTGGCCGCATCTCACACGTCACTCCTCCACTGCCTGCCCCCTTGTGGGACACCAAACTCTTGAGGACGCCGCAGCGCGGACACCATGAAGCCGGAGCTGCTGCAAAGCAGTGCCAGGCTCACAGAACTTCCGCATGTGGAAGGCCACCTTCCTGGAGCTCTGCAAGTGGCTCACCCCTGCCCAACCCGCATGTGACCTGCCATCCCCGTGCAGAGGTGTATCGCCATAGCGCTCTGGAAGCTCACCACACCAGACAGCTACCACTCGGTCCGGAGCCAGTTCAATCCATGGCTGGGGCTGTGCTCCTGCAGGTAGTGAAGGCCATTAATAACATCTTGCTGTGAAGGGCCATCACTCTGGGGAATGTCCACATCATCGTGGATGGCTTTGCTGCCATGGGCTTCGTCAACTACGGGGGGGCCATAGACAACACTTATATCCCCATCCTGGCCCCCAACCACCATGCCTTAAACTATATCAACAGGAAGGGGTACTTCTCTAAGGTGCTGCAGGCCCTGGTGCACTACAAGGGATGGTTCACGGACATTTATGTCAGCTGGTCGGGAAAGGTGCACTATGCCTGCATCTTCCGGAACGCCTGTCTGTTCCAGAAGATGCATGCTGGCACTTTTTCCACTGACCGCACCATCAGGGTTGGGGTCATGGGCATGCCGACCTGCATCCTGGGTGACACAGCCTACCCCTTGCTTCCCTGGCTGATGAAGCCCTACACAGGCAGCCTGTACCCCACCAAGGAACATTTCAATGCCAGGCTGAGCAGGTGCTGCAGTGGTTGTGGAGGGTGCCTTTGGCTACCTAAAGGGGAGGTTCAGGAGTCTCCTCACCTGCCTGAACCTGAGTGAGTGCAACAACCCCTATGTGGTGGCAGCCTGCTGTGTGCTCCACAACCTCTATGACAGCAAGGGGGAGACTTTCCTGCCAGGGTGTGAGGTTGGGGGCTGAGGCTGAACAGCTGGCCAGGGCTTACAAGCTGAGGCCTTGAGGGAGAGTTTCAGCCAAGGCCACCTGTGGGACTCTTCCCCAGGCCTCTTCACAAGGGGTCCCTTCACAAGGCCTTTGTTCCCCAACCTCTCCCTTCTCCTGCCCTCCCTTCCCACATCTCCCCTCCCCTGCAGAGCAAATAAAGAAGCTACTTTTTTTGGAAAAAAACAACTCTGTTACTCTGTGTGTTGGGGGAATGTACAACAGGAGAGAAATTGGGGAAAGAACCTGGGGGCGGGAGGAGGGGAGCTCAGGGATGGGGCTGGGACTGGTGCCTGCCTTGGCTGCTTGGAAAGCTTCAGCTGTCTGAGTGGTCCCACCGTCATGTGTTCTGGGGCCCTGGCAGCCCCGGGGGGGCTAGCAGGGGAAGCCAAAGGGGGGGGCGGGTCAGGGCCAGGGAGTTGGGTGGGGAGGGGACAGGGATGTGTCTGGTGGCCTTCTCCATGCACTCAGCCATGCGCTCTATCACATAGGTGAGAGAGGAGCACATAGCTTCTTGCTGGTGCTCCAGCTGACAGCAGAAGCTTTCCACTGCTTCCAGTCAGCCCAGTGCTCCTGCTGGTCAGCAGTCGGCTCCTGGCACTCCTTGTCGAGCCCCCAGATGAGGGACTGGAGGCAGGCCATCAGGTCCCACAGCAGGTCTTCCTGGGTTCGCTTCCTCTGGCGGATCCCGCAGAGTCGGGAAGATAGTTTGGGAGGTGGTAGACACGGCACACTCACAGCTGGCCCAGCTGTGAAGGAAAGTTACAAGGGCAGTCATCCCAGGAGACACTGCGTACGAAGCCTAGTCTTAACCTCTGCGCCGACACCAAACATCTTGGTTCAGATGATGGCAACGTGTTTCAAGCAAGACCATCTGTTGCCTAGGCAGTGGGGACTTTCCTGCAGGGGCATGGATGTCCCAAGGGAGCTTCACTACACCCACGTCCCAGGGACAAGCAGGCATGGGACAATGTCGATCAGGCCAGGAGCTTGCATGTTGGGGGGCGGGGGGGATGGGGCAACTCGGCTGCTTTCTGTGTCCCACATACACCAGATCCGACACTGGCGACATCCTGCAGAGAGAGGAACTTCTCTCACTGTTCGCTGGAGGAGGAAGGTATTGGGGAAGGGGCGTGTGAGCGGCGGATGCTGCTTGCCGGAGAGTGCTACTGGGGTCCCCTCCTCTTTCTCCCTTCTGGCAGGTTCCCATGCAGGGGATCAGTGTCCTCCACATTGCCGTGCTTGACCGGAAGCAGATGCTGCCTGAGGGCGGGCATGAGCCTGTGCCGCGTGCAGCACTGCTGTCTGGTTCCATGACCCCAGCCTCCTTAGTGGTGGTTTGTCATGGGAAGGTGTCCCACCACGGAGGCTGGAGTAAAACAGGCCTCTTCAGGAACCTTGTGAGAAGGAGCGAGGGGTTCCTGTGTGAAAGCATCATAGAGCCGAGTGCTCTGGACTCGTGTTCCATGTGCGCCCACTTGCATAGGCTGCTGTGTAACCCCCAGGCCGAGAGGGCCGAGTGAGGAGTGTGCAGCTCCTCGCAAGCTGTCGCCTGCCACCGGCTGTGTATAGGGAAAGTGATGGAACTCACCTGAAGTGCCTTCGCCAGGATTGTCCGAGGCCTGGGAGACATCCTGGGAGGGGGGCTGGCTCCAGGGCGAGGAGCAGGTCCTGGCTGGTGGGCATGGTGGCCTAGCTGGCCTGCTCCTTCTCCTCGTCATGATCTTCCACAAACCCCCCTTGTGGAGGCTGATGCCAGGTGTGTCCTTGACATACTCAATGATGATGCGGGGTGTGTGTGACTGCCCCCCCCTTTCCAGGATGGCATTGAGCTGCTTGTAATAGCATCAGCTGTGAGTGTTCTGAGTTGTCCCAGAACATCCTCACTGCTCCTTGGCCTTGTAGATCTGCCAGAGCTCTTTTATTTTCCTGCGGACCTGGTTCAGGGCCAATGCATGACATTGGCATTCCTCCTCTGGTGCGGAGATCCTGGAAGTTGGTCTCCTTGCCCAGACTTCGATGTGGCCCAGGATCTCTACACCAGTCCAGGCTGGTGCCCTCTTTTGTCCCTGGCTAGGGGCAGCCGAGGGTGCTGTGGGAGCGCAGGCAGCCATGGAAGGGTCAGAGGGAGCGCTGGGATCGGACATGGCTCCTGGGATGGGAGCTGTGTGGCATGGGGCTGTGAAATGTCCACACATGCCGCAAGCCCTTTTCCTGTAGCCTGCTGCTTTAAGCTCTGCAGGAGAAAGGGAACATTGAAGATGTCATGTGCGTGGCCAGAGCAGCCACAAGTGCAGCTGTGAGAGGCCTCTGGAGGCCAATTATTTTGAAATAGCAGCAGCTGAGTGTCCACACTTACGCTATTTTGAAATAATAATTTCAAAATAAGCATTATTCCTCATGGAAAGCAGGAGTTATTTATTTCAAAATACCCAGCCTCTTATTTCAAAATAACAGGCTTGGTAATGTGGATGCTCCGCTTGTTGTTTCGAAATATGGAGAGTTATTTTGAAATAATTCCCTAGTGTAGACCAAGGCATAGGCACCTTATTCACCATGACCATATTTACAACATAGGCATGCAATCTCAAAACTGCAGCTTAAACTGTGGGCCTCGTGACCAATGATTTCTTGCTAATTACTAGAAATGCTTTTTCCCGTCAGAGATGTGCTTTATTACTTGTTATGACTAAGCTCTGAGAGAGATCTTCACGATGAGGGAAGATTTATGATCCAGGAGACATTTATATTTCCTTTTTTTATTTAGGAAACTGTAAGCACTGGTTACAGCTACAGTTGTAACATGAGCTCATCAAATAAAAATGGAACTGCAAAATTGCTCTGAGATGTATTTGTGTATGCATGTATATTGTTACAGAACAGAAAATCCTGAAACGAGAGAAGGAAAAGTTCACATTTCATTCATACCTTCCTCTCCCATTGGTAATTACTTTGGTATAAAAAGATGTGCTCAGCTGTAAAAAAAGCCTGGGTTACTCATATAGCATTGCTATGGAAGAAGGGGGACTTCATGCAGAGAATATGATGGTAGATCTGATATGCATGCTGACCACTAGCTCAGACTGGTATATTGACAGACATGCCATCATCCTAACAGATGGTCATGAGTAGGGGATGCCAAAATATTATAATCAGGAATCCTACTGTCAAATATATTTTATCCCCTTTGCTTGTGAGCAGCCATATTAATGGATAATGTGGCACACCTATATTACTCCAGCTGAGACCTGCATTAACTTTAAAAAAATCAGATAATTTTGGATTAGTGTTCTTTGCACAGCACCAAAATGAACAATAGTAAATCCTCCATTTTTTGTCAAAGGCTCTAAGAAACTCGCTACAGCCATGTTCTGCAGGATAGTCCAATTTCCTCTGAATAGGTTAAAAAGTATAAATATGTAATGCTTTACACAATGGCTTAGTCTGGACTTTTCAGGAGGGTAAAACTGCCCAAGCTGGAAGGGAAAAATGCTACTACAAAATACTAGCAAAGATAGTTATTAAGGCCTTGATTTAGCAAGGTACTTATCAGCTTGTGAATACCTGTAAACATGTGAGTCGGGGCTGTTAAATTTAGGTTATTGTAGCAATCGAGTAGTCAATAGAATTTGTATCTACTACTCGATAGGAGAAGGCAGTCCCACTCAGTCCTGGCTCGCGCCGAGACCAAAACTTGCTGGGGCGCTGCAATTTAAAAGGCAGTAGGAGCCGCGCAGCCCGCCCCCTGGCTCCTACTGCATTTTAAATTGCAGAGCGCCAGCAGGGTTTGGTCCACAACCTAGCGTGAGCAGGGACTGAACTGGGCTGCCTGCCTGCCCGGCTCCTAAATTTACTAGGAGACAGTGCCGACTTTTAAGCTGGCTCACCCCAGCACCGTCTCCTGTTCCCCCCTTGCTGCCTCTGATATGGGGGAGGGGGAAAAGCAAGTAGCTTATTAGGTAGTCAACTAATCAACTACTCTCTTACATCCCTAATGTGAGCACTCCCACTGAAGTCTATGCACTCATTCATGTACTTAATGCTACACCAGTGCTAAGAACCTAACTGAATAAGTGCCTAATCACTTTCCTCATTTGGGGCTTAATTCAAAGCCCAACAATGGCAAGTCTATTGACTTTAGTAGGTTTTGGATCAGGTCCTGGATGAATCATCTTTCTTTTTATTTGAAATATATTGGTACGCATGAAAACTATGTGCTAGTTTTTGAATAAATACATTCTGAGCCTTAAGAATCATGGTTAAGTTGGAGTTTATATGCATAAAAAAGGCTGTTTCCACAGCTTTCTGGTCACCATGATTTTCTGATATGTTACATCATGTTTCCTCTGATACCTTTTGCATAGGTTGTAGAGCATACAAATAATGAAGGGAGCCATAAAAACTCCACAACAGCTGTAAATTTTGCACAATAGTAAGTTCAAATTACAAAATTAGTGCTTGTGTTTTTATTCCAACAACTTTCTAATGAAGGACATTCACCAACGCCTTCAAAGCAATTCTGAAAGAGAGGCGATCAGAACACAGTTGTATCACCCCTAATTTATGCGTGCAGTTCTTAAACAGGATGGAAAATCCAACTCAGATCTTCTCCCTTTCAATCTATGGAACTCAATCACTTTTAAATAACCATTCCCCTATGTTCCCTATTGATAGCAATGTTTACAGTCTCTTTATATGCATCTTTCTTTAGGTTGACTATTAGCTTGTCAGAAGAAATGTTCAATGAAAAATTACTACTGTAGCTGTAACTATATGAAGAGGGATCTTCATATAGTTTAATTGGCAATCAAACTGTAGGAAAAATCTATTTTTCCTCCTAAATTATGTCAGGATTTTGCTGAATCTATATTTACTTTCAAAATTAAAGTATTATCTAGTAATCTAAAAAGTTCTATACAGTATTTAAATCTATAGAAAAGATGTCTATAAGTTATAGTGAAATCTACATACAAAAATGTTCTGTATGCTTAGATTATAGGTTATAAACCAGACTTAATCTTCCTAAAAATAGGCACTTAAAATAGCCTGAGTTTTGGTCAAAACTAGTGACAGCAGTCACTATCAGCTATTGAATGACTTAAGTGAAATTCTTATTTGCAATGAACCTATCAGATTCCATATACTGCTATACATACCAAATCATATAGTATTCCTTTTCTGGAATGGAAGTAGCTTCTGTCTTCCTTGTTCTTCCTTATCTGCACCACTTCAAAGAAATATACGATCTAGGTTTGTAAACAATAGTTGGAAATTTCCTCCCAGCATAGAGCTCAACTACTGTCTCATGCTCTGAAGAGGAAGCCTATTAACCGTTTTTATCATAAATCCCTCTAAATGGAAGAATAATATTCCACTTCCCTGTAACAAGTTGCTAAAGAAAGCCAGCAGAATTTTGGAGGATGCTAGCCACTGTTAGCTAGGTTGTAAGTCCAAGTAGCTGTTTCATTTATTGTGCTCTAGTGTATTTGTGAACTACAGTGATCTGTGATGGACTACAGTTTTCTTCATCCTTTAGAAGTCATCTTGAGCCACTGCAACTGTCCTCCCTGACACTAACTCCAGGCAGTATATCCTGATGTAGGCCCCATCCTCTTTGCTCCTGAGCCAACAATTTTCATCCATAATGTGCTGGCTGATTCAATAGGAACTTTGTATCTCTCTAAAGCCAGTTCATTATTTCCCTGAATATCCAGGGTACGGAGGAGGTGGTGGATATTGCATTGAAGTCTGTGGAGTTGGGGTATAAGGCGGAGGTAGGTCTGCTGGATATTCCATCTCATATTCATAGTTATATGGTGGAGGAGCCACTGAAAGTGAATGAGAAGAAGAATTAGTTTGAAAAGTATAATTTATCCCCATCAATATGATTTAGGTGATGAAAGTTTCCAGTTAGCTCTACAAACTGTGGGACAAAGCCTGAAGTCTTCTTTTGAGTGTTTCTCAGCAGGATTTTACCTGAATAAGACTGAGTGAAAACTGGTAAGAACTTTAGGTTTTGGTCTTACATGTGATAATGCTATCTAACAAACAGATTTGCTGGCTGGAGGTTTTTGAAAATTCTATTAAAATTGTTCACTATTTTGTCCCTTCAAACCAGCTCTACCTGCTGTCAATTCTATAGAATAGGGTCTATCCCAGGCCAGAAAGCATACATCTGCAGCTCTTACTATTTATTTATATCATGGTAGCATCTGAAAACCCCAGCTGGTGTCAAGGCTCCAGTGTGCCATGCAAATACTCAGAAAGACACAGTCTATGCCCCAGCATGTGGTTCTTCACAGCACCACATCTCCTCGTGGAGATGTCCCAGCTTGACACTACGCTGAGAAGAGGTCAGACAGACTGATGAATGTGAGTGGATGTGAACCCGGATGTGTGTGCACTACCGGGGAAAATCAGATTCTACTGCAAAGGAGAAATAATGGCACTTCCTCCAAGTCTATTCAGAGCTGAAGTGGAGGCAGAAGGAAACATTGCCACTACAATCTGAGGGGTAGGGGAGGAAAGGAAAGAAATATTTTCTCAGAGCCTACTCCATTTCCTAAACACTGCTACTGCTGAAACATAAAACCCTCCTCAGAAAGGATGTTCATAACAGAGATAAGGAAAATAGAAAACTAATAATTAATGCCTCTTACTGAGAAAAGCCTTGTGGTGGGAAAGTCTAGAGACTCCATTTTGTTTTTGCAAACTGGGGTGACTATTAGATACCAGCATTGCTCTTTAGCAATTTGTAATTTTTTTCTTCACGCAGCACACAGTCAACCTGTGGAACTCCTTGCCAGAGGATGTTGTGAAGACCAGGTCTTTAACAGGGTTCAAATAAGAACTAGATAAATTCATGGAGGTTAGGTCCATCAATGGCTATTAGTCAGTATAGGTAGGAATGGTATCTTTAGCCTCTGTTTATCAGAGACTGGAAATGGATGACAAGAGAAGGATCACTTGATGATTATCTGTTCTGTTCACTCCCTCTGGGGCATCTGGCATTGGCCACTGTGGGCAGACAGGATACTGGGCTAGATGGACCTTTGGTCTGACCCAGTGTAACCGTTCTTATGTAATTGAGAATTCTAATGAGTCCTAGCGTGCTCTTTGTTACCCAACTCTCTATGTCGTGCAAAGCAACGTTGCTATAATGAGGCTGATTATAGCCATTTCATGCAGCTGAAAAGTACAGGTGTGAGGGGGAAGATGGATACAATGCACATGGGAGACTGCAATATGGATACATGCACAAATACTAACCATATAGTGAAATGGGGAGGTTGTCTGGCAAATACAGTTTAATCTGGAGTGATATTACCTGTGCTGCAGAACCCCAATATGGTCTGGAATACCATTTGTAAGGCAATATATATATAAAACAAAACACAAAACCCTTCGCAGGTAATTCCAATAAAGTTGACAAAATTAGACCATAAAATAAGACACACTTCCCTAGTTATAGGCAACTTTATAAAATTAGCCCAGGTCATACAATTAATACAAAAATACAACTGCTATGATGAAATGCATCCTAGAATACTCAAGAAGCTGAGTGAGGAGATATCTGAGCTATTAGTAATTATATTTGAAAAGCCATGGAAGATGGGAGAGATTCCAAGAAGAGTGGAAAAGGGCAAATATAGTGCCCATCTATAAAAAGAGAAATAAGGACAACCCTGCCAGCTTAATTTCTGTACCAGGACAGATAATGGAGTAAATAATTAAGAAATCTATTGGCAAACATCTGGAAGATAAGGTGATAAGAAACAACCAGTGTGGATTTGTCAAGAACAAATCTTGTCAAACCAACCTGATAGCTGCACTTAACTAAATTCTTACTGTAAACAAGGAGGGAGGGGCACCGATCACCTGCAACTCCAACACCAACACCTCTAATCCTGACCTAGACGGGAGGCCTTAAAGTGGGGAGGAAGGTGCTGGAGAGCGACCCACCTAATATTCACCATGCAGTAGTAGATCACGCCCCAGGGAGATGGGTTTGGTACCCTGTTTTTGGTGTTGAAATGTGGTGGTCAGGGCTGCAGCAGTACCACTCAGGTTTGCAGCATTAGTGGAGGGATCATGATTTCTGTAGGTAAAATTGACTCTGTGAAACCCCCCTAAAATCGCCACTGCTGTGAAATCATAATGATTGAAAAATATAGCTCTATGAAGAACATTTCCTATGGAATTCTTTGGCTGTATTATGAAAGAGTAACTTAGCATCCTCACCTGGATAGGTGCTGATGGTGTTGATGTGCGTCGTTCTGATGACCCCTACTCGAGTTCCCCGGTTGTTCTTCATGCACATGCAGATACAGATGGCGATGCCGGCAATTACCCCCATTATAAACACAATGCCAAACACAATTCCTGCTATTGCTGTGCCTCTGCAATGTAAGAGGAAATATGCAGTCAGTTTCAGCCAAAGGCAGTTTAAAAAAGGAAATCCTTTCCTCGTCAGTTGTTCCTCATTTTAAAAAAATGCATACTGATGACTGGAAATATCACATAAATCAACCCATCATTGTATCTAAACAAACAAGAAGATCAACAAGCTTCTAGGGGTAGCCGAGTTAGTCTGTACAGGATAAACTTAAAAATAACAAATGGTCTGGTAGCACTTTAAAGACTAACAAAACATGTAGATGGTATCATGAGCTTTTGTGGGCACAGCCCACTTCTTCAGATGACTGGAGTGTTGGATGTCCAGAACTAAAATAAACAGGGGAGAAGGAAAAAACGGGAGAGGGGAGAAACAAGAAGAGGCAGTTGGTATAAAAATATCAAGGGGAAAGCTGAGCTGGAATGTAACAGGAAAAACAAATAGTCTACTTATAGCTTTCCCCTTGATATTTTTATACCCACTACCTCTTCTTATTTCCCTCCCTCCCAATTTTTTCCTTCTTTCCTCCCCCCCTTCTCCCCTATTTATTTTAGTTCTGGACATCCAACTCTCTGGTCATCTGAAGAAGTGGGTTGTGCCCACGAAAACTCATGATACCATCTACATGTTTTGTTAGTCTTTAAGTGCTACCAGCCTATTTGTTGTTTTTTAAGTTTATTTATGAAGATCCAAGACACGAAATGAAACAATTAATTCAAAGTCACCCAGTACAATAAGCTAGTTTGTTCTCTCAATTTAATATATGTTAAATTGTCCCATTCTAGGGCATACATACATGACTTTCAAATATTGTGCAGATGACTTTCTCCTTCTCCTTCTCCCCATTATGCAGTTTTTTCTCCCCCAGAAGGTTTCACTATTCTTTTCTCTTAGGAAAAGTTAAAGTTTCCCATAGTAATTCCAAAGGCATCCCAAGGTGCTTGCCTGGCATGGTTCCATTTGCATTGTTCTTTGTATTTGCTATATTTGGGGTTACAACATTTTCCTAGTACACAAAATTATGTGTCTGTCCAGTTCTAGGCCCACAGATTAGGAGAATCTATTGTGAACAATAAGAAGCAAATTCAATGTGGTCATTCTTTCTGAATTTTTTGGGGCAGCCAGCATGTATATTTGCACAATGATTAAAATAAAACAAAACAGTCATAGGCACTCAGTTCACCTCACTTATCTCTTCCTCACAGTGATTAATCAGAAAGTAGTTCCAAACTATTTGGATGAAGGAAGCCCTGTTGCAGCTTGGGTCAAAATTCTTCTTTTAGGCACACATGAAGAGCTCCAGATATCAAGGATTGAAATGGCACCTTCTGATACACCTTAGACTCTTGTTAGTCTGTGCAGTGAGTGAAGCATGCACAATATATGATAGTTATAACTTCTGTACAGAGAAAACACAGTTTATTGAATAATTGTGCATCATTTTACTTTCAAACCAGGACCCTAGATAGTAATCTTGTGGATTCTGTAATATATATTTTATCCAATATAATTTGATAGTTTGATCAATAACAGGTAAGCTACACTAGGATATATTGCAATGCAGAGAATAAAAAAAAATTACAAAAACCCGATGGTTGATAATAGGGTTTATAACACTGGTTTTCATACACAAATGTCAACACAAATAATTAGAAAGCATGTCAAAATATTAAGTGTCCAGCTGCTTCAGCTGGGATCAATTAAAACTGCAAGAGCCCAACTCTTCTGAAAATTCTATGTATTTAGGAGTCTAAAGATCCAGGGGCCTCTCTCGAGCCACAAAGGGGGCTTAGGCTCAGTGTTCTGTGGTCAGGGGAATCCTCAGCCCCTACTGAGGCACCCAGGCTCTTTATACAATGAAGGAGGCGTCTCAGGTGCCTATGAATGAGACTCACAGAGACCATCACACCCAGAAGACGCCTAGGCTATGCCCTCAACTAGGCTGTTGTCCTCAAAGAGAGTTAAATGCCTGACTCCCCTCAGGATTCAGTCACAAACCCTCTCTTGACAGCAGGCACCTAAGCTCTTTCTCACAAAACTCAGTGGTGGTGGCCCCTTCACTGGCTGATAGCCCAGCACTTAGCAGGCTTGCTCAGGCTGTGTGGGGGATGCAGATTCAAGTCCCCACTCTACCTGTCTTGAAAGCAGGCTTCCTGAATTCCAAGTGTGCCTCAAACTACCAGACAACGGGCTCTTCTGGGGTGGGTCTCTCTCCATCTCTCCTGTTGAAGCTATGCCATTTTCTCATAACATATCTTTATGGTTATTACAGCAGGGACTGGAACCAGGGTTTCCCAGGACGGTGGCCTAACCATTAGACTACAGAGTCATTCTCACTGGCCCACTGCATATGTAAAGTATTTTAGAAAACATTAAAAAGCACTCTCCCAAGATGCGAAAGACCTTAGCTTCAGGTACCTGATCTGAATTACTCAGAGGACAGATTTAAATCTCACTCTCTCATGCTCTAACAACTGGACTAATGGGGTATAATGAGTACAGGGACAACTCTTCCATATTCTGTAGGGGGCCCAATCCTGTAGTCAGCCTTCAGGAATATCTATGGGTATGTCTACTAGCCACCCTAGTTCGAACTAGGGTGGCTAATGTAGTCATTCGAACTTGCAAATGAAGCCGGGATTAAAATATCCCGGGCTTTATTTGCATGTTCAGCGCCGCCATTTTAAATGCCGGTAGTTCGGACTCCTGCCGCTGCATACGCGGCACGGGCTAGGTAGTTCGAACTAAAGCCCCAATTACTCCAGGAGTAATGGTAGTCTGAATTAGGGGTAGCGTGGGCAGGAGTCCGAACTACCGGGCATTTAAAAATGGCGGTGCTGGGAACATAAAATAAAGCCCGGGATATTTTAATCCCGGGCTTCATTTGCAAGTTCGAATGACTACATTAGCCACCCTAGTTCGAACTAGGGTGGCTAGTGTAGACATACCCTATGAGAGCAGGCCCTGCACCTGAGATAGGCAGCGAAGTGCGTAGTCTGAGAATCCTTATGTGGTGAGGGCTTATGTGGTGAGCAGCTCAGTGGTGTCAGGAATTAGACTGCCTTTCTGTTGGTGAGGATGCACAAAGCTGAGGTCTTTACCGGTGCAAACAGAGTCGCCTAATGACTTTATGCACCTACAAGTTTAGGCAGCAGTTGTGTAGGAGTTCTGAAGGTTTGCATTTTGGATTTAGGTGTTTAAAGTTGTAATTAAGTACTTAAATCTCTTTGCTGATCTAATCCTTAGTGTTCACCAGCAGGGGTAGGTATTCTACTTAAACTCAAGCACAGAAATGTGATAGGAGGCCCTTATTTGTAACATAACAGAATGTTGCAACATTAGAATATGTGAAGAGTTCTTCCAGTTTTCGAGTTCATTCAGTTCTCGCTGGAAGCAATTTAGCCACTTTTGGAACAATAGGTGCATAAAAAAAATTTACAATTCTGGAAAGATGTTAGTGAGATATTCTTTCATTTACAAAGAGTCTTTTTATGACACTACCAAAAATAAGACCAAACAGAAAGCAAAGGCATAATGAAAGCTCCATTTATTATAAACAACTGCAGAACTGTGAATGCTTCCATTTTATCCAGTAAGTGGATTAATCATTGTGACCTTGCCCGGGACTGCAATATCAGAACCTTGAGCTTAAACTATATCCTAGGGGGGCAAAACAGAACCTGAAACCAAACAACCCCAGACTGCGGGCTACAATTTTAGTGTTTTTTTCCCTTTGTATATGCAAAGAGGGTCTCCCACATTAATTGTTCAACAGTAACATTCCAAATATACAAATCTGCTCTACCATACTCATTCACTCAAGCTCTTGAGATTAATACAAATTTGCTATTTTTTCATTATAACAGTGTACCAATGGAGGGTGATCCAAACCACTGTTAAAAGAATAAAGGCCAGTCCCTGCCCCCTAAAAACTCTCCCCAAATCTCAAAGCAAAGAACCACCCACCTCTTTAGAAACAGCAATTGATCTATAAATGCAACAACATAAATACAGTGGGCCAGAATCTGAACTCTTTATGCAGCGTTAATACTTTACAGCATCGGGGTATGTCTACACTACAGTGTTATTTCGAAATAGCTTATTTCAAAAAAGTTATTTCGAAATAGCTTATTTCAAAATAGTATTTTTGAAATAGCTTATTTCAAAATAACGCATCTACACACAAAATGCATTTTGAAATAGCATTTTGCTATTTTGAAATAGTGCGTCCACACTGAGTGGACGCTGAATCACATTTAAGGCTGGCTGGAACCAGTTCCGGCAGGGCACCAGGTCAGGACTTACCATGTGGGGCTGCTGCCTGAGGCTATTTGAGGTCTGTGCTTAAAGGGACTCCCCCGGACAGCCAGTTCTCAGGTTTCCCTTCTTGCTTGTCTACCTAGATGAGGGACAGGAAAGCATTTTGTCTCTGCGTGCTCTGGTTGTCCTCACTCGGGACACCACAGCACTCTGCAACATGGAGCCAGAAATGCCCCTGGGCACTCTGGTGCTTCTCTTGGACGCATTGCTGCGAGCCTGGCTGCTCTTTCTGCAGGCTGCCATCCGGGAGGTCCATTGGGGGCTATCAGTATCCAGGAGGCCCTGCAGGAGAGCTTCCACCCTGAGGAGCACTAAGAGCCTCCCTGGTCTGCTCCACTGGGGGCTTGTGCCTCATTCCTCCTTCACGTCCTTCCACTTACCCCTCCCTAGCCCCCCTTCCTGATGTCAAATAAAATACACGCATTTTCATGAACACAAACTCTCTTTATTTAACAAAACTGGGGGGGGGAGGGAATGAAACTCTGGTGAGACTGGGGAAAGGAGGTGGGAAAGGGGAGTAGAGAGGGTGGAATAGGGGAGGGAGAAACCTGGGCGGAGGGAGCTGGAAGGGGGAAGCAAGGGGAAGAAGGGGGAAGGGAAGCTCAGGGCTCAGGGGTGAGGGTCTCGCCAGACCAACTTGATTTTCATGTGAACCTGCTCCTGGGTTCGCACGTGGCCTTTGGTGGCCAGGCTGGCAGCTATCCTGCCATAGACGGCCGCATTCCTCCGCCTAGTGAGGAGATCATGGACGTTGGGGGCATCCCCCCCAAACCTGAATAAGGTCCATGATCTCCATCCTGGACCAGGAAGGTGCCTGCCTTCTCTGGGTCCTGGCAGGCTCCTGGGAGCTGGCAGACTGCTCCTGGGGAGCGGTGGAGGGCTGACTGCCAGTGGCTTGCTGGCTCATGTTTTGGGGCCACTGGGTCGGGGCAGTGACTTCTGGCTCTGGGCTGGCAGGCTTGGATCTGGCACAGGCACTGTGGCCAGAGTCTACCCCTTTAAGGGCTCTGGGGGGAGGGGGGAAGGAGTGGAGTGTTCTTGGTTGAGGCTGGAGTGGCCACCAGGACTCCCTGGGAAGGCTGGAGGCCCCCTATTTTGAAATAAGTGTCTACACAGCACTTATTTCGAAATAGCTATTTCGAATTTGGCATTATTTCTCATCGAATGAGGTTTACCAAATTCAAAATAAGCGCTCTGCTATTTCGAATTTATTTCAAAATAGCGGTTTGGCTGTGTAGACGCTTGGAAAATCACGTGTGGTAAAATCTGTCCAAACACCTGAATGAGGAGCAAATGCTATTAGTATTCAGATATGATAATAGTACTTAGCCCTTGTCTATACTTAGAAGTTTCCTGGGATAACTATGTCCCAGGATAATGCTTGTGTAGATAGTTATAATTGCAAAAAAAAAGTGCTTTTGCAAATATAAGTTTCAGTGTGAAAACTAAGGTAAATCAAAAGTTCTATGTTAGTACTAGTAGACCTTTTATCAGTAGACTAAGTCATAAACCGCCCCCCAAAAATACACCCGTAACCAACACAGTCCTGCCAGATAAACTTTTACGTATAGACCTGGTTTTAGATTCTATGATAATGAGCCCAAAAATTGCCTCGATATCTAAACATTTTTGTTTCTATTTATGAAGTCAGGTTTTGTATTAAAGTGGTGTTTATTAGATAGTTTGTCAGTGAGAGCATGAGACATAGAGAAGGAACTGCTTAACTTAAAATGGCTTCTTTGATGAAACAGCAGGTGATCCAAGTCTGCTGAATCAAGACCCACTGGCCATATATTTCACATTGTCATGTGAGCCAAGTACTTCAATTATTTGAAAAAACAAACAAACAAACAAACAAACAAAAGATTAAGAGGATCTTGAAGAGAATGTAACAGCATTAAAGTACTATTTGCTAATCAGCTGAACAACATCAAAAAGAAACATGCTATGAAGAGGTCTTGGGCAACCACAGCTGCCACTGACTTCAGCTAAAGCTACAAGTGCTCTGTACTTCTGAAAATCAGGCTCCAAAAGGCTAAAATTCTCAGAATCAAGTCCTGGCATGACTAGAGTGTCAGGATAACTGATCTGTAGATATGATGTGAAAATAAAAATACTAGTTCACTTTGTGGATAACTTTTAGTATGGCTACAATGTATGAAACAAAATAATAAATATATTTATTTAGCCTTCTGACATGGCCAAATTTTTTTTCACTCCTATTTTCATGTTGCTTTTCAATGAAATACCCTATAACAAAATGTCATTTTATATTATAAATGCATGCTTGCTATCTCTCTGTCTCTCTCTCTCTCACATCTGTCATACAGATGGCATTATTCATGTTATCACCACTGCAAGTTTCTTCAAGGGGGAGCGTCTTTAGAGAAAAAGGACAGTAAAGCAAAGGAAGACCTAGAAACTGCACAGCAGAATCACATAGCAACTATCTGAAGGAAAGAGAAAACTTTGAAGTACAAAAGTTTAAAAGAAACCTTATGCAAGGTCCTTCACAGAAAAGATATGCACATAGGGAGAAAAAATAGCCATAGAAATAGTGATGGAAAAGATTATACAGAAATGTAAATGGGGAAGAAGAAAAGATTTTTTTATAAGAAAGGGGAAATTCCAAGGGACATTCTCAAGGTAACCATAAAATAGTCAAAAGACAAGTTTCCTTCCTCCCAGCTCTAACCACACATTTCTATTTTATCAGTCACTACACTTGGGGTGATGCAAGACCCATGGGAGCACTTTAGATCTTCAGCTAGGCTGCAGAGAGGGAGGCTTCCAGTAAACAGTGATCCAAGAAGTCTCTGAACCTCATGTGCATCACACGGGAGGTCCCGCTAACAACACTAACCCGCTAACTCCACGTTGTCACCGAGGGTGGTCTTGGGTGGATGAAAAGGAGAATGGCCACAGGTCTGGCCACTATGTGGATGCGATGGCCTTACCGTCCTGCATAGATGACACAGGGGCAACAGCTTCTACTCTGACTCAGTGGTGTGTAAAGGGCAGTGGGGGAGAGCACAAATGGTTCTTGGGATGGGGGCATAAAGAAACTGGGAAGCCCATGGGTCTTTCAGGACCCTCTGACATAATTACAGGAGCAGAACAAAAACAGAATGTGTATTGCGGATAGGGTTGCCAGATGGCTGAAAGAAAAATACCGAACACGCCCCCCCCCCCCCCAAAAAAAAACACCGGGAAAAAATTTTGTTGACGGGGAAAAAAAAAGGGGGGGGGACCAAAGTTGTTGAGCAAAAAAAACCGCACAATCACTGCTAGCGGTTACCAGGTAATCATAAAAAAACACGCTTCATGGGGGAGGAGGGGGAGGGACAGCCAGGAAGGGAATGCTGCTGGCCGGGAAGGGGGCTGGAAACAGCTAACGGGGAGGGGCAACGGGCTGGCCATGGGAGATGGGGGCCAACGGGAAGCAGGGCTGGTCGGGGGGGTCGGGTGGAACAGGGCTGGCCGTGGGATATCGGGAAGGGGACCGGCCGGAAGGGGCGGCTGGACGGGAGTAAGGGGGCAGGAAGCACAGCTGGGGGATTGGGGGCCGCGAGGGTGGCTGGGAGGAAGGGGGCAGAGAGCTGGCGGGGGTGCAGCGGCGCTGGCTGGGAGATCAGGAAGAGGGGGTGCAGCAGTGCTGGCCGGGAGGAAGGGGGCAGGAAGCAGAGCTGGTGGGGAGGGGAGAGGTGCAGCGGCGCTGGCCGGGGGAGACAAGGAAGAGGAATGGGCCGGCGGGAAGCAGAGCTGGGGGAGTGCAGGGGGGCTGGCCGGGGAAGATCCGGAGGGGAAGTGGGGGAGAACCGGCCAGCCGGGAAGGGAGGGGGGTGAGCAAATTGGCTGGTGGGGAGCGGGACTGACCTGGGCACTTGCTGCCTGTCCCGCGCAGGCTCCCGGCGACTCACGAGCGAGGAGGAGGCTTCCCCTCCTCCTCACACTCAACCGACTGAGGGCTCCCAGCAGCAATCGCGGCCCCGCCTCCCAGCTGGGACTCCCAGCCACTCCCCCCGCCCACTCCAGGCTTCCGTCCGGTGCGCAGCTGGAAAAATAAGAAAATACCGGACATTGCACATGTCCGGTATTTTCTGATTTTTTTACGGACAGAGTGCACAAATACCGGACTGTCCGGTACAGTACCGGACACCTGGCAGCCCTAATTGCGGAATGGGTGTGGGGTTAAAAAAAATAATCCTCCCACATTGCAAATACGAATGCTTTGGACAGCGGCTGACATTCAATTCTGAAAGCAGTGCCGCCACCAGCAACTGTGTTGCCTCCCTTACATCTGCGTTGTTACTGGTGGTGGTACTGCCTTCAGAGCTGGGTAGCTAGAGAGTGGCAGCTGCTGGCTAGGGCACTGTCACCCTTATGGCTGCGTTGCTGCTGGTCTTCAGAAGTGGGTGGCCAGACAGAGGATGTGCCAAATTGCAAGCATGATCAGGGGGCACCACTGGAGAAGTTTATACACCACGGCTCAAACTCATAGGGTTAAGTAGTGACTACTGAGGCCAGGACAGTGACTGTATTGTAGCTCCACACCCTAATCTAGGAGTGGGGAACCTTTTTTGGGCCACAACAAAAATCAGTTGGGAGCCGCAAACAAGTGAAAAGCAAAAACCAACCCAGGCCCCCTCAAAACTCCAAAACAAAACAAAAAAACAACTCTCACTGATGTGGCCCCCAACTGAGAAGGAGAAAGACACTCCCCACGTTCCCCTTGCTCATCAGAGTCTGGGGGGGATCTAACTTGGTAGATTTGGTGCACTCCAACACTGCAGTGGGTCACTGGGGAGGCTAGAGTAACAGTGCCAACTCTCCAATGCTGGGGGCTGGGGAGAGCCCTGAGCCTCGGGGCCGGATCCAGGCATGCCAGGGGCTGCATCTGGCCCTTAGTTCTCCACCCTGGCCCTAATCCTATGTTGGTGTGGGTAGATTTCACCTACCTGACTTCCTTCCCCAGCAGAAAGCTTGATAACTTGGGATTTATGCAAATGAATTTCAATTTTGATTAATAAAACAAATACTATATTTCTAGTGACATCTACTTTGCATTGTGGCTTGTGTGCCTCCGAAGCATAAAATACATATGATCCATAGCTTAGATTACTTCAGAATAATTGTGGCTATTGATCACCCCTCCCTCCTTGAAAATAGGGAAAAATGTAGAGGTTTTCTTACAATTTAAAGACCTAATTTACAAAGAGTTTTTCTACTGATATTTAGCAGGGACTTAGCTAGGCTGACTTTAGACCCTCTACTGCTTCTCCAGGTCCACAATGAGTCAATATAGACTTTCATGCATCAAATAACGCTCCATCATGTTGGGATCTGGTTTGTTAATGCAAAATTCACAAGAAAACAAGACATTACACTTAGACTTCCCAGCTGTCCCACAGCCCTTAATGCACAGTTCTTAGCTCTGGACCTGCTGAGACTCTGCTCCAGCAGGCTCTCTCTGCACTCTAACCTTCCTAACTGCCTGCTGCTCTCTGCAGAATTGCACTTTGCAGTCTTCCACCTGGGAGCTAAGAAACAGCTTTCTATGTAGAGCAGTGCATGCTGCCATCTCGGCTCCTTTAACTCTCTCCCTGACCTCCAGCTGCCCTTATATTTCCCAGCAGGCCTAGCTCTGAGTCACATGCTCACATCCCTTGTAACCTGCACTTAATCCCTTCACTTGGGGAGTTAGGCTGAGCTCTGTACTCTTCAAGGATCAGCTCACTGTGTGACACCCACAATTATATCAGTTTAAAATGCAGTGCAGAGTTAAAATAACACAAGTTTCTGGTATGGACATTGTTATATGGGTGTAAAAGTCCTTTTGCTGAGATAGTTGATTCTGAGAAATGTACAGAAATCCAGCCTAACATGGTGTAAGAAATATTGTTCTTACAAGACATATGATGGACAGTATCCTCACCACATTTTACTAGGTTTCATTACAGTAGGGAGGAACTCTTTTCATGATCTGATCTAGTTGCCAATTGTTGGCACCAATGGTTTGCTGGTTTTGAATGTTTGTAAATATTGTACATCAACAATTATCCCGAGAGGAATTCTATGCCACTTCACATGTGCAGAATTCATATGTCCTGCAGAATTTTCTTTTTTCTGCAACAAGTACATACTGCCCTAGAAGTGCTGCAATTCTGTCTTTCCCCCAACAGAAGCTACTGTGGTGCCAGAACAGCCAAGAGCATGGACATAAACAGGCTGTTCTAGTGCCACAGTCTAGCTGGGCAAACGGCAGAGAACGGAGGCACTTCTAGAGCAGAATGTATTTTCTGTGAGGAAAAATAAAATTCTGTGTGCTCAAAGAAGCACAGATTTCCCCCATGAGTAGAAGTTTATTACAGCACCTGACCTGTGGAGCCAGGTCAGGACAGAGTGGGACACACTAGGCTGCTGGACCAAGAGGAAGGGTGTCACAAACTGGGCTAGCTGGAGGACAGACTGGAGCGCGAGTGCAGGAGGTAGTGAGGTGACAAAACCGAGCCAAGAGTTCAATGGGAGTGGCAGTGCATACCATATGGTGATGAGGAGAGGGCAGGCTGCAGGGACACATGGGGATAGGGAGGTGGCTAAAGGGACCCATCAGATTGGGGATTCTGGGGACAGGGGCAGAAGTGCTTGATGAATGGGAGAGGTTTGGGATTAGCCAGGGTCTGCATGAGAGAGGCTCCCTAACAATTCTGCCCTTCCTCCCCCCAAAAACCTGTTCCTTTTTTCCTCTCACCTATACCCAGCAGCCCTCCACATTTACTTCAGGCTACTTCCCTCTCCTTTAGGTCCTCTGTTACCCTTGACATACCCAAGCCTTTGGACTGCTTCTGATGGGCGTGGAAACACAGTTCTGTATTGTAATTTAAATGAATTATTCAAAATTCTATATTAGTATGCCTATTACAGAATCTATTTGTCAAAAACAAACAAACAAACAAAAAACCCCAGACTCTTACCAGTCTATATTATCACAGGCATTCTTGCTAGAAGAAATTCTAAAATAAATTACCAAAAGAATCAAAACTGGCATGATTATGTTGTATTATTTGGACAAATACAATACAAAGAATTTTGCAGAATTTTAAAATATTGTGTTGTGTGAGCAGAATTGTGTTGTGTTTTTGGCACAGAATTCCCCCAGGAGTAAATCATGTAGTACAAATTTTGGAAGATTACAAGTAATAGCAATATGTCTTTTACAGGATTTTTCCCCAGTGTGTTCAAAAATGAAGCTATAGGAATTAAGGAAGTAATTTTCCTGAGATAACATTATAAAAATAATACTGTATGCTCTTAGATCCTCTGTTCCAGCATATAGTATGTTTGAAAAATGAACTCTCTAGACATCTAATTAGGACAGATTTTGTTGTGATTATAGCAGTCAGGGTTGGGCAATAAGTGGCCTACAGTTCACCAGGGTTAGCTGGTGGCTCAGCTGCTCCATTTCTCTCAACCAATGGGAACTATGAATGGTGAACCACAGAGAATGGGAGCTGCAAGTGACCATACCTGCGGATGTGAAGGTAAATAAAGAATCTGTTGGCCTGCCAAGGCCTAACCCTGATGAACTATGTCTGACCCATGGGCTGCTTATTGCCCGTCCCTGATATACACAGAATTTCCTCTGAATTTACTAGGGCTAACATACACAGCAAAGATTCAGCAGGCTCATGGGGGTGCACTTTTCCCTCACACACAGAGGGCAGACTGTTGCCTTCTAAACAATGGGTGTTCAATGTTCACCTCTATCTTTGCAGGAGCAGCTGCACCTGATGGGGATTTATCTCCCCATGGAAGGCAGAGTAGGTTTCTATTACTACTCTCTTACAGGGTTTTGCCAGAGAGGGAAGATTTAATTTGTGGCTGGGACACTATAGGAGTCCCCTTAGCAAAGCATGCACTGGACTGCTTGAATCAGTGTATCCTCTGGCATCTCAGGGCTCATTGCTTCTGGGCAGACTTTCCACCTCAATGTGACCATAAAGCTAGAACAGATTAATAGAAGTCCAAGTAATCTGAAGTAGTGAGAAAACTACCCTCACTACTCAGTGAAATTGTTTGGCTAGCTGGTACCCAGTGTTTAATGGCTCAATACGTGTCCTAGGGTATGTCTACACTAGCCCCCTAGTTCGAACTAGGGAGGCTAATGTAGGCATTTGAAGTTGCAAATGAACTTTAACTCGAACTAAGTCCTTAGTTCGAGTTAACTGTTACACATCATTCCACGAGGACTTAGTTCGAGTTAATGTTTGACTGCCACGTGTAGCCGCGGGCAGTTAGTTTGGACTAGGGGGATTTTAAAATGGCGCCCGGACGGGAAGATGCAAATAAAGCCCGGGATATTTAAATCCCGGGCTTCATTTGCAACTTCGAATGCCTACATTAGCTTCCCTAGTTCGAACTAGGGGGCTAGTGTAGACATACCCTTAGAGAATATCAACTGCACTAGGACTGGTTTTACCTTTAGGGCCTTATTCTGCTGTCTTCACTTGGGCAAAACTCCTACTGACTGACTTATTTTTGTATTTTGAAATAATTTGTGTATATACGATTATCTTTTCCCTAGTGGAATGGAGTAAAATGATACACAGGATACACCCCTCTACAAGAAGGTTCCCCATTTAGCACAGAACTGCGGAATGGTACTATGTCCCCAATTTTAGTTGAGCATTACACAGTGCATTCTGGCTATTCTTCTTGGTTGCCCATGCTTACTAAGGGGCTATTGAGTGTATAGGGACAAATGGGAATACCCTTGAAGTCACTCTAATTTCTCTATGTGCCTGGCAGTCCCCTTTGCAGCTCTGAGAATATAGGAAATGCAAAAATGGCTTAAAGTCACTTTTGCCCCGTCTTCCATTCCTGTGCCCAGTAGAAAATGAGAGCAACTCAGAATTAGGGTTAGTGCCCAGTCCAGGTGGTGCTCTACGCATGGCTCTCCTTTTAAAAACTAAAATGCCCAAGAAAAACTTGAAGATAATAATATTTATATCAATTACTAATTCAAAGATCTGCTCACAAAGCAACATTTTAAAAGTATGCCAACACCTACTTTAGGATTTCAACCATTACTTCATTTGTTCTGTTTTACTCAGATCAGATCATGTATTTAAATATGCTGCTGCTGTTTACTCCATCCAAACTGACTTTTCCCTTCTTTGGTACTCACAAGGTGAATTATTTTTTAACAGCTCAGCCAACCAAGTGCCTTGAGAAATATAAACACCATTAGAAAGCAAAAGTGCAGCCTTTTGGGCAGACAGTGCAAACTCTATCCTTCATTCCCCCTTCTCTGCTGGAAGCTCAGGACAATGTAACACTTCATGGGGTTAAGAATAACTTTTGTCTTTTAATATTTTCAATGCATGAACAGTAGGTCTCAGCCTGCAAGTTTGTTACAAGGCTGCACATCCAGTAAAGTGTAGCAGTGGCATATTTAAAGTACCAGAGAGGAAATCATATCCTGTAACATAAAAGGATACATAATTACAGTTTGTTCTGGTTTTAGTGTAATTCTTGGATGGACTTTGCAGACAATTTGTTTCCAGAAAAATGTGAGTACAGTGTGCTTACTTCCTTTATGCACATCTGCACACTACTCTCCCTGGCGCCTAGCCCTAAGTGGTTTGTTTGGGCAGCAGAGAAGTCAGCAATGCTACAGAGTGACAGAGTGCTCCAAGTAAACTATCCTGAAGAAGCCTGTAAGGGCCAGGTGCCCATCCTCCACAGGGAGAAAGAGCCAAACGATTTGTGTAGTTATGGATCCTCTTGTCTTGTGGTATCCAACCAGTTCTGAAGTGGTAGCCATTATAGTAGCTACTGCTACAGCGAACTAGCCACACTCAACTGGCCAAACAGCCACGTGTGGCTAGCAGCTAGTGCATTGGACATCACAACTCTAATCCATTCTGCAATCCTTTCACACAACAATAGCAAGCTCCCAGGATGCTTTGAAACACATCAAGAAGGGGTGTGTGAGATCTCTCCCTTCCCCATCCACTGTACAATAGCTAAGTGCCTCTACAGCTCAGTTCCTCTGCAACTCAGCCCTCTGCACCCACAGAGGATGACACAGGATGTCCTGCTTAGTACATTTGGCACACACATGTAAAGGTCTTCTGTCAAATGTATTTCTTGTAAAAAAAAAACCACGGAGGAAATTAATGTTGTGCTTGTGGAAACAGCTGAAGTGACCTTGGAACTGAAATCATGTCTCCATAGAACATGCCTAAGCTATGGGTTCTCCTCCAGGGTACTAAGGTCATTGCAGTTTGCAAATCACCTCCCTTCAGTCTTGGACTCCGTCTCCTTTGTCCCTGCCACAAGGGACAACTCTGGTGCAGGAAAGCATTTGACATCCCAGAACCATTTCAAGTGGGAGAACATCATTATCAGTTTGTACTAGAGTAGTGCTTAGGTGTCTCTGTCAAAGTTCAGAGCACCTGTGTGCAAGTCCCAAGAAGAAGGCTCCTGTCCTGAAGAGCTCAACAGACAGAGCCTGGACATTACATTAAAGGCAAATAAAACAGATGGGGGTGGGGAAATCAAGGATGGCGGGAGGACAGGATAACAGTACGATTAAGCCTGTGTTGCATAACAGGAAATGCTTTCAGCCTATAACCTGATAATGGCTAAGTAACTACATTTTGATCAGTCTAGATCTGTTCTATGTTTGAAGCTGAATTTTAAAAGTGAACAGATCCAGATTATAGCTTTGAAATCCTGAGACAATTAGTTCAATAGTAAAGAAATGAAATGCTTTTACTGCCATTTGGGAAAAAAACTAAGAATACATTTAACTTAATACAAAAGTGATACAGAAAAATGCTATTAATACTCTAATATGAGAAACAAGAGCTTTTCCATTTAAAGTATTTTGATCAGGACAGTATCACAGGCTTCTAGTTACTGACTTTGCCTTCTTATCTGTTTGAGGTAGGTGCCACAAAGGCATTTGAACCCCAGCCTCTCAGATTATTTTGATGTGTCTTTTCTCTCAATTTTCTAATTAGTCGCTTTACTCTCCTCTCTCCAGTCTGCACAATCTCAGGACATTAGAATTTTCCAGGAGCAGGCTGGAAAGGAAATGGAGCCTGAAATGGAATTTCCACTTTCTGAAATGTTCCACTTTGTTGTGCTTGCTCCAGGGCCTGACCCAGACATTGTATCTATAAGTAGGAGAGGGACAGAGTCATACTTAGATCACCCTTGTCTTATGTTAGACTCTGTTCTGTTGTTTTTGATCACTGATATTCCTGGGTCTATATTACTGTTAAAAATTGCCCCGAGAATCATCTGACCAGTGTTTGTTTGGAAAATGGTTGAAGTCCTGTTTCTGGCATCAATTTTATTTACATCAGCTTCTGAAAACATTTGGCTTCACATATTTCCACCACTCATTTTAAGAGCTGCTATGTTAGAATCTGTGTTTGCTTCACAGGGTTTCTTTGAACATTTTATTTGCTCTCAATTTGCAATATTCATTTACTCTTTTGAACTCGGAATTTGGAGAAATCCAAAACCTCAGATCAAAACCACCAAGGTTCACTTAGGTTTGCATTCTCAGTGGATGTGACATAGCTTCAATGCCAAATCAAATCAGATCAGGTGCATATCAGAAGCTTTCAGTGAACCTGTTCCATGTTTTATATGATTTTAGATTTCACTGAGAACATCACACATAGCTCTGATCATTATCTGCAATTTTACTCACACAAAAAAATTCCACTAATTAAAGGAGTCACAAGACAAGGCCCTTAATTACAGCCTTGAGAGGCAGAAGAGCACAAGCATATGAGAAGAACATTAAGTGGTTGAGTGACATGGAAGGTGGCATTTTATCAGTGTAATTCAGTGTTTCTCAAAGTGATCCATGAAACCGCTTTGAGAAACCTGCTAATTGGCTGCTCCAATGTGTTTACTTACCGGCTCCATGGCCATGGAGCCTCGCAACTCCCATTGGCTCCAGTTCACTGTTTGCAGCCAAGGGGAGCCACGGGAAGCTTTAGTTGCTTTAGTTGTGTGTGTATGTCAAAAAGCACACATAACTGCAAAATAAACGAGTATGTGATACCCAAACAGAAATCTCAAATTAAAACACAGATGCAACACTAATTTTATGGAAGAGGAAAAAAGCGTTTAGATTTTATTTTTGTAACGTTTGAATCCTAAAATTTAAGTCATGCCAAAGAAATACAGTAATGATTGATTAAATTCCTATTCAGATAGGAAGATTTTATCCTCTCTAGGAAAGCTAGAAAATAGAGTAAAAACAAAATAGGTATTATTTAGAAACTAAACTATCAGAATTATCTCCTAGAATCTATAGTGGGAAATTAAAACCCCCAACTTCATTAATCATTTATACCCTATTTTTTAAAGATAGATAATTATATCTTTATGTACATTGTCAGAGGAATAAAACAACTATGAAAGATCTTTTAAAAAGGTAAAACTATCTGATATTGTATTTTTAAAGTATGAATAATTAATTCTATCTGGACTTTGAATTGTCTAGCATAGATTTTTCCCTCAGATCTTCCAATAAAAATAAGACCCTGGGAATTCAATTCTGTAGCAGAGTAGGGAAAAACACAAAAAGAAAAATGTTTCCTTCTCTTCTTTCTAATGTATTTTAAAACGTACTTTGAATCTTCTAGCTGCTAAAATATAGGTGAGTTCCAGCATTCCTTCCCTTGCCAAATATGCAATATTGTTTACTTTTTTAAAAAAAAATTCTCTCTGCAGAAGCTGCATGAGCCCTCTGGAGATATCTCTCATGTCCTTTTTGAGTTGTAAGTAGGGCAAGGCCCAATTCTTTTACACTTAAGACAATGGGGCTATATTTACACTGCCCCCTCATGCGCAAAAAATATGCAAATGAGGCAAAACGTGGAATATTGCCGCACCTCATTTGTATATTTTTTGTGCAAGAGGGGGCAGTGTAGACATAGCCTGGGACTTTTACCAGTGACTTCAACAGAAGCAGGATTATCTTCCAAGGTCCTGATCCTGCAAGTATTTATATATATATATGCATATACTGTGTAATGCAGTATGCAGAGATCATCAGTGAGTTGTGATTAAGGTGATTAGGCAAGCACAGGTTAAACATGGTAATAGTATCAGATGTATGAATTACATTTATTAAGCATGGAAGTAAGTGATTGATGATGGGAATCAGTTTACATTTCTAAAAAATATATAAAAAGTATTAAACTAAAAATGTGTGTTTGCAAAGAATTTTTGTTTTTTTTCTTTATTTTGTTTCTCTCACATGTTCCAGAAAGTGCAATAATTAAGGTCATTTTACCCAAAGAGGGTTGAGGGTGTGGAAGGAGTCACTGAATTATAAAATTATCTAAATATAATCATTTTAAAAAAAATACTGGGCTAGATTCTTCTTTCATCAGAAGACATGCAGGAGGTGTTGAGGAAGAACAAATTATTAATGAATCAGCCAGAATTCTCTTAAGGACTCCCAGGGAACACACACTGATGTGCTACTGCACCACCTTTATAAATAACAGAGTATATCTTGGCCGACATGAAGTAAGGGACAAAACATAACCCAGCTCCTTCCTGCTCCTTTTCAGGCATCTGTGTCTACTGGAGTGCAAAGAGGGAAGAAGTATTATGCACTCCCTATACTAACTCTGGACGGTTCCTTTACAGTATGTGGGATGACCACCATGTACTCCTCCTCCTCTTTATACATTCTCATATGGGCTGAGCAGAATTTGGCCAATTGTTACTAATATGTTTCTCCACAATTTTTAGCAGAGTCTTAACTTATTTTCTTTGCTATAAACAGGCCCAGATGCAGGGATAAAACCAGCTCACCTTACTCATGTATGTAAGATGGGAAGGTTTTTCCCTACAGACTATAAGGAAAGAGCTATGTAATCTCAGTGAGGTCCCAATTCAGCGAAGTGCTTAGCATGTGTTTAAGCATCTGAGTATTCCCACTGAAGTCAACAGAACTACTCAAGTGTTTACGTGTTTTGCTGAATGAGGGCGTGGATTCTCATCCATTACTTGTTATGCAACTGAAATGTTCCCTTGTCTCATGTTCCTGTATCGTGTAGGACTTTGGCCCTAGCAGGCTGCCTTAAGATTATATCACAAAAATATTCTGCGATAGCCTCTTGAAAGAATGTATAACCCCTAGATTCTAAGTAGAAGAGGTGGCTCCAAAACCCTCACCCCCATACTCAATCATTTAAAAACAACCCAGAATCAAAAGTATTGCACAGTCTTAGGTGTCCCTTCTTATACTACATACTTTACTACATTAGGTGCCTGTAACAGCACTGGAACATTACAACTTTGCAAAACAATGGTAATATCCCCAAGCCAGAGGAGCTTATTTCTATGCAAACATATCTAATCATAAAAAATGGGAATAATGAAAAATTGACCTGTATTGGCAGAATGGTCTGTAAATAGAATGTTTTCCCCACCCGAAGTTCTCCTTGAGGCTTTAAGTATTGCCTTTATGTCACAGTCCATTACTAACGTACACTTTACATGGTTTTTATAGTAGTGTGAAGGAAGTGACTAAATACTATAATAATATGGCTTACAAAAATTTCAAAAACAAAAGTATTTGTAACTGCAAGACCACACACTGATATGGTTTTCACTGATGTGTACCCCCATAGGGCCACATTATTTTAAATGCCACACTCCAAAATAGCCACTTGAGCCATATGCTTCAGTGTCACATGCTCCTGGGATAGAGCCTTTGGACTAGCTATGTGTCACAATGACACATCACTGCAAAAGAAAACACTTCTCAAGGGAAAAAAGGGCCAAATTCTGTTCTTTGATGTGTGCAAAATTACTCCTACAGGAATTGTACACATGCACCTGGGGCAGAATTTTGCTCAAAGAATTGACTAAAATATTCAAAAGGAATGTTCAAAAATATATAAGCAAAAGTACATTATGATGTACTACATCCGTGGCTCTCAACCTTTTCAGACTACTGTACTCCTATCAGGAGGATAATCTGTCCTATGTAATCTCAATTTTCATTCACTTAAAAACTATTTGCCTACAAAATATGACATAAAAATATATAAAAAAAAGTCACAGCCCTCTATTGCTGAAAAATTGCATGTTCTCATTACCTTATACATCAATCTGACTAAAAATGTTGTACTTACATGTCAGTGTATACAGCAATATAAGCAAGTCACTGTCTGTATGTAATTTTTAGTTTGCATTTACTTCGCTAGTAAAGTAAAGTGCTTTTAATGTAGCCTGTTGTAAAATAGATGATGTACTCCATGGAAGACATCTGTATACTCGTGGTTGAGAGCCACTGTACTACATCACCAAGGAAGGGATTAAAGCATTTATTGCATATTTTATATTAGACAGGCATATAGGGTTAATTTATAGAATGGGGCCAAACGTACTTCACCAAACTTGGAATGCCACTGGTAGAGCAAACTTTAAAAAAAAAAGTATGCAGTTACTTTCAATTCAAAATCTAGATGTAGCAGGCAAAAAGATCCTGCACAGATTTCAAAAGAAATAAAGTCTGGTGCCAAAGCAGGCTCATCACAGCTATAGAGCAAGGGTGCTGGGTGAAAAGGAGAGAAGACAACCTGGGTTTTAACTAGTGAAAAAATATGCAAAACATAGAACAACTCTTCTCTTCTGCAGCATGTTGTATGGGAGCTTGGTACTGGGAGCACTCTGGGATAACACCATCTTCAAACACAGTGACTCCCTGCACAGAACACATTTTTGTTCTAACAGCTGGTACTTTCATGGCTGCAAACCATGCTCATTGCTTAAGTGAGCTGGTACAGCTCCGTTGCCTTCAGTGGAGTTAGACCTATTGACACCAGGGATAAGTTTGGCCTGAGGAGACTGATAAACTTTTGAGTATGAGAACTGTGCCTTGAAGTACACTCCTATGTAATTAACTAACTATGGGGAAATGTTCAAAGGCATAAAGGAGAATTAGGTGCCCAACTCCAGGGAAGGCAAATGAGTGACAGAGAAAAGGACAAGAAGGAAAGAAAGACAAGAAGGAACAGAAAGAAGAGTCAGAGTGAAAGAATGGGAATCAAGAAGTAAGTCAAAGAACAAGGAAGGGGCGGGGGGAGCGGGAGCGCTCATCTCCCAGTTCCTGCACAGCCGCAGGAAGGGGCAGGGGGAGCGCTCCTTCGCAGGAACCCGGAGGCTGGAGGCTGCGCAGCCGCAGGAAGGGGCGGGGGAGCGCTTTCATTCCCCAGCCTGGAGGTTGTGTGGCCGCGCGGGACCCGGGGGGGTGAGTGCTCCCCCGCCCAGAGGTTGTGCGGCTGCGTGGGAACCAGGCGGGGTGAGTGCTCCCCCGTCCAGAGGGTGGCTAATTCCCCCCCCACGACCCGTAGAAGCCCTCCCTCCCCTGCACAGTTTGAAAAAAACTGTATACCCTGTAGGTTATACTCGTGCGCGGGGTATACAAGATTTTTTTTACTCAAATTGCAATAACCGCGGGGTATATTCGGGGGTGGGGTATAATCGGGGTGCGGGCTATATTTGCTAAAAGACGGCACTAATGTGAGTAAAGTTACACATCAGCTTGTGTACTTGCAGGATTGTGATCTTACACTGGAGTATATACACTTATTTTTCAGATTCCATTTCCTACCCTGGTAAATGATGTACAGTACATTAAGCCTTCAAAAATACGTTAAATATCATTTTGTGGGTAAAACCTCTGACCCCTTGCAATGAACTGATGCCATACCAGTCTCTATGGTCTAGCATCATCAAAGGAGACAGGCCTATATTTGTTCAGATTGGTCATCATCATCTAGGGCTGTGAAGCTTGTTACAAGAATGTGGCTATTACAGAATGTTACTGTTTTCAAAACAGCAATTTGCAATGTGCTAAATAAACACAAACTGAAGTAAAATAAAAAATCGAGTTCCTTTTGTGCATCTAACCTCTGAGGTATTCATGAAGCACCATTTTGTCACATTAATATAATACATATTGCGATGTACAGTAGATACAGTACTGTGGCTAACAGAAATAGTCTGAACAACCTAAAGAGTCATTTAAGTTCCACTTCACTTCTGCTTTCTTTTACCAGATGCTTATCTTGAAAGGGTGTTCAATATATCTCACAATGTTTTCACAAACCCATTCATTTCTTTAATGGCTTTGGGGATTATGAACATATCTTCCCCCAAAGGTAATTCCTGGAAACATCTGTTTAGAAACTCAGTTCTGTGGAAGGGCCATTACCAGATTATGGGTGGTCTGGAGTCTGTTGTAAACATTAACTCTTGGGGAGGGAAAAAGGGACAATTTAAATCCTTTTCATTCAATACAGGAATTAGGTAAAGTTTTTTTCCCTCCCCACCCAAAAAAGATGTAATGGGCTCCAGGAAATTTCAGGGGAAAAATGTATTTCACTAGTAATGAGAGAGTTCACTGATGTGTTCACAAAATTAAAGCTATTGGGTTCCGTTGTTTCTATCTAATTTTCAAAGGGAACAGTCTTGTTTTAATTCTGTGTATTCCTCATTTACTAATTCCAGAAGAAACCATTTCCCTCACCCTATTTGGTTCCTTATGGAATTAAACTCAATGAAAACAAAATTCAAATTAGGCTCAGTCAGTGCCAGTTAACACAAAACATGACCAGTTGGTTCTGATTTGAACTCAAAGAATTTTAATGTGTTTCCAATGAGGAAGTCACAATTAAGCACTCTCCTTCTACTGACCCAACATTTGTGCCTGAATTTATAGGAGACACCCAACAAATGGGCATTTCTATCATGTCTGGCTGCACATTAGAAAGCCTAACATGACACACTTACTGTTCACTATTCGGTTCTAGTGCTCATGTGGGTGAAAGGGTCATTTTAGGAGTGAGGAAAAACAGAAATTGCTTTCTTAGATTTCTAAAGCATTCTACCCAGCTCTATTTATCAGCATTGTGTCTTTACAAGAATGCTTGCAGTAAAGAGAAAGGCTTCTTCCTTTTTCTTTCCAAATGACAGTATTTCAAAATAATCCTGTAGGATTCAAAGGGCCAAATCCTTAGCTGACCTAAATCGATTAAGTAGCACACAAATCAATGGGATTATGATAATTTTCACTAGAATCTACCCAGATGGATTTCTACTATTTTTCCTCATGAGCTAATGTTAAGTTTATTCTGCCTTAACAGACCTACAATCTGATTCTTTTATCACTCCCACTGGTGTAAAAGTGGACTAAGTGACAGACAATAAAGTTCATAGGATAAAATTTTAAAAAGTGACTATGACATAGGGGCCTAAATCCCATTTCCAAAATTGTCTTATGCACTCAAAATCCCATTAACTTTCAAAAAGACTTAGGACTTGTCTACATAGCCGCAGTTTCAAGCAGGACTACACTGACACAAACAAGGTGCTTCTAGTTTCTGCTAGCAAGGTTTACACAATGCAATATACTGCTATATGCTGCAGTTTACACCCATATAGTCTGCACTGCAGGGGCATGTAGACAAACCCTTAGTTTCATAATTAATTTAATACCCTTTGAAAGTTTTACCTCAGGTTTACAAAGATAAGAAGCAACCAGTATCTGTGTGTCCACTGCAAACAACAAAAAGCCAAACCAGACCCTCCCCTGATAGCGTTCTAGAGCAACAGTGCAAAACCAAACAAACACACAAAACAAACAAACCCACTCATTGCAAAGGGTATTGTTATGGAGATCTAGCAGAAGGCTACAATATTGCAGGCGCTAGTCCAGCAAAGCATTTAAGTTTAAGTCATCTCCATAGCATCAATAGGGTTAATCAAGTTAGAAAACCATTTTCATAAACAAATTTGAAATTTCAAAGTGGTTTCAGTAGTGAATTGCTTGAAATACACCCATTTTAGTATTTTTAAAATATTTTTGTTCCAACATTTTTATCTTTTAATAATATCAAAAAAGTGTAAGTTCTCAAAGAAAAATCAAATTTTCGTATGGATCATTTTCATGTGTTTTTAAAGAAAAAAATCCACTTTTTAACAACAAGGTTTTAATTTGAAAATGTGTAGCCTGCTGTAACAAGTGCTTAAAATTATGCATTGGCTACATGGTTAGTTGTATGGGGGTCTTAAAAGAGAATTCCTGAGGCATCAGGATTTCTACTTACACCTCTTTCTTCCTCCCCTTTCTTCCACAGAATGTAGCAGTATGAAGAAAAGACACTTTTCAGAAGTAAGTTCCCTCTTCTCTTTCTTACAGTTTCAACTCTTGCAGTTCATGTCCAATTACTGCATGTTGAGTATATCTCTTTGCATCAGATACAATGGATGAACAAGAATGAGTCTCTACTATTTGACTGCCCTTTTATGTGTGTGGAGTTTTTTGTTGTTGCTATTAGCACAAATAATGGCTTTCTGAATTAAAAATATTGGAAGCTCTGTGCCTTCAGAAGACTTCTGTTGGAGGAGAGCAGTGCTTCCAAATGCAAAGCCATTCCTTATAGATATATCTGATCCAGTACAGACCTTGAAAGAAAAAATGGTTACGTACCTTGTGACTGTTGTTCTTCGAGATGAGTTGCTCATGTCCATTCCCTGTAGGTGTGTGCACATTACATGCATGCATCATCCGAAGTTTTTCCCTTAGCAGTACCCATTGGGCCAGCAGGGGAGCCTCCTGGGGTGGCGCCGCTATATCATCTAATATATACCCCTGTTGGCCCTTCACTCCCTTGGTTCTTCCTACCGGACTACTCCGAAGAAGGGGAGGCGGGCGGGATTTGGAATGGACATGAGCAACACATCTCGAAGAACAGCAATTACAAAGGTAAGTAACCGTTTTTTCTTCTTCGTGATTGCTCATGTTCGTTCCATGTAGGTGACTCCAAAGCAGAAACCCCAGGAGGCAGGGTCAGAGTTCCAACCTTCTACCGAGTGGAGGAGAGCCCTTCCAAGAGCCGCATCCTTCCTAGCGTTCTGAGTCAGATCATAATGGTTGGCAGAAGTATGGATCAAAGACGATGTGGCAGCCCTACAGATGTCCAAAAGAGTGACATGAACCAGAAAGGCCATAGAGGAGGCCTGTGCCTTAGTGGAGTGAGTCATGAGAGGAGGGGCTGGGACTCCAGACAGATTATAGCACTCACTGATGCAGGAGGTCATCCATGAAGAAATTCTCTGGGTGGAGACCGGCTGGCCCTTGAACCTCTTTGCAATTGACACAAACAACTGTGGGGACTAACAAAAAAGCTTTGTCCTCTCCAAATAAAAAGCCAATGCTCTCCTAACATCCAGAGCAGGGCTACTCAATTTTGGAAGCCCTGGGGGCCACGATACTCACAGCACATGCCAAGGGCCACAACTTTAGTGTGGTTGCATATACATGCAAATATATATACAAATTCCATCTCCCAAACAGGGTTGAAAACCCTGTGTTCATCCAACAAGCCATTTCTTTGTTGCCATTTTTAATGTTTCTTATTAAAAAGAAAATTGTATGCCAGTGTTTTGGGCGTTTAGCTTGAAGCTTCAAGTTGTGCATTTCTTGGAGTGATCTTACTCAGAAAAAGTTACCAAGCCAAAGCACTCCAACCTGTGGCGGGCGGGGAGCTGGACAAGTCAGGCAGGACACGAGTCAAAAAAAGAACAGGTGCCCGAGAGCCGCGTCCTGGATTCCCAGCAGGGCTGATGTCCCCACGCAGGTGTCTGTCACTCCGTGCAAGATGGAGGCAGGGCTGCCCGGAAGCAGCGCCAGACCCAAATGTGGCCAGTGTGAGCCAGTCGGCACCTCTCAGGCTCTGCCCACAAGGCTAAGCAGCCAGCACTTCCCACACTTTGTACCCATCTGTTCCAGACATCCCGTCTGCTTGCGTCTTTCAATGCTCACCCCACCTGGGAGACGCCTCACCATTGTGGAGCATGTTCCCGGTGGAGGCCATGTTCAAAGGATCCCACCTGTGGGCAGCATGTTGAGACCTGTGTAAACCCATCCGTACTGTGGGCCGCAAAAGTACAGTCCTGATCTAGAGTGTGTAAAGCCTGTTCTTTACCAGAAGCGTGGAGCTTGGGGTAAAAAAATGGGACACCACCTTTGGCAGGAAGGTGGGATGGGGGTGTAGCCTGACCTTATTGTTGAAAAAGACTGTGTAAGGGGGGTCTGAGGTAAGGGCTCATAACTCTGACACCTGTGTGGCCTACGTAATAGCCACAAGGAATGACACCTTGCAGGAGAGGTGCAGTAACAAACACGTTGCCATAGGCTCAAAGCGGGACCTGTGAGCCTAGTCAGGACCAAGTTAAGGTCCCACTGAGGGACAGGTAGACGGGCACGTGGGTAAAGCCTGCCCAGCCCTTTCAGAAACAGATGGGCCATGGGGTTTGAGAAGAGCATCATGCCCCGGGGGCCTGGGTGAAAAGCAGAAATAGACGCCAGGTGAACCCTGATTGATGAAGAGGACAGCCCCCGGACCCTGAGTGTGAGGAGATAGTTCAGAACCAGTAGGACCTGGACATCCATGGGAGAGATTTCCCTCTGGGAAACCCAGACAGAGAAGCACTTCCATTTAGCCAGATAGGTAGCCCTAGGGGAAGGATTCCTGCTTCCCAGCAGGACTTACTGTACCCCCTATGAGCAGCTTCACAGCTTTCAGCCATGGAGCTTCCAGGCCATTAGGCGTAGGGACTGCAGGTGCGAATGGCAAAGCTTGCCAAAGTCCTGCTATGATGCTGTTCTAGACCTATGGCCATAGTATGGGCGCAGCGTCGGCTGCATCCAGGGCCACTTGCAAGGCAGCGTGGGAAATAACCCTGCCCTCCTCGGAGAGGGACTTGAACTCAGGCTGGGAGTCCTGAGGGAGAAGTTCGGTAAACTTGTCCATTGCAGTCCAAGTGTTATAGACATAGCGACTAAGCATAAGAACATAAGAATGGCCTTACTGGGTCAGACCAAAGGTCCATCTAGCCCAGTATCCTGTTTACTGACAGTGGCCAATACTAGATACCCCAGAGGGAGGGAACAGAACAGGTAATCATCATGTGATCCCTCTCCTGTCAATCCATTTCCAGACAAACAGAAGCTTGGGACACCATTCCTACTCATCCTGGATAATAGCCTTTGATGGACCTAACCTTCATGAATCTATCTAGCTCTTTTTTGAACTCTATTAAAGTCCTAGCCTTTACCATATCCTCTGGCAAGGAGTTCCAGAGGTTGACTGTGCGCTGAGTGAAGAAAAACTTCCTTTTGTTTGTTTTAAACCGACTGCCTATTAATTTCATTTGGTGACCCCTAGTTCTTATATTGTGGGAATAAGTAAATAACTTTTCCTTATTCACTTTTTCCACACCAGTCATAATTTTATAACCATGATTTTATAACTAGAACCTGCTGGTTCAGAATGCAGAGTTGCAGGCCTCCCAAGCGCAGGCCTTCCTACCCAGAAAGTTCATCTTTTTGGCATCCCCGTTCTTAGGGGTTGGTCCCAGCTGCCCCTGCCTCTCGTGCGGATTTACTGCCTGGACAACCAGGGACCCTGGGGGTGGATGGCAGAACAAGTGTTCGTTCCCTTCCTGAGGCACAAAGTAACGTCTCTCCACCTTCTTATCAGTTGGTGGAATGGAAGCCAGGGTCTGCCAGAGGGTCTTCAGGATCTTAACCACTCTTTTATTAAGGGGCAAGGCCACTCTGGTAGGGGCGTCAGCTTGCAGGATGTCTACTGAGTCCTCCGACACCCTCTCCAGCTGCAGCTCCAGACTCAGAGCCAGCCGGTGGAGGAGGTCCTGGTGCGCCCTTGAGTCTATGGATGGCATCAATAGGAGGACCTCGTCTGGGGATGAAGAGAAGGAGCCCTTCTGGGTCACAGGCCTGGGGAGCCACCTGGAAGGCTGCCGAGGAGGCCACCGTCAAGGCCTGTGCTGTGGGTGGGGCACTGACCTACAAAGCCCTGGGTGAGGCCTGGCCTGGAGGCAAGGACTATCCCAACGTAAGGAAGTGGACAGAGGGGTGGCTGAGGGAGGAACCCTGGGCCCCGAGTAGACCGACACCAGCCTACAGGGTCCCCCACCCTGTGACTGGTGGAAGGCCCAGGGAGTCCAAAAGGCCCATTGAACAGGTGCTTGCCACTGTGATGGCCATGACTGCCGTGCCGACTGGACAGTGTGGGCTGGGGTGGCCAGGGCTGCTGCTGAAGCTGTGCAGAAGGACTCTGGTGCCGGGAGCAGTGCTGGGAGTAGGATTCATGCTGAAACCTGGACCTGGAAGCCTGTGATGAGAAGACCAACAAAATCTTCAGGTGGGACTCACGCTCCTGCTTGGTGCGTGGCTTGAACCCTCGGCAATTCTTGCAGGACTCGGAAAGATGGGCCTCCGTGAGGCACTTTAGGCAGGCTTTGTGGGGGTCCCCACAGGGCATAGGCTTCACGCACTTGATGCAGGGCTTGAAGCCTTGGCGCCCAGGCATGTCCCGCCGTGGGCACTGGGATTGCAAAGCGAGTCCCTTTGCCCGAGTGAACTACTTGCCCTAAGAACTATTTACAGAAGGTAACACGAACAATTTACAGAAACACTAACTAATCTGCAAGAACAAACTAGGTGAGAACTGCTAAGAGCGCTTGCAGAGCATGTTCCAATGACCGTCATGAGAGGGAAGAAGGAACTAAGGGGGTGGAGAGCCATCAGGGGTATATATTAGCCGATATAGCGGCGCCACTCCAAGGGGCTCCCTGCTGGCCCAACTGCTAAGGGAAAAACTTCCGACGATACGAGCACGCAGCACACACACATCTACATGGAATGGAAATGAGCAATCACTCAAAGAAGAATTCATTTTACTCAAAATGATTAGCTCACCTCTTCTGGTCACAAGCCAATATGCTATTAAGTCAGAAGTAAGGACAGAATTTGTGATCTTTGCTGAAGGAGCACTCCATTCATTAAAAGATCATATTGAAACAAGTAGAGATAAACATCAATAATTTAAATTGGGGAAGGAGCTACTTTACCTGTCTGTATCACTTGGAGCTAGCAAAGCATCTTTAGATATATCTAGACTGCACTCTAAAATCGAAATAAGATATGCAATTTGCGCTACATAAATGGCATATCTTATTTCAATTTTATTTCAAAATAGGCTATTTCGAAATTTGGCGCATCTACACGGCACCAATTTTCGAAATAAAGCACTGTTTTGAGACATCCCTTATTCCTTGTGGAACGAGGTTTACAGGGATGCTGAAATAGCACGTCCGTTATTTTGAAAATTATTTCAAAATAGCGGACTCATTCCTTGGACATGGGGCAGCCATTTTGGGATACCTTCAGTATCTCGAAATAGCCTTGCAGTCTAGACATACCCTTAGAAAGCTTGAAATTACAATGGTCAAGGATCATTCCAAGAAAAATAAAGATTTCTAAGACCAACAATTTCAGAGAATAATTTTTGGAGGGATTAAATATATCCTCTTCTCAAACTAATGCACTCCTAGCAGAAAACAAGCTTTACAAGTTCCCACACACTGTTTCCCAAACTCCTGCACAAAGGGCGAAATCCTATCCTATTCCCACGCCCTCTGTCCCCCTCCTGCAGAAAGAGTTGAGAGTGACTGTACAGCAGGTGGGGAGATACAGAGTGGATAGTGTGTGCACTTCCAGTTACACCATGGAGCTATGCTCTGGGAGCTTGTCTTGTGCATCTTTGTGGCAGGGGAGGGACCACCCAAGCCTGCAACCACTGGTGATAACTGTATCCCTGCACCTGCAGTGGTTGCTACAGGGTAACTTCAGTGCTGCTTAGAAGGCCTAGGTAGGGTTACCAGGTGTCCGGTTTTGAACAGCCCAGTATTTGACCTTTCTGTTTGGGAAACAAATTGAGAAAATATAAATGAGAAGATATACACGTCTGGTATTTTCTAAATAAGATGTAATGTAGATTGTGATGTAATGTCAAGCATATCCGGCATTTTTGTTGAAACCATCTGGAAACCCTAGGCCTAGGTGGGGAGAATGCTAACCCTCTCAAGCCCTGCTGATTTCTCCAATTTACAATCTGAGTAAGTTTAGCAGAAGAAATCAAACGAAACAGAGATACTCTAGAGACTAGCTCAGTGAATGGAGACTAGAACTACATAGGGGGGGAGAAGAATTCACCTTCAGTTCCCATTCTTCTCTCTCAGTTATCTGTCAGCAGATTCAGTAAGATTGCACTGCATCTGCTTACATTTGACCCACAATTAAAAGGGTTACTTACATTTGAAAATGTGGTTTCTAATCCTTACTGTTGCAAAGAGATTAAAATCTTCTGAAATTGATGGTTCTGGCCCTAACACCAGAAAGCAGAGTTTACAAGCTTGGTTTAGAGACAATAATTAAGCTTCATATCAACATTATATAGTAAACATAGTCCACCCCCATTTTACAGATGGGAAAAGGAGGCACAGAGAGGTTAAATTTTTGGCAGAGGTTGGAAAAAAAGCCAGGATTTCTGGCTACCAGTTCTAAGCTGCAGCTGCTCCACATACTCCCTTTGGCATCAGTTTCTCTAAGTGCCAAATTAAGCTTTAAATATTTTATTGCATTTGATAGAAAGAAGCTAACATTAGTGATATAAGCTACCCATAAGAGGTGGGCACAAAAAAGGTTTCTATGGAAGGGCACACTTTGGTGATGGCTGCAGAAATTAACATTGTGCTACCCTTTGCTCTGCTAGTGGGCAGGATTCAATTGGGGACTGGAAGAGGCTGAAGCCAGTGGCAGCCTCCATGTAGAACTGGCACTCTAATGCTATGGCATCATTGAGAACCTGCTGCGGAAGTCAGCACGGCGAAGTCAGGCAGCAAAACAACCCCTCACTGTCCAGCCTTCCTATTTGGGATTGCAGTCACCTCACTATTCTAGTATTAGTTCCCCTCGCAAAGAGGGCCAGCCATGCTGAAATGCAGAGTGATTTTGTAGTGCAGACAAATATCTACTAAGAATTAGCTTAAACTAGCCTGAGACCTAGGCAATATATGAACCTAAATCACAGAGGTGTTAGGTCAGTGTACTTTGTACTAACACACTATACAAGGTCACTAAAAATGGGGAACAGACCTAGGTTAGGCTGCGGCCAGTTTAATTCTGGCCTATGAGTATCTAAACCAAAGTAGGCTTCTAATTTTTGCAAGAGTTTATCTGACCCACAGTCTGGGCTGGTTCTTCACTCATTTCAACCTGGCATGCAGAATGCTGTTAAGCAATGCATCCTCCTTAGCTTAGCTCAGAAAAATCAATGACCGTTCTGAGTGTTTCCCATAACTGGGGAGGGAGGGAAGATTCTTTATGCCCCTTCCTCCATTGGCATTAGAATGAGGAACAAAAAGAGACTGCCTCCAGCCTGGCTGAGTGCGTTGAGGGAAGGCAGAGTACTTTTTTATCTGGAAGAGGAGTGGGAAAAGATAAACTGGGTAGACTGCCTCACACTTCCTAGCTAATAGGAAATGTGAAGAAAAAGGAAACAGTAATGTAGAAGAGGAAAGAAAAAAATCTGGTAGAGGCTCTCCCTCTTTCTACAGCTGCTGGGATAATTCTGCAATTCTGAGCTATGCATGTCATGAAAGTGTTATGGGCTTGATCCTCCACTGTCGTGCTCTTTGTGTGATAATTTACATCTGTGCAGAGCAGTGTAAAACACTAGAAAATTGGAAGGTGGCATTTTGAATTCACTTTGCATAATTATAAACATCTGCACAAGGCAGAGGAAAATCAGGCTTGTATGTGCCTGTATGAGATCCAAATGCAAAAATGTAAAGAATCACAGCCCCGGCCCGCCTGCCCAGCTCCACTGCCCTTGGCCTGCTTGTGGGGCTCTGCTCCTGGCCCCTCACAGGGCGACAGCTGCTCTTGGCCACCTGGTCCTGCAGGCTGCTGGCCAGGCTCTGATACTGCCATAACGTTTAACCAGTTAACGGATTAAAGGGGCAATGGCTGTGCTGGGGCTGCTGCCCCAGTTCAACTGGACTTGAGCACCCCCTCCCCCAGCCCTGCTCACTGCAGACAGGTTCTGCTCTGGCCAGTCTGGAGTGCCCTGTCTGCAGGACGCACACACTGGGCCCTCTTCGACAGGGGCGGCTCTGACTAGGTTGGAGCACCCTCCTGCCTGTGGCAGGCCCTGCCAGGCTAGAGCAGCCCCGTGCCTGTGACAGGCAGAGAGCTGCTCCAACCCCTACCCATTAACCCAGACTTTGGCAAAATACCCTCCGTGGGCCAGATCCGGCCTGCCAAGCTGCCAGATCTGGCCCGCGGACACAGACAGACTCCCTACCTGCCCCCCGCACGTTGCTGGGAAAAGTGGCCATTGCGGGGCTCTGTTTGAACATCCGTGAGCCTTGGGGAGGGGATGCCCTCACCCCCCAGCACAATCCCAGGTTGTCAATGGGCAGCTTGAGAAGCACCCTCCCCTCAGGCTTGTAGCTGTTCAGAAACCACATGGCCCCTGCAGGCAGTGCAGGGACACGGTAGGCGGGAAGTCTGCTTGAGAAAGCTGCTGGCTCCAAGTCAAGCAGGTAAGTCTCCCACCCACAGCCTGCCTCTGGCACCCCAACCCTTTGCCCCCCTGCCCCACATAACCCAAACTTTCTGCTCTCTCCTACCCTTATATCCCCTGCAGGACCCTGTACCCCAATCCTCTGCCCCATGTCACAACCCAAACCCTCCGTCCCCCCTCTTGCACCAGTATCCCCTCCCAGATCCTGCACCTCAATCCCCTGCCCTAGGTCACAACCCAAACACTCTGCCCCCTGCCTCCTGCACACATATCTCCTCCCAGATCCTGCACCCCAATCCCCTGCCCTAGGTCACAACCCAAACCCCTGCATCCTAGTCTCCTCCCAGATCCCACACCCCAACCCCCCTGCCCCAGGTCACAACCCAAACCGCTCCATTCCCTTGTGCACCCTAGTTCCCTTCCCCAGGTCACAACTGCCCCCTTCACCCAAGCTCCCTTCCAGACCCCACACCCTCTCCTGCACCCCAACCCCTTACTGCAAGCTCCCTCCTGCACCCAACCTCCATCCCAGATTCCACACCTCCTCCATTAATATGGAAGAGTGTAGCCTTTGACCACTTTCCAAATTCTTGGAGTAGCCCGCCGCCCCCATCAAAAATTATTGCCCACCCCTGCGTTATCCAGAACTGGAAAGCCTCACCCATTAAGGATAAGGCTTACTGGTTAACCACTCACATCCTTAGCAGACTGCCAACCCACCAGATCAGCTCCACTCCCAGCTGCGCTCAACCTCTGCGACTGTGGTTCTCTGTTTCAGGGGTTCTCTGGTCCAGCAACATCAATGATCCTGCTGGAGGTTGGCAGAAAAGCCAAGGCGGTATGGGAGAAAGTAAGAATGAACCTTGCAGAGCAAATCGAATCAACACCACCTCCCCAAAAAGCTATTTCATTTTCTTAATTTCTACATTTTTCCACACCCACTTGTCCAAACTAGGGATTTAAGTGACTAGTCGACTAGTCAGGTCGACTAGTGACTCAGTTAGTTGCTTTCTCCCCCCCTTGCTGCCTCTATCAGAGAAAGGCAGCAAGGGGGGGAACAGGAGCCAGCGCTGGGGGGAACTGGCTTAAAAACTGGTTCTCCCCAGCACTGTCTCCGTTAGGGAGCAGGGGCAGGGGCGCAGTGGGGAACTGGCAGTGTTTCCACCTTAAAAATGTAGAAGAGTGGGGCTCTTGTACATTTCAAAAGCAGGGAGAGCTGGGCCAGCGGGGGATGTTTGAGCCCTTGTGCTCCCCACGTGCTTCCGCCTTTGAAATGTAGCTCATTCTTTGATATGGGCTCTTGCTACATTTCAAAGGCAGAGGCGCCCTTATCGACTAATCGAATAGTTGATGCAAATTGCATAGAGTATTGATTAGTTGATTAATCTAAATTTAATATCCTTAGTCCAAATAAAACAGTTTTTTTTAATTTTAGGCTCCTGATCACAAGATGACAATATTTCTTAGCATATGCTTGCTTGCTCTCAGTAGTAGGTCTGCTTTGACACAAACTATTTGCCAATATGGTATAATCATGGCTTCATATACACTTTTCTTCAGTGTTACTGTGAGGTTATAGTCTAATCTTTTTGCAACTCTTCATATGCTTGGCAGGAGAAAATATTCATTCCCAATATATTTTGAAGTTGGAGAGGGGATTGTTGACATTATATGATCTCCTATCTTATTTGCCATGTAAGTGCTACATTGCTGGGTGAATATTCACAAAGTGATTTTAGATTTGTCATAGGAAACCCATCCAATATGTCTTTATTTACCATACCAGAACACTGACTCAAAGTTTGGCATTTGCACAAGACAGAATATTTTTTTTCCTTTTCATAAAGTTTTGTATTAGTGTGCATTCTGCATAAAATCTCAAAAATAGCCTAAGAGAGAACACACTTTCAAACGCGCACAGCTCATAATATAATATCATCTGAGTTGAGAAACATTCATTATAAGGAGAGTATATATGTCAGTCACTCCCAGAAGATTATTCTATTCCATAAAAAGAGGTCTTTTAAAAGAAACTGTAATAGTAATTTGCTTATACAAGGCATAATTCTACATTCACATACTATTTAATTCAGTATTTTTCATACTTTTAACACAACATGGTGTCCCACTTGAGCTCAGATTTGTCATCTTTATGAGTCTATAGCATCTGAAACACAGCCTTGAAAATGCATATTCATATGCAATACCCCATTCCAGCATGATGATTCACACTGAAATGTCTAGTAATCACCTGCATAAATCCTTTTACTTATCTTAATTTGGCCATCTTTCTGTAGTTCTCCTCTTACTTGCATTGGTAAACATTCAGCCTTTCTATATAGATTCTAAATGATCTCTTAAGCAAGCCTTAACTTCAGCACTTGTTCAGGTGAGTTATTACTGCTAGATAAAGCGACAAGGAGTCCCGTGGCACCTTATAGACTAACAGATGTATCGGAGCATAAGCATGTAGTGGATGCATCTGATGAAGTGGGTCTTTACCCACGAAAGCTTATGTTCCAATACATCTGTTAGTCTATAAGGTGCCATAGGACTCCTTGTCGCTTTTGCAGATCCAGACTAACACGGCTACCCCTCTGATACTGCTAGATAATACTCTCAAAGCCACGCACATGCCCGCACAAACACATCTGCCAGATTGATAGGCCAGGAAACTGACACCTGTTTACAAAAAAGACCACACACAGAAAGCAGCTCTGTAAACATTTAACACTGCTCCACTATTGTGCCTCAAAAATAATGTACAGAGACCAACTTTAGAGGTGAGATGTTATAATTCAGTTTCCGTGTCAGTTAACACCTTTGCTTCTGTGTGGAGACTTCCAGAAATGATACCAGCCAAAAACAATTGTGACAGTGGCTTTGTTTCCTGGAATTGGACATATGTCCTCTAGGAGCAGGACCATGATGGCCAACTTACAGGTAACTGTTTCTCTCTGTCACCCGCTGTGGGTGCTCAGAAAGGACATTTGGGTGACATTTTCAGGAACTAGTGGTAGCGTACAGAATGGAAAGATCTCTGCTGTGGAATTCTTTATTGAGGGAAATCAGGTTGCTCCTAAGCCTGGGTGTCATAACACAGCATCTGCCATTTCCTCTTCCCTCAGTAACAATGACAAAAGAATGGATAACAGTGGTTCTCATGGAGGATTATTTTCAGATCATTCCGAGTAACTAACAGGAGCTGAAAGCAGTGGTGGAAAGGAGAGCCGCGATCATACACACTCTTAAAAGCATGTGTGAAATTTCATTTATGTACATAGCTCTACTGACTCCAGTGGGACTGCTCCTATGCGTGAAGTTGGCATATGCTTGAGTGTTTGCAGATCCAAGGCCTCAATTTCCTTTTAGGCAATTAATACTATTTTCAACATAGTAGTTTATTACCTGGCACCAAGTATTAAGTATGAGAGAAATGCACAGACAGATGAACAGAAATCAGTTGTACGGTGCTGTTAGCAGAAGCTTGTCTGGATTTAAGACACTGACCTAGTGATGAAAGAATCCATAGCCTGCTACTAATCATCTGAGTGACCAAGCCCTATCTGAAGAATCTCTTGGCTTTCACTAATTATGTGAAGTAAAAAGAATGCATATATCAGTGCTTATGTAGGGTTCATTGATAGTCAGGGAATACAGCCGCTCCCCGATTTACGGCCACCTCCACTTACGACCATCTGCACTTACGACCAAAGCAGTTGTAAATGCAGATCCGAGTTACAAACGGCGATCTGCGCTTATGAACAGCGCGGTCGCCATGTAACTCTATGGGATCCGAGTTATGAACAGTTCAAGTTACGGACCAAGTGTTGGTCCGTAACTCGTTCGTAACTCAGAGAGCGGCTGTAATTTCTAAACTCAATTTCTGAGTTATACAATAACCCAGAGCTCACAGGAGAAGGGGCAGGGCCCAGGCTACTCAGGGAAGCTCACTTGGAGAAGCATCTAACTATTGTTCCTGTTCAGGGATATGGCGTTAGTGTACAAAAGAGGTAAAAGCCCAGTTTCCAAACTACTGATCCTAGTCCCATGTTGCTTTCTCAGAACTCTCACTTCTGCTTGTGCAACATCCCCTTTCCTGAGGAGGACACATGGAACTGGACCTAAGCCTGCCCATGACAACATTAATTCCCTGCATCCAGCTAGATTCCTTCAGATCATCTATCTGGTGACTTCTGATTAGAGGTTCTCCCTCTCATATGTTACCCACAGAGTCAAGAATCTCTCATGCTAGTGAACCTCGGAACCCTGACTTTTCTGAATTGGGGCAACTACCTTGAATTCCCAGTGCCTTGTTTCATTTAGAGACAGAGGCTGGTTTGAATCACAGATGAAATTAGATACGAATCTTGACTCCATGTCATAGTGTGTCCAGACCACAAAACCACATGGAAATTTGGCACAGTTCAGGCCATTTAGATAGTATATGGAATGGTGATATGCTCCCAGTTCCAAGTACTGTAATATTGTCTCCTTTGCACCGTCTGTTAGTAATTCTCCTTGTTTATTTGACAACAAGTTTACACGTATTAAAAGAAAATGCTAAGCAATCTATTTCTGAGGCTTAAAAACAGCTACCGTCTTTTAGTGAATATAACCCGCGGGTTATATTCGTTCTTACAAACCCTACACCTTCCCCCCCACAGGCTATACTCGTGCGCGAGGTATATAGGGTTTTTTTTACTGGATGGAAGAGGATCCCCTCCCCCTTCCCCTTTCACTACCTTTGTCGGGCTGGGGTTAGGCTCCCAGCCCGCGACTGAACAACGCGGGGAAACTTACAAGGGGCGCAGCAGCCAGGAATGCTCTGGAGCTGGGGCAGAGGCATCCTCAGCAGAGGCGCAAGGCGGGAGGCTCCCAGCCTGGGCTGACAAAGGGAAGGAGCCTGGAGCAAGTTGCTCGGTGGCCAGCAGCAGCGGCAGGAGTCTGCAGGTGGCCACGGCTCACAGGAGCGGGGCCGGGGCATGGTGTTTGTTGCTCGTTGCTCCTGTGCGATCCAGCCGGGTGCCCTTCCCTGCCTGCAGCTGCCGCCGCCGCACCCACTACGCGCTCGCTTGTTGCTTCTGGGCCAGCACCTGCCCTGCCGCCACGAACCATGCCCCAGCCCAGGAGCAACAAGCGGGTAATTCAGGCCTACAGAATATCAAATACTTAATTAAACTGCAACAAATTAATTACAGTAAATGTTAAAAAAACAACCAGTAGCATATGCACACTTGTATTTCAATCAGTGCCTGTACCCTGCATTCAAACTTGATAATCGAATTTTAACTTCATTGCATCAGCAGTGTTTCTTCTCTTAATAATCAAAATAATTCTTATGACTAACACTCCAACTTCAGTGCTGATTATCTCTTCCAGGATAAAATCATTCTGTAAAAGGCAATTTTTATTTTGTAAAGGTCAGAGCCATCCATTGCAATGGAGTATTCCAGTTTACATCAGATAAAAATATCTGTCTAGAGGTCTGGTGATGAGAGCAAGAAATGGCTGTCAGGAAGCCTGAGTTGTGGTGCTGAATCTAATACCGACTCACTGTGCATTATTGGGCAAATCACATTGCCGCTCAGTGCCTCAGTTTCCTTATCTGTGAAATGTGATTAATATTTATCTAACCTTGCAAGGATGCTATCAGTATTAATATTGTCAGTAGATCTGGGACTAATGGATGGAAGACACTATAAAAGTAAGTCTTTAATTTCAAATCCCTCACCTAGGCAAAGGACCTCTGAACTTATTCCCTTTAGCTTTTGGTGCTTATATTACGGTAGCGTCTTGAGGCTTCAACTAAGACCAGAATCCTATTATGCTAGATGAGATAAAGATACTTAATAGGAAATAAACTCATTCCAATGGCTTTAAGCCTAAAGAAATCTAAATGGAGTTTGACATGTTCAAGATCACGTGTGAAGTCTATGATACAGCACATCACTGAATGAAGCTTTCTGGAGTCTCAATCTAGTGAGTTAACTGCAAGACTATCCTTACTGCTCTTTAACATCTTTGCAAAATGATTAGAAAATCCCAGCACTAGTTAAAATAATTCCAAGGAATCACAGACTCCTCGCATTTCCAGAATAGTTGGTTCTTTCATATCCATCAGAAACATGTTGCATAAAATCCTAGCAAACCAATGAGAATGACAGTGTGATGGAATACACTCCTGGGGTACATCTAGACTACACGCTTCTTTCGAAAGAGATCGTCTAGACAGCCACAACTTTTTTTGAAAAAGCGATTCGCTTTTTCGAAAGAGAGCACCCAGGCAATCTGGATGCTCTCTTTCGAAAAAGCCCTGTTTGCGGTCAAGAACACCTTTTTACGAAAGAGCACTACTAAGTGTTTTACCTTTATGTTTTGTAACCATTTGTGAATTTTATGGCTCATTACTTGAATTTGGTGAAAATCTTGCTCTTTGTAGTGTGAATAAACTTGTTTTACTGTTTTATCTTATCCACTGTAGTTAAGGTTGAAGTGTCTGGTTAACTATTTCAGAAAATAGACAGGCATATTATTCTCTATGGGTATGTCTACACTACATGACTCCGTCGATGGAGCCATGTAGATGAGTTTACTAGACATAGGAAAATGAAGCGGCGATTTAAATAATCGCCGCTTCATTTATCAAAATAGCCGCGCTGTGCCGATCAGCTGTTTGGCGGCACAGCGGGCAGTCTGACGGCGCCACGGTCGACAAGGGAAGCCTTTGTCTACCACTGCGGTAAACCTCATTTCACGAGGCATACCAGAGCAGTCGACAAAGGCTTCCCTTGTCAACTGCAGCGCGTTCAGACTGCCCTGCTGTGCCGCCAAACAGCTGATCGGCACAGCGTGGCGGCCATTTTGATGTAAATGAAGCGTCGATTATTTAAATTGCCGCTTCATTTTCCTATGTCTAGTAAACTCATCTACATGGCTCCATCGACGGAGCCATGTAGTCTAGACATACCCTTAAAGAAATAACAGACTTACATAGATGTACTGTCCATGACAGGCTTGGTTAGTATAGGGTATACATTTCTGGGGGAACATCTGGATGTGTATTGGGGTCATCCTGCTGTTTATCTGGTGAAAACCAGAATGTGGCTGGCAGGCTGCAGTTACACACAGGCATTCAAGGTGTGGTTTGCATGCTGAAAGGCAGTCTGTCAGCAACCCACGTCAGAGCTATTTCAGCAAGGCAGGGCAGGGGTGACACGGCTCACCACTGGTCTGAATTGTACCTGATATGTCTCAGCTATAAAATAATTAACTGCTAAACTTCATAAAAAAGTTTAGCAGAAAACAATTCCCTCTAATGGGACAGCACATTCTTACAACTGAGTTATACTTTTTGGTGGAGAAACCACGTTTGTGCTAAATTGCTATGATTTAAATTTTCCATTTCATTGGGTTATGAAAGATTCAACAGATAGCTGAATAAATCACTTAAAAATGCAAATCTTCCAGGCATCAGTAATATTTCTCCAAGGACTCTCTCTCTCTCAGGCTCTTACCTGATCTTGGAAATGATTATGATTTAGAAAAGGAAGCATATTGTATTTTAATTCACTATATGTTTATTTTAGCTGTAGTTGTTATATTTGGCATATGCAGTAAAACACTGATATTTCCAGAGATCTCTATAAATCTTCAGAAGAGAAGGGAACTGGGAAATTAGCAGAGTGCGAAACATACAGCAAAATGAATGTATAAGGAAGGCTCAAAGAAGACAGCAGATTGTATTATTGCCCCGATTGTATTATTGCCCTCTGTATTATTGCCCCGATTTCAAGATATACTGAGCACTGACAAATTTCACTGAAGTCAACAGTAGCAGGAATTGACAAGACCTTTGAAAACTCCCGCATTATCATACTATACTGTAATCAAATTATAATTACTGGCTTTATAATGTGTTTGTTGCAAATTTAGTACTTGTGATTAGTGTACATATATTTATACACATATATAGTATAGCATGCACAAAATATTTTAATGTGAAGATCTTAAGATGCTCTGTTATTAAATTATAAAATGCTTAAGATATGCTATTATAAAGATCTCACATTGAGATTCTTATAAACTATGTATTATTTGAGGACTCTGAGTCAGAGCTTCATTGTGCTAGGCATTGGATGGACATACAGTAAGAGATAGACCCTGTCTTCTAAAGCTTAAGTCTTAATTGAAGACAAGATATAACAAGTTAATACATGTATACATTTTTTAAAAGACTATCGGCATTCCACTTATATAACAAAAGTTCTGTGGGCTTTATGCAAGAAATGAATCTATGGAGAGATCTGATACTATGCTGAAAGCTCAAATTTTTACATAAATAAAGTAATTAACTGTCTGCCTTCCCGAATACAAATAGCATTATAGAACTGTGATGCACTAAATCTCAAAGTAGTACCCTATAATCATCACGTATATATGGTTGTGATATTTCATACAACATATGCCATGTAAGATACCACTGGTATCTTCTGAAACTCACTGTTCTCTTAAAATATGTAATTTGTTAGTGTGTATGAAGTTATGTGACTTTGCTATATGGGTGTGAAACAGGGGGGCACTCTCCTCCCACAGGCACCTCCTTCTGGCCAAGTACACATGCCTTCACTCCCTCAGTACACTGGGTCACTAAGAACTGCTTCTTTCTACATTCCTAAGAGCTAGTTGCCTCAAGCTCTGTACTCTGAAATGTGAAAGGCAAGCACATTCCTCAGCTATTCACGCCCTAGCCAAGTAACCACCAGAAACAGGTAGGCTGATATACTATAGAAATAATACCATTATGCAGAGCAACCTTTTTTCTTGTACATCAAAACTTGTACAGCATCCTGGAGAGCAAACAAAATGTGCCAGATTCAACAGGGTTTTACTAAAACAATAATAATAAAAAACACTCACCCCACTGTATCAGATCTGGGCATTTTGGTTTTAGGATAAACACATTTCCCCAGTGACCCGCTTCAATCAATCTGAAAGAGTGATTTCGAGTCTTGCAGTGTGTTGTGATCCCATAAATTATTTAAGTATGAAATATTTATATCAGAGAAAAAAGGCCATGCTCATTCTTTAAAAAGTTTAATGATTTTTTAAAAATGTATGAACATGAGTTGGAAGTGTTTGTAACTTGTTAGATACCATTGGTTTCAATGTACTTATTCCCACTCTTCAATATTCTCATACAAGAAAAATATCCAAGATTTTATCTTCTTGGGTCCCATTTCCCTCAAGAAAATAAAATGTAAGGTGATCTGAATTTTTAAAACTACCATTATGGTTGGTTATTATTTGTACGACCACAGTGCCCAAGAGCCCTGTTCAAAAAGGACAGTATTGTGCTAGATACTATGCAAACAGAAAACAAATACTAATTCCTCTTTCCTCATGTCTCTCTCTATCAGCTTTGAGCAGGACAGCACAAAGAAAAATGCACTTGTTCCCTGACAGGAGTTTGTATCATTTAAATAAAATAGTTGCTCTTTTCTATAGCCAGCCACAATTGAAAAACTGACCTTAAAAATACAAATGATTAGTTTGGGCCCTGTAGAAGCATAGCAACCTGGGGTATGTTTACATAGTAAAGAAAACCCATAGTTGGCCCATGCAAGCTGACTTGAGGCTCAGGCTTTGGGGCTGTTTCACTGCTACACAGATGTCTGGACTTAGCCTGAAGCATGGGCCCAGGACCCAGCAGGGTGGGAGGGTCCCAGAGCTTGGGCTCCAGTCTGAGTCTGGAAGCCTATGTAGCAATGAAACAATGCTTCAGCCTGAGCCCTAATCGCACAAGTCAGCTGACACGGGAGGGCAAATTGCCTGTTTCCACAGCTATGTTACTCTTAAAAGCCAATCCAATGTTCCTATCAGGAGGCCGCCAGGAGAGTGTACTAACTGGTGAGAGTGAGTTTGTTCCACTGTTTGTTTGCATTTTGTTTCTGTTGCAGGTGATTTCAGTTACTGTGGCAGTCGGGATTGTGTCGAGTATTTGATTTTTTGTTCTCTCGATTACTTTTGATCAGCCTCACTCAGGGTGTGTCTAGACTACATGGCTCCGTCGACAGAGCCATGTAGATGAGGCAGGACGACAAAGGGAAATGAAGCGGCGATTTAAATAATCGCCACTTCATTTAAATCAAAATGGCCGCCACGCTGTGCAGATCAGCTGTTTGTCGGCACAGCGCGGCAGTCTAGACCGGGATCTGCCGACCCCAGAACCCTTCGCCGGCAGATCCTTTATGCCCCGTGAAACAAGGCTTACAGGATCTGCCGACGGGGTTCTGGGGTCGGCAGATCCCGTCTAGACTGCCGCTGTGCCGACAAACAGCTGATCAGCACAGCGGCTGAGTGACGATTATTTAAGTCATCACTTCATTTCCCTTTTTCGAGTAAACTAATCTACATGGCTCTGTCGACGGAGCCATGTAGTTTAGACGTACCTTCAGCCTTGTGATCAGCCTCCCCCTGAGTGGCTAACAAGGTGGTAGGCCTAATCTAGATTAACAGGATTTAAAAGCCAGAGGCATAACGACCAGGGGAGTGAAGCGGACAGGAGGCTGCAGACAGGGGAGTTTGAGAGGGAGTCCTCGTATGGTTAAAGGAAGACCCGCAATACCTGAGCCAGAACTGCTTCTGTCTCCTCTGCCTGCTCCTGTAGCCAGACAGACCACCTGAGCATGGATACCTCTACCCAGATCCTGGTGTGATTTTGCAGGGACTGTGGCTTGCAATTCCCACTTACTGAAATCCAAGCTGGGGAGACCATTCAATGTGAAAAGTGCCTGCTGGTGGAATTTCTCAGGAAGCAGGTTGGAGAACTACAGGAGGAGGTGGCTATGATGAGGAGCAGCTGAATCCATGAAGAATTCCTTGAGAGTATTCATGTGGAGACCAGTGAGGCTGAGGAAGCTGTCCCATTACAAAAGACTGTTGACAAATCACTGGTGGTGGAGATGGCTCTGTCTCAGGGGGAACCCTGGCAGCTGGTCACTTCTGGCAGCAGGCAATGCTCCATCCCTGCTCCCAACCCACCCACCGTGGTACCGGGAAACGGTTATGCTGTTCTGGATATGGGAGATAAGAAATCACCCCCTAAAGCCGAAGAAGAGAAGCCTTGTACCCCCAAGGCTGGGAGGTCTGCAGCCACCACTGTGAGGAAGAAACATAGGGTAGTGGTGATTGGAGACCCTCTTCTGAAGGAGATGGAGGCACCTGTCTGTCACTCTGACATGTCATCCTGGAGATATGCTGCCTGCCAGGGGCCCATAGCTGAGACGTTACGAGGGCACTTCAAGGATTACCCAGCCCTCTGACTACTACCACATGCTACTCATCCATGTGGGCACTAATGATACTGAAAGGTGTGAATTTGAGCAGATCAAGAGTGACTATGGAGTATGATCTGGGAGTATGGAGCGTAGGCAGTATTCTCTTCAGTCTTTCCTATCAAAGGTAGGGGCCCAGGCAGAGACAGGTCCATCCTGGAGGTGAATGTATGGCTGTGAAGATGGTGCTGCAAGGAGAGCTTTGGCCTCCTTGACCAGGAGATGCTGTTCCAAGAAGAAGGACTGCTAAGCAGAGATGAGGTTCACCTTTTGAGTAAAGGGGAAGACTGTATTTGATTGCACACTGCCTAACCTAGTGAGGAGGGCTTTAAATGAGGTATGACGGGGGCAGGTGACCAAAGCCCATAGGTAAGTGAAAAACATAGAGACCTGGGAGATGGGTCAGAAATGGGAGGGAGCATGGGCTATAATAGCAGAGATAAAGGAGGGGAAAGGCAGAACTGGGGAGGAGGGGGGGGAAAGCAAATCAATATCTTAGATGCCTGTATACAAATGCAAGAAGTATGGGAAATAAGCAGGAAGAACTTGAAGTGCTAATAAATAAACTCAACTGTGACATAGTTGGTATCACAAAGACCTGGTAGGATAATACACATAATTGGAATATTGGTATAGAAGGATAAGGATATTGCTCAGGAAGGATAAGCAAGGAAAAAAAGAACATAAGAATGGCCATACTGGGTCAGACCAAAGGTCCATCTAGCCCAGTATCCTGTCTGCCGACAGCGGCCAATACCAGATGCCCCAGAGGGAGGGAACATAACACTTAATCCTCATGTGATCCCTCTCCTGTCACCCATTTCCAGACAAACAGAGGCTAGGGACACCATTCCTCCCCATACTGGCTAATAGCCATTAATGAACCTAACCTCCATGAATCTATCTAGCTCTTTTAAAAACCCTATTAAAGTCCTAGCCTTCACTACATCCTATGGCAAGGAGTTCCAAAGGCAGGAGGTGTTGCCTTCTATATTAAAAATGTTTAAAGTTGGACTGAGGTGGAGATAGACATAGGAGACAGATTTGTTGAGAGTCTCTGGGTTAGGCTAAAAGGGGTAAAAAAATAAGGGTTGTCATGCTAGGGGTCTGCTACAGACCACCTACCCAGGCAGAAGAGGTGGATGAGACTTTTTTTAAACAACTAACAAAATCATCCAAAGTGCAGGATTTGGTGGTGATGGGTGACATCAATTATCCAGACATTTGTTGGGAAACTAATATAGCAGAGCACAGATTATCCAATAAATTCTTGGATTGCATTGGAGACAATGTTTTATTTCAGAAGGTTGAGAAAGATACTGGGGGAAGCTGTTCTAGATTTGATTTTAACAAATAGGGAGGAACTGGTTGAGAATTTGAAAGTGGAAGACAGCTTTGGTGAATGTGATCATGAAATTATAGAGTTCATGATTCTAAAGAATGGTAGAAGGGAGAACAGCAAAATAGAAACAATAGATTTCAGGAAGATAGATATTAGTAAAATCGGAGAGCTGGTAGGTAAGGTCCCATGGGAAGCAAGACTAAGAGGAAAAACAACTGAAAAGAGCTGGCAGTTTTTCAAAGGGACATTATTAAAGGCCTAAAAGCAAACTATTCCATTGCGTAGGAAAGATAGAAAGTATGGTAAGAGACCACTTTGGCTTAATCAGGAGAGTTTACATGATCTAAAAATCAAAAAGGAGTTGTATAAAAAGTGGAAACTAGGTCAAATTACAAAGGATGAATATAAGCAAACAACACAGGTATGCAGGGGCAAGATTAGAAAGGCAAAGGTACAAAACAAGCTCAATCTAGCTATAGACATAAAAGGTAACAAGAAGACTTCTACAAATATATTAGAAGCAAGAGGAAGACCAAGGACAGGGTAGGCCCATTGCTCAGTGAAGAGGGAGAAACAATAACAGGAAACTTGGAAATGGCAGAGGTGCTTAATGACTTTTTTGTTTCGGTTTTTGTCAAGAAGATTGATGGCGATGGGATGCCTAACACAGGGAATGCTAGCGGAAATGAAGTAGGTTTAGAAGTTAAAATAAAAAAAGAACAAGTTAAAAATAACTTTAAAAAGTTAGATGTCTTCAAGTCACCAGGGCCTGATGAAATCCATCATAGAATACTCATGGAGCTGACAGAGGAGGTATCTGAGCCTTTAGCTATCATCTTTGGAAAGTCATGGAAGTTGGGAGAGATTCCAGGACACTGGAAAAGGGCAAGTATAGTGCCCATCTATAAAAAAGGAAATAAGAACAACCCAGGAAACTACAGACCAGCCAGTTTAATTTCTGTGCCAGGGAAGATAATGGAGCAAGAAATTAAGGAATTCATCTGCAAACAACTGGAAGAAAATAAGGTGATAGGTAACAGCCAGCATGGATTTGTAAAGAACAAATCATGCCAAATCAATCTGATAGCTTTCCTTGATAGGATAACAAGTCTTGTGGATGTGGTATACCTAGACTTTAGTAAAGTATTTGATTCAGTCTCACATGATCTTCTTATCAATAAACTAGGGAAATATAACCTAGATGGGGCTAATATAAGGTGGGTGCATAACTGGCTGAATAACCGTTCTCAGAAAGTAGTTATTAATGGTTCACAATCATGCTGGAAGGGCACAACAAGTGGGATTCCACAGGAGTCTGTTTTGGGACCAGTTCTGTTCAGTATCTTCATCAACAATTTAGATGATGGCATAGAGAGTATTTTGCAGATGATACCAAGATGAGAGGGATTGCAAGTGCTTTGGAGGATAGGGTCATAATTCAAAATAATCTGGACAAACTAGAGAAATGGTCTGAAGTAAACAGGATGAAGTTTAATACGGACAAATTCAAAATATTCCACTTAGGAATGAACAAATCAGTTTCACACATACACAATGGGAAGTGACTGTCTAGGAAGGAGTACTGCAGAACGCAAATATTATTCTGGGATGCATTAACAGGAGCGTCGTGAGCAAGACACAAGAAGTCAATCTTCCATTCTACTCTGAGCTAATTAGGCCTCAGTTGGAATACTGTGTCCAGTTCTAGGTACCACATTTCAAGAAAGATGTGGAGAAATTAGAGAAAGTCCAGAGAAGAGCAACAAAAATGATTAAAGGCCTAGAAAAATGAGCTATGACGGAAGACTGAAATAACTGGGCATGTTTAGTTTAGAAAAAAAGAAGACTGATAGGGGTCACGATAGAAGTTTTCAAATATCTAAAAGGGTGTTACAAGGAGGAGGGAGAAAAATTGTTCTCCTTGGCCTGTGATGATAGGACAAAAAGCAATGGGCTTAAATTTCAGCAAGGGAGATTTAGGTTGGACATTAGGAAAAACTTCCTAACTATCAGGGTGGTTAAACACTGGAGTAAGTTGCCTAGAGAGGTTGTGGAATCTCCATCACAGGAGATATTTAAGAGCAGTTTGGATAAGATGTCTATCAGGAATGATCTAGATGGTGCTTGGTCCTGCCATGAGAGCTGGGGATTAGACTTCATGATCTCTTGAGGTCCCTTCCAGTTCTAGGATTTTATGATTTTATGATCATGCAAAGGAACAGGTGGGAGATGACATTCTAGACTGTTACAGCATCTTATGGCCTACAAATAATTTCATCCCAAAATGAGACCAGAAATAGTATCTCAAAGGAAAACATACCAACCTAAACCGCAGGGTCCCAAAAGTGCAAAAGTCCTTTTACATGGAACAGCTTGCAGGTTGAAGGCCAAAGCTTGCAGAGTGTGAATGTACTTGTAAATTCTAATCATGTAGATTTACGTCTATTTTGAAACATTTTTCTGTTTGCTAAAACTTGGAACTGCATAATTAGTGATATAACATTGAGCCTTCCTTCTGTAACAATGCACAAACATAAGGTTTAATATTTACCCACAGATTTTGAAAGAAATATTTACTTACAATGGAATAGCTGACTATGCGAAGAATGAGCCAAATTTCATTTACTGTGAGGAACTGGAAAAAAAGAATGTCTTGATGAGTAGAGGGATAGTAGCTGTATTGTTATGATAACTGAATGTGTGTGAAGCCATTAGCTTTGGGTCATAGGTAGGTGCTTTTTTTTCCTCAGAAGATTTATGCAATTCAAAACTCTTCATATTTGGAAAGGCAAGGGTCTATTGGCATGCCTTTAATTCAGTACTAGAACATTCTTCTTTATTCCTGCCCCTGCAAGTGAAATTCTTGCTTCACATCTTCTCCTAACCCCCTCTAGAAATAGACGACTGAAGTGCTGTTTTTCCAAAGATGCTTCTATCTGCTTGAATCATTCTCAACTCCTCCTGTGAAATAAACTGGCATGGGCAAGCTGACTGAATGACATGCAACTTCTTCCAGCTAAAGGTAAAGTGGTTTCTGGATTACTCATAGGGGAATTCTGTCCGTTCACAGAATTCGTGTCCCCACATAGTTCTTTGCTTCCCTAAGGAAAAATTATTTCTGATGCAGAAACAAAAGGAAGCCACAGAAGCCATCATGCACCCCAGTGCATTGTTTTGAGCACCCAGTGGAGAGAGAAGTCACAGTGGAGAAGGTGAGGGCGAGGAGGGGCATGGCTGGGGACAATCTGGCCCACAGCTTCTACCCTTCTACAGACTTAGTTGCTTGTTCTGGCTGGGCTGGGCTGGGCTGGGAAGGAAGAGACTTCCTCTTCCCCTGCATAGCAGATCAGTGTGGACTGGGCAATTTAAATTACTGATTTAAATAACCAAAGAAAATAATGGATTTAAATCAAGTTACCAAAAAAGCTAAGATTGTGCTTAGAGTGTACTTAATTTTGGAGCAAGCCCCATTGAACTCACTGGCACTTCTGTTTTTTGAGAAAACAAGTATAAAATGGGGTTCCTTTGGAAAAGCTGAGTTATGCTGAAGTAAAATAGGGAACAGACTTATGGCATCGCCATTATGATCTGTGGCCATGATGTTCCAAAATAAGGGGCATGTATTATGTAATATAAAATAAGAAAATGATGCTCAGTGGCAACTGGCAACTCCAGATTTCTCTTACTACAGCTTTCTATACTGCTTACTTGAGAGACAGATTCCAAACCTAGTTAACTAATTAAAAAGCCATAAAGATTAGCTAAGCTAAACTTTTTATGGCAGCAACATCTAACAAAAGCATACAGCTTGGGAATTTACTTGTTAAATCATACCTGTAATAAAAAGCATAGAGGGTTTTGAAGAATGACGCATTGCAAAGTGAATTATTTACGTTACTATCCAGTGAATTATTTACGTTACTATCCAGCCATATCCACATCTTCATCTACATAATTTTCTCCCAATAAGTAGTTTTCCTTATGATGTTTTATCCTTGCAACTAGGCCATGCATATTCTTCTTGCTCTGCTTCCACTTGACATATTTTCCTTTTTTCCCCAGGAAACGAATTTTTTCAAAATATTCCCAGACAGGGTGTGTCTCATGCCCAGAAGCCATGACAGTTTTTCTGTGGCAAAAGTGTCGGGGAACATAGGAAGTTACGTGTGCGCTGAATTGTGTCTTCCCTCTTTCTTTCCAGTCCATTCCACAGTTCCTTTCTATGCTGCTTCTGTCCTTTCCTGGACCCACCCATATCCAGATATTCTATGCCAAGCCTCACTTCCCCAGCATCCAGAACTTTCCCACTCAGCCCCTTGCACCCAGAACCATCCCCCCCATCTCATCCCCTGCATATGGAGCCCCCTTATACTCAGACACTCCCGCGCAAGCTCCACTTCCACATCATCAGGACTCCCGTTTCTTCTGGACTTCCACCCCAGCAGCCTGATCAGCCCCTGCTGAGTTCCCTGCACTCAAAGCCCCAGCCAAACAAGTCCATCCCCCTGCACCTGGACCACCTCCATGAACCCCCCTGTACCCAGTCCCACACACCACTGAGCCCCAACCAGCTGCACCCAGACCCATATGCCATCAAACCACACTTCTCCAGTACCTGGACCCCATCCCCGGCTGAGCCTACCACACTCAGATTCCCCTGCCATTCCTCTACACCCAGAACTTCCCCTGCTAAGCCCCAACCACCTGGACCCCCTTTGTGTACCCAGATTACCCCACACAGAATCTTCTTACCCGACACCTGGATTCTCACTCCCCTCCCCCTCCCTCCCCGCACAAACTAAGATCCTGCCAGGTGGGCTGGGTGTGTTTGCAAGACTCTCTTCTTCTCACTTGCTGTCTTAGTGCACATGGCTTGGCGGGAAAGGGTCTCATGCTGTTTCTGGGGCAGGCCTGTCCCTTGCACTGTATCAAGATGGGGTACAGCCTCACCCATGAGAATGTCCAGGGGGAGGCGGACTAGGCTGGAAGGAAGGCTGCAAAGTGATCTCCCACCTCCATGCAGCCAGTAACCTGTGCTCTCCACTGCTATGTTGGAGCTTCCACATGTATTTATTTACTGATAAATAAAATATGCAACATTTTAAAATACTGTGGGCAGAATTTTTAATTTTTGGGTGCAGAATTCCCTCAGGAATATCAGATGAATTAGGGGTTAGGGTGAATTCCTAACTGTCCTTAAACAGATAATAAAGGAAACTTAGATCTAATGCCAGACCATTATTAAAAGTATAATTATAATTTGGGTTGGCTGCTGTATCATTAAAACTTGGATTGGTTATTGGCATAGGAAGGGCACTATTTAAACTTATTGGGACAAATTCACTTTGGTGTCATCAGATGCTAGTCCTCTGAGAATAACAGAGTTATATTACATTACCAAAGAAGATACAAGGACTATGATTTTTCTTCATTAAATATTGGTTACTCTAGCAACAACCATAGGGAATTTTGCAGGGAATCAAGTGCTCATTGGTGTTAATCATTCTTTTCTCACTGTGGTCATCAACACCCTTTCAGTCATTAATCCTCAGTGAAACACCATATGCTTGACTGGCAGATATTGCAATGACATATAATGCATGGAAAAAACCCAATTTTGTATACTTCTATCTTACTGCACATATGCTTACCAAAAAAAAAAAAAAAAGTATCCACTCCAATCAGTACACTATTGATTGGGCTAAATGTACAGTACCAAGCATGGAACATGTCCAGATCACACAGTAGTTAGAGAACGATTGACAGAGCCTACTAATAGAAATTCAAACAATACTACGTGCTTCCATTGCCACCTTATCTTCTACGCCACATGTGACCAATAATTTTCGCAGGGGGGCCATTTCATGAATTTTGGTACATGGTCAGGGGCTGGCTCCAGGCCCGCCAGAAGGGGCAGAAGGGGTGGGGCTGGGAGGCTACAGAGGGGGAAGAAAGAGTGTGTGTGTGAAAGAGACACACTGTGTGTGTGAGACACAGATTTTGTGATACAGATTGAGTGTGTGACACAAAGGCAGGAGGGTGTGTGGCAGTGACTGTGTGTGTGTGGCACAGAGACAGCATGGCACAGACTATGTGTGTGACAGTGACACAGAAATTGTGTGTGCTGGCTGCTGCGGGGTAAGTTTCTGAGAGAAGCAATGTGCTGTCTCTTTAAGATAGGGAAAGCTGTCCTGCTAGGTTGTCTCCCCTCTCCCCTGCTCCGCAAAGATCAGGTATGGCGGGGGGTGGGGGGGAGAGTGTGCATGTGTGAGACAGAGAGAGAGCATGGACACTGAAATCTTAGAAACAGTGCACTGCCTCTTAAAACAGGCACTCCTGAGTCACTTACCATCCTTGCTTCAGATTGGAGCAGCTCCACTATGTGTCTCCCTCCCTCTGATCTCTATTCTGCAGCAGGACACCCTAACTTCAGCACTCTCCTCTCCCCTCCCCTCCCCTCTGCACAATTAGCAGGAGAATCCTGCTCAACTGCAGGACTGAGCAGCTGAACACCCGCTGCTAGCTGTAAGTATGCACACTCTGCTAATAAGCTGGGCGGGACAGAGAGAAATGCTTGGTGGGCTGGATCCAGACTCTGGGTCTGATTTTGTCTACTCCTGTTCTAGGTGAAGATGAAAAACTGTCAGTTTGTTAGAGTTTTTTAGAAGTTTTTTCCCTCAATACCTGGGGTCCTCTTCATGGCAACAGAACTGATTTTTGTTTAGAGCACCAGAAGCTCGGAGATACGAGATGAGCAGTATCCTGACCTCTGACATCAAGTGAATAGATATGAATTTTCAATTCACCAGCTTCATCTCTAATGCCTCCATTTCAGCCAACCTCTACCACATTATTTTTATTATGTGACTTTGCTTCAGGGCTGCTGAAGGGAGATTATATTGATTTTAGATACATGCTGCTTAAGGAGGCAAGAGATAGTTTAGAGGATTTGTAAAGAAATACAGTGTCTTACCTTCAGGTTGTAGCCTAAGATAAATGACATCAGGTATATTTAGGATATATAGATGAAATATAACAGTTATTAATATTATAATACTGGGCTTTACAGGTTTCAGGCCTATAAGATATTTAATTTAGCAACATTAAGATTTAGTACAAACTGGCATAAGCAAATTAATAATCCTGCTGAATTTATGTCTGTGTTTGTGACATGCTTGTGTTTTGAAATGAACTGCTGAGTCTGGATAATGTCTACAAGAGTTTAGCAGACAGCACAGGATGACTGCTAGTAGCTAGGGTGAAACGTTAGAGATTTCCTTAAAGTAACTGCCTGTTACTATAGCAATAAAGCCCCTCTTTCAGTTCCTCCAGAGCCTCTTGTTGAGGTTCTGGCTGCACTTCTCCCCTCACCTATTAATTTACGCACACCCCATCTGTGGCCTCACAAAGTCACGGAACATCCTGGTCAACCTCCTCCTAGCTATGGCCAAGATGGCGATTTATAAAACCAGGAGCAGAGGTTGGCTAAGGGAGGGGATTGCGACTGTGGGGCCTATTTCCACTCCTGTATCCACTCACACATCCGGGCAGAGTTCCACTGGGTGGTGTCCACTGGCTCTCTCGAGACCTTCAAGGGGCAGCGGGTGCAGTCCAAGTTTCTCTGCTCGGTGTCCCCATCCGGTTCCCTCGTTTTAGCTCTTTGACTCTCGCATCCGTCCCCGTTTTTTTCCTTTTCTTTGTCCCCTGGAATTAGTTGGTGTCTAGGGCTCTTTGAATCCTCCCTGTAGGCGGGAGGAGGGTCCTTTAGATGTGGGCAGGCATTAGCCTGCCCACCTCCCAGACCCAATAGGAATATAGCAATAAAGTGACGTAAGTATTTATGAGTGTAAAGGGAAACAATGAGTTAGCCTATGAAGAATGGTGCATCTCAAAAGAACAAGGGTGTGGAAGTTCAAATAAGAAAAAGAGAAAAAGAGGTAAAGTGCTCAAAAATACATATGAGCCTAAGCAAGCATCAGTCCAAGGTGTTATAAAAACTGTATCAAAACCTGTGTGCTTTGGTGGGCAAAAGGGAGAATGGCAGGAGGACATGGTAATAATGAGGATGGCCACGAGGATGGGGACTAATACTTTGGGTTTTTCCACAAGGCACAGTATGAATAATGTGAATATTATGCATTGTGTATAGGTGTCTTGCTCCTTTACTACACTGCAGTGTGTGTATGGATTGGCTGGTTTATAAAAATAATAATTACAGCAAAAGAACTATGTAGTCTCTGTGGTACCCCCTGGGGTCCTTCTTCTATCAATTACCTCTCTACTTGACCTTGGGGTCTGAACTCTCACTCACTGAAGTACATGTATAAGCTTCAACATTGGGGTGGGTAATTAGTTAATGTAACCCATAATTATAGATAAGGCTACAAGGTGACCAGTTCAAAAGAGAATGCTCTACGATTGCTCTTCGATGATCTAATGAGCAGGAAATGAATTAGGAGTCTCAGTCTAGTTCTAGTTCAAAGGAATCCATTTATTAAAAGCTACCACCCTGGCTGGGACCGGTTTGCACCTGTCAGTTTCTGCGGAAAGGGCCTGGAAACTTGAAAGCCACCTCTCCTTAGAGACTTACTGTTGTTTCTTTATGATTCATGCTGTAGAGCAGGGGTCACCAATAGGTCGATCACGATCAAATGGTTGATCCTGGGGAGTCTCCGAGGCAACTGGAATTGATAGGCTCCCTGCCTGCCCCAAGCCCACACTGCAGGTCCATTCACAGAAGTGGCCAGTGTGGCCCCGCAGCCCTGTGTGTGTGTGGGAGGGGCTAGGGGAAATGAATCTTGGTGCGCTGCTCCTGCCTGCAAGCACCGCCCCTACAGCTTCCACTGGCCAGGAACGGGGAATGGTGGCCAATGGGAGCTGGGGAGTGGTGCTCAAAGAGAGGGGCAGCACATGGAGCCACATGTCGCCTATCCTGAAGGCCACAGCGGCATGTTGGCTCTTTCTAGTAGCAGCATGGGGCACCCCATACCTTCTCCTATACCCCAAACACCAGCCCTGAGCTCTCTCCAAGAGCCAACTTCTTGCACCCCAACCCTGACCCTTCTCCCAGAGCCAGTAGTCCACCCCTCCTACACCTCAACACTCTGGCCTATCCCCTCACACCCTGAGTCAGTGCCCCATGCCCCTCATGCACCCCTAAAACCCACCTGTACCCCAAGCATCTGCCCCAGCCCAGATTCCCCTCTGAGTGAACACTCCACACCCTCTCCATCACCCCAACACTCTGCCCCAGCCCAGAACCCCATCCTACAACCAAACTCCCTCACAGAGACAGCACCCACTCCTTCACCCCAACTTCCTGCCCCAGGCTCAGTTTGGACTCCCCTCCCAAACTGCAAACCCTTTGGCCTGAGCCAAAGTGTGGAACCCACACTTACTCCTGAACCTTAACCTCCTGCCCCAGACCAGTGGAAGTGAGCGTAGAGGAGAGCGAGCAATGAAAGAGGGGGGATGGAGTAAGCAGGTAGGGGCCTCAGGTAAGGGGCAGGGTAGATCTTGGGTTAAATTCAGAAAGCGATCTTGGGCATAAATAGATTGGAGATCACTGCTGTAGATGATAGCTCTCACTGTCCTTGCTAATAGTGTGGGAATTCTTCAGACTTCAGAGTCATGATCTAGTTCCCATGACAGTCAACAGGAGTTGAATCAGGCTCCAGTTAATAAAACATGCACCTTTCAAAAAACTGTATTCTAGATACAATATAAAGCAAACAAAACTACCTGGCTTGCAGTACATTCTTAGTAGCAACCATCTGTGGGTTTTTTTAAACAAACTTTGGTTTCAGTAGAACATATTGGCTCTTATACAACCTTTTTAATGAATGTTACAACATTCTCTTCTTGAGTAAAAACATTAAAGCTTCTGGAAACTGCTATTAGTGTTGGCAAACTCCTGTTCTGATTTCAATTCCATTGCCTAGCTAGCAGTAATGAAATAGGTGCACCAGAGCATAAAACCCACCAGAGAAGGTACTTCCCATTAACATAAATTCCTGTATCTTGTCCCTTGTGACAATCACCCAAGATGTCCACTCTAATCCACACAACCCTCTCATTACCTGCCTATGACTATTCTCCCATACTGGTCCACCTAAGATTATTACGGGCAAAAGTATCCTGGAGTGATCTTCTCCAGTTCTCCATAAATTAGGTATTAGTTTATTTTTCTTGAGGTGCTGCTCACGTGGCCAATTGTTTTACAAGCTGTTAACAGAGTTGGGAGACAGCTGGCAGAGATCTGGGCAGGGAAGCAGCTTCACCAAAACTTCAGCTGTTTTTCCCCACTTCTGAAGTTGGAGTGTCTGAAAGCAAGGAAATGGATCTGGGGGACTTCTTCACCCTGTTCCCCCACCCCCATGATTCCTGTCAATTATTCTCTACAGGTTAGATCTCCCTCGTCCGGCACCCTCAAGACCTGCCCAGTCCCGAATGAGATTTGCCGGAGCAGGGGAGGTCTCTCCCAGCATGGCCTGTGCTGTCCCACTGCCCCAGGCTAGGGCTCCAGCCTAGTCCCACTGCTGCCTGCCCAGCTGTGGCTGCCACCAGGGCTGCAGCTCCGCCGTTGGGGATAGAGTTCCACAGGAAGGTCAGAGTTCCTTGCTGCACCTCCCTTCCTCCGCATCCTTTCCCTTGGTTTCCAGCTGAGTCTCTGTGCCCCTCCTCCCGCTCCTGCCCCACGGCCCGACCGATACCAGAGCTCTGTGGTCTAGGAACAGTTGCTGGTTAAGGGAAGTACAACCTGCACTTTGATATACCACAGATAATTCACTAATGGGGAAGGAGGAGACCTCTTGAAACTTGCCTTTCTAGTGTCAGCAGTGGCTTATGCATGAAGGAGATATCCTTCCACCTCCCTCCCCAGGCCTCCCCCAAAAATACTGCTGGAGCTGGCAGGCACACTCACTTTAGGGTCATCACATCATTCCTTCTCCATCTCCTTTGTTTCTCTTATCCACTTGCTGCTTCTTTCCATAATGATCTGAGTTTTCTGAGGCAGGGACTGTCACCTTATTACTGCATTTTTTTTATTCAATGTTTAGAGCGATTGGGCCCTTAACCTTCAATGGCCAAATAGGCTCTACTGCAAGATGATTAATTAAGAACATCAACAACAGGCTTAAGTACTGCTTGCATAGAGAAAAGCTATCTACTTGACAGTAGGGTAGCCTTGAACGTAGCAGTAAAAGGCAAAAAAGATCCAACTGATGAAATTAGGAAAATTCATATTAGACATATGGATGGAACCAATGGAACAACTTAGCAAGGAAAGCAGTACATTTGTCTTCAGTTGGAAGTCAAAATTGAAACTCTATGTCTTGCTAAAATATATGCTGTATTTCTATCACAACTTATTGGACTTAATAGCTAGCCCTTACATGGTTAGGCAGAATAATTCCTCCACTGCAAGAATCACTGGATGAAATTCTATGGCTTGCATCATGCAGGAGGCCAAACTAAATCAGGAGTCAGCAATCTTTGGCACGTGGCCCATCAGGGTAATCTGCTGGTGGGCTGCAAGAGTTTGTTTACATTGAACATCTGCAGGCATGGCCCTTGGCAGCTCCTATGGGTCAGGAACAGCAAACTGGACACTGGGAACTGCGGGGGTGAGAGGAGGGAGGGGGAGGAGCGGAGGAAGGCATGCCTGCTGGCACTAAATGTAAACAAATTGTCTCGCCTCTCAGTCTGCCAGTGGACTATCCTGATGGACTGCGTACCAAAGGTTGCCAACCTCTGGACTAGAGGATTGTAATGGTCCCTTTTGGTTTGAAGTCCTACAGATTGCCCAGGATTTATACCAACAGCCACCTTGTTGCAGCTCACAGACACATACAGGAAGTACGGCACATCTGCCCTGCAATGGCATGTATACTAATCTAATAGTAAATTTCCATCCATTGATTTCAGCATCTTAAGTGGCACACAAGAACTAGGGATGTTAAATTTAATCAACTAATTGACTAGTCGATGGATTTTCCATCAACTAGTCGATTAGTCGATAAGTGGGGAGCTGCAGCGGGGTTAGCGCCTGCCCTGGGAGATAACCTGCTGTAGCTCTGCCTTTTAAATACATTTTATAATATATTTTAAAATGTCTGGCTGGGCCGTGCGTGAGCTGGGAATCAGTTGATTCCTGGCTTGCGCCCAACCCCACTACTCCCCTGCCCCCTGTGGAGACAGTGCTGAGGGAACTCGCTTTTAAGAGAGAGAGAGGCAGCAAGGGGGGGAGCAACTAGTTGAGGGACTAGTTGACTATCCGATAAACTTTTGCTTATCGGATAGTCGACTAGTCGCTTACATCCCTAACAAGAACCATGTACCAGTTATCACAGCACATTGCCAGACTCGAACTCCACCATCGTGCGCTGGTCATGGCCAGGCCACTCATTTATTACTGCCTCAGTCCTCTCCCCTCAGCAAAACTGCCACTGACTTAGAGTCAGAGAGTTTAAGGCCAGAAGGGGACAAAACAGATTGTCTAGTCTCACCTCCCGTAAATCACAAATCGTCAACACTATCCAGCAGCCACACACTAAATCGAACAGCCAAAATGAGACTGAAGTATGACAACCACAGAAGACTAGAGACTATTATGTGTCTCAGACAAAGAATGGGAAGGAGTGAGGTGCACCAGCACATGAGGCACCCACAATAGTAGGTAAATGATTTGGTGAGGGGAGGGCATCAGGCTCACTGGCAGCTGTCCTTGATTGTGCTAGAGTGTGCAAACACCTCACACATTCTCCGACAGAAGTCCTTTTCAAACAGCAGTCTGCATCGCCTACAAGCACTGAAACCTCTTTATCATTTACCTCTGTGAATTTAATTGTTCCTTCCTTCACATTTATTCCAAAGCCTTGCATACTGCTTAAATTAGACCAACAGATCAGTAATTCTCCACATCATTTTCCCTTTCTGAAATATAGGCATAACATTAGTTATTCTCCAGTCATTACAGGGTAGTACTATATACATAGATTTATTAAAAATCCTTGCCACAGGACTTGCAATTTCATGTTCCGGTTCTTTCAATATTCTCGAACAAAAATCATCCGTTCCCCCTTGATTTAAGTGCATTAGTCTCTAAGTTTTTCTTCCACGCCAGATATGGCAATATCCATTCATAGGCACTCATTTCCATCAACTGTACTGCCTTCATGCCCATGCTCCAATTTATCATCCTTCTTGAAAACTGAGGTAAAGTTTTCAAATTTTGGGGCCATACCTGGATTGTCTTTAATGTCCTCCCCATCCATTCCGCATAGTAGCCTGACCTCATCCTTCCTTGGTCACTCTTTTTTTCATATAAGTATAAAGCCTCTTCTTATTTATTTTAATTTCCTTGTCAAGAGCTAATTTGACTGAACCTTTAAAAATGTTCACTTTATTCCTACATTTTCTCACCTCCAAGATGTAGCTTTCTTTTTTGATCACTGCCTTTTCCCGTTCCCTATAGGCTCTCTGTTTACTCCTAACTTTTATGTTAGATGCTTATTCATACTGTTGGGTCTGGAGCCTTGTTTTTTTCTACATGTTTTTTTCTCCTTTCCTGACTTGCAGTTTTCAAAAAGGTTTCACAAACTTGATTTGGAGAAATTCCAAGCCTCCTCTATATTTAAGTCCTTAAGCTCTTCAGTCCAGTTGACTTCTTTAATTGGTTCCCTTAATTTCACAAAGTTTGCCCTTCTGAAATCAAGAAATCATAAGATGACAAGCATCTTATACTTCCATTTACTTGCTTATCCTTCCATTTAATTTAAACTGAAGAAATTCATGATCACTTGATCCAAGGCTATTTCCTAAGAAATCCTCACTAAAATTGCATAGTCTCTTGTTGATGAAATGACAATCTGATTAAGAAAACTCATCATATTTAGTATTAATATAATTTATTCTCTGATCTACGTCCATGAATTTAAATTTTCCTATTATAACACAATTCCTGAAAGTATTTCTCTAATAAGGTTAAAGAGATCACTATCCACATCTGAGTAGGACCTTGGGGGTCAATAGCAGACCCCTAACACAACCTCAATAAAGCCTCTTTTAAAGTCCTTCCCCTTAAGCAATTTTAACCCACATACATTCTCTTTTGTCCATACTATCTCTTTATATTTCTTTACAGTACATCTGTGATATGCAACAGTAACCCACGTCCTTTACCTTTATTCCTATCTCTCCTAAAGAGCACATACCATTGAATACCTGTATTCCTGTCATGGATATTATTTCCCCATATTTCTGTAATCCCCATGATATCTGATTTGACCTCCTGGTGCTCCATTTTCCTTACTATATCTTGATTTAACAGATTTTCCTCCTCCTCATGAATCTCTCCCTGCCTTCTGTCCTCAAGTCCTACCTTAAAGCTGGTCTTCACAATCATGCTAGTCTCGATTCCAGGCACTCAAGTGGAGTTCATCAATCTAACAATCTTTTCTGTGGATGCCTCCCAATTGTGAATCATCCCAAAACCTCTCTCATAGCACCAACCTTTAAGACATGTGTTGATCTTCATTATCTTGATGTGCCTTTGTTCTCCTTCTCTAGGAACTAGAAGCATTGAGGTGAAAAACAACTGAACTTCCACTTCTTTAAGTGTCTTACCTATTTGAGCATAATTGCCCTTAATCCATTCTCCTGAGAATTTCGCAGTGTTATTTGTCCCAACATACAGAACAGTGAATTTCCCCCCTGCTCTCATCAGGCCTCACATCCTTGCTTCTGGAAGACAGCATACTCTTCTGTTCTCTGGATCTGGTCTGGTGATAGGCCTGTGGATTCATGAGCATGGAGTTCTCACTCACATAGACCTGTCTCTTCCTTGCATTGGTATAAATTTGTTTTATGCTCTTGCAGCCTCCTGAACATCATCCTCATTTTTTCTTAGGTTCCAGTCTATGGGTAACTCCATCTTTTCTGCAGGGACTAGCTTCCCTTCTCTTCTTTCTCATACTCCATATTGAGCCTGTTTCTCCTCTTCATTCCCCAGAGTAGCAAACGGGTTGCTCAACTTGATTTCACCGCTACAGATTGAACCTCTCTCGTCCAGAACTCTCTGTCATCCAGAAAGATTTTAGTTAGTCAGAAGTCCACTTTTCATGGATGTGGCCAAGTTTCCCACAGTCCCATAAAGTTTGTTTACACTCCTGTCTCTCAGTGTTCTGTCCTGTTATTAGTTCTAATTTACCCCTAAATGTCCTTTAACAGCCTAGTAAGCAGTGGAAGTGTTGTTAATGCTGCTAGACAATATTGACCTCCTGTGGCCCAGAAAATTCTCTGGTTCAGAACCAGTCAGGTCCTGAGGGTGCCGGACTAGAGAGGTTCAATCTGTATTAGCTGGTCTCTTTGTCCATCTTGTCCTTGCGGTCACATTCTTCCATGGATCACCCTCTTCTTCTGGTAGTCCACCCTCCAGATGTTTTTGCTTGGCAGGCATCCACAGCTCTTGAGTTGTCTCTACCACTTCCACTCCTACATTGTACATTCCAATCCCTGTATGAATTTCCCTTATTGTCTCCAGCTGCATCTCCAATCCTTGGATCTTGTCTGCCACATGCTCTAACAAGCGACACTTCCATCAGAGTGCCACTCAAGAACGATATGCATCTTTTCTAGTGCTACCTCAGGAACAATCAGTGGTTTCTCCTCTAAGAACCTATTCCTACCAAAAACAAAACAAAACAAAACAAAAAGGACAGAAAAGGGGGAGGGCAACCAACTCCCTTGCCACTCAAAATCCCTTCTACTTATGAACTCCTACAGATAGATCACTGTCAGCTGCTAGGTGCTCAGTACTTGAGTAGATCAGATTGAGGCCCTCAGTAACATGAAAAATCTATTTTCAAAATAGTCCTGAAAGGAACAGTTTAGGCATGAAGCAAATCTATTAAAGTAGGTCAAGATTATTAGGCACAGTTTTGGTAGCAACTCTTTAAAACCTTCCTCCTCCAGCCCGTCCCTGGGCAACAAAACCATATTTCACATCTTAAAAAGTGTCACTAAGAAGATTTATGAAATATGTGGAGGGCTAGAGAGCTCTGCATGCTTCTTCTCAAACTTATTTCAAGCTGTATGGGGCTTATTTTTATTCCGTTCTTGACCTCAAACTGGAAAGATGTCCTGAAGCTTTGGATACATTGTCTCATGTTATATCTAAGGCCACAAATTAAATGGAATGTTATGCCAAAATTAAGCTATCAAAGATCACCAGATACAAAGATATTGTGTTTAATTAGCCATCTTTGAACTGGTATCAGAAATATCAACTATAGTCACATCTGATTAAGAAGCTCATTTACCATATTCACAGTTAACAGACATAAAGTAGCTATTTTAGTAGACAGTGCATATAGAATGATTGAAAAGCAGACCAACGAATCAAGGAAAAAACACGGGATTATTAATTGTTAATTAATTTATTAATTATTATTATTAGAAAGGGGAGGGGAAGCAACCATCTTGCTGAGACTAGAAATAGATCAGGAATAAAAGCACACCAAAATCAACATACACAGAGACATTTTGCTTCCAAGCATGGTCCTCACTTCTAGGATTTGCCCAGGGGAAATTTCAATCACAGTAGGCAAAAGCCAAGATTTTCAGAAGTGACTGGTAATGTTGGAGGACTCCATTTTGAGGTGCCCACATCAGTTACGCCAGAAAGAAGGCTTGATTTTCAGAATGTATAGCGCCTCTTCTCAAACTCAGGTTCCATTCAGCTGTCTCAAATCTGCCATCCAAAAGCTCAGGTACCTAGACTCACTAGGCTTACCTAACATCTCTTAGTTTTATTGTGCTTGGTTTTCTAGAACAAAAAGACAAAACTGTCATCTCAAGTGCAATACTTCTGTAAAAGGTGCCATATTAACATCCTTTGAGACTGAACCTTCATATTTGTCTCCAAAACAAGTACTGCACAGGCAGGAGTATAGCAAGCTTCTCTGCACGGTGACATTAGTAGGCCTTCTTTCTGACAAGGAGGTACCACTTCTAGGGTGTGTCTAGACTACAGGGTTTTTTCGCAAAAAGTGGCCTTCTTTCAAAAAAACTTCCCCTGTGTCTAGACTGCTGCCGCCTTCTTTAGAAAGTAAATCGAAAAAAGGTGGCAGTTTTTTCAACCACGGAAAACCTCGTTTTATGAGGAATAACGCCTTTTTTCAAAAGTGCTCTTTCGAAAAAAGGCGCTATGTAATGCAAACTGTGCTTTTTCGAAAGAGAGCATCCAGATTGTCTGGGTGCTCTTTTTTGAAAAAGCGGCTTGCTTTTTCAAAAGTACTGGTTATAGTCTAGACGCACTCTTTCGAAAGAGGCTTGCAGTCTAGACGTAGCCTTAGAGATTAAAGAGAAAACACATTCTCCATTCCTTTGCCTCAGAAGTGAGCCAGCTGACAAGTGTGTCATATTGGTACCAGCTGTGGTGATTTTTTGTGATATCACTAAAAACTGGAATAAGACAATCAAATAAGCCAACTGAATCGGATACAGAAGTTCAATAGCAAGCAATGTGTATGGTGGTGATTTCTAGCCACTGCCACCTTGGTTCACATTTGTAAAGGTGACCTAGATATTACATAATCCATATCCAGAGTAAAAATCAAGGCCCTCTGTTGAACTATTATATGCAATATCCATTTATGACTCTATTTTAATCTCAGATGAAGATGCACATGCCTTCTATAGGTCTAATCGTTTATGGTCACTAAAAATTCCACTTTTTGCAAGAGCAGGGGAGTAAATCATTTGCCCCAGAGAAGGTGTAGAAAACAGTAGACAAATGTGTGATCCATGGCCTTGAAAAACTTGGGAAGTCCACTTGCTAATAACTGACTTGAAAATAGATATCACCACCACTTGACAATACCAATCTTATCAGACCTGTAGCAGTTTGGGCTGATCAGCTCCCAGATTCATTCTGGTGGCTTAAGGCCAGAAGCAACCATTAGGTCATTTAGTGCCTGAAATCCTGTATATTGCATGCTATTACATTTCTCTCAATTACCCCTGTACTGAGACCAACACCCTGTATTGGCTAACTTCACTTGGTGTTTAGTTCCAGTGGTTAATCATCTATTAAAAACTTCTGCTTATTCTTATTTGAATGTGTCAGTCTTCAGCTTCCAGCCATTGATTCTTGTTAGGCCTTTCTCCATTAGATTAAAAAGCTCTTTACTTCCTCACATTTTCTCCTCCTGAACGTATTTAAATAGTATAATCCAATCACCTATCAATCTTCTTTTTAATAAACTGTCTGAGCTCTTTGCACTATAAGGCATTTTGGGAAAAAAAGAAAGAAGCAATTCTACAATTACCCCTTCAGAAGTGGCTCCTCTTGGGAGGACCCGACTTCAGGGCAAAGGGCTGTTGAGAGAATAAGGCCTGCGATGTTAGAGAGGCAGCAGTAGGCTGTGAAGTGTCTGAAGACCAAATGAAATGCAGAATTCACTTTGAAAGCACCTTTGCTGTTCCCAGCCCAGCCTCTCCGGTGGACAGTGGGTCTGTGTCAGCTTCCTGATTGAACATTCCCACTGCCAAAGATGTTACTATGGCAGTGGCCTTCTGATCTAGACCAGTGTTTCTTAAACTGTGCTCAGTCGGAGGTGTGCCGCGGAAAACAACAGAGTTCAAAATGGCCGCTCTTAAAGGGGCAGGCAACTTCCCCCCCAACCAAAAAATCCTTGGTGTTTCTCAGAAAAAAAAATTATTGTTTGGTGTTCCTTGGTCTTAAAAAGTTTAAGAAACACTGAACTAGACTGTGAACCTATGCAGCAGTCAGAGCAGAGGAGTCCTGCTTATCACCACACCTTCTACTGGGGGAATCGAGCCTGCCCCGGTGTCTCTGATTCTTGACTCATCTTGCGAACAGAAGAGGCAGAAACTTCCTTCTATGAAGGGCTCCAGACTTGTGGAGCTGAGGCTGCATGTTCTTGCCCTGAATGGCTTAATTTTGGGGTAGTTGCATGAGCTGCTGTAGGAAGAGACTGACAGGTATTGCAACCTCATCCAATATCTTTGGGGACCATAGCGTGCTAAGTGTTTGTATCAATGTGGGATAGAGAGGGTATGCAACTGCAGGGTTGCCACAGCTGCTCCAGGAGGCTAAAATAACGTGGGGGTGATAAAGGTGAGCCACCTCGGTTGTAAACAATTCCAGACAGACATAGATAAAGGAAGAGCTTTTGATATAAAAAAGTTGAGTTTAAAGCCTTCACTCTGACCCAGCAGACAGGCAGACACGGCCTTCTGTCCAAGGAAGGTCCTAATCCTTGCAGAAGGATTTGCCAGGGCCCCCAAAAACCTGTTGGTAGATTCCTGGTGCACTCAGTGTGTGTTAAAAAGTTGCTTAGTGTTTTTAATAGATTTCTCTGTAATGCTTGTGGCTTAAGAATAAATGTGCTTGCTTAGAAAGAGCTGTATGGTAACTGTAACAGCCGGCAACACACTGTTCAGAGCCCTTGGCAGGGGGCGGAGGAAAGAAAAGAAACACAGATGTATTGGCCATTAGGCCGACTGTTTTGCTTTGACTATCACAGATAAGCACAGAGGTATTGCAAGTTTAAGCCCCGGTCTGTGGGGAGAGAGATGAGGGTCTCCACATAAGAGAGGTAAGGTGATTAATGGGACCCTAAAACCTTAAGAGGAGGGCAAAGATACAGAGACTGTCACAGAGAGCATGCCACAGTAGATATCGGGAGTAGGAAACAACTATCACTCAAGGCACCAATTAAAATTATTCAAATTGCAGGAAGACTGAACATTACAATTTTAATAATTTAAGAGGCCAAACTGAAAGAATGAAACCTATTATCAAGAGACTTCTGGAAAACAATGCAGTTGCTACCTGGCCTCTTAGATACCTGTACCGAGTTCATTCAAAATTTAGCAATAGATGGGGCAGTTATATGAGAAAAGAATCTGTAGGTGTTTCCGGGAGCGGGGAAGGGAGCATAACCACTTCAATTACAGTAGAGTAGGGGGGGGAAAGACAAAGAACTGGCAAAAACCTGGATGTTACAGAGTGAAATGCGGGATGTCCAGTTTCAGAAGAATTCAAAATTAGCTCAGAGAGTAGCAGCCTCCAAACCTTGGAACTTCAGCCACTGATGGAGAATCTACCTCCCCCCCCATGCCCTTGCATCCTATGGAATAAAAACTGTGCTTGTATCCCTAGGAATGGGACAGTTTTGTTAATCACAAAATGCCAAAGCCACAATTATCTGATCATCACTAAGGAAAGTACAGCTCAGATTTGAAAACAATTATCACAGCTGTGTAGTTAGGGAGTGCTTAGAAATTTTCACAGGCAAGAAGCCAGAGAGACTTTCTGCTGTCCAGACCACCTGAACGAAGGATATTCCAAACTATTTACTTTGCTAGCTTATGAAAACAGTTTGGTGATCCCTCTCATATTAGGTCAGATCACCAGCTGCTAGATATTAGGAAAAGTCCACTGACACGAACATCAATATATACCTGTTGAAGACCTGGCAGTCTTAGTCTAGGGTAGGGGGATCTCAAACTCATAGCCCACAGGCCATCCACGGACTGAAGCATATTCACAATCTGGCCTGGGATACCCGGTGGCCTGGGGGAGATGCATCTGATCTCATCCCACAAGCACCGTCTCTTCCCACCACCACCCTCCCCCCCACATTGCACCCCATCTCCCAAGAGACATGGCCTCGGGAATTGCTGGGGGGACCTGGCGCAGTGTGGCAGCAGCGGTCGCTCCCCCACACTCCCACAAGAATTCCTCCTAGGGCTCCTGCTGCAACACAGACCCTGCACACTCCTAGAACAAAGGCTGCAGCTTAAAAGTCATCTTGTGGCTCCTATTCACTATTAAAAGAAAGGGTTCATTTTTTAACTAGAATGTCATTAGCAGGAGGGATGTCAACGTGTAGACAACTACATGATTACAGGGCGTCCCTGCTATAAGTCGTCCCAGTTTACATTGGTCCCGCACTAATGCCGTTGACACTTGTAGGGACTGATGCGTTATAAGTCCTCCCGTTCCCTGCTCTTACATCATGCAAACAAACAAACAAACAAAAGGCAAATGGAAGTCAGCCACAGGAATAAAATCCCCGCTTTACGTCATTTCACTATACATCCATGTTTTTTGGAACGTATCTTGGATGTATAACGGGGACGCCCTGTAACTGATAAGCCTGGGCTTATTGGTGTATCTTGTCGACTACATGCATTCCCCCCTGCTGCTCTGCAATGCTGCCTGCCCTCCCCACCATGCTGCTGCTCCTGTCCCCAGGGAGTCTGAGCTCTCCATGGACAGAGGCTCCTCTGGCATCCCACAGAACAGCCCGTCTGCAGCAAGCCTGGGCCTGCAGCAGACAGAGGCCACTCCGAGGCAGCAGCCCTTGTCTGTGGACGGTGCAAGCTCCCCACAGGCAGGGGCTGCTGCAGTGGAGCAGCCTCTGTCCGTGGGGACCTAGGAACCCACCCCTTCCCCTGTGGACAGAGGCTGCTGCTGCCACCCTGCGCTACTGCCTCTGTTAGAGAGGCAGCAGCACAAGGTAGCAAGGGTCTCTCTGGGAGCGGGGCAAGGAGCACGCTGGCTGCTGCCCCGCCTGTGGGGGCTACTGAATAGTGGTGTAACTACTAAAATCTGATGAAGTTACATGACTATTCAATTACACTGTAACTTCCCTAATTAGCAGTCACTAAAGTAATTTGGGAGGACAAGTAGGTCTATTGTGACAATAGTTCTTGGGAAGGCAAACAGGACAAAATTCAGTTTTGTTTTATAGAATAGGTGATTTAATTGATACTAGGGATGTCAATGTGTAGTCCACTACACGATTAATCAATAATTCTTGGCTTATCGGTTAATCTTATTGACTGCACACACTCCCCCCCCCCCACTGTTTGCTGCCTCTGTATCAGAAGCAGCAAGAGGGAAGGGGGAGAGAAAACAGGAGTTGGTACCTGTGAGGAACTGACTCTAAGTACCAGATCTCCCTGCCCCGCTAACCCCCACCCTGCTGCCTCAGATAGAGAGGCAGCAGCGCGGAGGGTGAGGGGAGCAGGCTGGAGCTGATATGTGAGGGGAGCCAGCTTTCAATCCAGTTCCCCTCGTGTATCAGCTCCCACGGACCCACCTACTCCTCCCTTGCTATATAGGCAGCAGGGGTGGGAAGGCAGGAGCCAGTCCTGAGTGGAGCTGGTTTAAAAGTCAGTTCCCCCAACAAGACTTCCCCATTCTATCAGAGGCAGCAGCGTGGGATGCCAGGCGGGAGCTGGTCTGCGAGGGAAACCAGTTTAAAAACCAGCTCCCCTCGTGGACCGGCTGCCTGTCGCTTTGTGCTGCTGCTTCTGAGAAAGAGGCAGTAGTGCACGGTGGCAGAAGTCCCTGTCTAGGGAAGGGTCTTAGCTCCCGGTCCCGATGCAACTGAGTTGAGCTGCCTGCCCACTCAGCTCTTAATACACTTGAAATGCAGAGCTGAAATGGGGGTAGGTCCCAGATCCAGCATGAGCCAGAACTGAGCTGCCTGCCCACTCAGCTCCTAATACAGCTCCTAATTTAAAAAGGCAGAGCTGCCACAGGGGTAGGTCCGTAACCCATTGCAAGCCAGGATGGAGCCAAGCTGCGGGCCAGCCTGCTAAAAAAAATTACTGACAGGGAGAGGGAAATGCGTGTAGTCTGTAGCATTAACCTATAAACTTTTGTTTATCGGTTAATCACCTTATACTATTATATCGCTAATACAGAGATGTCTCTGGAACATTATGGCTTGCTATGGAATACTAGCAAAAATATTTGGAATAATCGAAGACATATAGGATAATCTAAATGCACAGTCCCAGATGTTGATAACTTCACCTTAAAGATTTGCAGAGACAACTGGAGTAAGACCACGGTGTATTATTCCCCACTACTGTTTGAACTGTAGTTGGCTGCATGAAGAAGAAAGTAATTACAAAAGGCAACTGAGGAATTTTATGGGCCCTTTAAAGTACAATTGAATGACTTTGTCTTGCTCAGTGTAACACTCAATGGAAGAAAAGACAGTTTTTGATAGAAATAGCAAAATAAGTTGATTTATCAACAAAGGAAGACAAAATATATGACAATCACTGATTCAAAAGCAACCATCAAAGGAAATGGAGAAATACTAAAAGAAGTAAGTCACTTCATGCATGTAGGGAGTGAGATGTGCAATGATGGTGACTGTGATGGGTGTCGGGTCCCCACGTGGCAGAGCTCCCCGAACCCCACATTAGCGAGAGGGGAGCGGAGGTGCTCTGGGCTCGCGGAGCCGCTCCCAGACTACAGTGCCAGGGCTGTTCCATAGCCACCACCGGCGCATGCGCAGGAGCGATTGGGCTAGCTTGCCAGCCAGTGGGATGGTACCTGCGCTGGCGTCCCGGAGGGATGACACTGGCTTTGAAAAGGCATCGGCCCCTGCAACAAAGGGTGGCGGACCAGAGGTGAGGACTGTGGACCGGAGGCCTCGGCAGAATGCGGGCTGTACGGGGTGGAGAGACAGGCAGTGGACCGGCGACTCCCTCGCGATTGGAGAAGGCTTTTCGACCTCCAGGGGGGCCCACAGACAGGAGAATTGACAGCGCCAGATGGAATCGCTGGGTGAGACGGCTGGCAGCATAACCATGGACCAATGTGCACAAGGGGGTAGGAAGTAACCCAGGACGGGCGGAAACAGATGTCAGGCCACGGGTAGGGCCTCCTTGGTGCCCGTGGGTTGGTGTGTTGTGGGACGAGTCCCCACCATCCGAGCAGTGGACTGGTCTCCCTGCTCTTAGGGTCCTGGGGGTAGGACCAGTCCCCTCTACCCTCTATGAGTGGGTCAAGTAAACATTTAGGACTATTGACTTTATCCAAGGGACTTGAGACTTAATTGTGTGGGGTGCGGGACTTGTGGGGAGAACATGGGGACATTGGCAACGGGAAAAGAGGGAGGGCGGCTACCGAAAAGGGCATATATCCGCTCACAATGATGAGGTACACTGGTGCCTGAGTGAGCATTGACCAAGGGGAGTTGCCCCGCGCAGGGACAGTGACATTATGCTAAATGAGAAGCAATGAATATTAAAAGTAGCAAACTATTAACATCAAGTGTAAAAGATTAGGAAAAATAGAATGATCAGCACTGATACAAAAATGGGAATTTTCTACACCATCATGTTGGTCCTTGTTCATGGAGCAGAGTCATGAAACATGTCACAGCAATTGATAAGATGATAAATGTATCCCAAAGTACATGCCTGTTTTTCAGCATTTACTGGAAAAAGTTTATTATATCAGAAATTCTAAGCAGAACGCACCAACTTAAAGCATCACATGACAAGGGGAAGACTTTGGTCATATTTAGGACATACTTTAAGGATGACATCTAATACAACTTCAACGTCAAGAGATGACAATGGATACCCTCTAAAAAGTGAAAGATAGGGTGACATAGAGAAAGGTTACATAGAACAGGGAAAGAAACTAAATTCACCAAGTGGCAGTTAGAAGCCAGAACAAAACAACATAAGATGGAACTAAATGGTAAGGATGTAAGAGACTAGTTGACTAGTGATGTGACTAGTTGCTTCCCCTTCCCTTGCTGCCTCTATCAGCCAGTTCCCCCCAGCACCATCTCCATGGGGGGAAAGGGAGGTAGAGGCACAGCGGAAACAGCACGAGCGGGGCACTGAAGCCATCTCTGCTTGCTGCTTCTGCTGCAATAGTGCTTTTGAAATGTACAAATGCCCTAATGGGGCTCTTGTACATTTCAATAGGAAGCCCTGCGTTCCTTGAGGGGCTTCCGGTTTTGAACTGTAGCAAGAGCCCAGCAGGTGAAATAAATGGTGAAGACTGACTGACTTTTGCACCTGATGGTGAGGGAGAGTGAAAAAAGAAAGGAGGAATATTTAGTCTTGGCCTTCAACCAGGCTCTAAATGAATAGGAACAGATAGAAAAAGCCTGCTGTCTCACAAGAATGCAACTTTTGCAGGTCAGATGGTTTGAGAAATAGTATTTACATCAGAATAGCAGGATTCATGGTCCTCTTCATGCTGGGTGCTGCATGAACATACAAGAGAAGACAGTCCATGTCTCAAATAGTTAACAAGCTAAATATTATGCACACTACATTTCACTTGTTTCATATTTTCATATTTGTATCATATTTGTTCGAGGCTTGGTTTTCAAGAAATGTGTAGATTATTCAGGACTCAAGTAACAGATCTATGATAACTTCCATTATGATACTGTCAGAACTTATCAGCTAAAACAGCATCCAGTGTGCTCATTATTTGGAACACAGACCACTGAGGAGAACATTGATACAACGGGCAATGGTCTTGTTGATTCAGTATTCCCCTGAGCTAGTAATGATACAATATTCCAATGTGGTGCTAGGGAATAGTGTGTTCATTAATGATATAATGGACATTTTTCATATGAGTGGGATGTCAACCTGGGTGTTCTGGACAAGTTCCATTCCAGGGTAATAACATTCTCCTTTGCTGAAAGCCCCTTGGGTTTCAGCTGCAGAAGCCATTCTTTACTTTCTGCCTCAAACTACTGCGTAGTGCTACTGTGCCGCTGTTAAAAGCCGCTCTATTCCTTTCCAGAGGTATCTATATTTCAATTAACAGAGGCTCAAGTAATTCCTATGTACCTCTTACTTGCCACAAAGGGGCATTATGAAGCTGAACAACTGGTGTGCTATAAAATCTTCCTCAGAAAGGTGCTGTACCACGTGGAAAGCAGAACTGGCTCAAAAAAAGCAAACAAAAAACCCCAAACCAAACCAAACAATAAAAAAACCACAGCAAAACTTTTTTTAACAAAAGTATTAACCAAATAAATCTTGCCATTTTTCACTGAAGTTTCAAAAATCTTTAAAAAAAATATGAAACCAGGTCTAGTATAAAATATTATTAGAATTGCTTTTTCTCCATCAATTGACATTAAATCAGTAAAGAAATTAAAGTAGTATTCATACTGATTTATTTATGGCTGCTTTATGTTTTCAAAGCATAAGATTCAAGGAGGCTCTGAATATCTGGGACTTTCACTCTGAAGAGATCCACGGATTCTGTGCTTCTGCCATGTGTCACACAGACAACATTAAACCATCATGCAAATGCTGTGACATCTGTCTGGGCCTCTTTTGGGCTTTTTTTTTTTTTTTTTGGTAACTGAATTTTCTTTAGACTACAAAAAGACAGTTTATACAAGTTGTTGCACCTCTCTGGTCCGGTATCATCAGAACCTGACCAGTCCCAAACAAGAGACTTGCCTGACTAGGGAAGGTCTCCTGCCACTGGCCCCCAAGCCCGTCTCCCGCTGCAGACAGGCTGCCCCAGCAGGCAACTCTTCCTCGCCCTCCCCACCCCAATCTGGCTGGGTTGCTTGCCCAGCTACTGCTGGCTCCCTGAGTGGCACAGGCTCCGGCTCCTGCTGCAGGGCTCTGTTCCTGTGCAGCCAGGAGCAGCCATGGGGCTGGGGCTCTGACCCCAGCCCTACAGAGCCCCAGCTTTGGCCCTGCACAGCCAGGGGAAGCCACAGAATTCTAGCCCCATGCTCCTGGAGGGCTCCGGACCCAGTCCCATGCTGCCCCCAGCTGGGCTGCCGACTCTGATGTCCCGCCCAGCTGGCCCTCCTGCCCTTAGGCTCCAAGACTCTCTGCTCCAGGAGCATCTGTGGTCCGGATGTTGCTGGACTACAGAGTCCAGATTATGGAGGTACAACCTGCGTTTCCTTACACCCTCCTAGCTTCAGCGGCCAGGAAAGCAGCTTAGAAGGGAAGACACGTGGCCTCTAAATGTGTTTTTTGCTTAATTTTTTTTCCTGACATTTTACACAAGGCCACAGATACTTGCTTTGATTCTCCATTTAGCAAAGAAAGCTTTAAATTCTGAATTGTTCTAACTTAAACACTGGCTGCCACGATCACCTATGGTCTGTCCACCAGCTGAGAATAGCAGAACTACAACAGTGCTCTGACCATATTTCCACCATGCTATCATAAGCAATATCAAATGTATTGAAAGCGCTCAGTGATTCCAAAGATTAAAGCTGCAATCCTCTATTTTCTAGCTTTAGCTAAGAAAATGCTGTTAAAGCTTTAAAGATGGTTTTTATTCATTGTGATACTTCTATCTGACTTGTGGTTATAAATCTCTCTGAAATAATTCATTGCTGATCTTTAAATTAATAGTTCATTTTTATAACTAATTTATACAAGCCAAATTTTGCTTCTGTCCCTTTAAAAATGCATATTTTAATTGGAATAAAAGAGTTTATCTTTCAGAATGATATTGTCTTGTTTATTTGTATTTCCAATTTAATTTGATATTTTTAGATGTATTTGAATATCCTAAGAACATTTAACAAATATGTTTTCCCGCTGTCAACATTTGGTTAGTGCTACATATTTTATTCACGATTGCCATCCTTCTAAATAGCAAACAATCTTGTATCACACATAAAAAAATGTCATGCATATCTTTTGACTCAGGAGTGTCATCATGCATAACACTGCACTAAAATTGCAACTGTGATATTACTTATTTTGCAGCAAATACTACAGGTTGAAACTCCATAATCCAGACTTCCCTAGTCTGGCAACACCCTTGGTCCAGCATCGTCCGGGTAACCCTAGGGGGCTAGGAGCATTGCCATCCTAGGGGTCGAAAAAGAGGTAGCTGGGTAATAGCAGAGTAGCCAGATGGAGCATGGAGTCCTGAGTGGCAGCTGGGAGAGACTCTGGCAGCAGTGGGGCCTCCAGGCAGAGCATGGAGCTCCAGGCAACAGCAGGACTGCTGGGGAGAACCACCAGGAAGATCACAGAGCCCCTGGGAGGAGCGTGGAGTCCCTCCAGATGGCAGCAGAGCAGTGGGAGAGGAGAGGAGGAAGCAGACCTTCTGCCACGGGGAAAGCAGAGCCCCAAGTGGCAGCAGAGCAGCCAGGAGGAGGCCCCCAGTGCACTGACCACCCCTGGTCTGGCAAATTCCATGGTACGGGACCAGTGAGGTCCTAAGGGTGCCAGACAGGGAGGTTCAATCTGTATGGCAGGTGTATGTGTGGTTTGTTGAGTAAGCAAAAAACCAAAACAAAATAAGAGGTCTGATCCTGCTGAACTCAGCGAGGCTTCAACACATCTCAGGATTATTTTCCAAAGCCTGGACTCACCAAGGTGCTTAGGCACATAACTAGTCAATGCATGAAACCTCTGCCCCATTGAAATCAATATTTCAGTAAGGCTATCATGCCCCTTACTGGGTCTACTCATGTGCTTCAAGTTAGGCCTGCGCTTTAGTATCTATCTGAATTGAGATTTAACTGGTTAGCTGCAGGCTCTCTAAAGCCACAACAAAGCTAAACTTTGCCCTCAGACATGAATGCTTGCAACAAAATAACTCATCAACCAGTGTGCCACCTCACAGTTGGGTGTTGCGTTGTCTCTTTTTTTCTGATGCAGCCTTACCAACCAGCCATTCAGGTCTTCTGATGGTTTTCCTTTTGTCTTATGACTCGGTCCTCTGGCCAAGTCATCTTTTAATCTTGAAAGAGGCAAGACAAGTCAGAGTCCAGTCCAATAACTGTCTATGGCTCCAACATCTAGGACTTATGACCCTTGTCCAGGGGGACTTCACCAGACCTTCTGTTGGTTGTCTAGAGCAGTGTTTCTCAACCTTTTTTTTTAATAAAGTACCCCCTTTAAAAAAATTATAAGTACCCCCTCTTTCAAAAAAAAATTGTAAGTATCCCCAATACCTACAGTTTTCAGACACAATTTTTTTTTCTACTATTGCAACACATTTGTTTAAATAACTTAATTATAGCCTGATGGGCGATGAAATTTTTGGGTGTAAAAAGTACAAAAATAGTAAAGCGCTGTAAAACTTAAAACAAAAATTCAGTTTTCTCCAAATTTCAGTTGCGTTGACATACCCCCCAGACTTCTCTCAAATACCCCTGAGGGTACTCGTACCACTGGTTGAGAAATACTGGTCTAGAGGGGAACTCCTTTTCTCTATCCTAGGCTGCAGTCCAGGGCTTCTGCAGCAGGTTAATTATGGTAGGGTTTTTTCCTCTCAGACCTCATGCTTCTTACTACAGGCCTTCTTCAGATCTCAAAGGAAAGGCATGAATCAAAATTAGTTCAAACTAGGGATGTAAGCAACTAGTCGACTATCTGAAAAGCATAAGCTTATTGGAAAGTCAAGTAGTGACTCTACCAGAGGCAGCAAGGGGAGGGGAAGCAGGGGAGCCAGAGGTGTAGCGGGCGACTGGGCACAAGCCGGGAATCAACTGATCCCTGGCTTGCACCTAAATCCAGGCACTGCGCCTCTGCTTTTTAAATGTATTAAGAGACGGCAGGCTCTTGATACATTTAAAAAGCAGAAGAGCAGCGGGTGGGACCAGGCACAAGCCAGGAATCAGCTGTCGGCTTGCGCATGGCCCTCTCCATTGTGCTTCAGCCTTTTAAATGTATTAAGAGCCAACAGTCTCTTAATACATTTAAAAGGCTGACCCGCAGCGGGGCTAGCTCCCAGGGCCAGGAGCTAACCCTGCTATGGCTCCGCAGTTTCCTCTGCTTATTGACTAATCGACTAGTCGATGGAAATTCCATCGACTAGTTGATTAAACGCAATTTAACATCCCTGGTCCAAACATGGCCCCAGATTCTCTCTTTTTGTGAGATATTTGGGAATCTGTAGTCTGGCTCAGTGACCCCAGGGCTATTTCAGCAATGTTCATATGAACCTTTTGCCACCTTCATTCTCCATAGTGTTCCTTTTAGGAAACTAGTCAGAAGTGGTCTGTTCAGTGTCCACCACTCAGGCCCAAACCATTATGAAATGGACTTCTTCCTTTTAAGACTTCTCCTAAAAGACTGGCATTCCTCGTATATGCAGAGGGGCAGGGTTGCATGAGCCCAAAGCAGCTCTTTTAACCCTTTCTTACCTCGTGCAAGGTTTGTACATCCAATCAGAGTGCTCAACTCCTATTTAAGTCATTAGGTACATCTTCACAACAACAACAACAAAAAGATGTGTTCTTGCTTAGTGAGAGCTAATTTGTGGTAACTGCCATGAGGTAAAAATCCTAGAGAAGTCCAGGTAATGTGTAGTTTTCACATTAGTTAGCAGATCATGCTATAATTGAGGCTCCCTACTAACACATGGTAAGAAAACACTTGAAGAAGAGGAAGGTGATCAGGAACAGTCAACATGGAGTCACCAATGTCAAGTCATGCCTGACCACACTGATTGCTTTCTAGAATGAGAACTGGCTCTGTGGATATGAGGAAAATGGTGGATGTGATATACCTTGATTTTCTCCCACAGTATTCCCTGCAGCAAGTTAAGGAAGTATGGCTTGGATGAATGGATTGCAAGGTTGATAGAAAACTAGCTAGATCGTTGATCTCAACAAATAGTGATTAATGTTTAGTTGGCAGTCACTATCAAGCAGAGTGCCCCAGGAGTCAGTTTTATTCAACATTTTCATTAATGATCTGGATGATGGTTTGGGTTTGCACCCTCAGCAGAATTCGCAGACAACACTAAGATGGGGAGAGAAGTAGATATGCTGGAGGACAGGGATAGGGTCCAGAATGATAAACTGGAGGACTGGGCCAAAAGAAATCTGATGAGGTTTAACAAGGACCTGGGCAAAGTCCTTCACTTAGGATGGAAGAATCCCAAGCACTGGTACAGGTTGGGGACTGACTGGCTAAGCAGCAGTTGTGCAGAAAAGTACCTGAAGATTACAGTGGATGAGAAGCTGGATATTAGTCAACAGTGTGCCCTTGTTGCCAAGAAGGCTGTATTAGCAGGACCACTGCCAGCAGATTGAGGGAAGTAATTATTCCCCCTCTATTCAGCACTGATGAGGTGACATCTGGAGCACTGCATCCAGTTTTGGGCCCCTCCACTACAGAAAGGATGTGGACAAGGAGAGAGTCCAGCAGAGGGCAACAAAAATGATTAGGGGGCTGGCACACATGACTTAGGAGTAGAGACTGAGGGAACTGGGCTTTTTTAGTCTTCAGAAGAGAAGAATGAGGGGGAGATTTGATAGCCGCCTTTAGCTATCTGAAGGGGGGTTTCAAATAGGATGAAACTAGGTTATTCTTAGTGGTGGCAGATGACAGAATGAGAAGCAATGGTCTCAAGTTGCTGTGGGAGAGATCTACATTGAATATTAGTAAAAGAGTTTTTTCTAAGAGGGTGGTGAAGCACTGGAATGGATTATGCAGAGATGTGCTGGAATCTCCATTCTTAGAAGTTTTTAAGGCAAGGCTTGACAAAGGCCCGGCTGAAATGATTTAGTTGAGCAGGGGATTGGACTGGATGACCTCCTGAGGAATCTTACAGTACTAATCTTCTATGATTCTTTCTCCTACTATAGATGCAAAAATAAGGGAAAATAATTCCTGCTTTGCCTCACATAGAAAGAAAGAAGAAATAGTTAATATAAGTTAGTGTATACCATACACTAACAATTTAAACAGCAGAAAGGTGATTTCTAACTATATTGTGGCCTACAAGATAAAAGAGTTTTGCAGATTTCTTTAGGCATAGTCTCATTTGCCAGCTAAGTCATCTTGCTGCATCTTTGATTTTGTCTTCATTATTTCTGGTTGTTAATTTTACTTCCACAGGTAGGAGGGTAAAGAGGGAATCCTCTTGAAGTGATGTTATGGAATATTCTTTATTCATAAGTAAATACAATGAAATGTATTCACGTCTATTCTGTGAATACTGGTGGCACAGCAAACATTTCAGAAGCCTTCTCAATTCATTACTAGCTTTGAGCACCTCCTAGTCATCATTCATCCACCTCCTCACTAGCTGTCCCCTAGTACAATGACTTACCACATTCTGTCCATAACAACTATCTTGAGGTTTTTTCCATCTCTATGACTAATGTGATCTAAGTACATAAGTTTGTGTCCGTTGAGTTGACATCAGGATCTGCTTCCCTCCAGTAATATTTCTAACAAACTTTCATCTCCTTTTCTGTTCAGGAGATACTGAAGAGTGTTGCACCATACCTTAGAGGCTTCAGTTTTCTTGTCAACAGTGTTAATTTCCTACAAATCATATCCATAAATCACTATGGAAAAAAATAAGCTTTTCACCAACGTATTTCAAGATACTACAAGTTTTTCCAAACTTAAATAACGGAATCCATGGATGAGCCAGCCATTTCTAGTCTTCAGATTTCTTTGGAATAAAAACCTAGGTTGGATAAGTATGATCCCATATAACTGAATTAATATATATTATACACACACTTTTATGGTCTAGTACAGTGATCTTTTTAACCACAAGATCACTTTTTAAATTTAAGTGCAATGTAAGATATACCTGAAACCCAAATACCCTCGCTTCCTTCTCACCCCTTCTTTGAGGCCCTGCCCCTCCTCCACCTGTTCTCCGAGGCCTCAGCCTGCTCACTCCATCCCCCTTCCTCCCTGAACCTCATCTACTTTCACCAGGCTGGGGTGGGGGTTGGGGTGCAGGCTCTGGTCTTGGACCAAGGGGTTTGGAGTGTGGAAGGGGCTCTGGGCTTAGGCCAGGGCAGGGGATTGGGGTCCAGAAGGGGGTTCAGGGTGCAAGCTCCAGGAAGGAGTTTGGGTGCAGGAGGAGGGGACTCATGTCTGAGGCATGAAGTTGGGTGCAGGAGGACGTTCAGGGCTGGGACAGGAGTTCAGGAAGCAGGCTTTGGCTGAGTACCACTTAACTGAGATGGCTTCCAGGCAGTGGAGCCATGGAGTTAAGGCAGGCATACTCCTGCCTTGGCCCTGCACCACTCCTGAAAGCAGCTGGCATGTACAGCGATGGCGCCATGTGCTGCCCCTCATCTACAGGCACTGAGCCCACAGCTTCTATTGGCCACAGTTCCCCATTACTGATCAATGGGAGCTGCAGGAGTGGTGTCTGCAGGCAAGGACAGAGTGTGGAGACCCCCTGCTCTGCCTTTCTCAGGGGCTGCAGGGACATGCCAGTCACTTTGTGAGCAGCATTTACCACAGAGATAATTACTCCAGCCACAACAGGTTCAGCATTTTAGATCTCACTACTCAAAGAATTAAATTTAAGAGTAAGAGAGAAATGAAAATTATAAAATGCACAGACCAGTCACAAACCCAAACTAAACCACTTCGCAAACAGTACAAGAAGTAACAGCAATCCCCCATGTGAGTTTTGGGTCAAGAGATGAGAGCAAAGGACAGTGCGTGTGTATGAAAATGAAAGAGACACGCACAGTGTGTCAAAGTGACAGAGATTTGCATTGCTAAGCTCCCTCCATTCCCTTCTCCCTGTGTGGAATAAGGTACAGAAGTGGGAGGTGGAGGGACACCCTGACTTCAGTGCCCCCCCTTCTCCCTCCCACACCCTGCACAGCAAGCAAGAGGTTCCCAGGGGGGCAGCTCCAAGGAAGAGGGCAGTAGCAGCATGACAGTGGGTGGATGGGCAACTGAAGTGCTAGCGCTTGAGAGCTTCCTGGCCAAACCAGTCAGGATCACCTGTCAAAGGCTCCAAGATCTACCGGTAGATCCTGATCTACTGGTTGGTGACCGCTTGTCTAGTACTTGGTTTGATCACTTTGTATTATTATACAATAGTCTCATTTTAAAATAACATTTTATTATTAAAAAGGAGACAAGAGTTATTATTCCATTGGGATCTCTAGACATTTTCCTCTGTTTTTCCACTATGGGTCTTCTGTCTACCAGAAGGAATTCTGAGGATCCCTCCTCTTTTCACTCCTGGCTACTACAGTAATGCCTTCACTCTGCAGCAAAATTGATGACAATATCCTTGTAAATGAAGAACAGATCCACAGAATGTCCAACTCTCATGGTTTTATCATGAGTTTTATGAGACATGGTATTTCTCTTAAAATGCATTTCAAGAGTCAGGTGATTAAAGAGAATTTAAACGTATGCTTACATGTAAAAAACTGAAAAGATACAAGCCCTAAAGAGTAAAAACCAAAGGCAAAATAACCCCATCTCCTGATTTTTAAGCCAATTCACACTTTTGGAAAGCCTAATTCATGATCTCAGAATGCTAGGTCTGGCAATAATGTGAATGGGACACGCTTCGGAATCACTGCTAATCTTTGTTAGCATGCAATTTTCTTTTCAGCTTGAGCTGGCTCCTCTACACAAGCTTTTCAAAATCTGCACATGCTCGGCAGTCTGTCTGGAGCTGGCTCCTCTGTTGACTAGTCAATGTGGCTCCTTGCTACAAGGCAGAAGCATAACTCAGTCAAGTGAGAGGCAATGTAACATTGTAAATTATGATTATCACACACCTTGTTGGGAGCCAGATAGATCCAGAGAGACTGCAGAGCATATGCAGATTTTGAAAAGCCTATGCATTCATTAACAGGAAGAAAAAACAAGTTTCTAACCTTCATTCACTGAATGAAGCATAACTAATTCAGTGTTCCCTTTCTGAATCTGCAGACAAACTTACACAATGACTCTGAGCTGTGACCTCCCCTGCCCTGGTTAATGTCACTGAGGTGGCTGGAGTGAATTGGAAATTGTTACAGAGAAGGAATTGCAAATGGGAGAACAGAAAGCAGGCACAAAGATAACAAGAGAGAGAATGTGTGCATGTGAGAGAAAGAGAAAGGGAAGATGGGTTATGGAAGAGAAAAAGGGGAGATGCAGTCATAAATGTGAGCATATGTTACCCACTGAGCGAGAATAGCACAATAAAACACCAAACCAATTACGATAACAACTAAAAGTTCACTTTCTACCAAAGACCACAGCATAACTGTGAGAGTCGCCATGAAGGCAAAGCATATGTAATCATAAATGTATATCTAATCTCACAGATCACAATTGGAAATAGAATTTGGCTCTCACACAGAATGCATTTGACACCTCCATTGTGGATAATGATATCAAACTCTTCCTTGGAATGGGATATATCTCCTCTGAAGGGCTCTCAGATGATGGAGGCCTGAGGAGTGGAAGGCTGAATTTGACATGGATTAAGAGGTTTAATTTTATTTCAAGCAGATTGTAAAAAATTTAACAATACAGATACAGATGTATCCCTTAGCCTTCAGTGCTTGAGCATTTTAGAATTTATCATGAATTCTGAATTTCATTTATATTTATCTGTGAACTACATAAATCAAATCTTGCCCACACTCCTAGTTATTCTGAGTATTCATGCCCTTTTCCTTCATATCAACTCTCCATTCAAAAAAACTGTATTATCAATAACCATGAATCAACTTAATGTACATATCTTGTTCCAGGTACCTGACATCTGTTCAAACAAAATTCCTGTTCATCATGACCCTTATTGTCACCTTCCTCATTTACATATTGTTTCCAGTCACAAGTGCACTTTGCTTGATATCTTACTGCATATGCTATATTTTCTGCCACTATATATTATTTTTTTCCAGTTCTGCAGCTTGGTGTATGCACAAAAATTTTATACTAAGCATGTTTTCTGCCTTTTTTCTTCCATTCTTTCTGTCTCCCTTCCTTCCTTCCTTCGCACAAAATGCAGTCCCCAGACTGTAACAAAAGTATTTCTCCCTGAAGTTCACGTACTAACGCTCTCTGTTAAGTAACAGTCATTAGACTGTTACGTTTTCAAGATTCCTGTTGGATTTGTTCAACCTGACTTTTTCAAATCTCAGTTGACTACCACAGATTTCTAAGGTTTTTATTTGCCCTGCCTTCCATTTGGCTCTTGATATTTCCGGAATGACATGTATTTTTCAGTCCAAGGAGGCACAAAATAATCACTCTGAAAATGTTTACAGGGGAACTTCATAAACGTTGCAACAAAACACATCCCTTAAATGGCCCCCACCAACAAAGAAGACTGGACAGAGAGCTAAGTCGAACTGGCTTTTAGGTTTGTAAAACCTGCCATGCCTCTTTTCATTATCACTGATGTTCCAGACTTCAGAATTAATCCCAGCTTTTATTTCCTTGTTCATGTTTTAAGTAGAAATTTCCACCTCTTACTTTTGTGAAAATATCTCAGAGAATATAAACTGATCACTACAGTGAAACCTTTGCCAGTGACTTTACTAAATATCCAAGGAATTCATTACCTTGGACAGAGCTATGAGGACACAAACCCCCATCCTCAAGTCCCTTAATTTGTGGAGGACCTAGGTCTGGTTGTCAGAAAAAAAACCATATTTTGCTTATTTCACACCATTTGTGACCAAGTCACCATTTGTGATTCAACATTTTGACCCATTATTCACCCAGCTCTGGGAAGATTCCAGACTCACAGAGGCTCCGTCTAGACTGCATCCCTCTGTCGACAGAGGGATGCAAATCAAGCACGTCGAAATTGCTAATGAAGCAGGGATTTAAATATCCCGCGCTTCATTAGCATAAACATGTCTGCCGCTTTTTTTTCGAAATGGAGCTTTTTCGAAAAAACCCCGCAATCTAGACGCAGATCTGAGGAAAATAAACCCTTTTTCGACAGATCTTGTATTCCTCAAAATATGAGGTTTACAGGATCTGTCGGAAAAGGATTTATTTTCGACAGATCAGCGTCAAGACTGCCGTTTTTTTTCCAAAAAGCTCCATTTTGAAAAAAAGCGGTTGGTCATGTTTATGCTAATGAAGTGCGGGATATTTAAATCCCTGCTTCATTAGCAATTTCGACGTGCTTGATATGCATCTCTCTGTCGACAGAGGGATGCAGTCTAGACATCGCCTGAGAGTTGTACATGGGGCTGAGGGATGGATGCTACCTAAACTACTACTGGTGGCACCGGATTTACTAATGCAATCTCCTATAGACAGCACCCTGCAGCTCAGACAACTCCATTATTAAACACTCAACATGACCTTTGGCTATAAAGAGGGCAGCTCAACAAAATCAGAGAGTCACTGGTGTAATGGACTGTAGAAACTTCACCATTTTAACCCTGGCTGTGACACTAACTAGTTCCCAAGTCACTTAATCTTTCTATTTTAAAATCTCTTTCTTTGCTTGTATTTATGCTGGTCTCATCAGCATCAGTATCTGAGTATTTTAAAAATTGTATAATATGCATGCCTACTTCACAGAAATGCTGGGACAATTAGGCTACGTCTATACTGCAGCCTTCTTTCGCAAAAGCTTATACAAATGAAGCGCGGAGTAGAATATCACTACGCTTCATTTGCATAATTAATTAGCAGCCGTTTTTGCGTACGAGGCTTTTGCACAAAAAGGAGCTGTGCAGACAGCTCCTTTTTGCTCAAAAACCCTCTCTTGCGCAAGAGCTGTTCTTCCTGAAAAAATGAGGAAGAACGGCTCTTGCGCAAGAGGGTTTTTTTGTGCAAAAAGGAGCCATCTACACAGCTCCTTTTTGCACAAAAGCCTCTTGTGCAAAAACAGCTGCTAATTAATTATGCAAATGAAGTGCTTCATTTGCATAAGCTTTTGCGGAAGAAGGCTGCAGTATAGACGTAGCCTTAGTGTTTGCAAAATTCTGTAAGTGGCAAAATCAGTGCTGGGGAAATTCAGCAATCTTACTATGGCTCCAAATGCAAAAAATGCAGAATTCCCCCACAACTATCACATTCATCCAAATGCATATAACCCCCATCCACCTCCACAGGTCCAGAAACTCCCAGGTCTCAGACTTATTTAGATAACTGTCCATTGCAAAACTGTACATGACACACATTGGAAATTATGCATAAACAGCAAGGAAAGCAGGTTGGCTCTACTTCTCCGGCAGCTGAAGGCACTGTGACCTGAAGACTTCCTCCTTTCCCCTTTATATAAAATGGGTCTGTTTAATCTTGGAGCATGCTAAGGAATCGTTTTTTTGAGACTCCCCAAATCCCTGTGCTGAGCACTGTTATCAAGAAGAACAGAACTGGTTAGGTTTGTGGGGCAGTGGGAGATGAAAATTGTTTTTCAGACCCATCCAGCGATGACAGGATTATCTTTGAGGTATAAAATCCCAGGCTAACATTCCCACCACACTGTGCAAGACATGCAGACTTGAGCTGGGACAGGCATATCGCAAACTGCCACCTCTCTCTCTGTTAACAAATGAGGAAACATCCTTAGAATGAGTTTTCATTACATAGAAAAGAAAAATAAATTAGAACATTTCATCCCGAGTGGAAGCAAGAACCTATTTTAATTCTCAGACAATACCAGGAAATCTTGAATACGTGTTCTCCTATTCCCAGAGGAATACGGGATTCTGACATTCTATTGTTAGATTATTTACTTTAGTCTAAAAAGCTTTCTAATTTGGTCCAAAGGCCTTGGATAAATTAAGATAACATCAATATGTCTGCTCCAATATATTTTTAATTGCTACTTTGCTCTTTGCTAGTATGGTTTTGATCAAGAATATGTAGCTAACTGTCACAATTTGCATTCTTAAAGTTAAGCAGGAACTATTAATGTAATTAGCTAAACAGTATTTACAGTGCACTATATCACAGAATGCCACTGTATGTTTTAATGTTGGCTTTGTTCTGATGCAGATGTAGAACACTTACTGGCTATTGCTACATTTACACACTGAGCCTGCAATTAGACTTGCCAGTGCGCACTTGTGCACCTACAAGAAACCATATTGATTTCAAACTGGGCTTCACTAGGGGACAAAGATCACTATTAGTGGATTTAACTACAGGATTGGGATCTGTTTCTATACATTCATATTGAATGAAGAATTTAACCCTTGCATTTCTTTCAATATGGGAATATCCTTTTTTCTCCCGTAACAGCAGCCATTGTTTTTACACATACCACAGTGTGCCAGGCCTTACAATGTGCAACACACTCTAGAATGTGAAAGGACCAGCAGACCCTAGCCTGAACCATTTACAATTAATTCTAACTATAGATAAAACATCATTTTTAAAGCTCAAATAAATGACATATGCTCAAAACAAAACAAGAAGATCAAATTTACAATAATCTAACCCACTTGTCTAGTGCTTTTGATTTGGCCTGTACTCAGCTTGAGTAAATCAATGTAGTTCCAGTGACCACAAAGTATTTACATTAATTTACATAAGGTGATGATTTAGCTGTCTTACCATATCTACTGACATGAATGTATACTTTTAAAGTATACAACTCTTAGATTTCATGGGACCAAGGGTTTTTATTCTGGAAACATTTATGACATTAGTAAGAAACAATCTTGAAATGTTTATTACCAAACACAGTTTTCACTAATCTAACTTTACAGCAAACCATGAATACAGGGCATTAATTTTCTCAAGAAAATGAAAATACTTACGAAAGGACATTCCCAATATAGGCATAATACGAGCAGCAGTAGGAGGTAGTCCCATCACAGCAATAAGCTTTGCAGTCATTGTCACACTGAGCAAGACAATCTTCTGCAGAATAAAAATAACTTTAATGCAGTCATAATAGTAAAAAACTATATACCACAGCTTTAAGGAAGATGCATTATAGCAGGGGTTTTTTGTATTAAATCAGTCACTGACAGGACTTGACTTGAGTTTTCATCTGACCCTGCAATCCAAATTCCAGAAGAATTTCAACTGGCTTGAATAAGGAGTACAACCGTGCTCACTAACCAGTAGATTGGGATCTACTGGAAGATCTTGGGACCTTTAACAGGTGATCCTGAGAAGTTTGCTCTGGAGGCTATCAAGTGCCAGCACTTCATCTGCCCCTCTCAGCACTGCTGTGCTGCTCCTGCCCTCTGCCTTGGAGGTGCCCCTCATCCCTGGGAGCCTCCTGCTTGCTGTGCAGGGCACAGGGAGAAGGGGGGGGAGGTGCTGATGTCAGGGTGCCCCTCCCTCCACCCTGTACCCTATCTCCACAGAGCAGAGGGGGGCAGGGATGGAGAGAGTTTGCAGGCTGCTTTTGAGAGTGGTGCAGGGCCAAGGCAGGGGTGAGTCTGCCTTAGCCCCCTGCACCACCACCCAGAAACCATCTGTGGTAAGTGGTGCCCAGCTGGAGCCTACATTCCAAACCCCAGACACAGCCCTGAACCCCTCCTGTACCCCCAACCCCCTGCTCCAGAAACGGCCCAAGCTACGGGCTGACCGGGCGATAGACTGGGGTGCCCAATTGTAAGGGGCGCCACGTGGTGCTGCTGGGCTGGGCGGGGGCCGGGCTGTGCATGCGCCACGCGCCGGGGGCCTGGGGCGCAAGAATGGCTCAGGCCGGCTCTGCTCTGTCCCCAGCCTGATAAAAGTGAGTGATAGGGAGGGAGGATGGCATGAGAAGGGGCGAGGCCTCAGATAAGGGGCACAAAAGAGGCGGGGCAAGGGTGTTTGGATTTGAGGTAGATTCTAGATTGCACTTAAATTTAAAAAGTCATCTAATGCTTACAAAGGTTGGAGACCACTGGAGTAAAACTTCAGGAGCCATTCAGTATTCTTTCTAAGCTGCAGCGCAGCCTCACAGGTGATAAACCAGCTCCCTCCCAGTCAGTCAGCTCCTTGCATGGAGCCCTGAGGCTCTGACTGGCTGGGCTGATTAATCACCTATGAAGCAGCAGCTTAGAGAGAACTCTGGTGCCATTGTATATCTGTATTTTGCAGTGTTGTTATATGGGCTGTCTCCCCGTTTTTTAAAAAAGAATTTCAAATTTCTACAGATTACCTTTTTATATTTTAACAATAAATACAAAGAAATATCTAGGGACAGATTCTGTTTCACTGAGTTGGGTGCTGGAAGAAGCAGAGAGTGAGGCTGTGTGGGAGCTGATTATAAGTCTTTGAATTCCTATCTAAACTCCAGCCATAGATGTAAGCTAGAGCAGTCTGGGGGCTTCTTTGAGCTGGGCCATCTGGCAATGGACCTTAAGGCACCATCTGCTAACTAAGAATAACTGGAGTATTTCCACTCTTCCCCACTAACCCTGCCCTCAGTTCATCCTTTGTATTTGAGGCTGCAAACAAGGTAGTATAGGAGCTGGCTATGCCAGCACAGAACACCTTCAGGCCAGGGGCCCTCTTAACTACAAGGATACAGCAACTTTTGCCTTCACTCATCCCAGTCTTTTAATATGTCATTTTCAGGAATGACAGGATAATCTAACTTTAAAAAAAGAAAATCTAGATTTGATTTTAACAAATAGGGAGGAACTGGTTGAGAATTTGAAAGTGGAAGGCAGCGTGGATGAAAGTGATCATGAAATCATAGAGTTCATGATACTAAGGAATGGTAGAAGGGAGAACAGCAAAATAGAGACAATAGATTTCAGGAACGCAGATATTAGTAAACTCAGAGAGTTGGTAGGTAAGGTCCTCTGGGAAGCAAGACTAAGAGGAAAAACAACTGAAGAGAGTTGGCAGTTTTTTAAAGAGACATTATTAGGGTCCCAAAAGCAAACTATTCCGTTGTGTAGGAAAGATAGAAAGTATGACAAAAGGCCACCTTGGCTTAACTAGGAGATCTTGCATGATCTAAAAATCAAAAAGGAGTCTCATAAAAAGTGGAAAGTAGGACAAATTACAAAGGATTAATATAAGCAAACAACACACGTATGCAGGGGGGACAAGATTAGAAATGCAAAGGCAAAACTAGCTCAATCTAGCTATAGACATAAAGGGTAACAAGAAGACATTCTATTAATATATTAGAAGCAAGATGAAGAGCAAGGACAGGGGCAAGCCCATTGCTCAGTGAGAAGGGAGAAACAGTAACAGGAAACTTGGAAATGGCAAGAACAACGAGAAGTCCTGTGGCACCTTATAGACTAACAGATATATTGGAGCATAAGCGTTTGTGGGCAAAGACCCACTTCGGCTTATGCACCAATATATCTGTTAGTCTATAAGGTGCCACAGGACTTCTCGTGGTTCTTGCAGATTCAGACTAACATGGCTAACCCTCTGATACTCGGAAATGGTAGAGGTGCTAATGACTTCTTTGTTTCAGTCTTCACCAAGAAGTTTGATAATGAAGGGATGCCTAACATAGTGAAAGCTAGTGGAAATGCGGCTGGGTTAGAAATTAAAAATTACTTAGAAAAGTTAGATGTTTTCAAATCACCAGGGCCTGATGAAATGCATCCTAAAATACTCAAGGAGCTGATAGACAAGGTATCTGAGTCTTTAGCTATCATCTTTCAAAAATCATGGAAGTCGGGAGAGATTCCAGAAGACTGGAAAAGGGCAAATATAGTGCCCACCTATAAAAAGGGAAATAAGAACAACCCAGGAAACTACAGACCAGTCAGTTTAGCTTCTGTGCCAGAGTAGATAATGGAGCAGGTAATTAAGGTATTGATCTGCAAAATCGGGAAGAAAACAAGGTGATAGGTAATAGCCAGCATAGATTTGTAAAGAACAAATCATGCCAAACCAATCTGATGGCTTTCTTTGATGGGATAACAATCCTTGTGGATAAGGGAAAAGCAATGGTCGTGGTATACCTAGACTTTAGTAAGGCATTTGATACAGTCTCCCATGACCTTCTTATCAATAAATTAGGCAAATACAACTTAGATGGGTACATAGCTGGCTGGATAGCCGTTCTCAGAGTAGTTATTAATGGTTCACAGTCATGATGGAAGGACATAACAGCTACGTCTACACTGCAGAGTTTTTGCGCAAAACAATTGTTTTTGCGCAAAAACTTGCAGAGAGTCCACACTACAAGAGTGTTCTTGCGCAAGAAAAAGTACAGTAAATTGTAAGAACACAGGCCTTTTTGCTCAAGAGTTATTCCTCTTTCTATGAGGAATAAGCCTTTTTGCGCAAGAGCTCTTGTGCAAAAAGGCATGTGTGGACGGGCAACAAACTCCTTGTGCAAAAAACCCCTATGGCTAAAGTGGCCATCAGAGCTTTCTTGCACAAGAGAGCATCCACACTGCCATGGACGCTCTTGCGCAAAAGCACATCTCTTGCGCAAAAGCACATGGCAATGTGGACGCGCTCTTGAGCAAGAACTTTTTGCACAAGAACTCTTGTGCAAAAAGTTCTTGCGCAAGAAACCTACAGTGTAGACGTAGCCAACAAGTGGGGTTCTGCAGGGGTCTGTTTTGGGACCAGTTCTGTTCAATATTTTCATCAAAAATTTAGATATTGGCATACAGAGTACGCTTATTAAGTTTACAGATGATACCAAGCTGGGAGGGGTTGCAACTGATTTGTGGGATAGGGTGATAATTCAAAATGATCTGGACAAACTAGAGAAATGGTCTGAGGTAAACAGGATGAAATTTAATAAGGACAAATGCAAAGTACTCCACTTAGGAAGGAACAATCCATTTCACACATACAGAATGGGAAGTGACTATCTAGGAAGGAGTACTGCAGAAAGGGATCTAGGGGTCATAGTGGACCACAAGCTAAATATGAGTCAACAGTGTGACACAGTTGCAAAAAAAGCAAACATGATTTTGGGATGCATTAACAGGAGCATTGTGAGCAAGACATGAGAAGTCATTCTTCCTGCACTGATTTACTCTGCACTGATTAGGCCTCAATTGGAGTATTATGTCCAGTTCTGGGCACCACATTTCAAGAAAGATGTGGAGAAATTGGAGAAGGTCCAGAGAAGAGCAACAAAAATGATTAAAGGTCAAGAAAACATGAGCTATGAGGCAAGGTTGAATGAACTGGGCTTGTTTAGTTTGGAAAAGAGAAGATTGAGACGGGACATGATAGTGGTTTTCGGATATCTAAAAGGGTGTCACAGGGGAAGGGGGAATTGTTCTTGGAATCTCCATCACTGGAGATATTTAAGAGCAGTTTAGATAGACATCTATTAGGGATGATATAGACCACGCTTAGTCCTGCCGTGAGGGTAGGGGATTGGTCTTGATGATCTCTTGAGGTCCCTTCCAGTTCTAATATTCTGTGATTCTATGAAAATCAAAAGGCTAGCAAAAAAGGAAGAGTACACATATTAAAAAGAGAGATCAATAAGGCTAGCAAGGACAACATATAGTCTAATCCAGGAATGAGCAAGATATCCTCTGTGGGCTGCATCATGTCTGCCAAGCCTTTTGATCTGGCCCATGGCCCTCCCTGCCAGGACTCCAAGGGATGCTCCCTACATGCTGCAGTCGAAGGCTGCTCAAAATGGCTGGAGACTCTATCTAGGCGCTGTGCACCAACTGGGTGGGGAAGCTTTGTGTGAAGCCCTCACCCACAGCCCAATCATAGCAGCTCCCATTGGCTGGAAACCAGGATACCTTGAATACATGATCTCCAGAGATCAGCCAATGGTAGTGGCGATGCTTGGTCTAGGGGCAGGGACAGCGCACAGTCTCTCCTCCCCATCAGGAATGCACAGTGCAGAGCAGCACATGGAGGGAGCTTCCAGCTGTTTTGAGCAGCCTGTGGCTGCGGCAGCAGGGAACCTGCTTCTGGGTCCCCATTGGGCTGCTGTCCGGGAGCCGCCTAAGGTAAGTGGCTCTTGGCCAGAGCCTGCCTCTGGCACTCCATTCCATACCCCCTCACATTCCAACTCCCTGCCCCAGGTTCCCACCCGAATCCTTTCCCCTCCTCCTCCTTCACCAGGTCACAACTCCTCCCAGACTCTACAGCCTCTCCCATACTCCTCTCTCAGGTCAAAATTCTCTCCTGCATCCCAATCCCTTGCCCTTTGTTATTACTTCCTCCTTCACCAAAACTCCCTCTAATATCCCACATCCTCAGCTGCACCCCAATCCACTATCCCAAGCTCCCTTCTGCACCCAACCTCGGTTCCAGACCCTGCAGCCCCTCCATAGAAAAGTTCAGCCCTTAACCACTTACCAAAATCTTGGAGTGGCACTCCATCAAAAATTATTGCCTAGTCTAATTTTTTCATTATCAGTGAGTTTATGATTGTTGTTTTTAAAGAAACAAACCAGCCTCACGTAAATAAATGCCATAACTTAAAGTTCAGGTTCTCTGAAAAAGTACCTCTGTAAAACTGTCATTGCAGGGTTCCAGGTTTATTGCATCTCACTGATTTTCAATGTAATTTTGCTAAGTTTATACATAAAGATATTTTTCCTAACTGTCATAAACTCAATCTGGAGTCTGAGAGTCTGCATGTTTTTTTTCCATTTTGTAGTTCATTAACCCCAGTAACAAAGATTCAACAAGCTAAATTAATTCCTCAGTTAAAAGGGTGCAGCCACATTGAGGACTTAATTTGCAGACAATGCATTTATACAAGTGCAATTGAGGCTTTAATTTGGAAACTTTTGCTCGTATACAACTTTAAATTAAGCTATTGTTGACACTTCTGCATTAGTTTTCATTGGGGCTTCTCAAGTCAGTAAGATCACACCCCATGAGGTTGAAAGCCCAGCTTCCTCACAATAATCAACATAGCAGAGGAAGTGGGGGGAAAAAATCAAAGAAGCAGCATCCAAACAGCTATAGCAGTTGCTGCCCCCTTGTTTTACTGATCCTGGGTCACCTAGCTAATAAAAAGGGATTTAAAAATTTAGCAGTGATTTTACTGTAATCACAGAACCTGTATACAATAGGGATGTTGATATGCTTATCCAATTAACCGATAAACCTAAGCTTATTGGTTAATCTTGTTAACTACATGCATTCCCGCCCCCCTTGCTGTCTCTGTATCAGAGGCAGCAAAGTGGGGAGCTGGAGCTGGAGGAGCCGGCGTAAAAGCCGGCTCCCCTCAGTACCGGCTCCATGGTGCCACCTGGCCCTCCCCCCAGCACTGCTGCCTCTTATCAGAGGCAGCTGCAGGGGGGAGCAGGGGAAGCTGCCTTGAAGCAGCCTCTCTCCATGGCGGGCCCAAGCTCCCTGTGGGCAGAGTCTGCTCCGGCAGCAGCCCCTGTCTAGGGGGGTCCAAGTGCCTCACAGACTGAGACCAGCCTCAGTTCACAGGGAGCTTGGATCCCCTGCGGACAGGGGCTGCTGCTGAAATAGCCTCGCCAATCAGGGCTACCGTGGGCAGAGGCTGCTTCGTGGCAGCCTCTGTCTGTGGAGAGCTCAGACCCTTTGTGGACAGGGACTGCTGCCTCTGTATAAGAAACAGCAGCACAGGGCAGCAGGCAGCCGGTCTGCATGGGGAACTGGTTTTTAAACTGGCTCCCCTTGTGGACTTGCTCCTGCCACCCTTTGCTGCTGTCTTTGATACAGAGGCAGCAGTGTGGGGTGGCAAGGGGCTCCCCGGGAGTGGGACCAGGAGCACTCTGGCTTCCGGCCCTGTCCCCAGGAACTATAGAATAGTCAAGTAACTAATAGGAATTCACGTGTTTACTCAACTATTCAATTAACCAATATCTAATATCCCTAGTATAAACTAAGGTATTTTTTAAAAGTCTTTTTTTAAACCACCATTGCATCTCATAGACTCATAGACTTTAAGGTCAGAAGGGACCATTATGATCATCTAGTCTGACCCCCTGCACAGTGCAGGCCACAGAATCTCACCCACCCACTCCTGGAATAATCTTCTCATCTATATCTCAGATATTGAAGTCCTCTCCCCCTCTCTATATTTTGTTGTTGTTGTTTGTTTTGCTTTGTTTATTAACATTTACCATATGATGCACAGCCCCTCTGTGTAAATGTAAAAGGCAGGATGGTAAAAATACTGTCACTTGTCTGCACTAGCCTGCCAAATGTGTAGTGCAACTGTCAAAGCACTGCAAAAGGGACTGCTACAGATACAACCATGGAATTACGGATGCTTCCCCAGGTCTGAAACTGGACCGGACACTGACAACAGTTTGCTTGAGTTTCACGATTTATTCAATCACAATTAATAGTAAAAGGTTGAACTCACATTCACTTCATTCTGCACTACAAATAGCTCATTAATTATCTACTGTAATAAAATTAGACAAACTGGATCAAGTGAATAATCATATTGTCCTTTAGGCAGGCAGAGCCTGGGTAAGGATATCAGAAATGCTTAACTGAAACTCAAACTTTTACTTCAGGGACTGCCCTTGTTCCCATTAAAGTCAGTGGGCACTTTACTATTCATTTCAATAAGAGCACAACTAGGAAGAGAAGGTAAAATACTGATGTGCTCTGTCAGAGTGACTTGCAGAAGTAAAAGACAGGACTATGCAGCATTTTAAAGACTAACAAGATGGTTTATTAGGTGATGAGCTTTCGTGGGCCAGACCCACTTTCTCAGATCAAATTGTGGAAGAAAATTGGCATGACCATATATACCAAAGGGATACAATAAAAAAAAAGTGAACACACATAAAATTGACAAATCAGATTTTAGAAGGGGGAGGAGGTTAGTGTCTATGAGATAATAATATTAGGGGTGATAATTGGAGAAACTATCTTTGTAATGGGTAAGGTAGTGAGCATCTTTGTTAAGTCCCATTGGTAAAGTGTCAAATTTAAGCATGAATGACAGTTCTGAGGTTTCCCTTTGTAGTCTGGTGTTAAAGTCCAGACTAACAGGGCTACATCTCTATTACTAGCAGAAGTAAAGGCCTCCTTCCATTGCTGGGATTTAAGTAGGTGCAGGGGTCCTACATTGCTACATGGGCATGTTATGTAGTGGAAGGATTTTGGAAACTTCTTTTTTTTAATTTGGTTTAATTGAATTCGTTGTAAAGAGAATTACATGTGGTTATCCATTTAAAAATCCACCATACTAAAAACAAAGGTATTAGTTCTCAGGAGCAGACGACAGAGCTAGGGGAATGTGCCCCGTTTATACTAATTATTGAAGATTTTTGTGACCAAATGTTAGCAAGGGCTGTGTGGCACACAGGGCTTTCCTCCGCAGGTAATCGTTGAAAAACGGCTCATCCCGTTGAGAAAGAGCAGCTGCCTGGCTTCAGAGGCACTGTGTAAAAGTAGGGTAGGCGGCTCACAGGCACGGCGGCGCGCCTGCCAAGCCTCCTGCTTCGTTTGGAAAGGGCTGGCTCGAGTCCCTCTCCTATGTATACCACCCAGCTGCGGGGGATCCTGGCCTCTGCCTGCGGCAGCCAGCCCGCTGGCCCAACTCCTCGAGAGCCGCGCGGCGCCAGAGACGTGCCAACTTGCAAGCCCCCCTCCCAGGCAACGCGTCCCTGCCTTCCCCTCCCCCGGCCCTCTGCCGGGGCGCCGCTGCCGGGCTCAGCAGCCCCAGCACGTGGGCGGCGGGGTGCGCGCGGTGCCCTGCCGCCGCCCGCGCCCTCCCCACCCACCTGCGAAGACAAAGAGCAGCGCCAGCGTGGGCAGCCAGTCCCCGGGGCCGCGCCGCTGCGGCGTGTCCATGCAGGCGGGCGGCAGGACTGCTGCGTCTCCTCCGCGGCGGGGCAGAGCGGGCGAAGGGCCGAGCGCCCGGCCCCGCGGGGAAGCAAAGGGCGCGCCCCGGAGGAGGGGAAACTGAGCCACGCGCCCATCGGCTGGGCGCTGCCTGGCCTCGCGGAGCGCTGCCCGGCACGCTCACGCCCCCTTTGTCTCGCTGCCGCCGCCTCCTCTCGGGCCTCAAGTTTCAGCTCCGCGGGTGGCACTGATGTTTGTGCAAGAGGCGGCGCGTGTCTGCCCCCTGCCCGGGCTCCCCTGCCCTGCCAAGGCTGCAGGTTTGCGGGAGGGGCCGGGGGCCTTCATACACACGCGCAAGGGGCTGAGCGCCCTGCAAAGTTCTGGCACCACGGCCACTACTCACCAAGCTGCCGTAGCAGCTGATTTGTCTGCAGGGGCAGTGAGGAGCCTGTGAAAGCCGACACCAGGCAACATGCCTACCAGCAGAGCCAGTTGTATCCCGCTGGAGCATCCCTTTGTCTTAATGGGGCGGGGGGGAAGGGGAGAGAGCTGGATTACTGTGAGCCTTTCCTCCTGGGCTGCTCCTAGTATAATTCTTCATCTGGACCCACAATAGCTTGTATGCTGGGATTCATGGCTGGCGCACTGAAAGAAATAGAAATTAGATGCAAACAGGCAGCACAACCCCAAGGTAGCAGTGTGCTACACTAGAGTGACTTGATAGAAATCACACTCCTTATAGGACAGCACATGCCTCTGTCACTTGAGGGAAGTCCAAGCACAGGTTAGACCAGAACCTCACTAGGCACAGCAGAAGCTGTGTGCTTGAGTCAGCTTTGAGGACAATTTTTGAAACCTAGCAGATTACTAAATGTAGATCCTGTAAAACACAACTGATTTGTGTTGGCATGTATATCTTTTTGATATTTTTTTTGTACCTGTGGCACTAGTATAAGAAAAATATCCATCCCTTTACTCTGTGCAAACTCAAATAGCAGTACTTAATTGTTTAGAGCATATAGGAAGTGTCTGTTACCAGTTACATACTCCTGTGTCTGATCTATTATTTGTTGTTTCTCTCTTCTCTGGCTTTATGTCACACTAGTTTAGAAAAGCAGGAGTTACTTGTAGTATTGTAGGAGTTGCCATTAGCATGTGCAAACACGAACCCCCAGCCTGACTGACATTGCTGGTGTACATACAGGGCTGCTGATGGGAGTGGGGAGAGGGCAGATGCCCCAAGGCATGGTGATTTAAAAAGGCCCAGTGCTCCAGGCCAATGACATGGTCCATGGCTGCTGGCTGCCCCTAGTCCCGCCCCTTCTGTCTGAGGTCCTGCTCCTTCTGAGGGGACCTGAGCTGAGCCTTACACACACTCACACACACACACACTGTGGTTGGATTTTTTTTGTTACCATGTTTTAAGTGTTACATTACACCAGGGTTGTGTCTAGACTGGCAAGTTTTTCCGCAAAAGCAGCTGCTTTTGCGGAAAAACTTGCCAGCTGTCTACACTGGCCGCTTGAATTTCCGCAAGAACACTGACTTCCTACTGTCTGAAATCAGTGCTTCTTGCGGAAATACTATGCTGCTCCCATTCGGACAAAAGTCCTTTTGCGCAAAGCTTTTGCACAAAAGGGCCAGTGTAGACAGCTCAGATTTGTTTTGTGCAAAAAATCCCCGATTGCGAAAATGGCGATCGGGGCTTTTTTGCGGAAAAGCGCGTCTAGATTGGCACGGATGCTTTTCCGCAAAAAGTGCTTTTGCGGAAAAGCGTCCGTGCCAATCTAGACGCTCTTTTCCGCAAATGCTTTTAACGGAAAACTTTTCCTTTAAAAGCATTTGCGGAAAATCATGCCAGTCTAGATGTAGCCCAGGGGTGTGGGTCACTGATGCACAGAAAAATCAGTCAGAGACTGCACACAAGTGAGAAGCAAAAAATAAATAAATAAAAATTTTAAAAAACCCCAACCAACAACAACCCAAACCCTCCCTGATGTGGCCCCCAACTGAGAAGAAGAAAGACACCCCCCCTTGCACACCAGAGCCTAGGAGGGCCCAGGCTAGTAGCTTTTGTGTGCTCCAGCTCTGTGGAGGGGTAGCGAGGGGGCTGGAGCACCAGCTGGGGGCCTGAGCCTCAGGGTGCGGATCCAGGTAAGCCGGGGGCCACATCCACCCACCAGGCCTGTGGTTCCCCACCTCTATATATCATAATAAAATGATAAGTAAAAGCACAGATTTGTCAAGAACAAATAGCTTTCTTTGACAGGATAACAAGCGTTGTGGATGGGGGAAGTTGTAGATGTGGTATATCTTGTGTTCAGTAAGGCTTTTGATATGGTCTTGCATCACCTTCTCATAAACATACTAGGGAAATACAACTTAGATGGGGCTACTATAAGGTGGATATATAATTGAAAAACCATACCCAGGGGCTACGTCTAGACTGGCGCGCTTTTGCGCCAGAGCTATGCAAATGAGGCTCAGCGTTGGACTATCGCCGAGCCTCATTTGCATAGCTAATGAACCGCCATTTTCGCGGAAGAGGCTTGCGCAAGACGGGCTGTTTACACTGCCTTCTTGCAAGAAGAAACTTTGCGCAAAGCCGTTATGCCTGAAAAAATAGGCATAACGGCTTTGCGCAAAAGGGTTTTTCTTGCGCAAGAAGGGGCAGTGTAGACAGCTCCGTCTTGCGCAAGAGCCTCTTCTGCAAAAATGGCGGCTCATTAGTTATGCAAATGAGGCTTGGCGATATTCCACGCTGAGCCTCATTTGCATAGCTCTGGCGCAAGATCGCACCAGTATAGACACAGCCAGGGAGTCATTATCAGTGGTCCACAGTCAAGCTAGAAGGGCATAACAAGTGGGCACTATAAGTATCAGTTCTGTTTAATATCTTCATCAATGATTAAGATAATGACATAGAGATTACACCTTCAAAATTTGCCAAGATGCCAAGCTGGGAGAGGTTGCAAGTACATTGGAGGATAGGATCAAAATTCAAAATGATCTGGACAAACTGGAGAAATGGTCTGAGGTAAATAGGATGAAACTCAATAAGGACAAATGTAAAGTACTACACTTAGGAAGAAACAGTCTGTTGCACACATACAAAATGGGAAGTGACTGCTTAGGAAGGAGTACTGCAGAAAGGGATCCAGAAAGGGGATCACAAGCTAAATATGAGTTAACACTGTAACACTGTGGCAAAAATTGCAAACATCATTCTGGGATATGTTAACAGGAGTGTTGTAAGCAAGACACAAGAAGTAATTCTTCTGCTCTGTTTCATGCTGATTCAACCTCAGCTGGAGTATTGTGTTCAGTTCTAGGCACCACATTTCAGAAAAGATGTGGACAAACTGGAGAAATTCCAGAGAAGAACAACAAAAATGATTAAAGGTCTAGAAAACATGATTTATGAGGGAAGGTTGAAAGAACTGGGTTTGTTTAGTCTGGAAAAGAGATGGCAAAGGGACCCGATGACAGCTTTCAAGTACCTAAAAGGTTATTACAAGGAGGAGAGAAAAATTGTTCTCCTTATCCTCTGAGGTTAGGACAAGGAACAATGAGCTTAAATTGCAGCATGGGAGGTTTAGGTTGGACATTAGGAAAAACTTACTTTCAGGGTAGTGAACCACTGCAATAAATTTCCTAGGGAGGTTGTAGAATCTCCATCATGGGAGTTTTTTAAGAGCAGGTTGGACAAGCACCTGTTATGGGTGGTCTAGATCAATGGTTCTCAAAGTGGAATGTGACCCAATTTTATTGGGGTCACCAGGACTGGCTTAAAACTATCTGGGACTAGGGCTGAAGCCCAAACCCTACTGCCTGGATATGAAGCTGATGCTTGAGGGCTTCAGCCTGGAGTGGCAGGACTCAGGTTACAGGTACCCTGCCAGGGACTGAAGCCTTTGAGCATCTATTTTGTTTCTCCTGCTCAGGATGGTGAAGCTCAGGTTTTGCCTTCCCTCCCCACCCATTGGAGCTTGGGTGTGCTCAGGCTTCAGTTTCCTCCTTCTGGGGCTGTATAGTAATTTTTGTTGTCAGAAGGGGGTCATGATGCAATTAAGTTTGAGAACCCCTGGACTAGATAATACTTACTCCTATCAGGAATGCAAGAGATTGGACTGGATGATCTCTTGAGATCGCTTCCAGTCCTACGGGTCTATTATCATCATCTACCATAAAAGCCATAGTTTATTTTTGGCACCATTCCTGCTCCCTCTGATGTCAATAGAAGCAAAATCAGACCTTTGAGGCTATGTCTACTCTGCTGCTTTTTATTGGAAAAAGGTACACAAATTGCGCTCCGCAATTTGGGTACCTTTTTCTGATAGTTTTGTCGGAAGAGGCTTTTCCGAAATTTGGCCCGTCTACACTGAGCCAAATTTTGAAAAAACCTCTTTTGGAAGAGCCCTCCTTCCTTGTGGCATGAGGAAGATAGGACTTCTGAAAGAGCGTGTCTTCTCTTCTGCAAAAAATGTTGGAAGAGCAGATGTGTTCCCTGGATACCTCCGGTATCCCGGAAAAACTCCATAGTCTAGACATAGTCTGAGTGGTGAATGGTTTGTGCACATTCTACAGTAGAGGTTTGGACAATGGTTGTATTTTCCCTGCTTTTTTTTTTTTTAAATCAGACCCAATATTAAAATTGATGCTGTCTGGATCTACTGGAACTAGACTGCTTATTTTGCTTGAAGTCATAGAGCAGAATTAACATATGGAAAAGAGAATATAAAACACACACTGTCCACTGCAAGGTTTTTTTCCCACCCCATCTAAAACACTTTTCAAATATGATTACAGCCCAGTGTGCTTATTACAGTTTGGCCATATTTATGTAAAGATAAACTAAGACACTATATTACCTGGGGAAAGCTATAACATGTTTTCAACTATCATAGATTATATTTTAATCCCTGTTTATTTAAAATCACTGTTAATATTGAATAGGAAAATTGTTCTATAATGAAGCTGGAAACAATATCTTCTACAGTATTTGTTACCTATTAATCTCACAACCATAAATAAATATTTCAGTTAACCCTGTTTAAGAATTAATTGGAATACCACCTAGAAGCCAAAAGATTAGCCTATAACCTTAAAAAAACCCCAATCACTGGTCTCTGTAAACAGTTCTGTGCCAAGAAATGCATTTGAAATATTAAAGAGTACACAAAAAATGAGAAAAATCACAGATTTTTTTGTTCAGTAAAGGTCTGTTGTAGAGGCATCTTTTGATGCGTGGGAGAGGGAGGACTTGGGGACTTTGATGCGTGAGAGGGGAAAAAAGAGGGACTTTGGGGAAATGAGTTCTTTCCCCAGCCCCTCAAAATCAAAACACCACCCTCAAGCTAAACAAAGAAAGAAAAAAGAATTTTACAAACTGAGTCCTCAAATAATTTAGTTATGGTGGCCTTTTCCAGGGGTTCATTTACTAGCATGTGAGGGTATGTCTACACTACAGAGTTCTGTCGGAAAACAGCCATTTTTCCGACAAAACTTGAGGAACGTCCACACTGCTATTGCGTTCTTCCGCAAGAAATTCGAAAGAACAGAGGGGTTTTTCCGGCATTGGTAATCCTCATTCTATGAGGAAGAAGCCTTTTTGCGAAAGAGCTCTTTCACAAAAAGGCGTGTGTGGATGGGGAAGAGGGAGTTCTTTCGGAAGAAGAGGGAAGAGGAAAAAGCACAGGTGCCCTGGTGGCCACTCCATCCATAGCAATCATAGCTTACATGTGAGATAGCATCCATTCAGTCTGGACGGTCTCTTTCAGAAAGACAGATTGCTTTTTCGATGCACTTTTGCAGTGTGGATGTTGTCTTTCGGAAGAAGGTTTTTCAGAAGATCTCTTCTGAAAAAAGCTTCTTCCGAAAGAAGCCTGCAGTCTAGATGTAGCTTAAGGGAACTATATTGAGTTAGAATTAAATTAACCATCAAAACAGGCCTCTTTTCCTTTTTGTTCTTGATTAACCTGCAGCATCTCATTTGAGTTAAAGGCCTGAAACAGCTGAATAAAGGTGATTTAAACTATAGTGATTTACCGTGGCTGCAGCTCCATAAAATTCAGTGCACCTGTTTACTATGTCAGAATTTGGCTCCCTGGCCAACATTTATTCCTAAATAATCTGCTAGTTTATCTTTAATCCATTAAATAAATCATTTATTTTTATCAGAAGATACATTGCTTTCACATTTGCTATCACTGCTATCAGATTGATTGGATTCAGCTCTGATATATAACTCTTGAAGAACTTACAGATTCTCCCATTTATTTTTAAATTAATCTGCATCTACACCAATAACGTCAAAATATTTCATTGGTATTTACTTTTTTCTCCCCAGGTTTTGTCTTGTGACTTCTTTCTTGATTCCCCTTAATTTCATTGTGGCTCCTGCTAAATCAGACTTCAGTATTTCCTAAAAAAGTTGGGTCAGATCCCTGATAGCTGGTGTACACTTGCCATGTTTCACTGAATTCAATGCTGATTTATACCAGTTGAGAATCTTGTGCTGTATTTCTCTAGCTGTTGCTTTTTTTAAATGAGGAATGAAACAGCAGACTTTGCACTCTTAGGCCCTCTCTACAACACAAAAATTTTCCTGTCCTGAAATATTTTTTTAAAATTCAGTGCTTGAAAAATGTGGTTTGTGGGCAATGTTTTTCTATCCCAAATAAACTCTCCGAAAAAGGGATAATGTGTTTTAAAATTGTTGAAAACCATTGTTGAAATGACATAGGGACTCATTCTGATCCACAACCTCCCTCATCTTGTGGTAAACTGTTTGTGAGAAGCGTTTTCTACGGGAATTGAAATTAAAGGAGATGTTTGAATATGCAGGATGTGAGGTAGGGTGGAAAAGGACCAACATGGCAACACTGCATTTATCTAGGTGACCACTTGGGAGTGGGTGGATGAGGGAGTTCAGGGAGGTAGCACGTTCTATACATTATGTCCCTGCGTTCATCCTCTGTCATTCTGTTATTGGGACAGGGACTTTGGCCCATTACTATGGAATGAGCTTTGGGGTCTGCACCCCAAAGACAAGAAACAAAGGGTAGGAATAAATGGTACATTTTCAGAATGGAGAGAGGTAACTAGTGGTGTCCCCCAAGGGTCAGTCCTAGGACCAATCCTTTTCAACTTATTCATAAATGATCTGGAGAAAGGGGTAAGCAGTGAGGTGGTAAAGTTTGCAGATGATACCAAACTGTTTAGGATAGTCAAGACAGAAGCAGACTGTGAGGGACTCCAAGAAGATCTCACCAAACTGAGTGATGGGGCAACAAAATGGCAAATGAAATTTAATGTGGATAAGTGTAAAGCAATGCACATTGGGAAAAATAACCCCAACTATACGTACAGTATGATGGGGGCTAATTTGGCTATGACAAATCAGGAAAGAGATCTTGGAGTTATCGTGACAGTTCTCTGAAAACTTCCACACAGTGTGCAGCGCGGTCAAAAAGGCAAATAGGATGCTAGGAATTATTAAGAAAGGGATAGAAAATAAGACACAGAATATCTTACTGCCCCTGTATAATACTATGGTACGCCCACATCTTGAATACTGTGTACAGATGTGGTCTCTCACCTCAAAAAGATATTTTGGCCTTGGAAAGGGTTCAGAAAAGGGCAAGTAAAATGATTAGGGGTTTGGAACGGGTCCCATATGAGGAGAGGTTAAAGCGACTGGGACTTTTCAGTTTAGAAAAGAGGAGACTGAGGGGGGATATGATAGAGGTATATAAAATCATGAGTGGTGTGGAGAGGGTGGGTAAAGAAAAGTTATTTATTAGTTCCCTAAATAGAAGAACTAGAGGACACCAAATGAAATTAATGGGTAGCAGGTTTAAAACTAATAAAAGAAAGTTCTTCTTCACACAGTGTGTAGTCAACCTGTGGAACTCCTTGCCAGAGGAGGCTGTGAAGGCTAGGACTATAACAGAGTTTAAAGAGAAGCTAGATAAATTCATTGAGGTTAGGTCCATAAAAGGCTATTAGCCAGGGGATAAAATGGTGTCCTTGGCCTCTGTTTGTCAGAGGCTGGAGAGGGATGGCAGGAGACAAATCGCTTGATCACTGTCTTCGGTCCACCCTCTCTGGGGCACCTGGTGCTGGCCACTCTCGGCAGACATGATACTGGGCTAGATGGACCTTTGGTCTGACCCAGTACGGCCGTTCTTATGTTCTTATGTTATGTTCTTATGTAAAATATGGTAGACCCTCTGGTAACCATGGGAGATTAAATACATCTGCACTGAGTTCCTGTGCCTATGTATCTATTCTGGCCTCTGATGGCCCCTGCCTTGGTACCTGGCAGTGTGGCTCCAGTGGAAGATATGCCTGTCTCCTGCACACACACACTCTTCCCCACCTCAGGAGATAGTAAGGAGGGATTATATAGAAGAGATAATACAATCCCAGAGTTTTCCATCATTGCATCACTGGCTTATTTTGTCTTTTCTCTGAGAATTCTGGATTGGAGAAGGGGGATGGTATGCACCCAAACTGGCTCCTGCCACAGCCCATCTGCTCCTCAACCCTCTTAGTCTCCTCACCTTACACAGACCCCTGACTTCTGGAGATACCTTTGTGGGGGGCTAGAAGAAGGTGGGTGGAGCCCTGGAGGGGTGTGAATCTTCAAGGGGAGATCTGTGAATCCAGGGTCTGGTTCATGCACAAATCAATGTTGGAGAGAGAAGAGAATAGCAATGTAGGCGTCTGACCTCACTATAAATTAGGGGTAACTACAATGGTACATAACCAGATGTGGATTAAGATGTATTGGTGCTCTAGAAACAAAGAGCATTTGGGCTTCCCCATAGCTGGGGGGCCCAGGATCATCAGAACCGAGGAGGACAGGGAAGCTATGGTTTCCCCACTTTTAAAAGTAAGAGGGCTGTGCCTGCCTACTTTTCAGCATGGACAGAATAGCCTCAGGCATGTATGGAGAGGTGGTGCATAGGCATAGCCACATGTGGTTGCTGACCTGGGCACAAAGCCCAGGCAACAGCCTGCCACTGGGAGCTGGTGGGACCAGGGAAGGAGAGGGTGGCAGCCTGGCAACAGCAAGATCTTGCGGGGGCAGCCTGGCAGCGGAAGCCAGGCGCAGGTACTGAATGAGCTCAGGTGGAGTGTGATTGTGTCTGAGGCTGTGTCAGCAGCAGTGGGAGCTGCACTGGAGGAGCCCTCCCTGCCTGGCACCTTGCTGCCTGTGACCTTCTGGGGCTCCCTGCTGCCTCCCAGCCTCCTCTCCCACAGAGCATGCAGGCCCTGTGGAGGAGGAGGGCGGAGGACTGGAACCCGCACCCATGGGTCCCACTAGCAGCAATGTTCCCCAGTAGGGTTGCCAGGTGTCCGGTTTTGAACTTGATAGTCCAGTATTTGAGCTTTCTGTTTGGGAAGCATATTGAGAAAATATAAATGTCCGGTATTTTCTAAATAAGATGTAATGTAGATTGTGATGTAATGTCAAATCTGTCTGGTATTTCTGTTGAAACCATCTGGCAACCCTACTCCCCAGAGAGCAGGGGCATGGGCCGTGGCTACTCTCAGAGTATGTCTATACATCAAAGTTACTTTGAAATAACAGCCCTTACTTCAAAATAACTTTCCTAGCATCTACACAGCCAAACTGCTATTTCGAAATAAATTCAAAATAGCAGAACGCTTATTTCAAATTTGGTAAACCTCATTCTATGAGGAGTAACACCAAATTCAAAATAGCTATTTCGAAATAAGTGCTGTGTAGACACTTATTTCGAAATAGGAGGCCTCCAGCCTTCCCAGGGTGCCCTGGTGGCCACTTCAGCCTCAGCCAAGAACACTTCTCTTCCTCCCCACTCCCCAGAGCCCTTAAAGGGGTAGACTCTGGCCACAGTGCCTGTGCCAACTCCAAGCCTGCCAGCCCAGAGCCAGCAGTCCCTGCCCCTGACCCAGTGGCCCCAAAACATGAGCCAGCAAGCCACTGGCAGCCAGCCCTCCACTGCTCCCCAGGAGCAGTCTGCCAGCTCCCAGGAGCCTGCCAGGGCCCAGAGAAGGTGGGCGCCTTCCTGGTCCAGGGCGGAGATCATGGACCTTATTCAGGTTTGGGGTTGATGCCCCCAACATCCAGGATCTCTGCATTAGATGGAGGAATGCGGTTGTCTATGGCAGGATAGCTGCCAGCCTGGCCACGAAAGGCCACATGCGAACCCAGCAGCACATTTGCATGACAATCAAGTTGGTCCGGCGAGACCTCCAACCCTGAGCCCTGAGCTTCCCCTCCCCCTTCTTCCCCTTGCTTCCTCCTTCCAGCTCCCTCCTCCCAGGTTTCTCCCTCCCCTCTCCTGCCCTCTCTCATCCCCTCTCCCGCCTCCTTTTCCCAGTCTCACCAGAGTTTCATTCCCCCCCACACTTTTGTTAAATAAGGAGAGTTTGTGTTCATGAAAATATGTGTATTTTATTTGACATCAGGAAGGGGGGTTAGGGAGAGGTAAGTGGAAGGACGTGAGGGAGGAATGAGGCACAAGCCCCCAGTGGGGCAGACCAGGGAGGCTCTTAGTGCTCCTCAGGGTGGAAGCTCTCCCGCAGGGCCTCCTGGATACTGACAGTCCCCCAATGGACCTCCCGGATGGCAGCCTGCAGAAAGTGCAGCCAGGCTCACAGCAATGTGTCCTAGAGAAACACCAGAGTGCCCAGGGGCAGCTCTGGCTCCATGTTGCAGAGTGCTGTGGTGTCCCGAGTGAGGGCAACCAAAGTACGCAGAGACAAAATGCTTTGCTGTCCCTCATCAAGGTAGGCAAGCAAGCAGGGAAACCTGAGAACTGGCTGTCCGGGGGGGCGGGGGGGAGTCCTTTAAGCACAGGCCTCAGATAGCCTCAAGCAGCAGGCACACAAAGTAACTCCTGACCTGATGCCCTGCTGGACCTGGTTCCGGCCAGCCTTAAATGAGATTCAGCTTCCACTCAGTGTGGACGCACTATTTCGAAATAGCAAAACGCTATTTTGAAATGCATTTTGTGTGTAGACGCGTTATTTCGAAATAAGCTATTTCGAATTAACTATTTCAAAATAGCTTATTTCGAAATAATGCTGTAGTGTAGACATACCCTCAGGAATTGCAACTCCTGCTCAGGGCATGTGAAGGATCTAGGTCTCCCTCCAGTGGCTGGACTTTCTGGGCCTCGCAAGGAGGAAGGGGGGTTACAGAGGGCAGGGGAGCACAGTTTCAGTGCTGGTGGCTCATTTCTACTCAGGTTCCTGTGCTCCTGCAAGGGAACCCAAATTGGGTAGAGCCACTTGGCACAGACCCCATAGGTCCAAGCATTATTCCAGCACTGTGCATAACCTAAGTAAGAATAGAATTAGGCTCATAGTCATGAAGCTGTTTTTTAACAAACATTTCCAGAAAATTTTCTCCATCATATACAGTACCCACTGACAGCAAAATCATGTTACCTGAAGTGTTTTTCAATAAATGATCTTAAAAGCCATTTTAGGATTGGAAAATTTTGTAAAATGTACAAGTCCTCTAATGCTAGCCTTCAGGGATATTCTGAAAAGACAATCTCTCTCCCACTGTGTTAATGTCTTGAAACTCACTATAATCAGGCATCTCTTGCTGTAGCTGAATCAGCAGTTTAGAAATAGTAATTACCAGGGGGAGAGTACAAAAGGCAGCATCTAGGACAATGAATGGAGAGGGACATGGAAAGGTTATGAGGACAGTCTCTGAAAATGGTCAATATTATACCAGATGATTCAGCAGAACCTTTAAAACTCCTATAATGGATAATTATACAATAACTTGCCCCTAGGAGATGCTTCATGCTAAACTCTAGCAATTAGTAGTTGACTTATGCCCTGAAATATAAGGGTTGATACCCTTTATAATTATTTACCCAATAGTGGAACTATAAGTATTTACTATTACTGCCTAATCCATTTTGTATTAAGTTTTTAAATATCTATTGACAGGAAGTCTATTAATAAATTATATTTTTTGCAGTAAAGTATTTCCTTTTATGTTAAAAAGTATCAGAAGGGTAGCCATGTTAGTCTGTAACTTTAAAAACAATTAGTCCTGTGGCACCTTAGAGACTAACAAAAATATATATGGTATCATTGAGCTTTCATGGGCAAAACCCATTCTTTAGATGAGCTGGAAAAAACCGGAACCCAGAATTTATAACAGAAAAAAGAAGGGAGAGAGAAAAAAATACCTGTCAATTGTAGTGCCAATGCTAATGAGGCTAATTGAGTGGGCTGGAAATGTCCCATACTTAGCTTTTGATGTAGATGAAGTGTTAAATATGTGGGAGGCAGGTTTTATGAAGGACATCCAGTTAATGTCTTTGTTCAAGCCCAGGGAAACAGTGTCAAATTTGCATATGAAGGTCAATTCTACATTCTCTGTAACTGGCTTGTGAAATTCCTTTGACAGGTATTTTTTTCTCTCTCTCCCTTTTTCTGTTATAAATTCTGGGTTCCCATTTTTTCTACTCCAGATCATCTGAAGAAGTGGGTTTTGCCATATAGTCTTAAGGTGCCACAGGACTACTCATGTGTTTCCTTTTATGAGTTTTACATTTCATTTGGTGTCTTCCTTTTTTTTTTTTTTTTTTTACCTTTATCATGAATGAGTAAATAGGAGAATCTGATTTGGGGCAGGATCCAAACATACACACAAAGAGAACCTTCCAACTGATTTCCATATTAGCTAGATCAGATGTATAATTTCTTATATGGTCATCATATCAAACTTTTACTCATCTCTCTGCTCTAGTTTTCCATGCTTCTAATCAGCTTCACAGCCATTATTTGGATATTGACTACTTCTGCTATATCTTTTTTGACATAGGGTGAATATTGAATGCAATATACAAGATGGATGTAACACTATAATATTTTCAGTATTGTTCTGTATTTTTTTCTTAAAGCAACATTAGTCATATACACTCACCTCCAGTTATAAAGATCTTAGGCTCCAAAGGGCTAGTTTTATATAGTTATCAAAATATTAATTGTTTTAATACAGGAAAAAGGGATTTGGTTTCTTCCATCACAAAAATCCTCTGTGTCTACCCTGGATTTTTACCACAAACCTTCTTGCTGCCTCCTTCAGGGTCTCTCAGGCTAAGTTTACACTACAGAGTTTTGTTGGAAAACAGCCATTTTTCTGACAAAACTTGAGGAACGTCCACACTGCAATTGCGTTCTTCCTCGAGAAAATCGAAAGAACAGAGGGGGGTTTTCCGGCATTGGTAATCCTCATTATATGAGGAAGAAGCCTTTTTGCAAAAGAGTTCTTTCACAAAAAGGCATGTATGGATGGGGAAGAGGGGTTTTTTTTGCGCAAAAAGAGAAAAGAGGAAAAAGCACAGGTGCTCTGGTAGCCATTCTGTGCATACCAATCAGTACTTACTTTCGAGAGAGCGTTCATGCAGTCTGGATGCTCTCTTTCGCAAAAAGCCCATCACTTTTTCTATGCACTTTTGCAGTGTGGACGTGCTCTTGCACAAGAAGTTTTTTCAGAAGATCTCTTCCGATAAAAGCTTCTTGCGCAAGAAGCCTGCAGTGTAGACGTAGCCTCAGGCTGAGAAGATCTAAAACAGGAATGAAGTTTGTCAATGCAGTTCCATAAAGGAATCTAGAAGAGCACTACTAAATAATGCTTAACACTCCTTTTTAATATTATCTACTAAAGTCAGTGGCTATAACTCCATTACAATACAGGAGTAATTATCTTTCATATTCCTGACATTGTCATGTCTCTGGATCCATGAAATACAGACCACAGTTTATTACCAGAACTCCAGAGACTTAGGAGTCTAGACTACATTGTTTTTTTCGAAAAAACTGTCCTTTTTTTTAAAAAGCTTAATCTACGTCCACACTGCAATCGTGTTCTTTTGAAATTAAATGGAAAGAACGCAGGTGTTTTTTTGACATTGGTAAACCTCAAATTACTAGGAAGAATGCCTTTTTTGAAAGAGCTCTTTCGAATAAAGGCATGTGTGGACACAGAACAGGTACATTTTCCAAAAGAAGAGGCAACTGAAAAAACTCGCAGGTGCCCTGGTGGCCATTATGTGAATAGCAATCAGGGCTTTCTTTTGAGAGAGTGTTCATGCGGTCTGGATGCTCTCTTTCGAAAAAGCAGATCATTTTTTGAGGTGTGGATGCTCTCTTTTGAAAGAAGCTTTTTTGAAAGAACTCTTTTGAAAAAGCTTCTTTCAAAAGAAGCTTGCAGTCTAGATGTACCCTAATAGCTTTGCTACATCCTTAGTTGTTGCTGAATGTTAACATTTTATAAAGCTCACATATAAAAAATACAATGCTCTTATGAATTCTGAATGTGCCTTATGCCCTTTTGTTCAATCTAACTGGTTGAGTGGTTCCATTTTTGTAATTTGTGGAGAACCTAGAGAAATCCTCACAGCTTAATGTGCATAAAAGTTCACAGCAGCAAAGAATGAAGTGTGTTTTTCTTATTGTCTACTTGTCAGACATATTTTGCTGTTCATACCAAAACATTTACCTGCCACAAGAAAAGACAATAATATTCCTCTGGCATTGTTTTTTAAAAAAGTGAGGTGTTCCTCAAGAAGAGTATACCCTTTCTGTTAAAGCACCAAATGTTGACTTATAAACCCGCGCCAATAGAATGCATTAGGCAAAAGGCTGAATTCTAGTCAGCCTTGATAATCACTACTTAAAAATATAGGCATTCATGTGCTTTATTACCTTCTATAATGAAATATTTATTTAATAAACCCAAACTAATTAGCAGTGCTTAGTGAAGCTTAGCAAGCAGTAACAATATCTGGGGCTAATTCTCTAGCTACAGGGGTCTTGGACACAGGCATTAACATTGATATAATTTCCCTTACCAAAAAAGAATTATAACAACAACCCTTCATAATTCAAAATTAAGGTTGATAAATTTGGTCATGAAACAGTTAAGGTTCCAAAATGATTTAACTCTTTCTCTTAACATGTATACTGCAATTAGGGATGGCTAAAGTGTCTGGAATATCACATATTGATCCGGACTTTTTAACTAGCAAACAGGCAGACAAAGAAACCCTTTTGTTCTGAAGCTGTGGGCCCATGCTCAAGTAGGCATAAATGTGACATAAAGCCACTTTTGCTCTCTCTTTGCTGAACTGGTAGACAGAGAGCCAGTCCCCAAGGTTTGGCCTTGCATTTCTACAATTTTTGTAGAGGAAATACAATATCAGGTTTTAGCATGGTACAGTAGGAAGTGTGTTTCATTGAAGTTCAGCCATCTCATTTTAAAACAAAGTTCATTGTTTCCAAATATACAAAATTCTATAGTCTTTGTAGTAAGTGTCAGCTTCCATAATGTTTAAAGAAAGCAAAAAAAACCCCCAAAAAACAAAAACAAAAAACCCAACTTGGAAACATTCCAGAAAGTGAATACTAGGAGGTGTCCACAAGCAGAAGACGAATACCCACTTGAGGGCAGCCAACTGTTATTTCAACAAATTTCACACTGCTCAGTCCAAAATGCTCTTTTTAGTTTCAGAAGCATCATTCTGAGCAGTGCACCCACAATGCAATGTTGAGTCCGAGATTTAAAAACATATTTTGGGAACAGACAAAAGTTTCAGATGATTAAAAAAAATGTCAGGGAGGGAAATAATGCATGAAGGTGTACAGGACAGCTGTCTGATATAGCACTATAGTTTGCTCCCACCTGAGTATTGTATATTTTCCAGTGCATTAAGTCCTATTTTAACAGTCTTGGTTACTTGGTTCTTGGTGATACCTGTATAATGAAGGGAGTCTGCGTTTTGGCACTATCTTATAGTGATTCTAGTGGAATTTATTTTTCTTATGAATTGTACAATGATGACAGCCAAAATACACCTCTTTCTGCTCAATCCAGCAAGGAAAGTGTACAACCTGAAGAATGTTGCAGCAGTGTCTGACCATAATTGAAGCTAGCTGGTTAATGTTTGGCAATTACAGTAGTCAGAGAATTTGGGCTTTGGAAAAAATTCTCTACTTAATCCAGAAGTGGGCAATAAGTGGCCTCTGGGCCAGATGTGGTTTCCCAGGGTTAGCCCCTGAAGACCATAGATGCTTTATTTATCTGAGCATCTGCAGGTACGGCTGTTTGCAGCTCCCATTGGCCGCAGTTTACCCTTCCTGGCCAATGGGAGCTGCAGGAAGCAGTGCCCCAGTCCACATCGCTTCCCACAGCTCCCGTTGACCAGGAACAGAGATCTGCGGCTAATGGGTGCTGCAAGCGGCCGTACCTGCGGATGTGCAGGTTAATAAAGTGCTGGCAGCTGCTAATCCTATTGGTTGCTAAGTTAGTCCATATTTGAAAATATTTCACTACAAGAGAACAAAGGAGTCTATGCATTGTGCACTGTTTCTTAGGATTTATGCACCACTGGTGACATGAATGCACACATGTTATGCCATATATATGTATTCAGCAGTTAATAAACTTGTTCACCTTATGTATATATTCAACCAAACAGTGGAGAGCAGTTCAGAATAGATGCAAATTCACAAGGCTTGTGCCCTGTGGTTATATGCTATAAAAAAAAATCTCAGTTTTTATTTTTGACTGCTCTCATGATTGTCATGGGTCTGCTGGAGCTATGTCAGAAGGAGCCCCCATTCACACCAAATCTCTGCTCTGTTGGAAAAAGGCTTAGTCATGGGCAGCACATGGACTGCCTGCTGGGGAAGGCTAGCCCCCAGCCCCCCTTCCAGCTGAGGCCTCTCCCCTTCTCCCCCTCCCCCCCCCCCCACAGCTCAGAAGCCTTTCTCCCTGCAGCCACCAGCCTCTGCCCCAGGCTAGCACCACCTCAGGCCTGAAGCACTGGGAGGTTTGGTGGTACGTGTTGGGGATGTTAAAGACTAGTCGACTATCTGATAAGCATTTGCTTATCAGATAGTCTTGTGACTAGTCAACTAGTTGATATCCTTCCCCCTGCTGCCTCTGTGAGATAGAGGCAGCAAAGGGGAGGAGGGAATGGGGTGCTTCAATGTGGCAGCCCAAGGTAGCCGCTGCACAAAAAGGAAACATCTACACTGCATGTTTTTGCACAAAAACTCTTTGTGCAAAAACAGCTTGAAATAGATTATGCAAATGAAGTGCAACAAAATGCTAATCAGTGCTTCATTTGCATTGCCTCTTCCGGCAAAAGCCATAGTGTAGACAAAGCCTCAGTCTAAGTGAGGTCAGAAGTGGGACTTATAAAAGTGATATGCTATAAGACTGAAGTAGGAAACATCCTCCTCCCACAAAAAGCAGCCCTTTCCTAATTTATGTACATATTTTAAAATCTTGGTAATAACATGTAACTACCAAACGAGTGGTTCTTGTAGATACGTAAGAGTGACACAGTGTAAGGCCACAAGGCCATTTAGATACATTACATAGTATTTCTGGATCTACAATTGACTTTGTGAGATCTTTGGCCATTGCTTTGACCTCTCTGTGTCTAAGTGCTAAGGGCAGGGGACCAGAACCAGGTAGGAATGTTAGAAGAAGGAATCAAAGCCTATGCTCCTAGAGAAGCTAAGCTTGCCCTCCTGAGGAAATCACCTGAGGATTTACTGCCATTGGAGGAGATGATCAGGGTCTATGGATGAAAATGGCTATCAATGATAAATGTGGTTTCAGAGAATATATGCTCTCCAAAACCCTGGGGCTTTTAATGAAACAATGTTTGAAGAGCAAGGCATTTCCTGGAGATTCATGAGCAGCCAGGAGAGGCTCAAGACATAAATCACAGAAGGTTGTCCAAAGCAGTGTCCAGTTTTCATTCAGTAATTTTTTTTTCTGATTTTTCTTTTGCATTTTGTGGGGTAGCTTCTCAGTGACGTCTCTGACACCAACTGTGTTTTGTTTTTCTCAGTGTCCCTCATAGAAATACAGGAGCATGCTAGAGATTGATCTGAAAAAAGATGTCTTTCCAAAATGATGAGAAATGGATTATGGAGGAGTAGACAAGAGGTTTCATACGTTAGAACCCATGACTGAAAGGGCATAGGCACCTACTAGCTCAATCAGAAAAACTAGACTGCTATAGATTTAGTTGTGTCTATCTGGTCGGTCAATCAATCACAAAAACATCCCCCCGATTATTCCATTGCAATGAGCCTTTCTTTATATATATATGCTTAATAATTATTTGTTACGTATGATAGTGAGTGATTAACTCGTTCCACCCTAGGATCAGAATTCTTAAGTCTTCAGCACCCATATTTGGGGACAGATTTTTGGAAGTGCTCATCTCCCATTTTGGTATCTAAATGTGGTGGCCAGATTTTCAAAACACTTCAGCACTTCGAGTAATATATATCACAAGGAGAACACTGGAAGTTCATATATATTATATATATTGTTTAAGGTGCTAAATGGGAGCTGATATCTTTTGAAAATCTAGCTCCAATGAAAATATTTGCCGTATTTAGGTGCCCAGATTATTTATACACCACAATGGAAACTTCTAAAAAAATTTCTATTTTCTGTCTTCATTGTCAATGTTGTTTAAACATATAAGAGCTGGCCAAATGTTGCTTGAAATTACATGAATATAAATCCATAGCAATTCCAGTTAAATCAATAGTTACACTGATTTAGGTAGCTGTAACTGAGTAGAATTTGGCCTGCTTTCTGTTAAAGTCACAACACATACAGTGAACATATCCTTATTGGTTTCCTTTGTTGTATCTGGTGCTCCTGTCTGCTCAAACTATTAACCTCTGTACTGCACTCATATAACCCTGTGATATACTGCTGTGATAAACTCTTTGCAGTTATACTCAACTTCTTATGATGATCAAAGGTAATCTATTCAGTTGATTAAAAGGTAGATTTTTCAGGGGAGTCAGATGGAAGACTGAAGCCAAAAAAGGTCATTTTTATTAGTTTTTTCCCTGAAGATTGTCTCCAAAAGTCCCTTATCTATTGTTATATTATACATGCATACATGTATACATACACAGCTAAAAGTGTAATTAAAAGAAACAGCTAGTTTGCTAGTAGAAAAAACATATTCAAAGCAATAATAAACACCAATCTCAATGATTACCTATCACCTATCGAGATTTTTAAAATGCCATTAGTTAACATTCCTTAGAACTGCCATCATTAAAGAATCAGGTTTTGTCTACTATTTCTGTCAAATTATTGAGATTCCACAGTTTTCTCTATGCTCAGGACAGAAAATACCCCTGGTACTTCTAATAGAGAGTTAACTTTTTCACTGCACGATACTGATGTTAATGTATACTTGACAAATTGCTAATTGCTAGAACATTTATTTTGCTTCAAAATACACCATGAGTGGGTTGGCATAGCAAAATGTCAGGTGAGAGTCTACAACCATTCTTTTTTTAAAAGGAAATATTTTATCTTCATAGTAATTCTTATTAAACACTATCAACTCTTCCTACAATACCAAATACTATGAAGGGTGACCTCTTCTGTAAATAACTTGTCAGTTTCTCTATCTATACCCAACCAAAGCAAATATTCTTGTTAGGTAGCCAATCCTCATTTTTGCTTTCAGAGCATAAAAAGGTTAATAAAACATGAAGAACCTTTGAAGAGTTCTACATAAGACTAGGAGACAGGGTGTATAGCTCCACTGAAGGCAATAGAGCTATATCAATTTGCACCAGCTGAAGATCTGGCTCATAACGATAATACTTGTATATTGCTTACAAAGGGTACAAACTACAGCAGAACTTAAGTAAAAATCCACAAAAAGTGATTGTGTCATGATGTCAAACTCTCTCCTCTTTTGGGAAGCCATGGTGAGGAGTTACAAAAGTAATTGGGACAGAGGACTCAGGGTCAGCAGAGATGAAGACTATTCTCATCTTTGTCAAGGATTTTCTTTGAGAACTATATTAAAGTGTGCAAATAGGATCAAACACTCCAAGTTGCTTAGTACAAGGTGTTTGCAATATGGTTTTGAGAGCCATGGAAGAAAGCTGCTATGCAAGAGAAAATATATGTTATAACCTCCTATTAGAGATATAATAAGAAATAATCTTAAACTGATAACATTTAGAGCTGCCAGCAAGACAGCAGTAAAACAGAGGTTTTTCAGCAGTGATGAAATGCACTTTGATAAACTGGTGCTGTATCAAGAAATACCATGGTGGACTATGGAGAAGAGAGGGCTTGTTCTTTGGATAGCAAGAACTGTACAGAGTAAAGGGAAAGTCTTTTTAAAATATTTCTTGTTGTTTGCCCCCATCATTATAATAACATAGGAGAAGTCTGTGCATATATAGTGTGAAGGTGAATGTATGTTTCATGGCAGGCATCCATCTTACAAGGAGAGAATGTGCCAAAACATACAGAAATGGTGACATTAAAAACTGCTAATCATTGGGAAAAATCCCAAAACGATGGCAATTTTACAGGTTTTAATGGCTGTTGATTTTAAAAGGCTGGAATTCTTCTTTTATCAGCATCCTTCCCTATTTCACAACAAATTACACTGAGACTAGGGATTCCCACTGGGCCTCCTTATTTGTAATTCAAAAAATCCAACCTGTTTTTAGGAATGCTTCTGCCTAAATTCTGCACTTTCCAAACAGCTTTGCAAAATGGTCATAAAAACATTCCTACCCTTTGCCAGCACAATAATGTTGAAAATGCAAATACTATTTTATTTGCCTATAAAAAATAATTGTTCTGTCCCAATGAGTGGGCCAATAGAATTTTGCAAGGCTGTTCCCAGAGCTATTACTAGCTCGAGATCTCTAACTCATACCAGGAAACTAAGTGCTGTTGGCATATAGATAGCCTTAGAATTGTAAAAAGCAATGCAATGTCTTAAAGTGAGGAGGATGAGTAAGAACTAGGAAAGCTTGAATTCTTGGAATGTAATGACTAGAAGAAATAGAGGCTTGAACTTCTGGAATGAAAAGAGTAAATGAAAGATATATAGTCTTTGAGGTATCTATCCAGGTAAGAGGTCTCCATGTGAGGTGTACATTTGTCAGGTGTAAATCATGTATATGTTTGTAATTTGTATTTACAGGTCTTCACATATGTGACAAATATGGACATTTATCATCTTGCACTAGAAGGACACCTTCCAGGAGAAAATTCATTAAGCTGAAAACAGCCTAATTATTGTTTGAAAATCATCAACTGTCCCATTAGCTTCAATGTCAGTGGCTCACAGGCCTAAATTTAAGCACGTGCCTAAGAGCACTGCTGGGTCATAGAACTGTAACTTTTTCATGTCTTTGTTTTTTAATTCTTATATCTATAGAAATATTATATCTGAATGATATATGTAGAAATAGTATGTTATTGTTATATGACTTGTAATACTACAAGCATTTTATTTAACAGGACTATAACCTAGCAGAGAAGAAACTATTCTGCTCTATTGAATAACATGCATACTCACATACATATTATTCACTCACATAAATCCTGCCCTGGAATCTTCAGGGAGGCTGCTTGTTCATGTGGAATTCCATTGGTTTCGGTATGGTTCCATGTGTGTAAGGGTACGTCTAGACTACATGCCTCTGGCGACAGAGGCATGTAGATTAGACTACCCGGCATAGGAAAATGAAGCGGCGATTTAAATAATCGCGCTTCATTTAAATTACATGGCTTCGCTGAGCGATCAGCTGTTTGTCTGTCAGGTCGACATCAGGCATTTGTCGACCTCCCAGGTATGCCTCCTGGGATGAGGCATACCTGGGAGGTCGACAAATGCCTTTGATGTCGCATCGCGAGCGCCCAGACTACCGCGCTGAGCCGACAAACAGCTGATCGCCCAGCGCGCGCAGCCATGTAATTTAAATGAAGCGGCGATTATTTAAATCGCCGCTTCATTTTCCTATGCCGGGTAGTCTAATCTACATGCCTCTGTCGCCAGAGGCATGTAGTCTAGACGTACCCTAACAGTCTATCTGCATGCCATAGGTGCCGAGACTAGAGGACCTGGGAGTGCTGCCGCATGCCCTGGCTTGAAGTGATTTCCATCATATAAGTGGTTGACAGTTTTGTCCCATGGTTCTCAGCACTCCCACTATACAAACTGTTCCAGCACCTCTGCTGCAAGCTCCACATCACAGGATCAGAGCTATGTATATTGTATGCACACATACAAAACTATTTATTTATAGAGAATACATGATACAGGTTGAAACTCTCTAGTCACTAGAGAATCTGCTGGACCACGGGAGATCAATATTGACTAGCAGCATTAGCAACACTTCTACTGCTTACTGGGCTCTTTGAAGACACTTGGGGTAAAATAGAACTAAATAACAGCACAGAACACTGAGAGCCAGGACTGGTGTCTGTAAACAAATTTTATGGGACTGTTGGAAACTTGGCCTCATCCATGATAAGCAGACATCCAGCTAACTAAAATCATTCTGGACTATGGATGTTGCTGGACTAGAGAAGTTCAACCTGTAGTATCATTTAGTATAAAGAAGAGCTGGCCAAACTTTTTCAAAATTATTGAGCAGCAAAGCCTCAAGTGAGTTTTGAGGTTATTACAAGTATTGCTAATCAAGACTCTGATTCAGAGAAGTACTCAAATACACACTTAAAACCAATGGGTCTTAATACATTTCTGAAGTCAGGCATAGGTTAAAGTTTTTCTTGACTAAAATTTGATTTAAACTCATATTTAAATGCTTTTCTGAAGTTGGGTCAGAGGCCTCAGTTCTGCAAATACTTATGCATACATAATAGAACCAATAGAAACCCGCAAGTTATTGGGGAATAGAAAATAGAGGTTAAGTAAATCTGTAGATATGTGTTTGATACAGACACTGTTCTGTGTGGACTACAGCGAGAGGAGTTACGGAATAATTAATCATCATCATCATGCCTAGTGAAGTTCACTGAATGGAGGACTCTGGTTACCTATGGTAACTTAAGAACATAAGAACATAAGAATGGCCGTACTGGGTCAGACCAAAGGTCCATCTATCCCAGTAGCCTGTCTGCCGACAGTGGCCAGCACCAGGTGCCCCAGAGGGGGCGGACCAAAGACAATGATCAAGCGATTTGTCTCGTGCCATCCATCTCCAGCCTCTGACAAACAGAGGCCAGGGATACCATTTCTATCCCCTTATATACCTCTATCATATCCCCCCTCAGTCTCCTCTTTTCTAAACTGAAAAGTCCCAGTCACTTTAGCATCTCTTCAGATGGGACCCGTTCCAAACTCCTAATCATTTTAGTTGCCCTTTTCTGAACCCTTTCCAAGGCCAAAATATCTTTTTTGAGGTGAGGAGACCACTTCTGTACACAGTATTCAAGATGTGGGCGTACCATAGTTTTATACAGGGGCAGTAAGATATTCTGTGTCTTATTTTCTATCCCTTTCTTAATAATTCCTAACATCCCATTTGCCTTTTTGACTGCCGCTGCACATTGTGTGGAAGTTTTCAGAGAACTATCATAAACTTATGACCAGTTTTGTGTGGTAACCAAGCAAAGCCAATCAATGTAGGTACCAAAATGGTCCTTTGGAGTGTCCTGTCACAAATCCAAATTCCTGTATTATTCCAAAGTATCCTAACTTTGATGGGGAATCAAGACATTTCCCTTATTTCCTTAGGATTATAACCTACAGTCCACAACTTAAACCCCTCCAATGCATTCTCAATAATATACAACCTATCTTGGAAAATGACCCCTCACTCTCAGAGGCTTTGGGGGAAAGGCCAATTCTCTTATAGACAACCCCCCTAACCTCAAACAAATTATTTCCAGTATCCACACAACACACCTCCATCATAATCATCCAGGAACCCACCTCTGCAATCAGCCCCAGTGCCAACTCTGCCCACATATCTACACAAGTGATTTCATCACTGGACCCAACCTCATCAGCCACCAAATCAGAGGCTCATTTAACTGCACATCCACTAATGTGATCTATGCCATCAAATGCCTGCAATGCCCCACTGCCATGTATATTGGCCAAACTGGACAGTCTCTATGGGAAAGAATTAATGGACACAAATCAGATATCTGAAAGGGCAACACACAAAAACCTGTTGGAGAACACTTTAATCTTCCTGGACACTCATTAATGGATCTTCAAGTCACTGTTTTATTTCAGACCAATTCCACAAGCCAAATACACAGAGAAGGATTGGAACTTAACTTCATTCACAAATTTGATTCCTATGCAAATGGTATGAACTGGGATATTGGATGGCTCGCACATTATCTGCCACATCCTAATGACTTAACCAATCAACCAAACAATGAAGGTGCTAATGGTTCTTGATGTCTGTGTAGAATCTAATGTTGGTTATTTTCCTTTCTTTCCAAGTGCAAACTAATGGTTCTTATCAGCTTCTTGTAACTATTTAGTCTTTAAGGTGCTTCTAGACTATTTGTTATTTTTTAAGTTTTTCCTGTTACCGACTAATTGGGCTGTCCCTCTGAAGCTTATCTACTCACTGTCTGTTTTTTTCTTCCTCCCTCCATTTTTTTTTCATTCTCTCGCCCCGCCCCCCTCCCTCCTTCCCTTGTTTATTCTTGGATCTGGACTTCTAACACTCCTGTCATCTGAAGAAGTGGGTTGTGCCCATGAAAGCTCATGATACCATCTATATGTTTTGTTAGTCTTTAAGGTGCTACTAGACTATTTGTTGTCTTTTAAGTTTTTCCAGTTAAAGTCATTGTTAGCTCATAAAGAAACCCACTTCATAGGAATTATTAACTATATGGATAAAGCAAAACAAGCTATTTCCCAATTAACAAAGGAAGGTAATGAGTCTTTAACAAACTTTGGGGTGTTTGTGACTGTGCTAAATGTATTAGTAAACTATATTTTCAATTATACAAGAATTCCTATAGTGGGAATGTTGCATCTGTGCACATCAGGGTTCCCAACCATAGAATAATTGAATACAGGGCCTGATCCTGGGACAAAAGACCTGTCAACCCTAAAGGTGGTAACTGTAAATTCATAAGTAATCTTAGATCAGGTAACACTACTAAGTGTGTAAAGTTAAACAGATGCAAGAGACTTTGCAGGATTAGTGCCTTATTCTCCACCACTTTATCATGTATAATGTAGATGCCAGACATTTTATAGACTACAAAACTATTTTGGGAACATTTTAGAGGTTTAATATTTTTAATGTATTAGTTTTTCTATTTCTTACTGTTATGTCTGGAACTTTTACCAACTGTACAGGACTCAGAGAGGAATATTATAATTCCTCATATATAATTGTATGTTTTCAAAGTCTCTAGGAATTAGTTACTGTAGATTGAGTCTAAAGAACAATGTCATGATTTTGAAATTCAAATATTTTGGGACCCTAGAGGACTAAGGCTCTAATTCAGCAAAAGTACTTAAGCACATGCACTAAACTTAAGCATGTATGTGCATAAGTACTTTGCAGAACAGGGCTAGACTTAAGCAGGTACTTAAATGTTTTGCTGAATAAGGACCTACAAAATAGTGTCTGTGCATCCCAGAGGAAAACCTGGACTGTCCATTTCCCAGTGGTATAGAACTCCCATTTCTAGCTCAAACTAGTAAGACACTCGACCTTAAATCAGTAATTGAGGGAGATCCAATCTATCCAATATTTCATACAGTGTTAGAAGGAAATTTTTTGTTTTAGTGTTTTTCTGTTGTTTTAACTAAAAATAATTTTTTACAGACAATTGTGCATGTGAAGCTTCCCAGGGCTTTGGAATATCAGAAGTCCCAGGAGAGATGTGTTAGTGGGCAGACAACAGGTCAAATAATCAAAGATGCATTATAAATGAAATTTTTACACAGCTGTGCAATTTATTACATATGGCACGGCATGTACTTACACCTCATCTCAGAATTGTCCGATGAGTTGAATAAATGACATACATTTACATAGAAAATTTGGCAAATACCATATGAATAACTTTAATGGTCTAGAACGTCTCTTTTAAATAGTAAATAAAAATGTGAATGAAATGTATAATTGTCTATTTACCAGAAAGACAAGTAAAGCTTGTACATTGCTATTTTGGTCTGCTGGGTACAAGAATATGCTTTATAAATGCTTAATTACATGCTTAGCTGGTAAACTAATATCTCCAGTGGGAGTCATTTTGATTTATTAAGAATGAATAAATACGTATTTACCCAGATGGAACATTTTCATTCTCTTGGGCAAAGGATACAGTTGTATCTGCTACCCAACTATGAAAGATTTTAAAGAAAAAAGCAAAGTAAGTTTCCCCCAAAACTATTAATAATAATAGTACTAAAAAAACCCCAAAGCAGTGAACACTCAAGACTCCTACACCTTATTCAATATAGTTTTCAGAGTATTAAAATTCACAGACTGAGCAGGGAATTCTCCCAGAGCCTTAACATGTTACCTGACCTGCAGAGATTCTCCTTTCCACAGGGTGAATTCCAGTGAAAACATTGAGAAACTCCATGCCTACAGATGAAATGGAATTTTAAGGTTCTGGAACTTGTACATTCATCAAGAAATGTTAGTTGAATAAAGTCTGGCTTTCCCATCTACTTGTATAAATTAGATAAGAAACCTCATTAGAAGAACATTAAGGTTGCAATGTCAAATACTCAAATATGAATGCAGTGTCTGGATTGCCATATCTTGCACAATGGATCTACAGTTTGTCCATCACTATTTTATTTCTTGTATCCAGGAGGTCATCAACCTCCCAGAAGTTTGAACGCAGTCCACTCTAATTAAGTACTGCTTTTCTTTGAATATACATAAGCCCACACCCACCTTTAGCCAAGGTGCAATGTGCAGCTCATATGCTAACAGAGTCTCTTACCTCTGGTGGTTATCATATCTCTGTCCGTTGTCACACCTTTCTATCAAGGAAAGCAATTGTGTATATCTTCCTGGCTATTAAATACACTCTTAAACCCATGTAAAACAGCAGTCAGCCAATGTCTAAGTCTGAGGCATGTATTTTTTTGCATGATGTCTGTATGTAACGAAGCAGGGTAACAGCTCGCTGTCCTCAAAATATCATTCCTTTCTGGACAATCAGCTCATCTTTAGTTTGCAAATATTATTCTGTACCTACCAGTACTTGTTTTTTGTCTTTTGACAGCCCTATCACTATCACGCTCTTGGATGTCTTTTTACCTTAGCCTCTTTGATTTCTATCAGACTGGGAGATAGAATACTGAATCTAACATATTGCATTGCTCCCCTTCCCCCAATATGCTGATGCTCTGCTCAGGGTGTCAGCAAACACCAGAAGTGATCCTGGACATTGTCTGATCTCTAACTAGTACTCTGCAGATGTATCAGCATGTGCTGCACTACATAATCCAGTATGCAAGGAGCTCAAAAATCTGCGGAGCAGGTGTATCATAGCAGTACTGCCTTGGTATGCAGCATGGTGGTAACGAAGAAGCCATCAGGCATATTGGGCATCTGCATAAACTAGAGCCATTAAACCAGGCACTGAAAAAATGGAGCACTAAGAAGGGACTTTGCCATGATTGCCTCTAAGCATGCTGTGGTGTGATTGCACCATGGCCAGGAGGCCATAGGTATCTTGATGAACCATTTCACTCCAAATAACACAGCCAGAAGCTTTTCTGTTTAGAAGGGGGGCACTCCTAATTCGATCCTGCTGGCACAAGCAACCAACTACTCCTATAAAAGAGCTTAATTCAGTCCTTTCTCCACTGCGCCACGTTGGCATGTCAGTGACTTTCCTGGATGGCAGCACATCAGGTCACTGGCATCCATTATCAGGGGGGAGCCAAGAGCCATACCAGGCCTCTGGGCAAAGGGGCAGTTTCGCACCCTCTGGTGGAAGAGGGGGGGCCAAGGGTAGCCAGTTCTGAGTGCCGGCTGGAGCACACCGTACCACCATCTGCCCCAGCCCTTAGAGCCGCTCAGAGCATACCATGTGGAACTCCGGTGGCAATTTAAAGGAACCAGGGCTCCAGCCACCACTGCTGCTGACCCTCTAGAATCACCAGGCCCCAGGGCAGTTGCTCCCTTTGCCCTCCTTCTCGGGCCTGTCCATTATGATTTGTTTCAGCATGTCAAATGCTTGCTGTGGGGGACCTGTGCGCAGTCCCAGGCAACTTCCTGCCTAGTGGGCTGTTCTAAGGGTTCCTGCTACTGCAGACAGGACAGAACTGGACAGAAAATTGATCAACCCAATAAAGTGCTCTACTCCTTTCACATCCATTGGTGCTGGCATGTGTCTGACTCTTTCCACTTGCTTGGATTTACTTTCAGCCTCTCTGCTCTGAGCCGCTGTGCAATGCATATCACCACACACGGTTCGAGTCACATTTTTCAGGAATGTTTTATGTCCTGGTCTCTGTATTGCAATAGTACAGCATGTTGTTTTCTGTCTTCTTCTTGTTGAGTTTCCATATCTTTGCTTCCTTCACCTACAGCAGCGTTTCTTAACATGTGTTCCGTGGCACACTGGTGTGCCGCGAGGCAGTTCGAGGTGTGCCGCGGAGAACAGAGTTCAAAATGGCCGCCCTTAAAAGAGCAATGCCTGAACAGCATTCAAAATGGCTGCCCTTAAAAGGACAATGCCCGCTCTCCTGATAAAAGGGCAAACTGTTTGGGGTTTTTTTTCTTAACAACTTCTTTTCCCCATCCTTTTTTGTTTGTTTGTTTTGCTCAACAACTTTTCCCTTGGCAATGGCTGCCCTTAAAGGAGCAAGCCTCCGGGTTTTTTTTGCTCAACAAAAACATCCTTGGGGTTCCTCATAAAAAAAAATATTGTTTGGTGTTCCTTGGTCTTAAGAAGTTTAAGAAACACTGACCTACAGGGAGAATAACATCTGCAGTTATTTCCACCTCAGGCAGACCTTCCAGTACTTGGTGAGTTTTCTCTGGAACATCTCTGGTGCTGGGCTCATGACCATCAGCACACACAATCATCACTAGTGACCAGAATGCCCTGGTAAGATGTCTGCTTGCTGGACTATTTCTCCTGGTTTATGTGCCAAAACCCCATTTCTCATATTTCGGATCATAAAGATTTTGGTTTTGGAAAATTCCAACAAAATATCTTCAATTGTGGGCAATGGATAGTGGCATTTTTTCAATGCCTGGTTCAATGGCTCTAGTTTATGCAGATCCCTAATATATCTGATGGCGTCTTCATCATCACCATGCTGCACACACAGGCTATACTGGCCTCTACAGGTGCTATGATACACGTGCTCTGCAGATTTTTGAGCTCCTTGCATTCTGAATTATGTAGTACTGCTGGATATTTCCTTTGCTAGAATCTTAGAAGTCTGAAGTGGAAGGGAACTCAATAGGTCAGCTAGTCCACTCAAGTCAGGACTAAGTAATAACTTCACCATTCCTGGCAGGTGTTTCTCACAAAGAAGAACAGATTAGACAAACACCTGGTTTCCACTGTCTACTTCCAGTAACAGTTTTTCTTTGAGACTCCTGTCACCTTTGAAAATATCCCCAGATGTGTTTAAAGCTATCTCCATTGTCTATGGGGTGGTCCTTTTTGCTTCTAGCACAGCAGCTACACAGCACCCTCACCAGACCACAGGCTTGTATGGCAGTATTCCCCAGCAGGGATTTGCATGGTGATTATCATCCTTCATCACATACTTTATTTGGCACTGTTATTTTTCACGTTAGTCACATTTTCCTACAGGCTACATAATGCTCTAACTATACACTATTAGAGCATCCTTGATCTTTGTAATGGGTTTTGTAACAGTCTAAATTATCCTAAAGCATCACAATGCAGTTGAAATCACAAATTTTGGCTTTGTCTACACTGCAGGGTTTTTGTGCAAGAAGCCTTTTGCGGAAGAGTTCTTGCGCAAAAACTTCTTGCGCAAAAGCGCATCCAGACCTCAAAGCGCATCGCAAAAGCAATGCGCTTTTGCGCAAGAGAGCATCCACACCGCATGGACGCTCTTGTGGAAGAAAGAGTACCTGTGCTTTTCTGATAGGCTCTTTCTGCGCAAGAAACCCTGTGGAGCGTCTACACATGCCTTTTTGCGCAAGAACTGTAGTGCAAAAAGGAGTTATGCCTTGTAGAAGGAGGTTTACCTACACCGCAAAAAGCCCTCTGTTCTGTCAATTGACTGTAGATTTTCTAGTGCAAAAGCGCGCTTGAGGTGTGGACTCTCTGCGGGCTTTCGCACAAAAACCTCGTAGTGTAGACATAGCCAAAGGGTGCATCTACATAGCACCCTAAACCTGAAATAAAATATACAATTTGCGCTACGCAAATTGCATATCTTACTTGAATTGTATTTGGAAATAGGTTATTTCAAAATTTGTCATGTCTACCCAGCGCCAGACTTTGAAATAACGCACTGGAATGAGGGTTACAGGGATGCCGAAATAGGTCTTGAAATATCAGATGCGCTATCTCAAAATAGCAGGAGTGTTCAAGAGATGAGGGATAGCTTTTTCGGGATACTTCCTGTATCCAGAAATAGCCCTGCTGTGTAGATGTACCCAAAGGGTGTTTCTTTGTTAACATCGCTGCATGCCTGGAGGTTGTTTATTTTTGTGATTATTTTTGTGCCTCAAAAAGTCAACCTGAAATGCTCTTTAACACAAGGAGAGATTCATGAAGTCATTATTTCTGTCCAATGTGTCATCCCTCTCTTGTACAATTCTGTCTAAATGTTTCTTGGGTATTACCTGATTGTTACACACACTGCTAAAATAATTCAACTTGTCACATTCCTTGCAAGGTTGACCTAGCATGGGGCATTTCTCCTTTATACATTCATACATTTAGGGCCAACTGGTGAAGGGTGACACGGAATGGGAGAGGGGGCACTGGCCACATGATCCTCCCCCAGCCCAAAAAAGGGCCAGGACAACCCCCCTCCACCCAAAGTCCCACCTTTGCTCCATCCCCTCTCCACTTCTGCTCCACCCTCTCTCTGCCTCTCCCCCTTCCTCAGCCTTGCACCATCCCTGCCTCGCCTCTTCTGCAAGTGATGTGACCCAGCAGAGATCCAACTCTCCCTGCACTCTGTGGCAGCAGCAGAGGAAGTGGAGCAAATTTGGCATTAGCTCACTCTGCTACCCCAGCTGCGATGCTCCGCCTCCCATGGATGAGTGTGGGGGCGGTCCCCCTCCTCCCCTGAGCGATGCAGTCAGGAAAGCAGAGTGAGCTGGAGCCACTTTGCTCCACTTCACCATCCCACCGTTAGTCCCCCCAAACACTCACAGACTCTAGTTCTGTTGACCAGCCCCTTGCCCCTCCTGCCAAAGTCATTAGAAGGGGACATGTGCCCCCTTGTGTTCTCTCCCTCCACCCCGAATACAGTCTCCCCCAGTAAATGCATCTCACCGTGGGTGTGAAATCCTGGGCATCCTGCTCTCCTTTGCTGTTGTCCCCTGCATATACTTCTGAGGGTGTTATGCTGACCAGGGCTTTCATCCTTTCTCCTGAGGCTTCTACCAAACACCCATTGTCAGAACATGTCAAACATGAGATTACATTCTGGAATAGCTATTCCTCCAAAAGTGATGATCCCAAGTGCTGCAGACTTTCCTATCCCAAATCAGGGAGTCTGTCAAGTCCCCAGAATTGCAGGTAGCATCCAGTGTGCCTAATGCAGTGACTTATTGGTCCATTCCCTGCCCTCCAGACTGGTCTTTAGTGAAAAACGTACATTGTTCCACAGTTTCATTCTGCTTTGGGGCACAAAAGGTCACCACAATTTCTAAGATTGCTGTGAGACCAGTGGTGAGCTTCAAAATGGTGCAGCTGTCTCTGCCTTGTTGCCCAATCAGATAAAACAACAGTTTTATGTTACTGCTATTGTCATCCTCGTGCATGGCCAGGTCTACTTACTGGTCAAATTCCTCCTTCTACCGCATCCATTGCTGAGCTAGGTTTTTGCCAGCAAAATACAGGATTCCACGGGCCTTCAAATTTAGTTCCTTGGCTCACACTACTGGCTGCTGTGCTCAGAGAATTTGCAGCTTAGATTCTTCCCTGATGTTTTATTAGCACAGTGTAAAGCTAAATGCAGATTAATTTGAACAAGTGGAACTTGATTAAACCCAGAGCACTGTTCTGTCTCTGTGGTTGTGTTATATCTAGCCTAACTCCACCCATTCTTATGGTATGCGAGCCATAACAAGCCCTTTTAGGGTACATGCACCCTCTGCATTCAGTTCCCCTGATTTTGGTACGGATTGAACCCTCTGGGTTACTCAAGCTTTACTTTGTACAAACTCCCACTGACTTGAATGGAAATTTTGCATGAGTAAGGACAGAATAAAAACTAAGTAAGGGCCTCTGCATTTGGCCTGATCATTAACAAAGATAGTGGTGTGTCTTGCTTCCTGCAGTGCATCTTACCATTTACCTTTCTGTGTCCTTCAACATTTGTTTAAAGGTACAATAAATAATATTTTGATAGGATACTTAGTTTCTTTTAAAACTGTGTGTGTGCCATATGGCAATGTGGTTTCCATGGAGATACCTCACTCTTGAATACAAGCATAATTAATTCAGAAGATTTCATCTCCTTTTATTTGCATGTGAGTTATAGAGCTGCCCCTTTTTTTGAGAGGGGAGGGAGGTAGACTTTCTTGTCTAATGAATATACATGTTTTGTGCAACAGAGCGAGGCATGTATAGCTGAAAACAGTCTCCATCCTCCACAACAATGTGGAAATTATGGAAATACCCTCTAGATCTCCACAAGCAAATACTGAATTTCAAAATTGTATGGAGAATGCATCCAAAACACCACAACAGCAGCTACTTGCAGTAGGATGCATATGAAGCAGAAGGAAAGAAGGAAGTGTGATGAATCACACAAAGGCATTTTCTTCTTCATGCCTTTCTTTCCCGAGTAATGCCATGAAAATTCAGCACAAACAGCATGGAAATTTTTATTTAATTGTCTCCATTGTGGTCTGATAGTTCCCCAGATGACAGCAAAGTCAATTCTTAACTGAAAAACTTCCTTTGCTCCATGCTACAGTAATAAATATGGAGTCAGTTGGCTAAGGCAATCAAAAGTAACATGTTGCTACAGACAATGTAACACTTAAAAAAACCAACAAATTAAAACAATATATTTAGTGTGGTACTGTTAGACAAAGCACCACCCAAGCATTCTTCATTGGCTCTAAACCAGGGAAACGCTTGTTTGTTCATATGCAAGGTGAATGAAAAAGCAGGGAAAAACCTGGGCTTGCATTATCTCTTTGTGATGTATTAAGGTGGACTGAAACAGTTTTCCTGCTTGTTTTTACATTAGGGCTATGTCTACACTGCAGGCTTTTTGCACAAGAACTGTTTTGCACAAGAGTTCTTGCACAAAAGGTCTTGCGCAAGAGCGCATCCACACTGCCATGTGCTTTTGCACAAGAGATGTGCTTTTGTGCAAGAGTGTCCATGGCAGTGTGAACGCTCTCTTGCACAAGAAAACTCTGATGGCCATTTTAGCCATGAGGGTTTCTTGCATAAGAAACCCTTGTCGCCTGTCCACACTGCCTTCTTGAGCAAGAGCTCTTGCTCAGAGGGCTTATTCCTCGTGAGGAGAGGAATAACTCTTGCGCAAGAAGCCCTCTTTTCTGACGCTTTACTGTAAATTTACTTGCGCAAGAACGTGCGTGCAGTGTAGACGCTCTGCAAGTTTTTGCGCAAGAAGAGCCATTAGCTATTAGAATAGCCAATAGACGTAGCCTAGAAATTCAGTCCCTGTCAGAGGCTTTAAGACTGTTTCAGCTGGAGAACTAATGGAGCCATGACTTCACAAGAGGCAAGACAATTTAAGATGAAATATTAAAAGAAGAAAAGGTTTTTAATTAAACAGTTTAAAACTTTTGAGGTTAGGTAGGGTTGATGTGAGTGTGTGTATGTTGTGTGTATACCTATTTAACTTTGATGCCTAACATTCTGTGTGTTCCAGAAAGTTTCTGTTAAAATTTCAAAAACACTAACCTATTCAGTTATGAACTCAAAATGAGCACCCCAAACACCTTGCAGAGATATTTCAGCAAAAATAAGGAAGACCAGAGGTTACTTGTGCTATTTCTGCATTCATTTTCACCATGAAAAAATGTGTCTTCTCAACTATCAAAAAAAAAGACCCTTGAATTAGAAGGTCAAGGTAAATCCTTGACTCTGCCATGGTCTTTGGCTTGACTTTGTAACTTGTGTGAAAATCTACAAGTGGTCTTGTTTTCATTAGGATTTTTTCTTGTGTTGATTACCACATGTTGTCTTAAAAGTTAAGAAAAAGTTTTAGCCTAGTGAAGACACAAAATAAAGGAAAAAAGACAGGTAAATTTTAAAAGCTAGCAACGTCCCCTTCCCCGCAAACCTCTCCTACCTTTCACCTTTCAAGTGCTTTGTAATCTGCATAAGATTTAAAAGAGCTTTTCCTAATCACAAATCACAGTTTTAAATATTTCTATATAGCCTTCTGCTATTTTGCAGGTATAATGAACTCAACTACAGTCCAATAACCATCATCAAGTAGTTTGCCCATAAATAGTTTCATGGCATTGTAGATATATAGCGTGTGTGATACTGAATGAGAAAAGAAAGGCATCTTAGATTCCACCATAAGGACTCAATTCTGGTTCTTAGAGCTAGAGCTCCTGTACAGTTTTGGGGGAGGTGCACTATGTAAGAGGCTATAATCAGAAGAAGCCAAAGTGAAGCAAAGACTTCAGTGAGCGATAGGGGAAACTGACGTGCAGGTAGCTTGAGAAAATGTGTTTCATTTAGTGCAGCTCTTTAGAGAAGAGGGCAGTTCTGTGGTTAAGTCACTGGACTGAGACTTAGGGGTATGTCTATACTGCAAAGTTAATTCGAACTAACGGCCGTTAGTTCGAATTAACTTTAATAGGGGCTACACATACAAACCGCTAGTTCAAATTTAAATCGAACTAGCGGAGCACTTAATTCGAACTAGGTAAACCTCATTCTACGAGGAGTAACGCCTAGTTCGAATTAAGTAGTTTGAATTAAGGGCTGTGTAGCCACTTAATTTGAACTAGTTGGAGGCTAGCCCTTCCCAGGTTGCCCTGGTGGCCACTCTGGGCCAAACCAGGGGAAACTCTTCTGACCCCCTCCCGGCCCCGGAGCCCTTAAAAGGGCACGGTCTGGCTACTGTGCTTGTGCCAGTTGCAAGCCTGCCAGCACCCAGCCAGCAGACCCTGCACCTGGCACGGCATGAGCCAGCCACCCGCTGCCACCAGCCCTCTGCCTCTTCCCAGGACCAGGCTGGCGGCTCTCAGGAGGGGCTGCAAGAGGCGGGCACCCGCCTGGTCTAGTACGGAGATTGTGGACCTCATCGAGGTTTGGGGGGAGGCCTCCAATGTCCACGATCTCCGCACTAGGCACAGGAATGCAGCCTTCTAGGGCAGGATGGCTGCCAGCCTGGCCACCAAAGGCCACATGCAAACCCAGGAGCAGGTTTGCATGAAAATCAAGTTGGTCCAGTGAGACCCACGACCCTGAGCCCTGAGCTTAGAACATAAGAACATAAGAATGGCCATACTGGGTCAGACCAAAGGTCCATCTAGCCCAGTAGCCTGTCTGCCGACAGCGGCCAGCACCAGGTACCCCGGAGGGGATGGACCGAAGACAATGACCAAGAAATTTGTCTCGTGCCATCCATCTCCAGCCTTCCACAAACAGAGGCCAGGGACACCATTGCTACCCCCTGGCTAATAGCACTCCATGGACCCAACCTCCATGAATTTATCTAACTTCTCTTTAAACTCTGTTATAGTTCTAGCCTTCACAGCCTCCTGTGGCAAGGAGTTCCACAGGTTGACTATGTGCTGTGTGAAGAAGAACTTTCGCTTATTAGTTTTAAACCTGCTGCCCATTAATTTCATTTGGTGTCCTCTAGTCCTTATATTATGGGAACTAATGAAGAACTTTTCTTTATTCACCCTCTCCACACCACTCATGATTTTATATACCTCTATCATATCCCCTCAGTCTCCTCTTTCTAAGCTGAAAAGTCCCAGTTTCTTTAGCCTCTCTTCATATGGGACCTGTTCCAAACCCCTAATCATTTTAGTTGCCCTTTCTGAACCCTTTCCAAGGCCAAAATATCTTTTTGAGGTGAGGAGACCACATCTGTACACAGTACTGAAAATATGGCGTACCATAGTTTTATACTTCCCCTCCTCCTTCTTCCCCTGGCTGCCCCCTTCCAGCTCCCTCCTCCCAGGTTTCCCCCTCCCCTCTCCCACCCTCTCTCTTCCCCTCTCCCACCTCCTTTTCCCAGGCTCCCCAGAGGTTAATTCCCCGCCAGTTTTGTTAAATAAAGAGTGTTTCTATTTTTGAACACACGTGTCCTTTATTTTTTACATCAGGAAGGTGGGCTAGGGAGGGATAAGTAGAAGGAGGTGAGGGAGGAATGGGGCACGAGCCCCCTGATGGGGAGGAATGGGATGGCTCTGCGGGCTCCTCAGGGTGGAAGCCCTCCTGCAGGGCCTCCTGGATCCTGACAGCCCCCCGATTGACCCCCACGGATGGCAGCCTGCGGCAAGTGCAGCCAGGCTGATGGCCGAGTGCTGTGATGTGCCGAGTGTGGGCACTCAGGGCACTCCAAGACAGGACTGCTTTGCTGTCCCTCATCGAGTTAGACAAGCAAGCAGGGAACCCTGAGAACTGTCTGTCTGGGGTGGGGTCGGGTCCTTTAAGCACAGCCCTCGGCTAGCCTGAGGCAGCAGCTCCACACTCTAAGTCCTAACCTGATGCCCTGCCGGCACTGGTTCCGGCCAGCCTTAACTTCGGTTCAGGGTCCACTCAATGTGGACATGCTATTTCGAATTAGCAAAACACTAATTCGAATTAGTTTTTAGGTCTAGATGCACTAATTCAAATTAGCTTATTTCGAATTAACTAATTCGAATTAAGTTAGTTCGAATTAGTGCTGTAGTGTAGACATACCCTTAGGGATTAGGGTTCAATTTCTGGGTCTGCCACAGATTTCGAGTGTGACCATCAGCAAGTCACTTTAATCTCAGTTTCTCACCTGTCAAATGAAGACACTATTTCTTTTCTCCCAACCACTGTCAATCTCATCTATTTAGATCATAAGCTCTTCAGGGCAGGGACTATGTATTATTATGTATTTGTACAGCACCTAGTTTTATTAAAATCGTACTCAGCAAATGTTACAGGAGTATGCCAGAGAAGAGAGATGTCTGCAGATATGTTAATGCGTAATAGATAAAGTCAGCTTGTCGAGGGCACTCAAGAGTACACAGTATTCCTGGGTTTTCTAGCACCTCTAAAATTTCTTGTTGTCCACTGCAAATGGCTCTACACAGGTTGGTCTGAATAACTAACACAGTGGGCCCCTGAAATCAGATGGAGTCTCTAGGTGCTACTGTAAGACAAATAATAATAGAATTGTACAAAGGGAGTGGCTAGGTTAGGAGCATGCTCCGTCTGGGGCTATGGGTAATGCTGGTTGTGCTAGCAACTTCCCTCTCCTTCCTTGAGTGTGTTCAGGGGTTTGGGAATCTACATTGTGGGTCATCCTCTGGGTGAGAGAGGAGGAGGAAAAAGGGGTCTCTTCATCCTCTCTGTGCTTTACCTAATGCACACCTAATTTGATAGTAAATGCATAGCTTAACAATTCTTGACACTCTTCTGATTTAGGGATGGTGAAATTTTAAAATGTCAAAATCTGCATTCTGATACCTGCCCTCAGGCTTCAAAAGGCAGCTTCCCAAGCACAGCTAGGAAACTCAGGCAGCCTGTGTTTTCATTTTGTTCTCTATGTAGTTTTTAAAGTTTCCTCTATTTTAATTGAAATGATTCTTTTGAAAGAGAATCACAAATTTGGGCATGAACAATCAGTCACCCACGGAGCTTCTGGTACTTCTGCAGAGTCTAATTATAATGACCCATACAGGATAAAAGATAGGAGAGATTTTAGGAGGGATTTTCACTAATGAGAGCTTTAGGATTTCAATTCACTTAAAGATATTGCCAGTAGAAGCGTATCCTTGCTTTGACGTAGAGGCAGGCAGACTGGTAATTATCAGCTTTTGCTGCACAAACATTACATGTTGTGGGTTTCAATCCTGATTTGGGGCTAGGGCATTATTATTATGCCACACTCTACACCCTGTGGCTGCAGGCTCATAGAAGTTGAATAAGAGGGAAAGCAAAAACTCATGCTTGCCATCAATTTGTGGAATCACATCACCACTTGGACTCAGATACCATGGTGATGGGAGCAATGTAGACACCTGGACAGATAAAGGACTCCACCCTCTACTCCAGCAGGAACACTAGTGTGGTGGGAAATGTATCCTCTCTTTATTTTACATGTAAGAAGGCAAAACTGAGTTATAATGGTTTTATAATCACAATGAAGATGCTACTCCCTGCCATGTATGTTTGATGTGGCCACGTCAGTGTCTGGTACAGTTGTGTTGTAGGGGGAGCCTTGGTAGAAACAGCCCTACTGCCATTCCAGTGCCTATTAGCACCATTTCCCTTTCTCCCATTCAGTGCATCCAGGGGACTTCTAGGAAAGTCAGGAGGGCTGCAGTGTTTTCATTATGCAGAGGACGTTCAGGTCTGTGTTGTTCTCAGTCTGATCCTAATGATGCAGTGGAACAAATGACTCAGCATCTGCTGGAGACGGGGGCTTGGATGTGAAATAGCTGGCTGAGATGCAATCCAAATAAGCTTGAAATAATGTTGGTAGAACTGCGAGAAGCCACTGGAAGATTTGGTGAGTTTCTATCAGCACCACTGATTGAAAAACAGCAGCTGCTACTTGTAACAAGTTAACAACTTAGGAGGTTTATTGGATCTGAGGTTGCTGCTGGATATGCACATAGTGATGCCTCAGACTCCATTTTCCCCAATGGCACTTGGTGAGGTCTGACTGTTTCACTGAGATACTGACCTCGCTAAACTTCTCCATGCTTTTGTCGCCTTAAGACTAACCTACTATGGTGCAAGCTACATGGGGTATATCTTGACTTACTGATGAATTTACAAATAGCATACAATACTGGTGCTTTATAATCTGCATTGGTTGCTTGTGAGTTTTCAAACTGTGTAAGGTGCTTTTTTTAACCATTGAAATCCTAAATAGCTTTGTTGTAGATTAACTGAGGCTATGTCTACACAGTAGCGTTATTTTGGAATAACGTAACATAGTTCTTGTCTACACACAAGCAGTTATTTCAACATAATTTTGAAATATTGTTGAGCTGGAGGACTGCTTACTCCGACTCCTGTAACCCTCATTGTACAAGGAGTAAAGGAAGTCAGAGGAAGAGTGTTCTATTTCCAAATAAGTGCTATGTAGACATTCCCAAATTCGAAATAAGTTATTTTGACTTAAGCTATGCAATTAGAGTAGCTCAAGTTGAGTAGCTTATTTCAAATTTAGCCCTGCTGTGTAGACGTACCCTCAGAGATCATCTCTCTTTCCTCCCCATCCTCCCAAAAACCAATTAAAGGACTCAAACTGGAGTTCCCTCAATATTAGGAGGAAGCTGATGGTGGGTGGGGAGTGTCTTTCTGCAGTCTCCTTCTCCAGAGATCAATTTAGTCCCCTTCCAGATATGCTGGGCGGCTCATCATTTGGAGAGAGTTTCAGATGAGGGGCTTTACTGCTAGGTGTGCTGGTGGTTACATGAGCTGTCTATTGTAACCAGCTCACAGTTGAACAGATTATGCCCCACCCTTATAATGGATGCAAACTTGATGGAAGGGCTCAAGGGTCTTTTCAAGAAGGCCCTGCTCAGTCCATATAAGGCCCAAAGTAGAATTGCTCACAATCTGTAAATATCAACATGAGGAACACAAATTTGGTAACAGACTGCTCTTCAGTATAGAGATGATTAGATATAATTCAATTGCTGGAAGTTGAAAGTAGACAAATTAGAAATAAGGTACAAATTTTTGAGAGTGAGGATAATTAACTATTGTAACAATTTACCAAAGACTGTGGTGGATTATCAATCTCTGAAAAATTTTAAATCAAGATGTGGTGTTTTTCTCAAAGGCATAGTCTATCACAAACAGGAATTAATTTAGGAAAATCCATGGGCTTGTGTTGTACAGAAGGTGAGACTTTCCTAAATTAATTCCTGTTTGTGGTAGACCATGCCTTTGAGAAAAACACCACATCTTGATTTAAAATGAGCTAAACACACTTTAAACTTCTCTTTGATAAATTAAATGGATGAGTCCCTTGGTTCCTCATCCCAGGCCTTTAATTGTTCTCATGGCTCTTGTGTGAATCCTTTCCAATATTCAGCCTTTTAGGAAGTGTGGTCCCAGAACTGGGCACACTTTTCCAGCATCAATCACACCATTGCAAATACAGAAATAATATACATTCTCTACTTCTATATTACACATAATTCTACATCTGAGAATTGTTTTAGTCCTTTTGACCACAACAGCACACTGGGAGCACACATTCAGCTGATTATCCATTGTGACACCCAAGTCTTTATCAGAGACGTTGCTTTCCAGAACAGAGTCAGTTTTCTGTATATATGGCTTATGTTCTTTGTTCCTAGTTATAAGACTTCATATTGGTCATATCAAAATGGACACACGCAAAGAAAATGCAGAGTATCTAAATTACACTTGTATCAGTGACCTGTCCTCTTTATGATTTATCACTTCCCCAAGCTGTGTGTTATATGCAAACTATATCAGTAATGATTTTATGTTTTCTTCCAGATCTCCAATAAAAATATTTAATAGCATAGGGCCAAGAAGAGATCTCTGTGGGACCCCACTAGAAACACACACTAGTGGATTCCCCATTAATGTTCATGTTTTGAGGCCTGTCAGTTTGCCAGTTTAACCATTTAATGTGAGCAATGTTGATTTTGTACTATTCTAGTTTCTTAATCAAAGCATCATGCAATACTAAGTCAACTGTCTTATAGAAATCTGTTGTATCCGTGCTATTACCTTTATTAAATCAAACTTGTATGTCATCAAAAAACAATTTTGTATTATGTATAACCATCTTGCCTGCCACTACACTGGATAAGTAGCTCACCCGCTCCAAACATCCTCCCTTCCCCCGACCCTTAGCTGCACCTCACAGCAGGGGGAAGGGGAAGGCACTTAGTGGGAGTGGGCTGGGGGAAGAGAAAAGACCCCTGGCAGCCAGCGATGGGGAGAGGGATGTTGGTGGTGAGAAAAGGCCCCTAGTGTCCTGGGGATGACTCATGGGAGAGAAAACCCCACCGGATGGGACCCCCTGCCCTGAGCCCCTCCTCATCCCCCAACCTTCAATCTCTCACCTCTCCCATGCCCCCAGCCTCCTGCCCTGCTCCCCCATCACATTCCGTAGGCCCTGCCCTGACTCTTGCACCTCCGACCCCCCCCAGTGCCAGCCCCCTGCACTGAAGGATCCAGGCAACACTGGGTAAGTTTTCTAATTTTTTAAATGAATATGGTTCTGATTGTGCCAACCTCACCCCTCAAGCAGGCTCACTGATTTAAATGTTACTGCTTCTGGAGTAGGTACTAACCAATGTGAGTAACAGTAGCAGAAACCAGCCCCAATTATAGAATATGCCTCAGTTTATGGAGGATTGTGAATACAAGTAAGGTTTCCTGAATTGTAGACTGTTGCGGTGTGTCTAAACTACACCCCTCTGCCGACAGAGGGATGTAGATTAGGCACATCGCTATTGCAAATGAAGCGGGGATTTAAATATCCCACGCTTTATTTGAATAGAAATGGCCGCCACTTTTTGCCGACGTGGAACTTTGGCGGCAAAAAGCGGCAGTCTAGACGGGGATCAGTCGACAAAGAAGGCCTTTTCCAACCGATCCTGTAAACCTCGTTGCATGAGGCATAAGGGATCGGTCGGAAAAGGCTTTCCTTGTCGACCGATCCCCATCTAGACTGCTGCTTTTTGCTGGCTAAGTGCCGCGTCAGCAAAAAGTAGCGCCCATTTCTATTCAAATGAAGCGCGGGATATTTAAATCCCCGATTCATTTGCAATAATGATGTGCCTAATCTACATCCCTCTGTCGGCAGAAGGGTGTAGTTCAGACACACCCTTGCTGTCACACACATTTTTCTATTTATCCACCTAAAATTAACAATAAATATTTGGGAAAATGTTATCATAAACTTTTCTTGGCTTCATATTTTGGATGGGGCAACTCCCCCGAAAAGATATACTGTTATCTGAGGTTTTCTGAAATCTCAGAAATTGTTCCTGTGTATTTCTAAGATTATCTAATGCAGTTTAGATGCATAGGTTCTTGAGTTTCAATGAACATGTTATTTTTTTAATCCCAATAAAGAAGCATCATGTAGACTTTCGCTTTTTTTCTGTTAAGGGTATCCATAGATTTTTTCAAAAGACTATACTGTTGCATTGTTCTTTGGAAGAACTATTAACAGAAGGATAATTATAAAATTGGTTTTAATCATTGACAGTAGCAATAGCAGAGAGCAATGGAATATGCATTTTATACTGCTCTCAAGTGATACACTATTTTCTGGGCTTCAAATGAGGATTTTCCACAGTAGAAAAATGTGATGCTTGAGTCTTTTTACCGTAAACTTCTCCATTAACAGCTGCTTTCTTTATTCTCAGTGTTAGTTATTTAATGGACCCACATAGGACTGTTCATTGAGCAAGCAATTTGAGTATGGCAATGAACACCAGTATTATGTTCCTACAATCTTTGCTCTTGTGAATAGTACCACTGAAATTAATAAGATTACTCACATTAACACTACTTTGGGTCCAGTCTAATGGCAATTAAGAGTTTTGAGAGCTCAAGGAATACAGGATCAAGTCAATTGACAAAGGGGAACTTCTAGACTGTTTTTTCAGTATCTCAGGAAAGCTTGTTCTTTGAACAGTGACTGGATAATGCAAAACACTTACTGATAATGACAAAGCAATAACTATATAGTGTTACTAATTTAGTTCTAGCACATTTTATTTGAGTAGCTGGAACGCGGTGAGAATGCATACTGCTAAATACTGCTAACTCTGTTCCAGCTTATCTGCAGAACCCAGGGAGATTAGAAACACATATCTAGTGTCTACAGAGAGAAGTCTTTTTCAGCTCTTTCCTCACTTATTTCGATTAATCTCAAAGATTATCCTGTGCTTATTTTAAAATTGCTATCAGCCTAACTTCTATTTTATTTTAAACAGTCAGTCCAATTCTGACAGCATACTATTATCCTGTTCTGGGCAGCCGTCCTTTGTATTTTATGGGTCACAGACTGGAATATAAGAAAACTCTCTCACTTATGCTGACTGTACAGGACAAGCAAATCTCTGTATCTATCTTAATTAGGCTGTCGACCATAAAGTTTCTACTTCATTCAGTTGTACTGAATAAGCAACCTCATAGGTGTAGGAATTAAGAATGCTGCAGCACCCCCTGTGTTGTGAAGGGGGTTCTATTATATCCAGGATTTACAGTTTGGCTCAAAGGCTTTCAGCACTCCCACTATACAAATTATTCCAGTGCCATGGAGCAGGTTAATTTAATTCAAAAGTTATCCCAAATATTATTAAATCTGTTCCTTTCATAAGTGGGTGTTCTGCTTGCAAAATAGCAAAAAAATTAGTTTATTTGGGCCGATCGATACTATTTTTGATTGGTGCTGTTGAAGCCACGAGATAGTGTTGAGCAGGTCTTCTGGCTTCAGTTGGAGCTACTACATCTCTGTTGTATTTAGGGAGGAAGGCTGGTTTAGACGTTCTGGTGATGGCTTGGGACTCGGGATTTCTGGCGTGAACACCTGGATATACCACAGATTCAGAGTGCCTTTGGAGATGCCACTGAATCCCTGTGCTCTGGTTCAACCCTCTACAATGAGGTTAATGCTACTTCCCCTTCCCCAGCCCGTGTCTTTCTTGTCCATTTATACGGTCGACTACTCAGTGCAGAGAACTATTCCTGAATGTGTTTGTACTGCACCCAGCACAATGATGCCTGGTCTCTAGTCTCTGGGTCTCCTATGCTCTAGTGGAACAGACATTGTGAATCATGGCAAACATATCATTGGGGAGCCAAGACCCAGTACATAACCCAGTGCTGGTGTGTCGGGGGTTAAAAGTTCTGGGCTGTTTGGAGAGATAAGAGAGGAGGATTTCATTTCACTTGCTTTCACTGGAATTTTTCTAAAGTTTGAGGGACAGCTCTTCAGTGATGTAAATTGCCATTCAACAGAGCTATGACAATTTTCACCATCTGAAAATCTATCCCTCTGGATCTAATGTTATCACTGAGCTGCCTGATACACGCCCCCAGGGGCATGTAATTTTGATGGTGAAGTTGGGTAAATTGTTTTATCACATAATGGCGTTTATAATATCCACATTATCAGTATGTGTCATTGTGGGAGAATACTGAGGATAATAATACTAAAAAACAACAAGAATTCTCCTTTAGCGAGACTGAAATCTCTTCCCTGTGCCAAAGTGTGTGAAATGCAGAACACTGAGTCATCCTATAATGGTAGAAAGAGAACACTAGTGTGATTATCCATACAGCTTTAAACTTTATGAAACATTTAGTATTGCCATGATCAGTTAATTACTTATATGATTATTTAATACAGGCTTGTCACAACAGGCACTGCACTCTTTTACAACATAATAAAATACAAGTTTGCCTCTCATAAGCAGCAATCACTAGACATTCTGCTCTAAGTCCCTATTATCACCTAATCACCTCAGCATTAACTCAAACTCAGTAAAGTTATTGGGTGAACAGATGAAACCTTTCATTGCACTATGTCCTGAAGGTCAGCAAATGAAGGCCCTGGTCAACTGACAGAAAACAAGTTCCTAAACTCCACTAGAAAGCTCTGCAGCCTATCTCCCACAGTTCAAATCCGGAGAAGTTCAGCACAAGTACAGTACATCAACTGATCTGAATGGTTGAAACAACACATAGAGAAAGAGGCAATATCTCATAGTTAGGTTCCAGATGATCTCTGGGACAATTGCAATTAGTAAAATATTTGAAGGGGAAGGAGTAGAGTCTAAATATTCTAGTTATGGGGTGATAATGCATCCAAAGTTGTATGTTGGGGAAGTTCTCATTTGTCAAAGCAATTAAACACACAGAAGCTGAGCATGCTCATGAGTAATTTTTTTTTGCATGGAATTAATATTTGTTATGCAGTATGTATGACTCCACGTAGCAAAATGTTTTAATAACCAAAACAAAAAGGGTGTGTCTCGACTACAGGGTTTTGTCAACAAAAGTTGGCTTTTGTCGACAAAACTATACCTGCGTCTACACTACTGCCACGTTCTGTTGACAGTAAGCCGACAGAATGTGGCAGTTTTGTCAACAGCAGTAAACCTCATTTTACGAGGAATAACGCCTTTTTTCGAAAGTACTCTTTCGAAAAAAGGCGTTATTGCATGCAAACTGTGCTTTTTCGAAAGAGAGCATCTAGACTCTCTTTTGAAAAAGCGGCTTGCATTGTCGACAATACTGATCGTCGTCTAGATGCTCTTTTTCGACAGAGGCTTCGTCGACAGTATCTGTCGACAAAGCCTCTGTCAAAAAAGGCGTGCAGTCTAGACATAGCCAAAGAGTGTTTCCCTAGTGAAAAACTTTCAACTATTACAAGAAACCCACAGAAAGGAAAAAAAACCCCACTTACAGCAAATGTGTAATTCTACAAACAATGTCTTCCTATAAGGGCTTGTCTACACGATCAGTTTTGTCAGTATAACTTGTGTTACTCAGCAAAGTGAACAAGTATACCCCGAGTACCATAAGTTACACTGACAGAAGCACCCTGTCGAGAGCACTTTGTCAGTACAAGAATTTCTTCTGCCAACAGGCCTACCGACAGAGGGTGGCAAAGGAGGTAACTGCCGTGGGGTCTGGTGATTCTGTAGCAGGGCCAAAGCCTCGGGCCCTTGAATCATCGCCAGAGTGACAGGAAGTGCTGAAGAGCTGGTGGGGGAGGCTAGCCCTACAATCTCGCCCCTTCCTCCTGAGGCCCTGCCCCTTTCGGGAGCATGGAATCACCGCCCCCACCCCACACACAAATTGCTTAAGGGCCCAGCAATTTTGTTGGTTCCTCTGCCTCCCAATATAGCGACTGCTGCTTGTGGAGGTGGTTTTATTATGTTGATAGGAGGATTTTCTCCAGCAGCATAGAGCAGCTAGAGGAGCCATCTTGCAGCTGCATCAATACAATGGTGCCACTATAAGCCTACTAGACATGGCCTGAATGTATTAGATATTCAAAGATCAAGACACAGTTTTGGAATAACTTCTTCCTTTCACAACAATTCATTAACTCCTCCAGGGGAAGCAGTATCTCTCTTTAAACTGTTTTGTGGTACACTTTGTCATTTACATCGCTCATCACTTCCTAACTTCCTGCATCTGTTAACCCTTTCATGAACAGGATCAGTGTAAAATCGCTTAAAATGAAAATGGTGGAATTTAGAGTGGAACTATGAGATGACAATAGATTAGCCATCTACACAACAGGCAGTGCCTCAAATGAAACATTCATTTCCAGGGGTGATGAAAAGAATCAATAACAAGACTGTTAGCCAGTCTTGCACTGTGGGGATTATTAAGCTAGTCATTTTCTGGCCTCGGCTGGATGAGTAGTACAGTTCCAACTGTACATCTTACTGAGAGTGTGATAAGAAAAACAATGCCACTCTAAATACTAAAACCAAAATTACCATAGGAAAAATATAGAAGCATAATGAGAACATTGTATGCGCACCACATTTTAATGCAGTCCATGCAAGTTGCTCCTATAAATTGTGACAGTTCCTTAAAGAAATCAACAAGTGCTTAGAACATGATTTTAGCATTGAAAACTACTCTATGAATTTAGGAGCAGCCTGACATTGATGATGACATGAAGCAAAACTGTTCCAAAGAGAGCAACAGATGCATTCTACTCACAGAGCTCCACAGTGTGCTATGTTATTTTGATTTCCTCCCCAGAACTGGCTGGTTCTGCTAGACAGCACATGGGAGGGCAGATCCATAGCTCCATCTATGCTTTGTTCCTCCCTAGCTCTCGTCACCTCTTGCTGGGGCACAGTACTATCTATCCCAGGGGAGTAACTCTGGCATGGTTCTAGCAAAGGGGGACAGAAAGGGATTTCTCTCTGATTCCTACCATGCTGAGAGCCTGCAAAAGGTGTAGGCAGAGTCCTTTCTGTAATGAATGAAGAAGCACATGATGGAGATACCAACTGTAGCACCACAGTTAATGTTGAGTTGAGTGTTGCACTTAAAACCAGAATCAGCTTGTTTTGTTATGTGTGAAGAATGCAATATATCCTCAGCCAAATGAGCACACGGACCCCTTGAACCCACAATGTGTTTCCTGAGAATTTGTGAACAAATCAGTAAATTGATTTAGAATTTAAAATCAATTTAAGAAAACGTCCCTTAAAACATTCAGCATCTTTGGTTCAGTTGTTTTTCTCTCCCAAATGGGCTCTGTAATGAAATAAAGACTCTTCCAACTTTTCCTACAATTAAAATGCTTTCAAATTTTGTGCATAAACTACATGTGGGGGGAAAATTGTAATTATGGTGAGTTATTAGCAATTGTTATATCTCCTAGTCATTCTCAGACAAAAGTTATATTAAGACCCAGTAAAGGTTGTAAGTATAAATCAGTAACTTAAAAGGTAAAAACATTACAGAGATGGTGTAATCTCTGTACAAACAAGCATTACAAATCCAGGAAGTCCAGTATTAGGGGTATGCCTGCTTAGGTAGAAGAGGAAAAAAGCTGCTGGGCTGACCCATTATTCATGGGAGGAGAGTGGGAAGTAGACACATATTCTGCTCTATGCTGCTGGACTCTGTTTCTTCCTTTCCCCTTCCTTTGAATAATGTATTGGCCCAGCAGCTCCTTCTCTCTTCCTCTCCCCATTTGAAAACAAAACTACTGTCATCTCCTGAGCACCTCTAGCTTTCCCCCCTCTGCTGTTCTGTGATTCCAGGAGGAAAGAGGGCAGAGTCCCAGAGGTGCACTTGCATGGACTCTGATCATCATCATCAGCCATGTCTGCCAGCCAAAGGCTGGGGAGAATGTGCATTAGGAGGGTGGTGGTGATGGTGGGGAGACATAGATGGCATTAAATGTGTCTGGAAAGAAAGTATCCTGCTTCAACAGGCTGAAATTGAATGGTGTAGCATAAATTTATTATGGATGCAGGGTTGCAAAAGGCATGAATCATTGGTGGATCAATGAATTTTCATGACGAGTTTTTCCCATGCATGTGGCGGGGTGCCTAAGGGACAGTGAGTTTGGTGAAGAAGAAGACCAGGATGGAAATATGGATTGTTTTCTCCTCTGTCTCCATTAGCTGGTCACATAGATCAAGGGAACAACAAAGTACAGGTAAACAAATTCAAAATAGATAATAATTACATCCGCTCATACTAAAGAAATGAGCCACAACAAATGGTTATTAGACCACAATGAGCAGAAGGCAACTTAAACTAAATATAGCCCAATGGGACATAATAACAATTTCCACTTCTACAGACCTTTCTAAAGAAGGCTCTCACAACACCATTGTGAGATAGGCGTTAATATCTCCAACCAGAAAATGTGGAATCTAAGGCAAAAACAGTGATTTACCTAAGAGCAAAAGCAAATCAACAGCAGAACAGAACTAGAACTAGAACCCAATGCTCCTGACATCCAATCCTGTGCTAAAGTACGCTCTCCACACTGAAAGCACATAATCAAACACTCCCAATATGCACTGAGGTTCAATAAAAAGGGACATGACTGTCAGTCACACCTAAACTTGTCTACTGTGTTTTTTGCAACAAACTTAACCCTTGCCACATCAACCTGACAAATAAAATTAGAGTAGGGAGAGTGATCAGCTTTTCAGAGCTTTCTCGTATATCTTTCCAAATAAAGCCTGAGAGAAACTAGGGGGAGAAGGTGACAGTCAGAAAGGTGGGCTCTTCTCTGCCACTGAAATTTACTTAACTCAATTCCCTTTCTGTTCCTATGTTGTCCATATCAAAATATACATTGGTCTGCTGTAGAAACCTCAAATCTATGTATATTATAGTTGGATTTCTAGAATGTCTTATTGCATAGAATCACACATTAAAATTAAACTATTCAGGCCTCAATACTGTCATGGCATCCACTAACTTGCATCTATATGGTATTCTACTGATATTAATGGGACTCTACAAGGATTCAAAGATCCACCTAGCAGGCCTTATTACAGATTTGAAGTCTACGGATATTTCTATTTTTTTTTAAATTGTAGGGATATTGGGATAATCAAGTTTTGTTCTGGAACATAAATCAAGCCATAATAAAATTAATTACCATAAGAAGACAGATGAAGAGCCCGACGTTTACTCGCCTACTTACCAAATCCCCTGCTATTTAGAAAATTGCAATGGATTCCCTGCTTTAACAAAAATGTAAGTCTGATTAAAATGTGAAACCGTAAATCTTGATGGATGTAATAATTTATAATCCATTTAAAATAGTTTAGATGAATTTCAGGTTCCTTTCTAAACAGTTGAAATACAGAGCTGCAATGTGGAGGGAGAAAAAAGATTTTGAATTCATTATATTAAATCCTCTTGAGCATGCTGATTTGACCATTTCACTTCTCAAACTACAGGAATTATATGTTGGAAACATAATTCTAGATTAATTATTTTCTGTATTCCTTTTGCCTATTAATCTTGTGTAAAACCAGTCTAGAAACAAAACCATTTTCTTGTTCTGAAATGTCAGAAATCCAATTAGCAAGAAATGTATCAAGTGCCATCCTTTCTCGCATTCTTTAATAAAACCCTCAACCAGAATTGTATAATGATTCATTTAGCTAGCAAAAATATCTGTTTGTATAGTGTAGTGGTGCATACCCACACCATCCCCTGTTGCAGAAGGCGATAGGAATGTGGACACCACAGTTGCTCTCTATCTGACTGTTTCAGACCTACCCTTAATAAGGCTCAGTGGCCAGACTCACCACAGCTTCTTATGGGGTTGTGGCTGTGTGGTCCAGTAGCCAAAGTTACCAGTACTGCCCTTGAGGTCCGGGCTGTGGGGCCTCAGGCCCAGAATCAATGAAGTAGATTGAAGATAGAAGATAGAAGAATGAAGATAGAAGCAAGGAGGTGCCAGGTCCTTCTACCACACATCTCCACTGGATCCTCACACAGGGCCCAATTGGTGGTGCATGTGGTCACCACCCAGTCAGCAGGGATTCTATCACAACATGTTGACTGTATTTGGATGTGAGGTACCAGTACCTACGCCTCCTATCCTCCCCTCCTCCTTCCGACGGCCACTTTCCACCATAAGTTCTGAAGCTGGGGCTCATTTGTCTTTAGAATCTCTGAGAAACTTGGTATGGGTAGCTTGTTGAGATTCTGACTCCTGTCGCCTAGCTGGGGGCAATCTGTCTCCACTCTGGGCCTCTCTTATTTCTGCAATCAGAGACTGAAGAGGCTTCCAAGCTGCAGCCTCCACCGAGCGCACTTCCAGTCAGCCCAGAATGAGGCTTCTTTCTATTATACTAGTGCAACATTTGGAGCATACCCAGTCTGGTCTAAGGGGTGGGACTTCCACCACCCGGAGTGTGGGATTACCCTATCCTGCCCAGTGCAGGGTATACACACCCCATCACACACAGATTTTATTTCTTCTATTAAGAAAACCACAACATTTTCTTGAGTCCCTAGATTAGAACTTAATTCTAAAAGCCACTTGAAGGAATGTAATTCTTAATGCACCATTTCATTTTCTAAATATGAGAATCCTAGTTGGAGAAGAAAACTAAGACCTTGTCTACACTACATTTCTAAATCAGCACTACTGCAATTGGTGTCTGAGATGTTAATTGGCGAAAGCACTACAGTCAACTTTTGTAATCCACCTCAACAAGTGGCAGAAATGATGTCAATGAGAGAGTTGCTGTGGTCAACATAGTGGACCCTGTTGTAAGTTGATCTAAGGAACGCTGACTTAAGTTATGTTACTTACATAACTTAATTAGAATAACTCAGACTGATTTACAGCATTAGTGTAAGCTAGGTCTTTGTCTCCAATCCTGCTCTGAGAACTGTGTGGTCAGACTCCTGCACCCACACAGAGCCATTTGACTTCAAAATTAGTGGCTTAAATCTATATCCAATATAGAATTTCTCTACAAAGTTTGTAGTGAATTAGATAAAAGATACCTGAATTATGACATCTTAAAAACAAAGGTGTTTAGCGTTCAAAGAGTCTTTTACTTCACATTGCATCACAATAACAGAAAGATGGAAAAAGAAAGATTAACTAGAGCTCCACTAGAAGAGATCTAGAAAATAGTCTCTCCATGCTTCTGTTTAGAAGGATATCAAAAAGAGAAGCATAAGGTCTTGAACCTATGAATTGGTGCAGGAGAAAGGGTGGGAATAGAGGAATTTAATATGCATAGCTTAAAAAAATAAAGATCAACATATACATACCCGTAAAAGTTCTTTGCCCATCACTTTGCTGGTTTGCTGTAATCTCTGTTTGAGGCAGGAATCATGTCTACACCTAACATGTTTGTGGTGCAATCATAATGTAAAGAATTACTATTATTTGTAATACAAGAGTGCCTATTACACTCGCATATGATTAGAATGTCCCCAAACAGCCTACAGTCTAAATCAACAAGAGAAAAGATGGAAGAAAGGAAATATTATCTCCTTTTTACAGATGAGAAACTGAGGCTCAGAAATAAGTGATTCACTCAAGTCACATGGGAAATCTACAGGAGAGCGAGAAATTGAAACAAGATTTCTTGGGTCCCAGTCTAGTCAGAAAGAAAGGAAATCTTTGTTGACAAGCTCCAAGTAAATTTGTGCTGGATCAGATTTCAGCAAGGTTATTTTTGTATGTTAACCAACCGTTCTTCTCAATCAGTGAACAAGGTCCACTTTGTTGGCCCACAAGGATCTAAAACATAAAGAATCTAATTATGAATTGAGAATATATTTGATTATGAATTGAGAATATATTTCCTGAGCTGCGCTCTGAGACTATTAGACTGAAGTGTTTGCATGAGGTGGGATACAACTTTTCCTGCAGTCCCAGGCTGTGGTCTCTGGAGGAAGGGCAAGGAGGGGGAGTGCTCGGAATAGCTGCTGTCCCTTGCTGCAACTACTCAGCGACTGCTTGCTGTTGTATCACATGAGAAAGAAGAGGGCAGCTCTGGTTACTCCATCCTTGCTTCCCTTTTACACTCTGGGAACCCCAAGGAGAGCAGGATAGAAGCTACTGTAGTTCTGTAGAGTCTAGAATAGCTCAAAGACAGCTTCCTTCCTCTCCCCCACACATTCATTCAGGTCAGCTCTGGAGGGGGGACAAAAGAAGAAAAGCTGAGAACTAACAACTAGTTACAGTCCCTAGCTTCTCTAACCTGGTGCAGGTCAGAGCAACCTGTAGCCTCCCCTAACTTGTACTACCTGGCGGCATTCCCTTATAACCCATGCTCCAGCTGTGCCCTCTCCCCTGGCATGCACCTTTACCATTGTGCATGCTATCAGCATTGGCTCCATACCAGTTAGGAATTCATATGCTGAAGGAATCCTGAGAAAGGTGGTTTCTGCATCTGTTGAGCTACCTGAATGGTGTAAAAGAGGCAGGGCACAGATTCTGCCTGAAATACTGTTTTTGGCTTCTTGACCTTTTTGAAATACAATGTTCGGGCCCCAGGATAAAATCCTAGGGCCGTGGTGTCCAACTAGTTCTGAAGCAGTAATGGCTACCGCTATAGCGAACTAGTCACACTCAACCAGCCAAATAGCCACATGTTGCTAGTGGCTACCGTGTTGGACACCACTGCCCTAGGGCAAACTCTGATCAAAATCCTAATATCCCCATGGAACAATGTAGGGTATTCAGCCTTGTATGGAAAAGTGCTGTTCACAACTGACCTTGCTGTATGGTACACTGTGTCCTTGATTCTAGCTTGTGATGCTTAAGTGCTCAGTGCAGTCAACTATATCACAATAATGGTGGCACCATCATGTTTTACTGTATGAATATCATTGTCTGCCACCAAATGTCATGAAAACATTCAGCCTGTCGTACATGAGTAATCCTAGGTTGATGGCATGTAATTCTCATAAACTTTCACAAGTTGAAAGGATGGCACGGTTGTGCTAAATGTTAGCTGAGTCGGTGTTTGTGGTGATAGAGAGGTATAGGGCTGATTTTTTTGAAAGGTTAAGAACAATAAGACAAGGACATACATTAATAATCTGTGTTGCATCTGCTCTATGCCTGATGAACCTTTAAACTTAAGCAAATATGTAAGGGTTTGATCCTGTACCTACAGGATTACTCTGTCATGAGCAGTGGTTAAAGGAGGCCATTAGGGAGGGTCAATCTCTTCTTACCACCATTTATGTTGGTTCGCCTTCGTCGTCTCTCACCTCTGTGCTTTATAATCCAAGTGATCTGTCATGATTTGCTTTAGTTTTTAATGATCTGTTCCTAGCCAAATCTCAGAACCAGTCCTCTATTCTCATTCTCCTTGACCTGTGAATCTCTTTCAATACTGTTGTCCATAACCTTCTTCTTGAGAACTCATTTTCCCTGGGCTTCTGTGATTGTTCTCTCCTGATTCTCCTTCAAACTCTGTAATTTGTTCCTTCAGCATGTCCTTTAGATGATCCTCCTTACACCAGTTCCAATTTTCAGAGGGGGACTACTGGGCTCTGCCCTTGCTCCCAATTTCACTTTTTCTACACCTTTATTTCTGTACAATCTCATCAGCAAATATGAATTCAACTACCATCTCTATACTAAAGAGTCATGGATCTACTTATCTACTCCAGAACTCTCTTTTTTGTCCAAATTAAAATCTCAGCCCATCTCTCTGACATCTCCTGGATGTCTAGCTGTCAGCTCCAGCCCAACATGACTAAAACAGAGCTTTTAATCTTTCCCCCACCTCATTTCTCAATCAATGTGGACAGTGCCATCATCCTGCTTATCACTAAAGCCTGCAACCTGGATGTCATCTTTGACTAGACATCTCTTTAGGTCCTCATATCCAGGATATATTTAAGTCTGATACTTTCTGCATTGCATCTCTAAAACATGGCCTTTCTAAGCCATCCATATAGCTAAAACTATTTTCCAAGCTCTTGTATCATCATTATTGCAACATTCACTCCTTTGGCCTAGGCAAATGCAAATTTGCCCTGCTAATATCTACTGAGACTGTTGCTGCAAATGTAATTATCCTAACCCATTGCTTTGACCATGTCACTCCTCTCTGACCATCCCTCTGCTAGCTCCCCCTTCTCTATCACATCAAGCATGATCTCCTTTACTTTCAAGACTCTTCACAGCCTACCCCCACAAAACCTGTAAATTCTCATTCACCCTAACAGCATCAGTCTAATCAGTGCAGGATATCAGCCTCCATTGCCCCCTTATTACATTTTCAAACAAGCACCTTTGTGCTTTCTCCCATGCTGCCGCTAGCTTGCAAAGAAATGTCATGATCAGGGCTCGACAAATTATACAATCTACTCACCCGTGGCGAGTAGATTGTAACCCAGAAGAGCCGGATTCGGGCGATCTGCACATGCGCAGAACGGTTCGGCGAGCCCTGGTCATGATCATATTTAAATCTCTCTCTTCAATACTCTCCTTTGCCTATAAAAACCTTGACAATGGTTAGGCCACTAGTGTGCTAAGAGCTCTGCTGAACAGTATTGTGTCATTATTTCCCCCCTAATTCCCATCAACCAGTCTGTTGTCTTTTGGCTTATTCTTGGATGTTAAGCTCTCTTGGCCGGGGCCATCTTTTGGCCTGTTTATATGGTGCCCAGCACAACCAGGTCCTAGTCCAGAAATGGGGCTGTGATACATATTACAAATAGTAAATATAATTCTTAAGATCACCATTGGCATTATTTTTAAAGATGCTGGCCTCTGTCCAATCGGTACCTATGGTAAGTTTGAAAAAATGACACAAACTATCCATCTCACTCATTCTACTTCTCTGGGTTTCTCTTCTCTTCTTTGATCTAGATTATAATGTTCTGGCCACCCACATCCCTACCGACTGTGGGGCTCATGATTTTCAGTGACCTAGCACTCTATTCTCAAAATGTTCTCAGGTAAATGTATGAATCTCTGGTGTTAAAGAAAGGATTATGACAAGGAAAAGTTATTACGAGTGTAACTATTACAAACAAGAGAAAATAAAATTACCTTATTGCCTGAAACTGTTTCTGCAGTTATACATGACTGTGCTATCCCAGTATCCCCCAGCTGACACAGAGCAACCCCCACCCTCCCCAGTGAGATTCAGGAACATGGGATGATGCTAAAGGAGTAGCTTCTGCAGAAGGTACCTTGATAGTAGCAATGAAAATAGTACTTCCATTCCATACCACTTCAGTTCAAATTGATCTTTTTCCTTGCTTTGTGATAGTTGTAGCAGAAAAAAAACACGCTTGTAATTTTATTTTCTGCATTATGACACTGCTCAGCCTACCCAGTCTCCTAGCTTTATCTAGCTAGGTTCAGTCACCTAGATTAGCAAAATAAGGACAGATGGGAATTAAATATTTGAGCTTCTTTTTGAATTGCGATGCAGCCATTATGCTCTACTCCTCTCACTGCAGATGCTTCCCTGCATTAACTTCTCCCCACACCACACAGGCACATGCCACCTAATGAACTAGAAAGTAATCATAATTTACTTTTTATTAAGAATCGCTGCATTACACACAACAGATTTCTTACTGGCTACAGCATTCAGGCATGCAGCAGGACTAGAGGGCAGAACAGTGATGCTGCTTTCTTTATGCTGCTCGATTAAAAGAAAAGATAAAAATATAAAAGGTGACATGGACGGTATACATATAAGTGTTCCACTTACGTTAAACCACTAATACAGCCTCAGTTTCAGAACAGATGTCACACTCTCCTTATCTCTATTATGGAGGAGGATGCTAACCTTTGGGGAAAGACATCATTTGTTAATGGAGTTGTAATCATTATGGGTCTAATCTTCTGGTTTTGAGTCCTACTCAGATAAAATTTCCACTGACTTAAATGTGAGTTTGGTCTGAGTAAGGACAGCTAGATTGACTAGGTAACATTGCAAAGCATTATACAAACTATAGGAAATACAACCACTTCTGGGAGGACAGGACAGCAAAAATGGCACACATTGCTTAGAGCACCACAGAAAGCTTCTTTTCTTACAAAAAGAACCATAGGAACTTAGAGGGCCCAGTCCAATACCCACAGAAATCAATGGAAGGTTTTTCATGGGGGTATTTGGTCATCTCTTTGTGTCCACACTTGACTTTTAAGGAGTTCATTATACAGCTGTCTCCCAGGAAAGCCATTTAACTACTTCAGAAAGATGACAGCCTGTGCTGACCTTACTGGAATTTGGACCAGTACTTCCAGGAAATGTAAAGATTTTAAAACCTGATGCTTCGGCCATGAAACCATTCTTCCCAGAATATTTAGTAATAATACATAGGTCTGGTACAGCACTTTTCATTCATCTATATCGGTGTGTTTTTGAAAGAAGGTCAGCATCATCTTTTTTGTCTCTGTTGCTTAAACTAAAAAGCTGTAGGCTCAGTAGCACTATGCAGTGGGCTCAGAATGTGATGTCAGTCATGCCAGTCCCATCTTCTGGGAACAGAACACAGGTGGCAGAAGGGAGAAGGCCAGCTACATGTATAGCTGGCTTCCTTCATTTGCCCTCTCCTCCACTCTGGGTCCCCAGAGCACAGGACTTTCCTAGAATCACACTGAAACGCAGTGCTGCCATGACTCAAATGTCATCACTTCAGGGTGCAGTACTGAACCAACATTTGGGAATTGGGAGATCTGAGTGGATGCCAGATTGGATTGGTTTAGGTTTGTCCATAAAGCTTTGCTGTTTTAAATACTCAGTATCTAGGGATGTGTCCACCAGAGGCAATATTAGATCCATAATTCTTCACTAGGGGCAGCAAAGGAGGAAGATCTAGTATAGACAGAGTTAGGTACATTTTACACCATGTAGTCTAATCCAACTCAGAGCCAAGTTAAACGGACACTGGTTTAATATTGTTTATTTCACACAAAGTCCTCTGCTTGATGACATATTTATTTGTAAATATGTATGTAAATATTGTGAACACTGCTTCTACATGTTGGCCCCAATCTCGCAATTTATTTCACACAAAGTCAGTGGGGCTTGACTTGAGCCCAGGGGGACCATCCACAAAGAAATAGCTATAGGGCAGAGGCCTTTCTCTGCAAGTTGTCTTTGAGCAACATGCTCTTTTCTTGGACTCTTTCTTTGCTTGCATATAAAGTTTACAGCGAGTGTTTGAATGACAAACTTCAAGCAATGGTCCTAATTCTACCAAACGAGCCATCTGAGAATATGTTTATGCACATGCAGTTTTCAGTGCAGGATCAAGACTTAGATTGGTTAGTTTAGATAAGACACACATGACATGGAAGTGTTTCTGTTTTCTAATTGGACGAGTATTACAAGTTCAAAAAATCACTTTCCACAAATAGTCTCTATAATCACATAGAATTCTTTCTTTCGTTACAACAAATATTCCTGCTGGTAAATTTATTTGCTAGACTATTCATGACATGCAAACACCAATGGGGTACAAATGCAGGTAAAGCAAATTCATTTTTCATGCTACTTTCCCAGCTCTACTGTATAGTAATTTGATTAGGATGGCTGCTAAAACACTTAGCATCTTGCATTTAGATAGCTTGAAGTAATAATCTAAGCTGTCACAGGGCATTTTTCATCTGGCTTGTTTTGTGTGGTCATGCTGGAAAACAGAGTTTTTTGGTCTGTTTTGGCCTCACCTTCCTGACGTGTTTGTATGTAAGGTCAGAAAATGCATCATATAAATTGCTCTTCTCACACAGAGCAATCCCCTATTATATAAAGACACAGGCCTGCATCAGGCTTCACTCCAGACAATGTCAGAGTCCGCATGCAGTGAGCAGTTTGCAGAATCTGTGTCTAAGTGATTCACTGTTTTTAGAAACAAGAACACTAGTACATCTGAGGGCTGCCTGGATGGGAAGGAACAAAGAAGGGCAGAAATCACAGAATATACGATATTTGTAAAAAGAAGCACATCCTGTCTATCCCCCTTTCAGTCATCTGAAAGGTGCAGTATCATTTAATCTTTTCAAAGGCAGTAGAAACTGAAGCATAAGCTAGTACCTCCATGTAACTTGGCTTCCTTCATCCTTTCATTGTCTTTTGTCCCTCCTCCCAGTCCTGACTTTAAAAGGTAACATAAAAATAAGACTTCAAAATGACCGCTGTGTCCCCTTTTACAAATTCAGCCCTTCCCTCTTCATAGGGGTCTCCACTATATTTTATAGGGATATTGCTGAACAGTGTATTGCAAACCTTTTTTTGCTTCATTATAAATTGATTACAGAAAACAATCATATAATTTTATACGGATTACCTTATGACTGCTCTGTGTTTCATGGCCCAATTGGCAAGAAAAAATGACACACAGGCTTAGTAATGTAAGATGCCCAGTACACTTCTGGGTACAGTAAAAGAAAAAAATAAATAATTTGTAATCATAGATGTAGACAAACACACAGGCATCAGCAGCTATTGCACTGCCCTCTAACTAGGGACAAGATGTTAGATACAGACATTCAGTTTAGTCACACCCCACAGGCCTCCTGCCTTCGCTGAATTAAATCAGAGGGAATAACAACTGCTAAACTGTTGATTTCAAACCTGTTTTCTCCAGAAGTAGAAGTGAATGTGCCTCATAGCAGTGACTCTCAACCTTCCTAGACTGTGGTACCCCTTTCACGAGTCTGATTTGTCTTGTATGCCCCCTGGTTACACCTCACTTAAAAACTACTTGCCTAAAAATCAGACATAAAAAATTAAAAAGTGTCACAGCCTGCTATTTCTGAAACATTGTTAACTCTCTCATTTTTACCATGGAATTATAATATACATCAACTGCAATATAATTTTTCAGTGTATAGTATATAAAGCAGTATAAACAAGTCATTGTCTATATCAAATTTTAGTTTGTACGGACTTTGCTAGTTCATTTTATGTAGCCTGTTGCAAATTATTACTCAGTACCTTTCATCCTAGAAGATCCCAGAACATTAATACACTATAAATTTCATAGAATCATAGAATCTATGCCAAGGGGCCAATATGGATCTCCCCGATCCAGCAGATTCCCTGGTTTGGTCCAGGGAGGTCCAACCTTGTATCTAACCTGAGAATGATGAAGGCAAGAACAGAGTCTATGAAGATATGAAAGTGTAGCTCTTGGGAATCCATCTTGTTATTTCAAACATATAAGCCATCGCCTAAGCAAGGCAGGAGATGAGCTATTCTGCGCACATCCTCATATTATTGTTCTCTTCTTCCTTCACTCCTCAACCTGTTACTCATTTGTTTTTTTCATTCACATGTGGAGGCTGGTTATTAATCTGGACGTGGCTGCCAAGGCTGCTCTGCTCCATATCTAATGATTTATGCAAATTATTTAAGGAACTTTTTTGTACATTTACAAATAATTTGCATGTTATGGTGAGGGGCATGACAATTCAGCAGACATGCAGGAACAGGTGAAGAGGCCATGAATGTAAGGCTGCCACGTGAGATACATGACACTTGGTAAACCTGTCTAGATTATAAACTCTTCAGGGCAGAGGCTGTGGGCCACTGATATCAATGTAGTTACAACAGCTGAAAGCTTGGTTCTGTGTCTTACCTATGTGTTTGTACCTTACTTATGTGTTTGTATAGCACCTATCACAATGGGTCCCTGATCCCCAATTTGGGTCTGTAATGCTACTAGAATAATAATGAACTCTGGGTTTGTTTGTTTGTTTAAACTATTTGCCTGGCTGCTACACATATGTTGCTGTATATGATTCAGACACTACAGGCTGAGCTCATAGAGATGCACAAAAGAAAGTTTCCTACACAGTTAAATTTAGATGACAAAAACACTGTCAATATGTATTCTGTCCCTCTGCCTACCTCTTAGACTATAAAATTGGAGCCTGAGGAAATATTTTTCATTCACACCTAGCTCCCACATAAGCCCTGCAATTTCTTTTAATAATATTTTAATGTTACAAACACAAACACCCTCCCCCTCCACCCTCCACAAATCTCTCATGGTTGACAAAAATAGTATTTTTAACATTTTTTATTTAATTGTAAATTCAGGTCCCTCCTTGATATAATGAACTTTAGTATTGCTAAATATTTGTCTAACACCTTAACTTTGCATGGAGCATTATAAAGGTAAACAAGATAGTGATCCTGCCTTGAAAAGGAAGGGAGGAAGAAAAAAAGTGGGATGAAGGTTAAAACAAATGAAGTTAATACATTGTGCACAGCTCCTATAAGACTCAGGCTACTCAAGGACATTGCCTGTGTTACATTACATTGGTTTTGGTGTGGTTTGTACCAGGTAAATTGACTGTGTTTCACTTTGTGTCACACCAAAACCATCAATTCTCATAAATTCTTCCCTGCTCTGAGAGTTGATGCTATTATTCTGACTGGAGATTTCTGGGGGATATTTGAGAGAGCTCAAGCTCTTACTGATATGCAGATGAGATGTCATCACCAACAAAAAGATGGCAAATAAAAATCCCTGTGGCTACTGTATGTGAAAAATATGTAGAGGGCAAAAAATAGAAAATAAAATCCTTGTATTTAAAAAAAAAATCCTGGGTTTTATCTTCAACTTCTACCCTTCATTCTCTTTCTTGTTCCAGCTCAATTGAGTCTTTCAAAGTTTTTCTTCCTACTTAAGAAACTGATCAACTTTCAATTGAGCTTTTTAATACCAGCTACCTATAAATTAAAATTCAGTCCCTCTATTTCCAAAGCACTGATGAGTCCTGTAGCTGTGCTGCAGGAGAAATCATGGCTGTTTTCCTTTAAAACTCTGCCAAGTGAGAAGTGCTAATTGCAGAACTGAAAAAGAAAGATTTTGCTTTCCAACTGCCGCATTTTCAGGACAGAGCAGCCCCTAAGAAGTAGTTGGGCCAATTTCAACTGAATTTTTATTAGAAAAGTATGAAAATATTCTATTTAAATGGCAGAAATGCTTGACATGAAACCTGGTTTGAGGTCTAGATGTTTCTATGAGTTTGTAATGGTTAGGAACTTTATACGTAGGAATGACATCTTATTAGGCTGTTCTTGCTGTATCTGGTGTTAGCTAGCATAATTATAGTTCTAAAAGTCTTTGTACTTTTGCTACATTATATAAGAATGAACCATACTCCCAGCATGCTTTGTGCTTGAGCTAAGCTTTATAGTGGATAATTATTAGCAATTAATTTGTGTATGACCCTTCTTTCTTGTACACACAGTCTGTCAGAGACAAGAAGCTTGTTATGTTAAGACTTGCCAAATATGAACAGTGTGCTAGGGACAAAGCTAGGGATAATTGGTGTAGATGTCTTAATTGGTACAGATGTCTTTGTACTAGATGAGACACTAGGAATATCTGGTGCAGATGTCTCTATATCCTACAAAACTAGGTAAGAAAATGAAGGTCTGTAATTATATAGTGGAATTTGCGGGCTTTTTTGTCTGTTGTAAACAAATAGGATATAAATATAACTCCAATTAAGTTCAGCCTTTTTACTCCTGGGAGAATCCTATACCAAAAATTAAAAATCCTGCACACACGATTTTAAAATTCTGCAAAACTCTGCAAATTTTATTTGTCAAAAAATACTGCATAATCATACCAGTTTCAATTAGTCTAGTAATTTTTTTTCAAAAGACTTGTTAGCAAATATGTCTGTAACAATAGGGATACACACACAAATTCCCTCTGGAGTAGAGAATTAAAAAAATCCCTATGATAACCCATTTCCTATTACTATTCCCCCTTCTCCTCCATCCAGAACCCATCTGCAGGCCTCCCCAGCCAATCATCCAAGCCTCCCTCCCCAGAGCCCAATTGCAGGGCCCAGATACCCATACTCCCTCCTACCTTAGAGCCCAGCTACGCCCCACCCCCTGCCCAAACACCCATCCCTCTCTCCCCTTACCCCAAGGCTATGTCTACACCGGCAGCTTCTTGCACAAGAACTGTTTTGCGGAAGAGTTCTTGAGCAAAAAGTCTTCCACAAGAGCACGTCTACACTGGCATGTGCTTTTGCGCAAGAGCGTCTATGGCAGTGTGGACGCTTTCTTGCGCAAGAAAGCTCTGATGGCCATTTTAGCCATAGGGGTTTTGTGTGAAAGAAATTTACGTTGCCTGTCTACACTGTTCTCTTGTGGAAGAGCTCTTGTGCAAGAGGGCTTATTCCTTGTGGGGAGAGGAATAACTCTTCCGGAAGAAGCCCTGTTTTCCGACGCTGTATTGTAAATTTACTTGCGCAAGAATGCGCGTGCAGTGTAGACATCCGGCAAGTTTTTGCGCAAGAACAGCTGTTCTTGAGCAAGAAGCTGCCAGTGTAGACGTAGCCCAAGAGTCCAAGGCTCCAGAGAGAGAAACAGCTTGATGCTTGGACCCAGACTCGTATGGAGTTTCTTGCACCTTGCCACCTCCTTTCCCCTAGGCATGCTGGTAACTCTTTCTCCCTCTCCCTCTCCCTCTCACCAGCGGTGCCTTCTATATGCAAGGTTACCAGGGACTGTCTTAAAAATGTCACCCAAAATACAAAACAACAACAAATTCCAGTTTTACAAGGGAACTTCTGTCAGCCCACTATATAACAGATCTCAGATATATGAGACACAAGAGCTGGTATCTATGTTTTCATATACTTCTAAAGATCTCATTTATTGAGAACTGACTTAAGTATTTTATGTTTGGCAACTAGAAGAAGAGAAAACAGGCAGGATCTAGTAAGGGAAAAAGCTGCAATTTTACACACCCATTAGCCTGGTTACTTTTTTCAGGAGCAATATGAGAACTTCCATCCTCTTTCTTTTTTTTTTCTTGCAAAAACTTGTAAAAATGTAGGAGTTACTCAGTAATTTCCATGTTATTTTTATAAGGGAAATAAGAGAGGTAAAAAATGATTTTTAGGTATAATACATAGACATAGTCTAAGCTGCATCCTCAAGGCCAGACGGGTGATACCCAACTTCCCACTGAATAGTGCCTTCCTTACTCCTATTGTTTTCAGGGAAGCAATGCATTATGTATTTTAATGGAGTAAGTGTATTTGCATTCTGATCTTTCCTATGTGGTTTTAATATCTTTCTGTTGGTCACAAGTCTGGGAAAACTGTTACAGAAAGCTTCCGAAAGATTCTAAATTAAATGTGGAGAGGAAGTTTCTGCAGAGTACTGAGACAGAGGTGTTCAGATTTCTCAAACCTCAATCTTGCAAGAAGCTCCATGGGTGCTCGGGCAGAGCTTTGTTGATGTCAGGAGAGCTGCATATGGTTGTAGAGTAGAACAACCAAATAGCAAATGTTAAAAATCAGGACACTGAGAGGACTTGGGGGTAGGAGCAAGGTACTGTGCCAGCACAAATAAATGACAATGGAACTGAGAACTCCCATTAGCTTCAGTGGAGATGCTGAGTGTCTAGCCACCTTGAAAACCAGGCCACAGTTTTAGGTGCCTATTTATGGACTGCAGAGTCTAACTTTAGGCACTAGTCTTTGAAAATGCTGGTCCTAGTCTTTCTAATCCTGGCATGCATTATTAGCCTAATAATGCACTCTCTAGTAGTTTACTGATAGAACAACAACAGATGCCTACATCCTTTCAGTACATATACTGACAACCAGACTTCAAATTAATGACAAAACTTATCCTTCCTCTTGACTTTCAACTGCAGTGTTTTAAAACAACACTTGTTTCACCCATCTTTATAGAGAGGTTGCCCCAGGACACCTTATAGAATATAAGAATTTAAAACCTGATCCAAACCCATTGAAGATCATGAGAGCCTTTCCATTAACTCAATCCCTGGAGCTGATACTCACTGTATCTAGGTTGTATCTGCCCACACTGTTTTGTTTCTATTTTTCTTTTTGTTAGTTTTTTCTTATTTCAAAAATGAAATTCTCTTAACCAGAATGGGTGAAAGATACTGCATCTGCCCCGTTAATTGTGTCATTTCACAGGAACAACTCCAAATGGCTAATTTCTGAGACAGTGATCCAGGTTCTGTTTATCCTGCACTAAATCATTTTACGGGGGAGAAAAAAAGTGACATGGCAGATGTCTATAGTAGGATTAGACAGTAAGGAATGACAGGCATGTGTGAGCAAATATAAAATATCTCAGATGCTGTTTTAGTACAAGACCAAGTGATTTTAGCCACAACTTAATCTGGGCTAACAACCAGAAAGACTTCCATACAAAATACTGCAGAAATCATGGCTAAACAGAAGTCTGGGACTACTAGATATTAATTAATTAATTCTCTCTTCTCCCACCTGAATAAGGTTTTGAATGATTTGAGTGTTCAGTGCAATTATTTCCTAGACTAGTTATTGATGGGGAGTGGGGGGGGGGGGGGACCTTCATTGCTCCTTGCCTATAATCTATTAGTCTAAGGTAACTCTCTTACTAAATAAAAATCCTATGTTTATTTTTTTGGGGGATGCCTTCAAAAGAATATGGGACATACCATAATAACATCCTCACACAGCAAAAAACCTCACTTTGCCCAATATGAAATTTTAATTTGTCTTCCAAAGTAGCAAATAAAACCTAATTAACAAATCTTGGGGAAATCATCATATAAGTATTGCCAAACTCAAGTGTTCAAAAATTATGAGTTAGGTTCCTTGAAAAATAAATTGAAATTAAAAAAACCCTTATTATTTTTAAGCCATTAATAACTTTTGGATTTTACTGTTTTGCCTTGAGGTGTTTGAGTCCTTATAGTTCATGTTTTCCAGATTTTCTCCACAACCACAAAAGCTAGAAACTCACCTTTTATTTTTCATTTTTTTATCACATACTCACAAGATAGTAGGACCTGGGATATTAACAAGCCACAAATATTATGAAGCAATAAAATTGTGAGAGTTGGTAGCACTGCACTATTGTTTGCAGAGGGCAAATGCAGAAAATAAATTTCTAGGCATCCCACAAGTTAAGCCACAGTATTAGCTCCCAAACATATATCTTCCTTTTTACCAAGAATTATTAGCATTATAGCCCCACAAAACACAGAAATTAGCCTTTAGAAGATGTGTTTACCAGCTGAGACCCAATCTCATTTTGTTCATGCTCAAATATTACAGTGATAAGATTCATATGAATAACTAGATTAATAATTATTACAGTAATTACTCTTTTACTTAGCCTCTAGGTTGAAGTTCCCAAGTCAATAACTCACCAAATAGCAGTAAAAAGCACAGAGTTGGTAGAGTGGTACCTACTCACCTCTTCTATTGTGTTAACGTTAATTATGTTTTTCTTATATAAATAACATTCTCTAATACCACCGGCATATTAGCAGTGATTTTTATTTGATATTAATCATTACTGCTTCACTGTACTTTTAAAATACACCAAACTAAAAAAATAGAATTTCCACTTGTGATTACCAGTCTATGTATGTGTTGCTTATTTGTTTTATATGTAACAGGAAGACATATTTGTTTAACTGGAGATGGGCTCAAACCACAAAGTTCTTATCATAACAGTGCAGGCGTGTTCAGATCTCTGTGGGGAATGAAGTTTTAGCCTTATCAGCTGTTGTAATAGGAAGAACACACATTTCATTCTAAGGTAAGGGCTCAGATATACATTTACTATGGACCCTCTGGCTCTAAAAAGAATATTAAAGATTTGTTTTGTAAATCTTTGGTGCCAAAAGCTTAGTACTTGTCAGAAAAAATTCACTTTTGCTTCCATTATCTTCTTTCAGAGATACACCCTGTTAGTCGTCATTTCAGTTAACCATATCATCCATTCCTCTCCCAAGGCACATTTGTTGTAATCATACTTATATTGTTAAGAAGACCTGTAAAATCATTCTTTACTTATGCTGAAGAATGTTACATTATCATACGCTTCCTGATAGTCTGAGAAGCTTTATGATTTAAGATCCAATTCTACCTAGTTTATTTGCATAAGTCCACAAAATGACTACTAGAGCATCAAATGTTTCAGAGCAGGAGCCGTGTTAGTGCTTCAGTTTGTGTTAGAAAGGATTTTTTAACACTATTTTTTACCATAATTTTATGACTATAAGACTCATGCTAAACTTATTAATAAAGGAACTATCTAAATGTAGGGCACCAAATTCATTTACTTTTAGGAGGTTTGAGGGTTTTTCCTGTAGTGACAGGAAGCTACTAAAAATGCTATAGTAATAAAATAAAATAAAAATTGGAATGATAGCGATTAATGGCTGGTGTCGTACCTTGGTGTTCTGTACCTTGGTACCTTCAGTGGTCTGAAGTGTCAGTGTCAGCGTCGTCTGGTCCGGATCATCCTGGTGCGCTCCTGACAGGACCTTTACTCCTTCGGTGATGATAAACTTTCAGTTGTGTGCGTAACAATCGGTACTCCCTTTATCTAGAGTGTTAGACCCCGTGCACTTGGGTCAACACAGGAGATCTCTGAGAGGCCCCGGAAAAGACAGATGCAGGCAAGGTTTGAAATCAATTGAGCAGGTTTATTGTCAAATGCGAAGCTCTACCAGTTGGTAACAGAGATCAGTACAATGTTACACCACTGGGCACTATGGCCCGCGTTGACAAGGTACCAACACTGGGCAGGCCTATTGCCGTATATCAGATATTAACATCAGTTAGTCAAAGTTAAGCTACTGTGCATTCTGTAAGTTTAGGCAATGACACCTGCCGTTCTGGCACCTAGTGCATCCCAAGGTCGGCTGGAGAGCACCCTTTGCGGTGTCCTTTTATAGACAGGTACATACAACTTACATCACTTCTTTACGTACCAGGTTACCACCCTCTGTTGCCTAGTTACCACCCCTCACCTTACGGAAGGGGGCCTCACTTACTATACTTCATGCTGTCAATCTCGACCCAGTCCTGAACCTAGGTCGGTATGTGCATTAGTTTTTGTGGGAGTCTTTGTACCAAGACATTTCTTATTAAGATGTTCCGTTACTCCCTTTTGGCTTACAGTTTGGACTTGGTGCTTCCCTGTGTCCTTCCATGCTTCACCTAACTTACACAATTACATAGTTATCAGTAGGGCCTCTTTCTTGGCTCCTGTGTTCCTGAACCAAAGTCTTGCTCACTAGATTCTAGGCCTGTTGCTGCTTTCATGTTACAGGCCTCTATTCAGGCCTGCTAACTCTATGTTACCGACTCTCAACTTACTACAGCTGGAAGCAATATACCAGATCTGAACTTCTGAGGGCCGTAATCTAATTTTGGTTGTTGAGTGTAATAAGCACCTGCTGTGTGGCACTGGGGGTTTGTGATACAGCCCCAGGCCAAATGAGATGATGTGAGAATCCCTTCTGTCCTTAAACTCTGTGTCTAACTCTCCCGTCATCTGAAGAAGTGGGCTGTGCCCACGAAAGCTCACGATACCATCTACATGTTTTGTTAGTCTTTAAGATGCTACCAGAGTATTTGTTGTTTTTTTAAATTTTTTCAGATTAGATGTTCGTAATTCCACAATGGGACAGACCAAAGCCCTGCAGATGACCACTGACAGATATGGAGGTTAAAAATCTCGAGCTGAAGCTTGACTCATGTTGGGGATGTTTAGATTTCAGCCCATGACAAAGGTAACTGCAAGGTGCAAGTGGATACAAACCCATACTTGGATCTACGTTTTTGGTTTGTGCTGTCTCTGAGCAATTACCCAGAGCGACATCAATCTTCTTATAGACACACCTATGCAATATTGCTGTTAATTGGTTGGGTTTTCAGTACAACTCACTATTTGACCTAACTCTGGCCTCTCTGAAGTTAATGCAACATTGCCATAAACTTTCATGGGAACAAAGTTAGGAAAATGAGGAAGGCTATTGAAAATCCCACCATATATCAGTGCTAACAGGTTAAAGGTTTTCCCCGTGACCCCCTTTTATAACTATATACAGTAAAACTCCAATAGTCCGACATCCAATTGTACGGCACTCCCGATAGTCCGGCATCAAAATGGCAAGAGCCTAGTGAGTGAGCTTCAGCAAAAAACGAGTCACAAGGCAGCAGCAGCAGCAGCTGAACCGAGTGAAACCGGATGGGACCGAGTCAGTCTGCCACTGGCATTGTGTGACGCTGGACAGTGCTTGTGCTACAATAAAAATGGTTAAAAACACTTTATATACAGTATATACTATATATATATATAAAAAACCATCTTATAGTACCTCCTGATAGTCTGGCATATCCGATAATCCGGCACCACCTAGGTCCCAAAGGTTCCAGATTATCGGAAGTCTACTGTAATAAGATTTTGCCCTGTTCATGTAGCCAGAGGCTGTGCTATATACCAGCATTTTACAACATTGCATAGTAATCTTAGTCCTTATTGCAATAGTCAGGTATGCCTATATGATATTGTTTAACATATAAAATATTTACAAACGAGGCGAATGCAGTGAAAATCAGGGATTTCCCTACATCCCCCTTATGGGGGTGTATATCCCCCCTGAATTTCCCCCAAACCTGCCCCCCCCCCAGTTTTGTGAACTAGTTACATGCCAATTTAGTGATTGTTTGGAAATTTGAATTGAAATTGAAACATTAATACACGCTTTAAAAGCATATACAGTGTATGATAAGATATGTGTATCTGAAAAAGTATAATAGATTTGAAAAGTATGAACATAGACTAGCTTCCTTATACAGCTGTTGTTTTTTATGACAATGTCAGTGCATTAATTTTGGTGATGTTGGCCAACCTAATCATTTCAAATTATGATTTGTAAGCAAAGTCAAAATGAGCTCTCCCTGACAGCTAGTGATGAGCTAGGGGCTGGGGGGAAAGGCTTCAGGACCATACTGTATTTACATTCACACCTAATCTACCTAGGTATCCAGCAAACAGAGCTGTGTTGCCCAAGTGATAGATTCTGGCTGGGGTTGGGTTACAAATCACTTGAATGCGGGGGGGGGGGGAAGGGGGAGTAGGAGGGGCAAATGAAATGTTGTTGTTCTTACTGTATGAGTAAAGGGGAGTAGAACTGTACTTAACCTGTACTGATTGATGGCATCAAGAGAGAGGGTGGGGACAGGTGTTTTGCTTGATGGTCTGTCTGAGTCACAAGTACTATTTGACCTGCCCCTCTCCACTGTTTAAAGACAGAGCTGATTAGGCTCCATACATAGTCATTTGTTTTATTAAGTGACCACTACAGCTGAAATCACTGATAATCAGGTCTAAGTGCTTAGTCCTGCTGTGGGGATAGTGTTCCTGTGAGTACAGTGTTTTTGTGTAAGAGACAGCCCAGACTGCACTAGCAGTGAGGTTTCCCCATTGAGAGCTCAGCTGAAATCTCTGAGAGCTGGGTGGAACCGCAAGAGACCAACTCGCAGAGGTCACAGTGGCAGGTGACAGCAGAAGGTGACGGCGCAGGGCCATTGGCAACAGAGCGATGGAGTGAACAGTGGCACAACGAACAACAGTGGCCAGAGCGAACAGTGAGCAGCTGGAGGAACAAGCAAGGTACCTTCTTGCCCCCCACCTGGGAGGTGTACTCACGTGAAAGCACCTCTGAACTCTTAGGCTATGTCTACACTCGCGGCTTCTTGCGCAAGTATGGCAGTTCTTGTGCAAGAATCTGCAGAGCGTCCACACTGCCCGCCTGCTCTTGCGCAAGGAAATTTACAGTACGGCGTGGTAAGAGAGGGCTTTTTGCGCAAGAGCTACGCTCTTTTTTAACAGGTGTAAGCCCTCTTGCGCAGGAGCTCTTGCGGGCAGTGTGGACACTCGGCAGGGATTTCTTGCGCAAGAAAGCCCTATGGCTAAAATGGCCACCAGAGCTTTCTTGCGCAAGAGAGCGTCCACACTGCCATGGGCACACTTGCGCAAAAGCACAGCTCGCACATGGCAGTGTGGACATTTTCTTGCGCAAGACTTCTTGCACAAGAACCCTTGCGCAAGATGTTCTTGCGCAAGAAGCCGCGAGTGTAGACATAGCCTTAGTCTCCACTGACCAAGGACAACACCGGTGAATGGGGTGAGGTGGAGGGAAAAATGAGGGTCACATTAAATAAACATTTGTTTGTTGGACTATATTTTAGTGACTTTGCTCCAGAATGCTAGATTTGTGACTGGGAATGGAAACTTACATAAATGTATTTCTTAGTAGGCCAAGATTTTTAAAATGCATTATTTGCCAAGGTTGTTATCTCACATCGTTGCTATCCTGAGAGGTCATTATGTTGGGGAGTTTCTGTACTAAAATTTTTTATTATTATAATTAATTTTTACATAAGAATGGTCATACTGGGTCAGACCAGTGGTCCATATAGCTCAGTATCCTGTCTTCCGACAGTGGTCAAGGCCAGGTGCTTCAGAGGGAATGAATAGAACAGATAATCAAGTGATCCATCCCCTGTTGCCCATTCCCAGTTTCTGGCAACAGGCTAGGGACACTCAGAGCATGGTATTGCATCCCTCCCCATCCTGGCTAATAGCCACTGATGGACCTATTCTCCAGGAATTTATCTAGTTCTTTTTTAAATCCGGTTATAGTTTCGGTCTTCACAGCATCCCCTGGCAAAGAGTTCCACGGTTGACTTTATGTTGTATGAAGAAGTACTTCCTTTTGTTTTTTTAAAACCGGCTGCCTATTAATTTCATTGGGTGACTGCTAGTTCTTGTGTTATGTGAAGGATTAAATAACATTTCCTTATTCACTTTCTTCACACCAGTCAAGATTTTATAGACCCCCTATAATAATCCCCCCTTAGTCATTTCTTTTCTAAGCTGAAAATTCCCAGTCATTTTAATCTCTCCTCCTGTTTTATACCCCTAATCATTTTAGTTGCCCATCTATGTACCTTTTCCAATTACAATATATCTTTTTTGGGATGGGGTGACCAGGTCTGCACACAGTATTCAAGGTGCGATCCTTGGCTGTTGTCTTAAAATTACTCCAGCAGTTATTACTGGCTTTGGAAAGTATCTACCAAGATGGGATGGATCTAAGTAGTGAGGCTGGTGGATTACTTTTACTGCTACGTTCAGAGAAGACTATTGTAATTCTCTCTCTCGTAAATCTACTGTTGAAACCACTGGGTCATTAAACAATGCCATCCAGGCATCTGCTACAACAGTAGTAGATCTTTGTCCAGCAATAGAAGCTACATTTGGATCAATCAGAGAGCTATCCATTGAAAAAGTACTGGAAGAAGCAAAGATTTCAGGCCACAAGTTGACTAATGAAGGCATTTATATTGAATCCTTAAGTGAAGAGGACAAGAAATGTTTGTTAAGACAACTGAAAAAGTACACAGACTTGATTCTTAAAAATCTACAACAGCAACTTCTAGATTCTACTCAACCTCTATGTAGCTTTTACAGATGCCTGTCCTATAAAACACCGACAGTTGAGTGGAGTGAGGGACTACCAGCAATGGGGCTGCCATGTGCTCAGGACAGAATAGAGAATTTGAAGACAGAGTGGAATATCATATGACGAATGAATGACGATTTGACTTCAACTTCTTTTTTATCATCACTAGTGGCTCGACCGGATCTTTGTGCTATGTTTCCTGGGATGAAAGAATTAGGAATTCATCTCTTGCTACTCCCAGTCACAACAGCTACAGTTGAGCATTTTTTTTCATCATTAAATAGAATTTTTTGTTCTGAAAGAAGTCGCCTTCTGTCTGATCATGTGAATGAACTAATGAGCATATCAATTGAAGGAATAGAAGAAGCGGACACACGAGAAGCCACCGAAGATGAACGCATTGCATTCGAGAAGTTCATTAACAGAGTTGTGCAAAATTATAACAAGAAACCAAGAAGAATGTAGACGTAGTGCTTCATAGAAGGCTTGAGTAGCCAACTTTAACTGTGGTGACTTACAGCCCACCTTCACCCTCACGGTCTCACCCCTCATTGGCCCTGATCCCCCTTCCCCGTAAATTCGAATACCCCCCCTAATTTCAATTCCTGGGGAAAACACGGAGAGCGAAATGCAATCACTCATTTAATGAGGCCTGTTACTGCAGCAGCAATCAGAAGCACATTAAACATCATCTTTTAATACAAAGATTGCCAAATAAATACCAAGATCCTTGTGCTATCTGATCTATATCTGCTGACTTATCTAAAGTGAAATTACAATGACTTGCAAAGTATCTTTTTTGATGTCCTTTTGGAAAAGGACAGCTGTCGCTGAATGTGGAAAAGACAACTACATAAATGCACACAAATATCTCTGGAAAACTGCAAAACTTAAGAGAGACAGTGAAATGTGTATCTCATCTGTATTACATGTACTATCTATATAAGTAATGCTAGTTTGGGATTGTATTGTTAGGAGAACACAGCTGTTTCAGACAGCCTTTGCAATCACTTACCCTAAGACTATGCAGAAACAGCTTCTTTTATTCAGTACACCTTGGAAAATGTTGGCCTTCCCTTCCAACAGGCACCTAAACTTATACTTAAATTCTTATCTGCTACATCTGATCTTAAGAAGAGGGGGAGGACCTGCAGCTCCCATTGCAGCGCTCATAAAATATGCATTGCAAATTTAAAATATACCTGACCCAGCACAGATCTCATATTGGTACATGCACACGCTATGCTATATGTCCAAACACACAATGCAGAGCAATATTTACTCTTATCACGGTTCAGTAAAATCCCCACGGTTTTGTTAATTTCTGATTTGCATTGGTGTTCATGCAATTGCCATTTCCATCCTGACCTATAGCAATCTCTTTACAATTTTAAGCCATTCTTTGTGGAAATCATTGTCTTTTAGTTCACAATCATTCAGCCAGCGTTATTTACGAGTCAAGTTGTTTACCAGATTTCCCTAGGCTCTTGGTATTTATTCAGCGTTCATTGTAATAAGAAGTGATGTTTAAATGCTTTATGGATTGGTGCAGTAACAAGTATAGTTTTTAAGGGAGTGATTTTATTTCACAGCATTCATTCAAGTTTGAGCACTTTGGCCTTAATGTGCAAATATACGGATGAATCAGTGTGTAATACACTGAATATTGCAGAATGGTATTGCAGCAGTGAACCTGGAGGAGGTACAAGAAGAAAAATGAGAGCAGATTTGGTCTTTGTCTGTACGGGTATATGGCCAATAACATCATGAGCTAGTTTTATGGTATGTGTCCAGTAGTATGGGTTCACGTATAGAGTAGATCAGTGGTTCTCAATGCGAGGCCTAATTAGCACACAGCTCCCAGCTGCCTAGCCGCCCACCCCCTATGTGGTAGGTTCCTGGCTGCCCTGCTAAGCTTGCCAGGCATCCATTTTTTAACTTGAAAACCTGGTCAAAAAGGGATCCCGGTAGCTCCCAATCAGAAACTCTGATCAGGCCATGAAAAATCCAGTTGGCAGTGCAGCACGGCAGGCAGTTTTCCTGCCCAGCACTGTGTGGCGCCAGGGAAGCTGTCAGCATCTCCCTCTTGCTCATAGGTGCAGGAGCAGCCTTGCAAGCTCCATGAGTTGTCCTGTCCTGGAGCCCACACCCTCAGCACAGAGTCTGTTCCCTCCTCACTCCCCAAACCCCTGCCCCGGCCTGGAGTCACTTCCTGCAACCTGAACCTCTCATTTGTGGTCCCACTCTGGAGCCTGAACCCCCAGACCAGAGCCCAAATCCCAACCCCCTGTTTTAGCCTGGAGCCCCCATGTAGTAACATTTATGTTATAATAGTTCGATAGGTATTGGATAGGCTGTTTATGTTATATCATTAGTTGTTTAAGGAAGTAATAGAATGTTTAGAATAATATGGCATTCAGTTTTATAGGTTGTATCCTTCCAGCCATCCTTTTTGACTAGCAGGAGGGAACTATCTGATGCCATTGGTAGATATGGCTCAGGTAAGCTGTTAGTGCCTACTCTGATGCTAAGGCAGGAAAAGACCAGAAAGGTCCTTGTGACTTATTACGGTCATTCCTTTATTTTTAGGTTGATGTGGTATTCTTTTTTATTGTACAGAGAGCTTACAATAGCTACCTTGTACTTCTCAGACAATGTATTGTACTATGATTGTATGCTACAAAAAAACTGTGCTCTTTGTGAAATTGTTTGTGTGAGTACAGAATGCATGCACCATGGGAGATGATCAAGGCCGATGGTCAAGGTCAGAGAGAGAGATTTGAAGGCATCATAAGATTATCAAATGCACCCATTGTACCTGATGCCGAACAATGCTGAAGCTGAGGCAAGCACCTCCACAAACACAAAGATAATGGATACAACCAAAACCAGAATGTGGCATCTTCCAGAGATGGTCATCGGAAATGCTGGTGAGGATGAGGATGAAAATAATTCTGTGATAAACACTCATTAAAGAGTAACTGATTACAACATGACAGTGCAAACCCCATAGATTTGAATGGGAAAGAACTACTATAGACATGGGGTGTTTTGTCATGGGACTTTGGGTTCATCTTGCAAAGCCTCAGAACATTGGAATGTGACTGACGCAACCTGGCTCCTCCACTCAGGCCCGATCTAATAGGCCATTAGATTGGTCCAAGCTATAGGCTGGTAACTGTAACAATGTTGGCAGGAGAGGTTGTGTGTGTGTTTGTGTGTCTATGTGCATGAATGCATATGCAGCTTTTTATGCTGTATTTTCAATATACACTGGGTATTGCTTTTTCCCCCTGAAAAAGATCCCATGTGCCTCTTTTAAGCATAAAACCCTCCCACACTCTGAATCCCTTGGCCTCAACTCCCTCCTATATCCCAAGCCCCTCATCCCCAGACCCACGCAAAGACTGTGCCCCCTCTCACATCCCAACTCCCTGCCCCAGCCTGATGGAAATGAGTGAGCAACTGAAAGAGGGGGAAATGAAGTGAGCGGTGGCAGGGCCTGAGAGAAGTGGCAAGGCAGGAGTGTGGCTTCATGGCAGAGGCAGGGCAGGGGAGGGTTTTTGCTTTTCTGTAAATAGAAAATTGGCAACCTACCTGCCATGTGGTGGGCTCTAGGGTCCCAGCTGCCAAGCCCAGTACCCAGGGTTCCACTCCAGCTCCCTCTAGGCAGCGGGAGTCTGTGAAGATTAGGGAGAGTGCTGGGGTTCTCAACCTGTGGCCCAGATAACATACCATGTGCCGCATATACAGCCCACAACGATAAATAGGTTGAGAACCACTGGTGTATATTTATTGTTATTGATTAATTTGGGGCCTGATCCATAGCCCATTGATTCCTTTCTCTTATTATTTTGTTGGGGAAATTAAAAAAAAATGAACAGGAGAAAATGTTATGCCCCTGGAAGTATTCTACTTCAGATATTAGTCACTCCAAAAGGGAGGCTAGGTGATTCATTACAGCAACTTCTCTGACCATCAGTGAAGTTGCTGTAATGAATCACCTAGCCTCCCTTATGGAGTGACTAATAAGAAATACATGGTGATAAAAATAATCCACACCTTCCCGTACCGTGAAGCAAATTGTTCTTTATATTTTTCAGGAATACGTGAGCAATTACAGTCAATTAAGGGGAGATTTCCAAAAAAAGATTCAAAGCACAGTTTGGATGCCCAACTTCCATTGCCATTCAATGAGAGCTGAGTGCCTAAACACCCTGGTGCCTTTGAAAGTCTCCCCCCTAAGGATATGTCTCCACTGCCTGCTAGCTTACAGCAGCATGCTGAGTACGTATACTGCATGCCCCCTAGCTGTGTTGACAGTGAAGCACTGCTTAGGTGAGTACAGATCAAAGGTGTCAGTACCTTGGGGTATGTCCCCTACATGGTCCTCCATACTCCCAAGCAGTGCCTCCCATGTCTATCGAATTATGGTTATTTGTAGAAGTATAATGTCCCGCTGCCTCCTTGCTGCTGGAGTCTTTCCCTGCCACAGGGAAAGACTCCAGCAGGCAGAAAGGCTCTAGCAGGGTTCCTGCTGCCAGAGCCTTTCACAGTCCTGTGTGGCTACACACTGCAGTGTGGACCCAGTCTGCTTTTCACTGTGCTCATGTCGCTACACATACCCCACATGCTGCCATAAGTATAGAAAAGGCCTAAAAGTGTATATTACAGGGAAACCATTTCTACAGATTACTTCATTCTTATTTGTACATGTTCCTTTTTTGATCAAATTAACTAGTGATTTTACTAACAGCTGTGAAAAACCTCCATATGTTCACTTTCAATTTTACTTGATTCAGATTAATTAGGCCTTCAATTTTACCTTTCCTCCTCCACAATCCAACTAAATTTTCCTTCTAAACAATTATTATCTTCAACTTGTCTTAATTATGTTTAGAATGATCTGTTCTCATCTACATTTTATATAATAAAGTCTCTTTTCCAGTCATGCATAACACCTATTAAAGCAAATGGGATTATGACCAAAACCAAGAGTAGATTAGCACCATAATTTTTAAATAGGCAAACCTATTACCACCAAAATTGTACTAAGCAAATAATACTTGATTAAGAAATAACCCTCCCCCCATCTTGATGATTTTCATTTTGGTCTAGACTATGGAATCTCAAAGTGCTTCCTTGCTTGTTCCAGGTTTGTAGATTGCAAGGCCGGAGATGACCCTCTCAATCATCTAATTTAACATAACATTGGCCCTAATTCCTAGAACATAAAACATCCAATCTTGATTTAAGGACTGTCTATGATAGGGGATCTATGATGATACTTGATAAATTATTCCAATGGTTAATTACTCTCATTTTGAAAAATTTATGACTTGTTGCTAGTCTGAATTTGTCTAGCTTTAACTTCCAATCATTTGATCATACTATGCTTTTCTCTGCTAGATTGACAAGCCCATTCTTAAATATTTGTTCCAGAGGTAGATAGTTATAGACTGCAATCAATCATCATTACTCTTTTCTTTGTTAAACTAAGTAGAATTGAACTCTTTGAAAAGAAGGCAAGTTTTCTAATCCTTTAATCATTTTCATGACTCTTCTGTGAATCCTATCCCATTATTAATATCCTTTTTGAGTTGTGGGCATCCAAATTGGACACAGGATTCCTGCAAAGGTTGCAGGAGCAAAAAAGCAAAGGCAAACAAGTCATTGGGATTCTTGCCATTGACTTGAATAGTGCCAGAATTTCATCCACAACTAATGACAGTCACTGCCCCTAAAGAGTAATCATTCACTATCCAAAAATCAGTCACCAAGTTGCACCAAAAAGAAAAGCTGAGAGAGGAAGAAACTTCCCTGTATCACTTCACTGGTCAGAAGCTGTTTAAGGTTAATTTAGTGCTAGGGAGATGTTCCAGATTAATGCCCCTTAATATTGAAGACCACAGGGCCAATAACAATGGAGGCTACCAAAATGCTCGATCTCTGACCTGGACGGACCACAATTAAAGTTGAGAGAACTTCTGGCTGCATACCTCTCCAGTCCTTCGCTTGTCTGAGGTTAGGAGAGCCACAAAAATGCCTGTTTTGATGGTGTTTTTCCATGATGGGAATTTCATTTAGAGAGGTTCCGGGTGAAGCCTAGACTGCTGAGGACTAGATTGGAACAAGTTGGAATGGCGGAAAAATCATTGCTGAGTGAAACAAAGTATCCTTCCTTGTCCTGCTCCAAGTTGAAATTCTGACCTATCGAAATCAATGATATGACTCCCATTGATTTCAATGAGTCCAGGAGTCCATCCCCAGAACTTATGTCCAATGCCACCCGCAGAGCTCCCAAACCCTGCTAATCCTGGGTGTGAAAGCCAGGAACTGAACAAAGGTCTTTCCCATTGCAGTACACACTAGTCCTACCAGTAGGGCTGGTTCAAGCAGTTAATACTTCTATTTTTATTAATGTGATTTAGGTTATATGTAGTTACAGTTAGGTTCATTAACACCATGTACTTAAAAAAAAAGCATGGTACTCTTTCATGAACAAGATCTTTCTGAGAGTTTTCAAAACAAACTTCTCAACTCCTCTTGTGAATTTTAGCTTTGACATTACTTTTTTCCTTTCATAAATACAGTTATTATTATAAAGTCTGGATTTCTTTATCATAGCTCACATGCAATAAATATCAGTTACTAAAAGGAAAATGTAAGTTCAATGATATGGTGAAAGAGCTTCACTGGAAAATTTACAAATTAATAGGACTTATAGATTTATCTATCATCAAGGAAAGGAACTGTATTTATGCCACAGAAAGCCTGAACTTACTTTTTTATTCATAGACATTACATTTTACAAGCCTATAGGCTTTTTTTTAAAGCATTAAATGTAGATTTGTGTAAGTGTATCATTATTTTCTATATCAAGCAATCTAGAATTACTTGCATTTTATATTTCAAAGGGTTTTGAAACGCAGATCATGCTTCGCAATTTACAGACCGTTACAGCTCACACTGGATTTTATTTAAAATTGAGATTTTAGAACATGACATTCCCTTTCAGATCCACTCTGATTTTTCCCCTTGTACAATAAAGATGCCAACAGTAAGATTAAGCTTTGCCAGTAACGAATTTAGTGACATTTGAGTATTGTGTACCACCTAGTGGCTATGAGTGGCAGTGCAGCATATGTTTCCGCTATTAATTTAGTTACAGAAAGACCATTTATTAGAATTACTAGGGGGCTGCACCCACTGCCCTCTACACTTGCCAACCCTCCCCGGCCATCTTTGCAGCCAGAGAGCCTGATGACTTCATTCTGTTGCACAGCAGGAAAAACCTTTTTATATATAGAGAGAGTTAAAAATTGGTATTTTGAAAAAAGTCTGTTTTCCTTCTCAAACAGCCTCCCTGGAGTGGATATTTAACTTTTGTATACTGACCGACTAACAAACCTTATTTGTACTATCTGCCAGAAATACAGGATTTTATTACCCACTGTGTCATAGTGTAACATGCTTTGTCTAAACTAGCTTTTTAAACATCAGTATTTAGGTACTTTATAAAAACGTGAAAATATGAGATATTTCAACCAATAGTTTTATACATATTTTTAAAGACAGTAATTTAGAGCCATCAGAACCAAAGAAACAGACTTCTTTTTTTCTTAAAAAAACTAAACAAAATGAAAACAAAACAAACAAACAGATCTAAGAGCCTCCCTGGAAAAGAAAAACATTTTACTTATTTATGTAAATGCCCATTTCCTTCTGCTCCCTTCCCTAGGTGTGAATCATAGACTCATAGAACTGGAAGGGACCTCTGCAGGGCATCAAGTCCAGTCTACTGCACTCATGGCAGGACCAAGCACCATCTAGACCAATTGGTGGGGAACCTTTTTTGGGTCAGGAGCCACTGACCCACAGAAAAATCAGTCGGGGGCTGCACACAAAGTGAGAAGCAAAGTGAGAAGCCCCTGACTGAGAAGGAAAAAAGACACTCCTCATATTCCCCTCGCACACCAGAACCTAGGGGCAGCCCAGGCTAGTAGATTTTTTTGTGCTCCAGCCTTGTGAATGGGTGGCAGGAGGGTTAGAGTGCCAGCACAGACTCCCCAATATGGGGGGGATCCCTGAGCCTCAGGGGCTGGATCCAGACAAGCCAGGGGCCACATCTGACCCTCGGGCCTGAGGTTCTCCACCCCTGATCTAGACCATCCCTGACAGGTGTTTGTCTAACCTGCTCTGTGATGATGGTGTGATGGATAGGAGGAGTGTTGGCCGGCACCCGGTGACTAAAGGTTTAAACTTAGGTAGCTAGCAAGAGTGTGGGCAGGGGGCCAGAAGAACCAGTAGGATATAGTACTGAAATCTGAATTGCATATAGACACCTGCTGCCATTTCTCTTTGTGTAAGTTCTAAGTTAAGGGCAGGAGGAAGCAACATGCAGTAATCAGAATTACCATGCCCTGTTTGTGGGATTGGAGCAAATCCGGTTGTATCTTAGGGCTTGGCTATATACGATAGATTGAGAAATGTGTCTCCACAATATTCCAACATCTTTATGGCTAACCTTAACCAATGTTTCCTCAGCTCCTGTCCCCAACATCCTTACTTTATTTACGCTACATCAATGACATCTTCATCATATGGACCCACGGAAAAGAGACTCTTGAAGAATTTCACAAGGATTTCAACAACTTCCACCCCACCATCAACCTCAGCCTAGACTAGTCCACACAGGAAATCTACTTCCTGGACACTACAGTACAATTAAATAATGGACAAATTTCCACCACCCTATACTGGAAACCCACCGACCGCTACACTTACCTTCATGCCTTCAGCTTCCATCCCAGACACATTTCTCAATCTATTATATACAGCCAAGCCCTAAGATACAACCCGCTTTGCTCCTATCCCACAGACAGAGACAAACACCTACAGGATCTATATAGAGCATTCCTAAAACTGAAATACCCACCTGGAGAAGTGAAAAAACAGATTGACAGAGCCAAAAAAGTACCCAGACATGAACTACTTCAAAACAGACCCAAAAGAGAAAATAACAGAATTCCACTTGTTGTTATGTACAGTCCACAAATTAAACCCCTCCAACGCATTATACACAATCTACAACTTATCTTGGAAAATGATCCTTCACTCTCAGAGGCCTTGGGGGAAAGGCCTATTCTTGCTTACAGACAACTCCCCCCCAACCTGAAACAAATTCTCTCCGGTAATCTTGCTACAGAACTACATCATAAACATCCAGGAACCCAGCCCTGCAATCAGCCTCGATGCCAACGCTGGCCACATATCTATACAAGCAAATTCATTACTGGAACCAGCCACATAAGCCACCAAATCAGAGGTTCATTTAACTGCACATCCAGGAATGTAATCTATGCCATCAAATGCCAGCAATGCCCCACTGCAATATATATTGGACAAACCGGACAGTCCCAACCGGAAAGAATTAATGGACACAAATCAGATATCCGTAAAGGGAACATACAAAAACCTATTGGGAAACACTTCAATCTGCCTGGGCATTCATTAACAGATCTTCAAGTGGCTGTTTTGTTACAGACCAATTCCACAAGCCAAATACACAGGGAAGGACTGGAACTACAATTCATTCACAAGCTTGATACCCATGCTAATAGTTTAAATAAAGATACTGGATGGCTGTGACATTAGCAACCTACCAAACAATGAAGGTACCAATGGTTCTTGTCCGTATAGTATCTGGTGTTAGTACTCTTCCTCTCTAATTACCTACTAAGAGTTCTTATCTGCCTCTTTTGACTATCCAGTCTTTAGGTGCTTATAGACTATTTGTTTTTCCTGTTACATTCCAGCTCAGCTTTCCCCTTGATATTTTTATACCCACTGCCTCTTCTTGTTTCCCCCCTCTCCCATTTTTTTCCTTTCCCTCCCCTCCCTTCTCCCCTATGTATTGTAAAGCAGTTAGGTTGCTTTTGTAGATAAGGATTATGTGGATAGGCCTAGCTCATGACATTTGCATGATTATATTTCAAAGAAAGCTTACATAGGTGTTAATGGCTTAAGGTACAAAGAAAAGGATTCTTTTAACAGATTTTTTGAAGTATTATAGATATCAGAAGACTCTTATCTTTATTTTTTAAAATATCTTGTGTTACTAATTAATACATGGTAAATTGTTAAAAAGGAAAGAACTTTGCTATGGAATCTGTTTATTTGTTTGGCCTTTCAGTTAGACAAGTTATTTCCATTAAAACTTAGAATTTGGTTGGGGAGGGGCATTAAGGCCAGATCTTTTTTATATGGTATAGTTAAGGCTCTTATGAGTCAATGGGCAAACTAGGTGTGATGCTAGGTGCATTGTAGGATGAAGACTGTATTTGCAAGCTCTTTAAAAATGGATCTGTCTACAAACTCATGGCAGGGCCAAGCCCCATCTAGACCAATTGGCCATGTATTAAAATACTGCTCTAGAGTTTCTACTCTTTGAGTTGGTGACACACAAAATGTGTGAAAGTTTCAAACAAGCTAAATCTGTGCTTGCAGGTCTGTTTCACTTGCATGGTGATCCTAAACATTCATTTAAAATACTGTAGCCAGACAGAACCCCCTTCCTCCCTCTGACATCCTTGAGAACGAAAATCTGTCTTCAAAGGCTCCAGGGCCTCCAGAGGTGCTGGAATAACAATGGCCCTGGATGCTAGACAGGAACCCGATAACAGCAGCAATTGGGCCAGCAGGTGATCGCGGCCTCGGGCTGCTCTTGGCTGGTACCAGTAATTGATACGCCTACACACCGTCCCAGAAGAGGAATTTGCCACCCCATCAGAAAGCATGTCCGGCCCTAATGATTTAGTTACCTCCACCTCACAGGTGCAAATTAAGCTTTGGACCCCCTGTGGGAATGGGCGTTACAAAGACGTTCCAACTTAATTGGCATTTTAATGACAAGAGAAGCGTCTACGTGACCACAGGGGTATAAAGTGGGGCCCTGTGCCCCACTCTAATTGGAGATCCACCCATATACCTGCTGGTCAGGCGGTCTTGGACCCCCGAGACTTTAGGGACGCCTTCATCTCGTATCGACTGCTTCCCATTGGGACTGAGAGAAACCCTGGCTTCGCCAGAGTAAGGATCGCAGGGGTGAGAATATACCTGCTAGGTGTCTGTTTGTGTGCATTCAATAAGAGCTCAGGGAACCAAAAGGGTTCCATGGTACCTTTAAGTGACTGTTATTGTATTGTCTTTGTAGTGACTGTGTTATCTGTAACACAGCAGTATCATTTAACAGCTAAGCTTGCCTTGTAACAATAAAATAGTAACTGTTTAAGCTTTAACCTGACTCCTCCTGTTGCTGTAACAGAACCAAACACAATCAAAAAGAACCATAGCCGGTCAGGGTAAACACAGTAAGAGCTGAGCGTTGAGTCGTGCCGCCTCCATGGGGCAGACTCTTGGGGTGCCCGTCAGCCTCCCTGGCTGCCCGCTGCGAAGGGACTTTTGTCCTAGCAGTCGAAGTCTCGGGTGTAACGAGCTCTCTCTCTGCACCACCTCGGGGCACCCATCAGCCTCCCTGGCTGCCCGCTGTGAAGGAACTCTGTCCTAGCAGTCAAAGACTCGGGGTGTGATAGGGCTCACAGACCACTCACTACCCCGGCCACCGGCTAAAAAATACCCATCACTAACCACCTGATATTTTACTTCATTTCCTATTTTCACATTTGTGGCTTTATTTGCTTTCCGTGTTGCTATATTACTTGTTTTTACTGTTCAAATTTAAAGAGTTGACATCCCAGAGAAACTGTATAAGCCTGCGTGTATCCCTTTGTCTCTCCCTTCCAGTATAAGTAAATATTGTATTCATATTTGCAAGGAGAGCATCACTGTTTCCAGTTGACTCAGATTGCTTTAGCATCTTAAAGCTGAACTATATGTGGATAAGACACATTTCAGTGTGTTTACTAGCTTGCGTTGTTAGAAAGGATGATAAAATACATGTAGTCCCAGGGTAGTGTTAATTTTTTTATTTGATATTAAATAAACATCATAAACACTGCTCCTTGTTAATTATCCCTTGTTTTAAAATTGTCTTCCATACCAATGAGCTGTTTAAAATATATATATTTATATCTAGATTTTTTGTTTGTGCTGGTGGTACACATAAGAAAATTCAACTCACTCCAGGATAAAAAATGTTAGAGGGAACCCTGCTTATTACTACAGTGTTTGTATTTCTCAATTGTGTTTCATACACCTTAGACTACTAAATACTGTTTCTGGTGGAAATGTATGGCCAGCCTCAGCCTATGTACTGTTATTTCGTAAATTATGTTGAATGATCTTGAGACACAATGTTGCCAAGTTATCAGCTCTGCAGCACAATGTATTGCTTTGTGGATTTTACAGTTGTAACAGTGGCAACATCACCTTACTTTTCTCCTTATCAAGCAATTAACTATCAGGTGAATCCAAAGTATAATTGTAGTATGCAACAAAATGGCTGTTATTTTAGAATGAAGTACCATGAATTTCCCACACGGTGCGCTACTTTCAAGAGCAAAAATTGAAGTGGGTGATATTAAGTTAATAGGTGTTAGGGCATTTCTCCCTTATATATTTCTGTGTAGTCTAATTTAAGGGCCTACAATTATGAGCGCGCGTAGGACCTACAAAGAGTTTAATCCGGCCCTGGTGCAGCTGGTCGTTTCAAGAGTTCAGTAGCCGGAATCACTAAACCAGTAAGCCTTATGCTTACAATTATGCTTACCAGTTGCCAGTTAAATATCCCTAACCTTCAGAGCTATTAGACTACTGCTAAGGCGTATAATGTTAATGTAAAGTAAGGGCTTTGCAGGACCTTAGTCTTTCTATATGAGAAGGCCTCATAAATTACCTTGAAATAGATTCTCTCTTGCCAACCACCCTCACTGGAGGGTGCCAGTGTTCCCTCTAAGTTTTTCCATCCAAGAGGGGAGTGAGTTTTGTCATGTGCACCAATATTGAGGTCATGTGCGCTTGTGCAGATGTGTGCCACCATGGTGCCTGCCAATTATAAAAAAAATCCTATATATAATATATATATATTTAAAAAATGTTGTGGAAGAAGAAAGAATACTAAAACAAGGGATAATTAATAAGGGGCGTTACTTTAAATGTTTATTTAATATGAAATCAAATAAAAAGAAAATTAATAAGTTATCTGCTCTTGTTGTCTTTTCCAGGAAAGTAAAATTGAAGGCACTGCAGCCTGAGCTGGCAGGGACTGGGTTGGGCTGTTGGGCTAGATGTTTTAAATTTTTTTCAACAACTGGCTAAAGGTTATTTAGTGGGCTCATTTCTGAACACTTTTTTGTGCACATATTGCTCCCTATTACCCAAGAAACAGGATTTTTTAAATATATATTTCAGTTCTGTTTACATATCTCAAATCTTTCAGACAATTTGTTTTGCCATTCATCCAAGCTGGTGTGAGTCAGTTCTGGGGAAAGATCGATGAATGAAATCCTTCTACATATTTTATTCATTTATTTTTACTTCTGCACCTAAGAAATGTCTGAATAACATGAGTGGACAGCAAGCTTTAGCATTTTAGCACCAAGTTAGCGCAGTCTCATTCTCAGATCTAAATTGTTCTCTGTTTTATAGGTGCTTCCTGCCTTGTTCTCTGAACAGCAGCCAAGCAGCTGGGGTTACCTGGGAGGGAAGGAGTGTGGAGGGGAGAGGGAGGTGCCGCTTTTACTCAAAGCAGCTTAGCACCTGACAGGGCCGCCTGAGGGAGGGTATGGAAGGAACTGGGAGCTGCCCCCCTTTTATTCACAGCAGCCCAGCACCTGGGGTTCCCTGGGGGGGGGGGGGGTGGAGAGGATAGCAAGCTGCGGCTGCTTTTATTCAAAAGCACTGACAGCCCAACACATGGGGCTGCTAAGGAGGGGAAGGGAGCAGAGGTGACAGGGAGCTGCTGCTGGCTTTTATTCAAAAAACATCCCAGCACATGGGGCTGCCTGGGAGGGGGCATGGAGAAGGGGTGCTGCTTTTATAAGCAGTCATATTCATTGATGGCAGCCCAGCTGCTGTGTCTGGCGGAGGAGGAGAGGGGTGCCGCTTCTACAAGCACAGTGACAGCAGCTGGAGTTACCCACGAGAGTTGGATTCTCAGAGTCAACTCTCCCTCTGCCTCCCAGCCCCCTAGTGACTCCCTCCCACCACGCCCACTAACTTACCTTTTTCCACCACCCCCATCTATAGGGTCAGCAACCAAGAGAAGATAGCTAATTAGTGCAGGCATGCTGTGCAGCTGCTCAGCCGTGCACTTACAGGGACTTATGGTAGGTGCCCAAATTCAGTGACTTTTATATAACATTGAAAGTTCATGAGGAGCAGAGGCTGGTGAATGTTGGCATGCTCTCCAGCTCCTATTGTCAAGTTCCTGAATGAGCTGTAAAACACTGAATGCAGCAAGGGTTCTCCTTGGAGTGGTCCCCGTGGGTGCTCCACTCTGGGTGCTGGTGTGTCCTCGCGCCGGCGACCGGAGACTTTTCTAGCCATTTCTGCCGCACCGCGCAGGCGCCGTGGCGCCCTCTGGTGTCGTTGGAATTGAAGGGCGCCTGCACGCGCGGCTCCTCAGCATCCTCTACCTTCCTCGGCAGCAGACGGAGCCCTCTGTTCTCCTTACTTTCTCAAAAAAATAGTTAAATACCTCGTTTTATTCCCTTAGTTACCTCATCATCCAATTTCTTTAGCCCTATTCGCCTCCCCTGTCTAGTTATTTAAAAAAAAAAAATTCTCGTTGCAGCTTGCCGCTTTTCCCCAACCCCTCATGCCCGGCTCGCCGGGCTCCAAACGCTGCGAGTCATGTCGGGATGTCATGCCTGCTTCCGACGGTCACTCCACCTGTATGAAGTGCCTTGGGGAGGCGCATCAGACTCAAAAGTGCCTGCACTGCTCCAAATTAACAGCGAGGGCGTGCCGAGACCGAGCCAATAGACTAAGGACTCTCTTATACGAGAAGTCCCTCCGTCCCTCCTCAGAGGACTCGCCTACGCTTTCTAAATCACCTCAACTAACTAAGGGTATGGAGAAAAATCAACCCCCTACCCACTCTTCTTCCACGACATCAAAACCGGTCTCTCCAACTCCATCCCTATCCTCGGCACCGTCAGCATTACCAGTTAGCACTGAGGATAGGCCGGGAACCTCCGGCGCGTCGCAGCCTAAGACGCAGGCACCGCACAAAAGAGCTCATTCAGAGCCAAGGCAAAAATCAGCGGCACCGACCGCTACGGCGCCTAAGCCGTCCTCAGCACTGACTGTGCCATCGAGAGAGCGCTTGGCACCGAAGCATGTAAAAACGGCACCGTGCTCGGCACTGAAAAAGGCCAGTGCCAACAAGCCAGCTTCTAGCGCTCCGGTGCCGGAACAAACATCGGCACCGTCAACCCCCTCGCTAGCGGCACCGTTGCCACCGAAACCGCATCGCCCCGCACCATCTCACAGGCGTGAACGGTACCGATCCCCGGTGCGGAGCCACACCTCTTCAGCACCTCCGTCCCCGGGTTCCTCTATCCACTCGGTGAGATCTCAGCGCTCCTCGGCCGCTTCTCGCTCAGCCAGTGACATCGGCACCGAACCAAGGAACAGGTTCTCATCGCAACACTCTAGCCCGGCACATAGACCTCCATCCTGGCAGCCGGCTACAGTTCAATATGCATACCCTCCTCCTCCGCATCCATGGTATGCACAGCACTATGCTTATCCACCCCCGCCATATGCCACTCAATGGCAACCCTGGGAGTCGCATCCAAAGAAGAGTCACCATTGACCCTCTTCTACTATTTCCAGGCCACCTCCTGTCTCGCCTCCTGCCACCGTATCTGCCACTGAGCTGAATTCTCCAGCCCCCTCAGACGCACATGACTCCCTCTCTGAGGGCAAGACCAGATCTCCTTTACACAATTCCTCCTCCTCCCCAGACGAAGCGGTCACCACCGAAGCCCCACCGTCGGGAGACGACACGAAAAAATTTCAGGAATTGTTTAAAAGAGTTGCTATAGCTCAGGAAAGAGATCTCCAAGAGGTTCAAGTCAAACAATATGGCCTTCTTCGTACGCTTCAGCCGCCAACCGCCTCCAGAATTGCTATCCCCATGGATGAGGCTATTATGGACCCGGCCGACAATATCTGGCAGACCCCAGCATCCGTCACTCCAACAAATAAGAGAGCGGACCGTAAATACTTTATCGCTCCAAAAAATATGGACTTCCTTTTTACCCATCCACCTCCGAACTCCCTAGTAGTGGATTCGGTACGGCACAAGGGTAAACAACCTAATCTAAGAACAACCCCACAAGACAGGGATCACAAAAAGGTGGACATTATGGGCGAAAGGTCTACTCTTCATCCACATTGCTCCTCAGGGCTGCGAACTATACTGCCATGCTTGCGGACTATGACCACGCCAATTATTCTAAGCTCCAGGATCTCCTCCAGCACCTCCCGGAGCATAAGCGGTCAACCCTGCTCAATATTATGCAGGAGGGGCACACCATCTCCCGCACAGCTTTGCAGTCCGCTATGGACGTGGCAGACACCGCAGCTCGAATTACGGCCTCGGCGATAGTGCTCCGCCGAATCTCCTGGCTACAAGCATCTGGGGTACCTAGGATCTTCAACAAAAGGTTGAGGACTTACCCTTTGATCGAACCAACCTCTTTGCAGCTAAGACCGAGGTGTTGCATTCTATGAAGGACTCTCGTACTACTCTCAGGACCCTCGGAATGTACACTCCTCCATTCAAGAGAACTAGGTACCAGCCTTACCAATGCCAACAACAACCGTACGATTTCCACAAACAGAGATCTCAACGTCGTAGACCACAGCGACAACAACAACAACACATCGCACCCCATCCACCATCGAGCAAGCAGCAGGTTTGAAGGTCACGTCGAGAGCCAGGAAGCCAATCCACTGACATTCCCAACTGGTACCCTTCAGTTCCACCACCCCCTCCGAGCCTTTTCCACCAATGGTCCTCATCACTTCGGACAAATGGGTCTTAGATCTGATTCAATCTGGTTACATCATCCCCTTTACCTCTCTTCCCCCCACCCACCCTCCTACCCCGTCCCTTCTCAGGGACCCCTCTCACGAAACCATCCTTCTACAAGAGGTTTCACATCTTCTTCAACTGGGCGCAGTAGAACACGTACCAACACAATTTCGGGGCTGGGGTTTCTACTCAACCTACTTCCTAACCCAGAAGAAGACAGGAGGCTGGCGACCCATCTTAGACCTCAGGCGCCTCAACAAATACATCGCATACCACCGTTTCAAGATGGTCACCCTATCAACTATCATTCCCGCGCTCGATCAATACGATTGGCTTTCGGCTCTCGACCTTCAAGACACCTATTTCCACATTACAATTCATCCTGCTCACAGACGCTTCTTACGGTTTACAGTGGGCACCCAACACTACCAATACAGGGTGCTCCCGTTTGGACTGTCCACGGCCCCCAGGCTGTTCTCCAAAACCCTGGCAGTTGTAATGGTCTCTCTTCGACGCCAAGGCATCATAATATTCCCGTATTTGGACGATTGCCTTATAAAAGGTGCGTCCTTCGACGAGACAAAGACCATGACAGATACCACTGTAGCCCTTCTACTCAGCCTCGGGTTTCACGTAAATTACACAAAATCCACTCTACGCCCAACGCAGAGGCTGGAATTCATAGGCGCCCTCCTCGACACAGTCGCAGCAAGGGCTACTCTTCCTGAACACAGGTTCGCGACGATATGTGACCTTATCCGAGCAGCACAAGCGGTACCGACTGTCACGGTCCGCCACTGCCTCAAAATCCTCGGTCACATGGCTTCCACGACCTATGTCGTCAGTTTGGCCAGACTCCACATGAGACCTCTCCAGTCCTGGCTCGTGACGGTTTACAGACCCTCCAGAGACCAACTCTCCAAGTCCGTCGCCATTCCACCACGCATCATCAACTTCCTACTCTGGTGGACAATTCCTCAAAACATGCTACACGGCGTTCCTTTCCAACGCCCACCTTCCACTCTCACACTTATATCAGATGCCTCACTCATGGGATGGGGAGCTCACTTGGGACACATCACAGCCCAAGGCAAATGGTCATTTATGGAACAAACGTTCCATATCAACCTCCTCGAGTTACGGGCGGTCAGATATGCATGCCAATATTTCGGCCAGTACATAGCTCACAAGACCATCACCATCATGACGGACAATACCACCTGCATGTACTACATCAACCGTCAGGGTGGTGCCCGATCCCTTTCCTGTGTTCGAAGCTACCAAGCTGTGGAGCTGGTGCCTATCACACGGGGTCACCCCTTCGGCTGTCTACCTTCCCGGCATACTCAATGTTACAGCAGACGCTCTAAGCCGTACGTTCACGGACCAGCACGAATGGGAGATCGACGGACACGCCCTCACTCCGCTCTTCCTTCACTGGGGCCAACCGGAAGTGGACCTCTTCACCACAAAGAACAACCGAAAATGCCACCTCTACTGCTCCAGAGGAGCCCTGGGGAAAAGTTCCCTCGGAGACGCCTTTTCCATCACATGGGATGCCTCCCTCCTGTATGCCTTCCCCCCATTCCCGCTTCTACACAAAGTCCTCAACAAGATCAGAACAGACCAGGCCCTAGTCATTCTAGTGGCACCGGTGTGGCCCAGACAAATGTGGTATCCTTACCTCCTCAAGATGACGGTGACGGACCCATATCCCTTTCCTGCCCACCACGACCTCCTCTCACAGAACCATGGTCGGACCCTTCATCCAAACGCTTCTGAAGCTCCATCTCCATGCCTGGCTCCTTCATGGCTCCAGGATGCCGAGACTGCCTGCTCAGAACAAGTGAAAGACATTCTAATTAATAGTAGAAGACGTTCCACCAGGAAGACCTACCTGTACAAGTGGACTCGTTTTTCCCACTGGTATGCTCAAACCCACACAAGCCCACCACACCTCGCTCCTGTACATACCTTACTGGACTACTTACTATCCCTGAAACAGTCCGGCCTAGCACTTAGCACTATCAAGGTCCATGCCGCCGCCATAGTGGCTTTCCACCATTCTATGCACGGCGCTTCCTTTCTCGCTGACCCACTGACCAAGCGCTTCTTTAAGGGTCTGCAGAATACCTTTCCCCCGTCCGTCCACCAGTCCCCATTTGGGACTTGAACCAAGTTCTAAAGAGCCTGACGAAACCGCCATTCGAACCAATAGCTACTTGCTCCTGGTCTCATTTGTCTATGAAAGTAGCCTTCCTCGTCGCCATTACCTCTAGCAGGAGGGTGAGTGAGCTTGTGGCCTTGATGGCCGATCCTCCATACACTGTATTTACAAAGGACAGGGTGATACTCCGACCCCACCCTAAATTCCTCCCTAAAGTACCCTCCCCCTTCCACGTGAATGAGCCCATACACTTACCTGCCTTCTTTCCGAAGCCGCACACGGACCCAATCCAGACTGCATGGCACACTCTTGATGTCCGACGAGCTCTGGCATTCTACGTAGATCGCACGAAGCCGTGGCGAGCCTCACCTAGACTTTTTATCTCTTACGCTGAAAGATCTAAGGGACAAGCAGTCTCATCTCAAAGAATTTCTAAATGGATTACATCCTGCATTCGAACTTGTTACACCCTATATGGCAAGGACTTACCTGAAACTATCACAGCTCATTCCACCAGAGCGGTAGCTTCCACGACCGCCTTCCTTCATAATGTTCCACTGCAAGACATTTGCAACGCTGCTACCTGGTCATCCGACCACTTGTTTGCGCAACACTATGCTCTTTCCGCTTCCATAGCATCCTCCATGGCAGTTGGACAAGCTGTGTTATCCACAGTTACTACCACACGGCTCCAAACCCACCTCCGCGAGCTGACAACTGCTGTGTAGTCACCCAGAGTGGAGCACCCACAGGGACCACTCGAAGGAGAAGAAGGAGTTACTCACCTTGTGCAGTAACGGTGGTTCTTCGAGATGTGTCCCCGTGGGGTGCTCCCTCCCTCCTTCCCCTGCTTGGAGCCTTATACTCTAGCGGGTAGAGAAGGAATGGAGGAGCCGCGCGCGCAGGCGCCCTTCAATTCCAACGATACCAGAGGGCGCCACGGTGCCTGCGCGGGCGCGGCAGAAACGGCTAGAAAAGTCTCCGGTCGCCGGCGCGAGGACGCACCAGCACCCAGAGTGGAGCACCCACGGGGACACATCTTGAAGAACCACCGTTACTGCACAAGGTGAGTAACTCTTTCTTCCTCCTCACTGGTTTTCAACCCATTATTTGCTTGAATGATTACAAGAATAATAAACAAAACAAAATGCAACTGTGAATGAATATGAAGCATATGATAAGTACAGCAGATGTTCTATTCACTTACACTCATTGGAGCCTAATTGTTAGGCTGATTGCTCTTCACTATCTATTTGAGATAATCATATGGGAAATGCACGACGGGGAAGCTGTTTTTAAGTCAAATTCAGAGATGCTATGCCTGGAAAACATGTAGATTTGGTGGACACTCTTCAAATTACTCTTGATGCAGGTCTACTTTGACCAGCATGATGTACTGTAATTACAAAAAAGTACCAATTCATACTCTCTTTCTAATACTGTAACCGTGCTACTAAAGAATTTCAATATATGATTTTATATTCAAAAGGAGCAGCAATATACTTGGCAGTGCTCGTGACAGGGCAAAAATGACACAGATAAACTCTATCCTGAGTCTCCTGATATAATGCACAAAGCTTGCCAAAATTAGTCCAGCTCTTGTTTTGTCAGGTACTACCAGCATAAAGATTTCACAGATTACATCATCAACATAGTTCCCACCTCAGCCCCCCAAGCTGGACCCGGCTCCCCAAGCAGGTCCTGGCTCTGGCCGCTGGAGCAGGCCCCGCTCCCTCTCCCCCCACCATGTGGCAGGTCCCAGCCCCTCAAGCAGGTCCTGGCCCCCCAAGTAGGTCCCAGCCCCCCCAGCCCCAGCTTTCAGAGCAGGTCACTTCCCTCCTACAACGCAGCCCCAGCCAGCTGCTGGAGCGGCTCCCCACCATGCCGCCTCAGCTGGCCCTGGCCCTGGCCTGGAGCAGCCGCCTGCCACACCACTCACTTTCCAGCAGGAAGATGAATGCCACTGCATGACTCTGCAAAGTAGATGGGAAGGTGGAGAATTTTTTGTGCATGGCCATGCAGGCGCGCACTTTAGTTGATGATGTAATCTGTGATTTTGCTAACAAAAGGTAAATATTTAATTGTATGTTTTATCTGTATGTTGTTTGTTGACTAAAGATTTAGCACACTTGCATCTACTTAATCTTCAACATTTGCACATGTAGTCTAATAAAAAATAGCAAATTAGTAAGTGTAATGTAGTAGTTTTTATATTTGAGTCAATCATGAATATTTTTTTAGACCCTACATTTTTCATTGGCCCTAGGCACTGTGCCTACTGTGCCTAATGGATCTGGCACTGAGCTGCATCATGTTGGAGCAGCCTCAGTCGCAGAAGGGCTGGTGGGACTCCTCGGCCATGGCTGGTCCGATGGCAGGACCTCACAGCTGCGGTAGGGCTGGGAGATAGGATCTAAGGTAAAACGGTTAACCAGTTAAGCACTCTTGTTTAACCTAGGTACCATACACACACAGTTATGGAGTCCCTGGACCTTAACAAGGCAAAACAGACAAAGAAATATTATCCCCATTTGACAGATAATCAATTAACAGGCAGTGAGACTGAGGGTTAATTCTAGTGCCCACATCACTTTTCAAATGAACCTTAGAAGATCAAGTCACTTTGGCTGGTGGTTCTCAACATTTCCAAACTACTGTACACTTTCAGAAGGCTGATTTTCTTGTGTTACTCCCCACTTCACAACTAATAATATCAGATATAAAAATACCAAAACAGTGTCACAGCATGCTCTTACTGAACAACTGCTTACTTATTTTTACCATATAATTATAAACTGAATCAACCGGAATATAAATATTGTACTTACATTTCAGTGAATAGTATATAAAGCAATGTAAACAAGTCATTGCCTGTATGAAATTTTAGTTTGTACAGACTTTGCTAGTGCTTTTTATGTAGCCTGTTGTAAAACTAGGCAAATATCTAGATGAGTTTATGTAACCCCTGAAGACCTCTGCGTATCCTCAAAAGTACACATATCCCTGGTTGTAAACAATGATTTAGGGTACAGCTACACTGCATTTGAAAACTTGTGGCTGGCCAGTGCTAGCTAATTTGGGCTTGTGGGGTTCAGGTTAAGGGAGTTAGGCAAGTCCCAGAGCTTGGGCTGTTAGCCAACCATCTACACTGCACTTTAAACAGCCCTTTAGCCAAACCTCCCAGCCAGAGTCAGCTGTTATGTGCCAGACATGGGTGTCTAAATATAGCATAGATATATCCTTAAGTGCTTTTGAAAATCCACCTACAAGGAACTTGTCTAAGGTCACACAGAGAGTTTATGGCAGAGCTGGAGACTGAACCACCACCAACTGAATCCCAGTGCTTAAATCACACAATCTGTTACTTTGCTGGGACTTTCTTTCCGGGGAGTGTTTTGATACTATCAAGAATTAGGAGAAGTGGTTAGGGAAAGGTGCTATTTAAATATGTAGAACATCAACAATCCTTCTACTGAGATGAAAATCCACAAGCACTGCATCAGTGTGACCCAGGGTGAGCCTCATTTAACTGTCTGAGTCCGAGTCTCTTTGACTCATTGGATAAATTGCTTTGCACGACCAGAGTCTTTACACATTTGAGACACTGTAATCCCATTATCTCTTGCTAACCTTCTTAATGGTCCAGGCCACACATTCAGGAGAGTCAACAGCCTCTGTGCCTCTCCCCCCTGGGCAGCTGCCCCTTCCATGCCCTTGGATGGGGCAGGTCCTAGGGTAGAAGAGGTGGGGCTAAGGGCAGCCAGCCCTCCATGCTGCTCGGCCCGCAGTGCACCCTTCCTCCCAGCTTCAGTGCCACCTGGAGTACGTGACATGACGTCCCTGCCTCCCCAGGCAGCCCTTAGTGCCTCCCAGAGTACTCCTTGAGGTGCTCCAGCAGCGATTTAAAGTGCCCAGGGCTCCAAGCCTTATAGAATTGCCCAGCCCCAGGTAACTGCCTCTGTCAGCAGACCTGCCCCTATTGAACAAGAGAGCTGATAGAATGGAAACTTACAAAATCCCACATAAGGGATCTCTTTGGGTGAATGAACAATTGCCCAATAAAGCTTCTCTCAAAAGGAAATAAAATGACTTTTCCTTTCCTTGATGGATCCGAAGCTGTCTTCAAAGTATTAAAGGCAGCGGACAGATCTTAAAGCAGCAGCTCAGACACCTTTCAACTCTCACCGGGGTGAGATCTTCAACCAACAACATCAGCACTGTCTCATTGTCACATCCAGGCCTCTAAGAAGACTTAATGTGTGCATTTGAAATAATTGCCGTTGTTCATGACTCCAGCTTTCATTAAGAAATCTGACCATATATTTATAATTTCAACAGATGTTTTTCTTCCCCAATAACACACACTTTTCAAGGACACACACAATTTAGACTCTTCTCTTGTGCTTAATATTGGGTTAGCATATTTGCAGCTTGTGTTTCTAAGGACCCACCATAATGTCAGTTCTTCAGCATAGTTACTTTCTTACAATATACCATTGACTTGTCAGGTCACTTTATAAACACATCTGTGGTTCTTGAGTAATCGTTTGAAAAATGTGTACTAGTATTTATACACACCAGAACTGGTTTTCAGGTTAGAATATGGGCGATCAATAGTGTAGCTAAATCATAATTAAAAGTAAGAATCATAGTTCCTCATATTTCCTTGGAACTCCACTGTGTTCTTTTCCTAGGAAATCCATCTTAGTACAACCACCGATCACTATCACATTCAAATGCTTTTCATATGTAATGCATTGGCAATAACAAGTCCCTAGGGGACTTCATAGAGCCTCTGGGTTTTCTCCTTCAAAGAAAGGAAAGGAGTTTCCTAATAGGCTAATTAGCTTAGCATAATCACAAAGTCTTGTATCTGAAGGCCAAGCTCATGAGGTGTCCTGTGTGTTGCATGCCGTCAAGTCAATCAAAGTTGAAGGCACACAGTCCTTTAAATTTAGATGGAGGAACCCAGCAGGTGGGGAAAGAAAACCTTTTTGAAGAAACTAGGAACAATACAGAACTTCTAATCTCTCTGGCCTTGTATTCCTGCCTGCTGAAATTGATTCCTAGAGTAGCACATCTAAACATGTGGTGAGTAAATTGTCCTATTCTGACTTTGCAAGTGATGCAGAAAATAACACGTACATTACTCCAGGCATGGAGACAACTGTAAAGTGCATGTTGGAACCAAAAGAATGTTTAACAGCCACTTTCTTTCTGTAATTTATTAGTATTGCTAAGAAACTGTCATTCATTTATTCCTTTTAATAAATTCCATCTTTTTTACTTCTCTCCTAAAAAACCCCAAACAGTTATGAGGATGAAGTATGCAAAAAGTCAAGACATATGGCATAAATAAAACTTCTACATTTATCATCTGACATGCAGTTGTCATTGTTTTGCTTTTATCCTTTAATTTTCCCACTCCTGGTACACCAAATTGTTTCTGGTTATTCTAAATTCATCTTTGTAATAATACAGGGCTTACCACATATGCTGTTATGAAAAAAATGAATTTAAAAAGAAGTCCTTCCTTCTATTTCTATATATTAAAACAGAACATTAAAATAAATCTCATTTACGTTTCACCCTTTATGCTATTTTTCTATCAGCATTTTGTAGGCTCCAATCCTGCACATGTACATAGCTGAAGTCAATGGGACCACTTACAGTGTATACAGTTAATATATGCATCATAAGTCTTTGGGACTAGTGTAAGGTCGTGCTGCTGCAATGTGCTCATTACTGAAAAGTGTTGAGAACTCTCTTCCCCTCTCTCCCTTTGAAATCATTGGAAGCAGAAGACATTAGCACCTCCCGGGATTGGTTAGCTTCTTGCTGTTCCATGCCCAGTCAATTGCATATTGTATTTCTCATGTGCCACACAATAATTCTCATACTGTGGATCCTGGAGCTCTTCCTGATGGTCTGTGGAATGAAATAATTTGAGAACCAAGCCAGAAATGATTAGGAGGAAGCGATAAAATGACATAATCTAGGAAAAGATCTCTTTTACGAAAGATCCACACAATGAGAAAGGTAGAAAACTACTGGGGAAAAAATAATTCTGTGTTTAGGTTCATAGCAAAACTGAGGAGGGCCAATAAAATACTTTTTACTGAAAATGATGGATCAAGGTTAAGATTTTCAAAAGCACCTGTGGAAACAAAGCATAACATTCTGAGGCACTTTTGCAAAATCCCATTCTAATGCAGTATTTTTATATATACATAGAAGTATCACTAGTTGGACCAAAGGAATTACCTATTTCTCTTATCTGATCATGAGAAGAACATTTGTAACACTGCACATGATTTTGGATATCTTATAAAAGACATTGACAGATTAAAGAAAATGTAAGTAAGGGCAACCAACATTACTGAAATGCTCAGATGATAATCTACGAAAAGAGACTGAGGGAATTTCATGTGTGGAATTTAGAAAAAGGTGAGTAAAAACAATGGTAAAATAGTAACAGTTTATGTTTAAATAGCATTCTTAATCCTAAGGGATACTAAAATCTCTTATAAATTTAAGTACCATAGAAAGATTAGTTTATCAACCCGTGAAATGCAGCTGCCTCTGGAATGGTGAGCAGCAGGTGTTTAATATCACATAACCATACATATGGGAGCCGCAAAGGGACAACTGGGAGGAAAAAACTGAATTTCCCAGTCTGCAGCTGGATCTTGCACCCATTGTCAGTGGTGTGGTTCTCTCTGACTTCAGTGGTTCAAAATCAGGCTTGTGGAATATGAACAAGTTTAACCTCTCTCTGATTATGAATAAAACACTATTGGATCATTTCAGGTAACGCCAACAGAAATTCAGGCTTGTGTCTTAAGGTTCATCCAAAGATTAGCATCCCTGGTAGCAGAGTGCCTTGCAGCTGCACCCTGGAACACTGGAACAATACAGAGTTACTGGGGAGCAAACCTCCTTCTGAACCACCAACACTGCTTCCTGCAGCAGGTCCTCCATCCAGGAACCGATCCTTCCCAGCACTGGATAGATCTAATTGGATCATGACTCATAAAATACCAGAAATAAATAAATAAAACCAGAGCAGCTAAAATAAAATAGCAGCTGAGAGGAGATGGGGGTTACTGAAGGTGGTTCAACGTACAACTCCAGGACCATCGTCACACAGTCCTTCTCAAGCCGCCCTAACAGCAACACTGTCTACACTGTTTTCATGGTTTCCTACTCACACGGTCTATTTCTTTTCTACAAGTACCTTTAATCTGCAGTTTCCGACATGACAGGATGCAGTACAGGTAAACAGAAGAAGGAACTTTTCACACTCTACACAGCTTTCTTTTCTCACCCTCTGAATTCCCCCTTTTCATCCGGCTCCTCCTCTCTATGGGTACTTTTAGACTACAAGCCTCTTTCGAAAAAGAGCGTCTAGACTACAAGCAGATTTTTCAAAACAGAAAGCCGCTTTTTCGAAAGAGAGTCTAGACACTCTCTTTCGCAAAAGCACAGTTTGCATTCAATAGCGCCTTTTTTCAAAAGAGTACTTTCGAAAAAAGGCGTTATTCCTCGTAAAATGAGGTTTACCACGATCGAAAAAACTGCCATGTTCTGTCGATTTACTTTCGAAAATCTTTACTTTCGATTTACTTTTTTCGAAACAAAAACCCTGTAGTCTAGACACACCCTATGAAACCAATTTCCTCTTTAGCCCAACAACTGCCGCTAAGCGTCAGTCATCCCCCATCAGTAACAGACTGATTGCTTCCAAGTGAGCCTGCATTCTTTTGTGTGCGGCAGCAGCCTCACCGAGCAGGTGCTACAATGAGCCCTGTTACAAGCCCCCACTCAGCTACAAAACTGTTGTCCCTACCTAGGGACTGGTTTTATGAACAAAAAGGTAATTCCAAAATAGTACTACCTGATCCATGGCCTACACTTCCTCTGTGAGCATGGCTGCTCCCAGGGCTCCGCCCTTCAATCTTCTGCCCAGACTTGGCAGCTCCTACAGTTCCTTCCTCTCAGGGCTTATTTATCCCATATCCTCCTTACCCCTGCTAGAGCACTATTCTCACTTCCCTTATTTTCAAGGCAGAATCTAAGGAGCCTGCCTTAATGAGTCAACAGTAACTAACCACAAAGGTGTCCAGTACTTGTTAGCAGGGGGCAAGAAGAGGACCCTGCCAAACTATTATATGGTAGCATAACAGGAAGAAATGGGATAGTTTACATTACACACTAGGAAACATCAGCAGTGAAATCAACAAATCAGATAATGAACAAGTGGGTAACTTGCAAGAGGAGTGCCAAGGAACAATTGCCTTATTCGAATTCAGGACCAAATCACATGTAACAGTTAGAAGTGAAAGAATATCCTGAATTTTGTAATGGAAATGGAATAACTGACCCAACACTTGCTTTCCAACTATATAGGATAGAACATCTATGCATTCACCAGAGATAGTACTACTGACTGAATATATCTTTGGGCAAGCATTCTTCCAAATGCCTTTTCACAGATGCACTTTAGCTTGTGATTTATACTTTTTCTTCATATTAAGCATACATGTGGGGATGTGGCAACATGAGCCTAGGACAATCTCAAATAGTAAAAACCCCCTGTCTGGCTGACTGGTAGATTTGCCTAAGAGTCTGCTGTTTGGTCGTAGGCAGTTTGTTACAAGAAGGAATGACAATGAGTCAATAGATAGGTAGCAAAAACTCTCAGTTCTGACCATATCCATGGGAAACTCACCCTTGACACCTCTTACATACATCAGATGGGACTCAAACTGTAATAAAACAGAAACGTTGCTTAACACCAATTCAAGCATTTTATAAAGTTTGATCCCCTTTCCAAAAGCAGAAATAAAAACCCTGCACTGAAGCAAAATTCAATGATGGCTGTCAAACACTGACATATATACCTATGTCACTAGAGGAGTACAATATTTTTAGAAATCTTATATGGGATTATGAAAAATTCAATGAAAACACACTTTAGTCTTACTGAATATTATTGCTCCAATGATTGCCAACCCCTTTCCATTTAAAAATGTAGGACTCTGTTCTGCAAGCTTTTTAAGCATGTGAATAATTTTACTCATGTGATTAATCTCATTGATGTCAATAGGTTCACACAGTTATGTTCATGCTTGTTTGCAGAATCAGAACCATGTAATCTTTGCAAGTGATTTTGAAGTTACACAGTATTTCATCTAACTTACTGCTATTTCAACAGAAGTAAATTAGCATTCAGCCCCAAAAGTCTCTTTCTTTATATGTTTTATTGTTTTCACTGTATAACATCAGCTTGTTCAATCTACATTTCAAATCCAAAAGGAAAAAGTTAAACCTAAGATTTCTGTGCTTCACTAACAAGGACATTAAGCATAGAAACAGTTCCTAACTTCAGAAAGTTCTTGGAAACATCTTGGTGCCTTTGGGTTTACTCCTCTTTCCCAGACTGCATCACTCTGTAACACAACAAATACCAGAAGACTCAATGTCACTCAAGATATTTATGAATTCTTTAAACACTGCATCCCACAATAGTGTGGCAAGGGCCTGATTCGGCAGTGAACTCCTTCTAAGTGGATCCCTGCCTATGTGCAGAGCCCCACAAACATCAGAGTTATGCTTGCAAGAAACTCCTTGAAGATCAGAGTCTAAATCAGGAAGGAAAAAATTCACAGTGAAAAATGGTTTTAGAAAAGAAAATTTAAAAGTGATTGAGCTGCAGTATGCCTCCCCCTAGTGGAGGCTTTTCGGAAGTATCCTACCCTTCACTCAGTTTGGGTATTTGCTATGTGGTGTTCTGAAGAATACAGGCCCATATCCACAAAGGGATTTAAACAAGGGACCTCTGAACCTATTTCTGAAGAAAATGTCTTTTCACTCCACTTCCCTGCTACTCTAGCCTAATGGTTAAAACGCTCATCTAGTACAAAGGTTCAGTTCTTCCCTCTGCCTCATGAGGAAAAAGAAGTTGCATAAGGGTTCCCTACCTTTCATGTGGTGATAGTCCCCAGATTATAGAGCTGTTCTCACTCTCTTTTTGGCCCAATGAACATTTAATTGTTTATGCATAAGGGTACAGATTCAGCAAGAAAGGTTCAGGAAGCCTCACAGCAAAATATACCATAGTCCAGTGGTTAGAGCACCCACTTGAGGACTGGAAACTCCCTCTTCAAATCACTCCTCTTCAGTGGGTGAGTATTCTTTGCCCAGCTGGCAAAGCTTATAGGAGGCCTACTACTCCCTCCTCAAAGGACATGTCTACACAGCATCATCATTCTGGAATAACAAATGTTATTTCAAAATAACAATGAGAGTATCTACACAGCAAGCCCGTTATTTCAAAATAATATCAAAATAACGGGTGGCTTATTCCGGATTCTGTAATCCTCATTGTATGAGGAATAACGCCTATTCTGAAATAGCTATTTCGGAATAGTGCATGTGGAGACAGGCCAGCTGGAGTTATTTCAAAATAAGAGGCCTCCGGGAAATCCCATAGGTGCCCTGTTGGCCACTCTGTCCACATGCATCAGAACTCTACAGCTTCCCTTCCCCTATAGCCCTTAAAACGGCAGCCTCAGGGGAAACAGTGTATGGTACACGGCAGGCTCTGACAGCCCTGAGCCACACAGCAGCTACCAGACCAGTGCTTTCTGCCTCCATGAGCAACTCCATTGCTCCAAGTGAGCCCTCCATGGCTACAAGGGAGCCAGCAGCCAGCTCCCAGAACCCTGCCCAAGGATGGAAGAGGTGTGCGCTTCCTGGTCTGGTGTGGAGATCCTGGACCTCACTGAGGTCTGGGGAGAGGAGGCAAACCTTCAGGATCTCTGCACCAGATGCAGGAATGAGGATGTCTACGGCCGGATGGTCAACAGGCTGGCCACCAAGGGCCACATGCGCACCCAGGAGCCGGTGCGCATGAAAGTTAAAGAACTTAGGCAGGCCTATACCAATGCCAGGGAGCGCAGCTCCTGCTATGGGGTGGCACCACAGGCCTGCCCATATTATGCCTAGCTCTACCACATTCTGGGGGGTGGGTCAGTCTCTTCCCCCCCTCATTGTGGACTCAAGGCTAGAGACACCCATCATTGCCCTCCCGGGGGGCAAAGCTGGTGAGGAGAGAAGGAGGAGGAGGAGGAGGAGGAGGAACTGGACAAGGTCAGCACCAACTCGATGCCTGCCAGCCCGGAGATCATGCTCGCCCTGGAGCCAGTACCTCCCTCCCGGGATATTTCCCGGGCATCACCCAAAGCTGGGGAAGGCCCCTCAGATGAGTGCCATTACTTTCCCTAGACACACACGAGTGGAGGGGGTGGGCAGCAAGGGGCTGCTGTGTGCTCCTTGCTTGACTTTCTCAGCCTGGGGATCACACAGCAGCCTGTGCACGTGAATGCACATGCAGCGCCAGTCCAGGGCACACAGCCTCAGGAGGCAGCAACAGAAGATGCTCGTGCTCTGGCTCACAGGGTGTCTGGACAGGCTTGCCTTACTCACACACCGAGGTGGGACATGGACACCTTCCCACCACAAGCCACCACGAGAAGGAGGCTGGGAACATGGAGACACACCCACACTCAGGAGTGCCACACACAGCACATGGGCATGCCCACACTTTTGGAGCAGCATCCACTCCCAGAGACAGTGTGGCAAGGCGCAGGAGCATCTGCCGGTCACGCACAACTCCCCCTCAACATCCTGTCCCCCTCTCCTCCAGCAGCCAGAGATACAAGTCCTCTCCCCTTGGGATGTCACCGCTGCTGGACCCAGCATGTACGCAGCACGGAGAGATGCCCAGTCGCTCTGTGGCCTCCTTCCTGCCCGCAGGCTCCTGGTCTGGCTGGCACCTTCCCATGCCTGCTTGTCCCCAGGATATGGGGGTAACGGGCTCCCCCTGGGGACATCCTGTGTCCCTGTAGAAAAGGGCCTGCTGTCTCGACCTTTGCCCCACACCCTGGCAGGGACGTCTCCCCCTTGCTCTCACAAATATTAAGAAGGACACAGCACACAGCCATCACCTGGGGGACATTCTGCTTGCCAAGGTCCAGCCAGGGGAGGAGGCAATGGAACCTCCCCTGAGATGCTGTGACAGGGTGAGGTCACAGACGACCCCTTGGGGGTGCCTCCCAGAGTGCTAATATGGCCACTACCACTAACCTTCCTGCTCTCTGGGGCTCCTCACCACCGGGTCCTTGCGGGGCCAACTCCGCTGGTCTCCCCCAGCCCAGGCCCCGAGCTGAGGTCCCTACTCCCATGAAGAAGCAGTTCAGACACTGAACCTCTTCAGGTCCAAGGAGAGTGCAGTTAATAAGTGAGAACAGGCAGAGCAAAGTAGATTACAAATCAAAAGAAACAAAAACGTTTAGCTAATTCTACACTGAAACCTCAGTACAAACTTACTCAAATTCACCCATAAACCTCTTTTCCAGCTGCCCCTCCAAACCAGGGCAGTCTCCCCACCCTGGGGTCTATGGCTTCTTCCTTCAGGTGCAGCCCAGCCAAAAGACCAAGGCCCCTGCTTTCCTATTCTTTTTGTTAAGGAATTGAGGCCACACCCTACCAACCACTGCTCAGACTTAAGGACAAAAGAGGTTGTTTAACAGTTGCTCATCAAGACTTTGAAGGTAACCCCCTCCATGTCTCTCATTTACACATTTGAAACCCACAAAGTATTCCCCACTCCATTACACACAAGAATGATACATCAAAGTAAGATAAACAGAACCAGTAGATCATGCTATGAAGATTGATAGGTTACATGAAATAATTTGTTCAAAGCACCTTTGAGCTATGTATATTCATGTCCATAAGTCCAATTCATAAAGCATGGGAGAGGGGTGTCTGTCACTGATGCCCGAAGGTGCCCTCAACAACAATATGGGCCCTGCTTAGCCTGGTGTTTAATCGCTCCTTGGTGGGGTCAAGGTGTCCGGTGTAGGGTTTCATGAGCCAGGGGAGCAGAGGATAGGCTATGTCCCCTATAATACAGATCAGCATGTCCACTTTCCCGACCCTGATGGTGTGGTCGGGGAAAAAGGTGCCAACGTGCAGCTTCTGGAAGAGGCTGGAGTTTCAAAAGACATGTGCATCGTGTGCCTTCCCCAACCACTTGATGAAGATGTCTGTAAACTGGCTGCAATGGTCAATGAGGGCCTGCAGGAACATTGAAAAGTACCCCTTCTGGTTAATGTATTCGGATGCCCGGTGGTTGGGGGCCCCGATGGGGATGTGGTGCTGTCAATAGCCCACCCCCCGCAGTTGGGGAAGCCCATGGAGGCAAATCCTGTGATAATGGGGTCCACATTACATAGGCTGATGACCCTGTGCAGAAGGACGGTGTTGATGGCCCCCACCAATTCCAATAGGAGACAAATAGACAATTACAGGCTTGCCAGGGCCCTTGGGAGGCCCCTGAGCCCAACCTCTCTGGCCCCCCTCACACCAGGAGCAACCCTGATTTGCCCCATGCCCCCCCAGGGCTTTGTAAAGGTGGGACTGAAAAACTTCCTGGGGAGGAGATTGCAACACCACCACCTCTTGCCAACCCTAAAGAACCCCATTCCAGCAGTTCAGTTCACTACCTTCCTGGGTCAATAGCATGAGAGCGCTATACATGCATGACCATGGCCCTGAGAGTCAATCTCCCCACACTGATCTGGTTCCTGATGAATTGGTAGAGGTCTGACATGGTGAGCTTCCAGATGGCAATGGTGACCTGCTTCTGGAGGGCAGGGGCAAACCACTCACACAGCTCCAGGATGGTTCTTTCTGCATGTGGAAGTTCTGGAGCCACTGCTGGTCATCCCACTGCTCCAGGACAATCCAGTCCCACCAGTCGGAGCTGGTATTCAGTCGCCAGAAGCAGAAGCGCACAATGTGCAGTGGAGGCTGGTTGGAGCTAATCATGTAGCATGACCCCAGGGAGGTAGCCCACAGAAACTGCAGCAGGAGGTGCACCAAGACATATAAGAGCCATTGACTGCTGGGAGGCAGGTCTGGCTCCATAACTAGAGTGCTGAGGTGTCCTCAAGGGCAACCACAGCAGGCAAAGGAAAGGCTTTGCTGTCCCTCAGTGAGGTAGGCAAAGGAGAAGAGCCTGAGACATGGCTCTACGGGGGTCCCTTTAAGATCCAGGAAGTGAGTGCTGTCCTGATGCCCTTCCTGAAGTGCTTCCAGGTGGCCTTAAATGCGATTCAGCATCCAATGAGTGTGGACGCTCTATTTCGAAATAGCTCAGCGCTATTTTGATGGGCATTTGTTGTGTAGATGTGCTATTTCGAAGTAAGCCATTTCGGAGTATTTCTTCCAAAATAAGCATGCAGTGTAGATGTGTCCAAAAGGGTGGGAGAGAGAAAGGACTTCACTTTACAGAGGGAGAACTGATAAGAGGCACAGAGAATGCTTGTAACCCAAAACAAAACAAAAAAGCCTTCAAAAGGCTTGTATAGATTCTATTTGAGGTGAAAATAAGATATACCTCTAGCTAGTCCTATGACAGATTCTCACCTGCTAAAATGTTGTATCCCCTCATTCTACAACCACCATGTTTGTAGTGCAACCTAAGTATAAACCAATTCACTGTTCTAGTGGGAGGTAAAGTACAGTTGTGTTCTGTCCTGATCAGCTTCAGGTGCATTCCATTATGGTAGTGGATTAAATGAATGTTTTCATCGCAGGGCATTGTGAGGCTAAATCAGTTGATGTTTATAAAGCATTATAAGAGCCTTGGATGAGGTGAGCTATAGAAGGACCTTTCTAACAGTAGCGAGGTACAGTCTAAGATAGTGTTTCTCAACGTGGTCTGCAGACGACCCATATTGCAGGTGGGCCACAGATTCGAGGCTTCCCTCCCCTCACCCCCGCAGAAGGAAGCCCATGCAAGCACTCCAGCCCCATATGCCCTCTTTGTGAGGTTGGCTTCCTGCTGCAGGAGGAAGCCCTGAGCCTTGCAGACTTGATCCAGCGTGCAGAACAGCTCCGCACGCTGCTGCTCCCCTCTCCCCCACCTGGGGAAATAGCAGTGCAGGAAATCACTCACCTGGAGGCTTTCCCTGCTGTGCCCATTGGCTGAAATCCCAGCCAGACTCCCAACCCCAGCCCACTCCTGTACCCTACCTCCCACGCAGACCCCACACTCCTCGTCATGGTTGGTTGGCTGGTGATCCACGGAAAGGATTGTGTTGAGCAGGATGCGCCATGGGTCAAAAAGTTTGAGAATTACTGATCTGAGAGAACAAGAGGTTTTTTCTTTGTTACTTGGTTGGATAATTGTTTGGGGGCTACCAAGCATGTGTTCTAATAATTTTTCTTTTCCTACAACCATCACATGTGATTTATCAATATCTGACAAAACTGTGCAGATTCACAAAACCATTTGCAACTGAATCACCGTACAATTCTCATTTGGAGCATGAAAATGCCCCATACAATCTAAATAATGTAACATGTACTAGGGGCTTCTGGGAAAGCAAAGCAATGGCTCAGTCTGATGCAAATAAAGAATACAAACTGAAAAAAGACAGAAAGTGTTCACTTTTTACTATACCCTGTTCCTGTTGGTAGAAGCCCCTATCTATAATGAAAAACACCAACAATGGGAAAAGTTTGACTGAAATCCACACAAGCAAGGACAAAGTAAGGGCAGGCCTCTCTGTTCTGTACAGCTGTTATCGTCTGACTCACACTGGGTGAGTTAAGCATTAAGATTGTATCTAAAGAAATAATTAATAACAAATGTAACCTCCTTCTGGATTAGTTTATGATTTAATTAAATTTGTTAGTCAAAGTTATTCATGAAATAGTTTTTGGTCTGTAGATTGTTTAAGAAAATACTACTATTTAATAACCAAAAATCTCAGCTGTGCTGTAATTAGTTTGATTGGCTGCAGATCACAATGCATTGTTTCTGTTCCCTTAACTCTTAGAATCAGGTTTCAGGACTTTTATGATTTTAAAGTTCACTTTCCATGAATGTTTAGTAATAGAAACAATAACATTCAAGAGAGGATGAACATCCCCAAAGGTAAAATTATTTGCTAATAGAAAATATGGCAAAAAAGGTGTGGAATCCGTTTTGGGTTTTTTTGGTTTTTTTAAGTCAAGCAACTGATAGTCTCCTCTTATGGCTATTGTGATAACAGTCAATCCCATTGTTAATTGTGTTTGCCATGTTTTAAGGGTTTCAGTCGCTTAAATTGAGAAGTGGAAATGAAATTTGAGTGAAACAGATTTTGTGCTCAGTTAACCTGGCTGTGGGAGAAAAGAGTTTCCTGGTTCACATGGCTGCATCTCTATCACTGGTTCACTTAAGGTACCCACGTATGTATTTTTCTCTGACATCAAATAGTGTAGCGTAATGTGCCTTCTGGCCCCTTTCATATCACTTTCTGTCAAGCAAGTACAGCACCAAGTGAATGACATAGAGGACAAAAATGTATTTTAAAATAACGACTTGGAAATTATTTCTTGGCTACATGTCTTTCATATAGTGGTTAGTTAAAACATCTACCAGAGGACTCTGTTTGTAGTTGTGTAATTTTTGCTTTGCAGGGGATGTTAGTAGATAATATATAATTCGACTAATAATGCTAAACACATTATTGGCCAAATAATTCTACAACTGATCATCAATGCTCTCTCTAATCTTTTCCATCCATGCGCAGAATAATTGTTATGTGCACCAAAGCATTTGTGAATGTGCACCCCCAGTAGAAACAAAAGACCTACTTGAGCGCTCTGCTAATCAGCGAGGCAGCATTTTAATCTCTCCTGAGCAGTTGCACAAGTGCACAGCTCACAGGGAACACTGGTGATCCTACATTATTAATATGCTGATTTATATGAACACTTGTTTCTGGTATTCCACCATCTCAGGTTTGGTATTTTTTTATAGTTTTAATTTTGGAGGGTTTTTTTTTTATCAGGTTTCTCTCTCTGCTGTTTTTGCAGAAGAGAAAAGAAAGGGTATTTATTCTCTCCCTGTGGCCATGAAAACAGCTTCTTCAAAGCGGAGATGATATACCATCCAATAACCACCTGCTTGGGTAGGCACACACAGAACAAGACAACAGCCTTGCAAAAGACTCAGTGAGTCATAATGACAGTGTACCCAAGTCCCATAAGTTCAAGAAGTGAAAGATCAGAGGTCACTCCTGAGCCTTGACCTCCATCACAAAGGCATGCAGAACTGCCTGGCTAATTTCCTCTGGGATTCATTTGGCAGGCATGCAGCCAGCATGGGAAGCAATCTCTCTCAACAGATGTTGAGTATAAAAGTTATTTAATGGGGAAAGTTATATATTCAGACTGTGATCAGAACAGGTTTGTTTTTTCACTGTATAACACAGGAATTGTTCTTTAGCTAAAACACTGGAATTGAATAGCAAAACGAAAGAGATTTGTATGCCCAAATCTTGCATTTTTATGTTTCAGTCTTCCACCTGACATGGCTGCACACACAGACCTAATCTGGGATTATTCACAATGTCTGGTGTAATTGCAAGTGACAGACTGCAAAAGGTGGCACAGAGAGTAGGGATGTTAAATATCGGTTAATTGAATAGTCGAGTAATCTCATGAATTCTTATCGGTTACTCGACAATTCTATAGTCCCCAGGGGTGGGGCCAGCAGCTACTCTATCAGAGGCAGCAGCGTGCCAGGCAGGAGCTGGTCCGCGAGGGGAACCAGTTTAAAAAACACCTTCTCTCGTGGACTGGCTGCCTGTTGCCCAGTGCTGCTGCCTCTGATAAAGAGGCAGCAGCACGGGGTGGCAGCAGCCCCTGTCTAGTGGGGGGTCTGAGCTCCTGGACCCAGCGCAAGCCAGAACTGAGCCAGGCTGCCTGCCTGCCCGGTTCCTAGGACACTTTAAATGCAAAGCCACAGTGGGGGTAGGTCCCAGACCCGGTGTGAGCCAGGAGTGAACCAGGCTGCTGGCCAGCCTGCTAAAAATTTACTGGCACAGGTGGAGGGGGGAAGGAAATGAGTGTAGTCTATAGCATTAACCTATAAGCTTTTCCTTATCGGTTAATCGGCTACACTATTACATCCCTAACTGATAGAGGTGATCTACTGCAGGATTCTCAGGCAAACACTGGCTGTGATTGGCTTTCTTGCCATTATACCTTTAGTTCTTCTCTCGTCCAAACTCTATCACTAGACAATCCAACAATTTCCCCTTACTGGCAGGTGTCCTTCCTCAGGCCTTGCAACATAATGATCTGCATTACCTCCTTCTCAGACGTGCTTTGCCATTAACCATTCTGAGTCCACAGAGTCATTGTGCTCTTTTCTTCTTGTAAATTTCCCTTTTTTGTCATCGAGACAGCTGCTGTCAATGCAGAATTACTTAGGAAATGATCGAGTGAAAACGGCGTGTTAGTTCATACCCTTAAGTCTCCCCACATGCATATCTCCTTGCCCTCATGGAAAGGATCAACCACCTGAAAGGGGTGTATTTTACACTTGCTGCCTTGTTCCAGGTGGAAACAAATAGTCATAATTGTTTCATTTCCTTCTGATAATGATTATTCATCTGTGACAAATGCATGGAGTTAAGCTGAGAGGTGGAATTCCATTATATTATCCCTCTGCCCCAAAAGTTCTGCTCACTGTAGGATATTTCACCATTGATCAAACTGCCAATTTGTTATGAAAACTCATTAAAAACCCTAGTTACTGAAAATTCAACAAACAAAAGCTGATTGTTTCATTGTAATGGACTTAGCACCTGACCCTATTCCACTGAAGTTGATGGTTGTTTTGTTCAATGGGAACAGAGTCAAGGCCTTAATGAACTATGAACTTTAATTTTTCAGGTGCTTAACTATGACCAATCCCTCCCAAATTTTCCATTTCTGATATATGTGCTGAACTTAGGAAATTAATTAGATGTTTTCTTTAACTGCCTCATGAACTGTTAATGTTTAACTAGGGGTGGATTCCATTAGTTACTCCTTTTGCCTATTTGTGATTTGAAAAATATCAGATAAAACACTTTAAGGCTCTCTGTGAGTCTCTGCAGTTTGCAGTTTGATTAATAGACTTTGTTTTATTGAATCTTCAATACGTAGATTCCTATGAAATGTAATGTAGATTATTGACTAGTCTAGGAAACTCCCTATTGATGTGAAATAATTAACTTTGTACTAGAGTGCTTCAGACATAATATATGAGCAGCTAAATATGATTTGCTTTATAGTTCAAAATTCAGAATAAGTGCAATTTGGGTAACAGATTAAAAAGATCTTTCTTACTGAGCTATTCTGAATTGCTATATGGTTCCCTTTTGTTACTACTGAAGTTTGTAGGTTGTTGCCATTGCTATTTCCCCTTGCAGAAATAGTGGGCCACATCACATGCTGCCCTTCTTAGACATAGTTTCATTGATGGATGGAGAAGGTTGGGGATAGGTCCTATCAGAAAAAGAATACTGTTCACCACCATGGGTGAGGAACAGCGTTCCCTCTAATTTTTTCCATGCATGTGCAAAATAAATTTTGTTGTGTGTACAAAGGCATGTGCAGATGTGTACCACCAGTAGAAACACATACTGCTGGCTGTGGATGCCCTGTTAATCAGTTGGGCATCATTTTAATCTCTCCTGGGTGACCCTCAAGTGCTCATCTTAGAGGGAACACTGGTGAGGAGCGTGTACAGAAGAGAACATTCATGGGAGCCAGACTTACACTATGGAACTCATCAGTGATACGGAAGGATCACTGTCTCCCCCCATTCATAATTAGTTGCAAAACCCATCTCCTCACCATAGTATTCCCATAATAATTAATCTATCACACAGAAGTTGACATTCTAGGGCCATGAAAAATCTGTGTAGGTTTGCAATAGGGATGTAAAAAGTAATTTAAAAATGTAACCATGTCACTGCTAAAAAATCCCAGTGGTTACACACGCTACGGACTCTGTGGTGTACAGCTTATTTAAGCAGTGAAGACACCCCTGGAGGAGGAGCAGCTCCCAGGGAAGCTTCCCTGTGGAGCCCCACTCCCGGGGTACCAGCATGTAGCCTGATTCTGCCATCTTTACTCAGTTTGAGTAGTACCTTACTTTGTACGTCGTCATTAAAATCAGTAGTGAGGCTGCATATTAAAAAAGACCATATAAAATTACTTCTGAGTCATAAAAAAGATTTTTTCTAGGAAACCAAAGACAACAAGCTGTGACATATGGTGTACATACCTACTTACATAATTTGGAATGTTAAGATTTCCCTGAGTAGCCCTGATAATTTTTACAAACAAACAAACAAACAACAAACAAACAAACAAACAAACAAACAAACAAACAAACAAACATTATATTAGATCTTTTAGGTTTAGCGTTTATGCAGAATGCAATATAAATGTGTGTAGGTAAAATTGTAAATATTATGCTTTGCACTCATCATGGGAGTCTCCAAAGTGCTGAACACATCTAAAAGTAGCAGTAATGGTTTTGGTAAACTAAGAATTTGTCTATTTATTCCTAGCTAGTGGATAATGGCCCATATAGAAATTATAATGAAAGGGATAGGGAACTAACAAGGGAATAGTACAGTCTAAGACCTTGATCTTGAAAGGGTGGATCCTTTTGCAGAAGTAGGACCAAACCCAAATGGATTAAAAAGTGTAATACAATATTTCCCCTGCATGTGTGTTTATATATAACAACTATAAGAATTTCAAAATTATTCACTTAAAAGACAATAGAAAGGTTGGGAAGTGGTGGCCAGATGAAGATACTTCCATAAGAAAATTACTCAAAAAATAGTTTTCTATTGCTTAATTTTACATCATTGCTTTCCCTTTGGTGATAGGGATGGAGAGAGAGAGAGAGAGAGAGAGAGAGAGCAAAACACCAAGAGTCGATCACTTAAACTCTTAATCATGCCAAGTAATACCTTACTACAGGCTAAATCCTGTTCACTTTATTTTCATTAAGAGTTCCAGCAAAGGCAACTGGATTACATGTGTAAAACAAACAGGATTTGGCATTCCATCAGTAATCACACCAAAGTCAATGAGTAAGGTGCTGTTCAAGATGCTTAATGGTATAATAATCTGTCCCTAAATTAATTACTTATGTTAAATCTGTGGACTTCCATAGATGATCATATTACAAAACAATGTCCCAAGCAAAATTTCAGAATGGACGAATATCAAATAAAATACCTTGACAACCAAGCACATTTACTGATTTATATTCTTTCAACTTCATCTATTGTTGGTGTCTTTTTTGCTCCACTCTATTCAAAAGAGCGCCTTCACAGGGTAAGTATAGTAATTATAGAAAATGGTGGGGGGAAGAAGAGGAAGAATTTGTTCAGTTCATTCTTAGACAGGAATGTTTCAGGTCTAAAATGCTCCTCAGATTCTGACAAAAATATATCTATATATTTGAAATGTAAAATAGGATGAATTTTAATATTTCTAAAATAGTTCATGTTTCAGAGTTAGTACTCTGACAATAGACAGACAAATATTCTAGCATTAATACATTTCCCTCCCCTCCTTCCTTCCTTGAAATGCTTTTTTACATTTTGCTCACAATTTGAAACATCTGTTAAATGACTTTTGTTTTCCTGATCCAGAGCAGACAGCATGCTTGAATAATCTACTTTTGTTTGGAAAATGTTCTTTTCTATAGACTTCTCCTCCTTACCCCCACATTTTTACTATTTTGTGTATTCTGAAAATAAAGTTAGTCTGAATGCAACATAACAGATTAGTCTATCAACAGTGCCAGAATGAATGAAACAATAAATTACATCAGATACACTCTTTATTACTGAAACAAAGTTAATGAGATGGGGTCCTTAAGAAGTATGTATGGGTCTCTAGACAGAGTGAACTTAGATATCAGTGCTACTGCTGTACAGACTCTTCTCTTAGCTTATTTGGGATTCATTGGCTCTTTTGTGAGCAGTTATGTAATTTGACAGGTGGCATGACATATTCTCTGGCTTTTATTATTCAGGAAATGTAGTTGCATGCCATTTACTTTTTAAATATGTGCCCTTGAGACTTTTGTCATCCTTTCCTCCCCCAATCCCTACCTTCTTCCTGGATGAAAAAATGAGCAAAATTTGAAAGTTTTTAGTTAGAAGTAAAATTTTCCCTTTTCATAAGGTCACCTACCATCCATAGTGTTTTGACAGTGATGCCACCAGCCTTGCTGTGATCAAGACAGAGCATAATTAGAGGAAACATACGACTTTTCTGACAGCTGTCACAAATTAAGTCCACTATGCTGAACTGTTCTAGAACTATTACCCTCCTACTTTTGACTAGCTGAAACACCTTGGCCCTTAGTGATATTGCAAGAAGCAAATATTTCCAAATGAGCAATATATTTGCATATCTAGTAAAACACCTTATCATTCACATCTTTTCCATCAGTCTCATGAACTTCCAAAATACAGTAATTTGTTTATATTTTCTTATGCTTTTTAGTTAATGTGGGACCTCAAATCTCAATTATGCTGCTAGCAGCTGAATGGGTACAGTCACAGTGTCAAAACACTGTTTGGCTAAAAAGCAGTTGGAACCAAATCCTGCTCACCTTATTGAAACACAGTTTTATTGGGACAAATTGATCCCTTTGATAACTCCCTTGGTTTCTGTGGAGTTATTCTGGAGATAAATTTGGCTGAAAGGTCCCTGCATAAACAGGACACCTTTTGAAACTGATAGTTTAGTGCACCTCTAACTTGCAGGGGTGACCAGTATAACTGCGTAATTTGAGTCATGGAAATTTACCTCGTGGAAAAAAATAAAGCTCTGCTTTTTATAAATCCATGGATCAGTATTTCTGGGATCAATTCATGTCAAGAATATTTTAATCCATTATTTCTTCAAAACAGCACATGAATTAACTACATAAACACAAAAGAAAGTGCAAAAGAGAAGAGAGTTTGATATGAATAAGGCAGCCCAAATAAGTATGCCACAGAAAAATGCTAATTATTCCTTATCTTGAAAATCATTTGGAAAACTTCCTGAAAATAAAGCACAAAGAGCTACAGACCCCCGCGCCATTGTTTGTTTGTTTTGAAGGTAATGAGTAATAACCACAACAATTCTCACATTATATCAGAAAATACAAACATATGTTCAGAACTAAGCCTGGACATTAAAGGGAAGTGGTGAGGTTACTGAAAGGTAACAGGAAGAGGGCCAAGGAATTTCTTTCTCCATGGACAATCAGAAAGATCTGGTCCCTGTTATACTAAATAAATGGAATTTTTGCCAGCTAGCCAGATTTCTAGACAAACAATCATTATTCCCAACAAACTGGTAAAAAATACCATAGAAAACCAGAATTTGCTATGCTATGAAATAAGAATAAATTGTTTCCTGAGGCCTATTGAATCTGCAAGAGCTTGAGCTGCTCCAAAACTCTTCACATAGATTTATTTTTAGGAGGAAAAAAGATCATTTTAAAACTATACTCTTGAACAGTAGTTCTCCCAAAATTGGGGGAAGCAGAACAGCAAGGAGCTGGTGAATTGAAAGGTGAGTAGTGGGAGGCTGTTTAATTTAAAAAAAAAATACATCAGGAAGGCACGATACATTCACAATTCCGACTTCTGGGATCTAGCTTCCACTCTTTCAGCTTTATACCATTCAGAGTGCAGAATGTCAGTGATGAGTAGGGGGCAATGCTTCTGGACTATTGTTAGCAAAAGGAAGCAGAAAATGTTGGATACAGGTAAGATGAGGATTTAGATGAGGTAATGTCCCCATGTCTGTGCATGTCATAATTGAGAATTACATAGCATCAGCACTCCCAGATCTCAGATATCTGCTACTTCCCTAACCATTGATAAACTGCACATAAATTGTTCTCTGGTGAAGGCAAATCAGTGGGATTGTGAAATTTGGGACATAAGGTGGATTGTCTATTTGTAAGTTGTCCCCCTTGCTGCAGTCCATTCCGTTTTATCTGCTTTGTTACCATCTAGAAATAATACTTATACTTAATTTTTAATAGCAATTTAAATGCTCACATTCTTGTACAGACATTAGTCTCCCTGTGAGACAAGCGGAAAACTGATTCTTGGAATCTGTTACACAAGAAAAACAAAAACAAAAATCTAGGCTCACAATCTTGTAACAAATCCAGACAGCTGAGGGAAAATGGTGCTTTAAGTGAACTTGTATTTTCATGCACTTGTCCTCCACAGGCACTCCCCATTGCTTCATGCCCCCATAGTCTTTGGGCCCCGCTGCCTCTCTGAGTGATAATTTTTTTAAAAAGGCGCCAGCACAAATTAAGAACTCACTGGGTGGCTGGAGAGCAGCAGCTGCTGGCCAAGCACCCAGCTCCGAAGGCAAAGCTACTGCCAACAGTAGCGCAGAAACCAGGGTGGCATACTATATGGTGTATTGCCACCCTAACTTGTATGATGCTCCTATGGCTCATGGTGTCTGGCGCTCAGCCTATGGGTCAAGGCAGACTCCATGTTGTTGCTCAGGGATTCTATCTTGGCTCACCATTCATGCCATTTCAGATTTTGGAGGGAAGGGGGGAAACATTAACCATGATTCCAGGGGCAACTTAGATGGGGAAAGGAGCAGAACTCCCAGCCTTGCCACCTCAACCTTGTCCTGTTGCAATACCATTGATGTGCGGGGAGATACCTTGACATCACATCCTCCCATGCAATGCACAGCAGACTGGAGGCAGACTTCTGAGCAGGTTGGCCAGGGGTGTCTTCATGGTGTGGGGGAAAGGGCAGGAGCAGTGGCAGCTACAGATGGCAGTGGAGTGAGGAGGGGCACTCCTGCTCTGGAGGAGTTCCCTGCCTAGTCATCCAGCTGCCCCTGCAGCTCAGCTATAGAGCCCCCAGCTGCACAGTGCCCTGAGCAGAGGCCTCCACTATAAGTGCAGGATCTCAGGATGCCGGAGGGTGCTGTCACGTTACTTGTCTTGAAGTGGTTTCCATCATATACAAGTTTACGGTTTGGGGCAGTAGTTCAGCATCCCCACTAAGCAAATTATTCCAGCATCATTTCCCCCTACCCTTAAGGTCAACCCTGCACCTAGAACATCTCACCATAGCTAGGACAGAACTCAGAGCCTCCTGTTCTAGAAAAGCAGAGGTTTTAATATTTGTGCTAAAGAGAGCTCTCCTCAGCAGTGCAGGGTGTAGGACACAACGTTGAGTAGTTCTGATACCATTCAGTAGTCGGTATACATACTAGTTCATTAATGACCGTTTATTCCCATTTGTTTCACTACAATAACACATGAGAATTTTGTCTTTTTCCAATAGCATTTAGACTGAAGCAACTACCAAGAGGTGAGCCAATTCAAACACCGTGGCAATAATATGCAAAGCAATGGAATTATTCAGAAGGAAATAGTGTCCCAAGTAAGGACATGTTAAGTATTGAGTATTTCACTAATCGAATAGTTGATGCATTTTTGCATCAACTATTTGATTAATTGATAGGGTGGCACTGCCCCTTTGAAACTCCACCACAGCGTTTCAAAAGGGCAGTTCTGCACTGCTGATCCCGGGCTTAGCACTGCACAGAGCCCGAGATCAGCTGGGGACTCTAGCTGATCCCAGGCTCCCTGTGGTGCTGCCTCTTTGAAATGCTACGGCGGCATTTCAAAGGGGCAGTACTGCACAGCTGATCCCTGGCTCCCTGTGGTGCTGCCGCTTTGAAGTACCCCCGTCTTCCCCCCCTTGCTGCCTGTATCTGATATCCTGTCAACTATCGGATAAGCATTTGCTTATCGGATAGTCGACTAGTCCTTAACATCCCTAGTCCCAAGCTGCTTAAACAAGTTTTGGTCATCAATACATCTGCAACTGAAAGACCAAGCTAGGGCTCTTTGATTCAAGTGTTATTTACTTTAGTACATGAATATGAAAGCAGGCAATATGCCAAAGGTAGACAGATAGACAGACATCTAAATGTCTTTGAAAGCAAATGCCTCAGGAAAACTATTAGGTGTTGAATGAAATGAATTTATAACCAATGCTGAGATTTGTCGGAGTTCCACAAACCCTTATCTTCAAAGTCATCAAGCAAAGAAGATAGAAGCATGTGGGCCATGTGTTAAACTGAAGCCAGAGGGTCTATCCCCCAGCAGACAAGCTGTTGGGCAGCTGGAGAAACACGTAAAAAGGGACTGATGGAAAGAATCCCTAACAATACTTAGAGATGGAAAACTTCTGGACTTGACTCACCAGAGAACATTAAAAAATGGTCCAGGATAGACAGAGATGTCAGAGCTTTGTTCGTGCCCTAAGCAAAATCTAACAACATGGAAGGATTCAGAATAATAAGTTGTAACAATGCCTACATCTGCGTACAAGCCACACAGTATGTCCCAAAGAAGCAAAATACTGTGAAGTATGTACACAATTATCTAAAATCAAAACCAGTTACATGGTTAACTTATTGTTCTGCATGTTGCAGCCTTAGGACATGCTTGAAATGGCGATGATTCATTTCCAGTCACGTGCTTTATCTTACTGAGTAAAATTTTAATAAATAAACATTGTGACCCTGGCCTTTCCTGTTCCTTCCTACAGATTCTAAGTACTTCGATATACTGTGTGGAAACAAGCTTAATTGAAACTGAATGCACTGGCAAACTATTGAATATGATGTGATGAAGAAAATGGCTAGAATTTCTTACAGGCATCAGCAAAGGGAAAATTACGTAACTATCCCCTTTGCAAACCTTTGTAACTGGAAATGTTGATACCTTTTAAGAAGACAATACCATGAACTGCAAGTCAAAAGATTTTATAAGACCCATTAAAGAGCTTTTCCATCTGTCTTCATTTGCTTGCGGTTTCCTTCAGATTTCATGAAATATAGCTAAATCTAAAAATACAGAGACAGAACTCCTTAAATCAAGCCAAGGCACAAATAATATTACCCAGGATCATAAGTCCGATATCTAAGAGAACACCTCTAGATTTCTATTTCATTTCATTGTTTCTTTTCACACAGATTAATATATTTTCTCTATGAATTTTCATCCTATTATTCTAGATTAAAAAATTACAAACTGGAACATCTCTTTCCAACTAGTGACAAATGGTGTCATACACACTCTCTAACATTAAAATAGTTCAAAAGTTTCAGAGGGGTAGCTGAGTTAGACTGTAACAGGAAAAACTTAAAAAACAACCAATAGTCTAGTAGCACCTTAAAGAATAACAAAACATGTAGATGGTATCATGAGCTTTTGTGGGCACAGCCCACTTCTTCAGATATTATCAGGATTCCGTTTGGCTTGTTTGATTCAGTTAATTCTGAACCAGACCCTTAACTGGTATAAATCATCAATGGACTCTTATACTAGATAAGGACATGGCAGTGATTTTAGGGTGTGGCATTTTTCTTTGGAAAGAAGTCTCCCAAGTATATTAGCTTTGTTTAACTTTTTACGGAGGGAGCAGAAGTAGGGAAGAAGCACTGAAGACACTAGCGAGGGGCTCTGTTCCTAACAGCTATTTTGCTTTGCTGAATTTCTTTGGTGTTATGCCTGGTAGTACCCCTTCTGCAACATGGACAAAATCAACCCTACCCCTGCTGAGAACATTCAGTTCTCCTGCACTCCCTCTGAATTGCAAGAACCTCCTAATCAAATGAACTTTTTCAGGTGGTGTGCATACCTTTTATCTGCTCTGTACACATAGGCTCCTCTTTTCAAGTTTCATTACATTTCTGTTAATCAGATATTAAATCAGGTCTGACACATGTGTCATAAGATTTGGGCCTATCTCACTATTACTCTGTACCTTGTACAAATCCTCTGTACTAATGTAAAGGTGATGTTAAATACTACCTAATCAGAATGGTAACACTTTACATAAAAGATCCCTTCAACATACAGGTTGTAGTGAATCTATCCCTTCATCCTGATACTGTTACTGATGATGATTGATTTGTACTGTGGTGTGATCTATGAGCTCCAGTCATGCACTCTGATCCCACTAGGTTAGGCACTGTAAAAACAACAACAAAGAGGATCTCTGCACCCATAGTTTAAGGATCAGCTATGAGATTCATGATTTAAAAAGTTCACTTCTCAACTAGTATCTGCTGAATAGCAATGAATCATGCTGTTATCATACTACCAAGGTTTTCTTATTTTCTGATCCATCACAGCTTTTAATTTGTGATCCAGTGATGACATGCATTTTTATCACGATGGACAAAAGTGTTACACACCACAAGCTCATACGCCAGTGATCCAGGGGAAATGATGGAACTGCAAACCATTGCAGTTTCTTGTTAGAGGCTTAAAGTGAAATCATGAATAAGTGCATATCACAGGAAGTGCTTACCAGGTAATTGGAACCATATAGGTGAACCTGCAAGAACTCTGACACATGATGAACCCTCAGCCTCTGGAGATTGAAAACAGAATGAAAAAAGGAAAACACATTTACAATCAGCAAAGTATTTTCCTTAAAGCTAATGTCTGTAACAAAAAAGTAAAGCAATTAAATAGAAATTAAACAGAAAACTTTCCAATTTAGGGATAAATCCAGTCCTATAACTCTAAATGTGTAGCCTAATCTTCTCTGCCTCCTCATCAGCTATGTATTTAGATCCTTCCCTTAACACCTGTGATGGGGGAAGGAAGTGTTAGTTGAGGTTAACTACTTGTTTACTAAGGGCTGCATTGTGCCTTGAAACCTGTTATGAAATTATGTTTGCAATACTTCATCCAGCAGAGGCTTTGCAACCCTTTCCCTCATGCACTACCCAAATATGTCTTCCAATATGGAAGATGAATCCTTCTCCTGCTTCTTAAAACATTCTAAAATATTTTAATATATCATGCTAAGAAAGTAGAGTACTTTGCACAAAAAAATTGGAAGAAGACAATTAGGGGAAGGACTCAGAGAGAGAGAAAGTCTGATATGAAACTATAGGGTGAAGATGAAAATGACCACTGATTCTCTGTCCCTGATCTTTGATTCTGACAGACAATAAGAGAATACTTCTACATAAGAGTAACTATGTTCTACTCCTTATTAAAACATGAATAACTTGCAATTAACAAGTAAATTCATTTTCTTTAAACACTATTGCTAATCCCTGGAGTTTAATAATCATGGGATGGGTCCAAAATGTAGGAGATTGGTTTAAAAATTGTGAGATTTTAAAATATTATTTATAAATGTTGGGCTCTTTGTATTTATCTTGTGCGTTTTAAGCTTCATACGGTGCTTTCACTTCACCATTCCTCTAGTTTTTTCTCATCAGAGAGCTTGAAACTGATTTTTTTTAAAATACTGCTGAGATTTTCATGCATTTTCATTTTGATTCCAGCAGTTAGGTCTTTAAAAACCACCATCATGAGAGGCAGCTATACTGCAAACATTATATAACACAGCAATGAAAAACTGCTGTAAACTTCAGTATAGTATAGTATGGAGAATGACACTTCAGTATATTATAGTATGGAGAATCAGTCTCTGAAGACACCCCACAACTTTACACATAATGATAGCTAGACTACATTAACTAAGGCCCCAAAAGTGCAAACATTTATGCACATGGTTTAAATTACATCCACAGATTTCATTAGGACTTCTCCTAAACAAATAAAATGAAGTTCTTCACACAGTGCATAATCAACTTGTGGAACTCCTTGCCTGAGGAGGTTGTGAAGGCTAGGACTATAACAGGTTTAAAGGAGAACTAGATAAATTCATGGAGGTTAAGTCCATTAATGGCTGTTAGCCAGGATGGGTAAGGAAAGGTGTCCCTAGCCTCTGTTTGTCAGAGGATGGAGATGGATGGCAGGACAGAGATTGCTGGATCATTACCTGTTCAGTTCACTCCCTCTGGGGCATCTGGCATTGGCCACTGTCGGCAGACAGGAGACTGGGCTGGATGGACCTTTGGTCTGACTCAGTATGGCCGTACTTATGTTCTGTGCATAAAGTTAAATGCATGCATAAGTCTTTTCAGTACTGACCTTATTACAATTTACTTCATATGGAGAATAAGGGTGTTATTTGTTTGATTTTTAAGAATATAATGTGCACTTCACTTTACTGGCTTGGCTAAATGCAGTTAAACCAAAGAAGGCAATTATGGAAGAAACAAAGAGGAAATAAAACAATGAGAGATAAGTTACTGTCAGCAAGAAAGCGAAGTTACTCACCTTTGTGCAGTAACTGTCGTTCTTCGAGATGGTCCCCGTGGGTGCTCCACAGAAGGTGCTGGGCTTGCCCCGGCGCCGCAGGACGGAGATTTTTCATAGCGGTAGTCCGGCCGGACCGCGCATGCGCGGGGAGCGTCTCGCGGCTTTCGCGCCCTTTCGCACTGCTCAGTCCGGTCCCAACCAGTTCCTCATACCCGCCTCAGCATCTGAAACACAAGAAGCGGACACAGACTCCGAAGCGGGGGAGGAGGGTGGGTAGTGGAGCACCCACGGGGACCATCTCGAAGAACGACAGTTACTGCACGAAGGTGAGTAACTTCGCTTTCTTCTTCGAGGAGTCCCCGTGGGTGCTCCACAGAAGGTGTCTGCACAGCAGTATCCCCCTCCTGTGGCGCTGAGGAGATGGGATACAGGACCTCTAGTGATTAGCAGAAGAGAGGACTGCAGTTGTTACAGACTTATCTGACAGCCATCTCTGCTGAACCGCATAATGGTCTACGAATGTGCGGTAAGATGCCCATGTGGCTGATCTACAGATGTCAGCTAGTGGAACCCCTCTTAGGAAGGCAGTGGATGCTGCTATTGCCCTTGTGGAATGTGCCTTAGGACGTGCAGGGAGAGAAATTCCCCAAATTGAGTAGCAGTGAGATATACAAGATACAATAATGTTAGATACTCTCTGAGCAGAAATGGGTTCACCCTTAGAGCGCTCTGCTAGGGACAGTAGAAGCCTGTCTGACTTCCTAAATGGTTTGGTACAGTCGATGTAAAAGGCTAGCGCCCTACGCACATCTAATGTATGGAGCGCTACCTCTCTAGGTGAACCATGCGGTTTGGGGAAAAACGTTGGTAACACTATGGGCTCATTGACATGGAAGTCGGAAGAGACCTTAGGTGTGAAGGCTGGGTGGTGTCTGAGGATAACGCAGTCTCTTTGGAAAATCGTGTACGGAGGTACTGCCATCAACGCCAACAACTCGCTAACCCTGCGTGCGGATGTGATCGCCAGCAGGAACACAACCTTCTGAGTGAGGACTTGCAACGGTATTGTGGCAAGCGGTTCAAATGGTGGAGCGGTAAGGGTTCGTAACACCAAGTCTAGATCCCAAAGTGGCGGTGGAGTACGCAATGGAGGGTATAAGTTTGCTAACCCCTTCAGAAATCTTTTTGTAAGGGGGTGTGCAAATACTGAAAAGCCGTCAGTCCGCTAGTGGAAGGCTGAGATTGCCCGAGATGCACTTTGAGTGATGCTAGGGCAAGGCCCGTGCGTTGTAACTCTGAGATGTAATGTAGTATAGAATGTATGGGGGTGACTGCAGGGTCCATACTTTGTTCAGAGCACCAGATTCGAAATCTGGACCACTTTGATAGATATGCGGTTCTTGTGCTATTCCGTCTGCTGTGTATTAAGATATTTCTGACCGCTGCAGAGCATTGGGCTTCCGACTCATTTAACCAGCTAGGTACCAGGCTGTAAGGTGCAGTGTGTGAAGTTGTGGGTGGAGAAGTCGTCCGTGATCCTGCGTGAGTAGAGTTGGAAAGAGTGGTAGCTGGTAGGGCGGGTAACGGGACAGTTGCAGGAGTTGAGGGTACCAATGTTGTCTGGGCCATGCTGGAGCTATTAGGATCACTGTGGCCCGATCTGCTTTGATCTTCTATAATACCCTGGGAATGAGAGGTATTGGAGGGAATGCATACATCAATGGGCCGTTCCAGTTGATTAGGAACACATCGCCCCGGGAATGGTGACCGAGTCCTGCCCTGGAGCAATATCGGAGACACTTCCTGTTTGTGTGTGTGGCGAAGAGGTCGGTCGATGGAATGCCCCATTCATGAAATAGGAAGTGGAGGGGTCTGCGGTGGAGTTCCCATTCGTGGTCCGGTGCGAATTTCCTGCTGAGGGAATCCGCTGTTATGTTGCTTACTCCAGGTAAGTATGATGCCACAAGAACGATGCCGTTGGTGATGCACCAATTCCAAAGTCGGACCGCCTCTGCACAGAGGGATCGTGATCGAGCTCCCCCTTGGCGGTTGATGTAAAACATCGTAGCTACGTTGTCTGTGAGGACCTTCACCACGGAGTTGTGAATGTGATCGTGGAAGTGTCTGCATGCGTTGAAGACAGCCCTGAGCTCCAGTAGATTTATGTGGAGCAACGTTTGCGAGGCGTCCCAACGGCCTTGCACGGACATTCCATTCATGTGCTCCCCAACCGAGAGAGAAGCGTCTGTAGTGATTTGATGGCTTGGAAGGTGGGGGCAGAAAGGCACTCCGGATAGTAGGTGCTTGTCTACCGTCCACCAAGTGAGGGAAGAGATGACGTTGGGCGGAATGGTAACTGACCGGCGTACGTCGCGAGAGGTGTGATTGTAGACGGTGGCCAGCCAGTGTTGTAAGGCTCGAAAATGAAGTCTGGCATTCTGGACAACGAATGTGGTTGTGGCCATGTGTCCCATGAGCTTGAGGAGTATAAGCACCTGGCTGGTGTTGTTGGATGTGCATGCATTTATCAGAGATTGAATAGTCTGGAATTTTACGATGGGTAAGAATGCTCTTGCTTTCTTTGAATCTAACCTCGCCCCAATGAACTCTATGTCTTGAGTGGGAGTTAACATTGACTTGTCGCTGTTCACCAGCAGCCCCAGCGAATGAAAGGCGTGCATAGTGAATGCCAGCATTTTGCTCGCCTGTGTGGCAGATGTGGCCTTTATGAGGCAGTCGTCGAGGCAGGGAAATATAGTTATCCCGTTGCGACGTAGGTGGGCTGCGACCACCGAAAGTACCTTTGTAAATACCCTTGGTGCTGCGGACAGCCCAAAGGGAAGGACTCTGTACTGATAATGTCCGTTGCCCACCACGAATCTGAGGAATCGCCTGTGGGCAGGATGAATCGTAATATGGAAATACGCGTCCTGAAGGTCGAGAGCAACGAACCAGTCGTTCCGATCTAGAGCTGGGATTATAGACGAAAGCGTAACCATCCTGAAGCGGTGTTTTCGGAGAAATTTGTTCAATCGCCTGAGATCCAGTATTGGCCTCCAACCCCCTGTCTTCTTTTGAATGAGAAAGTAGTGGGAATAAAACCCTTCCCCTCTGAACTCTTGTGGAACTGTTTCCACCGCGCCTATCTGCAGTAGATGATGTATCGCCGATCTGAGCAGATCTTCGTGAGAGGGGTCCCTGAAAAGGGACAGGTTGGGGAGGGTTGAGGGTGGTAGGGAGAGAAAGGGTATGGTGTAGCCGGTTTCTATAATCTCTAGCACCCATTTGTTGTTGGTGATAGTTGCCCATTGATGGTAAAAAGGGCGTAGACGGTGATGGAACAAATGGACGGTGTCAGTTGTGACTGGAGGATTGCTCTCGACCAGGGAGTCAAACCTGCTGCCTGGCGGACGGTTGGGTTTGCGCATGGCTATTTTGATTACGGCGTCTGGGAGGTCGTTGACGTTGTCGCGAGCTATCAAATGGCCTCTGATGCTGCTGCTGCTGTTGCCATGGCTGCCTTTGGTGGTAAAAGTCGTAACGCCTCTGGAATGGTGTATAGCGGCGTCTTTTAAAAGGTGGTGTGTACATGCCAAGAGTCCTTAGTGTGGACCTGGTGTCTTTTCTAGAGTGGAGTAGTGAATCGGTTTTCTCCGCGAACAAGACGTCTTTTTCGAATGGGAGGTCCTCGACCTTTGCTTGCAGCTCTTTAGGGACCGCAGCAGCCTGTAAGTAGGAGGAGCGTCTCATGACTACTGCCGTAGCTGTGGCTCTAGCTGCTGTGTCTGCCACATCAGCTGCTATTTGTGGGCTGGTTCTGGTAGAGGCGTATTCTTCCTGGACCAATGCTCGGAGTACAGGTTTCTTGGATTCTGGTAAGGAGTCAGCAAGAGCAATAAATTTCAAATAATTATCGAAATTGTGGTTTGATAGGTGAGCTAGGTAGTTAGCTATGCGCAAAAGGTGGGTTGCGGAGGTATAAACCTTTCTTCCAAATAAGTCCAGTTTCTTTGATTCCTTATCCACGCTCTGGTTTCTGTATTGTGGTCCTCGTGACCTCTGGCATGCGGCATCTACTACCAGGGAGTTGGGGAGTGGATGTGTGAATAAAAACTCTGAACCTTTAGGTGGGACGAAGTATTTTTTGTCGGACTTCCTATTAGTTGGGGGTACAGAAGCCGGTGTTTGCCATAGTTCGTTTGCGACCTCTAGGATCGCCTCGTCCAGAGGGGATCGCTAATTTGGGAGGTTGTGATGTCTCTAAGTTCTTAAAGAGCTTGTGGTGTTTGCTCTGTATCTCAGTAAGTTGGATGTTTTGGGAGCGGGCGACTCTCTTAAAAAGGTCCTGAAACTGCTTAATATCATCTGGAGGAGAGATGTCACCTGGTATCACAGCCTCGTCGGGGGAGGATGACGAGGGATCCCCGGGAGACTCCTGAGCCTGGTGTGATTCCTGTAGTGTATGGTGCTCCCCTTCAGGTTGAGGTGGAGGAATTGATGGTGAATGAGGAATATACACTGATGGAGGTGGCTCCGTGGGTGGAGAGTACCTATAGGAAGATTCACGTGTCCTCGCTCTAAATGGCGATCTGGAGGATCGATACGAAGCTCGGTGATCAGGTGAATGGGTCCTGTAATATGTACGTCTGTCATAGGGGTCCCTATAGTAATATGAGGATCGAGATGGAGAGCGGTCATGGTATCTGGATCTACTGTAAGATCTCCTGTCGGATCCAGTAGGAGACCCTCTCGATATTGGTGGAGAATATGAAGCATGACGTGGAGGAGAAGGGGAGGCGGAGAAGCTGTGGTAGTGGGTTCTCTGGCCGTGATGCTGATAGTGCGTTGGAGGAGTCAAAAATGGAGATGGGAGACGCTCTGATGAAGACAATCTCCTAGGAGGTGTCCTCGTGGGAGACTGTAATGGTGGTGGCGAGGTGGGCTCTGGGGAGAATGCAGGGGAAAGAGAGAGAGGAGAAAGACTCCTGGGTCTTGGTGTCTTTGCTGTAGCCTTCCTAGGCTGCATGTCTTTCGGTGCCGGAACAGGTTCTCTGTCCGGAGGGGTGATCGGCACCGAAGGCTCTTCCCATGCCGGTGGAGGCGGTGCCATACTTGGCGTGTGTTCCTTTGAACGCTTCGGTGCTGCCTGGTCGTCGGTGCACAGCGGTGCCGACGGCGCTAACGCCGGTGCCGTTGGGGCTGGTGGTGCTGATGTGCTGCTCGCCAAAGTCTTCGGTGTAGTATCTGCCGGTGCCGGCTGATGGTGTGCTTTCGGCACCGATGGTATGAGCCTCGGTGCCTTGGTCGGTGCCAGTCAGACTTTGGATAGGGCCGAAGTACTCGGCTTCGTACTGATGCTCGATCTACTCTTAGAAGTAACAGGTAGAGAGTGGGTTGGAGAGGGTTTTGATTTTCTGGGGGGCGCAGCGGTTGGAGAAGAGGCCCGACGTTTATGTGGTTCTGGAGAAGACCGCGGGGGAAGGAAGGCCCCTGGGGCTGAAGTGCCTTATCAAAGAGAAACATTCTCAACCTCATTTCTCTTTCACGCCTCGCTCTGCTTGTTAACTTAGAACAAAGAGAGCACTTCTGTGGGACATGACTCTCTCCTAAACAGCGGATGCACAACGTGTGACCATCCGAAGCTGGCATGGCCTCTCTACATTGCTCGCATTTTTTGAATCCCGGAGATCTGGGCATTTTGAAGTGCGTCACTCAGTCCCAATGAGGGAAAACCGAAGTGCCTTGAAAGCCTCATGTCCTTCTCACTCCTCTCTGAATATGCTTCTCTCTCTTTCTTTCCTTCTTTTTCTATTTTTCTTCTTTTCTCTTTTTTTTTTGTATTAAAAGCAACGAGAACGGAAACTTATAACACAGCAATGAGAAAGAACAACCTTAACTATCTAAGTGAAACCGGAACGTTTAACTGTGAGTAAAGAAAACTTCTCTTTTTTTTTTTTTTTTTTTAAAGAGAATATAACAACTTTGAACTATAAAGGGGAAAGAAAATACTAATATTGAAGCAAGACAAGCCTGAAACCATCGCAAGCGGGGTAGTCAGGAGAAAGGATTGCTCCGTGTGCAGCCTGAGGCGGTTGAGAGGAACTGGTTGGGACCGGACCGAGCAGCGCGAAAAGGCGCGAAAGCCGCAAGACGCTCCCCGCGCATGCGCGGTCCGGCCGGACTACCGCTATGAAAAATCTCCATCCTGTGGTGCCGGGGCAAGCCCAGCACCTTCTGTGGAGCACCCACGGGGACTCCTCGAAGAAGAATGCCAAGATTCCTCAAGGAAGCAATGGGGGAGCTGTTAATTGGAAAATATGCACCTGCTTGGCTCCAGTCTGGTTATTTCATTAATTTTTTCCCAAACCCATGACTAGGATCAAGGGGCTATTAAAGACTCCATTCTAGAGAGGAAGGGGAGGTGAGTGAACAACATTTAAAACTGACAAAGACACTGAGACAATGTGGCAGGGACTATCGCACCCTGGCCAAGTGTAGGGGTGTCTGGGCTGAGTAGAATTTATCTAAAACTTGTAAGGAAAAGTAAAGTTTAGATAAGACCAAGACATATGGCATTCTATTGTTTTATCTTTTTTTTCTTTCTATGAGCCTTTAGGTAAATAAACAAACAAGTAAACAGACCCCCCCCCCAGTAATTCCATCATGTGGAACCCTACTGAGCCCCATATTGCTCATCAGGAGGGTTAGAAACTATACTCACTGCCCACACCTCTGCCACCTGAGTGAACAGAATAAATGATAATAATGGAAGGTTATAATCTTCTGTGGCCCAACCAGTGAAAGGGAAAAAGGAACACTCTTTCCCAGCATGTTCACTGTACATGCATACAGTCAAGAAATGGTGAGACTCAAGAATCCTGGCTTGTGATATTTTAAGGGAAGTGTTCTCTAGTGGTCATAGACCTTTCTGCCTCTGTCCCCTTCAGCATGTCCCCATCCTCACCCTGTCTCTTCCTCCAGGCCCAGCCAGCCCCAATGGTCACTCCCAGACTCATTGTCCAAATAACTTTCATCCCTAGCTCCCTATAGCCTCCCTATAGCTCACCCCATCTTCCATTCCTAATCTCCTGGGTTTCTTCTCTTGGTCACAATCTCCTTGTCCAGCCAGTCTCTTCCCCCTTCAGGGTATCTCTTCCTAAAAAAGCTTCTTCCGAAAGAAGCCTGCAGTCTAGACGTAGCCTCACTCTTGGACTTCTCATCCAATCTCAGTCTTCCCATCCATCCCCAACTTCAGCGTTTCCTTGTTTAAACTATCCCAGTCTCCCACCTTGGGCTCTGAGTCAAGTCCCAGTCTTCACCCTGATCTGGGTCCCAGTCACATTCTGAGTTTCCCCCTTGGGCTTCTTGACCAATCCCAATCTATCTTGTTCACCAGGCTCCTTACCCGATCTCAGTTTTTCCCTCCACCAAAGCTCCAAGTCTACTCCTTGTACTCCCTATTTGAGGCGCCTCACCACTCTGCATTACAGTCTGGGTGTGAGCATGGGGAACACTAACATCACATGAAAGACAGTCCCTCTGCCCTCATTTCCTGTGTTTGGCACCACAGCAGCCAGGAGGAGGAACTACAGAGAAAGCACTCCACTGTCTATCCACTACTCTCCCATTTTCCAAAAATGTTTTCTTAACTTTATTTACAAGGAAACCAGTTACTTAAAGCATGGAATAAATATCCCACGGGGGTGTAACAAGAGACAAAATGGGTTGCTCATGTATAAGTGAGTCTTTTGTTCTCAGGAGGGGATGTAGAACGTTTATCAAGGCAGGCAATAAGTGGTTTGCAGGCTGGATGTGGTTCACCAGGGGTAGCCCCTGGCTGGCAGCCAGACACTTTGTTTACCTGCACCTCTGCATGTGCAGCTGCTTGCTGCTCCTATTGACCACGGATCACCATTCCTAGACAATGGGAACTGCAAGAAGTGGTTCAATCTGGGACACCTGTTCCCATAGCTCCTATTGGCTGGGAACACTGAACCACGGCAACGGGAGCTGTGAGCAGCCATACCTGCGGAAGCACAGGTAAATAATGCGCTGAGAGCCCACCAGCAGCTAACCCTGGTGAACTGAGTCTGGTCCATTGGCCACTTATTCCCCATCTTTGGTTTAGATGGTCCAAGACTCCAAGTAGCCACACAGGCTTGGCATTTTTGTCCCCTGGCTAGTTGAAGCAGGTCTTGTATAACCTTGTTACCAATGAGCACAGAGAAATTGCTGAAATATCTCCCCCTTTCTTCCACCCCCTCAGCATTAATACAGTATCATTTAATGATTACTACTGTATTCAGATAATTCTGAGTTCCTTCAGCTATGGCTAATTTTAGTGATCACAGGACCCATCTAAGCCCAGTCTTTTCTTCTGAAAGTAAACTTTTTGCATCAGTTTTCTGGATAGCATTCTACTAATCAGTATGTATTGGACATAGTAGATGCAGACAATCTCTTAGAAACAGCCTAGGAAGCTTGAAAGCTATATGCCTGTTCATCTTCCCATTCATGATAGTGGCTAAAGACAAGAAGACATTTAATTACCACAGAATAATGTAATTATCTCAGAAACTTTCACGGTTTCTGTGATATGTGGAAAATAACTCTAGTCTACACTGTACTCAAGAATTGGCTGAGAGTTGCTTACGAGAGCTATTTTTCTGGAGAATATGCCACTTGCCTTCATGTATGTGAATTTGTATAATATGCTGGCAAGAATTGATTTTCTGGATATAAGGTCTGATCCCATTGTGAGTCCTTACTCATAGGAGCAATGCCATGAGTATAGGCTGCAAGACTAGATAGTAGGGGAGACTTTAAAAATAAACCTGCAATACTGGGCCAAATCCTGACCCCTGTTCCAGGTACTTTCTGAGGCTCTCATAGGGAAAAAAAAAGCTGTAAAATTGATATATCTGGCCTGTGGAAAACTTCCCTTACAGAAAAGACATAGAGCAATTGTTTTGGCTCCTATACTATAGCCTTGCTCACCACTTCAGGTGTAGGAGGATTTCCAGTGAATCTTTATGTCTCACCACTGATCAATGGATTCCAGAACAGCCCTCTGGGACCATGAGCAGCCAGGTGTAAGTAAGAAAAACCCTGAGACTTGTCTTCAGGAAAAAGGGGCATGAAGATGGTTCAATATGACCATTGCCCTCTGCGTCTCTTTAGTTGTGCTAGTGCAATTTGTCTGGACCAGGAAATCTGGAATATTTAGTCACTCAAAAAAGCTCCCCACCTCACCTACTGATTGTGCCATTAGCATAAAGGGGTCTAATCAGGCATTCCTTGATTTCTCTTCACTAAGAATAGTGGATCCAGTCCAACAGCCCGTACTTATGCGATAGCCCCACTGACTTCAGTAGCATTATTCATGGAGGTAAAAATTGCAGGATTGTGCTTCCTGTAAAAAATAATGGAATTTGTATTTACCACTAACATATGTATCATTAACAAATCATTTTTCCATCCTATTTTCTCTTTTGCTGCCAATATATTAAAAGACCAAACTATGGTGGAAAATCACTTCATGAGGAAGAAATTCCTTAGAAATTTTCCATAATCTGGCAATTTTGTCTCTTTGAAGAAGTTGTGCATCTGTCGAGTAGAGGCAGTTTATTGCTAGGGAACAATGTCTGCACATAATGACTATAAGATGTTACACACAAGCTTAAACAAATCTGCAGGAATAGTTACTTCTGCATAGGAACGTTTTTCTTCAAATTTGGGTTTCAGAGGATTTTAATTTAAAATAATTGAACGATAGCATAGAACAATGCATTGTCTTCAAAAAATAATGCTGCCATCCTCTCACATTACAGTGCTACAAACTGTTGGGTCTTATTTGTCAGATTTTCCATCGTAAATCCTGTTGAGGGGGGATTAATTACTTCAGCCAGCTGAAATGGTATGGAGGCAAAACTTTTTAATTTTTCTATCTTGTATATTTATTGGCTCTTATGAAAAACTGTCTAAATTAATTCACTTGCTTTCAACTGAGAGATCATCAAACAACTTGAAAAATTTCACATGCAACCCATTGTTTTTAAAGTATTTTGAAAAAAACAAGATTTTTGCCTTATGTAGTCACAGAGAGTTAAAAGGAAATTTAACTCCTGCATGACCTCTCCACATCTTGGCCCAAGCATTTGAGGGAGAGCAGGGGCTGTGTACCTTGTACCCCTTCCTCAGCACATCAACAAGTGGGTGGAGCAAGTGTTGTGTTCTCCCCTCAATATGAAACTGAAGAGGGGGAGGTGGATTGGTGTCCCACATACACAGACAGAGACAGTCACTAAATCAGGGCTTGTCACTAGGGGATCATTCAAACATCCAAACAAAAAGCAAACCTGAGCTCACGAGTCAGACACTGAGGTTATGCCTACACTACAAATTACTTCAGTGTAACCTATGTCACTCAGGAATGTGAATAATTCACACCCCTAAGTGACCTAAATTGTACCACCTAAGCACCAGTGTGGCGAGCGCTATGTTAGAATCATAGAATCCTAGGGCTGGAAGAGACCTCAGGAGGTCATCGAGTCCAACCCTCTGCCTAAAGCAGGACCAACACCAACTAAATCAACCCAGCCAGGGCTTTGTCAAGCCGAGACTTAAACACTTTTAGGGAGGGAGATTCCACCACCTCCCTAGATAACCCATTCCAGTGCTTCACCACCCTCTAGTGAAATAGCTTTTCCTAATATCCAACCTAGACCTCCCCTACTGTTAATTGAGACCATTGCTCCTTGTTCTGATATCCATCACTATTGAGAAAGCCTCTCTCCATCCTCTTTGGAACCTCCCTTCAGGAAGTTGAAGGCTGCTATCGAATCCTCTCCCCCCCCCCACTCTTCTCTTCTATAGATCAAATAAGCCCATATCCCTCAGCCTCTCCCTGTAGATCATGCGCTCCAGCCCCTAATCATTTTGGTTGCCCTCTTCTGGATCCTCACCAATGTGTCCATTCTTTCTATAGTGTGGGGCCCAGAACTGGATGCAATACTCCAGATGTGTCCTCACCAGTGCCAAATAAAGGGGAATAATCACTTCTTTAGATCTGCTGGCAATGCTCCTCCTAATGCAACCTAATATGCCATTAGGGTTCTTGGCTACAAGGTCACACTGTTGACTCATATCCAGCTTCTCATCCACTGTAATCCCCAGGTCCTTTTCTGCAGAACTGCTGCTTAGCCACTCTGTCCCCAGCCTGTTTCAGTGCTTGGGATTCTTCCATCCCAAGTGCAGGACTCTGTACTTGTCCTTCTTAAACCTCATCATATTTCTTTTGGCCCAATCCTCCATTGTGTCTAGGTCACTCTGGACCCTATTCTGACCCTCCAATATATCTACCTCTCCCCCTAGCTTAGTGTCATCCGCAAACATGCTGAGGGTGCAATCCATCCCCTCATCCAGGTCATTAATAAAGATGTTGAACAAAACCATCCCTAAAACTGATCCTTGGGGCACTGCACTTGAAAATGACCTTCAACCAGACATCGAGCTGTTGATCACTACCCGTAGGGCCCGACAATCTAGCAAGTTTTCTATCCACCTTATAGTCTGTTTATCCAATCCATACTTCCTTGACTTGCTGGCAAGAATACTGTGGGAGACCGTATAAAAAGCTTTGCTAAAGTCATGGTATATCACATCCACTGACTTCCCCATGTCCACAGAGCCAGTTACCTCATCATAGAAGCAAATCAGGTTGGTCAGACATGACTTGCCTTTGGTGAATCCATGTTGACTATTCCTGATCACTTTCCCTCTTCCAACTGCCTCAGAATGGATTCCTTGAGGATCCCCTCCATGATTTTTCTGGGGACTGAGGTGAGGCTGACTGGTCTATAGTTTCCTGAATTGTCCTTCTTCCCTTTTTTAAAGATAGGCACTACATTTGCCTTTTTCCAATCATCCAGGACCTCTTCCAATCTCCATGAATTTTCAAAGATAATGGCCAAAGGCTCTTCAATGACATTTGCCAACTCCCTCAGTACCCTCAGATGCATTAAATCAGGACCCATGGATTTGTGTATGTCTAGCTGTTCTAAATAGTTCTTAACCTATTCTTTGTCCACTGAGGGCCTGCCCACCTCCTTCCCATACTGCGTTGCCTAGTGAAGTAGTCTGGGAGCTGATCTCGTCTGTGAAGACAGAGGCAAAAAAAGCATTGAGTGCTTCTGCTTTTCCCACATCATGTGCCACTGGGTTACCTCCCTCATCCAGTAAGAGCCCCAAACCCTCACTTTTCACCCTCTTATTGCTAACATTACTGTAGAAACCTTTCTTGTTACCCTTCACATTCCTTGCTAGCTGCAATTCCAATTGCACTTTGCCTTCCTGATAACTCCCCTGCATTCTCGAGCAATATATTTATACCCCTCCCTAGTCATCTGTCCAAGTTTCCACTTCTTATAAGCTTCCTTTTTGTGTTTAAGCTCAGCAAGGATTTCCCTAGTAAGCCACCCTGGTCACCTACCATATTTGCTTTTCTTACTATGCATCGGGATTGTTTGTTCCTGTGCCTTCAGTAAGGCTTCTTTAAAATGGGTTTCTCTCAATGACATAGCTACTGCCTCTAATGGAGGCAGGAATTACTTAAGCCAATGGGAGAGCTCTCTCCTGTTAGTTTAAAGCATTTTCACCAGAAGCACTACAGTGGTGCAGCTGCATAAGTTCAGCTCTGTTGCTGTAGCTGCTGTAAGTAGACATAGCCTTAGGACGGGTAGAATAAAAGCAGGAAGGGAATCATGAGGCCACAAAGCAAATAGGGAGCCACTGAAGTACAAAGCCAGGCAAGGACAAAGGTGCCCTGACAGTTTGAATGGCAGACACCTAGGTAGGCAGGAAGAAAGATGGGCAAAAAAGTTATTAGTTAGCCTAATAGGTACCTACAGGTAACTCTGAAGGTTAAATGTCCCTCCTCTACTGCTAAAGCAGTCAAATCCAATCGCTATCTCTTAGGGTTGCAAAACATCTCCAGTCCCAGAATCTTTTTCCTGACTGCCACATGAAATGGAACAAATCTCAGAATCCACTTTCCTGGCATTGGAAAATCCTGGAATCCTCTCAGTATCTGGTATCCACTACTACATTTCCAGCATTCTGCAACGGGACAAATCTTAACAGCCTCAGAAGAAATGAATGAATCTCTGCATTTGAAACCTGGGCAATTTATTCCAGGTCTTTCCACGAGAGGAGATTGCGCCAGGAAAATCTGCAAAACTAGGAAGAGCTATGTTCCTTCCCTACAAAGCAGTTCATTTTACATGGAGTACACAATGTACTCCAACCACTTACTCTGAGTCACCGGGCCAGAGGTGAAAGTAAGCAGGTGCACCTTGGTGCGCAGCTCCAGCAAGAGCTGGCGGAGCTGCAGCAAAAGCCAGTCAGGAGCTATTTAAAGAGCTGGCAGGGACCCAGGCTGCAACAGGACAGAACCTGTGAGAAATTTTAAGTTACTTTCACCGCTGCACCAGGAACTGTAATCTATCCTCCATACAGAGTTATATCCAGTTACCCACTTACAGTTGATTTAGTGGTACAGATTGGACAGTCACCAGAGGGTGAAACCTGCTGTGTGGTTTCAAAAAAGTGGCTAGTTCCCAGGAGAATCCTCTGCCTGTTACCTTCAGAGGGAATGTGCGATAGTACTGGTTATCCCACAGATCTTAGCCATTGTTCTTATTTGCAATCTCCTTTCCACTAGATCTGAGAGAATATACATCATGACTGAAAACAATGAAGTTTATAGTTAGGGTATGTCTAGACTACATGCCTCTGCCGACAGAGGCATGTAAATTAGACATACTGGCTGTGGCGTAGTGGGGGTGCTGTCTGCTCTGTGACCCGGGGTTCCCCTGCGCTGTGATGGGAGATTCTCACTGACTCTCCCAAATGTGTATTAACCCAGACACCCAGGCTCAGCCTCCCAGGGAGGAAGACAAAGGAAGGAAGGTGGAGGCCAACACCTGGCTGGGGGGCAGGGCTGGAAGAGAGGTTTTTTAGTTTCTGTCTGGTATCATGGAGGAAGCAGCCTAAGCCACGGGCTGGGATTTAGGGGTCCAGCCTCCCCCACCTCAAGGGGGGCTGAGGCATCCTAGGCCTGCCCTGTAACCTGTGCTGTGCTGTATCCTGGAGAAGCAATAAACTCCCTCTGTTCTACTGGCTGGCGGAGTCAGTTCGTGCCATTATGGGGGTGCAGGAGGCGGGGGAACCCCAACGTGCCATCACACCGACATAGTCAATGAAGCGGGGATTTAAATATCCCCCGCTTCATTAAAATAAAAATGGCCGCTGCGTTGTGCTGGCTCAGCTGATTGTCGGCACAATGCGGCAGTCAAGACGCGGATCGGTCGACAAGGAAAGCCATTGCCGACCGATCCCTTATGCCTCCTGCAACGAGGTTTACAGGATCAGTCAGCAATGGCTTTCCTTGCCAACCAATCCCTGTCTTGACTGCCGGTTCGTGCCGACAAACAGCTGAGCCAGCACAACGCGGCGGCCAATTTTATTCTAATGAAGTGGGGGATATTTAAATCCCTGCTTCAATGACTATGTCAGTATGTCTAATTTACATGCCTCTGGCAACAGAGGCATGTAGTCTAGATATACCCTTAGTGATTCCAATAAGAGTAATTATTTTGTTCTGAGGGCATGTTCAATGCTACTTTCACTGCTTGAATACAGGTTGAAACTCCATAATCCAGACTTTCCTAAATCCAGCAATAGCCCTGCTCCATCCATCATTGTTGGGGTGGCCCTGTGGGGCCAGAGGCATTGCCAGACTAGGGGGCTGAGAGAGCGGCACCCCGAGTGGCAGAAGAGAAGCCAAGTAGAGCGCAGATCCCCGTGGCAAAGCAGAGCTGCCAGGCAGAGCGCGGAGTGCCCAGGCAACATCAGGGCCACCTGGGAGAGCCCCTGGTGGCAGCAGGGCCTTCGGTGGAGCGTGGAGGCCCAGGCAGTAGCAGGAGCTGTGGTGGGGAGTGCAGAGCCCCCCTCCCATCACAGGGGGCAACAGAGCCCCAGGGCAAAAGCAGAGCCCCAGGTGGCAGCAGAGGTGTGTGGGGGGAGGAAAGTGGAGCTCCCCTGTGTGTGGAGAGCAGAACCCCAGCTGGCAGCAGCAGAGCAGCAAGGAGAAAACGTGGAACCCTTTGTGCCTCCCCTGGTCCAAAAAGTTCCCTGCTCTGGGACTAGTCAGGTCCCAAGGGTGCTGGGCCATGGAGATTCAACCTGTATTATCAAATTATTATTCTAAATATGGGATCTGATTGGATTAGGCTTGGATTTTCTTAGAGTCAAGACATACTCCCTGAGCCCTTAGTGTCTCCATCTGACAGCTTTTGGGGCCAGAATATAACTCTCTTCAGGTTGGAATATTTTTCTAATCCAATATCTGTTTCAGGGGGAGAGGAATTTTTTTCCAGTCCAGCTGTGAGATACAGAGGGTTAGCAGATTGGCAGCAGACACAGTCAAATCTCCAAAAAAGCCACTGGAATTTCCGTAAATCAAAATTGATGGGACCCAAGAATATCCTGGCTTCCTCTATGCTCATTCCTCCCAGCCAAACTTCTAGAGATACGTAAAGCTCCCACTCTTTCTGCTACAGTATTTCATTGGCAAATTCCTTCAAGAGCCTCAAAACCCCTATTCTCCCTTTGGTTCAATGTAGCTAGAATGCTTACATTTTCTTTATAATCCCTTATTTATATTGCCTCAGCATTGTCTTTCCCAATCTGCTGCTCTCCCCCACCCTACAAATTCCAAATTTCCTCAGTAAGGGAGAAGTTAATTTCATTTTATTATAAAACAAATGTCAATTGGATTGTGTAAATAAAGGAAATAAACTAATATTTGGAAGAAAATTAGCATTGCTTTTATAATCTCCCAATCGTTGCCTGCCAAATGTTCTAAAGCACAGCTTTCCAATCTCTCACCAGATGGAGTTTGGGACTTTCTCTAAATTTGTGCCACTATCTGCATTTCTCCCTCCACTACACACTCTTGATCTTCATTTTTAGCAGCTGAGGGTTCATCACAGCATACAGGATAAGGTCACTTATCTGTTCTCAGGGACTCATTGGAGTCATCGTGGATAGCTCCTTGAAAACATCTGCTCGATATGCTCTCAAAAATGCTAGCCAAATGTTAGAAGCCATTAGGAAATTGATAGATAGTCAGACAGAAAATATGATAATGCCACTATGTATATACAGGATATACCCACACCTTGAATACTGCATGCAGTTTTGGTTGCCCCATCTCAAAAAAGTTAAAAGCTTTGTTATCCAGCACTCAGGGCCATGTCAACACTCGCGACTTTTTGCGCGAGAAATATGCAAATTAGGCTAAGCATGGAATATTGCCGAGCCTCATTTGTATACCTAATGAGCTGCCATTTTTGCAGAAGAGATTCTTGCGCCAGAAGGAGCTGTCTACACTGCCCTTTCTTGCGCAAGAAAAACCCTCTTGCGCAATGCTGTTATTCCTGAAAATAATCAGCGTAGCGGCATTGCACAAGAGGGGTTTTCTTGCGCAAGAAGAGGCAGTGTAGACAGCTCCTTCTGGCGCAAGAGCCTCTTCTGCAAAAATGGCGGCTCATTAGGTATGCAAATGAGTATCGGCAATATTCCACGCTTAGCCTCATTTGCATATTTCTTGCGCAAGAAGCCGCAAGTGTAGACATAGCCAGGGAGAAGTGCAGTAGCTGGTTAACTGAATATGCTGGATAACAAAGCAGCCCTTGCTGGCTCCGCTTCGGGACAAGAGGAAGCCTTGTGCTCAGGAGCAGAACCTGCAGCCCATGCAGCACTCTGTTAAATTCAAACTTTGTTAACTGGCTGGGGGCAATGCCAATCAACAGAGTTTTCTGGTTAACAGAGTGCCGAATTACAAAGTTTTTACTGTATTAGCACTGGAAAAAGTACAATAGGCAACAAATATGTTCAGGTGTATGGAATGGCACTCATATGAGGAAAGATTAAATAGCATCATCCTGTTCAGTTTAGAAAAGAAATGACTGAGGGACAGTGTGACAGAGGCCTGTAAAATCATGCCTAGTGTGGAGAAAGTGAATAAGGCTATGTTGTTTTCCTTTTCTCATTATACAAAAAAACCAGGGTCTCCCAATAAAATTAACAGGCATCAAGTTCAAAACAAACATAATGAAGGATTTCTCCAAACACAGAGAGCACACTATCAACCTGTAGATCTTATTGCCAGTGGATGATGTGAAGGCTTAAAGTATAACTTGGGGGAGGGCGGTTGTAAAAAAAGAAGTATATCAGTTCATGGAGGATAGCTTCATCAATGGCTATTAGTCAAGATGGTTAGGGATGCAGTCTCATGCTCTGGACATCCCAAACCTCTGTCTGTCAGTAGCTGGCACTGGATGACAGGATTGGAACACTCAGTAAATTGTCCTGTTCTGTGCATTCACTCTGAAACATCTGGCACTGGTCTTTGTTGGAAGACCGGATACTGGGTTAAATGGACCATTGGTCTGATACAATATGGTCATTCTTATACTCTTAAAATCATACACCAAATATTATAAATCATGTAGTTGATGCATATGTGTGCCACATTTGTTTTCAGTGGCATTTAGTACATTTCTTTGTGCACCCGACTCCCTGGGAGTAACACAGCTAAATTCCCATGCACATCACTGACACCGTATATTATGAAATCATAGGGTTGGAAGAGACCTCAGGAGACATAATACATGTCTTATTGTGTTAGGCAATAAAATCATTATTTTACAGTACTGTGTCCAGAAATGTATTTACTATTCCAAGAGTTATACTAGATTGTCTAGCATTAATTCAAGTTAAGAGTTCACGCCATACATCTCTGATGTGGAGTCTTACCTGTGTCTATGTAAAGCTGGACTCATGAGAATCTCTCTGGGGAGTCACCCCATTTTTTGAATAAGGGCTAGTTTAAGATAAGATTCTTATGATTACACAGGCAAAAGAACCATATGAAGTAGCCTTTATATGTTTGTGATTGGGAGCTGTTGGTTGGAAACAGTATGTAACCACAAGAGATGATAAAACATGTAACTATATGAATTACAAGTAGCAAATGGTTAACATAAGGGGGATGGACCTATTTCAGATTTCAAATAACCTATTTCTTTCTGGCAACTTATTGATGGCAGGGTTAGCACACAGATGGTATCTAGGATGCATTAATATGTGTGCTCTAGGGATAGCAAAGATACTCTCTCAGAACAACAGTTTACAATAACTAAACCTTTCTGGAAGACTCAGTGGACATTACAGTTTCTTGCAATGGCCACACAACTCAAAGTGCAATTTGGCCCCACATTTCCTGAGTCTGGAGCTGGAGTCTTAGGCCCTGATTCAGCAAAGGAGAATGCTGTGCTTCAGCCCTGTGGTGAATCAAGGCCTTTAACCATAAGCTCAGCATTCCCTTAGTAAAATAGCTGTAGAAAAATCTAAAGTTTTGGTGGTTTGGTTTGGAAAAGCACTTATAAATGTTATTGCTTAAATAATCAAAACTGGGTTCTCTCTCTCTATGTCATAGGAATAACTGCTTTTGTGGCATTTCAGCACCTGCCTTTCTAGGAAGAGTTTAGAAGCATATAAAGTTTAAATGCAAAAGTATATATGAGACCCTCGTGATTTGCGGAATCGCTATTCACGATCTTTCCTGTTCCTCAGCCCTGTCCCTTCCTGCCACCACCCTGCCCTGTCTCCCCATTGCACCCCCTTTCCCCGGACTGGGGGGGAATGTGGCATTGGGGGGGAGAGGGCTGTTGCGGGGAGGCAGCAGCAGTTAGGGCCCTCCTTCCACACTCACTGTCATGTGTGGGATCCATGGGGAGCTCCCTCTGGGGGCCAAGAGCCAACAGTGAGCGCTCTACAGCTCCTGGCCCTGCAGTGAACCACCCATGACTTCCGGCCTCCTCAGTCAGCTTCCTGTAGCTCCTAGCCACTGCAGTGAGGGGCCCTGACCACAGTGATGGGAGCTGCAGGGAGTTCACAGCGGGGCCAGGAGCCGTGGGGAACTCACTGCGGCAACGAGGAGCCACGAGAGCTCACCATAGAGGCTGGGAGTCACAGGGAAGCGGAGCACTCACTATTTGGGGATTTTGCCATTCACAGAGGTTTTAGGAACACATCCACCACAAATGGCGAGGGTTATTGTAGAGTACTTTTTCAAGCCTCATACTGTTTGATGGTGCTTGTTTTGAATTGTGGTTGGAGGTTTGGGAAACAGAATCTCATTTCATACATTACAATATATTCTGTTATAAAGCACCTATTATGCAAATGTTTGAACCAAAAAACCCAGTTTTTGAACCCTAATAAAATATAGAGGGTTGCACATGGAAGGTTTTCACAAGTAGCCGTGGACCGCGGGAATGGGAATAGAGCAGCATGCCTACCATGCAGCTTCTTTCATCTGTCATTAACACATTTGAAACAATGTTCAATTAGACCCCGATCCTCTAGCTTTAGGAACAAATTAGGCCCTTTCTAATTCTGCCTTTAGTAATGCAATAATCATTTAAATCAAAATTTCAGCTCCAAATTCCCTAGCCTTGGCAGTGACATACAATATAGGACATCTGTCCCTATTTCAGACTGTTGGTCCATTTCCCAGATGGGGGAGCCTTAATTGGATTACAAATATCACAATGGACATTCTAATTAGCTGGAGAAGGGCCTTTATATATACACAGTACTACTTGTATGCTCAATTGCTCCCTAACTTACAGGCCCAAATTTGAAAATAGGGCTGAGTCTAGTAAGCTTACAAGATTGAAGGCCTGACTCAAAGCTCACTGACCTTCTCCCAGAAGACTACCAAAGTCTTTGGATCACAGACCCTTCATAACTGCAAACCCCATATTGGGAAAAGTTCAGTACTCTCACTTATCCTCTGCACTATCACCAGAAACAGTGCTGTTGCTCCTGCCCGTAACTGGGAGATAGTTCAATGCTCTACACTATCCTATGCACTAAGGGATGATTAAGATAAATAGATTTAATTCATTTCAGCACTTCCATGTAGCAGTGCTGCATAAAGTATTTTATGACTCGTGCTTCATCTTGTATGACTGCACATCTGTACATTTTCTGGCAGAAGATCCAAGCTGGTAGTATTGCTGAGACAGGCAAGATTAGCTCAGTTAAAATCTGGATAGATTTTGCCAATTGCCAAAGGGTTAAAGTGAAAAAGAAAATGGGGATTTGCAAAATAAATATTCTTGTAACTACATCTCTCCTTCATTCATACCCAATTTCTAAAGGACTAACAGCACATGTTTTGATATGGAATTAAACCTCAAATTAAAAGGAATGATAGCAGTGGTGATGGAGAGAATAAAAAAAGAACAGGGAACAGAAGGAAATGCTGGATGTGAAGAGGAAAGAGTGCCTACTCATCATCTGCCTTCCTGGAGAAGCTGCCGATACCTATGTGCCCAATGAACAATGCCAGGTATGAAGCTTGAGGGAAAGGACATGCAGGTTATAGTATTTGTGGTGATTAACTCTGAAGCTGTCAGGTGAGGAAACTAGTAAAACCATCCATCATCTGAAGTTTGCAAAAGGCCTGATCTGAAGCCCACTGAAGACAACAGGATACTTTGCATTGAGTTAAATGGCAGCTTTGGATCAGGTTCTAAGAATGTGCTTTAGATACCTTTTAGCATTATTTCCTATGTTAAAATAGGGCCTTTAAATAAACACCCTGATATTCAACCTCTCCACTTCTGTACCTCATTTTGTATTAAATAAGTCAGTGATTATGATTAGAGGCTCTTACTATAAAAAAAAAAGCACAGTCACAAGGAATACTGTGCAGTCAAGTCTGTTGCAATAAATGCTATAAATTGGAAGATTCACTACACAGGATATATTTAATTGCTCTGCAATCTCACTTGCCACACAGATAAATCATGTTCAGCTTATTTTGCTTATTTTCCCTTGCTGTGTCACATAGCAGGGCATCCTTTTGTGGATCTAGCCTTTTTTTTAAACGGTTTTAAAAATACTGTAGTATTGGGTACATGCTCTTTCATTAACCAAATCTCATATTTTCTTTAAAAAAGTGATTTTACAAGACATATTCCAGGGTTTTAGTACAACTGATTAATAGTTCATAAACTGATAAGAGAAAAACATTGCTACTGTTTTCTAACTAGAAAACTATAATTTAAAAATGTAATTCTGGTCAACTGGGCTACAAATTTTGGTAATGACCTGACCTTTCCATGGATGTGTTTGTGTTTATTGTGCCATTAGCACCAATATAAGAAATAGCCTATTATATCATGACATGTTATTATTTCATTAGTTTTATTACTGCAAAAAATTGCCATTTGTATATTTAATTTTAGTATAGGACAAATGTTTAGAATCCCACCCCATCACCACCTTATTTACATCTTAGCTAATGATAATGACCATTCTAGTCATTAGACCACTCACAAATATGGGCATAAGCACTTTAGAAATAGAGAAATAAAAGGTATGATGAAACCTTTTGTAAGAATAGGAATCTGCTGCATTTCATTTTCTTGAGCTCCCTTCAGTATGAATGAGAGAGTGTATATAAAATATAATTTCTCTCTCTAAAAATGACTTTTAAACCTTTTATTGGGACAGGGGAGAGGAAAAGGAAAGGATGGCAGCACCATGGAATGCTTTTAATTGCAAAGCTATGCTTGTGAGAAAAAGTTTCCTTACTTTTGTTAGCACCATGCTGCACATTTGTTCTTGGTTGATGCATGTAGCATTGAGTAAGGCACTGACTACCAACCAGAGCTCTTGGGCCCAAAGCCAATTCCTTAGCAACAGCACATTTCTGGAATTTTATTACTGTAACTTACTGGGTTCACAAGTTGACAGCATGAACTGTACAAGTATAACTAAGCACTTCAGCTAAGTGCACTTGGTATTAGGAAATATCATAGGGAGAAGAGGTGCAGTGTAAAATTAAAACACGGCAAAAAAGACAAACTGTCATACATTTGATTTCTCACCTATCAACTGTGATTTTTAAAGTTATGATTTAATAGAAATAAGATATACTAAAACAATATTTAGTCCTACAATTCTCATGGAAAGACCATGGAATTGAAACTACAAATAAAGTTAGAAATAAACACTATAAAATATTAAGAATGTCTACGTGTAGTCAACTATACGATTAACTGATAAGCCAAGGGTTATCAGTTAATTTTCTCAACTACACGTTTCCCCCACCCCTCTTGTTGCCTCTGGAGCAGAGGCAGCAAGGGATGAGGGGAGCAGGAGCTGGTGCTGGGGGGAGCTGGCTTAAAAGCTGGTTCCCCCCAGCACCGACTCCGCGGAGCAGCCTCTGTCCATGGGGACCTTGGAACCCGAACAGAGAGGGGCTGCTGCCACTCCAGGATGTAGAGGCAGCAACATGGGATGGCAGGTAGCTGGTCTGTGCAGGGAGCTGGTTTTTAAACTGGCTTCCCTTGTGGACCAGCTCCCTCTGCCACCCTAAGCTGCTGCCTCTCAGACAGTAGCAGCAGTGCAGGGGACACCCTGAGAGTAGGGCCAGGAGTGCACTGGCTGCCAGTCCCACTCATGGGGACTATCAAATAGCCGTGTAACTGCAAGGATTTCATGCAGTTACACGACTATTCAATTTATCCGATATCTAACATCCCTATAAAATATTTTAAGAACAGTCACATTTAGTGCAAATTCAGATCCTATGACTGGCATAGTAAGGAACATGTCCAATGTCACACAAGGATGAAATCCTGGTATCACTAACTTTAAGAGGGACAGAATATCACCCGTGGAGTAACAGAGAATTACTGCTTCACATCACAGAAAGCCAAATATTTGTCAGGGCACCGATTTCAAAAGGACATGGTGCCAAATTTTATTTTCTCTTAACAGATGTAACTTCAACTAGATTTAAGAGAGTAGGAAGAGGCCTGTAATTTTTACACTGAGCATACTCCTGCTCTGTTAAAAGATAAAGACAAAAATTGCCAATGACTTCAATAATAGTTTTTCCCTTGAGCTCAGTGGATTACTGAGTCAAAGGAACAAAATTCAGTTTCTGGATCTTTAAACTCTGATTTGTATTTCAATATTATTGAGCATGTGACAAAAATGTTGGAGCAATTATGTATCTCTGATTAAAGGAGTATCTCTGACTAAAAGTCTGTTTAGCATACCTCAAGAAGTTTGCTTAAGGGAACCTCTGACTTTCATTAATCATCATTAACTTAAATGCATCTTTTCCAATAATGCATTGTAAAGTACTGTAGGTAAAATTTCTGTTGAAATTTTGTTTGTTACAAACACAAACTAGCAGAACAAGCTCTGTCCCATCTGTAAGCCCAATTGAAGTCAGTAATAACTCATATTCCATGTTTTTCTCTTTAAAAAAAAGAACTAATTGCAGTGCCCCTGTTGGTGTTTAAAGAGCAAGACACAAGATTACTCTTTTACCATTGCAGAGGACATTATGGGAAAAGTTTTCAAAAGTACCTATTAAACTTAGGCCTCTACATGCCTTGGTCACTTTTGAAAGTGTTGCTGTAGATTTCAAGTATTTTCATTGGAGTAAAAATAAAGTAGAAATAAAAAACCCACTCAATTTCAAAAATTCATAGTGTTCATTTATTAGCTCTAGTAACATATACCATATAAATACTCTATCCTTGTTATAGATGTCCTTTTAAAAAAGCGATAACTTAGAAGATCACAGGAAGTATAAAAATAAATAGGTTCATTATACACATTTATTACAAACTATACCCCTTCCCAGAAGGAAAAGAAATATAAAATACTTATAAAGTACATATAATCTATAGTAATATATTTTAATATATACATATGGAAAGCCATATTCTCTCATAGTCTATGGACTGGCACAAACTTTTAATTATACAACTCCTAGTGTACTGCTGTGGATGGACCAGCTATCCTTCAGCTTTGTCTTTCCCACCTTAAAAAAAGTGATTTGAGCACTATAAAAATATTAGATGTGAGATATTAGAGATTCCCATTCATAATGGGAATCTCTTTTTCCTTTGATCTGTCTCTAGCATAACACAAATAAGTAAGCTAGTATTGGCTGGAACATGGTAAAAAGTTAAAACTTGAGACAGCGCTCAAACCTTCACTGCTATAACTTTGGTTGACAGTATGGTAGAACCAAAGAAACCAGTGGTTTGGTTAGGAGGCACCAAACACCTGCTCTATGGAGATCGCCACTTATTCCAACTTTGTAAGTTATGCATGTCAGAATAACTACATTGGCATGGATGAGAGAAATGGATAGAAACATTGGGGTGATACAAAAATGCTTAAAAATAGAACATTCTAGTTGTCTGCAGGTTAAGTTAAGTTAGAATGATTGTTCTTGATATTGTTAACTCTTCACTTGTGGAGAATATGGCTTTATTTTTAAATAAAACTAATCTCTGAAACAATAGCAGCCATGAACAATGTAGTTGACACTCCTTTTCCAATCCTGTTTTATGTTCTTTTGTGAGGTAGGTAAGCCTTGACCAATTATTTTAAGCTTAGACAAAAGCTATCTTCTCCCTTGCACCTCCCTCTCCTCCCCCCTTCCCCAAGCTATCCACATAAAAAACCTGGGGACTTGAACAGTACCGCAACACAAATCTAAAGTGGGAGAGGGATCTAAAATACTTACTTAAAATCAATTTGGCCCCTGCTTATGTTGTCTTTAACTTGTAACTGACTTAAAAAGGACATTATAATGCCTTAGGGCTTTATGTACTAAAGATGAAAAAGTTAGTCTAACAAACCAATGTCACTATCAAATCTGCACTTTGCAGGATATTTTTATGATGCAACACTACCCTAAAATTTGTACTGTCTCCTCTCAATGAGTCCTCACCATGATTTTAATATGCAAGACATACATACTACCACTAGCTCTCTTGTTTTCAGTGCACAGTTTGAAAAAAAATCTTCAGCTTTTCCAACTGGATATTGTTTAAGTGCACTTTGTAACATTACAAAAGTCTATTAAATGTTTAGGTTTCTTTGAAGGGTCGCAGCTTTCTTGTGGCAACATACTGCCATCGTGAGACATACATTTTAATAATCTCTTCTTGAATCCTTTCCCACATGTCTTAGAACATGGTGACCAATCTCCCAGTTGCCACTGTGGGCAGGGCATGTCTGCACATGGTCGGAGATCGTTTGGTTTGAGTTCTTTTGCACAGTCTGTGGCAGACTGCCCATTAAGGTCTCTGCATTCAACAGATCTTCTTTGCCAGCCAGACCCACATGATTTTGAACATTCTCCCCATTCTTCAATAACCCATTCAGATAAGATTGTCTCCTTGATGGCATTAAAAGATTCTTTTTTTTTGCTGGAAGCTCTCTCAGACACAGACTGTAGTGGTTTCTTCACAAAATAGGTATATTTGATTTTAGGTTGAGGTGAGTCACCCACAGTAAGAACCTGGATAGTTAAAGGTTCCTTCAGTGGGCTAAAGCTGCGAATTCTTTCCAAAGCTGCAGATGAGCCACTGTATCGCAAAACAGTGCCTTTATGAGTAATATCTTGTTCCAATGTCGATAGAGTGTAGTCACCATTAAGGATATACGTGCCATCAGCAGCTTTAATAGCAAGAAAACTGCCATCATGACGTGAACCCCTGTTATTTCGTTGCTTAACTTCAAGGTTTGTTGCTCCAGTGGGAATGGTGATAACATCATGATAACCAGGTCTACAGGGAACAAAATGCAAATATTGAATCCTTAGTCTTCCACTGATTAAGGCTTCAATTTAGCAAAACACTAAATTTAAAGCTTTATCTTATGCACATACACAAGTCCGATTAATTTCAATAGGACACAAGCATGTGCATAAATGCTTTGTTGAATTACATTCTAAATTACCACTACTATACAGGAGGTCCTTGTATAATGCACCTAATTTAATTGAGATTTTACTTCAAGCTTATAACTAATGAACTGATTGTAAAAGACAATTTTCAATTCTAAGAGTAAACTGAGCATACACTTGTCTTTAAACAGAAAGGTTGTTTTGCAAAATATTAACTATTGCACATTAAAAAAGAGTAACAGTATTTATAAACTCACTTTGCACTAACAAGTGTGCCAGACACTTTCTTACAGGTAGATCCATTGCCTCCACAGATACCACATTTGTCAAATTTCTTGTTGGAGCCTATCATACGATCACAGCCAGCCTTTACACATTGTCCCTGAACACAGACAGAAGTGGAATCTGGGCTACATTCGGTGCCATCTACCACCTTTAAAAAAAAATGTAATAGTGCCTTTGATTAGAATATGGACATTTTATTTGCAAACACTGGTAATAAAAGTAAAACATGGAAGTATCATGTCTCCCACCCCTTCATTTTCTGAAGATGGCTTAACACTTATTTAAAGTATGCAGTGCAACTTCATTTCACTTGCCATGATAAGATGAAAAATTGATTTAATGTCAGTGTGTATCAAAGGAAGAACTTTACATTGTTTAAGCTCATAAAAGGAAGGACAATTCTTCCTAAGCTCAGTTGGGGACAGTCTTGGGCTATAAAGCATAAGGACTGATAGCCCTGTAGCCCTTTCAACAGTATCCTACCAGGCACACAGTTGTAGAAGCTAGTCTTGAAAACATATTTATTCCTTATCTGAATCTTGCTAAGCCATTAGTTTCCAATATGCTATGGTAATGAGATCCCCTGTCTAAACATGTATTTACCAAGAAAGTATTTCCTTTTGGTCATTTTAAGATGTCAGCCTTTTAGGAATTATGCAAGATGAAGAACTGATATTTAACCTGACTCTGAAGGACTTATGAAAAGTTTAATAAAAATTATAGAAACCCAATATTCTGTAGAAATCCCAGTGTAATAAAATTTGAGGAGTGTATGTAGGTTTAAAAACCTGTGACTAAGTTTGAAAGAAACATGTCTGCATACTTAAAACTAGTTAGTATTGATGGGATTAGATTATAGGAAAGGAAAATCTGTTCTAGAGGTTTTAAAAAGCTTATGAATAAATGTTTTAGTTTGCACATCCTTTGACACCGCTTAAAAATAAATCAGAAAAGGTAAGAATTCTTGCTTAAAATTCAATGTACACCACATTTAAAACATACCTTTGGTTGCAGAACAAAGAAATATCCAGTGCCTTTTGCTCGGCAGACAAGCTTGCATCTGTCCTTTGGAGAGACTCCAGCAAACTTGGGTGTCCATTCTACTGCTGGTCCACTTCCAAAAGGAGATTTGGAAATGTCATTGTGTGTTTCACATTGTTCTTCTCTGAAAGTTTTGCCTGTACAGAGGAGAAAAAGTAGGTAGACATTAGACCTTCATCTTTAATTGTCTTTTCCCCTCCCTATCATCTCTCCTGCTCTGTGCATACCTTCCTCCATGTCAAAGATCAACTCCAACTTACCGTTATTATCTGGACAGTCCTCGATATTACATGATCGGTATTGAACCCGTTTGCCTTCACAGTACTTTCCTCCATTCTTTGGGACTGGGTTATCACACTCTCTAAGGGAGTACTGCACTCCACCGCCACATGTCCTTGAGCAGTCTCCCCAGTGTCCCCATGATCCCCAGCCTCCATGGACAGGGGTCTAAAATGACAGAGAGCAAATATATTTAATGACCATACCAAAACTGTTAAATAAATTTTGCACAAGATTCCTTCTATGTTTTATTAGCTACCACCCTCAATTTATTCCCTATCAGAAAACAAAACTATGTATCTCACTGAAATATTATTGAATATTCTAGATTAATACTTACATCATAATGCTTCTTCTCAGTCTTGTTTACACACTTGCCATTCACACACCATTTTCCCTCTCCACAAGTGGTGCCATCTGCCCAAGGAAAATGTTTAGTTTGGCAAACAAGCAATCCTCCAGAGGTGCCTGTACACCACAAAGTTGTACATGTGCTAGCTGGATCCGGACAATGTTTGGACTCATCTCCAAATGTAAACTGGCACTGTCTATTGGCATCATACAGAGTTCCAGGGAGATCAGAGGGAAGCTGTATGGGTTTGTGGGGCTTGTCCAGTAAACACTCACCTAGAGGAAAAAACAGTCATCAATTAGCTAGTTTGAATGGGAAAAAAAAGTTATTTTACCTGTTCAGTTGCATTTAGCTTTTTTGTTCAAATAACTGTTCAGCCTTCATTATACCAACAACTGGGTAAACCAGTTAAAGGCTTCCTTAAATGTTACTGGCAGCCAAGTGAGAGCATAACCTTATACTGGAGTTCTCTAACGAAGTGTTGTAAGGAGGGGACTGTTTCATTTTTAATGTTTTTTTTTTAAACTAGGAAGCAAACAGAGATAGAGTTTAAGTGGTATCTAAATGTAAGTGTATAAACTCGAATAGAAAGCTTAATAAAACTTACCATGACCATTATCCAAAAACGTTGTAATCATGTAGGCACTGCATGGAGACCAAGGTTGGCTTCGATCCAGATTGGAAAGCATAGACGCCATCATATGGGAATCCTGGCTTACACCATTAATATCAGCACACTGCTTTGCATCATCATGGGGCATGTTAAACACATGACCTAAGAAAAAAGTATTTTTAGGACGTTTGTTAGCCTTGAACTAAAATACTATTTTAGATACTTGAGGAATTATATGAATATTCCCAAAATTTTAAAAAGAGGCCACCCTATTTTTGCCTAAGAAAGAGGGTGTTTCTGCAATTTCAGTCAAATCTACAGCTCCTGCATACAGTTATCTTGCCAATTCTACAGTTTGCCATATCCCATTGTCTCCTCCTGACTGACTTGATAAGGCATTTAGGGCATTCAACACCTCACAGAATGGACCCAACATTTGGACTATTATGTAACAAGACATTTCCTTTATGGTATCAGGCTACTTTAAATGAATTCAAATCTTATGTCAAAGTTGAATTACCTAGTTCATGGGCTGTAGTAAAGGCAGCTTGCAATCCATCATCTTCTATGATAGAGCAACTGCGGTTTGGATCACAAATTGTTCCCACATCAGCCATCCCAAGAGTATCACATGTCTTGGCACCACAAAGATCCTTTAAAAAAGAAGGCAGTTTCATTTAACTGGGTCAAAGGCTTAACTTTGGCAAGATGCATTCAACCTTGGCAGTTTGCCTTTACTTATGGAAAGAGCATAATGATTCATAATTTCAAGAGCAACTACGACAAAATTCTCCTTTGGCACATGCAAAAGGCTTGTATTTATAAATAATCTATAATTTCTATGCTAAATTTTGCTAAAGCCACATCTCCACTTAATGGAGGATTGACACTCTGGCAATCAATCTTCTGAGGTTTGATTTAGTGTGTCTAGTAAAGCCTCGCTAAATTGAATGCTGAGGGTGCTCCTGTCAGCACTGGCATGCCTCGTTGTTGCAAGGAGTAAGGGAAGTCAACGGCATTTCTCCTGTCGATCTTCTGCTGCAGAGACAGCACCAAGCTTGGCTCAAGGTACGTCGACTCCAGCTATGTTATTTATGTAGCTGGAGTTGTGTACCTTAAGGCAACCTTTTCCCCGCAGTGCAGACCTGGCCTAAGTAGTACATATATTCAGACTACAATATTCTGCACACAAAGTACATCTGAAATAACAGAACATCATAACAAGGTGGTTAATTACTAGCCCGCTTGTTTTGAGTCAATGTTAGACAACTGAATCAAAATGTTATTTTTCTGAAGACCGCAATTTAAAATGTTAGTAAGAAGACCAAAACTTTCCCTCTCCTTTCTCTTACCTGTCTGGTAAAGAGGATTGCTGTGTCATAGTGCTCTGCCTGGCGGTCACTGGGTGGATTGTGCTGCTTTTGCCAACTGCAGAAGTTCCTTAAGGTCAGGGCAGCATTAGAAGAAACATCAGGTCCTTTCTGCTCATCATAGATGACCAGAATTTTTACCAATACCAGACTAATAGAGTTTCGGATACTGGGATGCTTGTATAATTTGGCTGCCACAGACAACAAAGTTAGGAGATAGTGTTTCAATCCACTGCCATGGAACTCTGCCATGGACTGGTCGGCTACAAGCATGGTTTCCACATAGCGAGGGCTAGACACAAATCTTTTTTTCCGCGTGCTTCCAGTTTCTATATCAAAAAAAAAAAAAAAAAAAAAAGAGGAAAATTGCATATTAATAGCCTGTTCAGAAACTGTATTGCTGTAAATTATTATATGAAGAAACTTGAACAAAATACAGTAACCAACAAAATTTGCATCTAAGGCAGAGAAATATTTTACATTATTTTATTACTAAAGGCAGAATGACCTTAACATGGAACACCAAGCTTGTGACTGAACACCTGCATTTTGCCCACTAAGACACTTGTGCTAATGCAGTGAATCCTTAAGAGCAACCTTGGCCAAGGGTGTATGATGGGTGAGTCCTTGCAAATGAAAGGGCCACTCAGAAGTCTGAATGAAATCATTGAGCTCTGCTTGGAAAGCAGAGTGCATGGCTCTGGGCTACTGACAGGCAACCTGATTGCTATTGGGCCCACGCAACTGTACCACCTAGTAGGACACTGTGTCCTTGTCTGACTTTCACCTCCACTCCTCTCCCCTCCCTCTTCCCACGTGCTGCTCCAGTCAGATGATTAAACTCTTCCATTCATAGGCTCCTTCTGGGCTGTCAGGCAAGGAAACTTCCCCTCTCTATGCTACTATACTTGTGTCCAAGAGCATGGCTGGGATTTTTCACTGTCTACACTTCTGTCCTTTTCCAGTGCAGCCTGCTGCCTGCAGTGGAACTAGAGATTACTGAGATAAATATTTACTGTGTGGGAAAGGAGTACAAAACATTTTCCATCCCCGCCTGCAGGACGAGCTCTGAAACAGAGGGTGACATTTTCAAAGGCGCCAAAAGGAAGGCTCTTTTGAAAACCCCTCCGCAGGGTCTCCCTGCAACAGGCTCTTGAGGAGGTGCCCGAGGCTTCTAAAGAAGTTAAGTGGGAGAGAAGGAGCAGGGAGTCAAGCCCCAGTACCTGTCTGGCTCACGTGCGCTTGCTGCCCCTCTGCGGCCAGGGGGAAGCTCTGGTCGGTCACCCCGCACTTGGAGCCGCTGCTCTGCGGCCGCCGGCGCAGGAGGTGGAGCTGCGGCTGGGAGGCGTTGGCCGGCTGGATGAAGTACTCTTCCCCCTGCACGTAGAAAGCCCCTCGGAGCCCCTGGCAGAGGCTGAGGGCGGCGGCGGAGTCCGGGTCCCGGTTGACGGTGCCGGAGTAGAAGCAGCGCGCCAGGTCGGCTGCGGGTTGGTTCCCCAGCGAGGCCCCCTGCTCCGACGCCTCCTCCTCCCGGGGGCGGCTGCCTAAGTACTGCAGCCTGAAGTCCGGAGCCAGGAAGCTGCTGTCCGGCTCCAGCTCCAAGCTCAGCCGCCTCCCGAAGGCGTCCAGGCGATAGAGCCTCTTGGCAGCCGGCTCGGCCGCGGAGTCCAGCCGCACGGGCACGACCAGCTCCTGCTCCTCCCGCCGCGCCGGGCTGCCGCCGGCGCCCCGCGGGCAGAGGCAGAGCAGCGCCCCCAGCAGCAGGGAGGCGAGCGGAGCGGCTGTCCCCATGCTGAGCGCCGGTGCTCGGGCGGGCGGAGAGGCGCAGGGGGAGCTCAGGGAGCAGCTGGCTCGGGGGCGAGGCGCGGGCGGGCACAGGCGGAGTGCAGTGGCTCGGGGGGCCGCAGCAGGCTCGGAGTCACTACACAGGAGGCGCTGCCTTTGCCATGGCCAGGGCGCCGCCGCTGCAGGAGAGGGAAGATGCTACCGGCGCCGGCTTGGCTCCCCCCCCTGTCCTTGCGCTGCCGAGCAGGCGGGGAAGTTGGTGGCAGGAGAGGCTCCAGCTGCCGGGCTCGGCGCGTCTCTTCTGCGGCTCAGGGCACAGCTGGCGGCAGGTCCGCTCGGGAGGGAGAGGAAGGAGGCGGCCGTTCTTTGCAAACTCGCTGGGCTCCGAGCGCCTCCGCGGTGCGGCGTGAGTGCAGGAGCCGGGGCCGCCCGGGCCGCCCTTTATGGGATTTGCCCGGGCAGCCCCCACCCCCCGTCCCCCGCCAGGCACCGCCCCTAGATCAGGGCTGCTGGAGCGCTGAGCTCATTGCCTGCGTAACCGCGGCTGCTGGCGCCCGGCCATACGCAGCCCTGAGCGCACCCCCGGCAGCCGGGGCAGCCCACCGCTGCTCTGCACGCGGGGCTCCACGCGCCTCCCGCCTCCGGGGCCGCGCTGCCCTGTGCGCCGTGCCCGGGCCGCTCCACGCAGAGCGGGGCCAGCCGAGCTGCCACGGACGCCGCCTCCCCGGCCCCCAACCTGGCCTCTGCGCGCTGCCAGCAGCTCCGGTTCTCCACGTCGGACGGAGCCGCTTGGGGTCGCTCAGGGCTGCCTCAGAGGGGAGGTGCAAACAGGTAGCGCAGGACCCACCAGCGCCAAGTCTCTTCGTCTCCTTCCAAATTCCCCCTGCGCCGCCTTTGTCTCTCCAGGGGAGCCCTGATTTCCCCCCTTGGGGCCTCAGCCCCGTTGTCTCCGACCACTGCTTAACATGCAAGGAGCACATGAGAGGGGAGCGTTGCTTTTGTCACGTCCCCTGGAAAGATGCGGAAGGAAAGGCGGCAAGGCTAGGTCCCTCCCTCTCCTGCTCAGAGCCCGGTGTCCGAAAGGGAAGCCCTCACCACGGCGGACTTTGGGCAGGTGAACGCTCGAGTTCTGCTCTCACAGCCAGACCCAGGCTCCAAGTGACAAGTGCTCGAGGCAGTTAAATTTTCAAGGCCAATGATCCAGCAGACAGTGGTGTTACTGAGGGTTCAGCTGATAACTTGAGAAATGCTTTCAGACCGGTTGAATAATGGAGTGTCCTCATTAATTGGATCATTTTGAACCGATCCAGCCCTGTTTCACTGTCTGATATTGCAACTATAGCTTACTTAGTGCAAAGACATTTTATGTTTCCTTCCTGTTGCTCATTTTCAGATTTCATAGTGATCCTGCATATTATGTAAATACAGGTGAAAGGCAAAACAATTCTTCAGGTGAAGTTATGTCTAAGAACAGGACTTACTGGTTACAAAAAAGTGTCCATCCAGGTTCCTGCTTTTTTACAGTCCTCAGAACGATTACCATCTGTTGTGCACCTGTAGTTCTGGGAAATCGCTCCTTTTAAATCACTTAAAGAGAGACATTTATGTAGATCCAGTCAATAATATTCTTTAAAACTTTAACCATAGTGGTATAGGTAATCTACTTAATTTTTATATATTTTATATAATTTTTAGACGATTGACTTAGTATTCTACTTTTCTTCCCATTAAGGCCCTTCTCTGAGAATGAGGGTAAAGAACCAATAAACAAATGTCTGAGTATTAACAGAAATACTATACTTATTGATCCAGCACTTCTGGATTTAAAGAATTCCTCAGTGTCGCTTGTATGTGAAGGTAGAATTCAGACATCAAAACAATTGTTCTCTATGATGTGGCCTTTATGGTACAGTGAACACTTTTACAATGTTATTTACCTAAGACACTCCATATTGAGTGGCAATCCTTCACTGCAACAAAATAGGTCAGTCTCGACCCTCATTTTCCTTCATATTTTAAGCAATATTACATAAACTTTATATGTATCTATACATATCAGATATTGATATTATAAAACACTTATTTCCAATGAAGTTTGATAAGCTAGAGAGTCTTTAAGAAATATATTTGGCAGAGGAATGTAACATCTTGTAAGACAAAATGTTTCTGACTTTCTGTTCACTTATACTATTGTATATCTGGAGTAATTGCCTATAAGTCAAAGTCTGGAGTTACTCTAGTATAAAATGGTTGTGAGTTTAGAGTCAGATCTGCTGTGTCAAAATGTAAGTCACAATTATTTCTAAGAGATTTTAATTAATATACTTCAGCACCATTCCCTCAAACATATCAAGCATTTTGGTCTCGAAAGACAGAGAAAGTTGTCAATAAAATACATTATGGATTGAAATTCTAGTATACAGTGGGTGTTTGAAGGTCTGTATTTTTGTTGATACTCAACTTCAGTCTAGTTATAACTATAGTCTAGCTGTGCTCATAAAGGCTGTGAGCTTACTGTAGAAATCTGGTAATATGTACCAACTAGTAATTGCACTTAATTTACATGCTTTTCATATAAAATACTTGATAAATATGCTGTAAACATGCATTTTATTAAGAATTAACCTTATAGCATACCACTGCTCAACAAGGAGATCCCTCTATTGTGCAATTCAATTTAATATTTCTGCATTGTCTCATTGGTTTCAGGTCTTTGATTTGAAGAATTACTGACCACCTTAAATAATCTTTCTTTATGAAAGGACTCTCTTTTTCCACCAGATGGCACTCTGCTACTAGAAACACTTCTGAATGTATTTCAGTTTGCCTGTTGGATTTTCAAACTATGTTCTGGTGAAAATGTTCACTTTTTATTACTGTTCTTAAAACTTTTATTATTTGGACAAGTAGTGGAAAGTGTCCCCATCTTTCATATAACCTCCAAAAACCAGTTTTAACGAATAGCATTAATTCAGTAACAGTTTCTTTTTCCTCGTTGCAATATGTTCTTCTTCAAATGTAAAATTCTGTATATAATTTATGATGTACTATGTGAATATAGCAATCAAGAGCTAATTGGTTAATCAAACTAGTAAACATCAAACATGCGAAAAGTTGAACGTTGTACAAGTTACTTCTTAATGTACAAAAGTAATTATCACTCTGTAAATATTGCTACCCATGAGGCTCCCCAGTGCTGCAATGTTTACATATGTGCTTAACTTTATACATATTAGTAGTCCCACTCAATTCAGTCAGATCACCCATGACATAAAGTGTGCACATATGGTGGGGAAGGGCCCAAGTCAATCACATTTTCTCTAAATCAAAAGGCAGGTTGTGTGATAGCTCCATAAAGGTAGTTTCACAAAGCTGAAATAAATTTGCTGTATTTGGTGATAGTTGATCAGAAATTATCAAACATTTTCATCGTGATAAATGATTTCTGTTGTTTGAGAAAACTCACAGAAAAAGCAACTTGCCTTAATTGGGAAAAAGTGAAATCCAAACCACCAGATGGCGCCAACAGATCATATTTTAGTCTGTTCAAAGAACAGTAGTCTGCATTAACCATGAAAAGTATTCAGAGGGGTAGCGGTGTCAGTCTGTAACTGGAAAAACTTAAAAAACAACAAATAGTCTTGCAGCACCTTAGAGACTACAAACAAATGTAGATGGTATCATGAGCTTTTGTGGGCACAACCCACTTCTTCAGATGAATGGTGTTTAAGGGGTCCAATTTTCAGATAATTAGCACTGAGAGGGGATGGAGGGGAAGAGGAAGAAAAAGGGGAAAGAAATTGTCAGAGTATCTATACTAATTAAAGCTGATAAGAATACTTAGTACCCACTTTAAGTACCCTTTGTTTTTTTTATGTCATTAGGATGTGGAATGTAGCTGGCCATCCAGCCAATGTCTTTGTTTAGACTTCTGTTGTAGGAATCAAACTTGTAAATGAAATTAAGTTCTGTAGCTTCCCTGTCAAGCTGGCTTTTGAAATTGGTTTAAAATAATATGTTGACTTTGAGATCCATTAGCGAGTGCCCAGGCTTCATTTAGCATGGACACTCTAATTAATTGACAATTGCTTTCTCCCATTTTTTTTCTTCTTTTACCTCCTGTTTCCCTCTCCCCACCACCATCCCCTCTCTGAGCTATTTATTTGAAAACTGAAAATCACAATAATATTCAGGTTACTCCCAGTCCCAAAGGACCAGTCACTTACCTCAGGTCAGTTGTACTCAGCTCCAAAACCAAAGACAACTCTTGAAGACTGTCTTGTAATAAACTCACCAAATGCTTATTACCTAGAAAAAAAGAGATGAGAATTATTTACAAGATTAAAGTAGGTAACATTCACTGGCTGCGGTGAGTGTGTGTGTGTGTGTGTGGGGAAGACCGCAGGAGCTGGGAGCTTTTTGTGCGGCCCAGGAGCCACGGGGAACTCACCATGGCAGCCAGGAGCCATGGAGAGCTCACCACGGTGGCTGGGAGCCACGGGGAAATAGACTACTCGCTCCACTTCCCGCCACTGTTTCTTCCTTTTGCCTTTTACCAACCGACCTGAACCAAACATGCTGCCTCCACATGATTCCCCGTTCCTTGGGATTTAGGAAATAGGATAACTTTTCACTTGTCTGCCAGATAAGTCTAAAACATTATATTATTTAATGGGTTGCCAGAATGTGACTGTTATACTTGACCTTTTTTTATTTTTTCAATTTGCACCTCTTTAGACAATTACTGCTATTGTTACTTCAAGGCATGGTATTACACCACTTAACACTTGTATGATGGGTTCCTAGGTGTCGTGTTATATGACAAACAACTTTAGTCCTCTAATTTGTTTAAGTAATGTTTAGATTGTATTAGTGTTCTACTGCAGAATTGAGTAAATTTTTATGAATTTACAGTACTAAACGATGCTATATCCTATATTGGGAAAATATTTCTTTATTACAGCCCTGACTAAGTCCAACTAGGGAATGGTCACCAGTCAATCGTTTTTGGAGCCAATCTTTGGATTTCACATCCCTTCAAACCAGCTAGGTCTGGGAAGCGTTCAGTCACTGCTTCTAAATCTGGGCCTTTAAGGTGTACTCTTGGGTGCAGACCTCCACCGTGACAACATTCCTTGGGATAACATTCCTTTGGCACCCTAAAGACTAACAGATTTATTTGGGCATAAAATTTTGTGTGTCAAAAACATTTAATCAGATGCATTGGAATCTGCATCTGATGAAGTGGTTTTTAACCATGGAAGCTTATGCTGAAATAAATTGTTTAGTCTTGCCACAAACTAACAAGGCTATATTCCTTTGAGACTCCCTTGAGATGTGAGACTCTGCACTCCAACTGCCCTATACTCTGAAACATTCTGACATTTCAAGCCACTAGTCGCTTATGCCTGTCCCCCAAGATCCATCTCAGGAAAGTAAGGAATGCAGGCTTTGCAAAGAAGTTTCTAAATTCTCAGTAACCTTTACTCTCAAAGCATACAATAGGCAGGGGCAAGAGCTGGAGAGGGATGGATAGGAACAAAGGTAATAGGAAGTGGCTGGGGAGGTGAGGAGCAGACGGGTCTGTAACCTCAGAGAGCACTTCCTTACAGAACCTAGAATTAAACCAGGAAATCCTAGGTCTCAATTTTACTTCTCTGTCTAGCAACAAGGTATGAATCACTGGCAAAACGTGTGTTTCCATTTAAAGTGGGATAGCCACCTAGAAGGTAACATCCTTCTTCTGCTACCAATTACACAGGTAGCTCATGTGGTAGCAAAAAGTGCTGTGGATCTAAACATCACAACTGCTGATGATCCACGTGAATCCATGTACGGTTTCACATTATGGGATTTTTTTTGGTTTTTGGTAGCTCCTGGTATTACCCAGGCATGTCAACAACATGAAATGATCGAAAGCAATTGATGGGTCTAACAGTATCAGCTTGGACAAAGAATTTTCTTCCCTTGCCAGGAGATTATCTTCTCCTTAGTCTCTTTGAAATGTAGATTAACTGAGATCAAAGATCTCTTAAGGCATCTAGACATTGAGTGTTGTCTAAACATACTCTTTTCAATAATCCTAAACCAAGAATGGAGCATTAGATTCAAAGTGGTATTTGGCCAAATTGTCAGCATTAAGTCATTGTTTTTCAAAGCCAAGAACAAACAAGAGCTTAATCAATAGCAAGGGAAATTTAACTTGGATATTATGAAAAACATTCTAACTATAATGATAGTTAAGCTCTGGAATAAGCTTCCAAAGGAGGTCACATAGTCCCCATCATTAGAAGCTTTTAAAGACGTGTTGGACAAATACCTGACAGGGATGGTCTAAGTTTATTTGCTCCTGCCATAGAGCTGGGGACTGGACTGAATAACTTCTTGAAGTCCCTTGCAGCACTACATTTCTATGATTGTATGAAAAGTTTCTGGAAGGTAAGCTGACAGCTTGCCTTCTCTAAAGGCACTTCGACAGCCTCCTCCCTACTGGCCTTTGCCAGCCCCGGGTTAAAAGATTAAAAAAAACAACAGGTTGTATCACAAAGTTTCTCTGATCTTCAGGACAACTAGGCAACTCACGCAGGGAACACATAGATTTGTCCCCTCCCTATACTGCTTTCCTCATAGACATATAACAGTCAGACTTGTTTCACACAATCTTATCTTTTAACTAATGACATTTGGAACAATCTCAACTCAGCCATGTGACTGGGGCAGTGTAGATTAACCAGTCTATTTTTCATGAAATAAATCTGCTCATTTGGACTTTGCAGTTACTACGATGGGGCAAAGAAACTTTTTATGAACTCCCGTGCTAGGGCTATGTCAGATATGGCATGGGACTTCTGTCAATCTTTCTCCAGTCTTCCTTCCATTTTAATGTCTCAGGTCATCCAAAAAACTGTGTGAACTGTGAGGCTGAAGATAAGGAAGGGGAAACCAAGGGATCATTAACAGGATGGCTTGTCACGTGGACAGTATTCTTTCAGAAATTCTTTGGAAAATTGTTTGTCTCCATTAATCTCCTTCGATAGGCCATCAAAAACAAGCCACTCATCCCAACTATGACCAGCTACATGAGTTGGGCCCAGAGCTGCATGGGATAATCTCATTATTGGTGGGACAATCATAACATGCTGAACCCACCCAGGAAACTCACCATTATATTGCAATTGTATTTGGGAATTACCATCAACTATGCAACCTCCAAGGGTATGTCTAGACTGCATCCCTCTGTTGGCAGAGGGATGCAGATTAGGCAGGTCGACATTGCAAATGAGGCAGGGATTTAAATATCCCGCGCCTAATTTGCATAAAAATGGCCACCACGTTTTGCCGACTCAGCACTTTGTCAGCAAAAAGTGGCAATTTAGAGGGGGATCTGTCGAGAAAGAAACCATTTTTCGACAGAAGCTGTAAACCTCCTTGCAGGAGGCATAAGGGATCTGTTGAAAAAGGCTCTGCCAACAGAGGGATGCAGTCTAGACATACCCCAAGTCTGCTATAGCATAGATATACCTTCATTGGCTCACATCAGGACTCTTGTGCAACAGGGAGAACTATACTCTAGTAATTTCTTCTCAGCTACATTCCTGCGCTCATGTACAAGATAGGCATACTTTATTTAGTCCAATTCAGTAGGAAGAGACGTGCTGCATATTAATTGGATGCAAACACCACAGCTACAGCAACTTTCTCATTGCCTTCTCTCCACCTTGATTTCCTGGCATACTGACTATTTGACCAGAGAAACCTGGACCAAAACAAGTCTGGTAGTGACATCCAGACGGATTTGTTGCTACCTACAAAATCAGGGAACTGTGTTCTTAAATCATGATGATTGAAACTTATATCCACCAACAATCTTGCATTAGCTAACATGAATTGAAGACAAGGGTCTTTGTTTCCTAGATGTTTTGAGAGAGAAGTACTAATACAGACAGGAGGTATCAAGGATAAACATGTTGATCTTGGCTTAGAGCACACAATTTCATGTTGTCTTTTCTCCCTATGCCTGCTACTATTTGGATCAAGAAACCCCAGGTCCTCATGACTAACCTCCCTCTGGACTACCATGTCCCTAGAATCCTTTTAGCTTCCCGAATATCTGAATGTTCTTTCCATGCTAAACCAACACTTTCATCTGCATTGAAAATAAAGCAGTCATCTGGAAATTAGTGCAAGGTTTAGGCTTCCTAGGAATACAAATCAGCTAAATATTGAACCCATTTTTCACTGACTTCAACTGTGAAATGTGGATAAAAATAAATTTAATTGTATAGCTTTGATTCTGTTACATTTCTTACAGTGAAGTGGTGCTTGCGAGTATTTTATTTGATATGTTGCTTTTCTTTTTTTCTTTTTTTTGCCCTAAAGCATTTACAAAATGAGTGCTGTACAAAACTAGCTTTGAGCTTATTGAAATAATTTCCTTCCTTGTAGTTAGTTAAGATTTTTTTGATGATGTTATTCCTCCCTAATTCTCTCGCTGACCGCTATGGAAAGCTTTCAACAGCTCACTGTTTAGAGGTTCCGTTTTGACAATGGCATTGTTTTTAGAAGCGTATGCCATTTTGTCTACATAAATGGAATTGACCACACTGTATGAAGAATCTAACTTGCATTTCCTCACAAATGACTACTAGTTAGCCATATTCTCAATAGTGTGTCCAGTTGCTTAATGGTGCATAGATATTTAAAGACTTCTTGCAATTTCCTTCTTTGTGGACATGCACTTGGGAAGAGAATGAAAAAAAAATTACATAGAACCCATTCTTTCATCCTGCCATGCACTTCCCAGGACTGTTCTGGAGCACTAAGAAAGGAATCCACCTGACACAGCTGTTGGCAATTTATAGTAAATCATTGGGTGGCATGAAAAGGTATTCAGGCTCCCAGGCTGCAAATAGCATATTAAAATTTGCAGCCACAGCTAGAGGATAGAGATATAATGAGATCCAGTAGCTGGAAGCTGAAGGAAATCAGACTAAGGGTACACAATGATCCCCTCTGGCCTTACAATCTATGAATGCTGTATGTTGCTTGCTTGTCCCCCTCATTCGACATCCCATGAGTCATCATCCTGCACCATGGCATCATCTCAGCATGCCATTGATTCATTAGAACAGGATTCTGCTGTATGTCATATTATAATTGGTATGTGCAAGGAAGTAAATTTAAGAGTGTTGCTTTAACTCTGTCTCTAAATAGTTTGACATTTGAAATTTTAATGCAGACTGTTACTATATTATACACTATAGGTAAAGTTTATTACATAATGTGTAGTAGTCCAAGTTATATGCAATTTTCTAAAGTATTTCTAGGATGCATATGCTTGTGGTACCTAGGTGCCATATTTGTAAAATATATTTGATCAAATGTGGTAAGCAACAAATGGAAATATAATGTAGTTTCCATATAGAACACTCATTCATTGTGGGAAAATTACCCCCACTGCCATACTAGATTTTTCTTGTTTTATATTACATCAACATAAAATGGCTACATTTTCTATTTGAAAATATATTTATACCAATATACTTCCCGTTAAAATTTGCCAGCATTTTAATATATAACCAATAAAAAAAAAATACATGAATGACACTAATTTTAAGTAGTTACAGTAATTTGATCTGAAATTCACCAGGGGTGTGGAGGAGTGGTGCTTTGGCTCACGTAAACTTGTACAAATATTTTGAAGAAACTCCATTATCTACTGGAAAAAAAAATGTATCAACTGCAGATTCTAAAGCTGATGAATTAAGATGTAAAATATAATAGATGCTCAGTGCATGAAATGTACAGGAACCATAAAGAAAACTTAGTTCTAAGATCATATGAAGCAGTTAGATGAAACTAGAGATGAAGTAAAACTGATGGAGGTACCAGCGGTAGAACGCTATCAATTTAGTCAAGAACTTTGTATTATTATTGAAAGTCACAAGAGACTCATAATTTGGGTTTTGCTTTCTATGGGTTTGTCTTTATTAGGATAAAAAGGTGTGTTGCTAGGACACTTTAGCTAGCAACTTCTAAACATTATGTTCTGAAAGACTAGTATGGACAAGGCAATTAATACATTTAACAATAGCTAGCTGGTTGGATTGAAAATTATGGGGCAGCCTAGCATTTATATTTACCTTGCATGTACATCAAAACCCCAGCTATTATTGGTCACATACCATAATAACATCTCACTTATCAAAGAATGTGAATTCAGATATTACTGTATCACACAGAGAGCAAAACTATTTGCCTGGGGATAAGTACACAATACAGACTTAAAAGACTATTGAGAGAGACAACTGATTATATATATATATATATATATCCGTATCTGGTAATAGAAATATTCCTATTCAAGACTTTGACTCATACCACCCAAATTGCTGATGAACAGCTGATTTAAATCCAAATTACCATGGTCAAAGCAACTGCTAGTGTCAAATATATTTAAACCGCTCTAGAAATCAGAGATCAAATAAAGGGAAGCAGGCAAAACAAAAAGTTGCATTATGCTATGCCTGCTGAAGTGTTTCAGAAGTTAAATATAACAATAGCTTTGGTTACAAAGTCCCTTAGCAACTGGAGACCAGACTGAAGTACATTCATATGTACCCTCGACTTGCCTGACATGCTGATACTTTCATCACACTGTAATTTTTGCCTGTACCACATACACTTGGCATGGGGAATTTCACAAATGCAGAATTTACTTAAATACTTCTAGAAATGTTACAGTTTTCATGATGCTGAATGAAAACTCATTATCCATTTTACTTACTGCTCTATTATTTGAGAGTTTCACAGTTATTGATTTTTAGCTTTTGAATTAAATGAAGTATTTTCCTCACTTTACAGAGGGGGGACTGAAACATAGGGTGAGTCACCTGACTAAAGTTTCAGAGGAATGCTATGGCTGAGTTGGGTTTGAACCCCAGTCTCTTGAATGGTATGTGAGGGACCTAGCTGCTAAACCATCTTTGATACCTAATATACAGCCGGAAAAGCCAGAGAAATAAAAAGTGCTTCCTAACACTAATGATTTTACAGCTATGGGGCTTGAGTCAATAGATTTGGTTCATAGCTGCGGGGTTGTTTGCACTTCTCCCTTTCTGGTCTCTCTGAGTGTACTCCCTTGGATGTTAGGCCTTGTGACCTTACATATTTTGTGGTGGAATTTCACAATTTTCTCTCTTAGGCTGATATCTGCCTATAACACCCAATCATGCCAGCTACTTATTACCATGCAGGTCTGACTGCAGAGCAGTCTGTCTTCTCTTGGTGAAATGATGACTAGTGCCATACAATGAAGAATAGTCTTCTTAAAATATGCAGGTTTATTTAGCAAATGGAACACACCTATGATGATTGCTCTATTGTTTGGCAATGGGATCTATTCAGCCTCAATGATCCCAATCAGAGGTCTTGTATCTGTGAAGGAATGTGCTGAACATTCCACCACTTGGCATTCCATCACCATCTGAACAAACCTCTATCTAAAACACATTTGGGGGTACAGGTCCATATTCGTCACCGAACAACCCTACACTCATCACAGTAAAATTGCACTACTGTAGTCACAGTCTCCCATAGACTCATTGAAGTAGAACTCTACATCCAGTGTGAGATTTCCAAAAGAAGCCTCCAAAGTTAAAATGCCAATTTCCCTCCTCACCCAGCAACTTTTCCTGATGTTTCTGGTTCTTTTTATATATGTTAGTGGCTTGTCTTGACTTCCTATTTTTGTGAAATGTGTTTTCTTAATGCTATGCAATGAAAAGAATAAAATATGTCTCATGCTATCCAGTGAGAGTATGGGGTTATTCCTTGTTACAATTCAGATATTGAAAGAAATAGGAAGTTAGTTCAAGAGGGGACATAATCATTAATAGAACTTAGTTATATGCTTATAGTTTTCCATTGTCTAGCTAAAGTAACAGGAATTAGTCTATATGTGCACCATGTAAAACTTATGCATCATGTTTGCTACAGAAGTAAGAACGGCCATCTAGCTCAGTATCCTATCTGCCAACAGTGTCCAATACCCGATGTCCCAGAGGGAGGGAACACAACAGGTAAACTTCATGTGATCCCTCCCCTGTAACCCATATCCAGATGAAAGTGCCTCAGGTCAACTGATAATGGGTCCTATTGTGTTAGGTGCTGTATAAAGCAGAACATTAGATGAGCTCTGCCCCAAAAAGCTTAGGGTATGTCTCATTTCATTCCTCTTCTGAGAGAGGAATGCAAATGCAGACACCCGAAATTGCAAATGAAGCGGGGATTTAAATATCCCGCGCTTCATTTGTATAATCGCGTTATGGCACTATTTCGAAATAGCGCTATTTCGAGAGAAAAAACGGGGTTATTTCGAGATAAAACCCTTCCCTTGAAATAACCCCTACTCTCCAAAAAATGAGGAGTAAGGGTTATTTTGAGGGAAGGGTTTTATCTCGTAATAACCCCGTTTTTTCTCTCTTGAAATAGTGCTATTTCGAAATAGCACCATAACGCGATTATGCAAATGAAGCGTGGGATATTTAAATCCCCGTTTCATTTGCAATTTCAGGTTTCTGCATTTGCATTCCTCTCTCTCAAGAGGAATGAAGTGTAGACATACCCTTGGGCTACGTCTACACTGGCGCTTTCTCACGCAAAAACTCTTTTGCGGAAGAGTTCTTGTGCAAAAACTCTTCCAGAAGAGAGCTCCTACACTGGCATGTGCTTTTGCGCAAGAGATGTGCTTTTGCGCAAGAGCGTCCATGCTAGTGTAGATGTTCTCTTGCGCAAGAAAGCTCTGATGGCCATTTTAACCATAGGGCTTTCTTGCGCAAGAAATTCACGTTGCCTGTCTACACTGGCCTCTTGCGCAAGAACAGTTGTGCAAAAGGGCTTATTCCTGAGTGGGAGCATCATAGTTCTTGTGCAAGAAGCCCATACTTTATACAGTAGAACGTCAGTTTACTTGCGCAAGAACACACGGCCAGTGTAGACAGACAGCAAGTTTTTGCACAAGAGCGGCCACTTTGGCGCAAGATCGCGTCAGTGTAGACACAGCTTTAGAGTCTAAATAAGGCTACAGGGTGTTGGCGTTTCTAGTCCCAACGGAGGAGGTGTTGGGAGCGCCGGAGCATAGTGGGAAGTGCTGACTGCTTAGCCTTGTGAGCAGAACCTGAGAGGTGCTGACTGGCTTACACTGGTCATGTTTGGGTCCGGTGCATGGCTTAAGGCTTAATCTTTGTATTCATGCCAATCAGTGTAAAAGAAGCTACTTGCATATATATGCAACCACACTTAAGTTGCGGCCCTCGGCATGTGCTGTGAGTACCATTGTGGCCTCTCGGGCTTCTAAAGTTGAGCAGCCCTTTTACCATTTGTATCCTGTGTTCTATGACATATTGCTACAGAGATAGATTGTTTGGTGGTTAGAGCACAGTAGGATGTATAGGTTTTGAATTAGAAAGTCCCTGTTGGCTCAATAATCATCTTTTTCTATGTCATAATTACAAAAGAACTCTATAATTTTTTCAAGTCATAATCTGCAATTAGAATCCTTTCTTCAAGCTATTCAATTTAAAATAACAAACTTAGAACAGACACAAACCTCTTAGAAAGTAAAGGGGTTTTTATTAATTAAAATCCTGTGGAACTTTGGTGAGAAAGGGATAATTGGTACAGAGAGAATTGTGCTACAGCTATGCATTTTTTCTTCACACAGCTGTTGGATAATAAGCCTCAAGAATGTCAGGCTTTTCTCATCAAAACAAAGAGTTTTCAATGTGTCTGCACTACTTTTGCAAGGCCAAAAGGTTTGCTAGTCCCTAGAGCCCTCAGTGTTTTCACTAATCTCAGCAATACCTTCAAGTGATTGTAATGGAGATCAGATGCTAGCTTCCTTTTTTCTGCGAAACTGGACCTGTGTCCCAACAAGAGCAGTGCTGGACAGCCTAGCTTGGAATACCCTTCTCTATATTATTTTGTGCAGAATGGATAGAAATAACATTTAAACAATTAACTTTCTCAGTGATATATACTTCACGAGAGAGCTCCTTAAAAGGAAGTTTCAATAAATAGCAAATTCAAGGATTTGAATCAGGATCTTAGTTTAGATGCTTTAAACCAGGAAGTCATCAACTCATCCTCTGACCTGAGGAAATTTTTAACAAATGTTATAGAAAATCATAACGCAAACTCAGACGTGCAATTATGTGAACACTTATTCAGTATTTTCCATATGCCAAGTATTGTTCCAGAGACTAGGGCACTAGCCAAGGGCTTGAGAGTGCTCATTCAGCTCTGGTCTACACTGGGGAATTATTTTGAAATAACAAGCGGAATGTCCACACTACCAAGCCCATTATTTTAAAACCAGGAGCTGGTTATTTTGAAATAATAACTCCTGCTTTCCACAAGGAATAATGCTTATTTTAAAATAGTTATTTCTAAATAGCAGTAGTGTGAACATTCCACTGCTGCTATTTCGAAATAACTACTCCCCAGAGTCATTCAAAGTAATTACTTCCCACTGCTTCCTGGGCTCTTAAATTGAGAAAATGCATCCCTGTCGCTGTCGATCTTCCACGGTTTGAATTAGTGGGTCTAGTGAAGAAATGCTCATTTGAACTGAGAGGGGCACTCTGGTCGATGCTGGTAGTCCTGCTTCCATGACTAGAAAGGGAAGTCAAAGGGAGAGTGTTCTCCCTTTGAATTCCTGCAGTGTGGACAGCTCCAAAAGTTGAGTTAAGGTACTTAGACTTCAGCTACGCAATTAATGTAGCAGAAGTTGTGTATCTTAATTCAACCTTATCCTGTAATATAGACATACCCTAAGGGAGCCTGCCTCCAACTAATTTTGAGGTTTCCGTGTAGTGCTGACATGCTATTTTGAAATAGTTATTTTGGGATTTATTATTTTGAAATGTTATGTTGAAATAATTTCCTAGTTAGACATACTCTCAAATTCCCTGCTTTGCCACAGTATTACATGTGTGATCTTGGGTAAGTCTCTATGCCAGTACACTGTGAGTGGAACTAATAACACTTCCCTTCCCCACTGGAGAGTTGTGAGGATAACTAACTAAAGTCTTGGAGGAGCTCAGATACTATGGTAACAGGCCATACAAGTAGATAAGTTACCCGGGCAGAAACATGATGTCTTATTCTGCTTTAGGGCCAGACTGTGAAGTATCTACACTCATTGGTGAACACTAATGTGATTAGTTCAATTGGATAAAGTAAAACTACTTGCAGGAATAAGTGCTTAACAGGATGAATAAATTCTCTATAATCTGGCCCTCAGATTTGTAAGAGATGTGGATATTTATCTCTAGAATACATATTTATTTTGCTCAATAATGGTAGAATGTCAGAATAGCTTGTTTGACTGACATTTGAATGACACACACACAGTATGGTACTGTATATGTAGTTCAGCTGCCACTGAAAGCATCAAAAAATCTCTTTATTCCTACACCAACTGTTCATTTTGATTCCTTTTTAATCTCAAAGGCTGGCATGCTGGAGCCATCATTAACTCTTTTCCTTCAAATAGTGTCCTTCTGATTCTCTCTATATACGTAGGGTACATCTATACAGCACAGTTATTTTGAAATAACTGATATTATTTCAAAATAACAATGTAAGTGTTTACACAGCAATTCTGTTATTTCAAAATACATTTGAAATAACAGATGGCTTATTCCAACTTCTGTAAACATTATTCCATGAGGAATAATGCCTATTTTGGAATAGCAGTAGTGTGGATGCTTCACTGCTGCTATTTCCAAATAGCTTCTCCCCGGAGCCATTCAAAATAATTACTCCCCAGTGCCTTCTGGGGCTCTAAAACGAGGTAGCATGTCCACATTAGGGAAGCCTGTCTCAGACTAATTTCGAGGCTTCCCTGTAGTATAGATGTGCCCATTTCGAAATAAGCTATTTTGGAGTATTTCTTCCGGAATAGCTTATTTCGAAATAAGTGAGCAGTGTAGACGTACCCTTATATGGCTCCCAAATGAGTGGCTCACAATCATTAATTAATGTATCCTCAAGCCCCTTGGGAGGACGTGAAGAACTATCTTCATTTTATATATAAGAAGCAGAGGCACAGAGAGATTCTGTGATTTGCTCAAGATCGTTCAGATTTGCTCAAGATCTGTGGCAGACCTGAGAACTACACCTAGATTTACTTAGTCCAGCATCTATAACACAGACCCATCCTTCTCTCATCTTCCTTCCTCCCTATCGTCTCATTAAATTGGTAAGATGTATTGAAATGGCATGGCTCATTTCCCTTTATTATTGGGTAAACCTCACAAGCACTGTAGGAGTAAATTTTCCAGTGCTTAGTTAGTAGCAGGGAAGTCTATATGTAATCACTCAATTGCAGACAGTAGCAAATGGTAGCTAGAGAACAATAGAGACAGTTTATATACATAAGGTATTTTGTCACATTAATAAATGGAGTTAAAATGTTCACAAATCACAAGTCAGGGTTTTAGAAAATAATACATTTTTGAATTTTTTTTATTTGCCTTCTGGCTTTTGAGTTTCTGGGGTTCACATTTGCAAATTATCTTCACAACCACTCGGGCTAGGCTAAGATAGACACAATGTAAACTGAGATTATGGTAAATTCACCTCACTCTAAGATCTAGGGCTTTCAGAAAAAAAAAATCCAATATCACAAGTCTTGTGACAAAAGAGTGAGAGTTGGAATGCTGTAGTGGAAGGCTATGTGGTATTTTCCCCCCCTTTCCTTTCACTGTTCTACAGTGCCACAATAGAACTTGATGGATCCTTCTGTGAATCTCACCTTTATTCTTTCTATGCCATATATGAAATGGACAAACCAATATATACCTACCTCACAGAGATGTTGCAAGTTTTAAAACATTATGACATCTTTGGATGGAAGATACCACAATGTGCAAAATATTGTCGTCATCAGTGGTTTTCACTTATGACACTTCATCCCCTTGTTTGATTCACTATTTACACCAATCTCTGCCACCCTCTTCTTCACTGTCTCTAACCTCTTCCAGCCATTCCCTTCTTTTGTCGTTTCATCTAGCTAATTCTTCCCACCCACCACCATAGCCACACTGAAAGGATTGAAACCACAAACAAAACCACAGAACTAACTTTAAGTTTGCTGCCACTGCATTGAACCCTTGCCTGTGCATTATATACCATTTCCCTACAATGTATCAGACTTGCTTATTCAAATTGTAAGCTGCTCAGGGCAGGGATTGTCTCTTCATCTTTGTACAGTACCTAAAACAATGGGACTCCATACTATGTTAGTTCCTAACCATTACTTCAGTTAATATTTTTTATCATGTTCACTTATAATACCCTTGAAATGCATTGCCACTTTGAAACACCGCATGCAGCCTGGGGCCAGCTGGGGAGTCCTCAAGCTGCACGCGGCATTTCAAAGAGGCAGCGCCACGTGGAGCCCGGGATCAACTGGGGACTCCAGAGCCTGACATCGGGCTCCCTTCGGCATTTCAAAGCAGAAGTGCTGTACAGAGCCTAGGATCAGTGTGGGAGTTCCCAGCTGACTCCGGGCTCCATGCAGCGCTGCCGCTTTGAAATGCTGCGGGGAGCATGGGGCCAGTGGGGGATTGCCCTGCTGGCCCCATGCTCCCCGCAGGGCTTTCACCTTTGAAGTGTAGCAATAGCCCTCGGGCTGTTGCTACACTTCAAAGGCGGAGGTGCCCTTATCCACTAATCGAATAGTCAATGCTAATTGCATCAACTATTCGATTAGTCAATTAATTGAAATTTAATATCCCTATCCAATACACATTTTAGGCATGCAGTTGAAGAAATTATTTTTATACTGTGTACACAACTGGCACCTCCAGAGTCACATAACTCCCACTCATCACAACCAGCTCAGCTAGAAAAAATTCTGTCCATTTCAGACCAAATGTGCAAACTCCAACCAAAAAAAAAAAAATTTTAAAAAACCACTGCCTTTTTAAACCGTCAAGTAGCATAATTAAATTCCTCATCCTGGTCCTGATACTGCAAAAAGTTACACCTGTTCTTGACTGTATTCCTGTGAATAGGCCCACTGATTTCAGTAAGATAATGTGCATAATGTTAGTAAAAGTTCACAACATTTGTTTGCTGTTGCATGTTCTTTAAACTGTCGCAGTTCCTCCATCTTACATTTCTTCTCCCAAGAGCTGTAACGTCTCAAATACAATACTTTTTCGGACCATTTGAAACTACAGTGTTCGTGAAAGGCACATTTGTATTCATGAAGTTATTTTATTCATTATTATATTCATGAAGTACTTTGGGGGTAGTCATATTACATGATTTAATAATTCAGATTACTAGCCAAAGTTCATAAATTAAAAATTGTAGGGATATGTATGTGAAAAGAAATATGCAAAGCCCTTCAAACATGCCACGCATCTTAAAGGGGCAAATTATAAGCGAGCGAGCGAGCGAGCGAGTTTGAAGTAAGTTTCTATTTACTATATATAACTGCAATTCTAAATATTTCCAACTTAATACACCCACTGCCTAGCCCTGCCTTCTCTTTATATGGATATTTAAATATTTCTGAAGGCTCAAGTTAAAATATAAAGGCATAATCAGTGCATCTAGAGATATATTTATTATGGACATATAAATAGCACCCCAGTTACACACGGAATAATTTGTGTTTGCAACAGATTCACCCCACTTTCCGCTTCTCTGAATATAAACAAGACAGATTTGCATTGCAGGGCAATACACAAACTTGCTTAGTGGTAATGCTCTGCATGTATACGTGATGCGAGACATCTCAGTTTTATGTCTTAGCTTGCCCCTTTATCCCTAGCGTCTGCAAGCAGTGTAGCTGAGACAACACAAAACCCTAAAGGAGATAGGAGTGCCTCAGGTCTTTTAACTCTTATGCAGTTCTTTTCTACAACCACATTCAGTGGCCAATTAACGGACAGGTTCATGGGCCTGTACCCAGGGGCCATGGCTAATGTGGGGGCCCTTGCAGAAGTGCTGGAACTTGCATTAAAGTGATGAAGCCACTTGCACCTGAACTGTGGCCCCACACAACTGCTCCTCCTCTTATCCTCAAAGTGGAAAGTCCCCATCTGCTGATCAGACCAGAAGCTGGAATCTGGCAGTGGGCCCAAGAGCAATCCCTGGCCTATGTTCCTGCCCCTAGTGCATGCCATCCAGGCCAGGTGGAAGATCCAGGGTTCCCTACAGTAGCTCACACCCCCTGAGTGCCTCTTACCATGGCTTTGCTCCAGCTTCTGGCCTGGTCAGAGGGAGGGTCTCAGGGGAAGAGGAGGACCAGGGGAAGGGCCTGATAGTGAGGGGAATGTGTGTATGTGTGTGTGGGGAGGCCCAAATGTTTCTTGTGCCCCTGGGCCCCAATAAATCTTAATCCACCTCTGACTACATAGCTAGCGTATAAAGGGAATCCCACATAATAGTTCTTCTCAGCCAGAAGATTAATATGCTGTCCCAGGTGTGTTCCCTAGGGAGAAAGAAAATGGAACAGGATCCAGTGTGGCACCTTTCAAGGAGATGCTGCAAAAGAGGAGAGGCAAACATAACATTAATCTACCTTTACCCATTCCAGTGTCTGCTGTTTGAGATGCCAGTATGGGTCATAGTATAAATCACCTGGCTGCCTATGAGCTATTTTGCCACAGAGCATTTGCAGATCACATGCCCCTATGCAAGAGGATGCAACACAGTCATTAATCCTAGCTCTCTGCTAGGAGAATTCTCCTAGGAGCTTCTGTACCTACTCACATTACACTTCTGGAGCGGCCTCAAGACTAAGGACTAGTCCTATGATCACAAATGTATTGATATACCCATTTGTGAGATGCAGCTAACTACACCAAATGGCACACAGCACACAATTTAAGGAAGGAGAAGTTTGCCCAAGAACATAATACCAATGCTCAGCACTGTACAAAACACAAATGAAGACAGTCTCTACCTCCCAGATTTTCTGAGGTCCTGATTCTGCAAACACTCAAGCATGTGGTGTAAATCTACTACGTATTTGAGAGAGTGTGTCTGTCCATCTGTCTGTCTATTCAAGAACTCCTCCTAAAAAGTAAGAGCGAGGCCCACCAAATTCAGTGTGAAGCTTCCTTTTATCATAACTTAAAGCACGGCAAGGTTGTGCCAGGAAAATGGGATGTGCCTGGAGTGGGATTGCTTCTCATAAAACCATACAGAAAAACGAATGAATCACCAGGCAGGTGAAGGGGGCTAGCTGGGGGCATGCCCCCCCTCCATCTGGGACTGCACCAGCCTTGAGTCTCCCACCACACAGGCACCTTTTAGGGGAGGGGGGATTAAGCTCCCCCCTCCCAATGTGTACAGGAACATTGCTGGCTGTTCCCCTTCATCAGGAAGTGAGGGGAAAGTGTAGTTTGCTGCATTCCTCAATCTGAGTGGTGGAGTGAATGGACAGATGAACTTGGACATGCCCCAGCCAGGAGAGATGTACTCTTCCCCCACCTGTGCCCACTGGAGCTGCAGTGGCCATGGAGAGGCATTTCTCAAGCTGCTGCTGTGAGAGAGGGCTGAGTAGTCCTATCTCCCTGGGGCAGCCTGCATACTGAACTCCTCATCCCCAGCCCCACCACAGAGCAATGATTTAAATGAAACATCTACATTTTTATTTCATTTTAAAAAAAACATCATTTGAGTTCAGGATCTGAGCAACACCGGGTAAATCTAATATACTCATAAAACAGTTCCCCTGTAATAGGGACTGCTAATATGAGCAAATCAATATTGTCAAGCTTTCAGCACTTATGAGTCAAGCCACAACGACCACGAGTCTGGTTTAAAAAAAATCATGAGATTTTTCAAAATAATACATGTCAGGCTCCCCCCAGTCCTTGTTTCTCAGTTTCATGGTGCACTCATTTAACCTTTTCACGCTTTTCTCTGCAACTAGAAGGGCGAGAAACTTCCTTTAAAAAAAAGAAAGGCTGAGACTCTCTTGCAGTCTCTTGATTATAGCAGCTGGGGCTTTAATCACAAGATTCACACTAAAATCTCAAATTTGCACATGTTTTTGCAGGTCTGGGACCTAGAGGAGAGAGAAAAAACAGAACATCATGAAACCCACAGTGGACAGTAATTTGAGGGAGTCTTTATGGGGCCTATCTTGTGGCTAACAAAATGGCTGTGTCTACACTGCACCCCTTTTTCGGAAAAGGATGCAGATGAGACAAGTCGAATTACCAAATGAAGCGGATTTAAATTTTCCCGCTTCATTTGTATAACTGCCGCTTTTTCGGGGCTTTGCCGAAAGCGCCAGTCTAGACGGGGATCTTTCGGAAAATAAAGCCTTTTCCGAAAAGTCCCTTATTCCTCTTAAAATCAGGAATAAGGGACCTTTCGGAAAAGGCTTTATTTTCCTAAAGATCCTCGTTCAGACTGGCGCTTTTTCCGCAAAGCCCGAGCCGGAAAAAAGCGGCAGCTATGTTTATACAAATGAAGCGGGAAAATTTAAATCCCGCTTCATTTGCAATTCCGACTTGTCTCATCTGCATCCCTTTTCCGGAAAAGGGGTGCAGTGTAGACACAGCCTAAGGGTGCGTCTATACTGCACCTGGAGCTCAAAATAAGTTATGCAATTTGAGCTACACAAATTGTGTAGCTTATTTTGTGTTAATTTCAAAATAGCTTATTTCAAAATTTGGCGCTGTCTGCACAGCACTTATTTTGAAATAATCCACTATTCCGAAACATTCCTTATGCCTCTTGGAATGAGGTTTACAGGGTCGTCGAAATAGCACTGCAGTGTAGATGTACCCTAACTGAGAGAGGCTCTGAGTTGTGTGTTGGGGAGAATTGTACATGGTATTAAAGTCATGGACAAAAACATTGGGCAAATGCCTCTAAAGGGATCTTTAAAGCCCCCAAAGAGAAGATGGGATCTTGTTTATATCTTTATATTTAAAAAACAGATAGCTGAGAAACAAAAATGTTCAAATATTTTCAAATGCTGTTTTTCCAAACCTACATCATATTTCTTAAATCATCCACAGTTTTACTTGGATAATATTTATGCACTTCGGAAAAAATTAAAAATCCCAGCTCCAATATAAATGCGTAGAAATCCAGGCACACATGCTGCATTTTTTGAACAAAGGCATTATATGAAAATTTAGCAGAAGGATAGGGTAAAAATCCATTTTATAAAAAAGATAGATTTATATAACGGACAATGATGCCAGATCAACTTGTATGGGTTTACAGGTAAATAGATGTGCTAAAATAGTCTAACTGTGTAAAGAAGCTGTTTATAAGATTAAAAAAAACCAAACATATTGAACTAGAAGGTCCTCCCAGTTTTATTAATGTGTTTCAAAACTTTCCAAGAAAAATGTTTTCTCTTTTTACCTTGTCAAGCAAATTCAAAATAAAACAGGAACATGGAAATCAGATTTAAACATGATTAAACATTAAATCTGTAGCATAAAACATCAAAAGCTCAGACACCATAAGTAATGACAATACCTAAACTTAACTCAGGCTGTTCTGCTTCCCTTGCCCTTCCTGAAATAAAATTAGCTAAGGAGAGAAAATCAGCTTTTGGTTTTCTAGCATTTGTTCATTCATGTTAACCTCTATGGCCCAACCTGCAATCTTTTGCATGTAGGCAAACAGCTGTGCCCGCACGGAGACCCACTGACTTCATATCATTAGGACGTAGCTTTTATATTTAATTTCTTTAGTATGTGCCTATAAAAGGAGTACACATATTTGTACATAATACCATACATTCATACCGTACTGCATTCTTGTTGTCTGCAACAATTCCTTAAAGAATTATAGACAAAAGTGTATTATTCTAAATCTTGTGCAGCCTGATTGATCTGATTGTACAACAGTGGTTGGAAGAAACCCAAAATGCAATAGCAATGAATGACATGAGCAAGGATATTCTGCAAGGCAGGCCTTTCAGCATTATCAGCCCTGGATACACATTAGTTAATTAATATTATAGGCCCCAATACTATAACCGGGTCAGTGCAGGTAGGCCCCATGTGGAAACTCATTGGCCAAAATTATATAATAGGATCTCATATAACATATGAATAATACGCCACCTAGACGTGCACATATTTTACTTATCTGCTGAGGGTGAGATGAACAGGTTTCTGAGCAATATTTGTTTATGCAAGAGCAGGAAAAAACACAAAATCCCTTGCACCTCCTGAACATCTGCAGCAACATTTAGATTAGGAAGAAGTGTCTAGGGAACATTCCTATCCACAGATAAATCACATACAGACATGAGCATTTTCTTCAGGAGGCTGCTTTGTTAAAGGTGTCGTACTATGTGAACTTCTCAACTTCAACATTACAGGTATGGACTCCTTTAAATTTAAGTTTAGCTGTGAAAAGGAGTTACCCAAAACACTACTCCAGTAGTAAAATAATGTACTAAAGCCAAAAATATACTTTAAAATAATTATTGGGGTCTGATTAGTATGAGGGGAAAAATAAGGTGTCCATCCAGGCTTTAGCTCAGTAAAGGACAAATTCTGTAAGCAACTTCAAATGAGTGACTAAACACACACACGTAGTCCCCTGGACGTCAACAAACTACTGGTATAACATCCTTGTCATTGGCAGGTGGGACTGAATTTAGGACCTTTGCATGAGCTCTACTGCGGGGCTACTCAACTTTGGAAGCCCCGGGGGCCACAGTGATACTCACAGCTCATGCCAAGGGCCGCAACTTAAGCGTGGTTGCATATACACGCAAATATATATGCAAATAGCTTCTTTCACACTGACGGGCATAAATACAAGAATTAAGTCAAGGCTACACAACACATAGGCCCCATTAAAGTCAGTACTGCTGATATTAATAAAATGCAAAATTTATCCGATTTCCACCCATATGACATCACTTTTATTGAGCAATGACAGTCCAGTAATTTAACTTCTAAAACTCATATCAACAGAAGACCATTATATTGATTACTTTTTTGTTTCGGCTCCCACCCAGGGGCTGCAAACAAATGGGTCACATGCGGCCCACAGGCCGCGTGTTCAGTAGCCCTATTTTACTACGTGAGCTAAAAGTCACTGGGGCTATGTTTAGATTGCAGGCTTCTTTCGGAAGTAGCTTTTCCGGAAGAGATCTTCTGAAAAAACTTCTTCCAAAAGAGAGCATCTACACAGTAAAAGCACATCGAAAAAGCAATCTGCTTTTTCGAAAGATAGAATCCACACTGAATGGACGCTATCTCGCATTTAAGCTGTGATTACTATGGATGGAGTGGCCACCAGGGCACCTGTGCTTTTTCCTCTTTCCTCTTCTTGTGAAAAAAACTCTCTCTTTCCCGTCCACACACCTTTTTCCGAAAGAGCTCTTTCAGAAAAAGGCTTCTTCTTCGTAGAAAGAGGTTTACCAATGTCGGAAAAACTCCTCTGTTCTTTCAATTGTTTTTTGAAAGAACGTGATTGCAGTGTGGACGTAAGTGAAGTTTTTTCAGAAAAATGGCCATTTTTCCAAAAAAACCTCTGCAGTGTAGACGTACCCAGCACCTTTAAGGGTAGGGTGGACTCATACATCTCTCTGTAACTGGTTTTGCTGCCATTATGTGGGACTGAACACCACATGCAGAAGGTGTATGGGTTACACTGACATGAGTAAAGTTATTCACCTGCATAAGTATATACAGGAGCAGGCCCTTAGAAGCATGGAATCCTAGAACTGGAAGGGATCTTGAGGGATCAAGTCCAGTCCCCTGCCCTCATGGCAGGATCAAGTGCCATCTAGATCATCCCTGATAGATATCTATCTAACCTGCTCTAAAATATCGCCAATGATGAAGATTCCACAACCTCCTTAGGAAATTTATTTAACCACCCTGACAGTTAGGAATTTTTTCCTAATGTCCAACCTAAACCTCCCTTGCTGCAGTTTAAGCCCATTGCTTCTTGTCCTATCCTCAGAGGCCAAGGAGAACAATTTTTCTCCCTCCTTCTTGTAACATCCTTTTAGGTACTGGAAAACTGCTATCATGTCCCCTCTCTTCTCTTTTTAGGTTGCCTATAGTAGTAGCATAACTTCATGACATTGAATTAGTCAAAATAAAAGTGGGTATCTGCAGGATTACTAAAGAAACAGGACAGAAGTAGTACATTTCTTTCTATAAACTTCATTAAAGACTCCAAAAGACTCCATTCACTATGGTTTTAAGTGCCCTAAATTTATTTGGTATTAAAAAGAAGCCTGAAGCTTTTTCTTCTCAAGTTCTCCATTACATATCTTTTAGAAAAAAATTATTATGGATATAGGGACTATCAGTCATTGATGTGTATTTTGTTATTTCCAAAGAGTGGCCAGCTATTATATATTTTTAGGGCTGTCAAGCGATTAAAAAAAATTATTGCGATTAATCGCGTGATTAATTGTGTGCACTGCCTCTTTGAAATACAGTGGCAGTGCTTCAAAGGGGCAGCACCGTGGGAGCCCGGGATCAACTGGAGTCCTCAGCTGACCCCAGGGTCAGTGCAGCTACCCTTTGGAAAGGCCACCCCGGCGTTTCCAAGGGGCAGCACTGCGGGAGCCCAGGATCAACTGCAGTCCCCAGCTGACCCTGGCTCGGTGCAGCACTGCCCCTTGGAAAGGTGGCCTGGTGTTTCCACGGGCACAGTGGGAGCCCGGGGACAGCTGGAGTCCCCAGCTGGCCCTGGGCTCCATGCAGCGCGGCCCTTTTGAAGCACCATGGTGGCACGTCAAAGGGGCAGTACAACGCAGAGCCAGGGGATCAGCTGGAGTGCCCAGAGTTGCATGGAGCCCGGGGTCAGCTGGAGACTCCAGCTGATCCCAGACTCCTAATGCGCTGCCCCTTTGAAGCGCTGCAGCGGCACTTCAAAGGGGCAGTGCAGCATTAACACCTGCGATGAACATGTTAAAAAAATTAATCCGTTAATCGTTCCCTGCGTTACTTGCAGGTGTTAACGCACATCAATTGACAGCCCTATATATTTTGTTACTCATCTCCTGACTCTTCTCTTCCTTTTTTTCCCTTCCCATGGCAAGTTTTAATGCTTTCTGATACCAGTCTAGAGCTTTCCGTAGATGAGTGGAAGAAGTTATTAAGGATACCATATTTGTAAGGATTTTAAAATGTTCAAAAGGAAGAAAAACCTTCCCCAAATCAGAATGTGCAATATACAAAGAAAATCTGACAAAATAACCATGTTTCTTCCTCAGTTTAGTTCCTTCTTACATGAGCTAATGCAAGGATCCTACTAAGCAGTGCACTAGGAGCCAGCCTACTCTAGATGAAAGCTTTTTAAAGGTAGATAGGATTTCCTGTTTGGATTATAATTTCAGAGAACTCTGGGAAATGTAGTCTTTTAAACATATATGTGGTAATTGTATTTGCTTTAACAGACTACTCTCATTTTAATGTTTCTTGCAAGCATAATCTTATATTCAGTGATGAAGGTTATAGGCTGACATTGTTTTTGTTTTTTTAATATGTCATGTGATTTGTTTTTGAAGCTATCAGAATATTTGGGAAAGTTGGGGAGGTCTAATGAGTTAGCTGCTATTCTAGTGTCAAGAGTCAGAATGAAAAAAAGTTGCTGATGTAGAGTGGAGCCAGATTAATTGAATAAGAAATTTGTTAAATAGCATGAATGTTAATAAGAATTGGAGAAACAAATGTTTCTAAATAGTAATAGGAAACTGTTTAGCTTCTGGGTATTTCAGGGTAGGTGTGTTATAACAGGACTAGAGGGAAAGTTCAAAGTATCATGAAAATATCCCAGCAAATTATGGTTGAGTTTAGACTATCAATCATATGATCTTTATGATTCAGCCACTTTGAATTAATTCTTCATTTGTTTTGGGTGTGGGATTTGCTGGAAGCACTGTGCTTCTGGAGAAGGATAAAATCATACCATAATTAAATGTACACGTACACACTTATTCAAAAATTCCTTTGAAAAAATAAATCTTGTTGTTTTGGCACAATGGGACAGAGGGAAAGAAGCAGAAAGAGAGAAAGTGAGAGTCTGTATGGGTAGTATTAGCAATGGGTAGGTAGGCATGAAGGTTATATCCAAAAGTGCAAATCTTCAGGTTGATTTTCAAAGGTGATGATTTGTAGTTCCACAGCAGAGTTTCAGAAGGCACTTGTAAGAAACTTCAGCATCCTTTCTGGTCATGGCCAGGCAGTTGCTAGGCCACACAACACAACAACCTCCTGTTCCCTACCCTTTATTCCACAATGCTAAGTTATTGGAGGCTGGTAAATGGACAAGTGAAAGCATGGACAGGTGAAACAACACCAAATGACTAAGTTCCAAGTATGGCCATACAAATGCCACTGCTCCTAGATACGGTAGCTGTCATGAACAGTTCTCAGAAAAGTTGTGAAAAGAGCAAAGCAGCCTAAAAACCAGTAAGTTATACATGTTGCAGAAACCAGCCACCTAGCCCCACACTACTTCTATTAATTCCCCATGATATTCAGTGCCTCAGAAGCATTTTAAGTGTACAATTGTTCTGAAGTCTTAAATATAAGAAGAGAAACAAAAAAATAAAAACCATCTTAAAGAAACAGTAACACCGTGTTGTGAAAATGAATGCAAATTTGTATAATTTGTTTGATTAAGCTGCTCTGTAGTAATAGGACCACCCAAAAGATGGCACTAAACAACAGCTAGTCACTGTATATCATTTATGTACATATAGTTTACTCAAATAACACAAATAAATATTAGAGTAGATTAATTGTGAAATTTTCTATGCAAAAGCTCAAGTTCTTCTATGCAATTATGAATTTGACTAATGAGAAAGAGCAGATTTACATAAAGTCCAAAGAAAAGAAATATTATTCTTCTAGTCCTGCCTGAAAACAATATCATAGTAGGGAATGGATATACCTTTCTTTAAAAATGCAATATTTGAGAGTTTGGAGTTAAATGTGACATTTTCTGGTCTTCAGGAGAATTTGAAATCAATTTATACATTTTTGGATTTCATATAAATACAGAATTATAGGGTCAGATATTCTGCAGTCACTTACATTAGTATAAATTTGGAGTTACTCCTCTAAAGCCAGTGCAGTTGTTCTGGATTTACATGGTACAATTTGGCCTATTGTTATTTCTACATTTTCCATAATATGTCAGTAAAGCAAATTATTTTTATTTAAAAAATAGGTATTTTTGTTTGGTTGATCAGAATAAGGACACATACCTCTGCTACTCATGTTGCCCTTTAAAAGAAGGTAAGGTGAAGGCAAAGAGTCCTTTCCATCACTTTCAACCTTTAAAGGCTCCAATTTGGCATGTAACGTGAGACAAAGCCCAAGATGAGGGACACAACAATATTTATGAAGGAAATTTAAAATCCTGTGGGATTCATTCTTTTAGTATAAATAATTTTCTGTAAGATCAGTCTTATGATTTAAATCAAATCTCTGATGTAAGTATTTTAATAATAAAGGTGAGGGGACACCACATTTATATGTTTTTGTATTGAAACGAGTGATATCCCATGAAATGAGGGACAGTTGAGAGGTAGGTTCCTTCTACCAAGTGTCTAGATTCCCCTCCATTATTATAAATCTTTACTTTTCATTTTTTTTTTAAAAAGGCTGATTTTAACTATGGCATAGAAAAAAACAAAAATGAGGTGTCAGTGTTAATGAACATCAGATCCATTTAGTTACAAAGGCCTCTTTGCCTCATTCTTCAGCAATTTAAAGGGGTTTTAAAGTTGGTATAATTTAGGTCCTCTTTAAAGCCCATTTACACTGTGGTATAGAGGGGACTCAGTGTAAATTAAAATCAGGCAAAAATTCCACTAACTCTTTAGGGCAAGGACTTTTTTGTCCTGTGTTTGTATAGGGTCTAGCACAATGGCGCCTGATCAATGACTGGGACCACTAGATGCTAAAGTAAAGTAAAATACAAAACTTGTTATAAATATAACTTCAGAAAGAACTCAGACAGCCAAATTCACGATAGCTGACATCCAATTAGGTCAGCGCTTCTCAAACTGTAGTACGTGTACACCTGGTGTACACAAGACAACTCGGGGGGTATACATGGGAGAAATTGCATAATGGTGCATTTTATTATTAATTAATTTATTTATCACATTTTTACAATAGACTATTCAGATGTAGGGATGTTAAATTTCAATTAATTGACTAATCAAATAGTCAATGCAATTGACCCCATGCTCCCCGTGGTGTTTCAAAGTGGCAGTGCTGTGTGGAGCCTGGGGTCAGCTGGGAACTCTCCCGCTGACCCTGGGCTCCATGCAGTGCTGTTGCTTTGAAATGCTGCGGGGATCCCGGCATCAGGATCCACATGGCATTTCAAAGCCACAGTTCTGCATGGAGCCCGGTATCAGCAGGGGAGTCCCCAGTTGATCCTGGGCTCCCCGTGGCGCTGCCTCTTTGAAACGCTGCATGCAGCCTGAGGACTCCTCATATGGCCCAGGCTGCAAGCAGTGTTTCAAAGCAGCAGCACCACATGGAGCCTGGGGTCTGGCCCCGGGCTGCACACAGCACTGCTACTTCGAAGCACTCACCTTCTCTCCCCCAACCTTCTCTCGCCATCGACCTTCTCTCCCCCAACCTCTCCCTCACCCTAGTGTGTTGACTATCCAATAAGCGTTTTCCTATCAGATAGTTGACTAGTCAACTAGTTGTTCACATCTCTATTCAGATGAACCTTTAATTCTGCTGGAATTTGTTACATAAAATACAGTAGTTAATTTAATTCAATGAGAACACAGAGATGCTGACATGCATAGCCCTTACCTCCAATTGCCATACAACATTAGTTCAGATGCTCAGCAACTGTCCAGTCTAACTGAGCTCAAAACTGAGTTAGGGTTTTTTCAGTGGCATTTGTCACTCTATCTCTGAATGCAACAATAAAATATGGGCAGATGCGTAAAAACAGATAGTGTTAAGAAGAAGACACAAAGTACAAGGGATGCAAAGGGTAGGAGTCCGTGGACAACCAGTAGATCTGCAATGGAGTAGATGAGCAGCTGGTAGATCTGAAAAGGGGGTATGCAAGAAGAGGTATATGGGAGCCCCTGAATTAGGCCTTAGTGAAGCAAGAGGAATAGTAATCTTCCTTGGACTTCACCCCACTGTGGACCTCTTACTGTAGAGGATAAAAAGTGGAAGCTTTTGTTCAGCTAAATAAAGAAAGAGAATACTTCTAATCAAATTGTGGGAAGAGATATACATATCGCCTTAATTTATGTGGAGGTTGGAAAAAAGTGTGAAAGCAGAGTATGTGTACGATTTGTATAAGCAAAATGACTAATACATAAAATCATAGTTCATCTATTTTTATACAACAAAAAATAACACATTTTTTTGTTCTTTACTTGGAACAACCATCTTCTAGGTTCACAGCTGCCAAATTATCCTTGTCATCTGAAGGCCTCCAGTAATATTTTCATCAACATCGCTAGAGCAACTGGTTGCAGAGAAGTCACATGAGCCTTTGCTGAGTAACATAGATGCAATAGTCTTTCTGACTGTTAAAGCGTGTCTAAATCTTCACTACACTGATGAAATATAATCCAATTCCTTATCATAGCTGTTCTCACAACTTTGTAGGGACTTGCAGCTGTCATAAGATGATATCTATGCTCACCCTTCTGCCAGGCTTTCAGTGTGACGCAGGAACATTTTTAAAAGCGGGGGTGCTGAGCCTGCTTGCCCCTGTCCATCCCCACCCCCGGTTGAGGCTAAGAGCAAAGCTCCAACACACAGAGCCAGCAGCTGGGACCCCAGGCTCTGGGTTCTTGGCTGCCATCCTGCACACAGGGGGCTCTGATGCCCACTGGCATGCAGAACTTTAACTGGAATTCTAGCATGTGGCAGCCAATAACCCAGTGTGTAGGGAGGCAGCAGGGATCCCAGGCGCTAGGCCCGGAGCCCAGGGGTACTGCAGCACCCCCCGCACCCTTAGTTCCTGTTTATCATGACATTAGGTTAAAAAGATGATGCATTCTGGGGTTTCAACTAGGGCCCTAATCCTGCAAGCAGTTGTGGATTAACACATGGGCCCTGCAGATCACTTGGACCTCTGTAGAAGTCATGAGGCCACCAGTGACTGGGGCGCTGCACCCCTATTCCACTTCTTTCCCCTAGAGCCCCAGACCCTCTCCTCCTCTTGTCCGTGTGGGCCCAGTGAAAGCAGCCCCTGGTCTGTGTCCCTGCCCCACCTGGAGACTCATTCCAGGTGGAGGATCTGTGTCTCTCCACAGCTGCCCAGGCTCCCTGTGAAGCTCGTGTCATGGCCTGGTTCCAGTTTTTGGCCTGGCCAGGGTCTCAGGCTATGTCTAAACTGCAGGCTTCTTTCGGAAGAAGCTTTTCCGGAAGAGATCTTCTGAAAAAACTTCTTCCGAAAGAGAGTGTCCACACTGCTAAAGCGCATTGAAAAAGCCATCTGCTTTTTCGAAAGATAGTGTCCACACTGAATGGATGCTATCTCACATATAAGCTGTGATTGCTATGGACGGAATGGCCACCAGGGCTCCTGTGCGTTTTCCTTTTTCCTCTTCTTTCAAAAGAACTCCCTCTTCCCCATACACACACAGCTTTTTCCGAAAGAGCTCTTTCGGAAAAAGGCTTCTTCTTCATAGAAAGAGAATTACTAATGTCGGAAAAACCCTTTTGTTCTTTCACTTGTTTTTTAAAAGAACGTGATTGCAGTGTGGACATAAGTGAAGTTTTTTCAGAAAAACGTGTTTTCCCAAAAAAACTCTGTAGTGTAGACATACCTCCAGGAGGAAGAGGAGAAGCAGAGGGCGGGTGTCTATGGTGAGAAGCGTGTGGGAAACCCAAATGTTCTTTATGCTAAGGGTCCCAATAATTCTTAATCCATCTCTGCTTTCAAGGAGCTCTGTCTGAACCAACATCTGTGCCCTCTGTGAGGTGTGCACACACTGTGTCCTAGTGATATAAAGGGGACTTTGGGCAGGAATGGGTTCATCTGCATAGGTGATAGGATTGGCACCTGAGGGCTAGTGTTCTCAGAAAAAGACATTCATACCCTATCAGATGTATCTTCTTTGAAAGGCCATTTTGATACCCAAGTACAGACTAATGCAGAACAGCAGCCATGCTAATTTAGCAGCCATATTGCTTATACTCCAAGAGGATTTGTCAGCTGAGACTATTAGTAAAACATTAATCACCTCAGACAAATCTGTAGGAAGCTGGCTATGATTGCCTGAAACACCACTCACTCCCTGTATTCCAAACTGATACACAGCAATATTTTTTCATAACAATGTACAGTTAAACAGTGCAGCTCATTGTCATAGGATGTTGTTGACGCTAAAAACATTAGCAAGCTTCTAAAAGGGATATTTATATGGATACCAAGGATTTATATGGATACCAAGGATATCCACAGTTATCCTCCTTGGCCTCTGATGATAGGACAAGAAGCAATGGGCTTAAATTGCAACAAGGGAGGTTTAGGTTGGACATTCGGAAAAACTTACTGTCCGGGTAGTTAAACACTGAAATAAATTGCCTAGGGAGGTTATGGAATCTCCATCCCTGGAGATATTTAAGAGCAGGTTGGACAGGCATATATCAGGGATGATCTAGGCAGTGTTTGGTCCTGCCATGAGGGAAGGGGACTGGACTTGATGACCTCTCATGGTCCCTTCCAGTTCTAGGGTTCTATGATTCTATAATAGTTAATTCTAACATATATTTTGGAAGAGATAATAAACTCATCCTTCAGGGTTTAAATCAATGTCTAAATCAGGTCTGGGCAAAATAGGGCCCACTGGCCGGATATGGCCCACCAAGCCACCAGATCTGGCCCGTGGAGGCAGTGGGGAGCCCCAAGCAGGCTCCCCTGCTTGCCCCGCATGCCAATCAGAAACACGGTTGTGGGACACTTTCTCTTTGATTCCAGAGGGGAGAGGGGAAGATTCAGACACTGCTCCCACCCCCAGCACAATCCCATTGGCCAGTTTCTTGACAAAAATTGGCAAATGGGAGCTGCCTGTTTGAATAACAGGCAGCTACCCTCCTGCATCCAACCTCCATCCCAGATCCTGCACCTCCTCCATTAATATCATAGAAAAGTGCGGCCCTCGACCACTTTCCAAAATCTTGGAGTGGCCCCCCATCAAAAATTATTGCCCATCCCTGGTCTAAATACTAGGGACTAGGAGATCTAGCATAGAAGGTAGATTATTCCATTCTGCCCTATATGAAGTTTCTTGCACCTTCCTCTGTAGCATCTGGTGCTGGCTATTGTGAGTGATGAGGTATGTGACTAGGAGGCCCATAGGTCTGATCTAGTACAACAGTGCCTATGTTCCTAAGTCCTCGAGTATGAGAACAAATCTCTCCATGGAATACTATAATTGGGTCAGCTCTCTTTCCTAGCCCCATGCAAATGTTTGGCTCCCATAGGATATAAAGAAGACACTATGATTTAAGCTTTTAGCTGCCAGGTTAGCTACCAGAATTAGATCATTTCCTTTCTGTAAAAAGGATTAATTCCCAAGTGATAAAAATATGTCTAACTTTAATAGCCTCAAATAAGTTTGGCTGTGGACAGTTTCAGGAGTGGGCTCTGATGCTGCAGAGATAGGACAAAGCCAAATGCCCTCTCCCTTTCCCCTGTTAAATATCATAAATCAGAATTATTACCAGTTCTCATCTGTTCCTGTCTATACTGGATGTATTAAAGTTCTGTCCAAGACAAAGGTTTTTCTGGTCCATGCCTTTGTCTGTGATTACCACTAGAGGTTAATCACATTGGCCTGGTCTGGCCTTCACACTCAGTCCTACTAACCAAAATGTTAATACCATCCTCCAACCCTTCCTTTGGGGCAGTGAACCAAAGGCTGATGTGCTACAAAATTAATTAATCACATTGGTTTCATGCCAGTGTCCTCCACCTAATAAAAATTATCAGTTAAAGAGACGACCTTAATAAGAGTCTATAGTATTGCATAAAATACTGCGTATGAAAGCTGCATGAAACAAAGAAAAAGTTTTATTGCCCGAAGTTTCAGATTCAAGCAATTTTATAATGACAAAATTTCTCTTTTCCTACAAAATATTGCAGAATAAAGTTTTTACAAGAAATGCTGAGGTCCTCCCATCCAAAATGTTTTAAAGGTAAAAAAAGAAAAAAAGGAAGTATTTTATGAAATTGCAATAAAATGCACAAAACCTCACATTCTGAGGTTTTTACATTTCATTGCAAATATTTTGCATACTGAACAAAAGATGTACGGTTCTCTACATGACTTGAGGGCAAACTAATAAAACTAGAAAAACAAGGGCTTATAATGAAGTGTGAGTCGAGAGAGAGGGTATGGAGAAAGGATTCAAATAAGAACAGCATTAAATCTTTCTCTGGTACCCTAGTGAAAACATGTAGCACAACATATCCAACTCTGGACACTTCCTCTACCAATTCAGTTCCCAAAAAGAAACTCAGCCATGTGTCATGTTATCCTTTGTGTGACAACTGCTTGGAAACAGGATGCTGCTCCCAAGATCCTTCAGAGACTAGAATGCTGGTCTCTCCATGACAACTGTGGCACAGGTTTTAAAGGGTGTAGCCTGAGAAGGAGTTTTAGTAAGGGCCAGTGGCCCTTTCAAGTTATTACTTTGACAAAATAATGGGAACACAATTGCTACAGCATATATTTTAGAATTAAAGTTTTAAATGATCTTAAAGAACAGAAACAACAAAAGGCATTGTTGGCAAAGCTCCAATCTGTCTACAGACACCATACTCCTCTTAGTGCCCAATGCCTTTAGCAGACAACATACAACCAATACGGTTTACAGGAGCAGTTGTATTTGCCTTCATGGACTAGATCTCATGAATGACAATCATTGTGCATTTTTTATAACGCAGTCTCCTTCGGACACTAAATGACTGAGATCTAGTCTACCCAGTGGAATTACATGTTCTGCAGGGTTGTGATTTCTAAAGTGCACCAGTATGTTGCACATTAATTGGTCTGTGTAGATGCTGCTGGAGCACTTGAAAGTAGTGGTGTTTGCAACAGTACTATGTTTCATTAGGGGATCTGTAGTGTGCACTGGCGGGGTCTACCTGAACCAATCCATGCACAGTGCGTTAGAGCAGTGTGGAAAACACATCCTTGTAGAGCATGTTACCCTACTGTATAGATGAGCCCTAACACTTCCACACTATTGAAATATCACCTGCAGATTTCAGTGAAGGTCTACCCACCTGATTCCTAAATGATAATTTAGGGATCATTCAACCTGATACTAAAAGCAACGTAGAAAAATCCCAGCAAGGGATGAATGCAAGTACAATGATTTGATATTACCACCTGACATCAGGAAATTTGGGCTAGTCTATACTCCTAATTGTGCCTCTCATCATTGTTTGCCTTTAGGCAGGCATGTAATTTAACTTCTCTGAGACCCCTAGTCTTCAACTGTAAAAATAAAAGTTATAAATTAGAGCTGGAAGGGAAGATTTTCAAGATTTCAAAAATATTTTCATTGCAAATTCAGACCCAAAAGTTGAAATCTCAACCATTTTTGCTAACAGAGAAAAATTCAAATAAGGACTATCAAAACACTTAATTTTGATCATTTAAAAATGTTTTGGTTTTAATTATTTAAATTGTTTCTTTACATGTTTGTTTGTGTTGTTTATTGTAAATCAGCTTATAGTTTGAAATGAAAAGTTGTTTCAAAACAAATATAGAACTTTTTTTTGAACATGTCAAAATGGGAAATTCAGTGAACCAGTTTTCCATGAACAGTCTTGGATTCTACAAATCATCTTTTTTCATTGAAAAAATCCAGACCAGCTCTAGTAATAATACCCACTTACTTTTGCCCTTTCTTGTTATATCAGCATTTCCCCTTGCCAGACAGTAGCAGGATTCTGGGGCCTTACAGTTTGCTTTCCCAGTGGAGGACTAATTAGTAACATGGGGTTTGTGTGTATCTGTGATAAGGTGTACCAACCCACACTAGTGAGGCAAGAGATTAGGAGCTGCTCTGCACCCAAGAGTCCACACTCTCTTGCTGCTGCTGGGCATGGTCCCAGTGAAGGAGCACCTAAGAGGGAAAAACTTCTCAGTCTGCATGGATTGCAGAGGACAGCAGTTGGGGCTTCATTCCACTAGGACCACGCCTCTTAGTGAAGTTGCTGGGAACCGGATGATCATAAGGTGATCAACTCAGTGGAGCCATCAGGAGAGAATCTGCAAATGGATCAGAGAGATCCCATGCCCAGCCCTATGACAATGCCAGAGAGACTGGAACAAGAGTAGGAAGTGACCCAGAGAACATGGAGTATCAGGCCCTGAGCCCTGCATATGGGTTACTGTTTCAAAATGACCTAGGTCAGAACCGGGTGGAGTAGCATGGTCCCAGCTTCCCCTATCTACCCACCCACTCTCACCAGGATTTGGTGCTACCCTTGAACTGTAGCGACTAAATGAAGTGCCCTTAGTTCATTTCACAATTGAGCAATGCTACTGGGGGCTGTAATGGCCAAACAAATTAACCCTTGGGTTCTCATCATTAGGTGTCATGTCTCTAAGTACTGCCACTAGACAGTACTGCTAACCCAGAGCACACAACCAACCCCTGGCAGATACTAAGTGTATCTTGCTTTATTTACACACATATACCTGCTTGACATTAAATGGTCAAACTGTTATAGGAATCTCGGCCCAGCACCAATGTCCCAGAGAGCAACTCTGGCTCAAGACTCTATCAGAGACCAAAACAGAGGGCAAATTCTTCTGCTGTTCACATAGCTCTCACTCCCCCTAAGCTGCTGCCTCTATACAAAAACCTTGCATAACTCCAAAATATCGTCAAAACTTGTTCTCACCCTATACAATTGGAAGACTATTCATAACAGTACCACTGAGTGACTCCTGACAAAATTCTAACCTTTGTAAAGGGATTTGAAATCCTGGAGTGTTGTTATAGCATAGGATGTATTTCATGTAAGAAAGACTAAACTACCAAATAATGAGTCACATTCACTGAAGTAGTGAAAAAGATAATTGTTTCAAAGGCAAAAATCTCCACAAATTTTAAAAGATGTGGGAAAGAGATGCTGGCTGATGAGAACCAACTGGGGACAAATGCCAAAGCAATGAGATTTTACCAATCAGACTTTGGAAAACACAAACTTAATTTCATTGTGTAGTGCTGACCTTGCTATGTTTATATCATAAGTTCCAATACAGTATCTCTACTGTTACTTTGTCTTCCAGCTCTCTGTTTATTCACATTTTGTGTATTGTCTGTGTAATGCCCTCTTTCCTCCCTGGATTACTCAAGAGCAGGCCACACTCACCTGTGTGCCTGATTTTTTTAACATTAAAGAAGATCCTGAGTACCCCAGTTGTGATGTTCTCATATATATGTGGATTCCCTATCCACCCCCTTGCTGAAGTCCCTTGCTCCTAAAGGAATATACAACGGCGTGCCTCCACCTGGTTGGCCCTGAACACACTTAATGGTGGGCCTTGGGAGCCTCGTGGAATAAACTTATTCCAGTAATAATCTGGATCTAACTCCAAAAACAACAATTATAAATAATATACATCTAACTGATTAAATTAGAATTAAAACACCTTTACTTAACAACTTAAAGAAACAGGATTTAACAGATTACGCTTGGAGGTCTGCAACTGGAGTGGAGACAGCACTGTGCAGGTTCTGTGTGTGATAGTTCAAACTGAGCAGCCAGCTACAAAATTCCTCTGCCCCCACCAAATGCCAGCAGCACACTGGAGCAGGCCCCACAAAATGCCACCAGCTCTGGTTCACTGGGTTGGTCACTCTGGCTCTATTTGGACCCAGAGTCAGTCTATTTTCTGTGCTCTGTCCCAGGCAGCACTTTCTGAAACAGACTCAAGTACTCACAGTACCTTCTATGCAGGGTTATGCAGGCTCTTCTCAGCCACAGGCACAGCCAAAGTCTCTCCCCTCCAAGGTAAATCACACCAACAGCCCCTGAAGCAGCCTGTTAGATCCAAACCTGAGCAGGCTCTCACAGCAGGCTGTAGCTTCCAGCAGTGGCTCCTGGCCTGGAAAAAGGCTCCACGACAGCAAACTGGCTGCTCTCTCCAAAATACAGCCCACCACCTCTCTCTCTCCCTGCCTGGAAGAGCCACCATTCCCTTCTTTTTCCCAAGGGCTCATGGGAGTTGTAGTCTCTAGGGCTAGACTTCAGCACAAGGGATCCTCCCAGTAAAAGTCAGAGGCTCCTGTAGTAAAAGGGAGCATACATCTAAAATACTAGATTATGAGATCACTGAGACAGGCTTTGTCTTTGTATGGTTTGTTTGGAGAGTACCTCATGCAAACGGGCTACTGAGATATACATTAGCAAGTATAGTGACCAATTATAGCTAAAAATACAACCTCATCCTGTATGTGACAGACAAAAAAGAGCATATCATTAGGAAAGATTTGTTGCAAATAGTATGTCTATGAGATACCACAAACTGTCAGGATATATTTTTTCCAGAAAACCATTGAATAGATATTCATCAAATATTTTTTAAAAATATTTATTTATCAAATACTTTAGTGGGAATTCTTGTATATTTGTATTCATTATACATGAGCTTGAAATGAAAATGCATCAGACTGTTAACCGAACCAGTGTGCTATAATTTTGTCTAATAATAAAGCATGAAACCAACAAACTGTTGGAAAAATTTGCTAATGATTTTCAGGTTCATCAAAAGCATGCTTACAATGGGAGAAAAATGTAGGCTTCATACATGGAATTTACTGGAATGAAACCTAATAAAACCAAGAAAGGAAGAATAACATTTATAAATATAGGGCTATAAAACTAATAATACAAGAGTCCTACTTTCTAAAGTGGAACATTTAAAAGATGCTGATTGTGAAGATTAACATAATGGCAATGCTCAAAAGCAAAGTTTCTTTACAAGGCAAAGAGTCTCAACATTGTATTCTTTATTCATAAAGAAAACTTTGGTCTCAAAACAGGATATACACAAGACTTTTAAAAGTCCTGACACTAGAATCTGACAGGAGGCTGCCAGACAACTCATCAACACCACATTCTACAGGCCTCTTTCCTCTGATCCCACTGAGAAATACCAAAAGAAATGACACCATCTGCTCATGAAACTCCCTGCTATAGCTCAGGACCAAATTTACACAAGCATCTCCACCCCTGCCCCAGAACCCCAACCACAAGTATGTTATCTGCTACCCGATAACCATAAGCCTGGAAATGCTAGATGTCCAGTCATTTCAGGCATTGGCACTCTTTTAGCAAGATTATCTAGCTATGTTGACTCTCTCCTCAAACCCTCGGGGCATGTCTACACTAGGGAGTTATTTCAAATAACTCCCCTTATTTTGAAATAACAAGGCAAGTGCCCACACTTCCAAGCCCATTATTTTGAAATAAAGGGCTTGTTATTTCGAAATAATAACTCTTGCTTGTGAAAAGGAATAGTGCTATTTCAAAATTGTTATTTCAGGAGTTATTATTCCAAAATAACTCCCTAGTGTAGACATGCTCTATGCAATCAGCACTCCTAGCTATCTTCAAGACACCACTGACTTCCTGAGGAATCTACAGAGCATCAGTAATTAACCTCAGTCTGGACCAGTCCACACACTTCAATACAAATAAATGATGGTCACATAAACATTATCCTGTACAGGTTGTACCTCCCTTAATTGGGACTCTCTTGTCCAGCAACATCTGTGGTCTGGCATGACCATGGATGTTCTGGATGAGAGAGCCCAGGAGCAGGAGAACCAGCAACTGGAAGCCTGGCGAGTCTGGTAGCAGCTGGGGTCATGTGCCACCTGGCTTGAAGTGGAGCTGGGGCTGGGTTGGCCTGCAGGCAGCCTGGCCAGGCTGAAGAAGCCGGCAGTGGGGAGGGGCAACGGATTGAACAGCAGGTGTCAGGGGACCTCCCCTTGTCTGACAAATTCTCTCAATCAGGACCAGTCAGGTCAAGGAGATGCCAAACCAAGGAGATGCAACCAGTACCAGAAACCTAGTGACTGCTATTCTTACCTGCATGCTTTTAGCTTTCATCCAAGACACATCACACGATCCATTGTCTACAGCCACACCCTAAGATACAACCGGATTTGCTCCAATCCCACAGAGACAAACATCTACAAGATCCTTATCAGGCATTCTTAAAACTTAAATACCCCCCTGAGGAAATGAGGAAACAGATTGACAGAGCCAGACAAGTACCCAGAAGTTAACTACTTCAAGACAGGCCCAACAAGGAAAATAACAAAACACCACTGGTCATCACCTACAGTCCCCAGCTTAAACCCCTCCAGCACATCATTGACAATCTACAACCTATCCTGGAAAACAATCCCTCACTCCCACAGGCCTTGGAAGATGGGCCAGTCCTCACCTACAGACAACCCCCTTTCTCCATGAATCATCATCTTTTAGTGGTGGAGAGGCTTGCATATTCCAATGACCCCCACGAGCAACGCTGCCTGGAGTCATGTATTCCCTTAGGGTCACCCATGCCAGAACGATCAAGGGCAAGGTTCCAGACAAAGCGTGATCCAAGAAGTCCTCAATGGCAGAGCGGATGGAGGATAACTGCATAATGGAGGTGAAATTGTTGCGTAACGTTACAGCAACTGTGAAGGCGGATGAAGGCTGCAGCAGAGAGAGGCTCTCCAATCGTCGTGGTGTCCATGCCATTGGTTTCAAGCCCTCCCTCTCTCAAGGACAGTGTGATGACTGTTGTGCACCAATCTCCCCACTTTAAAAGAAGTCTTGCACAGGCATCTTCCAGTTTTTGGGAAAACAACCACCTGCACAAATGAAAAGTCTGGTGGCGATCGGTGAGTGGTGACAGGAACAGGACAATGAGATCTAGACATTCCTAGTCACAGATCGACACAAAGGCGGTTGGTGTGTGATTCAGTTGTCTTGTTCAAGGACTGAGGCAGGTCGAGCATCTCAGCTGCTGCACCCAAGACTGAGCAGCACCTCTTTAGGACCCACTCTGCTCACCCCACATGGGGAAGGGGTTAGAAAAAGTGCCCCCAAAATAGTCCTGCCTCCTTTCCTCCTGGCTGGATAGCCGCATCCAGTAGGATCACCACCCCAGTGGTCGAAAATTCAAGAAACTTTTCAAGTTTGGAAACTGAAACGTATGTACCATTATGGAAAACTCAGACAGTGACTGAGCAGAGTGACGTACTGCTATCATTGCTTGTGAATTGAATCGTGAATTGTCCAAAACTAGAAGAACGGATGAAGGACAGGTGAGGGAGGAGAAAGGAGGATACACCTACTTCTGGAAGGGAAAATCTTTAGATGAACCTTGATTGTATGGAGTAGGCTTTGCTATAAGGAAGCTCGTAAGGTGCCTCTCTGAGCCACCAGTTGGCATCAATAAGCAGCTTATGACACTCTGATTGAAGCTCACCAAAAGACAGCAGGTAACTATTGTGAGCCCCTATGCGCCAACAATGGACGCCAATGAAGATGTAAAGGAAGATTTCTACTTTCAGCAGGAAACCATTTTATCAGAGACCCCTAAAGAAGATAAAATCATTCTTCTGGGGATTTCAATGCACGTGTTGGAGGAGATTGAGATCTGTGGAAAGGAACAATCAGGAAAGAAGGAGTTGGCAAAAGCAACTCAAATGGAATCCTGCTCCTGACCAAGTGTGCTGAACATGAAATTATCATCACAAATACCCTTTTTCCACAAAAGAAAAAGTTCAAAACATGTTGGAGACACTCACGTTCAAAGCACTGGCATCTTCTCGAATATGTCATGGTTCGTGCTTGAGATCGTAATGACGTACTTCTCACAAGAGCAATGACAAGTGCTGATGACTGCTCATTGCCTCATTCCATCCTCAATGAAAATTAAGATCCACCCTCAAATGGAGGCTACAAAAGAAGGCTATCAGGGGCAAGCTGAAGGTTCAAGATCTGAGGGACCCCAATAACTGTGACCACTTCCAAGCAGTCTTAGAAGAAAAGTTTCTATCAGAGTTTCTGGAAGACATTGAGAAACATTGGAGCCAGCTAAAAGCAGCAATCATGAATACCTGTGAGGAAACCATTGGCTACCACACCAGACAGCATCAGGACTGGTTTGATGAGAATGATGTTGAAATCGATGAGAATGGCATTTCGTGCTTGGCAGAATGATATAAATAGCAAGACAAAGAGAGAAGTCCATTCTAAGGTGAGGGTGGGAAGTCCAACATAAAACCAGAGAACTCAAAAACAAATGGGAGACTGAGAAAGTGCAAGAATTCTGACATTTTGTGGATATCGATAATACACATGGTTTCTTTAGTGCTATTAAGGCTTTTTATGGGCTAGCTTGTCATGGCATGAACCCCCTTCACTCCAAGGATGGCACCACACTTTTGAAGGACAAAAAGCCATTAATTTTCACTGGAAAGAACATTTTGAAGATCTTCCTAATCACAACTTGCAGATGAAGTTTTGAGCAAATCCCCCAACAGCCTTCTAGGGATGAGCTCAGAGATGCTCCCAATTTGCATGAAGTATATAATGCCATCAAGCAGATGAAGAACAAAGCAGCAGGTCCAGATGGGATCCACTCTGAAATCTTTAAAGACGGTGGACCAGAGTTAATTCAGCAGCTTAGCCTGCTTATCCTTAAAATCTGGATAAAGGAGGAGATACCCAGTGAAAGGAGGGATGTCTTGATTGTTACCCTCTTTAAAAAGGGGGATAAAGTGGATTGTGGAAACTATCGTGGTATCTTTCTCCTTGCTGTTGCAGGCAAAGTTGGGGAACAGGTCCTTGGAACCTGTCTTCTTCCCCATCAGAAGAAATTTTAGCAGAGTCATGGAGTGGCTTCCGACCATGTCGTGGAAGTGTGGATATGATATTAATTGCAAAACATCTGCAAGAGAAGTGTTGGGAGCAAAACCAACCTCTATACATGGCTTTTATTGATCCAACTAAAGCCTGTGACTCAGTGAATTGCCGTGCCCTTTGGACTGTATGTTCAAAGATAGGATGTCCTGATAAATCCATCAATGTCCTAAAGTTGCTTTAAGACAACATGAAAGCGACTGTTCTGTTCTGAGCAGCACTGGCTCCCAGAGTGAACCTTTCAAGGTACAAACAGGAGTCAAACAAGGCTGTATCATCACCCCAGCCATGTTTGCAGTCTTCATTGCTGTCATTTTTTGTCTGGAAATGGATGACAGGATCACCTGATGATTACCTGTTGTGTTCCCTCCTTCTGGGGCATCTGGTATTGGCCACTGTCAGCAGACAGGATACTGGGCTAGATGGACCTTTGGTCTGACCCAGTATGGCCGTTCTTGTGTTCTTATGTTCATTTTTAACTTAATTGCTGGGAAATTCCCAGCTGGCATTGATATCATCTATAGAATGGATGGAAAGCTGTTTAGGCTTAGCAGGCTAAAAGCTAAGAGTAAGATTTCTACCACATGTATTGTGGGACTTCAGTATGCTGATGACAGTGTAGTTTTTGAAATCCGAGAAAGATCTTCAGGATATCTTGTATGTGTTTGCTGATGCTTATGCATGCCAAATGAGGTACCATGTGCCCCATCTATTAAAATCAACAGAGAAGCACTGGAGAATGTTGATCGATTTCTCTACCTTGGAAGGTATCTTTCATACAAGGCAGATATTGATGTAGAAGTCCAACATTGTCTGTGCTGTGCCTGTGCAGCCTTTGCTTGTTTATAGCACAGGGTTTTTGAAGATTGTGACAGTTGAATAGACACCAAACTTCTTGTCAAGCTGTCATTCTCCCAACACTATTGTATGGGTCTGAAAACTGGACAACCTACAGACATCACTTGAAAGTCCTTGAGAGGTATCACCAATGCTGTCTCTGCAAGATCTTGAAGATCAAATGGGAAGACAGACGCACTAACATCAGGGTTCTGGAAAAGGCAAAGACTACCAGTATTGAAACAATGATCATCCATCAGCAAGTTTGCTGAACTGGTCAGGCTTGTCGGATGCCAGACCATCACCTTCTAAAACAGGTTCTGTTTTCATAGAATCATAGAATACTAGGACTAGAAAGGACCTCGAGAGGTCATCGAGTCTAGTCTCCGGCCCTCATGGCAGGACCCAGTACTGTCTAGACCATCCTTGATAGACATTTATCTAACCTACTCTTAAATATCTCCAGAGATGGAGATTCCACAACCTCCCTAGGCAATTTATTCCAGTGTTTAACCTCCCTGACAGTTAGGAACTTTTTCCTAATGTCCAACCTAAACCTCCCTTGCTGCAGTTTAAGCCCATTGCTTCTTGTTCCATCCTCAGAGGCCAGGAAGAACAATTTTTCTCCCTTCTCCATGTGACACCCTTTTAGATACCTGAAAACCCCTATCATGTCCCCTCTCAATCTTCTCTTTTCAAAACTGAACAAGCCTAATTCCTTCAGTCTTCCTTCATAGGTCTTGCTCTCTAGACCTTTAATCATTCTTGTTGCTCTTCTCTGGACCGTCTCCAATTTCTCCACATCTTTCTTGAAATGTGATGCCCCGAACTGGACACAATACTCCAACTGAGGCCTAATCAGCACAGAGTAGAGCGGAAGAATGACTTCTTGTGTCTTGTTCACAACACACCTATTAATGCATCCTAGAATCATGTTTGGGTTTTTTGCAATAGCATCACACTGTTGACTCGTATTTAGCTTGTGGTCCACTATAACCCCTAGATCCCTTTCTACTGTACTCCTTCCTAGACAGTCGCTTCCCATTCTGTATGTGTGAAACTGATTGTTCCTTCCTAAGTGGAGCACTTAGCATTTGTCCTTATTAAACTTCATCCTGTTTACCTCAGACCATTTCTCCAATTTGTCCAGATCATTTTGAATTATGACCCTATCCTCCAAAGCAGTTGCAACCCCTCCCGGCTTGGTTTTCTCAGCTGAAAGAAGGATACCGTAATGTGGGAAGACAATGGAAGCGTTATAAGGACTTGCTAAAGAATAACTTTAAAAAGTGCAACATTGATGTTGACATTTGGGAGACACTCGCCCAGGATTGCTCAAAATGAAGGTAAGTCCTATGAAATGGCTCCCAGCATTTTGAATTTGCCTGCCAACAACCTGAAGAGGAGAAGAGGTGCAGGAGGAAGGGGAGATTGGCTTCTAGTCATGGTCAACAGCCTCCTTCTGTACCTGGAAACATCTGTCTTCACTGTAATAGAACTTGTGGTTCAAGGATCGGCTTTATCAGCCACCTGAGGGTCCATAACTCCCATGGAAGATGATCATACTTGGCAATGAGTGATCATCCATTATCATCATCATCATCACAGACAACCCCGTAACCTGAATCAAATCCAGGAGAGACACATCACACCTGAGGTACATTCACCCAGGAACCTACCCCTGCAACAAACTCTGTTGCCAACTCTGTCCACACAGCTACACAAGTGACATCTTCACAGGAATTAACCATATAAGACACACCATCAGGGGCTCATACAACTGCACATCCTCTAATGTGATCTATGACATCAAGTTCCAGCAATGCCCCTCTGCCAAGTATATTGGACAAACTGGACAGTCTCTACGACAAAGGATAAATGGCCAAAAATCAGACATGAGGAATGGTAACGCACACAAACCAGTAGGACAGGGATGGGGAACCTTTTTTGGGTCAGTGGCCCCTGACCCGCAGAAAAATCAGTTGGGGCCAGGCTAGTATATTTTGTGTGCTCCAGCTCCACAGGGGAAACAGTGTGTGTGTGTGTTGCGGGAGCAGGGGGCTGGAGCGACAGCACGGACTCCACAATGCTGAGGGGGAGCTCTGGGCCTAAGAGGTTGGATTCAGGTAAGGCTTAGGTTCCCCACTTATGGGGAACATTTTAACCTACCTGGACATTCAATAATTGATTTAAAAGTAGACATTCTTCTACAAAAGAATTTTATCACCCGATTATGAGGGAGACATCTTAACTGAAGTTCATTTACAAGTTCAACACTATCAACTTAGGCTTGAATAAAGACATTATCTGGTTAACACATTACAAAGCCAATTTCCCCTGCCTTTAACATCCACATTTTCACATCAAAAGCTATGAATGGGACACATCCAGCCCACTTAATTAGCCTCATTTACATGGGGTCCTATAATTGACAGGTACTTCTTTTGCTGTTATCTATCTATCTATCTATCTATCTATCTATCTATCTATCTATCTATCTATGTTTCTGTTATTTCCATTCCAACTCATCTGATGAAGTGGATTTTATCCATGAAAACTCATGATACTATATTTTTTGTTAGTCAATAAGATGCCACAGGACTACTCGTTATTTTTAAAGTTACAGACTAACATGGCTACCCCTCTGAGATTAGCATTTGTATTAAAGGATAAAATTTACCACAGAAAAAGGAAAACCCTTCACTATTTTTATTTTTTAACTGTGACAAAATTTGGGAATGTTGAAAGTGTTAACTATATACTGAATGCAGAGAAGAATTTTCTTTTAATATAAGAAAAGGGGTGTTGGCTGTTTGTGTTTTACATTTTTTGCTTGTTTAGGTTTTGTTTTGAAATGTGAAGGCTCTTAGTAAGAAGTTCATGACTCTCTTAAATCACATTAGATACAGATTTGTTTGGCTTCCAGTTTGCCAGAAGGGAATGGAAGAGTATGCACCAGCCAGGGAATGTTGCTATCCACTGAAAAATATGTTTGGATGGAGGAGTTCCTTTTCATGGATGGGTTGTGGCTTTTGGCAGTGGAAGAAGCAGAAAGCAGTTGCCATAACTACTATGCAATTTTTTAATACAACTTCTCTTTAAGGTAAAGAGACCTTTTAAAATACATATTGCTATTACTAGCCCTGGTGGAACCAATCTGTTTAGTATGGTGGATGATCAGATATTGTATGTATGCAATCTCTCTGGTGTTGGTACACTGAAAATATGCTTCTTTTAGGGCTATACCATTGGCTTGCTTGGTACATAGAGGAGGAAAGGGTGTGGGAAGCCACAAAGCAGCACACAAGCAGGCTTGCGTGGGATGAGAGTGCTTGCCCAGAATCATTCCATGGTGCTGTGCTAGAAGATTATTTTTAAAGCATAAGGGTGGGATTGCCAAAAGTAGCTGAGTGATGTAGAAGCTGAGTGCCTACGTAGCCATTTTTTGAGCGTGGTCAATGTTTATTTATGAGCTACATTATTTATGTCAACCTCTTCTCTGAAACAAAGTTGATGACAAATTGCATTACCCTCAGAAACAGAGAGCTGTAAAAATTCTGAAGACATACAAAATATTTCAAAGAACCATGGCCTTCTGAAGCATTCCTCTTCTACCCTGCCATCATGTCTTAAAGCCTTAACGGACTGAGAATTTGTAGAAATACCACATACAGAAATCAATTCACTGACACAGAAGTTGTTTTATTCGTACACCCCATTTATTCTGAAACTAATGCCATAATATTTTTAATGTCCCTACCAATGCAAGAGAAAACATAAATCAACAAAGTTCTCCTTGTTTCCCATCAGCTACTGTCTCATCTTCTCCAGTCTCAGAATCTGCCAACTTGAGGTCAGTCATATGCAGCAGAAGGAGGCTTATTGGGAAAAATCTTATGTGACTATAAGACCTGAAGAATTTTGTATCAGCATTTTTTGGGCCATCACATAGTTGTCCTCATGACTGCTGCTGCTAGTGAGCATGTTTCTTTTCCCAAATACATTTAGTTTTTATAGAAGCCAACTCTGAGATCAGCTGTAAGATCACCATCTTCGCCTCATTAAAGTCTTCTCAGGAGCCCCTGAAAGATTTCAGACAACCTATATTTACTGCTCTAAGTGAGGCCTGCTACTCAGAGGACAATGTGCCATGGATGGGGCATTTGATTCTAGATTGAGCAAGAACCTTTTACTGGCGCCTCCGTAACATGCTCTGGCTAATTTTCCGTACGATATATGGAAATCAGTGTTGCCGAGTAGAGTTCTGTGTCAATTTTTTAAGGTAATTTAAAATCAAAGAATCTTATGATCACTGAATTGTTAGAAGGGATTGCAATGGTCATCTGGTCTAAACCCCCGCTAAGAGGTAGGATTTGTTGTATGTAAATCATCCAAGTAGGGTCACCATCTTTGATTACTGGACAGACTGGGCACCATTGTCGCAAATGACATCTGGTCCATCTGATCTAGAAAGCTAGTAATCCTATATTGAAGACAGAGGGCTATATAGCCTTCTTTTAAAAAATCTCCAGTGACCTTCCCAGGCAGTCTGTTCAAGGGTCCTACTGTTTTAACTATTGGGAAGCTTTTTCTGAGATTTAATCTCAATCTGCTATGCTATTGTTTGAACCCATTGCCTCTTGTCCTGCCCTCTGTGATGATAAAACAACTTTTCTCCCTTCTGTTTATGGTAGCCTGTCAAGTATTTGAAGACCGCTATCATATCCCCCTTAATCTTCTCTTTTCCAAACTAAATATACCCCATTCCTTCAGCCTTTGCTCCTATGGCTTGAATCCCATCCCTTTAATAATCTTTGACATTCATCTTTGGATCATTTCCAGTTTCTCTGCATCCTTTCTATATATTGGTAACCAAAATAGGACAGAGAACTCCAGCTGAGGCCTAACTAGCACTGAGTAGAGCAGTATTATCATCTCCCATGACCTGCATGCTATGCCTCTGTTAATGCAACCTGAAATTGCATTAACTATTGTATTTGCATTTTTCCCAACAGCATTGCACTTTGAATCATGTTGAGGTTGTGATCCACTACAATTTCTAGATCCTTGTCGGCAGTGCTACTGTCAAGCCAGTTCTCTCCCATTCTGTAGCTGTGCATTTGTTTTTTCTTCCCTAAGTGTAGCACCTTATGTTTGTCTTTGTTGAATTTCATTTTGTGGCCTAATGCCCAGTTCTTCAATTTATTAAGAGGTCTCATTGAATTTTAGCTCTGTCCTACAAGTGTTTGCAACCCCCCACAGCATTGTGTCAGCTGCAAATTTGATCAGTATGCTCTTTATTCCTATATCTAGGTTATTAATAAACATGTTAAATAACAACCAGAACCAGAAGGAACCCCACTCGAGACCTCGTTCCAAGAGGACATCATTCCGTTAATAGTTACTTGTTATTTGTGGTTGTTTAGGCAATTATGTATCCACTTAATGGTGGTTTTGCTGAGCTTGTGTTTCTCCAGTTTACTTATCAGAATGTCATGTGGGTCTGTGCCAAAAGCCTTTTGGAAGTCAAGGTGCATTATATTCGCTGCATTCCTCCTATCCACCAATAATGTTATCCTGTCAAAGAAAGCAATTCAATTGGCTTGGGTGATTTGTTCCTGGTAAATCCATGCTGGCTGCTAGCAATTACACCTCCATCTTCCAGGTAGTCACAAAATTGAATGTTTTTATACATTTCTCCAGTAGCTTCCCATGTATCTAGGTCCTGCTGATTGGTTTATAGTTCCCTGGATCCTTTTTTCCTTTTCTAATCCTTCCTTTTCCTTTTATACACTAACCCTTCTTTGTCTTTCAGGACATCTCCTGTCATTCATGAGTTTGCAAATATTATTGCCAGTGGTGCCAAAGTTTCTTCAGCAAAGTCCTTCAGCACCTTGAGGTGAATAGCACCAGGCCAAACCAACTTGAATTCATTCAAATTACTTGGAAGACCTCTGATGTATTCTTTACTGATACTGATCTGCATCCCTGCACCTTTATTGTCTATGGTAACTTTGCTAGTCAGGTGGTCATGTGTTATTTTTGGTGAGATGACAGAAGCAAGTTAGGCATTGAGAAGCTCTGCCTTCTTATCAACTTCTGTTACCAGTTCACCTTCTCCATTAATCATTGGCTCCACATCATCCCTGATCCTTTTTGTCTGACATATTTGTTATTGTCTAATCTGTTTAGCCAGCTGAAATTCATTCTTTGCCTTGGCTCTCCTGATTTCTGATCCCACACACTCCAGCTGTTTCTATGTTGACATCCTTGGTGACAAGCTCCTCCTAGCATTTCCTGTATGGGATCCCTTTTTGTTTTTAGATAGCTAAAAAGCTCCACGTGCAGCCATATTGGCTTCCAGTGGGGCTGCTTATCTTGCCTCTGCATAGAATTAGCTTGATGTTGAGCCTCTAATATTACATCTTTTAGGAACTGCCATCTGCCTACAGCTCCTGTTCTTCCAAATTCATCTGTGCATGGGATCTTGTCTACTATTTCTGTGAGTTGATTGAAATCCTTATTGATGTGCAGTGCCCTTGTTCTGCTGTTCTCATATCCTCCTTGTCAAGGGTTCCAGAATTCTATCAGACCACGAGCACTTCTTCCCAAATTCTCAACCAACTACCTTTGCATTTGCAACTAATTTAGCCTTGTTGGACAAAATTAGAAAATTGTTGCTAGACATGCTAAAAACTTACAGGAGACATTAGGTTTGCTGTAATAGTCTTCCAGCAGATAGCAGGGAAATTAAAATTAATATTATCTTATGGGTAGTAGCTAATTTGGACACCTGTTTGTAGAATGCCTCTTCTTGAGGCATGATGGGTCATGCATGCCCAGTCCTCTTTTGGGAAGTGGTATGTATAGGTCTGTGACCAAGTCTATGCAACACCTATGAGTCTTGGCATAATGTGGCCTAACAACAAAGTCAATCTGATCGCCCTCTCTGTCAGGGTAGGGTGGTCTATTAGTTCATATTACCACCCTCTCTATTAGGGCAGTGTGGCCTAGCAATCAGAATCAATAGGGAGATTCAATAGTGTTGCCCTCACAATGAGGGCCATGCAGCCATGCTGCAGAATCAGTAAATCTTCCCTCACAACCAGGACTCTGTGGCCTAAAAGCCAAAAGCAACACATCTTCTACTTGTTTAGGTGCCCTACTCTCTCACAGCCTCAGAAACATCACCTACTTGCCCTCTACTAGTGTTTTAGTAATAGTCCTAATATAATACAGTGGACTTGAGCCAATTTACATTGTTATTCCCTTTAGATTGTTTTCTACAATCATTCCTGTTCAGTGATGTCACTTGAGCTTTATGGAGCTGGTGTTACAAAAAATATCAATGAAAGGTGTTATTTTCATGTAATGTATATTTTACCAGGGTAACTAAAGGAAAGCAAAGGGGTTGAACATGAATTGACTGGTCCCCATTAAACCAATTTGTCTTCCCTATTTCTGAAGTCGTGGAAAATAATAGCCATTTTCCCCTTTGACTTGTGTTAAAATTATTTTTCCAGATTCTGCCTGACACCATCTTTTAGAATGTCCCCCATATTATAAATTACTCAACATTTGGCATAAGGAGAATGAGATTATAGTACATGCAGTGTACTTGGTCTTTCTGATTAATTGTGAAGCTACTTTAGCATCTTAATGTAGCCAAATTAGTTGCTGTATTTTGAGGTTTCTAAAAATTTAAAAAAATCAGTTTGGCTAGAATAGTAAAAGTTGATCAAATCTGATTGGTGAGATCACTGGGAAAGAGTCTTCTCTCGGCAGATGTAATTATCTATGGTTTCAGAAGAGGTGAAATGTGACATTGTGAAAAGGTGGAAAAAGCATTAAAGGAGAAGAATTCCTCTCCCCTGTTAGAGGACGGTTTCTCTTTGCTGTAATGGGATGATGATAAAGTAGGACATTTGAGAAAGTTTGCATTGCTGTTCATGAAGTTTGATATGTGTTCGAATGGCTTTGTGTTCCCAGTAATGACTTTCCCTGAACTATCACAAATACTAGCATTGGAAATGAATATAGACATTGGGGAAACACAGAGCAGGCCCTCTGAAACCTAATCCACTGGCTTAGTAAGAGTGTAGTTCATTTTGCAGGCAAAAATATTTAATGAATGCTAAACACTCAATTAAATATTAGTACTTGTGGCTCCAAACCTTAGGCACTGGCAGATAGCACAGGAGGTGGGAGGAAAGACAGAAAGTAACTTATTGCTGGCAAGGGCCAGTGGCAGATTACTAACCCCCTCGAGCTCTTATGTAGGAAAGATTGTAAAAGCCACATTGTAGCCCAGTATTTCCAATGGACTGATTGTAGCTACTGTTGGTATGGTAAGTTGATAACCAAAAAGCCTTATAACAACCATATCTAGTTTACATCTGTGTTAGGTATCAGATTTTGTGAAACTATTTCTGTGTTTGTCTTTTCATACTATTATTTATTAAATATAAACATGCTAAACCACTAAACTGGATTCTCACAGGTACAAACAGTGCAGAGGCCCCTTGGTTTAAATGAAAAACAGACCTACACTCAAATAATTTAGGTTCGGTACAACACGTGTTGCAAAATCTAAAGTGCGTAGGAATGTTACAATCAATATAAATATATAAGCATGCTGTTCGCAGTTGAAAACTCATGTAGTTTTAGGGAAAGGGAAACAAAAACCAATTTAGTTTCACTAAAGGAACTGTAGTAACCGAGGTAAGAAAACCAACAAAAGTTTGATTTTTTAAAAAATTGCGGTTTTAATAAATAGCAACACAGCTGTTGGGTTTAAAAAAATAGTTTGATATTGGCCCTTTAATTGCCAGTACCAGGCTACATTCTATGAAGTGTCACTACATCAGTACCCCAATGACAGAGATACTCATGTTTTCTTTCCTTTTTGTGTATACCAGGGCTACTTAACTTTGAAAGCCCCGTGGGCCACAATGATACTCACAGCACATGCTGAGGACCGCTACTTAAGTGTGGTTGCGTATACATGCAAATATATATGTGCAAATATATGCAAATAGTTTCTTTCACACTGACGGGCATGAATACAAAGATTAAGGCAAGACTACACAACACACAGGCCCCATTAAAGTCAGTTCTGCTGATATTAATAAAATGCAATAGTTGCCCGATTTCCACCCATATAACAGCACTTTTAATGAGCAACGATAGTCCAGGAATTTAACTACTAAAACGCATATCAACAGAAGACCAATACATTGATTACTTTTTTGTTTTGGCTCCCACTCACGGGCCACGTGTTGAGCCCCGCGTAGACACAAACTGCACCAGGGACCGCAAACAAACAGGCCGCGTGTTGAATAGCTCTGGTGCATACAATTCCATCTCCTCTGTGCATATCTTCTATGTTTCTATTACTTGTTTAATTAGTTTAATGTTTTAACTACTGTTAGTCTGGTTTATAGAAATGTGGCCTAAATTGTTTATTATGTGTCTGATTATGCATGACAAATCATTGGCCCTCTTGGAATATGATGAACAGAGACTAATTCCTGCACCCACATGAAATCAGGGAGGCTCCAATACAGCTCTGTGAGTGCAGGTGTCCACCTACATTCATCATATTTACGTATTGGAGCAAATGCAAGCTTTGTCATTGTGAACAAACACATAGGTGTTTCCATTTTTCACAGCACACATAAAGACTACAATGGAAGACCCCTAAGCCTAACAAGACAAATGTATGGTGTTTACATGTAGAAGAAATGTATGCTTTGTTTTCTGGATAAGGTCAACCTTTTTTAGCTTGTACATCTTTGTGATACAACTGGAAAATAACAGTCCACAGACGTAACATATAGAATGACTATCTGAATCTATGATACAGTTTATATTTATTAATTTCACTGAAACCACAGAATTGAGTGTTTTAAAATTACAGCTGGTAAATTATACACAGGGAATAGTACATTGGCAAAGTATTGTCAGGGTACAGTACAGATCTGATACAATGAAGTTCAAACAGATTATTTTACGGTGTAAACTGGTTGACATGGTAGTGCGCTACTTTGTTAATTCACTTTGATTAGTCATTTATTAAAACAAACAAAAAAATAGTAACATTCGTAGTTTCCCAAAAGGAACAATATACTGTGTAATGACTACCAAATATGTCACCTTGGTACAGTTTTTTAAGAGACATGTGAAATAAACTGAAGACAATAATTTTGTGCATTTCCCCTAGTTTTCCCTACAACTCCTCTGATTTTGGTCCTACTTGACTTTATGTACATGACCTTATGCTAGAACTGAAATTGATTATTAAACAGCGTCCCAAAAACATTTAGATTCAGCATATTTCCTGTGTCTCATGCAACATTAGTAATCTACATTTGCATGACTTTCACTGAGTAATGCTTCAATGATGAACAGTGTTCACTGCATACTGCAACACGTTTTATATGTCAAATTGTGCAAACCAGTTTATGATACACTATGAGAAATGTTCCACTTAGTTACAATAGTATAAACACTATGAAGTCGAATCATTCCACAAAGTTACTCTAGATCTATATTGGTGTAACAACCCAGAATTCGGCCATGTATTTGTGAGTATACTGCAGACCCAAATACTTGTCCATATATACAAAATGTATACAGATACCTAATTGTTCAATTTTGAATATATAAGATTTCAGCTGATATATACAGAAGTATTTTTAATGTCTTGATGGCTATTGTAAATATCTATGTTAAGGAGAAACAACTGTGTGTTTTTTTGTTTTTGTTTTTGACATTAAATGCTGCACTAGATAAAGAAGCAGGGCAACAAATGTGCCAAGACATCTAGGAGAAATATTGAGTGCCAGGAAACAAGTTCTGAGTTCATTCACCCAGAAGACCGTTATTTTAGTTGGATTCTTCCAAGACTTTTGTATCACCACCTAAAACTTGCATTTGCAAATGTAAAGGGCCAGATCCTGGAGCTATGTCAATTAACTCCAGCTGAAGATCTGTCACGGACAATTTTTCTTATGCTAAGAATCACTACATTGAAAATCGAAATAGCTGAAGGGACAGTTAATAGAGTCAACAAGCGTAAACATTAGCAAACATATGCAAAGTTATTGACAAATGTGTAGAGTTCCAAACTAGAGAACCAGCCTTGTAAAAATAAGCCAATATTCTGTGCACTAATAGGGATGGCAATAGACAAACAACAGCCCCCTTAGGAATGCTCCTAGTCACATATATTAATGCATAGACATATGTTGGCAACTATTTATGAACTATGCACGCTATCTCAGGCATGTGCCAAAAATAAATTCCCTGTTTGGCCACAAGCTGCAGTCCTCACTGAGAGAACGTTGAAGAATTTGGCTATATCAATATAGCAAGGTGTTCCTGGCACCTACCATTTCTTTGCAGAGGATAACCTGTAATTTTTCTTATCAGTCTAAATAAGAGGAGAACCATTAGGGGGAAAAGTTTGTGCAGTAGAACAAAATTATTCTCTTTCCCCACAGTTCTATTTTTGGGTCTAATTTAAAACTGCGGAAGTCAATGAACATTGACATCGCTGGGCTTTGGATCAGGTTTTAAGTGAGGGAAAATTGCACACACTATATAAGTGATACACACCTGAATAATCTGACCCAGGTTGTTTGCTTTGTGTGGTATTGGCATTACACTGGAGTGATGAGAAGGTTATTTTACATTGCTCAATACATGATTGCAGAGATGCTGTAAGTTTGCTTACACTGCAAATTTATCCTCAAATAGAGCCCAAATCCAACTCCCATTGACTTCAACAGGAGGTGAATCAGACAAGTAGTGGAAGCAATGAGGGCTCAGTCTTTTTTCAAGGAGACATGGTGGGCTTTTTGGCACATGCACATTTATATGTCTTTTTTGTGTGTGTCTTTATCATGTCCAACATAGTACAGATAGCTAGAAAATAATGAAACTAAAATGCAGCAAGTGTTTCTAGGTGGCTTTTCATTATATCTGATGATGGGAAGATAGTATTGAAATACTAGTGCTGATATGATGTCACTACAAGTCATTACAAATAAAATTTTACAGTGTTAGGGTGTATTTTCTAAAAGGCACAAAGGAAGAATTTTTCATAGTGTCCCCATTAACATACAAGCAGTTGCATGACTCACACACCATTTTGACAACTCATGACAAATTTCACTGTTGGAAGCACATACACATCTCTCATTCATTATGGATCTGCTCCTGCTTCCATTGAATTAATTGATTGGTCAATGATGAGGGTCTTTAATATAATCTATATGCATGCATCTGACATTAGAAACTGGCATTTAGTGACTTTTAGGTCAATGGGATCTACAATTTGGCAGTTGTGAGACTTTAGAAGCACATTAGGGTTAAGAGCTTTGCACCCTATGTGTCAAAAATTAAAATTAATAACTTCTTTTGGAATGGAAAAAGCTGGTAGCAGAAAATGAATGTACCTATATACAGAGTGAGTGCGTATGTGTATACACATACCTACTTCATGCAGAAAACTTTCTTTAAAGAAAAACAGCCAAACAAAACAAACAAAACTCAAAAGCAACCAGTGCTGCACATCATGTAAACTCACAAAGTGTACTTTCCACACCAATATAAAGCATAAATAAAAAGAAAAGAAAAGATGATAGCAAAACATTTTAAATATAGAATTTGCACAATTGGTAATTTTGTTAAATAAGAATAAATAAATTCATTACATCCATTCACATACCAGTTGTAAAAATAATAAATTATTTATTTCTTTTCAGTGCTGTGTTGCTTTTTTTTACATTTGCGATTAACCCCCAAAACTCCCTCCCTTCCCCCCGCCCCGCCCCACTGGATAAAACTGTTTCCACAGGAAGGTGACTAAACTGAATTTCTTGTCCATAGTCAGGCCAACCGTGATAACCTTTGTCATAGTTAGGATAATTCTTCTAAGAATGTGATGTCTTACTTTAGACACACCAAGTGTGTGTCTAAAGACAATGGAACTGCATCCTAATACATCAGCTGTGAATTTAGCATTGGAGTTGCTAAAATAATTTAGAATTGGAGTTGCTAAAAGAATTTAGCATTGGAGTTGCTTACATGTTTTATTTCCATACAGAGAAAATTACTTTGGATTTTTGAATTGGGCTTCCATTTCTAGAAGCATTTTCTGAGTCATTTTCATAGGGAGGGGTTGAAATGGGCATTGTAGCAGAAAAAAGCAGCTAAAAGGAGGGTGTAATATAAAGCAGGCACTTACCTTATTTTATACCCTCCTGTTAGTTGCTTTTCTTCTATGTCACCCTTGGGTCCTTCAGTGTGTAAGTTACATTTGGTTTGTATATTCACTAAATGCTAAACTGATGCAATTTACAGTATATTATTTTACCGCTTTCGCCTGTGTTCTTGTCAACTTACTCCTGATATGTAACTTAAACTACTAGTTATACCAACACAAGATTTGGCCTGGAGACTTATAAGGACATTGCTCCTCCCTCTCCTGCACCTGAGTAGTCCACCTTCACTTCACAAGTGTCCTCTAGCACACTCCTTTTACTGTGAAAGGTTGCTTCTCCTAAGAACAAATTCATCTCTGGTCTAAAGTCACTGATTTCAAGTGTCTTGGAACACTTGTTCATGATGCAGCTGTGGGGAGAGACAGGGAACATTCCATACACACACACATACACAAAGAGAAATCTTACTCGTCTGGGACCATTTCTAGCAATAAGGCCACTACTCGGACAATAGAAATTCATCTCATATCTAGTGATATACCTGGCACATTCAGCTGTCAAAAATTGTCGAAAATGTTCTGTTTCTATTAGTATAATTAATATATTGTACAATAATTTAATCAGAGTCTGAACCAAAGACCACTGAAGACAGTGAGCTTTGGATCAGTCCCAGTGTGAGATGGCTAGGGATGTTTAAATTTAGATTAATCAACTAATCAAGTAGTTGATGGAATTTCCATCTATTACTTGATTAGTCGATAAGGAGTGGGGCGGGGCGCTCACTATTCCTGCTGTGCCTCTGCTTTTTAAATGCGGTAAGAGCCACCTGCAGCTCTTGCTACATGTAAAAGGCAGAAGAGCAGTGGGGACACAAGCAGTCCCTGCTCGCCTAGGGTTCCGCCTCTCCCTTTGAAATGCAGCAGGAGCCCTGTAGGGCTCCTGCTGCATTTCAAAGGGAGAGAGCCGGACTAGTGCAAGTGGGGACTGCTTTAATTCCCGCTCTCGCTGTTTCCCCGTTGCGCCTGTACTTCCCCTGCCCCCTCCATGGAGATGGTGCTGGAGGGAACCTGCTTTTAAGCCGGCTCCCTCAAGAACCAGCTCCTGATTCCCCCCTTGCTGCCTCTCTCTGATAGACTACACTACTTGACTACACAATAAGCATATGCTTATCAGGTAGTCGACTAGTCAACTAGTCGCTTACATCCCTAGAGATGGCTGTGTACTCCCCCCTCAAATTTTCTCTGTAACTACAAAGGAATCAGCTCTTGAACATTAGTTTGAAGTTCTGAGGTTCCAGTTTCCCACATTCCACACTTGGTTGCATACTTTAATGTATTTGGCTATCTTGCTAAGGTGCTATATGAGTTAGAAAAGCTAATTTTAGTTAAAGGATGGTTGACTGTGAATATTCACTATTTGGTTTGTTCTGATAGATACTTGTTAGACAAAAACTCTACAAAAAGTATACATTAGATCTAAGAATGCTTTACATTTAGAAACCTTTGTGGTTTCCTTTTCTGGAATTTGTAGAACATCTAAAAAAGTTTACTCATCACTGTTCAAAATATGCATGGGGCATATCAAAATATAATTCAAATGCACATTCTGTCTTCAAGTAATGCAATTTTAGAAGTGACACTGTGACACTGCAGGCATAATCTTTCCTTGTAAAGAACAGAGATGGCAAGTTTGGATCTGAACAGTCCAAAAGTTTGGGGATTTCCAGTGTCTGTTTCAATTAATTTCATTCAATTTAGTATAAGAATTCTCAAAAAGAAAATCAATATTTTTGTCTAGGTCCATAAGGCCACACTAATCTTGACAATAGTAGTTTGTCTCAATGTTTAGTGACACCCTCAACACATTCAGTTGTCACACATTAGCATATCCTGTTTCTATCAGTATATTTAATATATTGCACAAGAGTGGACATTTCTCCAAGTCCCAAATGTACAGCTTGTAGTAATTTGCTATTTGGAAATGGCTATCTGCTTTCTAGGGGTCATAGTGCCCAAAATATGCTTGTGCCAGCCTGAAGGGAAATTTCTCTTTTGGGCTTTGCATACAAGCCCGTTTCCTTTAATGAGTTCCTGGTGACCTCAAAGGCTGAGATTTTCAAAACAGCCTAAGGGAGTAATGTGCCCTCAGTGTCTCAGGCTCTTTTGAAAATCCTGACCTAAAATACAGACACCTAATTGCATACATTCAGATCGTGTGGACGAACTGGCAGATAAGCTATGGGGTCAGAATCTATTTGGGTCTAATCTAGGTTCAATTAGGTGCATCAACAGGTTTATGTAAACTTTAGGAAGGTTTATTCTGTTGGGGGCTTTGGATCAAAAGAAAGGACTTCAACGGGCCTTGGATCAGTCCACTATCTGTTACTTGCCAACAGTGAAATGGTCTTGTGCAGTGGCAGATCTTCTGTTAGATAACAGTGGGATTGAGAAAGAGTTGCTGAAAAACATTAAGAGCTATTACCTATTCTGTGGAAACAGTCTTACTGAGATTGGTTATATCCACCACATCCTGATGTGGTTTAACTTCCCTGTGACCCTTAATCCTCCAAAATATGCAAGGTGTACACAATGTGAATGACTTCTACAATGTTTTAAAACACAATGAAACCAACTAATTTTTTTTAACAAACTTCTGCTGGTAATATGGATACCAGAGTTAGATATGATGGACAAAACACTGTTCAAATCCTATTAATTGCTTGCTGTGTTTTTTGACCTTTTATAGTTTGTTCAGTAGAAGTAGGTACATTACACATTGTTAGATTTCACATGGAAGCCATAGAAAAAACAACAGAGAAAGCAGCTGAGAATAGTCTCAAAATATCTGAGTTATGTGAACTGTAATTTCTGGTTCTATAACTTGCTTCTACAAAATAATATATGCCTTTTCTTTATTTAAAGGCTCAGACTAGCAGCTACTGTTCATCTGCATGGCTGCTAAGATGCTCCCTCTGTAAGAATTTCTTGGAGGAAGAGCATTGTTTATTACACAATTAAGTTTTGCTGTCAGGAAATTCCTAGTATGAAAATGCATTTCCTGTTGTCAGAAAAAAATGTAACAACTCTTAAAAACAACAGCAAGGTCTTCGTTTTCCAGTAAAACATCCACAGCCATTTCTGAAAAATGGAAGAGGTCCACTATGGCTGCAGACATACTTTGGTCAATCACTTTGCTTATAGAAAGATTGTTTTTTTTTAATTAGTAGAACCAAGTGATATAAAGTGACATACCACCGGGAAGATATTTATAAACAGTATAAAATAAGCTACTGTGGTATCATGGCTAAGTATGACAAAGTTGTCTAAGGACATACTGTATTAGAGGTAGGTGAAAAAGGGGAGATGATTCTGTAACCTTCAAATATCCCATGATTGTCCATCCATTCATGGTTTTTCTTCTTCCTTTTTTGCAGACACAGAGGGCTTATAACAATTCTAATGTTTCATTTCTGCGACATACTAAGATCACCCCACTGTCACATAGAGCAGTGCACATCTTCATTTGGTCCAAATAGGCAGATTCTGCCCATAACTTGAGACTGTATGTAAGTACATTGAAGCCTTGGCTTCTGTCTATCTAGGTAGACCTAATACTAGTATGTCAACAATGGCTTACTGAGACCTCTTTTTAAGAAGATCATAACCACAGGTTAACATTTCTTTAGTAAGCACTGCTTAAATGCTGATGGTCTCTGAGAAAGAAGACATCCTTTAGCTAGTTTTCCATGCCCATCTTGGCACTGGACAGTCCTGGTGTGCCATCCTGTGTCACACGTTCGAGAACAAGAAAGCCAGGGTCCAGTCACCCACTGTAGTTGTGTGAGGTGTGGTGTTACTTTATTACTGTTGCCACTGCTCGTAACATAGTTAGTCATTTGCGTTTGCTTCTTTGGCACAAAGAAACTGTAACGGACATCCACTGCTTTAGTTGGGTCAGTTGCAAGAATCTGGACTATAAGAATCTCCTTTGTGGCAGAATGTCCCATTGCATGCAAGAAATCATCCTTATGACTCCAGCCACTATAGTTCATCATAGTTCCATTGAGGTCAATGATTGTTTCTGAAGTGGAGATCATGTATTTTCCATTGACAAGATACTCACCATTTTTCCTCTTCAGGGCCAGGTAAGCTGTGAACCTGTTCTGGTCTTTTGCCTTGAACTGCCGGACTTTGATGTGAGTGGCTCCTACAGGTATTTTCACAATATCCGTATAGCCCTTACTGCAAGGAGAAAAGGAACATGTGAAATAACTAATAATGGACATGCTCTGAGGGCCTAATTCAAAACTCACTGAAGTCAACTGTTGACTTCAATGAGTTGATTTCAACTGTTGACTTCAGTGGGTTTTGAATCAGGCCTTGCAAGCATTCAGCTTGAGGCCCATCTCACACTGATGCTAACCAATTAATTTTTAACATGTTGTTCATTATATATTTTTAAATTTTATTGTTAAGTCCTTGAAAAAACAGTTACTTCAAATGACTTAATCTTTGTGGTTTCAGTAGTAATTTTATACGAGTTGGATTCAAGAAGAATGAATGATAACTCATAGTTTATGCACCTCAAGCTTGTATATTTGAGCATAGGATGGGAAATATGAAATTGGAAGCACATTAGGTCTGCTAAGGAAAGCTAAAAGCTAGATTTTGGGCAGCAAGTAGCCACACCCTACAGCTGACTCTTGGTAGCAGTCCTCACTCCCCATACAGAGCACCTATCCTATTCACCCTCCTACTCCTGACACCCTAATCATCCCTTGCTGCCTGACTCCCCCACTGCCCATGCACAGTACCTCAGCTCCACTCCCATTCAAATCAAGTTTCTGACACCTCTGTATGCACTAGTTACAGCTGTTTAATACTGCCTTTGCTATAATGATGATTAAGGAAACAGTGAGCAAGATAATAGCTGGGTAAGGTACCTTGGGAACATTTAAAAATAATCTTGATCACCAAGAAAAAAATGTGTTTCCTTTGAAAACTTCATAAAGCTAAAGGTTAATTGCATAATATCCAATGAAAGATATGGCCAAATGCTTAATTCAAATAAATACAGCATCTTTACTTAATTTCTTGACCACTACTTGAAAGGTATCTTATTTCAATTCAGATTTAGAAAGAGATGCTTAATTCTTATAGTTAAGGGCACAAGCATTCAAAACTGTAGGCTCTCTAAAATATCATTTCTCAAGAGGCATATAGTATATCTGAAGAAATAATAAATATATCATTATAAACTACCAGCTGGACTGCTGATACATTTGTTTTCATTTATAAATCTCCGACATATAAGTTGATGCTGGAAGTATCACATTTGCGTTTGAAAAGGACAGTTTAATATCTTTTTACAGTAAAAGGAAGGCACCATGAGAAAACATGATAAAAATATAAAAAAATTAAAAAGTCTCTCTGTGAGCGAGGTTGCTATGTTTGTGAAATTTTAAGTATTTCTGTAAAGACTAAGTAACTGCTCTTCTAGCTTAAGGACTTGGAAAAGCAACAAGGAGTCCTATGGCACCTTAGGCTACGTCTAGACTGCATCCCTCTGTCGACAAAAGGATGCAAATCAAGCACGTCGAAATTGCTAATGAAGCAGGGATTTAAATATCCTGCGCTTCATTAGCATAAATATGACCGCCGCTTTTTTTCAACACGGAGCTTTTTTGAGAAAAAAAATGGTAGTCTAGACGCGGATCTGTCGAAAATAAACCCTTTTTCGACAGATCCTGTATTCCTCAAAAAATGAGGTTTACAGGATCTGTCGAAAAACGGTTTATTATCGACAGATCCGCGTTTAGACTGCCATTTTTTTTCGAACAAGCTCTGTGTCAAAAAAAAGCAGCGGCCGTGTTTATGCTAATGAAGTGCAGGATATTTAAATCCCTGCTTCATTAGCAATTTCGACGTGCCTAATCTACATCTCTCTGTTGACAGAGAGGTGTAGTCTAGACACACCCATAGAGATTAACAGATTGATTAGGGCATAAGCTTTCGTGGGTAAAACCCACTTCATCATAAGAATTGGAGTGGAAATTACAGAGGCAGGGGTATATATTTATAGATAATAGCATAACAAAGAAGCCAGTTACTTATCAAGGGTAGGTCCAGTGTTAATAAGGCTAATTCAGTCAGAGTAGATGTGGCTCACTCACAGCAGTTGATGAGGAGGTGTGAATAGCAAAAGGGGAAATTGCCTTTGCAGTGAAATAACCAATCTAAATCCTTATTTAGTCCTATTTTGATTGTATTTAATTTGCAAATAAACTGCAGTTTGCTGTTTCTCTTTATAATATGGTTTTGAAGTATTTTTGTAGGATGGCTACTTTTAAATCCATCACTGAATTACAAACAGGAGGCTGCCACGCAACTCTCCAACACCACATTCTACAGGCCACAATGCTCTGATCCCACTGAGGAACACCAAAAGAAACACCATCTGCTCCAGAAACTCCCTGCAATAGCACGGGGTCAAATCTATGTAGACACACCCCTACAGCCCCAACCAAGAGAATTCTATTTGTTATGCAAGATCCATAAACCTGGAAATCCCATATGCCCCATTGTCTCAGACATTGGCACCCTTACAGCAGGGCTGTCTGGCTATGTGGACTCTTTCCTCAGACCCTATGCTACCTGCACTCCTAGCTATCTTTGAGACACCAATGACTCCCCGAGGAAACTACAGTGTATTAGTAGTCTTCCTGATAACTCCATCCTGGCCACCATGGATACAGAAGTCTCTATACCAATATTCCACATGACAATGGACTACAAGCTATCAGGATCAGTATCCTTGAAGAGGCCATGGAACACCTGGTGGCTAAGTTATGTGACTTTGTACTCATCCACAACTAACTGGACAATTTATACCTCCAAGTCAGCGGCACTTCTATCGGTAATTCCATGGCTCCACAGTATGCCAATCTTTTTATGGCTGACCTAGACCAATGTTTCCTCAGCTCTCGTCCTTTAGCACTCCTCCTCTACTTATGTTACACTGATGACATCTTCATATGGACCAATGGGAAGGAGACCACTGAAGAGTTCCACTGGGATTTCAACAATTTTCACCACACCATAAACCTCAGCCTGGACAAATCAGTCACTTCCTGAACACTACAGTACAAATAAATGATGGTCTCATAAACACTGCCCTATACTGGAAAACTACTGACAGCTACTCTTACCAACATGCTTCTAGCTTCCATCCTGGAGACATTGCACAATCCATTGATACAACTGGATATGCTCCAATCCCTTAGATAGACAAACACCTACGAAATCTTTATCAAGCACTCTTAAAATTAAAGTACCCACCTGGGGAAGTGAAGAAACAGATTGACAGAGCCAGATGAGTACTCAGAAGTCACCTACTACAGGACATGCCCAACAAGGAAAGTAATAGAACACCACTGGTCATTACCTACAGCTCCTAGATAAAACCGGTCCAATGCATCACTGACAATCTATCCTGGAAAATGATCCCTCAATCTCACCTTGAGATAGGCCAGTCCTCACGTACAGACAGCCTCCCAACCTGAAGCAAATACACACCAGTAGCCACACATCACACCACAGAAACACTTACCCAGGTACCTACCCCCTGAAACAAACCCTGTTGCCAATGCTGTCCAAACAAGTGGCTTCATCACAGGACCTAACCACATAAGCCACAATATCAGGGGCTCATCTACCTACACATCCACTAATGTGTTATATTCCATCATGTGCCAGCAATGCCCCTCTGTCATGTATAGTGGCCAAATCAGACATTCTCCGCGCCAAAGGATAAATGAACAGAAATCAGACTTTGAGAAAGGTAATATACAAAAACCTGTAGGAGAACACTTTAACCCCTCTGGACATTCAGTAAGCCCTAGTCTATAGTAGGGACTTATTTCAAAATAACCCCCCTTGTTTCAAAATCATAAGCAGAGCGTCCACACTACCAAGACCTTTATTTCGAAATAATGGGCTGGTTATCTGCTGCTGCTATTTTGAAATAACTACTCCCAAGAGTAATTTGAAGTAATTACTTCCCAGTGCTTCCAGGGGCTCTAAGTCAAGGTAGCGCATCCACAATAACGAAGCCTGACTCCGACTAATTTCGAGGCTCTCCCATAGTGGGGACACACTATTTGTTTTTTGTTATTTCGGGAGTTATTATTTCAAATTTAGTTATCTCAAAATAATTTCCAAGTGTAGACATACCCTCATGGATTTAAAAGTAGCCAGCCTTCTTCAAACTTGAAAGCCAGATTACAAAGGGAAACAGCAGAACTGCAATTCATTTGCAAATTTAATACAACTGAATTAGAACTGAATAAGGATTTAGACTGGTTATTTCACTACAAAGGCAATTTCCCCTCTCTTGGTATTCACACCTCCCCATCAGTGGCTGTGAGTGCTCATATATATGCATATATATATATATGCCCCTGCCTCTATAATTTCCACACCAATTCATCTGATGAAGTGGGTTTATTCATGAAAGCTTATGCACTAATAAATCTGTTAGGGTATGTCTACACTACAGCGTTATTTGTTTACACACAAAATGCATTTCGAAATAGCTTTTTGCTATTTCAAAATAGCACGTCCACACTGATTGGACGCTGAATCACATTTAAGGCCAGCCGGAACTGGTTCCAGCAGGGCATCAGGTCAGAAGTTACCTTGTGGCCAAGGCGGCCAGCAGGGCACCCTGGGAAGGGCTGGAGGCCCTCTATTTCGAAATAAGTGTCTACACAGCACTTATTTCAAAATAGCAATTTCAAAATTGGCGCTATTCCTCATGGAATGAGGTTTACCAATTTTGAAATAAGCCCCTCCGCTATTTCTAATTAATTTCAAAATAGCAGTTGGCTTGTGTAGACGCTAGTTGTGCTGTGTAGACATACCCTAACTCTTTAAGGTGCCAAAGGACTGCTTCTTGTTTTTGCAGATACAGACTAACATGGCTACCCCTCTGAGACTTAAGGACATGTGTTAGTCCATTGTTTTGCTGGAATAATGAATGGTTAAAATTGAGTTACAGTGCCAGGAATAATGCAGTACAGATAAAGTCAATGTACTGCAGCATTCAGCACTGCAGGAAATATTTACATAAAATACATTACATATTTACATAAAATACATATCCAAAAAATCTGCACTAAAAGAATGTTATTAAGGTTACAAAGTCAAGAGTGCAAAAGTTAGGAAATGTCAGAATTAAGGTTCCTCATAGAAAAAACAGTATGTGATCATGTAATTAAAGACTGTATGATAATTCAAAGACATGACATTGTACATATAGCCTCAATTCTGGCATTTTCTCAATTCTGAGAGCTGACTTTGCAACCTTAAAACTCTTTAAAATTTTTAAAACCCTAGAACATTACATAAAATTAATAAAAATGCATAAACAAATTTTATTATGTGAAATTACTATAATTGGAATTATTAGGTAAATGTAATATAAGGGATGTTACTGTTCCCCTTATAAATACAAAAACAACTGCCACAGTTTTACTGCAAAGGATATACTGATTGGACAGAAACTAATTATACCATTAAGATCAGTAATAATTCTGGTTTTTTTGTGACAAAGAGATTTTTTTAATGGAGTGTTTTCTTTTAAATTAACTATTGTAATTGTGATGGTGGTAAAACTTCTGATCAACAAGTCGTAAATAGTTTTAATTGAATAAAAATCCATCCCTGGTGGCCAGCATTAATCATAACTGCTAAGCTGCTTGGGAAATAAGTGCACGAAAGTTTGACTGTTTTGGTATCCATGGGTAGAGTGTGATATATAGACAATGCGATATTGAAGCCAATATGCTTGATTTGAGCAAATGGTTACAGAGGGATGTAATTTGCAACCATGCCTCTAGACTCCAAGCGACTGCATCTAACCTAGCGAGAGACAGTATTAAACACGTTTTGTGACTCCATAGGACCCTCACAAGCACAGGCCACCTGGAAATGCACCATATCAGTGTTTCATCTGACTGCTTCAGCTCCAAGCCTTTCTGATTGATCCCCCACACTCTACATGACACTATCTTGGCTCCAGGCCATCAGTGATTGCAGGGGTTTGCAAAACTATGCCATTACTCTGGGCAGACTTTCCATTGGTAGGGCTGGAGCCTAGGTTCATATCAGAACCTCAGATGGGATTTGGGGGCAATATTTTTCTCTGATTATTACCTATCCCAGGTAGAGTTAGGAAACTTGTTTTAAACAGCTGAGAAGTGCAGGAAAACTTAAGAAAGGCATCTGTCTGGGATGTCTTATATGAATGAAATTCATGAATAGAAATCTGGCATCCAGTCTGACTTGTGCTTTTACAAGGTTTTACGAGCAGCACTTCTACTTCTGACTTAGACATGCCTACTCAGCAAACTTCATTTGTATCTATGGTTATAAAAACCCACCAATAATTCTGCTTGCACAAAAGGGTACATTTATTTCCACCCAAGATTATTACCTCTTTTTATTAAACGTTCCCATGACTTTTGTGCAACTGGAATTGTCTCCTCCACACACCCCACATTTGTCATACTGGAGCTTTGAACCGATGATGCCATCGCAACCAGTTCGAATGCACTTTCCTCGGACACATACTGAATTACTGTATGGCCTACATTCAGTTCCATCCGTCACCTAGGGAATTAAGTCTTTGTTAGTTAAATCTGCAAAGAAAAAAATTGCTTTTTTTTGTATTTGATTGGCAAACACTGCTATTTCTTTAGTTCAGTCATCCTACTGTGAGTTATCTAAAGCTGTATATAAAGGGGCAGTTACTCATTGTGTTTTTAATAGTACCCACTGCATGTATAAATTCTAGTTCTTTTCCACCTGTTTGGCATTTGGCGTGATGATTAACAGAATACAGTTCCTATTCTGCTATCCAGGTCTGCTGTATCTCAACTCTCGGGGCACTAAAGTAGCAGACACATGAACAAAGGGGCCATGGGCATCTGACGTATGGCTCTTTTGTTAACCCTAAGGCACTAAAGCAGAAGTTCTGTTTATAATGATGAATTTATTAACAGCAATACTTGGCATTTATAGACTGTTTTTCATCAGACCATCTCAAAGTACTTTATAGACTTGAATTAATGAAGTCTCATAATGTCTAGAAGAAGAAAGGCACATAACTAAAGATATACAGGAATCACTTCACTCTTGATTCTACCATGTCTGAAATAATTAACTCTGACTATAGGTCACATAACAGACCACTAGCTTTGAGCTTCTCCAGATTCATATCAGTGCAGCTTGGAGCAAAATGTGTGTTTATAGACATACACAGCAATTTCTTTCAACCAGAAAGATCCCAAAGAGCACTGTTGACACTAAATATAGAAACCTTTTAACCTACTACTGATGTGGAACTAGGACTGCCTGCATTAGCAAACACAATTTCATGTGCATCCACATGTTTAGATGTGGAGAACTGTGTCTAATTTTAGAGGTCAATTCTGTCCCTAAAATTCTGGCTAAAAGTTTTCTACTTAAACAAAAGTTGTTCTCCTTGGTACCACTTAGATACAGAGCTTTCCAAACTACCCTTCAGAACCTAGAACTGAAATTGCTACTGAAGGTACATTACCTTTTGAGAGAACACAACGTAGTAACCCGTCCCTTTGGCTCGGCAGGTGAGCTTGCATACATCTCCAGGAAGCACTCCAGCGTACTTAGGGACCCATTCAACAAACGTTTTGACACCCTTTGTGTCAGACTGATAGCCATTTCTCGCTTCACACTGTTCTTGTCGAAAGGCTTTAGCTGGAGAATTATCATTCATCTCATTAGTGTTTATTTTAGGATATACTGCAAGTGTCAGTATGCACAGCTACCTTCTTTGGTCATGTTTCATTCACACCATTCCTCCTCCTTGTCCTGGCACCTGTTAATGGCCTTTGAAAAATCCCCTGAATCTTTTATTTTGGCAATGTTCCCAGGACATTATAAGCATCTTAGTTACAAAATTCTGCTCATCCTGTTCGTTTCCCAAGAGCCGGGAGATTGTATATAGAATCCTCCTGTCAGGAGCCACCAGCTCTTTGCAGGGTTAATTACGCTTTTAAATTTAATCTGGGTTACGGTGACTTTGTATCACTTGTAGCTAATGTTTCCACACTGCAATACATTAGGGGGAAGCTATAATGGACATTTTATTTTCTCCTGTGGATTTAGTATTCACCATATAACAGGAGCAAAGGCTGTAACGTCAAGTAGCTTTGGCTGCTGCAGAACATACCATTTGCTGGGCAGGATGCGACATTGCAGGAGCGATAGATGGCCCTCTTTCCAGTGCAGTACCGTCCGCTGTTTCTAGGAGCTGGGTTGTTGCAGTGACGATAGGCAAACTGAACCCCTCCACCGCATGTACGGGAGCACTGTCCCCAAGGCCCCCAAGAGCCCCAATTACCATGGTTTGAAGCCTAGAATGCATGAAACAGTGGGATGTAAAAAGAGAGTCCAAATCTGAATGAAGATACATTTCAAAAGCACAGATACTTGTCCCCAAAATGGCAGATGTTTTTCCTCTCATTTAAACTATGGCTCACTTTATATTAGGGCATGGAGTAACCCTGAGAAACTTTTCCCTTGCAGTCACATCCATGTACAGCCCCTGACCATCATGTGTGGGGAGGGGACATGACGTCCAATGGAGTTCTGGAGGCAAGTCAAGGGCAGTATTTAGTCTAACTTTGCAGAACCGAATTCCACCCACTTCACTGTGAAAACACACTTCCATGTAAAGAAATCCTAATCCCATCTTCCATTTTTTTCTTTTAATAACTGTTCTTCTAGGTTCACTTCACTTAGCTTAACTCCACCCAGGTAATATGTTGCTATTATTGAACACTGTGATCCCTGAATAGTTAAGTAATGCAACTATATGGCACTGCTTGTGGTAAGGAGATATTGTTCTTCTTCATGGAGTCATTGTGCTACATTACCAGTTATATAAATAGCTATGCGCTGCCAATCTAAGCAAAATTATGAGACTCCTATTTGTGTTTTAGATTGCAAAAGAAATGTGATATTCATGGTATCTGCATCAAAATCACTTTTGTTTTCAAAGTGACACTTCCCATGCATGCCAGCTATCTCATAGAATGCCTGCCACATTTCTAATTAAATGAACTTCCTGAATTATATTACTATAATCTTCCCCAATTAAGAGACTGTCTTTAATTTATACAGCAAATAATTAGAAATACAGATTGAATTTCATTGCTGTTCTAAGATCAAGAGGCACAGGTAAAAACTGGTAAAACAGAGCTTGGCAAAATAAGTGTGGTTACAGCAAATTCTCACCCAGTGAGCTAATGTGCTGAGAGGCTTTGGAATAAGACAGAGAACATTCAGAAAAGGTACGTCTAAACAGCAGGGCTAAAGCTGAATTAAACTACGCAACTTTAGCTACATTAATTGTGCAGCTGAAGTCAAAATAGCTTAATTCGGCTCTTGGCGCTGTCTACACAGCAGGAAGTCGAAGGAAGAACACTCTTCCTTCAACTTCCCTTACACCTTGTGAAATGAGGGTTACAGGAGCTGGAGTAAGAAGTCCTCCAACTCGCTATTATTTCAAAATAATGGCTTGCTGTGTAGACGTGCTCTTTGTTATTTCAGAATAATGTCAGTTATTCCGAAATAATGTGCTGTGTAGACGTACTCATACTGCCTGCAGCTAAGCCTGCCACTCTACTAACTTTGCTCAACTAAGAACAAAGCCTCTATGCACAATGCAACACTTCCACTGTAACTGTACTTTTTACATGTATGCATTTTATACCCAGAGAATGGGTACATCATTTGAGGAAAATATAGTTATAAAGAGAATTAGGTTTGAATTATTCTAACATTTGTTTAACACTCTCACAGAGCTCTTTGGGATAGTGACCTCCTTTTGGGGTTTGTACTGTTTTTTGCACCAGCATTATATAAAGTGAACTTAGAGCAGTACAAGATATGCACTGGACAATTGCACTGGAGAAACTCCACCATTGTGAAATTGATGGAGGGGGCCCTGTCACTTCTTGTCCTGACTCTGATGCCTCCTACTCTAGAAATCTGCTCCTGGCATCAGGGGCATGTTGAAGAGGAGCTCCATTACACTCAATTATACACAGACACGAAGTCCTCATGGAACCTTTCTTCGTACATTAGAGCTATGTATATTTAACTTAAGAGAGCTGGGGAGCTATGAATGGGAACCTGACAGCCCCTCCATTTACTGAGTTCCATCTCACTGAAGAGTTAGGTCTATCTCTCCTACAGGGGTGGCCCGTGAGCCTAGGCGAGCTAGGCAGCTGCCTAGGGTGCCGCTGGCCTGGGCGCCCGATGATGACATCACGGCCATTTAGGCAGGGGTGCCGATTGTGCACCTCTCCACTGCTCCAGGGGGCAGGGCTGGAGCCATGCGGCCTCCCCTTTCCCCAGTGCTGGGGGAAGGGTGGGAGCTTCACGGCCTCCCTACTCCCCGGTGCTCCGGGGAGGGCGGGACAGGGGTTGGATATACGGATGTTAAATATCGGATATTTGAATAGTCAATTAACTTCATGAATTCTTATCGGTTAGCCAACTATTCTATAGTCTCTGGGGGCGGGGCCAGTACGGTTGCCAGGTGTCCAGTATTGACCCGGACAGTCTGGTATTTTTGCCTCCTGTCCAGTAAAAAAAATCAGAAAATACCAGACACCTGAAATGTCCGGTATTTTCTGGTTTTTCCCTGTCAGGAGGCGAAAGAACCAGACACCTGGCAACCCTACGACACACTCAGCAACTAGGCCCAGCCCCCGGCCTCCTGCTTACTTGGTTCCGCAGGGAAGCTCCCTTCTGGCTCGACTAAGAAAACAAGATGGCCCCCGGCAAAAAGCCTAAAGACTTGAGCAAGGGGAAGCAATGCCTTCCCTGGGTTTTAGTGCTCAACCTCTCCTCTTCCTATCCTTATTCTGACTTTGCATGAACTTAAAAGAGCCATGTTGTTTTATTTTATTTATTTTTTGCTTACTAACTCTTGGGGTCCTTTTTTTTTTTTGCTCAACAACTTTGGTCTCCCCCCTCAACAGAATTTTTTCCCTGGTGTTTTTTTTGGGGGGTGGGAGGTTGTTCAGTTAGTTAAACCGTCTGGGAACCCTAAGGGCCAGCAGCCAGTGAGCTCTGGCCTCACTCCTGAGGGGCCCTGTCACTCTGTGCTGCTGTCTCTACATCAGAGGCAGCAGCGTGGGGTATGAGGTGGGAGCTGGTTCACAAGGAGAGCCAATTTAAAAACCAGCTCCCCTCACGGACTGTTGTCCTGCGCTGCTGCCTCTGATAAAGAGGCAGCAGCGCGGGGTGGCAGCAACCCCTGTCTAGGGGGGTTCTGAGCTCCCAGATCCTGCGTGAGCCGGAACTGAGATGGGCTGTCTGCCCACCTGACTCCTAATACCCTTTAAATACAGAGCCGCAGCGGGAGTAGATCCTGAACCTGTTGCAAGCCAGGACTGAGCCAGGCTGCTGGCCAGCCTGCTAAAAAATTTACTGGTGGGGGAAATGGGGAGGGGGAGGGAGGGAAATGCATGTAGTCTACAGCATTAACCTATAAGCTTTTGCTTATCGGTTAATTGACTATACTATTACATCCCTAGTTGTTGAGTGTAGCAAGCAGGGGGCACACCCCCTTGTATTTTAAAATAATGTTTTCAGTTTTCCTAGGGTAAAGGCTCCATTATCTCGGGAAAAGAAAACATGCTTCCTGACGTTCAGCAACATTTTTCCAAAGTGATCAGGAGAGAGTGTCCAGCAACAATTTAACTGTATATGCAATAAATAAGAAGGCAGTTTTTACTCTCTAGACTATGGGAGTAACTCTGCCAGTGCTACCTCTTTAATACCCTTCCCCCCACCATTAAAATCAGTACATTGCAGGATCAGGTCTTCTAAGATTTACCCATGGTTTGGCCCTTGGAGAAATAACATACCGAATAATATTTCTTCTTAGTTTTGTCAACACATTTTCCTTGGAGGCAGATCCTTCCTTTCCCACATGGTGTCCCCTCCACAGCAGGAAGCTTCTTGGTGAGACACACCATCTGTCCTTGGCGAACAACTGCACACCAAAGGCGAGAGCATACATCCATACCGGGACACACTGTGTACTCAGGTCCAAATGCCAGTTTGCACTGACGAATAGCATCGTACGTTTGTCCTGGAAGCTCCTCAGGGCCCAAGATCTGCTTTCTTGGTTGGTCGAGTAAACAGTTCCCTGAAAGAACAATCCAATTTATTACTCATTTCCTTTGTTATCTGTTTTATAGGACCTTTAGCTTTCAAGCTAGACAAAGTGATAATGATTATGGATCTGATCCAAACCTTAATGAAACGAATGGAAATACTCCCTTTGAATTCTGTGGGCTTTGGATCAGGCACTGTTACCACAACCGGGTTCTCTATCTCCAGGGATTAAGTATCAAACTCTTGTTTGCCTATCTATTTATTTCATCTTATGGTGAGGCCTTCCTCCCTTCCCTGTAAACATTTGAACACAGAATTGCACTGAGGTAATTTGGGACTTGCATTGTGTTTTACTGTAAGTGGGTTCCACTCTATTTATCAATCTGTGATTTGAGACATGATCAAGAGACATATAAAATAAGCAAAGCTGTTGTTTGAATTTTGAGCCAGAACATTTGAAAAGGCAAAACTTCTAAAGGAAAGCCAGAAAAAGCCTGAAAAAATAGAATTGTAGCCACTGTGGCCCTTTAAGAAAAAACCCCATCAATTTAAAGAAAAATATAAGTAGCACATCAAAGGTTACGTTGGTGGCAAATTTGCATTGGGCTTCTTATGTAAGGAATCACAGTTAGCCATTTCTGGACCCAGTTTGAACAGTTTCCATTAATCTTTACATAAAAAAAGAAAACAAATTGAAGTATAAGATAGACCACTGTTATTTGCAAATGCCAAAGACCTGCCTGACTCCCTCTCTCCTTAAAAATCAAAGCTACTTTCACATTTTTCAGGAATCCTGTTCTAACAATTTTTTTCACATCACTGACAAACTCACATGCTGACATGGGGAACTTGGTCTTCACTTTGAACTCTGTCATATAATGTGGTATGGCCATATTTTACTTATCCTCAGCCAAAATAACTTACCACAACCCATCTTGCTTTGCAACCAATGTTAGCACCACCCCTGCCTGATCGTGGGTAAAAAAAATGTATAATATAAACACTTCACAATTACAGTAGCATATGAAATATGAGAATTTAAAGTCTGGCATCAAATTTCAAAACCTAGTTTAGAGGCTTTAAAAATGAAAAACATGTTTCATTTCCCTCAAGAAAACAAATGTTTGCTTTCTCTAAAGGCCTCTTTTTCCTGAAGACCACTAAGGCCTCTTGACAGCTAAATTCAGCCAAAAATCCTTTCAGCATCATCACTTATTTATTACTGAGAAGACCCATCTCATTAAATTTGTTGCTCCATTTGTCCTCTTGCGGCCTTGACTTGCCTAATATGCAGATCTTATCTTTAGTCTGGACTACACTGCCTTTTTAAAAATGAAAACAAGGTGTGCTTCTGCTAACAGATAGGCTGGTGTCCTAAGATAAGTCAGTAAAAAAATCCTACAGTGCAGGGTATTTTGTAGCATTACATATTAAAGACATAGTGGAGAGTGAGGACACACAGACGTTTTCTACAAGGGCAGGGCTGAGGTTTCTAACAGGAAAACAACAGCTGGCAGCAGTTTCTCTCAAAAAAAGTTTGGTAAAAATAATAACAAACACCCGAGCAATATCTGCCCCCTGCCATACCGTTCATGTGCTTCCTGTGATAGAGGATGTTACCATCACTTTGGGATACTGACAAGCAAAGGCCAGCTTGTTAGACTTAGCTGTATTCATTACTACTAGATATACATAGTGCTTATCAAACTCTAATGATAGAAATTATACAATATTTTAAATCATATGGCAAAATAACACAAAGCTACCACATTATTAACAAACACTCCTCAGACCCCAATGGCTTCTCTACACATGAACTATTCATTGAATTTTAACACATTAACTGACATTATTGCAAAGGCTAATCTAGACAGGACACAATCATTTTCATTGGCCCTTGCATTAACAATGACCAGGTACAATGATTGTGTCCTATACACTAGACTTTTCAGTTGTGTTAGTTATCACATTATAAAACCCAATTGTTAATTCAAGAAAGAGATTTTTCATATGACCCTCATGCCCATCAAGCTTAGGCTTTTTTAACTGGGTGGGAAGTGAATTCCAGAGAATGTCACTGCAAATACCCTTTTACTATCCCTTAAATAAGTCTAGGGACTATAAATTTGGACCTTCCAGCTGATCTCAGCTGAGAGGTTAAACATGAGATGCAGGAGGTCTTGAAGGCCTTGTCTACCCAGACATTTTCTCATTTTCTTTACATTTCCACTGTTGTTCTCGCTCGCTCTCTCTCTGAGCTGCTACAATGTGTTCTGCAAGGAGATTTTTCTGCAGCTCCGCACCCATTATGTCTGAATGAATGGGTAGAGACTTTTCTCTGCCTGACAGCATTTTGGAGTCAGTCTTTCCACCTGTCTATGCTGGGGCTCTTGTGCATTTCAAAGCAGAAGCACGCGTGGAGCCCGGGGTCAGTGGGGAACTCCCCACTGGCCCCAGGCTCCATGAGGCGTTCCAGCTTTGAAATCTACAAGAGCTGCCGCTGCGCCCCTGGCCCCTCCCATGGAGCTGGAGCTGGGGAGAGCCAGCTTTTAAGATGGCTCCCTCCAGCACTCTGTCTTCTCCCTCTCCCTTGCTGCCTCTTTGTGACAGAGGCAGCAAGGGGGAGGAGGGGGAGGGAAGCAACTAGTTGACTAGTGTGACAACTATCCGATAAGCTTTTGCTTATCGGATAGTCGACTAGTCGATTAGTCGCTTACATCCCTAGCTGGCACAAACTTTTGCAAAGCCCTGAAAATTCAGTGCACGTAGGCTCTGTTTATATACCCTAGCCTTCAAAAATGGCTTCATGATCCAATAGTGTTCAGTGGCTCGAGTGACATCATTTGTACAGCGTATGCTATCAGCTGTTGAGCTGTGATTTCAGTGAACCTGTAGCGTAAGTTATTCTTTTACATTTACAGTACCGCAGAAAATCAGCCTAACCTACGCAACTCCAGCTACATGAATAACAAAGTTCGAATCAACATAAATTAGGTTGCATTATCACAGACTCTACACTGCAGCGGGTCAATGGGAGAAATTCTCCTGTCTACTTCCCTTACTCTTCTCATCTGGTGTAGAGTAGTGGGGTTGACTGCAGAATGATTTGTGGTCGATTTGGCAGGTATTAAGTAGATGTGCTAAATCGACCGCCAGTGAATTGATCTAAGAATGTCAATGAAGGCTGTAGTATAGACATAGGCTAAAAGATTCCCATTCCTGGTACACTGAATGCATTGCAACAGTGTTATTCAGGGAAATTTAGCAGTTTAGATTGTATGGTAAGATTGCTTTTTTGGGAGTGACATTTGATTTCATAGGTTATGTTTATCTTTTGTCAATATAAATCTTTGATTTAAAAATAGATGAACGATCCCTCCCACAGGGGAAATAGAAGAATGAAATGAAACTCTATTAGAAAAAATGTCTTTGTTTAGAAAATATGTCTCAAACAATCAGACTGCCCGAGCTTCCACAGGGACTCCATTATGATTTTGAAATAAATGGAGCAATGCCAGGCATAAAAGCAGCTCACAGGTCAGACTGTGGATTTCTGTGGGACTCTTGGTGTTAGTAACTAAGTGCTCACTAGAGTGAGTAAGGGCAATAAACCTGATGCAACCATATTAAATGAAAGCCAAATTCTGAGAGCCTTCCTCATTTTGTTTAGTACATTACCATTATGGGAGAAGGGGCACCAAAATCTTCAGAATGTGTTGTGTGGTAAGGTACTACTCATTCTGAGTAAGGGGATTGGAACATGGTGAATGATTTGGGGCCCAATCCTGCTTCCATTGAAGTAAATAGCATAAGATCTTTGTCCTGATTGTCAGAACTCCAGAGCTGAGATGGTGACTCCAGCCACGAGGTAGGGAGCATTAAACGCTTCCCAATGTAAGCAAGCAGGCAGTGAGGAGTGCACAAGAAACCTTGTCTTTTCACTCAGACTGCTTGTCCCTCACAGTATGGGTTCACAGCATAGGGAGATGAAGGGATGAAAAGGGATAAAGTAACTTCCTTCCCAGATAAAGGTGAGGGGAAAGGGGATAAACTGTGGTTTTGAATCACAGTTCATTCTTTTGTCAGCTCCAGGTGTGACACAGCTACATGATACAGATCTGCTCTTGCACATGTGGAAACCAACCTGTTAAAATTAAATCAATGCCAAAGTGATATGTACCATAACACAGGACAGCCCTAGATTAATGGCGCTCATAAAATTAGGAGAGGAAAAAAATGAAGTAATTTTCCAGATACAAGAATAGGATAAAGCATTTTGGACAGCCCTGAAATTAGCCAATAAAATATTTACTTTATTTCCTTTAAAAAAACCCTCTATACATTTGCAGGCATGCGGTACCTTTCATCCATAAGTATTGCAGTTACCATAACAACTAGATCCATTCACTCAATTACATAATTTTTATCTCAACATTTTGGAATTTGCATGGCTTCTTTAAGAATTGCAGCTGCTTTGTAAGCACAATGAACAATTTAAAATACATTTAGGATTATTGATGATAGTTAAAAAAAAAATCCTTTTTTTATTAAGTCCTAGTTACAATCAAATGTTAACATACTACATCGTATATTACTTATTCTGGACCAGTTTAATAATTAAAGACTTTGACTTAAGAGTTGCTAGAGGAGGAGCACTTCTCCTCTGAGTATGCCATACATTTCTAAATAACTACCTTGTTTTGGTAACAAATAGAAAATGAGTTTTGTCTTCTAAAGTACTCTATAGTAGACTGTAAGATCCCTGGAGCAAAAGTTGGCTTTTTATTTCAAGTGTAAATAGTGCCTAGCACAAAGCAGTCCCAATTCCTGGCTGGCCCCTATAGGCACTAACATGACATAAATAAAATAAATAAGAGTAAGTAGTAGGAATAAAGCTTCAAAGTACTGTATAGCATCTTCACTTTTTTTAGTCAAGTATCTTATAACCTTTCATCCCCATTTTAATTACTTGATAATCCATGGTGTTCATGCATGTTTTAGGTAAAATGCTCACAGAACTCTCCCTTCTTCATCACTTGGAAGCAAAACAGTAACACTGTGGTTGTTAGCTAAACTTCACCAATGTTCCCAGTGAAAACGTCACTGACCATAATTCACCTACATTCGATTCAATGCTTATCTGTGTTATCATGCAGGCTACTCAAAGGGTGAGTTTCTGCCACTTTAGGGTTTGTCTGCAGTGCAACCTGGGTATAAATCTATCTTGCACCAGCTTGCTGTGTACTAATTGTTCATGTGGACACCACGCATTAAACATTGCACAGTGTGCTTTGATCTACACCACTTTGAAACAGGAGTTGATTTACAGCCCAGCCTGCCACATGCTAACTGTTCATACGAACAAGCTCCTAGGCATGCTGCATACTACCTACCACTTGCAAGTCGCTGGATGGTGCTGCTCAATAGGAGTAAGGATGGCATAATCTGTTCCTGACATAACATAAGAGTAAGTTTTTGGTAAACATTGCTGTGCTATATAAAAGGAGTGTGCAAACACAATAGGTATAATAATACATACCATGACCATCATCCAAAAATTCAGTTATGGTTGCTGACGTGCATTTGGACCAAGGTTTGGAAGCATCAATGCTAGTCAGGATGGAGGACATTAAGCGCTTATCTTCCATGGAACCGAAGTTCTCCTCACAGAATTTAGAGTCATCATGGGAAAGCCCAAGCAGGTGCCCTGTGGGAATGAAATTAGGAAATGTAATTATATTATTTCCTGGTGGATAGGATTTTAGCAGCTGACGTATATATTCAGAGCGGGATGCCTCAGTTCATACCCTTCATTTTCAAATCTAAAATGACAACATGAAGATGACTTTTATACTTCCCATGGGTTAGATTCTCAGCTCGAAGTCAATAGAGTTCCGCTAATTTACATCAGCTGAGACATAAATGGAGCAACACTGTTTTGTGTCAGATGAGGATCTGGTCCTTAGAGTTTCCAGGATCAGGGTCAAAAGGCATAATAAGGGGAGAAACAATGATCTCTACAAATACATTGACATTCTGTGACTGACTGATCAGGAGGGTGCCCAAGATGAATACCTCTAAGAGTGCTCAAATACCAGATTTACTCAGCCGCTAAACTCAGCAACAACATCTACTTCTCTCAGTCCTGTGAAGCAATGTGCTCACTCTCTTCATTCACAGACATGTTCTATATCAAGAAAAGATATAATGTATTCCTACATACTACAGCATAAATGTTCAGCAGAGTTTAGCTATACAACTTTCTTTAAATGTAATCAGTCTCATATAGTTAAAACCTTTACATCGCAATGAAAATTGTTCCCCATTACTATCTGCTGTAGCATTGTGATATTATGTGGTAATTCAATGTAAATAACAATACTATACAATAGTATGCTTTAATTCATTCACTACTGTAACAATATATTAATCAAATATATGAAATTAATGTCTAATTATAGACTTGTGATAGCTGTAAAATATAGTCATTGTTTTTTCTCTGTAATATTAATATTTTCCTTTGGGAATATTTAATATGTGTGAGCCATATTCTGCTATCCTTTCTTTGCAGTAAGGCTGTACTTGTGTTTTAGGATTGGCAATTCTGGCCCTATGTTACTACATAAACACCCCATGCAAACACCAGTTTAAAAGAGCTGACAATTTTTTTGTTTAAGGCAATATCAGTACTGTATAAAACTTACTAGCAATATTATCTTAATATTATATATGTCTCTTAGAAAGAGTGATGTTTAATCAATATGCCATTGGTAACCTATATAACAAATTCTGTAATGTTATAGACTGGTAAGTTAGTTGCTTATCCCCTAAGCGAACAATGAAGGCTCTATTGATGTTTTGCTTGTGACTTTGCCAAAAAACACTGCAAGCCCTTACTCAAACAATGAGCTTCTTCAAGAAAACTGAAGATAGTGCTTCTTTTTGCTGTCTCACCATATGATATTATCTGTTCCCAGTACTTGTATCATATTAATTAAATGAGTGTCAGGCACCAGATTGTATTCAACGTCTGAAAAGAACTCTGGGTGCAATACAACTGACATAATAATAAAGTCTGACTCACGCAAGCCTCTTAGCCACTGTAACTAGAACTGTTTTATGCTGACTTGTTAAATTACCGTCTTGTAACAAATTTACACTATTAATTCCGACAACTCTGCTGACATGTTGCAGGGGTGTTGGTCAGTTTTTAAAGAGAACTACTGGCTATTATTGTGGCTACGCTAAAATAAACTGTTGATGCATATATATATTTTCAATCAAAATAATAGAAATATTAGCACAAAAATAAGTAAAAAGAGCCCAACAGTTATGAGAAAACCACACTGATGAGATCATAATATATGGCAGCTTCCCTTATCGACTACTTGTGCAGTTGATAAAAATTCTAGCAACTATACGATTAGCAAATTACCCATTTCTTAACATCCCTAGTACTAAGGTTACATTAATTACTTTCAGAATAGAGTGTTTGTGAAATAAAGCATTCAAATCCCATTAACTACAAGAGAAGCTGCACTTCTAAGTCTTTGGGAATTTCTAAGTCCATTTGCCCTTAAGTGACTATAAATATTCTTATGATTGCCCCAGAAAGTAGGGATACATAACACTGCATGGCACACGCTATACATAAAGTATCTGGATATGGATAACTATGGAGTGTGAATAAGCAAGTAGAAAATGGGAAGACTCACTGAAGTTAATATTAAGCATCAGTGAGGTTAAATAAAAAATATATTTACATTGTTATATTTTCCCCAGTATGTTACAGGGTAACAGCTGGAGCACCACAATGCTGGCCCTATAAATATATGCCATCTGCTCTTGTCATCCAATCACTGCCTAACAAAATTAATGGTGACCTAAATCACCCAATGGACTACTAAACTTTTCACAATTGCAAGTGCTATAGTGAATCAATGTCCCACGTTGTCCACTGGAACTATTCAAGATTTAAACCCATATAATCGAGAGCAAAGTCTGATTCTAAACTATATTTACATCGAGGCAACTAACAACAGAATCTGGCTTCTTGTTTTAGGAGCAATATAGCTTCTTGGTTTTTTTATTTAAGAATATAACTCAGTACTACAACTCATGAATGACACTGTTGCTTGGGAAACAATTCATTCTCTTTAGATTAAATCATACTGGGTTTCTTATCTCAAAGTAAAAGTCTTAGATGATTTTGAAGCTTGTTTGTACTGCTACAATTCTATCAACTAAAGCAAATTTAGAGATGGAAGAATCAGTTTCTGACGTGTTTAAAAAGTGAGAAATGAATTCTGTCAGAAAACAATTTTAGTAGCTTACTGATTTCTGAGGTAATAAAATTGAAATTACAATTTAAATAGGTAAGACAGACAAAGAATAGGGAAAAGATAGTAATACTATCCCTCTTATACAGGAGGGGATCAGGCATTACTGTTGTGCACCTTCTTTTCTATCCATCCATACACCTATTCAACATCCCCTCTGTAAAATCAATCTCTCTCTCTCTCTCTCTCTCTCTCTCTTTCACACACACACACACACACACACACACACACACACACACACACACACACACACACACACACACAGAGACATGATTAATAGGGTGGCAAAATCAAGCACTCAGACACTAGGGAATGCCTAAATTAGGTTGCACAAGCAATTTTAATTTCAGACCCCTGTGATTCTGCATTGTCAAAGTCTTTAATTACATGCTCACATACAATTTCTTCCACAGGACTCCTGTGTAATTCAGGGCCCAGATTGAACAAGTGCTGAATCAGTTTGATGTGGTGAAGGAAGCTGTTATTTGTAGGACCCTTCTTCATTTGTTGAGGAAGTTAGAAGATGTGTGGGTAATGAGGTAAGGGACTGTGGGAACAGAAAAGATGAGTAAGACAGTCAAATGATGCCCTGGGATCTGGATTCTACCTTTGTCTCTGCAATAGAGTTTCTATGAGATGCAGGGCAAGCCAACTAAACCTTTTTTTTTTACAGTGGGCCACTAATTGTGTGTTGTCCATTTTCTTGGCGCTTAATATGGGACTCTCTGACCTGATTTTCAGAACTGCTGAGAACTCACAGTTGAAGAAGAGCAAATGTTGTACTCTGCAAAATACTAGGAATGCATAAAAATCATGTCCTAGGTGTCTCAAATAGTAACCCCCCATTCAGAGAATCTCTTGACTTTTCTCTTATTGCCTCAGTTCCCCATATGTAAAATGGAAATAACAATCCTCATCACACAGGGCTGATAGGAAAATAGCATGAATATGACTGAATTAAGAACCAGTATTTGCAAAATATTAGCTTTTCTCCATCAGCCCCACCAAGGACTTGAATGTGACTACTAGAGACGGTTGAAAATCAGGTGCGTGTTTGTGAAAAATTCCTTTTTTTATCCTTAACTCCAAATTTTGAAACTTTTGGATCAGCTCTACAGCAGGTCAAAAACCAAGATGTATCTATACTGGAAATGCGCATAAAACATCATTCTTATTTTTTTTTTAAATCCCATCAAGGGTCAGAAACATTTCAACCAGCTTCAGTCTCCAGACACTGCTTCTTAACACAGAGCTGGAGGCAACACAAAGTATTCTACATCTAAATGCTGTTAAATCCAGCGAATGTAGAAAGTAGACTCCTCCCTGTTGCCTGAAGAGCGCCCCCCTCTTCCTCACACACAGGGCCAAGAGCACATTCACATTCTCACACAAATGTATAGACACTGGGATAGCATACTATGGATGGGGAAGCATGACTCTGGTGGTTACTGCTAGGCCATTTCCTATTAGAAGTGTCAAATGGACATAATGAAGTCACAAGAACTGTCTCAATTTTTGAAGTATAAGCAGGCAAAACCCCACCAAAATCTACACGTAAAGAATAGACTCTTGGAAAAATATTCTATTAACAAGTGTTTTTATAAATGGTGCCAACTGCAGCATGATACTATTTTGTACTACTATGAACATTGTCAGAAAAGAAGAAGAATACTAAAAAAAAGCCTCCCAACAGCTGTGTGTTATTGACTGACTGAGATTGGCTTAGTAGATCATCTTATGTATTTTACTTAATGAAACATCTTACTGGTGTTGACAGTTCCCACTGAGTGTAAATGACATAATATCGTTTTCCCAGAAGGATGGTTTTAGTTATGTTATGCCTCAGGAATGCTGAAGAAACAGAGAGTAGCTGATGCAAGGTTCCCTCTGGTGCACACTAGTCTTCTTACAAATTAAACTTCTATTAAAAACAAAAAAAACACCAAAAACACCAAAAACAAAAGAGAATCTAAATGTACTCACAGCCAGTTCTACAGGGGTTTGGAATAGGTCCCATATGAAGAGAGATTAAAAAGACTTGGACTTTTCAGCTTAGAAATGAGAAGACTAAGAAAGGATATGACAGAGATCTATAAAATCATGACTGGTGTGGAAAAAGTGAATAAGGAAAAGTTATTTATTTATTTATTTATTCCCACAATATAAGAACGAGGGGTCACCAAATGAAATTAATGGGCAGCAGGTTTAAAACAAATAAAAGGAAGTTTTTCTTCACTCAGCACATAGTAAACCTGTGGAACTCCTTGCCAGAGGATGTGGTGAAGGCTAGGACTTTAACAGGGTTCAAAAAAGAGCTAGATTGATTCATTGAGGTTAGGTCCATCAATGGCTATTAGCCAGGATGGGTTGGAATGGTGTCCCTAGCCTCTGTTTGGGTGACAGGAGAGGGATCACATCAGCATTATCTGTTGTGTTCTCTCCCTCTGGGGCATCTGGTATTGGCCACTGTCAGCAGACAGGGTACTGGGCTAGATGGACCATTGGTCTGACCCAGTATGGCCATTCTTATGTTCTCATTAATCCTACTGTTTTGAGGACTACTTATGTTCCAAATGATCAAAAAGCAACATTATAACAGCATAAGGACTCTGTCTTAAGAAATGCTGAATGCCCTTTCTCAAGGTGCTCAGTACCCTCAAAACCTACTGACACCAGCAGGAGAAGACAGAACTCAGCACCATGGAGCAACACATCTCAGGATTGAGATCTATGTTCTCAGCTGGATACGCAGAATTTTGCAGAAAAATGAGAATACTCCTGAGGGACTCTCACAAAGCTGCCAAAGCCCAAATATTCTCTGAAAACCACTGCACAATAGGCCTGATTCTCATGTATACCAAAATTTCTTTACTGTTCTCTGGTAGAACAAAGGGGTGCAGAGATTCTCTCTGGCCAGCATAGAGCTCACATTTATGCTAGCCTTGCTCACAGCATCTGGTACAAAGGGTGGATTGGGGGCACATATGGGGTGTGTTGGGAGCTGTGATGACCAGAAGATTCTGGCTAGTCTCTTCTTCCTAGGGACTGTGAAAGCAGAATAGAAGTTTGTGCGCACTGTGTTTGCTCTAACTCATCCTAGTAGTCAGATACTTCCTAGGTGGGCCTCTGTACATAGAGAGTGCCAAGGCAGTTTAACACCACCTTTACTCTATATCCCTGTTCCAAGCACAAGAACAGAGTAAATGAGAATCAGACCCAACATATAGCTTGTACATTACAACATAAAAATGCATTAAAGATCCAAAATGGTGTTTGGGGAGTAAAATATGTTTATAGTTATGCATTGTAGTTTAGTCCCTAGATTAAACAGCATACTAAAGTATAGTCCCTAAACTAAATTTGACCATTGGACATATGCAATGACATAACATGCTAAAAATGTTATAAACATTGTAATTTGTTTACTTAGGAAAGCTCAGCTCAGAGGAAGAATTTGTTTTCAGTGAGGTCATGCCTTTCACCTAATTTTCCAGCTGGGATGAATGAACTACAAGGTCAAGAGACTTGCCCAAGGTTACAAAGTGAGTCAGTAGCTCATATGGGATTAGAGTCCATTGCTCTCCTGGCTCAGTTTTTTCCTCTAATTGACACTATATATATTTCAGATAATCACTTTTTTTTACTTCCATGTACAAACTTGTTTAGAATTTAAATTCTTTTTTTACATTGTTTTTCTAACTGTGCAAAACAATTTGCCTTCATTAGGAGACATCCTGCTATCATTCAGAGGGAGAGATCACTTTGAAGTCAATGGTAGCTTTACATAAAACTGACAGCCCTCTGGCATAGTGATTTACAATGTTCTGTTTTATAAGGTGTTTTGTATTGTAAAAGCACAACAACATTCATACTGAGAGTTTAAAAATGTGCTTCCCTCTCTACTTCCATTTAAATCTTCATTCTCTCTCACTGGTAGTCTTTAAATCTACCTTTCAATTTAAATCTTCAGCCCAGAAGCATTTTTAAAATCTCACATCTAATAAAGCTGTGGATCACTGACCAGAATCTTAATGACTGCATTAAAATGCTATGCAATAGCATACAAAAAACAGAAATCAACACACGGCCAAAAGGTCTTACAGACCTCACATAGATAGAATTCCCACCAGTCATTTATCAGAACAGGCTTCAACAGGAGTTCACATATACTTCAATCCAGGATCAATATCAGGTTCTGCTGGTGTAGATCTTGATGGATCACAGGTTCAAGAGAGGGAAACAGCTGCCATCTCACTTTCGCTGGGGAGAGGGCTGTAGAAAAGCAGCTCATCCGAAAAAATGTTTAGCATTGCCTGGGAAGAAGGCAGGAGATGTACTGATTCAGCACATTCTCTTAGCAGCTTCCATCAGCAGGATTCCTGTTCCTTAAATCTGTTTCCCCCAGCCCAAATTCTGAGGAACACCACAAGAATCCCCATATAGGAAACAAGGAGATCAGATACTGCAGGAATGTATAAATTACATCTCTCTGTGCCAGGGTTATTGGTTCTCCAACTGCAACATGAAGACTACAGACTGGATCAGAGTGTTTACCTTCATTTGCAGCACTACCAGAAAAATAAATACATATAAATATGTAAACCCTTTCTCTCTTTTACAACATGAAAGGCCATAGGGTGAAGCACACCTGCCCTACATTCCCTTTTATTGATACTAATGATTATGTTGAAACATCAGGCAACCCCTGGTTTCATTTCCACTTCCCTTCAGATGGCTGGGACACTGATATTTGACTCTGTGGCTTTAACTTATGTTTCAAGATCCACTACAGCTTTTTAAAGCACAGCCTTGTGTAATCTAATCATGTACAGGGGTACAGTCATACCTAGATCAGCACAACTCCAGAAAACCTCTAACCACAGTGGCAGAACTCAGCTGTGATGTTGTTGTGTCTGAGCTACTTCCTAAGTCTCTGGCTGAACATTTTGCTCTGATTTTGTATCCTCTCACTCCTTCACAGTCTTCAAATAAAGCAAGGATCCCAAATCCACTTCGTGGACTTAAAAATGAGCATTAGCGAAAGAAAAGCTTTTAATGTTCAGCAACAGAGGTTTCAGGCATTGTAAATCAAATCAGTCCCCTTCCGCCATCTCACCTTCCACTCCCATCCAGAGCCAAGTACAAACTGGCCCAGTTTCAGTAAAAGAGTTATTTTTAAGCAGCATGTGTGCAGCAGGTGGAACAATCCTCGTCATTACGAGCTAATAAAATATTTCTAGGTGAGCCAAGAATTTTTAGTAAAACTTTAAATGGGCATTAACTAGAAACCTCTTGTACAGCTCATGTGTGTGTTTTGATACAGCAGCTGAAGTCTCTGCCCTATTCCTTACCTTTCACCAGGGCTTAGGGCTGAGCACTCTTCTTGTTTATGAGGGCTTAACTCAGATGCTTTGGTAGCATCAGAAGTTTAAATGTAAGCTTGAAAAAAAATACAAAAATATTGCATTAAGTAATTCTTCCCACGGATACCATCAGAGAACATTTGGATGAATTGTAGTCTTTTGGTTTTAGAAAGGAACTCAGCCTAATTATAGTCACCTGGATGTTTGCCCATATGTTACCTTTCATGTGGGAAAAATAAGATGAAAGTTAGACATCCTTCACCATTGTTTCTTGTGCCTATAAGATTCTATGACCTTGGCAATGTATCCCCATGGGATGGAAGGACTACAAAAGATTTGCTCCTAGGCTTTTTCTCATCTGTTTTATCTTGACAGCCTTAACCTCAAAGGGCTACATGTTCATCAGTGAAAAACAAAAAGTTACTGTGAATTTAATCACATTTCATGCATATACAAAATATGTATATCCACAAATGTTAAAACACTGATACATGTTGAATGTCTCTAGTCTGGCACCCTCGGATCCTGACTGGTGACGAACCAGAGAATTTGCTGAACCATTGGAGGCCAATATTGCCAACATTTCCACTGCTTACTGTGCTGTTAGAGGACATTTAGGGGTAAATCAGAATTGAATAACAGCACAGAACACTGAGAACCAGGACTGGTGGCTGTTAACAAACTTTATGGGTTCAGGGGAAACTTGGCCACACCCATGATAAGTAGACACCTGGCTAACTAAAATCATGCCAGATCATGGATGTTGCTGGACCAGAGAGGTTCAACCTGTGTAAGATAATGTCAGCCTTTCTCTGCTTACTTACGTATCTGTCATATAGTATAATTTATCTGTAAGCAAAAGTAATGCTTGAATATCAAGCAGAACTCATATTGTCTTCAAAGATTTGTGAAGAAGGATCAGAGTCACAAAGTTTGTTGCAGAGTTTAAACACATTTATTTCAGTGTGAGGGAGGTCCAGATCCAGGTTCTTGGTTTAGCTTTTTGAGGAGATAAAAGACAACTATCAAATTTACATCTGGGTCCTGGCACTAAACCTGCCCTCAAGCTGTTTATTGTTTTTGCATCTGGGGTATCAATTTGTGTCTGTACTTCAGTACATTTTTCCTAAGTAAGGACTGCAATACCATTGTCCTTATATCGAATTCAGAAGCATGTTTGCAGTGTTAACAGTACAGTTTATTTGTGCTTGCAGTTGTAAACTGGGTTCTCAGAAAATGGGAGCATTTGCTAACATACAGGATAGGATGTTGACACAGAAAAAGTTTCAGGATTAAATATGTTATTCCCAAACTGTAGCTTCCATACAGCTCTATAATGTCATGATTGTACCTATCTGATGAAAATGGAGAGGAGGAATTACAGGAAAAAGGATAAAATTAATGAACAGAGGCTTAATTAGTTTAGTGTTGTAAATATCAAGCTATGTTCTAAAAATAAAACATTGGGAAGAGTACACATGAGCCATATTATTCAGGAGGACACAGAGAGACAGTTTCATTACATTCAGAAAATTAGGCAATAAAAATAAGGCTAAACAAATGTTAAATTTTGTAGCAGAGAGAGACTGATGTTATCTTGCCTCGCTGCTCACCAAAATACCTCCTGCAAAGTTGATAAAACCAATGCAAATGTTTTTTCACTCACCTGGTGAGTTTTTACGCATGTGTAACTCTCCATGAAGTAAGCAGAAGTTGTGCATGCTGTCTTGTGGTAAAGATAGTGGACTGGGATGCAGGCAACATAGACTGGATTCTTGGCTCAGTCACAGAGTTCCTCTGTACATTTGGGCAGATCACTGATTCTCTGTTTCCCTCAGCTCCCCCCCTGTGGAATGGGAATAATACTGTGCCCTTTCTCCCAGCCTTTGCCAGTCTTCTTTCTTTAGACTATAAACTCATTGGGAATGTCTCTAATTATGGCTAGGAACAATATCTAATAGATTGGGGTCCTGAGATCAGCTGGGCTTTCTAGATGCTGCAGCACTATAAATAGGAATAACAGCAAGAACAAGTGGTTACTAAATCGACATGTGTAATATTGAAAATTAAAGTATGTCTGGCAACACTGGATGACAAAAGAAGTCACATCCTTATTGGCTAGTTGAGCCTTTTCATGACATGACACACATATAGTACATCTCACCAGGGCACAGCTGAGACTTCCATAGTGTAAGCAATAAAATCTATTACATTTCTATGGTCCCAACTACATAGTGCCTAAGTACATCATAATTTTGATAATGTTTATCACCTGTGAGGTGGCAATGCTTTTATCTCACTGTAAAATGGGGGAACAGAGGCATTCCATGACAGAACAGGGAATTTAACTCATGTCTTCTGAATCCCAGGTTTGAGCCTTAAACTCTGGACCATCCTTCCTTAAACGGAAGTGTGATGGACCCCCTCCCATGCTTTTATGAAATGGACTTATGGACACAAATATGCATAACTTGATGATGCTTGGGACAAATTACCAAATTACCTTGGGACAAATTACCATGATAGGTAGGTTACCTATCATGTAACCTACCTATCGATCTTAATGTCATAATCTGCTGAATCTGTATATTTTAGGTTAGTGTATGTATTATTCTTGTGTGTAAAGTTAGATATGTGGAGTATGGAATGTTTTATGATTTTTAAATGTGCAAATGAAAGACACCAAGGGTGTATCCAATGCTGGGACACCTCAATATCTGGGCAATCATACGAAAACAGCCCCTTTTGTCCTTTAAGTCTTAGCAGTGGTTGATCCTAGGAAGTCATGTGACCTCCCTAACTAGAAGGGACTGACCAGGTAACTTCCCATGTAAAAGTGGAATCTATAAAACAGTGGGATGCTTAGCAGTGTCTTTGTCTTTGGTTGGCATGGCACTCCCAAGAGGATGATCCAAAGACCCCAAGGTAGAGGAACTACCCTGGTTTAAAGGCTTAGCTGGAAAAGGAACAGTTTTAGGGTGAATTTGTAATAAGTTTGTATGGAGGTTTTGATGTTAGAATTAGCTAAGCATTTTTTGTTATTTTAAGTTTGTAATCTACTTTACTCTGCCTGTTCTCACTTCTAACCACTTAAGTCCTACTGCTTGTTCTTAATAAAATCACTTTTATTTACTATCAAGCCCAGTGTAAATAACTATTACTTGGGAGAGCAACCAGCATGTACATCCTCTTTTAATTGTTAAAGGGGGCTTACCTAAATAATTCCTTTGGGGTTCTGATCCCATTTGTGGAATGGTATCCCAGGAAGCTAGGCCCAAAACTGCATTTTCCTTGGACCTGAAGAGGTTCAATGTCTGTACCGCTCCTTAGGGGGGCAGTGATCTCAGCTCTGTGCTTTGGCTCGAGGAGACCACGGAGCTGGCTCAGCAGGACAGGGTAACAAGACGCCCCAGAAAGGAGGAAGGTGAGTGGCAGTGGCCTTGTCAGCACCCCGGGAAGCATCCCCAAGGGGTCTTATGTGACCTGACTGTGTCTCAGGGAGGTCAATAAAATAGCAACTGTCAGGAAACAGACCACAAGTAATAGGGAAAAGTTATTTGCAAACCTTTTCCTACATGTATTTGCTCACTTTTCTATTAGGAATTATTTGTCATGGAAGAAGGAGACACTGAAATGTTTTATTTAACAAAGGTCTGTTTTTAAAACTGAAAGGTAAAGATACAATCTGAGCAAGGGTGTGCATGACTACTGACCTTCTGATGTCATTCAAGGCATTAGATCTTTGGCCTCATACACTGGAGTACATCAGAGATGTCTACCCATTTCATATTAGCACACAGTCTGTGGGTTTATGGTTATAATTAATCTATCGCTACAGTTGCAAATGTTATCAAACACACACAAATAGTCCTATCCCAACTACACATCCAATGCCTATTTTAATACAGGAGGCTACGTCTACACTACGAGTTTTCTCGGCAAAAAATATGCTAACGAGGGACTCATTTGCATGAGTCATGATCTCATTTGCATATTTTCTGCCGATCCATTTTTGCGCTAGGGTTTTTGCACAAAAACAAAGAGTGTGGACGTTTTCTTTTTGCACACTGCTTGTTTTTGCTCAAAAACCCTAGTGCAAAAACGGATCGGCAGAAAATATGCAAATGAGATCGCGACACATGCAAATGAGTCCCTCATTAGCATATTTTTTGTCGAGAAAACTCGTAGTGTAGACGTAGCCGGAAAGTATGTAGAAATTCAGCATAAATTGTTGAACATCTTGAAGAGGCTATGTTTTAAAACTATAACACATACTTGCTGCTTGCAGAAACTGGATTATTACCTTCAAAAATATGGGGGGCTCTTCCATAAACACTGTTTTTGATGCGACATCCTTAGCATGAAGAATGTTGGACCTGATTCTCTTTCACCATATGCCTGTTTTACATAAGTCTACCTTAACTGGGCTCCGTTAAATTATTCCTGTTTTACACTAATACCCAGGAGTAGGAGAAAAATGAGGCTCAACTTTGCTGAGTCCCTTGCTATGAACCCTTCTCCAAGTCTAACTCATTGTCTGCTAACCAGTACAATATGAATGCTATTTCAAGACTCCACCAGTTTGTTTCTGCTTTCGTGTTCATTGCCCTCTGTTGATTTTACCTATCATTCCTAGTCATTCACACCCTCTCTTTCAAAAACCACTGAGCAAAGTTCAGTTATATTCTCTTTTAGGGTTAAATCCAAACCCCATGTATGGGAAGTGTGGAAGTCTTGCTGGTAGTAGAACTAATAAGGTGCCATGACACAGCAGGCAGATGAGTCCCTTCTGGTCCCCTCAGCATTTCCCCAGCACCAGCCTGCGTTCTTAGGGGTGTGCACTTGGCCATGGATTTGATCCTTATTTCCATTTGTTTTGCTGATCTTCATAAGAAAGGACACAAGCCTGCAAAATGTCCAGCATGTACTGGAAGATGATGAGTGCCTTCAAATCCCACTGAATTCACTACAAAGCACGGGTGCACAATAATTCACAGGCTCAGTTTCATCAGTTACCACATTGGTTACTCAAGTTATAATGCATCATAGTCCCTTAAAGAACTGCAGACAATTAATCTGATTTGCTTCTTAGCTGGCTTGCTTACTCAATATCATTAACAGAAAAGACCAGCTAGCTTTGGCACACTTAGAATACCCCTGTCCAGAGGGTGTTTTCTACTTTGCTATGTGAATTCCACTGAATAACCAAGTTATTGTAAAAATAAAAGCTACTCCCTTCCTGCAAAAAAAAGGGACCTATAAGACTCCAGTATCATAGGAAGGAATTCAGCCTCCAGCTTAAAAGAGTTTAACTACAGGGTAGTCCCACCACTCTTTTATTTTTCATCTTTCCTCGACCTTTACTGTCATCTAAGTACTTAGAACAAGCTATGTTACTGTGTTTTTTTCCAGTGTCTCCCACTTTGGGTCTCTCTCTCTCTCTCTCTCTCTCTCTCTCTCTCTCATACACACACACTTCCTAGTGTCTCCCACTGTGGGTAACACACATACACACAGACCATTCTGTGACTTGACACCCCTTCTTTCTTAAAATCTTTCGGTGAGAAAAACCTGGCTATTAGTTTAGAGCTAGAGTTTTTGGGTCCAGAAACTCATTCATCCACTAGTTTCAATTCTTTCCTTTTTTGTATTTAAAATTACAGCTTTTATAGGTTCACAGTAAAGCTCTAGGTATGAAAGTGGCACTTTAAAAAATAAAAGGAGTATCTGCTTCAAAATCATTTAAAATAATTCAAGGATGTTTATATTTTCTTCTCATTGAGTTTAAAGATATACAGGTTGAACCTCCGAAATCCAGGATTCTCTGGTCCGGCAACATCCATGGTCCAGAAGGACCATGGATGTTGATAGATGAGAGAGCCCCAGCGCTCAGGAGTGTGAACCCCATCCTTGGTCGGGTGGGGGAGAAGTGGGGTCATGCAGCTGGGGAGCTCTGTCCCAGGTGAGCCCCAGCTGGTAGGGCATCAGCAGGACTGGCGAGCCCTGTCCCAGGTGGAGATCCCCAGTTGGACAGGGGAGAAGCGGGGCTGCGGAGGCTAGGGAGCTCCATCTTGGGGAGCTCCAGCAGGCCAAAGCCCAAGTCCAAGCCCTGCAGCTGAAGTCTAGTGGCAGTGGGGCCGCAGCAGAACCAACTGCAGGAAGGAAAAGCGTCCTGGGAGGCCAGTGGCAGGGGACCTCCCCATATCCGGCAAATTCCCTCATTCGGGACAGATCAGGTCCCAGGGTGCCACAAGGGAGGTCAAGCTTGTATTACTCATTCATCTCTTTATTCATTTTCTTTCTTTTCTTTAAGGTATCAGATATTTAAAAATATTGTGTGAATTTATTATTGCGGGTGAAAAGTATCCACAGAGCAGACACAGTATGAATGGCAGCATTGCAAGCTTCCACCACATCATACTCTATCAGTGGACGTTAACTTTTAGCTGGAGGTACCAGAGGATATTTCAGTCTATATGTTCTTTAATTCCTTGGCCATTCTGCTAAGGTCACGGAGGAAATCAGGCTCCAGTTCTGAGCGTGGGTTTTGTGATGTAGGTTCTTCTTGCTGGGGACTGAACTAAGCAAATGCATTTCCTATAGGGTCAGTGAATAACCAGCATATAGTGGCACCTATCTACATCTACCAATGCTCTGAATTAATGATCTAGAAAGGCTTTATTTCCTATTATGATTCCAGCCCTCCTGTTTAAGAACTTTCAAGATCAGGATCCATTCTGACATCATTTTATTGGTTTTTCTACCGTAAACGATTCAGCTCAAGGCATCTGTAGTTTCATTTGACTGTGTCATTAAAAGACCATGGGCTAGTTTCTCCTTGTTACTTGAGGTGTCTGATGGAAAGGCTAGAACTGCTAACATGAAAACCATGAGTACAGCTCAAGTGACCTCTGACTGCCATTCTAGAGCTATTAGACACAGGACTCTTTTCCCCTACCTGCTAGCTATTTGAAAATTGAACTAGTAGTGCAATGATACTCCCAAAACAAACTTTACTTTGGTTTGGCATGAGGTAAAAGGCAATTCAGAAATTGGCACTGCCTGAAAGTCTCCTGCCTTGTTATTTCCTTCCAAGAACATTAAAAAAATTATGTTTTCCATTTTCCTTACTGTTCACACTGCAGAGCTAATAGTTTTTAACAAAATGAATCTCCAGCAACCACGATAATGTGAATGCTTGAGGAAGATGAAGATCTGAAACACAGTGTGCAATTTGTTGGTACATTAAAAATGATGGTGTCAGCAATCTATCTCAAGGGATAGATCCTACCAGATATAATTTACAAGTATGCAATCCTCCTCCATCATTAAGGCAGTCTTAAATGTCTCTCTGCAGGCTATGTGGTGGCTTTTTTAGTGTAAACTCTTGCCTGCTGAGGATCAAGCTGATGCATGGGTGAGTGATTGTTGAGACTAAGTCTCTGGCACCTTAATACTGTTTTCAGCTATTTCAGAACTTATTTTAATATTGCATTTCACCATAAAATTGGAATGTTAATAGGGTAAAAATAATATCAGCATTTGCCCATTCCATGGGAACTTATTTCAGTCCACTCAGCAGACAAAAAATAAATACAGAGTGAATGATAGCTCCTGAAAGGTCCAGCAAGTGATTCTACAATGCATTGCTTACTACCATATATATACTAGATGCATATAAACCATTACAGACAGGGCCAGTACCTTCTCATAAGGGACATCTAATGACATTTTTAGACGGTAGCAGCTCTTGAATTTTCACTTCAACTACTGCTTTAAAATGACACTGTCAGTACCTAATGTGCACTTTCACCTGCTTTCTGATCTCTTATTAGTTAACCCCAAAGTGCATATGTATACAGCTTTAATCCCCTAGTGTATATCTGAACCAGGGGAAATCTGGAATTAATTGTGAAGTATTTTGGTTACTAATGCAGCTGTTACAAGTGTTTGATTTGGCAAGGGAACAGAAAAGGCACTGCATACCAATTTCGTGAGCCACTGTAAAAGCTGCATGGAGGCCGTCATCTTCAATCACTGCACAGCTGCGCTCAGGAGAGCATATGGTCCCAACGTCTGCCATTCCCAGAGTATCACATGAATGATGCCCACACAAATCCTGCCAAGAAAGGGAAAAAATCATTAAAATACATTTTTACACCCAGAGGTATCATCAACTTACAGTCACTGGCCCTTTGCTAACAGCAAGACCCGGATAATAATAATAATACTCCTCTGGACATCCATCTAAGGATATTAAAGCTCTTTACAAGCATGATGGCCCAATCCCATGCCCATTAAAGTTAATAGGAAACTTTTCATTGACTTTGAGCACTGTTGCATAAGTTTTGTAGTAAATTACTATGGTGCCTTCAGGCTCTCAGGGATTCCAGTGTGCTGCTAGACACAATACATGCGCATAGTAAGAGACAGACTCTGCACAGAAGATCTCATATCTACACAGATAAATGGACAAAGAAGGTAGGGTGAGAAGTATTATCCTCATTCTACAGCTGTGGAACAGAGAGAATGGGATCACACAGGAAGTCTGTGGCCAAGCCAGGAATGGAACAAAAAGTTCCAGAGTCCCAGTCCAGGGTCTTAGCCCCAAGACCATTATTCCTTTCTAAGGAAAACATTTTTTACTGACACCTAAGGAAATAAGAGGGCATCCACTATTTCCTATGCAATATTAGACCTCATAACACACATAGGAGACAGGCACAGCATGTATTATTATCGTCATTTTGCAGACAAGGAAACTGAATTGTAAGTGATTTCCCCCCCCAAGGTCAGTCAGAGAATCAGTGACAGAGTTGGATATGAAAAAGATTTCTTGACTCTCAGTCCCCTTTTGTAAGCACTAAACTATACATTCCTATTCCTTAATGGCACTTGTAATTAATAATACCTAATTTTTTCATCAGTAGATCTCAAAGCACTTCATGGGCTTTAATGTATTTATCCACAAAACAACCCTCTGAGGTAGGGCACTATTACCCTCATTTTATAGACGGGGAGAAAGAGAGAGACAGAGAGACTCAATGACTCACCCAAGGTCACACGAGAAGTCCATGGCAGAGAGGGGAATTGAATCCAATTTCCCAAACAGTAGACTACTGCCCTGACCACTGAACCATTGTGGTGTTCTTACTATCATTAGATGATCTAAAACCTATGCTATATGGAGTGTGACTGTAGCCATATTGGTCCAGGTTATTAGACCAGGTGAGTCAGGTCATACCTTTTATTGGACCAACTTCTGTTTGTGAGAGAGCTGAGCTTTCAAGCTATATAGGGCATGTGTATATATAAAGGTCATCAGAAAAACTCATTGCCATTTCAATGGGCTTTGGATTAGGCCCTTATGCATTTTGCATACAGGTGTAATAAGATCCACTGTATATGCACTGCTGTATCTGTCAGAAAGTTTAACATACTGTAATGTGCAAAATGCAGTTAACAGATTACTCTGCAACAGAGATGTTCAGATGGGCTTAAAGGGGAAAATACCACAATATGCCCATTACACAGCATGGTTAGATGAAAGTGCTATTTGAAGACATGACTGGCTGGGTTGATTTAGTTGGGATTGGTCCTACTTTGGGCAGGAAGCTGGACTTGATGACCTCCTGAGGTCTCTTCCAGCTCTATGATTCTATGACTGTATTTTCAAATCCATCTGTCAAAGAACTAGCTCTGCTGGATAACTTATTTCTTTAAAACCATTCAGATTATCTTCCTTCATTTTAAATGGAGATATGAAGGAACTGCTTCTATCAAGCCACTAACAATTAGAAAAACTGTGTACAGACCAGGTGTAAATAAATTAAATGGAGTTTGAGCACTAAGCTACAGCTTAGATACTGAGGGAGGAAGAGGAAGGTGCACATCGCATCTGTCTATTTCTGGTTTTGCACACAATTTTTGCATCACTATATTTATTTTGCTAAGAGGTGTGATTTTTTTTACCATTATAGTAAAACCCATAATGTGGATGCTGTTACACCCCTTTTGGAAAACTATGAGGTGGGTGGGCATAAATCCACTCACACCTAAAGGACTCTTCCCCAGCCCACGAGGAGGATCAACTAATTATGAGGGACAAATAAAAAGAAAAGCAGGGGCAGGTGTGAAGGTCAAAGGACCAAAATGAGGAACTGGAAGGGGATACTGAATAAAGAGCCACAGAGATCACCCACTGCTCCCCAAAAGCATTGAGGGAGCAAGCAGACACCACCCAGAAGAACCCTGCCTGGATGCATAAACTGATAGAGGACCAAAAAAGGCCCCACAGTCAGAGGCTCCTCCCGCAGCCAACCTCTGCTCCCTGGTTTTATAAATGGCCATCTTGACCATAACTGGTTATGAGAAAGGTTGATGAGAAGGTCCCGTGACTTTGTGGGGAGATGGGGCATGCATAGATCAGTAGATGAGGGGAGAAGTGTAGTCAGAACCTCAACAAGAGGTTCTAGAGGAGCCGAAAGAGGGTCTGTAACCTGGGGAACCCCAGACAGACATGTGCCACGGTCTCTCTCATGCCACAGAAGGGGCAAGTATCAGGGACAAGGGTGAACTGTACCAAGTACACATCCATACTCACAGTGCCATGCAGGATCTCCAGCTGATGTCCCTGGCGGGCCACGGGACCAAGGTGGAAAACAAGCTGGCCCACTGGGGTGGGTGCTGTTATACTGGTATAAAGGTGCCTTATACCACATAATTGCTTCCACATTAGGGGTGTTATAATGTTTTAACTACACTGGTATAACCTTTGCATTTAGAATTCTTCTCTGTAAGCTTATAGATTTATGACAGAGATTAACTACAATACTGAACTAAACAAATTTTGCCTGAACATATGTGTTACTCTTAAATTTCCAAAGTGGTGCGTGGGGATATCGCCATGCTACTTCCATTAATATCAAGACATACACAGAAGTTGGTCCAATACAAGATATAATCTCACCTACCTTGTGTGTCACATATATACACATGTTGCTTTCAACATGTAAGGGCACTTTTATTTAGCAATGCTTTATTAATACGGACATGCGGCTGACATCACCTCAGACTGCATGCTGTGTGTCATCATACAACAGGTTCACGGACATTTAGCATCGCCACACAAAAAGCATATCCAATTCTAGAGCAGTTGCCCAAAGTGCTGTGCATGCCAAAGTCAAGCCTATAGCCAAAAAGCTCACCACCAAATGTCACTACCATGCTTATCTTTGTAACACTTGGATTTAACCCCAATAAAATAGGCTTGAAAGATATCCTGTCTTCACAGAACTTCACTTAAGGCAATTTGAAGCACTGACAAGATGCATTAGTTAGTGGTGACAACTGGAAGTTCCCAAGGAAGGAGATAAATTACTCTGAAAATCCCATAGCTTTCAAACTATGGTGTTCCTAAGCATGGTTGACAAGTGAAGGCCTAGCTTGAGGAGGCAAGTCCCAACCCTGCTCCTTCCATGCCTACCAGAGCCCAGTCCCATTGTGGCCACTGGGCCCTGCTCTGCACCCCAATGTCCCTCTATTATGCCTGCTTCCCCCACAAAGCTGGTGCATCTTCCCCCCCACCCCTCAAACACTGGGCACCACAGCAAACCAGTTCCCCCTCTCCTGCCACCCAGAGTGCTGAACATCACTAGCTCCCCCCGCCCCGTCTTCCCTGCTCCGGCCGTGGGGGCAGTCTCACCACAGCTGGAGCTCCCTGCCCCAGCCACCCCCAAATGGCCAGAGTGAGATGGGGCCACCTATCTTTTTAGGAAAGGCAATGCCTTCCCTTGTCTACATTATCTGCCACACGTATTCCTAAGGTATGTTATTAGAAGGGGGCTTATGTGCCCTATTTGGGAGGGAAATGAGGAGTGTGATCATAAACCCTTGTACGGGAAAAAGAAGAAGAGATGAAGGGAACAACAGAAACTGTGGATGTTGAGAGAAGACTCAGCATACTGGATCTACTATGGGTGGTGGTAAAACTTTGGACATTTGGGCCATTTAAGCCAGTGTTTCCCAACCACGAGTCTGTGGACCAGTGCCAGGCTGTGAACCACTGGCTGCTGGGCCACGGCGGCAGCCCCTTAGTGCACCGGAAATATTTATTTGCATATTTGCATATTCAATGTTTGTGGAATGAATATGCAAATATGCAAATAAAATGCTGCTGGACTGCCAAAAGTTTGTGAATGGGTTTGCCAGTCCATGGTATAAAAAAAGTTGGGAACCACTGATCTAAGCAACCATTGTTGTGATGCAGTAGGTGCCTGGGGAAGAAGGATATTGTGTGTGTGTGTTTCAGGCTCACTCTATGAATTTTGGTAGAGTTGGACATGAAAGTGGTGAGGAATCAGGACCTTTGGTGTGAGGACTCGAATTGCTGTCTGATGTTTAGCTTCTGTGCACAGAGTGATTATTGGAAGAGTAACAAGAAGTCTCGTGGCACCTTCTAGACTAATAGATATACTGGAGCATAAGCTTTCGTGGGCAAGACCCACTTCGTCACATTCATCTGACGAAGTGGGTCTTTGCCCACGAAAGCTTATGCTCCAATATATCTGTTAGTCTATAAGGTGCCACGGGACTTCTCGTTGTTCTTGCAGATTCATACTAACACGGCTACCCCTCTGATATTGGAAGAGTATGGCTGGGGGGGTTCTTTTCTACAATGGCTGTAACTAGAATCAGACATGAGCTGGCTGGATTTTGGAGATTCAGTTTTACATACAGCCAGCAGTGGTTTATCCTGTTTTTCAATCTTGGGTATCTGTGCCTGGATGCATTTTTTTACTTAAGCTAATGCTATCATTAGCAACGCTAACTTAGGCAAACTTTTAGACATGCATTCCCATGCTGTTCTCAGTTCATGATCTCAGTTATGCTTCCTTTCCATGACTGTTCAGACTTGACCTATGTAACTTATATTACAGCGACTTTTGTACACTATGCACTTGTTAAGCCTACCAATTCTGAAACAACTGTTCTGTAATTACATTGCTCTCATACTCTTTACTTTAACTCACTACTCATTCTCTAGTTGCTTGATCTTTTTTCAATTGCAAAGACTTAAAAACATAGCCTGGTTATTCTTCTGTAGATTGATTTTTTAGGACAAATTCTGTCCTGATGTATACCCACCATTGGTCCCATTGACTACTGATATGTAGTTGTATGTATCAATAACATTTTTAGCTTCCCTGAGAAATTTCAGATACAACCTCAGACCCTCCTAAAGTTGCTGGGAGTATATTGGAGGTTTTTATTGCACCTGACACGTATTCTTGCTTAAAATCCGACCCTGATGTATTGATGCAACCTAATAAATCTACAGGCTTGCTCAATTTTTCAAACTGCTTCCAAATCACTAAGAAAGCTTGGGCCCATATAATACTTTTAGTTAGTTTCCAAGTATTATTTCCGCACAATGCGTGGTTTTCATTTAAAGAGTTAGATGCCCATTCGTATCTGTCTACTTTCATCTGAGTTTTTGCTCACTTAATTATCACCAAGCTCACTTGGTGGAAACTTCCAAGAATAAACATTTCTTGCTGTTTCTAAAGAAAGACTTTAATCTACCCTTTGATCTAGATTACAGTAGTTTCAAAATGATGTATCAATAGGAAATGAATTCGCTACAGAGGAGACAATAGATAGTAATCCTACAGGCTTGGCAAAGAAATGATTTAGGAAAAATGATCTGTGCATTGTAAGATCAGTAGTTAGACAGCTCATTAAAGGCCAAGTTCTCAGCATTCTTGAAGTGCATCAAGACAGTCTGGTCTTTTGCCTACATATGGCATTGTTGTGAATGAAGAGAACTGAAGTGTCCCTATTGAAACTGGTAACTAATTTCACTTAAAAATCGTTGTTTCTAGTTGTACATCTTAGTAATGGAATGAACTGACCTGTAACAAATGTAAATTTTGATCCCTGACATTATATAGTGCCTTAAAATATAACTAGATATACATTGAGCAAGAAGTTCAACATATCGCTACATTTCTTCCATTCATACTCTTTGCTCTTCAGTTTTAGCAAATACACTTAATTCTTCATGGTGCAGATTAGAACTATAAAAGAATTTTAAAAGCATTTGAAAGGGGCTTTTGGACATACCAGGAAAAAAGTGCCTTGCACCACCAAATTGCTAATCTGTCAGACAATTAGAAGTCTGTGAATAACTGCCTTAGGCCTAGCCTTTTTGGGGTGGGGGGAAATCAACACAAATATTGTGAAATGGTGCAATGATTTGCTCACATCTACTTACACACCCAAAATTTCCCATGACATTTCTTACACAAAACGTATTATATTTATATTAAGGTCAGTGGAACAGTTCTGCAAGAGTGATAGCAAATGTAATTCCTTTAGTAATTTAAGGATCAGTTACACTAGACATTAAGATTATAGAATTGCCAGGTATCCAGTTTTGAACCGGACAGTCCAGTATTTGAGCTTTCTGTTCAGGAAACAAATTGAGAAAATATAAATGAGAAAATATAAATGTCCAGTATTTTCTAAATAAGAGGTAATGTAGATTGTGATGTAATGTCAAGTGTGTCCGGTATTTTTGCTGAAACCATCCGGCAATCCCACAACCCGATGACAATATACTGCTGGCAATTGGCACAGACAGAGTGACCTCTGGCTTACTAACAAAGCACTGTAATTTGGAGGAGAGGGTAGAATTAAAAAAAAGAGAGAGACAAGAAAGCACCTTCTCCCCTCAATGAAATTATCATCCATTGAACTGAGATAATCCAACACTTGCTGTTAAATTTTAACAACACTGTCAGCTTGATAGTTTAACTTAATCACACAAGCAAGGACCCATATAATTGCTAAGTGGAAAAGGGCAGGACTGGTCTCTGGCTTTAATGTGAACTTTTTTTTTGTTAAAGCCAAGCATGAGGTACTATCATTGACTATGCTGACCAGTATTTATGAAAGAATTTTTATGTTTTGGGTTGCATGTATTTGTTGTGAGATCTATTTTAGTTTTCACATGATTCAGGCTGGAATGACAGGAAAGGAAGAAAATGGGATTTTGTCCAGATGTTTTCAGTAGTCCACCTCTGGGAGCTTGCATTCAAGTTTAGCTTCAGTCATGATTGATATAGGTTGGGAGAATTTTACACAGGATCAGATTAAATTATTTTGGGACCTTATGAAGTATGGAAATTGCCCTCTCCTTAAACTACATGGGCATATGATATACAAGACAACTGCTGCCCCTGGCAAAACTTCACTGTGTTGCTTCCCACCTATAAACTCTTAACAATACACTCCTAACAATGCGATCCCCTGGAAGAGAGGATCTCAACTGGGGGTGGAAGAGTGGTGAAATTTTCAGGGCAGGAGGGAGTGTGCAGCAAAACTTCTGCTTGGTTTATTGGTTGTGGGAGAAGTGGAGGGCCCAACTGTAAGGCCAAACCACCACTCATTCAGGTTTGGCCTAATTACCAAAACTGTTCTGACTGGCCAAATCTGAGTGAGTGGTGTTGCAACTTGGAGCTGGGGCTGACAGAATCAGGGTAGTTTTTTGGGGGTGAGGGTGGGCAGGCTGTTGGCGGTCAATGCCCCCCTGATATGGAGGCTGTATGATGGTGGGCCCATCCACAGCTTGGGAAACAAACAAACAAAAATCAGCCACACCTAATTCTGTTTTAGCCTTCAGAACAGGCTCTTTTATTCCTCTGCTTAACAATGGCAAGAAATAGTGACAAGAGACAAAAGGGACAGTTCTGAACTGGACTGGTACTGCAGGATCCTCTACCACCCAAGTAGCTCAAGGCCCTGTTGCAGACTTCCGCGGCTGCTCAGGAAAGTGTTTTTCTTTCCTGTGTCCCCTTCACTTACAGATCTATGTCCTTACTTATATCTTCCAACTGCAAATGAGAGCCATTAGCTGCTGCTTGCCTGCATCTGCTGGTTCCCAACACCCACTTGTTGGGTTCTCCTTAGGCCAGGTATTGCTGCTCCCTGACTTTGCAAGCCAATAAAGGGGCAGAGCAGAACAGTGCAAGTTCACTTTCATTAATTTGGCATGATTTTATTGGGTACTTGCTGAGAAGACTTAAAGAAAACGGTGGTGTAGGTTAAGTACAGTTTGGAAGCTACAGCTCATTTATCTGTGTTGTGACAAATAGTCTGAAATTTACTGATAGTGTTAATAAGCAGTGAAGAGTACAGCAAATAAATAGCTTCCAGTGTCAAAGAGTTGGACATAAACAAAACAGATTTAAGCAAAATAGACTAAATTCATCTTTGCTGTAACTCCACTAAAGTCAATGAACTACACAGTGGATGAATTTGGCCCAGAATTTTAGAATCATAGTCAGACACCCAGCCACAAAGCAAACAAAATAATGGATCTATGGAGAATGTATTCATCTGCCCTAATGAAAAGTCCTATAGAATTTAAGGGAGAATTATCACCTGTTCGATTTTTTTAATTATTCTATAGAATCCACATATCCTATAGATATGTGGTTCTCTCATAATGAGCATTGGTGGCAGAACCAGGCCTTTAGAAAGGATATTTTTCTTTATGAAATTCTGTAGATGTCTATCACATTTCTACAGAAGCTAATGGTTTAAAATTTCACCTCTGTTAAATTCTGTAGCACTTTTTCATTAGTGATATGAAAGGTTCACCAGTTAACCAGTTAGCATCACCCGTAACGGGTGATGCTTAACAGTTCTGGTTAACTAGTAGTGGCTGGAACAGCTCCCTACCTGCTGTGGACAGGGGACTGCTCCAGCCCTCTGGGGCCCACCACAGACAGGGGCTACTCCAGCTAGGCTGCAGAGAGGGCCCGGGCCCCCCCATCCCTCCTTTAATCAGTTAACTCGTTAAACAATATGTTTAACTGGCTAACCAATTAAACAGGATTTTACATCCCTCTTTTCCATAATGGTTATAAGATGAGTAAATCATTGAATTTGTTATACAAGAGTTAGGATTAATTGCAACTAATGGGTCTGACTTTGGAATCCTTATTCAGGAGAAGCACTTGTTGATATCAATGCATACTTTGGATCCAGGTTAAGAAGAATTTTCATTCAAAATTTTAGGCCAGATTTTAAATGCCCATGTATGTTAGGTGCCTAGATGCCTTTGAAAATTCTACTGGTGTGTGTAAATACCTTTCAAAACTTGGCAATTTGTTTATGTTATCAGGAGTTCCCTTGTCCCTTGCAAATTATATACGGATCTCATGTTATACAGCATGGGTAATTTTGAAGCACTTATCAAATTAAATACAGATAACAGATCACCTATTATTGGTCAATTGTTTTTTTTCTAAATCAGGACTCAATAGGAGTTCTACTTAAAAAAAGACTGCATAGACACTACCTCTAATATAAATACTAATATTATTACTTGTACTAATGCTACATCTAGGGAAAGCCCTCACTGCACTCAGTACTATGAACATTTTGTGTGTTAATTTGTCTTTTCATTATAAAGACAAGAACAAGTAAAAGGACCTTGAATGCACTTTCATAGTCAAGCAAGATTGGTGTGTCTTTAAAAGACTTTGCTGTGTGTATAAATATGAGTTCTGATGCAAAAGTCCTTCCAGAATTAAGCTAAGTGTTATGCTAGAGAGCTATATAGTAATATGTATGCTTAACGTACACACTGATGATGCGTAATGAGTTACTTAAAGTTTGTGAAATGTGTTAATTTGACAGATGAATTGCCAATATTATTCTGTTGATACACAGATGCAAAGTTCAAGGTGGCCTAGGCTAATAAACAGATGGAAAATGTATCTCACACATTTTCTCCAGGCCTGAAAAACAAGCCATTTAGAAGAAGACATCTGGATGTACAAACACTTAGCACAGCAGCATTCAGAGCCCATGAAAACATGGAGCCATAGCTTGGCGTCTAGTTGCTAAGCAACCTACTTCATACATTCAAAACACAGTTGTAAAAGTTGGATCCTCATGCCAACTGATGCTTCTTCTCATTGAAAAACAAAACCGGAGGGGGGAATCTTTCTTCGGGGTTAAAAAAAATTATTTTCTAAAAGCTGTGTCTCTTCTGATTGTTGATCCTTTAACCCTGTTTCATGTTTACATTGTGAGAGCTAACTGAGATTCATTCTGAACCTTCCAACACCATCACATGGAAATAGTATATATCTCAGCACATTCTCTTCAAAAACAGTCCAGGAATGAACATAGTAAGAAAATACCATTTTTTTTTCATTAAGCTAAATACACCTCTAAGGCAAACCCCACAAGTTTAAAATACAGGGCCAGATCCTCAGCTGGTACAAATCAGTGAAGGAATTTATTAAGTTGAATTGAGGTATGCTGATTTATGTCAACTGAGGATATGACAAATAATTGTGTGAAAAGCAAATACCATGCAAACCACAACCAATGATTTTTCTTGGAACATATTTCTGCTTGTTTAGTAATAGTGCAAATTATTTTTCTAGATGAAGGCTAATGTGTCATATGTATGTTATTACTATAATCAGTAAAATCAAATTGAAACTGCAGAAATTATGGTATTTTGCTCTTTGCTGTGAAATTTTCATCTAAAATAAATGTTTAAGATCAGATTCTACCACCATTAATCCCTTTGAACATGAGTAATCTACAGAGTAAAATATGTAATGCAGTCTAGTCCTTAGTGTTCATCTCAAAGTTTAGGACCACAATCTATGCTCCTTATGTGTGTGCAGCATGAATTCCACTGAAATCAATTGTAGTATTTGCAGAGAAATGTACAAGTGACAGAATTTGGCCCAGAATTACTATTCAACATTGATGTCTACAATCAAAAGCAAGAGCAGTCTGATACAATCTGATAGTTTCCTCTCCTTCAGATTTTGATTAGCAAGATGACTCTTAAAATGAGATTTGATACAGCTTTTAACAAACAGGATGGATGGGTTTGAACTGCCACGAGAAAGTGCCTTCTGTATAAGTTTGGGATGACAGAGATGGAGCCTAATATTTCAAGTATTTCGGGCTATAAAAGTAAGACAGGCTTTTTTGTTCCCCTTTCCTCTGGAGCAACTCTTTCAACAAACCATCCAACGAATTTTTTTGGCAGCCTTCTGAGAGGTAGCAAAACAAGACAATTCAAATTTACAGAAACTCCTGTAGTTAATTTCTTACTTAGGAAAGAAAAAAAAACCACTGAGATACGCTTACTGAAGAAGATCATTGTATAAACTATAGTACATGTCCACAGGAGCAGGGATTGGGCCTTTAATTGATTAGGAGACCAATTTTTCACTGTATGGAGAGCCCTGTATTACCTGCTCATCTACAAACTGAGCTGCACTCAGTTAGTGTGGCTTTGTTTACATGTTTTATAATTAAGTCTTATTCTTGTACCATAAGTGCTGTATTACTCCAGATCTAGTGCCATTTTAATTTCATGCTGGAAATACTATATCAAATCACATCAGCTAAATTGGGAAGTCGTATCTCCTTAAGGTGTTATCTACCAATTCATTCTGTTTTCCTAATCTCAATGGGTCAAATTTGTTGTTGGATTAATTTGGTCCAATAGGTGTTGTTTGTTCTTTACTGTGATTACAGGTTGAAACTCTCTGGTCCAGGATTCTCCTGCCAGACCAGGGATGTTCCTGGACCAGAAAGCCCCTAGACTAGGGAGCCCTGGTGGCTGGGAGTGGGGGCCAGCTGGGAACTCAGTGGCCTGGGTCAGCAGCTGAGGCTGACAGTGGAACCCAGACAGTTGCTAAAGGGAAGCCAGGTTGGGACTGGATGCTGATTGCTGAGGGCTAGCAGGAGCGTCTGCTGCCCCAGGTGGAAGGCAGCAGTGGGGCTGGAAATGACCTCCGTTGATCCAGTAAACTTCCTCATTCAGGACTGGTCAGGTCCCGAGTGTGCTGGACCAGGGAGATCCAACTTGAATACACAAATGATGGAAGATGCACTACTGTTAACAAATGTATGTGAAACAGACTATGACAGCAATATAATCTTTCAAGTGGAGATACATTTGGTGATCTAGGGCTAGTCTCTAGTAGCCATGTATCCTGATCATACAAATCCCTAAACACTTGCAGAAACTATTCAAGAGAGGCTCAATTCTGGAATAACCATGGGGTGCTGCAGTCCAGGGAGGCAGTGCACTGCCAGATGCATCAGAGAAACTTGCAAAGCACCTGCACTTATTACACCCAGGTTCAGCTAGCACTACACATAAGATGTGAAAGTTTGGTTTGTTGTTTATTTTTGTAATCATGATGATTCTGTGGTACTGTGAACTGAGCAACTAGTCAGGAAATGATGGTAGAATCCCCATACCACCAAGGTTTGCAATTGTCCTTGTTGCCGTACGGATTAGTGACCTATGTGCCAGCAGAAGTGAAGGTCTGACACCAATCCTGCGGAGGAGGTATGGGGGCTGCAGAATTGGCTATCAAAGAAAGCAAAAGAACAGAGGAGGGAGGAAAAAAACAGGCCAGGGAAGAAAGGAGAGTAATTAACTACTGAAGCAATGTACAAGCGCCAGGATGGATTCTCCAGCCCTCAACATTTTGAAATCAAGATTGTACAGTTTGGTTTTTTTTTCTAAAAGAGACTGTAGGGATTATTTGGGGTGGGACAAAAGTTCTCTAGCCTCTGGAGGGTCAGACTGGATGATCACAACTGGATGATCAGCCTGGCCTTGGAATCTCTGACTCTACACATCACTGTCCCTGCTTGCTGTGGCCTCCTTGTGCTGAGGCCAAGGGCTGCCCTGACCTCAGGCCACCTACCTCCCGGGTGAAGAGGATGGCGGCGTCGTAGTGCTCCTCGTGCTCGTCCTCCAGAGGGTTGTGCTGGTGCTGCCACTTGCAGAAGTTCTTCAGCGTGGTGGCCGCGTTCTTGTTCACCTCCGGCCCCTTCTCCTTCTCGCCCAGCACCACCACCTTCACCACGGCCAGCCGGATGGGGTTCTCGATGCTGGCGTGCCCGTAGAGGCGGGAGGCGATGGTGGCCAGGGTCAGCAGATAGTGCTGCAGGCCCTTGCCGTACTTCTTGGCCATGGAGCCGTCGGCCACCAGCAGCAGCTCCACCTGGCGGGCTCTGGAGATGGAGCGCCTGCTCCTGCCCGCCGCGGGCCGAGGGAGCTAGGGCTGCGCGGGGGGCCAGCTGGCTCGGGGCCGCGGGGCGCTCCTGGCCCCCTTGCAGCCCGCCATCGCCCTCCAGCGGCGGGGGCCGGAGCGGAGCCGCGCGTCTCGCAGCTGGGGCGCGGGGGCACCGTCTGGAAGCTGAAATGGTCCTTGCGGAAGAGGTGCGGGAGCCGGGCGGAGCCGGACCCATAGATCGGCTGCGGGGCCGCCCCCGGGGCCCGGTGCAAGGGCTTCACCGTGTAGCGGGCGTGTTTGACCGCGAAGTAGCCATCCAGCCCCCCGCAAAGGTTAAACACGGCCAGGGACTGGGGGCTGGCGTCCACCGTGCCCCGGTAATAGCAGCGGGACCAGCCGCGGCGGGGATGCTGCCGCCCGCCGTGGTGCCAAGGGGCTTGCGGACCCACCAGCTCGTCCCGCTCCAGGTCCAAGAGGAACCTGCTGCCGCCCGCGTAGAGGAGGTAGCCCACCTTGCCTCCCCCGGAGTAGATCTGGTCAATGTTCTGCACCAGGCCGCTGGTGCGGGGCAGCTGCAGGGGGCCAGGATGCGGGGCGGCTGCTGCTGCTCCGGAAGGCGGCTGGGTTTTATCATAAGCAGGTGCTGCTGCTGTTGTTGCTGTTGGAGCTCCGGTCTTGGCAGCAGCAAAGTGCAACTCTGCAGCCAGCAGCAGGGAAAGAAACTTCAGGACCATATTTGTCTCTCTTAAAAAAAAAAAAAGTCACCCGGTGGAGATCAACACAGGCGCTTAAGAGGAAGGGGAAAATACCTCCCGAGGTGGAAGCAAGTGGGAGGAAATAAAAAAAAAAATGTCAACAAAGGCAGCTCGCGTGTGAACTTTGCGTGTCTCTGCAGGGGAGAGTCAGGAGCACATGGAAGGAGAACACCACAACCTTAAAACAGCTGCCGCTCAGGAGGCAAACAAGTGAGGCTCAGACCCGGCGGGCAGAGAAGTTTGAGCACTTTCCACTCTTCCTCCACTTCTAACTTGTAGTCGCGGCATCAGCAGCAGAGGCAGGGGGATCCGGTACAGATCGGCACTTTCATACGCTCCGGTGATTGCCTTGCCTTCCTTTGCCCCCTTTTGTCTGGAGAGAGGAGAAGAAACACACACGCCAAAAAAAAGGCTCGATCGTCTCCGGTGAAATGGTAAAAAAATGCCCTGGGTTTTGTAAAACAACTTCTCCCTTGCTAATTTTGGTTGTTATCCCCAGTCTGTCGATGTGAACAAGAGGAGAAGGGAGAGAAATGTGAAGATGAGAGGAGGTGGAACAATGAATTTATAGCGGAATGCCATCCTGCAATGGCAATTTCAACAATTCGTCACTGCAGGCTGCCTCTTAAAGGGAGAGCTTCAAAACCACCACTCCCACACTTCCTTCTCATTTAATCAGACATAGAGAGAAACTAGGGGTGGGGGGGTGGGGAAGAGAGAGGGACGGGGGGGAGGAGAAAAAGAATGAGAGAGAGGGACTAAGGGAGGTAGGAGAGAGAGAGAGAGAGGAAGGAGCGAGGGGAGGAGAGAGACTGGAAGAAAATGTTTGTATAAGAAAAACACAAGATTTCCTTTGAATCATTTAAAGTCACAGCGTCACTGTATCTATCTAGGATATTTAATTATGATATTTCACAACTGATCGGGGTTGACTAAGCTTTGCTTACCTCATATTCCCCAATGTTCTTCCCCTACCTTAATTGCTATGTGTGTATTTTTAAGTGGATGAGACAGATTTATGTCTTTTAATGAGGATAGGAAGTTGTTGGGGGCTTTTAGAAGTGATCCTCTCTGCAGAGTGCTGTAAAACACATGGTATATCTCACTTGGCTGGGGTTGTGCAACCAGCAAAAAGGATGAATTGCTCTGTTTAACGGGAAAAAATTAGCAAGCCGGTGTTTTACAGTGACTTACTGCTTCCTGTATTTACTGCAAGGAAATCTCTGAAGGAGGTTTTCCTTGACATTTGACTTTAGAGAGTCTGGTGCATGGGGAAGTTGGGGAGATTCTGCCTCTCTTCTCTGAGCAAGGAGAATTTACCCAGACACAAGAAAATGAAAAACAAAACCTTCCTTCCTTTGTCCACGTGACTGTGATTCTTCTGCACACACGCCTATCATTATTTCAAGCAAGCTGTCATTTAGTCTGGGTGGGCTGTAATTTCCCTCAATTCCCAAGGAGGAGAGAGGGTGGGGAAGAGTTAACTCTTACTTTAACCTTTGGAAGGGTTTCAGATACTTAGATCATCCCCTCACTGCCACACACATACTAACCCCTCTACCCTCCGCCCTAAACCTTGTGCTCCAGCAGGGACACCACAAAGAGAGGATATCCACATTTATTGATGATTTGCTTTTCATCTCACCATAATATATAAAGCCACCATACCCAGCCAAGGTGAATTGTATGATAAACATTACAACAGTTCCTGAGAAGGGAAGGAAGAAGGACTATGCTCTCACAGAATCATAGAAAACTACAACTGGAAGGGACCTCCCTTTGTTGAGGCGGTATTAATTACACTTTGACCATCCTTCATGGAAGTTCATCTAACCTGTTATGCTTGAAGAAGAGGAGGGCACACAGACGTAGGAGGTCATTGCTTCAGTTGTTCCCATTCACCTACCTGATAGAAGGTCAAATAATCTATTTTTGCTTGCACTAATTCAAAGATAAATCATTGCTTGAAGCAAAGGAGTCTGATATGATGCATTTTCTATATGTGTTCTTCGAGCTTTTCCAGACAGCTTTAGGGCTTTTACAAAGGTTCCAAGAGCCCATGCTACTTAGCTTTCCAGTCTTTGCAGGTTAGGACATCTAGATGCCATCTCACTTACACAGGTGTCTAACTTTACATACTGCAAATAATCCATTGATGTTAATGGAATTACTCACAGGAATTATATTTCAGCACATGTGTAAATTCTTTTAGGATCAGGACCATATTATCAGGTGATTAAAAGAATATCAGATTAGGGTTGAATTCAACATTCCTGGAGACTCCTTAAAGAATAGAATACTTCTTTAAATAACCATCTAGACCACGAGTTAACATTTGTAAACCATTTAGAACACAAATATTAGTGCTAAGTAATGTAACTGACATATCTCTCAGTTTACATGGTATCATTCAGTGATAATAGTCCAGAATGAGAGTTCAAAAATGAAAGTTTGCATCCATACATTTTTCTATGCAATCCTTCATATTCCTCGAGATACTAGTACTTGGATTTAGTAGTTAATTTCTCAGGGACCGGACCGGATGTTCCTTATTCTGTGTTACAGTAATATGCAAAGTTCCGAAATTCTTGGCTGTGAATGGTAGTCTACATTATTAGAACTCTGCATGGATACAAAACTTATATCCACATGTGATCTGCAAAATGATCTGTGGATAGCCACATCCATGGATGCCAATATCCATGGTTATAAAGCAGATATCACAGATTTTCAGGGCTTTTGATATAAAATTTGGGTCTGCATCCAGCTGCGATTGGCAAAATTGGTCCATGTTTATCTGCATTCTCGGGTGTGGAAATCTGTGGATTTGCAGCGCTCTGTACATTATTCTTCAGGAGTGACCACTTTGAACTTTGGAGTTCTTGAACTACTTGCCAGAGGAGGTCAATATTTTATGAATTTTGTAATTTTATTGAAAGTTAACAATTTCATGATACTTTAAATATGACCAGTTGCAGAATGATAGAAATGTTTATAATTTTTGACATTAAAAAAAGAATGGCTTCAGTGATTTTAGTCAGGAGGAGACCTATTCAACCCCAATAAAGTCTTTTCTTATTTACTTTAGTTGGAGCTGGATTGGGTGCTTCGTACTTATTTAGCACTAATCTGAACCCTCAAAATACCTTTAGGAGATGGGCTAATCATGAGACGGATGATAAAGGATGTAGTTTGAATAACCACCGCAGAACTCTTATTAATAGTAAAACTTAAAAAACAACAAATAGTCTAGTAGCACCTTAGGGTTCATCTAGACTACGCTGAAGTTTCGAAACAGGATATGCAAATTCCCTGGGAATTTGCATATCTTCCAATCTCACTTTCGAAAGTGGAAATAGTCGGAGCTTTCAAAAGTGAAAGTAGTCGAGATGCATTTTTTTTGGCTAGCCCCCTCCCCCTTATTGAAAAGCCACATAAACCTCATTTTTTGAGGAAGAGTGGCTTTTCGAAAAAGGGGCCGGGGTTGCCAAAACCGCATCCCAACTACTTTCATTTTCGAAAGCTCTGCTTTAGAAAGTGAGATCGGAAGAAGATATGCAAATTCCCACGTAGTCTAGACGAGCCCTTAAAGACTCCTTCAGAAGTGGGTGGTGCCCACGAAAAGCTCATGATACCATCTACATGTTTTGTTAGTCTTTAACGTGCTACTAGACTATTTGTTGTTTTTTAAGTTTTTCCTGTTAGGTATGTCTAGACTACATGGCTCCGTCGACGGAGCCATGTAAACTAGTTTACCCGGCATAGGCAAAGAAGCGGGGATTTAAATAATCCCCGCTTCATTAAAATAAACATGGCCACTGCGCTGTGCCGGCGATCAGCTGATCCGGCACAGCGGCAACAGCGGATCTGTCGGCTGGGAAGCCTTTGCCGACCGATCCTGTAAACCTCGTTTCACGAGGCATAAAGGATCGGTCGGCAAAGGCTTCCCTGCCGACAGATCGCGTCTGCTGTGCTGTGCCGGATCAGCTGATCGTTGGCACAGCGCGGCGCCATGTTTATTTTAATGAAGCGGATTGTTTAAATCGCTTCTTTGCCTATGCCGGTAACTAGTTTACATGGCTCCGTCGGCCATGACTGTCTAGACATACCCTTACAGACTAACTCAGCTACCCCTCTGAAGTTCTTGATACCATCTACATGTTTTGTTAGTCTTTAAAGTGCTACCATACTATTTATTGTTTTTTAAGTTTATCCTGTACAGACTAACTCAGTTACCCCTATTAAGTTCTTATTAATATTGTTAGTTCTCAAAGAAAGGAAACACATGACTGAGGAGACCAATGTAATCTTCTTTTACATTATATTACAATTCTAACTGCCTTGTTATAGCCCAGGAAAAAGAGAAAATGATTGTTTGTGTTATTGTTTATCCATTCTGATGCCCTTGATTGTCCTACAGCTAGAGAAACTCATCTACATTTTAACGTATAGAAGAGACCATATTACCTAGAAAGTCTCAAAGAAGCTCATAACAGACTTTTCCAAAGAAACTGTATTGGAGAGCTCTACTATTTACATTTCAGAACTGTAATAATTCTACAATGTGATAACTGAAGGCTCATTCAGTTATGCCTTTTATTCACAGAATTTTCAATTCTCTGTAAGCCACTTCACATAGTCATCTTTTCTCTATATTTTGCCTCCTTAGCCCCTTTTTACAGTGTCTCCTTTCATCTAGAAAGCCTGATAGCACTTCTCAAATTGTGGATAGTACTAAATCCTTGTCAAACAGTTCTGACCTGGAAATCACAGTGCTGACCTTTCCCATCTGAAAGACACAGGGCTACAAATCCTCGATTAGATCTAAAGCAAAACACAAGTATTTAAATACTTTAGACCAATTTTAACAGTGGTTTAAACAGACCCAGTCCTATTCACTATGGTGCAGCTGGAGTTGCTTACATTAAGGATGTATCTCACCCTTTGTCTGTTGACCAAGAAAAAGCTTAGAATCGTTCTGATAAATTTGTACATGTAGCATGTGATTTCTAATTAAAAGGGTTTTGTTGCATCGGAAATACTTCACCGTGAAGTAGCAAGTCAAATTATTAAGGATTTCCCTCCCTATCATTGAACAACTTAGGCTACCTGTATTTCTTGAGAGGACAGATATTTAATTTCAGAGATTCCAAGACCAGAAGGAACTGCTGTGATCATTTAGCCTGACTTCCTGTACAGCACAGACCATAGAACTTTCCCCCAAAATAATTCCTAGAGCATATCCTTTAGAACCACCCCCTGCATCTTGATTTAAAAATCGTTATTGAGGGAGATTTCACTATGACCCTTAGAAAATGCTGATATGATGTTAATCCATTTAGCTGCTCTTCCCTCAGAAATCTTTTTATAATATATCCTTGTCTTATTATTGCTTTGGAGGTTTACAGTCTTATTAACAGAGATGGGCCTGAATTAAAACCATGGAACTGAAGTATCAAAAACAATGTATCATTAATCTGTATATATTTTATTGTATTTATATCTCCAATGGGTCATTTTTAATCTAAGGTGGTGGTAAATCTGTTTCTTGTGTTAGTCAAGTGTGGGATTATTATTTCCATTTGTTTCTCCTTTTCACATATTCATATTAAACTCATAGTCCTAACATTTTTCTTTTCCTTTATTGATTTTCAGGAGAACTCCCCATAAGAAAGTCTACAAAGGAGAATAAATAGCGCCATATAAAAATGCTCTATTGGTCTTCATAGCTCAGTAGCATAGTTATAACCATGACTTCAAAGGCAAAATAAACTCCATAATGCACCTATATGTGTAATATCATAACAAAATATTTTTTTCTGATTCCAACTAATTAGTGTACGCTGTAAAGCATAAAGACAGAGCTTCTTTCATTTTATTCTGGGCACTGTTGCTATTCTTATTGTCTTTTTAATGCTTTGAATTTTATTAATTTATTATAGAATAATATATTTACATAATGCCTTTTAACCAGAAATGTTTTACAAATTAATTGCAGCCTCATGTGGTTTGGAATAGGGTAGTTGTTAAACACCACACACCAGTAGAGCTCAACAATTTAAAACAGGAAGTGAAAAAATTTAGAGCTGAATGTGATCCATTAGTTTTTGTAATCACAGTCTGGTCCTGCAAATACTAAAGTCCCTGAATAATTTTACTCATGTGAATAGCTCCACTGTGTAATTCATTTCAGGACAAATGTTGACAGTGGACTATAACTAATAGTAGAAAGATATTATATTGGAAAATTAAGTATCAACTATTGGTTCAGTAGTAAAAGGGTACAGCAAGTCAAGTGGAACTACTCACACACTATTAACTCACTGTTACATGCTTCAGTGTTCTCAAGATTAGACCCATTCATTTATTCTTTGAAGAGATTACTGTGGGATGGTCTATTACAAGTTTGTTTTTTAATGTCATGAATTGTTTTTTCCCTTTAGAGCAATTTCTGTGATATTAGTTTTGTATATGCTTGATAAGTCTTTTTGCTTTTTTTGTGATAAGAAGTTTCATATATTAAAATCCACGTGTAGATCGGCCAATATCTAAAGAAAGTCTTCACACTCTTATGGCACCTGCATTATTTTCTCTCTCAAACAGTGACATGTTGAAACAGTAATTCAGTTCTGCCTCTTTGACTGTGGTGAAACACAGCAGTTCTGATTTTCCAGTGCCCAAAACCTTCTGTAGCTATTTACACTACTGCTAATGCTGCCATTCTGGCTTAATTTTAAACATTTTATTATTTGCAATAGTTATACCATATTTTGGTTCTTTTTATGATTTTCAATTGAACAATAATTAAGAAGAGAATACAGACAAGTCCTTTCGGAAGGGAAAAAGTGCAGATAACTTTCCATCTATGGAAACCTCTCCCTTATGCTCCCTTACTTGTACTCAAGGCTAAGTGTAAAGATTTCTTACGCAGCCCAGTCTGTCCTTCACCATTTTAACCACCCTTCTTCATTCTTTCCTTCCTTGGGAATAATATTTTTTTAACACTAAGAATAGCTGAAATCCCTAATTCACTGGAGGGGGAATATTTTAATTATTAATTGTGTAAAAATTATAAAACCCTACTGTTTTTAATGCAAAGATCAATCCAAATCCAGATGTTTTTACGATAGGCATTTTAGAAATTTTAAAAATAATATAATCAGAAACACAACATACAGACTCCTCGACGCTTTTGCAGATTCAGACTAACACGGCTACCCCTCTGATACTTAACATACAGACAGCATTAAGAAAATTTTCCCATCTACACGCAAGCTGTTTTGAGTGCCAGTCCTGTACCATATCAGTTACAACACCTTTTTTCCCTACAAGATACCTACACAGAGCCCAGTTCAGCATTCCTTGCAAATCTAAGTCTCCCATTAACTTCAATCGACAGTTTGGATGTACACAGTAAGCAAGATCAGGCCCATAAGTAATAGCTGGGCACATAATCCTTCCCTCCCCCTTCTTAAAAATCTACAAGTAATACTTTGTAGCCTTTGAAATAAAAATCCATCATGGCAACTTATTGAACTGGTCAGTAATTTTAACAATCCAAGCATACAGACCTTATTTTTTAGTCCATTTGTTTTAAACATTTCTTAGGAAAACACATTAAAACTAATTGAGCACTTTTCATGTAATGTGCTCATTATTAAAAGAAATAGGCGATAAGATCATTTTTCAAACAGTTCTAAGAAATGTGCTTTAATGAGGACTAAGCGAGTCAGGGTTTGTAGTGGGACATACAGCCCTTCAACTATAGGTTGCTAGGCTGGGGTTTTCAGAAGCACCTGACACAGGAAGGCAAGTTCTAAGTCATTAAGGGCTTTTGAAAATTCTACCACTGGTTTATATTTAGCCATATTTGATAGTAACTAAAAATTGTTACCAGAAGCTGCTGATATTTAGTTATTACCATCTGATACTGAAATGGGTTTGTGGGCGTGGTCCAATCTCTAGTGAATAAATAAGCCGTTGCCACAGTTGGCACGGGGCTGTATCCGTACTGGCAATCTCAGCAGACAGACCAAAGATTGAATACATCTGGAGATTGACCTAATATCTTCTCACCCACCCTGCACATGGGTGGAGGCAATATAGAAAAGCTTGCATTCCATCTGCCTGTGTTCTACTTTGTTTACAGAGAAAGGACTTTAGTTTCCAAGATTGCCAGTTCACCATTTTTTGTAAGCCCTGACTTATTTGTAATGTTATTTTAAATTAAGAGACTATATTTGCCTTATAAAGCATTGAGATTGAACAGTTAAAATAGATTAAGTACCATCACAGTGAAGAGCAATAAACTGGCACAATTTCATGAGCATCACAATTGTCCAGTTATTTCTTTCATGGTTCTGAAAAGTAATAGATAACCACTTGTTTTTATTGTAACTGAATTTAGTATTCCAAGATAAACTTATTTGATTACAAATAGATCAGCATTTACAGACAGCTGTTCCTTAGTAAGGAAAGCTAAGTCTTGGTGTGGAGTGCTATAACTTTAAGGGGACATGTTTTACTTTTTTCTTTATAGTCAATGACATCTTCCTCAACTATAGCCATGTGGGAAGCAAAGGAGACGCCTTTGGCTTAGGCCTTATGTTTTTGTAAGTGGTGTGTGTAAGTAACATAGCATGTGTCTAACAGCTTCAGCAGGCTGAAAATTCTATATTTGACATCAGTTTCATTTAGCCTCTAAGCACTAAGGGAGTAGGTCATGTGGGACATGGGGTTAATGCTGGTTGAGCAAAATGTAAATGCTTTTATTGTTGTATTACAGTGACAGAAGGATGCTATGAATTTGCCAGCACAAAATAGCATAAAAATTAGGAAGCTGCGTTGAGGCCTGGCTGTAAATCAAGTTCAGTAAATCCACTTCTGGGGAAGGGAAAAAAAAGTTAGTGTGACTGACTATAAAATTAATCATGCAGTATAGTATCACATCATATAGTATGTCATTTACTTCCATAATATGATCCAATTTAATTGACATCTCACACACTGCATCCAATTCAAATTTCTCTATTGGCAGTATGATATTTTGTTCTGTGTCCGAAGGAACATTCTCTGCTCTGTCCACTCAGAACTGTACACGGAGGTAAGGGGGGTTAGGAGGGCTAGTAAAAGAAGACCTAAATGACAAACTTCCTCTTTGTTAACCAGAGGCATAGCGGGGGTGTTATGCGCCTGGAGGCAAAGGAAAAATTTGCACCCCCTCCCTGCCGCCATTGCATGGCGGGGCCCCAGACCTGGCGCATGGCTGAGCCAGACCCTGGGAGGAGACGTGGGGAACTTGTACCGTGTCTTCCCCTGCCCCCTCCAGTTTGGGGCCGGGCTCCTGCATTCATTAACCCACCGGCGGAGATGGAGGAGGGTCGGGTTGGGGTGGAGAGGAGGCTCTAGCCAGCAGCAGCAGGCGGAGGAGGAGCAGGCGAGCCGAGGGATGACAGGGGAAGAGAAGGGGGACTAAATTGGCACCCGCCCCAGCATGGCGCCCGAGGACAACTGCCCCCCTCTGCCCTCTCCTCACTACGCCACTGTTGTTAACCTAGACTCACATCTTGAAACAGTCCAGGTTCTCTCACCTTCCTGCCTCTGATGCAACTGCTAAATTCACAAGCCATAAAATAACACAAATAATCATGACTCTTGAACCTAATATGAATTTTGTTTAAAACATATGTTGGGTGGAGGCAGCAGTCTGCAGGAAGTATCAGATGCTGCTGCTGGACCCTTATCCGTTTTCTCTGAACAGCAGCAAGTTAAGAAGAAGAAGGGTAAAATGTTAAATTTTCCTTGTAAAAATGACATTAAATTATAAGGATACACATTAAAACTACAAGATATAAACATGATGTATTCTACAGCTGTTTCTTCAGCAGACTGGAAGGACTGAAAAACTCTAGAGGCTATTTTGTGTGAGGAGCAGCAGACATTTAATTAATCTCAGTTCCAGAGTTTAACAGCCAAATAGCCAATATGTGGTTTTTTAACATCTCTCATCTAGTTAACATAACATCTGTGGCACAAAAACAGAACTTAAATAAATCCAAGTATATTTTTAAAACTTCCTACTTTTAATTTTTAAATGGTTTTCTAAAGACTTGAACATTCAACTCCTTTCCCCCTTATTCACAAGCTTACCCATTCAGTCACTGATAAGTCTTACCATTTAAATGGGGCCATGTCACGAAAGAGGGAGTTAAAAACTGATTTAGCTTTCAATTAATTCAACAAAAAATCTACCTCCTAGCATTTCCACAATTTTGGGTATATTCTTGAACATACACTGAAGCCTCAATACTAGTACTTTATTACACAATACACGTCAAAGGATTTTTAAAACAATTGGGCAGATTCTCAGCTGGTGTAAATTGATGTAACTTCATACAGGGAACAGTTGGAAGCATATTTCTGTGGATTTACACTAGTAGAGGGTTTCATACTGTAAATGATATTTCTGGTACCTGAGGCTGAAGTCTTTTTCTATGTTATCAGAGACAAACTAGAAAATATGCTTCTCTATACTTCAAAGGTAGAACTGAAGAAGTCATTAAATATAAATTTAAAACAATTCTATTACTACATCTTACCTGGCAGTAATACACACAAAGCATCACTTAAGTGATTAAGTTCTGATTGCTGTATGCACACATTTTCCATCTCAATTCTGGTTCCCCTTAATCTAGCAGAGAGAGAACTTTGCAGGTCTTCTGAAACAGCAGTCAGAGAAGAGCATTCTCAGATGGGGCTGATGTTTCGCACATGTTTTCATATATTTTATTCTTCCTCCCAGAAAGAGTAGTATCTATAATATATGCTGGACTTGTTGGAGGACACCACTAGTCAAAACACAGACTCGGTGTAATGTTGCTTCTGCCGCTAACATGCTCTCATTTTGGTGCAGTTTCCATGCTGGCCTAGAATTTGTGCAAAAGTTTTGTGTTGTACCGAAGCAAAGTAAACAAACAATTGCCAATAGGCATCAGAAACACATTTAGGGTATGTCTAGACTACACCTCTCTGTCGACAGAGAGATGTAGATTAGGCATGTCGAAATTGCTAATGAAGCAGGGATTTAAATACCCCGTGCTTCATTAGCATAAACATGGCCACCGCTTTTTTTTTAAATGGAGCTTTTTGACCCCGGCAGTCTAGGCGCTGATCTGTCAAAAATAAACCCTTTTTGACAGATCCTGTATTCCTCAAAAAATGAGGTTTACAGGATCTGTCGAAAAAGGGTTTATTTTTGACAGATCCGCGTCTAGTCTGCCGTTTTTTTCCAAAAAGCTCTGTTTCAAAAAAAAGTGGTGGCCATGTTTATGCTAATGAAGCACAGGATATTTAAATCCCTGCTTCATTAGCAATTTCGACGTGCCTAATCTACATCTCTCTGTCAACAGAGAGGTGTAGTCTAGACACAGCCTTAGAGAAAAAAAGGGTGGAGTGCCAGCTGAATGCTGAAGTACTAATATTTTCAGTTGCAACATCTCAAACACTTTTGTAAAGTAGGATACTATTCATATGATAAAAAGAAACAAATGAAGTCATTCTGTGTGTCTTTTGTCATTAATAGCAAAAATTATAGACCTTAATTATAACATTCATCCTTATGCAAATAACCAGGGGGTATATGCACCACACAGATAATCACTAAATCCTTATTTTGAGGGCTTAAATGGAACTCTAGAGTTGTACATGGCTTATATTGGCCTGTGAACAGGGATAAAATTCACCTTAAAATAAGAAAAAGTGTAAGTCACATCACAGCTGCAATATTCATTTCTGGAACAAACCCAGCTGGTCTTATCCAAGCTACTACAGACAAGCAGTTTAAGTTTTTCCAGTTTCTAATGACAATACAGTCAACTGGAGTCAGTTGGCCATCTTCCACTGAGAGCAAAACTCTCTTTGTACTTAATATCTCCCTGAAATAAAAGTGGTATAAGAGAAGGCTGTCTTTTTATTAATTATTTTTATTATTTATTGGTTCAGTACACCAAAAAAAGTTTAATCCAGGGGGTTGCAGTGCAGGGAAAACTACACAATGTGCAGCACATCTTGTTGCACCATTTTTATGCCACCTCTGTAATAGCAACCAAACTGGTAACAACTTGAGGCACTCATTTTCTTGAGGTGAGGTGCAATCATGTGCCCAATATTTCACTCTGGGTTTCCATTGCAGTGACTGAAACCGTGGAACTTCTCGTGTATTCATGAATTTCTTCCAGGCCATTTCCTCCATGATGTAAGGGGGCTTAGAGGAAAGGATAGCAGTCTCCCACCCCTGAGTGCACCTGAAAAATTACATCATACTATATTGTACTACAGGAAATAATTTCTCTCTGACCCCAGCTAGAGACCAATGTTTGTTGTGAAATGTGAGGCTTGATAGGTTTCAACAACTATCCCATTCATTTGTAAAGTGAAAAACTGACCACCAAGTAGGTGTATCGTCTGTGCAAGCCCGCAGCTTGATATAGAGAAGTGCTGAACACCTACAGTTCCCATGGAAATCCAAAAGTAGTGGGTGCTCAGCACCTCTGAAGATCAACTCCCAGGTTGTTAATTAATTCCCATCACATAGAAGAAGTCTCTGGCAGAAACCTCATGAACTTCAATGGAAGTATGATCTCCCATTTCTCCTCTCTTTCTCAGATCTTGGAGTTTGTCAGTTTTGGATGTGATCTTGCATCTCAATCACTAGCTCTGAGTCAGATTCATCTGATTCACAAGACATTATAAGGCATGTGTACATGGGGTCAATGGCAGTCTGTCTTTCAATATTACTGTAAAATTAAAGATATGAGGAGAATACAAAATAAAGCAAAAACCCCGCTCTGAGACTATCCATACTTCTGCTTATCCAGCGTCCTAAACTTTTTAACCAGTAAACATTTAAAAGATATTTCTTAAATTCTCCCTTGAACTTCTCTCTAGCTCCGAGAATTTCCCCAGCCCTCTGCTCCCACTCTATTTCTCTGTATTATCTTTTGTGTCTTCAGATTGTTTTAAAGGAACATTTTGTTATTTACATTTCAAGGTAACCACCCAGGCCTGCCAATGGGGGTGGGGAAAGTTGCCTTGGGGCTTGGCAAGTCAAAAGGGCCCGTGGTTCCCTGCCAGTGCTACTGCGGCAGCAGTCAGAGCCTTGACCCTTTAAATCACAGCCAGAATGCCACATGGCATGCTCTGGGCAGTGCTAAGTGCTGACTGGGGATGGCAGGGGTCGTGGCATGGTGCACTCTGAAGGCTGGCTGCTTCCAGCCCCATCCCCTCCGCCCAAGGCCCTGCACCTTTCGGAAGCATGGAGCTGCCTCCCACGGCTGGCCTTTTCCAGGGCCCCTGTAAGTCTGTCAGCTCCCCTGAAATCACCACCAATCAATCAATCAATCAATAAGAAAAAGTATTTGCCAACCAGTTTCTGTGTTCTCCAGTGTGAGCTGAAAAATATGCATACTGAGCCATGTCAGTGAGAAGCATGATCTTCCATGTCTCATAAAATCTCATCCATTCCATTTGTAAAGTATCTATTGTCCTTTGTGCAGTATAAGAGTTCACAACTTTAAAACCTGGAAACCATATGGCAACATATTTGTATACAAATCTGGGAAAAATGATCAGTTTGGGCACCTGGTTAATAGTGTTGCCAGGTATCCGGTTTTGAACCAGACAGTCCAGTATTTGAGCTTTCTGTTTGGGAAACAAATTGAGAAAATATAAATGTCCGGTATTTTCTAAAGATGTAATGTAGATTGTGATGTAATGTCAAGTGTGTCTGGTATTTTTGTTGAAACCATCTGGCAACCCTACTGGTTAACTGTATGACCCCAGATGCAGTTATATAACTTGTGCTGAGTTTTTTGTTATATTTGCCATGCACACTGCAACTTTAAATCAGCAAACTGTGGGCCCAGTTTGTGGTGTCCTGTACCTTGTTCAGTTATTTATGCCCCATGAATAGTCAGTATGACTGTAGAATGCTGTTGTTCTGATTTGGTAGCATTCCACAATCGCTTTGCACTGGTTTGAATGATTACGTAAAATGCAGGACAATGATGAATCAGGCCTTTAATTGTCAAGAAATGGCTGTATCTTTAGACTGTAGCATACAGATGGAATTATACTGACAGGAAATAACGTATGGGATTGGTCCTAAAGTTTGGTTCAAAATATCAGGATGCATTTTTGGGGCTAAATCCTAATCTGATGTAAATACATAGCTTTTAAAACCAGAAGAGACTATTGTGATCATTTAAGCTGATCACATTAACATAAGCTATAACACTTACTTAAATTAGTTCCTGTTGAAACAACAACATATTTTTTTAGAAAAGCATCCAATATTGATTTAAAGATTTCCAGTGATGGAGAATCCACCTCAACCCTTAGTAAGTTGTTCCAGTGGTCCGTGACCCTCACTATTTGAGTATAAATTTGGCTAGTTTCATCTTCCAGCTATGATGCCTTGTTATATCTTTGTTTGCTATTTTGAAAAACCTTGTATTATCAAATTTCTTTTCTCCATGTAGGTACTGATAGATTGCGATCAAGTCACCTCTTAAACTTCTCTTTAATAGGTAAATAGATTGAGTTAATTGAGTGTTTCACTATTAGGCATGTTTTCCAATCTATAATCATTGGCTTGTCTCTGAACTGTTTCCAATTTTGCAACATTCTTCTTGAATCGTGGAAAGACAAACTGGACTCAGTATTCCAGTAGCAGTTGCACCCACTCCAGATTTTATTCCAGTGTAGATGTACCCTTTGTTGCTACCCTGATTTTAACAAAGGAGTAAAATGAGGCCCAGAACAGTCAAGTGATTTGCTCAAAGGCACATAGAATGTCAGTGTCACATCCAGGAACAGAATAAATGGACTCATCTCAAACATGTATGAGCCACTGGTATCTAAGACTTTGTCTACACTGCAGGGTTTTTGCGCAAGAAGCTTTTTGTGAAAGAGATCTTCCGCCAAAACGTCTTGCGCAAAAGCGCTTCCACACCTCAAAAGCGCATCACAAAAGAGATGTGCTTTTGCGCAAGAGAGCGTTCACACTGCATGGACACTCTTGCACAAGAAAGCTCTGATTGCCATTAACAGAATGGCTATCAGAGCACCCGTGCTTTTTCTGATAGGCTCTTTTTGTGTAAGAAACCGCTACGGAGCAACCACACATGCCTTTTTGCGCAAGAACTGTAGCGCAAAAAGGAGTTATTCCTCATGCGGGGAGGAATAACTCTACCGGAAAAAGCCCTCTGTCCTGTCGATTTACTGTAATTTTTTTTTGGACCAAAAATGCGCTTGAGGCGTGGACGCTCCGCTGGGTTTTGCGCAAAAACCTTGTAGTATAGACATAGCCTGAGTGTGAAAATACGTCCGTTAAGATCATCTGCTTCACATACCTTGGATTTGACTCCTTTATATATTTTTCTGAAAGCAGTGACTTGCATTGGGCCTTAGGCAAAATTCCAGAGCAAACAGACACTGTTGGCACTGCAAACACCACATAAAATTGGAGCTCTGCTGGTATTAATTATGGTGAGATGTGAACACCTTCCATTCATGTGATCTTATGCATTCCAGTAAATCCTGTCTTTATTTTGAATGTGATACTCTCATTGCAGGTAAAAATGCATTGTGTGTATGTACAAGCACACATGCATGCATATGTGGTGGTGACATTTTCATTTAATTAACACGTGTAAAAGCAAGTCTCTTTCATTCTCCATCCTCTCGGTTTGCTGGGTTACAGAGAAACCAGAGGAGATCCTTCAGCCACAGCATGTGTACAGTTTTTAGCATTCTAAACATGTACTAATAACATGAATTTTGGTAAAGAAATCCAATAGTTTTGAGCTGTCTGCAGCAGAATTCCATCCGACTGACTTGGGGAATTCCAGGATGGTGGATTTTGTAGTGATGTTTCCAGAGCCACCTGCATCTGTATTAAAGCTTGCAAAATGCTTCTTTAAAATTTGAATACATCTCTCCCACCTACACAGTTACAACCAAAGGAATATTTCAGAGCATCCTATGTACTTTTGTACATATCTGAGAACATCAAAGCCCTTTACAAAGACAAGGTGGTGAGGTAATATCTTCTCTTGAACTAACTTCTGAGCTTGTCCCTCTCACTAACAGAAGTTGGTCCAAAAAAAGATATTACTTCACCTACCTTGTCTCTCCAACATCCTGGGACCAACATGACTACAACTACATGGCAAACAGCCTTTCATAGCTGTAAGGTGAGGTGATGCACACCTGTGCGCTGAGGGTGTTGCAGTTACGCTGGTCTTATGGCATCTTTGGCAACATTTTGTGTGAGAAAGGAAAGAGATCTCCTAGAGTTCCTTGGTTCATGGGATAGTGCATCAATGTCTACTTTCAGTCAGTTCACACAGCACACTCCCTCTTAGCGGACGTGGTTAGCACAGTAGGAGACAGAGCTGTAGGGAGATGTACATTTAAAAGGCTCTGGCAAGAGCTAGTCAGAACAAGTTATGTTCAGCAGAGGATGGCAGTGCTGATCAGTTAGAATCCAGATACCACATAAAGCAGAACTGTCAAAACTCCTTGTCTCAGAGTAATCTCTGAACCCTACAAAACCATCGCTTTGCCTACACCTTGTGTCCCTTGGGAGGCATCACAGCAGCAGCCATGCACTCTTCTGAGCACAGAGAATTAAATTCTATCTAGTTCTCCAATGGGCAATGAAGTTTTACTCCCTCTCCCTCACTGCATGCTTCTATTGGCTGCCTGGGCAGAATCTAGCTCTTAATTAACTCTCACAAGATCCCTTTATTACTATCCTGATTTTACCGAGGAATACATGAGGCCCACAGCACTCAAGTAATTTCTCCAAGGTTACACAGCCTCTTGTGGTCACATCCAGGACTAGAATAAAAGACTCCAGTCCTAGAACACAGCTATTGTCTCCACACTATAATATCAGCCCCTTTGCTTCACTTTGCTAAATACCACGCTTTAGCTTTTTCACTCCTCAATCCTCTCCTACCAGAGGAACAAGTCTAGGTATTTCTTGATTTGAACACTCGTCACCTCAGCTTTCAACCCTAGTAACTTATTCCATATGCGCACTAACATTTATGTGGCGTAGTCCTGCCACATTCCCTATTTATTTCCAATGCCTAGAAACAGATGGATAAACAAAGCATGGAATCTCTGTGTGGGACTGCACCTGATTTTTGTTTGAAATCCACACACATTTTGGATCTAATTAGGATAATTTAAAATAATGAAATATTATCATAAAACCTCTCGTCTCCAGACAAAATCAAACATGGATGCATTCTGGATCAGGGTATAAACTAATTTGGTGATAAGATTGCTTGTGTTTTGCTCTAAGACTTAGAAAGCCACACAGCATTTTAAAAGGTGTCTTCTTGTGCATTATGCACTTATCTTATTGATTTGGAATATAACCAAGTTTTTACTGAAATTTAAAGTCATCATTTCCCCATTTATTTCACAGGCTTTTCCCTCCCCATTCAAGATACTGTCTGTGTAATGTCTGCCGAACTGAATAGGAAATAAAAATCTCTTCTTACAGTTAAAACAAACACCTCACCACTTTTTCCAAGAGATCAGGTCACCAAGATGTCTGGAAGTTTAATGCCGGTCTTTCATGTTGATACACTCCATGCCTTTGAAAATTGTCTGTGAAAATGATTATAATATTGAAAATAAAGGAAACCTACCTATTCCCTTGAAGAGAGGCAGACATTAAAAGGACATGGAATTATAATACAACAATCTGAGCCTGGGAGATATGGTATTTTACTAATACAGGTGATTAACATTATCTGGCAGTATGTTCAACCTACATTTTTTTCCCTCCACCTAAGCCTCTGACTCACTCCACTAAGAAAACAACACTGAAAAGCACTGGGCAAGTTGTGTGACCTTTCAACATGTTTGTTACACTCTGTCCTTTCCAAATCTTCTGCATCAAACTTGCAGTTGTTTTAATAACATGTCAATAGCAGGTGCTGTCTTTGGAATCCGGTTTCTACTGCTCAGATGCTTCATCACAGGCTTTTAGTGTTCCCTGTTCAGGAGAATGAAATAGTGTGGCCTACCACCACCCTGTTTACATGGTTGCCTTTCTATTTCTGATCACTAGCAGGTTGTTTGTGCACTGCCCGTGTCTCTCAAGGAGAGTGGTTGTGGCTGCCATGGGCTTAAGCTCTCTTCTCTTTGGCCAGCAGTTAGCCTGGAAGTTCTGCCCTGGCTTACTGCTTCAAAGGAAGCAGAGATAAGATGGAATGTTCTCTTTGTTAGAGAGTGAATGGACAAGTGAGAAAGGAACTTTGTTGAGAACAGAGTAGCCAATAGCATCTGTACCAGCACCTGGACTGTTCTAGTCATTACTGATCTGGAAAAGGGGGAGAACAGTGAAGTGGCAGAGTTTGCAGATGATACAAAATTATTCAAGACAGTTAAGTCCAAAGCTGACCACGAAGGGTTACAGGAGATCTCACAAAACAGGGTGACTGGACAATGAAATGGCAGATGAAATTCAACATTGATAAATGCAAAGTTAGGCACATTCAGAAACATAATCCCAACTATATGTATAAAATAATGAGCTGTAAATTAAGCACTGCCACCGAAGAAAGAGATCTTGGAATCACTGCAGGTAGGTCTCTAAAAATTTCTTCTCAGTGTGCAGCAGTGATTACAAAAGGTAACACTATGTTAGGAATTATTAGGAAAGGGATAGAGAATAAGACAGAAAATATCATAATGCCACTGTATATATGCATGGTATGTCCCTCACCTTGGATATAGTGGGCAGTTCTGGTCACCCCATTTCAAAAAGAATATAATAGTACTAGAAAAGTTGCAGAGTAGATCAACAAAAATGGTTAGGATTATGGAATGGTTTCCATATGAGGAAAGTCTAAAAAAAAATTAGGGCTTTTCATCTTAGAAAAGAGATAACCAGTGGGTGGGGGATATGATGGAGTCTATAAAATCACAAACACTGTGGAAAAAGTGAATAGAAAAGTGTTATTTACTCTTTCACATAACACAAATGAACAGGCAACAGGTTTAATACAAACAAGAGGAAGAACCAGTACTTTTTCACATAACTCACCAAGGGAACTCATTGCCCTAGGATGACAAAAATATAGAAGGTTTTTTTTAAAAAAAGAGTAGGATAAATTAATTCCATCAATACTGTTAGTCAAGATTATCAGGGATGCACAACCTCATGCTTAGGACAACTCTAATGCTCTGATTACCAAAAGCCAGTAGTGGAAGACAGGGAGGCTCATTCCACAATTGTCTCATTCTATATAGTCTCCCTGAAGCTCTGGCATGGACCATTGTCAGAGACTGTCTACTGGGCAAGATAGAACATGGTCTGACCCAGATGGCAGCAGACTTGAGTTCTTATGATGGTAGTATAAAATGGCCTTACAAAATGGAGAAGACTTTTGAGGGCAATGACCACAACTTTGTTTGGGAAACCAGGACCTTCTCTTGCACAGCATAAAAACAATGTAAGTTCTTGAATATTTTTAAGAATGTATTCTAAACCTGGAAAAGAATAATTTCTACTTTTGTACTTGGATTCTGAACAGATTATATTTAGGAATGGCGTAAAGAACTGTAGCTTTCCATCTGGAACGCTCTGAGGAATTTTCCAAGTTGAATGTAGGTGGTATATTAATTTTGAAAATCTAGCCCTTGGTCTGAGCATTGTGACCCTACAAAAGTCATTAGCAAATGGGATTTTCCCATGAGGCTACTGTAACTAGCTGTGCTCTCCAGCTGCCAGATTTCACAGTTTTCTTCTCCTATATGTTCCAAAAAGCAAGGAGACACACAAATGCTCAGGAGATATGTACTGGATCAGAAATGCAATAAGCAAACCTTTACTTCACTCATATTGTGTCTTGCTCAGGCTAAGCACAGGTGAAATGCTGCAGAAAAGGAATGCACACGGTAAAAGGTAAAAGGCCACATCAAAATCTATTTTATAAGATACGTATATGACTCCCTTAACTTAGTATCTGACCATCCTTCATTCTTTAGTGTTTTTATCTTCATGTGAGAGACACAGAAGAACTGTTATCCTCATTTTACAGATGGGGAACTAAGCCCAGAGAAATTAAGAGCACATCCTCACCCCAATAAAAAAACAAACAAACAAACCACTACATTGAGTCTCAAAGCTTGGGTCAACAGACTCTGGCTCAGTGGTATTCAGGCTGTATGGCTAAAAATTGCAGTGCCTAAGCCCAAATATCTTCACTACAGCTTTTAGCCCCACAAACCCATTAATTGACCTGGGGCCAGTCTTTTACTGAAGTGTTTGGCAAACATGCCGTGAACCACAGACGTGAGCTACAACCCACTTATAAAAATGTCAATAATTCCATTAGAGGTCCAAATTCAGATATATAGATGAGATTTTTCAGAGATGTAGGGCATCACTGGAAGCCAGTGGAATTTTCAAAGAGCATTAGAGTGACTAGGGAGCACATTTCAATGTTCAATATCCAAAGAGAATTTCATTGGGATTTGGGCCCTTTTGAGTATGAGGGCATGTTTGCCTAAATCAAGGTATTATTTCGAAATAATAACTCCTGAAATAACTATTTGGAAATAAGTGCTATTTCTTGTGGAAAGCGGAAGTTATTATTTCAAAATAACCAGACCGTTATTTTGAAATAATGGGCTTGGTAATGTGGACGCTCTGCTTGTTACTTTGAAATAAGAGGAGTTATTTCGAAATAACTCCCTAGAGCAGACCAGGGCTCACTTAGGTGCTCTTGAAAAGCTGACATCTTCTGTCCTTTCAGTCTTTCCCCCACAGTTGTAATTACCTCACTTCACCTAAAGCCTGGGAGTAATGGAACTTTTTTGTGCATTATCAATTTAAAATACTGCTTCAGTACATGAAGTTACAATTTTAAACCACATATTTCTTAGCCTGATTAAAATTTTGACTGTCACATTAAAGGAAGATTCCAGTTCATATATTTTGGACTAGAACTATGCAACCAAATATACAGACCTTTCTAATAACAATAACTGAGAATGCAAGATCTCACTAGAAATTAATTTTATATGACACAATTTTATTTTTATCATTATGTTTGTCTAAACAAAAGCAAACTTGCTCTGAGTAATGTTTCCTTTACTGATGTTAGCTGCACAAATATTTACTGACTGCCTAAGCAGGGCTACAGTTAAAACTACTTTTATCCAGCTAAATTAGGTAATTTACATTCTCATATGTAATTAAAAGAGAAGAATTTTCACACTTCCAATACAAAATATAGTCTTTAATTCTTGTGAAAAATGATTTACATTTGACCTTGTACTAATGGGTGGGTTAGTCATCAATTTAAGCCTGAATTTAAATATGAATTAGTGTATAATATAGAAATTCAGGACCTAATCTTCCACTCCTTATTCTGGTGAAACTCCCACTTGCTTCAAATACTATTTTACCTGGGTTAGTAATGCAGAAGCAGGATGGCCTGCAGACTGTTGAGTCATAATTTATGAGGTCAGAGCAATACACCAACACCCAACTAGTGGAAAGTTGCAATCTGATTGCTAAATAGGATACATCTACACAGCAGGGCTTAACTCGAGCTAAGCTACGCAAATTAAGCTATGTCAATCGTGTAGCTTATTTTGAAATTGGAAGTGCCTACACAGCATTTATTTAGAATTAGAGCACTCTTCCTCCGACTTCCCTTACTTCCTCGTACGATGAGGGTTACAGGAGTCGGAGTAAGAAGTCCTCCAGCTTGACAGTATTTCAACATTATTTCAAAATAACTGCCTGCTGTGTAGATGCTGACTAAGTTATTTAAATAATGTTGTTGTGTAGATGTACCCATAGTCTGTAGAGGGATTTGTAAGACTCCTATCACCAGAGCCTATCAAAGGGGAAGTGTGTGTGTGTGTGTGTGTGTGGAGGGGGGGGGGGAGGGGGAGAAGCAAGACGGACATTTGGCCTGGGCCTCAGGAGACAAAGGGGCCTCAATTTTTGACATTTTTCTACCAAGTCATTTCCATTTATTATACACCTTGCAGTTATAACAGAGACAACAAAAGAAGCTATATATACCTGCAAAAATTGATTTAAATCATTGTAGAATCTTGGGCCTTCACCAATTATTCGGTCACATCTGAGTTTTCATCTGCATGACTGTAGATTGAAGTAGCTTCTGTGATTAGTGATTCTACGTTATGAATTGCTGTTTACAGTCTTTGCATAGTTTAGAGCAGCTGTGGCCAACCCGCACCTCACGAGCCGCATACGGCTCTTCCCCCCCGAAAGTGCGGCTCACGAAGCCGCCCCCACGGCTCGTGAAGCTGTCCCTGAAAATGGCCCCCAGCTCCCTGTGCTCACCAGGGCCGGGAGCCATCCAGCATTTTAAAGATGGCAGAGGCTGGTGGGAGCCTGATGTGGCCAAAAAACCTGTAACCGCGTTTCTTGAAGGGGCAGCCTTTTTTTTTTTTTTTGCTCAACCAAATGTGGCTGGGGGCTCTTAAAGGGGCAGTCCTTTTTATTTATTTATTTTTCTCGACAACTTTTCCCCCCTGGCTCTTTGCACTATATGCACAAATATTTTGGCTCTTTGCCTGTAACGAGTTGGCCACCCCTGGTTTAAAGGCTTTGAAAGTCGTAATTAAGTCTGTTACAGTAAAATGGTTTTACTTTTTCTGAGGATGAGTTTAACCTTTACATTAGATGTTTATCTCTGCAGGGGAGACTTTCAGATTCCTATTTTTTCTTATGTGTCTTTGTATACAATAACTATATCAGACTCAGCTGTAAGCTACCTCTGTGCCCAGTTTTAGATTAACCTTTAAAGGCTCTTTTTGTGATAATAAACTTTTAATTCTAGTTGCTTAATAAAATGTATATCTGATCTGGCAATCACTCTGTGTTCATATTCATAATAACGCACCAGTTATTAGAGGAACTTAATAACGAGATCATGTTAGCAGACAAAATTTCAAGACTTTGAAATAAGGCTATAAGGGACATAGTAAATAATGCCCCAAACCGTTATTATACAAACCGTTATTATATAATATTCATTGCCAAGTATATACAATTAAAATTTTGTATAACTAATAGCCTTTAGCAAATTAATTTATTGTGTGTTCCGGTGTTTTAAAAGAACCCCTTTAAAAATGAAGTAAAGATTTGAAAGTGGTGCAAGTAAGAGCTGGCAAAAGCAACAGAGTGAAGCAGCAGTTGAGTTTAAAGCCAATAACATCATTTATCGTAGAAAAGACCCCTCAGCCATTAGACGTTGACCATACCGAGAGTGCCATTTCCAGTTCTGATGAAGAAAACTTTGTACCCACAAATGACATTTCAATGCCACTGCCTCAAAATGAGGAGGTTATTAACTAGGACACAGAAATGCCAACAGTAGCAATAGATGCAGAATCTACTCTCGATTTAGAGACTATGCAGGCAGAAAATGAGGATCTCAGAGATGCTGTGCAGCAAGAGGAAGAACTTAGGACTAGCACAGGGCACAATGTAGCAACAGTGGCATCAGAACCTGATATTGGACTTCTTGATAAGAACAAAGTTACTTAACTGAAGTCATTTCTCAAAGTTAGCTGTTTTCTGATTCTAAGTAACATACTGAAAGATGCTGAAAATCATGCTTTGCCCACTTGTCTGCTGACAAAAACTCTTCCAAATGGAGAGATCTATACAAGAGACTGGCTCTGCTGGAAAAGCAGGGTTTCTACCATGTACCCTGTTGCATTTTTAACAGTAATACTTCAAATGCATCAGTACTGTCTGATCCATCCATTTGGAGCATCAGTAGAGGTTGGAGGAAGTTGAAAGACCAAATACTGCACATGAAACTTTAGTATTGCATAAAGATAATGATGCTACATGGAAATCAGCTAGTAGAGAAGCACTAGCTGACAGTTCAATTGAAAACTTACTCCTGAGTGAAATAAACATAGAAACTGATAACTGGAAAAAACTCCTTGAGTGCATATTGAATGCCATTCTTTTTCTTTCTGAACAGGGATTGGCTACTTTAGATGTTGAGAGGGATAACTTGAATGACTTCTTAAAGATATTCAAAAGATTCATGATCAATGGGACGCAGTCCTTTCTGAGTCCAGATCAGTACAAGGTATTGACATTTCATCTGAGTTTTCCACCAATCACAGCCTAACATTTCAATCTGATACAGAAAGGCACTATCGTCGATTTGAGTCATTGCGACAAATTTGTATCCTTTTTGGATTCCTTTGAGAGTTCAGAGAACTAAGGGTATGTCTACACTAGCCCCCTAGTTCGAACTAGGGAGGCTAATGTAGGCATTCAAAGTTGCAAATGAAGCCTGGGATTTAAATATCCCGGCTTCATTTGCATCTTCAGCGCCGCCATTTTTAAATCCCCTTAGTCGAACTCCGTGCCCACGGCTACGTGTACGGAGTAGGTAGTTCATTAGGATCTCTAATTCGAACTACCGTTACTCCTCGTGGAATGAGGTGTACCAGTAGTTTGAATTAGAGATCCTAATTTTAACTACCTACTCCATGCCGCGTGTGGCAGCGCACGGAGTTCGGACTAAGGACATTTTAAAATGGCGGCGAAGATGCAAATGAAGCCGGGATATTTAAATCCGGGCTTCATTTGCAACCGAATGCCTACATTAGCCTCCCTAGTTCGAACTAGGGGGCTAGTGTAGACATACCCTAAGGGTGTATCTACATAGCACCCTAAACTTGAAATAAGATACGCAATTTGTGCTGGGCGTATCTTATTTCGATGCTATTTGAAATAGCTTATTTTGAAATTTGGCGTGTCTACACAGAGATAATGCACTATTTCGAGACATCCCTTAATGCAAATACTTATTTACTCAAGTAGCACTCAGACAAATAAGTCCATTGGGTTCTCTGGGACTACTAAGGATTTGTGAAATTAAGCCCTACATTTGAACTTAATTGTATCCTACTTACTGAACTTAAAAGATATTCTTTGAAAATTTTAAAACTCTTCCCTGCTTTCCCACAAAAAGTAAATATCATCTATTATTTTGTGCAGAAAGAATAATGGTCAAGTAGACAAGAACATAAAATTACATTTGAGATGAAGTAACTGTAATTTAAGATTTAAAGCTACATATTTTTGCTGAAGAAAAATGTTTGAAATATACAAATATTTAATGCAAACTGAACTCAGACTTAAAAACTTTTTCCTAGAAGAACATATTTCAGGACACCCAGTTCCCCATAGCAGCATGAAATCAGAAAACAACTCCTCCTCCCATCAACTGGATACCAAAACACAATATGTTCATCCTCCCACCATGGTCGATAACTAGCTAGACTAATTTAAGCCAGAAAGAAAAATTTTCAACTATCGAGGTTCACACAATGTTTTAAAATGTTGTGAGTTGCTTTAAACAACAGATTATTGGCAGCAAAAGCTGTTCAGGATGCTATTTTCTTTTGTAGAATGTATTAATATTAGCCAAGTATTTCTAGGTAATTTCTCCAGAGTCCTCAAAAGATGGAAAACACTGTCTAGATGAGGCGGAACCCTTCAAAACTCACAAAATTCAAGACCCTACTGGGTACTAACATTCTTTGCAACGTCTGCTTTTAATTATGCACATAGCCTTTCTGCCAGATAGCAGGTGGACTAGCTTTCAATTTGAGCAGAATCCTACATAAATTCCTCCTAGCAATTCTCTTAAAGGATTCTCTTTTAAGGCAGACTGCATCAATGGGGATTCTAGATGAACTGAAGCAAGTTTTCTTCACTCAGATGCAACTAATTACATAGAAAATAACATTGCAAGTGAAAAGTTTCCCCTTATCTACTAACCAGCCATATGGCTACCCTGTATTTTGGAAAAATAACACCCTTCTTTGTATTGTTAGTCTTTAAAGTGCTACATAGTCCTGTATTTTGTTTCAGATCTGCAGTTAGTTTTCATTCCTTCACACCTTCAGTTCAATCTGCCAGGGATACTTTTTTTTCTTTACAGAAACTTGATCAGATTTTTGCTGCACCATCCATGGTCAGAATGAATGGCAGTGTATACATGAATGTGACTGAAAGGCAGAAATTCAAACTTCCTATTTCATCGCTTGAGTTTGCACGTGCCACCAAGTTTTTGTGCGTAGGCTCCTTGCTGACAGACATAGGGGTAGGGGCTAGAGAATTCCTAGAGATATTATTACACGATGCCAAAAATATCTGTCAGGAATTTGAAGAATCATATACATAGTGTGTTTGATCTTTTGGAATGGCTAGGTATTTTTGGCAATGGACATGTCTGTATGAAAAGAACACATTTTCTGGTAGACTCTGCACGTTTTGTCATTAAGGCCTCAATTCAAGAAAACGTGGGACTTTATAACACATGCAACATTGCTTTGTTGAACCAAGGGCTCTGTAATTTAAAAAACAAAGATCCTAGAAGTATCTGTTCTTCCTAAATGCATGTACAGTTCTCATTAGCATCACCGTGGCGAGTATGTGGGAAAGTGAGGAGAGCACAAGCTTAACAAATCTACCAATTTTAAAAAGTTTTTTTCCTGGTTAAAATCAAATGAAAATGACAGGATCTGATCAAGAATAACTATAGATCATTGTGAAAAATGATTATTGGTTGCGCTTCTGTTATCTTAGCCTTCAGCCACTGTGGTATAGCTAAGGAGCATTCTGTAAGCCCTTATAAAGCCTTGGTTCTCATGTCTCATAGCGAAAAAAGGAAAAAAGCTCCAAAGTGCAGGTTCCATAAAAGAAGCAGATATTGAACACTGTAGAGTGACTTGCATTCTGGATGACATTTAGCTAGTACACAGGGATAGAACAAGTGGGTCTCTGTGCCACTTAGATCTCTCTAAGGGGCCGGATCCTCTGGTATTGTAAATGGTGTAGCATTGCCAGTTTACTTCACCCGAGGAGTTGTTCCAAGCATTCAACATAGAGTTTGACTATGCTTACACTACAAATCTTACAGTAGCATAGCTGTACCACTGCAGCTGCACCTCTGTACAGTGGCACTGAAATATTTTTCAGAGTGGGGGTGCTGAAATCCAGCCCCCTTATCCCTGTCCATATCCCCTTCCTGAGATGAGGCTGGAAACAAAGCTCCCAGCACATGGGGAGGAAGCTAGGACCTTGGGCACTGGGCTGGGAGGCTGGGGGTGCTACAGCACCCCCCCCCCACACACACACTTATATCTATAGTTCCTGTGCCTAAGCCTCTGTAAGGTCTCCTGTGTAGCCCCTCTATGCCGATGGGAGAGAGCCAGGGTTGGCATAATGAAACCACTCCCAACAAGAGACAGTAGCTATGTCAGTGGTAGAGGGTCTCCCACTGACATAACACTGCACACACAAGCACTTCTGTCAGCGTGTTGTTTTTTTTCACACTCCTGACCAACAAAATGCTAATGAAGACATAGCTAAAGTGGTGCATAAATCTGATGCTGGTCTCTTCACACAAGTGAGCTTCACCGAATTTCTCTTTATGCTGATCCTCTTGAACTAGTGGCATGCAACTAAGCAAATGTCCACCCAACCAAACAGATGCAATCCTGTTCACAATCCCCACTTCTCCAACACAGAAAAGCTTAAACAGTGAGAGATGCTTACCATCAGCAGCAGCCACATGTCCAGCATGGCATACTGATTGATTTGCTTATATGGATATTCTCCCATCAGTAACGGCAGTCTGGTAATGGACTAGGAGTATCTGGAAAAAGACACTGATTGTGTGATTATGGGGGGCATCTAAAAGAGCACTATATTACAAGGGCTCTCTTTCATCCTGTCTCATACACAATTCCTTCTCTTTAGGTTTTAATTGGAAAAATAGTGACAGCTCTTGTGAAAAATTTTCATCCAAAGTTTAAATTTTTGAAAACTGGCTGGTTCTATAAGCTGGCTTGAAATGACCTTTTTGTTTTTGGCAAACAAATAAAAATAATTGTTGTCAAAATGTCAAAAGACAGTTTTTTTTAACATTTGCTATTATATATTGGACTGCTTCCTGAGAGAAGGAACAGCCATCTGATTTGAAAGATATGTATCCCATTTATGGAAGGATAACACACTAGGGCTACATCTACCCTGCACAATTATTTCAGAATGAGCTATTCCGGAAGAAATACTCCAAAATAGCTTATTTCGAAATAGCGCATCTACACTACAGGAAAACCTGGAAATTAATCCAAGGCAGGCTCCCCTAATGTAGATGTGCTACCTCGATTTAGAGCCCCAGGAAGCACTAGGGAGTAATTACTTTGAATGGCCTGAGGGTGGAGCTATATCGAAATTGCAGCAGGGGAGCATCCACACTACAGCTATTCCAAAATAGCTCTTTCAGAAGAGGCGTTATTCCTCGTGGAATGAGGTTTACAAATGCCTAAATAAGTTGCTCATTATTTTGAAATTATTTCAAAATAACGGACTAGCTGTGTAGATGCTCGCATCGTTATTTCAGAATAATGGACATTATTCCAAAATACTGCTGCTGTGTAGATGTACCATAGGTGTCTTTATAGTATAGAAACAGGCAGCTGGTGGCCTTAATCACAGACATAAAGAGGCACATGTATGGTAACTATGTCTTGTTTCAGATGCTCTTTGCCTCTCTCTCACAGCTGTATACCTGTGTCACGCTTTAAAATAAAAACAGGACAGTTCAAAGTCTGCTACTTCAGAATGTGAAGTTTTGTTTAATTATGAAAATAATTTACAGTGTCTTAACATATCAACTTAAAGGCGTTATTTGAAATATGAAATAAGCCAAAATAGAGCTAGAAAATATCAAGTCTACTGCTAAGTCTATCTCTCTTTCCATTGTGCCTCAATTGCAGCACTTGGGCCTGATTTTTAAGAGTGCTGAGCATGCATCTCTCTCCTTAAAATCAAGGGGGGCCATACAGCACTCTGAGGCTACGTCTAGACTGCACGCCTTTTTCGACAGAGGCTTTGTCGACAGATACTTGCTTTGCGGCTTGCTTTGTTGACAATACTGATCGTAGTCTAGACACTCTTTTTCGACAGATAATGTCGACAAAGCCTCTGTCGAAAAAAGCATCTATACTACGATCAGTATTGTCGACAAAGCAAGCCACTTTTTCGAAAGAGAGTCTAGATGCTCTCTTTCGAAAAAGCACAGTTTGCATGCAGTAGCGCCTTTTTTCGGAAGAGTACTTTCGAAAAAAGGCGTTATTCCTCGTAAAAAGAGGTTTACCACTGTCGACAAAACTGCCGCGTCAACAGAATGCGGTGGTAGTGTAGATGCAGGTATAGTTTTGTCGACAAAAGCCAACTTTTGTCGACAAAACCCTGTAGTCTAAACACACCCTGAATCTATCGGTCTTCAAATTTTTTGTACAGAATATTTAACACTATTTTGAGATGCTATAGAAAAGTGAATCAGAGAGAGAGGGAGAGAGTATTAACCTTAATAGAAAAAGTCTTTGCTCAGAACTTTAATTTTGTTTTAACTTATTTAAAAAAGCATGGCTTTGCAGAGTTGATAGAGCTGGGTACATGTGGCAAAAGGAATAATGGAAAGAATGTGCCTCAGTTCTCACCTGTCCTTCCTAAAATGCACTGGCAAATGTAATGAATGACATTTGACACAGTTTCAAAAGAATGTTTCTCTTCTCATATAAACCCAAGCTTTATTTTAATGCTCCCTTTAATTCCAACATCCAAAAGGAGTCACTTAGCGGAGCAGGATGTTGGAGGGATTGAGACTGAAATATTGTAGCCAGTACATGTGTTACTCCTTCTTTTGGTTTTCTAATAAAAAATGTTATTTACAATAAAATCATTTAAGGGTTTAATACTCAGTTCTACATGGTACTGCATGACCTTGATTCCAGTGAAGTCAATGAGGATATGTCTGAAAATGGTGCAGAGCAATGCAACAAATAAACTATTTCCCTTCTACTTCTCTTCTGTTTGGAATCCTTTTCTTTCCCCACCCTTCCCACTTCCAAATGTTCTGTCTTGTTACTTTTTATCCTTTCCTTCTAGTTCTCATGTAGCATTCTACACAAGGCTACACCCTCCACCGGTGAAGTGAAGGTCTTTAATGTCATTGCAGATCTTCTTACAATGCAGTCTAGCCGGTATTAACCATTGTTCCAGCACTATTTACTGGCTCAGTGAAACAGGATTATACTCTGTCTTCTAAGATTTCCCTTCCCAAAGTAATTGCTTCCCAAAAGGGCCATTTAGTTTGGTGAAGATGTTTGGAAACTCTATGAGTATTGCTCTTCTAATTCACAATCCAATCAATGACACAGAAAATTAAATAAGTCTTTTGGAATGAAGGGAAGTTTATGCATCAATTCTTTAGCACATTTGGTCCCTCTGCTGGTCTGTGTTTTTGTGCTTCCTTAAAGGAATTCATGAAAAGCTTTCAGAAATGTCAGTCAATGTTGTTCTCTTTAAGTCAGTTCAGCTGTGTTTTGCTAATTTTTATTTTAGCGATGGGGAGTCAATCTCTTAAACAACTTCCTTCCTCACCAATAAACCATTTGCACTTTTTAGCCTCACCTTGGCCATCGTAAATAAGGGTGTAGGTAGCGCATATCACATTTTAAAATCTTTTTGGGCTCACAGATTTGATAGTTTCACAGCTCCTCATTAGCCCTTTTTATCTCCCAGAGGGTCCTGACTCGCTGAGAAGGCAAGTGATTTATTTTAAAAAAATGTAGATATGAAATCACTTCAAATATTATGCAGACACACTAGTTTTAATGCTAGTATCAACAGAAATCGAGAGTACTTAGAGTCATGAACTGTCTTCTCCTTAGTGTCCAATACTGGACTCATCACCTCTATCACATGTATGAGGTTTGATCCTGGATCTCACTTCTGCTAATGGTATGTGTGATTAATGCCAATGTGACTAAGATGACAATCAGGTCTTTGGAGGCCACAGGTCAGATATTGGAGCTGCTATGTAACGTTGTGTAAGTACGTGTTGGTACTGCCAAACCTAAGTACTTTACAATCATGAATCATGAAAAAATCATGAGTCATGGAAAAATCATGAGATGTTTGTAAAATCAAGCTTCTCTCCACAGTTGTGAGGGCAAGATCATTTTATTTTTTAACTAATTCTTCTCTCAGTTTCACATGACTCCAGGAGCCTGGGGGTTTAACATCATAAAATATTGTGAAACTTCAGACAAAATAATGAGAGTTGGCAACACTGATGCTGTGAGCACTGCTTAGATATGATTATACATTTATATAGTGGGTGCAACTAACAAGCCAGGACACTAGAGACTAGTAGAAGTTAAAATAAATCTTCTACTTATTCAGGTTTCTTGGCATGTAAGTTCCACCATTTTAGACACTCTGGCAGCAGAGTAAATGAGTGTAGGTAGTTCTAACGGAGCATAAAGGAGTCTGAGTATAAGACAATGTTTATACTACAAACGGGGGTGAGATTCTCCTGCTCGTGTACACAGTAACTCTCATCAAGTTAGTGCAAGTATAAATAGTAGCTTAGTCATGGCTGCATGGGCAGTAGTTTCAGAGGCATAGCTGAGCTGCACTGAGTACGAAACCACTAGTTTCATGAAGGTTTGTACTTGGCACAGTTCAGTCTGGCCTCTGCTGCTGCTACCCATTCTATCACAGTTACATTAGTTATACTTACCCTAGCTTGATGGAAGTAATCACTAGCATGTGTGCACAAGGAAGGAAATCACATCTCTCATTCATTGGGTAGGCAAAGTGTAAGAGAGTCTAATTGACACATCTCTGAATTTGACCCGCTTACTTCAAGGCAGTGGCCCCGGCGTTGATTTCCAAAAGTTTTTGTTGGGAGCATCTATCTTTGTCTCTGAATATGCCACACTGGCATAGTAAAACTAAGAATGTTTATGAAGATGATAAGTCTGCAAAGTTTACAACTTTCATTTAAAAGCCGACAGAGAACATTTCTCCTTTAGTTCCACGGGGAAAAATTTAGATGGGAAGAAAAACTAATAATGGTTCCTGTTGTTGCTAAAACCTTCTTAATTCTCTCTCCTTTCTTGTCTGACTTTTTCTCATTGCCAGGGATTTGGGGGGGAGGGGGAGGGGGAGGAAGGCAGGGCCGGCCCGAGCCATTCGTGCGCCCTGGGAGTGTGGCACTGTCCCCGGGAGTGCGGCGCATGCATGGCCCCACCCCCACCTGGTCCAGCAGCCCGGTGCGGCGCCCCCTACAATGGGGTGCCCCGGGCGGTAGCCCGGTCAGCCCGTAGCTTGGGCTGGCTCTAGGAGGGGCGGAGGGAGAAGAGTGGGAGGAAGAAAGAAATGAAATGAACAAAAATTACCGTACCTTATTTTTGTAGTAATTAAAGTTATTTTTAGAGTCAGCCAATGTAGTAATAAGGGAACTGCATTGTGCTTTTAAGCTTGAGAACCCCTGTTGTTTGATTAGGTCTTGGATTAGTGTCCTCTAGAGGGGAATAAAAGTAATCAAAATTAGCAACACTGAAAACCTGGTGGATATAAAAGGCTGTTCAGATTGATGGAGATTGCAAAGGGTTAAGCAAAGGGCCCAGTGACTCCTTTGTTTTGTAACTTCTCTCCTACTACCAGTGCTTGCAGGAAAAAAACCCTCTTTTGTTAGACAGGTGGGCCTTTCAAAGAAGAGTCACTGTATGGCAATCCAATCTCAGAAAAAGAGAGCAGTTTATTTGCAGTGAAGAAGAAAACAAATAAAGAGACAGAAATCTTGTTTAAAAATATTCATAAAACATATTTAATAGTGTGGGTAGTCTTTAGCATCTGTTAAAATGTCCAATGCTAAGTTAAATTGCATTGGAAATAGCAGTGTTATAGTAGAAATCAACATCCAATTAAAATCATTGCACACAATAGCTGAAAAGCCTGAACAGGAGAAACTGTCTCCAGTAAGAGAGAGAGACCTGCCTATCAGAATATTCTTACTGAAGAGGTCATGAGAAAAGCATCTGATCAGGTGGTCATCTGCATTTCTCACAGAGAACAATTGGCTTCCTAGAAGTATGGTAACTAATAAAATATTTCCACTGATGATTTGCAGCTGGTATTGAGGGGCGCCTTGCACCATTTGCCAGGCATAGAATGTGCAAGCATGCTCTCACCAAAGCAGTATGTGGAGAAAGTTAGTGTTTTGTTAGTGCCACCAGTAAGGGTCATTTTTTGATTCTCAGGAAAAGCTAAGGGTCAGATTCTGATGGCCTTAGTCAGACTGACTGACACCTTGCACCACAAGTGGTTCCGCTAACTTCAGTGAGACTGAGGACCAAGGTACTAATCAGCATGTGTAAGACCATTGGAATCTGAACCTTAAAAAAAAATCTAGGAAAGTTACATGGAGAGAACACAACTGGAATTTTTACAGCTCCCTGCTCAACTTTTACATGGATATTTGATCTTTTAACCAGTATTTTGTATACAAATGAGAGAGAGAGAGATCTATTCAGATATATAGGAATTCATAGATTTATATAAGGCCAATAAAGTGAGCCAAGGGAGAAGCAGAATATTACCATCACAACATAGTTATGAACTGTGGACCTGATTCTGCTCCTAGTAAAATGGAATAACTCCCACTGATTGAGTGGGAGCAGAATTGGGCATGTATACAAGCTGAAGAGGAAACATTCTTATTAAACATGTATACAAGTTGAAGAGGAAACATTCTAGATTAAATTAAGGTTTAGAATAGGTTTAAATAGTTTAATCTAGGTACTGCTTTCATCCCTCACTTGGCTGACATAGAAACATTAGGTTTGCCATATAAAATTAACAATAATAGTCTGGAGTTCTTGTTATGGTACATGATCAGACAGGAAATCTGAAAGCCCAGCCCCCTTCCTGATCTGAGTCTCTCACCAGAAGGGAAGCTTGGGAATGTCAGGAAGTCAGTTTTAAAAGTCTTGGGTTTCTCCGTAAAGCAGGAACCATTTCCTCTGAGTATCATATTTATTACTGCAACAGTTCTCAGAAAGGGATAAATCCAGAGCATGCCAGGGACTACAGATGGAATGAGCCAAGCATCTCCTTGTGTTGGTTCTCCCCTTGGAGATGGAAGTTCTGGTTCCAGGTTGCAAACCAAATTGTAATTGATCCTCCAGACCAGCATTCCGTTTCATTGCTAGTTTTCTGTTTCTTAAAATGTGTTTTTCTTTAGCGGAGTCTCAACTTCCTGTTTGGTAATATACTCACTGCCAGACCTATTACTGCTTTCTTCTGAGACAAGACACTGTAGGCTAGTTCTTAAGCCTGTATAAATTGGTGGCATTCCAATGATTTAAATGGCTGAGTTACATCAGATGAGGATCTGGCCTGTGCATCTGTATTTATTCATCTGTTCCTTGGATGCTCCTGCTGTTATGTACAAAAACATAGATTTGCTTAATGACATGTGGCAGCCTTTTTCATATTCATTGGTGCCACCTACATCTGGATTCTAAAGAAACTTAATTAAACAGGTCTGGTTACCCATAGTGGATTAATTTATATCTTGCTTTTATTGGAGCACATAGTTCTATCAGACCTGTGAGGATGCTCTAGATGCTTTGTGGCATGTGTATGTGAGCAGCACAACCCCGTTGATCCCTTTAGCCTGGGTTCACTGAGTACATTCATGGAATTTCACACCCTTGACTTTGGATGGCTCTTTTAGATTATGTTTAAATGACAAGTTTCTTCTGCTGCACATTAAATATCCCATATCCTTCTTGCACTCTTGGCCACTACTATGTGTTGATAATCTGTTTACTTTCTGTTGTTGTGGTGCTGCAAGCACATAATGTATTCAGCATTTTGGGAACCTTGTGGAGGAAAGGAGATGTATAAAGGAATGAGTGTAAATAAAATGTAGAAAGTAAAAGTTTCCTTTTTTCCTTCCAGAGGATATACATCTTAAATGTCCCTCATTTTGAGGGATGCCATTAGTTTATTCCTAAATTTCCTATGCTCCCTAGTAAACACCCTCTCTTCGATAGTTGGAAATAATGTATTTCAGAAATAAGGAATCCTTTACATTCAAGGACTGAAGACCACAGCAATTAAAATCTCCTGCACAGAGAGCTTTTGTGTCCTTCAGTCTGTCATATCTTTCATCCCATATTTAGCCCTGACAGGTTGAGAGGAATGATAAAAGTACAGAAATACTATTCTCATAGGCCAAGCTGTTGGTTCAGAAAGGTAGCAATGCCATGGTTTCTGTCATGTTGATAGTGAATTCTCTTACAGGCTTAGTAATGTATAATTTCAACATAGAACTGCGTAGGCTTGAGAACTAGTGGTGGAAGGGTGCTGCCGCACCCCAAGGTTTTAGCTGGGGCTGTTCTGCTGGCCCTGCACTTGAGGTCCCAGTGTCCCCCACCCCACGCCCAAGGTTCCAGCAGACAGCCTTGAGGCTCTGCTCTAGGCCTGTGCCTATTCCTAGCTCAGAGGGTTTGGTGAGTGGATAGGGGTAGGGGCTGGCTTTCAGCACCCCATTGCTATCTTCTCATGCCACTGTGTAGCTGAAAAGACGTGCAGTTTGCTTGTTAATTTGCCACAGAGAAATCATAGCCAGGTGGACAAAGTGGCTTAACAAGCTAATCAATTGCCTATTCATACAAAAACTGTCAATAGCAAGTGCCGGAGGATGTCATAATAGATGTCACAGGCGGGAGAACAAATTTCAGAGCTTGATATCTTCCAGACTTCCACCATGATCCTCACCCTAAAAGAGGATCCTCACCCTAAAAGATAAAACATACCTTTTAGGTATACCATCACCATGCCTCTGGTCACCAGGTGATTATATTCTCTCTGGTGTGGAACTTAATCTTCCCTGATATATGTCTCAACCTCTCTCCCACTATTTAACCAAAAACACCACCATGGGCTGAATGCTAACCTCATTGATTTTTCTCCTGTAAACAGTGCCACTGGAACCAAGTGCATTAGGGTCCTATCTGACTATGCAGGGAAAAACTAAAATCTGACTTTACAACAAAATACTGTCAAACGTACAGAGTTAATCCCTCTGAGCACAAAATGCTAGCTTCTTTTGAGTATCGTAATCTTACAGATAACATCTAATAGCATATGCTTTTTAAATGGATGGTTTCCCTGTAAGTGCAATGACCTTATGAGGACTTCAGAAACATTGAAGCCTTTTACATACTATTCTATATCATCTTTTAATGCTTGTAAGATGAGAAGTGAATGGTGTCTGGCAGCATTTGCCACGTCCAGCTCCATCTGAAAGCCCTTGTGTTTGTTCTTGCTCAATAGCCACTGTAAGAAGATCTCTCTAAACAAGACTGGGCAATTCTAAAAGATTAAGAAATCTTAATCTACCAGACCGTGGAGCCTAATATTCTTCCTTTTTGTAGTCTCCCATTTCATACAGTTTCTATGAAATTCAGCTTACTATGCTGTTGCCGTACAAAAGTATAAAGAAAAGATTTTGAACAGCCCCTTAGGTAGATTGCATGATATAATTTACTGTAGCTTGATGGGAAAGACCTCTCTTATACGAGTTTTATCATCACTATTAATATTATAAATGTGTACATGATATGAAGATTACTCGTGTTTGTAACGAGTGTGATGAAAGACCTGTTTGTGCTTCTACTATAAAATGCACTGATGCAAGTTTGAAAACTAATTACTTTTATGAGACAGCAGTCTGCAAATACAAAGCAATCTAAAAACCTAAGATCATATTTCTTCCTTCATATGGAAATATTTTTCAACAGCAGCCTTAAATTAACTGTTTTCATTCTGGTGTGTGTGTGTGTCTGTCCCTCCAGAGTAATTTTTTACTTCAGTGGAGCTCTGCCCCCAAAAAGGGGCCCTCCTATGCAAATCTAATTGCAAAATTGGGGCCCACATTGGAGAGTTCAATCATACTGACATACCAGTTAACTTTTAGATTTTTGAAGGTTTAGCATTTTGTTTTAAGTATAAATATGTTCTCTAGTTCTCAGTATAAATAGCAACAATACTCATCCTCACTGGGTTTCACTTTTGGTTGAATGTATTCCTGGAGATTTCATCACATGATATAATCGTTAATTAAAGATGAATCTTTAATTACCGGAAACTCCAAGCCAATCCAGGAGGGCTGGCAATCCTACCACCCTGATCTTGGTCTTACATGAATAGGTTTTGATGTAAATGAAGTGTATAGGTGTGCATGCCCATCCCTAGCCTTTAACCTATGAGAAAGGCTATGTCTCCTGGCTGTCATGCACCTAGAACAGCAGTCCGAAAAAGGGGAAAGTTAGCTGTCCCTAGCACTCAAACCCCCAGGGCAGGGCCATGAATATTCTAGGAGCCTAGGCCCTCAGCAGAGAAGGGGATCAAACAGAAGTTCTAGCCCTCAGGCTAAGAATAGAGCCCTATGGTGGAGACATCGAAGGAACCACCTAACCCTCTAGAAAAGAAACAGGAGGAGGGAATGACAAAAGGACTAGATTTCAAGGAGGGTGCAACTGGCAGTGTCAAAAGCAGCTGATAGATCAATGAAGGTGAGAATGGAACAGAGACTTTGAGATAAGGCAATGAAGAAGCAATCTGAGATGTTGGTGAGAGAATTGTTTTAAGAATACGGGAGACTACCATGATCTGTACTGTTCGGGGAAAGGGACCAAATGACAGTAAGAGGTTAAGGAGAAAGGTAGGATCTGTCTGCTTGGGCAGACAGATCGCTCGGGGAGAAAAGCAGTTGAGACAGCTCATAGTCAGAGAGAAGTGTGGAAGACAGAGAGAGATGGGATATGTCATATCACAATATTGAAGGAGAAGATCGACAAGACACTGCAGGGAAGAGTTGGGGCCAGCACAGAAGAGCAGCAGGTGGCTAAGAAGGTGTCAAAGGTGACACTTTGATCTTGTGCGTAACTTTAGTGCATCCTTTTTCATTTCACAGATTCAATTATTTCAAGTCTTCGTTTTAGACTTTGCTTTGATTCCATGCACACATTCAACTCCAGCACTGATGTAATAAATAAAAAAGGACTTACTTTCGACTAACAGCACACATGGTTTTTCACACAACTTATGTCAAAGCAAGTCAGAACTCTATGAATTAAAAGACACGGTTGCACTGTTTTCTTTTAACACTCAATTAAAGGCAGGTGTCTGGCCCCTCATCAGTACTAGGTGGTCTGTTCCTTCCTGGCTGTTTTTCTTTGCTTGGTGAGGCTTCAATTTCTTTCTTCACTTTTGATATCCGTTAAAAAACCCCCAGCCCACAATCCATGTCTTAATATCCTCCCTGGTTACATGTGAAAAGTTTCCAAGTAAAAGTCATTTTTCTTCCTGCTTCCTCCTAGATGCACACCTCATTGCAGATTCATAGCAGTGGTTATAGATTGCAAAATAAACTGAATAACAGATGTAAAAGCACAGACAGCAAGCCTGCCGAATTTCCACTGATGGATTCTGAGGACATCATTAACCGTAAGGACTGCTTAATGTCAGTGGAACACTGAAATGGAATATTTGATACAGAAATGCCTGTCCTGGTTTGTTTTGTAAGATTAGGAATTTAACCCTCTGCCACCTCTGCACACAAACTGAGAGGGACTTGTATGTAGCTGTTTCAGAATTTAAGTGCCCTAAACTCTGACTGACTTTTTTCCATCCCAGAGATCTGTGCTAGGCTGCATTCTGACAGAAGCCAGCATATACCTTAGGCTGATGCAGAACCTGAGTTTTCTTCAGTCTGCACTGCTTTACATTCAGAAAATAATAGATGTGGACTAATGACTTCAGCACCACTCTGAGGCTCGGGAATTCCTGAAATATAAGCCAGGCTCTGACTTTAATAAGGGTGCATTCAGCACAATACAGAAGATGCTCAGTACCTGGCAGGATGGGGCCTTTGAAGGAGATTGATCATTAAAAAGAATCCTTGGTTCGATACAGAACCAGTGGAAAGAATTTCCCTTTTAAAATGGAGTCCCAAGCCACACAACCCTTTTCTAGAGGAGACCCAGTTCTTTTAAACACAGAAGTGCTAGCTCAGCCACTGCTTCCATTTTGCTTTACTTGCACCTGAGCCATGTCATGTTTCTGTCTTCAGATGAAAATGCCAATACCAGCCATAGCTCTTTAGGGTTTTTTTTTTAATTAAAGGAACAGGAGCACCTTGTCAGGGAGGGCACCAGGAGCCCTTCCCCTAGCTTCTTACAGCTTATGTCTCTGCCAAGCACAGTTGTGGTTCCATCACTTGAGTGGGTGCAGACTGTCCTTTTTAAGTCCTCGACAGGCATACAGCAACCTAAAAGGAAGGGGGAGAGAAGGAGCTGGGTTCAGGGCTTAGCCCCCTCCATACCAGTCTGCACAGCAAAACCAACTCAGGAGCATAAACTCCACCCCCTGAAGGAGTGTAGCAATGGGCTCTCTCTGGGAAGCTGAGGGAAGAACGCTCCATAAGGCACAATACATCCCAGAATTCACACAGGAGCAGTGGAGCTCTGCAAAGCTCCAAACTCTGGGAGTTGCCTGTGTGGTATAACTATGAAGCTCTGTAAATATGGACTTCGAATTCAGAGCAGTTCAGCTGTGGATGAAGCAATACTGAAAAGAATGGCCAGAAATTCAATTCAAGCATTGCATTCCATCTAAGGATGTTAAATACCAGTTAATTTACTACTCGAGTAGTCGATGGAATTTCCATCGACTACTCGACTACTCAATAGACACTTTCGCATTCCTCTACACAGAACTCCACGTGCAGCCCAGGCCAGCAGGAAGTCCCACTGACTGCGGGCTCTATGAGGGCACTTACCCTTTGAAATGCACAAGAGACCCCAGGGACTTCCTGCTGGCCCCGGGCCACACACAGTGTGCCAGCTTTGAAATGTACAAGCCCAGCGTGGGCTCTTGTGCATTTCAAAGCGGCAGTGCCCGCATGGAGGCTGGGGCCAGTGGGGGACTCTGATCCCGGGCTCCATGTGGCAGTGCTGTTTTGAAATGCTGCGCGGAGCTAGGATCAGCTCAGGACTTCCCAGCTGAGTTCAGGTTCCGTGGAAATGCTGCATGGAGCCTGGGGTCAGCTAGGGAGTCCCAGCTGACCCCAGGCTCCAGGCGCTGCCACTTTGAAATGCAGTGGTGGTATTTCAAAGTGGCAACGCCGCACAGATCCCTTACCAGGCTCTGTGCGGCACTGCGGTTTTGAAGTACTCCCTCTTCCCCCCCCCCACCTTTGCTGCCTCTATCTGATAGAGGCAGCATTTGCTTATCGGATAGTCAACTAGTTGGCTAGTCCTTAACATCCTTAATTCCATCCCTTTGGGGGAAAGGGGAGAAAAATGGGAGCTTATTCTGATCCTCCTCGAACTTGTCTTACAACAGCAGAACCCACTGACTGAGTTTTATAGCATGAGTGGGATAAGAATCAGCTCCAACATGTTGGCCTCATACTTTGTTAGGCCACCTGTGTGAAACTGTACAATGACATTTCAGTGTCAGAGTGACTGTATAAAAGTTTTCCAGTGACAAATTAACAACAGAAATACTTGAAGCATCTGAGTAACTAAATTGGCTGTTATGTTTGGCCCACAAAATATGGCTGCTGCCCAGTGTTCCCTCTAAGCTGTGTGGCAGCACAGCTTCACAGGTAATTAATCAGTCCCACCCAATCAGAGGCTCAGGGCTGCATGCACGGATGCTGACTGACTGGGAGGGGGCTGATTAATCACCTGTGAAGCTGTGCTGACACAGCTTAGAGGGAACACTGCTGCTGCCTATGAAAGCAACTTCACCAACCACCCATTTGAGCAAACAAAAGTAGCTTTCCCCTATTATCCATTTTATGTACACAATTACTTATATTTTGCAGCCAAATTTTGGCTCCTATTTGTGAAATATTAGCATTGTATGGCCTCATTTTGTTACACGAGTTTAAGAACATGCCTGCAAAGCATATTGAACAGGGCATTCGTAGTCTGAACCAGAAAACAGCTGATAAATACCACTGATTGCAAGCACTGTATTCAAGAACTGATTTTTAAGAACAGAAAACTATCAGGAGTCCATTAAAGAAGGACTTTTTCAGTGAAATTCACATCCTGATCACATTCATCTCTGTAAATTAGTCTGTATCACTCTCTGTTCTCACACCTAGCGATACCATGGGAATTTGCTGGATTTTGTGTATGCCACGCACAAGACCTGGATTGTTACATTTTAGTGATGTGAATGAGAAGTAACTGCACTGAAGTTAATGGAGTATAAAGTGACCTAGGTGAGCAGAGTAAGAATGAGGTTCACAAAAAGGGAAACAGTGTGCAATCAACAAATGAGATGATTTAAAGTTTTTAGGGTTTTTTAAACAGTGTCTCTTTTATAGTTAATTTCTGCACTAGCTTATACCTACAGCCAATGAACTTCATGTTCATGGGGAAGGGGTGACCTGGGATGAAACATTGTTCTGTCCCAGACTTCCTGTGTGACCTTCAGCAAGTCACGTAGCTTCTCTGTACCTCAGTTCCCCTGTAAAACAGACACGCTAGCACTTCGCTATGTTACTGGGGTGTTGTGAGGATAAATACATTAAAGATGGCAAGGGACTCAGACACTAGAGTCAGCTACAAGTACTTTAAGTAGAGAGAGGATTCTTAAGGCCAGAACTTGTTCCCTAGGGAAATTTTCAAAATGTACAAGTGACAGGTAAGGACCTAACTCTAATTGAAAGTCACTGGGAGTGAAGCACTTAGCTGCTATTTGTGCCTTGGAAAATCCCTTCACCTTCCCCAATGCAAGATCTTCTAAGAATCAGTTGGCCTTTATCCTTGAAGGATGGCAGTAAGTCCATGAGTCTTTCTGCTGTTTTGATTGCAAATAAAATTGCCACATACCTCAGCACTTTCAGTACTGGTTTTCATGGCACTGTCTGGCAACCTTCAAGCTACAGCAGGTTTAGGACAGCTGGTGAGCCAAGTTTATTTTGGGTTTCATAACTTTGTGCCTATGCTGCATTCCAATTGAATGACCTTGTGTCTCTTAAGTCATTATGTAGCATCAATATGGGATGACCATGTGTCAGCACATCCTAACTCAGTGTCAGCATGGAAGATGCAAATGTTGCAATATAACTTTTTTTTGCCCTTTAAAATAAATTTGAAAGGGAATTTGTCTTAAATTAATTTTGCCTTAATTTCTTCTACCTACAACATCCATGTGCAGAAAAAGCAGACGTCTGGGACAACCTCATTCCTGCATTCTAGCACTGCAGTCCTATAGGTCCCATTTGTCTGAAATATCTCCAACAAGCTGCAAACTCTCTCTTTTCTTGACACTTTTTAGAACAGTGCTCATCTATGTTTTTCACAAGGCAAATTCCAATCATATGAATCTTTGATTTTTCTAGATATTATTGTGCTCTTAACAGTTCATAGCAATATATTTCCCCAAAGAAAGAATTAATGATTTTTTGTGCATCTGTGATACAAGCATGAAAAAAAAATGTTGTATTTCCAACACAGACAACAGCAATGAAACTGCTTATGATATCATCTCATGAACCAGGACAACTGTGACTTTCTTCAGTGTCCCGCCTTACAGTAGTGCTGCTGGCTGAGATATAGTGGCAATTTCGGAAGCAGATCCACTCTAGGCCCATTGGAAATGTTTTTAATGACTTTACCCATTAAGTAAATATTGAGATTCCATGGGTTTAGCAGTAAGATTCTGGCAGGTAAAGAGCCATTGGCAGTTAACAGAACTCTAGCTGATCCAAAGAAATAGGAGAAGGGTGAGATTTTTTTTCAAGGGTCTGGCAATGGAAGATTTGTGGGGGGGAAAAATAATGTGCAGCAGAGATGGAGTGAGCTGTTCCAGTTCAAAATTCTACACCCATACAGGAGTTCACTGCAGGACACAGAGAGACAACATGCCCAACCAGTAAAACACTACACAGAAGCATGGCATCTTCAGAACCATTCCCACTACCTGATCAGCAATACTGAACACAAGATTTAAGAGCTTCTGAGAGCTCTCTTGTAGATTTCCCTTTCCACTTCCCCTTCTGCCTTTAGATTTCCTACAAAAGGTTAGATGATCAGACCCTTGTCTATCACTCCCATGATTCCTGATGCCTGAATTGACTCTTACTGAAGCAGGGTTTCAATGACAAGATAGATGTTAGAGATGGAGAGCATTAGTCTTGTCTTCTGTCTTTATCTTTTATCGTTATCTGTTTATATCTCCTCATATTATCTCTCTTGTTCTTACTTCTCATCTTCCCAAGGTGTCTGTCTTTTCTGGCTTTCTGCTCTAATCTCTTCTCCCTCCTGTCCTTCCAACAAGTTACTTTTTTCCTTTCTGTTAACCTTTCTGTTATGTGTGTCCCCCTCTATTTTTCTCCTTGTCCCCTCCCCTAACCTACCCCCACTCTCCACATTTGTCCTTCAGTTTGGCTTTATTGTATGTCCCTATCTCCGTTACCCTCCTTCTTCCTTTACTTTCCCCCTCCTTTGCCTTCTCTCTTTCTCTGGCCTTTCCCACTTAATATGATGCACCTCCACTGCTAGTCTGCTTTGGCAGTGGGAGGAGGTTTGTATGGAGGTCTACTTCCTGTACCGGCTAACATATGTAGCAGGCAAAACCCCACTAAACAGTTCTGCCATTCTTAGGAAGGGAGTTGGCTACTCCCATATAGCAGGCAGGATTATGAAGAACTGTTCTGTTTTTCTCACAAGAGGTCCTGAAGCACTGCTCTGGCCCATATCAGTCCCTTACAGCTATTTATCAACACTCAGCTAAAGTTAAAATGAAGAAGACTCGTAATACATAGCAGCATCAACCACAATAGCATCACCTATTCTGTCACACCTCATCCTTCTTTTCTATTTGCCCGAGTTGAAGTATCGAGGGGAGTAGAACTCAAAAGCAGTGAACTTATCCTAGCAAGAGCAAGAGTGACTTAGCTGTTCATGTCACAAGGCTGCAGTTTAGCTCACATACTCAGCATCTGAGTCAGGGAGGGAAAAGTTCAAAGGAGGACAGTTTCTACAATCAGAAACATATTTTGGACCCGAGGACTAGAAGAGTAAAAAATAGAAACATCTGGGCCCAATTATAGACCAAAAGGAAAAGGGGACAGAAAACAGAACAATTTGGGGAAATTAGGAACAGTTGATTATCTGATACTTTTCAATGGCCACTCCTGCTTTCTTTACAAAGATGGCCTAAACAATTTTTAACTATGTCACAAAGGACCCAAAATACATACGGGAGTGGGAACTTTGAATGTGCACTTGCCAAGATTTCTCCCAATGTTCCCACAGGGATAGATGCCCTCTTTTCTGCAGAAATAGCAGGCGTTTGACCTGCAAAGCCTGCAGAGTCCTAATCTGCAAGAGGCTAGTGAACAGAATGATTAGTGAAGACCTCAGATTCACTACACAACAATTGTTATACAGGGTAGAGAACAATTCAGACACAAGAAAGTTCTGTAATCCTATGGCATTGTCATGGAAGACACAAAGATTACATCTACAGTAGTGACTGTATATGTGCCCATACGTATACTTCTGCCATAGCCCTTCTATTGTCTACATCTAATCCCCAGAAGCACATGTCTGAAGGGGAACAGAAGGCAAGTGAGGTAGCATGACTGAAAGGCATATATAAGTACATACCTCAGATTGAGGCATTGACCCCTACCTCTGCTTGTGTACACAGGGCATGTAACAGGTCTGGAGTTTCAATAGGCTTCCAATCCCCGGATCCATAATTCAGTGAACATTTCCTGTCTGCTCCTTATCCAATATGTAAAGATTGCTGTCCCCCTTCCCCCTTGTCTTGGGGAGGGAAGGGGAGGGGAGGTTAGGTGCAGGAGCAGTTGAGTTTGGGAATAGGAAATATATGGCTGTCCCAGAACTGTCATAGCAGTCCTTTCACCTTTGTGCAAGGGGACTGTTGTCCCATTACTAAAACTCAGTGGGTTTTTTTGGTTGGCTAGTCCCCAGAACCAAAAAGAAAAGGGAAGGGTTGTTGGGAAATCAGGACCTTAAGGGTGTGTCTACACAGCACCCTAAATTCAAAATAAGATATGCAATTTGCATTATGCAAATTGTGTATCTTATTCTGATTGAATTTCAAACTAGGTTATTTTGAAATTTGGTGCATCTACACAGCACCAAATTTTTAAATAATGTGCTATTTTGAGCCATTCCTTATCCCTTGTGCAACGAGGTTTACCGGGATGGTGAAATAGCACGCCCATTATTTCCAAAAATATTTCAAAATAAGAAGCGGCTTGTGTAGACGCAGGGTAGCTATTTCAGGATATCTTTGGTATCCCGAAATAGCTGTGCAGTGTAGACATACCCTAGGATTGATTGTCCCCAAGAGCAATGGGGAGAAGCCAATGCTCCAGGTTAGTCTGATTGACAGGGTGGGCAGGCTAATAAGGGAATCAGGGGGCCAGGGTGGGGGATCCTGCCCTCTGTGTGACTGGATTTGTCTAGGTCTAAATCACTATGAAACTAGTCAACATTTGGTGGAGGTGAGGAGAAAGGGCCTTTTAATCGTAGGTTGGTGGCAGATGCCTTTGCTGTTACTTTGATTCATTTACAGAACAAGGAAACACCATTAAAGGTACTTATCTCCCATTTTCTGTGCTGTGACTACTGCTGCCTTCAAAATTACCAACAATCCACTTTCTCCATCTCTCTGCTGTATTTTTTAAAAATGTTTATATTTATGGGGACTTGGATGAGAGGAAGTGAGTATGGGAGGGGCTATAGCACCAGAGGAATACACAAATCAATGTTGAGTTCTGTGAATTGTTGGCCCCGGTCCTCAACTTGAAAACATATAGTCTGCGTCTAGACTGGCATGATTTTCCGCAAATGCTTTTAATGGAAAAGTTTTTCCGTTAAAAGTATTTGCGGAAAAGAGCGTCTAGATTGGCACGGATGCTTTTGCGCAAAAGCACTTTTTGCGGAAAAGCGTCCGTGCCAGTCTAGACGCGCTTTTGAGCAAGAAAGCCCCGATCGTCGTTTTAGCCATCGGGGCTTTTTTGCGCAAAACAAATCTCAGCTGTCTACACTGGCCCTTTTGAGCAACAGTTTTGCGCAAAAGGGACTTTTGCCCGAACGGGAGCATCAAAGCTTTTCCGCAAAAAGAAGGATGGTCCACAAGCAAGTCCAGGAAATTATAACATTTCTTAAACGTGGTATATGCAATGTGAAATTGAAACATTCAAAAGGAACTGTAAATCAAAAGACAACAGGCTGTGAATCCATCTCCTTTTCCCTTCATTATTCCCCTGATGAGGAGGAATTAATGGGGCACATTTCATACACATGGTTTGGAGGCCAGATAATTGCTGGGGTTCAGGGGCTGCCTCAGGCTTACTTTCCCCTCCTGCAAACTCAAAGGGGACAATCTTTGAAGAATTTGGGCTGTTTTTTCATGCCGGGAGTCCTGCATGCTTCTCCCCATCACTCGCTGGGGTAGCACTGTGGGCAGCCACTGGAGGAGCAGCATGTTGTACTGGTTCCCAGATAGATGGCCACAGCAGCTGGTGGGCCCTGAAGTCATTTGGCCACCAGTTCTGTGAGTGGCTGTACTAGGGCATACTCACAGGGTCATCCTCCATCAGCTTCTGCTAGAGCATTGCTCTTGCCATCCCAGAGGAATGGCTTCTCTCTTGGGAGCTGAAGATCCTGCCAATTCAAATGAAAGAGTAATATTACATTTTTTTTCCTTTTTGTAAGAAGAAAAACATCCCTCACTTAATATAACTTTGCAATAGAAGGCCACAATATTGACACTTTTCTGCATTTTAGAGATGCAAGATTACTCTGGGGTCTCAGACAACTTTTGCAGCACCCAAGGAAGATGCAGAGACCAATAATGGTAAAATATATACTTTTTTTTAAATGGAAAGGTTTACTGTGTCTTGAGGGACTCAATTCATTTCAGTGGCTGTTACCAGTTTTCAATGTCTTACTTCAACATTTGCCATCATTTGGGGTATGTCTAAACTACATCCCTCTTTCGAAAGAGGGATGTAAATTAGACATATCGAAATTGCAAATGAAGCCGGGATTTGAATTTCCCACACTTCATTTGCATAATTGCATCATGGTGTTTTTTTGGAAAACGCTATTTTGAAAGTGAAACTGCGGTCTAGACGCGGTTCTTTCAAAAAGAAGAGCCTTTTTTCAAAAGACCCTGTACTCCTGGTTTACAGGATCTTTCGGAAAAGGCTTTTCTTTTCGAAAGAACTGTGTCTAGACCGCAGTTTCACTTTCAAAATAGCGTTTTTCAAAAAACCACCATGACGCGATTATGCAAATGAAGTGTGGGAAATTCAAATCCGGGCTTCATTTGCAATTTTGATATGCCTAATTTACATCCCTCTTTCGAAAGAGGGATATGGTCTAGACGTAGCCTTGGAGAATCTCCTCCACAGGACTGGAAAGACACTTCTCTTTTTCCTTTCTGGTACCTTCAAAACTTGCTATGTTCTCCAAATGATGGCCGGTCTTTAAGTAAGACATTGATCATGAGAACTTGTTTTCTCATCATGAACATGCTTTCCATGTTGGTATTCCTAAACTTAACTCTATGGTCCACCAAGCCCGGAGAATGAGACAACACACATACACACACATACACACACACACACACACACACACACACACACATAAAAATGGATACATAAATGTCCTTTTCAGTTCACATACTCTCTTGCGTCTTTTCTGTGGGCTAAGAACTTTGCTTATTACAACCACATTCAGAATATTACACTGTTATTTGCCTAGAAAACCTATACAATCCTGATGCCAATGATGGACTTTCCCATTCCAAAGGGATGCAGCTGATAATATCTGTTTGGTGTTCCCAGCTTCAACAGAGCAATAGCCACCCACTTCTGCACTGACATGATTTTCCTGAACCAAGTGTTCTTGGGCTAAAGTTGTGGTGTCAGCTCCTGAGATAGACCCATCCTGTTTCTCCATTTGGAAGTTCAAAAGCCACTGCTTTCTAAAACGATATGACTCACGACACTATTTTGGATTTCCTGCACCAGAAGTGACAGTTCACTGATGGATATACTGTGGCATTTTGGAACCATATCTGTTCCCAGGTAGGCAAATGGACTGCTGTTCAATTTCACAACAAGCCACCTTCAATGTATTGAAAGTTCTGTCCAAATTCCTTCCAGCATCTTGCTGGTCATGTACTCTATTGTGTAAACATTTGTCCTGCAAGAAGGATCAGAAGTGAAACTATATCATCATGCAATTGCTCCTTGTCTTCCATCCAGTTTGGCAGGAGGGAAAAATGAGCAGTAACTTCCACTGGCAAATGTGGGAAGATGGCGGACAGTACCAACAACAAACAATATCATGGTTCCTTAAGTGTCTCTTGTGATATACCCACACCTGACATGGGAGTGCAAATGCCATGTAACAAAAGAGGCAGTGGTGATGAATATATTTGCATGTACCCAGTTTATATCTGTCTCCAGCACAACATTTGTGGACACTTGGGGGCAGGTATGAGAAACATGCACAAACACACACATGGTCAACTCCCTGAGTCTGCATGCATGTGTAGACATAGCCAAAGCATGTCTCTCCTTTGCCATAAAAGCAGCAAGTTCCACCTGGTGAAGTTTCCCAGACTGGAAACCACTTTTTAAAACCAGTGTGCCTCTACCAAATCTCAGAATCCAGCACCGCTTTCTGTGAACAATCACTTTTCTTTTACAGAGAAGTTTACCCATATCAAGAATGCCTCCAGAGAACACCAGGAACAAGAAACCAAACTCAGGAACAACAAAATCTTCCATCCAAGAATTCTGCTCCCTGAAACTGCCACTGACCAACACCTGTGACTCTGGCCTTTTCCCCTTCTTAAATAATAAAAAGAAAAAGAAAACATCTGGAATCCTGTAGCATGCTGAGAGGGTTCTTCTGTAAGCCTATTCTGTTATCAAATATTGGAGCCAAACCAAGATTGTGGAAGTCATTAGATGAAGAGATAAGAATGATTATTAATATGAGCAAGTTCAGAAGTAAATGAAAATCTCGTCATCACTTCAACCTTGCTTTCCATCAATAGCTCTTGTTACTCACAAAAACAACACTACCAATTTTACACTAATCTACTCAAGCTAATTATTACTCAAACTGACTGTAAAGGAAGGGAAAGGGAAAGATGCTATTTTGACTTTAAGTCCCTGGGGCCACTCGGCTATTACATAGTATAAAAGATATCCTAAAAGAATCAAGATTGTTTTGTCATTGTCAGTCTGTTTCTCCTATTTGTGAGTCAAAAAAGAACAGAAAAACAATTTAAAATAGTATAATTTGTATAATTCAGTTTCCCCCAAAATTGAAGGGAAACTGAAGGGTAGATATGTTACCTGGAACTACAATTAACTAGATTTCTAGGGGACAATGTCCCTTTAATTATGTACACCAAACTGGTAAGGCTAACATTTACAAAAGAAGCTGTTGATTTGGGGTGCCTCATACATTGGATTCCTAATTTTGAGATGCCAGGAATCTGATAGTAAGAGTATGAGCCACTCCCACTGACTTTAGTCCAAGCTGCAAGTGTCAACTTCTCTAAAACCTACACACAATTTTTGTCTACACACAATTTTTATTTCGGGAGAAGGATGCAAATAGCACTGTGCATTTGCATACTTCCTCCATTTTTTTTTTCAGAAGATGCTCTTCCAGTATTTACCTATGATTATGTCTATTCGTGGCCGAATTTCAAAATAAACCCCTATTTCGAAAGACCCCTTATTCCTCCTACAATGAGGTTTACAGCGATCTTTCGAAATAGGGGTTTATTTCAAAATTCGGCCGCGTGTAGACATACCCATAGATAAAGACTGGAAAACAGTCTTCTGAAAAAAAAAATGGAGGAAGTATGCAAATGCGCAGCGCTATTTGCATCCTTCTCCCGAAATAAAAATTGTGTGTAGACATACTGTAGACCTGAGCATCTGCAGTTGGACATTCAAAATTAGAGGCAAATTTTGGAAATTTGAACTTTGTTTCCATAATTATATTGTATTACCTGTCATGTTTTAGAGAAACTTTTCTGAAGGAAGAGTGATTAATTGACCGGAGTCTTCAGTTATTGCAATTTCTTCACTTTTACTCTTTACCACTTTCTATTTGCTGAGCTCATTTGGTAGTTCCATATTTTCCCATGATAAATACCTGGATAATGCTAATTGTTAGAACTGTACTTTTAATTGCAGAAAACACTGTTCAGAGAATATATTCCTTTATTGAATATTTCCCCAAAACTTACATCTGTTGTATGTTATCTCAGATTTCTGAAGAAGGTGGGAATTATTACTTTCCTTATGTCTCAGATGTTCTCCAATTGCTTCAAAGAATATATTAACACATAATATGTGTGGGAAATTTCACCTTTCTCCCCATTTCTTTTCTTTTCAAATTATTTAGTTTGCTTTTCTGATTATCCTATACTCACACCTCTCTTTCTTATAATGGGGAGAGATGATTCAGTTTTGTTCAAGCTACCTCTCTTCAGGAAACTTATGATCTATGGACAGCTGTGAAAGATTCTAACTTTTAACATTCCAGAGATGTTCATTATTACTAGAGCTGGTCAGAAAAGAATATTTTCCATGATTAAATAATTTGAAAGGAACAAAATTATCTCCTCACCAAAGCCAACAAAATATAAAAAAAACAAGGACAATCTTGAAAGTAGTTTTCTACTTGCAAAAACAGGCCAGAATTTGTAAACAACAAAACCAAACACACACCACAATTTTTTCCACCAGCTCTGAGGATTTATTTCCTTATCTGTTCATGTAGCTATTTCACAATGACTGTATTTTCTAAACTATAATGACTGAATGTGGAAAGAGACTACTAAGGTTACACAAGCTGTTACATTTATTGTATATTTGGAGAGCTAATTTTAAAAGAACTAAAGAAAATATTAAAATAAAGTTTCCCTTTAATTGACTGTAACTGCCAAAATTAGATTGGATCAGTAAAATTTTAAATTCTGAACTGATTGCATAATGGACTGATAGCTATGTCTATATCTGTTGCTGAAAATGCAATACTGAATTCATCTGCTTTTCAGAATTACGAAAACATATACAATAGAGAAAGATTGATTAACTATATAGGCCTGAGCCTTAGGATATTATTTTAAAATATGATACAGTACAAAAGTACATTAACCTGTTCACTACTGCTAAATGTACAGTACCAGTTATGTTCAGATGCATGACTAAAAGTACTAATATAATTTTAATTTTAATTGACCAAAATAATGAGGTATATAGGATCTTTTGAAATGAGGCATTTCTGTCGAACGATCCCCATCTTGTCCGCGTTTTTTTCCAAAAAGTGGCTTGTCGAAAAAAAAAAAGCCTCGACTGCCATTATGTAAATGAAGCACGGGAAATTCAAAACCCGGATTCATTTACAATATCGATACGTCTAATTTACATCCTTTTATCGAAATGTAGTTTAGATGTACCCTTTGTCATTGTTGTTTTAGAGAGATTGAAAGGTACCAGATTGATAACTGACAACTGAAGGAAATTATTTATCTGTAAGACAGGTACAGTCTGCACAGCAGCAGTGCAAGCTTACCACTTCCCTCATACTCAGACCTTTAACCAGCATTCAATGGAATCATTTCTAGCAGTAAAAGAATAGCTCCTTTTCCATGCTAATATAATCCTTTGGACTTCTTGTTGAGACTGTGGTGACAACAAGGATGCTAACTGTGATGTGGACATTTGTGGTTAGACTGCTCAGGCCAAGGTGGTAATGACTTTCCATTGCTACTGTCACAGGGTGGATTTGAATTCAAGCCTTGCAGGTGAAAGGGTTAGTTTTGTAATAACAATTCCTTGACAGTCACATGCCTAATTTTCATCCAGGCCTGAACCTGATCTCTAATTTTGAAGTGGGAAAACTGCATCCACAAAACCATAGTCCACTTCTAAACAAAAACTGACTATACCTTTCGGCTTTACTTCTGTGTTCAGTTTAGGTCCAATCCTGCTCCCAAGCTAAGCCCACTGCAAAAATCTCCCTTATTTAGATGGGAATAGGATCCGTTGCATAGTGAACAGTATCAGCTATAACTGTATCAGTGGAAAAGCTACATTCCTGTATCTGAATCAATTGTCATGCTCCCTCGGCCTATGTGGAAGCCCATTTACTTCAGTTTGGCTTTGCATGGTCGTGGATCAAATTACAGGATCAAGGCCAAAAGTAGTTTAAATCGAAAAAGGTCTTAGATTTCAAGAAGAACATACTGAATATGTGCACTGTAATGGGGTGCACTCACCTGTCGTGAGTGACCTTCTGCCCTAGTGCATTTGCTTGCATTCTTTAATTGTGATGGCTCTTTGGTGACTCAGTTCTCTGGCCAAGTCACACATAGTCTGTATGTGAAATTAAACAAAGCAACCCCCTTCGGGGAGAAGCCCCAACAGGGGTTTCCCTCTCTTTGTGCCCACTCTGGAATAAACCGCTGCTCCAGGGCTCCTTCTCTGGAGGCAACGTCTTCATTCTCTTAGGGTCTTTCTCACCCCAGCTCTTCATCTGGGTCATTATAGTTCAATTCTCCTCCCCCCACCCCCCCAACCCCTGGGCTGTCTCATTGTCAAGGCCACTTCCCCCAGTCGCTAATGGGGGGATTGCAGGGGTTCCCAGGCCCACCTTCTACTCTGGGTCTCAGCCCAGGGACCCTGTAGATAGCAGCTATCTGCAGAGTCCCTCTAAATATCTGTTTTGCTGCTATCTTGGCCACTTCCCCATGATTCCAGCCCATTCTTCACCCTTACCTCAGAGCCTTGTCTCAGTGGAGTCATAGCAGCCAACCCGGAGCACCATATGCTCTCCTCCAGCTCTAGCAAGGAACTGAACCCCCTCTGGCCAGCTCTTCTTATGTGAGATCCACAAAGGGATGTAGGAACATAAATCCCAGGTATTGGAACTTAAGTCCCAGTTTTAGGCATCACTGCAATTACTCCCCCTCCCCAAATTCCACTCTAAAAATTCCCAGGATGCTGGAGTTAGCACATTCACCTGAGCAGTAGCAGATCCAAACTCAACTCTTCTCTCCTTACCAGGTATAGGTGGGAATGTAACCCAGGATTTCCTACATCCCAGGTGAGTACTTTGACCATCGAGTTAAGGGCCTCCTATGGCCATTTTGTGTGGAGTTATGTTCATATTCTATCAAGAATGGGCTTAGGCACCTAAATCCAGCAATCTGAAACTGAGTAGATAGCAGATCAGAGGATAGAAAGAGATGTGGGGTAGGCAAAAGGGGGGTGGCCTTGGCCTGAGAATATCTGCTATTGGCGCTCTTAGATCTTCCAAGATCTATTTTAAATAATAGCAAGGAAGCAAAATGGTGCTTATAAAGTGTTTCTAAAAACAATTACAAAACAAATGAACAAACAAAAAACTACATAAGAAGGGCATATTACTTAAAGGAGCTCTGTCAAAAAACTGAACTCTATGAGCTAAGCCATATTTAAATATACCAGTTATTATTATTTCTCATGCGTATGTTGGTAGGCTCCAGATATTCCAGTCAAGATCAAGCCTCCATTGTAAAGACACATAACAAGAGAGAGTGCCTAAACAGCCTAAACAGCTGAGGCAGACAAAGGATGGCAGAGGCTGATAATGACTTTGAGGTCAGAGGGATAAACACATTGATTGCACTGTACTCTGCCAAAAGACAGTCCCACCAGTAGAGCTTTTCATCAGTTTATTTATTGTGACTACAAATGCAATGTTGAAATGCCTACTGAAAGTCAATGGGACTCTCTCAAGTCACTTTGGCACTTTCAGATATTTTATCAGTTCCTTATTTATAGTGTGGGGATAAAAGTACTCCCTTTGTCTGTCTGGGCTATTTCATTTGTAAACTCCTAAGAGGCAGGGGATTTCTCAGACTGCGTCTTTTCAGTGCTTGAGGCAATGGTGCCCAGACAGCCATTAGGTTTCATAGATGACACTTAAACAGGATTAATAAATAACAGAATATAGGCTAGGTGCTCAGATGCTTTGGTGGCTGGTTCAGCAAGTGATCAGAGAGATCTAGAGATGCTTGACAAATGTATTTCTGCTTCCAATACCCGTTGGACTTCAGAGAGAGAGAGGAGGGACACAGAAGAGGTGCATTTGCTACTCTGTCCTCCCTGTGTAGTAATTGGCAAGAGACATGTGTTTGGATTCCACACAAAGGGAAGGCTACTGAACCTTTTCCATACTCTGAAATATGTAGTAAAATTGGTAGTGTTGTTACAAGATTGATAGGAAAATGAAGAAGATCAACAACGGTATTAAATTATATATCACCCGTGAAAAATACAGAATAAGCTAGAAAATGCCAAGGGTGTAACCAAGGCTTTAACAAAGGACAACTTTTTCCATGATAGGGAACGCAAAGCATGCTGGAAAATGTTTCTAAAAGCTATAATGTAGAGTGTTGGGGTTAGTGGGAAGTGTAGAAGTGGAATATATTCAGGTCTCATAACTGCATGTGAGAATGTGCTCCCTATTCAGTTTGGGCCCTTACTCGTATTTTCTATCCACCATTTTGTTAACTTATTTGAAGAGAAAATCAGCATAACCCGCCTTCACTTTCAATTCCCCTTCCAACTCAGCTCTATCCTCTGCCTTCTCTCCTCCTTTAATGTGGTTTCTGACTCAGAAGTGTCCATTCCAGTCTTGTTTCTTATCCTGTCAATCCTCTGCTACCTCTTCCTTAACCGCAGTCAAGCCTTTCATCTGGCACCTTTCTTCTGCTTTCAGTTTCCTGCACCTACCTTCTTTTGAGCCCATCAGCTTCTCAAACTGCCACCTCATCTACTTCATTCCTTTTGCTCTCAAATGTGCACTCTATTCCCACTGCCTGGTTTTGCCCTCCCTTTAGCTCATTTTTAGAAACCCCGCAATCAAGTATCTTCCCACTCCACTCTTCTGGAACTATCCTCAGCAGTCACCAGTGATCTTTCTGGCCAAATCACAATGCCTCTTTTACAGTCTCATCTATCTGCCATCTGTGACTTGGTGGCTCACTCTTGACTTTTAACATGCCACACCCTCCTTCATCTTCAGGGACCTTTGTACTTATTCTCTTTCCACTTCTCCATCTGCTCCTTTGGCAACTCCTTCAGTGATTCTCCTTCCAATTTACTCCTCCCATTCTGACAGTTCTTTAAGGCACAGTCCTTTATCCCTTCCCTCTTTCTTCTCCACATTTTATCCCTGAGTGACCTCATCCAAACACAGTACTTCAGTTACTGTTTGCAGATTTTCCTTTCCACACCAAATCTCTCCTTTGCTTCTCAATGTTTCATCTCTTGAAGCAAGCTTAAACTTTTGCAAGCTCAGGTTCATTGTGATTAAAACTGAAGTCCATTGTTCAGGCTTCTTTCTCTTTGGCCTTCCCACCTATTGCTTCAACCTTCCTTCAAACAAAATCCCTTAAAAGATTACTATTTGCATTTTGTTGGAGAAGTAGGAAATGTACTATGTCACACTTCAGTCTTCATGTCATTTCAAATTCTGCCTGACTAGCTTCTTTATAATCTCCACTTTAAATGAAAAATAAATTTCAGTGTAGCTCAATTCATTGATGCAAAAACTGCTTTCCGTTTCTCATTGGCAGTCAAAAAAGTGCATTAAGTATTTCAAGCAGCCTGAACTCTGAATTACATAAACAGAAAGAAATTTCAACTGCTTGGAGCATACGAAAAACAGCTTTGGACTTGATATTGGAGGCGTACTTGAAAGACTAATTATTCATACATACACAAAAATTGCTCAATGTTCCATCTTAAAAATGTTCTTAGAGCGAAAATAGATATTTTAGATGAAAAGAGATAAATATCATATATTAGGATATGACAAGCAATTACTAATTTTTATAATTCCTACTTTTTATAATAAATGTTGATTCATTTTCATTGAGTTTGACTTGAAATATTTATACGGAAATGCTAATACAGTAGACTTCTGATAATCCGGAACCTATGGGATTTAGGTGGTGCCGGATTATCAGATATGCCGGACTATCAGGAGGTACTATAAGCAGGTTTATATATATACTGTATACATTATATACTGTATATAAAGTGTTCTTAACCCTTTTTATTGTACATACTGTATACAGTATACTGTAATGTTTTAGTTTTTAAGCCTTTTTACCCTTTTTGCTCAGTTCAGCTGCTGCCACTGTTACCTTGTGACTCATTTTTGCCAAGCTCACTCACTAGGCTCTTGCCATTTTGATGCCGGACTATCAGGAGTGCCGGACTATTGGATGCCGGACTATTGGAGTTTTACTGTACCTTTTTTACAAGAATATTCAGTAGGAAGCAGAATTTACTTCGTTAGAAAAGGTCTACACCTACAAGTCATAGATCTCCACTTACTAGTTACAAATTTACAAGGGACACAATCTCTCAAACTTTAGGGCATACAGTCTTAAAGTCATTAACTATTTGATGTTAGAAAGAACTTTCCATATATTCATGTGCTCGCAAATTGTCCATTAGGGAATCGTTGTCTATATTATTTAGAATACTTTGGGGCTCTTTTATTTATTAATATTTTTTTCTTATATTTTGCTAGTTGGTCATTTGCTTAAGGCACTGGATAGAAACGCAGGAGATATGGGTTAAATTCAAAGCCTTTCCACAAACTCTCTGGGTATGTCTAGACTACATGGCTCCGTTGACGGAGCCATGTAGATGAGTTTACTAGACATAGGAAAATGAAGCAGCGATTTAAATAATCGCCGCTTCATTTATATCAAAATGGCCACCGCGCTGTGCCGATCAGCTGTTTGGCGGCACAGCATGGTAGTCTGGATGCTCTGCGGTTGACAACGGAAGCCTTTGTTGACCGCTCCGGTAAACCTCATTCCACGAGGCATAACGGAGCGGTCGACAAAGGCTTCTGCTGTCGACCGCAGAACGTCCAGACTACTGTGCTGTGCCGCCAAATAGCTGAGCAGCACAGTGCGGTGGCCATTTTGATGTAAATGAAGCGGGCGATTATTTAAATCGCCGCTTCATTTTCCTATGTCTAGTAAACTCATCTACATGGCTCCGTCAATGGAGCCATGTAGTCTAGACATACCCTCTATGAACTTGGAATGACCACTTAGGCACATGCTGAACTTTACTACTGGCAATTTCAATGGCACTGCATTCTCAGTTCAGCATGTACATCGGGGCAAGCAATAATTTTTGACGGGGGGCCACTCCCAAGATTTTGGAAAGTGGTTGAGGCCCGCACTCTTCCATGCTATTAATGGAGGAGATGTGGGGTCTGGGATGGAGGCTGGGTGCTGAAGGGAGCTTGGGGTAAGGGATTGGGTTGCAGGAGGGAGAATGGGGTCTGGGAGGGAGTTGGGTAAAGGAGGCAGTTGTGACCTAGGGCAGGGAACTGGGGTGCAGAGTTTTGGGATGTGACTTAGATTAGGAGGGAATTGTGATCTTGGAGGGGGTATGGGTGCATGTGGAGTGGAGGGGCAGGAGTGTGGGGCAGAGAGTTGGGGAAGGGAGGGGCTCAGGTGCCAGAGGCAGGTTCTCACCAGGAGACTTACAGAAAGCTAAAGGCTTGCAGAGCTTAAAATGTTTCTGCTTGCTCGGCCATGTGCTTGAGTGAGCGAGCAGGAGGGTTGTGCTTTGTGGCTGCCTGTTATTCAAACAGGCAGCTCCCATTGGCTAGTGTCTGTTCAGAAACCGGCCAATGGGATTGTGTTGGGGGCGGGAGCAGAATCTGAATCTTCTCCTCTCCCCTCTGGAATCAAAGAGAAAGTGTCCCACAGCCGCGTTTCTGAGCAGCATGCGGGGCTGCAGGGCAAGGAGGGGAGCCTGCCTGGGGCTCCCCACTGCCTCCGTAGGCCGGATCCGGTGACGTGGTGGACCGGATGTGGCCTGTGGGCTGTATTTTGCCCAGGCCTGATGTACGTAAAGGTTTGCCAGATCAGGGCCAAAGTTAACTGGGATGCAGTTCTCCAGCTGTAAAATGAGGATAATAATTCTTTTTTCCACCTGTTTTCTGTCATGTCTATTAGATTGTACACTCTCTAGGGTAAGGACTATCTCTTAAGACTTGTTTAACTAGAAAGATTTACCACTTTACCTGTATGGGCATAGTGCATTCCTAGTGTGGATGTAATCATATCAATTTACCAGTGCTTATACTGTTATCACTTATTACAGTCCAAGGTGCAGAGTTGTGCTATATTGTTTGTGTCGAAAATTCAAAGTCTGAAATCATCCTTTTAGATTTTAATTTGCTCCACCACTTTGCTTTCAGTCTTTATCCATTAACTACACAGATTATCTGCCTTGTTACCAGAGAGTAAGCACGTGTCATAGATGGATCACATTTATAAACTTATTAAAGTAAACAATGGTCGCTATTAAGATCTGGGGACCAGAGATTGTAAATCTTTCCTAAGAATGCCCCTGAATAACCCCATGCTTTTACATCCAGGAATCTCTGCATTACATATCCCCTTACTTTACTTGTCTATTTTGATGATCTCCACTTTTTTTGGGTTTATCTTCTCTAACAGATAAACCACTGGTGAATAGACTCCAGAGACAGATGGAATGCTGCCCATAAACTGGTTGCTAGTGGTGCTGAAAGTGAAGCAATTGAGTCTGTCCCTCCCTTCATTTTTTTCTGTGTTATGTTCCTAGGAATCCAGATTGTTTCATTCCAAAATGGAGGTCTCTGAGTTCACAGTATAATGTGCTGCAGTCATGTCCCTAAACTGGCTCCAGCTCAGACTTTTAAGTGAAACAGTATGCTTTTTTTTCTTCTTCAGTTCTTGTCCTGCCAGTAATGAGTTCTGCTAACTGAAAACAAAGTGGGGGAAAATAACAAAAAGAAGGGGACATCTGTGTCCTGACAGCTCTCCATTAAGCAGGAGGAATAGCCATTAATAAAGAAATAGAGGATGCACAAACCAAGAGTAAACCATTAATTCTGCTGTTTTTTTCTAGTGAAACAAATCGCATTTGGCCACTCTTCTTTCGATTACAAAAGTTGCATGGGTACATTTAGTTCAAAAGCAATCCATTTTTTCCGAGATCTTAAAATGGGTTCTAGTTGTTTTTTTGCAATCTCTGATTTACTAAATGCTTGAGAGATAATAGCTGAAATTTGATACTGCTTGCTTTTAACATAGTACATCTTTTTCAATTCTTGCTTTTATTATGTTTCTGTTTACTCAAATTCCTTTCACTGACAAATTAAAGCTAGTAATGATTTTCTTTGACAATCTAAAACTTCTCCTCCAACCTTTTTCTGTTTTCCACTTGGGCCATATATGCAATGCAACCAATCAAAAATATTTCAGATCACACAGTACTAGTCAAATATTGGAATCTGCGGCTACTGAGTCCCACTGGTGTCATTCGTAAATCAGACCAATTCAAACTTCTACCTTGCCAGAAAATGCCAGACAGTAATAAAAATTTGTTTTAGGCACTTTTAATACTATAGAACAGATAGTGGTATTAAGAATGATAATATTAAACAAATCTAAACTAATCTCCACCTTCAATATTACTTCCATACGTTAGTGGTTCCACCACCCCACTGCACTGCAGCCTTGCCAAGTTACTTCCCATTTGTTCTGAGTAGAAAGTCCTTCCTGAGCTCAACATGATACTCGACCAATTTTACTTTGTGCATGTAAATATTATACTGTTGTTTATCCTCTAATCCCACTTATGGTGGGGAAAATAAAGAACAGCAATGCAGAGTAATAGAAAGAAAATATGACAGCAGAACAGACAAAATACACCTAATACAACAACAAAATAAAAACAATTAAACAATCCTCTGACTCCAAAAAGAAAGTTAATTGTAATCTCAGTGTTTCTTACCTGCTCATCACTTTGAATCTTCTAGACTCTTCTATTTTGGGCCTTAGAAACTGCCTCAGTCTGGCAGCTTCTCGACCTGCAGCCCTGCAATGAATCGCAGAGTGGGCTCCTGATTGATCTCATGTTGACTGTACTAGAGCAATGCATATCTGAGATGTCCAACAGCATGAGAACTCCTCAGGTGTGATCAGAGTCAAAGTAAGTCTCCGGCTAACTCTTTCCTTATCCAGCCATTAGAAGCCATAAGCATCATCTTGTGATGCCTGGGTCACCAAAGCCATTTATGTAAGCACTACAGGCAATAGGCAAAATCATACTGAGGATTTGAAGCAGTTGTTGTCTAATAGAGCAGTAAGTATGTTCCCCCTAGGATTTTATATAAAAATCATTATACACTTCAACATTTTAAAGTACAAATGCATATCAATTAAATATAGCCTCTCCAAATCCTACAGAGAATAATCTGAGTCCTCATTGTGATTACTTTTCATAGCATACATACCTCTTGGCTTTTTGTGCAGCTCTTCTATGTGGTTCAATGGCTGCATGTTACCAGACTTCGTTTGTTTGTTTGTTTGTTTGTTTGTTTGTTTGTTTGTTTGTTTGGAAGCCACATGCTGGTTTAAGGACGTGATTTGTGGAAGTGGGTAAATTATCAAGAGCTGAGTACACGTATGGTTGCTGGGATTCTTGTTTTTGTCTATATAAATATTAATGACATGTTTATGCTCTCTCTTCTCTCTGAATCACAAACATACATTGAGAACAAGGAACATGCATTTTCCCCATTCACTGTTGATTTCTCCATCTCAGGGTCTGATTCAGAGCCTACTTATTTCATATGGATGTAACTCTTTGGGCTTCAGAGCACTTCCAAGAGTAGGATTGAATGGACAAATTGGGGCAGAACTACTACTTAAATTAAACTGAAACATATGAATAGCCACACCAACTACTTCAGCAAATGTCAAGAAGAAGATGAAAAAAACCATGAAGATGATGAAGAGGAGACATTTTTAGAATATGATGCATAGTTAGGGGAACCAGGGCAGAAGAAAAGCCTGGAGTACAGGAGGGAGTTGTACATCAGGCCTCATCTAATATCTTTACCTCCCCCAATTCTTTCTGAAAGAACACCCAATAATGTTTTTATATTCACTTACTAGCAAAAATACTCGGCATCGCCCGGGGAAAATATAGTAAAAGGTGAGATGAATGAACCTTGTCAATGACATTAACATAACATATTTTATTGGAAATACTTTTCTCTGATATATTACTTGAAGAAATTTACATAGCTAGTGATGTGCTTACAAAACGACAAATCCCATAGGGTCTCTTTTCTCAATCCCCACAAATCAGGAAGGCCCATCTTCCCTTAAAGACTCTATGCAAACCAATGACTGTAGCCTCCTTGCCAGAAGCCCTGAGAAATAGAGGGGATGTCTCCTGGGCTCTGCAGCAGCAGAAAATCACTGCTCCCCAAGCAGCCACTGCCTGAGTGCCTTCAGTGCATGCTCCATGGGACAACCTGAATGGACTTCTTAGCGGCAGCTGGACCAGTTGCATTGATCAGACAAAGCGAAAGACCTTCAGACCAGGTGCAATGAGTGATATCTAGATGATCAGAACATGCAGAACCTGAACGTACCTGTTCTAATGAGAATAGGCTGTTCTGAGTGTACCGTGTCCTCCTCAGGCTCCACGGTGCTCAAAACCTTGTCCTCCTACCCACCTCCTCTTTGTACTGTGAGCTGAATCCTGCAAAGTGCATAATGCCCGTGGCACTTGCTGATAACGCACACAGCCCTGCCAGGAGAATGCATGCAGCCCAAAGGAGAGCGAGTGTGGGATGGCTCGTTTGGGTGTGGAGGGAGGGAAGCAACTTTAATTTCCAGAAGGGGTTCAGTCGGAGCCCGGCTGCGTGAAGATGCTGAGAGGCTGTGATAGCTGGAGGCTTCTCCCAGCCACAATTCGCAAGGCTATACCCCAGCCAGCATCACCCACATTTGGGTATGTCCTGGAGACCTGCTGGTGCCCTAGAATAGGGGAGGTCGCTGATTCTCTCCCCCACTGTAGCCTCTCCCCCATGGGCTTTCCCTTATGGTGCTGCAGGTGCCCACATGCTTTATCCTCTAGGATCTCACAGTTGCAGTTTATGTGACACGCTTAACAGAAGAGTCCAGCAAATGCCTATGATCAGGCGCTACTAAAAGCTAATTATCAGAAATCTGATGAGGTTCAACAAGGACAAGTGTAGAGTCCTACACTTGGGATGGAAGAATCCCAAGCATTGTTACAGGCTGGAGACTGAATGGCTAAGTAACAGTTCTGCAGAAAAGGACCTGGGGATTACAGTGGATGAGAAGCTGGATATGAGTCAACAGTGTGCCCTTGTAGCCAAGAAGGAGAATAGCATATTAGGGTGCATTAGGAGAAGCATTGCCAGCCAATCCAGAGAAGTGATTATTCCTCTTTATTTGGCTCTGGTGAGGCCATACCTGGAGTATTGTGTCCAGTTCTAGGCCCCCCCCCACTATAGAAAGGATATGGATGCATTGCAGCGGAGAGCGACCAAAATGATTAGGGGGCTGGAGCACATGACCTATGAGGAGAGACTGAGGGATTTGGGTTTGTTTAGTCTGTAGAAGAGAAGAGTGAGGGGGGGATTTGATAGCAGCCTTCAACTTCCTGAAGGGAGGTTCCAAAGAGGATGGAGAAAGGCTGTTCACAGTAGTGACGGATGGCAGAACAAGGAGCAATGGTCTCAAGTTACAGTGGGAGAGGTCTAGGTTGGATATTAGGAAAAACTATTTAACTAGGAGGGTGGTGAAGCACTGGAATGGGTTACCTAGAGAGGTGGTGGAATCTCCATCCCTAGAGGTTTTTAAGTCTTGGCTTGATGGAGCCCTGGCTGGTTTGATTTAGTTGGGATTGGTCCTGCCTTGGGCAGGGGGCTGGACTTGATGACCTCCTGAGGTCTCTTCCAGCTCTATGATTCTGTGATTCTAGTGGGCCCAATTGGGGATCTGGGGGAACTGATTTTGAGATATAACCAATCCAGTGATTTAAGTTAGGAAATTAGGAGTATTTGTGGAAAATGTTGAGTTTCTATGATCAGGCGCTACTAAAAGCTAATTATCAGTAGGCCCAACTGGGGCTCTGGGGGAACCGAGGGAACCAATTTTGAGATATAACCAATCCAGTAATTGAAGTTAGGAAATCAGTAGTATCCTAGATGATCAAGATACAAAAGGAGCACTTAAAGGCGATAAAGTAATTGCGGAGAAACTAAATGAATTCTTTGCTTCAGTCTTCACGGCTGAGGATGTTAGGGAGATTCCCAAACCTGACCCGTCCTTTGTAGGTGACAAATCTGAGGACTTGTCACAGATTGAAGTGTCATTAGAGGAGGTTTTGGAATTAATTGATAAACTTAACAGTAACAAGTCACCAGGACCAGATGGCACTCACCCAAGAGTTCTGAAAGAACTCAAATGTGAAATTGCGGAACTATTAACTATGGTTTGTAACCTCTCCTTTAAATCAGCTTCTGTACCCAATTATTGGAAGATAGCTAATGTAACGCCAATATTTAAAAAGGGCTCTAGAGGTGATCCCGGCAATTACAGACTGGTAAGTCTAACGTCAGTACCGGGCAAATTAGTTGAAACAATAGTAAAGAATAAAATTGTCAGACACATAGAAGAACATAATTTGTTGGGCAAAAGTCAACATGGTTTCTGTAAAGGGAAATCATGTCTTACTAATCTATTAGAGTTCGTTGAAGGGGTCAATAAACATGTGGACAAGGGGGCTCCAGTAGATATAGTGTACTTATATTTCCAGAAAGCCTTTGACAAGGTCCCTCACCAAAGGCTCTTATGTAAATTAAGTTGTCATGGGATAAGAGAGAAGATCCTTTCATGGATTGAGAACTGGTTAAAAGACAGGAAACAAAGGGTAGGAATAAATGGTAAATTTTCAGACTGGAGAGGGGTAACTAGTGGTGTACCCCATGGGTCAGTCCTAGTACCAATGCTATTCAACTTATTCATAAATGATCTGGAGGAAGGGGTAAACAGTGAGGTGGCAAAGTTTGCAGACGACACTAAACTGCTCAAGGTAGTTAAGACCAAAGCAGACTGTGAAGAACTTCAAAAAGATCTCATCAAACTAAGTGACTGGGAAACAAAATGGCAAATGAAATTTAATGTGGATAAATGTAAAGTAATGCACATTGGAAAAAATAACCCCAACTAGACATATAATATGATGGGAGCTAATTTAGCTACAGCTAATCAGGAAAGAGATCTTGGAGTCATCGTGGATAGTTCTCTGAAGACATCCACGCAGTGTGCAGCGGCAGTCAAAAAAGCAAATACGATGTTAGGAATAATTAAAAAAAGGATAGAGAATAAGACGGAGAATATCTTACTGCCCCTATATAAATCCATGGTACGCCCACATCTTGAATACTGCATACAGATGTGGTCTCCTCATCTCAAAAAAGATATACTGGCATTAGAAAAGGTTCAGAGAAGGGCAACAAAAATGATTAGGGGTTTGGAACGGGTCCCATATGAGGAGAGATTAAAGAGATTGGGACCTTTCAGCTTGGAAAAGAGGAGACTAAGGGGGGTTATGATAGAGGTCTATAAAATCATGAGTGGTGTGGAGAAAGTGAATAAGGAAAAGTTATTTACTTGTTCCCATGATATAAGAACTAGGGGCCACCAAATGAAACTAATGGGCAGCAGGTTTAAAACAAATAAAAGGAAGTTCTTCTTCACACAGCGCATAGTCAATCTGTGGAATTCCTTGCCTGAGGAGGTTGTGAAGGCTAGGACTATAACAGGGTTTAAAAGAGAAGTAGATAAATTCATGGAGGTTAAGTCCATAAATGGCTATTAGCCAGTATGGGTAAGGAATGGTGCCCCTAGCCTCTGTTTGTCAGAGAGTGGAGATGGATGGCAGGAGAGAGATTGCTTGATCATTACCTGTTCGATTCACTCCCTCTGGGACACCTGGCATTGGCCACTGTCGGCAGACAGGGTACTGGGCTGGATGGACCTTTGGTCTGACCCAGTATGGCCGTTCTTATGTTCTTATCCGTTCAAAATTTGGTGTTTCTAGCTCTTACCGTTTCGGAGATCTTTCAGAATTATCAGTGGGCCCAACTGTGGCTTTGGGAAAACCAGGGGAACCAATTTTGAGATATAACCAATCCAGTTATTTAAGTTAGGAAATCAATAGTATCTGTGCAAAATTTGGTGTTTCTAGCTCTTGCCGTTTTGGAGATCTTTCAGGACAAACAAACAAAGAAACTTTCAGAAATATTTATAAGATTATGAATGCTTGGCTGGGGGCGGGGCTTAAGGAGCTCATTTTTCCCTTTAGCCCCTCTGCAACAGCCAGGTGATATCCTATTCATTACATGGTTCCTTCAGTTACACAATGGGAAAACTGAAAAATAAAAGAAAAAACAAACAGAAACCCTCCAAACTCAAGCCCTCAACTAGTATAAAAAGTCAGCACTCCTTTAACTTCAACTGAATTATGACATTTATACAAATTGAGGATCTGGCCCTGTTTTCTAAAATTAAGGTTGCTGAATAAAACAGAATCCCATTTTTATGAGATATAACTTAAGTAACTGCTGGATTCTTTACTGAAACTGAGAAGTAGCTGTATGTTTCCCTCATCAAAAAACACCAAAAAGCTGCTTCAAAAAACAAATGAGATTGGAGAGTAAGGACTTATCTATATGGGGAAAAAGCTGAAAGCAATTAGCTCCCCATGTGGCTGATCTATTTTGGAACAGAGATAGGGTGACTAGATAGCAAGTATGAAAATTCAGGACTGTGTGTGTGTGTGTGTGTGTGTGTGTGTGTAATGGTTGCTTATTATAAGAAAAAGCCTCAAGTACTGGGACTGTCCCTAAAAAGCTGGATCATCTGGTGTAAAAATACACTTCATTATGGAATAAAACCTAAAGTAAAGTACTTATTTTGGAATAAAATCACTTTTATTCTGGAACAGTACTCACAGGCTGTTCAAGATTAGCTTTTTCTGAACTAGCTATTCCTGTCAATTTCCTCATGTACAAAATCTCAGAAAAATGTACTACCTGTCACATAATTTACAACATATAAGCATTTAAAAATCATCAAAATGTATAGGTAAGGCCATCATACATCCTACTTTACCCACATAAAAAAAACCCTATTCCTATAAAGTATAAAGTTATCTATATTTCATCAAATAACCCTAACTCTGACCCAATTAAATATTCATTCACCAATAATTCAAAAAATTGAGTTCAAAGCCCTTTTAGAAAAGAAACAGAAAAGTTTCTTGTATAATACTTTGATACTACATATACTATTGATATAAACACATATACTGCTTTTTAGATAGTTAAAAAATTAGAAATGGTCAAAAATGTTAACAAAATTGCAGGAAATTTGAAAAAAGGGTTTCCATTTTGCAGGATATGAAATAGACTAATTTCTACAAAAGTTTCTAAGAAATATGTGTCAATATTTTAAAAAATTTATGTTAGCAATGATAACTAATTTAAATCTAAGTATTTTACTATTTGACATGTGATTTCATTAAAAATTCTGGTCATAAGATATAAATACAAATGAGGGAAGTGTCATAAAAAAAGGAAAGTTTTAAAGCTGTCCACATTTTTTCATGAAAACTTCAATTTTTAAAGGCCATTTTTTGTCCGTGTGAAATTTTGACAAGCTCCATAAAAAGAATCACATTTGCAGCTAGCCTTACAGGAGAGCCAATTTCTGCACAGAATTAAATTACAGCAAACTCTGCTTCAAGGACACTGTGAAATGTAAAATTTTCATGCTCACCATCATTCACTGGCATTTTTGACACTCCTAAATGCTTCAGTTTTATCACATTCCAGAGATTAATTTGAATGTTGTTTGTTAGGAATCTCTTATGTACTACAGATTACATTTTCACAAAGAAACATTTGATGCACTGTCTTTTATAATGGTCTGTCCTTTGTAGCAGTAGTAAGCCCCAAGAATACTTACATGTCAAAAGAAATACTATAATCAATCACTGGTGTGGCAGAGTACTAATCAGATTATGTTGTCTGATCCTGTTTCCTGATTCTCTGTGGTGGTGCCAATAGCACAACCTATTGCAACAATAATAAGAGCTTTGTAGGAAATTACTATGGACAGAGAATGAGATTTTGTTTCCAAATACTTCTTAATTCTCTCACACAGAAGCCACTACAGAAATCACTGCAGCTGAGCCAAACATGACAATATGCTGAGTAACTGTAAAATTAAAGACTGAGACAAAAATGAGAATTTAATGGAGAAATATTGGTGACTTTACTCATTTTTGTTATACTTTCTTGGATTGGGGGTGGGAAGCAAAGGAAACCTCCCACATTAAAGGGGATTATTCCTACAATTATTATGGCAAGCTTTGTACCAGACAGGAATCAAACAAAAACAAAAACACAGCTTATTTCCCAGACAGAATAGCAAAATACAGTATGATTTTGGGCCACTGCTGTAACTTTAGAGCCATCATTGCTTCTGGATTCTAAGATCCTGAAGTTAAAGATCATTTTAAAATTGGGTAGACATAACCATCAATCTGGACCTATCCCTTGTGGAGCTTTCCCCGTACATCATTTTTCACCATTAATCTCAGCAACTTGGGAAATTAAATTTTCCTTGTGAATAATTTTGCCTAATTTGGGGTGGAGTATCAAAAATAGAATTTCACTGAAAACAGATTGTTTTGCAAAAATTCTCATTTTGTCATATAGCCATTTTCTATTGAAAACATGTATTGACACACTGACCAGCTATATTCTTAATCAAAGTGACATATGTTCACATTATGAATTTTGGTGCAATTAACATCTTTTGGTTTGCCCCTTCTTTCATTTAAGGTTAGGTTTTTTAAAATATTTTTTCATCTTAATACTTCAGCTTAATACAATCATGTACACTCCATGGATTGTTTTGAATCCATCTATCTCTGTTTTTCATTTATTTAATCTTTATGGTTTGTTTCCTCTTGTTTTCAGTAATTGCCTCAAAATGAGAGATTCTCTGAAAATGAGACTATCAAGATAATACACCCTATCAAACCAATACTCAAGTGAGCATTTGGTAATAAAATTGCCACATCGTTTGCCAAAGGATAATACAGATAGACATTAAATCTTTTCTATATGAATAAGAATAAAATAAGAATAAAACGATGACAGTAAGAAATAGGCAAGCTGCCATAATACATGTGTATTGCTATAGGATGCCTCACCTATAGGGAAGGCTGCAGCACATTTATAAAGGGAAACCAGTCCAGTGGGCCAGAAGTTGACTCTCTTGCACTTTTCTTCAGTTCAGAGAGACCCTCGAAAATAGTAATAATAAGAAATTCTTGTTCTATCATATAGAAAGTAATATCATAACCCATATCTAGGCTTGATGGAATTAAATTTTTATTTTTCATCCTTTCAACCAATAATATTAATGTTTATTTTCATCAATTTTTCAGTTTTATTGATTTAAATGTTCACAGTTGCACACAATTAGGGAGTTTAAGCATTTTTTTCTATTTTTATATATATACATTTTCAAAGTTGCAGGAAATGATGGGTCAGATTATGGCCAGTATTAAGCCAATTATTTAATGATAGTAGACATTGAGATTGAAAATATTAAAGCTCTATAACTGTTAAAACACAAATTATCAATATCACATGCCAAAATACAACACAAAATATTCTTAATTCAAATTCTAATAAGTTCTAAACAGCTTTTTTCTTATTTTGCTTATTGTAAATTTTTATTATTATTAATGGAAATTGTTGTCTGTGAGTATATGTTGAAGTTGATGTTTATTGACACTTCCTTCCAAGATTACTCATACTGTAGAAAGCCTAGGCTGTCTGCAATAGGAATTCTAGCTGCACCGAAACAAACATAAAACTCACCCAGAGCAGATTCTTTATATAGACGGAATCAGTAAACTTGGGGAAGTGATTTAACGGCTGTCCTTTGACATAGAGGGAATCCAAATTCTGCTTCAAGTTGAACTAGGATTGATTAGATAATGCCTTCCTTCAGTCCTTTTGTAGAGGGACTGCCCTATAAATTCTCTGGCCTTTGTCTGATCCAGGAGCCACTGAAAGAGTCATATGGTCTTCAGCCAGAACCAGGGCATCTGGAAAGGGGGGGACACGCATGAGAAAACAGTGTGATTAAGTGCGCGTGTGTGAGAGAAAAAATGATGTACACTAAACATATTTTTATATCAATAAATAATGAATGTTTCAAAATCACTTTAAAATTGCTTTGGCTCTTTCATTTACAAGATAAGATATCACAGATGTACAGTAAATTTCTCCTATTAATAATTTGAGATTTTTAGCACAGTCTTGTTGCTCCTGATCAGAAGCAGACATTTTGTAAATAACTATATAAAAGCTACATTGAAGCAAAATAACGCTATGCTAAAGTGATTTAATGCTATAGAAATACATTATATAGGAAAAAAATAGGGCTTGATCTAGCTTTTCTTTAGACTTCAATAAGATTTAGATCACATATACATGTATCCATACAGGCTGACATCATGATCTTATCTCACCCCTGTGAGGAAATGTTTTTAGAAAGGGGTGAGCAGAACTACAACCACAAATCTGTGTTTCCTGGCCTTTGCTGGCTTAGGCTTGGCTCTGAGGGGTGAATTTACAATCTGAAGCACAAAGTTATGTCAGCATAACTCTTGTGAATGTTAAAGTAATCTATCAGCAAAGTAACATCCCAGAGTGAATTTCCAGCAGCATCTGCTGGGGATAAGATCTGCAACTCCCATTATATCTTACTAGCCCATTGCATCTAATCCATTACTTACAGAAGTGAATATTTATCCAAATATTATGACTAAAATAGAGAGGAAACAGAATGAAATTGCCCACTGGCCATTTGCACAGGCCCCAACCTACCAAACTTCAATGCTCTTGTATTGATCCTTGAGGTATCATTAATAGAGGTGGCACCTCTGCCAACAATAACATTCCTGGACGCATTACTTTCATTTTCAGTTCTTCCAGTGAACACATAGAGAATAGCACAACCAACAGCTATTTGAAAGGGGTGCCAACAATGAAATTCCAGGTAATCTGAGATACTGATTGTAATTTTCAAAGCCTGTTTGGCTTGACAATGATAGTCACACAAAGTTGACAATATTGTTTTCAAGAGATGCTCCCATGATTTTGTCATTTTTTAGGTTAGAGAACCCACAGAATAACAACAGTTTAAGTTCCAAGGTCCCATTTGGCTCAGCCTTGATTGTTTTAGTATGTTAAGCTTCACTCTGAGCTTTATCTTCACTGATACAGCACAAATCTAGTCATATCTATTTTCCTTCTTTCTGCTTTGATGTTTAAACCAAAGGACTTAAGCATCATGATGTGATATGTCCAGTTGGCATCAGGCTAACAATCTGAAGCTGATAGGCACTTAAAGAGACTTGCAGCTTTTCTTCAAGGAATTAAGTCTAATATAGGACTGTCATTGAGACTAAACAACCCTCAATTCTTATCGATATGACCCAAGTCTACATTGACCTGTCAAATTATGCTAACTTCATTTGAAATACTTGGCCATAGCGATCACAATATTTACAAACCAAAGGGTAACTTCTGAAAGATAAAATAGTAATTAGGTAAGTATACAATGTCAGAGGTAATGGTTTAGTCTGCTGAGCATAATTTACTCCTTCATCTTTAAACACAAATGCAGTTCCCTTTCAGAACTCACAAGCAAAACTGGTTCAGTATACTTTAACATCCGGAACATTATTGCAATATTTTGACTCCGTGCAACGTTTTTGTTTGCTGTCATGGCTATATCCTATCAGCAGTTCAATACCTAAGAAATATTCAGTCAAAACCCTATCTATAAGAGGGACATTTTCCAAAAAAAAAAAAAAAAAAGATGGGTAAAGCCAGTACGGACCCAGTAACATTAGCAATACTGGATGCCCAAATATATCAGGTCACTAGCTACTGTAGACATTTTCAGCACTGCATCAGTTCTGAACAGGGTTGGAAAATATGGGCTTAAATGCTGACCCTATTAAGTGAATAGCAAAAGTCCCATTGACTTCACTGGGACAGGATTTCATCCTATATGTTTGAAACAAAAGGCACACATGGTGATCTATATGCACTAGGGCTCCCAGTGTTGCTATTACTGGTGGAACTGAAATTGTGTAAGCATATAATGAGAAATTTATAGAAGTGTCCCTGGTGTATTTATGGCCTAAATAAAACTCAGAGAAAAATCAAAGTTTGCCTTTGACATTGCCATACTGTCACTGAATGTTATAATTTTTCACATTACATCTCTCCTTCCAGGAGAAGACTTAAGACTTTAGTGTTCCTATGTTATGTTTGGAATAGCTACCTTTTTTAGCCTTATGTTTACCTTGAGCTATAAAAGACTAATGACTTTTTTAAAATTAAGCTCAGCAAATTGGTTTATAAGCTTTTCATGGACTTTCAGTGAATTGTGCCAAATACCATCCTGCCCTGAGTTACTTCATCTAGTCTTGTAAACACAATCTTTATCTAGAAAAAAACACAGTGTTTTCTAGGGCTTACTTGGACCTTATATTTGGCTATAAAATATTGAGTGCACAATTGCTGGGTTAGCTTTCAGAGACCTCATCAATTTTCTTCATCTTCAAGTGTAACCTCTAATAGATATTATAAATATCTCTACATTTCTTCTCACTCTATAGTAGTAAATAAGAACATTTTTCTTCTTCATAATTAGATTTCAGGGCATCCTTGAAAAGGAGTTCTCCTCTGTGATTTAAATTTTGTCCACTGATTAGGAAAAATTACATTTTCACTGTTTCTAGTATGGAATTATTGTCTTTTCTTAGATTTCTTCTGCACGTAAAATGGTGGTTTTCAACTGTTTTTCAACTAAATTTTTTTGAACAGGTACAGACCCCTTTGGAAATGTTAGACATAGGATGCATTTACACAACACAGTTATTTCAAATATCTGAGGTTATTTCAAAATAACTATGCAAGTATCTACAAAGCAATTCCATTATTTCAAAATAATTTCAAAATAATAGATGGCTTATTCTGACTTCTGTAAGCCTCATTCCATGAGGAATAACACCTATTCTGAAATAGCTATTTCGGAAGAGGGTGTGTTTGGATGCTCCTCTGCTGCTATTTCGAAATAGCTCCTCTCCAGGGCCATTCAAAGTGATTACTCCCCAGTACCTTCTGGGGCTCTAAATCAAGGTAGTCCATCCACATTAGGGAAATCTGTCTCAGACTAATTTTGAGGCTTCCCTGCAGTGTAGATGTGCTTGCTATTTTGATATAAGCTATTTTGGAATAACTATTCCAGAATATCTTATTTTGAAATAAACATGCAGTATAGACATACCCACAGTTTGCAGACCCACAGGGGTACCCAGATCACAGGTTGAAAACTATTGTTTTACATGATTTCTGGGACTATTCCGTGTTTCTAGTACCATTCCCTGTTTTTGCTTATTTACATTATGTTCCCTGAATGCAGTAGTTCTTCCCCTAAGAAAGGGCTTACATCCATATTTCCAAAGGTGTTTAGGCACTTAAAGACACAGATTGGTGTCTAGTGGAAGTTGGGCACCCAAAATACTTAGAGACTTTTGAAATTTCTACTAGGGGCCTACTTGCATTTTTAGGCAATAATAACTTTGAAAATCTGGCTTTTAAGTCAATGAAAGCTTCAAGTTCCTCTAAGTTGTTAGAAATTCTGAGGCACGCAAGTCACTAGACACTTTTGAAAATATTGGCCACCTCTGTCTATGTGCATTTATGCCATATTCATCTGCCCTGTAGCAAGCTATGCTTTAATATGCTGAGCCAAGTGAACTTTGGAGTGTTTTTCTTTCTCTCGGGAAAGGCTACTTTACTCGCCCCATGGCTCTGACTGAGGCTCTCTGTCGGTTTTTCAGATGCAATAGAATGTGATAGGAAAGGGACTGCATCAAAGGGGAACAATAAGAAGTCTGGCAGGCAAGTTTCTTCAAGTGCTGCTCTTGAATTTTGTGACAATTGTTATTTCATTGCAGTACAATGTAACTTTTTCAAAAGGGATTTTTAAAAAGCCTCAGTATTTACTGCTTGAAAACATATACATCATTTTGTTACGACTGTTATTGAAAAAAAAAATTTCCAGGCAAAAACTCATAGTTTCCCTTCCTCTGAAGATATTAGCTCTGAAACTTGTGATAATATCTTTCTAGCTCAAGAATTGGCAGAAGGGGGAGAGGAAGTAAACAGCATATAGGATTTCTGGAGCCTACTGTTAATGTAAAATTGGCAGTATACAATGCCTGCTGCTGAAAGCTTCATTGCTCTTTGCTGCTCAAAAGGCTTATCCCACCTTGCCAGATTGAATGCTGCACTGGTAAAGATGATATTTTTTTTCTCCCAACAGAAGTCATAGAATGCAGAAACTATACATGAGTTTCAATTCAGCTTCAATTTTGCTTGTAGAGTTCAGCTCACAATGCAATGCACAGATCTAAGAAATCTTCTATATAACACCATTGGCTGAGCACCTATCACCCAAGGTAGGTCATGCCTGGACCGTACAGGACTGTCTTAATTGAGTCCACACTGGAATTGGACTGTCTAGAAATGTGATAATCAAGTGATGTTACATCATTGGCCTCAATGCCTATGACCAAAGCAAGAGCCTCAAAACATGAAGCATCTGCCTGTGATGCCAGATGCTCGAGTGTGCGTGCTCTTCCACTGACCTGGAGCCAGGGCTCTCAGCCTTCCCAGACTACTCTACTACCCCTTTCAGGAGGCTGATTTGTCTTCCGTACCCCAACTTTCACCTCACTTAAAAACGACTTGCTTACAAAATCAGACATAAAAATACCGAAGGGTTACAGCCCACTATTACTGAAAAATTGCTAACTTTCTCATTTTACCATGTATTTATAAAAAATAAATCAATAGGAATATAAATATGGTATGCACATTTCAGTGTATAGTATATAGAGCATTATAAACAAGTCACTGTATGAAATTTTAGTTCATACTGACTTTGCTTGTGCTTTTTATGCTGGCTGTTATGCAACTAGGTAAATATCTAGATGACTTGATGGAACCCCTGGAAGACCTCTGTGTGCTCCCAAGGGTACATGGACCCCTGCCCTGATTGAGAACCACTGAGCCAAAGGAGTGTAATGTTTGGGCAATTGTACATGTACAGATGTGGCAGTAAACAGTATGAGCACACAACTGGAAGAATTTAGCTTCAGCACATTTCTCTTCCATTGCAGTCTGAATATGCTGCATTTAAATAATGCTGAAATTTTCATATCTGAAGTTGTATCCTACGCAAAAAAGACACTCAAAACTTCGTAGTGCAGTAGAATATTGCTTTACGTTAAAGAAATAAAGAGAAAGAACGAGCCTAAATAGGAAAGTACAAAGAGATCAGCTGAAACTTAAAAGATTAAATGAATTTCATGCGTGACTTTGAAAAATGTATTGGTTTCTAATAAGAGTTAGCAATTTTTAAATTCTTGATCTATCCATGAAAGACAGAAGGTTCCAGCTGCAATGGAATATGCAAACGAATTGGCACATGGGGCTGAAGCTTTGACTTTTCCCCTCTCACATGGTGGCCAGCAAGTTATTTCACTGCTGGAATGACGAGAGATTACTTTTCCTTTGAGGCTTGCAATGCCCTCTCGGGTCTTGTCATGGGATGACACAGCTACATGCCTTACACAAGACAGATTGCAATGTCATAACCTAGTCCAAATAAGGAATGTTATTTATTAACGTAAAGCAACCCACAAGCCTTTAAGGATGGACAGCATATCATGTTTTGTATCAGAATGTGGGTTTGCATTATGTATTTGAGTATGGAAGCATATCAAAATAAACACTTTTAGCCATCAGCTATTCAGTCAAAGTCCATAAAACCTGAGATTTTATGTTCAATTTCTGATCAACTGATATGATCTGAGTGGAAGAACAAGCCATGTAGCTACTGTCATCCCAGACTTCGTTTTTTAGATGGAGAATCCAGGAAGTTGCTGGGCTTTTCTTTTAAATGAGGTATAACGTTACATTAATGAATCAGAAATGTACACTCCCATAATGCTTTTCCACTTCCAAAATGAAAATCTTGGCTTTGCCTCAGCATCTATCAGTAGTAATGTACAGAGCACAAACTGTATTCCATTAATGTTACCAGCATGGAAATACGAAAGGTCTATGAGTGACTTTTCAGAGCAGAATAGTGATGTTCCAGCAGCTTACTGAAGATTGAAGAGACACAGGCTGAATAATGATTGAAAGGAGAGCCTGCAGGGAGTCCAGCTGAGCCGTTTGTCTAATGTGATGTAAAAGTTGTTAACAAAGTCAGATTGTGTTGTCAAACCTGCAGAATTTAATATTTAATTTACTAATGAGATAGGTAAGTTTCATTTCATCAATTACTTTCTAAAAGTATCATATTAATGAAGCCTATATTGTCTTATCTAACTTTAATACCAGTAAAGTACATTGTGTTTGTAGAACTCATACCCCTGGGAAAATCCAGGGGTATGAGAATAAGTAATTTTGCACCTTTCCATCACATTGGAGCAATTTAAAAATCACATTAACAGCTAGGCAGTGTAAAACAAAAGCTGGTAATATCACCAAGAGACACATAATACAAGAATGGAATTAGTGAGAGACCAGTCATGAAATGGATTTTAAGTTACATGATTAATTTAGCACTATTTGTGGAAATGTTTGTGATTAGACAAATTAATAACATGAAGCCCAGATCCAGCTTTCACCAATGGAGGCATGGAAGAATGAGGCTAACAGGAGTAGGTTCATGCACTTAGAGAGTCTTGGGCTATAGTAATTGATAGTGATGGCTTTATTTAGAAAGAAGTTATCTCGGATTGCCAAGCATTTAGCTACATATGGTCTACACTGGCTCATGAAACCAAGAGCTCAAAGTTCAGCACTATGAATTCTATGGCCCAAAGTACAATATGCTTATATATATTTTAGAAGCATGACTTGATGCTCCATTGCATGGTTGAGATGAGTTTTACACTTAATGCAGGGATTCATCTCCTTTATTATGTATGAAATATACAGTGGGTATCTTCTCCCGAATGACAGCACTTACTCTCTCAATACGGAATGGAAATCTTGAGAATTTACAAACAAATTTGTTAATACAAAGATGATAATGTATTTCAATGTAAGAATGAGACACTGACAGACATACTGGGAGAGGCTAAGTCAGAAAGAAAAGTCCTTTAATGTACACAATGGCTAGGAGTGTTATTGGAATGCTACTATGTACCTAAAGGAAGTGGGATAACAGGAAACTGACAATGAACACAAAGATATGGGCTTACCAGACTTGTGTTCTGAGCTTTCTGCTGTAGGGTGGCAAGAGCTAGAGCACCTATGGAGGCATGAGAAGGCTCAACTCTTTCCATGCTCACAGTGTTTTTCATGTTTTAAATATCAGGTGGGAAGCCAAAGTTCCTGACACCGAAGCATGTGAGAAAGCTAATACTGTTCTGACATCATCTTTTGGCCCTGCACCTCAGGCCTGTGTTATCTGTGGCAAGGACTTGTCACTTGAGAATTGGACTTTTTAGCCACTTGAGATGCTGCAGCAGCCTAGTAAATGCCCTGCTTTGGCACTTTCAAGGCAGAGGGCTTCAGTATCCACCTGTAAGTAGCAGCCCATTCCTACATAAATACCACAGGAGATCTGAATGGTGGGGAGAAGTGTCTTCAGTGAATGAATGGATGGATACTTCAAACCTCTTTTGCACCCTTTTGTATTTATTTAACAGGACCATACTAACAAAAGTGGGCACTTCAGTGACTCACTTTGTTTTAGTGCAGATTGGGTAAGTACCTGGCCACAATAAACCCACACACTGTGTGCAGTCAAAAGTTTGCCCTATATTGAGTACTGGCTTATTTAACAAAGAAATTAACAATAATCTGACAAAGTTCAGCTCAAGCCTTCTGGCTGCTCTTAAGAGTCTTCCCTCTGAACTGCTCAGCTCACACGCTAGGCCCCCTCTCTCTAAAACACTTCCACGCCCATTATAATCAGCGTGGGGGTAGAGCCACCATCCAGTGTGTCAGCAGAATCAATCCAACCCTTCCCTTTCCCAGCAGGTTCAATACATATTAACAGCATAAGGCATTTCAGGGGAAAACTACCAGTCTGTTAAGCCTAGGGTATGTCTACACAGCCCTGCAGTTCAGACAAAGTGGATGTGGACAGCAGGTGAACTTAGGAGGGAGGGCATCACAGCATCACTCATTGGTGCACACTGCTATCCACAACACCTTAGTCCAAATTGCTTGGCAATATAAACAGGCTCTTAGCTACCTGTTCTCTGACCTTTCTTGAGCTTTATTTATGTTACCAGGCATGAATATTTTGGCAGAGCTCTGAACATAGAGTTGTGAATGTGGAGGCACAAGAGCAGGGGTGGGCAATAATTTTTTTGCCAGGGGCCACTTCAGAAATTTTTGAAGTGGCTCTGGGCTGCACTGGAAGGGGCAGGGCCCAAGAGGAAGGGGCAGAGCCAGGATACTTCTGGGTTCCCCCACCCCCAGACCATCATTGCCCCCCCCCCCAGGTTTCCCCTAGGTGCCCATGCCTCTGGTGTGGGAGAAGACTTCTCATGCTTCCCCGCCCTCAGGCCAATCAGGGCTTGGGGGTGGGAGAGTGCGTGAAGCCTCCTCTCACCCTACCAGGAGTGCCTGGTGCTTCTAATTGGCCTGGGGGCAGGGGAGCAGCAGCAGGGTCTCCACTGGTTAGATCCACTGACTTGGCAGGCCAGATCAGCCCGCGGAGGCCCTTTTCCCACCCCTGCACAAGAGGGTGGAGTGAAGAAGAGGAACAGAATAAGGAGGATGGATGGAGGAGGTGGGCGGTTCAAGAAAAGGAGAATGAGCAAAAGGAGGATAGTTAATTGGCAGTAAAGATGGATGATCAGAGCAATTAAAGGGCAGTGGCAATAAAGATGGAACAATGGAACAATTAATTAGTAATTGCAATAGTACCCGTGTTCAAGATAGAAAGAGAGAGAGAGAGAGAGTTAATGCAGTCTGGAGGAAGGAACAGATGACATCAGAGAGTGATACAATAACATGTCAAGTCAGTTGGAGTGACTGTGTATGGGCAGGCCTCTTCACTTGTCTCCTTTCTGTGCCTGCTGCTGCTCTTCTCCTTTGGCCTTCTTTACCTTTTGGCATTATATGCGGCATAGTTTTCAGATGTTTCTTACAGTGATCACACCTTCCAAACAAACTCCAAATCATGGCCAGAGTCAGAAAACTGTCACTTTTTTTTGATAGGAATACCACAATACAAACACTGTACTTACTTATAGAAAAAGTTCCTCTCCTCTTCCCCAGGACAGAACCGCAGGTTCCCTGTTGAGCATGTGTATGTATATGAATTTGTATCTGGGTCCATGTCACGTTAGTGCCAAACCACACTGAGAGCAGAAATTATCACTCGAATTAGGGCCACATTTGTTTTCAAACAAGAGCAGAAATTACAGTAGTTGTAGAACAATTATATCTTTTCATTTTAAATGTCAGCAAGCATGAGGTAAAAACCAAACCTACGGTAAATAAAAAAATGCCACTTACAACAAAGTCAAGGAAAATGAATGAGCTAAATTATAATCAGAGAAAAAAAAATCAGATGTGGAAACTGTAGCTATATAGCATAGCCTACTGTTAGCCAAACCATACTTGGGCTTCAAGAGCCTGATTATCCTTACACCTGGCCTATCCTGGTATAATTCCCCTGATTTCAATAGAGTTACTTTTGATGTAAAGTACAGTGGTGCGAGTGAAAGAGATTCAGGCTCTCTAACTCTATAAATGTTTTACTGCCATTCCAGCACCAGTCTGCCAATAGAATAGAATGTTCAGAGCTCAAAACTTTATTTGGCAGAAGCAACTACTTAGACTCTGAATTTTGGGCTAGATTCCCTCCTGTACCGAGAGCCATTCAACATGAAATGGTGGGTAGGAAGAGGAAGTATGCTACAGCTTTCCAATTCTCAAGTTACATCTGCTCTCATCCTGGATCTAAGGTAAGTTGCACATTCCTAATTTATGACAACGAGCAGTCCTGTGACACCTTAGAGGCTAACAAAAATATATATAGTATCCTAAGCTTTTGCGGGCAAAATGTAATTTATGACAGTTGCTTATGATACCTGAGGGGCCATACACAGAATTTACAGGGCAGGGATGAAATTTGCCATTTTGCTACCTCATCCCAGCCACATATGCTAGGCTAGGTAACAGGAGCTATCTGAGAGCTCCCTCTGGAGAAGAATTTCTCAGCTAACCAGTTACAGCCAGCATTCAGCTCCTTTGTACTACACGAGTAACGCAAAGAAACCAGTTTTCTGAGAAGAATGTAAAGGCTCAGAGTAGGGATGTTAGCACATAGTAGTAGTTGAGTAAATGATTAACCAATATGCTGCCTCCCCCCCGCCCCCCCCCCCCCGCTGTACAGGAGCTGCTGCTGCGAAGAGCCCCTGTCCGTGGCAGCCTGGGCTGGCGGTGCAAAGGGGGTGCTTCGGCTGGGCAGGCAGTCTGGCTCAGTCCTGGCTTGCACCGGGTCTGGGACTTACCCCCTCTGTGGCTCTGCAGTTTAAATGCACTAAGAGCTGGGTGGGCAGGCAGCACTGGTTCCTGCCTCTCCTGCTCCCACTGCCTCTGATACAGAGGCAGCAAGGGGGGGGGGAATACGAGTATATGAGTAATCGACTAGATTAACCGATAATTGATTATTGGTTAGTCAACTACTCGCTTACATACCTAGTGGACAGAAGCTGGTCCACAGTAGCAGCTCACGGACACAGGCTGGTCTGCAGCAGCAGCTTGGACCCACGCGGACAGAGGCTGATACAAAGGCAGCTGCATGGAGTAGCAGGGGCTCTCCGGGGGGTGGGGCTGGAGCGCATTGGCCCCACCCCTGAGGGTCTATCGAATAGTCGTGTAACGGCTAAGATTTCATGCGGTTACACAACTATTCAATTACACTATATGGAACATCCCTAGTTCAGAGAGAGAGAGAAGGGGGGTGAGGTAACGTCTTTTACTGGATGAACTTCTGTTGATGAAAGGAATAAGCTTGTGAGCTCATCAGTAGTTAAACTGACTTAAGTAAGTGTGTAGACCAGGCCTTAATGGATTACAGATTGCTGTGATGAGAATTATGAATTTAAGCTCCTAGGCTTGTCTTTGAAGGTGTTGTGCAGATTTCCTTTGATGATTCCACCAGAAAAATAGATTGTATCATAGAATGGGCCATCCTAATTCCCTGAGAGAACCTTCTTCAACAGAGGGGAAAATAACCCACTGACTAAATAATCCTCTAGTTGTGACGACCCCTCCCCTCCCACTGGAACCTATGTGGGGTATCATCAAACAATTATAACCATACTTGATGGGGACTGCATCCTGAAAGAAATCTTTCCCAGACCTCCTCTTATGGTCTCCAAATAACCTTCCAACCTAGCCAAGCTCCTCATACAAACAAAACACAGACCAAGACACACCAGCTCCAAGCAGAACCTGACCCTGCTATGACAATACAAAACCTGCAGGCATATCTCCACTGCTATGATAATCAACACCCCACACAACATACATTTCAATATCCATGGGGTACCAACATATGCCTATCACAACATGTGATGTACCTCATCCAATGCAGCATATGCCCCAACCACAGTTGTGTGGGTGGACCTTGAATGCATTCACACAGAAAAATGATAAAAGGTGGAAATGCCCTCTCACCCATGGGCAAATATTTTTACATGATCATGATCACTCTGTATCTGACCTCTCAGTACTTGTCCTCAAAGGAAACCCACACACCATTTTCCAAAGACAGGCCTAGGAGCTTAAAATCACATGTCTCCGAAGCACCCAAAATCATGGACTCAGATACACTGTTTTTATGTCTCATTACAACAGTCCACAACCCACTAAGTACTGGGTGGTATACATTAGAAAATTAGACAATCTTAGCTACAGGTTGGACCTCGCTGGTCCAGAACCCTTGGGACCTGACTAGTCCTGCATAAGGGGATTTGCCAGACCAGGGAAGGTTTCTTTCAGGAAGAACGGCTCTTGCTCAAGAGGGGTTTTTGCACAAAAAGGAGCCATCTACACAGCTCCTTTTTGCGCAAAAGCCTCTTGCACAAAAACGGCTGCTAATTAAGTATGCAAATGCAGCACGGCAATATGCTACTCTGTGCTTCATTTTCATAAGCTTTTGCGGAATAAGGCTGCAGTATAGACGTAGCCTTTGTGTGGCTGTACATGAAAACAAGCCCTAACTCTCCTCTATCATAGGACTGCAGAAGTGTTACTTGCCCACTTCACCTGGAATAGTCTCTTGCAACATGTGTTAACTCCTGTTTCATAACAATCTGTTCCACTTTGCATTTAGATGTGACATTTTAATGACCTTTTCCACACCCAAGGAAGAGCTCTGACTAACTTGAAAGCTTTTCTCTGTCACCAACCCAAGCTGATCCAACAGTAAACATTACCTCACCCAACTTGTATCTCTCATATCCAGGGACCAACATGGCTACAACATCACAGCATCCACTAATGTAAATGCTGTTTTGACCATCTCATTTGTGCCATACCAAGTAATCTATCTTTTCTGGGACTATTTCTATTTTTCCAAGTGTCTAAAGTGGCTTTAAATACCCACAATTAAAGAAAAGACCATGCCAAAGAAATGTTTGCTATCCCTGTACTTGGAAAGCAAAAGTGGAATTTTCCTACCAGGGTTAAACTGGGCTCAAGGCTGGATGACATTCAGTCCTAAATCAATGATACTTTAAATTCTGACATCTTGCTAAATGTTCAGAACTAGAAATATGAACTTTGTATTAGACGTGATTTAAGATTATTTCCTTAGAATAAAACTTTTCAATCTTGCTGATTTTTTTCAACTTACCATTGGGAAGATCAAAACAAAAATGTTTAGTTATAGATTAGATTGATCCAAGATAAAATATTTCAGCTTGCCAAATGGAATTAAAATATTTCATTTTGGAAGGCTTCAACATTAATCTGTGTTCATCGGAGCTGCTATTGTGAGCACTGGTTGTTATAGCCCAGGCATCTCATGCCTCCATTTTTCCCTATAGGGCATGCTTCCTGTCTGGACTACCTTGGCCATTATGCACCATGGCCTCTTCTCTGGTTGAACTGCCATTATCATAAGAACCATATGCCCATGTGCAGCATGAAATACATAGTATACCTGGAGAGCTCAGAATACTGAGGAGAATGGGGCCATGAGTTATACAAATAACAATTCCCTAGAAGCACAACAGCAGCTCAGCAGGACATAGATTAATGTTGAACTGAGCTGAAGGGAAATATTTCAACATTTCCATATCCAAATGTTCTGGAATTTTCTGATCTGCAAGATAATTTGGCATTTCATTTGCTGGTCCTGACTCAGGGTGAAAAGAAATATTGAAATACTGGAATATCCTATATGATGGAAACGTTTATTTTGACCACTTCTGCTTTATACTCTTGGGAATGGCAGATGCTCAACTTTCTAGAGGGATAAGATAGCACTCCTTTGTAGCCCAGGGAGATGCCAAGAAATGATGCTATACATTTGTAGCATAGTTATAGAATTACTATAGAATTTTTAAAGATTTGTGAAATGAATTACTAGGCGTTTTCTCATTGAGTCTTGCATAGTGACACCTGGGTTTATAGTACAGACTAAAATTTTGTACCAATAATGTTTGTTTAAACAAATGTTTCTAAAATAATTGTGAATTCTGTGGCATAAAGATTTATGGACACTTGTTTGGAATGACTTGCACAACCCAGACATGGCTGAGTCACTCAGCTCTGATCCCTTATTTTGAAATAACAAGCAGAGTATCCACACTACCAAACCCATTATTTCAAAATAAGGGGCTGGTTATTTCAAAATAATAATTCCTGCTTTCTTTGGGGAAAAAGCTTATTTTGAAATAGTTATTTTGGGAGTTATTTCAAAATAAGTTATTTCAAAATAATTTCCTAATGTAGACATGCCCTCAGAGTCCCCACTCACACCAGGTTCCCTGCTGAGCCTCTGCTTCCCCTCCCCTCCACACTGCAGAGACGGTGCTGGGGTGAATCAGCTTTTAAGGTGCTCCCCACCCCACTTGCTGCCTCTGATATGGGGGGGGGGGAGAATGCAAGTAGTTGACTCGACTACTCTACATCCTTATCTTTCACTGCCCTATAATTTGATTTAACCAGCTTCGGTCTTATTAGACTATAGTACCCACAAAATCACTACAGCTTGCTCTTAGGAAATACTCAAAGCAAAGCATGGCACCACCTAGTTTTATGAGATCTTGAGGAAAAGTTAAATCTCTTCACTACATAAAGTAGTCTGAAAGGTACATAAATTATACTCATGCAAAAGTTGGACAAATGGGAAGTGAAATATGAAATTGATATTCCATGGAAAGAAGACATATTTGAAATATTCCTAAAAGAATATAACAACTAACATAAGGAGTAATAGCCTCAGGCTATGTCTACACTACAGGGTTTTGTGCAAAAACCGGCAGAGTGTCCACACCTCAAGCGCGTTTTTGCGCAAGTAAATTTACAGTAAATCAAAAGAAGAGAGGTTTTTTTGCAGGGTAGGTATTCCTCTTTCTACGAGGAATAACTCCTTTTTGCTCAAGAGTCCTTGTGCAAAAAGGTGTGTGTGGATGGGCAACGGGGGGGGGGTTGCGCCAAAAGAGCCAATGGAAAAAAGCACAGGTGCTCTGGTGGCTAGCAATCAGAGCTTTCTTTTGAGAGAGCGTCCATGCAATCTGGATGCTCACTTGTGCAAAAGCGCATTGCTTTTGTGATGCACTTTTTGTAGTGTGGACGCACTCTTGCGCAAGAAGCTTTTGTGGAAGAGCTCTTCTGCAAAAAGTTTCTTGCGTAAGAAGCTTGCAGTGTAGACGTAGCCTCAGTCTTGATGACTTGTATTGTTTTCATGATCCATCATGGAATTGAACATTGAGTTGCAGAGTTACAGTTACATAAGGAATTAGCTCTGACACCTCAGCTCCTATCAAGGACAGAAGCAACCTAATTGGGACTTTAATTTAATCACTTGAGAGCATGTTTTCTTTTGTTTGCAATCATACCTGTCTTTTTCTAGTCTTGCTTAATATCTCTTAAATCTCTATTCTTTGTTAATACATTTATTTTTGTACCGTTACTACCTCATTGCAGGAGGTAGTAACGGTAGTTCGAATTAGGAGCTTTAATTCGAACTACCTAGTCCATGCCGCGCGTGTAGCCGCGGGCAGGTAGTTAGAACTACGGGACATTTAAAAATGGCGGCGCCCGGGAAAACGTGCAAATAAAGCCCGGGATATTTTAATCCTGGGCTTCATTTGCAAGTTCGAATGCCTACATTAGTCACCCTAGTTCGAACTAGGGTAGCAGTGTAGACATACCCTCAGTGAGGTATATTAAAGCAAAGCATGTCAGCTAAGCCAAAAGGTTTGCATATGTTGTCTTTTTAGATCAGGGGTGGGCAAGATATGTCTCACAAGTCAGATCTGACCTGCCAAGCAATTGGATCCCACCCGGGGGCCACTTTGCTAGGAGCCTCAGGCATGCAGCTGTGTGGTTCTCTGCTCTGGAGGGACAGGAAGGCTTCATGTTGATCTCTCTACCTGCAGCCCAATCCTCAGCTCCTATTGTGTAGAAACAATCAACCAATAGGAACTGACCCCAGCCAATCTCTCAGCTCCTATTCATCGGAAACAACGAGCTGAGAGACTGGCCTGGGGACAGGGGCAGTTTAAGCCTATTCCCCCTCCTGGAAGTGAGAGCCACATGGAGGGAGCAGCCTGCATTTTCAAGCTGTCTGGGTCTGTAGCAGGCAGGGAGCCAAACCTGCCTTTGGGTTCTGCAGGGCTGCTGGCTGGGAGACACTAAAGTAAGCGCCTCCCAGCCAAAGCCTGCCTCTAGCACCTCTTCCCCTCCTGTACACCAACTCCCTCCTCAGGTCACTATCCAAATCCTCTGCACCTCTCCGCCCTAAGTCACAACTCCCTCCCAGACCCTGACCTCCCTCATGCACCACTCTCCAAGGCCAGAATCTGGCACCCATACTCTCTCCCAGACCCAGCACCCCAATCTCCTGCTCCAGGTCACAACCCCATTCGCCCAAACTCCCTCTCAGACCTCACACCATCTCCTGCACCCCAATCCCTTACCCCATGCGCCCTTCTGCACCCAACCTCCATTGTAGACCCCACACCTCCTCCACATAAAGTGCAGTCCTTGACTACTTTCCAAAATCTTGGAGTGCTCCCTGCACCAAAAATTATTGCCCACCCCTACTTTAGAGGTGGCAAATGGTCATTTCTGTGATTGTCACAGTGAGAGGGACTAGAGACATGGCAGAGACGTGCCTCAGAGGAACTTGGGAATTTGGGCTCATTGAATTGTCATCTGCGAGCCAAGGTTTGGGCTAGCAGAGTCCTGAAGAATATGCAAGCTGACCAATGCAGAGAGAGACTGGTATCTCAGGAAGCTGACCTGCAGTTTAGCATGAGCAAAACTCTAACTTGCTGGGTTAAAGAGGAGTAACAGTAACTCATACCTGAACAAGAGCTCCGTGTAGCTCGAAAGCTTGACCCTTTCTCCAACAGAAGTTGGCCCAATAAAAATATTACCTCACCCATTTTCTCTAATATACAGTTAGGGTATAAAATATATATGTTCACCATTTACATTGACTATCACTGTATAAATATAATATGTAACGAAAAATACAACAAATAGTAAATGTTGGAATATATACCCAGAACAGTAACATACTGTTAACAATGCTTGTTTTATTGCTCGGCGGGGGGGTGGGAGGGGGCAGACTGACAGAAAGTTCTGCAATAAGCCATGAAGCAGGCATTCTTTTCTAATGTGTGTGTGTGTGCGTGTGTATGTACAAAAATGTTCTATGCTTCTTGCTTTTTAGTATATCTATTTAAAGCATATAATCTATTTGAATAAAGTAGTTAGAATTTTCTGCTTGTGTATGCACAGGTATTCCCCCTCGTTTATTTTCTTCAGTGGTTACAGGCAGGGACGTTTCATTTTCTGAAGTTTGGAATTTTTTGTTTATTCCCCTTTTGAGCCTGTGTGCTGATGAATCCCTTATTCTGGGAATGCAAATGCTTTGGTTCAAATGGTCTGTACACAGATGTTTTCCATACTCTGGATGAAGCTTCTGGGACCCCCAAAGCCCTGCAAGATACTATGTTACCCTTTCAGCCTCTGCAAGTGCTAAGCTGTGACAACTCCCTGACATACCATTCTTTTTGCCTCGCAAAACAGGGCTGCCTACAGATTTCTCTGGGCAAGGTGGAGGGAGGCCTTCAGAAGGATAAGGCCTCAGGCAGAAGGGGCAGAGCTGGGTCTAGCCTGCCCCAGCCAGCCCTTGAGCGCCACCCAGTGTGTGCCACCGGCAGTTCTGTTGGTAGCCCTGCTGCCAAACAAGCTCTTCAGGACTCTGCCAGTTTAAACCATGCCCTTGTAGGAAACAGAGATGTCCTTCTGCAGTGTCCAGCCCTCTCCAGGAACACTAACTGAAGATATTAAGTTTATTCCTCCTTTAAGGAGACCATCATGACAACTTACTAATTTAACTGGGGTTTGACAAACACACTTATTTGATTTTGTTTATAGTAAAACAAGTTTATTAAACAAAAAAGTCATAGATGTAAAGCAATGCCAAATATAAGGAGTAAAGATAGAAATAGTTAAACAAAAGTAAATACATACCTCTCATTCAGCGAGTTAGAAACTGCCAATGCAAGTTTCTTGCCTATGTTCAGTTCCCAGAATTCTTTACTCCTGCCGAACACTATATCCGGCTATGGTATCAAGAGTTCTAGCCCCTTGAATTCCCCAAGTAATGGACAGCTATGGGTTTCTCTCCATTTATTAGTCCAGCAAACCTTAGAAATGTATTCTTTGAAAAGTAAGGCCAGACAAAGCTGCTCTCTCCTGCTAGGATGCAGACGTAGCATGGGAACACTGCAGATAATATTCTGTCTTCTGAGATGGTTTAGCAGACCTCAGCTTTTCTCAACCTGCAGCCCGCATGTTGCTTGTGGCCCAATTGGCAGAGTTATGGCCCATGTGACATCCTCAGGGCTACAGAGGTAGGATTGGTTGCAGCCCACAGGGGTAAATACATTGAGAATGAAGCTCTAGAATGCATCTGGGCCTGAAGTTACAACCTTTCTTCTCAGATGCAAATATATCTGTGCTTACTCATGCTTTTGTTATCATGAGCATAGAAACCATTTCCACATTTTCTATTACAATTAAGTACCACTACTTCTCAGAGTGCCTAGTAGAGAATATATCTAGCACCTTCAGAATGAGATGGACTGGTGAGATGCTATATTTGTGGCACCTAGAAATTTTAACTAGCTAGATTATTAGTGGGGCTTGAAAAATAAGTGTTTCTGTGAAATATTAGAAAGAAAAAAAAAAGAAAACGGTTAGGTTGTGTCAAAATTTCTGCTAGGAATATTTATCAAAAAAATTGGGCTTTATGTTTTGCCCCTCATTTCTTTCCCCCTCCCAACTCCTACTTTATTTCCTTCAGAGGAAGGGAAAAAATGGAGAAAAGCCATTTTTCATTGTATAAACAATGATGAAAATATTGTGTCTGTCTCTACTTAATAGCATTTACTGGATGGAAAGATTTGCAATAGATGCTGCGTACAGTAACTGCCTGGACTGGGTCACAGAGATAGGTCACTTATGGGGGACTGAAGACTCACATGTGTATGAACCTGTGTTTGTTTCTACTCTTATTTTCATGTATCTGGCCAGCAGACTTAGTTTTGGTATGACCTAAGATAATGCTGAAAAATTCAGAACTCACCATGAGACATGAAGTATATTGAGTAAAAGAAACATACTTATAAAATATTCTGTATAGACATTTGAGTATTTAAGGATTTTTCTGTGCAAAAAAAAAAAAATGTTTTAAAGGGCCAATTTTATGGAGCAAACCAAAGTACATATTGACTGACAAAAAGGTACCAGAAGCTTCAGGGGGTAGTCGAGTTAGTCTGCACAGGTTTAACCTGAAAAAAAAAGGTCTGGTAGCACTTTATAGACTAACAAAACATGTAGCTGGTATCATGAGCTTTCATGAGCACAGCCCTCTTCTTCAGATGACTGGAGTTTTGAGTACCAGTTGTCCATGTTTGATTACTACATGTATGTGTGCCTACACACATACATTCTACATTTTTTCAGAGGTTACATTGTTATTTCATCCTGACTGATTAAAGAATAAAAATAATAAACACAATATGTATTATGTGATAAATTCTGCATTCCAACATGATGATGAATAATTCACTTTGTTTTCTCTGGTTGTTGACAATTGGCTTTGCTGCCATTTCATGGAACAGACACAAAAGAAAAATGTCCTTTTCATGTGAATGAAAAATTATTCTTAAAATTACAAGATACGTTCTTTATTCTGGGAAATGTGAGTTGTCTGGAAGGGGATGAGGAAACTAGCTTCCCCAATAGGCTTGTTGACAGATTCCACCAATAAAAACACTTATAGTTGTGATAAAAATGGCATTTTGTAAGACAAAGCTGTCTAGGAAAGAGGCTTTTATGTTTTTATTATATGTATATATGTATTATATACTTAGATCAGGTGATTTAGTACAAGCCCACCTGTAATCAAAAAAAACAATTATTCTTTTTTATGTTCTGTCTGACTTTCTTATTTACATGCAGTAATTTCATGACTTCGTTACCAAATAAACTAAATAAAACACATCATGTACTTCACCAATATACTAATCTTGCAAATCCATGTAAAGTTAAGCATGTTCAGAAAAGCCTGCAGGACTGGGGCCTGAATGACCTCTATGCTGTCTTATAAAAAGACTTCTGCACATGCTTAAATTTACATTTTATGACACTCCTATTGAGATCAGTGGGAATGCTAGGATGCTTAAAATTAAGCATACGTGTAGGTCTTTGCAGGATTAGGGCCTAGGTTTGTTGAGAACATTTTAGACAATGGTATTTTCAGTTTAAGTCTAAATATATGTAAAAAAAATGGGACAACACATTAGGAAGATGCTTTCAATGCTGTAGCAGATTATAGTGATGCAGAAATGCTGATTGAAAAGTACTGGCCTATTTGCACACTGGTGCACAGGACCAAAATTGATAAATTTTTCTAACTGGTTAAATATAATAAACCAAAGAAAAAATGTGTAAGGGAAAAAATAATGATTTCCTGCCTTTGAGTTTGCTTAAAGTTAGGTAAATAATAGTCAGCTACTACAGCTATATAATTTACAATTCTGTCAGGAATAGAAGGTTGGTTTTAAAAAAACCCCCGTTAATTCACAACATACTTTCTTTGGAAAAAGATTGGCAAGCACCATCATACTTCTGTTATCACGTCTCATAAATCTGTTCCATTCAACAGAAATACGGAAATTTCTAAAATAAGGAAATAATGAGTTATGAAATTTTAAAAGCAAAAAAATTGGTGATTACATGCTATATAAATTCTAGCTGCTCTATGATTGCTTCAATCAACTGTTAAGGAAGAGTTAACAGATGAGAGGAAAATAAACAGAAAGAACATTCTTAAGGACTATTATAACTTCACCTGCCATTGTGAACATATTACAAAATATGCACCAATAACAGAACATGGCAAAAAATTAACAAACACTATTAGAACACAGCATGTCATAGTAATTTGCCTGAAATAAGATAATATCACAGCCGAGCACTTTAAATGCAGCCCATATTCTTCTGTAGGTGAGACGGCAACATATTATTTGAATCTGTAAAGTCAGGCTTCAGTTCTAAAAACAGAAGTGCTGGAATGTGTGGGTTCAGCGGAAGAAACGACAGAAGCCTCCTAATATGGACTGGAAATGTAAACTTCCATATGTTTAAAAGAGGAATCTTGGCTCAAAAGGAACCTAACATAGTGAAAAGTTTTATGGATCTTAAACTTCCTTGTTAAGAAGTAGTCTGGCTGAAGACTTTTGCCTAGTTTGGGACCCCACGTGCAGACTATTGTGTTGTTACATCAGTTACATTTGTAGGGACTGCAATCAAAACATTTATGAAAGCTTAATCCTAACAGATTTTGTTGGAGAAAAAGAGCTCTTTTGAAAGAAATGTTGACATTCTTAGGAAATTAAAAGGTTGAAGGAAGGAAAGGGCATTAATGGAAATTGATTCATGGGGAATTTATGAACTGTACAATAATCTGTCATTATTGACAAAATAGATAGTTATAAGGAAAACAAAAAACAAAACAAAACAATCCAGAACTAAATCCTGTGCCACTGAAGTCAATGAAAGTTTTTTCATGTATTTCAGTGGGCTCCATACTGGGCCTTCTATTGTTGTGGGTTTGCTGAAAACCAGAAGTATTTGTTTTCACCACAAATCTTTTGTGAAAAAAGAATACTTTGCTCAAGTATATTTTGCTGCAGAAATCAGTTTTTGCAATATTGGATTGCCACTGGCAAAAAAAGAACTCAGGTTTAATTATCCCTCCACTGCTTTCCTCTTCCTGCAGTCATAGACGTCTAAGAAAAGTGGCTGCAAAGAAGTACCTAATCAGAAATGGGACTTTTTTTGCTCATACTTTGCATGGGTACAAACCCCAAGGCAGTGAGGTTACAGGTCTCATCATTTCCAGCAAGGTCAAGTTTGTAAACATTCATTCAGCCTAGTAAATGTAATTCTATCTTTCTATCCTCAAAGTACTTAAGAACAGTAGCAATCCTATTAAAGTTAATAGATTACTCACTTGCTTAGCTTTTAGCATATGAATAAAGACTTTGCTCATTTAGGATCCAAAGCTGTGTTAACTGGCAACAGAAGTAAAATGCTGTTTGGGGAAAATTCTTAAAGGGCATATTACAAGCTTCCATGATAAAGCTCTGAGATCCCAATGATTGAAGAAACCTCTTTGGGGAAGTTGTTTATTTAAATTTGTGAAGAAAGATCCATAAAATAAAGTCCAGCATCAAAGAAGCAAGTTTGTTTGTGCCTATTACATTACATCTATATATTTTAGAAATGAAAAGTCTGTCTGTCTGTGCAAGAACTGCTCCTAAAAGGAAAGAGCTAAGGCCACCAAATTTGATAGGCAGCTTCCTCTTACCCTAACTTACAGCAAGGTCAGAATTTGGTTGTGCCAGGGACATGGGAAGTGATGGGACTGGGGCTGTTTTCCACAACATGAAAAGGGAAAGGCAGAGAGAGGAGGAAAATGATCCTCACACTCACCACTGGGGTCAGCGAGCGGAGACAAAATACTGCAGAGTGAATACTGGAGATGGCCACACCAGCATGAGACTGACGGACTGAAGACAGGACTCTACCTGTTGCTGGCCAGGCCACCTTCTATGATCAAGGATCACCCCCATAGCTACAGGACCTGGGGATTCTGGGACAGATTACCCCCACCCCCTCCTGCCACTTTACCCAGAGCATGGGGATTCCCTTGACTCCTCCACCCCTATGCCTCCTCATGGGGCTGAAGATTCCCTCCTCTTTCCTTCCTCAAACAATTTCACCTAGCACCTGGAGATTCCCTCCCCTACGCCACGGCTCCTCACGGGGCCTACAGATGCCCTTCTCCCACCCCGCCCCTGGGAGGCTCCTCATGGGGCCAGTCCTTCCCCCCAGCCCCATGCCAGTCCTCTTGGGGCCAAGGGATTCCCTCCCTCCGCTGCACAGCTCCTCATGGGGTCTAGAGATGCCATACTTCCCCTCTCCCCTGAAACTTCACCAGTACAGTGGAGTTTCCTGATTCCTCCTCCCCGTTCTTCGCGTCACTTTACCTGGGAATTCCTTCTCCCTCCTCATCCCCCTCCCTACATTCACGGGGCCTGGGCGTGCCACTACACATCCAAGCAATGCAGGGTAAATCTGCTAGCTGTTAAATACAAAATTATATCCTCCTGTCATCAATGCTGTGGAATTTATTAGTGTTTGTAACAGAACTGTCCTTTCTCCATCAGAACATATGACCTAGTTTTAAAGATAACTAAATTAATGGAGTCACAAGATATTTTATAATAAATATGGGAAGATAATTGGACTTTCCAGTATATAAAGAATGTTGACCACATTTGCAGGATCAGGAACATGCCTTGGAGAAATCCATATATGATCCCTATAATTATACACACACTTTGGAAGGTCACCATTTTATACTCACATGTTTGGTATTTCATGGGTTTCTCTAACAACATTATTACTCTTTTTAGCCAGACTACTGGAATTAAAAGATTTTTTTCATTAGGATAGTCAACATTGATTACAGTGATTTATTGTTTAAATTGTTGATCCTAGAAGAGAGGCTATTTTGATTTTTTTGTCATTTGTTTTTCAGCCTTTGACTTCCAATAACACCTACATCAAGGAGAAAGCTTATATAATTTGTGAGGTGGGTGGGCTGAATTGTATACCTCCTGTAATTAAAAAGACCCAAAATCTAATGCTTTGTTTAACAAAATTATTCCCAGGCTTGAGGAGAGTCACTGTACAAATCTGTCCTACAAGTGTGGAGTGTGAGAATTCTATTATAGGCTAGATTGTTGAGTTACCATGAGCCCTGAGGAAGGGGCAATATAGCATGTGCTGCCCGAGGAGCATGCCAGGAAACTAGCTATAACTCAGTCAAATCCTATCCCTCCTTCCCCCTTGTTCTGAGGATTGGAGGGAGGTGGGGGTGGATGGGAGAAAGTATAGGAATGGTAGCCTCATATCAGCTGCTCCCCCACACCCACCTGCTACCCTCCTAGGCTAGACTGTTCAGGTGAGTAGATTGTACAGTAGATCTTTCAGTAGAGGACATCTAACAATTTCAACACCTTTCAGTGGGGCATTTTTCCTCCACCTATACTTGCCTAGGCACATAAGGCAACTCACAATAAACCTGAAAAGGAAAACCTTAATTTGGGCACACAGAGTCCTGAAAATAGTGACTCCACTGTGGTTCTGTAGCACAGAGGAAAGGGTTGGTTGAGGGTGTGCATCCTTCTTCTAGGCCTGCAAATGGTGGATTGTAGGCATTGGACCAGGGGATCAGTGACTGCAGAGTCTCACCTCCACACAAAGGCTATGTCTGGACTGCACACCTTTTTCGACAGAGGCTTTGTCGACAGTATCTATCGACAAAGCCTCTGTCGAAAAAGAGCGTCTAGATTACATTATGCAGATCGAAAAATCAATCCGCTTTTTCGAAAAAGAGCATCCAGACTGCCGGACGCTCTGTCAAAAAAAGAAGGTACCCGGAAGTGCTTCTGGCGGAGCATGGGGGCAGCCTTTATTTCCAGGTGCTGCTGCCTGCCCTTTGCAGAGACATGTGCTTAAAGGGATCCCCTGGACAGCCGTTGCTCTGCTCCTGCTTCTGGCTTGCCTACCTCCTAGAGGGAAAGCAAAGCTGCTGCAGTGCTTGCTCTGGTTGCCCTGCTTCCTCGGACACCACAGCAGTTTATTTTCAGTTTTTTTTTCTGCTTTTCACCTTTTATTTGGCCATGGAGCCTGAGCTGCCCCTGGGCAGGCGATGGCCCCACGCTGCCATACTGCAGCTTCTGCTGCATCTGCATGACTCTGTCATGAATTTCCTGCCCCATGTGGACCCAGACCGCACTGAGGAGACCCTCCTCTGGGATGCAGGAGCTCTGCCCTTACCCCAAAACTTTTTTGGGGACAGGCAGATTTGGAGGCACGAGACGAGTTCGGACTGGTGGGACCGGCTCGTCATGCAGCTCTGGGACGACGACCAGTGGCTCCACAACTTCCGGATGCGGAAGGCCACATTCCTGGAGCTGTGTGCCTGGCTTGCCCCTGCTCTGGAACACCAGGACACCTACCAGTGGCCCGCCATCCCCCTGCAGAAGAGGGTCGCAATTGCCCTTTGGAAACTGGACACTCCCAACAGCTACTGCTCCGTGGGACACCAGTTTGGCATGGGGAGGTCTACCGTCGGGGCCGTCTTGATGGAGGTAAGTCATTTTCGGGGGACAGGCCCTGCTGAGTGGGGGAAGGGTTGAGAAAGGGGGACTGCCATGCAAGGGCAAGAGGGAGTGGGGGATGGAGTGGCATTTGGAGGCTGCTCCTCGGCCACCCCTACACTGATGTGGGGGAAGGAGGTGTCCTGAGAAGGGGCGGGGTGGGTTGGGAGGGGGAGAAGGCATACTGGAGGGCATTCAAGAGGCATACCGGAGCAGTTAACAAAGGCTTCCCTTGTCGACTGCGCCACGTCTAGACTGCTGCGCTGTGCTGGATCAGCTGATTGTCGGCACAGCACGGCGGCCATTTTTATTTTAATGAAGTGGGGTTTATTTAAATCCCTGCTTCATTGACTATGTCGAGTAAACTACTTTACATGGCTCCGTCGACGGAGCCATGTGGTCTAGACACACCATAATGGAGGCCATATGAATACTTTGTCTAGATGTAACATCGTAAAATGTGCCTTTGCAGAGGGGAACCCTATAATGTCCATTTCAACTGATCCATCATTTCCTCGGCTTGGAAGAGTCTCAGTCTCCCAGCAGGCTGTAGTTATCTTTAGTGGATGTGAGTTAGTACTTGTGAAAAGGCACAGGAGCCACAGAATAGGTACAACTTGGGCAGCCACCGTATAATCTTCCCCCAACACACATCACCATCTGTGTGACTTAATCATATTTTTGAGGCACCACCTAGATGGTTCAGAGGGCAATTCATTTTCCAATGATGTTTTTGGTTTGGCAGCTGGAAGGGCTGCAGTTTGTGCCAGTGACGACTGTGGTTTGAAGTGACATGGCTGTCAATATATATTTTTTTGGTGTAGACTCACTCCCCCTTCAGAGCATTAAAACTGTAGATGTAGAGCCTAACAATCTGAAAGCAGATAAGAAATCAGACTAAAAAGTGGAGAGGTATGGAGGTGAAACCACAGTACTTGGAAATTAAAGCTGTCTGCTTCCTATAATCACAGAAATGTATAAAGACATGTTTTCATTAATTCAAGATCTGTCTATTTGGATGGCGGCTTAGTTGTCTGATAACACAGTGAAACAAATTAAATCCTTCTTTAGGGAGTACACAGACGACATTATTTAAAAAGAGAAATTAAACACTGCTCAACATCTGTTATTACTGTGACTGTAATCTGTAGATCACCTTCACTATTTTAGCTCATATTTTATTTCACTATTGAAAAGGAGAATATCTAATGTTTGTTGAGAGACAAAAATTCCAGTTCATATTTGGTTTCTGCCACTGACTTCTGAAATAATTTTAAACAAATAAATTAGTCGCTCTGTGCCTCAGTCTTCTCATCTGGAAAATGGGAACAAAAACATTTACTCATCTCATGGTGCTGGGAGGATTAATGAATCCATTTTCTTCACCTGGAAGTGATACTTGTAAAGCACTGAGGCTTATGGATGAAAAGTACCATTTACAAGCTAGCATTATTAATGTTTCAACAGTATTTAGAGAACCTCATATAAAAGCTGCATCTTTATAGCAATGCTTCTTCCAACTTTAAAAAATCAAACCACGTATTTCAAGCATAACAGTCTGTGAACCTTTCTTAGAAATTCAGTTCCTATTTCAAAGACACTGATTGCATTCGTATATCCTATTTGCAACATACATTTATTTTGTTATATTAAAAATTAGCAGAAATACCCAGCGTTGCCCGGGGAAAATATAGTAAAAGGTGAGATGAATGAACTACGTCAATGACATTAACATAGCATATTGTATTGGAAATACTTTTCTCTGATATATTACTTGAAGAAATTAACATAGCTAGCGATGTGCTTACAAAACGACAAATCCCATAGGGTCTCTTTTCTCATTCCCCACAAATCAGGAAGGCCCATCTTCCCTTAAAGATTCTATGCAAACCAATGACTGCAGCCTCCTTGCCAGAAGCCCTGAGAAATGGAGGGTATGTCTCCTGGGCTCTGCAGCAGCAGCAAATCACTGCTCCCCAAGTAGCAACTCTCTGAGTGCCTTCAGTGCACGCTCCATGGGACAACCTGAATGGACTTCTTAGCAGCAGCTGGACCGGTTGCATTGATCAGACAAAGCGAAAGACCTTCAGACCTGGTGCAATGAGTGATATCTAGATGATCAGAACATGCAGCACCTCAGCGTACCTGTTCTAATGAGAATAGGCTGTTCTGAGGCCTCCTCAGGCTCCACGGTGCTCAAAGCCTTGTCCTCCTACCTACCTCCTCTTTGTACTGTGAGCTGAATCCTGCAAAGTGCATAATGCCCGTGGCACTTGCTGATAACGCACACAGCCCTGCCAGGAGAATGCATGCAGCCCAAAGGAGGGTGAGTGGTGGGATGGCTTGTTTGGGTGTGGGGGGAGGGAAGCAACTGTAATTTCCAGAAGGGGTTCAGTTGGAGCCCAGCTGCGTGAAGATGCTGAGAGGCTGTGATAGCTGGAGGCTTCAATTAGCAAGGCTAGACTCCAGCCAGCATCACCCACATTTGGGTCTGTCCTGGAGACCTGCTGGTGCCCTAATATAGGGGAGGTTGCTGATTCTCTGCCCCACTGCAGCCTCTCCCCCATGGGCTTTCCCTTGATGGTGCTGCAGGTGCCCACATGCTTTATCCTCTAAGATCTCGTAGTTGCAGTTTATGTGACACTCTTAACAGAAGAGTCCAGCAAATGCCTATGATCAGGCGCTACTAAAAGTTAATTATCAGTGGGCCTAATTGGGGTTCTGGGGGAACCGATTTTGAGATATAACCAATCCAGTTATTTAAGTTAGGAAATCAGGAGTATCTGTGGAAAATGTTGTGTTTCTATGATCAGGCTCTACTAAAAGCAAACTTATCAGTGGGCCCAATTGGGGCTCTGGGGGAACCAAATTCAAGATCTAACCAATCCAGTTATTGAAGTTAGGAAATCAGTAGTATCCGTGCCAAATTTGGTGTTTCTAGCTCTTACTGTTTTGGAGATCTTTCGGAATTATCAGTGGGTCCAATTGGGGTTCTGGGGGAACCGGGGGAACCGATTTTGAGATATAACCAATCCAGTTATTGAAGTTAGGAAATCAGTAGTATCTGTGCAAAATTTGGAGTTTCTAGCTCTTACCATTTCGGAGATACTAATAATGAATTAGTGGCCCAATTGAAGCTCTTGGGGCCCAGTTGGGGCTCTGGAGAAACCAGTTTTGAGATCTAACCAATCCAGTTATTGAAGTTAGGAAATCAGTAGTATCTGTGCAAAATTTGGTGTTTCTAGCTCTTACCGTTTCGGAGATCTTTCAGGACAAACAAACAAACAAACAAACAAACTTTCGGAAATATTTATAAGATAAAAGTTGAACTTTTACCTAAACCCTACATCTAAATTTAACAATTGAGCACCTCAAACTTCTTGCACATACATCACATTTACACACAAAAATCATACCAAAAAAGAAGAGATGTGAGAGAAGCTGGTGAGAGTGAAATAGTACAGACAAAGGCATAGCACAGTAGCACGTAATTAGAAGTAAACATTTCCTCTCTAGATAAAAAGTTGATTTAATTTTCATCATCCCAACACAGACTTTCTGGCTGTGAAATGGCTTTCTCCATGGGACTTTGACTCTTATCATGTTTTGTTGGCAGTATTTATTTAGTCTTTCAGGTACATATATGAACCTCTTGGGGTTTATTTGAAAATTATTATGCCCATCTTTTCATGCTTGTTAGTTGGATTCATTTCAAGAGCAATTTTGAGCCTTTTATAAAACTACTAGTTTGCCAGTAAAGCCACTAAAGTAACTCAGGTGAAAAATAAGAGTATCAAATAGACATTACCCACAGAGATGTCTAACTGGAAAACAATGAAAAACAATGATTATATAATTGTTCCATTAGAAATAAACTAAACAAAATGGGAAGAGCAGGAGTCAAAAGCGACTGGAGTTTCATCCTGTTGCTTCATTGGCAACATGTGATGCAGCAAGAAGGCAGAACAGTAGAAAAGAAGTCTTTAATAAATATGGTGAAGGGCTGGTATTACATGCTTAGGCTCTAGAATTTGTCAGTAATCAGCTTCTTGAATTCCTGGGCACCTGTTGTGACAGAAAATTAGGTTCCTTCTGAAATCTCACGCTATTTCTCCAGTTCCGCTCATCATATTTTATAAAAACCATTATCATAAGGTTTGTTTGAATAGCTGAAACTAATCTTGCTGTAGAGATGTATTGTTGGTTTATCACAATGGTGCCATACTAGCCTTTGCCCACTCTACTGTCACAGATTCATTTTCCATATATAAAAAGTGAGTGTGGATATGGAGGACTGTGTAGTCAGATACTTCAACTTCAGCGTTGAGCTGGCTTCTGGTAGGTTTCAGGCCACATCTACAGAGTGATGGCTTACTAACAGTTTAATGCGACAGGATCTTGTATGCGGAGAGAAAAAGTTAAGAAAGACCGACATAGTAGTTTAGGGGCCAATGTATTGGATGAAACAGTAGGTGAAAGAAGATATTTATTATTGGATGCTTTAATGTGGTCAAACCAAGGTGTAGTTAGGGGCATATTGAATGAAGAGTTACTTTTTTTGAGCTCTGATGATGTTTTTGCCACAAAGATCTGTGCCCAGGAGTTTAATTACTTGTAATTGAACTAGGCTAACAATCATTCTCTTGTTTCTCTCCAGACAAAGGAATAACCTAACAGCTCCAGACTCTTTTTTTCAGGACCAACCCAAAAGCATCAGGGAGGACCAGCTCATCATTCCTACAGTTAGCAGCATGAAGATCCTTTAAAAAAGGCTGCACTTGCTTCTCTGCTCCTTTCCTTTCATCGCCAGAATGTCTTTGGTGAGAGAGACCACCCATGAAATGCTAGTGAAAAGGGCAAGTGCCTGTCATTTGATTCAAGGAAATCGACTAGTCCTCCAGTTTTGCTATCACTAATCTTCATGAGAAGGACAAATGGATGAGAGAATGGCCTATGGCCCTCAGCAAGAAAGTGGAAGAGGTCAATTCCCTATGAGTGTGATCAATCCTCTCTACAGCATGTCAGTAGTAATAGCAGATAGAGGAAGAAGGACAGAGATAGCATTTATCAAGATTTTTCCCTAAACTATTGAAGCCACTAGCAGTTTCATGACAGCAGCAGAGCTCTACTGGGATAGTATGTCTGCCTGGGTAAGATGTAGGAATCACCTGGGAGGATTAAGAAGCAGGAGCCCATAATGCCAGAGCTCTAGTTTAAAATTACAGTTAATATGAGAACAAGACAAAGAATGGAAGTCAGCTAAATAGATCATATGGTGATATGATGCAGCCCTCCACTGCCCAAGGAGAGTTTGCCATCACCCATATAGTTGTGCTTGAAATGAAAAAAAAGTCAACTGCACCATATGTTCCCCCTCATAAGCGTACACTTCTGAATGGCAGCAGGAAGCAATATGGATGTCACTGACCTGCCTATCACTGACCTATTCAAGCATTTCTTCATTGAGTCCATCCGTGGCACAGTTGCATATTCCCGCATTTCATCACTGACAAAAGGAAACCCTGTTTTCATCGGAGATACGCAAGTGCGCTCTTTGCCCAAGTGTAAATTAGCAGGGCTCTATTGTATCATCTTACAGTGAGATTTTATATGGCCCTGTAAGGTCTCGCACACTGCGATAGTCACCTCGTACCGTTTATTTGTACCTGTAAGGTCTCGCACACTGCGATAGTCATCTCGTACCGCTTATTTGTACCCCACCATACCGCCTCCCCGGCGGGTACCCGGGTCCGCCCCGCGGAACAGTTTCAGTTGGGTGCTGCCGTCTCTCCGCGGGTTGTCCTAGGTTCGTCCCTGGCATAAGGGAAAGGGGGGTCCGGGCCCGCCCTCTCTCACGGACCCCAGCCCAGGGCCCTAAGGACACGGATCTGCAGTGATCTGGTCCGGCTGGCGGGGCTTCCTGCCGTAACACGCCAGCCCACGGGCCGACAGAGAGCCCTGCCCTGGGCTGCTTCCTCTCCCCTTACCTACACCGGTCTTTCCCCGGTGTCCCAGCCAGTCGCCCCGTCCCTGCATGGGGCTCGACGGCCTACTGCTCCTCGCGGTCCCCCCCATCTCGTGGGGAGCCGCCGAGTCTTTCCCCCAGCGCAGCCGCCAAGCTGTTGGCTCCCAGCCCCGCGCTCCCCCGCTCCTTTCCCTGCCGCCCATTTTAAACCCCCGGCGCCGGAGTGACGTCACACCCCCGTCACTGCCTGGCGCACGGCGGCGGGGTGTTACGTCACACCACATCGCCCTCCCCTGGATTCCCCTCCTCCGCTCCCTACTGCTGCCGAGCACGCCGGGCAGAGCATCCGGCGGCCGCTCAGGCTCCCGTCTCCGGCCAGCGCAGGGCCAGGGATGGTGCTCGCCCGCTGCGCTCCGTCCCCCACTGTCCGGGTCTGCGCCGTGCTGTCCCTCGCCCCGCCGCCCTGCGCCCCATACAGGACCTTTGCGGGCGGTGGCTCCGGGCGGGGCAGCCGTGCCCCGTCACAGGCCCACTATTGCATTGAAAAGAAAAGCAAAATATTTGCACAAAAGCATTTAGACATATGTAAGATTCTGGGGAAAATGCATGTATTGGTCAATTTACGAAGGAATATAAAGCTGCACCAGTGATTAGATACTAAGAAACTGAATTTCAGCAGCTAGCCAAGTGTCACTGATTTTCCTTTTACAGGAAAATATGACTACAAACCTTTGAGAAGTTTAAAACCTTCTTTTTCAACCAACAATATTTGTTTTTCTAACCATGGCTCTGTACCACTGATAATATACTAATCTGTTGTGATTTGCTTCTGCCCTCAATCAAGCTGCTTGTTTGTGTTCTTGTGTGTGTAAAAAATATTGTGCTATTGAAACTTCTGAGGCTTCACTAGTAACCTCTAAATCCAAGAATGTTGTGGGATGACCTCCAGTTATGACTGCTTCACTAGAAATATTGCATTGACCAATGAGCTATTTCCAGTATCTGCCTCAATGGGGTTAAGACACAGTCAGATTTTGTACAGATAATATTATTGGTACCCGAGTAGACTAGATCACTGTTAGAGCACATTGAATAGAAACTCCACTGATTATAATCCCATCTCTCCAATCCTGTCACAGGACGAAGACAGAAAGAAAAATATCAGCTAATTAATACTGGGGATTGCTCTTCAGTTATTATAGTAAAATGATGTTTGCTTCCAAAAAATCTTAAAATGCATACCTGTAACAGAAAATCAAAGAAATTTGCAACAACAACAGATTTCAGCAAGTGGAAAACAGGCTATACATACTAAAAATATAATTTCAACATGATAACTTTCTGATGTTGGCTTCAGGAAAGAATTAGAATTCTGTGGTTACTAATTTGGAGGCATAGAGCCAGCTTTGGCTCCATGAAAAATTCCTGTAGATCTATGAAGTTACTGATTTCATTTTGTAAAAATGGTATGAGATTAGCTAAAATATTTTACTACAAACTTCTAATTCTACAAGACACTGCACACAATAGCTCCTTTGGAGTAGAGATACAAATTTGCACAAAACAGCACCTTGCTGTTTACCTCTTGAAAAGTTCATGCTAGTGAAATAAAACTTATTAAAGCCCTCACCCACTCTTTATGGGCACAGCTGTAAAAGTTCTAATGTCTGTGTGTGCAAGGTGAATTGTGGATGTACAACATGTTAAAATTTGCATACTTAGCTCCGATGTTGCCTTATTAAGTTGTGTGGATGAAAATTCCAATACAAATCCATGTACATGCCTTAGCACATTTAATGTGCGTGCAAAGTTCTGGGCAAATGTTTACACAGCAAGGTTCAGGCACAGCACCAGTTCAATTTTGCATATGCAAAAATGAGTTTGATCTTTGAAAATGTAGGTTTAAGAGATCCGAATAAGAAAAATGTCCCCAAATTCAATCTGGTGTTTCATAGATACTGTTGGACTGTGTCTTCCTCTATTTATATTGCACCTAGGTAGACCTGGTTGAAAATTGGCAATCAGAATAATTTTCTGATAAAAATGCAGTTTCTATACAATCAAAATATTTCCTAATTTTGTTGGTTCTATAAGAAAACCAAAGAAAAATGCTGGGACAGTGAGAGACTAATAAAAATACATCAGTTTTTTTAACTGATCTGTTTGCACTCAGTTCAGAGTTAAACATTTTTTCCATATAGTGGTCCACTGAATTATGGGAATGTAGTTCAGAAGCTTAACACATCCATTGTCTTCTATGGGCCATGTTCCCTAGCTGAACTATAGCTTCTATGATGCACATGCAACTATGTGACACCCATTATGCACCATACCATTTGCACTTAAGGATTGAATTTTATTATGGAAGATGCAGTCCAATCAGGGAGCCCAGCCTATAGCAGAGAATGAGGGAATCAGACTTCTGAATGACAATCAGAAGTCTGGTAGTGAACCATTACAGGGAAATGTAGTGTAATGTTACACTAACTTAAAAAGAAAAAAAAACCCTTAAAAAACAACAAATAGTTCTGTAGCATCTTAGAGACTAACAAAAAAATGTAGATGGTATCATGAGCTTTCGTGGGCACAACCCACTTCTTCAGATGAATGGAATAAGGGGTCTAGAGTACAAATAAATAGCAGAGAAAGAGAGGGGATGGGCGTGGGGCAGGAAAAAGAAGGAAAAATAGGAAAACAATATTGTCAATTAGAGTGTCCATGCTAAATGAGGCTAATTGAGTGTTTGAACAAAGACCTGACCTGGATGGGCCACTACATTCCACACCATAATGACATACAAAGCTAAGCACCAGGTACTTACAGCTCACTCTATTAGCCTTATTTAGCATGGACACTCTAATTGACAATATTTTTTCCTATCTTTTTTCCTTCCCTTTCCCTATTCCCGATTCATACACAGTGCACTACAACCTTAATTCTGTAGGAGGAAACTTTGGGTGAGGTACTTATGCCTTTACCAGACTTCTCTTTCCTGATGGTATGAGATGTGGATTTTTTTGGGATAACAATTTGGTGTGTAGAAAGGTGGGTACTTGGTAAAGGACTAATGCAGAGTTGGCATATACAACTGCACTTCTCTGACAGATAAAACCTTGGCTGTAGTCAGCAACCTTTCATGTTGTAGAATATAATATCAAAGAAAGGTGTAGCTGCATGCTGTATCCATCAGTTATCCATTGCACAAGAACAGTTTGTTATGATAAACAGCTAAAATTACACTAAATCCCCTTTCCAACTGCCTTTTGCCCTAGATCTATTCAAGATTAATCTCTCCACCAATTTGTGTAGATAGACAATATTTTTTTACAAATATATGAGTTGAATAAAAAAGACAGACTGTCACAGCTTCAGTAAGTGCCAAATTTCGAACACTTTCAATTTAAAAAATGTGTACAGAAACTAAAGAAAAACCATACAGAAACTTCAAAGGGAATAAAAACTAATCCTGGATAAAATTTCACCCGTGTGTACATACGAAATAAATTAATGCCTCATTTCAAGCCTGTTTCAGAATACAATCTTCACTATAGAGTCTCAACCAAGCAGCTCAATAATAAATTAATATATAAAATCTGACAATGCTGCAACTTCTCCCAAAGAGTTTCCAACTTGTAACAACTTGCATCATTTTGCAGCTGTATGAAATACCACATTCTTCAAGACTGACTAAAAACTGGCAGCAATACTGAACTGATATTTTCCTTCTTTCCCTCCTTGTTTGTGTTATAGACACTGGTTAATGCTAATTAACACACATCAACATTGTGATCCTGGGAGTCCTCAGTGCCAGCTGACAGAGGGCACACCATACTGTAACTCACATCAGGCCTGACCCATTCATTGCTCCTGCACACTGTTGTCACAATCTATATATGACAGGTGTCATGTAAGGTGTGTGCAAACTGTGAACATGCTGGTCATTTATATTATTGCATGAGGTATGTACAGGTGGCATATAAAGATTTATAGTTGTGTGCTGGAAATATGTTCTTACAATGTATTTGGCCAGGAATGCATATACCCCACCTGTCCTAGACAAAGGAACATTGTATTGCCTGCTTCACTGTGTCTCCAATGTGTCCTGAGGTAGGCGGGTCCAAAAATAGTTTAATTGCATTTACAGATAAGGTTAACAAAGCCATCAAACAAGCATTTGGGGGAGAGGACCACATAACGATCATTATGGTGCACGGAAGTTGCATCACCAGGAACTTTTGGTGGTTCCTGAAACAGAGACGACGGGTTTTGGGAAACAAGGAAAAACAGAAAGCCATTTTGACATATGCCACCTGAGGGACAAAAGAGCTGAGAGCTCTTAAATTTTGAGAGTGGCGGCTCCTTTAGCCAAGGACAGTGAAGTCTTGTTTGTAACCTTTCCTATTTCTCTCACTCTTGTTTGAAATCACTTAAACTTTGTTAATGAACGTATGCTTATTTTACTACAAAACTTCCTTGGTGCTGTTATTCAGAAGTGGAGTATAAATCTGTGCTCTGTCTCTTTGAATGCCCCAAACTTAATTTCTGTGAGTGCCCAGCACAGGGCTGGTGACAGACTTCATTGGGCCCTGGGACAATGTGTGTGGGAGGACTAAGACCTGGGCCCCCTGAAAGGAGCCCTCAGCACCACCCGGACTGCACTGTGCCTCCCCCAGACAGTCCTTAACACTAACCAGACCACACCACATGTGCCCGGAGCTCTGGCTACTGCCATGGTTGTAGCAGCGGTGGCCCAGAGCTCTGGCCCCTTTTAAATCACTGGGCCCTGGACCAACTGCCCACTTTGTCACAGTCAGGCTATGTCTAGACTGCAGGCTTCTTTCAGAAGAAGCTTTTTTTTGAAGAGATCTTCCAAAAAAACTTCTTCCAAAAGAGAGTGTCCACACCACAAAAGCGCATTGAAAAAGCGATTTGCTTTTTCAAAAGATGGCGTGCACACTGAATGGGCGCTCTCTCACATTTAAGCTGTGATTACTGTGGATGGAATGGCCACCAGGGCACCTGTGCTTTTTTCTCTTTCCTCTTCTTTCGAAAGAACTCCCTCTTCCCCATCTACACACGCCTTTTTCTGAAAGAGCTCTTTCGGAAAAAGGCTTCTTCCTTGTAGAAAGAGGATTTCCAATGGCGGAAAAACCCCTCTGTTCTTTTGATTTACTTTCAGAAGAACATGATTGCAGTGTGGACGTAACTCAGGTTTTGTTGGAAAAATGGCAGTTTTTCCGACAAATGTTTGTAGTGTAGACATACCCTCAGAGTCTCCACTAGAATTACACTTCTTCACAAAATCCTTATTGTATAAAATGTGATAAAGAAAGGAAGCTTGTATACACCTTATGGCTAATGTGGCAAAGAAAGTTTATTTGATTCAATTGTTAAAAGCACTGAGAACAGCCAGTCTCAGACATAACATTGGGATTATGAATAATTATAAAAAATTTTATTCAACAAAGTTGTAAGAGTTACTGAAACTTTAGTCCTCTTTTCTTGTTTTTGCTTTTAAAACAGACAAAGGCTATTTACGCATGAAAGGAATTAAAGCCAAAAATAATTTGGATAATTGCCCTAAATCTACAACATGGTTGATACGGATTGTTTTTCATTAGGACTGTACTCCTGCACTCTCCCATTCACATTTGTCCAAACCCACTGCCACCTGGAATCAGAGATTGGCCATGACCCCTTTGTTTCCCCAAAAATGATGGGGAAGGGAGTGTGAGCATAAATTCCCTGTCTATATTTGCTGGAGTGTTAATGGTATGTGCAGCTCTATGTTGCAGAGAGAAGCAGGCTGTCTCCATGCTGTCATGTGGGCAGGCTCCAGACCACGGGTGGGCAAGAAAAAAATGTCAGTTCACAAGGTTAGCCCCTGGTGGGCCACTGCCGCTATGTTTACCTGCACCTCTGCAGGTATCACAGTTCTGGTTGGCTACAAATTGCCATTCATGGCCAATGCAAGTGGCAGGAAGCGTTGCAGATCGAGATGCCACTTCCTGCCACTTGCATTGGCCACGAATGGCGATTTGCGGCCAACAAGACCTGTGATCCTTCAATATCTGCAGAGGCGCAGGTAAACATGGAGGTGGGGGACCACCAGGGACTAACCCTGCAGACCAGATCCAGCCCGCAGGCTGGAATTTGCCCACCCCTGCTCCAGACCCATCTGGATAAATAGCCAACACAAAACAGTCATTAGGAGTAAGCTGAGAGCCTACAGGGAATGGGAAAAGGGGACAGGTCAGAAAAAGAAAGCTATATTGTGGCGGTTAGACAATGTAGGAGTACATTGGTGCTAGAACTATATTTAGCGTGAGGGTGCATAGCTGTGTCCTTCTAAACACATCTGTTTGTGCCACTCACCACCCTATAATTGTGTCATACTAAGGGTTGCCAACTCTCCCAGATTGGATGGACTGGACACTACTTGTCACAAATTGGCAGCCTAGCCACTGCTGAAGGCAGCTATGGAGTCCTGAGCGGGCAGCGAAATCCCCAGTGGCAGTGGACTCTGCGGATGCCAGGCTGCAGACCGAGGGGCATGGTGGGCAAAGGGACCCTGGAGGGGGTGATATCTGGAGGTCGGGACCCGGGGCTGGTAGAGCCGGCAGCCGGTCAGCAATTGGGCCAGTCCCTGGGTGCAGGGAAGCTGGATGCAAAACTTGAGGTGCTGCAGCACTCCCTAGGCCGCTACTTCCCCTTATCTATGTAGGAAAAAAGTGTGGACTGATAAAGAGTCAAGCTGAATTAGCTCTTGCCACAGAAATTAAAATAAATAAGAAGTTTTTGATTATATAAATAAAAAGAGAATAAAGAAGAAGGAGGTTGGGCCACTTCACAGCGCAGAGGGGAAACAGACTAAAGATAATCTAGGTATGAATAAATAAATGAATGTATTGCCTCAGTTTTCTGTAAGGATTATAATAAAGACCAGAACAACTTCTAAAAATGAGTGTTTAGAAATGGAAACAACCACATCTGAGCTGGGATATAAATTTAAAGAGCTTCATGTGCTCAAATCAGTGGGACCAAATAATGTCTATCTGAGAATACTGAAGAGACCAGCATGTGAGATTGCTAGCCTAATAGCAAACATATTTATTTATTTGGGACTATTCTCTTGCAACTGGAGAATAGCTAATATATCTGTATTTAAGAAAGGAAAAAAAAAAAAGGGATCTAGGAACTTATAGACCTGTTAGTCTGACTTCAGTGATATACTAGGTTTGGAAACAAATTGTGAATACTTAAATTCACAGACATACATGGTGCAAAGGGGATGCAATGAAACATGGGTTTACCAAAAGCAGATCATGCCAGACTAACCTAATTTCCTTCTTTAAGAGAATAGCTTTTTTAGATAAGGGAAGTGCAGTAGATGTGATGGTTTTGGACATCAGTAAAGCATTTCACATGAGAACTTTGTTAAATTAGGGAGGATAAGGATCAGCATAAACACTGTAAGGATATAACACAGTGCAACTCAACACTGCTACATTTCCTGCTGGTCATTCTGGGAATCAGTTCTGCTCAACACTAGCACGCCCTCTTCCGGCTGGTGTCTCACCTGCTGTTACCTGTTTTCTGTTAATGGCTCCATCACCATTAGGACCCACATCCCTCCCAGACTGCAGCACCCTTCCCTCCAGGTACTGCACCACAGCAGAGCCCCCACAGGGAACCCCCAACCCCTTATACTCACTTTGCCTCAGTGACTCACTGCCAGTCTCCATCTAGCCCCTGACAATGGGGCAAACTGCAGTCTGAAATGGCCACTCATCATAGGCAAGGGGGTGTAGACCTGCTGTCTTTGCCTGCCCTAGCTGCCACTCTGCAGTCCTAGGGTACGTCTAGACTACATGGCTCCGTTGACAGAGCCATGTAGTCTAGATGTACCCCTAGTGTCCCTGAGGCCCCTGTTGCTGGACATCAGCCTGGGATTACTTAGGCTGGAGTTCCCCTGGCTCACCCTGTCTTTCCCCAACACTGCTTTGTCTGTGGTACCCTAACTAGCAGGCAGCTAGGTTCTTCTTCTTCCAGAGCTGGAGTGAGAGTGTGCTCAGCCTGGCCAGCCATCTCTTTTATACAGCCTGTCTGGGCTCTCATTAGTTGCCTTAAGGCTCTCATGCTACAGCCCTCTCTCAGAGCTGTTTTAACCTTTTTTATGCCAGGAATGGGGTAACCACCCTGCTACAAAGGAGGATAAGCAATTGAGGGTTTTTTGTGGGGAGGGGAGAAGGGGACTGTCATGATTATGAGGGTTAGCCAGCAGCCTGGGGATTAAGGGGTTAACTACACCTAGCCAGGTGAAGTGACCAGTAGGAATGTAGGTGGGACTTTCAAACTGGGACAAAGGAATTTGGGTTTTTTCCTTTCTCCTTTGGTCTCTCTGGGTGTGGGCTCTGCAGAGACAGAGGGGGACAAGCATGTCTCTCTCTCTCCAAGACACCATTCTTCATTTTCTGTAAGTAGGGTAAAGTTTAGGTAGTTTCGTTAGGCTTTATTGTGTTAAGGGTTGGGTATGGGATCTGATATCTGGCACTGCTTAAGAGATGTTTGGCTTTTCTTTTTAACTAAGTTCTAGCCCATGGTGTAATTCCTCCATGAGTATATTTTGTTACCTTTCCATCTGATCCTTATGCTTGCAACAGGAATATTGTTGTAAAAATAAAAGCTTTCTCTTTTCTTTTTATTAACCTGGCATTGGTTACTAGTGTGTCCTGATTTTTTTTAGATTTAAAAAGTTGCAACCTTCCTGGGCAAACACAAGTCTTGCCCCTCCCCCATGCCCTGTGGGTTTAGGTTGTGAACTCCCTCCCCCACAGACATAGGCCTGGCTGGGTGTGGCTCCCCTGCTCACAATGGCTATGGAATTCCTTTGCTCCTCACAGGATCTTTCTATCCCCAAGTCACTTTTACCCCCCTCAGGCACAGCAACCTGCTGGCCAACCTCACCATAAGGATCCTCTTCCTTATGACTTTCTGCAAGCAAAAGCTCATCTTCCCCTGGCCCAACAGAAGCCTCACCCTGCTGAGCCACCACCAACTCCTCCTGTGTTCCTTCTACCCCCTGAACAGGCAGGTCTTCACACAGCCCCCTTTCAGGAAAACACACAGACTCCTCTGGGGGGAGATCAGAGACCTCTCCCTCCCCCTTCTGGGCTTCAGCTGTCCCCAGAGCTAAATCCTGGTCCACAGCACTCTCCCCAGCCAATCCAAGCTGACAGGCACCCCCTGTAGACAAAGAACTAGGAAGAAACCCTTCCCCCACATGCATACCGCCCTCCTCAGCAGCCAAACTGCCAGGCTCCACACACAGAGGTTGCTCACACTGAACACCCTCCAGAATTTGATCTTTTTCCCCAACTAAATTTTCACTCTGGCCAGCCACTCCAGACTGTTCCAGAGGATCACTTTCCCGAAATAGGGCAGGGAGAGCCCAAAAATCTGACTCCAGCCTCTCCTCTGAGGCTCCAGGCAGACATGTAGAGGCCTCACTCACAGACACACAACTATCTCCCTCAGGCAAACACTCAGAGAAACTTTTACCTTGCTCCCAGGACAGACTAGTCACAGACAACTTCCCAGAGCTACCCTCACCCCCTTCACAAACCTCATACATGTCCTGAGGCTGGATTAAGGTATCAGCCTGATTACACATATTAGCCATGACTGCAGGGTTTGGGGTGTCTGGGTGTACAGCCTGCATAGCCTTGCTACACGTGATCACTCCCACCCTCTTAGCTTGTTTTACATGCTTGGCCAAATCTTCCCCGACCAGCATAGGAATGGGGTAGTCATCATAGACTGCGAAAGTCCAAGTTCCAGACCAGCCCTTGTACTGAACTGGTAGCTTGGCTGTAGGCAGGTCGAAGGGGTCGGCCTTGAAGGGTTGAATGGTGACTAGAGTCTCTGGATCAATGGCCTTGGGGTCCACTAGAGCATGGTGAATCACTGACACTTGTGCCCCGGTGTCTCTCCATGCGACAACCTCCCGTCCCCCCACTCTCACAGTCTCCCTCCGCTCTGGGGGCATCAGTGAGGCATCTGGGCCTGAGGCTCCTTGTGGCAACCCCGGAGTGATGAGTTGTAGCCGGTTGGCGCTCTTGGGACAGTCGGCCTTTACATGCCCCGGTTCATTACATTTAAAGCATCGCATCACAGCTGTATTATTGGAACGGGGGGGGGCTCCCAGCAGATGGTATGGAGGAATGGGGAGAGATCTGGGGTCTTCCTGGGTGTATATAGGGCCTGTCTCTGCGGGGTGGGGGTTGGGTGGATCCCCAGTTGTTGTTGGGCCCCCTCAGACTGCTTTCCAGGTTGCTGTGGCCCCTCACTTCCATCCATCTGGCCCCAAGCACTGCTGCCTCTGAGGTTTTTTGGTTTTCCGTCCAGGATGTACCCTCTAATCTCTCCTGGAATACCCTCGAGGAACTGTTCCATCTGCATCAGGAGAGAGATTTCTTCCCGAGTGTGGGCCTTCTCTCCAGAAAGCCAAGTTTCCCAGTTTTTGAGGACACGACTAGCATGTTCGGGGAATGGTGTGTTTGGGGTCCACTTGGAGGCCCTGAAGCGACACCGGGCCTGTTCAGGGGTGAGGCCCATCCTGAGTCTGGCCTCCTGCTTAAACAGTTCATAATCATTTGCCATGTCACCTGGCAGGTCCGCTGCTACCCCTAGTAAGGGACCAGCGATTTGGGATCTTAACTCTCTCATGTACTGATCAGGAGGAATGTTGTACCCCTGGCAAGCCCTCTCAAAGTTGAGGAAAAAGTCCTCAACATTATCCCCTACTTGGTACATGGGGAGCTTTCTGGGGGGTTGAATGATGATGGGGGTGGGAGTGTTGCCCCTTAATCCCCAGGCTGCTGGCTAACCCTCATAATCATGACAGGGACAACAGGTTGTATTAAAAGGCCAACAAAAACAAAGCTCAGGGGATATAACTGCTCTCTATAAATACATGGCAGAGGGTAAATATCAGAGATGTTGAAAAGCTATTTAAGCTAAAAGACAATTCTGACACAAGCACCAAAGGATATAAACTGGCCATGAGCAAATGCAGGCTGAAAATTAGAAGAAGGAGAGACGTTCTGGAACAGAGTCCCAATAAGAGTTGTGGGGACAAACAGTAAAATTAGTTTTGAGAGGGAGCTGGATGAATTTATGACTGCAATCATATGATGGGTTGCTTGTGATGATGGAGTGCAGGGCTCAACGGTCCTCGGGATCAGTTCCCATTTATATCTTAGGTTCTTAAATCTCGCTTTTCAGTATTTCAGCCAGCCACTGTCGGTGGTCAGAAAGGGATTTTTCTCTCTCCCTTAGTGTATTCTTGGAGCATTTATTTTATTCTTTTTCTGAATCGTCTGGGATGGCAATGGCTGGAGATGGGTCACTGGTGGATCAGTGGTGTGAGATGGCACGAAGCATTTTCTCTCTCAGCTGCTAGAAATGCTCTCATGATGCGTTTCTTACCATCATGCTCAGAGTCATAACTGATGGCCATATGCAGCTCAGATTGGCAGTGACCTGTTTTATGAACCCCAACTGCAATAACATTAGGATGTGATTAAGATTTCCCCCAAAATCTCATAATTTGTTAAGCCACCTATGATTTTAGGAGCCCAGATGTTTGAATGCTTGGGGTCTGGCTTCCCTTTGTCATTCATGCATTCTCTATCATTTTCCCTTTTGCTCACAATCTAGATACACAGTAAAGTTGCAATAAAGACTTCTAGGCCACATCTCTCCATTTGGAGCTGAGGACATGATTTGTACCTTGAGTGCACATACTTATATTAACTCTCATCAAGCCAGCCAGCTAAAAATAGTAGCATTGCTGGGGACACCTGAGCAGTGGTGACTGGCCATGCTGGCTAGCTGACTCGAGGATGTACTATAGGTTTTATACAGGGCAGCTGGTGTTCCATGGGCTGCAGAAGCACCCACACAACCCCAGATACACGACTAATTAGTTTTTTAACTTGTGAATTCAATCTGAGCTAGAATAAATATGTCCACATGAGGTAGAAATAAGAGCCCCAGCTCTAAATATAGACATAGTCTTAGTCAGAAGCATTCTAGATGTTGAGCAATGTATAAAAGCTTTCAGACACATATATACTATATAACTAGAGAATGGAAAATGTACTGGTGATAAGATTTTTGTGTTTGCAGGTCAATTTATCATGTTCTTGGCTTTTCTTTTGCTTTGTAGCATACTCATGGAGAGTTCAAGCTTGTGACAAGTTGTCTTTAATAACTTGCATCTGTCTGCTTTAACTACTCTTCTAATAAATTATCATTCCACTCCATTTTATTCACTTGGCTGAAGTAACTGCTGATGAAGTGTACCGCCCCAAACATATTTTTAGAGTTCTGTTTATCCTGAGAAGAGATATGATGCAACATTAAGTACTGTGCAAAATATGGTATGTACTTTCAGTTGCGACTCTGTATATTGCTCTCTTGATACACATAGCAGCTGGTACCCTTCTGAAAAATGGGTAGATAAAGCTGCAAGTCTCACAGTGGAGCCCTGCCAAATTATTCTTGGCTGATCTGGTAGGCCTTCTTTATCTAGTTGCTTGATAAGCAGATCCTATCCTTAAACTGAGAAGCAGACTGGTCAGAAAACACTCAAGCAGCAGAAGAGTTTGAGAGACTTTGAAGAAGAAATGTACAAACTGAAAGCCACAGCTAAGAACTCAGGGATGGAGTGAGGGACTAGAAGTAAGTGAGAGGAGATTTCAATTGCTAAGTTTGTCATGAAATGCTTTGTAAATGTAGAAAGACACAATCACGAGATCCTGTATGCCTTTCCATCATCCTCACCAGCTGGTGAAATTATCAGCCATGCCTAAATCAGTCTCCTTCAGGGACTACTACTGGAAACTGTCCCTTCTTGCAGCCACCCTCTCCCTGTTGCCTTTCTTGTAGCTCTTTAAAGGGAACACCTGTCCCCCTCTTAACTGCATTTCATTAGTAAACAAAGTTGAGTGGTCATAGCCCAGTGATGGGCAATAATTTTTGAAGGGGGGGCCAAATCAAGATTTTGGTAAGTGGTCAAGGGCCTCACTTTTCTATGGAGGAGGTGTAGAGTCTGTGATGGAGTTTGGGTACAGAAGGAAGCTCAGAATAGGGACTGGGGTGCAGGAGAGGGTGTGGGGTCTGAGAGGGAGTTTGGGTGAAAAAGGTGGTTGTGACCTGGGGCAGGGGATTGGGGTGCAGGGTCTGGTAGGGGGTATGGATGCAGGAAAGGATTCTGGCCTGGGAACAGGGTGTAGGAGGAGGTACAGGGTTGGGAAATTGTGACCTTGAGCAAGAGGGAAGAATTGCAGAGGGTTTGGGTTGTGACCTGGGGCAGTAGATTGGGGTGCAAGCTCCAGAAAAAGGTATGGGTGCAGGAGAATATTCTGACCTGGGGAAAGACTTAGGAAGGGGTGCAGCATCTAGGAGGGAGTTGGTATGTGAGGGGGTAGGATGCCACAGGAAGGCTTTGGCTGGGAGGTGCTTACCTAAGCAGCTCCTGGTCAACAGTGCTCTCAGGCAGACTTCCCCCACAACAGCCCCAAGCTAGCTGTGCATATGGCTCTCTGCACTGTGGGGAGAGGGTAGGGTGGGAGAGGCTTTCCACACTGCCCCTGCCTCCAGCAAAATTTCTCAGCTCCCATTGGCTGCTTTCCAGCCAATAGGAGTTGAGAGATTTTGCTGGGGGCAAAGGGAGAGCACTAAAGCCTCTCCCTCACTTTCTGCACCACAGAAAGCCACAGGAAGCAGATATCCGCAGGTGTAGGAGTGAGCCAGATCAAAAGGTTTGGTCGGCTGAATCCAGCCCTCGGGCCGTATCTTGCCAACCCCTGGGTTACAGACTACAGGTGGTAGATTTCCAGTTTCACATTTAAGTTCCTTCAGGACTCTTGGTTGAAAACTATCTGATCCTGATGAATTATTTCAGTTAATTTATCAATTTGTTCCAAAACCTCCTCTAACAATACCACAATCTGGGACAGTTCCTCATATTTGTCAACTAAAAATGTCTCAGGTCTTGGGAATCTCTCTCACATCCTCAGCCATGAAGACAGAGGCAAAGAATTAATTTATCTTATCTTCCTTGAGTGCAACAGTCTTATCTTCCTTGAGTGCACCTTTAGTATCTTGATTGTCCAATGGCTCCACTAGTTGTTTAGCATGCTTCCTTCTCCTGGTGTACTTACAAATATTTGCTATTACTTTTTGTGTACTTTTTGTACTAGCTGTTCTTCAAATTCTTTTTAGTCTTCCTAATTATATTTTTATACTTCATTCTTTCTAATTATATTTTTATACTTCATTTGTCAGAGTTAATTTGCCAGATTAAATCATGTTAATTTTGATGGGATTTAAACATCTGCTTAACTGCTTTGTTATATATGCAGGGACTTTAACTTATGTTACTGATTTAACAACAGGATTTCATCTGACAGCATATTTGAGCATTAAATATTCAGGCCCTGATACTGCAAAGACTCACCACTAAAGTTGAACAAAATCTTTTGGATGAACCATTTTTCAATGAAAAATGCATATTCAGCAATACCAAAACATTTTGTGAATTCAAGTTGGTTTCATCACATAGTTTAACTTAGAAAAAGCTAAAAAAAACTTCTGAAAAAAGTCATACTTCATTTTGACATCTTTTCATTTCAAAATTCCCTTCAGTTTTATTTAGAAAGATCAAAAATGTTGTAAAAATAGTTGAAATTGAAACATTTGTCATAATGTCAAAATAAACATTTCATCTGACTCAAACTGTGCGATTTTTTACTTTTTAATTTGCCTAAAAATTTTGAAAAAATTCATTCTTAATTTGACCCAAAAATCCTCGCACCTAGATTTTTTGGAATTGCAAGGGAATTGAAAAATCTGTTATTTGCACAGCTCTACTTACCACATGCTTAGTTTACACATGATTTTCCATTCACAACAGTCAAACTATTCCCCGCATCTAAAGTAAATAAAATGCTTACATCTTTCCAGGATGATTCACTGATGACTCAAGATACACAAGTAAAATGAAAAATAGATCAAGATTTATTACAACTTTTAACTTAACAACTAATTTATAAGTAGGGAAAACATGTTTCCCAATGTAGGGATGTTATTTATTGAACAGGTACTTACTTCTAGTTTGAAAAATCCTCAGTTTTCATAATTTTAGCAGCTACCTCTTATTTTGAAGGTGAGGGGAGATATTTTTAACTGATTGGGAAATTTGTATGACTAGTTTAACTTAGTGTAACTTGGTCACATGAGTGTTCACTTAGGGCCATTCAAGTCATGCTCCGGCTAATGACTTAAATATGTGGATCTGACTGTAAAAACAGGAATAAAAATTAACCTGGTAGCCTCGACTTCCTCATACATGAAATTCCTTCACATAATTTAAGAACGTAAGAACGGCCATGCTGGGTCAGACCAAAGGTCCATCTAGCCCAGTATCCTGTCTTCCGACAGTGGCCAATGCCAGATGCCCCAAAAGTAGTGAACAGAACAGGGACTCATCAAGTGATCTCTCTCCTGTCATCAATTTCCAGCTTTTGACTAACAGAGGCTAGGGTCACCGTTCCTACCCATCCTGGCTAATTGCCAAATTAAATTATTTGGCTGAGCTGGAAATTCAGCAAGTGACACCTTTCTCCCTAGTTTAGAAGGGAATCTATTGTCTGAATATTAATTGGAGCCATTTCTTCCACTGGGAATAGTAGAACTCACTGAGCAGTACAGGATACTAACTTTTCTGAAATGAGGGTTCCCAGAGGCTTACCTAAGTCTGAAGAAGCAAGAGCTGTGTCTCTTTCAATTAAATGTAGTTGTTATTAACTATTATATTATGGTGTCTAACATTCTGCTAACACAATCTGTCCCCCTCTCAGGGTAGCAACAGTTCCAGCCTTTTGTGGGTTTTATATATCATGGAAACATTCATGAGTGGATGATGGGGGATTAGGTAATGGCAGCATGTGAAGACTGAGAGCTGAAACTTGGAGTTGGAGGGAAGAGTGTGGATGTGCTCATATCCCTGAGACAGAACTGTGATCCCCATAGAATATTACCTTCTGTAAGGACAAGTATGATCCTACCCCACAGCCACATTTTTCTGTTACCAGCTTCCCTACTCAGGGTATGTCTACACTACACAACTTTTAGTGACACAGCTGTGTCGACACAGCCATGTTGCTAAAATTCAGGCAATATAAACAGTTTGTCAGCACTTGTTCCAACAAAAAACTTCCACCCCCAGGAATGGCATTTACTTTGTCAGGCAGGAGAGTGCTCTTGCAGACAAAGCACTGTTTACGCTAATATTTTCTGTGGCATAGCTTTTGACTTTTGGGAGGGATGGGAGATGGGTTAACACCTGTGAATGACAAAAGCTTTGTCACTCAATTACCAGTGGAGACAAAATCTTAGAGACAAAGTTCCAACTCAATAAGAGCTGCATAACTTGGCTTAGTGCTCCTATCTAGCATGGGAAGAGGTGCATCTGGCCTTTGCCATTTGCCTTGCAATTTAAAGGTCTCAAAAAGATTTACAATCTAGGGTGGGGCAAATCTCATGGAGTTTGATATTTTTATGAAACTTTGGAACTTTTGAGGGTTCACAAAACTTGTTTGAGCTTGGGAATCCTTTTTTTCTTTAACTAAAACTCATGTCCTGTAGCCATGATGATTCAATAAAAGTCTATGTTGTTCTAGCTAAAGGGAAGACAGTAATGTGTATTAGTATAACCCAAAATACACACAACTGTATAAGAGGGAGAAACCTGGAAATTCCTTTTAATGTTAGAAAGCAAATTAGTCATGAGTTTGCAAAATAACAGGAGAGCTAAAAGCCAAAGCAATTCTAGGCTGAATATTCAAAGGCACTATGTCATGGAGCTGTGAGGTAGTTATCATCCTTAAACAATGGTGACTTACCAACCTGAGGATAGATGCTCAACTAGTGTAAATTGTCACAGATACACTGACTTGCACAGAAGTGTGGAAATGTACTCTAGCTGGAGAGTTGCCCCTCAGGATATTGAAACTAGGTATGATGTGGTAACGTTTAAAAAAGAAAAAAAATCCAATCTTAATATTAGAGGAAATATTCTGATGTAATAGGCTGTGGCATGGTTTAGACTGGCACATTTTCACTCTCAGTTTTGAAGCAGTAAGTTCTTCCCCCTTCCGATTTCTCAGAAGTGCCTGGTGGTCAAGTATTCAATGTCTCACATTCACCACAATCCCATTTGACTCAGACAATTTCACTGAAAACACTCATCAGATTTAAAAGAGCAAGATTCATTCCCTCATTTAATGTCTGCATGTGCAATTCATTCCGTCCTAACTGCAATATCTTTGGTAGATGCTCTAAAACTGTCAGGTAACAAAATTACATTTAACCTGTCTTGTTGGCTGACAAATTGAAAAGACAAAAATGTCTTGCTTTCTTTTTAACAAAAGAATTGTTCCAGTTCAGGGCTATTGTCCATTAAAAAGTGAGCATTATCATATTTCTACTAAATTTGTTCTTTGCTTTATTTGAACAATTGATGGCAAAACGAAACACAACAAAATCACTTTATAAGCTAGAACTCATTGCCACAGTAACAGGCATTAAAGAGTGAAGATTTATAGTTAATCTGATTTTTCTCATTTTTCTGTACTCTGAGCTAACTAAAAGCCTTAATTGTTTGCCACAAGGACCATAGATTATCAGTGAACATTAAGGAAAACTATGATTAAAACAGAATCCAAAATTGACTTAAAAAAAAAGAAAGAGGTCTGGTTAAAAAAGATAACATCTGGACAGTGTGTTTTTTACAGCTTGGAAAAATCCACCTACCACTATATTTTCTCTTCCCAGAAAAAACAGGTTATGACAGAGTGACGCTAAAACTCAGAGAAGCATATCTGATCACAAATGTGTTAGCGCGGTATTATGGACTGAACCGGGCCCTGAAGCCCCTGGTTGGAGGCCTGTGGTCCTGCTACACCCTGGGCCAGAAAAGGACAATAAGGAAGTCCTTCAAGGAGGCTGGAGTGGCTGCAGAGGAAGCAGCTAATCAGAAGCCAGGAGGCCCTATAAAAGGATTTGAAAGACCAGACAGAAGTCAGTGCCACTGGAGATCTCAAGGAGTGAAGACTGGGTGACTGGCTGGCTGAGGGAGTGGCAGCACTATGGAGAGCTCCATGTAGACAGCTATTGTTGACTATGTTGAAGCTAAGATAAAGCCCTGAGCTAAGGGTGAAGAAGCTGTCTCTAGGAGGGGAAGCTGTGGAGGTACCTTGGAAGTACCACTCTTGATCAGAGAGGGGAACAGACAGAGGGAACAGATTGAGGGACACTAGCAGAGGATTGAGATGGGCCCTTTGGTAAGTGTGTGACCCGGAAGGTGTTTGATTCACACAGGAAGTGACATATCCAGAAGCCCAAGTTACTGAAAAAAGGTACAACCGCATTTGCTCCAACCCTTCAGACAGAGACAAACACCTACAAGATCTACACCAAGCATTCTTGAAACTACAATACCCACCTGAGGAAGTGAGGAAACAGATCAACAGAGCCAGATGTATACCCAGAAGCCTCCTGCTACAAGACAGGCCCAACAAAGAAAATAACAGAACACCACTGGCCATCTCCTACGGTCCCCAGCTAAAACCTCTCCAATGCATCATCGGTGATCTACAACACATCCTGAACAATGATCCCCCATTCTCACAGACCTTGGGAGGCAGGTCAGTCCTCGCCCACAGACAACCCACCAACGTGAAGCAAATTCTCACCAGCAACTATACACCGTACCACAGGGACTCTAATTCAGGAACCAATTCCTGCAACAAACCTCAGTGCCAACTCTGCCCGCATATCTACACCAGCGACACCATCACAGGACCTAGCCACACCATTATGGGCTCTTTCACCTGCACATCTACCAATGCAATCATGTGCCAGCAATGCCCCTCTGCCATATACATCAGCCAAACTGGACAGTCCCTACGTAAAAGAATAAACAGACACAAATCAGGTATCAGGAATGGCAATACACAAAAACCTGTAGGAGAACACTTCAATCTCCCTGGACACACAGTAGCAGATTTAAAAGTAGCCATCCTGCAACAAACAAATTTTAAAAACAGACTTCAAAGAGAAACTGCAGAGCTACAATTCATCTCCAAATTTGATACTATCAGTTTAGGATTAAACAAAGACTGTGAAAGGCTAGCCAACTACAATAGCAGTTTCTCCTCTCTTGGTATTCACACCTCCACATCAGCTGCTAGAAGTGGGCCTCATCCTCCCTGACTGAAATGACCTTGTTATCTCTAACCATACTCTTGATTGGAACTCTTTTCTTAAGCCTGTATATTTATACCTGCCTCTGGAATTTCCACTACATGCATCTGACGAAGTGGGTCTTTGCCCATGAAAGCTTATGCTCCAATAAATCTGTTAGTCTATAAGGTGCCACAGGACTTCTTGTTGTTTAAGCTACCCCGGTTTGTTTTAACACTTATTTAGAGACCTCAGTCTGTAAAGAGCTTAATCTGGAATAGGAAATCAGTTCAATATTAAGGAAGGAGACAGGGCAAGAACCACTCAGGTTAACTTAGTCTTATTTATTTGTTATAGATACTTGAGCTTGGTCTGGAGAAAGAGACAGTCAGTTGTTTTTAACTTTGATTAAAAACTTAAAAGGTTTTTAATGCTTTGGATTCCCTTTCTTAAAGACATCCACAGACTGACTGCTATGCTTAAACAAAAACAAATTGTTTTTAAAAGCAAAACTCCTTCCTAGCTGTGGATTTTGAAAACACTGTAGTATTTTTGTATCTGATTTTAAGGTTTTATTTTGTTATTAATTTTACAGACTCAAACAAATTCAGTTATGCTTTCCAGGTCACAGTGTACCACAACCAGAGCACTACTATGAATTTATATTTTTGCAGTGCAGTTGCCTGTCACCCAGAGTCCGTCTACACTGAGGAGTGATTTTGGGATACCGGACATACCCTGAAATAGCTATTTCACCTCTATTGAAGCAGCCCGTTAATTTGAAATAGATTTTAAAATAACAAGCAGCTTATTCTGACATCCCAGTAACCCTTGTTCCATGAGGATTAAGGGGAATTTTGGAATATTGAGTTATTTCGAAATTTGGCACTGTGTAGACAGTGCCAGATTATGAAATAAGCTATTTCGAAATAGCATCGAAATAAGCTACACAATTTGCATAGCTTGAATTGCATAGCTTATTTCGAGCTAAGGGAGCTGTGTAGATGCACCCTTATCATCTAATTTTTCATATGTCTCTAATCACCTTCATGTCAGAGACCCTTTTTAACAGCATTCTCTACTAAATGGCTTGTTGCAATATTTTGGTATCTGTTCCCCCACAGAACAGGGCCCCGGAAACAGGGGGCACACGCTGGTGATCTTCTCTATTTCCCTCTCTCCTCCAAGATCCAAAAAGGAAGGAGCCATAAGTGACTGCGCCACAGTCAGTCATACATATGGAATGGAAGGAGAGCTTGATGGTCCAAGTTTCTGTTGTATTGGGGCCCTTGTCCACCTCTGAGGTAGCATGGTTTCCCCACTAGTTGTAATCCTACGTACGGCTCTGCCATTTGCGAGCAGCTCCTCACTTTCAGCTCCGGAAGACTCTGCTTCAATGCCTGATTCAATGGAGAGCTGTTGGTTACAGTCAGTGAATAAACATTTTGTTTCTTGAGAAGGGTTAGTCTAGACCTGTCAAAATATTCAGCAGTTCCCTGAATGTTTATACATCTTGTAATAGTAATGGCTATCGACATGCAGTGTGCAATGTGCATCCATGATGTTTTTGCTTTGCAATACCATTCCAGTGCAGGCTCACCGACAGCACTTCTGGGCCCCAGGGCAGAAATCAATGGGTCCCTTGTCCCCCTTCCTCGGCTGGAACTACAAGTCATTCCCCTGCTGTCCGGAGAAGCCTCAAGTGCCCGCCCCCCAAACAGAGGAGTCCTGGGCCAGCCCAGCCCTGGGCCGGCTAGCCCGGTCCCCCACCGTTGTGAATAAACGCCAGGGCAGTCCCACCAAGCCTTGCCTCCCTTCCGAAAAACAACCAGCCTGCTCTGGGGAAAGTCATAGCAGTGTTTCTTGATTCAAAGATACTTTTGATATGCCCCATGCACGTTCCATGGCTCAGTAACCTTGCTTTGGAACCTGCACTGGGGCATATCAAAGGCATCTTTGAATCAAGAGCTGCTTTCCCCAGAGCAGACAGAGGTACCATAGCAGTGACTGGAGCCCTAGGGCCCTGTTAAATTGCCCAGGCAATTGCCCCCTTTGCTCTCTCTCCTGTCAGCGGGTCTGTTCCAATGTCACTATTAAGTAATGGAATTGTTTACTGTAATATGACTAGTAACCCTGTTCATATATTGTGCTGTATTTTATTGCTAAGACAGCTCACAGTGAAAAAATTGTTATTTTTCCTGGAAGAAATAATCATTCCGAATCCCAGATCTATTGTCATCTGCACTGCATCAAGTATAACATGGCAGCTCAACAAACTGTTTTTCTACAGGGATCTTATGTCAGCCTTATGCTTCATTATTCATCCCTAATTGTTTGAGAATGCATGGATGTAAACTTAAAAAAACAAAAATGAAACTGTTTTCAAGACTTAGGGCCAGATGTTGGCTGACCCTGATCAGGTGCTCATGCCGATAGAGGGGGGGAAACTTCTTGCTACCAAGTCACCCTAGTGAAAGCACAAGCCAAAATACCATCCCTTGCTCTCCCATAGCAGAAAGGCTGCTCCAGGCTAGCATCAGCACTAGCCACTGCTGGGACCAGGACCATGCTTCTGTGTTTGTTAGTACAAATTAACCACACACGCCACACTTTCAATGGTTAGTAGAACTGGTACCCCCTTGACATGCTCCTTAAAGTCCTTAGATTCAGCAAGAATTCCTTCAGGAGTTCCTGCTTCTCCTAACTTCTCACACAGCACAGTTGGTGGCTTTAAGACACAGTTTTATCCATAATGAGTGAGTCCACAATGGACAACCATGGAATATTCAAGACCAGGAGGCCTACACTTCCCCGAGAACTCAGAAATATGCCTGAAAAAGTTGGGGGTCCCCCTTTTTATATACACACCTGACCACACTGACACACAAAAATGAAGATTTGCCTGAAGAAATGGGCACTTGTGCAGGTAGCCACAAATACGGGTTTGCAGATGAAATGACTATTTTTTCTGCACATGCAGCTTATTAGATTCTCTCCATGAAAGAACAAGAGTTTGCAGATTCAGCTAGGTGTTCTTCAAAGGCCCATTTAAAAGTGTGTCTCTAAATCTACAGCTGTAGGAAGAAAAGAGATTGATCTGTTTGGGAATCAATGTCTGCCCCTGAACACTGAGGTATCGATGTGCCTGTGTATAATTTAACCATGGCACCATTTTCAGTGATGTCATTTCTGCAAGGTCCAGACCCTTAGAGAGATACTTACGGGAATGAAATTGCTGTGTTGGGCATCGAGACTGGCAGATGCAGTGATGCATTCTTGGAAATGATTTCACATTACTTGAATCCATGAGTAACTAAGCTGCCTGTGGCTAAACCATGTATTTTGGTAACATGGGTATGTTCAAGACACAGCTAGGTCAAGCATTCCATAGCTGGTTTGCCCTGACTAAACAGTGAGCAAAAAGGTTTGTCTGTCCCATTGATGATTTGCTGCTCCAATAATAATCCAGCTCATCTTCCTTTCTGTGGGTTACACTAATGTGGCGTGGACAGGATTTTCACTGAAGGGAGATTTCCAATATCTGCATTTTCTTGAGACTTTATTGACTCCCATGTAATTGTGACTGTTTTAAAATGCATATTACATCACAACCTTGCTTCAAAACTCGGGGAGGGAAGAACTTGGCAAAAAGTTCCTTGACAGAGGGAGTAAACTGCATTTTCTAAGTTAAGAACAAGTCAGCCTCATATTCTAGTGCTATTAATATTGAATAGCAACTTACTCTATGAGCAGTGAACTGAGTTCAGTGAAATATCTTATTTTACAAGTTATTACTCAGCATAAATGTCAGAATTTGGTTCTTTCTGGACAGAATAAGTTGGAGTGATCTTGCCTGGAGTCCCTTCCTGCTCCCCAAATCCCTCATCCCTGGCCCCATCTCGGCGCCTGCACACTGAGCTGGAGCCCTCATGAATCCAATCCTCTGCCTGGTGAAAATGAGCGAGTGAATGAAGGTGGAGAAAGCAACGGGGTGGGGTGGGGGGGGGAGGAAATGGAATGATTAGGGGCGGGACCTTAGAGGAGGAGTGGGGTAGGCACGACATGTGCAAGTAAAAAGCTGGCAACACTAGGCATGCATAAATGAAGAGAAGGGCTGGCTGGTTCGTGGCCAGACATGTTCCCATAAAGTCAGGGAGTGTTGTTGGCAGTGCTAGCCAGCCATTTCCCTTTTGCTCCTGAAACATACCTAGACAAATTACAGCTACTTCTTCTGTATGGAGGGTGCATGAGAGGAGAAAGGAGCTCCCTGCAACCTCTCAGCTGTCAATTTGGCAAGAGCTGTCGGCAGCTATAATTTGGCTCCATTAATGGGAGCATCTCTCCACAGCAGGCCGAACAAATTTCACACAGGAAAATTCAGCTTCTTCTCTCCTGGTCCTTCACATTTAAAGAGTAATCACACAATAATATTGGTGCTTGTGATTTTTGCAAATAACTCTCAGTAATTACCACTGTTCCTTCCTTACTCAATGGGCATGCTTAAAAAATCTTGTTTTGAAAAAGCTTCTAACAGTTTAACACATATTCCCTATACATAAAAGAGGGAATATACTAGTAGGAAGGGTCACATGTCTTGAACCACTAGATATTAAGTTCACCTACAATTTTAGTTCAATAATATGAGCACCAATGGAAAAGTCACATTGCGTCTGAGCTTATGCTAACTGTATAGCTGAATGACACACTATTTTCTAGAGTATCTTACACTATCAGCCTGAGGTCTGAATCTCTAAAGGAGATTAAGTAGGAAATACAATCGAGGCTTTTGTTTCTGGCAGGAAACAGGTTCAGAAGAGGTCTAGTAATTATTTTTATTTAACGAAGGCCTCTGCAGGAGTGAATTTAAATGCTGTATACTATAGCTAATAGCCACTCCACAGAATATATAGTAGTTAATCCACCTTATCCACTAACAAAAGCTCTTGAACTTCTTACATATGCAGAATAAGACAAAATGAAGAAGGATAGGGATCACCATATAGGAATAGATTTGTGGTCCATCTAACTTGTTATCCTTTCTTTGATAAATAGCCAGTACCAGATAATTCAGGGAAAGGCATAAAACCCCCCAAAACCATTTAACTGAACAATACTTTGCTATGGTAAAATTTCTTCCTGACCTTCGATTATGATTATTTTGTGCTCTGAAGCATGAGCATTTAGACATGCATAATTCACACTAAATTTCATGGATGTCACATGGTTAAATCAGTAGAAATATTTGGGGAAATGTAGAATGATTTGCTAGCACGTACATAAGGAAAAAACTGCACATAGCACTGTTTTCTAAGGTTAAAGGTGTCTGGTTTTTGTTGAATGTGTATGGAATAAACATTCATGAGAAGTACACATAAAAGTGTACTTAGAAAAGACATAGTCTGAAACTCACTTAAATGTAAGTCATGATCACTGCCTTGTCTTCTTAAAAGATTCATAGTCCCTAAATTATAGGTATTGAACCTTGCCTTATTGCTGCAACCCCACCTGACTGAAGGGTTACCTGTTAAGTAAAGAAGATCTAGTAAAGCTAAAGAGCTTTACAGTAATTTTGGGCACTATCTCAGAATGTCTAATATGACCAAAGAATAGAGTAGAATATCAGTGATCCCAGAGCACCTCAGTATTGGACTGGCTTCCATTTTTCTAGGTGAAATGTGTCCAACAGTCCACATCAACCCCATACAACTATTTAGGGTAAGAAGTGACAAGCAATTTATCCAATATCAACCACGGACCTTTTTTTTTTAATTGAGCATATTGAAATTTTAGTGACCAATGCTCAGAACCTCACTTTTGTTCTAATTGGAAAAAAACAGCACATTAAGTACAACTGGGCTGTGTTGCACTAGAATATGAGGCTGACTTGTTCTTAACTTAGAAAATGCAGTTTACTCCCTCTGTCAAGGAACTTTTTGCCAAGTTCTTCCCTCCCCGAGTTTTGAAGCCAGGTTGTGATGTAATATGCATTTTAAAACAGTCACAGTTACATGGGAGTCAATAAAGTCTGGAGAAAATGCAGATATTGGAAATCTATTGTTACAATGTTATACAATGGTACTCACTTTTTGAACTGTTACATGGGGAAAGAGTGACAATTCACTTAAAAGTGTAGATAAAGTCAGAAAAGTGCCCAGGCAAAAACTAAAAAGGCTTACATCAGGGGTGGGGAAACTTTTTTGGGTTGGGGGCCACTGACCCTCAGAGAAATCAGTCAGGGAACACACAAAAGTGAGGAAACGCCCCCCCCCCACCGATGTGGCCACCCACTGAAAGGGACAAAGACACTCCCCACATTTCCCTCACTCACCAAAGCCTGAGGGGGCCCAACCTAGATTTTGGGTGCTCCAGACCCGTGCTGAGGCAGCGGGGGGGGGGGGAGGGCAAAGAGGAGGGGGCTGGAGTGCCAGCGTGGGTTCCCCAATGCTGGAGAGGGGGACCCTGAGCCTTAGGGACTAGATCCAGGCAAGCTGGGGGCCACATGCGGCTGGGCTTGAGGTCCCCCTCCCCTGCCTTACATATAGGGTTGCCAGTTGCCAGCCATCTGTTTTTTGACTGGAATGCCTGTTTGAAAGGGACTCTGGTGGCTCTGCTTGCCACGTTCCTCTCATCCAGAGGTGAAGCCCCCACAGCTCTGACTGGTCATGATTCCTGGCCAATGGAAGCTGTAAAGTTGTACTTGGGGGCTCACAGCCGCTCTCATACACCAACCCCCTGCCCTAGCCTGGAGTCCTCTCTTGCACTCAGACTTCCTTTCAGACCCTAAATCCCTCACACCTCCACATCCTATACCCCATCCTAGCTCTGTGCCACCTCCAGTACCGCAAATCCCTCATTCCCTACTCCACCCAGAGTCCTCACCGCTAGTCAGAGCCCATCCCCACTCCCTGCACCCCAACCCCTGCAGTAGCCCGGAGTCCTCTCCCAAACCTTGAAGCCCACATTTCTGGCCCCACCTGGAGCCTGCAACCCCCAGCTGGAGCCCTCTCCCCACACCACAACCTGTGCCAGGTAAAAGTGAATAAGGGTTGGGGAGAGTGTGTGATGGAGGGAGGAGGGATGAGGCAAGTGAAGGTGGAGGGTGGGGCCTCAGAGAAAGGACAAGGTAAGGGTTGTTCAGTTTTGTACAATTAGAAAGTTGGCAACCCTATTTCCATATGAAATGTTAAAGAAGAAGGTAGCAATTGCGATTTTAAATGCAATGTAGGGGAATCTGACACTCATCTTTGATTTTTCATTTTAGGATGTTAGTCTTGTGGACACAGTGTTCCATATGTTGATAATAATTAGACCAATTTGCCAGCTTTTGATTTTAGTCCAGAAGCTAACACTTTTTGATGGGGAATGGATTCTAGCTATAACAGCTTTTCCTGTTGCTCTTCCCTCTGGGTAATGGCTCATTATCATAAACCTGTGAACTTTGGGAACTGGAACTGAATACTCACAGTTTAAAAGTGACCACGTGGTTTATTTTAGAGACAGCCTTCTTATGGTGCAAGAACCCTGTATACGAAATCTTAGAGCAAATTTTTACAGTACCATAAAAAGAAATCTATAATGGAAATGCTGACAGACCCGCACTAAGCATACGGAAGATGTTATAAGAAGAGGCACTAGTATGATTACTTATTTAAAGCAATGAAAAATATTCTGGAAGAAGCTGGGTTTTTTTTCCATTCTTGTTCTCTGATTCATTGCTGCTCACTCATCACCTCGCACGCTGACACAAATTCTGCTCGAGCCGGGTGGACAGAAGTTCAGCATCTTGATGCAATTCATTGCAAATGTTCCTCAGCGGCCCTATATACAAAGCATCTTTTCTTTTTACACATCTTTGAATCAAAAAGCCCTATTTTAGCCACTTTTGCTTTTTCATGTTATTCAGTGATACAATAAAAGCAGTTAGAGCAATGAGAATTTTCCAAGATGCCATGAAAAAATGCCCATTTCAGACCTCTTTTGTTCTAATAATGACTCTTACACAAGTTTCAGGGGGTAGCCGAGTTAGTCTCTACAGGATAAACATAAAAAACAACAAGTAGTCTGGTAGCACTTTAAAGACTAACAAAACAAGTAGATGGTATCATGAGCTTTCGTGGGCACAGCCCACTTCTTCAGATGACGGAGTGTTGGATGTCCAGGACCAAAATAAACACAAGTGTTCAGGATGGCCCTGATCCAGCAGTCCAGCTCTACTCAGTGAAGAACGTAAATACATACTGAAGTGGCTTGCTATACATCTGGGCCTAATATAACATGAGTTTGTTTCAGAGACAACTATGGATAGACAAATGATGAAACTCTCTATAGCTCTTCCCAAAGCCAAAGCTCCACCCACAGTCTAAACAAATTGAAGAATTTAAAAAAGTGACTCCAAAAAGTAATAAACATGTTACATGAATTTCATGAAGGCCTGCATAATATGACTGCCCCTCTCCTTGTATGCTTTGACATCTGCAGATTATCCTCCATGCAGAAGCCATGATTTTGTATAGGATCCTGGACCAAATATGTCTCAACATCTTCGATCCCTGGGACTTCCCTTCTTGGGTGTCTGATAGCACACCAGACCTTCAGTGGGAGTAGTATCGCTCTCCTCAGCCCTGAAGACAGGTGCCGTGCTCTCCTCAGGTGTTGCAGGATCAGCTCCTTAAAATCTGCTGCTCCTGACGCCCACTCAGATTTTTTTTTTTTTGTCCTTCTACTGCTGGCTCTTAAGATGGTGGCTCAGGATCTGACAGTGCTCCCTCTGCTGCAGCTGCTGGTAAAATGCAGGGAAGCAGTAGAATTGAATTGTGATTTTCATGTTCAGTCTCAGCCACAGATTTTTTTTGGTTTTTTTTGGTTTTTGTTTTGTTTTTCACCAATGGCTGAGATTGGCGAGTAGCACTGATGAGGTGGGAGCATGTTATGGCAGTTACATGTATGGGCACATTGCAGCTCTGTTAGAGCCTCAGTCTGGTTTCTGTATAATTCTTTGCTATATAATACATATTTGAAATACATCTTTCCGAATAATTTTTCATGAGAATCCTTAACTCCCTGGATTTAGCTGTAGAGTTTACACAGTATTTAATACCTCCTATAGTAAGTGTTGATGAATGTGCTGCCAAACTGAAAGTGGAGGGTTTTGTTTGTTTTTTGAGTGAAGAGGTGGGAAAAAAAGGCCAATGCCTCAGTGCCTGTATAATATCCATTTTAAGCCAACCAGTAACAGTGATTTTAAAAACCTTTTTCTGCTCCATGACAGTGTAGTACTAATTTTTTCATATTTTGATTTGATATGGTGCCTGGTAAGAATTAATTCACTTTAAAGTGTATATAATGATCAATACGAACAACTGAACATCTGCCAGCAGTTATCATACAATAGCATCTGAAATACTGCCCTTTGCCCCCAAATATCTTTGAGTCGTAACTACTGGAACTACTGGAAAATATTACATATTTAATGTCAGTTACTGTAGCAAGCTCACTAATCAGGTCCAAGAAAAGGAGGAAAAAAACCCCTCCATATGTTTTTCACTTTTGAAATCTGTTGATTATAGGGTATGCTATAATAGCAATCTACCTAAGCAAGTGGTTGCGAAGGGAGAGGGACAACGTTTCGGGAGTTTGACAGGGGATCTGGGTTTGTATTGTGATATTTTATTAAGGAACCACATTGATAAAAGGATGATTTGGACTGATTTACATTATATGGAGGAAAGCTGTTGGTTTGTAGTGCAGTGGGATTTTTTTTGTTTTGTTTTCATTTTTTTTGATGGTTTGTATTTTTAATTGTCTGTCAAATGTACTTAGACACAATGCTTGTTCCCAGTTATATGTTCTATGTTGATGTAAAGAACAAATATTGAAAAACATTTATTTTATTTTATTTTGTTTTTATTTACACTATTTTATTTTGCTTTCTTTTTTCCTTCTAGCTAAGATATGAGCTTTGATGTCCAAGGAATTTTGTGATTTGCTTATTTCTGAACCAGTCTTTGTGGTTTAGCTGTGTATTCTTTTTCAGACTGTTCCAGTGTTAGATTTAGTCTCTTTTGTTACATAATGGAAATCAATTTGGAAAATGGAAAACATTTGTTAAAGTAATAGGAAAGGCCAGATGCACAATAATAAGGTAATTCACACTTTGTTGTGTCTGGCATCACGTATCTGTCTATATGTGTGCTTATCCATGTTATCTCTAATCACTTATAAATTGTCACATGGTTCTTTCTGACTTAGTGGGAGTTATACATAGGTATCTGAGAACTAAACTTGACTCTACTTGTATTCCAATATTTAGGCACAATCAGAAGAGTTTTATTCATGAGAGATCTGTAGAGTTCCTGGCTGCCATATGTTTTTCATTCAGACCATTATTTTAATTTACAGTATGAACTGCTAAAAATAATATCTACATGGGGCAAGTGCAAAAAATATGTTATTTTCCAGCTAAACTCGGTGAAAAAGTACAGCCCTGTACCCAAGGGAACATTTCAAATTTTTTTATGATTGAATATACAGAATGTTAAAGAAATGAAAAAAAAGTTCTCTTCCTTGCAGATGCTTAGGTTGAGATGTTTTCTCCAATTCTAGTGTAGATAACAGCAATGACAGCCACTTGCTATTTGCAATTTTCCACTTTTTAATCTGGAACTTTTGACTGACTGACAGTTGAGTATGTTACTGTGAAATGGATTCAGATGTTTCAAAAATGCACCACATTTTCCAGAACATAAAGCTAACGGTCTCTAGGGTAGAAAGTTGCTATTTTTGTTATACTAAATAATCTGAAATCTATGTACACTGGTAATAAATAAAATGAAAGTCAGAAATAGCATGTTCCTTTGTAAGAGTGTTAACCCTTGCATCATATGAAAAACCCCTAATCACAGTATTTTAAAAGCTTTTTGTAGGTCAGTGACTTGTCTTAACACTTGAAAAAATATAGGTGATTGTATGGTCATTTATTATATTGAAATTTAATCCCATTAATTCATGTGTAAAATCCAATTCCCAATGAAGTATATATACTTCAATGGAGCCAAGATTTCATACCAAATCAGAAAATGACTGCTATAACCCATCTTGCAAGGTCCTACATTTTCAAGAGGACAGTTCATTCACCAGAAATGGCAATTGGCCTTCAAAGTCCATCGTGAAAATTAATCTGTCAACTCCATGACCAAAAGGTGTGGAGTTACATGAAAGGAGAAGAGATGAGCCTTCAGAAAATGTTACATTTCACTCTCTTTAAACAGCTGGAACTGAAGCTGCAAAGCTCATGTGTTTTCTGTAGGAAGTGCTTTTGTGCTGGGTGCAAGTAATGAAGAATGGGCAAGGATCAATAACTGATTTTGCAATATTCTGAGTTCCTGCCAGCCATATGCGTGTTCAAATTAAAACCAACAATCAGTCTAATCCAGTGTTTCTCAAAATGTTCCGTGGGTCTGCTTTGGAAAAGCCACTAGGCAGGCTTGCATCGCATTGTTTACTTAAAGGATCCATATCCACGGAGCCTCGTGGCTCCCATTGGCTTCAGTTCACCGTTTCCAGCCCAGAGAAACTGCAGGAAGTGGTAGCACAGGCCCGCTAGTGGCTTTCCCAAAGCAGGTCCACAGAACACTCTGAGAAACACTGTTATAAAACAATGAAAATAGTCCCCACATTGTCACGGAAAATGCCAGGGAACTGTAGCTCTGCTAGTTCTGTCTCTATACCAGACGTCCTTGACAGTGGAACCGGTGCAAATTCATCGACCATTACCACACTGCAGAGCAGGATAAAAGAGCCACAGGGCTGGGTTTGCCTGAAGCTTTAGTAAAGTTTTCCAGTTGGTTTCACCGCCACCCCGCAACCCCACCCCAGAGCAGGATAGTTTCTTTTTCTTTCTTCTGGCAGATTCTCAGAGCATAGTTTGGTTACACTGGCTACGTGCTAGGACCAAGATTTGGCCACTTCTGTTCAATGAATGTTCATTTAATATAAAATATAAACATTTTACTTTACACTTACATTGTTAAATGCCAAACTGTATCTTTCTGATAAAGGGAGAATGTGAATACCCCGGAAGCTGAGTGCCTTCATTTCCCACAAAATCTCTGCTGTGTTTCACCACTTTGGAAGCTTTTCTTGTTGACAGAATGGGTTCATTTCCCCTCCCCCCTTTTTCCACTCTATCTCCTTCTGCATACAGTTGTGAAAATAGATTTAGACGTACAGATGGCATTTTGGATGGAGTCTGGAAAATGTAAAGCATAAGAAGTGATATAGAAGAATCTCAGAGGGGTGGGGATATGAAGAATTCCCAGAGGGGAATTGCCTAATGTTTGGTATAAAATAAGCTATAGCTCTTTCTTAGGGCAGAAATAGGCACTAATGGGCCCTGTTTCTCATATGTTATGCACATATGTTGTCAGTGGGGGTTACTGGCAGTAGAGATATGCATGAGTTGTGTGCATCCAGAAAGAGATTTTATTAAAAAACAACAACAAATAAGCCCTCTGAGATTCTGTAATAATTATACCAAGTTACTATGATTTACATTCTCTTATAGACTCAGTCTTTTTTTTTTTCCTTTACAGATGCTGAGGGTTCAGTGCATCATTAACTTAAGTATCTGTTTGTTCATAGGACAGAAACAAAGACAGATTTGTCTGGGGAGCACAGGGTTGGGGGCTTGAGTCCTGCCCACCCTGGTAGCAGCCAGATAGCTAACACAGGCTACTCCAGAGATGGAGCTGGCTCTTGCATTTGAAAAGCAGCGTAAGGGAGCCATGGGAGATGGGCTCCGGAGTGGAGTAGAGGATAGAGCATCCTCCTCGGGAGCACCTGGAGGTGGGTTTGGGAACTGACAGCTACAGTATCCCCAATGCTTCTCTTATATCCCCATCAAGAGCGCTGTATAGAAAAGTAGTATTTCCAGGAATGAAGCCACAATGATGGTGTCACTGGCCTCTGTTTGTCAGAAGCTGGGAATGGGTGACAGAGGAGGAAGGATTACTTTGATGTTTCCCTGTTCTGTTCATTCCCTCTGAGGCACCTGGCATTGGCCTCTGTCAGAAGACAAGATACTGGGCTAGATGGCCTTTGGTCTGACCCGGTGTGGCTGTTCTTATATTCTTAACATCAGCTGACTCTATGACAACTTAATAGTCAGAGGTACCATATTTGGAAGGTACAGCTATTGACAGTAGATCACCTAGTTTTCTGTTCCTGAGCCAAATGAACATTGTGCTGTCTTGAGACACCCAGGTTAGAAGGAGCCTTACACTTCAGAATACAAGCTAGATGCCAACTGGGGACAGGAAGGAACACACCCGCTCTATCTTTCCACAGACAAAGAACAAACATGTCTTTTGAGTCTGAAGAATTTAGATAAAAAGTAAGGAAGACCAAATCTAAAATCTCAGTGAAAGTGACTCTATTACACTCTCTGTAATAGATGCCATTATGAACTAACTCACAAGGCTTGCTTCTCCAGACAGGCTAAAATAATACATTGACATGGAAAGCTATAATATGTTACAAAAATAGCCAAATGCACGATCAATTCATCCACCATCAATCCTACTGCCATGGTTTGTACAATTAAGTGAATTAGGGGGGAATTAATAATTTCCTCTAAACTAAAACATTCATCATTGTCAGCGGTGGAAACATGACACCAAACTAGATGGGCCTTTGATCAGCATAAATGCATTTCTTACTTTCCTACTTGTAATAAACTACAGTCAAATGCCTGGTGAATGGGCTTTGATATTGTTAATTAGCCTTGCACAATAACAGTTGCCAAACAATTTCTACAAAAACTCAGTTCTATCAGACAGGAAGTCAGTACATCTTAAATCCCTGTATCTGGCTGCTAACGTCTGCCCTGGAAACAGGCTGAAATAGGCTGAAACAAGCTCAGTCTCTAACACACACCTCCTCCCTCTTTAAAACTATTATAGCCAAGACGTGCTTCACATTCTTTCAAAAAGTTGTCTAAGCACCTTCAGGAAAAAAGCCTAGACCAAACAGAATCTCTATTCCATCATTCATGTACATTACAAGGAGTCCAAAGTTGCTTTAGCTCTCTCCTTACAAAGGTAGCTTTGATTACTTTGTGTTTTCAAGATTTCAGTAGCAGCCAGCTTTGATCATTTGACTAAGATATAACACAAGAGGACAATCAGATGTAACAAAAAGATCCAAATTAAGGATCCCTACCGGATTTCCTTCACTAGTGAATGTGAAACATTTGGCCTATATGCTGCTGTAACAGCTGATTCCCAATAACAAACAAAACAGAACAAAAAGTTTCCAGCAGGCTGTCTGGAGTCTGTTATACACATGCTGTTTCAGGGGTTCTCTCTTCCATTTACAAATCATCAAGAAGGTTGGAACCTTGTCAAAGATCTCAAACTGGAATTGCAGGTACTGGTTGGAGCTCCCTCATCCAACAACAACCTGACTGGTCCCAAACAAGGGCATTTGCTGGACCAGGGGAGGTCCTTCCCAACATGGTCCATGCTGTCCTGCTACCCCCAGCTAGGGCTCCAGCTTAGTCTTGTTGCTGCCTGCCCATCTGTGGCTGCCCCTGGGGTCAGAGCTCCACAGCCGGGAAAAGAGCTCCCTGGGTGCCGCTGGGGCCAGAGCTCCGCAGCTAGGGATAGGGCTCTGTGGCTGGGGCCAGAGCTTCATGGCTCCCGCTACCATCCCCAAGCTCCTCGGCTGTCATTGCCAGCCCCTGAGCTCTGTGGCCGGAGCCAGAGTTCTGTGGCTGCTGCTGCCAGGCCCCCGCTGCCACCTGGCTACAGAGGCCAGAACTGCCTGCTGTGCCACCTGCCCCTCTTCACCTTGGCTCCTGGCTGAGTCTCCACGCCCCTCCGCTGCTCCTGACCAGAGAGTCCCAGTTAAAGGAGGTACAACCTGTACTGTATCCCTGAACAAAGTCCTTTGGCATTAGATGACATGCAGTATGCTTTACTGTCTTCCCAAAGCTTCTAAATCCAAACAGTTCACTTTAATTAGACATACTTTCTTTCTACAGTAAAATAAATGCAATTAGAAGTATATTTTGAAATAACTATGACAGGTTGATGATTCCTGAATAATAATATTCATAATATAAATATATGAAACAAAAGTCAGTGATCTGTGATGTTCTCATATACATTTAGTTTTTAACCAGTGCAGAAATGGTTTCCCTCCACATTGGGAGTGAGAGAGATGGGAGAGATGCTATTTTCCCTACCTTCAGTAGAGAGGACTATGTCACATTTCCTTCCTCTCCTAAGCCACGTCTATACTACAGAGAAGATCAAAGCAGCCACAGTCGATTTTCCGGGGTTCCAATTAGCGGGTCTAGTGAAGACACAATATTTCGAACTGATAGGGTGCTCTCATCGATGCCGGTAGCCCTGCTTCTATGAGAAGCAAGGGAAGTTGAAGGGAGAGTGTGTTCCCTTCAATTTCCTTCAGTGTGGATGGCACCAAAATTTGAGATAAGGTACTTTAATTTCAGCTACGCAATTAACGTATCTTAATTCGAACTTATCCCCTAGTGTAGATCAGGGCCTAGGGAAAAGTGGTTTGATATGCCTTTGAAGAGATGACTTCATGTGCCTGCTAGCTCCTTATGTCTCCACATGAAGATACCACATCAAACTAAATTGCTTGGCTTTCTTTGATCTAATTTTCTATTTTGATGAGATTCAGAAGATTTGGTTTGAGCACTGAAGGAAAAATAAAGTATTCATTTACTAGTAAGGCACATTCTACATCTAATTAAGTCTAAGGCCTGGAGCTTAGGTGCCTGTCACAGAGATGACATCTCTACTTTTAACAGAAAGAGTTTTTTAAATTTCTTGAGTCAAAGACCCCTTAATAATTTTTTTCAAAAGGAGTGGCCCCCTCATACAGAATCTCTCTCTCTTCCTCTTGCTCTACTTCATCCTTTTCTGTTCTTCTCTTCCCCAAGTTCTCCCAATCTCCCACTACTTTCTCTCCCTCTCTCTTTCTACCATCCTTTCCCAAATCCCCTGACAACTCCACTTCAACCCCAAATTCCCTTTTGCTTCTTCTTTGTTCAACCCCCTCCATCTGGGTCCCTTGCTCTCTTTTTATGTTGGCTTGCAAGTTTTAGTCCATTTTTTTTGGTCTCAGATTCCAGCTTTTAGCTCCTAGACTGTGGCCTCCATTTCCTCATCTTCTGACACCCTGCTGTTCTGGGCGTCTTCCTTCAGAATGAGCCATGACTTACAGGTCTAAGCAAGGGCAAAATCCAAAATTCCAACCTCTGTTCTGCGCATTCCCAGATGAGCTGGAAGAATGAAGGGAAAAGGTGGAGCTGAGAACAGGACAGCTGTTAGTACTTAAGAGGGAAGAGGCAGAGCTGGGAAGCCCTCCTCCTGAGCACAGGGAAACACCAGAGGCTATTGTAAAAGCCTGGGCCCTAAAGAATAGAGCTCCATGATCAGAAAGACAATGAATCCAATAGTTTCCAGAGATTCTGCAGCCTGAATTTTGAGAATCCTAATCTACAGAAGTGCTAAGACATTTCCCATCTGCCCCTCTGAAGATAAGCATCTAAGTATGTTTCAAAAGTGGACATTCACTGCTCCCTGCCCAGTTCAGTTTGGTTGCCATGGTATTTGCTAATGAGTCAGAGGGAAGAAAAACATGGAGAAAATGGTGTTCCTGGACTTTAAAATGATATGTAATGATCTCATTAAAATCATTTTCATCCTTTCTTTAGTTCAGAGAGTAGTTCGTTATTTTAAATAGATTAGACATTTTTAATACAGCAAAGAAAACCGAATTTGCACAATAAAACTAAAAGTACTGGTTTAATCTAAAGAGGAAACCAATGGAAGGTAATCCAAATGGAATCATTATGCAATGGAATATGGCAGAACAGAACTTCTAAATTACAGAGTGCTCTAAATAAATCCATTCATGCCAACTTACAAACAGCCATTTTAACAGACCGTTATGTTAATAGCTGTATTTTCCAAATAGTTAATAATAAGTAAACTAACTTTATTCCAACATACATCAAAGTTGAAAGAAATACCCTCAAGTGTTTTTCTCTTGCATTCCAGACATTAATTCTGCTCTGCTATTTACCATTTCAAATTGTTTCCATGGATGTTTATTAAACATGAATTCAAAATAACTAGTGCAAACCATGCATTTTTTTCAGCAGCTGGCTGGTAAAAATTGACATATTGTAATCTCGTAATTGTTTTTGAAATGGAGCAACAGACTGCAGGTTGAATAACATTTTAACGACTTAGAATTACAGTAATGACTTGAGGGCCAATTTTCTACAACACTTCCATTAAAGTCATCAAGAGATCTGTGTTTGGAGAACCTGAAAGACTGGGCCTGAGGAACTATGGTTAGAAACTGATCATTGCTATGAATGCACCAAATCAACTAAAGCACCCAACATTTAAAAATATTTGCCTCGTGTTCCCCTTTTTATTTTCGAATGAGTCCAACTTTGCATGTGTGTCTCCTGGTTTTGCTTTTCTTTACAAAAGGCCCGCAAATTATCACATAGCTTCTGGTAATAAGGGTCACTGTCTTAGGGTATGTCTACATGGCAAAGTTATTTCGAAATAACAGTCGTTATTTTGAAATAACTTTCCTAGCGTCTACACAGCCAAACCGTTATTTCGAAATTAAATCGAAATAGCGGAGTGCTTATTTCGAATTTGGTAAACCTCATTCCATGAGAAATAACACCAAATTCAAAATAGTTAATTCGAAATAAGTGCTCTATAGATGCTTATTTCGAAATAGGGGAGCTCCAGCTCTTCCAAGGGTGCCCTGGTGGCCACTCTGGGCACAACCAGGAAAACTTCCTCTCCTCTCCCCTAGCCCTGGAGCCCTTAAAGGGGTAGACTCTGGCCACAGTGCCTGTGCCAGCTCCAGGCCTGCCAGCACAGAGCCAGCAGTCGCTGCCCCTGACCCAGTGGCCCCACCATGAGCCAGGCAGCCAGTGCCAGCCAGCCCTCCACTGCTCCCCAGGACCAGTCTGCCAGCTCCCATGTTCCCGCCTTCCTGGTCTAGTGCAGAGATCGTGGACCTCACTGAGGTTTGGGGGGAGGCCTCCAATGTCCACAATCTCCACACTAGATGGAGGAATGTGGCCGTCTACAGATGGATGGCTGCCAGCCTGGCCACCAAAGGCCACATGCGCACCCAGGAGCAGGTGCGCATGAAAATAAAGGAGCTGTGGCAGGCCTATGCCAGGGCCACAGGGGGCAGCTCCCAAATAGGGGCAGACACCTGCACCTATGTTGATGCCCTGGACTGCATCCTGGGGGATGGGACAGTCCATGCCACCCCGGGGGTCACCGGTCCTGGAGCAGAGGGCCCTGACCAGGGCATGGAGGAGGAGCGCCAGGAGCTGCGGGAGCCCAGAGGGAGTGTACCATGCAGCCAGGACCCCCGAGCCTTATTGGGGGGTGGGGAGAGAGACCAGGGACCGCGCGCATGGGCCTTGCTTACCGTGGATCACGCAGCAACCTGTGCACATGCGAGCATGTGCCATGCCACCCCTGGGCACTTGGCCCCAGATGGCTGCCACACAGGGGCCTTGGCTTGTTAGCCACACGCGTGTGTGAAGAGACATGACATGCTCCTGACCCCGGGGTGGGACACAGCAGGACGCCCTCCCTCCACAAGGCCATTCTACACAGAGGCAGGGGACATCTCCCCCCCACCTCGCCCACACTATACACAGCACAGGGGCATGGGTGCGGTCTCGGGGCAGCTCCCACTCCCGGAGATAGCCGGACATTCAGAACATGGCCTGTGTGCAAGCACATCAGCTCTGATGGTGCAAGGAATGGTCATCCTCACCTTGCACAGGGGGGCTGGGCTTCACCCACTGTGTCCCCAGGGAGAACTGACCACTTCTCTTGTTTCTCCACAGCCGCACCAGCTGCACATGCAGGGCGCACCACCGCACCCAGGACATGCTCCCGCACCCGAGGGCTCCGCAGGACCACCCGTGCAGTGGAGGGGTACCGACAGCAGCACCTGGGGGCACTGTGAGCCCTGCACCGCACCCTCCAGAACTGCAGGTTCTGGTGCAGAGCGTGCTGCCTCCTGCTGCTCCAGCGCCTGCTGCCTCCCCAGCTACCGCTCCTCCTCCCACTTCTTTTCCCCCTCCTGCTTCTCCCTCCACCCCCTCCCCACTCTCCACCTCCCCATCCCCCCGGGGATGCCGAGGCCCCCACATCCGCGGAGCTGGGAGACAGTTGGCCCAGCGAGACCCCCCACCCCTGAGCCCTGAGCTTCCCCTTCCCCTTCTTCCCCTTGCTTCCCCCTTCCAGATCCCTCTTCCCAGGTTTTCCCCTCCCCTCTCCCACCCTCTCTCCTCCCTTCCTTTCCCCAGTCTCACCAGAGTTTCATTCGCCACCCCCACCAGTTTTGTTAAATAAATTGCAAATCAAGCCTGGGATTTAAATATCCTGCACTTGATTTGCATCTTCCTGGCTGGGTGCCATTTTTTGAAATTTACAAGCCTGGAATAACTGCCCGCGTCTACACACGGCAGTGAAACGAGTGTTCGAAATAAAGCCCTATTTCAAACTACCTGTTAAACCTCATAGCAGGAGGAATAACAGGTAGTTCGAAATAGGGCTTTATTTTGAACGCCCGTTTCACTGCTGCTTGTAGACGCGGGCAGTTAGTCCGGGCTTGTAAATTTCAAAAAATGGCACCCGGCCAGGAAGATGCAAATCAAGTGCAGGATATTTAAATCCCAGGCTTGATTTGCTATTCCAAATGCCTACAGTTGCAGCCCTATTCCGAAATAGGCTGCAAGTGTAGACATACCCAAAGACAGTTCGTGTTTATGAAAAAACCATGTATTTTATTTTACATAAGGAAGGGGGGCTGGGGTGGTAAGTGGAAGGACGTGAGAGAGGAATGAGGCACAAGCTCCCAGTGGGGCAGGCCAGGAAGGCTCTAAGTGCTTCTCAGGGTGGAAGCTCTCCCGCAGGGCCTCCTGGATACTGACAGCCCCCCGATGGACCTCCTGGATGGCAGCCTGCAGCAAGTGCAGCCAGGCTCGCAGCAACGTGTCCAAGAGAAGCACCAGAGCGCCCAGGGGCAGCTCTGGCTCCATGTTGCAGAGTGCTGTGATGTCCCGAGTGAGGGCAATCAGAGCACGCTGGGACAAAAATGCTTTGCTGTCCCTCATCAAGGTAGACAAGCAAGCAGGGAAACGTGAGAACTGGCTGTCCGGGGGGTGGGGAGGGAGCCTTTAAGCACAGACCTCAGTTAGCCTCAGGCAGCAGCCCCACACAGTAAGTCCTGACCTGATGCCCTGCCGGACCTGGATTTCAAAATGCATTTTGTGTGTAGACGCGTTATTTCGAAATAACTTATTTCGAATTAACTATTTCAAAATAAGATATTTCGAAATAACGCTGTAGTGTAGACATACCCTTAGTGATTAATTCAATCCCCTCTTTACAGTTTTGCTTCCTTGAATATGTAACTAAAGAAATGAAGAGTTGGAGATGAAAGCATTCCAGAGAATTCCCACCTTGTACAAAATACTGAGCTGCATTCTTACCAGTGAGGTATTCGTAGCAAGTAGTGAGAAGAACTGATAAAATTAACATCCATTCGTAAGCTGTTGAAAAATAACTTTTGGCTCATACATAAGCCTTATTTATCATCAATTTTCATTATTTTCAAACTCTAGTAAAATAAAAAAGGCCCACTGCCTAATTGTTACCAGACTGCGGGATTCAAAAGCTATTTGTATTGTGCTCAAAAAGAAATAAAAGAACTCCAGTGCTTTCAATTTATACAGCCTGTTTCTAAAATTAAACTCAGTTCCTTTTTACAGCTCATACTTTAGATAATTGAGATAAATTAAATGACATTTGAAGACATCCAGAGTCTGTGGCATCACTTTTTCATACTTTTTTCACTTGACATCAGCTTGTGTGGTTGCTTCAATGTGTAAATATTTACCGTTTTAAAAATTTCTCTCTTTGCTTATTATTTTGCTCACACATGCAGAATAGATGCTGACACAGCCTAGCAGAAAAACAATAAAACCCTCAGCTAAAGCAGATATAGTGGGCTGACACTTTCTCTGTCATGTAATGTAGAAGCACAGCAATGGAGCAATGGTATTTCCATACCTTGACTTACAACAGCATAACTGAGCTTTTGTAGCAGCTACCCAAACACTACATTTGGAAACTTGGCTGCATATTAAAATTTTGTATTTGTAAAAACAGACACCTGAATCTACATTCCACATTGTAGCTTGTGCCCATTTACCCCAGCTGTCAAGTTGGCACCTTGGTGTTTGATTTACCTATTAGTTCCTATTGAGATGCTTCAAGTGATAAGCAGAATCTACACCATTCAATTTTCCCCTCAAAACATTTAATAACAGGATAATCCAATGTTCATGAGAGGTGCTGAGTGACGATTATCCTGTGAAGTAGAGTGCCAGGGCAGCTAGGCTAGTGAAAGCTTCCCCACACAGTCCAGCGAATTGTGCCCCAGCTCTTGATTCTTCTCCAGTGTAGAAAGACTGTTCATGTTCTACCTCAGAGCTACTCAACTTTGGAAGCCTGGGGGGCCAAAATGATACTCTCTCAGCACATGCTAAGGGCCAAAGCTTAAGTGCGGTTGCATATACATGCAAATATATATATGCAAATATATGCAAATAGTTTCTTTCACACTGACTGGCATGAATGCAAAGATTAAGGCAAGATTACATAACACACAGGCCCCATTTAAGTTAGTTCTGCTAATATTAATAAAACGCAATATTTACCTGATTTCCTTCCATATGACAGCACTTTTACTGAGCAACAACAGTCCCGGAATTTAACTACTAAAACACATATCAACAGAAAACCATTCTATTGACTACTTTTTTATTTTGGCTCCTACCCGTGGGCCGCGAACAAACAGGCCCCGGGTCTCATGTGGCCCACAGGCTGCGTGTTGGTTAGCCCTGTTCTACCTCCTACAATCCTGACACAGCCAATAAGGATGCTACCTGTCACTGAGCACTCAGACTGAGCCCAATGCTTCATAGATTGTGAGCTCTTTGGGGCAAGGACCAAGTCCTTCTCGTTATTCTTTAAGGCACATTGCATGTTGTGGGGCACTATAAACACAATACAATGACAGAGGCCACAAAGCTAATAAATATTTCTCACCTGGATCAGATCTGTACTAGCTACTTAGAAGTAAATGTCCCTCTGTCTCATTACACAATTTTCCTGACAAACCCAGTCCATTTTGTAGGTATTTTAAATGAAATAAAACTGCAGGTTCTTTCCTGATTACCAAATGTCAGTGTACTATTATGGTAGGTGACTTTTTCTTTGCTGCACTCTGACTTTTATGCTTTCCCACTAGTTTCATCAGAAAAATCAGGAGATGTGGAAACACGTACAAGGGCCACATGTGTTCTGCTTACATTGCCTTAGCTACTCTAGTTTATATCACATGGGACGGCCACCTGACCTTAACCTTATCCTGAACTTAATAGTTGCAAGCCGGAGAAGTTATGTAACAGTATATCCCAGACAGAAACACATACAAGATGACCCATTACAGGGAAGAATTGCAGAGTAATTGCAAATAAATATTGCAGTTTTATTCTGTCCAAATGCCTACACTGTGCTATTTTAGTTTTACTGAAATATTTCCTTTCCTTTCTACAGCCATCTGTAAAATTCAATTCTGACTTTTCTTTTTGTAATTTGCTGATTCTAATGTCTGTGTGCCATTGATTACTTGCATAATGCATCACTTTGCAGTTACTTTAACACTCAGTCTAAAAACAAATCTAGACTATTTACCAGCATTCCCTAAATTATAACCCAGAGATATTTCTCATATAACAGAAAGTTAATTTACCACAAGAAAGAAAAAAAGTTTTTGTATTCCACTGTTTAATTCACTGTGGAGTAAACCAAAGTTGAATCAATTATTCGGAACGGATTTTCATAGGAATATTTAATCAATGGGCTAAATATAATCTTGGCAAGGATGAATTAGACAATTAAATATTGTGGACTTGAAAAACAAAGTGGAATTAGATTTACAAGAGGTAGGAATTTTCAAAACTCTAATCTGACATCTGGAAAAATCTGCAGTGAGTATTTCTCAGAAAAATCCTTCAAGTCAGCAGGGTTCTTTTAAGGACACATTTCTCTTCCTCTCTTTTCCTGTGGCAGCATCATCCCCTCAATTTTATGCTCCTTCGATGTTTCTGCATGCAAAAAGTGGTCTTTTGTGTGTAAGAGAGAGTTGTCCATGTCTGTGTCATGAGGGAATTATTTATGGTTCCTGATACAAGAGAGGGAAGAGATACTCTGCAGTTCAACAACAATTTCATTCTCTACTTATGTAATATTAAAATGCTCATTTCCTTCAGCTTTACTTCCTGGCCAAGAAGTAAACCTAAAAATGAGACAAATTCAAGGCCTGATCCTAACTCATCTGGATTGGGCCATCAGTTTCATAATACACATCATGAGAAGACTGAGTTTGTTTAAAGTGGCTTAATGGGAAAAAACACTATTTTACAGAATTTCAAACAGCAGGAAATGCTGCTCTTCATTTAGAAATGAACTTGATACAGCATAGAATCAAATTAATACTTTCAATCTAGATCTCTAGATATGTCAGCAAAATTACGGATTAAGCAATCCAAACTATTTCCCACAAATATTTGTTCAAATCTGCATTATATTTGCTTCAGTTACACATCCAGCTCCATTTTGTGTTTGCTTATGAGCATTCAGATAATCCAGTTTTACTGTCGTGAATGTTTGTGCACAAAAAGTTTCACTGTCCCAATCATGCGCACTCATGAAAACAAAATATTACCTGTATCCTCACCAGTATTCTTTCCAAAAAAAGCTGATACATTCCATTCAAGGAAAAGAAATATTGTCTGACTTACCTGAGCAATCACAACAACCAATGCACTTCATACAGTGAATATTTTATATATACAGGGAAATGTTAACCTTCAGTCCACAGAATCTGAAAAAGTAAATTACATTCAATAGCTGACAAATCTGAGGAAATCATAATCCACCAGATTTGTAGGACAGGATTTTTTTATTACCAATTACTCAGCACTAATATATAGTTTCACTATAGCATCATTGTAAGTGAATGTCACTAGAAGAAGCCTTTAAAAAGAAAGATTATATCAATTAATTAATGCCCTGAAATGTTGAGGGCTGAAAGGTGACGACTAGGGCCCTACCAAAGTCAAGAGCCATGAAGAACATGTCATGAATCCTGAAATGTGGTCTCTCCCATGAAATCTGGTCTTTTGTATTTTACCCTATTCAATTGTGGGGTGACCAGCATTTTTCAAATTGGAGTCCTGACCCAAAAGAGGGTAATTGTGGGAGGGAAGTGTCTCAGGGTTATTGTAGGGGGTTGCAGTAATCCCACCCTTATTTTTGCACTACCTTCAGAAGTGGGTGGCCAAAGAGCAGCAACTGCTGTTCAGGTGCCCAGTTCTGAAGGCAGTGCCCTGCCAGCAGCAGCACAGATGTAAGGATCACAATACTACAATCCCCCTAAAATAACTCAATGCTATTAAGATTTTACATACTGCATCAGCATTTACAATCATGTGTTGCACATGTGGATTGCACTTATGAGGGGTTTAAAAATACACATTGTAATGCACTAGGTTAAACATATATTCTGAACAAATCTGGAAAGATGTCCAGGTTGAGCCAGCCCTGGCAACATATAGCAATAATGTGCATGTGCATTTTGTGATCATTTGCTTGCAAATTTATTTCTTGTAACTAGGAAAAATGCTTTTTTGGAAAAAAGTACCTTTTAACATAAAGAAATAGAAAATGAATTCCACCCCTATGTCTTGCTAACATTTGCAGCATATGTTCATGATCAAAAGTGAAGCATGCATTCCAACTTTTTTTCTACCCATTAAACACACTCCCCCTCCTGTCTCACCTTTTCAGAAGGGAGCAGCAAGTTCAGATAAACACTTCCGTGGTATTTTAGTAACATGAAGAATGGCTTTGCCTTTTGAACTCTACACCATCCACCTTTCAATAAAAGTTAGACTTTCAGTTAAAGTAAACATTAAAAATATCAAAAGAATGCCACGCCTGCTAGACTTGAAAATTCTTCAGCTCCCTAAATAAAAAAACCCTTCTCAAAAGAAGGTGTCATATGTACATTTTCACTTTTCTCAATGCTGAATTCACTTAATTTGTTCATAGTCCAAGCATATGATTCCATGATTCTGTCCTTGCATATTTTATAGCCATAAATCTCCATTGATAGAGTGGTTCTTGATTTACACTGGAATCAGATCATAATCAAGCCTACAGTCAGAAAGCATTGATCCAAAGCCCAGAAGAGTCAGTGTTATGATTCTTATTAATGTCACCAGGCTTTGTTTCAGGTCCCTAATTAATATATCTCGCCTATAATGCAAACTTGTTTCTCGTTCTTTGCTTCTTTTCCAGAGAACAACTTACTACTGAAAATTTTGTATGCAGGGCTAGGTAAAGCAATCACAGTGCCCTCTCATATCTTGTTCCACTTGCTGTAACAGTGGTAGGGACCACACATAAAAGAATCATCTGTTAGGCTGGAGAAAACCCCTCATGACAAGAATTTGGGCCTTCTAAGTCTCAGACCACTACTTCCCAGCTTCAGGTAAGGTGTGTGTGTGGGGTCCACCTCAGAGGATGAAGGACTAAACCTCCTTCCCTCAGAGTACAGAATTCTGAAGGGGGTGGAACCACTTGACACCATCCTACTGGACCGATGAGGAAGTGCACACAGAATCTCTTCTGGGGTATTGATAGCAGAGCCCCCACTCCATACAAAGCAGAAGGTTTCTGAGTTAACAACCCATTAAGATGAACGGTGCAGTTCATGTGTCTAAACTATTTTTCAAGGCTTTCTGCAGATGCCTGCTGCATTGACTACATTTAGATCAGAATTCTGAGCTTTATGTCTGCAACCATGAGGACTAGAAAAACATACTGATAGTCTGAGGCAAACATGTCACTCCTACGCCTGATCCAAGTCCAAAGAAAAGTCCAAAGAAAAGACTCCCATTGCCTTCAATGAGCCTTGGAGCAGACCTACCTGCTCATGCCTTAATCTTACAACAAATGTAAGTACAAATGACTTTTATTAATTATATTATCTGCAGTATGTTTTCCACATCTTATCATAATAGCATAAAGTCTCTATTCCTTTTCTTGACAGCTTTATGTTAATACTTCATTTTGACAATAGATCAGTTAAGTCTTATAATTAGAACTGGACAGATACTGCAACATGAGTTTTTTCAACAGTTGGTCCAAAGCAATCAGGGAATAACTTCTGACAATACCCTTCCCCTTCTCCCCCAGTCATTTGCCCTGTGCACACATTTATTTATTCCTGCAGGAAGTTTGTTTGTTTTTATTGTTTTTAATTTTATAAATCTAAGAAAACAGAAAAAATAGCCACGTCTTTGAAAAATCCCCTAACCCAACATATATTGACAAACTAGCTAACCCAGACCCCCTTCCTGTATGTCTCCCATTAAACACAAGGACTCAAAACAACTCCCTCTTAACCAATCAAAACCCTTATTTTTCACACAAACCTTCAGCTTCATCAAGGCTGTCCCTCTCAAAAGGCCTGGGTGAAAAGATAAGCACTGCAAGACCACCAACACAGTCCTATTTCAGATAAAAAAGCTGGGAGTCCATAGCTGATGGCTCCAACCCTTTACTGCTGGACGATTCTGTTTTAAACTCCAGGGAATCCAACTCTAGTATCTCTGCTGATGCCTTTTATGGCAACAAGGCAGAGAAGTTGGTTGGGAATACTTATCTGAGTATGTATTAGCACAAATGTTCATGTCAGAGGCATTTGTGTGTCCATACTGAACTCACTTTTGGGACATGGGGACCATCCAGGCAGGGAGCAGATTATAAAACATCAATAAACAAAAATTGTGAATTATGAAGGAAGTGATGAAGCAAGCAGCTTGTAGATAATTCATAGGTGGAACACAATCACATAGAACAGTTGTTTTATAGGTGAATTAGTGAAAAATTCACAAAAAGAATTTAGGGCTGGATGTATTTGTCTATCTCAGTGGTCCCCAACCTTTTGGGGCTGCCAGGCGCCCGGGGGTGGCACCGTGCATGCGCCGCGTGCCCGGGGCAGGAGCCGCGCATGCGCCAGGTGCCTGGAGCCCGGGGCGCAAGAATGGCTTGAGCCGGCCCTGGTCACTAGGCGGGCACACATAAATGCCCTGGCAGGTGCCATGGTGCCCGTGGGCACTGCGTTGGGGACCACTGGTCTATCTAGATCTCTATATATACACATATACATGCTCACATACTGAGAGAGAGAGAGGGAAAGAGAGAAAGAGCATTAGCTCTAGTTACATTGGTTATTTTGTGATAACCTGGTCATGACTCCTTTCAATTAACAGGGAACACAACAATCTCATACATATTAGAAAAAAACCCATGTACTCCACATACCATATTCTTGCTAGATAGTCTCCAATCTCATTATATTCTAATCTCCAGAATGATGCAAAAATATGATTCAAAGAGGCTTTTTGTAAAATGTGAATTCCCAAGTTATTTTATGATTTTGCTACTATAAGTGACAATGTTTCCTCGGCCATCAGTGTCACAAGAGCACCACAGTGCATAGAGTATTAGGGACAGATGGTGCCTTTTTTATTTAGTTGATATTACACCTTATCAAGATGATGATGATGCCTACCATTTGGTGAATGAGGTTTGCACATGAATTTTTAATGTCAGTCTGCAGGAAAATAGAGAGCATGTCTGTGTCACAAATATGAGCGTTGTTTTCCTGCTAAAAATGTGTCATATACTTATAGTTCAGAGGAAAAAACCTGAAGCCTCTCCTTTTAATATGTGAATCACATGGAATAAGGAAAGATAAACGGCCCACCTGTTAACACTTAGTGAACAGATTTTGAGAACATGTGAGACTTACATAATGCCCAAATACTAAAGAAATGTTCATAAAAGAAGCAGTTTAATTGATGCAACTTTTTGGTAAAAATGTGGCCTGAATTTTATGAGATTTCCTTATGGATTATGAAAAAAATGCCAGCAGATGGCTCTTGGGAATTTGTGAGGTACCGTATTTGTTTTATAAATGATTCGCTGCTCTATACGATTGTAGCATAAACCCTCCATTTTTTAAATTGATGATTTCTAGTGATTATACCGGTGAAAAGATAAATAATCTCTGTCCTAGATATCTGTTTATTTTTGCCTTTTAAAAGACCATTCTTAATCATAAGGTAGGGGAGAAAAAGCTTACTTGGAAAAAAGCCGTTTCTTTTACATTAGTCAAGATTTCTAATGTGCACAGACATACTTTCTGTTTGAATAGGTTTTTAATGCTGTGTGGAGAGGTTTTGGGATGCTGTGTGAACAATAAAAACATTTAGCTATGCATAAGATCAGGACAGAATTCTGATTTACTTCCACTAAGTGTATTTGAAGCAACTGCCTAGGTGTGTGTGAGGAACGGCTAAAAGTCACTGACTGTAACTAGATTAAATTAAAAAACCGGGGGCCCTGAAGGGAATCTGGAGCAAGTTACTGACTTCTATTTCCTCTAGCAACTTCCTCCAAGAGCTACACATAAGTGAGCTGTAGCCCAGCTCTCATGAAATCTGATCACTTTGTTTTCTGCACAAGAAAGCAGTTAAGCTAGGATGATCATCAGAACAGGTTTCAAACCTCCTGAGAAGTTGGATCAACTCTGTTGCCACAGCTGTGCTATTGACATTGGAAACCTGGTTAAAGAAAACCAACCTACAGTAGACGTTACTTTTGTTAGCATTTTTCTACAGAAATGTATACCTACAGTGTACTATGAATCTAGTGTCCCCACATTTCAGGAAAGATGTGGACAAATTAGAGAAGGTCCAGAGAAGAGCAACAAAAGTGATTAAAAGCCTAGTAAACATGACATTTGAGGGAAGATTGGAAAATGCTTTGTTTAGTCTGTAGAAGAGAAGACCAATGAGAGGGGACAGGATAAGTTTTCAAATACATAAAAGGTTGTTACAAGGAAGAGAGAAAAATTGTTCTCTTTAACCTCTGGATTAGGATAAGAAGCAATTGGCTCAAATTGCAGCAAGGGTGTCTTAGGTTGGATATTAGGGGAAAAAACTTCCTGTCAGTGTGGTTAAGCACTGGAATAAATTGCCTAGGGAGGTTGAGAAATCTCCATATTTGTATTGAGGGCAAGGTCCAAGATTTAGAAAATCGCTCATGTCATGATCAAGGTTCCCTCTAAATCAGTGTTTCTTAAACTATGTTCCATGGAACACTGGTGTTCCGTGAACAACTTGCAGGTGTGCCGCGACCTCTTCTTTGTTTTTGTTACTTCTTTGTTTTTGTCTTTTTTTGTCTGACAACAATTTTTTTTTGAAGAAAATTTTCATAGGTGTTCCGTATAAAAAATATTATTGTTTGGTGTTCTGTGGCATAAAAAAGTTTAAGAAATACTGCTCTAAATTGTGCAGTGGCATGGCCTCTCAGCTGCTTAATGAGTCCCACTCAACCAGAGATGCAGGGCTCTGCACAAGGACATGCCTGGCTGGGAAAGAGGAACTTCTACCTCAGCTACAGCAGCAGCTCCCTGATGAAAAGAGAGCAGCAAGTCTCTCCCAGTCAGTAGGGACACAATAAGTTACACACAAAAAATCAGCTTTTAAAAATAATAAATTTTAGGTCCTTTTAATATGCCTTCTGGTTTCTTGGCCTTTAAGTTGGAGAACAACCCCCAACCCTCAAGATGAAATAAAAAAATGGGATCATCCACTATTGTATGAGTATATACATCCATGCTGCATATGAATGTTAATCACATAAGTCGAAAAATATTTGGGAGTGGGGGGAGGGTACCATGTTGAGGGATGTCAAACTTACTGACAACCAAAGATCTTTAACTATTTTTGATACTGTAACAGATTTGATAAGGGAAAATTAGGCAAATGGTCTGCATTTAAAATACTCAGTTTTACTTAATACAATTTCTGATAAGAATAACAACTGTTTCAAATGTCAGCCAATACACTTTCCAGGTATAGTATTTGTTTTTTATTGTGTGTGTGGATGGGTCTGACATAGTTGCGTTAGTATTCGGCTTGGTAAGATGGCAAGAGCTAGAATCCCTCTGAATTCAGCATCCCCTCAAGAATGTGACTGCCTTAGGATAAAAACATAATTGTGATAATTATTTTGGAGGACAGCAAAGCCTGGGATAACCAGATATTCATTATGAGAAACCTGGACAGCATGGCAAGGGGTAGAGAGTAAAACTCTAAGTAAGGTGAGGGGTTTTTTTACAGTTTACTGGTATTTCAGTATTTATATGAACATTGCTAAGCCTACAGCAATTTCTATGTAAATTATTGCACTGTTTCACTCTTTAAAATTAACAGACTCCAGAACAAAACCTCTCATTTCCCAGAATAAGAACTTGAATTATTTCAGTCAAATATGTTTAATTGTCTGAATAGGATTGGTCTATTAAACAGTAAAAATTATTTACCATGAGACCATCATCCTGAACTCAGTGTCTTTCTACTATAGTGTGTCTAACCTGCAAAGATATACCCAGTCATACAGCTGTGTACAATTCTTTTTTTGAAATCTAACATAACGTAAGAATGGCCAGATTGTGAGAGACCAATAGTCAGTTTAGCTCACTGTCCTGTCTTTGATAGTGGTTAGTGGCAGATGCTTCAGAAGAATGAAAAGAATGGGGCAATTTGGAGTGATCCCTCAGCTATTGCCCAGCCCCAGGTTCAGGAATCACAGGTCACTGTTGTACAGGGAAGATGTTCTCTCTTACCCTATAACAGCTTAGATTGCTGAAGAGCCTTTGGTGAAGGATATTTCTGAAAGTCCAAGCACATTATATCAATAGGTAACACCACAGACATTCATCTGGAATTGGATATCGAGGTATTTATTGTGCCCAGAATGAAAAGATGAGCAGCTTCCACGTGAAGCAATTGCTAGATGTTGGATATTTGAATCACCTTTTGTGAAAAAAAAGAGTAATTTCCATTTTGTGCCCCATTCTACTACTTGGAAATCTGCAAACCAGACCTCACAAAAATGGAATGTTAACACCGGTGCACATATCTTGTCAGACAGCTAGCATTGGGGAGGGGGCGAACATTTATGATATCCTTGAGGCAAAGGGACACAACCAATGGCCTGAGCCAAAACCCGAAGAAGTCAATGGGAATTTCCTCCCATATGCATCTGTATTTGGCTGCTAGCATTTTCTTTGTGGGAAGGAAATTGCTGTATATGTCTTTTCCCCCTACCTGAATAAAATCTTTCTACTTTAAGGAACAGCAGCAAGGAGGAGGTATTCTGAAGTTTATCCATGTAATTTTCCCCCTCTTGAGTTTAATCTATATTTAGATGCTGCACTGATGCTAAAAAAGCTAAAAGCTAAAAAGCAAAACAAAATAGTGTAAAATATTAATCTTTAAACACATATAAGCTGAATAACAGTGCCTGCACAGAGAAATGCTGAGAATGTTTTATAGCATAAGGAAGCCTAATTCTCCAAGATGTTGCCAAACTATACAGCCCTTAATCAAAATAACCACACAGCAGAAAAGTGGGTTTAGGTTGGTCTTGAGAGCACAACTTTAAAATAGTTTCTTATTTGTAACTTTGTTTATACAATCAGTATACATGATCATTTTCTGGTCACTTAGGCACTATACAATCTATAAACATCCTAACATATTGTAAATAACCGACTTTACAGAGTTACTAAGGGTATGTATACTCTGCAAGCTTATTTCGGAAAAAGCTATTCCAGAAGATATCTGTCGCATGATATTCTTATCAATAAACTAGGTAAATACAACTTAGATGGGGCTACTATAAGGTGGGTGCATAACTGGCTGGATAACCATACTCAGAGAGTAGTTATTAATGGTTCACAATCCTGCTGGGAAGGCTTAACAAGTGGGGTTCCGCAGGGGTCTGTTTTGGGACCGGCTCTGTTCAATATCTTCATCAACAATTTAGATATTGGCATAGAAAATCGCTTATTAAGTTTGCAGATGATACCAAGCTGGGAGGGGTTGCGACTAATCTGGAGGATAGGGCAATAATTCAAAATGACCTGGACAAATTGGAGAAATAGTCTGAGGTAAATAGGATGAAGTTTAATAAAGACAAATGCAAAGTGCTCCACTTAGGAAGGAACAATTAGTTTCATACATACAGAATGGGAAGCGACTGTCTGGGAAGGAGTATGGCAGAAAGGGATCTAGGGGTTATAGTGGACCACAAGTTGAATATGAGTCAGCAGTGGGATGCTGTTGCAAAGAAAGCAAACATGATTCTGGGATGCATTAACAGGGATGTTGTGAGCAAGACACGAGAAGTCATTCTTCCACTCTACTCTGCGCTGGTTAGGCCTCAGTTGGAGTATTGTGTCCAGTTCTGGGCACCGCATTTCAAGAAAGATGTGGAGAAATTGGAGAGGGTCCGGAGAAGAGCAACGAGAATGATTAAAGGTCTAGAGAACATGGCCCATGAGGGAAGACTGAAGGAATTGGGTTTGTTTAGTTTAGAAAAGAGAAGATTGAGGGGGGACATGATAGCAGTTTTCAGGTATCTAAAAGGGTGTCATAAGGAGGAGGGGGAAAACTTGTTCATCTTGGCCTCTGAGGATAGAACAAGAAGCAATGGGCTTAAACTGCAGCAAGGGAGGTTTAGGTTGGACATTAGGAAAAAGTTCCTAACTGTCAGGGTAGTCAGACACTGGAATAAATTGCCCAGGGAGGTTGTGGAATCTCCATCTCTGGAGATATTTAAGAGTAGGTTAGATAAATGTCTATCAGGGATGGTCTAGACAGTATTTGGTCCTGCCATGAGGGCAGGGGACTGGACTCGATGACCTCTCGAGGTCCCTTCCATTCCTAGTATTCTATGATTCTATGATTCTATGAAATAGAGCGTCCGTACTACAGGGAAGCCTCAAAATTAGTTCAAGGCAGGCTGCCCTAATATGGATGTGCTATCTTGATTTAGAGCCCCAGGAGGCACTGGGCAAGAATAATTTAGATTGGCCCTGGTGAGGAGCTATTTCGACATAGCAGCAGTGGAGCATCCACACAAACCCTTTTCCGAAAGAGCTTTTTCGGAAGAGGCATTATTCCTTGTGGAATGAAGTTTACCAACATCAGAAAAATCCCTCAGTTATTTCAATTTTCTTTCGAAATAATGCAATTGCTGTGTGGACACTAGTATTGTTTTTCTGGAATAATGGCCCTTATTCTGGAATAACAGTGCAGTGTAGACGCACCCTAAGAGAACAGAATTACTAAGGGCTCATCTACACTGCAAGCTTAATTTGGAATAAGCTATTTTGGAGGAAATTCTTCAAAATAGGTTATTTCAAAATAGCATGTCTACAAAGCAAATGCTCATTGAAATAGCACTGAGCTATTTCAAAATAGAGCATCCATACTCATTGGATGCTGAATCGCATTTAAGGTCCCCTGGAAGCACTTCAGCCAGGGCATCAGGACAACACTCACTTCCTGGAGCTGCTGCTGGAGGCTATCTGAGGCTTGAGCTTAAAGGGACCCCCTCCCCCCGTAGAGCCGTGTCTCAGGCTCATCTCCTTAGCCTTCCTCACTGAGGCACAGGAAAGTCTTTTCTTTCCCTGCTGTGGTTGCCCTTGTGGGCACCTCAGCATTCCTGCCATGGAGCTGGCCCTTCTTCTGAGCAGTTGATGGCTCTTATATGTCTTGATGCAACTCCTGCTGTAGTTTCTGCAGGCTGCCTTCCTGGCCCTGCAGGAACAGGACCCCCAGCTCCTTTTGTGGCAATTCCTCATCTCTCTCTGGGCGCTGCTCATGCAGCTCAACCCTAACCCCTGCTGCTTCTGGCAACTGGATTCCAGCTCTGACTGGTGGGACCAGATCATCCTAGAGTGGTGGGGCAACCAGCAGTGGCTACAGAATTTCCGTATGTGGAAGGACACCATCCTGGAGTTGTGTGAATGGCTCACCCCTGCCCTCAGGTGACAGGAAACCTACATGCCACATGCCATACCCCTCCAGAAGTGGGTATCACCCTCTGGAAGCTCGCCACACTGGACAGCTACTGATCCATTGTGAATCAGTTCAGTGTGGGGAGATCGACCATCGGGCCGTGGTCATGCAGGTATGGTGAACTGCTGGAATGGGGTTCCCTAGAGAAGGGCACGGTGGTGGTGGAAGCCCCCCTTCCCAGGAGGTTTTTCAGTTTGCCTTCACAAAGCCCTGAGGGGGGATGGGGCAAGTCGGGGATGCTCCTGGTGTGTGGGGGAAAGGGAGGTTTGGGCTCGGGGACCTCCTGAGGGCCCTGGTACCCTGTGGTTCTCTGTTTGCTTGTCTCCTTCTACAGGTAGTGAGGGCCATCAACACCATCCTGCTGCACAGAGTCATCAATCTGGGCGATGTGGACACCATCATCTCTGGCTTTGCCGCCATGGGCTTCCTCAACTGCGGAGGGGAGTGGGGGCTATTGATGGCACCCATATCCCCATCCAGGCCCCCAAATACCAGGCATCCAAATACATCAACCAGAAGGTGTACTTTTCGATGGTCCTGAAGGACCTCATCAATCACCACGGCCAGTTTATGGACATCTACATCAGTTGGTTCAGAAGGCGCATAACACATGTGTCTTTTGAAACTCCATCCTCTTCCAAAAACTGTAAGCTGGCACCTTTTTCCCCGACTGCACCATCAGGGTTGGGGATGTGGACATGCTGATCCGTATTGTAGGGGACGCAGCCTCCCTTCTGCTCCCCTGGCTAATGAAGCCCAATGCTGGACACCTGAACCAAAGCAAGAGATGCTTCAGTGCCAGGCTCAGCATAGCCCATATTGTTTTTGTGGGCACCTTCGGGTATCTCAAGGGGAGGTTCAGTTGCATCCTCACCCGGATGGACCTCGACGAGCAGAATGTCCCCCAGGTGGTGGTGGCATGTTGTGCCCTTCACAATATTTGTGAAAAGAAGACTTTCCTGACAGGGTGAGGGGCAGAGGCCGACTAGGTTGGTAGGGCATTTCAGCAGACACACATGGCTGGTATCCAACAGGCCCATCAGCGGGCTGTGTGTATCCTTAGGTTCTAAGGGAGAGTTTCACACTAGGACTCCAATGACACTCTCCAATGCATTGCCCCTCTTTGCATTTCCTCCCACACCTCTCCCTTTCCCCTCCTCCTTCCCCTGCCCTCCCCTACACAGACATTAAAGTACATATTTTGTTTTGGAACAAGAAACTCTGTTTTATTGTGGTGAATGTAACTGGGGAGGGACTGGGGAAAGAACCTGGGGGGGAGGGTGGAAGGGGGAGGAGAGGCTCAGGGCTGGGGCTTGGAGTGGCGCCTGTGTTGGGTGATCCCACCAGCTCTTGTGCGGGGCCCTCAGTGGCCAACAGGGGATAGGAGGAGAAGCCGGAGGGGCGGAAGCTGGCACCAGGCAGTAGATGACCATGTGGGAGGCCGTGTAGATGCTTCATCCCAGCTGCAGCACCCCTCTGCACGCGGCCGGACTGGAGCCAGCCCTGGGCAGCCCTGTGCTCTGCCCGCCCCAGCCCTGGAGCTGCAGCCTGCATGCAAAGGGCTGGGCTGGGCAGGGAAGAGACTCTCACCTATTCTGCATTACTCCCCCAACCCCTTCCCACTGCTAAATGCCCTCTCATAGCCCCACCCCACACCCTTTCCTGCTGCCAAACTCCCTTCCAGACCCTGCCCTCCTCACTCCATCCTGCATCCCTATCCCACTCTCTGGCACCCCTGTCGCACACACTGAACCCCTCATTTTTGTTCCTACCCCAGAGCCTAAGGGGGTTCACAAAATCCACTAACTCTGGGACCCCAGAAAAGTAAATCTGGCCTATGGGAAGCCTTGAACCTCAGTCCTTCCTGTCCCTTCCCCTCACCCCGTGAGGGCTGGAGGGCCAGAAGAGTGCAGTGCCTATGTTGGGGGCCACATGAGTGAGGGTTGGAGGGGTTTTTTTTGCTTCTCACTTGTTTGGTCCCCAACTGATTTTTCTGTGGGTCAGTGACCCCCAACCCAAAACAGTTTCTCCACCCTTGACATAAATAAAGAAAACATTGAAACCTTTTGTGTTGGACATAATATTTTGCTTTACTTAAAATGAAGTCTGATAAGCTAACATGAGAAAGTTAAAATGCTTCATCTGTTTTATAATTTAAATTTAACTCTCTCTTCAAAGTTCTTTTCAACTTTCCCTTATGGTACTTGTTGACTATCGGTCTCATGCCGGTATTTAGCCTTAGATGGAGTTTACCACCTGCTTTGGGCTGCATTCCCAAGCAACCCGACTCTGAGAAGACCTGGAGATGGACGAGCGCCAGCTAGCCTGAGGGGAAACTTCGGAGGGAACCAACTACTAGATGGTTCGATTAGTCTTTCACCCCATACCCAGGTCGGACGACCGATTTGCATGTCAGGACCGCTACGGACCTCCACCAGAGTTTCCTCTGGCTTCGCCCTGCCCAGGCATAGTTCATCATCTTTCAGGTCCTAGCACGTACGCTCATGCTCCACCTCCCTGACGGACCAAGGGAGACGGGCCCGGTGGTGCGCCCTCCGCGAATTGGTGGCCTCAGGATCCCACCTCAGCCAGCGTGCACTGGCCCTCACCTTCATTGCGCCATGGGCTTTCATTCGAGCCCATGACTCGTGCATGTGTTAGACTCCTTGGTCCGTGTTAAATTTAACTGTTCTTCCCCAGCTGCAGTGCTAGCAAAATGGCTCCAGTGTAATTATGTAATTAACAGTGAGTTTCCATTGGCAACTGGTAGTCCACAGAAAGGGTACATTGACCCAGGTGGTCCACAGAGTATGTGGTGGAGAAATCCCCTTCACCCCTCCTGCGACAGTGGCATGGCCAAAGGCAGGAAGGTTAACTCTTAGCATTTCTGAAAGGTTGCTGACCCCTGCACTAAGCTATGGTAAGTTTCCTATTATATTTGAATTATAGGGATTTAAAATATATTCCACTGAAGCCCTTTATAAAATCTCAAGGATGTCACCCATTAGGATACATAACATTTGGTTCTGAAACATGATACAAATTCCCATCTGGAAGAACACAGCATATGATGATATTTACTGATACCATCTGATGTAAATAAAACATATCTCACTGGAAATTTAAAAGGTATTTAAAATGTTCTGTTTCTTACTATTTATACTCTCATTCCTTTCTCTGCCTTTACATCCATATCAAAATGAGTTTGCAGATAAGTTCTGTGCTTAAGTTCTGGGATTGGCTAAAAAGCCTGGTCATTGATGCAAATGGTTTTCCCTTCTGATCAGTTCTGTGATGTGGTTAGTTTTTCCTGCCCCAGGAATCAGATTCCTCTTTCTACAATGTGCCAGCATAAACAGCTGGGCTAAAGAAGAATACTTCTATCAAACTACACCATCTCAGCAGAGCTACAAATCTAAATTCATCAAAGGAACAGCAGATAAATAGTTTTAATGTTTTCAAATTATGACAGAAGAAAGGCTTTTTTGTAACTGTTTTTGAAATTGAACAGTAACATGGGACACTATTGCCATTAAGGGACAAATCATGAGAAGGACTAAATGGTCCAACACTTGCTTATTAGTAGAAAAGAAAACAAACTGGGAGTAAAACCACAGAAATGTTAAAGAACAGAAATATAACCCACCAACTCTGGTTTGAAGTGCAAAAATGAGATGAGCAAAGCCAAAAATACCATAGAAACTTGCTATCTTTATATATGTTGGCAGCTCCTCTTCAGACACGATGAGTTGGACAAGAACAAATGACTATGAACATAAGATAAAGTTAACCAAAGTTTCTGATACAGTAATTCAAAAAAAAAAAAAAAAGAGATTAATTTAGAGTTTGGTATGAAAGAAAAAACAGAGTTGAGGTTTCTCTGAATTAGTTCACCCATCCCTAAATTCTTCCACTAATGTTGGCAGTTTAATCTATAATCAAATCCTGTTCTGGATATTTTTTCCCTGAGTTTACTATGTCCTAAATCAATTCAAAATCCTCTACAGTATTGACAAACCCAAGGCTTCAAAAGTCATGGGCCAGGCCTCAAAAAATCATGAGGTTGGCTCTAAAATCATGAGCATTTAAAAATAATTATATGGTGATGTTTTTCTTTGCCTTCTGCTCTCTGAACCTCTAGGGCACTCTCAGGTCATCTTTTCAAGATTTTTTCCACAGTCATAAGAGCCAGAACCATTATGGAGTTTATTTTAAGTAAAAGCTGAATTTTTGATCTATAAATTGGCATAAGACATTGGCTTTGAGATGAACATGCATCATCACAAGAATTGATCCTTAAAAGTTTCAAATTATTTGCTAGTTAACCTCACTGACATTGACTTTTTTCTGATTTTCTTATATAAGATTTCCCTCTAAAAGGCAAGTTTAGTTAGTTATTCACAACTCATTATACCCGTTTGCTGGCCTCTGCACTTACAGTCTCATCAGTGTCCTTCCTCTAAAACTGTAAAAAATCACTACTGATATACATTACACCTTGTCTCCTGGCACTTACAATGTTCGAAGTATTTCAGTTGCGCAATGCATTTACCGTATTTTAGCGAATATACCCCGCACCCAAATATGCCCCGCACCCGAATATACCCCGTGGTTTTTGCTGTTTCAGTAAAAAAAATCTTGTATACCCCGCGCACGAGTATAATGCGCGGGGTATACAAGACTGTGCTGGGGGTATATTTACAGTGCAGGGTTATATTTACAGTGCGGGGGGGGGGGGGGGAAGTAGCCAGCCACTCACCACCCCGGTTCCTGCGCAGCCGCCAGCCGCCAGCCTCCGGGCGGGGGAGCGATCCAGCCGGACGCCCTCCCCTGCCTGCAGCCATTGCCACCACCGCACGCCGGCCCCGCTGTGCACTCATTTGTTGCTCCTGGGCCAGGGCATGGCTTGGGGCAGCGGGGCAGGCACCAGCCCGGGAGCAACAAGTGAGTGCGCAGTGGGGCCGGCGTGTGGCGGCGGCTGCAGGCAGGGGAGGGCACCCAGCTGGATCATGCAGGAGCAACAAGCACCATACCCCGGCCCCGCTCCTGTGCGCCATTGAGCGGGGCCAGGGGGCTGCAAGGGGGTGTGGGGAGGTTGCAAGTGGGGTACAAAGGAGGCTGCGGGGAGAGGGGGAGAGTTGCGGTGATCCGCGGCGCGGGCCACCCGCCGCCTGGGACAGGGCTCCGGGCTCCGGGCTCCTTCCCAGTACTTTCTGTAAAAAAAACCCAGTATACCCCACACATGAGTATACCCTGCGAGGGGGAAGGGGGGTGCAGGGTTTGTAAAAACGAATATAACGCGTGGGTTATATTTGCTAAAAGACGGTAGTCCTGGTGTTACTGACAGATTATAAACTGAAATTAGTTTATAATCCACATAAGACTGGGGGGACTGGCTGGGTGTGACAGGGCATTTGCCCCGCACTGGCCCTTTAAGGGTTAAAACCCAACCCTGGGAAAGGGCTGGAGCAGTGGAGCTGTGGAGCCAGCAGCTGTGGCAGGTATGAGCCAAGTAGGGCCCAGCTGAGGACAGTATAAATAAAGGTTCCTGGAGGGCAGGAGAGACACAGACTCATTTTTTTTTGCTGTGGAGCAGGAAGGACTTAGCTGTCAGGGAAGCTGGCAGCTTCTTGACTTAGGGCAGGGCTTGGGAAAGTCAAGCAGGGCTGGGTAACCCCTGGCACCAGGCAAACTCCCAGGCTGCAGGGCCCAAAGAAAGGTCTGAGGATACTAGGACTGTAGGGAGGTGGTCAGGGTAGGCAAAGGAAGCAGGTCCACAATCCCTTGACAGTGATGAGTGGCCATTTCAGGTGCAGTTTACCCCTGTGGCAGGGGCTAGATGGAGACTGGTTACTGAGGCAAGGTGGGCATAGGAGTTTGGGGGTTCTCAGAGGGGTAGGACCCCAGAGTGTGGGGGCACTGTGGCAGGGCAGTACCCAGAGGGAGGATGCCATGGTCTGGGAGGGACATGGCTCCTAACACAGAGGTGGAAAAGAACAGGTAACAACAGCCATGACACCAGCAACAAGGGAGTGCTCCAGCACCAAAGAGCTAATTCCCTGAGTGGCCAGTGGGAAGTGCCTGTGGCAGTGAGGCCTGGCCACCAAAAAAAATCAAAACATGGAAATGCCTGAAGTTCCTAAGGCACTAAGGAGATGTCCACACAGCCAGTGGCAGCCCATGACAGCAAGACTTTGGGCCCAGGTCAGCAGACTTGGGCTTTCACCACCTCTCTAAAATAGCTGCAGACAGTGCTTTTAAGTTGAAGCTCAGGCTGGAGCTTGGACTCTGAAGCCTAGCGCCATCCCTAGGCCTTCAGAGCCTTAGGTATAGCTGAGTTGCAATGTGTTCCAGGATGAAAAGAAGATGATTCATAGACAATATCTTTCTTGGCAGGAAGAACTCCCCTCAGTGATGCATACAGTAAATGATAGAGATGAAAATCTAGCTAATCCTTGACTTGTATGTCAAAATAGAGCAAGTGCTTAAAAGAACCATTGTGTGTGGGGGGGAAGGGGGAATAGGGTTTTATTTCACTTTTCATCACAAACAACCAAGACTGGAAAGATCTATCCTTCCCTCTAAAAATGGTTGGACATGCTGTTTTGCTCAGGGACATCTTATCACTCAAATTAGCCAGAGTCAGTTTTTAAGGATGGTGCAAGGCACTCTTTTTTTTCTGCCACTGGGTTTGAAAATGTCGCTGCAGCATTTCCATTTCCTCCTGGCACTGATAAGGATATGAATTGACTTCCCTTACAAGGCAGCTCATTAGACTGTTTATAGGCTACAGACATGGCAATAAATAAATAAGCTGTAACATTTTCAGAAGCTGTTTTCTTTATTCCATTAACTGGAAAGATGATACACTTGGTCAGTTGTTAATGACTCAAAATCATTAAGATCATTTTCTAAGCAAAAACATCACTTTCTAGCATAAGCAATGATGCTAATCCCAACACAGGTGCTCCTGCTTAGTTACAATTTCTCAGATAGTTTTTCAGTGTGTGGCATCATTAAAAGACACAACTTTTTATAGCAAGAATTACCCATGGGCATTATCACTAACAAATGGCAAAGCTCATTAAGGCAACAATGTGGAGATACAACTTTGGGACAACTGTGAAATACTTTTCAAAGCTTTCCAGCTAATTCATTCCCCCTAAATTATTTTGTCAGTGATATTTAGTTCAGCTGTCAGTCCTTCTTTGTAATGCCATATGTTACACAAATCAATCTTGCAGATGTCTCTATGCTTTTTGGTGATGACATTGGAATTGTAAGTACCCTTTATTACATGTATATTGGTTTATTGCAGGTTGTTTTTGATACTAACAGGCTGTGTCTAGACTGGCACGATTTTCCGCAAATGCTTTTAACGGAAAAGTTTTCCGTTAAAAGCATTTGCGGAAAAGAGCGTCTAGATTGGCACGACGCTTTTCCGCAAAAGCACTTTTTGCTGAAAAGCCGCCCGCGTTAATCTAGATGCTTTCATAAAAAGCCCCGATCGCCATTTTCGCGATCGGGCTTTTTGTGGAAAACAAATCTCAGCTGTCTACACTGGCCCTTTGCGCAAAAGTTTTGCGCAAAGGGACTTTGCCAACGGGAGCAGCATAGTATTTCCAAAAAGCACTGATTTCTTACAGTAGGAAGTCAGTGCTTTTGAGGAAATTCAAGCGGCCAGTGTAGACAGCTGGCAAGTTTTTCCGCAAAAGCAGCTGATTTTGTGGAAAAACTTGCCAGTCTAGACACAGCCACAGTGTGGTCCATATCTGGGTATAGGATCCTCACCTGAAGATTAAGGGAAACTTTAATTATTTCAATTCAAGTAAGATTATTTCCTCCCATTCTTGTGATATCAATTCTTTATCATGTCATCTATGCTCCTTGACATCCATTTTGTATTGAGGTAACAAGAAAAAAATTCGTTAACTACATGAAAAACCTCTGTTGTTTCCTTACAAATGAGTTAATATGGTTAACATCTGAGAAGATATTTAAAGAAACAAAAACTGGAAATTGACAATCAAGAAGAAAATGTATTTGTTCCAATACATTGGTGATCATCATTTTAAGATAGTTAAGATCAGTCTGAAATAAGCTCTGCAGAATGATCTAACAAACCTTTCAGTGTGTCACTTCACAGCCAGCCTAATTTATTGTCATTAAGTGAATGATGTAACATGGGTAAGATTCATAACAGCTAGCATAATAATTTGAACATCCATTAAACAGAGATTTAACTGATGCTTAATACTAAATACCCTTTTTACTCATGCTTTTATTGGCGTTTGAGTCTATATGTGTATGTTCCTCTTCTCAATATTTTTAGCAGGTTTTATGTCCCTCTGGGGTCTCGTATTATAGATTTTTATATATATTTGTATTGTTTAAAATTTTTTGTAAGCCATCTCAAATATTTTAAATAGAGAGGTGGAGTAAAATATTTAAATAAATAAAATAAATAAATGTACATGGGTGATGTGTTAGCTTTTGCATCATCATGAGATTTACTTCTCATATTCATATGCTATCATTAGTGTTGGAAAGAAGCAGCACAGAGATTATAACAGTGAAAATCTGGCACACAGATGTTTGATTTGGACTTCTCAGGATTTTTTTTAAAGATGTTACCAATTGTAGTTCCACAAAGAGAACATCCATTAGCATTAATTGTATATAACTAACCAATGATAAATTATGAGGTTATAATTCTTTTGAGGCATTATTTTGGGAACCAGCAACTCCATAATTCAAAATCTTGCAGTTTGAATATAGGCAAAGTTGGTAGTACAGCTTAAGGTTGGCCAGCACTTCCATTGTAAGACCCTGTTCTCTATTGCTTATAACTTTCCTAAACTTTAATCATTTGGGCTAAAAGTCTTCACACCAGATGTCTGCTTCAGACTTAGTTTTTTGAAAGATGTCAGCCAAAACAATTCAGTTCTTTCCAAGAAATGAGAAAAAATAAATTGTTTTGCCTATGCTAAGAATTCTTGTGAACATTTCTGAAAAGCTCTTGCTCCCCCATGCTCTGGAGATATGGTTATGGGCTGAACCATCGATTAATGGATCTCATCTTCTGTGATGCCATTGATGAGAAATGTCACATGAAAATCCGCAAAATCTGCCATCTGCTGGTGTTGTACACTCTTTTTGGTTCCTTCATTTGTAATATCTGGATACACTGACTCTTGAAGCATTTGAGAGCCGGTACAATAGTTTCACACCAGAACAATCTGTCCTGGCTATGATTTTCAGGTCACCAGGAAATTTGCTGCATGAATTTACCTTGGCCTTTAAGATATCTTTATAATGCTTATACTGACTACCAACAGAGCACCTTCTGTGAACAAGCTGTCTGTAAAAAAGCATCCTCAGTATCCATGTGTCACCCATGCTCATAATATGACCAATCCAGTGAAACTGTTCATAAGCATTGCTTTCATGCCCATGACACCACATAGCTTAAGGACCTCCATGTTAGGAATTTTGTCCCACCAATTCATGTGGGAATTGGAGCACATATGGAACTGATCAAGTTTCAGAACACAACAGTGATATATACATATTATATTTGTGCATGCTTTGGAATAAAGACTTAAAGTAGAGACTCAAAAATTAGCAGATGTTTGGCCATTGTTTCATTCATGTGCCTTCTGCCATCCTTGTTGGGCAAATTATAAGATTTTAAAAAATAAGCAATTGGACATGCTCAGTAGAGACTCCTTTATTTCATCAGTGAAAATTGTGAAAGATTTCATACACAGGGCACATGCTCTGCACTATGCAGATGCAACTTTGGGCTGTTTGGGGTAGGGAGGGCACTAGAACTGAAACCAGGGAGTCTGGCTTTCCTGTGACCACTATGACCCCACTTCTAGGCCCAGACAGTGTGAAGGAGAAAAACAGGCAATGGTAAGTCTCTCATTTCCTAATTTTGGAGTGCTTGACTTTGCAACCATAATAATGTTAATACAGTCCAGCTCTCTCAACACCGTAAGCATGCACCTAGAAAACATTAATTAGGCAAAAGGAACACTTCATCTCAGCTAAGGCAGGCTCACTGAAAGGGCGGACAAAGGAGGTAGGGCTCTGGCCACCGCCACTGCTGCAGTAGCAGCAGTGGCATCTGGAGTGCCTGGCCCTTTAAATTGCTGCCAGCTATGTGCTCCAGCCAGTAATATGGGCTGAGGGTCATACACTATACTCTGGGCAGCACTGAGAGCCGGCTGCCTTCGGCCCTGTCCCTTTTGCCGTCAGGCCTGCCCCTTTCAGATCTGTCCCCGCCCAGAGGCCCATGGACCCTGTCAGCTCTGCTGGATGTAAGCAGGATATACACTATGTGGTACAATATGTTCATTTGCCAAGAAAAGGAACACCAGAACTTGTGACAGCATGCTGACCCTTAGTGAGTCCAAATTTGAATCATTTCCCAAGCCAAATGAGATTTAGACAAGTGCACAAATCCCTAACTCCCATCAAATATCTCCTTTGATCTGACTCACTTTGGAACTCCTCTGTTTCATGACTGGAACACACTCCCGAGGCAATTGGCTTGGCTGAAATTAGACTGACACAACTGGTGGCAGCTGTTGCAAGCCCTTCATGTAATTATTTCAATGGATTAATGCACTAGGAGGAAGAGAAGGAGTGTAGGTTTTAACTTTATCTAAGGGAGACGTTCCTGAAACTCTTTTGCAAACTTACAGTTGTTTTCTCTTGTCTTTTGGGTGTCTAATAAATGGAACTGTAGTAATCTTTAAAGTGTGCTCCTTTTAGTTCAATTTATTTTCCATTCCCAGCTGCATGTCATAGTGGAGCACAAGAGCACAGTGAGCACTAGCCTTTTTTATTCTGAGTGACCACACTAGCTCTAGGGCAAATTTGATGGGCCATTTAGTCTAAGGTCCTTTGAGGAAAACTCCTGACTTGCTACTTTGTCACTAATTAAACTAGAAATAATGTTGTCCCTATTGCTGGGGAGACAGCCAAAATCCAGTGTTGTTCCTGACCTGCTCCTGATGTCAGTGTCCAAGGAACTGACTTACCAGCACAATCACATGGCAGAAAGATATCAGTGCCAGACACGCACTCCCTTTCCCTACTTTGTCTCCCTTTTGGGACAGGAAAGAAAATACTTAAAACATTGCAAAATGTTTTAAGCTAAATCTCTTTGCCTCCTTGCCGTTCCTGCTATGGCTGTAACTATCAGAGATTTCAGCTTCTCTGTTGGCCCTCAGGGTGAGGACTTGAGCTGGTTCTATGTTGTATTGTTGAAAAGGGGCCCTAGATATTCAACCCAACCCTACTCACTCCCAATACCACCTGGCAGAAGATTTACATGTAGAACTCTCTTAGTTGGTATTATGGGTGAAAACAACTAATACAGAATTCTATTCATTCTATTTCACATTGCGACATTTGATTCAGTCAAGTATTCTAAAAGATTCCTAGTGCCTCATTCCCTCTGCTATTCATCTGACTTTTGTTTGACTTGCTTTCTATTTCATATTTGTTGATGATCTGGTGGGAGTAGAAATAATTAGGATATGATTATCTTCATTAAGCCAAATTACTAGTTCATGATGTGCTTTCTAGTTACAGTTTGATTACCCCTCAGGAGCTAAGTACTAGAAAAAGAACCTGAACACAGTAAATTTTTCATGTGATAGTATTCCCCTGAATAGCAATGACAGGATAGGCAGCTGATGGTCCTCACAACATTGTGCTAAGAACTATACCCCAGATGAATGTGCCCAAATGCAAACAGAGATTGTTTACATTAACATGCCTCCATAAATTCTAATGCACATCACTGTGGTGTGATAAAAATAATCTCCTTTTATAGAGAACACATTGAAAGTATATGATAAAAAGCAGCTGCCACGTATCCAATAACATCCAGAAGGGACTCCCACCTGCCGCCCAAATTTGCATCCAATTTTTAACATTATTGGCACTTTCCTCCTCCAGCTGAAATACACAGCCTTGCTGTTTTTCATAATCACAAGGAAAGAAGCACTCAACATTGCAGGATTATACTTTAGAAACCCCAAATTCTAACAGGCTTAATGTCTTACCAGTGCAACAAAAGTCATGTCTAATTTAGGATCTACCAAGTGACACAAAAAATGGTAAATAGGGTCTCAGAACACAGCTAATTGGAAGCCAATTTGTTGAAATTGATTTGCCATAAAATCTTTTTGTACTGTGGAAAATCCAAAGAGCGTCACGAGAATACAGCCCTCAAGCATGCGAAATCAGCGTGTCAAAATAAAGCCACAGAAGAAAATGAAAACCAAAACTTCAGCTGTTTATTCAATAATTATGGTATTAATGTGAGGGAAATTATATTGCAAAAAATCAATTTCCCCCAGCACTGTCCGAGATTGTAAAATAACTTTGGATCAGTTTGTATTTTACAGACTAACATGAGTTTTAGTAAGATGAAAGGGAATTGATTCTTCTTTAAGAACTCTATTATGTATCTGTGAAAATTATTCCTTAAGGATTAAATTTACCTTGTGCATTGGGGCAGAATTAGATCTAAGAGGTGCATAGGGTTTGAGCTGATTCTCTGCACACAATTTAATTAAATCTTTAGTTCTTCAGGAGATTCGCCTTACATGACATTTAGACAGTAAGAAATTTCACTTTTAAAAAATTAGGTATTCTGTATGTATTTCCAGTTTGGCAATGTTATGGAAACATTTGTGTTCAAAAAGCCTCATAAATGAGGGAAGTGCTTAACTTTGTGCATCTTAAATAATTGCTTAAAGTTCTTTCCTGAGTAAGCATAGCTAAAACTATATGATTAAGTACTTTCCTCTCCTGTAGCTGAGAAGTCCAAACTTGGAACCCTGGTTTAATGAAACCATAACTAAAGCCTGCTGAAGTCCATTGGGAAGCTGAACATTCATTCCAAAGGGCTTTAGATGAGGCCTTAAGAGTGTGTGCATGTGCAAGGGTGGCTACACTGGATCCAAAGTTCATAACCTTGGTACCAAAATGTATGTAACCCCCTTTTTCCTCCCTGAGTTACTTGGGAGCAGGTCACACTCAGAGGTGTGCCTGGGCGCCTGGTGGTTTTAACATAAAAGGAGATCCTGAGTATCCCAGTGGTGATGTTATTTAGTTGGGGATTCCCTATCCACCCCCTTGCTGCAGTCCCTGGCTCATAAAGGTTATACAATGGCGGAGCCCCCACCTGGCTGGCCCTGTACACACTCAATGGTGTACCTTAGGAGCCTCCAAGAATAAAATTATTGCAGCAATAATCTGGATCTAACTCCAGGACAACAATTACAAATTATAAATAATATACATCTAATTGATTACATTAGAATGAACACACCTTTACTTAACAACTTAAAGAAACAGGGTGCGTCTAGACTGGCATGATTTTCTGCAAATGCTTTTAACGGAAAAGTTTTTCCGTTAAAAGCATTTGCGGAAAAGAGCGTCTAGATTGGCACGGATGCTTTTGAGCAAAAAGCGCTTTTGCGCAAAAGCATCTGTGCCAATCTAGACGTGGTTTTGTGCAAGAAAGCTCCGGTGGCCATTTTCGCCATCGGGGCTTTTTTGCGCAAAACAGTTTTTACCTGTCTACACTGGCCCTCTTGCGCAAAAGCATTTGTGCAAGAGGGCTTTTTCCCGAGCGGGATCATCAGTGTATTTGCGCAAGAACACTGACAATCATACATTAGATCATCAGTGTTCTTGCGCAAATTCAAGCGGCCAGTGTAGACAGCTGGCAAGTTTTTGCACAAAAGCAAAATCTTGCCAGTCTAGACGCACCCACAGGGTATAGCAGATTAACAGTGAATAAAATTAACAAAGTACACAGAAATAATAGGAATTTATCTATCTGGCATTTGCACTGCCACCATTTATCCCATCCCAGAGTATGCACTACTCTGGACTCAGAGTCCCAGAGACTTGCTTGCATGGGTGTGCTTGAAGGTCTGCAGCTGGAGTGGAGGTTCTGTGCAGGTCCTGTGTGTGTTAGTCCAAACTGTGCAGCCAGCTGCAAAATCCCTCTGCCTCTGGAGCAGGCTCCACCAAATGCCAGCAGTTCTGGTTCCCTGGGTTGAACTGAAAGGCTCATGGGAGTTGTTGTCTCTAGGACCAGAAGGATCCTCCCAGAAAAAGTCCCCCTTTAATAAGGAGACTACATGTAATTAAACTCCTTTTAAGTCTGATATGAGCCTCAGGCTGCCCCATGGCAGCTACCCTCTTGTCCCTCTCCCCCTGTCAGGCTTTGTCTAGACCAGGGGTGGGCAAAAGGGCCTCTGCGGGCTGGATCCGGCCTGCCAAGTGGGTGTATCCGGCGCACGGAGGCCCTGCTGCTCCCCCGGCCCCAGGGCAATTAGGGCCTGAGGGCAAAGGAGTGCCCAAAGCCTTCTCTGTTCTGCCCCTGCCCTGTGAGCAGTGCTCAGTGCTTCAAAGCGCTACGCGCTGCTTGCAGGGCAGGGGCAGAGCGGAGAAGGCTTTGGGAGCTTCCCCATCCCCAGGCCTTAATTGGTCTGGGGGTTGGGGAGCATGCAAAGCCTCCTCCTGCCCAGCCAGGAGCACGTGGCACTTTGAAGCGCCATGCACTGCTCGCAGGGTGGGTGGGGGGAGGGAGGAGAGTGGAGGAGGCTTCTCAGGGAGCTGCATGAAGCTTCCTTCACCCTGCCCTGGCACTGCGAGGAGCCTGCAGCACTTCAAACTGCCACATGCTCCTCGAAGGGCGGGAGGAGGCTTCCCACGCTCCCCAGGCCTGGGGGTAGGGGAGCGTGCCAAGCCTCTTCCAGGTCATGGGTGCCTAGTGGGAAGTGGGGAAAAGGGGCTAATCATGGTCTGGAGGTGGGGGAGCCCCACCCCTTCCCATTTAGGCCCCGTTCCTCCTCATTTAGGCCCCACCGTTCCTGTTTAGGCCCCGACCCTTCTGGAGTGGCCCGGGGCTACTTAAAAATGTTTTGAAGTGGACGTCGGGCAAAAATTATTGCTCACCTCTGGTCTAGACTGCAGGCTTCTTTTGAAAGAAGTTTTTTTCAGAAGAGATCTTCAGAAAAAACTTCTTCCGAAACAGCACGTCCACACACAAAAGCGCACCAAAAAAGTAATCTGTTTTTTCGAAAGAGAGTGTCCAGACTGATTGGACACTCTCTCGCATAAAAGCCCATCCAGAACCACTTCAGCCAGGACTTTAGGTCACCAGTTACTTCTGAGTGCTGGTGCTGGAGCCTTGCAGAGATGCGCTTAAAGGGACCCACCCCGGACAGCTGTTTCTCTGCTTCTGCTGTGTGCTTGCCTACCTCTTCAAGGGACAGCAAAGCTCTCGCAGTGTGTGGTGTGGTTGCCCCGCTTTTTTGGATGCCACAGATTTTTCCTTTGTGCCATGGAGCCGGAGCTGCCCCTGGGCATGCGATGGCCCCACATGGCCATGCTGCAGTTTTTGCAGCACTTTGTGCCATCTGCCTTCCTGGTCCTGCAGGAGCTCGACTCCAAGCCCATTCTTGGGACCCTCTCCCTGGGTGTGGGAGCTACACTCTGAAAACTGCACCCTACAGCGGAGAGGCATTAATGGAGGCTCGACACCAGTTTGGACTGGTGGGACCGGCTGGTCATGGAGCGGTGGGACAACCAGCAGTGGCTCCAAAACTTCTGCATGTGGAAGGCCACCTTTTGGAGCTATGTGCCTGGCTCACCTCTGCCCTCTGGAGATGCGACACCCACCTGCAGCCTGCCATCCCCCCTGGAGAAGCAGGTCACAATCACCATCTGGAAGCTCGCCAACCCCGACAGCTACTGGTTGGTGGGCAACCAGTTTTACATGGGGAATTTGACCATCAGGGCCCTCCTCATGGAGGTAAGTCACTCTGGGGCTGCAGTCTCTGGAAAGGGGGGGGAGTCCTGGAAAAGGGGGACCCTTGGAAAAGGGGGGTTGGAGGCTAGGGGTGGTGGAGTGGGGGTGGAGGAACCCCCGTCCCCGAGGTGTTGTGCCATCCTGCCCTCACACAGGCCTGCTGCTGGCGGGGGGGCAGCCTCATGGGGTGGATTGAGCCATAGGTGGGACCCACACACCGATCCGTGCACCTGAGCATTTAGCGGCCCAGTATATTAATAGGAAGAGCTACTTCTCTATGGTGCTGCAGGCCCTGGTCGACTACCATGGACAGTTCATAGACAGTTTTGTCGGGTGGTTGGGCAGGGCAGATAATGCCTGCATCTTTCAGATCTCTAGCCTGTTTGGGAAGCTGGAGGCGATCACATTCTTACCCCACTGTGAATTTGCTGTTGGGGATGTGCAGATGCCATTGTGCATCATGGGTGACATGGCCTATCCCCTCATGGCATGGCTCATGAAGCCTTACACCGGACACCTGGACCCAAGCAAGGACCAATTTAATGCCCTCTTAAACTGGGCCAGGATCCAGGTTGAGTGCATCTTCAGCCACCTCAAGGAACGTTTCAGGTGCTTGCTGACCCGCCTCCATGTGGGGGAGCACAACATCCCCGAGGTGGTTGCGGCATGTTGTTTCCTCCACAACATAGTGGAGAGGAAGGGGGAGGCCTTCTTCCCGGGGTGGAGGGCAGACACCGTCCGCAAGGGGCAACCCTTTGAGCAGCCGCAGACAGCTGCCGTCTGTCAGGCCCATCAGGCTGGGGTGTGCATCCAGGAGACCCTGAAGGAAAGGTTCTCTCAAGGACCCCAGTAACTCTCCCCAGGGCCTCCCCAATAGGGGCCTCTGGCTTGCTGCCCTATCCCTTCCCCCCCACAATCTCAATAAAGACACCTGTTTGGTTTTGAACAAAATGAACTCTGTATTGATCTTTCATTAAAAAAAGCTGCGAAGGGGAAGAGGGGGCTCATAACCTGGAGGCGGAGGGGGCTCAGAGTGGCATGGAGGGCAGCTGGATGTGCCACCTCAGGTGCAGGGACCTCGTTGGACTTGGGGTTGGGTGGGTCTGGGCACCACAGGAGGTTGGGGGGGGGCTGGAGTGGGGTCAGGGAAGGCAGGGGTTGGGGCATAGGCATCACATGGGGAGGGGGCATGGGCATTGCTTGGGAAAGGAGCAGAGGCATCGCTTGGGGGGCAGGCGGAGGGGGAATAGGCATAGCGGGGGGCAGGAGGGTGGTAGGCAGGACCAGCGACAGCAGCCAGGTGTTCCATTATGTCATGCATGATGGCACACATGGTATCGCACCGCTGCATGAGCTGGTCCCACACGCGTTCCTCCACTCTGCATCTTCATGGATCTTCTGCACCAGGGTCTGCTGCATGTCACGCAGGATGCTGACATGGTGCTGCATGAGGTCTTCCTAGACCCTGGCACACTTTCGGGTACCCTGGGCTTTGCTGGCTGGCTCTGGTGGCGTGGCTCGCCCCTCAGTCCTGACTGGTATGGTTGTGGAGAACACAAAGAGGGAGAGGCGGTCAGTCATCCATGCAGACACTGTTCCTGAGGCCATGTCCTCTTCTGTAAGCAGAAACCAACAGTCCTCGGGCCATAGAGGGGGATGTCCCAGGAGCAAGGCCATGTGTGGCCTGCACAGCAGGCCCTGCCTCACAGGGGACCCAAGGTGCCCCGGGGACCATGCTGCCCACTCCCCCCCCACCTTGGCCCAGGGACAAGCAGGCAAGGGAAGTGTCTGGCCACAGTGGGATCCCCTCATGGGTGGGAAAGGAGCCGGGACCAGACTGGTCCTCCCTGGGGTCCGCACACACACCTGTGGCTTGCAGCGCTATCCGTGGGAGCTGGTGGTGCCTCGCATGTGCAGGCATGCCCATGTGCGGCACTCCTCGGTGTGTCTGGGGTTGTGCCTGTGCCCTTGTGGCTAGCCTGCTTCTAGCCGTGGCAGGTGCTGGTAGGGCTCCCCTCCCCCAGGGCCGAACATGTGGGAACACCTCCCCGGCCCCGCCCCAGGGCCAGACGTGTGTGGCATCCCCTGAGTCTGGCAGCAGGATTCCACCCATGCTCTGGGGCTGCCTGCTGAGTCTGCGTGGTGCACACTAACGCTGCACATGGTTTCACATGCACGGACTGCAGCACAATGTGCAGCCCGAGCAGCCTGAGCAATGCTCGCACTCCACCCCTGGTGCTCCCACTTCCCCCACCCTGTGTGTGTGACAAACTGAGAGCACTCACCTGAAGATCCATCCCAGGTGTCAGACGAGACCTGGGAGAGATCCTGGCTGACAGGAACCGGCTCCAGGGACAGGGTGATGATGTCTGTCTCCTCCTCCTGCTCCTGCTGATCCTGGTCCTCTTCCTCCTCCTTCCTCCTCCTCGTGGGCAATGACAAGGGTCTCAAGATTGGAGTCCATGACAATGGGTGGGGAAATGGATTCCCCATCCCCCAAGATCTGGTGGAGCTCCTGGTAGTAGGGGCAGGTGTGGGGTCCTGCCCCTGTCCCTGAGCACAAGCTGCGCTCTCTGGCCCTGACGTATCCGTGATGGAACTCTTTCACCTTACTCCAGACCTAAGGTCTGGGGTGGGTGTCTGCACTCCACCAGGGACTAGGGCATGCACTCAAAGATGTCCGCGTTGTGGTGCTTGGAGTGGAGATCCTGCAATGTCTCCTCCTTCTCCCACATCTCAAGGAGGGACAGGATCTCTGCTCCTGTCCAGGAGGGTGCCTGCCTCTTGGTCCCCATGGGTGGGTCCAGGGATCCCTGGGGCTGCTCCCTGAGAGGGCCTGGGGAGTTTGGGGGAACATGTGGCTGTGCCATGGGTGATCAGGCCTATGGCAGGGAGAGCTGTGCGGTTAGGGTGCTGCTCCAAGGCTGGCTTCCTGCCACAAGGCTTGTCCAGGGTGCCTGCAGCTTTAAGAGGGTCCAGGAGACAGGAACTATAGAGTTGTGATTACTTTGGACGGAGTGGCCACCAGGGCACCTGTGTTATTTCCTGGAGGCCTCTTCTTTCAAAAGAAAACCTTCCTCCCCATCCACACATGCCTTTTTCCAAAAGACCTCTTTCGAAAAAGGCGCTCTTCCTCATAGAAAGAGGAGTACCGCTGTCGGAAAAACCCCTCTGTTCTTTTGATTTACTTTCAAAAGAACGCGATTGCAGTGTGGACGTAATTCAAGTTTTGTCAGAAAAACAGCTGTTTTTCCGACAAAACTCTGTAGTGTAGACATACCTTATGTGGCCCAGGAACTAAGAAATAGAAAGCATATTAGATCACTGATATATTATAGCATTTTGAAAAACAGGTCCTTTCAATCTACCACATTGAAAATATAGCAAAAATCATCTTTTTGGAGGATCACAAACAGCTCAAAGAAGAAAATCACATTAACTTATTTAAAAGTAAATCATAATTTTATAAACCACAATAACCTAATCTAAAAAAATACAAATCCAATATGTTCTGTGATGCCAATCCTGTGAATTGTTATAAAAATCATATTTATGCATCAGGGAGCATTAGAGAAATTTTATAAGGAACAGCTGTAAAAAATGTGCATGGAGAAAAGAATTCAAAAACAAAAGCAACACCCCAGTGAGGGAATAGATGTTCTGGCATATTGTCTTGAGATCCTCCAGAAGAAAATATTGCTTTTATTTGGTGTGGAGCCAGACTTATCATTTCAGGTTTTTTGCCAGCGTAACCCAATTGAAATTGGATTAAAGAATTACTGAATCATACTCTCTATATGTTAACAGGGTTATTATATATTTCATTTTAAATATTTTCTGTATATAAATAAGTTTCCAATTTAACTGTACCAAAAAGGAAAAAGGCAAAGTAATTTTGAAAAGAAATATATCGAACTATAATCAGTATTGCCAAACTCAAGTGTCAAAAAGCAAGAATCAGAGTTCACAAAAATCAGGAGATTTGTTTAAAATCTTTTGATAGTAAACAATAATTAATTTGGGGGTTTTTTTGTCTTCTGATTTTGAAGCCCTTAGGTTGCAGTCAGATGGCCTAGTTAAGCTTTTCTCTGTAACATGAGGAATAGAAATATATGTTTTTATTAAATAAAAACTGAGATTTTTTAGATAACGACTTCACTCCATGGGCTGGTGTTTTAAAATCAAGATTTGGCAACACCAGTGGATGGGGAAAATATTCTTATAAAACTACACTCAGTTCTCCTCTCCTCAGTACTATCATCCATGTTTTAAGAGGCCATGAGAAAAGTCAATCGGATTTTATTCAAATAATGCTGTTTTCCTTATGTGTAGTTTCCATTTAGTTAATCCATCAAACCAATGGTCCTTTATACAAACACACTTGCTGGAACAATTTATATAGCGTGGATGGTGACAGCCATTGAACCAAACTGTAAAATCTACATATGATGGAAACCACTTCAAGCCAGGCATCCCCAGTACCTCTAGATCAGTACTTATGCTTGTACGTTCCATGTGCCAATGCATTGATAATACTACTAAGTTTTTGGAATGTAACTGTAACTGCCACCAGGGGAATTTGAACCTGGGACTTCTAGAGCTTAGTATAGGGAGCCTCTATCCTCTGAGCTAAAAGCCAGCTGGAGCTGAGCCCATGCTGTCTCTTGGTCTTATCTGTTGCTGTGGTCTAGGTGCTTTGTCTACACTGTAGACAGTGTTTTGTCTACACTGGTGGGTTCTTGCGCAAGAATATCTTGCGCAAGCAAATGTCCACATTGGCCAGAACCGCATCGTAAGAATGCTGAGCTCTTGAGCAAGAAAGCGTCCACACTGGCGGGAAGCCCTTGCGCAAGAACGTGTCTCCGGAAGAAATTCGGCCATGTCAAGAGGTCACCAGCAGCGTCTGTGGGCATGTGCCGGACCCCCACTGGGAAACATACTTAAAGGGACTCCTGGACAGCCATTTCCCTGTGGCTGCATGCTCACACACCCTTTTTGAGGGAAAGAAAACCACAACAGCACCTGTCACCTCTGTTCCTGGCAAGTGCCCCGGGCACCCTCGCTGCCACCGTCACAGCCATGGAGCCGGAGGAGGACCCCAGCCAGCAACGACCCCTCATGGCCATGATAGAGGCTGTGGAGCTCCTCCACCAGGGAGTCACATTGCTCCAGCAGGAGCTGGAGAGTGGAGAGCAGGTGCAGGACCTCACCACAGCTGCAGCTGGGTTCGGGCACCCTCACCCCACCACTGACAGGCGCCTCTGGAGCTACGACACCAGTGGGAACTGGTGGGAGCGCCAGGTGCTGGGACAATGGGGCGACCAGCAATGGGTGCAGAACTTTCGGATGTGCAGGGGGACATTCCATGAACTCTGCACCTGGCTCACCCCTGCGCTCTGGAAGCAGGACACCCGCCTGTGCCCCACCATCCTCTCGTGGACAAGAGGGTTGCGATTGCCCTGTGGAAACTGGCCACCCCGGACAGCTACCGCTCCGTGGCGAACCAGTTCGGGGTGGGCAGGTCCACCGTCAGTGTGGTCGTCCGGCAGGTAAGGCCCTCCGTGGACCACGGGCTTGTCCTGGGGGAGGGAAGGGGCCAGACCGGGTGGGGGGAGGCTGTAGGGGCAGGGGGAAGCCCCACACCCAGGGGGTCACGCTGTCCCTCCTGCACACAGCCCCGCTGGTGGGGGGAAATCCCGGGGGGGCAGAGGGCCCTGGCCTGCATGGGGGGAGGGGCCATCAAAGGGAGGGTGAGCATACCCCAGGGGCCCATGTATGCACTGTGTCTCATTCAAAGGGGGTGGGAGAGAGGCCTCCATCCACAAGCTACTATTATCAGTCAGAAAATGCTTTAGCACCAGGCACTCGTATTTATTGGTATAGTTAAGGGTGGGCTTTTCACGAGCAAACAGGATTCAGCCTGTTGTGATCTCATTGAAGTCATGCCTCTGTAAATACCCATGGCAGCTTTCACAGGCACAAATAAATATATATATATACAATTCAAACTCTAATATACAATGACACAATGATAAAGTAAAAAACACACCCATTCCAATCCAAGAAATAAACACTTCCCAACTCACCCCACCCTTACAATGAGCTTTGATTTAAGATAAGTCTACTAGCAGTGAAGAGAAATTAAGTGCTGGGGAACATAAATACTTGTATGAACTAATATTCTTTTTACACAGGAGTTTTCACTCTATAGTAAAATTTCAGCCATTCTAAGCACCTCATCTCCTCTACCTGGCCCCTCACTAATCCACTTAGAGAACTGCAGTCCTGCATTCCAAGGTACAATTCATTTCCACCTTTTCTTTGCTCAGCTAGAGCAAAAAAGAGAGAAATTGCCACTATTATGATGGCATATGGTGATAAAAGAAATCCCGACTCACCTTGTATCTGCATAGGCTTCTCAATGGGGTAAAAACATATTTCCCCAGAGCCTTCCGCAGCTGAGAGAGCTCCCAGTACCTGTATGAGGGGAGAAGAGGCACTAGCTAACTTCCCTAAAATGAAGAAAGATCTTCTGCTATTCTTCTTACAGTGAAAATCTGTGCATAGTGAATAATTTTCATTGAAGAAACTGGACTCTGTGGGTATTCGAGTATTCCAAAATATGGATGTCTCTGCATTTCACACAGTGTTGGTGTCTATTTTACAAATCACATACAAAACCAAAGATATGTTAAAGGAATATTAAAGTCACTCCAAAGCTAGGAATTGAGAGAATTAAGACTGCCTGTACAACTCCCTTGTGTGTGTGCATTGTGGTAGTCTTTTCCTCCTCCTGTATAATGAAGCCATGCATAGAGATTTCCTCAATCTCTTCCAAATTTTCCCCCCATCCCCATGTCTTGCTGATTGCCCTTCTTATTAAACAGGCCAGCCTTGAACAAGATTATTATTCCAGGTCTTCAAGTGGAGCCCACCCATCAAGAAGGGTCTTCTTTTTGAATCTACCTCCCAATAGACAATCATCCTAAAACATTCTGCTCAACACCAACCCTTGAGTCTTCAATTGACCTTCATCATGTCACAGCTTTACTCTCCTCCAGGGACCAGAAGGATTCTACTGACAATCACCTGAGCTTTCACTTCTTGAAGTATTTTATGCAGTCAAGGGCAGTCATCCTTGATCAATTGTAATGGAAATGTAGCAGTATCATTCATCCAAACAAGCAGCACAACCCATAGATTTTTTTCCTCACGTCCAATAGGCTCCACTTCAGCCTCATGTCAACATCTCATATCCCTGCTCCTGACAGACAGCACACTCTTTATGGGTCCTATATGTGCCTAACACTACATACTCCATCCACTGTATCAAATGCTCCAATTACTACACTCCTGAGTGAACTCAGTAAAGCACATTACGGGCTCACATCACTTTTTTAAAAGTCTGCACTCCAAGCAGTCAGCAGTTAGTTTACACGATTTAACATAGAAGGTAGACATTTTTGCAGAGCAAAGCTGTTCCTCCCTGCCCCAGCCCCACGTTAGCTGTGTGTGGATTTGAAACTGCTTTAATGGCAAGATGCAAAAATATAAGCATATGCCCTTTATTCAGATATCTGTGCTCAGTGTCCCTCAACCAGACAAAAAGGATGAATATTAAAGGTTAAGCATTAGAGTCACTTTTTTTCTTTTTAGAGCCCATGAAATCATTATGAAGTAGAGCAGAGAATGCTTTGGCATTTGGGGCAAGCATAGATGCCAAAGAAACCTTGGTGAATGTGGAGGCTGACACAAGGGAGGGACCGATTTGTTTTATTTATTTTTAAAGCACTTGAAGACATACAGTAAAATGGAGATCTAGGGTTCATATTTACATGTATATTTATATATGTAATTTCATAATAACCTGTCAAGCTATTTCTGGTATATTGGTGCTAGTTTATTCAGAAGGCTATTCTTAAGAATCCATAAAGCACATGCATTGGAAAAAAATATTATTATAATGCTTTGTTGACTTTCTTTCTCCAAGTCTCCTATATACTCAAAAATGTGTTGAGAATTTGTTCTGCTTCTTTCTTCATCTCTGAAATATCTTGCTTGTGCAAATACTGACAGGGCTATGGGAACAGTTTATGTTCCATAATGGTGAGATAACAGGGGTGTTGGATCTGCTACTATCTGCTCTTACATAAGTGCCTTTGATGTACATTTAGTCACCCTTCATTTAAATGCTTTTAACACAGAGAACATGGATTTCCTGCACCTCCTGGCCCTTGTGAATGCTCTCCTCTGTCATGATTAATCACTTGTAGAAGGAAGGAGTTAAAGCTTGGGCCATTTTTCTTTGTCCCTCAGATACCTGGGAATTGGAACAATAATCAAAATCCCTCTGCACAACTTGCATTTTGGGGGTCTGCCTGGCTGGCTTAAGTAGTGCTGGTATGGAAAGTTAATTTTGCATCTGAAAAGGCTAGTGACATTTTCTTATGTAAAAGCTTAGATTTTGGAGTGCAATGCTGTATCTAGGAATTAAATTTGTAGCATATTTAATGATTGCAGAAATATGGGAATGCAGTTGGGTCTACCAGTAGTGCGCCATACTATGAACTGGTCTGCTACTCTACAGTTAGTGGGGTAATGTGTCTGGGGTATGGATGGTATGTGATAGGCATCAGTATAAGAAAATTTAGTGATACATGAATTTTAATATTTTAAATAATGTTATTATTATTCCTAATAGTTTTATAGTAAATATCTTTTTGGTGTATTTGATAACCTAATAAGATGAAGTGAAAGAAGAGAAATTATTGCTCCCCATTTTAAAGATGGCAAACTGAAAGAGAGAGATAGCCTGCTCAGGGCCACATAGGAAGTGTATGGTACAGCAAATGAACCCAGAATCTTCTTGAGTGCCAGAGCAGCACCTGAACCACAGTCCCATCCATCTTGCCGTGCATGTAGCTAGCTCTCACTGAAGATCAATCATTTTGCCCAATTAGAAAGAACCCTTGAAGTTGACGGAGATATCAGTTATCAAAAAGGGACATACACACAGTCTAGAGCTTATAGTGTCTTAGTATACTCGGGAAAACAATGAGTTTGAAAGTTGCTGGAAAACTTGTCTTCACAGATTAATCTCGAGTGCCAATAATGAAGAAACATGTTTCACTGCCATTCTGCATCCTGCTCTGAATCACTCCAGAAGATGTTGGCAGGAAATCTGTATCATCACCCGAGATTTATACAACTAACAGGATACATGTTTTGTTGTTTATGCATATTTCAGGAGAACCTTACATTCTAAATATAGCAAAGAACATCTCTCTCTCTCGAGACAGCCACGTGCATTCTGGTCTAGATTCAATATATACAAGATCAGAATCTCTTTCACCTCAGGGCGGAGGAGAAAGAATAATGATCTTTACATTATAATATCTAGAATCTTTAAAAGGGAAGGTGGTAAATACTCCCTGGTGGTTCAATTCATGGACAACAGCTTCATTTGGATCCTAATGTTCCACCATTCAGGTTTCAGGTGGCTTGATTTTTTTGTATGTCAATCAACACTCAATGACTATTGCTCATTTGGTTACCTTCCTTAGTCCAGGATGCATGTACACATCTACTGACTACCTATGCTTGTTTTAAACAGGGAAGGCAAGATAGTGACTAGTCATTTTGGGAGAGAGGAAGAATCAGCAAGAATCCCAAAAGGCAGAGTTTATTCAGGAAACAAAAGGGCTACATAAGACTACAGGTTGAACCTCTCTAGTTCGGGACCCTCAGGATCATTTGCCCAACCATGGGAGGTCAATGTTGTCTAGCAGCATTACCAACACTTCCACTCCTTACTGGGCTCTTAAAAGACATTTAGGGATAAATTAGAACTAAATAACAGCACAGAACACTGAGAACCAGGACTGGTGGCTGTAAACAAACTTTTTGGGACCACAAGAAACTTGGCCACACCCGTAGTAAGGGGACATCCAGCTAACTAAAATCACGCTGGATCAGAGAGTGTGGGGCTAGAAAGGTTCAACCAGTAGCACCACCTGCCTTTCCAAAGGGGAAGATACATAATCCATTCACCTCAATAGCCAGTGGAGCTGGTTCAGATATTCTGGTTATATGCAGAGGACAATATTCGATAAAAAGTATGTAAGGATGTTCCAGCATTTACATTCTCCCTGACATTCCACAATTCCTCCAGGGTTTCCCTCATGGTGATGCATCTCCGGACTGTTCTCAAGGTGGGGGTGTTATTTAAATGTACAATGAGACCCAAAAATCATTTTCCTTGCTTACTCAAAACAGTCCACATCTTCTGTATAGGATCAAAACTTGCTATCTTCCTGGTATTTTGGCTTATTTGCAAAGAAGCCTACAAATCAAGGGAATGCACAGTTTGAGCCCAAATCCTGTGTTCAGGCTTTTGCTGCTACAGGCTGTCCTCACTATAAGTCCAAGATATGTTCCAAAAAACTTGGACTTATAGTGAAATAACTTAAAGCGGGGAATTTTTTTTCCCATGTCTGACTTCCATTTATCCAAATTGAGGTTTTTTTGCACAACTTAAGAGCAGGGAATTGGAGAACTTATAACACATCAGTTCCTACAAGCATCAATGACTTTAATGCAGAACAGATGTATACCAGGGCGACTTATAGCGGGGATGCCCTGTATTAGGGTTTCCCTCTAAGCAGTATGCAGCTTAGGCATGTCTCATCACAAAGCAACTTTCCCCTGTTATCCAAGGTAGAGATAAGGCCCTCAAAGCAGTAATTAACCAAGTTGTTTACAGTGGCATGGAAACATTTTAAAGAGTGCAGAAATCCACTTTTCTTATCCCAACCTCCCCCTGACATCTTCTGTTGACACGACAGCCTCCCAGATTCTAGGCCAGAAGCCCTGGGGTACTGCAGCACACCCCACACTGCTAGTTCCTAGGCCTATATTCATTTAGTATAAAAAATGATCAATTACTGCTAAAAGGCGAGTCTGCAGGAGAACAGCAGCTGAGTATTACAAGCCCTAAAGAGTGTGCAGATGAAAATATAAATAGGTGGATAATGCTGCTGGACTAGAGCAATGAATATATACAGGGCCATCCCTAGGGGAATGTGAGGCCCAGGGCAACTCCCCTGCCACAGGTCCTGCCCTCACCCTGCCTCTGCTCCACCACAACCCACTCCACCTCTTCCCCAAACCTTTCCCTTGCTCTGACCATGCCCCACCTCTACTCTGTGCCTTTTCCCCCTCCGCTGAGCAACGTGGCCAGAGGATTACAGTGCCTGGTGCTGGGCAGCAACAGGGATTGCCTCCCCTTCCCACTCTCAGCGAGGCTACTTGCGAAGTAAGGTAACTATGCAACATAGAAGTGGATGATCTAGTTCTAGACCCCCACATGAGTAAAGCACTTGATGAGATGCTTGATCTCCATTTACTTCAGTGGGACTTAAGCACATGTTTGATTGCTTTATTGAACTGGAGCCTTAATTTTGAGATATTCCTTGGAAAGTAGAAAGCACCTAGTTTCTTCTGGAAACACGGATCCATACTTGTGCCTTCTGGTTTGAATGTTTTGATCTCTATCACCATAAAACTCCTTGGCAACTCAACATATGGAAACAGAGGTAAAGTTATAAAATGTCTATAAAGTGAAACCTGAAGACAATGGAAAAAAATGTAGTCCAAGTTAATGCACTTTAATGAATTATTCACCTTAAATAACAAATGAAAAAGGCAAAACAGCCTTCAAGCATACTTGATACAAGACATTTAAATAATCTCTAACTTTTTTTATGAAAGGGTGGGATTTCAGCCAATTTCTCTCTGCCTTTTTAATCATCCAGATAGCTAAATGCCTAAATAGTTTTCCTCTGTAGTTTGTGTAAGCTCATTTTAATAAACTGTATCTCTTATTCTGGGCAACTTCCTTGTGCAAGAGGCCTCTCAACAGGGAATATTGTGAGTTACAGATTTGCTATTGCAGCTTCCCTAGGGGACCCTGTAAGGGAATAATGAAATGGGTAAAGGTTTCAAAGCACCTAAATGACATAGGATCCCATTGACTTTAGTAAGCTATGGAGTTCTAAGTACTTAAATCACCTTTATAAATGGGACTAGGGATCTTAAGTCACGTGGGCAGTTGTATCCAATATCTTAGTTTAAAGCGGGTTATTAACACCTGTTTTTGTAAAAATGCAAAATAAGATTTAGTATGTGTTAAATTCCATGTGGGGCAATGTTCTCTTACAACTAGTATTGGCTCTTCACTCTCTCTGTTCGCTATTTTTCAGAATCATAAATGATTTAAGAATAAAATCAGCTTTAAAAACAATATAATCCAGGCTACATGCTATTCTCTAGATTACTTACAGCTACTGGGACAAATTCAACTTTACCATCAGCTGCTACAACTTCACAGGTTCCACTGAAATTGCACCTACTAACACAACTGGAAAACTCGAGTTTTTAAATGAGTACATTTTGCTTGACTGCATGGTTGCATTTGTGTTAAATTAAATAAATAAATAAATAAATAAATACACACATCAGATAATATCAAGAGTGTCTAAATTTAACCTCTGTGTACGCTGGCATTTTAAACTTTTCCTATCCTGCATCTGCGCTTTTCTACATCAGAAGGTTTTTATGCCACAGGTTTGTTAGCATTCACTCACTCACCATTATTTTATTTATGGAGTCATTAATGAACCTGAGGAGAAATTGCCCATTTTTGCCTTTCTGTACACCCAGTGAAGAGGGAATTGCAATACTTAAGTCTTACATTTATGATATGAAAATACTGTTGCAGGCTCACATAGAGATAAATAAGGATTAAGACACACTGAATGAAGTTCATTCTCAGGAAAGGTACTGGACAACTTCCCTACACATTATTGAAATCTCACTTAAAGTGTCTGAATGAATCCCTTCAGTAACTGGTGAGAGTGAGTACACTCAAAATAGCCTCATCAAAAAAATTGTCTGTCTTTCCAGAACTGTAGATGTAGGAGTGCCAATGTATCCAGCATGAAGTAGCATTTAAGCTGGCATTATCAGGTCATGGCTAAGATTAGTAAGGTCCACAGGGCAAGAGATGTAATTCCAGAAGAGTGGCATACTGATTATTTCACACCCTATGCTTGAAAATAGCCTCACCAAAAACTACAAATGTACTTTACTCTTAATTTCTATTTTCTCTTTGCCTATGTAGCTAAATATTAGTTACTTCCATATTTAATACTAGAAGATCCTTCAGTGCAGGGGGTTGGGAGTGTGTGGGGTGCAGGACTTAGGGCAGGGGTTTGAGGATGTGGAAGGCTCAGGGCAAGAGGCTGGAGGTGTGGGCATGCTGGAGTCAGGATTGAGGGGTGAGGAGGGCCAGGGGGCCGTGGGTAAGGAAGGTGCAGGAGCCAGTGGCCACTATGCTGCCCGGGTGGCGGCTCCCTGGGGCTGGCTCTGGCAGGGGGGCACAGTGGCCAGGGGTGGGGCAGGAAGTTTACCTCCACCCCTGTCACTTGCTGTCCCCATGGGGTTATAGCTGTCTTGCTTCCCATCTCTGGGCCCTTGTTACCCCCTTGTTGTCATTACATAGTATAACTGTACCTGCAAACACAGCCCTCCCTTTCTGAGTTATGAAAAATAATCACATTCCAGACGCATCCATTGTCTTGGCACAACCAAACCCTGACCTTGCTTTAAGTTATGATAAGAGGAAGCTGCATACCAAATTAGGTGGTCCTAGCTCTTACCCTTTAGAAAGAGTTCTTAGAGGTTTTCAGGTATCTAAAAGGGTGTCACAAGGAGGAGGGAGAAAACTTGTTCTTCCTGGCCTCTGAGGATAGAACAAGAAGCAATGGGCTTAAACTGCAGCAAGGGAGGTTTAGGTTGGACATTAGAAAAAACTTCCTAACTGTCAGGGTGGTTGTACACTGGAACAAATTACCTTGGGAGGTTGTGGAATCTCCATCTCTGGAGATATTTAAGACTAGGTTAGATAAATGTCTATCTGGGATGGTCTAGACAGTATTTGGTCCTGCCATGAGGGCAGGGGACTGGACTCGATGACCTCTCGAGGTCCCTTCCAGTCCTAGCATTCTATGATTCTATGAAATGGATGGACAGACAGACTCACTTACTCGCTCCCAGACAAACAAACTCTCTCAAATATATAGTAGATTTTAATTGTCACTGGTAAAAGTGTTTTCCCCCAAAAGGCATATGTAGTATTGTCCTAATTTTCCTTTATGGATATGGACTGAAAGTCATCCTCATGCAGAAGGTTTTGACAATGCTCTTAAACACTAGAGCCATCCATGCATAAATATGAGTCCTCGTCCTTTGCACATTATGCATGGTATTGCTGTCCTTTTGTCATAATGTCTCTACATATGTATTCCATTGTTTCTGTTCTCTGTTCCATTTTTAAATCTGATTTTGCAACTGATTTTTTTCTCTCCTGTTTCTTTCGTGGTCTCTAATAAGACAATGAAAGATTTCCTAAATCATCAAAGTGGAGTTAAGCTGGTTTTGTGTGGGTTTGAAATGAAGCCAAAGAAGTTTGCTGATCTCTAGTTATACTAATAATTATGTTAAGACATGATACAGCATAGTACAAGATGATGATGGTAAACAGAACCTAGGGAAAAAACTAAGTTAGGATTATTACTGGGCATCAAATTTTAAGACTGGTCTGGCTAATTTTGGCAGACACTGACCCAATACATAATTTATCTGTATTCTCTTTGAAAACTTCCTAGGCTCATTTTAAAAACTATATTTGGATTGGATTATTATTTCCCAGAATAAGGAAACCAGCCTTTTCCTCTCCATCCCAGCCTAAATCAACTGTTGCCTCAGTCCTACAATCCAATCCCTTTTGGCCTCCATGTCTGACCTTGTTTCCTCAGTCCACTCAAAATGTCTTTTTTGCCCACTCTTAAGATGACAAATACTAGTTTAAACATCATTTTTGTGGATAAATTTACCCCAAAATGCTACACTGACAAATGCCTAATCTACTGAGTTTACCTCAGTCCAGCTTCAACATCAGCACAAGTTATTCCTCTTAAGTCAACCCATATTTAAATACCTGCTTAAGTACATTAGTGTTGTCAGGGGACATAATCCTGCAAAAATATTTGTAACTGTAGCAGACATTTTAGAAAAAGAAGCCCCAAAGTAGAAGATGGGTTTGCTTTGCACAACATAGGTAAGACATAAACACCAGAAAAATGACACTCCACATTAAAGTTCATTTTCAGGGTTGAGGTGGGAAATTCCAAAAAGCCATAGAAGGATAGGTACACAGCTATTGGAATTCAATGGGTGATAAGCACCTAATTCCTTTGGGTTTTTGTGAGCATCCAAGTCTAACAACCCCCACAAAAGTTTCTTGAGAGGTTAGTTAGGTAATGTCTATTACCAGACTAAATATGAATAAATATAAAGATTGACATGAACAGACAATAACAAAGGAGAGTAACAAGTGAAAATTGATCTGTTGATTTAAAAAAAATGTTGCATTTGCTTTTACAAAATGACTAAAGGTTAAGAAAATAAAAATAAATGTTTCACTATAAGATGTATTGCTGTCCCTGAGGGGAAGAAAGAGTTTCCTCCCATTTTATTTGTTGAAAAAGTAGATCAACAATCTTCTTAATACAAAATCTGATGCTGCCTGCAAAGAAGCCTAAGAGAGTGCACCAATTTCACAGAGGAAAATATAGGAAGAATGAATTATCAAGCATCTTAGGAGTTAAAATCTGGCATTTCTGAGTGTGAGAATGATGGGAGTGAGATTCAAAGCGAAACCGTTCAACATCTCAGTCGTTCAGGTGTATGCACCTACGTCAGACAGCACGGAGGAAGAGATCGAGCTATTCTACAAAGATTTGACAAAGATGCTGGAAGAGATACCAAAGAGAGATGTGTTGATCATCGGAGGAGACTGGAATGCAAAGGTCGGAATAGATAACGAAGGTTGGGAGAAATTCATGGGAAAATTTGGATATGGATATGCCCTGGCTGGGGCAGGTCCAGGTTTGTCTTCCCCCTACACTCCCCAGCAGAGTGAGGAATGCAGGAAACTGTACACTTTCCCTTTTCTCCCTGATGAAGGAGAACAGCCAGCAATATTCCTGTATGAATTGGGGAGGGGGAGAGCTTCAGTCTCCACACCATCTCTAAAGTGCATGAGGAGATGGGAGTCTCAGGGCTAGAGCAGTTCTGGATGGAGGGAGGTGTTCTAGCCAGCCCCTTTTACCTACCTGTTGATTATGCCTCTTTTGTGTATGTTTTTCTGAGAAGCAATTCCATTTTCCAGGCACATCCCACAAACCCTTACTTTCCTTTAAATTATGAAAGCAAGAAGATGTATACCGAATGTAGTGGTCCTAGCTCTTATGTTTAAAAGGAGTTTCTTAAAGAAACAGACAGACAAACTGTTCATAATGACAACAGCACCTCCTTTATCAGCCTCTTTGATTATAATGTCAGAGTTTTTTCTGAGGCTGTGAATGGCATTGAGTTCTGCACGACTGAGGTTATGAGGCAAGTGATGCTGTTTTTCCACAATTTCTGCCTGTGCCTGAATGCTAGCCAAGTACAAAAGCAGTTTCTCCTCTCTTGGTGTTCACATCTCCACAGCTTCTAGAAGTGGGCCTCACCCTCCTTGACTGAATTAACCAATTAACCTCATTATCTCTAGCCTTATTCTGTCCTGCATATTTATACCTGCCTCTGGAAATTTCCACTACATGCATGTGACAAAGTGGGTCTTTGCCCACAAAAGCTTATGCTCCAATACATCTGTTAGTCTATAAGGTGCCATTATATAAGTATTCCTGAACAATCTAGGGCTGAAATAATTTTGTGAGACTCCCGATTAACCAACTAGGAAATTAAGATGTACAAAACGAAAAAGCCCTTCCCTTTCCTGCAGCAAATGGCAGCTTTTGCTAAAGTAGGTGCCATTAAAAATGGTCATCGACCATACCACAGTGTCAACATTTGCTGTGGTATTTGAACTATTTCCTGTACCTAGAACAGAAAATAAATATTCAGCATATTTAGCTGTTGTAGATGGTACTATACAGGTCAAGTATTTAATAGAAGCCATTTTACGATGTTTCTTCAGCAGAAGGGCAGATGTGTGACCCTTTCTGAGAGGAATATCATCAATGTTTTTCTGAAGTCATCCACTAAAAAATACCTGAAGAATAGTCATTACTCTCCTCCCAGAGACCAACTTTAAGATCACTTTGGCTACCTTACATCTCACAGTGATCTTGGTTAATTAGGTATTCTTTCTTTGATGTAGGGATGCAATAGTACAGTCAATTAACAGATTAATCGATAAGCAAAAGCTTATAGATTAATGCTATAGACTATATACATTTCTTCCCCTACCCCCCACCAGTACATTTTTTAGCAGGCTGGCCAGCAGCTGGCTCAGTCCTGGCTTGCCCTAGGTCCATGACCTACCCCCACTGTGGCTCTGCATTTAATATGTATTAGGAGTTAGGCAGGCAGGCAGCCCAGCTCAGTTGTGGCCTGAGCTGGGTTCAGGAGCTCAGACCCCCCCGGACAGGGGCTGCTGTCACCCCACACTGCTGCCTCTGTATCAGAGGCAACAGCGTGGGGTGACAGGCAGCCAGTCCGTGATGGGAACTGTCTTTTAAACTGGCTCCCCTTGTGGACCAGCTCCCACCTGGCACCCCACGCTGCTGCCTCTGATACAGAGGCAGCAGCATGGAGTGGCAGGGTGCTCCTTGGGAGTGGGGCTGGAGTACACTGGCTGCTGGCCCTGCACCCAGGGACTATAGAATAGTCAAGTAACCAATAAGAATTCATGAGGTTAATCGACAATTCAATTAAATGATATTTAACCCCCCTACTTTGATGCAAGCATCAAAAATAAGAAAGCATTTTCCATAAGAGTTATTTTCTGAGAACCATCTAGAAATGAACTGTTGTAAAATGTGAATAACCTCTAAATAATCCCAAAAATGTTATGGACCGACTATTTTTTTTGAGCTAACTTTAAATTATTTAAACAACAATATTGTTGGCCATTGTTTATACAGACTTAGTGGAGTGGAAAAGAAAAATGTACAGTACTTTTTGCAACCAAAAATGTACATTCAAATACTTTCAATAATTGTTGAAAAATAGACTGTGTACTAAATAAATATAATCCATATTGCAAGTTGTCAAATCTCTGTATTCTCAGAAGAATTATAAAAACAGAGTGCAGCTGGGATGTTTGAATTTTTTGTGGGAAAAAGAACGCTCTAATTTCAATAGCTTATGTCTTTCTGAACCCCTTAGATGATTTATGTTAAAGATGAAGCTTAGCCTGAAGTTAGGTGGGTTCAAGTAGCTCTATGAAATCCTGCCAAGCAAAGCAGAGATAATTCTATAACTTCTTAATGTCCTGGTTTCATTTTCTTCAAATGCAATGAAAAATAATATAGCTAGGCTGTACATGCACATATACACACATACAATGTCTCCTTACCATCTACTCTATGTGAGTACATCTACACTAATGTTATTCCGAAATAACAAAGAGCATGTCTACACTTCAAGCCTTTATCCTGAAATAATGTTGACCTGGAGGACTTTTTACTCTGGGTCCTGTAACCCTCATTTCACGAGGAATAAGAAAAGTTGAAGGAAGAGTGTTCTTCCTTCAACTTCCTGCTGCGTAGACAGTTCCAAAAGCCACATTAAGCTATTTCAACTTCAGCTACGCACTTGACATAGCTGAAGTTGTGTTGCTTAATTCGACTTTAGCCCTGTTGTGTAGACGTGCCCTGTGACAGTATCTTATACAGCTCAAGATTACCCCTCATTATATTCATATCTCAAGGAAGAAGAAAACAAATCCTGATTCCATTTGTAATCAAAACCATTATCCTCACAATGGAAGTTTCACCTTTCTTCCACCCAGAAACATTTGTTGGAAGACAGGAAACTTCCTTGGGACAAATAGCTTATTTTGGCACATTCTATAAGGACTCCCTGTGGCAGGGCAAACAGAAGTGGAGACTTCATTAAACAATTATTCAAAACCCACACCAGTATCACATGGACTAAATAGCTCTTTCTGCAGCCACAAATTCACCTTATTTTATTTTTGCTGGTAAATTCCAGCTTCAGATGTGCCACATCCATTTAACTCTTTATAGACGTGCTCACTAGTACCACATTGCATATCTTCCTGCACCCTCTGCCATTTGCAATATACATGTGAGAAAACAACACATTGAACACTAAAGGAAAGACTATACTGAATTGCCAAGCTCTTCTGACCCTGAGTAGATGAAGACTTTTGCCTTTCGAATCTTTCACATCTGGGTTCAGATTCTCATTCTTCTCAGCCTTCTGACTAATCTCCCAATACCTCTCACATTACTCCAAGGGGCTGATCCTACCTCTACCAAAGTCAATGGGAGTTCCACTAATGACTTCAGAATCAGGCCTCCCATCATTTTGGACTCTACCTTGTCTGTTTTGACTACTTATTCAATCCTTTAATCTGTTCCCTTTCCTGATTATTCCAGCTGTGTCAAACAAACCCACAAAATAGCCCTCTCAGAGTTGCTTCCTCAGCACCCTTCACCTTTGCTTCCTTACCCCTCTCGGAGGCCACTTGTGAATCAAAACTGCATTCCAACCCAAACTTTCACAATGTCTCAGAACCACTATAAATGGAGATAAGGTCAAACAAGTTCACTTCTTTACAACCAACAACATGTCTTGTTCAGTCTGAATATCCTTCATAGTGAAGCTTATCTTATCCTAGGTCTCCCATTTTCAGTTGTTTAAATAAACACCTCAGCTGTGTCATCAGCAATTAAGAGTATATATTATACAATGATTGCCATGGGAGGAATAGTTTAGTTAGTTTTATTAACATTTATAACTGCTTCTTAAGTGGTAGAAAAAGGATTTATGCATGAGCAGGATTCAAACAGAAAGCTTATGTGACCTCAGACTTGAGGGAAAAAATTGTCTAGCTTTTGATGAAGAACGTAGCAAACACATGACCCATGGCTGATCTTTTGCAATGCCAGTCAATACTCTCTTCTCAACTTGACACAGTACCATTAAAAGCAGTTCTCTGTTAGTAGCCCTCTAGGCTGTTCTTTTTCCATCCTGAAGCATTTGTATCCAAACCACATTGCTAGCATTTTTTGTGGGAATCTCATCTTGAACTCTGCTGACTGTGTTCTTGAAATACCATGGGGTAAGTACTGAAAAACATTTATTAATATTCATCTTTGATCTCCCTTTTTAGAGTTTACTTTCCATTTCTTGTCAAGCAATCAAGCTTACAGGCAGGAATGTTGCAGACATGGGTAACTAAGTGAGTATTGAAGTATAGTCATTGAAAGCAAATTTTGAATTCATAATTACAATAATTTATTCTAGAAACAGTTTGAGCGGTTATGCTCATGAAGTCAAGGAACAGACTCATACCTAGCTTCTGTGTCATCACTTCAGTTTGCCTTCTCAATTTCAAATATAAATCCTTGTAGTGGTACACACAGGAAACACGGCACAACCAACACATTGGCTGACACACATTCACAAAACAACATTTTTAGAATAATTGGTCACAGATGCTTCAAAACAGAAAAAAAGGTTACTTGTAACAAATAACTTATTCACTATGAATGTTTCCATCAACGTTTTGCTGAAATCTCTATACAGTATATTATGTCCACAGCTAACTTTTCTTTTCTCAAACTGCTTCTCATATAAAAAAATAATACCAGCTTAATTTCTCCTCATACGCTGTGTATGAAACCATGCAATTCACTACCAATTTTATTTTCTTCAAGGTGAATTTACTTACCATCTTATTATATGCTCTATTATTTTACACATGCTACTGAGATGAGACTCTGTTTGTTCTCTCAAAGTTATAAGAACATAAGAACGGCCATACTGGGTCAGACCCAGGGTCCATCTATCCCAGTATCCTGTCTGCTGACAGTGGCCAATACCAAATGCCCCAGAGGGAGGGAACACAACAGGTAATCCTCATGTGATCCCTCCCCTGTCACTCATTTCCAGACAAACAGAGGCTAGGGACACTATTCCTACCCATCCTGGCTAACAGCCATTGATGGATCTAACCTCCCATGAATCTATCAAGCTCTTTTTTGAACCCTGTTAAAGTTCTAGCCTTTACCACATCCTCTGGCAAGGATTTCCAGAGGTTGACTGTGTGCTGAGTGAAGAAAACCTTCCGTTTGTTTGTTTTAAACCTGCTGCCTATTAATTTCATTTGGTGATCCCTAGTCACCATTTAGTAACTAGACTAAGAGAATAAAATTAGGACAAAGCTCTGAGGGTACAACTAGACTACACGGATCTTTCAAAAGAAGCTTTTTCAAAAGAGCTCTTTCGAAAAACCTCTTTCGAAAGAGATTTAGACAACCACAAGTGTTTCGAAAAAGCGATCTGCTTTTTCGAAAGAGAGCACCCAGGCAATCTGGATGCTCTCTTTCGAAAAAGCCCTGTTTGCATTCAAGAACGCCTTTTTTTCGAAAGAGCTCTTTCAAAAAAAAATGTTCTTCCTGGTAAAAGTAGGTTTACCAATTTCAAAAAAAAAACCCCACCGCGTTCTTTAGATTTAATTTCAAAAGAACACAGTGGCAATCTAGATGCAGGTGAAGTTTTTTCGAAAAAAAAGGCCACTCAGTAGTCTAGACACACTGTGAAAGAGGACTGTATGGATATTTGAGTGAGATTATGTATCATATGCTTTGCTATAAAATTATAGTGTAAGATCTTCATCCTGTCATTCCTGGTAAAGGTTACAAAAAGGACTTTAAAGCCTTTTATCCAGCAAAAGATGTCTCCAATGCAGGCATGAGAGAGGAGAGCAGTAAGGTTGCCTTACAAGCCCTGATGTCTGGAATGGAATGGGTTTGCCTTAATTTGGACTAGCTGTAGGAGGGACATGTCATGCCTCTGGAATAACCAGGGGAGATTGCTGAGAGTTAAAACTGTTTCAGTCCTTGGAGGAGCCCAGGAGTCTGAGGGTCTAGAAAAGTAGCTTAAAGGTCTCATATCCATGACCTGAGAGGTCTGCGCTGCATCTCTGACAATCTCCATGACTTGTGCACGGATATAAAGGATATGTAATGTACAGCAATAGCAGAGTATACATTTAGTTTTGAGTCATCTACCAGGGCAGCATTCTACTTTTCAAAGACCAGCAGAAACTAATTAGAGCAAATATATGTATGTAGCTATGTCTTGTATGTTTTTGTGTAGTTTGTAAACAGTTATTTGGGAGCCAGGTTTGCATATATGGATTCTTCACAAAGTTACTGTTGTATTAAAAAAGCCAAATGACAATACCATGGGATTGGTCAACATTAGTTTAATTCTGCTCCCACTAAAGTCAGTAAATGTTTTACCAGAAAATACAATAGAGCTGTATGTCACAGTGGGTTAGTAAGCATTTTGAGATTTGGATTCACTTGGAAGTGGGAGGAATTTAGTAGGCCTTTGTTATGCAGTCTTAAGTGAAAATTCATGAAAATTTAACTATGCTATACCTGAATTTAGATGAAGCTGAAAACTAAGCATGCAACTGTAGCAGTATGCAACTGTAGAGTTAAAGATACATCACCGCCACCACCCAATTCTAGCCAATGGTAGGGCCAATTGTTTGTGGGTATAAATATCATATGTTACAACTATTATTTTCCTTTTACAAATTAGTTGTATATGGATGACAGGCCTGATTGTATCAACTCAGACTACAAAGTAATCCAGCTGGAGTTCAGTTCTTTGTTTATCTGAAAAAGCACCTTCTAAGTTACTGATTGTGAAATAATTCAATTAGTGGCATCCTTGTTTACATCCGAGAAGTATACAATTTATATTTTGAGAACTAGTAACTGTGATTTCCAAGCAAAAATTGAAGTCTATTTAGATATTTTTCCATTCTGAAGTTTCTGTTCATCTTGACATTTATTATAGAAAACCAGAGAGATGCATGAGTGCTCAGAGAGCCCTCCTCTGCACAAAATTATTCCCTTCCATTGTGCAAATGCCTTCAGAGAATGAAAGCTACATTCTATATTTACACGTTTCTCTACTCACTGTTAAAAGACATGAAACACAAAGTGTTTGTTTTACAAGGTTTGGTCTTTTTTATCATCCAGTTTGCAATGCTGTAGGGTATCTTGATTTGCCTCTGGCTGTTGAAAAAAATGATCAAAACTACCCTATCATAATTTACCAAAAAATCAAATGTAAACTTATTAAATTGTTCACTAGATCAGATTAACCCACTGCTAAAAAGTTTAGGGCTTTGACAACAAGAATGTGGCATTCAGATAGTTTTAAACTGAATGTTATCTACTGGAGTGAAGGATTCTGATTAGCCAGGAATGTAGTTTCAATTCCAGGGATGATTTTGAAAATATTTTATGGAACTTTCAGAGATGGGCAAAACCTTGAGCACTAAGGAAGAAAGCTCCTTGTAAAAGAGAAAAAAAAATAGAAAAGATCCCCTAATCTCTTGTCTCTGGAAAACTTCATTTAAGCAAATGGAGAATTTAAACATCAGAAAAGATGAGGGCAGCAAAAACAAATGATAAAAGGCTTAAGCATTATCCTGATGGCCATTTCTGCAGAACCCCTTGAAGCCTGACATTGCCAAGAGAACAGATAAGCCACAGATAGAAAAAGTCATACATTGTTTGAGTTACAAAAGCACAATATAAGTATGAACAGACACTAACCTCTATATAGAAAAAAACAATGGAGATAGATGTAGAGCAGTGGTTTTCAAACTTTTTTTTCTCATGACCCAGTTAAAGGAAAGTGTTCTTGCCCATGACCCAACATAATATGACTAGAGTGTGGGCTCCCAGGTGGGGCTGATGATGAGGGCTTTGGGGAGTAGAAGGGGGTTCTGGCTTGTGGGGGCAGGGAGTATCAGATCTGGAGTAGAAGGGGCTTACCTTTAACAGCTCCTACTTAGTGATGCAGTGGGAGTGCCAAGGCAGGCTTCCTGCCCCTCCTGACACTGCAGACCATGCTGACCCCAGAAGCAGCCAGCAGTAGTGAGAGTGCAGAGTTAGTGTTCAGGGCAGGGGCAGTGTGCAGAGCCCTCTCCCTCTAGGAACCGAGTATGTTGCTGGCTGCTTCTGGGGCACAGCACAGTCTGCTGTGCCAAGACAGGCAGGAAGACTGCCTTACCACCCCCAATGGTCACCTGATTAGCCTGCAGCAAGGAGACCCAGTGCCTGACATTCCACTACCCAGTACTGGTTCATGACCTGCAGTTTGAAAACCACTGATGCAGAGCATATTTGACTCCTTGTTAATAAACTATAGAATGACTCAAAGCCTCTTCCTGATTGACTCCAGAATGCCTCAATAGTCCCTTTTTGCACTTTCATGAGGCCTCACTACTATTCCTCTGTAGTCCAGTTACTGGAGGATTATACAAAACAAACTCATTAGTTACCTGCCACACTCCAATAATTAAAATCATAGTTGATAACACAGTAAAATAAAATGTGGGTATTCTCATCCAGTTTGTTTCCTTAAATATTTTGACCTAAGACAGAGGAAATAAATTTCTCTGACAGATTATGTTATCCACTAAAGCTTTCCTGTAATTAAACAAACAATTCTCTAGTTGGGTGGGTGTTCATAACAGTTTGGAAGTGATTTAACTGAAGTGGGCCTGGCATTTTGAGAAGTGACCTCTGACTCTGGAAAATTAATATTGTAACATTGCTATAATACAAATGAAAATATGTTTATAGGATTTTTAATCATTCTTGTAGCTTTGCATAATATATATAAGAAGTGACCTGTAGCAGATACTAAACCCCCTAGGCATGATCGCAAAATTCTCCCTTATTGTTTGACTGCCAGTAAGTTGATCCTACAGTTATTGCCAGTGCTGACCATTGGGTTTATGAAAGGCCTCCAGGATTGCTTTTAAAGGGAGTAATCATGCCATTGGCAGTATCATTTACTTGCCTGAGTAAAGGAGAACCTGCTCATCACTTGGCCCTTTGTGACTTAACTGGGTGCTGATTATGTAAGCTTATCTATATAGCATGGGTAATACTGTTAATTGTTAGACATTTGTGGACAAATAAGATCAGGCAGCGTTAATGGGTATGAATTTCCACCCTCCACTGTAGCTCTTGTTCAGTCTTTCAGACTTGTTGGGTGCTATCAGATCTTTGTTCAACTCATAAAAAAAGTAGTTTCCTTTTAGAAGTCATTGCCAGCATCTTACACAGATGGAATGGCATCCAGTTAAGTATGGCATTCATGTGCTGTTTGTTCATTTATCTTCATATCATTTGTATGCTAAAATGCTTATGCATTACTTTGGCTCAAAGACTAGCTTTATTAAATTAGATAGGGCAGTGGGTGGTTTGCCAAATATATTCATTATTATGCACCACCACGGCCGGCTGAACTCTATAAGCATGTGTCAGAGTAAGCTAGATTACAGTAAGTCATTGCTTCAGTTACTAGAGTCATCATTTGTGTCTGGATGATTGTGAAGGGATTATTTTGATCAAGATGTAGCCTCTCTCATGTCAGCAGATAGCTCTATTTGGTAAATGTGGATACAAAATTCATGCCTGCTGCAAAGGCAGTTGATTTCTTCTAGCAAACTCAAGATTACGTGTGAACTAGACAGCAGGTCTCCTAGCCCCGGTCTCCATTAGGGAGTTATTTCAAAATAGCCCACCTTATTTTGAAATAGTAAGTGGAGCAGCGACACTACCAAGCCCATTATTTCGAAATAAGGGGCTACTTGGTGTCAGGGGGTACGTCTAGACTATGTTTTATTTTTGAAAGAGGATATGCAAATTCCACGGGATATGCAAATTCTTCTTCCGATTGCTTTTTCCAAAGCGGGTCTTTCAAAAGTGAAAGTAGTCTGGATGCAGTTTTTTCAGAGCTCCCTCCCTTTTTTGAAAACCCGCTCTTCCTTAAAAAGGGAGGTTTATACGGTTTTTCGAAAAAGGTTTTTTTTCCCCCATATCCTCTTTCAAAAGTAAAACATAGTCTAAACATGCCTTAAGTGTCCCATATAGGGCTTCATTAGCCAGGGGAGCAGAGGGTAGGCTGCATCACCCATGATGCAGATGGGCATATCTACCTCCCTGACCCTGATGGTGCAGTCCGGAAAAAAAGTGCCAGCGTGCATCTTCTGGAACAGGCTGGAGTTCCTGAAGATGCAGGCATCACGTGCCTTCCCTGACCACCGGATGTTAATGTTGGTGAACCGGCCCCTGTAATCCATGAGGGCCTGCCGCACCATGGAAAAGTACCCCTTCCTATTTATATATTCTGATGCCTGGTGGTTGGGGGCCCGGATGGGGATATGAGTGTCATCAATAGCTCCCCTGTTGTTGGGAAATCCACAGCGATGATGAGGTCGGCATTGCCCAGGGTGCACGGCATTGAACAGCAGGATGGTGTTGATGGTCCTCACCACCTGTAGAATGATAGAAATATAGAATCACAGGGTTGCCAGAGCCCTTGGGAGTTCCCCGAGTCCAAGCCCCTTCCCCCCATAGCAGGAGTAACCCCAACTAAACCATCTCTGGCAGGGTTTTGTGAAGCTGGCACTGAAAAAGCTCCAAGGATGCTTTTTCCCTAGAGAACCCTTTGCAGTGCTTCACCACCCTTCTAAGACAATCGGAAGAGTGAAATCTGTATGAGCATGGCCCTGATGGTCAATCTCCCCACGCCAAACTGGTTCCCAATGGAGCGGTAGCTGTCTGGAGTAGTGAGCTTCCAAAGTGTGATGGCGACCCGCTTCTGGAGGAGTATGGCAGGTCGCATGCAGGTGTTCCATCACTTGAGAGCAGGGGCGAGCCACTCACAGAGCTCCAGGAAGGTATCCTTCTGCATGTGGAAGTTCTGGAGCCACTGCTGCTCCTCCTACAGCACCATAATGATGCAACCCCACCAGTCGGAACTTGTCTCCCATTGCCAGAAGCGCCATTGCAGGGAAGTGTGCAGGGAAGAATGGAAGGGACTGTGGGGTATGAAGAGCACCCAGGCTGGGGTGAGGAGGTCACCCATTCTGAGCTGGTTGTCTTGGTCCTGCAGCACCACGAGGGCAGCCTGCATAAATTGCACCAGGAGTTGCAGCATGAGGTGTAAGAGCCTGACACTGCTTTGCAGCAGATCTGGCTCCATGTTGAGAGTGGTGTGGCATCTGCAAAGGCAACCAAACCACGTGGCATGAGTTTGCTGTCCCCTGAGGAGGTAGGCAATGGAGAAGAGTCTGAGACAAGGCCGTGGTGTGGAGGGGAGCCCCTTTAAGCATGAGCCTCAGCTAGCCTCAGGCAGCAGCTACAGGAAGTGACTGCTGTCTTGATGTGTTTCAGCCTTCAATCAGTGTGGATGCGCTATTTCAATGTAATTCTGCAATCCCCGAAATAACTATTTTTAAATAATGTGTCCACACTACAAATCTCCACCACACCATTTTGATGGGGATTTGTAGTGTTGACACGTTATTTAAAAATAGTTATTTCAGAGATTATTATTTTTGAAATATAACTTATTTCAAAATTACGTGGTAGTATAGACATGGCCTGAGTCTCTAAAGTGCCATAGGACTCCTCATTGTTTTCACTTGTTGGTTTTGGTTCAATAATACATTTATCTGCATATTTTTATCTCTCCTTATGCCGGGCAGCATTTAAATAAACTTACATGTGATCCATGTGTTTGAGAGTTTTCTTGAATAAAGATACTTTCCTGAATCAGGGACTTTACAAGTAGACTTTCCAATTCAAATACTATTTGAAAAGATATGTAGTGTATTTTTCCCATTTAGTTAATCATAACAATTTTTTCACATATAACTAATGAGTAAAAAATCCTTCTGATGTACATATATGAGTGTGAGATCAGTGTGTATTCCCAACATTTAATTTATTGCTGTCTTGTGCCCTAGTAACTTTTGCCCCTTTATTTTGGAAAACACTTAAACCTTTTTATGAGCATGCTTTATGTGCTAAAGTTTGGAATTTCCCCTTTCATGGTGACTCCACTTTTTGTTTGGATTATGACCTTCTGCAAAATGTAACACAGAAAGGACCAATTATCCAGGGAAAGAGGGGAGAAGATGGATGAATTGGGTAATGTTTTCTTTATGCAGAAAAGCAAATTCCAAACATTTTTCCCATAGAAAGAATGTTATATTTACATAAATATGGTATGTACATATGATATACACATATAGAGCAATCTTGAACAGAGTTTTGAGTCTGTAAATCTCTCTCATGACCTGACCCCTTCTTTGTGAGACGTCTCCAACAGAATCTGTAGAACATTAGTATTTACAATGTACCACTGTGACGGATTTTTGGGGTGCGAACGCCCCCTCCCGGCAGGGTAGGGGGGGCTCAGCGGACCCACCGTCTATGTCCTGTGAACGTCTGTCCCGGGGCGGGGCCCCCGGGACGTGGAATGTGAGTGCGATCACCCGGCCCTATGTGGGCGCCGGGGTTCAGCGAACTCACCGCCCGGCCCCCTCAGGGGTCCATGGGTCCGTGGGGGAAAAGGAGCGGGGGGGGGTGGGAGTCAGGACTGTCAAGAGTTCACTCACAGCCTAGGTTGCCCGGCTCCTGCTTGGATGCGGCCTACCCCTGCGCGGGAACTACCAGGCGAAGGTCGGAACGGCAGTCGAAGGGGGAAGGGTGTGGGGGACCCGGGCCCACCCGCTCCACCGGGTCCCAGCCCGGGGCCCTAAGTGGGAGGGGAGTAGTGCCGGTACTCCCTCCACGGCAGGTGGGGATTATCCCCGTAACGCACCTGCCCACGGGCACCAGAAGTGCCCTGCCCCGGGCTCCTTCCACTCCCCGCACCCTGCCTCACTTCTGGGCCGCTCGCCCGGGGTACTCACCCCGCGCGAGTCGGTGGCCTTGCCCGGCTCGTGTCTTGGGGCCTCCGGCCCCAGCCCTCTTGCCCTCCAGCGAGGCGGGGTGTTCGCCCTTCGGAGGTGCGTCTTGCGGCGCCGTCCTCCTCCCCTGGCTGACTCTCCCGGCCCCTTTTCAAAGGGCCCGGTTCTGGACGCCGGGGACGCCGGCCCCGCCCCCCCGGCGTCTCCCCGCCCCACCACGTAAGGGTCGGGGCTGTGGGCTCCACCCCCTGCCCTGCGGGGGCTGACGTAGCCAGCGTGTTCGCCGCTCCTGCGGCATGCCTCCCGCAGCTGGGTCTGGCCCCGCCCCCCCCGGCGCGGGGCCGAGTGCGTCTCCCCGTGTCGGCTCGCTGCCGCTCCGGGGTTTTCCCGGCTGCCCGGGTCGGCCATCCACCTTCTCCTTGCCAGGGTGGGGGTACTCCCTCGGCCCGGCACAGTGCAGACCGTGCCGGGTCTGTCACAACCACATACAGGGCTTCCCCGATATAAGTTGCCCTGGCATACCTCCATTCCATACTAAAGTCGGTGACTCTTAAGTCGTGAAAAAAAACAACCAATTTGCCCAAATGGAAGTCAGCCGTGGGAAAAAAATTCCCCGCTTTAAGTTGTTTCACTAGAAGTCCAAGTTTTTTGGAATATATTTTGGACTTATAGTGAGGACAGCCTTTACATCTGTAGGGGAATTAACTTTTTAAGGAAATCTGTTGATTTATGTTAAGAAGTTACAGATAAGACAGATAAGTTGTGTTTTTATTATATAGCCAAGGAAGTCTTTTGGTAGGTCTTGTTCCTCTTTGCTCACAGCATGTACAGTACCCAGAACTCTAGAAAGAGCCTTCAATACTCTTGAACTCAATAGTCAGAACAGGAGAATGGAAGGTCTTGTGGAAAAGAGGTTGGACTAGGACACAGGAGGAGATCTGGGGTTTTTTTTTTATTTTGCCACAGATTTATTGCGTAACCTGGAGCACATCTCTGTGCCTCAGGTGCCCATCTGTGAAAGGGGCTATTACTGCTACTACTTTTCTCACACCATCTGTCCATCTTGGCTATTTAGAATGCATTTCAGAGCAGCGTTATGGTCTTTTGGGAGTCTTAACTACATTTCTACATCTTAATGTGTTTCAATTTTTTTCTTTAGAGAGTGACCTTAGCACCACATCTCCTGGGTTTGTAATGCTTGTTTTGGGATAATTACAAGATCCCTAAAAGCTATGTTAGCCTTGGTTCCTACATTGTAAGCACTCAAATCTCTCCAGACTGGCTGCCCAAGTCCTAAGCTTACAGGGAACACTGGTGTGGGGGTGGAGGAATTGATAGAGAGAATCAGTGATATGCATGGGTCCAAAGGTGAGATGAGCTGTCTCTGGGAAACAGACTGTTAGGGGGGCTGGCACTGTGGGAAAAAAAAGAGGTGCAGTCCCTAAGTTCCAGTGCCTCTGCACTTCGAGGGTTCCACCTGAGATCCTGCTTCAGCTTCTCTACTAATTCTGTCTTGGTGCACAATGGAACTGAAGTAGCAGTGCTTTGGGGAGCCTTCTGAAAGGTGATGCTCAAGCTGCCATGAGGAACTTTACAGGAATAATGACATTATGGCTCAAATCAGCTATCAGTCAGAACTCTTGACATGGGAGTCTAGCCTCATGTTATTGACTCATAATAATCAGCAGAAATGGAACATGGAAAATGACTTTCAAGAAAGGGAAGCTGTTGGTGGAATTATTTCTAATGTTGTAATGGGCCTTGTTATGGGTAACTTGACTTGTTCGGTTGGCCCTAGGTATAATTAACAAATTAGCTTACTTACAAAGTAACTTCTTCAAAATACAGTCTGGTCACAACATCTCCGTGAGTTTTTACTGTGTGGGAAGTTTAGAGAGTCTGTGTTATTCTACCATTCAGGGTAAAACAGAGCTGTGGTTCAGAGCGCTATAAGAATGCATTTTAAATGAAATCAAATTAGCAAACAGATCTACTTATAAACTCTCAGAATATTCATTTTGTATTCAAAGGGTGAGAGCTGTAATTTTGGGGAAAATGTATTACATTTCTCTACCTTAACAATGGGCCGGTGACCGGTCCCTCCATAATAATTTCCTTTCCTTTAAATTTTAATACACAAGAGATGTGTTAGATCTGTAGCTACTTGTGGGCTGTTGACATCTTGACAAATGATTACAAACACAACCCATAACAACTATAGCAGCATTACATTCAGTAGCAAGTTCTACCCACACAAAGACCAATACCACTTCACTGCCCTCTTCAAATCACAGCATTCACAGGGCCCTTCAAACCCAGCTCTTCCCAAATGTCCATTCAAATAGATGATCTTGTCATTGCACCACAAAGTCTAGAATAGTTGGTCTGTTCTAGTGTATGTGAAGAATATAGAACATAGGTTAAAACATGGCTACATGAGATCACATGTAGCTTAAACCATTGAAAAGTCCCAACACGATGTAGGTTAACTCAACTGAGATAACACGATTAAAAATCATGCTCTCATTATCTATCAAGACAGCTCCTGAAGGTATGGGCAGCTCAAGCCTCTCCCTCCAGGCATCTGGAGCATTACTGTAGTATTTTGGTGAAATACAATTTTACCATACTTTTTAAAATATTATGGCCAATGTATAAATCCTATCTATGCAGAACTCCCATTAACTATGTTGGGAGTTCTCTATATGCAAGGTTTGTATAATTTCTCATATTTGTAAATTCCTGTGTTAAAAGTGCACATGCAGTTCTCTGGTGGAGCACATTATGTGTGAATATTTCCTATAAAGCAACATTTTAATAAGGATGGTGTATAGGAAAAGTAGGAGAGAGATAGAAAAGAATTTTCATTTTGCACTTCACCAGTTATTTGAGGAGTTTGAGATGAGAATGAATGAGTGTTCTTTTGTACCTAATGTCTTCCAAGTACAGTAGACTTCCGATAATCCGGAACCTATGGGACTTAGGTGGTGCCGGATTATCAAATATGCCGGACTATCAGGAGGTACTATAAGAAGGTTACATATATACTGTATACATTATATACTGTATATAAAGTGTTCTTAACCCTTTTTATTGTACATACTGTATACAGTATACTGTAATGTTTTAGTTTTTTAAAGCCTTTTTTACCCTTTTTGCTCAGTTCAGCTGCTACCGCTGTTACCTTGTGACTCATTTTTTGCCAAAGCTCACTCACTAGGCTCTTGCCATTTTGATGCTGGACTATCAGGAGTGCCGGACTATTGAATGCTGGACTATTGGAGTTTTACTGTAATAGCAAAATTTTTTTAAGTGCATCAGAAATAGGAAGCTTGCTAACCAACCAGTGGGATCATTGGATGATTGAGATGCTAAAGAAGCATTCAAAGACGATAAGGTCACCGGGACCAGATGGCATTTACCCAAGGGTCCTGAAAGAACTCTTGATGATTACCTGGCTACTGTCAGAAGACAGGATACTGGGCTAGATGGACCTTTGGTCTGCCCTAGTATGGCCATTCTTATGTTCTTACATTCTAGGCACAGGCATTTCTCTGAGTTACTTACCATCCATACTTCAGACTGGAGCAGCTCTGCAGGATACAGGGGGACAGCCTGATTTCAGCACTCCCTTCCCCCTCCCGACCCCGCCAACCTGCACAGCTAGCAGGAGAATCCTGGGAGCAACTCGGCTGCAGGAAGGAACATTACCTCTTTGAAATATTGTTTGATGTAATAAGGTACAAAAAAATCATTTTGAAAGTTAAATATAAATATGTTTGGAATATAAACAAATTCCTAAGACTTTAACTCATTCTTTCCCAATGCAGTCTGTCTAAAATTCATGCTTTCAGAAAATATTTACATTGCATCAAATGGAAAATGAGAACAGATATCCAAATTAGGTAGAGACACGTTACACTAGAGATATCTTGCTTCTCTTGATTGTGTTCTATAACCTTCTCCTCCTTTGAAAAGGTCCAAAGATGCACAGCTCTGATTGACTTTAATGTGATTCTTTGGGTGCTCTGAATCTTTAAAAAAATCAGATCATTTACTTATACTCCTTCATATGGACTTAGGAATCTAACTTCAGGCATCCATTTAAAATAAATCTTTTCCATTTAGCTTTGAATTGTGATGCTGCGTAGCATAAGACATCTATAGCCATATAATGCTATGTATGAATTAGTACTGGTTGGCTGGCTTTTTTTAGTAATGCCAAATCAAAAATGTAGTCTGAAATAAACTAAAACCAGATTTGCTGAACTTCCCTTGTTAGGAAATTTTGTTACATTAATATGAAATAGTATTCATGTTATTACAATACAAATCACATGTTGTAACAATTGAAACAATATTATTCCCTATTTATATATACACAAGTATGTGGTTAGCAAGTCCCGTTTATTTAAGATCAAGAGAAAAGACTTCATGATTGCTAACGTATGTATAAGTGTGAGCTTCCTAAGCATGTGTTGATTTATTTCCTGTAACTTTATAGTAAAACCATGCATTTTTTATTAAATTCAGAATTTATGGTCTTGAACCTCTCCCATTAAAGTAAATATCATAAGTCCTTTATGTTCCTACACAAGCCAGATAAGGAATGAAGAACTTTATATTTAAGAAATGAATCACACAACAGTTCTTCTTTGGTTTCTCATGAAATATATATATAAGAAATGATGGTATTTTAAAATGGATTATACAGACTTTGCTTCATGTGATTTTTTTTAAAAACATCCTATTAATATAGTTCACAAATATAATAGAAGTCATGCTCATGGTTCCATTGTGAAAAGTTAATTGTGTTTCGTTCATATAGAAAGGGTATAGTCATTGTGTTACATATGAAGATTAAAGTGTATCCCCCTCAAAAGTAAAGCACCTATGCTTTGAGTGCAGAGTGCGTTTCCCGGGTGGTCACAGGTTGACTGATTAGCTTTTGGAGTTCAAAGTTAATTTTAAATATGTCCCTTCAGAAGTTTAGCAACCTGCATCAAACTACCTTCAAAAAGTCTTAAATCAGCAGCAGAGTAATCCACATTCTTCACATTTTCCATATCGCAAAACTCACTGAAACGTTGGTAATATTTGAACATCTCCCCCCCTTCCCCTCCAGATTAATAGTAATATTTTGCTATTATTCTTTGTAATTGAAAGTCTCTTCACAAGAGACTGATGAATAATGGTCTTCCACACATAGTTCCACAAAGAACTGCCCTCTTTCAAAATTGGAGAACATACCTATTGTTCTCAGTGAAATGGAGGCCACAGGTGTTTTCTTTCAGAATTGCCTGTGATTTTTACATTTCTCAGAGGGAGTAAAGCCAAGCTGCCCTCAAGAAAAATGGGGACCCTTTGACAGCATAGTGGGAACATGTAAGGGTCCAAGATGGATGAAATTTGTAAACATACTGCTTTTCAATACATACTGGGAAGAAAAGTAAGTGCCTTCTACAGGATTTGAATGTGACACTGAAAAAGTTTTAGACAATGTAAAGGAGGCAAGGAATTCTGAAGACTTTCCCCTTCACTGGTTATATTCATGCTTACAAGACTCTTGAGTCGTCCTGACTTTAACTATCACTAAATCTAGCTTCTGTCATTTGAATATCTAATTCTTCAAGCTTGCCACACATTAGGCCACATCCTCAGCTGGTGTAAATCACCACAGCCCCATTGAAGCCAACACAGCTAGGCAGATTTATAGTAGCTGAGGATGTATTTCACTTTTTAAATTATGCGATTTATAATACACATATATAAAATGTCACACACATTATAAATAGAATGTTGCTGCCCATGTGATAAATTGCATATATTACCCATTCTGGCCTCCTCTCCTGCATTCAGCTCTAAATTACCTCAACAATCTTTATTACAGATGCCATTTTTTCTTAAAAAATGGCTTGGAAAAAATTTCTCCTCCACTCCAAAAAATGCAGATAGAATGATGTTGGCACAAAGATGAGAAAAGGCAATATTCTGATTTAAGGGCCAATATCTCAAAAGACAACTCCCTCTCAGGAACAGAATCAGGAACCAAACACCATTAGAAAGCCAAAAATCCACCCCTCAATCTATAGGGGATAAAACATTTGGGAACCAGTCCAGCTCCCACTAAAAGTCATTGCAGTTTTGCCATGGATGTCAAATGGGCAGCAATACATCAGGTTTTTTTTCCAGACCTGGCAGACCAAAAATATCAGATATTAAAATATGATCCTTACAGAAAAGTTGGCTTATGTAATTTTAAAAAGCTGGATGTTTTTGTCTGAAGTTACACTGGGCCTTATTTTTGATTCTCTGAATAATACACTCATGCATAACATGGACATCTCTATGAATACTACTAGTACCATACCGTAACACACCAATAAAACTAGCTTGCTCATTCAGTTTTTCCAAAGTAATGTTTCATACCCTTCTACAGTGCCCTCACTGAGGGCAATCAGGTATGCAGAAACTAAGAAAAGTCTGACCAGAAAGCATATTCTGGCATCATTTCCTGAGGGACCTTACACAGGGATATCACTTATTTTCATTTTCATATATGTACAGTCAGCTCTAGTGGCTCAGTTTTTGTTTGTGCATACAGTGCCAAGTTTAGCTTGGCTCCTCATCCAAAGTTTCTGGTCTACCAGAGTCTAATAGTAGCCTTTGCATGCAAACTGCCCATATAAAGAAAATGTGAATGAAAAAAAAAGTAGACTCTTTTACATAAATTACTAATATTTCTTCTGGTTGAGAAATGAAGAGACATTTAATTTTACATTTAATAAAAAAAAGTGTCCAGAACCATGACAGCATGCAAAATCTAGAGGAAGAGGGGATCACACTCAGAAACAAAATACCATACTGAGCATTTTCCAGGTATTCCTGGAATACCTGGTTCTGCTAGCACTTCTGCAGAGTGAAACATCTGCACCCTGAGAGAACCCTGCTGAAATGAGTGGGGCACCACACAACTGTAAGTCTACCAATGCAGATCAGATTGCAAGACTGGGAACTAGGTTGGAAGATGATCAAAAAGACAATTGTGCAGATGATGCCAATGAACAGAAAGCCCTTGCTTTCACTGAGAAGTTGAGAAGCAATTCTTGAATTTCATTTGGCAGCAACTCGACAGATATAAACATTATTTCAAGCTTAATTTCTCCCAGTAGAAACCAGTTAATTAAGAATCAAGACACTTGCTCTTGCTTGGGTTCAAACAACATTGCCTCCTATTAAAGCAATTTCTCCATTTCCAAATAAATTATAGCCACAGCTATTTTGACAAACTTGTTCTTTTAAAGGGATATAGTAATACCTATATTTTAAGTTAATGATCACCAATTCAGGGTATCATCATATAGTTCCCTCATTGTTCTGAATACATTGCACAATCTTTTTGGCATGATCCAAAGCAAAGCTTGTGCTCTGAAGACAGCAGTGACAGGGTTACAGCGATGTTAGCCACAGTTTAGCCCACACCACATTTGCTTTCGTGCTGCACTTCACTATTGGATTGATTTCATCTTGGGCTCCATGGCTGTTCTGACCAGAAGATCTTATGTGTGATCACTGTGTGTGAGCTACCCAGACATTGATCATGGCCATAAAGGAGTAAAGGGTGATGTGGATATTCCTTTCTGGGACAGGGAAGCAGGTGGAATCAGTAAATGAACATAACATAAGAACGGCCATACTGGGTCAAAGCACTGGTCCAACAGCCCAGTATCCTGTCTGTCGACAGTGGCCAATGCCAGGTGCCCCACAGGGAATAAACAGAACAGGTAGCAGGTCCGTTCTCGGCTTCTGACAATGGATGAAGCTTTGCCTCTGTGTCCTCAATGCAGCAGTGAACAGAGCTGATGGAGCACAGGCAATCACCAAAATATGATTTCACTCATGGGAGAAGAGAGGCAATAGCAGTTCCCTGAGACCATTCTTGCCTCAGAATGTTTTTTGGGTGCACAGAAACTTGCCACTGCTTGATTTGGGTTGTGTCCTAGCCATAAATTCTGACTCTATGGCAACCATTGGCTACTTATTCACAAGTACGCTTGAACTTTTTGGGTTTGCCATCAAAACTCACCACTGCAGAGATTCTACACCAATGCTGCAATTAACAGAGAAAGCATTTTCAATTGATCCACTGCCATACTGAGCATGTCACAGCTTTCATTTTTCTGAGGTATGCTGGAGAAAGAAATGCCCAGATTTTCTGTGTGTCTGATTTAGCTATCTGGGCGAATTTCTCATGGATGTAGAGGTATTTGCTCACAAGCCATTTACTGACAGATAATGACATGAAGGCCATATTCTACAAGCTGTGGTTTCAATATGTTTATAGAGCAAGAGACAAAGAAGCAGCTAGCTTGCTCTTTTGGCAGTTACAAAGATGACAGTATATGATTAAATACTTTCTTCAGACAATGCTGTATCCACATTCAGATCCTTTACAAAAGGTCAGCTTCCTGTTCAATATTGCAGCTTATAAATGTTGTTGTGTTTATTTATATTATAAACTATTATACAAACAGAAGTTAGAAAACCTCAGTCAGGCAGAGTATGAGGCATCTGTTTTACCTAAATTAAATGTCTTTTTTGGCAACATATTTGTGCCTATGACTGTAAAAGTTCAGTGCAAGACTCCTGTAAACCACCAGAGAGCAAGAGACATATAAATCAGACAAGAGGCAGTGGAGCCTGTTGAATATGATCAGGAAGAGGAGGTTTCCAAGACATTTCCCCCTAGTTCACAGGCCTCTCCATTTTTTATTTTTTAGGACTGTGGGCAATTTTTTCCCCTTTTTCATTCTAGTTTGCAGAAATGTGTCTTTTCACGAAAGACTGTTTAGCAAACCAAAAATGCTGCTCTGAATGCTGACCCTTTATGGTTCTCTCACCATCTCTGGAACTTAACGTATTACTTCCATTCTTATTTTGCTTTTCTCTATTCTTGTCCAGAAGCCCCAGGGACTGATATCAGCTTAATAACACTGAGGCTATGTCTACAGTGGCGGGTTCTTGCGCAAGAACATCTTGCGCAAGGGTTCTTGTGCAAGAAGTCTTGCGCAAGAACACGTCCACACTGCCATGTGCGAGATGTGCTTTTGCGTAAGAGCATCCATGGCAGTGTGGATGCTCTCTAGCGCAATAAAGCTCTAATGGCCATTTTAGCCATAGGGCTTTCTTGCTCAAGTACCCCCTGCTGCGCATCCACACTACCATCTTGCACAAGAACTCTTGCGCAAGAGAGCTTACACCTGTTAGAAAAGAGCGTAGCTCTTGCGCAAGAAGCCCTCTCTTACCACGCTTTACTGTACACCTTCTTGCGCAAGAGTGGGTGGGCAATTGTGGACGCTCTGCAGAACGGCCATTCTTGCACAATAACCCGCCAGTGTAGACATAGCCTTACTGTATTTCTTCTTTAGCAGTCTTAGGCATTTTCCAACTCTGACTTATAATTAAAGCTGGGTAACTATTCAAAAAATTCTCTCTCTAGTAATAAAAATTAATTCTCTCCAACCATGTTCATTAAAGATAGAAATGTAAGAGTAGGTGAGATCTTTTTAGATCATCTTTTTAGATCATCCTGTACTGTACCCAGCACTGAGGCAGAACCAAATATTATTTAAAACAGTATTTTATTGCACCAGTATTACACTGTTGACTCATATTTATTTTATAGCCCACTGTAACCTTTTACAGTCCTCCTCCCCAAAATAGAAATGCATTTTCTATTTTTCATTTGTGCAGCTCACTATTCTTTTCTAAATGTAATACTTTGTATTTGTCCTTACTGAATTTCATCCCATTTATTTCAGACCATTTCTCCAGTCCATCAAGATCATTTTGAATTCTCATCCTGTCCTCTAAAGTGCTTGCCCTCCCAGCTTGGTATCACCTGCAGTCTTTAAGTGTACTCTTTGCAACATTATCCAAATAATTTATGAAGCTATTGAATACAACCAGATCCGGGCAGATCCCTTTGGGACCCCACTCCATATGCCCTTGCATATGACTATGACTATGAACCAAGGATAACTGCTCTATGAGTATGGTTTTCTAAAGGTGAAAATAAGGGTGCACGAAGCTCCAGGAAAAAGGAGCTGCCTGGTTGGGGTGTTTGGCTGCAGGAAGCACTTTGCACTCCGAGCCAGGCTCCTGGGACCCTTCTCCAAGTTGCCACACTATGCAGCAGACAGCCAAACAGATTAAAGGGCAGGTTAGGGGCAAGCCCACCCCTGCCAGTTCAGTACTCCCAGCACCATTTAGGGAGAGAGTGTGTGTGTGGGGGCGGGAGATGAAGCCACCCTCCCCAAGATTCATATGGAGGTGCTGTCTCCCTTCCTGTCACTATCAGGGAGGGAAAGAAAAGGACGGAGCGCTTGCCTGCATTCCTTTCCCACCTGGCTGAGCTGTGAGCTCCTGCTGTGAGCTTCCTGCTTGCTTCCTGAGAGTAACAAAGGGGAACATAAAGCAGTGTACTGGTATGAATCTCAGGGGAGAGGAGCTGCCTCCATAAATAGTGTTCTTGTCTCCCCTTGTACTCCAGCCCCTGCTCTGGGCTCCCCTATACCTCCAAACAGCTCCCTGCCCTGTGCCCCCACAGCCCAAGCCCATCCCCTGACTTCTGCATCCTCCCACATTCACATCCCCTACCCTGAGCCCCCCCTCCTTAGCTCCCCACACTGCACCACACATTTCTTATGGGTACTGTTATATCACAACCTACATTGTCTCTGTGCTGACATTCTTTCTCCTTCTCCTACTGGGGATGGTGCAAAAAACAGTACCTGAAAGAAATTTAAGTTACTATCAGCTGAATCCAACCAGTTATAGCCTAGACAAACTTACTGTAAGGTGGAGGCACATTTCCCAAGTTTGTTTATGTGGTCATGTGACACAGTATCAAAAGCGTTACTCAAATCAGCATCTATTACATCTATGCCTCTCCCTTATTCTCAAAGCTTGTTACCCTGTCAAAAAAAAGGACATTAGGTTGGGGCGACATGACTTGTTTTTGACAAATTCATGTTCACTATTCCTTATCACTGTATCTTTTATATACTTAAAAAAATTAATGGAGCATGTAAACAATCATTCAGGATTCCAAAGTTAAGGTGATTGGTTTATAATTCTCTGGGTTGTTCTTATTCCCCTTTTTATGGATAAGTACTGTATTGACCCATTTCCAGTCCTCTAGTCGTGTGCCTTGTGTCCTCTACCAATTAATACTTGATTAGCACATTTTGCTTAATCATATGTTTTATGTAAAAGTAAATTGTAAGCTCACGTCGTTGAACACTCAGTTTATGAGCCGAATTCAGAGGAGATGGGCAAGACAGCGTAAGGAAGCTTAACAGAATCCCTTACTTACAGACTTGGTTAGATTGAGACTCCCTTAGATTTACTTGCATTGGTCTCCTTTCCCCGTTCTGGCCATATGCTTGATCCAGCCAAAGTGGGCAAAGTAATTCATGGAAAATATTAACACTCATAAATGGAACCAGTCTTGAATTAATCACTTTTATCTATAGTATAATCTTTGTTTTGTTCACCTAAAAGCTCATGAACCTTTATCTCCACCATTTGTGTAAAGCATAAGGACTTACTACTAATACTTAGATGTGTTTTTAGCATGATTCATAGTCTACTCATTTAGTATTTAACTGCAGCCACTAGGAATTCATATTGAACAGTGCCAGCTGGAATCATTTTGCTGAATAAGCATGATTCCTTTTGTTTTTTACATGAAAAGCAATTTGAAAAGATATGCACAAAGTAGCCTTACCCCACAGGCCTTTTGCCCACAAAACTCCCATTGACTTCCACATGCCAAATCAAAGGCTATAAGAACCAAGATTAACAATCTTTTATTCATTATTCCCTTTTATTCTTTTATTCCCATTATTTCTTTCCCTTCCATCTTTCCATTCATTATTTCCTTTAAGTCATATTCGAAATGGGAAGAATCTTCATAATTTTAGCCTTTTGGTTGTTCTGTGTGAAATGGTGAAGGGAAAGCAATAGGAATATTTATACTGGCTCTAAATAGGTTTGTGTTGAGGGAATTTCTTAGGACTGGGGCAGAGGGGACTGAGGAGGGACCAATGGATTTATGCGGATTGTCAAGCAAAAAATCTCCACACAGAGGATGCACATAAGCAGTGGTCACACATAGATGGAAGGAAGAGATGTGATACTATGCCAACTGTTTCAAGGGAATCTGCTACACAGCTTTTCTTAAACATAGTTCTGTTGCTCAAATTGAACAGGAAACAAAAATAAAAATGCTTATTTCTCCATCTGAAACTCTCTTAGATGCTTCTACCTTTCCCTAGTGACTGTACCCACCAAGTTCTGAAACAGTTTGCTACCCATCTTATTGGCTGGGAGGAGAAGCAAGACAGGGATCAGACCTTTTGAATGGAGGTTGCATGAGATAGGGCACATCTACACTGCAAGCTTATTTTGGAAAAAGCTATTCTGGAAGATATCTTCAGGAATCATTTATTTCGAAACAGAGCATCCACACTACAGTGAAGCCTCAAAATTAGACTGAGACAGGCTCCCCTAATGTGGGCATGCTATCTCAATTTAGAGCCCCAGGAAGCACTGGGGAGGAATAACTTAGAAAGGCCCTGGTGAGGAGCTATTTTGACATAGCAGAAGTGGAGCATCCACACCCGCCCCCCCTCTTCTGAAATAGCTTTTTTGGAAGAGGCATTATTCCTTGTGGAATACAAGACAGAAATATGGCATGGGGGAGGAGGATAGATGTACGTATGAATAGATAATTAGGAAAAAGAGTGCATCTCCTTCTGAACAGGAAAGGGAACCTGAAGTCATGTATTTAAGAAAATGGGTGAAAGAAATATGTGGGTGAGGCCCATCCACAGCTGTAGGCCCTGGGGAGGGTCTGCTGTTTTGCCCCTACCCTGCACATCACCCAGGAGGCTCTGGCTCCAAGATGGGTTCCTGATATTGGCATTTGAGAAATGCTGGCATAAGTGGATTTTGTTGCGGAGAAGCTTTTGTCAGCACCCTGCATGTATGTTTATGATCTCTGACATGTATGTTTATTACCTGTCATCCCTTAGCGGGAGCGAGAGCTCAGTGGTTTGAGCATTAGCCTGCTAAACCCAGGTTGTGAATTCAATACTTGAGGGGGGGCCATTTAGGGATCTGAGGTGACTCTGACAGGGATGATACTTGGTCCTGCCAGGGGGGTAGGGAACTGGACTTGATGACCTATCAAGGTCCCTTTCAGTTCTAGGTGATAAGTATATCTACATTAATTTTTTATGGCAATATAATTTGTGGGTGATTTTTTTTGGAGGGGAGAGGAAAGAACAGAAGGTTTACTTTGTACAAGTTTGATTTTCAGTGGGGAAAGATTAAAAGTAGTGTGTATGAAAGGCATGGAGAGTTCTGAAAGGTTAGGAGTGAAAAATCAAGAGATAAAAGTGAGAGAATTATGTATAAGAAGGAAGGAAATATGAAATAGTTTATGAAATAGTATGCATGTGGAAGAAAAGGAAAGATAGGAACAGCTATCCCACGTTACAAAAATGAATAAAAACATGATGGAAAAGATAATCAGATATTAAGGCTGGCTGAAAAATTTCTGTTGAAACTATTCTGACAGAAAATTAGGCTTTGAACTGAACAGTTTTTCATGAGAAGCATTTGCTTTCTGTGGAAAATTTTGATTTTTCATCAAATGACCAAATGACTGAAAACCAAAAAGGCTTCCTAACCAAACTACATCTCCCATGATGTACCAGCCTCCAATAACATACATCTCTTTATGTCGGCCATCAAGAGGGGACAACAGAAGATGGAAGCATAGTTTGGTCAGAGAGCCCAGCTCATAAAAGGGAATGGGAGCATAAGGCACTTATGGCTCGTCTAGACTAAGCTGAAGTTTCGAAAGAGGATATGCAAATTCCATGGGAATTCCATGGGAATTTGCATATCATCTTCTGATCTCACTTTCAAAAGTGCAGCTTTCGAAAATGAAAGTAGTCGGGACAGTTTTTTCAGCAACCCCCCCTTTTTTGAAAAGGCGTGTAAACCTCATTTTTTGAGGAACAGCGGCTTTTCGAAAAAAGGGGGCAGGGTGCCAAAAAAAACACGGCCCGACTACTTTCACTTTTAAAAGCTCTGCTTTCGAAAGTGAGATCGGAAGAAGGTATGCAAATACCATGGGAATTCCTCCTTGAAACTTCAGCGTAGTCTAGACATAGCCTTAATCTACTGCTTTCATTAAGTACTGCAACATCTTTTCAGTCAAAATATATCTGCTTTTGGTCAAAATATTTTGGTTTGATATTTTCCCCCAAAATCAATTTTCCATGAAAAATTGACAAAAGTGGGAAGAATTACTTCCATCAAAATGTTCTGTGGACATGAATCTGTTTTCAGACCATCTCTAACAGCTATAAAACAGAACAGTGGAAGCTATAAAAAAAGAGAAAAAGTTCAGAAAACTAATTCAAGAGAGAGAAAAAAATCAAAAGATTTATTACTTAATAAACAACAGATGGCAAATGAACCATTTCCAATATGTTTTTGCAGACCCTAGTTAACAAGGGATAAGCTTCCTTTAAGCATCCAGCTCTTCACATCTTTTGAGGTTTGACCATCAATGGCTTATTTGTATAATTATTTTCCAAATCTAGGTGATACTTTCAATCTGTTTTAAAAGCTAAGACTTGCTGAAAAGTATATGACTGGGGGATGGATTGAAGGGGAAATGAGTATAAAACCACTGTAAGGATTTAACAACATACTACTCACCACATAAATTTAAACATACGTCTTCTTTCCATATAAATCCATGGTAGGCCCAAAGCTTGAGGTCACCCTGTCTCAAAAGCAATATTATAAAATCAGAGAGGGGCAACAAAAGTGATTAGGGGTATGGAATAGCTTCCATAGGAGGAGAGATTAAAGAGGTAACTTAGGATATATCTATACAGTAGTGTTATTTCAGAATCACTGATGCTATTCCAAAATAACGAAGAGTGCATCTACCCTATAAGCCTTTATTTTGACATAATGTCAAGCTGGAGGATTTCTTACTCCAACTCCTGTAACCTGCATTTTACGAGGAGTAAGGTAAGTCAAAGGAAGCGTGTTCTTCCTTAGACTTCTTGCTGTGTAGACAGTGCCTAAAGCCAAGTTATGCGATTTTGACTTAAGCTATACAATTGATGTAGCTGATGTTGTGTAACTTAATTCGACTTTAGCCCTGCTGTGTAGACGTATCCTAAGAAGGGATGTAATAGACCTCTATAAGATCACAAAGGATGTGGGGATAATGAATAGGGAAGTATTATATATCCTTTCATATAAACACAAGGACCAGGGTGCACCCAATGACAGAGTCAGCAGGTTTAAAATAATCACCAGAAAGTACTACTTTGTAAAAATGTACAATCAATCTATGGAATTCATTGCCAGAGGATGCTTTGAAGGCCTAAATGCATAACTGGAACCAAAAAAGGAATTAAACAAGTTAATGGAAGATAGATCCATGAATGGCTACTATACTGGGTGTCCCTGAGTCAGTGGTTCCCAACCTTTTTTATACTGCAGACTTTCAAACCCATTCACAAACTTTTGGCGGACCAGTAACATTTTATCTGCATATTGCATATTCATTATACAAATAATGAATATGAAAATATGCAAATAAAATGTTACTGGTACACCAAAAACTCCATACCCCAGAGCTGCTGCAAACAGCAGGAGGCTGCTGCAGCTGAAGCTGGCTGTTTGTGACTGCTCTGGTGGTCACAGTATCTGCCCTAACCCCTAGAGCCCACCACCCCTCCACTACCCCCCAGAGCCAGCCACTGACCCCAGAGTCCCCTGCACCCAACACCCTAGTGCCAGTCTCTTGACCTCAGAGCCCCCCAGTGCCAGCCCCCCATCCCAAACGCCAACCTCCTGCCCCTTAGAGCCCCCAACCACCAGACTTCCCAGTGCCAGCCTCCTGTTTCTGGAGCCCCACTGCACCCAACCCCCTCCCCCCCGAGCCCTCCACAGTGTCAGCCTCCAGTCCCCAATATTAGCTTCACCCCCAGAGCTCCCAAGTGTCAACACTCTTCATAGAGCTCCCACCCCCTCCCCAGCCCACCAGCACTAGTCTTGCCCCCAGAGCCTGCCACACCCCTTCACCTAGCTCTGTGCTGCCTCCCAGTTGCCAGCTCAGTGCTGCTGTCTGGGTCATGGTTGCTGCAAGGCTGCTGTGTCCTCCTGCTGTGCAGCGAATCACTCTTCCATGCCCAGGAGGAGACCCCACCCCTGCAGGACATGCCTCTCCCAACAGCCACGGTGGGAGAGGAGGAGCTGGGCAGTGTACCCCAGCCCCCAGTGACACTGTGGCCTGGCAGCCAGCGGTTCATGGCCCAGCACTAGTCCACTGCTTGGCAATTGGGAACCACCTTCCTAAGCCTCTGCCAGAAGTTGGAACTGGATGACAGGGTCTGGGTTACCCTGTTCTGTTTATTTCTTTGAAGTACAGTAGAGTCTCGATTATCCAACCTTCCTTTATCCAACATTCTGTGTTATCCGACCTGCCTGTGGCTGCCCAAGGAAATTGTGCGGGTGGCAGAGCGGAGCGCAGAAGGGAAGGCGCCAGGCAGTGCAAAGACAAAGGTGGTGAGAGAAGAGGAAGGAGGGAGCAGGACCATGCGGCAGGATGCCGGAGCCCAGCCGCCCCCGCCCCTGCCCCTGCCCCCGAAGGTTGCGGGGCACCCCGATTTCCCCCATCCCCTCCAGCCAGCTGCGCTGCCCCCAACCTCACCTATCTCCCCCAGCCAGTCGCGCTGCCCCGCGGCTGGCTGGGGGAGATAGGAGGAGGCTGCTGTGACTGGCCGGGAGAGATAGGGGAGGTCAGGGGCAGTGCGACTGGCCGGGGGACATCAAGGAGGTCAGGGGCAGCGCGGCACCCCATGAAGCAGCCGAGCGTCTGCAGAGCGGCAGCTGATGGGGAAAATACCTTGGACCCCGCAAGGTATTTTCCGTATTATCTGACATTTTGATTATCTGGCCATCCTTCGGTCCCGTTTAGGTTGAATAATCGAGACTCTACTGTATCTGGCACTGGCCACTGTCAGAAGGTAGGGCCCTGGCCTAGATGAAGCATTAATGTTACCCAGTATGACCATTCTTATGTCTAAAACCTTGAAGGAATGAGTGAAGTCTAAAATCACATGGAAAGCCATCAGTTAGGCATCAGCCATCTGTACATTAATCACTATGATTCCTCACAAATAGAAGAAACTTTAAGCATATATTTGTTATGTGATTCTGAGTAGGACTGTTCAAATCCAACAGACTTCAGAAGGATCAGTGCAATTTTGTTACAATATTTCCTCAAGCATTCTATGGGTCTAACATATGTGTACCAGAAATTTTTCTTTCAGAGACACAAAACTTACAGTATTTTAGAAAAAAAATCTAAATAAAACGATGAAAGAGTCCAGTAAAACAGTAAAATGATACAAATATCTGAAGCCCTGAGTATTTCCATTCAAAGAGATCTTTAAACCCACTTTTCTAGTTATTTTAAAGCAGGGAAGGAAGCTACTAACTCACAGAAAAAATCAGTCAGGGGCCACACACAATTAACAATAAAAAAAAAGTGGGTTCCCCACGCCCACTTTAAAGTAATTTCATTGTACAATGTTGTCTATTGCATTCAACACTTGGTTCCTTGGAAAAGTGTTCTGTTAAATTGAAAAATAAAATTTCACACATCACTTTATAAAGATTTTAGTGAATCCACCTTGTCTCTATAATACCCTGGGACCAACATGGCTGCAACAAAACTGAACACAACAAAGGAAGATATTGCATCACGTAGTCTTAAATTAACTCTGCTATTTTGGTTAATTTTTAGTTAGGGTATTTAGTACCTAAAATAAGATACTTTCCCTTGAAGTTTCATAGATCCCCTTCTTGGGATCTGAAACAGTTTTACTGTGTTTTTAAAGAGTTGTCATGTTTTTATTAGTGTAGGAGTGATTCCCTATTTTTCTGTAGTGATTCCTATATGAGTAGTCAATTTGTAAAGTACTTTAGGACTCCACTGGATGAAAGACAGTTTATTCATATAGATATCTATCACCGTTTCTCCATCTTTGGAATTCCACCAAAATACAATCAGCTTTAGGACTTCATTCAATTTAACCAGAGACTGAGGCTTTCAAGAAGGAATCTGTGTTAACATGGTCTCACTCATTCCTTACTAGCATTTCCTGAAAATGAAAAGGGATACTTACTATACCCTGTTGAAGGACTGCTGCTCATGCGCCTGATCCAATACGCAATTAAATAGGTTCCCATAGCTTTCAAATGGCTTTGGATCAGGCTCTACAAGAGGTTGTCTCTGATTTCCCTATTTGAAGTTGGGATCGCTAGTGGCAGCAAACAATGCAAGCAGAATTCTTTTCTACATTCTTTAATTTTATATTAGAAGCACTCACTAGTCTCCTGTGAGCTAATAATGTATATGTTACAAAATAACGGTGAAACTGCACTGGCAAACACCTTGGTGCAGACTAGGAATCCAAGTAGCTACGATGGTTTTGGGTGGGCTTGTGCTGAAGCCTATTCCATCCTTGTTTCCCTGATATTTTTAAGCAGTACTAGCTATAATGAAGCTAGCATGGGACTGTATTTTTGAACTGCAGTGTAGCTATACCCATAGAAACCTAATCATAAACCTAATCATCTAGAACTGCACCCCAAGATCACTTTCTCCAGCCTACCCCGACATTTGGCTGAGACACAAGGGTTTGTGAATTTTTTCTGTCCTAACACTAGTCTATAGTGAAAACATCTCAATCAGACAAGAGCCACCAATTCTAATTCATAAACAGAACAGGTGAAAAGGAATCTAAACAAAAATTACCCATAATAATACAAATTTCTATTACCTACAATTCTTTGCAACATGCCTCTATGGTTTACAGGATTAGAATAGGCCTCTATGGTATTTTAAAATGTATTTTTTTCTAGAGTTATACAAAAGCAAAATGAAGGAATCTAACTAAGGCTCTAGATGACCCTGCCGCATATTACAAAAATAATTAAACAGCCAGTGCATCAGAAAAATTACCCCTCAAAATGGCCTGCACAAATAGAGACAGCCAAAAGATTTGTAGAATTGAACTATTTTGGATCAATGGAGAGCTTGTTCCACAGCCTATGTCACTTTCTTCGAAAAACCCTGTTTTGAATTAAGGATGATAGAGCCTAAATGTCTTTGCTGACTGGAATTGTAGTTATATAAGAAGCAGTATATGGAGCAAAAAACTCCTAGGCCATTCACAGCATTTAAAAGCCAGTTTCACTGAGAAAGCAACTCAAATTGTTTTCTTCTAGTCTTATAGTTCCGTCGTAACCTAATATTACCACTGGAAAGAGTCACACCAAAATTGCCCAGAAGATTTTTGTTAAATTATTCTGAAATAATTTGAGCTTCTTAAAAGAAATCCTATTTAGCTCCAAGATGAAAATTAGGATGATTTGAATACCAAAATGTCTTGTTTAGGGTTAATCAAAACCCTGTGAAGCCAAGGTTCCAATGAGAAACTACCAAAAAGGAATTCCTTCTTAGACTATTTTGCATTTCTTAGCAGCTAATGGGTGGTGGTAATTCTAGATTAATTTATTTTTAGTGCTCTTAAATCTGAATGCTTTGAGTAGAAAATTAAAATCAGAATTAGTCAGCATTTTAAGATAAAACTTGAATATCTTCTTCTCCGAAGCTGTCTTCTATTAATGCACTTTGTCATTAATTGACTTATTACAAAATACAGTGCCACATACAAGGCTGGAATTACCAATCCAGAAATGACACTGACAACCAAGCAATCTTTATCTTTTAAATGCTATTATGACCTTAAGTGGTCAGTCTGTTGATTAGAATGAGAAATCAAAGGCAACAAAAGACTTTCCATAGTAATATTTTCACTGTGCCAAAACACTAGAGGGTGCTGAGATTTCCATTCATATGATCTGACAAACACATTACCACGAACAGAGTTCTGCTAAAGATAACACACAGAGGTTTAGTACATACTGAATTATCTAACAAGGAAGTGGTGTTAGAGATATTATAGAAACCCTGGCACAAGTTCTTCTTGTTACTCCATTCAGTGATGAAATCCATCCCTTAAAAATTGCAGATGTAAATCTCTTTCTGTATTTTATTAATTTTAGTCATTAGGTCTTGAATCACTGTAGAACATCAAAATACGTTGCTTGCAACCACTGTTTTGTAAACTAATCTGAACAGCAACATACAACCTTTGTATCAGCCAGGAGCTCCATTGTAATCGCCTCCCTTTTCTTTTGGGGACTTTTGAATTTCAAGAAGAGACAAAGATCATGCTTTTATTTGTTAAGACTAAAGCAATCATATCCTTCAACAACTGATTTTATCGGGGCTTGAAAAACTACACTTACATCCACAATGCTATTGTATTCTTTCGACAGAAAGTCAAAAAAACAGAGGGGTTTTTCTGACAGTGGTAAACCTCTTTCTGCGAGGAAGATGCCTTTTTCCAAAAAAGCTTTTTCAGAAAAAGGCATGTGTGGACGAGGAAGAGAGTGTTTTTTTGAAAGAAGAGGCCTCCAGGAAAAAGCACAGGTGCTCTGGTGGCCACTCAGTCCACAGTAATCACAACTGAAATGCAAGATAGCATCCATTCAATGTGGATGCTATCTTTCGAAAAAGCAGATCGCTTTTTCGTTGCGCTTTTGCTGTCTAGACACTCTCTTTCGAAAGAAGTTTTTCTGAAAGATCTCTTCCGGAAAAGGTTCTTCCGAAAAAAGCTTGCAGTCTAGACATAGCCTCAGCTTTCTTTAGTCCTGTATTCAGATACTTAACATTTGATTTCACCTTTTCAGGTGTCAAAAACACAGCATGTTATTTAGTTACCAAATATGTAGGACAAGTTACATGGTGGCTTCATTTTGCAAGCTTGGGTCACCTTTAACATTCATTTGCCATCTGATAAAGCTTCAGTAGACATTTCAATGAAAAACTTACCTGTGGTTACATGATTTATTATTTTCCCCTTGGAATTTACAGTCTTTGATATAACATTTTACCTAATATAGTAGAAGCTTCATCATAAATAAATGTTGTTCACACACTTATGATTTTGAAAATAAAACCTTTCCTGTGGAAAATATTTTTTCCTGTCATTTATTCCCAGTAGAATTTTCATACAGTCTGTGTTTATTTTCCTTAAAAAGACTATTATATTGGTTTTTCCACCATATGCAAAAAAAAGATAGACTGTAATTTGAATGATAATCATGCTTAGCAAGCTCTATTTTGGGATTGTGTTTCAACAGTAGTCGTATTAAGAGTTTGCTAAGTAGAAATAACACATATGGACAATCCCTCGTGTGGCATGAAAATATGCAAATATAAACATTTTGTACCAAGAAAAAATGTATAACACTCCAAATAAATAAATAATGGTAGTATTTTTAGTTAAATAAATAATGGTAGTATTTTTACATGATCATATCTATGTTTTGTTTCCTTTCTTACTGTTTTCAGTTCTAGTTATGGTGTTTCATCTGTCATCCTAAAACAGACCATCTTCTACTCAGTATTTCCTGGGATTTACAACATCATGTATGCTAGCCTGACGCTACCTCAGACTGAATTTGGATTTGTGAATATAAGAAGATTTCAATTTGTTCCATCTTTCTCCCTACACTGATAAAAAATAACAGCCTTATGGAAGTAGCAGACTGAGATGCATTCAGGGTTTTAGTTCCTTTTGTCAGCTCACCTGGATGAATCAGAACTTCCATTGCCTAGAGAATATTCTTAAAAGCAATAGATTCCATCAGAACATCAAATCGAAAAGAAGGAATTTAAGGAGTTGGAGAATAGATGACATTCATTTGAAGTGTCGCTGTATGTGGGTGTTCTGCTTTGAACACTAAACTGCCCAAATAAAACCATCCCATGTCGCTAGATTTTTCCATCAAGCCAGTAATTTTTGAGGGTGGCATAGCACTATGATTAACCCTTGTATTGGAACATGCGCTCCTGAATAGGTTTTTTTCTATGCTGAAGAGCCTTTTGTTGGGACACAGCTAACTATCTTTCATCACCCACTTCTCCCTTTGACAGATTAGGTCTGCTATTGGATGCAGTCCCTAAATCAACTGCTCCTTAAGGATATGTCTACACTACAGAGAAGATTAAAGCTGCAGCTGTCAATCTTCCAGGGTTTGACTTAGCAGGTCTAGTGAAGACATGCTAATTGGAACTAAGAGGAACACTCTGGTTGATGCTGGTAGTTCTGCTTCCACAAGGAGTAAGGAAAGTCAAAGGGGGTGTTCTCCCTTCGACTTCCTGCAGTGTGGACAGCGCCAAAAGTCAAATTAAGGTACTTTGACTTCAGGTAGGCAATTAACATAGCTGAAATTGCGTATCTTAATTCGACCTTATCCCATGATGTAGACATACGCTAAGTGAGCTACCTAGTAGAGAGAGGAAAACTACAGAAGTTACAGTGCATGTGGGGAAAGCAACTTGTTCCAGTTTGTCACATGGTTTTAGAGCCTGGAGAAAACTATTACAAACAGACCTTGAGTTTTATACATAAGTTTGCTATTCAGAGTTGCATGATGAATGCTATATGCTGTTTTAGACTACTGGTTGTCAAAGCAATTCACTGTATTTGCTATTAATAATATTTATTGACCTAAATGATTGAACTAAGTCACATAGGGTAAAATTTTCAGAAGTGTCTCAGTGACTTAAGAGAATACTTTAGTTCCTAGGTGTCTCAGGGGCCTATAAAATCACATAGGCATTTTAAAAATTATGTTATTTTCTGCTTCTTAACTTCATACAGGTTGCACTTTCATAAACCGGAACTCTCTGGTCTGGCAACATCCATGGTTTGGAAGGACCATGGATGTTCCAGGATCAAAGAGTCCCAGCATGCTGCAGGAGGTTGGGGTCCGGGAACCTGGTGCTATGCAAGGGTGTGGTGATGCATGGCACAGCTAGGCTGGGGAGGGGAGAAGCTGGGAAGCCTGGCATGCAGCTCAGCTGGGCTGCTGGGAGGGCGGGGCGGGCAGGAGCTGGTGTGCAGCTCAACTGGGCTGTGGGGTGCGGAACCTGGCACATGCAGCTCAGCTGGGCTGCAGGGGAGGGGAAGTGGGTCAGCTGGATTGTTGCGGGGGGAGAGCCAGGAAGCCCATGGGGGCAGGATGGAGGGGCCAGCAGAGGGGGGAAGAAGAGAGGGGCGGTAAATGACCTCCCACTGGTCTGGAAAAATCCAGGACCAGTCAGGTCCTGAGGGTGCCAGACCAGGGGAGGTCCAACCTGTAATAAGTTTTGTAAGCAGGCAGAAGGAAAATCAAAGAAATGTCAAATCATAGAACTGGAAGGAACCTTGAGAGGTCATCAAGTCCAGTCCCTCGGCCCCTCGGCAGGACCAAGCATTGTCTAGAGTCTAGACCATCCCTGATAGATGTAACCAAAATCTTTTAGTACAGTTCTTCAAACACATTCACATAGTTAGTCACAAGATTAACTTTCTGCCAACATTACAGCAAAATCATCTTGAATGCAGAAACAAGTCCATGTTTTATTATATATAGCTATGGTACCACACCTATTGCTGAAGTATCTCCCCAAGAGGTCAATAGCAATAATGTGAGTGGTAATGTCCGCAAAAATTAGCATTGTGCCTCCTAGTTTCTGCATTGCTTACCAGACAAAGACTAAGGTGAATCTGAAGCCCATATACACGATGATTTGTAGACAACCTAACTTCTCTTCTAGATTGTAGACACTACTGAATGTTTTAAAGTGCCACAACTTGATTCATACCTCAAGGACAGAGCTAACAATATTTACAAACACATTGTTGTATATATTCTTAAGTGAATGACATCCAGCAGACACAACTCTCAGACAATAAGCCTCAGTTACCCTTTCCTTTATACTAGTCACTTACTATAAGAAGCAGTTATATACACTTTGAACAAAGAGACAATCTTAGAATATTTTAAAAACAAAAGCTTTCCTAAGGTTGTTATACTACATTGTGGAGATTTGTAATAAATAAATACTGTTGACACAGATGGGGAAACATCTTTGCCAGATTTGTAAAAAGCAAAATATGTGACGACTGCTTCAAATATTTCAACCTTCCTCAAGAAAAAATTATCTTTGGTAATTTTCCCACTGGGAAAAGCTGTTTGCAGTGGTTAAAACATCTATGATGGAAATAAAGCAAGCTGTGATGTTCAAAATATTATGTTCTTTCCCAGCTGGTTAAAGTAAAAATTGCAAAATATTAGTAAAATTAATGAGTCAGAATCTTGACCCCCATCTGGCTACTTTATGCTGCTAAGGCAGAGCAAAAACACTCATCAAACTATCCTACATGGAATAAAACAGGCACAATAGGTTGTATGCCACCTACTCTTGGCTCCAATACAACAACCAGAGTAGTGGTTAGAAGCATAGAAAGGATAGAAAGGTACAAAGGTGCTGCCATAACTTGCAGAAAGCATAATTCTGCTCTAAATTATGTGGGATCAGCCTAGCTGCAAAAATCATGCCAGTGCTGCCCTCTGATGATCTGAAGCCACACTGGGACTCTGAGATTACTTGCCATGCAAGAAGGAGCAGGTGATTGACTAAGATAATAGCAAGAACCTTCCCGGTGATGCAGAGGAGGGCAATGCCACTATAGTTGCCAGTCAGTGCAGTCTCCCTTTTAGAAAATGGTGATAATGTGAGCATTATGCAAGCCAGCAGGAATGTCTTTGGTGCACCAGATTTTAAGAAGTACTAAATGAAGCTTCTAGTCAGTGCATCTCCCCCTACTTTCAGAAGTTCAGATGATCTGTCATCAGGACCCTGGAGCTTTATTTGTTTAATTGCATTGCAGACCTTCTTGGGTGTTGGGGGGGTGGGGTGGTTGCAAGGGTTTACTGGATTGGGTGCTGAGGGAGAGAGTCAATGGTGTCATCAGTCATAGTCATTTCTAGATTTACAAGCTGTCAATAGTATTCCTCTCAGCGCTATCTGATGGATTTTTCATCTTTAAAAAGGGTACTACTGTCTTTGGATCTCAGAGGTGTGAGGCTACGTGAGCTTGTTCTATATAGAGTCTTTGTCTCACAAAAAACAAAAACACCTCAGCATATCATGCCTGTTAGTAAATGTTGTTGGATTTCTTTTGCATTGTCCTTCCACCATTTGTTTTTGATTTCTTGGATCCTCTTTTGAACTTCAGCTTTGAGCTGATGGAAAGAGTTCTATTTCTGACTAGACAGTAGTTGGTTTTTCCAGTCACAGAAAATTTCTCTCTTCTGGTCCAAAAGGGCTGTAATCTCAATGTTCTTGTTGTCAATCCAGTCCTGGTGACACAGGGTAGCAAGGCCAATGAATTCCTTGCAAGCCACATGGAGGATCTGTTTTAGGGTTTCCCAGTCTTCTTTGACAATAATCTTGTCATTTCCAGGTGCACATATGGTCAGTTTTCCACTGAGGAATGTTTGGAAGCTCTCTTGGTGCACTGAGAATTGAAATCTTTGGATGCTGTATTTCCATCTATGTGATTTGAATTGCTTTCTTTTTTGGTGCAATCCTAATGTGGACATGACTGACCTCAGTAGATGATGGTCATTCCAGCAATCATGAGCTCCTCTTGACATGGGTGATTTAGGCATCTCTTAGATCCTGAGTTCTTACAATGATTAGTCTATGATGTGCCACTGTTTTGACTGAGGGTTGTTGCTAAGTTGTTTGGTGCCTGTTGCTTTGTGTGAAGATTGTATTTGTGATAACAAGTTCATGCTCTGAATATTTTCTGAGTAGAAAAATACCACTGGAATTGGTCTTGCCCATTCCTTCCTTCCCAAGGGTGCTATTCCATGGGTTATAACCTCTGTCATCTATTGCATTAAAGTTAGCTAAAAGGATTATCTTATCTGTTTTCTGAATGAATGACAAAGTTTTATCAAAGTCGGTGTAAAAGGATTCTCTTTCCTTCTTCAGCATCAGTTGGTGCATATTTACTGATAATAATTTATTGACCATTTAAATGCAGAGTCATAAAGGTATTCATTGATGCTGATGGGGAGCTCATGAGGCAGTTGATTAGAAGATTCTTGATTGCAAAGTCAACACTACATATTCACCTGTTACCTGCTGTTTTTCCTTTCCAGAAGAAAGTGTAACTGCCACCCTCTTCCTGCCAGTGGCCTTCAGCTGCACATCTTGTTTAGCTGACAGCAGCTCCATACAGGTTGAACCTCTATAAACCTCAAGTGTTGTGCGTCAAGAGTTCTAATAATTATTGTCCTCCATTTGGATCTTTTACTTTTGATTTCATATAGTAGTGTATGGACATTCCAAAGTTGCAAGAAACATTTCTGGTTTTTGACTACATTGGGAGTGTTCCCTCTGGGCATAGTTATCTAGTCAGGTATGATGGGATATTGTATGTTTGGGGCATGTTTTTCTGGCCCCTTTCCCGTATGGGGTGAGCAGATGGGTTCCTAAAAAAGCCTGCTCAGTCATGCCTGCCACTGCCAAAAGTGGTCCCTATCCCAGTCCAGGGGCACATGACTACCGTCTTGCGGTCACTGATGCATCTGGGTCTTTGACTAGGGACTTCTTGTGATCGCTTGACCTTCCCCATTGCCATTTGTCCATTGCTTCAGGGCTTTTATGGGTGAGGGTGGGGAAAGTTCTGCATGTGAGTAGTTTAATGTGGGGGAGATATGCATCAGTAGCCACGCAAATCTGGGCAGAAAAGGCAAAGAGGTCCAAAACAATTGGAGGTATCTCCTTTGTTGCAGCTTTTGTCTGCCTTTGCGGCCACTGAGAGGTGATCCTGCTTCATCCACCTGTTCTATCATTGAGGTCTTATACTGCTGCACTTTGTCTAGTACCTCACCTTTGACTTTACCACCTTGGGTGACTCTACCAAGAGCAGAGGATGCCAGATGGCATCACTCTTAGGGTGTTAAGTATACATAAGCATCAACATCACATCGAGGTGGCAATTCAAGGAAAAGATAGCAGTGAACCCGCACCCCACTGGATGATGTGAAGTGGAGGTGGGAAGGAGCCCACCTGCCACCCACCCCCAACTATCAGGTCAGAACTCTTGTCCCGGTTGATCTATGCAGAGGCAGCCACTGAATAGATGGTTTTTCAGGCCTCACCTGCACCAGGTCTTCTGAGTCCTAGGACAAGAGGAGCACATCAATCGGTATATGCTGAAATGCCATTCTCATAGCTGGGTCACTGAGCACCAAGCCCATCAATAAGAGACAAAGAAAGGGTTAGACTGTGATGATATATAATTGGGTATTTTGGGACTGGCACATCTCTAAGTAGCACACATATTTCCAACAATATTTTTGTTTGATATGCTGGTTTGACTAGTCCATCTAACTAGGGAAAAGAACATATGTTTTTGATCATATCTACTGTGAAACACCAGGAAGAAAATAGTTCACTAGTAATATTTCATAATAATAGCAGTTAATTTCCTTGAAGAGTGACCCAACCTTAAAAATGCTGGTCAAGGTGTCATCTTTTCCTGATGCTTTTTTCACTAAATGTGTTCTGAAATTCACAGATTAAGAAATACCAGACTGAAAGTGTGCCAATTTGAAATATAACATCATCTTTTCAGCCAAAATGGAAAATTGCAATAAAGCACCAAATACGTCAGTTCATTGCACAGATGAAGCTGAGTGACACCGTGGGTAAGAGACTTGGCTGTTCTCCAGAGCCAAGCTGTTGTCTAAATTGTGCTCCACAGTAAACCAAGCAAGTGGTCACAGTTTACACCTCTGTAGTTCATTTTCCATCTCACAATAAAAGATGCCAAGAAAGAATTAAAATTACTCAGATACCCAGAGGCCACTATTCTTGGAAACTGAACCTACTGTTGCATTTACTTTTCATGAAATATTTACCATATTCCATGTATTTCAGATTGGAAATATCATAAATACTACTGTAATTTGAATGGCCCTGGGTGTTTAGTGTCTAGTGTTTAAATGTCAGCCACTATATAGCATTTTCCATGCAGAGTCAGATAGATTCTCCTGACCCAAACTCAGGTATGCACTCTGAAGGAAGGGTCCTATTAAAATTGTGCTTCCAGAACACAAGTGAGGCAGAGCAGAAATCCTTCTGCTCAAGGAGCTGCAAGGACAGCACCATCACTATCACCCTGATAGCTAGCTGTCCCCTGTTACTCTCAGATGAGCAGAGTAGGTTAGCCATATGAGAGGAGTATATACTGCACAACTTTGAAGGGCATAGCAGGGTGTTTACTCCTCTTTTCACTGAAGAACTCAGGGGAAAAATGCTGTGCTACACCTGGGGTGGCAAAGCTCTGCCAAATTCCCAGTGCTAGATTGTGCCTAGATAGCAAAGTCTTGCTGTAACTCTTAACTAGACAGAATCTTGCCATTTCAGTAGAATAATGCTACTCCTGGTTTAATGCTGGTCAGTCAAGTCTTTTGAGAAATAATTTGAGAGATTTCTCTTGAGAGAAATAGTTTGGACTGGAAAATCAGAATGAGCTACATAGTACCTGCAGAAAACATATAGATATACTGATTCAGGCATGGGTTTAGGATATGGCTCATGGGTGATGTTGGTGGCTTATGATATGCAGGAGGTTAGAGTTGATCATCTAGTGGTCTCTTCTGGTCTTAAAATTTATGGCTCTGGCTTTAGATTCTTGTGAAATAATGACCTAGTTTGAAAAACAAAGTGGGTGAGGTAATCTCTTCCCTTTTGTTGGTGAGACAGACATGCTTTTGAGATTATACAGAGCTCTTCTTTAGGTCACCATATGTCTATATTGAAATAGTTTGGGCCAGATTTTTTGTGCCATTCAGGCAGTGCAAACTAGCTGTTGAGCTGCCCTAATGGGGAACATCAGGTGGCATAAAACCGGCATTCCCATGTGTTCCAAAGATCTAGCTTCATCTATAAGGGCAGAGGGTTCTGACCCAACGAACTCATGTACTGGTTGCTGGCTGACTTTACAATATGATCTTATCCACCTTGTCTATTATGTTCTGGGATGGACATAGCTACAACACTGCATAAGGACCAGATTTATACATAACATTACATACAAAATGAATACACCAATATCTGTCAAAAAAACAACAACACATGCTAAGTTCTACTGCCCTCACAGTATTTGAAAAGAACTACTATGCACTTCTGAGCCATGCATGTTTCTCTAGTCACATTTTTAAATCAGCACAAAAAAAGAATGGCTTTTGTTCACATTTTCCTGGTCAAAAGGTTGATTTTAAAGACTGAGAATGGGTGGAAGACATTCTTCACTCAATTAGAAACATTTAAGCTTAGGTCAGATTGTACTGACAGCATCCCTTTGAGGTTATGCTTTTATTGGACTGCTTCGAAGATATGTTCAGAATGATAACTGTGTGGTATAAAGTCCCTTGGCAAGTAGATTCTACCACAAAAGCCAAATCAGAGTCTAAAGCAGGAGACTTTGGGAACATTAACTTTATTCAGCTCTTGAGGCCACCAGAATATTATGCCAAACCTCCTACAAAGCATAAAAAGTGAAGAAGTCATACAAGTATCCGCACCCACAGCCTCCTCTTTATAGCCAAGTGGCTGTTGGTAAAAGTACCATGAGACTAAAGTGAAAGTAGTCTAGGACAGATCTTCTGCGCAGCTCATGCAGGGCAAGCTAGCTATTAAGCTGCCCTAATAGGGAACCTTCAGATGGCATAAAACCAGCATAGCCAGCCCTGCTTCATTTGTTTCACAGATTCAAACCCAGGTATCAGAAGAAGGGGCCATGGACAGATTTCCTTCTGCTCTGGTTGCTGGGTAGTCTAAACAGATTGTCCCCTCCTTTCTACCCCTCTCCCCACAGCTCACTGCCTTCGAATCAGGCTATTTGTGTCTAAGCTATAGCTAAAACAGCAGACTTTTTGAAATAACAAACAAGCAAATCAAACTGCACATGTCTAACTTAACCCATAAAAGATACTGTGACTTCTGTCATGCTAGCCAAAAAATATTGGCTAGTAAAAGGAGAAAAAGTACACCCACCCACTTCAGCCACTAATCATGATGCTCAATATATTCCAAGCCGTAGCTGCTAATCTCATGGATCCAGACCGCCACTTACACCAAAAAGTACTATTGTTGGTGAACAAAGCAAGCAAGAACAGTGCTCCTTTAGTTATAGTAAATAATTACCTTATTCAAGACACAAGTCATAATTTGGCCATCTGTTGTATTTTAAAAAGGACAAGAACTAAAGCAAAAATACCTCTCTAGTAGGTAATGGTGGAGACTTACTCCATCTGGTAATTCTTCCAAGTTCTTTTCAAGTGGTGAAAGCAGCAAGTGTTTGGGAGATTAAATGCATCACTGTCATATTTCAAAGGAAAATTATATCACAGAGAATTGAAATTAGGGGGCTCTTCTTGATCAAAGTGTTGTTGGAGCTATTGAATTTTTGTTTCCATTTCACTATTCCACCCAGAGTATCTACTAGTTTAAAGAACATAATGAAAAGTTTCAGAGGGTATCTGAAGAAGTATCTGAAGAAATGGGCTGTACCCATGAAAGCTCATGATACCATCTACATATTTTGTTAGGCTTTAAGGTGCTGCTAGACTATTCATTATAATAAAAAGTGTAAGTTGACAATTAAATATCCAACTTCCAGGTGATCCTGGAAAGGTAATGTGCATGTGTTTTGGTGATAAAAAAAATTAAACTATTAAAACAATGTATTTGAATTTGTTAGGAACCTATAATTAAAGTAGGCATATTCTTCAGAGGTGTACTAACTTGTGAGCCTTATTAATTAATGAGACTCATTAAACAAGGCAATTTTTCTAAGATGGCTCTCCCCCCAAGACTTTGAAAGCTTTAACATTATAATCAAATTCCAGAAGCTTTAGACCAGTCGTCACCAACCAGTAGATCGGGATCTACCTGTAGATCTTTAAGCCTCTGGCAGGTAATCTTGACAGGTTTGGCTGGGAGACTATCAAGCGCTGGCACTTCCACTGCCCCTCCTACCGCTGCCCGGCTGCTCCTGCCCAGAGCCTCAGAGCTGCCCCTGGGAGCTTTCTGCTTGTTGTGCAGGGTGGGGGAAACAGAGGCAGGGGGGCATTGATGTCACTTTGTCCCTCTCACCTGTACCACATATTCACAGAGTGAGAAGGGTAGGGCCTCAGCAAAGGGGTGGAGCAGCGGTATTTGGGTTTGAGGTAGATCCTGGACTGACTTAAATTCAAAAAGTGATCTTGTGCTTAAAAAGGTTGGAGACCACTGCTTTAGACAATAGGGAATATATTAGGCTATTATCAAAACTACTAAGTAATCATCCAGGAGCTTCTACAAATGTAATAGCTTGTGTGGGATGCACTCAACTAGCGGGCTGCTTATCTATAGGCATTAAAGGAATGAAAACATGCAATACCACCTCCTCCAGCTGGCTCATGAGACCAGACTGGGGAAAGTGCATACTGCACAGAATTCCCCCAACCAACCCAAAGGCATTTTGCCTCCCTGTTCTCAGACATAGTGCTCTTGACACTGAATTTTCCCTCATCATATCATTCCTCACGAGGCTATTGTTTTGAAGAGCATTCCAAGTATTTTATAGTCATACATCCCAGCTGAAGAGACCTCATCCACCGCCACTGCTCTGCCAGAGCGTGCACCACATGCCCACACAGCCAATCCTGCTGTCAGCCTCCACCAGCAGATCCTTCTTCCTTATGAAGCCACTAAGATGGAGCACAAATAGCGGATGCTACCTGCCTTTCTCCAGCTGTTGATCTCCCTGGCTGGTGTACGGCAGTTCCCATTGGCACCAGTGCGTGTTAAACAAACCAGAAATATTCAACCAGGAATATTTAGAGCGTGTATCGGCTGATCAGTTCATGGCAAAGGGAATCACACATGCATATGGGCCTTTTCCTCACTATTGAAATAAATGGGACATTTACTATAGAATGCAATGAGGGCAGGAGTAGGAAAACTGAATTATACACATATGTTGTAAGAATAGAATGGATTTCTTAGAGTCTTAATTCAGACTAACATATGGGGCTTTATTCCCAGAAGACACTGTGCATTCTACTTGCATGTGAGACATTGCCAGTTCAAGGATATAATCACCTGGGGTATGTCTACACTACATGGCTCCGTCGACGGAGCCATGTAGATTTGTTTACTGGGCAAAGGGAAATGAAGCGGCGATTTAAATAATCGCCGCTTCATTTAAATTTAAATGGCTGCCACGCTGAGCCAACAAACAGCTGATCAGCTGTTTGTCGGCTCAAGCGCTATCTGGATGCTCGCGGTCGACATCAAAGCCCTTTGTCGACCGCCCTGGTAAACCTCATCCCACGAGGAATAAGGGGACGGTCAACAAAGGGCTTTGATGTCAGCCGCGGAGCGTCCAGACTAGCGTGCTGAGCGGACAAACAGCTGATCAGCTGTTTGTCGGCTCAGCGCAGCAGTCATTTAAATTTAAATGAAAGCGGCGATTATTTAAATCGCCGCTTCATTTCCCTATGCCTACAACCCTAATCTACATGGCTCCTTTGATGGAGCCATGTAGTCTAGACACAGCCCTGGTATGCAATGACTGAGGTACCCACTCGTCCTTAGGACCAAAACACAAAAACAAATAAGATTTTCACAGAATAGAAATTATTACCTCCCCCCGCTCCAAGAGGGACACATAAACAACAAGGTAAGCACTCTTATGCACCCTCATAGGGTGCTGGATTGTTAACAATGTTTATACATACAATAATAAAACAATTACTTGAGGAATTCTCCTTCGAGCTCTTCTGCTCCCAAGAGCTCTGGTAATTTATGCTAATTCCTTTACAAATTAGCAATTGTTTTTGTAAAGCCGAGTGCCTGTAAGATGCAGAACAGTTTTCTGGTTCAGGCACTGGTGGGGACTCTAGGAGCCAGGCTTAGTTTCTGGCTCTGACACAAGCTTTCTGAGGATACATTTATATGGTAAGTGGAAATCCGCAGCACCACATCTCAGATCCTATGTTTAAAGACTCAATTTTGCTGTGCTCAAGCCATGATGCTGAAAATAGCTGGGTAGACATTTGGGCGATGGCTGGATCTTGGGTTCTATGACCGAGGGCCACAGGGGAGAAGAGTTTCAGAATCTGACCCCATACATCTATGCACATATTTTCAGCACTCTAAGTTTATGCCTCGAAAACCCAAATCTTTAGACCTGGGCTCTGAGACCTTCTGTTTCCCAACAGATATGCCGTGATTGTGTCTCTGTTTCTTTAACATAAAAGGGAAGTGAACTTTCTTCTCTCACACACTTTATCCATCTTGTCTTTTAGACTGTAAACTCTTTGGGGCAGACTATCTTTCTATGCTTATTAGTGCCTCAACTTTGATTCTGGCCTATAGACATCTCTGTAGTACCAAGAAATAAATGAAAGCACCAAATCCAGGGCTGGACCTTCCTCATCTGAATCCTAAATCCAAATTTAATTTACTGTGGCAACTGAAATATAGATAATATAGATTCCTGTAATGGTTATTGTTCTTCCCCCACTCTGGTTCTCACAAAATGGAAGGAATATTGTTCCTGAATCTTAGGCTACATCTAGACTACAGGCTTCTTTCAGAAGCAGCTTTTTTCGGAAGAGATGTTCCAGAAAAACTTCTTCCGAAAGAGAGCGGCCACACTTCAAAAGTGCATCGAAAAAGCTTTTTCGAAAGAGAGTGTACAGACTGAATGGGTGCTCTCTCACATCTAAGCTGTCATTGCTATGAAAGGAATGGCCACCAGGGCACCTGTGCTTTTTCCTCTTTCCTCTTCTTCCGAAAGAACTCCCTCTTCCCATTCCACACACACAACATTTTGCGAAAGAGCTCTTTAGCAAAAAGGCTTCTTCCTCGTAGAATGAGGATTACCAATGTTGGAAAAACCCCTCTGTTCTTTCGATTTCCTTGAGAAAGAATGCAATTGCAGTGTGGACGTTCCTCAAGTTTTGTCAGAAAAACGGTCATTTTTCCAACAAAACTCTGTAGTGTAGACATACCCTTTGTGTAAGTACATATTGGTGTTTGGAAAATACTGGGGCCCTTTCAGAAGCAAAGTATCAAAAATATTTTTATGTTGTATATATGGAGTAAGTTATTTATGAATTATCCTCCCTGTTCTGTAGCTGAACAAATAACACTCACTTATTTTTAAACAAGCAAAGGACAGGATATGATCATCAAAAATGTGTGTTAATTATTCAAAGATTATTTGGACAATTCAGATACAAATTCTCTTAACCTCAAGCAAAAATAAAAATCTTCTTTCCGTTGATTAGACCTCAAAATTCTTTCTACTATTAGCTTATGTTATCATGATTTAACTCTGGAAAAGTTTTCTCTCACAACATAAACAGTTCCTCCAAATTCTGAACTATAATGTATGTTTACCTGCCTAGGCATGCATGTTTGTAATTATTCTGAAAAGTTGTATGCATATTTGGGAAGGAGTTTTCTTCTATAAATTATCTGATTTTAGAGTCTTGTTTATAAATTATTTTTAACCTTTTAAAATAATCAAAGGTCATGTTTTATAAACTAATTTTTACAGTCACTGGGTTTTTTGTTGTTACACCCTTCTGGGAGCTAACTGTGAAAAGATTTCCTGGAAGACACTGTCAATTTTTTGGAATACTTTTTCAAAAAAATAATACCCTAGTGGAATATTCAGTTCATTACCTCATGTTCATTACCTCATGCACTAGTCAGCTGAATAGTGGATGAACATTTAGAAATAAATGAATATCTTATTGGTTATGGATACAAGAATCTGCAACAGGTCATGAAGCTAGACAGGTCACATAACCATCTAATAATGCAATTGATGCAAGCCTTTCCCTCCTTCAGGAAAAAAAAAACCTTGCAAGTGCAAGTGCTCCAGGGGTAGAAATCAATGGTTTATTCAGACTTACAATGTGGAAAAAAAGCAAAGCATTTTTTTCAGGCACAGAGGAGATCTTGTGCTGTGCATTTCACTGTAATCTATAAATTCAATCACATCACTGATGGCAAGTATTTAGGGCCTCCACATAGCAGCAGCACAGGAGAAGATAACCAGTTCTTTATATCTGCAAATTCCTCAATCATGGACCTGTTCCAGCTCTTTTTTTGTTATCATGAAAGGATTTCTAGTTGCCTATTACTGTGGTGGCAAAGGTCATTTTTGTGGATTCAGTCCTTTTCCTTCGCACAGAAACCTGCTCAGTTGGGAACATCCTGCTGAGTCATGTTTATTTATTGATAAATGCACTTCCTTTCAAATTTGACAGCCACTGATATCCAGACCTCTTGAGGCCTTAGGAAGAAAACAATTAAAACTAACCAAAACCGAATGAAAACACATTAAGCGGGGTTATATAATTAAATAAAGGTGAAACTGGATGGAAACATAGCAGAAGCTAGACACAGAGTAAGAAATATTTAGAGTGCATAAGTGACTGATAAGCTGAGCCTAAATCCCATTAAAATCAGTTTCAGGCACCCAAGTCACTCAAGCATATTCCAAAATGTTACCCTTTGTTGCATTGTACTGAGTTATTTTCATCCAGGCTGCATTGAATTTACCCACTGTCTACCTTTCCAACCTCAGTTAACCTGGGTCCATATTAATTTAAAAGTCTTCAAAATGGTCATAATTATTTCAGGGCAGATGTGGCTTTACCACCATGCCTGCACTGGGTGAAGGTATGCTGAGACACACCACATCAACATCACTTTCTGGACAAGAGGATGTTGGTAGCCACACAGGATGATTCTGGAGACACCATACCCCTCCTGCTCCTGCTACAGACCACCAACCTGGGGGAAAGGAAATGTAGAATTTGTCTTCCTTCTCCTTATTTAGGTTGGTTGGTGCTGTTGATGGCAATAGGATTCCATCATGACTTCATATCTCAGGTTGAATTTCACCCCTGTGCAAAGGATCCATTTTGCAGGCTTAAAAGGCGCCAGGGGTGCCATTTTGTTAGGACAGTGGAGCTGGAAGCCTCTTGTACCAGGTCACTACTTGTTCTCCTTCCCCTTTCCTTCACTATCAGGAGTGAGGGGAAAGAACACAACTTGTGTGCAGTCCTCTCACTCCTGGCTAGTGAGGAGAAGGGGCAGAGGAGTAATGACATGAGCTGTGTGATTTCCTCTCATTCCCTGAGATGGAAATGGAATGGAAACTGAGTTTACTGAGGGGAAGGGGAAGAAGAGCAAGCAGTGTCCCAGTTCAAGGCACTTCAGCTCCAAAAATGTGGGGCATGGACTCCTCTACCTAGAGGTAAATTTCACCCTCAGAACAGTCTGGGTACATTCTCCCTTATCTGGCACATCTGTACACGAGCAACTAGAATAATCTAACTTCTAACATACAGACTTCCTTTTCTAAGGGTGGATTTGTGCAACAAAGCACTCCAAATAATGATGTTGATCATCATCAATGAGAAACATCTTCTGTTGTCATGAACTAAGTGATACATTGTTGGAACTGACTGAGAATTGCTGGATAGAGTGTTCTAAGTATGTGCCAAGAAAAAACCTCTAACTACATTTTGTGAACTGCTTTGCAGTCCTCAAATGGAAGATATTCGAGAGAGGCATTTCTTGATCAAGACTGATGCAGCCCACTAGTGGGTCATGAAGGATGACTGCTGAGTTGCAGCAATCAGCCCTCTCCCTTCCTTCCAAAAGTAGTTCAAAAAAAACAAAAAGTAAACTCAAGCAGCTAGTAAGATGCAGGGGAATGTATGGATAAATTCTGTTTCCTCATGCAGCTACTCTGTTTGTACTGAATTCAGCATTGGGAGGAAGATATGGTTTCAATATTCTCATAGTTCTCCACCTTATACAAGGCTACTGTGAAGCAAGTGCAGAACATGTGGACAAGAAGAGCAGGCAAGAAAAATAAAGTTTGAGAGAGAGGGAGCTGAAAAAGATTTGACAACCTAGCTCTCTCCGCCCAGCGACTGCATCAACCTAATCTCCCTCACCTGCACTACTTTCACCCAGTATTAACCAATCCCTCTGGTGTCTCTGCCCAAAACTAAGAAAGGTTTCTTGCCATGATCCTAATCCCATAAGGCCTTGGGGACAACAAGCAAAGGCAAAGGGATTTGAGGATCCTAAGAGAGAAAAGTGTGATGGCCATCATGCTATAAAAAAATTCATGTAATGCTTCTGATGCTTTACCAAAAAATTAAAATTGATTAAATTGATTGTTGATAGCTTTGATTTTCAAGCTCACTCTGGATAAATACAAATGTGAAGCAAACACTTCTCCGGGAATGGTTCAGATTCATGGTTTAGCATAGGTGGACCTCATCCACTGACCCTGCTCTCACTTTTGTTTCCCCTTCAGATTACTCTGATGGAGGCTGTCTTTGCTTCCTAATGCTGATGCCTTTGGACCCTTTCAGGCAAAGGTTACGCTCCAGATTTTTAGGTCAAAATAGGGAAAGTCCGTTTCTATCCCCAAAGGAAGGAAATGATGAGACAAAAAAGGTCACTAAGCTCTCTCATTAGTCACGTCATCTTGGGCATTTAGTCTGGCAGTGGGAAGAAAGTACACATTGTTTTGGAACAAGATCCCATAATGCATTCTCTGCTCTACTGTACTGTAGGTGGAAGATAAGGGAATCATATATGAGAAGTGGGTAAGATTTTTTTTGTATTCACTTTAAATATGGAATTAATATAGAACAATGGTCAAAATATTGTTTCAGTGAAATGTAATTTTACTTATGGTACTTGTCTAATGCAATTATGCAGGAATCTCAAATCAAGGATCTATTACGTTGCATTACCTGACCTGCTGAATTATGAAATAATTCTTATTACAGTTATTTCTGGTGAATATATTAAGTGAAGGCCACAATAAACCATTTTCAGCTCAGCTAGTTTTCACATCTCATTTAGAGCACTCTGTTGTATGTAAGGTTATCAATGAGCTCAGTTCACTATTCAGTACATATGATATATAGTGTCAACATGTGTACACTTACAGGAGAGGCACGTATGCATAAAAGTGAAAACAGTGACAAACAGGACAAGCAACAGAGAGAAATCAGAATCCTTCTTTTAATGAGAACACTGCTGTGAAACTACTCCAGGACAATAGCAGATATAAGGTAAAAGAGGGATGTGTAAAGGTCAACATCTTATTTATATCAGGATTAATCCTATGTGTCTCAGATACTCCTATCGCCACTCACATCCTGTCCCTTCATTTTTAACAATAAGGGTGTTACAAATCTCAAGCTCCCTTCACTCTGTGCAAAGGATTAAGCCTGGCAGATGTAGCCTCCTCTCCCACTGCTGCTGGAGCCAGGGGTATACAAATTTTTGCAATAGGCTCTATGCAAAACTTTGAAGTGGGTCATCAGGACCAAGAACAAATTCATTAGCTCTTACTTCAACACAGTTCACTCCCACGAGAAGATAATAAGTCTATTCATTTCTTCTAAGACAACTCCCCCGTAAGAAAAACATATAGATTAGATTCCTCTCTACACCCACCCACAGCCTCCAGTGCCCAAAACCAATGGATGCTTCTTTTCTCTTGATACGTTAAGCCAAGAGGGTGGCGGGAGGTTTTGGGCAATGATGCTGTTGCAAGCTTGATTAGTGTCTCTTCTCGCCACTCATCTCCAGGTTCCCCATATGCAGACCTGCAAGGCCCTGCTGTAAGGAAGACCCAGCTGCTGAGAGTAGGGAAGGGAGACTCTGTGTCAGCAATCCTCACCCATGGTGTCAAGTTGAGGAAGCTTAGGAAGCAGCTATTCATGAACAACCAAAGCACATTTGAATGGCTTCATATCTTCATGCTGAAAGGGGGAACAAAAATGATGGTGGTAGCTATAGAACAACATCTTAGAGAATAAAATCCATAAATTGGGAAGAAGAGACCTGGTAGTTTCCTTGTTTTGAAAAGCTCTCTGTATAGTATTTGATGTATGATCCATATTATAAAGAGGTGTTAGCATACTGAACGACCATTTCTCTACCCCAAGTTATCAATTACATATAATATGATTTACCTTAAACTAAACATACATTTTTGCAAAGTATTTTCTGTTCTCAATGGGACAAGAATATAAAACAAAAAACGGGTAAGCAAATTAATTACAAAGTTCATTAGACTAAAAATTTGAAACAGCTGAATCCCATGATCTGCTGTTCAATATGAAAATCAACTTTCAATTTGTTCTGGCATCCTTTTTATATAGACAATCACAAACTTTTTAGCAATTTACAAAGTAAAACTTTAAGCCATAAAATCTACTGTTGGATTGGAACTTGCGTATCCTGAAGTGAATAGCTTGCTATCCAAAGACATGCACCAAATACACTGAGGCAGACTTCTGAAAAACATTGTGACATTATCTGATTAATGACTGCAGTTGTTTGTTATAAACTTTCCATTTCTGTATCCAAAACCAGCACTATGTTAGCAGACATCAATAAAAATAGAAATTTTCAATTAACCAGATATTAATACTAATTATCATACAATCCACGTGGTTCTAAAAATAATTTTTTAATTTCAGACTTCCTTGGGGGTTTAGAGTTTGATATATAAAAGTAAGTATTTGAAGCATAATTACTTTTATCCAATGAAGCAGAACATAAGCACAAGTCATAGGAAGTTTATTATGAAGTTATGTGTCTTGTGGTTATGAGGATGTGAGATTAAGCACTTTAATTAATAGATGCTTCAATAGGATTATATGGTTATAAAGCATTATTTAATTACAGCACTTTATAACTATGGTTATAAAGCACTATTTAATGCAGAGGAAATGGCAATATTAAATTAATAGGACCAATGACAAATTCAATTTTAAAGAACAGTTTATAATTATTTTAGTTTAGAATGTGTTAAGAATAATAGTATCATAATAATATTTCTAGAAGGCCAGATGATGTGTCAGTTAGTGATAACTTTTTCTTTACCTACCATAGATACCCGCTATATAAGCCATATAGTTTCCTATTTTATGTGAGGAAGATAGAAACCACCAATATCCAGAAATCAAAGACTCAGTGAGAGCAAATGTGATAAACCCCCCAAGAGCTCATTGCTGCCCAGAGTGCTTATAAAAATCAAGCAGTGTTGATAAATTATATTGTTAATTGCTTCACCAAACTTTGGCTCATTGTTTATTTGGTTTCTTAAGCATATATCACAATGTCTGCCATTAATGATGCAGGAAAAACATTCTATACAATACCAGTCTCCAAAGAGTAGTCCTGTTGCAATGATGTTAAATCACTTTATGCATAGAGTGGCTGCCCAAAGTTATACCTCTAAAGCCATCTTCTTATATCCTATTTGTTTACTAGGAAATAATAAACTAAATGAAAATGGATTCAAGTAATCAACATTTTACACTGTTTGTTTCTGGTGCCATAGTGTACCCCTTTATCTTCAGTTTTGAACCCATGTATTCCAGGTCATGGGATACGCTTATCATTGTGCATTCAAGGTGCTAAGAAGTGTGAAATCATCTCCGAGGTCTCAGGTAGGGTAAGTAGGTTTGTGAAGGTAACATCCTTTCTGTTGTCATGAGGAAACATCGTATGTCCTGATCCCTATCTTCTTAAGTTAAAGTTTACTTCAGCTAATGCAAGGTGTTATGGGATACTGAGCACAATAAACAATATTATAATAAAACGTCCATGCTAATGTGGGCTATAAGATTGCTATATTAAAGTGTAATACATATACAGGTTGAACCTCTCTAGTCTGGCATTCTTTGGACCTGACTGATGTTGAACCAGAGAATTTGCTGAACCATGGGAGGTCAGTATTGTCTAGCAGCATTACCAACACTTCCACTCCTTAATAGGTTCTTGGAAGACATTTAGGGATAAATTAGAGCTAAATAACAGCACAGAACACTGACAGCCAGCACTTTATGGGACCATAGGAAACTTGGCCACCCCCATGATAAGTGGACATCTGACTAGCTAAAATCATGGCAGATCACAGATGTTGCTGGACCAGAGAGTGCCAGACTAGAGAGGTTCAACCTGTACTTAAATACTTGAAATATATATTGTGGGTAGCATTCTATTCATATATACTATCCAGTGTATATTAGTCAATGCAGTATATCAGCGTGGCCTCCCCCCTGACCAGGAAGGGGATCACTCCATAAGACCCCTTTGTGGATGGGGTCAGAACCACCCAGCCCTACCCACAGGAAGCAGAAAGGTAGAGCTGGAATTATAAGAGCAGGAGCTGAGAACTCAGGGTACGTCTAGACTACAGGCTTTTGTCAACAGAGGCTTTGTCGACAGATACTGTCGACAAAGCCTCTGTCGAAAAAGAGCGTCTAGACTACAGCCAGTTCTGTCGACAAAGCAAGCCGCTTTTTCAACAGAGAGTCTAGATGCTCTCTTTTGAAAAAGCACAGTGTGGCTGCAATAGCGCCTTTTTTCGAAATAACTCTGTCGAAAAAAGGCGCTATTCCTCATAGAATGAGGTTTACCACCGCCGTCAACAAAACTGCTGCGTTCTGTTGACTTACTGTCGACAGAACTCGGCAGTAGTGTAGACGCAGGTATAGTTTTGTCGACAAAAGTCCACTTTTGTTGACAAAACCCTGTAGTCTAGACACACCCTTAGAGTCCAGCAGGCGAGCAAGCCAGACATTCTCCCTGGGCTCCCTGAAAGGAAGGCATGTCTGCCCTGCCCTCGAAGGGATGACGGGCTTGGACCACCTGGCCCACTGCCAGACACCAAAGATGGGCCAAGACCAGACCAACCACAACCAGGTTCCAAAGACTGGCTGAGATGGCCAGGGGCCCTACCAGGTCCTGGAGATTGGGCTCTGCCACTGGGACCTCTGAGTGACCAAAACCCAAAGCCCATGGACACCCTGTCTGTGCCGTCATTCCCAGTGGATTCTGAGGAGCAGCAGTTAATCATAGAATCATAGAATGCTAGGACTGGAAGCAACCTCAAGAGGTCATCGAGTCCAGTCCCCTGCCTTCATGGCAGGATCCAGTACTGTCTAGACCATCCCCAATAGATATTTATCTAACCTACTCTTAAATATCTCCAGAGATGGAGATTCCACAACCTTCCTAGGAAATTTATTCCAGTGTTTAGCCACCCTGATGTCCAACCTAAACCTCCCTTGCTGCAGTTTAAGCCCATTGCTTCTTGTTCTATCCTCAGTGGCCAGGAAGATCAATATTTCTCCCTCCTCCTTGTGACACCCTTTTAGATACCTGAAAACCGCTATCATGTCCCCTCTCAATCTTCTCTTTTCCAAACTAAACAAGCCCAATTCTTTCAATCTTCCTTTATAGGTCATGTTCTCTAGACCTTTAATCATTCTTGTTGTTCTTCGCTGGACCTTCTCCAAGTTCTCCACATCTTTCTTGAAATGTGGTGCTCAGAACTGGACACAATACTCCAACTGAGGCCTAATTAGTGCAGAGTAGAGCGGAAGAATGACTTCTCATGTCTTGTTCACAACACACCTGTTAATGCATCCTAGAATCATGTTTGCTTTTTTTGCAACAGCGTCACATTGTTGACTCATATTTAGCTTGTGGTCCACTTTGACCCCTAGATCCCTTTCTGCCGTACTCCTTCCTAGACAGTCGCTTCCCATTTTGTATGTGTGAAACTGATTGTTCCTTCCTAAGTGGAGCACTCTGCATTTGTCCTTATTAAACTTCATCCTGCTTACCTCAGACTATTTCCCCAATTTGTCCAGATCATTTTGAATTATGACCCTGTCCTCCAAAGCAGTTGCAACCCCTCCCAGCTTGGTATCATCTGCCAGGTAGGTCCACAGGGGGAACTGGGAAGTGGCCCAGAGAAAGCCAACCCCAGGGCAGCTGAGGAAATGGAGGTCAGATGGGCAGCACGTTGTGGTCAGGATCCGCGTTGACCTATTGACCTGGTCAGTGTGTTGCGGTTGGAATCCCTACTGACCCAGTAGCAGCCTGCGCTGCCACTGTCAGGGCCCTGGACTGGGATACATTGGAGCAGGTGGGCCTGTGTCCCCCCGCCATTCCTCACCTTGGGGGGCAAGTTTACCCTGTAGTGAGAAAACCCCTGCGCTTCTTAGCTCTCCACCTGCAAGGAGACTCAACCCCTGTCGAGAGTGGAACTGTTTAAACTATCTTGCTGTTTGTATTGTTTGTTTGGTTCTGCTCCTCCCTGACGAAGGGCTGGGCCTTATAAACTGTTTGCTCAGGCTGCATCCTGACTTGGGCCCTTAGCTGTTTGCTTGCTGCTCTGCTCTACTCTGACCCAGGGCTGGGGTTTATAAACAGCATCTCAGCCTGCAGAGATGCTTGAGTTCCTGAACTGCTTAAACTGTTTATAGACGGATTGTTGCTCTTCCCTGGTCAATGGTTTAACTTCAGGAACTGTGGCTCAGCCTGCAGCCTGAGCAACCCCCTGCCCCCGACCTCTTTAGAAGCTTTCCCTGAGCAAGGGCGAAGACACTAAAATTGTTATTTAGCCGGGCAGTATGGTGAGTCAGCGTGGCCTCCTGCACACCCGGACCATTACACTCAACAATAAGCAAAAGCTTAAAATACTTTCTTGGATTGAATCAGAGTTCTCATCACCTTGCAGGACTGACTCCCATCTAAGCATTGTTCTTGTCAGATTCATCTCTGTCAACCAACATAACACATCTGAATCTTCCTAACACTTTTGACTCTCAAACACTTTGCAAGACTAATAAATTATTTAAGTAGCTTATTTTTAAAACAAGAACTGTCTTTTCTCTAAAGTCTGAGCTAACCTATATCAATCCAAATTCCCAGATTTTGTGTGGGTTTCAGTGGTATCTTCAGTCATTTGTGTGTAATTCTGCCTGAGAACATATGAGGTGGTTATTTTCTGAGTAGATCAAGTTTTTTTGCCAAACATCCACGGGTATATCTGATGATGGGCAATCACTCAATGCTGAGTATGATCATCTTCCATGGGACTTGTGGACCCTCAGGTGGCTGGATAAGGCTGATCCTTGAACCACAAGTTCTATTACCATAAGGACAGATGTTTCCAGGTACAGCAGGAGGCTGTTGACCATGACTAGAAGCCAGTCTCCCCTTCTTCCTGTGCCTCTTCTTCCCCTCAGCTTGTCAGTGGGCAAATTCAAAATGCCATTGAATAGGACTTCTTTCTATTTTGAGTGATCCTGGGCAAGTATCAAACAAGTGTCAACATTAACTTTGCACTTTAAGTTATTCTTTAGCAAGTCCTTATAACACTTCCGTTATCCTCCCATGTTACAGTATCCTTCTTTCAGATGAGAAAACAGGACCTGTTTTGGGAGGTGATGGTCTGGCATCCGAACAATGTGATCAGTCCAGTGAAGTTGCTGACAGATGATCATTGCCTCAATACTGGAGGTCTTTACCTCTTCTAGAACACTGATGTTAGTGCTCCTGTCTTCCCATTTGATTTTCAAGATCTTGCGGAGGCAGCATTAGTAATAACTCTCAAGGACTTTTAAGTGATGTTTGAAGGTTGTCTAGGTTTCAGACCCATACAATAATGTTGGGACAATGACAGCTTGATAGACAAGAAGCTTGGTATCTGTTTGAATGTCATGATCTTCAAGAACCCTGTGCTATAAACGAGCAAAGGTTGCACTGGCACAACTCAGATGATGTTGGATTTCCACATCAGTATCTGCCTTGGTTGAATGATACCTTCCAAGACAGAGAAAATGATCAACATTCTCCAGTGCCTCTCCATTGTTTTTAATAGATGAAGTGTATGGTATCTCATTTGGAGAGGGCTGATGGAGCACTTTGATCTTCTTGATGTTGAAGATGAGACCAAGACATGTGTAAGCATCAGCAAACATGCTTCAAGATGGTTTAAAGATCTCTCTCAGAATGGGCAAAAACTGCATTGTCATCAGCATACAGAAGTTCCACGATAGATGTAGTGGAAATCTTACTCTTAGCTTTCAGCCTGCTAAGCCTAAACAGTTTTTCATCCATTCTGTAGATGATTTCAACACCAGCTGGGAGCTTCTCAGTAATTAGGTTAAAATGATGTCAATAAAGACCGTGAACATGATGGGGGCAATGATACAACCTGTTTGACTTCTGCTTATACTTTGAAAGGTTAATTCTGAGAGCCAGTGCTTCTCAGAACAGAACAGAACAGTTGCTTTTATGTTGTCATGAAGCAACTTTAGGACACTGATGTATTTATCAGGACATCCAAGTCTTTGAAAGTCCAAAGGGCACAGTGATTCACTGACTCAAAGGTTTTAGTTAGCTCAGTAAAAGCCATGTACAGTGGTTGTTTTTGCTCCCAACACTTTTCTTACAGCTGCTGTGCCATGAAGATCATATCCGCAGTTCCGTGACATGACTGGAAGCCATTCTGTGACTCTGGTAAAGCTTCTTCTGAAGAGGCAGAAAACGGATTGCAAGGACCCATGCCAGAACTTTGCCTGCAACAGCAGGGAGAGAGAGACCATGATAGTTTCCACAGTTCACTTTATCTCCATTTTTAAAGAGGGTAACAACCAAGGCGTTCCTCATTTCACTAGGTATCTCCTCTTTTATCCCGATTTTAAGGATAAGCAGGATAAGCTGCTGAATTAACTCTGGTCCACCATCTTTAAAGATTTCAATGTGGATCCCATTTGGATCTGATGCCTTGTTGTTCTTCATCTGCTTGATGGCATTATATACCTCATGCAAACTTGGAAGGTTTGCCAACTCATCCCTAGAAGGTTGTTGTTCGAGAACTTCAGCTGTAACCACGGAGTTACCATTAAGAAGATCTTTAAAATGTTCTTTCCAGTGAAAATTAATGGCTTCATTGTCCTTCAAAAGTGCAGTTCCATCCTTAGCACAATGGGTATGCCTACACTGCAATTAAAGACCCACAACTGGCCTGTGACAGATGAAATCAGGTGTGTGGGGCTTGAGTTAAGAGGTAGTTTGATTGAAATGTTGACATTTAGGCTCAGGCTGAAGCCCAGGATTTAGGACCTTCCCACCTCATAAGGTACAAGCTACAGCCAGAATCCAAACATCTACATTGCAATCACACTGCCCTTAAGCCCGAGTTCTGTGAGCCTGACTCAGGTGGCATGAACAGGTCACAGGTCTAATTGCAATGTAGACCATACACCCTATGGCCCAGTCATGATGGCAAGAGAAGGAGAGTTGGTATCAAGCTACCACCATCAGAGATCTCAACCAATACAAAGCAGCTCATACTGCACCCTACACAGCACTTATCATAACACCAGCGCTGAAGCCTGCCTTTGGTAGGGTCCTGGCAGCTGCAGTCTGGTAACATTATGACACCTGGTCCTGGGGAGAAGAATCTAACCCAAAGCACTAAAATATTTTAGATGGTGAAAAAGATACATGACTGATTAGGTCTAGTTAGATGTGATTATTTGGAACTAACGTGATTTAAGCCCTGTTTAAAACATTTGGGTTTAAACATTTATTATTTGATTGGTACCATGTACCCATAAGACATTTCTAGGCAGAATGATTACAGAAAATTTCAAAGCACATACCAACAGTAAAATTAAATTACACTGACTGAATTGAACATTTCTTATACCCATTTCTTGGGTATAAGATTTGACTTTTTTATGCAACTTTTCCATAATCAGGTTCCAAAAAATTACATTTTAAAAGAACTATAGCTTTCAGAACTCTTGATCTTTTCTAGTTCAGAAGTGTCTACAAATTTACACTAAGGCTACGTCTAAACTACACCCCTCTGTCGGCAGAGGGATGTAAATGAAGCACTTTGAAAGTGCAAATGAAGCGGGGATTTAAATATCCCGGGCTTCATTTGCATAACCGCGTCATGGTCCTGTTTTGAACAAGTGCCATTTCGAAACTGAAACCGCAGTTTAGATGCAATTTTTTTGATAATGGGGCACCTTTTTGAAAGATCCTGTACTCCTGATGTTTTGAAAAGGTGCCCCATTGTCAAAAAAACCATGTCTAAACTGCGGTTTCAGTTTCGAAATGGCACTTGTTCGAAACAGCGCCATGATGTGATTATGCAAAAGAAGCGCGGGATATTTAAATCCCCGCTTCATTTGCACTTTCAAAGTGCTTCATTTACATCCCTCTGCCAACAGAGGGGTGTGGTTTAGACATAGCTTAATTGTGAGCTCAACTGCAGAAATTAAGTGACAGTTTATAAAATGTCAACACACCACATTACAACAGATGTTGATGAGCAAAGTTGCAAAAAAGAGACAGAAAGACTGAATTAGTCCAAACAAACAGGCCAACTGCTTTGTTTCAAGGACTGTTAAGCTCATGTATGGTAAACAAAATAGTGTGGGAGTGAAAATCAATAGACCAAAATTGGTGCATCTGAAAGTAATCCTAATTACTAAACAAAATAATCAGAGGCTTGGCTATTTAGCTACCATTCCCTTTATGGTTGTCTGCAAAAAAGAGGGAAAAAAAGAGTTTGGGGCAGAGGGTGGTTATGGAAGGGAAAGAGAAGGTAACAATATCTGTCTGAAAGAAGGGGAAGGAACACACTACACCCACCTGGCTACCACTCACACCATCTCCTAGGACCCCAGCCTGGCACTATGTACCTTTATTGTCCTGATCCTGAGGGCCAAGGCTGTGTATGTTACAGCAACATTACTTGAGTGACTATGACCAGAAGAGGCAGCTAAAATCAAAGTCCTAAATGGATAGATGCTTGTACAACTTTGCTAGGTCTTGAAATAGCTAATAAGAAAAAAAAAACGGTCAGAATTAGGAGGCTCTTTACATTTTACTGGAAAGTAAAAAATGGTCTTTTGGTGAACAGTTCTGCTAAGCTAAGTAAATTTTTCAGTAAAGAGGCAATTTTGAACAGAAAAAAAAGGAAATGTACAAATATTTTTTCTCTTTGTTGGGGAAAATAAACAACTAGCATGAGACAGGGTGAAAATTCCTTGAAAAAATTATCAATTGTATGTTACCAAATATACATCTGATTTCTCATTTTAAATACAAATGAAGTTGTTGGTATTTTGCAGTCTTTGTGCTTCTGTAACAATACCTTCTGGTTTTGTTTTATTGGTTTTTTTTATCTGTTCAGTTCCGCATTTCCTTGCTAATCAGTGTATTTCATGTTGCTCTATTTCAAATTTCTGCTCTTTCTATTGAGAATGTTTTACTCTTTCCCAGTGCTGAAGTCTGCAGGCCTTTACAAAGAACACTGAAGCAAGAACCTTTCAGACCTACTGTTTAATTGTAGCAGACAAGCCAATTCAAGATGCCAACAACAACATACAGTAGATGTTGTGTGTGTTTTTTCTTAGCTATTGAAAAAGTGTTGCTTTGAGAGGCTGGGTAATGAAGTAAGATGAGGTGAACAGCAACTTCTGCTAGAGGTGTGTACGTGTTAGAAGCCATGTGGTTGCAGGATTGAAGCAGCTATTCAGTGAAAAACAAAAAAAAGTGTCCTGCTAAAATGCTTCCAGTGTCATTTCTAATTAAAATAGCCTTCAGAACACACAATGGTTCATCCATTTACTGAAGCCAAAGAAGCTTAGGGAACTTTACTAAATAGGTCATTAACTTCAGAGCTTGCTCTCATTATGACAGTTCAAAGCTTACATAGCCTGATTGTTTAGCAAAGATTGTACTTTCCCTGTTAGATTGTGCCACATTTTGCATATCTTTTTCCTATACTTTTGTTGGAAGAGGCTTTTTTAAAATTCGGCCCGATTAGACTGGGTCAAATTTCGGAAAAAACACCTCTTTCGAAAGCCCCCTTCTTCCTCGTGGAACGAGGAATTCAGGGGCTTCCAAAAGCGTGTGTTTGCTGTTCCACAAAGAAAAGTGGAAGAGCAAATGGGTTCCCTGGATGTGGCAGAGTTTTTTTGGGATAGCTTCGATATCCCGAAAACCCCCCGCAGTCTAGCCGTACCCTTAGATTTTGGGTTTTCACAAAGCCAGAAGCAACGTTGGATACATTCAGACTTACACATCTCCACTCTGATGTGGATGTATTTGCCACATACTGTAGGCCTATGGAGCAGGGAGGAGAGATAGTAGCAGTATGAACAGTACCTTTTCCCATTTTTACTTTCAGTCTCTTTCAATGTCTTTTTCTGTACTCCACTGTGAAGGTGATGTTTCAGAGTGGATTTACGTAGTAAAGGCAATTTATAAATCATTTTTAGTGCTCTGATATTTTAAAAAGTAAAGGCTTCTCATTTTCTGTGCTGACATACTGTGGTGTGTGTGTGAATTTTTAGTATGTTAGCCCATTTCATACCTGCATGGATTATTTGCCTTCATCTGATTTGTGAACGAACCTTCCATGACTCTACAGCTGGCTCTACATATGTCCTTCCTTTATCTTGGTTTCCAGAACATTAGCATTTGACTTTGACCAGTTACCCTAGACATTCTGGAAATTGACACAATTGCTTTAAAAAAAACCCTGGAAGATGAACTTCCTAACCCAAATTCCAGCAGAACAACTGCATGCTAGGTTTCAACAACTACTGAGGAGAAAGTATACATTCTCCACAGCATGGGGCATGGCTTCAGCAAGCAACTTCAAACATTAGAAAGATATCCCTGTGAGTAATGGCACAGGCTGATTACATGTGTGTTTATTCTAGAAGGACAATTATTTCTTGGTAATTAAGGGCTTCCCTCCCCTTTAGCAGCCCACATAAGTATCAAGGGAGCAACTTGCTGTACAAAGGAGGGGCAGTGGAGTTAGCAGGCAGAGCGAAATGGTACTCCCTTTATTCATCTGCCAGCAGAGCATGTGGCTGAAGGAATAAGAATATGCTGCATGCTTTCAAGAAGTGTTTCTGATGTTTCTCTTCCCAGCACATCTTAGGCTATGTCTACACTACCAGGTTTTTGTGCAAAAAATGGCGGAGCATCCACACCTCAAGTGTGTTTTTGCGCAAAAAAAATATGTAGTAAATCGACAGGACAAAGGGCTTTTGCCGGTAGAGTTATTCCTCTCCCCATGAGGAATAACTCCTTTTTGTGCTACAGCTCTTGTGCAAAAAGGCATCCGCAGGGGTTTCTTGAGCAAAAAGAGCCTGTCAGAAAAAGCACAGGTGCTCTGATGGCCATTCTGTTAATGGCAATCAGAGCTTTCTTGCGCAAAAGCGTCCATGTAGTGTGGATGCTCTCTTGTGCAAAAGCACATCGCTTTTGCGATGTGCTTTTGAGGTGTGGAGGCGCTTTTGTGCAAGAAGTTATTGCAGAATATCTCTTCTGCAAAAAGCTTCTTGCACAAAACCCCTACAGTGTAGACAAACCCTGAAGGTAAGTCTACACTGCAGTGTTTTTCCGGAAAAACAGCTGGTGTGTTCTTTCAACAGAAAGTTGAAAGAACGGAGGGTTTTTTCCGACAGCAGTAAACCTCTTTCTGTGAGGAAGAAGCCTTATTCTGAAAAAGCTTTTTTGGAAAAAGGCGTGTGTGGACGCAGAAGAGGGAGTTCTTTTGAAAGAACAGGCTTCCAGGAAATAACACAGGTGCCCTGGTGGCCACTCCATCCATACTAATCACAACTTAAATGTGAGATAGCATCCAATCAATGTGGATGCTATCTTTCGCAAAAGCACATCGCTTTTTCCTTACGCTTTTGCTGCATGGACGCTCTTTTTCGGAAGAAGTTTTTTCGAAAGAGCTCTTCCAGAAAAGTTTCTCCCAAAAGAAGTCTGCAGCCTAGACATAGCCTTAGAAACTCTAAGCCAGAGGTTCTCATACTTCATTGTACCCCAAGCTCCTTCTGACAACAAAAATTACTACAGGACTCCAGGAGGGGGAGATGAAACATTCTGAGTTCCATGGCCCGGAGGTGGAAGGGGCAAAGACCAAGGACTTAAGCCTCAGGATGGAGGCCTGCTACCTAAGCCCTGCCATTGAGGGTTGAAGCCATTGGGCTTTGACCCTCAGGCAGTGGAGATTGGACTCTGAGTCTTGGCCCCAGCTAGTCTAACATCAGCTCCGGCAACCTCATTAAAATGAGGTCATGACCCACTTTGGGATCTTAACCCACAGTTTGAGAACCACTGCTCTAGGGAATAATTTCTCTCAATGCTTACCTTGGGGTAGTTCAACTGTTCTTATTTTTCTCCTCTAAAGCCAAAGGCATGGCTTTGCCAGAAAGCTGCAACTGAACTCTTAGTAAAAAGACAGGTTTTATACTTTTTCTATTGCAGATACAAGTCCCTCATTATCAAACACTTGTAATTATACCCATTGTTTGGCACTTTTTTGATGTGCAGCTGACTATCAAATGCCTTTTTATTTATAACAAAAAACAAAACAAAACAAAAACAGTGCCTTTACCCACTGCACTTCCTAATTCTTTCTACCCTTGGTTTTGATTAACTGAATGCCATTAGATACTCAGATGATTTCTTGATGCTAGTGCAATAGAAGTTTAAAAGAAATAAACACCAAGAGGAAGAAAAAAACCTATTACAAAGGATTGAAGGTGTTTGGGGTAAGAGGCTAGGGAGGAAGCATTGTCTATCACAGTTCTCTGTCAGCTCTGCTTCCAATTTGCTGTGTGAAGTTGGGCAAATTAATTTTTGCAACATGGAGGAAAGGGCAGAAACAGCTCCAAAATCTGCAGAAGGGTGAAACAGTGCCTCCATTTGGTAAAGGAAGCCATGTCAATGCACAGTCAACCTGTGGAACTCCTTGCTAGAGGATGCAGTGACGACTAGAACTTTAACAGGGTTCAAAAAAAAGCTAGATAGATTCATAGAGGTTAGGTCCATCAATGGCTATTAGCCAGAATGAGTAGGAATGGTGACCCTAGACTGTTTCTCTGGAGGTGGGTGACAGGAGAGGGATCATGTGAGGATTACCTGTTGTGATCCCTCCCTCTGGGGCATCTGGTATTGGCCACTGTCGGCAGACAGGATACTGAGCTAGATGGACCTTTGGTCTGACTCTGTATGGCCGTTCTTACGTTCTTATGGAATTCCTATTGCTCCAGCTCTGCAGTGTCCAGAAGGGCTGAGCCAAGAAGCAGCCATTCTCTGCATCATGCTCTCAAGTTTAATTCTCAGCATTTTAAAAAGCAGATCTCTGTCTTGAACTTGTGGTTATAGATGCCTTGTATTGCACTCTTCATATTTCCTAAGTCCAAGGTATGTAGTATTCAACCTTGTTTGACCATTTGTAGAAATGGGAGAATGTCTGGGTACCACTTTGAGACAAGCATCAAGGCACTTGTAGCTACTAATACAGTCCAAAAAGCAGATTAATAAAGTAGGAAAATGGCATACTAAATGTTTCCATGTACATTCAAATTTAAGTAACTCTGAAAAGACTATTGTATATCATCTATAAGTTTTACAAATAAAGGCCCTTTTAAGTATTTTTAAACATGGTTCTTATTAAATTCTTTTTCCACCTTCCTGGCAGTACTGAAAGTATGTTGGCATCAAAACAGATAAATTCACTGTATGAATTTGCTAAAATGTAAGGCTAAGTAACCTTTTTTCATCAGTTCTTGTTGTTGTTCCAAAGTGGGTCCAAGTACTCTGCTAGACAATTTTCATGCAGTCTGTAAAAAAAAAAAAAGAGTGCAACTATTTGTCTTTTTATTTTTTATCCTTCCCGCCTTCAACATAGAAATACCACCTCTCTGTCTTATCTCATTTGCATCGTTGTGCTGTCCTTGCCTTAGAAAGAGTTCAGACAAACAAGATTTTATCTAAAAAATATTGCAGTTTATAATAGGAACATTCATGTTGATTTTTCTCTTTTGGTTTTGCCTTTTACAAAAGAAAAAAATACATTATTTCACAGGCTCCTGAGTAGAAACAAGTTTGCTTTTTCTCAGACCACTGACATAATTAATTTCCGTGTTGTTTCTGTAACACATTTCCGTGTTATCAGAGAACTAGTTCAGCATTTGTGTCTGGTTTTGCTGAGACATGTGTTTCACAATTACCACATCAACATTTCTGTCTGAAGCATGGCATCTCTACTCTTTTCCTAAAACATCACCAACACCACTGATAGAATTTTAACTCTTTATAAATATATAAAATGAGTGTGGCAGACTCTTCCTTAGCACAGTTTGATCCAGACCACAAATAAGCCACAGAGCCTGGCAAAATTCACAGTAAATAAACAAAGTCAGCTGCCAGTTGTTGAACACAGTCTGGGGAAGAACAAAAAGGGTTGTGATGTTCCGTATAGTGAAGCAAGGAAAGCTTTCATATAACTACTACGTACTATCTAGGTAGCACCACCACCAAAGCTAATGCTGAAACCTGTTCTTCCTCATCTCGCTTGCAGCCTAGTCTTATTTACCAATAGGTAAACAATCAAAACTGTGAACTTTTTTTTATATTTGCAGCTTCCGCATTACAACTTTTCCATTCAGGGTGGGAGGGAGAACCATTCAGGTCAGGATTGATATATGTTTTAGAAGCTTTTACAGCACTTGCCAGAAGCAGTATCCCAAGTTAGCCAAAGGCCCTAAAATTATTACTATAGTTTTAGAAATAATGAGAACAACCGCTGATTTTTAAGCAGCAGCTCCTTTACAGAGATATCTGAAAATCTTTTTGCCTATCACTCTAAAATTCTAATCCTTTCTGAATGCCTCCGTTGTCATTTTTTCCTTTATAACATCAAGTTCTTGCTTCCTATAGTTACCTTCAAGGTCCTGCATAACTCTGCCTCTCCCTATCTTATCTAACTTGACCTTGTCTTTCATGATATGGCCTATCCATCCATATATAGTATATCACTATATAGTATGCCACCATCACCCCCTTGTGTCATAGACCAGAGCCATGGCACTCATGCCTAGGGGTCAGAGACCTGGGTCATAATCAGAGCCAAGAACCAGGAGTCAGAGCCAAGGATCAGACACTGAGAAGGGGAGTAGGATGGGAATTGACTGGAGAAGGGCAGGAACAAGGCAAGGAGTAAGCCAGGTACAGGACTGCTCGCTGGTGTAAGTGCTTAGCAACCTCTAGACAAATACTTCTGCTGGGCTTAAAAACAGTCTTAGCAACACTACTCAATCAATATGGCCAATTAAGGGTATGGAGGTATCCCGGAAAAGCTCTGCCGCATCCCAAGGAACACGTCTGCTTTTCCGAACAAAATTTCGGAAAAGTAGACGTGTTTTTTCGACATCCCTGTAAACCTTGTTCTACGAGGAAGAAGGGATGTTCCAAAAGAGGCTTTTTCCCGACATTTGGCCCAGTGTAGATGGACTAATTGTAGGAAAAGCCTCTTTTGGAAAAAAAGCGGAAAAAGATACACAAATTGCAATTCACAATTTGCATACCTTTTTTCCGATAGAACTTTGTAGTCTAGACACAGCGTAAGAGTTTCAGCATCCATGAGGTAGCTGGTCTAGGCCTGGCTGCAGGCCATTATTCCTGACACATTATTTGCCTCTGCACAACTATCCCTATACTTCAAATCCATGCTACTCCCTAGATGTAAAACACCCTTCCCCAGGTCTGCAAAGTCACTGTACTCTTACACATATCCCTCCAGAAGATCCACTGTTTCTTTAGACACAAAACTTAATCAGCAAGCTTCATGTACCTTCTTATCCATGCCATTTGTTCATTTCCTTTGTTGAAGGAAGAGGTCAAATGCTGAGAAAGAGAGTAACAAGGACACTGGAAGAGGTGTGGGGAGAGCATAGAAGTGATTTCAGGAGAAAGGATGAGGATGGTATTTAGTGGGGTGGTAAGGAATGACAAATGAAATGAGCAATGAGGTAAGTGCAGTGCTCTACCAAATTCATGGTCAATTTTGGTCCATTTCACAGTCATAGAATTTTAGAAATCATAAATGTCATGATTTCAATATATGAAATCTGAAATTTCACAAAACTGTAGGGATCCTGACCCAACTCTGAGGGCAGTAGAATGGAAATAAGGTTAGCATGGTATGGTATTGCCACCCTTACTACTGCGCTACTACTGGGCCTTAAGAGCTGGGCTCCTGGCCAACAGCCACCATTCTCTGGCCACCCAACTCTGAAGGCAGTGCAGAAGTAAGCGTGGCAATACAACAATCACCCTGCAATACTCTTGTGACCCCCCTACTGCCCTCTTTTGGGTTGGGACCCCAGTTTGAGAAATGGTGGTCTCCTCCATGAAATCTGTATATTATAGGGGAAAAGTTCACAAGAGTGCAGATTTGACAGAGGAGACCAGATTCCATGGAGCATGAGTTATTTTTCGTGGCCACGAATTTGGAAGGGCCCTAGACCTATAACTACTATCACCCAGATCTCTCCCACTGTATGTTGTGCTCCTTTCTTCCTCTCATTGTTTATACCATTTCAGACTGCATACTTTTAATTGCATATTTCTCATACCTATTTTAGGACATGTTTACAGAAAGAAATAGTTACTTGTTGGAACAATAAATATTTATCTGTATTACACAGAACAATAGAACCAGATGAATAATTTCATTAATTTTACCTCTATCAAATCAATTAAAAATTTCTTGAGAAAATAATTCTTGGCATGTTAATCATGTGAACAGTTCACTGTGCTTATCTAAAATTCAGAATTAACACTCATTCACATTTCTCTATACAAACAAGTACAGTACACAAGGAGGCACTGTTTATTCTCTGCCTGGATGACATTTGTAATTAAACAACAGTCTGAATTCAGGTAGTATGGAATTCAAATTGTGATTTGCTGATTTTACATTCTAATACACAACGTTGTTAGTTAGATCTGATTATTTGGACTTTCACATTTAACATTAATATTCTTAAAAGATTATACTAGTAAAATACATTTGCAAAATTTTCACTGGTTGGGGAATACAAGAAGGGGAATGAACACAAAGTAAATTTGTTTTAAAATTAGAATGAATTTTGAGACTAATATTTGTGGCTCACTCATCAACAATAGATCTGAGAAAGTTTATCTTTTTTGTGAATATGTCCATCCATTTGTTCAAGAACTCCTCCTAAATGGACCACCAAATTTGTTATACAGCTTCCTTATATAATAAGTTAAGGCAAGGTAAAGGTTTGGTTGTCAGGAAAAAGGGATGTGCCTGGAAAGGGATTACTACTCAGAAAACCGTACAAAAAAGAAAGGCAGCTGAAAGAGGCTGGCTGGGAATACAGGGGGCAGACGAACCTGGACCTGCCCCAACCAGGGGACCTGCATCCCTCCTCTGACTGTGCCTGCTGGAGCTGCATTGGCTATGGTGAGGCGCTTCTCACCTGGCCCCAAGCTGCTGTGGTGAGAGAGGACTGGGGTAAGTCCTCTTTTCCCAGGGCATCCTGCATACTGAACACCTCATCCCTAGACCCATTCCAGAGCAATAATTTAAATGAATAAAAAACAAAAAGTAATTGAGTTAAGGATGTGATGAAGGGGAGCTGCAGGAAACAGTGTGGGCCAAGGGATATGTTTGCCACTAGTTTCTGCCATTCCCATTGACCCAGAACAGTGAACAGCAGCCACTGGGAGCAAAGGGGCTCTGTACCTGCTGACACTCCAGGTACATAAAACATCCCAGCACATCAGTGGTTTGCTGTACTGGGTTGGGAGCTGAAGTTTGATGACCCCGCTCCCCAGGAAAAAATGTAAAAACACAATGACCCATTCATACTATGACCCCCCACTCTTTGCAGCATGATTTTTTTACAAAAAAAAAAAAAAAATCAGCTTATGATTGAATATATATGGTCATTTAATTTTTAGAAGAACATCTTAAATAAATTGTGAAATGAAACATCTAATAGTGTAAGTGCTTATTTTGGAAATGATGAAACAAAACATTTGATATTTCTGGATTTCTTTATTTTATTTTGGTTGAAAAATCCAACAGATTTAATTTGGATACACAAATAGCCTCAGCTGACACAAGTCTGCTTTTTTACATGCAGGAGGAGCTATTTGCACAAAAATGTTCTTCTTGGTCTACTTAGATATAGACAAATCGTTGAAGTACACCAGCCAACTGTGATTATATTATCCTGAGAGCAAAAAATGTGGCATAGCAAACAAATTTTCCCTCAACATTAATTAAATGGAAAAGTTAGATGCATACTTTCTATGAAAAAGAAAAATACTTCATAATCAAATTGCAACCTCTCATTTTAACATTAAAATGCCCTTTGTCCATATGTTATGACATTAAGACCCTTAAATTAACTTTTTATTTTGTATTACAAATGGTTGAAATGGATTCTCCACCATTGGAAATTTTTAAATTAAGATTGGAATTTTTTTTAAAAGATATTCTCTAGGAATTATCTTGGGGAAGTTCTAAGCTCTGTGCTATATCAGACCAAATAGCCACAATTGTCCTTTCTGGCCTTAGAATTTATGAAAACGTTGACTATTAGAAGTAATTTGTAATATGCACTGATTTTGAGCTTTTTAGCCCAATGGAATGATCATCTAAATGAGCTACCACTTGTTTGCTGTTGACTCAGTGAGGTTTCAGATTATGATGTAATAAATATGGAGTTGATTAATGTATTGGCTCCTAGTAGAGTACCTTCATTCTTGTAGAGTGCCTTCACAAAATGTACACCCACAGGGGTTGGTCTTGTATTCCTCAGTAAAAATCAAAGTCACCATCTTATCTATGATATCAATCAAATTACATTTTGCAACAAGAAACAGATACCAAAGGTGAGTTATTGGAAAATACAGAGCCACAGCTTTCTAAATTGTTGATTATTGATCTTCATTAATGGTAAAATGATTTATTTTAGGGAAGGAGAGGGTTGTTGTCAATTGCAGGGAAATTTGGAGAGTTTTAGCACCAAGATATAACACTTGTTTTTACATTCCCCCTCACCATGTTTTAAATTAATTTTGCTTTGTGGTCAGGATCTTTAGGAAACTGTAGCTAATGTAAGATGCACCTTTAAAATGCATTTCCCATAAACTTGCCTACAAGGGTGGGGCTATGGTTAGTCTACCCATTGTGAAGAAATGGAGTCTGACTCCTTAAGGAGTTCACCAAAGGACTGGGGAAGAAGAAGGGAGTGCGACGGTCATTATCTGAGTCATGGGCTCATGCACACCTGACAGAATCATCCAGAACTCCATTCTCCCGAGCAAGGGAATTGACAGCCTTGCCAGGTCACTTGGCAAAGAGGGAGAGGGGGAGCAGCTCCATGGTCCGGAAGGAGCAGGGACTCAGGCAGATGGGGCGGGGCCAGGGATAAGGGCACCTAGCCCTCAGTGCCAACCCAACCCTCAGCACTGCCTGGAACTGCCACACAGTACTCCAGCAGTGATTTAAATTGCCTGGGACTCCAGGTGCTGGTGCAGTAGTGACAGTAAGCAGCCAGGAGCCCTGGACCCCTTTGAATCACTTTGACCTTCCCTGCTCCCCATTGGCAGGCCTATTTCACAAGCTATACCTTGTTTTCATTTTTTGGAAGCTCTGGTTCCATGGGAAATTGGGGAGACGATCCACTTTGCACAGCTATTTAAGCCTCATACAAGGGAGAGCAGTGGTGACTTAATGCCTGTGACCAATTTAAAGTGTATTGGTCACAAATAGGAGCTGTCCCAAATAGGAGAAAATTATTAAGAAAAGCTAAGTCCTGAAATGTTCGACCTATTGCCAGGCACTTCCCTCATAAGTTAATAAAGTTGCAGTCTAATTAAACCACATCCCTTGTATCTTTTTCTTCCTGTGTGGCTGGGACATGGAACAAGTATGAAACAAAACCACAGGCGTGCATAGTATGTAAGAGCAGGCGACTTCTTTTCTCAGCCTATCTGAAGAGATGCTCCATTATCAAGGAGGTAATTAATCATTTTGAGGGCATGAAAAAACAGGTTCTCAGTCTGGTGATCACAGAGATTAATGAATGATCTTTTTTACAATGGTGAATCTTAGAGGTGAATTTTAAGAACACATGTGGCTGCAATTAAGGGAATGTGAAATCTGCATCTAAAAAGTTCAGAAAAGTGCTGGGAGGTACTTAAAAATTTATCTTCTCTTCCATCTGGAAGCAGGGCTTAGTATTTAGTGTCACTATATGGTATCATCAGTCATGAACATAAAACTTACCTCTGTCAAACTACATATATATTTGTCTGTTTCTTGTTCTTGCTAGCTACGCCAACATCAATTATCAATGCCATGGCAGTTGAATTTATGCTGTTTCAGATTTCTGAAAGAGCATGAAGTTTTGAGTTTTATAAATTAATTAACAGAAATGAAGTCTTTGGGTAAAATAGCTGGGACACAAGTACATAAACCCACAACTTGTTTAAACAAATACTGTTCTTTATAATATTTTGCAGTGCAGTTTAGGTTAATAGGACAGTCTTATGAAAATACAATTTGATTAGTGAAAACATGCATGTAGGATAAAATGCTTAGCAATAGGTTTAAGTAAGTAGATTATCTACAGAAGCTTATACTTTTTACAACATATGTTTTTACTAACTTAAAAAATGCAGGTTTTAGAAATGACTATTAGAGTATTATAATTTATTAAATTACAGGTAGCATTACAAATCTAAACATTATATTACTCTATTGAATATCTATGGATATATCCATTCCCCCTTGGAATCTCTAAGGACATTTAGCATAAGGAATGTAAGGCAAATATTTTCAAAATGTGGTGCCTACAGTTAGGAAACTAAATTCTTATTTAGCAATGTTAAAAAGTGAACTGATTTTCAGAGGGTAGAACAGGCCTTGTCAGAAGTTTTCTAAAATTATCCTTTTCATGTAGTCAAAAATGTATGGACAGCCTGTCTGTTGTCCCCTCAAAATGTTACAGATTAAATGATTTTTTAATCAAAAGTGCAAAATTTCAGTTTTCAGTAGTGTGGCAATATTTCTTATTATGTGTTTTTGATTGCCAAAAAGTGAAATATGTTTGTTTTATGGCTTTTGGTAAACAGTCCATTTTTGTAGGGGTGATGTTGGTAGAGACACAAAAAACCTAAACCCAAGACGTATTTTAATCAACTGTAGAGCAGAATACCTTGGTGTTAGCTTCTGATGAGAAACCACAACAGTAGAAATCAAAAACACTGACAGAACTTCCTGACTTTGGAACCCCTTGTGTTTGTAGTCAATTATCCACAAAAAATATCCCCACCCGCCACTAAGTAGGTATTAGAAGGGTCAATCCATCTCCAAAGTCAATTTAAACGCTTCATTGACTTCAATGGGACCAGGACAAGTCTGTATAGACTATGGAGCATCTAAAATAAAATAAAAAAAACCAGAGAATTATGTTAAATGGTACAATTGTAAATACCACACAAAATAAAATGACCTCAATTATAAATAAACTCCCTTCCAATTCTCCAAGAGGTGGGAAGAAGGGGAAGAAACCTCCCTCCTTATTTGACTAGAATCATCTGTCTGAAACCGAAAACTACATTTTAAAAAATATACAGATTTTGCAATATTGGAAGCATAAGTTAATACTACAATGTTATTAATTTTAGCTGAGAAAGAGCTTTCTAATTTAGTAGAAAAAGTTTCCGTGGTTCTCTGAAGTTACCGAGTACAATTAATATTATTACTGAAATGGAAGAATGAGTTAAGAATATGCAGTGTAGAGACTGTTCATAAAAGCTTTTCAAGTACCATAAATATAATTTTGTTCACTTGGTTCTCAAGGTAGCATAGCTGCAAGCTTCTTTTACTGCCATAAAATAATGTTTGACAGTATTTAACAAACCTGTATCATTCATTAAACACAGAATAAATAGTCTGTGGAAACACATTTCCAGAGTTCATGCAGGTTAAGCCATTACAGGTTTAAATGGATTCAAAATTCCTTGAAAGAAAACCAATCCAAATATAAAAAAGGGAGAAAGAAAAAAAATACTTTCCCAGCTGATGCTTTTCAGTGTGCTACTGTGCACCATTTTGAATGGTTAACAGAGTAATGAACTGTATATACCATAAGGTATTACATCATAATATTATAAATCAGAAACTGTGTTCTAGATTTATGACATCCAGCTATACATGACTTTTTATGATTGCTGCATGTTTTAGTTTTGGGATTTCACCTTTAGCTTTTTGATATGCTAACACTGATTTTCATTACTATCTTGTACATTGTTCAAGGTATTATTTGTTGCCTCAGACTTTCAATTACAAAGCTCTCTTTTCAGTTGTTCATTTAAATTTTAGCCATCTTGGGTTGGGTTTTCCTTATTGAGTGTCTGCCTCGGGTGGATTCTTTCTAGAAAATTTCAGCTAAATAACTCAGCCATTTCTGAGAACAAGGCTAGGGAGGAAAAAAATGAATTTGTTTGCCCAAGTTAAAAACATTTCAAGTGGTTCTTTCTTGCAAAAACTCTCACCAACCTCAAGCTCCACCTCCATGGTTTTGATGAGAAACTTGAAATTTAGAAATTCTTTGTGTTGAGAATATGCTTTGTGCAATCCCCATGAAAATCTCACAAATATTGACAAGTTTTGAGTCTTTGAGAGAAGGAATATGGTTTCCTTACCTGCAATATTACTTTCAAAGTTCTTTGAAATACAATGAAAATTTTTACACTATCTGTATTTCGCCTAAGACAAACAAAGATACCAGCCCTGTGACTTTGGGAGATCGATCCTGATCTAGGAGTATAGTCATTCATCTTGATGGAAAGGTGTGCTGAGGATTTAATCTTGAACCAAATCCAGTTTTGTAAGTTTTAGTTACTACAATGCATTTTATCTTTATACTCAAAATCCCTTTTGGTAATCAAATAAACTTGTTTCATTTTTAATTTAAACTAACCCAGTGTGGTGCTTAGCTGAACCAGTTGGTAACTCCAGTATTGGTAACAAACTTTCAAACTGATTCTTTAAGGACCAACAAACCTTAAGATTCTGCTCATTGTTTCAGCATAGACTTGGACATTGCAGAACATACATTTTGAGGACATTCAGGTACGGGGAGAGTGTGGCCTTACCATGCCAATTGTTAACAAAAACTGGTTATGACCACCGGAAGCTTGTGGTATTCCAGGCAGGCTCTTGTGTCCAAGGCCTTGGAGCAGTATTGCTCAACATATATAAAGAGTTCATGATTATTGCTGGCTGTGGATGTTTCAGGCAGAGTGGCAAGACATTATAAGGTACTCAGAGTTACAAGGTAAGAAGTAACAACTATTCCTCAGTCTGGATTGCATCCCAGAATGGGACACAACTCCTCATCTCTCAGGGTACATCTACACTTGCTCCCTAGTCTGAGCTAGGGATGCAAATGTAGGCAACCGAAATTGCTAATGAAGCAGGGATTTAAATATCCCGCGCTTCGTTAGCATGATCTCACTGGCGCGTTACTCCGCTCAACAGCTGATTCGAACCAGGAAGTATGTGCCGGGATGCGTTAGTTCGAACCAAAACCCTTTGTTCGAACTAACGTTACTCCTCAAAAAATGAGGAGTAACATTAGTTCGAACCAAAGGGCTTGGTTCAAACTAACACATCCTGGTGCGCACTTCCTGGTTCGAATCAGCTTTTGAGTGGAGTAACATGCCAGAGAGATCATGCTAACGAAGCGCAGGATATTTAAATCCCCGCTTCATTAGCAATTTCGGTCGCCTACATTTGCATCCCTAGCTCGAACTAGGGAGCAAGTGTAAATGTACCCTCAGGTATTATGAAGATAATTTAAATAAACTTGCGAAGCATGCAGGCTCTGTAGCAATGAGTGGCATAGAAATACCATTAGGAATGTAATAATTCTGTCTTCAGAGAAAGGTATGACAGTGTGAATTAAATATGTGATGGAGTCACACTGAAGAATGAGGAGAAAACAAAATGCATAATAGCTGCTCACTAAAAGCACATCTACACAGCAGGGCAAAAGCTGAATTAAGATACGCAGCTTCAGCTATATCACTTGCATAGCTGAAGCTGAAATAGCTTAATGCGGCTTTTGGCACTGTTTACACAGCAGGAAGTCGAAGGAAAAACACTCTTCCTTTGACTTCTCTTATTCCTCATGAAATGAGGGTTACAGGAGTCAGAGTAAGAAGTCCTCCAACTTGACATTATTTCAAAATAATAGCTTGCTGTGTAGACACACATTTTGTTATTTCAAAATAATGTCAGTTATTCCAAAATAATGCTGCTGTGTAGACGTACCTTAAATGAGCATCCTCCATTTTGTGTGCTGATTAAAACAGGGGTCTGGTAGAAGAAATAACATAGAATCATTTGCACAAGCGGGGCATTAGCAGGCAAATTAATGTTGCCCAGGCAACCTCAATTCTGGCACTTCATAACTTTTGAGTGTTTCACTTTGCAACCTTAATAATGTTCTTTGAATGTGATTTTTCTGATGTTTAATATATATAAAAGGTCTAACATTACAATTACTGTTAGCACTCCAGCAAATGGATTTTGATTGGTAATGCAACTAATTTAATACATTTATGAGTTCATATTTGACAATGATACAGAAGATGTCTAGCACATGACCGCTACACAAGATTAAATAATTAACATCTTTTATAAGATTTTTTGTGTACATTTTCAAGACACACATTAGAAGTGGAGAATATTGAATTAACCTCTTTACTATTTCTTAATCTAAACTAGCTACATTTTGAGTCAGGTGAAAAAGCTTTATTTTTAAGAGGTATATGCATGTTTAATTGCATACTTTTTTTAATGTGGTATTTCCAAGTGTATTACTACTCAGAAGAATGCTAGATGGTGAGCCTTCTTCCACCCAATATGATTGTATAGGAATTTGGGGGTCTGTTAACTCACTCCGTTTGTCCTGTAAAAAAAGCAAGAGTAGCTAAGTCCAGATCTCCAACATGACTGTTCAAAACACTATTTCTAGATCACTAGGCTGGCCAATTTTGGAACACGTTATAATATATAACAGTATCCCTGGATACCAGTGCATTCTTTGTGTATTGGTCACTGAAAGACATGTACTCCCTAGTTTCAGTCATGAACAACAAAACAATCTAGATTGCATTCTAGGGAAAACCCTCATACGTTAATATTTTAGATCCTAAAGAACAGATCCAAAGAATTCTCATATATATGTTTTCTGCCTAAAAGCATCTAGCATCTTTCCATCATAATTTATGTAATTTATTTTCTTGGTAGACCCTGGCATTGCTATCAGATAGCAATTCATTTTCCTTCTACGTGGGCACAGTGTCAGCAACCAAATATCATGCTAGTACCCATGTTTTGGGCAGGGGGCTGGACTCGATGACCTCCTGAGGTATCTTCTAGCCCTATGATTCTATGATCCTGTTTTTCTTTATTTGGCAACACAGACCTGAAACCTCTTGGGGGAGCAGGGAGAGAGAAAGAGAGGGTGTGTGCACAAGAATCCCATGTCATTAACATGCTGATTGCACCCCTCACTGCATCTCATTCACAGAAGAGACAGTAACATCTTAGAAACAGCACATATATCATCAACTGAGTACATAGGTGTAGACAAATGGAGATGTTTGGCAGGCTGATGGATCTTAATTCACCTCTCTCATCTGGAGTATACACTCTTATTTTCAACTTAGCCTGAATCTTTGGAGTCCCAATGGACTAAATCATTGGACCCTAAACACCTACCATGGCATTTTCAAAAGTGCTTGAGTGACTTAATAGCACAAATTTTTGAAAATCTCAAGACTCAGAGAATAGTTAAATGACTTCCATTCACTTTTATTTTGGTGGAATTGCACATATTCCTCTCAGATGAGGACCTAGTAAGTTAAACCTAGAGCTGGTACATCTTGATGAACTTAATGTAAGTCCCTAATGTCTCTTTCTTTCACCTAGATACTCTTGTGATGAGTATGTTTCAGACATCATATATTTGTCAGTTAGTTGTTATAGATTAAATAAATGAGACAGAGGCCGGAGTTGAACAGAAAAGTTCACACAAAGAATCCACCAGAAATCTTTAGGCTTCTTTCTTACTTGGCAATGCAAGATTTATGTTGAAGTAGTATTGCGAGGCTTTGACAAGCAAAATGCAGTTTCAGCAGTAAAAATATTTTCTTTTTGCTAACAAACTTCTTTCCCACCCAACAGAATCCTACTGTAATAATGTTCCAAAATCCTGACTTGGACATGCATTCTCCGAGTACAGAAAAGAATTGATCATTTCTATGAAATGCTACTTTAGAAATGTTTATTTCATTTTTTTTTTAAAAGAGACAAGATGGGTGAGGTTTTATCTTCTATTGAATAAACTTCTGGTGAGAAAAGAGACAGGCGTTTGCACTACACGCAGCTCTTCGTAAGGTCTGAAGAGTTTTTATTTGGCTAAACTTGAAGCAATATAATGAGAACAATTAGATAGTGTAGGGAACAAAAAGACATGATAACGTATAAGGAATTGCTGTTGTGATAATCAAAGTGAATAGGACAGATCTACCAACCTGGATGCTGAACCACAATTTACTTTTATATAGTGAGATTTAGATCTGCCTACTCTGCCATTCAAAGGCAGCAGTGCTTTTAGAAATCTTTTCTTTCCCTGCTTCACAGTAATTTCAATTTCCTTTATGAGACTCTTGTTGGGTCTTTTTCAGAAGAAATGAAAAATAATGCCCAACTTAAAAATTCTAATAGAATTACTATTTTCTAGAAATAATATTGAATAGCTGCATAGTTTAGAGGTTTTGAAAATCTCAATTAATTCTGTTACTGTAAAGTGATTTTGCTTGTTCTGAGGGTAAGTTTAACCTTTAAATTAAATGTTTATCTCTGCAAAGGAGATTTTTGTATTCCTGTTTTTTCTTATGTGTCTCCGTATACAATAACTGTATCAGGCTCTGCAGTAAGCTACCTCTTAGTCCAGTTTTAGATTTACCTTTAAAGGCTTCTTTTGTGATAATAAACTTTTAATTTGAGTTGCTTAATAAACTTTATATCTAATCTGGCAATTGCCCCATGATCATATTTATTATAATGCACCAGTTATTCGAGGAATTTAATAACGGGAACATGTTAGCAGACAAAATTTCAAGACTTTGAAATAAGGCTATAAGGGCCATAGTAAATAACACTCCTCAAACCATTATTGTATGATATTCATTGCAAAGTAAATACAATAAAAATTTTGTATAACCAATAGCCTTTAGCTAATTAATTTATTGTGTGTTACTGTGTTTTAAAGGAACCCCTTTATAAAAATGAAGCGAAGATTTGAAAGTGGTGCAAGTAAGAGATGGCGAAAGCAACAGAGTGAAGTAGCAGTTAAGAGTTTAAAGCCAATAACATAATTTTTTGTAGAAAAGATGCCTTTGCCATTCGATGGTGACCATACTGACAGTGACACTTCCAGTTCTGATGATGAAAACTTTGTACCCACAAATGACATTTCAATGCCACTGCCTCAAAATGAGGAGGTCATTAATCAAGACACAGAAATGCCACAGTAGTGATAGATGCAGAATCTATGCTCGATTTAGAGGCTGTGCAGGCAGAAAATGAGGACATTGGAGATGCTGTGCAACAAGAGCAAGAACTTATGACTAGCACAGGACACAGTGTAGCAACAGTGGCATCAGAACCTGATATTGGACTTCTTGATAAGAACAATTTTACTCAAATGCAGTTGTTTCTCAAAGTTAGTTGTTTTTGGATGCCAAGTAATATACTGAAAGATGTTGAAAATCATACTTTTCCCACTCATCTGCTGACAAAAACTCTTCCAAATGGAGAGATCTACACAAGAGACTGGCTCTGCTGGAGCATGGAAAAGCAGGCTCTATACTGTGCATCCTGTTTCATTTTTAACCATAATACTTCAAATGCACCACTACTGTCTGATCCATCCAGTTGGAGCATCAGTAGAGGTTGGAGGAAGATGAAAGACCAAATACCTGCTCATGAAACTTCAGTATCGCATAAAGATAACTATGTTACATGGAAATCAGCTAGCAAAGCAGCACTAGCTGACAGTTCAATTGAAAAAAAACGTATTCCTAAGTGAAATAAACACAGAAACTGATAAATAGAAAAAACTCCTTGAGCACATATTGCATGTCATTCTTTTTGTTTCTGAATGGGAATTGGCTTTGTTTGGTTCCAGTCAATGTATCGGTGACCCAACAAATGGAAATTTGTTTTGGAATACTTGAGCTTCTTAGCAAGTATGACCCAACTTTATAAGGCCGTGTTAAGCATATTCATGAATCACAAAAGAGTGGAAAAAACATGCAAGTCCATTATCTGTCTACCAGATAATGTTATATTTGTGCAAACAACAATTATTGAAGAGATACAACATGCAAAGTACTTTTCAATTATTATTGATGCAACTCCAGACTGTTCTCATAAAAAACAGATGACCTTGGTTGTTTGAGATGTTAAAATTTCAGGAAGTTCAAAGGTTTCAATTGAAGAATGATTCATATTGTTCAATAATTTCATGAAAAAACCTGGAAAAGAAGTCACCACTTGTGTATCAGAAATTCTGGAAGGCTTCAAATTAAATTTTCAAGTCTGCATTGGCCAAGCCTATGACAATGGATCCAATATGGCTGGGAAGTACAATGGAGTACAACAAACCTTGAGTAAAATCCAAACTGTATTTTCTCCAGTTCTGCCAACCACGCACTAAATCTTGTGAGTGCTGATTGCACTGAACCATGTAAGGACGCAATCACATACTTTAGAACAATCCAGCAATTGTACAACCTCTTTAGTATGGGTATGTCTACTCTTCAGAGATTTTTCGGAAAAACAGACATTTTTCAAAAAAACCCTCACTTACGTACACAATACAATCGTGTTCTTTAGAAAAAAATCAAAAGAACAGAGGGGTTTTTCTGACATTGGTAAACCTCTTTCTACGAGGAAGAAGCCTTTTTTCGAAAGAGCTCTTTCGGAAAAAGGTGTGTATGGACGGGGAAGAGGAAGTTCTTTTAAAAGAAGAGAAAAGAGGAAAAAGCACAGGTGTCCTGGTTGCTATTTCATCGAAGTAATCACAGCTTACTTGCGAGATAGCGTCCATTCAGTGTGGACGCTCTTTCGAAAAAGCAGATCACTTTTTCGATGCGCTTTTGCTGTGTAGACATTCTCTTTTGAAAGAAGTTTTTTTGGAAGATCTCTTCCTGAAAAGTTTCTTCAGAAAGAAGCCTGCAATCTAGACATAGCCTAGCAGTCCTCAAAAGTGGGAAATTCTTAAGCCTATTTTAAGAAAGTAAGTGATTCATAGGTTTTGCAAAGGTACTCTGCACGGTGGCAAATGTCACCTTGAGCACACAGCTATGGCTGTCATAGTTAAATAGTAGCCTGCTGAATGGAATTCCTTATCTGATTTCAGCATATTGGGAATGGATTTCATTTTCAGTTCAATAAAGAGTTTGAATGTTCTATTATACTGATTTCAATGTGGCATTCTTTTAAACACATTTTTTAAAGGAAAAATACTGGAAAGAATTATTTTACCAGGCTGTCCAAAAGTAGGAAAAATTAAAGATGAAATCAAATGACTTGTCCTGCTGGTACATCTGCACAAACATTGGCACCCATTAGCGGAGACACCTGATGCGATTAACTAGAAAAGTTTCTGCAGGAGCTGGCGTGGCAAGCTTAAAAACAGAGCTATCGAAACAAAGGTCTTGCTGATACTTCCCTGGAGATCAATGCTCCAGAGATTGATCTTCCAGAGGTTCAGTTTAGCAGGTTTAGCCATCAACTGCTGATGATGCCTCCATCAATCTTGGTACTCCACAGGGTCGTGAGGAGTAAGAAAATCTGACAGGAGAATTTCTCCCATCAACCTCCTGCAGTAGGTATACCACAGAAATTCAACTTAAGGTATGCTGATGTCAGCTATACTGTTCTTGTAGCTGGAGTTGTGTATCTTAGGCCAACCTTTCTCCCCCAGTGTAGGCCTAGCCTGAGGAATCATCAGCAAGGAACTTCCACATATATGGCATTTGTTTCCAATCTGTTGGACAACTTCAGGGAAAGGGAGAGTCTGTGTTTCTTATTCATATAATGGATATTTTAAAAATTAGAAGCTAAACACTGTTGTATAGCAGTAATTGTCATACTAACTCAAATTCAGGAAACTGCAATGGGTATTCTGACAAGACAGCAGCATCTAATAGTGATTCAAAATAAAATAGAAGAGTAGTAGTTAAAGAGTCTAGCTTCGTCAGGAAAGTCTAACTTATAGCTTCGTCAGGAAAGATTCACTGTTCCCTCATCTGGTAGGCCTTCTATCTATGACTCACGGTCCCTGGGTTAGACTCTTGTTTGTAGTAATATGCAGAACATGCAGTGTGTCCAGCCACGTGACAGTGGGCTCTGCTAATTATTCAAGTCTGCTTTACCATCTGCTTACAAGATAATCACCAGTTGTGGCAATCTAACAACCTTCTTTTCAAAGAAAATAGTAAGATAAATGCAATAGCAAGAGGATAAATACAGGGTCTCTTCCCATGTACTATAAGACTCCTTTACACTACTAGGGCTAAGTAAAGGTCCCTCAGTATAAATGAGACTCTGGCCCATAATATTCAATGTTAATCAGTAGTCAACATTCACAGTTAAAAAAAGAAAAGCAATGCAACTTATGCCATGTCATTAACATAACTAAAGATGATAGCTTTATTGCTGATAATATTTTTATCTGCTGATGGTTATCATAGTAACCAAGTTCATTTTAAAGTACAGAGTATTCATACTTTTCCAAACATTGCAAAAATAAAGGCAAACCACAATATGAGTGTTCTATTTCATCTTTAAAACCACAAAATGAGGTAATGAGAGAGCTTGAAGTGCAATCTGAGTACAGAACTATAATCAGTAAAAGTATATTTATTAGCTTTTATTCTGAACTCATTTAAGGACTAGAAAATGTTGACCATAGACCCACTCTGTGGCTAAGAGGTCAATGAACAGCTGAATAACATAGGTTCACAAGCCGTTTTGAAGATGATCTGAACATTTCTGAGGAATTGTATTTTAAAAGGTTATAACAATACATTTTATTTCCATGGGCAATCTGATTAGACATTTAAGACAAACCGAACACTGAAGCCAAGTGATAAGCTTTGCTTACTAGTTTGTTTTGGATTGAGCAGATAAGACTCCAGTGCAGATAAGAGAAATTTTGCTACAGCATTAACTTTTGTACAAGTTATTCTATAACTGAAAAGTTAACAAATGCAAAACCAAACTATTTATATGTACCCTTTTCAACAACTTGTTTCTCTATTGTTGTTTATATATGAGACTAGCCTGACACAAAAGGTACATCTACTTATTTCTAAAAACAATATATTTTAATAATATCAACTGCACTGTAATTTTATTCTTTGTTGCATTTCATGACTGTACAACCTTTTACGGGGATTGGCTGTGGTCATCATCCAAGTGTCCTATACTGGAGTAGTTGACTTAATGAACTAAGTAACAGGTTTGCAACCTCTTGGCCCACATTTTGATCTCACGGAATTTATCGTATGCCTGGTAGTCCCAAGAATACTATCAATTTACACCAGTAAAGGTGTGTCTACACTGCAGGGCTTAACTTGAAATAAGCTATGCAAATTGCGCCACGTCAATTGTGTATCTTATTTCAAAATAGCTTATTTTGAAATAGGGAGCACTTATTTTGAAATAGAGCACTCTTCCTCTGACTTCCCTTATTCCTCGTACAATGAGGGTTATAGGAGTCGGATTAAGAAGTCCTCCAGCTTGACAGTAGTTTGACCCTATTTCGAAATAACTGCCTGCTGTGTAGACGTGGACTAAGTTATTTCGGAATAGCACTAGTTATTTTGAAATAGTGTTTCAGTAAAGATGTACAAGCTTCATAGTCTTACAGGATGACTTAACCCTTTAAGTAGTTAAGGTTCATAAGAGTTTTCCCTGCTGTGTATAGAAACTGAAGCTCTCTCAGACATCTTGTCAGAGCAGGGATTTTTGACTCTTGGTCATCTTTTAAGATTAGGTATTCTTGACCTCTCGTGAACATTGGCTGAGTGAGATTCTAATGTAACAGTAAAGCAAACATTCTGTGGTGAATTAGATTACATTGGATACTTTCCAAACACATGACTGTGGCCACTAGGAAAAGGCTAGCAAAGCCATAAAAAATTCCTCCCACCTTTGTAAACTGGTTAAAACAGCGAGTTAAAAAACAAGAAATACCTAAACTGCACAATGTTCCTGGCTGTATGACTAAACTATGAATTTGAAATTGAGAATTCAGACCTCAATTCTCTTCAGGTTCAATGAGAACAAATGGTTTCATTTATTTGTATAATTTTTCATTATTGGGCAAGGTTGGGCAAAGTTTCTGCAGGCCAGATGGGCCTGCAGAACTGATGTGATTCGGTTTCATGAAAGGCCAGAGTGAGAGCTGTTCATGATACGCTCACCCACTGTATTCCACAGGTTCCCCAGTACCCTGATGCCTTGCAATGATTTGTGGGATCGGGCACAGGCTGACTCATGGATGAGTCACTAGATCTATCATTCAGTTTTAGCTACTCTCCTTGTACAGAGACACCGTGGGGGCTATTTCAGTCTTTAAGATCGACAGCTGTGGTGCCTGCATGCATGTGTACATTTTTAAGATGACCATTTCCTTCCAGTTTCTCTAATGAGCAGCACAGCTGCTTAGGGTATTCACTGGGGCCAAGATTGCTATCAGCCTGAATAAAGAGGTGTTTAGCTAGTCAGTTCATCTGCTTTGATAATTTGGTTCAAATATCTGGTGAACAGTTCAATAACAAGTCTGTTAATTTTTCTCCCCCTTCAGAAAAAAAGGTAAATCAACCAATGGAAGCATTATAGTCACATTAATGTTACTATAAGTTTTAATTTACTCCTAACTAAATGTAATGGTAACATGTTTATGCTTTTTTTTTTTTCTGAGTACCACTTTGCCTTCAGCAATTTCCCAATACAGGTTGCACCTCTATAAACTGGAATTCTCTGATCTGGCAACATCCATGGTCCAACATAACCATGGATGTTCCAGGATCAGAGTGTCTCGGCATGCTGCAAAGGGTTGGGGGACTGGGAGCCCAGCATGATTGGGGTTGGGGGGGGAGCCCAGTGTGCAGCCCAGTTGGGCTGGGGGATAGGTTAGAGGAGGGCTCCAGGAGCTGGCACGTGACCCAGCTTAGCTGCCGGTAGAGCTGGGAAGCCTAGCTGGGCAGCAGAGCAGGGGGTGGCCTCCCCCCTGGTCTGGAAAAATCCCTCATCTGGGACCAGTCATGTTTCCAGGGTGCCAGACGAATGAGGTGCAACCTATACTACACAAAATTAGCTCACCTCTGCAAGTAATACCAATCAGCATTTCTGGTTATATAACATCACTTCAGTGAATTGCTCATACTTTGTTCAATCTGGTGTTTGAATGGACGGCATTTTGTGTTTCTCCTTTGTGTCCTTTCTCTAATCAGTTTGTCTTCATTTTTTATGGAGTGGGAATCTCTACTCCTGAATCCCTTTCCAGTTCCCTATCCCCTGGACCGGAACCTCTGAGAATCAGTGCTGATTGACACCTATATAATTCAGAACAGAATTGAGATCTGTTTTCTCAATTTCAAATTCATAGTTTAGTCATACAGCCAGGAACATTGTGCAGTTTAGGTATTTCTTGTTTTTTAACTCACTGTTTTAACCAGTTTACAAAGGTGGGAGGAATTTTTTATGGCTTTGCTAGCCTTTTCCTAGTGGCCACGATCATGTGTTTGGAAGGTATCCAATGTAATCTAATTCACCACAGAATGTTTGCTTTACTGTAATTCTGTGTTTCTAGCATCATTATGACAGTGGAAAATGATTAATGTAATTGGCCAAGTGCCTGGGACTTTTTAACATTAGAAATGTCGACCACAGAAGAAAAATATTTTTTGCTTTAATGCAGAGTTTGACTCCTAGATCTGGTGATTTCTTTTGTTGTTGTTAACAGTATCTGACCCTTGAGTCTCCTTTTACTGTCAGTCTTCATTTGAAGAAGCAGCAGCTGTGGTGCATCATATTTTAATCTGCAGAATGCAAAGTCCTTAACATGAAAGTTAACTATTTCCCTTCACCCCAGAAACAAAGACGATATAAAACATAGCTGAATAGCAAATATTAAGCTGAATTGCTTACACTTCTGGAAAAGTTGTAACTATATCAGTCCCCACTCTAAAAACCAAACCAAGCTGACCCCACACCTCTAAGACTTTCAGGAGTCTGGATAGGCATTGTGGCAGACCAAAGGAGGCAGGCTACAGGAGTTTGGTAGAGGGCAGGTACACAGGGAATTGGGTGAGTGGGTTCCTGTTCCCTGAATAGGCTGGCAAAGGCTGCTGCTCAGCAACCAAGATAGGAAGGCACCTGAGACTCATTCAGACTCATTAGCAGCAACAGGCTAATGGGACTCCTGCAGGCAATTAAGGCAGTTATAAGAGGTTCCTCTCAGGTAAGTGAGGGGGAAGGAGAAGAGTGAAGGACCAGGGAGGAGGAAGTGGAGGAGAAGTAAAGGTTAAAAGTGGGAAAGGTTTCACCAAGGTGCCAGGGAGAAGGCACTATGGGAGTGGTTGGGGAAATGGCCCAGGAAGAGGCTACTATTCTGTGGGGATAAGGGCAAGAGCCCCACCAGTAGATGTTACCTAGGACCCTGGGATGGAACCCAGAGTAAGTGGGCAGGACCGAGTTCCCTCCAACCCTCCCCACACTCTGTGAGCTGCCACCAGAGAAAAAGGGGGAGCTTAGGACCACAGAAGATTTTCTCCCAAGCTAGTGTCTTGCCTGTGATGAAAATGGCTTGTTAAGTGGGGACCCCCATCTCTGGGAGTGACATAAGGCAGTGGGGAGGGGTCACTACAGTATGCCTCTGAGGCATACTAAAAATCCACCTGGAAGAGCAGGACCCAGGGGGGTACAACCGGAGCTCCACCACTGTATTTACCCTTACCAAAAATTTACCCAATTATAAAGGTACATATTTCCTGCAACTGCCCCCTTTTCCTTTTGTCCTGGAAAGAGAAAAGTCTGTGGATATGTCGACACTGCAATTAAACCCCACAGCAGGCCCATGCCAGATGACTTGGGCTAAGGGAGAGTTCACTGGAGGAGTAGATGCTTGGGCTTGGCCTAGCATGTGGGCTCTAGAACCCGTGAGAGCTAAGTTCCAGTCAAACAGTCCTTTTGCTCAAGCCCTGCAATCCTGAGTGAACTGGCATGGGCCAGACATGGGAGTCTAAACTGCATACCTTTGAAGCCTGCAAAAGCCATACTTGTGAATGCCATTATTTGCACTTACTCGCATGTACTCTAAATTTCAGTTTAAGTGCAAATAATGGCATTCACAAGTATGGTTTTTGCAGGCTTCAAAGGTATGAAGGTTTTTGCAGGCTTCAAAGTTTAGAATCTAAGAGCACAGAGAAAAGCAGAAGCAGCTGAAGGTAGTCATAGTCACTTCCCTTTGGAATGTGATACAAAATAATATGGCTCTAAATAGCATATGTTAGAAATCATCTTCTCCAAAGTCTGAAATCCTATTCAAAGAGCATATTGAATGGTTACATGTAGAGTTACTTCTGTTAAGGTATTGCTTGTTCCAGTTATATTCCACATATTAAGTATGGGAAAATCTTCAACAAATAAAATCTTTCAAAACAAAAATAAGCTCTCGCAGTGTGAACAATAGTTCTGAAATCCTCCACACCTCACATGGAACCCAACCCTGTTGTCTAGCAAACTTCATTAGAAGTGGCAAGGCAATTCAGTCTCTGCCTACACCTTCTACTGAAATCATATTCAAGGACAACAGTACCAATTCTGAGTGTGATTTTGTTAAAAGAATATATGTGGTATGAAGTGGACCAACCCATTTCCTATATCACAGACTCATCAGGTGATTTTTAAAAAAGAATTAGGTTTACTATCCTAAACCAAACTCTATATTCCACACATGAGAAGTGGATAAACTCCATTTACCTCTGTTTACCCTTGAAACTAAAGGACTGGTAGAAATCTTTCATTATTGCTCTAAGCCATATCAGAATAGAGTTTGAAAGGTTGTGAATTATAGGCATTACCTTTAGTGATCCAATTCCTTTCTCTGCCTCTCTCTCAAAATAATTAATAAACTTATACGTTTAATGCAATTCAGAAGTCCAAAGCATTGAAATACTCTATTACATTCATGCTCACTAGTGCTGGTCTCCTTAAGATTACTGCCACTAAGTGATGAAACAACACTATGGGTGCGTCTAGACTACATGGCTCCGTCAACGGAGCCATGTAGTCTAGACGCACCCTATGGTAAAGTTCTACAAAAATACTCAATTGCACCCTGAGGTACAATAATAAAAAAGATTCCCAGAAGACTATAGTAAATGTCCTATGAAATGACTCCTTGTACTATGGGGAGACACATGAGGTGTACTTGAAATGGGAGACTTACATAAAGATAAATTTCCTATTCTGGAATAATTCAGCTGATGAGGTGTAAATACTTAGTCAAACTGCAGTGACATCATCTCCCACATCTAAATGCTTTGTAACAAGACCTTGGGAACATTGGTGATGAGTTCCCATGAGTAAGTCAAATATTGCATAAAGTTTTAGCTTTGACTTCCCTGCTGCAAGCCAGATGGATTCACAGGTCTTCCTAAGATTTGAAATGCTATAGTTGGACACAAGATGTAGAAAGGATGCAGCTCAGAAACTTTCAGGTGACTGTTGCCAAGCAACATTAAACACATCAATTGCTTTCTTGGATGATTCAAAAAGGAATTGCTCTTTTATGTCTCTTCTGTATAGATGTAGCTCATTTTATAAGAAGATTCTCTCATTATTTACTAGTGGTGCATCTACACAGCACCCTTACCTCGAAATAAGCAACGCAATGTGTGCTATGCAAATTGTGTAACTTATTTCAAGGTTATTTCAAAATAGCATATTTTGAAATTTGTTGCTGTCTACACAGCACCAGATTTTGAAATAAAGCACTATTCCAACAAATCCCTTAACCCTCGTAGAATGAGGGCTACAGAGATGCCAGAATAGCCATTATTTCAAAATATATTTTGAAATAATGGGCGCCTTTAAAGATGCGGCATTGCTATATTTTGGGATACTTCAGATATCCTGAAATAGTCCCACTGTCTAGACTTAGCCTAAGGAAAAAAACACACACTAGCTGAGGCATAAGCCCTTGCAGCTCAGCTGGTCAACAAACTCTGGCTGTATTAGTCTGTAGATCTCAATTAGAGAATCTCCAGATACTTTACACTAGCAACTGATAACTCCATTGTTACCCCTTTCTTGTATTATGATGGGGTAAATAACACTTCTGTATTCCCTTTTTTATGTGGGGCATGGATTATACAGTGGCATTATGATATGTACTGCCTCATCTATCCCATTCCTAATGGTTCCCAACATTTGGTTAGCTTTTTTTGCACATTTAGCAGATATTTTCAGAAAACTATCCAAAATTACTCAGACCTCTTTATTGAGTGGTCATAGCTAATAATCATTTTGTTTCTATAGTTTGGATTAGGTTTTCCAATATATATTACTTTGCTTTTATCAACATTAGATGTCATCTACCATTTTCCTGCCCAGTAAACCAGTTTTGTGAAATCACTTTATAACTCTTCTTGGCATGAGTGTGGTTTCTAGATTTTGAACATGCTAGTATCTGTTTTGATAAGTGGGAAGTGTGGTTGGGGGAATGGTTTCCATCATCTAAAGAAAGACTTATATACATTTCTAGGTGGACTTCTGGCAGAGTTAAGATGTAGGAAAGCTTGCAATAAGTGACTGCTGCCCACATTTCTTAGTGGTTGTCTTCCTGCAAAAAAAAACTCTTATCAATGCTGAAAGCACTTAGCTCCCATGTGGAAAGCACAACCTTAAAACCCTGCAAGCAGCACTAAGAATACTGCTGGACTGGTCCTCAAAATTATAATAAAGGCCTTGACCTGGTTCTGTTGCAGGACTTTAAGTGTTAAGGCATTTTCTTCCATTTCAGTTTTGATGAAGAGGATACTCAAATTTAGGCGTACATTATATTGTGATAAATAATAGTGGTTTCATGCAAAAAATGAAAACAAATATTCTGATTAATATCTGCTTGCAGGTTAAATGACAAGAAAGGATATCCTAATCCAAATGATTCCTTTTTTAATAGCATGGGAGAGAACATGTATTTTCCTTTGTTGTTTTTAGAAAACGTTCACCTGAAAATATTTGACGAAAAAAAAGACAATATCCAATGGGGGAGAGTTAAAAAGACAGATGAATAAAATTAAAACAAAAGTGATAAGCCATGAAATGGTTAAAAATTAAACTTATTCTTGGTAATGTTTTATGTAGGATTTACTGTAGTGGACTAACAGCTATTTGTGGGATAATTTAAAGATGACTTTAGCAAGTAAGGTTGGGAAAAAATTCTTTCCTTTCCAAATTATCTAATAATTACATAATAGTTTCCTCTAAATAACCAAATCACACTTAACACAGTCTTGCCTAAAATTCACTTGTTCGCTCATGATTTTCTTCTTGCTGATGGGCAAGTGAAGCATCATTAGCTTTTCCTTATCTTAATGGTAAGGGTAAGTGAAAGCAAACTGATAGAATTGGTAAACACATGACTGCTTTACAATGCTGCTTTATGGAGCTCTGTCTCATGTTGCTCTCAGAACTATTGTCTGTGGTCATTCAATCAGAGATTCGATCAGAGCAGTCTGATGCTAGAATACACAAGGGTTTAGAAGCACTACTTTATGGGGCCTTGAAAACAAGATAACTCCTCTCCCACTTTGAACTGGCTCCTCTCTAAAATATCAATGGCAGATACTTGGAGCCTCCTGCAGAAAAATGGGGCCCATAGCTAGATTCCTGAATGCAGCATTTTCAGATAAGAATTGGCAGGTGGTCAAGGTGGCAGCCTCAGCTTCAGAGACAGGAAGATTAAATATTGAAAAGTATACAGCATTATAAAATTAAAATGAAGGCTAGGGAAATTATCTATAGGCTTCTTTTGTGGTATTCATTTATGGGATCATCCCTTCCTCCTCCATTTTAATAGGACTACAAAAATTGTTACTTAGCCTGTGAGCATTTTTGTACTCCTTATTGAATCATGAAAGGGTAGGAGCTGATCAAAGGGCATGTCTATAAACAAAATGCTATAGCATCATAGTTTAGCCTGAGCTTCATCATAGACACTATTTACGCTGGGGATGGGGACTTCTCCGTGGAGGCAGTAGCTAGGTAAATGGCAGAATTCTTCCATCAATGAAGCTCAGTCTACTCAGACACTTTGGTTGTCTTAATGCTGCTCGGGGGATGTGGATTTTGCACAATAGTTAAATTGACCTAATATTCTAATGTAGATCAGACCTTAATGAACTTTCCTCCACAGATGGGCTAGACCTTCTGCAGAGAACAGTTTAACATAAAGCTGTAAGGCTTTGGGAAATTTGCTCTTCCACAATAGGCTGTCTTTTCTCTTGGATGTTCCAGCTGGCCTTAGAGTCTAATTAAATATTTGTGACTTGAGGGACATAGAAGACCACAGCTACTCTCTGCTATAACAAACCACAACAATGGTTTTTATTAAGCCAACAGACACAATCTCATATCATCATGTTTCTAACAGCAGATTTCCAAGTCCAAAATTATATAGTATAGCTTGATGTCTCCAATTATTTACAGCATTTTACCAGATCCCAATTCTATAATGTAACATATATTACTGCTGATGAAAAGTGTGTTCTACACGGTGTTCTAAATGACTGGCATCACATGTGCCATGCTATAAAAAGGTCAAAGCAAAAACAGGAAAAACTAAAAAACAACAAATAATCTAGTAGCACCCTAAAGACTAACAAAACATGTAGATGGTATCATGAACTTTCGTGGTAAAACCCACTTCTTCACTTTTAAACATGCATTCAGACTAAATTTTGTCCTTTAAAGTCAGAGTGTAAGTCATAAGAGTCCACCAGGACATTTCATCTGACCTCCAACATCAAACTACCAACACAACTGAGTACCCATGCACTAAATTCAACAAATGAGTCTGAAGTATTACAGCCCGCAAGAGACTAGACTATTATTTGCCACAGGCAGAGAATGGGAGGGACTGAAGTATGTGCCTCAGGCAGAGAAATGATAAAGTGAAGTACACATAGACAATCCTGGCATGTGACCTGAATGCTCATGCTGCAGAATAAGGTGCAACCCCATTGTAGATTATTAAATAACAAGAATCATTATAAAAACATTAGATACATAATAGGTCCTTCTTAGGGCTGGCTCTGGTTTCTGCAGTGCTAGACAAGCTAACATATCTACCTCCTCTGTCTGCTTCCACTCTCACAATTAAGAGTTACTAGTTAATTTTGCAGGCGTTAGTTCTATTTGTATTGTAGAAAGAGTACCACATTCTCCAACTCTAGATCCAATGCAGTTCTCTTATATGTGTGTTGTATTGTGTGAGGTATTTGAGGCTCTAAGGCATGTATTTCATTTTTCACTGAAAATTTCCTTGATTTTATTTTGTCACAACTGTTCCCACTTCATAAGGATGGATTCCCAATCTCTAAATCTTCTGCAACTATATTGACAAGAACCATGTTGATACTGGAGGACAAGAAAAATTGTTAGGATGTTCATGATTCTATAAGACAGGACCAGAAATATAATTAGAACAGGCCTTTGCTTCCAGTCCTATCAGAAAATGCTTTAGGCGTAAGTGCCATCACTATAGGTGCTGCTGAGCTTAAACACCCATCAAAAAAATTGGTGTTCAGCATCTCCCATGATTCATGACACTGATAGTTTCCTCCAAAAAGCTATAGTGACATGTAATGTTTTTAAACTGGGACATTAGTGAAGACAGCTTGTAGGTGAATGCAATGATTTTAATGTACTGTAATATATAACAATGTAACTATGTAGTTCATTACTATTTTAATAATGTTTAAATTGTTAAGGTACCCATGACAGACACATATTCATAAATAGAATATGAATGTGTATAAATATACTGAAAATAGCCTCCCAAGACTGGCAGAGCCTTTCTACACATGCACGTGAACGTGCGCGCGCACACACACCCCTCTTCTAAAGCACCAAAGGGCAAAAAAAAACCCAAAGTCAGCGGCTCAGAAATAGCTTTTCTTGAGATATTTTAGCACTTACACTTTTAGCTGAAGCCAGAAAGCACAGAAGTGCATAACCAAAGCAAATAGTCGTAATAAGAGTTATCCAAACCTCAGGAAAGACTGGATTTGATTTTTTCAATGAAAGTTCAAGCCAGGTCTTTAGTCAACTCTGTTTGCTCTTCCCTGAAAGGCATTTATTTGGTTGTTCCTCTGTAAATTGCTAGTGATCTAAATGTTAATCTTTTACTGTAGAAGTTTAAAATACTGATGATATTGCTTTCTGTGGAATTTGATCCAGTTATCCAATTTTCAGTGGCGCGGTATGTCTGGACAAATTGACAACCAAATGTTCCTTCAACAACAAAGCTTACCATACATTCCAAAAGAGGATTATATAGCAGGCATCAAAAGCTGTGCCTTATTCTTTAATACCTGGTAACATTTATGTCAGTGTTTCGTGAGGCTAGAGGCTCAACTCTTTGGCTGGTGCCATGCAAATTAGTATAGCTTTATTTAAAAACAGAGCAACACTGGTTTATGCCATCTGAAGATTTGGCCTTGAGTTTTTAAATTTATGTTTTCCAAGTCCTACACTGAAATTGCCAGACTTCTGAAGTTTGTAATTTATAAATCCACAACATTCCATTAGGTTTATCCTTACATGATCCTAGTCTCCTAATCAGTTACATTCCCCATTACAATAAAAAAAAACCTGACTGTGGATACTATAACTACTAGATTTTTTGTTACTTTCATTTTAATGGCTTCACAAGTTTCTCTGACAAAGTTTACATTAAGAACAAAGGATTGGAGGAAAAGGAATCCAAGTGTCAAATCTGAATGACAGGATTATCATATAGTGGCTAGGAAAACAAGAAAGTTCCATGAACAGAATAATCACTAAAATTCTGAACTACAGTTAAGTCAGGTGTTAATAAAATGTGACAAACATCAACTACATACTGATTGCATAATTCAACTTGATGTGCTACATTTAAAAATTATTAAATACAGGAAAACTACAATAAAACTATTCTAATGTGGACACAGGAAAAAAATAAGAAAAAAATAAGAAAAAAAACCCTAAGGGATCTTGCAGCATGTTGTTCATTTTTGCGTCTCTTGAATTGTGTTGTTCATATTTTTAATTTAGAATTACAGGCAATTTCCACTCACACAAGTCATACATATCAACATAATCTTTCCAATAAAATCCACCATATCTTGTCCCTTTTTCACTCAGCCTTATCCATATGGTTTCTCAAAAAAAAAAAAAAAAAAAAAAAAAAACTGGAGCAAAGATATGAACTCTTCTAAGCTCCTTGTGACTAAATTCTTGATTTATGAAATTAAAAAATAATATTATGTTCGACTCCAGGCATTACCTCTTGCCTTAAAAAAAAAAAGCCTCTTGCCTTAAAACACAGCAGGAACATGGCATACTAAAATGTTTGTCTCTAAGGCTATGTCTAGACTACGTTCTATTTCCGATCTCACTTTTGAAAGAGGATCTTTCGAAAGTGAAAGTAGTCTGGATGCATTTTTTGAGGGGGAAAAAAACCCTTTTTCCAAAAAACTGCTCTTCCTTAAAAAATGAGGTTTACGCATTTTTTTTCGAAAAAGGGTTTTTTTCTGGAAAAAAAATGTGTCCAGACTACTGTCACTTTCAAACGATCCTCTTTCGAAAGTGAGATCGGAAGAAGATATGCAAATTCCCAGAAAATTTGCATATCCTCTTTAAAAAAAAATTCCTAACTGGTCAGAAATTTTCTGACATAGAGTTTTTATACCAGAAGCTGCTGATTTGTCAAAAGCAAAACATTTTCTGAAAACATGTAGGTTTAATTAAAGCTCATTTAAAAGAAAATGGAAAAATGTTCAAACAAGTCAAAACGTTTCATTTAGGCCTTTTCAGAACTGAACGTTTCAAAGTGGTTTCATTTTAATTTTACTTTATTCACAACACAGCAACATAAAAAAGCTGAAAATTGGAAATGTAACATTTAACTTTCTATAAAACCTGAGTGTTTGAACTGTCCTGAAATAAAATCATTCTGAATTTCATTTCCTGAGAAGTATACTTTTTTAAATCCATTCTAGGAAAGTTTCAAATTTGCAGATTCTGCCATGAACTGAAAAATCTGATTCTTGCCCAACTCTAGTTTCAGCAAAGGTTGACAAACGCAAGGGAAATTTAGCAGTAAAACACAGTTGAACAAAGCCACCAAAGTCAATCTAAAATCCCTAATTGGTGGTCATCCTACTTGCCTCTAACAAAACAGGTTACTCATTGCCAACAAACTCCCAAAGCAAAAGGTGAGGCAGATGGAAGTTAACGGTCTAGAACTTTCTCTCAAGACTATCTCAAGCTTTTCCCACAACTTTATAACAATCGCTTAGTTTATCACACCCAGTTTCACTCAAGAGTCTGTTCCCCAACAACCACATTTCCTATTCAAGGTAGGCCAATAACCTCCTCAAGCTGATATGCTAGCACACATAGCATGGTCATGAACACAAGTGCAGTCAGACAAATGGACATAAGCAGTAAATTGAAGTCCTGATGAACAATAAGATCCAGTAAGAAATGTCTAAAGGCAATTTAATGTATATAATACACACAATAGACCATTTATATGATGATTAGTCTTGTGGCACATTAGAGACTAATAAAAATATAGTCTCTAAGGTGCCACAGGACTACTTTCATTTTTAAAGTTAGGGTATGTCTACACTAGCCCCCTAGTTTGAACTAGGGAGGCTAATGTAGGCATTCGAAGTTGCAAATCAAGCCCGGGGTTTAAATATCCCATGCTTGATTTGCATCTTCCCGGTTGGTCGCCATTTTTGAAATTTACAAGTCCGGACTAACTGCCCGCATCTACACAAGGCAGGGACCCGGTAGTTCGAAATAAAGCCCTAAATTGAACTACCTGTTAAACCTCATTCCAGGAGGAATAACAGGTAGTTTTAACTAGGGCTTTATTTCAAACTACTGGGTCCCTGCCGCGAGTAGACGCGGGCAGTTAGTCCGGACTTGTAAATTTCAAAAAATGGTGACTGGCCGGGAAGATGCAAATCAAGCGCGGGATATTTAAATCCCGGGCTTGATTTGCAACTTTGAATGCCTACATTAGCCTTCCTAGTTCGAAGTAGGGGGCTAGTGTAGACATACCCTTATAGACTAAAATGGCTAACCCTCTGAGGCATATATATGGTAGCATTTATCATCTTATATCCATTCTGAAGAGCAAGACTATCAGACAATTTTATCAATATGTTTTGGAGTAAGAGGGTGTTTTGGAAGTATAAAGTTCCACATTGAGAAAAGGAGAGAGTATGATTTACTAAAAAGTCTTAAAAGATGAAAGTCATTGGGGTTACTAGAGAATCAGAGGATGAGACAACATCTGTTCCCCCTAACTAGCTCTTGATTTTTTTTTAATGTTTAAACCTAAAGTTCAGAATTTATTTGCCCAAAAGAAAGAATGGCTCCAGTTGGAATTTACTTTGTTTTGATCCAGTTTGTTTTTCCAACTGTATGCACGTATGTGGGTAGGCAGATTTTAAGATAATTTTAGCTGTCTGAGTGTAATGGAACTTATATCCAATATTTTGGTTTTAATGCACATGCAATGTTGTTGTCCTACTGACCTAATTTTTCATTTAAATAAGCTATCCATGAATACAGTTTGTATTTCAGGAAAAAATGTAATTCCATGTTGCTCAATAGAACCACAAGACTAAAAAGAAAATCTAAGAAAATCTGAGCAACTCATTTTCTGCTTTTATTTGTTTCCTTTGAAAACCAAGCACTAATGTAAACAGCAGCAACATAATGCATTCAACTCCCCATTTCAAAATGGATTGGATGAAATAGATATAAAAGTATCCAAGGTCACCGTATAATGTGCATTAATAGGTACCTTTTCTAAAGTAGATTATTGAAGCTTGTTTTATGTGACTTTGAAATGAGAGGAGTTGGAAAATCTGGGATCTCTACTCATTGCAAGATGCTCTTCCACCTATTTAAATTTAACAAGGAAGGGAGGAGGGGATAAACAATATAAAAATTGTCAAATCTTATCTCTGTCTGGTTTTCAGGGGGCAGATTTCCATACCACAAATATCACAGTCACAACTGACTACTTTTACAAGCATCGTTGTGTTTTTCCCAATATCACCCATAGCCCTCACTGCAGGGATGAAGATGCCCATAAGTATATAATCTCCTTTCATATCCCTGCATAAAACTCTGACACGATGCCTACAAGTTGACAACCGTCAAGCAACTGGCATCCTGTACCCATTAGGATGGCTAGTATTGTCTCGTTGTTTCCTTCTGCTCTGTCCTTGGGAAGAGTTTGTCATTTTATTATGTGTATATGGAGCACCTGGCACAAGACGATACTGATCTCTGACTGGGTGCTACCACAATATAATACCAACAATGCAAGGACAGCCTCAGAAGACAAAGGAGAGCACAAATTTGGAGCTATCACCCTTTCAAAGGTAGTCCTTCAAAGACAAGATTGAAGCCCATTAGCCAAAGCTTCCACCTTTGTAGAATGTGTAGTTCAATGTCTTTTTTTCCCCTCCATAAAAAAAGCAAATGCCAATCTCTGGAGTTTTATCAATCCTTCCTCCTCCAAGACTTAAATTCACATTAAAAATAATGATTAACCAATTCAGGATGATTCATATAGAATTAATATTAGACATCACTAGTCTGGACTCCAGATACTGGATATTTTTCAAGGAGGAGGTGTGTCAAAGTTACAAGGAAGAAGTAACCTTGAAAAATACAATTGGGCAATAGAGCTGAAAGTATCTACAGGATTAGATTCCACAATGCTACACCAATCCATGTGTCACGTTATTGGATTTTAAAGTGAGCAGACAAATCGCTGGTGCACTCACGGAGGGGTGTTTGCCCCAAGTTCTGTACAAAGTGGGTGATGTGAGGTGTCAAATGGAAGCTTATGCTCTACTGATTCTATGGATGTCACTCATGTACTTGTATGATTTTTGTATATGAAGTTATGAATATGGGCTCTGTTCTTGTAAATGTTCTCTGTCTGGTAGGGAGCAATGGGCAACTGGCTATTGTGAGGAAGGATTGTTCAGTGAATAGCTATGCTAACTAGTTCTGCTTCATGGACAATGGCTCTCAGAGTGGCCAATACAGACCTGAGGAATGCATTTGGAAACCTGCAGATTAGCCAGTGCATAATGACTGCTTGCATGTGAAACAGAGATAGGTCACTTGCTCATGTGAGCAGGTTCAGTTTGGGAGACAGCAGGAATATAAAAATCCCATGAGGCCATCTCCATCTTGTCTTTGGTCTTGCTCCTGCTTCCAGATGAAGCCTTGCTAGGGACAGAGAGCCGGGAAGGACTGCTAACCCATCCTAATACAGGATGTGCACCAGAGACTTCTAAGCTAGCAGTTTGTAACATCTCTGCTAAAAGCTTGCATCAAGAACTTGGGGTACGTCTAGACTACAGGCTTTTGTCGACAGAGAGTGTCTAGACTACATCCAGTTCTGTCGACAAAGCAAGCCGTTTTGTCGACATGAGAGTGTAGACACAAAGGACAGTGTAGATGCAATAACGCCTTCTGTCAACAGAACTCTGTCGACAAAAGGCATTATTCCTCGTAGAATGAGGTTTACCGCTATCGACAAAACTTCCGGGTTCTGTCAACATTATGTCTACAGAACTTGGCGGTAGTGTAGACGCAGGTATAGTTTTGTCAACAAAAGTCCACTTTTGTCGACAAAACCCTGTAGTCTAGACACACCCTTGGTGATTGATGTATGTAATGTATTCTCCTTAAAAATCTTACTGTCAACTTTTTCTTTCTTTTATTAATAAACCTTTAGATTTTAGATTCTAAAAGATTGGCCCAGCGTGCTCTTGTGGGTAAGATCTAAAGCATAAATTGACCGGGTACTGTGGTTGGTGTTTTGGAACTGGGAGGATCTGTTCAGAGTTGGTGGGATCAGGTTTTATAACCTCTCACCTGTGTGTAAGGCCCGGGGCTGATTGTGGCACAGGGAGAGCTGGGGTGTATGAGGGGTTTTGCTCGTGAGGCTTCCTGCTGGCCAGATTGGCAGCTGAAGTGCTCTCTGTGACTGGTTTGTGGCCTATCCAGTCGAGGGCTGTATGTACACCTGGTTTTGAACAATTCACCCTGAGCTGGCACCCTCAGCAGTGCCCAGACCCAGCCCGGTCCATCACACCATGTCCTTCTGTCTCTATGCCAACCGTGATTATTCCCTTGGACAAGCTGTAGCTAATTAAACTTCAGGTGACTACAAGAAACCAGTAAGCATTCCTTTTATTTTCATAGAATGGCAATAATTCACTTTGAGCCCATGGAAGAAATCTTTGTACAGCCGTCTCAGGTGACTCTGATTTGTATGCAACATGAAGAGAAAGATATTCTACAGTGGAAAGAGAAAAAAGATTGTTGGCAAGTTATTTGTTGAGAATTATTTACTCATCTCAATTCATACCCACTGAGAGGGGAAAAAGGGGGCAATTGCAGCAGTGGCAGTAGTTGGAGACCCAGGCCCTTTAAATCCAGAGCACTGGGCGGCATGCTCTGAGTGATGCCAAGGGCTGGTTGAAGGGGGAGGCACAGCAGTGTGTGGGTGGCATGAAGGGCTGACTGCCCCAGCCCCACCCCTTCTATACCTCAGGCCCCATCCTTTGAGGGAGCATGGAGCCAGCCTCCCTCCACCTTACCCAGGGGGCCAAGCAATTCTGTCACCACATTAAAATTGCTGGGAGAGGGGGGTCAACACATGAATAGAGATAGCTGAAGTAGTTGCCAATTCTACTTCTCATTTTGTAAGCCAGTTCACAGTTTATTGTACACTACCAACACCAAAGTAGGGTTCCAGCAGAGAAAAAAAATTGACAATGATTGCATGGTGGACCGCTAGCACTTTTTACAAGAGATGTTCTGTGTTAGCTGCTTGAAGTACAGTTCAGAAAAGAGATAGAAAATTAAGATGATACAGAAGAAGGTAACTGGCATTCACCTCTTCTCACACTGTAAAATGTAAAAAGTTTTAGATTTCTTTCATTGCATTTTTTTTCTAAGTACCATAGGAATTCATGCAGGAACTCAATCTCATTTCATCCACTCATATTCCTGCACTGAGACCCTTAAGCCTGCCTGAAGCACCAGGTAGAGTTCAGAGAACAGAATGAGATGATTATGATGATGCAGTGATTACATTATGGGAATACTTTGGCTCCTTCACTTGCGGCACTTGGAGGTTCAGCAGTGGTTAGCAGCGGAATTAATGGCCACATTTCAGGCTCTCTATTTATTTTGGTAGTGAAAATCCAAGAGGTTTGGGAGGGGCTTGTTTGCCACAGTTTGAAATTCCAGCACAGAACTTCTCTGTAATCCAACTTCAAAACAGTAACAATCTGAGTTTCTATACACGCAATCTCCAGTTTACAACTAAGATCACAATAGGTACAAATGAAGTTCTGGATCTCTCTTTAAATGAATATAGCTTTGAAATTGGCTGCATATAACTCACTTCCCCCCCTTTTTCAGCAGAACAGACTATTCAACATAGAATGTGGCACAGCACGGAGATTAGCTACATCCTAAGAACAGTATGTTCTCCCAAAGCCACTGAAACTAACATAAGCTAAGCAAACATTTGTGCCATTGGCTGAGGTCTCCGACAATATACCTTGGATTCCTTATTGGAACTGGGCTCATAGTACTGCTTCTGAAGGTCAGGAAATAAACATATCATGGAATTAAATGACCATGCTTAAAAATTATGCTGAGAGAGAATTGTGGAAATAGCTATTATTAACAACAAGGGGAGAAGACTGCATGTTTTCATATATGCTGGTTAGTCCATACCCAGATACTCAGTGGTGGGTATGACATGCCTCAACTTCCTCTTAGCCTACAGATGGACCAGGGAAAAATTCAATCCCTATGCTCAGGCAAGAAGAGGGACTACTTCCCAAAAAAGAAAACACAGTATTCCTGAGAATGTGGGGAAAAGTAAATCATATGCAGAGCTATGGCTTGACCTGCTGCATGTTCAACAGCTGCACTGGCTGGGATTACCAATGCTGGAAGGAGAGTAATGTTACACCAGCAGGGCTGTCCTTACCCATATGCAGAATTCTGCTGGTGTAACGTTACTCTCCTTCCAGAATGTAGGGCACCTGAAAATTCAGGGCACCACTGGGTCTTAATGTCCACACACCGATCTCTTCCTATCCCTTTTCTGTGGCTCTGTTTCCTCTGGAGAGGATCTAGCTAACTTATAAGTGAAAAATCCTGTCAGACCTATTAGCAGAACATTGAACCTGAGAAAGAGCCATTCAAGTGTTAATGAAGCCATTTAACAGGAATTTGGAACCCAGGTATATACTGACAGTTTCTGATTTTACCATATTAGTCAACAGTACCTTAGTTTAAATTTATTTTTAAGGTATTTCATTTGTGTGTAGCTGAAGATTATAAAATCACATATCACAAATCACATAGGTGCCATATTATTGGTGTCCGAATATTTTTAAAAATATTTTATAATTCTAAATATTCTAATTTTTATAAATTAGTCTACATAGTGTTTTTCTATGATCCTTATCTTTTTTTATCTTCTGTATCTTACCTTTTCTTTTATATTGTTTCAGTTTTCCTCAATAAAAATAATCCATAATATTCTTAGGCAACTCTAACCACTTTGATCGTTGCATGGTGAAATAAAGTCACCCAGCCTATCTCTTCTTTACAGCTCTCATGAAGTTTACCTGAAAGGTTTTTGTAATACAGTAGAACCCTCTTTATTCAAGTCTTCATTATCCAGCTCTCTGTATTAAATAAATCAGGACTGACAGTCCAAGCCCTGCCCCACAGGACTGAAGTTCTTTGCCCATTTTCTGGATTTTTGATTCTTTGATCTGGCCTTGGTCCCAATTAGATCAGATAAATGGAGTTCCACTGTATTTTTAAATATCTCTTGTGTACCTCAGTAAAACATGACCTCCTACAGATAAATATATATTTAAAGTCTGATTACAAATAAAATTATGTATTGTGCTCACTGAAGTATTAGAACAATTCTGCAAGGTGTATCCTGTGGGCAGGCCCCTTAACATTAATGAGGGAGCTGATTACATAATCCTATCCTCAGTTTCAGCTCAATGAAGTCACAAACATCAAGCAGGACTTAGAATTATTCCGTGTGTTTTCATGGTCTATATAATTTAATTTATCTGGCAGGTACCACTACAGAAACCATTTGTACCCTTATCAACTGATTTAATCACATTCTTTAAAAAAATGCTAAAAATGATGCTTTATTCTTTTTTATTCATTTATTCTCTGCCCCAGATGGATAGGGAGCAAAGCAGTGGTAGAGCTATTGCACAGGCACTATTGCAGCCATTTCGTGATCTTGCACCACGATGGACCATGCCTAGAGGAGCTGCCTAGCCCAGACAGTGTGTTTCCTGCATATTACCCCTGCCTGTGGTTGTTTCCCATCCCCCAAAATTGACTTTGTAAATACATGTAATGGGTCCCAATGGAACGTGGACAGTTATACCACGCTTTTCTCTGGTGCCTGCTGCAATCATGACAATTTGCGATGGATTCAGGATTTGCCTGTGAGAGCACTACTGACAGAACACAACAAAAAGATGACACGAGTGGAGAAAGAGATCAAAGTGTCAACTACACTGACCATGCGTAGGAATTAGTTGTATTTATTTCCCAGAAAACACTACAACTAAACCTTGGGCTGTATTTACTGTTTCTAAATAGATATCAAATCTCTTTGTATTGTTTAAAGTTTTTGCTCTCAGTTGTTTGTTATCCTCTCCTAGAGGTTTAAAAGCTTCCCCCCCCCTTTTTACTGATTATATTCTCTTTCCAGGTTAGTCCAAAAGTTCAGTATGAAACTCAAACCCACACAATTTTCTCTCTCTCTTGTTTTAAAGTGGAAAATCAGACCAAGTTGGCTAAAGCTTTGGTCTGAACCCAGGTTAATCTGAGTATACTTGGACTGATTCACGCTTTTGCACCAAAATGGGTTTGATGCGATTTTGATGCACAGTGAAATGCAGGAAGCCAGGATCAAGTGGATTGAAACTCCAAACGCACATTTTCACAAACCCCTGCAAAGCAAAACCAGCATGTTCTGTATATCCATTCCAGCCATTTTCTGTTCGGCAAGTACTGCTTTTCCCACCCTCATTTTTTCAACTGAAGCTGAAATTGGCATGGCCAGTTTAATTCAACAATGCTTCCACTTTCAGAGCATATCACCAAACAAAAATATCTTATCTCTATGTCATAAAAGATACATATCCTGAAAAGTTTGGCCAAATGTTTAAACCTGTTTCTTTCTACGCAGCCGTGAACTTCTTCCGAGCAAGAACTCACACAATGTTAAAGCACCAAATAGGAGAGTATAAAAATCTTGATATATAGGATGGTTGAATGGATAGATAGATAGGTAGATAGATAGATAGATAGATAATAGGGCCAAGCATAAGTACTGCTTTTTGTAATTGATGCAGCCATGTGGATATATGAGGATTAAGTGTAAGGAAGAGGAAAGGGACAAGTGCTATAACATTGGATGGGGAGAAATTGCCAAGTTGAGCCTTCAGTGTTGATTATAATTTGACTATACCAATACATATGCCACTTATCGAGTTTCCCAGGTTCTAGAAAGATGGATTAAACCTGTAGGGGACCTATACTATAGATACCCACCTATTTCTCTGGATACAACTTCCCTGTCTGTTTGCAGTCTGGAGGTTGGACCGAACAACAACATAGACGATTAGGGTTGGCAGAGAACTCAGGAGGTCACCTAGACCAACTGCAACTAAATCATTCTAGCCATGGCTTTGTTACGCCTGGCCTTAAAAACCTAACATAGATTGCCAACTCCTGCAATAGGCAAACAGAAAGCCTTCTGATGAGGTGATCTATGGAGACAGTTTCCTGGGCCAGTGAGGCCTGGAACTGCTTAGTCCCTCATTGTTTCTGCACCAGGCTGTCCATCACCAAAGGGAATAGCATTACAAGAGAATTCTGCCCCACTCAGGGAAAAAGGGCCCTTTTTATTTTCTTTAAGCTGACCAATATTTTCAGTGCTGCTACATTCATCCCTGCATTTCCATAGGCATGGAAAGGTGTGAGGGAGGGAGCTGGATGTTATGATACAGTTATGAATGGTTCATGATGGGGAAATTGTAGTAAGCCTCCTAAATCTGGGACTCTCTGGTCCAGCAACATCCATAGTCCGGCATGACCATGGAGGCTGCTGGACCAAAGAGTCCCAGCAGCCAGGAGCAGCAGCTGGCTGGGAGTCTCATGGCCAGGAGCCCCAGCCTGAGCTGGCAGCAGTGGGGCTGGCAGTGGCTGGGTATCCCCGACCCTGGGGAGCCCCAGCTGAGTGAAGCAGAAACAGGGCCAATGGTGGCCTGAGAGCACCGGCAAGGGCAGCAGCAGAGGGGTTAGAGCCCAAGAAGATACCTTTTAAAATCTGAAATCATTCATACTTGTGAAAAATCTATAATCAATATAATTTATACTTAAGTAGTGTCTCTATTACAACTAAGCTTTGTATTTTGCAATATTAGACATAAGAGTTTATCCTACTTTAGTTAAGCATTTCAAACCAGATTCTTCTTTAAAGCTAAAAGAAAAAAATGGTGACAGGCTGAAGCTAAATAATCAGTATCTATTGAGAGTAGGTGAGTAATGTTCTTAGTCACTCCAAAACACCATGCTGGAAAATGCCTCAAACAACTTAATTTCAGGAATTAGAATAGTCTAATCTATAGAGCACTGGACTAGTGTAGGAAATTTGAATTCCAGTCACCTCTTTCTGGGCATCACCTGTGTCTTTGCCTGCCCTCTGGTCAAGGCCTGCTTATTGGTGGAGGGGGAGCAAAAAGGGGCAGTTGCCCTGGTGCTCAGATTTTCAAAGGAGCCAAGAACTCCTGCTACGGCCACTGCTACTGTGGCAGCAATAGCAGCCAGAGCCCTAAACCCCTTTGAATTGCTCCCCAAGCACAGCTACTCATGGCTCTGAGGTGGGGGGGAGGGGGAAACGCACTGTGGTCAGGTGGGCTAAGGGATGACTGCCCTCAGCCAAACCCCTTCCAGGGGTGTGGAGCCCACACACACGCACATACCTTGCCCTGGGGCTTGCAGTTGCTATTGGCCCCACTGCTCTTGTCTATTTAGATTGCAAATCCTTTGGGTCAGGGATTGTTTCTTAGGACTTGTTAATAAAAAGTGTTTTAATGACAATTTTCCTCAGGAGTGACTTGGGGGTGGGGGGAGGAAGGCACGCTAAGAAGAAAACGCCTATAAACAGGAAGACATTTACTAAGAGAAGAGCCAGAGGGCTCTGTTTTGGGAAAGACAAGTTAGAAAATCTTAAATGCTCACAGACAACCTATTTGAGTACAAGAGGATTAAATGGCATGAACAACAGATACAACCTCCCAGATTACCCCTTTCTCCCCCACACCCTGAAAAACCTCCACAACACACACACTTCTGCAAAATAAACCTTTGGAGTGGAAAGGAAGGGGGGAAATCTATCCATGCCACTTCACTTAAAAAAAGGGGAACCTCATTTTTTGTTTCTGAATTTTAAGATAATTTTTACTAAGCATTCTCTAGCCCATGTTCATGTAAGTAAGATGTGATGAAGTGGGGATTGCAGTCTCTCTGTTCGCTTTTCATGTTATATGTGATTCCTACTGTTCCATGCGGCTCTGTTGTAACTCTCTGTGTGTGCCTCAGTTTCCCTGGGCACTGCACTGGTGCTTGGCTGGGGATGGGAGTTTGAAGTGTAACTCTCACTGAAGGAGAGGCTGTCCCAGCCCAGCATATATTCCATGGCCCAGGCTCTCTTGTAACCTGAGCCTGGGAGGGGTGTGCAACCAGGTGACATCTTTTGCCCAGGAAGGGGACAAAGGAGGAGGCGGGGCTGCCTGCAGGGCTGGGGCCAGTTGCTGAGTGTGTCTGGGCTGGCTTAGGATGCAGGGAGGGGGCTCAGGGTCCTGGCTCTGGGCTCCCCACTCCCTAAGATGGATTTATATTGGTTGCTCCTGGTTCCTGTGCTAACAACTCTGTGCTACGCTGTGTCCCTGTGAACCAATAACCCTCCTGTTCTACCTGCTGGCTGAGAGCCACATCTGGCTGCGGGTGGGGGCACAGGGCCCAGTGGCTCCCCGCGCCTTGGTGGCATAAAACAATAGTCGATCCTTTGCATGCTCACTTAAATTCACTTTAAATTGACTTTTTGCAATATTCTGCTACAGTAGTGGTTTTAGAAGAGTTCTTTCAAAAGGTGTCTGGACTGAAATCTATTTTTCTTAGGCATTCTCTGCAAGCCAGACACCTGAAGAAGTGATGCTTAGCTTTCTTTATATTACTGTTTCCTGTGTGAAAAGATATTTTGGCTTGCAATTTCAACAGAACAGCAGGCATTTCTTATTGCTTTTCACTTTGTTGCTCTCCACTTCCCAGTAACAAATTGGTTTTATGTGAACCTTTTTGTCACCTACGATTTCTTTTTTACCATATTCAAATGTTTCTTCTCTTGTTCTCAGTAGGGCTTCCAAATGGCCAAAGAAGTGATGTGTTGCATAGAAGAGGATGACCTATTGCTTCCTTGCTACCATTATGCCATATGGAGGCACCTGTTCCTGTCATATGGCTCCCCTTTAGATTATGGGCTGCATATTCATACCAGTACACCGGAAATAATTTCTGTGAGTCAGTCAGCCTGTTTTCTTCTGCTGCCCTGGCCTCTTTATGCTACTACAGTAATATAAAGGGGCCATGAAGAGGATAGAAGCTAGGATAATCCCAGTGGAAGGGCTTCCCCTAGGTTGATTGAGCACTGTCAGCAACTGTATGCCAACCCTAGCACAGAGGAAGGGGGTGGGAGGAGGGAGCATGCTAGGAGCATGTTGTGCTCTGCTATTCCTAGAGGGTTATTGGCACCTCATTGTAAATTATAGCCCTACCTGTGGTCAGGAATGCTAAGTAGCCAAAAGGAATAAAAGCTTGTTTAAAAGATTACAGGAAAAACTTAGAAAACAACCAATAGTCTAGTAGCACCTTAAAGACTAACAAAACATGTAGATGGGATCATGAGCTTTCCTGGGAGCAACCCACTTCTTCAGATGACTGGAGTATTAGAAATCCAGATCCAAGAATAAATAAGGGAAGGGGGGGAGGGAGGAAAAAAGATAAGAGTGACAGCACAGGATTTACTTTGATGAATCATGGCTTGCCCCTCTCATGCCACCCTCGATGCTATTTTTATGATATAATCACATTACCAATATGGCTGCAAAGGTTTTCTGCTCATGAAGTTATATGGAGATACAGACAGACTGACTGGGGATTGAAGCTGGGGATTGAAGTGGGTGTTCTTCTCTTTCCATGTGAACCTTCACAATTACAGTACAATCAAAAGTGTCGGATTTTCAACCCAAAGCCTCACTTCACTGACGAGCTACGCACATACTTTCTTTGTGTCTCAATCATCAGTAAAATGCCAACTGGATTTCTTTACTTTTCCTGGATAGTCTTTATTATTAACAGACACTTGGAACCAGTGTCATTGGATCATGGACCGCATCTCCGCAGATACATGAGTTATATTGCTGCTTCTTACAGGAACTCGGCTAGGAATCAGAAAGACTATGCACAGGTCTATTGTTCTTTATTCTTCTAACAAACATTTGATCATAACATTGCTTGTGCCCATGACTGAGTCTCTCAAAATTATACCAGGCAACCAGTATGCAACTTGCTTTGGAGACACTGGTGTACATAAATCATCCAATACAAGTTGCAACATTGTATATCTCAAAAAACTAGCTTTGGTCCACATCATAACATCCCCCTATCCTTAAAAAGGGCGTATCAAAACTACAGGTCATCACTGAGTGGTGGGTTCAGAATGCAGAATGGGATGTTACGGAGCCTCTTTTTAATCAAGCATGTTGCATGAACAAGCAGGAACTCTTAAAATGTACTGAGCACAATTAAAATATCCATTGCAAATCAGTATAACTGGCAGACTCATTTCAGAATTTGTAAGTAATTTTAATTACTACTTTGCAAGGAAAAAAATCATATCATTAACTTGAGGGTCTCAACAATGCAGGCAAAATTGCTTACTTTCAGAAGCATATATTTTCACTCAGTAGCTTAAAAATGACAGTCAGAGATAGTTGTGAATTCTAAACACAACTTTATTAGTTCTTTAGACCAATGAGATCTTTTCTTGGGTGCTCCAAGTGACACTAGTAGCCATTTATTTAAACAAAACTAACTCCTAGCTCCTGCTCCCCAACACATAAACATGCAAATGATTAACTCACATGTCTGCAAGGCTCATTGAAGAACAGCTGACCTCTCAAGGAAAATGCCCTTAAACTTCAAGACTAGCGTCTTGCTTATTCATAATAGTTATTGCAGTATAAAAATGAACCACCTCTACAAACATGACGTGTTTCAATCAGTATGGCTATTGGACAAAATGTCTTTTTAATGTACACGTTATCTGTGTACAAATAATTTAATTGTCTAAATTGTTCAACAAACCAGCAATGCTTATATTTGGGGGTTCTCATGCTTTTCCTCCAACTTGCTGTTTCAGATCACAAGATAAATATTGGAAATCCTTCCTATCTGAGCATTCAGTGATTATACAAAGCTATTACAGTGTGTATAAAAATCTTTTACTCCTTACATATCTACTAATTCTGGGAAGATTTCCAGTTCATATTGGATGGTCAGAACAACATGACAAATACTGCTATGGCTCCACTTCCAGAGGTCATTTCACCCCGGTCATAGTAGGACTGGAGATTAAAAAGACATTATCAAAATCTGAAGCGTACAAGATTTCTGGCAGGTCCTGGTTGTACTTTTAAGACCAAGTTTTTAGAAGTGTTCAGCACTCACAGTTAGCAATAGGTTTTTGAGAGTGCTCAGCTCAGCTAAACAGTTATGTACAGTATACATACTTAACACAGATGGAATCAGATATAACATGTAAAGTTTCTTCTTTAAAAAGAAAGTGCCCTACTGGCAGATGAGGGGGAAATATTTCTGGGTCTAGAATGTGTAAGACGAAAATATGGGTCATAATAAAAGCCTTAATTCAGTAAAGAAGTGCATGTTACACTATCCACTCTGTCTGTATTTGTAGAACATTTAGAATTGGAATTGTACTGTTTAATAAAAATGTCATGCAAGTGTCCGGTGTCTGAAGGCTATTTGATAAGCTGACTCCTAAAAGAAAAAAAATCAAAGAAAAATGCATCATGCAAACATCTGTATGTTTTAAAAAGTTTAAAAAATTAGTTACAGGAAATGAGCATTCACCCCTTTCCCAGGGTTAATAGAGGTTTTTAAAATTTTATTTGCCATTTTTGCTTCCATTTTGCTTTGATTCCTCTTTCCTTTTCCTAAATTAAAATAAAAAAACAAAAAAACAAAACAACAACAACAACAAAAAGAGGAAACTAAAGTAACATTAGCTGGTCCCTTCTCTTGCCACCACTTATTATTGGGTGTGCATGAATCAGCAACAGATGTTACAGATAGCATCACTTCCTCAGTATATGGCTCATAAGCCATGTACTTTAAGCCATGTACATTTTGGCTCCAATCTCAAGACATTTCAAGTTTTATAAGTGTGAAATATAAGCTTCAGGGCATATACATGAAAAAACATAAGAACATAACATAAGAACGGCCGTAGCGGGTCAGACCAAAGGTCCATCTAGCCCAGTATCCTGTCTGCCGACAGTGGCCAGCACCAGGTGCCCCAGAGGGGGTGGACCGAAGACAATGATCAAGCGCTTTGTCTCCTGCCATCCCTCTCCAGCCTCTGTCAAACAGAGGCCAAGGACACCATTTTATCCCCTGGCTAATAGCCTTTTATGGACCTAACCTCCATGAAATTATCTAGCTTCTCTTTAAACTCTGTTATAGTCCTAGCCTTCACAGCCTCCTCTGGCAAGGAGTTCCACATGCTGACTACACGCTGTGTGAAGAAGAACTTTCTTTTATTAGTTTTAAACCTGCTACCCATTAATTTCATTTGGTGTCCTCTAGTTCTTCTATTTAGGAACTAATAAATAACTTTTCTTTATCGGCCTCTCCACACCACTCATGATTTTATACACCTCTATCATATCCCCTCAGTCTCCTCTTTTCTAGACTGAAAAGTCCCAGTCGCTTTAACCTCTCCTCATATGGGACCCGTTCCAAACCCCTAATCATTTTAGTTGCCCTTTTCTGAACCCTTTCCAAGGCCAAAATATCTTTTTGAGGTGAGGAGACCACATCTGTACACAGTATTCAAGATGTGGGCGTACCATAGTTTTATACAGGGGCAGTAAGATATTCCGGGTCTTATTTTCTATCCCTTTCTTACTAATACCTAGCATCCTATTTGCCTTTTTGACCGCGCTGCACATGTGTGGAAGTTTTCAGAGAACTGTCCACGATAACTCCAAGATCTCTTTCCTGATTTGTCGTAGCCAAATTAGCCCCATCATACTGTACGTATAGTTGGGGTTATTTTTCCCAATGTGCATTACTTTACACTTATCCACATTAAATTTCATTTGCCATTTTGTTGCCCAATCACTCAGTTTGGTGAGATCTTCTTGGAGTCCCTTACAGTCTGCTTCTGTCGTGACTATCCTAAACAGTTTGGTATCATCCGCAAACTTTACCACCTCACTGCTTACCCCTTTCTCCAGATCATTTATGAATAAGTTGAACAGGATTGGTCCTAGGACTGACCCTTGGGGACACCACTAGTTACCCCTCTCCACTCTGAAAATTTACCATTTATTCCTACCCTTTGTTTCCTGTCTTTTAACCAGTTCTCAATCCAAGAAAGGACCTTCCTCTTATCCCATGGCCATGTAATTTACACAAGAGCCTTTGGTGAGGACCTTGTCAAAGGCTTTCTGGAAATCTAAGTATACTATATCTACTGGATCCCCCTTGTCCGCATGTTTGTTAACCCCTTCAAAGAACTCTAATAGATTAGTAAGACAGGATTTCCCTTTACAGAACCCATGTTGACTTTTGTCCAACAAATTATGTCCTTCTACATGCTTCACAATTTTATTCTTTACTATTGTTTCGACTAATTTGCCCGGTACTGAAGTTAGACTTACCGGTCTGTAATTGCCCGGATCGCCTCTAGAGCCCTTTTTAAATATTGGTGTCACGTTGGCTACCTTCCAGTCATTAGGTACGGAAGCCGATTTAAGGGATAGGTTACAAACCACAGATAATAGTTCAGCAATTTCCCATTTGAGTTCTTTTAGAACCCTTGGATGAATGCCATCCGGTCCCGGAGATTTGTTAACATTAAGTTTTTCTATTTGTTCCAAAACCTCCTCTAATGACACTTCAATCCGGGACAGTTCCTCAGATTCATTACCCACAAAGGACGGTGCAGATTTGGGAATCTCCCCAACATCCTCAGCCGTGAAGACTGAAGCAAAGAAATCATTTAGTTTCTCCGCAATGGCTTTATCGTCCTTGATTGCGCCTTTTATAGTTCGATCGTCTAGGGACCCACAGGTTTTTAGCAGGCTTCCTGCTTCTAATGTACTTAAAAACATTTTGTTATTTCTTTTTGAGTTTTTGGCTAGCTGTTCCTCAAAATCTTTTTGCTTTTCTTATTACATTTTTACACTTGATTTGACAGTGTTTATGTTCCTTTCTATTTATCTCACTAGGATTGGACTTCCACTTCTTAAAAGATGCCTTTTTGTCCCTCACTGCTTCTTTTACATGGTGGTTAAGCCACGGTGACTCTTTTTTAGGTCTCTTGCTATGTTTTTTAATTTGGGGTATACATTTAAGTTGGGCCTCTATTATGGTGTCTTTAAAAAGTTTCCATGCAGCTTGCAGGGATTTGGCTCTAGTCACTGTGCCTTTTAATTTCTGTTTAACTAACCTCCTCATTTTTGTGTAATTCCCCTTTTTGAAATTAAATGCCAGGGTGCTGGTCTGCTGAGGTGTTCTTTCCACCACAGGAATGTTGAATGTTATTATATTATGGTCACTATTCCCAAGCGGTCCTGTAACGGTTATTTCCTGGACCTGATCCTGCGCTCCACTCAGGACTAAATCGAGAATTGCCTCTCCTTGTGGGTTCCTGCACTAGCTGCTCCAAGAAGCAGTCATTTAAGCCATTGAGAAATTTTATCTCCGCATCTCTTCCTGAGGTGACATGTATCCAGTCAATATGGGGGTAATTAAAATCCCCATTATTATAGAGTTCTTTGTTTTGGTAGCCTCTCTAATCTCCTCAGCATTTCAATGTCAGTATCCCTGTCCTGGTCAGGTGGTCGGTAATATATCCCTACTGCTAATTTCTTATTTTTGGAGCATGGAATTACTATCCATAGCGATTCTATTGAACATGTTGATTCATTTAATATTTTTATTTCATTTGATTCTACATTATCTTTCACATACAGTGCCACTCCGCCACCCACCCGGCCTGCTCTATCCTTTCGATACATTTTATATCCCGGTATGATTGTGTCCCACAGATTTTCCTCATTCCACCAGGTTTCAGTGATGCCTATTATGTCAATCTCCTCATTTAATACTAGGTACTCTAGTTCACCCATCTTATTAGTCAGACTCCTAGCATTTGTGTAGAAGCACTTTAAAAATTTGCCACTGCTTATTTGTCTGCCCTTCCCTGATGCATTGGATTCCTTTGTACGCGGTTGTTTGTCTGCTCTGGCCCATGGTTTGCCCTCTCCCCTCCTCTCTTTCTGACTACAGCTTAGAGAATCTCTATCAATGGATTCTCCTCTAAGAGAAGTCTCCCTCCGATTACGTGCATCTCCACACCAATCGGCTTTCCCCATCTCTCAGTTTAAAAACTGCTCTCGGCCTTTTTAATGTTTAGTGCCAGCAGTCTGGTTCCACCCTGGTTTAGGTGGAGCCCATCCTTCCTGTATAGGCTCCCCTCTCCCAAAAGTGTCCCCAGTTCCTAATAAATCCAAACCCCTCTTCCCTACACCATCGTCTCATCCACGCATTGAGATTCTGAATCTCTGCCTGCCTACCTGGCCCTGCGCGTGGAACTGGAAGCATTTCCGAGAACGCCACCATAGAGGTCCTGGATTTCAGTCTCTTTCCTAGCAGCCTAAATTTGGCCTCCAGGACATCTCTCCTACCCTTCCCTACGTCATTGGTACCTACATGTACCACGACCACCGGCTCCTCCCAGCACTACACATAAGTCTATCTAGATGCCTCGAGAGATCCGCAACCTTCGCACCAGGCAGGCAAGTGACCATACGGTTCTCCCGGTCATCACAAACCCAACTATCTATGTTTCTAACGATCGAATCACCCACTACTAACACCTGCCTCTTCCGAACTGGCATTCCCTCCCCCTCAGAGGTATCCTCAGTGCGAGAGGATACCGCAACATCCTCTGGGAGGAGGGTCCCAACTACGGGATGGTTTCCTCTGCTCCCATTGAATGCTCTGTTCCCTTGAGACTTTCATCCTCCTTAAGAGCACTGGGGCTCTCAGACTGGAGGTGGGACAGTACTACAGTGTCCCAGAAAGTCTCATCCACAAATCTCTACCTCCCTTAGCTCCTCCAGTTCAGCCACCCTGGCCTCCAAAGCCCGAACTCGGTCTCTGAGGGTCAGGAGCTCCTTTGCAACGGGTGCACACATACGCCACCCGCCCACAGGGCAGGTAATCATACATGTTACACTCGACGCAATAAACAGGATAGCCCCACTCTGCTGCTCGGCTTCTGTCTCCATTTTCTAATGAATAAGTTTAAGTATAAACTGGGATTCTTTTAAACCTCTGGAATATAGATTACGATAAGAGTTATGTTTTAAAGAAGGCCAGAAGTCACTAGTGCCCTCTAACCTCCCCCCTCTAACCTCCTCTCCAAACTCCTGTTAGCAATTCCTGTTCGCAAGCTCCTGGTCGCTGAGTCACAGGCTTATATAGCTCTGGTAGCCCCTCCCCCTGACTGAGGCTTAGCCAATTAACAGAGGCTTCTAGATTTCAAACCTTTTAGAAGCTCCTTCAAGCAAACAAACAATCAAACCAACCAACCAACCAGATAAACACAAGCTCAGCACACAGCAAATAACTCCCCCACACACAAACACACACTCCAGACAGCCACTTACCACAGGTTCCCACAAGGGTCCCAAAGGAATCGTGCAAAAAAGGAGCATAGCGTTATATGGAGTGAGGATCTAGCATGTATATTAATTCAAGCTGTAACTATTATGATCACTAACACTAACCCAGGAACCAATCCCTGCAACAAACCCTATTGCCTGCTCTGTGCACACATCTACTCTAGTGACACCATCATAAGACCTAATCACATCAGCCATGCCATCAAAGGTTCATTCACCTGCGCATCCACTAAATGTGTTATATGCCATCATATGCCAGCAATGCCCCTCTGACATTTGCACTGGACAAACTGGACTGTCTCTATCTAACAATAAATGGGTACAAATCAAGAATGGTACCATACACAAACCAGTGAAAGAATATTTTAACTACCCTGGATATACAGTTATAAACTTGAAAGTTGCCATCCTCAAGCAAAAAAACCTTCAAAATCAGGCTGCATTGTGAAACTGCTGAGCTGGAATTCATGTGCAAATTTGACATAATCAGAATTGATCTGAATAGGGATTGGGAATGGCTTACTCGTTACAATAAGTTGTTTTCCACTTTACGTATTCTCACCTTTTTATCCACATCCACCCTGTGGATAAGAAGGTGAGAATACCCACATCCATCCAACATTCCCATCTCTGTATCTCTACTATCTGTTTAATTTTTCTTTCACTTCATGCATATGATGAAGTGAGTTGCAACTCACAAAAGCTCATGCCCTCATGTGCTAGTCATTAAGGTGCCACTGGATTTGCTTTTACTTCTTTATATTAATCACATAGCAAAATAACAATTGTCCATTACATATTACAAATTAGCTTCATGTGATTTTGGAATTTACAAAACTGAGTGATTGCTCATTTACCATTTTAGGTATATTTAATCTAGATTTAGTACTCTATTTGCATTTTGCCAACTTTGACTTTTTGAGGATTTAGTGTCTGAGGATTGTTCTAGGAGAAATGTTCCGGTTCATACAGGAATTATTCTGGGGAAGTTCTATGGCACATGTTGTACAAGAGTTCAGACTAGATAATCCCAGTGATTCCCTCTGTTTTTGGAATGTAATCTATTTCTATTAGAAAATATAACAATGCCTTTCCATTTTCAAAAGTAGTAAGAATAGGGATGGTCAATGAATGACTACATTGTTTAATTCCATTAGTCAGTGGTGGTGCGGTGGAGCGGAACTGTATGTGTCAGGAGATTTAACTTTCAGGGGATTGAACAGAATACAAATGGAAAATCTAGCTTGGGTCAATAGTGACCAAGCTGTTACTATCTCAGATTTCCCAGTAGTTTATAGGAGGTGCAGCTGGTGTACTCAGTCAAGTCCCAGTGGATAGACATTGGGGGCTCATGGACCCTGGCCCTTGAGCCAGGTGCAGGATATGGGGGGTGACTCTATACTCCTGGATGGGTTGGGGTTGGTGCTGACACCTCCCCTTCCCCAGCCAGCCCTCAGAGCTGCCTGGAGCATGCCACATAGTGCTCCAGCTGTGATTTAAAGTGCCCGGGGCTCCAGCTGCTTCTGCTTTAAATTGAACTAGCGGAGCGCTTAATTCGAACTAGGTAAACCTCATTCTACGAGGACTAATGCCTAGTTCAAATTAAGTAGTTCAAATTAAGGGCTGTGTAGCCACTTAATTTGAACTATTTGGAGGCTAGCCCTTCTCAGGTTCCCACCAGGGAAACTCTTCTGCCCCCCTCCCGGCCCTGGGGCCCTTAAAGGGGCACGGTCTGGCTACAGTGCTTGTGCCAGTTGCAAGCCTGCCAGCACCCAGCCAGCAGACCCTGCACCTGGCACAGCATGAGCCAGCCACCCACTGCCACCCAGCCCTCTGCCTCTTCCCAGGACCAGGCTGGAGCCTGCCCAGGGCCGCAAGAGGCGGGCGCCTGCCTGGTCTAGTGCGGAGATCGTGGACCTCATCGAGGTTTGGGGGGAGGCCTCCAACATCCACGATGAACGTGGCCGTCTACAGCCGCATGGCTGCCAGCCTGGCCACCAGAGGCCACATGCGGACCCGGGAGCAGGTCCGCTGCAAAATCAAGGACCTGCGGCAGGCCTACTCCAGGGCCTCCCAGCCAGGGGCCGACCCAGAGGCATGCCCTCATTATGAGGCCCTGGACCACATCCTGGAGGCTCAAGCAGTCCATGCCCCCAGGGTGGTGATCGACCCCGGGGCAGAGGGCCCTGTCCCTGACACGGAGGAGGAGGAGGAGGAGGAGGAGGATGCCGAGAGCCAGGAACCTGCAGGGAGCCTGCCCAGGACCCCCGAGGCATCCCACAGAGCACATCGGCTGTGTCGTCCGAGGCCGAGGAGGGGTCTACATGTGAGTGCCATCATGCTCCCCTTATGTGTATGGGGGTGGGGGTTGGGGAAGAGGGAGCCCAGGGAGCGTGTGCCTGGGCCTTGCCCACCATGGAGCAGCAGCTGGGTGTCATGCAGGGGCCCTGGCCCATTCCCCACACACTGACCTCGCCTTACAGAGGGGGGCTGGGTTTCACCCACTGTGTCCCCAGGGAGAACTGACCACTGCTCTTGTTTCACCACAGTTGCAGCACCTGGGACTGCAGGGCGCACCACCCCTCCTGCAACAGCCACCCGCACCCAGGCCAGTAGGCGCACCCGCAACCTGGAGGACTACCAGCGGCGGCACCTGCGGCTACTGGAGCACCAGCTCCGCACCCAGGACCACTGGGTCCAGGAGGACCTGCGGCTGCGGCAGCAGAGCTTGGAGGCGCTGGAGGAGCAGGGCCGTGCCCTCAGAGGCCACCTCCAGACCTTGATGGACAAGTTCCTGCCTCCTCCTGCTCCAGCCCCTGCGGCCGCCCCAGCTCTCGCTCCTCCTCCCACCCCTGCTCCCCCTCCCGCTTCCTCCGCACCCCCCGTCCCTCCTGCCCCACCCTCCACACCCACGCCCCACATCCCCGCACCCGCAGTGCTGCAGACGGGAGAGCCAGCAGGACCCCCAACCCTGAGCTTTCCCTTCCTTTCCTCCCCTTCCTCCCACTTCCAGCTCCCTTCTCCCAGGTTCCCCCTCCCCTCCCCTCTCCCATCCCTCCCCACCCCAGTTATGTACAATAAAGAGAGGTTTTTGGCAAAACAGGTGTTTTTATTTTACATTAGGAAGGGGGTTAGGAGGAAAGGAAGGAGGGGAGGGTGGAAGAAGGCCCCAGTGGGGCATGCAAGGAGAGTTCAGTCCTCCTCCTCCACCTGGAAGGTCTCCCACAGGGCTTCCCGGATCTGGACGGCGCCCCCGCTGGGCCTCCCAGATGGCAGCAGTGCGGGGCTGCACGTACTGGCCAGCCATGTGCTCAGCCTCAGCCATCTAGGCTAGCAGGAAAGCCTCCCCCTTCCGCTCACATAAATTGTGCAGCACACAACAAGCTGCCACCACGGGAGGGATATGGTGCTCCGCGAGGTCGCGGTGGGTGAGGAGGCATCTAAATTGGGCTTTCAGGCATCCAAGGCCCCCTCAACCACTATGCGGGCCCTGGTGATCCTGGCATTGAAGGCCTTCCGGGAGGGGTTGAGGTGCCCCGTGTACGGCTTCATCAGCCAGGGCTGTAGGGGGTAGGCCGCATCCCCCACCAGGCAGACGGGCATGTCCACGTCCCCGACCCTGATGTGGCGGTCAGGGAAGAAGGTCCCGGCATGCAGCCTCCAGCACACGGAGGAGTTGTGGAACACCCTGGCGTCGTGTGCCTTGCCAGACCAGCCCACATTAATGTCCGTGAACTGGCCCCGGTGGTCAGACACGGCCTGCAGGAGGACGGAGAAGTACCCCTTGCAGTTGATGTACTGGGAGGTCTGGTGTTCCGGGGCTCTGATGGGGATGTGCGTCCTCGTCGATGGCCCCCCCGCAGTTGGGGAAGCCGAGGGTGCCAAACCCCTGGATGATGGCGTCCGGGTCGGCGAGGCAGACCACCCTGTGGAGCAGCACCTGGTTGATGGCCTTGACCACCTGCAGAGAGACACAGCAAACCGCGAATCACTGGGGCGCCCGGGTGGCTGGGAGTGTTCGTTCCCTGGCACTGCCCCTTGCCCCACTCCCGGAAGCAACCCCTGTTGTGATCCTGGCTGCTGCGGGTGGCGTGTAGTACGGCCGGGACAGACCAAACCCTCCCGTGCGGGGCACTTTCACCTCCTTCCCCCCCGTTTTCCCTGGGGCGGCCCATCCCCTCCTTGCAGCCCCCCTTCCTCCCGGCCCAGTGGCCGGTGAGTGCCGTACCTGCATGAGCGCTGCTCCGACGGTGGATTTCCCCACGCCGAACTGGTTCCTGATGGATCGGTAGCTGTCCGGCGTGGAGAGCTTCCACAGGGCGATGGCCACACGCTTCTGGAGGGGGATGGCGGGCCTCATGCGAGTGTCCCGTCACCGCAGAGCAGGGGCGAGCCACTCGCAGAGCTCCAGGAAGGTGTCCTTCTTCGTCCTGAAGTTCTGGGTCCACTGTTGGTCTCCCCAGTGCTCCAGGACGATGCGGTCCCACCAGTAGCTGCTGGTGTCCAGACGCCAGATGTGGCGGGGCACGCTGGCGTCTGGGCACTGCTGTGGCTCCTCCACAGCCCCCAGGGAGGCCAGGGGGAGAGGCAGGGGGCTACATGCACCAGATGGTGCCAGGCAGCCTCCAGCCATTGCTGGCAGGCTTGCAGCAGCAAGTCCAAAAACTGGAGCAGCATGCCCAGGGTGAGCTCTGGCTCCATGGTGCCAACTGCGGTGGCATCCCCAATGGGAACCACTGACACAGGCAGGCGGAGAGGAAAACGCTTTGCTGTCTTTCGGCGAGGTAGGCGAGCATGCGGAAAAGCTGAGAACCGGCTGTCCAGGGGGGTCCCTTTAAGCACAAGCCTCAGATAGCCTCAGACAGCAGCCACACAAAGCAACTACTGACCTGATGCCCTGCCGGAACCAGTTTCAGCTGCCCTTAAATGCGACCCAGCGTCCAATCAGTGTGGACGCGCTAATTCGAGTTAGTTTTTGGGTCTAGATGCGTTATTTCAAATTAGCTTATTTTGAATTAACTAATTATTAGTTAATTAACTAATTAACTTATTAACTAATTCGAAATAAGTTAGTTCGAATTAGCGCTGTAGTGTAGACATACCCTTACTGCATTTTCCCCTGACCGCGGCAAGATAGCCAAACCGGGCTATGGTTCTTTTGATTGTGTTCGGTTCTCTTACAGCAACAGGAGGAGTCAGGTTAAGACTTAAACAGTTACTACTTTATTGTTACAAGGCAAGCTTAGCTGTTAAATATTACTGCTGTATTACAGATAACACAGTCACTAGAAAGACAAGACAGAAATACAATAAAAGTCACTTAAAGGTACCATGGAACCCTTTGGTTCTCTGAGCTCTTATTGAATGCATGCAAAACAGACACCTAGCAGGTATATTCTCACCCCTGTGATCCTTAATCCGGCGAAGCCAGTGTTTCTCTCAATCCCAATGGTAAGCAGTCGGTACGAGACGAAGGCGTCCCTAAGGTCTCAGGGGTCCAGGACCGCCTGACCAGCAGGTATATGGTTGGATCTCCAATTAGAGTGGGGCATAGGACCCCACTTTATACCCCTGTGGTCACGTAGACGTTTCTCTTGTCATAAAATGCCAATTAAGTTGGAACGTCTTTGTGATACCCGTTCCCACAGGGAGTTGCCAAAGCTTAATTTGCACCTGTGAGGTGGAGGTAACTAAATCATTAGGGCCGGACATTCTTTTCCTGATTGGGCGGCAGATTCCTCTTCTGGGACGGTGTGTAGGCGTATCAGTTACTGGTACCAGCCAAGGGAAGCCCGAGTCCCCAATCATCTGCTGGCCCAACTGCTGCTGTTATCTGGTTTCTGTCTAGCATCCAGGGCCATAGTTATTCCAGCACCTCTGAAGGCCCTGAAGCCTTGAAGACAGAGTTTCGTTCCCAAGGATTCTCCCTCCCAAGGATTTCGGAGGGAGGAGGGCGGGGGGGTTCTGTCTGGCTACAGTACCAAAAAATGATTTAAGCACCTGGTACCTGGGTCGAGGCCTGACACTGGTGGCTCAAATTAGGACTTCACACAAGCAAAGGAATAAGAAAAATAGCTGGAGCAAAGAATACCCACGTATCTGATTTAGTTATCAAGACATGGAGGCCAAGGAAGAAGTGACAAATATAGATATTGATTACAGCTATTTTGTACTTTGAGATGGTAGAAAAGGACAGTAGTGTGGAAACAACAGGATTTTATCTTAGTTTTTGTTTCCACTTCAAGTGGTTAAGGCTAAAACAAAATATTTGCATGATGATACATAAGATACAATATTTCTGTAACCACAATAAAACCATAGGAAAATAGAAACTGGAGATTTTTTGTTTGCCCTGTATATATTTCATAATTAGAGTAATAATTAAATGTGACTACATTGTTATGCATGATATAATCTCAGATGGGAAAATGAAATCACACAAAGTGTTTTTAATTTTGAATACATCAGTAAACCACCAAATTTTAGGTCTATTGCTGCAGACTGTGGAAAATATTTCTGAAGAGATGCTCTTTAATTTTCCTTCCCCCTAAATAACACGATTTAAAAGATCATCTTTACAATAAAAGGAATAATATCTAACTTTCAGATTAATACTTTCCTGGCTCCAGACCATAAATTTCAATCACCATCTATCCAATTCATGCAATGCACAAAATGCATGAGCACAGCGGTGCCATCATGCCATTTAAGCTAACTTGCTTTTCATCGTATAAAATACTAATTCTCATTTGTATCAAGGATACGTTTATTGGAGTCATTGAAAACGTAAGGTCTGTATTGTGAGAGACCTTTCCAAAGCTATAAAAGTTAAACAGTCTTCTTACCTGCAATCCCTATATACTGACCCAGACAGGGCAAGACAGAATTGTAGCCTCTCTGGTTAAGGAAAAGTAAGGGTATCTTGGGTGGGGGGTACACATTTTAGAGTCTTGGCCCTGGCACACCCTCCCTTAATTTGGCTGCCCAGGCAGGGTAGTGTTGGGATTTTGTGGTTCTCAAAGAGTCAGATGCTGGGCAGAATCAAGGGTCTTCGATACTTCAATTCAATTCAATTCAATTCAACAAGACTTTATTCAATGTGCACAAAGGGAGAGCCCCTGGTACAAAAATCAGCCAGAGCCCCTCAAGCAAATAGCCCCTCCCCTTGCTGTTTTATAGCACATGGCAGTTACATAACAGGTTACATAACAAGTTACATGACACAAACCTCTAAACCAATCAGATTTAACCTTTCCATATATGGATTTGTTCGTCACATGCTTGTACATCTCCACTCCACATGTTGAGCTCTCCCCCCTTCCCTTGGCCTTTTCTAGACTGTTCCTAGGGTGGTGAGCCACAGCATGCTTCTTTATGCATACCTACTTTCCAAACCACATTTTGTTTAAAATGAACACATGCATACCCTTGAGCTCCCCCATTTGGTTTTGGGGCTAAGAACAATTCTTAGACCCCACTAACACCACTTCTTGTATTTATTAGGAGCTATAATTGATCTTATCAACACTTAATTAACTGCAATTTTGGTAACAGAATTAAACAATACATTCAACCTTTAATACATAATGATATCTACATTAAAAATAAAAATAATAATAAGTCCCCATATCCATTGTGAAAACACAACTGAAATCCATCTCCAGGGAATCTCTGTTCCCACAATAGCAAACCCTTCTATCCACTGAATCACTGTAATTGCCTTACCACTTCTTTCATAATATCTTCCACTTGGCATTACACAATAGGAAGAATGAGATGTTTAAGCCAGACTTACCTGCCAAAGCTAATCACCCGAATCCACACCAGGTAGTGGAGTCCTTCCTGACTGTTATATCATCCATTATATTAAACATTACATGCACCATTAAGTCAGGTCCCAATATTTGAGATAGGGCTTGTCCTGACTCCAGGTTTCTCATACACAAAACCCATCCTCCCAGGATGGAACATTGGTCCCATGGGAAAGCTATATAGTTATCTCTGGCCGTTATTACAGAATCAGAATTCTTGATGCTACATAGGTGTCTGTGACATGAGAATGGGAGTGGGTGGAAGGGGTGAGCCTCCAATCCAGGAGACCAACCCACAGGAATTAACACCCCTCCAAGGATGGAATGACCATCCCAACATGCCCGTTATCAATAGGGACCACTCCCTGCCATCATCCAAGGTGAAGACATTCAGTCTTTGAGAACTGCGGCTCTCACCCAACAGGGCACCTGTGACACGAGCAAGTCTCCTATCAGGGCTGCAACTTTCATGTTGAACACCATGCCAGTATGATAACACAATTCTAGACCAATGCTTGCTCATACATTTTAGTAGTTTTTAATAGATGGCTGAGTACAACAGTGAGGACCTAACCAACTGTGTTGCTGAGTTAAGGTGATATCTAACTTGATTAGACATGAGCCCCACTCTCACCACAATAAACTGTCATCCTTGCTACTAACAAATTTTCAACCCAGTCCCTATTATTAGATTTGATAGCTTGAGTAATGGCATATACAACTGATCCAGTGGCTCCTCCCCAGGTGATTACATCAATAAAACACTGAAAGCCACTGCAACATTATTAAGATGAGACCGCTAAAAGAACTTTCAAGTCTCAGAAACCACTCAAAACAATTAGTAGATCACAAAAAATTCCTACATCAATTTTAAACTGGGACTATCAAATGCAAACACTTAACAATATTGAGAATGGCCCTCCAGGAGTCCATAGGGTAAACAGGGATTATTGTGCCCTATGTTGAGTGTCACCCTTGTATACTTTTACTTGTGACAGGTGCACCCAAACTGGAATTCCAGTGACCCGGGCCGCTGAAGGAGTTACCAAGAGAACCGTGTGAGGTCCAGTCCAGGCTGGTTCAAAGGTTCTTTTTCTATAGGCTTTCACCAGCACCTGATCACTGGGCTGTACCTCACATGTGTCTTCTTCGCTGGCCTTTGGGTCTGGTTCAGTTTGGAGGTCCTGTGAGACACACAATGGAAGGTCCATGGGCTTTTCCTTAAGGCAACAATGATGCGGGTGTCCCTCATCTGGGGTAAGCATGAGGGTGGTAGGGTTTAGCGATGATGCTCGTTGCAGATGTACCGAAGACATTAGCAAGCTCATTTCCCATCGAGTCCATCTTGCCACATGAACTGCCGAAGATTTTTTCCCTGATAAAATAGCAAGGACAGTGTGAAGTACAACAATATTTACATCCTGCGCACCAATAAGTGGTGAGGCCTGACTTAGGGCCATAGAAGCTCCTTCTACTGCCTGAAGACATGGTGGCATTGCTTGAGCGACAGCATCTAGTTTAGAAGAGTAGTATGCTACTGGGCACTGTTTGTCCCCATGTTTTTGCATTAACACTGCTGCCATATGTCCCTCACTGACATGTGTGTACAATGTAAAAGGCATTAATGGATTAGGAAGTCCCAACCCTGGGGCAGTACTTAGCCTCTGTTTCAATGTGGCAAATACCTGTTCACAGTCAAGTGTCCATTCAATTGCATCATGTGGTCCACCAGGGCCCTTCAGGCGATTATTAAGGGGCTGGACAATCCTTGAATAATTGGGGATTTGAGTTCGGCAGAAATTGAATAGCCCCAACACTTTCTTAACTCCCCTGACCGTAGTTGGTCATGGGCATGCATTAATAGCCTCAGTGCGGTCAACAGTTAAACGCTTGTACCCTTTGGATATTAGGTACCCCAGATATGATACTTCCTCCTTTGTAATCTGAGCCTTTCTAGCATTACATTTTACCCCACTGTCTGCCAAGTGCTGCAGGATCACTTCTCAGTCTTTCATGTGCATTTGGCGATCTGGTGACAAGATAACAAGATCATCAACATACTGTACAACACAAGAAGCCATGTCTGGCAGTTTTGCCAGCACATCAGCTAACGCTCTATGAAACAAAGTAGGTGAGTTATGAAAACCCTGGCTTAGGCGAGTAAAGGTATATTGCTTCCCTTTAACAGTAAATGCAAACCAAAATTGACTGTCAGGGTGCACAGGAACAGACCAAAAGCCATTGCTAATATCCAAGGCTGAAAACACTACGTGATCACTAGGTACAGTAGAAAGAATAGTACTAGGGTCAGCAACTAGGGGAGTGAGCCTGTCTGCATGCAAGTTAATATTTCGATAATCAATGGTAAGCCACCACGATCCATCTGGCTTCTTAACAGGCCAGACAGGTGAATTACATTTTGGCTGTATTTCTTTTACAGCTCCTCTCTTTATCAACTCTTTGACTGTACTTTCTACCGCTGTCAGGGCCTCTGGCTTAATTGGATAGGGACGTGCGGGAGGGGGAGGGTTTCCTATAATCACCACTGGTGGGACATTCATCGAACCGCAGTCGAGTTTATCGGCTGCCCACACTCCCTCTGGTCCTGGCAGCTCAGGGAGCACTTGCACAATGCACACACGCTCACCTGGAGAAGAATAGATCAGAGGCACATTAGCACTAGACTTTTGAGATGGTATTTGCAATGAAGGTGACTCACTCAAATTCAAATGACATCCCAATTTTCGTAACATGTCAATTCCCATTATTGTGCCTTCGGCTTGTTTTGGCACATAATAAAATCGCCCCAGCCAAAAACGTTCTTCTGTCTCGATTAAAAGGCGCTTTGTCAGATATGCTTTCATACTTGCTCCCCCAACCCTGTTAAAGTAGTAAATTTAGAAGTCAAAGGTAATCCTGGAATATCAGTAATGGATACTGAAGCTCCCGTATCTATAAGGATTTTACACGACATGCCCCCAATCCTAGCATTTAGATACAGACGTGCAGATGAACCATACTGGCTCGCTGTAATGGGGGCTGAAAGCCCCTAATCAGGGGAATTTTTCATGGAGCTGAGAATTTGTATTAATTGGTCCCGAGACATAGTCTCAAGAGGGTCTTTACCCTTGTTACTAGGGCAATTCTTGGACCAGTGCCCTGTCTGGTCACACTTGATACACCGATCAGCTCTTCCACCCCCTTTCTTATAACATTCCTTTTTGTTATGGCCCAACATTCCACAGTTACTACAATTACCACCTCCTACATTTGCTGCTTTAACTGGAGCAACAAAATTATCTTCCAAACTCATGTTCAGTTTCCCTTTTCCTTTCTGTCCTCGGGTTTGCATTCTGTGCACCTTTCCTCCTGTATCCTGTTCCTGATTGTGTTTGCTAATGTTTGAAGCCCATGTTAATAATTTAGCATAACCCGGAGGCTGAAAGCCAGTTTTCAGGGCTGCCTTATAAGGGCCACATACCCCGTCAAGTACCCCCTCTATGAATACAGCATCTTCACGAGTAGCATTCTGTTGCCCCCCATACTGTTGATATAACTCAAACTTGTCTTCCACATATTTTTCAAATGGCTCATTTGGACGCTGTTTTTGGTTTGCATATAATGAGTACAAGTTAGTACCTGGCCCCAAAGCCACCATTACAGCCTGACGGAAATTCTGCACTGCAGTTTCCATATCAGCTGAGGAGGCAAAAATAGCAGTTGCCCATGCAGAGTTATTAAAGCCACCAGCAATTGTACTCCAGGCTGTGCCAGGACATTTTGCTTTTACCATGGTGAAAACATCAAACGCGCATGTAGGCCTCTCACTACCATCTACTCCTGCACCTTTTCCCAGAAGGGTAGGTTTGGGTTATTAAGCTGCAAAGATGGCAATTCTTTTAACATGCTCCACAAGTCAGATGGACTCATAGGAGTGTGCTCTAGGCAACTAGTAGCAGGGTCCCCTTCCCCTTGATTAGGATTAGGGACAGTGTGCACTCTCACTGGAGCCATACAACCAGACTGATATCCCCACATTCCACATGTAGGGTCCAAAGGGGCTGAGGGGGAAGATCTCTTTCCCTGCAAGGCTGCTTCTTTATAGTTTTTTGCTTCTGCTTGCAGTTTTTCTACCTCTGCTTCTTACTCTTCCACCCTTCCTTTTAGCATTCACACTTTCTAACCAGCTGTTCATAATCAACAATTAAACACATACCAGCCATGTTGTCCTTCTCTTTACTGTCTTTTAACCCTATACACCAACAGGCAACATAATATGGATGTTTAGTTGGGTAATCATCCAGTGTTGGATATCCTTGTTTCAATGCCTTGTCATACTGAGACAGGGAAAATTTTATACCCAGCAACCTCACATCTACACTGAGGACATCGTCTTCCTCTGATAAATATTGTGGTTTATGCACAAAATCAATGTTGCCCACCTGTAATGGGGTGTGGTCATCCTTCTTTATTTCAGTCATAGAGCCAAAATATCTCAACAAGAAAACTAATAAACTTACTGCTACAATAGTTATAAAAGCACTAATTATACACTCTTCATATTGTGGATCACTATATCCCTTCATCTTTCCCTTTTTTTTAACCTAAATATCCTCCAATCTCAAAATCTTTAAATACAATTCTGTTTACAGACTAATAACACTTTCCAAGTAGGAGATCTGGGCCAGCCAACACATTAACTAGAGGTACTTATGACTATACCTGCCCCTACACTAACTGTTGGTCCTTATGGCCTCTTTGATTTCCCACTTCAACAAAACAGACAGAGGAACTTACAGCTTAACCAGCCCCCACCCTAAGTACAATGTCTTAAGGCTTCAACCAAAATGTTTCAAAACTGCAACAAACCCCTTGAATTCCCCAGCACCAAGACTTGCTTACTACAAAAGGTCTGAGAGTCACCAGTCAGGTCAGAGACACACAACCAAATAAAAAATGAACAAACTCACCCTCTAATTTGATTGTAGGTCTTGATCCTGAAGGGTATTTCTCACCCTGCTCGCTGCGCCAAGAAACTGTTGGGATTTTGTGGTTCCCAAAGAGTCAGATGCTGGGCAGAATCAAGGGTCTTCGATACTTCAATTCAATTCAATTCAACAAGACTTTATTCAATGTGCACAAAGGGAGAGCCCCTGGTACAAAAATCAGCCAGAGCCCCTCGAGCAAGGAGCCCTTCCCCTTGCTGTTTTATAGCAGATGGCAGTTACATAACAGGTTACATAACACAAACCTCTAAACCAATCAGATTTAACCTTTCCATATATGGATTTGTTCGTCACATGCTTGTACTTCTCCACTCCACATGTTGGGCTCACCCTCCTCCCCTTGGCCTTTTCTAGACTGTTCCTAGGGTGGTGAGCCACAGCATGCTTCTTTATGCATACCTACTTTCCAAACCACATTTTGTTTAAAATGAACACATGCATACCCTTCTGCAATGTGTTAAGGGTTCAGTTACGGCCATATATGTTCTATGCACATGGGAGCCATTCTGTTTCCTAGCACTCCTTTGGGACAGTGGAGATAAACAGAATGATAGCTGTGTTCCAAAGGCACAATCTAGCTTTGAATAAAGATAAGACACAACATATATTAATGTTAGATTAGATGGATTATAATCACCCTCAAAACCTCCAAGCCTGCAAAAAGGTAGTCAATTTTTATTAGGCAGATAAGTCAGAGGAGGATATGTGACACTTTGTGATTAAAATATGTAGATTTGCTCTCCCAGACAGGAAGTGCAGAAAATAGCACAGGTGTCTATGTTCCCATCAATATGCTTTTCTCATAAGGCAGGAAGCTACCTAATATACTAACTGAAGCCTCCTAATAGTCTTCAAGGTTGCAGGCCAAACAGATATTTTGCCTCTAGAGAGTCTGATGTGATGAAGTGCAATGAGATTATTCCCTAAACGAGGAGGAAGAGACCAAAGAGAACTGTGGTGTCCAAGAAAAAAATTAAAAAAGCTTAGTGGGGTCTTAGCAGGGGAAGATCTGATTAGATTTAGCTGGAGAGAGACAGGAGAAGGATTTGGCAAGGATGGTCAGAAAGCCATAGATAGAGTATTAAGTGCCCTATGATTGAATTAATAGTTCTCAGTCAGAGGGGTAGGGTTTTGTTTTTGGTTTGTTCTTTTTTAGCGGTGGGTGGGGTGAGAGAGTATTAAGAGACAGGACTTGAATTTCTCAAGTTTCTTATTCTTCATTAAAGAGACTTCTTCTGAATTGTTTTACTATAAAGACATGTTATTGTCTTTAAAAAGTTTTCTAACACAAGTTTTTCCTTTTTCATTCCAGAGTGCAATGTATTTTTGTACTCAACTAATCTCAGCTAAATTAGTAATCATGTAACACTTCCACATCCAAACTTATTTTTTTGTAATTATATATGTTGTAATCTTTCCATACCCAAACATAACCAATTACAAAGTACAAACAAAACAGACCAAAAACCAAAAAACAGTCTTGGGTTCTTTCTTCAGTTCTACCATGCTCATCCATGTGATAGGAATATAATGAAACAAGCTACATGTTACCAATAGTAAAACTAGAAAAAATTCTATTGGAGGCAAATGTTTGTGTATATTATACAACAGATTGAGTTTGAGTTTTTGCATTACTGAAATTTTATATGGAATAAATGACAAGTGTAATATTTCTAAAAAATATTATGCACATACTGCCAGGGAGAGGAAGAATGGCCTTGTGGTTACCGCACTGGACTAAGACTCAGCTCTCAGTTCAATTCCTGGTATGCCAGCCTTTTAAAATAAGCTGGGAAGAGACGTAACTTTTAAAATAGGTATAGTACTTCATCCTTCTTAGACTCTGTCTTGGCTATTTAGGCCCCAAGACTACAAACATGCACTTATTACATTTATGACATGATCACTGACAGGATTACTCTTACATACTTAACATTAGGCATGCCAGTGTTTACAATATTAGATTGTAATAACTGCCAAAGGAGTTGTTTCTTGCCATGTGTATGTACAGAGCCCCACACAAAGTGGCCCAGAGTCAGCTATTTAATGATAATCCTAATGTTAGTCTACTACAAATATACATATTGTAAACAATGTATAAATTCATAGATGGCAGTGAAAATAAAAGTCACTTGCTAATAAAGCAGAGAAATGGTGCCTTAAAATACCAGTAGCTCTGCCATGAACTTTCCGTTGCTTATCATGAATTCCACTGACCAACATTAAGTCTCTGCAAAGGGTTCTCCCTTCTTGCTTGACAGGTAGAATTTAAAGTGTTCCTCCTCACAGCACAGTCTCATCACAGCAGAATAATATTACCACAACCTGACAGATTAAAATTTAGGAATTTACAGATTCCAAATCATCTTCTGAGTTAAAAACACTACTTGGTCAGTGCTATGCTGCCATTAATATCACACTGCTCTCTGCACTGGACTGGCAACTAACCTGCAGAGTCCCACACAATGAGCATCTCTACCAGTGGTAAAACAAGACATTTCCTCCCAGCGAAGGTCCCTGCATCACTACATGGAGAAGGACTGGGTTGATAGGGATTTTGAATGCCGTTTGACCTCTTTTCTTGGTTAGGATTAAAAACAAGTCAGAATAAATAAATACAACAAATCGGTGGAGCTAAGTTGAAAGATGCCTCTATAAGAGATGTTAAAATTTTCACAGCTTCACTCCAAAAGCAACTGAGAGGCTCTCTGCCTCCACACTGATATATCAGAACACATGTTGCATCAGTCTTGCAGCAGTAAATCAGGATTACTCTGAGTTTCCAGTAGCCAGCTGGCAGAACTCAATTTTTCTACTTCCAACTCTCTCTCTCTCTCTCTCTCTCTCTCAAAAAAAGCATTTAACTTAATTTGTTAGGAAGAGACTTTTCCATTTCATTAGACACAGTTTATTATCTGGGTTTTTTTAAAACTCTATTGGCACTGCAAAAAGCTATGTAAAATACATAAGACACTTGATTTTCCCCCAACACTCAGTTTTTAGAAAAATATATAATGAAAGGAGAAAAAAACCCATTGCCTTTGAGATGAATTCTCAAACAGAAAATCATTCAGAGAATACATCCAATGAGCATTTTTATGTCTGTCTTCTATTTGATAAAATATGAATGATTAAAAGAAGTTTGGGGGGGAAAAACTAATTCCCTGTTAATTCAACTGTAACAGCAATAGTAGTTTATATGTTGGGTTTGGGTTTTTTTACTTTTGTCCAGTGTTGTAGTATTGCATTAAGTAGAGTCCCTCAGATTCTAATTTTGTTTTATTCAGATCTACAGCTATACAAGTTAAGATTAATAACAGACTTTGGGCAAAATGTCTACCATTGACTAGTCAATTATAAATTAGCTGCTAGATACAACTGACAGTACCAGTTGTCAACAACTGCCATTTTAGCTGCTATAAATAGAATTAAATAATTGTTTGTCAGTTTGTGTGTAGTTATTCCTAATATTTGAGTGTGAAAACTGGTGATATTTATTGGATTAAACTGTAACTCTTCCAGAGTTTTATTAGCAATGATCCCTGAATCAGTAAGATAACAAACTTATCATGCTGCCCTGCTCTAGATCTTAATTCCAGAGTCCATTATTCTAGTCACAGACCTCACTAGCAGACTTCCAAAAACAACTGTATGCAGAAGGAATACTAAACTCCACTACATATAATTTATGTTAAACTATTAGTGAAGGAACTAAGCTACACAGACCAAATAATTAAGTTCAGCAACAAAACCATCTAAGGTTTAGGTCTATTCCTTACAGATACCTCATTTTATCTAGGTTACATCAGAATGCTTTTCCTTCTTCATCTAAAACAAAACTGTGCTTTCTCAACAAATTAATCTCTGATCACAGATTGGCCACCCATTAGATTAAAATGCTGAAAGAGTGTCTGTCTAACCTAGATTAGAAATTTCATGAGATGCAGAGAGACAGACTTCATCTATGCTTTGAACACCATCAAGCATGCTCACTGTACTCAGAATCATTATTAGTATTACCATAGTACCAAGTAGCCCTACTCATGGGGGACTGAGAACCCATCATGCTAGGTGCAATTTACCCCACCCCACCCCCAACCCCCAAAGAATTTCCAGTGTAAGCAGGAGACAAGATATGGACACAGACAGAAGAAGGTGCATATGAAAATGGTGTATACTGGCATGATAAGCAATTGTATCATCACAGCTGAAGCCTAACCATTGTCAAGGTCCCCCCTCAGTAGTCATCATGGCAAAAAGAGGTTTGAGGGGGGAAATGAAAGTGGATAATGGAGTAGCTTTGTAGATATTCAGAAGGAACTCCCCCCGAAGCATGAGTGGCATGGGAAAAAGCAGAAAGGTGCTGAGACAAAATTTAGACAAGTGGACGATAGAGGCAGATATGAAGCAGGAGTCAGTATTAAGATAGAGAATTAAAAAAAATAAATAGAGTGGAGATAGATGGTGACAGGCCTTAAAAGTGAAGACAAACTGTTTCTGCTTAATGAATGGAGAAACTAATGTCATCCAAAGGATCCAAAGACAGGGGTCACCTAGGAAAAATAAGAAGCTCAGAAAATGCCTTTTGTAGCACCACTCTATGGATAGAAGCATAACGAAGGTACATTTGTCAAGGGCAGGGAAAATATGTTGCAATAAACAAGACATGAGTTGATGATGTCCTGGAGGAGCATTTTAGCTATGTGGGCAAGTCAAAATCTTAGAGGCTATGCAGAAAGTAAAAGCAAGATTAAGATTAAATTATATGATCAAGTGATAAACGTGATGAAGGGAAGGGAGAGAGACTTGGGAAGGAAACTTTTAGAACTCGGTGTTTGCCATTTTGAGCTTGAGCTAGTGCTAACAGCTAGATAGCCATGAAGAAGAAGAAACAGGGTGAGATTTTAGCTTGGGGAGATGGGAGGGGGCGGGTTCTGGAGCAGAGTGTGTGTAGTCAGCAGAGAAATGGTATTTGAATCTGTGTTTGTTGATGAGATTGCCCAGATTAAAGGGTGCAGAGCAAGAAGAGGAGAAGGGGATGTAAGGTCAGACCCCAGTGAAACCCCCTCAGAAAGCTCAAGATTGGATGAGGAGAATTCTTCAAAGAGCATGGCTGACTGTGTCAGAGGAAACTAAGAGATCACAGACGATGGCAATACCTGTTAATTTTGGAATAAATAATATAACTCCCATTTATGTGACACCTGGGGAGTAAGTTACAGAAGTGATCACATAAGATAGTTACATCATTCACCAAAACTATGAAGTCAAACAATTAGTTAAGCACTGAAGACATCCATTTCTAAGAGGTCACTTGACTCTGATTTGCTAACAAAAGGAGTTCATTTTCCCAGGCGGAAATCTCAACCGAAAAAAGATATGGTGCAGTATATGGCATGTTCAGAATGACTAGCAAACAAGAATCACTCCAATGTTGTAATCATTACAGAGAGAATCTCCAGAATATTTTTAGAGGTAATCATTAATACAATCAGCTGCTCCTGGAGAACATAAAGCCTGTGAAGAAACTTGAGCACAGATATTGTGCATTCATGGCAGCTCATACCACGTAAGAGGAAAGTGTTTTGTGCAAACTGGAGCTTCTGGGTGAACTTTAAGGGTTGTCCTGAAACAACCGTATTACAGGAGTCCAATTTAGAAGTAATGAAGGTAAGGATGATAGCCAAGAGTCTGGATTAAAGGATAATAGGTGAAGGTTTTTGGCCATCTGGAGGTGGTGAAAGACACTAATCAGTCACTGTTGGAGAAGTCCACTGGCAACAGTAGATATAACAAAGTTTGTCTAATTTTTCATAAATTCTTTGCCTTACTAAATGATTACTTCCTCCTTCTGTGCATTGCCTTGTAGCCAATCCATCTTTATTAAGATATCTTTTTCTTCAATTGCACTTGGATTCTTCAGTCTCCTTAATGATCATCTGTCCAATAAGTATACTGCAACCCAAAAGGTCTTATGGTCTTTTTACTTGCTTTAAATGAATTGAACAAGTAGGAACCCTATATATGGGGATTCACAGAAAAGACAAACAATTGTTTTAGTAGGGGAGAACTGGCTTTCACCATCAGTACCTCAGGCAAGATGATATCATAAGTACAGATGGTCTAATTAAAAAATTTTTCAGGTTGAGTGAAACATTGACAAAACTGAAAATTGTTTGACCATTTTTCATGTAAAACAAAATTAAAGGAAACTTTGTTTCAAAGACATTTCAAATCTGAAAACTAAACATTTCAAAAGTGTTAAAAGAAAACTTTGTAATTTCCCCAAAAAGTTTCACCTGAAATTAATTTATGAAAACTCAACATTATAGATTCAACCTTTCCTCCTCCTTCCCCCCAGAAATATTTCAGATGAGAAGTTTCACCCAGCTCTAGTTGAATTGTATCAATAGCTTCTGGGAGATCCAAGGAATCAGGAGACAACTTTTTTTTTTAGTGAAGTTGAAATGTACTGTGGCAAAACACATTCTGTGGCCTTACTAAAAGGTCAGTCTTGGGCCATTGCATTTTATCAGAGAGTATTTCAAAGCTGTGTAATAAAGGATTTAGTTTTAAGGAGAATGTTTGCAAACATTGTCTGTGCCTGCTGCTTGTTTTCATGATCTAGATAAATGTTTTTATTTCTCATACAAGCTGAAGTCACTCCATATGTATCTTTGTTCAACTCTGAACAAAAAAAAATACTTTAACCTCTGGATTGGGTTTTTTTCTCAAACTAATTGCACAAATAATGGGAAAAAATAATCTTAATATTTAAATATTATTTGATATAGATGATTGTGCATGGAAAGAATGCGATTTGGTTTTCCCAGTGACTCATAGCCCTTCATCCATGGGACCATGTGTTTGTTTCCTGTGGAAACAGATTATGAACACATAAATGGGCGGCGGGAAGCTGACCCAAAGAAGCTTTTGACAAAACAGGTGAAGGACAACTGTGAAATAAATTGGGGCAGGGAGAATGGATTTGGTATGTACTCCTCCCTCTTCCTTCAAAAAAGTGTTGCTTTAGCCAATGTTATCACACAGAAAATTCAGGCAGTTCCCTATTAGTAAGTGAGAATACATGATTTTATATCCATGAATACAACAATTTTTCTCTTTGCAATGAGACACGGCTAAACAGGAATTAAGTCAGTTACTCAGGACTGAAAATTAAGACAAAAATACAAGGAAATCCTCATATTTGAGTAAATTTACCTCAACTATACTTGAGGTAACATTCTTCTTTCTCCAGTCAACCTATGAAAAGGGTGAAAGGTGCACAGAATGTTCCAGGATATGAAGTTTGTGGAGCCTGAGGAAGTCTTTCCACTTAGGGGCTGTAGGGTTTAAGCCCTGGTTTAAGAGTCAGGAGATGCTGCCTTAAAATCCCATGGATCCTTGAAGTTGAATGGTGCTGGTGGGCTGCTGTTCTGGTAACCCCAGGCTCATCAGGTAGCCAATGTAGTAATCTGCAATCCTATAAATAGGGTGTCTCCTCAGTAGACATGCTGTCACTATTTCCTTCTCCCCTTTTCTGGGCACTAACCTTCTCTAGCAGGGAAAGAAAATGAGGAGTTGGAGTGACTGCAGTCCTCTAGTATTGACAGGACTGTATATGTTGTACTATGTGGCTGAACCCACATTCCACTGTCTTTTGTCACCTATTTTATGTCCTCTTCTGTATTTCTCCCTCTCCATTAACTGCCTCACTATATAACATTCAACATAAAACATGATTCTGCAGCCCACCAAAGAATCACCATTTGCCCAGGGGATCATCAGTAAAGAGTAAAGCCATGTATTGCACTCTGAACATCAAGTTGAAGCTCAGCAAAGGAGGGACCAAACTATGAAGTTATCCTTATGCAAGGCTGTCTCTAGCCTCCTAGGAATATTTACAGAGGGACTTCTACTAAACTTCTCAGCTGATCTCAATCACATTGGCAGGAAGTTACTCTCCAAGTCAATTACAGTCACTTTTGGGGTGGTACATGACTTTTATGTTCACGATAGCCATTCACAACATATGTTGCGTACAGTGTAAGACTAAGTTAAACAGTAAGCATTGCATTTTAAAACCTCCAGTTCTTCAATTTTCCCATTAAACAATAAAAACAAAAAAATTACTTCCTGGTCCTTCGATATCGTAAAGTTAAGCATTTCAGATTTTGGAAAAAAAATCATCAAAAGTTAAATAATTTAGAATCTGTTTTTTCCAATAGTCATCCCTAAGTGCATACTTTATTTTCTTAGGGTAATATATTAAGTCTATTTAAAAAAAATACTGTTGGTAATAAAGAGATACAGTGGTGAACTTTGTTAATCTGTTTTACAGAGATATAAACAAATGTGATTGACTGACTGCATTTAGTTCTTGGACATATAAACCTGATTTCTCCATATTTACTGGCCCCACTAGTCCAAATTGTTTATTAATGACTGATGTTAGAAGGAAATCTATTCTCAGAGGACTGCTTTCATATACCAGACTCTCTGGCTTTTGTGCTTAAAGAATAAGGTTCCACCTAGCAACATGGAGATAATACTATTTGTCTAAGGAATTTCAGTTTATCTTGTTCTCTCATTAAATTTACTGCAATTAAAATTTGTCAATTTCAGATGAACTTTACATTTAACAAGCCTCCAACTTTCAAACTGTTTAAGAATCCCAATCAAGAAAATAAATGAATTTATTACTGACAGTTGACCAAGTTTCACTGAAATAACAAAGGGTATGTCTACACTAGCCCCCTGGTTCGAACTAGGGAGGCTAATGCAGGCATTCGAAGTTGCAAATGAAGCCCGGGATTTAAATATCCCGGGCTTCATTTGCATCTTCCCGAGCGCCGCCATTTTTAAATCTTAGTCGAACTCCGTGCCCGTGGCTATTAGGATTTCTAATTCGAACTGCGGTACACCTCGTTCCACGAGGAATAGCAGTAGTTGAATTAGAGATCCTAATTCGACTACCTACTCCGTGCAGCGTGTGGCACGGAGTTGACTAAGGGGATTTTAAAATGGCGGCGCCTGTGAAGATGCAAATGAAGCCCGGGATATTTAAATCCCGGGCTTCATTTGCAACTTCTAATGCCTACATTAGCCTTCCTAGTTCGAACTAGGGAGCTAGTGTAGACATACCCAAAAAGCTTAAAACTTGATTCTCCCTGGAGTTAGCTTAAAAAGACATTTGGTAATTTTTTTATAACAAGAGAGCATTGACTTTGAAATTTCTGGTTAAATTGGAATTGCTGGGGAAAAAATCCAAAATGGTGTTTTTGTGAAAACAAAGAAACAAAACAAACCAAACAAACAAAAGTTTGGACATGTTATACTCTAAAGCATGGGTTCCCAAACTGGGAGGCGTGAAGAAATTCCGGGGGGGGGGGGGGGCGCGAGGTGACCCAGCCCCCTCGTCAATCCTTCCCCCCCCCCTAAGTTTTTGTTATTTGCTATTTTTGTTTTTTGGCCCCAGTCAATTCCTTTTTTTTTTCCTCAACAAGTTTTGGTGGGGGTGGGGGGGCATGAGGGTTTCTCAAAAATCAAAAAGGGGGCATGATGTCGAAAAGTTTGGGAACCACTGCTCTAAAGCAAGGAAGGTCAAATGCCTTTTTCTCCTGAGTATACTTATTTTCTTCAAGGGGTAAACTAGACTTCAAAGAAATATTCATAAAATATTTGATTATAAAGCCTTAGAAGGTTTAAACACAAAATAGATACAAGAAACAATGAAAAAAATGTATAATTTGCATGAGTAATCTGGATGGCCTAAGAATGCCTACTGAGCCCCCTGTATTCCATTTATTTATATATTTATGCACAGAGTGTCTTGGCATGTAATCCAAATGGGAGAAGGTATTTAGATGTCAAAAGTATATAGACGCTTACACAAATATATGCAATATGCAACGTGACTCCTAAAACCCACATGGAATGCCCATCTGTAACTTGATGTGTGTGAATTCCATGGATTTGGAGGAAAATCTGGATTGAGGAACATCATCTTTATCCCATAGTTCCTCCTAATTTGGCTGTCAGTGTTTAAATAAATAAGTAACATTTGGGTGCATGATATCAGTGGAGCATAGCTATGATTAGGTGCTTTTCTTCTTCATACAGTAAAACTCCATTCGTCCGGCATCTGATGGTCCGGCACTCCTGATAGTCAGGCACCATCAGGAACCCGGAAGTGCTCCGGGCAGCCGGACCATTGGAGCTGCTCTGCCTCCGGCTTCCCCGATTCAGCCGCTGCTGAAACTGACCAGCGGCTGAATCAGGGAAGCTGGGGGCAGAGCAGCTGGAGTGCTGCTGGTAGGTCCCACAGCGCTGCCCCTCGGCGCTGCGGGACCAACCCGGAAGCACCCCAGCTGTCCCCAAGTCAGCCGCAGCTGAAACTGACCAGCAGCTGACTCCGGGAAGCCCGAGACAGAGCTGCTCTGCCCCCGGCTTCCCGGAGTCAGCCCCTGGTCAGTTTCAGCGGGTGGCTGACTTGGGGACGCCTGGAGCAGAGCAACTGGGGTGCTGCCGGGTTGGTTCGGTAGCGCTGCTCCTCGGCGCTACCGGACCAACCCAGCAGCACCCCAGCTGCTCTGCCCCAGGTGTCCCCAAGTCAGCCGCCGCTGAAATTGACCAGCGGCTGACTCCGGGAAGCCCGAGGTGCCCGGCTTCCCGGAGTCAGCCGCTGGTCAATTTCAGTGGCGGCTGACTTGGGACGCCGAGCAGAGCAGCTGGGTGCCGCTGGGTTGGTCCGTAGCGCCGCCTGGCGCTGCGGGACCAACCCGGCAGCAGCCCAGCTGCTCTGCCCCAGGCGCCCCGATTCAGCTGCTGCTGAAACTGACCAGCAGCGGCTGAATCGACACTTGGGCAGAGCCGACAATCGGAAGGGGATGGCTATGAGGGGTCTGGGGTGGCATCCCCACACCATCCTAGACCCTCATAGCCCCCTTCTGATAGTCCGGCATATCTGATAATCCGGCACCCCCTGGGTCCTAAAGGTGCCGGATTATCGGAAGTTTACTGTATTTGGAATATTTTTTCCATATGGACCCAGTTTTTATCTATGACACAAAAATAAATGTTGTTGTTCTGTAGCCCACTTCAGCAGGGTAAAGGAATAAGACAGACAATCAGGAGTAAGGGCCAGACTGGGACCAGTACAAGGCTGCAGGGTGGCGCGGAGCTCACTCTTGCTCTGGCCAGGAAGGAGGAAGGACTGGCTCTTAGGAGGACGGCTGCGCTCTCTACAAAGCAGTGGTAGGCAAGATAGCAAGGCAGCGAGAGCTCTGACTCCCCACTGCCAGACTGCAGACCTGGATATAAAGACTGAGTGGGTGCAAGGGTCATGGGGACGTGGCCCAGGGAATGGAAGCTGTCAAGGTGAGTGAAGTAGGGCAGGACATGGCTACCACCAAAGGGTCCCTGAGTCAGGACCGAGACTAGTGTATGAACTCGGGTCTCCCCCGTGGCCACTACAGACTGCAGCTTGCCCCTGAAGCAAGGAGATAGATTTGGGGCTGCAGTTGGCCTCTCAGGCGGGTGTATGGACTGAGGACAGCTGATAGAAAAAAGTATCTCCCTTCCAGGGGTGTCAGGCACTGCTAGAGGCAACATTCTGAAGTGGGTGCCATGGACCAAGGGAGCGATGCAGGTCAAGAACCAGAGGGTGGAGACAGGAGAGTGGCGTGATAAAGGGTGAGACACTGACCAGAAGGTGATGTGCTCCATGGACAGAGCTAGAGTCAAGCCTGTTACATAAAGGAAACGTGGACCTTTCTATCCAAGACATTTCAGTCAGATCCAAACCTGTTTTTGAAACGAGGAGGTTAGAATGCTTTCTTATTTTACTGTGCCAACTGATACAAAAACAACTAAGCCATTAGCAAGGTGCAAGGACACTATCCAGAGAGAATTCACAAGGCTCTTGTTTATGGAAAATATATGGTCCATATGTGTCGCATATGAGATCACCAATCTGAGGCAGGCACTAAAAATTGATGTCCACATTTACCAGAGTTCCACATGTCTTGATTAGAGTCCCAGCCTGTTCAGTTGGGTTAAACAATGCACCATCAATAGGCGTGCACCAGTGTCACTGGGTATGTCTACGCTAGCCCCCTAGTTCGAACTAGGGAGGCTAACATAGGCATTCGAAGTTGCAAATCAAGCCCAGGATTTAAATATCCCAGGCTTTATTTGCATGTTCCCATCTGGCAGCCATTTTTAAATGCCACTAGTCTGGACTAACTGCCCGCGGCTACAAGCGGCAGTTAAACGGTAATTCGAACTAAGTCCTTAGTTCGAATTACCTCTTTACTCCTCCTGGAATGAGGTGTAACAGGTAATTCGAACTAAGGACTTAGTTCGAATTACTGTTTAACTGCCACGTGTAGCCGCGGGCAGTTAGTCCGGACTAGTGGCATTTAAAAATGGCGGCCGGACGGGAACATGCAAATAAAGCCAGGGATATTTAAAACCCGGGCTTGATTTGCAACTTCGAATGCCTATGTTAGCCTCCCTAGTTCGAACTAGGGGGCTAGTGTAGACATACCCACTAAGAGGTGAATTTGGCTGAGTGTAGGTCTACTACATGTTCATCATCACTTGAGGAGATCATCAAGGACCTTTGACCTTAGACTGCTGCTTTATAATGTAAGCCAAGGGAAAGTTATGGGATTTTCCACACAACAGTTGCCCAAGTGGTTTCTAGAGCCAAGAGGGCTCTATTTTTTAAGGGCAGGCAAAAAAAAACAGGCCAAGAGTGCTACAATCTACCTGTAAACATTTTATGACAATTTTTAGTGACAACCAAAACTGAATACAGTACTGTAATAGGAAAAACCTTCCACATGTGTCTTTCTCTTGGAAAATAATCACACTTGGAGGAGGACAAAATGGAGATTGGATAGCAAAGAGATTATGGGAAATTGTATTTGTTATTCAGTTATTTATTACTGTGAATTTACTAGGCACTTTTCAATGCACACACAATTTAAAACATATCTTAGCAAACTAGAAACACACCTTCATGGCCCATTACTTCATCAGTTTATCTTATCTTTGCACAGTTTGAATTAAACTTTCTCCTGCCCTTTTATATTCTATTTTGATGATGAATAGCCTCTGGAAATCTCTGGGTGTGGGTAAACTTCCTCACTCACTAGAGAACGGAGGACTTTTTCCCATCCCAAGCAATATTAGTTGTCACTCCCATTCGATTCACAAGGCAATTCTGTGCCTTTGGATACCAATGTTCTCAAAGTACATTAAGTGGCAAAACAAAAGGACTAAGTAAAGTCACAAACAAAAGAGAGCAACAAGGAGTCCTGCGGCACCTTATGGACTAACAGATGTATTGGAGCATAAGCTTTCATGGGCAAAGACCCACTTCGTCAGATGCATGTAGTGGAAATTTCCAGTGGCAGGTATAAATATGCAGGCTAGAGATAACGAGGTTAATTCAGTCAGGGAGGGTGAGGCCCACTTCTAGCAGCTGATGTAGAGGTGTGAACACCAAGAGAGGAGAAACTGCTTTTGTACTTGGCTAGCCATTCACAGTCTTTGTTTAATCCTGAACTGATGGTGTCAAATTTGCAGATGAACTGTAGCTCAGCAGTTTCTCTTTGGAGTCTGGTCTTGAAGTTTTTTTGCTGCAGGATGGCCACCTTTAAATCTGCTACTGTGTGTCCAGGGAGATGTGTTCACACCTCTACATCAGCTGCTAGAAGTGGGCCTCGCCCTTCCTGACTGAATTAACCTCGTTATCTCTAGCATGCATATTTATACCTGCCTCTGGAAATGTCCACTACATGCATCTGATGAAGTGGGTCTTTGCCCATGAAAGCTTATGCTCCAATACATCTGTTAGTCTATAAAGGTATGTCTACACTGCCACCCTAGTTCGAACTAGGGTGGCTAATGTAGGCATTCGAACTTGCAAATGAAGCCCGGGATTTAAATATCCCGGGCTTTATTTGCATGTTCCCGAGTGCCGCCATTTTTAAATGCCCCGTAGTTCGAACTACCTGCCTGCGGCTACATGTGGTACGGACTAGGTAGTTTGAATTAAAGCTCCTAATTCGAACTACCATTAAACCTCCTTGCAGGAGGAATAACGGTAGTTCGAATTAGGAGTTTAACCAACTACCTAGTCCGTGCTGCATGTAGCCGCGGGCAGGTAGTTCGAACTATGGGGCATTTAAAAATGGCGGCGCTGGGAACATGTAAATAAAGCCCGGATATTTAAATCCCGGGCTTCATTTGCAAGTTCGAATGCCTACATTAGCCACCCTAGTTCGAACTAGGGTGGCAGTGTAGACATACCCTAAGGTGCCACAGGACTCCTTATCGCTTTTGCAGATCCTCTGATACTAAACAGAAGAGAACAACTACCAGACACATCTAGTCAGACTACATGAAGGGAGATGCAGTTCAAAAAACTGCATTCCCACTTCCTCCAAATGTCCATAGATACAACTTTGCATTATCATACAGTTAAGGTTGTATGTGTTTTGTGGATAATGGCTAGTTATTGAGCCAGGCAGGGCTGGGAGTGTGCTGATTGATCCGTGGCAATCCCACAAAATGTCTGTGGGAAACTACTGCTCCTTTAGGCATGAACTCTCACTTTTCATCTTCTCTCTGCTAACCTAATAATAGTGCTTGAAGATTATATGTTGCTAGAGTACAGTATGCTGCTTTGCCCATGAAGTGTCATTTTGGACTTTCAGCTATTCTGCTGCATGTGAATTCTAGATCGCGTGTGAAAATAATTACTAGCTTGTGTGAGGTAGTTTTGATATGAACAAAGAGGCACTCCAATCATTTTCACTTATGAAACAAGACTTAATGAAAAAACATGAGATACAGAGATTGTGATTTTAAAAGCTTGCCAATTTTCTCTTAGATAAGCTTAACACAGTATCTGCTGTTCACACGGAGAGAAAAATCTGAGGTAATGTTCAGTTAATTAAAGAAAATGTTTTTAAAAGTTTAACACTACACATTATCCTGGAATGGCTTGCAGTCCAAGTTTAACAGAAAACACACCCTATTTGAAAAACAATATTAAATTCCTCCTGCTGAGACATTCTGAATTTATGGCCATTTATTCTTTGAATGTTTATTCATTATTATTTACTATGAATTTAACATTTACAACCGGTTAAAGATATCAGTGGAAGGGCTCTCAATCTTTTCCCACATAGTGACCCTGTTTTATAAAACAGAAATGGACATTTTCAGTGTTCCCTCCACGCAGCCGTAAAGAAACGGAATGTCAGCGGCTGCAATCTTCTGCTGCCCAGTGACCTGTTTTGCAAACCTTTAGCATCAGTACTCAAGTTTAGACCTTTTTGGTATCAGTAAAATATTAGTAGTCCACCTAGGACATATAGTAGAACCTAGGAACACCTTGCCAAGGATAGATGAACCATTGTGCTCAGACTGTACAGACATACAAGAAGTACCTTGTCACAGAGCGCTCATAGCTTACTAGACAGGAAACAATAGGTGGTTGAAATAGCCAAACTTAGTGGGCAGGAACCATTGGGAGAATAAAGTAACCAGTTTAGAAGAAAAGCAGAACACAACTCATCACTTCCCTAATTAGGTAAATTACTTGCAAATCTAATGGCAGAAGTATATTAGGAGGGATTTATAAGGGTAAAAGGCAGTGGCTTTACAAATTGTCATGCAGTTTCTCCCATGCATAGGGGAACACATGGGAAAAAGCACAGAAATGCTTAAGAAAGAAGCTGACATGATTGTCAGTGCCAAGAAAGGAAGTTAGCAATTCTATAAGCGAGTATATCTGACTGCAAGAGAGCTAGGATGATGAAGAGTCATAAAACCAGGAAGTGTATATTTGTTTGTGGTGAAAGAGCCACTGCCCCAGGAGGATGTATGGGTAGAACTATGACCCAGGAAGATGATCCTAGTGGCAGCATTTTAACAGGGGTTCTTGAAAAGGGGGTTACGAGGTTGTTATATGTGGGTCACAAGCATTCAGCCTCCATCCCAAACTCTGCTTTGCCTCAAGCATTTACAATGGTGTTATATATAAAAAGTTTTCTTAATTTATAAGGGCAGGCAACCATTAAGAAGATTGCAGCGTGAAAGGGGTAACTTTAAGAACCACTGTTTTAAAAAGTGGCAGTATGCCTGACATCAAAGGCAGAGTTACATCTGTCAAGATATGTGTAAGACCTCAACTGCCTTTTTAATATCAAAAGCCAAAACCACTTCTTAAGCCTTTCTGAATGCCAAGAACACTGGCTCTCCCAAACTGAGCTGTCAAAACTTCCAGCTTCCCCCTGACAACTTTTACAAGGCACATACAAGTCAATGCAAAATCTGCAGGAATTGACATTTGGGAAGGCAGTAGAAGCAATAAAAATAAATAAATAAAGCATGCACCATCAATGCCACACGGGATACTGTCCTGATTGGCGTACGTGTATGGGTAATATATATGAAACAGAAAAGACTTGAGATCTAAATATAACAGCAGCCTCTGCCTCAGAAGTGAAATTCAGACTTTGTCAAAGAAGTGAAATGGTGGATGGAATTGAGTAAGCAGAGGAGCCAAATGTGTTTAAAATGTGGGTCTTTTATGAAAAATATAATTTTTTTGTTAAGAAAATTCTAAAATTTAATCTTTTTTAATGATGCATGTTTCTTAAATAAATTTGAGTGGAAAAAAATGTTAAAAATGGACACACCAGGCCACTGAGTCTGCTCCAATTTGGCAGTCGGATGCCAGAGGCTCCAGCTCCTAGGAAGAGACAGCATCAAAGCAAGAATTGCTAAATGGAGAGGAAGGGGAACATGAGGCCTTACTGGAGCCACCCCTCCCACACTATTCTTCTAGCACAGTTCTAGGTCAGGGGAGATAACACACTTTGGGAGCATCAGGATCCAAATGGTGCCTCCCTTCCCATGTTGCCTTGTGGGGAAAAACTGCAGTGAGGAGTTGAGCCAACCACTGTTAGGACCAAAAGAAGCCAAAGCAGAGATCTCTGGACATTAACAGAGCTTTCTAAGTTTTGACTGGACTCTCTCTGCTCTGTGCTGCTTGGCTATTTGCTCCTTCATCTATCTTTTCACTTCAGGTTCAATGCACACCTTCCCCTCTTCTCCCATGTCCTGTTCCCCTTCTATTCCTAGTTAGCTGGACACTCCTAACTAACATTCCCTTTCCCCCAAAGAAACCCTTTTAACTAATGTTTGCCATCATCACTTTGTTCTCTCTACTTGTGTGTTCTACCCTCCCCTCACACTTACCCATGTTACTCTGATCCAAAACTATGTGATTGTAGTCTCTGAGATGAGGACCATTTACCAGAGTAGAATTTGTACAGTGCATAGCAAAAGGTGCTACATTATTGGATGGCCCTTAGACAATCTTACAGATGCACATTTCTAAAATATATAGTCTGTCTGTCTGAGTCTGTCTGTTCAAGTACTCCTAAATAGTAAGAACTAGGACCACCAAATTTGGTATGCAACTTTCTCTTATCATAACTTAAGCAAGGTAAGGGGTTTGTTTATGCCAAGACAATGGGATGTGCCTGGAATTTGATTGTTTCTCACAAAATGGAAAAGGATGGAAGAGGGAGTTATGCTGTAGAATGACCACCGGGGGCAGCAAGGGGCCAGAGATGGGGCCTGGGATAGCTATAATCACTTTGGGCCAGCAGAGGGCAGGGGCAGAGAAAAGGAAATTTATATACTATATATTTCAGAGAGTGTATCTGTTTGTCTCTGTGTGTATCTGTCCCCCAGCTAGGAGCATGTACCCATCCCCTAGCTGTGCCCACTGCAGTGGCCAAGGACAGGTACATCTCAGCAGGCCCCAAGCTGCTGTGGTGAGAGAGGGCTGGGGTTGTCCTCTGTCCCGGGCAGCCTGCTTACTGAACCCCTCGCCCCAAATTCCACCACAGAAAAATGATGTAAACAAAGAAAAAGAAAACTTATTTGAGTTAAGGACCCAAGCAATGCTGGATAAGTCTTCTAGTACTGTAATAAACATGATAGAAGTGGAATTAAAAAGGCTTTTGGATATCAGACTTGAAGGGAGGGTACAGAATGCACAATATGGGGAAGTCGGACATTCCGAGAGCATGGATATTGGGAGGAACAGAGTTGTGCACATTTTTGAAAATCAGGACCAGGAGTTTGAACTTGATGCTGCAGGCAACTGGTAACTCATGGAGGCAATCCAAAATCCAGACAATTAAATAGGGATGAGCGCCAAACTGTGAAAGTGGAAAAGAAAGTATTGTAGCAACTCAGCTTTGAATAGACTCAAGGGTGAGGAGTGGAGAATCAGGGAGACCAGAGAGAAGTGTTACTTATATTGTGTTTGCATGTGTTCATTTGAACGCTTTTTATAGCAGCGGTGTTTAGAAATCTCATCCAGGTCAGGGCCTACGTGCACAGCGTGGTAAATGACAGCCTATCACCAAACTATCTTGCTGTCTAGCATCACATTGTGATTTATACATGTAAAGGCAATGTTTTCAGAATAAATTGCATGTCACCCACCCAGTGTCAGATAGCATCTTACCCCCTGAATAATTTGTCTAGGGTGCTCTATGCCTCTCCCACCAGAAACTATGTGCAATGCACAGAGGTATGCAATACTGTGCTATGACTTAGGAATTAAAATATGTGAGTTCAGTCATGATTTGGCTTCCTCCACAGCCACAAGTGAGATTTTCCGTTAGCTCCTTCACTTTATGAGTGGTGGTTTTAATATCCTTACCACGCTGTAAACAGCCCAGCTTATGAGACATAGAATGAAGGTTAAAATGCTGACAAAACACCCAATATATTGGGGGTGCTTATGTGGATGGAAAAGTAAATGGATTCTTTTCAAGTAGCTATATAGATCACAACATTTCAATATTTGTGAAGAAATTTAAGAATCGGATGAAAGGCTCTATTTCAAATGTCAATTATTTTCCTATGAGATATTTTAAGAATATTTGTGTTTGTGCTAGAAGAACAGAAGGAAAGAAAGTCTAACACATTTTTCCATGGTAGAGATTCCCTAAAAGTATATAGCAGGTGTCACATAATAAATATGGGCCAACAACTGAAATATTAATATTTTGCTGACTAAGGCTATGTCTACACTGCAGAGCTTTTCCGGGATACCGTAGGTATCAGTTTCCAAAAAAGCAGACGTGTTCTTTTGGCACCCCTGTATTCCTCATTGTGTTAGGAAGAAGGGATGTTCTGAAAGAGGAGGTTTTTCCAAAATCTGGCCCCATATAGACGGGCCAAATTTCGGAAAAGCCTCTTCCAAAAAAAAAAAGGCGGAAAAAGATACGCAAATTGCCAAAGGCAAAGATCGTGGCTACTTAGGGCTAATTTGTTTGAACATTGGATACACTCTTACAGAATTCTACCTAGAGACTTGTTTGCTGAAAGTAATGGTATCAGACAACTTTAGCCCCTTTATGTTTTGCTTTTGTAAAGGTAAGCTAGTAGGTTCTAATGATAGTTTTTCTTCTCTATTGCACAATTGTATTTCAGTATATAGCATCTGTGTTCACTCTTCACAGCCAGTTATAAACAGATATGTCACAAACTTACAACTAGCAAACTACTCCTTAAAAATAAAAAGAAGTCAAGTCACTACAATCTTCTTTAAAAAACCCCCCACTAATTTATACTGCACCAGATTTTACCATAACCTATTCCTGTCACTGGCCTTCTTGGCATTCTTCAAGTTAGAAAGCCCAACAGTTTCCTGTGACCATGACATCTAAATTCAGTCCAAAAAGGTATGCCTTTTACGTTTCTGTAAAGCAGATGTTGTTTTGCTAAAATATAAGTGAGATTTGTTATGGTCTTAATAAAGTCTATGACTTACTTTGCCAAGCTAGGTTTAAATCCAGTCTACTTTAAAACAAATCTGCACATCTGCCCAAAATAATATTTTCTTATGTACAAATATTTTTAATATGCCTTTGACTGATGCTTTCTTGCATTCCTTCTGTGTAGTGTCAGGACTGTAGAATGGTGTGTGAAAACATGCTGAACTTCTGTACAGCACTGAAGCTACAATTATGGAGTGGGCTCATGATAATTATTTTTTCTGTTTCTCAGTAAGTTGGTCTTAAATAAAACACTTAATAAGGATGACACAGGCGATTTGCAACAATTTTTCTTTCTGCTGATCTTCCAAAGACCATGAAATCACATTGCAGCTGTTGTGCATAACCAACTTTGACCCAATGTTGTGCTGACAAAGTAGAACTGAGGCTTTCTGAAGGCCAGTGGGGTTAGAGGAGTGGAGGAATGTTATAAGTAACAGTGGCAACGTTCTAGTCTCTTGACTTACAAGCATGAGAAAATCATTAAGTTACAGTAAATAGGCAAGTATATGCATTAAGTTGAAAAGATCCAAAACAGTTTCCTACAGAGATTGCAAGCTAGTGATAATTCAACTTCAAAAGGCTCAGAATTGAGTCACTAACCAGCTCATCTCCTCTTCTTTCCTTAATTTTTAGCCTAAACACCTTGTGTGTTCGGTCTAAACAAAACTATAGTACACTCATACACACCATTCTCCCAAATTCCAAAAAATGTAATCTGGATGTTTTTCAATTCTTTTTTCTCCTCACTGTATTGTAGTTTAAAAATAAAATCAGACCGTGATTTTGTTTGGAAACAAAAATAAATGAATTCATTGAAAGAAGGGGAGCTATGTAAACACTTATTAAAATCATAGAATTATAGAATCATAGAATACTAGAACTGTAGAGACCTCAAAAGAGGACCAAGCACCGTCTAGATCATCCCTGACAGATGTCTATCTAACCTACTCTTAAATATCTCTAGTGATGGAGGTTCTACAACCTCCCTAGGCAATTTGTTCCAGTATTTAACCACCATGATAGTTAGGAAGTTTTTCCTAATGTCCAACCTAAACCTCCCTTGCTGCAATTTAAGCCCATTGCTTCTTGTCTTATCATCAGAGGCCAAAGAAAACAATTTTCCCCCTCCTCCTTATAATATCCTTTTAGTTACTTGAAAACAACTATCATGTCTCTATGTCTACACCACAGAGTTTTTTCAGAAAAACTTCAATTATGTGCACAACGCAATCGTATTCTTCCAAAAGAAAATTGAAAGAACAGAGGGGTTTTTCCAACATTGGTAATCCTCATTCTACAAGGAAGAAGCCTTTTTTTCCGAAAGAGCTCTTTTGGAAAAAGGCATGGGTGGACGTGGAAGAGGGAGTTCTTTCGAAAGGAGAGGAAAGAAGAAAAAGCACAGGTGCGCTGTTGGCCATTCCATCCATAGTAATCACAGCTGAAATACGAGATAGCGTCAATTCAGTGTAAACGCTATCTTACTTTTGCAGTGTGGATGCTCTCTTTTGGAAGAAGTTTTTCTGGAAGATCTCTTCTTCTTCAAAAGAAGCCTGCAGTCCAGACATAGCCTCAGTCTTTTCTAATCTAAATGAGCCCAATACTTTCAGTCTTCTCTCATAGCTCATGTTTTCTAGACCTTTAATCATTTTTGTTGCTCCTTCTCTGGGCTTTCTCCAATTTTTCCACATCTTTCTTGGGTCCCAGGAGGATTCAGGGGAATGAGAAGGGCAGGAGTCAAGCTAGCAGAGGAGGGTGAGGGATGGGGGGCAACAGGCACCAGGGGAGCAGATGGGGCGAGGGTGGTTAGGAGACATGGCAGCAGAGGGGGGAAAGGGAGAGGTTTAAATATACATTTATTAATAACTTGGTTGCCACAGTGACACACATCTGAACAAGTGCTCATGAACTCAATACTGGTGCACAAGACAAAATTCACTCTGCTCATGGGAAGAAAATCTTAGAGGGAACACTTCCCGCAGCCTCTCCCCCCCAAGTTAATGCAATGCAAGTTTGGTTAATGCAATTGCAGGATAGTTGCATGGTAGGTCCTGTGGGGGCCAAAACCATCCCTATTGGTAGAGGACTTACATACTTATAGACTTAAAACATATGCAGCACAACATATAGTTGTGGACTATAGTGATGGACACTTTAGAAATGAAAAATAGAGCTGTCTGCTGTAGATGCTATGGCATTTTAAAATCCAAAACCAATTATTTTTCAGACAGTTCCAGTGAGGTGTATATTTTGATTAAGAGTGATTTTTTTTTTTCAGATTTCAACTGCTTTTCAGTTATTTGTGGAGGGAAAATAATTGGTGTTCAAAAACAGGAAATATCTTTTACATAGAATTCAAAAACCGTTTCACACAAAATTACTCAAGTTTTCTAGAATAATTCACCTGTGGCCAAAACCCAAACATTCCCCTTTTCAGTTCCAAATGGTAACATTTAAAAAAAAATGTTGAGCAACTGAAAACAGGTCATAAAATGGCTTTGCGAACTTAAGTGTGGTGGTTGTTACTATTACAGCATTTAATATCCTTTGCCTTCTACTGCAAAACATTTTTCATCCGAAGATCTTGATGTGTTTTACATATGCGTTTATATAAAATCCTCATTCAAAAGACAGAGAAACTGAGTCACCAGAAGCTAAACTACAAGCCCAAAGTCTCACAATAAGCCAGTCGCAGAATCAGGAATACAAGTCTGGTTGTGACACTGGCAAGCCAGATGCCAGCTCTGGCCCAGGCTGAAAGCCTTAGTTAAGAATTGACAAACTTATAACTGGAGATCAGACCAGTTCACATGTATGTTAGTTTTGCTCAGAACAGACTATGTGAATCGTTGCATGGATTAATCTCACTTCTAATGTATGTCTTATAGCATGGAATATGGACATTTGCTTTATAAACTTAGAATATATTTGCTCTGAATTTATTAACCAAAGTATAACAATAATCTCCCTGTCCCTTCAGAAAGGCTATCAGTTGGGCCATCTAGGAGCATCACAAGGATTGGTGAATGGCCCTATTGCACTTTGAAAATGTTAAATGCAAGGAAGCTTGTCCTGTGAACTTGAAAAGTGAATGAAGGAAATAAAGTCACTCTGAAAAACACACCTTGAATTGATAGATCATAATAACATTGTCACGTCTAGGAGTTAGATGGTATATACACAAAAATGAACTGTTTGCTTGTTTAAAATAGTAAATAACATTTATTTTCCCTAGTTAGTAAAGCTTTGCATAATTTATTATAGGACTGACTACAGTTGAGGTCATTGGTGTAAGATCTAGGGTAGCAACTGATCTGGGATAAGTGTGGGATACTTCCTGGAGACTAATAAAAACAGTCATGGGGTGTGTCTAGACTACATGGCTCCGTCAACGGAGCCATGTAGATGAGTGTACTCGGCAAAGGGAAATGAAGCAGCGATTTAAATAATCGCTGCTTCATTTACATCAAAATGGCCACCGCTCTGTGCCGATCAGCTGATTGTTGGCACAGAGCGGTAGTCTAGACGGGGATCAGCCAACCCCAGATCCCTTTGTCGTCAGATCCTTTATGCCTCGTGAAACCATATGAACAACTTTCACCCCACCATCAACCTCAGCCTGGATCAGTCCACATGAGAAATCCATTTCCTTAACACTAAAGTACTATTAAATGATGGACAAATTTCCACTACCCTACCGACCTCTTCACTTACCTTCATACCTCTAGCTTCCATCCCAGACACATTTCCCAATCTATTGTATAAATCTAAGCCCTAAGATACAACCGTATTTACTCCAACCCCACAGACAGAGACAAACATCTACATGATATATATAAAGCATTTGTAAAACTGAAATACCCACACGGAGAAGTGAAAAAACAGATCGACAGAGCCAAAAAAGTACCGAGACATGAACTATTTCAAGACAGGCCCAGAAGAGAAAACAATAGAATTCCACTTGTTATCACCTACAATCCAAAACTTAAACCCCTACAATGCATTACCAGCAATCTACAACCTATCCTGGAAAGTGACCCCTCACTCTCAGAGACCTTGGGGGAAAGGCCAATTCTCGCTTACAGACAACCCCCTATCCTCAAACAAATTCTTTCCAGTAACCACACCACACACCTCCATCATAATCATTCAGGAACCCACCCCTGCAATCAGCCCTGGTGCCAACTCTGCCCACACATCTATACCAGCGATTTCATCACTGGACCCAATGACATCAGCCATCAAATCAGAGGCTCATTTAACTGCACATCCACTAATGTGATCTGTGTCATCAAATGCCAGCAATGCCCCATAGCAATGTATATTGGCCAAACTGGACAGTCTCTACAGGAAAGAATTAATGGACACTAATCAGATATCCAAAAACCTGTTGAAGAACACTTTAATCTTCCTGGACACTCAGTAATGGATCTACAAATCACTGATTTGTTCCAGACCAATTCCACGAGCCAAATACACAGAGAAGGATTGGAACTTAACTTCATTCACAAGTTTAATTCTTATGCAAATGGTCTGAACCAGGATATAGGGTGGCTCGCACACTATCTTCCACCTTTTAATGACTTCAACCAACCAACCAACCAAGGGAGGTCCTAATGGTTCTTAACAGCCTCTTATAACTTTTTGAACTATCTATTCACTGTCTCTTTTTTTCTTCCTCCCCTTCCCTTTCTCCTTCTTCCCCTCCTGCCTCCTTCCCTTATTTGGTCTTGGATCTGGACTTATACTCCGATCATCTGAAGAAGTGAGTTTTGCCCATGAAAGCTCATGATACCATCTACATGTTTTGTTAGTCTTTAAAGTGCTACTAAACATTTACAATGTTCATGTTACATGAAGCTGGTAGAGAAGGTGCAAATTGTTCTTAAGTACCCATTGTTTAGTTGGTTAAATCATTAGGATGTGGAAAAAAAATAGCAAGCAAATGGTCTGGTAGCACTTTATAGACTAACAAAACATGTAGATGGTATCATGAGCTTTCGTGGCCACAGCCCACTTCTTCAGATGACCAGAGTTATGATTAGAGGATAAGGAAACTCGAAATGTAGAAGGTTGTGTGCTAGACAGGTCCTAATGTCTTAAACAATCAAAACAATGGGTACTTAAGAACAATTTGTACCTTCTCTATCAGCTTCATGTGACATGAAAACTCTAATTTACTATTTTTCCCTTCCTTCCCCTCCTCCCCCTTCCCATGCCCTATTTATTTTGGAATTGGACTTTTAATACTCCATTAATTTGAAGAAGTGGGTTGTACCCACGGAAGCTCATGATACCAGCTACATGTTTTGTTAGTCTTTAAGGCGCTACTAGACTATTTGTTGTTGTTGTTGTTGTTGTTTTGTTTGTTTTGTTTGTTTTTTAAGTTTGTCCAGTTCCAGACTAACTCGGCTACCCCTCTGAAACTTTTGAACATTTACAATGCCTGACCGTTTTTGACATGGCCATGTCTCTAAAAACTGTGTTGTGTAGACATTTTTTTTTTTAGCTAACTCTTTAATTAGGACTTAAGTGCACCATACATTTTATGAGCAATGGAGCTTCATGACAGGAATTTCTCAAAACAACACAGTTAGATATTACTATTAAGAATTGCACTTGCTTTCACTTGCCCCCAACCTACATCTCCAATGTCTTCTCCTGTGGTTCTCTATTCCTACCACTTGACCAGTCAGGTTAATTTTGACTTCACTTTCATTTCCTTCTACACCTTGCCTCCGTGCTACCCCTCTATACATGGAATATTGTCCCAAACCCTGTTCCGCTGGCCACTTTGTTCATTCAAATGCCTTGTAAAACAAACTTTTGTTGCAATGTCTGGGACAAATGCACTGGAGAGTGGAGGAAAATGAATTCAGTGAAGGGAACACCACTGAGTTTCCTTCATCCTGATTGAGCAGGTGCCTCAACTTGTGTCTAAATTAAGCCTAGAGTCTTGAAAGGAACTTCTCTCATGCTCAAGTTCTTTACTTAAATCTATGGGATCTAAATGTACTTCAAATGTACTGAACAGTGGTATCATCTTATTGAGTCATCTTAAGAAAAGTTAAGAGTGAAAAGGTCCAGAGAAAGGCTAAGACAACTGTTCTGGGACTTCTATATAATGCAGTACTGTAAAAAAAAAAATCAGATTATTCCACCTATAAGGGAAATGAGTTAACACAAATTTAGCTGAAATACTCAACGTTCCAGCTGATAAATACAGACTTAATCATACATCATTGACTGCAACTGCAGCCTCATACTTTTACCTTTTACAGTAATAAACTTGAATAAAAAGTAGTCTAGGGATAAGATTTCATTTTGTATCTGAAACTGGAGTTAAGATTAAGTATTGACCTTACACTCTTAGGGCTGTCATTTGTACATTTAAAACCATAAACAATCCCATACTTCGTATTTCCAATTTTATGTACAAGAACGATACATACACCAAAATAAGATATACAGATCCAGCAGACTGTAATGTTAAAATTGACATGTTACATGAGGTATTTTGTCCAAAGCATCTTCAAGTTACACATATTTTTATTCATAAGCCAATTGTATAAAGGATGGGGGTGGGGAGTCGGTCATACACAAAGCACTACAAGAGGTGGTACCTTTGGCTAGTTAAGTCTGGTTCAGTAGAGCCTATAGCAGTAGTTTGCAGATTAAAAAAAATCAGAGGAAGGCAAACAAACCTATAGTAGATCCATGTAATTGTTCAAGACTGTTTAGAGTTTCTTGGGAATTTCCCCCATTTAAATATGTTTTAATGGACAAACACAATTTCCACAGAAAATTTTCCACCAGAAGAATCAAAACAAAATAATTAGTTTTGAGTCAGGACAAAGCATGTCAAAATATTATTTTGGGCTCAGTTCAACATTAGCCTGTATCTGAGCTGCTGTGATGTCTCATGGAATATGTTATTTAGATGTCTCATGTCCACATTATTCTGTGTGGGTGGGGCTCCTTGGGTGAAATATATCTCCCATGCTGTACTTTGGTCTCATCTCTAGATCTGGGGAGGGAGAGGAAGGGCAGGGAAATGTTGAGGAATTTAGTCCAGCCAGAAAGCTTTCACCATAAAGTAGAGGCACCTGAACTACAGCTGTGAGAAAGATCTGTGACAGCTCATGCAGATGCAGTTTAATGTTGAACTCAGCCAGAATGAAACATTTTGATTCACGAATGCATTGACATTTCATTTCAAATCAAAATGAAAACAACATAGAATGTTGAAAAAACAATTTCCCAGAAGATGGCAATTCCAATTTTGGCCAACTATTGTACTGACAAATTTCTTTTTACCCTAATTATTTGATATCTAAGGCCCTATTTAAATCACTGGATGAGTGCCAAATAATTGCAACTAAGTTGCAAACAAGACATGTAAAATCTCAGAAAACTAATAGGGGATCTTAATTTGGAAGAGCCAGAGAAGACATATATCTTTAAGAAAAATTAGCAGACATAACATAATTTAGGCCCACTAAATTTTACTACAACAGCAATACACACATTAATGCATAGGAATGCTAGTGGGAGCTCTGTGGGGGCAGCAACCCCGTTAGCCCAAAATGAGTGGCAAAATTGCCAGTAATTTGCCTCAATATCCCAAATTAAATAGGTCCTGATTTATACTTTTCAAAAAGTTTTATTACCTCTGCACTCATAGACATACAAGCAGTATATTATTTATTGCCATAATTTCATCTAATCTTTTTCTACTATTTAACTGAAAAGGAAAAACATAGAAAATTACTGATCACCATCATCTTTACCTTATGTAATGGTGCCCAGTCCCAATTTATACCAGCATGGACACTAGTCTGTCAGCCTGAAGTTTATTGTGGCATCCTACTTCGCTTCAGAAGGGTTGATGAATTGTTTTGTATGCAAATATTTTTAGTGTTCTTCTAGTTCCGTAACACAGCAATGTTTGCATCAACTCATAACAGAGAGTAAAGCCTCACATTTTCACGTGTACACAGACTTGTTTTTAACCACATGATTTTTGCAGGAGATTTATGCGTGGTTTTTCCCACATAACTATCAGACCTGTCTCAAAAGTTGGATAGCAATCAAAACATTCCTCATCTGTCTCTTCTCCGCCCCCCACCCAAGTTTAATTATCCAGGCTACAGAAGACTCCTCTAAATGCACCAGTTTATCATTTACATTTATCAGTGCCTTTCCCAAATACTTTAGTATTTGACAAGAGGTTTTAATGATGTGGCATAATTCGGAGGATCTTCAATTTATTTTTGAGAGAGATTCTTTTATTTCTTTTGCATCAAGGTGAAAATCTAATTCCTTTCTCCTCATGAATGAGGTCCAAACCACAATGCTGAACAGAACATTTGTAATTTGGAGGCAATGCTAGGATCTGCTCTCAATCAAAACTGCTGTAGATAAAAAAAGATCTTTCCCAGCTCACAGCATGAACTTTGATGGAGAATATCTGAACAAGATTATAAAACAGAACAATCACATTCTAGATGTAATTAATCTAATTGTAACTTTTTAAAACTCTCATTTGCTTCAAACTACATTCACATGCTATTGACATCCGATGTTAAACATGCCAAGTATATGCTGAAAAGTTTGATAAACTCTTCTGTTCTTTTAGGGTACATCTACACTACAAGCTTATTTCAAAATAGAGCGTCCACACTACAGGGGAACCCTCAAAATTAGTCTGAGGCAGTCTCCCCTAATGTGGATGTGCTACTTCAATTAAGAGCCCCAGGAGGCACTGGGGAGGAATATCTTAGAATGGCCCTGGTGAGGCACTATTTTGACATAGCAGCAGTGGAGCGTCCACACACCCTCTTATGAAAAAGCTTTTTTGGAAAAGGCATTATTCCTCATGGAATGAGGTTTACTGGTGTTGGGAAAAGCCCTCCATTATTTTGACTTTCTTTCTAAATAACGCAATTGCAGTGTGACCGCTAGTATTGCTTTTCCGGGAATAACAGCCTTATTCCAGAAAAATGGTTCAGTGTAGATGCATCCTCTATAGTTGCCAACTTGGAAATCCCCAAAAGACTGGAGGAAGCATTTCAATGTCCATGCATTACTGTCAGGTGTTCTTAAATAAGGTTGTTTGTACAGGCAGAGGGGATTGATCTTCAGTGGTGCTGAATACACATAATTCAAAAAGAAAATCCATAGAACTCTTTTGTTCTTCTCAGGGATTTACATTCTGGGGAGTTCACTCAAGCAGGGAGGTCTACTCAGACATTCTGGATGTTGTATGGTGTACATGTGCAGACCCCAGTTAGTCCACTTGTGCCTTTGTTTTCTTCTTACCACCCACCCTCCAGCCAGGTACAAGAGTCCGACCCGTGCCAAGTCTTCTCGTATCAGTTCTTTCTATCGCATTCTGCTCCATGGGCCAGCCTGACCCAAATGTGCCCAGGACTACTCGCACCGCCACCAACAGTGCAGGAAGTCGAAGTGAGAACACTACCCATTTGACTTCCCTTACTCCTTGTGGAAGCAGGACTACAGGCATCAACCAGAGTGCCCCTCTCAGTTTGAATTAGCGTGTCTTCACTAGATCCGCTAATTTGAACCCTGAAAGATAGACAGCGGCAGCTTCAATCTTCTCTGTAGTGTAGATGGACCCTCTGTTAATGGACATTCCATCACAGTAGTAGTATACTGCCATTTAACTTTACTAGCATTTGAACTATGTTAAGCAGAATGAAAAAACATTTTTCTTGAAATTCCTGTTATATTCAATAAAGCACTAATAATCACATCTATAGCTATGAAGCTCCCAAAGACCTACTGGACTTGTTTTAATCTTATCAGGGGTCTGATTGGAACCCATTGAAGTCACTAGAAAGGACTAAATCAGGAAGGGTATGTCTACACTGCAAAGTTAATTTGAAATAAGAGCCATTATTTCGAATTAACTTTAATAGCGTCTATACATGCAAACCACTATTTCGAAATTAATTCGAAATAGCGGAGCACTTAATTTGAATTTGGTAAACCTCATTCTATGAGGAGTAATGCCAAATTTGAAACAGCTATTTTGAATTAAGTGCTGTGTAGACATTTAATTTGAAATAGGGGGCCTCCAGCCCTTCCCAGGGAGCTCTGGTGGCCACTCTGGGCACAACCAGGAAAACTTACTCTCCTCCCCCCCAGCCTCGGAGCCATTAAAGGGGTAGACTCTGGCCACAGTGCCTGTTCCAGCTCTAAGCCTGCCAGCCCAGAGCCAACAGTGGCCACCCGGGCCCCTGACCCAGTGGCCCCAAAACATGAGCCAGCAAGCCACTGGCAGCCAGTCCCCCACCGCTCCCCAGGAGCAGTCTGCCAGCTCCCAGGAGCCGGACAGGGGCTGGAGAAGGCGGGCGCCTTCCTGGTCCAGGGTGGAGATCATGGACCTTATTCAGGTTTGGGGGGGATGCCCCCAACGTCCATGATCTCCACACTAGATGGAGGAATGCAACCGTCTATGGCAGGATAGCTGCCAGCCTGGCCACCAAAGGCCACATGCAAACCCAGAAGCAGGTCTGCATGAAAATCAAGTTGGTCCAGCGAGACCCCCAACCCTGGGCCCTGAGCTTCCCCTTCCCCTTCTTCCCCTTGCTTCCCCCTTCCAGCTCCCTCCTCCCAGGTTTCCCCCTCCCCTCTCCCACCCTCTCTCTTCCCCTCTCCCTCCTCCTTTTCCCAGTCTCCCCAGAGGTTCATTCCCCCCCCCCCCGTTTTGTTCAATAAACCCAGTTTCTATTTCTGAACATACGTGTCTTTTATTTGACATCAGGAAAGGGGCTAGGGAAGGATAAGTGGAAGTATGTGAGGGAGGAATGGGGCACGACCCCCGGTGGGGAGGACCAGGGTGGCTCTGAGGGCTCCTCGGGGTGGACGCTCTCCCGCAGGGCCTCCTGGATCCTGAGAGCCCCCCGATGGACTCCCCGGATGGCAGACTACAGCAAGTGCAGCTGGGCTGATGGCAACGACCCCATGAGATGCACCGGCGTGCCCAGGGGCAGCTCTGGCTCCATGTGGCCGAGTGCTGTGGTGTCCCGCGTGCACTCAGGGAACTCCAAGACAGGACTGCTTTGCTGTCCCTCATCAAGGTAGATAAGCAAGTGGGGAACCCTGAGAACTGTCTGTCCGGGGTGGGGGTAGGGTCCCTTTAAGCATGGAGCTCAGTTAGCTTCAGGCAGCAGCCCCACACACTAAGTCCTAACCTGATGCCCTGCTGGCACTGGTTCCAGCCAGCCTTAACTTCGGTTTAGGGTCCACTCAGTATGGACACACTATTTTGAAATAGCAAAACGCTATTTCAAAATAGTTTTTGTGTGTTAATTCAAATTAGCTTAATTCAAATTAACTATTTCAAATTAAGTTAATTCGAAATAGCGCTGTAGTGTAGACATACCTGAATTCCCAAACTGGGGGCATGGAAGAACATTAGAGTGGCATGCATCAGGGACAAAGAACCCCCATGAGGGGCAAAGAAGGAGTGTCATGTTTCCAGTTCTGCTCTATGCCTAGCCTCGCTCCTCACTCAGCTCCCATTCAGGCCCCAGTCTGGCTTTGCTTCCAGGTCCAGACTAACCTCTAAGTGGGGAGGGAGAAGAGGGAGCACTATGTTTCCAGCCCAGCTCTACCCCCAGGCCCAGCTCCATTGCTAGGAAACCTTTGCTGTGCAGTGATGGAGAGGAGGTGTGGATAGATTCCATTACTGATAAGGGGCGAGGAGCAAGACTGAAAAAGTCTGGACACTGTTGCTTTAAATTCAGAGGGCTCTGCCACGTACCATAAGCAAAATGAATACTCTTTACGAGTTTATTGAAAAGTTCCACAAGGAGAATTTCATGATCCTCACCCTTTGTTTTCTCCTGTGGATTTTTCTGTTGAAAGGGTAAATTAAACCTATGCCTCTATACTAACTAAAGGAGGGTATGTGTACACTAGCCCCCTTGTTCGAACTAGGGAGGCTAATGTAGGCATTCGAAGTTGCAAATGAAGTCCGGGATTTAAATATCCCGGGCTTCATTTGCATCTTCCTAGGCGCCGCCATTTTTAAATCCCCCTTAGTCCGAACTCCGTGCCCGCGGCTACTCGAGGCACGGAGTAGGTAGTTCTAATTAGGATTTCTAATTCCAACTACCGGTGCACCTCGTTCCACAAGGAGTAATGGTAGTTCGAATTAGAGATCCTAATTCGAACTACCTACTCCGTGCCGCGTGTGCACGGAGTTCGGACTAAGATTTAAAATGGCGGCGCCAGATGCAAATGAAGCCGGGATATTTAAATCCCGGGCTTCATTTACAACTTCTAATGCCTACATTAGCCTCCCCAGTTCGAACTAGGGGGCTAGTGTAGACATACCCTTACAGACTAACAAAAATATATGGTTGGTGGCTCATACTGTTCCTATTAGTCAGTGTTTCTATGAGACACTAGAATAAAAATTCAAACAGAACAGGTAGGTTTGTTTTCACTTTTAGGGGTAATTTTCATAGGTATATTCCAGCCAGATAGTCATGTCATCCAAAGATTATGTTCTTATAGATAGAATGTAATTAAACAGAACACAAAAAATAAGCTGTTTAAAATTGTCAAGTTTCACTGAAGTAAGTAGGATTAGCAGAGATATTTGTATAATAAAAATGTAACAAATCTTATCTTCAGAGTGATTTCAAATAGCTTACATCTCCACTCATAGCCACCAAAGCAACTAGAGAATTACCATTTCTGTGAGTGAAATTAGAAGACATTACACACCCAATTTTTTACACTTATAGGATGAGTGCTAATACTAAGCTAATTAAATGGTTGAGTCAAGAACACTTTCAAAAGGTTAACAGTTAGTAATTTTGCAATGTATTAAACTCAGGAAGAACAAGTCTTTTACACCCAGTTCTCACAAAAACAAAGCCAAAATCTGTTGCCAGGAAAACTTTGCCAGGTGATTAAAACTGGGTAGGAAATGCTTAGTTCCATGCATTGTAAGGCTATAGAGTGTTAGATTATCACAATCCTAGTTAATCATGTCATTCTTGTAACCCGGTTAGTGGGTACCATTGAAAATGTGCTTTTAAACATAGCAGTTAAATAAAATAAACTTTGACTATGGCTATATTAGGCTATGTCTACACAGCAGTGTTATAGCCTGTGTAGACTATAACATATTATTCCGACTGACATTATTGCAGAATAACATAGTTCACGTCTACACTACAAGTAGTTATTTTGACAATGTTGAAATTCTCAAATGTCGAGCTGGAGGACTTCTTACTTCAACTCCTGTAACCCTCATTTTACAAGGAGTAAGGGAAGTCGGAGGAAGAGTGTGCTCTCAGGCTATGTCTAAACTACACCCCTCATTTCACGAGGCATAACGGCGCGGTTGACAAAGGCTTCCCTTGTCGACCGCGGTGCATCCAGACTGCCCCGCTGTGCCGCCAAACAGCTGATCGGCACAGTGTGGTGGCCATTTTGATGTAAATGAAGCAGCGATTATTTAAATCACCGCTTCATTTTCCTATGTCTAGTAAACTCATCTACATGGCTCCATCGACGGAGCCACCATGTAGTCTAGACATACCCTTAGAGACTAACAGAAATATATAGCATCATAAGCTTTTGTGGGTAAAACCTGGTGAAGTGGGTTTTACCCATGAAAGCTCATGACACTATATATTTTCATTAGGCTCTAAGGTGACGCAGGACTATTTGTTTTTAAAGTTACAGACTAACATGGCTACCCCTCTGAGACTGTTGACTTTCTTACAGAATCATTTATAATTATTACTATTATTAGAAGTAATTATGTACACTCCCAAAGGTGCTGGAATGGATTAGGTTATATTGAAATGGGTGCTATACAAGTATTATCACTTTTCTGTCCCTACCCTGTGTCTAAAGGGCACAAAAGAGATAGTGAGTTGCAGATGTTATTCACAAGAACTCAGTTTCAGCTTGAAGTATAAGCTTGATTTAGAGAAAGAAAAGGAGGAAAAGGAAAAAAGGAACACGTACAACTTGTCACCTGTCTAGCCACGGTCAACAAGATGCGTTTTGTAGGCATCATAACAGAGGTAAGTCTTACAGGAGAGTTTGAACAAACATCGTGTAAAAACTGTATGGTTATTATTGGGGAGTTTTCCCTGTGCATAAGGGGCAGTATGGAGCAACAGGAAGATGTTCTTAAATGAGCAGAGAAATGGGCTGGGAACATTGCCAGAGTATAGTTCGGGGTCAATGTCATGATCCATTAGTACGTCAGATGTTACTACAGGTTAGACCTCCCAAAACTGGAATTCTCTGGTCTGGCAATGTCTGTGGTTCGACAAGACAACAGATGTTCCTTGATCAGAGAACACTGGTAGCTTAGTGGCATGAGGGCAATCCAGGAGGGGCCAGGCTGAAGCAGCAGGACAGGACAGGGGCTGGGGCTGGCAGCAACCTGCAGCAGTGGGGCTGGAGCTGGCAGTAGCCCCCCTGGCAGCGCCCAACGTCCTGCAACACTGGGACTGGGTGGCAGCAGCCCCCCGCAGCACTAAATCAGGCTAACAACAGCCCATGGCAGTGCAGGGTTCAGGCCTTCAAGCCCCAGGCAGCTTGTGGAAGCGGAGGCAAAGCTTGCGGGCTGCTGTGGGGCATGAGCCTGCGCTCTCGGCAGCCAGCGGCAGTGGGACCGGGGCTGGCGGCGGCCTAGCAACACACAGCAGCGTGGGGCTGGAGCTCTGAACAGCCCGCAGAAGCAGGGCCAAAGCTCATAGGCTGCCACAGGGCTGGGACCTGATCCTGAGCACTCGGCAGTGCCTGCCAGCCTGACCAGAGCCAGAGCCAGCCTCTGGTAGCCTGTGGCAGTGCGGACTGCTGGAGCCCAGCAGGCAGTCCAGCTGGAGCAGCAGCAGTGGGGCCAGCTCCCAAGCCAGCAGCCCGGCAGGGGCTGGAGATAGTCCCCTGTTCTTCCCCATGTCCCTCAGCTGGCAGAGTTGGCAGCTGGGAGCTATGTCAGGAAGCCTTCTCTAGCCCGACAATTCCCTGGTTCGGGACTGGTCAGGTCCTGAGGGTGCCAGATAAGGGATGTCCAACCTGTAAAACGTTATTAGGAGATAGTGATTTCTTAAGGGGTTACTGTCCCCTCTCATGTCTTTATGCATATGCATGAAATCAGTTAGTTCGTGGACCTATACTCATAATGGACACAAGCTGTCCCACCCATGTGATTTTATCACTAATGGGAGACATTTTATCAGGTACAAATCCCAAGCCTAAAACCACTTTAAGCAGTAGGTCACTGATTCCCTCTTGCTCAAAGCACACCTTTGTAGCTGGGTGCAGTAAAGTCAGGGGTATTGTTAGTTTCCTGTCTGAGGTGCCTCAGATACTCTACCGCAAACTTTTCTGGGCCTGATATTACCCCTACCCAGGCCAAGTTTCTCTCACACAGAGAACAGAGGAGTCTTTGACAGTCCATTTAACTCATACATGTCCCAAAATACACTTGAATGACATATCTCATATTTCCACTCCAACATCATCTGCAATATTATACTTCCCTTCAATCCTTGCCAGTTCTTTTATCGCAACAGCCACCTCAAGCCTTCCAGCTAGGGTTCTTCACAACCTCCTATGCACCTGCCTGGAAAAGATCAGCAGACTACCCCTAGTCTCTTAACCCTCAGCCCTCTTCAGCCTCAAAGCCCTGATACTCTGACTCAGGAAGGTAGGCCCCCCCATTGGTCTCCTAGCCTTCCCCACAGACCTCATCAGTTACAGCTGTTTTCCTCTCATTTATTAGCCCCAGCTGCACTTAGTCCTTTTCTTCAGGTCAACCTGGGATGTGCCTGGGCTGGCAGGGCCGGCTTTAGGAAGTGCGGGGCCCAATTCGAACAATTTCGATGGGGCCCCACAGCACCGCAGCAATTTTCATTGAGCAAAAAAAAAAAAAAGCACACAAAAGTTTCAATGTGGGGGGGGGGGCAGAATTTTTTTGGTTGAGCAAAAAAAAAAAGGCCTGTGCTCAACTCACACAGGCAGCCGTCGCACTCCTACTCTGGGGCCAACGCCCCCTCCCACAGCACGCCCAGCACACTTCCAGGTTCAGGGCGTGGGGCCCCTTTAGGTGCAGGGCCCGATTCAGGGGAATCGGGCAAATTGGCCTAAGGCCGGCCCTGTGGGTTGGCATAGGGAAACTGAATCCACCAGTTTCATTTACAGCAGCAAGCCACCCTAACAATGGTGGGTACATGTACATTTTGAGTTGTAAGAACCTTTTACAATAAAACCCCAAATATGAAATTGTTAGTTTGGGATTATTTGAAACTCTTTGAGCCCTAACCCTTGCCAAGATTGAAAGCAGAAAAGCAGGGCTAAGACATTTAATTATTCAAAAATTAACGTAAAGTTTCCATATTATGACTTGTGACAGTTGTTCACATGGTAGATCAGGATCCAATTAATTTACGTGATCTATATACAACACAATTAACTTAACTGAACATCTACAAGTTTCATTTTTGACTTTCACATTGAATTAAAATAAAATATAGAGCAAAATGTAAAGGATTGTGACACCTCACAGACTAAACCAACAAATAAGAGTAACTTGAATCTGAGCTGAGTGAATAATTCTAGCAGGTCATTTTGTGATTTTATTGCCACTTTCTCTTTGTGAATTGTCCACAAACAAATTTTGATTTTATGGAATTTGTCAAAAATTCAAGACACCAGCTGAATTATTTCTGCAAATAATTCTTGTAGCCCAGTGCAAGCTGTGACTATTCTATATTGGACAATTATGATTTCTGTCCAGACAAAATAGCTTACACTACGGATCCGTTCCCCACCATATTTATAGTACAATTAATTATTATTCATATTTAAACTTGCTTTCTACTAATGTTTTGCAATATTCTTTTAAAAGTTGCAGTTTAAATTAACATTATTGCTGCTCACAATCTTTTTTGGAATAACCCTATAAATGCAAAAAGGGCACAAAGTTTAAACATATTCTCAGAAGATTTATCTTCAATATTTACCTACCTTTATCACTCAATTTAGTTTTAGGGAGGGGGAGAATTTTCACCTTAGTTTTAGTAAACCTTAATATTGTCATAACACATAGTTAAACATAAGCCTGGACAGAAAGGAAGTTTTAAGGCAAGCGTAGGCATGTCTTAGTGTCACATTTTCTGGTTACAAATGAACCAGGGTTTAACTTTCCTCCTCTTCCCATATCATTACACTAAAAAAAAAGGGCAAATTTATTTCTGGTCCTCTGACAGTATATCATTTATTTGACAATTAGCAAAGGGTTTTAGTGCATCTTAACCAGTCCTTCTGGCAAAGATATCTTCAAACAATGAAACAGAAGTGTAGGAGTGTTGTGTAGGTGGAGAAGCACAACAGAAGGGCTGCAGATCAGCATGCTATTGGGCAGAAATGAGAAGAGAAAAGCTTCTTCACTCCAGATTACCAAACAGAAAAAATGGTAACATGACCTTTAAGCAGGGGTGGATTAAGACATACTGAGGTCCTAAGCTATATCAAGTTTAAGAGGCCCCATAGAATAATACACATTTTTTGGTAATGCTAACAGAAAGGACAATGAAACTAAAAATAATAAAATTTTATATTTGCATATATACTGGTACATAGGCAAGGCTGCAACTAAATATTAGTGTGTATCTATATCTATATCTATATCTATATCTATATCTATATCTATATCTATCTCTAATTTGGAGACCTCTCATAATGTGAAGTCCTAAAGTGTAGTTTACTTAGCTTGTGCATAAATCCAGCATTGTCTTTAAGGCTGGTATGAACTAGAGCCATCAACAGAGGAAAACTAGTTCACATTCTGACCTGTCCTTTCTTCTCACTAAATGGAGAACCTGTTAATCCATTCAGAGGAAAAATCAAAAAGTTTGCCAATAATAGGCTCTCTCCTTACCACAGAGAAATTTATGATTAAATTCATTGTTCCACTACAAAAAGTCTGCACCTGGTATTCTCTCTAAAAATGGTCATAGAGGAGCCCAAAGTCCTTCAGAGAACATGCCTAGTGCATGAGGCCTCTCCGGCAGAAGCTCACAATGCTAGGGACCTTCCAGAGGTAGGCAAGAGCATAAATAGGGTGGCCAGCATCTCAAGTGTTCTTCAGCTTCCACAAGGCCTGGTATCTGCATGGCAACCAAGGTACATATTAGAGTAGCCCTAGCCCATGGGGGACAGGGGAGGGGAAGAGAAGCAGGTCCAAGAAGCCCTGGAAGCAGGGACAAGTTAACTTCTACATCTTAACTTCTCCACTGACCCTGCTGTCAGTAAAGTGATAGATATTTCTCTTTCTCCCAGCAAACGGAGTCTGCTGACTTAGCCTACCTTTCCTTTGTTCTAGAAAAGCTAGGATGGTGGTTTTTTTGCCAGATGGCTGCAGTCCTTGGTCTGGTGAACCTACAGCTTCCCAGACCTGTGACTATCATGTAACATTTTTCTAAAGCAAGTCAATCAGCCATACCACCATAATTTGAATTCCTTCCTTTCTGAGCGCTAGATATGGGTGAAAACCTCATGAAGTTTTCAAATCTGGATCCTAGTGTATTTGTAGTAATTATAGGAGCAGGTGGATGTTTAGATTACCCCTGCCCTAAAAATCCAATAGAAAATGAGCAATTTACATTTTTCACTTTTGTTTTTTAAAAAGATCAAAATTTTTCCAAGCAAAATTAAAATTCTGTTTTTATAATGTTTTGATTAACATTTATTGGCCATTTGATTAACATTCTCCTCAGTTTGCAATCTGACCTTCCTCACTAGAAAAGCGCCTAGTGGAAAAAAAAGACTAAATATGAGAGAAATTGGAAAATTAACTATTCTCCATCTCCTTCCCACATCCCAAACTCTTTTTTCCTACTGAAAAGTCAGAGGAAAATATTTTAGAAGGTGAGAGAAAGAAGAAGAATACTTTTTCCTTTTTTAAAACTTACTTTTCTAATGGGGAAGAAAGTGTGCTTCTTAGTCATATTTATACAAAAAGTATACTTCTTGCTCATATTTATATTTTCATTCCATTCTCCCTCTTCTCAGTGCAGAGGAAAATAAGTAGGGTTTTTTAAAGAAGAGTGTGCATGCACAAGAGAAATTCAACATTTTCCCATTATTTCTAAATGAAGTATTTTCAAAGTAAAAAATATAATCAAACATTTAAAAAAATTATTTGCTAAAACTCCATTTTGACTCCAATTATTTTGAAAACATTTCCATTAATTGAATCATTTCACCTAATTGTTTTCCTTAAATAGTATATTTCTATAATAAAAATTAAAATGATATACTTTACACTTTTAAAATCATCAACTGCTTTTCTGTATTCTTAATTATATGCTTTAAGAGTAGCAGTGCTAAACTACACCAGTCTGTAAAGGGGGGAAAAACCCCAGGCATTTCAAGAAGCTTTTTGTTAGTTTCCATCTTAACTGGAACTTTATAATTAACTCAAATTATTTTGAAAGGGAATGAGTTCACAAACTTCAATAATATTTTAAGGGCAAATTTTAAAACTAGTACAGAGGATTTTAGCAGTGGGAGTCCTGTTAATGGGAATCATTACACACAACATTCTGAATATTCAGGGGTTAAAGTTGAAACTTCCATTACAGGCACTTTATCACAGAAATATATTTGTTGTTTACCCAAAGATGCCAGCTTTACCTTACACGTAAGCACATTATTTTTAAAAAATCACATTTCTTCTTTATTTTTTGGTTAAGTTTCTTTTTATTTTCTAGAAACCACTTCTACGTTACTAGGCTAGTATTGAAACGTGATTTAACAATTTTTATTGCAACTTCTAATGCTCAAGGCAAATACAATTCTAATACTTCCCTGTACTTTTTGTTTAATTACAGATGTTGTGTGTACAACACAGTAATAATCAATTTACAGATTGCCTTTAGCGTCTTCCTGTGTTCTGATCGAAATCAACCAGTTAGTCACTAGGCATAATGTCACCCTGTTCTTCCTTTCATACACTTGACCTTTAGACTTCCCAGTAAACAGAGGAAGGCCAATTCCTACCCATATCTTGGCAACAGAGATTTTCCTGCAGTATACACACATTTATTCAACAGAAGTTGCAGCCCAATTGACGTCCATCTGAGTTGGAGGTTTCCTTCCTCTCCTACTAGGTTAGGAAATATATATAAATGTGGGCCAGTCCAGTAATTAGTTGAGAGAGAGGAAATTTTAAAGAGGAAAACCTTATACTGGATGAATGTTTTGAGTTACAGCTAAATTTTGAGAGGCTGTTCTGTTGCATTCATCTTTTATATTGCTCCATTCAAAAGTGGATTGTCACAAAAAGAAACAGTATTCATAATCTGAACTAAATAACTTGCTAACTTGACTGGTATTGTTCCCCCCACCCCCATTTTGCATAGCATATAGGCTGAATATACAAAAAGAGAAAATATATGGAGGAGACAGGAGTAATGAAAGAATTTTACTTTGGTCTAATCTGGAAAAATGCTTATTAAGGACTGGATCCAATGCTCATTGAAACTGACAGCTTTCTTTGATAGGATAACAAGCCTTGTGGATAAGGGGGAAGTGGTAGACATGGTATACTTAGACTTTAGGAAAGCATTTGATATGGTCTTGCATGACCTTCTTATCAATAAACTAGGGAAATACAACCTAGATTGGGCTACTATAAGGTGGATGCATACCTGGCTGGATAACTGTTCTCAGAGAGTAGTTATTACTAAGAACATAAGAACGGCCGTACTGGGTCAGACCAAAGGTCCATCTAGCCCAGTATCCTGTCTGCCAACAGTGGCCAATACCAGATGCTCCAGAGGAAGGGAACACAACAAGTAATCCCAACAAGTAATCTCTCTCCTGTCATCCATTTTCAGACAAACAGGCCAGGGACACCATTCCTACCCATCCTGGCTAATAGCCATTGATGGACCTAACCTCCATGAATTGATCTAGCTCTTTTTTGAACCCTGTTAAAGTCCTAGCCTTCACCACATCCTCTGGCAAAGAGTTCCAGAGGTTGACTGTGTGCTGAGTGAAGAAAAACTTCCTTTTGTTTGTTTTAAACTTGCTGCCTATTAATTTCATTTGGTGACCCCTAGTTCTTATATTGTGGGAATGGTTCACAGTCATGTTGGAAGGGCATAACAAATGGAGCTCCACAGGGATCAGTTTTGGGACCAGTTCTGTCTTGGGCAGTGTGTCTTGCCCCCAGCTCCGCCCCCTCTTCTGAAGCTCCGCACCCCACAGGATCCAAGCCTCTCCCCACCCCAGCATGGGGATGCAGGACAGCACACTGCCCTCCCCCCCAGCACAGGGAGGGCAGGTGATGCATGGCCCTAGCCTCACTGGCCTTAGAGCACAGGGAGGACAGATATTTGGGAGCAGCAACTCTCTGCTCCCAGTATGCCTACAGTAGGTGTTCTGGGGGTGGAGTGTGGGCGGGGCCAATCTGGCAGTTTGGTAAGGCAATGCCTTCCACTGCCTAGCATTCCAGTCCCCCATGGGTTCTGTTCAATATCTTCATTGGGGGTATGTCTACATTAGCTCGTTAATTCGAGCTAGGTAGGCAAATCAGGCAACCGGAGTTGCAAATGAAGCCCGGGATTTAAATATCCTGGGTTTTATTTGCATGTTCCCGTCCGGCCGCCATTTTTAAATCCTCTTAGTTCGAATGAACTGCCCGCGGCTAGATGCGGCAGTTCAAAGTTAATCCCGAACTAAGTCCTTAGTTTGGATTAACTGTTACTCCTCGTGGAATGAGGAGTAACGGTAGTTCAAATTAGGATCTTTAATTCAAACTACCTACTCCGTGCCGCGTGTAGCCGCGGGCACGGAGTTCAGACTAAGGGGGATTTAAAAATGGCGGCGCCCGGGAAGATGCAAATGAAGCCCGGGATATTTAAATCCCGGGCTTCATTTGCAACTCCACTTGCCCTCATTACCCTACCTAGCTCGAACTAAGAACTAGTGTAGACGTATACCCTTAGGGTGTGTCTAAACTGCATCATTATTTCGATAGCTAGCATTATTTTGAAATAACAATGTGAGGGTCTACACAGCCATTCTGTTATTTCGAAATAATTTTGAAATAATGGACAGCTTATTCCAAAATGTGTAAACCTCATTCTATGAGGAATAACACCTACTCCGAAATAGCTATTTCGAAATAAGGCGTGTGTAGACTCTCCACTGCTGCTATTTTGAAATAGCCCCTCACCAGGGCCATTCTAAGTTATTCCTCCCCAGTGCTTCCTGGGGCTCTAAATCGAGATAGCACGTCTACATTAGGGAAGCCTGCCTGCAGTGTAGACATGCTATTTCAAAATAAGCTATTTTGGAATAAAAATTATAATAGCTTATTTCAAAATAAACATGCAATGTAGACATACCCTTACAGACTAACATGGCTATCCCTCTGAAATGTTCAATTTTCTGTTCTGAATCAGGCAAAGACAGGACCAGGATGTGGAATCTCCATCACAGCAGATTTTTAAAAGCAGGGTAGACAAACACCCATCAGTGATGGTTTAGGTGGTGCTTGGTCCTGTGATAAGTGCAGGGGACTGGACTTGATGACCTCTCTGGGGTCTTTCCAGTTCTGTGATTCTGTGACTTGAACTTAGGTCTCCTGCTGTAACAACAGAGCTATTGGCTGGATGCCTTTGTTTTCGTCTTTTGTGTGTGTGTGTGTGTGTGTGTGTGTGTAAAAATTTTAAAAAGGTGTCTAAACACTCAAATTTTTGTGAAAATGTATTCTTGTTTTCTGGCTAGACCTAATTATAAACAGACAGGTCTTTTACAGTTCTAACTGAAAGGAATCTATCATTTTATTCTAAGATGTTTGCCTTAGAGTAAGAGAACTTTTGGATTACATTATCATATTGCTATTTTGAAATTTATACAATAATTTACTAACTGGAAAATACCTCAATTCTCTTGTTGATTGTTAACATTGATGCATGAGCAAGATATTTTACAAATTGTAGATGCTGACCTCTGGAAAGCATCTGTTTAAAGTTCATCATCCAAAATCAGATAAATGATCAGGTTTTTTGCAAACAATTTCCTGAGGTTTAAATCAACTATACTCACACATCCAAGCACAGTAACAGAGATGCTTTCCTTCTGCTTTGCTCATGTTTTTCTTATTTGTACATTGATCTGCTCAACAGAAAGGAAATTGTATCCTATGTGTGACCTCAGAGCTTAGACAAGTTATTTATTTCCCTTCCAATATGAAGATTAAGACTTCCATACAAATAGATCCACTTATAGTGCATCTTAGTGTGTTTTGGTGCTAATGCTAATCTCAATCATTCCTGTATGTATCAAGTAATATTTATAAAAGTCAGATGAGAAGTCAATGATTGTTAGTATGCTAGGGACGGCTTACTGCTTTTTTCCTAGTTGTTCCTTACTTTACGGTAACTATGGCTGCTTGAGATGTGTTGTCCATATGTATTCTACTCTAGGTGCACAGGCACCATATGCATGCAAGATTAGACTCTTTTGGCCAGGAGTATCTGCTGGGGCTGTGTGTGAGCTCTAAGTGCCCTCATGCCTCCTTACCTCTATGAGGGCATAAAGGGTTGAGTAGGGTCATACCTCTCCCACAATTCCCTCACCAATACAGAATACAGGTATTGTAGTACCCCATGGTAAATAGGAAAGGGTGTGATTGTGGAATGCATATGGAAAATACATCAAAGAACCACTGTTACCATAAGGCAAGTGACCTTGGTTTCTTCTTTAAGCACTCATCCATATGTATTTCACTTTTGGAGTCTCACAAGTAGTGCCCTGAAGAAAAGGAAATGGGTGCTTGGAGCCCTCTTAAATAAAAATGAGAGTATAGTTCTGCCAAAACATCAGATTTGGGCGCTTCCTCCATCCAAGAGTACTGTATAGTCAATTTAACTCTGGTTCATAGATAATTCATGAGAATTCCTGTGAGGTATTTCTAAAAGATGCTGCAAAAGTAGCTTGTGTTCTAGTGATGTGAACTCTGTCCTGACACAGAAATTCTAGTCATCCTAATTGGTGCCATAGTTTGATACAATTGGATACTCATTTACATTGTGTTGGTGACAACATTGTTTATCCCTTCATTTTTTCAGCAAAAGCAACAAATTATCGTGCTGAGACCTTGAAGGTATGTCTACCTGTAGTTAGACACTTCTGACTGGTCCACACCATCTAACTCAGGTCAAGGGCTGTTTAATTGCAGTGTGTATTTTGAGGCTAGGGCTGCAGCCCTAGTTCTGGGACCTTCCCACCTCTCAGAGTCTTAAAATCCAAGCTCCAGAAATTTGCAATTAAATGGCCCATTAGCCTGAGTCAGCTGTGGGCTTTTAATTGCATTGTAGATGTACTCCAAGGGTACAGCACAGTTATTTCAAAATATCTGATGTTATTTCAAAATAACAATGCGAGTGTCTACACAGCAATTCTGTTATGTCAAAATAATTTTGAAATAATGGATGGCTTATTCTGACTTCTGTAAGACTCATTTAATGAGGAATAACACCTATTCTGAAATAGCTATTTTGGAATAGCAGTAGTGTGGATGATCCACTGCTGCTATTTCGAAATAGCTCCTCTCCAAGGCCATTCAAAGTAATTACTCCCCTGTGCCTCCTGGGGCTCTAAATCGAGGTAGCACATCCACATTAGGGAAGCCTGTCTTGGACTAATTTTTAGGCTTCCCTGCAGTGTAGACGCGCTATTTTGAAATAAGCTATTTCGGTATAACTATTCCGGAATAGCTTATTTCGAAATAAGTATGCAGTGTAGACGTACCCTAATTGACTTAGTTACATTCAGATAATGTAAGAAGAATACAAAATCATCAAATGTGTGAAGCACACCTTCCCTTACAAAGAATGGGCTTAGGGAAAGTACTAGTGAAAATGTGTCTTAATTTAGGTGAAAATCTTACCTGATTTTAGAAAAATGTATCCTGACTTTGTCCATACAGTAGGTAGCAGACCTTCTATGAATGCCTGTAATCTCCCTCTCTTCTGGACTGAAGTAACTGCTGAGAAAGCAGTCCTCTTACAGTGATATAGCAGAGAGCATGAGGCTCAAATTAGGGACTGTCATAGAGAGCTGCCACTGCTTCCTGGATCCAAATGTGTCCCGCCACATCAAATCTCAGGTAACGAGGTTTATTCTTTTATAATATAAAGGTTAACAAAGTCACAACTCAATACCTGGCCTCATAGAGGTCTTTAGCAGTTTCCTCACCCCCACCAGCTCTGCTCCCATCCTGGAGCAGCAGTGATGGGTTTTCTACCTTGAGCCACTGACCCCTTTGCTCTATGGACCTCCACTCCAGCCCTCCCTGGCAGGGGCTTAACCTGTCTCAGTCTTTTTTCCTCCCAGCTACCTACCAGTAGCCATTTATTAGCCCAGGTATAGCCCAGCCCTCTTGAATTAGCTGTCTGAGGAACACTGGTGCCAGACCATGAAGCTAGGCTCAGTCTATCCATAGAGAATCCATGATAGGAACCCATTAGTCTCACCAGGACAACATGAGGACTCAGGGGAAGAGAGAAGGAAGTAATTTCCCATACAGTAAAAATTAATGCATTAGACCTTTAAGAAATTTAACCACTATATGATGTCAGACTCTAGCATTACCCTGTGGAGTTAGTGGTATTCTGATAGAGCTGTCAGATGAACTTTAACATAATTTGTCTAAACATTCATAGCATCAGAAGGATGTGTGAAAACATATACATCATCCCAAACTAGATCCCAGGATATAAGGAATGTGTTTCCTTGGCAACCAGGGATCTGATATCTCCTGCAACAGGAGATCTGGTACTTTTTGTTCTCCTTGGCAAATAAGTCTATGTCACTTTTAATGGCCACTCTGACCATTTGTGGTTATACAAAAACTGTTCATTCAATTTGCCAACATATTTGCAATCCCAGTAGATGTAGAGAGCTATGATGCCAGATGTACCGGTTCTTTAGATGAACAGTTTTCTGACAGAGAGGGGAAGAAGAGGATCCCTCCTTGCCTGATTATTTAAAACATTACTGTAGTATTAATAGTGACTGAGAAGGGCAACTAAAGGTTCAGAAAAGGGCAACTAAAATGATTAGGGGTTTGGAACGGGTCCCAAGAGACTGGAACTTTTCAGCTTGGAAAAGAGAAGACTAAGGGGGAATATGATAGAGGTCTATAAAATCATAAATGGTTTGGAGAAGGTGAATAAAGAAAAGTTATTTACTTGTTCCCATAATATGAGAACTAGGGGCCACCAAATGAAACTAATGGGCAGCAGGCTTAAAACAAATAAAAGGAAGATCTTCTTCACACAGTGCATAGCTAAGCTGTGGAACTTCTTGCCTGAGGAGGTTGTGAAGGCTAGGACTATAGAGGTGTGTCTAAACTACACCCCCCTCTGCCGACAGAGGGATGTAGATTAGGCACATCGCTATTGCAAATAAAGTGGGGATTTAAATATCCCGTGCTTCATTTGAATAGAAATGGCCACTGTTTTTTGCCGCTGCCGCTTTTTGCCGCCGTGGCACTTTGCCGGCAAAAAGTGGCAGTCTAGACGGGGATCGGTCGACAAGGAAAGCCTTTTCTGACCGATTCGGTAAACCTCATTGCACGAGGCATATGGGATCGGTCGGAAAAGGCTTTCCTTGTCGACCGATCCCCGTCTAGACTGCCGCCTTTTGCCAGAAAAGTGCCAACTCGGCAAAAAGTGACGGCCATTTCTATTCAAATGAAGCGCGGGATATTTAAATCCCTGCTTCATTTGCAATAGTGATGTGCCTAATCTACATCCCTCTGTCGGCAGAGGGGTGTAGTTTAGACACACCCCTAACAGGGTTTAAAAGAGAACTAGATAAATTCATGGAGGTTAAGTCCATAAATGGCTATTAGCCAGTATGGGTAAGGAATGGTGTCCCTAGTTTCTGTTTGTCAGAGGATGGAAATGGATGGCAGGAGAGAGATCGCTTGATCATTACCTTTTTGATTCACTCCCTCTGGGACACCTGGCATTGGCCACTGTCGTCAGACAGGGTACTGGTCTGGATGGACCTTTGGACATTATGTTCTTATGTTCTTCTTATGACTGACTTTTCTTGACTTGAATTAAAGGAAGAAACATTTCATATGCAAAATGGATCACTGTGTTCCAATATACTGATGTACATGTATTTGAAAGTGGAAGGCAGCTTGGGTGAAAGTGGTCATGAAATCATAGAGTTCACAATTCTAAGGAAGGGTAAAAGGGAGAACAGCAAAATAGAGACAATGGATTTCAGGAAGGCATATTTTGGTAAGCTCAGAGAGCTGATAGGTAAGGTCCCATGGAATCGAGACTGAGGGGAAAAACAACTGAGGAGAGTTGGCAGTTTTTCAAAGGGACATTGTTAAGGGCTCAAAAGCAAGCTATTCCGATGTGTCGGAAAGATAGAAAATACGGCAAAAGACCGCCTTGGCTTAACCACGAGATCTTGCATGATCTAAAAATAAAAAAGGAGTCATATGAAAAATGGAAAGTAGGACAAAATACAAAGGATGAATATAGGCAAACAGCACAGGAATGCAGGGGCAAGATTAGAAAGGCAAAGGCACAGAATGAGCTCAAACTAGCTACGGGAATAAAGGGAAACAAGAAGACTTTTTATAAATACATTAGAAGCAAGAGGAAGGCCAAGGAGAGGGTAGGCCCACTGGTCACTGAGGAGGGAGAAACAGTAACAGGAAACTTGGAAATGGCAGAGATGCTCAATGACTTCTTTGTTTCGGTCTTCACCGAGAAGTCTGTAGGAATGCCTAACATAGTGAATGCTAGTGGGAAGGGGGTAGTTTTAGAAGGTAAAATAAAAAGAACAAGTCAAAAATCACCTAGAAAAGTTAGATGCCTGCAAGTCACCAGGGCCTGATGAAATGCATCCTAGAATACTCAAGGAGCTGATAGAGGAGGTATCTGAGCCTCTAGCTATCATCTTTGGAAAATCATGGGAGACAGGAGAGATTCCAGAAGACTGGAAAAGGGCAAATATAGTGCCCATTTATAAAAAGGGAAATAAGAACAACCCAGGAAACTACAGACCAGTTAGTTTAACTTCTGTGCCAGGGAAGATAATGGAGCAAGTAATTAAGGAAATCATCTGTAAACACTTGGAATGTGGCAAGGTGATAGGGAATAGCCAGCATGGATTTGTAAAGAACAAATCATGTCAAACCAATCTGATAGCTTTCTTTGATAGGATAACGAGTCTTGTGGATAAGGGAGAAGGTGGATGTGGTATACCTAGACTTTAGTAAGGCGTTTGATACGGTCTCACATGATATTCTTATCAATAAACTAGGTAAATACAACTTAGATGGGGCTACTATAAGGTGGGTGCATAACTGGCTGGATAACCACTCAGAGAGTAGTTATTAATGGTTCACAATCCTGCTGGAAAGGCATAACAAGTGGGGTTCCAGAGGGTCTGTTTTGGGACCAGCTCTGTTCAATATCTTCATCAACGATTTAGATATTGGTATAGAAAGTACGCTTATTAAGTTTGCAGATGATACCAAGCTGGGAGGGGTTGCGACTAATCTGGAGGATAGGGCAATAATTCAAAATGACCTGGACAAATTGGAGAAATGGTCTGAGGTAAATAGGATGAAGTTTAATAAAGACAAATGCAAAGTGCTCCACTTAGGAAGGAACAATCAGTTTCATACATACAGAATGGGAAGCGACTGTCTGGGAAGGAGTATGGCAGAAAGGGATCTAGGGGTTATAGTGGACCACAAGTTGAATATGAGTCAGCAGTGTGATGCTGTTGCAAAGAAAGCAAACATGATTCTGGGATGCATTAATAGGTGTGTTGTGAGCAAGACACGAGAAGTCATTCTTCCGCTCTACTCTGCGCTGGTTAGGCCTCAGTTGGAGTATTGTGTCCAGTTCTGGGCACCGCACTTCAAGAAAGATGTGGAGAAATTGGAGAGGGTCCAGAGAAGAGCAACGAGAATGATTAAAGGTCTAGAGAACATGACCTATGAGGGAAGACTGAAGGAATTGGGTTTGTTTAGTTTAGAAAAGAGAAGATTGAGGGGGGACATGAAAGCAGTTTTTAGATATCTAAAAGGGTGTCATAAGGAGGAGGGAGAAAACTTGTTCATCTTGGCCTCTGAGGATAGAACAAGAAGCAATGGGCTTAAGCTGCAGCAAGGAGGTTTAGGTTGGACATTAGGAAAAAGTTCCTAACTGTCAGGGTAGTCAGACACTGGAATAAATTGCCCAGGGAGGTTGTGGAATCTCCATCTCTAGAGATATTTAAGAGTAGGTTAGATAAATGTCTATCAGGGATGGTCTAGACAGTATTTGGTCCTGCCATGAGGGCAGGGGACTGGACTCGATGACCTCTCGAGGTCCCTTCCAGTCCTAGTATTCTATGATTCTATGTAAGTCTCTTCACATGACCACAATAGCTCAGGGTGATTTAGGAGAAAGTAAACACATTTTTTGGTCAAACAAAACTATTTGGAAATTTGGGTATAATTCATTGCATAGTTTCAGCTGAATTTAAATGGAGAAAAACAAAATATGAAAAACTCAAAGTATTTTGTTAGAGACACAAGGTGGATGAACTCAGTATAAGGTTGAAAACTTATTTTTTCACCAATAGAAGTTGATCCAAAAAAGATATTACCTCACCCACCCTGTGTCTCCAGTATCTGGGGACAGGTCTACAAGTGCACTACATAAAACATTTAGTTGACATTTTAAAAATGAAATTATTTTGAAACATTTTATTTTGAAATTTGGCTACATTTAGCCAAAGAACCCTCAAAGGGTAGAAACACCCCAAAATAATACAAACCATTGTTCAATCTAAATGTCTGCATTTTGCCGAATGGGGAAAAACAGAATTATCATTGCAAATCAACCCAAAATGAAAGTGTTTTGCATTTTTTTGATTCAGTCACTTAACTGAAAAGTCCATTATAAGCCTTGCTATAGATCACAGTCTCTGGGTCTTATGATGATCCAAATGTGCTCCATATGCCAAGTTGGAACCATCTGTTACTATTACAAATGTGGTTGTGAGTCAAATTATAGAAAATGGCATAATCCTGCAAAATCGATATGGATTCCTCACTTCATGTAATGATAATAGGACTTCTTGTGGAATCTAAACTGTCATGTCTATGGGTTTTGTTTTGCTTGGGTTGATGGATTTCAAAACACCCTTGAAAACAACAGAGGTGAAGTCTAGCATATTGAGTTACAAGTATCCATAAGACTATGTTGCCTGGCACCCTAGATATGCCCTTAATGTCATCTGTAGGTTTCTCTGTTTTGTGAGAGCAAAACTGCTTCAAGGGAAGTATGCTCTTGCAGCTGTGGAGTCCCAGCTGAATAGTATATACCAGGCTGAATAGTATATACCAAGCCTGTGCTTTCCAAGCTTGTCTGTAAGCATCCACACTGCACCCCATACAGACCTTGTACCCATGCTGGCACATCCAGACTGTAATGCAACATGTGTTTTCTGCAGTATCTCTCAGGCTTCCTAGCACCTCTGTATACTCTAAGGTTTGGTTCATGGTATGTTGTGGGAGAATTTGTTTGTCCATCTCATGAAACTTGTCTGGGAGTGCTCATAGTCTGCCAACATAACTAGCATTTTGTATCTACACACTTCCTGCTTTGAAGGACAACCATAGCCTGGTTGATGTGCCTTTAGGACTTGTTCATTACTTGGCATTCCAAAATGCAATCTAGAGCAGTGAGAGGTTGTATCATCAGCTGCCCCATAACCTGGGGGCTTACAATGCTTCACTGTTGTAGCTCACAACCTGGGCTAGTCACAAACAGACTGCTAGCAGGTTACATACTGTATGGCTGTAGCTATACTCAGACTTAGTCCAGCAGCCCCTCAACAAACACACAAGCCACATTTTGCTTCCCCGCCTTGGTTACTACTTGCAAGTACTACGACTATATGACACCACCACACTCCCAATTCTCAAATTTACCAAAAATGTGTTTGTATTCACTGTCTAGTCTTCCCCTGGCCAGATCAGATAATAAAGGCCCAATAGCCCTGAAAGGAATTAATATGCAACAGTTTGCTACTTTAACTGCAGTTACCAAACAGCTCAGTTTTGATATACAGTTTTAATTTAGATTAAAAATAAAATAAGTGAGGTTTAAGTGAGTGCACAGATAAGGTATTTAAATAGAAATCGTTTAAAGAAAAATGATAAAATGCTAATAGCTAAAATGTAACAAGCTTGACTTTGATTCAAGATAAAATCCCTACTATATGTATATTACCAAACTTATGATCTCTTAGCACAACACTTCTCTAACTGGGTTGAAACCCCAAAGTGGGTTGCTCACAACCCTGTTTTAATGGAGTCACTAGGACTCGCTTAGACTCATTGGGCCCTGGGGAAGAAGCTAAAACACAAGTACCACCACTTAGGACTGAAGCCCAACTCCTACTTCCCAGGCCAAAGTTTAAGGGCTTCAGCAATGGGTAGTGGGGCTCAGATTAGCAATAGGTCTTGAGAGTCAATGACCCCTTCTGATATGTAGTAATTTTTAATTGTCAGAATGGAGTTGTGGTAAAATGATGTGTAGGAACCCTGTCTTAGCATTATGTAAGTCTAGCAACTATGCAAAAGTATATAGTATAATTGCCATTAAATTCTTTACAATTTAGTGTTTGCAATTAAATCATATTATCTCAGTATTTGTGGTTTTACCAATACTAAGGGAGTTACTAAATACAGGCAACAGCCAATCTACTTTTAAACATAAATTTATAAAGATTTTAATGGTGAGCACTGTAAAGAGAGGCCTTTATTTTTGTGAGTGTATCTTTAATGTATTTTTCACTCTTGAAACATTTGAAACCCAAACTTTTTATGCAAAATACTTCAATCCAGTGATTCTTAAACTTTTTGGCCTTCAGTCAATCCCACTCATTGCAAACCTTTCTGTGGACCACCAGCCAACCACCCATGATGACAAAATGCTTTCGCTTATCTCTAAATACCTTAAATGCTAAATCATCATATAAGGCTAGTGGAGCTATAACATAAGAGGGCATATATAATCATTAAAAAAGGAAATATTACTAATAAAAACCAAAATAATTAAACGGATTAAGCACTTTATCATGATACTTTACCAAACTTCATTTTAAATATAGTAAAATATTAATTTATCTCCAAAATAAAAGGTTTTACTTTTGTCTTTATTTATGGCAGGGATGGGAACCTTTTTTGGGCTATGGGGCTATTGATCCACAGAAAAATCATTTGGGGACTTTACAAAAGTGAGAGGAGCCCCCCCCCCAAAAAAACCCAACCCTAAACCCCCACTGATGTGATCACCACCTGAGACACCTCACTCTCTTGGTGCTCCAGTCCCATGGGAGGTGTGGGGGAAAGGTGGAAGGGAGGACCAAGGTTCAGGGCTTTCCACAGATCAGATTAACTCTTCTGGGGTCCCAAGGTTAGTAGATTTTGTGAGCCCCCCAGGCTCTTGGATGGAGCCAATAATGAGGGGTTCAGTGTGCAGGAGGGGGCTGCCAGGGAGCGGAATAAGGATGGGAGAGCATGAGGGTATAAGGGTGGAGGGGACTGGGTGGGAGTTTGGGTGCAGGAGAGAGTGAGGGGAGGGGAGTGCAGGAGCAAGGTAAGGTACAGCTTCTGGCCAGGAGGGAGGGTGAAGGAGCAAAGGCAGGTGCAGGATCTGGGCAGAGGGGAGGGGTGTTTACGAGGCTTTGCACCCTCCACCATTCCTAGGCACTGCGTCCTAGGCACCACCTTCCGCTGCTTCTATTGGCCACAATTCCAGCCAATGGAAGCAGTAGGGAAAGCCTCCAGGCAGCGTGTCCATGCACAACTGTTCCCTCAGTTGGAGGCAAGGGGAGTGGCAATGCATGGAGCTGCTTGCTCCTCAACAAGCCAGATCTAGCGACAAGGCTCAGGGCTTTCTTCTCTCCACCACCCCAGCGGGAAGCTAGTGCTGGTGTTCCAATTTGGGGGGTGGAGGGATGACGCAGGGCTAGAGTATCAGCATGGGCTCCACGCTGCAGGGAAATGGGGAGGGGCTGAGCCTCAAGCCACAGCCCACTTGCAAGGTGCCATGGACTGCAGTTTGAGGACCACAGCTTTAATCTCTAAAATCTATGAAATTCAAGTACAGATTTTCTAGAAATAATTCTATGCGCACAACATACTTAAAAATCCAGATTAGTATTTCTGCTATAGGGCATCTCAGAAGTACAGAAACATAGCACTGGGAAAGCTACTGCAGGTATTGGGAGGAATGAAAAATTAATTTTTGTCTCTTGCACTTCATTTAATACTCCTAGCTTAGTCAAGCCCTTGATTGTTCTAATACTAGCTGAAATCAAAGTTGCATATTTTTAAGACTAAGATCAAAGAATAAAAATGTTACACATTTATCCAGGGACTTTGCACTGGAGTGTACGAGGACAACAGCTAGTAAACACATATGCAATGAAAAAGGAAGATCATAACAACATGCAAATCATCGCTAGGTAGCTAACTTCCTTTGATACACCTTTTTTTTTAAAAATCATCCTGCATATAATCTTTAAAATTTGTGATGTTTTTCTTTAGTTCTTAATATTTTATCTCTGAATAAGCACCCCAGAAACTAAACTGAGCAGAAGGACCGTCTTCCTTTTCTCTACGAAGTACCATCCTTTTCAGTATTCTTGTATCTACCATTTTCTTAGATTTGTGTTCATACAGAGTAACATAGGGTTCTCAAAAATAAGGTTAGAGTTATGAGATGTACTGCATTCTTTTAAGTTCTGGGGTTTCAAGGAAGGGAGAGTGCAATTCAAACAGTGCCAAAAATTTAATGCAAAAATTGTTAAAAATGTCCTAGTATCATTTAGTTACATTTTAATCCCATGCAAAGCCATAAATGTCATAATGGCTAGATGTTGCTTGATCCTGCCTTGCCGACAGGGGACTGGACTTGATGATCTCTCGAGGTCCCTTACAATTCTAGTGTTATATGATTCTATGATTCTACTCTCTTGAGGCATAAAATCTCAGTTCTCTAGTCAGAAAATATTTTCTATGAAAAACCCTGAAGAAATAATTTCAACAGTGCAGTAAAAGTGAATTTTTAAAAAACTCTGGTTTTCTGTTCTTTGAAGAAAAACTCAAATGTAATCCATCCCAAAGAAAAATCAGTGTATTCAAAAAGGTATTTTGAAGAATATTTTTGCTATTTTTTCAGTTAGTTCTAACTTCAGCAGTATGTAAAAAAATATACAAATTATGTGAGTATTACATGGTTTTGTCATCAAAATTTCAAGCCTTGTATATGAAGTGTTAAACACACATAATTATTCAGTTTGGGGGGAAATTCTGCAATTTTACTATGGCTCCAAATGCAACAATTGAATCCTGAAGACTAAGTATTGTACTCTCATGAGACAAGCATCACTCACATAAACCTAAGTTTTCAGAACAAATAGTAATTTTCAATTCTTCATTTTGTGCATGTACAACAGCTGAAACAAGCCTATCAGAGATAAGAACTCAGTATTCTATGTGACAAGAGATGTTGGATTTCATTCCATGAGATGTTGGAAAAACATCCCACTGACAAAATCACCACCACATTTGGCACTCTTAGGCCTGGTCAACACTAGGGGTGTGTCTAAACTACATGGCTCCATGTAGACGGAGCCATGTAGATTAGGCAGGACGGCAAAGGGAAATGAAGCAACGATTTAAATAATCGCTGCTGCATTTAAATCAAAATGGCCACCGCGCTGCACCGATCAGCTGATTGTTGGCACAGCACGGCAGTCTAGACGGGGATCTGCTGACCCCAGAACCCTTTGTCGGCAAATCCTTTATGCCTCGTGAAACATAGCACCCTTCGGTGGCCATTTTGATTTAAATGAAGCGGCAATTATTTAAATTGCCATTTCATTTCCCTTTTTCGAGTACACTAATCTACATGGCTCTGTCGACGGAACCATGTAGTTTAGACGTATCCTTTGAGTTCAGGTAGAACTTAGTTGAATTAGATCTATTTTCTAAACAAGGAATCCATACCACCAAGCCCATTCCATCAACGTTAAGGGCTGTGTTTATTGCTTGTGTTGCAAAGGGAGAGGGTTTACAGGCAAGCACATTTAATGCAGAGGCAGCTCATTAAGAGCAATATGTATGACATTCATATCACTGTCTAGTGATTCACAAAGCTGTTTTTTAAAGTGTCTCATTTTCAGTGCCTCTCGCTGTGCTCTTCTTATTGCCTTGGTGTCTGGCTGCTCATAATTAGCGGCTAGATGCTCTGCCTTGACCCCCTACCCTGGCATAAAATTTTCCCTCTGCCTTTTACAGATATTATGGAGCATAAAGCAGGATGCCACAAAAATGAGAATGTTGCTTTCACTGACGTCTGCCATAGTAAAGACACTGCAAAACCTTCCCTTTAAACATCCAAAAGCACAGTCTACCACCAATCTGCACTTGCTCAGCCAGTAGTTGAACTGCTCCTTACTGCACTACAAGCTGTCTATATACGGCTTCATGAGCCAAGGGAGCAAGAGGTAGGCTGGGTCTCCAAGGATCACTATTGGCACTTCAATTCCTCCAATGTTAATTTTCTGGTCTGCGAAGAAAATTCTATCTTGCAGCTTTCTGAAGAGGCAGGAGTTCTTAAAGATGTGTCTGTCATGTGCCTTTCCTGACCATCCCACACTGATGTCAGTGAAACTGCCCTTGTGATCCACCAGCTCCTGCAGCACCATCAAGAAGTACCCCATCTGGCTTATGTACTCCTTGGCAAGGTGATCGGGTACCAATATAGGGATGTGTGTTCCATCTATCAGTCTACCACAATTAGGGACCTCCATCACGGCAGAGCCATCCACTATGTCCTTCATGTTTCCCAGAGTCACTACCCTTCATACTGGGGTATTGATTGCCTGGGCTAATAGAATCACAGCATCCCCCACTGTAGATTTTCCCATTCCAAATTGATTCCCAACTGACTAGTAGCTGTCTGGCACTGCAAGCTTTCACAGGGATATTGCCACTCACTTCTCCACTGTTAGTGCAGGTCTCATTCTGGTATTCTTGCACTTCAAGGTAAGGAAAAGGAATTTGCAAACTTCCATGAAAGTGGCCTTACATGTGAAAGTTTTGCAGGCACTCCTGATTGTCCCAAAGCTGCATAGCTATACCGTCCCACCCATCTGTGCTTGTCTCACAGCACCAGAACTGGTGTTCACTGTGTGAAAAGGATTGAATGCCGGCAGCATCTGCCAATTGCTCAACTCAAGTGCTTCACACAAATGTCTACTCATGGCCTCCTCATAGACTTCCTTGCTCTGATGGGCCCTGGATAAGCTCTGGACATACAGCAGCAAAAGGTGTGAGATTTTTGCTATGATTACCATTGCACTTTGTATGTAATCCATGCTTGCCCTGCTATGATGTCTGCATGGATAAGGGAAAAAAGGGTGTAAAAAGATTTGCCTTTGCTATTGCTTTCAAGCAAGGGGATGGGGGGAGGGAAGAGATGAGTGCATTATGGGATGCTGATGACATGTACCCAGAACCATCCAGATCTCAAGAGCTGAAGGAGTTAGGGTACGTCTCGACTGCAAGGCTACAGCCTCTTCCCGACTTACAAACTGGTTACGGTCGTAACTCGGTTCGTTCGTAAGTCGGACCCCATAGAGTTACACGCGGGGTTTGTAAGCTGTTTGTAAGCGCGGATCGCGTTCGTAACTCGGAGTTCGCCATTTACGACAGCTTCAGTCGTAACTGCGAATGGTCGTAAGTCGACCGTTTGCAACTCGGGGACCGGCTGTATTTCGGGGTACCGGAGGATTCCTGAAATAGCTACCCTGTGTCTTAGGAACACGTCCGCTATTTTGAAATAATTTTCGAATAAGCTATTTTGGCATCCCTGTAAACAAATAAAATCAAATAAAATCAAAATAATTGCGTATCTTATTTAGATTTTAGAGTGCAGTCTGGATGTACCCTTACTGTCCTTCTCCACTAGTGGCTCCTCTCCAAATGATCTGGAGGGCCCACCTCTTTTATTTCTGTTACCTATCCCATTCCTCTGCTTCTAGCAGGGTGGGCATAGGTGTCCTAGCTCTGTCCCTCAAAGGGAAGGGAGGTGTCACATCTCTCTCACAATCTGTGTGGGTGACAGTCCATGTCCCCTTGCTACAGTAGGAATGTTTGAATGCATAAAAATATTCATTAATAGAGCTGCAGAGGTTTTCCAGGTGGAAAATTTGCCAAGAACAGTTCAGTGTTTATCTTTCAAGTGGTTGTATCAGGAAATATTTGCCTATTTACCCATATAGCACCTATGTAATAGCAACAGAGAAAAAAACCCAAATTTTTTGGTCCTCATTAGGATCCTTGATTCAACGTCATGACAAATCTTCCTACTACTGCAGTATCATAGGTAAAAGAAAAGTGTACATTTTACAATATCATTTTCCAATGTCATTTCTTTTAAATGTTATCCACCCCCCTGCAACATTGTGTCACAATTCCAGTCGCACTGAGGTTGCAACATCTAGCTCATCTTTAATCAGAGCAGTACAGCTGATATTACCACCATTTTATTAATGATTAACAACATTGAGGAAAATTTTGTTTTTGTTTTGTTAAAGTTTACCCTTAGCTCATTAGTAGGGTTCACAACTTTCCCAACTGAACATCATTTGTAGCAATGAGGTCTGATTGAGAAAGTTGGGAACCCTACTCATTAGAAAACAACTTTTTATAAAACAGTCAAATCAGAAAGCTGAAAAAAGGTGAAACAGAACATATATAGTTAACCATGCTACAGATAATTGCACTTCATTTCTTCAACTTTTGCCTATGTAGACCCTGATTACAAAATACATCCATATTCAAGAAGAGGACATAAACACAAGCTTAAGTTCCATTAAGTATGTTTGGAATTAAGTATATGCTTAAATTTAAGCATATGCTTATATGCTTAAAGGATTTAATCTTCAAGGTTTTCAGGGCAGGGGCTGTCTTTTACTTTATGCTTATACAGCATGCTTAGTGCATAGGGAATTGGTTGGGCACAACTAAAATACAAACATAGAAATTGTCCATATTAATTTTGGAAGGCAATTGTTAGTCTACTGGGCTTTAAATTATACATCAGTATTAAGTTAAGGAGCTCCTTACCATTATGTTCTTAATCTTAAGAGAATGCTAGAGAAACAGTTAAGGCTTAGCTACTGTAATAGATAACTCAGCTGATGAGCTTAAGGCTCTCACTTTCTTTACCAAGTCAGCTAGTCTGACAAATAGCAGGCTTCACAAAACAGACTTAAGTCCTCCCTCTGTGGTGCCACTCATTTCACTAGCTGTCAGAACGCATTTTCCCTTTCTAATTTTCATCTGTCTTTCAGGTTTCTTCCTTTTCCCAAACCACAACTTAGTTTCTGTCACATCTTTTAGTAAAAGTCTCTTATTAAGGCTCAGCATTCACCCATCATTAGTAACAACAGCTGGCTTTTGCAAACAGTTAGCTATTATGAAGCAAAGGACTCCTTGAGGACTCAGGAGATCTGGCTTCGGTTCCCAGCAACGGAATAGACTACCATTGGGAGTTGAGTATCTTGCTTCTACATTGGTCACTTCTGGTTCAAAAAGCAAGACAGTGCTGAATGCTAACAATAAATCATACATAAAACTGAAATAAACTGCAGACTATTTATAGGTTTATTTTCAATTAATGTAAAAGTATATAGTATTTTTTAAATTCTTAACTATCCGCTTTGAGTGTTTCCAGATTTTTCGCATTTAATCATATTGGTCTCTATAGTCACACTTTTTCTGTACTATTATGAAGTATGAAGTACTGATTGAGAAATGTAAAGTGCTAAGTCTGCAGGGTCATTTACCCCAACAAAAACATGCCTGAAGTTTAAACTTGCTCACTACTCACTTTAAAAATTAAGTTAGTAGCTTTTATTATTTTTCAAATACATGAAACTCATTTGTATATAAATCAGGCTTTTTCCATACTTGCATTACAAAACAACCATGTCTTTTTTGGCAATGAATTTGTTTCTAAATGCAAAATTATGGGGAAAATGAGAGAGCGTTTCCTACCATTTATCAACCTCCATCTCACTTTTGAGATGGAACTGAACTTCCTTGGCAGCCCAGCATTTTCATCTGTGATATGGAGCTAGACCAAGAAAGATCAACCATAGTTACATAAAACAGCAACAATTTAAGAGCCAATTATATATGACAATTTATAACTGCTGAGTAACTGGATATTCAAACCAAACCCCTAGATCAAAACCTTGCGGCTGGGCTCTACATGTGTAATATAATGGGACAAACCAAAACCTAGAACCTAACTTAAGAAAAAGTTCATATCCAGACCAAAATATTATACTTCAACAATTCCAGTCTGATTGCAATCCAACGGTGGTGTCTTGAACCAGAAAACAGAACATCTTAGATGAGTATATAGATTACTTTCTTTTAACTAGTAAAGGAATTTCATTTTAATGCCCTGTTCTTTGCCATAGTTATTTTCTGTTCTAGGTAACCTGATCTTAAAATGCTCTTTCATATAAATAGTATTACTTATTTCTCATGGATTCCTCACATAAATATGGATGACTTATGTGAGTAAGGGTTGTAGGACCAGACTGCATGTTTGGTGCTTTGCAGTCAGGAAGTGCTTTAGAACAACAACATTGGGTCTGATTTTTATTTTACAGCACTGCACAAGAAGATTATATTTTGACCTATTGAATTCAATGGGCATTCTGTATAGACTCCTACATGAGCAAGATTTCACACCAGAAATTTCTCCATGTAAGTCAATGGGGTTTAAAATGAGCATAAAGCAAATATAAATGAGATCAAAATCAGGTCCTCTAATCAGAAACTTGCAAAAACACACCAGGGCAAAATTCACATTAGCAGTACAACATACAGAGTACCAAGCACTTTCTCCTGCCTGCAGCCAACAGTAATTGCCAAAATAATCCAAAAATCTGTAAACTGTAGGGCTGCGTCTAGACTGGCATGATTTTCCGCAAATGATTTTAACGGAAAAGTTTTTCCATTAAAAGCATTTGCGGAAAAGAGCATCTAGATTGGCAAGGATGCTTTTGCGCAAAAGCACTTTTTGCGGAAAAGCATCCATGCCAATCTAGACGCAGTTTTGTGCAAGAAAGCCCCGATCGCCATTTTCGCCATCGGGGCTTTTTTGCGCAAAACAGTCCTCCCCTGTCTACACTGGCCCTCTTGCGCAAATACATTTGCACAAGAGGGCTTATCAATGGGAGCATCCTAGTATTTGCAAGAACACTGACAATCTTACATTAGATCGTCAGTGTTCTTGTGCAAATTCAAGTGGCCAGTGTAGACAGCTGGCAAGTTTTTCCGCAAAAGCAGCCGCTTTTGCAGAAAAACTTGCCAGTCTAGACACAGCCTAGGATTATAAAGTGTAATACATTGGAATTCTGAATGGCCCAAGTACCATTAACAAAGAAAAGCCTATAACCAAGTGAGGTTTACTACACCCATTTGCGCAATCATATATTAGGTTGCTCAACACTGAAAATATATACATAAGTAAATTGCCCAAAATACTCAGTCCTAATGGGGAAGAAGTTCTTATTCTCTGAATGTAATAGTTATGTTGTATTTTCTTTCTTTATTTTTGCACAGAGTAATGTGGATTTGTTATATTTGGCACCTACACTAAAAAATGTCCTCTGGCTTTTCCAAAAGAAAAAAAGACACGTACTTTACTTCAGCAGGGTCCTGGGAAATTTAGAGGTTTAAGCTTTCCTGCTGAAAGACAATGTACAGTAAATAGTGCTGTCAAACATTTTTATAACCATTACACATAATTATATTAAATGTCTGCAAACATTACCTCAGAACTCAGCAGAGCTTAAAACCTGTTCAGATGAACAACCCTGTTATGCTGCTGAAAGGAAATGTGGTTTTTAATTTGTGGCTGCCATTGTTAGCAGAAGAAAAAGGAAGTTTGGCTTTAAAAAAAAGATTATGTGCTAGTTTTGACAGAGAGAAAAAGGTGGATTTTCTGGGAAACAGAATCCTAGGGTTATCTAGAACACCAACAGATTCTTACAGTATTTTCATCGGCTGACCATGTTTAAGTGTTCTATAGGGAAAAAAAAATCTAGCATAAATATTCCCTGAATCAAAACTATTGTGTAACCACTATTTTTCTTTCCTAATTTTAATATTGGCAAAAGGTTCCAGGCTCATGAGGAACATAACCAGTTAGAATCAGGTTCTTCACCAGCCCAAATCTAAAGGCAGTCTTAAGGTTAAAGAAACTTACCTTCTCTAACCAGCAACAATCATCCAGTTTTCACAGACCAATCTATCAGGCTGATTAATTTATTCCGATCCCACAAGTTCTGGGGTTACATAACAATGGTCATGCTGGGTCAGACCAAAGGTCCCTCTAGCCCAGTATCCTGTCTTCCGACAGTGGCCAATGCCAGATGCCCCAGAGGGAGTGAATAGACAGGTAATCATCAAGTGATTCCTCTCTTGTCACCAATTCCTAGACTCTGACAATAGGGACATCATTCCTACCCATCCTAGGGAATGTCTACACTTCATTCCTCTCTCTCGAGAGGAATGCAAATGCAGACACCTGAAATTGCAAATGAAGCGGGAATTTAAATATCCCGTGCTTCATTTGCATAATTGCGTGCGTTATGGCGCTATTTCAAAATAGCGCTATTTAGACAGAAAAAATGCAGTTATTTTGAGATAACACCCTTCCCTCAAAAAATGAGGAGTAAGGGTTATTTCGAGGGAAGGGTTTTATCTCGAAATAACCCTGTTTTTTCTCTTGAAATAGCGCTATTTTGAAATAGCGCCATAACATGATTATGCAAATGAAGCACGGGATATTTAAATCCCCGCTTCATTTGCAATTTCAGGTGTCTGCATTTGCATTCCTCTCTCGGGAGAGGAATGAAATGTAGACATACCCCTAGCTAATAAGTATTGATGGACCTAACCTCCATGAAGACAGTACCATTCATTGATTCATATACCTTAGGCCTAGGGGAAGGTAGGAGTTGCTGCTACTTCTGCATTCTCCTAGCCCAGCTCTCTAACTTGGTCTCTACCACACAGGAGGCTCTGCTGCTCTGGGAGAGGCTCAGTACATAGGACATAACCAAATTTTTAGCTGCAAGCCTCACAGAAACATTCCCTAGTCTGCAGTAATAGCCATTTCCAGAGGATTATAACTTCACTACATCTGGATAGATTTTCCTGACAACAGTTTAGCGTTCCTGCTCTAAAGTGTGGAATTACTAGAACTTTCAAAGGAACAGTTGGAAACAAAACTATAATTTTGGCAAATTTAGCTATTTTTCTCTCACTTCTTTCTTGGAAATGACTGAATGGTTTTTGCAGAAGCTTTAAAAGAATTAGCCTGAAACAGAGAACAAGAATGGAAAACTTTACCTGGTATGGTTAAGTTGGGCAAAGTAAAAAGCAACTGAAAACAGGGGGTCATAATGCCATTATGACCAATTCTAACTGTGCTACCGAGTCCCACAAGGTTCCATCTTGTCCCCTATGCTAACATTCATTATACACAGCATGGTATGCTGGTGATCAGGTGGTATATTTCCAGGCACAGTTCAATGTTCTGGTTATAACCTATAAAGCTCTAAATGGTTTGGGACCAAGGTATTTGAAGGACCATCTCCTCCCATATGAACCTGCCTGGGGATTGAGGTCAGCTGGGGAGACTCTGTTCCAAGTTCCTCCACTTATGGAGATAAGGCTGACATCTACACAAAGCAGGGCCTTCTCAGCTTTTGCTCCCAGGCAATGGAAATTCTGTCTCCCAGGACATTCGCCTGGTGCCAGTGCTGGCATTGTTTCGGTGCCAGGCTAAAGCCACACTTTTTACCCATGCTTTTATTGGTGCTTGAGCGTGTGTGTGTGTGTGTGTATGTGTGTGTGTGTACCTTCCTCCTGAGGTGTCTTAGGTTTTATGCCCCCCCTTGGGGTCATGTATTTTACTTTTATATCTATATCTATATCTATATCAACTGTTTGAAAATTTTGTAATTTGCCTCAGATATTTTAAATGGAGAGGTGGTGTAAAATATTTAAAATGAATAAACAAACAAATAAATTAATGATGTGATGGGGCATCTGCCCATAAGGGTTTAATGGAGCCATTGGGAGGCTGTGTAGGAGGCAGCCAGTTAGACAGGGTCTAGAACAGGGGTTCTTAACCTTTTTATCTTCACACCTCCCCTGAAAGTGAACTTCATGTTCACACCCCCCTGGGAGCCATTTTGTGCACAGCCTAGCCCTGCCCCCTCACCTGACAGGAAGCTAAGGGGCATGGCTAGGACTATAAGAACTCTGCCAGGGAGCTCAGTCGGGGCCCAGCCTCTGAGGGAGACAGAGTCCTGCCCAGAGCTCCTGGCTGACGAGGCTGAGACCTGGCCCGGGTCTCCCACAGCCGCCTTCCCTCAGGCCAGCGAAGGCTTCCCTTCCTGGGCTGCCGAGGCCTGGCCAAGCTGGCCAGCAGGGCTACCCTCTGACCTAGAGGAACCCAAGGCTCTACTGGTGCCTGGCAATTCAGAGAACCGGCCTGAGCTGAAGGCCCGGCTCGAACCCCGAGGCCTGCCTGAACCCTGGGACCTGGCGAAGCAGCTGGACGCAGCCGTCTGCGCTAATTCCCAAGTCCAACGGCTGGTGGCACTGTGGAGTGAGTGAACCCCGTTACAATGCCTAAATTAATAATACAAGCTTTTTACTTTGAACCTTTTCCTAACAAATTTACGTAATATTGGAAGATGAAAGTCGGCAATGCTCGCGTACTGTTATTGTTGTGTGTCGTCACATTGGCCTGAATGATTCGCACTGCTATTGTAGTGTGCCGATCTCTAGAAGTTAATAAGAAATGAATGTTTATAATTTTAATTCATAATATTAATTATGAAGAAATCTAAACTTTAGAATTTTATCCAGTGAGAAGGCAATTGCGATAAATTTTCTGGGAGGCACCTCACACTTCCCCTGTATTCCCTTCACACCTCCCCTTGGGAGGCGCACCTCACTAATTAAGAACCCCTGGTCTTGAAAGAAGCACCCAATCAGGACTGGACTGGTCCATATAAGAAGGGCTGCAGAGCAAAGCAGTAGCACTGCTCAAGCAGAGAGGACTGGCTGTCTTGCAATCAGGATGAAGCATCCTAAGTGAGCAGTGCCTGGCAAGAACAGAGGAGTGAGTGAGAGCTCCTGTCTAGCCACTGGGGGTACGGCTACACTGTGGGTTTTTTTCGAAGAAGGTATGAAAATTGTGCTCACACATGCATATCTTCTTCTGATTCTTTTTCTGGAAGAGGATTTTCCAACATTTGGAATCTACATCTCCATCTACATGGGGCCAAATGTCAGAAACCTCCCCTCTTTTGGAGGCCCCCTTATTCCTCGTAAAACAAGATGTACAGGGGGCTTCTGAAAGAGGGGTTTTTTTCCAACATTTGGCCCTGTGTAGACGGGCCAAATATTAGAAAATCCTCTTCCGGAAAAAGAATCGGAAGAAGATATGCAAATGCGAGCGCAATTTGCATACTTTCTTTGAACCCCCACACACACAGTGTAGCCCTGCCCTAAGATTCACAAGCTGATGACCTAAGACAAGAATAAAGGAGGAGCTGGGTGTCACAGGGGAGTGACCCAGGGACAGGGAGGGGAGCGATAGCTCAGTGGTTTGAGCACTGGCCTGCTTAAACCCCAAGTTGTGAGTTTAATCCTTGAGGGGACCACTTAGGGATCTGAGGCAAATCTGTGGAGGGATGGTACTTGGTCTTGCTGTAAGGGCAAGGGAGTGGACTCAATGACCTCTCAAGATCCCTTCCAGCTCTATGAGATAGATATATCTCCATATACTTTATTTTTTTATTTTAAAAGGTAGTGAGGAGCTGGAGAAGATACCGCAAGTGATTGAAAATAGGACTCAGAGTACTGAGAGGGCCTGGGTCCATCTACTGGGTCACCAATGGAGAAGAGGCCAGAAAATCAGCATAAGTTTCCACTGAAGAAGTATTTGGACAACAGTTGGTCCTGGGAAGGAGGCAGCATAACCAGAGGAGGATGTTGTGGTTCTTGGAGTGACACAGGTCCAAGAGCAGAAGAGATGGTGGTGAGGCACCACCAGAAAATGGTGCACTGGTGAACAAAGGTAATCCCTGGGACCCCCAGCAGGAGGTGCTGCAATGACAAGTCTCACCTCATCACAGATAGTGTCAAACATTTTAAGTGAAAGCAAGTTTATTGATTTTCATTATAAAATCGAATATCTGCAATGGAAGTAACAGGTGCTCATCCTACCTTAAAGCAAACACACACACAGTCTGACTTATGTTGGCTCTGGTTTAGGCCATAGGAGCAATTTCTAGGGCTGATTTGACCAAATTATATATTTTCTTTTTATCTGTAATTTGAATACTGTTAGGCATTGCTTCAGATGACAAACAAGCCAGAATTATTTTACATTTAGATTATATATTGAAACTCGAATCTGCATGAAGAGTAATGGCTCCATTTGTTTGACATGAACTGCCACTCCTATTGCAGTGTAGAATCATTATTAAAATATAATCCTTGAAATTTGGGCATGGAGCAAAAGAAACTAAGTGTGTCTGGTCCATGTTATCTGCCTGGCTCTCTTCGCACACATGTAATACAAGAAGCTATATATATTTATTACACTACATACCTACATAAAATAGCTCACCGTCTGAAACTGTCAGAAATCTTTATTCATAGTTATTTGCAAAGGCACTGTTGGATGACAGATGCCTTCATCCTCCATAGTCTTTAGCCAGATGTTGGCCTGAGCCATGGACCCATATGGTAAGCTTTCTGCAAACTATGACAAGATGCAGTTCATAGGACTGTGCAACCTGGAGAGCTCCTGGGATCTTGAGGTTAGCTAGGGCTTGGACGAAACCCCATTGAAAGTCATAGCAGACTTCAGGCAGCTCTGAGTTTGGCCCAGCTATTCATGATCACAAGGGGCCATTCCACCAGTCAGGAATAAAGGAGAGCAGTGGTTCTCCGGCTATTTTCATCTACCCTGGGGAACTAGATTCAATGTTCCCTCTAATCTTTTCCATCCATGTGTGGAATATTTTTTTATGTGCATGTGTGAATGTGCACCACTATGAGAAACACAAACCTAGCTGTGGGTGCTCTGCAAATCAGCTGGGTGCCATTGGAACCTTTCCTGAGTGGCTGCACAAGCACACAGCTTACAGGGAGCCCTGCCTGGATTCTATGGCCACTGGCTATATCATTATGACTGAGATTTCCTAGGGAAGCTAAAATGGCTTTCTTGCTGCCTTGTGCTGAAGACTGCACAAAGTGCAGAATGAAGAATGAAAAGAATGCAAGATGCAGCCAAAATCTAGTCCCATTGTCTAGAAGCGGTTGGCATCTTGGGACAAAATCTAGATAGCATTAAATTTAGTGACTTCTACCATTGATTTCAGTGGGCCTGGAATTTCACCCTAAGTCTGCTGCTCAACAGAGTGTGCTGGCAGGTATTCTTCTAACATCAGGCTGAGTTGGTGGCATGATGGGGGCTAATTTGGCTACGACAAATCAGGAAAGAGATCTTGGAGTTATCGTGGACAGTTCTCTGAAAACTTCCACACAGTGTGCAGCGGCGGTCAAAAAGGCAAATAGGATGCTAAGTATTATTAAGAAAGGGATAGAAAATAAGACCCAGAATATCTTACTGCCCCTGTATAAAACTATGGTACGCCCACATCTTGAATACTGTGTACAGATGTGGTCTCCTCACCTCAAAAAGATATTTTGGCCTTGGAAAGGGTTCAGAAAAGGGCAACTAAAATGATTAGGGGTTTGGAAGGGTCCCATATGAGGAGAGGTTAGCGACTGGGACTTTTCAGTTTAGAAAAGAGGAGACTGAGGGGATATGATAGAGGTGTATAAAATCATGAGTGGTGTGGAGAGGGCCGATAAAGAAAAGTTATTTATTAGTTCCCTAAATAGAAGAACTAGAGGACACCAAATGAAATTAATGGGTAGCAGGTTTAAAACGAATAAAAGAAAGTTCTTCTTCACCCAGCGTGTAGTCAGCCTGTGGAACTCCTTGCCAGAGGAGGCTGTGAAGGCTAGGAATATAACAGAGTTTAAAGAGAAGCTAGATAATTTCATGGAGGTTAGGTCCATAAAAGGCTATTAGCCAGGGGGATAAAATGGTGTCCTTGGCCTCTGTTTCAGAGGCTGGAGAGGGATGGCAGGAGACAAATCGCTTGATCATTGTCTTCGGTCCACCCCCTCTGGGGCACCTGGTGCTGGCCACTGTCGACAGACAGGATACTGGGCTAGATGGACCTTTGGTCTGACCCCGGTACGGCCGTTCTTATGTTCTTATGTTCTTATGTTATGTTCTTCCATGTCTAATGCATATACATTAGGCAGTGGGGCTCTAGAAACAAGATGTACTAGAAATAAGCCCTCTTCCCCTCACTAAAACACATTAATGTATTATTTCAAACATTTCTGCTTCCACCCTGGACCCAAGCAAAGGTGGGTAAGCATTTGGTTGTTTTGCTTTAGAAATTAAATGGAAAATTTCCTTCTCTCTCTCTCTCTCTTTTTTTTTATTTTTATTTTTTTATTTTTTTATTTTTATTTTTTTTGTGTGGTTAAAATCAAGAATGTTAGCTCAAGGCTTGGTTTGGTTTATTATCCTCATATCTAACCATTAAATTGCAATGTTGCTTATAGGACCCCAGGGGTAAACAATATATGGTAAGTTATTTTGTATTGTTTTCAGTCCAGAGCAGCTGCTCGCTGTGATTTTAAACTGAGGAAAAACAGAGCATTTAACATAACCTTTTAGCCAGGAGGATGACTGTTTCCAAGTATTCTCTTTATTTATGAATTCCAGTTTTCCATTAGTGAGCTGCCATGTTTTATACTCCTATGGAGATAAATCATCCTAAGCTATTAATGATCATACTACTACAGATTTACATTTTTTAAAATGAGCTACAGTTTATGTAGCTATAATTTTTCATTTACTGTATGAAACGGAACAGGTGTTACTATTTGTCCGTATTACATAGCTTGTCATCCCCCCTCTCCTGGGCTCTCCTTATTGATCCTAGCTTTCAATTCCCTTTGCACATTCATCTTTCCCCACATACCATGCATTATGCTTGGAATTCCCCCCCGCCCTGTTGATCCTCCTTGTCATATAGGTTAGAGAGGCATCACAATTCAAACTGATTCCAGATATAATATACCACTTCACTATACCTTCATTTAAAAAAAGTCCATATGCAGAGATGAATCATCCACAGAAATATTCCTCACAATACACAAAACCTCTGAGATGCAGTCATCCGATGGTGGTTGTCCCTTTTACCTTTGTAGATAAAATGTATGGTTGTCAAAGACTCACTATGACAGTTACCGTGAAGGTCAGAAACTATAGCAATTTTGTTTTGATTGAAATATGAGTTAAATAAACATACCAAAAATAGGAAAGATGCTTGTATATGCAGTTACTCCACTGGCTACATGGGAAAATTCATTCCTGTGAAGAGGTCCAGAACCAACTAGATACACCACTTAGATTCCACTTATGCCCATTGTGTTACACACACACATACACCACATTTTGTGTATTAAGTGATGGCTCCAGCTTACATGGATACACTTTATTTTTCATTTCAAACCAAAAAAAACAAAGCTTGTATGAACTCCTGCCCCCTGCGGAAATCAATAGGAGTTTTGCCAGTCAGTGGTGCCAGGATTTCTCTCTCTCTCTCTCTCTCTCTCTCTCTCGCTCAGCTCAATCATTGCAAACCTACTTAGTTACTCTTCTGATTTCAATTCAGTGCCTCTGTCTGCTGGGCATGGTTTTTAAATCTCTTTTTTAGTTAATGCACTAAAGCTGAAATATTGGGACCTGCTTTTAAGTTTGAAGTGGCAAATACAAAATGTTAGCAGACAAAATAATGACAGGCTATTATCTGAGTAAAAAGGTGATTCTATATTTTGCAGTTGTCTTTGCTCAAGGCAAAAGTTTTCGTTTCTGGGGATTCCAATGATAGTTTTTTCTTTAGCCTTTCCTATTGATATAACTTCAAAGCATCTAAAAAGGAATTTGATATTTTAACACTGAGACGGATTGCAGGATTAGGCCAGACATTTTGTAATGTTCACTGTCAGCATCCTATATTAGATACACATGTTCCAACAACATTAACTCCCTTTGGCATAATTATTAACTTTACATTCTGTAATAGGACCAGGTAATAACATACATAATCAGTATTGGAATAGGGCTATACACTGAAAACTCATGAACTTGAAAGGGTGGAGATATCATTAGGTCTATCAAGTATATGCTCCTTTTTCTTAGAAGGTAGCAGTTGCCTCCTCACTTCCTAAAGTGTGTTAGCTGATTCAAATAGTTAAAATAGCCAAAAGAGCGTAGATTGAATATACATATAAAATCAGCAGGAAAACTGCTTTCTTTGACTTGGAAGCATATACACATGCGTTGCAGAGCACTTTTCACAGCAGAATTCATGAGCATCCCTGCAAGATACAGTTGGTGGGGGGAGGGGAGTCTGTCCCAAAAAGACACATAAATGGTGGCAAGTTCCTCCAGAAGGAAACCGTGTTAACATCTGTCTGAGAATCAGTAGAAAAAACAGCGAGGACAAGTTTTGGCAAAAGTGATTATATTTCAGAGAGCTAATTCTCATGTTTTATTTAAAAGGGTAATAATGAATACCCCTAAATAGTCACCACCAAGCAGAGAGAAGGCACAAGATTCTGCATAGACAAAAATATACATTAGACCTGATTCTCACTTACAATCATGTCCAGCAGTGTAAAAAGACTTTAAAAGTCTGTTCCCATAACTGTCCCTTTATTTCACCCAGTAGTTTACAATGACTTGAGGGTGAATAAGTGAATAAACATGGTTCCATTGAAATTTGGCCCAGTAACTGATTTTTTTCCCCTCATGGCACCCACTGGGGTGAGCCATTCTGTTACTGCTCTGCCACAACAAAACTAAGCTCTTCTACTGAACTACAAGTCAGCTCATTGACATACTGGTCTATCTGTTTTGACAGCAAACTCTTCAGGATTTTGCTAGCCCAAACTTTAGGTAACAATGTAGGTAACAGTAAACCCCCAATTCCCAAGATTCTCAGACATCTTTCTGCAGTGTTGTATCCTTCTCACTGAACCCTCACAGAAGTTATAAATTTTGCTGCTCCATCAAAAACACAACATCTTATTAAGTGAAATTGAAGAGTAAATCTCCACCTAACAGCACTAAGATAGCTTTTCAATAAAACAAAAATAAATGTATTGACTAAGAAAGCTAGAAAAGAGATGAAAGTTTGCAAACAAAAAAACATGCTTTCTAGTGATTAGAACAACTTCATCAAGTTACAGTCTTTGTCTAAGTAGGTTTCTTACTTACACTCAGTCTTTTAGGCTATGTCTAGACTACATTCCTCTTTCGAAAGAGGAATGTAGTTTAGACGTGTCCTTAGAGACTTCAATTCCCTTGATTCAAAGATCTACTTTTCTCATAGTTCAAGAGCTCTGGCATCTTGCATCTCTCTGGTGAAGGATGACAAAACAGCTTTCTGCTTATATTTTCCCAAGTCCACTGCCTCCATTTCATGAGCCAGGAAAGGTTCCTGGGAGGTATAGCTTCCATCCTCCATTAAGTGGTCATCTCTCTCACATGCTTGTTTGATGGCTTTGTTTATCTTTTATGTAAATGTTACTTTCATTGTTTCTGGCCTTGCCTTGCTCAACTGGCACTGGAAATAGTCAACCAGGCAAATTCCTTTGTCTATGGTAGGCTGGATTTACACACTGGTTGCCAAACATTTTAAGAACATATTTAATTTTTTATATACTACCCATACACCATGCTAATTTTAATGACCACCATGTTAACCGTTTTTATGACACCTTCCAGATACAGATTATGACAACAGAGTTGGGGCAGTGTGTCAGGCCCTCTGCCTGTTCACACTGAGGGGCTCCCTGAGTCACTGTTACCTTCAATCTAGGAGCATTTTTTTAAACCATTCATGTTAAGAGTATGTTTGGCCTACTGGAAAATCATGAGGATACTGACCCCTCATTGGCTGAGTCTCTCTGAAGCTGCCTAATAACAGCCCCTCAGTGGACACAGAGGAAAGCAAAACAGTTTTGAGATTGCATTTTCAAGCTGTCATGCAACTTCAATATGGAACTACACTTTTGCTGTGCCACCCCTATTCCCATCTTAAACCACAGTAGAGCTCCATATGCTGGGTTCCACCCAGAGACAGAAAGAAATAGTACTCCGAGTAGCTTACTCCAGCCTATGGACATTCTGCATTTCCTCTGTACACAAATCAGCCAGAATCCAGACTATGTTTTATAAGTACAAACATTAGAGAAGCTCATTACATCCACCTTTCAAACACTTCAAGAGTTTGGGAAAGCTTTGTGCCTCAAGGCACATACCTCTCCCAGTTCCCTTATATCCAGGGGAAATGAGCAAACTGTACCATCACTCAGGACGGTGCAACCTACTTTCCCAATACAACAAGCCAGCTCTATGGCACCAGGATGACCATTTAAGACCATGTTTCCACAAATTTGAACCACAAGGAATGTACAGGGCATGGGGTTTCCTGTTCTGAGAGTGCAGGGACAGTAGTTTGCCCCTTTGCTTTTCCACAGAGTACAAAGTGGAGGAGCAAGGGAGGGAGGGACAATCTAGTGCTAACATTTTAGTACATTGAACTTTATAATTTACTTTTTTGTTGCTGTGATTTGATATATTAAACATTGCAACTGAGGGACAAAAGGAAGGGAATGCCTGTGTGCAAAAGAGTAGAGGAATATAGCAGAGTTACATTAAGTGAGCCCTGTTATGCCTAATGTGTTGGAAGTATAATTGTTCCCTGAATTTTTTGTTGTTGTGATTCCAATATATAATATTCCTTTAGTTTAGTTTTCACAGCAGAAAAATATATATATTTTTAATTTCAGTTATGTCATTAGTACAAATGAATACTACATGCAAGCAGTTAAAAAAAGGCTGGATTTAACAAGCGGAAACTACAATTTGACTGTGTGCTGTGGATACCTGGAGGGCAATCCATCAGCAATGGATTTATAGGGCTTATGTGGTCATTTGCAGCACAGAAGCCAGTTGGAGGTTTTTATAGAATCCCACCTGTAATTGCCACACATGCTTACAATGTATGTTGGCATCATAAAGTTCTTTAATACACGTTGGGCAAAATTCACCCCTCTTTGGAAAACCAACTCAAAACCTTTTAATTACTTAAGCCCTATTTTGAGGATTTAAGTGATGCATAAGCTTCCTGCTCATCTTCTCTCCATAGGGTGTATGTGACTCTTAAATGTTTAATAATATAAGAATGACTATATATACTCCAACTGCAGTTGGTGCCAGATGCTTCAGAGGGAGTGGACAGAACTTATTTTAGCTGAGTGATGAATACCTGTCACCCAATCCCTGCTTCTAGCAGCCAGAGGACTAGGGACACATTGAGCATATGGTTGTATCCCTGACTACTTGTTTAACAACCATTGATGTACCCATTCTCCACGAACTTATCTAATTCTTTTTTGAACCCAGTCATATTTTTGGCTTGTGCAACTTGCCCCTGTGAGTTTGCACAGTTAACCTGTGACTGTAGGAAGTATTTTTTTAAAGCTATGTTGCCTAATACTTCCATTTGTGACCCCCAATTTGTGTTAGGTGAAAGGCTAAATAACACTTCCTTATTCACTTTTTCCAAACCCCACCCATGAGTTTATACACCTCTACCATATCCTTCCTCTGCCATCTCTTTTCCAAGCTGACTACTTCCAGCCTTTTTAATCTTTTCTCATGTCTCAGAGGGGTAGCCGTGTTTGTCAGTGTCTTTAAAAACCATGAGTAGTCTTGTGGCACCTTAACAACTAACAAACGTATTACATCATGAGCTTTTGTAGATAAAGCTTCATGAGATTAAGTTGGTTTTATCCACGAAAGCTGATGATCTAATATATTTGTTAGTCTGTAAATTGCCACAAGATTACTTGTTGTTTCCTCATATGGAAACTGTTGCATATACCTAACAACTGTTGTTGTCCTTGTCTATATATTTTTCTAATTCTAGCTTTTGTGTGTGTGTGTGTGTGTGTGTGTCTGTTTGTGTGTGTGAGAGAGAGAGAGAGAGAGAAACAGAACTATGCACCAAAATCAAGACATGATTGCATCATAGATTTAGGTAGTGGCATTGGATTAGAAAATACCAGTGTTTTAAACTTTGGAGCTGCTTTAAATTAAAACAAAAAAAAAAACCTCAATGATTAACGCTCTCACACAAACTGCACACATTTTGATTTTGAACAAATAAGCAAAACACTAGAGGTGGTTCTTTTGTTTTACTCCACACTAATAAAGCTTCAGCTTGAGTGTGGTGCTCAGATTTCCAGAAAGATATGGAGAAATTCTAGAGAACAGCAAAAAATGATTAAAGAAAACATGATCTATGAAAGACTTTAAAAAAAAACCCTAGAGGTGTTTCTTCTGTAGAAGAGAAGACTGATGAGGAACATTACCTTTTCTGTACTAGAGTGTATAAAGCAACATGGATCCCCTTTCTATGGTGTTTGGGGAATACTTAGGGATGTGGGAATACTTAATTTTAAATTTTATGCCTCATATGTTTGGAGGAGGAACGTGTAAGTACTGAGGACTGTGCACTGTATCTAGGTAAATAAACTGATGAAAGAGCGGAATTTGCTTCCGAAGGCCAGATTTCGAGCTCACCTCAGTTTTACACCCATATAAGTCTATTGGCTTTTAGCGATTTCCGTTGTTATAATGTAGCAGAATTAGGATGTTAGTTGAGTTTCAAGGTAGAGTGACATGGATGCCCAATTCCTATTATAAATTTTGAGGATAGGGCATCCAAATCCTATAGATAACTTTCGAAATCCACCCCTATTGGCTGTGTCTAGACTCAAGGGTTTTTTCGAAAAAAGTAGCCTTTTTTCGAAAAAACTTCACCTGCGTCTTGACTACAGCCGCGTTCTTTCGAAATTAAATCGAAAGAACGCGGCTTTTCTTTCAACGGCGGAAAACCTCATTTCACGAGGAAGAACGCCTTTTTTCGAAAGTGCTCTTTCGAAAAAAGGCGTTCTTGAATGCAAACAGGGCTTTTTCGAAAGAGAGCATCCAGACTCCCTCGGTGCTTTTCTCGAAAAAGCAGCTTGCTTTTTCGAAAGTACTGCTTGCAGTCTAGACGCTCTTTTTCGAAAGAGGCTTGCAGTCTAGACGTAGCCATAGTCTGTTGCTTTGTGATATTTATTGCTGATTTTTGGGTAATAACTTTAATGTTAAAAATGTGTTGTTAAAAGTATTTAAAATTGTCCTAATGGAATTATGCCAACATAGCCTTCTCTAAATCTTCCTATATGGTGCATGGTCATGAAGGAAGCAGGGGAGGACTGTAAAACTCCAAAGGCAGCTTTAGCCAGTGCATATTGAGTCCATTATTGTGTTTCATGTTTTCCTCCACTGGATTTTTTAAAATTGAGATTTGTTCTAACCTAAAAAGCCTTGTTCTAAAATAATCCAAAACATAGGACTCACAGCTTTTCCTTTCCATCTATGTGTGTCTGACCAGCTGCTGAATAAAATGGGTTTACACTTATCATACTTCAGACATTTCTTTGTATTTCCCAATTTGTTTGGATGTCACCTGTTGAAATAGGATGAATATATGAGAGCAAATCATTAATCCCTCTAGCCTGGCATCCAGCCTCTAGTGGGAGTTGCAACTCTGCTCAGAAGTTCCTTCCTCTTGACCCCATAGGCAGCCACTTAGTGCCCCACAATATGAGATTTCATTACTCATTGGTGTAACTTGCGTGACTACAAATTACAAAATTATGGAATAATCCAGCTATTTAAAAAAATCCATCCACTGTATAGGATCCTACTTCCATCAGCAGTGATTCCTCAAGATGACTCGATGGTGTAAGTTAGTATTTTCTTTTGTATGGTTTCAATGTACAGCTCTTTAGTTTTATCAAGTTTTATTTTGGTCTCAGAAAAAGTAAGAGTAGCTACTGGTCAGTTTTCACTATCACTCTCAAATTTCAAATCCTCGGTTACTCTTTTTATCTTCTTTTCACACTTACAAGGCTAGGTGAACAAAATTGGCCTCAGCATACAGTCTGGAAGAAAGTGTAATTTTATTGTAGAATATACACTAGCTATAGTAATTTCTATGCAATTTTCAGGGAATACTACTCTATTCAATGCATTCATATTTTCACTGTTGCTATCATAGGGTTCTGTGTGCACACTAGATCATACAACAAGTTAATAGTCAACATGCCCTGCTTCCAGACAATACATTTGTTATGTTGCTTCTGACCTATAGTGACATTTTGGACTATACCAATGACTCTACCATTAAAAGCGTCCTGAGAGAGAACTTGCTCTCACAAAGTTCATTAACCTAAACATGCAAGGTTTATTTACAGCTTTCTACACCAAGATGTGAATTCCAAAATGAATGGGTCTCAATATCCCAATGGTATCTACATAAAATAAACACATTAGCATCAACTACACAAATGTGTTTTGAATATTCAAAAGCTTATATACCAGCAGACTAAATAGTCTAATATTTTAAATATGTTTCACTCTTGTATCTGACAATTTTAGCAATGAAGAATAACTACGAAGAAAAAGCTTCCAGATGGGCTAGTATATGGTATGGGAAAGAATAGTGGGACAAGGGAATTCAATGTACTTGAGTGGAATCTTTGACCCCATGTAAGTGCTTGTCCAGTTAAAAAATGTCATGAGAGAGCTTTGTGTGTTCTCCATCTAAGGAAACAACCTTTCCACTCCCATACATTATTGCAGTCTTTCTTCATGCACACCCACAATGGAGTGGTAGAGAAAGCGGAGAAAGCTATTCTGTTTCCCCCAGATTCTGGCCAAAGAAGGTGAGCCTGTGGCAAAGTCCTTGGTTTTCCTTGGAGGAGGAGTAGAGCTGAGAATGTGTAGGGCAGTGTTTCTCAAAGTGGTCTATGGATCCACTCTGAGAAACCTGCTAACTGTCTGCTCAGGTTTGTTTGTTTACCTGCTCCACAGCCACAGAGCCTCACAACTCCCATTGGCTCCAGTTCACCATTTCCAGCCAATGGGAGCTGTGGGAAGTGGTGGCCTTGCCCCAATGTAAGCTAAGAGGTTCCATGGCTGCGGAGCAGGTAAATAAACAAACAGGAGCGGCCATTTAGCAGGTTTCTCAGAGTGCATCCGCAGACCCCTTGAGAAACATTGGTGTAGGGAATGAGGTGGGCTGACTACTTGGCCTCCTTTTCTTTTCTGCTACATTGGAGTAAAGGGAAAAAACAGCAAAGGGCAAAACTTCCTGCCCAAGAAAGGAAGCAGATAAGAGAATGGATTGTCCAAGCTAGCAGTCTCCTATTGTCTAGTGGTTCTGCTCCAACTACAGGCAGGAAAGCTTGGAAACCAATGAATACCACAAGCTTTTCCAACTCACTCTACTCCAGATTCACCTACTTCATTAATCCTTGGTTTACCAACCATCAAAGAAAAAGGAGGAGGTAGAGAAGAAGGAGTTCTCCCTCCCTCTTTCTTTAGGAAATAGTAAGATTAAAGTATAGGGGTAAGATGGGCTCCTCTCTTCACCTCCCTTTACTTTAAGCCCTGAAACAATCCATTTTATTTGTTCCCTAGAGAAGCTAAACTGCCCCCAGAGAAATACCTTACTCTATTTTTGCTCTAAATAGAAGAGTGCTTCTGTGGGAAATAGTATGTATGGATTGAAGGTATCCTATGCCAATTTGGAAACATTTTTATGTTAGTGAGATTGCAAATAGCTGGTTATCTATAAATATTTATTAGCTCTCTAATGGACACAATTATTTCAGACTATTTTGTGTCTTTCTGTGTTTATTTAGCAAAAGTCACTTGGCAGAAACTGACCTTTCTTGGAGCTTTAACATACATTTGTGGGTTTTTTTCTTTCAAAATACCAAAATGAAAGTGTTTTGGAGTTTTGCTGGTATATTTTCTCTTGTTTTGTTTTTTGAGTTAATAACAAGTATTAGTTATAAACTCTGGGATGGGTTTCTTAATGTCATTTGATACCAGTAACATTTAAAATAGAAAAAACTAGTGATGGAGCTGACCCCAAACCCCTGATTTAGATACTCCAAAACTTTTCAATGTAGCAGGACTGGAAACAATACAATTTGAAAAAAAAATAGCTTGTAATTTTTTTCAGTACACCACATTGCCCTCAGCACACCTCTTATACTATGTGGTGGTGGGAAAGAGAGAGAACACTTTAGGGTTTCTTACATCAGACTTAGCTCTCCTGTATGGGGGGTCAGGTTCTTCATTTCATTCAGAACATGAATGGATTCTATATGCTATCAGTGCTCTCTACTGAGACTGCTAACAAAGGTAACCCAATATCAACTCTAGATAGTGGGTTTCTTTGATATTGCAGAGCTGGATGATTTCAGGACTTATCAAATAGTAGGTGGAAATCACTGAATATATACTATATTTCTATAGCCACAAAAGGAAAAATATTGTTGCAAGGAGGTGAAGTTCCCACTCTGCTATGAATGGTCTGTGACATACCTTAAGGGCTTGTCTTCACTATGGGTTAAACCAGCCCTGCTACATTCAATGCAGTGACAAAGGTCAACTTCAGTACTCCACCTTAACAAAAGGCAGAAGCTATGTAGATGGAGCTATGGAGAGCATCTCCAGCTGCCATAGTTCAGTGGAAACACCATGTTCAATTGATGTAAATGACATAAACTTAACCTTCATAAAATTACATCGACTTCCCTTGTCTACATGAAAAGATTAAGTGAAACCCTGGTTCCACTGAAGTCAAGTGGAGTTTTTTCCATCAACTCACTTCCAATATGTTCAATCCAAACTTAGCTTAACATCAAGAACAGTTTCCTTCTTACAACTGATTATTCCTAAGATTTTCATTGCAGTACTTCCTCTTTTCCAGCCCCCACTGCTTTCTGACTCAAAGACTTTCCAGGCCTTCTCCAGAGCTAGTTATCAGGGTAGAGATTTGTTTTGTACTTGTATAGTCTTTAAAATGAAAAGTCAATCATTTCTGGCATTTCAACAAAACTGTAAATTTTATAAATATAATTTTCACAAACAAAAAACACCAAGAGACTTTACTACAGGAAAATGAACTTAGTTTTCAGCACAATATTTTTAAACTTGTTAAGGGCAGTGTAGGGTACATCTGGCTTGATAATGCTGCTTGTATTTGAACGGAGACAGTATTTGATAAGAATGACATCACTTTAAATGAGGCTGTGCCAGTTTGTTTTATATTATAAACAATTGGGCCAAGTTGTAGTTATTGTAGTTAAGTGTCATTTTAATAACAAACATAGGTCTAGGTTTTCCTTGGTGCAAGTTTAGTTTCAGGGAAATATTTTTACAACAACTGATCTCATGATAACGGATGATTCAAGGACATTGAACTAAATACACAAACACAGCATAGAGCAGTCTGAAATAATATAATTAAATGAACCAGCATTATTTGAATTGGAAATGCAAACACAATACTTCCTGCCTCACAGTGAGAAAGGGCAAAGAAGTCAGTTTCTCAGAGTGTCATTTTGGACCAAATGGCCACCAACAGAAGGAAAGAGCTAATACAATCTAAATAACTAGGGAGGCTTTTCTCCTAATTGACATTGTCCTGTTTTGTTTCCTATTGATCCTTGGAAATCAAACCCCTTGTAGATTTCCACAAGGGTGACTTGGCCATAGCTGTCAAGTCATTCCATGTCTCATGAACTTCTAAAAGAGCTAGGGTTTTTGGTGATCAAGAAGATCTTCCTGTGGCTGTTCCTGACTTGATATAGTCTCCCTCACCCCCACAAAAGACACTTTCACCTTGCTTTTTCATCACAACTCAGGTTTTTGTCTACTGGTAAAGGGGAAGTAGTAGTAGCGGGTAGGAGAAAGATTCCTCTCCAAAATAGTAATACATGAACATTTCCACTTAGAAACCAGTTGCAGTTGTTGTTTAAATCCATATTCTTCCACTCTAGCATCCTCTATAGTCTGCCAGTCCATTACTGCAATTATCAGCCTCTTCTATGGCCAGCTCGCTTTTCTAGTTCACCCCCTTCTGTAGTAACAAAAAAAAATCCACCTGAAAACCCAAGTAAACACCTTCTTACCCCTCTTGGGCTATGCTCAGACTCTTGGCTTTTTACCCCTTTTCTATAGAGCTCTTCTGCAATCCTTCAGATGAGCACCACCTTCCAGTGCTTATTCTCCTAGGCTATGTCTACACTCGCGGCTTCTTGCGTTGCGTGAGAAATATGCAAATGAGGCTAAGCATGGAATATCACCAAGCCTCATTTGCACACCTAATGAGCCACCATTTTTGCAGAAGAGGCTCTTGCACCAGAAGGAGCTGTCTACACTGCCCCTTCTTGTGCAAGAAAAACCCTCTTGCGCAATGCTGCTACGTTCATTATTTTCAGGAATAACAGCATTGCGCAAGAGGGTTTTTCTTGTGCAAGAAGGGGCAGTGTAGACAACTCCTTCTGGCACAAGAGCCTCTTCTGCAAAAATGGTGGCTCCTTAGGTTTGCAAATAAGGCTCGGCGATATTCCACGCTTAGCCTCATTTGCATATTTCTCACGCAAGAAGCTGCGAGTGTAGACATAGCCCTAGGGTGTGTCTAGACTACACCTCTCTGTCAACAGAGAGATGTAGATTAGGCACATCGAAATTGCTAATGAAGGTTTACAGGATCTGTTGAAAAAAAGCTTTATTTTCGATAGATCCGCGTCTAGACTGCCTTTTTTTAAAAAAAAACCTCCGTTTCAAAAAAAAGCGGTGGCCATGTTTATGCTAATGAGGCACAGGATATTTAAATCCCTGCTTCATTAGCAATTTCGATGTGCCTAATTTACATCTCTCTGTTGACAGAGAGGTGTAGTCTAGACGTAGCCCTATAGACTCTTTGCGTCCTAGCATGCAGCACATCATTCTCTTGGAATTTCAGTAGCTTCTTCCCAGAGTCTCTCTGCCTCTTACAGACCCTTTCTCAGAGACTTCCCCATGAGCCTAACCAGCTACCACTCTGTTCCACTCCCCCGTAGGAACCTCTTTCCACAACAGCTCCCTATCACTCTCTTTATGAGGCTCAGGTGTTCATCCTGCTAATACTCTACTTCATTAGTCCCACCCTTTCTTACAGGGAGACAGTTAACTATGGCACAGGTGGGGCTGATTGAACACTATTTGAACCCAAGGAGGTGGGGGGGAGGGTATGGCCTCTTGGCCCTTAAAGAAACAGACTGCCCTGTTAAAAGGGGTTTTGCATACAATGAATTTCATGCAGAATTCCAACCATCAGTTTTCTCTATATGAATCTCAAATCCTGCAGAAGATAACTACAAAATGAGCAAACCACAAACTCTCATGGCTTCACAGTTGTATGCAGTGAATAGCCACCTCTGTCCCAGGATATTTGAAAGACAAAGTGGATGACATAATATCTCTTACTGGATTCACTCCTCTTGGTGTGAGAGAGAAACTTTTTAGCTTCACAGAACTCTTCTTCATCAAAAATTGATCCAATAAAAGATATTACCTCACACACTTACCTTTCTAATGGCAACATTAGGCTACTCCTCCTCAGACAAACACAAATATGGGGAAAGCAGGCAATCTGACCCTTATCAACATATCTTTAAAAGCTCACCATGCAGACACGTCTTAAAAGGAAAAAATCAAGAAAACAAATAGACAAATACACAACCATCAGGAAGCCTTGGCATAATGATTTTCCAGATTCAAGACATTTATAGAGGCTGTGGATGGGATGGCGTACTTATAACTGTTAACAAACCCACTCCTTTTGGAAGATTTGTGCTTCAGGTGGGTCACACAACTCTGCTCTTCTGCAATGTCATTTAGCACAGCTGCAGGCTCCTTTGCTTCCACTCAAACCAAAATCTTCCACCCAACCACAGCTTTCTACAGTTGGAAAAGGGAGAAGAGCCAGAGACTCCATTAAGTCTTCTGGAGCTTTGCTATTACCAATTTAATTAATACTTAGACACTGTGGAAGGCCTGGTGAAACCCAAAGATAGACCATATTCAGTTTTTTACTCACTTGTCAGTGTTATTGTCCCCATATTGCTTTCTCAAATTAAAATCTTAACATTAATATTATTTTATGCTGCCTTTAAATCTCATATTTGTATGAATCTCAGACACAAATATAATTTACTTTAGCATTTTTTTTATTGCTTAGAAATTACAGTGATGAGAACTAAACTTCAATTGATGTTACATCCGTGCAAATTAGAAGAGAATTTAGGCCATTAGTTTTCAAATTTAAATTAGATTTTTTCCCCTATGTTTATCCTAAATCAGAAAATGAACATTGGCCATTATTACACTCAGGGATGAACAAAGAACTGAATATTGAATATTTTTTTCTGAGTATGGAGTCCAAGGTTGCATGTTAAATGTGAAGTTAAGTTACTCTTTATTTCTTTAAGACAAGCCATTTAGCCATTACAATTTGAGTACAGACGAGGTCAGTTTGACTGCAAGGTCTTTTTCTTAACCTCTGGTTGACCAGTGCCAGGATTGCTATGAAGTCAGTTTGCTCAGTGCCTGAAAGATGTCTTGAATCACTGAGGCATTTTTGACTGAGCTAAGGAAGGCAATGATTAATTTCAAATGAATCCTCATCTAGTCATTTTTAGGGAAGGGTGGGTGTTTAATCTGGTATTTGAGATCTGGTGTAATCTCAAGCAAATCATTTAGGGTTAAATCCACAAAGTGACTGAGGAGCCCAAATTTAGGCACCTAAGTCCTAGTTTTAGGCACCACTGCAAAAAACACCAAACCCTATGCTCCCTGCCACCTAAACCTGTAGGCACCTAAACTCATCTGAAATCTAAATATTGGCAAAGAAGTTTCTTAGGTACCTAATTTTCTGCCTCTAGGCATGTGCACTGCTGCTGCCTCAGGCGGATGCCTGAATGTCTATCTCACAGCTAACTCCAGTAGGATCCTCAAACCAGGTGAAGATAGGCAGGGCAATGCCTATGTTGTTTGTGGGACTTAATCCAGAGGTCATTGTCTACACCTACCTAACTCCACACAAAATAGCAGAGGCAGCAGACTCCTTTATAACTGTTACCCCAATGATTAGGGTATTCACCCAAGAGGTGTAAGATCCTGGTTAAACCCCCACTTTGTGAAAAGGGAAAGGGATTTGAACAGGAGGTTCCCACCTCAGGTGTGTACCCTAACCATGGGATTTTACTCAGTCTGTCTCTTTCCCAATAGCTACTTAATTATTTATACTAAGGGGAACAGCTTCAACAGGAAAGAGCACCATATCCGAATATCCAATAGCCCACTGGCTAAGGATGCTCACCTGAGAAGTGGCAAATTCCTTTGCTGATCCATAGGGGTATGTCTACACTGCCACCCTACTTTGAACTAGGGTGCCTAATGTAGGCATTCGAACTTGCAAATGAAGCCTGGGATTTAAACCTCCTTGCAGAAGGAATAACGGTAGTTTGAATTAGGAGCTTTAATTCGAACTACCTAGTCCGCGGGCGTGTAGTCATGGGCAGGTAGTTTGAACTACGGGCATTTAAAAATGGCGGCGCCGGGAACATGCAAATGAAGCCCGGGATATTTAAATCCCGGGCTTCATTTGCAAGTTCGAATGCCTACATTAGCCACCCTAGTTCGAACTAGGGTGGCAGTGTAGACATACCCTATCATATGTGTGTGGGGAATTGAACTGGGGGTCTCCCACCTACCACATGATATTTCCAACCTGTGGGATAAAGGTCATAGGGGAAGTCTGTGTTTCCTCCTTCCACTCCTGGCCTTCCTTCCTCATTTAAGCCATTCTCTTAAAGAATATATACTATAGGCTATATATATTTTTGTTAGTCTCTATGGTGCCACTGGACATCTCATTGTCTTTAACATTACAGACTCACATAGCTACCCCTCTGATGGCTCCCCACACACACACACATAAGAGTCTCAGAAGGGTAGCCATGTTAGTCTATAATTTTAAAGACAACGAGATGTCCAGTGGCACCGTAGAGACTAATAAAAATATATATAGTGTATATGTTCACTGGCTAGAAATAGCATGGAAACTGATAGTCCAAACGGGGAAAAATGTTAAGTGTTTAGTGAAACACTCTTGTTGTCAACTCTCATTGGTTAGCTTAGGTCTGTCTAACTTATGTGATGGCTTTTGTGGATCCCATTCTTAGATACTGACTCAGGGTGTTTTGATCCCAGAGATTTTCAAGGTGCCTAAAAGTTAGCTGTTGCAACACTGTAATCCATTTGTGGAGCTGGGCTTTAGGCCTAGATCCTGAAATGTATTTAATTGCTGAAGTCCTCTTGATTTCAATGAGAATTAGGTACCTAAATACCTTTGAAGATCCAGACACTCTGATCCCTGAGGTCCCCATCTATAAAGGGTTGTTAACAGTATTGTCTACCTAATGTGAGGCTATGTACTTTAAAAATAGTGAAATGCTCAGATATTAGAGAAATTAACTAAGACATATGGGTTGACCAATATGATGTAGAACACTGAGTATGATGGCCAGGAAGAGAAAAATATGCTATTAAAGAATGTGATAGATCATTTTAGAGGCTGTTCCTTATATGAGTTTAGGCCCATACATTAATATTTTTCCTGCTAATTTGTATTTGAAAATGTGCTAACTAGAGCAAAAATCTGAACTAGAGAAGGTACTGGATAATCAAGACAATCTGAAACTCACATTTCACTAAACACTTAACATTTTTCCCTGTTTGGACTATCAGTTTTCATGCTATTTCTAGCCAGTGAACATTTTTATTTAAATTGAATTAACCATTTAGCCATATGTGCATGCCAGTTTAAATAGTCCTGTTTGGAGAACACTATTTTCACCTTTGCTCAATTTAAAAAAAAATCACAGGAGGTTGCCTTTCTCTGGAAATTGAACCCAGTTGGAAATAAATTGATTGGGAAACAGCCAGTCCTGAAAATTATGTTATGTGCATAATAAAAATATACTCAATAAAGCGTAGACATCTAAAAAGAGTCAGCCTGGTTATTTTTTGAGAAGATGGAATGCTTCTGGGACCATAAAATATTTGATGTTTTCAGGACTCATTTGGTACCTTACAAAATGCCATGAATAGTTTACATTTGTTGAAAAGTTCACATGATTTTGAATACGATAAAAATAGTATACGTTACTGCAGCATGTGGAGACCCCAGCTGTGAAGAGGGCTCCATTGCAATAGACACTGTACTTGAGTATAACAGTTTCAGAGGGGTAGTCATGTTAGTCTGTAACTTTAAAAACAACAAATGGTCCTGTGGCACCTTAGGGTATGTCTAGACTACATCCCTCTGTCGCCAGAGGGATGTAAATTAGACATACTGAAATTGCTAATGAAGTGGGGATTTAAATACTTATTAGAATAAAAATGGCCACCGTGGCAACGAGGCATAAGGGATCGGTCGGAAAAGGCTTTCCTTGTCGACCGATCCCCATCTAGACTGCCACTTTTTGCCGGCAAAGTGCCGCGGCGGCAAAAAGCGGCGGCCATTTTTATTTTAATGAAGCGTTGGATATTTAAATCTCCGCTTCATTAACAATTTCGGTATGTCTAATTTACATCCCTCTGGCAACAGAGGGATGTAGTCTAGACATACCCTTAGAGACCAACAAAAATATATAAAATCATGAGCTTTCTTGGGCAAAACCCACTTCATCAGATCAGCAGTTGCCACTCCAAAGAGTTTTCAGTCTCAATAGACAGACAAAGGGTGGGAGAAAGGGAATATTTTTATCCCTAGTGAGCTTTGAACAAGTCCTAAGCTTGGATCCTTGAATGTGCAGAATGCTATGACGCACTGGGTACGTCTAGACTACATGGGTCCGTCGACGGAGCCATGTAAATTAGTTTACTCGGCATAGTCAAGGAAGTGGGGATTTTAATAATCCCTGCGTCATTAAAATAAAAATGGCCGCCACGCTGTGCTGACGATCAGCTGATCTGGCACAATGCGGCAGTCTAGACACGGCGCAGTCGACAAGGGAAGCCTTTGTCGACCGCTCCGGCTTTGTCGATGGCTCCGGTATGCCTCATGAAACGAGGTTTACCGGAGCGGGTGACAAAGGCTTCCTGTCGCATCGCGCGTCTAGACTGCCGCGCTGTGCCGGATCAGCTGATCGTCGGCACAGCGTGGCGGCCATTTTTATTTTAATGAAGCAGGGATTATTTAAATCCCCGCTTCTTTGACTATGCTGAGTAAACTATTTTACATGGCTCCATCGATGGACCCATGTAGTCTAGACATACCCACTGAGACACTCATTGCACTATAGCAGAGTCTTCACAGCTAATTACTGTATGGAAGGGGTGGGGAACCTATGGCCTGGGGGACAGATCCTGCCCCTTTGCTGGCCTCGCTCTAGCTCCTGAGGCTCAGGGTTCCCTCTTGCCCCCAGCATTGGGGAGCCAGAGCTGGTATACCAGCCCTGTGGCTCCAACACAGGACTAGAGTGCTGGCATTGGCTCCCTGCTGCGGGGGTTGGGGAAGCCCTGAGCCTCACGAGCCAGAGGCAGGCAAATCAGGACCAAAAGTGTCTCTCTGTGCTGCCACACCCACTCCTCCTCCCTTCATCTGGGGAAATGGCAATGCAGCAATTTTGGCCGCACCTCAGAGTCTAGGGGGGCCCACAAAATCTACTAGCCTAGGCCTCCCTAATCTCTGTGTGGGAGGTGAATATGGCGAGTGTCTTTCTGCTTCTCAGGTGAGGGCCGCATCAGTGAGTTGGATTTTTTTTCTAGTTTGGTGTGGACCCTTACTGATTTTTCTGTGGGTCAGTGACTCCTGACCCCCCAAAAAGCTTCTGCGCCCCTGCTGTATGGCAAGCTTGTGTGCAGTAGATTCACAACCTTGTTGCTGCACAGTGACTTGCCTTATAGACAAGCCCTTCGGCACCTAGCAAGCTTAGATGGTCTACAGGGGGAGGCAGAAGCCAAGAGAGGGTTTTGTGGATCACGATGGTGATCTGCATGATGTGTAGCATGTTCAGATTCAGAAAAGCTATGTATTAAATCTTCTGTAGATTCTGTTTTGAACTATATTGCTTGTCATTGTAAAAAAACCCATGAAACCATTTGACAACAGAGAATTATGAGAGGCATATATAAACATGATAGTATGGATGGTGCCAAACTGAAAACAAGTAAACTAACCTCCATTTTAATACCAGCTGATATCCCAAAAATTAATTGGTCAGCATATGGGGGCTTTTACCTTGACACATTTCAGCAACAGGGGAAAAAAAGCTATGTAGCTATTAATTTAGTTTCTTGAGGACCTATGTTGCTAAATTTTCAGTTAAGGCATCCTATTGGCAGCTTCAAAGATACACACTCCTTTGGGGAGGTGTGAGTTATACTGTAATGCTAACAGATCTTGGACATGGTTAACTCAGTTGTACATTTTCTGTGTTAATTGGCTGCTATGGTATTTGGTTCCTGTGATATAGCTGCACTTATTATCAAAATCCTTAAATTGCTACTTTTAATTGTTACTTTGTTTTTGGTTCCAATTTGGGAGCCCAGATCTTGTGAAGCAAGCCATGTTGATGCCTCATTACAGCTCTGAGACATTGCAGTGATTTCAGTTATACTCTGTACTGGCATAAGAGTTAACCAGCATGGTTTGCTTTGCAGGATTTGACTCATATTCCTTTTTTAAAATGCAAACTATAAAAAATGTTTCATAATCTGGATAGTCATCCATCCGCTAATGAAGTCATAGTAACGTTAAGATTCTACATCAAGCTATCAATAACTTTGCACATTGGAAAGCTGAATTTAAAGGATTTGTTTTAAACAAATATTTTTTGCAATAGCTTTTGGGCTACTTCCTGGCTGCCCATTCCACTTGGCGCTGGTCTGAAAAGATCTGACACCTGCATGCATGAGGAAAATCTATAGCCCTTAGTCACTCCTGGCACCCATTTCATGGAAAGGGGTCATGGTTCAGGCATGTTTACACCCCAGGAAGGATCCTGATGACTGGAAGGCTCCCTCAGGGCACTAGGACTGGGGCCGCTACAAGATTCGGTCCAGGCTTTTGGGAACATAAATGTGGCTTGAAGTCACCTTTGCCTACACCAGAGATCCTTCATAGAGTTCAGCAGGGAGATTTAGCCACCTGGCTTTAAGTTATTTTTGCAGATTTTCCCTAATCTCCTTTCTAAAATATATAAACACCATTTTCTCAAACTTCTCTGGCTCTCCTGTAAAAGAGAAGTTGGGTCTTAAGGGGAAAGACTTCAGTCCATGGGTTGCGCCTGCAGCATTTATTGCCACTACTACAAGCATCCATACAAAAAGATAAAAAAGATCCTGTGTGGCTCTTTGAACTGCTTTTTGCCTTTTTCTCCATTCTGTAAACCTCTACTTATGTGAGAAGCACCTGGTCAGTTTCATGAAGGGCTGGTGTTGTTGGAAACTGACAGTTTTAATAGACATTAGAGAGAGGTAATGGTTTCAAAATATGCTGGAAGTCTATATGCTGCCTGCATTCCTTTTAGATGAAGGAATGAATAGGTGCAGTGATATGATTAATAATGTGTCATTAGAAACCAAGACAACCCTAATGCCCATTGCCACGCTTCAGATGTGTTTGCTAATTCTGGGTTTCAGCAAGAGCCGTAAATGGGCAATGTTGAAGAAGAACAATTATTAGTTTCCTTAGGAAAGATTAAGTGCAAATAATTTGTTAAATCTAAATGGGGTGGCTATAACTATATATTTTTCATTATTATGTGCCTCATACCTAGAAGTAGCACAGGAATAAAAGTTATAGGACTTATCTTTCTCAGTGAGAATTTAAATAGTTACTACATATGAGTGCAATTTAGTGAAGAATCCAGGTATATATATGAGACAGTGATGGGGTGTCTGCCCCATACTGGCCAGGGAAGGATTAAATCCAGCCCTGGCAGAGGGCTGAGGCTGTGGAGCCAGAAGCTGCAGCAGATAGCAGCTCATTAGGGCCCGGCCAAGGGCTGTATAAAGAAAGGTTCCTGGGTGGGACACTCTCTCACTCTTGCTGTAGCTCTGGGAGCAAGAGGGACCTGGCTGCAAGGGAAGTTAGAGGCTTCCTGAGACAGAGTAGTGCTAGGGAAAGGCAGGCAGAGCTAGGGAGCTCTGACCAGGCAAACTCCCAGGCTGCAGTATCTGAAGCAAGGACAGAGGGTACCAGGCCTGAAGGGAGGCAGCCAGGGCAGCAGAAGGCATCAGGTTCACGCCTCCTTGCCTGTGACGATTGGCCATTTCAGACTGCAGTTTGCCCCTGAGGTAAGGGGCTAGATGATGACTGGCAGTAGGGTCACTGAGGCAAGGTGGGCCTAAGGGGTTGGGGATTCCCTGAAGAGGAGGGCTCCAGTGTGTGGGGAAGGGGGAGGCATTGCAGCAGGGCAGTACCCAGAGGGAAGGACACCAGGGTGTAGATCCTAATAGAGTGGTGGACAATGAAAGATAACAGCAGGTGTGCCACCAACTGGAAGGGGGTGCTCCAGGGCTGAAGATTTCCAGAGTGACCAGCCAGGAGATGCTGTAGTGGTGAGTTGCGCTCTATTACAGAGACCCACATGTTCAACCCTCTGCTATATACACAAGAAAGAGATATCTGATGTTACTTATATTCAAAATCTTTTGTTTTTACCTAACTTAAAGGCTATGAAAATTGCTATAGTGACACTTCTCAAGTCTGAAGTCCCCTACTTAACCAAAGGAAATCACAAATTTCTCCCAGTAATATGCAGCTCAATATTTCTGGAGAGATCATTCTCATGCTATGGCCATTCAACATTGGCTTGGGACGACAAAGTAGGATCCCATTGAACTGTGGTAGTGTTTTTGTTATGGGAACACTTACCCATTAGAAATGACACTGAGACTCTCAGCTCATTTCAGAGAGGCCACCTCATGACCTTCAGATTATAACTTTGGGTAACAGTCTAAGCCCAGGTCTACACTAGGAGTTATTTTGAAAGAACTTCCCTTATTTTGAAATAACAAGTGGAGCATCCACACTACCAAGCCTGTTATTTTGAAATAACTCCTGCTTTCCACAAGAATAATGCTTATTTCAAAATAGTTACTTCAAAATAGCAGTAGTGTGAACACTCCTCTGCAGCTATTTTGAAAAACTACTCCCCAGAGTCATTCAAAGTAATTCCTCCCCAGTGATTCCTGGGGCTCTAAATCAAAGTAGTGGGCCCACATTAAGAGAGCCTGCCTTGGACTAATTTTAAGGCTTCCCTATAGAGTTGACACGCTATTTCAAAATAGTTATTTGGGGAGTTATTTCTAAATTTTCTAATGTAGACATGCAGTAAGGTAGAGGTTAGCCAGATCTGACCACTCCCGTCTATCCCAATGAAGTCCTGACCCACATGGGTCTACCCATGTATAAAGTTATTCACTAAACAATTATGAAGAAAATTATTTCTCTATTCATGTCAAAGACAAAACTTCCAGAGAATCATTAGGGTCAAGAGTATACCGTATGTTGATAGATTTCTCCAAAGCCAGCTTCAACAAAGTTATTAATGCAATAGAATCCACTGATGTTAATCAAAGGTAAATACAGACTCAACAATGAATACAAAAGGAGCAACAATCAACAAGTAACAACAGAAGAGAGTAAGGGTATGTCTACACTACAGTGTTATTTCGAAAAATCTTATTTTGAATTAGTTATTTTGAAATAGCTTATTTCGAAATAACGCGTCTACACACAAAATGCATTTCGAAATAGCATTTTGCTATTTCAAAATAGTGCATCCACACTGAGTGGACTCTGAATCACATTTAAGGCTGGCCGGAACCAGTTCCAGCAGGGCACCAGGTCAGGACTTACTGTGTGGGGCTGCTCCTGAGGCTATCTGAGGTCTGTGCTTAAAGAGACTCCCTGGACAGCCAGTTCTCTGGTTTCCCTGCTTGCTTGTCTACCTCGATGAGGGACAGCAAAGCATTTTGTCTCTGTGTGCTCTGGTTGCTCTCACTCAGGACACCACAGCACTCTGCAACATGGAGCCAGAGCTGCCCCTGGGCACTCTGGTGCTTCTCATGGGCGTGTTGCTGTGAGCCTGGCTGCACTTTCTGCAGGCTGCTATCTGGGAGGCCCATCGGGGAGCTGTCAGTATCCAGGAGGCCCTGCGGGAGAACTTCCACCCTGAGGAGCACTAAGAGCCTCCCTGGTCTGCCCCAGTGGGGGCTTGTGCCTCATTCCTCCCTCACTTCCTTCCACTTACCTCTCCCTAACACCCCTTCCTGATGTCAAATAAAATACACGTATTTTCATGAACACAAACGCTCTTTATTTAACAAAACTCGGGGGGAGGGAATGAAACTCTGGTGAGAGACTGGGGAAAGGAGGCAGGAGAGGGGAGAAGAGAGGGTGGGAGAGGGTAGGGGGAAACCTGGGAGGAGGCAGCCGGAAGGGGGAAGCAAGGGGAAGGAGAAGCTCAGGGCTCAGGGTTGGGGGTCTTGCCGGACCAACTTGATTTTCGTGCAGACCTGCTCCTGGGTTTCATGTGGCCTTTGGTGGCTAGGCTGGCAGCTATCCTGCCATAGACGGCTGCGTTCCTCCATCTAGTGTGGAGATCATGGATGTTGGGGGCATCCCCCCCAAACCTGAAAAAGGTCCATGATCTGCACCCTAGACCAGGAATGCACCCGCCTTCTCCGGCCCTGGCAGGCTCCTGGGAGCTGGCAGACTGCTCCTGGGGAGTGGTGGGGGTCTGGTTGCCAGTGGCTTGCTGGCTCATGTTTTGGGGCCACTGGGTCGGGGCAGTGACTGCTGGCTCTGGGCTGGCAGGCTTGGAGCTGGCACAGGCACTGTAGCCAGAGTCTACCCCTTTAAGGGCTCCTGGGAGGGAGAGAAGTGTTCTTGGTTGAGGCTGGAGTGGCCATCAGGGCACCCTGGGAAGGCTGGAGGCCCCCTATTTCAAAATAAGTGTCTACACAGCACTTATTTTGAAATAGCTATTTCAAATTTGGCGTCATTACTCATAGAATGAGGTTTACCAAATTCAAAATAAGCGCTCTGCTATTTTGAATTTATTTCGAAATAGCGGTTTGGCTGTGTAGATGCTAGGAAAGTTATTTCCAAATAAGGGCTGTTATTTCCAAATAACTTTGCTGTGTAGACATACCCTAACTGCTTATATTTAACTTTATGAATGCTATGGCTAAATGTATCCAAAAACTTCAGTTTAATACTAAATTCAGAATTAGTCCCCTTGTATTCATATCCATATCACTCTGATCTTCATAACTCAACGCAGCTGTCATCCAAAGAAGAACATTTGAAGGTGGTTAGTTCTGATGAAAGTACACATGAAAGCTCTCTCTTTATAAAAGAATGTTTTAGTTTTATTCAGTTTGTTTCATTTTCTCAGTATTTGCTTTATTCATTCATCACCTATCAGTGCAGCATATATACTCAGCTGAGACTAGTGTCAGGCCCATCATCATTTGATGTTGTGTCATGGTGGTTTCTCCATCTCCATCATATATGAGCAGGGGCACCTAAACCATGGCCCAAAGAGCGTGTGCTGATTGTGTTTGGGGTGTAGGTTGGTCATGTGCCACTGACTTTGTGTTTTGTTTCCAGCTAATGCTAAATTGAATTTAAAAAAAATCATTAAACAATTTTCTAATAATCTTTTTTCATCTAGACAATTGCTGTGGTTGAAACTGGAATGATACTTAATTATTAGTGAGATAGCAGGTGATCCACATAAACTTGAATAAGAGAGAAAGTAGTCCACAAGCATTCATCTCTGAATTAAAATATACTCCACACTATGAACAAATATGAGATCTCCTGTAATAGAAAGGAAGGAACAGTCCTCAGTTTATCAAGCATTGAAAAATTATGAGCAACACAATGGGCATGTATTAAGTGATACAGCCTTTTTGAAAAGGCAAAGATTCTGAAGTCTCATACTATACATAGTACTAACACATATTAATACTTGCATTAGAAACAAATGTTTGTTACTCACAAGCTAGAGGTGGTAACATATGGGTTGATTTAAAATGTTTAATGATATTATGATGTCACTTGGCCTGCCAAGATCTAGAATTTTTTTTTACTGTGTTAAGTATCTTTGGCTGACTTATTCAAACACTCTATGAGGTGTTTTTAACATCTGACAGATAAATCACTAGATGTCTTCTTTACTTCTGTGGTTTTGAGTCTCCATCATCAAGGTGGGGATCACCAATATAGTGTCAAATCACCATATGGATGGACGGATAGACATACCACTAGCTGTCTACAACAGCTTTTCCTACTAAATCACTTATGTAACTATGGACTGACCGGCAAGGATCAACAAAATGATTAAGTTACATATGTTTTTCCTCTCTCGGAACAAACTTGAATGGTGTGTCCTCATATTAATCTATTGCTGTCAAATAAAGGAACACAGAGACTTTTTTTCCTGAAAGCAAAATAAAAACAAACATGTGAGTGCAGCATTTTGTGTTTAACCAGTGCTGGATATCCACCACAGCTCTGCCCAGGCAAATGGACAAGAACTAATGAGCAAACGTACACAATGTAAGAAACATATGATGCCCTTGTTCCCCATGAAGATAGCAGTAGGATAACCACAAGCGACTGAAATTATGCAAATGGGGGATATTTGATGAGAACATTTTACACAATAATTAAAAATGTAATAGGTGGGGCAGAAACAAATGTCAAGATTATGATTTTGGGAGCAAAACCTTTGTCTTAGTTTTTTTTCCCTCCCCTAATATATAACCAGGTGTGGGGTGGAGGATTAATCCTGTTTTGCTGATTATCTAATTGATTCTCTCTAGGTTTCCTCTTCAAAGCAGAGAGGAAAGATGCAAATCAGCATTGGACTGGGGGATGGGAGGGTGCAGAGCAGGGTCAAAGGCCTTCTGAGAAAATAGTAGGGCCAAATAGTAGGGCCTGTCTGAGGGAATGGCTACACCCCACACTAAGCCCAGGTCTGTGGGACTTGGCCTTGAGGACACCGTGTTTTTAAATCCATGCTTGAGCATCCACACTGCAGTGTAAACCTTGGTTTAAAATTGCTGAACCCAGGTCTTGCAACCATGCTAATACTGCACTGCTTGGACCTTCTGACTTGGATCTGCAGAGTAACCTGCATTCATTCTGCAAACAACAGGGCTTGGATCTGAGTCACAGTGGGACTTTGATTCAGCTCCCTTATCCCCAGATCCTGAGTGCTTTTGATCTGTCAGACAGATTTGTGCACAGATGGATGTGAGAGTTCAGGTCCAAACCTCAGTTGGAGTCCAGGCTTAGTGTGCAGTGTAGACATATGACAGACTACAGTGTTTGGGTAAGGAAAAAAGGATGCCCTTGCTCAAGTCTCCTACTCTTTACTGCTCTCCAGAGTTTGTGAGGCAAGTTTTTGTGGACATCAGTTTAGCATGACCATCTAAGGGCTGGTCCACACATAGATTTTGTATTGGTAAACTAAAATTAGTTAGGGGTGTGATTTTAATGATATAGTTATGGGTCCATTTCTCGCCATTACAGCAGAATGAGCATGCTTTTATCAGTATTGCTTTTTCTTTTGTGCCTGGGGGGGGGGGGAAACTATGTAACTATATAGATCTTTAAATTGGTATAGTTTTATTCACACTTGTGAGGTTGTATTGACTTATCTATACCCTTAGGCTACGTCTACACTGCAGGCTTCTTGCACAAGAACTGTTTTGTGCAAGAATTCACAAAAGGTCTTGTGCAAGAGTGCGTCCACACTGCCATGTGCTTTTTTCACAAGAGATGTGCTTTTGTGCAAGAGCGTCCATGGTAGTGTGGAAGCTCTCTTGCGCAAGAAAGCTCTGATGGCCATTTTAGCCATAGGGGTTTCTTGCACAAGAAATCCCCTGTTGCCCATCCACACTGCCTTCTTGTGCAAGAGCTCTTGTGGAAGAGGGCTTATTCCTCGTGGGGAAAGGAATAACTCTTGCACAAAAAGCTCTGTGTTCTGACACTTTACTGTAAATTTACTTGCTCAAGAACGCACGTGCAGTGTAGACACTCTGAAAGTTTTTCCGCAAGAACACTTGTTCTTGTGCAAAAAGCCTGCAGTGTAGATGTAGCCTCTTAGTTAAAAGGCACAATCTTGACATTTAGACAAGGCCTCAGGGCATGTCTTCACTACAGCCCTACATTGATGGGTGTTAGGTTAGCTTACAGCCACCTCAGTAATTAAATGCTGTTAAGTAAGTAAGTGGCTGATATCCACACTAACCACCTTTTTCCTGATGGTGTGTGTCCTCACTGGGGCTTTCAGCTCTGTGCAGCTACCCACTGAAGCTACGTCTACACTACGAGTTTTCTTGGCAAAATATATGCTAATGAGGGACTTGTTTGCATGAGTCACGATCTCATTTGCATATTTTCTGCTGATCCGTTTTTGCGCTTGGGTTTTTGTGCAAAAACAAGCAGTGTGGATGTTTTCTTTTTGCGCAAAAAGTAAACGTCCAAACTGCTTGTTTTTGCACAAAAACACTAGCGCAAAAACGGATCAGCAGAAAATATGCAAATGAGATTGTGACTCATGCAAACGAGTCCCTCATTAGCATATTTTTTGCCAAAAAATTTGTCGTGTAGATGTAGCCTGGAAGCCTAGCTGCTCTGCAGCTAGGTGTGGGATCGGCCACTTGGGCTTCTCAGCTCCCTGAACATGGACAGTGGAGCCTCTGAGCAGCAGCTTGTGTGGGGAGTGGGGAGCCCTGAAACTGTCAAGACAGCCAACAGCAAATGCAAGAAATCTGTAGCATCTGCACAGACACTGTGTCACCCAAGATACATTAATATAAGCCCTATGCTTCTTTTGGAAGTGGAGTTATGTCGGTGTAGAATGGTACTTACAACAGGGGGACAAAGCTGTAGCAATTATGCTGCCATAATTAGGTCAATGTAAGCTGTTTTACATACACCTAACTGTGTAGAATAGGCCAGAACTTAGTCACGTGTGCCATAGCCACTAGAAAGTTGTACATGTCATTCTAATAGCTGTTGCTGCCTTCATATATTCTGTATATGACACATGTTCACAGAAAACTATAGGAATGATTCAGAGTTAAAAAAAATGTTATTGGGACTATTTTAACCAGTTCCCATCTATACAGCCAAATCTCTTGTTATCAAGGCCAATTATGCAGCATTCAGTAGGAGCCATAAACACACTCTAAAAAGCTTATCTATTTCTAAAAGAATCACAATTTTAAAATCCAGGGCTAGGCATGAGTGCTGGATCCCACTGGAAAGCTAGGCATCTTCCCTATTAATGGCATAAGGCTCATATTACTCAATCTGTGTGGCCACAGGACATCAGACCTCAACATTTTCTCTCTCTCTCTCTCTTTTTAATGTATCTTGCCCATCCTGAATTGGGGCCAATGTAATTTTTGGAAGAAATACGACATCTGTTGAGAGAGAAGGAAATGTTTTTCTGGCAGGTTGACTTTTTTTTTTTAAAGCAGCTGTATGTATGTAGCTGCTCATGGGTTTGGAATGTTAGGAAAAATTCAAGACAAGATGAATTAGCGGGCAGAGGGGGCAGTCAAAGGGACATGATACATTTATAAGATGGTTCTACAATTCATCACATAGCTGTCAGCTTTGTGTTCTCCAGCATAATCCCCAATATGCTATTTTCTCTACTGAACTTCTATGGGGACATTGCAGAGGTCCCCTTTGAATGTGAAAATAAAGACTGCTGATGCCAGCTGGGGGACTCACACAACCTCTCAGACTTTGGTAGAAGAGGAAACCACAGTAGAAATACAAATATTATTTGGCTGCACCACAGCATTTAAGATATGGGTCATCTGAGAGTGGCCACAGGCTGTAATTAGTCTGAAGCCTGTGCTGTAGGTGCCTCAGAAGTATGCTGATGGGCCAATGCTTGAGATGCATTTTTTCCATCCTATAAATCCCAAATGTCTTGTTTTTAATTGAACTTTGTAAGCTGTTATTCAACAACCTGAATTATACCTTAGAGTATTTTGATTTTAAAGAGACAGAGGTTTCTCATTTAGAAACACTCTTTTTTTCCCTCAAACAAACATTTCACTGATATTTTTAACATGCAGTTCTAATGCATCATAGCCAAATATGTGAATCTGGTTTCCTCTTTCATTCACTGACACAATAAGGTGTTGTGTCTCACAATTAACTTTTAGAACCCATTGAGCAGACATCAGCTTTTTAAATAAGTCCCTAGGCAAAGCACATATCTGCCAAAAGAGGCAGATTTTATAAAGTGCCTGTGATGGTCTGGACTGTACATTTCAACACAGGATCAACTAAGGCTGATATAGATTTGGAAATCTTTTTTTTTTTTTTTTTGAGCAAAACTCCAGTGGAAAAAAACTAAGCAAAAGAATAGAGTAGAACTGTATTATAGACAGTATTCCATATGTTCTGACTCTGTTATTGTGTTTGGATTAAAAAAAATTGTTTACCAGATGTAAAAGCCAATTCTAATACATAGTTGCAGCAAGACTGCAGCAGCTCCACTTGTGAGGATTTATAGATGCCTTGGGGAAAGCTAAGTATTGACTTCCTGTGTGGTGTAAAGAAGGCCTTGTCTTGTTAGGAAATTTCTTACCCTCTTTTCAGCAAGGCAGTCTTAGATGAGACATTGGCCAAAAACCCCATGTCCAACCTACAATAGAGCTTTCATCATGGTTAGCACCTGTGCTGAAAAAAGGCTATGAAGTGTTTATTTAGTGTAAATGCACTAGGAGAGCTTTTCCTCCATGTGAGGTTTTGGTTTTTAACACCTGCCTGGGCCAGTATGCCTCTTAGAACCTTCTTGGCCCCGCAGACAGTGTATACACATTTTAACATAGGCTTTGTAAGTATTTTGATATCAGTTTTACATTGGAGCAAGGAAAGGGTAAGTAACTTGGCCAGTTTCACTCAGTGAGTCAGTGCCAGAGCCATCCAGCTGACTCACATTCCTGTGCTCTAGTTATTACATTTAATTTATTTATATATACATGGATATAAGGGTAGTGGAAGGACCTGGCAATAAAACAAGTGATTATATTTAACAATTTGTGATCTTGAGTGAGGGAAAAACCAAATATTAAGATCAGCCATGTGGAGGAAGACAGAGAGGCTTTGAGAAGGTTTCAACATTCAGAGAAAACTAGAAAAATGAATATGGGACAGTTCCAAAGAGAAAACATTAACTGTGCTAGACAGAATAGACAATGGAAGATAAAAGCTTTATTAGAAGTACTGTAAGGAAAGTAGGAAATGCACAGGAAGGCCCAGAGTTATTAGTAGAGAAAAGTAAATTGGAGTATAGCATTAAATGTGAGTTTGGGAATTTGAAAGTGACACAGAAGCTGGATGAAGAAGGAAGGAAGGACGGGACAAAGCAAAATTTCAATATTCTATTAATAATGCTGCCTATCTATTATCAAATGGCAGCAACTTATGGTGGGGTTTATCACTATTTTACATTGACCTTTTATTTTAAAAATTGAGTTGGGTATTGTATTCCAAATATGTAGGGTAGATGGGTGCCAGAGGCCAAAGGGTTTACTGTTGTGTAACAGCAGGTCTGAAAAACTCACTATACCCAATATATTGCTGTAACTCTGTTTGTCCAACGGGGGGGGTCATATGAGATATGCAATAAAAAGCTTGTGCCATACCAATCTTCATAGTTGTTGTGAGATATATGTATGTATGATTGTTTGGATTATATTTAAGGAGTTGTGCATATGTACACTAGAAAAAATATGTTTTAAAGGCTGAGTCAAAGCAGGGTGACAAGCAGGTTTCTACCAAATAGGGAATATTTATTCATCTATCTGCCTTGGTTCACACGTAAAATAAGCATAGTATGCCAGTATGATGGAAGCCTGTTTGCATATAATATCAATATAAGAACATGAAGGCAACACTGAGCCAGCATGCCAGGGGGGTCATTCTGACACTGGGGACAAACAATGACTTCATAGGCATGGGAACTATGGGTGTGGGGGTGCCACAGAACCCCTGGGCTCCTGACCTTGCACCCAGGGTCCTAAATGCCTCCACACCTGCCACAGGCTCTGCTGCCAGCCCAGAGAGCTGAAGGGATCTGCTGTTGGTTTTGGGCCTAGCGTCCCGTCTGCTGGCCCAGAGCATCAGTGGGTCTCTGCTTTGGCTCTGCATGCTGGGGGCTCTGCTGTCAGGCCTGAACCCTGGGTCCTGACTACTGGTCCTGCACATCTGGGCTTTGCTCCAAGCTTCAGCTGGGGAGGGGGAGACAGGGGTTAGGAAGAGGCTGTCCTCCCCACTGTATAATTTTGGAGATTATAAGGAGGCAAAAAGACAATCCTTTATTCTTCACTGTGAAAGGAAAAAAAAAAGAGCAGTAGTTTTTGCATTCATGAAAGGGGGATCCCAGCCATGTTGGTTTGAGATGCTGGGCTATTGTTGAAAGCGAGAGAAACTATTTAGATAAGAATTTTACATGTAATGTTAATGTTACATTTTGAATCTAGGAAGCATGTTATACATTTTGTTTCTGTGTCCATCATTATCCTTATTCGCTAGCTCTTAAAACTTACCTTTTGATAATAATCATACGATTGTTCTCACTATAAATATATCTTAATACTGAGCTGAGATATTGCAGCCAATACTCATTTGAACTAAACAAGTCGGTGTGTGCACTGTTCTTTTGGGGACAACTTAGCTAGTAATTTCTGTGAGTGACCATCTGTTAAGAGCTGGACACTGCAGGAGAATACTGCAAGGGGGTCTGAGGATTAGAATGCACCTCCTGTTCACTGCAAGGCAAAGGAAGAGCTGGCAAGAGCCCGGAGGAAATTGTTTGTATGGTTAACAGACTGCTGGTTTCAGAGAGCTAATACCCAGTTAAGCATAAGTAAATCTTTTTAACGGAGGTAGGCAGTAACAAGAGGATTTATGGTCGTGGACACCCAGAGAAAGTATCATAACAACCACATGTAAAAAGCATCACCTGTAGTGTTCCCTCTAATTGTTTCCATCCATGTGCAGAATAAATTTTGTTACATGCACTGAATCATATGCAGCTATGTACCACCAATAGAAACACAAGCAGCCAGCTGTGGGTGGCTGTGGGGACTCTGCTAAGTAGCTTATAGGGAACACTACCTGTTGGCCAAATGAGCAAATCTGTTGGTGATATAATGGTCTGCTTTCTGATCTAAGTAACAGAAAGTTTAAATGTGGACTATAAGCGGAGAGACACTGACTAAAAGTCTGTGGAGATGTTCCAGGCTGAATATAGTGTGATTGAGAGCTCAGTTTGACCCCATAGTTCTTGTACTCTGTTGCTTTGGGAAGCTTCTAGTTTTGTGAATGTCCTTCTATGATTAGAGCTGAACAAACAGTTTGGGGGTCTTTTTGGTTCAATATCTGAACCAGATTTAAAAAATCAGTCTGTTTCAAACCAAAATCCCCCCTTTTTTCTGAAACAAATAAAAAAAAATTGTCTTGAGATATTTCAAGTGACATTTAGAAACAAAATATTGATTTACAATAGCTCCATTCATCTCAAATTAGTGTTAAATCCATAATTCACTGCACCGGGAAGCCCAACCAACATCACCAGCAGCAGACTGTGTGCGTGTGAGAGACAAAAGAGTGCCGAGGGCTCAGCCCATTTACCCAAACAGCTACACTTCAGCTTCTATTGTACGGACAGGGGACGGGGGTTTTCTGACACTGCTACCACCACTTTCCCACAGATGAAGGAAGGGGATACCTGCTGTCATTCCTGAGGGAGAAAAAGTGTTTGTGCCTGTCAGGGATAGGAAGCATCTTTTGCCACTGCGGCTACCATCACCACAACCACTTTAAATGGGTCCTGAGCCATGACAGAGTTGTATGAGTAGAACTACTAAGTACATAGGCCCTGATTGCCCTAAGTTAGCCCTGGGTCCTTCTGAGTCAGAGTTGAAGCAGGTTTGTAGGCTGTGGGGGAAGCTTGCTGCCTGTACTGTACCTGCTAAAGGGATTAAAGGCTTTGTTCTTTGGGTCTGTCAATTCATCAGTACATTCACATGAAAAATGGGGACAGGAAAACCATTGGTAACCTATATTGTTAGCTGCACTTCTTGGCTTAGGTTTTCAGAGCCATCTCTGAGTTTTGGAAATTTAAGGTTGGGGGATTATGTGAACTGGACAACGTACAACATACAAGGAAAGGACTAAAGATTTATAAATACATGGAAGAAATCTGTACTAACTAATTTTATTTTATTCATTTTGCATTCTATAACAATTTTGTTTGAAATGTTTCCAGTGGTGCCCAGATTCATAAGAGAAAACATTCACATGTCAATATCAAGAAAAAGCAACAGAACTCTAGTTCTTTTTTTTAATCATATGGCACTTACAGCACTCAGGAACAAACAATCAGAACATCTGACACAATGATTTAAACTATCACTTTGCTCAGTGGTGACTGAAATATGCTTTTCTTTGTCTTGCTCCCTGCCCCCATTTACATGAAATAGAACAAGTGTAAGTCAAAGTCTTTTCTGCCACCCTCAGCGTCTCCCTATTGCCACAGTGGAAACAAAGAAAAGATTTTTTTTTTAAATGCCCTTTTCCCCAATGTGTCACTCTCATATTCACTCCACAGAGCACCTAAGAATGAATGGCACACAGCCATTCAGAGGGTTACCAAGATACCATCATCAATCAACCAACCAAAATGGCAACACTGCATGATTGAATCTATTGTCTGGTAATCAACCACATCTATGGGCATTTTATAGTTCTTACCAGTTCAGAAATATTGTTTTGCTTTTGGAGCAGAATAATAAGAATGTCTCACTTAATAACTACAAATTGCTCTTTTAGTCAGTCAAAGAGGTGACTACTTCACTATTATATGAGTGAACTGATTATGTCAGCTGGACCTAACAATGTGTGCTTTGTCTCTTTAAAATACTTTTGTTCTCTGCATGTCCATGTAATCATTGGAAGTTGATCAGAAGGAGACAGGGATAATTATGTCATTCATCTACTGTCTGATTCACATTGAATAATTAGAGTGACTTATTCCCCAATTAATGGACAATGTTACTTCCACTGTTTATTGTTCCTGTAGTTTACTGTCTAGTATCATAAAAATACCCATAGAGTTTAAAAAACTCTGGTGGTATGCAACAGTAGATACATTACTTCATACTTGACTTTGTCTTTTGACTGAAAAGAGCTATGAATCTATTTATTTGTATTAGAAAGAGTGCCCATGCATGGACCAACAAGTCTAGACTGCTCTGGGTTTTGTCTTAAAATGAAAACAGAGAAGCAAATTTTGGGATGCAAATTGGCATGTTACAAATGTAAATCTTTAGAACCCCGCTTTCATGGTTACATATTGTAAATCAGGAGGGGTTTTTTAAATGTACATAAGAACATAAGAACATAAGAACGGCCGTACCGGGTCAGACCAAAGGTCCATCTAGCCCAGTATCCTGTCTGCCGACAGTGGCCAGCACCAGGTGCCCCAGAGGGTGGACCGAAGACAATGATCAAGCGCTTTGTCTCCTGCCATCCTCTCCAGCCTCTGTCAAACAGAGGCCAAGGACACCATTTTATCCCCTGGCTAATAGCCTTTTATGGACCTAACCTCCATGAAATTATCTAGCTTCTCTTTAAACTCTGTTATAGTCCTAGCCTTCACAGCCTCCTCTGGCAAGGAGTTCCACATGCTGACTACACGCTGTGTGAAGAAGAACTTTCTTTATTAGTTTTAAACCTGCTACCCATTAATTTCATTTGGTGTCCTCTAGTTCTTCTATTTAGGAACTAATAAATAACTTTTCTTTATCGGCCCTCTCCACACCACTCATGATTTTATACACCTCTATCATATCCCCTCAGTCTCCTCTTTTCTAAACTGAAAAGTCCCAGTCGCTTTAACCTCTCCTCATATGGGACCCGTTCCAAACCCCTAATCATTTTAGTTGCCCTTTTCTGAACCCTTTCCAAGGCCAAAATATCTTTTTGAGGTGAGGAGACCACATCTGTACACAGTATTCAAGATGTGGGCGTACCATAGTTTTATACAGGGGCAGTAAGATATTCCGGTCTTATTTTCTATCCCTTTCTTAATAATACCTAGCATCCTATTTGCCTTTTGACCGCTGCACACTGTGTGGAAGTTTTCAGAGAACTGTCCACGATAACTCCAAGATCTCTTTCCTGATTTGTCGAGCCAAATTAGCCCCCATCATACTGTACGATAGTTGGGGTTATTTTTCCCAATGTGCATTACTTTACACTTATCCACATTAAATTTCATTTGCCATTTTGTTGCCCAATCACTCAGTTTGGTGAGATCTTCTTGGAGTCCCTTACAGTCTGCTTCTGTCTTGACTATCCTAAACAGTTTGGTATCATCCGCAAACTTTACCACCTCACTGCTTACCCCTTTCTCCAGATCATTTATGAATAAGTTGAACAGGATTGGTCCTAGGACTGACCCTTGGGGACACCACTAGTTACCCCTCTCCACTCTGAAAATTTACCATTTATTCCTACCCTTTGTTTCCTGTCTTTTAACCAGTTCTCAATCCAAGAAAGGACCTTCCCTCTTATCCCATGGCCATGTAATTTACACAAGAGCCTTTGGTGAGGGACCTTGTCAAAGGCTTTCTGGAAATCTAAGTATACTATATCTACTGGATCCCCCTTGTCCGCATGTTTGTTAACCCCTTCAAAGAACCCTAACCCTAACCCTAACCCTAACCCTTTTTAGGGTTAGAATGTAGAAAATACAATATAATATTGTAGAAAATATTGTTGTAAACAGGTTCAAATACAGTTAGGCAAATATGATAAATGGAGAAAGTGAAAATATAGCTATTTATTATTAATACAAAACATTTCCCCTCTGTTTTTAATAGCACAACATTATTGCCTATAGCTACTTTCTATCCACATTGCATTTTTCAGGTACAAACAGTTACCTGAATGTTGACGTTGGTGTGTGTCTTTGGAATCTGCTTTCCCCTTAACAGTTCAAAGTCTACTCCTTTCATAGTACTAAAATGCTCTCACAAATAGTTCCTTTAGTTTTAAATGGTCTCTCAGATTTTTTTGGGGGGGGAGGGGGGACGGGGAGAGAAGAGGGCATTAGATGAATGTTGTTTACTAGTCTTTTAATTTCCTCAGTTTGAAAAGAGAGGAACTATTTTTTTTCTAAAAGTTTCAGGCAAAGGTGTTATTTAGAGGTTTCAAACAGTATTAATACAACAAGACTGAGCTGTTACAAAATCATGTGGCAATCTTTACCACAAAAATAGTTACTGCCCCACATTTTACTAGAACTGTGGTTGAAACTTCAATGCATACTCAAACCTAAGTAGTCTTATGGAGGATTTGCAAGAAATTTAGGGTTGTCAATCCTTAGGATTGTCCCGGAGTCTCCAGGAATTAAAGATTAATCTTTAATTAAAGATTGTCATGTGATGAAACTCCAGGAATATGCTCAACCAAAATTGCCAACCGTAATTCAATTCTATACACCGAGTAGCAATTTCTTGTGTAATGGTCTTCTGATCTATATACAGTGTGTTCAGATATTTTTATATGAATATACTTTATGTATTGTTTAATTTTAAAGAAAAGCCCAACATTCCCTATAACTCATAGTAGTTTCCTCAGATTTTCTGCCTCCTGAATAAAATGTTTAAAATGTTATAGGTTTGGGATACCTTCTCTATTACTGGGTTCCCTTAAAAATAAAAGCAAGTTTCTGGAATCATAAAATCAAAGGCAAGGCACAGGCAACATATAGATCCATGTACTCCTACTCTCTTATACAACTTCCCACTTTCTATAGCCAGGCCTTCTACTCTAAATTCCAAAGAGGGATTGAAAAAATGCCATTTCTACTCTATCAGTAGGTGTTCATAGAAATGATTTCTTTTTCCTGTGAGACAGTTAAGTTTTTCCTTTAAAAAAAGAGCAAGTAAAAACAGAAATTTCATTGAAAACCAAAATACTTTTATTGAAAGGGATTTTTTTTGAAATATTGAATGAAACAAAATTCCGAACAGCTCTAGTTGCTATTCATCAACCAGAGGATCGCTAGAATATTAGAACACGCTGAACTGATGCTGATGAAGCTGAGATCAATACATAAATCAAAAGAAATTGTCTGGTGTGATGCAAAGGCATGGAAGTGTATTTTGATCATTTTTAATAGCAGTCAGGTTTTTAAAATAATATTTGCATAAGAATGGTAATTCTTGAAGTGAGGTCAGGATTATTACATTGATTTATCTCATCAGAAACCAGGGTATTTTGAGAATAAATTGTGATCTGATATCCAATATGTGCTTCATCTTTACCATTTGACAAGGGACTGTGTAGCCAAGTTTAAACCAAGACTGAATATTTGCAGTTGTATTATGAAAACCAATCAAATTAGGAATTAAAATGGAATTTGTAACATGCCATAGTGGTAAAAGTGCACCACTGAACTGCAACAAACAGAACATTTTATTTTTCTGAAAGTTGGACTAAAACCTTTTAAACTCCTAATTACAACATAACTGCCAGCAAAGGACAGCCTGTCAATAAAGTGTTATTTTTTCCAAACCTTAACATAGTTAAAGAGAACATGTCTCAGAATTTTGATATGCTTTTGGAGTTTATGTTCCATCCCTTAAATGGACAGATCTTTCATGCCCAAATAATGATTTTTAAATTATTATTATTATTTTTTTTTACTATTTGTTTTCACTTTCAGGCTTAATTTCAAAGGTACAGTCAGTTAAAATCACCAAAATGATGTTGAGAAATCATAGAAGCCCTAAATAGGGTATTGGCAATGTGTTGGAGAAAAATACATAGTTAAGTATTTTGGAGGCAAAAAATACATACCTAATTTTATATAAATTTGTAATAAAATAAATGAGTAGAGATAAACTGAACTTTTTGGAAACACTTCTGGGCAGCACTAAATTCCAAATGTCGATGGCTCATCATAAACAACATGCTCATTCTTCCTGTTTTGAATTGAATTCTCTCATGGAAAATTCTTAGCAACATACTCCAATACTTACACATGTATGCTCAATAGCATCTGGTTGCATGAGAGATCCAAAAAAGCCAAAATCCCACAATTAAGAAAAAGGCTACCACAGTTTTAAAAAATAGCTGGTTTGGAGTGGAAGTGAAAACAAACTATATATATTTACGGGGGGAAAAGATAAGTTGAGAGAGATTAATATTAATTAGAAGTGATGAATTGTTAAAAATGATAAGGGAAGCAAAAGGACATAAGAAGACATTAATGGCCAGAGTTAAGGATAACTAGAAGGAGAATTTAAAATGATTAAGAGTAAAAGGAATCCTAATAATTGTATTGGTCCATTTCTAAATGGAAATGGTAGGATTGTCAATAAAAATGCAGAAAGGTCAGAAATGCTCATTAAATAATTTCTGTATTTGGGAAAAATAGGTAAAGAATTCATATTGTTTGATTATGAAGTATTTTCCATAATAAGAGTAACTTAGAATGATATTAAACAGCAGCTGCTAAAGCTAGACATTTTAAAATCAGCAGATCCAAATAACCTAGTATTGAAGAGTTTTAAGAGAGTTTTAAAAGAGTTAAGGTCTTTAGACTGGTGATGTTATTTTCAAGTTAATCTTGGAACATTAGGGAAATTCTGGATGAAAGCTACTGTTTTACCAATATTTAAAAAGACTAAACAGGATGACATAGATAATGTTAGGCCTGATAATCTAACAATGACCCTGGGCTCAGATAGGACTCAGTTAATAAAAAAAATTAAAGAAGAGTAATATAATTAATATCAATCAACATAGGTTTATGGAAAACAGATTCTGCAAAACTAATTTGATGTCTTTTTAACAAGATTAGGTGATAAAGGTAAATAGTGCTGATATAATATACTTAGAGATTTTTGTAAGGCATTTATGGCACATATGACAATATGTACAATTTGACATTGTAAGTAAGAAACTACAACAATCCACATTCAACATGGAACACATTAAATGGATTAAAAACTGTCTGATAGGTCACAAAATATCATTGTATCAGGGGAATAATCTTTGAGTGGGGTATTTTCAGTAAGATCCTACTGGAATCTTTTCCCTAAACTAGCTAACATTTTGATCCATGACTGAGAAAAAAAATGCATTAATTACAGGTAAATTTTTGATGATGAAACACAGATTAGGGCAGTGACAAATAATGAAAAAGACAGGCCACCAACAAGGATTTGGATTGCTTGGTTAGTTAGATTCATAAAGAAAATATGTCTTTTAATATGGCCAAATAAAAAAAACATACATTTAGAAACAAAGAATGCAAGTCAGATTTATAGGATAGCGGATTGTATTCTGGGAAGCAATGACTTTGAAAAAGATACCAAGGTCATGTTGGATAATCAATTGATTGTGAACTTCCAGTATAATGCTGTGGCTGAGAGACCTGATGTGACACTTGGATACATAATATCGAGTGAGAGATTATCATGGCTTAACTTCGTGAACGAAGATTTAGGAAGGGGTTTGTCCACGTCTGATGCAAGCTCGCTGGTGACTGACGAGTCCAATGTGGGACAGGCAGATTCGGCCACAGTGGCAGCAAGGGAAATTTTGTTCTGAGTTTAGTGCTGCGGTGTCATGATTCTTCCTCCATGTCCTTTTGTCCTCAAGACCAGCCCTACGTGTATTTTTGAAGGAGGAGACAGCCTGGTGAATAGTGCGTCTCCAGGCCTCTCGTTCCGAGGCTAAAGCAGACCAATGGCGGTGGTCAATATGACAGACGCCAAGGGATTTCTTCAGAGAGTCCTTGTACCTCTTCTTTGGTGCTCCTCTGTCGTGGTGGCCAGTGGCGAGTTCACCATACAGCACAATCTTGGGCAGGCGATGATCCTCCATCCTGGAGATGTGCCCTGCCCAACACAGCTGTGTCTTCAATAGGATGGCCTCGATGCTGGTAAGCTCCGCCTATTCGAGGACTTCAATGTTGGTGATGAAGTCATTCCAGTGGATGTTAAGGATGGTGCGGAGGCAGCATTGATGGAAGCGCTCAAGGAGACACAGATGATGCCGGTAGATGACCCATGACTCGGAACCATACAAGAGGGTACTCAATACAGAGGCTCTGTACACACCAATCTTCGTACCTTTCTTCAAATGCTTGTTGTTCCAGACTATTTTATACAGCCTACCGAATGCACAGTTTGCCTTTGCCAGTCTATTATCAATCGCTTTATCAACATTGGCATCCGAGGAGATGATACACCCCAAGTAGCTGAACTGATGAACTGTCTTCAGCTCTGACTCGCCAATGGTGATGCAGGGAGGGCAGTAATCTTCCCGAGGTGCGGGCTGATAGAGAACTTCCGTTTTCTTCAAGCTGACTTCTAGTCCAAAGAGTTCAGCAACCTCTGCAAAGCAGGATGTTATGCGCTGCAGCGCTGTCACCGTGTGAGAAACAAGGGCAGCATCGTCAGCGAAGAGTAATTCTCGGATGAGTTGCCGCACTGTCTTAGTATGGGCCTTTAGTCGCCTCAGGTTGAACAGACTGCCATCAGTACGGTATCAGATATAGACACCGTCTTCATCATCAAGTTCTACTGTGGCTCTTTGGAGCATCATACTGAAGAAGATCATGAAGAGAGTCGGCGCAAGGACGCAGCCATTCTTTACACCGTTGCGTATTGAGAAGGACTCTGAGAAGTCAGTGCCATGTCTGACTTGGCCATGCTGGTCTTCATGTAGCTGGATGATCATGTTGAGGAACTTTGGGGGACACCGTAGTCGCTCCATGATTAGCCACAGACTTTTTCTGCTCACAGTGCCGAACGCTTTGGTAAGGTCAACAAAAGTCACGTACAATCCCTTATTCTGTTCCCTACATTTCTCTTGTAGCTGTCTAAGAATGAATACCATATCGATGGTGTTCCTATTAGCTCTGAAGCCACACTGGCTCTCTGGAAGGAGTTCTTCTACAATGGTGGGCACCAATCTGTTAAGAAGTACTCTTGCAAGACTTTTTCCTGCGACAGAGAGCAGAGTTATCCCCCGGTAGTTGGAACAGTCTGACTTATCCCCCTTGTTTTTATACAGAGTGACGATGACTGAGTCACGGAGGTCCTGTGGTAGTTTGCCTTGTTCCCAGCAACAGACAAAGAGCTTGTGGAGTATGGCGTGCAGCGCTGGGCCCCCATGCTTCCAAACCTCTGGTGGAATTCCATCGACTCCTGCTGCCTTGCCACTTTTCAGCTGTTTAATGGCCTTGACAGTCTCCTCTAGAGTAGGAATCTCATCCAGGTCTATTTTCTCTGGCAGCTGTGGAATACGATAGATTGCTGAGTCTTGGACCATGCGGTTGGCGCTAAAGAGAGTCTGGAAATGTTCCGACCACCGGTTCAGGACAGACACCTTGTCTGTGAAGAGCACTTGGCCATCTGCAGAGCGCAAGGGACTCTTGATGTAATGCGAAGGGCCATACACCGCCTTCAGGGCTTCATAAAACCCTCTGTAGTCACCGGTATCCACGCAAAGCTGAGTTCTCTCTGCAAGTTTGGTCCACCATTCATTTTGAATCTCTCGAAGCTTGCACTGGAGATTACTACATACAAGGCAGAAGGCTGCCTTCTTATCAGGACAGGACGGCTGAGCAAGATGCGCTTGATGGGCGGATCTCTTCCTCGTCAGCAATTCTTGAATTTCCTGATTGTTTTCATCAAACCAGTCTTTGTTCTTCTTAGAGGAAAACCCTAGGACATCTTCAGAGGTCTGCAAGATGGTGGTTTTGAGATGTTTCCAAAGAGCATCTGAAGAGGGGTTTGAGGGACAGCTGGGATCCTCAAGCCTCGACTGAAGATTCGCCTGGAATTTAGCTTTCACTTCAATTGATTGGAGTTTGCCAACATGGAACTTCTTCCTTGGGGCGCTTCCCCTCTTTGGCTTGGCTTTGAAATGGAGGCGGAGTTTACAGCGCACAAGGCGATGGTCCATATGACACTCCGCGCTGGGCATTACTCGAGTGAGTAAAACATCTCGAAGATCTCTCTGGCGCACCAAGATGTAGTCTATGAGATGCCAACACTTAGACCGAGGGTGCATCCAGGTTGTCTTCAGGCTGTCTTTCTGTTGGAACATGGTGTTGGTGATGGCAAGTTGCTGCTCCACAGAATTCTAACAGGAGGCACCCATTGTCATTACAGTTTCCGACACCATGCTTGCCAAGCACTCCTTTCCAGGCTTTTGAATCTTTACCTACTCGGGCATTGAAGTCACCAAGGACGATGACCTTGTCGTCTACAGAAGCATTCTGGATGAGGTTGCGCAGATCACTATAGAACTTGTCCTTTTCTGCTGGATCCGTTTGAAGAGTTGGGGCGTACACGCTAAACAGTGTGGCATGCTGCTTGTTTCTAAGTGGGAGGCGCATGGAGATAATGCGATCTGAGTGGCCCGTTGGCAAGTTTGCAAGTTTGGATGCAATGGAGTTCCTGACCATAAAGCCAACACCAGAAAGGCGTTTATCAGACTCTGGCTTGCCTGACCAGTAGAGGGTGTAACCTGCACCATGTTCTTGAAGGCTGCCTTCCTCAGAGAGGTGGACTTCACTAAGAGCAGCGATGTCGACATTCAGTCTTGAAAGTTCGTGGGCAACTAGAGCGGAGCGCCGTTCTGAGTGATCACTATCTGCTGTATCAATCATGGTTCTAATGTTCCAGCAAGCAAGCTTTAGTCCTGTCACACCTTGTGAGGCAGGTGTGTACCTTATCTTTCTCTTTGTAGTTCGACCGCTTTTGAAGATGCCCGTTGACTGCGGCTAGCCAACTGGGAGAAATGGAAATGAGCTTTGGTTGGGCCACCTTTTCTAGGCCCCTCTCCATCTGGAGCAAGCAGTGCTATCCCTAGAAAAGGCTGCTTGGTCGTTCAGGATACTGCCGAATGATGTTGTCGTTTCCGGGGGTCAACATCAGATGACCCTTACACTTGAACCACCTACATGCAAGATCGGAACTGCGGCTTCCAGTGTCATCTTCCACCTGCCGTTTCGCCCCTTTCCCATCGCTGCTGGGCTTGATGATGGTGTTGTTGTCGCTCATAGACATGGGCGTGCCCTTCAAACCTGCGCAATGGAGTTTTTAGGTGGAGTGCAGTGTGCGCAGTACTGGTCCCACCCTTTACACCTGGGGTTCATCTGCCATGGCCTAGCAAGCAGGGACAATGACAGCGAGGTCCCCGGGTCATAGGTGTTATGTCGGAGTGTCCTTCTCCTAGATGAGTGGCCTGACAGGGCTAACGAGCTCCATCTGCCCGGGTTTGAAATCAGAGTTTTCCTTCTCTTAGGCTGGCTGCCAACCAAGGCTAACAAGCCCAACAGAGCCCTTACCTCTGCATTTGGGACTGGTGCAACAGCTACTGCAATACTGTATCTAGTTCTGATGTCCGCTATTAAAAAAATGGCTACTGAAAAATTGCAGAAGCTTCTGGGAAGATCCATGACAATGATTAAAGTTTTGGAAAACATGTCGTACAGTGAGAGACTTTAGGCGCTCAGTCCATTTAGCTTATAAAAGAAAAAATGAAGGTGTGGTAGATAATACCATATGAGTACCTATTAACTGAAATCTGCTAATAAAGGGCTTTTCAATCTAGAAGACATATTTTTGGTGGCTGGAAGTTGAAGTTAGATGAATTTGGACTTGAAATAAAGCACACATTTTTAACAGTCAGGGTAATTAACCACTGGAACAATTTATCAAGGGTCGTGGTGGATTCTTCATCACTGTAATTTTTTAAATCAAGACTGGAAGTCTTCTAGAAGATATGCTCTTGTTCAAAAGTAATTAATTCAGGGAAGTCCCATATTCTGACTAGATCATTGTAATGGTCTCTTCTAGCCTTATAAGCTATGAATTTTTGGAAATCAATGGAACCGCATATGGAGTATGGTATGACTTTGCAAGAATATGTGTAACACAATCTGACCCTTAGTTGTGTTGGAAGAGGAAAAGAGGTTTTATCCTCCAAATGTAATTATCATTAGTGGGTCCAAGTCTGTTATCCTTACTTTGTTCTTCCATAGGAAGAATTCCCATTGACTTCAAATGTGGGAATGACTGAATGGCAAGATTTGGCCGAAATGAGAGTTACACTAATGCAGCAGTTCTGAGAATGTAGGTCACAACCCCATTTTAACAGGGTTTCCAGGGCTCGCTGGCTTAGCCTTAATGGGGCCCAGAGCTTTGAAGCTGAACCCCAAACCACGTTACCTATAGCCAAAGCCAAAGGCCAAGGGCTGTTGCCTAGCTTGCACCCCCAGGGTGGTGGGACTTACGTGGGCTCAGGCTTCAGGCTTCAGGCTCCCAGCTCCCTTCCTGGGATCATGTAGTAACATTTGTTGTCCAAAAAGGGGTCACTGTGCAATGCAGGTTGAGATCCCCTGCACGAATACATGAAACCTATTTCATAGCCTATGGAAACACTGGACAGACTTCCATCAGTCTCAATGGACTTTGCATCATCTCCTGATTGCCATATCCTCCCATGGCTTTTGTGCTATAAAATATTCATCTGTATGTTATGTAGTGGAAATGCTATTTTTTTGCTTTATGATATTTAAGTATGTATTTTATAAACAACAATAAAATAAATATGTTTGGTTAGAAGACCATAGGTCTTCAAAAAGCACAAATGTAAGTGTGGTTTATTGAAATATTGGAAGCATCAAGTAAAAGAAACTCAATTATGATATTCTAGGCAAACAATGCATCTTACTTCAAGAAAAACTGTATACGTGATTGCTAAGCTGAGCTGTGTTTGTACATCTTCTATTCTAACACTGCATCCAAATTCTATACTGGCTGCAACCATTTCATCTGAATGGGATAATCACAACATTTCCAGGCATTTGTAGTTACACTGTGAATTTGCAATCACTGAGTATTACAGATTGAAAATAATTTAGCAATGAGTCAAGCTCCCTCCTGTGTAAAACAGCAACCAACACACAGATGAGCTCTGAAGAACTGGAAAACTTGACATAGCTGAAAAGTGTAACAAGGCCTCGAATGTGTGAATAATGTTTGGTCTGCAGCTGTTGAGAACTCTGCCTGGCTGGCAGTATGTCCAGTTCTAGTAGTTACCCACCCTCTTCCATTCTGATCTAATTTCTTTAACATCTGCTCATTATCATTGTAATAGGTCTCCCAGGACCTAGTCTTTTATAATAAAAAATTATTGCATTCAGACTAATGGACCTTAATTACGAGTGACCACCTAGCTTCACGTTTTTAATCCAACTCCAAAGTTGGAAGCTTCCTGTTATAATTGTCTGCATCCAAAGCTGGATCTTGCCTTATAAATAATTCCACTGTTAGGTGCTCTAATTGCCATTGTGGCTTGTGCCACTGTCACTGGCATGCAATCGTTGTGACTGTGCTCAGCCTTTTCACTGGGGCGCATATGGAGGGAGACTCCTTGCATAGCACACCTAAAATCAGAGCCTGGCCCCCAACTACTGATTTGCTTGGAGTAACTTGGGCAGATGGGATGGAGTATGTGGAGTCGAGGTAGAGAACCTAATCAGCCTCATGGGGAAGTGTACCATACCCTTTGAAATGGTGTAATAAATTATATTCCCCCTGGGAGTTCAGGAAGACAGTCTGTTACTCAGGTACAGAATGCCTGGCTACGTCTACACTGGCATGATTTTCCGAAAATGCTTTTAACAGAAAAGTTTTCTGTTAAAAGCATTTTTGGAAAAGCACGTCTAGATTGGCAGGATGCTTTTCCGCAAAAGCACTTTTTGCAGAAAAGCTTCCGTGTCCAATCTAGACGCGGTTTTCCGCAAAAAAGCCATTTTCGCGATCGGGACTTTTTTGCGGAAAACAGTACTGTGCTGTCTACACTGGCCCTTTTGCACAAAAGTCTTTCAGAAAAAGACTTTTGGCTGAACGGGAGCAGCATAGTATTTCTGGAAAAGCACTGACGATCTTACATGAGATCGTCAGTGCTTTTCCGGAAATTCAAGCGGCCAGTGTAGACAGCTGGCAAGTTTTTCCGCAAAAGCAGATGATTTTGCGGAAAAACTTGCCAGTCTAGACACAGCCCCTGTGTCTTGGTCCTCAGCACTGCACTGGGGGAGCTGCATCACCTCAGTCACCTGCGTAAATGTCACAGGCCAGTTCTCCAGGGGTAGGAAGGAGCAGGCAGGTCTTGTCTTGGGACTGTGCTCAGAAAACAATATGCATTTATTTTCACTGAGCCAGCTCCCAGACGGTGTACACTAACAGAGCATCATTGATTTCCAGAGACACACACCAATTCATACCAGCAGATGAGCTGGCCTAGTAGGTTTGTAGTAGTTTTTGTGCCAGTTGTAGTTTGTCATATAACCATATACACATGAAAGCCCAGCTGTACGAATTCTCTTATAACATGATAAAATCTAAAGAGCAGGGGTCTCAAACTTCCAGTTCATGGGCCATCCTCAGCTGAAGCAGTTGAACAATATGGCCTGGGAGTCCTGGTGGGCTGGGGACACGGGTGGCAGGAGGAGGGCTGAACACTCTGTCCCCCAAGCCCTACCCCTTCCTGCCATCGCTCCTCCCCTCCCCCCATGACACCCTGACCCTTGTCCTCTGAGGGATGCAGCCTCAAGGCTAAGGTATAATAGGCACAACTACCGTAGCAATGAAAACCTTTGTAGCCTTCTGTGCTCCACTCTACATAAGTGGAAGAAAGGTGGATACACTACCTGCTAGGCTGACACTAAAAAATAATCTTCTGGTTAATCTGGACTGCCCGCTTCTCTCCTGGAAAACTAAAGATGGGAAGGGCCGACAAGTGATAACGGAAGATGGTGAAACTGAAAGGGGTGAAGAGGCCTGTCTTCTTAGAGAAGAAGGTCAGGAACCTTGAGGGACACACTCGGAGGATTCAGTGCATAACTCAACTGCAGCCTAATAAAGGATGGCTCAAACCAGGAACTCCATTAAACCTTTTTAACAAACCTAGTTGTTTTACAATTGCTTTCTACTTTTCTTACGATTCTCCCTTCAGATACAAGCGTATAGAACTTATTTTTGTAGATACTGTGTTTGCATCACTTTAGATTGTATGTGCTGTTTCTATTGTTGAATAAAAACAAATAAAAAATCAATCTGATTTTATCTCTATATATGCGGCTAAAGCTGCCTATAATCAGTTATCAGACACTTTCCATTATTAGGCTCTGCTTTCATTTTCTGGTAGCTTTGCCAAACTTTTCCAGTCCAGATGGAAATTTCTGCTTAAGGCTGAATTTAATTGTTAAGTTTCAGCAAAAGTGGCTCAGCAGTTTCTGTGAATGTGATTAGAAAAATACAGTATTAATTAATTATTATATTAACGGAAGTATTGTACATAAAACATAGGCAGTAATTGTCTCATGCTACTCAGCATAGGTGAGGCCTCAACTGGAGTACTGTGTTCATTTTTGGGTGCCACCCTTTAGGAAATATGGACAAAGTGGAGAGAATCCAAAGAAGAAAACTGGACACATGAGGAAAGGTTAAAAAATCAGGTGGGTTTATCCTTGAGAAAACAAGATTGAGGGGGGAACCTGATAACATTCTTCAAATATGCTAACGGCTGTTATAAAAAGGATGGTGAAGAATTGTAATCTGTATCCACAGGAGGCAGGCCAAGAAGTAATCAGATTAATCTGCAACAAAGGAGATGTAGGTGAGAAAACTCTCTGGCTAAATCTACACTGGCCAGTCTTGCGCAAGAACATATGCAAATGAGGCGTAACGATGAATATTGCCACGCCTCATCTGCATACTTAATGAGCTGCTATTTTTGCGCAAGGAGCTTTTGCACAAGAAGAGCAATCAAAAGCCCCTTGCACAAAAATGGCGGCTCATTAAGTATGCAAATGAGGCGTGGCGATATTCATCGCTGCGCCTCATTTGCATATGTTCTTGCACAAGACTGGACAATGTAGATGTAGCCCCACACTATAAGGCTAGTTAAGGTCTGGAGTAAGCTTCCGAGGGAAGCTGTGGAATCCTTGTCACTGGGGATTTTCTAAGAATAGGCTGGACAAACACCAGTCAGGGAGGGTCTAGGCTTAACAGTGGGGGTCATTGATGACTTCTCAAGGTCTCTCCCAGCCCTACATTTCTATGACTGTTTTGCTCATGTAAAAACAACTCAAAAACTCTTACAGACATTGCATTGATAAGATGCCTCCATGCTTTAAAGCATTAACATCTATGAAGAGAGCCACCCTCAGGGATTAGAAGAAGAGAACTGGGACTGTCAGGGAAACAGAAGGAAGAAGAAATCATACAAGATTACCTCTCTGGCCTTAATTCTGGCACTTCCTAAATTTTGAGTGCTTGATTTGCAACATTTACTCTGTTTATGGACTTTTGGGCTGCAGGCATATATATTGCATATGAAAAACCAACATCAAACAATGTTATTAAAGTTGTGAAGTCAATCACGCAAAAGTTAATAAATACCAGATTCTGTGCACTGAGTGAGGCAGTGTCCCTGTGGGAATAGAAGAGTGTGTGATCATGTAATTAGAGACTGCATTGTATTGGATATGCACCAGCAGGGTGTCTGAGAAAATTGCTAAGCCCCTGGGAAAGGTGGTTCTGTGCTCCTGGAAGGGGTGGGGCTTCAGGCACAAGGGGTGTGCTTGGGGCAGCCAGCCCTCAGCACTGCCAGGAGTGTGCCTCTTCCTCTCCCTCTTGCCCTCAGAAATCACCCAAAGCACTCTGGTGACATTTTAAAGCACCCAGGGCTCCAGTCGCTTCTGCTGAGGTATTGGTGGTAATGGCTGGGAGCCCCACCCTTTTAAATCACCAGGCCCTGGGGCAACTGCCTGTCTTCCTCTCCCTTCCCCATCAGTGAGCTTCTACGCTATTGCTTAATTTATAATGAAACAGGTTCTGAGGCTCGAGCAATTTTTGTTTTTGTTTTTTACTTTCAGAACTGATGCAGCAAGCCCAAAGATGCCAGTGCTTTGAACTGCTTAGCCTGGAAGTTCTGGGACTCAGCCCTAGCAAGCACTGGAACAAATTAAGCCCTGATGTGCACAGTGCAACATGTTTCTGCTGCTGCTTTGGTGGCAGTAGTATCAGCCTGATCCAAGAATGTCCATTTCTACTTAATGATTTGGCATACTGACAATTTTTTCTTCAGAAACTCCATTTGAAGGAAGGGAAATGGCAATTTTTAGCAATTTGTGACCTAGCTAAATCTGAACAGAATTTTATGAGACAAAGAAAAGGTGTTTTTATAACCTGATGATTATCAAAGGCCTGCTGCAAGGAATAGACGTTTGAGTGATTCTTGAAGAAAAGGATGCAATAGTCTTTTTTAATGGAAAGCACTAGGCAATCTCAGTATAGGTGTTACTACTATCTCCCCTAAAATGTAATAGTGACTTCTATATAATTATTTGTATTCAGAACTTTGCATCAACTTACAGTCTTTTACATATACATTGGTATGTTTTGGATCTTCTGGATATTTTTTTGCTGTACTACCTTCAAACATTAGAGACCATATGTAACGGCCTGCAGGTAGATTGAAACCTGGAATATTGGGAGCTTAGTATAGGAGCCTCTACAGCAGGGCTACTCAACTTGGGAAGCCTTGGGGCCACAATGATACTCACAGGACAGGCCGAGGGCCGCAACGTAAGTGCAGTTGCATATACATGCAAACATATATACAAATATATGCAAATAGCTTATTTCACACTGACGGGCATGAATACAAAGATTAAGGCAAGACTACATAACACACAGGCCCTATTTAAGGCAGTTCTGCTGATATTAATAAAATGCAATAGTTACCCAATTTCCAGCCACATGACAACACTTTTAATGAGCAATGATAGTCCAGGAATTTAACTACTAAAATGCCTATCAACGGAAGACCATTACATTGACTACTTTTTTGTTTTGGCTCCCACCTGCAGGCTGCATGTTGAAACCCTCATAAATTCAAACTGTACCATGTGCCGAAAACAAATGGGCGGTGGGCCACATGTGTCCCACTGGCCGTATTTTGAGTAGTCCTGCTCTACAGCTTGAGCTATAAAGCCAGCTGACTTTCAGCTTAGGCTCTAGAGCTCACTTGTTCTTAACTCTTGCTTTAAGTGGTCTAAATGCCACTGGATGGGACAGTGAACCACACTCAGTAGGTGTGTGGGTTACACACAGAGGAAAGAAACAAAACTGATTTTTGTTTTCCAGTCCGCATAAAATATTATCAAATATTCTCTACAATTACCTATCTTTCTTGGACTACATCTGATTCTTCTGTGTTCTGAGAAAAGTTACTGTATCAATATTTTTAAAAAGACTGCTGGGAAATCAGAGTTTTAAGTCTATTATTGTTTTTATATAAAGTTTATAATTTAACATAATCATGATGATCACTGTAATTCTGGAAGACATGTAAGGTCCAAGATTATATTGCTTATACACCTCAAATTCCTAACAACTTCAGTTTGGGTATGAAAGGCATATTGCTCCATTTGCAAATGGAGCTGAAACTCACAAAAATGAATCGCTGAGTCTTTCTCCATCACCGTTGTTTTAATGAAATGATGTCATATCTCTATGTAAATGAGCTCTGACACAGTCTTTGTTTCATACTGTAATTATCCTCACAGGAGCAATTTCAAGTCCGTGAGAGAATCCTCTCAATGGCATTCTCTTTTCCCCAACAAAAAACTTTACGTGGGTATTTTTTTAACATGAATCATCACAGATATTAAAATACCTAGCATAATTAGTTGGGCGTAATGAGTTCCTGTTTCATGACAGGAACAAAGAAATTAGTGTGTGACTATAAGGTTTCAGGCATATTAATTTAATAAAAAAATAAATTCCATCTGCTAGAAAAGAAGTTTCTGGGACTATCCATGAATCATGTCTTTCATAAACAAAGTACTTCCCAAAAAGGCAGTGATCCTTGCGTAGCTGAATTGTGGCCTAGTAAAACTGTTAGAGCAAAGCCCTGTAGCACTTACTCAGGATCAAGTCATCCCTTCCACAAAAAGGAGAGAGAAGTGGTAATCAAGCTTCCAGGTCTTTCTCGGGCAATACATCCTATGACATCAATGGGAGCTTGGTTGTGCAGAGATTCCAGTAACTGGCCCATGTGGAGCAAGCCAAGTTTTGGACTAGAATATTGTCCATAAAAGATTGTACAGTTATAATTTGTTCATATTCTGTGTTATGGCAGTGGTATGTGGGTTAAAATCTTTGTTCTGGGGCTCCTAAAAAGTACTGAAAGTGTTTTACAATGTATTTTAATGTTCCAAATATTCAAAATGCAAGGGAGGGGTGTGTGGGGCACTGAATTAGTTCTTTTCATATTTCACTTCAGGTCTCACTCACACAAGCAAGTACTATTATGTTGTAGGGGTTCAGGTAAAATAAATAGGGAATAGTCTTGTAATATTTTGAAAAGCTATTATTATGTAAGTTTGAATGGTGATTTTGTTTGCTTCAAATATATAGGCGCTGGTTCTCATTTGCTCTTTTACACCTCTTCCTCTAAATATTTACTTTGTTCAAATGTCAAAGTCTCACCTTCATTTTTATGCAAGCAAAATTCCTTGGAGCTACTCAGGGTCTTTGTAAAGTAACGACTAGAAAACAGGGTATTTTGTGTTAGTGTCAGGATCTTTTAGTCATTACTTCCCTCCTCAGGAAACCCAATAATTAAGAATTATATTCTTTCTTTAACTCTGCAGAATGGGACAGGTAATTCATGATAAATATTTTACCATCTTGTCCCTGAAATTTGTTCATGGTTGCAAAATCTTTGCTTTAAATCCTTATTCATTACTGTTAGTTATTGTCCTAGATATCCCATGTTATTTCTATTTTATTCAAGTTTCCATCATTGTAGCAGTTGGGAATGGTGGGGTCATTCTGCCAGTATCACCTGGACATACAAAGTGATGGAACCCAAGCTGTTTATCTTTTCTAAATTTTTTGTCTATTAATCTTTTTTTCATAAAATCAGTAGGGTTTGTTATACTGTAAGTTTCTTATATATTATTTGAATAACGCTGGTGCATAGAAACCCATTTGTGCTGGAAGTTTTTCTAGAAGATATGCTCTTGTTGACATTTTCTTTAATGGGATCAATTATCACAGGAAGATGGAGTTTAGAATTGATGTGGTGCCAAAATTTATTTAAACTATTAAACAGCATTTGGTCTCTGGCATACTGGAAGAATAAAGCAGTAATCTACGACGTCAAACTCTATGGCTGGAAGGTTTGCCTAAGCTATGTAATTCCAGCTACATAAATAATGTAGCTGGAGCCGATATACCATAAGTCGAACTTGGTGCTGTCTTCACAGCAGGAGATTGATGGGAGCAAACACGCTACACAACTTCCTTTACTTCCAAATCAAAGAGTACCCATGCTGACAGGGGACACCCTCATCATTCAATTTAGCAAGTCATTACTAGACCCAATAAATTGAATGCCAGAAGATTGATCTCTGGCACAGCAAGTGGAAATGTGGCCTGTGTCAGATAACAACTAAACAAGATTTTTTAATCAGTCCCCGAACCAGAACTGTGGAGGACAGGTTCAGACCTAGAGATTCACATATGAGAATTCAAAGTCATTGTTGTTTTGGCCTTTAGTTTTTAATTTCACAGAAAGGAAAATGAAATGAACCCAAAGAGGTTACCGACATTGATCTGCCTTTTAAAATAAGAAAACTGTATACAACAGAAGATAGGAAGGTATGTTCAAAGACACAACATTGAGACTCAGAAGTGAGATTCTAAATATTTCAAGAGAAAGCATTTGCCAATAAGTGCTGTGATAGATGATGCTTTGAGATCTGATGCTTTTGAATTTGCTACATAAGCTTTGTGGTTTGCTTTCCTTTGTACATCTTTTTCAAAATGTTTATATGGTACCAAAAAAGCATTACAGAAATTTTTGAGGATAACATGATATGTTGTTTTAGTATTGGTTTCATCCATCTGTTGGCCAAAGTATTCAATCTATAGAGCTAGAGCAAAAAATTGATCTAATCTCCTTAAGAGAAAAAATATATAATAGACCGAAGTCATGCTTAGTGTAACTCCAACAGTGTTAGTGGGGTTACATCAGAGATGAATTTTCCCAATAGATCCCATGTAAAAATATCCCATTATGATAAATTTTTAGTTTAAGCAAAATAAAGTTTTTTTTTTAAATAAGAGTTTATATCCTGGCAAGGAGTTTGCAAACCTGGAGGTTTCATTCATCAAGGGATTCATGAACTCAGCCTCATAGTGTGGTTCATAAAAATTGTAAGCAAATAAATATCACCTTCACAATTTGTTTTCAGCCTACTTAATATAACTACTTATTTACATAACTAAACTTTTTAAAAGTTCTTTTGTTCTTACCTTTCTCCCCACCAACTACACTCAGACAGAACTAGTCAAAATCTAGGCTATGGTATCACTGGCACAAAAAAAAGCTAGGAACTGACAGAATTGCCTAAAACAAAACACACTGCAGCCTTTTGCCTGCAGTTGGGTCAGCCCAGACCTGCTTTAGGTCGAACCTCCCTGGTCTGGTACCCTCAGGACCTGAGTGGTCCCAAACCATGGATAAGGGAAGGTTAAGGTTCCCAACCAGCTGTAGGCTCTGCTCCCAGCTGCGGCTACACTTCCTGCCTCCTGCCACTGCCTCCAGCCCCCCACAGTGCCAGCCTTGACCAGGGCTGTGTCCCCTATGGTGCCAGTCTAGGTAGTGTGCCCAGATGCTGGCCCTGTTGCCTCCAACCCTGGCTGGGGTTGCGCTCTGCACCACCAGCCCTGCCTGGGTCTGTGCTCTCCCCTCCCCACTGTGCTAGCCCTGACGGAGGCTGTGTTTCCCACCGTGCCAGCAGCCCCATGCAGGGCTGCGTCCTGGCCGCTGGCTCCACTGCCTTCATCCCCAGCTGTGGCTACACTCTTTGCTGTCAGCCCTGACCGTGGTTGTGCTCCCCACCATGCCAGTGCCACTGGGGCAGCGCTCCCCATCGCCAGTCCAGACCAGGCTATGCTGCTGAACCTGGCCAGCTAAGGCTCTCTGGTCCAGCAATATCCATGGTCCTGCCAGACCACGGATGTTGCCAGATCAGACAGTCCCGGATTTTAGAGGTTTAACCTGTACACATTTAGGGCATGTCTACACTACGCAATTATTTCGAAATAACTACATTTGAAATAATAACTCTCAAAATAACAAAATCAAAATAGCATATCCCCACTATGGGAGAGCTTCATAATTAGTCCAAGGCAGGCTCCATTATTGCGGACATGTTACCTCTACTTAGAGCCCCAGGAAGCACTGGGGAGTAATTACTTAGAATGACTCTGGGGAGTAGTTATTTTGATAGCAGCAGCGGAGTGTCTACACTAATACTCTTTTGAAATAACTATTTTGAAATAAGCTTTATTCCTGGAGGAAAGCAGGAGTACAGATTTCGAAATAACCAGCCCCTTATTTTGAAATAACAGGCTTGGTAGTGTGGATGCTCTGCTCATTACTTTGAAATAAAGGGGGTTATTTTGAAATAACTCCCTAGTGTAGAACAGGGCTTACTGTGGTTCTCAATGTTTCAAACTTCCTGGGTTCCCTTTTGAAGAGAAACAGTTAATTTTTAATCTTTGGTTTTCCTCGTCCCCATTCAGAAGCCCACCCAAGTTGTGTGCAATTCAATCAGACAGGAAATATTTCATTGTGTGGCCAGATTACTCGGAAAGTTATTTTGTACCTGAATTTTATATTTCTGGCATAAATTTACTGTGTTCTCATTTTTAGTCACTCTTGCCTCAGAAACTTGAGTGCTTAGTGCACAGAAACTGCTGCGATAAGTCTTATGAAAGTCCAATGGCTGCAACCCTACAGGGGATTTAAATACTTCTCATCATTTTATGGGGGTGGCTGGGTGGGGAAATCTCTAGAAAACAATCCAGGGTTATATTTCATGTAATTACTTACCCTGAAAGGACAGTTCATTTTTCCCAAGTCCATAAAGTGATTTGAAGTCCAGTATTTTAACTTCCACTATAATGAAACAAATTGGGTGAGGTAATATCTTTCATTGGACTAACTTTTGTTGTTCCAGAAGAAGCTGGTCCAAAAAAGATATTACCCCACCCATCTTGTCTGTAATATCCTGGGACCAACATGGCTGTAACTACACTACAAATTATAATGAAGTATAAGCTACAATGGAGGTGTTAAAATAAGCAGCATCTACACATTGCCTTCATAGCTGGCTATTAACATACTTGTTGAAAGCCTCTATGAGGATGTGACTTCCTGATCCCTTCCCTACCTAGGGACATCACAGCAAACTGTAGGGTAACATTATATATTGCATATTCTAATAACAATAGCTAATAAAGAAAAGTAAAAACACAAAGTTCTTACTGCCATATATAATTGAAAAGAGTTACTCATAATCAAAACTGGAAGCCATCATTTTGACAATCTAGAATAGCATGGAAAGAATGCAGTATTCATTCAAATTAATAGAAAAGTGAAAACATTCTAAAGCAGTTTTAAAAGGTGCTATATTATGGGGGTTTTTTACACCAATGTGTGTATTTATCTGGAGAATTTATCAGGGAACTCCCTGCTGGGAAGTAACTGTCCAATAACAAGCTCAACATGTGGAGACATCCTGCCCACAGAAGAAATAATGAAACAGTGATGCCATATTTTGTATGCTTTAAAAAAACAAGAGAGACAGAGGTAAGCCTTATCTTATTGTAAAGCCTTTTGCAAAATTAAATAGCTGCAATCAAATCACTCCCCCACAGAACCGGTTCTCCCATCATTAGGTTACCTCCAACAGCCTTCTGCCAGCCTACATCCTCCCATCTGTTCTCCAGAGGATTTGTGGATATGGGAAATAATATTTTACAATCAACCCAGTTGTGTTTCTACAGTCTTGTAAAAAACATCTGTAGGCTGTTTATTTGTATTGTAATAATAAGTAGAAGCTCTAACTGTGACGGAGGCTACATTGTACCATGCTTTGAAAAATATAAGAACAGCCAGACTGGGTCAGACCAAGACTAGTGTCCATCTAGGCCAGTATCCTTCTTTTGACAGTAGCCAATGCCAGGTGCCCCAAAGGAAATGAACAGAACAGGCAATTATTGAGTGATCCATCCCCTGTTGCCTATTTCCAGCTTCTGGCAAACAGAGGCTAGGAACAAACACATAGAAAAAAAATCTCAGTCCCAAACAACTGACAGTTGAAAGAGACATGAAAATAAAGGGAGGTGAAGCAGATACAAATTAAGTTATTTGCCCAAAGCCTTATAGCAGGACAGTGACAAAGTCAGGAACAGAATTTAGACCAGAACTCTATATAGAAAGCCATTTTGGCCTCTCAATTGGATCATGAAAAAAGTGATATGCTGACAGTTTAAAAGTTGCAGAAATATTTACTATTAATAGCAGTAAAAACAGCAGCAACAACAGCAATAAGAAATATGTATAATATGGATTGGGATTGAGACACCGCATTGTGCTGGACACATATTATTTATTGTTTTTCTAATTATTCTATGCGTAAATTCATTTCTTAACACATTAATTAAGTAAATATTATAGTTTAAAGTCCCCAGGGTCTAAGAAATCCATCTAGTACTTTTCATTCTCCAGTAAAACATGTAAAATATTTCAAAGCATTGTTTTTGAATAACAATACCTATCCATCATACTCCTACATGCTGGTTAGAAATGAAAGCTGAAAATATGACAACAGGGATTGGCACCTTGTATGGAGTGATTCTGAAGTCGGGGTGAGGGGGGGGGAAGGGGGCAGTACAAAATAACATGGCAAAACAGCAAGATTCCTGAAATGCAGAGAACCCTGGGAGCTATGATAAACTGCCATTTTAAAGCAACAACACCTTGCTTAAGCGGGAGGAATAAGAAATGTTAATAGCTATTTCTGTCTTGAGAAGGGATACTAGGATAAGGAAAACTTTGCAGATATCTCAGTTTTAAACAGCTGAATAATGTTTATAAAAGTTCTGTTTTAAGTGTAGAAAATTATTTGGAATAAAAGAAAAACTAGTGTTTCCAGCTAGTATAGAACATGATTTCTTGTAGCATGAACCAAATGAAAATATGTTTCAGATTCACAGCTCCCTGGACTTTGATACCTCCCAGAAAAGCACTAGTAATCTTTGCATGGCTTTTTGACCTATGATCTTGTGGGTGACTTCATCCATCTGTGAGGGATCAGGATCCCTCTATCCTTCTGGGTTGTTACTTCATTATCTTTGCTAGGTGGTTTCCTCTTTTCATTCACTGGGAGCTTTTTCATTAGGAAAGCAGTCTTCGGTTACCCCTTCCCCACTCCCTTTTCACAGAGGTGAGATTTATTTCAAACTATTTACAGGCCTGGTTGAGATAGATTAGAACAGAAATTAGTTGTTGGAGTTCTGAATCAACAAAATACCTAACCCTTCCCCCTGTTTTGTCTCTGGCTTCCCTATAGTTCAGATTCCGTTGCACTGCAAGTTTAAGAGTAATACTCATGAAAGATATATAAGGAAATTGTTCAGTTCCTCAAAGGGAGATATATTCTTCTGGCATCTCCTTGTTTTCTGATTTGGAGGTCATTGAGAGTCCAAATGTTATTGACTATTCATTCAGTCAGCACTTCCAGCCCGCCTCGGGCATATGGCAGAGGTTACAAAGAACAGCAAAAGTTAGATTTTCTGAAAACAAAGCAAAGAAACAAAAAACTGCAACCTACCAGGCAAGTGGCCTACTTGAAATAACCCAAAATTAGTACTGCTGAAAGTAAAATTAATGAACTGATCAAGAAGTAACAATACAATGGAAGTCAAGAATGGGATAGGATTAAACAGAGAATCTCAAGAAAGGACCTTTTCTGCAGAAAGAGGACAGATGGTATTTAACGCACTAGACAGTCACTCCATCAGGAGATCTGTGATCAGTTCCTGATACAACCAACTTCCTGTGTGGCTCCTGACAAATTATAGTTTGTGTTTTCAAGTTCCACATCTGAAAACTGGGAATAGTATTTCCTTATCATGTTTAAGATGGTAGGCTCATCAATGAATATTATTACTTGTTTTAATTAAAATAGTGCTAAAAAGGGCTCAGCTGAGATTGTGTTAGGCTCTCATGTCAGACCGCCATGGAGTTAGGATAAAAGAGGCCCTGCCTCCAAAGACTTTACAATCTAAATAAAAGTGGGGAAAGACAGACAAAAGGTAGCAGGACAAAGAAAAAGGCACACAAGGGTGAGGTGATTTGCTTAAGGTCACATGGCCATCAATGGCAGATCTGGAAATTGAACTGTGCTCTCCTGGTCCAGTGATTCCTGGACCACCCTGATCCACCTAACTACCATCATAAAATTATCAAAGTATAAGGCTGGCATTTCACACCCATTTTGTACAGACATCAATGACTAAGCAAGGTACAAGCAATGGAAAACAAGCCTCTGTGTTTCTAGGGGCTTTTGCTATTGCAAAATTTCTCCACCTCACGCTCCAGTCCACTCCAATGTGGGCAGTATCTTAAACCCATGTACCAGATTTTGGTCAAAGTGGAAGTTACCAGTATCTCTTGAAAAATTCAGTTAGTTCCTTACTCTCAGTGACTGTTCCAGGAAAGAAGATGCTTCGTCAGTTTTGGGTGCTGGAGCCAAATATATAATTTCCCATTTGGCTAAACTTGATGAGTAATACTGCGGGATTGTCATCTCTTCCACTCTTTCTCATTCAATGTAAATTTGACTGCAACCTGCTAATTATTACAGTATAATTTTGAAAAGGATATTTTCTGGGTGGATTATATGCTTTTACAAATGTCTCACCCTTAACCGACTGTCTCTGGTCCTTGGGTGAACTAACATTAACAAAAGTTTAGACCTTTTTTTAAAAAAGTGTTTGCTAGTGGATATCACACAGACAGTGAATATTTATTTTGGTTTCAAATTTGTAGTGCTAGTAAAGTAAACATGAATATTTGTATATTTACTTAAAAGTCTGATGGGAAATAATATTCTTTCTGACTGTGGTAAGGGCCAATTGACAAATAACTGTGGAATTTCAGGCTATGGGAGGAAAGGTTTTTATCAGTTGACTGATATGTAGTGAAAACCACAATGATACATGAGAATACTTCATATATGCATGGTTTCCCATTCAAACAAATGGAAGCAGTACCACCCAAATACTTCTTATGGGAATATGGGGACAAAAGAGCAACAGATGATTGGTTCACACGGAAGAAAAAACAACAATTTGCCTTCCCATCAGCATAACTTTCAAGCTATCTAAGGATAAATATGAGTCTCTTGTGCTAGGTTTTGTACTGTTGCCCATCAGTGTGGCATCTGAGATCCCCCGCATATACACACCACAGTGTCAGATTCTTGGGGAACTCATTTATTCTGACACAATCATTTCATTTGTCTCAGGGTTTAAATACATTTTTTATGCTGCATATTATGCCTGGCAAAGAAATATGGGTTTATGAAACAAAAATCTGTTCCTCAGTTCTTCCTCTCCCATTTACAGTGCTGTGTGGAGTAAACATGGAAACATAGGCTTAGAACCTCAGAGTGCACAAGCCTAAGTTCTACCTGCAGTGTAGATATGCCCATACATACCTAGATAAATAGCAGTTCTGCCCCTTTTGTGTTTCTGTCCTGAAGGTATTGTAGCAAAAGTGTTTTCAGGCAGGAATGTTTATGTAAGTGGTCAGTTTTAAGCAACTATTTGTGAATATTTAAAGAAACTGAATTTTAAATTATTAGATGTCACTGGAAACCGAATACTAGATGTTACTCTCCCCAATTAGGAAACATCTGATCTGAATGTCTAATCAAATTTCAAGTCGCAACAAATTGATGGCAAAAGGGACGCTTTAAACTATTCAATAATTCTTTACACAAATGAATTAGACTAGTGAATATACTAAAGAAAATCGGTTGTGTTCATGGTGGAATAGAAAAGGAGAGGCATAATCTGCTAACTGTACTGTTCCGAATTACTTTTGCATTTCTAATCTTCTCCTCATCTTCCCTCAGGGCACCACCTGTGGAAAACTCATTTCAGAGTTGAGTTTCTACTGGTCTGACCAACTCCAGGCACATAATATTGGTTTACTAACACTGCCCTAGATGATACATTCCTACTTAGGAAATCACTTCAGTTTGGCAACCAAGGATACTGAATATTAATAGGAAAGCAAGTTCCTGTGTTTGTAAGCTCTTCGTACTATAGAATACTAAACAGAATTGATGGTTCTTGCTTTGATCTCAAGTTATAAATATTGTATCAGACACTTATTAAGCACTAAATGAGTGTTTCTCAAAGTGGTCCACAGACCCACTCTGTGAAAGCTGCGACCAAGCCGCTCTGGTTTGTTTACTTAGCGGGTCTGTAGCAATGGAGCCTTGTGACTCTGATTGGCTGTGCTGCACTGTTTGCAGCCAAGGGTAGCTGCAGGAAACAGCAGCCAAGGTCACTCCACTTCCCATGGCTTCCCTTGGATTCAGAGGGTGAACCTCAGCCAAAGGGAGCCTCAAGGCTCCGTTGCTGCAGAGCCAGTAAGTAAACAAACTGGAACGGCCTGGTAGCAGCTTTCTCAGAGTGGGTCCGTGAACCACTTTGAGAAACACTGCACTAAACCTAATGAATAAACAGAGACTAGAGTCTGAAAATGATTCAACACTAGTTACCTTTTCAGTTGTAGGATGTTATGGATAAGCAACACTGAAGTCTTTTCAACTGTGAGACGTCACAGGGATTTTACAAGCAATGTTTCTGCGAGCATCAGGCTCTGTTGCCTAAATAAGGTCTCCTGAGGCATATTCAGTTAAGTACAGTGTAGTAGGTGTTTCAGATTCCAAGCTTCTTGCCAGAACTCTGACCCAGCTTTTTTCATGCCGTTCCTCATTTTTTTTATTATTTTTTTCACTTTGTACTAAGAAAAGTTTCATGGCTTTACATTCATGTCTGGCTTTTGTTTGTTTAACTAAATTGCACATTTTGTAGATTTGCACACCTGTGAGTTAACGGCTGTCTAGAGAACCAGTCTTTAGCCTGATTGGAATTTCATTTAGGACAACAATTTGAGTGCCTTGGCCCTCTCTTCCCTCCAAAACACACATGCTGAGCTTGAAAAATAGCTGTAAAGGTGCTGAAAGGAAATTGTAGAATGCTTCCCCCCATCCTCTCTCTAATGTTTCACTCTGCAGCACTATGGTAAATACCAGCAATGCAGGTTGGGAAATTCCTATGAAAATGCTAACACATGATCCTCATATTTTACATTAGCACTGGTCATTACCAGACAAGGCCACTGAGGGTACGTCTATACTACACATCCATTTTGGGATAGTGGATGTATCCTGAAATAGCTACCCTGCATCTATACAAGCTGCCCATTATTTCAAAATATTGCTGTGTGTGTGTGTCTGTTATATCCAACAGCAACAAAATCAACTCTTACTCGCTTAAAAAAAACCCAGTTGCAATAACAGGGATAGCAAAAGGAACCAGAAAAACTGCATGGAGTATTTTACACAAATGAAATTCAAATGCTTTTTCTGTACAACAAATTCAAGAAAATAAAATCATAGCACCTTCTGTCTGAGGCCCCGCCCCTTCTGGAGAGGTCCATGACCACTTCAAAAATGTTTGAAGTGGCCACCACTGAAAAATTATTGCCCACCTCTGATGTATGCCATGTCTAACAGGTGTTTGTCTAACCTGCTCTTAAAAATTTCCAGTGGCAGATTCCACAACCTTCTTAGGAAATGTATTCCAATGCTTAACCATCCTAACAGCTAGGAAGTTTTTCCCAATGTTCAACCTAAACCTTCCTTGTTATAATTTAAGTCCATTACTTCTTATCCTGTAAAAACAACCATACTGGATCAGACCAAAGGCCCATCTAGCCCAGTATCTTGTCTTTTAACAGTGGCTAGTGTCAGGTGCCCCAGAGGGAATGAACAGAATAGGCAATCATCAAGTGATTCATCCCATTGTCCATTCACAGTTTCTGACAAACAGAGGCTAGGGGCACCATTCCTGCCCATCCTGGCTAATAGCCTTTGATGGACATCTTTCTTAGGATAAGAAGCAATGGGCTTAAATTGAAGCAAGGGAGGTTTAGGTTGGACATTAAGAAAAACTTCTTGACTGTCAGGGTGGTTAAACACTGGAATAAATTGCCCAGGGAGGTTGTAGATTCTCCATCACTGGAGATATTTAAGATCAGGTTAGACAGACATCTATCATGGATAGTCTAGACAGAGTTTAGTCTCCTCCTCCCCGTGAGAGCAGGGGACTGGGCTTGATGGCCTCTTGAGGTTCCTTCCAGTTTACTATTCTGTGACATATCCGCCATGAACTTATATAGCTCGTTTTTTAATCCTGTTATCGTCTTGGGCTTCACAACATCCTCTGGGAAGGAATTCCACAGGTTGACTATGTGTTGTGTGAAGAAATACTTTATTTTTGTTTGTTTTAAACCTGCTACCTATTAATTTCATTTGGTGACCCTCGTTCTTATGTTATGCAAACAAGTAAATAACTTTTCCTTATTTACTTTCTCCACACCAGTCATGATTTTATAGACTTCTATCATACCTCTCCTTAGGTTTTTTTTTTCCAAGCTGAAAAGTCCTAGTCTTATTAATGTCTCCTTTTATAGCAGCTGTTCCATACCCCTCATCATTTTTGTTGCCCAGACCTGATACACGAGGACACCTCTTGCAACGTCCTTCCACCATGACTGTGAACACTGATAATTACTTTCTGGAAATGGTTTTCCAACCAATTTCACACTCATATTATAGTAGCTCTATCTAGGTTGAATTTCCGTAGTTTGCTTATGAGAGAATCATGCGAGACAGCACCAGAAAATTTACTGAAGTCAAGATATACCATGTCTACCACTTCCTCCTTATCCACAAGTCTTGTTATCCTGTCAAATAAAGGTATTGGGTTGATTTGACATGATTTGTTCTTGGCTAATCCATGCTGACTGTTATTTATCAGCTTATCTCTTGTAGATGTTTGCAAATGGATTCCTTAATTACATGTTGCATTATCTTTCCTGGTTCAGAACTTAAGTTGACTGGTCTGTAGTTTCCCAGGTTGTCCTTATTGCCTTTTTTTATAGATGGTCACTATGGGTATGTCTAGATTACATCCCTCTGTCACCATAGGGATGTAAATTAGGCACACCAACATTGCAAATGAAGTGGGGATTTAAGTCCCCAGTGCTTCATTTGAATAAAAATGGTGGCCACGTTTTGCCGAGTCAGCAGTTTGTCCGCAAAAAGCAGCTGTCAAGACGGGGATCGGGAGACAAAGAAAGCCTTTGTCACCCGATCCTGTAAACCTCTTTGCAGGAGGCATAAGGGATCGGGCGACAAAGGCTTTCTTTGTCACCCGATCCCCGTCTTGACAGCCACTTTTTGCCGACAAACTGCTGACTTGGCAAAACACGGCCACCATTTTTATTCAAATGAAGCGCGGGGGATTTAAATCCCCGCTTCATTTGCAATGTCAGTATGTCTACTTTACATCCTTATGGCGACAGAGGGGATGTAATCTAGACATACCCTATATTTTCCCTTTTCCCAGTCTTCTGGAATCTCTCCCGTCTTCCATGACTTTTCAAAGATGGTAGCTAAAGGGTTAGATACCTCTTCTGTCAGTTCCTTGAGTATTCTAGGATGCATTTCATCAGGCCCTGGTGACTTGAAGACATCTAACTTTTCTAAGTTAATTTTAACTTGTTCTTTTTTTATTTTAACTTCTAAACCTACCTTATTTCCACTAGCATTCCCTATGTTAGGCACCCCATCACCATCAATCTACTTGGTGAAAACTGAAACAAAGATGTTATTAAGCACCTCTACCATTTCCACATTTCTGTGAGTTTCCCCCTCATAGAATAATGATTCTACCCTGTGCTTGATCTTTCTCTTGCTTTTAATATATTTCCAGAATATTTTCTTATTACCCTTTATGTCTCTAGCTAGTTTGATCTCATTTTGTGCCTTGGCCTTTCTAATTATGTCCCTACATACTTGTGTTATGTTTGTATTCATCCTTTGCAATTTGACCTGGTTTCCACTTTTTGTAGAACTCTTTTTTGCTTCTTAGATAATTGAAAATCTCCTGATCAAGCCAGAGTGACCTTTTGCCATACTTCTTTTCTTTCCTATGAAGTGGGATAGTTTGCTCCTGTGTCTGCAGTAAGCTCTTTGAAAAACTACCAACTCTCTTGAACTGTTTTCCCCCTGAGGTAAGTTTCCATGGGAAGCAAGTCAGTCAACTCCTTGAGTTTGCTGAAGTCTGCCTTCTTTAAATCCATTGTCTTTGTTTTGCTGATCTCCCCTCCTACCACTCCTTGATAAAGTTCATGAGTCTATTGCATGATCACTTTCACCCAGCCTGCCTTGTTTTGTCTATTAGCTGTAGCTGTGGGTATCTGCCTCCATGATTGGCAGCTCTGGCAGCTGCCTGGGGGTATCTTCAAGCTGCTTCACTGTAAATGGGACTCTCTTCCCACCTCTATGTTCAATATGGGATCCATAAACCCCATTACACTAAGCAATAGAAAATGTAAGTAGAATATTAGGAGAAAAATCTCTACTTGGGTTCAGCCTTCCCTTTAGATTGATCTGCTGCTATTTTTGCCCAGGAAACCACCACTTAACACACATATTGACTTGTGTCTGTTTTCATTTTTTGATCAAGGATATTGAAAAAGGTTTGTTAAGTTACTATAGTTTCAGAGTTAACCTATGTTCTGATCAAGATGCGGTTAAAAAGAGGGGACTGGTTGCATTGGTAAATGATTTCTTCAGCCATTGGCTTCTATGTTGATATTAGATAGAATTGGCAACAGAGGTGAAAGTGAGCCGGTGCAGTGCACCAGTAAGAACTGGCTGCCAGTATTGGCTAGTACACAGCTGGCATTCAAGCACTGCCAGAATGATTTGAAAGCATGGCCACGGCAGTGGTTTGCTGCCCCTTATGCCTGCAGCAAATGATAACCCAATGATAACCCAAGGGTACACCGGAATGTCCCAGCATCTGTTTTCTCCCTTTGATGGCAAAAAACCAACCAACCAATTTAAAAAAAAACAAACCCCCAAAAACCACCCTGAATTTCCATGCCACATGAAATTCTGAGATACTGAAATTTGGGTTTGAAATCAGGTAAAAAAATAAATCTGATCTTAAAAAAATGAAATATTCTGAAATTTCATTTCAGCCTTATCAAAACATATTATGGTAGTTAAGCACTGGAACAAATTGCCTAGGGAGGTTGTGGAATCTCTGTCACTGGAGGTTTTTAAGAGCTGGTTAGTCAAACACCTGTTGGTGATAGTCCTGTTATATGCTCCTGCCCTGATTGCAGGGGCTGACCTCTTGAGAGCCCTTCCATGTCAGATTCTATCTCATTTTCATAAGATCATACCATCTACTATATATCTGAGATTATTAGTCTGTCTGTTCATTCAAGAACTCCTCCTAAATAGTAAGAGCTAGGATCACCAAATTGGACCATCACATTTGGTAGGCAGTTTCCTCTTGTCATAACTTAAAAGCAAAATATGGCTTGGTTGTGCCAGGAAAATGGGATGTGCCTGGAATGGGATTGCTTCTCATACAACCATACAGAAAAGAGACAGAATCACCAGACAGGTAAAGGAGCTGTCTGAGGGTGCGCCTCCACCCATCTAGGAGTGCTCCAGCCCCAAGACTTTAGGATGGGCATGGGGCTCCCTTCCCCAATTCATACAAGAAACACTGCTGCCTGTTCCCCTTCATCAGGGACCAAGAGGAAAGTACACTGTTTGCTTCATTCTTCACTCTGCCTGGGGAGTGCAGGGGGAGGATGAATCTGGATCTGCCCCACCCAGAGGACTTACACCCCTTCCCCATCTGTGCCTACTGGAGCTGCAGTAACTATGGAGAGGCACATCTCACCCTGCCCTGAGCTGCTGCAGTGAGAGAGGGCTGGGGTAGTCCTCTCTCTCTGGGGCAGTGTGCATACCGAACCCCTCATACCCAGCCCCACCTCAGAGCAATAATTCAAATGAAGCATGTGCATCTTCATTTTAATTTCCCCCCCAAAAAACCCAAAATTAATTGAGTTATGGACCCAAGCGATGCTGGGTAAAACTTCTACTTATAATATTATCAAAATGAAACATTTAACCCCCAATAAAATGAAACATTCCAGTAATTTCCCACAAAACTGTTGATACTTTCCCAATAAACATTCCAATTTCAACAAAATCAGCATTTTCCAATAGAAAACTATGTTGCATAGAAAATTTCAGACTAGCTCTATTATTAGATTTATCAGCTGCCTTTGTTATAGTTTTAGTCAGCTGCTCCATATTAAGATCAGTAATGAGGATAGTTGTTCCTGAACCCACCAGCTGCCTCCATCAGCATTGGTTTAATTGTGGTGGCTTTCTTGCTACAGACATATGATTTGGATGACAGACCAGTGAATTACAAAGCATGTTTGCCAAGGAATGCTGCTACACAGCCAGCAATCATGTGGTCACCAAAAGCTTCTGTGGTTCAATAACATTGCCAGGGACAGGCACACTGAACATACAGCCAGACCATCTTAAGGATCTAGCTACAGACTGATCCATATGGTACTCAACCTGCATGAAGGCTATATCCCTTTGCAGGATTCCTTCATGATGATGGATGATTATGAGCTTTGATTATTGGTTGTTATTGACTCATCTAAAGGGTGGCTGGGTCCATTTCTTGTTTCATGTTCTCAAAGGATGGCTTAGAACAATTGCTTAACAACACTGAGGCATTTTTTATATGGGTTCCATCTCTATCATGGTAATCCCTCTCTGGCAGAGAAGTGACAAGCTAGATTTGATAGCCCATGTTAGAGTTAACTGAGACATGAGGGGAAAATCTCCATTGAAGTTATTTTTTTTTTACTAGCTCTGTGCTGAGACTTCACGATTTAGACTCTTTTAAAAATCAGTTTTTGTATTTTTTTGTCTGAAATTGTTTTGTTTTTTCCCTTGAAAGGAAACAACCTAACACCCATTTTAAGACAAGGATTTTTATTATAGTGCAGACATGTTTTTTTCACCTGTTTTTTCTCAGAAATCATATTCAGGTGCAGAAATATTACACATCACAAATGAGAATATATAAGAGAAAAGTTTATGTCACTCCAAGGAAGATATTTCTGGAAACAAGAGAGAACAAGTACCCCCCTTTATTCTTTTAGGACACTGCTCAGGGAGAATTTATTTCACACACAATTTGCAATTTGCTGCACCATTTTGAAACAAATCAGTACCCAGAACAAGAGAGAGAAGGAGAAGTGTGAATTCTTTTATATTCTCCAAGAAAATGAAACTAAGGATTACAGAAATGATTTATTGCTTTATTCATGTGTTCAATAATTTGCAAACACCAACAGTGGAGAAAATATAATTGGTTTAGTGTTACTCGCTAGTGAGTGTCCAATTACAAGATCCAGCTAACTAGCTTTGGAATCCTCATTAAACTCACCTCTAATGCAAAGGCCCTCGGACTTAAATCTGCCAGATAATCCCAATGGCATCTATCTCAAGCACAGTCTTTTGACTAAACTAACCACAAATATACAAATGGCAGGAGGCTGCGTGTGTGACTGCAGGGTAATGTGGGAAGGAGGAATAGGACTGAACCTGGAGAAATGGCTTCCCATTAAGAGGACCAAGGTCAGTATAATACAGTAAAAGTTCTGCTATCCAACATGTTAGTAAAATAGGGAATGCTGATTAGTCAAATATTTTGGTTAACAAAGTTACATTTTTCCAATTTTCAAAGAACTAGAATACAATAAAATGAATAAAGTATAAAATAGTATAGAGGTACTCACCAGTCCAATAGCAGTAGTATTCAATTGCAGTGTGGTTGTTTCTTGAAGTACTTATATGCATACAGGTAAAAGTTTTCTATCCAGTAGGTTATTTTATGACACTACATGTCATTATGGGTAGCACATGGCATACACCCAGGTCACTAAACATACACATAACACAAACCATACTGCATATAATTTAATCTTTGATGATTCAAAAGGCTCTTCAGGATCTTGAAGTATCTCAGGGTCATCATTATTAACATCAATTAACATTGTAGATGTGGTAGGTGTAGGAGATTGGGCTGAATCTCTAACACCCTGGAAGCTGATTTTTTAAATAAAACCCTGATTTCAGCTTGTTATTTGTTTTCTACCTCTTTTTCATAAGAGTAGAATGCAGAATATACAATTGCATAATGTGCTGAGCAATATACTAGTCCTGGTTACAGGATTGAAGATTTGTATTGACACATCAGATATGCCAGTTAATCGATTGCCAGATAACAGAGCTTTTACAGTAGTTTCTTTTCCTTCTTTGCTTCATTTGTACCCTTTCATGATCCTCTGCTTCTTTAACTCATCCCTCTCTGAAGCTCTTCGAAACATGGTGTAAGAACCCAGCAACAATATATTATGTTTTAGCTGCCTTGAATAAAGAGAGGTAGGGTAAAAATATTATTAATTAAATAAATAATATAAATAAAAGTGGCACCCAATCACAGTTTTCTAGTATTTTTACTAGACCAGGTTAGAGAACTGGCATTCTCCTGAACTATGGAAAATGTAAACATTTTAATTTAAAAAAATCACAAAATGGAATTTTTTTGCTAATACTCAAAGTTTACAGTTTTATGTTAAAAACTTAGGGTGGTAGAGGAATTGGACAAATATTTTAAGTTTTGTTTGAAAAAACAGACACTGTTCTTGAAAAAATTCATTTTGGTGAAATCCCAATTTTCCAATAATAAAACCCAGTTGTACCTCTAATGCTTATTCTGATCAGACTCTATTTAACCCTTAGTATTCAAAGACTGACATTTTCCAATAATAACAAAGAATATTCCAACGGGCAGTAGGGGCTTTCAAGATTTGTATTAACTATCTCAGTACCTCTTTTGGGGAATCAACACTTAGGCTATTTCTACACTATGTGTTTTGTTGGAAGAGGCAATAAAAATGAAGTGCTGATTAGCATTTTCTCATGCTTCATTTGCATAATCTATTCCGATCCATTTTGCACAAAAACATACTGTGTGGACATGTCTGTTTTGAGCAAAAACCCCTTTATGCCAAAATCCTTATGCCTCTCTGGTAGGCATAGGGATCCTGGAGAGGCATAAGAATCTTGTGCAAAAAGTGGGTTTTGTGCAAAATGGACACGTCCACACTGCTTGTTTTTGCACAAAAACGGATCGGAATAGATTATGCCTTTTTTCGAGAAAAAGTCACCTGCGCCTAGACTGCTGCCACGTTCTTTCAAAAGTAAATTGAAAGAACGCGGCAGTTTTTTTAACCGTGGAAAACCTCGTTTTACGAGGAAGAACGCCTTTTTTCGAAAGTGCTCTTTCGAAAAAAGTCACTATGTAATGCAAACTGTGTTTTTTTGAAAGAGAGCATCCAGACTGCCTGGGTGCTCTCTTTTGAAAAAGCAGCTTGCTTTTTTGAAAGTACTGGTTGTAGTCTAGATGCTTCTCTTTCGAAAGAGGCTTGCAGTCTAGACATAGCCATAGTGTAGACATAGCCTTAGAGTGATGAACAGGATTTTGTACCCAAAGAGAAAAGTGGACACCAACCATGCTTTGTTGGTATTGAGCCCCATGTCACATCTGGATCTATTTTCCAGATTTTGGAAGCCAGAGGTTGCCTTCTGGGAGGTTATAACTACAAGCCACCCTATTCCAAAATGCAGCTTGTAGTCAACCCAACTTCCACCACACATGTAGGGAAAACCAACATTCCACCACTATCCTGTATACTGAGGAGAGGAAGAAGAGGGTCAAGTCAGATGTCACCCCCAGAAGACACTTGTTCAGTGGCAGTTGGTAGCTTGATCTGGGCTCTACGCACATCTGTACACAGTATATAGGGTCAAGCACCACTCCCTCAAAAGCCCAGATTTGATGTAGAGACCTCTGTGTTACAGTGGCATCAAAAGACACAACAGTGAATAGAAACTCAGAATGCCAAGGTTACGCAGAACTGCCACTATTGCAGAATTCAGCTAATTTGATTCACATGACACATCTGTATTTGGATCTGGACTTCTTTAAAGGTTTAGATTTTAAAAAAGAGATTTAATGGCATAATCCAGATCTGCATGCAGACATCCTTAACTCATCTCTATTTCTTGAAGAGGACAGAAGTAAAATGAGACTGTGCCTAGCTGCTAAGTAACAGTATGGTCTTACAATATGAGAGAGAGAAAGCCTCAATCAGCATGTTATCAGCAGCAAATACTTGAAATCTGGGATTTAAAAAAATCCACCTACTCATTTATTATTTTAACAAGCATTATAATTTTTGACTCTTAAATTCAAATGAAGCTGAATGGATCATTTGATAATCAATCTGGATTTAAACTATATTTTCTGTAATAACTGAGTGTTCAGATTTCTCTTTTGGAAAAACAGAATATCACAAGAATAAAGAATTCAAAGCAGGTCTGAGGCTAAAAAAATGTAACATACTACTGATCATTCTCTTATTTCTCCAGTGAGACTTTTTATTGACCTATAATTTGTTGTACAGTTTGGATACGCACTGCAGTTCCATTATTGCTCCAACAGCGCTAATTAAATGTTATGAAAACTTTTTAAAAACCATCACAAGACAAATTTTTATAAACATGGAAGAATAGTCCTTTGTGCCACCATATTTCTTTTGCAAGCAAGTGTTTTCAGATGGCTTGTTTATTTGTTATACTTATAAAAGTGTCAGAGCTTAAAGTGGACTTACATAGTCAGAATTCTTTACAGTATGTTCTTTTGTGTGCCAGCAGATGACATAATTTCTGTGTTTGTTTGAACAGCTGGTACCTCTGAACTTCCAAAATTGGTTGAGGAGAATCATTTTTCACAAAGAAGAAATACAGAGTGCCAGGGAAACAGAAGCTGTTGCCCCACATCCACTTCCTACCTGCCAAAGGGTGCACAGATGCATGAACTTACAATAAATTTCTAAACTCCAGTAGGGGCTCCAGGTTTGACCATAATGTCTCAAAACTAAAACAAGGCAACGTTATTTGCCATCATGCCATCAAGTTGGCCTGTAGAACTCATGGTTTCTTAAAAGAAAAGATTGTATATTCTTTAGTATATTGTGAGATGCATGTAGAATAAGCCCCAAAAGGTGTTGAACATCTATAACTCTAAGTCATTGAGAGTGTGTTTACAAAGCAGGGCTTAACTTGAAATAAGCTATTCAAATTTAGCTATGTCATTTGTGTAGCTTATTTCAAAATAGCTTATTTCAAAATTGGGAGCATCTACAAAGCATTTATTTCAAAATAGAGCACTCTTCCTCCAACTTCCCTTACTTCTCATACAATGAGGGTTACAGGAGCAGGAGTAAGAAGTCCTCCAGCTTGCCAGTATTTTGACATTATTTTGAAATAACTGCCTGCTGTGTAGATGTGGAATAACGCTGGTTATTTTGAAATAATGTTGCTGTGTAGACATAACCTGAGTGTTGCAGATATTCATCAATGCTTTTATTTGTCTTTTATACTGCAAACTGAAAAATGGCTTTTGCTAAAAAGTGGGGGGAAAGGGGGAAGAGAGAGAGGGGGAGAGAGAGAAGTTACTGTGGATAAGTCAGGACAGGGAAGTGGAAATGGGAAAATGTTCCTTAACATGATCTCTGTCCAAATGTTCATTCAGTCTGTATCCACTCATACATCTCTTCCAGTGCCTGGGAGTCCTCTGATTCGAAGGGAAGATATCAATAGAGAGATTACGGCAGATGATTATAAATTTTCTTAACATCTTTTTATTTGTTCTCCTTCCAGATCACCTATAAGGAAAGCCCTTGTAGTGGAATTTCTTTTCCACATTGCTGGTATGTTGCATTTTCATAATTTATTTTTATTATTAGGAAAATCTTTCACAACACTGAAAGCTGCCAGCCTCTCTTCATCGAAATCCCTCTGAAAACCCAACCTCTCTTACAAGATTATAAAAATAAATTAAAGCTAGATCAAAATTGAATGCTTATCCAGGAGACAGAGAAGTAAATGTATATTCACTCAAAAGCAAAGGTAAAGTTCTTGATGTGTATGAAGTTATCCATGTGCTTAAATGCAAGAATCTCCCAGCTCTAGAGTGCCCATTAGAACTGATGATAACTTTTTTTTGGTGAAATGAATTTCGCAGCAATGTACAATTCCAACATATGTTTTCAGCAGAGAGGGCAAACCAGCCTCATAGTTAAGGCACTGCGACCTGCAAAACTCAGTGCAAGTCCCTTCTGTACCTAGCTAATGCTATGTCTACAGTACAGACTGCAAGTTCTCTGCTGCGTCTAGAGAACTTGTCTGCTTTTTCGGATCAGTTTCTGAAAAAGTGGGCACATTCTTTCGGAAGCCCTGTATTCCTCATTTTATGGGGAATAAGGAATAAGGGTTCTTCCAAAAGAGGAGGTTTTTCCCACATTTGGCCCCGTCTAGACGGACCAAATGTCAGAAAAGCCTCTTCTGAAAAAAGAATCGGAAAAAGGTACGCTAATTGCGTACCTTTTCCAAAAAAGAACTGCAGTGTAGACATAGCCTAAGAGTGATTGGGGATGAGATGCTCTGTTCTAAGTTAGGCAGAGCATTGAATTGAACTAGTGTCTCCCACATCAGTGCCCACACTACCAAACTCTTTATAGACATATACTTCTGGATTTATTAAGCCAATCAAATATTTTTGAGTCCATTCCAATTCAGAATGAAAAGAAGTTTCCAAACCTTGAACACTGACATGAAATGGAATGGTTATCCTCTTCTTAGCTTTAGTGCCCAACACATTTTACATAGATATATTTTAGGTTTTTGGGGATATGGACTCTAGTTTTTATATAGGACTGAGCACACTTGCTATACTAATCAATCAATAACTAAATAATACTATTGAATTTAACATAGTTTATATTTTCCCCTCACCTGTGTGATATAGTCATGTCCCATTCTTCAGGTGCCACCAAAATATGGGAAAACAAAAGATAATTCAAAACATACTCAGGCAGTAGGGAAAAAATATACATCTACCATCTTAAAATAATTTCAAAGCCTTCATTTCTGATTAAGTGTCATGTGCTTGCTGAAGCCAGACACACCTTTGAGACAAATTTGGCTGCTATTCCACTTCATATTCTTGTCTCCATGAGGCAGATGAAGCTGAGAAGGTTGCTGCGGAAGTGTGGGGAAGGAATTACAATAAAAGTAGGTCACTAGTAAAGTATGTAATTCATTTTCAGATCATAAATCTTGTTTTTTAAGTGTAAAGGGTACACAGAGGATGTGTAAAAGTTTAGTGGCTACAGTTCTTATAGTTAAAAAATAACATACTGACTTAGGAAATGTAGGTTGATCGTAAGGATTATACTTAATAATGGCCAAATCACACTTTTCTGAAAATGAATATTAAATTGTAAAATGTTAGTAAATCAACTAACTCTAAATCTAGAAGTTCCTATTGTGCACCTCAATATGATTGTTTTTAATGTCTACATCTGCCTTCATACTTCACCCAGTAAATCATTTTCTTAATTACTGAGACAGGAAAGGAAGGCTTAGAAATTTCAAGCTTCCATTCTGTTGCTTGCATATCCCCACACAAAAAGACAAGAATGCTACCTTCTGTTACACAGTAAACACAGATATAGGAACTTTTCAGTCAGTTGCTTTTTTATCTATGGCACATTAGCACATGAAAATGCATCCTGGATAAATAGCACAAGGAAGAAAATATGAACAAAACTATTCTTTTGCAAGTCAAATTACAAAGATAATTCAGGTCCCTTTTCTCAACAAAAATTATGGTATATGAACATTTCTATTCTTAGTTTGGGAAACAATTCACCACTAGGAAATTGTTTCCCCTCCTAGTCACAGTAGACTTAATGGACCTTTTGAGACCATCTAAGCCCTACTACTGAGAGCTGTAGTGGCCTTTACTTCATTCTGGATCCTTATCTATAAGAACATAAGAACGGCCATACTGGGTCAGACCAAAGCCCAGTATCCTGTCTGCCAACAGTGGCCAATACCAGATACCCCAGAGGAAGTGATCACAACAGGTAATCCTCACGTGATCCCTCCCCTCTCTCCCACTTCCAGAGAAACAGAGGCTAGGGACACCATTCCTACCCACCTTGGCTAATAGCCAGTGATGGACCTAACCTCCATGAATCTATCTAGCTCTTTTTTGAACCCTGTTAAAGTTCTAGCCTTCACCGCATCCTCTGGCAAGGAGTTCCAGAGGATGACTTTGTGCTGAGTAAAGAAAAACTTTCTTTTTTGTTTGTTTTAAACCTGCTGCCTATTAATTTCATTTGGTGACCCCTAGAGTTCTTACATTGTGGGTATAAGTAAATAACTTTTCCTTATTCACTTTTATCACACCAGTCATGATTTTATAGACATCTATTGTAAACCCTCGCCCCCCCCCCCCCCACACACACACACAGTCTCCTCTTTTCTAAGCTGAAAAGTCCAAGTCTTTTAAATCTCTTTTCATAGGGGACCCGTACCAAACCCCTAATCATTTTTGTTGCCCTTTTCTGAACCTTTTCCAATGCCAATATCTCTTTTTTGAGATGAGGCGACCACATCTGTATGCAGTATTCAAGATCCTATCTATCAGCAACCATACAGCTATTTTTTTCCAGTCTTTCTCTTTCCCCCAGCTGCAATTAATTTTGTCAGTTAACTCAGCAAGTTCAGTAGATGTGCTGAAGGGTAGGAATAGGGTCCAGAGTGACCTAGACAAATTGGAGAATTGGGCCAAAATAAATCTGACAAGGACAAGTACATAATTGTCCATTTAGGATGGAAAAATCCCATGCATTGCTACTGGCTGGGGACCAAATGGCTAAGCAGCAGTTCTGCAGATAAGGACCTGGGGATTTCAGCAGGTGAAAAGCTGGATATTAGTCTACAGTGTGTCTTTGTTATCAAGCAGGTCAATGGCATATTGTGTTGCATTAGTAAGAGCATTACCAGCAGATCGAGATAAGTGATTATTCCCTTCTATTTGGCACTGGTGAGGTTACATCTGGAGTATTGCATCTAGATTTGGGTCACCCACTACAGAAAGGACGTGGACAAAGTGGGGAGAGTCCAGCGGAGGGCAACGAAAATGATTAGAGGGCTGGGGAACATGACTGAGGGAGTTGGGCTTATTTAGTCTTCAGAAGAGAAGAGTGAGGGAGGATTTGATAGCAGCCTTCAACTACACTACCTGAAGGGGGGATTCTAAAGAGGATGGAACCTGACTATTCTTATAGGCAGCAGATGACAGAACAAAGAGCAAAGGTGTCAAGTTGCAGTTGGGCAGGTCTAGGCTGGCAATTAGGAGAAAAAACTACTTCACCAGAGATGGTGAAGCATTGGAATGGGTTGTCTTTGGAGTTGGCAGAATCTTCACCCTTAGAGGTTTAAACCCAGGCTTGACAAAACCCTGGCTGGAATTATTTAGTTGGGATTGTACAAGATGCTTTGAGCAAGGGTTAGACTAGATGACTGCCTGAGATCTCTTCCAACCCTAATCTTCTAAGAATTGTTTCTTAGAAATCTTTTCTTTATAATATTGCCTGTGAAGGCCTGGAAACTCTCAATTACAGGCCATACATCACAGACTGAGCTGGTTGGGACTTGCTAAACCAAAGTAATGATTAAGGTTTTAAAAAATCAAAACCATCCCTTCTTTTCTCATCACTTGCTATTATCAATAATTTAAGAACTGTTCATACTTATTAACCCATTGCCAGCCATATTTTCCTCCAATAGAAAAATGAATAAGACATGCTTGTGCATTCATTATCAAACACTAATAAAATCTTGGTTAACATTAGTCCATATATTATCAGCAATAATTTAGAGTAGTGAGTCATCTATGAGTAAAGAATTAGGGATCATTACTCTTCCAGAAAAATTCAAATTCCATCAGAGAAGGGGATAACATTGTGAAGTTTCCTGTTCTATATCAGTTTGCAGCAACTACTAGCCAAAATGCATTTGCTGGGAACATCCACCCAGGCAAGAAGGATCTTGGCTAATAAATTCATCTAAGAGATAGGGGCCTAATACATTTGGCATATATTTCTTCCACCTTAAAAATTTTACAGTGGGATAATTTAGTAAGCAATGTACTATGTTTTTTTTAATTTCTGGATCAATGAGGATTTTTGCTATTTTGTTGTATTTGTTCAGTTACAAGGAAGCGTGTCATATGCTTTGCTAGACTCCATACATAGATTTAGACACCAGGCCAGAGTCAGTCCTAGAGCAGTTAGATCCAGCTACTTTTGGAGCAGTTATAATGAAGATACAAACAGTGCTTTTCATTATAAGTCATATACAAATTGATCAGAAATAGATGCAAGTGTTAAAGTAGCAAAAACTACACTACTTTGTGTGCACAATGAGTATAAATTTGCACATGGAGGTGGAAGGATGGGGGTATCACTGCTAAGGCAATTGCAAGGTATCAATTCAAGCCCATGCTGCTGCATTTGCTATACCTCATATGCTTAAGTGAAGGAAGCAAACCATTTAAAATGTAGCAGGCTCCCTCCCCCCTTTCATTTTAAATTTGTTCACAACCTCTTAAATTTTGCTGTTGTGTCACACAGAATTCCTAGAAAGCAGATGCCTTTTAACCTAATTTAGAAAGGTGCATTTAAAAAAAATTGGTAGGGCAGAGAGATCCCACCGCAGCAGAGAAGGGGTTAAGGAGAGCCCATGGACCCTGCTAACTCCATTCCATTATACCAAGCCTGGAGTAGAAATAAAAGAGTCTAACTCAGTCCAGGGCTGATTTGCTAGGAAGTGGTGGCAGAGCTCTGCATCTCTGGCTGAAGGAATCTTTATCAGCAGAATTGTTGAGAGATGGAACTGCTTTCTGAACAGTCAGTGGAAAGGAATAATTATATGGGTAACATATAAGTTAGACACATTTTGGGAACCAAGCATGAAGTATAGAGCAAGGATGCACAATGGGAAGATTGGAGGGCAGCTTAGTATTGGTACTGGGTCACTCCAGTTGCCCTGACCTCTGAAAGGGCTGCAGGCTAATTAGCCAGTGGGCTGGAATTTCTTCCTCCTAGGGAGATGTGTGGGTGCACCAGGGCACCTCAAAGGTACAGAAAGGGGGCACTGCTGCAGCTATATCCATACACAAATACGGCTCAGTGAGAAACTTTCTGGGCTTTCTATATGTTAAAAAAGATAAGAGTCTGGTTTGCATCCCATTGAACCAGATTAATCCACTTTTTAAAATAGACTATTGCACTGCAAGTATAAGATCGGAATAGCCATGAGAAAAGTAAAACAGTTGTAGGTTATGCCTGTGCTGCATTGGGACTATGATTTCCCACTTAGATAGCTGCAACCATGTTTGTTTTAAGATATCTAGCTCACACAAATAGAAAGGATGACATAGTGGTAGGGCTTCACAAGCCCACTTGAGCACCCTGGGTACCTAATCACTTGTGGAGCCTTGGCTACCACATCCTCACTTCTGTTTTTGGTGAACGAGCTAGACTCGCTTTACGCATGTGCATTTACACAGACAATCCACCCCTCAGCTACAATGCAGCTGTACTCTTAGTAAAAGTACTAGGAAGTAGTGGTAAAGAGAACAGTATTAAAATTCAGCCAAAAAGTAGTGATGGGAATCTACCTCTGCAAACCTCAACTTCTGAGCCGCATGGAACTCCAATCCTCTCCCTGTTGCTATTCAACATCAATATGGAGCTGCTAGGTGAATTACTAAGACAAAATGAACTCACATGCCACCAATATGCACGTGACACACAGCTCTATTTATCCTTCGCCACCAAACCATTACCGCCAAAATGGCTTTGTGCTTGGGAAAAATCAGCCCATCAATGTCTTCCTCTGTCCCCTAGCATAATCTCCCTCTTGCTCAGGTTTGGCTTCACACAGCCCATTGACGAAGAACAGCTGTGTGAAGCCAAACCTAAGCAAGAGGGAGATTATGCTAGTGGACAGAGGAAGCCACTTGGAAGAGAGTTTGTGCCCTAAAAGGTACACACCCACAGTCAATTCACAGTTTGAGATTCCTCTTGGATTTCTTGCTGGTGCTAAACTCACATAGCAACATCCCCATCTCCCAATGGTTGAGCTAGTCCATCATACCCTGCTGGATGATGATAGTGCCTCAGTTATAGGTGATACCTCAGTAATTCAATATATCTGAGCATCAAGGCTTCATAGATTAGGGAACTCCAACTAGTACAGAAGACAGCAGCTCATCTCCTCCACAACACACATTATTCAGAGCACATCAGATAGGCCCTCCACATCACCTATCCCATGGAAGAGAAATAAGTTCAAATTTTCAGTCCTTATCTTCAAGACGGTCAATGGCCTAAGCCCATCATATCAGATGCTATGTCTATTTCTGGAACTAGAGGTGTAATTCCCACCTCAGTAGCTACACTTGTACTAGCTGTACAAGCCAATATACTAAAAATAGAGTAGGTTTCGTAGCATGGCTGTGCTGAGCAGCGGCACGGGCCAGCCACACTGACCTCCACAATGAAGACCATGGATTACATATTCCCAAGGTCATCCTGAGAGAAGAGTGTCCCTGCTACCTGAAGATTGACCCTAAATACACACCAAAACAGTTGTGGAGATGGTGAGGAGGCAGGTTCCCCCTGCAGTGTGAAGCTCCTCCAATTCTAAGGTAGCTTTTAAATATTCCTAACCCTCTTGATCAGACCCAAATTAGACTCTCCATGTCTTCTAAGAACATAAGAACAGCTATACTTGGTCAGACCAATGATACATCCTGCCCAGCATCCTGAATTCCAACAGTGGCCAATGCCAGGTGTTTCATAGGGAATGAACAGAACAGGTAATAATCAAGAGATCCATCCCCTGTAACCCATTCCCAGCCTGGGTTTTACATCCCTGCCCATTGATGGACCTATCCTACTTGCACTTTTTTAGTTCTTTTTTTTTTTTTTAACTCTGTTATAGTCTTAGATGACTCCAAGATCTTTTAGGGTATGTCTACACTACAGCGTTATTTCAAAATATCTAATTTCGAAATAACACGTCTACACACAAAATGCATTTCAAATAGCTTTTTGCGATTTCAAAATAGCGCATCCATACTAATTGGACACTGAATCGCATTTAAGGCCAGCCAGAACTGGTTCCAGCAGGGCATCAGGTCAGAAGTTACCTCGTGGCCAGCAGGGCACCCTGGGAAGGGCTGGAGGCCCCCTATTTTGAAATAAGCGTCTACACAGTGCTTATTTCGAAATAGCAATTTTGAAATTGGCGCTATTCCTCGTGGAATCAGGTTTACCAATTTTGAAATAAGCCTTCTGCTATTTTGAATTAATTTTGAAATAGCAGTTGGCTTGTGTAGACGCTAGGAAAGCAGTTGGCTTTGCTGTGTAGACATACCCTTAGAGTGGTAAGAGCTAATTTAGACCCCATCATTTTATATATACAGTTGATTTATATTTCCCAATGTGCACTACTTTGCATTTATCAACATGGAATTCCATCTGCCATTTTGTAACCCAATCACTCAGTTTTGTGATGTCCCTTTGTAATTCTTCTGTCTGCTTTGGACTTAACTATCTTGAGTGATTTTATATCATCTGCAAATTTCACGTCCCCTTTCCAGAGCATTTAGGAATATGTTGAACAGTACTAGGTCTCAGTACAGCTCCCTGGGGAACCCTACTCTTTACATCTCTATTCTGAAAATGGATCATTTATTACTACCCTATCTTTTAACCAGTTACTGATCCATGGGAGGACCTTCCCTCTTATCCTGGGATAGCTTAGTTTGCTTAATAGGACCTTACCAAAGACTTTCTGGAAATCTAAGTAACTATATCCACTGGATCTCTAACATGTTTGTTGATCACCTCAAAGAATTCTAGAAGACTGGTGAGACTTGATTTCCCTTTACAAAAACCATATTGCCTCTTCCCCAGCAGATACAACAATGAAGGAACAGAAGTCAAAGCAATGAAGACTGGAAGGGTACGTCTACACAGCAGCGCTAAAGTCAAATTAAGCTATACAATGTCAGCTATGTCAATTGCGTAGCTTAAGTTAAAATAGCTTAATTAGGCTTTTGGTGCTGTCTACGCAGCAGGAAATCGAAGGAAGAGCACTCTTCCTTTGACTTCCCTTACTCCTTGTGAAATGAGGGTTACAGGAGTTGAAGTAAGAAGTCCTCCAGCTCGCCATTATTTCAAAATAATGCCTTGCTGTGTAGGCATGTACTGTGTTATTTCAGAATATTGTCAGTTATTCTGAAATAACGCTGTTGTGTAGACATAGCCAGAGAAAGGGGACTTATGCCTATCCTAAGACTATGCCTGTCCTAAGACTCATTCAAGATGTTTTTGCATTTTGACTATCTAGAGCAAGTCATCCTATCCAATAATCTGTCCTCTTGCAAAGTCAGAAGCTGTGGTCTCTTGTGGCATGCTTGTTGTAGAATACCACAAATGCTTTATGTTGGATCAAGTCCACAGTCACAACTGCTCAGGGATCACTTTAATGTATATGACAATGTCACATTACAACATATCTTTATGTCTGTCAATAGCAGCTGTCAATAAAATCTGGGTTTTTTTAAAATGAACAGTAAAGCCAGGAGAGATCAGTCAGGCCACAAGGAGGACTGGAATTTACAAATATGTAGACAGGTGTGAGTGGGAAACTAATAGAAAATACTATCCTGTTACTGTGCATTTTTTTTAAATAAAAGAGTCAGAGTGTGAGGCTTCATAGAAAAATACTGACCTATAAATTGTAGGAACTGCTGTGGGATGAATCAGACATGTTTAGGAAATAAGGCAGTTTGTGAGAACTTAATAGCAAATGGCACAATCCACATCAAAAGAGTAATACACTAGGATCAAAGGCAGTTCAACTATTTCCTTTGGCTGAGGAGTCCAGGAAGTAGAAGTTAAATTGTTTTAGAAAGAACAATTTAACTAATTCAATCACACATATTCCTTCTTGGCTTGCTAAAGGGTTTCATACTAAAACTGACCAATGAGAAATCTGATAGCTCAAGCTAATAGAGGAAGGCAAACCCTGATTTCCCCCCCTCTCACACTGTGGGACCAAACTGTTAACAAAGTAAAAAAATATTAATAATGACAACAAAACATGAACAAAAACACTGCTTAGTAGGTTCCTGCAACTGCAGGTTTATATTCAATCTTTGTATTTGTCTTTTTTTAGCGATTCCATATTTTAACCTTGATTTTTAATCAGTCATTTAAGTATATTTGTTTATGTTGATATGAATAATATACCATCTGTGGACAGATGGAAAAGATAATGATAACAATTCTTGTAAGTGCAGCATCCTCTGTGTAAAAAGCCGGTTAGTCCAATCCTTCCTGAATGGGGGTTGGGAGAGAGGGAAACAAGCCAATTAAAAACAAGGTCACACATGAAAGTTCTGAAATTTGAACCTTGCAGGGTGGTCTATTTATACTTCGATACTGGAAGTGGTTAATAATTCCAGAGTGTATTGTGTCTAGACAAGAAGTACAGGTCAAAAAAACTGAGCAACATACCTTTATGTTCTGAGTCATACCATTTTTATTTAAAGGCAAGAGCGCCCTCTAGATAACAGATTGAAGAATTTCCTTGTCTGAATTTTATCAAAGTTAAAGAAAACAGAATCAGGTCAGTAAAAATGTTAATACCCTCCCTACCAATGCATAGTGTAAGAAGCTCAATGATTTGAGGAAATTTTGAATTTATTTCCCACTGTATTTTCAAGTTTTCTTGAAACATTTCAAAGGTGCTATGTATTATTAATGTCACCTTTCAGTTTTAAATATTAGCAAAGCCAAAGGGGATTTTTTTACAGCTAAAATCAACCCAAATCATCATGGAGCTTCACATGAAGGACTGATGGAAGCCCCAAAATTTCCTGCATTATTTCTGCTCATTTAAATGAAGGAATGAAACCTGTACATTTTCTTTAAAGTCTCTAAATTCACTGTACGTTGATCTTTTTAAATATCATCTACAATATTTATCCTAATTACTCCCAAGAAACTTGCTCACCAGAACAGTGACTGCCAACCTTTTTTTTCCGCAATATATTTTACCATTTTACAACAGAAAAAATACCCTGCAGGATCTGTCTTCCATCTAGCCATGAAGAAAGAGGTGGTATTCATGGGCTCCTGAAAATGGTCCATAACAACTTGGACAAAAATCCTAGAGAGAGAACCAGTTCATTGGAATGTTCATAGAAAATAAATAAAGAGAGAAATAAAATGCAATACACTTGAACCTCTTTAATCTGGCAATCCTGGGAAACAGGGTTTGCTGGATTAAAAATGTTGCTAGGCCAGGGAGGGTGTGATGAGGATGAGGGTAAGACACTTACCTAGCCCTCCTCATTCCCCGCTGCTTCCAGGCACTGTCCCCTGCCACTATGGAAGCAGCAGGAAAAAGCCACTGGAAGAGCATGTTGCTGTGCTACCATTCCCCCACCTCTGCTAGGGAGAGAAGCAGCGTATACAAAGCTGCTGAGTGTTTCTGAATTAGAGACACCTGGATTATGGAAGTTATTGTGTCTCTTACTGAAAAGGATGTTTATACAATTTGAGTTAGTTCTCCAGATTAAAAAACCGCAGCCACCTATGTGCTCATAACCACCACATGCATCCAGTATAAGATAACCTCCTAAAAACACAAGCTTTGATCTTTAATTGGCGAGTTAAAAGAAGTTCCAGTTACTTTGCCATCAGAAGGGACTGGTAAATACCTCACACAAGAATATCATCCTAATTTTATAGACAAGAACATGTAGATAGCAATTACTATACAAAACAGTCATATCTGCCAAAGAGTGATGTCAGTTGCAGGCTGTGAAGCTTTGAACACCTCAAAAATACGAGTGTTTTCTGATCTACATGTACTTTCCCACTACAACACCTTTAGAAACAAGTGTCAGAGGAGTAGCCATGTTAGTCTGTTGCAATGAAAACAAGGTGTCACGTGGCACCTTAAAGACTTATCCATTTATTTGGGCACAGGATATCGTGGGCTGGAACCCACTTCATTAGATGCTTGAAGCGGAAAACTTCAGTTTGGCAGGTATAGATACACATGCAAAGATGGGTGTGTTACATTACTATATGGAGGACCAGTGCTAATGTGATCAATTCAGTCAGGGTGGATATGGCCTACTCTCAACAGTTGATGAAAAGCTGTGAATACCAAAAGAAGGAAAAATTAGAAACAAGCTAACTAAAGCCACATACTTTGATAATGAATAACTTAAGTGGCAAATTATCAGTGGCACACTTTTACCTGCACTGATGAATGTATCTTTTATATCATATGTACACTATGTAAGCAAGTTGACCTAACTTATATTGGCCTACAACCACCACAGTAATTACATTGCTTGTGCACATCTACACTTTGTCCTCGTGTTGGCAGTGTGTCCTGACTAGGCGTGCTTGTATCGACTGTGCTGTCAGTGTGAGACATTGTGGGATGGCTCTTAATAGCCAGTAACTGTTGACATAAGCAATGGAGAATCTACACTGACTCGGTGTCAACTTGACTACATTGACCTTGATGCTATGCTGCTCATGGAAGTTGCGTTAAGTCAGTGTAGCAGAGCAGTAATTTTGATGGAAGCAAAATTTAAATGTAAACACTTCCATGTTTAAGTTGATGGCATACAGTTGATGTTGAACTAACTCCACAATACGGTCCAGACTTTAAAGTTAAATATAGGTTGATATGTGATATTTTTATATTTCTTTGGGCAATTGGAAGAGTGCAATAACCCTTATGTTTTCCATTCCGTATCACTCTCTTCCCAGAAGAGGGCCTAAAAAAAATTAAAGGGAAGATTTTTTAAAAAAATCTAGTTTGATTTAAAAAATAGTGCATATCTGTCTTATTATGTTTTGCCTGTAACTATTGGTCTTGGCAGTTGTAGTGGCAGTTGTAGTGGTGAGTTGATTACATTATAATCAAGATTTATAGGCAAATATATATGATGAACTATTATGACATTCTCTATTCAGTGAAGATCCCCAAAAGATTCAATTAAGGTCTAAGAGTTTCAGTTGGAGACTGTTAATCAGGCCCAGTGGAATAGCTTTAAGGTCCTATTTATTCTTTCCGCCAGTTCTCTGTATGCTACAAGTGTTTGTGTAACACAACACCTCCCCCCGCCATTTCTGCAGGGAGAATCGAAACTGGGACCTCTGTGGTTTAGTATATGAGCCTCTACTGCATGAATTAAAAGCCAGCTGGCTACTAGCTAAGTCCGTAGAGCAGACTCATTCTCTCTTAGTAGTCTCAGTGTCACTAGATGGCACAGCACATCACACTCAGAAGGTGCATAGGTTACATTTGTCCTGCAGGCTACTAGAAATCCTTCTCCATCTTGGGACTTTTGAACAAATATCAGTGTTGAAAAACTGCTTTCTGCCTTTCCGAAAATACTTATTTTCTACTACAGGTCCAATTCAAAGCCCACTGAAGTTAGCAAAAGCCTTTTTATGCATTCAAGCCTCAAGAGAGTGCCTAGGTACTCTTTTTCACAGCTGACCTAAGTTGCCTGAAATTTATTTTATGCACTAGTGGCTTAGACTTAATTGAATGGAAAGTCTAAAATCTACAGTCTACAGCTGAGGAGACAATAAGCAGAACACTGCAAATAGTAATCCAAGATGCAGCCATTAAGTGGAAAGTTGTAATTGATTCTGAATAACTTCCTTTTCCCTTCCACACACCCAAGAGCTGAGAAAATGTTGGAGGAAAGATGAGAAACTCAATTCCTGTTCCCTTGAACAGAGAGCCAGACTGTGAGAATCAGCTTTTTCCCCTTCTCCTGCAATGGAAAAAAAAAAACCTGGGGACATCTTTGTTGGGATGGAAAGCCGGTGAACATGAATCATAATGCAGGGTGATGTTGGATAATTTCCCGCTTCTAACAAGACTTGACAATCAATGCCAAGTTTCTTACTGGTAAACGATAGCCTGTAGCATTTCCTGTACCCGTGTGAGATGAGGAAACAATTGCTTTGGTAGTATAGGTGAGCCAGATTAAAAAAAAATCAAAACCATGCCACAGGCATTCCAACTGGGAAAGCAAAACAGCTCTCCATGGATTCATCGGTAAGTAAAGGTATATGCTTTTTCCTCTTGGCGATAAATTGCTTGGCAAAAGCATTTCTCTTGTCTTTGTGACTTGTTAGGTACTTACATATCATAAGCAATGTAAAATTAAAAACAAGCATTAGCAGCTGTGGCACATTGTATTTGGAGAGTAAACCTTCCACCTGAGCTTACACTTAGTTGGGAAAGTCTACAATTAAACTAAATCTAATCCTTTTTCAACAGCACCAAGGTTCTTTTCATACTAGTGTGCCAGCGTTACTCAACCTTACAGAAATGGAATATTATTAAGAGCTAGTTTCTATCCTCCATTCCATCAGGTGCATTAGAAGATGTGCAGAGGTACTCACGTTGAAGTCTCCAGGAAGAATTTCTGCTAAAGTCACACTGATTTATTTCGCTTGGATTCCTTCAGAACACTGAGACAGAGTCTGCTGCCATGCCCACGACTGAAAGAAATGCAGCTGATTCCCCAGGTCAGCTTTCAGACATACACTTGGGTTCTGCTGGAGGGAGCCTGGACTGCACTCCTCACTCCTGCACTATTTGAGTTAATTTTCCTAGCTGACACTTTGTATTTAACAATGCATTTCAAGCCTTGCTGCAAGTCATATGAAATAAAAGCATGGTTTTCAAACAAGGGCTGCAGGATACTAATTGTAAAAATAGAACTGGCACTTCATAAAAGCTTTTGCCTTAACTTCTCCTTCCTAAGTCTTTGAAGGCAATAACGCTATTGAAAGAAGTATGGAAATGCACACAATAGCCATTGCAGTGGTGTGAATTCTTCTGAAATCAGTTCACACACAATTCTGCTTACTTTATCACACTGCTTTACTCATGAGCATTCAATAGTTTGTGTGAATTCAAAACTCCACATTCACATGAGGACAAATGTGGAGTCCCCATTATGAACTACTATGTAGACTTCAGTCCAACCATACATAATGAAAACTGTGGAAGGGCCAGGAAACCCTAAAAGTTACCCTAGACAATTTCTACCACTCTCAGGAGACAATGAAGGTTTGGCCTGCAAACCCTAATGATAACCCCAATTCATGTGGCTTTGGGGATCTGATGAGATACAGGGCTTTCCACTTGAAATCCCCCTGCTATCACAGTCATATAGATCAAGAGTTGCTTTGTCCCAGTTGCCTACTATCATAGCTTTTCTCAGTTAGATTCTCCTGAATTCCTCTGTAAAAGGGATTCATTTCCAGTACAGAGAGGGTTTTCCATGAAAGTTAATACAGCAACTGGGCTACATGAGCTCTGCTCAGAATTTTCAGTTAGTTATCCAGGATTGAAGAAATGTTCCCTTTTCCTGAGTATCATTCCTCCCCTTTTACACTTTTCATCACCTCAATATATGCGGGGGGAGAGGGAGAGGGAAGAGAAAAACCTTTGATGCTCTAGGTGTATGGGTTTGCCATAAAGACGGTGAGGAAAGATCAACATACAGAGAACAAGGTTACTAGGGCACACACTCTAACTGAGATATCAGAGAAAAAAATCAGATGTTTCCATCAGTTGAGTAAGGAGTGCTTCCCAGCAACAATCATGCTTTTTCAGCTGTTGTGGTGAAACCCTCTCTCCTGGCTCCTAACCCTGGGACACACCCAATGCTTTCAAAAATTTTTAGTTATAATTAGATGAGCTCCCAACACTAAAACTTTCAGCCAGGCAAGGGAATTAACATTTAAAAAATATTCAGGGTATCAGAAAATAAAAGGCCTGTGGGACATAATAGCATGCTAACCTCCATAATATCTAATAAAAAATTCTCAATGTACACAAAATATATGTAGGGATAAAGTCTCCATAAACATTTAAGGGACCCATTAAAGGACATTTTTAGCATGGGAGAGAGAGAATAGAATTAACTGCCTGAAATTAGCTCTGACTATGATACTTTATGCCCTCCCCCTTACTGTAGCATCTCTCATTCCTTAATGTAATTACCCACACATAGAGGTGTGTTTTTCTCATTTTATAGATTGGAAACAGTCTGAAACACAGACTCTTGCCTCTATCAAAAGTATTTAGACTAGATTATCAAAGGTCACAGAAACCATATGGTGGAACAGGACCTAAAACCCAGATCTCTTGGAGTCCCGTGGTAATACTAATCACTGAACTATCCCTTCTCTGCTGCAGAGAAGAAGCATATATTCTATGTAAAACTGTATAAAATGGTAACCTGGGTTGCTCAACCTAACTGAAAATATTCAAAATGTTTTATAAAAAAAGTTAAGTGTTTAATTTACTAGAATCAGAAAACCTGATATTCAGATCAATCTCTCAGGCCTGGTAAAAAGTAGTTTTCCTTTTGTTAAAGCTTGAGTAAATAGCCATCACAGCAACAAAAAGAAAAAAAAAGTAGTAACAGAAATAGTAATAGAAAGTAGGCCAAAAAGTCCTTTGTCATGCAGTTAATACATATGTAGGATTCAGTAGGAGTAGTAGAAAATGAGGGAAACTCATTATATCATATTCCAAATATCTGACTGGCATATAATGAAATGGAGGAAGGCATATTTTTGCAAGCATAGATAGATCTTCAAGGCCAATTAACTGCTTTCCTCTGCAGAACAGAGATACTATGAGTAACATTACATTTCATTAAATCTAAATATGATTGTTAGCACACCCAGACTTTCACATCATGATAATTTGAAGCTAATAAAGGCCATGTAGACCATCAGCTTTTTTCTCCACTTTCTCTCTGGCTTTGAGCCATAAATTTCCAGCTGGGGAGGCCAGTTAGTTGCATTTTTCTTTGCTTTCTAATACTTAATAAAAATACAGCCATCAGGTGGCTGAATAATTCAGTGATTATCTGTCATAACTAAGGTAGTTCATACTAATTTTCCCTTAATTAGAGGACTTAGGGTATGTCTATGCTGCAGTCACAAAGTGTGACTGCAGCTCAAGTAGCCATTACCTGAGCTAGCATTAAGCTAGGTACTGGGGACCTATAGCAGTGAAGCTGCATCCATGCAAGCTTTAGCATGTGCTGTACAAACTTACCTGGGACTCTGGGTAATGACTTGTGAAGAGAGCTTGCTATGACACTAAACATTCCTGTAATAATCTTTGTACAAAATATGCCTTGTGAGGTATCATTTGAAAGCTAATGCATCACGAGAGAATAGTATTGCTTAGTGAGTTAGCAGTGCATATTAAGAGTTATGGATATATGCTAGAATGATGATTAAAATGTGTTTCAACCAGGCATGATAGTGGTATGCTAAACAGGAAGATGTTTTCTGCACCTGGAAGTTAGCTTTGAAAGACAGACCATGATAATGTAACTGGGGATGGCGGCAAATCCAATGTTATTAATAAGTAGGGGAGAAGACAGTATGGCATCTACCACAAGGAGGAGATAAAAACTTGATCTGGGCTTCATTTTTTAAAGAATGTATTGCAAAGGTTTACTGGTCTATCAAGACAGGGAGGGTTGAACCTCAAGTAATAAGCACATTCAATTGATTGATTGAACACAATGTTACTGTATGATAAAGAAGAGTTTAGACTAGAGTGCGGTGTTTTATGAAAGCCTATGACACAGGAATTATGTGCACTCATTGACATTAGGTTTCCCACTTCCCAACCAGGGAAAAATAGAAGAAACAATCAGTTGCACATGCACAAATCTTGGAAATGACTGCCTATGAAGAAACACTGTGAAGAGAGATCTGGTGGTCATAGTCAAACTATGAGTCAGTGTAACTCTAATGTCAAATCAAAAACAAAGAGAAAACAAACAAACAAATCTTCATCCATCATTCTGGCAGGAGTGTTCTAAGAAAGAAAGGAGATGTAATTTTTTCTGCTCTCCTCTGCACGGATTAGGCCTCAACTAGAGTGTAGTGTCCAGTTTTGGATGTTACATTTCAGGAAAAATGTGGACAAATTGGAGGAAGTCCAGAGAAAAGCAACAAAAACAATTAAAAGTCCAGAAAATATAACCTATGAGGGATGGTTGAATGAATTGTGTTTGCTTAGTCCATAAAAGAAGACTGAGAGGGGACATGATAAATACTTTCAAATATCTAAAAGGCTGTTACAAGGAAGAGGGAGAAAAAAATTCCCCTTGGGCTCTGATGATAGGGCGAGAAGCAATGGGCTTAAATTGCAGCAAGGAAGGTTTAGGTTGGACATTAGGAAAAACTTTCTAACTGTCAGGCTGGTTAAGCACCAGAATAAATTGCCTAGGGAGATTATGGAATATCCATCATAGGAGATTTCTAAAAGCAGCTAAGACAAACATCTATCAGGGATGGTCTAGCTGGTCTTTAGTACAGCCTTGAGTGTAAGGGACTTAATGTATTTGCTACATTAATTTCTCAACAGTTAGAAGCATATTTTGTTTGATTCCATCATTCCTGGAATTCAGAACTGGGAGTGTGTAACCAAGGCTGGTTGTAACCAAGGCTGGGGGAAGCCAGAGTGAGACTACTGAAAGGCAGCTGGCTCAGAGCTGCTGAACTAGGGCTGTCTAGCACACATGCACTCAGGATGTGGCCTGCATGCGTGTTGTCCAGGTGTGAGCATCCCTGGCTCGGAGCTACAACAGCAAAGCACTCTGAGGCCCCAGAGTTGCAGGACAACTGGTGATACAGCCTCTCACTGATCTGGGATTGTACCCCTGCATTTATCACATGCATTGAAGTTTGTGTTGCCACAGCTTCACTGTTCTAGTGCCTAAGGTAACCCAACAAATGCTAGGTCAGATGTGTCAGCTAGATCTGGAATTGCAACCAGTTATCACAGTGCATGCATGAATTATGAGTGGAAAGTGGCTACTCTTACCATGGAGATCTTACAACCAATAAAATCCAGTACTTTCAGCATCGTCTCAAAACCATATTTCACAATTTTTTTGCCATTAAAGTCAAATCCTGCCCATATTAGTCCAAAAAAAATTCCTGGATGTTGTCAACGGGAGTTTTGCATGAATAACAAATATGGTTGATTTACCAGCACTACTAGAGACCACAGTTCTTCCTGTCATTCCTTCTAATTTCTAATGACCGTGATTTAGACAGGCAATATTTTAATTATATGATTGCTCAAGTTCAAGCTATGACAAGTTGGTCTTTCCCAAATTCAGATTCATTTAATAACTACTTCAGCTCTGTTTTTCAAATTTCTCTTCTGTTTCATTCAACTCCATGTGTTTGCTACTGAGCCAAGAACATTCTACCCTGTCTTCTTGAAATTAGTGTTCACATGCCATGACCAGATAATTGAATGCTTAATGGAAAATCCCTAAAGTATTTGGTTTGTGGTACATTTCGCCTGGAATTTTCAACAGGATGTAAGGGAGTTCAGTGGGAACCTTTCTCCCTCAGGCACTTCTGAAAATTTCAGCTTTCCGTGTTATTGTCAAGCCATCCAAAAGTAATGACAGTTTTGCTGAGGCTGACTGGATTGTAGGATTTTAATGAATTTAGAGATTATCATTCATTAAACTTATTTACAGTAGTAGACTAGGGAGAAGGATGAGCACTTCAGAATTTCCCCCACAGTGTTTAGCCTGGTCATAGACAGGGATCATCAATTTTCATGCCAATCCAATTTTATTAATAGGGTGGATTTTAGAAAAGCTCAGCTTCAACCTAAGCAAAGAGGCAACTGACTCCACAATGTGATTTGTGATGGAATTACTTAGGCAAACTACAAAGAAAAGAGACATTTTCTGACATAATTAATTTGCCAGTTGCCTCCACCGTAATATTTCCTTCTAGCTAATGAAAAACAAAAAAACACAACCGTGACATGGCTGTAATAGTGTATAAAAATAGGGTATTATCTCTTTAAATAGTTGGTGAGCCCTTGAGTGTCCCCCTCTGTTTACTCTATTTATGAAGCTGAAGGAAACCGGTCAGAGTAACAGTATGCGTATAGCAAGTATAGTATGTGTATTTTCGTGTTTGTGTATTTTTAGTATACATTATTTGGTATCCAACTGTGCATATATGGTACCTTCCAATTGTATGTGAATAAACAGAGTACTGTAGCAAAAGCAGCATCAGGCTTTAGAGAATAAAATAGGATGAGTTCTGATTTAGTTGGTCTGGTGTAAATCAGAAGGAACGCTACTGAAGTCACTTTGGATTTATGGTGGAGTAATGATGTCGGATTCTTACTAAGCTGAATATCAAGTTCTGTATATTACATTAGGGGATTCAGATGGCAAGAGCCTAGAGTAATTAGCTAAATTCCCCCAGAAAATTCAAGATGAAAATTAGTCATTGTACACTGAGGTGAAACCCTGACTCCATTGATGTAAACGGCAAGAGTCCATTCATTTCAATTGCATGGAGTGTGTATAACAGATGGTAGCAAAGCCACTGCACACATAGCATAGAAGGCTTATGATATGGGGAACATTAATGTAACATAAAAGGAAAGGTTGTGGGGGACAGGAGGAATAATCAGTAATGGCCCTCTCACTAGGTCCCAGTGCCAGAGCAAGAGGGCCAGGTCTGTGAAGCAAAATTCCTGAGCCATTCTCCCAGCTCTGTCCTCTGCAGGTCCTATGGTGAAGTGCCTTTTTGCACATCCTTCATGTGACCTTAGCTCTCTCTTTGTCATGTGAAATATAATCAGTGCAGAATTCAGCACTGTGTACAAGCAAGCAATTTAGACCCTAACTTAAGGTAGCACTTAAGCATCTGCTAAATTTTAAGATTTACTTATAATAGGATTAATTGTCCATGATCTTCTTTTTTAAGATGGCTCCAGTTATGCAAAGAGAGAAAATGCAAAGATGAAAATATTTTCATTAACTAATTGCAATAGGAAAGAACCAGTGTTGCACAATATGGGCACACTTGCACCTACAATGAAGTCAATGGGGGTTCTTTGTCAAATAATTATGCACATGCTGATTTTTATGCACACTTGCCCTGATTCAAGAAAGTCCTTAAGCATGTACTTAAGGGCTTTCCATAATTTGGATGTGTTACTGAACTATAAAATAAATGCCATCAATCAGATGCAGTGTTGTGGTAGCCATGCTGGTCCCATGATTTTAGAGAGACAAGGTAAGTAGGTGATTGTGATGAGATATGCACCCCACATAAGGCATAGCTGGGTAAATTAGGACAACTAACCTGATAGGCTGCACTTGGAAGACAGCCATGAATTGAAAGGCTAATTGATGAAGCACAGCTGAGCAGAGGTAGACAACTTGCCTAAAGTCACTGAGCTGAGACTAGAAGAGGGCTGTGAGAGTTGAGGTTTTGAATTCAGGGAGTGAGATGGGCTGGTGAACAGTCCTGGAAATGAAGTCTGAGAGGAAAAAGGCTAGAAATTCTGTTGGAAAATGGGGAGGGAGGCAAGAGATGGGGAATAACTTTCAATTAGGAAAAGGGGGGAAAGAATATAAATATCCCGCTGAGGAAGAGAACAGACAGGTATGGGCAAGTGGGGGGTAAGGAAAAGGATTTTAGAATGATCAAATCCCTAGCTGAAGCTCTAAAAATAGGAGATGTTAACTCCATGAAAACAGAAAGGAGTCAGTGAAGTATTGAAGCTCTATTAAACCACACACCCCTCTATTTTTTAGTTCTTATTAGCATCTGCACATAAGAAGCAGGCTGAGAAGCTTCTTAAAACTACATGTCTAGGGAAGAATAAAGTTTGCCAACTATCTAAATTTGACAGAAGTCAGAAGGGTATGTATGGGGTTCCACTAGGCATAACTGAGGATGAAATTAAAAGGGTACGAGGACCAACTGCTGTGGATGGAAAAAAATGTCAAACAGTTCAGGACAAGAAAGATAATAGAAAAAGATAATACATTTGTGCTAGAAGTGATTAGTTTCACTTTAGAGCATGAATATTGAAAGTATAAAAACTATAACAGCAGAAAAGTATGTGTGTGGGCAATCGCTTGATAAATCCCATGGATGCAGTTTTAAATGATGGTGATGTTGTTTACACGCCACATGGTTTTAATGATTTGCTTGTACAAACTGGCCTTGTATTCAGTGGTAATTAAAATAAAAGTTTTAAATGGAAAACAAATCTGACATGATATGCACAAGAAACATGGTTAGTGAGAACTTGTTTACACTTTAAGGATTAGGATCAGAAGTGATAGAAATAAGAGACATAGGGGATCTGTTTATTACTACAGCACTGTTGCAGAGATTCCTCTGCAGAAAATAACACTTTTATATGAGTTCAATGTCTACAGCCTCTATATAAAAAAACTAGACAATCAAGAATTGGAAGAGTTTAAGATGTCAAACGTCTGTATATTTGTGGTTATTTTAATAGCCATAAAATTATGGAAAACTGATTTAATGAAACAGTTCATTGACCTTTACAATGTGGAATTGCTCAAGACTAGAGCACCTTCCAGGTTTAACTTGATGGATGGAACCTTTTCATATTTAAATCTGTGGCTTACAACAAGCAATATTGCAAGGAAATGCACCTGGGAAACCTATATAGACTGCATGGGAAATGAACACTTTCCTATGCTAATTAGGTACTAAATGCAAGATAATGCTGAAACATTGAAGGAATTCTTACATGAAGACTTGGAAAGACAAACTGAAGACTCTAAAAGAGAGTAAGTGTGTTGAGTACTTAAGCACCAATTGTATAAATGATAATCTAGCGGAAATTCATGATCATGTAATAAAGGGAGCTGTAGCAGCAAGCAATCTATATATGAGACATTGAGTTGCCACAAACTCAAATCCAGTGCCATGAAGACTGTAAAGCAGCAATTATGAAATAAGCATAATAGCAAGGACTTAATGAACTATAAAAGCTGAAAAAAGTGCCCTACGATATTAAATAGGCAAAAAAGTCTTGTGGGAAAGTGAACAGATTCCAAGGTTTCAGAGATATTTAAAGAAATGGATGGGAGTTGGATTAAAAAAAAGTATACCTAGTTTTATACTAAAGGATAAAATTGAAATTTCTAATTTAGGAAAAGCAGATATTTTAGCAAAAGAGTTCCAAAAAATAATGAGACAAAGTAAAGAGTTTTTGAAGGGAAAAAAAAAAAGCGTTTACTAAAGAAAGCTGTGAACTCTTATGTGGTGGTGTAGATTATAAAAATGACCTACTGAACAAAATCTTCAGCATACAGGAACTCAATAAAAGCTATAGACAGAAGAAAAAAACAGCCCCATTATAAGTAACAATATATAGCTTATATAGAGTGATACATAAGCACCTACTGGAAGGGAGTTTTATTGAAGTTAAACATTATATGGGAGGGGGAAGGAATACTATGGAAGTATGGAAGCAAGCAGTGGTTATACCAATAGGAAAATCTTGCAAATTATGGCGCATAGACCTATTGCCGTCACATTTGTATGTAGGCAAAATTATAGCTTAATGGTCTCCCTTCTTTCTTCTTAATATATGTCTAAATAGCCAATTCCTTTGTAAGATCTATCTCTCCATGATTAGGTCTAGCTACTCTTCTTCTTTTCTCTCCCACCATTTACTCTCACCTGCCCCTCCCCTTCATTTTCCAACTCAGTAAACCTGTGCTTCAGCTCTTTCTTTCTGAATTATCTCATCTTGTTGCTTGCCTTGGTTTTTGTAATCACCTGCTTACAGTGGCCTTCATACAAGCTCTACCTACAATCACGATTCAGCTGTGATCAAAGAAGTGTCCCACAAACACAGTATCCCCTACAAGGCATTGAAAACTGAAAACACATCTGCAAGCAGAACACAAACACACTAAAGAACTCATCAACTGCCCATTTGGAAGAGGATTTTGTCTCCCTTCTCTTTCAGATCTCAACTCAAACTCCCCTATTTTCAGCTCTGTTTGCTGGCTCCTGTGCTGCAACTCCTAGCCATGAGACATCCTGGTCTATGGATTTCAGTTTTTAACTTAAAAAAATCCCATTTCCATTTGGACATGTACTTACCCTTGTTTAAAGCACCCCCCTAGGATTTTTAAAAGAGAGAGAAAAGTCTCCAGCCTGCCTCCACTGTGTATACTCTCTACAGTTTGTGTGCAATTATTTTGATTGTCATTTGCATCATTCATGTATTCCCACCAGCCTGGGTCATGCTCCCTGTGGCTTTATAAAAAGATTTTTACTAACCACACCATTAACAAAGCAGAAATTAAAGGCACCTAAAAGAATAGAGGGGAGGACCTAAGCGTGTGTGGTAGTGTCATTCCCAAGTCAACAAACCCATCAATATTGCAAATGACCAAAAAAGTCTATTCTCAGGCAGATATTAAGCATTCAAAAAGGATATATTATTGAAAGCAAACTTGCTCAAAAAATAAAAGCTTGCTTTATCAAGTTCACTTTTCCCTTTAAATTCTTTAGTGCCACTTTAATATCTAAACGAGAAAAGGGTCTCACTATGTAATCTGTCTAGACAAATTAATTTTGATTGATACATTATACATTGATATCTACATTGCAATCAGATGTAAAGACACATTTGCAAAATTCATTAGATAGGATGGATCCATCTACTGAGCAGGAAAGAAGACTTAGAACTGCCCTGTGTATTTAACGTTCTCTCTTTTATATTCTGCCTTTTTCTTGACTTTTTCCTCTTAAAATATGATCACTCGGATCTTTGAGAAGCCACAGGAATGTACGAACAAATCCCCTTAGCTTCTAAAGCCATCTTTATTGAGGAATCATGACAGCATGCTTCCTGGGAAGACATACGGTGTTTCTAACTCATAGTTCCTAGCAAAGATAGCTAGAGGAACAGGCCAAAAAGATTGAGCCCTTTACGTGGTAAATTACATAAGAGTGTGTCTAACTTTAAGCATGTGAGTACACCCAGGAGTCAGTGGGGAGGGGAGAAGGAAGCAATTGCTCAGGGGCCTGGATGATTTAAAAGGGCCAAGGGGCCCCCAGCCCCTGCCACAGTAGTGACAGCTAGGAACCCTGCCAGGCCCTTTTGAAATCACCCTCACAGGGAGGTGGGTGGTGTTCCCCCTTGTGTGAGGCTGGCCCCTGGCTCCACTCCTTCCACTTGCACCCTCCCCTCATGGTTGTTGCCGGCAAGAGTAAGTCTGAGGTCTGACAGTGGGTTCTCAAAGTACAAAAAATGCTACACAGGTGTCTGTCAAACACAAGCAGTTTATTTCCTGGCAGCTATCACCTGTGCCCCTTAACTAAAAGAACAACATGATAGGAAAAGCGGCATTTCTTATATCTCTTCTGCTAGCCGGGGAACCCATGTCTGCTGTGGATGAAGTGGGAGACTGTCTCAGCTTCTGAGGCGCCAGTACCCAGAGTACATCGGTGAGGTCCAAATTGCTGTGCTCTGGTGAAGCTTTAAATACTGTGTCTCTACCTTGTTTGTGGCAGTTTGGAAATATCTGGGGGTTACTCATTGCTTGTTACAATATGGCTCAGCTGTACTGCTTGTCCTTTGACTTTGTTTACATGATCAGTACATTTAGATAAACAAGATTGTTATGTTCCCGCCCTTATCTACAATTTGTTCTTCCTACAATGATGTATGTTCCTAGAGGCTTGCTTCTGGCTCATCAGTAGTAGGGAAAGGGGGGGGGGATGGGAAATGCAGGGGAGAATGCAGGCCTCACCACCCCTATACTTCACACGTGCAGAATTCTTCTGCAATTGACCCTTACAATGGTTGGAGACACCCATCTCTCTCCCTCAGGCAGAGCCACAAGACTCCTCCATCCAGAGAAGGCCCAAGTGTCCCTCCAGGCCAAAGGAATCCCTGGCCAGCCACAGGCATGCCTTTACTCTCTTTCCCAGACCTAACCTGCTTTTGGGAAAAGCATCTCACTGAATATACTTATAAGCCCTATGCGGGTTGCAGGGCAGCTGAGTAGCTTGGGTTGTGTGTAGGGAAGGGAGGCACAACTGCAGCTGGCCTGGGATCCTTGAGGCAGATGAGGGAGGGCAGTTGGGGCTTCCCTGTGTTCAGGGGCTTGTGTTCTGGCCAAGGGAGGGAAGCCAGGGGGGTCACTGATTGTACTGTCCTGGTATTGCTGTCAGCAGGGCTGTAGATAAAGCAGGTTACAACTTTATGTCTACTTAAAGTGTTTTCTCTAATTAGATGCTTAGAGCTTCCTGATTCTCTAGTATAATGTACACTGACCCCAGCCTTGGGATCAATTAGAGCAGCTCCAGGAACCAGCAAGGAATTGCTGATGTCACATGCCAGCCATTCCCCTTTATAATAGGTGCACAAACCCCATATTGGGGAACAGAGAGTTAGGGAACAGCTCGGATTCCAGGTGGTCCACACAGCTGTGCCTTCTTGATGTGTGTTCTCAAAGATGGAGCTTACCAGGGTGCATCACAGCTCAGTCAGCATGTAAGTCTGCACTGGTAGCTCTTTCAGGAATCCAGCTGTAAGGTGCTGGCCACTGCAGAAGAGACAGCAAAGCATCTGCTAGTGAGTGGAAAAGGGAATCTTTTAATGTCCTTCTGAGGAGATACATTATGGTCTATTAACCAGGTCTTCATCATGTCTCTGAAGAGCCAGGGATGAAGCAGGAAGTAGTCTGGGAGATATCCAGTCCAAGGGTGAATGCCTGTTTTCCCTGCCTGAGGCCCCTGTGTTGGTACTTGGAGGACTGTGAGGGCCATGGTTTCCTCACTGCCAACTCCCTGGAGTCTGTCACTAGGCAATAAGGAGAGCTAGTGCTCTGACCACTAAGGGCCATGGTCTAGGAGACTGTCTCCTTGATTAAGAATGCTAGCTGATCTTAGTATACATCATGTAGAGGTTATAGGAGAATCATAGAATCATAAAGCTGGAAGAGACCTCAGAAGGTCATCAAGTCCAGCCGCCTACTCTAGGCAGGACCAATCCCAACTAAATCAACCCAGCCCGGGCTTGGTCAAGCCGAGACTTAAACACCTCCAGGGATGGAGACTCCACTACCTCCCTAGGCAACCCATTCCAGTGCTTCACTACCCTCCTAGTGAAATAGTTTTTCCTAATATCCAACCTGGACCTCTCCCACCATAACTTGAGACCATTGCTCCTTGTTCTGCCATCTGTCACTACTGAGAATAGCCTTTCTCCATCCTCTTTGGAACTTCCCTGAAGGAAGTTGAAGGCTGCTATCAAATCCCCCCTCACTCTTCGCTTCTGCAGACTAAACAGACCCAACTCCCTCAGCCTCTCCTCATAAGTCTTATGCTCCAGACCCCTAATCATTTTGGTTGCCCTCCGCTGGACCCTCTCCAATGCGTCCACATCCTTTTTGTAGTGGGGGGCCCAGAACTGGACACAATACTCCAGATGTGGCCTCACCAAAGCCGAATAAAGGGGAATAATCACTTCTCTAGATCTGCTGGCAATACTCCTCCTAATGCACCCTAATATGCCATTAGCCTTCTTGGCTACAAGGGCACCCTGTTGACTCACATCCAGCTTCTCATTCACTGTAACCCCCAGGTCCTTTTCTGCAGAACTACTACTTAACTGGTTGGTCCCCAGCTTGTAACTATGCTTGGGATTCTTTCGTCCCAAGTGCAGGACTCCACACTTGTCCTTGTTGAACTTCATCAGATTTCTTGTGGCCCAATCCTCCAATTTGTCTAAGTCACTCTGGACCCTATCTCTGCCCTCAAGCGTATCTACCTCTTCCCCCTAGCTTAGTGTCATCCACAAACTTGCTGAGGGTGCAATCCATCCCCTCATCCAGGTCATTAATAAAGATATTGAACAGAACAGGCAGGAGCTGGCCATATGCTATCTAGGGAGCTCTTCTATGCCTGTGTTTTCTCCAGTGTGAAAGATGTGGGACCAGAACTAGGACAAAGAATGCAAGGTTCTGACTTCCAGTGGGACAAAAATCTGAAGTCTTAAAAGTTGTGTGTGTGATAGGTTGCAATCAACTGTTTGTGCCTGTGATGGGGTGTACCAACTCTGCACTGGGCCAGAAGCAGTCAACCAGGGCTATCTAGCCAAGAGAACCCCACACCCACAGCCCTTCTGGGCATGCTCCAACTGGAGTACCAGTATAAAGGCCAGTGGAGCAGCTCAGTCAGGACTGACCACAGCAGAGGAAGGAGCTGCTGCCAAAACTTGGGAGCAGCAGTGGACGGACAGATGGACGGAAGGACAGACACCACAGAGGAAGCCAGCCTGCAGAGACTGGCTGGGGAAGCTCCCAATCCAGTGGAGGCAAGTGGGGAAGTTGCTGACGATCAAGAACTGGGTGGGAAGTAGCCCATTGTGGGGAGCTGGAGTCCCTGAGAGCTGAGAATGTGGTGGGTGGATTCCCTGTTGAGCTAATGTGAGGCACACCCACCACTGACAGGGCTGTGGGCTAGGATCCAGTGGAGAGGAAGGGCCTGGGTCTCCCTACCCTCCACACCCTGTGACAAGACACTCCCATTGTGTCTACTGACTTTGGCCACCAGGCCCTATTGCCCTGCAAACAAGAATTTGCTAGTGCCTCAGGCCACTGGGTCCTAATGCCCTCCTAACTCGGGACTCTGGGCCCTACTGCCTCGCAGACAGAGATGGCTATTGACTTTGGCCGCTAAGCTGAACTCTTGTATGGGAAAAGAGGGTAGTTAGAGGACTGTGGATACTTAGGACTGTAATACTCATGGGGTAGAGCACATATTGCAGGGCCTCATAGGCTCAATGCCCTTCCTCAGAGGAGGCTGGGTATACCCACCCCATGACAGTGCTCCTACCCTTGTGTCCAGGAGTGGTGGTGCCACTCCTGGATTGGTTTGACCAGTTCTCCTGCCTCTCCTCTGTCCCCCCTCTACCTCTCACACACACACTTTCCTCTCTTCAAAGAAGAGAGCTAAATGGGAATAATTAGGTGCCTCTTTCTTATGTCAATTGTGTCTCAGGGTTTGTTTGTTTTTCTACCTTGCTTGCTAACAGTGGAACTCACTGGGAGCCAAAATCATTTGAGACTGATGGACAGCAGTCACAGCCAAGAGCTGGATAGCAGCAGATGGTGACTGAGAGCCGGTGTGATGAGCTGCCATCAGGGCAATGGCAGAGAGAGGTCAGACCAATGGCCAGTAAGGCAGTGGCAGAGAAGAGAGAGGTCAGTCCAATGACTAGCAGTGTGGTGGCAGAGAGCAGAAAGCAGGCAGATGGTGAGTGACCAGTGGAGTGAGTAAGATACTTCTTTACCTCCCCCCAACCTCTGCTCAGGATGGTGTGTGAACTCTGTGGATGCACCTTAGAACTCTGGGCCTGCCCTGATCAAGTGCAGGAAATGCGAATGGGGTATAGAGAATGGTTGGCCATGTGAAGGGGGCATTTAGGTTGCTGGACTTAAGAACCTGAGAGGAAAAGGACATTGCCCAACCTACTTAGGGTGAGACTTTAACCCATGGGTTTTGTTTTGTGATGGTTTTCCATATTAATGCCAACTTGCTTTCCACTCAATTATTAAAAGTTTCTTTTCCATACTCAGATTCTGTGCTTACACATGGGGAAGCATCGCCTCTCAGATGTGCCCAGGAATGGTATGTGAATTTCTCATGTTACTGGCTGGGGGCTCTAGCCAGTGCTGGATGGATGAATGGATGCAGAGGAACCCCTAGATATTGAACCTGGCCCTAGCTGCTAGCCCCTAGGTGCTACTTGGCAGAAGAGTTACAGTTGGGAATAACAGTATGAAGTGTAGCAAAGGAAAATTTAGGCTATTAGAAAAATTCCTAACTATTAAGCAATGAAATATCCCAAGAGAACTGTTGAGTGCCATATTATTGGAATTTAAAATCACAGTGGAAAAAGCACTAGAGAATAACTACTGAGAGCAATCTTGCATTGGAAAAGAAAGAAATGAGCTGAAATTTATTTCATTGGCTGATTCCTATTCTGCAGTCAACCTGAACTTTTCCAGTGCCTAATAATTTGTAATATTTGTAAGCATTGGGAACTTCTTTTACTTTTATATGCCACAGTGGCAACCACTTGTGTCTCCTGTGTTCTTTGTATGAATAAAAATGCAAATATGCCTGTCTTTAATATTATAGAACTCTGTCCTTATGTTTGTCTGTTTGATCATCTATCATGTTTTGTAAAAATTCCATATTGTGAGCTCAAAGGAGCAGGACCTGCTCTGAGTGTTGTTTATTTGTATGCTATCCTGTATAATGGGGCCTTGTTTCTTGATAGGAGTCCTGAGGAACAACCATAAAAGAAACAACACATAACAAGAAGCATATTCCCCTGCAGCAGGAAAGTAGAGCCCAGCAAGCTTCATCTAAGCAAAGTTCTCACACTGGTCCAGAGTAGGGATGTGAATGGTTAACCAGTAAGCCTCACCCTTAATGGGTGAGGCTTACTGGTTCTGGTTAGACAGTGGGGGCTGGAGTAGCTCCTTACCTGCCGTGGGCAGTGGCTGCTTTAGCTCAGGCTCACTGTGGGTGGGGGAGCACCCTAGCCTAGCCAGGCTGGAGTACCCCCATTCCTCTCCTGTTGGCCCTCTCTTTTAATTAGTTAACCATTACGTTAACATTGTTTTTTACATCCCTAGTTCAGAGCCTTAATGGTCAAAAACCATAGTGTGTGTCAACCATTAATTGTTTCCCTATCATGTTGTCTAAGTCTTTTGGATTAATTAGTGTCATAAGAATTTATGTCTTTATAAAAAGAGTATTTGTCCAAAGACTACTATTGGTCATGTGCACTAAATGTTGCAATTACTTTGCTTAGGGCACTGTCAATCTTCATTGTGGTTTTTTGGCCTTCATTTTGTTCTATCACTTTTTGAAAGTTAGTATATAAGCATGGAAAAGCAATTGTGGTTGCTGATTTTGCAACCTCTGAGTGAAAAACACAACCCCGTCAAGTTTATGCGTACTAAAGAAGCACTTTAAACAAAAGACACACCACTTCTGTATCTATTTAGTTTAGAAGTTTGTTATATGACTCATCCGTCATTCAGAGCAAGTATGAGCAAACATGTATGATACACATGTCAGATGTATGTATTTATATAATGCTCAATTTCAGGCACCTGCACAAAAATCAAACTGCATAATTTCAGTTAATTATGAATGGAATAGACAGATTCTGAAGGTTTATGTTGGGGAAACAGATACAATAGGCTAGATTTCAATAATGTTCCTAAGCAGTTTCCAGAGTGAAAATATTTGGAAGTAGAAAATGAGATGAGCTAATATTAAAATAGAGCCAAATAATTGACTCTAAACACTTTTTCAGAATTATTCCCTTTTAAGATTTCTCAAACATGAACACCCAAAAACTGAAGCACATTCAAAATTACTAATCATTTTTGAAAATTTAAATAAAAATTCACTGTTAAATGATAGAGAGCACAGACTGGCTGAGGGCATCATCTTCACAACTTCTGGGATATTTCCAAAGAGTCTTCTGATCTGACATTAGAAAACAGATGCAAGAATTATTTCAAGGATATTTTCCAACTTCTACTCTGATAGTGTTAGTAAACTGTCCCGAATTGTTAATGTTAAACAAAGATAGATATTGGTTTAAAATTATGACAACTGCAGCCAATAAATATTTCATCACTAAGGTTGCGAAATAAATAGCAGTAATAGACATGCAGTTGACTGGAATTAAGAGAAATGGAATGACTAACTTAAATTAACTAATTGAAGAAAGATGGGCTAAATGGGTTGAAATAATAAATCATTGATGCCTCATGTTCCTATTCTCTTGTATGGGCTAGGCCGTCTGGCAGGACAACATCTCTCATGAGATACCATATTCTCCCCTTTTGCAGAGCCACTGTGCATCTTTGGCCATAGTGCATTATGGGAAAGATAGCCTGGCCAACAGAGGAGATGAGGGCGCATTTCCAACTTAAAACTTTTAATTTTCAACTGTAGTTATTTTGTTTTCTCTTAGATTTTTCAACAAATTTGGATCCCCAAAGCAGACATTTCAGCTGTATAAACATTTAATCAGCCCTCAATATTATTCTAGTCCATAATTGCAGAAAGGCTTTTAGGGAAAGAGTGGGAGGTGTGTGTGTATATAAGGATTTTTCCTCTCTCAGAAGGTGAAGGACTTCATTAAGAGTTGGAAGGAGCTCTGAGAAACTCTTTCCTTGATTTAAGGAAGGAGATCTTAAGAGGAGGAGACAGGTGATGGTTGTTGGGGATTCTCTCCTAAGGAGAACAGAGTCCTCCATCTGCCACCCAGAATGGGAAACTCAAGAAGTGTGCTGCTTGCCTTCAGTTAAAATTCAGGATTTTGCAGTGTCTGGCAAGACTCATCATTGCTCTGCAACCCCTTCCTACTTCTCCATGTGGGCACCAATGATACTGCTAAGAATGACCTTGAGCAGGACACTGCAGACTGCACTGTTCTGGGAAGGATAATAAAGGAGTTTGAGGTGCAAGTTGTGTTCTTGTTCATCCTCTCTGTTGAAGGAAAAGCCCCAAGTAGGGAACCATTGAATCGTGCAGCTAAATGTGTGGTTGCACAGTTGGTATCTGAGGGAGGGCTTTGGATTCTTCAACCATGGTATGTTGTTCCAGGAACAAAGATTTCTAGGAAGAGATGGGATCCACCTAACAGAGAAATGAGCATCTTTACAGGAAGGCTTGCTAATTTAGAGAAGAGAGCTTTAAACTAGATTCTCCAGGGGATGGTGACCTAAGCCCTGAAATAAGTGAGGAAGTGGGATAATGGGAGGAAATACAAGGAAGAGGGTGTAACAGGGGAAGCCTCTTGATTCATACAGAGAGAGTAAGGCAATCAGCTAATTATCATTAGGTGCCTGTACTCAAACCCAAGAAGCCTGGGAAACAAACAGAAAGAACTGAATGTCCTGGCACAGTCCATGAACTATAATATGATTAAAGACTAACAAAACATGTAGATGGTATCATGAGCTTTCATGGGCACAACAACCCACTTCTTCAGATGATCACCATCTGAAGAAGTGGATTGTGCCCACGAAAGCTCATGATACCATCTACATGTTTTGTTAGTCTTTAAGGTGCTACTAGACTATTTGTTGTTTTTTTAAGTTTTTCCTGTTACAGATTAACTCAGCTACCCCTCAGAAGTTTTATAATATGATTGGGAACACAGACTTGGTGGGGCACTCACATGATTGGATCACTGTCATGGATGGCTATAAACTTTTCAGGAACGACAGGAGGATGAGGCATTCTTCAGACAACTAACAGACGTTTCCAGATCACAGGCTCTGATTCTCATGGGGGACTTCAATCACCCTGACATCTGCTGGGAGAGCAATACAGCAGCGCACAGACAATCCAGGCAGTTTTTGGAGTGTTTTGGGGATAACTTCTTGGTGCAAGTGCTGGAGGTCCAGTTAAGGATCATGCTTCTTTTGGCCTATTGCTCAGAAAACAGGGAAAAATTGGTACAGGAAGTAGATGGCAACTGGGATAGCAGCAACCAGGAGATGGTTGGACTCAGAATCCCAAGGAAAAAAGAGAGTAGCAGAATAAGGACCCTGGGCTTCAGAAAAGCAGATTTTGACTCCCTCAGGGAACTGATTGGCAGGATCCCCTGGGAGGCTAATGGGAGAAAGAAAGGAGTCCAGAAGGGCTGGCTGTACTTTAAAGAAGCCTCATTGAAGATGCAGGAACAAACCATCCCAATGTGCAGAAGGAATAGCAAATATGGCAGGAGATCTGCTTAGCTTAGAGAAATTTTCAGTGACTTTAAACACACAAAGGAAGCTTACAAGAAGTAGAAATTTGAATAGATAAATAAGAAGGAATATAGAGGTTTAATCAGAGAGGCCAAAGTGCAGTTAGAGTTGAAACTAGCAAGGGATGTGAAGGATAACAAGAAAAATGTTTATAGGCATGTTGGCAACAAGAAAAAGGCCAGAGAAAGCATGGGGAAGATGCCCTAATGACAGATTTTGTGGAAGAAGCTGAAGTACTTAATGTTGTGGGTTGTTTTTTTTTATATATATAATTTTTCCTTGGTATTCGCAAGCAAGGTCATTTCCCAGACTGCTGCACTGGACAGCACAGTACAGGAAGGAAGTGAGCAGCCTTCATTAGCAATCAAGCAAGTTAAGAACTATTTACAAAAACTGTGCATGCACAAACCCATGGGGCTGGATCTACTGCATCTGAGGTTGCTGTGTTAGCTGATGTGATTGCACAGCCATTATCTTTGAAAATTCATAGCAATTGGGAGAGGTCCTGGACAATTAGAAGCAGGCAAATGTAGTGCCCATGTTTAAAAGAAGAAAGATCCAGGGAACGACAGAGCAGTCAGCCTCACCTTCGTCCCTGGAAAAATCTTGGAGCATGTCCTCAAGGAATCCATTCTGAAACACGTGGAAGAGAAAAAGGTGATCAGGAATAGTCAACATGGATTCACCAAGGGCAAGTCATCCCTGACAAACTTGATTGCCTTCTATGATGAGATAATAGGATCTGGATATGGGGAAAGTGGTGGATGTGATATAACTTGATTTCAGCAAAGCTTTTGATATGATCTACCACAGTATTCTTGCAAGCAAGTTAAATAGTATGGGTTGGATGCATAGACTATATGGTGGATAGAAAGATGGCCAGATCATAAGGCTCATGAGTTAGTTGGCAGCAGGTAATTAGTGGAGTGCTCCAGGGGCTGGTCCTGGGGACAGTTTTGTTCAACACCTTCACTAATGATCTGAATGATGGGATGGATTACGTTCTCAGAAAGTTTGCAGAATACACTATGCTGGAGGGTAGGGTTAGGGACAGGGTCCAGAGTGACCTAGACAAATTGGAGGATTAGGCCAAAAGAAATCTGATGAGATTCAACAAGGACACGTGCTGAGTCGTACACTTAGGATACAAGAATCCCATGTACTACTTACTACAGGCTGAATACTGACTGGCTAAGTGATAGTTCTGCTGAAAAGGACCTGAGGATTACATTAGATGAGACGCTGGATATGAGTCAACAGTGTGTCTTTGAAGCCAAGAAGGCTAACAGCATATTAGGCTGCATTAGTAAAAGCATTGCCAGTAAATGACGGAAATGATTCTTCTCTATTTGGTGGTGGTGAGGCCACATCAGGAGTATTGATTCCAGTTTTGGATGCCCCATTACAGAGAGGATGTGGACAAATTGAAAAGAATCCAGTAGATGGCAACAAAAATTATTAGGGGGGTGTGGCCACATGATTTATGAGGACAGGTTGAGGGAACTGGTCTTAATTAGGGTACGTCTATACTGCACGCTTATTTCAAAATAAGCTATTCTGGAAGAAATACTCCAAAATAGCTTATTTTGAAATACCATATGTACACTACAGGGAAGCTTTAAAATTAGTCCAAGGCAGACTTCCCTAATGTGGACATTTAGAGTCCCAGCAGGCACTGGGGAGTAATTACTTTGAATGGCCCTGAGAAAGGAGCTATTTTGAAATAGCATCAGTGGAGCATCCACACTACTGCTGTTCTGAAATAAGTATTTCGGAATAGGCATTATTCCTCATGGAATGAGGTTTACAGAAGTTGGAATAAGCTGTCCCTTATTTTGAATTTATTTTGAAATAACAGAATTGCTGTGCAGACTCTCGCATTGTTATTTCGGAATAATGGCAGTTATTCCGAAATAATGCTGCTCTGTAGATGCACCCAGAGGCTACGTCTACACTGCAGGCTTTTTGTGCAAAAACACCTGTTCTTGCGCAAAAACTTGCAGAGCGTCTACACTGCACATGCGTTCTTGCGCAAGTAATTGTACAGTACAGCATCGGAAAACAGGGCTTCTTCCGGAAAAGTTATTCCTCTCCCCACGAGGAATAAGCTCTCTTGCGCAAGAGCTCTTCCACAAGAAGGCAGTGTAGACAGGCAACATGAATTTCTTGCGCAAGAAAGCCCTATGGCTAAAATGGCCATCAGAGCTTTCTTGCTCAGAGAGCGTCCACACTGCCATGGATACTCTTGCGCAAAAGCACATATCTTGCGCAAAAGGACATGGCAGTGTGGACGCGCTCTTGTGGAAGACCTTTTGCACCTCTTGCGCAAAACAGTTCTTGCTCAAGAAGCCTGCAGTGTAGACGTAGCCTTAATGTACAGAAGAGTGTGGGGGAGTGTATCGGATAGCAGTCTTCAACTACCTAAATGGTGATTCCAAAGAGAAAGGAGGTAGGCTATTCTCAGTGGTGGAGGATGACAGAACAAGAAGCAATGGTCTCAAGTTACAGTGGGAGTGGCCTAGGTTGGATATCAGAAAAAAATAGTCCATGAGAAGGGTGGTGAAGCCTGGAATGGGTTGCCTAGGGAGGTGGTGGATTCTCCATTCTTGGAGTTTTTAAGGCTAGGCTTGAGAAAGCTCTGGCTGGAATTATTTATTTGTTTGGCTCTACTTTGTGCAGGGGGTTGGACTAGATTAGGGGAAGGGAACCTCTTATGGGTTGAGGGCTGCTGACCCACAGAAAAATCAGTCAGGACCCATGGGCTGTGGGGAGGTGGCAAGGGGACTGAAGTGCCAATGTGGGCTTCCAATGCTAGGGGAGGCCATAAGCCTTAGGGGCCAGATCCAGGCAACTCGGGGCTGTGTCCAACCCCCGGGCCTTAGATTCCCCAACCCCGGATTAGATGATCTCCTGAGCTCTCTTCTAACCCTAATCTTCTATGATTTTTTTGATCTCTTGCCAGTTCAAATTTTGGTTTGCTGGCAGCTCTGAAAAAGTGAAAGAAAATTTAGTTTTGGGTTGAACCAAAGTGAACCTTCTTAAAAATTTCAGCAAATCAAAAAGTTGGCTCTAATGAAACATTTTGTTAGGCCTAACTAGAATTTTTTTGTTTTGATTTTGGTCATTTTAATGAAAGTGAAGGATAATATTTATCAAATGACCAGAAGAGGAGGCAGTGCCCTCATGAAAATTTTTAGTCTGAGCTGCAACACCAAAGCAGTGTCTACCCAGCTATTTTTAGCATGCTAACCTGAGCCCTGCCAGTATAAATCTGTGATTCTAGGCTGGGAGACTCCCTCCTGGAAGCCAAGTACTCATACCCATTGACATCAGTGGGACATAAATCTATTAAGAGCAGTCCTGAGCAGTGGTGCTTTCTTACATCAGATGCCAGAATTGGTGGAAAGAAATTATTTTAACTAGAGAAGAGCCTGACTTGTAAAGTTTAAATGTGAAATAGGAACAGGACTTAAATTTCCTGAAAGATTAGAGGAGTTAGGATCCAGTGTTTCAGGTAATCCACATTTTAGTTTCAAAACTTCATCATGAATAAAATACAAACATAGCCAAACCACACGTAGTTAAAGATCCCTTCAGATGGACATGTGGTCTCTGTAGCATCTAGAGACAGAACTATGGACAGGTGGGCTACCTTAATAAGGTTGGAGAAGGAACATCTTAGGAGGGCACTCAAGGTCCAAAATGTTTTAGGGAGTCATGGAAAAACATCTGTTCTCTAGTGATCATGTCTCATCCTGGATCGCAGTCTTGCATGCTACTCTGGACATGTGGACCCTTTGCCCATATGGAATGCACATTACTTAGGTGTCTGCAGGATCAGAATCTTGATTTATTTTATTTTTTTGCGGTTTCCCAGCTCTTTACCTTTCCAGGCCTCTGATCCTAACAGGGGAAAGAGCAGCCATACCATGAATGTAAATAACGCTATATATTCCACATTTACAAAGGAAAGGCTTTTTACATATGCTGTATCATACAAATGTAATCTGGCTGAACTTTTATGATTTAGAAAACTCAGTCTTCATTTAGTTATCTATTAAGATCAGTGTTTGGTTATTAAATTGAAATATTCCAACAGATGTCATTTCAGAAGCTTTTTGAGAAATGTACTAGTATAAATAAACTTCAATCTCAAAAATAGTTTAACTTTCTGTACATACTTTATATTTGATTTCTATTGTGTGTATCACCAGTTCTCTCATAACAGCTTCAAAAGGACTTTCAGATGATTCTTCCTGACTTTGAACAGCTCACTCATTAAGGAGCACAACAGTTCCTCATGCCTCTTATTCTTCAGCTCACATTGCATATCCTTTAAAGTTTAATAACTCACATTGTGGTGAGTTTTCAAAAGACACTATGGGTTATAAGTGTCCAGTTTTCCATGAAGTTCAATAGGAGATAGGTAGTTAACTCTTTTTTTAAAATCTATTTTGAAAGTTCCAGCCTTATCAATTCTATGTTAGGTACAACTGTGATAATCAAACTCAAGAGGAGGCCCTTCTAGAATCTTTATTTTTTAACCTTCCCATGGAGGTAGATGACTTTCTTTTGCATGCCTTTCGTATCTGGCAATAGCAATACTGTTCAGACTGCTGAACACTAATGTGGTTTATAGCTGGAAAATATATTCCTGCAACCATTTGTACATGAATCAGCAGTGGCAGCCACATTAATCCAAACTGTGATTTTTTTTTTTTTGTAAAGATGTCACATGTGCATGCATACACATACACATGCACTCGTGCTTGCAAAAAGTATCAGTTAACTTTTATTAAGGATGTAGGTCTCTTTCCTATGTCATTTTAATAAGCTTTCCTTTAGTGGCTTACCCTGGCTAATTGCTTACCATGCTCTGTGCAGTATCTGTACAATTACACTTCTCTATATCAATTTACCCTACAGAGCCACGTTTTTTTTGGTTATTTTTGTCCTTTTTAGAGGTGTATGTAAGGACACAGCTCTAGCATTTTATGAGCCTACATTGCATTTCCCAGACCCATCTCTCTCTTATGATTCTCTTAATAACACTTGCCTTGAAGCTTATTGGCAATTTGGATCTAATAGGGTTTTTTTCCCCCTTTACAAATCTCTTTCCAGTCCCTAATACAAAAATGGCCTCTGGAAAGGCACCAGGCTTTGGTCAGGAGAAAAGCATAAAAAAGATACCGGTAAAGTTCCCAGAAGTTTGATATTTGCTTTGTAACTTGCACACATAAATCATTCCAAAGAAAACCTGAACAATATTTGAATAATGTTAGGTGTTAAATATGAAGCCAGGGAGAGCAATAGTTTGACTTGCTTCTAAAAAGACAGGTGGATCTAGATTTTTGCATAAGTCTCAGATTTGGTTTGACCCAAAATCAGTTATTCCTCCAGCTTAATCCTTTAATAATCAATCGTACTTTTAGACATGATGCATATTTGACTTGAAGTTATCCAACAGTTATGAATATGTGTGGGCAAACATCACATGGTTCACATTGTATTCTTGATTTCTCTAGCTTAGATTAAATTCTTGTTCATATCCACTCTCAGATCAGATGACACCTCTCCCCCCAAAAAAACTTTTCTTCCACGGGTTTATCCCTTATCTAATCTCTTTTCATCCTTCCAGAAGTAAGCACCTTCTACAACTTCCATTACGACTACTCTCTCTGAGTATGGTTTACCTTCCCTCTTTTGGGAAAAATATGCTAACTAACTCTTCATCAAAATCAGTCAAATTGTGCTGTTGATTATTTTTGCTCCAAAAGAGCAGGTCATCAAGAATTACTTCCAACACATCCACCTTCTCCCATTGTGCTAAGGCAGTAAATAGGAGCTTGTTCATAATACACAGTGCTATTCATATCTGCACAAAATAGCTACACACACAAACCAATATAAACTGTGAACTCAGAAAATCAGACAACTTGCTGGTGATTTAATTATGTGAATGTTTTTGCCATTGACACTCTCCAGGTGATGAAACAAAATAAGTGAGGAGTTTCTGATGATAAAGTGCGAGTCCTATAAATACGAAATTTCTTCATTGATCTAACTGGATCATCAATACAACCTCTGTTGAAATACTGTACAAGTATGACTGAGTATGAACAAAGTTCATAATACTGTTGGTACTACTACTGAGTCTCTCAATGTCCCCAAATGCATATTAAAACAAAACAAAAAAAACCCATGATTTTGGATAAAATGAAATAATTTTTGGATCTGAAACAAATTTTCTTATTTTTATTTAATGAGAAAACCAACAGGCAAAAGAAATCTTTTTTGGTTCACACAAAACTGAATTTGGGGGGAGATGTTTTATTTCAGCTCCTGGACAAAAAAAAAATATTATTCAGACAGCTTTAATAAGTAATGCCAAACTATGTGAATGACTGTCATTCTATTCCAGCCACTTACATTGGCTGCCTATGATTGGTTATTGCTTTTTAAAATGCCATAACAGTGTAAAATCTGGCTATATTTGAAACTAATTTTCTTCCTTACCCTCTCATTCCCAAATAGCTCTTCCATTGTTTCTGTCATTGCCAACATGAATTGCCACAACCTTCCTTCAAAACCATGTTTCTATGGCTAAAGTTCCAACTGTGGGGGCCAGCAGACCTAAGTCAGCATTGCAGGCGTTTGATGAGATTTTGTAAAAGAGTGTGAGGTTTCAAATGAGAAAACAGTCTCTGACTGTAATGGATGTGGTGATAGAATCAAAAGAGTCAGAAAATGGGGGCAAATTATTTTTTATCATCCTGTTATGAAAACATAGAGAGAGGGTAAAATTCTGGCCTCTGTAAAGTCTGTGGGAGTTTGGCCATTCATTTCATATGGCAAAGATTTCATGCAGGGTGTTTATGCCAATTTTTAAAAATCTAAAATAAGTTCAATTTAGTTCAAGTCACGGAACAAGATTCATATTCATATTTGTTTCACTGAAATGTCTGCCTGCATGGCTGCAAGAACTTAAGAGTATGTCTACAGTATAGTCGAAGTGTAGTTGCACATGTAGACATACACAAGCTAGCTTTAATCTATCCAATTCAAGTATCAATAGCAGTGAAAATGCAGGGCATGTACTTCAGAATAGATGAGCCACCCAAGTACCCAGGATCCTCAGACGTGTTCTGCAGCCCATGCTAAAACCTGTGCTAGTGAAGCGTCACTATGACTTGTACCCAAGCTACCTAGATTACAGATACTTCAGGGAGTAGCCGAGTTAGTCTGTTACAGAAAAAAACAACAAATGTTCCGGTAGCACTTTATAGATCATGCCATCAAATGCCAGCAGTGCCCCACTGCTATATATATTGGACAAACTGGACAGTCTCTGCGGGAAAGAATCAATGGACACAAATTGGATATATGTAAAGGGAATATACAGAAGCCTGTTGGTGAGCATTTCAGCTTGCCTAACCACAGTCTGACAGACCTGCAAGTAGCTGTCTTGTCACAAACCAGCTCTACAAGCCAAATACACAGAGAAGCCCTGGAATCCCAGTTCATCTACAAATTCAATTCACATGCTAATCACATTCAATTCAGTCGTGATATGGACTGGTGGGGACACTACCTACTTAATAACCACTGAAGGTGCTAACAGCTCCCTGAGTGGTATCCTTCCTATTTTAGGAATCTATCTATTGACTTTGATTTTTATCTGCTTAGGTTTAAGTACCCATTCTCCAGATACTTAATGATGTTCTGTCTCCCACCCTCCTCCCTTTTTCTTTCTCTCCCCCCTCCCCTTCCCCTCTCCTATTTATTTCGAGTTTTCATATCCCCAACTCATAACTCCGGTCATCTGAAAATGTGGGCTGTGCCCACAAAAGCTCATGATACCATCTACATGTTTCATTAGTCTATAAAGTGCTACCAGACCATTTGTTGTTTAGATTAGATAACAGATAGTTTGGGTTTTTCTAGAAGTGCTGCAAGATACTTATAATGCTGGCAGCAAAGAGAGAAACAAGGCACAGAATCAACGATCGTTAACATTTATTAATCATAGAACTTTAGGTATTTATGATCCATTTCATTTGTGCAATCTAGCCTCCGAATTACAGTAATTTTACTCAAACAACAGCTGTCTCCTTACAATTAAAAAAAAATGAAAAAACAACTATGGTCCTATAGCGCCTTAGAGACTAACAAAAATATATAAATCATATTCTGAGCTTTTGTGGGCACAATCCATTTCTTCAGATGACAAATAAGAAGTAGGTTGTGCCCACAAAAGCTCAAATGATATGATTTATATATTTTTGGTTAGTCTCTAACGTGCTACAGGACCATTGATTTTTTTGTTTTGTTTTTGTTTTTAAGTTTTTTTAGTTACAGGGGTAGCCATGTTAGTCTGTGAGACTTCCTTACAATAAAGTAGGCCAGGTCAGGATGGTTCTGTGATGGAGGTTGGTTTCCTTGGTGTTTATCTCACTCCTCTCTGCCTTGTAGCTGGGCCTCTTTCAAAGGTGTAGTGTCACATATCTCATTTTTTTTCTGATAGGGCCAGAGCCTGGCTTTCCCTTTGTTCCCTTTTACTCTGCACAAGCATCATAAATAATCACTGCCAGACGGCATAGCCCATTACATACCACACAGTCCTGAACCTTGGTGTAATGTTGGGGGAGGTGCCAAGAAAACAAAGGGGCATGACCACAGGGAGATATGCTCCAGTGACCCTAATGGATAGACCGCTCCTTGAGGGCCATAACAAGGTGGACATAGTTCATAAAAACCCTATGGATGCTTTAATTTTATTCTTAGGGCCATCCTTGACTTTACCCAGAAATGACGGGAGTGTGAATAAGTGGCATAAAGCTACCTGTGTGGTCCTCCCTTCCCTACTTCAGGGTACTCTGGCCCATGATCTTTCTATTTTGATCACTTTGATCCTCACAGTGTGGAGGGGGATATCTTTCCAGGCTTAACACTTTCAATATGACACCTGCTAATGAGATGGCCTTTTTGTTTTGACGAAATGAAATTATTGCATGAAATATGCTAATTCTCCCAGGCTCATGCTAATAAAGCCTTCCACTACTGAACTAAATGGAGCCGAGTTGTCACAGCTTTCGGATTAGTTCTGACTAAAGCTGTATGAAAAGTTTTTCACAAAAAGGGCATAATTGGGCTTTATTTGTTACTCTTATTACTTCATCAGATCAGTTTACAATCAACAAATACATTTTCCACAAGTGGAAAAAAATTGCACAAACATGGCTAGGAAATATGTTTGTGTAATAAAAGTGGTTAAAATTTGGAACCATAAGACCACATCCAAAATCATGTTGTGTGATTATTTATATCATTCAGAACATTGGTTGCAACAATTCTGCAATGGAGAAAACTTATGAGAGATTCTGGCTATGTAAGACTGGGTCATGTCTATATGGGCTTGAATTATAAAACCATATGTTTTTTGTGCATCTCTTCTCTCTTGATAAACATATGCAAGAGTTTGGCCATTAAAAATAACTGGTATTTTATGAAATATTTATTCAAACTCCAGTTTTCCTTTCTCTCCCTTAGGAGTTGCATTTAAGACGTGGAAGAAAAATAGAAAAAATATGATGCGTAGCTTGTCTAGTTCTTAAAAGTACAGTTTGTCTTTATTATGTAGTGAGGCATGCCAGTACTCGCATTATTAAAGCATACTTTGAAAGTGTGATGGAGGAGACTGTAAAAATAGATATTTCCACAAATCCTGGGCTCATGCCCTTTCAGCTTAGCATGATGAATAACTGTATAATGAGAACAGAACATAAATCTCTAGGAGCATATATTCCCTGATGTGTACATTTGGGCAGCTTGGCGAAAATGTGTGTAATTCTGTATAGTTTTTCTGCTATGCATTTTGTCTTAATTTGTGGGGCTGTTGCAATATTATTTGATGTGCAAAACTACTATCAGCATCAATGTCAGTTTCCTGAGACCGATCACATGCACCATGTGACCTTTATTGGTAATTTCCCTAGCTCCTCCCACCATCCTAAAATGTAGTGTGTGTGTGTGTGTATATATATATACACACAAAATGAGATAATATATTCCAAATCTGTTAGAAGTGTGTAAAGATATAATTTAAAACTATCTGTGGTAGTTACATGGCCTTCTAATATGAATGCATGACCATCTTTAATGTATTTTTCTGCCTTGCACCCTGGTAACATGGGAAATACTATTATATTCATTTTATAGAAGGGGAACTGAGGCTGTGAGAGACGAGGTAACTTTCCCAACCTTACCTAGTAAGCCTGATAATGAACCCCATCTTTCCAGGCTAAAATGCTAACAACTGATCTATTTGCCCTGTCTGGCACAGAAAGCAAGGCACATATTTTTAAATGTATGTGTGGGGATTCTTCAACAATAGGTCCGGTTTCCAGAAGTGCTGACAGACATGGATACCTCAGGCATGTTGGAGAAATACAACAGACATATAATAACAATGCTCCCCGGTTTAACAGCTGGTGTGAAAGCAAGCTTGGTCAATATCTATCCTGCCCTGTCCTTCACTCCGGGGAGCTTAACACCACTAGAATAAATTCTAATTCTTACCCATATCATCTTTCATTCTTTTCACTCCAGGAGTGCAAGTACCTGGTGGGACTGGATGCTTCTTGCATTTCTGCTACCAAACACATCAATCTGCCTCATACCAAAACTATGAAAAGGGATGCTGAACTATTTACTATTTCTACTGTTTTTATGGATGGTGATACTGTACCTGTAGTATGTTTTTACAAGAGATGTAATTTTGAGGAAAGAACTCTCCTTTCACACACGAGATTGATCAATGATACTGTGCCTAAGTCAGTGCTGATTTGTGAAATGTACCATCCCATTGACTTTAACTTTTTGCTCCTTTATTTTTAATATACATGCCTTTTTTTAAATTACTCATATTTTACTAATATTTTAATTAAAGAAGTTACAGTAAGTGTGCAATATTCCAAACTTAAAATGTTACTGTGCACATTATGTAACATTCTAGGGGATTTTCCTGCTTTACAGTACATTATAATGAACTACAGTGAGTTCTTTTGTCAGGACCAAAGGGAAAGATTGTTGGATTCTAAAATCATACTCTTTGCCATTTTAATTATAGGAAGTCAAATTTAATTAAAGCAGTTTTGGGATAGCAATTTCATTCTTTGCTGCCATGTGATTGAGCAAAATAGTGACATTCTAGATATTTCATTGAACATCTTTCCTATTATTTTTGTTATTGGATTTTTACCTCATACTTCCTGTGTTCTTACAAATGGGAAACTCCAGTAAAACTATAAGTGAGAACTGGCATATTATAACTAGGTTCTGGGAACCAACAGCATAATGTCTTGTGGTTTGTGTTTTTTTTTTTTTTTTCAAACTACTACTCTTAGAACTTGGCTTCATTGAAAAGCAACTCAGCTGTTGACCTCAATTCAAATCCTGTCCACTCACAGAAACCTGTAACTCAAGTCTGGGGGTGCTTTTAATTCAACTTGGCTGTCAGAGGTATAGGCTATGGCTCAGGTTACTGCTAGACAGCGGCTAGCACAAACATGTTGCGTTAGACTACTTTGTTAGCTAATTTGTTTAAACATTTATTAACCAATGTGATATTTATTAACAATCATTATAGCATTAAGACCAAATCCTTGTTATTTTAAGTCAGATCGCCCACTACTTTGCCATGACAACCACCAGTGGAAAGCCCCTTAGTGTTATAGCAATAGGATGTGTGATATTTTCCCCTCCATGCAACAGTCTGGTACTGCAGTAACTTAGAAAATTCCCTGTACTCAGCCAGTACGCTATTCTGGGAACAAAGATGCAGCAGAAACCAAAACTTGGCTAGGTATACTTTTTGGGTATCCCGTTTTTAAAAAGGGATTGGCCAAAATATAAGAAATTAGGAGGAAGACCTTTGATGTTTCTGTGGGGAAAAAATGGAAAAATAGATGGAGCAGTGTGGTCTTCTGTGTAACTGTGAGAGGTTTGGACCCCACCTGTCCCTTCAGTTCCACTGTCTCACTGGTTCACTGCACATAATAGAAAAAAAAAAAAGAAATATTCCCTGTGGGGAAGAGGGACCCCAAGTCTGCCCTTTCTCCGAGTCCTGACCCAGGGATCTAAGGGTGGGGAGTTCCCTCCCCAACCTGGCTGGCAGGGTGATCAGCCTAAACTAGCCAGCCCACGGGCTCTCCTCACACAGCCCCGCCCAGGGTCGCTTCCTTCCCCCAGGGCTCTCATTCTGAGGATGCTTCTCCTCTGCAGCGCCAGGTCGCTCCTCCTTCTGCTCTCCCAGATGCTTCCCCCCCTTCCATGTCCGTCGCACCCTTTTGATGGGTCAGCTCACCCCCCTCCCTCCAGTTCCATTCCTCCTTTTTCCTGCCAGCCTGCCCCATACTTCCGGGTACAGCCTCCGGCATCAGCACGTCTGCCCCCCACCCGGCACGTGCGCTGGGGCTTAGAGCCGCAACCCTCACGTCTTCTCCTACGCCCACACCAGCCACCACGTCTAGCAGCTCCAAGCCAGCGGCTATGCGGCGTTTTGGCCAGACCCTCCCCCAGGTGCCTTGCCAGAAGTGCTGGGCTCCACTGCCCTGTCACAGTAATTCTAGTTGGTGGTTTTTCATAGATAGTCATTAATCATTAGTTTTCAGAGTTCTGGTAATTATTTGATTGTTTTGACACTACCAGTTCTAAAAGAGAAAAGCTTATTCATCTCTATTCCTGTTATCTTGCCATGGGATTATTTGATGAATCCATTTTTTGCTATGCATTTTACATAGGTCTATTTGCAAGGGAAACTTAATCTGAAAAAGTTTATTTTTTGCTTTGTCTTAAACTATGAAAATGAAAGTGCTTGTATACAAATTCCAAAAGACTAAATACTAAGATGGACTAACTTGGGTGTTTGGTATTAAATGAGGATATTGATGTAACAGCCATCACAGAAACTTGGTAGAATTATGATAAGCAGGGCTCGCCAAGCCGCGGGCGAGCCCCGCTTGCCAGTTGCGCGGTTCAGCACGCCGCGCATGCGCAGATCGCGCTGCGCATGCGCTGATCGTGCTGCGGCGCCGTGCCGGGCTATAATCTACTCACCTGTGGAGAGTAGATTACCTAAATTGTCGAGTCCTGATGATAAGTAATAGGACACAATAATACCAAGGTACAAAATACATAGAAATGGCAAAGTGATGGTGATAGGGGAAGTTGCACTATATGTGAAATAAATAGTGGAATCAAATATAGTAAAATTTTTAAATTAATCAAATTGTATCACAGATTCTTTACTGATAAGAGTATAGCAGTAGGAATACGCTATGGCTACATCTATACTGCAGGCTTCTTGCACAAGAATGCATCCACACTGCCATATGCTTTTGTGCAAGACTGTCCATGGCAGTGTGGATGCTCTCTTGTGCAAGAAAGCTCTGATGGCCATTTTAGCCATAGGTGTTTCTTGCACAAGAAACCCTTGTTGCCTGTCTACACGTGCCTTTTAGCGAAATAGCTCTTGCCCCAAAAGGCTTATTCCTTATAGAAGGAGGAATAACTCTTGTGCAAAAAGCCCTGTGTTCTTAAGATTTACTGTACTTTTTCTTGCACAAGAATGCGCAGGTAGTGTGGACGCTCCGCATGTTTTTGTGCAAAAACTCTGCAGTGTAGACGTTGCCTACTAGTGCTGTTGAACACTTTGACACAACTCTAAATTAGTCAGTGGTACTAACTCATTGGCTTCAGTAATGCAGCATTAATTCCTCTGAATTTATAAGATGATAACATGTACTAGTTTTATTTTACCATAAGGAGGGCCAAGCAATCTTTATTTTTTCATTGACCACACTAGAAAAGGTTAATAGTTCTAGCTTGGCACAACTTATCTCCCTCTTTATATCAATTTTTTTTATCTATTTATATAGAGACAGTGGTGGATCTATTTATCTATAGAGATAAATAGTTTTTTAATCTATTTATATAGAGACATTTAATCTGAGAGATGAAAAATCCAAGGCACTGAATTCTCACTGTATCACACAGATTTTGATTTTTGGGAAATGTTCCTGCTTCTTGGATTACATTTTGTAATGGGCAAGTTTCAATTTCAATCAAGAACAAAGCAGTTTATCCAAAGGAATTTAAAATGAATTGTGAGGTGTTTGTTCAATTTCTTCTGATGATGCCACCTACAATTGTTTTGGCAACCTATGATTAAACAGTCTATGTAATTAGAAGTTATTTTATTTACAAGAAGTTAAATTTGAAAATTCAGCCTTTTGAAGCAGTTTTAATGGAAAGACAGCTTAGTCATAGTCACCAAAATAAGTGCAGGTACAGATACTTACTTTCACAAGGTGAGTCATCCTGTGAGTCATGCAAGATGTGAAAATTCCACCACGGAAAATAATTACGTATTAACTAAAAGTATAAGCCAGGTATTCAACTGCACATAGAATTGTCTGGTATTTTCTTATATTACATATGAAACTAACACATGAAATCCCACAATTCTAAAGAGATGTAGCTGTTGCTGCACTCAGTGTCGACACCTAATTTACTTAGAAGCCTAAAATTCATTTTCAAAAAAGATTTAGGAACTTAAGAGCCTGAATCCTATTAATGCTAGATAGCTAAATATTTTTCAAAAATCTGGAGCTAAATTTTGAACTCTCTTCATTCAGATAATTCACACTGACTCTCTAGGAGTTTGCCCAAGTAAAAACTAAATAAACAAAATGGGCATCTCAGGGTATGTATGGCCTACAGCATTCATGATTTTTTTAGCCAGCATTTGTATACCTCCCCACTTCAATAACTCTCCTGCCCCTGGTCTACACTAGGCGATAAGTCTGAATTAAGACACTCAACTTCAGCTACGTTAATTGGGTAGCTTAAGTCAAAGTATCTTAACTTGAATTTTGGTGCCATCCACACTGCGGGAAATCTAAGGGAACAGACTCTCCCTTCGTTTTCCCTTACTCCTTGTAGGTGCTGGACTACCAGCATCAACAGGAGCACTCTTTCACATCGAATTAGCGTGTCTTCACTAGAATTGCTAATCTGAATCCCAGAAGATCAACTGTGTCAGCTTCAATCTTATCTGTAGTGTAGACAAGGCCCTGGAAACAGCATGTTTTCCTTAACAAACACATGTATTAGTTATCTAACAGCAAAAAAAAAAAAAAAAAATCCAGAAATGTTACACTGACAATCAGTATTTTTCCAAGTCATTTATTTACAAAAAAATCTCCACTACTTTAGCCACAGAACATTATCTATCAAAACAAGTTGATCTGGTAAAATCAAATTCTTTGAATGTCTGATTTATCAGCCTGGCAGGCTAGGGCTGCCACTTAGAAATAAAAAAGGAAATATGTGGAAATCTCTTCCTGGCCCTTGTACAGTTCGGCAGCCTAATTTCATAAGTTTGTCTATATTATAATTATTAGACCCCGTAAGTCTACCGTATATTTCTAGCATTATCATGAACCAATGAGTTTAAGATAAGCACTGCTAAATATAAAGCTTACACATAATATTATATTGCATTAAAGCGTATTTAAAATCAATACTTTCATTATGGTTTCTTTTTAGGTGTTCAAGTTTTACACTGGACAAACAAAAAAAATAGGACATTACCCACACAGGACTAATTTTGGAATTTACTTGTGTAAAGCACTACCCACAAATCCTTACACTGAACAAACATAGGTACACAGGGCTTTGGTGGGTGGGTTGAGAACAGAGAATCCATCACTGCCAATTTGGGGACAGAGTACAAGAAATCTCTGCAGCTACTGCGAGTACAATTCTATAAAATTGAAAAGTACGTATCTACATAACAAAAGAGTCATGCAGTCACACACCTGTAATCTGAAAATCTCATTCTTCAGGGTATAAGTCAATTGCCTATAAGAGTCAGAACGCTATCTCTCACCCTGTAGCATTACGCAATTGTACAAATGCATTACAGAGAGTGGTTATCTTCTTCTGATGCATTAGGTTTTGGCCATTGCCAGAGACAGAATTCCAATGATTGGGACTGCTGTGTCAAACCCTATAATGTGAAATAAATTAAGTTAGTCTCAGAGACTCCTAAGTGATGTGAATCTGACAAGGTTGAGTCTATGCCACACCACACTACTCCAGTGTTGTACTCCAGCAATCCTTTGCTGACAAAGACTCTCAAATGTGTTTCACCCAATGTGTAGCTTAGAATAGCACTCAAGCTGCTCCGATCTATTAACGGTTGAACTGGGCTTCTATTCCTACCAGTTGTCAAAACTTGCCTTTAAGTCTCTTCTTCTATTTCTACATCTGGCAGAAACTTGGGCAGGGTATCTCTAGATCTCAGATGATAAATAGTGTTATAGTCTCGCCAATCACGTGCATCCTTAGTTCATATTAATTTTCTGTTAGGTGAGACTTACAAATGCTGAACAATTGATTAGCACACCTACATTAAAGACAGCCAGAGAATTTGAGGAATATCTTCTTGAGACTATTTAACTTAATCAAATTATATTTTTCAACCAAAGCAGCAAGTCAATTTGGTATAAGTGTATTTACCAGTTCCTAAATCACCACTAGAATAGATATCAAACCTTTAAATATGCCTCTAAGCAGATTTTAACATTTGAATTCATTTTTGTAGCAAATATTTTTAAAGGTTTGACATAAAATGGTGCCTACCATATCAGATCTAAGCAGGTGCATCCATATTAATCAGTTTTAAGGAGTCCCTATTAGGGATAAGCGACGAGGAGTCCTGCGGCACCTTAGGGATGTAAAAGTGTAGTTGATTAACCAATAAGCAAAAGCTTATAGGTTAATGCTATAGATATAGACTATATGCATTCCTCCCCTTTCCCCCCCACTTGCCAGTAAATTTTTTAGCAGGATGGCCAGCAGCCTGTCTTAGTCCTGGCTTGCAACAGGTCCAGAACCTATCCCTGCTGCGACTCTACATTTAAAGTGTATTAGGAACCAGGCAGGCCAGCAGCTCAGTTCAATTCCGGTCACACCGGGTCTGGGAGCTCAGACTACCCCCTAGGCAGGGGTTGCTGCCACCCTGTGCCACCACCTCTTTATCACAGGCAGCAGCACAGGGTGACAGGCAGCCAATCTAGAAGGGGAGCTGGTTTTTAAACTGGCTTACCTTGTGGATCAGCTCCCACCTGGCACCCCACGCTGGATCTTCTCGGGAGTGGCAGGGGTCTTCTCGGGAGTGAGGCCGGAGCACACTGGCTGCCAGCCCTGCCCCCGGCACTATAGAATAGTCGACTAACCGATAAGAATTCATGAGGTTACTCGACTATTCAATTAACTGATATTTAACATCCCTACTCCCTTTATAAAATACTTGTATATGGAAGAATTGTCTAAATGGGATCTCCCCTGACATCTGGTGATGAGTTGGGGAGGGAAGGGTTTCAGGACTGACAGGGTATCTGCCCTGCACTGGCCCTTTAAGGGCAAAACCTAGCCCTGAGCGAGGGCTGAGAGCGAAGCCCCAGCTGGAGGCTATATAAAGAAGGGATCCTGGAGGGAGAGAGGAGGTCAGACTCTTGCTCTAGTTGGGGAGGAGAGGGGACCTGGCTACTAGGGAAGCTAGGGGCTTCCTGGGACAGAGCAGTGCTGGGGAACAGCAGGCAGGAAGGGATGGGGAAGCTCTGGCCTCACTTCCAGACTGCAGGGCTTGAAGCAAGGCCTCAGAGTGCTAGGGTTGTGGGGAGGTGGCCAGGGTAGGCAAAGGCAGCAGGTCCACACCCCCTTGCCAGTGATGAGTGGCCATAACAGACTGCAGGTAGCCCCTGAGGCAGGAGATAGATGAAGACTGGCAGTGGGTTACTGAGGCAAGGTGGGCATAGGGGAACTGAGTGTTCCCTGGGAGGAGACAACCCCTGGGGTTAGGAGAACTGGGTGTTCCCTGGGAGGGGAGGACCCTGGAGTGCAGATACTGATAAACGTGCCTGCTCCCCCAACCCCGGAAGGGGGTTGAGAGACACTGCAGCAGGCACTGCCTGAAGAGGACACCGTGGTCCGAGAGTGACACGGGTCAGGACTGGAGAGTGAAGTGAGAACACAGGGAGACACCAGCCTGAGGGAGGCACCCAGCGAGCAGACAAAAGCTAATTCCCAGTGCTACCAGCAGGAGGCGTCATGGCGGTGAGTCCTCCCTGTGACAAGGACCTGATCATATTTTCATGAGCCCACCTGCTGTGCTTAGGTATTCAGCAGACAAAGTTGTGTTGCCAAAGCAATCACTTTGGGCTAGGGTTGGGTTACAAATCACTTTAGTATTGATAATGAAATGTTGCTATCCTTTTTTGTATGGGTAAAGAGCAGCAGAACTATCCTTAGCCTTCCCTGACTGAGGCTATGTCTAGACTATACGCTTTTTTCGGAAAAAAAAAGTCTAGATTGCATTAAGCGGATTGAAAAAGCAATCCACTTTTCCAAAAGAGCGTCCAGACTCTTTTGAAAAAAAAATGGCACCCAGAACCACTTCTGCCAGGGCATGGGGGCAGCATTTACTTCCTGGTGCTGCTGCATGCCCTTTGCAGAGACGCTTAAAGGGACCCCCCTGGACAGCCATTTCTCTGCTGCTGCTTCTGGCTTGCCTACCTCCTAGAGGGACAACAAAGCTGCTGCAGTACTTGCTGTGGTTGCCCTGCTTTCTTGGACACCACAGTAGTGTGCTTTCTGGTTGGTTTTTCTGCTTTTAATTTTTTTTTTTTGGTCATGGAACCGGAGCTACCCCGGGCAAGCGATGTCCTCACACAGCCATGCTGCAGCTTCTGCTGCATCTTCATGACACAGTCATGATGCTTCTGCCCCATCTGGACCTGGACCAGAGCTATGAAACCTTTGTCCGGGATGAAGGACCAATGCCCTTGCCTCCAAACTTTTTTGGGAGAGGCGGTTTTGGAGGCATGAGATGAGTTCGGACTGGTGGGACCGGCTCGTCATGGAGCTGTGGGATGACCAGCAATGGCTCCGCAACTTCCGTATGCCGAAAGCCACATTCCAGGTGCTGTGTGCCTGGCTCACCCCAGCACTCTAAAGACAGGACACCCACCTGCGGCCTGCCATCCCCCTGCAGAAGCGGGTTGCAATAGCTCTGTGGAAGCTGGCAACACCCAACAGTTACCACTCGGTGGGACACCAATTTGGTGTGGGGAGGTCTACTGTAGGGGCTGTTTTGATGAAGGTAAGTCACTTTTGGGGGACAGTCCCTGCTGAGTGGGGGGGCTGGAAAAGGGGGACTGCCGGGCAAGGGAGAGTGGGGGATGGAGTGGCAGTGGGAGGCAGCTCCTCACCCAACCCTGCGCTGATGCGGGGGAGGGAGGTGTCCTGAGAAGGGGGAATTCAGGGGTGGGTGGGTGGGTTCTCCTTCCAAGGTCTCAGGTACCCCATCTAAGTCCCTGGTTTTTGTCTGTCTATTTGTCTCTTTCTGCAGGTGGTGAGGGCCATCAATTCGGAGCTGTGGCACAGGCTCGTCCATCTGGGAGACCTGGACAACATCATTGCCAGCTTTCCTGGGCTTGGATTCCCTAACTGTGGAGGAGCCCTCGATGGGACACACATCCCAATCCGCCCACCGCCCCATCAAGCAGCCCAATTCATTAACTACAAGGGCTACTTTTCAATGATGCACCAGGCCCTAGTTGACCACCGACATTTTATGGACATTTGTGTCAGGTGGTCGGGGAGGGCACATGATGCCCGCATCCTCCCTAATTCCTACCTCTGCTGCAGGCAGGAACATTTTTCCCACAGTGGGACCTTGCGCTTGGGGATGTGCAGATACTACTGTGCATCGTGGCCAACGCGGCCTACACCCTGATGCTGTGGCTTATGAAGCTCTACACCAGCCACCTGGATGCGAGCAAGGAGCTATTTAATACACATCTTAGCCAGGCTCACATGCAGGTGGAATGCACTTTCGGCCATTTGAAAGGGAGGTTTCGTTGCCTGCTCACACAGCTGGAGATGGGCGATCGCATGGGTGAACGCAATTCAAGCAGCCCCAGACAGCTGCCATCCACCAGGCTCACCAGTTTGGTCTTCGCATCCAGGAGGCCCTGAGGGAGAGATTCTCTGAAGGAGCCCACTGACTCTCCCCAGGGCCTCTCCCATGGGGGGAGGGTTGGCCTGGCTCACCCATATCTTTCCCTCCACAACCCTCACCCTAACCCTCACCCTCTTTCCATAAAGAATACAGAAACACCAGGTTTTGTTTTTAAACATAAATTGGTTTTTTATTAGAAACAATATCTATAATGAAAATGTGCTGCTAGTTGGAAAAAAAACCTGACTCTTTTTACAGTTCAAATGCTTATAGAGAAGCAAAGTCTTTCAATCAAAAAAAAATATTTTGTTACATGAGCAAAATGTTCTTTCACTAGGGTGGTAGGGGGCTAAAAACATGGAGGAGGGAGGGGGGGCTGAAAACCTGGAGGTAGGAGGGGGGCTCAGGTAAGCCGGTGCTTCCCTGATCGCAGGGTCCTGCCACCTCATGTCCTGGCACCGCCATGGCCTTGGGGTTGGGTGGAGTGAGAGACAGTCATGTGCTAAACCGGAGAGGGAGGCAGCACTTGGGTCTGGGGGGGCTGAGGAAGAAGGGGAGCTGGTGGAGAAGGGGGATCAAGGGGGGAAGGGTATGGTGGTGGGCAAGGAGGGTTGGGGGGGGGCAGGGTCCTGGCATGCAGGAGGAGGGGTACCAGGGACAGGGGCAGGCAAGGCAAGGACCTCCCGCATAGTGGCACAGATTGAAATGCGATGCTGGACCAGCTCTTCCAGCAGCTGGTTGCGTCACTTGGCCTCTGCCTTTGTCCTCTGCTGAAGAGTCCTGTTGAGGTCCTACAGGGCCACTACGTGATCTTTCAGCAGGTCCGTGTAGACACGCCAGCGCCTGTGAGCGCCACGTGTCTGGGATGGTGGATGGTGAGCTGCGACCCTTTTGCATGGGGGGTTCGGCTGTGGAGGAAAAGATGAAGAGACAATCATGTATGTTTGCACCCACTGTCCCCGAGGGCATGCCCTCACTGTAAGGGGCTCTCCTTCAGACAGGAGACTCAGAATCTTTTGCACGTGACACTGTGTGTGAGTTGGGCAGCAGTCTGAGCATCACAGGGGTCCCACAGTGCCAATGGGACCAGATGCCCGCCGCACTGCCAACCCACCTGTGTGTGTTCTGGGAATGGCTCCTGGCACCACGTGTTGCACACCCACGTGTCACACCCTGCTGGTGCACGTGGTTACACATGCACGGCCAGCTGCATGCTGTCCAGGCTGAGCATTACATGTGTTGCTTGTGTATCTGCCTCTGTGCACCAGCTTCCCCCCACCCTGTGTGTGGTGAAACCTCACAGCACTCACCTGATGTTCCCTTCCCGATGTCCGAGGACACCTGGGAGGCCTCCGAGGTCTGGGGGACCAGCCCCAGGGATAGGGTGACTGTTGCAGCTCTCCTGTCCCTCCTCCCTGCTGGTGCTCCTTCACAGGCTGCTCCACAATATGCTGGGATAACCCAGACTCCACAAGATGCAGTGGAGTCTGGGCTTCCCCACTGCCCAGAATGTGGTCGAGGTCCAAATAATATGGACAGCTCTGTGGAGCTGCCCAAGAGTGGGAGCTCTGGTCTTGGGCCTTGGCATACCCCTGCCGCAGTTCTTTGACCTTGGCCCTCACCTGGTCCACGGTGCGGGGGTAGTGCCCTCTCCTGGCCAGTCCCTGGGCCATGCGCTCATAAATTTCAGTGTTCCTGTGGCGTGACTGCAGGGATTTCTCCTGCAACCACACCACCAAGAGATTTTTTTATTTCAGGCCCTGTCCAGGCTGGTGCCTGCCTTTTGGAGCCCCTGGGTAGGTCCTCTTCACTCTCACTAGAAGGGCCTGGAGGGTTTTGACTCTGGGAAATGGCTGTCACAGGTGGCCTGGCTGGCTTCCTGCCAGAAATGGCTGTCCGGGTGCTTGTGCCTTTAAAAGACTGCAGACAGGAACAATAGAGGTGCCAAGCATTTAGATGGACTGTCCACCAGGACTTCATTATGGAGGCCCTTTTTTTCGAAAGAACTGGCTCCCCCGCGTCCACACACACCTATTTTCTACAGATCTCTGTCAAAACAGGCGCTATTCCTTGTAAAACCAGGTTTACCGCTGTCAACAGAACTGCCACGTTCTTTTGATTTATTTTCAACAGAACACGGTGGCAGTCTAGATGCAGGTAAAGTTTTTTCGAAAAAAGGACACTTTTTTGAAAAAACCCTGTAGTCCAGCACACCCAGAGAGGGGTCATCCTGAAGTGAATTCCACTCATTAAGGGGTGGATAGAGATGCCAAATTCCAGTGAAAGGAGAGAGAGGGTAGGGATGGCACATAGAATTGTCTAGTATTTGTTCCAGACAATGGGAATGGGTGTTCCTGCCTGGTGATGTGGGCTCTACTTAAGAGTCTTAGATGCCATTTAGCCCTCCTCCTCTACATTCTTTAAAGATAGTGATTATTAGACTCAGAGAGAGTCTTCTAGAGCTGAGAGATCCCTAGAGCTGAAATAACTGAAATAATTGATAACCAGGTCTAAGTGCAAAGCCTTAGGCCTACTGTGGGGCAGCATTCCAGTAAAAGAGACTGAACTGCTTGTACTAGTAGTGAGGTTCAACACTAAATGTCAAAACCACAGACAACTAGATTGCGTGGTGGGATCTCAAGACTTGACATTGCAGAGGTTACAGCAGAGAGGCACGAGTAGAGGGAATGATGGCCTACTCAGCAGCACCACAGAGTGAACAACAGGAACTGAGAGCCAGTTATGGTAGTGGTGGCAGCAGCAGAGGCATCCTCCACTGGTGTGGGAGGTGAGTTCCCCTATAAACTCTTGATCTTCATTGACCCAAAACAGCAACTATATGTGGGTTGCAGCTGAGGGAGGATGTGTTGGACTTTTACCCTTCAAGGTGAGAAACTGAGATGAAGGATACTGACCAATGTACTATAGGGTCAATAGTTTGCTTATAATCTCCAATTTTTGAATATGGTTGTGGTGTTTTCCCAGATTAATGCTTAATTCCCTTTCCCTTTTAATAAACATTCTTGTTTGCTATATACATACTCAGTGCTTGCCCTTTTCCAGTCTTCTGGAATCTCTCCCAACTTCCATGGTTTTTCAAAGATGATAGCTAAAGGCTCAGATACCTCCTCTATCAGCTCCTTGAGTATTCTAGGATGCATTTCATCAGGCCCCGGTGACTTGCAGACATCTAAATTTTCTAAGTAATTTTTAAATTGTTCTTTTATTTTAACTTCTAAACCTACCTCATTTCCACTAGCATTCACTATATTAGGCATCCCGTCACCATCCATCTTCTTGACGAAAACCAAAACAAAGAAGTCATTAAGCATCTTTTCCATTTCCAAGTTTCTGGTTATTGTTTCTCCCTCTTCACTGAGCAATGGGCCTACCCTGTCCTTGGTCTTCCTCTTGCTCCTAATATACTTGTAGAACATCATCTTGTTATCCTTTATGCCTCTAGCTAGATTTAGCTCATTTTGTGCCTCTGCCTTTCTAATCTTGCCCCTGCATACCTGTGTTATTTGCTTATATTCATTCTTTGTAATTTGACCTAGCTTTCCCTTTTTTTGATTTGTAGATCATGTAAGATCTCCCAGTTGATCCAACATGTTCTCCTGCCATACTTTTTATCTTTCCTATGCAGTGGAATAGTTTGCTTTTGATCCCTTAATTATGTCCCTTTAAAAAACTGCCAATTCTCTTCAGTTATTTTTCCTCCTAGTATTGCTTCTCATGGGATCTTACCTACCAACTCTTTTACTAAAATCTGCCTTCCTGAAATCCATTGAAGCACCCTTAGATAGTGAACCCAGCCCTTGTTGCTTCTGACTTCACCTCTCAGGAAGGCTACGTATATTCCTCACCAACACTAACAAGTCTATACAAGGGATCACCTTGTATGTTCCCAGCATACTAATCCCTATTTCTTTCTATAAATTAGACAACTGGATATTAATTGCTTAGTACATACTGTTCAGTCTTACCATATATGATTTGAGATTGGCATTTTAGCTGGTAAATGTTGTCATGACTGCATCTGCCAAGGCACACTTGAAAGGAATGTGGTATGAATAAGCCCAGGTGTTCTTGGTAGTAGTTAAATAGGAAGTTGTTATGCCAGGAGATTGGTCATCATGTTGGAATACTGGGAAAATTTCAGATGACTGGAAGAGTGTTAATGTTGTGCTAAGACTGCTAAATCCTGACACTGATCCTGAGTAAAATAATGGAAAGGCTGATACGGGATTCAGTTAAAATAGAATTAAATAGTAGAAATATAAGGTGAGTCAATGTGGTTTTATAGAAAATAGGTCATGTCATACAAACCTAATTTTAATTCTTTGAAGAGTTTACAAATGTAGTTGATAAAAATAACCGAGTAGCTGCAATATACCTGGACTTTTGTATTGTTTGATTTAGCATTGTGCAATACTCCAAAAACTTACCACTAAAAAGTGTCAAAGTGCTATACATTAAATGGATTAAGAACAAGCTAATTTATCAGACCTCAGAAAATAGTTGTTAAAGGGGGAATTGTTATCAAATGAGATATTCTTAGTGGGGTTCTATGGGTACCAGGCCCGACCCTATTCAACGTTTTCATCAATGATCTGGAAGTAAATACAAAATCATTGTTTACAGAGTTATTTGAATTGTTTGGTATAATGGGCCTATTCAAACTAAGTGAGTTTTCAACTGAGTTAAGCATAAAGTTGTACATTTGGAATAAGAAAGGCAGATCATTCCTATGGAATTGGGGCCTGTATCCTAGAAAGCAGTGACTCTGAAAAGAATTTAGGGATCATAGTGGACAAGCAACTCACCATGAGCTACAAGAGTAATGATGTGGCACAAAAGGGCTAATATAATATTTGGATGTATAAACAGGGGAGTAGCAAATAGGAGTGTGTGTTTGTGAGAGGCGATTTTTTTGCCTTGCATATGGCATTGGTGAGACCAATACTAAAATACAGTATATAGGTCAGGTTTTTAAAAGGACATTGAAATTTGGAGAGGGTGCAGCAAAGAGCCACAAAAATTACTTGAGGGCTGGAGAAAATGTTTTATTTTGAGAAATGTAAAGAGGTCAGTCTGTTGAGTTTATCAAAGATAATGTAAAGATGTCTGGATTACAGTCTGTAAGTACCTTTGCTGAGAGAAAAATACTAGTTCTAATTAACAGGGGTGTTGGTTAACCACTGGAATAAACTACCAAGGGAATTGATGATATCTCTCAAAGTCTTCAAGTCAAAATCAGATGGTTTTCTGGAAAATATGCTTTGCCAAACTCAAGTTATGGGATTAGCCAAGAGGTAACAATGAAATTTAATATATTTCAGGGTATATTAACAGGAGCATTGTATGTAAAATAGCAATTGTCCCATTCATCACTGATGAGGCCTCCACTGGAGTACTGTGTCCAGTTTTGGAAGCCATACTTTAGGAAATATGCAGATAAATTGGAGAGAGTCTGGAAGAGAACAACAAAAATAATTAAAGGTTAAGACAACCTGACCTCTGGGGAAAGGTTAAAAAAACTATACATTTAGTCTTGAGGAAAGATGGCTGAGTAGAGATCTGATAAGTCTTCAGATACAGTAAGGACTGTTATAAAGAGAATTGTGATCAACTGTTCTCCATGTCCACTGAAAATAGGATAAGAAGAAATAGCTTAATATGCAACAAGGTAGATTGAGATTAGATATCAGGAAATACTTTCTAACTACAAAGGTAGTTAAGCTCTGGAATACATTTTCAGGGGAGCTTGTGGAATCCCTATCATTGATAGTTTAAGAACAAACACATCTCAGGGGTAGTCTAGATTTATTTGGTCCTGCTTTATAGCAGAGAGCTGGACATAATGACTTCTTAGCATCCCTTACAGCCCTACGTTTCTATAACCTATGATGAGGAGATCAGAGTATATTATCTAATGGTACCTTCTGACCTTTAAACTCTATGAAACCATTAAATGTTCTCTGCATTGCATAAAGAGATGCTGGTGAATATTCAATAGGGAAGGTGAATTGTTAATTAAAGGCAAATAATGGAAAACCTCAGCAAAATGACTGGCCCGAACCAAATCCTTTTAAATAGTTGGGTAAGTACCCTTGCCATAGTTATGGGCCTCAGGCCATTTCTGCACCTTTTCCAGTCTCCCTGAATGCATCCTTTCAGGGCTTGGCCTTCTTGCCCTTACTTATGTAGGGGTGGCATTTACACTCTTAGACCATTCTGTATATACCAACACATCACCTGGTATATACTAACTACTTATCACTCCACAGTTTGATTGGATGTACCTCTATTTCCTCTCTTCAAGAACCTTTGACTTGTGATATACTTGACCCAACAGCCTGCTTAAAACACACATTTTTTTTTAGTAGTTGAAAACAAGTAGTAGAGAAAAAGAGAGGATTTTAAAAACAAAACAGGCAATATGCATATTTAGTCTCATTTGATCTTAAGGATCATTACAGGCAAAATTGGATAGGCTTTCTTTTTAAGTTATAGGAACAAAACAGAGCAATCATGTCCTAGAAAACTCAGATCCATCTGTGAATTTGAGGGGTTTTCCTCTTGATTCCCTCAGTTTGACCCAGCCTGTTCAAACTGGTTTCATGACTCCCCAAGGAGATTGGGTTAGAGCCATGAAGGCTATTCGCTTTGGCATTATCTCTTAATGACACTTAAGTCTAAGTTATTACACACCTAACAAATAGGGCCTCCTTTCCTTCTCCTCAAGTGGATAGTCTCTACTACCCAGACAGATCCCTAGGATGAAAGTTACCCCCGCTGCCCATTTATGGCACAGATGCAACATGGTAGTGCCAGAACTAGATACAAAGGTAACAGTCACAAAAAACACCACCACATTTATCATAATATCTCACACAGAGATCTCCATGTCTGATCCAAGCAGAATTTTGCCTCCAAATACTCCTTTACCTTTATTGCTGTTGCACAAATCCATTTCAGGATCTATGCTGGCTTGGAGCATCCTGAGCAGGATGATGATCTCATCTTGTCTTGCATGTTTTCAAGCTGCCCTAGGATCAAAGGGTCTGAAAGAATTATGGATCTTCTCTGATCTAATGAAGCACAGGAACACGTGGGATATGAAGACAGCAAAAAGGTACTATGGAGATTGCCAGACCTGATAAAATCTAAGTAGATCTGTAACATTAGCAAAGGAGGGGAGAACAGAAGGCTGAAATAGGATTTAGGTGATAGGAAGTGAACAGAAAGAGACATCTGGGGGCTGGTGTGGGCTAGGAAAATCATATGTCCCCAGTCCCAGAATGGAACAATGAGGGTAGGAAGCATCCAGGCTGTTAATTATCTGGAAAGGGAGGAGAAAGGGGTAGGGTGATTTTGGGGTCAATGAAAGAGAGTAACATTTAATTGGCTTGAGGTAAAAGACACAGAACATCTCAATAAAACAAGATTAACTTTGGATAACAATCCATACCTGTGGAGTCTCCTCTACACGATATCCTTTTGAGTTGCAATTCCTCCCTATTACTAAGACACAAATACAACAAACAAGGAGCCAGATCGATTTGACATTAACTATGTCTACACGCATATCTGTTTCATGCTCCCACAGGAGCAGAAGGGAATCTTCCCAACTGGTGGAAGGTAAAACCAATCCACATAAAATATCAAAATTTGTAAGCTTACTGCCTATTGCTTGGTGATCTGCTAGTTTCCAGTGGTGTGAGGATGAAGAGCGAGCTTGAAGGAAACATTGGCTTTGTTTGTCCCCGACTCCTTATAGAATCCAATTTGGACTATTATATGCCTACCTTTCCAGGGAAGAGGCCTCTCTGGAGGTATTACATCCTGAATGAGTTTGTTTTATGCCTCTTGTATTCTATTTACCCTTCCCATGGAAATACATTCAATTATACAAACACACAGAAAATTGCATTTTCAATACAATGAATTCCAAAAATGTTAAAACTAATCCAATTAAATTAACCCTTCTTGAATTAAGTCCATTCAGAATATTGGAGGAAATTATCAGTCTGTCACACCCACAGCACCATGGTATCCTCACTTTGCCTACCACCAAATCAACCAGTCATCCCAATTCTATTTACAGGGGTTAATGCCTGTTCTGGAAATATCATATGTTTCTTCCCTTGATTCTCCTGCCAATGCTTTCTGACACCACAGTATCTCACAGAAGTGAGATTGGGACCCAGAGGAAGGAACAGCTGCTGCACTGCTCAGGCTTGGGCCAGGAAGCAGATAGGAACAGGTCTCCTCTGCCCATCATCTTTCACTCATTTAGCCATAACAACTATGCCAGCCACGGCTAGCATGCAGAAACTGTAGAGATGACACAATGGCTATCCCCTTTAGCTGGGAGAGGCAATTGCTGATGTGACTTCCTGGCCCAGCCCAGTCCAGTCCCATCTTCTAGCCACCGTAGGTCCCCATGGACACACCTGGCATGTGGAAGGGTCTGGAATACAAGGGAGAACTGTGCACCAGCATCTGAGTTGCAGTAAGAGGGATATAGGGGCCAGCTGCTGAGGAGTGGTGGGAGGGCAGAAGCATCAGCAACAGAGAGAGAGCAAGTGACAGGGAAGAAAGACCTGACACTAGATATTCGAAGGAAGTAGATGCAGAGGCAGTTTCCTCTTGGGAAGAAGCACAATGCATGGAGTAAGTGCACCCATGATTGAGTCAATGGGGATGTGTGTCACATACAAGAAGTAAAGGCTGAAATCAGCTTTAAGGGAAAATAAATAATGATGGGAAATCCCCTAATTATACAGACATAGGAGCAAAGGATGAGCCAAAGAGCTGGAAGGCCCCTAGTGCTGGTGGAGGGTAGGATTGCCAATTTTGGTTGGACATATTCCTGGAGATTTCATCACATGACAATCTTTTATTAAAAAGATTAATTTTAATTCCAGGAGACTCCAGGAGTATGAGTGATGAGTGTGACAGAGACAGGAGACTAAAAATAAAAACAAAACACATAATGAAGTCATCTGCCTGGTGTACCGTATCAGTTGCTGGCAAACCTCCAGAGTGTTCTGTCCTTTGAAAAACAAACATACAATTTTTGCAGTAGTTGTAATGCCAATAACATATTGTGCACAGGACTAATACAACAGTCATTGTTTCTTAAAGCATATTCTCTCATTTCTCCTTAACTCTTGCTTGTACAATCACATCTTATCTCCTACTCTGACTGCCCTTCTAGCATGCAGAGAAAATAAATCCTTTTTTGTTATATCATATTTGTAAATAAACAGTGGGAAATGGCCAGTGTTACTGTAGGTATGTCTACACAGCAGCGTTATTTCAGAATAACTGACATTATTCTGAAATAACACAGTACGTGTCTACGCAGCAAGGCATTATTTCGAAATACTGGCAAGCTGCAGGACTTCTTACTTAAACTCCTGTAACCCTCATTTCACAAGGAGTAAGGGAAGTCAAAGGAAGAACGCTCTTCCTTTGACTTCCTGCTGAGTACACAGCACCAAAAGCCGAGTTAAGCTATTTCAACTTCAGCTACACAATTGATGTAGCTGAAGTTGTGTCGCTTAATTCGACTTTAGCCCTGATGTTTAGACACGGCCTGTGGTGGTTCCATGCTTCCCCTTGGAGAAGTGGGTCAGGATATTGCCTCTTGCCCATATCCTTGATTACTGTGGGATGGGCTAGACACAGGTGTGGGGAAGGCAACCAGTCCACTCTTCTACTGTGGATCTCTCAAGGCTGTTCCCCACTCTGACATTTCGAGTGCAGAGATGGAGGCCTTCAAGAGACCTTAAAATACGCTGCCACTTAAGACTTCTATTTAGAAACTCCCCAAGGTCACAGACTCCCTGACCCTGCATGGTACGTTGCCACCACTGAAATGCAAAAATCCCTTGAAGCCAGGAAGATGCACTTTGGAACTTCTCCTTGTGGGAAAACCTCAAGCTCTTAAACCTTCCCTTAAGAGAGAGCTTGAAAACAAACTGTAATCTCTTAAGAGATGATCTTCATTTCAGGCACATTGACACAGAACCTTCTGCCTTCTAGGACAAAGGAATCAGATTATAGTCTTAAAAATGTGATTTTATTAACAAAACAAAGAAGATATGTTTAGCAAAGCATATTTGGTTGCTAGGTGTTATAGAGCAACTAAAAAAAGCAGATTAAAGCACTGAGAATTGCTCCCTGGGATTCAGTTTCAGTTGCAGTGTACAGGAGGATCTTAAATCAGCACAGAGAAGTCCTGCAAACCAAGAAAATAACCTGATCACATCTGACTAAATGTTCCCTGTTCTACTTACATCTCTGTTGTTCCAAAGTTTAGGTTTTCTTTTCTTGGACCTGGATATTGCTGAGTGATCCATGCTTTATTCCTCAGTCCATTTCTCTCCTAGCTCCTCTATGAACTCACATGCAGAGGAGACTGAAACAGGCAAACCTGTTTCATTTCAAATTTCTTCCACTATCTTCTCATTGGCTCTCCTCCCTCCTGCCTGGATACCTACTGTTACAGATTTAACCCTTTAGTTACTGAATGCTGGGATGTTTAGAAAAGGATAGTACCACTCCCATCATCACAGGGTCCCAGCTCCTTCAACTTTGTGGACTGCTTACCCTCTCATCCCTTGAGTAGGTTAGCCCTCAGTCCTTCATGCCAGGGAAATCCCTCTGTCCTGCTTGGGAAGTGTCTTCTTTCCCCCGGTACTCTGGTTCTCTGACTATCAGCAACACTCCTCTAAACTCTAAACAACTCTTCCTTCCTTCCTTCCTTCCTTCTTGCTTAGCTGAAGCTGAAGGCTTTTATTAGATTTTGGGTAATCCCTAACTGGCTCCAGGTACTCCAAATAAATCTGTAATAAACTTTCCCCAGTTCCCAAAATTATAAAACCTTAAACATCCTAGGACTTATATACTTCCCCTTGACCACTCTCCTGCTGGTTTCCAGCCCTGCTGTATCACAAAACCAAAAACAGTGACTTGTTCTTTCAGTTCCTCCCCAAATATATTGAGTTATAGAGCATAGCCTATTGTCTTTCAGCATATCAAAAACAAGGGTTGGCTCCCTCAAAGAAATGTTATGCACTCTGTGACTATTGTGCGATGCTGATGGATATAAAAAAGTTCCCTGAAAGGTCATCCTCACTAGCACCACTGCAGCCATTAACTACTGTAGTGCAATTTAGTAAAGTTTGGGAAGTTGCAATCGCTGCTAAGAATTATTGATGATATGCCTTTATCGTCATGTGACACAGAAAATGATTGTTTTGGGTCATGCTGTCACTCTGTAGCAGTTTCTCTACACCAACCATGAAACATGCTTGAAGGAACAAGAAAGCAAACTGGAAACACAAATAATTATAAAATATGTGAAGGAAGCTAGTACAGTTGTCACCCATGCCTGACTTTGTCTGACAGAATGTGACATTTTGCTTCTATTGTTGCTGGGGAAAAGCTCAAAATCTAGTCTGAGTAAAAAAGCTGACTGCTTTCATCAAGAAGAGTTAAATAATTGGAAAAAGACAATAGTGGGGATATGTCTACACTACACCGTTTTGTCAGAAAAACAGCCATTTTTTCCGACAAAACTTGAGGAACGTCCACTCTGCAATTGCGTTCCTCCTCAAGAAAATCAAAAGAACAGAGGCGTTTTTCCAGCATTGATAATCTTCTTTCTACAAGAAAGAAGCCTTTTTGTGAAAGAGCTCTTTCAGAAAAAGGCGTGTGTGGACGGGGAAGAGGGAGTTCTTTCAGAAGAAGAGGAGAGAGGAAAAAGCACAAGTGCCCTGGTGTCCATTCCATTCAAAGCAATCACCACTTACATGCGAGAGAGCATCCATTCAGTCTGGATGCGCTCTTTTGAAAAAGCAGATCGCTTCTTTGATGCACTTTTGCAGTGTGAACGCTCTCTTTCGGAAGAAGTTTTTTTGGAAGGTCTCTTCCAAAAAAAAAAGCTTCTTCTGAAAGAAGCCTGTAGTCTAGACGTAGCCTAAGAGTCAGAGAACATGACAGAAGTTATCTTAATAATGAAGCCAATACGAAGTATTTGACAAAAAGATCAGCCATTTGTCAAAATGCAGCTGAATGACCAATTAAAGCATGTATGGTGAAGCATGCTAATGAGCCATCATACCTGTGCTGCTTGTTCAGGGTTAAGCTCCTGGACAATTGTCACTGGCCCTGACACAGAGGGTTTCTCAGCCAGTGGCCCCAGTTTGGGCTCTGGGGAGAATGGGGTGATCATCAACCCCCCAACCCCATTCCTTCCAAAGCTTAAGGAGGTTCACGTCATAGACCCCTGTGTCCCTCTGACACTCAGACACCCGTATCTCATAGCCAATGGACTCCACCTGTCTCATCACCTTGAGGGGTCCCAACCTCTTATCCAGCAGCTTAGACTTTGAGAAGGGTAACAACAAGACATGATCTCCCCACTGTTGTACTCATATTGGGCCTGCACAAGTTCTCCTGGGCTAATGTACCCAGTTCCTGGAGTCAGTTCCTACAGTCAGAGTATATTCTGAACAAATCTTGTGACTTGTATTTCTTGTTCCTCTCAGGTCATTCTCAGGAATTCAGTAGAGGAATTCAAAGGGAGAAAACCCTGTGGATGCCTGTGTGTGTCCTGCATGGCTAAAAGAAGGACTGGCAGCAACTTTTCCTAGTGCTGGGGCTCATCTTCTATGAAATTCCTCAACATCAACTTGAGAGTTCCATTAAACTTGAGAGTGGTTGATGCGAGTTTTGAGGACATGGATATTCAGCAGGCAGCATAGCTCAGCCATCAGCCTTGATGTTACATTGGTTCCCTGGTCTGTTAAAATCTCCCATGGCAGCCCAAACCTGGCAAACATTTGCAGGAGTTCATTGGCAATGGGAAGGGGGTATCGGCCTGCAAAGAGAACAGCCTCAGGATACTGTGTTCCATATAGTCCACTATGGCTAGTGCTTCTTTTCTCTAAAGGCCCCACCAGGTCTAGACCAATATGTTCAAAGGGAGAATTAATCATAGGTAAGGACACCAGTGGGGATCCTCTTTGGGCTTGCTCTCTGGCATTTGAGGTAAGAGATATTGTAATCCCTCACTTTTTGGTGTACCCTGGGCCAGAAAAATCACTGGGCTACCCTCTGTATCATCATCTCTCTCCCTGGGTGCCTGGCCCAGGGCACCACATGGGCCAAGTGGAGAAAACCTTGGCAAAACTGCCGTGGGACCAACAGTTGGCACAGATATACCTTCATCTGTGGGTCCTGGACCCATCAATACAGGAGGTCCTTGCAGATTTTGAACTGGGGTCTTTAGGGTAGATGCTAGGATTGGCTATTTTACCAGGATAGAGCCCACGACCTGCTCCCAGGTGCGACTGAGGGTTGGATCTAATATTCTCTCTCATCCATGAATGGAATACATTTTATGTGCACCAAAGCATGTGCAAAGGTGCACCACCAGTAGAAACAAAAATCCTAGCTGTGGGCATTCTGCTAATAATCCAAGCAGTATTTGGATATCTCCTAAATATGTGCACAAGCACATAACTTACAGGAAACACTGCTTGGGTCTCCCCTTTGTTCTTCAAGGAAGTTTTTCAAGGAAGTTCCCTTGTGCCAACCCAATGGTGAATTGGTGGAGAAGGCAATTCGATCTTGTGTCCCAAGATCATCTGGAGGTCCCTCTTAGTGGTGGATTTATTACTGAATCAATTGTTCCCTGGCAATTGTTCCCTTCTCTCAGGTCCCAATCCATGTCCACTTTCTCCACCAGCTGTTGCAGGGCTGATATACCTGTCACTTTTGGGATGGGAGCTTTGCACTGTATGGCCCCATGGTTGGGCTCAATAGTTTGGGTCCTCACCATGGTCCTGCCTACAATGGAACATGGCCTGGCAGCCAGAGTCATTAGCACAGCCCTCATTCTCATAGCAGTGCAGCCTAATGGCAGAGTCAATTGCAAAGTGGTGGAGGGCAACCACCTCGGCAGAAGTGGAGTGGTCAGGGTGAGAAGATATAAGAACATACATAAGAACATAAGAATGGCCATACTGGGTCAGACCAAAGGTCCATCCAGCCCAGCATACCATCTGCCAACAGTGGCCAGACAATGATCAAGTAATTTCTCTCCTGTCATCCTTCTCCAGCCCCTGACAAACAGAGTCCAGGGGCACCATTCCTTACCCTCTGGCTAATAGCCTTTTATGGACCTAACCTCCATGAATTTATTTAGCTCTTTTTTAAACTCTGTTATTGTCCTAGCCTTCACATCCTCCTCTGGCAAGGAGTTCCACAGGTTGACTATGCGCTGTATGAAGAAGAACTTTCTTTTATTAGTTTTAAACCTGCTACCCATTAATTTCATTTAGTGTCCTCTAGTTCTTCTATTATGGGAACAAGTAAATAACTTTTCTTTATTTACCCTCTCTACACCACTCATGATTTTATATACCTCTATCATATCCTCCCTCAGTCTCATCTTTTCTAAAGTGAAAAGTCCCCGTCTCTTTAGCCTCTCCTCATATGGGACCTGTTCCAAACCCCTAATCATTTTAGTTGCTCTTTTCTGAACCTTTTCTAATGCCAAAATATCTTTTTTGAGGTGAGGAGACTACATCTGTACGCAGTATTCAAGATGTGGGCATACTATAGTTTTATATAGGGGCAGTAAGATATTCTTTGTCTTATTTTCTATCCCTTTTTTTAATAATTCCTAGTATCCTATTTGCTTTTTTGACTGCCACTGCACGCTGCGTGGACGTCTTCAGAGAACTATCCACGATAACTCCAAGATCTCTTTCCTGATTAGTTGTAGCTAAATTAGCCCCCATCATATTATATGTATAGTTGGGGTTATTTTTGCCAATGTCCATTACTTTACACTTATCCACATTAAATTTCATTTGCTATTTTGTTGCCCAATCACTCAGTTTGGTGAGATCTTTTTGAAGTTCTTCACAGTCTCCTTTGGTCTTGACTATCTTGAACAGTTTAGTATCATCCACAAACTTTGCCACCTCACTGATTATTCCTTTCTCTAGATCGTTTATGAATAAGTTGAATAGGATTGGTTCTAGGACTGACCCTGGAGGAACACCACTAGTTACACCTCTCCATTCTGAAAATCTACTATTTATTCCTACCCTTTGTTTCCTGTCATTTAACCAGTTCTCAGTCCATGAAAGGATCTTCCCTCTCATCCCATGACAACCTAATTTACACAAGAACCTTTGGTGAGGGACCTTGTCAAAGGCTTTCTGAAAATCTAAGTATACTATATCTACTGGATCCCCCTTGTCCACATGTTTGTTAACCCCTTCAAAGAACTCTAAGGCTGTGTCTACACTGCACCCCTTTTCCGGAAAAGGGATGCAGATAAGACAAGTCGGAATTGCAAATGAAGCGGGGATTTAAATTTTCCCCGCTCCATTTGCATGAACATAGCTGCCCGGCTCGGGGCTTTGCTGGAAAGCACCAGTCTAGATGGGATCTTTCGAAATAAAGCCTTTTCCGAAGGTCCTTATTCCTGATTTTAAGAGGAATAAGGGACCTTCGGAAAAGGCTTTATTTTCCGAAGATCCGTCAGACTGGCGCTTTTTCCGCAAAGCCCGAGCCGAAAAAGCGCAGCAATTTATACAAATGAAGCGGGAAAATTTAAATCCCCACTTCATTTTGCAATTCCGACTTGTCTCATCTGCATCCCTTTTCCGGAAAAGGGGTGCAGTGTAGACACAGACTAATAGATTAATAAGACATGATTTCCCTTTACAGAAACCATGTTGACTTTTGCCAAACAAATTATGTTCTTCTATGTGTCTGACAATTCTATTCTTTACTATTGTTTCAACTAATTTGCCCAGTACTGTCGCCTCTAGAGCCCTTTTTAAATATTGGCATTATGTTAGCTGTCTTCCAGTCCTTGGGTACAGAAGCTGATTTAAAGGATAGGTTACAAACCACAGTTAATAGTTCCGCAATTTCACATTTGAGTTCTTTCAGAACCCTTGGGTGAATGCCATCCGGTCCCGGTGATTTGTTACTGTTAAGTTTTTCAATTTGTTCCAAAACCTCCTCTAATGACACTTCAATCCAGGACAGTTCCTCACAATTCATCCCCCACAAAGGATGGTGCAGGTTTGGGACTCTCCCTAACATCCTCAGCCAAGAAGACTGAAGCAAAGAAATCATAAAGTCTCTCCGCAATGGCTTTATCGTCCTTGATTGCTGCTTTTGTATCGATCGTCCTGGGGCCCCATTGGTTTTTTAGCAGGCTTCCTGCTTCTAATGTACTTAAAAACATTTTGCTATTACTTTTTGAGTTTTTGGCTAGCTGTTCCTCAAAATCTTTTTTGGCTTTTCTTAATACATTTTTACACTTAATTTGGCAGTGTTTATGTTCCTTTCTATTTACCTCACTAGGATTGGACTTCCACTTTATAAAAGATGCCTTTTTATCTCTCACTGTTTCTTTTACATGGTTGTTAAGCCACAGTGGCTCTTTTTTAGGTCTCTTACTATGTTTTTTAATTTGGAGTATACATTTAAGTTGGGCCTCTATTATGGTGTCTTTAAAAAGTTTCCATGCTGCTTGCAGGGATTTTACTCTAGTCACTGTACCTTTTAATTTCTGTTTAACTAACCTCCTCATTTTTGCGTAATTCCCTTTTTGAAATTAAATGCCAGTGTTGGACTGCTGAGGTGTTCTCCCCACCACAAGAATGTTAAATGTTATTATATTATGGTCACTATTCCCATGCGGTCCTGTAATAGTTACCTCCTGGACTAGATCCTGTGCTCCCCTCAGTACTAAATCGAGAATTGCCTCTCCCCTTGTGTGTTCCTGTACCAGCTGCTCCAAGAAGCAGTCATTTAAGGCATCGAGAAATTTTATCTCTATATCTCGTCCTGAGGTGACATGTATCCAGTCAATATGGGGATAATTGAAATCCCCCATTATTATTGAGTTGGTTATTTTGATAGCCTCTCTAATCTCCCTTAGCATTTCAACGTCACTATCCCTGTCCTCGTCCGGTGGTCGATAATATATCCCTACTGCTATATTCTTATTAGAGCATGGAATTACTATCTGTAGTGATTCTATGGAACATGTTGATTCATTTAAGATTTTTACTTCATTTGATTCTACATTATCTTTCACATATAGTGCCACTCCACCACCCGCATGACCTATTCTGTCCTTCCAATATATTTTATATCTCAGTATGATTGTGACCCACTGATTGTCCTCATTCCACCAGGTTTCTGTGATGCCTATTATGTCAATCTCCTCCTTTAATACGAGGTACTCTAGTTCACCCATCTTATTATTTAGACTTCTAGCATTTGTGTAGAAGCACTTTAAAAACTTGTCTCTGTTTATTTGTCTGCCCTTCCTGGACCCAGCCCTGCCTCTCCACCAGGTCCCAACTCAGGGGCTTGTTAGCAGGACTCCAACCAAAACATGCAAAGCTGTTCCAGTGAGGCTGCCATTCCCCATAAAACTTCCTTGGGTCACTTCCTACTCAACTCTCCATGTCTCTCTATCTCGGGTTCTCTGTCTTTCCCCCACAGAGGCCTACAGGCCGGCATGTTGGCATCAGTCTTCCCCTGGCTGTCATCAATGTGCGGGTGTGTAAGTGGTCCTTCGTCAGAAACTAGTGTGGCACTTCCTTCCCCATCAGCAGTCAGCCAAGACTGAGCTGCTCCAACTGGAGCATGCCCAGCAGAGCTGAGCAGGTGAGGTCTTGTCAGCTGGGTGAGCAGGGTTAACTCTTGCTGTACCAGTGTGCAGTTGATGTACCCCAACACAGGAACATTTTAAGACAAGACTCTTTGTGTGTGTGTGTGTGTGTGTGTGTGTGTGTGTGTGACTGATTTCTTCATTGTCATTTGGGCACCAAATTTAACAGGTGTTCTAGTACAAATGTGATATAATACACAAAGCATGAGAGTTTGAGCTGTGGTCTGGTGGACAGAGGTTTGAGGCGCATACAGTTTGCTGTGGGATGTACCATATATAGTAAGAAAATTGGTTTCAAGGGGAAAATGGGCTCGTTATTGTCATAAAATATTTAGTATATTTAGATTTCAGCATTCATTTAGTTCCTCTGCCCCATTAAAATTGAGCTCCTACTTACCATACATAAAATTATTCTTCTAGGCCACCTACATACTGTGAGATAGTTTATAAAGCGTTGACATAGAATAATGTATCCTGGGAACATATTCTTTTCAAAATCTTTACTATGCATTTATTAAATCACATATAAAATGACAGTACACATCCAAAGTATAATTCCATTACAGAGCAAAACAACTCAAAACTAAGTGGGTTGTGCACATTGGATTGAGTGAGAGCAAGTGATGAAGGATTATGTGGCATTTGAGAAATCGCTGGATCCTTTAATTTTCCTTTCTATACCTTTTTAAATCTAAAATCGAACATGTAGTATTTCTTAATTAAGTGTAGAATGTGTTTTTGGGAGGTAGTAATAGCTAGCTATTGAGTTGGGCTCCATAAACACTCTTTCAACTTTTATTCTTTTTTTCATTTTTTCTTGTTTTTTTAAAGATGTGAGTAAACATAGATTGTTAGTGCATACATTAACTATGCATAATGTTGAGAGATAAAACATTAACATAGATAACAAAGTAGAGTTTGTTTTATCTTAAATAGGAGCAAAATTATTATTTCATGGTGTAAATATTAATTGGAATTGATAATTGTTTGTGGCATTGCAAACAGTAATTGCATGTCTAGTTAAAGCACACATCTCAATGGTTAAACTCATTATATCTATTTTCAATCTACAAGCTAGATTTATATCTCAATTATAAAAATGGAAACAAATATTTTGTGATCCTGGAGCGCCACCTGGTGACTGTATGTTAATGCCTGATTTAGACTTTACATAATAAAATTACAGTACCAGTCCCCACATCTACAAGTTTTCAGAGCTGGGATTTCGATAAATTAAAATGAAGAGATCACTCACTGGAAACTACCCTATTAATCTGTGCCAAGAACATAAAATTATTTGAGAAATCCACAGTTTAGGATGGCTCGCCAAGCAGTTAGAATAAGAAAAAATATTATTTTAAAGAAGATTTTAGTCCTAGTGGACAAATTACTCTCTTACCCAGTACTACAGAACCATAATAGGGATTAAAGGTTTGGTAAAATCAGATGTCAGATTTTTATGTAGTAGAGAACCAAGTGCCACACCTGTTTCTCATCCCATTCCCCCCGGCCCTACAAAAAAAACCCCAAACAAAAAAGCAGGATCCTATACTGCCCCACCACTTTGATCCATATTACTCTATAAATATGTTTTATGGAGAAAGTTCTGTATTATTTTGGAGGAAGGTATCATTATCATTAACTCTATTACTTTAAGCTTATTAACAGCACTTCCATGATTTTGGATTATTATAGAACTCAGTATCACAGGTTACTTGTTAGTTTTTAATTTATTTGTTACTTACCTTCTCAGGACACATTTCTTAATATTATCATTGGTGTGTGACAGCAGCTGGTGTGAGAGGTTAATTATTGATATTTACTTGTAGTGGCCCTATCAAGTCTCAATCAGGGACCTATCATTGTAGGTGGTAAGCACATGTATATAACAAAAGAAATTCCCTGCTCCACACAGGGAAACAGAGAGAAGGTGGAATGAAAGATAGATAACAGGTTATAGCTTTAAAGAAAAAATATAGAATCCTGAAACCAAATCCCCAGATCTTAAATTTAGAAAAATTAAAATTAGGAATCACATATAACCTGCTCCTGTTCATGATCAAAATTGAAAGAGCTGGAAATTTAGAGCCCTTAGTCCAGTTCTAAAGAAACTGTGGGCGTTCTTTGATATGCTGCAAACAAATCTAGTGTTATGAGTTACTTAGTGAACTTGTCCATAAAAGGCATTTTTAAAACCGATATTATTGTAGATATAGAATCCATCATCATACTGTCAGAAATACTTCTACAGACAGGAGCACTGGAAACTCAGTAGGAGCAGGAGGTCATAAGATCCTGCCCCTCTCCATAGTCTCACCCACAGCTCCTTCTTTTCTCACTATGGCCCCACTCCCTGGACAGTCTGAAAGCCAGAGCCAGACAGAGGTAAGACTTGCCCAGGAAGCCTGGACCACTGTGAGGAGACCCAGTCATACCCCTTGTCCTGGGTTGAGATGAGGTAAAACAGGCAGGGTTCACACTGGTAACAGCCAAGTCTTCTAGTCATTGAGGTGGCTTGAATTGAGAGTTGGTACAGGAAAACAGGAAGGAGTCCATTCAGATACAACTCAGACCTCAAGAAGTCTTGTTCTTTATTAACTAATTATGCCTTACTGCAAAAAATAAATTGCTTGAACTTTCAGGTATATATTGGGAGTGTGGGGCAACTAATACTTTTGGCAAGGAAGGATTTAGAGAGGGGTATAGAATTTGAAGATCTACAAAAGATATGAGGCTGCCTGACTGGCAGTGTCAAAGAAACAATTAAGGGATGGTAACATGGGTTGTAATGCTGCAAAGCTGTGAGGAGGCTGGGATTGGTTTCAGGGATGATCTTCAGCAGGTTTAATGAGGTTTTAGTCATGTAAGGGTGTAAATCATAGAATACTAGAACTGGAGGGGACCTCGAGAGGTCATCGAATCCAGTCCCTTGCCCTCACAGCAGGACCAAGCACCTACTAGATCATCCCTGACAGAGGCCTATCTAACCTGCTCTTGAATATCTCCAGGGATGGAGAGTCCACAACCCTCTAGGCAATTTATTCCAGTGTTTAACCACCCTGACAGTTAGGAAGTTTTTCCTAATGTCCAACCTAAACCTCCCTTGCTGCAGTTTAAGCTCTTTGCTTCTTGTCCTATAAATAGGACTTTAGAATTCACAGATCTAATGTGGGGCAGAAATCTGGCACTCTGACTCAGATTTTCCATAACACTCAGGCTGCCAATGGGGGAAAGAGGAGAGGGGAGCATATAGGGCAATTGCTCCCGGGCTGGAGAGGCAAAGGACCCTGAAGCTTCCATCTGCCACTGCCTCTACTGCAGCAGTGGCGGCAGATGGAGCCCCAGGCCCCTTTGAATTGCCACAAGAGTGCTGGAGCACTGCTCTGTGTGGCTCCGGGGGCTCGAGAGGGACTCTGGATGGCACTAAAGGTTGACTGCCCTTTGCCCTGCCCCTTCTGTGGGCACAGAGCTTTCCCGCACCTTGCCCTGGGGCCCTTGGGACTTAGTCCCTGCTGATAACACTATAACAGAGAGTTGGGGAGGGTTGGGGTTTGCCCAGTCAAAGCAATGCAGATTTGCACTAAGCAAGTGCTGTCCTTTCCTCAAGGGAAAGGGAGTTATCTTGGAGAAGTAAATGCAAAAGAATGCCTATTACTGAGGTTCTTCTGTTGGAATTCCTTCAGGTTTGCATTGGTTATGGCCACAGCAGAGCTTTAAATGGAAGCCCAACGTAAGAAGCCCAGCAATGGTAGCATCCAACTGCACACAAGGTTGGTGCTCCCTGTGAAGGAGACTAATTTATTGGTTTGTTGTTTATTCTGTCTTGCAGGGTCACATGAATAGGCAAAGGAGTTGGTGATTGGATGTGTAAAGATAATATGTATTTGGGTCAAAATTTCACTGCTGGGCCTCAGCAGTGAGGTAGTTCTGAGTTGACAGAGAATAGATCAAGGAGGCACATGCTCTTCAAGCAAGTGATGTCCCTTGCACACTATTGGACAGCTTGGAGCAGGCACTGGCTGAGATTAATTTTTCACTTAGGTGCAAAGTATTTGGGAATGTGTAAAAGGGTGGGCTGGATAACCAGAATTAAGAGGGATTTGAGGGGTAGATGCAAGATTTTCTGGTGTGTCTAGACTACAGGGTTTTGTCGACAAAAGTGGACTTTTGTCGACAAAACTATACCTGCATCTACACTACTGCCGAGTTCTGTCGACAGTCGACAGAACGCAGCAGTTTTGTCGATGGCAGTAAACCTCATTCTACGAGGAATAACACCTTTTTTTGACAGAGTTATGCTGAAAAAAGGCGCTATTGCATCCACACTGTGCTTTTTCAAAAGAGAGCGTCTAGACTCTGTCGAAAAAGCAGTTTGCTTTGTTGACAGAACTGGCTGTAGTGTAGACGCTCTTTTTCAACAGAGGCTTTGTCAACAGTATCTGTCGACAAAGCCTCTGTCAAAAAAAGCCTGTAGTCTAGACGTACCCTATGTGGGATGTGGATTATTTGGTCTTAAATGTTGCCACAGAAGATATGGCAGAGAGCTGTGAAAGTCTCCATATATTGATAAGGCTGGGGATATACTAATAGGAATTTGGCTAAATTCAGTTACCAGTCTGGACAGATATTCTTGGGTACCCAAGTTATTCAGGAAGGATAGAGTACGCCTATCCCCGTGGTTTTCAAACTTTTGTACTGGTGATCCCCTTTCAGAAAGCAAGCCTCAGGGTGTAACCCTGCCCCCCCCCCCCCCCTTATAAATTAAAAACACTGTTGTATATTTAGCACTATTATAAATGCTGAAAGTGAAGCAGAGTTTGGGGTGTTGGCTGACGGTTTGTGACTCCGCATGTAATAACTTTGCAACCCTGAGGGGGGTCATGATTCCCACTTTGAGAACCACTGACCTCTTTGAAGGAAGAGAAGATATGTTTTTGTCTGATATTAAGGAGGAATACAGTAAATATCTAGGAACTAAGAGTAAGAGAGAGACAGCTAAGCTAATTGCTGGCTCCTCATTTTAGTGCATGTCCGATTCAGGTACTCATTACTGAAGAGATGTGGTGTTTGGGTAAAATGGATTGCAAAAAGAAAGCTTCCCTTAGGCCCGATGAAGAAGGCGGCTTAAGTCTTCTGTATCTGGTATAGCAGGAAGCCAACTACTCTCTGTCACTGACTCTTGGGGTTGTCCCTCAGGGGCCTCAGTTTCTACTGATTGATCCTCTAGTTTGCTCTCTATCAAGTCAGTTCCTAGACTCTCAGCTCCCATTAAGCCTATCAGTTCTTTACTTTTTAGGCTTACAGTCTACTTCCATCTCCTGGTTGTTTTCTTGGATGGAGTCTTGTTGCAGGGCTATCACCCCTTTGCTCGCCTTTGCCTTTCTGCCCCCATTTTCCTTCTCTGTACTCTCCCCTTTATAGCAAGCCTTGTTTCCTCTGTTGTTTGAAGCTGTGGGTGCCTACCTCTTTGACTGGCAGCACTGGCTGCTGCATGTAATTGTGATCAAGCTGCTTGCCAGTAAACAGGAGATTCTCTTTCTCCCATTTGTTGAAGCTTAGCATGGGCTTTGTAGATCCCATTACACTTTCCTTTTCTAGCCCCTTTGCTCCACATATGAGGGAAAGGAAGAAGGGGCTTCCAGCATCAGGATTGGGGACCAGATTGGGGATTATGTTCCAATTATTAAGGAAATGATGATGGTCTGCATTGTACAAATTACTAAGTGTTCTGGATATTTCAGCTGAATAAAGATGCAGCTTAGTTAAACCACATCTAGTGCCTCCTGTCTTTCTTCAGGCATGGCTCGACAATGCTTTTTCCACCGGTAGCAATTTTGACAAGTTTGCCACCTGCAACAAAACTATTTTTTGCTTTGTGAAATAAGGACGTCTACATCCAAGGCAGGCCCCAAAATGTGAAAACACATCTCCATCTTACTGTGCCCTGGGGATCACCAGAGATCAATGCCATAAGAAAATTCACTGCTGAATAATCTTTCTCAATTCATTTGCACACACTCTGCCTTAACTTGCCTTTGCTATGTAGAGGAAGGATGGTTTGGATAGTTACATATTATTTATTGGATATGTATTAAACATTTTGAAGCTAAGTGAGTCCTTACATACATTTCAGTATATCTCTCAAACACACACCCTTTAAAATAGTAGGCTAAAAGCATTTCCAATTTACACTAGTTTCATTTCAGAATGTTGTCCCATAAGGCCATTATTTTCTTTTGGTTGTGAGAGAAAATGATGGGGCTACATGAAAAAGATTTTTAAAAAATCTTAAAATGAAAAAAGATGGAAGAAAAAGGAAGTTCTTGCAGGTGTGAGAAGATAAAAAGTAATAGACACTCAAGATTGCTCTATTAAAATAAATCATTTAGAAACAGAGGCAGGAAAGGTGAGAATTGCATTGAGCAGGGTACACTGCTTAACGCCTACTAGTCCTCTTCAGAGATAACAGATATGTCCCTGTGGGATTATGTTTAGAAACTGTGTCATCTCTCACCTCGGGGATGGAAGTGGATCTATTTTTTACACTTCCTGAGTACAAATGAGTAAGTTATTTTTGTTTTCTCTTTTCAAACTGACAGCTTGTGTTCCACAAAAGTGATAGGATTTTACTCCCAGCACTGCCGTGACCTGGTGTATGACCCCATCCCCAGACAGTCACTTCATCTCTGTGCATCTATTTACCCTCCAGCTCTTTGTCTTGCCTCTTTAGCTAGTGAACTTAGTGGAGCAAAAACTCTCTTCACTTTGTGTTTATACAGCCTTGGTCTATAGGTAACGAAAGTCGTTAGACTAACGAATGATAGCTAGGGAATCACTTGCTAGGGAATATTTCTTATTTGGTTGTGACTGATTAAGTGAATCTGAGCCCCTGAGATACTACCTCAAAAGAACAGAAAGCTGTCATGACAGAGCCAAATCCTGGAGCCACAGAGCAGTCAATGAAGAGTAGGATTCAGCCTACATTGAGTGTAAGGGAAGTCTAAGGCATCTAATTATATGTGCAGAGATGCACGACTCTTGCTTTCATCTTGTTGGAAGAGTCCAGCATCACAGCACAGAGGAAAAGTAAAAGGAATCAAGTAATGAAGTTCTTTCCCACTCGAGCTGCTAGTGCATGGGTGGGGAACCTAAGGCCCAAGGGCCAGATCTGGGCACCAAGCCTTAAGGCCTCCCACAGCATTGAGGAGCCTGTTCTGGCACTCCAGCCCCCCGTCACCTCCCTGCAGCCCCTGGCCCCCAACTGATTTTTCTGTGGATCAGTGGCCCCTAACCCAAAAAAGGTTCCCCACCCCTGTGCTAGTGCAAGAAAATTATAAAATTAAGAGGACAAGCATTTAACTCAGGAATAATGAATGCTAGTAGGGCTTGCCCCCTCCAAGGGGAAAATCCTGAGAATTTTTATAGCTTCTTTATTACCTTTTCCTTTATTAAAAAACCCTGTAATCTATAAGTTCTCTTTGGTGACATTGAGTTTCACAACCCATTCCATTATGGATATTCTTCCTTAAAGCTTCAATGGCCTATTGCCCTATTTCAACATGACCCTTCAGAAAAGACAGGCAATCAGGGAAATAGTATAATTGTGCAACATTGTACCACACCATCCACAGTAATCAGGTGCCAGCATCAAAGCCTTGCAAGTACTACTTACGTAGTCTCTTACGGAAAAAACTTCAGCTTCCTGTAACATGAACATTCTAATTCACTACTATTTTTTCCCTTCCTTTTCCCCCTTCCTCCCAACCCCTATTTATTTTGGAACTGGACTTTTAATACTCCATTCATCTGAAGAAGTGGGTTGTAGCCACGAAAGCTCATGATACAATCTACATATTTTATTAGACTTTAAGGTGCTGCTAGACTATGCATTGTTTTTTAAGTTTTTTTCCAGTTACAGACTAACTCGACTACCCCTCTGAAACTTACTGAAAAAAGTTAGTTTAAGAAATAAACCTGAACTTGAATCAAATAAATGTTTAAGTCCTTTGTTGGTTCTATACTATGAAAGTCATAACAGTTTTCACTACACAAATTGTATGGACTTCAGTTAAGTAAAGTGAGTTTCAGGCACATCTAATAAATTGCTCAGCATTAATCATTGTTTTATGCTAACATCCAACTCATACAGAAGAGGCTTGTCTTTACACACTTGTTGCTTGAGCAGGAATGCCTTGCCTGGAATGGAAAGAAGTTTTCTCTGACCCAGGTGGGCTGGTGGCCTTGCTGTGCAAGATGGGGAGAGGCCAACTCCTTGCTCCCAGAAGGGGAGGGCCTTGGATGGAAGGGATGAGGCTGGAGGCAGCCAGCCCTCAGCACCTCTCAGACCATACCATGCCATACCCCCTTCCTCCCTGTCCTTAGAGCTACCCAGAGCCAGAGCACATTGCATGGCTCTCTGGCAGCAGTTTAAAGGACACGGGGGTCAGGGCACCGCCACTGCCGCAGTAGTTGCAGTGGCAGTCGGGAGCATGGGGCCCTTTGGAATCGCTCGGCCCCAGGGCAACTGTTTCCCCCTTCCCTTTCAGCAGGCCTGCCCAGACTTATTTATACTTGGAATGCTTAATTTAATTTTAATTTAATTTTATTTTATTTTATTTATCTGGAACTTGCAATATGGATGCCCAGGCAGTGATAAGCTGGGCTTTTAGGGTATAATTACAGACACCTGCCGTTGGCCCCCAGTTAACCAGAGTTGATGTCTTCTGCCAGAGGGATGGGTAAAGGATTTTTACATACAGCATTATTACTGCTTTACCCCAGTATGCTCTGAAGTGCAACATCTGCATTCTTTCCTTTGAGACACAGCACATACCTTTTAAAATGCTTAGCCTACTAAAACTTACATTATGTGATTAATGACCTAGAGACTCCTGATTTGGGTGAAAGACTCAGCTGAATCTGCAAACAGCTTTTGCAGATTTATGTGCCCCCTACATTTGTGCTGTGCATTAGAAACTAAAGCTATCACATGTAACTATTTTTCACATCAATTGCACAGCATGCAAGGCTCATACTTTTCCACAAAAATCAATAAAGGTGAAATGTACTGTAATTTTCCACCGGCTGTACATCATTCATAAAAGTCACTGCTGCTTGGAGTTTTAACATTCTGATTAATCCTCCTCCCCGCTTTGATTCATTAATTTATTTTCTTAGCTCCATGATAAGAACACATACTTTTCTCTTTTCTTTTAACTATACTTTGTTTTACCCGATTTTGTGGAGCTTCTTACCCAGATTTAAAGACTTAAATTTTCATATTCTCCAATTTTAGCCCATATGCATCAGCTTATTGTTTTCACCATGGACATTCCACACCATATTTTTTACAGCAATTTGTATGAGGAAAACCCAGTTCATTCCCCAACTCTGAAAGTAATATTCAGACAGTAACAGGATCACTACTCCATCTCCCCATTTGTGACGGAGCATACCAACACCGCATTGGACCAGCAAGTGTTAACCAGGACTTCCTGTCTGAGAGGGCTCCACCCCCACAGCCCTGCTGGGCATGCTCCAACTGCAGGATCAGTATAAAGACCAGTGGAGCAGTTCAGTCAGGGCTGGCTACTGCAGAGGCAGGAGCTGCTGCCAGAGCTTGGAAGGAGAAGACGCAGCAGCCAGACATCGCAGCAGAGGCCAGCCAGTGGAGACCAGCCGGGGAAGCAACCAGTCCAGAGGGGGCACAGCAGACAGATGTCACAGCAGAGGCCAGCCAGCTGAGACTGGCTAGGGAAGCGCCCAGCCCGGAGGACACAGATGGGGAAGATGCAGACAGTGGTGAAAGGGGTAGGAAGTAGCCCAGGGCAGGGAGCTAGAGACCCCCCCCCCCCACGAGAGCTCAGAGTGTTGTGGGCAGATTTCCTGCTGAGCTGATGGTGGGATGTGCCCACCACTGATAGGGCCCTAGGCTGGGACCCAGTGGAGATGGAGGGCCTGGGTCCACCTACCCCACCCTCCTTATACCCGCTGGGACTATTGACTTTGGCTGTCAGGCCTGACTGCCCTGAAAACCAGGGCCACAATAGACTCAGGCCATTGGGCCCAATTGCCCCGTGAATAGGGAATTCCTATTGACTTTGGCCACAAGGCCTTACTGCCCCGTGAACTGTAACTAACTATTGACTTAGGCTGCTGGGCCCTACTGCTGATTTTGGCCGTCAGGCCGGACTCTTAACTGGAGGTACCTGGGATGGTACCACTCACGGGGTGGAGTGCGTATTGAGAGGCCTGATAGGCTCCACACTCTGCCTCGGGGTGGATGGAGCTGTGCATACCTGACCCGTGACACCATTTATTGGGGATTCTTTTAGGAACGACTTCATGCCTCTTTTATAGACAAAAACAGCAGCTTTAGAGCTTGCAATCTGGATGCCCAGTGCACAGTGATGAGCTGTGCTTGTAGGGTATAATTACAGACACCTGCAGTTGGCCCCTACCAGCTGACTCAGGCTCTTGGGACTCAGTCAAAGGAGCTGTTTATTGCCATGTGGATGTTTTGGCTCAGTCTGAACCGAGCTCTGGGACCCTTGCACCTCACGGGGTCCTAAAGCCCAATCTAGGCCCCAACACCTATGAGCCGGAGTCAGTTGACATGAACCAGCCACACTTTTATTTATATAATCTGCTTTATAGCAGTGCCTAGTCTCCCCAGCTGAGACTGGGACAGGCACTACACACACAGAATGAAAGAGAGACTACAAGGTCTTTGGGGTAGGACCTATCTAGCAGTCAAGAAAAAAAAAAAAGGGAGAAGAAACAGAAGTTCAGAGAGGAAATGACTTGCTGAGGTCAGCAGTAGCTCCACTAGCCCATGGTATCTTTTGTCTCCTCCCTTGGAATATTGAAGGAAGAAATGCAGATGTTAGCAAATTATTGGAATATTAGATTTTTTAAAATTGCTTCTTACTTTTATCCATAAGGAAATAGAATTTTTAAATAAATTATGTTGTGTCCTCATTGATACATATATCATTATCTGAATTACAATAACCCCTAGAAGCTCTACATTGGAGGAGGTCCATTGTGATAGGTACTATACAAATATTCTTTTTTCCATGCCTTTTGGACAGGAAGAAGGTCTTAGAAATCTGAGTAGAACTGTGCTGTCTGCACTAAAGACAGGGACTTGCAGTCTGGCTAGAGATTTGTTAATTGCATTTTCATGTTTATACAGATTAAATTACAGGTTGCACCTCTAAAATCTGGGATTCTCTGGTCTGGCAATATCCATGGTCGGGCAGAATCACAGATATTGCTAGATCAGAGAAACCTGGCTGGCCAGGTTCAGGGGCTGGGCTGGCAGTGGGGAGTGCACCTCCTGTGGCAGTGGGGCTGGCGTAGTGGAAAGCAGAATCTGACTGGGGCTGGTAGTGGGCAGTGCAGCCCCAATGGGGCTGCAGGTAGCAGGGCCAGTGCCTGGGAGCACAGGCCAGCCAACTTGGCACAGTGGCCCTGTCAGGGCTGGGGACAATGGGGCCAGTGGGGGAGCAGGGCTGACAGCCAGGAAGGGAGCTTTGACTTCCCCTGCTCCAGCAAACTCCATGGTTCGGGACTGCTCAGGTCCCGAGGGTGCCAGACCAGGGAGGCCCCACCTATAGTAAATATCCGCTTGAAAGATGTACATCAAGATGCAATAAGTACTGAGGCTAGTCTCTGTAAAATTCTCAAATGAAGCAAAGTCCTAACATGGTGAGGATACCATAGATGTTATAAGGAAGTTTGTAATAGTACCACACAGGCTATGCCTATACTGCAGCTAAGAATGGGCTTCTTAGTACAGACATATACAGGCTCTGTTCAAGATAGTGTGCTAAAAGCAGCAGTGAAACTGGAAGTAGGATGCCATCCAAGTATGTGTCCAGAAAGCTGAGGTAGATCATAGGGGCAGTGCTGTAACTAGCTATTTTTGTGCCTGGGGCAAAATATGAATTATGCACCTCCTCTCCTTTCATTAGCATGTGTCGTGCTCTTTACTTACGCAGCTTATATTGTGTCTGTGCCCCTGATTGTGATGCGCCCGGGTCAAGCAGACAGCTTGCCCTGCCCTTGTTACAGTACTGTGTCAGAGGCATAGCAAGGGTGTTATGTGCCCGGGGGCGAAGGCAAAATTTGTGCCACCCTCCCTTCCCTCCCCTTCCCCCCGCTGCTGCCATCCAGCAGGTCCCTGAACCTGACACATGGCTGAGCCTGACCCTGGGTGGAGGGGGGGAGCTTGTATCGCATCTTCCCCTGCTCCCTCCAGTTTGGGGCTCAGCCTCCGCGCGCACTAACCTGCCAGCGGAGATGGAGGAGGGTCAGGTTGGAGGCAGAGAGACAGGAAAGGAGGCTGCAGCCGGCAGTGGTGGGCGGAGGAGGAGCAGGTGAGCTGAGGGATGACAGAAAGAGCAGAGGGGGGACTAAATTGGTGCCCCCCCTAGTGTGGCATCTGGGAGCAACTCCTCCTCCTCCCCCCCCCCCCCCGCTACGCCACTGTATTGTGTAGGAGGTCCAATAGCAGCCATGCTTCTAGAACATCTACTAAGATGCGGTTTGAGGTGTAGACTATCAGAAAAGCAAAGCATTTGATTGGCTTAGCCACACATGTCCAATATAGAATAAGAGAGACTCATGGTGTTGGATCCTCCATTATAAAGTCTTCTTTAAAAAGATAGGAAACCAAACAGTAAATGGTGAAGTCTGGACAAACTTGCAAGTCCAGGGAAAGGAACAGGAGATGCCAAATAGCATTCAGCTGTGTGGTAAGCGGGAAAAGGGAAGCACACCATGGGTTATGAAACTCTTCTTTCAGGTACATAATCTTGCAGCGAATATTTAAATTGTCTAGATCACATAGGTGTGGGACTGGCACCATATACCTAAAGAAATAATAAAGCTTTGACATACCAATATGCTGTTACTATACAGTAGCCAAGATTAAAGTTTATGCACATCCCTACAACAAATCCAATTACTAATGTTGACTAAGGGTATGTCTACACTAGCCCCCTAGTTCGAACTAGGTGGCTAATGTAGGCATTCGAACTTGCAAATGAAGCCCAGGATTTAAATATCCCGGGCTTCATTTGCATAGCTTCAGCGCCATTTTAAATCCTTAGTAACTGACTGCCGTGGCTGCAGTCAGAAGTTAATCAAACTTAGTTCGGATTAACTGTTACACCTTATTGCAGGAGGAGTAACAGTTAATCCGAACTAAGCACTTAGTTCGATTAACTTCTGACTGCCGCCATGGGCAGTCAGTTCGAACTAAGGGATTTAAAATGGCGCCGAACATGCAAATGAAGCCCGATATTTAAATCCCGGCTTCATTTGCAAGTTCGAATTAGCCACCCTAGTTCGAACTAGGGTGGCAGTGTAGACATACCCATACGTTCTCCCAGCAGAAGACACTTTACATGGGGCCCAATCCTGCAATCCTAACTCATTCAAAACCACCACTGACTTTGGTGGTGTTTTTGATTGAGTGAATGTCCAAATAAGGAGTGCTGCACTTGTCACTCAGATTGCAAAGATTGTATTGCCTCACTGAGTAAACTTGAAAGGGGATGGAAAGTAGAAATGGCTGTGTCCCTAAATAGCCCCCAGGGCCTTTTATATTCAAAGCAATTATATTGCAAGTCTGAATAATCACCTGGAATTAATACAGTCAGCTCTCTCTCGTGCGCAGGCTTTCAATATTCCTCTGTGTTTTTATGGATTTTTTTAAAATTATTTATACAAAAGGCTGGAGGTAACTATAATATTTGGCTTCTGGTAACTGAATTTTCCTCATCTGAGGTGGTGGTATTAGAAAGCTGTTGAAAGGTACTCAACCTTCAGTGCTAACAGGCTTTTAGTTTTCTGCTCATATGTAACAGTAGTTTTTGGCCTCTTTTTACAGAGGTTGTTGAGGGCAGAGAATTGTGCCTAACAGGGCAATTTGGATAAGGGTACGTGCCTAGTATGACTAAGATTCTAATCCTGCAACAGACAGGCAAGCCCCTTTGCTTGTGCAGGGCCCCAGCAACGCCATGATTTTGATTGTTGAAACCAAAAACAGCTCCACAGGGGAAGGGAGGGGGGATGTGTGTCTGCCCACATGAACTCCCTTACAGATATCAAACTGTTTTTGGCATTTCAGTTAATAAACATTTGAATCCTCTCCTGAAAACTTGAAGGCAGCACTAGAGCTGGCTGAAATTTCCCAGATATCAAGATAGATGAAAAGAAGATATGGAAAATTTGGCAGAAATAAAGGATAACCACAAACATTTTCAAATAAATTCAGAGTGGAGCTCAGAGAAAGAGGTGGGCACATTTTTTAACATCATAATATTAATGAGATGTCAATATTTTTCAAGGTTTCATAAGATCAATAAGTTCTTGAAATACCTCAATGAGCTCCAATTAGTACATTAACTCATTAAACCAGATGGCCTCCCAAAATCTGTCACATGTTAAGGTCTAAATCTGACAAATGCATGTGCATGCAGAGGGCGAAAAAGGTGTCAACCAGCCAAAATCAAGCACATAAACAGCAATGCACAAATGGTCCACAAGGCTGCCTGATTTTCAGGAAGGGAAACAGTCAAAACTCCAGCAAACACATATTGTAGCTATCCAGATCAGCGTACCCGGCTCTCAATGCAGACAGCATGTTCCCTCTGCAGAAAAGAGCATCAAGATAGGGGCCCTGTGTGTAAGACCTGCTATAAAACAGCTGAACTACTCTTGTAACTGTCATGACTTATGGCATAAGTGGCTATCCACTGCTGCGCATAGAGTCTGCCATAATGCCAGGATTCAAGCACAGATTATACTGAAATCCTGGCCCCACTGAAATTAATGGGATTTTTATATAGTATTGGACTACTTGCGATTGTGCAGGAAGGTATGTCAATTCCATCTTTTGTGCTGTGCTATCATATGGCAAAGGGGCTGTAAAAGGAAAGCAAAGAAATTATACCAGTAACATAGTGCTAACTCAGACCTAGATGGGGCTACTGTAAGGTGGGTGCATAACTGGCTGGAAAACTGTTCTCAGAGGGTATGTCTACACTTGCCCCCTCCTTCGAAGTAGGGAGGCAAATGAAGCATACCAAAGTTGCAAATCAAGCCTGGGATTTAAATATCCCGCGCTTGATTTGCATGTTCCCGACCGGTTGCCATTTTAGAAATTCACTAGCCCGGAGTAACTGCCCACGTCTACACATGGCTATGAAACAGGATTCCGGTTTAAAGCCCCTAATTCGAATTAGCTGGTAAACCTCATTGCAGGAGGAATACCAGCTAATTCAAGTTAGGCTTTAATCGGACTCCGTTCACTGCCGCTGTAGACGCGGGCAGTTACTCCGGCTAGTGAATTTCTAAAATGGCGATCGTTGAACATGCAAATCAAGCGCAGGATATTTAAATTCCGGGCTTGATTTGCAACTTCCGTATGCTTCATTTGCCTCCCTACTTCAAAGTAGGGGGCAAGTGTAGACATACCCAGAGAGTAGTTATTAATGGTTCAGAGTCATGCTGGAAGGGCATAAGAAGTGGAGTTTTGCGGGGGTCTGTTTTGGGACCAGTTCTGTTCAATATCTTCATCAATGATTTAGATATTGGCATAGAGAGTACGCTTATTAAGTATGCAGATGATACCAAGCTGGGAGGAGTTGCAAGTGCTTTGGAGGATAGTGTCATTATTCAAAATGATTTGGACAAACTGGAGAAATGGTCTGAGGTAAATAGGATGAAGTTTAATAAAGACAAATGCGAAGTATTCCACTTGGGAAGGGACAATCAGTTTCATACATACAGAATGGAAGCGACTGCTTAGGAAGGAATACTGCAGAAAGTGATCTAGGGGTCATAGAGGACCACAAGCTAAATATGAGTCAACAGTGTGACACTGTTGCAAAAAAAAAGGCAAACATGATTCTGGGATGCATTAACAGGAGTACTGTGAGCAAGACATGATTAGGCCTCACTTGGAGTATTGTGTCCAGTTCTGGGCACCACCATTTCAACAGAGATGTGGAGAAATTGGAGAAGAGCAACAAAAATGATTAACGGTCTAGAAAACATGACCTATTAGGGAAGACTGAAAGAATTGGGCTTGTTTAGCTTAGAAAAGAGAAGACTGAGAGGGGACATTATAGCAGTTTTCAGGTATCTAAAAGGGTGTCACAAGGAGGAGGGAGAAAAATTGTTCTCCTTGGCCTCTGAGGATAGGACAAGACGCAGTGGGCTTAAACTGCAGCAAGGGAGGTTTAGGATGGACATTAGGAAAAACTTCCTAACTGTCAGGGCAGTTAAACACTGGAATAAATTGCCTAGGGAGGTTGTGGAATCTCCATCCCTGGAGATATTCAAGAGCAGGTTAGATAGGCCTCTGTCAGGGATGATCTAGTAGGTGCTTGGTCCTGCTGGGAGGGCAGGGGACTGGATTTGATGACCTCTCGAGGTCCCTTCCAGTTCTAGTATTCTATGAGTGTACCCACAACCTACAGCAAATAATGCCCTTCTCCATCTCCCTCCATAAAACCTTGGTGCAGTTTAGGGGCTATTTTAAAGTATTTTGTCCAGTTACACCAAAGGTATTTAGCCTCTTAACTTCCAATGAAAGATAGAAGCCTACATACCTTTAAGGATTTGGGTCTCAGTACTGGAATTCATAGTCCTAGGACTTCACTTCTTCTGGCATTCGCCACCTCTTTTCTGCATACCACTGACAATGTTACTAGAGAAGAAGGCTGGGGAACTCTCTGCCACTGAAGATCAGACTAAATTCAAGTTTTACCAGCTGGAATATGTGGGCAGTGTGTGTTGAAAAATTAGCCTATTTCTGTCAGCTTCTTCTCAATAAAGCAATCCAGGAGATAGCCTCACACCATTTCTACTCTTGTATTCAACATCTTTAAGGAAATAACTCATCTTAAGGAGAGGTTTAAGAGCTATACAGTGCTTCTGAGACAACACTCATTATGTTAATCCAGGTAATTTGTGGATACTAGAGTGCTGGTCCTATTAGAAATGCTTAAACAACCTACAGGCCCAGACAAAATGTGAATCCATAAAGCCGAAAGGATTTAAAGTGACTCAGATTCGTGCCTCCATAACCTAATTGAATTTCAATTAGTATCATTTACTTTGCATTTAGATGCAAATACCATTTAGTTCCATTTCAATATGGAAGTGCTTTTCTATGGGTGGGCCTATACTGCACCGTAACTCAAAATCAGATACACAATTTGCATAGCTCAAATTGTGTATCTTATTTCAATGCTATTTCAAAATAGCTTATTTTGTCATATGGCACCATCTACACAGCACCAAATTTCAAAATAAAGTGCTATTCCAAAATGTCCCTTACTCCTCCTAGAATCAGGTTTACAGGGACCTCGGAATAGCAAGCCCGAAATAATGGGCTTGCTGTGAAGATGCCGGATAGCTATTTCGGGATACTCCTGTATCCAAAATAGCGTTGCAGTGTAGACATAGCCTAACAATGCATGTGTCTGAGAGACCAGTGCTTTAAATTAGGCTAAAGTAAAATTTCAGATCCACTGAAATACAATAAAAGTGTGCACTTACGTGCAGCACAAGTTGATGTTAGAGGAAATGAAATGTGCCTTTAAGTGGCTTTTTCTGGACAAATGCTATCTACCACAGATAGGATTTTGCACTATCATCATTCTATAACCCCCATTTTCCATTGGAGGCTTCCTTTAACCTGACAATGAACAAAGCAGGCTTTCATCTAAGTCACACTTGGATATAGTGAGGGAAAAGGAACAATAAATCTTTGAGGCTCCATTTAGGAATACGTTTCTTTATTTCTAAAGCAAAGGCACCCAAGATGTGATTCTTTAGTTTGAAAACCATTTTTAAAAGCTCAAACCTATTGTGTAAAAGTGGTTTTTTGGGGGGGGGGAGGGCGAGGGGACAGGACGGACATGCCTAGCATTCATTCAGGAGCTGTTGATGTAGAAATTTGATTAGACAGATCACAAAAGGTTTAGCAATTCTCTATCTTTTGGGGTCAGATTAGGGAGCCATGACTCATGCTGTTGAGTGCTTGTATGACTCAGGAATCCACCATTATATGGCTTGTTATCAAATGGCTGTAAAATTATTAAGACTCTGATTCCAGCAGGGGATTTGAGACCAATTTAAAACCTTAATACCTTGCTGAATCAGGGTTTAAATGTGTATTTTTTGTTTAATTTCTAATCAGCTGATTTCTTGCTTCTTTGTACCATGATGGTATTGAGTATAATTATGTTTTGTATTAGAAGTTTTCTGATTTTTTTATTTAGATATTGGGAATAAATGTCCATTGAATATTCTGAAAATATTAGATCCACTCTTACTTGTTTCTTTTCTATTTTCCCTTCTGGTTGTGTAAGTGTTGTTGTGTTCATGTATGCATGTGAAATTTTTATACACATGAATAACCTTGTTGAACTTCTTGGCTCTGTCTAGACTAGGATTTAAAGGTTGATGTTACAGCACGTTAGCTATCGCTGTAATTTATACTTTTTAATATTCTAGACAAGACAGGACAAGTTGTACTTCAACACATGGTAAATTGGTTGAGTTAAAACATTGGTTGAGGGTGTTTTAGATGTGCCCGTTTTGCCTTGTCTTAACTATGTTACCACAAAGGGTTAGTTAAATTGAGCTAACTCAGACTCATTACTATCTGCAACTTAAAATTCTGGTTGTGAGGAAGCGTGAGAGATTACTTATGTTCAAAGTTACTCATACGCATCAGTAGAGTCCCATGCAGATTCAATAATTTGGATCCACATATATTCTGCAATACACAAACATGGTAAACAATACAAACACATCTGCAGAGGTGGCTATCCACAGATCTAAAGTGCATATCTGTGGATTTTCAGGGCTGTAGGCATAAGTGTTTAGAATACTGGAACTACAGTCCTTACTTATTTGCAGTTTTCAGGCCCAATTTTCCTTTGGAAAGAACATATTACACCAGTGTAGCTAGAGAATTTTGCCTGTTGCAGTTTATATAAATAACATTTTCAAAATAATGAAATATACAAGAGATGTTGAGAGTTTGTTGAAAGGTGAAAAAGGAAGTTCAGTTCTCCCCACTCCTTAAAACCAAAAGAGTTTACAAAAGAAAAATGAAAATATAAGGAGAATGTTGAGGGCTATGCTATTTGGTACAGATTGAACCTCCATGATCTGGTAGTTTCAGGATCTAACTAGTCTCAAACAAGAGAATTTGCTGGACCAGGGAGGTCAACAGTGTTCCCTCTAATCTCTAATTTCTTAGCTATGGCTACACTACAGAGCATGCTGATGTAACAATCTAGTGCTGCTAGTGCAAATGCTCTAAGCTGGTGGGGAGAAAGCTCTTTGAGGACTAAAATACTGTACCCTGTGAGCAGTGGTAGTTATGTTATTGGGAGAAGCCCTCCCACCGACATAGCGCTGTCCCCACCAATGCTTAGGTTGATGTAACATATGTCATTGGTGGGGGGTGCTTATTCATATTCCTAAGCAACATGAATTGGTATAAATTAAGCTGTAGTGTATACATACTCTTGGCCAATTTGTTCCTTAAGAACAACTAGTAAAGGTAAGTATTGGGCTAGGCTGCTGTATTGTTTGTCTGTGCATATATTGGAGGTACTCAGAGTAGACACAAACTTTTGCCATTGATTTAAATGGGAGAAGAATTTGGCACTTTTCCATTCCACCTTTTTCTTTCTTTGAGCTATGGGAAACTCAAACATAAGGCTCAGATGTCGCCTTTTTCTCTTTTGTTCTAGGTGCACAGCCTTAAGTGTTGTTTTGAGTACCAAATGGATTCAGACCCATTGAAAGCAGTTTCAACTCTGAGTGCATCATGGTTGCATACCAGATCTAAAGTTGGCCCAAAATCTCAAAGTACAAGTCATTGATTTTCAAGTGGACTGAGGCCAAAAACATGGAAAGAGTATAAATTATATATTTCATATACACTAATACTAATTCTGAGAAACTGAGCTCAATTTCTCATTCCTAAACTTTTTAAACAAACAGGCTGTGTCTACACTGGCACCCTTTTTCGGAAAAGGGATGCTAATGAGACACAGCGCAATTAAATCCGCTGGGATTTAAATATCCCCGCATTTGCATGAACATGTGCCGCTTTTTCTGGCTCGGGTTTTTCCTACTTTCAAGTAGGAATAAGAGATCTTGGAAAAGGATTTATTTTCCGCAAGATCGCGTCAGACTGGCGCTTTTCTCTGGCAAAACCCCGAGCCGGAAAAAGCGGCAGCCATGTTCATGCAAATACCGCGGGGATATTTAAATCCCCGATTTGCAATTGCGCTGTGTCTCATTAGCATCCCTTTTCCGAAAAAGGGTGCCAGTGTAGACACAGCCACATTGATTAAATTTCAGGTTGAATTTAAGCCTCAAACAAGGTGGGATTTCAATTTTCATTGATACATTTAATTTAGGTTTATACTCTTTACATTACTTCTCAACACACATTTTATTTTCCCTCTTTAATACTGGAATTAAAAAAGAGAAATGTATACATTAATTTTTCTAGCAGCTCTTTCAGGCAGTAAGAATTGCATATAATCATAGAAATGTAGAGCTGCAAGTCCATTTCCCTGTGCTGAGATAGGATCAAATATATCTAGACCAACTCTAAAAGGTGGTTGTCTAACCTGTTCTTAAAAACCTCCAATGATCACCAGTTCCATAAGGTGCCTTTGAAGCTTATTTCAGTGCTTAACTCTGCTGAAGGCTTATTAGAAAATACAAACTTTTCAAGGCAGAGAATCAATACACATCTCAGGTCCAAGTACAATGGTGTTGTGATCTAGAAGAAAAAGCACCAAGAGATCCAAACAGTGTACCCTAAGGGTACATCTACACTGCACTGTTTTTCCAGAATAAAGGCCACTGTTTTGGAAAAATAATACTAGCGTCCACACAGCAATTGTATTGTTTCAAAAGAAAATCAAAATAAGAAGGCTTTTTCCGACATTGGTAAACCTCATTCCTCGAGGAATAAGGCTTCTTTCAAAAAAGCTTTTTCTGTAAGGATATGTCTACACTACAGTGTTATTTTGAAATAGCTTATTTCGAAATAATGCGTCTACACACAAAATGCATTTCAAAATAGCATTTTGCTATTTCAAAATAGCGCGTTCACACTGAGTGGACTCTGAATTGCATTTAAGGCTGGTTGGAACCAGTTCCGGCAGGGCACCATGTCAGGACTTACTGTGTGGGGCTGCTCCCGAGGCTATCTGAGGTCTGTGCTTAAAGGGACCCCTCCCCCCCGGACAGCCAGTTCTTAGGTTTCCCTGCTTGCTTGTCTACCTCGATGAGGGACAGCAAAGCATTTTGTCTCTGCGTGCTCTGGTTGCCCTCACTCGGGATACCACAGCACTCTGCAACATGGAGCCAGAACTCCCCCTGGGCACTGTGGTGCTTCTCGTGGACGCGTTGCTGTGAGTCTGGCTGCACTTTCTGCAGGCTGCCATTTGGGAGGTCCATTGGGGGGCTGTCAGTATCCAGGAGGCCCTGCGGGACAGCTTCCACCCTGAGGAGCACTAAGAGCCTCCCTGGTCTGCCCCACTGGGGGCTTGTGCCTCATTCCTCCCTCACGTCCTTTCACTTACCCCTCCCTAACCCCTCTTCCTGATGTCAAATAAAATACATGTATTTTCATGAACACAAACTCTATTTAACAAAACTGGGGGGGAGGGAATGAAACTCTGGTGAGACTGGGGAAAGGAGGTGGGAGAGCAGAGAAGAGAGGGTGGGAGAGGGGAGGGGGAAACCTGGGAGGAGGGAGCTGAAAGGGGGAAGCAAGGGGAAGAAGCGGGAGGGGAAGCTCAGGGTTGGGAGTCTCGCTGGACCAACTTGATTGTCATGCAAACCTGCTCCTGGGTTCGCATGTGGCCTTTGGTGGCCAGGCTGGCAGCTATCCTGCCACAGACGGCCGCATTCCTCCGTCTAGTGCAGAGATCATGGACGTTGGGGGCATCCCCCCCCCAAACCTGAATAAGGTCCATGATCTCCACCCTGGACCAGGAAGGCGCCCGCCTTCTCTGGGCCCTGGCAGGCTCCTGGGAGCAGGCAGACTGCTCCTTGGGAGCAGTGGAGGGCTGGCTGCCAGTAGCTTGCTGGCTCATGTTTTGGGGCCACTGGGTCAGGGGCAGTGACTGCTGGCTCTGGGCTGGCAGACATGGAGCTGGCACAGGCACTGTGGCCAGAGTCAACCCCTTTAAGGGCTCCGGGGAAGGGGGGGAGGGAGTGGAGTGTTCTTGGTTGAGGCTGGAGTGGCCACCACGGCACCCTGGGAAGGCTGGAGGCCCCCTATTTCGATATAAGTGTCTACACAGCACTTATTTCAAAATAGCTATTTTGAATTTGGCGTTATTCCTCGTAGAATGAGGTTTACCAAATTTAAAATAAGTGCTCCATTATTTCGAATTTATTTCAAAATAGCGGTTTGGCTGTGTAGACGCTAGGAAAGTTATTTCGAAATAAGGGCTGTTATTTCGAAATAACTTTGCTGTGTAGACATACCCTAAGAGGATGTGTGTGGACGCAGAATAGGGAGGGTTTTTTTGTTTTTTTCCCGAAAAAAAATATTGATTAGTCTTTGATTCAGAGATGCATATACAAAAGACAATGCAACATCAAAATACCTCCCCCTTCCAGCATCAGGGGAATAAAAGGGAGCATAAAGCCATTTTGTACCCCTCAGTTATGGGCTTTAGATGAGATAGACTAGGCAGTTGGTCCAATAAATATAATACACTGGTGTGAAAGAAGGCTCTTGCTGAAATGAAGTGTAACATGCTAATAATCTGCCCAAATGTGAAGGGTGAAAAGCCTCAATATTCCCCTTTGCCAATAGTATGATAGTATCCTGTATAGAGATTTTTTCATCAAAAAATGCAGATTTTTTCAAAAATAACTTTTGATGAAACTTTTGTTGGGAAGATTCCTGCAATCCAAGATAATGTTTCTGGTCAACACTATAGTGAGATCCTGTGACTGAGGAACCTTCTGGATCTGTCATATACATTCTCGTTCACCAAAGAACATCATTACATGTTAAGTTAAAAACTAGTTTCATACTAGTCATCAATCATTGCAAGATGCAGCCACAGACATGTATAAGGAATTACGTATCTGTACTAAAAATGTCAAAATATTTATCACCAGCAGTGGTGAAAAACAGGTTTCACCAGAAGAGATATTTGTCCATACATTTATTTAAATGTAAATTAAGTCTTGTCTCATTTCACAGGGGATCTCCTATCACCAGTCTGAACTGCCTGCAAATGCAGGATTGTTAGAATTTCAGAAAGAAAACAATGGGAACAGAAAAAAAAGTGGTGGGGAGAAAACCTGATCTTGAGGTGAATTTCAGAAGTTTGCTCTACCATATTTGGAAGGAAAAAAGACAGCTGGGCATCACTTACCTAGAGAATAAATACACAGAGAACTTGCTGCATGACAGTGGGATCGTAACCAGGTTTGGCTGAAAATGCTGGAGAGGACAAGATAAGCTTCTTTAGGCAGAAGATTAGTCTGATTATTATATTTAGAATATGGAAAGCATGATTTTGTTTTATATGGTACCATTTGTTGCCACTATTCTTACTCACTATTATTTGAGTCTCTCTGATCTTTTGTAATAAACCGAATCTTGGTTTTCACTGTAAATATCTCACAGTTCTGGGGTGTTAAGCAAAGTTAGTGACCCTAAGCTCAATCTTACATGCTGGTATGTAGTGTTTTTTGGGGGGCAAAGCAAGGTGGGTATTTCCCTTAGTTAAGGGGCTGAGCACTGCAGGGAATGCTCTGAGAACTCTTGAGGGTTGGAGTGTGCTTATTGCCCCCTGTATAGAAAGATGAAAGCCTGTAAGGTAGTGGTGATATTACTTGTGTGGCTGATGGCTTCAGGGAGCTCATCCACAGCAAGTACAGGCAAGATGGCCCCCCAGGAAATCCCACAGATGCCCTACTGGCCTCTCCATCCACACTCATCAGGACTCTATACTACTTGTTCCCCTGCAGCTCTTAAAGCTGCAGACACAAGGGAAAGGAATTATGGCAGGAAGCTTGCCCTCACAGACTCTAGCCACAGCACAGCTCACAGTGCCAGACATCTGGCCACCATGTCCCAGCCACAAGCCCCCCTGCCCATCCCAGGAAGCACTCACACGGCTCCCAGGAGCCTGCCTGGGGCCACAAGAGGTGTGCACCATCCTGGCCCTCCTCGAGGTGTGGGGCAATGAGGAGAACCTCCAGGATCTCCGCTCCAGACAGCACAATGCTGATATATATAGCTGGATGGCTGAGAGCCTGGCCACCAAGGGCCACACCAGGACACAGAAGTAGGTCCAGAGTAAAGTTAAGGAGCTCTGGCAGGCATACACTAGGGCGAGGGAACACAGTTCACGCTCCAGATCAAAACCCCATTCCTGTCCCCATTTCAAAGACCTGCACCACCCCTGGTGGTGGACTCAGGGCTGGAAACACCTGTCATCGCCCGCCCGGGGGTCCTACCCGACAAGGAGGTAGAGGAGGAGGACATGGCCAGCATGATGACCACCATCACACTGGAGCTAGTACCCCACGGCCTGGATGTGCCCCAGGCATCCTCTGAGGCTGGGGAAGGATAATCAGATGAGTGCTGGTAGTTTTCTCACACGCACAGAGTGGGGGTAGTGGGTGCTGAGGGGCTGCAGTGCGAGCATCACTCGGCCTTCTCGGCCTGGCCATTGCGCTGCAGTCTGTGCATGTGGATACACATGCAGCACCAGTCTGCGCCACGCAGTCCCAGAAGGCAGCACCGGAGCACCCCTGGGCTCCTGCTCACAGGCTCTGGGGAGGCCGCCCACACTTCTGATCTCTGGGGGGGGGGGGACTCCCTCCCCCCACCAGCCACTGCTGGAAGAAGTCTGGGGACAAAGACACACACACATACGCACACAGACTCTGGAGTGCTGCACACGGCACACAGGCATGACTGCACGCTCAAGGCAGCACCCAATCCTGGGGACAGTGCTGCAAGATGCAGGTGTGTGTGCTGCTCACACCCCCACACACACCCTTAGCCCTTCTCTTCCCGTGGGATGCCACCAGTGTGGGAGCCAGCGTGTGTGTGGCACCAATGGAAGCCCAGGCAGCTCGAGGACCCACTCCTGCCCTTTGGATCACAATGTGGCTGGCCATTTCCCATGCCTGCTTGTTCATGGGACGTGACGGGGGAGGAGCGGGAAGCATGGTCCCCTGGGGGCGTCTGGGCCCCTGTAAAACAGGGACCCCTGTCCAGGCCACACACGGCCTTGCTCCTGGGACATCACCTTCCTCTGAACCAGGAACTGTTCCTCTCAGCTCATAGATGAGGGCAAGGCCTCAGGGACAGTGTCTCCAGGGATGACTGACCATCTCTCTTAATTGCCCCTAGCCAGATCAGCCATGACTGTGGGGCGATCGACCCCGGGGAAGCTGCAGGTGCCAGAGGGTCCAGGAGGACCTCATGAGGGAGCACGTCTCCATCCCCAGGGACATGCAGGAGACGCTGGCCCAAAAGGACCAGGACAATGTGCAGTGGCGGGGAGAGGCATGGACTGAGCTGCTGCAGCAAGGATGCAACATGTGTGCGACCATCCAGGCTCTCCTGACCTATCTGGCCCTAGTCCCAGCTCCTGCTCCTGCTCCTGCTCCTGCTCCTGCTCCCATGCCAGTCCCTGCTCCCCTTCCCATTCCTGACCCCTCTGCAGCCCTGCTCCCCTTCCCATCCCCACCCCCACTTATCTCTCTAGCCTACCTAGACCTCCCCCCCCATCCCAAGGTTGCCAAGGTCCCCACACACAAGGCAGAGGAAACACCCAAGCCATGCGTCACTCTCAGCCCTAGGCCTGAGCCTCTCCTCCCCCATCCAAGTTTCTCAGCCCCCTCCTTCCCAGTTACTTCTACCCCAAATAAATCGCCACACAGTTCTGTTTTTATGTCTGCAGGGAAGAGGGGTGGAGGGGGGGAATGGAGGGGGTGTTGTAGGAAAGGCAGAGAGGGGCAAGGCACCGGCCCTTAGCGGGGAGCCCCTGGGGAGAGTGTCACAGGGGTCCTTAAGAAAAACTCTCCCTCAGGGAGACGTGAAACGAGGTTTACCGGAGAGGTCGACAAAGGCTTCCTTTGCCGACCGCGCCGCAGCTAGACTTCTGCACAGTGCCGGATCAGCTGATCGTCAGCACAGCACAGCAGCTATTTTTATTTTAATGAAGCGGGGATTATTTAAATCCCCGCTTCTTTGACTATGACTATGCCGAATAAACTATTTTACATGGCTCCGTCGACGGAGCCATGTAGTCTAGACGTACCCTAGAAAGGCAAGGTAAGGACAAGTTGAGCAAGGCTTTGCAGAACATAGTTGGAATGAGAAAAATGTTCTTAAAGCTAAAAGATTTAGTCCTACAACAACATTTGATGATCTCTGGAAGAATAAAACCAAATACTAGACCTCAAATATTTTTCTTAAAAAATCTATACTTACATAAAAATGATGATGAAGTTAACAAATAGTCTGTTCAGTGCTCTCAGGAACAAGTAACTCTCACTGCAGGAAAAAAGAGTCAAGAAAAAATGCAAAAATGTACAGTTTTATGAACAGCAGATTATTGTCATTCATAGTGTTACTTTAGATTGTTGAACAATAAACCCATTCTAAAACTGTCCACTTCTGTGGGAGAGTTCTATACAATTAAATGATAAAACCAAGTATATTTGAATTCTATAGAAATTACTCAAAGAAAATGTAGACTCTATACAGAATATGCTATATTAGATGCTATATTTGATTAATAGAGAATTATATGACTGCTATAGGACAATTAACATAAAAAGCTTGCTATCAGGCCAAATTCTGTCCATGGTGACTCCAGAATTATGCGAACTAGTCTAATAATTAATTTCACTAGCTTTTGTTAATGAACAGATTGACTAAGGCTCTTAGTCAGCTGAACAATTTATGCAGTTAAGTACCTTGCAGAGTTAAGGTTTTTACGGAGCACATCCCTCTTTTACAAGGTGGAAGGGTTTAAGTTATTCACCATGCAAGTTCTGCTGAGAGTAAATAAGTTATTCACCATGCAACTTATTCACCATGCAAGTTCTGCTGAGAGTAAATAAGTTATTCACCATGCAAGTTATTCACCATGCAAGTTCTGCTGAGAGTAAATAATGAAGTAGCAAATGCCCCAATAACTGAAAACACAGTGAATATTCCAAATTATATTTTGTAATCTGTATGTCCATAGATATTCTCTACATTATGTAGTTTGGTGCATAAGTGAGGCAATAAAAACGTCAGATGACTTGAGTAAGATATGCACTTTGATGGATAAATTCCAGAAACTCTTCAAATACTTCAGAAAACTATGATAAATTGATGCATGAACCAATACTTTACAATTTGTGTTAAGTTCCAAACTTTAGTGCCTACATTAGAGTAAAATTCTTGCATAATTGAAGTAATCCATTTCAGCATATTTAGTGCACCATTGAAACAATAGTTCCAAAATTTGAAAAGAAGGACTTTTCAAGATCTTCTTAGCTTTTGAATGAGTTACATGCTAAGTGACTTCATGCTATGTTATTCTGTTATATAAACTTGATGTCTTGAAGGAAATCTTTTAAGGAAAAGTCACCCCACATAACAAAAGCTAAATATCAAAGCTGAGTATTTTTGAAAACCCTATTCACTAGTGTTAGTAATTGTTCTTATCCTGTCAGGGGATAGGCACCACATCACAATAAAATACTGCAACCTTTCAGCTTCCTTTGAGCTGGTCATGAATACTACAGAAAAAAATAAGATTAACACCTGAAACAAATTGCTGAATGCAAACATAGAAGACAGTACTAACTAAAAATCTGAAAAATGATGAATGTACATTTCTTTGGCAGAAAGGCCTATAATGACCTTTTGTTAAATGGTAACATTTCTAACAGATTAGTTATCTTTTAGATTTAGTGCAAAGTGTTGTTTCAAGAAGTAGTAGAAAGGCCTAACCCAGCCTGGCAGCCTAGTGTTAGTGAGATGTACTGTCATACAGAAAGCCAAGTTTGGATCCTTCTATTGTAATTTCACTGGGACTGGCAGTGAAGGGGAGCATACCTTAAGCCAATATGATCAGACCAAGGAAGAAAAGGCCAGAAAGAAAGGTGTTAGAGGGCACTTCCTTTCTGGAGGGCTTATTATGAAATAGATCTCTGTAAAGGCACTCTGAGGGATGAATCAAGCCGGGTCCTGACCTTTTGCACCACTTGAATAAATTGAGTGTTTCAGCTAGTTCTATTAGTCATTTTCCCCTTCCTATCATTGTTTCTATCTTGCCAAAGGTCAATTTGAGATCACTGTTCTTCATCCAAGAGCTGGTCAGGCACATTGGCATCCAGGTGATGGTTTTGTTTGCACCTGGGAACAAGATACACGGCTGGATGTCATCAGATAGTGGCAGGGTACAGGAAGTCTCATTAGCTCTCCAAATGAAGAGAAACTGGATAGAGCCATGTGAGGAAGAGATATTAGAGATGAGTCATTGTAGTGTTCCTCTGTCTACTCCAGCAGTGTCATGCAAGTGGATTTTTAGTGCTGAAGCTAAAAATCGAAAGGAAAAATGGTAGAGACAGAGTTTAGGGCAGAGGTGGGCAAACGATGGGTCGTGGCCCAAAAGGTGAGCCCCAACACTGTCTCAGGTGGTCTGCCAGCACAACTGCATTCTCTAGTTGAGCACGTATTGCATCCTTAATGCCATGTGATTTGGGTAATCCAAGTAAAAGCTATATAAATGGATTGTATGTTAGACAATCTAGAGTAAACTTTATTTTAAAAAACAAGCTGCAATGTCAAGTTTAATTTTCACAAGCACAATGGTGCATTTCACTATAAGGTAACCTAGCAACATAGACAGTCTACCATTTACAACTGTAAAAAGTGTCAAGAAGTGTTTCTGTCTGACATGTATTTATTTATTTTTTGAAAATGAGAAGAGTCCATTGCTAGAGAAGTCTTAGATCATCTACAACTACATGAAATAAAAAAATAAAGAAAATATGATGTACTTGAATTCTTTAAAATTTTGTTAGCATTGTGTTGCCTATTTAATTTTATGCACAGCACATTTATACATTTTGTTTTCTGTCTGAACTCCACATTTGCTCTCAACATTTTAAAAAAGTCTGGTTTTACTGAAGCTGTTTGAAATCAAAGATCTTTGAGTGCATATCACTGGGGATTTCTCTCATTACAACTGTTTACATTAAAAATGAAAAGGAATGCACCATTGTTTATAGTTCATGTAAGCAACAATTTAAATTAATAATGTTCCTCAAGCAGTATTAATATTAGGCCATGGTGCCTACTGCAGCTCCATAAAGATGGCTTGAAGGGAATAAAAGTCTGTAAACCCTGGTATAGGGGTCTAGTATCAGACTTAGAAGATGGGGTTTAATACCCTGCTCTATCCACAATTCTGTGTGTGACCTTCGGCAAATCATTGAGTCTGCTTGTGTCTCAGCTATTCCTCCGTAATACAGGGAGTGTCATGAGGATTACATTAAAATTAAATAAATTAAAGGGAGCTTGTGAGTACTTAGATACTATGGTAATGGGGGCTACATAAGCTAGATGAGTAAGACTTTGCAGTCAGTTATGTCAAAAGCTGCAAAGGAATAGGATGAGTATTGAGATGGAGCCAGATTCTCAGCCCCCATTAAATCTGCTTTGTGATTCTGCCAGCTACTCTAGAGGGTGGAGCTTTTTCAGCCTCAGGATCCCTAATAGAGCTCCTTGAAAACCTTCCAAGGAAACTTTTTTTTTTTTCTTCCCAGAAAATGCCAATTTGTCAAAACCAAAGTGTTTCACAAAACCTACTGGTTTGGAGGAACTTCTAAGAAAACACAGGCAGAATTCCAGCAGACAGGGTTCTGATGGGGAGCCAGTAGCCTGAGAACCGTGGCTGAGCTAGGCGCCTCAGAAGTTGGCTTGTAGGATCAATTTCCTTTTGAAATTTTCTGAAGGAGTTTTATTTGCATATTTCCTTCCACAGGAAATTTTAAAATTTCTACTTTGTTTCCAAAACAGAAATTTCTCTGTTTGAACTTCAGAATATTCCATGAAATTTGAACTTCAGAATATTCCATGGAATGGAGCACTTTTCTGGGATGAGGGAAGTGTCAGAAAGGAAGGTAGCTAAATGGGGGAAGGGTGCTTGATTAAGATAATGAGACAGTATTGATGTCAACATCATAGCACCAGACAACAGAAAATACCAGTGGACTTCACACTTTGTTGAACCTGACATTTGTAATAATCCTGTTCCCCTGTGTAGAAAGAGGATAGGAAAGTACTAATGGTTCACATCCAAATGCCAGTTAGGCACCCTAAGTACGGTTACACTGTGGGTTTTTTTTCAAAGGTATGCAAATTGTGATCTCATTTGCATATCTTTTTCTGGTTTTTTTCTAGAAGAGGATTTTCCAACATTTGGCCCATCTAAACGGAGCCAAATGTCAGAAAAAAACCCTCTTTTGGAAACCCCCCTTATTCCTTGTAAAACGTGTAGCCGTATTCCAAGGGAAGAAGGTCTTATGTGAAGAAAAGGAATCTATGTCAGGATGGTAGAATTCTCCCCTTGTCCCATTACAAGCTATTTATTGTTGATTTATTTGGGCAGGTCTGGCTCCTCAGGTTGCACCCTGGATATCAAGAAGGTGGGAAGAGCCCTATAGTAGAGAGTCAGCTAGCATCTGGCACAGATGGATCCTGAGGTAAAGGACCTAGTGGTAGGCAAAAGGACTTAAGCTGCAATTAAGGAATGTTGATTTACAATAACCTTTCTTAACATGTAAAACTAAAATTTCAGGAGGGGAGGGTTGTTTTGTTTGTTTGTTTGTTTGTCACCTACTATACTAACATGTATCTTTTGGATGAAATGTTCTTCCTTCCTGCCCTACAACCAATTACAATCCCCATTTTCAAAGGGAGTGAATAGGGTAGTTAGTATTCAATAAAAGACCGAATATCACTATGTAGAAAAATGAGAATGGGAAGGAGGGAGCATATACATTAAAAAATAAACACCAAACAGATAATGGCTTTTAGTGAGCAGGAAGAGATGGGGGTACATGGGAAGAGCTAAGGAAACTCAGAATTTGATAAAACATTTCCTAAGTGGCCATTAAAAACATATTCAGTTGATTTGGAACTATCTAGCGAGGCACACTTCGTCTATTTCACGGCACAACATTATTTTTGTTGTTACCCTCATTCTCTCCCATTGTTAGTTTTGGAATTGGTTTTTAGTTTCCTGATAGATAATTTGATTGTAAGTGACTTAGGTCACTGTTACATCTTTCACTTATACAATACTAAGCACATTGGGGATTCAGTCCCAATTGTATTCTTTTATTTGTTTACATTATGGTGGCACCCCAAAGACAAATGCATCTCTTGTTAAAATAATCATTCTTCCAAACTGTGACAGCTTTGAGCTTTTGCACTGGAAAAAAGAAAGGTGGGAAAGAGAATGAAAAGAAGTTTAACGCAAAAAGAAACAGAAATTAATGAATTACTTCAATACAGCAGAGCCTAATGTTGGTTCAATAAGGATGCAAACATTCAGGTCTCTCATAAAAAGTAAGCCAAGCAAATACTATTCATTAAAATCAAACAAAAACAAACAATTTCTAAGACTTTGTTCTCTTAAATTCTGTCAGTGGAGCAGGTTGTTCTAGAGTTTAAACGGTGATGTTATCTATCACTTAACTTTTAGAACATAGGGTAGATACAGTGGACCAGATTCTGATCTCAGTTACTCAGTGGAAATCCACAGTAACTCATCTGAATTCAATAGCGTTATTCTGACTTTACATTTGGGAAAGTGAGTTCAGGATCTGGTCTTCTACTTTCTCTGATTTTGAATGATATCATTCCACCTTCATCTGCTATTAGGAAGGTTAAATAAAAATGACACCATGCAGTGTGAAAATATGTTTCTCCCACATTTTTTCTTTGACAGATGTTGAGGAACTATTTGAACTTAGGTCATTGTGAAAGATGAGAAAATTATTTATGCAACTGTGCATTAATCATAGGCACACTGCTGATTTACTCCCTCAAATTCCAGTAAATCCCCTGTTATTTGGCTGATTACTCACCAGCACTACCACTTTCTTGGTGCCACTCCAATCCTGTATTATATTTCTCTTCAGGTCCTAGCTACTAATTCTCAACATGTACTACTTTGATTATATGCTATTGTCAGAATGTCTCTTGGGACTAGAAAAAAATGCTATCGATACTTAAGATACCAGTTGAACTTTAACTGAGACTGGCTGCTGAAGATCGTGTTTAATATTTCTTTTGCAAGAGTAAGGCACAACGTAGGCATATGCGGGTGGAAATTTTCAGCTAGGGAAAACAAAGGGTAAACAGTTTCTAAGGCTCAACATAAGAAATTGGAAGGAAGTGAGTTTGAAATTCTGAGAGGCCTTGTTTGCATAAATTGTCATTTCAAGCTTGTCCATAAATTTTTGCAATATTGGGGCTAAAATACACAATGTTGGTCTCATTGTCTATCACTGAACTGACACCACTCAGTCATTGATGCAAGTCAAATTAAGAACCTAGACATGGCAGAATCTAGGCATTTGTATCAATCCTGGATGACAGGAAAGACAATATGCAACACAACAGCCTGTGCCTAGATCAGGAATGGTAGCCATGACAATCAGACACAATAAACTTCCATGACAGGGTGTGTCTAAAACTACATGGCTCCGTCGCCGGGATTTGAATTTCCCACGCTTCGTTTGCATAATGGCGGCCTCTGCTTTTTTTCCAAACGGGACCTTTTCGGAAAAAAAACCCAGCAGTTTAGATGGGGCATTTTTGAAAGAAATGCCCTATTTTGAAAGATCCTGTACTCCTCATTTTTTGAAGTCTAAAAATTTTTTGGAGTCTAAACTGCCGGGTTTTGGGGGGGGGGGGTTCCAAAAAAGCAGCGACTGCCATTATGCAAATGAAGAGTGGGAAATTCAAATCCCAGCTTCATTTGCAATATTGACGTGCCTAATTTACATACCTTTACTGAAAAAGGGATGTAGTCTAGAAACAGCTCTGGTGTGTGGCTCTGTTTCTCAGGACTCCATTTTATCCCAGTGCAGAAAAGAAAAGCATTTTGAAATCTCAAAAAATTGCACAGGGTAGGAAAACTGTTTTCTACCTAGCTCTAGTCAATTGTTAATGCAGAAGTTTTCCTTAACAGCAAGTCTCAGAATTTAAAACACACACATACACACACAGAGTAGCTGAGTGAGGTGAAGGGGATATTCAGAAAGGTATGTACCGAGTACACTGGCAAACCAATATCTGAATCAGCATCCAGAGTCTGACACCTCTGATCTAAAAATTCTGTGTTGGTCAGAACTGGCTCTCGACAGAAAGAAGAAATTCTCTCTTTATTAGTCTCTTATATACACACGCTGCAATTGAAAGTTGGGAAAGATGATATTCCTTGCCCACTTTTAAGATCTGAACCAAAGATGCCTAAGCCATGCAAAATAAATAAGGAATTGGGAACGAGTTACCTGACAAAGAGGAAAGGCACACAATGAAACAGCAAAATCACTCGCTGGCATCATCCGCTGTGGTGTCCCTCATTTTGCAATACATGCTGTTAGAAAGAAGGTTTCCAGACATGCTACAGAAGTACTGGGGACTGGGAGAGGGCTCACATGCCTCATACAGAACTGACATTGATATGGTAAGGAGACGGATAGAAGTTATGAAGTCAAGAGTGCAAAATATTCACTGTGAAAGCACATGACATTTACACTTTTCTGAATCTGCAGATCTCCTGCATAAAATAACATTTGGCAAACTTGTATTTTCCTATAAAAATTCATGAAGGAGAAAAAAAGCTTTTCCTCCATCTGGTGCCCTGTACAAATTTTGCTACAGTTTTTTGTCAGTGTTTAGCTGGCTGTTTTAGGAATGGTCATGTGGTTTAAATCAAGTGGCATTGGCTGTGCTGCTGACTAACTTATTGCTAGAGGTTGGCAGAGCTTTGTTTCAAACTTTTTTCAGCAAAATATTGGCTCCCCACCAGCAATTCCAAATGCAAATAATGGAAATATTTTTCAACCTTTTCCAATTTTCCATTTTTTGAACTCAACCCCCAAACTTTCTTTTTCTATTATTTGTTCCCATTTTCCCACCTTTTCCCCCTCCCCTTAGAGGCGAATATAGAGGGAAAAAGGCAGAAAAGTGTGTGTGTGGGGGGGGAGAGATAGAAAGCAGGAAATACCAAAATCTGAAACAAATTCAGTTTTGATTATGAAAATGGAAAGAATTCTGTTGTATTGAATTGTTTCTTCTATCATACACAATTTTTGGTTAACATTTTCAAGAAAATAGTTTTGTTCAAAATTATCCCCAAAACTTACAAAGCGTTTTTCAACCATCACTGTTCATTATGTTATAGTCTGTTAAGGTGCTCAGCAGAAACCATTTTCACTCCCTCTGAAGGAGAGAATCTAGTTAAACAGCTTTCTGTGAAAAGTGCCTGTACTGTTCTTCCATGTTTTCCTTTTGGAGATTGATTCATTGATTGTTAGAATTTGATGATGATTGTATTTGTTGTCCCAAAGTCCCACTGATTTGAATTCCTATTCTATTGCTTCTGTGGCCCTTTAATACTCCCACCTTAATTATATGACAGAGGTTTGGCCACTGCCTTTTTTAATTCTCTCATTAGCCTGAAGGGAATGACAAGAATTTATTACCTTAGCTTAATCCCTCTAATTGTTATCTTCCCTTTTTGGATAATATGCATTTTATTGTGTGAAATACAAGTCTGATTCAGTCATGCTTATGTTAACTACAGTAGGATCCTGCTTGAGGACTAGCCTGGGGTTGTAATGGTTTTGCAACTCCAGATATTTTGTGTCTGTAATTGTGCATGTATATTCCGGTGAAACTTTGCCTGCTGTTTTGATCTGGCTATTACTATTGTGTGCTGGGGAGTCATGCTGCTGTGTCCTGCTTCCCTGCCCTGCCTAAATTCCTTTGTGCCAGTCCTGCAGCCCTTTTGTTTTCTGCCATACTAACAAAAACATTGGCATCTGATTTACCGGTGCTCATTTGTTGCCTTAAAGAGGTCTGGGAAATGCAGTTCACCTTCTAATCAGAACTAAAGCTGAGCAAAGATAGCAAAAGAATTTCCAATAGGATTCATTCAAATTTAAGTGATTTTGCTTTAGATGTACATGGATGGCATCTGTATTCACTTTCTATGAACATTTGTCAGAGAGCTTTACTTGCATGAATGCCCAAGTAAAGCTCATAGTATACCTTTAAATTGCAGAAGTGGTATTTTGTACTACTATATTATGTGTATTATAGTAGCAGACTACAGATGCAAAGAATTTGATCTATTTTATGTAAGATGAAACATGTCTTTCAGAGCAAAAAGAGTAAATTTCCCCAGTTCTCTTCTGTCAGTCCCCCAAAAAGTTCTCTAATCCTGACACAGAAACACTCAAATGCAACAAAGAACTGATTGCATCCTTTGCAGTTACAACTGTGCACATACAACCAATCAACCATAAAAACAAAACCCTTCACATAAGTGGGTGAATGAAGTAGGTGCAAATAAATTTAAATTCCACTCCCAATGAGCAAAGCTTCCATTTTTCTCAGAATGATTCCTTGGCCTAAGCTAGTGCCACTGAAAGAGAAGTTTAGAAAATCCCAAACCTTTCTCTATGTGCTACCTACCTCTCTAAACTCCTGCCTCTCACCAGTGCTTTTTGTTTATAAGATTAATGCTCAATACAGAAAAAACAGAAGAAAAAAATGCCACCTAAATCACGTGATCCCTCACAGCTAATCGACACAGCAAACTGTAAATATGCTGAGATAGGAGCTGAGTGGCACATGAGCTTTTTGTGGTTCCTTCCCACACAGGATAATTTTACTTTAAATTAAGAAAAACACAAGCAAGAGCTTGCAGACACTCCCAAAATTGCTCTGTTCATTAAGAAAATTAAAAGTGGAAGAGGTAGACTTTCTAGTCTGGAGCTTTCTAGCTCAAATGAAGATGGATATTGAGTCAATTGTGGTTTCTAATGAATATGAAAGGATGCAAATAATAAATTAGCAAGTCAAATTATTGTTTACAATTAAAATTATCAGAAGTAGAAGCCAACATTTAGACACTTCAGGGTGCAAACAAAAAATCACTTGTGGATTAATTTTAGGTTCCTACTTTTTTGAAAATGTTGGCCTCCAGTACTTTGATGCAGACTAGAAAACTTGAGCAACAAGATCAACATTTTCAAATGTTTTCTCTGCCTGTGTGAGTGGGTGGGGGCTGACTTGTGCAAACAAACAACAGGAACACAAATACACGTGAGAAAGTGCAAATCCCTCATTTGTGTATATGCATCAGATGTTCCATGTGTACGCTGTGGGTATCCACAACATATATACACCAATGCTTGCTCATAAACTTTTGAAAAATTGGGCCAAACAATGCAGTTAACTTTTGGCAAAGACTGAGATATAGATGTGACAAACCTAGTAGCAGCTCCTCTGAGGCGATGTCTACACAGCAGTGTTATTTCGGAATATAGTCCTTGTCTACCCAGCAAGCAGTTATTTCAACATATAATAATGTCAAAATAATGTCCAGCTGGAGGACTTCTTACTCCAACTCCTGTAACTCTTATTTTATGAGGAGTAAGGGAAGTTGGAGTAAGAGTGCTCTAACTTGGACTTCCTACTGTGTAGACAGCGCCAAAAGCCGAAATAAGCTATTTCGACTTAAGCTACGCAATTGACGTAGCTCAAGTTGCATAGCTGATTTTGGCTTTAGCCCTACTGTGCAGATGTTCCTTTACTGACTGCTAGAGAACATTCACTTATAGAAACAGAAATCTCTGCTGCAGAGTTTTATTAAACTTTATTTCCTTCATTATAGTTTAATAAAAACATACTAGCAAGATTATCAACAATGTGAGTAACAAATAGTAGACAATGCCCCATAGTAGACAAAGTCAATAGACTTTTCCAAGAATGTTTATACTTGGGCACAAATAGGGTGGGAAAATGTAACTGAGCAACCAAAAATGGCCAGGGAGGTTGTTCAAACTAAGCTGTACTTGGTAGACATTTTGTGGTTCATCATTGCTTGTGATACAGCTTGGCTGTTCTCATTAGTAGTTCCACTAAGTTAGAGTTGTCAACAAATAAACAATTTTTCCTTGACAAATGAGTTAACAGCTTTTTCTAATCATATTGTGGTCAGATTTTACCTATTCCCACAATATTCACAAATAAAAAGGATCTTTCATTCATATTTTATTTCCCTTTTTAGTCATCTCAGTCTTGACATTACTCCAGCTACTGGAATAGGGGTGGGGGAGGAGCAAGGGAAAGAATGAAGCAAAGGCTCTTTCTTTGACAGAGAAATTGAGTCCATCAATTTGTAAATACATACAGGATCTGCACTTCCTAATCATTTTAATGCTGGTATTGTGTTTCAGTTCACTAGAATAAATCAGGAAGAAAGAGAGGGAGAGAGAGACTGCTCCAGGTTACAGTACAAACAGACAGCAATGCAGAGGCCTAACCACTTTGCATCTCAGCTGGAGCCAGGCTGATTGCTGAAACCATTAGAGTTGCAGCCCTGGCAACAGGCTGCTCTTCAGCCTCCAGGCCACCATAAAACAGGAGCTCCTTATTTTCCACAAGAAAAGGCCAGTGTCTCTAAAGCAAGCACTTTACCACATGGTTCTTTTGGTGGAGAAAGAAGAGCAGACACTGTACCTCAGCAAATTTAAATTAACTGATTTATTTTTCAGTGCTAATATATTCCTTCCCTATTAGTTAAGTATCTGATCTATCCTCCGCCACACACAATTCTGCCCTCCATAGAGATATTAAATATTTTGCCAATCTGTGTTTTCACTTTATAAAAATGTAAGCTCAGTATATAGTACATATAGAAAGTGTTCTTGTACTGTCACCACCACGACACGATATTTTCCTGTGATTTGCAGAATTAGCCTGTTAGACGTGCATGTCTGAAAAATATTCATACCGCCTTCTAGCTCTTTCATTGTGCTTTTCAGCCATAAATCACAAAGCATTTTATGAAGGAGATACATTGTTCAGGACATGAATTGTCTCTTTTCTACATTGGCACAGTGTAAAGCATAATTAGACTCCAGTCCTAATGGATTGTTACCCTATTAAGCAACATTATTATTAGAGAGTTTGTGTGCCTGTCTGCGAGTCTGTTTGTTGAAGTACTGCTCCTGAACTGTAAGAGCTAAAGCCATCAATGCAGCTTCCTGTTACCCTAACTTAAAGCAAGGTTAGGGTTTGGTTGTACCAGGAAAATAGGAAGTGCCTAGAAGAAAATGTTTTCCAGAACATGGAAAGGAAGGGGCCAGACAGGAAGGATGAGATACTGCAGAGTGACCACTGGGGGTAGCTGCCCCAGCAGCAAAGTGCCCAGCTGCAAACAGGGCTCCACATGACCAGCCACTGGACTAGGTAAATAGCTCCCTTGTCCCAAACAGAGCTGGATGGGAGGAGATACCCCAGCTCCCTGTCCCCCTCATCCTGGACCCCCTGGAACCATCCCTGGGCTCTGGAAGCACATCCTGCCCCCCCAAGAGATGTGTCCCCCCCAGGACAGACTGCTGGTGTGGGGGAGGGGCATCAGCAGTCCTGGCCTGGCCCCCAGACCATCACCCCATCCAGACAGGGTGCAGGGTAGGGGGGCTAGCTGCAGGCTGGGGCCCGATCCTGGAGCCTCGTGCCCTCTCTCCCCCTCCTCCCCCCCGATTGGCTGCAGGCTGGGACGAGGTGCTCAGTAGGCCCTGTCCTCCTTGCCCTTCTCCTTAGCTAACTCCTTCTCCCACCCCACCCTGTCAAAAATTGGGACACTTAACATTATATTTGCCGCCATCACTCTGCTTGTAAAGAGTTTGTGTGTCTGTCTGTCAGTCCGTCAGTCTGTCTGCGAGTCTGTTTATAATATTTGCTGACATCCCTCTGCTTGTATGTTTGGCCTGTTTTCCTTATTTTGTCTTGTCTATTTAAATCTGAGCTCTTCAAGGCTAGAGTGACCCGAGATCAAATGTGAAAAATCATGACTGGGGATCGGGAGTAAAAGGCATCTACCTAAAACAAAGCCTCAAATCTTGATACAGACCCTATAAAATTGAGATATCTGGTAAGGTCCATCTAGCTCTATATCTTGTCTTCAGTTAGTGGAAAGTTCCCAGTGCCCCAGAAGGAATGAAGAGAACAGGCAATCATCAAGTGATACATCCCCTATCACCCATTCCAAGCTTCTGGCAAACAGAGGCCAGGGACACCATCTCTGCACATCCCAGCTAATAGCCACTGATGGACCTATCTTCCATGAATTTATCTAGTTCTTTTTTGAACCCTATTGTAGTCTTCATCTTCATCACATCCTCTAGCAAGTAGTTCTATAGGTTGACTATGTTGTGTGAAGAAATACTTTTTTGTTTGAAACTTGCTGATTAATTCCATTTGGTGATCCCTAGTTCTTGTTTTATGAGGAATAAATAACACTTCCTTACCTACTTTCTTCACACCAATCATGATTTTGTAGACCTCCATCATATCTCCCCTAACTGTCTCTCATCTAAACTGAAAAATCCCAGTCCTTACACATATGGCAGCCATTCCATTCCCATTATAACTTTCATTGCCCTTGTCCAAACCTTTTCCAATTCCAATTTTTATTTTTTGAGCTGGGGCAACCACATCTGCACACAGTATTCAAAATGTTGGTATATGATTAATTTATATAGAGGCACTATGGGTGCATCTTCACAGCACCCTAAACTCAAAATAAGATATGCAATTTGTGCTAAGCAAGCTGTGTATCTTATTTCGACTGAATTTTGAAATAGCATATTTTGAAATTTGGTGCGTCTACACAGAGCCAAATTTTGAAATAATGTGCTATTTCGAGACATCCCAGAACCCTTGTAAAACGAGGGTTACAGGGATGCTGAAATGGCATGTCTGCTATTTTGAAACCTATCTCAAAATAGTGGGTGTGTTCAAAAAACATGCGGTACCTATTTCGGTTTACTTCCGGTATCTCGAAATAGCCCCACTGTGTAGATGGTACCCCAAAATATTTTATGTCTACCCCTTTCTTAATGATTTCTCAACATTGTTTGCTTTTTTGACTGCCAGGGCACATAGAATGGAAGTTTTCAAAGAACTATCCACTATAATTCCATGTTAGAGGTTTGGTCTCCATGTAGGAAGCTTGTGGCCTATCCTCTACCCCAATCCGCAGAATGTCACTCTTGTAGGGAGTAAACCAGATGCTCTGTTTACTCCTTTCTGCTTGGCCTATGGTGACTTCAGTGTCTAAAAGGCAGCTGTCTCTGTGCTCCAGAATTCACTACATGTTATCTTCTGGATTACTTCCTTATTCTAAAACTCCCCTAAACTTTGAGTGAATTCCCCCTTTTTCACAGCAAAACATATTTGATACTAATCTGGAAGTTTTCTTCCCATCTATCCAGATCTGAATCTTTCTCCTTCTGCCATACACTATCTAGTAAGCAATGAAGAAATATTTGCTCTGCTTCGCTCAAGCTTTACATGCGGTCTGAACTTGATACTTCTGTAGTTTGTTTGTTATCTATCCATCTGTTCATACACAGTTGGATATGTGCTGACTTGACTGAGAGTCTGTGAGCATGCGGGATCTATATTTATAACAGAGTACTTGACAGACACCTCATCATTACTCAGATTGATTTGGAGACTCAATCTCAGTTCTCACTGAGGTCCTCAAACATTAGAATACACTTGAGACTACAGAAGCATAACTGGATTTTTCTTTTTGTATTACAGTACTTGTTCAGCAACAAGTTATCATGACACAAATAGAAGAGCTTGAAATGATAGCAAAGAAAATTGAAATATCAGACGTCTCATCTGTCTAGACCAAAGTTTTCCATCCAAGGGCACTTTTTTTCTTTTCTTTTTTTTTGTTATTTATTAGTTGCTGAAAGTCCACATTTTCATATGAATATGCTAGTTGGGCTAAGTAATCCACCACCTAGTTAGCTGCATAATACAGCAAATGAAATTGCTGCATGCAAATTCACTGTAGAGTAAGGGTGGTGATTGGTTATCTCTGATATAATACTCTTGGTATGGACTATATACACACACCTTACTGTATATATACACTACATGGTATAATTCATAGTCTAAGTGGCTGAGAATGAAACAATAAGATAGGGTCAGACAAAAAATCCTAATCATTATTGAATATTATGATATTCTGAACAAGAATATGCTCAACCATGCTTTTAGATTCTTCCATTGCTTCCACTGATTGTATACAAATTGCTGGTTTTAGTGTAACAGAGTGACATTTCTGGAATCTTATTATATAGATATATAAATCAAGCAGAGTCCATAGCAACATGAAGAAATATTTGGCATCTATAAATGAGTTCAATTCTGAGATTTGGGCGTAATTGGAAGTTGACGTTTGGAATGGTGGTAATCCAGTGATCACAAGTAATGTACAGTTTGCATTAATCTTTGTAAAGTGTAATTGATTATGTTCATACAACTCTGTAACTCACTCCACTTCGGAAGTCTTGTACTCAGCTTTAACTTTTGGTTCCAGAACGGGGACCATGTTTGGGACCAAATTCTGCAGTTGCTTACACAGATTTACATTTGGAGTAACTCCACTGTTATCAAGAAGATTTACACATATGTGAGTACAGAAACTGGCCATTTGTAGAGGAACTTGGCTTTTAATTTAAAGCAGGAAGTCTCTATAAACTGGATTTGCCTGGGATCATCTGAAAACCTTTTTTGTATCATAGCTCTCACTCAGTGTCAAGGAAAGTTTACCAACATCAGCAATCATACAGTCTGGCACATTATTTTCCTTTTACCCCCACTGACATGTTTTTATACTTAACTAGGATCTGTGCCCTGCTTGCTATGCTCGCCAACCTCCTCCCCACCCCCCACCCCCACGGCCCCTTTCGACGCCAGAGAGCCTGATGACATCATTCTGTCACACAGCAGGAAAAACTTTTTTATTTAAAGAGATAAATATTTGTGGTAATTATTTATCTGGGGTAACACTACAATTTCTATTTTGACTAATTACATTTTCGGAAGGGGCTATCTAAATTGCATGCTCATATCATTGTTGACACTTAAAATATGAGTCCCTAATAGATATTCTCACTATACTAGTGAAGATTTATCAGCTTGTGGTTTCTAATCATTGGAATATTAGTGTCTTTTGACAAATTGCCCTCTACAGATTTACAGTGACATAAATTAGGCTAATGTCTATACCTGTGGCTGGCATATTTTTTCTTAATGCTATTCCACTTTTATTCCAGTAAGTTTCCCCTTTTCTATATACATCTGTCCTGTGTGTTCACACACATACACAAAATTCAATAAGCTTCTTATTACACTGTCATGAATCCTTGGAACCAGAAGCAGAAAATCCACACAAAAATAGCTAATCTCTTGCCATTTTCAAATGTGACCCAAACCAGGACTTAATGAAATTCTATTGAGACTGCTTCTATTTGCCATATTTCTTACCCAATTTCTTGCCCAAAACTGAAGCAGTTAATAGGCTTTAGAATGTTGGGGTGCTTATCTAAACCAAATTAGCCTGTACCATTAAGACATTATATGCTTCTTTAGCACTCCATAGCACATTCTCATACACTTCATCTGTTTGGCATGCAACATCTACTTCTATGCTAGATCAGATTTTAAAAACTATGAAAGAGAATTAGAAAGAGAACAGGGCATAAATTTCAGATGTCAGAGCCAAAGAGAATAAAATATGTTAGAATATATGGTGGCATAGGATCAGAAGGAACATGTATATATTCCCCTTGACATTTGTTCTCAGAATGGAGCCATTCTCATGTCAACATGTAGTTAAAATGGAAACTTTTGAAAATCTTATGTTCAGTTTTGACCCATACTTAACATAAGAAAAGGTGGGTGTCACGTCATCGGAGGGCAGGGGCGAGCCAGGCACAGCGCTCCAAAAAGATGGCCTTCCACATGCTGGTTGTCCCACCGCTCCATAACCAGTTGGTCCCACCTGTCGGAACTGGTGTCCAGCCTCCAGACACGCCTCTCCACAGTGGGTTGTGGTTGCAAGGGTGTTGCTCCCTCACCCAAGGAGAGGGTCCCCAGAATGAGCTCTGGGCTGAGCTCAGTCAGGACCAGGAAAGCAGATGGCACAAAGTGCTGCAGAAACTTCAGCATGGCCATGTAGGACCATCACATGCCCAGGGGCAGCTCCTGCTCCATGGCACAAAGGAAAAAGCTGTGGCATCCAAAAAAGCTGGGCAATCACAGCAGGCACTGCAAGAGCTTTGCTGTCCCTCAAAGAGGTAGGCAAGCACTCAGCAGAAGCAGAGAAACGGCTGTCCAGGGGTGTCTCTTTAAGCGTGTATCTCTGCTAGGCTCCGGCACCAGCACTCAGAAGCAACTGGTGACCTAAAGCCCTGCCTGAAGTGTTCCAGGTGGCCTTTTATGCGAGAGGGCATCCAATCAGTCTGGACGCTATCTTTCCAAAAGCAGATCGCTTTTGCAATCCACTTAGCCAGTGTGGATGCACTCTTTCGGAAGAAGTTTTTCCGGAAAAGCTCTTCCAAATAAGCCATTGGTCTAGACAAGCCTAAATTCTGCTTTCTAAACCTTTAAAATGAAAAGACAGTCTTCATTTGAAAATGTAAACTTAAGCACTGCCCTTTAAGATTTCTGGTCATGATTTTGCCTACAAATAACAATTGTTTGATTTTTGTTTGTTTGTTTGTTTGTGTCTTAAAATCAAATCATTTTCCAAATACCTGGGCTTCACTTTTCTTTGGAAGATACATGGCTGCATCATTTTTTACCCTTAAGATGGATCCAAATAATGTCCCTAGAGATAACCATTAACAATTTTCATTAGTTCCTCCCCCCCAAAAAAACACCCACCCCATATTTTGTGAGGTAACAATAGCAAGTCTACTTTCAAGGACTGCGTTGATGTAGTAAAAAAATCACTAGTATTGTCTTGAACAATTTCCAGTTGGGTTTCTGGACTGTGAGCCATCTGAAATAGTTTCATCCTTTAAAACCATGATTTTTGCCAGAATGTTATACTCTCCATGAGCTCTATAGCAGTAGGATTTGTACCTTCTGAGAGACCAATTGGCTATGTTAGAGGTGTAAAATATGGGGTGCATGATAGTAATAAACTCCACAAGTTATGCCATCTAAGCTTGTGCATGCAGGGAAGCCACAATATGAGCTCTGAGTATCAGGTATCCAAGTTCATGGAATTCTATGTACCAGCAGCATAGTTGGTTAAGTGGAGGAACTAGTACATAAGAACATAAGAACGGCCATACTGGGTCAGACTAAAGGTCCATCTAGTCCAGTATCCTGTCTGCCAATAGTGGCCAATACCAGATGCCCCAGAGGAAGGTGTCACAACAGGTAATCTTCACGTGATCCCTTCCCTGTCACCCACTTCCAGAGAAACAGAGGCTAGGGATACCGTTCCTACCCATCCTGGCTAATAGCCATTGATATACCTAACCTCCATGAATCTATCTAGCTCTTATCTGAACCCTGTTAAAGTTCTAGCCTTCACCACATCCTCTGGCAAGGAGTTCCAGAGGTTGACTGTGTGCTGAGTGAAGAAAAACTTCCTTTTGTTTGTTTTAAACCTGCTGCCTATTAATTTCATTTGGTGATCCCTAGTTCTTATATTGTGGGAATAAGTAAATAACTTATTCACTTTTTCCATACCAGTCATGATTTTATAGACCTCTATCATATCCCCCCTTAGTCTCCTCTCTTCTAAGTTGAAAAGTCCAAGTCTTTTTAATCTCTCTTCATATGGGACCCATTCCAAACCCCTAATCATTTTTGTTGCCCTTTTCTGAACCTTTTCCAATGCCAATATATCTTTTCTGAGATGTGCAACCACATCTGTACGCAGTATTCAAGATGTGAGCATTCCATGGTTTTATATAGAGGCAATAAGATATTTTCTGTCTTTTTCTCTATCCCTTTTTTAATGACTCCTAACATTCTACAGTAAAACTCCAATTGTCCGGCATCCAGTGGTCTGGCACTCCTGATATTCCGGCACCAACTGGAACCCAGAAGTGCTCCGGCCAGCCGGACAATTGGAGCTGCCCAGAGGTGGCGGCAGGGAGGGGGCGAGAGGCAGGCAGCTGTTTAAGGTGGGTGGGCGGGCGGGTGTCGGTCGGTGGGGAACGCTGCCTGCCTCTCACCCCCGCTCTGCTGCTGCCACTTGCAAGCCAGCTGCACGGGGCTTCCACCACCTCCCCACAACACGGTGAAGGGTTCGCCCCTCCCCGCACCGTTCCCCGCCAACCCCCCCATGCAGTGCCAGTCCCGGGAGACCCATCACAGCACCCTGCCGGAGTACCTCCCAATACTCCAGCATATCCGATAATCCGTCACCCCCTGGGTTCCCAGGGTGCCGGATTATCGGAAGTCTACTGTATTTGCTTTTTTCACTGCCGCTGCACACTGAGTGGATGTTTTCAGAGAACTATCCACAATGACTCCAAGATCTCTCTCTTGAGTAGTTGTAGCCAAATTAGTCCCCATAATATTGTATATATAGTTGGAATTATGTTTTCCAATGTGCATTACTTTACACTTATCAACATTAGATTTCATTTGCCATTTTGTTGCCCAATCGCTTAGTTTGGTGAGATCTTTTTGAAGCTCTTCAAAGTCTGCTTTAGTCTTAACTATCTTGAGCAGCTTGGTATTATCTGCAAATTTTGCCACCTCACTGTTTACACCTTTCTCTAGGTCATTTATAGATAAATTGAATAGGATGGGTCCCAGGACAGACCCATGTTTTTCCCACCACAGGGATGTTAAATATTATTACATTATGGTCACTATTTCCAAGTGGTCCAGTTATATTTACCTCTTGAACTAGATCCTGCGCTTCACTTAGGACTAAATCAAGAGTAGCCTCTCCCCTTGTGGGGTCTAGAACCAGCTGCTCCAAGAACAGTCATTTAATGTATCAAGAAATTTTATCTGCATCCCGTCCTGAGGTGATGTGTACCCAGTCAATTTGGGGATAGTTGAAATCCCCCACTATTGTTGAGTTTTTTAATTTGATAGCCTCTCTAATCTCCCTTAGTATTTCATAATCACTATCACGGTCCTGATCAGGTGGTCGATAATATATCCCTACAGCTATATTCTTATTATTGGAGCATGGAATTACTATCCATAGAGATTCTATGGAACATTTTGGCTCGTTTAAGATTTTACTTCATTTGATTCTACATTTTCTTTCACTTATAGTGCCACTTGCCCACCAGCATGACCTGCTCTGCCCTCCCAATATATTTTATACCCTGGTATGACTGTGTCCCATTGATTGTCCTCATTCCACCAAATTTCTGTGATGCCTATTATATCAATATCCTCCTTTAAAACTAGGCACTCCAGTTAACCCATTTTACTATTTAGACTTTTAGCATTTGCGTATAAGCGCTTTAATAATTTGTCACTATTTATCAGTCTGCCATTTCCTGATGTGTTAGACCCTTTTTCATTTGATTGTGTCTCATTTGATCTGACCCATACTTCCATCCTCTTCTCCTGACTAGAACATAGAGCATCTCTATTAATAGAACCACCCCTAATAGATGTCTCTGTCCGATTCATGTGCTCCTCCGTATCTGTCTGCTTTCCCCCAGTCCTTAGTTTAAAAACTGCTCTACAACCTTTTTAATGTTAAGTGCCAGCACTCTGGTTCCATTTTGGTTTAGGTGAGCCCATCCTTCCTGTATAGGGCTCCCCCTATCAGAAACTTTTCCCTAGTTCCTAACAAATCTAAACCCGTCCTCTCTACACCATCATCTCATCCACACATTGAGACTCTGAAGCTCTGCCTGCCTACCTGGCCCTGCATGTGGAACTGGCAGCATTTCAAAGAACGCTACCATAGGGGTCCTGGATTTCAATCTCTTTCCTAAATATGTAGATGGTATCATGAGCTTTCGTGGGCACAGCCCACTTCTTCAGATGACCGCACAGCCCACTCTGGTCATCTGAAGAAGTGGGCTGTTCCCACGAAAGCTCATGATACCATCTACATATTTTGTTAGTCTTTAAAGTGCTACCAGACTATTTGATGTTTTTTAAGTTTTTCCTGTTACAGACTAACTCGGCTACCACTCTAAATCTGTTTCCTAGCAGCCTAAATTTGGCTTTCAGGACCTCTCTCCTACCCTTCCCTATGCCATTTGTACTTACATGTACCACGACCACCAGTTTCTCCCCAGCACTACACATAAGACTATCTAGGGGTATGTCTAGACTACATGGCTCCGTCGACGGAGCCATGTAAATTAGTTTATTCGGCATAGTCAAAGAAGCAGGGATTTAAATAGTCCCCACTTCATTAAAATAAACATGGGCGCCACACTGTGCCGACGATCAGCTGATCCGGTACAGCGCGGCAGTCTAGACGCGGATCTGTCGGCTGGGGAAGCCTTTGCCGACCGATCCTGTAAACCTCATTTCACGAGGCATAAGGGATCAGTCAGCAAAGACTTCCCCAGCTGACAGATCCGCGTCTAGACTGCCGCGCTGTGTCGGATCAGCTGATCGTCGGCACAGCGTGGCGGCCATGTTTATTTTAATGAAGCAGGGATTATTTAAATCCCTGCTTCTTTGACTATGCCGAATAAACAAATTTACATGGCTCCGTCGACGGAGCCATGTAGTCTAGACACACCCTAGATGTCTCGAGAGATCCACAACCTTCTCACCAGGCAGGCAAGTCACCATACGGTTCTCCCGGTCATTGCAAACCCAGCTATCTATGTTTCTAACGATCGAATCCCCCCATTACTAACACCTGCCTTTTCCTAACAACTGGAGCTCCCTCCCCTGGAGATGTATCCTCAGTGCCAGAGGATACCATAACGTCCTCTGGAAGGAGGGTCCCAACTATGGGATCATTTCCCTCTGCTCCCGTTGAATGTTCTCCTTCCCCTGAGCCTTTCATCCTCCTTAACAGTACAGGGGCTGTCTGACTGGAGGTGGGACAGTTATACAGTGTCCCAGAAAGAATAATCTATTTACCTCTGGGCCTTCCTTAGCTCCTCCAATTCAGCCATCCTGGCCTCCAAAGCTCGTATGCGGTCTCTGAGGGCCGGGGGCTCCTTGCACCAAATGCACACATGCGCCACCTGTCCATAGGGCAGGAAATCATACATGCTACATTGAGTGCAATCAACAGGATAGCCCCCACTCTGCTGCTGGGCTTCTGCCTGTATTCTCTCCTACCATTACTTAGGCTATTGATAGCTTTTTATTCAAATCAGGAAGTTTTGTTTTTAGTTTAGTTTACAAGTTTTAAAGAATGGCAAGTGTACCTCACCCCCTTCCAACTCCTCTTCAGAACTCCCTCTCAAAAGTCCTTAGTTAGCAAAGCTGCATATGGATGAAGTTCCATAAGAATAGCAGGCTCTCCCAGCATAGCCTCAGACCTTGTAGCTCATGACCAACAAGCCTGAAGAAGCGATAGGCAAAATCTGTTCCACCATTTCAGAGTTACTTCTTTTGTTAAATTCCATGGCATTTGTAATTGTGGCAACTTTAGCTACAGAGATGTAAACACTGACATAAATAAAAACAAATCTGCTAAGTTAATCCTCCCCCAAATAAATGCATCACTCATTTGTATTATCTTAAGTGCACATTCTGGCCACATGAAGTACATTCTGACATTAAAGGCCCTCGCCTCAAATTGGGAAACCCTGTGAACCATCAAGCAGAGTTCAAACACAGGTTCTGACTAGCATTTCCCAGCTGAGTTTAGGCCCAATTATGGAGCACAATACAGAAGCTTATGAAAGATACCAGAATGCCCACACTAGAAGCCCAGGCTAAATATTACATATAATAATTTCCAAGAAACAAAGTAGGCTTGCTTAACTGGACTACATTAAAAGCAGACATTTTATTATTAGTAGAAACAACAAAACTTTCCATTTACAATGAGACTGTATTACAGACATAACTAACCCACAGAATTTGGTATTTACAACATATGTTCCAATATCTGAAAACGGGGAATGACATTTTGTTTATTCCGTTGTCCTACTTGGCTTCCTCTCAGTAACATCCAAAGTTAATATAGAAACTGCTGTCTGTTCCTCTTAAGTACTCACTATCATATCTGAGTCTCAAAAGCATCTCTAATTTTCTGACAGTTTGAGAAAGACATGTGTGCTCAGAATGACACATCAATAAAAAGGTTAAATAAAATGTTTATTATGGGCCAACTAAACTGTGATTAGAGCCAGGCACTTATGGGCTGGCTTTGGCAGGAAAGAAAATTTTCCAGTGTCTTGAAAGCCAGATACACTCGATTGCTCTTTTCCTCAGCAAGATCAGAATTCTTTGATGATTCTGAAGCGGAGAATTAGTTCCTAACTGATGATCTGATTCCTTCCTTACAACTACACAATGAGCCCCCTCAGTTGTTCTGCACATGCCCTCAGCTGTAGTTTAGATGATTGCCGTAGCAAACTTGTTTGCATAAATATTTATTCACAGGCACTTCTTTTGGTAGCATGGTAAGGAAAGGAACAAAAGAGTGGGACCCCGCTCCCCCCCCCCACACACACACTTTTGGGGAAAGTAAGTAGAGGGAAAGAGTGAGAGTGACCTGGACATGCCCAGGCAGACACATTATACATGTCTGATCAGGTTCTCCATACTTGGTTGCAGAGCATAAGGGGGAGAGGGAGAGGGGAGAAGGAGCCATATGGTTTCTCTGATGAAAACTAAGACTAAGTTGATAATCATGGTTATTGCAAGATATTTGTACAGGAAATACTTGGAGGTATGTAAAACAGACTATGTTCCAAAAACTGCTAGCAGTGAAGCATATCACCTGAGCTGGGGTGGGGCTAAGAGCTAATTTAATCATGAATAACTATTAACGTATTTTAGTGCAGTGCAGTATAGACCCCTGAGGGGGGCCTGGGTGTTTACAAAACCCAAACAATGCCAAGAAAAAGATTCTTCATACAGGACCCTGAGCTGAAGTTAATAAAACACTCCAATTGTGGGAAGAGACAGAGTCTGGGACTGCACAAGAGAAGAAAGGGTATAAGATAGTATCCACCGCAAAGGCAAAACTGTCAATATGAGTGTCTCTTGGAAAGTGGATTCCAGCTCTTGGGACTGGACAAACACTGACCATTGGATGAGAAATGCCTTATTAGACTGGAACGGAACTTGTTAATAAGTATAAGCTCTAGATTCTGATTTGTCTTTTATCTGCAGCTTAATGTTTCTAAAAGTTTTACCAGCATCTATTTTGATTTTTTATCCTAAGCTGTTTAAAATAAGTTTATATTTGGTTTTACTATAGACTCAAACAAGTGCCTTGTGCTGAGAAGAATAATGAATGAGGGGGAGATTAGGGAATTGGAGTGCACTGCTTCCCAATGTCAGCGTATTGGTGTACTTTACAGGAATCTGGGAGAGAAGGGACTGGGCACTGAAGTGTAATAAAGTAAGAGCAGTGGTTAATTGGTAGTGTGAGAGAAGAAAAAAGGCCTCTCAGAGGCTGGAGCACTTGTGCTGCTAGATTTTGGAAGATTTTCTCTGGGGGACACAGACAGGGCTCCCTCACACTGGAATTAAGTAATAGTGTCTCACCTCGGACACCTCAGGTAACCCTGTAAGTATCGCAGACAACAAAAAATCTCAACAGTGGCTCTAGGGGCTCTCCAAGAATTGCTGCAGACACATCAGCATGATTGAACTAGCAACCTGACCAACATTCCTAACAGGAAATCCAAGCAGGCATTAACACTGTTGCTAGTTGCATTAACTCCCATTTCTGGGTTTCAGCCTTCTTTGGACCAGACTTTGACATCCTCACTTAAGGCACAAAGCTCTTGATTCCAGGGAGGCTATTGATTTCAATGGGACTACTTTCAGAGCAAGGTGCTACTCAATGAGAGTATTGGTGTCAGAATCTGTCCCTTTGGAGAAGAGATAGTACTTAGCAACAGCAAGCGCTAAATTAATAGAAAGAACTCATTCAGATGCCTACCACCATGGAAGAAGGTGCATAATGTAAAGGCTGGCTTAAGACGGGTACCCTAAATTCCATGGGTACCATGAGACATAGTGATTGTAATGTCATAATTATCCATATAGGGAAATGCTTACAGGGAGGTCAACAGAATTGCCAGGCTCATGGGGCAAGAGTGGGCAGGCTCCATGCTCTTAGAAGGGGCTCAGGCAGAAAGGGACAGGGTTGTTGGGGCAGTCAGGTTGCCACCCAGTCAACATTACACTGTACCCCTTCCCCCCTGCCCTCCCAGCCCTTAGCTCCACCCAGAGTATGCTGCTGGTGGCTCCAGCAGCAATTTAAAAAGCCAGGAGCCCTTTTAGAATCATAGAATCATGGAATACTAGGACTGGAAGGGACTTCGAGAGGTCATCGAGTCCAGTCCCCTGCCCTCATGGCAGGACCAAATACTGTCTAGACCAGTATCACTGGGCCTCGGGACAGTTGCTCCCTCCCCGACACACACTCAGCAGGCCTGAATTGCTGTGAATATTTCTGTGTCTTCCCATCTCACCCAAGTTCACAGTCATGCTGTTGTTTGAATACCTCTTCCCTTCCTGAGAAATTTTTGAAGGAGGAAGATTGTAAATGTCATGTCTGGCTCTTAAAATTGAGGCCACAATTTTGGTCTTAACTTCCCGCTGTTTTATGCATCTCTCTCTCAATTGCAACCTCCTGTTTGCTTTCAAATATTAAGCTTGCAGGGGAAGTAGAAGGAAGCATTGGAATTGTTTGTTGCTTTTTGGTCAAGTGAGATTTCAAGAATGTTTTAATTTTCTTTATGAGAGGCTGATACCAAAGAACAAACTGTCAGTGTCACATTTTGAGCATGCTAGTCATAGAAACGTAAACATTACTAATGTAAGATTCCTATTGCCATTATTGTGCAAAACATTTATTTTGTTTCTACTAATCAGAATTTGAGTCATAGTCAATTCCACCCCCCCAAACAACCATGACTGTTTTGCTACAGTTAGGGTTGCCAGGTGTCCAGTTTTGAATCGGACAGTTCAATATTTGAGCTTTCTGTTCAGGAAACAAATTGAGAAAATATAAATGTCCGGTATTTTCTAAATAAGATTTAATGTAGATTGTGATGTAATGTCAAGTGTGTCCGGTATTTTTCCTGAAACCATCTGGCAACCCTAACTACAGTGAATCTAGTTCTAGGGTTTTTTTACATCAGTATAAATCTGCAGTTAGTCCTCTGATGCCAATGGAGTTTAACATATTGATGGAGTTAAAATTTCACCCACTCACTTTACAAGACAACTTGAACTGAATGTATGTCTTTTCCAATAAAACACATACATTAAAATAAAAGGTGGAAGAGCTATTTAATACGATCAAATATCTTGGATTTTCTTTGTCAATTTTGTGTTAATTAGAAATAGTTAACGTGTATACAAATAAATAAATAGGGACACCCTAGCAAAGCAGAGTTTTTATAATAGAAATGATGGTACTATAATATCTCAAGTATAATCACTGATTGTTCATTTGGAAAATGTATAAAAACAGTTTAATTAGGTTTCCATTCACCCACACTAGTTCTTCAAATATAATGTGAAAATTAAAAGATTACCACTTGCTTTTCTGGTGTAAAATTAAATTCTGGCTATGTCAAAGCCTTCCAGAAGTAAAATGTGGGTACATTTATTACAGAATAAACTAAAGTAGCATGAATGATAATCACTATTTCCATATTTTGTTTTCATGATATTTGTGGTTTGAGGCTCAGACAGATTGGATACAACATGCTCAACAACAAAAAATATTTTTTTTTATAATCATGTTGTAACCAGTCTAAGTATGGGTTACATCCTGTTAAATAAAAAGTATCTTGTAGGATTAAGCACCATATTTTTACATCTATGATACACTTTATCAAGTTATTAATCTACCTACAACAGTGTTTCTTAAACTTTTTAAGACGGAGGAACACCAAACAATACTTTTTTTTATGAGGAACACCAAGCATTTTTTGTTGAGGGGGGGAAACAAAAGTTATTGAGCAAAAAAAAAAAAAAAAAAAAAGGTTGCCTGACCCTTTAAGGGTGGCCATTTTGAACTCTGTTCTCCATGGCACACCTCCAACTGCCAGTGTGCCATGGAACACAGTTTAAGAAACACTGACCTACAAGATATTAAAATGTGGTTCCTTTAGGGGTTTTTTTATTTCAGTTCTAGAAAACTCAATCTTACCCAACATACACACATCAAATCAATAGATTCAGGCTAAATGACCTACTATTGGGAAGTCTTGTCTAGTCTGTTACATGATTATGATTTAGCCCTATTAGGTAGACATTTTGAGGTCAAGCAGTATTAGATGAGGCTTGATAGAGCAGATACCAAAAGGTTTGTATACACTGGATAAGTGTTGGACAGGTATTAAGTTTTAAATGGAGAAATTATCATTAATATGTAGCTGGCAGGACTCTTAAAGAAAGTATTGTGATTAGTTTTCACTAAGGATAGAGTGGTGGACACTGATCTAAAAGCCAGCTTCGGATACCTTTACCTTGAGCATTATCTTTCTTCATAACTATCCTCCTTGACTTCAGTGTGAGCAAGTGGGAAGTGAGGTGCTTTTCATTGTATATGAGGTTAGCAGAACCCAGCCTTAAGAAATGCTGAACAAGTCAGCAGCTTTTTTTACAAAGACTCATTGCCAGTCTCTCTTACCTAGGAGAGCATGTGCCTGCCTCAACTGCATGCAGTGATTCAGGTAGTCCATTTCTTTGTATGTATGGAAGTGGGGATTGTTCTCATTATCTTCTCCTGAAAAAAAGAAATGTTATAAAGAACCTGTTAATTCTTTGTTGGTGTAGTGGTCAATTGCAGAAGAACTTTGTACGTGTTAGTTTAGGGGTGGGGAGGCCTGCATTCTTTCCCCCTTTTTCCCTTTTCCCTACATCTGACGAGCCAGAAGCAAGTCTTTGGGAACATATGCCATTTAAGATAAGCATTGTTGCCAGTATAGCAAGAACAAGTATGAGATAAGGGTAAAGGGCAAGAACGCATAAGCAATTCTGTTTACCCTAACGTATTGATCACGTAAACAGGGCCAAAGAACAAGAAGATCCAGATCAGAACCAGATCGATAACTAACAGCTAAGCCCTACCTCAGCATGTAATGAGTAAGCCCTGGAAATTTCCAAACTGCCAAACAAGGCAGGAAAACTGTATTTAAGGCTGCCTCAGAGCCTAACAAATTGGACTTCACCGATGGACTTTGGGTACCGGCACCTCGGAAGCTGACACAACCTCCCACTTCATCTGCAGCCTACCTGGGGTCCCAGGCTTGCAGGAAGGGACGTAAGATATGCCGCTTCTTTGTTATGTTGTTCTTCCATTTATGGGGCACAGCTGTTAGCTGTCAAGAAATAAACTTCTTGTGTTTGACAGATACCTGTGTGGCGTATTTTGTACTTTGGGAACCCAGTGTCGGACCTTAGACTTACTCTGGCCGGCTACAGTTGGTTTAACAAAAATAAAAATATATATATATCCATAATAAAGATAATCCTTTCCTGGGTCTGTTACACTAGATTCACTTGGGGAATCATTAAATATTATAGAAATAATCTAGGTGCATTAATCATTAGTTGTCTGTCTAATGATTCCTTCACATGCCAAAATAGTTCAATTAGCCAATCATCATGCAGACGGAAATTAGAAGAAAGTAAAAATAAACCTCAGAAACATTTCCAAACACAAAATAAAATACTATCGTCCTTCAATTTGACATCAAAGATACAAATCATATTTTTAAAATAATCACATTCCCTTTTGATGTTCTTATGAAAATCAGGCATTGTTTCCATGTGCATATCCACTTCCATAAGGAAGCCCAATGACCTCAGAATAGCTCTTTACTTGTTGCCATGAAAATAATTCGTTTCTAAGTTTTACATAAATTCCTGTTCGTGAGAATCTTGGGATAAAGGACGTGAGCATCAGAAAGAAAATAAAGAATTCAGCTGTGTGATAAAAGGGCAGACTGAGGTCTTCCCATCTTTAAAGTGCTACTGTTGCTGACCCAGCAGAGATCAGTGACAGAGCAAAAGAGGAGCAAAAGGACAAAAAAGCTGAAGATAAGAGCATAGTAGTAAGAAAACAAAACATCTAGTTCTCATTTCTCTTTTCTATAGCAAAAAAGATTTGGAGAGAAAGACAGGAAAAACATGGGCATGTATACACATGCACAGGCACAAGAAAAGGAGACACAAAACATCACAGATAGATAGAAAATGGAGTAGTGCAGAGAATGAGAGATGCATAAAGAATCCTTAGTGACATCTGCTGTAGCATTTCCTTTGAAGAAATACTATAGCCTGTGCAAAAGATTTGGGATTCTGTTTGTGATTGCCAAGAGTTCTGGTTATGTTTGGAATAGTCCTGGTTTTTTTATAATTGGTTCCAGCAACCTAATATCCCCAGCCAACATTCTAGAAGATAAAGAGAAAGAATGTTGTGTAGGCAGCATGAGGTCAGCTATGACTGAGTCCAGTAGGTGATTTGGCTGTGGGACTCCTTAAGACTATTACCTAAACCAGGCCATTTATTGCAACACATATATGTGAAAAAAAAAATTTTTTGGGAGGGGGGCAGGAAGGGGCCATGCTACTAGTGGGAGGGGGAGAGTATTTATTTCTTAGGTTTAGTGTTACATAGACCACCACAGGATGTCACTGAGAGATGGGCAGGGAGCACACAGAGATTCTCTAAGGAACAAGCTCATGGGGGACCCGTTGGGATGAGGAAAACTCCAAGGCCCCTTACCCTCCCAGGAGGGAAAGTCAGAACAGAACCATGGTGGCTTCTGTTGTTGAGAGAGCAAGTAGGAGAAGAGTGAAGTGGTCCTATCGTTCCTCTATGACAACACCAGTGAATGGGAAATAGGCCTTCTCCCCAAAAAGAAAGCAGTGACTGTTGAGGAAGAAGAGGGTATTTAAGGAGAGATGGTTCATGACTTTGTGCTAATTCCTACTGAAGCCTTCCAAAATTATTCAGGAAGCTTCTTCCCTAGACAGGCCTCAGAACCCAAGGATGAAATCCAGGCTCCGTTGGAATCAATGAGAGTTTCACCATTAATTTCAAATGGGGCAGGATTTCACCCTGATCTGCTTCTCAGAAAAAAAAAAAAAATATGAGAGAAAATTGAGGAGGACTTAGGATCAGTGGGAGGGACTTATTTTCATCTTTGACTTCCCTGTGTTTCTAGACCAGCTTTTAATGTTTTATTTCATTAATGATTTACTATCTCCATGATTTAAGTTTTGCAGAGAGACAGTAAAAATAAAGGGAAATACTTGATGAAGTTAGGATACTGTGTGCCCTCTAGTGAGCATTTATTTGCCTTTCCTCATGTGGTTACTTCTGTTTGCATTAGAGGATATCCTGTGAATAGGTCCGGGCTAAGTTGGAGGACGGGCTCTTCATTTTGTGGTTCCAGGGCATCACCTGAATTTGAATAAGGAATCCTCTGATTCAAGGAAAGGTAATTTCAGAGCCAAGAATACATTTATTTTTGTTTATTGAAACCTAAGAGGTGAAATGGACATAGCTGAACTTCTGTTTCTGAAGGCAGAGACTGATAACCACAGTGGGGACAGTGAAATGATCGTGGTTTACCATACGAAAATGCTGTTTTAACTCTTAGGTGTCATGGCACTACAGTACTGCATTTCTTTCTTGATGTACAACTCATAATTTCCAAATCCAGAATTACCACATTATCTCTAGGAAAAATGGAGTAATAGCTAAAATAATTTGAGAATTTCTAAGAAAAATGTCTTCCTTTCTTGTAAAGCCATACAAAATTAATTCTTGTTAATTTGAATAAGGGGGTTATTCTATTTTATTGTACAAATGGAATATTTTCACACATATATTTCAAAGTGAATCGATTGGCTTCAAAGGTAGATTCTTGACTCTCTTGATTGCAAGGCTAATACTGGTTCCTGAAAATAAACATTCAAAAGCTATCATTGACTTGAGTGCTCATGATACTGATCAAGTGTCAAAGCATCAGTACCATGAATACTCTGAGACAATGACACACTTGAGTGCTTTTGAAAAATCCAAGCATTAAGCAAGTACTATTAAGCTAATTCTGTTCCCATGGACATAAAGGAGAATTTACCATTGATTTCAATGGAAGCAGAATTAGACCAATGCTAAGTGCTTTTAGAAAATCTTGCAAAATATCTGTACTGCATTTTTTTTTTTAAATCTAATATTATATCACTTAGGATGTGAAGGTTTGTCTTCAGCATGTCTCGGATTAAACAGTATGAAATTCGACTGACATTATTGTGGTTTTAGAAAAAACAAATAACCTCCAACACTTTCTATATAAAAATTAAGTTTCTCTCTAATTTGTAAAATAGGAAAATTAAGCAGCCTGTACATGACTTACTGTATAAGCCCTTCTTTCCAAAGTGAAATTGAAAAGCTGGGAAATGCTAGTGGAATATGAAAACCATGTCTTGTTCTCATGAGTTAGCATTGGCTACACACCAATGTTTTGCAGGAGGAGCTGAAAGTGTATCATTATTCTTAACTTAAGGTCATTCTTCAGTCCAAATAAATTGGTTTGAAGGAATATTAATACCCCCTTTGAGGTATTAATATTTTATCTACCTATATTATATATATACACACACACACAAAGAGCAGTACTATCAGCCACCTTACATTACATACTGAATGCCACTGTCCAACAAAAAGACTATTGTTAAAGGGTGTGTCACCAATAATGTCATACAAAAGACATACAAACACATACAAGTTATATTCCTGGAAAGAGTCTGACGAGCAAGACAGTGTGAGTCTATACTGACATTGATATTTAGTTATTCATGACCTTAGACTACTTCATACATTTACGGATGCCTTGAAGAAACTATTGTTGTGGATTTTTAAGGATAAATTATGTGGTTTGAATAAAGTTAAGAAAGGATTTTAAAACTTCAACAAGTCAAACCAAACCTTAACCAGATGGTTTCTGAGCTTCAGAGAAGATTGGATAACTTTTAAAAGGAGCCATGTTGGCATGTGTCCATCCCTCCTGTTTCTGGCTTCAAATGAGAAGGAAAAAAACCCCCATAAGACAGACTTTTTACATGGTGCTTCTAGATCTGCATGGAAACACGGATAATTAGAAGTGTCATGAGATGTACTTAAAATAGTAATAATCTTTTGCCAATAATTATTCCCTTTAGTGTCAGCACTTTCTAGCACATTACAACCATGATTCCACAGTTTTATTTAAACTCTAATGAGTCAATAATGTAGCCACAAAGGCTGGTGTCTTCCCACTCAAAATGGCTTGTACTGACTAAAGCAAAGGAAGGAAATTTAATATTGTGTTTTATTATACAATATGAAATTATCCTGAAAATAGGGTCACTCCTTATCCATCTTCCAAGAGATGTCAGAAATAAAGATACATTATATAAGTTCTCTTTTAAGAGAAACAGAGAAAACATCATTTTACTAAAAACAGTGTATTGTGAACACGGAAACAGCAACAATAAAAAAAAAAAAAAACCCTGCTTTGCTTTAGAAAGTTCACTATGATTATGTCTTCCTGTTGTACATGCTACTACTGTGCAGTGGCTTCAAGGACATCAGGGAGACTCTCCACAATAGGGTACTAAACCCCTCATTTGGTAGATGAAAGGAAAGTGGAATTTATCACACCTTGCTGAGACAGATTGGCTGTAAGAAAACCAGCCGCCTTTTAGATTTATAATGAGGAATTAGAAACTTTGATTAACTACACTGTAATTTCATTTTTCATATAATAAAAAAATCACTGTGACTGTTGTATACGGTTTGACACCAAATATGATACTTTTTTAAATTTTTATTTGCTTTTTTATGCCAAATACAGTTTGCTTTGAAGTGGATGTTGTGATTGGCATAAATGTAACTACTCGCTCTTCCAAAGCACATTTGACCCAGAGAGAAGTAGAAAGTACTCAAGTGTTTGGAAAAGGAGCCAAATTAATAGCAAGATTGTAAGGCTACAAGACCTTGCAAGAGATCGATAAAGGGCAAGCTGAAGACAGGACAAAATGAAGGAGTGGGAAATATATATATATTATATAGATGAAGAGAAAGATTAGATTGACTAGACTTCCAAATCTGACCCCAAACCCAATGGTTAAGACAGTTAAAAATCAGAATCTTGATTTTCTTATTCTAGTCTGAAGGATGCCAAAGCTTCATAATCTCACATGATTCCCTGCCAAATCCAAACCTTAGCCCCAATTTAAACTGATACCTGTACCCTAGCCTAAACCACATCCTCAGCTGATCTAGGGGAAGGAGCAGCTGAGCCATAAGAACAAGGGGTCTTGAACCCTGGCCTCCAAAGCACCTAGGTAGTGGACACTGCTACCCAGATGCAACTATAACCAGCTCCTACCCCTCTGGGGATGCAGACAGTGGGAAGTCCTGCCCTAAAGGATCTGACGGGCAGCATCCTTATTGTTTCTAATTGGCTCCCTGCCCTACATAAAGTCATGAGTATTCCATAAAGTGTCCAGGCAACAGTGTAGATTGCCTTAAGTGTCATGATTAGTCTACCTCCCTGCCCTTGAATCTTTGCCTTTGACTTCAGTTTTATCTCATCTCCTGACCTAGATCCTGAAAGTTGATTAGATGCTTAGGGTTGGATTTTATTTGGTCTGGAACTTGGTTATAAATTCCTCTGCTACTGTCAGCCTTAGCTTTGACCCTACTCCGACCATTGGTCCAACTCTCCTTGTTGGGAGCCTGATAGGAATAAAAGGAACAAAAACCTCAAGCATCACAGATCCATTAAACTGCAGGAGAAATATCCAGTAATAAAATCTCTGTGATAAATTTTCCTTAATTATTTGTATTTATTATTTTTCCCACAAAGCATAAACAGCTAAAGATGTTCAGATGTATTCCAAGTAAGTTATTTCCAAAAACATCTTACAGAATAATTCAGAACTTCATGACAGCTATAGTACCGCATGATTTCATCTTCAGCAAAAGACACCTCCATTTGCTTTGGGAAATTTAACACTCTCATGGGAAATAAATAAGGAATAAAAAAGAAAGATGAGTTAGGTAGACTAGAGCATGAATAAAGTGGCACTAATTGTTAATTGGTGCCCCAAACATTGAAGAAATATTAGTTAGCATCAGACTTCATGTAATAGAATTTTTTTCCCTGCTCTTTCATGTGGAGTACTTCTTTAATGTGACTCAAGACCAGTACATTCACAAGGCATATATTTTATATATAAAAACATAATTTTATAATGAATTCAACTAGATAGTTTCCATATTGACAAAATACTGCCATCTCCATACTGACTTGGCCTTAGTCCTCAAAATGTCCTTGGCTCCAAAATGGCTTACAATAAACTCTTGAGCCAAAGCAGGCATATCCTTGGCTTCTGCTACAGTCTTCTCTGCCCATTCTACAGTACGTGCAGGAGCAGGAGCATTGCTCTATGTTTATTTATAATTTAATATAAATATTAACTATTTACTTAATCTTTATTAAAATGAATACTTGTCAGTTTTTGTAAAGAAAAAGGAAAATGCACTGACAGGAGGAAGAGGCCATTATGAATACACAGGCCAGCTATAGAAGGAAGGGGGAGGGATCCATGTAAATGACTTTACTTTATAATTGTCTTCAGTTCTAATATTTTATTATTGACCTGGGAAAAGTGAAATACCCCCCTCTTTAAAAAAAAAAAAAGCCACTGATATTTGTTCAACCTATTTTCTCCTCTTAGTCCCATGCTAAGTCATACCGCCTATACTTTGTGTCTGCTTCCAAGCAAAGAATTGTATCTTGCATGTGAGAGAACTTAGTGTAAATAGATACACTACCATCTTTGTTTTATTCCAGAGGAGCGGATATTTGGGCCAGTTTTGGACAAAGACCAGAAATACAAAGAAATTTCTTTAGTCTGATCTGGTTACAAATGGCAGAGAATATTGGCAGCACTGAGCTCAGGGTATTGAACTATCTGTATATATACATACTAATACCCTTTATAAACTGTATGTTTCCTATTACCCAAACATTTTAAACAGCCATGAATTCTTTACTGCAGGAAAAATTATATGCATGAGAAGAAATGAATACAAAAATGTAACACCTTGAAGTATGCTCCGCTTGGACTCCTTCGAAAATTACATCACTGCTGGGAAACTACTGTGCTGTGGTCACTTACTGGAAACTAAACATATAGAATATGGAAGACATAAAAATTTTATAAGGCATAAGTATAAAAACATATAATATCACAAGAGTGAAGTTCCGAAGTACCTCAATTAAACTAAAACAGTGTTCACACAGAAACTAAAATCTGCCTTGCATGTTCTCACTTTGGCCTCCTAGTTACAGACAGGAGAGCTGCTTCCAATAACAATCATTTGTTTATTTGCCTTTCTCTAAGTTTCATTGAATGTCATTAACATATGGCACACCTCAAAATATATGAACACCAATATTTCAGTTTAAAACCAACTCACTGTTGTAGCTCCCTCTGTTTGTTTTGAAGCTCAGACTGTGGGTCAAAGGACTGATCCAACTCACTACTAAAGTTAGTGAGAATCTGAGGATATTGAATTAGGCCACAGATCCTGACCCCTCACCCATTACTTTACACAGAGCTGGTTGGCACTTGTGATCCAAATTAACTGTGTTGCTTTAGTGGTAAGTTCATACTGGGAAGTCACATCTGGAAAGCTGTGATTCCTCAGGGCCTCCCTCACTTAATTTAGAAATAAGTCCTTCCTTGGGTTGAGTTAGCTAGAAAGACTGAGGGGGTGCATATGGGTACAGATGACAATCCTTGTTGACAGCTCCAAAGTTGAATTGTCTTGCAGTGAGCGGGGGTGATCAGATGCCTATTTAACTTAAATGGTGAGATGGGAAAGATCTGACCTTCCTTCATCGCACCACACATTAGACCTCTCACCATAACTCTTATTCACCAAGATACACCATTTCATTTCTTTAAAAAAATAATATCCATTTACATATATTGAGGACTCATCCAGATCACCCCCTCCTTCCTCTCTCATGATCATTTTGGAGGGTATATTCTATATTTGGTATGGGAAAAAGAAAAATGTTATTTGAAAAGTAACTCGGGAATGGAGAGGGGCTGAAAGCAAGTCCTATTATAAGCTACTTTTTTGTTCACCTTTGTCTCACCTGCATTCTACATATACTCTCCCAATTCAGCATGACATTTAAATACACACTTAAATGTTCTGCTGAATAGGGCCTTGATAAACCATAATCTCTGGGGCTTCTTCTAGTGTGATGTAGGTCATGCAAAATTTAATGGAAATTAGTGTCTTTTTGGAGCCTGGGATGTAAAGAGGTTAAAAATGCAGATTCTTATGGAGATCTAGCCTCAATAGTAACTATAGGCCAAATACACTATGTAGAAATACGTGTATTTTATAGGCTGTTGGTGTTACTAATGATGGTAGGCACCATCCTTCTTTTAGTCCTATTGTGCCACCAATATATTTTGCCAGCGCATTAATCATGAAATGTTTAAAGTGGAGCACTTGCAAGCATGTAGTTAGTCCCGGTAAAATCAAAGTTAAGAATGTGCTTTGCTATAGCAGAATCTGTCCCCCAAAGTATGGAAATCATTCTAGCCCTATTATTATAATTATAAAAAGGTTATTATTGCATTTGTCATGAATACAGGTGATTTTTTTCCAGGTGACTACATAGAGTTATTTTTAAGAAAATAAATTGGTGGAACACACATAAATTTATGGACTAGATGACCTTCTGTAGTCTCTTCCAGCTCTAATTTTCTATGCTTCTATCTATGACTATATTTAAAACAAATAAATATAATTGAAATAATTTAAAAAGAATATACATACATAAGTATGTTAGAGTGGCTTTATGCAGACTCTAACTTTACCTTCCATCTTTGTTTCCAATGGTCCCCACAAAGTGAATGGAGTATATCAAACGGTTGGTTGTTCCTGATACAGTTTATACCCTCTTAGGATGTGTCTACACAGCAACGCTAGCTCGAAATAAGTTACGCAATTTAAGCTATGCAAATTGCGTAGCTTATTTTGAGGTTATTTCAAGATAGTCTATTTGGCGCTGTCTACACAGTGCCAAATTTTGAAATAGATTGTTATTCCAACAAGTCTCTTAATCTTCGTGGAACAAGGTTTCCTGGGACATCGTAATAGCAAGCCCGTTATTTCAATTGCATTTCAAAATAATGGGGGAGCTGTTAAGATGCAAAAAATACTATTTTGGGATACCAGACATAACCCAAAATAGTGCTGCTGGCCAGATGTACCCTTAGTGATCCAGTGAACCACAAAATTAGGTAAATAGACTAGATCTTTTATAACCCTTTCTTTATATAACTATTTGAATATACAGCCATAGCTGATCATCTTTTAAGACCATAACAAGATTAGTATCTACCCATTATCGCATGTGACATTCTGGCTATTTGTAATTAAGCTTCCAAGCCTTGCATCATTTGTTTCTTAATTCCTATACATCTTAATTCCTAATCTTAATCATTTTTTAGGAGTAACATTAGTTCGAACCAAGGGGTTTGATTCAAACTAACGCGTCCCAGAGCACACTTCCTGGTTCGAATCAGCTGGTGAGCAGAATAACTCGTGGGCGAGATTATGCTAATGAATTTAAATCCCTGCTTCATTAGCAATTTCGGTCGGCTACATTTGCATCCCTAGCTCGAACTAGGGAGCAAGTGTAGACGTACCCTTATTTACTTGGATAGAATGAGATGGCATAAATTGTGATCGAGAAAATCTCCTCAGGCCTATATCATTTTAACTAAACAGCCCAATCTTAGCTACCACAAGGATTCTTACACTAGGCTGCATCCCAACAAAACAGGCCCAAACTACAGTTTATATACATGCTAACTTCTCTTATTATATTTATAAGTATGCTTAGCAAACAATTACATTTTTCCCAAAGCTATAGACCCTCGATGATTGGGTTGGGGATCCATAGCCAACATGGTGGAAGACAAAGAAAAATGGCTTTCAGGACTTGATGTATAAAAACATGTCCTTCTAGTATGCTCTTTAGAAATAGAACTTCAATTTTGCCTTTGAAAAGTAGATCATGCATTATAATATTTCCAGTATACTTTGCCTGTCATTTCTCAGAACCTGCAGTTGGTGGAAAGATTAATGACATATCTTCTGCCAGGGTTATTGCAGCAACGTCTGTTCTCATTTCAAGTGAAGTTAGAAAGTGCAGTCAAATAAGAAATGTCAGCACCTGCTTAAACTTCCATTAGCCACACAGCATTCCCAAATGATACTTTCAAGTTAGTGAAGTACGGTAATGAAACCAATTATACTATCTAAGTGGACTGAGAATAGCATGTGTCACTCCTAACAATTCTGTATTATAGTACCAATCCAGCAAATGTTTTATATAAATCTAAAATTCCTCATAATTTTATTGTACGAGGATCAGGCCCAAAGCACATAAAAGTCCCATGTTAGTTTGAACCAAGGAGTTTGGCATCTTATTGTCCTGGCCACTACCCTCCTATTCATGCACTTTTCCTGTTTTTCAGCAGTTTTATGTACTTAGCTGTTTGAGAGAAAATACCTACTTTCTGCAGCAAATGCTGGCCTCCTACTTAGCACTGTCAACATGAACTTCATTCACTGCTAACATGAGCACTATCACATTGAACTTCATTCTTTCTCCCTGCTCTGCCTGGTCTGCCTAGTCCACACCATTTTTAGCAGGAACAAACCCTTTAAATCTCTACTAGTGACTATAGAGATTAAGAGTTAAAAAAACCAAAGGTTCAGCATTCTTTTAAAGGAGTATCTTTAGTGCACCAGAAGTTTATTATAACACTAATTCAGTCAAACAACCAAAACCAAACAGTATTTGTTTTACAGTGCATTGTTCAGCTCCTCTTGAATAAGCTGCCTTTGTTACTATTTTTGAGGAGTTTGTTGATTGTTGGTCTATCTAAAATATTTGATCTGTTTATAATATAAATTATTTGAGAGTGAACCAGTCTGCAACCATGTGATCTCAGTGGGCAATATGAAACATGCTCTGAAAGTCAGTGAGACTGGTTCTAAATCCTTAGCAGAAAAGGGGTGTTTACTTTAAAAAAAAAATTACATCACATTGCATTCTGTATTTATTGGATCATGAAACAATAGGCTTCTTTATCCATTTGATAAATCCATCATCAGAGTCTTCAATCCTGAAAAAATCTATACACGTGAAGTCATAGAATCATAGAATCCTAGGGCTGGAAGAGACCTCAGGAGGTCATCGAGTCCAGCCCCCTGCCCAAAGCAGGACCAACCCCAACTAAATTATCCCAGCCAGGGCTTTGTCAAGCCGAGATTTAAAAACCTCTAGGGATGGAGATTCCACCACCTCCCTAGGTAACCCATTTCAGTGTTTCACCACCCCGCTAGTGAAATAGTTTTTCCTAATATCCAACCTAGACCTCTCCCACTGTAACTTGGTCAATTGGGTTAGTCATCACATGTAAATTTAAATACATAGTTCCCAAAACTGGAAAGATGTATGTATGGGGACGTGTTTGAAATTGAAGGTGGGGTAATAAGACAAACTGTGCAGGACTCCAACTATAGTCAATGAGTCCAATTCACTGTTGCATTGCTGCTTAGGTAACCATTCACATCAGTGTAAGAGTGAACAATCTTGTCAACTCTCATGGTTTTATTGTGAGTCACAACATTTAATGTTTTTGTTAAAGCCACAGATGCTACAGTCATGTTAGAAAGTGATAAATTAAATTTTTAAGTTGTTTTGTAGTTCTCAGAGAGAAAAGAGAAAAGCTTCAGCCTAAATGCTCAGACATCAGAAAGAAAGCCATGTTTTTCTTGTTTAAGGTTTCATGATTTTTTGCATCAGTCTTCTAATTTTGAATACTTCTGAGTTGCAGTACTAACAACATGAACAAGTCTCCCTGTATTCAGTTAGACAGAGAATTTGGGTTTTGTCTATCTACTTATATGACCTTGTTACTAATGTATCTGAGCATCTTATAAATGTTAATGGATTTTATCCTCATACTTGTACTGTGAAATAGGGAAATATATTTCCCATTTTATATATGAGGACCTGAGGTACAAGATAGATGAAAAGATTTGCTGAAGGTCACACGGGAGTTTTGTGGGTAGGCAATTAACTGAGCCCATTTCTCATGACTCTGTGTTCAGGCCCTACCCATAAGATCATTCTTCTTTATTTGCCATTAAACTAATGACCTGTGAAGCACATACTACAGTATACACTATACTCACACTAGGTGAAGTCCACATCTAGTGATAAGTTACCTGTGATATAAATAATGGATAAGACTTGTGCTATCCTTCTTTTGCACAGGGATGACCTTTGAAGTTGAAGGAAAACTGCATCAGAGCCAATAGGTTAGACCACAAATCAGTCTCTACAAAGTCCTTAAAAACACTGAGCAGTGTACATCCTTAGTTTAGCTGTATTGATTATAATGGAATATTGCCAGGGATCCACATGGTTCAGTATCTCAATAACCTCAGTGAGAAATGAAGATATGAAAAGTCTGAATCTAATAATACTGACACAATTTTACTGATGAATCAGTTATTGCACAACACCTTCTGTGTGCGCACTGTCCCACCTCATGGCACCGAGACCACTTACAAAGAGAATAATGAGCCTGTCCTACAGCTGAAGCTGAATGCCACATTGCTTTTAGTTCATGTGGTAGAGGCTCATGTACTAAGCTCCAGTCTGAGGTCCCAGGTTCCAGTCCACCTGTTAGAATTACATATGCAATGTACTTGATGCAACAATCTTCAGATAACAGATCAACTAATAAATGTAGTTTAACAAATATGCTTTTTTTAGCTTTTGGTGTTGTTTACCTGAAGGCTATTTTTAAAACATGTACTTTATACAGATGCAGAAATGAAAACTTTGGGTTAGGAAGCTGGCAGAGAAGCATTTGTGGTACTGAAAATTTTCAGAAAAATAAATAGGATTTTTTTCTATTTGTGGGCAGAAGTGGTTTGTGGGTATCCTCTCCCAGTAGGTCATATGTATCTTTAAACCCGTGATAGGATGTCCTAGTTATAGTATCCCCACAAACTAGCTGCTACACACCCTGATTCAGCACTATATAGTTCTTTAAGGTAACTCAGGCCTTTTGTGAACATTGACATTATTCAGGGGACATTCTTATTAGCCAACAGCCTACATGAACTCTTAATTTCTCCTTTTCTTTTGTTTCCAAGCATGTTTTTAATTACAATAGAGTTCACAAACATAAAATTATTTTACTTAACTATTAACAACTGAAGCCAAGTCTTCCTCATTCATATTTCCAAATGGCTTCTTTCAGACCCATGAGACTATCCCAAATACTTTTTTCTTAGTTTCATTTCCTCTCAATTGCTTTCTACATGCACAAGAAAACTCAACTCATTTCTTCACATTTTCCTATTAATACTTGTTGCTGCTGACAAGTGCAAACAAGTTGGGACCACCCTTGAAGAACAAAAGCCTGAAAGCTTTAGTCTTGTTCTTTTCTTTCACTTCCCTGACCCCCTTTTTTTCTTTTTCCTTCTTTCTCTCCCATAAATTCAAGCAAGGGTAAATAAATAGATATGCATCCAATCACATGATTGTAAGTAGGTCTAGAAACACTTTCAAACAAATTATTATTGCACCACTACATTTTTAGGGTTTCAGCACACACAGGAAGAGTTTAGCCTGAGCCTCTTACTCACCACTTGGAAGAATTAAACATATAAGTTGTATTAGTAACTCATAAATAACTTGAATCATTTTAAATGCTTCTGCCCCATCCCTGAATTCACTTCAGTTAAGTGGTATCGTTCTGGTACTGAAATGCTCTGTCTTTTCTGTATAGTCTCTTCAAAATCATATGTGTTCACTCTCTGGTCCATAACACCTCAGGAAGCCAATACATCATTCTTTTGATTGTTATGTGTTTTATCAACTACATCTCCAGTGACATAATGCCAAGTACAAAGAAAGAAGAACGTCACTTTTGCAGACACCAATAACAAAAATTAGGTGTAATTTATTATTAAAAATACATTCCTGGGTGAGGAACAAGAAATTTGCACTAAAAAGAAATAAGAGGGAGTGAGATGCAGTGCCTAGTGAAGGCCTGTGGAGAGAGGGTAGGGAACAACCTGAAAGATTTTTACCCTTTTGGGTTGTGATTTTCAGCTGAATGGGAATTGAATTGTGCCTATGCTCAGTGTTTTTGCTGTTTATTTAGGCTGCATTGGTTAAACGGTGGGACAGTGGCAAAAGCTCAATCCAAACAGGTTTGAGGGCGAATGAAGTTTTGGTAAAGCTATGTACACAAAGTGCTCAGGCAAGCTAAGACACCCAAAGTTATATAAGTAACTATTTCTGTCTTGTTACAATAAAGATGTCAGACTTCTCATGCAACTTATGTGCTTATTCCTTCCAATCTTCCATGCCATTCAGAGTGCAACACTAGCCAGAAATTTTCCATTGTGATTCTGGTGTACCACAGAATAATTCTGACATACATAGGTCTTAACTTGCATCAGGAAGTATATTGGATAAAATATTTGTAAAGGCTCTGTTATCTTAAGTAAACTTTTGATGTTATTACATCTTGCTAGAAAAGCAAATGATTGCAGCATTTGTAGTTTTTATTGCAGCCTAGAAAGTTTTGGAGTATAATAGAATTATGAATACCTTCTGAAGGGTATCATATTGCTAAATAAGTGTGAGATTGCTTTGTATATAAATTGGCTAGCAATTTAGGAAATATCAGCTTACCATAGGTGGTGATGGTGTAGCCTGAAGTCATTTTCAGAGAGTCACAAAGCACATTTAGGTTTTCTTATAAATGAGAGTGGTGACATTTGACCTCAGGCCTGAGGCATTTGGGGATGTAGTTTAGTTAACAGGTGGTCAGTTTTTCACAGTAATTAACTGACTGTTGTGATTGATCTCCATAAAGAACCTGGTTTATGTGCTAAACATGAGAGTTAATTAGAACAAGTTAATTCTCTGGGATGGGAGATTATTTGTGAGCTCATCCAGTAATGAGAGTTGAGCTGTCAGATATTTCTATGCAAGCACAGGCTGTGCTAGCAGTCCTTTCCCAGGGAAGAGGAAGAAAGTCATAAGTCATATTAAGTTCTCAGCCGGGAGTTGTTTTTGTAAAGTAGGAAGAGTATGAAGCAAATGTACAAATACATGTATAAACATTTCTAATTGGAACGAAAGTGTGGAATAAACATGTTCAAAGACATTTGGTGGGGTTGGGGTCAGAAAAAAATGTACAAGCAATAAAGGGAAGCAATGATAGCTATCAAATGACTGTGAATAATATATAAATATAATATATTATTAAAATAATTAATATTTGTATAAGCAAATATTTTACATACACACACACTGAATAATGTTTGTGTAAAATATTGGGAAATCCTCTGATTATACAAATATTAATTAATCATATTTATAGTGTGTGATCCAGAGCATTCGACTGGGACTTGACCCAGGAGACTTAGGCTCTAGTTCTAGTTTAAAAAATAATCTGAGATATTGGGCAAGTCATTTCACCTGTGTGTGACTCTGTTTCCCTTCCTTCTCTTTGTCTAGCCTGTTAAGAACATGCAAAAGTCTTGGCAAGATCATGGCATAATCACACAAGAGAGACAAAGGGTACTAGGGAAAATGAGGCTGAGAATCTTTCTAGGATCATGGGTGTAGATTGTGCATTCTTCATGGTGGGAATCTTTTTCTTACTACATTTTTGTACCCAGTAAAATGGGCCCTGATCTCAATTGAGGCCTGGAGGGGCTTTCATAATACAAATCATAACCATCTCTAGTTTCAATCCTAGCTTGAGCTATACTTACACCAGCAGATGACTACTTAAACAGAGAGGAAAAACTATGTAGCACTTGAAAGACTAACAAGATGGTTTAATAGTTGATGAGCTACATAGTTTTTCCTTTTGTTTTAGCAAGATCAGACTAACACAGCTACCTCTCTATTACTAAACAGAGAGGGAGACTGTTCGTTTTAACAATTTGACAATGTTTTCCTTTATATAAACCTCCCTTGTGTCTTCATTGAAACATGTCACTCTCTGACAAAGATCAATAATAAAAACTACATATCAAACCTTTGTTGATAATTGGCTTCAGCTGGACTATTCACATGACCAAAGATGTACAGGATTTGGGCCTTCATTCATAGTGCACAGTGATCTCAATGGGTCTTTTGGGTGGACAAGGAATGCAAAATTGGGATCCCCTCAGGTAAGGTAAAATCTTTCCTGAAAAGGGTCTTTCCTCTTCTCTTTTAATAGAAATCTGAGAATGTCAAATATTCTTCACGTACTTATAAACAAGAGAGACTGATTTAACTCACTACCTGTAAGAAAGTTACTGTCACTAACATGGTAGTAAAATAATAAAATCCATTTTCTTGAAATCCTGTCCTCTCCTTCTCCTGTAAAGTAGTCACAATGCATCAGAAAATATACAAATACTATCTTCCATGTATTTTTTTTTTTATCAGATAGCTTTCTCAAAATGTACCCAGAGAAGGAGTCAAAACTAGGGTAACATTACGGCTATGTTCCCACTGGGAAAAAAAGTTCATGGAGATTGGCTCCTGATACAATTGCTTCATTGATGATTCACGGCTGTAGTAGCCCAGCTGTACTTTTTGGGTGTGTGTACCTGCAATGCTATTTCAAATGTTTAAATTCCAATTACTCGCATATGTCTCCACCTTTGCAGAATTCTATTTTTTCCTTATTCTCTAAGGGCCATTTTTTCCTTCTCTCATGCATGTTGAGGGATATGTACTCGGAGTATTCCCTGTGAGTTTCTTGCAAGAACTCAGTTGTGTTGACCTGGACTATTACTTAGCATGAGTAGAAACTGGCTGCAAGTTATTTGCCTGGATCAAAGATGTCTGAAACAGATTTAATCTCACAATAATTTCTTTTGAAAATTAGACAAGCGGAACATTTTCCCCAATTGATAGGCTAGTGAAAAATAAGACCAACTTAGACAAACATTTGCAAGAGCTAGGCAAATAAAGTTGGGATTCAGGGATAGCTACCTTTTGTCATATGAAATGTGCTCTACTGATAGTCCTCAAGCAACTTAACCACAGGTGGAACCTCTCTAGTCTGGCACCCTTTGACTGGTGCCAGACCAGAGAATTTGCCAAACCACAGGAAGTCAATATTGGCTATCAGCATTACCAACACTTCCACTGCTTACTGGGCTCTTAGCAGACATTTGGGGTAAATTAGAGCTAAATAACAGCACAGAGCCCTGAGAGCTAAGACTGGTGGCTGTAAACAAACTTTATGGGACCATGGGAAACTTGGCCACAGCCATGATAAGTGGGCATCTGGCTAACTGAAATTATGCTGGACCACGGATCTTGCCAGATCAGAGAGAGCCGGACTAGAGAGGATTAACCTGTACAGAAATCAGAGACAGACTTTTTTTTCTATATTCCTTTATTTGTTGCCTTGTTTTAGCTTACAAAAACTTTAATATTAGACTCTGATAATTGCCATCTAACATAATCTTTCTCCTAATCACAAACAATGACACCTAAAGCAACTTCAGTCCAAGTTGTTTTTAATGGTTATTTTAATTGATTTTGCCCAGTGTCAGTAAATAATACAAGGAAGGAAGGAAGGAGACAAAGAGAGCTGTTGTTTCTTTAGTATGTTTAAATACAGGGTCCAGTAAAATGCCACCAAATGTTTTCTTTCATAAATATACAAGTGCTCAAGTAAAGAAACCCCATGAGTATGAGTCAATAAACCTATTTAATTACTGAGATTTCTAACTCCATTCTGGATGACATACAGTTATGTATGCACTGCCAGAAATCTAAGCACTGGATTGAGGGAAAACAGCTAGAAAAAAGGACCTCAATTCTATTGTTTAAAAATTCCAGTAACGCGTCTAAGTGAAACTGACGCACTTCTTTCATCTTTATTTATGTATGATGTGCCATTTTACTTTAATCCTTGCATGCTTTACATGCTTGCTTAGATCCTTTTTGTTTAGACATGTTCTTCAGTTTACTGTAGCTATGTAAGGCATTGTGTACACTGACTTCATTTGCCCCTTTTCAGTATTTAAGTAAGCTTCTCCTCTGACTTCTTTCTTTTCACTAATTGTATAGTTACTTTGACATCATGTATGGTTAGCCAGCATTCCTCAATCAGGCACCTTTGTTTTGGGTATCACTGGCATGCACATACTAAAATAGATTGCTATTTTTATTTTATTTTACTTGTATGTATTTGCCATTGCAAGACAGCATCTGTCCTGGACCTCATTATCAGCCTTCCAGCATGCAGGTTGTATCCTTGTCTTCATAGGTGATGGAGCTTTTACTTCTCATCTTGACCAGAGATCTAAATTTCTCCATTGGTTGAAGGATCTAGCTTTCTTAGCTTACAAGAGTTCTATTCTCTTGTGTATGACTAGTGATGGATGCAAATGATTGGTTCAATCCTTGATTATATCTCCCAAAGTTCATTACCTTATTTCAAAAGGCAGGATGATCTCACGGTGGTCTTCCCTTTTTATGGGCTTTCCATCCCATCAATTTAAATGGGGGAAATGCCTTGTTTCTGATTCCACCATATTGAATTGACATAGGAGACAGCTATATAGTCTCTCCTGTCTAGGCAAACTGTACTGCTTAATATCAATCTGTAGCCATAATTCCTTATATATGACTCATACATACATTTCCACTATTATGGAAATATTAATGACAAGTGTGATTAGCTTTCAGAAAATACCTCGCTTTATATATTTTATAGACAGTGATAGTGTACACAATCAGTTGATCCAGTTGCTTATCATTTGAGGTTCAACCCCTCCTCTCCCTCTTCTCACCAGTGGCATAGCCAAAAGAGGACTGTTAGGGTTTGGGTGGGTAGGCAATGATGTGGGGCAGGGAGGGAGGTAGGAGGGATGGACATGTTGGCCATGGGCTCCTGAGCCCAGAGATGCCCTCGGGGAGCAAGGTCCACATGCAAAGTCTTGCCTTGTTCCATCCACCTGGCCTGTACTCTAGCTTAGGAGTGAGGTCTGAATATGGGTTCTAGCTGTGCTCCTCCTCAGTTATAACTCTGGAATATGGTCATAACACTTAATCTGCATCATGTACATATATCTCACAAGAATATTAATGATTAATTTGCCAATGATGGCTCATAAGGCATATTTTCTACAAAGGCTTTTACAGAAGTGTGTAGGGTGTGAATATGGGGTGCTTAGTCTCACAATAGTTCTTTTGGATTTACATAGGAGGACTTCCAGCAGTTGTGTGATAAGTTAGCTAACATGCTTCCGTTGAGGGCAAGATTATGATGTCATGCTGTGAAGCATCTTATTCCATGAGTAGTCCCATTCCCTTTAGTGGGACTATTTGAGGACTAAGATACTACTCAATCTGAGCAAGGGTATAAGAATCAGGCCCTTGTAGAATCAGTGGGCCAGATTCTTATTTCATACTAGTATAAAGTTGAGGTAATGATAATGAAGTTAAGCATTACTCTGAACAGACAGCCTAAATTTAGAATCAGAGCCTAGTTTAAATCAGAGCATGAACATTTTCTTTGCTTTTCTATAACACACTGTATTTATTAAGCAAAAAATATACACAATATGTGTACATACAAATATATCAGGGATACATACATTAAAACATAGTAGTATCTGTGTAAAGTTTACCAAATGTGAGCCTTTCATATTGCAAAGTAAATATAGGGAAGAACTAAGAAAGAAAGTTCAAGTAAGGTGTGGAATCTGTAGTTTCTTTATTTTTGGCAATAAAGGTCACTGTTGAATACAGTGTTAATGTACCTGATCCTGTATTTCCTGCACACTCAAACTGCCCACTGATATTCCCATTGCAATTGGCTCTTGAAATTAGGCCTCTTTTCCTTTGACATCAAAGCTTCAAAGGGCTTTACAGAGAAGAGGGAAAGTTTATGATCATATTTTGACATTTCTAACACTAATACTGGACAGTTTCCCTATTTGCCTAAGTATTTTTATGGTTCCACGTCACCATAGTATCTGAGCACCTCAAAATCTCCAATATATGTATTATTCCAATACCTCTCTCCAATGCCCACCATGGTCAAGTGGAGTCACTCTGGTGCTGGGTCACTCCACTCCTCATGGCTCCCACTACCACAGTGAGTGCAGGGGACCCCGATCCCTGCTACTGCCCCATGCCAGAACCCCAGTAATCCCCTGAGTTGCATCACCCGAGGGTGGGGGTTTGAGGGAGGAGTATAATGAGGGCAGATGGAGGTGGAGCACAGGCATGAAGAGGTGAGGCAGGGGCAGGGCCTCGGAGAAGGGGGGAATGGGGCGGGGAAAGGCCAGAGGAGGTGGGGGAAAGAGGCAGGGTAGGGCTGGGGCCTGGGTTGGAGGGAGGGTTTGGCCCTGGGTGGAAATACTGTTCATCTAAAAATCAGTACCTCCTAGTTTCACTGATGTGAATAATAATATCCACCTTGGATGTCACCAAAATCTGCATTTGGATTTGCATTGTCTTTGGCCCTGATTCTGCCCTTCTAAAGGGAAGCTCGCAGGAGCTGATAAGCAATATGATCATTAATATTACAGATGTAGATGATGGTGACTTCTTCTTTTTCTGAGGTGTTGTGATGGCTCTGCTAAGCAGGAGACCATAATGAATGTCAACCCCCTCCGTCTGGCTGGGAAGGAAAAGGGATAGCGACTTAATACAAAGGCCCTAGACAAGGAAGGAACTGGATAAAGACAATTTCTGGAAGCAGCAACATATCTAGAAAGGAGATGAAGATAAGAGACATGGAGGGAAAAATACAGAAGGAGCTTGGTTGGAGCAGAAGCTGGAGAACTGCTAAGGGAAGGTATGAAATCCAACAGGCAGACAGAATCAGGTCTGTGTGGACCTTATGGGGAGTGGCAGAGCACCAGCAGGGAGCCTGAAGAGAAGGAACCTCGTGACACACTGAGGCTGTGTCTACACTGCCGGGGGAGGTTTTGGAAAAAGATACACAAATTGCAAACTGCAATTTGCATATCTTTTTCAGATTCTTTTTTCCGAAGAAGCTTTTCCAACTTTTGGCCCATCTACACTGGGCCAAATGTCAGAAAAAAAACCCTTTTTCGGTACATTCCTTCTTCCTCGTAAAGCAAGGTTTACAGTGATGCCAAAAAAAGTGTCTGCTTTTCCGCAATTTTTTTTGGAAAAGCAAACACATTCTTTGGATGTGGCAGAGTTTTTCCGGGACACCTCTGGTATTCCAGAAAAACTCTGCAGTCTAGATGTAGCCTAACTGATCTTGGCCTGGAAACCTAGGTACTTTGGAAAACCCCTGTGTTGCCTATCTGCAACTCTAGGTGCCTAAGTTCCCGTTTAAATATCCGGCCCTTTGCAACTAAATACAAAAAGTATTTTGCACCTGCATCTCACAGTGTTCTTGTGAATCCCAAGGACACCCATCAATGGGCTGAATCCAAATAGTTCTCTGAGTCAGTGGGAACAAAGGACATTTAACACCTTAGAGAAGTGCTTAGCCTTTTAAAAAATAAAGCCGCATGTCATTTTTTTCTAATCCTCACACTGAAGCCTGTTGACATATTACAGCAGGCATATACATTCTTGTAGCTAAATGACGAATGCAGTTAAGAGAGCTAAGGCCTTAAGCCAACAAATGAAATCAAGTTAATTCTTTAATGGACATCTGTGATGATAACACCTGGATTCCTGAGCCTGCCAGAGGATGCACATGGGTGAATTTCTGCACTCACACAGAGCCCTTTTCATTTCATTGTCATTCCATGTGTTTGGATCAGCACATGTTGATCTGGATGATAGCCTGGGTCATATGCAAATGTATTGCAAATGGATGTTACTGGATGGCTGTCTCAGGCATTTCTGACAGCAATTCTGGGCCCAGAGCAGAACACTTGATGGGTCCCCATGCACACAGAAGCTGTCCTGCATGGACAACGGCTGCCTGACTTTTGGGCAGTCCTGTGCCTATGTTGGCTGGTGTCCAGTGAGCTGCCAGCTGCACTGCTAGGCATGTTCTTCTGGAAGCATGGCTAGGGCTCCCACATACCTGCCCATGAGGGTTGCCAACTGTCTAATTGTGCAAGCCCAAAGACCCTTGCCCTTCCCCCTGTACCATCCCTACCTCATCCCTTACCGGAGATCGACCCACCCCTGCTCACTCCATCTTCCCTCCCTCCATCATTTGCTCTCCCCTGAGCTCACTCACTTTCACTGGGCAAGGAGCTGGGGTGCAGGATGGAGTTCAGAGTGCGGGCTCTAGGAAGGAGTTTGAGTGCAGGAGGGGATGCTGGCTCCGGGAATGAGTTTGGGTACTGGGTCTAGTCTGGAGCAGGGGGTTGGGGTGCAGGAGGGGGACAGGTAGTCAGCATTTACCTTGGGCAGCTGCCTTTGGCAGCAGCTCCTATGAGCAGGGGCGGGGATCCCCTTGTGTCACTGCACATAGGCCACTGCACTCCACCCCCTAGCTCCTATTGGCTGCAGTTCTGGCCAATGGGAGCTGTGGAGTCATAGCTCAGGGCAGGGGAAGCACATGGGCTTTAGGGACGTGTTAGCCACTTCTGGTAGTGGCAGGAGGATGGGCAGGAATATTACCTTAATCCCGCTGTGTCGCTGGTGGCTATGGCCTAAGGCCCCTGGCCCTTTGAAATTGTCTGGGCCCTTGTGCAATTGCTCCCTCTACTCCCCCTGTTGGCAGGCCTGCTGGAAGGCTCTTGTATGGCTCAGCTGCTGGGAAAAAAAAAGAAACCAAATTTAGGATTACTGTTTTCTCCTCTTTCTTTTGTTTCACTGTATGCTATGTCATTTTATATCCAATATATCAACTGTATTATATAGAAATGTAAGATTACTCCCTACTGCCAACATAGTTATAATAAAGTCATATTGATAGGTCAGTCATTTTCCATAAGCATTTTCTAAACTATATTCAAGTCTCTAGATAAGGCTGACTTCAGTCTTAATACAGCTACCACTGAACAAGCAGTTTATTTGAGGGAAGTAATGGGAACTCTTGAGAAAGTGAAGAAATGCTAAAATCATCACACAAGCCCTAGAAGAAGGATATAGAATGCCAAATTTAGGGGAATCCAATCTGGTACTGAACAAAGGAAGCCATAGGCTATAGACAATGCAAGAAACAGGTACCAGCTGTGTGTTTTCATCTAAGCAGCTTGTGACAGTTTATATTTAGCGATATATATGCAAAAAGTATTTAAAACACCAGTCTGTCCACTGGAGAGATACATTCACTACCCATTCACAGTAAGGTGTTCCATTCTTCTATAGCCACACATTCCATAACAGGAGTGGAATTAGCCAAAATAATAACTTACAAAACAATGTTCTGACAAATTCAACAGTTTGCAACGAAAGCAAGAGCACATATATTGTATAATCATGCTCAGTTCTCTCTGTGAGAGAAGCAAATAATTCTTCCTTAAAAACCAGCCAGCAGGGAACAATCACAAAATTAAAAAAAAAATAGTCTGCCAATAACAATAAAATGCTTTGGAAAATAAAAAGTGTAATAAATGTCAAGTCTTTAGCAATGATAGTGAGAGGGGCCTGCTTTTCTTCTCAACACTAATGAGAAAGAGGGATGAATTTGCACAGAACTACTTCTGTGAATGTGTCTTGTCTTGTTTTCTAAGGATCTCCTGGGATTTGCATAGGGATGAAAATCCAGGCTGTCTTCTTCAAAAAGGCAGACCACATTCCCCAAAGGAATGGGAAAGTCAATGAGTTGAAACTTGTTGTGTTACATAAGGGAGAGTGGAGCGCTTAGTGCATGTGAAAGGGCTAACTTTGAAAATGGATCCATGACATCAATTTGGCCCTACTATGCAGATAGGGCTGAATCCTTTTCTTGCTTATATACACTGTGCAGATATGTTAAAGATGCTGGCTTGAAATGGGGCCACAGGAGTTTTTGGTGTGTCAGAATAACTAAATATTATAATCTCATTCTCATTATAAAGAGTAAGTGTAAGACATTTCAGTCATGTTTGAATAAGCAGCCATGCAGCATTTTCTTCATCCCATGCCGATGGCCTTTTAGACTGCTCCTCCAGCCTCCATTTGTCTGGCCAAATGCGTCTCTAAAGACACCAGCATCTGATGCTACCTTAGTACAGCCAAACATTGTTCTTCAAAGCCTCATGTTGCAGAAGACACTAAGCAATATCTCAAACAATTTAATTCCAGAAATAATTAAGCTCTTTGCTGATGTACCATTTTATTAGTTCAACTTCACAGTGCAACAGCAAAACAAGGTGTGTGAAATCTCACCCTCTCAAGTATTAGTTAGCAGTCAGGTATTTTGCTGGGGTTCCCAGAGCAAACCTATAAAAGTGGCCAGGGCTCTGCTGGTCAATAAGAGCTTCTTTTCAGAGCAAAAACATGAAGAGCTTCATCACTATTCCTCAAAGGTGTGCTAATGTTTATACTGGCATAGCTATCTAGGACCAAAACTGCTGTTTCAGCTATGCTATGAAAAGGGAATTCAGAGTGTGGGGTCTTTGTGTATTCTGTTTGTAGGCCTGTGTGTTAGCCATAACTAATGGAAAATCAAGGTTTTCAGATTGGGCCTCTACTGTGATGTCAGAGCAATGTTAGTTACAATGAATCATTTTATTTTAAGTGTGGCCTGGTAAATTCTTGTGGAAGCTCCCCTTTCATTCAAATGCCAACATTTGCTTTCAAATAAACTCTGGAGTAGGGTAGTTCAAGGCAGAGTGACATGCTTTGCAGCATGTGTCATAGTTTTGCACATTCATGCATTCTTTCCATTCTGACAGGATTATGTTTTAGAAGAATCACACTTTCCTCTTGCCTTTCATGGGGTCATAGCACAGACACTAGGAGGACTGGACACTTTGTGGCAGTGTAAAGTTACATGGCTTCTTTTAGCAACACTGTGAAAATTATCTATGTATCTTTGAAGGTGAAATTTGAAAAAATCCTGAGTGCATAGCCTTCAGAACTAGTATGCTTGTAGCCCTGCAATTTCGTTACTCTTTAGACATTGAACACATAGCCAGTCTTGTTCAGGTGTTGTTTTCTTTCACTGTATGGAAACCAGAAAAAGATGAGGAGACAAATTCACACATTGTCACTACATGTACCACCTTTTTTGATCCACAACCAGGAATAACACTAATAGGTTTTCAGCTCCCATCTTTCAAACTATAGACATCTGTAAAAATATAAAAAAAGCTAGTGTGTGATTTTTCTTTTGTTTGAGGTAATGTTTTCATAACTGTTTTTGATTCCTTCATCGAAGTACACTAGCATTTTGGAACCCTATCCTATAAAAAACATGTGCATGTGCTTATCTTAGCCACTGGGAGTAGTGCCATTAAAGAAGCGTTAGCTGCCGATTGTTAGGGCTCATCAACGTTTACAATTATACATCATGGACTATAGTAAATTGAAATTTTAGAAAACTCTTTTTTTTTTTAAGTTTTCTGGCTTTATTTTATTCCCTTTTGCCCCCTTCCCCTTCCTCTGCTCTCTTTTTTCCAATGGAAAAATGTATTCTATGAGCTAGTGTTATCTGGGGAAATTAAAAGTATATGTCAGATGTAGTTTAAACACGACAGTGCTATAAATGTTCCTGCAACAGATAACTGAAATTAGAGAATTGTTGCATATTTTATTAGGCAGGATCTTGTTAAAAAAAGAAAAAATTTAAAAAATAAATTCTGACCGGATTTTAAAATTGAAGACCTCGTACCTTCAGGATCTTGGCACATGCTTTTCTACTATCTTTAATGGCTCTGTATGAAGATAATTCATTTATCCTCTACCTTCAGGATTATTTCTAGAGTCCAGAGTGACTCAAGTTTTTGGTATCATGAATTTGAAATTTCCTAATTTGGAAATAAGGAAGCCAAACAATATACCTGAAATCTCCATGAAGAAAGAAAACAACTTTGCATATAATAGGAAGCACCTCATAGTGAAGGTGGTTCCATTTAAATAAATTTGGGGATAGGGAAGGGGATTTTCAAGTGACTTAGAATCACAATTCACCAGCCTATATTTTACTTCAATGGTTTTGAAAATCCTGCCGCTGATGAGTAATGCACTACTCATTGTGAGTAAGGGTTGGCAAATGGCAGTAACTAGCCCTAGGGATTCATGCTGCAACATTCTGCATTTGAACGGAAAACATAGGATGTCAATTGCCCCACAGCTGCCTCTGTATCAGGTGAGGTCTCCTCTGCGTTTATAGGAACAGTAGACAGAAAACAGAATGAGATCATCTCATTCCACTTACTCTGTGGTGTACTTAGCTACATAACCCATGTGTTTCTCCATGTGTACTGCATTAACACAGTGACATAATATAACAGTGATTATATATTACACAGCATAATTCTGGATTAAGAATTTAGTAAGTTTTTCTTTTAAATAAAATATTTTTATTTGATTTGTCAAAAAAGCAGTGGAAACTATTTATTTGGAAATATCTTTATTAAGTAGACTCAAAGCCTCAGCAGATCATGATATTCCTTTAATTCTTTTAGTCTATTGCAGAAAATATTTAATAGGTGTTGTTTTGCTACAGTTTGTGAAGACATGTGCTAACCCATTGGGAGGCAATGGCTATGTCTAGATGGCAGAGTTTTTCCAGGATAGCTCTGGTATCCCAGAAAAGCTCTTCTGCATCCAGGGAATGTATCAATTTTTTCGGAATAGTTTCTGAAAAAGGAGGTGAGTTCTTTCGGCATCCCTGTATTCCTCTCATTGAGAGGAATAAGGGATGTTCTGAAAGAGGAGGTTTTTCTGAAATTTGGCCCAGTGTAGACAGGGCAAATTTTGGAAAAGCCTCTTCCGAAAAAAAGTGGAAAAATACATGCAAATTGTGGTTCGCAATTTGCGTATCTTTTTCCGATAAAACTCTGAAGTCTAGATGTAGCCAATTTGAACAGTTAGCAGGTGGTTCTACTTTCAACCAAACTGTAGCATGATGTGTTTGTCACCAATTGTATAATACCAGCCACTAGGCAGAAAATGTCTGAGTGGTTTTAGACACTCTCAAGTGTGTGCATCAATTTCCTTTCTAACTAAATGTTGCCACTGCTTTCACAATATTCTTCTGCTGTTCCCTGTACTAAATACAGGTATAGGGGGTTTAAGGACTAGCATGTCAAAACCACAATCCTGTTTTCATTTTGACCCAAAATGATTTCCTCCTTCTCCCCTTCCTCCCCCCAGAACTAGCAGCAAACCAAAAAGTCAATTATTCACCCAGATCCACATAGGACTGAAAGGGACTTCCTCAGTCATCGAGTCCATAGTTCCATTCTATCATGGGCAAAATTTCTCATATAATTCTATTTCTATCCATCATTCTACTCCTCAACAGGTCAAGTGAACAAGGGGAGTACATTACCTATATTCCTTCTGATTATCAGGAAAGACTGCTCAGAAAAAAAGACAATTAAACTAAAAGGTCTCTAGTGAGGTAGGCAAGTAAACCTACTCTTTCCTCCATATTTTTTTTTTAACATAACTGTTTTACTTTGTACAGCTTTGGGGAAAAGAAAGATGGTTCAAAGCAGTGCTTTTTTTGTGATGGTGCATTGTCACCATTTTCAGAGAGCACTCACTTTTCTCCGGCAAAGCCTCCAGCAAGTCCTGGGAGCACTTGCGCAGCACGAATGCCCACTCGAGACACGTGGCTTTTTGCTCAACAAGTTTTCCTCAGCCTTTTTTTTTTTTTTTTTTTTTTGCTCGGCATTCCTAGTATCCATACCTTTTATGTTTCCAAAAAAAGCACTGATTCTAAGAAATGGGACTATTTGTTGTTTCCTTTTGGTTAAACCATGATGGATGTGGCTTTTTTGTTAGTTTGGCCTGCCAAAAGTAGCTTTAAACTTTAAAGCAAAACCAGTTGCCAAAATTAATAGAACAAAGAGGAAGCACCGACGATGAGAAGATAACTCATACTGGATTACCATGTTTTTTTAATAATTACACATATAAAATTAAAAAGTCTAAATTTAAATTAATCCAGTTGTTGTTTACACAAAGCTTACAATTCTAGACAGCACTTATTTTCTCACTTAAGTTTTCCTTTCATAAACTATTGACATTTTCATGAAATAAATTAAATGGAGAAAAAACCCCAACAAAATTACAACTCACCCTAAATATTGAAACTAATTGATGGAAGGAATAAATGAGGTTTTAAAATATTAATATTAATATAAATATTATTATTCAGAGTACCATATGGTACATTTTTATTACTCCCTTTCATATGTGCTTCATGCGTCTGTCAAAACTAGAGTAACTTAACTGGATAGTAAACAAAGTACAGTAGTGCAATATTACCAGTTTAGTACTAATACATCTGACACTCTCTCTTTGTAACGTAATAGTATGAAAATATCGTAGGTCCATGGATGGAAAGAAGAAATACACCACCACTAACAGAAAGAGTTGTTTCCTTCATGCCTTCCTCCCATCTTAACATATGTGAATCATATATAATAAGATACAGCTATACAAATCAAGAAAAAAAATCAATAACTGTTAGACTCTAAAATTTTGGGTATTTGTATTATACCAGGCACAATGGGATTCCACTCAATGCCTGTAGTTGAACAGTGCTACTGCAATACAAATAAATAATAATGAAACCTCTGATTTTGTATTTACTATGTCTTTAATCTACTATCCAGTGGCAATTTTAAATGTATTCACTTGTAGAGAGATATGCCTAAATATCTATTCTATGCTGCAGTATGTATATTCAACATTAGTCCTTCATGTTTAATGTATTTACAGTAGTATATGAAGTACTAAAGTGTCTGCAGACTAACCACATGAGAAGTACCTCAGCAATGAAAAACTCATGATATTTGTTTATTTTAACATTCAAAACAGGAATGAACATTGTAAAGACCACAGTTTAACCAGATGAAGCAAGTTTCAAAAAACAAATAAAAAAGTTTGTGTCCATGATGAAAATGCCATCTGCAAGCATCAGGATAAATGAGATTGTCTTATGTTGTTAATTAAGTTTCATGTAATTAATAAATAAAATGATTGCTATTCAGCTCTTATTTATTTGGTGCTAGCACACCAGTTGAAGGCAAAATTAAGACTTGTTAGACACAAGTAAAGCATAGCAAATCACTAGTGTGAATTATCCCATTCTTAATCTTTTAACCTTTTTCCCTTTGGAATGTAATAATATTAGTTCCCACAGAAAACACTATTTTGTTACCCCTTTAACTACCCTGTAAATGGGGAGGAGAGAGAGAGGGAAGGGAGTTCAACATCAATTAATAGCTAGGGGGAGAACTTTAACCTTTGAAAACCACAGTCTCACAACTAAGTGAGATTTAATTCACAGTCATTGTTATGTTTTCATGTCATGCAGCTTGAATGGCTCGTCACAAGCTATAAAGATATTTGCTTTGGAAGACCATACCCAGGGACCACACATTAAAAAAGAATGTCACAATCAAATACCTGTGAAAACTGTAATGCAATTAAGAGAAAATAGACTTTGAAATCACTGCTCAAAGCATTAAGTCTGTGGAATGTTGGAACACTTGGTTGTGACAAAATAAGCACTAGACAAGACCTTTTTTCCTTTTTTTCCTTTTTTAATAAATAAAGGGTTTAATCCCAAAAGGCACTTTTCAAAATAAGACTTTCAATTGTTATGCATTATCACTCCTCCGTTACAAGTTAAGTGATGCCAGTAACATTTTGTTCTGCCAGGTGAAGGTGCAATTGTGTAATGCCAGAACTGTAAATTATCTTGCATAAAAGCTGTTATCGTAACATTGCCTATAGTTCTCCCTTTACTGTTTCATTCATTAATAAGCAAGATAATCATATTTTGATGTTGTTGCCCTTTTCTTAGTCCAAGTTTAGGGCTCTGGGAATGTTCTAGTTGGGGACAGAAACTGATGATGAAATCTGGTAATTTCTTTTATGACATTTTATTTACAGCCAAAGTACAAGGCCTTGCTTATCCCAATGCACCAGAAATCAGAAACAAAGAATAGTTTTCACTTTCAGCCCCAAGTCTCTTCAGACAACACCAGACCCAACAAAGTTATCTCTCTAATTTTGCTTTCTTGCTTTTTGCCTGTGTCTCTCTCAGTATCTGTTCTCTTTTCTCCCTTCCCTCACATATACTTTTAGCCAAAACAATTCTAAGCGATAGTCCTTTCTTCCACCCAGTCTAAAATTCCTTGGCAGATTCACATAACTCTTCAGTATTAGGTAGGGGGTTGTGATTAACTTATCCTTTGTGAGATGCTAACTGAAAGCCTATAGCATTTTTTCACCCAATGCCCCGCACCTCAAATTTGGTTTAACATCATGCCTAACAAAGGAGCACCTACTAATCTATGTGAAACTAAAGGAAAAGAAATAATTTAATGCATTGCAAAAGATACAAACATAATTATTTACATATATACTGACTCTATTTGTCAGGATAATTTCACATTACTGGCACACAAGAATTTTATTCCCACCCAAATCTCTGTGGGACTTTTCTCTCCCAGGGTATCCTGGCAATGTGCTCTTAAGGTGTATCTGTTGTTTTTGTACAACTTGATGGTTGTGACAGTCCCCAACCATTCTGTCTGAGACTCTCCTACACATCCATTACTGTCACAACTTTCCCAGCTTCTTCAGCCTCCACAGTTACATTCTCAGTTTGTGGGAGAGAAGGGGCAGGTAAACTGGCATTCTGTCCCCTAGTATCTTCTGAAATGATCCTTGTGGGTATCTTTGGGTTTCATCCTGGGACCCAATCGTATTCAGTGCCCGATTTCATTTATTCAAGTCCATATTGCATAGGGTACTTATGCATCTTAGGGCTTCTAAACCAATGGAACCAGTCCAGGTCCTCACTTTTAAACATTTCTTCATATGACCTTACATTATACAGCCTTTTCATTTTATCAGAAACTATCCTCAAGTTTTCCCTAGTGAAGGTGTGAGCTTCTTCAATTTGGGATTGCAGCCCTCAGCTTGCCTGGATCTAGCCCCTGATGCTGTGTGTAGACTACAAAGTCGGAAAAAGATACACAAATTGCGATTCGCTATTGATGTATCTTTTTCCACTTTTCTTCCGAAAGAGGCTTTTCCGACATTTGGCCCGTCTGCACTAGGCCAAATGTCAGGTAAAAAAGCCTCTTTCGAAACATCCCTTCTTCCTAGCAGAATGAGATTACAGGGAGGCCGAAAAAACACATCTGCTTTTCTGAAATTTTTTTCAGAAAGGCAGACGCGTTCCTTCGACACAGCAGAGCTTTTCTGGGATATCTCCAATATCCTGGAGAAAACCTGTAGTCTAGATGTACCCTGAGGCTCAGGGCTCAGAGCACCCATGCTGGTGCTCCAGAACCCCCGCCACGCCACCACATAGCTGGAGCACACAAAATCTACTAGCCTAGGCCCCCCTAAGCTCTGGTATGTGAGGGAAATGTAGGGAGTGTCTTTCTGCTTCTCAGTCGGGAGACATGTCAGAGAGGGTTTTTGGTTTGGTTTGGTTTGGTTTTTTTTTGTTTTGCTTTTTATTTGTGTGCAGCCCCCAACTGATTTTTCTAGGTGCTGTGTGGGGCCAGGTGCTGTGTGGAGGGCTGCAAACTTAAGGTACAAAACATCAAGCTGAGGCACTGTGGGGAGACCAGAGAGGGGGTCAAATGAAGTGGGTGGAAAGTTGCTGGAAGGAAGAGATTTGAAAGGATCTGATTTATTGGGGCAATAGGCAGAAGTTGGAAAGACTGCCTAGGGTTTATATTTACTTCTTTAACCCTAGTGAAACCAGAGGTGGTCTCAAATGTCTCCATTTTACCACTGCAAGTTCTTCACAAAGGGAGAGAGTCCAAAAAGCAAGTGTCTTTAGGTACTGTGTATAGAAGGGAATACTGAATTGGACACCAGGTCATGGCCTGACTCACTTGAGTTGGAGGGACAACGATTAGCAGCTGTAGGCACAGTGATTTAGACCGCAAATGAAATACCATATTCCTAGCTTCCACCAGCAAGTTACAGGGTTTTTTTTTCTCATGCAATTCTTGATGAAGGTGTAAGTATGGCTCATTTAGTATGTTGGACACTTTGCTAATGCTCATTAGGGGAAGCTGTCATGAGACGCAGAGGCTGATCTGGCCAGATATGAAAGGGCAGTGTAGAAGAACAGGAGAAGCAGGGCGGACCTAGAAAGCAATGAAAGAGGAAAAAGTGCTGCAACCCTTTAATCAAGAAGAACTTGCTGGTGCATCCTCTAACAGCATGTCAAACACTCAAGGCTAACTAATAAGATTTTCAAGAGAATATTTCTCACTAGTCTTCCCTAACCACTTAGCATTTTAGATAGAAATCAAAAAGTTATTTCCTGTTTGACATTTTCTTGACAAGTGAATGGAAAATTAACTATTAACACAGTCAATAACAATAGAGAAAACTAGTAATCTAAAACCAGTTACAAATACAATAGATACACTTTGAAAGTTAAATGGTGCAAGATTGTCATATCGAGACAGTCTCCCAGCATAGGATAGTTTGGCTAAGTGCACTTGCATACCTAGAATTTGCAGGGGGAACCGACTGAACCATAGCAGCGCTTTGATTGGATCCAGAGGCAGAGCATAGCTTTCCCAGTCAATGCTGTGTGTAATGAACATGCACCTCACTTCACGTGTCCTCGCTTTTACATATTTGTCACTTTAGTAATACCGTTAGGAAAAAATCTACAAGTATGGAAACCAGCAGAATCTGGCAACTCTGCACAGGGGCAGTGATAAACAAAATGTCTCATGAGCCATATATTGAGCCCCGATGGACTGCAGGCTGCCCACCACTGGACTAGCAATTCCTCACTGGGCCTAGCTACATTTTGAAAATTTAGTTAATTTTATTAGCTAGATGGCAGTATTTTTGAATTGTTAGAGTAACGCTAAATAGACTTTTTGACCCATTAGCACAAACAATTACAGCTAAGCACAAGAATCACTATTCAATGTCTGATTGCACTGCTATTTATCTAAGCAGATGTATGTCTATCACAATGGAAAGGAGGTAGGGTAAGCTGTGATACTAGTTAAGCTTCCAAGGCATAGCCATAGAACTCATACAGTTAACAACACGTTTTCCTCAGAAAGGGGGTTTCGCCAAATGTACACTGATATCTGGTATCAGATAAGCAAAACAGCTACTGAAAGTTATGACATTTGCCTTGTGCTAACTGTTTAACTGGTGCCTAATCATGCTTGATTTGCAACTGCCATAACCAGAGAATAGTAGGCATTAGGAGCAGTAATCGAAAAACTTGAAACTGGACATTTTATTTGCAAGAAATACAGTGGTATCAAAGTTCATTTAGCTGCAGGAGATTAAGTCATTAATGAGAGTTATAGTACTAGGTTCTAGGAGGCAATAATGTATATTTTCACTTGTGGCAGGTCAGGTTCTGCCAACCTTGAGAACAGCAGCAGTTGCTCTTTGCAAAGGAAACTATTCCTGCCAGCATTTATTACGGTGTTTATTGTTGTGTAGTAGCGCAGCCAGATCTTTAAGAAAAACACCATATTGTTCAAACTTTCCTGGTATGTATGTGTCTGTGGCGGTGGAGGGGTGATGTCTTTTTACCTTATCTGTAACTGATGCCATCATACAGCACACTAGCACTTAGGGTCAGCCATAATAATAAGGATGTTTGGGTGAAAGTTCTGATTTAACACCTCTTTTTATTCTTTGGAAAGGGCTGTTTTAGTATTCTTTCTTCCATAACATTGTGTGTGTGTGTGTGTGTGTGTGTGTGTGTGTGTGTGTGTGTGTGTGTGTGTGTGTGTGTGTGTTAGTAACTGGTGGGTGGTGGCACACATCTGATCGAGCACACATGACCTCAATATTGGTGCACAAGACAAAACTCACTCCACTCATTTAGGCTTTGTCTACACTGCGAGTTTTTGCGGCAGAAAATATGCTTTGAGGAGAGGCATAAGGATCTTGTGCAAAACTGAAGAGGCTACACTGCTTCTTTTTGCTCAAAAACCCCTTGCGCAAAAAGAAATGGCAGAAAATATGGTAATGATAACACGACTTATGCTAATGAGTTCCTCATTAGCATATTTTATGCCTCAAAAACTCGCAGTGTAGACAAAGCCAGATGGAAAATCTTAGAGGGAACACTATTCCCCACCTCAGCAATAAGCCATCAGAAAGAATGAGGTATGTTAAGTCCCAGTCCCTATGTGCTAGTCTACAAGGGGAGTCAGCTGGATCCCCAAAGTCCTACTGAACTTTTATACCATTGAATTGTACATGTGCAGAGGTGATACAAATGTTGTGGATACTTGGAAGCTCACAAATGCGTTCAAATGCTTTAGATTTAAAGTTTCTTCTTTAATCTTTGTGTAAACTCATTTGGGACCCCAAACATCTCAAATGATTCCAAGTAATTCACTGGAGCCTCTGCTACTGTCACCATCTCTGGATTTCTTATTGGATAAATCTCAGGCCATTTTGTAAAGTAGCCCAGAGCAACCAGCAAATCTGAATTGCCAGTCTCTATCTCAGGACACAAATGACAAAGTGCTCCATCGGTGTGCCCACAAAAAACTGCTGAAAAGGTCTGTACCATTTTAAGGGAACCATTCAACTAGTTGGTACCTGTACTTGCCAGCTACTGCTTTCTCCCATCTATACAAAATATTTCATCTTTAAACGGCAAGCTTTCCTGGTGTGGTATTGTGAGGAGACACTATTTTACAGGAAGGCCATGGATAACTTTCCTATGACACACTATCCTGATATCTCTCATTAGCCAGTTTTCATTTGGTCTGGGGACCACTCCTGCAACCCCGATTGTTGCAGATGATGCATAAATGTCGAGGCTTCTGTGAATTAGAGGAAGGGAGGCATTCCTAACCTGATAGCAACCAACTCCTTGATATCCTGCCTATGTCAGTGTTGGCAATGAGCCTCCCACCAAGAAATTGGTATTAGCATGCATATGGCTGGATATAACTGTGAAATCATAACGCTGAGGTTGCCCCTCAGGATTCCTGAGTGTAAAGTGCCATTGCAGGTAAGCATAGTTTGTCTTCACCCTAAAACTTCCTCCCACACAACTAATGATGAAAATGTTTATAGTTTTAATCACTGATAGGATTTCCATTTGGGTGGTGCAATAATTTATCTTAGGAAAACAGACTTTTGCTATAAAAAGTGACCACCCTCATGACCCTTGTGCTACCCAAACCATAAGCACTAACATTTGTGTCAAATATGAAAGCAGTTATGATTGGGCAGCCCCAAGACTATTTTTCTGTTCTGAAAATGCTACATCCCACTCTTGCTGATCACTGTAACATTTCCCTTTCTCAGGGTACATCTACACTGTGGAGCTATTTTGGGATACCAGAAGTATCCCGAAATAGCTATTCCACATCTATTGAAGCAGCCCATTATTTCAAAATAGATTTTGAAATAACGGGCAGCATATTCTGACATCCCGGTAACCCTTGTTCCTCAAGGGTTACGAGGAATTTTGGAATAGTGAGTTATTTTGTCTACACAGTGCCGAATTATGAAATAAGCTATTTCGAAATAGCATCGAAATAAGCTAAGCAGTTTGCGTAGCGCAAATTGCGTAGTTTATTTCGAGCTAAGGGTGCTGTGTAGATGCACCCTTACACAAACTATGTTATGACTTTTCAATATTGGCAAACCCCAAAATGAACCTTCTGTATTAGGAGCAGATCTCTATGAATTTCTATACATCTATGACTATCTGAGAAGTTGGCCAGTTCTGCACAACTTCTATTTTCTCAGTCAGTGGAACCCTCTTTGTATGCCTTCCTCTTGATTTCCTGCTGTTGATCCCTGCTGTGTCGTATCAAGCATGAAAGCAACTAGCAAGCAGAGCAATAGGAGTAGAGGGAAAGGATGTGGCTAACTGAAAAAAAAAAAAATGTTCCGGGTCAGCCCAATGACATTTCTGACTAAAATGTAAAATTCTAAAAACCTGTTTCGGGTTGATTAAAACATTTCACGTGAACCAGATTTGTTGGTTGGGGGGGAGGTTATTTGTTTTTACCTGGGGTTTTTTTTTTCATTTTGTTTTGTTCTATCCTTTTAAAAATAAATAAATATGTCTAGCTAAATTCTAAATTAAACCCCTTTCTGAAATGAAGTCCAAATGTTTCATTTTGAAAACATCCAAATGAAATGCTTTGGTTTGGTTTCTTTGGATGGAACTATTCCCTACATTAACAGATAGTTTCAGTGAATCCAAAACTGCATTTTCCAGCAAAAACTATTCATCCAAAAAAAAGTCACACAGCTCTGTGTGTGTGATGATAAATGTAAAAGGATGGAGAATCGCTCCACTGCTCTCTCACTTCCACTGCTTTCATCATAGTTAGCCCCAGGATAATATGGGCAAGCATTATCATTAGCAGTAGCCGAGATTCTCAAAAATAGCAACCTAAGTTTATATTTATGTAGCTCAATGAGTTTGTTTTTTATTTTTACACAAAATGGGATTCTGAGCCTTCTTGACTCAAACCCAGATCCACATTTTCTAGCAGAAGCCTATATCTCATTGTGATGAACTGAACTGAAATTGAAAATATAAACGTTCCTTAACTTAAAGTGGTTTGGAAAGCAAAATGCAGGATCTGAATGTGTCCACCTCAACTACTGTATAAACTACTTCTGCCTCTCCCTTCCCTCTCCCCCACCCACTTTATTTCACATTCTCCTTTGAGAAACTTTGGTTGACTACTAGGGAAAAGCATTATAGCCCGGGTTGTAGTAATTAAAGTATTAAAGACAGGGAATAGGATTTAGACAGTGGCGTAGTGAGGGGGGCAGTTGCCCTTGGGTGTCACGTTAGGGGGACACCAATTTAGTCCCCCTCTGCTCCCCCTGTCATCCCTCAGCTCGCCTGCTCCTCCTCTGCCTACCGCTGCCGGCTGGAGCCTCCCCTTCACTCCCAACCCAACCGCCTCCATCTCCACCGGTGGGTTAGTGTGTGCCGGGGCCCGACTCCAAACTGGAGGGGGCAGGGGAAGATGCAGTACAAACTCCCCCCTTCCTCCCAGGGTTGGGCTCAGCCGTGCACCAGGTTCGGGGCCCCGCCACGCACAGGCGGGCGGGAGGGGCACAAATTTTACCTTTGCCCTCAGGTGCATAACACCCTCGCTATGCTTCTGGATTTAGATGAACCAAGTTATGTTATTTCTGCCACTGACTTACTGTATTTTGCTGGACAGGATAGTTGACCTCTGAGCCTTAGTTTTCCCCATCTGTAAAGTAAGCACAATAATAAGAAAGCTGTGCAAACTTCATATGAAAAGTAGGCTTTGTCTACACTATGTAGCTTTTAGCGACATGGCTGTGTTGACACAGCCGTGTCACTAAAAGTCAGGGAGTGTAGCTGTTGTCACTCATTGATAGTGGAAGTATTTTGTCAACAAAAGAGCTGACAGACATTTGCTTTGTTGACAGGAGAGAGCTCCTGCCGAAAAAGTGCTGTTCACATTGGCATTTTTCACGGCAAAACTTTTCCTTCAGGAGGTGAGAGGTTAGCACCGCTGAAAGACAAAAGTTTTATCATTCATTTGTCAATATAGACATAGCCTTTGAATTTGAAATGAACTTTACTTTAAGTTGTGCCTGTTTCAGTCAACTGACCATGGTTTGCATCAATGTCTTATCCTCACCCAAGCTATTTTGTTGTATCTAGATATACATAGTTAGCCTCTCTCTAACCTGTTTAGACACATTTGTAAACCCCACTGGACCCTTATCTACATTTTGAGACACCTGGCTCTTTCACACATTTAGGTCCGGGTAGGTTGATAATTACACAGTAAACTAGTGAGAAACTGTTCAAATGGGGCATCAATTAATTGTACCTGAAGCTTGCATATGGGGACTGCAATACTATTCAGCCCTTGGAGAACAGTTTGTTTTACAAACAAAGCAAAATGTTTTGGGTTTTTTTCAGATTCAAGGCCTGCCCATCTATTTGAACTGATTTTCTCACAAAAGTTTCCAAACCTGTTTTGAACCAAGATGAGAAGACTTCCCATAGCTGAAATATTTATTCACCTTTGTAAAGCACTTCAAATTTCCAAGATGAAAGACAATAGGTAAGTGCAAGTTGTTATTGTTACTAGGTTAAGCTTAGTAGTTTCAATTTTCACTACGATTCAGATATTATTTTCCTAAATATTGGGAGATTCTACTTTCCTACTAGCTCTACTAAGAAGAAATTTTTAAAAGGCTAAAGCAACATTTTAAAGGCCAAAATTAGCATTAACTGAAATTAATTAAGATCAGTTAAGCTTTATCTCCTTAAATTAACATTATATATAATGAAACATTAGCTAAGATGCATTTTGGTCCTTTGTTATACAACTTGGAATTTCCTGCTCACAAGTATCCCATCAATTTGGGTGTGTCTACACACCACCCTTACCTCAAAATAAGCTACACAATTTGCGCAAATTGCATAGCTTATTTCAAAGTAATTTCGACAGCTTATTTCGAAATTTGGCACTGTCTACACAGCACCCAATGTTGAAATAAAGCACTATTCTGAAATGTCCCTTAACCCTCATGCAATGAGGTTTACTGGGACATCAGAATAGTGAGCCTGTTATATTTTGATATAATGGACTTGCTCTTAAGACAGAATAGCTATTTTGGCATACTGGAGATATCCTGAAATAGCTCCACAATGTAGATGTAACCTCAGATACATACCAATTCTATTGAAGTTAACAGGAGTTACATGAGTTCAATTGATCGAATTACTGAAACTTTCCAGAGCTAGAGAAATATGTCCTTCAATTTGGATGAAGTTTGGATCCAAGTACTAAATCCATATCAGTCAGAACTTTGTGACAGTCCCCATGAATTTGAGACACAAGGTGGATGAGGTTATATCATACCTTGGCCAAACTACTGTTGATGAAAGACAAGCCTTTGATTTCAAAAGCTCAAAGACTTGTCTCTCTCGCTAATAGCAGTTTGTCCAAGACAAGTTTTACATCACCTACATTTTTTCTGCTATATCTTGGGACCAACACAGCTATAATAATGCAAATAATATATTCCATGCACTTTATTTAAAAGGGATTACGGTTTAAACCCTAGTCCAAACCTTAAAAAATAAGTAATTGCTGATTGATGGGATACCCTCTACCCATATCTAATGCTCACACATTTTGTTTCTGGTAACAGATTTCACCAGTTCATAAGGAATTTCCTGCAACAAATAGACAAAAAAAAAAAAGGGGGCCCTCACCATGTAACACAAAAATCTTAATTACAATCTAAGCAAATATTCAGCACAAGAAAAATAAGTTTGTGAATCCCTCCCCCCATCTATTTCACCACCCCTAGCTGACATTACACACCATGCAGAGAGTATCCCATGTAATTAACCCCATTTTAGCTGAGTCAAAAACAGAGAGAGAGAGAGAGAGAGAGAGAGATTGAGACTCAAATGTTAACACTGTCACCTCCATGGTTGCAAAGTCATCATGGAAAACCTTGGATTTTGACATAGATCCCCGGCCCCTAATTTAGCAGACCTAAGTCTCATCCAATTACCTTTCAATATAAAGACGGTTCTAAATACATGTGCTTGGCTATCCTGTCTAAAACCACTGCTTTAACCTCTAGAAAACTACAAACCTTTGCAAGACCTAAGGAAAGAACCCAGGAATTTAGATTCCCCCAAGATTCTATAGCTGTCTAGAAAACTGTCTAGTAGCAGTTCCCCATAGGCTAGTGTGGTTGCTCAAACGATAAAGAGCTGTCTGGAGGAGCTGAAATTCTTAGGGTCAAATCCTGTTGCCAACATATGTGGGGTATTATTATGGTTACATGTGATGACATTTCTATTGTTCTTCTATTGTGTTTTGAAAGAAACACGAGAAAACATTTTAAGGCTGGTTTTATTAGAAACCATTATAATCTGATAATTATTAGTCTCTCAAGTACCAGCACACAGGTCCCACATTGCAGTCATTTGTCACTTAGTCTTGAATCATTGCACCACTCAGTATTGGGTTTGAAGTTTCAGAGCCTAAAGCTTTAGGGGAACAGTTGTCGTGTTCTTAGAAGGGAATATGTGGCTTCAGTTCCTTTGGAAATTATGGGAGATTACAGGTATATTTACTCAGAGCATCCTCACTTTTACATGACAAGACTAGAGTAAAATGGCAGGTAGCTTAACAAAGGGTAGACTATTGTACCCAGGAAATGGTAATGAACATCTTCACTGAAAATATAAGAAGCTTCAATCATATGGGGTAGCATCAGTCTCTGGCAGGAGGTGCTTGGGGGACAGCAGCAAGCAGCAAGAGAGGGGTTTTGGGAGAGGGAGCAGAGCAGCGTTGGAAGAGGCAAAATAAAGGCAGGAACTTGGGGAGGGATGAAGTGGAGGTGGGGAAAGGCAGAGGAGGGTGGAGGAGGGGACCTCCACTTGTGGCCCTGCCTTCTTGCAGGAGGGATAGAGACAGGGCCTCGAGTGGAGCAGGAGTGCAGCACCCACAGTTTCAGATTTCCCTCAGCCCCAACAATTTTACCTAGGTCTTTTTGTGGGTACAGGCATAAATGTTTTGTCGATATACGGCCTCAGTAAGTAAATGAACTGCAAAAAATTTACCCATGATGTAACTCCACAGATTTCAGAGGTGTAACCCAATAAGTATATTTTGCAGGCTTGGGGGCTAAACCAGGAAATAATTCCTGCCAAAGTTATGAAACTACACCCTTAAGGAGTCTCTCATAACCCTCTGCAGGACAAGGGCTCTAGTGTTTGTTCTATCAGTGGAATGATACTTAAGCATTGCTTCAGTTCCTGACCCTTACACATAATAATACGTTTTTTCCTATTTAGTTTTAAACCCTAGAACTGAATGTGCATTTTAGCAGAGTTATACCAAAGTGACTTTTTGCTCTTAACAATAGTTTCAAAAGAGAACGACTTAAAGATTATCTACATCTTCCTACTTATCTTATATGAACATTCTCATATCTCTGTAAACTATTTGAAAAATAAAGTAGGCCTTCATCTTATTTCCTGTACATATCAAATTATTTGATCTTGTTGCAACACCAAAGATTTCAATTGGAATTTGAGTGTTTGTTAGCATCGCAAAAAGCTACTTGGCAGTTTTCCTTAAGGAAGGAACAACATTTCTGTCCTAGTCTTTACATAGAGTAGTAAGATCTGAATATGAAAAACCAGGAAGGAATAGAAATCTAAGTAAAGTATGCAATTCTCATTTGCTTTCCAACAAATAGCAAGTTTTGGCACAACTCTTCAAACAAAGCATGGATATAGCTAAATGCATCAAGTTACACTTCATTGTGAACTCTCCTATAGTTGACATGCATACAAATTAGATTTTAAATATATCTTAAACCAGTATTACAGACACCAACATTATAAGATAGAGAATCTGGGTCCTTCAGTTGCAGCCAGGTGAGAATCCAATTGCAGGATCAGAGCTTATATGAAGACTATTTAATCCATGGATGTACAATTTGTTACAATTCTGCTATACTAAAACAGAAATTTAAATTGTGATATTTTTGTTAAAATAATTAAAGGAGAAGTCAAAACTCGGTTTGTCTCCTTTTTAAACGCTTAGGATACGTCTACACTACGGAGAAGATCGAAGCTGCCACTGTCGATCTTCCAGAGTTCGAATTAGCAGGTCTAGTGAGGACACGCTAATTCTAACTGAGAGAGGTGCTCTGATCGATGCTGGTAGTCCTACTTCCACCAGGAGTAAGAGTAGGCAAAGGAAGAGTGCGCTCCCTTCAACTTCTTGTAGTGTGGACAGCGCCAAAATTCAAGTAAGGTACTTCAAATTCAGCTACACATTTAAAGTAGATGAAGTTACATATCTTAATTCGACCTTATCCATAGTGTAGACATACCCTCAGTCTTTAACTTTGTTCTCATAACACTTGGACTTCTGGGACTAAGCTGAGTACTCTATATTTTACTTCAACAACACTCATGTTCTTGTTCTTTTTGCCAAATTCTGTTTTTTGTCAATGCAGTTTACAGTCACTGATCATAATTCCTCTTCTGGCCTTAAAGTTATGACCCTATGAAAAAGAATTTCAGCAGAGTGAGGATAAAATATCATGACTTGAAAATCATAGCATGCATAACAGTATGTTAAACTGCTGTTGAATTATGTACCTTCGTTTATTCAGTAAAAGTATTACAAGCAACTTCTGTTATTCATGACATATGATGGGTGATTAGAATATTTGGGTCACATCACCAGTGATGAAATATTGTATTGTTAAAAGACTTTAAATATAGTATAAAATACATAATGTAATTTTACAAAAAATGTTAGTCATATATTTAGGATTTCTCATGTGGAGTCAAATAATAGTTATTGAACACATGGGAGTTTTAATTAGTAAATAATGTATTTGAAAACAGATATTTAGTTGTGAGTTAACTATGGCTATGGCTATATTGCAGTGCTATTTTGGGATAACAGAGGTATCCTGAAATAGCTATTGCCCATCTTTTGAGCACACCCATTATTTCAAAATACTACGGGCTTGCTATTCTGACATCCCTGTAAACCTCATTCCCTGAGAAATAAGGGACATTTCAGAATAGCAATTTATTTAGAAATAAGTGCTCTGTAGACAGCACCAAATTTCAAAATAAGCTATTTTGAAATAACATTGAAATAAGATACACAATTTGTGTAGCTCAAATTGTGTATCTTATTTCAACCTCTGGGGCAGTGTAGACCCACCTTATGAGAAAAAAAATTCTCTCTCTGTCTGCTGGAACTTGCTGATTTTTCTATGTCATAGTATTAGCATATTCTGATATTTAACAGCTAAAGCAGACCAACACTGCTGATATCTCTCACTCTACTCGGCCAAACGTTTTGGATAAAAGTGAATTAAACATATGTAAGATCTCTAATTTCTAATTCAAACCTTTATGAAGTAATCTCAAGGAAGTATATAAATCCTCTTAGTCAGTCTACAAGTTTATTGTCTGAACATGATTTTTCAGTCTGGCACAAGAATTCCAAGTGGTTTTGCAGATGCCAGATTTTGGGTGCAATATGATAGACACTTTGCAGAAAGCTCACTTTACTGCCAAACAACTCAAAAGAGAAAAAGTTTTTTAAGTTGCTCCCTATTAATGGGGTGAATGAGTTAATTGTTGTGTCTACCTTATCTTCAGTAACCTATAGGGAAATTATGGCCTCTGAGGATACATTTTAGATTGCTCTTATACTAATACGTGCTGGATTTCTGCTCAGAATTGTAAGAGATTAATTTTAAAAGAATTAAGTAAGAACAACCTGTAATTAGTTTTAGATATTTGTAGGTCATGGTTTTTCATGGAAGATGAAGTAAAGTACTCACATTTGTGGATCTATTTAAATGATTATCAAATCAAATTTGTTAGTACTTAGTGTTGCATTATCAATAATTGTCAATCACCATATAGAAGTGGATATTGACATAGCTAATTCAGATGGCATTAGGAAGATGTTTGTGGGATTTCAAACACTGAAGACTCCAAGGCAAAAAAAATATACATGTATACTTGAACATCCTACTGTCCAGACCCCAATTCTACAAATACACACATGCTTGCCTTGAAACACACAAACAGTTGCATTCACTTCACTTAGGCTACACCAACACGTGAAGTGGTGCAGCTATGCTGCTGGAGCGTTTCTGGGGAACACACTCTAAGCTTACGGGAGAGAGCTTTCCCATAGAGCTTACATACTCCACCTCCCATGAGAGGCAGCAGCTATATTGGCAAAAAAAAGTTTTCCCACTGAGATAGCACTATCTACATTGGTGCTTAGGTTGATATAACTTACATCACTCAGGGGTGTGGACATAAGTAACTTCTAGTGTAGACTATTTTACATATTTTAAGTTAAGTATATAGTAAGTATTTACTGAACTGGGAACAGAATGAACAAAGATTCTCTCATTTAAAATGTTATCTACTATATTTTAGAGCATTACTGTAATTTAGCGAATATACCTTGCACCCAAATATAACCTGCACCAGAATATACCCCGCGGTTTTTTGTATTTCAGTAAAAAAAATCTTGTATACCTCGCACACGAGTATAACCCGCAGGGTATACAAGACTTTTCTGTGCCGGGGGTATATTTTCCGGGGGTATATTTGCTAATTTATGGTGCAGGGGCGGGGGGGCGGAATTAGCCAGCCACTCACCGCCCCGGTTCCTGCGCAGCTGCCAGCCTCCAGCCGGGGGAGCACTCATCCCCCCCGTTCCTGCGCAGCCGCAGGAACCACCAGCCTCCAGTGAGTTAAAAAAAACCCAGCTGGTGAGTAAAAAAAACCCCCTCTATACCCCACACCCGAATATACCCCGCGGGGGGGAGGGTGCGGGGTTTGTAAAAACGAATATAACCCGGAGGTTATAGTCACTAAATTACAGTAGTCTGTTTGTCTGATCAAGAACTCCTCCTAAACGGTAAGAGTTAGGACCACCAAATTTGGTAGAGTTTCCTCTTATCATAACATAAGGCAATGTAAGGTTTTGATTGTGCCAGGAAAACAGAACTTGCCTAAAATGGGATTACTTCTCATAAAACCAAACAGAAAAGGGACAGAATTACCAAGGCAAATACAGTCCTCAAAACTGACAAAACTGAGCGAATGTTGAAAGAGACTAAACTAAGAGGAGCCAGAAAAATAGAATGAACCTGGATAGGATTGCTTCTCAATAAACTTTACAGAAAAGAGATAAAATGGAGAAATTTGAAGTGGGTACTCTGTTTTGGCATTGCTATATCAATGCTTATGATTTGAAAATTAGAAATCAATGTTTCTGGAAAACAGATTGATTATAGCCCTTTTTTGTTAAAATGTAGCAAATTATAAGAGTGTATACCAGGGTTGGCCAATAAAAAACAGCAACCCGCCAGGGTTAGTTGCAGGTGGGCTGCCACCGCTATGTTTACCTGTACCTCTCCAGGTATTAGACAATCACAATTCTTGTTGGCCGTAGATCTCTGTTCACAGCCAATGTGAATGGCGGAAAGCGGCACTGACTGAGATGTCACTTCCTGCCGCTCACATTGGGCATGAATAGCGGTTTGTGGTCAACAAGAGCTCCAATTGTCCGATACCTGAAGAAGCGCAGGTAAACATGGTGGGGGCCCGCCAGTGACTAACCCTGTGGACCTGCCCACTGGCCAGAATTTGCTCACCCCTGGTTTACACTGATGAAGAAAAAAATACACTTGATGGAATTCCCATTTTAAAAAAATTACTAAAATATAAAATGCACAAATCTTTTTTTAATCTGAAATAAAATTTAACTTCATAAAATAACACTGTATTTTTTTTAAAAAAGACAATAATTTAAATATAGCATGTACATTTTCCTTTTATTCCCCCCCACCTCCCAAAAAACCCACCAACCTTAATTGAGTTAAGGACTTGAGAAACACCAGGTAAATCTGCTAGTATGTTATAATCGTTATTTGACAGTGTCTATCAATTGTATTCTGCATTGAGGGAAGCATGTTGCATGTGAAGGACAAGTTTTTTTAGTAAAAGAACATAACAGTTGTTCATGCTAAATGAACTATCATAAATAAGTGCTGCTATATTATCCTTGTGAGAGGAGCATGTTTAGAAAAAAAGTGATGTAGGATTGTGGTCTGGAGAAGACAGTTAACTGCAGATTGCAAGAATTCCTAAAATGATCAAACACTAAATTAAGGCTTTGCAAATGAAAATTGGATACATTCAGTTCTAAGTTGCTAGATGTGGAAATGAAGAGTTTAGCTGATCTGAAGACTGTTCATAAACTCAAAAGAGCCCTTAAAATGCCTAGAAAATGGAGAGCCTCAGTGTTAATTTAATCAGAATCTTCAGATTACATATATGTAGCACCCTACCAAATCCATGATTGATTTTGGTTAATTTTATCATCATAGAATTTTAAAAATCATAAATTTCACAGTTTCAGAGATTTAAATCTGAATTTTCTGGGTGTTGTATCCATGGAGGTCCCAACTCAAAAGGGATCATGAGCAGTCACAAGGCTTACTTCTGTGCTGTTGGTGATGGTGATGCTACCTTCAGATCTAAGCAGCCAGCCAGTATTCACCGCTCTCCAGCTGCCCAACTCTGAAGGCAGCACAAAAGTAAAAGGAGCAATACTGCAGCCCCACCATCTACAATAGCCTTGCAATCCCCCGAAACCATTCCACAACCTCCTTTTGGGTCAGGCACTCCAGTTTCAGAAATGCTGGTCTTCCCCATGAAATCTGTGTAGTATAGGGGTAAAAGCACACAAAAGACCAGATTTCATGGAAGACACCAGATTTCATGTGACATTTTTTATGGCCATGAATTTGGTAGGACCTCTCTGTATATGTTACACTATGTGGAATGGTCTTGCAGGCCCAAAGAGTCAGGAATTGATTCTCTGTAATTCTGAGGGGAACAGGAACAGACCAGGTTCACTTTGAACAGACCATGTTAACATGACTGCTGATCTCAGTTATTGACACGTTGTTGTGTTGCTGTGGTTACAATGAGATCCCAAACAACATACAAATTCTTAAGAAAAAAGTTAGTTAACTGTCTGTAAACACTATTGTTTATTTTGGATCCAGCAAGACGTATATGATACATATGCATGCCCCAACAAAGTCAATGACATAACTCGAGTGGGGCCACAATTCCACACCTGGTATTTTGCATCACAAAAAAGGTCAATGCATTTTAGTATGTTGAATTTCCCAAATTAACTTAATTATTTTAAAACATATTTTTGTCATGGAAACTGCGTGTTAAAATATTTTGATGCTCTTGCAGAATAAAGGGTAGTTCATTTTTTTATATCATTTCTAGAGAGGGAAGGTACTTTGCATCAATTTTTGCTGCCAGACTTTTAAACCAGAAAACACATAATTAAATTCCTGGCTTAGCTGAATTCAAGTTCTGTCATTGACTTCAGCAAAGTCAGGATTTACCCATGCTTTACAGTTTCTTTCCATCTATGGATGTTTGTAAAATTGTCAGCAGTTATTTAATGAATAAGGTCCAGATGTTGAGAACAAACTGCATATTGTGTCAGTTTTGTGATTACTTTCCTCCGGAGTTGGTCCTTTTAACTTGCCACCCAGGAAATTTGAGTAGCTTCACTCAAGTTTCTGTATCTGATTCAGACATGATACATAGTCTGAAGTTAATAATGTTTCATGTGCTTTGGATTCAATTTCTGTTTCACTACCAAGGGAGCTTTTTCTATAATGGCTCCATTACTCCAAGGAATAGTTAATCTTTCTTTGGAATCTGATATTAGTCTATCTAATCTTTATGTAGAGCTTTCTTTGTGGTCAGAGGCAGGCAGAGAGGTCTGCTACCCTGCCCTCTCCTTCAGTTTCTTCAAGATGGAACTTCAAGACCTTTCCCCTATTGCCTTCTAATACCTTCTTCTTGTGTTTACCCTCCTCAAATTAAGGAAAGCTATACATTTCACTGAAGATTATGGAGGACATTCTCTTTGTGCTGTTACTCTCTATATACTGCTATAGGAACTGGGGAGAGTTTACCTGGAAGGCATAGTATAGGATCTTCACAGGCCTACTGTGAGCAAGCCAATGAGTGGAGCATGCTGGAGCCAGGGTAAGGCCAGGTATGGGAATGGGTGAGGTTATAACCCAGAAAGTTACAGGTGGTTATGGGCTTTTCTGCGGAGCAGCCCATAGTTAACTTTCAGGAGCCTGCTATTAATTAGAAGACCTGAGGGAGCTGTTTTTTGGAAATGCCTAGAATCTGGAGGGTACAAAAGTAGGCTAAAATTACCTTTGCCTCACCTCTCCCTGAGGTGTACCTTCTCATGCTGCTCCTCCAGGAGGTGCTGAACAGAGTCTTAGTCTATGCATTAGCTAGGTTTCAGATTTCTGACATCAGTCATACACTGTTCAAAAAGAAAACATGATTAGAATATTATTTTTAAAGTAGGCAAGTTTATTTTCTCACCACCACCACCACCACCACACACACACTTCCCTAACTCATAGGCAGTTAAGAAATTTTACTCAGACTTTAAAGAAATGTTCACTTCAGTCAGAGACCAAGAATGGAAAATTTCAACCCAACAGCTGGATAAATTGGAAAGTTACAAGCATAACAAAATGAGGGGTCAAAATGGAAACTGTTTGATAACCATCATGGTAGTGACCACTATAGCACTATTCAACTCTTCAAATTGTCTTAATTATAACTGTGTACCAGTGTACAGACTGCCAGCGAAACTTTTCCAGCCCTACATTTCCAAATATTATAAAATTACATTTTGTCCAAGTTATTACAATTAATCTGCTTCATCTTTGCAGGCAATATTGTTTGTTCCTCAGTAAATTCACAGTACTTGGCTGGGAAGTAATTAAATAATAGAGTGGGAATTAAAACACATTCCAGAAGACCTAATTTTCTTTTAAATGGAAGAAAAACAGAGTATTACTCAAAAGGGACACTGTGAGGTTAGATCATTATACAGGAGATTTCACTTCATATAGAAAAGGAGAAGACAGACATACAAAAAGTGGGAAGACACAATCCTGAGTATTAACATGTTTAATGGAAGAGAAAGGGAGGAGGGGAAGATGGGAGAATGGGAAGTCACAGTATTCAAGAAAGGAAATCAAAGCAAAAACTAGAGCCTTGGAAATGAAGATAGAGACATGCAGCTCAAGATATTGGGTCCATACCCATCAAAGGAGTTGAAAGCCTGCTTGAATTAATTGGAAGCAGGAGATGAGGACCAAATGAGGAAACAAACAGAATTTGTTGAGAGCTGGAAATATCTGGAGAAACAAAGAATCTCTCAAAAGAGAGCCTAATTGGTGGTGAGGATGATAGTATTATGAAAAGCAATGGAGAATATGGGAAAAGGAAAGGATATATGTTGAAAGTTCAGGATTTTGGTGTTGGAAATGCTGAGTCTGTGTGGGGAATGGATTTCCAAAAGGGTATTCTCAGAAGTCTTTAGGGATGTATAATAGAGTAACTCCTGAAAGACCAATACCAGACTTAGGTATCAACAAATAGTCTAGTAGCGTCTTAAAGATTAACAAAACATGTAGACTTTGTCTACACTACACGGCTGTGTCTACACTGGGCCACTTATTCCGGAAAATCAGCCGCTTTTCCGGAATAAGCTGTGTGCTGTCTACACTGGCCCCTTGAATTTCCGGAAAAGCACTGACGATCTAATGTAAGAAATCAGCCGCTTTTCCGAAAAACTATTCTGCTCGCTCGGCAAAAGTCCTTTTTCCGGAAAAGCTTTTCCGAAAAGGGCCAGTGTAGACAGCTTTTCCGGAAAAGCAGAAGAAACGGAAAAAGGCACTTTGGACGGCGCGAGACCCCGTAGGAGCCCTGGACTTCCTGGTAGGGAGGCTGCTGGGCACACGTGGCAGGACCGTGCCGCAGACCCTGCTGCCTCAGCTCTGCCACATGCCCCTGTGCTGCCCAGCCACCCATCGCACCGCACCATGGCAGCTCCAGCCCGTGAGCCCCCTGCACCGCCAGCAGAGGAGGCCCCCAGGGGCCACAAAAGGCGGGCTCCCTCCTGGACCCCCAAGGAGCTGGAGACCCTCCTGGACCTATGGCAGGAGGAGGAGGGTCTCCACGATACCCGGTCCCGGCGCCGCAATGCGACATTTTCGGCCGCATGGCCGAGGCTCTGGCCCACCACGGACACCCTGCCCGGAACACCACCAAGTCCGGGCGAAGGGAGCTCCGGCTGGGGTACGTCCGGGCCAGCGAGGGCAGGGGGCAGGACCAGACACCTGCCCCCACTACGACCGGCTGCACGCCATACTGGGCCAGCCAGCCCGCGCAAGCCCCACTGTGTGTGACACGTGCCAGCGCCCCATCAGCCGACCCACCGAGCCAGGAGGGAGAGGACAGCAGCAGTGCGTCCGGTGGAGAGGAGGCCAGCGTTGCCACCACCCAGCAGGCCCCCTCCAGCAGCTCCTCCGAGGCCGAGGCCGGGGAGGAACCCACTGGTGAGTCTTTGCAGTTTGCACTCCCAAAGGGCGGGGGGCGGAGGGCGGGGGAGCCAGGTGCCCGGAGGGAGGAGGGGGAGAGCATGTCACTCAGGCCACGTGAGCTGCACGCTGCGTGCATGAGGCAGCAAGCAGCACGTGCAACCTCGTGCAGCCTGGTGACCGAGCGGCACGTGGCCGCGCAGGCAGCTGCAGGGCACGCCTGGGACCGTGCTGCTCACACACATTCGGCGGGACCAGGGGGAAGGGTGGATGCCGGCTGGAACCGGCCAGGGCCCCAGGGACTCAGCCCAGAGCCCCGCACCTCCGCCAAGGGTGCAGCACGGAGAACGGCACACTGTCCCATGCCTGGCTGTGAGGCACAGCCAGCTGCTCCTGGGAAAACCGCAGCGTCACAGTCCTGTGACCGTGGCCCCCCACCGAGCCCCTCGCCTGCTCCCGGTGCCTTGGCTGGTTCCCCGAGGGAAGTCCCCACTGTGGCCACGCATGTCCCTGGGCTACTGGCCTTGCGGGAGGGATAGTGGGAGGGACAAGGGCCCCTGAGTTTTGCTGCAAGGATGGGACACCCCCCCCCCCAGTCACTCTTCTGGTTCCGTCCAGGAGATATCCCACGCGAGGATCTGAGAGCCCAGACCGCCTCTGCCAGATGTGCTCCCAGGCACTGTGTGGGGATGCATCTCGCTCCTGTCAAACACCAGTGATTAGCCCAAAGCTTTTCACAGTCTCCACCGGCAGGGAGTTCCACAGGTGAACGCAGCACAAGCACCCTCCCGCCTCCACGGGGCCAGGATACAGACCGGTGCTTACAATACTGGAGGGAGGACCCTACTCCAGGGGCGGTCCTCCTTGCCAACATACAACACGGGGCAGGAGGGAACCGAGTGGGCCCAAGCCACACAACTGTGGGGTCACCTGGGCTCAGGGGTGGAGGGCATGAGGTGTGGGGACAGTGGACCGCCTGCCTGACTGACCCATCCTTTCTTCTCTTCCCTGCAGCGGGACCCAGCACCAGACCCTCCACTGCGGCAGCAGCGCACCCCAGCTGGCCAACCCCGGAGGCGCAGGCTGCGGCAGAGGGACCAGCTTCTGCGCCGCCACGTGACTGCCGTGGAGGCCATCCAGGCCTCCATTGCCGAGCGGGTGCAGGGAGACCTGCAGTGGCGGCAGGAGGGCTGGGCTGCCTTCCTGAGAGAGTGCAGAGGGATGCGTGCCTCTCTGGACATGCTCACGGCACATGTAGTGCACGCCATCCATTATGGCATGGCCGGACCACATGCCCCGCCATCCCTCCCGGAGCACAGCCCATGCCCCTCCTATCCCTGCTCCTATACCAGCTCCTGCCCCTGTTCCTGCCCCTGCTCCTATCCCAGCTCCTGCCTCCTGCTCCTGCCCTGCTCCTGCCCTGCTCCTGCCCCTGCCCCTGCCCCAGCTCCTGCTCCTGCTCCTGCTCCTGCTCCTGCTCCTGCTCCTGCCCACCTCCCGTGCAGCCTGCCCCGACGCGGTCTGCCCAGCCTGTGCAGGTCCAGCGCCGAGGAGCGCGCAGGCCCCCCCATCCCAGTTGAAGGTCTCCCCATCCCAGTTGAAGGTCCCCTCCCTGTCCCAGTTGAAGGTCCCCCCTGTCCCAGTTGAAGGTCCCCCTTGTAAATAAAAAGTTTTCTATTTTTCTGTTCATTCTTGTGTTGGTTATTGTGTTACTGTAGTAACTGTAAGAAATGATTTGAGATGCCAATTAGCCACTTAAATTTAACAGGGTTACAAACTGTGGACAACAAATTCTGTACTCTATCACCGGGGGGGCCCTTTGTAAGTGGTCATTGGTTTGTGGCGCATAAAGAAAGACTGAGACTTTTCAGTAAAATGTAAACCACAAACTATATTTACATAGCTAACAAACAAGCAAGAACGGTTAGAAGATGCACACTACAGATTATTAAACATAGTCTAGGCTCAGGAGGACAATTGGGTAGTGTTGCTGGCCACCTCAATCCTTTGGTCCTTCCGGGCCTCGGGAGAGGAACAGCCAGGAGATCCTCGACGGAAGATGACGCGGCTGGCCACCTCAATCCTTTGGTCCTTCCGGGCCTCGGGAGAGGAACAGCCAGGAGATCCCTCGACGGAAGATGACGGCGAAGCTGGCCACCTCAATCCTTTGGTCCTTCCGGGCCTCGGGAGAGGAACAGCCAGGAGATCCCTCGAAGACGACTGGAATCAGGTACGCTGACTTGAGCCTTCCGCACGACCCCCGAATCCTCTTTGCTGTTCTTCGGGACAGGCGATGGTGGCCTAAACCCTAGCCTAAACTAAAAGAAAACCCTAACTACACCCGACGCGCCCGACTTAACAGTCACGATGACGGCCGATGTGCTTTGACCCGACGCTTTACAATTGGGGGAGGCAAGGGAGGGGGTGGGGAAGGGTAAGGGATGGGAGGGAGTAGTCTGGGGAGACCCAGGCGACCCTACTATGGGGCTTGGGCAAACATGTCCACCAGGGCCTCTCTGATGCGCACCGCATCCTGGCGCGCCTGGCGGACGGCAGCTGTGTCGGGCTGTTCCCACGCCTGTGCCTCGGCTGCCATCCATGCAGGAGGAAGGCCTCCCACTGCGCTCCACAATGTTGTGGAGCACGCAGCACGGCCAGTACGCCCACTGCATTCCGCTCACCCATCTCGGGACGGGTGAGCAAACAACGGAAGCGGCTTTAAACGCCCAAAGGCGAGCGCCCACTGGGTTTCGGGCCCGGTTGAGGCGGTCCGCTGAACCGGGCCCGGTTCTGGTCCGCTGCCCTGTAAGGCCGCATTAGCCAGGGCATCAGGGGTAGGCCGCGCCCCGACCACGCAGATGGGCATAGGCACATCCCCGACAGTCAAGTCCCGCCGGGAAGTAGGTGCCCGCCTCCAACCTGCGAAACAGTCCAGAGTTGCGGAGGATGCGGGCGTCGTGTGCCCGGCCGGACCAGCCCCCGTAAATGTCTAGGAAGCGGCCCTGGTGGTCCACGAGGGCCTGCAGAACAATGGAGCAGTACTTTGCGGTTCATGAAATGGGCCGCTCGATGCCCGGGGCCCGGATGGGGATGTGGGTGGCGTCCAGGGCTCCCCGCAGTTGGGGAACCCGAGGGCAGCGGCCGCCATGGTATCATCCACGCCGCAGGTGGATGACTCGGGAGCAGGACGTCGTTGATGGCGTGGACGACCTGCAGAAGGGTGCAGAGAAACACAAGGGAACACATCACATACGGCAGGGGTGAGTGTGCGCTCCTTGGGCCCCCTTGATTCCTCTGTCCTCACGCATGCGCACACACACACACCAGGGCCCCCTCCTACGGCCCCCCCCCCACCACCGGGCCTGTGCAAGGGAGGGACGGCCCAAACCCCTGGGCGACCCAGCCTGGAGTCTTGGCTGTCCCTGGGCCTGGAGTGCAGCACCCTCCCCTCATCCCACTCCCCCTGGGACTTACCTCCACGACAATCACACCGACGGTTGATCTTCCCACCCCGAACTGCTGTGCCACCGAGCGGTAGCTGTCCGGTGTGGCCAGCTTCCACAGCGTGATGGCGACCCTCTTCTTGATGGGGATGGGTGCCCGCAGCCGGGTGGTGGCTCTCTGCAGCGGGGTGAGCCAGGTGCACAGCTGCAGGAAGATCCGCTTTCTCATCCGGAAATTCCTGATCCATTGCTGGTCGTCCCATAGTCCGAGGACCAGCCGCCCCACCAGTCGGTGCTCTCGAAACTCCAGACGGGCCTCTCCACGGTGGGGTGCTGATGCCACAGGGTTGCCAGGGCCTCCCTGGTGAGGGAGTCCAATGCGATCTCTGCCTCCTGGTCCATGAACAGCAGGGCACCGGCCTGCAGCACGAGCTGCAGGCACTTGTACAGCTCCAACAGGGGCCCGAGCAGGCACACGGCCACCCACGGCTCCATGGCAGACAGAGCAGGGCAGAAAAACCAAAACTCAGGGAAAAGCAGTTGGGGCCAAAGGGTGGTATCCCCAAAACTCAGAGGGCAACCAGCAAACCTGCTAAGGGTGCCAGTCCCTGGCAGAGGTCCCAAGGCACGGGAGCAGGAGACCAACGGCTGTCCTGGGAGACCCCTTTAAGCACGTGTCTGAATGGCGCTCTGGCCCCACCCCCGGAAAGGTCTGGTGGCCTTTGCCCTCTTCAAAATGGCTCCGGGCTTCTGCTTTTCCGGAAAAGCGCGCTACATTGTAGGCGCGCTTTTCCGGAAAAGCGCATCGTTATAATGGTAACTCCGGGCCAATGTAGACGCTCCTTTTCCGGAAATACTTAAAATGGAAAACTGTTCTGTTTTAAGCATTTTCGGAAAATCATGCCAGTGTAGACATAGCCCACATGTTTGGGGCAGAAAATATGCTAACAAGGGACTCAATAGCATAAGTTGCGATGTCATTAGCATATTTGCCTCCCAGAGAGGCATAAGGATCTTTCGCAAATGGGTTTTTTGCACAAAACGGAAGTGGCTACACTGCTACTTTTTGCGCAAAAACCCCTTGCGCAAAAAGAAACGGCAGAAAATATGAGTCCCTCATTAGCATATTTTCTGCCACAAAAATGTGTAGTGTAGACAAAGCCCTAGATGGTATCATGAGCTTTCGTGGGCACAACCCACTTCTTCAGATGACAGGAGTATAGATATGGAAGTTATCAGTGTAGAGGCAAGAGAAAAATCTTCACGTGATCCTTCTCTCCTGTCACCCATTTACAGAGATGGTTGGTAAGTTCATCCAGTGAGTGTGTGTAGACAAAGAAGAAGCTGTGGGTAAAGATGAAATCTGGGAGTCTTCAACAATGAATGGGAGAAGGAGCCCTGCAAAAACCCATAGAGAGGATTACAAATATTCTTTAATTGTGGCCAGCATAAAATGAGCCCACACAAACTGAGCTGTCTTTTGAAGTTCATTGCATTTTGCAGTCCAGGTAGAATGTTTGCAAGGCATGTAAATATACAAATGCCCCACATTCCAGCCAGCCATATGCGCTCTCTCTCTCTCTGGGACTTTATTTACTAATGTGTTATTTCAGCTTTACAGCAGCATAACCCATTTATATTTAAATTTTCAATTTATATTCCAGTGTAAAACTGGAAAAACTATATTGATTAGAGGCCTGACTCACCAAGCTCCTCTAGACAAAGACTTGTTTTTTCTTGTGTTTGTACAGCACTAAATACATATTAAAAAACCCCACAACTCTGACATCTTAGCTTATTGACAATCCATTTTAAATTGAAGAAACAGACATGTCTGAGTGCTTGCTTCAACCTGGGAACATATCTTCTTCCTGTACTATTAGACACCATGCTACCAAAAGCTTTGGACTAGCTTGTTTTAATCTTTGTTAGCATTACTGACCATTACAACATCCCTTTTAAGAGCAAAGCAGGAGGAATTTTTATTAGAGTTACTCTAATGCACATGGCATATTGTTTCATGGTTTTGCATTATACCTTTTATCCTCTGCCAAAATGTGATGACAATTGGAAAGTGTAGTTTAAAAAAATACAGATTTTCTATGCCCTTCCCCTTCCCCAACCTGCAGTTCTCTCAATCCTGTCCTGAATTATGTTTTTAATGATGGTTAATACATACAAAATATAATTCTCTCCTGAAATGCAAGTGCAGGCCTCCCATTGAAATCAATGAGAGTTGTGTGCATGTATCAGAGGATGCAAATTGGATCAATATGTTTAATAAAAATAATTTTTCCCTTCTGCCCTGTCTCACAACAAATTTTCATTTGTAACCATAGTATCATTCATGATTAATAGTGCACATGTGTTAAAAATGAAACCCCCTTTTTCTCTCATGTCCCCACACTTATTTTAATAAATGTGTTTATAATTAACATTTTTTCCTCCTGCCAGTAGCAGATTCTCACCCCAATTCCTCTTTACTAAGCCATAAATGAATAAATTTGCAATTAAGATCATCTCCTCCAGCTGTAGGAATCCCTTGCCATACAGTTTTCATCTCCAGTTCCTTGTAATATTTTGGAGGCAGATACAACCCATCCCAAATTCTCCTCTCAAGATGACTGCCACACCTTCATGCTTATTTTCACTGGCTCTCAAAGCAGGAGCAAACCAGAATTCTTATGGCGTAAGCAGTCCATCTGCCACAGCCAGCTAGTGCTTTCAGATTAACATTGTGTGAAAGAGCAAGGCTCGCATGAGGAGAGGGGGGGAAAATTGGCAAAGTGGGTAAGCCCATATTGTTCATTGCCAACCCTATGCATTTACCACATTTGAAAATCCCTAATGAAAAACATGCTTCAGCTCTAGCTCAGAGAACTCCTGAATATAACGTATAAATGTAGAACACTGTTTTCTCCGATTAATTCACTTCCCTCCACACCATTATTAGTTGGCATGAAACAACTGAGCTAATGACATTCTTTCCCCCAATCATACTAATAGGATAACTACCATAAGATCACATTCTTTAAATATGAAAAGCAAGTAGAAGTAAAGATGGATGATTAAAGAGAATCTTATTTAGTGTAATAAAAATACACAAGTTGCAGCTATGGTTGAACGCAGGGATAGAAACAAAGTAAAGGTTTTGTAGCAGGGAGGGCGTGATGTAAACAACTAGACACAAAGAAGGGGCATAATCAAATAACTTTGAAAGCCACATATTTACGCCGCAGTAGTGCAGATACAGAGCTACAGATATCTCCTACATGGACTGAAGGAGATTTTGCATTGAACTAGATAATCCACCTCTCTGACACATGGAAGCTCAGTTGATGGAAGAATATCTAAGTTTACATCAACCTAATTACGTTGCACAGGGCACACAATTTTTGACAGCTCTGAGTGATGTAGGTAGTTTTAGTCCCCGATTCTACAAATCATGTGCTTGATTAGCAGTATGTACTGAAAGTTGTTCCACTGAATTTCATGGATCCATTCAGAGTGTGCAACAGTAAGCATAGGAGTAGCAAAATTGGGACCCTAGGTAGGTTGTAGTTCAAACATTGCACAATTAAAGCCTAGGGGCCAACATTTTTACAGTGACACAGGAGCAAATGGGATTTTGCTATTCAGGAAACGTGTCTGTCTCTCTCTCTGAACATTCAGAACAATCAATTATTTAATAGAGGGTGAAATAAGAGCAAATGTTTCTATTAACCTTTATGGAAAAGTCATACAGAATATAATTTCAATCAAACCTACAGAATAAAGGATGGAGAGGGATGAGGGGCAATCCCATTGCACAATCCCATTATGGCAATGTCCTCTAGGATTTAATGTCCATTATTTCTTTCTATAGGATTCTTAAACCAACCTATAGATTCTATAGTAGCAATACATAACTCTGTAACGTGGTTTAAAAACTCTACAGAAATATTACTGTATAAAATTCTGTGCTTTGGCCACGTGCTTCCTCCTCTCTGGCATTCCTTTGCAATGCCCACTACCTTGCAGGGTGCAGAAGTAGTAGAGACTCTGTCCCAGAGGATCCCCCTGCTTTCCTGTTATATCAGTTTGAGTGCTACAAAGGGATATATCAGGACTGAGAATCTGGCCCAATGTGTGAAGTGTAGCATGTTTGGAAAAGGAAGAAAGTTTACCTGCTGTAAGCCTTTTCAGATGGCTGCTAGATACTCTTTCAGTTCTGAATAGCCTACTATGCAGCTATCAGATTTTTCGTCTAGTGAATGAATTTTAAAAAGTAAATAGTGTAAATTCAGTGCTGCAAATACATGAATTTCTAAGGAAATTAAAGAAAGGGAAATTACTTAGTGCAAATAAAATTTGATGGGAAATGCACTGCACAATGTGTAATTTGTTCACATTTTCTATTTGAGAGATAAGTCACTTCTATTTGCTTACATTTAATGAAATGAAACACTCACATAGCACATGTCTAACATAGCTTGACAAGAACAAGTAACAGTAATGTTTAGTATGAATAGAACTTACATTGTTCACTAAGCATAACAAATCACCTTTACTATATGATCTTCACAGCCTGTCCACAAGGTAAGCATTTTCCTATATTAAAACTTTACATTGGGTTTCAAAAACCAGAAAGCCCATAAATATATTACTGCATTCCTTAAAGACACCATGAGCCTTTTAAGAGTTAGAACTGATTATGATCAAGTTCAAGATAGGTAACATTTCCCATGACCTCCATTGAAATCTTTGGACATCCCTTCCCTTACACGGACTGCATCACTTACACGCGCTTGCCCTGCACTGACATTTGTGAGTCAAACTAGGCTTAAAGTTTACACTGCTGCATCTAATATTTTCTCTTCTGGGTCAGTGGTTAATGCAGCTGTTTTGTATTTTACACCCTGACACTGTGCCACCTCCCCAAGTGCTAAGGTGTTGTGGGAAATGCAGACCCATGTAACTGAAATACACAAACAAGACTTTTAGAAAATGCAAGTCGTCTTTGTGAGATATCTTGCTGAGACTCAGTTCTACTGACTCTCTGTTTAGGGCTTAAATGTCAAATGTTTAACTTCAGCAAAGAATAACAAATGCAGCAAACTGAGTTATTGACAAGCAGTCCTTTGCTTTACATGAAATTATAAATGTACACTTTGGGGATATTTTTAGCTTCAGAATGTGTATGTAATTTTAAAAGAGCTTAGAGAGTATTCATTCACTCACTGTTTCCACTTTGGCTTTAAGGACTCCTTCACGATCACCAGAAAGGGACACCTGCTAGAAATAAAAAAGGGGGAAAAAATAACAACTGGCCATTTTTTTGCAAAGCTGTTGCTTGCAACTCCTGGAATGTAATGTATGTGCTAATTTAATTCCTACAATACATGCCTCTTATATTCAGTAGAAAGCTCTGCAAGGCCATTCATTCACTGCTACTGCTAATTTCAGTAACCCTGGGTGGAATCTTTCTGTAAAGCAACTTTTCAGTATAACAGCTTGGGGACTACAGTAGGCAGGTCCCAATAATATTTGGAAAATTAGTTTCCCCAGTAATCGCTCCCCTAAACAATTTGCTTTTTCATTCTTACTGTTGGGTAATTTATTAACTGTAGTGATGCCATTCCCAGGTCTAAGTAAGTGGAATACCTTCTCCTACCAGTAACCCTTTACCTAAGAGGGAAAAAATGGTAAAAGGAAAACTTGCAATGGTGCAAATTGTAAGTCTGTTAGGATCAAATCTGTCTTTATGCTCACTTGAATATTTTTCTTTCACCACTTCATGATTGATGTTGCTTTGGTTAAATCCATCGCTGTCATTGTGGACACAGGTACGTAATGCCATTGATGGATGAGCAATCTATTCCAGTGTGATATACCCTAACTCCCTCTACTGCATACTGGACAGCTGACCAGTTACTGGATAATGAATGGTGGATAGTTGATGGCAAAACTATTTGTTCAGGACCATATTCAGCAAAGCTCACAAGCATGTACTTAATTTCAAGCATACAAGTACACACGTGCTTAAAGTTAGGCTTGGATTTAAATCCTTTGAGAAACAAGGGCCTTCGGAAGAAAGAGACATGTTGGAGAAGGAAGGATTTTACTGGAATATTTAAACAAGAAAAATAAGGAAAAGAAAAAAGTACTTCACACAAAGCATATGGGCATGCAGGAGCTCTGGGTTTGCTTGCTTAATAATCCTTTGAAACTCAGGAGTGGCAATGAGTATAGCCTAAATGGAAGATAGTGGTGAGATATTATCGCATTGAAGTCAATGAGAGCACTTATGTCAGCAAAGTTAAACAAGTGCTTAAGAATGTTGCCTGGTTTAGCCCTGAATCAAATAGAGGTTTGTGGAGAAATATGAAGGAAGAGTAAGAGATTATTACCTATTAAATTTATGTAAGGCTAGGTGTGTCACTAGTAAAGAAATGGTTTCTGGCCCAAGGAACATCAAGTGTATCCTTGACATGTCAGACCAAGCTGGGATCACATAAAAAAAAGGAGGAAAGAGTGGAAGGGGACAGAAGGGTGAACGTGATAATAATTAGATCACAGCTATGCTGAAATATATGTACACATTGTAATGGGTATATTGATTTGTGGTGTTCTTTGTATGCATGTCTTATCTTTCTTCCCCTCGTATCCAATCAAGAAATGTTGGAGAGCTATAAATGAGATAAGAGAAATGGCTGTGTGACCAGCATGGAATAATTATAGTGTTCCTGATCCAGAATATATTGCACCAGAGAACTTAAGAAACAGGTACAGAGTTACCATACTGATCAACGAGTTCTCGAAAATGGGATGTCAAAATTAAAAAAATTGGCAGCATCTTCAATGTCTGGTAAAGACAAAAAGCACCAAGAGACAAAGTTTGGCTCAAAAACTCTCGGCCACTGGAATTGTTCCAAACCAGGCAGAAACTACCAGATTTTTCCTAGTGGAGAACCAAAAGGACTTCTCCTGAGGAACTGGATTCACCTTCAGTATTTCCCAACATTACAAAGAGAAGATTTCAGACCTGTAGATATGCTGTCAGGAAGACAGTTCCACCATAGGGAATTCTGCATGGAACCTCAACAAAATTGAGAACATGGACTGGAAGACTGATAAGACCTTAGAAACCTGCTCTGTAGAATACTGCTCAGGATTATATATATTAAATTTGATAAGGGCACATAATAGTGTAAACAGTTTTAAGGGACTTAAAGTTTATTTTGAAATGTTGTTTTATATATTTGTTAACAATGTAGGTTATATTTTATTATAAAAGGAGGGAGATATGGAGTTTCTGTTCCTTCACATTTATAAGAGATCCAGAGTATGTTGCAGGAGGGAGTTTAGTAAATGAGGGAACTTTTTATTAAAGGAGTTATCTATTTGTTACATAAAACATGGTTCAATGTGTTTGGCATCACACTACAAACAGGGTTGAGTATGGTATTCCCAAAATAAGGGGCTGCGTAAAAGAAAGCATGAGAGGAAAAGATGAAAGGAATATTGAAGCTCATGTCACTTTTTGAGCAAAAGAGAGAAAGGAGAAGGGATGAGAAAAGAGACCAGATCAGGGACATATGCAGGAGTTATTTAGTGCAGGGCCTTGAAAGTGAGGACAAGAATGATTAACATGGGACCTACTCCAAAGCCCACTGACGTCAATGGGAGTCTATCCATTGATTTCAATGAACCTTGGTTCAGGCCTTTGATGTGCATTGTTCATTAGGCTGAAGTGGAGAAATTAGTACTATGTACATGATTGAAGAAGAAAACAGCTTCTTCCCAAAGTTATTTTGGACTTGGAAAAGTATTGTTTATTAGTCGCAACTTAAATGAATATTTTAGAAGTTAAGAAAACGTGGTTCAGCTGGTTTTGAATTCTGTTTGTTTGTGGGGTTTTTTTATACACACACATCTCCCAGAATATATTTAAAAACGCAAAGCTGTAGCAGCAACAGGTCGTGAATGGGAATACTCCTCGATCCCTAGTTTGATTCAGATTATCATAAAGGAGAAGGTTAGTTCTCTGTCACTTTCATCTACAAAGAAACAATCTCTCCTCTCAGGAATATTCATTGAGCAATGCAGCAGGAAAAAAAAAAACTATGTGATCGCTGATAAAAACAGAAGGTCAAGTAACTGTGGTGTCATTGACATCTATGCAAAAAAACCTTCCAATGACTTCATGGGGCAAGGAGGTGAGTTTCTAGAGGGCACCTACGGCCCCATCTAATCTGAGATTCCTTTTGTTTAAAAAAAATGCTAAAATCCTTTTAAATAGGCATTGTGCACTGAGGCACTACAATTCTAGCATTAATCGGCACTGTGCAAATGAAAGGAAGAGGGAGTAATGATCTGATTCTCAATTGCACTGAGGTGTAAAGGAGCCTTTCCAACAATATAAAGAATCCACAGACTGTGTTAGATTAGAGAAGCCTTCATTAAGGCCCTTTACACTACCAGAGCAGTGTGAAGCAGGCTGATTGTAAGTGAGAATCTGGTCCTTTTCCCCTATATTAGTTTTGTGTTCACCTAACAGGTCTTTCTCTGAAACCTCAAAAAGGCTACTGCTGCTACACAATGCAGACTTCATATTTATCCTTGTTCTGAGAGTGCTCCCCTGGAATATGTTTTTCACACCTTACTTCTCAGCAGCCTAACCCCATTGCAAAGCTGAACAGCTGACACTAAGTAAGATAATGCCAGCAGAAATAGAAAATATACCAAGCAATAAACTCATATGTGGTTTTTAATCCAACTCAGAAAGTAGATCATTGCTTGGAAGCACTAAACTCCTGTTTTTTCAAAGCTAGATTATTACAGATCATTTTTATTTTCCACCAATGCTCCAGCACTGTAGGTTCTCTGAATAATTCACTTAATATTTTAAAAAGATGTGTGGCACAGCAGTAGCATACAATGGGACATGAATTATAGTTATCGTTTCAGATGAGGCATATTGAAAGAACTAGTACTGACGCAATTGGCAGTCTTGGAGTTTGCCTCCTTATTACTACCATCTGTGTCAACTTGCAGTATCCATTACAAAGGGGGGGGGAAACAGGAATGCTTTCTTTTGTGTGTATATGTGTGTGTGTTTGTGTATGTACATGACCCTGCTTAGAGGACCTTCAGAAATCTGTAGCTGAGAGTAGAAGTGGTGCTTACTCTCTGCTGATCATAGTGGAAAGTTTCAATGGCTAGATAGCTATTCCATTTAAGAGATTATAAATAAAATACAGCAGTAAAATCTTGCTTTTCTATATGCTCTTCCTCTGTTTCATTTCCTCACTGTCATGATAAAAATGACATTTTACCTTCTTGAATCTGATATATATCATGACAATGATCTTTAATAACCTTGGGAGTTTTTTTCACTGATAGAATACTCCTTTAACTTTTTTATACCAGAACTAGATTGCCAATTGAAAATAAGTGAAGAACAATTCCTTTGCCGAATGTATGAAACACTTGGCATGCAAGCCTATTTGGAAGCAACCTGAATTATTTCAGGGAATTTAGGCGGATTGCAACCAACTGCAAGTTTGAGGTCCAAAAAAAATACTGCTGATGTTGGATTTTTAGATTCCCTTAATGTATTTATAGGAATATGACATCATTTCTGAAGATCTAGTGTAAAGTTTGTAAAACTACAGCCCATATGCATTTCAACCAAGGATTCAGCAGAGAACAGTATCTTCAATAAGAGGGTGGAATGGGACATTGGTCCACCATATTTACTGATCATGCAGAACTTCAATGTTAGATTCAAGTAACTCAAGAATGGTCACCTCTATTCTGATACATACAAGAAAATAGCAGCTGCCAAAGGCTAGACAGAGCATACATCATAACTATTGCTTATTGCGCAAAAATTCTTGTTTTACTGTTACCTTGTTCTCAATTCTTTTCCCTCTCCTCTACTCATTCTCCACCAATTATTTTCCATTATACCTTAGATTTCTTTTATCCATAGAAAAGGTTTCTCTGGGTTAAGGGTGGAAAAAAACCTTGTACTATCACTACTCATACTCTGTAGCTCTGTGTTCACACCGTTGGTCTGCAACACCACATTCCAGTTTCATCAGCTCATATGATCTCTCCACTAAGTTGTGTTTAACCTTAACAGCATTTTGGAGCAAGGCACTTATTCCAGGTCAACAGACTTGGGTTACTGGGTCTCATGCTAGCACTCTAAAAATAGCTGGGTAGACAGCCCTTTGAAGTTGTAGCTCAGGCTGGAGCTTGGGATCTGAAACCTATCTCCATCCCTACACTTCAAACTCCTACCCAAGCTGCAATTTCAAAACACTGTCTACACAGCTATTTTTCAGAGTAGTAACATAAGCCCAAAGTCTGTCAACTGCAGTTGGGAGTCTCAGTTCAAAAACTCATGTGGCTCTGTGCACTCAGAGGCTTTTGATAGCATGTGGCCTAAACAAATAACCATCTAGAAATGGCTAGCATTATATTACATCTCAGTAAAATAAAAGACATTAAAACTATTGAAAAACTGTCTGTGTGCAAACAAGATGATTAACACCAGGGCCTATGACGAGGCCTCCTAGGTGATGATATAGTACAAATTAATAATTATAGCAGCACAATGACAGAACAAAAATTATGTATCTCCACAATATGTTAAATGATGACAATATGTGATTTGACTCTATGGATGTGAATAACTACATTCACCTGAGGAATCAGATTGACTTCAGTACATAAATGGTGTAAAGTTCTGATATGGACGACCCAGAAACTTACATGAGCACTATTTTTACTTAAATGACACTGGTTTAAATGAAATTGGGTTTGTTCTCAATGTGCCCTTATGGGTTTTAGAAAAGTGAGGTGAAAGTCATTGTCAATAGCCTTTGGATAATCAAGATGGTAGACCCATGGCATAAACTGAATCATTGCAGAACAAATTCGTTTTCTTTTTTGTCCAAGATCTGTGAAACTCCATTAAGACAAGAAGGAACTTACATGTCCATCTCTGAGTCCAGTTATTGCAAAATGATGCATAAACCTCAAGCTGTTTATGTCTTTGACAGTAGGGAAAAGTGGATTCACAGGTGCCAACTCTGAGGCTAGAGAACCCATGGAGGAAAAACAGTGGGTGATCAGCACCTACTGGCCACCTGCTGATCATTTCCTCTCCATCCCACTCAGCTCCTCTGACCCACCATCGATCAGTTGTGTGGCAGTGGGTGGAAAGCACTGCAGGGCAGGGGGAAGAGGTAGAGCAAGAACTGGGTGCACTTGAAGGAGAAGGCACATCAGGGCTGGGAAAAGACAGGGTGAGGGTGGAGGCTTGAGGGAAGGGATAGAATGGGAGTGGTGACTGGATGGAGCATCTCCAGAGAAACTGGACGTCAGTGACCGTACTTGGATTAATGTGTTTGTTATCCAGCATTTAGGGTATGTCTAGACTGTGTTGCTATTTTGGGATACCAGAATTGCCTGCTATTTCCCAAAAAGTGCCAAATTTCAAAATAAGCTCTTTCGACTTAGACTCAGAATTTGTGCAGCGCAAATTGCGTAGCTTATTCAAACAGAAGGGTGCTGTCTAGACGCACCCTTAGTTAACCTACAATCTATAGGTCTCAGCTTCTCCCCAAATTGTTAATTTAGGATTGTTAGACACAGCACTATGTCTTATATACATAAATGCAGAAGTGTTTTAATATACTAAGGTCTATATTATTCCCCTAGTAACTTTGCTCACCATTTTATTTGGCTAGCATGTCTATTCCACCACTGCCTTATGTTAGGTACTACAATCGGACTTCTACCACAGCTAATATTGGCTGCTGGTAGGTGGTTCCTTTTTCTGGAGGCAACACTTCTCTTTATCGTTCCTGAGTTCTGAGCAGCTATTTTAATTGGTCTCTGGCTCTTCAACAGGCATAATAGCGGGCTGGAATTCTGAAGAATTTGATATACCTTCAGATCTCATTTGTTTTTTTAGGATCCTCCCACAAAATTGCACTCAATTTTGAACTGGATGTTGACAGGGGAAAGTGTGTGTGGTGGCGGGGGGGGGGGGAGGAGGAGGAATTTTTTTTTAGAAGTTGTAACAATAAAATGACAAGAAATTGGGGCAGACATTTAATTTCAAATACAAAGAGGCGTGTTGCTATTGTACCCTTACTGAAACTTTTCAGTTAAGTCAGTATGTGCTGGTAGCCTAGGATTCTTGGATTAATAAAGAAGGAAGTCCTATAAAAGAAAACCATTTTCCTTCTTTTATTGTTATTTTGAATTGCCCTTGGGGTAATGTGTCTTATACCATGCGTGTTATAGGATGCTGAGTAATGATGGGCCATTACCTTACGATAGGAAAAAATTATGTATCTCCACAATATGGAGATTTGGAAATACAGATTGAACCTCTCTAAACTAGGATTCTCTGGTTCAGCAACAATTGTAGTCCGTTAAGACCATGGAGATTCCAGGACCAGAGATTCCCAATGGAGGGTGGAGCTGACAGTGGAATTGTCAGGGCAGTGGGGCCAGTGGCAGGATCTGGACAGTGGCCAAGCCAGATCGGGGGCCGGGGAAGTGACAGGGGAGAGCAGAAATGACCTCCCCTGGTCTAGCAAAATCCTTCATCCAGGACTGGTCGATTCCCAAGGATGTCAGTCCAGGGAGGTATAACCTACATATTATGTTTTGGAATAAAGAATAGTCAAAATGTCCTTGAGGCTTTGTCCTTGGCTTAAACTGTGACAATATTAACAAAGCAGCTATTATTCCATTAACTTTAAACAATAGTAGCATTTCCCACACACACACCTCTGAATAGGTGGGGTGATTTCTGGTTAGAAAAAAAAATGGAAAAAATTCTGAAAACCAGCCTGACAGAAGCAGATAGAATTGTGTCCTATCTCTGATAAAATTATTATCTCTAATGTCAGGGCACTTCAGGACTGTTGAACAGATGAATATTATTTTTCTGGAATATTTGATAAGGCATTAACAAGGAAAAATTAGAAGCACCTTTGAGTGTAATGCTTGCCCCGAGTGCTTATGCAGACTTTGGCACACAGATTTGGCAAGTGCTTTTCCATGAGTGATGTTACAGGAAATTCTGACCTAAGCTCTTGGCAGGAGGCTCCCGAGATATCCAAGATAAAAGCTAGAAGAGTGGTGGCAGCCTTTGTTATTGACATTCTCCATAAGCCCAGTGGAATAATGGGTTGCCAGACAGAGTTAAGACTGATGCTTGAATAGTATGGGTCAGATTCATTTATCTTTATAATTAAATTTTCCTACTAATCAAGTCAACCAAAAGACAGTTATAACTATGTTTGAATTGAGAGAAACCGGAAAATTGAGCCTTGAAAGACCCTTACATATGGGCTACATTGTAAGAAGCAACCTACAAGTTTGCTTGCCTGAAAATCTGTCATGCAAAAAATAACCTAATAGGTGCACCTAAACCAAACATAGTTCCAGATGATAGAATTAAGTTGACATAAATTATTGAGCCATACTTTGCCCAGTATCATAGCTTTGATATAAAAATCTGTAAGTCCATGTCTCCCGAAGTGTTCTCATTTGATCCCATTTGATTTGCTTACACAAAAGATTTCACTGCTGATTTCAGTGGATATAGAATGAAATTATTCATATCACAGAAAGGGAAAAATTTACTGAGCAAGGAAAGAGACTGTGAAAGCGAGCCATAAAACTATTTTTCTTTTTCATTATTTGCAAATCAGGCAGTTAGCGTAAGGGCAGCCCTACTTGAACTCTTCAAATAACTGAGGCTGAGTTGTAGACAAGACATGGAAAAATCACAGAAAAGTAATAAATGACGATAAACATTCAAGTATTATATTATGTCTGCTAATTTTTATGCTAACCAGACAGTTTGCTGCAAGTATATTACATTATTTGACTGGTAAAATATAAAATTCAGGAGATTAAAAATTTTAACATTACTGCTGTAAAAATTGAGGTAAATTATGTTACCCTTTGACATTTTACAGGCATTGAATTGTTGGTGCAGTACTAATTGCATATTCAAAATGTATGCAAAATTGTGGATTGTACTAAGTAAGCTAATTAAACATCAAAAGTGCAGTGAAAGCCTAACATTGTGGGATCCACAATGTCTTGAATAAAGTAGGGACATTCACATGAGATACAAAAGAAAGACACCTTCTCTTGTGCGACTATACCTGTAGTCCCTGACCCACCTCAGCCTTTCTACTTAAAGCATATTTGCTTTAATGTCCCATGTGCTTCAATGGCACTACTCACATGCTTAAAATTAAGCATTAGGTCAAATGCTTTCCTGGACTTGACTAATATAAGCCAGTGTTCTTGTACATGCTTTGATGTACACAGGGCTTTATGACCAGAACTCATTGCTGCTGATCACGATGGGTACGTCTAGACTGCAAGCTTCTTTCAAAAGAAGCTTTTTCGACAGAGCTCTTTTGAAAAAGCTTCTTTCGAAAAAGAGCATCCACACCTCAAAACCAGATCGAAAAAGTGATCTGCTTTTTCAAAAGAGAGCATCCAGACTGCATGGATGCTCTCTCAAAAGAAAGCCCTGATTGCTATTCACAGAATAGCCACCAGGGCACCTGTTGTTTTTTAGATTGCCTCTTCTTTCGAAAAATGTCTCCATTCTGTGTCCACACATGTCTTTTTTTGAAAGAGCTCTTTCGAAAAAGGCGTTCTTCCTCATAATTTGAGGTTTACCAATGTCGAAAAAACCCCTGCATTCTTTCAATTTAATTTTGAAAGACCACGATTGCAGTGTGGACACAGGTGAAGTTTAAAAACAACAACAACGTAGTCTAGACATACCCTCAGTCTCATGAGTTCTATGATTTGACCAAACGAAAAACAGTCTAAAAGGAAAGCACAATTGTTATTAAAAGAGGTAGGACAACAGTTTCTATATTAGAGCATCCACACGAAAACTCTGCAGAATCTTCATCTCTGCAGTTTGGCTCTATAGCATTAAATCAGGTTGGACATTACTTTTTTCCCTCCTATTTGCTGGAAGGCCTACAGGTCATTCAATGGTTCACATGAGTTGGCTGTAGAACGAGTTCAGTCATCTGGGTCAAAACTTTAGTTCAGAGATAATCAGCATACAGGTCCTTCCTTAATCTCTCAATTTTTTTTCTATTTCCAGTCTGTCCTCTGCCCCTTTGTCTAGTTGCTGAAGCACTCTCTCTGAACCTCTGATCACCAGTAAAAAAAACCTCAGACTGCTTTCTCTGGAAACTTACAATTCTCTTCCACACAGGACCTCTCAACTTATTAGGATCATTACAAAACTATGTTAACTGTATCACAGTCTGCACTGGATTCCAAAAGTATCCTCAAAAAGAACAATTATCTGTCTGTACGCCTCAAAATGTCATTTTTCCACATTTAAATAATTAGTTAATTGTTCCAGTATTGCCCCCTCCTTTATAGAGGGGACAATTTTTTCTTCTCCTAAACAGGAGGAGTTAATATTTGTTTTTTTGTAAGTCCGTACCACTCTCATTGCTTAAATACTAATGCACCTGATGCTTAAAAGGTAAGCACTCAAATTGCCTGTAAGTATCTAAAGACAATATTTGGTGCTGTCTCATAAGTAACTGCCCATCTGAGCATCCAAGTCCAGATTTGAACAATCCCCATTGGAAAATTGGGCCCTGAACAATATACAAGAATATCCTTGCTGCCTGAAATCAAAAGCATTGAAAGCATATAGATAGCACCAGGAAAAGAAAAAAAGTTTTGTTAACAAAAATTCATAACCATTTTACTTATGCATTCCTGTTTTGAAAGAAAAATAAAATTGTCAGATGAGGCTTGTGAAGCAGGCTGACTTACATGAACTTACTATTGAAAATTTAAACTAATTCTGCTATTTGCTAGGCTAAATACGAAGAGGGTCTTTAATAAGACTTAAATAATAACTAGGCCTCTACACTAGAGTGAATTACATCCTAGAAATTTTTGAAAGATTGACCATTTCTCACATTTTGGCAGGGCTTTTCCACCCCGTTGGCGGAGTGTGTGTGTTGGGGGGCGGGGGGGAAGGGAGGTAGTAATGAAACGGTACAGAGTGGATACAGTTAGAAAACAAAACACACCAAACCAAGTCCAGACAAGGTAATTCATTGCCATTTCTGAGCTACAACTACCTTGTTTTCCATTATCCATGTTTAATGGAAGGAGTCTTACCTTGCAAATGCAGAAAAGGGGAATTATAAGTAAATGGAGCAAGAAAGAAAGATTTAGTTTAAAAATAGATCAACCTGGAAATAAACAAACCTCCAGAAGCTTTATTAGTAGGAACCCAGCCTGCCATTCAAATGGCTTTTGCTAAGCAACATCATTTCTGCACTTTGAGGCTTCTTGTGACCCAGAAACCAATTGCAACCAATTGACAGAAGGCATAAAGGGTGCACATAGATTTACAGGGTTCTAACATCTGCATAATAATGTGCCAAATACAACATGTGAGGTCTTTCCTGGGAGCCTGTACCCCACAGTTCAAAATCATTGTGAAATATATGGAAGGATACATAAAAAAAGCTATGCATCCATCTGAAAATTATGGTATTAATGTAAGGCAGCTCATAAGAAGGAGGTCTACTTCAGATAGATTCCACTAGGCAGGAGGTAATAGACTCTTGTCTGCTCACTGGTATATTAGCTGCTTCATAATGGCATCCTACATGTTACTGAGCCTAATGCTAAATCAGTGAATTCAACAAGATGGGAAAGTTGAGAGGTGGGGATATCTGGGAGGCATCCTGTTTACTAGTAAAGACACTGGATTTGTGGAATAACTGGAAGTAGTGAATTACTTCCTATAAACTTCATTGAGAAAACAAATCATCACTGTGTTTTGTCGTATGAAAGGAAGGTCCCAGCAAAAATGTCCGGAAAATGCTGCACTACTTTGGGTGAGTTAAACTTTGGACAGAAAAGTATCATATTAACTGAGTCTTGACTCTAGAACGAGTGTCATGAGTGTCATAATTTTATTTATCATTTGTTCCCAGTACTTTTGCAAGTCTCATTACTTAATTTTAAAACTTTTACTCCCCCCCCCCAACCACACACTATATACATATGCAAGTGCTGTGTTTTAAACAGAATGATAATCTGAGATGAAACTGGTAAGCTGGAGTATACCGCTGATTTTGGAACAGCACACCTGTTAATAGCATGAGTGTCTAGTGAAACAGCATATGTATTGGACTATTGCTGGAGACTGGGAGGGCTAAGGAGGTGAGGGAAATGCTGGAACTGCCAATGCCTGGGGGATTCAGAAAGGTGACCCATAGCAGGCATAGACAAACCTGTCTCACTCTAAGGACAAGTGGTACCCTCACAACCATGAGACGCCTCATGCACCCTCCTATCTGCTGGTCAGTGAAGACTCATTCCTGGTTGATGTAGCCTTCCATTTTGTTAGAGCGCTTCCTTGTGCCCATTTTTTCTCTGCAGGGCAAGGAAGGAGTATCATTCCCTACTCCTTTTTAAGAGGTTTTTTTGCATTTTCTCCATTGAGTGGGATTTTGCTAAGGCTGTAATAAAACCCCCCACATTAGCATTAGCTGGATGGGACATCTGAGTGGTAAATAGGAACCACCAAAAGTGTAGGAGTGGAAATGTGAGGCTATCCTGTTACTTGCTGGGAGGCAGGTGAGCAACTCTCCTAAATATGCACTCAAAGTGAAAATCTAATGGTGGGCGAAGCAGACTCACAAATGCCATAGACTACTACATGCATGAGTATTAAAATTCTAGGGCATTTGTTTATATTGATAGCTCTTCCATCACATATAGCTCTTCCATTATATAAAAATCAAATAATCTATGATAGCCACCACACTTAATACATCTAGACTGTGGTGCTATTTCAGGATACCGGAAGTATCCTGTAATAGCAACACCGTGTCTTTAAACGTGTCCACTATTTCCTGAAATAGCCGGTGTGCTACTCCAGCGTTCCTGTAATCGTCATTCCACGAGAATTTAGGGATTTGTCAGAATAGTGCTTTATTTTTACCTAGACTCGAAATAAGCTATGCAATTTTCATTAAAATTTCTATTAAAATATTACTATAGAGATTGTTTCCCTCACAAGGAAGGAATCATGCTCTGAGATATTATGCCTTACCTATGGCATCAGGGGTAGCAACACTAATACACTGCCATTAGAAAATGTGGGAAAGCCATAATGTAACTCTTGAAATAGACAAGTCATTCTCTCTTGCAAGTGGAGAAAATGCATTAATTGATTTAAAGATACTTATTGTGAAAGATAGAAAGATGAAATTGCCTCCCATTTTAGAGACAAGCAGGACAATTTACCAGGTTTATTATAAAATAGTGAAAACAGTTTTTTTTAAATTAAGATTATAATTTTGAGAGACCCAAGTTAGGACATTGTTGGATTATAGCATCTATTGTTCTAATCTGCCAAGTGTGTGAAGGGATATTGGAAACTGCATGACTGCTTATATAATTTCATTTTTCTGCTGTATGAAGTCTAACGGGATTGCCCGATGTAATTAAAAACAAAGAAATACTCTAGCAACACCCATAACAAGCAAAGATCACAAACTAACATGCCCCAGGTGATCTGTAATAAATTGAATGGCCTTTTCTGTTTTGCAGGAAGAAGATACATTTGACATTAATTTTTTCATCCTTGTCTATCTTTTAATCAATATTTCTTTTCTTAACTCTGTAGGCAATTTGCCCAGCTAACTCTCCACCCATACATACTCAAACACACAGATTGCATGTGCTCCACGTACCTGGTTTGCTTTCCAACATGCGCTCCAGTTTTGGAAGGAAAGTCATTTCCATGTAAGGTTACACCACAAAAGTAATACAATTCATCTTAGTTACGTAGAATATGCTCTAATCTGAGTTATGCTTTCATAAAGGTACATGAATCAAAAGTATCCCCAGAGCTCTTGAGCCAGCAAATGAAAGATTCCATTTGCTCTCAAATAACACTGAGATATGTTTTGTTACATAACTACAAATTACAAACACACGATGATGAATATTTAAATATTCACAACACCTGGATTTTCTTGGGCAATTCTCTCTTAGGTGTCACAGAAAAAGCAACAAGTAGCTGGACGAGCTAACCCATGTGGTATTTGAAAATTGTAGGTCAAGCCAAATAATATGAGTTCTTGTGGTCAGACCAATTCATTTCAGTCTCTGTTCATATAGAGAAACTTGACTTCTCTTCCTGACATCTATTTGTGGATATCTAGATGTCAGCTCAAGCTCAGTATGGCTAAAGCAGAGCTCTTAATCTTCCCTCCACATAAATCCTCCCCCTGCATGCCTCCTTCTTCAAGCACTGTGGACAATATCACCATCCTGCCTGTCACGCAGTACTTTAATCTGGGCATTTATGTTCAGCTTGGACCTCTCTCTCACATTCAGGCTATGTGTAAATCTTGCCAATTCTTTTTGCATAGCATCTCTAAGGCCATGTCTACAGTAGGCAATTATTTTGAATTTTCTAAGTTTGACTTCTGGGCACCCGATTTTACAAATTCGAAGTTCCGTGTCCTCGCTACGGGGAAGAATCAAACGTCGTCTGAGGCAGGCTCTGTTAATATGGATGCGCTACCTCAGACTCAGAGGCCCAGGAAGCAGTCTGGGGAGCTTCAGGAGGCCTCCCAGAAGCACTGGAGCATCCACACTACTGTTATTTCAGACTTACAAGTTGAGAAATAGCGTTATTCCTCATGAAAAGTGGGACTACAGAGTTTGAATTCCACGTCCCCTTACTCCAGAATAACGGGCTTGATAGTGTGGACACATCACTTACAAAATCGACCCGGGGCACCTTATTTCAGACAAAGATCCTAGTGTAGACCAGGCCTGAGATATGACCTTTCTTATCCATTTACACAGCTTACACCCATCATCTCACATCTCAATTACTGCAGCCATATTCTCTTTGGCCTTGACAAACACAATCTCACCTGACCAAATCCACTCAGAATGATGCTTAAAAGATCATTTTCCCAGCCCATCACTTTGACCACATCAACCCTCCCTTCACATCCTTTCATGGACTCACTCTTCTCTGTTGCACACATGTGCTTCTTGTACTCACTTCCAAGCCCACTAATAGAAGGACAGACTTGTGGCAAGAACTACCCTTCATGGCTAGGTTCAGGGGTGGCTGTTCTCTCTTCTCTAGCACCCTATTGGCAACAGTTTCTCCATTCCTGCAATGGGCCACTGCTTCTCACAGCTCAGCCATCCAGACAGTCCAAGTTTTAGTTTCATATCCCATTTGGAGTACTGCACACCCAAAGCCACAGTATAATACCCCAAATTTGAGTTTCTCCAGCTCTTCTTCCTGAAGGTTACTAAGATCCATGGATGCTCAATCAGAATCTTCAACTTAGAACATTTTTTTTTAAATCTTAATTTCAGTACTACCAGTCCCACTCAATTCTCAGTATTTTATTTAACCCTTTGTTGGGCTCACTGCAGAGTAAACACCTTGCTGCCTGCTGTCTATGACCTTTTTGGCTCCTGCTCCATATAGAGGCCTCCTTCAGGCCCACTATAGTAAGAATCACCATCTCCTGCAGCCTTCACCTTCTAACTGGTTTCCCCTGCCCTGAGAGGCCTTCTCTGACACCTCCAGCTTCCTTAGATTTCCTTTCCAGGTACCACACCCTCCTTCCTCAGCACTTCTTGCTGGGGCTCAGCCCAATGCCCACAAAGTTCTTTCTTGATCTTATTTCCTTCCTGGAATCTCTGTTCCTCAGGGGCAACTGTAGGAGCCTATACCTTCCTTAGCTGCTCTCCAGAACCCCACACATGAGACTATATACATTTTATGCTTTACCTTCAGTTTTCCCTTGGCTCAGGCAACTTGCCTCTAGCCCCATACTTCACTGGCACTGGTCTCTCAAGTTTCCTCTTGGCTAAGGATCCTCTAGCTTCAGGCTGCCATCAGCCTTTAGCCTAAGATCAGAACTCCCAGATAACACTCAGCTGGAGCTCCATCCTGATCTCCTTGTCATTGCCCTCTGCTCCTTCCTCTGGGATGACCCAGCTCCTCCCCAGATGCATTTGCTTAGCAGTTATGTCTAACACCATTCCTTGTGCCACACTGTGGCCTAGTTGGGCTCAGGTTCTACACTTTGCCACAGCCTTTCCTGCCCATCCCCACCCTATCTATCACTTCTCATTCCCTATCAAATGGTCAGCTCTTGTGTACAATCATCCCACAATGCCACCCTCCACTGCCCATTTGTTAAATTTTCAAACAAGCACTTCCATACTTACTGCCATCCTATGCCTCACAGTTGAGGAAAACACCTAGAAACACCCAGAAATCAGACTCGTCTTCCTCCTAAACTCTTCTGTGCTGTGATGCCTACCCAAAACAAAAACAAACAAACAAAAACAAAACACAGGCCACTGGTTTGCTAACATTACAGTCTATCATGATGACCAATGTTATCTCACTGTTTCCTGGTACTCCCCCATCTGTCTGTCTGTGTATTCATCTATTCTCTCTTGTCTTATAGTTAAAGCTGTAAGCTGTTTGTAGCAAGGAATATCCATTTGTTTTGTGTTTGTAGTGGCTAACACCAGAGAGCCTTGGTCCACCACTAGGGCAATACAAATAATCATAATAATGGATTTTTTCCCCTGTGCTGGCAGAAACAGCACCAACCTCACTGGCTGTCATCTGGATGTGAACACCTCATAACAAAGTATTTGTGACTAAGACCACAAAGTCAGGTCACGTGGGCTTTTAATTAGTCAGCAAATAGAAAGATTCTGATGTAAAAAACAAATTCATTTTTGGGTGTAGGAGCACTGCAAGCTGTATGTGTGTTATAACTTAGGTGGACAAAACAGGAGTGCATGTCTCGATGTTCAGCCAGTGTGTGGTTATCACTCAAGTGTCTTTAATGGCCTTTAGAGTAAAACTTCCCTTTATGATCCTTCCAAAAAATATTCATGATTGGGCTGGGCAAATCACTGACTAACAATACTTGTGTATATGGACTGAGAGTGGATTAAGCTTTACAGACAAGGCAGAACTTTTGAACTTGAAAAAGAGGTTCATAGAGTGCGGGTGGATTAGAGTAAGCAAGAAAAATAAAAAAAAAGATCACTTCACTTTGTTTCAGTCCTGAAAGAGTTACTGGAATTTACTGCCACTTCATTGTGAAAAAAAAAGTTTATGTTGCCAGGGAAATAAAAGGTGGAGTAGACCGGCATTTGTGTGTCATTCAAGTATTATATCTCAGGAAGTATTATCTCAGCTGCCTTAGGACATCCCACTTCCAATTGCCACTTCCTCTGCATCCTCCCATCCTCTCCCTGCTGTTTTATGTGGAATTTGCCAGCTCCTGTAACTTTCTTATTTAATGCTCCCCAAAGGCACTGGTTAGGATGGGTATTTGAAGCAATCAGTGCTCTATTATTTATAATGAAAATGCAAGTTGGAGAAAAATGACCCAGATCCTGGCTCCCACTATAGAGTCTGCTTTATGCCCGTCAGCTAATACAAACCAACCTCAAAGCTGTATTAGCTTGATGCCTAAGGAGTCTCCTAGTACATGGGTTGGCATTAATTATAAACAGGGGGTCACTTCACTAATTTTTGAAGTGTACATGGGCTGCCCCTCTGGTGGAAGGGGCGGGGCTGGGACACTGCTGAGCACCCTCTCCCACAGACCCTGATTGGCCTGGGGGTGGGAGAGCACTGAAGTATTTGCCCCCATCTTTCCCCCACCTAGAGAGAACTGTCAGCTGTTCTGAACAGCTGGTAGTTCCCGCTAGGCACCCACCCCCTTAAAGGGCAGGAGGAGACTTCACAAGCTGCCCCTAACCCCAGGACCATCAGTCTCTCACTCACTGCCCCCACCTTGCAAGGGACATGTGGCGCTTACAGTGAAAGTTCTGCATGCCCTTTATACGGCAGAAGGAGACCTCACACGCTTCCTGCCCCCAGACTCTGATTGGCCTGTGGGCAGGGGAGTGGCAGAGTATCCATGGGCTGGATCCACCTGCTTGGCAGGCTGGATCTGGCCTGCGGAGGCCCCTTTGCCCACCCCTGCCCTAGTATAAGGGAATTCCTGATTGGTGTGAGGCCAACCACACCCATACACAATCCCCTTCCAACAACAACATTGGCACTTGTCCTAAAGTATCTGTGCTAGGCTCTGGCTGTAGAAAGACTTCTTAGCATAGGCTGAAAGGGATGGTTGAGTTAAGATACACAACTCCAGCTACATTCATTACATAGCTGGGGTCAATGTATCTTAAATCACCGTCCAGACAGTGGGAAGTCGATGGGAGCAAACGCTCCCATTCGCTTCCCTTATTCTTTGAATTCCAGAAGATAGATGGCAACAGTGTCAATCTTCCGAGTAGTGTAGACATGGCCCTAGAGTGATACTGCAACCTGGAGATTTATAACTATTGAAATCAGCTCTGAGAGGCACTGCTGTTATAGCTGGATACAAATTAGAGCAGACCTGAGTCTATACTGAAGAGTGCAAGGGGTAAAACTGGCCCAACTTCAAGCTCAGGAGCATAAAGGAAGTTTTGCGCTTCCACCCCAGATCCTGTGCTGAAATTTTATTGTAACACTTTTAGGGTTTGTTTTATTCTGCTAGCCATTTATTTTAAAACATTAAAACAAGATTTGATTTTATTAATCCCACCAGCATTCTTTACTCTGATTTTGACATTGCTTTACAAACAGCACATGTGGCAATCACTACAGAGAATGCATTCACTTTTCATTTTGTCTGCCTCTTTCCAGGAAAGCCCTCTGGTATAAAGACATACTTTTTAAAAAATGGACAGGACTCATTATGGAATGCATTGAAATATGGTAGCTAATGCCTCTTAGAGTTCCTTTGAAGTTTTGGCTACTACAAATGTAGCATCTTGAAAATATATTGATAATCATTCCTGAAGACAGTGAACTCTGCTTCTGCAGTGATAAGGCCATTATTCTCACACTGACCATATAAATCATTCCCATGCACAGATTGTATTTCAAAGTGACATTTCACATATTCATATGCTTTGTGGTTTATTATATCTGCATTACCCTTCCATGTAAAAAATGAACACTGTACGCTACACTGTGAATATTTTATTTATTTATACACATTATATCAGTGTAACCAAACCATATGCTATGCAAACATATTTCTTTTAAAGTTTTGGAATAAGATCCTCCTAACACATCTCTAATCCTATGAAAATGAATAGACCATTCTGTCAAATCCTATTCAATTATTGGTTGCAAAGCTATATCCAAAAGTCTGGTTTGACTGATTGGTTTAGATTTGTTTATTCCTCCAAAGAATCATGGAAAATATAATATTGTGGCTGTTTCATATTTGGTCTTGAAAATACAGGAAATACAACGATAATCCTCTTATGCAGTCACAGACAGATAGATGTCACAATGATGTAGCTAGGTGGCTACATCAGGCCACCAAGGAGTTTGATCGGCTTGACGTTATCTTCAGCATGCTTTTAGAGAAGATGGTATAGGCCTCAGTGCTACTATTTAATTCACACAGGTGGATCCTTAAGCTTAGCAATGACCTCAACAAAACCAGTGTAGCTCCAGCAAGACACAGCGGATCTTTCTCTCTTTCTCTTTTTCCACAGCAGGAGACAGCAGATTTCTCTCTCGCACACACGTGCGCACACCCACTCTTCAGGATTTTAGAAACAATCTTGCCTTAATATATGTGGATTACCATACTTGTATCTTATGCAGTTGTTTCACATGTTAGATATTTCATCAGACAGATGCCACATTGATACTGTCTGCAATCACTTAAAATAGTGTGCCAAAAATCTAAACATGGAATAAATATAAAATACATGGCTTCATACACAGCCTTTTTGGATTAAATTAAGCACAGAAACCTACATTGTTTTAGGGAATAGCACATAGTTTATCACTGTCTTCACTGATTCGGTTTTGAAATGTAATCATAGATTTTTAGATTAAAAATATGACGTTTGCTCAGTTGTGTGTCCTTCCAGAATGGTTTGCCATGATGGTATAAGGAAACTCAGCTGAAAGGGGAAAATAAGACTGTCTCTTTGGATCAGAGTACACTTGCTTGGCTTTAGACAGCTTAATTTTGATCCAACCTTCAAAGCTCCAATGCATTTGCTTCTACAGTGTCTCTATTCCTTAGCCTTAATTCTAGTTTACAGTCAAGGCATCAAGCCAGAGAGAGAGAAAGAGAACACAGCTTCAGTGTTTGGCAGTTGTAAGGCTGGATCTTCATCTCTGTGCTCAGACAGAAATCTACTGAAAAAAATAATTCTGCTGAATATGAGCTGATAATTTGTAAAACAACCAGAAAAACAAACAAATCGTTACCAGTAGGAAAAGCTCTGTGGAGCTCAAAAACTTGCCTCTCTCATGAAAGAAGCTGGTCCAATAAAAGATATTACCTCACCCACCTTCTCTTGCTAATATCCTGGGAGCAATGCAGCTACAACAACACTACATATACCCATAGAAGGAAGCTGTTCTAGTATATGAGAAAGTAGATCTTTGATCACATGGTTATTAGCAATACAGTAAGGACTGACTGAGGCAAAATGGAACTCTTCACAATGGTGTAGCTTGGATGTTGATCATGCAGAGGAAGTAACAGCTGTAACTAAGGGCTGGAGGAATGCTTACTCCAAGTGCATATCCACTTATGTTTTTGTAAATTTAAGCTGCCTGAATAGAACTTCAAGTTCATTGTTGTATTTTTGGAAACTGGAACTTCATGTTCAAAATGTATATTTAGAAACTGGGAAGACTTATACATTTCCTGGCAGCAACAACATCTTTATCTGTGTCATGGCTATATCCTCCCAAATTAGACCATCATAAATGCAAAACCCGATGTAACCCACTAATATTATTGCCAGGAAAGCTCATTATATCTGTTGATTCTTCTGGTTGTTGGCTTGTTTGTTTTTGTCAGAGGGCTGAAGTCTCATGTGAGCCTGTTGGCACCCGCTTGATCAAATGACCCTGAATTTGCACCACTGACTTTACCCTGGCCATTGTTGTAACACAGAGATTTTACAGGCATACTCCTTATGCATGTGGATATTACAGCTATTTGAAAATTCAAATCAGCTGCTTTTGGGGGGGGGAAGGTTTATCTTCACAACCCCTTAATCAAACACCCCCAAATTTGCAACACTAACTACACACCTGATCCTTCATTTTTTAAGAAAATCTAGATATGCATATTAATTTTAGAACACTTAATGAAAAGGTCTGCTCTGGCACCAAAATAGCTCCAATGTATCCCTTCTCCCCTCTTCTGATCCCTCCTCCCCAGCAGAATTTAGGTAGAGTAGGAATATGTATCACAGACATTCTTAGGGTTCAGATTTACAGTTGATGAATATGGCTTGGATTAAATGGCTACAGTACATTGTTCTGAGCTTCTCCATGGCTAGCAAAAGAAGACCTTGCATCCACCTTGTCTCTCTAACTTTAGATGTGTTTCTTGCCAACTGCAGATCAGCAGTCCCTGAACAAATGTGAGATTCACTCTTTCTAGATTCTCACTCAGGCTTAAACTGTATTGCAGGTCCAATTTTTACCACAGATAACTTTTGAAATACTTCCCCAATGGAGCAGTAGGTGTTGGATTCTAGCAGAACTGAAACCCAATTTTGTGCTATTGAGGTATTTGTTGGTTATGGTGGGGTTGGGGGTTTTATTTTTTGGTGAGGGGCGGGAGAGAGATCCATGCAGTAGTTTAAGCCCCAGACAGGAACAAAAAACTATTACATTTTCATGTCACAATTTTTCAGGGTGGGGCATCATCTTGAGAACTCCTTGCTCAAACAACGGATGTTTTGGACTGTTAATCCCACACTAAGCCCTGCTGAGAGACAGAAAATTGCAAGGCAATCTGAGTAAGCAAGTGGATATAGAACACCTAGACAAATGGGCTGTCAAACAGTAAATTAACATCAATCCCAACCCTAGCAGAGCTACCCAACTATATTATTTATAATTGCTCTGGGGTAGGAAAGGAAAAAAATGAATCCATAATCCAGTAAAATGACAGATTTATGGTTTATTCAGTGTGCAAATTAAAGATCACCCTGGACAGGAGAAATTTATGTAGGAACTTCCTGGCATTGTTTTCATTGGGAACAGGAACAAAAGAAATATTCGCCACATTGGAGCAGCACACAATTTGGTAAACCCCATTTTCTTTCCTGCCTCCATTTTTTTCACTGAATGATTGATTTTTGAAAGGAAAATTCTCTCTTTTAATATCTCCAATAAGAGAGCCAGTTAATGCATGCCTTATCTTAATTACAAAATGGGCATTTACAGATTGAAGCCTATAATCTTTACAATATATTCAGGCTTCAAAGTTTGCAGTGAGGGAGAGTCTCAAATTGGCTTTGAAGCTGGAACCTCCTGATGTAGCATTATAGAGGGGTTGTATAACCATGCTAACACTAATAATGATTCTAGCAATTATCCTTTACCCAGTATTATGCTAGGTACAATTAGGTAGAAGACTTTAACTTACTAACATTGGTGTAGCATTCTGAAAACATTGATGACCAATGTAATTTGACTACCATGGCTTCAAAGAGAATTCAATTGTGTTTTCTCCTGTTCTGTTTTGTTTTATTTTTTGCATCAGTGTACTACACTTATATAGCTGCACCAGTGGTGTAGCAAGAGGAGGGCAGGAGGGGGCAATTGCCCCAGGGCGCCACGCTAGGGGGGTTGCCAATGTACTGTCCCTCCACTCTCCCATCATCTATCAGCTCACCAGCTCCTCCTCTGCCCACCGCTACTGGCTGGAGCCTCCTTCCTGTCTCTCCGCCCTCAGCCCGACCCTCCTCCATCTCGGCCGGTGGGTTAGTGCATGCGGGGGCCAAGACCCAAACTGGAGGAAACGGGGGAAGATGCAGTACAAGCTCCCCCACTCCTCCCAGGGTCGGGCCCCACCACGCACCAGGTTCGGGGCCCTACCACGTGGCGGCGGTGGTGAGGGGGGCGCAAATTTTGCCTTTGCCCCCGGGAGCATAACACCCTCACTATGCCTCTGGGCTGCACTGGTCCCAACTCTAGCATAGAAACACTGCACCACTATGATCAGTAAAACAACTATGTACAAGGCCTACAATAGCTATTCACACAGTTTTTATTCACATACATTTTCATGAGCTCAGTTAGCGTTTAATTACAATAAGCCTTTACTCTGTATTAAGACCCTCTTTTCATTTGCAAATTGAAATTACTTCTGAGCTTGTACTGCAGTTCAGTCTGGACTCTTAACACAATATTTCACTGAGGTACAGACATTAAGCTTCCCTTTAGAGCATTCTTACTTTGTATGCCAGAAACCCTGTCTTGGTAGTATCATTATAAATTTCAAGTTCCAAAATTAGTAAGTGGCAGAGAGTAAAAGAGGATGGAAATGCAACACACCCATCATTATTCACTGAGTGAAATCTAATGCTGGATGAGGAAACTACCATGTGCTATACTTAGACTTGACCTGTCTCTTCTGTAAAATATGTACAGAGTGACTTTCAGCAGAGGAAAGCTGAGCACAACTATTTTGCATGCAAAGAGAGGCTCACTCCTGCATGACCTGGTAGAACCGGTGACTTGAGAGCAAGAGGGACCTGCCGCCAAACTCTGCTGGAGAAATGTGAGATACACACAGAGGAAATGCAGCCAGCAGGTGGGAGTCTGTGGTAATTAGTTAAATTTGCTCTCAAGTGTACACCTCTAATTCACTTCTAATTCATGGCCACAGTAAGACTTTTCCAAGCAAGGTCGTGCCTCTTGTCATGGACATAATTTACTCATCAGTCTAAATATAGCAGTAATGCCTTAATGACAAGAGGAAATGCTTGAAACAACAGGAAGTATATAAGCAAATGGCTTTTTCATTCTACGTAGTTATATGATTCTGTAAAAGGATGGGTGGGCAGAAGATCCTTTCCTATTCCAAAAGTGTAATCTCTTAATCTGGAGACTGTTATACTACTTTATAAAATAAGAGGTTTTATGAAAGTATTAAGGGAAATCTACTGATTTTGTATTTTCCGTACTTGCTAGCTGATTGTATTCCTTTGATTTAATATTTGGTAGTAATTTCTCTCTCTCTCTCTCTCTCTCTCTCTCACACACACACACACACACACACACACACACACACACACACACGATTTTCCACTTTACTATCTTAAGGGTTGTATTTTATTTAATGTGAAATAATGTTCCAATCGTTAATGCTAATTCAATTAGAGGATAAAGTAGAGGATAAATAATCATATTCAAAGGATGTTTGCCTCTGGAGTGATAATGTATTAATTTCTCTTTTAATTTTTTTCAACTAGGGGCTTTTGCTTGGATTTTTTTAGAAACAAGCCAAGCCTTTGGCTCCTGTAAGAGATCTGCAGTCTATTAAAAAAAAAAGAAAAACCTTAGAAATCTTCAAGACTCCAAGGCACACCTATACTGTCATAGCTGGAGATTAGCAAGGAGTTGAAAACAGGAGACAGCCCATAAAGGAACTATTGTATGGGAAACAGCATTATACAATTATGTATTTACTGAGGATTGACTGTTCTTTTAATCTTTTATCAAACTTTGTCTCAAAGAAGTTTGGTCAAATATCCAGGCCATACTTTTGCCTTTCAAGTGCATCATTCACCTGAGTTTCAGATATAATACATCCTTCTGTACAGACACTTCATTCTTTGTTTTTTCTCAGAAAGACAGCCCCTCTCCTCCGCTTTGTATCTTGGCTTGAATTAGATAAAAAAGTACCAGACTGATTTCTATTACTGTTCTTCAAAAGGAGGCTCACCAGACTGCTAAGCAGAAGAACTACTTATAATGAAGTAGAGCATAATGAGAAAGGCTCCGTTTTTATGTCTTGCCAAATAAATTATCTTTTCTGGATGCCTGTGAGGTTTGTAAGACAAGTGGGGAGACACAAATAATGACCTTCTCAGCTTTATACCAAGATTTTTTTCATAAAAGAAAAGCAGGTAAAAAAGATTATTTACTGTGGAAAATCTTAATTCCACAACTACTAAATGCCACAATAGAATAATCACAGTATCTTTGTGCACTTTAAATTGATCTTCATTTTCATTTCAAGCATTTTTAGCTATAAAGTTTTCAAATGAGCCTTTGAAATTAGAGCAATGAAAGTATGCAGGTGCATGCAAATCACCTATTTTGATGTACAACAAGAGACAGATCCTCATTTGGTGAAACTCAGCATAACTCTGCCTTAACTGCAAGAAGTGCATTTGACCACTCTGTTTCAGGGATTTTTTTTGACATTAGGCCTCTAAAATATATGAAATTGAATTTACTTTATAGTGCAAAGTAAACTGAGAGTTCAGATTTACTGACTGTCATTGCCCACATCAAAGCACTACTTAGTACAACATTATTTAATTCTGGGTAGAATTTTTATGTATAGTACATTCAGCCGATATAAGGAATAGTGCTGGTTTTTTTGCTGCCTGGCATCCACATTTTAATGTGAAGAACTTGTGTTTCATTTATATAATGTATAAAACACAATAGCTCTTACACAGAATTTTTAAAAATAAATATTTATGGTCTCAATCTCCAACACGATTAAAATTGTCAATGATGCATAATTTCAAAGACATGTTATGGTTGCTCGAAAAGTCTCACCTTCAGTGTAAGGCAATACTGGTCAGGCTCTTTAAAACTTTCTCAGCTCATAGACAGAGACCCTTTGGTTCATTTTTCCCAGCTGGGAAAGGGGAGCAGGGAAGCCTCGCAGCCTGTCGGGCAGCCAGGATCCTGGCAGAGAGCTGCCCATGGAACTTAGACTCAGGCAGTCAGCTCCCAGAATTGCCCCTTCAGGTCAGTGGAAGTGCTCCTGGTGAGGGCATATGCCACTGATCCAAGGACAATAGTGTGGTTATGTACCATAAGTACTGCTAATTACTGCAATGGCTGTAAGTTGACCTAATACAGATGGATTTCAGTTTGGTGAAGACATTCCCTTTTTGTTACCAACAGAGGCCAGTGGAAACATATATCCTTTTTTTAAAACCTTGTTCTCAGTCCTGAGAACTGTTCAGAAGATAATGGGAAAAAGCATTATGGCCCCTTCAAATTCCATCCCTAATCAACAGTCACCTCTCCTGCCTGCATTACTTTCAGGCTGTGTGTTATGTGCTTTGCTGAGCAGGGAAGGATTTAAAGATATGCTTAACTTTAAGCATTTGCTTAAGTGCTTTGCTAAATCAGGGTTACCTATGTTTAATCAATCAAAATCATCAATATTTCAATAGCTTACACATTTTGGAAGAACACATAGAAGATCTTCACTTCTCTCTCTCTGTCCCTCAAGTGGAAAAAAAAAGTATATGTGTGGTTATCATTTCAGGGACATGATACTGAGAAGAGCATAGTTTAAATTTTTTTATAATGCCAGCAAGATTCATTGTCTCTCATGTGTTTTGGGTTCCACAGCTGTGAATGAACTGCTAAGACAGCTGTGTGAAAATATTTGTGGGTGTTGATGCATTCATCCCTGAGGGACTAACCCAGCCTGAAATTATATTTGCACACATGCCTATGGTGAGTAATGCTTTTTCTAAATGAGCAAGTACATTTATTTTGGGTGGGTTTTGTTAGCTTGTTTAATAGAACATAACCATCATCGTAAATGGTGGAGAGGTTGATTTTTTACTAGAGCCGGTAAGGTTCATGGCCATTTACACAAAGCTGCATGCAATTCCCCCTCTCACCACCCCATCTTGCTCCGAATCATCTTTAGAGTGAGGGACAAATGGAGAACAAATATGGGTCTCCTATGAAGCAATGCTGAAAAGTAGCAACAGGCCAACACACCTTACCTGGAGTTGGGGGGTTCAGTTTTTATATGTTATTATAGTTTCAGGGAACCACTGCTGATTTAATGTATTTTTAACAGGGAAAGAATGGTATCAATTAATATTTACTCTGTCTCTTTTCTGATACAGCTAAAGTAAATGGAGGTTAATATATACAGTAGGAAATAGTTCTGTTTTCATTGACATAGTAATAACATGGAGTGTTTGTTCCTGAACAAAGCAAATATAATCACTCACTTCAGCAACCTAGGGTGATTCAAATTAAAACGCCAGGCAGTTGGCAATGTTAGAAATGTCCAAATCTCAGGTACAGAAACAGGGGCAGGAACTAACTGAGAGCTTGAGTGCAGTGCACTCATAATAGTAAACTCTTCTACTGTCTGCAAGGTTGCATTCCAGGCAGCCTTTGCACTTGCAGGGAAGCCCTCTCTTTTCCAAATAGGAGCATAGCTCCAACTGGCATGATTTCCAAAATATTAAAGTATCTTTCTCACTCTCTTTATATTTAAAAATGGAGTGGGGCAAGCTGGGATGTGGCATTGAGGAAAAAAAGAAAGAGGCAAACTGGGATATGGAGCTGGTGAAGGGAAGGATGACTCAGATGAGAAGTCAAGAGGGGAGGAAGGGTAGAGTGGGAAGATGAGCAAAGGTGGGGAGACTGTGATGATGTACCGAAGTGGTGGGACAAGGAGAGACTAGGATCGAGACACTGGAATACACTTCCCCCTGAAATTAGAATGAAAATCCAGCACTCCCGAGTTCACCATTGGCTCTGCTGTCAGCTGGTGAAACCCACTAGCAAAGCGTGTGCCTTATCTCCTTCTAGTGCAGTAGAGGGCAATGTGCAGCCCACGAGCAAAATGTAGCCCATCAGGATTCCACGGAATCTTCCTCTGTCCCTTCCCCACCTTGCCTCTTATGCGTTGGGGTTCCTGCACTTGCCTACTCCTCACCCTGTCTCCCAGAACTTCCAGAGCACTGTGACTCAGACAATTCACGGTGCTCCAGAAATGCTGGGAAGGAGGGAGAGGAGAAGGGATGCGGTACACCCTGGGCAGGAGGCAGGGAAGAGGCCATGTGTGGGGGGGGAATTGAAGGAAGGGGCCTGGAACATAAAGGAGGGTTGAACAGTTCCTGGAAAAATAAGAAGTAACATACTTTTAAAGCAAAGGCATGTGTGGGGTGCATGCTGATTGCACTCAACATTGTGACATCCGTGTGCTTCCTCTGCTTCTTTGTGTTACTTTTGCCAGCAATTTAATTTGCTCCTAATAATGGTTCACTTTGGGTTGAAAAAACATGATAAGGAAGGAGAATCATGTGCAATATTTGTATATAGAATCTTATTCTTGGGGTCATGGTTAGTGCACATGCCTGATTTCAATCTCGTGGCCCGCTGAGATGAAGGAGGGCCAATCCTCTGGTCCAGTCACTAACCTTGGTTGCCCATTGTTGCTCTAGTGGGTGAGGTACATAGATGACAACCTGCTGTTGCTGCTCTCAGCCACATTTTTATGTGATGTGCTTGTTGCGGGTGCAAAGATTTCAACTATGCTGGTGTCCATATGATTCCATGAAAGAAATTTATTTTGTTTTTTTCCCATTTGTTTTTTTTAACATCTTAGAAAATTGTAAGCCTAGAGAGCCTGCATCAAAATAAATATGTTGGGGGCGGGCGGGGGGGGGGAGGAGGTGGGAGTGGAATGGAAATTAAGATATTTTCTAACTTTTGAGTCCATGACTTTGCAAACCTAATGCTCCTTTAAAGTAGTTTATTAATGTAATTTACTATATTTTATTAGTGTAGCAACTGAAGAGCCCAGTTAAGAATCAGGGTCCCATTGTGCTTCATGTGTTGCAAGCATATTGTAAAATGAGAGCTCCAGCCTGAGTACATTTACAGCCTGTTTACTTGTTATTTGGTCATCAGTGCTTCAGAACATCCACAGCTTTGGTTGAACATCCACAGCATCCAAGAACTGATGTTGCTGAGTACTAACAAAGAAAACTCCTTTTTTAAACAGCATTTTTTTCAATTATGTAATCTTTTCCATTTTTATTTACATTCATATACTACAAATAAGGAACATTTGATACTTTTACTCTGACCTATCAGAATCTCTCTAGGTAGTGCTGATGCTTAAATTGAGGGCCGGTGTGCAAGAACTAGTTTGCAATCTGTTTTCTTTCCTGGGTCAGACAGAGTAGGCCCTTTTAAGGAGTTTTCCTTTTTAGGAATATATGAGCTGTTTTCATTCAAAAAATGATTGACTTATTCACACCATATGTAGCATGTATCAACTGGAAACAATTACCTTTTGAAAGAGGAAGGTTTTAATTTCAGTATGACCAAACACCATCTATAATTTAGTGCCTTCAGGCTGTGTTAACCAAATGTTTCAATAAGTTAAGGGTGAGGCTGCCAGGCCGGTGAGGGAGACTTCACATGTTCCCAGTGGAAATGGGTCTCTTAACCTTTCCTCAAACCACAGATGACCATGATTGTCATAACAGGGTAGTTGTGAGCAATGCTTCTTTACCATTCTTTGACAGAGTTTCAGGGTAACTCAGCTGTAGGGATATAGTCCAGATGTAGTCATTTTGAAGTTCAGGAAGGTAAATGAGATGATGAATTGTACTCAGCTCTGTGTATAAAACAATTGAAATGTACACCCAAGATCAAGGCCCTCCAGCTCTTCCCCATTTACAGAAATCTTTAGCAGTAAAACTTATAGAAAGTTGTCCGGTGTGATTGGAGACAGATTCCTAGAAATTCTATACATGGCCTATGGCAATTTAAAACATAGAACATAAGCATTCGTATGCAAAGTACGATTTGTAGAGTCCTATACATTTTAGTGATGGGCAAATCACCTAGCATGGTAGTTTTGTTAGAATAAAATGTTCAAAATTAACTGACCCATTCACTAATGAAAATCTTTTTGGGTATGCAATGAAGGCCTGGAAATGTTGAGAAAACAGGCTCTGTCACATGATTTACAGCCATGCTGCTCCTGCTCTTGATAAGAGTTGGAAACACTGTAACATGAGCACAGGCTTGTTTTTAAAGTATTTTCACATTGTTTCTAGTTACATCCAGAACTAAAAAGCACACAGATGGTGAGACTACCAAATTAAATACATGAATTAAATTAAAGTTAGACAAACATTTTGAAACCTCTCAAATTTTGGTTTCAATTTGGCTTGGGTTGTGATATGGGTTAAGGGTTTTGTTTGTTTGTTTGTTTGTTTGTTTATTAACTTTTTCTCTTTGCACCTTTACATGGTTATCGACTATATATGAATTTGTTCCATAATATACCAGTCATACCTGTTCCCAATTACTAACCCTATGTAGTCACACATGTTATTTACCACTGTATCTAATACCTTTTCCATTTTGTTTGTACTGCAGGTTCTTTCCTTTTTAAGTGTAATCCTTGGATGTCTTATGAAAATACTTGCTTCTGCTTTCTCAATCATGTTTCAGGTAGGCCATCCAAATGTTGTTTCCAATCCAAGATAATAAATTAATAAAGTTGTGTAACATTTTGCTTTTGTAATGCGTAAGAATTATTGATCTGAGCATGTTTGGAAGCCAACTACACAAAACTTTGCCTTTCTATTGTGCTGGGTTTGAATGTGGTGGATCACAGAATATTCATCAGTGCATATTTAATAATGCTTTTCTCCAAAAATTCTGTATATTCTTAATTAGATGTTTACATATTAAAGAGCTGGGCAGACAAAAAGTCATGTTTAAGAAACAGAAGGTTAAAGGAGCTAGTTTTAAGATACAATTTCCAGAACTCTCTTTTCCCAAGTCACTGATAAAAGATGAAAATCATACTATCAATTCCTTTACCTGTCTTATAATGGTGTGTTGTAACACCACAACTATTTTAAATATACTGTTAATCACTGAGCTTTACTCAATTTTTATACAAACAGGAGAAGAATATGGTGTTATCCAAAGAAGCTGACAGTTTTATCTGAAACTGATTAGGAAAAAATGCAAGAGAAATATTCAAAAAACAGAAACAAAACATGTTGTTAGTTCAAATTGCCTATACTTTATAAGTATGTGAAATGGGAAAAATTGTAGGGAAATGGGAAAAAAAAATCTCAACAGAAGTTCATGCAAAATGTCACTTTTCGAACCCCAGGATATCCACTTTTGTTCTCTGACTGGTTGATCCTACCCCATGCGGTCAGACAGGTCAGCAGAAGACATTATGATCTTATTAATTCATTGGGATGGACAGTCTGGTTTTGTTTTGAAGTATGAATTATACAATAAATGCCCACTTCCCTTTGCAAAACTAATCTCCATATGCTGTGCAAGGCCTGATTTCCATTCACCCTCTGATTACAATTATCATCACAGCTGATGTACTAAGCTGAGACATGTCAAATCCACACATTTCTGTTTAACAAGCATTTACTTGTTGTTATATAAATATTAACACATTAACTTATTTTGCTATTAGGAAATATTGGAGCTGTTTGCAAAGCTTTATCCTTAGTGTGATAGAGGGAGAGCTGTGCTTTTCAGAAGGAATCAGAAAAAAATACTACTTTAGACTGGCTTACTGATGTAGCTTCACCGTCAGCCAAAAAACTGTTTTTAAATAACAAATCTGATTTTCAGTGTAGTGCATCCCTGTCACTTGATTGATAAAGGTGGCTGGACATCTGGAATTTAACACAATCACTCACTGACCTGCCAGTCTCACAGCTCTACCTGTGGTGTCATGTTATTGCCACATATTTCAGTATTATACTTCATCATTAGTAATCAAGAATTGATTGTGAAAGTAGTCTCAAATCATTTGAGCTGCCCTTTTCAGTGTCAATTAAAATTGTACCTCCAGGTGAAAAGCAGCTTCCATTTTATCACTTAATTCATAGGTACTGGTGATGTTGATCCTATTCTTATAACAGTTAATTATCAAGGTTGTTCTTTCCTCAAAACATCTGAGATCCCTGAGCTGCTCTAGTTTATGGCAGGTGTCCTCTTCCACTCAGCATATACAAGCCACAATGCACTTCAGCAACCCCTGCTTTCACTCCTAACTTATCCCCATCCACTTCCAGAAATAATCTTCCTGAGGTCTGTACAAGACAACATAATCTACTCATTATGTCTCTAAATTGTTGAACCATAAGGATTCCCCAGGGGGCCATTTGTCCCTCCCTAAGGCCTTTTATGATGTTGAGGACACAAGTTGTCCCATCATCTAGAGTCAGTGGGGAAGGTCCTGTTGTGGTTATAGGATTACTGAGATGTTATCTTTGCACCCCACAGTGAGTACTATGTTTGGGGGAAATATAGGTGAGAGTTAATGGTTTTTGCTTTTAATTTTTTAATAAACTTTTAACTTTTTAATCAGCATACAGTCAACCTGTGGAACTCCTTGCCAGAGGATGCGGTGAAGGCTAGAACTTTAACAGGATTCTATAAGGAGCTAGATAGATTCATGGAGGTTAGGTCCATCAATGGCTATTAGCCAGAATGGGTAGGAATGGGTATCCCTACCCTCTGTTTCTCTGGAGGTGGATGACAGGGGAGGGATCATGTGAGGATTACCCATTGTGATTACCCCCCCCCCCCGGGGCATCTGGTATTGACCACTGTTGGCAGACAGGATACTGGGCTAGATGGACCTTTGTTCTGACCCAGTAAGGCCATTCTTATGTTCTTAATAACTACAAATGATGGCAAAGTTATTTTATTAACTGAAGCTCCGTAACAAAAACAAACTTTAGAAGTAGCTGTGGGGAATTCAAAGCAACAAAAAGGCAGGAATAAATGGCCACTTTTCAAACTCGAGAAAGGGGCAGACAGTGAGTTGGCAAAGTTTGTAAGTGAGGCAAAAGTACTCAAGAGAGTTAAGTCCAAAGCAGATTGCAAAGATGAAATTCAATATTGATAATTGTAAGAATAATGTACCCTGGGAAACAGAATCCCAACTATACATACACAATGATGGGATCTAAATTAGTAATTACCACTCAAGAAAGAGATCTTGAAGTAACTGTGGATAGGTCTCTGCCAACATCTGCTCAATGTCTTGCCACAGTCAATAAAGATAACAGAATATTAGGAAACATTAGTAAAGGTAATAAGACAGAAAATATTATGATGCCATAGTGATTCTTGCCATAGCAAGAATTAATTGAACCAGCACTGGTTTTGAGTCAATGCCTGCCTTTCACTCAGCATATATAGTTTTGGGTCAAAGCCATATATTGTCTGAATGACAAAATTAGTCAGATAGGAAGAGTCTTTTATTTGACTTTTAATTTTTAAGAAATCAGATGAAGGGAACTCTGAGAATAAAGTGAAATGAATACATAGTCACAGTTATCTCTGATGGGATCAAATTATAATGGCTTTTGAAACAGGCAGCTAGTTATTTTTCACCAAATGATATGATGGTTCCAGCTGCCCATTACTGTGATCTTAGTAAGTAAATAAGATTAGGGGTACAAATCATCAAATATTTTGTTCTTCCTTGACAATTCATTCTCCTAGGAAACTCCCCCCTAGCAACACAGAACTTTGGAAACTTCTTGAAAAGAGTTCCCCCGTGGGGCCACATGAGTTCACTGCCACAGCTCCAGAGGGCTACAAAAGGGCTATGCAATCCCAAGAGCTCCAGTAACTCCCTTTCTAAAGCTTCAGGGGGTAGCCGAGTTAGTCTGCTCAGGATAAACTTAAAAAAACAACAAAAGGTCTGGTAGCACTTTATAGACTAACAAAACATGTAGATGGTATCATGAGCTTTCGTGGGCAGCTGTGCCCACGAAAGCTCATGATACCATCTACATGTTTTGTTAGTCTACAAAGTGCAACCTGACCTTTTGTTCCTTTCTAAAGTTAGTGTTGGGTTTAGGGACTTCAGTTTCTAAGCCTTTCCTCTAGTAGTTGTTTTGTAGTTAGCTACTGTGGTGAAAGTGTTCTACACATTTCAATGTTTTATTGTTTCTCTGGACTATCAGGGTACATATAGACTACAGGCTTTTGTCGACAGAGGCTTTGTCGACAGATACTGTCGACAAAGCTTCTGTCAACAAAGAGCGTCTAGACTACATCCAGTTCTGTCGACAAAGCAAACCGCTTTGTCGACATGAGAGTGTAGACGCAAAGGACAGTGTAGATGCAATAACGCCTTCTGTCGACAGAACTCTGTCGACAAAAGGCGTTATTCCTCGTAGAATGAGGTTTACCTCTGTTGACAAAACTGCCGAGTTCTGTTGATGTTATGTCGACAGAACTCGGCGGCATTGTAGACACAGGTATAGTTTTGTCGATAAAAGTCCACTTTTGTCGACAAAACCCTGTAGTCTAGACACACCTCACAGAGTCTGTCAGGTTCACACCCAGTCTTGGAATCTAGAATATCATTACTAATCCAGCTCTAAAAGTACCAGGCCTAGACAGCTAGACCTGGGAGGGAGGTACTGAAAAATTGTGTCTTCTTAAAATCTAGTCTTTCATTTTAAAAATATTTTTAAAGTAACCAGTAGCTTTCAGAAATGTGTGTATATTTAAACGGCATTATTGCTTACAAATCTTACATTAAAAATTACAAGCCAGACAGAGGTAAGGGTATTTCTTTCTTGTCCTGGTATATGCTATGTAAGTAACTTTGGTTATAGAGTTTGTATCATGAACATGTGCTGGGAGATATGAATTATATCTTTAGGCTGGACATCAGGGAAAACTTCCTGCCTGTCAGGGTGGTTAAACACTGGAATAAATTGCCTAGGCAGGTTGTGGAATCTCCATCACTGGAGTTATTTAAGAGAAGGTTAGACAGACACCTGTCAGGGATGATCTAGACAGTGCTTGGTCCTGCCATGAGGGCAGAGGACTGGACTCGATGACCTCCCAAGGTTCCTTCCAGTTCTAATGTTCTATGATTCTATAACACAACATTCCATTCATGACAAAGGACAACTCATAAAATCGTGAAAGCAATTTAAAACACATTCAGAACCTTTCTACTTTTAAGAGAACAGTCAGGTTCTTTTAGAATCATAAGGAATGTATGGTGAGCAGCAAGTTATTTCTGCTGAGGTTAACTTTAACTTCCCCTCATGGGTACACCAAATATCTTACCTTCTTCTGACAATGTCATGAATTGATCACATCCACCTTGGTTTGAATCCTAATCCCTTTTAGGGTACAGGTGGCAATTCACAAATCTCAGAGCAAACATATGTGACCTGTCATAGTTCATGTTGGTGTCTACAATGTTAGTTCATGGACAATTGATGCCAATAGTACAGTTGGGGCAAAAAAAGGAGCATTTCCAGAGATCAGTACAGAGCTGATGGTATGAATTAATTCCGTATTCATAGGTTTTATTTGGCTATGTATAGATGTGTTTTTCAAGTTTTAGAGAAGTAATAATGTGTTAAACTGAAATGACCCTAACATGTTCATACAGGTTTTTTAAGCTTACATGCCTGCTTTGGCTTAGAAGAGCAATCCTCTCCACATCCTTCTTTTCTTCTCACTTTTTCTTTAAGTCTGATAATCTTCTGGTCATGAACTATATAAAAGATTAATATAAAGCTGTAAAAGAAGAAAGCCTTCAGATTAATCAACTTTCATTTTCACTTTGTCCATTGTGCCATGTTTTAGAAAGTTAATTTAAACCCCCTGATAGGGACAAAATACATTCTCTTTTTCTATTTATATCTTCCATACACTGTGGTTGTTTTGATTCAATCCAAAATCTTATATGCATGGCACATGGTGGTAATTAAATAGTTTAAGTAATGCTTGATGGCATTAATTTCACTATTATCTCAAAATAAAGTGGGTTCATGGCAGCATTGTCAACACATCTAACTTTGTTGAAAGGACATATATTAGTATGACCATTACCATTTTGGGGCGAAATATGATATGTTCTTCTATTGTGGCCACTTCATCACATCTTACCATATCTCCAATATTAAGTTTGTAACTATTTTTTTTCATTCCATATCTGAAATTAATTCAACTTCAAATTTCACAAAACTAAATTTAGTCCCCCTGATATTTTTTCAAGTGGGGTTTGAAAACCTCCAGTAAAGAAGCTTCCATGACTTCCCCAGACAGTCTGTTCCATTGTCCTACTGCTCTTACAATTAGGAAAGTTTTCCTGAGATTTAATCTATATCAACTATGCCATAGTCTGAACCCCTTATCTCTTGTCCTGCCTGTGTGGCAAGAGAAAGCAACTTTTCTCCATCTTTTTAATGGAAGCCTTTCAAGTATTTAAAGACCAGTATTGTATCTGTCCATCTCCTCTTTTCCAAACTAAATATGCCCAATTCCTTCAGCCTTTTCTCATTTGACTTGCATTTCATCCTTTTGATCACCTTTATTGCTTGCATCTGGATCCTTTCTATACGAACCAAAATTGGACACAGTATTCCAACTGAGGCTAACCAGCATTGAGTAAAGAGGTAATATCACTGTGCATGACTTTGATGCTGTTCCTCTGTGAATGCAACACGAGATTGCACTTCTTGTTTGTAACAGCATCACACTGTTGACTCATGTTGAATTTCTTATCATGAGAACCTCAACCTCACATGTTCTTATTTTATCTCTGCATCAGAATTGCTTGGTGCTGATTTTTTAGAATTTGCCAGCCCCTTTGACTCCTTTTTCCTAATTGGTCTCTCCATGGGACTTTGCTTACTAGTTCTCAGAGGTGATAGAAATCCACCTTGTTGAAGACCAGTGATTTTTTTCTGTTTTCATGTCCTCCTTTCCATAGAATTTTTAATTCTATTAGATCATGACCACTTCCTTCAAAGTTCCCAACCACTTTTGCATTTGCAACTAATTCACCCCTGTTGATCAAAACCAGATCCACAGTGGATGACCGCTTTTTCTTTCCTCAACTTCCCAAGTGAGAAATTTGCCCCCCCCCACATGGTAAGAACTTGAAGGACATATTATGTTTTGCTGCATTGTACACTCAATTTAAGACTGGGCAAAAGACTGCCATTTTTGTCTGGCCTCCTATCATTTATAAAGTATGGATCACCTGTGATTTGGCCAGAAGGCTATGTTCATGTCAACACACTCAAATGCTGAAGGCTGAGACAACTGAGATGAGGGGAAACTGAGGCAAGGGAGAGCTTTGCAGCTGGTCAGGTTAGATCACTATTACAAGCACTAATTAATCTTTACACTACACTCTTGTGAAGTACTGCATCAAATACTGATCCCATCCCCCTTTTTATCAGTGGGTAAATGAGGCACAGAAATGTGTAATTTGTTTCCTCAGCAGGGCAATGACAGAGATTTACACTGGACCTAGTAGTCCTTATTCCATTTTCCACTGTCACCCTGAATGTCTTACTTTAATAAGGTTATAATTACACTTCTGCCTTTCTCTAATCCCCTCCCTGAAATGGGGAAAAGATCTTCTTAGCAAAATAATCTGGTTATATTTGTGAAAAAAGGCACTTCAGAATAAAACTGTCCGTATTTTATAGTAGAAAAGGGCTGTTTTAAAGGGAATATATATTGTTGTTCAAAATCTAAACACTGTATTTTAAAATTTAGCTATTTTTATTCTAAATCACAAAGGTGATTTTGTTGTGACTGTTACTTATTTTCCCCAATAAACCTTATTACATTGGCTAATTACACAGGGTGTTTCTGAGATACTGGGCTTGAAATCACAAGTTGTATTTCCTTTGTTTGAAACCTTTTCTATTTTATTTTTTTGTAGAGCCACAATTGTAGCTTGGCTTATAAATGTCAAATTTATATAGGTGACAAAGCGTGTCTTGACCTCTGGGGCCTTTGAATCAGATTCATAGTCCTTTGCTCTGTCTCAGAAAATATTGAGTGAAAACTGGCATGGTCCAATTCTGAATCTAATCTTACTCTTCTAAACAAAATGTTTGAAGCAACTGAATATTCTAGATTGCTAATTCTATCCTCTGTGATGTTTATATTATCTTTATTTACACTTGGCTGCTTTACTTGGAAAACATGATTACACCTTTCTGGGGATGTGAATTGAGCAGATGCCATGCAAAGTGTACCCACTTGTATCATAAATAGGGTGCTGGTTACAATACAACATATTAATGGTGCTTTAAAGACTGACAATGAGAGTGTTCGCATCAGGATTTTTATTGTAAATTTTGTTTCAGTTTTGACTTGTAATGTTTCATGAGAAATAGCTGATCGCTAAAACAAGAATTTCTGATGGCAAACACAGGAAGCTTTTATCAAGAGAATGTGTGCTGTGTGGCTACTCTGAAGAGTTACACTATACTTTTAAAGCTAATTTTTTAGAATAAGTTACTCTTAAGTATATTAACTGTTCTAGGTAAATGTAAACACTTGAAATTAAAGTATATTGGTTATACAAGGTAAAATTTAAATGGATACCACTGACTCTCTTACCTTCTTGTGCAGTGAAATCATCAAGGAAATATGCTTCTTCTTGGAGAGTCTCGATTTTTCTCTGAAACTTTCTTGTGAGCTGGGACAAAAGTGTGCAGTCAAGTGGAAATTAATAGCAGGATGAGTGGTGGAAACATTGTCTTTAAACAGACTCTTAGAAGCATAGAAATTAGAGCCAGGAAAAATTACTTCCAATCATCAAGATTATCCCTATGCCATTTCAGGATTGCTCCCTCACCATGTATTTTGTCCTGTCCAGTTTCAAACATCAAAAGCAGTAGTTCTCTTAGCACACTTATTTTCAATTTTAAACACTCACTCTAAGTAAAAGTCCACATACTTAATGTTCAACCTGTACTAATTATTAGGTCCTTTTATCTGCCTAAAACTAGCTATTATCAATGTTGTAAATTTATGGCATTTAGATGTGATTATTGTCCCTTTATTTAGTGCATCACTATGATTATTCAAGACTATTCACATCTTCAGCACTGGAGATATAACTCTGTTTCAGGTAATGGAGGTACAAAGTGATATTCAGATACATTAACCAATGGTCCACCAAGACTTCAATGTTGAATCTTAACAAAAGCTGACACCCAATGCAAAAGCTTTGTAACTTTGGACCTTAGCAGCTAGAGGACCCTGTTGACTATTTTTATGAGGGGGAACCAAGCCCTCAATTTTCTGAAAGTTTCTGTTTCTGAGACAGAGAGGGCGTGTCTACACTGCAATAAAAGCCCCACAGGTGGCCCAGGTCATCTGACTCATGTTTGCATCACTTGGGCTGCAGGGCTGCAATGTAGATGTTCAAGGTTGGGCTGGAGAGTCCAAGAGGCCAAGCTGAAATGTCTACACTGCTATTTCATAGTCCTGCAATTCCAAGCCCCACGAGCCCAAGTCAAACCTGGGCCAACCATGACTGTGCTGTAGGCCTTTTCTCAGTGTAGGCCTACCTAGACAAAGCAAGACTGTGCTGTACAGAAGAAATTCCCCTCTGTCATTCCAGATGCTGTCTGAGAACCACAGTCAGAAATTGTATTGTGCTCCAGTCATAGGATGTTGGCCCAATAGCTTAAGACAAAAGAGGCCCATACCTTCTCTCAGACACCTAACACCATTTTGGAGAAAGGTAGAAATTACAACTTCTGTCACTCACTAGCACAAGCAGTGTCCCCATTTCTAATGAATTTTAATGATATGTCAGTAAAAGGAGAAAACTACCTTTCCCAGAAAACCCATAGAGTGTGTCTACACAGCAGGGCCTTACTCGAAATAAGCTACACAAATAGAGCTACGTCAATTGCATAGCTTATTTTGAAATTGAAATTGGGAATGTCTACACAGCACTTATTTCGAAATAGAGCACTCTTCCTCCAACTTCCTGTACAACGAGGCTGCGTCTAGACTGGCATGATTTTCTGCAAATGCTTTTAACGGAAAAGTTTTTCCGTTAAAAGCATTTGCGGAAAAGAGCGTCTAGATTGGCACGGACGCTTTTGCGCAAAAGCACTTTTTCCGGAAAAGCGTCTGTGCCAATCTAGACGCGGTTTTGCGCAAGAAAGCCCTGATCGCCATTTTCGCCATCGGAGCTTTTTTGCGCAAAACCGTCCTGAGCTGTCTACACTGGCCCTCTTGCGCAAATACATTTGCACAAGAGGGCTTTTTCCCGAATGGGAGCAGCATAGTATTGGTGCAAGAACACTGACAATCTTACATTAGATCGTCAGTGTTCTTGCGCAAATTCAAGCGGCCAGTGTAGACAACTGGCAAGTTTTTCCACAAAACCGGCCGCTTTTGCGGAAAAACTTGCCAGTCTAGACACAGCCTGAGGGTTACAGGAGTCAGAGTAAGAAGTCCTCCAGCTTGACAGTACTTTGACATTATTTCAAAATAACTGCCTGCTGTGTAGATGCGGACTAAGTTATCTCAAAATAACACTAGTTATTTCAAAATAATGTTGCTGTGTAGACGTACCCTTAAACAGAATAAACCTGAAAAAAATTCCTGCTTTTTGAAAAATGTAAGGGAATGGAGATCAATGAAGTGGAAGTTTAAAGGTTTTTCTGGGTAGGCTACAATCTTGTAACTGCATCCTTGTGACCAGATCCTTACCTAGACACCAAATCAAGTCAGCAGTTTTGTGCAGGCACAAGGGCTTTGCTGCACAAATATTATTGAAGGAATAGGCTGCTAGTTTGGTTACACTTCATGTAATTGGAAAGGATGTTATTTTTCCAGTGTGCTTATAAATGTTTTCTATTAACACATATGGGACATAATCTCTAAAAGATGCAATGTCCTCCATTTACCTGTAGCCAGTAGACTCTGCTGCAGCTGATATAAAAGTGCCATTTATTAGGGTTATCATCTCTTCCACACAATTTCACTATTTTAAAGTTTCATTTTAGAGTTTGAAACATCTTTATTTGTTAAAAAAATTAATAAAGTTTTTGACTCAGAGTGTTCACTTAGCTGCCAATGGTGACAAGACTATAGATTTATACCCAATATTAAAAACAGCATATGAAAACCCTTCAAAGTACACTAACAGGAACAAAACGACCTCAGATTTCAGTATTTGTTTACTTGGTTACATTATTTTTCTCTTTCTGGCTGATTACACGTAGCATGGATACTGCCTTCTCTTACATAATTAGACAATTACGTGATGTTCTTATAAAAGCAGATCCCAGAATCTTAAACTGTCAATCATAGAATCATGGAACTGGAAGGAATCCTGACAGGGCATCTACTCTAGTCTGCTGCTCTCATGGCAGGACCAAGCACCATAGACCATCCCTGACAGGTGTTTATCTAACCTGCTCTTAAAAATCTCAAATGCTGGAGATTCCACAACAGAGGCAGGCAAAATATGGCCTACGGATCCAGCCTGCCAAGTCACTTGATTCAGCTTGCAGCCCAGCGGGAGCCTCAACCAGGGTCCCTTCATGCCTCCTCCTAATCTGCTCTAAGCCTGGGGGAGAGGGAAACAGGTTTTGAGTGCTGCCTCTGTCCCCAGCTCCCATTGGATGATTTCCAACCAATGGGAGCTTCCTGTTTTCAGGACCGGCAACACACAAAGTACTCCTCTGCCCTCCCCCTGAGTTCACAGCCTTCAGAGCAGCACATGGCCCCTGCAGCTGGCTGCTCTGAGCAGCATGTTGGGACATTGAAGGCAGAGCTGCTGGCCAGGAACCACTCAGGTAAAGGCCTCCCAGCCAGATCCTGCTTGTGGCACCCAATTCCTCCCTCCCCCAACCATCTGACCCCTTTCCTACCAGACTTCAAACTCCAATACCCTGCACCCCTCTTGCAGCTTTTCTCCAGGTCATAGTCCATTTACAGGCTTTGCTCCCCAATCCCAATAACCCGTTCACAACCCAGATCCCTGCACCCACTCCTGCACTCCCACTCCAGGTTACAATCCCCTCCCAGACACTGCACCCCCTCCAACACTCCTCTTCCAGATCACAGTCCTCTTCTGAATCCATACTCCCTCCAGGACACTGCCGCTTTCTACACTCTAGCTTCCTGGACAGGCCACAACCCCCACCTTCACTCAAACTACCTACCGAATCACACACCCTCTCCTGTACCTCAAGCTCCCTTCTGTACCCAGCTTCCATCCCAGACCCCACACCTTCTACATTAATGTCATGGATAAGTGCAGCCCTTGCCCACTTACAGAATTCGAGGAGTGGCCCCCTGTCAAAAACTACCATCCACCCCAGGTCCACAACCTCACTAGGCAATTCATTCCAGTGCCTAACCATTCTGACAGTTGGGAAGTTTTTCTTAATGTCCAACCTAAACCTCCCTTGCTGCAATTTAAGTTCATTGTCCTATCATCAGTGGTCATAGAGAACAATTTTTCTCCCTTCTGCTTGTAGCTCAGGTACTCTAAAGCTCTTTCATGTCCCCTCTCAGTCTTCTTTTCCAGACTAAACAAACCCAGTTCTGTCAAATTTCCTTCATACATCATGTTTTCTAGATCTTTAGTCATTTTTGTTGATCTTTTGTGGATTTTTTCACATCTTTCCTGAAATGTGGTGGCCCAGACTGGACACAACACTCCTGTTGAGAACTAATCAGTGTGGGGTAAAGCAAGGGAATTATTCCTCATATCTGTTAATATATACCTGAATGATGTTTGCTTTTTTTGCAACAGTGTAACACTATTGACTCATATTTAGTTTATGGACTACTATGACCCCTTTCGGTAGTACTCCTTCTCAGGTAGTCATTTCCCATTTCGTATGTGTGCAACTAATTGTTCCTTCCTAAGTGTAGTCCTTTGCATATGTCCTTGTTGAATTTCATCCTATTTACCTCAGACCATTTCTCCAGTTTTTCCAGGACATTTTAAATTATAATCCTAATTTCCAAAGCACTTGCAACCCCTCCCAGCTTGGTATCATCCACAAACTTTATAGAAGTACTCTCTATAGTCTATGCCATTATCTAAATCATTGATGAAGATATTGAACAGAACCGTTCCCTAAAACTGATCCCTGCAGAAATCTACTTGTTATGCCCTTCCATCATGATTGTGAAACATTGATAATTCTGGGAACAGTTATCCAACTAGTTACGCACCCACTTTATAGCAGCTCCATATAGGTTGTATTTCCCTAGTTTGTTAATGAGAAGTTCATGCTAGATTATGTCAAATGCCATACTGAAGTCTAGAAATACCGTATCTACTGCTTCCCTTTTATCCACAATGCTTGTCACCCTGTCAAAAATGTTATCAGGTTGGTTTGACGTGATTTCTTTTTTACAAATTCATGTTGATTGTTACTTATCACCTTATTATCTTGTAGATGTTTGCAAATGGATTCCTTAATTATCTTTTCTGGTACAGAAATTAAGCTAACAGGTCTGTAATTCCCTGAGTTGTCTATATTTCCCTTTTTATAGATGGGCACTATATTTGCCCTTTTCCAGCCTTCTGTAATGTCTCCTGTTTTCCATGACTTTTCAAAGATAATAAATAAGGGCTCAGATATCTCCTAAGACAGCTCCTTGAGTATTCTAGGATGCATTTCATCAGGCCCTGGTGACTTGAAGACATCTAACTTATGTAAGAATTTTTAACTTGTTCTTTTCCTATTTGAGCTTCCGAACTTACCCCATTTTCACTGGCATTCACTATGTTAAGCATCCAATCTCCACCAACCTTCTTGGTGAAAAATGAAACAAAAAAAGTCGTTAAGCACCTCTTCCATTTCCACATTTTCTGATATTGTTTTTCCTTCTTCTTTGAGTAACAGACCTACATGTCCTCAGTCTTCCTCTTGCTTCTAATGCATTCATAAAATGTTTTCTTGTAACCATTTATGTCTCTAGCTAGTTTGAGCTTAGTTTGTGCCTTGGCCTTTCTAATTTTGCCCCTACATACTTGTAATATTTGTTTATATTTATTCTTCGTAATTTGATCTAGTTTCCACTTTTTTGTAGATTTCCTTTTTAAGTTTTAGATCATTCCAGATCTCCTGGTTAAACCAGGGTGGTCTCTTGCTATACTTCCTGTCTTTCCTATACTGTGGAATACTTTGCTCCTGTGCCCTTATATAATGTTTCTTTGAAAAATTGCCAACTGTCTTCAATTGTTTTTTTCAAGTCTCGCATATTATTTTCTAGCATTATGAGTTCTTCCTGCTTAATCCCCATACTTCTTGCATTAGTATACCTAGATCTAACATATTGATTGATTTGTTGTCTGCTCCCCCCAGGTCTGTCTTGTCTCTTTTTTATCCCAGCCATTACAGTCCATGTTCCCCCCAGTTTCTGACCCTTCTCCTAGGCCTCCATGTTTTTTATTTATCTGTGGGCTTTCGTTACTTGTCCCCATCAAACCTAGTTCCTAGAATTTAGAACCTAATCATGTATCAAAGAATACTTTTAAAATAACATTATTTTAAAATAGCATTGCTCTGGTAGAATATAGCATTTTGCACTTCTCTGCCCCCGCCTTCTTTACTACTGCCAACATATGTCTATAAAAACAGGATCTTTATTTCTAATAGTTTCTTCTGCCTTTACTTTTTGTTGTTTGTGTCACAGTCTTTGACAAATGCAATGCAGTTTTCATGGAATGCCTATTAGAATGAAAAATGAGGAGAGGAAGTGCAAAATGTATGTAAGATGAATTTTTAAAAGTTTGTTATGTGGCATCAGATCATTTGTATTTTACTCATTACGCTTTAGCAGAAGCTTTTTATCAATGTGACAGAGACCTAGCTTAATGGGAATTTGAACTGTACATATTATATTATATACACAAACATTCATAGGCAGTGCAGGCAGCAATACTTACAGTGAAGGTTGCTTGATGCTTTTCATCTGTTTTCTGTGACATATCTAAGTTTAGCAGAATTTGATTGGGGGAACTGATAAATTTTAATGGAAGGATTGATATTTATTTAAGCTTTTTATTTTTATCAATTTAAATTTTCAGTTGAGAGAGATTACAGGGGAGTCAAATAATTATTTACTGACAGTAGACATTCAGATTCAAAAGGTACGTAAACATACTGTCAACATAATGTGTGAAAAATATACATTAATATACATTAATATCCTTGAAATTATAAATTTCTCATGTAGCATTTTTCTTACTGTCTTTAAATTTCAATTATTAGTGGAAATATTTTTGTTCATTTGTATGTGTGTGTGTGTGTGTGTGTGTGTGTGTGTGAGTGTGTGTGTATTATATTTATCTACCCTTGCTGATAAAGGGTTTAATCCTTCCAAATCTGCTGGTAGATTTGTGAAACTTAAACTGTTCAGGCTGACATTTTCATTGTCTTGTGTCTGCTTCAAGTTGAACTTTCTGGGGAAGTTTCAGCTACAATAGTTCAGCCATTTCCAAGAATAAGATAAGAGAAAAACACAATGTCTTGCCCATGTTAAATTTCTTACCATCATTTCCTTGAGACACTCTCTGGAGGTTCCTTTTGCGTTGGAGCAAGGGTTTAAAATTTGGCAGGGGAAATGGGACAGGGAGAGGCTGTGGGGACATGTGATTTCAGAACTTTTTACCTCTCCACTACAGAACCTGAAACTGAGCCCTTTATTCTGGAGTCTCACCATTCACTCTACTTCCAATAAAGAGCTGTGAAACCCAGTAGCAAAAACTATCTTCATCGTCCTTTAACAGTGTCAGATAATTTGTTAGTAAAGAGAGGACTGTACTGTGGATCTGAAAACCCCAACTCTGTTCATGACCCAGGTAGGAAGCACCAGGATGACAAGATGATCTTTTTAATTCTTTTCTATTCATTTCTATTTGTAAATGTGACAGATATTACAACCACCTGTGGTATCTTTGGGGAGCATATTATATTCTATATTGAAAGCATGAGAACCTTGAAAAGTTTATTGTATTGAGGTGGGCCAGACTGTATTAGCTGTAAAATATGCATGGCCCTTTGTACCAGGTGATGTGTGTTCCTGAATCACAAGGAGGCATATAACACAAATTCCCATTGTGGCCACTGTCTTGGGGTGTGGCTGCCCCACCCCCCAACCCCCTGTGATCACTCTGCAGTATAGTTTTCCCTCCAATCAGCGCTCTCCTTTCCATGTGATGGAAAACAGCTGGATTCCAGGTACATCCCTTTTTCCCAGCACAACCAGTTCCTGACCTTCCTTTAAGTTAGGATAAGAGGAAGCTGCATACCAAATTTGGTGGTCCTAGCTCTTACAGTTCAGGAAGATCTCTTGAACAAATGGACTCACAGACAGACAGACAGACAGATGAACATTTCTAATTTCTAGTTTTATATATTACCATATATTAAATATATATTGTCATTTATGTATTTAATTGGTTGTCTTCCAATTGATTCTATCTATCTATCTATCTATCTATCTATCTATCTATCTATCTATCTATCTATCGGAAGACACCCAATTAGCTAAATTGGGAAGGACTAAAAGTAGAGAATACTGACAAAAGCTTGTGGAGTTAGTCATTATATCTTGTTGACATGCAAGTACTCTACTTGAGTGTAACATAAAAGCTGCTAGTAAAATAGATGAGGTGCATTACATGTATATAGAAGGCAGTTTATCAGATAATAGATATTATCCTTCCACTCTGGGACTTAAGTGGAACTAATATTAGCCATAAATCATCATACAAACTATGGAAGTTATCTGATCTGGAAGGGAAACGCTTTGGTGGTGTTTTTAGGGAATCTAGCAGATGGATTAACTAACAGCAAATGTGTTGACAAAGTAAATAAAATGTCTCTAAAACCAAGCTTCAAATAAATGATTGAATATCATTTTCAATTGATCCTCTCTACATAATAAAGAACAGCTGTTTTTCTCAAGGTCAAAACCCAGGTCCATATCTCATATTAAATGCCAACGTTTATCTGTAATTCAAAGTGAGATGGATGGTTTGCCCTCAAAACATGGGAATTCATCAGAAAAGGATGGCATACTGCTCTCTCTCAAAAGTTGAAATATATAGGCACTCTCCTAGAGAATTTCAAAATATTTTACAAAAGAGCCTTTCAACACCTTTTCAGATATTCAAGTCTCTGTACAACTTTTTACTTGTGAATAAATGCAGGTGGAGAGGTTAAAAGACTTGTCACAGATCACACCATAAACCAGTGTCAAAACTGGACTTAGAAACCAAGGGCCCTGTCTCCTAGGCTTCTATGTTGAAGACTAGACAGTGGTCCAGATTCTGAGCTCACTTACCCTGGTGTAAATTGACAGTGGGTCCAATGGATCTAGTAGAGTTTATTTCAGATTTACACATTTTAGGTGACAACAGAATCTATCCCTATATTTTTCCCCTCTTTCCCCCGCAAAACTGTATCAAACTTATATTGGGTGCATTCTTCATCAAACCTCAGCAGGTTCTTGAGACAGCTCGATAGTCACATAAAATCACTTCAAAAAGATTTCCATTTTTAATACTTTGAATCAAAGAAAAGAACACATAAGGGTTTCTTGAAAACTATTAACAGTAGGCATAGATACAATGTATGAGGGCCTCTAAGAAATTTGTTTAAATGAAGTTATAATGCATTTTAGTTATGAAAGAAATAGGATTCATACTATAGTATCTCTCCAGTTGAGGGTCAAATTCTGACACCTTTTCTCATATTTAGCAGCTCCTTAATTTTGTTAATGGCCTATTGACACCACTGGGACAAGTTCTGGAATAAGGCAGTATTTAGCATGCATAAAGGCAGCAGAACTTCACCCTTAGTTAGCAGTTCTAATCCAGTCATATTTTCCCCTCCAAATGCTCAGCTAAGTATTTTACCAAGTGACAGGACAGTACTTTCCACGCTACAGGAAATCAGCTTTCATCCTCTATTTCCAAAATGCCATGTAAATCAGTGAGCTCTGCTCAGTTTCAATTATCTGTGTGTTTATGAATAACAAACACTCAGATCACTGTATTCCAAATGCTGCCATGTTTACTTATATTTACCTGGATACATTAGGACTGTTTGAGGAGATACAACACAGTGTAAAGATGGTAGAATCATTTTATTTATCCTCAGCTACACATTATTTTTTTAATTCCCTTTAAAACTACAATATGTGAATGCAGAATAGTTGGTCCCCTTGATACTTAGATATACAAAACCCCACCTCAGTAAAATTAGCTACAGTCAAGTTTCATAACATAAAACAAAGGAAGCAGGTAGCTAGAATGGAAGGAAATATAGGGAGGTGTGAATTGTGTGCATAAATCCATTTGAAATAACACAATTGGACTGCTGGACTTTCACATAAAGCACAGAGAGAGTCCTGCGGTGCTCTCTGGACAATATTGGGGTGTGGGCAGCACGCTCCAGGAGGCACTGAGGGGAGGGCTGGCTGACAGGCCCCACCCCTTCTGGGAGCAGAAAGCCGGCTCCCCCTCATACACACACACCTTGCCTACAGGCCTGGGGAGTCTGTTGACTCATCTGTATGCAGATGATAAAGCAATAAGGCCCTACCTATTGTCCAATATGTACTACCACTAAATAAATAACCAAGTCTTGCCTGGTCCTTATTGGATTTGACCAAAACAGAGGAACTTGTTGCGAAGATGTCAAATTTCAGCAGAAGTCAGTGGGTAGAAGTGGTTCATCACTATTTTATCACTCCACTTGCACTAAAAAGGGACACTGGAGAGGCTGTAATAATTGATGAATTTGTTAACATCAAGAAATGGGATCTGGAGTATTGACTGGACTGTGTATGTCTAGGATTAATACTGCCTTGCACAGCACATGATTCATGTATTCACTCACTGACTTATTCCAGCCACACAAGAGATGAGCCAATTTCATAAATGGTATCTGTCATTAATCATTTATCTCAGAATAGCCTCCAAAAGTCTTGATCAGAATTAGGTGTCCTCTGACCTAAGCACTGAACAGCCAGAGGGGAAGAGTTGTTCCCTGTCATGAAAAATGTGCACTATAAAAGGAAAAAAGAGACATGGGAAGAAGGGGATATTTGAGGAAATCCCAGAGGAAAACTGGTTACTGGCATTGACCAGAGCACTACTCTCAGTTCGAGTTAGCTGTCTTAACTAGACCACTAATTTGAACCTTGGAAGGTCAGCTGCAGCAGCTTTGATCTTCCTCTGTAGTGTAGACATGCCCTTTGTGTCCCAGCTGCCTTAATCTCCCCACCCACTGTTTGAAATGGAAGGCTTGTAACATACCCACTATATATGAGTTTTCCTCAGTCATTTTTTCATCATCTTCTTAATAAATATAGTTTCACTCAAAATAGGAAGGTGTCGCATCACATTTGAGATGCATTATCTTAGCCGTAATCCTCGACCTCATATTTTAGCTAACAGATATTTTTCACCTGTTCTCATATGATGATCAAATAGTTATTTTTTTGACTATATAGTAATAACAACTAAATTTAAAATAGCGACATTTTTATACCCATTTACTAACAAACTAGCAAGTCATTTCTTTTGTCAATAGTAGGTCTGGATTAATGGAAATCCCTTAGATGCACAATAGTGATACAAGTTCTTTCCTGAGCTGCCAGTTCCTCAAATATTGTCTCTTTCATAATATTTTGTGGAATATCTATGTAAATAATTTACCATCACTGTCATTTTTAACACAATCACTGACTGATTGTCTCTATTATCTCCTGTACACAGTCATTTTATACTGTTTGTCTGTGCCACTTGTCTCATCTCCAGTGGGTTTGTTCCTCAACTCCTTCTTTGATGTTTAATTAAAGGGGTTTCATGTTATGTAGGACACTGACCAAAACTAAACACCCTGCACTTTTATAGCAACCACCATTCAAGAATTTTAAAGTACCTCAGTAACATTTCATGACAGGAATTTGGCTGCATCATTACCCTTTGTGATAGGCAAGTAACAAGTAACAACTCTCCACTTTACAAGTGGTAAAAATGAGGCATAGAAAAGTTAAGTGACTTAACCAAGGTCATAAAAATACTGAGGCAGAGTTAAGAGTTTATTCTGTATGGATACATTTAACCAGTAGCAAATACTTGGAAATATTGTGCATCTTATTTCGGAAACAGCTTATTTCAAAATTTGGCACTGTCTATACAGCACTTATTTTGAAATAAATCGCTATTCCACTGACTTCCTTAATCCTCGTACAACAATGTTTATATGAAGTCGGAGTAAGAATCCCGTTATTTTGAATTTATTTCAAAATAACAGGGCTTCTTGGGTAGATAGCGCATAACACTATTTCAGAATAACGGACATTATTAAAAAATAACTCTGCTGTGTAAATGTATCCATGTATACATATACTTTTTTCTTCAATACTTCAGCTTATTCCCATCCTGCACCATTGTTCACATACTCACTGTAGACTAAATCCCTTAAACTAGGGCTTTATGAAATCATGTTAGCATAAACAGAATTTATTCATAGTTGCTTAATATTAATGTCAATATTTTATCCTGTTTAAAATATTCATGTTCATTGGGTTTGGCATTATTTAGAATATTCTTTTAAAAGGAAGATGCATACAATAGGTTCATCTGGTGAAGCAAATAGAAGTAGTTCACACAAAGATTTAGAAGGAAAAAACTATCTTGTTTTTAAGAGAGAGACTATACTTCTTTCTCTGAAAAATCTGTTTATGTTCCAGGAGAGGGTTGACAATTAAAACAAATTACATTACAATGAATTATCTCTAATTTATTCTCTCATGAAATATGTCCTTGGCAGCTCACTCCCAGGTGATATCATTTTCAACAAAACACCCTTTGCTTTCCAAAGATGTTGACTATTTCCCAGTACTTATTCAGTTACTTATCAGAACAAGTCTGATAATGGGCAACATTTCCAAAATGAGCATTAAAAGGTCAAGCCTTAAATTTAAAATGTTAATCAATATGTCAAAACTTCAGGTCTCCTAGGATATTGCCATAAACACTAAACAGTGGTTATTATGTAAACTAAAAAAAAAATCAAGACATAATGAACCTTCTATTCAGCCCCCTTTATGTGCTTACATTGTTTATATGCCAAGATGGGATTAAAACTTCTGGCTGGAAATTTCAAATCAGCCTAAGGGAGTTAGGCACCAAAATCCCATTGAATTTCAAAGGGGAGTTTGAAATTCCAGCCAAAATCAGAAATGTTATTTATATTTGGGAAGAGGCTAATTCTGAGTAGTGCTGAGTCCTCCTTTCCCCATTCATTTTAAAGGAAGATGAGAGCTCAGCACTTGCCTTCTTTGATGAAACAAAGAAACCATTCTATTGGTATTATGACATAGAGACTTGGCACATTTTTATGTTTCATCTTCTCATGTTTATTCTCAAGAAAAAAATAATTTTGGACAATAAATAAGTGAAGCACCACACTTGTCTTGCATTATCACCATATACGTTTGAGTGATTAATAAAAATGAAGGCAAGATGGTACAATACGCCCCTGGAGATATATAAAAATATGACTAATTTATAAAGTGCCTTGTTTCTCTTTATTGTTTGCATTAGCATAGTGCCTAAAGGCCCCAAACAAGACAAGTGAAGGCACTGAACAGATATACAGTAAAAAAGGAAAAAATTGCCCATTCACCAGAGAACATACAGTTTCAGGCCCCAGGTGTACTGAACACATTACAGGAAGAGGACCGGCACTGATTGCAATTGGTATTAATCTTTCTTTATAAAATACCCGACATCTCAGTGCACAGACTGAGCATTTAAGAAATCAACAATGTAAAACACTAAAAACATCAAAATGAGCATTACAATCTTTTCATTCATATAAATATAATCAAATACAGGAAGGGAAATTATCAAGGCAAGATAATGGAGCTGAATGGCACAAAATAAACTGCCTATTGCTATGAGTATTTCTGACATAGACATTTATATTAATTAGGAAGGGCTTGGCTTAGAATATTTTGCCACACTAACCACAAATTAACCACACATTAGCCGAGTTTTCTGGCAAAGTATTTGAGCCCATGCTTAGCTGTCAGCATTTATGACCCACTGAAAACAGTGGAACTACTCATTTCTAGAAGCTATGCTCATGTTTTAATGCTTTGCTCCATATGGGCCTAAATCAGCTAATTAATCATCTGTCCTACCTTCCTTTTTAAAATAAAGGCTTTCTCTGTATATTTATAGATTATGACTCCATAACAGTTTTGTGTATAGAAAGTTATCCTGAATGAATCATATGTTAAGATTCCACAATACTTTTGGAATCCACCAAAATTTAAAGCAGGGGTGGGGAATCACTGGTCCGCAGATGGTGCATGGTTTGTCAGGGTTAGCCGTTGGCAAGCTGCCAGATGGTTTGTTTACCTGCATGTCTGCAGGCACAGCCACTCGCAGCTCCTAGTGGCTGCGGTTCACAGTTCCCAGCCAATAGGAGCTGCGGAAGCATTGACCTGGCCCGTGCCACTTCCTGCAGCCGCCATTGGCTAGGAATGGGAACTGGGAACTGCAGGGTTCTGTGCCTGTGGACACTCAAGTAAACAAAGCATCTGGCAGCTTATCAGCAGCTAATCCTGATGAAAAACATGAGGCCAATGTGCCAGAGGTTTCCCACCCCTATTTCAAAGAAATGAAATGCCATATCAGGTAAGGAGTTGATATTCCACATCAACAGCAAAGTTAGTAGCTCCTTCATAAACTAGACTTGAAAACAATCACTTTTACGAAATGGCATTATGACAGCTTGGGGAATATGTGTCAGTCCAGTTACGAATTCCACTCTGTTTTGTGAACACTTACCATACTTATTACAGACACAGTGACATACATCATCCATTTGGAATTAGGAACCTGGCTCTTAGGGTGCCTACACTGAAGCTAGAAGAAAGCTTCCCTTCCAAGATAGACAGACAAGAACTCACTCTACTCTAGCTATAGCAGTCTGACTCAAGCTGCTCAGACAGCAGCTTGGATTAGCTGTCTAAGTAAGAGCCAATAGGGCCTTTGTTTTCAATAGGCTATCTCTTTATAGAGACCTGTTTTGAGGTGGGGGTGGAATCCTCCAGGACTAAGCACATGACTGGAGGAGATGCGGTGACCAAAGAGGGGCAGAGACAGTTTCTAAAAGAGCTTCTTCTCTAAGCCAAAAGGGGGATATTGTATCAACAGAATGGGAACACCCAAAGAAGGATGGGGACACTAAAGACATTTTCCTTCTCTTGGACCAAATCTAGAATCTTATAAAAGTGGGGGAGAATACACTAAGAGGGTTCCATTCAGGAAGCTGTTTCCCATAGATCTAATTTTTCAAAGGGGGGAGGAGGGAAATTGAAAATTTGCTTTATAAGCCTGTATTTCCTTTCTTTATTGACAGTGGATTCCCGATGGACACTGGAACCATATCTAAGCAACTTGATAGCTTGGTTGGGCTAAAACTGGATTTTTCAATTTTTTTGATACCAGGTATCAGTTTACTGCCTTCCTAAGCATGTCAAGGAGATCTCAGGGACCAGCACCGGTCCACAGACCAGTCATTGAGAAACACTGGACCACAGCACTGGCTTCAAAGTCTAGATAGCCAGACTGTGGGGTTCTACTGCCAAGAAAGGTGTCAGAGTTAGGGTCTAAACTGAGAAGAGTGACTTATTGATCAAGAGGTTCAAAGAATGACTAGGGACCCCAGGGATTTAGCACCACATATAATTGAGTGGTTGGTTCCCAGAACCCAGATTGGACCAGATTGTATCAATAGTTTTTCACAGATATGATGTACTTCTACCACTAATATAATAAAATATTTAGTGAAAGAGGAATCTCTAAAGCTTATTGAAAAATGTCTGGGGTCTTTTTGATTATGTTCTATATGCCTTCCATAAAATAATGACAAGAACAGACATGTAATTTCTTAGAACATCTGAATGACTCTTCCCCCCTCTCCCCCCACTCAGCTTTACATGAATTCTGTGAATTTCAAAGAGCTTTTTAGGATTAACTCAACTTTAAACTAAATTCCTTCACAATGTAGTAATACACCAACAAGTTTCCAGGCTGTACTATGAGATCACATTTTTCTCTTAACTTTAAAATTGCCATAAATTACCCATTAGTACCAGGGACTGTTTGTTTTTCCAGTAGCTGTGTTCATCTTTAAAGAATGCAAAAAGGACTATAAATAGCATTTAACCACTTCATGAGTCTCTCTGTCTCTTTCTCTCTCTAAGAGTCAGAAACTAGTGTTTTAACTGTACATTATAGGAATAATTTTCAGTAGAACAAGCCAAAATACTTTTAATTTAATGAGGCTTTTGAGTTAGATAGATTTAGTGATTGGCACCTTCACTCAGAAAGGATATAGACTCTCACAGAGGAAATAAAACAGTATTTACTCAATGTTGTGACTAATCTCATAATTTCAATTAAGTTTTATCCAGCAGATATACATTTGCAATTTTAAGAGTCTGTCCAAAATAGTTAAATTAATATAACATCTGAATTACAATAATGTCAAAAGGCTTCAGAGCATGATTCTTTTGTGCTAGGCACTTGTGCCAACATGTAGTAAAAAGAACAAATTAACAGTCCCAGCCCTGAAGAGCTTACCAACTAAATTAAGACAAGATGTAACTAAGATAGAACTTGGATGCACAGACCAATTCACAGACCAATTCCAACAGGTTTCAAATCAACAATGTGTCTATATGCTTGCTTCCCAGTGTTTTGTTTTGGTTTTTTCTTTTAAGATACACTCCTCAGCATAGCAACAATTTATATTTCACTGTATTTTGGGAAAAGAGCTGTTACTGGGTCAGAGATCCTGCTCTTCATTAAATTGTGCCAGAGCAGAGCAAAAGGAAGCTATAGAAGAGGCAACAATTTCACTAAAGTACTTCAAAAACCGGTAGCTATTCTATCCAAGATGATCTTCTCCCGTGGAAAATAAAGGCTATGTCTACACTACACTTCTTTTTTGGAAACAGGTATGCAAATTGTGCTCCGCAATTTGCGTACCTTTTTCCGATTGTTTTTTCAGAAGAGGCTTTTCCGAAATGTGGCCCATGTACACTGGGCCACATTTCAGAAAAAACTCCTCTTTCAGAAGAGCCCTTCTTCTTCATGAAACAATGTTTACAGGGCTTCCGAAAAAGCGCATCTGCTTTTCCACAAAAAATGTTGGAAAAGCAGAAGCGTACCCTTGACATGCCAGAGTTTTTCCGGTATACCACTGGTATCCCGGAGAAACTCCATAGTGTAGACATAGCCAAAGTCCACAACCTAGCAAAATCCATTCCGTGTGTCCTTGATCTTGGATTAGAAGAACATTATTGAGTACTGGGGCCAACAGAACATAAACAATTTTGATGGATTTTTAAATCAAAATAATTTTTCATGGAAAGCATCTGGTTGTTGCAGACTATTTTGACTGTTCATTAAAAAGACAAACTGAAAATTTCATTTTTAGCCCTTTTTAAATAAAAAACCCACAGATTTCCACTGAAAAAAGAAAACATTTTCAACTAGTTCTACCAATGACATATATGAAAAGGAAGTTTTATATTTTTCTCCTCAACTGTTTATAAAACCTTCTGCACAATGCAGTGAAGAATGAAAAACATCACCAGAAGCTATTTTCTCCTTCTAACCGCCGTATAGAATAATTCAGCTCTGATTGAGTGCAGATATATTTATTTGTTAATTAACAAAATAAGTATGTACCCTCAGAGAGCCCACAGAACATGTGCACTTTTTCCAGCTTGTAGCTTTTAAGCTTATGGAGCCCAAGATTCAGAAAACAAAGGTTTTAGCAAGCAATTTTTACTTATCTCAAACTCAAACTAATTACCACACTTCGTTGAATTTTCTAAGAAATTACAAGTTTTATTCAGTGATTATGTGCTGAAGTTCTGCAGCAGACACTGTTTCTTATAAAGTAAGCAAATTTAACTCCTTCTCTAACGGTAAACTGAACATGTGCTTAACCATGGCATCACAACGTCTCCACCATAATATATACCCATATATATATATAATGTGTATAAATACACAGTATACATATAAATGAGTGTAATAGGTAGTAGCTTTTCATACTGTGTGAAGTTTTGTATGCTTTCATTCACACACACCCAACCTACCCAAGCTTTACAGAATTTGTCTTTCCTGGAAATCTACCAAATTACCAAGATAAGCTAGAGTTCTGGTTTCTTGTAAAAATGTTTTTGGAAAGAGTTTTTTCTCCTGACCATCATGGAAAAAGGATCCAAACTAAGGTGTTGCCATTTGAATTTTGTTGTATTTTGTTCTTTGGCTTTCAGAAATGAGGGAGCAGGTTTAAGAAAACATTTTGATTTGGGTTCTACAAGATCTTAGAAAGGGGGCAGTGTGTGAACACTGACGTATTTGGACTTTACATAAAGAAATGTTGCCATTTTTGAAGCCAGATATAACCTTTGTATCAACAAATCATATACAAAAACTTCAGTCTAAGTCTCAATGTAGGAAAACATATACTTAAAAGGATCCTTTGTATTTTGATTTTAAAAATAAACTCATTTACAAGATTTTGAATGTCTGCCACATACTAAAAAAATAACACTTTCATTTATTTTTTCTTATATTTTTTCTCGCTTAACAATCTATTATAATCACAAAGTTCAAAAAAATCTGTAATATAGGGTAAAAGGTCTGATTTAAATATGGATGGAAATGTACAGGTATGGTTCTACTTGTCCTGCAATGAAGGTGTTTCAGAATAGTTTTACTCTACACAATTCTCATGCCCAAGTGAAGCAGGCTAAGGTGAATGAATGTTAGAATTTAGAATGCCAAACTTCTTCAATCCTGTGGGTTCAATTCAAGCCTGGAGAACTTGTTTAATAAAATGGTTTTGCATGTTTTTATTTTTAAAGGGGTACAAAATAATCTATTTATTATAGTTTCCTTTATGTATTCTGATCTGATCACTCCCTCACGCCAGTCCATGCTTCTTTCATTTCCACCTGCAGAACTGGTCTTTCTCAATTTCCCCTTTTGCCATTCCAATCTAGTGTCTGCATATGCTTCAATTCCTGCTCCCCCCATTCTAATTAAAGTGCACATTCTCACTTTGTAATCCATTTCCCAATTGTAGTTATTTCCATGAACTAGGAAACCACTGTTTATGGGAGGTGTCACATCTCAGTCAAGAAAAGTCAGTAGAAATCAATCAGGGAGATGTCAGTGGAATACATCCATTTTCTGACAAGTTATTAACTGATTCATTTTCTATTGAAGAAAATTAGGGACTGGCAGACATAGTTTTAAACTGCACATAGAACAGGAAAGTAAAGTGCAATTTTCTTTACATGCAGTAGTTCTGCCATTGCACTTAAGTCATGCCCTACAGCTCAGTTTTGCTATTGTATTCCTGAAGCTTTCCTGAGCAGGGCCTGCTGATCAGAGAAAACATGGTTCCTTTTTGTCCCCCTCCCCACCAACACTCAAAAAAAGGGGATTGGGAAGAACTTAATATATATTTTCTCATCAGTAACTGGTTCTCATCATTGATTTGGCATGAATGTGAGGACGTGAAGCTGAGGAACTAAAGTAAATGAATAAACTCTCATTCACTCCAATGAGACCAGGATTCCCCTAAAAAGTCTTTGGATTACTAGGATAGATTGACTGTTTTCATTTATATTATGAAAAGCCATTGTAAATATGTCCCTGTAACAGTTCCATCTTTGTTGTGTCTGTGAGTCCAGACCAAATTTGCTTAATTGACAAGGTTTTTTTTAATGATGCAGGCATCTCTGTTAGGAACTGAACTCATTATATGAACTCATTTTATATAATCTACTAACTAGGTATCAGATGGTAACACATTTTCATTGGCTGCATTAAGTGTAAGTTATGATTCATGAAAACTGAAGACTTGGAAATATATAAAATGACTGGATTATTACTATGGATGAGTCTGAATATAGAAATTCATTCCATCACTAGAACCAAACTGCATGAATTATATTAGTGCCATTTACTTTCCTGAAGGACTCTTAGGCTACGTCTATGCTGCAGAGCTATTTCGGGATACCTCCAGTATCCTGAAATAGCTATTCCACATCTTAAGAGCAAGCCTGTTATATTGGAATATAACAGGCTCACTATTCTGACAACCCTGTAAGCCTCATTGCAAGAGGGTTAAGGGATGTTTTGGAATAGCGTCTTATTTTGAAATTTGGCACTGTGTAGACAGAGCCAAATTTCAAAATAAGCTATTTTGAGGTAAGGATGCTGTGTAGACACACCCTTAGGCTACATCTACACAGCCGTGTTATTTTGGAATAACTGACACTATTCTGAAATAACATAGTGCGTGTCTACACTGCAAGCCTTTATTTCGAAATAATGTCGAGCTGGAGGACTTCTTACTCCAACTCATGGTAACCCTCATATCGCAAGGAGTAAGGGAAGTCGAAGGAAGAGTGTTGTTCCTTTGACTTCCTGCTGTGTAGGCAGTGCCAAAAGGCAAGTTAAGCTACTTCAACTTAAGCTACGTAATTACGTAGCTGAAGTCGCGTAGCTTAATTCAACTTTGGCCCGGCTGTGTAGATGTAACCTTAGAAAATGTACCCTTAAAGATGCTTTGGACTTTCCCCTTTTTTTATGTGAAAGATGTCTGATATTTGTAGGAAAATTTTTAATCTTTTGTCCAAAAAAACCCTAAAGCTTTCAGTTAAAAATCCAAAAGTTCTTTTCAGAAGTAGCATCACAATGTATTGTGTACATTCAGAATTGTATACCTCATGCCCTTATTCTCCTCTAAGCCTGCCACATGATATCTCTCAAGCATTTAAACTAAGCACTGGGCGAACAATTCCTAACAAATTGTTATTACACTGGAAACAGTCTTTCAAAGGAAGCCCCAGAAGTCCCATTATTTCAATATTTTAACAGTGTATTAGATAAAGTCCTGGAAGGTTATATTTAGGGATCAGTTCTGAATGTTCAGGGAGTAGAACAGACAAGATGATTAATTAGGCATTTTTCTTCACTACTTTAGATTGGTCTGGTCCAGTAGTCTTAACATAAGCAAAATTTCTATCAATTTCAATACACTAGGATTTCAGATCCAATGTTACATTTCTTTCATAAATTATACTTCACGGCTCTGGAAAAAAACATGCAGCCCTTGACATGAGTAATAATGTTCTGAAGCTGGCATGAAACTAATTCTACTTTAGCAGATTTGAGAATTTTATTTTATTCAGAGAGCTTTCTCACCTTATTTCAGCAGCTAGCCTTATTTATGGCAATTAAAATAAAAGGGATGTCAGAGGGCCTAGATTCTCCATTGCTTATACAATATCCTCCAGTCCTGTGATTTGGAGACCATGCTTATGGTTTCCTGCTCTTAACTGTTTATACACATACACACACATATGGCATGTGGGTTGCTGCTTCCCACTGGCAATGCTACTGAAGCTAAGTTATTTTTATTATGATAGCTCCATGAGATCTTTCAGGAGTGTGTCTACTCACTTTGTGAATCACACCGTTGGTTCCAGCCTAGGGGTGTGTCTTCATAGAACAATTTAGCCAAAGTTACAGTTCAAGTACCTGGTTCTTTTACTGGATTTGGTTATGTAAGAAATTTCACCCAGTTTTAGATTGGAACTAAAACTCAGTCACATACAGAGACTTCATGAGCTTTAGTAGAGTCAAGTATAACTGAAATTCCAGAAAAATAAGATGGTTGTACAAAAAGTATAGCAAAATGACTCCATGTGGCATGACCTGGCTGTGGCCAATCATAACTACTAGTCAGAACAGGAGTCTAGCCAAGTTGGATGCAAGAAGGTCAGAGTCCAAGATAGGCTTGAGGGTAAATCAAGAGTTAGGCATCAGGAAGGGTCAAGCTATTCGCATGTCAGAGTCCAAGACAGGCCAGAAGGCAAACCAGGGGGCAGGCAGGACTAGGAGTCAGAGTGTGGGATCTCTCACATGCAGGGTTTGATGTAAGACAGGCAGGCAGTCTGAACTGATGCTCAGACATCTCTGCCATTGCATCCCAGCTTAAGTTCTAGTGCCAGACAATCAATGGGCAGTGATGAGATGCCACTCAGGTGCTGCTAGGTAGTACATCCTGCGAGGCTCAGACTCATCAGGCTAGTCTGTGGCAACACAGCCTAAACCTCCTATGTTGATGTGGAAGCATTATTTTCTATTCCCTTTTCTTTACACTACATATCCATCCTCATAAGAACATAAGAACGGCCATACTGGATCAGACTAAAGGTCCATCTAGCCCAGTATCCTGTCTGCCAACAGTGGCCAATACCAGATGCCCCAGAGGAAGGTGTCACCACAGGTAATCTTCACGTGATCCCTCCCCTGTCATCCACCTCCAGAGAAACAGAAGCTAGGGAAACCATTCCTACCCATCCTGGCCACTAGCCAGTGATGTACCTAACCTCCAGGAATCTATCTAGCTCTTTTTTGAACCATGTTAAAGTTCTAACCTTCACTGCATCCTCTGGCAAGGAGTTCCACAGGTTGACTGTGCACTGAGTGAAGAAAAACTTCCTTTTGTTTGTTTTAAACTTGCTACCTATTAAATCCATGATTAAATCCATGATCAAGTCTGATTAAATATCAGCCCTTGATCCATATGTGACTATCCAGGGAACTACAAGTTGGAATCTTTGGTCCAGCACCCCCGGGACCTCGCTGGTCCCAAACAAGGGGTTTTGCTGATCCAGGGGAGGTCCCTCCTGTAATGGCTCATGATGTCCTGCTGCTCCCAGTCTAGGGCTCCAGTCTGACCCTGCTACTGCCCCAGCTGCCTCTTCCTCCTCCCCTCCCCCCCCGGGGTCTCTAGCTGCCACTGGTGCCATGGCCAGAACTCCGCATCCAGGGTCAGAGTTCCCTGGCTCATGGCTGGGACTGGAGCTCCACAACCCACATGATTCTGCGGCCAGGGTAGGGGCTGGAGCTCCCTGACTGCATAGTTCTGGCCCCATTCTGGCCCTTTCAGCGCTCCCTGGCCATGGCTGGGCTGGAACTTTCCGGCCACTGGGGCCAGAAATCCCCACTGTGCCACCGAACCCCCTGACATGGGACTCCCAGTTGAGTTGCCGCTCCGGCTACCGTGCTCCTGCCCTGCCACCAGACCTCCCTGTTGCTTGTTTCTGTGGTCCAGGAACATCCCTGGTCCTGGTTGCCAGACCAGAGAGTCCTGGACTAGGGAGGTACAACCTGTATAATTAGGGTTCCCATTGCTGACATTAGAAATTGTATTGACACAAATAACTAAAGTTTCTGGTATGTTTATGCATTTAGCTGCCAGAGCACATGTTTTTCAACCTCCCTCTCCTGAAAAAAATTCCATTTGTGATGCAATCATTTGTTCTCTTGTGGTTAACTTGCTTGTGATAAAAACTCATTGCTAAATCTCATCATCCTAGGTCACTTACTTATGCTAAGACTTCTTATTCCAACAAATTTAGGATTACTAACTGACAGTAGGGCTCATCCTACTGCCAAGCCTATCTTAACACTGATATTTAAACTGTAAGTTCTGTTCCCTGAATTTCAGCTAAATGAGCTTCATTCCTAAATATTAAAAAGCAATCACACACACACGCTGCATGAATTAAACTCAAGCAACCACAGACAATTTAAGCAACGCTAGATCAACTCAGTGGTCAGCAATCCCTGGTATTGAAATTAAACAAGATATTATTTTGAAGGACCTGTATTAAGTCAATGTATTCTCATGCTGGTTCCAGGCTAGCTCCTGCAGGGAAGGACTGCAGGATTTAAACCCAGTCACAACAACTGGCAGATGGATCCTGTAGTATGGGTACCCAGCTTGAGACTGAGAGAATCATGGTGGCCTATCCCAGGACAGGTGAAGGCAAGAGGATTGATATCTAAGGAGGGGACACTTTAGAGGAACCAGAAAGATGTAGAAGGTAACAGCACTTCAGGCCCAAGCTAAAGTATCTTTTTAAAGAACTCCTCCATGCTTTGGAATCAACTTTGATTGGAAGGGGCAGCCTTTGTCTGAGACTGAAAGTGGATATGAGCTAACCTGGAGGCAAAAGACCTTTGGGAATATGACCAATCTCTCTCTTGGATGTCAGGGAAGTCACAAACTACATCCTTTTCGCTATCAATGGTGGCAGGAAGTTGGAGAGAAGATCCCATACCCAATAGAAGAAGTGGGAGTTGTGCACCCTCACCCCCCATTTCCCAACACATGTATAGTAACCCTATGTGGGAGAAGTTCTATCTAGTTCAGAAACTCCTGTAATTACACTAGTGTGTAAATCTAGAGCTCTCAACTTTAGTAGCTTAAAGAAGTAATTCTAGATTTACACCACTGAATCAGAGTTTAATTTGGTCTAATATGTTCAAACTAGCCAATTAGCCCGTCATAAGACGGGATTTTCAGGTCTCTCCTCCATGTCGGTCTTCTCTCCTGAGCCGTCGGTCTCTCACTCCGTCCGTGTCTCTCTCTCCCTCCTCCTCCTCCTACTGCCTCCCCCTCTCTCTCTCTCAGCTCTCCTCCGCCTCCTGCCTCTCTCTGTCTCTCTCTTTCTCTTCTCCTCCCCCTCTCACTTGGGGGACCGCGGAGCCCAAACAGTCGCTTGTGCCACTTGCTCCCTCACGGCAGCCCGGCTGAGCGGCGCAGAAGTCAGCCGAGCGCCACGGCAGGAGGTGAAGGGGGGTGGAGCGGTGATGTTCATAGCCAGGGAGCGGGACCTGGAGCCGTTGTCACGCCTCACGTCACCGCCCCGGCCCCCTTCGCCTCCCGCTGTGGCGCTCAGCTGACTTCTGTGCCGCTCAGATGGGCCGCTGTGGGGGAGCAAGTGGCGCAAGCGTCCGTTTGGGCCCCGCACTCCCCATGCAGCACGGGCCGCCCAGAGGGAACAGCCAGCATTTCAGCAACAGCGCCCCCCAGAGGGAACAGCCAGCATTTCGGCGTTACAGACTCACAGACACTGGGCTACTATATATATGATAATGTTAAAATTATGATTAAAATTCATAAGGCTAACAACAATTAAAATACAGCTTAAACCTTTACCTAATCCATTGTCTTTGGTTGGAGAGGTGCCTATTTCCTCTATAGATAACTTGAGTCATTTGTGCCATTGTCTACACCCATATACAGGAAACTAGTTCAGTATTACTGTCTCAGCATTCCATACTACATAAAACTTCATAATGTGAAAGTTTTTCTTTGCAGGAATTCACACAAAGCTGACTTCAGTTTTGATGCATGCAGTTCATAACTCTCAAGTTTTGCTTTTCTGTTTCATGTCTGAAATGCAAAGTTTTAAATAGAACATCCATTAAAACCACTTCATTTCCACATGCTTTAAATCATAGAATCATAGAATACTAGGAGTGGAAGGGACCTCGAGAGGTCATCAAGTCCAGTCTCCTGCCCTCATGGCAGGACCAAATACTGTCTAGACCATCCCTGATAGACATTTATCTAACCTACTCTTAAATATCTCCAGAGATGGAGATTCTACAACCTCCCTGGGCAATTTATTCCAGTGTTTGACTACCCTGACAGTTAGGAACTTTTTCCTAATGTCCAACCTAAACCTCCCTTTGCTTTAGAGCAAAAATATAAAGTTGGTATGACTTCTATGGGAAAAAAATCCCGCAATTAAAAGAGACCTTAATGGCAACACAAGCTACCTGTGTTTTACCAATGTGATAAGTATATATGTTAACTGAAAACTGGGTCCAAGTTTATTTGATTCCTGTAGAATATAAAACAAAGCAAATTCATCAGATTTACTGGGAACATTTTACACAGTTGTATTTCAAATGTTTGTGGCAAAGGTGAATTTACACTGACGTAAAGTAAAAACATTGATATAGTTTAAGTGATGAATTGTGTTGTTTAATGCTACTGGCTTTTAATAGTATTTAGAAAAGTAACAATAAGAAAAACAGTTCTCATCAACATGATACAATGGATCTAAGCTTCTTTTTAAACTGTGATTATGTAAAGTTAATTATTGGGATGTACCTGAAAAAATATTTCTAATGGAATTATTCAAATGATCCAAAGCCCATCAAAGTCAATGGAAATGTTCCCATTCACTGTAACAGAGTTTGATCAGACTCAATTTGTATTCATATTATGTACCATAACGATTTTGTTCATATTCAAAAATTCAAGAAGTGCTCTGCTAGATTTTGTACATTTTTACTAACATATCTGCAGAAAAAGTGATCAAAATCTAATAATTTCCAATATTGTTCATGCACAAGTCCTAAAATGTTAGTCATCTGACTTATTTATTAGCCTATATTCCTGTTTATTTACTGGCCAACTCACTATTAAAAAAGAAACATGTTAAAGTACAAAGACTCTAAAACCCAAGAAGTTATTGTTTAAAAGAGTCACTTTTTACATGTTTAAAAATCCAAAACCCACTGAAGATGGTAAAAGTCTCTCCTATGAGTCCAAGAACTTTTTTTCAGCACTGAGATGCAAGTCACATTTTAAAAGAACTATATAAATTCAAAGTGATTTGAATACTTCTGCTAGAACTGGAAACACAGTAAGGACCTTAACTCATAGAGTTCTTTCAGCACCTGCAACATTTTGGTATAATGTATTTGTTCTATAGAGTGTAATGCTACAATCTGAGTTTACTTCATCAGTAGTCCCTGGATCAGGGGTTGGAGGAATACACAAATATTTTGAGTGCTGCCATTTTTATTGGGCATTTTGAATACCTTTACTGCTACAGGTCAAATTCTGTTTTACCTGATGAAGTCTTATTAAAAGAAAATTCTCACAAAAGTGAATAGCCGCATTGACTGAGCAAAGACTGCAGTATCTGGAAAAATACACTTTTAAAAAAGTATTGAAACTGTGCATTTGCATTAATAGAAATGGTGTAACATGTAAAGCTTCATGTATGCATCAATCACAAGAACCATTCAAGGATATGATCCTGGAAGCGCTTGCATGTGTGCTTAGCTTTAAGCAGGTGAGTCACCCCATGGTAGGGCTCCTTGGACTCTAACATGTCATCATAATATTTGATGAGCAAAAAAGAGTGAAATCAACATCTTTGTAGAATCTGTGGCCTACATTCTAATAGGTACTTTTAGGCACCTGCGACATTACAGGAACAAAGCTGATTTACAAACCCTAAGTTAGGCGCTTAAACTAATGGAGAGAAATAGACCCTGTACAGTGTGATTCACAAACGCCAGCACGCAAGTGGATCAGTCTCCCAAACAAGTTAGGCAGGACATAGGAGCCTGGATGCCTAGAGTGAGTAGCAGTGCACATGCCCCGATGCAGAAACATAGGTGCTGTGTGATCTTAGGCACCTACAGGGTTCAATGGGAGTTTTGTGATTTCTGGTGGAGCCAAAACTGGGATTTGGGCATCTAAACCCAGACTGAGACACCTAAATACCTGTGTGAATGTAGGGCTTTGTGTTCAAACTCAGAATAGACCGGGACACAACTTTATTTTGAATTACAGAAAATAAGAGGATAATCTCACCCTTTCTCCCGCCTCCATTTTCTGCTGTGAGTGTCGCCTAGTACCAGAAGGGAAGTTGCAAAAGCCACATTAAAGAAAGGCTATTCTTGTGGCATTTTCCAGGCTGACCACAAACAGGAAACAACCCTGGGTAAAATCCTGGCCCCACTGAATCAATGGCAAAGCTTCCTTTGAATGCAATGGGACTAGTATTTTACTTCAGAAACCCTTGTCAGAAATTCTGCTATGAAGTGAATACAAATAAGTGCATGAATTTAATGCTTGAGAAAGAAGCCAACTCTGCTTGATGAAATCCTGTGCTTATCAACAGACCAAGTACAGAAGGATTGTGCTGTCCCTTCCATTTGCCTCAATCCTGAACTGAGGGATCACTGTAGGGTCAGAAGAGCCATTCATTCTCTTGTCTATTCAATCCTTGGCCTTTTCTGATGGAATTGTCAGTAAGGGGACTATACTACGAGAGTGGTTGAAAAGTCCACTGACAATAGGACTGATACCACCAAGCACCAATTTACTTCTACAGGCCATTATGTGGCTGTCGTATGGTAACAGCTTTTGGTCACTATAGGTTTAGGTTGTATTTCAACTGGCAAATTAAAAACTGTCTAACTATGAAATTGATTCCAGTTTCACAGACCCAAGATGTTTTGATTCATTTTGGATAAAGATCTGAACTTTTGGGACACTTCACCTGACTTAGTCCTCTCTACCAAAGGAGATTCACCCATTGTTAATTATTACATTCAATAAAATGCAAACATTACAAAATCCTGCATTGGTTTTGCTGTTATTTCAAACAAATGGAACCATATATTATTTCCAACTCTGTAAACTTTCTTTGATATCATGTGTGCATTGGTTGGACAACTGATGATTACACAGCTGATAGACATAAAGGAAATATGGGAACCAAGCAACAGATACATTAGTTTATTATGAAAGGTGATGATACCAAAACCTTTGAGTACAGATGATTCACCTTCTACAACAACTTGTGACATTGCTTTTACTAGAGAAGTAATTTCATAGTCTAAGCTTGAGATCCCATCTTTAATAACTCTGTGCCTGCTGTTCCCGAAGAGAGGAACATGTGGATGTAAAATACTGTGAAATTCCTGGAAATACTGTGACCAGATCAGAATGGTTGAGTTTTCAGCCATTTTGGATAGATGCAATATGGCTCATAATGTTACAGATTGTGCACTCAGCTTTATGCACTCACATGAGTATAGAACACTCCTGTGTTAATAATCCTTGTACGCATCTCTTCCCTGTCACAGTCCGTATAAATCCTGCAAGAAACCACACTATCAGACTATAATAAGGGGTTGATTCTCAATTTCATGCTTGAGGCTTTTACTATTAAACTAAAGCCTTGCTTATCAGGGTTTGACTATGCCTCTAAAATTGGATATTACCATAACAGAACATACAGTAAGAAACATGTAACAATGTTGCACTTGTAAACTATTTCCAAGAACTTTAAGAGAAAAGGATCACAGCCATAAAATCCTTCCTAGGGTAATTCTTCTCTCAGCTACTTTATTCACTTCCCTGTCAAATTTAACAGCCTAAATCATACAGCAGTCATACTTATTTTCTTAACAGCTATAAAAAGTGTCTACAGTACATACTTCATCTTCCTCATCTGAGCAATAAAAAAACTTGTCTGCACAGGAATTCTTCAAATCTATAAAATCTCTTACTGAACTCCCTGTACTCTTGTTCACCTGGCTATGGTCAAAACCCAGCTGCCAACATCATTTCTCCAACTCCAGTCCAGTTTGCTAATTACAAATCCAAACCTTATCCTAGTCATTACCTTTCATCATGCTAGTGAATCTTCCCTAACCCTCTCTAATTTATTAACGTCCTTCTCAAACTGTAAACAGTTTGGGACTGGATGCCACATTCCAGATGCAGTCACTCTGGTAAAGTAAAAAAGTTTCAGAGGCGTACCCGTGCTAGTCTGTAATTACTGAATAAACGTGAAAAAAACAACAATAGTCTTGCAGCACCTTAGAAACTAACAAAAAATGTAGATGGTATCATCAGCTTTTATGGGCACAACCCACTTCTTCAGATGAACGGACTTAAGGAGTTCAGGGGACAAATAAGTAGCAAAGAAAGAGAGAGGATGGGAGGGAAAGAGAAGGAAAAAAATATATTGTCAATTAGAGTGTCCATGGTAAATGAAACAAAAGACAGGACTATGCCGCACTTTAAAGACTAACAAAATGGTTTATTAGGTGATGAGCTTTCGTGGGCCAGACCCACTTCCTCAGATCAATTTGTGGAAGAAAATTGGCACGACCATATATACCAAAGTGATAGAATCAAAAAAAAGTGAACACATATAAAATTGACATGGTAAATGAGGCTGATAGAATGGGTTCTAAGTACTCTAAGTACCCAGTGTTTGGCTTTTTATGTCATTAGGGTTTGGAATGTAGTGGGCCATCCAGTTAAGGTCGTGGTTTAAACCTCTATTGCAGGTGTCAAACTTCTAAATGAAATCAAGTTCTGCAGCTTCAATTACGGTACTGCTACTCAACATTCCCCTGTTTAAGAATCCAAGGATGGCATTAGCTCTTTTGGCCTCAGTGTCAGATTGGAGCTCATGTTCAGCTAATTATATATCATGATTCTCAAAACTTTTTCACTGAGTTCCCAGAATATAATCCCACAACATGTAAGCATTGCCTAGATTCTTTGTTCCTAGATGTATACATTCAGATTTAGCCATATTAAAATGAAGATTGTTTGCTTACACCCAGCTGATATCCACTGTATCAGTGACCTCTCCTCTTCATTATTTACCACTCCAATTTTTGTGCCCCTCACAAACTTTATCAGTGAAAATGTTATGTTTTCCTCCAGGTTATTAAATATTAAACATTAAATAGTTTAGGGCAAGGTACCTATCTTTGCAGGACCCCATTTGAAACACAACCACTTCACGATGATTCAACATTTACAATTATATTGAAACCTCTCAATTAGCCATCTTTAATATATTTAATGTGTTCCATGTTAATCTGCTCTACCAACTCTTTTAAATCTAGTGGTTGGAAGACATCCAGACATGCCAGTTTAAAAACGTTTGACTTTAGTGACTGCTACTTAACAACCTCAAGCCATACTAGCTGAATGGGAAGAGTGTTACATCATCTGTTCCCACTACCAAATATTTAGTGATCATTTCTGCCTTTTCTGCATCATAACTGATAATTCTACATTTTCCACTTAGTACTGGACCAATCATATTTTTAGGATTCTTTTTATTCTTAATATACCTAAACTCCTTAATGTCCTATTTCTGCTGGATACAGATTTCCTTTTGTGCCTTTGCTTCCTTTTTCAATTGTATATAATTCCTAGATACTGATTTATTGTCATTATTATCAACTTCCCCTATGTTCCATTTGTTTAATAATGTTTTATGGCTGCCTTCACTTCCCCTCTAAATTGAGTTGGTTTTAATCCAATATGGCTTTCTTCTTCAATTATGGCTTTTTGGAGTGCCTCGTGATGTATGAGTTTTATATTGACTTTGACAGATGAGCTATAGTGAATCATTTATTGTGAGTCCTTAAATAAGATCAAAGATCAATTTCAGGCTGACAGACCAATCTTCAAGTGCAACGGGTGAAAACAATTGTAAATGAATGAGTGCTGCTTTTATCTTTACAAATCACATGTTGCCTTGATTGCAACAATCTGTGAGCTCTATCTGTCTTTCAGGTCAAGGAAGCACAGTTGCTCTCATGTGTTGAGTTCAACATTGCAGGACTGAAGGTTGGCCTTGAGAGTCTTGGTAATAGTTTTCTTGGCCTGCTCCTAAAACAAGTTCTAATCTAAAATTCTCTGTAAAAGACAGTCTTTGTTATTCTACTGTCACACATGTAAACCACGTGACTTGTCCTCTCCACTGTGCTCTCATTCTAAACACTTCACTGTATGCTGTTGTAGTACTCAAGGACCTCAGGCGTTTGAAAGCTCTTGCCATTTAATTCCAATTAGCCACCACAGAGATCATAGGTGGAAGTGGTCCAAGCCTTTCATGTAGAGTCAACAAATATCTCATGCATTTGAGCCACACCACAGCTGTGGTGATGATAGCACAATAAACATCATTTTGTGTTTGTAGTCTGACACTGGTGATGCAGATTCAAGATACTTCCATTTATACAATACTTCATGTAAATGCTTCTATCAGTGTATCTCAATGCAGCTATTAAAACTGCTGCAAACTCAATGCACAATAATGTCAGAGCAAGAATACAACCTCGTTTTACTCCATTGCTGACACAAAGGGAGCTGAGAAGAAGCCTTGGCCAAGGACACAAAACTGCATTCCTGCATGTAAAGATTTCATAACATTAGCAAATATATGGGGGCAGCTGAACTTGCAGAGGACTGTCCATGGGGCATCTTGAGTTACAAAGTCACACATTAGGAACATTTGTTTGACTGCTTTCCATACTTCAGAGGTTTGACAGAAGCCTGAGTTGGCCTTAAATCAGAAGCTGTTCAAGATCATCAAGCGCTGATGCAACAGAGGGGCATCTCAGAACCTTATTCAAAAGCATTCAGGCCATCTCTTCAGAACCGGTCCTGGATCAGTCAGCAGCAATGACTCATATGCTGACTAAATCAATGAGCCCCTGACCCTCTTCATCTAATGGCAGGAACAGCAAGGCAGGGTTCAACCAATGAGGTAATTATTCAGAAAGGGGAGAGTTCAGACACATTATCTAGTGCCACAACATTGAGGCCACAAAACTTTTGTCAATCAAACACACACCCCAAAAGAAAAACCAGGGCAGACCCACTGACATTTCTGCAAGCACTCTCTCACCTTCTTCTCAGCCCACTCCCAGTTCCTGAACTTTTAGGGTACGTCTAGACTACATGGCTCCGTCGACGGAGCCATGTAAACTAGTTTACCCGGCATAGGCAAAGAAGCCTATTGTTCTTTTCGGATCTGAACAATACAGGTATGTCTAGACTACATGGCTCCATTGACGGAGCCATGTAAACTAGTTTAACCAGCATAAGCAAAGAAGCAGGGATTTAAGTAATCCCCACTTCATTAAAATAAACATGGCCGCCGCGCTGTGCCAACGATCAGCTGATCCGGCACAGCTTGGCAGTCTAGACGTAGACCTGTTTTACGAGGTATAAGGGATCGGTCGGCAAAGGCTTCCCCAGCCAACCGATCTGCGTCTAGACTACCGCGCCGTGCCGGATCAGCTGATCGTCGGCACAGCATGGCGGCCATGTTTATTTTAATGAAGCGGGGATTATTTAAATCCCTGCTTCTTTGCTTATGCCGGGTAAACTAGTTTACATGGCTCCGTCGATGGAGCCATGTAGTCTAGACATACCCATATTGTTCAGATCCGAAAAGAACCTACCAGTACTTTAATCTCAGAAATGCTCCATTTTCACTACTGAGGCACAAGGGGATCATTACACTGTCAAGAGCTCAGTAAGATCAAATTGCTCATAGCCCAGTTAACGTGGGCAGAAGTTTTCTGTTCACACACTTGTGAAGAAGCACAAAGTGTCTGCACATGACAAAATCAGACATAATAAAAACTGAGATATCACCAGCATAGACCTACAGATGAACTGGGAAAGCATCCAGCACCCAGCCACAGAAAATCCAGGCAGACAGCTTCTGAGGTGGGATAGAGTGCCCCAAACAACTCCCTAAACAGGAAACATCCTCAATAAAAAAATGCCTCTAGGAAGCAGCAGCTAAGACCAAATCCTCCATTAATTTTTAGGACAGTAAAACATTATAGTACAATAAAGAAACATAGAAGAAATAATTGGCCCAATCCCAAATCTTTTAACATTTTAAAAAAATATCTGTGGTTAGTGTTATCAACATTTAAAACTTCTCCTGGTCCATTGAAATAAGCCCCACATCCAGATAACAAAGTTTGCTAAGAATAAAACATGAAATAACAACAAAATAATCAAAAACACAATGTTTAGGAAAGCATTTTGTTTGATCAGGGTGTATCAAAGACTCCAGACAGTCCTTCAGCTACTTAGCAAAGACCATGGATAAAATCTTATAATCAAAACAGAGAAGATCAACAGTACTCCAGGTCAGAGGCCCTCTTTTTTATGCCACAGGCCCTCTTTTTTATGCCTCTTTTTTATCACTGTCCTGTGGCAACTGATGGGCAGCTTTATCTTCTGGATATATCCCAGCACCCTGGTGCAGTTCCTCCATTGTCTCCACTCTAGCAGTGTGTCTAGACTACAGGGTTTTTTCGCAAAAAAATGGCCTTTTTTAAAAAACTTCCCGTGTGTCTAGATTGCTGCTGCAGTCGTTAGAAATTAAATTGAAAGAACGCGGCAGTTTTTTCAACCGCAGAAAACCTCGTTTTATGAGGAAGAACGACTTTTTTCGAAAGTGCTCTTTCGGAAAAAGGCGCTATGTAATACAAACTGTGCTTTTCGGAAGAGAGCATCCAGACTGCCTGGGTGCTCTCTTTCGAAAAAGCGGCTTGCTTTTTCGAAAGTACTGGTTGCAGTCTAGACGCTCTTTTTCAAAAGAAGCCTTTGTGAAAGTCTCTTTCGAAAAAGCCTCTTTTGAAAGAGGCTTGAAATCTAAACGTAGCCTAGGGATGAGAGAAGTATAGAGCATTGTAAACTGATTTTTGATTTTTCAAGAAAACCTGAAAAAAATCAAGGAGAAATACTCTTTTTTTCCTTTTTCCACAAATTAAATATTTTTGACCAGCTAATTCAAGTGACTTCCTGAAAGAGCCAGGAAGAGACTCTATTTTTTCTGATTCCCTAATCAGGTCTTCTATACACTGAGCATACTGCCTCTAGTGCTTGAAAGACTGTGGAGAATCCCTGTGGCTTTCTCTAATTTAAAAAGATTGACAGCAAATTCAGTGTTTATTGAGTGACTGATCTCACTGATTTGAACTGTGAACCGCAATTTGCGTAGCTTTTTCCGCTTCTTTTTTTGGAAGAGGCTTTTCTGACATTTGGCCCATCTACACTGGGCCAAATATCGGGGAAAAAAAACCTTTTTCAGAACATCCCTTCTTCCTCATAAAATGAGGTTTACAGAGATGCCGAAAAAATGCGTCTGCTCTTTTGAAAAAAAATCCAGAAGAGCAGACACTTTCCTTGGATACGGCAGAGTTTTTCCGGGATACCTCTGGTATCCCGGAAAAACTCTGCAGTCTAGACGTACCCTTTTGAGGAGAAAAATGTCTCTCTCTCCAGTCCACGTGGCTGTACACTCTGCACTGATAATCACTTCTGCCTATGTGTGTGGGAGTCCCAGTGATTTCAGTTGGAGCTTGGCTCAGAAAGGGAAATCAGAGTTTCAGATCATTTTGTCTGTAGCCTGGGAGACACTCTGTAAATTTCCTCAAACAGCTGTGTCAGTGCACCTCAGTCCTGACTGGCAACATTCTGTTACTTCAGTTCCAGACCACTCTGGAAGAAAGACAGTTCGTCTTGCCAAATTGTGAGGTTGCCTTGTGATGTGGAGCACTTGTGATTGAAGGTGAAATTTAAACTCAGGCCTCCAATAGCAAAAGATCAGTAAACTAACTTGTTGCACAAAAATTTTCTGATTTTGTTGGCTGTACCGTAATATCTACATGACTAGTCTTTATATCTAAGTTAGCTCCTTTGTGTGGAGCAACTTGAATTTACTGCTTACTCAGTGAGGTGGCTTTCTTTCCTCCCCTATTTCTATTTAGTCATGTTCTCCACAGGAGCTTAATGGGCATTTTCACTTTCACATAGCACTAGGGCTAATGTCACAAAGTCTAGGGGCAAATGTCTAGATGATAACAAGCTTGAAGAAAGCATATCTCTTACTGAAGTTATAATCTTGATTTTAATGATCAGATCTGGACATTTATTTTAAGAACATAAGAATGGTCATACTGGGTCAGATCAATGGTGCATCTAGCTGAGAGGTGAACAATAATTTTTGGTGTGGGGCCACTCCAAGAATTTGATAAGTTGTCAAGGGCCATGCTCATCCACAATATTAATGGAGGAGGTGCTGGGACTTGAATGGAGGGTGAGTGCAGAAGGAAGCTCAGTGTAAGGGATTGTGGTGCAGCAAAGAGAACAAGGACTTCAGGTAGCCACCCTCTACCAACACGTTAGAAACAGAGCAAAAACCAGCCATTTGCTTGGTACCTCTGACCAGCTACTATCCAGGGGGGAAAGAATCCAAGCCTGGGAATCTGAGATAAAGGACTTCTGTCTGGTTTAAAAGGCTATTGCCAGACATCAAGCAGTCTTTAGAGAGTTGTTGTTGTTTTGCATGTGTGTGTGTGTGTTGGAGAGAGGAGGGAGGGTGGCAGGGAGAACTGACTGACACTTGGAAGCATGGCAAGGATGCTTGAAGAAGCTAGGCCTTCTCAGGCTCCTCTAACATTTGATAGGAATGTTTTTATTTTGACTTCAAGGAGTTTTGTATCAGACACTAGAAATGGGTAGGAGTTATTTAAAGGGGCTCCATTATAAAAGAAATTACCAACCATGTCAAAAAGGCAATATATTTTATTGAATATTTATTTTCAACAGTAGAGTGCAGAAAAACACCATTTTTAAAAATATGAGAACTATACCATCTTCAAGCCCTTCAGGATTAATGTTAGCTCTCTCTGCTCCCTGATAAATGGAAAAGAAGGCAAGAACCTCATACTGCAGGGGTTACCTAACTAGTCTTTTAATTTAAAATAAATGATAGAGAGAGAGCAAATGAGCAAGAAAAACTGAAGAATGACTTCCTCATGTTCCCCTGCAATATTAATCAATCTACACATCTGTGACAGGGTGTACCGACCCCACACTGGGCCTTCAATGGTTAATCAGGGTTACCCCCACAACCCTGCTGGAGCATGCTGCAGCTGGAGGCCCAGCTATAAAGGCTGGTGGAGCAACTCAGTGTATGCTGACTGCTGCTGGGAAGAAACTGCTGCCAGAGCTCCAGAGGGAGCGCTGCGAGCGGACCGAACCAAGGAGACCAGCCAGCAGGGAATGGACGGAGAAGCCCCCAGTCCATAGGAAAGTGACAAAGAAGGCAGCTTCAGTGAGACTGGTTTCCTAGCCTAGGGTGGGGAATTAGATCCCTGAGAGCTCTGCATGTTTCTTGCGGATTCCCTGCTGAGCTAATAGTGGGACACTGACAGAGCCTTGGCCTGGGACCTGGTGGAGAGGGTGGGCCCAGGTCTTGCTACCCCATCTCCATTAACCCCCAAAAGAGGGTGCTACAACTATTGCTATTGATTGGGGCTGCTAACCCATGTGGCCCTGTGTGAAGGTGCATTGATATTGATTTTGGGACTGTGGCTGCTAGGCCTCACTGCCCTGAAGATGGGGAGTGATTACTGGCTTTCATTGCTAGGCTTACTGCCCTGAGGGAAGGGAGTAGTGTTATTATTGATTCTGGCCACTGGACCTCACTGCTGTACCGTCTGAGGATTTGATCCAAAAATCCACAATCTTGTAAGAAGGTAATCGTTCTTAGTAACAGATCTGTATTATTCCTTCACAAGGCAAAGCCAACTGGGATCCATCACATTCTAGTATGAGTCAGGGGAAAGCATAGAGAAAGAGAGAGCCACTTCCTTGTACTGTTTCTCTAGTTCCCTGCTAAAAAAATCTCAGGAGCAACTGTGGGCCTAGGAGTATGTCTATGCTACAGTCACAGGGTCTAAGAGCAGCTTGAGTAGACATACTGGATTGTGCTATAATCCAGCTAGCTCAAATTCTGGTGTCAATGAAGCAATGGCTCCACAAATTTCAGCATAAGCTGTACAAGCCTGTCCAGAACCCTGGGTAATTACTTGCATGGCTTGCCCATGCTACTGCGGATTCACTGCTATTGGTACCCTTGCTAGCAAGACTAAAGCTAGCTTGGTAGTGTGGACACTCTGCTTGTTATTTTGAAATAAGGGGAATTATTTTGAAATAACTCCCTAGAGTAGACCAGGGCCTAGAGATTACATTGTTGATACACCCTATGTGTGGACCCAGATACTGTGTCCTTTGGAAACCTGTTGCACTTTGTGTTAACATGAACTTACTCATAAAACAGCACTACAACTATCATCTTTCCCCATTTCAGTTAGGATTGAAGGTACATGAGCAATTGGCGTGTCTCTGGCAGATACCAAACATCTCACTGCTGTGGACCAGATCAAGTGTCCAAGGACCTGATTTGGTACAGTCCTAATGTCTGTTTTCTGGTTATATGGCCATTGTTCATTGAAATAGAAGGGTTGCTAACAAGAATTCATTATTTTTCACACAGGTTATTGCTCAGGAAGCATATCTATTTTTAAAGGTGAACACGTTCTAGCAATAAATCATTTAAAAGGTAATCTGCATTACTGTAATTAGTTAATTTATCAATAGAGAGTATTTTGAAGTAGAATAGACCTAAGACATGAACTTTCTTATTCAAGTTTCATGAACTAATTAAAAATGTGTAATTAATGTCGTATTAGAAAGCTGCTGAAAAATCATTTTTGGACCTCGTATTATTAAACAGGGTTATGTATTAAGGTACTGTGTCCCAAAACATAAGCTGCTTTTCTGTTCTGCTTAAAAACCTGAATTTTGAAGCTAGCTAGTCCTATCTCCCTGATCTTTTTTTAATTACTAGTATGTAGGTTCTTGTTTCCCATTTACATTCAAGAAAATCCTTTGAATTTAATTAAAAGATTTATTTCTTCAAACTGTAAATGATCCCATGAATGCTAGTAGTTATCTCCGTGTTATTTTCTGGTTTTCTATACATATTTTGTGTTACCTAAGGTTCAGTTAAACTCTTTGAACAAATCAGGAAAGAAAAACTTGGGAAATGCAAAAATTAAAATGAGCACTAAGATAAATATCTATATCTATGGAACCAACTGATTTTAAATTTTGCTACAAGAGGAACACAATCACTAGTAAGTGATCCAATCCAAAACTTCACATCTGGAAGCCTGAAGATAGATTGGGTACCTGAATAAATGATCCAATCTGCAAAAGCACTGAGGACCCAGTAGCTCCCCTGAAGTCAAAGACAGACTAGCACTTTCAAAAATCAGGTCATTTATTTTAATACACAGATACAGATTTAGCAACCTAAAATTAGGCTGCCGCTTAAAAATCTTGGCTATAATTATCATGCACGTTTGAGGTATGACTATTGTTTTTCTCTTCCAGAAAATAGGCAGTTGACAAAAGCTAAGTACTATGAATAATGATTGATTTTTGCTGTTTTTATACCTCCATAATCCCAATGGGCTGCTTCTTTGTGGAAATTCCAGGTGACATTTTCCCATTGGTTCCTACTAGTTCCAGTTTTGGAATGGGATAATGCATTTTTTGAGCTGTAGCACTTTCAGTTAAAACTGAGACACCTCTACTAGGGTTGTAATGGACTTTCATCTGTGGCTGCATGTCATTCTATGGAAAAAAAAAAAAAGATTTCTTGAGGGCTGGTCCAAGACGCCAGAATGAAATCAAACAGGACACTAAGGACCTTCAACTCATCTCACTACCTTCCACTCCAAGTGCAAGGTACTCACACTTCTTCAACTTGCCCTCTCTTATATGAACACAGAGCACGTAAGAACATAAGAACATAAGCACCATACACATTCTAAATGAAACTAACCATTAACTCGCACACACAAATCTACCTCTGGGGAGAGGACATGAGAGAAAATGACTGACACATAATAGATGTTCATCACATTACTTTAATCTGCTAATGGAAGACACTCATATAGTAAAGTCATGAAGGCAGTATAAATACCCCATATAAAATAGAAGCTCCAAGCAGCAGCAGTGAACATGCGTATTTCTCTTCTGGCTTATAATGTGGTTATCCAGAAATGGGAAATCTGCAAGCTACTACAACTGTTTTTCAATGAAAATATTTTTAGGACTAAGTTCAGTTCAGAAAATGCCCTGCAGTTCTTGCATTTTGTTCCTGTGCATCATTGCTCAGGCTAAGTTTTCTAATCTTTAAACCAGAGAACTTCATCGAATGAGAATTTTCAAGAAAAGCAGTGTAATTTAATTTAATAAAGTGTTATTGATTCTGCAACACCAGAATATCATTGTACTAATGATTCCCCCAAAGTTTACTTTAAATGCTGATGCTTTAGAAAACAGCTAGATGAATCTGTGCTTTTGAAATATTGAGAGTTAAAAAACTCACATTTCTCCCTTTAGCCCAATCCCCTTTAACACAGTAATAGTAATAATGAATTAATAGGACTTTCAGTTTCATATTCGAATTCACAACATGACAGAATCAATGTGGCCTAAAATATATTTGTTTCTGTATGCTATGTGTAACTGTAGTGCTGGCATATTGTATATTGTCCAAGTGAGACTGAAACCACAGAAATAAATCCTTTAAAGCTTTGGCACTTCTTAAAGGCAAAGGCGCCACTGAATGTTACTTCAGAGCAATCATTACATATGATGGAGACTCATGCCTTAGGCCTCTAATGTTTTTACTAGCTTTGTATGTTCTAGATATCCCTTGATTCATTCCAAAACTATGGGAGCACTCAAGCTGGTATTCATGAGGTCATCCTATGTAGGAACTGCAATGTGGAAAGTTTTCTTTTTATTTGAGAAAAGTAGACAAATATTAATAATGAATGTATGGTTTCTAAAACCTGTTTGCCCCATGGATTAAACAGTAAATGTGCTTATGAAGTTTCATTATCCACATTTTGCATCTGGGGAACCAAGGCACAGGAAATCTAAGTGACTTGCCAAAGGTCACACTGGAACTTCTTGGTGGTGCAAAGTAATTGTACTGTACCTACTGGGCCATCCTGCCTCTTTTAATGTGAGTTACTGGGTCAGATTTTCAGAAGCATTCAATACTCAGCTGCTTCTAATAGGAAGACACAGCAAATGATTTGTTAGGGACAGATCAAATTTTGTTAGATCCCATTGCCTACTACCAGCTCCAAATTCTGGAAAGACAAGGCAACAGATGACTCAAGAATGAGTATTATAAGGATGGCTTTGGGATAATCAACTACTGAAGGAATTTACAGAAAGATGACTCTTCTTAACTGGTGGACTCCACTTGAGTAACTGAGAGTATTAGCCTTCTAAGATAAATGGCTGTCACAATTAATAGTAAGTATTTTGAAACTAAGATGTCAGGAGAGAAGGTTGGGAGAGACATAAATGCTCCAGCCCTTGGTTCAATACACTGGAGACAGGAAATTAGGAAAAACAAAATGCTACAAGCTAAAAAAGTTGGGAGAGCTGAGATGCTTGTACCTGTGTATAAATCCAAGGAATCGAGGAATAAAATGGAGGAATTGGTCTAGGAAATCAAACCATACAAATAGGCTGTGTCTAGACTGGCAAGTTTTTCCGCAAAAGCAGTCGCTTTATGCGGAACAACTTGCCAGCTGTCTACACTGGCCGCTTGAATTTGCGCAAGAGCACTGACTTTGTAATGTACAAAATCAGTGCTTCTTGCACAAATACAATGACGCTCCCGTTCGGGCAAAAGCCCTCTTGCGCAAATGCTTTTGCGCAAGAGGGCCAGTGTAGACAACCCAGAATTGTTTTGCACAAAAAAGCCCTGATGGCTAAAATGGCGATCGGGGCTTTCTTGCGCAAAAGCGCGTCTAGATTGGCATGGACACTTTTCCGCAAAAAGTGCTTTTGCGCAAAAGCGTCCGTGCCAATCTAGACGCTCTTTTCCGCAAATGCTTTTAATGGAAAAACTTTTCCGTTAAAAGCATTTGCGGAAAATCATGCCAGTCTAGACGTAGCCATAGAGATTACAGAAACATGATGTCAGAGCACTTATAACTGAAATACAGGTATTGAAGGATATGTGCTGTTTAGGAGAGAGGAATAAAAGGTAAAGGTCATGAGGGAACACCTTACATCAATGAAGCAGAAATCTGTAAAGAAATACAAGTGATACAGGCTGAAACCCCTTGGTCTGGCATCCTCCATTTCACGAGTCTGATTTGTTTTGCATGCCCCCAAGTTTCACCTAATTTTAAAACTAGTTGCTTACAAAATCAGACTTAAAAATGCAAAAGTGTCACAGCCCACTGCTAGTGGAAAGTTGCTTACTTTCTAATACAAACAAAGAGTCCGGCAGCACTTTAAAGACTAACACATTTATTAGGGTATTAGAGTATATGCTTTCATGAGCTACAACTCACTTCCTGAGATAAGAAAGGGATACAGAGATGAGACTGTGAAATCAGTGCTAATTAAATCAGAATGGATGTGGCTTGTCTCAGATTGTGGTGAGAAGGTGAGAAAACCTGAATGGGAAATTACCTATTGCCATCCAAGAACCACTCCATGTGTTTATTCAGACCTTGGTTAAGGGTGTCAAATTTTCATATGAATTCCAGCCAGGGCCGGCCCACAACATTATGGCACCTGAGGCGGGGAGCTCAAATGACACCCCCATGCCACCTTTTCTCCTGCCTGCCTGTTATGTCTCTTGTGCCCTCCTTCCTCCAGCACAGCACTCCACCATCTCTGTGCATCTAGAGCAAAGAGAATACATATGCATCAGCAGCAGACACAATTTTCTACAGTCTGGGTCCTAGTGGTGCCCCCCACAGTCTGGCACCTGAGTGGGCCGCCTCAGTTTGCCTCATGGTAAGGCCAGCCCTGATTCCAGCTCAGCAGTTTCTCTCTGCAGTCTGTTTTTCATGATCTTCCACCAAAATGTAGAAGCTCTACACTATGCATGTGGAAGCTCTCCACACCAACATTCTACACAAAAATGGACTACAAGTCATCAGGAACTGTGTCCTTGAATATGCCCAGGGGCAGATGACCATTTTGTGGGGCCCAGGGCAGCACAATTTTGCGGGGCCCCCCTTTGCCACGGCACATGCGCAGGGCTTTTTGAAGCGTGGGGCCCGGGACGGCCGCCCCGCTCGCCCTGCCCTATATCCGCCCCTGAATACGCCATAGCACAACTGGTTACAGAACTTTGTGGTTTTGTTTTCACCCACAACCATTTCAGATTTAGGGATGATTTACATCTTCAAACCAGAGGCATCGCCATGATGTGGGGAAGCCTGTAACACACTGTCTTGACCAAAGTACGGTCATGCAATCAGGCAAGCTTAGGCCTGGATAAAGTCTGTTGCAACACGTGCATGCAAATAAGGCCTGAAACAAGCATGTGAGAATATGGCTTCCTTTGCTTACGGCAATTGGGCAGAGTGTGATCACAATGAAAAAACACAATGAACTAGATAGGAACATTCCAAAAGATAAGCAGGAATACAAGACGCGACCTGGCAGTCATAAAACCTTTAGCCACAAAGAAGTAAACAATCTACAAAAGTAGCATGTCATATGTAAAAATAGTAATGGATAAGTTGATAAGTAGTGTAGTTTAGGTTAAAGAATAAGAAAGTAACATAGTTCTAAACCAGAAGTTGGCAACCTACAGCATGCGTGTCATAAGTGGCACCCGAGCCCATTTTAAGTGGCACACGAAATCCGTGGTGCCCCCACCCCCGGTGGCCCCAGGAGTCACCCCAGCCCCCCACCTGCCTCCACTGGGTGGCACAGGGCCCCGTGCAGAGCTGCGACAGCCTCCCTCCCCTGTGGGCATGAGGCTCCACCCCACATGCGCACCTCTGCTGCTCGGCCTGCTCCAGCCCCCCCAGCATGCAGGGGAGCTGAGGGAGAAGGAAGCAATGGGGTGGGGGAGTCTGCCCCCGGTGCCTCCAAAAGCCACCCAAGCTCCCTGCCTGCTCCCCTCCAGGTGTCACAGGGACCCTGCACAGAGCCGCAGGATTGAGGTCCCACCCCCACACTGTTGCTCTGCCTGCTCCAGTCCCACCAGCATGTGGAGACCTGCAGGTAGGGGTGGCAGGAACAGGCTGCCCTGCTGCTGGAGGCTGGCTGGGACCGTCCTTGAGCAGCTGCCACTGTGAGAGATGGGCAGGGGGGATCTGAGGTGTTTAGGGCTGGGAGGTTATGAGGCAGTGGACGGGGGGCTGGGTGAGAAGGAAGCAATGGGGTGGGGAGAGTGCGGCTCCAGGGCCGGGCAGCAGTGGGGGTAGCTGAGGGAAGAGGAAAACGTGGGGGGGGTCCTCCTGCCCCAAAGCCGCATTGGCCCCTGAGCACCTGAGTCCCTGGCAGGAAGGTGAGGGTGCCATGGACCAGACCCCCATGGGACCCTGCCCCCAGCAGGGGTGGAAAGTGAATGCACGCTGCTCCTCCCCTCCCCAGAGGAACAGCTGGAGCAGAGCCCAGGGCAGGAGACCAAGTGTGGCACGTGGTAGAGAGCCCTTCTTTCCCCCCCTCAACCCCCGCCCCATGGAGAGCAGTGCAGCCCAGGGCAGGAGCGTTAAATCTTGGCATGCCACTTCGGAAAGGTAGCTGGCCCCTGTTCTAAACAAAGTGTGGTTAATCATAGCCAAAGGCGACCAAGTCAAGCTTAGTATAAATATAGATTTAAGCAAGGCAATCACTAGGAAGGTCTGAGCAGGGTACACCCACATACCTAACTCAGGGCAACCAAAAGCTGAACAGTTCATACCAGCAGATGCATTGTGGTCACCTCCACGTGTGGGGAAAATAGAGGCCACAACTTCCTGTCCGGCATTGTAATGGATTACTGCTTAATGGGTGAACCATATCTGATTTTTAGCTATTGGTTGCAGTGCTTATAGATATTATTAGCATTGATTATTAGGTTTGCAATAAAGGTAAAAGTTGAGTGAATATCCCTAGTGTTTTCTGGCTCCTTTTGGGTCCAATACCTTGAACACATAACACATGGGTACCCGCTTGGCTCCATATTATGCCAACAGCTTTAAAGCTGACTTAGAACAATAATTCCTCAGCTCCTGTCCCCAATGCCTCTCTTCTACTTAGGCTACATTGAAAACACCTTCATCAACTGGACCCATGGGAAGGAGGCTCTGGAAGAATTCCACCAGATTTTGACAATTTCTTCCCCACCTCAATCTCAGCCTGGACTAATCCACAGAGGATATCTGCAAAAAACGAGCTGCAGATATCCAGCGGATACCTGTGGATTTGCAGGAGTCTACATAGAGTGTGTTGTGCATCCATACATATTGCTATGGTTTCACTGCTAGAGTGGAAGTTATTCACTAAGAAACAATGTTCTGATTGCTTCTGAATCTAAATATGTCAGAGATCTCATTGATGAGTAATCATAGGACTATATTTGTTTTAGTTTTGTTTTTAAACAACGTGCATGCTTTCTTCATAACCTATGAAGAAGTACATCAAAAGGATAAATATTATCAATCTTAAATTTTAGACAGCTAAAAGAAGGGAAGACATAATCCCTTCACTAAAGAGTTCACACATATTGCCTTCATAGAAGAATTGAGTAGTTGTACATAGCAGTGCTTCTCAAAGTGGGCTGTGGGCCTACTTTGGGAAAGCTGCTAGTGGGCCCGTGCTGCTTTGTTTACTTAAAGGGACCATAGCCACGAAGCCTTGTGGCTCCCATTGGCTCCAGTTCCCCATTTCCAGCTGGGGAGCTGTGGAGCTACTTTGAGAAACACTGGTGTAAAGAAATGACCACTAAGCCTCTTAAATAATCCTTTCTAGAATCATAGATCAAGGCTTAAATTTTCCATTAAATTCTAGGTGATGACAAACCCACTAGAAAAATATTATACTCCATGCAACACTGCAGGGCTTTCAATAAGGGTACAATTTTTTTTAAATGGGTGCTTTTGAACCTCTCAATGCAGTCCATAATCTTCCTGAAGCTGTGGTATTTACATACATACAAAAGGGGGGAAAAGGCATCATCTCCCTCACATGACATAGGGCTCAACATACTTACTACCACTAATGAAATCTCCTTTGTGTCCATGTGATCCCAGAGGCACATTTACTTTGTTTTTATAACTACGATATAGCACCTATAGGCTCTAATCAAGACCAGGGCTACATTGTTCTAGACACTTTTCTAAGCAGGGGATGTCTCCCACTATCTGAATGGACAAGACAAACAAATGTTGGGAAGGAAAACAGTAGAGAGCAGTAAAGTGATTTGCCCAAGGTCACCCCACCGGCCAGTGGCAGGATTGGGAATGTAACCCAGGCCTCAAGTCCCATTCAGTCCCCTGCCCAGTCGGCCACAAATGACTCTCCAAGGAAGCCAGCTGTGGAAAGGCAATAGGGCAAGGGCAGGGAACCTTTTTTGGGTTGGGGGCTGCTGACCCACAGAAAAATCAGTTGGGGGCCTCACACAAGTGAGAAGAAAAAAAGCCCTCACTGATGTGGCCCCCGACTCAGAAGGAGAAAGACACTCCCCACGTTCCCTTCACACACCAGAGCCTAGGGGAACCTAGGCTAGTCGATTTTGTGTGCTCCAGCCCTGCAGTGGAGCAGCAGGGGAGGAGGAGACGGGGATGGAGCACCAGCGCCGGCTCCCCAATGCTGAAGGAGATCCCCAAGTCACAGGGGCTGGATCCAGGCAAGCCAGAGACTGCATCAGGCTCCTGGGCCTTACATTCCCTACCCCTGCACTCAGTACCTCCCCATCCCCACATCCACTCACAAACCAATATGGAAAACAGGAAGAATCATCAGGTTATGTTTACACTGCTCAGCTTTGCCAACACAGCCTTGTTGCTAAAAGTCAGTGAGTGTGAGTGCTTTTTTAGGCATTTTTGATGACAAAATATTTCTAGCCCCCAAGAGGGCTTTTGCTTTGTCCGCAGCATAGCACTCCCCTGCTGACAAAACAGCATTTACACTTGCACTTGCCATAGCAAAACTTTTGTCATTTGGGGAGGAGTGGGGGTTGGGGGAAATTAAGCATCTGTGAATGACAAAAGTTTTGTAGATCAGTTGTGAGGGCAGACAAAGTCTCCTTAACAAAAAGTTAAAGCCAAACTTGACAGCTAGACTAGATCTTCACAATTTCTTCTAGAAATCATAGCAGTCCATGTTTTTAGTTGTTAATCTTAATCCCTCTATCCTCAAATACACAGCTGTGCACTGTCTTTTACAAAACTTAAATAAAAAGAGGTAAGAGCCATAAGTATCTACTGAAATGCTTTAAAGGTAAAGGTTCTATATCCAACTTTTTCAATAGTTTGCACAAACAATAACTATAATTTTTACGTACTTAGACCCCAGTTTCTTCACTGTAGTAAGATCTCAGTTTTGTTTCTCACATTCTGAGCTCAAATATTATAACCAGAAATAAAAAACTTGAGTTTAAATAACATTCTTATTGCTACCAATTTTTTAAACAACCCTATTTTAAATATTTGAGGAACTATTAGGCCTAAAGGATGCCTAACTCAAAATGTTTATTAGTTTTCCAGTCTGTAAACTTTATACACACATGCTTGCCAAACTGCTATTACTTAGCCTTTACACAAGTCTAATTTGAAATGTGTTCTGTTAAGCCCTAATAAAACCCTTTTTCTAAATGTGCAATGATCCCAGTTCTCTGTAATCCTTAATATTGAAAGAGATTAGATTTTACAGACTGACCTAAAACAGTTGAAACCAGATTACATGTAAAAGACATCCTAAATCCTATTTTCCTACAGCAGCAGAAAAGAACAGACAATTCTGCCTATTAGCAATAACTGCATTTTATTGCCTGAATAAAAACCACTTCTACAAATAATTTTTTTTCAGAATTCAACTCTGTAATTAACAAAGCACTCACTGCTCAGGATAGGTGCTTACGTATGTACCTAAATCCCACGCAAGTAAATAACATTAAGCATATGAGTAAGTGCTTTCTTAATTTGGGGCCCCAGAATTATATTACCAAGCGCTAAGTTTAAAATGTAGCCTTCTACAGTATAAATAAATATTTCTTTTAACTATAGTACCATCTATAGCATTGTCAAGTATAAATAAAGTAATGTTATATCAGTAACTCAGAAGTGCCCGGGTCTTAATCTTCTAGGTTGAATAATTGTAACAGAAGAGAAAAAAATCTTAAAAGTAGACTGAGATCAAATAAATCCCCACTCTTAAAGCAGCTCCCCCCCTAACTTAGGTTACCATGAACTTTTCTTTCTGGCCCACAGGCCTGGATTCTACACAGCCAAAGTCAATGGAAGTTTCATCATTGTTTTGCAATGAGTACACAATGGCTCCTCTGGTTTCAAATGTTTTAGGTCAAATGTTTAGATGTAAAATGGTTCCACAATCTTCTTAGGATAGAAGGGCCATTAATGGTAAAATACCTTCTTAAGTTCAGACTAATGAAAATGTTTCATTTAAAACCACAGGAGAAAATCTCAGAAGTGTTTGGGTCTTAGTCTTACTAGAGTGAATAATTGCAACAGAAGAGAAAAAAATATTAAAAGTAGACTGAGATCAAATACATCCCCACTCTTAAAGCAGCTCCACACTGTAAAGATTCATGTACTCAAGTGGGGAGGTTTCAATTTAAAATATTCAAATATTTCAATGTACATTTTATAAACAGTTAAAATATCCAGACATGTAATTGAAAGAAATTATTTTGTGGTCAAATAACAAAATATTTGGCTCTTTCCCTGTTGTGTGTTTTCTGGACTTTTTGTATTTTTTAATTCTGTGGCAATGCTGATCATTTTAGCTACAAATTACATAATCCCAAATGGCTTTTGACATCTACCCAGTGTCAACAGTCCCAATCATCTCCCTCCTAGCTTCCAAAAATCATTAAGCTTCCTTCCAACAGCCTCTAGAATTCTGTTATACACTCACAACTATCTGTTGGCTATTAAACCAGAATTGTTGGCCCCCATACAAATTGAATTACATAGAAAAAACAATAGGGCTATCATATGGATGCTATGCATTTGGATATTTAATTCAGTGAACCCCCTTTTAACTGAAAAAAAAGCTGCCACAGAATTTCCAATTTGTATGTTTTATAGCAGGTATTCCAGTCTGGAATAACAGGATGCTACACAATGCAGGGACCATGCATTAGAATTTATCAGTTTATCATGAAATATAAAGCTTGAACATGCATCTGACTGAGGTTCTGAGCATGCTTCCCTCTCTTTTCAGTGAGCATCCCCACCTTCCAGGCAGCATTCAGAATCTTGGAAACACTAGGCTTGCAACAGTGCAATAGCAATAGGCAGTAGCTGAGCACTGCTTTACATTGGATCTTTAACGTATGTGTGAGCTTATGTGCAAAGCAATAAAGTATCACAGCTGTGTACTACACTGGGTGTTGTGTGTATGAGAGAGAAAGAGGAAATAGATATAATTTAAATACATCTTAACAAACTGCTCATAAAATATTTTATATAGAACAGTACAAGTACAACTAGTACTGAAAGAAAACTTGTAGCTTGACTTTTATTATCATTATTATATATACATGCCTGATGAGTAATGTCACCTTTCTTAAACTCTTCTGGGCCACCTTAAGAACACCCATGTATTCAAAAAGAAATTCATATACATCTATCAGATTTTTACTTCAGTCTTTCAGTGACATCTAGCGGTCAGATAAAGATATTGTGGGAAATTTAAGTAAGTTACAGCAGTGCCTGCAAGGCAGCGTACAGCTACAAGACATCCTTGTGGATAACAGTACCTTATAATTCAGAACTGTTAGATTAAAAGAATATGAACACTGATGAAACTCCACTTTTGTTTGCAAAGTCTACAGGTCACATTCTGACCTTGATTCCACTTGCGAAAGTCAATGAGACACACGTGTGTAACCAAGGGAAGAATTTGGTCCTCAGAGAGGAAGTGGCTTTTTTTAAGGCTAATTCTATGTTTCTTGGCCCTAGACATCAAAGATTAACAAAAGCACAAAGGAACAACTTGTGTTGTGATTATTATTGAGGGCCTTTGGCTGAACCATATTTCATTTTTAAAGTGCCCTTGCTGATCCTTTGCTTAATGGTAAATTAAGATAGAGGACCAGATCTACCTTTTACTTTTCAATAGAGCTGAACATTAAAAATGCAGATGGACATACTGAATAAACCATTTGCTTAAAACTTCTTTTCCCTGCATACCCCATGTCCCATGCAATATTTCCACAAAATACGCTGAGCCAAACTGATCCTCCTGCACACAAAAAAAGAAGTCAAGGAAAGCTGATGAGCCACCCAGAAGAGTGGGAGAGCAACACACAGCTACTGCCCCATGGAAACGCATGTAGATAAACATCTCCAGGAAACAGTTGCAAGAAGCACACCATGAGCAAATAAGCTGTATACACCAGTTGTGTAACACCACACATATCCATTACTCTTGTAAGCAGAGGGGGTATTAATGGAATGTCAGATACTATAGTTATGAGCTCTGGAGTAACCAGGCAAGAAGCTAGTATGACTCTTGGAAACGTGGCAGGTATTACAAAAGAGATTGGGCAGAGATACAAAACACTCTATGTGTTCACCAGTGAAAAATGCCACAAAGTAAAGCAATTAAAGAGACCAGGCAATAATTCCTATTCTGAAAGCAGCAAATTGGTCCAGTGTTCCCCCAAACCGCTTTGTTTAGCTTGAATTGTAAGACCACAACAAGAATACATAAAGGGCTCCCTCAGTAAGTGATTAAACAACTACTGTTGGTGCAATCTACCCATTGTGCAGATGCTCAGTTGAGTTAATCCAGCTATCCTCAACACAGTGATATTTGTTAACATACAGTACCTCCCTGCCATAACTTTATTGACTCTGGTGAGGATCCATATGGCTGGGAAGAAGAAATAAAATAGGTTGCCTTCCACCAGAGGGCTACAAAAGTCTCTCTTCCAAGTGGTCTCCTTTAAATTGCTTACCCAGTCATGCTGAGACCTGGCTGAATGTTGACAAGTAGCACATTGTTAAAGCAACAGCTGAACAGATTGATAAGCAAACCTAGCTGAGTTTGTATATAAATAAAAACACTTAAATTCCGCATTACTAAAAATCTAGATTGCCTTTGTAAATTTTATTCATATGCTTACAGATAATGTTTGGGATGGAGGAGATGATGTAAAAGTAATTGAACCTCCTTTGATGTATTGCTAAAGTGCTATGTTATCCAAACCTATTCTTTGTGCATCCTCTCCACTCCCTCCCCTCCCCTCCAAAAAGGATCATATAAAGCTGTGGCGTGAAATTCATGAGCTGTATGGATGCAGAAAATATATTATTAAATGAAGAAAGGAACAGCACAGTTAGGATGTAAAACAAAATCAACAAGAGAGACCTTGCAAAATCTTTTTTCAGCAGCATTCTTGCCAAACTATAGCACCTATGTAGAAAAGATTAGCTGATTAATCCAGGAGTATTGCAGATACAGAGGCAGGAACACAGGTTGGTGGAGTGGCGGGGCGCTCCCCAGAGTGGGGCCAGAGGGCACTAGCTGCCAGCCCTGCCCCAAGAATCATAGAATAGTCAACAAACCGCTAAGAATTCATCCAGTTAGTCGACTATTCTATTACCTGCTATCTAACATCCCTAATATATATACTATATATATATAGTATGTGTGCATGCGTGTGTGTGTGTGTATATCTATCTATATATATATCACATTTTTATTAGTCTCTAAGGTGCCACAGAACTACTCATTGTTTTTAAAGTTACAGACTAACACGACTTCCCCTCTGAGACTTCCCACATTGTATGTGAATCCATGCTCATTCAGGAAATATGTCAGATCAACAGACAAGAACAAAAACCTTTATTTACAGAACATGAGGGAGTGAGATAAACAATGCAACAATATCTGTTCCTTCCCTTCAAACTCCTTCATGCTTAAAGGGAACCCAGGAGTAAAAAAGTGCTAGTTTATTCTTTGGCATCTTTGCTAACAAGACTGCCCATTAGAGGACTCAGAAATCAAAATTACTGACACAATTGGTACCACTAAAAATTGGCATATGATTAACAAAAAAATGTTTTTTTCCAAGGTCCCTAAGAGAAAACATGTTTTATGGGTTATTTTTTTATTACCATCTGCTCTGTTGCCAACCAGTTTGGGCTTGGAAAGTTAACTGGGGATAAAGTGATGGCAGAGGTAACTGAGGTAAGCATGTGTGTGGCCTTAAATGTATTCCAAAGGCTTGCTTTTAGAGATGAGGTTTCTTGACTGTGCCAGGTCCATTGTAGGGACTGTGTGCCCATAATTTGCTCTCCTCAAGGAGCACATGAGTACATAAACTGCAAAGATACTACTTCATTGTTATGCAGGCACTTGTTACACACTAGTAAACCATGGAGACAGGTTTATGAATGCCACTGTTGAGTTGTAGTGGAGAAGTTCACAATTCCAGAGTTTTTCTACCACTTGGGAATCTATACTCATGGTCAGAAGCAAGCCATGTCCCGCAAATGGATTTATGAGAGCAAGGAAACTGTGGATCCTTACCCTCAGCCAGAAAGTGCAGCTACCGTTAGTCACACCCAGAAAACAGAAGTCAGGGATGTTTTGTGTTCTCACATTATGGATTTGCATGGCCCAATGAGAAAGGAGGAATAGTAGCTGTAGGAACATGCCTATGAGGAAGAAGTGGCTCATTTTTGTTGTGGGCTTGATTGCCACACTGTGTAAGTCTGAATGAAATGGTGATTAATGATTTGGTTGGGCCAGGGGATGCAGTATGGGTGCATAGACAGACTTTAATTAAGTGTGAAATCTACCAGCTAAACAGAGGTATACTGTTGGCTTAGTAATGATTAATCACTTCTAGACATATTTTTAGCTTTACCATCTCAGTCATTCTATGAGGTGATGCAGTAATAGCAATAGACTTTCTTGAAAGCACTTTATTTGTAAACATGTCTTAAATAGTAATGAACTCACCTGGTGTTGGGCATGCCAGCTACCATTACAAAACCATACACACACACAGGGTAGGAAATAGTCAATACACAGCAAGCCCCATACCACTCTCTGCTCCCCTAATGCCATATTGTTTTTTCCCTTCTTTACATGTTCATACACACACACACGCACAGACACGCACAAAGGTAGGAAATCGTTATTACACAGCAATCCCCATCACATTCTGTGCCCCCCCCCAACACTTTTGCCTTCTTTACATTTACACACACACATACACACTTGGTTTGGGGGGCAAGTGGGGAATGTTGCCACCAGAGAGGTGTTGAAAAAATAGTCTGTATGGAATTTATTTGCCCAGCCAGACACTCATTAGTTCTGAATGCACGGGCTGTCCTGACATGAAGTTGTTCAGGCTGCTGCTAGACTGAGGGTATATTGCTGGGTGATCATGCCAGAGTCTTAGGGAAGTAGCAGGGGGATTATGGACAAGAGTTGCTGAAACAGTTCTCTGCTGAGCTCCGTCCTTCATCCTTAGCTGTCCTCCACGCTTAACTACTTCGCAAGTTCCTGCTCCCTCTCTGAAACCCTTTCCTGGGTGGCAAGACTCAGCCTTTCCTCCTGCCCCTCAGCATGCCGTTATTTCTCCAGTACTATGCCTGCTGGTCTGCCCTCAAAAGCATCAACCATAATGTCATCATGAAAATATTTCTTTCCTAAACAGTCTGTGAAGGTACCTTGGGCCAGGGAAGGAGTTCCTAAAAAAGAGAAGGCAGCATGGGCTGAGGGTCCTGAACTAGGATAGGAAACAGAGGGTTATTCTGTAAACTTGCTCAGTGGACGAGCCCAGAATTCATTATTGTGGAATCCCAAGGGCATAAAATGAAACATTTCTAAGATGAATTATTATATTGTCTCTGTATACAACCTTGTTAATCCCAGTTGCAGAGCTAGCATTTAAAATTTTAAGTTTATTTCATTAAAAAAATTCATAACTGCCATACTGGGGGGAAGAGTTGTAGTTCCCTTGCTGCAAAAGGCTTTTTCCTGTCATTTCAGGCTTTGCACATTCTGGAAGACAAAACTGTTCTGCATCTGCCAACAGGACACCACAAGACATTATTCTAGCTGAAGGAAATCTGCCATGGCTGCATCTGAAGTATTCAAATGTACAGTGACCAAACAGCATGCATGTGGGTGGAATGGACTAGACAGCATATTGCCCAGGCCCCCCTACAATGAGACTAACTACCTTGGGTTACTGCTTCAGGAAAAGTTTGCAACTATCAGCAGCCAGGATTGGGTCAGAATCCAAAGGGAATAACATGATGCTACTTTAGCTCAAACATGGCTTTACCTGCTAATGCTGCATGCAACACTTGCTACAATGTGCACTTCCCCAATCTGCACAATTTGGGGAAAGACAGATTCCCCACTCGTACATTGGAGAACTGATTGTGACTTGTAGACTGCACAAATGACCTCTCACTGAAATGGATTAGATTTGGAAATAAAACACTGTGGCTGTGTCTACACTGGCACCCTTTTTCGGAAAAGGGATGCTAATGAGACACAGCGCAATTCAAATCATGGGGATTTAAATATCCCCAGCGGTATTTATGAACATAACTGCGCTTTTTTCCGGCTCGGGGTTTTGCGGAGAAAGCGCCAGTCAAACAGCGATCTTGCGGAAAATAAACCCTTTTCATAAGATCTCTTATTCCTACTTGAAAGAATAAGAGATCTTGCGGAAAAGGGTTTATTTTCGCAAGATCGCGTCTAGACTGGCGCTTTTCTCGGCAAAACCCCGAGCCGGAAAAAGCCATATTCATGCAAATACCGCGGGGATATTTAAATCCCCCACGGATTTGCAATTGCGCTGTGTCTCATTAGCATCCCTTTTCCGAAAAAGGATGCCAGTGTAGACACAGCCTGTCTGTCTCATCCCCTAGGGTTACCTGTCCTCCTAATCTCACACAATTTTTTTACAGAAGGCTCCATAAATCCAGGAGGAGCAATTACAGAGAAGCAGATTTCTTATTACTGAAAGGGAAACATAAACAATCCTCACAAACATCTATGACTTGACAGGTGAAATAACTATCATAGCTGTTTATGAATGTTTCAAATTCTAAGTCACCATTCCAAGTTATGGTACTGAGTGGCAGAAGAGAGGAGAAAGAGGAGTAGAATCCTATATCCTTTCATACAATCCACCATTAGAGGCTAAATGCTGGTAGCCAGGGCTCACCATTTTTACATTGCTGCTGAAAGCAGAAATCTCTCCCATTACTGTAATAAACTCTAATTTTGAGTCACACACTTACTAGACGCTGAAGTAGCTTCTGACTCTCCGAATTTTCTGCAGTCTCAGCTGTGGGATGTTTCTTATGGACAGGCCTGCGGACAGAGGGAACACAAGGAGCAGTTGCCCTGGGAGCTGGCAATTCAAAAGGGCCCAGGACTCCCGGCCGCTTCTGACACTACCTCAGCAGTGGCTGAAGCCCCAGTCACTGCCAGAGTGCTGTGTGGTGCACTTTGGCCAGCTCTGAGGGCTGCTGGGGTGGGGCGAGGCAGGGGACAGTGCACTCTCTGAGGCATAGCCTCACCTCTGGCACCTGAGGCCTCGCCCCATCTGGGAGCACAAAGCCAAGCCCTCTCCCATCTTGCATAGGGGCCCAGCAATTCTGTCGGCCCTCCTGCTTATGGGGGAGGCAGGAAGAGTGGAACAAGTCTGGGGGAAGAAAAAAATCGAAGAGCTCTTCCAAATAGGAACTGAAAATATGCTGTTGATCCTGATCCACAGACAGCTCTGGCATTAGTTTTATTAAAAAATAAAATAAAATAAAATAAAATAAAATAAAATAAAATAAAGCATTCACTGCCATTGGTTCCCTTCAGTCCCTATGCTGGATTCAGGGGCCAGCAGGGCACCATTCTGGCTGAGCAGGTTGTCATGAAGCACAACTGGCCTGGCCAATGTCATCATATAATGGGACTGTTGTTGGAGAGCTGCCCAAGGTGCTGTTCATGTCCCAGGAATTCCAGTGTTTTCTCCTCAGTCTCTTAGTTCTTTCCCTGCACTGATCACCTGTTCAGAAATTCTGCAGCTTTTTAGCTATCTGCTAATGTGTGTGGTCACTCCTGGTGTTTTTACTGAAGTGTACACTTTTATTGGCCTTCCACTCCAGATTCACCAACATTTGGCTGTGCTCCTATGACCATGAAACAATTCCCTATGCAGAAGGTTCTACCAATTCGCTCTCCATTGTGAACTCAGGTTCCCTGATCTTGTGCTTGCAAGCCGGTGATCAAAAGAGAATGGATTAATACTGACCTGAGCTGCTGCTGTTTGCCACGGAGAGGGCTGTGTTCAGTTTTTAATACAGTGGTGTGCCAACTGGTGAAATAGAAAGGACCAAGGATGTTATCCTGTGGAATTGGAAGGAGACTTCTGGCAGACTCTTGGGTATGAGTCAAGCAAGGCTGCAGCTATACTGCAAAGCAACAGGGCTTGAACCTAGGTTCCTGATTTGACTTGTGCTTGGACCCTCCAGCCTTGCAGGGTTCTAGAACTGAGTCCTGGGTTAGTGCAACTGTAGCATAGACATAGGTTTGAACCAAAGCTCAGAAACAGGTTTATGTTGCAGTGTGAACATATCCTCAGAGCTATTTTACCTGATGAAACTTCCTCTCTCCACTCTGATCCAGAAAGCACATGGCTCTGAAGGAGCTCTCCTCTCCTTTATACTTTCTCCCTGAAGGCCCAGCTTAGCAGGAGCTAAACCAGACAGGATGATTGATGATCTAAGAATATGAACAACTGTAAATTGGTAGCAATTCATAATCATAGCATATTTCCGATAGTACTGGCAATTTTTTTTCTGGAATCTCAGAAAAGCATTCAAACTAGAAAAAAGCTTCATTAGAACCTTCAAGATCATAGTAAAAAATCAAAGAAAATGTGAAATATTTAATCACAGGATTGATTTTTTTAAACCCATGTTTAGTTTCTTTTGCCCCTTGATTCATATTAATCAGAGTCTTCTTCAGCAAGTGTATCACGGGCCTTCAACTTGGTGCAACCACAGAATAGGCGAGGCACGGTAACCTTGGGAAGTCAGTGGAGCAATGTCAGTTTACAACAGACAAGGATCTGCTCTTTTAATCTGTTTCATCTGTTTCAAGCTCTGTAAGGATTCAGGTTTCACCACAGAAACCTGCATTTATTTTGATATGAACAGGAGAAGCTCAAATTAATCACATTTCAGAGGTAGCTGTGTTAGTCTGTTTCAGAAAAAAAAACCAAGGAGTCCAGTGGTACTTTGAAGACTAAAAATTTTATTATGGTATAAGCTTAAGCTTTCGTGAGTAGAAAAGATATATTGTGGCCAAATCCTGGGTACATGTGAATCCATAGCGCAAATATGTGCTCTACAACATGGTTCCATGACTGTAGGACCATATGATCTTTAGAAAGGTAAGGCTGGTGTCAATATAGTCCCATTCTTCTTTAGTAAGAAACAGTTTTATCCACCTCCCTCCAAGTTTGGGTGACATCATCAGGCAAACACTGGACATACTCAATATTTCCCTGACTCTTCAGATAACAGAGCCAGGTAGAGACTAATTGGGTACTTGGGTACTTGGCTTGTTCCAAGCCAAGCGAATCCTGTCAGGAACAGAGTGAGAATTCCCTCCCCCTCAAAACTCATGATGATTAGTGAGGAGGGGAACTGTCACCCTGTAACCCTCCACACCAGCCTTCTGTCTCTCACTCATTCTTCAAACTCATTCTTCAAACTAACTCCATTCCTGCCCCATCCCACTCCCATTCTCTATACGTTACTTCTCTTTAAATCTTGTTGGAAGTGTTGGCATCACACATTTAATTGATGTAATATGAGCTACTGGAATGTTCATCTGCAGTCTGGTTGGAGCTCAGTCAACACATGAATGGCAAAGCACCTATGTAAAGCCATAGTGCTGCAGGAAGTGCTATTTGTGATTCAGAAGGAAAAGTTCCTCCTCAGTTGTACAGATCTCTGAGGCTTGACTCAGGATAACAAGATGTTAAAACACCTTGGGTTACACAATCCCAGATGCAGGACAGCAGGTTCTGGGGGAAGGCTGAAGATCATTTTTAAAAGCAAGTATCTATGAACATGCCTTTCTCTGCATGATGCTATAAATCTGGGCAATGCAGGAGCTTCTTTTTGTTTCTACTGTACAGCCAGTCAGTTTTCTACAGAGCTGTCCTCTGAAACTTCTTACAGCAGAGGTAGGTCAGAAGGCAACAGAAATCTTGGGCTAAATAGAACATAGCTGACCCTTTTAGTAACTGATTTCAATAACACAGATTGGTATGAAGGGTGAGCCATCTTTGGTGCTTCTATCCAGTAAGATTAAAATATTGTATAAAGGAATTCACTTTACCCAAAACTGCACTGCAGCTTCCTCCTAGTTAAAGTATGGCAGCTAATTAACACACAGCCAAAGCATATCACCATTTAGTACTATAAGTGAAGATAATGTTATCTATTTAAATCTTGAGCAATATAGTATAGTAGATAACTACTCTTTCTGAAACATGGCCAGAAAATTGAAGCAATTGAAAACTCAGTAGTATTGAAAGAAAATAGCAAATGAAACACTACAATGAATATGGAACACTAGAAAGGTAGGGTAACAATTAAAACATACACCATCCTAGCTTCAGGAATCATGTCTGTATTTTAAAAGAAGAAATTCTTATATTTTCCTATCAAATTCAGTGAAATGACACTTCAAAATAGTAATACAGGCTCAGAAAAGCAAAGTACAAGAAAAGAAAATTAATAATTCAATAGGCCAAATTTTGCGACAAGTTACAGTCTAAGTAGAGAGCAAATTCACCAGATTTAATGGAAGTACTCCAGTGTAACTCAAAGCAGAATTTAGATCTCAGCAAGGAGGGCTGGGTTTCTCCCTCACCCCACATGCAGAGATTTAGAATTAGTGAAACATACTGCAGTGCACAGGGCCAGTACATGATTTATGCATTGCTTAATCAAAATAGTGGTTGATAAATGGTACAGTCCTTGTACTGGCTCTCTGAATAGAGGTGAATTCCACTCAGTTTGCATACAGTTCCAACCACAGTTTTGCTAGGGAAAGAGCTTTAGAACTTGCTTCATTATGAATGACTATTTTGAAAACCCAGGAGTGAAATCCTGGTCCCAGTGAAGTCACTGGCAATGTTCCCACTGACTTCATTGGGGCCAGGAAATCACTCCATGTGCTCATGCTGTCAATGGGAGATTTAGAGTTGATCTGTGACCTGTTCTGTGATGGGTCCCATAAAAGGAAGTATTTATAATATGAATTGTGACATTGAAATGCATCACAGTGTTAATTCACAACATTTAAAACCTTGTTTCTGAATTTTTGGGGAGTTCTCTAAACCAAAACTTCAATCCTATTCAACTTTGCTTATCATTAACATATGCAGGGCAGTTGAAGTATGTGCCACCTGCACTCTGTTCATGGAACAGATTTACAAACATAGTCATTATCCAGTGTTAATAAACACGTGATAAGACTTCTGTTGCAATGCATAAAAACAAAGGATTACAATTAATGTTGCAGTGTGAACTTTAGCTATAGATTTCTTGGCTGCTGTAAAGTCTGTTACATTATAGCTTTCTAAATTCATAACCACATTTATTCATATTGTATGGAATATATTATTCAACATTTTCCTCAATTTTGTATGCCACCCAGGAAAAATCATGGGAATATCCCTCAAATATGGGATATTATAGATCCCAACTGAGCACATACTTTCACATGTGAGTAGCCCCATTAAAGCCATGGCTTCAATTATGTAAAGCTAATCATGTCATTAAACAATTGCCAGATCAGGACCTAGTTTAGGTTCTCAGTATAGTCCTTTAAATTTATTGGAAAAATACAAGAGGTTCAAAGGGAGTAATTAATCATTTCAGTGGGGGGATTGTGTGGGAGGTCTGAGCAGTGGTTTCCTGCAGCTGATTAAAAATACAAAAATTATTCTTTGCATATGAAATAAACATGGCAGTCCTCCACAGAAAACATACCTTCCACAGAAGAGATAGTTTAGTGTCCTGGCTAATAGCCCTGCTCCTCTGTGAAAAAGAAGAAATATTGTCTTCTCCACTATATTTCTCATTTTTATACACTTTCATAGAGAATTAATTGCCAGTCTACACAGATAGTTATCAGTATGTGGGAAAGCAGCACAAATGGGAATCACAGATCTTGCATGAAGGTCAGACGTGAGCTTAGAGATTCACCCATATTCCAGCAGAGAAGCCTAGTGAAAGTCTAGAAGCTTTAAGGCCTTGGAGAAGTATTGTAGGCTTTGGAGACCAGGACACCATCGACGACTTCAGAGCAATAAAGAAAGAGTCACAAATGACATAGAATGCCCTTCAAATAAGCATAAGTTATGCAGGACTTTGGAAACTATTTAACAGAAAACTGCTTTCCACCACAGTTGTGCTGCTGTGAAACAAGTGGTTGAGTGGCCATTTTTTTTAAATTAAGCATTGATTGTTTATGAAGTAGGCCTTGAATTGGGTGCAGGTTAGTCTGATTTTCCAATAAAAGTTATAATAGTGCTTTTGCTGAAGATATTTTATCTGAAAAGATGTATGTCTCCATTCTCCTCAAAGCAGTAGTTTGAAATTTTATAAGGCAAAGAAATTCTTGCAATATTTAATTTAAACTGAATTTTATGTGAGAAAAAACGTACTTACAAACTAACTGTGATTGGCAAATAATTCAGCAATATTAACTAGTGAGGGACCACGCTTTTCGATGGAAGATTCCCAATTAGAGCTGGAAACATTTTTCTGCCTTTTTGGGGTAAAGGTAATGATTTGGTGATGTTGAAAATATATGTATTCATGTCTGGTTTGCCAAACTGTTTTTTAAAAGTCAGAAATGTTTAAACATTTTTCAGGCCAAAATATTTCACTTGTTTGGTTTGAAAGAACTTTTCCTTCAATATATAATTCGAAAGAAATTTCTAACCAATGAAAAGATAAAAAATGATCTAAATCAAAACTAAATGTTTATTAATGCCAATTTTGGGACAGTCCAATAACATTCCACCGCTGCTTTCCCATTTTTTTCAGAATTGCCCGCAAATTAACAAAAAAATTCACTGTGTAAGCTCCTTCCATTAATATCCATGGACTTGCGTCAGTGGCGGCCCGTCAATACAGGAGAACTAGGCAGTCGCCTAGGGCGCCAAGATAAACGGCCGTTGAGGGCTTTGGAGGTTGCGTGCTGATCACACATTTTGCCTAGGGCGCCAGTTGCCGGCAGCTCATCTAGGGCCGCTCCTGACTTGCGTTAGAACCCTACATCCATGACGGTAATTAGCTCCTATACTCCATTGCATGCCACAGAATAGAGCTTGCTGGAACATCAGAAAGAGTTTGTGAACTGGAACCTGGGGACTGGCCAGAGGGTCTATATATAACATGAAACCATTGAGACAAACCTTGCATGAGAAGGAGCATCTGCCATTCTGATACCATGTTCTTATACCTTATAGTGAGAACCTCTAGCTGGACACCATTACTGTACAAGTGGGCACCAGAGTTCCAGATTCCAGACACTACTGGAATGCAATAGTGTTTCAAAGAAAAGTGTTTTAGCACACTGGCTACGTCTAGACTACAAGCCTCTTTCGAAAGAGAGCTTCTAGACTACAAGCAGATTTTTCAAAAAAGCGAGCCACTTTTTCAAAAGAGAGTCTAGACACTGTCTTTCGAAAAAAGCACAGTTTGCATTCAATAGCACTTTTTTTTTGAAAGAGTACTTTTGAAAAAAAGCGTTATTCCTCGTAAAATGAGGTTTACTGTGGTCGAAAAAACTACTGCGTTCTTTCAATTTACTTTCAAAAGAACGTGGCTGTAGTCTAGTTGCAGGTGACTTTTTTCGAAAAAAGGCTACTTTTTTGGAAAAAAACCTGTAGTCTAGACACACCCATCTTTTAACCAACGTTTTAAAAAAGGTATGGAATGCCCTGTAACCTTCAGCCTTCAGAGTCTCTACCATTCCTATGAACTCCAATGGTGATCCATATTTCTTAGCAGGAGATCCTGTCTGATGAAGCACCAGCAAGACAATACACTCAGAGGAAAAGGAGATCATCCACATTTATAGTGATAATCTGCTTCTTCTTCCTGGCCCCTTCTTTTGGAGGCAGTATGAAGGTGTCTGCTCCCTAGAAGTAATGCCTACAGGTAGGACAAAAAAGTGACAGACATTTCTGTCTTAGTTACCCCTGTTGACAGCCATCCCTGCCCTTCAGGATCTGTCCTCTTCTGTGACTTATCCCTCAGCTAGGTGTGGAGAATTGTCATATGAAGTCTTCCTAAACCTGGGTATCTGGTAGCATGGAAAAGCTTTTTGCTTCCATTACCATCGGGGGGTTTGTTAGGGACCCCAGGTCCACTTCCTCCCCTGGGTTCCAAGCCCAGGCTGAAAGAAAGGTGGCTAAGTCCTGCACTCCAGAGTGCTATATAGCTGTGTTCCTAAACCATTTTCTGCCAGCATCCCCACACAAAAGGGAACAGCAAAAACATGTAAACAAAATAAGTTGAAGAATGTGTCCAGTTCTGGGTCTCCCACCTCAGAAAGAATGTGGACGCATTCGAGAGGGGTCCAGCGGAGGGCAACCAAAATTATTAGGGGGCAGGAACACAAGACCTATAAGGAGAGGTTGAGGGATTTGGGTTTATCTAGTCTGCGGAGTGAGGCGGGATTTGATAGCAGCCTTCAAATTCCTGAAGGGAGGTTCCAAAGAGGATGGAGAGATACTGTTCTCTGTAGTGACAGATGGTAGAACAAGGACCACTGATCTCAAGTTACAGTGGGGGAGGTCTAGGTTGGATATTAGGAAAAACTATTTCACTAGGAGGGTGGTGAAGCACTGAAATTGGTTACCTAGGGATGTGGTAGAATATCCATCCCTAGAAGTTTTTAAGTCCTGGCTTGACAAAGCCTTGGCTGGGATGATTTAGTTGGGGTTCGTCCTGCTTTGGGCAGAGGATTAGACTCAATGACCTCCTGAGGTATCTTCCAGCCCTAGGATTCTATGATTCTAATGCCCAGAATCCTTTTCTCCCAGCTAGTCAGTCAGAGAATCAACATTGAGAGGCAGCTAGGCCTTCCATAGTGCTCCTTTTGCAGTGCTTCAAAGCATAGGCCTACTTACCTCCCTTGACTATCTGCAGTTGAGCTTGTCAGTACTCTCCTTTGTGTTCCTTCTCCTTCCTGTGCAGACTTTGTAGGTGCAGTAAGGCAAGGACATCTGAGCTCAGAGTACCTCTTTAAGCCCTTCCTTTTCAGTGTTGAGTTTATACACAGGCAGAGACATTGGCATTGGTAAATATTTGTAAAGTGCTATAAGATTAATGTTGAAGCATAAGAAGTATAGATAACCATTCGTCTCTTGGTACTATAAAGGATGGCCAAATAAATTTTGTAATGGGAGAATGCGGATTCAGGTTGATTGACTTTTACTGTGTATTTTCCCAACATCTAGGACAACTGGACTCCAGTGTTGTCTGGGACCTCAACACCCCATCATATTTCAGAATAATGAAGAGACGCTGAACTACAGATAGGCATTTCTTAAAACTGATTTGAAAATTCATGATATACACTACTAGATGTTTAATGATGGAAGTACTGCAGCTTTCCTTTAAAATAGCTACTGTCAAATTTTCTAATCTGGAGGTACCTTTCCTAATTTATTTGCAAATAAATTCAGTACTTTAAAAAAACTATACATGAAAAACAAATAGTATGGTGGGTAACAAAATACCATTTCATTCCCCAAGTTAGTGTACTAATATTAGAAATATGGCTCAAGTGCCCACATATATCTTGCTTTGTGAACAGGTTCACTATGGGCTTGTCTACACTACAGAAAAGACTGAAGCTGCCACAGTCGATCTTCTGGGATTCAGATTAGCAGGTCTAGTGAATACATGCTAATTTGAGCTGAGAGGATGCCCCTCCCAGCACCAATGGTCCTGCTCCTCACAAGGAGTAATGGGAGTCAATGGGAGCATGTGCTCCCATTGACCTCCCACTGCGTGGACAGTGCCAAAACATGATTAAGATACTATGACTCCAGCTACATAATTAACATAGCTGGAGTTGCATAACTTAAGTCAACTTTCCTCTTTAGTGTTGATCAGGCCTATGATTTAAGTCTCAATACAAGGTTAGAGCAGTCTCAAAAGTTTTTGCTGGTTGTTCTCCAGGTGTATTGCTTTCTCTTCCAATTTTTCTTCTTCCTCTGTATTGTCATCTTTTCTTCTTCTCCGCCAAACCTCCACAATCCCTACCCACAAGCTCTTATTTGCTCTTTCCCTAGATTTTTCTTGTGTTGCCCTGAGGCTGCTCAGGATTCTCACTGTCTCTCTGACACTATCTGTCATGCTTCTTGGTATTGCTGACTCTTCTTGCCAAGTGTTTTGTATCTTCTTCTACCCTGTGATCCTTTGAAACACAAAGGCAGGAGGGAGAGAGAGCCAGAATCTTAATCAACCTGAATCTGCATTCCCCCATAAAAAAAAAGTTTGCCAGCACTACATAGTAACAAGAAAGGGATGGCTATCTCTACTTCTTATGTTTCTATATGAATCTGTTAGCAGTTTGCAAATATTTACCAATGCCATAGATCCTCTCTCTTAATACATTAATAGTTTCCCCTTAGAACATATTTGGAAACAGCTGTCATGAACACAAGATAACTCCTAGGGTATGTCTACACTAGCCCCCTAGTTCGAACTAGGGAGGCTAATGTAGGCATTCGAAGTTGCAAATGAAGCCCGGGATTTAAATATCCTGGGCTTTATTTGCATATTCCCGTCCGGGCGCCATTTTTAAATCCCCCTAGTCTGAATTAACTGCTCGCATGCTACACACGGCAGTCAAACGTTAACTCAAACTAAGTCCTTAGTTCGAGTTAACTGTTACACCTCATTCCACTAAGGACTTAGTTCGAGTTAACGTTTGACTGCCGCGTGTAGCGGCGGGCAGTTAGTTCAGACTAGGGGGATTTAAAAATGGCGCCTGGACGGGAAGATGCAAATAAAGCCCGGGATATTTAAATCCCGGGCTTCATTTGCAACTTTGAATGCCTACATTAGTCTCTCTAGTTCGAACTAGGGGGCTAGTGTAGACATACCCCTACTCATTTAGGTGAGCTCAGCAATAGATCCAAAGTCAGTCAGTGCAGATCTTGTAGGAAGTGTACACATGTTCTTTTGAATACTACTAAGTTTTCAGTGTAATGGAATCACCCATGACAGATAATGGATTTCAACTCTTTAATGAGATCTCTGGAAAAATACAGTGGAGTTTCATAGGATAGTTGCACATCCCTTCTCTGATCAGCATAGAGTGAAACCATCACAAAGTCTGAGAAATTTACCCAAGATGTTCTTGTATTTAATTACCTGATTATCTTGCATATCTGTGACGACTCAGGCACAGAGACCATCTCCTCTTATTCCTGTGATTGGGCAACAGCCTTGAAGCACCTGTTAAGACTGATTTAAGTTCTTTCTTCTGGACAAAGTCTCTCTTTCACCTTCTCCTACACAGAAAAACAAAACAGAGCCCTCACATAGATGCAGGCCCTTTCAGACAGACAAAGGAAAAAAATGCCAAAGGAAACAAGAGTTTTATAAGGACATACATATCACCGTTATTTCCTTGGCAGTGCAACTTCAGAATCTAACTTGCCATGCCAGAGATCAACCTTCTGGCATTCAATTTAACAGTTAAAAACCCGCTAAATCAAACACTGAGGGCAGCTCTGGCTGGCCTCTGTACTCCTGACAGTCGCAAGGAGTAAGGGAAGCTGATGGGAGCGTTTGTTCCCATTGGCCTCCCTCTGTGAAGACAGCGCCAAGCCTGGCTTAAGGTAAGTTGACTCCAGCTATGTATTTTATGCAGCTTGAGTTGCGTACCTTAACCGGACCTTCTAGATCTAGTGTAAACCTGGCCTAAGAGAATTAGATGTAGGTTATTCAATAAGTATAAAGTTAAAATTAATCAGTTTCAGGTCTGGGATGTGAGCAATCTAGTTTAGTAGCTGGAGCCAGAATGAAAAGAGTTTCACTGGCACGCGGCAGAAGCTCAGCTCCACCCCTCCTCCCTTGCACAGCAGGGAGCCCGTGCTGCTGCTGGATCCCTCCCTCTTCCCGGGCAGCAAGTTTTCTGTGGTGGGAAGAGGCAGCTGGGGCTGAGGCTCCGCAGCGGCGCGAACCCCCCACAAGCAGCTTCAGCAGCCACAGCCACCACTGGGGCCTCAGAAGTGCTTCTGGCTAGTGCTCTTGCTGGCCCACCACCCTTCATTCTGGCCTGGGTCACATGGTGGGGGTAGTGGCAACAGCCCAGGCCCAGCCGGAGCGGGCAGCAATGCTAGCTCGGGGAGGTCCAGCTCATGTCGCCTCCCGAGTCAGCACGGCGGGAGGGGCTGCATCACATTGTGGGTGTCTCAGCTACCTCTGGGGGGAGGGGGAGCTATGGTCCCTGAGCCCTCTCCTCATAGTGACCATGCCCCGAGCCTGACCTGAGCTTGCCTCCCCACCTGCCGCCAGACCTGGGGCCTGGGTGTCATCTGCAGGCAGCTGCTGCCCAGCTAGGGTCACAGCACCACTGGGCTGAGCAGGGCCCAGGCCACATAGCCCTGTCTCATACCTCGCCTCACCTGCACAGTCCCGCCCCAGGAGCTAAACCCCTTCCTCACACTCCCACCCCTGTCCAGACCCATGCAGCAGGTGTGAAAGTGGCACTGGTGCCTCTTCCTCACTGTGCACCCTTCGCAAGGGGGCTGCTTTCTGGTGGGGGGTTCAGAAAAATGCGGGACAGCATAGAAAAATGTGGGGCAGCACTCCCAAAACCTCGGAGTGTCAGGCTGGACACCTCAGTAGGTGCTATGAGAAGCACCAGCCCCTGAAGGAGTCCCAGCTCGAGCTCCATCTTTCCTCCATCTCTCTAAGTTCCACCTTCTTCTGCACACATGCAATGTTTCTTGGCACCTGAGATCTCTGAACAGTTTTCTATGATTTCTCTCAGACCATGTGACTGTGGCAACGGCTCCTCTGGGGCCAGCCCAGAACCTCATGGCCGCTGCACTTGCTGCAAGGGGGCACAAAGCCAGGTAAGTGTCCTTCCTCATGCCAAGACCCCCGCACTCCAATTCCCTCACTCACTCCCCTCCCCCGCCAAGATCTTGCACCCCCAGCTTGCTCTGACACCCTGCTTTGCTCCTGCTTCCTCCACCTGGCTAGAAACCCTACTCCCAGCCTGCTTCTGCACCCTACCTCTCACCCAGACCTCGCAACCTCTTCCCTTTCTGCACTTCACCTCCCACCCAGATCCTGCACTTCATCCCTATCCCACTCAATGGCAGCCCTGTCACACTCACCGAACCCCTCATTTTTGTCCCCACCCAAGAGTCTCAGGGGGTCCATATAATCCACTAACTCCAGCCCCCCAGAAAAGTAAATCTGGCGTATGGGAAACCCTGAACCTCAGTCCTCCCTGTCCCTTGCCCCACGAGGCTGGAACACCAGAGGAGCGAGGTGTTTCAGTTGTGGCCATATCAGTGAGGGATGAGGGGTTTTGGAGGAGTTTGTTTGCTTCTCACTTGTGTGGTCCCCAACTGATTTTTCTGTGGGTCAATTACCCTCAACCCAAAAAAAGTTCCCCAACCCCACCATATATAAAGGAAACTTTGAAACCTTTTGTGTTGGACATAATATTTTATTGTATTGTATTTAATATGAAGTTTGATAAACTAACATGAGAAAGTTAAAACACTTAATCTGTTTAATAATTTAAATTAAACCATTCTCCCTAGCTGCAGCTGGTTCAGAAAATATGGTCACTGTACCCAGACTGCCCCTGTCCCTCCCCTCCTCTCCTTCCCCTGGCACACAGATCAGTGAACAAATTGAATCTTGGCACGCCACTTCTGAAAGGTTGCCACAGCACAAGTTCTTTTTAGTGATTATGTATGTAAAAGATACCTTTGGTATCTTCACTGGAGAAGACAGTTTGTAACTCCTGAAACAGCAAATCTTGCTGGGGATAACAAACCATATGACTATTTATGGAAGGGAATTGTACATTAACTTTTTAAAAGTATAAAAAAACTAGCAGAACCTTCAAGACACCTCACAGATGAGATTCTCAGGCACAAACCCTGCATTGTGAGGCAATTCATGAAACTTTGGTAGGCACAGGGAGAGATCTAAAACCCATGACACTGGATAAAAGATAAGAAGCAAAAGGTAATGATGACCAAATGTTAATGTAATAATTTGTTTGAATTCAATAGTGGTTAAAGAGTAAATGACCTGTTCTCAATGAAATCAACAGGAAAGGGGGGCATTCAGCATTTGGTTGGATCAGCATCCTTATGCTTTCTTTTGCAGTGCATATTTTGGGATTTTTTTCACTTTAAATTTTTCAGAACTGACAGCACATAAACACAATCAGTTACTCACTTAGCTCTAACAGAAATTTCTATGTTCCTAAATTTGTTTTGCCACTCTAATCTCAGAATAATTCATGACTGTGGCATGGCCGTGTGAGACTGAGGTAACCAGTAAAACAGGAGATTCTGAAGAAATTGCTCTTGAAGTAATCCATAATTTCATAAACTAATGACAGAAGTGTTATATCTAGAAGCAAGCTTTGAAGAAACTCCTGCATTAACTTGTCTCTCATGTGAAAAAGGGCAGAAGTCAGGCTAAGAGGAATTTGAATTAACAAGGCAAAATAACTGATTGTGTGGGGAAGGGCTGGGGTTCTGATAACCTTGTCGCTTTAGCACTCAGGGTTACCTACTCAACATCAATTATAATCCCTTTCTAAAACAAACACTGGAAAAGGATGAAAGCTCTATCTATAAAGGTTTGGAGCATAACAATGCCAGCCCAGAGACAGAGATATTATTATAAAAGAGACCTTATACAGTGGGAATAATATAAACAAAATGGATTAAGTGTTTACAATAGTTCTTTGAGGGAAAGCAATGATCCTCCTGTTGGCATTACATGAAAATGATTTTAATCACTCTAATGGGGGAGATGGATGCCTTGTGAAAGAAAAATTCCATAAATGTGCTTTTAGGAGGTAAATTGTTCTCCCTTTCTCTCTTTCCCGTGTAGAAAGCCTCTGTTCAAAGATTTGACACAAAAAAGGGAACAATTTGTGCAATGTACTGTAGTATTGAGATTTCAAACAATTTCTTGTTGTTGAAAGAGGAGGGAAGAAACAAAGAGACATGCTAAAGCAGAACTACATTTAAAAAATAAAACTGAGGGTAAAATACAGAGAGCAAGTTGTTCTAAATCTTTGAACCCATTAAGGTGAATTTTATTAAAGTAGTTTCATTCAAAATATTTTCCGCAGATGGAGATAATCAGTTTCATATATAAATGCTCTTGATGATTTCTATGCCTTTGTTTTTTCTGTGTGAAACCTGAAAAAGCAGAAAGAGAGTCGTGTTGTTAATCACCATACCTCACAGAGTCAGGTGTTTGCCAATGATACCCTTAACCTCAAGGAGCTATGCTACCTGAGCAATGAAAGTATGGAAGATCAGACTGACCCTCCTTAGGACCTGACCTTCTCTTTCCTATGAATTCACAGGAGAGTAGCAGGTCCATATATATTTGTCTTTTGCTTCCCTATTTCCTGCATATATGCAGACATTTCTGTTTCATACAGGATAGAAGATAAGTTTCTAAGTTTGGCAAAGTCTACTGCTTCAATGAATCAAGACTAGTCAAAAGGTCATTTAGAGAGTTTTGTGTGAAGTTAGTCACGCTTGTAATCAAATAATATTTCATTAGTAGACTTTGCTTCTAGTAGCAAACACACACACACAAGAAAATGAGAAGCACCTGCAATACATGTGTGTCTGGCTACAACCCTGAGTTGCACGTGAATGCTAGGATTGAATTTGGCACATCATATTTTGCTAAATAGATTTCTTCATGTAATTGCCTAAAAGGGGATTTTAAAAGTATATAACCTGGGAAAATGTGATTTCACAATTCTGTATTTTGCCTACAGCAGGCAGTATTGCCATCAAATACATAAAACAGAGTATAATGTTGGCCTTGAAGGGCAAACTTCTGAACCCATATTGAGTTAAATGGAATTAAAGATATAACCCAAGGTAGAATTTGGCCTTTGCTGTTACAGGTGGCACGTCAGTTATCAATGTCTGCATAGCTGTTGTTAGGCAAAGAAGACTCTAACACAAGCCCCAGTGAACAAAGGGAGTCTTCTCATTTACCTCAAAATAGTTCTAAAGCAAGAGCTGAAGGAGGGAATTATTTTCCTCTTTTATTTTAAATTGTATTTATCTATCATTTCAAGAAACTTTCCTCATTCATTTTTGCAGCTTATATGGTACTGTAAACAGATTATAAAGTTTGCATTTTCACATGTGAATAGCGATTTTTGCTCTGGATTTTACCCCTTCACACAACCAACCAACCAACCAAAACAAACAAAGTCATTGATTATGGGTGACTATAGAAATAAGTCTTATGAAACTTATTTATTCAAATATCCTTAACCAAAAAATCCTAAACCTACTGTAAATATATAAACAGATCTACAAATGCATTATGAGATGAATACATTACAGACAGCACTACCATGATTCCTCACAATAACATTATTCTTGCTTCTTATGTAGTGTACACCTATAAAAATGGCAACACCATATGAGAGACTCAAAGCAAACACTTGTACCTTTGTGTAGGGGTTAATTGCAGAATAATTTTGTATGTGCAAAAGCATAGGGGCAGTGAGGCATGCATTCCCCCCCTTTCCCTATATTTGATAAGCCAAAAGTAAGCCTCTAGGAACACATGCCATTTAAGATAAGCGGTGGTGCCATTGTAGGAAGAACAAGTTATAGATAAGGGCAGGAACACATAACAATCTTGTTTACCCAGAAGTACTGATCATGTAAACAAGGTCAAAGGACAAGTAGTACCAGATCGTTAGTTAACAGCTGAGCCATACATTAGCAAGTAATATGTAACCCCCGGAAATTTCCAAACTGCAAAACAAGGTAGACACACTGTATTTAAAGCTGCACCACAGTATAGCAATTTGAACTTCACTGATGCATTCTGGTACCAGTGCCTCAGAAGCCTAGATAACCTCCTGCTTGTCCACAGCTGAAACGGAGTCCCCAGCTTGCAGAAGGGACGTAAGACACCACTTGTCCTATCATGTTGTTCTTTTAGTTAAGGGGGTACAGCTGAAAACTGTCAGGAAATAAACTGCTTGTGTTTGACAGATACTTGTGCAGTGTGTTTTGTACTTAGAGAACCCAGTGTTGGACCTGAGACTTACTCTTGCTGGCAACACTTTGTTCCTCCTTGCAAAGATGCCCTCCCCCCCCCATGTTCAGTGCACTCCTAGTCAATAGTAGCAATCTTAAGACTAGATCAGCTCTTTTAACAGCTACTTACTCAGAATATAATATTGAAAACGTGAATCAGGTGGAATGTATCCATTTAAGATATTGCAGTTTGTCACCATTGAGAAAAAAAACAAAAACATGGCCTGTAAAGAATAGTAAATTAATAGAGCCAACTGTTTTAAAGGTGCAATTCAGCCCATCAGTAGTAAGTTACAGGGAAATGAGAGGAATGTTGAATACAGTGTTATCACAGTTCATAAATGCTATCAGTTAAATCAGACTGTCTTTTACCTTTTATGCATGCTATACTATTGCTATCAATGAGCATGGATCTTTTTCCCCCCTCTGTTGTTTCACTGTCCTTAAAAATAAAGTCACAGGTGGCTTACCTCTTAAAGATTTTCTTTTCAGAAGTGATTTTTAAAAGGTGAAAACAGTTTCCCTGCATTACCTCTCTGGCCAGTTTGCTGGTCTGCAAACAAATAGTTTGTTTGGCTTGTCTTTATATAACCTAATACTTTATTGTAAAGGTTCAAAGCTGCATGCATGCATGCAACACCTTTCCCACATATTGGTTTCTGTCCACTCCATAGCAAAACCAAAGGGTATAAATTCGAGCAATATATAGTTTCCATTGTTGGCCATTTTATGTCCTAGTCTATCTAACTTCCTAGAAACAAAGACACATAATTTTCTTATTTCTGTCTTGTGTGGCTAGAAAAGTAATTTTCACATAGGGTAATTGCTAGGGTAGCCTGACATCTGTAATCATGTGATTTTTCCCCCCAATAATTCTGGAAGCCAAGAAATGATATGACATGCAAAAAAAGAATACTGATGTAGAATCATAAGGCTCTTTTCAGACAGAGATGGATTGGATTTGGATAGGGACTTGAATCAATCTATAGGAGATTGATTTCAGAGATGCTGAGCACATACAACTTCAGGTAAAGCAAATGGAAGCATAAATAGAATTACCTTTGTCAAAATATTTGGTCATTATCACCAAATGTATAGGAATGGTACACTGAAAAATACACAGAATCTATTCAGAATTTATTGTCTGGAATAATGTTTTAAAATGCTTATATGGCAGGCAGCCATTGATGTTCATGATCCTTAACACATTTAGTACTCTATGACCTACTCAGAGATGTATAGATAACTGGAGATTCTTTTTTTCCCCCTTTCTCTAGCATTTGAGGGCATTGTAACTCATAAAAGCTGATGCTCTAATACCCTAATAAATTTGTTAATCTTTAAAGTGCCACTGTACTCCTTGTTGTTTTTGAAAATTCATAGTCTCCAAGATCAGAAGGGACCACAGTGATCAGCTAAGCTAACCCTATATAATACAGGCCATGAAGTTTCCCAAAATAATTCCCAGACCACAACTTCGAGAAAAATATCCAATCTTGGTTAAAATTTCAGTAATGGAGAATCCAGCACCACCCATGCTAAATTAGTACTACCCCCAATCCTGAAGCATAAAAAGGGTAAATTGTGCTAAATTGAGATTATGTCAAATGTATGCCTTATTGCTGATCTGAATTTGTCTAGCTTCAACTTTCAGGCATCAGATCATGTTATACCATTCTCTACTAGACTGAAGTTATTGTGGAGCTGATAACTAGCTGTCCCAGGTCACAACTTCAAAGAAGTGTTGTGTATGCATGGCTCATGGGAAGTAGAAGGCTAACTTCAAAGAGCAGGTCCTTGGGTGTCCCGCAGTGGGTTATCTACAGACATATATTGTGCTAGGAACACCTGCCAAATTATTTTCAGCTTGTCTTCCTATACTGAAAGATCTATGAAATACTGGAACCTGGGAATGATTCTTCATCTCAGGATTGCTTGGGTTTTCACAGGAGAAACTTTATGCAGTTGGGATTTTTTGGGAAATCCCAAGGAATTTATGGAAAGCAAACAAACATAGCTGTATCATTTTGACTACAACTCTGGTAACATAGTTTATTTGCTGAAACTTCTCAATTTTTTTTCTCTTCACTAATCAATCTATATTTTAGTTAATGCTAAAATATACCATTGGTATCCTTATGCAATACAGCTGTTTGAAATTTGAAGTTAAATCAGTCTGTCTTTGACCTGTGTTATACAAGAAATTAGACTTACAGCTAACTTTTAGCTTACAGAAACTTTCTGACCAAACTCTCTCAGTTAGAATTCTCCTACAGGTTGAACTTCTCTGGTCCAAGACTCTCTGGTCCAGCAACATCCATGGTCCAGCAGGACCAGAGAGCCCTGGGAGGCTAGTGAAGGGAGGAGAGCCCTGGTGGCCTTAGCGGCGGTAGAGTCCGGGGGGCAGGAGGAGACCATACGGGTCTGCTGATGGACCATGGGAGAACTTGGAGTCCATCAGCAGAGGGGCAAAATTGACCTTCCCTGGTGTGGCAAACTCCTTCCTTTGGCTCAGGTCCTGAGAGTGCCAGACCAGGATATCCAAACTGTACTTTTCTTTTCAACTAAAAGTAGATAACCCCACAGAGTCAATATTTATCCAACTTCACCTACAAATACATTTTTTAACATTTTAAGCTGCAGTTATTAATTTCCACTGTCATTTAATTTTCTTGTTTAACATGAGTCTTATCTGAATTCACTGAACTTAATATTTCCATTGATTTTAATGACTATTAGAACAGGCCCTGTCATGCAATTCTGCCTCTGTGTACAAATATGCATGTGTTGTATCTAGTCTCATTAATTGTATGAAGGAGCCTGGAGAAAAGGAGCATGAGAGCAGATAAGCAAGCAAGTACTGCTTGACAGTTACTACTGATCATGTCAAAAACAAGAGGATCATTTTATAATACCATCAAAATCATTTGCTCCTTTCCCCAGTCAAATCTTTTCCTCACTGAGAAGACATGTACTAATGAAAAAGTTGCTTTCTGTGGTTCACACTGCCTTTATTAGGCATTCATTCATCAGTATAATATTCAAAGTTACAAAAAATGCAGAAAACGGCTCCTTTGGAAAACAGTGTAAAAGGTCAAATTTTTAAGCACCAAATTCTACTATCTATGTTTCTTTTCTCTGAGTCTTTCACTGTGCTCTCATTACCAGTGAAGGAGGAAGTCAAAAGGGTTCCTAGAGCTATGTAAACCTCAAACACTATCCCTAGTAACCATTAATAATTTCTGATAATATGCATTTTGATGACCCACATAAAGAGTTAGTATCGTAGTTTCGCTGGACACCAGCACTGAGTAGGGGATTCCCTCCCCAGCTCTTTTAAATAAATATTTAGGGCAAATAGGCAAAGTAGCAAATGATATTGAAGCTTTCAGTGATAATTACAATAATAAATAGTGACACATTTACTAATCATTCCCTGCAATATCTTCAAATAGCAACTACTACATGGAGATAATCTATTTTTTTCTGTCAGAATAGGGAGTTTTTGCAATAATACTTTCACCACTTTTCTAAGACACAATTTTTTTTTGTAGAAAATTTGCTTTGAAGAAGCAAGCCCCTGTATCACAATCAATCAACAGCTCTAGTCAAAATTAAAATGATGAACAATTATGTGAGTACTCTCTCTCTCTCTCTCTCTTTCTCTCTCTCTCTCTCATGTATATCTATGTTTATATCTATAGCTATACATTCTGTAAGCAAGACGAATATAGTAGATAGTCTCATAAACCCTGGTCTTTGGGTATATTGAAGCTACAAGAGGAGAACTAGTGGTGGCGGGGAAGTTGTGTGCAGGTATGTTTGAGAGTACTCACATAATTGTTCATCATTTTAATTTTGACTAGAGCTGTTGATTGATTGTGATACAGGGGCTTGCTTCTTCAAAGCAAATTTTCTACAAAAAAAAAATTGTGTCTTAGAAAAGTGGTGAAAGTATTATTGCAAAAACTCCCTATTCTGACAGTACCCAAAACAGTATCAAAGCCACCTTAAGGTAAACTATTAAATATATGCACATTCTCTTGGCTCTGAAATCCAGAGAGCACTATGAAGTTACATACACTAGGTTAACACTAAGCCAGTTAACAGTAATTACACAGTCTCCATTGCTATGGAAAAAAACAGATACAGTAATCTGCAAAAAGTTAATACATACAAAATCAGCAGCCATTCCTACTCCATTTGATGACTATCTCATGTTCTCTCTTGAGTTATCATTCCATCTCCTGCACTTTCTGCTTTCTTCTCTTCCCTGTGATTCACTCCTTCCCCACCCAGTGCCTCCTTAGGCTTCCTCCTCACTGAGTACCTCTCCATTTCCTTCTCATCCAATAGGTCAAAAATACATTGTTGGAGTACTGAAGCCAAAACCACAGATTTTTGGCAGGAAGGAGGAAGCAGGAAGCCCCTAGAAAATGCTTCCAAGCTTCATTTGCATAAGACCACTTATGATCAGTACCAAAGGAGCTACAGACAACTTGATAGCTTTGTATTCTAAGGGGAAAGAAAATTGGCATTTAAACCATCAAGCAGTTGGACAGCCAGTCTGACAATAAGTTTAGCAGATATATTACTAGTAGCAGAAAAAAATTGTTCAAGGATCTTACAATATAAAATGTAATTCAATGTCATGTCTTCAGCACTGGATTCTTACGCCAAATTTGACTAAAGGAACAATTGCAAGAATCACAAATCTTGTAGTTATTAAACTTTCGTTATAGACGTGAGAGTTTTAGTAATGTCTAAGATTGTTGTGATAACATTAATAAAAACCTTTTCCTGATTGCTCTCCATACACTTCTCACCGCATTCCTTTTATCTTGCAATAGTCACATACACTTAATCAATTTTTATATTAATATATTTAAAATTCATTTCCACTTGCTTTCTGAATAAGATCTTAGAAACACATAGGTGCTGAAAACTAGTTATTTGGCACTTATCTGAATTAGATTCAGGTGGGAAATTGGCAAGGTGTAATTTAATTGAATATTATAATTGTGAACAGCTTAGTTCTAATAATGAAACAGTGTTCTCAGTGAACATTTGGTTTACACTTAAAATTGAAACTGGCAACTTCTAACTCTTTGCTAATGTTAAAGCAATTAAAATTTTCTAGAAATAAGACCTCCTCGTTTCTGGACACCACATACCTTGTCTGATTTTCTGTCCAGATTCCAATGTGAAGAACTTCTATGATGGGGTGTCTCTGTAAAGGCAATAGATTATAACTTTGACTCCCCAGAATTGATGGATTTTCATATGGCACACAAAGTTAGCATGTGGAGCAGATTGTCACCCCACTAATAAAGAATGTTGTTTTATAGTTCTTCACTCAAGCAAGGCAAAGACCAAATAAGACATTGATTATAGAGGGTGGAGCAGACTGCTAGAGCTGTGCTAAGAAAGGAACATTCACCCCATGCTACTGTGTGTGTACGTGCACGTGCATTTGAACTCCTATGTTTTCTTCTAAAGTAAGACTTTATTACTTGCCAGCAGAGACACTGGGTTCTGAACAGTAGCTTACACATTGTATCAGCCCACAAGCAAATAGAAACTCTTTGCTAGTATAAACTTAAAAAACAACATATAGTCCTGCAGCACCTTAGAGACTAACAAAACATGTAGATAGAATCATGAGCTTTCATGGGCACTTCTTCAGAAGGGGGTTGTGCCCACGAAAGCTCATGATACCATCTACATGTGTTGTTAGTCTCTAAGGGTATGTCTACACTAGCCCCCTAGATCAATCTAGGGAGGCTAATGAGGGCGACCAAAATTGCAAATGAAGCGCGCGGGATTTAAATATCCCGGCTGATTTATGTTCCCCGTCGCCATTTTAGAAATTGACTAGCCGGTAACTGCCTGCGTCTACACGCAGCATTCGATTTAAAGCCCTAACCGATTATTAGGTATTTCTCCTGCAATGAGGTTTACCAGCTAATTCAATTTAGGATTTAAATCGAATCCCGCTTCACTGCCACGCAGACGCCGGGCAGTTACTCGGCTAGTCAATTTCTAAAATGGCGACTGGTCAGAACATGCAAATCAAGCGCGGGATATTTAAATCCCGCGCTTCATTTGCAGTTTTGGTCACCCTCATTAGCCTCCCTAGATCGATCTAGGGGGCTAGTGTAGATGTACCCTAAGGTGCTGCAGGACTATTTGTTGTTTTGTACATTTTTTTTCTATTACAGGCTAACATGGCTACCCTCTGAACCTTTTGCTAGTGTATGCTCCTACATTATTTTATGTGCTTCACTCACTTTTTACTCCTCTCACATCTGATCAATAGTATTTTTTTAGCTTGTGTATTTAAATAAAAGAGCCACTAACTAAATTGGTCATGCTCCTTTTTTACAACAGAAAGCAGGAATTAAAAATATGAAGCCTTAAAACTTTCCAACTTAGATGCCACTTACAGGGAATTAGAGCTGAAACATCAAATCAGAATGAGTGCTTAACAGAAGTTCAGATTTTGATGTGAGCTTCTCAAGCAGGGTGCATCTCTAACCTTACCAGTATCAATCAATGTATATATAAACATTGCATGTAGCAGCTACCAGAGCTGGTCATTTGACTAGGATTCCTTATAATTATGGGGCTATGCGGCCTGTATTCTGAAATCAAGTGTTCTCCTATTTTTGTGGTCATTTTAGATGGAAATCAGAAGCAATGAGTTTAAACATCTGGTTTACCTATAAGCTTGAGAGCAATATTTCAGATTAAACTGTAGTGCTCACAAGTTTTTGCTAAATTGATGAGTCTAAAGTTAAAAATTTACAAATTTAAGAAGCAGTGAAGCATGGATTTTCAGAATTAGGTCTCCTTAAAGACTGGGAAGAGCTAAAGAATCAAGTCTTCATAAAATCATGTAGGTATTGTTTTGGTGAATTCACATAAAAAGAATTATTTTTAAGGCTACAACTGTTTAAAATCTGAGAGGTTATCTAAGTCCTTTGAACCTTAGCACTATTTTACTTTGCCCAGGTTCCAGAATAGTAGAAACTACCAGTATTTAATGACTGTAACGGAATGTTTGAAGCACCTTTATATGCTGTACAGTTAAGTAACAGAAGATGTAAATATTTGACATTTCTAAAGACGTTCACTTAAAAGTCCTGGAGACATTAAGCAGGTGATACTTGGGAGAACTTCTCAGATTAAACAAAACTAACACCAAAATCCATATGGATGCAGAACATTTCTGGTGAGAAGAAAAACATTTTAAATCCTCCTACCCTTTTTTCTAGAATCTATCTTAGGAGTCCATTTAGACAGACGGTAATAAAGACAGACATTTTAAAAATCAGCAGGTCCAGATAATTCGCATGCAATCATTTTAAAAGAATTGGAGGATACGTTCACTGGACCATTCTGTGTTGCATTCCGTGTAGGTAGCTATACCTTGGATAAAGGTGACATAAGGGACCAGAAAGCTGATAGAAAATGTTGAGTGTTTTTTATGGAATTGTTGAGGACATTTTGCATCTCTAGCTGAATAACTAAATCCAAAAAATGCTTTGATGAGCTAAGACTGAAGTATCAAAAGGAACGGGACCCCATTAAGCAGCATGTGGTGACAAAACCAAGCTGCACCTATTTGGTTGCTGAGTGACTGAGCAGAGTTGATGTAAGTGGCTGGTGTAAACAAAAGCAGCCCTGAGGCAATGCTAATCTTAAGAGCCAAACTAATACACGGGGACTCAATAGTAACAATATCCGGCAATGCCACATACATCTAAGCCTCCCTGCTGATGCCCTATGGTGAAGCCTGTGACCCTTTTCCTGTTCTACCGCACACAACCTCCATTCACCTTTTTCTGTGAAGTCCTTGCTTTTTATGGGTTTCTTTTTTATACGTGATGACCTAACCTGAGGTGCTAAATTCTATAGGTTTATACTCAGATCCAGACCTAGGCACCAAAGCATCCATTTACAGTACCTCACTGACAAATTCACTTTTAGATACTTAAGTGTATGAAAATTGATCTTCCTATTCATCCTGTGTTTTGTCTCACTCTCTGGCTATATGTTACTCCCCTTTGCCTATCTTCAGGAAATCACAGTAACTCCATCTTTAAAAATGCAACACCCTTTTGTCAGGAAAAACAGTTAGCTGACAATCACTATTTCCCCCCCTCCTCTTTATTGCAAAGCAATGTTGTAAGGTCAAGTAGTTAACAGGGGAGTGACTGCAAATTGGATAATATAAAGTTAGCATAGTCATTTCAAAACTGATGCCTGTGTTCAGCCTGACCATCTAAAAACTAACCCAGGTGTTTGTGCAATTACTAAAAATAATATTATTTTGATTCTTTTGTTTTTGCAAATCTGGTTCCCGAGTGTGCATTAATATTGGCATGTCAATTCTCCTGCTTATGGCCCGGTGTGTCTTTTCCTCTCCACTCATATTCTTTTCCTCTCCAATTCTTCAATTAACAGTCTGCTCTCTCTCTCTTTTGAACTAAGTAAAACTTCTAGAAAGCTGAAAGTTGTCCTTAGACATCTTTTAAGAACAAGTATAGAAAACAGACAACATGAGCATTCCCACATTGTCCTGCCAATGTCCCACAAACTTGTTCTGGGGAGAATATCACTGTGAGAGGACAATTCATTCCTCAGTACTATTAAAGCTTTGGCCTCTCTGCTGAGAATATGATCCAGGGAAACAGACATTATGCTTATTTTTGTGCTAGGAACTAGAATGAGACCAAGAGTTAATATTGTAGGCCACGTGCAGTCATCAGATAGTAACAACTTGGGGTTGCATGAGTGATCTAGCATATTTCTATATTGCAGTGTACATGAGGGTCTGTTGGTTCAGTGGCAACAGACATAGAGTTTTCAAGTCCATGCTTGTGTGTCTCTATAGCACCATAAAAACAACTTTACAATTGCTAGACCCAGGTCTAAGAACCATGCTAACACATCCATACTCTGGGAGTATATCCCAGGGCTCCTTTCATCCTCATCAGGTGTAGCCATTCTAGGCCTTGGGTCAGGGTGTATTATGAGAAAATGTGTCCACAGCACCTGAACGGAAGATGCCTTAGCCTGACAACACATCCAGCTGCCCATTCTCACCCACAAGAACCACCAACAAAACTCAAGCACCAGGGGAACAACTTCTCCAGCTTGTGTTTTCACACCCATTCCAGCAAACAAGCAGAACATTCCTGAGTGACACTGTGGACATTTCTGTGGAGTTTTTTGACCTACTAAAGGCACTTCTTGGAGGAGGATCCCAAAATGGCAGTTTACACCTGGCTAATCCTTCTTGTGGTTCTTTCTATAGCTCAGAGATTCCTCACATGCAGACTGAAGCCTCTGGAGCAAGGTCATGAGCACAGTCTGGTGATCACATCATCGCATGGACAAACGATGATCAATAGTCAGACCAGAACTTTTGCAGACATTGCAGGATCTTTGCAGTGCATGAAGCCATGTCAATCCAGATTCAACCTTTAATAGCTATCTTGAACGTAGCTACCTGCTCCCCCCTGCACCCACCCCAGAGTGCTACAGATGCATGGCTAACCAATTTGGTGTTAGCACATGAGCCCAGTGAGGGAAGTGTCAGAGGTTTGAGAAGCATTCAGGACCCTCAACTAATTGCTGGTGCTGAGCAAAAGGGCTTTATAAAATGCCCCAGGGGTCATCAATGGGACTCATGCCCATAATGTATCTTCCATCATGAGCCATTAACTGCACAGAATACTACTCCAGAGGTTAACTAGAATCCAGTTTCTCTGGCCAGCTAGTAGCGCATTTGGTGTAGAGTTCCTTCTCATAGGTGGCCATATAGTTAACAAAGGACAATGACAAATGCACTTCCAGCTGAATAGTTAACATGCAGAGGAAGAGTTAAGCACCAAGTAGCTATATGAAAACAAGAAGGGTTGCTTCCACATCCTGAGAAGCATGTAGGAAATTTGGAGGTAGTAGGGCATTGTGGGCTAGCATTGGCAGACTTTTAAATATGAGTCTGGGGACCTGATCTTAAGCTGTGTCCACACTGAAAAAAAATGGGGGTGGAGGATGTTGTACCTGGGCTCTAGAGAGCTTGCTGATCTAAGTTAGAAAGATGTGCGTGCAGACCACAGGGCATAGTCTCGGCTGGATTTACAGTTTGGTTTAGACTTACCACATACCTCTACCCATTCCCTGAGCTGCCATATACTGTCACCTATTCCCTGAGCTAAGAAGTCCCCTGAACTTTAGTTTTTAAACTACATTTAGTCTTCTATGTTACTTGCCAAATTTAACAATTAACCTGTGCAACTTTGGTTTAAAATCAGGCAGCTGAGTTTTTACAAGTTTAACAGTCAAATTTACAGGACTACTTAATTTTCTTTATGAGTTCTCATTAAAGGTCTCCATTCAGAAAGAATTAAAGTGCTTCAGCTTCAGTGGACCATGGGACATACCCTCATCTATGGAACTGTAACTTTGTTCCACTCTAATGGCACAAACGTTTTCCTAAAGCCAGTTACTCTGCCCAAGAAGATGTGTCCTGTGTAGGAAAATCCTCAGCTGGCATAAAAACTATAGCCCTTCCATGGCCATGGATTTCTCTTGTGCTGAGGACAAGGGAGCATTGCCAGGAGAATCCCTGTGTCAGCTGTCAGTTGTCCCAGAAAACTCGAAGCTGTGCTGAAGGACGGGCCTATTCAAACCCAGGGGTGAATCATCCTTTGCAACATTCTTTCCAACTTCCGCCTCTCATATGTGGTCACACTCTCTTTGGCTGCATCCCATGCCTTGTGCCAGCGTTTGGTTACTGTCTCTGAATTCTTTAAATATTTGCACTGGTGTGAAAGAGAAGATACAGATAAAGAGATAACATTTCAAGTATTCCCATGAGAGGAACAAAAGGCCACATTCTGCTTCTTGATACCCCATTGTAAACTTAGAGCAGCTCCATGGCTACATTCTGATTTTTTGTTTGTGTAAACAGAGCAGAATTTGGCTTTATACCACTATATTCTTCTGCAATTTTCTTACTGCAAAGCTAACCAAGCCCATTTGTGGCAGCCTCGTCACCTAAGTGCAGAACCCTTAGACCATTTTCAAATCTGGCCATAGGGCAGACATCAGTGATATGTAACATTGTCTGACTTTGATCACTGTCATGTGTGGGACCCTCTTGTTGGCCTCAGGTGTGATAACCAGCTGTACATTGAGCCTGACCCATTCCAAACTGGTTCAGCTGCACGGCAAATTAAAACTAGGTACACATATGGTGAGGTCAGTTATAAAAGACTGATTTCTGACAGCAGCTGCAGACAGCTTCATGCCACCTCTACATTGCTCTGGCATAGTAAAGATGGAACACATATGGGCGCACTTAGTTGTAAATGCCACTGATTACAGTATTCAGCTGTCTTAATCAAGTCAGCATTTAGGGTGTCTTCAAGTTTGAGGAATATCAGTCTGTGGATGCCTAAGCAAATGTCATCTGCACATGGGAAACTTCAGAATTAAGAAGCAGAAAGTTGTTTGCGTACAGACTGAAAAACATTGGAGCCGGCACTGAGCCTTAGACAGTTGGGGTTTTTTTCCACACGCTAACTCTGTCTCCCATGTGCACTTGAAAACGTGTGTTGCAAAGGAAAAGGTCAGTGATGTTGACTAGCTATGTTGGGAGTGCTCTTGACAATATCAGACTGTGTTATACACTGCTATTGTTGTGCTATGATTGCCTGGTTCATACCAAGAAAACTGATGATTCTGCCAGCCGACCATATTTCACGTCCTTTCTAGTCCTGAATCTCGATCACTTGCCAGCCAACATTCCTGGTGTATTTCTTTCCTTCTCCTCTCCCCCATGTTCAAGTCATCAGGCTAGCCCTGAGAATACTACAGTTCAGTGTTGCAGGATTGTCAGCAGCCAAAAACACAGCATTATCAAGGATTCTTCTGCAGTTACTTGGGAATTCTCTACTATATGCATTATAAGAGGTCTGACAGTGACTACTTTTAGTTACAGTTGTATAACTTTCCCATGTCACTTGTAACTTTGCTGACATTCACTTTTAGCACTGAATTTTTGTCTTGCTTGTTCTTTCCCCAAACATGATAAAAAAGCAGGTTTTTTTCATCCGTTCTGAAGTAAAGGAATGGGAAAAACAAAGCTTTTATTAAAGAATCCTGCAATTTTGTTTCATGGAAATGTTTGCATTCAAAGAAACTGGAAACCACAAATTAACTCAGGAGCCATAAAACTATCATGCCAACCCTGGTAACTAGGGCTCTATCAAATTCACAGCCATGTAAAATGCATCATGGACCATGAAATCTTGTGTCCTCCCATAAAATCTGACCTTTTGTGAATTTTTTTCCTGTACTATACAGATTTCACAGGAGAGAGCAGCACTTCTCAAATTGGGGGTCCAGACCCAAAAGGGAGTTCCAGGTAGATCACAAGTTTATTATAGGAGAGTCACAGTATTGCCACTCTTCTTGCTGCCTTCAGTGTGGGGCAACTGGAGAGCAGTGGTTGTAATGTTATCTATGTGCCCAGCTCTGCAGGCAGAAGTAAGGGTGGCAATACCATACCTACATGTCCTTTATGTCTATACTGCTGCTATCAGAGCTGGCTGGCCAGTGAGTGTCAGCTATTGATTAAGAGCCCAGCTCTTCAGGCAACAGTGCAAAAATAAGAGTGGCAATACCATACCAAGTAGCTCTGCTCTTCAGAGCTAGATTCCTGGCCAGCAGCCACTGGTCTCCAGCTGCCCAGTTCTGAAGGCAGTGCTGCTGCTAGCAGCAGTACAGAAGTAAAGGTAGCAATACCACAATCCCCATACAATAACTTTGCAACCCTCACACAACCCTCCTTTTTGGGTCATGATCCCTACAATTACAGCACCATAAAATTTCAGATTTAAATATGTGAAATCATGAAATATAGGATTTTTCAAATCCAATGAAATTGAATTGAATTGAATGTGAAATTCACTAAAATGGAAAGTGAATTTGGTAGAGCCCTAGTGATAACTAATAAAGTTAATCTGAACACATGCAAACAACTCAGTGGGTCTTGCTCACCCTCTTTTGAACACAAATTGTCCCTAGTTTGTAAGAGACACTGCTTTTTTGGTTGATGTCACAGACTATGGAGATGGTTTCTACTTCCGTTAGATACCTTCCAACCAAAATTCCCTATGCTACTTACTTTTATTCATATAATTCCATATGAAACTATTTGTTTGCCCCCAAGATAAAATTATTTGAAATTAAATCACATAAGATAATGTTAAAATAACTCTGTTATGGGGGTGGAAAGGAAAGGTAGAGTTTTCTTTAGTTAGGTTTCCCAAAATTCATTTAAAACTAATAGTGTCTTCCTAAATTAGACTACTACAATGACCTATCTCCACAGACCCATTTAGGGAGTAAGGTAATGTAAGGTCTGTCTATTTTAAAGTTTCACATTACATAGTTTATTACTGAGACTTGGACTAAGTTATGCTACATGAACTTTTATAATCTTTAGCTGAGTTAATGAAAGCCTCAGAGGGAGGACCCTAATTAAAGAAAAAGTATTTATGGTATTTCCAGCATAGTGCATATTTAACTTAAGCAAAACTGATTAAGTAGGGATGTTACTTGCTTTCTCAGTATGAATCTTTATCATAGGCATGTGCTGAATCCGACCGATAGGTCAAATACACCAGGGGAGTTTTAATAAGAACAGATGCCTAAAAGTTCTTAGAGCAACTACATCTGCTCACAGTTTCACATGTGGAACATCTTCTCATTGCTTAGCAGCACATCACTCCCCCAGTTCCAAGAAACCGGGGGCCTCTTAAAACAAAGTTGAAAAGAGAATGGCTTGCTAGTCCGCTGGCAATATATCTGCATTTTTAACCTATCCTGGATATAGAGAAGAGCTTAGTTTTTGCTATGTGACTGACCTCTCTTAGCCAAGTTCATAGCAGTGTGAGCTATCAAAAATGACAGGCTGTTGGCAAACACTTGCATGCTTTTGGGCCAGAATCTCTTCCAAGCCCAGCTGGAATCAATTAAGCTAAATAATAGCTCTTGCAAGAACTAGTTCCTACCACACTCTTCAGAAATTGCTTAGTGTTCAGATGTAAATGCTTATATGTTTATACATTGCCTTTCCCTCCCCCATTCAGAAAAAAATGTGATAGAACTCAAGCTCTGAGATTACCAAAGCATGTTTACAGAGAGCCAACATGTAAGACACAGGTGATATGAGCGAGTGCACACTTGTCTTCTGGATCAACACTGTGAAATCCACTGTTCACCATTGTAAGTGAAGGTGACATAACCCATATTTGGGAAATAAATGTATATGACTAAATTCTTATAAAAAGTTGCACTCCAAGATGAATGTTTTGAGTATCCAACCAAGAAAACATTTATAGGGCTGTATCTTTGGAGGAATGGCAGGCTTTGGCAACTGGTAACAGGATGTGGACACCTGCTGGGTCATTGGTACAATGATGGCCTGGTAACGTAACATTATTATAATGATGCCCATTCTTGGGGCAATATGAAATCAATTGATGGTCTTGTTTTCTTAAATTGAAGAAAAAAATGTAGTTAGTGTCATTTTTCACTTGCTGATGAGGGAAAAATGCAGAAGTCTGCTTCATTATCAAACTATTTTGCATGCCATAGCATAGGCACCTGCCAGCCAAATGTCCTCTCATGATCAAGGGTGCCTCTCTTCAGTGCCATCCTCCATTTTCCCTCTCTTCAGAGCTCTTTATAAACTCACTCTATGTACCATAGTTCAAAGAGTCCCCTCTTGGCATTCAATTTAGTGAGTCCTCGTGCATATACCCTCTGTGGCCTCCTCGCCCATTTCAGTGCCTCTTTTAATTAATCCTAAATCATACTAAACACAAACTCATGTATTTTCTGGTTTGCCCTCCTTCACGGTCTCTCTCTGGTTTCTCTGCCAAGAGAGCTCTCTCTCTCTCACTCTCTGCTCTGTCTTTGGCAACACACCCCAATTCACTTAGAGCCTTCTTGCTCACTGCAGCATCTCCAAATGCTGCTCAATCTCCTTGGCTTCCTCCACTTATTGCTCCTTTCTGCTTTCTTTATAGGAGATATATTGACTCAGCTGAGGTGTGGGCTCATCCAGCACTCCAGCACACATGTCCACACACACACTTTTCCCACATACAAATGTCTAGGTTTTGTTTGTTTGTTTATTGTTTATAGCTCAGTAGTCTAGTTCTTTAACTGGCATTCATTCTGAAGCTGTGCAGCCAGACATGCCAGTTAGGAACTTTGGGAAATATGCAGATTTGTTAAATCCTTGACAAGCATAAACATTGGCCTTTCCCTCTGGGGCATGGGGAAGACATGTTTTTTGGGGGGTTTTCCTCCCTAAACAAAACTAAGGAAAATCCACCTTTTGGAGAGAATGTGGGATAACTTTGGTTGATAGGTCTCCAAAGCCCAGAGTAACCCCAGCAAAACCCTAGTCATGCAAGATAGTTAAGAATATGAATACTTCCCAATGGGACTGTTCGGATGCTTAAATTTAGGAAAGTGCTCACATACCTGGCTGAAAAGGAGCCCAAAATGTTAATTGCTGAGCCCCACTCTGGAATGCCATGGTATTATATAATTCTCCAACTGTTTCTAGTAACATTCTCTCATAAATTTAAGTTCCTAGCAATAGCATACCCAGCAAAATTATGCCCGTATCTGTAATATTCATCACACATCACTGTTCTTCCTAGAAGCCCACAATGATTCTCTCAGCATTCTTAATTTAAACATTAGTTAACTTTATAACCAAGTTCTGAAAACAAATGTTGAGTTTAAATAAACCAAACAAATAATAAAATATCCCCCTGCCATTTATATTTGGAAACAATTCATTTAACTAGAGATTCAGAGACCGACTGAAAGTGCCAAGTTAAACCATAGTAAATGCAATCCTTTAGTCGTAAGTTTGCTAGCATTTATGTATTTTAAATACTACTTCAGCAGAAAGTCTGCTGTGTCTCTTGGTTTTAAAACCCCAGTTAAATAGCACCGCAAACAATGAGTTCTGACCTTCCAAGATTCCAACATCTGACTTCCAGCAATAGCAAAAGCTACAGTAATCAACCTTACCACAACTGGGTTTGTTATTGTTAATTACCATGAGGAAGTCTAGCCTTCATGTTTCACATAGTTTCAGCATTTTGAATTTGAAGAAAAGTCACAAAGTGCATATTCATTTATACACATTTATTAAGGGTGATGATGAGAAATCACCATATTCCACACATGCAATTTAACCTGGAAGTTGAGGCTGAAAGAATTTCAATTACTTCAGAAACTAAAAAGTCTTGAAATAATATTGTTTTCTCAAAACACAAACATTGGAGCATGAAAATTAAAATGAAGTTGAACTCTGTGAAATTACAGAAAAACAGTATTGTAAGATTCTTTGTTTACTGCCTTTCCACAGTTTTATATCAATATGTTCTGTTCCTGATTTGTCTGATTTGAATAGCCAGTCCTGTCAACTCAAAGTGGAATCCAAATATCAAACAAGACTCTTTTCTGTTTAGACATTGTCATCAGCTTAAAACATTTCTGCAGACTTAGTTATGTTCCATTTTGCGCCTTTGCAACCCAATGGAGGATTCACAGCATGGGCAGGCATTTCCAGGTAAGAACTGAGAGCATAATGTCAGATCCTAGGTTGAGAAAATAAACATCCCTTTACTTGTGAATGAATACATTTGATCTCGAGTCATTGAGAGACAGACAAATGTAAAAGAATCCCACTATGCCTCCTCCTCCCCATCCAAACACTATTCAGAGTAGAACCGTGCTTTGAAAGTTTCACTATAGTAATGACCGTTTCAGACACACACACACACACACACACACACACACACACACACACACACACACAGAGTGCTCTGCTGAGGAGATATATCTCCATGAACAGATCATTCCTATTCTTTGCAAAACTGGTTTCATCTACTTCATGGCAATATCTCTGTTCCTCCCTGTTCCCACAGTGATTATTCCACATGTCTACAAAGGGGAAGGAGTGAGCAGGTTGGGACAAATCACAGATTATTCCCTCTCCACCTAGTAAAGTTAACAGTAGTCAGATAATACAAGGGGGCCCATTTACCTTTCCTCACATACTCACCCCTGCAATGAGGATTTCCTTTACAGGAAACTTGCTAGGGCTAGCTACTCTCATTACCATTCTACTGTAATGGCTCTGGAGATGGGCATGTGTATAAAGGGATGGTTCTAAGACATGCCCTACTGCAAAAACATCCACTGGCCAGGCAACAGCACTACAGGTGCTTTTGGGTTTAATGTCTTTCCCTCACCTAGGTCTCCATCTCTCCTGTCTCAGCCCACTTGTTGAGTTCAGTCTTGGGGATGGGGTAACAAACATCTAGATAGGTTTTTCTGCCCTATTTAGACTCCTCTTCAAGGATGCCTTCCAGGCTCAATTCCTAGCCCCTTCTGGCCTCATTTTAAAGTCTTTCTACCCTGGCGTGGAGCACAGAATCCCAGGCTACTTTTGTAGAGCCTCTTCCAGGGGCCCAAGTAGCTCCCTTTAGATCTGCCACTGAGTGTTCTCTCTCTCTCTCTCTCTCTCTCTCTCTTTGAGATTTGGGTGTTTTAGGCTGTAAACTCACCCCATTAATCCAGCTCCTGTGCATCTAATAATGCACAGGCAAGGCTGATTGAACAAGGCTGGCTAGTCCCAGGCCTGCTGCCCTTTAAATGGGAAAGCCATTCCTTTAAGGAGACAAAGATACAGTCTGAGTAATGGCTCTAATCTCCTGCTCTTTTCCTAGGATCCATGCAGCCCTAAGGCTTTTCAGTCTTTTCCATGAGTGTCAAACCCAAAGGGCCAGATAAAACAGTCTGAGACAAACTGCCATAGAAAGCGCTTCAGAAAGGTTTCCTTCTGTGTAGCCCACTCTTTTGGGTTTTACCAAAGAAGGAAGAAATCAGGACCATATAATCATAAAAATTCAGGCAGACATTCAGCAGTAATAATGCATTAAGGGTTTATCTGCACGAAATAGTTGTGCTGCTTTAGTTATATGTTAAAGTGATACAGCCCCTCTAGAGTGAACACGGGCCTATATAAAAGTACTTCTACTGTGCAAGAAGAGAAATAAAGCATTCCAGAATAATGACTTTTATATTGATAGAACTGTCTCAAACAGACCTACAGTGGTTAAAACCAAACCCACCAAAAGGTAACACCCCTGTTTGAAAAGGTTCTGTCAGCAAAAGCTTCATGTATAGCCAGGTCATACACAGTTAATGCCATCCTACACAACGAGAATCCACAGTTGGGTAGCTTCCCAGCTGTGGCACAAAGGAACCAGACCAGGAATCAAGGACTTGCTCAGTATTTTATATACATCTATCATATCATCTCTATCCTCTGTAAACTAAGCAACCCTCATTATTCTTCATAAGATTGCCTTGCCTCTGAACTGCCTGTTTTCCCATTGTTTTAGAAAGTAAGAAGTATGCATAGTAATATCAGAAATAGTATTCTGGGTGACAAAGTATTTTCTGAATTAAATACAAGCATTGATATATTCAGCATTATTTTCTAGCCCACTCATTATACATTCTAACCCTTTAAGTTTCTGGTTGCCATTGCACACAAAGCAGGGGTTTTCATTAGACTGTGCGAAAGATAAAAAGCCAGGGAAGGAAAAGCACACAGATAAAGAAAATGAAGACTCTGCTTCAATGTTTAGATCCTCTAAGGGTTAAACAGTAGTGAATAGGAAGGTCAAGAAATAGGCATTGCAATAGCTGAGGTAGGAAGTGATTAACCCTAAAATAAGGATTTCTGCAAGTCTATGTTAAGGAAAGGAAAAAATCTGGCAATTTTCCTGACATGGCAATAAACAAACGTGGACAAATGTGATCTGGGAGAAAATGTGTACATTTACAGTGAAGACTAACTCCACATTTTCCAGGCATAAAATCAATATAAGGGTCTGAATTGTGGATAATTAATTGTATGTATGAGAGAAAAAGCATTTGTATGCAGATTACTTCAGACTCTGAAGTATTCCTTAATAAGAAGTTACAGCAAAGCAAGCAATTATAATGAGTGAAAGGACTAGTTTCCATTGTCAGTAACATCAGTCTAAATCCACAGTTCAATTAAGGGTATGTCTACACAGAAGCACTAAACTTGAAATAAGCTACACAACTTGAGCTACACTAATTGCGTAGCTTAAGTCAAAATAGCTCATTTCGAATTTGGGCACATCTACACAGCACTTTTTTCAAAATAGAGCACTCTTCCTCTGACTTCCCTTAATCCTTGTACAATGAGGGTTACAGGAATCGGAGTAAGAAGTCCTGCAGTGCGACATAATTTCGACATTGTTGAAATAACTGCTTGGCTGCATCCAGATTGGCAAGATTTTGCGCAAATACTTTTAACGGAAAAGTTTTTCCGTTAAAAGTATTTGTGCAAGAAAGCGTCTATACTGGCATGTGCCTTTGTGCAAAAGATTTGCTTTTGCGCAAAAGCATCCGTGCCCAGTATAGACGCTCTCTTATAAGCGCAAGAAAGCTCCGATGGCCATTTTAGCCATCGGGCTTTCTTGCACAAGAAATTAAGGTGGCTGTATACACTGGCCCTCTTGCGCAAGAATGCTTGCACAAGAGGGCTTATCCCTGAGCGGGAGCATCAAAGTATTTGCGCAAGAACCACTGATTTTGTACATTACAAAGTCAGTGTTCTTGTGCAAATACTAGCGGCCAGTGTAGACAGGCGGCAAGATTTTGCACAAAAGCAGCCGCTTTTGCGCAAAATCATGCCAGTCTAGACACAGCCCTTGTGTGTAGACATGGACCATGTTATTTCTAAACAATGTCAGTTATTCTGAAATAACACTGCTGCATAGAGTTACCCTAAATGTGGTAGAGCTAAATGTTCTAGTGTAACTGACAACAGAAGCTGATTCAAGATGAAAAAAAAGAAAGTGGGGACTCGGAGGAGAAAGCAACCTAAAAGTTAATTAAGGCAGATGCAGAATTATTAAATCATCCGCATATTACCAATGCAATAACTAAAACTGATAATGGACAGGAGAAATGATCAAGGACCAATAAGACTCTGGCACTGCATAATAAAAGTGGAGAGGGAGAGAAAGAGGAAGATGTAAAGTTTCCCTTCAACCAAACTAAAAGAGATTTGAGAAGTAATATTCAAAATCCTAAGAATGTGGAAGGCAAAAAAGTTTGCTCTAAATGCTTGGGAATGACTTACAGTATTAAAATCCTCACTGAAATCCTGAGAGTTCTTGTAATTGTCTTGAACCATTTTATATTTGTCTAGCTAAAACAAGGGAAGGGGCAAGAGAACATCTACATTATGGAGCTTACATCTACCGTCAATCAAAGCTGAGTCTCTTCTTGGCATGAATGAAATCTGACTGCACTAACAAGGGGTTCACTTGAACCTCTCCAGCTCAGATGATTTTGTCTTAAACTTAGATGGTTTTGTCATCCTCTGGTCTTTAGAGTATCTATACAACTAGAAAGAAGATCTAACGGAGGGACAAATGAGATTACAATAACTCACTTCATTTGCAAGCTCATACTAAATAAAGTAACAGAAATAATTAAAAGCAGTCACACTTAAATACAGAATGCTGCAGACAAGTATATGTTTAGAAAGCAGATAAAATAAAGTCAATTTTAAACAGGAAATGATAAACAATGAAATCATTTTATAGATCCCTAAACATTTTTTAAAGAAACATATGGATTTGAGATTTTATTAGGGTGTTGCATCAAAATACTACCCCATAAGCTAAGTTTGCTGCTTATATATGTTTTTAAATTATGCAAACAAAAAATTTACTGCATTTGTCAGTCTAATAAAGAAATGTATAAAGAACACGTGCAATATCTGGAATTAATCTATTTTTTAAAGAAAAATTCAGATAATTTGCTTAAACATGGTGTTTAGAAAAAGGCTTTAGGCAGCACAATAATGAAATCATAAACGTGCCTCATTAAAACGAGTAGTTCTGTGACACCTTAGGGTACATCGACACAGCAGCATTATTTTGGAATAACTGATGTTATTTTGAAATAACAAAGTACACTTCTACACAGCGAGCTATTGTTTTGAAATAATGTCGAGATAGTGGACTTTTTACTCTGACTACTGGAATATTCAAAGGAATATTCTTCCTTTGACTTCCTGCTGTGTAGATAGTGTCAAAAGCCGAATTAAGCTATTTTGATTTCAGCTAGCAATTGCCACAGCTGAAGTTGTGTAGCTTAATTTGACTTCTGCCTTGCTGTGTGGATGTGCCCTTAGAGACTAACCAAAATATATGGAATCATGAGCTTTCATGGGTAAAACTCACCTCATCAGATGAACTCCAACTCATCTGATGAAGTGGGTTTTGCCCACGAAAGCTCATAATTCTATATATTTTGATTTGTCTCTAAGGTGCCACAGGATTACTCGTTGTTTTTAAAGTTACAGACTAACATGGCTACCCCCATGAGATTTTTCTGCCTCATTTAAGAGTACACTATCTATTGTGGAATTTAAACTCAGTTCATATATCAATATGTCACTTTGTACATATTTGCTTTTGAGTGCAGACCAAAATAATACATCATGGACCACTGTATGTTTTACATTTTTTGTGAATGTATTTTTACATACACAAAAACAAACACACACACTTTTGTTTATTTCAGACAAATCAAAATCATCCATCACCAGTGGATGAGGTTTCTTAAAATGCATACTCTTTATTGGATACGAAGATTCCTAAAAATGCAAGAGCATAAGCCAAGTTAGAGTCACTGTCGTTTTTAAACAGCGGTTGCCTCAAAGGGAGAGCCACTACTATTGGATAATGCCTACTCCCAAGGAACTTCTCTGTCACTGCTTTCCGCTCAGTCTGATATTTCTCATTCATTTCTCATTTTGTTACCTGAAAAGCTGCTGCCCATCCATGGCTGCTAGTATGAATGTAACATCTGGGGGGCTTACCTGTGCAATTTTCCAAGGTTTGTACTGGAAGAAATAGTGGACAGCATTTTGTCTTGCATCTTGATTAGAACCATGCAATCATACAGATATAGTATATTTAGCCAACATGTGTGTGTGTGTGTGTGTGTGTGTGTGTGTGTGTGTAACCCATGCACCCACTGGGGGGGGGGGTGTCTAGACTACAGGGTTTTTTTGAAAAAAGTGGCCTTTTTTCAAAAAAACTTCCCCTGCATCTAGACTGCTGCTGCATTCTTTTGTAAGTAAATCAAAAGAAAGCGGCAGTTTTTTCGATTGCAGAAAACCTTGTTTTACGAGGAAGAACTCCTTTTTTCAAAAGAGCACTTTCGAAAAAAGGCGCTATATAATGCAAACTGTGCTTTTTCGAAAGAAAGCATCCAGACTGCCTGGGGTGCTCTCTTTCAAAAAAGTGGCTTGCTTTTTCGAAAGTACTGGTTGTAGTCTAGACACTCTTTTTCTAAAGAGGCTTGCAGTCTATATGTAGCCTGGGTGTGGTTCACTGAAACAAGACGCATTTACAGAGAAAATAATGAGTCTGCTCTACAGCCTTAACTGAAGCCAGCTAGCTTTTAGCTCATGCTGTAAAGTAGCGATTTGCAAATATCAGCCCACAGGCCAGATCTGGTTCACCAAGGTTAGCCCCTGGTGGACAACCACCGCTTTATTTACCTGCACCTCCACAGGTACAGGCATTGCAGCTCCTGTTGGTGTCTGGTTACACACCACTTTCTGCAACTCCCATTGTCTGGGAACAGCTGTCTCTGGCCAACAGGAGCTCAAAGTACCACCATCCAATTGCCCACCCTGTTATAGAGGCTGATTCACTAAACTCCAGAGATCCCAGGTTTGATTCCACCTGTCAGCATTACAAGTGTACATAATAAGTGAGAGAAAAACATGCACAGAAGAAAAGCTTATTTTCACCCAAGGCCTGATGCTCTTTCTTTATGGTTTGTCTATGGGCATGATTCACATTTTCCTTACATCAGTTTTACACTATTGTGGTTTCACTGACTTCAGTGGAAGTGCTTCTGATTTAACTAATACGAGTGAGAGAAGAAACAAGCCCAGTGAATGCAAAGTGTATTTAAAACACTGAAATCAGAATGATAGGGTGAACTTCTGGCCCTATTGGAGTCATTGGAAAAACTCCCATTGACTACAATAGGGCCACGGTTTCACCCTTATAGTGTTACATTCTATTCTTATCTGTATAAAGTGACTATACAGGACTCAAGGCAAAGGATAATCAGATCCTAAAATAGTCTGTCTAAGAATGGTTCGGTCTTTGAGAAAGATATTATTGCCAATATCAGTGATATCTAGGGCACAGGATATTCACCTTTAAAAATCTTTTTAATAACAGGTACAATATTTTACACACACGTGCACATATGCACACACACATACACACACACACGCATATTTATAGTTAGCAAACTCTAGGACTATAATAAGCAATGTCTATAACACTAGGTAATGTTATCATTTTGATCTACTACAGAAAATGCAGGTCTGCAACCACTAGAGTCTGAAAGATGTTTCCCCCGCCAATGTATTCTAGAGGATTTTTAATCTCCCTCCTCTGTAGCATCAGGAATGGCCATGGCAAGGGCGAGGAGGGCTGGCGTTCTGAGTTGGCACATAGTACTCTCTCTCTCTCTCTCTCTCACAGGTGCTTGGCTGGCTAGCTGAGTCTTGCTCACATGCTCTGGTTCTAACTGATGGCCACATGGGGGGTTGGGATGTCATTTTCCCCAGCAGTCAGACCTGATGATCTGATGGTCCCTTTTGGACTTTTAATATATGACAGTAGCTGGCTGTACTACAATAGCCAAAAATTTACTACAGCTGAAACCAGAAATAGAATCCATGATCAGGTTTGAGGTGGGGGTATCAATTTAGAAATGGATTAATGCATATGTCAAGGCAAGAGAAACATATTGTACACTTACCTTATTTACAAACTTCACATCACTCCCCATTGAAAGCAGTCGCCAGAACTATAGTCATAACTTGAGCCAGCATTACTATGCTACTTGAATTCAGCTTCACATTATGCACCTACCCCTCAAGCAAAAAATATTAATAGAAAGATTTTGCAGGGAACAACATAGGCACCTATTGTAGTTCTTCTAAGCTAATTCCACCTCCTAAATTTACTCACAAAGTGTAAGCGTACCTGGCAAATTTCCTGAAATGCACACAATCTTCACCATCATGACACACTTATGGTGAAAACATTGAGCAATTCTGGAGAAAGAAGACCTGTTTAATGTGGAGAACAAAGCCAGAAAATAAGCCGTAATCAAAAGGCATGTATGTGGTAATAAATCATTTTAAACAACATTAAAAATGGTTTCTTAGTGCAAAGTAAACAAGGAACAATTTAGTAATGACCACAAAATAATCTAGATGCAGTTAATTCAAGAACTCTGGAAAATAATTTCTAAACTACACATTTCTAAATGGCTGACAATGGTGTTATATATCAGGCTATACAATAAAACATTATAGGACTTATCTAATTTGCTCACGTTCATATAATAAATGTATTAAAGAAACAAAACAGAATGCTTGAATGTAATATTGTAACATACATTTTGCACAAAGACAAAACAAGTGTCTAACTTTATCTCTGTGACTAGTTTCAATTGCTTCTGTGGAACTACTCACATATGTAAAGTTAAACATATGCTTTCAGAACAGATGCCTGTCTGAATTACAAATAATTATCAACCACCTTTGGGTAGGGCTAGACTGTAGGGGTATCCCAAAAAAACTCCGCCACGTCCAGGGAACACGTTTGCTCTCCCGCTTTTTTTTGCGGAAGAGCAAACACGCTCTTTCAGAAGTCCCTGTATTCCTTGTTCCATGAGGAAGAAGAGGGTTTTCAAAAGGGTTTTTTTTTCCAAAATTTGACCCAGTCTAGACAGGCCAAATTTTGGAAAAGCCTCGTCTGACAAAAGTATTGGAAAAAGATACGTAAAATGTGGAGTGCATTTTGCGTATCTTTTTCCCATAGATCCTTGCAGTCTAGACAGATCCTTAGTGAAAAGTATTCAAAGCCATTACTACTCATTGAGGACCAAAAAAAAAAAAGGACTTTTAGACTTCTTTATATGACTTTATAATATATGTTTGGAGATCTTCCCAAAAATGAAAAAACATCTCAGTTTTCAACCTCACATTGTTCTAACATGTTTTGTCTGGTTAACCTCAACTTTGCTTTAAAAATAAAATTATGAGAGCAAAAAATTTTAAGCAGAAAGGTCATTTTTATTATTTCTCAGATATTTATTTTGTAGAGGAAAGAGAAATGTGAAATTTATAAATGTATAATTTTATAATTTGCAATCCTGCAAATCCTTATGCATTGAAGTAACTTTATGTCCACATGCAGTCACTTACAAGCTCAGGCGTATCGGACTAATCACATCCATAAGGTTACTCATCCATGTAGCTCAGAGGTCCTCTGGGCAGAAGGCACAGTCTTCCTGAGGCTAAGTCCAAGGTAGAATTAAAATCACCAGAAACCTCACCACCTTCCATTCCAAGTGCTAATATAAAACACAGCCCCCCTGCACATATAAAATATAATTAAAACTAACAAAACAAAAACTACACTGTATACATGACAGATGTTAGTCATGTCATGTAATGCACTACTGGATGATGCTCATGTCCCAGGTGATGAAGGTGATGTAAGAACCAGAATAAAATAGAATATGAGTAAGTGTTGGCAGGATTGGGCTTTTAACTTGGGGATCATTACTCTCACTGCATAATTTCTCAATAAATTCAATGAGCACTTTTGTAAAATAGTATACAAAGGGAATCATTAGGCACACTGATGTCTTCCATATATGCAGTATGCAGTGAGACAGCATGTAACTACAATAGGTGAGGGCAACAATTTGAAAATGCCTAAAAAACAATAAGAACGAGTATAAATACAGATTTTGCCTCTTATATTTACATTTATTAGTCTCTTCTTCCACAATTATTCCTCATTGACTACTACGGACCCAATCCTGCAAGTTTCTATATAAATCGTTAAATGTATGCACATGAAATTCGAAATGAGCTCAATTATTCACATGTGCAAGAGTTTGCATGACGGTTTTTGCAAGAAATGCTTTATTAACAGTGTAATTGGTCACACACTATTTGCACAAGCTGCAAGCCAAATTTTGAAGAACTTATTCCATGATTGTCAAATCCAATGAAAACAGGACTGGGTTTTTTTTTTCCAGATGTACACAGTTGAGAATCCAGTTTGCAAACTGCAGTGGCAAAATGACTTGACCAGATTAAAAAAAAAAAATGTCTCTTTTCCCCATTTCTGTGTGTGTGTGTGTGTGTGTATAAGGTTTATGTGTATATATGTAAGAAATATCTGGAATAATAAGCTCTACACAGCATTCTAGCAGGACTTAAGACTGTTAAATTGATAGTCTAAATTAAAAGAGATCCCTGAATTAATTAACATTTTAGCTATAATTATTGTTATATCTCAGTTATGTGATCCATACATAGATGCTCATCTGGTGTAAACCAGTGAAGTATACTAGCTGAGGATCTTGCTAATTATTTATATTGTAAATTGTATCTTCAAGCTACTATTTTACCAATTATAATTACCTAATTCCAAGAAAGGTTTTCATTTGTTTCACATTAGCAGCTTATTGTATTTCTTTATTAATATGATACAATAATATTATTATATTGAAGGCATGCCAGAGTCCCTGTACTTTTCCAGAACCGCAAACCTGGCTATCAAAACATAGCCACAAGTGCTCCTTGGTGGGCAATAAAACATCCCCAATGTCAGCATCTGATCCAAAGTTTTTATAGACAATTACAAGATCAAATATTTACAAGGAACAAGATACTTTCAAGGACTGAAAAGACTGGACATGGCTATTTCAGTTTCTCCTTGCATCTTTGAGGATCTAGCAAAGAGTTACAAGAAGCAATACAGAGGTCTCTAATATTTTAATAAAATTAGTTTACAAGATTGTGAATTTTTTTAGCAATTTTAAACAAACAGACCATCCCACTAGAATAATGAATAAATTCTTTACTCAATAGTTAAAATGGCAAAGTAAAACGAAAATAAAAATTAAATATATACAAGCTTTGTTACTGGCACTTTAATATCCAGAAAATTCTGTTAACGAGCATGTGTCATAAATGGCAATGCAATTCCTCCTTCTGTTAACTGGAAAAAATTCAATAGCTATCCGGCATCATTTTTAGATATTAAAAGTTAGTAAAGTTTCAAGTAAAGCAGTAAAGTTAGTTCATGTCATGCTTCTGCATTTAATATCATTATCAGATATAATCTAACCCATCCTGCAACTATGGCTAGAGTACAGTGAATGTATATGTGTTTTTTCTTGGTATTGGAGTATTGTGTCCATTTCTGGGCACCACAGTTCAAGAAGTGGAGAAATTGGAGAAGGTCCAGAGAAGAGCAGCAAAAATGATAAAAAGGCCAAGAGAACATGACCTGTGAGGGAAGACTGAAAGAATTGGGCTGGTTTAGTTTAGAAAAGAGAAGACTGAGGGGGGACATGATAGCAGCTTTCAAGTATCTAAAAGGGTGTTACAATGAGGAGGGAGAAAAATTGTTCTCCTTGGCCTCTGATGATAGGATGAGAAGCTATGGTTTAAATTGCATTAAGGGTTGGACATTAGGTTGGACATTAGGAAAAACTTCCTAACTATCAGGGTGGTTAAACACTGGAATAAATTGCCTAAGGAGGTTATGGAATCTCCATCACTTGAGATATTTAAGAGCAGGCTGGACAGGGATGATCTAGACAGTGCTTGGTCCTTCTGTGAGGACAGGGAATTAGACTTAATGACCTCTCGAGGTCCCTCCCAGTTCTAGGATTTTATGACTATTTATATTTTTGGAAAATCTTGATATATACAACATTTACTCCATCTTCTTCAGATAGCAAACTCACTGAGCTAAGCAGTGGGAGATAGTTTTCAAATGGCAACCCATTCAGCAACTTATTAGTTTTGATGTTGACTCTGTCTTTCACATATGTTCATATTTCATAAAGATGTGACATTTTATCTGGATGTGAAAAAAACACTTCTTTCTCAATGCATACCTGTTCAGATAGACAAGTACTGTCAAGTCAAGATAAAGGTCTTGGTCCTTGTCTTCAAGATGCTCCATGGGCAGGGCCCAGCTTTACAAAAGATTGCTTATAGCTGTGGAGTGAATACTTTGGTCAATAGCTCTGCTCCTCAGGTACAATTAAATATTCTACCATAGGGTATAACATGAGCCAGAGGTATCTCAGGGATCAATCCGAAACTTTTGTATGATTTCCCACAGAATCTTAAGGACATTACAAATCTCACTACTTTCTATTCCAAGATATGCTTCCTTAATTTTGTCTTCTCTAATATAAACACACAATAGCCCGTAGTTAAATAAATAAAACAAAACACACTCACACCACATGTAACACAAAACACGAGGCCATACATGATTTTCCTTTTGGGCAGAGGATGAGAGAGCAAATCAAATGTGACAGATATTAATCATGTTGTTTAATATACTCTTGGAAGTCACTGATACATTATAATAATGAAGATGATATCAGAACCTTTATAGAATAAATTAGAACTTGGATGAAATAAGCACTGCCATCACAATTAAGCATGCAATAGTAAGCCTAGAGTAGTGTTAACTAGTTATTGTCTGAAGAATGCTTGGAACACACAGCTAAATATAAAGTATTCTTAGAGACTACAGTATTTTTCAGTATTCAGTATAAGGACAACGGTCTCCAAAACCCATGCAAAAAGGCTAATTTTTAACAATTGCACTTTCTGACTGATGATGGCACTACTTTAAACCCAGGAAGTAGTAGTATTGGTGACTACTATACATCTTTAGTTACATCTTTGATGTGAGATTGCAGGGTAGTTACTTTAAAATTAAGTATCATAGCTTGTGAGACAAAAGTTTTCTACCATTTGTCAATTTAATAAACTGGTAATTTCTATAGAGATATTTTAACAACACACACTGTGCTCTACATGTGTGGGTATTTCATAACTAGCCAAGTTTACACACAGCTCACATCAGAAACTTGTTTTGCAGGCTCCTTGATAGGCAGTGAAGTTTAGTTACATATAAGCAACATTAGTGAAAGATAATCTATAGTCTACACTTGAGGTCTCAGGCCAAGACTTAAAAACAAACTAACAAATGGTTTCTTGATGTGTAACCCTTGTTCTTTGAGATATGGGTGCAGAAGTGTGTATCACTCAGGTGTTTGAGCCTAGTGTACCAGGAGTCTGAGACTTTCCCCCTACCACTGCAGTACACTCCAAGGCAGGTGGAATGCTCTGCTCTACATTGTAGCTCTTCCTGAAGCTGTATAAGGATAGCACTTCTCTGAGTCCTCTCATTTCCTTCCCACTGGAGAGACAGGCTAAGATTCCAGTGAAGAGGGGATGAAAGCAGGGGTGTGAAATACACAGCTGGCACCATAGTTACATATCAGTTATGTAACCATATTTTTTCATCAAGTACTTGCAGACATGTATTCCACTCAGGTGACTCACAAGCAATAACCTCTGCAATTAGCCCAGAGACTTAGTTAAATGACTGTAATACTACGTGATGCTTATTGGTGGACCTGGAGTTGTGAAGCACCTCACATCACCTGCCCTTAGAGTGGGAAAGCCTTGTTTGTGCCTGCTGAAAGTCAGTTTCTCCCAAACCATGATCCTCTTGCAATAAGGATGCATCTACACAGCACTCTAAACTCAAAATAAGATACTCAATTTGTACTATACAAATTGCGTATCTTATTTCAATTGAATTTTGAAATGGTGTATTTCAAAATTTGGTGCATCTACACAGCATCAAATTTCACAACAACACGCTATTTGAGACAACCCTTCACCCTCGTGGAACCTGGGTTACAGGGATGCCGAAGCAGCGCGTCTGCTATTTTGAGACCTGTCTCAAAATAGCGGGTGCATTCAAAAGACAAATAGTGGGATAGCTATTTCAGGATATTTCCGGTATTCCAAAATAGCCCCGCTGTGTAGAGGTACCCTAAAAGTCCTACTTCCATGCCCCCTTAGGTCCCACTCTTTCTATCTTTTGGACACTCCCCGGATTCATAGATCCACTATTTCCAGAGGAACAGTAAATACCAGTTTACATCTCAGGATCACCACTCCATTCATCCTCAGCACTTAGATATGTTTCTAGTAAAACCAAGAGGTTTCTTTAGCAAAAGACAGATTCAAAAAGAAATGGAAACAGATGGTTACATATAAAATAAATTCACAACACACTTTCTGTAGCCTAAACTTAACTAATAAGACATTCCCCTGTCTCTTCCTGCTTCTGATGTACTTTAAAAATGCTGTTAGTTTTCTGTCTTTTGCTAGTCGCTTTTCAAATTTATTTTTGGCCTGCCTAATTATACATATATACTTGCCAGAGTTTATGTTCATTTCTGTAGGATTTGAATCCCAGTTTTAAGATGTCTTTTTTTTCACATTTAATTAGCCCTGTTACTCTAATTTGCGAACAGGAGCAGCTAACATGGAGTTTGGAGAGGGAGTTCATGTAAAAGAGGAGTAAAAATGGGACCCTGGTGGTAAGTGGCTGTCTGTAGTGTGTGTTTGTGTGTGGGGGAGTTATTTGCTGTGTGCTGAGCTTGTGTTTGTCTGGTTGGTTGGTTGGTTTGTTTGTTTGAAGGAGCTTCTAAAAGGTTTGAAATCTAGAAGCCTCTGTTAATTGGCTGAGCCTCAGTCAGGGGGAAGGGCTACCAGAGCTATATAAGCCTGTGACTCAGCGACCAGGGAGCTTGCGAACAGGAGCAGCTAACAGGGAGTTTGAAGAGGGAGGTTAGAGGGGGAGGTTAGAGGGCACTAGTGACTTCTGACCTTCTTTAAAACATAAGTCTTATAATAATCTATATTCCAGAGGTTTAAAAAGAATCCCAGTTTATACTTAAACTTATTCATTAGAAAAATGGAGACAGAAGCCGAGCAGCAGAGTGGGGGCTATCCTGTCTATTGTGTCAAGTGTAACATGTATGATTACCTGCCCTGTGGGTGGGTGGCGTATGTGTGCACCCGTTGCAAGGAGCTCCTGACCCTCAGAGACCGAGTTCGGGCTTTGGAGGCCAGGGTGGCTGAACTGGAGGAGCTAAGGGAGGTAGAGAGATATGTTGATGAGACTTTCCGGGACACTGTAGTACTGTCCCACCTCCAGTCTGAGAGCCCCAGTGCTCTTAAGGAGGATGAAAGTCTCGAGAGAAACCATCCCGTAATTGGGACCCTCCTTCCAGAGGATGTTGCGGTATCCTCTCGCACTGAGGATACCTCTGAGGGGGAAGGAATGCCAGTTGTTAGGAAGAGGCAGGTGTTAGTAGTGGGTGATTCGATCGTTAGAAACATAGATAGTTGGATTTGTGATGACCGGGAGAACCGTATGGTCACTTGCCTGTCTGGTGCGAAGGTTGCGGATCTCTCGAGGCATCTAGATAGACTTATGTGTAGTGCTGGGGAGGAGCCGGTGGTCACGGTACATGTAGGTACCAATGACGTAGGGAAGGGTAGGAGAGATGTCCTGGAGGCCAAATTTAGGCTGCTAGGAAAGAGACTGAAATCCAGGACCTCTATGGTGGCATTCTCGGAAATGCTTCCAGTTCCACGCGCAGGGCCAGGTAGGCAGGCAGAGCTTCAGAGTCTCAATGTGTGGATGAGACGATGGTGTAGGGAAGAGGGGTTTGGATTTATTAGGAACTGGGGACACTTTTGGGAGAGGGGGAGCCTATACAGGAAGGATGGGCTCCACCTAAACCAGTGGAACCAGACTGCTGGCACTAAACATTAAAAGGCCGTAGAGCAGTTTTTAAACTAAGAGATGGGGAAAGCCGATTGGTGCGGAGATGCACGTAAATCGGAGGAGACTTCTCTTAGAGGAGAATCCATTGATAGAGATTCTCTAAGCTGTAGTCAGAAAGAGAGAGGAGGAGAGGGCAAACCATGGGCCAGAGCAGACAAACAACCATACAAAGGAATCCAATGCATCAGGAAGGGCAGACAAATAAGCAGTGGCAAATTTTTAAAGTGCTTCAACACAAATGCTAGGAGTCTGACTAATAACATGGGTGAACTAGAGCACCTCATATTAAAGGAAGAGGTTGACATAATAGGCATCACTGACACCTGGTGGAATGAGGAAAATCTGTGGGACACAATCATACCGGGATATAAAATATATCGAAAGGATAGAGCAGGCCGGGTGGGTGGCGGAGTGGCACTGTATGTGAAAGATAATGTAGAATCAAATGAAATAAAAATATTAAATGAATCAACATGTTCAATAGAATTGCTATGGATAGTAATTCCATGCTCCAATAATAAGAAATTAGCAGTAGGGATATATTACCACCTGACCAGGACAGGGATACTGACATTGAAATGCTGAGGAGATTAGAGAGGCTACCAAAATAAAGAACTCTATAATAATGGGGATTTTAATTATCCCCATATTGACTGGATACATGTCACCTCAGGAAGAGAAGCAGAGATAAAATTTCTCAATGGCTTAAATGACTGCTTCTTGGAGCAGCTGGTGCAGGAACCCACAAGGGGAGAGGCAATTCTCGATTTAGTCCTGAGTGGAGCGCAGGATCAGGTCCAGTCGATAACCGTTACAGGACCGCTTGGGAATAGTGACCATAATATAATAACATTCAACATTCCTGTGGTGGGAAGAACACCTCAGCAGTCCAGCACCCTGGCATTTAATTTCAAAAAGGGGAATTATGCTAAAATGAGGAGGTTAGTTAAACAGAAATTAAAAGGCACAGTGACTAGAGCCAAATCCTGCATGCTGCATGGAAACTTTTAAAGACACCATAATAGAGCCCAACTTAAATGTATACCCCAAATTAAAAAACATAGCAAGAGACCTAAAAAGAGTCACCATGGCTTAACCACCATGTAAAAGAAGCAGTGAGGACAAAAGGCATCTTTTAAGAAGTGGAAGTCAATCCTAGTGAGATAAATAGAAAGGAACATAAACACTGTCAAATCAAGTGTAAAAATGTAATAAGAAAAGCCAAAAAAGATTTTGAGGAACAGCTAGCCAAAAACTCAAACAAATAACAAAATGTTTTTTAAGTACATTAGAAGCAGGAAGCCTGCTAAAAAACCTGTGGGTCCCCTAGACGATCGAGCTATAAAAGGAGCAATCAAGGACGATAAAGCCATTGCAGAGAAACTAAATGATTTCTTTGCTTCAGTCTTCACGGCTGAGGACGTTGGGGAGATTCCCAAATCTGCACCGTCCTTTGTGGGTGATGAATCTGAGGAATTGTCCCGGATTGAAGTGTCATTAGAGGAGGTTTTGGAACAAATAGAAAAACTTAATGTTAACAAATCTCCGGGACCGGATGGCATTCATCCAAGGGTTCTAAAAGAACTCAAATGGGAAATTGCTGAACTATTATCTGTGGTTTGTAACCTATCCTTTAAATCGGCTTCTGTACCTAATGACTGGAAGGTAGCCAATGTGACACCAATATTTAAAAAGGGCTCTAGAGGCGATCTGGGCAATTACAGACCGGTAAATCTAACTTCAGTACCGGGCATATTAGTCGAAACAATAGTAAAGAATAAAATTGTAAAGCATGTAGAAGAACATAATTTGTTGGACAAAAGTCAACATGGTTTCTGTAAAGGGAAATCCTGTCTTACTAATCTATTAGAGTTCTTTGAAGGGGTTAACAAACATGCGGACAAGGGGGATCCAGTAGATATAGTATACTTAGATTTTCAGAAAGCCTTTGACAAGGTCCCTCACCAAAGGCTCTTGTGTAAATTACATGGCCATGGGATAAGAGGGAAGGTCCTTTCTTGGATTGAGAACTGGTTAAAAGACAGGAAACAAAGGGTAGGAATAAATGGTAAATTTTCAGAATGGAGAGGGGTAACTAGTGGTGTCCCCCAAGGGTCAGTCCTGGGACCAATCCTTTTCAACTTATTCATAAATGATCTGGAGAAAGGGGTAAGCAGTGAGGTGGTAAAGTTTGCAGATGATACCAAACTGTTTAGGATAGTCAAGACAGAAGCAGACTGTGAGGACTCCAGAAGATCTCACCAAACTGAGTGATTGGGCAACAAAATGGCAAATGAAATTTAATGTGGATAAGTGTAAAGTAATGCACATCGGGAAAAATAACCCCAACTATAATGCAGTATGATGGGGCTAATTTAGCTATGACAAATCAGGAAAGAGATCTTGGAGTTATCGTGGACAGTTCTCTGAAAACTTCCACACAGTGTGCAGCGGCGGTCAAAAGGCAAATAGGATGCTAGGAATTATTAAGAAAGGGATAGAAAATAAGACACAGAATATCTTACTGCCCCTGTATAAAACTATGGTACACCACATCTTGAATACTGTGTACAGATGTGGTCTCCTCACCTCAAAAAGATATTTTGTCCTTGGAAAGGGTTCAGAAAGGGCAACTAAAATGATTAGGGGTTTGGAACGGGTCCCATATGAGGAGAGGTTAAAGCGACTGGGACTTTTCAGTTTAGAAAGAGGAGACCGAGGGGATATAATAGAGGTATATAAAATCATGAGTGGTGTGGAGAGGGTGGATAAAGAAAAGTTATTTATTAGTTCCTAAATAGAAGAACTAGAGGACACCAAATGAAATTAATGGGTAGCAGGTTTAAAACTAATAAAGAAAGTTCTTCTTCACACAGCGTGTAGTCAACCTGTGGAACTCCTTGCCAGAGGAGGCTGTGAAGGCTAGGACTATAACAGAGTTTAAAGAGAAGCTAGATAATTTCATGGAGGTTAGGTCCATAAAAGGCTATTAGCCAGGGGATAAAATGGTGTCCTTGGCCTCTGTTTGTCAGAGGCTGGAGATGGATGGCAGGAGACAAATCGCTTTATCACTGTCTTCGGTCCACCCTCTCTGGGGCACCTGGTGCTGGCCACTGTCGGCAGACAGGATACTGGGCTAGTGGACCTTTGGTCTGACCCAGTACGGCCATTCTTATGTTCTTATGTACTCTGACGTTTAGCTGTGGTGGCATTTTTGGTCCTTTTATTTTTTGTTTGTTTTTTAATTTGGGGCATACATTTAATATGAGCTTCTAGTACGGTGTTTTTAAAATGTTTCCATGGTGCTTGAAGGCATTTCACTCTTGTAACTATTTGTTTTAATATGTGCTTAATTAGTTTCCTCATTTTTGTGCAATTCCTTTTCTTGAAGTTAAATGGCTCTTGATGGGGTTTTTAGTATTTCACCCACCACACAAAGATGTTAAATTTAATTACATTATGGACACGATTGCAGAACAGTAATGACCCAGATCCTGTGTGTTACTCAGGACTAAATAAAAAGAATGCTTCTCCTCTTGTAAATTCTGGAAGTAATTGCTTCAAGAAGCGGCCACTGATGTTGTCTAGAATTATCATTTGTGCATCCTGTCCCGATGTGACATGTATCCAGTCAATATGGGCATTGAAATCCCACATCCTTATTGAGATTTCTAATTTTGTAGCCTTTCTAGTGTCCCTGAGTTTTTCACGGTCACTATTCCAGTCTTGGTCAAGTGATTGGTAGTATATTCCTACTGCTATTTTCTTAATATTCAAATATGGAACTTCTACCCTGTGAGATTCTACAGTACAGTCTGAATCATGTACTATTTTTAACTATATATGTCTCTAAGTTTGCTTTCATGTATAATGCCATCCCTTCCCCCGTCCCTATCGCCACCATGACCTACTCTGTCATTCCTATATATTTTATACCATTATTACTGTGTCCCACAGGTGGTCATGATTCCACCCAGTTTCTGTGATGTCTACATATCAATGGCTTCATTGAATACCAGACAGTAAAGTTTATTCATCTTAGTATTTAAACTTCTAGAATTTGTATACAAATACTTATAAAGTTTGTCAATGTTTATCTGCCTTCATGGATATAATTGTCTGTTCATTGAACTGTTTCAGCCCTACCTATTATTTGTCAGCTTCTACCTTCTCCTCTTTATTAGCACATAGAAAATCCTGGTTTAAAAATGTCCCTGCAATGGATGTTTATGTTCAGAATTTAAAGGGACTAGGGGAAATTTCTAGGCTATAATGATGAGAAAATTTGTCATATAAAACAAGCCAAAATGTCATTTGTTAGAGCAATTGCTTTTCAACTATGATTATTATTTTTACGGAAGCATCTTGAAGGACCAGTTCCCCACTGTATAAACATACTGTAAGAGATTATCATTCCCTGGGAAAACTTGCAGTTTAAATAGACAAGCCAACCTGAGGGTGGATGAACAGAAATATTACTATCTTTGGTTGGGAATCTGAGACAGAAAGATGGAGCGACTTGTCCAGTACAGGTCTTTGACTCAAATAAAGGGTTTGACTTTTCAGGGTTCAAGGCATTATGGCCCAAATCCAGCAAAACATTTAAACATAACATTAACTTCAAATCTCAGAGTGGTATCTGTGTTAGTCTGTAATTTTAAAAACAATGAGTAGTCCTGTGGCACTCTGGGACTTGTCTATACTACAGAGAAGATCAAAGCTGCAGCAGTTGATCTTCCAGGGTTCGAAATAGTGGTCTAGTTAAGACATGCTAAATCGAACTAAGAGGGCACTCCCATTGGCATTGATAGCCCTGCTTCTATGAAGAGTAAGGGAAGTCAACAGGAGCTTGTGCTCCCATAGACCTCCCACTGTGTAGATGGCACCAAAATGTGATTTATGATACTTTAACTCCAGCTATGTATTAACATAGCTGGAGTTGCGTATCTTAAGCTGACTTTCCCCTTTAGTGCAGACCAGGCCTTAGAGACTAACAAAAATATATAGTATCATTACTTTTCATGGGTAAAACCCACTTCATCAGCACTTGACGTACCATTAGGTACCATTGACATCAACTAGCTTCCTTCCCCCTTCCTCCATCTTAAAAAAAAAATCAATCAGTGAGTTAAGGACCAGGCCTGCAAATTATCAGCCCAATAGCCGAAAGATGTTTAATGTTATGAATAACTAACATCAAGTGTTTAGCATGGAAATGTTCTAGACAAATTAGCATAGCTATTGCTAGCACTCCAGCCACATTAGCTTTTTTCTCAGGAGGCAACAGAATGATTTATTGGTTTCACAGCTCATAAATTTTATACAGAAAATGTGTATAATTCCTCTTTGGTAATTCTTCCTCGACTTTATTAATTTGAATTTTCAAGATGTATAACTCATTGTTTACATGTCATCTGAGCATTTGGACTCCATATTTATAAATTTTACAGAACAATCAAGTAGGAGCCTATGAGTTACTATGCAAATGCCAACTGCAGCAAATCCATCATCTCTAAATACACCCTGCATTTAGCTAGCCTGATCAAGTGCCTTTAAAATAAAATCTCTAGCTAACTTGCAATAATCATTCTGCATGATGAAACTCAATTTTCTTTTGATTCTCTTGGAAATTTAGAATATCCATCAACATTAAAAAAAATATTAAGCCCATGTATGCTTCTTTTTTATTGGATACAAGCATATTTATCCTCAAGTGACATTGCCAACTCAACCCAGATTTTGCCCACCCAGCAATCAGTAAATGGGTAAGTAGGAGCAGAGCTCACAACTAGTTCTTACTTTCATCTTGGGACACTCAATACTCCTCTGCTCTTCTCTCACTACCTCCATTTCCCCCTCCTTTTGCCTCACCAAACCACAAGCGGAAAACTGTTTTTAATAAATTTATATCTGTGTTTAGAAACATGTAGCCTGCTAAATTCCTTGCAGATGTGCCATTTTCAAGGAGATATCAGCATTAGGAAATAACACCGATAAGCCAGTTAAAATGATGAAAATAGGATTTCACTCAGAACACACAAGGTAAATGATGTCAATGGAAGGTACTGCCAGACAAGTGATATTTTCTGCAGTTTGCTTCCAGATGCTGCCATTTAGCTGAAAACTAGTGGTAATGAAATGCAAAGAGGTTGTTTCTCTCATGGATTCTATATCACTCATTAGGTTCCTGGTCTCTTGTCAACCCTATAATCTAAGTTACGTCCACCAACATCCGTGCGGATTTGGAATATAGATTTTTTTATAGTGCCTCCTGGAAAAATGGCTAAAAGGAAAAGTAGAACAAGGCTAGACAGTTCCTTATTGGAGACATTACACCTCTTGAAATGGTGTGCACCAATTTAAGATATTAAAATATGCAAATACAGCAAATACCCAAATTAAGAGCCAAAAAATGTTGTCACAAAATTCTTTTTTTCAAAATACACAATTTGTAAAGAAAAATGCATCTTAGAATTTTCAGTTATATGATTTGCAAAGGAAAAAAAGATCTTTCAGCTTGTTACAAAGCATTTCCTTTAAGATTTGAATTAAATATAATTGAAATGAAACATTTCAGATTATTGTTGTCTTGGGAAGTGAGTGTCTTCACCCCTTTTCTTTTCCTCCCCCTTCCCAGCAGAAAAGGGGGAAAGGGAAAACAGGAAGAGAAAAGGTCAGGGAACTGAAATAAAAAAAAAAACCCTCTGAAATTGAAATTAATGTTTTCAGGTTGATAAACACATTCCCAGAGGAGAAAGAAGGGGGGGAAAGAGTGGGGAGAGGCTCATAAACAGACAAAACAAAAGCCAAAACCCACAGTTTATCTTGCATTTTGATCCAAGAAATGTTTTTCAGGGGAAAAAAATATTCAGTGAAAAGTAAGGAACAAGCAGCACAGGGGAAATTATAAGATCAACTTTTCACCTTCCACATATTGGATAGCTAAGTGATATTGATGTTAATAATTTTTATTTGTTATTTCATGTAATTGTCTTTTTGCATTATTGCTTCCTACAGATAGTATGATTTTTTGATTAGAACATTTTTAATCAAGTACACAAAATGCTTTACTAATGCAATAATTGTTCAAATAGCTATCAGAACAATCTTGCAGCACAAATCCCCTTGAGGTCAATTGCAATTTCCACAGTAAGTATGAAAGCCTCATTAGGTTGATGCAATTTCCCATTTCTTCATTTGATCAGTTCTGTTTCAAATAGAATTAAATCCCCAGTTATCCACTAGCTCTAAGGGAATTTCCAACTACTTTATGCAAATCCCAGTTGAGAGATAAGCAAAGCTCTTTTGTTCATTTATTTATTGATTTTGTTTTGCTAAGGCCATTGGCATACTATGGAGATTATTTATTATGACTTATTATTGCTATCCCTGAAAAATGTCCTCACTTTTTAAATCTACACTTGCTAGTGTTCTCTGGAGCTCAGAGGATGGGCAGGTGCTCATATACCACCTCGATGAGAATGCAGTGGAGAACGAGAGCTAGTTGAAAAATGGCTGCAGTTGTCCATGAAAAAAGTCATATGTTATTTAACATTTTTGACCAGTTCTAATATCCTGAATAGGATTCAATAGGTGAATCTGGGTTTAGCCATAGTTCTGCAAATAACTCACCATGTAGTTTTGAGAGAGGCTCTGAGGGTACATCTACACAGCAGCGTTATTTTGGAATAATGTTGAGCTGGAGGACTTCTTACTCTGACTGGGTGTGAACCTGACAGACTCTGTGAGGGTGTGTCTAGACTACAGGGTTTTGTCGACAAAAGTGGACTTTTGTCGACAAAACTACTATACCTGCGTCTACACTACCACCGAGTTCTGTCGACATAACGTCGACAGAACTCGGCAGTATTGTTGACAGCGGTAAACCTCATTCTACGAGGAATAACGCCTTTTTGTCGACAGAGTTCTGTGGACAGAAGGCGTTATTGCATCTACACTGTCCTTTGCGTCTATACTCTCATGTCGACAAAGCGGCTTGCTTTGTCGACAGAACTGGATGTAGTCTAGACGCTCTTTGTCGACAGAAGCTTTGTCGACAATATCTGTTGACAAAGCCTCTGTCGACAAAAGCCTGTAGTCTAGACGTACCCTTAGGAAGAGTGTTCTTCCTTCAACTTCCTGCTGTGTAGACAGCGCCAAAAACTGAATTAAGCTATTTCGAATTGAACTACACAATTGACGTAGCTAAAGTTGCATAGATTAATTTGACTTTTGCCCTGTAGTGTAGATGTACCCTTAGAGTATGGCTTCAATGAACACTAGCCCAGTTGTGTCTCAGCTTTGAGCCCAAGCCCCCTTCCATCCATATACAAATTGGCCCGACTTGGATCAAGAAGACCTTAGGACACAGGTTCTAGGACCCTGATAGGAAGCTGGGTGAAAGGTAGAGTCCCCATTCTGGCTGGGGTCCAAACCTTCCCATTTTGCAATGTGGATGAAGTTCAAGCCACTTCCTTAGCCAGAAGGCCTGCCTAGTACAGACCTCTAAGCATGGCTGTGAAACCCAGATCCAGCAACTGTAAACTCAGTTTTACAGTGCCATCCATAAAAATACTGAGTTTCAAGGTAATAAATAGTATGTGCTACTTTAAAAAAATGCTGTTATCGTATTAGAGCCCAATTCTAGCAAGTGCTGAACACCTTTTTATTGATGAGATTTGAAAACCACTGTAGACATTAAGAAGCTTGGAGTTAATAGGAATGCAAAATTCTTTAGGAGGAATGTAACAGCTAATGATGAAAAGTGGAAAAAAGAAGTGCCACGAAAGCTCATGATACCATCTATATGTTTTGTTAGTCTATAAAGTGCTCCCAGACCATTTGTTGTTTTTTAAGTTTAGACTATTCCCAGTTATCTATCAGGTGGAAGTACTGACTGATGTCAGTATGAGGCATATTTTGCCATGCAGAGCTTTTCTCACAGCAAAGATTATCCATTTTAAGATAGGACTTCTCCCAAACTGTGCATGATACTCTAGTTATCATAGTAGATGCAATGAGTTGAGTGCTGCTTACTGTATATGACCGTGTTTGTCCTCTTCTGACCATACAAGCTGGCTCAGTGTAGCACAGAGTTGAGTGTGAGTGGTTCATATTGAACAATTCTTTTGCTACATTTCTGGAAAAAAAAATTGCAGACCTCACTTGAAAAATGGGCAGTTGAAATAGACTGGGAAAAGACTTGACATTAAAACTTCTTAAAAGTTGCTGTACAATTCAAGTGAAGAATTTGCCAAAGGGCTGCAAGTGTTGGTAATTTTGCCCAATCCAGATTTTTTTTAAAATGGAAAAGAGATGGAAAGCCCTGTTTTAACAGGATACAGGCACTGACTCTTGGAAACAAGTTTGGTAACCAAAATAAAAGCAATCTCTGGGACTCAAATGACCTCCTACTTTTAAACCAGGCCAAGTGCTTACATTTAATAATCAAAGCTTTCATTTTACCTCAAAAACAGCATGCTAAATTCTGCCCTTCAATAGTTTTGCACAGAACCTTTGTCTGTAACAAGAATTGGCTGTGATATAAGCAATTTTGTGGCAAAATACAGCTTGCAGGGCAGGAAGAAGAAAGGAGGAATTTTTAAAAGGGGACTATCAATATTTATTTATACCAGTATATGGGGCTACCTACATGGAGAAACTTACATGAACTGGGTCTAAAATACCTGGAAATAATGAGCCAAGATCTGACCTCAGTCACACCTTTACAGCCCAGGTGACCAAAATGGAGCTCTCTGGATATCTCTGAGGACAGGATTTGGCCCAGTAAATGCATCTTTAGACAAAAACAACATTTAAACATCATATTCTATGTTTTCCACTATTGTATTATACAATGAAGAAAAATATATATTTTCCAGATAAAGGGGAATATAATAATATAACTCAAGAGGATTAAATGTGCTACAGGCTGAAACTTGGCAAACAGGCTCTCAGCATGGTCATAATTTAACTCCTCTGATGCTGGCAGAACCTATTTTTTGCATGTGTGGTACCAAATTAAATGTGCCATTCCTTTGTAATCAGTGGAACAACAGCATGCATTGCACAATACTTCAGCAACATGAGATGAGGGTGTTTGTCAGACATAACCAATGCACTTAGCAGCAGTTAACTTGTTAAAACAAAGCAAGATACATTGCAGGAGAGGAAGTTTTGGAAGAATTTTATGCTCTCATCTAGTTAAGCCTTTTTTAGCAAAACCAGTCAGCCACTGTTTCAGTTGAATGGCACCGCTTGTTCAGTCACAATTGTGATTTGATTCCCTTACTGAGCTACCACAAAATAAAATACAGTATTTTTTGTTAAGTATGCGGTAACTAAATAGTAAATTCAGCGGAAGACATGATTGCTCTTACCCTGTAACTTGTGGTGACAGTACCATGTTGTTTTGTGAGATAATAGTAGGGATCAAAGAACTGCACTGTAAAGTGGCTTGGAGGAATGCAGTGGTCATTATGGCTCTAACACAAAACTCACAACCAACCAGTTACCTAATATGCCACTTTTATATAATTTTTGCCTAATTATTATTTTTAAATATTATAAAGGCTCCGAGGGTGAAATTCATCCCTTCTGCAGACAAGCAGCACAAGACCTATGCACAACTTAAATCCTTACTCTAAATCTATTTTGCAAATTTAAGCAGGACCCAAGTGGCTTGTGAGTTTTGTGGGCAAAGACAAAAAAGAATAAAATTAAAATGAATTTTTCACACATTTTAAAAGGTGGAGCCTGTTCTCAGACATTCTTATTTTGCTGGTAGGCATCCTCTTCTGTTCCTCTCACAACTTGATTCTGCTTGAGCTGTGAATATGGCTTCTGTTTAGCCATATTCACTTTCTGTGAGAAGCTAGAGTAGAAGAGTTAAGCTAAATGATGCTCATAATTTTTTTGTGTGTGTGTGTGGTTTGTACTTGTATATTATCTTCAGTACTAGAACCATGTTTTTCCTCTATGTTTTGAGTTTAGCCCAAAAAAACCCTTCGATTTTGATTAAGGTATGTTGGCACCAAAACAATGCAAGTAAAATTTAGGTGTCCAAATATGAATGTAAATGGCTAGTTTGGGGCCCTCATGTTTAAAAATGGATCAGTGCTGCTAGAGCTATGAAGGAAGATAAGGAGAAGGAGGGCACTGGGGGCCAGTCCTGTCACAAATACAAATGGGCTACACACAAGTCTCTTGACATCCCAAGGACTTATCAAGATCCCTAGAGATTTACCAGATTTAGAGGCATTACCACTACTGTCTAATCTGAAGATGGGGCAGAAGCCCAAACTCCTGCTTCCAACAGCACGAAGGGAAAGAGATTTGTGAGATAACTGCTAGAGAAATTTTTCTCTCTCTGACCTCTCTACAAATTATATCATGGGAGATAGGAATGTAAGATCGAAAGTTCTATACTTAGATTTATAGATACATGGTTCTGTTCACATGAATTCCTCAGCACTTTGTATTGTCATGTTCTACAATCTAAGAAGTTAAGTTTTCCCCCAAACTGAAAGCTGAAAAGGATAGCATTCTTCTGTAAGTTGCTATTACTCAGTGGCAGTGGAGATTTGGTTCTCACCATTTTCCATTCCATGGTCCCCATTTTACAATCCTTTGTAAAGCCTCATCCCATGAATCCTGAAAGAAAGGAAGGCACTCATGACTCCTCCACCACCAGATGATCCTTTTATGATTCATGATACTTTTGTGGGTCTGAACCTCCAGGCTGAGAATTATTGATGTAGACAGTTATAAGGGTGCATCTACACTGCACTGTAACTCAAAATAAGATTCGCAATTTGAGCTATGCAAAATGTGTATCTTATTTTGATGCTATTTTGAAATAGCTTAGTTCATCATTTGGCGCTATGTACACAGCGCCAAATTTTGAAAAAAAGCGCTACTCCAAAACGTCCCTTACTCCTCGTAGAATGAGGTTTTCAGGGATGTCAGAATAGTGAGCCTGAAATAACTGGCTTGCTGTGAAGACGCGGCAGAGCTATTTCGGGATACTTTAGTATCCCTCAGTGTAAACGTACCGATACCGAGGAGATAACTCAAGTTACCTCAATTTCTTTTCCCTACATACCCATCTGTTTGCTTCATCTACCTGTTGTGCATTCTCATGAATCAAGTATGTAAGGTTCTGGGGGCAAGGGCTACAGCATTATGTAGCATTTAGCATAAAGTCACCCAACTTCCTAAGAGCAGCATCTAGGTAATGTTGTGATAAAAGTAATGAAATCATCTTCAGTTACCCTTCAATCAGCAATTACTAGGGTTTTCTCCTTGATGAAGGGGAGGCAAGGCTAGAAAATATATAAAACATGTGATAGAGCTTTTAAAAATCCTAGGTAGGAACAGCAAAAGCAGGGGGGAATTCAATAAGAATAAAACTTTGTCCTTGGATGACAATATTTGTCTCATTGCATTCTGTGTGTGTGCAGATCAGAGGTCAAAAATGTGTGTAACACATTTAAAACAAAAATGTGATTGTTTGAATTGGTAACTAAACAAAAAGTTTTTATTCTGATTTAATCAAATAAATCTCTTGAAAATAATCTGCTGGAAACAAATGTTTAATATTACCTGGCTATTCGCATCTTTAATGCTACGATAGCAGTGTCTTTTGTTTCTAGGAAGAGGTCATGGTGCCCATCCAGACAGGTGCAGAAAAACAACCCCTGAAAAGCTGAAAGCTAGAGGAGTGTGTTAGAAAAAGAACTGATCGTTGCTTTTTCAATCCCAAATATTAGAAAATTGAGTTAGTCATGGAAGCAAGTATGATAATGTAGGGATGTATGATCCTTTCAGAAGAAAGGACATTTCATCCAAGACTGAGCTTGGTTGGAAAACAGTCAAACACAAAACAGAATTGAGGCTATATATCTAAAATAGCTAAACTGTGACCCTCACTCTCTCTCTCTCTCTCTCTCTCTCTCTGTGTGTGTGTGTGTGTGTGAGAGAGAGAGAGAGAGAATATAGTGGTTTAGAGAACAGGCATAAGAGCTCAGATTTAGTTCTGAAATTAGCTTTATCTATGACCTTACACAATTCACTATCATCTATTCCTTAGCTTTCCTAACTATAAACATAAGTATAATATTTACCTACTTTGAAGGGGCATTGTGAGATTTCATAGGTTTTAGATTAGTAGATTTTATGGCAAGAAAGGTCCACTGTAATCAGCCAGTGTGACCTCCCACATAACATGAGCCATAGAACTTCCCCAAAATGATTCCTGTTTGAACTAGTGAGTTAGTTAATTAGTGATTGTAAAGACCTGAGAAGCTGGAAAATGCTATATTTTGTTAAATGTTTTATAAAATGATTACACTTATAAAATATAAAATATTTTTTTCAATTTTTAATATCAAACCTCTTGATTGATTTCAAAAGGTTGGCTATGATTAAGGCCACAATGGAATCAAGGGTAATTTTAGTAAAAGTCATGGGCAAGAAACAAAAAATCACAAACCCAAAAAATCACAAAAAATCACAATCATACCGGGATATAAAATATATCGAAAGGATAGAGCAGGCCGGGTGGGTGGCGGAGTGGCACTGTATGTGAAAGATAATGTAGAATCAAATGAAATAAAAATATTAAATGAATCAACATGTTCAATAGAATCGCTATGGATAGTAATTCCATGCTCCAAAAATAAGAAATTAGCAGTAGGGATATATTACCGACCACCTGACCAGGACAGGGATACTGACATTGAAATGCTGAGGGAGATTAGAGAGGCTACCAAAACAAAGAACTCTATAATAATGGGGATTTTAATTACCCCCATATTGACTGGATACATGTCACCTCAGGAAGAGAAGCGGAGATAAAATTTCTCAATGGCTTAAATGACTGCTTCTTGGAGCAGCTGGTGCAGGAACCCACAAGGGAGAGGCAATTCTTGATCTAGTCCTGAGTGGAGCGCAGGATCAGGTCCAGGAAATAACTTACAGGACCGCTTGGGAATAGTGACCATAATATAATAACATTCAACATTCCTGTGGTGGGAAGAACACCTCAGCAGACCAGCACCCTGGCATTTAATTTCAAAAAGGGAATTACACAAAAATGAGGAGGTTAGTTAAACAGAAATTAAAAGGCACAGTGACTAGAGCCAAATCCCTGCAAGCTGCATGGAAACTTTTAAAGACACCATAATAGAGGCCCAACTTAAATGTATACCCCAAATTAAAAACATAGCAAGAGACCTAAAAGAGTCACCGTGGCTTAACCACCATGTAAAAGAAGCAGTGAGGGACAAAAAGGTATCTTTTAAGAAGTGGAAGTCCAATCCTAGTGAGATAAATAGAAAGGAACATAAACACTGTCAAATCAAGTGTAAAAATGTAATAAGAAAAGCAAAAAGATTTTGAGGAACAGCTAGCCAAAAACTCAAAAAGAAATAACAAAATGTTTTTAAGTACATTAGAAGCAGGAAGCCTGCTAAAAACCTGTGGGTCCCTAGACGATCGAACTATAAAAGGCGCAATTAAGGATGATAAAGCCATTGCAGAGAAACTAAATGATTTCTTTGCTTCAGTCTTCACGGCTGAGGACGTTGGGGAGATTCCCAAATCTGCACCATCCTTTGTGGGTAATGAATCTGAGGAACTGTCCTGGATTGAAGTGTCATTAGAGGAGGTTTTGGAACAAATAGAAAAACTTAATGTTAACAAATCTGGACCGGATGGCATTCATCCAAGGGTTCTAAAAGAACTCAAATGGGAAATTGCTGAACTATTATCTGTGGTTTGTAACCTATCCCTTTAAATCGCTTCCGTACCTAATGACTGGAAGGTAGCCAACGTGACACCAATATTTAAAAAGGGCTCTAGAGGCGATCCGGCAATTACAGACCGGTAAGTCTAACTTCAGTACCTGGCAAATTAGTCAAACAATAGTAAAGAATAAAATTGTGAAGCATGTAGAAGAACATAATTTGTTGACAAAAGTCAACATGGTTTCTGTAAAGGGAAATCCTGTCTTACTAATCTATTAGAGTTCTTTGAAGGGGTTAACAAACATGCGGACAAGGGGGATCCAGTAGATATAGTATACTTAGATTTCCAGAAAGCTTTGACAAGGTCCTCACCAAAGGCTCTTGTGTAAATTACATGGCCATGGGATAAGAGGGAAGGTCCTTTCTTGGATTGAGAACTGGTTAAAAGACAGGAAACAAAGGGTAGGAATAAATGGTAAATTTTCAGAATGGAGAGGGGTAACTAGTGGTGTCCCCAAGGGTCAGTCCTAGGACCAATCCTGTTCAACTTATTCATAAATGATCTGGAGAAAGGGGTAAGCAGTGAGGTGGTAAAGTTTGCGGATGATACCAAACTGTTTAGGATAGTCAAGACAGAAGCAGACTGTAAGAGACTCCAAGAAGATCTCACCAAACTGAGTGATTGGGCAACAAAATGGCAAATGAAATTTAATGTGGATAAGTGTAAAGTAATGCACATTGGAAAAAAATAACCCCAACTATACGTACAGTATGATGGGGGCTAATTTGGCTACGACAAATCAGGAAAGAGATCTTGGAGTTATCGTGGATAGTTCTCTGAAAACTTCCACACAGTGTGCAGCGGTGGTCAAAAAGGCAAATAGGATGCTAGGTATTATTAAGAAAGGGATAGAAAATAAGACCCAGAATATCTTACTGCCCCTGTATAAAAGTATGATACGCCCACATCTTGAATACTGTGTACAGATGTGGTCTCCTCACCTCAAAAGATATTTTGGCCTTGGAAAGGGTTCAGAAAAGGGCAACTAAAATGATTAGGGGTTTGGAACGGGTCCCATATGAGGAGAGGTTAAAGCGACTGGGACTTTTCAGTTTAGAAAAGAGGAGACTGAGGGGATATGATAGAGGTGTATAAAATCATGAGTGGTGTGGAGAGGGCTGATAAAGAAAAGTTATTTATTAGTTCCTAAATAGAAGAACTAGAGGACACCAAATGAAATTAATGGGTAGCAGGTTTAAAACTAATAAAAGAAAGTTCTTCTTCACACAGCGTGTAGTCAGCATGTGGAACTCCTTGCCAGAGGAGGCTGTGAAGGCTAGGACTATAACAGAGTTTAAAGAGAAGCTAGATAATTTCATGGAGGTTAGGTCCATAAGGCTATTAGCCAGGGGATAAAATGGTGTCCTTGGCCTCTGTTTGACAGAGGCTGGAGAGATGGCAGAGACAAATCGCTTGATCATTGTCTTGGTCCACCCCCTCTGGGGCACCTGGTGCCACCACTGTCGGCAGACAGGATACTGGGCTAGATGGACCTTGGTCTGACCCGGTACGGCCGTTCTTATGTTCTTATGTTCATTACATGTTCATACCATTAATACCCGTGACTGAATCTTGGGGAGGGTGGCACTAGTGGCGGGGAGGGAGCACAGAACCTGCTACTGGGGAGGGAGAGAGAGGAACCCCCTGGGGGCCTGTGGCACCACTTGCCAGAGGGAAGCTGCAGGGGGTCAATGGCCTCTTCAGCCACTGCCCTGAGGTCAGCTGCTGCACCTGCCATCCCCAGAACCACTGTTCATATGGTCACCTGGGCCAGCTGCCCAGGGTTGTCAAAACAATGGCTAACCCCAGGGTCAGGGCTGTTCCAGCAGTACTAATATGACTGGCTATGGGGCTGCCCCAGTGGCTGGCTGAGGAGCCACTTCCAGCAGAAGCTGAAGTGGCTATCTCCAGCTACACTGACTACTGCAGGAATCATTGAGATTGCAGGAAGCCATGAAATCTGTGACTTCTGGGACCTCCATGACAAACATGGAGCCCTATCTGTGATGTATCCTTTGACCATGTCTCCCATCTGGACAGACACCACTTCCTCTTCTCTGACCTGTTTCTCACTTCACTCCCACCCAGTGAAAAGCCAATGAGTACATGGGAGTAATTACTACGAGTTTTTGCTCAGGGTTATGGTTGGTCCAAAATGTCAGCTGGGTGCAAATCAGTACAGAATCAACTATTCCAGCTATGTGGTGGATCTGGCCCACAATGCTTAGCAACTTTCATTTTTAATTGTTTCTATTTTAGAAACTATGCCACTTAACTAGAGCCCCATCAATTTTAAAAGGTCTCATCATTATGTTGATAATTGCAGCTAATTATTAACTTAGAAATAAAACCGTGAAAGGTACATTAATGACATGATTCAAACCCATGAAAAGAAGGAATGCAATCTGAGGCAGTACATACCTATAATTAAGGTTAAATCTATCTTCCCATCAGAATGAGTCAAAAACTGGCATGTCCGTCCACTCCAATATTTTGACATTTGCTTCCTTCTTGAAACATGCAACAAATCTAAACATGAATGGCTTTTGTAGATTAGAAAGTTCTGGAACATTTCATTTAAAAAACCAAGAAAAAAAGATTTGCAACAACTGACTCTGACATTGACCATTCAGCTGCTGAAGTTCCTCATGCAAGCTATAGTTTAGGTGCTTTGTGCCCCATTCTAGTCTATAGATGGGGCACGCTCTGGATGCCTTACCTAGGATATCAGGGGAGTCCCATGAAAATAGTGCATCATGGAAGATATAGTTTTGAGCCTAAAGAGCATGTTGCAGACAGAAAATCTGACCTTTGATCAGCTCTTCTTTCAGCTGAGGGCTGGATTGTGACAAGCTTATTCAGAATTAGTAGCAATTTATTCCACAAGTAGGCCCACTGCAACCAGGGAGACTACTTATGCAGTAAAGGCATTAATCTGTATGAATAAGGTGTCAGAATCCACCCCAAGATTTTTCAGCCTATTGTGCCAGTCTTCATTTAAACAGTTTGGCTCTGTCTACACTGGCGGGTTCTTGCGCCAGAAATATGCAAATGAGGCTAAGCATGGAATATTGCCGAGCCTCATTTGCATACCTAATGAGACGCCGCCATTTTTGCGGAAGAGGCTCTTGCGCCAGAAGGAGCATCTACACTGCCCCTTCTTGCGCAAGAAAAACCCTCTTGCGCAATGCCGTTATTCCTGAAAATAATCAGCATAGCGGCATTGCGCAAGAGGGTTTTTCTTGCACAAAGAAGGGGCAATGTAGACAGCTCCTTCTGGCGCAAGAGCCTCTTCCGCAAAATGGCGGCTCATTAGGTATGCAAATGAGGCTCGGCAATATTCCATGCTTAGCCTCATTTGCATATTTCTGGTGCAAGAACCCGCCAGTGTAGACATAGCCTTTGTGTAGTAAGATGTCATTCAATGCAAATAAGGGCAGCATAGGTGAACTGTTTCTGAATCTATTGCTAACGGATCCCCATTGTGCCTATGTATTATGAAGATCTCAGAACAAGTCATCTTACATCTTGAGGGTCAAATTGTAACTTCTCTCCTAGGAAGAGCACTTAGTGTGGCTCCACAGTAGTCAAGCAGACGTGACGTGGGGCCTTCTGCTTCTATAGGGCAGAAAACTTTAGGGAGTGGCTGAGGATATAAGTTGTACACTGGCTGCAGACACTCCTGCACAAATACTGATTTGTCATCTTGTAAAATAAGACTATATTATAGTGCCAGAGGGGTACCCGTGTTAGTCTGTAACTTTAAAAACAATGAGCAGTCCTATGGCACTTTAGAGACTAGACTAAAGGTTGCATGGGCAACCTTTAGATTCTTCATTTATCTACTTTTGATGCTTCACTTAGCAATCTCAGTGTCCCCCCTCCCTCTTTTTTTAAGTGAAATCTATATACAATGCCTTTTAGAAGGCTGATAGATTTTTTAAAAAAATCCCAACTACTTTTTTACCTTTTCTCATAACTTTAACAGCTAAACACTCTCTTTTACTTAATCAATTTAGTTCTGCAAAATATACTTCCTATATTGGACAAGTTTTCCCCCTTCTGTGTCGCTGAATAAGTTTACTATGCCTAATAATGGGTCTTACCCATGAAAGCTCATGATCCTATATATTTTTCCTAGTCTCTAAGGCCTGGTCTATACTAAATGGGAAAGCTGACTGAAGATACGTAACTCCAGCTACATTAATAACTGGAGTCAAAATATCTTAAATTGAGTTTTTGTGCTATCCACACAGTGGGAGGTTGATGAGAGCTCATGCTGCTGTTGACTTCCCTTACTCCTCATGAGAAGCAGGAGTACCAGTGCTGATGGTGGTGACCTCTCTGTTTGAATTAGTGGGTCTTCACTAGACCCGCTAATTCAAACCCTAGAAGATCAATTGCAGCACTGTCAAACTTCTCCGTAGTGTACACCAGTGTTTCTCAACCAGTGATACGAGTACCCTTAGGGGTACTTAACAGGAGTCGGCGGGCACATCAACACAACTGAAATTTGGAGAAAACTGAATTTTTGTTTTAAGTTTTACAGCACTTTATTATTTTTGTATTTTTTACACCCAAAAATGTAATCACCCGCCCGGCTACGATTAAGTTGTTTAAACAAATGTGTTGCAATGATAGGAAAAAAATGTGTGTGTCTGAAAACTGTAGGTACTGGGGGGTACTTATAATTTTTTTTTAAACAAGGGGTACTTTATAAAAAAAGAAACACTGGTGTAGACAAGGCCTAAGGTGTCATGGGATCACTTGTTGTTTCTAATATTGCATATATGCTAACAGTCCATTGATTTCTAAGGATTGTCTCTTATAATTCAATAACACACAATGGAAAATTAGTCTAGCAAGCAAAGACTTAATAAACTGAGATCACATTTCTGCCCAGATCACATGCATTCACCTGACTTATATTTTAAAACTCTGAGAGACAGCATTCCTAATGGAAATTATATTGATATAATAATGAACAGCTAATAAAGGACATTCTGATTTATTTCCAGTAAAACAACCTTTCTGGAATGTAGGAGAAAGGATTACTATAATGAATGCGACTATTCTTATACTGTACATGTTCAAGCATATTACAGTGCTTCACTGTATAAACCTCATAAAATAAAGCAGGAATTACAAAAGTTAACACTGGTCCACTGAATGAGAGTTTTCCAAAAGGAAGTATAAACAGGATGTGCAGATTAAATCCAAATAACAAAAGATACTTTTTTCTTAAGTTGTTAAGAGTGGAATGCAATGTAGGCACAGTAGATTGGGTTATTTAATATTATACAAACAAAGTTCTAATACACTCTGGCAAAATATAGATGTGTAAAAATGCCCTTTTACAAAGTTTCATTTGTTTTTATGCCCCTCCAAACTACCTCCTCTATAAAATAGTATATTGTAAATGGTTAAAGGAGCAACAAAATCTTCCCAAATGATCAATTAACACCTTCCCCTCTCTTTCTCTGTTTGTAATTTAGATGTGTTTCTTTTATAAACACGTTAGGCCAGAGATTCAGCTGGCATAATTTTACAAATAGGAATATGATCTTATAAAAAACTTGTCTCCCCTACTCTTAAAAATAATTAAGTGATCTCTCTCCTGCTTCCTCTCCAGATTTCTGGTTTCTGCCTCTTCCTCTGCTGATTATCAAATCTACTACCTTTTTATAAAAACAATTAATAGAACAACAGTTTCTTTTTTTCTGTTCTGTTCTTGGTAATCTAATACTATAGTGGCATGTGCTGGCTTTCCTATTGTCAGGAGAGAATGTGAATGGGCATGCGTTACCGAGCTGGGGCATTGCCAGGTGTAAAATGATTGTGTGTTCCAGCTGCTAACACAAAATAGTCTGCCAAAAAAGCATTTGCCTTTTGTCCAGTGGCATGCTAGGGAGCACTTAATTTTCAAATAATGTAACTATGACACATTGTTCATCACAATTGGTGTCAGAATAGAAAAGACTCCTGTCCCTCCTTTACTGATCACAGGAAAAGGGAGAAAATTGCCATAGGAAACTCAATATGTTGAATGAGCAATCAAATAAATAATTGTTTGTCCTCTTGTCTCCTATCACACACTGAAAGGAAGTTCAACCATCTGAAGCTAAAATATAGTGTACCGAAGGTAGGTAGTTTATCAGCAACATTAAAAAAGCTAATGATAGGTTTTTTTTCAAACTAGATTCCATGCATAAATGCATGTGGCCAGCCAGACCCAGGTCAATGAAGCGAGATATAATTTGGCATTTTATATCTGAGAAGCACTGGGTTCTCTTTCAAAGGCCTGAGACACTTATGCTGAATCCCATTTGCCAGCAGTTACAACACCACAGACAATATTTTGTATTTTAATTAAAGTGGGAACTCTGTAATTTTTTCCCATATTGCCATGTGGTTACTGTGGTAAATACTCACTAAAAACTTACACCTCTCTGTGAGATCTTAGAGGAAGCTGGCCCATTATTTAAAACAAATGTAAGAATGTATTTTAATCACATCAATGTTTTTAAGAAAATTTGTTTTAGTGTATTTCAGTATATATTGTGACAGACTGCTGGCTAAGCCACAGTTCTACCAGTACAGCATGGCTGAAAAGGGCATTTGAGGCCAGCTGAACAGGCAATGCCTGAGGGGCTAATGGGAAACAGCTGTGATCCTCATTAGCCAGAAGGCTAGATAAGGCAGCCAGAGGGGAAGTGGAAGGGGAGGAGACAGAGAGTGGCTGACTGTGGTCCCCAGCCAGATGGGAGAGGCTAGTTGAGTTTGCTGTGAAGAAAACTCTGTAAATAGAAGGTGGTGGGAAATTGGCATGGACAATAAAAGTCATGGGTGATTGTGCCAGTAAGGGTCTCTGGTTGATTTGTGGATGAAGAAGGGGTCTCAGGGCGAGGGGTCTTGCCACAATATATAATGTGTTCAATCTATATATGTATATCTACTGATAGATAGATAGATAGATAGATATTTTAGAATGTGTCTGTCTGTGGGTCTGTATGTGAGTCCATTTGTTCAAGAACTCCCCCTAAACAGTAAGAGCTAGGGCAACCAAATTTGCAGCTTCCTCTTCTCCTAACTTAAAATGAAATCAGGGTTTGGTTGTGCCAGGACAACTGGAAGCCCCAGGAAAGGGACTGTTTTCCATAAAATGCAAAGGGAGGGGCTACTGTTCAGAGGGATGTGATACTGAGAGTGGACACTGGGGGCAGCAAGCACACAGGGGAGAGCTATCCTGCAGAGTGGCTACTAGGGGTAGCCATATCACCAAAGAAGGAGACAGAAGGGCTGGAACTCTGATATCTTGCCTTCAAGAACATGGGGCAAGTAGCTCCCCTGTCCCAAACTCCTTTCCCCATCTCAGCCCTTGGCCAGAGCACTGGAGGGAAGGGGCAAAAAGTCCCATGGCAGTGTAGGGGGGAGGGGACTGTGCAGAGAGAAAACACCCTGGTGGTTGGGAGGATTGGGGGGAGAGAAAAAGATCTTGGTGGCAGGGATGGGAGCTGGGGGGAGAAAAAATGTTCCTGGCAACAAGGGCAAGGAGGACAAAATATCCCTGGCATCTGGGGGAGTGGGGGGAAGAGAGAATGCCCTGGCAGCCTGGGCGGGAGGAGAGAAGGTGGAAAGCAGAGAAATAAAATTCATGTGTACAAAAGTAGCAATTATAATCTTCTATAAGTTTAGAAATATTAATTTTTAACTGGCAAAAAAACCTAAAAATCTTTTTTTTTAATTATCTTAAAAGACTATTAAATAAATTGTCTTTTGTATAAGAGTATGATAAATGCACACATTCTCCTACAAAAGCACCATGCATATTTCAGTGGAGGAGAGAAAAAATATTATTCAGAATATCCATCTTTTGGAAAAAGTAAGCACCAAATATTTTATAGGTAAGAGAGTACATTTACTGTACATTTGGAATTCATATAATCAGTCTAGACTAAATATATTAGAAATTCATACTCCAATTTGCATTTAACCATATTCCCCCTAGGATCAACTTATTTAGTGAATTTCCTTTCTTGGATAGCAATGATACACAAAGTTGGAAAGTCAATTCACATGGTACAAATTATACCAGAATTGTCAAGCTTACAGGAAATTAATCAAGCACTGAGATGACAGTACTCTCTAAACTGGCCTTCATGACATCTATAAAACATTTACAAAATGTAACCATGTTCGTCCTGGGCCATCATGGTGACCCCATCATCCTTGTCTCCTTGGAATATCACCAATGACTCTCCTTTCTCCGCTGCTCAGAGTTTGTGGCATACATATTGCCCTATCCTACTTAGTCTATTTTTGTATTGAATCTCCTTTTGCTACCACCCCTAATTATATCAGCCTTCTTACCAGATGTGACTTTTTCTCCCACAATTACTTCCCTGCTTTCTCCTACCCAATATCCTATGCATGGATCAAGCTTCCAATATTGCTTTTCACATTTTAAATCCCTACTTAGGGCCTAGTTCTTCAGTCATGCCTACAAGAAATATCTTAATAGTTAAAGCTAATTTTTGTGTATTTAAAATGGCCATTATGCCCCATTATTTTGAATGGGTCTAACTTAGGCAAGTTGGTAACCATTCCCTACATCTGTACATGTAGAAGTGACGAGGGCCCTAGTAGGATGGCCACTAACCTGATGTAATCAATGAGACTGAAGTCAATGTGCCCTCAGGGAAAATGACTGCCACTCTAGAGGTACTGGTCTAGCAAGGACATTATGTGGAGCCCGGAGAGTGTGATGAACTGAAGAGAGGATAGAGAGGTAAAAAGGGATGCTGACAGAATACAAGGGAATATCACAAGAGCAGCGGGATAGTGAGGCTCCGCAGGGAAATGTGGGCAAGTGATAGGTGTATGTGCGTGAAGAGAGGGAAATGGAGGAATTAAGAAATAGGAAGAGGTAAAAAGAGATAAAAAGAAACTTGGGCAACATCTAGACTGCAGGCTTCTTTCGGAAGAAGCTTTTCCAGAAGAGATCTTCCGAAAGAAAGCGTCCACACTGCCAAAGCACATCAAAAAACTATCTGCTTTTTCAAAAGATAGCATCCACACTGAATGGACGCTGTCTCACATGTAAGCTGTGATTACTATAGACAGAGTGGCCACCAGGGCACCTGTGCTTTTTCCTCTTCTTCTAAAAGAACTCCCTCTTCCCCAGTCCACACATGCCTTTTTCTGAAAGAGCTCTTTCGGAAAAAGACTTCTTCCTCTTAGAATGGATTACCAACACCAGAAAAACCCCTCTGTTCTTTTGATTTTCTTTTGAAAGAAAGCGATTGCAGTGTGGACGTAACTGAAGTTTTTTCAGTAGTTTAGACATATCCTAAGCCAAGGTGATGAGGATACTGATAATGGAGGAGGCAGAGAGGCATACAATAGCAATTCCCTGTGTCCAGAGATTAGGACAGACATGAAGCCCACTTTGAAAAAGCCAACAGTGATGCCTGCATTTATTCATGATCATTTAAGGTAAATTTTGAATCCTAACTGCCCATGTTCTCATCTGGTGCTTTGTTGGCAAGGGAAGGGCAAGGAAATAAAGCCATATTCCAGCTCAGTTAATTTAGCTAAGTTTCTAAGTCAGTGATGTGCCTGGAGGAGCTCTGCCTGTTTGATGAAATGTTCTGTTTTCTTGTGGTCAAGATACTCAAATGCCTGGCACATCGACCCCATTTCTTACTCAATAAACATACATTACTAAACCCTTTGAAGTCAAAATTAATTTGGCAGTTTTATATCTGAGAAACATTGGATCCAAAAGTCTGAGGACATGATATACCACTAAGGTTTAGATAAGTAATTATCCAGTTTGGTTTTCTATCAACACTAGTGCCAGACTGTTTTGCAAATAAAATGGATCAAGCACTAAACATGGAAAAGGCAGATATTACTATTATCACAATAGAGTGCCACAGACTGAATTTTGCATATCAGTCTAAAAGAGTCTTAAGCTGCAGTTTCATATTAAGCAGTTTTATCTCTGTATTTCTCTGTCATATTTCATAGTTCACTGTCGTTGCTGTAATTTGTGTAGAGATGTGTCATAGCTATATAGATTGTCATGCTATGACTGGAAGTACTATTTTTTTATTATTAGCTGACCATTGACACACTGTTTCTCACAGGTTCTCACTGCACAAAGTTTCAGAGTTAGAATAATAAAAAGAACAGACAAACAGTACACTTGCTTATGGTCAACGAGGTGTAAGTTATGGTTAGTCGGGAGAAGGAGTAAAACAGTTTCTGTTGTCACCCCACCCCCTGTTTCTTTGCTGGAATTAATGTGGAAATGCATCATGAAAGAAGTGTTTTAATAAAAGACTGAATGAGTACTGTCTTTTAGCGAATATACCCCGCACCTGAATATACCCCGCGGTTTTTGCTTTTTGAGTTAAAAAAATCTTGTATACCCTGCGCACGAGTATAACCCGCGGGGTATACAAGGCTGTGCCGGGGGTATACTTATGGTGCATGGAAGGGGGGGAGGAATTAGCCAGCCACTCACCACCCGGTTCCTGCGCAGCCTCCAGCCTCCGGGTGGGGGAGCGCTTACCGCCCGGTTCCTCTGAAGCCATAGGAAGGGGCAGAGGGAGCACTCATCCGACTGTGCAGGAACCAGGTGGGGAGCGCTCCCCCACCTGGAGGCTGGAGGCTGGAGGAACTGGGCGGTGTGTAAAAAAAATGTTGTATACCCCGCACCTGAGTATACCCCACAGGTTATATTCGCTAAATTACGGTAAGGGATTTCTGTTTAGTGCTCAAAGAACAATGGGTGTTCCACATAAAACGGATGCCATGGAAGAAGGTCTGACAAGGAGAATGGCACAGAGAGGAAAGAGCACATTTAGTTGGGAGAGAAAGAAGGAAAATGTGATCAGAGATGCAGATGGTGTTGAAATTGTGCATCCCCCTAAAAGATTAAAATACAAACTTTGAATTTGATACAGAAGATAAGGGGAAACCACAGGAATATGAAATGGTGCCAGAGGAAAATGATTTCACCAGCAGTATTTTAGGTGGACTGCAAGAGAGAAAATTAAGTAACAATGAAGCCCAAGAGAAGGTCAAATTATTGAGCTGAGAACAAGTGTGAAAGGAGGGGGGAAAGAACACATTTTGGAGATATTGCAGATTAACAGGAAACAGTGTTTGGTATCTGCCTATATCTGGGGAGAGCAGAGTGTTAAGTTTTGTCCCTAAGTAGTCTGTACTGCGTGGCAACATTTGCAAATACAAAATTGCTCAACATTGCAGTCTGCTTTGGACTTAACAAAGAGTTACAAAGGAATCTGATCAAACTGAGTGACCGAGCAAAAAAACAGCAATATTAATAAATGCAAAGTAATGCAAAACATGATTCCAAATATAGCTACAAAATAATGGGGTCTAAATTAGCTGTTGTCACTCAAGAAAGTGATCTTGGAGTCATTATGGATATATCTCTGAAAACATCTGCTCAATGTGCAGTGGCAGTCAAAAAAAAAAAACCCTAACACAATATTAGGAATTTTAAGGGAAGAGATACTTAATACAAAAGAGAATATAATATTGCTGCTATATAAATTCCTGGCATGTCCATACCTTGACCACTGCCTGCTGTTCTGGACACTCAATCTCAAAAATTGATATTAGAACTGGAAAGATACAACACAGGTCAACGAAAATGATTGAGAGTATGGACCAATTTCTGTATGGGGAGAGATTAAAAAGACTAGGATTTTTTTATCTTGGAAAAGGCAGCTATTGAAATGAGAAGCTATAAAAATAACTAAAGTGAACATTCAGGGGGAAATCTGAATTAATGAAAGCTCTTGTAATTCTATTCCATTGGTTATAGTGCTAAACTAATATTACTGTTGTGGCTTAGAATGAGATAAACGCACTGATCCATATTTAATAGGCTTTATTAGGAAAATTATATATACACCCACAGCTGTCATAACTGAATGTAAATCCATAGATTTAAATGGAACACCAACAATTTACAACACCTAAGGATCTAGTCCATTAAATATTTTGTGAACATTTTATTAATATTTATTTTATTCTCTAGTTCTATCTAGATAGGGGAAGGGAATTAGTAACAGTTTATCTAGACCAGCAGAACACAAATACAGAAAGAAGTAGAAATGAAGATATTTTTCCCCTGCTGAAAGCTATGCAAAAAAAAAAAAATCATATGGCAGTGAAGCTTTATGATTGTAGCATGAGAAGGTAACAGCTTAAAAAGGCTTAATATGAATTATTTAATTATTTGTTTTAGAAAAGAATTGTGCTTGATAGTGCAACTAGCTCTAAATACAGTGTCAAAACAATTCAGATGAGTTTTAACAGGGCTCATGTGCTATTCAATGTGTACTCTGTACTAGACTGAAATGCACTGAAATGCATTTTTGCACTGATGTTCAGCAATATTTCATTAATGAAGACACAACACAGCAACGAATCTTATCTACCTTTCTCCATCAAAAATTGATGTGTATCTTATGCAGTTACGGTATTAAAAACTATGGCCCTGCTCCAAAGCCAATCTGTCCTTCTGCAGCAAACTAGGCCCTGTCCAGCAGTTGTGTCTCCTTCAGTGCCAACTTGACAAAAACCTCAGTGCTGACTTTATACGTTGGCAAGAGCAGAACAGCAGTGTGCACCAGGTGTGTATCTTCAAGCAGCAGAATGTCATACTAATTTGATCCTTTATTCAATTGTCTGACATGGCCATTGGAGACCACCCTTATGCAAAGTGTGGCAAAGTTATTTTATAAAACTGCCAGGAGAAGGCACAGAATTGTTTTGTAATTGTTCAGATTGATATAAGACCTTTAACCAGCCATTACCTCAGAAAGATTTAAGTGTGGGTCTGGGGAATGAGATAAAAGAGACTCATTTGTAATCTTTTAGAGCTGTAGGTGAAACTTCCATTAAATAGAAGGATTCATTAAAGTTCAAAATGAGAGGATAGGTCACTAAAACATAACTTGTTAAACTAGTAGATTAGCCTTTATATTAGTAAATCAGTGCCCAAGAAATACCAGAGCAATCTTTTACTTTCTATTAATAAATGACATAGTTCATCTCAAAAATTCCTACTTGGTTACATATTGTACTGAATATAGTTGCTTTTTACTGTATTTATGAATAGAAATAATTTGTTAGAGCAAACTCAAGTCAGGAAATGCCTTAAATTTTGTACACTTTTTCACTAAGATATGCTTCCATATAATTTGGGGAGTAGAACATTTAAACAAGGAACTAATCTGTTTTGTATTGTTTTATACTATTATAACATTGGTAGCCTCAGTATAATCTCATGTAATCAATTTATGTACACTACTTCAAGTTAGAGTCTCCAACCCCAAGGGGAAAGAGGGGAAAGCGGGAATGACAAGGCAGACTCTTATGGCCAGATCCAACCCAAGTGTAAGTTATTGCTCATGTCAGATACGCACACCAAATGGATGAATTAAGGCTGCCCAGAGAATAGTAGTTCTGGCATTTCCTAATGTTTGACTGCTTTACTTTGCAATCATAATATTCTTTTAACATTTTAAATGTGGCACCAAGCTTTATTTTTAAAAGCAAAGCAAAGCAATAGAAATTCAGTCATGCTAACCCCTTGACTGGGTCATCAGGAGTTTTGGGAGCTGGGACACAACATATGGTTCTTTATCTCAAGCAGAATAACTGATAGCAGTAGGCTATTATCATCTGAGGATCAGCCAGTAGAGGGAGGTGTCACAGCCACTTTACTAGTGACTTACATAGCTCTTTGCTAGAGGGCAGAAGAATGTTGGAAATCAAGACTCTTGAAGAATCATTTGATCTTTTCTTGACTCTAAGAGGCAGAGGGATTTACAGGCAGAACAGCAAAAAGTAAACATATGGAATATTCCTGCTGAAAGGCTGCTTGACTTAAGTGATTTAGACTTCCCTCTGCCATATTAATGACTCAGGTTCTAGGCCCTACAGTAATGAAAGCAGAGTGGACCCCCCACAAGAATATTCCCCAGAATATGAGCTATATACACCAGAGCTTATTCTCATACAGGCCTCCACATAACAGCATGTCACAGAATAGGATCCGAGTGGGCAGAGTGCTCCACACTCCAGTAGTTCTGGGCCTCAGTGAAGACAGTAGGTGGCCATTAACAAGTACATAAGAACATAAGAATGGCCATACTGGGTCAGACCAAAGGTCCATCCAGCCCAGTATCCTGTCTGCCGACAGTGGCCAATGCCTGGTGTCCCAGAGGGAGTGAATCGAACAGGTAATGATCAAGTGATCTCTCTCTTGCCATCCATCTCCATCCTCTGACAAACAGAGGCTAGGGGCACCATTCCTTACCCATATTGGCTAATAGCCATTTATGGACTTAACCTCCATGAATTTATCTAGTTCTCTTTTAAACCCTGTTATAGTCCTAGCCTTCACAACCTCCTCAGGCAAGGAGTTCCACAGATTGACTATGCGCTGTGTGAAGAAGAACTTCCTTTTATGTGTTTTAAACCTGCTGACCATTAGTTTCATTTGGTGGCCCCTAGTTCTTATATTATGGGAACAAGTAAATAACTTTTCCTTATTCACTTTCTCCACACCACTCATGATTTTATAGACCTCTATCATATCTCCTCTTAGTCTCCTCTTTTCCAAGCTGAAAAGTCCCAGTCTCTTTGATCTCTCCTCTTATGGGACCCGTTCCAAACCCCCAATCATTTTAGTTGCCCTTCTCTGAACCTTTTCTAATGCCAGTATATCTTTTTTGAGATGAGGAGACCACATCTGTACGCAGTATTCAAGATGTGGGTGTACCATGGATTTATATAAGGGCAATAAGATATTCTCCGTCTTATTCTCTATCCCTTTTTTAATGATTCCTAACATCCTGTTTGCTTTTTTGACTGCCGCTGCACACTGAGTGGACATCTTCAGAGAACTATCCATGATGACTCCAAGATCTCTTTCCTTATTAGTTGTAGCTAAATTAGCCCCCATCATATTATATGTCTAGTTGGGGTTATTTTTTCCAGTGTGCATTACTTTACATTTATCCACATGAAATTTCATTTGCCAAGTAGCTGGCATACGGTTGCTTTTACTTACACTGGGATTCATCAGCCCAAGACAGCTCAAACTGGGAGCTCGTGGTTTAAAGTCACCTTTATTATGCATCCCAGATGCACCGCGAGGTGTTCACAACAGAATCTTATCCCTCGTTGCCATGGTATTCAATGCACCTTCCCCAAATGGATAAAGTAGATTGACACAGGAGGTGAAGCTCTCTCCTCAGAACTCAATGAGATGAGGCTCTTAGCAGAACACTTGACTACTTGTCTTCCTTTTTATTTTTTCTTCTTTTCCCCTCCTTTTTTCTCTTTTTTTCTCCCTCCCCTCCCCCCTCGGCCCTCCTTTCCTTATTTATCCTTGGATCTGGACTTCTAATATTCCGGTCATCTGAAGAAGTGAGTTGCACCCACAAAAGCTCGTGATACCATCTACATGTTTTGTTAGTCTTTGAGGTGCTACTAGCCTATTTGTTGTTTTTTACATTTTTCCAGTCTTTCTCAGGCCAGCTCTGCTTCTAATCAAAAGAGTTGGGCAGCCTTAACTATCATCATTATATTGCTCCAGAATTGTATATAGTAATTAATTACATGCGTTCTTTCTATAAGCAGAAATCTAAGAGAATGCCTCAAGACAACCATCTCTAACAGACACAAATAAGACAGCAGTTGGCATTCAAAAATATTGCAACCAAATTGTTATTCTAGGTGTCAAAATCAAAACAACACTAGAAAGAAAAAAAATTCAAAATGTCTCTAAAATATGAGAGGGTTGCAATGAAGATGCTGAAGTTTTCATGTGAAAAAAAGTCAGCCTTTGGATAAATATAAAAACATCCCCACAGCCTCTACCAAGACTCTGCACAAAATATTATCTCTACAGTGTCACTCGTGTTCATCGTATTTTTCAAGGAGATACAGGTCCATCACCAAAAATGTTTACAATTTAGGGATCTGAGTCTACAGAACCTTACGCATGAATAACACAATTAAAGTCAAATTAAAGAAACACATTTGAACTGACTGGTAAAATTTAAATACAAGATAATTTAAACACAACAAGCATGGTTAGAAGACTAATATTAATGGAGTGAAGTACTTCAGTAAGCAGCTTCCTTTGAAAATATATATATGTATTTTCTCCTTGCACTGCATTGGGCATATAAACTAATCACAGAGCAGCAAGAGAAAACAACATTCATGTGAGATATAGTTTAATTAACAATGGGCCAGATTTTGCAATTTCCCATGAGGTTTTTCCATTTATTTGAATTGGAAGTAGGACTAAACGTATAAGAGATGCACTCATTTTATTTTCTAAAAATCTCATGAAAGTTTTATTAAAGGATTATCAGAATTACCCTGAAATAGATGTGGGGCCTAATCCTCCAATTGCTACACAGCCAAAATTGTATCTGAATTCACTTGGTAGTTTGGAGACACATGGGATGAAAGCTTGGGCCCTTTATGGTTTTAGATATTTTAAAATAAAAAGCCATAGCAATATATTTTAAATATAAAAATCCCATTTCAAAGCACCAGAATTTCAAAACCTGTCTTCCTTCCTGAAACATCTATCTCAGACAGATTTTATTCCAGTTATTTGTTAATTATTTTAATAGAACCATTGGTCTCCAAATAATTAGTAGCAGGATCCAACATTTGCAAATCTGTATGCAAAATATTGCAGTTTGTGGCAATGTTCTGTTTGTACTGCAGAGCACTGAAATACTTCAAAGTGGACAGGTTCTGAAATTTCTTGTTAAAGTTTTGTGAGGTGAAGTTGGCTTACTGGAGATATTTTTCCAGAGAATGAGAGTCGTTGGCAGACAGGATGAGCACTGGCACAATATTAATGAAAAATACTTTTTTTTACCAACTGCAAGGGGAAAATGCATATTTATCCATTAATTGTTTGGTTTCCACAATAAGAAGAAAGAGCAAGAGGGAGATTTTCAAAGGTACAAAGGTTCATTGGGTATCCAATTCCCACTGAAAGTAATTCAGCTATACATGATTTTAAATATTGGGGAAAATAATGACAAAGTGTATGCTAAAAAGCATCCAAGTCCTTTCTGTTTGTTGCTCTATAAATATTGATTATTATATTTCCAGACTTCAAATTGTATCATATTTCTAAACACTGTAATAATTGTACCAAGCAACATAGGAATGAAATGTAGTTTGTCACATGGATAAAAAGGAGATCAATGGAGTCTGTCCATGAAGCCTGTGAAACAGTTGGAATGGCTTTGGAGTGCTGTGCTAGGCAAGTAAGAATGCTAGGAAACCTAATAATTACAGCAAGAGGCTGTTAAACATTTTACCATTTAAGAATACTTTGGGGAAACTGTTGATGTTGCCGATGCAATTTAACTTATTTTTTAAAATGTTTGCAGCAACTAAATATTCAAAATGACTCTGTTGGCCCAGCAGCTCATACAAAAACATGTAGGTCAATGAAGAGTGACTCAGTGAATCAGATGGTTCGACCACTGCATACACATATTAAGCACAAAGAGCAGATTGGACCAAATCTATACAGAGAAACAGTCAAACAATGAACCAGATCTGCAGCTGGGGTCCATGGAGTTACTCAGATTTACCCCAAGTGAGGATGTAGCCCAGTTAATGGGCAACATTTGATTCAGCTCAAGATGTTTCTCATTAGATAGTGAGAGGAAGGGAGGAAGTAATACATGGTCATATTATTGCAATGTGGGTTTAAAATATTCAGGTAATATCTTATTGACCTATGTGAAATGAAATCAGGAGGAAAATTGAGAGATGAAGGTGAGAAAGTAGAGTAGGAGGAATAGAAACCAAATAAAAACCCTAAAAAGACAAGGGGATAAGGACATACTATAACATGTGTTCAGAAAGGAGCTTATATAATATGACAATATCCTGAAACAGCTCCCAGCACTGGCAGAGGAAGTCTCAGGTACTCTCTACGGACAGTGAGATTATACCTTGTGTTTTATTATTTTGTATTCTTAAAACTGGAGGAGTAAAAATGCTGGCTTTTTCTCTGTAGTTAAAAGTCAAAGGATTTGGTTTAGGAACTGAGTGGAAAAAAAGTGCCTTAGTAAGTGACCCTGGTTTATGCTTCTGACATCACTGCAGATAAGTGAAAAAGTAAACAGAGATATCCAAACTAGCACGTGACAATGATGTGCTGTACAGAGACTAGATTAGAATGTGAGACTGTTCCTCATGTGAAGTATACAAATGTCTGGTACATGTGGCTGGAAGGATTACAAAAAGTCAGTACATTATTGTCATTAATTTACAGGCTGACAACAATAAAAAGAACATTGCTGACTATGCCAATAGAAATCACATAAAGGCTGTGTCTAGACTACACCTCTCTGTCGACAGAGAGATGTAGATTAGGCATGTCAAAATTGCTAATGAAGCAGAGATTTAAATATCCCGTGCTTCATTAGCATAAAAATGACCGCCGCTTTTTTTCAAAATGGAGCTTTTTCAAAAAAAAGGCAGTCTAGACGCGGATCTTTCAAAAATAACCCCTTTTTCAACAGATCCTTTATTCCTCCAAAAAAGTGGAGGCCATGTTTATGCTAATGAAGCATGGGATATTTAAATCCCTGCTTCATTAGCAATTTCGACATGCCTAATCTACATCTCTCTGTCGACAGAGAGGTGTAGTCTAGACATACCCAAAATGTGCTTTTGTACCCCTTGAAACAACCAGAAGAATACAGCACATGGGGCACCACCTACCTGGCACACCATTGGTGGCACTGTAGGGTGCAAGCTACAGTGAGAAGGGAGCCTTTCTCCCTTATTTCCCTGCTGCCAGCATCCTTCACTGAGGCAGGGAAAGGCTCCAGCAGCAGGGACGCAGAGAAGCACTACACTACTAAAAATAGCAAGTTAGATGGGGAGAAGGGGCATTGCTTGGGAGTGTAGAGTGCTGTGCAGGGTATATACTTAAGAGATCAGTGTGCCTTTACTTACCTTAGCAGAGCCTTACTGTCTACATTACTATTTATCCCTTTGCTGGGGTAGGGAGGTTCCGTGTATGTACTCTACATGGCCCCATAAGAAGTGAGCAGTATAAACATTCTTTAGAGAAGACAAGTAATTACTGTACACAGCCAGGATAATATATTGACTAAAGAGGTGAAATGTCAAAGGGTCAAAGAAAAATGCCAAAATGAGACATAATTTATTTCTCTACGTATGAAGGGGGTACAGGGAAGATGTATCAGTATCATGCCAGAAGAGGTACTCTTTTATTTATATGAAACAGTAGAGAGCAAAAGACTAGCATATGTTGGTGGTAGGTGAAATGCCGGACTAATCTCATTCCAGGAACAATAATACCTGGTTCTAATACAGCCCTTTTCATCAGGAGATCTCAAAGCTCTTTATCATTATACTCATTTTACAAATGGGGAAATTGAGGCAGTGCGGTACAGTGACTTGCCCAGTAGCGAAGGGCAGAACAGGGAACAGAATCAGGCCTCATAACAGTCCTGTAGCCACAGGAATATGAATAGAGACAATTAACTCTCTGGGAAAGGTAAAAAGGTGGACTGTAAAGAAACTATAACACTAAATATAAAAAGGAATGATCCCAGAAACCTGGAAACCAAAGCAGCCTTCTCAGCTGCATTTCAGTGCAGAAGTTACTACCAATGTTAGGCAGATACACCTGAGGGGAGCATCTTACCATTTGTAATGATTTTATACAAGAAAGTATTGTGAATCCAGAAGGGCAGAGGAAGTCATGTCAATAAAGCTGGATAAAGCATTTTAAGTCAAACAAAGAGCTGGTGGGGTAACTGTTTCCCCATATTACAAGGACAAGCAGGCATGGGAAGGTGTCGGCCAGGCCAGGAGCCTGCAGGCGGGAGGCTTCCCTCCATGTCACGCACATGCTGGGTCTGGTAGTGGTGGTGTCCCGCAGGGAGAGGACTTCTATACCTGCCCGCTGGAGGCAACAGGGGGAGGGTGATGGGAGAGGTGTCTGTGAGCCACAGACATTGCTTGCCAGGAAGGGTGCTACTGGGATCCCCTCCACTTCCTTCCCTTCCCAGCAGGCGCCCCTAGCAGAGGCTCAGTGTCCTCCACCTCACTGCACTTACTCGGGAGCAGATGCCGCCCGGAGAGAGCAGGCCTGACCATGTGCAGCACTGCGCTGTGTGTGTGTGTGTGTGTGTGTGTGTGTGTGTGTGTGTGTGTGTGTGTGTCCATGACCCCATCCTCCTTAGTGGTGGCTTGGGTGGGAGGGTGTCCCACCATGGAGTCCGAACTAAGGCAGGCCTCTCAGAAACCCTGTGAACAGGAGCACAAAGGTCCTCTATGGAAGACTCCTGGGGCTGTGTGCTCCAGACTGGTGCTCAATGTGCACAGGCTGCTGCACAATGCCCAGGAAGAGAAGGCCAAGCGAGGAGCACGCAGCCCCTTGCTGCCCGCTGCCTCCCCCCATGTGTGTCTAGGGAAAGTAATACAGCTCACCTGATAGGTCTTCCCCAACCTTGCCCAAATCCTGGGCGACATCCTGGGAGAGTGGTACTGGTTCCAGGGACAGGCTGAGCTCCTGGCCGGCAGGCATTGTAGTTTCAGTGGTCTGGTCCTGCTCCTCCTCCTCCTCGGCCACAGGCCTGCCCTCTGGGAGGGCAACGATAGGTGTCTCCAGTCCACAGTCCACACCAAGGTGGGGGGAAGGGACTGACCCCCTTCCCAGGATGTTGAAGCTGGTTGAAGGAGGGGCAGGTCTGGGATGCTGCCCCTGAACTCAGCTCCTTCACTTTCATGCACACCTCCTGGGTGTGAAAGTATCCCCTGTGCCCCAGGCTGTCAGCCATCTGGCCATAGATGTCAGTGTTCCTGTGTCTGGTGTGGAGATCCTGAAAGTTTGCCTCCTCTCCCCAGACCACAGTGAGGTCTAGGATCTCCGCACCAGGATGAGGCCTGCCTTTTGGGAGCTGTGTGCACCACTGGTGGTGTGCTGGGGTCTGCCATAGCAGCAAGGAAGGCATAGCTGGGCACTGATGTGTGGTACGGTGCTGGCAAGGTCTGCATCATGCCACAAACTATTTTCCCTGTGGCTGCAGCTTTAAAGGCTGCAGGGAAAGGAGAACTATAGAGTTCTGATGAGTATGGACAGAGTGGCCACCAGGGCACCTGTGAGAAACCCTCGAGGCTAGCTATTTTGAAATAACTTCAGCTGGCTTGTCTATACATGCCCTATTTTGAAATAGGCATTATTTCTCATGAAATGAGGGTTACAGATTTTGAAATAAGAAGTCTGTTATTTCAAAATTAAAATAACGGGCTTACCGTGTAGACACTCAGTTATTTAAAAATAATGTGAGTTATTTTGAAAGAATGCTGCTGTGTAGATGTGCCCAAAAGAGAGAAAACTTCAACAGGAGCAAGAGTGAACTCCACAGTGGACCACAAAGATTAGTATCCTAGATGGCTTGCATGGACATTTTCCAGGACCTTCACCCTTCCCCACCACCACCACCACACACCAAAAAAAGTGTAATCAAACCTCGCTCAAAATAATTTAACTAAAATAACGAGAGACTGATGATGTGTTTTCAGTCTTTACTTTTAAACATGATGCTAACAGGGCCAGTATGAAAGTGAAACTCAACCAGCTGGCTCACTGACTCAATTTTTACGATTGTAAACACTCATGAGGAAACTAAAAGCCAAATTAGTTTGGCAGGTTTATCTCTAAAGAGCCCCAGTACAAAGAGTTTGAGGACATGATATACCCTTTAATTTGTAGAGAAGTACTTGTTCCCAGGCAAGAAATACACCCGGACCACAACATTCATATATATGCTTGATACAGCTGAGGTATGATTTAAACCTATTTTTATTAGGAAATAAAATTTTAAAAGTGGGCCTAGAGCACTGGAAATAAGGAAAACCATACAGCAGTGAACAAGTGCAAGAATTAAATCTGCAGGACTTAGCACAGAAGTGATGGAACACTAAGGGGATGGTCTATAATGCAACCACAGGGTGTGATTTCAGCTCAAGTACGTGTATTCTAGCCAGCTATAATTAAGATAGTCCAGGTCCATGAAGCTGCAGCAACTTTCCTGGAACCCCAAGTAATTACACATGGGGCAGGTCACAATGGAGACCATGCTACCACACATTCACTGCTCTGATATCCAGGCTAGCTAGATTAAAGCTAGCCCAAGTATAGCTACTCAAGACAGAATCACAGCCCATCACTGCAGTGTATATATATACCATTAGTGTCCAGTCATTTCTCTGCAAACCCCTGCATATTTAATCCCTAGCAATTTACTGTTCCTAGAGGCAAAACAATCTTCTCAGAAGAACCCCATGAGACTGTACTTTCTTTATCTTGTTTACAAAATTTCCATAATAAGGGTAGTGGGAGTCTTACAAGAGTAATGAAGCTAGTAAATGTCTCTTAATCTTAATGCAAAATGCTTATGTAAGAAAATGGTCCCATATAGTATGCGAGATAAACATTTGCAGGATCAAATGGATCAGTAGAGCAGGTTGTTTGCCTAACTCTAAATCAGAAAAGCTTGCCTGTAGTCTGTTTCAGGAGGAGGAGGAGAGGGTCAATCACCTTTTATCCTGTGCAAATTTTGTTTTTCTTTACAAATTAAAGCTCCCACCCAATGAAAATGATGTCTTAATTTTATAAAATAGAATCCCCTTTTCCTTTAGTTTTGGAGATATTGTGCTTGTCATCATACAGAACTAATGTAGAAGCTTTTGTTCCTGCAAGAGTACCTCATATATAGTATAAGGAAAATCTTGAAGCCATGTGGAAGATTTAAGAGTATTTGTACACAATGTCTAGCAAACTAGATTAGCTAATTGTCTACAGAAAAAAAATGTTTTCATGCTGAAATATTTTGTTTCAGATAATGTATTTGGTAAGTAGCTGCCCATATTATACAATATTTTCAGAAACGTCAATAGAAAGACTGACAGTTAGACTTCTGTGGATCTGTTTTTCATCTTACACCATTCTAAGATATCCTACATATGGTGAAAATGGATCAGGAAACTTTGAAATGTCTGGTTTACATGTATTGCCTGCAAGCAACATATAAACAGCAGAAAAGTGGCTAAACACAATGCCTACACTACAGATAAGATTGAAGAAGCCGCAGCTGATCTTCCGGGGTCTGAATGAGCAGGTATAGTGAAGACATGCTAATTAGAACTGAAAGGGCACGCCCATCTATGCTAGTAGTCCTGCTTCTATAAGGAGTTAGGGAGTCAAAGTGTGTTCTCTTTGACTTCCTGCAGTGTGGATGGCACCAAAATTTGAGTTAAGATACTTCGACTTAAGCTACGCTATTAATGTAGGTTAATTCAAACCTATTCCCTAATGTAGACCAGGGGTACAGGCATGTCTATATTGCCAATATTGTCTAGAGTTCAAATAGACATACCCAAGGTAGGGTATATATATATTTGTGAAGGATCTTATGGTGATTTTATATCCATAATACTGTATACGTTGCAGTAGGATGTACTTAAGTACTAGAAGAGTTCCAATGCTGTCCATATCAAAATACTTTCTTAATTCAGGTCCACACTTCGCTCATTCCTTCATACAGCACACACAGATGAAAGTTGAGCAGATCAGAAAATTTGTGTTCAAACCATTTTCAATGGAAAATTAGGCTTTTGACTGAATGAAATTTATCATGTTAGCTTCCAGCACAGAAATTCAAATTTCCTGTCAACAAACAAACACAATGAAAATGAAAGTTTTTTGGAAAAAATCTTTGGATGTGAAAATGTTAAAATATTTTATTTTAATATCTTAATGTTTCAAACAAGCCTGAATGTAGAAGTTTCCTTCAATTCATTTAGTACTAAACTACACCCTCCTAAGCTGCCACTGTGCCCTATAGAAGTTGTAGGTCAGGGTTAGACTCCCCAGACAGACTGTCTCCCATGATGAACCACCATGGGTTCTTATTAATGGGTTAATAAGAGGGGAGGATATGGCGTATTAAGGAAGATGTAGGTGGATCAGGGAGCCTAGCTCAAGGAGGAGAATAGAGATGTGAAGCAATCTCACTACTCCTTGTGAGTCTCCATGGAAGTATTGGCAGACAGTGATCTGGAGTGACCGGGCTCAAAAAACTTTGTTTCCATTTTCCCCTGTAAAATTTTCCACAGTGGACACTTGTCATCCACCTGCTCACTGTTCTCCACTGCCGCCCTGCTGGCCACTCATTGCACTTCTGCACCACCACCTGCTGGCTGTTCGTGTCACCTCTCCACCATCACCCGCTGGCTACCATCCACCTCTCAGTTGTGACCTCTGCCCATCAGTCTCCCAGTGATTTTAGTTCTTAGCAGGCAAGGTAGAAGAAACACAGCTCAGCCACAACTCACATAAAAGAAAGGCCCCTAATTAAGCCTATTTTAAGCGTCTGTTCTTCGAACAGTGGAGGATGGGAAGAATAGGTCAAACCAGTCCACACAGTATCCCTGAGGATGTTTAATAGCCTCCTGACCAGAATAATTTGCCCTCACCATTTTTACTCTCATCAAGCTCTGAAAATCCCTTCTCAGCAAGGTTCCTTCTACTAACTGTGAGACCTTTCCTATGGAACAGATTAAGCACTGTCCTGCTTTTCTGTATTCTCTCAATAATTAGAAACATTGGTAACCATATTTCAGCTATCCCTGAATTTAATACAACCGTAGCTGGCATTGGGTCACAATTAAGTTGCTCACAATGAGCAAAATACCACTCCATCTACTGAATATCTAACAAATCTAAGCAAAGCAGGAGCAAACTGTATTTGCATAGACACCCAGGGTCTCTCTCCTTTCTAGCTGTCAGAGAAGCATGCATTCAGATCCTGTTTATGCAAAATTCATTGATGTCAGTGGGATTTGGATCAGGCCCACAGTGTGCTTCATGATTCACCCTCTCCCCAAGAATAGGGCAGCTGTCATGCTTGTATGTGGCAAACTGGAGTCAAAAATCTAGTCCCTTTGTGTCATCTACATCATTTGTGAGGTACAAACTAACCATAACTGTCAATATATTCCAAACTAGTTTGAGGTGACACGTTTCCTACTTTTGAGATTGTCACAACATTGGCCGAGGGGGGAGAGGTGATTTTCTTTTGTTAATTTTTGTGAACATAAACTCAGGTATTTTGCAAAAAATTGTAAAAGTCCCTATTTGGCCTTTCTTGTCATTTATAAGAAAGTGGTTCTCTTGGAGTAAAATAGGGTAGTTGGATGTCAGGAATCAGATTTTGCCTCCTTGGCACAATAAGTATTTTTACAATATTTAATTTACCTCCACCTACAATAATTACATTGCTTTAAATGAGAGGCCATTGTAATAGTCCTTCTGGGAATCAAATTAAAAGGTTTGAGGTAAAATGAACTTTTCAAACTCTAGCAAACAAACCACTCTCTCATTTATCTGATAATTAGCATTTTTCACACTTCCTAACCCTGAAAGAATGCATTAGTATTACAGTAGAGAGCTAACCTTTTAAAAAAGGTAGAAAATTTAATCTTGGTAATGAGGAATTCTTATGATAATGTTGCTTTACTGCAATGTTTGGGGATGTAATATATATATAAATAACATATATAACATAACTAAAACTGGGAAGAAAAACAAATACTTGTTTGTGTACTGCTTTAAAAATGTAAAGAGTAATATTAAGTGTCTTTATTATACCTTCAAAGATCCCAGGTGTTTTTAGCTATTTCCACACAACTCTTTACTTGCTGACCTAATTTTTCTACTAGACATTTCAATAGGTCTACCTAAACTAAAGTGAAAACTCATTTCACCTACAAGAGTGTATTTGTGATAGTTCAAAAGGCAGAGAAGGCCTGCTAGAGGAATAGAGGGCACAAGACCAAGTTCTAGTTCATGAGGGGTTGGGGAGAGGAGTAGGGGTCTGATATGCATCTCTCTCCCTGTCTCACTCCACCACCAACTCTGCTTCATACTTATCAGTCCAGATACTGTTGGTGAGTGACATGGTCTATTCTGTATGGGTATGTCTACACTTGCCCCCTAGTTCGAACTAGGGAGGCAAATGAAGCATACCGAAGTTGCTAATGAAGCGCGGGATTTAAATATCCTGCGCTTGATTAGCATATTTGCGGCCGGTTGCCATTTTAAAATGCCGATCGCCCGATTTAACTTGCCGCGTGTAGACGCGATAGTCCGATCCAAAACCCTTCCGTGAAATTAACTGTTCCTCCTCATTACACAACAAGTAACAGTTAATTTGAGGGAAGGGTTTTGGATCATACTACCGTGTCTACACACGGCGAGTTAATTCAGGCGACCAGCATTTTAAAATGGCGACCAGCCGCGAATATGCTAATCAAGTGCGGGATATTTAAATCCCGTGCTTCATTAGCAACTTTGGTATGCTTCATTTGCCTCCCTAGTTCAAACTAGGGGCCAAGTGTAGACATACCCTATTTCCGTAGCTGAGAGCTCTCTTCCCATCCCCATCCCATTGGCATCATTGCCCAAGCATCCTAACGATCTTTGCTGGGTGGGGAATGGGTTACTAGTTGCCCTTGAACAACTGAAGATAAAGGTGGTGTGCAGTATTTATCATGGGTTGACATCTGCATATCTCTCCTGCACCTCAGTGAAGAAGTTCCATCTCAGGAGAGTTTGTGTATTTGATTGCTGGTATTGTAGAAAGACTGATAAATCTGTTCCACAGACTTGCATAGCTTAAAATGTACCCCTGCATTTGTCACGCTCCTTTGAAATTCTTCAAAATAATGAAAGTTGATATATAAATGCAGAATACTAAGAGCTGGATGTTATATGTGACTTTACTATGGAAACTAGTCTATATATGTGTTTTGCAACAAGCGTTCATGCACATATGAATCTGATTTGAACATGACAAAGAAAGGGACTGAAGTTTCCTAGAAGCAGCTATTTTTCTCAGTTTATTACTAATCTCTGTGTCTAAATGACACCAGATGCCTTCTTCCTTTTATGACGAAACTGTCAAAGGTGTCATGTCAAGGATGGTTACATAAAATCGTATTACAGACCTCAGAGAATACCTAGGGGTATAAAAACAAACAAACCTCTTTGAGTTAAAGACCATGAATGTTCATTGACCACATTTTCTCACACTTCTTTGGTGGTAGGGAGGAAAATCTTTCAAAAGGAAGAAAAGGGTTTTTGTGGATGAATCCAGGATCAGACATTGAAGACTATATAAGGTGACAGTAAAATTAGTATTTGTAAATGTTCACTTTTGCCTGAGGTCCTTTAAACTTCCTAAAGTGAAACTCTTTGATTACAATGAAATTAAGCTCCATAGGAATTTTCTTGATTGAAATGATTACAACAGTGAGTAATTCAAAGAGCTTTTTCCTTGCTGAAAATAAACCAGGGTGGAGGAATATTTCTCTGAAGGTTTATTTTTCCCCTCATCCCCAAATTCTGGTCAGTTAAAGTCAATAGGAGTTTTACCAGTAGAAGCAGGGTCAGGACAATGCTACGTGCTTTTGAAAAGCCCACCCTGAACCCATTAAGTTCAGCAAAATAACATAACAATAAGCAAGAAGGGAGGCTATAATGCAGATGGTTGTGTTTACCTCATGACTGTGATGTATTAATGGCTTTGGCACTACTGAGCATTATGCACTCTGTTCTTTTGCATGCTGGGCAGACAGATGTGCATGGAAACTGAAGAGTGTCCAATGTCCTTAAACTAGAAAACAGAGTTAGCCTGTCAGAGAAACAGTTATTTATAAATTAAATGGATAACTACATTTTGTACCCAAGACAGCAATGCTCTTTACAAACACTAAGAAAGGGTCCCAGTAACCTTGTAAGGTAAGTGATCAATTACTGTGCCCATTTTATAGATGGGTAAAGAAAAGTGAAAACAGGATAAAAGATCAAACTGCGACCAAGTGACAGAACTGGAAATATAATTAGGAAACCATGACAGTTGGCCCCTCCTGGTCTAACCAACAAGACAATACTATCTTCTCTTGAAATGTTGTGCAAATTTAAAAAGCAAATTTCCCATCAATCTGAGCTGGACAGAATCATTTGTTTTCACATATGGTACAAAACCTGTTAGAATTTCGAGACTGTGGTTGAAATTTTGTCCTTCTCCCAGAGTTGCTCGTTGCTTTATATATTTCCCATATATGTATGAATACAGTAAGTAAAAGAATTAATAATTTAGTAAAAGTGAAACTCCATCCTGAAAAAAATAGCAGATGTTGACACAGTCCTCTTCTTTTATCCCATAAAAAAATAGTTTAGCTCCCTCCCCTCCTCTCTTTTCCCCCAGTTGCTCTCAAAAGCCAGCTGCAAATCTTGCATCCGGTGCTTTTTGGTCTTTTCCACAATCAAATTGCTACACCTTTCTTTTTGTCTTTTGTAATTTTCAAACCATTCTCCAAAGCTGGAAAGCACACACAACCTCCAAAAAGCTGCACTTTGCACTATAAGGGAAGTATCAAGAGCAACTGGCTGTGTTTGTGCACTGAACTGCCATGCAGATAGTTTGTTATTTAAGCCCTCAATTTCCATTGCTTCATTGTGATATGGCTCTTTTTGGAGCACATCCAGAATGTTTCTGGACATCTAGTACAAGGCAAAAAAATCTGTAAACTTTGTAAACATCAGAAAGTGACAGCACCAGGTGAGAATGTATAAATGCAGTTCATTCTGTTCTAGAAAAAATAGACTGAGTGAGTGTAAGAAAGAAATATTGATGAAATCTCTGATCTGAGCTCTATAAACAAATGCCATTGGAATGGATAAATGCACTGCTCTTTTAGATGTTCCAAAATGAGGAGTATTGCCCATGTTTGGAATATGCAGTTAGCTGCAGTCATAAAACTCACACAATGTCAGAACACAGAGATGAATTTCAGACAGACTGCACAGATAACAAACCTATCCTAGCTCAGTGTGAAAAAGAGATTTGCCTCATCAGAGCCAGATAATGTTTTCTCTGTTATAACCTTATTTTCATAGGAATCCCCTAAAATTTTGATTTCCAGATGTCTAGCTCGTGCAAACTGGTACAGGTCTATTGAATTCATTGAGATTATGTAGGTTTAAATCATCTGAGAATCTGGATCTAAGGCAAGGGTGGGCAATAATTTTTAACGGGGGGAGGAGGGGGCACTCCAAGATTTTGGAAAGTAGTCGAGAGCTGCACTCTTCCATGATATTAATGGAGAAGATGCGGGGTCTGGGATGGAGGTTGAGAGCAGAAGGGAGCTTGGGGTAAGGGACTGGAGTGTGGGAGGGAGAATGGAGTCTAGGAGGGAGTTTTGGTGAAGAAGGCATTTGTGACCTAGGGCAGGGGACTGGAGTGCAGGGGTTTGGGATGTGACCTAGGATAGGAGGGGATTGTGATCTGGGGCAGCAGATTGGGGTACCAGATCTGGGAGGGGGTATTGGTGCAAGAGAGGGGCAGAGGGTTTGGGTATGTTGATTGTGGGGAGCAGACATTTGGGGAAGGAGGGACTGGGGTGCCAGAAGCAGGTTCTGGGCAGGGGACTTACCAGCCAGCAGCAAAGCCAACCTGCCTGCCTGCAAAGCTAAGGTTTGCAGAGCTTAAAACATTTCACAGCCTCCAGCCTGCCTACCCAGTCATGCGCTTGTGTGAAGCTACAATCAGAGGTGGGAGTGGCGGGCAGGGCTGGCTGTGACCAGGAAGGAGGGTGAGGGGGCCATGAGGCTGGGGGGGGAGGAGGTTGGGTCTGGCTGCAGCTGGAGAAGGATGGGGGGTGGGGCAGAGAGCCCAGGGCTAGCACTAGGGAGGAGAATAGGGGGCAGCCAGGGGAGGCCGAGAGGCTGGGTCTGATGCAACCCCAGCCCTCGTCAATGGACAGGGAGAGAGAGCTGGCCTTGCCTACCATCTCTCCTCCCCAGCAGCCAGGTCTGGCGCCATCCTTGGTTCTCCCCTCCCTGGCGGCCAGAGGGTTGAGAGGCCAGGGCTGCCTACCCCCACAGATAGGGGGGTTGGTGAGCATAGCAAGCAGGGGACACCACCCCCTAGTTTATAGAAAAATAAAGTTTAAGACCCAAATTCTCTGCATGTATAAATGGGTTCAGAGGGATACTCATCACTTACGTAAGAAGATGCAAATGCATTATCATCCTTTCAAGAAAATGGACCTGCACCTACTTATGCATTGATAACTTGGTCTCCAGACTTCTTACTTTCAGTTATTGAGTGTAATTTGAGTTTATTTTCAAGTCAAGTTTCCCCAGACTTAATGTTTAATACTTTCATCTAATTTCACATTCCCCAACCCATAATATCTATGTCTGCCAATTTGTAATGTAATTCAGTCTTCTTGGGTGGATTTATATTAGCATGGAGGAAGAAACACATGCACCAGTTATGCTGATGCACTGTGTTTATGAGAATTTTTTATCTTCCACCTCTTTGAAGATATTCTGTATAATTCATTTGTTTTTATATGTCAGTCCGTAACTTTAGTTTTGTAATCAATTTGTGCTATATAAATAAACTAAATTCAGTGAACCTCCTCCTTTCAGGAAAAAGAGAAAGAATTTGGAATGAAACTGGTCAGTTCAATAGTTTTGAAGAGCTCTTGCTTACCAAATCACATTAGCTTATTCTTATCAGTTATTAATTATAAATTAATCTGTAATCTATAATCAGTGTAGGTATTGTATTAGACATAGCATTATGGCGTATTTTTCAATTGCTCTGGAAAACTGGTTTCTCAGAAGTGCACAGTTATGTGTTTCATTTTCTCACTTTCTTGCTATGATTTATTGATGAATAGACCTGTAATTAGATAATTCTATAAATCTACTGATTTCTTTTTCCTTTGCAACCTTTACATTTAATAATAAAGTCTATTTTAAAAAGAAAAGCTTTAAAAAGTTGAGCCATCATATTTTTGGGTAAAATATATTGACCACCATTAAATTTGTAATATCATTTTGTGGTTTATGAATAAACTTCTAATTAACCAGAATCAAACTAAAATGGTCATGTTTTTTAAACAAATGGAATGATCATATATAAGTATCTGGCTTGATGTTGATAGGATTAGATGTATGCTCATTGCATTTGTTTACTTACCATAGTTAATTAAAGTCACAGAACTTTTTTCTAAAAATAGTAAGGGTGAACAGCAACGGCAAAATGAAAATTGACTTAATCCTATATTTGTGTGTTGAATCTGCCCATGAACCAGGCTGTTAATAAGCACAGAAACAAGTTTATTAAATATATTTCCATCTCTTTAACATATTTGTCTTAAAATATTATCCTGCATAGTTATTTTTGTGATATCACTGATATCATTTGACTACAAGTAGGTTCCTGATATGTAAGCCTGGGCCCTGTTAAAGTCAGTGACAAACCTCCTAATAATTTTAATGGGACCGGGATTCCACACTATAATGATGCCAGTTTTTGTTTTCATTTGATAGTTCAACTTTAAAAATACAAGATCTTAACACATCAATTTTCCACTGAGGTTTCCCCTCTTTCTGCCACTCCTGGTCTATTTAAGGACAATTTGTGATGCCCTTATTCCCTTTGGTGAACAGTTACTTGTATAAGTAGTTCTACTGATGTCAACAGAAGTTCTTGAAGGCTAAACCATGGCTCAGCTAGCACAGTGTTTGAAATGCATCTCTTAAGCCCTTGGACCAACTATCTACATGACAGGTAACAGCATGAGAGGGAAACCAGGCTCCAAAGAGCTGCTATGCTGTCCTGCTGTGTAGATAGAGCTTTGGTTCCACCCAAGTCAGTGTTTGACAACATAGCTTTGACAGCACGTTGGGTAGCATATTCTGCGCTAGGTTTAGTAAAAAGAATGGTTCACTCTCTTCATAGAGCTGACGGTATAGCTGGAAGGATTTTATGACACTGGGTTGCTCTTCCTTAGCAATTTCAGAGAAAGCACAACATTCCGGTGCCCCTGGTACTGAACACATCATAATATCATCAGGTGATCTTACATATGTGTCGACCATCATGGTTAAGTATTTTACTAACTGGTCCCTCTGCTCATCTGAGGAAGTAGGTTTTGCCCATGAAAGATCATGATACTATATAAATGTTGTTACTAGTCTCTAAGGTGCCACAGGACTACTCATGGTCTTTAAATTGTAAACTTTGACAGGCTAGGACTGTTTCTCACTATGCTGCTGCACAGAACCTAGGAGAACAAGACTCTAATTTTAGCCTCTAGGTGCTACCCTAATATGAACAAACGCTCTTTTAAATGGCTTTTTTAAAATGTTTAATTGTGATTATTATGAAAAATATTTTACTCTTTGAAGCAATGTGACTTAATAATTTGAAACAGAAGTGCCTCCTCTTATGAGTTAATTGAAGTGACATCTGTAACTCATGAACTTATACAGTTCCATGCAGGACACTTGCTATGCTTGGCAAATGTCCTCTAAGATATGTGCTAACTAAAAGATGAGCTCTTGTTTTGTAAATTTGTTCATGACTGAAATTCTTACCAGCAACAGAGAAATATGGGGTGAGCTTGAGTGGTTTATATCAGGATGATTAGTGGGAAGTGGTTCTATTATTCTAGGGTGAAAAATTGGCATGATTTGGGCCTGCAATTTGTGCAAAAGCTTCAGTTATTTAGCAGATTATGGATTTTGATTGGAATTCTTTATTTAAATAAGGGGAAAGGCATATGATAACACTACATTGGAGTGTCAGAACCTCTAAGTCAGTTCATCTAAGCACAAAATAATGTGTGCTTTCCAATTTTTCCAGAACATCAATCAAGTTATTAGCCCAATTATTTCAAGGTTTGCCAGTCTGAGAGGGAAAATGTGTTCAGCACATATTCAAAAAACTCTGAAAAGTACCTGTTGTACCATTATTAATACTCACATTCTTTGTGCCATAAACATACACTTGTGTTTTATTTGTTCCGAATCTGGTTAAAATTCAATCACACACAGAGTTGTACATGACCAAGGCACTGAGACTGAAAAGGACATTTGTTTTATTTCTGACCTGTATGTGAATTGAATTTGCTTGGCCTGATTTGCTTACATTTGATGTCACCCAACCCTTTATAGAAAATAAATAGATGTTCTGCAAACATCCCAAGTGTTACTCTTAGGCTACGTCTAGGCTGCAGGCTTCTTTCAGAAGAAGCTTTTCTGGAAGAGATCTTCCGGAAAAACGTCTTTACCAAAGAGAGCATCCACACTGCAAAAGCACATCAAAAAAGCAATCTGCTTTTTCAAAAGATAGCGTCCACATTCATTGGACACGATCTCACATTTAAGTTGTGATTACTATGGACAGCGTGGCCACCAGGCACCTGTGCTTTTCCTTGAAAGCCTCTTCTTTCAAAAGAAAAAAAACCCCTCTTCCCTGTCCTCGCACGCCTTTTTCCAAAAGAGCTCTTTCGGAAAAAGGCTTCTTCCTCGTATAAAGAGATTTACAGCTGTCGGAAAAACACCTGCATTCTTTTGACTTTTGACTTCAGCCGTTTTTCTGGAAAAACTCTGCTGTGTAGACATACCCTTATTTGTGCACTGGAACTTGTTTCAAGTAATATGTTGTAATAAGTAACTTGATTTGTTTCCTAGCAAGCAACAAACTAGAAGCCTTGTAAAAATTGTGTACAAATCCTAATCATTTATACCTTAGAACTGAACCTAATTTATGATGTATTTTATATAAAAACATGTGAGATCCCTGTATGAGATGAAGTGTCAGTCTGCAGTGGGGACTACTGTGTTGGATGTCAGTCTTGGCTCACCATGAAAGGACCTATTTTTTCTGATTTCAGCCCAATTAATGAAAGAAAAAGAAGAAATTGGTAGAAATCAAGCAAAGGTTTTATATGTATAGATCTTCAAGCAGCAGTATTTTTATATAACAATATTGTACAGCCCTTTTTGTGCAATGCATGCAGAAAGACAATATTTGTTTACAGCTAAAGCAGCAGCCAACAAATTGCTGAAACACTGACATGCAAATGGAATAAAGTCATGATGTTTCGATGGAAGAGGATCTAGAACATGTACCTGATAAAACCACATGGGCTTACGCTGTGTACACCCCTCTCACATGTTTGCATTCAAGAGGTGAATTTTTACATTCCAGGAAAGAAACGGTACAAACCTGTTAGGAAAAAATAGTCTTCCTTTTTCTTTCCCTCCCACATATCTGTGGCTCCCACGTGCTTTATGTGAATCCATCCCTGATTTTCTTCTCTCATACTGCCTTAATTTCATCTCTCTTCATTTTATCTATAGTCTGTAATCCATTTTGTTATTGTTAGCTCCTTCACATACCACATTTTTCCCTTACAGATCACAGGCAACACTATTTTTAACTAAATGAGTTTAAACTTTGTGCAAGTTTTCCTAAACTTTACATTTGCTTTGCACACATTACTGAGATATGTAGAAAAGGGCATGCAACTGTAAAGTTCATTGAGTTGGGCTTTGCTTGCACCTCATTGCAGGTCGTTAATTATGGCACCTCAGGCAATTTGCACATGGAACTAGCACTGCTGGATAGTATAAAATTAAATAAAACTCGCTTATAAACTGCACATTAATTAATCCTGCTTCATTTTATTGCTCTCATGCTTTTGTGAGTACGGAATGTTTAGGAAATTAAAGAAATGCACCTTTTTGTATTTAATTTTTCCAGGGACATTCTGATCAATAATGGCATTTATCTTCTGAAATACAATAATGTTTAACTTATTAAATAAATATGGTGTGTCATACTGGAGTATTATTAATGGAGCATAGTAATGGCTGAAGGGCCCAGCTGTGATGGTCCACTTCCCAAAAGACTTTACATAGTCTATAGAGAGGTGAGAGATGAAGAATGGGATGAGACATAACACAAAAGGATAATGAAGTGACTTTCTTATAGTCAAGTAGCAGGTTCCCAATGGTGTGTCCACACTGCACACTAATTCCAAGCTCTGATTCCACTAGGAACCCACGCCCCCCTTCCATCTACACACAAAGGAGTCTGACTTGCATCAGAAATATTGAGGACCTGAATCCCAAAACTCTGGTAGGGGATAGGTGAGAGCCTGAGTTTCACAATGACTCAGGTTCAAGCCCTGTCATTTTGCAGTGCGGACGCTGCTTAAGCCACAAACCCAAGCCATAATGTTTGTGTGGGGAGCGTGGACATGTTAACATTGCTGTGAGACCCAGCTGAGTGCAGAAACCCAGGTCTTACAGTCACGATTTTAAAATGCTCAGTAGATATACCCCAACATACCTGGAGACTGAACCCCAGCCTGTTTACTCCCAGCTGGGTGTACTACCCACTAACCACATGGAAATAAGTAAGAATTAGGCCAAATGCATATAACCCTACCACAACACCTAGAAAACTCTATCTAACCAAATAAACATTCTTTGCGTGGGCTCATTACAGCATTATTTTTTTAACCCACTGTAATGTTAAAGGCTCTTTAAGATTTTTTTTTTTTTAACATTGAGAGCAATGGACTGTTGTGGATTAATTTTAAGACATGCAGACAGGATTTTTGTGAATCTATGCTGACAAGAGCGCCTCAACTGCTTTTGGGGCAGAACTGAAGTCTAGCACTTTGAATCAACCAGACAAATGCTGTGTGTGGTTAAGGGTTAAATTTGAAGCTTGGTTGAATTAAACGTTTTCCTCATCCCTAATTCCTGTTCTCTGCACCTTTACATCCAGATATGCAGGGGCTGCAACCCTCCACAGAAAAGGGGGCTAGGAGAATGGACAGAGGGCAGATTACTCCACCCCAAAGTGCTGGCCACCAGATGTGAGCTGATGCAGGGAGAAGGGGTAATAATTTGCTATTGGTCCATGTGACCATGCCTGGGGGTCACTACGCCTATATCCTCAGTTGGAGGAGGGCACAGTCACTAGTGTTACCGCCGTCCTCCGTCACCACGCTCTGTGCCGCCCGTCAATTATGCTGATTTGCCGGGTCAGCTTCCCACTCTCCGCTGCAATGGGGGAGGGGAAAGCGGGGCCCGGGCCCACCCTCGCTCACGGGCCTCAGCCCAGGGCCCTAAGGACTCGGATCCTGGGAGATCTGGTCTGGCTGCCAGGGCATTCCACCGAAACTCGCCAGCCTGCCAACCACTCCGGGTTCCGCCCTGGGCTACTTCCTTTCCCCTCCGGGACCACCCCTACTCCAGGGCTCACCTTCTCCTTGGTGGACAGGGTGACGGGCGGGCGCTTATTCACCGCGGCCATTGGCTTCTCCCACGTTCCTCTCCCACTGGGGGTTTTTGTCCCGGGTGTCTCCCCGTCCGTGGCTCCACCACCGCTTCCCTGCCCACTTCTGGTCCGCGTCCCCTTCCGCTCCTCCTGGCTCCACCGGGTGACGGTGTTTTAAACGCCGCGCCCTCTACTCTCCGCCTATCCCAGGCGGGGGGGGGCCGTTCCGCCCCCGCTTGCTTGCCCCGGCCCCGCCGCTGCAGTTGCCATGATGCCCGCTGGACAGGGCGCCACGCCGCCTTCGGCCTGCCCCTGACGTCGCCCAGCATGACGTCAGGGTGGGGCGACAGCCGAGCGGCTCGGGAGCAAGTCGCGCACGGCCGGGCCTCCCTGCTTCCCCGGCCGAACAGCGCCTGACCGGCCCCAGCCACGGTGCGGGGCGAGGGTGTCCTGTCACAGTCCATAATTAGAATAAGATAGCAACAGAGAGGATATCATATGGGATTTAACCATGTTAAGATTTTGTTTCTAATTGTATTGACTTTTGCTGTACCTAACCTAAATTCAATGGAAATAAGAAGATGTTGGCCATCATTTATTTTTGGAGGTGAGAAACTCTTCTAGCATATTTTTCTTATTCAGATTTTCTTCAGGAAGTTTATACAATATTATTCAGCCTGATGCCACTCTCTAGGGAAATCAGGTTTGATGCTGACTGAAAAAAAACATAGTATATTTAATATCTAGCTCATAGGGTACATATAAACTGCATTGCTCTTTTGGGATACCGGAAGTATCCCGAAATATCAATGTTGTGTCTTTAAAAGACACTATTCTGGCATCCCTGTAACTGTTAAGGGATTTGTCAGAATAGTGTGTAGACAGCCCCAAATTTCAAAATAAGCTCTTTCAATTTAGACTCGGAATAAGCTACGCAATTTGCATAGCACAAATTGCATAGCTTATTCCGACAGAAGAGTCCTGTCTAGATGTACCCATATGCACTATGATTCAGGATACTATGACTTAACCATTATAGAGAGGGGAAGCTGGCCATCGTGTTTGGATTATGTATATTACAAAACCATCCCTCTCCCCACAACAAAGACTCTCCCAAAACAAGACACTCCACTGAATAGATATCACTTCTCCCCCTGGAGAGATCAGTAAGAGAATAAACAACTCATGACATGTGTAGTCACATTGCTTAATGTGCTACTAGAGGGCACTTGGCTGTTGCAGTGATAAGGAAAGTACAGTACTTCCTCATTTAACACTATAGATGCGTTTCTGAAAATGTTCGTGCTAAGCAAAAACGTGCTATGTGGGGTCAATTTTCCCATTAAAATAATGGAAAAGGTGGGGGTTGCGTATCAGATGGTGGTGGCAAAGTCAATGTTTTGTTGGTGCTGGATCGTCAACGTCAGCATTAGATATCTAGCAACACAAGATATCTAGCAACACATGTCGCTGTGGTTTGTTAAAACACAAAGATAAACACGTGAGTGAGCGGAGGAATGCTGTGACCACATGTATTCATCAGCTCATGCGTATTACCACTGTTTTCACCAACTTATACCGCCGGGCGAAGTAGTCCACCACTTGATTGTTTTCATGTTATTTCAGGGACAGTTGTGTTATTTGAAAAACGTTCCCTAAAAATAAAATTGTGCCATTGCAAAAATGTGTTAAGCGGGCACGTGTTAAATGAGTAATTACTGTATACAATCCTCTGTGCAATAGAATGGTTTGGATCCAGTTCCAAGCTTCCTCAAAGTGCAGAGGGGTTCAGAACCAAGCTCCTTTGTAATGCAGGTCCTCCTCTGGGAAGTAGTGTGTTACACAGGAAGTCCACCCATTAAAGTCAGTTGATGAGGGCTTGCTTAAGTGGTCCCTAATATCTATGGAAGTTAGAGAAGGTCCATATAAAATTAATGTATTAACTAAATTATGCAATCTCTAACGAAGAACAGAGAAATTGTTATAGACTGGAGTCTTACGAGATATTACAGGTCCTAGTCTAAGTTTGAAAAAACAATCCACTCTCTAAAAGAAAATTAACTTTCCATGATATTCACATTCACTTATAAAAGCCAGGCATGGTATTGGTTCTGGAAATTATCTAAAAAACAGCAGGCAAGCAAACCACTTCAAGCCAGGGGTGTTGCAGTACCCCCAGGACCCATACCTAGTTCCAGTGCCTATGCTCACCTAAGCTCCAAATGGTTATGCCTAGGCATATAGTTTCTCCTAGCAGAGTCCCATTACTTTTGTTTTGTTTTCTGAATTCAGGACACAGCATCTATCTATAGTCAGCAATATTCTGCTTATGGTAAAACATGAATAAGCAACTGGAAGTTAAAATTCAGATAATGTTCTTTTTCTGTAGACTGTCCTTTTCCTATTTTGTTTCATTACTCATAGCGAGACAAACATCTGAATAAAGATCTCAAATTTATTCTCAATTGTGTGGGTGCAATATATCATTACTTAAATTGACTTAACAGTGGGACAAAGGCAGCAATGGGATAATAACCACCTCCTAATAATATGGGAATGGGAAGGGAGAAAAAAGCTATGGTGGATAGGGCCTCAGGAGAACTGGGTCTAGTTCTGGGCTCAGCCACAATTTTCCTCTATGATTTTAGGTAGGTCACCTGTCTTATAAGGGCATGTGTACACTAGGAAATTATTTTGAAATAACTTATTTTGAAATAATAACTCCCAAAATAACTATTTTGAAATATTTCAGAGTGGTAGCCGTGTTAGTCTGTAACTGGAAAAACTTTAAAATTAATAAATAGTCTTGCAGCTCCTTAGAGACTAACAAAAAAAAAAGAAGATGGTAGCATGAGCTTCTGTGGGCATAAGCCACTTGTTTAAATGAAGAAGTGGGTTATGCCCATGAAAGCTCATGCTACCATCTTCATTTTTTGTTAATCTCTAAGGGTGCATCTACATAGTACCCTAAACTCAAAATAAAATATGCAATTTGTGCTACAATTTTGTGCATATCTTATCTTGAATCTGTTTTGAAATAGCTTATTTTTTAAATGTGGCGCATCTACACAATGCCAAATTTCAAAATAATGTGTTATTTCAAGCCATACCTTAACCCTTGTGAAATGAGGTTTACTGGGGTGGTGAAATAGCATGCCCATTATTTTGAAAAATTTTGAAATAACGGGAGGTTTGTGTAGACACGGGATAGCTATTTTGGGATACCAGAGGTATCCCAAAATAGCTGTCCAGTGTAGACATACCCTAAGGTGCTTGCAAGACTATTTCGAAATAGGGAGGCAGGCTCCCTTAATGTGGACACACTACCTTGACTTAGAGCCCCAGGAAGCCCTGGGGAGTAATTATTTTGAATGACTCTGAGAAGTAGTTATTTCAAAATAGCAACAGTGGAGCATCCACACTACCGCTATTGCAAAATAACTATTTGAAATAAGCGTTATTCCTCATGGAGAGTAGGAGTTATTATTTTGAAATAACCAGCCCCTTATTTCCATATAACAGGTTTGGTAGTGTGGACAGTCTGCTTATTATTTCAAAATAAGGGGAGTAGGGTCTAAAGTGTAGATCAATAGGGTCTAAAGTGTAGATCAGGGCCTAGTCTGCTCCATGCTTCAGCTCCCTATCTATACAGTATGGGTATTACTCCCCACCTCTCTGACTGGGTTTTGGTGCAAGCACATAAATGGAACATCCAAATGAACTTTCAGAAGGTGCAAATTAATGTCTTCCCATTCAATTGTCTAGGGCTATCAAATATCATAAATGGGATGCAAATGGAAACAGTTATTTAACAGCATGGGATTTACATTTTTCATTTTTTTATTTTTTTTAAGTATACCAACAGTTTGACTATTTAATCAACCTGTCTTATGAAAAGGTGTATGAAAATGTATATACAAATATCATTTTAGCCACTAAAGTCAGCATGTATGACCAAACACATACCAAAGACATGATGTATTCCTTGGTAAGAAGGTGCCATTTTCATAGTCACTTTTCACAGAAGTGCATTATAAAGGAATGTAACTTGTGATAACTATGCAGAAAAGAATGTAGCAAGAAAAACAACTAAATAGAAGCACATAAGTATAAATAGGTTTCAGTAGGGTCTAAAGAAGTCTAATATAACAGTCTTTAAAACTTTGTAACACCTGTAAAAGTAGTTATGTGGATACCCTGCTGAATATGGCTTCTGGAGCAGAGGAATAACCCCAAATCTTTTTTAGGTAACTGATTTTTCAAATATGTTTCCCAATTTATTCATGGCCATGGGACTTCTTACTTTTTTGTTTTTCAGACTGCTTGGCTGAGTTACAGTTTTCTTTAAACATGTCTCCTGCAGATCAAATTAAAATATAATATAGATTTTAAATATGCCAAAGAATTATATGTACTGTTGATTTCCCCGTTCTTCTTGTTTTACTGTCAATGCCATCATATGTCAGAAAACACATATTTTCTAGTCTATTAGTCACACTAAGTCTATGATGAGAAATTAGCAAAACAATATAAAATATGTCATTATTTTTAAAAAGGTAGAGTTTTCTTATGAACTTAGTTTGGGAACATTTCTAGTGCGTTATTCAAATATACTTTCAGTCATTTTCAATGGTGTTTTTCCAAGTAGGTCAATTTCATTACATGGTTCACCACAGCCATAATTTTTCCCTGGCTCTCGGTGTTTTATAGTTCAGTACCGTATTCACATATGATCAAAGGAAAGTTAAATTCTAAACGACAAGCCAAGCATATATCACATATGAGATCATATCAATAGATATCACCGTCTTCTGTTTCTGGGCACAGGTGAGCAGGGAAGATGGCCTAGTGAGCCTCCTGATGCTCCCAGATAAGGCAACATCTTGTGTCAGGACATGGCCGTCATGGTTTCTGAACACCAGTGTGCAGTTTATGCATGTTATCTCAACTACCACTCCTTTGTGGTCCTATGCAGCAATGTCCAGTAATATACAAATATCATCCCCTTTTGCCAGAGGGAAGAAATCCAGACATACAGTGATCTCCCTTTACTCTAGCCTTCTAGCCCCTCCCATTCTCTCATTCTCCTCTTGCACTTCCTTCTGATGGGCATTTCCACTTTTCCAGCTAACTAGCTCCGCAGATCCCCCAGGCTGGGCTGGTAATTTGCCTCAGCTTCCTTCAGTCTTGCCTGGGGAAACAAATTGGACTTGCAGTGACCAGAGCACTGGTGCAGCTGTTGGTTCTCAACACTGTCACATTTCTCTAACAAATGTTTGAGAGAAGACAATGTGGGGGCCCATCTACTGCACTGGCAAGTAGACCCCATGATCGTTAGGAGAGTGTTCTAATGGGATGTGTAACTGGCTCTTCTGAAACCAGCCCACACATATGGTATTGGGAGCAGCACATGCTAGCCAGGTGGATGCTTCTTCTTTACAAGAAGCAGAAAGGAAGTGGGTTTCACCACAAACATCCCATCCCTCATGGAGCCAGTCTGACCTATGCCAGCAAAAAGGCTTTTCTTCCAAACCCCTAGCCCAGCACCTCTCTGGTCTCCTCCCCACTACTACATCTCAACTCATGGCAGTCCAGGATTTCATCATTTCCCCTTCCCCCATTCCCTCTCTTGCTGTGTGACTGCTGGTTTTCACTACTGAACTCCTCCTAAATTGGTCCAAATTGGCAATGGTCTTTCTGAACCCGCCTTATCTCATCTGGACACAGTAATTTGTTCTCGGAATCTCCCAGACAAACAAGTTCTAAGTATTATTAACAACTGTCTCCAAAGATGAAAAGCTTAATTTTGCTTCCAGCCACTTGCCAACTTAAAATCTTTACTACTACAATCAGGATATTTAAAAAAAAAACATTTTGATGTTTTTATGTTTAAAAACGCAAAGTATACAGCAGTTCCTGTTTTCTTCCACCATTATAAAAACAAAAATTTTTCTTTAATGGGATCTCATTTTTCTCATTATTTGGTGCACTTCAGCCTCTCTGTGTGATTGCTTTTCACGGGTTTCCCAGGATGTACATTTAATATAGGCATCTGGTTGGTTGGTTGGTTTGCTTTTTGTGGTTGCAGTAGCACAGAGAGGTAGCATGAAAACTAGTCCATGAGATACTATCCCAAAGAAATTGCACAACCCAGACAAATTCTGAATGTTACTTGAAAAATGATTAGCATGAACTTTCCTGAAATGAATTTGAGTAGTAACAGAAAATGTCAAGCTAACTGCAATCCTCTATGAAAAACAGCTGAGCTATAACAGACAAATGATCCACGTGCCTAACTTTTAATAGAAAAAATAGCTTCACTTTTTCTTCCAAACTAACCCAAGTGTCTCATAAGATCATAACATCCATCAGCTGGACACTGCTCAGGTGCCAACTGGCAAGGCAAGGGGTTGCATGAGGATTACAGGGATCCCTTGAGTCTGGTAGTTACATAATAGCTCACCAAATGGTGTTATATAAGATCTCTACAGAAAGCATGTGGCACAGTGATCACGATAATCATTGTGAGATGTCAGTGTGGACAATATCTCTGGAGTTATATACATATGCTAAAAATGATGCTTGTACAGCCTAAGACCTTGGGCTGGTCCCCAGAAGGAGATTAAACAGTGCTATTTCATGCAAGAGATTTTAATGTAGCTATTTGGCTACATTAAATTAAGTATTGTGTGGCTCCCATGGGTGCCAATTTACTGACTGAGCTTCATGCTAATGAAGGGATTGTGATCTCTTCCAAAGAGGGAATTTATAGCAAAAAATAAACCAGCAGAAAGTCCTGAAGACAATCACTGGAACTATGTCTGGGGGTGCCAAGGTACACCCATTTATCCTTCACCAAGAGGATAAGCTGCCAGCTGGCTTGACTTATGAATGGAGGATCACTGGTGATCTGGCAGCTTGATGCAGGGAGAGAAATTGTGAGGGTGCTAACCTTTATGACACAAGGGAATGTTTGGTTAGTTAAGTTTAGGCTCTAGAATATGTTATGATTGTATTTGATATACAACCACTCATTTCCATTAATTCTATTTGCTTCTTCTTGAATCTTATTCTTTTAGAAATCAGCTGCTTGTTTTTACCATAAAAATGGCTAAGTGCTGGGTGCTGAGCAGAAAGATGATCCTGAAGTGTAGACTGGTGTTTATTGTTCTTGCGAGAGTAGTAGATCTGTAAATTCTGTAAATCAAGGGCTGCACATTCCTGAGCGGTGCTCAAAGGGCTTGGGAGTTGGATTGTACCTATAATTAACCTGTAAAGTAGGACTTGGGGAGGCCTGGAAGTCAGTGCTTATACTGCTAGAGCTGAAAATGGGGGTGAGAACCTGCACACAGCAGGTACAAACAAGGTTTTTTCGTCCTAAGAACATCAGTGATAGAAAGGTGCCTCACCACCCTTGAAATCCCCATGAAGTGTCACAGTCACCCCCAGAGTGTAGCTAATGATTTATTGCTACCTGTTTGAGATTTAACACCTTCAAAGGCATTCCTCTGGGATGCCTCCCACTCGTCCTCTTTTATTTCCCCGCCCAAGCCAACCCAATCGGCCTTGTATTTATAAGCCTGTAATTATAAGCTCCTGCATGGAAGGAGTTCTCTTCTCCCTGTACTGTCGAAAAGGGAGAAGAATAGGTATAGAGAGTCTCATTTACATATTTTGCATAGCCACATTTCCACCAGACTCACCTTAAATGAACCAGAGTTAGACATTAGCATGAAAATGAAGTTTAAGCAAGGAAGGTTTTTTCCTTACAGTCAGAACCTCATTACCAAATAGCAGGAAATCTGCTTCCGGCATGCTAGATATTTTTGGCTTCCCCCTTCTGAGGCTCCGGCAGCACACAGAGGTCTTCTCAGCACTGGGATACCAAAAGCTCAAGTGTCTTCAGTGTGGACCATCCCCAAAAAGCTCCTACGTTTAGCTGAGCAGGGTCAGAGGGTGATGCCTCATCAGGGGACTACACAAGCAGCTTCAGAACGGCTGGAAAGAGCATGGCCCTTCAGTGCCTGAGCTGGTGCTGTTCACTGCCCTGACCAATGAATGGGGTTTAAGTGGGTGGAGTGCCATAAGTGGAGAATTCTTGTGTGCTGGACATCTATATACACTGCGGGGGAAGGAGCTGAATAAACAACTTCAGAATGACTAAGTGCTTTAACCTTTATTTAAACCTTTTTTACAGTATTGCTAATGTCCTTAGAGTTTATGTCCCTATTTCCCTTTTTGCATATGGATTCAGAGCACTTGCAAAGAGAGGATGGTCTATAGTCTGGGTTGTGGTTCATCTCAATTTTGTTATTCTTTAGGTGGAGTCCTAGACATCCCAGCCCCAGCCCTTACAACTGCCATTACGCAGCAGGAGCCTGCAAATATGTCTGCAAAGCCAACACAACAAACCTCCCAGGCCAACTTGATAGCTTCGGGCTAGCAGGGTTCTAAAAATAGTCACGTGGATAGTGCTGTGAAGTTGCACTTGAGCTTTGAAGCCTCTCTCTCTGCCCGTAGGCTTCAGAGCCTGAGCACTGGCCTGAGCCACCATGTCAAGGCTCCATTTACAATTATTTTTGAGAACTACTGTGAGCCATGCTAGCCCAAAGTTGTCAGCTTAGACTAGAAGACTTGCTGCCACAGGCAGTGGAAACATACCCTTGGATAATATGTAGCTTTTCTAATGGGGGACATAACTGCAGGCTGCTCTTCTAATTACAGCCAAAAAGTGGTTCCAAATTTCCATTGCTTGATATGAGCCGCCTTTAGTGTAACTGCTAGAAGAAACATATTAGGAAATATCCCAGCCACAGTGCAAAACAGCAACATATAGTGAGAGCAGCACATCTCATTCTGTTTAGCATAAGATGTCTCTATTTGTTTTTCAGTGAGAACATAGCCAAATCTTGAATTTGAAGACAATATTTTTAAAAAATCCTTCTCAAAAGCGACAAGATATGTCTGCAAAAGTTATTATATTTGTATTATATCTAGTAATGAATAGGCTTGGTCTCAAAGTATCCATTGTCTACAATGGAAAATTTAAAAACAATAAAAATGAAAGGAAAAATTTGAAATACTATCCATAGCCAAGTTTGATTATGGTCATCATTAATTACAGCCAGATTGGTGGGCTGCAAAAGCAATTGCAACAGTACATTATGTGACTGTAAAGCAGTGTGTAAGTTGTGTCAGACTGAGCCCAAAGCCAAGGTAACAGTTCATCCTTTGCACCCTTAGTATAATTGTTTCCTGCTCTCGAGCTTTCAAAACATGTAATGAATTACAGCACAGTTGCTGCTGATCTGTCTGAGATGAATTTTGTTTTGTTTTGCACAAGTCCACAGTCTCAAACAGACCATAGATTCACATAACGTTTTAGCACACTCTTGGGGTTTTTGATATGAAAGGAGGAAATCGCTGTAGTCAAATAACACCTCTCCCTTCCCCATTGCATTTGCCTGACTGAGCTGCTTCAGAAATGTCAGCTTCAGATGGCTTGGATCCTTCGAGAGTCTTCCCTGGGTTAACAGACACAATCATCCCAGAATGAACCTGAAGATGTTACAAGTTGAAACTCTCTTAACAGGGATTCTCTGGTCCAGCAACATCCATAATCCAGCACAGATGTTGCAGGACCATAGTGTCCTGGTGTAGGGCCAGTGGCACGGATCCCTGTGGGGACAGCAGGGAGTGAGGCTGCCTGATGGGGCTGAGAGCTGCAGTAGCTCAGTGGGGCAGGGATCCATAGCATGTGGCTGCCCTATGGGTCCTGGAGCCCCAGCATGGCACATGCAGCTGCCTTGCAGGTCCCGGACCCTGATTGTGGTGCTCATGGCTTCCCTACGGGTCCCAGAGCCAGGAAAGCAATGGCTGCCCAGTGGGGTCTGCTGGCCCTGCTGGAGGTGAGGAGCCAGCTGGGAGACCAGCAGGCTGGGCAGGGGTGCCGGCAGCAAGGGGTCCAGAAATAACCTCCCGTGGTGTAGCAAAATCCCTTATCTGGGACCGGTCAGGTCCTGAGGGTGCTGGACCAGGGAGGTCCAACCTGTATTTGCTATACCGGTAGAAGTCAGGCTGTGTGAAGTAAACTCCATTGGAAGGGGAACATGTGATAGGCCCACCTTCTCTATCCAAGGGTCCACACAGACAGGTTGGAAACATCCCAGTTTATAAAAACCAGCATATTATCTATTGGCTCCACTCCACCAATTCGCCAGCATAGGCTTCAGCAGCAGCATGCAAGTGGACATAAACTTCCCCCTAAACTCATTCTCCAGGGAGAAAGAGGAAAAGAGCTTCTGTTCTTGAAATCTTGAATCCTCTGGCCTCTAACATTCTCCTCTTCTTTAACTCCTGCCAACTGGTGGATTGACTGTTCTTAATAGCTCATCAGTCTCCTGCCTAATTAAACCACTAAACACCTATCTCCCAATTAAGTCCATTCCAAGGATGAACAGCTAGTGCTTTGGTTACTGCAATGCTGGATCAGCAGTAGCTCATAGCACTCTCTCACAGAGAGGTTTAGGTGGCCCTTAGGACTGCAATTGGTTTTTGAGTGACTCTTGAGAGGAAAGCATCTCTCTCTGTCCTGCCCCCTATCACCTCTAGGAAAGCTGTAGAGTTTTCCAAGATCTCAGAGCAGAGTCTCTGATATTAACTAGATAAACTAGTTATTCTCTGATCATCTCCAGTAAGTCAGACATGTCTACAGTGCAACGATACAATTTTCTAGCTTCAGGAACTCCTCTTAGTCTCCTGCCATCTCTACATTTCCTTGGAGAAGTAATTTAAGAGGAGAACTGGTGTCTGTAAAAAGGAAGGAAGGGGAGAGTCCTGAAAATATTCATTGATAAATGTATTCCTTTGTTTACGGAAGAAATTAGAATTTCAAAAGTTTTTTTTTTTTTTTACTAACTCTAATTATAAACACACACAAATTCATTCTTAGCCAGCCTTTTGGGGCCTCCTTATGTAGGCCTAATAATATTGGAATCATTCACAGCTTTGTAAACAAATTCTACAGTAAAACTCCAATTGTCCGGCATCCAGTGGTCTGGCACTCCTGATAGTCTGGCACCAACTGGAACCCGGAAGTGCTCTGGCCAGCCAGATAATTGGAGCTGCCCAGAGGCGGTGGCGGAGAGGGGGTGAGAGACAGGCAGCTGTTTAAGGCAGCCGGGAGTGGGGGCGCGGCGAGGGGCGAACCCTCTGCCGTGTTGCGGGGAAGCGGTGGAAGCCCCGTGCAGCCGGCTTGCAAGCGGGGAAACTCAGCCAGTGGCGGCGGAGAGAGGCGAAGGCAGGCAGCGTTCCCCGCCAACCCGCGCCTGCCTTAAACAGCTGCCTGCCTCTCAACCCCTCTCCACCGCCGCTGCTTGCAAGCCGGCTGCGCGTGGCTTCCACCCCCTTCCCGCAACACGGCGGAGAGTTCACCCCTCCCCGCGCCGTTCCCCGCCAATCCATCCCACGCAGTGCGGGTCCTGGGAGACCCATCACAGCTCCCCGCCAGAGTACCTCCCGATACTCCGGCATATCCGATAATCCGGCACCCCCGGGTCCCAAGGGTGCCGGATTATCGGAAGTCTACTGTACTTATTTTTGCTGTGAAGGTAAACTTGAAAAAAAAGGAATGTAAAGCAGGGACTAAGTTAATGAGTTTTCATTATGATATTATTATTATTTATTATTTACTGTGCTGCAATATTACCTGAAAACCCTAGACAGGAAACACAGCCCTATTATTATTATGCAAGGCACTGGACACAAGCAGTCATTCATGATCTGCTCTCATCACCACCTAGAGGTAGGTGTTCAGTAACCACAAAATTCATAATCATGGATCCCTTGAGTTGGGACGAGAGAAGGGGAGAACAATAGCCTACTTATTGCTTTGAAAGCTACCTCTGATGGCAGCCTACAGATTCCCTACCAGCCACTGCTGGCTGCCTTCAGGGGATTAGCTATTGTCTGGTTTCAAGGCCATTTCACATGCAGCAATTCCACTGTTGCTTCATTGTCTGTAAGGTGTGGATTCCCTCAGACACCCTCCACCCACACAACAGATTGGTGGTTAGCATTCAGCTCTTAAAAAAAAGAATTACTAGCAACAGTTTTTTGAATAGCTATGTGTTGTGGGGGCTAGTGATTTGTATCTCATCTAGAAACAGAAGGAACAGTGTGTGATCCTGGAACTGTCATTCCGCCTTAAATTCTATCTCAAGCAGCAATAAATATGAAAGTGGAAGCTTGCCATTTATCATCCCTTACCCAGAATGAGTCCTTGCTGGCTACATAGTGGTCCCACACTATAAAAGGACTGTTAAGGAAATGAGCAACTCTTTTGTAACAATTAGGACTTCACTGGCACTGTACAAATGTGGTGCAGGCAATCTGGGACTTCCATGGGAATGCTATGAAAAAGTCTGGAGTATGGCAAAGCACAGCTGAACAGCTGATGAGTCACTAGTTCTGGGACAGCTGGAATGCTACTTGTAGCATGTTTAATTCAAACTATCACAGAAAGAAAACTCTCGGATATCTAGTGGAATACAGTTTGGAGGCTCATACTTCACACAGGGCTGGGCATTTTGCCTTGAAGGTGACCTCCAAAGAATAAAAAAAGACTTAGGCTTTTTTGTGTCTTTATGAAGGGTAAATAATTATTTTTCACTGGAAAATTTCAGACTTTTCTAGTGTGAAAGACTCTAGGATGGCTATGGAATTAGTGAAAATGGTCTTCTGTCACAAGAACTACAAAAGTGGCAGCTGAGCAATTAAGACAGAAGGTTTTGTTTTCTTTAAAAGTTTGCTGTGTTAATCAACTCATAAAAACTTTGTAACTTTGTTACAAATTCAACCCAGAGATTGTCATGAGACCCTCCAGTAATTGTTGACATTGTTGATATTTTTAAGCTAAAAAGTAAAAAAAAGCAATAAACAAATAAACTATCTAACCTTCTTTATATCTCAAAAAAAAATCCGTTTTTCTACAGAAATTCAAATACCAAAATATTTTATATAAAGGTGCTGCTAAGATACCTCATGCCCTACCCCATTCTCTATAGACCAGGATCCCTTTCTTTGTCTAAATCTGCCATGAGGCACCTTGGTGTCACATCTTGGGAAGAGAAGAGTGGCACACTATGGGTTTCCCTGGACATGGTACATTATGGAAGACATAGTTTGGCTAGAACAACCAATCCAATTGAAAACCCAATTTTCCATTGAAAAATGGTTTCAACCAATTGCATTAATAAACCAAGGTTGGTTTTAATCCCAAAGCTGAAAAAAATTCCTAGAGCCACACACATTTTCAATAGTAATAGAGAGGTAGCCGTGTTAGTCTGATCTTGCTAAAACAAAAAGGAAAACTATGTAGCACTTTAAAGACTAACAAGATGGTTTAATAGGTGATGAGCTTTCATGGGCCAGACCCACTTCCTCAGATCATATTCTGGAAGAGAATTGGCACGACCATATATACCAAAGGAATACAATGAAAAAAGTGAACACATTATTAAACTGACAAATTAGATTTAGTACAGAAGGTGGGGTGAGGGAGAGGGAGAGAGGGAATAGCTATTTATGAGTCAATGAAAGGCTAATCAGGGGTAATAAGTGGGGAAGCTATCTTTGCAATGGTTAAGGTAATTACCATCTTTGTTAAGGCCCATTCGTAAAGTGTCAAATTTAAGCATGAAAGAAAGTTCTGAAGTTTCCCTCTGTAATCTGGTGTTAAAGTCTCTTTGAAGTAAGATGCATGTAGTAAGGTTGTTAAGACTATGTCCAGATAGGTTGAAATGAAAAGCAACTGGTTTTTTCCTTGTGAAGATATCTGATGTGTGATTTGTGGGCATTAATTCTTTGGCAAAGTGTCTGAGAAGTCTGTCGAATACACATAGCAGAAGGACACTGTTGGCACATGATGGCATAAATTATATTTCTGGATGAACAGGAATTTTCAAGGCAGACTAAACTTTGTCCTTCGCACAATATAGTTACTTGAATTTCAATGCAAATAACACATTGTTCAGTTTTAATTGATTTCCAGATGGACTGAGTACACACAACTACTTAATATTTTATATAAATATATTATTTAATATACTTCATATATTTTGGTTTTTTATTTTTACATTTCAAAAAGTTCTAAAATGAAATATGGTGATAGGAGATTTATTTATTTGCAGTTTTCAACATGTAACTGTCATTACCATCCAGTCTTTTTCTAGAATATATATAACATACAATCATGCTTTAAATTGACATGAAACATAAATGGATTTTATTAAGCCAAGAATTTACTGTGTGTGAATCTTAGGGTATGTCTACACAAGCCCCCTAGATCGATCTAGGGAGGCTAAAGAGGGCGACCAAAATTGCAAATCAAGCCCGGGATTTAAATATCCTGCGCTTGATTTGCATGTTCTCGGCCGGTCGCCATTTTAGAAATTGACTAGCCCGAAGTAACTGCCCGTGTCTACATGCAGCAGTGAAACGGGATTCCAAAATAAAGCCCTAACTTGAATTAGCTGGTAAACCTCATTGCAGGAGGAATACCAGCTAATTCGATTAGGCTTTATTTCGAATCGTTTCGCTCACCGGCGTAGACGCCGGGCAGTTACTTCGGCTAGTCAATTTCTAAAATGGCGACCGGTTGAACATGCAAATTAAGCGCGGGATATTTAAATCCCGGGCTTGATTTGCAATTTTGGTCGCCCTCATTAGCCTCCCTAGATCGATCTAGGGAGCTAGTGTAGACATACCCTTACTGTATTTATATTGAATATATTATTTGTCTCATATACATTTTCAACATGTTTTGTACTGTTCTGGGGAAAGGGAAGCTCCGAAGACAGAAAAAGCAACCAAATATGGAACAAGCTGTTTATCAGGAAACCAGTGCTTATTTAATAGTATCAGATAAAAAATACATCATTCTTTTTAATGCAAAGTGCTGGAGAAAGTCAATGCTAACTGAACTACCATACCACCTGCACTAAACACCCTATGCTAAGCTACCTTTAGATTGCAGCCCACATATTACAAGTAAAGTTGTAGTATTTCAGTTATACGGCACTAGTATTTAATTCAGCAGATCCCGAGTTACGAAATATAGAAGTATCAGGTTGTTGTATTTTCTTCACATACAATTAACAAAATTTACTGTAAACCACCTAAAATTTATATATGCAGTAAAATTTTATTTAAGGATCATATCCAGACAGTTCCATTTTAAATGAAATGGTAATTATTGCCAATGAAAATTTTAAAGCCTGATCTTAGTGAGCAACCAATTTGAGATTATCCATTAGATGGTTTCAGCTTTCATACTATAATAAATCATTTCTGACTACCAGCTTTATACTCATTAAACATTGTATCTTTGGGAAAGCTGTAGCCACAAGATAAGGAAAATGCATGCTTCCTGGAAGAGTACAAAAGAAACCCTACATTACATTCCCTTCTTTCCCTGACCCTCTTTTCAGGAAACAGTCATGGCTGATAGTGACATTTTCAGAATTCCTAGGGGCATCCTGTGTCAAAAAGTCATTATTTTCATCATGACTTCTAGATTAGGTAGCTTTCATATTTTTCCTACCTGTCACAGAATTGGACTCTTCTGTTTGTAACCTTTTATGGAGTTTATCATTTGACATTCAATTCATTGGACTGTTTATTTATCATTTCTTCTCATTTCTTCTGGCATATCTCCTCTTTGAGTGTAACTATGAAAAGTTCCAGGGGAAAGCATTTTAATCCACATCTCCCTATAAAAACCAAATCTGCTTCTATTAGAAAAGTAGCACTGGCAATTCAGATAGGATAGTGGCAACAAGAAGGACACCAAAAAAATTCTGTTCAGTTTTAGCTCTACTTTCATTCATTACACTTTTATCTTTGTCAGAAAAATCTAGCTTGACCTTTCACCCTCACTTCTGTTATTCCAAAGCTTGGAATAACTTCTACTCATACCTGCATTACATTGCATTCTAGGGCAAAATATCTGTGTGCAGAGGGCCAACACAATCTAGGCCTACAATGCCCATCAATCCTAATTAAGCCCTAATTTGATGTCTTATACACTGCATAGGCCTTGTGATTTTTCTGTGTAGAGGTAAGTTTCACCACACTGATAAAGGCAACAAGCCATTGCAGAGACTTTTAACATGTCTAGGGGCTTGTCTATACTTCAGTGCTGCAGCAGTGCAACTCCACTAGTACAGCTGTGCCTCTGATGTACTTAGTGAAGATGCTGCCTAAGCTGATGAGAGAGCTTATCCCTTTGGTACATGTTCTCTCCCTTCTGAAGAGGCAGTAGCTATGCTGACAGGAGACACCCTCCAGTGAAAATAACACTGTTTACACCAGGAGTTAAGTCAGCATAAGTGTGTCACACTGGGGTATGGATCTTTCACATGTCCAAGAGTGATAGTTACACTAACTTAAGTTTGTAGTTAAGGGACAAGTTTGGGTACCTAGTGCTCTCAACACTCACAAAATTTGCATCACCATAGTCAGAAATTGCATATGGAGGAAGACCAGAATTTTGCAGTCAAAACCCTCTGTGTAAATCAGAGATTGCCCCATCATTTTAAAGAAATGGTAATATACTAGTCAGAAAGTATAAATGTGCTACAAGTTGGCCTTCCTGGTCCGGCACCCTCAGGACCTGACCGGTCCCAGAAGAGAGATTTTGCCAGACCAGGGGAGGTCATATCTGGCCTCCCCTGCTATCATCCTCCCCAGCCTGGATCGGCCACCAGCCTCCTATCCACCACCCTGCCCTGCTAAGCCAGGCAGCCCAGCTCCCTGCATACTGGGCTCCTGGGCCCACCAGGCAGCCCTGCTGCAGTGTGCCAGGCTCCTGGACATTCCAGGCAGCCCTGCTGCAGCACACCAGACTTCTGGAGAGGCCAGGCTCCTGGATGTACCAGGCAGCCCCACGGGGTTGTAACTAGCAGCGCACCAGGCAGCCTAGCTGCTAGAAGCCCATCCGCCAGCCTTCCACCGGGACTCTCTGGTCCTGGAACATCTGTGGTCCTGCTGGGTTCCTTAGTCAATACAGTAGACTGAGTTTGGTTCCTTCTGGTAGCTCTGCTTATAAGTCTGTAATTGCATGGAAACTTGTGTTTTCACATCAGTGCAGCAAGTTTCAGGTGTTGAGCTGTTAACCTCATTAAGGATTGTTTTGGCTCTGTCCTAGTAATCAAGAGGCTCTGAGTGAGCAACCTCAGTCCTATGGGGCTTTCTGCTGGGCAAACTACACCAAGCTAATGACTGGATAGAGGTACAGACACAAAGCGGGAGCAGCAAAACTAAAGATCTCATAAAGATGTTAGCTTGGGCCTCATCCCTGCAAGCTAGAGGTGCTTGTCCAGAAAGGCCTGATGCTTGACATGAGCCAAAGCAAGATAGTGATTCTGGCAAAAAACCTCTAGGTGATATGTACCTTGAATATATTCCATAAAAGAAGAGGTAATTAGACAAGTGTGTTCACAGGATGGACACACAGAAGTTAAATAAAAACATAAAATATATTTTGCTGGGAGGTTGCAGTGTAACATATTTTATATCTCAGAAGTCACACAGCTAACCCAACTTTGGATGCCCCGGGGTCCACAATGATACTCACAGCACATGCCAAGGGCTGCAACTTAAGTGTGGTTGCATATATATGCAAATATATGTGCAAATATATGCAAATAGCCTCTTTCACACTGACAGGCATGAATTCAAAGATTAAGGCAAAACTACTCAACACACAGGCCCCATTTAAGTCAGCTCTGCTGATATTAATAAAATGCAATATTTACCCAATTTCCACCCATATGGCAGCACTTTTAATGAGCAACGACAGGCCAGGAATTTAACTACTAACATGCATATCAACAAAAGACTATTATATTGACTATTTTTTTATTTTGGCTCCCACCCACAGGCCACATGTTGAGCCCCGAGTAAATCCAAACTGCACCGCGAGCCACAAACAAACAAGCCACAGGCCGGGGCTGCTTGTTGTGTAGCCCTGACATACAAGAACCCACAACCAGAGAAAGATAAAAAGAAAAGGCTGCTCACTAAAGCAAAGATGCACAGCTCAACTTTGTTGCTCTTGACTGGCTCTCTGCAGACTGATTATCCCAAGGCCTACATTAGTGGTTCTCAAACTTTTTGGCCTGCAGCCCATCCCACTCAACCCAGACCTTTCTGTGTACCACCAGCCAACCACCCACGATAACAAAATGGGTGCAGGAGGGGATGGGGTTCTGGATGGGGGTAGGGTACAGAAGCAAGCTGAGAGAGAGAGATATGGGAAGGGAAAGGGGGTGCAGGAGCAAGGTGGGGGTGCAGGATTTTGGAAGGAGGAGAGTGCATGAAGGTGAGGGAAGTGTGGCTTCTCAGTATGAGAAGGGGCTGGGGACACTTACCTGGCTCTGTGCTTCCCTCTGTTCCTAGGCACAGCCCTCCCCCACTTCTCCTATTGTCCATAATTCCAGCCAATGGGAGCAGTGGGGAAAGCCTCTAGATGAGTGATTTCCTGCACTACTGTTCCCCTAGCCAGTTGAAGGAGAGCGGCAGCATGCAGAATCACTGCCTTCCCCTGCAAGTCGGATCCAGCCTGCAAGGCTCGCTTCCTCCTCGCCTAGAAGAACTAGAGTTGGTGCTCCAACATCACAGGGGGAGGGCATGGGGCTGGAGAACCAATGCAGGCTCCCTGATGTGTGCGGGAGGGCGGAGGACAAGCCCTGAGCCCATGGCCCACCTGCAAGATAGTCGTCCACGGACCACACTTTGAGAACCACTGGCCTAGATCATTTACTTTCCTGCAAGCAGGACCAGGAAACCCATTACAAAGTTAAAATGATAGCATAAATAACATAGATTTCAATACACCACATCAGTCCCCTCAAAAGGCATGTGTCTTGATATCAGCTGTAAGAGAAGACTCTCCAAAGTCAGCTTAGACACTGAATCAATAAAGTTAAAAGTCATAACATCGACATCAGCCAGCAAGAGGAAGGGACTGAGATGCAACTAGAAAGACTGTCCCTGTGACTTGGCCTGCAATTTCTGCACCAGCAAATTCATTGACATCAGACCGTAAACCTAGAGGTGCTGAACCAAAGCTCTTACAAAAACCATGAGGAGTCTTATGGCACCTTAGAGAATAATAGGTTTATTAGGGCATAAGCTCTTACAGTAACATTGTATCATTTCTAAATATCGTTGTTGTTGTTTTTTTAAGTACTCTAGCTCAACCAGAAGTTATAGACTTGCTGCAGGAATCACTGTGTCAAATTCTATAGCCTTTATTTTGTGGGAGGTCAGACTAGATCGTAAAAAGATCCCTTGTGTCTAGAGCTAACTAAAGGACAATTCCATTTTGTGGCAGCATTTCAGGTTTCAAAATCTGGTACTGCTCTGTGCTGGAATGAAATTGACACCTTTCATATATTTTTGCAAAAATGGAATTGTATCAAAATGTCTGGTTTTAAACTGAAACATGAGCTTTTCAGTTTAGGAATAGAGAGGCATGTAGATGTGCCTCCTGGTGGTTAGGGTGCTGGCTGGGGATTTTGGAGCCCCTGATTCAAGTTCTTGCTCTGTCTGAGTCATTCTTGAATATAGTATGGCCATGTCAGTCCCGGGAAGCCTTGTTTCCCTCGCTAGCAGAAGTTGGTCCAAGAAAAGATATTACTTCACCCACCTTGATTCATTCCAGAGGATGTTGAACATATCTGCTCTGAACCACATCCCAGGCAAGTGCCCTGACCACCAATCACACAGAGAGCATTTCTCTCAAAACAGATCGGCCTCGACAAAATACAGGTTGTCAAAAATGCTTAATACACCCTTATTCCTGGCCTTAAAAACCTATGAATCATTGCAAGCCATAGATCAAAATTAGCCATTTCCTAGAAGTGTGGTGTAGCTCAAATCTTGTAAACTAATAGGAAATGCTAAATCAGTCCTTAACAGCATCCCACCAAGCAAGAAATGTTGGACAATTACAGCAAATAAAACTTATCCCCGAATATCTGCCCATCAAGGTAAAGGAGCTAAATCATATAATAATTTACAAGAGTTTATTCTGACCACCTAGTGACCTCAAAGAGACCTCATCCTTGACATCAGCACAGTAGCTGTAGCTGCCAAGTCTTTCCTTGGCACCATCCCAGTTAGAAATGTTGAACCAATGACCCTTACACGGAAGGCCTGTTGATTTATATTCTTGCAGCAAACTGGAGGTGCCGAGCCAGAAACATTACTGCCTAAACCTTCATTTTATCCTAGCTTTCTAGAAGTGCAGAGACCACAGATCCAGAAATACTTATACCGTAGTATCAGAGCAGAAAAAAGGTTTTACCTACAGAAATGGCATTGTCAAACTATGCATGGTATTCGTTTTCTGGTTATAGATGAATTTTTACATTAACTTGAAGAAACGATCACTTCAAGCATGACATCTGTATATTTTGGAATATCAAACTATTATCTAAAGCTTCAGAATTATTCTTCACTAATAACATTTTATTTAAGAACAAAAAAAGGTTTTCTGGAGGGTGTCTATGTCCTTAACAAACACTACTATGTTTCAATATGAAGCTTGCTAATTATTGTAAATTGGGTCCAAGCACTCTTACATTTGTAATTTAGGCCTATCTTCTTTCAGACGTCAGCAATCTCCACTGCTTCTCTGGCTCCACTTTGAGCCTGTTGTGGAGCTCATCTGTTATTCCCGGCCCTGGTTATCATCCTGGTTCTTGGCCTGTCTGTTCCTGATTCAGCAACTGGGCACCAATCCTCTGGCATGTCATATCACAGCACTTCCTCATATTTGGTCTGATCCAAAACCTATTGAAGTCAATGGAAGTCTTTGTATTCATTTCAATAAGCTTTGTACTCAAGCCACTGCTCCCAAGCAGTTGGTTTAGTTTGCGGTCAGCCTTCCACCTACTGGCATCAATTTCCTAACATTTTCAGTGTCAGTGGGAACACTGTGTGTTGGTTTGAGGGAATGATGTTGCAGGTTTTATTCATCTTTTGACAGGGGAACATTCAGTGCAAGTGCTATTTTACTCATTTTCAGTAAACACTCTCTTTATACCGTACATATTCATTTTATCTAATCCATTTCCTTTTCTTTTTCCACCCCACCTGCTGTCAGTTTGCTGCTGTTTGATAAATTCGTACAGTTCTGATACTGGATTTCTTCACAAATCCAATCCAGTTGTACATAATCAATGGAACCTAAGAATTTCAGCACTTCTGATTAAGCATGGCCAGAAATCAAGAGTTCCACTGTCAAAAAAATGATTGGGTTTTAAATTTGTTTTCCTTTTCTAACAGAAATAAAATTAGACCTTATTTTCATGAAAATTTTGGAGACTACACTCACTCTAAAATAGCTATTAGCATAGGTGTTAAGACACCCAGCAGAGTTATGGAAAGGACTGATTCAGAACAGAGATTTGAACCAGGCTCTCATATATCTAAAGTGAATGCCCTAAATGCTAGACTATAAAGACAGACTTGCTTTCTCACTACTTCTCCCATTGGAGCTGTTGCATACATAATTAAATGTGCATTGGACCAAAGAAGAAAAGCTTGTGTCTACAGTTCTGTGGTTTGTGGCACTCATTAGATGACATCAAAACAGTAGGGTTCTTATCCTTTTTGGTGCACACCTGAGACTCAGATTAGGCTCTGATCTACTCCAGATTGATATAATCTGCTCAGGTGTGATCTCGGCTCATGGTTTTTTGCAAAATATCCATCTGTGATTTATATTACAGAATAAAAATGTTTTTTGTCATTGAGTGGAACCCTGACCTCATGAAGGCAAAATGCATTGTCTTCAATGTGGTCAGGATGTCATCAATGTCTTTCTATAGCTCCTCTCTCCTAGCCTCTGAGATAATCACCAATGGTGTGTCTACACAGCAAAGTTATTTCTGAATAATGGCTGTTATTCCGAAATAACTATGGGTATGTCTACACTTGCCCCCTAATTTGAACTAGGGAGGCAAATGAAGCATACCGAAGTTGCTAATGAAGCATGGGATTTAAATATCCTGCTCTTGATTAGCATATTCGCGTCCGTCCGCCATTTTAAAAAGCCGGTAGCCTGAATTAACTCGCCACATGTAGACGCGGTAGTCTGATCCAAAACCCTTCCCTCTAATTGCTGTTACTCTGATGAGGAGTAACAGTTAATTAGAGGAAGGGTTTTGGATCAGACTACCGCGTCTACACATGGAGAGTTAATTCGGGCTACCGGCTCTTTAAAATGGCGACCGACCATGAATATGCTAATCAAGCGCGGGATATTTAAATCCCGTGCTTCATTAACAGCTTCAGTTTGCTTCATTTGCCTCCCTAGTTCGAACTAGGGGGCAAGTGTAGACATACCCTATGTGAGCATCTACACAGCAATTCCGTTATTTCAAAATAATGTTGAAATAATGGACATCTTATTCTGACTTCTGTAAACCTCATTACAAAGAATAATGCCTATTCCAAAATAGCTATTTCGAAATAAGGTGTATGTAGATGCTCCACTTCTGCTATTTCGAAATAGTCCCTCACCAGAACCATTCTAAGTTATTCTTCCTGGGGCTCTAAATTGATTTAGCACGACTACATCAGGGAAGCCTGCCTCTGACTAATTTTGAGGCTTCCCTGCAGTGAAGACGTGCTATTTCAAAATAAATGTAGATGTAGTCCAAAAGTCATATATGTGTAGTAATTAATTCTGATTGTTGAGCAAACATCTTTAGGGATTTTTAAAAAGTCAGTAACAGCACATAATGCACAATGTGACCTTGACTTCGAACACTGTTTTAAAGTTTTAGAATGGACAAAAATGTGTAAACATTCTCCCCTCCTCCTTTGTTCTGAATGAAAGGTATTAGCCAGCAGAGTTTGAACAGCCAGAAAGCATGTCTTTGCTGTGGTTGACATTCTCCACTTTAAGATAAGAAGAAGGAAAATGTTAAGGTAGGAAGAAGTGCTATGGTCAATATTGACAATGGAACCTATCTACGTTAGGTATTTATGTGGCCCCTCTCACTGTGGTATCCGTGCACCTCCCAATCTTTTAATGCGGGTATCTTCCTCGTGCCCCTGGGAGGCTGACAATACTGTTATCCCCATTTTACAAATGAGGAACAGAAACATAAGAGGGAAAAAGCAATCCAAGTAAGGTTATAAAGGAAAAGTCTGTGGCACAGCAAGGAATTTAATCAGGTCATCTAAATCCAGTCTAATACCCTAATCACATTTTTCATACAAGTGTCATACAGTATATGTAAAATACTCACTGGAAAGAAGGGACAGTCAGTCCTGCTAAGCACTTGAACCTATGTTTCCAGAAAACTGATTTATTTCAAATCAGATGCTCATTGTATTGAAGCAGCATTGTACGTCAATGAAGACATTTCCACTGAAATGAATTGATCTTTAAAATATGCTGCTACATCTGCCTCTATAGGGACATAATGATTAGCACTAGTATACTATTCATCCATACAACTCCAGGTGCAAGTTAAAGGTAGGTAAAGTAAGTGTTAAAACTACTAGAAACATTTTTCACAAAGTGTTCTTTTTGTGTGAAGCTATATCAATTTTAACTAAAGTTTTATTTATCCAAAACAGATGTTGTTGTTTTGGTTTAGTTTGGGGCAGAGGTTGGGGGAAAGGGAGTGTTTGTTTCTGTTTTGGGAGAGACAGGAGTTGTCCCTCTACAGTCAGAGAAAGGATATTAGACTACATAGACCACTTGTCAAAGCATTTTCCTGTGATGCAAATAACAGGACTTTGCATGTTAATGGATCTATTTCAATTCTCTCCACATTTAGTACATCTTTTTCACAGCTTACTTTTTTATTTTAAAGAAAACAGCTTCAAAGAAAGGAGGAAAGGGACATGGAATACCTCTTTGTGTGGCTGCACAATATGACACACAAGTAATTTGCTGCAGTGGAAGTGGGCAAAGGCTAAGGTAAAGCTATTATTCTTATGAATGGCGATAGTTATCCATTTTAAGTATTTCACTAAAGTCTTGGGCTCAATTAACTAGATTTTTTTCCTCATTTCATCTAAGTCTTGTCCACCATAATCCACCATGTCTTTAACTTTCCATTAAAATATAATTATTTGTGAGGTTTGGTTTGTTTGCTTTTGGCATCAGTTCTGATGTGTGACGTAGTTTGTGAATCTGGCAGCACATTGTCAGACTCGCCCACTTTACCACCATAATCTGCATTTCCCAATTCTAAATGGTAATTTGAATTATTGGAGGAATCATCCATAGAAGACATGCAGAACCAATTCTGTTTCTCAATCAGTGTAACCCTAATCCAGTAGCAGAATTCAAACTGAAACTAGTTGTAATGTAAATCAACAAAGGAAGGTCTAAACCTATCTATAAAGTACAATTTATGTTGCCACAGACTCTTATATTTCTAATTCCCTAAGGTAACGAAATAATTTCAGATAATTATTTCAGAGATTTTTGTCTAATTCATGCCCGGAATCTACATGACAGGCATTATTTATTTAGGCAGCATGGATGACTATTTTTTTCTTCCCATCTCATTTTCTATTCAATCCTTCAAAAAGAATTGGAGCATTGAATCCCACATTCATTGTGGAATTCAAAAGGTAGTGAACAAAGAAAAGTGAATCAAACTCTTGCATTAAATAACATTTTAAATACTTTTAATATTTAGGAAGGCTGATCTCAAGCTCCATGCAAGCTGCAAGATGTAAAAATAAATAAGCATATTTTCTAGGGTTTCGTTTAAAAAAAAAAAGTCTACTTATTCCGGTACCCACCCCCCATTTTTGTATTAGAAGTTATTCTGAACACCTTTGGAATATTCCCCCCATGACCTGCCTTTTTTCATTCTCAAAAGCGTTCTTTCCTCCCTCCCGCCCCCACAAAAAAAAGTTGGATTTAGATTTGAATCTGCTTTTTAAAAAATCATGTTGCAGCAACCAGACTGACTCCACATGGTAGCTTATTGGGTGGTCTGCCTTGCAAAAAGCTTTTAAAGTGATGTATTTACAAAATATAGTGAATAATTGAATCAATTTTTACAACTTTCTAATTATTTACGCAATAGCTGTTTAGGATGATCCAATAAATGTTTAGATAGCTTTTGAAGAGTGTAACAAGCACTTGTCTTTACTCTTCCACAATTATTTTAGTGTAATAATTGTTCCCTTTAATGATTATAGTAATCATGTTACATTTTCTGTTTTACTTCATATCTAAACTATATAAATTCATAGAAAAGAGTGAACTATATACAGTTAGGAAGTACCAAAATCAGAGGCAGTGGCCTATGCTTATAATTTGTCTAAATTACCAACTTCAAAACATTAAAAAAGATATATGGCAATTATGTATAATATAATTAATTAATCTGTCTTCCTGGAAAGTTTATCTTGTCAGTGACGAGTCTTCTACCAAAACAAGGACTCTCAGAATTGGAGCCCCAATGAAACAAAATAATGAAGTAAATCCAAAAAAGTTCATGAGCATGAAACATAAAAGTCAACATCTCCTAAACTTCTCTCCCCCAACCCCAAACTCATGATACCTAAACCTTGAAGAAAATGAAGCCAGAATTTACAAGGTACATTTTATATGCATTCATTGGTCTGCTTCAGCCATCAGCAACATTAGTGCTACATTGGATTTTTAAATTCTGGTTCAATTACATTATTAATTTCTTTTTTAGATGCCTAAAATATAAACCCAAATGCTTTTCAGACCACCATTGCAACATACCCTACCTGTAATCCCAATCTCAACACTGGCAAAATGTGAAACTGAATATATTTAACATTTTCTAACTTCTCCCATATTTCTTACCTTTTCAAGCTAACTTTAACTGAAAGAACAATGTAAGGTGACACAGAACTGCTCATTCTTTTTACTGTTATGGACTAACATAGCTATCCCTCTGAGACTTTTTTAACTGAAAGGATGAGGCTAAGAGCACTCCAAGATTTGTATAATCTGAAAAATATTCAATCATTATTTAGAGGAACACTTATGAAAAAATACATCTAAAAAATGCTATTACTAATTTGCAACACCCCAGGTTATTTACATTGAAAGGGATTATAAAACTAAATTATTTCTCATTGTTTAAGATATGAGTTGAATTTCTCTAGTCCAGCACCCCTGGGACCTGACTGATGCTGAGTGAGAGAAGTTGTCAAGCCATGGAAGTTCAATATTGTCTAGCCGCATTACCAACACTTCCACTGACTACTGGGCTCTTAGAAGACATTTAGGTGTAAATTAGAGCTAAATAACAACAAAGAACATTGACAACCAGAATGAGTAGCTGTAAACAAACTTTATGGGACTTCAGGAAAGTTGGTCACACCCATGATAAGTAGTTAAGATAACTAACATCATGCAGGACCATGAATGTTGCCGGACCAGAGAATGCTGGGACTAGAGATTTTTAATCTGTGTTCAGTTACTTCTTCCCGTATCACTCAGCTAAGTGAATGAAATTAGAATTTAGAATGTTATATTTCACTTTCACTTACAGAATTTAAGTGGAAAGGCTCCAGTGCACTTTCTTAGACTTTGAATCAGGCCTGTAGTCAAATTTAATTCCAGATTCTCACGCATTAGGGTATTCTATAAGAGATCCACCTTGCACGACTAATCAGTGAAGTGTTGTTCTGAATTAGAGGTGGATTTCTTTTACAACTGTTGAATTTTTTGGCTTTTAGGAAACATTATTCATTGGCGCTTCAAGTTTCTTTCAAACGTGAACATATGGAGGAAAAACGGATACTCATAAAAAATTACATACTCAGCTTTAGTCATAGCAATCAAGGCTGACTGTAGTGTTTATGAAATGTAACACTGGTTATAATTGACATATAGCAATTGTATTATTTAATAGCAAGTCGGGGAATTACTTGTTTTTTCCTTTTGAAAATTATCAAACTAATGAATAGTCACAACTGAAGGATATCCATTTGCCAAGATTAGTATTATTATATATTTAGATTTCTATCTCTATGGTAAATATTATGTAGTAGTTAGCATGTACTAACAGTTTATAGTGTGTCAGCTTAGCGTTGGCAAAATTAAGAAAATATCATTTAAAATGTTGAAATAATAATACATATTATTCAGCTACTACTGAAAATTTTAATTCATTTTGCTACAATACTTCATTATGATGATTATGACCCTCAATTTGCTATTGTCTGTGCGCTCAGTGTATTTGTGTTTTGCCTTTTACTCTTATAGCACCCTAAAGAATTAAAACATTTTTTCTGAAAAATCTTCTCCAATCTGCTATATATTTTAGAGATTTTGTCCGTCTCTTTGATCAAGAACTCCTCCTAAACGGTAAGAGCCAGTACCACCAAATTTGGTATGCAGCTTCCTCTTATCATAACTTAAACAACATAAGGGCTTGGTTGCGCTAGAAAAATAGGATGTGCCTGGGGACTGCTTCTCATAAAACCAAGCAGAAAAGAGACAGTATCACCAAAGCAAGTATAGTCCTCAAAATTAACATAAGTGAACAAATGTTGAAAGAGACTGAACCAAGATGAGCCAGAAAAATAAAATGAACCTGGAAAAGGGTTGCTTCTCAATAAATCTTACAGAAAAGAAATAAAATGGAGACAATTTGAATAGTGCTCTGTTTTGGCACCGTTAAATCAATGCTTAATGTTTGAAAACTAGAAGAAAATGTTACTGGAAAACAGATTGACTCTAGCCCTTTTTTGTTGAAACATAGCGAATGATAAGAGTTTATAGGGATGTAAAAACAAAAAAACATTTGATGGAATTCCAAATTATGGACCTGAGCAACACCAGGTAAATCTGCTATTAGATAATAAATGAAATATACAGTAAATAGATAGTCCAGACATAAAAAGGAAGGGATTTCTCACTCTCGTTTTTGTAACACACTACCTGATGTGCCAGGGCTAATACGTGAAAATGTGGTTCAAGCTAGCTAACAGCCATAAATTGCTAAATGGCAAACACATTTCAAACTCCAGTAGTAAAAATACTAAAGTTTTCTTCTCCAGTGCCATGACTTGCAAGAACTAATAACTTGCTGACCCTCACACTTTGGTGAACTCACTGTCTTTGTATTCACAGATATGTTCCTATACAAATACCCATGAGCCTACCCCCTCTTTATCAATACACAACATACTCATCAAAATCTTGCCCAAATAAATGACTCTCTGGCTATTTGCCAAAAGGCTGAGGCATGAGGGCTGCATCTCGCTTGCATAAAATTAAGGACATTGAAGCCACAGTCATCTTCAGCTGGGAGCTATAGCCCAAGCTCCATCTCAATCTCAGCAAGGCAGGGGTTTATATTAATTTGGCTATTTTACTTAGCACTATAATGCCCTCACCCTCACATTGCCATGCACACCAAACTGTTAGCACAGCAGTTTTCTTGGATTTTTTGCTGATTCAGATGTGGAATTGATTTGCATTCAAAATAAACACAAATACTAATATTACATTGAGGAGGGACTTCAGTGCTATCTTTACTCATTTTTAGTGTATTTAATGGACAAGCAAAACTCTCGTAGTCCCATTATTTAACACAATTCATACCAGATCTTTTTTTTTTTCATTATATGGAATCCATAGTATTGAAAATGGTGTGTGTGTGTGTGTGTGTGTGTGTGTGTTTCATAACAAGGACATGCAATGTATTCCTTTAAAATTTTCTTCACTTCTTATGTTTCCCTACCCATAGGAAATAAATGGTTTTCAAGTGGCGCAAAAAGTATGCAAAAATCAATACAGATAGTAGCAAAGTTAAAATGACGATGGGAGGAATCCATTTGCCCTGTAACCATCTGCCTGGAGCAAAAAGGAGCACAATTTGTCATAGGGAAAAGTTTGGAGGAAGCACCAGAAAATTAGTTTCTTTGCACATGGCTTGAATGCTAGTTAAATCCCCTCAACATAGTTTTCTAAATAAAGAGCCAGGTTAGTTTTAGAAATATGAAAGCTTTTCTGTTATTATCCCGTACCCATCACATAAAAAACAACCTTAGTCAAATTGTTGAATATTGTGAAATATTGTTGAAATTGTTGGATTACTTCCTCAACTCAGCGTACAGGTCACAAAAAATGGGCCAATCCTGCCCTCACACTGGTTTGAAAATGAAGACTCTCTCTATTGACATCCACCATGTGTTCATGAGCAAAATTCACTCGGTTGCCAACTTTGTGCAAACTTTGTGGCTGTCAAAGACCATTCTATGAACCCAAAAGTAAATGTTACATAACTATATGAAGGCCAAATTCTTCCCTCACATACACAGAATTTGGCCACCATTTTTTCCAATATGTACAATATTGTTCAAGTTTTTAAAATATTTTAATATATTTTGATTTGTTTTTTATTTTGATATGTTTTGCCGATTATATACTTTTGTATCTAAGAATATGCTTCAGACTAAATCTTTGGCTTTAATTGGATTACACAATGTACCATTTTTTGGTTTTGGGGAAAATGATACAGTTAAAGTTTTATAACTGTATTGGCATTTTTTTCTCTTTACAGAGAAGAGGCAGGGATTTCAAGACATGCTGGGTTGCAGCAATATGAAATATAAACAAGTTCTTTTCCCATCAGTTACATAAAGGATTCATGTTGTTTATATGTGTTACCTTCTTTATGCTAGCTCTACTTATCAGCAGATAGGCTTTTAAACTGAGCCATTCTTCAGCTCATAACTTACTAATTGGAACTTGAAACTAGTGATAAATAGGCATAAGTGATCTGAAACACAACATTCACATGTTTTGTAACTACATATGTTTTGTGTCTGCTTTGATAGGACTTCGGCATCACTCATATATGGAGTATTTTTGATAAATGCATGCTGTACTCAGTGTTTGGTTTTAATTAACTTCTTGAACTCATTGTTTATTGGATGTTTTTCTGAGAAATATGGTTGGAGAAGAAGTAGTAATATTACATAAGAAGAGCAAAATGGGGTAATCTGGCTCTCTAATTCAATGAATCAGAAATCAGCTGTCAGTCATAGCTCAAACTAGGCCTATACGAACTAATTACATATAGATACAAATCTTTGACACACTAAGATTTTGGAATCCAAATATAAACCCCAGTAGGATCCCATCCACTGTAGGCATACATCGACACAGCAGGGCTTAAGTCTAAATAAGCTACGGAACTTCAGCTATGTCAGCAGAGCTCTCTTCCTCTGACTTCCCTTACTCCTCATAAAATGAGAGTTACAGGAGTCAGAGTAAGAAGTCCTCCAGCTCGCCATTATTTCGACATTATGTCGAAATAACTGCTTGTAGTGTAGACACAGAGTATGTTATTTCAGAATAATGTCTTCTATAACATGGCCCATAGACTTCCCCACAAAATAATGCCTGTAGCATATATTTAGAAAAATGTCCCCTCTTGATTTTAAAATTGACAGTGGAAAATCTACCATGACCCTTGGTAAATTGTTCCAGTGATTAATTAGCCTCCCTGTGAAAAATGTACACCTTATTTCCAGTCTGAATTTGTCCAGCTATTGGAGTGTGTTTTCCCTTCTCTGCAAGACTGAAGAACCCATCATTACACATTTGTTCCCCAGATAGATAATTGTAGATTATAATTTAGTCACCCCTTAAAATTCTCTTTATTAAGCTAAATGGATTGAGATATTTGAGTCTATGTTTTCCCATCTTTTAAGGTTTCTTGTGGCTCTTCTGTAAATCCTCCCTAATTTAGCTACAGCCTTCTTGAATTGTGGGCACCAGAACTGGCCACAGTATTTAAGCAGCAGTCCCACCAGTGCCAAATACAGAGGTAAAATTACAGGTAGTCCTGTAGCACCTAAGAGACTACCAAAAAAAAAATATGCGTATAGTACCATGAGCTTTTATGGGCAAAACCCACTTCCTTAGATGAGCAGGTGAGTCTTTGCTCATCTGAAAAAGTGGGTTTTGCCCGCAAAAACTCTTGATACTATATTTATATTTTTTTTGTGGTCTCTAAGGTGCTACAGGACTACTCATAATTTTACATGGCTATCCCCCCGAGGTAAAATAATCACTCTGTTTCTCTTAATACATCCCAGAAGAACATTAGTTCTTATAACCACAAGTTCATCCTGGGAGTTCATGTTCAGTTGAATATTTCCCATGATTTTTAAATTTTTTTCATAGTCACTGCTTCCCAGGACAGAGTTGCCCATCCTTTAAATATGGTCTACATTCTTTGTCCTAGAAGTACACATTTACCTCTAGTCATATTGTTTGCACCCATCAAATTTACCAAGTGATCCAGATATTTTTACACTGATGACCTACCTGTCCTCCTCATTAATTGCTGCTCCCCCAATTTTTGTGTCGTATGCAAAAGTTATCAGTGATGATTTTTTTCTAGGTCATTGATAAAAATGTTAAAGAACTGGTCCCTACAGAACTTCTCTGAAAACATACCCATTCAACAATGATTTTTCATTTACAATTACATGTTGAGAACTATTTGTTAGCCAGCTTTTAATTCATGTAATGTGTGCCACATCCATTTTATATCATTCTAGTTTTTTATCAAAACTTCATAAAGTCAGAGATAAGGATTTTTCAGAATCAGGTCAAGATTTTCAAACTTGATGCCTAACATTAACTTAAATATACACATTTAGATACCGGTAAGTGGCCTGATCTCCTTCACAGATATTCTGTGCTCAGCACTTTTGAAACTCAAAGTTCACTGATTAAAGTGCTTGAATATGTAGAGCCTATTTTGGGGGGTCCTTATTTGTCTGATAAGAACCATGCTATCTGTGGGCAGGTTAGACTGTCAGGGTATGTCTACACTACAGTGCTATTTCAAATTAACTTAATTCGAAATAGTTAATTCAAATTAAGCTAATTCAAAATAACACATCTATACACAAAAACTATTTCGAAATAGCATTTTGCTATTTCGAAATAGCACGTCCACACTGAGTGGACCCTGAACTGCAGTTAAGGCTGGCGGAACCAGTGCCGGCAGGGCATCAGGTTAGGATTTAGTGTGTGGGGCTGCTGCCTGAGGCTAACTGAGCTACACAGCACTTAATTCGAAATAGCTATTTCGAATTTGGTGTTACTCCTCGTAGAATGAGGTTTTCCAAATTCGAAATAAGGGCTCCACTATTTCAAATTTATTTCTAAATAGTGGTTTTCCTATGGAGACTCTATTAAAGTTAATTCGAAATAACTGTTGTTATTTCGAATTAACTTTGTAGTGTAGACATACCCTTAGTTATCAAATGCAGAATTCACTACCCTTTATAGGACTCTGTTCCATGGACACACTTTTGGGAACGGCATTTATTTTTGAAAAGCAATGCTAATTTGTCACTTACGCACAGACACAACAAAAAGCATAAGGTATTTAGGAAAAGATAAAAATCTGTTTGGTTTGGCTAATCACTAGATTTGGCTGATATATCTTCACAACTACATTTTTTTTCAAATTAATAAAAAAAAAGTTTAGTCAAAATCAAAATAACATTTTCCAGAAATAGCAATTCTGAAGACAAATTCATCTTCCGTTTTCTCAGGTCAAAACAAGAAACACTCCAATCTGAGTCTCTGTTTCAAATCAATCAGAGGAAGCACTTGACCCAGTGATTCAGTCATCTCAGGCCAATTTATTAGCCATCAACCTAAAGAGTCCATCATTTTTTGATGACAACACTGAAAGGATATGCCTCATGTTTTTGGCAGAAGTTCAAAACAATTTTTATTTGAGCCAGACTGTTTATCCAATTCCTAGAGGAACCCATTGAGAGAAGAGCAAAAATATAAGATCATCAACAAAATGGTGGAGACAAGTAAGCTACTTGCTGTTAGATTCTAGGCAGAAATCCCTTTTTATACAAGATCCTGGAGGATAGTGTTTTCTCTTTGAAGCTGATTGGAAAAAAATATTATTTCCATTCTATTGGGGAATCTACGCGGGGGAGAGGGGCGTTTCAGCCTGAATTAGTATGTTATGGCAGTCCTATGACCACCAGTGCTCCATGAGCAACATAGTCCAATCTGGGGCTACATCAACACTACAGGGTTTTTGTGCAAAACCATTTGTTTTTGCGCAAAAACCCGTTGAGCGTCCACACCTCAAGCGTGTTTTTGTGCAAGTAAATTTACAGTGAATCGACAGAACAGAGGGCTTTTTACAGTTTAGGTATTCCTCTTTCTATGAGGAATAACTCCATTTTGCACAAGAAGGTGTGTATAGATGGGTAACAGGGTTTTTTTTTTTGTGCAAAAACAGGAAAGAGGAAAAAGCACAAGTGCCCCGGTGGCCATTCTGTTAATGGCAATCAAAGCTTTCTTGCGAGAGAGCATCCATGCAGTCTGGACACTCTCTTGCGTATTGCGTTTTTTCCAATGCGCTTTTCCAGTATGGACATGCGCTTGTGCAAGAAGTTTTTGCAGAAGATCTCTTCCGCAAAAAGCTTCTTGCGCAATAAGCCTGCAGTCTAGATGTAGCCTGGGTGCCTAGTCCCTAGGGAAGAATGGGAGTTTGAAGTACTCTGGTTGCAAATCCCATAAGGTACCATGATACAGATGGACTGGCCCAAAATATTTAATTTTGACTCTCTCATTTTTCAGCAAAATTGACATTTCCCTGTCCAAAAGTTTTATTTTGCAGAAACCACATTATCTGTTGAAAAAACATTTACAGAAAATTCCCAACCAACTCTACTCTGTAGCAAAATGCCACAGAAACAATTCAACTTTTCTGGATAGAGCCTCTGATACTCCTTTTTCCCCCCCTCCTCTACATATCTTTCACCAACCTCATAGCAAGCCAAATTAATTCAATTACAACAAACCTGAGCAAAAACGTGATTCATATTGACTTTTGCCACAGTTCACCTTGAACAAAATGTTTTGGGATTTCTCATTTCAGTGGGGAAAAATTTTAAAAAATGGTGCAGTTTTGTTTTGAAATAATTTTTCCCAGAATTTTCAACTTGAGTTACCTAACCAAAAAGACAATTAGCTCAGCTCTACTTCTTGGTGTGTCGGCCTGTCCCCTTCTTCCAGAAATAGGAACTAAAATTTGCAGCCAAGATTCAGAACAAGAACAGAAAGCAGGAGTGAGAACTGGAGTCAGGAACCAAGAGATAAGCCAAGGGTCAGAGTTGGAGTCAGGAACTAAACAAGAGTGCTGGATTAGAGCCAGGCAAGAACAGATGTGGAGCAAAAAACAAGAACTAAGCATCAATATGGCAGATAATATTCAATGTTGATAAATGCAAGTAATGAACCATGGAAAACATAATACCAATTACACATACAAAATGAAGCAATCTAATTTAGCTGTTACCACTCTAGAAAGAGGAATTTTTAGTCATTGTTCTTTGAAAACACCTATACAATATACAGCAGTCATCAAAAAAGCTAAGATAATGATGAGAACAATTAGGGAAAGAACACTTAGTGAAACAGAAAATATCATGAGGCCACTATATTAATCCATAGTATGCCCGCACCTGGTTGTTGAGTTTCTGATTGTTCCATCTCAAAAAAGGTATATTAAAATTGGAAAAGGTTCAGAGATCAGCAACAAAAATGATCATGGACATAGAACAGCTTTCATATGAGGAGAGATTAAAAAGACTCAAACTTTACAGCTTGCAAAAGAGACGTCTAAGGGGAGATATGATAGAGGTCTACAAAATCATGAATGACATGGAGAAAGTGAAAAAGGAGGAGTTATTTACTCCTTCCCATAACACAAAAGGCAAAGTGTCACTTAGTGAAATTAAAAGGCAACAGGTTTAAAACAAACAAAAGGATGTACTCCTTCATGGAACACACAGTCAACCTGTGGAACTTGTTTCCAGGGGATGTTGTAAAGGACAAAACTATAAATGGGTTCCAAAATATCTAGATAAATTCATGAAGAATAAATTCATCAATGGCTATAAGCCAAGATGGCAAGGGATATAACTCTATGCTCTGGATGTCTCTGGCCTCTGACTACCAGGAGCTGGGAATGGGCAACAGGGGAGGGATCACTTTTTGTCTTGTAGTTCTGTTCATTTCCTCTGGGGCACCTGGCTCTGGCCACTGTCCAAAGACAGGCTATTGGGTTAGATGGACCTTTGGTCTGCCCCAGATGACTGTTCTTATGTTTTTAACACTGAGACCAAGGCAAGCATGGGGTGACCACAGCTACAGACATAACCATTCAGTAGCCAGATAGTTGCTATTGCAGAGCTTAAATGCAAAATGTAGGCTTCTTGCAGTCAATAGGACAGGCCAACCAATCAGGTGATTCTGCCACAGCCCTACTGGGCTCATTAACTGACCTGAAAGATGAACCAGTGAGCTCCAGACTCAGCTGAGATAACTCAGCTCCATAGCTCCTCACACCAAGCAAGAAAAGATGTTTATGTGAAAATAAAGTGGAAGTGGGATATTACTTCCTGAATTATAATTCTCCTCTCTCACTTCTCCATTGCTACTTAGATTATAATGCTGAAATACATTTATTGCATAGTGTACACAGGTTCTTTCCTTTTTGTCTTGGAGGAGTGCTGAATTTTAAATAAAAATACACTCCACAGCCTAATCTATTTAACTAAGAATTGTACTTTATAAATATAAATTAGGAACAACACTGTAATATGGTTACAAGAAGTGACTCCAGATGTCCTTTATCAGTCCAAGATATTTCAAACTTATATTCTCAGATGTTGTACATAGATAAACCAGAATATTTAATTACAGGGATAAATTACCTACCACATGGTACAATCTTTGAGATACAACAATAATGCTCAGTTGTAGAATAATCATGCAGCAAGACTTGTGAGTAATTTCCCACCCAGCTGTTTCCTATAATGTAAAAACCATTTTAAAAACACTTCCATGGGGGCTTTTATAATCATAACACAATCTATGCCAAAATGTTCCAGTTTTTCTTATTTTGATTTGGGTTCCTGAGGAAGGTAGGAAATTTCTGGAAGGACACTGAAATTTCTGGAAGGACAGTGAAGCCAGGTGTAGAAAACATATGGATAGATTCAGGCTTTTTTTAACTGGTGTATTTTTATTTTTACAAATGCGAGAGTGTGAGAGAGAGTGGGACCCATGCTGCTTTCAGGGCCTTTCACTTTATCAGCTCTTGAAGTCCATAAAAAAAAATCCTTCCAAAATGCAAGTAGTTACATTTTCAGACGTGATCAATGGACCACACAAAGCAGTCATGTGTTTCAGCCCTTTGGCTCAGCCAGACTCTGCTAAGGTGGAAATGTTAGTCTGTTCATCTGCTGCCAATGACCAAAAAAGTTAGAAGAAAATGGAACAGTATTGGAAGTTTAAATAATGTGTCATAGAAATCCAATCAAAGCCAATTTCTGAGTTATCTTCAGTTTACTTAAAGTAACCAAAAATTCTATCTAGTTGTAACTAATTATAATAAACTGAATGCAGCGATGTGTGGCAGCTGTGTGTGCCCAGCAATTGATTCAAAATAATCTGTAACAAAAGCACCTAGATGTGAGATCCTTACCACAGTGTATAATTGACTACACTGAAACAGTTTGTGGTATAAACTGATATTCTTTCTGAGTATGAGTTATACAATCTGGCCCTTACAAGATAGTAGCTCTAGAAATAACTGTGAGAAACAATGGAAGCTCCTTAAAGCAAGAGTCTTCCTTGTTCGGAATTTGCTATCAGGCTAAGAGCACCTCTAGTTATCAAATTTACCTCCTTATTCATCTGTGCCACTAGCCCCCGTCAGAAAAGAGCATGTATTTACCATTTTGGAAACAGGTTAGAAGGTAAGGGTCAGCAGGCTTATTCTTTAGGTCTAAGCATAGCAGCACTTTCAAGGCATGAAACCCGAGTTTCCACTTACAACATCTATGAGTGTTTAAATGGGGGAAAAAAGGCTATCACAGTGCACTATTATTGTGCAGAAATTGAGCACACAAAAGTCATATTCTAACTCTGAAATTCCTACAGTGAGGCTAATTTGCTATTTATATTCCAGTAGCATCTAGAGACCCCAACCAAGAGTTCTGTTTTGTTAGGTGCTATACAGACACAGAGAGAGAACCTAGCTTGAAAAAGCTTGTAACCTAAATAGACTGACAAAAGAAGTATTATGCCTCGGCTTCCCATTTGTAAAATGGGAGTATAGAGATAAAGCAATTTTTCCAAAGTCATGTGATGAGTTTGGTAATGATCTGGCTGACGAGCATGTAGATGAGCAGGTAATGCCGCGGAAATGAAGCCGCAATTTAAAATAATCGCCGCTTTCATTTAGATCAGCCGGCCGGCCACAGCCGATTGTCATCGCACGCTGTAGCCTAGATCGATCAGCGATCTAAATCCTGTCATCAGACTTTGCGCTCGTGAAACGCAGGCCACAGGATCTGACGACAAAGGGTTCTGGTCAAGACCGTTTAGATCATCGAAGGGCTGTGCCGACAATCAGCTGATGGCACAGCACGCGGTTTTTTGATAAATGAAGCGCGATTATTTAAATCGCTTCATTTCCTTGGCCGTAGCACACTCACCTACATGGTTCCTCACCGATGGAGCCATGTAGTCTAGACACACTCTCTGAGACAGAGCCAGGAGATGAACCCCAATATAAAGTTTCAGTCAAGCAACATAATCAAATGACCATATTGCCTCTCTACCTGTTGACCCGCTCTAGTCCAGCACTCTCTTGTCTGGCATCATCCGTTATGTGGCATAATTTTAGTTAACCAGGTGTCCACTTATCATTGTTACTCCAAAAATATTCTCACTGGAGACCACCCAGGGTTACACTAGTATGGGTTTATTTCCACTAGGTAAAACTAAAGAGGAGTAAGCAGACACCAAAGGTTTAAACTAAAGATGATAGAACTCTCTCTCTCACACACACACACAGACAAGCAAGCAAGCAAGCATACACCCCTCCATTCATTCACTCACTCAATCACACCCATTCATTCCTGCCCTCAGGCACTCACACACTTACATAGACATATAGGTTGCAGAAGGAGCCAAGGCATGTGGATCCTGGAGGGTCTGTCTGCTCATCATGGCTGGGGAAGCTGGTCAGGAGAGAAAGACACTGAAGAGGAGCTTCTCAGGAGCAGGGGAAGGAAAAAGAGAGAGTCTCACATGTGCTCCTTCTCTTTATATAGTGTCTGAATGGCTCCTGTGACTCATTCACCTTGTCATTAGGGAGCATGCCCAGACTTCCCTTTATCCAGCAGAGAGCATGCCCAGACTTCCCTTTATCCAGCAGGGAGTATGCCCATACTGTGATGACTCATTGCCATGTGGTCCATTGTTCCAAGCCTTCTTCAAACACACTCACACTCTTTCTCCATTCACTCAGGGGAGAATGCAGCTTAGGGAAAGTTACAAACAAGGTGGCTGCATGTTACAAAGATTACAAAATTGCAGTTTACAGTAAGGTTGAGAGTTATACAGATTACAAAGACTGACAAGGATCACCATAAGTTGCAGTTTAAAACCTTCCACCTTACAGTTTGGTGTCGCTTTAGAAAATCCATGTATATAAATCTAGTGAGCTCAGGTGGAGGCTTTTTTATGCAACAATCACTGGTACAGCAAAATTTCCTGTGGTCCCATAAAGTTTATTTACAACCACTAGTCCTGGCTCTCAGTGTTCTGTGCTATTATTTAGCTCTAATTTAACCCTAAAAGTCTGATAAGAGTCCAGTAAGAAATGGAAGTGTTGGTAATTCTGCTAGACAATATTGACCTCCAATGGTCTGGTAAATTCTCTAGGTGGGTACCAGTCAGGTCACGAGGGTGCCAAACTAGAGAGGTTCAACCTATATGTCACTTATATTGCATTTAATATGTCACTTATATTATGCTACAGACATTATATACTATATTATAGGCTAAACTGTACATTCAAATTGAAAAACTGAAATAAAGATGTTGTATATTTGATTCTTGTTCCTTATTTGTATGATAGTTGTTACCTAAAGTTGTTACAAACCTACCATCTATTGCTCTTGTCATATTTGTTCTTGGTTTCTCAACCTGGGCATGGTATTTTGCATTACATTTCCATGACTTCAACAAAATAGAAACTTGAATTGTTACTATACTTTAAAGATGTATCAGTGCTTCTAAATTCCTCTCCTTAGACAGGGGTGGGCAAGAGGTGGCATGAGGGTTGCAGCCACCGGATCTGGCCCGCAGCCGCCTCGTGGCACCCTTACTATAGAGCAGCTGCACCTGCTTTAAACAGCAGGCTGCTAATTGCTCTGAAAACTAAGCAGGAAGGAGAAAGCTTTGCAAGGTATCCCCGCCTGCTAGCAAAATCCCCAAGCTCCCATTAGCTAGTTTCTGGTCAATAGGAGATGAGAAATTTTGCTAAAGGCAGGGGCAGCAAATGAAGCCTCCTCACTCCCTCCTCCCCTCTCACTCCTTGTACTGGAGCAGAGTCACATGGAACAACCTATCCAAGTTGTTGTTCCATGTGACTCTGCTCCAGGGTTCCCGGAGAGCTGCTGCCTGGGAGCCACCTAGGTAAGTACCTCCCAGCCAGAGCCTCCCTCTTGTCCCCTCTTTTTCCCCCAACTACCTGCCCAAGGCCATCACCCAAATCCTCTGCACCCCCTTTCCCTCCTTCTCCCAAGTCACAACTCCTTCCCAGACCCTGCACCCCCTCCTACACCCCTCCTCCAAGCCAGAATCCTCTCCTGAACCCCTCCTGGACCCTGCATCCCAAGCCCCTGACCCAGATCATAACCCCCTCCTTCATTCAAACTCCCTTCTACACCCCACCCACCGTCCCAGACCTGATGCCCCCTCCAAAGAAGTGAAATCCTTGACCACTTACCAAAGTCTTGGAGTGGCCCCCCATTAAAAATTATTGCTCACCCCTGCCTTAGCTGCACACTTATGGGAAAACAAGAATACAAAGTATATAAAAGATATTCATTTGGGACATCATCACATTCCTCTTTGGATTAATGAGCATAATTTGTCTTTTTTATTTGGTAGTGTGTCTTAATGACATGACAAATTAATAGGAACAAAGAATATTCTTTTATTGCAGTGTGCTAAGTTCATTTTTAAACACAAGGTTTTGAATCCATGAATAGCACTTATCAGTCCCCTCACACTTCAACCTGAGGAACAGTATTAGCCCTCTTTACCAAGACTGGAACTATGGTTTATTTCCATTTGAATCATACTCCTGTGAAGGGGCTGCTTTCATTGTTGAAGCAGACCAGGGCAACAGAAGTAACTAGCAAATGTCACCAAAACATGTACTAGTTCATAAAGATGCAGACCACATAGTGATAGGTAACTGGCCAATGATAATACATTTTCACTATTAAAAACTGAACAGTGAATAATTGAAATTAATTGTGGCTTTTAAGTTTGTTAGTAAATGAACAGAAAAGAAAATTTTAGTGTTGTAAGTTGAGTAATGAACTTCAGCTGCCTATTAAGACTGTGTGTAACAAATGAATGTACCTTTATTTTCTCATTGCAGAAGTTCACAATTGTCAGTTCTCTGTTTTGCAATCATACCATTTGGCTCCATGTTTTTCTAAACCTCCTAAATCAACATTCAATATTGTGCATAAACTATTGATCACGCTACTTTCTGGCTAGCACAATTAGCTTTAACACATAGGCTGTGGACATTTTTTCCCTTGTTTTAAACATTGTTTAATTCTTCACTTGCTTTAATTTTTGCAAATAGTGCTTTTCTGGTAAATATACATATGTATGTCTCCATTACTAAAGTGTATAGAACAATTATTCTTATTATATATACCTTATGTTAAAGATCCAACCCAAATAGTCTAGGTCTGTCTTCTACAAATTGACAATGGACATGCTTAGGGAGTTGTAATGTATTTTTCTTCTGAGTTAACACTTTAACTTTTATCACTGGTAGGGTTTATCTAAAGCTATTTTTTAATATTTCCCTCCTACTTATGTCAAAATGATGTTATTGTTGGCTAAAAAGCATCTGCTAGTGTATCTACATGTTTACATCATCATAAAATATATGTCTAGCAGATTATGTGCTACTAGTGAAAGAAAACTCAATGTTTATACAAATTTACTGTTGAGTTTCAAGAAATAATAAATTCATAATGAGAGTTCAATACGTTTATAACTATGAGGGTCGAGTGATCCTAATCTCATGGGTTTATGCGTCAGATTTTAACATTTTTAACCTACTGCTTTGTCGTGATATTACAAAGAAGCCACTAACCAGTAAATGCTTGACAATGATATCTTTAGTCTGCTACTATAGCTAGATAGCCATTGAACTGACAACATCACTTCAGTAAGAAATCCTGTTTCTAAACATGTGAGGCTGTCATCGATGACATCATTGAATATTAACTACAAAAAAGTCCTCCAGAAAGAAAGGGAGAGTGGAATTTTTTTTCCAAAAGGATAAAAAAGCCAAGGAAAATCGATGTTATTTTTAGAATATAAGAGTTACAAGAGAAAACAACGAGTAGTCCTGTGGCACCTTAGAGACTAACAAATATACATAGGATCAAGAGCTTTCGTGGGTAAGACCCACTTCATTAGATGAGTTGGAGTGGGACACAAGAGTGTTAAAAACAGAATTAAAAGACAAATTTTAAAAAAGACATACAAATAATTCTTGAGAAAGTCCTTTTAAATTTACTGAGGTAGCTCAAAGGGAAAGCTGAAATCAGTGACTATCTTAAATTGTACACATGTTGATATTCCTTCAGAAGAATGTGAATAAGCAGCATATCCAGCAGACTAGTTCACAACAGAAGGCTTGTCCTTAAAGCCTTCTATTTTTATTACCATCTCCCTTTACACAGAATGCGAAAATACTGTGTTTTGGTAATATAAAGATAAACATTAGAGTCCAGAATTCAGAGTCACATAGCATACACTTGTGATTATCACAAGGCAGGAAGAAAATTGCTTTTTGCTGTAGGGCAGTTTGAAAGTTGGGAATGGCAATAATAAGAGAAGTTCCATAGTGCCAAATTTTCAGTGCTGGTAGCTCAGTGAGGAGGAGATGTGCCCAGTATTTATAAGACAGTGTGGCGCATTTGTGTGCTATAATACTTCCACAATGGCTATAGCAGTGAATACAGTATTGGCATCATGGAGGTGCTCTTTGCATGCATACACATCCTTCCCTCTCTATAACTCTAGTGCAGGGCTACTCAACACGTGGTCTGTGGACCACATGCAGCGCGTGGCCTGTTTGTTTGCAGCCCGCAGTGTGGTTTAGGTTTAGGCGGGGCTCAACATGAGGCCCGCAGGTGGGATCCTGTGAACATGGCCTCCACTGGGAACATGCTCCACAATGGTGAGGCGTCTTCCAGGCAGGGTGAACATTGAAACACGCAAGCAGATGGGCTGGCTGGAACAGATGGGTACTGGGTGTCAGTTTCTAGCCCCCAGAGAGGAGGCGCTAGGAGTGCCAGGGCATTGTGGGAAGTGCTGGCTGCTTACCCTTGTGGGCAGAGCCTGAGAGGTGCTGACTGGCTCATGCTGGCCACCTTTGGGTCCGGCACTGAGGCTTAAGGCTTAATCTTTGTATTCATGCCCGTCAGTGTGAAAGAAGCTATTTGCATATATTTGCATATATATGCAAACACACTTACATTGCAGCCCTCAGCATGTGCTATGAGTATCATTGTGGCCCCTGGGACTTTCAAAGTTGATTAGCTCTGCTCTAGTGGAAGGATAAAACAAGCAACAGATCTGTGTGTCTGACTTCACGCTCTGGCTCATTTTAGTACCAACCATTTAAAGATTAGCAATTTGCATCTCACTTTGCACAAGCTTGTTTTTAAAAAGGAAAACAAACATATTAGCTGCAAAGGAGTTATATAATTAGATAACATTTATCATAGGCTACATTGCACGCATGCTGTTTGTATATATATTCACAAATACAGCTGTGAGCCAATTTCAGAAATACTGTACATTACGAGATACACAAAGTGTGTTACGCTGACAGGCACAATTTGTTATTTCTAAAAATCTAGTCATGTAAAGTTGCCAAAAGTCTAACAAAAAGTTATGTATTCACTTGAACTCTATGTTCCTCCTGCCTTTGTTGAACTAAGAACATGGCCAAAACGACATATTCCAGCTGCAGGGATTTTTATTCTCAAAATATACATGAAGATGACTCCTAAAAAACCCCCGCACTATACACAGCACTGAGTAATTGAACAAAGAGGATCATACATTTTTCACGTGTAATAAAACAGAACAGCACATTTAATTTATGGCAGCTGTTAGCTGGGAGCACAAGGCACTGAGACTTGAGAACATTCTGAAAGTGTGATCACTTCTGATAATAGACTCTCACTGATTCCTTCTCATAGCTGAAGTTAGTTCCTACAGTTCTTAGTGACCAAGTGCATCCCTGAAACATATCATTTGCACACTCTGGGGACCCCTAAATAGGCCTTGATTTAACAGAGGGCTTCTGATATGCTAAACTTTAAATGTATACCTAAAGCCATCATTTTTCAACTAAGAACTTAAGAATGTGCTTAGTCCTATTTATTTCAAAAAGACTTAGGCACATACTCAAGTAGTTTGCTGAATCAGAGCTGTAGACTGGGAATTGCTCATTTCTCCTTGGAATGAAAGCTTCTATAATTCGGAATAAGCTAATTGAACCATATTTGGAAAAGGATTGATCCCCCCTCCCACAACTCCATATTTTGGGGCTACAGTTACAAGAACAACAGTAGAGACCTCAGCAAAGTTTGGCTTTGATAAACTATGAAATTGATATTTCTGGTACCAAACTGATATAATATGAAACTCAGGTCAGACTGTCAGAAAATATGGCAGATGCCCCCAAACTGATGGCATATTCTATAATTAGATTTTACCAAACCAGTAATAAACACATGTTCCTGGATTGTTATATAAGCCATATATTGGAGTGACAGATGATTCCCTAAGGCCAGAAGTGGACAATAATTTTTTATGAGGTCCACTCCAAGAATTTGGTAAGTGGTCAAGGGCCACATTCTTCCACAATATTAATGGAGGAGGTGTAGGGTCTGGGATGGTAGTTGGGTACAGAAGGGAGCCCAGTGGGAGCTTCAGGCAGGCTCCCTGACTCCCATTTCCTCACACGCAGCTCAAAGCGGCTGACCAGTTTCCACTTTTTATTTCAGCTTTGTACTGATCTGCACAGGCTTTTGAGTAAGAAGTTGATGTGTTTGGCTTCTTGCTCCATTGCTCTGCATAATGTCTCTCTAGATGACCCTCTTTTTTCTCTTTCTAGAAGATGATGTTCCTATTTTCACTTAATGGAAACTCATATTGGTGTAATCCTTAAAGCATGTCCTTAATATGGACATCATCATCTTACCATATATGATGCTTTAGATTGGCTTATCCTGATTAGAATTTCTGATGTTGTAAGCAACTCTTTCTAATGGACAGGTTATCTTACCAATTTCTGTGGCATATTTCTATGACTCTGCTCCATAAATGAGAAAAGACATGATGACAGAGTTAATACTTCATATTATTGTATCAGTGCTGACCATGTTACTTTTCCATATCTTTTCAAGTTTATGAAAGTTGTTTACTGCTTTTCGTATTTGTTGTTTGATTTCTAGCTTGGTGTTATCATCATTGCTCATCTCACTCACTAGATCATTAGTACAGAAAGTTTAACTCTGTTCTATTAAAAAAGCCATCCATGATGAGCTAAATTGTAGTTAGCTAGAGTCTGGTCAACCATTTTAAGCATTCTTCCCTGACCATCTTTAAATAATACACACTAGGCTTTTCTGTGATCCAGCACACTGAAGATGTTATCACCAGGTGGAACTCAGCTTACATGCTTGACTGCCTTCTGGAAAACAAAGGGGCTCTGACTGACTTTTGCAGAGGATTCAAAGCCAACCCATCTATTTTGTAGGAGTGGAATCTTACTGACACAGATTCAACTATTCAAGCGTCTCAAATTCAAATGGAAGTATACTTAAGACTGTCTCTGCCGTTATCCCTGCTGCCCAAGCTCTGACAGTACACCCAAACATAAGATATTTCATATCAAGGTGTACACATAATGACAGCAAAAAATTAAGAGGCAAATTTTCAGCAGGTGAACCATAACTGGGCAGAACAAGATATACAACAGTTTGTGCATTGTATGACTGCTTTAAAGATTACTCTGTCAATTCTGATTCAAACTATTTGATACCTTTTTACCCAGAATATGGCTGATGGAAACAAATTGAGAAATGCCAGTCCCAGAAATGGCAAAAACAAAAAAACAGAAGGAAAAAATGTTATTTAGACCTGAAAAAAGAGATCTTACTTGAAAACTGCATGACTGTGTTAATATAGGAAAGATTTAAAAGAATTTAATCTCTGGTTACTGCAAGCACTATGGAAACAAAGCTTTCATCCATTGTACAGTACCTATCATAACAAAATACTTTCTGCACCAGGAACTCTGTAGAAAGGTGGAAATTGAAAGCAACCAGATTTTGCCATTTTGCAGCTATCACAATATCTTCTTGGTGTATCACCCAGTAACATTCCCTCTGAGAAGCTGTCAGTCACAACTCTAGATTACTTCCAGAAAATTCATAGGTCATGGCTACACTATATGGAAGATCAGCGCTGCCCTGGTTGAACTTCTGCTACATCAAACTCAGAGGGTGCCCTGTTGGCGATGGTATTTTTGCGCCTAACAAAGGAGTAAGGGAAGTCATTGGGAGTATTTACTCCCATTGGCCTCCCGCTGTGTGGACAGCACGGAAACACAATGTAAGATACATCAACTCCAGCTATGCAATTTATGTAGTTGGAGTTGGGTATCTTACTTCGACCTTCTGCTATAGTGTAGACCAGTTCATAGAGCCTATTGCTTCTTTAGTTCAGCTGTTAAATGTTGTCACAATGTCTTCATCTGGAATTTTTAGTGAATTGGAGCAATTTAAAATGTATTTATATATAGACAATATTTTATCACAAATAATTGCAGAATTAATTTTATTCTAATATCATGCTTGTACAATGCTCAGCGGATCTCTGATTTTAGCTGGAGAACTGTGTAGTGAACTTGAAATAGCTCCAATCTTTAAATTGTTGATAAAATAGTTATAGATGCTGCATTTCAATATAAACAAGACTTGGGCTCCATTCCTGAAAATAATTAAGTGCTGCAGACAATCCTTAAGCCATATAGGCAAGAACTCCAAACAGTCATAAAGAGTCCTCAGTGGCAAGAGGATTTGTAACAAAAAAGTGCATATATTTCTAAGGGTTGTGAGTTCTCTATGGAGTAAATTCTCAGCACATTCTCAGAAGGTAATATAACTCCTGCACTTAGTTCAATGGCTCATGGGGCCACTTGTCTAGATGTCTAGATAGCACTGTCAATGTGACTGTATAATTGCAGCAATTAGGGTTGCCAGATAGTTTCACAAAAAATACCAAACATAGCGGGAAAAAAATTAGTTGAGCAAAAAAAAGGACCCGCCAGACACAGCAGGGGGAAAATGTCCCCGCTGGCCTTCCGTCCGAGAAAAACAGAAGATACCGTTGTTGTTTTTAAAACCAGACAGAAGACGCAATTTCCGGATTGTCCAGGTTACCGCATACCTGGCCACCCTAACCCCATGCAGGGAAGGAATGGGGGGGTTTCCCTTCCCTCCTCCTCTTGCAAAGGATTCCTTCCCCGCCCCCCCCCACCAGCCTTTCCCTCAGGTCCCACATGCCTCCTTAACTGTTAAGGAGGCACTGCGGCCAGCGTAGGGCTAACTAGGGCTACAAGACACTGCTCCTTGCTGCAGCCAGCCTATTGCAGGGAAAGAGTTCTGGGGCTTGCCCAGATGTGGCCACCCCTTCCTCCCTAAATGCACCCCATGCAGGGAAGGGGCTGGGGGTGATTATCCTCCTTCTCACTGCTGCAAGGTATTCCCCGGCCCCACCTTCCCTCCAGTCCTGCATGCTTACATAAGAACGGCCGTACTGGGTCAGACCAAAGGTCCATCTAGCCCAGTAGCCTGTCTGCCGACAGTGGCCAGCACCAGGTGCCCCAGAGAGGGTGGACCGAAGACAATGATCAAGCGATTTGTCTCCTGCCATCCCTCTCCAGCCTCTGACAAACAGAGGCCAGGGACACCATTTCTATCCCCTGGCTAATAGCCTTTTATGGACCTAACCTCCATGAAATTATCTAGCTTCTCTTTAAACTCTGTTATAGTCCTAGCCTTCACAGCCTCCTCTGGCAAGGAGTTCTACAGGTTGACTACACGCTGTGTGAAGAAGAACTTTCTTTTATTAGTTTTAAACCTGCTACCCATTAATTTCATTTGATGTCCTCTAGTTCTTCTATCATGGGAACTAATAAATAACTTTTCTTTATCCGCCCTCTCCACACCACTCATGATTTTATATACCTCTATCATATCCCCCCTCAGTCTCCTCTTTTCTAAACTGAAAAGTCCCAGTCGCTTTAACCTCTCTTCATATGGGACCCGTTCCAAACCCCTAATCATTTTAGTTGCCCTTTTCTGAACCCTTTCCAAGGCCAAAATAACTTTTTTGAGGTGAGAGACCACATCTGTACACAGTATTCAAGATGTGGGCGTACCAGTTTTATACAGGGCAGTAAGATATTCTGTGTCTTATTTTCTATCCCTTTCTTAATAATTCCTAGCATCCTATTTGCCTTTTTGACCGCGCTGCACTGTGTGGAAGTTTTCAGAGAACTGTCCACGATAACTCCAAGATCTCTTTCCTGATTTGTCATAGCCAAATTAGCCCCCATCATACTGTACGTATAGTTGGGGTTATTTTTCCCGATGTGCATTACTTTACACTTATCCACATTAAATTTCATTTGCCATTTTGTTGCCTCCTTAACTGTTGAGGCTCCAGTCTGCCAGAGGCTAGCCAGCCTATTCAGAGAAGGGGGAGGAGGAAGGGGAGAAGCTGTCCCTGCTATGGCTTCCCCTTCCTTCCAACAGGTTCTCCATGCAGGGAAGGGGCTCAGGGGCTTCCCTTCACTCCCACTATGGGAATGTATCCCCTCCCTCCCTCTCCTCTCCTCTCATCCCACACACCTGCTCATGGCAAAAGGAGTTTTGCTGGCAGCCTCTGCAGCTTCCTGAGCCTGGGAAGGAGCTGCAGCCTCTTTCACTGCCACCTGGCTGAAATGCTGCAGGGCAGGGCTCCAGCACTTGGAGCTTCTCCCTCCCACCAGATCTCCTGTGTGGCCTCTCCCACATGCAGGAGAGGAACCACAAGTATCTGGCCATGCGGCAGGGCAGGCTGGGGGAAGTTTTTAAAGTGGTCCCAGGGACACCCCCGCCCTCCCCACCAGATGTGGCAGGGGAAAAATGTCCCCACCAGCCTTCCATCTGAGAAAAATAGAAAATACTGGACATTTTGCATGTCCGGAATTTTCTGGGTTTTTTTAACCAGACAGAAGATGCAATTACCGGACTGTCCAGGCGAAAACCGGACACCTGGCAACCCTAGATGCAAATTATTAGTATGATTTATTCTGAGGCTTAGAAACCAACAAAAACAAGGCTTCATTATGCTAGGTATAACACAGACATAGAATAAGAGACATGGCCTGCCCCATAAGCTTACAAGTCCATCTAGACAAGATAAAAAGGAAGTGAAGGGCAAGGATATAAAGTACAAGCAGAGTGCACAAATATATGGCTGTATTCAGTGAAAAATTGGCTCTGAGCATGTGTGTGCCTCTGTTTTCTCTTCTGTAGCGTGAGGATAATACTTTACCTAACTCAAACAGTTGGTGTGCATTAGTGAATATATATATGGACACGAAAAAAGCAATGTGCTATATTAGCACTAACTACTTTCATACAAACTTACATGTACGCTATGCTTTATCATAATGATTGGTTTACATTTCTGCTATCAAAGGATGGCTAGGCAAGGAAGAGTCTCTTCAGTTTCATAATGGAGGAGGTACTCCAATACACTATATGATCAAAAGCAAGGGAACACCCATCTACAACCAGGACATGTTTCTCGGTTAATTGCATGGTCATCCTGCACCAACTTCTAAAGGAATAAAACTAGGAAAATTAATAAGGTCTGACTGGATGAAGACAATCATAAACACATATAAAACAAACAGTGAAATAAGAACTGTACAAATAATGGAAAATGACTACTCTTGTTTGATTGCTTGTTATCTTACTAAGCTTCTCTGAACTGTAACAGCTAAGGAAATCTTAACAAGTCTGAACAGGATAACTATGTATAACAGTAAAACATTAACTATTGGTCTGTACCAGTCACCCTGCATTTTAAACCATGTTTCATGCTTCATTAAACTGTCAACTTTTATTTTCAGTAATGAATACAAGAACAGGTCAAAATTCCTGACCATACCTGCAGTCTTCCCGAAACCCACAGTAGGACATTTAAAGATTTACTGTCCAGAACTTCAATAACTTCCTTAATGTAAGAGCCTACAACACAAAAAAGGAAGTAATTTCACTGACTTAAAATACCAAATATATTTAAAGGGGTTCTATGTTCAGGAAAGAGAGGTCATAATATAACATCATCTTGAGCTTGTCTGCTCTCTATGTGCTTTTTGTGTCCTACCTTGTTTTTTGTTTTTCAAGAACAAATATATTACTGTAAGTGACCCTTTCCACATTAGCCTAGCCTATAGATAAATGAAGTCTTTTCTCTATGGTGTAAAATCTCTGGTGATGTAATTAACATGTATTATTCTACCCACATTTGCATCATGAGCAACAATTCTGTACCTGCTGATTATACAGTACAGGCAAAATGAATAATGTGATACTCTGCAAGTTCACATGAAAGACATAACTAATAATAAAAGCAGACTTCTACATAATAATATAGAAATTCAAAGCAACATCATTCTTTGTCAATAGCTCTTACTATGTTAGGGTCTGTTCAATGTATCAGTCCTGATTTGCAGAGCAAGATAAAAAAAGGGTTCCTCAACAAGCTATAGAACAGTATGGATCCAGCTTCAGAGCTGTCCCATCCATAGGATGGTTCAGGGCAGCCCTGTCTAGCCTAGAAGTGGAGAACTCATGAAAATTTAAGTCCTCTTCTACCTAAACATGAATTGCAGTGTCCTGCTGAATTTCTTATCCACAAGCCATACATTCTATTTCTTATTACATGTCCCACCCTTTTTTTAAGAGAATCCATCTAGCTCTCAAGAAGACATAAAAGTGACTGAAAACATCAATTATAACTGCACTCCCCATTGGAAAGAAAGGAAACGATATCAGAAGTTGTACATTCTATTAGTCTTTTTAAAATATTTTCTCTAAGGGTATGTCTACACTGCAACACTATTTCAAAATAACTAGCGCTATTCTGAAATAACAGTCCATGTCTTCACAGCAGGCAGTTATTTTGAAATAGTGTCAAAATACTGTCAAGCTGGAGGACTTCTTACTCTGACTCCTGTAACCCTCATTGTATGAGGAGTAAGGGAAGTCGGAGGAAGAGTGCCCTATTTCGAAAAAAGTGCTCTGTAGACATTCCCTATTTCAAAATAAGCTATTTCTAAATAAGCTACGCAATTGACGTACCTCAATTTGTGTTGCTTATTTCAAGTTAAGCCCTGCAGTGCAGATTCATCCTAAATCATATATTCTATTTATTATTTTAGCTATTAAAATTAAGGTAACAGGGTAGTCATGGGTGTTTCCCCAGTTGGTGACTAGTTTTTATTTCCAATGTCATCCAGGAAAGGTATAGCCCACACCGTTGGATTGGCCTACATCTGTCCTTTCTGAATATTACATCATCTCGTGACTTGAATGAGTTTTGGATGGGGCCGTAGATGCAATTATCTCTAACTGTCTTCAAGGATGCACTCGTCAGGGAGAAAAGAGCCTGAATCAGTGTTAGCAGCTAAGGTACCAATTATACTAACAAAGATGCTAGCATGGAACCCTGTGCTTGCTGAGTCATGTCAATTCGTTTTCCCCAGCAGCATACATGTGGTGTCTCTACTTCTCCTTGGATGTTCTACTTGCCACAGGCTATACCAATGACCATAGATTTCTGACTCAAAGGGGATTAGATATAAATAAACCTCTCAAAAATGAGATCAGTGGCATGTAGTCACGGAAAGCTCAAGCTCCTCCTAATCCCACATCATATGCTTTCCCTTTCCTCTTCAAAAACTTTATAGACGTTGGAATGTTCCAATCCACCTCACACACCACACCTCTGACCCCCTCACCAACCTTCTCACACCTCTCTCTATATATTTTCCTTTTTATATGAGCTTTTTTATCATTGGCCCCATTTTCACAGCCCTTACTTTGAGTCAGTGATGCCTTTTTTACCCCTTCTCTCCAAGCAAACAGAAAGAACAGGTTTTTAAGAGAAACCAAGTAGAATTACATTTACATTTTGAAAAATATTTTGCTTCATGCTTCCTGTGACACTTAAAACTTTGCCTCCTCTCCAACATTTTGGTTTTTTTCTTCGTGTCTCCCCAAACCATCAAGAACACAAAATGTTCATGCTCCATTTCACATGCAAAGTTTTTTCTTTGGCTCCACGGGTGGTCCAGTATATCATTAGTACACTGCGCTGTATTAATATGGATGAAAACTGGACTGGCTCATAAGGGTTTTATTACGCTGTCTGTACTCCTTTATTTTATTTATATAGTTATATTCGTGCACATGAATTTAAGTGACTGACTTCGGCCACCTGTGTGTCTGAATTAATAAATGTACAATCATGACAACACTCAGTGCTAGCTCTCATTGAGCTGTTTACAAATATGGCCTAGTGTCTTATATCTATCATGCTGAATTTTTTAAAAAATTGTTTTCTTTTTTCTCTTCTTCTAGTCCTAATCCACACAGTTGACAAGTCCATTAGAAATACCACTGGTGTCAGCAAACTACTTCCCAGATGACATTTGAATGATCCTACATCGATCAAAATACTATACACTATGCCCTGGTTTACACTAGGACTTTATTTCGAAATAAAGGTTGAATTTGTAAGTGGAGCATCCACACTATCAAGCCCATTATTTCAAAATAACGGACTGTGGAATTTGAAATATGTACTTTTGCTTTCCATCAGGAGTAATACTAGTTCCGAAATAGTTATTTCGAAATAACTGAAGTGTGGATGCTCCAGTGCCACTATTTCAAAATAATTACTCCCCAGAGTAATTCGAACTAATTACACCCCATGATTCTGGGGGGCGCTAAGTCCAAGGTAGTGCATCTGCATTAACAGAGCCTGCCTCTAACTAAGTTTGAGGCTTCCTTGTAGTATGGACACACTAATTCGAATGTGTTAAATCATAAGAACGGCCACACAGGGTCAGACTAAAGGTCCATCTAGCCCAATAGCCTGTCTTCTGACAGTGGCTAATGCCAGATGCCCCAGAGGGAGTGAACAGAACAGGCAATCATCAAATGATCCCTCTCTTGTCATCCATTTCCAGCCTCTTACATACAGAGGCTAGGGACACCATTCCTACCCATCCTGGCTAATAGCCATTGATGGACCTAACCTCCATGAATTGGGAGTTATTAAGTCAAATTTAGTAATTTCAAAATACTTTTCTAGTGTAGGCATAGCCTATATGTACATCTAGTCTAATCCATGCATGGATCTCGAGGATCTATAAATATAAAAAATGCAAAGTTATTCAAGTATATATATACTGGTATGTATTTTGTACATTAAATCTTAAAACTCAAACCAGTTAGAACAACTTGAGAAATACAGGGAAAGCCTCAATGATAAAACACAACTGAATGAACGGGGAAACGGACTGAAGCAGAAGTGAAGCTGAGTATCTTTGAAGCATCAGGGAATATGTCCCCATTATATTGTACTATCCGTGGCTGCATTGTAGAAACCTAACACACGCAAGAAAAATCTTAATATGATTAAAAACCTCACACCTCCAGGACTGGTGTTCTCTCAGATGTTGTGGGACTATTAATAGAGCTCTTGAAACCTGGGGAGATTTATTGAAGGGTCTCTCTGTGTTATCTAAAGCACTGCTGTCAGAGTTGACAAGGTCAGCTAAATTTCCCATGTGAATACAATGACTGAATCTGCAAGGGCCAAATTCCTCTGGGCACATCTAAGGTATCCTAGCATGAGAAAGTGATAACAGGCCCACAAAACCATCTTATCTCCTCCAAACCTGAAAACAGCCTTTGAAAGTTTTTCACCAAGATGGACCCCTTTCACTTGCTTATTAGCCAAATCATCCAATAATCTCAATAGCTCCTATTAGTGTTAAGTGGATTTACGTCAATGTGCTCCCCAGAGGAAATCAGTTTCCAGCAGGTGTTTAAAATATACTCTGGAGATCCTGGTCAGGTCATATATAAATATGCTTATAAATTTTACTCTGGTTTCTTTAAACCATCTACTCAATTTATAATGTTTTCCTTGTTTAATAATGAACATCTGTGATAGTGCGTAAGCCAAAGTAAATACAATTAAGCAGATACTATGCTAAACAATTTTTTAACAGGTTCAGGTTTCTTACTAAACTGAGTACAAAGTATCTCTGTGTGCTAGCTCTGGCTCTGTACGTTATGTATATTACTGAAAATAATTCACTCACTGAAGAAGGGCTGCCATATTCTTAAAATCATTTTTCACTTGTGACTTCCTGGAGTAAAAAGCAGTTTTATGGGCTTTCAGATTCAAACAATGGGGATTGATACTTATTGTGCAAGATTTTTTTTTAATTTTATCATGATGAAAACCAGTCAGTGCAAGTAGGTTACACAGTACAAGTGATTCAATCATCAGCCATTATCTGTGGCAAGTGCTGACTTGACTTCAGACAAAATCCTTTTTACTCCCTTTGTTGTTTCCATTCTGCTTCCCTTCCTCCCTTTGTTTAGTTATAATATGCAAATTTTATGTAAAAAGAAACAATTTCTTCCAAACAGCACCCTGTTGGACTTAGCAAGGAGACATGATAAAGGGATATGATAATTGAAAACTTTTTATTATAAAGCTTTTGTGACATTATGTAGATACAAGAAATGATCACGAGCCTGATTCTCATAGGAATATCTTTGAAAGAAGAGAATATCTAATACTTTTCCCCCTTTCAGCTGCATAGCAAACCCAGCAGTGCTAGGTAACAATGACCATTGTTATCATCAACTCTGTCAAAAATGATTTCTAATGTCACTGTAGCATCTATGTCAGGAAAACTCCAGGCTATTTCATGGCGTGTCAATAAAAAGAACCATGCTTAAGAATAAACTTTATGTTAACTGAGCTAAGTTATTGCTCTTCCCACAGTCTCATCTCCCAACGGTGAGTTGTTTGGAAGCCATCTTGCTATCAAATGGGAGCGGAGGGGAAATGTGCAATATTTGTGGTGCAAAAAGGATCATGGAGAAAGAGAGGGGCCTGTGTTTTTATTAAAGCTTATTGAAAAATGGAATGCATACTCACCTGTTTACAATCTTTCAGAACAGGAAAAAAGAGACCCAACTGTCCACCTAGCAGCAGAGGGAAACTAGAAGGAAATGCTTATTTATCTATGTTACTTCATCAGAGACAAGTATTTGTATTTTAAAACTATGGAATTTATATTCTGATGACTGAGTTCACAAAGCTAAAAAGGTGGAAGAGCTATTGTTTCCATGGACATGCTGGTAAATATCACCCAATAAATTGAAACAATCTGATTTTTCCACTCTTTTTACAACACTCTTTTTACTTGAAAACTGTTCATCATAAGCACTTAAATCTGAAGGCAATGCATTCCTTAGACATACTCACAGTAGACTTATATTGCCTGTAAAGTTACTATATTTATAGGATTTGATTGGCGCTTTTCTCCTCCGGTTGCTTCCACCTCAGTTTGCCAAACTGTAGCCCATCACAAGGTGATTCTGATGTGTGTCAGCTATAGCTGGGAGATTTGTTTACCCAGGTGTTACTAGAAATACTGCATATTTCTCCCATTAGGATAGAACGGACCCCATGCTGATCTCCTGCCCCAATTCACGTTTTATCAACATTAGTGATGGGACATGAGCCAGAAGCAATTGAGGAAGCAACAGTCAGGAAAGAAATCATTCATATCCAAAACACAATTGATTTGTGCCTGGTTTTGTTCTCTCCGAAGTGAGGTGGTTGGGAAAAGACTAAACGCATCCCTATAGATGCCTATAGACCTTCAAGGAAACAAAACTGTTCAAGTTTTACAGGAAATGAGATTATCACAAAATTATTTTTATTGCATGGGATGGGTACACCTGGCCCCCCTCAGAGGCACCCTATGTGCATCTCAGTCCCTTGGCTCAGGGCCACTCACTCAGGGCACCCCATCTCCAGTATGGTAGTCTGGCCTACCGGCCACAAACAATAAACACCCCTTCTTGAAGGGTAGTGGGGACCATTGGCCAGCATCCACTTCTACTCCCTTCCCTTAGGGCAGTGAGACCCAGTGGCCAAAGTCAGTATCAACACTCCCTGTTCTCGGGGCAGTAAGGCCTAGTGGCCAGAGTCAGTAGTCACAGCTATAGCGCTCCCCTTGGGGGTTAATGGTGGTGGGGTAGGAGAACCTGGGCCCTCCCTCTCCACCAGGTCCCAGCCCAGAGCCCTGTCAATGGTGGGTGTGTCCCACCACTAGCTCAGCGGGGAATCTACCCAAAACATGCCAAGCTCCCCACACTGAGCTACTTCATACCAAACTCACGGCAGTCAGCATGTTCTCTACTTTCCTCCACACTGGGGGCTTCTCTGGCCACTCCCCGCTGTTGTTCACGGGAAGATGGGTGGATTATGTACACAATAAAATCCACATGTTCCAAAATTGGAGCCAACCCTCATCACTTAGAAGAAAACAAACCCTTCCTTTGAAGGAGGATTTTCCAAAAACTGGGAACCTTTCTTAACCTCTTACCCATTGTAATTTCCATACTGAGACAGAGAAAGCGCTTTTTATTTTATTCTCCTGACCTGGGCTATTTATTCATTGAGAAGTGAGTATGGTACCAGATGTGTATGTGGAGTAGAATTGGGAAATCTTCCATAGGTTGGACCTACCTAGTCCGGCACCCTCAGGGCCTGAGCTGTCCCAAACCAGGGAGTTTACTGGACCAGAAGAGGACAGTGCTCCCCTGCTGACTGCCCCACTCCTAAGCTTCTCTCCTTGGGACTCCCTGCCCTACCGCTGGCCCCCCAAGCACTGGCCCAGCATGGCTCTCCACCCTGTTGCCCCGGGTCTGCCTGGGTTCCAGGTGGGGACTGCTTAGCCACTACCAGCCCTGCTGCTGCTGGAGGTTCTCCAGCTCGGGTGCCCGGTTGCCCCAGCCCGCTACTAGGGCCAGCCCCACTGCCCCTGGGAATTCCTGTTGCCCGCCTCTGCCAGCCCCCTTTCAGCCAGGGGGAGGGGATCCCTGGCAGCAAAGGCTGGCCGTTCACCCCAGCCCCACTGCCACCAAGGGTTGAATGCGATTCCTGGCCAGGGCTGCCCAGTCATAGACAGCCCCACTGCAGCCAGAGGTTCCCCAACTGAGTATGGGACTCTCTGGTTACCTGGCCCTGCTAACACCAGGGGTTTCCCAGCTGGGGCAGGAGTTTTGCAGCTGCTGCCAGGCCCCGCCATGCTGGGGATTCCCCAGCCAGTGCAAGGGCTCCCCAGATGCCTCCTGGCCCAGCCAGGGCTCACCATCCCCTGCGTTGCTCCTGCGTCCTCCAGGGCTCCTTGGTCCAACAACATCCATGGCCCCTCTGGACCCTGCCTTGGCCCTGCACCACACCTGAAAGCCGCTGACATGTACAGCAATGGCTCCATGGTGCCATGTGCTTCCCCTCATCCACAGGCACCGAGCCTGCAGCTTCTACTGGCCACGGTTCCCAGTTATCAATGGGAGCTACAGGACTGGTGTCTGCAGGCAAGGACAGCATGTGGAGACCCCCTGCTCTGCCTTTCTCAGGGGCTGCAGGGACATGCCAGCCACATCCAGGAGTAGCAATTGCCACAGGAATAATGACTCCAGACACAACAGGTTAGGCATTTGAGAACTCACTACTCAAAGAATTAATGTAAGCGTAAGAGAGAAATGAAAATTATGAAATGCACAGACAGTCAAAAACCAAAAATAACACTTTGCAAGCAGTAAAAAGAAGTAACATATGTATGAAAGTGAAGGACAGGGTGTGTTTGTGAGAATGACAGACACACACAGTGTGTGAGTGACAGAGATTTGCCAAGCTCCTTCCATCCCATTCTCTCCCTGTGGAGACAGGGTACAGAAGTGGGGAGAGGAGGGACACCCTGACATCAGCGCCCCTCCCCCCTTCTCCCTCCCACACCCTGCACAGCAAGCAAGAGGCTTCCAGCAGGGGCAGCTCCAAGGCAAAGGGCAGGAGCGGCATGACAGTGGATGGATGGGCAACTGAAATGCCAACGCTTGAGAGTTTCCTGGCCAAACCAGTCAGGATCATCTGCCAAAGGCTCCAAGATCCACCAGTACATCCCAATCTACTGGTTGGTGACCACTGGACTAGAAAGTTATTATTTTGTTCCACATGTAGCCCTGTGTTTCCATTTGAAGCTTTGTTCTTTGATAGTAAACAGCCTTGTTTTCATTATAAATATACATATGTGCTGTACGCAAAGTGGAGCGGTGACCCTGAGCTGAATCTTGTAAGCTGGTGTGTACTGTTCCTTTGGGAGCAAAAGAGCTGAGAGTGTTTAGTGGAAAAGGAGTTGAGCATGCCAAAGGGATGCTTGGAGGACACAGGGGTTGACAAGTGCCCATATAGAGCTAGAGAGATCTGTGGGGGCCTGGAAGGCAGTGCTTGCATTGGGAGAGGCTGGTGTAGTCATGCAGTTGATTCATAGCAGGCACAGACAGAATCACTTCACTGTATGGCTATGTCTACACTACAAAGATAAATCAGAAAAAGAAATGCAATTTGCAGAATGCAATTTGCATATCTTTTTCAGATTTACTTCTGAAAGAGGCTTTTCTGAAATTTGGCTTGTCTACACTGGGCCAAATTTCAGGAAAAAAACCCTCTTTCGCAACATCCCTTCTTCCTCATAAAACGAGGTTTACATGGATGCCAAAAAAACGCATCTGCTTTTCCCACTTTTTTTTTTTCAGAAAAGTGGACGCATTCCTTGGATGCACCAGAGCTTTTCCAGGGTATCAGAGGTATCCTGGAAAAGCTCTGCAGTCTAGACATAGACTATGTGTCGGTGGTAGCAAGGTGGCTTACAACCTTGAAGAACCCTCAGGAACATCACATTGGTTTTCCTTCAAAAGGTGTTTTTGCTTGTGGGGCACTGAAAAGAGAACAGCATTATTGGGCCCAAAAATATTATAATCCTTTAAGATAAAATGTGGTCGTTGTAAGCACAGCAAGTCATTTCATATGCTTCACTAACTATACCTATATAAAGAATCTCCAATTTAAAAAAAAAACCATTTTATGTTATCTTTGCTTTATTGTCTCAAGTGACTGTATTACACTGTAAAAAGAGATATTAATAGGATAATGAGCTTTAATCAGCAATGATTTCTTTCTTTTAATTATGGAATAATAAGTCAACACCGATTCTATTAGAAGATGCTGCAGTGACTTCCAACCTAGCCATCTCCACAGATTTCTTCTGTCTCAGGCATTCAAAAAACCTCCCTGGTATCTATTAATTGTTTTCCTTGAGCACAGTGTGCATCTTACTAACAATAGACTATATTTATTGCCTTGAAAATATATTTATCTTTATTTAGGGTGACTCTTTTAAAAACAAGCATATGTTTCACTATAAAGGATAGTTTAAAGTGTTTGCTGGCCCCGTGGGAATTGAGAAAAATTTGCTTCTCAGAAGAGATTTTCCTATTATTTTATTTTGGGATACTGCCAAAAAGACATGAAATGCTACATATGTGAAAGAGGGAGATTTATTCTCAGAACCAAAACATAAAATTAACAATCTCAGGGAAAAGGTTAAGCAGGTTCAAGGCACGCTAACAATTTTACACATATATTTTTACATAAGACTATCAGACACGCTGGTGAGCTAGCATTACTCAAGGGGTAATTTAGATATTTTAGCTTGAGTAACAAGTCTGGCAGTATATGGCCTACCTTTTTTGAAACTCATACCAGTAACTCTGTCAATCATTGTGGCTCCAGTTAAGCATCAGGGAAAGTTAGCTCTTTGTAATCCTGTAAAAGACTCCTACAGATCTTCCTCAAAATCTACCTCAATCTTCATTAAAAACAGGAGTGGATTTACAATGAAACATACTATGCCCTGGCACGGGGCCTCTCCAAAGACATGGGGCTCCCAGGGTCAGGCAGTCCAGAACTGGGTCCAGCACCCTCCTTTTCCCCACATAGGGGGCAACTGCTCTGGGGGGAGGGGCAGTCCCACTCCAGAGAGGGCGGGGGGGAGGGGCAGGAAAGGAAGGAGGCTCCCCTGTGGGCTGCAGCCTCAGGAGAGCCAGCAGGCAGCCAGTGAGAGGTACTTTGAAGTGGGAAGGCACCACTTCTCTCAGGCCACTGGCTGTGATGCTATCCAGTGCTCCTCTGAAGCCTTCCAGCCCATGTTCATGCTGCAGGCCACCACCTGGTGAGTGGCGGCCGCCCATGGGATGGGAAGGGCAGCCGGGCGCATCTGCCCATAGTGGAGGTTGGGGGTAACGGCCAGGGGATGGAGAGCCCACAAGCTGCACAGCAAGAGAAAAAAGTCACACTTTGAAACGGAAAAGCTTCTCTCTGGTGTATGCTACAACCATGCTTAGAGCAGGCAAATGGAAAACATTTGACAGTCAAAATAATTTGTGACACCAGGTGGTCTGCTCTTGCAAATGCTGTTTTTGCTTTGAAAATGAGCTATGATGTTATAAAAAGAACCTTATTAGACATAGCCACATCTAATTCTGAAAAACCAAGTGCAAAAACTGAAGCAAAATCCTTAGCAGAAAAATTTGAAAAGAATGATATTGCTGTTTTTACTATTTTGTGGAACTGTTTACTTCAAAGATTTATGCCATCAGCAAATCACTGCAAAAAGTTGATTCAAATTTATTGAATGCTGCACAATTGTTAGCCTCAGTTACAAATTTTGAAATGGAAGTTTGAAATGACTATACATCCATTGAAGCAGAGGCATTAATATTAACAGCAAATATAGGTTCCTCTGATATATCCGATGAGAAGTGTAAAAAAACTAGCAAGTTTATTTTTCTATGAAATTAGAGACAATGAAATCAATTTAAAAGAAAAAGAGAAGATCATCGCTGAGACTGTTAATGTTATTCATGACACAATAATAGTGTACCGGTAATTGAAGACTAGAGGTGAATCTCTAAAGGAAACTGTTGATTTATTTTGCATGTTTTTTGACAGAAGTAAGGATGAAGATGCTAAAAGCCACTACAGTAAGAAATTAAGTGAATTCAACTGAGAGGACAGGGACACAAATCTTTTTGAAGATGAAGGGAAACATTTCATTCATTTTATTGAAAATGATGAAGTCTGTGCTTTGAGATCACCTGTTGATTTGTATGGACTTGTACATGATGGTTTGCAGGCAACCTTTTCAAATGTAGAAACCATTCTGAAAATATTTTTAACAATACTTGTCACAAATGCTTCTGGCAAATATTCCTTTTATTAAACAATCTTTCTATTAAATGGCCACCGTTCTTGTCTGTCTGTCTGTCATGTGATTTTCAACTTTCATACACACATGCATATACGTATACAAGCATATGGGTGTGCATTGTATTTGTATTGCAAGCATTGGAAGGGTTTCTGGAAAGTTCAATTTGACTGGGATGGGTTTCAGAGGCTTCAAGAAGGTTCGATCTTAAGCCACTGCTGTGAGAACATGGACATTCAACCTTGTGGAGTTGCTATTGCCATCACCTATTATATCACCAAGTATGTCATTAAATTTGAATCTACAGGTCTTGAAAGAAGCCTCAGAGACACTATTGCTCTAATCAGAGAGGAGCAAAGCAATATTTCTTGAAAGCTGTTTAAAATATGTATGGCAATGTTAAATCAATGCCAAGTTTCCGCCTGTGAGTGTGCTTTCTGTCTGTGTGGCCTGCCTATGAAAGGGAGCCCAAGAAGAGTCATTTATGTTAAACAAGAAAGCCTGACCTTCCATACAAAGCTGTAAGAGTGCAAAACGAAGAGGTTCAAAACTCTGAGGACACCCTGGAGGTAGATGAACAAGGAACAGAAAATCCACCAGAACAAGATCCAGAGGAAAAAGCTACGGGTAACAATAATTTCTTCAAACTAATATTTGATCGATGTTGATGAACTTTTTTGGAGGCTTGAACATCTTGCTCTTCGGTGATCTCCTTCAACTTCCACCATTATCAGGCAGTCCCATGTATAAGCAACCTGATTCAATGAGACCAGCTGTGTAGCTCCGGCGCCACTTTAGCTTTTGTGAATTGACTGAAAACATACGAAAGCGAGGGGGGATACAACATTTATCAAAATGTTAAATAATCTTTGAGAGGAAAAACTCACATGAGAACAACTAAATACTTTACTGCATAAGTGTGAGGAAAGCAAACAACAAGGGGACTTTTCACCCAGAAAAGCTTTGAGAATCATGCCAACTTGTAAAATGGTAGATGAGCACAATAATCAAGTTTGGTCCACTTTGGACAATGCAAACCTCCAAAGGTGTGTCTAGAGGTTTACCCGGAGCGGTCGACAAAGGCTTCCCTTGTCGACCGATCCGTGTCTAGACTGCCGCGCTGTGCCGGATCAGCTGATTGTCGGCACAGCGCTGTGGCCATTTTTATTTTAATGAAGCGGGGATTATTTAAATCCCCGCTTCATTGACTATGCCAGGTAAACTACTTTACATGGCTCCGTCGATGGAGCCATGTAGTCTAGACACACCCCAAAAGTTCATAATCACAGCACAAGATACCCTCATTGAGCACAAAAGACGAGTGCCTAACCTTTATCAAGCTATCCCAATAAAGATCAGTCGAATGGCAGGCATTCCAAAGAGAACTGTAATACATCTGGGTACTAAAGTTATGCTTTGGTACAATGTTGACCAAGCAACAGGCTTGGTCAATGGCAAAATTGGCACCATCACCAATATAATATGGCCCTACTTCCACCGCAACTAAATTCACGAAACCAATATTCCTAAAGTTGAAATTGAATTTGAAGGCAATGTCACAAAGCACATCAATCACATGTCAATTTCAAGAGAATTTTGGGTATGGCTTGGTGGAGCAGTGAATGCTTCCAATCTTCCACACTTACGCAGTCACAGTCCACAAACTACAAGGGACCACAGTATATAGAGCAGTTGTGAACCTTAGCTCTCAATACTTTGAACCTTGGAGTTTTTATTAGTTGAAACACACTAGATTTAAGACCAAAACGACACAAATAAAAATATATATATAATAAAAAAATTTTAAAAAGACAATTTTTCTAAAAGCACACCAAAAGACTGAAAATAATTTTTTAAAAGTGCACCAAAAAGTAAAAAATAAAGTTTTAAGCTAGTAATGTAGAAGAAAGATTGGATGGCTAACAGTTAGCAACTACCTTAAATAGTACTTAACCTTCCAATCTTTCTTCTACATTGCTAGATTAATACTTTATTTTTTACTTTTTGGTGAACTTTTTTATTATTTTTAGTATTTTGGTGTGCTTTCAGAAAGATTGTGTTTTTAAAAAGTTTTTTATATATATTTTTGATTCTGTATTGAAATGAGTTAAAGTTATTTGTGAAATATGATGTCAGAAACATTTGACAAGTTCAGCAATATTGACAATTGAAAGTGCCTCTTTAAAAAATATTACTTATGTTGACTTAATTGACAATTTTGTAAAGAAAAAGTGTAGAAGGAAAGCTATCTGAATAAATATTTTTTTCAAATTGAATATGTTTCTTCAGAGGAAGTTAACTTTTATTTTTCCATTCATGCACCATCTATACATTTTATTTGTACACATTTTTCACATTAGCTTAATGCAAATACAGGCTTTTATCTAGATGAGAAGTTCTCAAACTGTGCTCCAAAAACTCCTTTCAGGTGGACTGAAGAAAGGTTATTATATTTTTTTAATAAAGTGCTCTTATCCAAAACACTTTACCATAGTATACAAACATTACAAACAATATTTGGTACAAACAACTTTTGAGCGTTCAGCTCATAAGATCATTAAGTGGTCCACCAGGACCCTCAGCAATTGACAAGTGGCCTGTGAAAACAAAATTAGACTACAAAAATAATCAAGGTACCACACTTTATTTTCATTTACTTCTTATTACTTATAATATAGGAGGAGGATGAAGAAAAAAGAATGAAAAATGGGAGGGGCAGGAACAGTGAATGTTCTTTTTTTTGGCCAGGTCCCAAGGGGGGACCCAAAAATGAAGCCGAGCACAGGGCCTCACTAACTCTATACCTGTCACTGATTAAAAACATCCCAATCGGTAACTGAAAATATCCTTGCAGAAACCTTCACTCTCTTTAGACCTGTCATTTCAATAAAACTGGCCTTTGAGCTTACCAGAACTTTTAGATGTTATTAAGTTTCTCAAACTTTCCAAAACTGCTTCTTCTTACAACTTTCATGGTGATTTTTAAGTTAAAAAACCCCCAACCTTTATCTCATCCAATTATTGATGGGTCCGCAAAGTGATTAATAAGGAATATTTAGAATTCTAGCCTTGTCAATGATGATTTGTAGATTTCTCTAGTTCTGAGAAACTAGCCTCCCAGGGTATGTTTGCACTGCAGCTTAAAGTAAACCCTCTAGCCCAGGCAGATAGACTTGTGCTAGTGGGGCTTGAGCCAAAGCACTAAAAATAGCAGCACATACATTACAGCACCAGCAGCGACTCAGGCTAACCACCCAACCTCAGACTCAGTGGAGCAGGTGGGCTTGAGTATCTAACTGCCATCCTAACTGAAACTTCCACACTGCTCTTTTTAGTGAACTAGCTCAAGCAACCTACCCATGTTGGGAGGTTTGGTCCCAGCTGCTATGTAGATATGCCCCCAGAGAACTACTGTACATCTTGGTGTCAAGTTAACATAAACACATCTAGCGGTTTTAAACTCTGTGATAGTAAGCTTACTATCCCCTTGAGGTACAGTTAGTATTACCACCAAGAGATATTACAAGTGAAAGCGTTCCGCTCATAAGATTAAAAGGCTTCTCATTTACACTTGTAGGCCCTCATGCTTAACTTTAACAGAACCATTCCATGTGTAAAGTTAAGCATGTGCACAAGTCTTCACAGAATAGGGGCTTCTAGTATCCATTCAGGTGCCTACTTTCAAACACTTAGGCTGCGTCTAGACTGGCATGATTTTGGGCAAATACTTTTAACGGAAAAGTTTTTCCGTTAAAAGTATTTGTGCAAGATAGTGTCTACACTGGCACGGATGCTTTTGCGCAAAAGCATCCGTGCCAGTGTAGACGCTCTTTTGCGCAAGAAATTAACGTTGCTGTCTACACTGGCCCTCTTGCGCAAGAATACTTGCGCAAGAGGGCTTATCCCTGAGCGGGAACATCAGAGTATTTGCGCAAGAAGCACTGATTTTGTACAGTACAAGGTCAGTGTTCTTGCGCAAATACTCGTGGCCAGTATAGACAGGCGGCAAGATTTTGCGCAAAAGCATCCGCTTTTGCGCAAAATCTTGCCAGTCTAGACCAGCCTTAAGTTTCAGAATGTTGGTCAGAAATCACTTTGTGATTATTTGCAAAACAGAAAGGCAGGTTAAGTTCATTCAATAAGTTGTGCTACAAAATAGTTTGCTAACTTCGAGAGGCACTCTAGATGATTTGGAAGAGGCTAGCACATCGTTAAAAAGATTACTGTAAACAAACAAATTTAATGTGCAAACTGAGCACATCATAAAAATCTAGTGAAATAACAAATGTGTTTAATAGTAAAAGAATGTTGATCATATTGTTTAATAAGCTTTTAACTGTCAACACTATCCCATAATTCAACTCTAAGAATATAGGCAAATTTAGTCTGAAAATTAGGAAGTCTTTCCTAACAGTGTGTCTTTTAGAGTGTGGAATAGTTCCCCCCAAGGAAGTTTAGATGCTTTTGACATATTTGCTATGAAAACTGGCAGATCCCACTATTCCACCAACATAGGCAACTCTTACTGGAGAATGACATTAGCCTACTGGATTCAGGTAGACTCCTACGAAGGGGGACTTAGACACTGCCCCAAAGGACTTCTCCATACTCCAGCAGAATTTACTGAAAGTGCATACTCAGATTTCATAGTGGAACAGGAGCTGTTGCAATTGAAGAAGTCTGAGAATGAAATAGGTTTTAAGTCATGATATGCCAAATACCTCCATGGTTATACTGCTGAAATGATTAAATTTGCAAATGGGGGTGGACCTATTGCAGTTCATTTCTAAATAAAAAGCAAACTAAGATGAAAAATGCGCATTTAAAGTTATATAATTAAATATATTTTATTGTACTTTAAATTCTCTGTGTAGAACTGGTTTTTTATCACAAGTTTCCACATTAATTAACATGTCACTGAATATTCTTTTTTCACTATTTATAGAAAATGGACATATATTTTTATAACATTTCTGAAATAGTGCACTGATTTATTTAGGAAAATGGGAAAGTAGATTAATTATGATGTTTGAGAGATAGTTAAGAGATTGCACCTTTTTATTTTCATATATAAGTTCAGGTGAGCAAAGGCACACACACACTTGTGAAGAGGAATGGTTTCAGGATTACAGTACTTGATTGGAACACTAGTGCTCTAGATTGAACTACTGGCTCTGCCACAGATTTCCTGTATGACCTAGGAAAAGTCACTTACTCAGAGGGCCACAAGTCCCCATCTATAAAATGAAGCCAATGCTTCCTTTTCCAACCTTCTCCTAATGTTTTTGCATCACAATAGCACATAGTACATCCAACTGAGACTCCATTGTGATAGAATCTCTTTAGGCCTATAGTAAGAGAATCACTAACCCAAATACCTTATGACCTAAACAAGATAGACATGAGTAGGAGAAAAGAAATATCCCCATTTTCCTGGTGAGGAACTATGGGGTACATGGATTCAGATTTCACCAAGGTGACACAGGAACTCTGTGATTTAGTCAAGGATGGAACCAGATTTCTTGAATCCCAGTTCATTGCTTTGACCACAAAGCCATTCTTATTCTCTTAAATGCAAGCTCTTTGGGTCTGGGACCATTTCACCATATATGTGTAAATCATCAGGGTATTCCAATTCTGTTTGTGGCAGCTAAGCACTCTTGATCTAGAAATAGTACATAAATGATATAAATGGCCTCATTCAGTTCCAAATAAACTGATCATAGTCAGGAATGAATCTTGGTTTGTTTGGTATCAACATGGGGTGAAATGTCAACCCAAATATAAAAATAAGGCCATTGAATCTGGGGGTCATAGAAAGGCTACTCTGTGCGTTTAAATTAGAGTTGAGCAACTGGATAATTTTAATTGAAAGCATCATTTTTTTTACATTCATCATTCTGCATGCTATCAAGCTTCTTGCTGCTCACTGGGATGAGAGCAAAGGTGATAAAACACTATAGAAAAAGCTGTTAGCATTTCTACCCTTATCAGAATGAAGGGCTATCACAGTAGTCATAGGAAAATCACTTCCTTCCAGTTTGGCAGAGTCTGCAGGTTCCATGTATAGAAGCTATCTCAGAATCTTGGTCCAAGTCCTGAGCAGTGCAAAGTACTGACAAATCCCACTCAGAGTAATGGGAGATCCAGGTGCTGCATGAACAACAAATCGATGACTATTGCTGAAACTAGCAGCACAAATAAGGGTTGCAGAATCAGGACCTCATACCTTTTGGTGCTCAAACTCAATCTCTGAAGAGTGGGTTTGCCCATTGCTGATATAATACTTTTACCTTTTTTTCATGGACTACATTTCACAAAAATCTTTGTTTCTTCAGAACAAATCTGGCAGCCAGCAGTCAAATTCCTCTCTTTTCTATATTATAAAACTCTGGAAAATGAAGTACATTGAGTGCTGAGGTCTGCTCGCACAGCTAGTAAAGTCAACAGAAACACTCCCATTATTTCAGTTTGATCAGATGATAGAGACCAACAGATTTTATGGGCCAGATCTTCATTTGGTTCAAATACATGTCTTCCCATTAATATTTACACTAGCCAAGGATCTGGTCCTGTGTTTTATTTTTTATCTTGATATTTCATTATACATATATTCCCCAAGTGGCAAAATTAATCAACCTTCATCTTTATTTTGAAAAGTGGGCATTTTACCTTAATGATTACATTCTAGAGACAATTTGCTGAGTATTGATTACAAGTGACTTTTATTTGAATCACCTTAGATGTGTAGGCAACTGGGAGCTCTCTTATTACTTCTGTTGTTTTCCATCTTCCGCATAATGAAGAATTCCTGAAGCAGCCATCGTTACTACCTCAGGATATCATATAGGTTTCTGAAACCCTGATTTCCTGAAGTATTTTGTTTCTCAAAACAAAAGTATTTTGTTATTTCATATGTGTCTTTTAAAAAAGAAGTCTGCAGCAGACAGATTATTGATTAATATCTTTTGTTTTGCTTAATTGTTTCAACACAACGTCTGACATCACAATAGAATGAAAATCACACACACACACACACACACACAGAGTGAAAAGGATTTGCAGCATTTTATATGTGGTAGGCCTCTTACTTAACTACTAACATATTTACCATTAGCATTTTGTTGGGTTCTTCTTAGAGATGAGTGGATCTCGAAATTTTGAGGTTTGGATCAATTTATATGTGAATCCATAAATTGTGGGTTGGGGTTTTGTTTGGGTTGATTTAGGATTTTGGGGAGAGGAGAAGGGAAGAGGGAGAGGGTTAAGAACCCTGACTAGATATCCTTGATGTGGAATTTGGTCTGGAATATGCACAAGGTAGCCTCCTCCAGAAATTCCCAACATTTCCTGATTTTCCAGCAATACCACAAGAAAAGTAATTTTTGCAGCAATTCCAACTTGCACAAAACCATCTTCAATTTGCTCCTTAAATCTCCAATTTGCTCCTCGTATTGCTAATAAAAAAGCCATAAAAATATAGCTAAATCATGAACAATATGATCATTCAGATGATTTTTTTAGGCTCTGTTTGTTTTTTTCATTTGTCAAAGCTTTTCTAACTCGGGTCTCCATCATACTAGAAGAAGTAGTGAGTCTTCTGTATTTTCTATATTGCACTGTGCAGACTGATTATAATCATCATGAGAAAGTATTTTGAAGTATTTATAGCTGTATTCACTTTTATGTTGTGGCTTAGGCTGAGAATGGTGCAAAACTTTCACACTGAAACCTGAAATATGTGGCTGACTTCTCAAGAAACTGACCAACCTTTTGAGTAAATCTTGGACCATATTTGGAATAGCCCAAGCCAACTTACAACTTTCAGTGGAAACAACGAAGTGAGTGATGATTTTGCAAGACTGCAAAACATAAAACTAAGCAAACCATGGAAGTCCTAAGCAGAGTCTTGGGAAATGGTTGAGACATAAAAATCAAAGTAAAACTCAGTGACAATGAGCCCACAGGAACTGCATCCAAAAAACATGAACTGAATCCAAAACACAAGTCTCTACAAAGCAAAACTGATGAGTTTTACATGAGACTACTTGACATAGCTATTGTTTTTCCTTTTTTTGTGCACATTGGAAGTTGTCTTTTAGGTTCAAGGTGTTATTAATGCACTGCAGAATAAACTGTGATTTCTATAGTTGTAGATAAATATAAGATCATTGAAAATTGAGCATAAAACTCTTGGGAAATTGAAAGCTTTCACTATCAGAAAACCTCGTTATTTCTTCTACATGGTAATCCCCTTCTTGGTAAACTTGGAAAACCAAAATTTCTATACAACATGCAGCATAAGACCAGATTAATTTATAATAATAAATACACTAACAAAAAAGAGGATGTAGTTCTCATGAGATTACATCTGTGTGAGTTTAGTGACAATTTTATGATCCATGATTCTGCTGGGATGACATAAGAAGGGTGCTGGAAACATGAGCAACAGAAACAGATTTAATTCATTTATCATGACTGTGGTGAACATTGCAACTTAAAATGGATACGAATTTTTATAAAGTCTGTAGGTATCTTGAGCCTGTCCCTATTACAATTTCACCTTTAAGGGCCTGATTTAAGATAATTGAAATGAGTTAAGTTAGGTTTCACTTCAATTTGAATCAGGTCACAAAAAATTAAATGCATAGGGTATTCTCAAACTTCCACATTTAGAATGTCAAGCCAGCATGATATAATAAATATTTTTTCATGAAGTTATTGGGAAGATATACTGTCCCAGTAGACTATAGCTAGAAAGAGGAGCTGGAACAGTCATATATAGTAGTATAAAAAAACCAAACAGCAATATCAAGCTACCATTTTTGCTAAGAAAGTAAGCAGTTATATTTGAACTCTGTGTTTTGTATAAAATTGTGTGGCTTGAAGAATAGACCTGAAGGCCAGAAATAACTCCCCTAACATATCGTATTATTATCTGCAGACCAAGATTTAAAAAGTTTTCCAATCCAAAAAGCAAAGATAAATTAATGAAGTTCCTTGATATAACTTTTTATATTAATAGAAACAGAACCATAATTATGTCAAATGGTCATATTGTTTATATAGATTGTTCATACTAGGGCTGTCAATTGACAGGATTAAAGCTTTAATTTTTTTAATGCGTTAATCACAGGCATTAATGCTGTGCTGCCCCTTTGAAGTGCCACTCCAGCGTTTCAAAGAGGCAGCTCAAGCAGAGCCGGGGAACAGCTGGAATCTTCAGCTGATCCCAGGCTCCTAATGCACTGCCCCTGTAAAGCACCAAAACGGCACTTCAAAGGGACAGCACAAGCGGAGCTGGGGATCAGCTGGAGTGCAAAGCTGATCCCCGGTTCCGCTTTGCAAAGACCCTTTGAAGTGCTGCTCCGGCAGCGCTGCATGGAGCCCAGAGTCAGCTGGGGACTACAGCTGGTTCCGGGGTCCATGCAGTGCTGCCCCGTTGAAACGCCACAGTGGCATTTCAAAGGGGAGGTGCATGCGATTAATTGCATGATTAATCACGGTTAAATTTTTTAATCGCTTTAAGCCCTAGTTCATACATATTGTTCATATAGATTATCTATTCACAATACATAAAACATATACTTCTCAAGCATCAAAGTTGGTATGTACCTGAACAGAGTAACTGGATAAGATATGTCCTTCCTTTCATTTTCCCTAGCTTTTATATGTTTTCTCAATTTTGAGTTTTGAATAAAGGGTACTAGTGTTGAAGAGTCAAATTAAGGTTGAGATTTCACAATAAATATGCTCAGAGACTTCCACCATCTACAGAGAATATAAAACTTGATATTCCTAAAGTAAAAACAAAACAAAAAAAACCACGCCTGAAGGGGGAAAAACCCTTTCAGGAGTCCTGTATATATCATAACAAAAAATAGCTAATATCTAATGGGGTACGTCTACACTTGCACCCTAGTTTGAATTAGGGATGCAAATGAAGGCGAATGAAGCGGGGATTTAAATATCCAGCACTTCGTTAGCATAAACTCGCCCGAGCGCTGTTTCAGAGCTCAGCTGTTTCGAACCAGGAAGTACGCTCTGGGCCGTGTTAGTTCAAATCATTTTTTGAGGAGTAACGTTAGTTCAAACCAAGGGGTTTGATTTGAACTAACGCGGCCCGGAGCGCACTTCCTGGTTCGAAACAGCTGAGCTCCGAAACAGCACGTGGGCGAGATTATGCTAATGAAGCGTGGGATATTTAAATTTCCGCTTCATTAGCAATTTCGGTCGCCTACATTTGCATCCCTAGTTCTAACTAGGGTGCAAGTGTAGATGTACCCATGGCTAATATCTAAAAAGTCCTTTGCAAATTACCCATAACACATTTTAGTATTTCAAAAATCCATTGTGATTCACACTGATTTGAAATGTGTCATAAAAACAGCTCTATACAATTAATAGACCTTCTGAGTACCCACAGTTTATTTCTAAAATGCCTTTCTTCAGCAGATCTCAAAGCACTTGACAAACATGAATCAATTAAGCCTCCCAAAATGTTATAAGGTTGGCAAATCTTACAAACTACGTCAAATATTGCTGTCTTTACCCAGTGTAATACTGCAATCCATTTTGTAATTTATTATATATAATCTAATTCTGTAAAGTGTCACTAATTTATGCTTTTCAGCATTTCCTCCTGTCCCAAATGATTTTTTTTAAATGATCTTATATTCAGCTATATTTATGATAACGTACAGGGAAATGTTTCTACAGGTTTTTAGGGGCTGGTTTTTGTACATATAGTTTCAACTTCAGCATGCTATATTTTTTAAGTCTTTAATGCCAAAATATAAAAATAAATGCTGAGAAATTGCACAATGAATGCAAAAATGCTTTACCAAATCTTGATTATTCTCTGAGTTGATATGTTACCCAAAGTAGACATTAAAATTTGTATAAAATATCATCTATAGAGAGCGTACATTCTAAGGGCATGTCTAAACTACAGAGTTATTTTAAAATAACTCCTGTTATTTCAAAATAACAAAGGATACGTCCACATTGCAATCGCGTTCTTTTGAAAGAAAATCAAAAGAACAGAGGGGTTTTTCTGGCACTGGTAAACCTCTTTCTATGAGGAAGAAGACTTTTTCTGAAAGAGCTCTTTCTCAAAAAGGCATGTGTGGACAGGGAAGAGGGAGCTCTTTCGCAAGAAGAGGAAAGAGGAAAAAGCACATGTACCCTGGTTGCCATTCTGCCCACAGTAATCACAGATTACATGAGAGAGAGCATCCATTCAGTGTGAATGCTATCTGTCAAAAAGTAGATGGCTTTTTCGATGCGCTTTCACAATGTGGACGTTCTCTTTCAGAAGATCTCTTCCAGAAAAGCTTCTTCCGAAAGAAGCCTGCATTCTAGACATAGCCAAGGTGAGCGTCCACACAGCAAGGGCGTTATTTTGAAATTATTTTGAAATAATGGGCTTGTTATTTCGAAATAATAACCCCTCATTCTATGAGGAATAATGTCTAATTAGAAATTGCTATTTCAAAATAGGGTTTGTGTGGATGCTCAGCTTCTGTTAATTAGAAATAACTGCTCCCCAGAGTAATTCAAAGTAATTACTCCCCAGTGTTTCCTGGGGCTCTAAGAAGAGGTAGTGCATCCACATCAAGCGAGCCTGCCTTTGATTAATTTAAAAGCTTCCTTATAATGTGGACACACTATTTTGAAATAGTTATTTCGAAAGTTGTTATTTCAAAATAACTTATTTCAAAATAACCTGGCAATGTAGACATAGCCTTACAAATTAAAGCACCAGTCCTGTCAGTGCATCTTCACAGATGGTTGCATACACTTAAAGCTGTCGTGGGCTTCAGTTAAACTCCTTGCAGGCATGAGACTCCACACAAACAATCAAGATCAGGCCATAAATAGGCAAACATAAGAACCACTGACAAAGTTGAAGGCCGTAATCTTCAGTGAATTCAATGTATGCAAACTCCACCCATGCAGAATCCCACTGAAGTCAATAGTCACTTGCACAACACTCAAGACAAGATCAGGGATTTATTCTAAGTTTTAGTGTAAGATCTAAACCAGATTACATATTTTCAGGCAATTTCTACCATCACAGCACTTCAGGAAGGTAGGGTATGGAATATTTGATCATCCAAGAATTCCATCTTCCACAAAAGTAACACCTAAAAGTATGACAGACCTCAGCACTATGATTTGGCAGCTCACATCACACTTATTCAGAAAGGAAACGGATACCTTCCTATCTGTTTTGCTTCAGTTGATCACTTGCATTTTTGCATTTTTGTTCAGAAGCTTCCTATTTAATTTATAGCATGTCATTTAAATATTTGTATTTATATTTATATATATAACTAAAGGAAATACATGGGCCAGCAGTCTGAAAAGTCAGACAAAAAGGAGCCCTTTTCAATGTGAATAGGCAATGACAATTTTCAAAGTGCAATTGTATTATATTCTGGGGAACAACCAAGTGCTTCTTTCTTTATTCTCTCTAGTCCTGTATTTATGCTGGTAATTTATTGCTTATGCTGCCAATGAGTGAAATTAAATACCCAAAGTGATTTTTTTCTATGTCTTTCTCTCAGGCCATCATACTTATTCAGAAAAAATTGAGAGCGCTTTCTATGATAGCTTTGCTATGATGGATATAGCTAAAGCGCATCTGGAATAGTTTTAACACTGGTAGTATGCATGCACACTTCAAAATTTACCACATTGTGTCTGTCCTTAAAAATATGGTTCCTTCTTTACAGTATTGAGTGGCTCAAATAAACCGTCATTCATCATGTTCTCAGTTTAGCGGCAACAGTCTGTTTTCGCTCACGTAATGTGCAACAACATTTAACGAGTAACTAGCAGCCTTTATTTACATGGAAGAAAGTCAGCATCAAGTATCTGTTTCAAAGATTGGCAGGAACATACTTGTGTGATCTAGATCTTATAACACCACCAGGTACAGTTTACTTCACACATCAGGAAGAATGTTCCATTCTGTATAAAGTACAGTATGATTCCTCCTAGACATGGTGCAAGTTAAACACAAAAACAACATTCCGTTTACAATGTAATGCAAAATTGGAAGTGACTGCCAGATCCTCAGCTCTTGTAAATTGGTATAGTCCATGAAACTATACTGGTTAACAACAGATAAGGAAATAAACCTGGAAATTTTAAGTGCCACATTACAGAACAGGACTGTATGTTGGTTTGCTCAGTCTGGCTATTCTTGAAAACTAACTTAACATGTTAATAATAAGCAACAGGAGTTTAAGGATTTCTTATCCAGTTCCATGGCTACATTAATTAGTGCATTTTCACAGTGTGTTGTTTGTTGAGTTTTCTCCATTAATCTGAAATGATATATATGTATGAATGCCTCCTGTTGATGTTACAAGGAGCTACATGTTCATAACCAAGATCAGAATTTGTCCTTGTATGTGTTGTTATGATTGAATTAAATTGTTACAAAATAATATGCAAGGAAAATGTAGGTTTTTTGTCAATGTTATTGATTTGTATTAATAAAAAGAAAAAAGTGCATATATGGCTTACAACTTGTATCTTCATAAATACTGCAAACTTCGTATGTTTTTCATTAAAGCGAACATAAGAACGACCATACTGGGTCAGACCAAAGGTTCATCTGGCTCAATATCCTGTCTTCTGACAATGGCCAATACCAGATGCCCCAGAGGAAGTGAACAGAAACAGGTAATCATCACGTGATCCCTCTCCTTTCATCCATTTCCAGCCCCTGACAAACAGAGGCTACGGACACCATTCCTACCCATTCTAGCTAATAAGTATTAATGGACTTAACCTCCCTGGATTTATCTAGTTCTTTTTTGAACCCTGTTAAAGTCCTGGTCTTCACACCATCTTGTGGCAAGGAGTTCCACAGGTTGACTGTGCGCTGCATGAAGAAAAACTTCCCTTTGTTTGTTTTTAACCTGCTACCTATTGTTTTCATTTGGTGACCCCTATTTCTTATGTTATGGGATTCAGTTCAGTAAAATAATGCCATTTTACAGCTCAAAGATACAAGATCAGACAATATAAAACCAGATAATAATGCATAGACATAACATATTACATTCTTTGACAATTTTCAACAAAACAAGAAATAAAATACATTTCATTTAGAGTTGGGCAGGAAACTTATCCTTCTGTAATGAAATTAGGTAGCAGAGACTTAATGCAAAAATGGAGATTTCTCCACTACCACACATCATTCACTGTAAGAGATATGTGGCGCCAAAGGATTTGAGGAGGGAAAAACAGCCAAATTGAACCCAATAACACAACATGCAAAGAGCTTTGTTTGCAAATCAGGAATTAAAATGCTGAGAGAAAGCAAGTCCAAGACAACTCTTGAGATTCATATCAGAGGCCATTCAGATTTGATGTAATCAGAGGAAGATATGTTTGTCTGACAAAGTGTGCATTTGTTCTAAGTTACACAGGCAGTTAATATTAATTTAAATACAAGAAAACAATGAAAATATCATTTGAAGAAAACAAACCAGTATATCTGTCAAGTGACCACACATTTTCAGTGGACGTAAAATTCTGGAAAAATTCCAGCAGCTATAAAGTTTCTAACAATCCTCTCTTCTTTCTCTCATTACCAAGTGTCAGTCTGGGAGATGTCACCCAACAAGTTGTTTCTTTAGCTCCTGATCTTCAGATAACTGCATTTTAAATAGAGTTTTCAGCTCTTTTGCTAGCATTATTTATCATCTATTGCTAAGGTAAATTTTAATATGGCTTTATTCCTAACTTGGAGCCCTATCCTGAAAATACTTGTGAGAAAGGGTTACAGGACTGGAGCCTCTAGCTTTTAACAGTATTTCCTCCCTATGAACCTCTGGGCCTGAATCAGGAAAAAGAAGTCCAGAGAAACCTGTGCATTTAGAAAAGTAATGGGTGATGCATTAAATTCACACTTAATACAATCATTTGAGCAAGAATTTACCACTCAGAGGATAATACAGAAAATCCATCCAACAGGTTACTTTTGAAAACAAAACATAGTTTCCTGGATTGACTTTGGCTGTGATCATTTAATATGACACTGTGTGTGTTTGTGAGTTTTGAACATCATTTCTATAGGAGAGCCTATTATGTGAACTGTAATTTGTATAGGAGAGCCTATTGTGATAATCTTTGTAACATAGCAATGAATGATTATTGCAAAGCTACATTTTACTTTTTATGGGTCCTGTCTAGAGCATAATTAAAGCTAAAAAAAATCTACATGTGTTTTTGCTTATCAGATTTGTGTATGATAATGGTGGGGTCAGATCTTTAGCAGGCATAAATTGGTGTAGCTCCATTGAAGTCAAGAGAACGACACTGATTTATTTTTTTATCAGTTGAGAATCTGGGGCATTCAGAGTAAAGGTATTTAAATAAACCTTTTGCTATATTAGACTGTTCTTGTGAATTAAACTGCTGAGCTCCACTTTGCTGCAACTCAAGCCCTCTTATCTGCTGATTGGGGAATATTTAACTATGTGGAAGTTCTAGCACAAATCTTAGAGTGTTCACCCTGGAGTTGCTCTAGAGCAGTTGCCATTTTGTACTACCTTGTACTAGTTAGACTCAGAAAAATGAGGTTTCTACAAATAACAAGAGGGGATAACAATGATCAGTAGCAACAAAGGGAGAGGTAAAGTGTAGGCATCACCAACAACTGAGATAGAAGGTTATTATTATGTATGTTACTGTAATGCCCAGCAAACGTAGTCATGGTCTAGGATGGGTGCTATACATTCAGAACAAAGAGCTTATAGCCTGATTGCACTTTATGCAAATGATTCATCCGATTAACTGGAATGAGGAAGGGAATATTTATCTGGTATCTACTGTGTCTCTGGTATCACTTTTCAAGATGGCGTCTGGAGCATTATGCTGGGCTGCATCCTAACAGGGCACCACTTGCACTCCTCCAGCACCCGGATGAGGAAAGAAACCCACAGGAACAGGTTGTTGTGGTGCTGCAGAAGGAGGAAGCCCAATACAATTCAGTAATAGGCCGTGCACATAGTGCAAACTCCATTCTATTGCTCCAAAGTCTTCACGTACCAGTACAAGAAGAACATTTGTTTAGAAACCCTAATATACCCAAACAGGCAAATCCATACAACTACATTAAAGTACAGATGTGCTTTAAGTACAACTGCCAGTGCTACCACCAGGTGCATGTGCACACACCTTCCTCCCTTCAGAGATAGCAAAAAGGAAATATATACCATATGATACCCATAACCGGCAGTGATGTCGGGCATGCATAATGGAAGACAGGGCAGAGGAAAAGGAGTCCTGCTTCTCACAAGGTAATTCTATCCATCCCCATTCTCTCCCTGTCAATTCCCATGCTTGTGAAAAGTGCTGAGGTGTTTGACTAATAGCCACTCTAGCAAGGAAGGGCTGCTATTAGTCAGTGGGTGTAATGATTTACCCAAGGGCTTGGTATAACCTCCCAGGCTGTGCCCCACTGTCCAACACCAGATGTAATGATCTAGCCCATAACTGTACACCAATAACCTTTCCTTCCTCACATCTACCTTTTCTTGCTTTAAGCTTCTTGCCAACCCCTTAAAAACAAATGTATAAATGTTTGACACACAAGGTCGGTGAAGCAATATCTTTTATTGGACCAATTTCTGTTGGTGAGAGAGATAAACTCCAACACTGCTACAGGAACACGGCATATAAATGTTTGAGTTTTCAGTGTCCAGTTACTAAGTTTATCTCAGGCTGAGTTCTTTGTATTTACACAACTACATGAAAGGTTATTCATATGTGACTAACACATATTGATAGGCATATTAATAACTGGATCTCAATATTTTTTGTCCAAAGAAATATTATAAGGGAGTCTTTTTAAGAGTTGGTCATACAAAGTGGAGTTTGGTAATGATTAAGAACCTCATGTGCCTTTTGGGGCCTGATCTGAAAGCCCTTTTTTGCATGAGTAATCCCAGAAGTTAACAGAAAAAAGAGAAAGGAAACAGGCCTCTCTAGTTAATAGCTCAAGATCTCTACCAACTTATTCATGTTAAATAGGGCCTAACTCTCACATGAACGATGCTCTTATTTAGGTTCCAGCTCTGCAAAATTTACTATTACTTGTAGTGACAACTCATAGGAATGTGGTTATTGAGGCTACTCATGATAATAACCACTAAAACTCAGAACAATCTATAGGATTAGGCCTCCAGGGATTGATCCAAACTCCTTTAGGCAAACACTTGATTCCTCATCAAGGTCTAATCCTGCAAAAAACTTGCTACTAAGTTCAGTGGTTACTACCGTGAGGGGCCCTATTGATTTTTAAGGTCTTGATTGCATTAAGTTGAATGAAGCTACTCAAAGTGACAGGCACTACGGTTGTAAATAACATTACACTTTTTCAGAAAGGATGTTAATGAGACAAGTCGGACTGCAATGCAGCGGGATTTATGCCGGATTTGCATGAACATGGCGAGCTTATTCCTGATTTTAAGAGGAATAAGGGATCTTCCGAGAAAAGGCTTTATTTTCCGCAAGAGCCTCGTTTAGACTGGCGCTTTTTCCGTCAAAGCCCCGAGCCGAAAAAGCGGCAGTTATGTTCATGCAAATGCCGCGGGGAAAATTTAAATCCCTGCTGCATTTGCAATTCCGACTTGTCTCATTAGCATCCCTTTTCCGGAAAAGGGTGCCAATGTAGACACAGCCTACATGTGTGCATGCTGGACTAAGGCTGAAGTAAGGAATATCATTCACATTCTCTAAAGTAAGCAGACAGAGAGAGCGGCGAGGAGTCCTGTGGCACCTTATAGACTAACCGAAGTGTTGGAGCATAAGCTTTCGTGGGCAAAGACCCACCGTCAGATGCACCTGACGAAGTGGGTCTTTGCCCATGAAAGCTTATGCTCCAACACTTCGGTTAGTCTATAAGGTGCCACAGGACTCCTCGCTGCTTTTGCAGATTCAGACTAACACGGCTACCCCTCTGAAACCAGACAGAGAGAGTGTGGAATCCTGAAGCCCCATTGAAGTCAAAAGGAATTTTTCTTGTGATTTCAAGAGATGCATGGGTCAACCCATGGAGTGTAAAGTTGCCAGAAGAACAGCACCAAGATAAGATAGGGAGTCTGGCTTTTAAAGGTCTTATGTTCTAACTAGATTTAAGAACACATATCAATTTTAAAACACACACTCTTATGCACCTCTTTCACATTTAGGGTGTTTCATTTTCCAGATACCTTCTTTGGCTGATTTTTTATTATTATGGTTGCTTGTTTGTTTGTTGTTTAAGTTTCAACTAAAATTGCCTGGCTGTTTCTAAAAAATGGGTTGCAGGAAAAAATAAATCCAAACCCACTTTACCCTTATAAAGTTAAAAAATTCCTATACCCAAATAAAGTCCCAATGCTTCATGCTTCGGAGCAGGGACCCTGAAATTCAGTAAGGGGTTGCACTGATAGCAGGGGTGTGTCTTCTGCTATCCCTATGATTATCCATCCAAATTCGGCCAACTTATGAAAATTTCCATGTGAGAGTTGGCTGTTAGAGATTGGCATGTTCACTAAACATATGCAAATTCTTTGGAGAATAATACTGCCGGCCTCTAACCAATATTCCACCTGCACAGAGCACATTACATCCCCATGCAATTACCACATGCTTAAGTGGGCTAAGCATATGCTATCCCCACAGATCATGTGCCAGGCCAAGGCTGAGCAAGGTAGTTTGCATAAATACTCCTCTTAACTATCAGGAACTATGGTGACACCAGCACTGAGAGCAAGGAGACTCTCTCCTGTTCTCACTGTCTCAAGTCACTGACTTCTACTTAGCAAGGAAAAAGCAACCTGACTCAGCTATAGAGGTCTGAAGAATAGGTGGGTGGAGAAAATAGGGCAAGGATCTGGAATGGAAGGATAGACTAGAATAGGATCAAAGAGGGACAGAAGCAGGACCTGGGAGATGGAGACAAAGATTTATATCCAGTAGAGGACAATTTTGAATGGAACCAAGGATTCCTGGTCCTAACATTCCTCTATTGTCAGCAAATGAAATCTATTGGAAAAATGTCCCTCTCATCCTTTTCTGATAGCTGGTCCATATAGAATAGCTTACTGTTGTTACCAGTGACTCATTTCACTTAATTGGTGACCGGATGCACTATAGATCTAAAAGGTCCCAACTCCACCAATGGCCTATGTCAGGTTCAATATGCTCCCCCAATATGCTTCCTGTTCTGGTTTCAAAAATTAAGAAACTATCTCAAACGTTGAATAGTAAGGTTACAAAGTGAAGGTTGCAAGGTTCAAAAGTTGAGAACTGCTAGAGAAAATGTTGCCTGTGCAAACGCAATTCAGTTCTCTGCTGGATATGCATTATAATGCAGTATTTACATTACATGTTTACATACTATTTTCCTCCCATAGGAATATAGTCCCATTCTGTGCATAGGATGACCAGTACTCAGAGAATGACTCAGGGTTGTGTAGTGCTACTGTCTACAGGACTCCTCACTTGATTTGTTGCAGAAGTTGGAAAATGTGTAGTCAAAAAGGCAGAGTAATTCAGGAAGAGAAAGGATGGTCTTGAGTTTAAGGCAGATAAATGTCACCCTGACTAATTGGAGTCTATACCTGTCACTACCCCAGTGTTTCTATGTAATGTTGAGCAGACCACATAAAGCAAACTTGCCACAGCTGGACACTAGTTATATGCATTGTTTTGGGTGCCCAGCTTGAGACAATTGGGGTCTGTTTTTCAGAAATGCAGAATCCCAGAGCCCAGGTCAATTGGAGCTGTGCACTGAATATATAGAGCGTTATAGAAGTGTTAAATAAAAATTTAAACTGTAGGTTGCTCAAGTTGGTGGAGACTTAATTTAGGACTTTTATTGGCCTGCTATATAGGGATGCATTTCATCCATAAAGTGCATACTTTTACTAGATATTTCCTTATAAATTCAACTTGGTTACTTTAAAAGGGTAAAACAATGAAAGTCTATCTAAAAGTCTTTAATTTGTCATAATTTAAAGCTTTCTAATTAAACAATGCTACAGATTCTCCCCAGTTGCTTTACCAAAGTTCTGGCTTGCATTTTTTCAATTATAAGATTCAGTTGCAAGTTAAATGTTAGCTAGACCTGGTTAATAATCACTGGTCATATGAGCAGGGAGAAAGTACCATGCTCACATTAAGACAATAAAAGCAATGTACAGGAAAGGTATACCGCAGAGGAAAGTTATATAGCAGAGGCAAACCTACTGGCACTTTTTGTACAGGGTCAGTGTTAGTTTTAATAAGCCAGTGCTTCAGGGGAAGGTAGATATGGAAGATGGATGACAGAATAATAGTTCCCTTGCTGTTGTGTGTTTCAGGGGGAACAAAAACCTTCCTATCAGAGAAGTTTAACTGAGACCTGTAGATGGAAAAGAAAGAAAAACACAAATAAGAATCGCAGTTGCTGCAAAATTATGAATTTTGGCTGAAGAGCAGTTGCCTATGAGGGAATTATAAGTACAGTGTAAGGACCAGCCAGAAAACACGCATGTCAATGGCTCTGAAATAGCAGCCATCTATTAGGAGTCAGAGTAAAACATCTGAAGATCAGATTTGGAGTCCAGGTCTGGTTGCAAAAATGCCAAAGGGAGTCAAAATGTAACCTGGGGAGACAGCAAGAAAGACCAAGTCATAAAGCACCAGATTCTGCTGCTCTTACTCAAACTCAGTTGATTTTCCTTGATTTCATTGGAATTAGTCAGAGTCAAGCACTACTCTGATTGAATATGAGTGGCAGAATGTGGTCCGTAGCCAGTAGACAATGATGGTAACTTCCAATGTTCCGTAGTAATAGTAATGGGTTTACATGGGACCACTTTACTTTCATGGGTATGAAAATGTTTAATCATAATCACAAAATCAAAGCTTCAAAACATAAAACATCTCCTGCCAGGTGGCTTAAAACATGCAATATTCTGCTGTTATTGTACTGCATGTACTATAGTCACAGCAAAAAGAACAAACATGAGCTTCATGTCTGGTCCAAGCGGTTGTTTGAATCCATCCTCTTCTAATCTCACAGCAGCCCACAAGTCAGTGTTTAGTTGAAAATGGCTCCTTTGTTATCTTCTGGTCTTCAGTGGCTGAAAGGTAAGGGAGTACAGAGGAGCAAGAGGAAAGGCCCATCATAAAACACACTTGAAACCAGGCAGTTTTAATCCGCTCTCTTTTTCATGTTTTCTGACAAAATAGGTTTTAATGAAACACGCAGGAAATGTTTTCCAGTGCAGGCAGATAATGCTGGTAGCTGAGAAGATGAAGAATAGCCCATCATTAAGATAAACCTCTTTTTCTTTTTCATCCTTTTGCTAATCCCGAGATAGTGTGCCCCAGAGGGTTCTCCACTCCTGATTCTCTGACGAAAGCTGAGCAGCGTTCTGAGCCACAAGATGAGATAAAGCTACAGTTATGAACAACAGGCCAGAAGCTCTGGCACGTTTCCCTCCCACAAACCTTCATTAAAGGTCAAGCAAACTGCTTGGGCCTCCTGTTACAGGGATGAAAGAAGAATGTTTTTTTTTAAAAGGGGGAAGAAGGGATTCTTGGTTCTGGCACAAAACTAAAAGGCGACCTGTCTGCCAAAGTTGGCTGTTGGAATGCTCTATAACCTTTTGACCTCAAAGATGAGTAGTCTAGGAAAGGAAAGTCTTTTACACATTGCCACAGATAACTGCATCTAGTAGAGAACATTTAGGTTATTAGTAGTAGTGAATTAATTTTACGTACACACAACTTAGCCAGCCGTGCTGCAAATTCATTTAGAGAGATCAGCGTACACATGAATGCATCGATCTGGTACTCTGTACATTATGTTCTTTTTCCAAGATCAGTTTTTATTTGTAGAGTTGTGCAGCAAAATGTCCAGATCTAGTTTTTTCAGGCATCACTGATAGGAAATGAGGAATGCCAATCTGTACACTTTTAATTGAGCCAAGAAACAAAAAACCTGAGTGCTCAAGTTCTGAAACAGAGTTTGTGCTACCTTTCAAGTTACAGCATCATTACTAGTAATTTCCAGTACAAAAAATGGAAATTTCTACTTTAAAAATTTAGGGGGCATCATTTTTAAAGATTAAATACAGGAGATGTGGAGTTACCCAGACTTTCAGATCAGTTCTTAATGCAATATACTGAGATTTACATATTCCCTTGTTCCAAAGGAGGATTAAAACTCCCCTTTGGGAGATTTTCCCTGTCTTTTCTCAAAGAAAGTTAACCAGCATCATTGTTCACACTGTTTGTTACCCATATTGTGGCTTGTGCAAAATTACATTGATTTGCTGCTTTCTTAATAAAAGATATGGGAGCAGGCCTGTTGACAGGAGAGGGCAAAGAAGGCAGGTGCCCAGGGGCCCAGCAATTGAAAAGGGCCTAGGGTTCCTGGCCGCCACTGCTGCTACTGTGGCAGTGGTAGTGACTGGAGCCTCGGGCCTTTTAAATCACTGCTGGAGCACCATGCTCTGTGCATCTCTGAGGCCTGGGAGAGGAAGGGCACAGAATGCTCCAGGCAGTGTAGAATAAGGATGTAAGCAACTAGTCGACTACCTGATAAGCATAATCTTACCAGATAGTCGAGTAGTCACTTGACTAGTCACTTCCCCCCCTTGCTGCCTCTATCAGAGAGAGTCAGCAAGGGAGGGGGAGCAGGAGCCAGTGCTGCTGTGGGAACCCAGGCTAAAAGCCAGTTCCCCCCAGCACCATCTCCGCAGGGGGCAGGGGAGGCAGAGGCATCCCTATTGCTGCGCCTCTCCCTTTGAAGTGTACAAGAGGCGTGGGCAGCTCTTGTACATTTCAAAGGGAGAGGTGCAGCGGGATAGCGAGTGTCTCCCTTATCAACTAATTGAGTAGTCGATGGAAATTCCATCAACGACTCAATTAACTGATTAATGGAAATTTAACATCCCTCGTGTGGAGTGCTCCACGCAGTGGCCCAAGGCCCTGCCCCTTCTGGGAGTGTGGAGCTGGGGCCCCCACTTGCCCGGGGCCTGCAGAGACTGTCAGCTCCCTTGTCTGGGAGTACACATTTTAAAAGTATAAATCAGCCTTTTAGTCTCCAGCTGTGTGAGCTGATCCATACTGGCAGAAGCCTCCAGTTGTGCAGGGCACTCAGGAAGCCATGGGAATGCCATATAGGCAGAGGGGAACACTTACACTGATTGACTTGCAAGATTAGAGATACCTTTCCTCTGTCTGGGTTCTACCTTATTCTGGGTTGTGTGGTGCTGAACATATGGGTGTTAACCTGTAATTACATAAAGGCTAAAGACTGACAGGATCTACCCTGATCCTGAATAAGGCACATTGGCAGTATGGTATAGGCAAGCCTGTCCTCTCTACCCATGCTGTATCAGTCCTAAAGGAAGAGATGAAGGCTTCTGATACATGACCTTGTCATAAACAAAGTAGGGCAATATAGCCTAGTCAAACCTACTAGAGGGTGGGTGCACAATATGTTGGGAAATCATACTCAGAAAATAGTTATCAATGGTTCAAAATAAAGCTAGAAAGGCATATCCAGTGGGATTCCACAGGGATTTTCCTGAGTCGTTTTATTCAATAGCTTCACGAATGATTTTGGATAATGGCAAAGAGAGTACACTTATAATATTTGCAGAGAATACCATGCCTGGAGGGTTGCAAGTGCTCTGCAGGGCAGGTTTAGTATTCAAAATTATCTTGACAAACTGAATAAATTATCTGAAAAAAATAGGATGGAATTCAATAGGGACAAAGATAAAGACAGGAACACTTAGACAGGAATGATCAACTACACATAAACAAATTGGGAAAAGATGGCCTAGGAAGTACAACTGCAGCAAAGGATATGGGATTTATAGTAGAGCTCAAGCTAAATGTGAGTCTACAATGAAGAACTGTTGTTTTAAAAAAAGCAAATGTCACTCTGGACTGTAGCAACAGGATTTTTGTAAGCAAGACATGAGAAATAATTCCTAAACCCTAAACTCAACTGTGCACCACTGATTTACAGTTTGCTTAGGGAAAACCATGTAGTCTTGGTGTTTCCAATCTATGATTTTATCCACTTTTCAGAATATTTCATGTGTTTTTTAATCCCAGACTCTAGAGCAGCGGTTCCCAACATTTTCCAGATGGGACCCATTTTGACAATTCAGGAAGACTTGGTGACCCAGGGCAATTCAAAAAATGTGTGAATGGCTCCTTAAGAGCTACCTGAGGAGACACGTGGCAACCCTTTTGAAATGTAATGGTGACCCATATTTGGGTCCGAACCCATACGTTGGGAAACCCTGCTCTAGAGAAATGGGAATACATGGGACTCTCATTTTACATAAAATAAAATTCTATACCTCAAGGCTGCAGAGGAATCTTGAAAATGTTGGACAAGTATAACCTAAAGACTCAAAAACCAGAAGGCAAGTAAAGTCACCTGCCAGTTTGTAACATTGTGATTTGATTTGATTTGATTTGATTTGATTTGATTTGATTTGATTTGGGGAAGATGGAGGAGAAGTAGGCTGCCTTGTTTTTGAACAGTTGGGGCTGGCTATAATCTAGCCAACTGTAAACTATGTTACTTCATCTTCCCTTATCCACATCTGTAAAAAAGAGGGATAATATTTATGGAAGGCAGTTTGCTGAGAAGATATATTAGGGGGATAGTTGGAGCTAGAGTGAAGGAAAGAAGCAGCAATCTTGAATACTACGTACAGATATGGTCTCCTCATTTCAAAAAAGATATACTGGCATTGGAAAAGGTTCAGAGAAGGGCAACTAAAATGATTAGGGGTTTGGAACGGGTCCCATATGAGGAGAGATTAAAGAGACTAGGACTTTTCAGTTTGGAAAAGAGGAGACTAAGAGGGGATATGATAGAGGTCTATAAAATCATGAGTGGTGTGGAGAAAGTGAATAAGTAAAAGTTATTTACTTGTTCCTATAATATAAGAACTAGGAGCCACCAAATGAAATTAATGGGCAATAGGTTTAAAACAAATAAAAGGAAGCTCTTCTTCACACAGCACACAGTCAACCTGTGGAACTCCTTGCCTGAGGAGGTTGTGAAGGCTAGGACTATAACAGGGTTTAAAAAAGAGCTAGATAAATTCATGGAGGTTAAATCCATTAATGGCTATTAGCCAGGAGAGGTAAAGAATGGTGTCCCTAGCCTCTGTTTGTCAGAGGGTTGAGATGGATGGCAGGAGAGAGATCGCTTGATCATTACCTGTTCGATTCACTCCCTCTGGGGCACTTGGCATTGGCCACTGTCAGCAGACAGGATACTGGGCTGGATGGACCTTTGGTCTGACCCAGTATGGCCGTTCATATGTTCTTATGTTCTAATAAACAATTGTTATATAATTAATTGTACTTTCTGTAATGAGGACAAAAATGCGAACATCTTCTTCAAGTCATGAATCTACATCTATTTTCCAAAGTAGTGAACAGAACGCTGGAACAGATTCTAAAAGGTATTAGTTGTATTTAAATCAAGACATGCACTAAGTAGCTTGCATCTGCTGGTTTTAAAGGAACCAAATAAGGGAATTAGATACTAATTCAAAGCTTGAAATTAATGGCATTGCTCAAAATGGCTTCAATGGGCTTTGGACCAGGCCTGGGAAAACAGGCTTTGATTAAGGAAGGTATTTAAAGACGTGCTAAAGTTTAAGCATGTAATTACTCCAGCAGACTTCAGAGTGAGCAGAGTTAGGTGAAAATCCCACCCTTCAATAATATGGTAAAAGTCACCTGGATTCTGGTAAGATTCTTGGTTTAAAGTTATTAAAGCCTTTACAGCAAAGGCATATTAATGAGTTTGGTTTTCAAAAAGTATTTGGCTAGGTTCCACTAACAGAGATTAGATAACAAACAGCCATATAAATTGGAAGTGAAATAGTTTGTTGTCGCTAAGTTTATTCATCAAGAGGCAAATATATCCTGCTAAGTAACTACTTTATAAAACCTTCTAGTGAGTGAAGTATCCAAAGGTTTCATAATCTGTGTTTGCTAATTGTATCTATTAAAATAAAAGTTTAATAGATTAACATTTACAGATATAAATATTCTGATGTTAGGAAAGAGATTAAATTTTACATGATGCATATTCAATTATGTTACACATTGTACATCTCATGGTTCATCAACAGCATAACATATGATTTACTCTGCTGACACCATTATTGGACATAACCAATTCAGTTATAAGATCAAGAACACATATTCCTGCTCATCCAGAAATATAATCTATATCATCATGTGCCGACAGTGTCCATCTGCTATGTACATTGGACAAACGTCTCAGACGCTTCGCCAAAGAATCAATGCACACAAAACGGATATCAGACAGTATCACAAAGAAAAAACAGTTTCTTGCCATTTCAACCAGAAAGGGCATTGTCTCAATGACTTGATTACCTGCATACTGCTTCAAAGACATTTTCACATCAGGCTTGAAAGAGAAACCTCTGAACTGTCATTCATGCTTAAATTTGACACTTTACGCCGGGGTCTTAACAGAGACCCTAATTACCTTACCTATTACAAAGATAGCTTCCCCAATTATCACCTCTAATATCATTAGCTCACAGACATTTACCTCTCCCCCCCCTTATCCCCCCTCTGTTCTGAAATTTGATTTGTCCTTTCTATATGTGTTCACTTTTTTTGATTGTATCCCTTTGGTATATATAGTCATGCCTATTTTCTTCCACAATTTGATCTGAGGAAGTGGGTCTGGCCCACGAAAGCTCATCACCTAATAAACCATCTTGCTAGTCTTTAAAGTGCTACATAGTCCTGTGTTTTGTTTCATATGACTATCCAGTGAGACAGCCCATATTTATAGAGAAAACAGGAATAGAAAATACTCAAGACATGCAACTTAACTCCATTAATATTATATAGGACAGCTGTGTGGAACGTATGGCCAGTGGACTGGATCTAGAACCTGGCTTAATTTGATACAGCCCAAAGCAAGTCACTGCGCTGTGAGCCAACCCCCCCCCTCCCCACCAAAGGGCTGGTGCCCATGCACTTACTAAGTTAAGTGTGAGTGAGAAGTGGGGTTGTGGATTGTTGGGGGGGCGGGAGGTTGGTTCCTGCTTTGGAAGCAGGTGTGTAGTGAGGTTTTTTGGTTGGCTCTTTTTTTTTTCACTTGTGTAGCCCCCAAATGATTTTCCTTTGGGTCAGTGGCCCCTGACCAAAAAAGGTTCACCACCTCTGATTCATCTGAAGAAGTGGGCTGTGCCCACAAAAGCTTATGATACCATCTACACTTTTCGTTAGTCTCTAAGGTGCTGCAAGACTATCTGTTGTTTTTTTTAATTTTTTCAATTACGGACTAACACAGCTACCCTTCTGAAACTTCTGCTATAGGAGCTATCTTTGTTTTCTGAAATTTTATTTAACAATGTGCGATAGTTTTGGTATTTTACGTTTTCCCATTTTGAAAGGAAAACTATCATGAATTGCAAGACTGAGGCAGAAACATTTTAATTTGGACAACCTCACAAGCTCTAATGTAAGGGGTGCTGGGCTGCCGTGGAGGTCCTGGGCAGTGCTGAAGCCCATTGGCCCACTCAGAGACAAGCTGCAATAACTTTAGATAGGCCTCCAGGGCAGTCTGTTATACTGGGAGAAGAGAGACTGCAAAAGTGATTTAAAGTCACCAATACGCGCCATACTCTGGGGTAACCCAGAATCTCACCCTCTATGTTTGCAGACTCCAGGGGACCATACATGCATTGTAGCTGTAACCAAGGAATACAAGTACGAACATGACAGCTAGTTTAGAGTGCTACTAGGGTGGAACAAGACACTTGACCCCTGCTTTGTGAAATAGTTGTTTTATGTAACCTCGGAGCCATGTTCATGTGACTGGATTCAGGAAATAATTAAGAGTCTAAGTGACACTCGTATGTGTGTTTTATACTACAGATAATGATTTGTCTATTCTGTAGGCTGCTGTACTAACCTCCACATATAGGACATGGGCCACCCTGGGAAATGTATCCTTTTAGACTTGGCAGTTTGAGTTGTAAAAAAAACCTTTAGGCCATGTGGTGAAGTTCTGTTTCTTTCTTTCTCCAAAAAATATAAAAAACAGTGAGTAGTTCACAAGACTATACCATTCAACATGGGGAGGAGAAGTCATAAATTAGTTTAATTCTCCAGATTTTGTCATAAACCATTTAAGTGTGGAGTAGAGCTTGGCCTTTATCATCTTGGACAAAAGCAGGAGAGCCACCACCTCAGCTCAGTTATATACCCCATGTAGGGGGAGCACATGCTTTAAAAATGGCAGCAGCTTGAAGCTCCTCAAGATCTGCAGGATTAGAGCAAGAACACTAGTGGAGCTAGATTCATAGACAGAGCGGAGATTAAAGTTGCCAAGGAAATGCAATTTATTACTCCCATGCAAATGGTGTGCAGAAAGATAAGCATGTGTATATTATATGTATCCCACAGGTACTCTCATCCAAGTCAGACATACTGAAAGTAATGCTGAAGATCTTGTAAGGTATAATAATTAAAAAGCACAATGGATGCGACAATATTTTGAATTTTTTTTTTAATGTTTTGGGTCATCAAAGAATGTGATCCACAGAATAGCTTGGATACTGCTCAGCATAATTATTTAAGGGTATGAAGACTCTAGGTAAAATATGTAGCTTGATATTTGTTATCAAAATGCTTAGATCAAATACTATGATGCAATACTTAGAGCCCTGCATGGATACAAAATTTGCATCTGCATCTGTATCTGCAAAAAAGAGCAGAGGATATCCGCAAGGGACATCTGCAGATGCAGCTACTAATGCATATAAAATAGATATCTGCAAATGATACTGATCAGCAGTGTCACGCTGCTTTTCATTTGGCCCCTCATGTGACATTCTTTGGTAAACTATTATGCATATGTCAGACCCAAAAGAACCCTGCAGAGTTCTGCACCCGTTTGCTGGTTGGGAATAAGAGGTTCTTAGGTCACAGCAGATGATAGCAAAATACACTGTACCTTTTAAAATAGCTGTTTTGTAATATTGTCATCTCCCATTTCTTCGCTGAGGTGTTGCAAAATTTCTCTCATTAAAGACAAGGTCTACTCTAACTCCTTTGTACAGCTTTCTATGGCTACATTCTTATGGGTTATAACAAAGAACTCTCATCCTAATCACTTCTGACTGGGATCTGAGATTTACAGACCTAAAACTTCATTAACAAGGTTTTACACAACCACCTTGATTTCTTCATTATAGACATGGGACTGACCCTAAATGTATTATACAAACTCCATTGCTCAAGTTGTACTTTAATGGTTTGGATAAGCTCAGATCCAACCCATCCCAGTTTGCTTTTTTTCAACTAATTAAGTGTTACAAAAACAAAAACATGATTTCAGTATTTATTTTGGAAAAAAAATATTGAAAACACCAGCTTAACAATGGGGTAATAGTAGAATCCCTTGTTTTTAGAACCCTGGAATATGAAACAAAAGAGGCAATACTGTTATTAGGCATGCATGAACCAGGTTGGATTATGTAATATTTGCCCTGGACCTTTCCCAAGACTCCGGAAGAACTCAATCCTAACATTTGAAAAACAACTCTTGTTTGTTTTTGTTTTTTCACTTTTGTACACCTTGGCGCTTCTTGGTTTCATTTGGGACAAGTAGTGGAACTACCAAAACATAATTAAAAAGACTTTTCTTGTGTTACTTACAGTGTAGCTAGAATGAAAAAGTGGTGGAAAGCTCAAAATGAATTCTTGATTTTGCAGGATTTTCAGCCTAATTCCAAGACCAAAAGAGTGTGAGTAATTATTCAGATTTTGGATTTAGAAGGTATGTGCATGCTTCTCAGGAAATTGGAGTGACTTCTGTAATCTATTCTAAGAGGATTTTAACTTATCAATGTAAGGCTTTGCCTTCGCTAAAATGTTAAATTCACCCACACCTGTGAAAAATCCACACCGGGAAGAAATATAGTTAAGCCAACCTAAACCTCAACATAGACAGTATTAGGCTGACAGAAGAATTCTTCCATAAATTTAGCTCCTGCCTCTGCGGAACTTCTCCTATTGACAATTTAGCATAGTGTCTACACTACAGCACTGCAGCTGGGCCATTGTAGTATTTCAAGATTAAAATTGTTCCCATGGGAAATATAGTTTACTGACTGAGGAATTGCTAAATACAACTGTGCATATGGTGAGTTCTGTAACTGAGAAAATTGCGTTACAGGCTATTAGTGCTTTAAAGATCAACATTAATACATTGACTAGCGTGCAGTTTCAAAAAAAAAATCCATCAGAGGCCTGCCAATAAGCATGCATGTTGGTTTGCATTAACTGAAGTAGAGATAGCTGCACTTTGCTCTAACTACAGGACTCCAAGGCTAACATTTAGAACAAGCCTCCATTAGCACTGAAGTAGTCAATCCAGAAGCATAAATTCTCACTGGAGAGACAAACCACAGGATTAGTGATTGCAGAACTTGGGTATAAGTTTTATATATATGGAAACTATTTACATGTACTGTAACTGAATGTTAACTTCAAAGTACCACTTATTTAAATATAATTACTTGATTGTTTCTGTAGTCTAATTCATGTTGCACATTGTATAGCCACTGTATTTCAAGATGTTAGGACAAGGGTGCCTTGTAAATGCCTTTAGCAGAAGTATTTCATGATTTAGTAAACACATTTCATTAAAAAATATGCAATTGCTATTTAATATTCAGTAAGTAAATGGATAGTCTAGTGCTTAACCACTAAACCAAGGCTGCCTACTTTAAATTAATTTAATATCCATGAAAGGTGCCAGAAAGACAGCCTTAGAAAGGGGAAGTTTTCTATTTAGCCCCAGGTCAGATACAGCATAAAAAACTGTCCTGTAAATCTTGCCAATGTGCTTCGCCATGATCAGCAGAGTACATCTCCAAGGGTACGTCTACACTGCACGCTTATTTTGGAATAAACTATTTCTGAATAGAAACTCTGAAATGGCTTATTTCAAAATAGCACGTCTACACAGCAAATGCCCATTGAAATAGTGCTGAGCTATTTTGAAACAGAGTGTCCACACTCATTGTAGTCTGAATCACATTTAAGGCCACCAGGAAGCACTTCAGGCAGGGCATCAGGACAGCAGTCACTTCCTGGAGCTTCTGCCTGAGGCTATCTGAGGCTCAAGCTTAAAGGGACACCTCTGTACAGCTGTGGCTCAGGCTCCCCTCCTTTGCCTGCCTACCTCCATGAGGGACAGCAAAGCCTTCTCACTGCCTGCTCTGGCTGCCCTTGCAGATACCACAGCACTCACAGCCATGGAGTCGGTCCTGCCTCCAAGCAGTCAATGGTTCTTAGATTCCATAATGCACCTCCTGCTGCAGTTTCTGCAGGCTGCCCAAGTGGCCCTGCAGGAACAAAACCACCAGCTCATTGCGGCGCACATCCTCTCGTCTCTCCACATGCTGCTTCTGCAGCACGACACCTCCTGCCCTTCCCTGCACACTGTACACTGCTGCTTCTGGCAACTGGACACCAGTTCCGACGGGTGGGACCGGATCATCCTGGAGCAGTGGGATGACCAGCAGTGACTCCAGAATTTCAGTATGCAGGACACCTTCATTGAATTGTGTGAGTGGCTCTCCCCTGCTCTCATGTGACAGGACACCCACATGAGACCCGCAATCCCCATCCAGAAGCAGGTCACCATTGCCATCTGGAAGCTCACCACACTGGACAGCTACTGCTCTGTAGGAAACCAGTTCAGCATGGGGAGATTGACTGTTGGAGTCATGGTAATGCAGGTATGGTGCTCCCATGCAATTGTCCCAGGAGGGAGGTGAACTGCTGGAAAGGGGTTCCCTAGGGAAGGGGAAGGGGAGGGGGGTGGAGGCTCCCTCCCTGGAAGGGTTTTCAGTCCTACCTTCACAAAGACCAGCAGGGTGTGAGATAAGTAGAGCTTTGGTCCTGGTGTGTCAGGTGTGGGGGGTGTGGGGTTGGGGACCCCCCAGAGGGCCCTGGCAACCCTGTGATTCTCGCTTTGTCTCCTTCTACAGGTGGTGAGGGCCATCAACACCATCTTGCTGTGCAGGCTCATCCTTTTGGGCAATGTTTCCTCTCATACCCGTCATCACCGGATTTGCTACCTTGGGCTTCGCCCCAATGAGGGAGACCATTGAGGGCACCCACATCCCCATCTGGACCCCTGACCACCAGGCATCCAACTACATGAACTGCAAGGGGTACTTTTCTATGGTCCTGTAGGCCCTCATGGATCACCAAGGCCAGTTCATGAATATCAATGTCAGGTGGTTGGGGAAGGTGCATGAAACAACTCCAGCTTCTAGGAGAAGATGCACACCGGCACTTTTCTCCCCGCCTGCACCATCAAGGTCGGGGACATGGACATGCCCATGTGCATAGTGCGGGATGCACCCTACCCTTTGCTCCTCTGGCTGATGAAGCCCTACACAGGACACCTAAACCAAAGCAAAGAATGTTTCAATGCCAGACTCAACAGGGCCTGCATTGTGGTGGAGGGCACCTTCGGGCATCTGAAAGGGAGGTTCTGCTGCCTCCTCACCTGTCTTGACCTCAGAGAGTGGACCGTCCCCCAAGTGGCGGCGGCCTGTTGTGTCCTGCACAATATATGCGAGAGCAAGGAGGAGATGTTCCTGCCAGGGTGGGGGCAGAGGCCAAGCAGCTTGGAAGGGCCTTTGAACAGTCGCACACAGCTGTGGGCATCTGAGAGGGCCTGAGGGAGAGTTTCATACAAGGACCCCAGTGACACTCTTCCCTGGGTCTCCCCATAGTGGGCCTGTGCATTGCCCCTCTTTGCCTTTCCTCTCACACCCTTCCCTTCCCCTGCCCTCCCTTCCCCTTTTCCCCTCCCATGATGATACAATAAAGCAGACCTTTTGTTTTTGAAACAAGAAACTCTATTTATTGATTAACTGGGGTAAATGTAACTGGGGAAAGAACCTGGGAGGGGGGAGAAGAGCAAAGGAAGGGGGAGGAGGGAAGGAGAGGCTCAGGGATCGGGCTGGGAGTGACACCTCGGGTGGTCCCACTGCTACGTGTGCAGGGCACTCGGCAGCCAACGGGTGGTAGGAGGAGAAGCCAGTGAGACAGGAGCTGGGGAAGGAGTTGGGGCAGGAGCTGGGGAAGGAGCAGCCAGCAGGCAGTCGAGGGCAGTGGTATAAGCCACACATGTGGTCCGGGCCTGCTGTAAGAGCTCCCTCCAGGTGGTGCGGCGTAGCTCCATGTCTATGTCAAGAGCTTCCTGGAGGCTACACAAGGTGACCATGTGCTCCTTGCAGGCTCATCTGGGACTGCAGCTCCCACGGGATCAGGAGGCTGGCACAGGAGGTGTTCCAGATGCCTCACTCACAGCTGGTCCAGTTGTGAAGAACTAAGAGAAGGGCAGACATCTCAAGAGACACTGTACCTGATGCCTCTCCCTCATTTCTGAGATCTCGGATCCCACGAAGGTGATGTGCTTGGAGCAAGGTCATCATTGGCCTGGACAGTGGGCCTCTACCTTCAGGGGCACAGATGTTCCCAGGGGGAGCCCCACTACTTCCACATCCAAGAGACAAGCAGGCACGGGAGGTGCCAGCCAGGCTGGGAGCCTGCGGGTGGGAGGGGAGCGACAGAGTGACTTGGCTCCCCTCTGTGCCACACACACGTTGAGACTTGCAGTAGCGGTGTCCTGCAGGGAGAGGACTTGTATCCCTGCCCGCTGAAGGAGAGGAGGGGAAGGTGTTGAGGGGAGGTGTGTGTGACCGGCAGATGCTGCTTGCCGGGCATTGTGCTATTGGGATTCCCTCCACTTCCCCCCCTACCCAACAGGCCCCCCCGCAGGGGCTCGGTGTCCTCCGCCTCACCATGCTTGCCTGGGAGTGGATGCTGCCCCAAGAAAGCAGACCTGACCATGTGCCATGTGCACCACTGCTGTGTGTGTGTGTCCATGACCCCAGCTTCCTTAGTGGTGGCTTACAGTGGAAGGGTGTCCCACCATGGGTTTGGGACTAAGGCAGGCCTGTGCAGGGACCTTGTGAGCAGGAGCACTAAAGTCCTCTATGGCAGCCTCCTGGGGCTGAGTGCTCCAGACTGGCACTCTACGTGCACCCACATACACAGGCCGCATGATGCCCAGGCTGAGAAGGCCGAGCCATGAGTACTCAGCACCTCTCCACCCGCCGCCTCCCCCTGGGTGTGTCTAGGGACTGTCATGGAGTTCACCTGATAGGTCTTCCCCTGTGTCGTCTGATCCCTGGGCGACATCCTGCGAGGGTGATAACAACTTCAAGGATGGGGTGAGATCCTGGCTGGTGGGCATCATGGGTCCTGAGGCCTGCTCCTCCTCCTCCTCCTCCTCACCAGGCCTGCCCTCTAGGAGGGTGACAATGGGCATCTCCTTGCCAGAGTCCACAACCGCCGGTGGGGAAGGGACTGATCCCTCGCCCAGGATATGGTGGAGCTGGTCAAAGTACTGGCAGTTCTGGAATGCCTCACCTGAGTGGGAGCAACACTCCCTGGCCTTGTTATCGGCCTGTCTCAGCTCCTTCACCTTCATCCGCACCTGCCCCTGAGTGCAGAAGTGTCCCCTCGGCCTCAGGCTGTCAGCCATCCAGCCATAAATGTCCACATTCCTGTGTCTGGTGCGGAGATCCTGGAGGTTTGCCTCCTCACCCCAGACCTCAATGAGGTCCAGGATCTCCGCACCAGACTGAGAAGGCGCCCACCTCTTCTGCCCCTAGGCAGGGGCTTGGGAGCTGCCTGAAGCTGTGCTGGCAGCTGTGGTCAGCTCAGGTGCAGTACTCTGGTCTGCCATCGCAGCAGGGAAGGCAGTTTTGGCTGCTGCTGTGTGGCACGGTGCAAGCTGGGCCTGCTGTGTGCCACACACTGTTTCCCCTGCCGCTGCACCTTTAATGCCTGCAGGGGAAGGGAAACTATAGAGTTTTGATGAGTGTGGATGGAGTGGCTAGTAGGGCACCTATGGGAAGCCTTGGAGGCCCCTTATTTCGAAATAACCACAACTGCAGTTTCTACACACGCCCTATTCCGAAATAACTATTTCAGAACAGGTGTTATTCCTTGTAAAATGAGGGTTCTGGATTTTGGAATAAGACGCACGTTATTTCGAAATTATTTGTGTTACTGCTGTGTTGATGCTCACTTTGTTATTTCGAAATAATGCTGCTGTGTTGATATGCCCCACGTGTGCCTCAGGTTTACACACATGCAGCACTGACTTGGCTTCTGAGAAGTGCTCTCTCCTCTAGAAGGAGGATGAGTCAACCACTGTGTTTCTTGGAGTGCATCTTAACTGTATTTAAGTGAAGTGCCCTGTGGAGCATTGTTGACTTTGTTAGCCACTCAGCAAAAAATATGCAGAACAAAAAAGACATTTAGGGCTGGAGAATACCTTTAAGCCCATTGTTTTGGTCTGTTTTGTTTGTCTTTATCTCACACGCCTGTTACACTCACATACTCTAATTCCTTTCTTAATGAAAAACACAGGAATGGATTTTAAACTTACTGTCATTTGTTCAAAGCACTTCAGCAGAGAGCTCCTTGTATTATTTCCAAGCTTATGCCTAAGCAGTCTAGATTCTGCTACCCTTATTTATGCTGAGTAATTCTTTTCTCTGAGTAGACTCATTGACATGAATCTGGACCTTTGTTCTTTACAATCCCTGTTCAACAAAGCATATATATAATGTGACATTAATGGGCCTTAAGTACCTCCTGAAGAGCCTGCTCCAAAGCCAGGTGAAGTCCATGACAATTTTTCCATAATGTTGTAGCAGGCTCTTCTGGAGGTACTTAAGGCCCACTAATATTGAATTATGCATGCCCTTTGCTGAACCAGGATGGATTTAAGTGTGTGACTAAACGCTGACCTTAATTCTTGAACTATTATATCTTTCTCTGTAACTTCTCTAAGGCAGGCCCACCAACAGATGGAGGCAAAGGGGCCTGCCCTAGAGAAGTTACAGAGAAAGATATAATAGTTCAAGAATTAAGGTCAGCGTTTAGTCACACACTTAAATCCATCCTGGTTCAGCAAAAGGCATGCATAATTCAATATTAGTGGGCCTTAAGTACCTCCTGAAGAGCCTGCTACAACATTATGGAAAAATTGTCATGGACTTCACCTGGCTTTGGAGCAGGCTCTTCAGGAGGTACTTAAGGCCCATTAATGTCACATTATATATATGCTTTATTGAACAGGGATTGTAAAGAACAAAGGTTAAAAAGGGCCTGAGGTTCCAAGCTGCTGCCACTGCTTCTGTCCTGGGTCCTTTAAATTGCTGCCAGAGCCACACATGGTGAGTTCCAGACCCCACTAAAGGCTGGCTAGAGGTGGGCATGGCATGATCCGAGCAGTGCTGAGGGCTGGCTGCCTCTTTCCCCAAGGGTTTTCTGGGAGTGCAGGTATGGGCCCCCACCAAACTTGCCCAGGGGCCCAGCAATTCTGACAACCCTTTTTGCTCTAGGGAGAGGAGCCAAGATTTTCAGCAGTGACTAATCATTTTGGTTACCTCCATTTTTGTGTGCCCCACTTGATAATAAACAGCTTTACTTTCAGAGTGTGGACGCACAGCACTTTCTGATAACAAGGCCCTGTCAAAGCATCTCACATGGACTTTCAAAAATTTAGGAACCCAAAATCATTAGTCACTTCTGAAAATCTCAGCCAGGAGTTACTCATTTAATTTTAAAATTGCTGTAAACAAAGAGTTCTTTTGATTATACTGATCCTGGTGCTCTGCAATGTATAACACTCTTCTGTGGAAGGTCAGAAGTATCAGAATGAGATGAACCTTTTTAGCTGTATACACATTCAGTAACAATCAAAAAGGATTTTCCAATGGGAGATTTAAAATTAAAGATGATAAAATATACCAAGCTTTTTATTTTTCCCCTGGCAGACAGCAGATAGGAAAAAGTTAACTGAGCCAATGCAAAAACGTCAAGCCATTATCAGAATAAAAACATTATGGAAACATGTTTTGTCTTATTTATGACAGAGAATGGGACTTTTTCTTAAGGAAATTATGGTGTCAGGAAAGAGACGTGTACCTCCCTCAATATTCCATCAATCTTCTGCTTCTTCATATGGTGCAATTCCCTCCCCCACCCCCCTCTTTTTTTTTTAAACTTGCAGAAAGTACTCCAACACCACTTGGAAAAAACATCTCCTGCAACTGTCAGCATCCTTGGCTGTCAACTCATATTGAGAAAAGTGTAAATTTTGGCTTTAGCAATATATGCCAATAAGTCTTCTTGGCCTCAGCACAGAACTTAATTGGATTCATTCTCAAGACAACAAGACTTTTCTTCTGAAGGCTCTCAAGAACTTGGGATCCACAATTTTAAGTAAAATTTTAGAAACATGCACATATATAAGCACATGTGTTTTGTACAGAAGTATAGATTCACAAAACCATTAAATAGCAACAAATTGTAAAAATTAAATCCTGGGACAATTTGATGGTGACTTTTTTAGGCTTGTGAAATAGCCCCACAAATAAACATTTTTTAAAAAGATGCTGGTATTCAGCTTCTGGCTGAAAATAAACATCTGAAATAAGAGCTTTTTTAACACAGTAATATAGTGTTCTGAATGCAGTTGTAAGTTTCATTAATGGTCTTTTGAGTTAGAAGTACAGTTTTGAAGGTGTTTGCCCTTGTTTGATTTCTCTATTCACTTCCAACACTGAACACCAATTCTGCTGCACTATTCCTAATAAAAAAATAGTCTATTTGGCACAACAACATGGCTAAACCATACATTATGGATAAAATCATGCCTTTGTTGAAATCAAAGCATTTTGCTTTGGTCTTCACTGGAGCTAGGATTTCATTGTTTGTAGTAGTAAAAAAATATTTCATTTGTGAAATGAAAGCATTTCATCAGTTTCCCACGAGGAGTTCCTCAGACACAGTGTAAAACAGCTTACCACATATAGTCATCGTATGTGTGCACATGTGTGTGTGTATGTGTGTGTTTGTGTGTGAGAGAGAGAAACACACACACACACACCAACACTTGTATTATACCTAGAATGCACAGCTGCAACTGTAATTCAGCTGTTTGTGTCTCTGTTCTGTTTTGAAAAAAAATAGAATCTTGAAACATATTTTAGGCTGAAATGTTCCATGTTTGTTCTTATTCCAAGAGAACAATTTTCCAGTTTGAGTACAACTACTTCAGCCATGATACATGGTTCAGAGAATAAGAGAGGGAAAAACACCACAAATACACTTTTGCCATTATAAAAAACACTACAACCTAGTTTGAACAGTTCTAGTACCCAGTAACTTGACATCAAAACCTGAAATATGGCAGGGAGTATGGTCTCATTTCAGCAATGCATTTATGTGACTCCTTAACTTCATATATGTGGCTGTCCCACTGACATCAATTATTAGATGTAATTGTTTTCAGGACTTGACTAAGGTATTTTTTTTAAAGGATAAATTTAAATTCTGCATAAAGTGCATCAGTCATGAAGTAGTTCTGATTCATTCCAGCCTTCATTATATCTTGAGTGCCTCACAGTCAACACTACTTATCCTTCCTTCAGACCGATTTGATTTTCAGCTCTGCAGAAGTCAATAGCTGCTAACTATGATTATTCCATTTTCTGTTCTGAAGTAGTAATCAAAACTGTCCCTCGTATCCCAATGTGGAGACCAACTCAATCTGGACCTCTGTTTTCTTGACTAGTATATAGATAAGAAAAAATAGATGTCCTGATTGTGACTGAGGCCTATAATTTCACAGCCTACCTGCTGTTCTCTCTCAGTAATATCTTTAGATTTCACAGAATCATCTATTGGAAAGAATATACACTTGAGGGGCTGCTATTTACACAATAAATATTAAGCTATTACAAGTTCTCTATTTTCTAATCCCCTAAAACAGCTGTTTTAAAAGACTGGTTTTCGTTTCCCTCTGTAATGGTTTTCTTATAGAGGAAAGCCAAAGCCACTATCATAAGAAAAAATGCCCATAATAAAATGATATCTATATGTGTATACACTGTTATAGCTGAGTTAGTCTGAGGATATTAGGCAGACAAGCATTCAGATTAGCCCACACTTAAAGAAGAGCTCTGTGTGAGGTAGAAAGATTATCTCACACCAACAGCAGTTGGGCCAATAAAAGATGCAACTCATCTGAAGAAGTGGGTTTTGCCCTCAAAAAGCTCATGATGCTATTTTGTTAGTCTTTATGGTGCCTTATGGGCTACTCGTTGTTTTTTAAATTACAGACTAACACGGCTACTCCTCTGAGACTCACTGACATTGTCTCATTAACTGTAGGTATAGAAAGAAAGCCTAGGACTTGTCAGTTGACAGCTGTTTCCAGGTCCATGGTTAAAATGTCAGCAGTGATGTTAGTTCAGCTGGTATTCAATTTAATTAAATATGGTCAAGTGGTATTAAGTGTGTGACCAACTGACAAAATCCAGGGATTTTGTTGTTCAGGCAGACCTGTCTCAGCACAAAGATTAAATAAAAGGGAGTGAGCTGGACACTCACTCATGCTGACAAAATCCAGGAGACTCAGGCTGAAGTAAGTGGAGAAGTTTATCAGACTACAATATTTTAAAAAGATGGAAAAGAGTTTGTTATAGAATATCTATTATTTACCTATGATGATTTGTCCAGCATTGGATCCCTTGCAACAATGAACTTGGCAAGTAACAGAGTTACTGGCAAGTGAAGATTGCATCTCCATTAGTAAATCTTCAGGGAAAAATGCTGTCATCTGGGTAGTATCATCTGACTTTTCAATGCTTTAGTGTTACCAGTGCAGAACAAAGTTTCCACTTATCTGGGTAGTAACCTTTACATCTTTTTATTTTCTTAATTATTTTATTTTGTTTGCATGGAGTATCTTGGGTAATATCAGTCCAATGCAGGTCTTGCTGCCCCAGAGCAATGTCTTAGTATATACATTTTAGAGTGCTACAATTTCACATACATATCAAGATTGTTTTCATACCACCTCTCCCTATGCATGCATACCACAGCAATAGAACTGATTTTAACCTATTGTTATGTAGCCTGCAATATCAGTTGACTCCGAAGCTAGATAGCACTTCCTGGCCAACCACTAATGTGTTGCAATGGTCTCAAGTTGCAGGTCTAGACTGGATATTAGGAAAAACTATTTCACTGGGAGGGTAGTGAAGCACTGGAATGGGTTGCCTAAGGAGGTGGTAGAATGTACATCCTCAGAGGTTTTTAAGCCTAGGCTTGACAAAATTAGCTGGGATTGGTCCTGCTTTGAGCATTTGGTTAGACTAGATGACCTCTTGAAGTCTCTTCCAACCCTATGATTCTTTCAACAAATATATATTATGGTTGGGCATTTAAGCAATTCCAGCACTGGAATCCATTGAGCACAAACAGAAGGAAACAGCCCTTGCCTCATAGCAGATGCAAAAGTGTCTCTTGGCCTGGACATATCAGGGATGCAAAGAGTGCCATCTCTTCTCCTCTCTGTACATCTTTCAATTGTTGGCAGCACATTTGGTCAGAGAAGAGAGTAAAGGTTTGAATAAAATCCATTTTAATGTATAGTTTTGTTTTGTAAATCAGGAACATGTATTAGGAAGGCTGTGCATACACCAGCGTTTAAAAAAATAATCTAAATCCTATTTCAGAATGCACGATTTTTGGGGGAGTCTCCCTGCATCAGCCTCAACATGGCTGCAACTCCCTTGTCATAAAATTCCGATGAAAGCACTATATCAGTGAGCTCTCAATTTTTCCCATGTGCTCTGTCTAACTGTCCCTGTCATACTCAAACCTTTGGGACCTTAGTAGATTGACCAGACCTTTTACTGAATTCAAGCTGCAGGCTAATGGGGGCACAAACTGGGTAGACTCTTTGAGAGATGCATAGTCAACTGGTCACAAAACACTTAATGGAAACTGCATGATTAGAAGTGTCACACTTCATAAAATAGACTTTAATCCAATAATTCCCAAACTAATTGTCACCACAGCCTACTGAAGTAAAATTGTGCTTTTGTCTTTCTGTGTTTCTGTTTTGTTGCTTTAGAGGTGTCTATGTTATTGCATTCACATGCCATATAGTATGGAGGAGAGGTAAGGATTCACATGAGGAACCTTAAAATAAAACTAGTTTTGAATTTGGAAGCTCCCCGTTTTGCAATCAAGATCATAGCCAAGATGCCCCATGTGCAGACCACATGAGAAAGGGAGCATATAAATGAAAGAGCTGTTATGAAGCTACTGACTCCTTCACAAGCAGAAAAGCACTTGTACATCTGGTGTATATTTAGACTTTTTAAAAATTATACAACTTTAGATATATAAGAGAACACGAGGATCTCCACCTCACAGCCCATCGAAGGCACAAGCATAAAGAAGAGACATAGGTGGCATGATAGAGAGTCATTTAGCAGGGCAAAGGTCTCATACAACTTACAGAAGAGCAATGTGAAATTGGGTGGATCCTTCTTAAATGTTAATATTAAATTGATTCTTCACTCCCTTCACAAATACTCTATTAAAATAGATTCCCCCCCCCCTTTCATGTAAATAATATTGGTGGTTAATGTTCAAAATACTCTGCCTATTTTCAGCAGATAAACAGCATGCAAGCAAGTCTGCATGGGTTTCCCTGAAGTACAGCCAGCACGGGATGTATATGCACAAGACCCTTTTCCCAAAAGTTTATCCCTAGCTCTCAAAACAAAACAAGAGACACAAGCAGTTTTAGAGTATGCATACTCCCCAGCCAAAAAAACAGATGTAGAGTGTTGAATGATCAGAAAAAGCTGAGGGTGATTTGTATAGGATTAAGAAGTACACAGTCATAAGGGAAGCCCCATTTTCAGAACTGTGGGATTTGCATCAAACACAAACCACCACTGTCGTGTATGGAGCTGGGCTTTTTGCCTGCACTGGAACACTATGAAGGGAGCATACTGCTGAGTTTATATTTGGTAGCATTCATAGAATCATAGAATCCTAGGGCTGGAAGAGACCTCAGGAGGTCATTGAGTCCAACCCCCTGCCCAAAGCAGGGCTAATCCAAACTAAATCAACCCAGCCAAGTCTTATCAAGCCAAGACTTAAAAACTTCTAGGGATGGAGATTCCACCACCTCCCTAGGTAACCCATTCCAGTGCTTCACCACCCTCCTAGTGAAATAGGTTTTCCTAATATCCAACCTAGACCTCTCCCACTGTAACTTGAGACTATTGTTCCTTGTTCTGCCATCTGTCACAACTGAGAATAGCCTCTTTCCATCTCTTTGGAACCTCCCTTCAGGAAGTTGAAGGCTGCTATCAAATTCCCCCTCACTCTTCTCTTCTGCAGACTAAATAAGCCCAAATCCCTCAGCTTCTCCTCATAGGTCATGTGCTCCAACCCCCTAATTATTTTGGTTGCCTTCCTATGGACCCTCTCCTATGCATCCACATCCTTTCTGTAGTGGGGGGCCCAGAACTGGATGCAATACTCTCGATGTGGCCTCACCAGTGCCGAATAAAGGGGAATAATCACTTCTCTGGATCTGCTGGCAATGCTCCTCCTAATGCATCCTAATATTCCATTCGCCTTCTTGGCTACAAGGGCACACTGTTGACTCATATCCAGCTTCTCATCCACTGTAATCCCCAGGTACTTTTCTGCCAAACTGCTACTTAGCCATTCGGTCCCCAGACCATAACAGTGCTGGGGATTCTTCTGTCCCAAGTGTAGGACTCTACACTTGTCCTTGTTGAACCTCATCAGATTTCTTTTGGCCCAATTCTCTAACCTGTCTAGGTTACTCTGGACCCTATCCCTGCCCTCCAACATATTTACCTTTCCCCCTAGCTTAGTGTCATCTGCAAACTTGCTGAGGGTGCTATCCATCCTCTCATTCAGGTCATTAATAAAGATGTTGATCCCAAGTGATTGAATCTCGCCATTGCCTGATGAAATTAATACAGTGCTCAAATACAATAGGGACTAAGACCTTAAGTCATCCAGGTATCTGAGGCTATGTCTACACTACAAAGAAAAGTCAGAAAAAGATACACAAATTGTGAACCACAATTTGCGTATCGTTTTCCACTTTTCTTCCAAAAGAGGCTTTTCCAACATTTGGCCCATCTACGTGGGGCCAAATGTTGGGGGGAAAATGTCTTTCGGAACACCCTTTCTTCCTTGTGAAATGAGGTTTACAGGGAACAAAACAAAACGCGTCCACTTTTCCAACATTTTTTTTTTGGAAAAGTGGACACATTCCTTGGACGTGTCAGATCTTTTCTGGAAGACCTTACGTATCCTGGAAAAGCTTTGTAGTCTAGACATACCCTAAGTCTGTGTTTATCCTTAAACATACAAATTCCTAAGACAAATTCTTCCATAACATAGCATTTAAAATTGTAGAATATTGTTAATACTGTTATGTTGTATTTAAATAAGGGGATATCATAATGAACTTTTGAGATAGATAGATAGATAGATAGATAGATAGATAGATAGATAGATAGATAGATAGATCTGTCATCATCAATCAAGTTTTCATTTTCGAAGTCTGTCTCTGCAGTTTAAAAATTGAAACGTAATCATGGAATGTCTTTAAACCTTTACTCGTGTGAGCCTCACCTGAGAAATCTCGTTGTCTGTGTGATTAGTATGATTAAACTCTGCATACATAAGTGAGAGTTTGTGATCTGAAGTCCTTATTCATGTGACAAGGTCTTCTCTTTTATGTATTCTCAAAGGATGTCAAATGTCAGTACAGTCAGTCCTGAAATGCCTTTTTACGTATTTATTGTTGTCTCCTGTTTCAGAATCAAGGAAAATGAATATGATTAGTTAATCATGGTTATCATACTAGTGCCTAAGGACTCTACAGCAAGAGAGTAGCAGATGGTCCTGTAGCAAAGGGTGGGAGAAAGGGTTTAAGAGTGAAGAACATGATGGCAGCAAACGTTATTATGTCCACAAGTTTTTATATTTATTTTTATTTTGGAGGTGGGTTAATTAGGAAGAATAAACTAAATGGAAATTAAAGGGAAAGGGGCAGAAGGGGAGAACACTATAAGAAGGGCAGATGTGGAGTGAAACTGAGATCAGCACACTTATTCCTTGACCACAAACCCATACTTCCTGTAGCGAAGATGTAGCTCTGATACAAGCTTATGAGGATTGAAGTTGTGAGACTATCAGATATATTCCAGTGGCATTTGTGAATTTCCCCATTGCACAAACATCCTTGACCCATGATTACAAAACTTTCTAACTAGAATCAGATGCCGTTCAGCTCAGATCAAGATCCAATACAAACAATTCACACAACTCTAATTACAACATTTCCAGAGTAGTCTGTATCGGAATAAATATGACTGAATGCAATAAAGTACTTGAAATAAATATCCATTAGTCTGTATCGGAATAAATATGACTGAATGCAAAAAAGTACTTGGAAGTATGTTACATTGTAATAATTTAAATATTGGCTCTATGGTTGCTCTTTTAGTGAAATACAATATGTTTTGACCACTGAATATCACTGACAGCACATTTAAATCATTGTCCCATCTTTGCAATGTGAACAATGGATCTAACCTCTTCTGTTCTATACTTGGACAATAAATTAAATGTAATGTTATTCTTTGCTATGAGTTGAGCTATATGTAAAGATGCTGGCATTTTAAAACGATATTTAAATGTTTTGTTGCCCTCCTGAAAGAGTTTATCCTGCAAGGAAACTAACAGACATATCTTGTATAAAAACATGCAACACTCTAATTCATGCCCTTCCCTATTTCTCCAAATAAAAATGTTTTCCTTCTGTTCTGCATCTGGATGGACCTAGAATTACACCGCCAAGCCATAGAGGGTGGCAGATCTTCTCAGACACCCTCCATGATCCATGTCCAGTGAAAGTCATGTGTAAATTAATCTTCTGCATTACTATTCCCTTTGCCCAGGAACCTACAAATGAGGAGGTGGCTAATTGGCTAGGTAGCAGCTGCATTTTCCCTCATATTTACTTTAAGACCCTATGTGAAACTGGAGATGAGTTTCGAGGGGAAGAAGTTCAATGAGACCGCAGCCCAGGAATTCCCAAAGCAGAAATAGAGGAACAATAGGTAGCCAACCCATTTGTCTTCGGTGGAATCTCTTCTTCATTCAGATGTGGGGAGAAATGCCACCACAATAGTTAATAGAAAGACTCAACAATCTTTCTATTAGGAGATTCTTCCTAAGATATGCTCCCTCAGCAATCTCTCCCCCCCACACACACACCATGTGTTTGCATGTGTGTGGATACATATAGTAAAAAAAGACAATTTCTATTAGTCCTGTGAGACTATATTGCCTTTCTTGATAATTGAACTTCCCTCAACCCACATGAGGTTCATAATCTGTATTATCTCAAAACAGCTTGCTAGAAATTTCAGTGACATCATAGTAAACAAGTAGTTGATGTAGGGGTAGACTCAGAGAAGAAAGCTGCAGCCCTCATCAGAGCATTGGTTCATTCACTCACTTGCAGAATGAGTCCGTATGGAATGACATTGTGATTATAGCTGGTCAAAGGTTTTGCTGAAACTTTTTTTCTGTACAAAATGCTTCTTTGTATCAGTTTTGGTTAAAGTTTTGTCTGGAAGGTTTCTCAGTTCCAAAATGGAATTTCTTGAGACAACTATTTCTTGAGCAAATAATAATCAATAGTTAAGTGCACCCATCTGGGAGACAAGCTCAAGTCTCTGACCCCAGGCTAACTTCCCAGGCATGTGCCCTATCTACTGGGGCAGTGTTTCCCCAGGGTTCCGTGAAGTGAAAATATGGGTTCCACGAGAAAATTCCATTACAATAACATTTTATGATTTAAAAAATAATAATTAATATTTAAGCATTTATGAAGCTTATTGAAAACAATTTTCATTTGTGTTTGCCACAATAAGTGTCCCTGTGTAATGCCAGCTGAGCCAGAGAGTGGGAATGATGATGTCACTATTCAGAGCTGCACGCAAAGTCAGTCAGTGGTGCAATCGCCTGATATATACCACCGTAAATCCCCATACTCATTCTCAGGGAGCGTGGATCATGGGGGTGACTGAAAATGAATATACTAGCACCGCGTTGGACAAAGTCGAAGCTTCAGCTGTCAAACCAGTTGCTTGTATGGGAGTGCACAGGCAGTGCTCTGACGAATACTTTACTTCAGTATAGTCGCATGATTTCTTGTATTTAAACTAAATGTTGATCTCGTGACCTTATTATTATACTTACTTATTTGTGGTCTACTTTTTCAGCTCCATATATAAGACTGTTATTAGGGGTTCCGCAAAATTCTTTAGAGTTTAAAAGGGTTCTCTGGCCAAATAAAATTGAGAAACACTGTACTGGGGGATTGGCTCTTTGTGGATAGGTGGGAATGCTTTTTTCACAAAAGATTTCTAACATTCTCTTTTTCAGTCTACTGTGGAATGAAAAAATTACAAACCTCAACCTTTTCCACAAAACAACATTCTTCTCTTCCAGCACTAAATGAACTCGATTGCCAAGTTTACTCCCCCTCCCATAAATACACACTTGTAAGTGTTTCATCCTCCATCAGTTTGCCTCTCTAATACAGTACCAGAGGAAAGGGAGTACCTCACAACAATATGTGATGCTATTCCTATTGTAGCAGTAATTTTACTGATTACTGTTATCTAGCATTTAGATAGTCATAGAAGGGGGACCCTAGAATGTTAATCTGTACTGACAGGAAGTTTCAAGCTCTTGTCATACAGAGCCCATTAAGACATTTATAATCAGTTAATTGTGAGTACAGGGATAACTTCAAAGTATAACCTCAGATGTTAAAAGCCTGTGGCTAATCTAATCTTGAACAGGAATCCATCCAGTCCACACTACTGCTAGACCATTTCTGTTCTATTGGCTCCAATGAGATTATAACATTTCAGACAGATATTTCTATTCCAAACAGATTTTAGATATATTTGTATAGTCAGTTAATTGGTGAGTATACTGGGTTTGTATACACAAATGGAGATTAGAGACCAGTTGTGGTACTACTTTGTTAAATTAAAACCTTCTAAATTAAAGATGCTAAACAAAGTTATTTCATTTGACGCTCATTTAGGAACTTTTAAAACAAGAAATTTTCCACTTCCCAAAATGCTCTTTCATCCAAGCAAGCAGGTGTGCTATGTCAGTGAGATAGAGACAGTGGATATTCAGCTCAATATGGCTTTATGAGACTCTTCTGTCTCTTTTTAAATGATTGCATATTTATCTGATTGTTTCCTCAGGGTCAGCTGCACTCAGGTTGGTTGCAACTGGCAAGTGCGAATAGCCCAGAGACTAATCATCAATCGCAGAACAACCACCAACTGGCAATAAAGCTTTCACATTGTGTTTGTGCCTGTCTCACAATGGTGAGACAATGCAGAATAGGCAGAGGTTAAAAGTCCCAGGAAATATATATTGAGGCCTTAAGCTCATTTCCACTAAGGCCCTTTTAAACTATGCTTGCAGTGTGATGAGACCTTAAAGTGGGTGCCAATGTAGGGATACGAGTTATATATATACCTCTTTCTCAGAGGTCAGTTTTTCTGACAGTGTTTCAGTCAGACATTGCCACAGACAACAGTCAGATGCCCACTTCAGATGAGCAGACAGTTTAGAACTGCTGTTTTACAGACACAGAGAGATAGAATAAAATAAAAGGAATACGCACATGGCTACAAAGACTTCAGAAAAGCTCTACTCTTCTGGCACTCGAGTTAAACACTACAAAACATTGCACAATTATCTTAATCATGTTTGGAAAAGAAACAGCAGGCTGTTCAGAGAAGGCTTCTCCAGAAGAAAGGTACCCATGTAGCTCCATGAGTGAGTTGCACCCTCATCCTCTTTCATGTGCAAATGCAATGTCACGTGATTACATTAGTTTTATACATACTGGTGGAAAATATAGTCTGCCTTGTGTGACTGAACCCATTTGTCTGATCTTTTTTGTTAACTCTTGAAACTTGTTTTTGTGTAAGAGATTAGCACTGACATACATGTGGCCCTGTGAAAAGGCCACTATTAGGGCCACTTCCAAGTGAAACCTTAGCAAGTACAGTTCACATATTACACACTGATACAAGAAGTATTCTCATTTGTTTAAAACAAGACCAATCTGATCATTTGTTTTTTAAGACTAGAACAGGTCATGAATTCTTCATTTTTTAAAATCAGAAAATATTGTTTTGTGAAAAACCAAAACTTTTGCAGAGGTGGAAGTTTTCTCAGTTCCAAAATGAATGTTCTGGCAAACACTGGCAGGTATTCACTTGGCATGCTGAGATGAAGGTTTGAGTCCCCCTGCCTTGCTTGGTTCAGCACAGGGATTTGAACCTAGATCCCAGGTGAATTCCCTAAACATTGGTCTACTGGCTATACTAGAGTTGGGGGGTCTGTTCCTGTGTTTTTCACCAAAATTCCAAAGGTTCATTTAATGAAGATCTGTAATGAAACCAGGTGCTAAAACCTTGAAACTTTTCATAAAATTGAATACTTGCTTTCCAGCCAGTCCTTGTTACAATATGCATTAAGCTTCTGAAGGTCTTAGGATCACAAAACTTGCAACCTAGAATGAGAAAAGGAAAATATGTTACCTCTCCAACAAAGCCTCCTAAAAATGAAGAAAAGTTTGCTGAAAAGTTGAGGTTCTAGCTCAGTTCTTCCTCTTATCATATAAGCCATTCCACTGATATTTTAAGATGTGTAGTAGGAAAAAAAGACTACTCTGAAATTGGAAAAATATGTTCCAGGGAAAGGCATTCTGGCTGATGAGTTAGTGTATACTGTGAATCCAAGAACAGGACTGAAATTGGATCTAAATCATAATAAAGGTTTATAAGCAAGTTAATTCTTATGACAGTTGAGTGGACTTTACAAAACATTGGAAAAACAACAAGTTTCCCATGCAAAGCAGTGCTGCTTCTCACGTCTTCTGCAAGCAAGAGATGGGGGAAAGAGAGGACTGTGGCAAAACTAATGGTGTTTAGGATTCAAAAGCAACAACTAATTTCTCATTTATGGCTTGTCAGTGTGTGCCAGGTATGAAAAGTAAGCCTAGGTTTCTTCAACTATTTAACAGCCAGAAAGGCTGAAAACCTCACTTTCCAGAACACAGAAGATTGTTATGGGTAGGGAGAGAATGTGCCCTTTATTTATACCTCTAAAAAAGTTTATTTGCAGTCTGCACATTGTCTAGGTCCATGCAAAGATAAAAGATAAAATGCAGTTGCAAGTTTATGGAAGTTCCTGCGTAAAGGAGTCACTATTTATACCATTTATCCTTTGCAATCTTCTACATGAATGCTAATGGGAAGAATTTTGTAAATTTTACTTGTAAGCAATAAGTCACTATAAAAGAGAATATGAAATAAAATAAAAAATAAAGAATGTGTCAAAATGCACCGTTACTCTAAGGGTACATCTACACAGCAGCATTATTTTGGAATAACTGACTGTATTCTGAAATAACAAAAAGGGCATCTACACTACAAGCCTTTATTTCAAAATAAAGGACGAGCTGGAGGACTTCTCACTCCGGGTATGTCTACACATCAAAGCTATTTCAGGATACCAGAGGTATCCCAAAATAGCTACCCCGCATTTTCACAAGCCACCCATTATTTCAAAATATTTTTCAAAATAACGGGCGCGCTATTTCGGCATCCCAGTAACCCTCATTTCATGAAGGTTAAGGAATGTCTCAAAATAGCACTCTATTTTGAAATAAACTTGAATTTAGAGTGCAATGTAGATGTAGCCTCTGACTCCTGGTAATCCTCATTTCACGAGGAGGAAGGGAAGTCGAAGGAAGAGTGTTCTTCCTTTGACTTCCTGCTGTGCAGATAGGCCAAAAGCCAAGTTAAGCTATTTTGACGCAATTGACGTAGCTGAAGTTGCGTAGCTTAATTCAACTTTAGCCCTGCTGTGTTAATGTACCCTAAGTGATTAAAGTTTTCAGGAGGGTCCATCTTTGTGTTGCACTTGTTACATATCAAATTGACTCAGTTTACAAGTAATTTTTAACTGCAAATTTGACCTGCAATCTGAGAGTCAAACTGTGTTCCTTTCCTTCTTGAACATCGCTACTAATCGTCATTTGGCTTGAGGAACCCAGCATCATCTATGCAGCCCTATTTTGAATGCTATTGCATGGGTATCATTGGAGACTATAGCCATCATTTACAGCATAATTTTGTTCATGTTTATTACTGGTGATTTGTAAGAATCCAGTTTGACTTTCACATCTCAGGATGAGTTCCTGGAGCTGCATTTTTTTATGTTAATGTCTTCTTGTAAAAAGGGCAAATTTGTTGAAGACATGAAGTTATTCAGATAAAATATAGAAAGCCTACAAAGCCTTTCTCTTAGGAAAAAAAGATCACTTTTCAAAGAAAAAAGTGCTTTTCATTCTGAGGCCTAATGGTGGCTCATTTGCCTTTATTTCAGATTACATTGCTACCTACCTCATTTTCTCTTTCTCTGCATTAACCTCCATCATAGCACCATCTGGCAATAAAGGAAAAGTGTTCACTGTTGGGAGTCCTCATCAGTTCTGAAACTTGCTCAGCTCCTCCATCCAGCACAGACTGGATTTCTTAAGCTTATGGTTTGATGGAACATTTATTGAGAGAAGTAAAACACATTCAGTCAAGCTTAGTTTCCTTTCCCAGCATCTTGTATCATGTCGAGTCATTTTATATTTGAGATGATGATTGTGCAGTACAATAAGTGTATTACAGGAGGTTCTCCATAGGAGAGGACTGTAATGAACTGGAGCTGATGGGCAATTTGCTTATTTAAATTGTTTCTCATTGGTGAGAGACGGAAAACACTTTACTCCTGTTCTCAATTTGCTATAATATCACTGAACTGTGCTAATGACGCATTTTCAATAATTTTTTGATGATGTTCAGAGACTATTTTTAAACTGCTTCATTTTTAAAATCTTCCATGACTGGCATGTCATGATGTTGAATTGTGTTTGCCTGCATAGGTGGTGATCTGACTTCGGCTGAAACCATTGCTGTTGTCCTAAGTAGGAACAGGGTTGGGTTCTTTACAAAGCTGCAGAAAGGGATATTTCTGAAACTGGATAAATGATAATTAACCCTAAGTCCATGCCTACAGTAGGAAACTATTTCAAATTTACTAAATTCGACTGAAGAACTCCCGATTTTATAAATTTGAATTAGCCTGTCCTCACTATGGGGAAGCATCAAAATTAGTCCGAGGCAGGCTCCAGTAATGTGGACATGCTACCTCAGACTTAGAGCTCCAGGAAGCACTCTGGGGAGCTGCAGGAGGCCTTCCGGAGGCCAATAAATTCAAATTAGTGGCACTGGAGCTTCCACACCAACAACATTTCGAAATTACTATTTCAGAATTAGTGTTACTCCTCATGAAAAACAGGAGTACAGAGTTTGAATTCTGAGTGTGGAGGCACCACTTATAAATTTCAACTTGAGGGGGTGTTATTTCACAATAAGGTCCTAGTGTTGACCAGGGCTGAAAAAAACACTTTCAAAATAAAAAAAATCATCAGCTTGTATGTGTATAAGTATTCTGAAGACTGACTTAAACATTCCTATGAATGGCATTTATTTTATTTGTGTAATAGTTTCTCACAATGAAAGGAGAGTTCTCCTGTTAGCTGATAGCAGTCAAAAGGTTACTCTGAAAAGGTATTATTTTAGGCAATTAAGCTAATTTAAGAAAATATTTAAATCAATCTTTTAAAAATAGCTGCTCTCATTATTGCTGCAAATGTAAAATATACATTTTGCTTGTAAAGAATCCAGATCACCTCATCCAAAAGGTATAATTATAATTTTGGTTCTATCAACTATTTCAGTGCCGCTTTGGTCCTCCCAAATACAGTTTAAATCTGGCTGTTGAAGGAGCCTCTGTTGGCTTATGAAGCAAACAATGACCCAAGTCACTTTGCAGTTCAAAAAAATCTCATGGCCATATCACACTGACTTCCCAACTAGAGTTAAAAAACGTTTTGTGAAAAAGGGAATGGAAGAACATCTCTCTTAATTATTAGCCAGACTGGCAGTATACTGCTCCCAACCCAGGTCTCAGGCCCTGGTATACACTAGGGGATAAGTTTGAATTAAGATACGCAACTTAAGTACTGCGGGTAGTTGAAGGGAGCACACTCTCCATTTGATTTCCCTTACTCCTCATAGAAGCAGGACTACCAGCATCAATGGGAGCATCCTCTCTGTTTGAATTAGCGTGTCTTCACTAGACCCTCTAATTTGAACCCCAGAAGATCAACTGTGGCTGCTTCGATCTCATCTGTAGTGTAGACATGGCCAGGCTGAGCAGGAAACACAGAGAAGTTGCTCAGCTGTTCTATCTGAGGGATCCCAAGATGACAATAAGAGTGCTCTCCCTGCTGTTCAGTAGGCCTTAAAGTTACTACTCCTCAATCAATTCAGGACTGTATGGGAAATATTTGTGCACCTGTGCACTTATCAGATTTGGTCCAAAAAACTGATTTCCATCCACTCTGTGGAAATTTTAAATTAAAAAGAAGATGTTTGAAAACAAAATACATGATATTTCAACCAAAAGCCTGCCGTATTTTGATTCTGAAATGGTGCCAGCTGTGTAACCTACTGAGGGAAGAGGACATACCATAGCAGTCTCAAAGTCACAGTGCATTATGGAAGATGAAGTTCAGTAGAGTTAAAATGAGCACCAGGCACATGAACCGTAACTCACAAGGCATTGCAGCAAAGTTTCAGAATCAAACAGTATGTCTACACTAGCGGATAAGGTCGAATTAAGATAAGAACATAAGAATGGCCGTACTGGGTCGGAACAAAGGTCCATCTAGCCCAGTAGCCTGTCTGCCAACAGTGGCCAGCACCAGGTGCCCCGGAGGGGGTGGACCGAAGACAATGATCAAGCGATTTGTCTCCTGCCATCCTTCTCCAGCCTCTGACAAACAGAGGCCAGGGACACCATTTCTATCCCCTGGCTAATAGCCTTTTATGGAGCTAACCTCCATGAAATTATCTAGCTTCTCTTTAAACACTGTTATAGTCTTAGCCTTCACAGCCTCCTCTGGCAAGGAGTTCCACAGGTTGACTACGCGCTGTGTGAAGAAGAACTTTCTTTTATTAGTTTTAAACCTGCCACCATTAACTTCAATTAGTGTCCTCTAGTTCTTCTATTATGGGAACTAATAAATAACTTTTCTTTATTCACCCTCTCCACACCACTCATGATTTTATATACCTCTGTCATATTCCCCCTTAGTCTCCTCTTTTCTAAACTGAAAAGTCCCAGTCACTTTAACCTTTCTTCGTATGGGACCCGTTCCAAACCCCTAATCATTTTAGTTGCCCTTTTCTGAACCCTTTCTAAGGCCAAAATATCTTTTTTGAGGTGAGGAGACTCACATTAATTGTGTAGCTGAAGTTGAAGTACTTTAACTTGACTTTTGGGGCTGTCCACACTGCAGGAAGTCAAAGGGAGAACACTCTCCCTTTGACTTCCCTTACTACTTGTGGAAATAGGACTACCGGCATTGACTAGAGTGCACCTCTCAGTTTGATTTAACGTGTCTTCACTAGACCTGCCAATCAAACCCTGGAAGATCAACATGGCAGCTTTGATCTTCTCTATAGTGTAGACATACCCAAAGTGTTTTGGTGTTTTTAATAATATACCAGAAGTTTAAAAAAAACCACCTTATTTTTGTGAAAAGATTCATTTATTTAGAAAAGCAATTCTCATGAAAGAACCTTCTTGATGAAAAGTCAGCTACTATTCAGTTTAGATGCTCAATTTGCAGGAATGCACTTGATGCATTTCCATTAAGAATTGTTTCATTCTTAAAACTACACCATTTCTACTAGTAGGTTATTTGGGTTTTAATAGTTGTATGTTGATTTAAAGCTTCGCATCCACAAAATTTGTATGCCAACTCTCCGTAGAGATGGTTAGTGACTTGGAGTCAAATTGTGGAATCTTCTTCCTCAGAATGATTCCGTAAGATGCAGTCCTGAGTATTGTGACCACACACAACAGAAAGGTTGAATATTCTTGCTGGAATGCTGCAGTATATCTCTGCTCTCTTTCCCAGAGTTAAGAAGTCACTGTAAGAATCAGAAGACAGACACAATATAGACTGCTCCCTCAAACACGGAGGCACAATCATCCCACCTAACTCTAGCCTGCTTGTCTGATCAGTGACTGTACTAGGCCTAGACTACACACTTTCCTACAGACCTCTGTAGTCCACATGCAGGACCAGGAAAACACCTTGAGCATTTCAAGCAATAGCTCACAATTTCAATAGTTTTCAGTGCATTGCCCTGAGGAGCCACCAAAGGAGTGAGATATTCTTAGAAAGAATTTTCTTATGTCTTTACTGACCCTGGGTCCTCTCTTACCCTAGGACTACAGTAATCCCTTGAGAGGGGGTGAAAGAAGAAAGCTGAGAAGCAGCCTGATGATGAGGGAGTCAGAAAGTCCCAAAAATATTGTATTTCCTAAGAGTAAGGCAGAGGCAACCATGGGGGCTCTGTTGCCTAATCCCCACACATAAGATGTAGAAGAAGCAGGTCTTAGCCATCAACAGGGGACTGTTGCGTGTGGATGTCTTCTATTTGTGGCTGTTACCCTGCTGATGCTAGGAGTTGTGAGAGGTAGGTGAGTGACCGCCTCACATCTTCCCAAGCTGAAAGCACCAAAGAACTCAACCTCACAAAGAAAACAGTCTATTACTATGTATTGGGGAGCAGAGTTCCAACTCTTCGTATGGAAATAGGGGTGAAGCTCATGATCCTGTACTAGCTCATTGGTCTTGGCCTAAGGATGGGCTTGCCCCTCGAGATATTACTAACAGGATGTGATTTGGGAGACTGACCGAACTGCAGGCTTGCAACTAGTCATATCTACCATAGCCAGATTGTTAAAATGTCTCTTTTTGCTTCCAATTTTAAAATTGCTATAAGACTACCACTCAATGCAGGTTCTAAATAGTTTGCACTGTGGCTGCTCTTCTGTACTGAGGCAAGCGTGGGGTTATCAAAGCAGGCTGAAGTGGCAATTCATTTTACAGAGCTCAAGTTCTCTGGTGACCTTCCTCTGTTATTTTTTGCCAAACCCTTTTTCCATAGGAATGCTGCTGCAATGTTCAAAAGAGATCAGTCTTGAATTCTCTGCTGAATAGCTATGCAATTAAGAGTTTTAAATTGTTCCTTTTTCCTCCCAGCTTTGACTCATACTAGATTTTTTTCTTTGTTTGCAAGACAATTGGTTCCAGCAAGGTATCATCCTGTTGCTGGTTGTGACTTGATGTAAGTACAGTTTACAGGGAATTTAAACCTAAATGTCTGCCCAGAGATTTGAATGAAGTGATAGTCTAACATTCCATACAGTGTGTTATATGTTCCCTGTAAGTATGTACAGTATGTACACAAGGCGGGATTGGCTTTAGGTAGAACTTGAACTGTATGTGCCAAAGCGCTGCACAGCTGCATTTTCTCAGCTTCACACAGAGTTTATTTTTCCAGATTGTATTCCCTAGAATTAACTCTTTCCTAAATTATAACTACCCCCTTCTCGTACTCCTAGATTTACATACACTTGCTCCAGGTGCCTCTTCTTGCTTATGTAATGGGCAGTGATCCAGAAAGAGCAGCTACAGCATACAAAGAGCTGTGTGGAAAGTACAGTCCCCCATTTAATTTTTGAGTGTACTTTCAAATAAATTTGTACCTGCTGGATTTCTCTTGCACTTTCTTCAGGTCATATTCTTCAACATAGCTGCGGGAATGAGTATCCATAACAACAGGCTGGCAACACAACAGACCTCTTCAAAGTCCAATGACAGGGACAAGTGTAGCAGTAAGAACATAGGGGAAACTCAAACACCTCCAATTTATTCGGCAAGGTGCAGACTTACGAACCAGAAGTCTGGTTCTGAACACTCCAAATTTGGAAGGGGAAAATGGAAGAAACAGTCTCAAAATAAAACTCCAAATTTCACAACTCAGGGCTAGCTTTAGTTACTTTCTATAAGAGGTAAAGAAAATATGAGAGAACTTTGCAATTGAATTAAAAATATCACTATTTGTGGGGACACTGATACTTGAAAGACAGCAGTACAGTGAATTCTAAAGTCATAATACTCATATCAGGCCTGCAGCAAAAATAAGACTGTAGAATTTTCTTAGTTTTATTGGTATTTTAAGTGAAGCTGCAACTTTAAATGTTAATAGTTAAACACAAAAACATCAGGAAATGCAGAATCTCCACATTGCAGAATCTTCACAACTGTAGTAAGAGGATCAAGGGGAAAACACCAACAGTCCCACAGTTGTTAGAAAACATTATCTGGAGGAGCAGGAAGGAGGCCCATCTATAGCTGGCCAACTTCTATTGAGGTAAAAAAAACCTTAAAAAAAAAAACACTGGTCTTGTAGCACCTTAGGGTATGTCTACACAGCAAAGTTATTTTGAAATAACAGACGTTATTTAGAAATAACTTTACTAGAGTCTGCACAGCCAAACCGCTATTTCGAAATTAATTTGAAATAGTGGAGACCTTATTTTGAATTTGGTAAACCTCATTCCATGAGGAATAATGCCATATTTGAAATAGCTATTTCGAAATAAGTGCTGTGTAGACACTTAATTCGAAATAGGGGGCCTCCAGCCTTCCCAGGGTGCCCTGGGGCCACTCCAGCTTCAACCAAGAACACTCCTCTCCCTTCCCTCTCCCCAGAGCCTTTAAAGGTGTTGACTCTGGACACAGTGCCTGTGCCAGCTCCAAGCCTGCCAGCCCAGAGCCAGTAGTCACTGCCCCTGACCCAGTGGCCCCAAAACATAAGCCAGCAAGCCACTGGCAGCCAGCCCTCCACCGCTCCCCCAGGAGCAGTCTGCCAGCTCCCAGGAGCCTGCCAGGCCCTGGAGAAGGCGGGCGCCTTCCTGGTCCAGGGTGGAGATCATGGACCTTATTCAGGTTTGGGGGGGATGCCCCCAATGTCCATGATCTCCACACTAGATGGAGGAACGCAGCCGTCTATGGCAGGATAGCTGCCAGCCTGGCCACCAAAGGCCACATGCGAACCCAGGAGCAGGTTTGCATGAAAATCAAGTTGGTCTGGCGAGATCCCCATCCTGAGCCCTGAGCTCCCCCTCCCCCTTGTTCCCCTTGCTTCCCCCTTCCAGCTCCCTCCTCCCAGGTTTCCCCCTCCCCTTTCCCACTCTCTCTTCTCCCCTCCCCTCTCCCGCCTCCTTTCCCCAGTCTCACCAGAGTTTCATTCCCCCTCCCATTTTGTTAAATAAAGAGAGTTTGTGTATTTTATTTGACATCAGGAAAGGGGTTAGGGAGGGGTAACTGGAAGGACGTGAGGGAGGAATGAGGCACAAGCCCCTAGTGGGGCAGACCAGGGAGACTTTTAGTGCTCCTCAGGGTGGAAGCTCTCCTGCAGGGCCTCCTGGATGCTGACAGCCCCCCGATGGACCTCCCAGATGGCAGCCTGCAGAAAGTGCAACCAGGCTCGCAGCAACGCATCCATGAGAAGCACCAGAGTGCCCAGGGGCAGCTCTGGCTCCATGTTGCAGAGTGCTGTGGTGTCCCAAGTGAGGGCAACCAGAGCACACAGAGACAAAATGCTTTGCTGTCCCTCATCGAGGTAGGCAAGCAAGCAGGGAAACCTGAGAACCGGCTGTCCAGCAGGGGTCCCTTTAAGCACAAGCCTCAGATAGCCTCAGGCAGCAGCCCCACACAGTAAGTCCTGACCTGATGCCCTGCTGGACCTGGTTCCGGCCGGCCTTAAATGTGATTCAGCGTTCACTCAGTGTGGACGCACTATATCAAAATAGCAAAATGCTATTTTGAAATGCATTTTGTGTGTAGACGCGTTATTTCGAAATAACTTATTTCGAATTAACTATTTTGAAAGAAGATATTTCGAAATAACGCTGTAGTGTAGACATACCCTTAGAGAATAACAAAAATATATAAATAGTATAATGAGTTTTCATAGTCACAACCCGCTTCTTCAGATGACAAATATGGAGCAAGGGGCCCAGAGTTTGAAATATAAAGCAGAAAAAGAGGGGAAAGGAAGAGGGGGAAAAAGGAGGAAAAGCTATCAATTAAAGTGTCTGTGCTAAATGAGGCTAATAGAGTGGGCTGTAAATGCCTGATACTTAGCTTTTGATGTCATTTTGTGCGACATAGTATCAAATTTGCATATGAAGGCTAGTTCTGCAGTTTCTCTCTCTAGTTGATTCCTGAAATTGTTTTGCAAGAGAATAGCCACCTTTAAATCCTTTAATGAGTGCCTGGACAGGTTAAAATGTTCTCCAACAGGTTTCTGTGTGTTACCATTTTGAATATCTCATTTGTGTCCATTAATCCTTTGTCATAGAAACTGTCCAGTTTGGCCAATATACGCGGCAGAAGGGCATTGCTGGCACTTGATGGCATATAGCACATTGGTGGATGTGCAGTTGTATGAGCCTCTGATGAGGTGGTTTATGTGGTCAGGTCCTGTGATGATGTCGCTTGTGTAGATGGATGGACAGAGTTGGCACCAGAGTTGATTGCAGGGGTGGTTTCCTGGGTGAGTATGATGGAGGTGTGCTACATGGTTGCTGAAAATAATTTGTTTGAGGTTAGGGGGTTGTTTGAGGTTTGAGGTTGTTGAGGTCTGTAGGTGTGGATTGGCCTGTCCCCCAAGGCCTGTGAGAGCAAGGCATCATTTTCCAGGATAGGTTGTAGATTGTAAATGATGCACTTGAGGGGTTTAAGTTGGGGTCTGTAGGTGATGACTAGTGGTGTTCTGTTATTTTGTTTATTGGGCCTGTCTTGAAGAAGCTGAAACTCGTCTGGCTCTGTCAATGTTTTTTCACTTCCCCTGTTGGTTATTTAAGTTTTAAGAATGCCTAATAGAGATCCTGTAGGTGTTTGTCACTGCCTGTGGGATTGGAGCAAATTCAGTTGTATCATAGGGCCTGGCTGTAAACAATGGATCAGGTAATGTGTCCAGGATGTTATCGGGTAATGTTGTGCCCACAAAAGCTCGTGATACTATTTATATATTTTTGTTAGTCACTAAGGTGCTACAGGACCACTGTTTTTTAAGTTTTTTTAGTTACAGACTAATGCAGCCACCCTCTGAGGCTTCTATTCAGGTGTTTGTCTAGTTGGAGCCTTTGCCATCACACATGGTGGGGGGAGTTCATTTGTATCAGAAACTAAAATTTTGGTTTTTAAGCCAAGTAGGCAGGTGTCTTGATGAAAACCAGAAGAGTGTCAAAGAAAGCTATCAACCAAAACAAACTGTCAAAAACTTCTAAAGAAAAAAATATTTTTCTGTCTACAATAAAGCCATCAGCCATTCCAGCTGTCCAGCAAGTAAGTGGGAGCCAGCAAGCAGCAGGGGTAGGAAAAGCCTGTTCACTGCAGCAAATCTGAAGAGCAATGGTAAATGCAAGGTGGCAAGGAAGAGGTCCTTGCTTCTGCTTCTGCTGCTGCTGCTGCAATGTTGCAAACTGGGGAAATGGCTTGCCAGTGGACTGCCACTCTAGCAAAGGAGAATGCACCTGGGCAGAGCTGGAAAGTGGGATAGGAACTGTTTGCATAGAGCTTTGGAGAGGGTTAGGGAGGTGCTAAACCATGTTGATGAATCCTATTAAGTATCTCATTTTAGCCAGTTGTGTAGTCAAGGGTAAAGGCAGATAGAGTTTACCCATTTCTCATTTGGGGAACATGGAATTTAGTTTAGGTTAGTTTATCCATTTAAAAACACACACACACACACACACAGCTACACTGGCTTTACCCTGCTTCTACAAAAATTGTTATCATTTTGGTTTAAATTATGAGTCTCTGTGAGCCCACTACTCAAAAATGATTGGAAAATGTTATTCTAATTAAAAAAAGAAATCTAAAAAATTGCCTTTAAACAAGAGAAAGTATGAACTAGGTCAACCCAAAATGTGAGTATCTTAGAAAGTTACGAGCATGTCCAGAAGGAAAGGGAAGAAATGAAATAGCTTTTGCAAGATTAAAATACTGGAGTCCTACCAAGAGCCTATTTAGGTAATATTGATTTGATGCTGCTCATGCAACTAAAGCGGAAAATTCATTGCAACAGTGCAGAAATTTCCCATCTGGAATGCCCCTGAAAGAGCTGTGAAAGTAACATTACAGAGTGCCATTTGGAGAACATTAGAAACCCTGTTCAATGGCTTCTCTCTGCTCTGGACAGCTAGTAACAACCATTGTTATGGGCAAACATGCAATCCCTGTTGTGTTTGTTTACAAAGATACTGAGCTGCTGGCACTCATAGTACTACTTAAGTAGGCATCTCTCATAATCAAGATGCCCCAAAGTGCTTTACAGACAAGGGGAAGGAACAGGCTCCCTGCTGGTTCTGTCTGGGCAGTACTGTTGCTTACATTCCCTCCTGAAACCTTCCCCACCTCACAGATATACCACTGCAGGTAAGCAGGCTTGGATTTCAATGTAGGAAGACTAAAATGATCATATTAAGAACTTGTCTTTTGGAAGAACTTGTGCACACCACAGAATAAGGATCAGTTTCAGGGAAGAGTGCAAGTTTTTATCTCCAAATCAATCCCAGCTCCTCAGCTTTTTTACAAAATGACTGTATCTCCCTCGCGCACATACACCAACACACTGAAATCACAATGTTGTTTTCATAAAGAAAAGAAAAGAATTTTCCTACCCCCTCTCTCAAAAAGACTGAGGTGGAGGGGTTCCATGTAGTGCAGAGTAGCACTATAGAAGTATTTTCACGGGTCATTTTTCTGGCATGTGGAGTAAATTTTCAAGAGGAATTTCTTAGTAAGCCTACTCAAAACAAATTGCTTCTTTCATATTCAAAGCAGACAGATAAATCTCATTTCCACATGAAGCAAAACTTATTTTTTTCCTTCACATAATGAGTCTTCCAAGACAGATAATACCTCATGCGAATGTGGTCACCTCAGCCACAATGATACATTGTGACCACACCCTACAGTTTTCCACTATTCATAAATAACCCCCAGTTGCTTTGGTATATTATGGAATAATGTAGTGCTGAGATTTGCACTAAACGCAGAATTGAAATCCCTCTCTCATATTTTAATAGTCAAATTTATTCTCCAAATTTGGTATAAAACCTCTTATGAGGGCAGAGAAATCTCTTACAAGTTCAGCAGAATTTTAGAGATTTAAGTGTCTGCAAGGGAAATATTTTAAGTGCTCTTTTTTGACGTTTTGCCCTGATTGGCTTAATTATCTTTGGGTTCTCAAGCTAAACCACCGCTTTCCCCACAGACTCCCAACTTCCTACATATGCACTATGATAACGTCTTAGACATAGACCACTTCAGGAATTTTAAAATTAAATAGCTATTTGTGTCACTTGGCATAAAAAGGTGTAGGCAAAACTGTCAAGTTCTGCCAGGTATCCCCTTTTTATGTTGCAGCCTGCATCTAGCCTGTTTTACAACCCACACTTCTGAAACAGACTTCCCCTGTTGGTAGGGAGGAAAGGAGACCAGCTGGACAGCCACAAAGATCTTGTCAGTAGCCCATATGCCTCTTTGCTCCACAGTCCTGGGGTTTCAATTCTTTTACGATGCTGGCTATGGTAAGCAAGTTCAGAGTGAGACACAGACAGACAATTTATTGCCCTACAGTTTTTTCTCCCCAGTTTCAAGTTATCTCACCCAGGGGTTCTGACCAGCAATTGCAACTACTGCCACTAAATCTCTTACAAACCTCCAAATGTTCATTGGCTGAGTTCTTTTTGCTCGGTGAACCACAGGAGGTTCAGATCCAGATTTTCATCAGCGTTCTGGAGATGTCAGTGAGGTTTCTCAGAACTGTCTGGTTGCACTGCGCCACACTGGGTGTGTGCATTGTAGGTAACTGGATGTTTCAAGAAAGTTTATATGAAGGGGTGAGTAGTGTTTTATGTTGCCAGGTTGGGAAGGAAAATGGACTGAGGTTCTGGGGTCAGAATATTCTTTACGCATCCTTCTTTGAAATAACTGTGTTGACAGAAAATATGTTAAAGCAAACTTAAAACAATGACTTTTTACCCCCATGGACAATTTTATTAGTGCAATTAAAACAACTGAAAGCAAACAGATGCTGACATACAAGAGTGATGCACCGTCAGTTCCCATTTCTGTCTGGGTTACATAAGGTGTTAGGAGGTGATACCATTATTAAAACTGGTCAAACATTTCTATTTTGCCAAAAGAAAAATTACCAGCTAAAAAACTTCAATGCAGAAATCAGTGGCCTCCCAAGAAAATTTAGTTTGTTGACTTCCATGATGCAGTACAGCTGTTCAGCAACAGGGAGACCACATTGCATTTTGGGAGATGTACTCTGGCCAACAAACACAGCCCACAGAAAACAGGGGTATGGGAAAGTTGACCTGCAACTCTTATGGGGAAACCAAAGTGCAGTTTCACATCAGACCAATCCAACATGAAATATTTAAATTCAGTTCCACAAACCAACACATTTTCATTGAGGAATGTCAAAATGATTTGTTTTAATAACAAATGTCCACCCTGAGAATTTTCAGCTGAAAATGTTGGGGGTTTTGATGAAGAGTCAAAATGTCTCATGGAGGATAATGTATGGCTTTCATTATTACTGCTATGATGCTGCTACAGACTAAACTGTTCCAAAACGGCTGTGTGTGGTTCCTGGATGATCTTGTTTTATTACCTTCTAAACTCCAAGCATGGTGATACCAGGTAAAAGGAATTAATTAAAATTAATGGGTGAAGTAACATATGCAATTAAGTTGAATCTTAAGCATGAAATGAAGCCATTCATCCCATAACTATCAGACAGTTTACCATTCCAGTCGGTCTTAATATGCTAACTCACATTGTCAAATAACTTATGGAACAACAGTCCATTTGCAAGGCACAGGATGGGTCTGACCCTAATTATACTGAAGTACTTGCACAATATCTATTGGGTACACTAGTTTTGTCATGCATTACATGCACATTAAGCATCTGAACTCTAGGATACATTTTTTTTAAGTTTTGATGCCAGATTCTGCAAATTCCTGCTCAAGTAAGCAATCCCGACTCATAAAAGCAGCCCCCTTAAACTATTTTATTAATAGGTATCCATGAGTGGAGATGATATCTGGAGCTTGTGTTTATCTGTATTCCAACTGCAATCATGGAAGAATTCTATGCATATTACATTACATTGAGGAGGCATTGCATCCTCAAACTAATGACTTTCAAGTTTTAGAGTTGCAAATTTTTATTCCATCCTTTATCAAGAACGTTTGTGGTAGGGTACAATACTCTCCTTTCAATTTTCCCTTTATTGGAGTCTCTGAAGAAATTCAGGGTCTTGTAAAAGGTTATAATAGTAGGAACTTACTCATCCAGCATCAGGTCCATCCATTGCTTCAATGTCCACATCTCCAAATGCCATCACCCACGTTGATGGTCTGCTATGGTACTGCAATGCAGGAAACTTCAGTAGCTCAGAGGTAACTTAGTTGGAGTTCACCCAATCCAGAGTGTCAAAATAAAGTCTAATTGCAATGCATACAAGTCACCTTCTCAGCAAACTCTTCCAGAGTACAACCCTTCCTTTGTGAATCTACCTTTATCCCTTCCAGTGAGTGGGCTCTGCCACCCATCCTCCTGGTCTCTGGTCAAACTACGGGCAATTCTTCTCTTAGCCAGGATAGATGACTGCACTGCCTTCCAAAGTAGCAGTCTATGGGGACCCACACACCTCTCAAGCACAGGTCTCCACTATAATTGGGGGGTCAGTCCTTAGGCACCCACTTTGCCCTGTCCTCTATTCCCGAGGGTCTCTTCCTAACTATATTCCAATTCTCTTGCTAAACAATGTACTCCACTTCCCCTGCTCTTCCCTTGATTGACAACAGACTGCACTTATAAACTGGGACTGCTCACATGACAACCACATGCCTGTCTCTTCTTCCCTTCACTTGGGGAATGGGCTAAACCTGGCACAGTGGAAACTAAGTCCAGATTCCTTTCAAGAGCCAGCTTCCCTTGTGACAATACTGATCAGATATCTCAAGAAACTAGGGATGTTAAAGGTGAAATGATTAACCAGAGGGGCCCCCCCACACACACACACAGCAACCTAGCCAGTAGGACCCCAGCCACAGCAGGCAGTGGGCCAGAGCAGCCCCCTTCACTCGTGGCTCAGCAGGGCCGGTCCAGGCCGGAGCTGCTGCTGCCAGCCAGTGGTTAACCGATTAAACAAATCGTTTAGCTGGTTAACTATTCTGGGTGGCTTTTACATCCCTACTAGAGATCCTTCAGTTTATTAACCAAACCAGCATAATACAGAACTTGGACATTTGCTCATCCAACCATTGGTATGGAGGCAGCATGAACACTAGGATCAAGGGAGTAATTTATTCATCAACTTTACTTAACTTTTGGCCTTTCTACTCAACTACTAAGTTGAGATGGTTGTTTTAAGCCCTGATCCAGAAAAACACTTTAGCATGTGCCTAAATATAAGCATAGGAGTAGATTTATTGAAATAATGAACTTAAAGTTAAGTACATCTTTAAGTGCTCTATCTGAGTAAGATAGATAGCCATTTATTAACAAATGAATTGAGACCACCGAACTAATTTCACATAGAGCACAAGGCAGCTAGAAGTGATCTGGATTTGAACCAATGACCTATGGGCAAAAGGGTCAGTAAGCTAATAGCAATTCCCTTGCTAGTGTTGTTCCAGATGATTGATCTGAAGTATGAGAAAGTAAATTATACCATCAGTCAGATCCTGCAACCCCCTGACAAACATGTGATAGCAGTTGCACTATTAACTCGAATGTCTCATGCTAAGAATCAATTATATGAGTAGTAATAGTTTTTAAGATCAAACTTTGGGGCTTTTTATTATTATTATTTCCCACCAGAAAATGTAACTTTACATAATATAATGTCACATTAAACTTAATATTTTAATTACATGATTGCTCACTATATCTCAAAACACATTAGTAACTGGACTGTACTTTCTAGAGTAGTATTTTGCATTGAGTGAATTTCATTTGACAAATTAATGAGAAATGCAACACTGCCATCTATTGTCATGAAAATATGATGGACACTTCCTTTTACCAAATGACTTCAGCTCTGCACAAGAATAATCCAGTTTGATGCAAACTTGAGGACCATAAACTAGAATCAGAATTCAAATTAAATTATTTGGCTACCAAAGAATGTCTACTTTTCTCCAAAAGCACTGGAAATAACATGGAATATGAGCGGAAGCTAGACAACAGATGTTTCACCATAGATTAATCTTCTTAATTATAGCACTTATTCCATTGCGGTTTTTTAATCAATAAGTGACTGGGCTGACAATGTGAAATTCAGTCTGAACAAACCACTTTAGATAACTTGATTCTAGTTCAAAGCCACATTTTGGGGGGGTTAAAAATACTCTTTTCAGGCCTGACCAGAAGTCCATTAAAGTAAATGGCAGTCTTCAGTGTGCTTTGGATCAATCCTTTTAACTTACTTCTACCACTCACTTTGCCAGTGATTAATGTGCCTTTTGCAAGTACTTCCAGGGTATGATCTTGACTAGAAATAGTAGTGCAAAACAGCTCAAGTAAACCCATAAGTGCAAGAAATGTTGGCACAAAAGTGCAAGAAATGTTGGCACAAAGTTTATTCTCAACATTTGCACCCAGTTTTTTATACCCATACTGAACACCCAAATATTTTGAAGCTCCCTGTCTCTCTCAGTAAAACTCCTCACAATATGAAATATGCCTTAATTTTCAAAAGAAGAATAAGCACAAATGACCAGGACAGTTCAGTCTGAATATTTGAAAATTGCATTTCAGTGCACATTCAATAAGTCATTTTTGAGGTAGGCCTGCATTACTGTGCTGCTGCCACAGTACAATAAAGATTAAATGTAATGAAAGGGTATTGTATTGGCTTCCAGCTGGCTTTCTTCTTGTAGTTTGATAAATACATTTATCAGTCCCCCTTTTAGGGATGAGTAATAGATTTCACAGGAACCACAAAACATAAGGAATCTTTGTAATAATTCCTCTGCCGTTCCAATGCTTGTGTGAAACTGAGAAAGCTTGGGAAGTGTTCTACTGCCATCTTGTGCCTAAAAGAGGAAGCCAGCCAGCCTATGATTGCTCCACAAGAAACACTCTAACCCCCTTAACTAATTCCACAAAGCAAAAGCCTGCTGTCAGGGAGCTCTGTGGGCACTTATCCAGGACTGTCTTTGGATTTCTAAGCTCAAGCAAGGTGGCAGAAATCAGTTAAATCCACAGCCTGCAATACAGTTCTCACAAGAGAGGGCCAGGATCTGTTCTCAGTCAGTGATGTGTTCACTGAGCAAAATATAAACCTAATATTATTAACTGCTTTTTTTAGTTGTTGATTCAAGGTGCTGTCAACCACAAAATGGGCTCCCTAGGGCTAAATTATGGCTGATTCTGTTCAGGTGTATGTATCTGTGAGTTGCAGGGGATGGGACAACAGGCAGAAGCTAGCCACCATCAGGATCACAGATGTACCTGCCTTCCCATAGAAGCATGTAGGGGACAGAGCAGGAGAGGCGCAAGGAGGTGCCCATTTCTGCACTAGCCAACATGCAAGGTAGTGTCAAGTGGGGGGCATGTGCTGCTCCCTTTCAAACACTGCTTTTGAGCTGTTGGAGGAATTCTAGTTTATCATAGAATCATAGAACCATAGAGCTGGAAAAGACCTCATAGGGTCATCGAGTCCAGCCCCCTGCTCTAGGCAGAACCAATCCCAACTAAATCAACCCCGCCAGGGCTTTGTCAAGCTGAGACTTAAACACCTCTAGGGATGGAGACTCCACTACATCCCTAGGTAACCCATTCCAGTGCTTCACTACCCTCCTAGTGAAATAGTTTTTCCTAATATCCAACCTGGATCTCTCCCACCACAACTTGAGACCATTGCTCCTTGTTCTGTCATCTGTCACTACTGTGAACAGCCTTTCTCCATCCTCTTTGGAACCTCCCTTCAGGAAGTTTAGTCATCCAGAAAGCCTTCAGAGGCTTCTGCTGCACTACCACCCTCCCATAGAGGCTTGTGGCTTGAAGGCATGATCTGGCCTTTATTCCCTAACCTGAATTTGAAGAAATACCCTCTTAGTTGGAACTGACTTTACTTGAAGCACATACTTAATTGTTTGTCTTCTCAGTGGGGCAATGCACTAAAGCTCATTGATGTGCTGAGCTTTAAATTGGACCTTGTAGAAACTTCGTGTGCATACTAAAGCTTTCCTAGTGAGCTTTAAAGTGTTGCTGTCTCACACACCATTACATTACACTAAGGTCTCCTTTAGTGCACAACAACAGGGTCTACACACTTTGATTGATGGGCTACAAATGGTGGCTGTTTTAATTGGATGAGAGCTTTGAAATGTTAGAATATGTCCAGGTGGGGACAGCTGAATGGGCAGGATGCAGGTAAGCTGATCCAAACATGCAGGAGAAATCATTTTATTAGCTGGCTCCACAGTCTTTCATGGGAATATAACCAGTTTATGCATAATTTTTACAACCCTGGAAATAACTCATACCAATGCCTTTTGCTATGATTGCCTATGCATTTCTATTGAAAGGATTAATTTCAGTTCTTTCTAACATTCTCAAGGTTACACATTTTGGCTGAAATCTGCAATGTGTGTGCACTTTAAAAGACACACCCTTGTAGTGTGTGGTAGATTCACCCCCTTGACTAATGTGGAAGAGACCATCTCTTTGTTGTATGCTTGAAGTACTTGAAAGAAAAGTTGTAATCACTTTAGATATTACAACTATATTCAGGATCCAAACATAATGGAAGCCTGGTCCATGAGTAGGACTCCTAGGAGCTATCACAATGCAAATAAGAACAAATAATTTACACCTTTGGAACTGTGCCTTTGGCCATAATTTTCAGCAGACCAATATGAACTTCTATCACTTTCCTTGAGGTACTCAGCTGTTCTAATGAAACTTTCAAGGGGAAAAAATTCCCTGCCTCAGACCAAACATCCCTGTTTTCAGCCAAAAAAATTAATCTGGTTTATAAACCTTTAGATAGTTTCATGAAGAAATGACTTTGGTGTGAGATTGAAGATGTCAATTAATCTGGGTGAGCGACTGGTCTCTTGGGACTGTGTATAACCTGAAAGGTTTGTGTGTGTGTGTGTGTGTAAATAACCATTTATCATGTTGCCCAGCTTGGCTGGGTGGAAACATAAACTGGAGTGGAAGGGGACTGTTTGTGACTCCATTTTAAAATGATTGTGGTACTTTAGAAGTTCACATGTGGTAGTGGGTGGGAGGAGTCTAATTATAGAGCTAGGGTGGGGGACCTTTTAGGGTCAGGGGCTGCTGACCCACAGTCATGGGCCCGCACACAAGCGAGAAGCAAAAAAACAAAAAACAAAAACCCCAAATCCTTACTGACGTGGCCCGTGGATGAGACCTTGAGCCTTGGGGGGGGCAAGGGAGCCTCAATCCAGGTGAGCCAAGGGCCATATCCAATCCCTGGGCCTGAGGTTCCCCATCCTTGTTAAAGAGCATGCCACCAGTTTGGGGTGTCTGCCCTGCTTTTGGGATTGATGATCGTGAGCCATACCAGACAGCATTGGACCCACATAACTCATTCATGGCTTTTCCACAGGCAAGAAGCAAGTCCATCTCATACTAATGGCCAATAAAATATTTATATTATATCAGATATTGTCTCTACAATTGTGCAAATTGTTATATATATTATTCTGATATTTTTCATACTGAGACACTTGTTGTTTGTATTTAGTAACATAGTGGCCTAAAATCAATTCTGCTTTCATTTTATATTAAAATATATATGAAATACGGTAGCAGGGTTTTATCTATGAATAACTACTTTGGGAGGCTCGGGGGAGGGAGAGTTGAATGGGACTGGTCATCTAATTTGTGTTGTAAACTCATTTACCATTACCTAATGTGGCAATGGTTGTGTTAGGAGCTTATACTATACATATGTATAATTCTCCAATCTGCTCTGCAAACGAAGAACCTGCTGCAATGTGAAAATGAGATGGTCCTTAGTGTTGCTTTGGCATCCCTTTGGGGTCAGTTGCCATCTTTGGGTTACAACATATTGGAGACTCTGCACAATTTATGAATTCTATGTAAGATCATCAATTCCCTGTATGTGTCTGTATTAGATGGTAAACGCCATTTGGAATGGGCATTTAGTTGTTCTCTCTATTGTTCTTCTAACAGGTTTAGGGAGAAAAACCTGACAATGGAAAGTCATTTAACTTACAGGCTGAACCACTGAAATATTATCACTCTATGCAATAAAATGGTTCCCAGCCAAGAAAACTGGTTTAGCCAGGGAGAGGTCACATGGCAATGAAGTCACCTACTCAGGGGAAGGTCTCTACTCACCTTTTGAAGCTGGCAATGGAGTCACCTGATAGAGGAGACTAGAAGGTTATAAAAAAGGAGCAGCTAATATATTCAAGGTCTTGGGCTGTTTTCAACAGTTGGAGCTTATGTAGATGCCTTATGAGGCACAGAAGACCCTGCCTATGTTCATGAATGCAAATGATGCCTGATAAACCACCACTGTAACATTTTTCAGGATTCGTCCACAGATTTATGATTCACATACTAAATTAACTAACCACTCTACATTTTAAAGAAGACTCTCTTTGTTCTTTCCTAGTTTCTTAACTATTCATTTTGTGTGACCTCAAATTCCTTCAAAATTTATAAAAGCAAGTGTTTCCAAGCCTTCTGCTAACATTAAGGAAGAACAAACTGTTGCGGGAAAAAGGTTACATTTACCAGTAATGTCAAATAGTCTTCCATGTGATTAATTGAAGACATAAATAGCTCTATATTTAATTTTTTTAAATCTCCCTAGGTTGCTATATATACGCGGAAATATTCTGTGAGGTTCTTTGGCCTGTATTATGAAGGATATCTGACTAGACTAACATAATAGTCCTGTCTGGCCTTGGAAGCTATGACTCTAAGGGTATGTCTACAGTAGGAAATTATTTTGAAATAACTTATTTCAGAATAATAATCCCGAAATAACTATTTCAAAATAGTGTGTCCAACCCACAGGGAAACCTCAAAATTAGTCCGAGACAGGCTCCCTTAACGTGGACATGCTACCTCGACTTAGAGCCCCAGGAAGACCTAAGAGTAATTACTTTGAATGACTCTAGGGATTAGTTATTTCGAAATAGCAGCAGTGGAGCATCTACACTACCGCTATTTTGAAATAACTGTTTCCTTGTGGAAAGCAGGAATTATCATATTGACATAACCAGTCCCTTGTTTTGAAGTAATGGTCTTGGTAATGTGGAACCTCTGCTTGTTATTTTGAAATAAGGGCTAGACCAGGGCTAAGTGTATTTACAAATCTATCTTGCAGAACGGAGTGAAATCTTCCATGTGATAATTTTATTGGGGGAATGTAATAATTTAAATAAAAATCAATTATGTAATATATCAAAAATCACACATTGAGAGGATAGTAATTTCATCACTTTCAAAATTCATGGGGCCTACATATGCCTATCACAAGACATGGTGTACCTCATTCAGAGCAGTAAAGGTCCCAATAACAACCATAGGGATGAAACCAGACAATCACTGCACTACTGAATAACTTACACAGAAAAATGATAGAAACAAAACCTCCCTGCATGAACACTTTTCACAAAGCAATCATTCCATATCTGACCATGCACACCTTATCCTTAAAGAAAATGTGCAAAACATCTTTAACAGATGAGCTTGAACGCATAAAGTCATAAATTTGCAAAACACTAGAAATCATGGTCTTAATAAAGGCACTGGATTAATGGCTTATTACAACAATCTGTTTATGCCATTCCGCCCTTCCCCCCATTCCTTTTCTCTTCTGATTATAGAGAAATTCATGGGACACTTCACCTTGGATTTCTACTAACTACTCATGTTAAACATTCTGTTCTACCTTGTATTTAGCTGAGAGCTTGTCTACACTTATGCTATAGCGATATAACTGCACCACTGTAACGCTTCAGTGTTAATTCTACCTATGTCAATGGGCGTGATTCGCCCCGCACTGTAGGTATTCCACCTCCCTGAGATACAGTGGCTAGGGGGATGCAAGAAATTTTCTCTGTACCTAGTTGTGTCAACACAGGGCCTTATGTTGAAAACAATGCCTCTCAGGAATGTGGGTTTCTCACATCTCTAGCAAACATAGTTAAACTGACCTAATTTTCTAGTATTGACTAGACATGCATACTTTCCCCAACCCTGAAGAAGAACTCGGTGAGCTCAAAAGCTAGTCTCAGTGATCAATAGAAATTGGTGCAATAAAAGATATTCCCCCATCTCTCTAATATCCTGGGCCTAACATAGTTACACCAACACTGCAAATTTCTTCACTATCCTTTTTGCACATGCTCCTTCCCTTGTTTATTTCTGGAAGCTTTGCAGTGGGCTGGCAGCATTTTGTCACTGTTCTTGTGGGCTGTGACCTTTTGACATGGAGAGATGGTTTTGTAGCTAGATTTATTCTAGGGAACCAGATAGGTAAACAAGATTACTTCCATATGGAACTGGACTAGTTCCATACCTTATGGGAATAGACAATACCACGCTGAATTTGTAGGCCAGTGAGTTTATTTGGTTCATATGGCAGATTCATTTAGTTTTCAGATACACCTCCGCCCCTTGTAATTAAGAATGTACTCTAGCTTCCGTAATGAGGAGAAAAACAGAGGCAGAGGAAGAGAGAGTAAAATTACATGTTTCCAGTTTCTTTAGGGTTTTTTTCAGTGGTTGTTTTTAATGGGGTATTTAAGGTAAAATAATAGGCAATGTCAAGATGATGGGCCATTGATGGTTAATGCTTAAACCTTTTGACCAAATTTCTAGATTCAACACAGTGCAGAGACTGCAGTAAGGGCAAAGGTAGCTTTATTCTGGACCTGGCCCCTAGTATAAGTTAAAACAGTTCCAAGATGTCTCTAACTACCTTAAGTTTTCAGATACCCCAAAGTGCAATTGTGGCAATCAAAAATAGCTGAAATATTATTGCATTCCAGCTGCATTGCCCTCTATCCTGGGAATATGCCCCACTTATCACTTATGCTTAGCCACCTGGAAGCAGAATAGAGATGACAATTATGTCTCTTGTGTTTGAATTTATCTTTCATTAAGATTCTTTCTTAAAGGTGGTTAATTTGGTGTTTCAGTGCAGCTATAGCTAAAGAGGACAAGCCTCTCACTCAATATCCAAGCTGATATAGCCAGATTATATTCAGGGCACCAAAAAGTCAGCTAAAAGTTCTTGCTTACACAGCTGACATATCAGAATATATGTTTCATTATAAATCTTTGTCTCCACAAACACTGGAAGCACAAAATGAATGAACTGGAAGGAGAATTTTCAGCAACATCTCTTTGTGGACCCATCAAGAGGTTTTTATCACTTCTACCTATCAACTTACTACAACTGTGATTCTATCACTTGGTATTACACGGGGAGTTCACTTAACTACATTCACAAATGCACAGCACAACCCTGTTCTACTGGTTTTCTTGAACAAAAAGTTTGTGTTGACCATCAATAATGTGATAAGAAGAGAATTTACTAATAAATAAAGGAAAACCAAAACTTAGTGTGGTTTTACTCAGGTGTTAGAGCAAAATACCCTCTGGTGAAGACTTTGTCTCATAGGATGAAAAGCATTTATCTCACTGAAAATGGAAAGGGTGTTTCAGGACCGTCTGATTTGGACACTAAGACAGATCAGGTATGCCACATGTGTGAGTTACAAGTACCATTTTCTTTGTCACATATTCCTATTTCAGAGGGTTTGGTATAATTAAATAAGGAATAGATTTTGCTCAAAGCCAATCAGACAGGGGCCCAGGAGGGCCACTTGGCCTAGACCTCAAGCTCAAAGGGAGCCTCATATTCAGACACGTTATTTTTTTGGCATTTGGTAAGTTTCAGCAGCTTGTTTTCATGTGCTTCCCCATTGGATCAAAATATGACACATTCTCTCAGCTTAGAGCTGCAAATTTAAGCAAATAAGATGTGATTTTGTAAAGACATAGTTTTTTGTTAACTGATACAGATTTTGACAAATTAAAGAGTTTAAAATGTTCATAAATATTTAAAAATATATCAATTCTGATGACACTAGATTAGACCATGATGAACGTGTCTTCTTAGATCAGCTGATTATATGTACAGACCACTACTAGTGGCTGGGGCTGGATCAGTGTTGTCATTTTTAATTTTTATTCTGGCTAGTGGCCTCAAAAGCTGGAAGTGACCCCGGTCTCTCTGGACCTCTGAGAGAACCTGATTCTGTCACTCTTACTTACATTAAACAACATGTTACATCAAACACTTCACCACCTATTTTAATGGAATTCGTTGTGGATAACAGAACTATTCAGTGTGAGAGTGCAAGACTCTGGTCCTAAATTAGACTAAAATATAAGATCAAGATCGACTTCCTAGGTTTGTGTATATTTCTTTCCTTGCAACTAGGAAATGTATCTCTTCTAAAATACAATCTACCAGAACCATTCAGAATCTATGACATCTCTGTTTATGTGGGGTTTCTATAAGTGAGAAATAATGTAACAGTAACAATCCTTCATCATTTTTCTAATAAAGAACTTAGTTTATTTTAAAATAATATAGAATATAACTAGAATAACTGCATAATTTGTATTTAAAAATGCTTTACAAAACAAATATAAGACAGCAGCATATGGTATAAATTAGTTTAAAAAAGTGATGACATTCATTTATACTTCTGATAAGCAAGAGGGATAGAAAAAGAGAAAATTGCATGTTTTATGGGGAGATTTGAAAAATGAGAGTGAAGGTGGGTTGAAGAGTAAGGATGAATTAACAGGCTTAAAGATAAGCACATGCTTAAGTGTTTTGCTGAATCAGTGCCCAGAGAACTACATATTTATCATGGGCCATTTGGCACCATTAAAAGGAGCTTCTTGTTTGAATGCTAGCTATAACTAAGCAATTGTGGAATTGCTTTTAAAATAAAGCAACCATGGGTGACCAGTACATGTGTTATACTTTATTCTTTTATACACTTTGTTTACTGCTAAATAATTGTAGTTTCTCAATAATCATAATCTGTTTATAGTACAGTTATATTGTATTGCATATACATCTTCATTTTTCCTTTATCCCAAGTTCCCAACCATTTATTTGTATTTGTATTTTCTTCCTTCCTTCCTTCCTTCCTTCCTTCTTTTTTTGTTTTGTTTTGTTTTGCTTTGCTTTATTTTTTGATAGTGCTCATACTCAGTAGCTGTAGTACTTTTGTGCATTCTTTTGGGGTGTGACCAAATTTTGTTTCTTACTATAGGACAAAGTTCTACAGATATTCCAGTTTATATTATATGGTTGTTGCATGTGGTCTAACTATGGACTAGGAAAACTGCAGTTTTATTTAAAGAAAAGAGAAGTCACTAATTCATTTTCATATAGAACTGAAGATTTAGCATGCTACATTTATATATAACATTAAAAGGTCAAAAGTTAACTATTAATATTAGAGCCATATTAGGGGTGAGAAAAGAATATTGGCAGGGCAAAACTGAGCATACTCTCCAAAGATGGGAGAGCCCAAATTTTGCCCCTTGCAAAACTACTCCTAGTCTTCTGATTCAAGTAGGGGAGGTTACTGTCTCTGTATTGTTGCTCCTGGTAATCTTTAACTTTTTTTGACAATGATTGTGGTAATCGTACAAACATGAGTAACTTTGGTCAAACAACAACTCTTGTCTACTCTTTAAAGGGCAGTGTAATTAAGAGAAATTAACATTGTAAGAGAAGCAAAATTCTGAACTCATTTTGACATCTTTAAATGGAAACCTCAATATAAATGTAGAGCCCTTCATGCTTGAATTAATTACAACCCCATTTATCAAAGTACTTCACAGGATTTCATGGAAATTACTGAATACATGAATCAATGTTAGCAATAAGAGCTGGCATAATTGCTACTGTACCATATTCTCCTAATAGAAAATGTCATTACTCATTACTATACTTTTTGCATGCCAAACCCCAGAAGATTATTTTATATCTTCCATGGCAGTATTATGCAGCATTATATAGGATTTCAAGAGGACATAATGAAGAGCTTGTTTGCACATTCATATGCAATGAGTTGTTCTTTGCTAAAGGACTATTAGAAGCAACTTCCAACTTTTCAACCAAGAGACAGATTTTGTGCTTGTGATTTTGAGCACGAGCCCAATCTACCCGAACCTGGCAAGGTTGCTATACTGTGGCTTATGAGTCCTAACAGATTTAACATATGCCCATAGATTTGCTAGCTTAGTTACATCCTGTTTTGATGCAGTGAGGGGATTGTTTGTAGAACTGTTGGTGGTTGGAATCTGTGAAAGCTAATGGATCTACTGATCTTTTCACTTGCATTCCAGCACTTGAAATTCTTTGGAGTACTCCTCCAAATGAGTGTATTTATATTTTTACACGTGAATAAAAAGAGAGATTAAGAAGTGGAAAGAAACAGAAACATTTTGAGGCTGAGTCACTTGCATAGTTTCAGCACAACATCCTGCAGGGTAAGTTGATCCAAGCAGGGGCTACACAGGGGGCCTTTTACTTCTTTCCTAGTAGAACTGGGGAGTGTTAGGGAGGCAGGCAGTCCACATTATACAGCTCATGGAGGTGGCATCTTTAGCTAAGCGAACCTTGATGAAGGAGAAATGTTGACTAGCTTGGGAGGGAGTCACATCTAGCGCTCTGTGAAATACTAAAACCTCATGCAGCTGGAGGAGCTTTGTATTCCAGAAAGCCCAAGATTCTGAGAATTCAGGCTCTATGGGGTGAGGTTGCACATGCTATAGAGAAGACAGCAAATGTCATTTCCCTAGTGGCCTCTCTCCTCAAAATACACACATGCAAACAACCTGCAACAAATGCTGAAAAAAAATAACAGCTTAGATATGGCAAGGCTAAGTTCTGAGTGTCCCCTCAGTTAAGTATTAAGAAAACAATGTTCAGTAAAGAGGAACAATGTTCCTTGGAGCTAGACCCTGCTTCATCCATATATTCATTCAAAAAGAACAGGAACTTCTGAAGCTATAAAGTTGCTAACCTGTGCCAGCATTCTAAAATGTGGCATTAAATCTGCCACAAGAAAAGCCATTGTACCCTAGTGGCAATAAACTTCTCACTCATTTGGAATTGGATAAACTTAAAAAAACAACAAATAGTCTGGTAGCACTTTAAAGACTAACAAAACATGTAGATGGTATGATGAGTTTTCATGGGCACAGCCCACTTCTTCAGATGACCAGAGTGTTGGATGTCCAGAACTAAAATAAATAGGAGAGAAGGGAGGGGGGAGGGGAAGAAGGAGAAAAATGGGACGGGGTAACAAGAAGAGGCAATGGGTATAAAAATATCAAGGGGGAAAGCAAGAGGAAAAACAAATAGTCTATAAGCACTTAAAGATGAATGGGTTATTGAAACAGCTAAGGTACAGCTCTCCCACTATCTCTCGATTTATGTATTTCATAGTATGCTTACACAGACCTTCAGAAGTTAGGAGGTTAATATTTATGTCATACTAGGTTTGCAGTGCAGAGGTGAGTTCATAGTTCTGGGGATTCAAGAGAACATAGAGCCACCAGAGATTTCAGCCTATGGTTTAAGGCAAAGATTAGATCTTCTTCCATACGGTTGAAGAAGACAGCAAGGCAGATCTCATAGTGGCTACAGGGAGAGGGCTACTCCATGCTACTCTTCATAAAGGACATCAAGACAGTGAGACATGTGAAGGAAAGGAATTAGAGCAAGTTCTGTTTACAGAGAAGTTAGACAAGTCAAGTCCAGTCCCCTGCCTTCAAGGCAGGATCAAGCACCATCTAGATCATCCCTGATATATGATAGATGACCTGCTCTTAAATATCTCCAACCACAGAGACTCCACAACCTCCCTAGACAGTTTATTCCAGAAAGGACTCTGACAACATTTTAGCTATGAGGGGTAAATATTTGAACTATGGAATATTTGAACTATGGATCTCTTGATCAGCAGGCAAATACTCTACCACTTAGCTACACCCCTTTGCTTAGTAAAGTAGGTCAGGTTTTAGGAAAGATCTCATCTGGTGTGACTCCTAGAACTCAAATGCAAACTAGTGGCCTGTCACCTATGAGTCAAACACAGGTTTCTTGGCATGAAATACTGCCCCTGAGCATACTTAATAAACTTTTCTTCCTTACTACTTATCAGCCTATTTTGTCACTTACTGCTGTTAAAACAATTGTTATGTTCTGCTTCACCTGCTGTTATTTAATGAGCAATCTGAACAGCCATAGTAGTCTAGAAAAATAGGCAAGAGTCACTGCAATAACTCGACTATATGCTGCAGTGTTTGGGACCATAGTTGAAGAACACTGTGGTAATCTTGATAGATATGTAACTAATTTTATTAGAAAATTATTTCTAAAATTAAAATTCTGCTACAGAAAATATGCTAGATTATCTATTTATTAAATGGCTGTCAATAATCTACAGAAAATATTTTAAAGTACAATGGTCATCAACATTCACTTGACCATTTTAGTTTGGCCTAAAATTACGTTCTCATTTTTCTCATATTCCCTGATTCTCAGAGGCACTTAAGCACATGGGTCTACATATGTGCTTAAAGTTAGGCACATGTTCAAGTACCCACAAAAGCTCATACTATATATATTTTTATTAGTCTCCATGAGCATGTCTACACTAGGAAATTATTTCAAAATAACTTATTTTAAAATAATAACTCCAGAAATAACTATTTCAAAATAGCATGTCCAAACTACAGGAAAGCCTCAAAATTAGTCTGAAGCAGGCTCCCTTAGGGTATGTCTACACAGCAGGGCAAAAGGCGAATTAAGCTACGCAATTTCAGCTACATCAATTGCAAAGCTGAAGTCGAAATAGCTTAATTTGGCTTTTGGCACTGTCTACAGAGCAGGAAGTTGAAGGAAGAACACTCTTCCTTTGACTTCCCTTACTCCTTGTAAAATGAGGGTTACAGGAGTCAGAGTAAGGGTATGTCTAGAATGCATTGCTCTTTTGGGATACCGGAAGTATCCCAAAACAGCAATGCTGCAGCTTTAAAAGCGCCCGCTATTTCCTAAAATAGCGGGTGCGCTATTCCGGCATCTCTGTAACCCTTGTTCCCTGAGGGTTAAGGGATTTGTTGGAATAGTGCCTTATTTTGAAATTCAGAATAAGCTCTTTTGACTTAGACTCGGAATAAACTACGCAATTTGCATAACACAAATTGAGTACCTTATTCCGACAGAAGGGTGCTGTCTAGACGCACCCTAAGAAGTCCTCCATCTCGACATTATTTCAAAATAATGGCTTGCTGTATAGGCGCGCATTTTGTTATTTCAAAATAACATCAGTTATTCTGAAATAACGCTGTTGTGTAGACGTACCCTTAATGTGGACACGTTACCTTGATTTAGAGCCCCAGGAAGCACTGGGAAGTAATTACTTTGAATGACTCTGGGGAGTAGTTATTCTGAAATAACACAAATGGAGCATCCAACCTATCACTATTTCGAAATAACTATTTCAAAATAAGTGTTATTCCGCCTGGAAAGCAGGAGTTATTATTTTGAAATAACCAGCCCCTTATTTTGAAATAACAGGCTTGGTAGTGTGGATGCTCCACTTGTTATTTCGAAATAAGGGGAGTTATTCCAAAATAACTCTCTAGTGTGTTCCAGGGCTAAGGTGCCACAGAACCACTCGTTGTTCATGTGCTTAGGTTAGGATACAAAATGTGCTCTTTTCACTTGGTCAGGCCTCTGCCATTAGTTTTACAACATAATAAAAAACAACACAAAGTTGCAATTATTTGAAACATGGACATAATTTTATACTTCCACATCAAGAAGAGAGGCAGGATCAACCACACAAGGGAAGCAGCCTATTCTACAATACTGAGGGTTCTCAACCACAAGTAGTTGTGGAATGTAGTGATCAAGACCAGAATTTGTGCTCCTGCTGGTTGCCTGCCATTAGTCTGTGTTTTCTCAGGTTTGTAAAAGTGGCCTGACAAACAGAAAATATGAAAGACTATTTCTCTTTTAAACTCAGTTGTCACATATACAGGTTTAGCTGTATTGCTGAATAAAGAATAGCATCGCTAGTTTGTTTTTTCCCATTATATCCCTTATTCTCTTCCTACAATAAATCTCTCTCTATATATAAAAAAGTTTTTCTCTGGGACGACAGCGTGATGTCATCACACTACTCTGTGTCCAACAGGTTCCGCCCTCGCACTACCTCCCTGCCCCTGACACTGTTCAGGGACCAGCAAAGCTGCCTGGCAACCTGGCCTGGGAGATCCACCTCCCGAAAGGCTGCGGCCAGAGATGAGTAGGCAGGATACTTGGGAGGTGGAATCTGCCCAGGCCAGGCTGCCAGGTAGCTTTGCCCATCCTTGAACAGTGTTCAGGGCAGGGAGCGATTCTATCCAGGGCCTGGGTGCCGCTCTGGATCAGCCTGCCACAGGGAATGGGGCTGTGGCAGCATTGCCAATCCTTGCAGGGGAAACCCCAGGTAGAGGCCCCGGGCGGCTGGACCTGGGGATGTTGGGGGCCTTCCTGGTGTCCAGAGGGCCTGAGGTGTAGCATGGGAACAGGCTCACAGGGGAAGCGGCGCAGGGCCTGGTTTCCAAGGGGAGGCACTGGCTGCGTGCCAGGCTGGCCCTGGCAGCTCCCTGCTCAGGGGAAGCAACCATTGCACTATGTCCCCATCTGGCAACTGGCTATAGTGAGCAACTTCATGCATGGAGTGGGCTGAGCTTTGGCTCATTGCCCGAGGAGGGGGGTCACAAAGTTGTGCTCCTTCCAGGCGGGGACTCTCAACCATCTGGCCCCAAGGGCTGCTTCAGCTGATGCGAAGCCTGAGGCGTGGCCCACTCGCACTGGGAATGGAGGCAGGCTCTGTGCTCCGTGTCCCTGGAGCCTGCCACCCCATCCTCCGCTGTGCCCTGAGCAGCCGCCCCAGCACCGAGCAGATGTGGTGGAACCTGCTGCTGCAGCCCGGCAACCCCTGAGACATCACAGAGGGGAGGCCCAGCAGCATTTGCAGCGGCTGCCAACATGGCCAAGTGGGGGCGGGCCTGCCTCTGCATGGTGGCACCCGGAGATCCCCCCTCACTGCATGGCCCCCTGGCCCTCTTTCCATCCTCCATGTGTGTCCTCAGCCCCTCTCCTGCCCCCTCACAGACTCCCATCCCCCCTTCTCAACCTGGCAAACCAAAGGCAGCCCCTGGGCTCTGCCCCTCCCTCCAGCCTCTTTCTCTGCCTCCTTTCCATTTCCTCTGCTCTATCCCCCTTTCCCACTTCACGACCCCCCAGCAATGCCACCTTTGCTGCCCCTTCTCTCCAGGAGCTGCCCAGACCCTGCTGTCACAGCACCCAGAGCAGCCTGCCCCCCCACCCGAAATTCCTGCATATGGACCTGGTGCTGTTTCTGTGATGTTCCTGGGAAGAGGTAGAGTGTGCGTAGAGAGGGAGGAAAGGGGCTAAGGGTGTATGTGGGGATGGGTGGTGTGGTAAGGGGGAATGGTGCGAGTGAGGGGGATATAGGAATGGAGGCAGGGGGATGGGCAGTGTGGGGTGGGGAGGGTTAGGAAGGATGGTAGGGGTAGGAATAGAGTCAGGGAATGGGGGTGTAGGAATGGAGGATGAGGTGGGGCTAGGCATGGAAGAAGGGGGGGCTGTGGGCCATGTACTTTTGGTGGGTGGGGCAGGAGCAGGAAGAGTGCAGGTGGGGTGGCTGGTTGGCAACTGAAGGACACAAGCAGGTGGGATGGCCCAAAAGGGTTCAGATAGAGGGCCCTGTCCAGGAGTGTGGTGGGTGGGAGTGGAAAAGGGTGTGAGTGACTTGGGGACATGGAGAGAACAGTTGGGCTCAATGCAAGATTAACAGGGTCTCTGGCCACGAAAACGGCCAGCAAGAGGGGTGGTTGGCAAGCGTAGCGAGCAGGGGGCGCAGGCCTCTAGTAATTAGTAATTATTCATGTGTATTTTTTCAACTGAAAGACCAGTCAGCAATATACAATGCTGTGTTTTTATGACAGCAGTACAGATTATAGGAGAAACTACTACAAATTACTAAAAACTAACCTTTTAAGCATTTTTTCTTCTCTCATTTTGCAATCGACAATATCAAGAGATAGATCTGGGACATCGGCCCTGCTGCTTCAGGCACAGTTTAAACAAGAAGAACAGTGGCGCCCAAACTTTTTCTGTTGCACCCTGCTTACCAGTAAAAGACTCTGTCCGTGCCTTGCCTCCCACCCCTGGCAATTACTGCACAGTCAAAGCTTCCTCAGCAGAGAAGGTCATATTGAAGGCAGAGCTCAGGACAGAACTGGGGATAGAGGCAGAACTGGCCTGGAGGTGGAGAGGAAAGCAGGGAAGAGCTTGGCTGGGGACAGAACAAGAGTGGTGCTGTGGCTGATGCCAGAGATGGTCTTGGGGAAAAGTGGGGCTTGCAGGTGCCCCGGTCCCTGCCACATAACTCCCTGAAAATTCTTCTGTGCATCCTCTGGGGCACTCCACAATCTGAGGACCACTGTAGAAGTAGAACACCAAGTTGATGTAAGCCATAAATGTGTTGCTTTGAACCTGAGGCTCCAAGATGGTGCACCTCAAAGTGTTTCATCTAATTACCTCCAACTGCTTGTGACCCACCCCAGTGGACTGCTTCAGTAGCCAATGATTAGCCAACAGTCACAACTCCTGGGCCACATCCCCTCTTCTTAGATCATCTTGCCTTAAAATGTTTTGGTTCTATGCATTTTGAGCTATGAGGCGAGGCTGAAGGAATTGGGTTTGTTTAGTGTGGAAAAGAGAAGACTGAGAGGGGACAAGATAGAGGTTTTCAGGTATCTAAAATGGTGTCACAAAGAGGAGGGAGGAAATTTTTCTCCTTGGCCTCTGATGATAGGACAAGAAGCAATGGGCTTAAACTGCAGCAAGGAAGGTTTAGATTGGATATTAGGAAAAACTTCCTAACTGTCAGGGTGGTTAAACACTGGAATAAATTGCCTAGGGAAGTTGTGGAATCTCCAACACTGGAGATATCTGAAAGCAGATTAGACACCTGTCAGGGATGATCTAGAAGGAATTGGTCCTGTTTTGAGGGCAGGGAACTGGACTTGATGAGCTTTCAAGGTCCCTTCCAGTTCTAGTATTCTATGATTCTATGATCTTGGAGTCTCAGGCCCAAAGAATTCACAGGAAGCCAATTAAACTAAATTTAAGGCTACTTTGCAATGCTAGAACAAAAGTAAAACAGTTTCTGGGGGACAAAATCTGGTCCTATAAATGTAACGATCCCACTAACATAGTGGAGTTATTAATTTTGGGAACAGCACCTCTTAAAAGCTATGCAGGATAAAATATGGGGGAGGGGGGGGGAACACTGCCTGAAAACAGAAAGACAAACTGGCTTAACAAATGCAAAACATTGAATTAAGTTGCAGTCTGTTGGTTTTCAGGGCATTGTGAGTAGGGGCAAGTCACTATCTTTGGTTAGAGTCTATGGCAGCAGCCCTGCCTACTTTAAAGGGGTAGGGGGAACTGAGGCCCTCTCAATCCACTGAATTCCAGTCCAGGTGCTCTCTTGGGCATTGTAAAGAAGCCATCTGCTACCTGAGATCCAGCTAACACCCTCCTCTGGTCTCTTCCCACTGCTCTGTCCCTCCGTGGGGCACATCACGGCTTGCACTGCTGTTCCTTGCAACCTGGCCCATGGGCCTCTTCTGGCAGGGGAGTCCCACTTTGTGCAGCAATTTGCTTCTTGGGGATATGCTCCCAGCAACACCCCTACAAAGCTCAGATCTCAGAAGCCCCATGTACTTGGGGAAAGTTTGGTTTGGGGCAGGTTTACTGCCTCACTGGTTATTTGCCATAGTTTGTGGGTTGAGCTCCTGGATTGAGTAGTTTGTTGCCTGTTGCTTTGATTGTTTTTTTACAAATTGTATTTATGAGTGCCATGAATGTGTCATTTATCATAAACACCCTTGAAAATACAGAAGCAAATTAACTGAAATAATAAAAATTAAAATTCAGGAACAGGGAACTAAAATAAAACTATCCCTGTATTAATCATACCCAGATCCCCTGCTTCTTTGGCAGATGTGCAAGACTTTTTCTCAGCTGGTTTAACTTTCCTTTCCATATCATCATGAGAAATACACACCATATAAACTCTGAAGCAAAAATTCCAGAGGGTAAAAAATAGCTAGTATAATACACAAATATATAAGTAACACATGTTTTAACTACATACCCTTTTGAGTAAGGAAAACCTCAGCTTCTTCCATTTACTCTTTTTCCCCAGCTAATCTCAATATTTAAGTTTCAACTGACCCAACCAGAATTCACCATATAGAAATTGATCTCTGGGGTTTTAATAGCCTTCTCTTCTTAAGAAATTTAAAATTCACTTTCAAAGGGGAATTTCTTCTCATATTCACATGGCTGGCATAGAGTATGGTTTACAACCAAACTGTTGGGCAAATCTAGATAGCTCTGCAAAGGGCATTGCCTGGAGAGTCCCCTTAGGAATGGACTAAATGACACAAAGCATGAAGAAGTGAAGCAGTAGATGTGATATAGCTTGATTTTGGTTTTGAACCAGTCCCACATGATTTCATCATAAGCAAACTACAGAAATATGATCTAGGTGAAGTTACAATAAGGTGGGTGGATAATGGTTGGAAAATCATATTCTAAAAGTGGTTATCTGATGCAGCCAAGCAGGGAGACTATGTCAAGTGGGGTCCCGGAAAAGTCAGTTCTGGTACAATACTATTCAATATTTTCATTAATGATTTGGATGGAGCAGAAAGTACACTGAAAATATTTGTGGATGACACCAAGGTATGTGGGGATGCCAGCACGTAGGAGGACAGGATGAAAATTCAAAATAATCTTGATAAACTAGAGAATTGGTCTGAAATCAATACAATGAAATTCATGAAAGGTGACTGCAAGTACTACACTTAAGAAGGAGAATTCAAATGCATAAATACAAAGTGGTGAATAACTGGCTAGGCAGCTGCAGAAAAGGATCTGGGGTTACAGTGGATAACAAATTGAATGTAAATCAACAATATGATGTTCTAGTAAAAACAGGCAAATATTCTGGCATGTATTAACAAGAGGGTCATATGTAATATACAGGAAGTTTTACATGCAAATTGGTCTGCTCTACTCCTTGCTGGGAAGGTCTCTGCTGGAATATGTACCATTCTGGGCCTCACAGTTTAAGAAAGATACTAACAAATGGGAGATAAAGAATAATAAGTTTAGAAAACATGACCTATGATGAAAGGTTGGAAGAACTAGGTATATTTACCCTAGAGAAGAGAAGGCTGGAGTGAGACATGGCAACAGTCTTCAAATATGTAAAAGACTGTTATAAAAAAGATAGTGATGAATTGTTCTCCATGTCCACTGAGGATCTGACAGGAAATAATCAGCTTTATCTGCAGCAGGGAAGATTTAAGTTAAACAGCGAGAAAAACCTTTGAAGTTTAAAGATAGTTAATCATTGGAACCAGTTACCTCATGAGGTTGTGGAGTTGGCTGTCACTGGAAGCTTTTAAGAACAGGTTAGGTGGACATCTGTCAGGCATGGTCTAGGTTTACTTATTCTGTTTCTGGCTGGAGGAGTGGACTAGATGATGTCTTGAAGTCCCTTCCAGCCCTATATGTCTATGTTTTTAGGATTGGTATCTCCCTGGGCTGTGGTGTTTGCTATGCAGTTACAGGCTGCTGCCGACTTGCGATGCAATTGGCTCCGGAGACAGCGTCACAAGTCGGGGGTGTCGTAACTCAAGCCCGCATCTACAACAGGTGTTGTACGCCATCGTAAATGCGGGGCCGAGGATGTAAGTTGAGGGATTTTGGCCCCTTCCACACTTACAAAAAAGGTTGTAAGTGTGGGGGCTCATAAATCAGGCCGTTGTAAAGTGGGGGCCTCCTGTACTGGTTGGGACATACTACATGGAACAAGTGGATTGTATTCTCTCCTCCACTAAAGCAAGTTCAGAATGGAATGAACCCTTGGTGAAGACACGAGGAAGGGAGGGAGGGAACCATGAGCAGGTTGTAAATTAGGAGTTTAATGACATAGTTTTGTGCTTCCTGTAAGCCCACGGCAACTCCTTTTTGTGAGCTCCAATGGATTATGGCTCTCTGGGGACAAGACAAGGGGAGAGAGAAAAAATAAGACAAAAAACTGCTGCCATTCTCTAGCAGATCTGGTAATTAGCCCAAATCTGAAAACTAAAGCAAGACAATGCCATACCTCTATCAAGTGTTCCTGTCAGAAATGCATTGCTATTCAAGAAAGCACTTTAGTATATGCTGAAGTGTTTTCCTGAATATGGATGGACTTCCGCATTTCATTATAAGAGTTTTCCTGAACTGAAGCGTCTTTGAACAATTGTTTGATAGATTTCCTTATTCCCCCTGAGCTGTCACATAAACTCAAATGCTCCACTCTCTAAAGGGAGGTATACTTTTCATACCTCTCAATCTAACTGCTAACCCTGTCTTTCAGAAGGCAGATGTCCTCATTTCAGTCTTCACCCATAATTTACAGACAACAGTGCTTATAATTGCTATTATTTTTTATGTGAGAGTATTTGAAGGGTATTTGGAATTCCCAGCAGAAAAAATCCATCCCAGCGTAGTTTACACCATCTCTACTTTCTTCACAATAATCAGAAAACCACAGGTTCTGATGTGCTTACTCATTTTGGGTAGCATCTTTCTCCACAGGTATTGGCAATGATTTCAGTTGGACTAAGTCTGAATAAGGGTATCCTGAAATTGGTTCTAAATCATGGTAGTCTGTCTGGGGACTAGATAATCTAAAGAATAATCCATGTGAGTGTTTTCCTTTAAGAACCAACAATCTCTCCCAGAAAAACAGTAGATTTTAAACAAACTGCACTAACATTTTAAACTGTTTCCGCTTTGATTTGTGAAAATGCATTTGAAAAAACCAGTTCTGAATTTCATTTCCCTCAAATTGTTTAAAAATCATGAAAAACGGGACTATGTACCAACGCACTTCCTCAGCCTGAATGTAGAGTCTAATCTAATAGTAGAAAGTATGTTTGTGTTGGCTGTGTGTACTGTACATTGAGGAGGTCCAACTATGCATACAAAAGTAGGAAGAGGTGGAAATACCACAGAGCACCAATACCTTTGTGGGAAAGTGAGAAGCCGTGAAGTGATGTGCGTGTTTAAAGCTAATTATGTCATTAGTAGCCAAAAGGTCAAAGTTGCCCCAGCCTAGAAATAAGCACTAAAACTTTAATAAAAAAAGAGAACACAAGCAGTTCCAGAACAAAAAGTCTTCTAATTATTTTTCATGAAAGAATTATGTTACACTGTTCCAAGAATAGAGACTCTGCTTCATCATTACACCATTCCCATTTAAATGGATTCAATATCTTTGAGCTTGTTATAAAGGAAGACCATAATAGCAAATTTTGTTCATACCCAGGTGTGATCAAAATTACTTTGACGTGACAAAATAATTGTGAGAAGGCACCTCCTCTGCCTCACAGACTCAGCACTTCCTCCTCCAGAAGTGGGAAGCCCAGAGTCCCACACCAGAGCATTTTTAGTCCTCGCTTGGGATTTTATTCTTCTAGATTTACAAGGTGGGCTTCAGGGTAGGCCCCAGGAGGACTCTTCAGCCAAACAAAGAGAGACAAGTTCATAACACAAAAAGGGAATTCCTCTCCCTGCCTTGTTATGCTGGCTGCTGGGTGCCTGTTAGCTAATAGTCCATTTGTAAGGATGCTTCCCCAGAGAGAGGAGAGCAGACTTCCACACAGGAGAAGACTTTTTCCTCTGCTACCTCTAGCTCTGCTGCACCTTGTCTGCCATCTCTCTCCCATGATAAAAGCTTTTTATGACACAGGCGGGGAGGGGAGGTTGATAGAATCGCCAAGTCTCTGGGAAAGGTTGGGGGGTGAGAAGCTCCATGGTCCTGGAAGGAGCAGGGCCTGGGGTGGAAGGAGTGGGGCTGAGGACAGACATCCCTCAGCGCCACCCAAATCATGTCTCTTACCCCCTCCGCCAACCCTCAGTGCTGCCCAGAGCACACTGCCAAGGCTCTGGCTGCCATTTAAAGGGCCCAGGCCTCTAGCCACTGCCACTGCAGTGCAGCAATGGTCAGGACCCCTGGGCCCTTTTGAAACACCAGGCCCTCGGATACATATTCACATAAACTGCCACCTTTGCACCCCACCCCACCATTGGCAGACCTAGATACAGACAGCCCTTATTTGGACTCAGGCATCCCTAGTTGACTGCAGGTAGCCGCTTTTCAGCTCACAGCCTTTTATCTTGCTAAGGCTGATCTGGCTGCTTTCCACCACTCTCTGGTAGCTGTTCATTCTGACTTTGTTACAAGGACAAAAATTCTAAAATGGAGCGTGTCACTCACAAGGTGGCAAGAATATTTCCACAAGGAACTGAAGATAGAGTAGGCACAGGCTCAAAAGGAAATTGCACTGTTCACCCACAAACAGGTCCCTGCACCTGTTTCTTAATACTTCTATAATCCTATCTCAGGACATATTGTAGCCATTCCCCAGTACACAACTCTGCCCTCCTGTGTGTTGCCCTAGCACTACAATCCTGCACGAGAGCAGGAAGTAGAACTGGAACTTTCCCTAACAACATGTAGTTCATATCCCTAATCTGAAGCCTTATTTTTCCAGCATTTGTTTCTCCAGCACACTGGTTACTGTTTGGAACTGGCCTTAACATTAATGTGTTTGATAAAGTTGACTAATTGTTTCCCTTGTGTTAAGAGTCCATGCTGCCTTACACATTCACTCTTCTCTAGCTTCACTTATGCATATATAGTTCCTATAAAAATTAGATAAAAAGAAAATCATATCTACCACATAAGGGTAAAATGAAGACCAGTAAACAATGGTATTTATTAGCAACAGCTTGTAACATTCCAATCTAGTTTACCAGGTGCACACATTATTCACCACCACATCATTCACTCCTGCTCTACTAAAACATGGCCTGATCCAGCCAAATGCTTTAAGCATACGTTTAACCTTAAGGGTATGTCTACACACCAGTGTTATTTTGGAATAACTAGCGTTATTTTGACATGTCAAAATAATGTCGAGCTGGAGGGTGTCTTACTCCAGCTCCTGTAACCCTCATTTTACGAGGAATAAGGGAAGTTGGAGGAAGAATGTTCTTTCTTGGACTTCCTGCTGTGTAGACAGCGCTAAAAGCTAAATAAGCTATTGACGTAGCTGAAGATGAGTAGCTTATTTCAGCTTTAGCCCTGCTGTGTAGACGTGCCCTAAGTGAGCAGCCCAATTAATTTCAATGGGACTATTTATATGCTTAAAATTAAGCACATACTTAAGTGTTTGCAGGATTGGGGCTAAAGTGGACACAGCATCTCTGATTTGGAAAACACATTTTACTGCATGCTCTGTTGACGTAAGTCACATCCTCAAGATGTGTCTGTCTGCATCATTTGACACAAAACTTCCGCACCCTATAACGCATTAAATACCTCAGACTGACTGTAACCAAAATGCAACAGAAAAAAACCCATAATAATAGCCACATTGCAGCGTATGTCAGATATCGCTACTTCCATTTAAGTCTTCCAAACTCTCATTGCACAACCATGCTGCACCTCTGGAGTGTGAAGACAAGTCACCATCTGCCTGCTGCAGCCAGGATGTGAGCGAGGGCAGCAATGGGTATTTGGGAATCACTGTGGCCATGAATGTCAGGGGTGAGACAGGAAGAGCAAATCCCTCTGACCATTTTGAAAAAAATCCAGAGTTTTTTAAAAAACTTGTGGGCATAATGCACTTTGCCCAGTCACCTTATACAACTATCAAGGAACAAAGTAATCTTTTCCTGGATTTGACACAAAGAATGGAAAAAAGGGGCCCCATCTGTAACTTAAGCACCAAACGTTGTTACATAACACAGCGATTCAACTCTTGCCTATGTTAGGGCCTCCCTCAGTGCTTTGAGATTGCTGCCCACTAGGGGTGCATCTACACAGCACCTGAAACTCAAAATAAAATACACAATTTGTGCTACGCAAATTGTGTAGCTTATTTCAAGTCAATTTTGAAATAGCTTAATACAGCGCTATTTCAAGCCACCCCTTACTCCTCGTACAGTGAGGTTTACAGGGATGGCAAAATAGCGCGTCCGCTATATTTCAAATTAGCAGACGCATTCAAAAGACGCAGGATAGTACTTTGCTGTGCAGACATACCCTAGGAAACGCAGGTAAAGAGATGTCTAGTGTAAACACAGAGCTGCAGTTAACTAATTTTTAGTCCTGGTTCAAGGGGATTGGTTGCTGACAGCAATGAGTCATTTTCTGAGTACAGGCAGGGCTGAAGTTCAGCAATTACATTATTGTATATGTTCCTGTCCTTGTTTTTCAGATTTACTTCCATTGCACATTTTGGGCAGCTTAAAAATGACATAGAGCTCCCGCCCTGACAAAGGTACCATAACTTATTGAGGTCATGCAGATACTTAGTTTGCTTATGTGACTTCCCACATTCTGTGGGTGTAAAGTTTAGATTTCAGTTGCTAAATCTCCTGCTGGGGCTACAACACAGCATCTGCAGGAAAGGTTACATATGCACTGAATGTTAACTGCCAGTCATACAAAGTACAAGAAACTTGGTCTAGGCAGGCACTTTTGACTTCCTGATGATTTTTCAGTCTGCCACATCAAAATTTTAAAAAAAGGAAATATGAGGTCTTTTGGTCTCTAGTGGGCAGGATGATTACATTTAAATGGAAATACAGAAGGGAAAAACATTTTCATATTTGATGCTTAGTGCTGTTAAAATGAAATAAAAGTTCTTAAAAATAGCAAAATTAAGGACTGAACTTGGATTTTGGTGTGTAATTTTCTGTTAAAATGTCTACTTTCCAAACTCTGGAAAATATAAGCATAGCTAATTTCAAACCGAGCTTCATGTTTTGTTGGGTCATGTAATCTACATCTTGCTAATATTTTACTGCATAAAATAAGCTTTCATTTAAAAACTGTTTCTAGCCCTCTTGGCTCTCAAGATAACTTAAAAAACAAGGTCTGATCCCAAGCAATGCAAAGATGTTTTCTAATAGCTTTGAGAATAAACTGGCCCATTCTTCTCAATGTGATTTTCACCCTGGAATCCTGCAATGGCCATTTAAATGCAAAGATAATTAACTATTTTACTGCTTATCATTGCAACATTCTGCTGTTTCTGTTTGTGATTAGCTCACAATTCCAAACTACCTCCCCAAGAGCTCCAGCTCTTTCCTACACAATTGCTAAAACTTCCAGCAGTCTACAGCGCTTGGAGGGTATGGCTACCCAGCAACTTGACACCATGCCACCCCACTCAGGCTCCTGAGGCTCAGGCTAAGGTGCTATTGCATTGTTGTGTAGACTTCTGGGCTCAGGCTAGAGCCTGAGCTCTGAGAACTTTGTAGCTGACAAGCCATTGTGAAGGATGTGTGACGTATAACTGCGCTTGGAAGCATTCGATTTTTACATCAGTAAATGTTGATTTATCTGCATATGCACAAACCAATGAAAAACTCTTTCCAACACTAATCATCTAAATTTACAGATAAGCTAAATAAGAAAAATGCTGCCTGGGAACTTAGCGTCAAGATCCAGTAATGTAGACCCTTGAATCTGGTTTGTTATAAATGGATTAGTGGATGATTTGTAAACATGGGAACATGTGTTGATTTAAGGATATTTACTGTCTATATTTTGACATTGGATGGTGACACTTTGTGCTTTGACCACTGTAAATGTTTAACTTTTTGAATCTCATTGGCTACTATAATTCAATAAATGTCTGATCCTCGCCTTAATTTCATGCAACTATGGAAATTTAAAAGTGATTAAAAATGTTAAAAATGCTTAAAACAAACATCAATATTTTCTGTCAAAATTATTTTAAAAATACAAATTGCATTCTGATAAGCCCTGTAACAACAGTACAGTGACACATACAGACACAGCAGAACATACCATGCAGAAGAGTTAATGCAGCCTTACTACTAGATGCTTTTTGCTTAGTAGAGGTTGCACCTCTGAAAACCAGCACTCTCTGGTCTGGCACCATATGTGGTCCAGTAGGACCACACATGCTTATGTACTAGACAACCCGGGAGCCTAAGGGCTGGAGAGCCAGCCGGAGCTGGGGGCAACAGGGTCGGCAGCTTGGGGACAGTGTGGGACCAGGGCTGGAGCCCCGCAGCAGCTCCATGAAGCACAAAGCAGGGGCCGGAGCCCCACAGCAGCCCACAGCAAGTGGGGATCAGGTTTCGTTGCAGGAGCTGGAGCCTGGGTCACCCAGGGAGCCAGCAGCAGCCAGGCAAGCAGCCTAGCCAGGTTGGGGGAAGGGGCAAGGCAGGGTGCCTGATGGGGCAACCTGCCAGCAGTAGGTGATGGGCTTGGAGGTCAGTGGCAGGAGACCTCCCCGGATCTGGCAAATCCTCTTGTTCAAGACTGGTCAGGTCCCAACACTGCCGGACCAGGGAGGCCCAAACTGTACTGCACGATTTCTTCTGTTTACTCTCTGGAGTTTGGCAGATGAACTCAACACATAATCCAGCCATTGTTTCCTACTTCATGTCTTAGCCTATTCCATACCCTGCCATGAACCACACCCTTGTGGAGGGGAGGAGCTCTGTCAGGTACAGAGCATACTGGGACAATGTCATGAAGGTGGCTTTCACCTCTGAGAAGCCCCCTGTGCCCTTAATATTGACCTAGAGAAACTAAAAATCTGTTCAGGTGGAAATGTAATGGATTCTGAGTCTTTATGGTCTCGCAAAAGACTTTTAGAATCACCTTTTTTGGGGGAGGAGGCAAAATGGAAGTTTTCACTCAAAAAGAGATGCTGTGAAGACAACCTTGTTGCTGTGAACCAATGAAGTGAATCCCAGTCTAAGGTAACTGTGATATACTTCCTTCATCACAGAAGCTATAAGCATTAAAATCTAATGAGCGGATGCTGTTAATTATTTATTTTGCTAATCATTTAAGCAGAAACATCTAACTCATTCCTCTTACAAAATCATTTTTTTCAAGTAATGATTATAAATTTCCTACAAAAGTTGGCATTCCTGCTTAACTTCAAGTTAAGATGTGTTTGCAAGATCAGGGCCTAAATGTGTATAAGTTTGGAAATTCTTATTTAAAATATTCCTGGTTCTCTTCTAGTTAACACTGGGTTTTTTTAAAATTATGGCAGTCTTTTAAAACTGCTGCTCTAAAGGGAGTAAATTATTAAATTAACTGACAAAGGTTTTGTTTGACAGTTTCTGTATATTTGAATAAGCTGGGGGTAGATATCGCATGAAACAAGGAGGGAGGAAAGTGGAGGAAGGAATTTCAAAATATTAACCTACCTGAAACAGGCAACCCAATTTACCAAAATATAGGTAATGCATTTGGAACTTGAATTGAATGACCAGAAAATTACTGTTTGGAAACTGGCCAAAGTATTCTGTCATAAGCCTTCAATCAGCATGATCTCTGCCATATGTGGAAAACAGAACTAAACTGTGGGAAAACAGAATTTCTTAAACACTTCTGTGGATTTGCCCATAAGAACTCAGATACTCCTCCTAGCTCAGAGTAATTGCCACGCGTCATGCAATGCAGATGTATGAACACAGCAGCTGCACTCAAACATACCTGGCATCCAGGGTGTTCAATAATGTAGTTGCCAAATAGCCTGTAGCAGACAGATTTCAGAGAGAGTTAGAATACTAAAACTGGAAGGGACCTCAAGAGGTAATCAAGTCCAGTTCCCTGACCTCACGGCAGGACCAAGCACCATCTAGATTATTCCTGACAGATGTCTGTCTAACTGTTCTTGAATGTCTCCAGTGATGGAGAGTTCACAACCTCCCTGAGCAATTTATTCCAGTGTTTAACCACCCTGACAATTAGGAAGTTTTTCCTAATATCCAACCTAAACCTCCCTTGCTGCAATTTAAGCCCATTGCTTCTTGTACCTATCATCAGAGGTGAAAGAGAGCAATTTTTCTCTCCTCCTTGTAACAAACACTTTTTAGGTAGTTGAAAGCTGCTATCATGTCCCCTCGCAGTCTTCTTTTCCAAGCAAAACCCTATTCTTTCAGCCTTCCCTCATAGCTCATGTTTTCTAGACTTTTAATAATTTTTGTTGCTCTTCTCTGGACCTTCTCTAATTTCTCCACATCTTTCCTGAAATGTGGTGCCCAGAACTGGACACAAAACTCCAATTGCACGGTTAGGCCCTAATTCTGTGCATGCCTAACTTTACACACTATGAGCAGTCTCATTTTAGTTCTTGGTGCAAAAAGTTAAACCTGTGCAAAAGCCTGGGCAGTACTGGGGCCTTACTGAGCAGAGAAAGTGAGCCCACCAATCTTCTTTATGCTCCATGGCTTGAACTACAACTCTCATTCCCCTTCCAGTTTTAGATTTTCTACTTCTAGCTATTAAAGGATAGAAAAGTCTTTTGATTTGACTAAATGGATTCACTTGGCAGACATCCTCTTAGGCCTTGTGAAATAATCGAACACATTCTTAAGGGATTCCATGACACCTGAATATGGATGTTCACTCACTCACCAATTCTGAAACTTGTATTAGAAGAGTGGGTTCCTTGTTTGATTATGGATGTTCAATGTGCCTAGGCAGGAAACGTCTCTGGGCCCTTATCTCTGTAGTTAAAAGTGTAGATAAAGCTAGTACATAGTATGTTTTAAATGTAAGCAGGCTGAACTACCTAAGAAAAGCAAGCCCTTGGTCTAAATTACTTGGGTCCATTCTCTCTTTCTACTCCATGTGATCACTTAAACTAATTGCCCTTGAGGGCAGCATTTTGCCAGTGTTAATATTTCCATTTTAAGATCACACACGATCACCCTATTCATTCATAAACAAAGCCTGCCCCCTTGCATGCAGCTCATGTAAATGAGACATGTGTTGAACTTCTCCACTAGAATGGAAATGAAAGGTCCCCAGGCTGCTCCACAGCTGTTGTTGCGGCTCCGATGTTGTGCCCAAGCATCTCCTGCTTCACGAGGGCAATGTCCTTTGACTCAGCGTGGAATAGCTCCACTCTGGTTGTCCCCAGCTCCTCACTCTGGTTGCTTGCAGCCCACCCTTGCCTCATTGTCACACAACCTCTGTGCCACAATGCAGAGGATGTTCTACAAAGCTATACTATTGGGTCTCATGCATGAACTTCTAAAATTCACATTCCTAACCCCAGGTCTGGACCTGTAAATGCACTGTATACCAGGGCAATCTTATCAAGTACAGGCTGCATAGACCTTCCAGAGCTCTCCCCGGCATCTCCTAAAATCAGGTATCCACATAGCTATTTAGGTGTAAGTGACTTTCAGGCCATGAAGGATTCTTAGGCCATGTCAACACTAGGAAATTATTTCTAAATTCCTGAATTCTATGTAATAATTCCCAATGTAACAAATTCGAACTAGTGAGTCCTCACTACAGGGAAGCCACAAAATTAGTTTGAATTAGTCTGAAATAGCACGTCCACATTGAAGGGAGCGTGCCTCGGACTTAGAGCTCCTGGAAGCACTCTGGGGAAGGCACCAGGAGGGCGGATGCTTCCTGTGACTGCTTGGTCCAGCAAGCTGCAATTCGTACTTACAGGAGCTCCTCTCTATGGCCTCATCTCACATGCCACTCCTCCACTGCCTTCCCCCCTTGCCAGACAGAAAAGGGATGCAGTGGGCACATACCTTCTTGCAGATGCCACAGCACTGCCACTATGTAGCAAGAGCTGCTGCAAAGCAGTGCCAGGCTCATGGCCCTTGTGCTGTGCCTCATGGTTCAGTACTTCCAGACTGCCTGCATGTTGCGCCAGCAGGACGAGGACAAGGAGGACAAACCCAAGCATGACCTGCAGGCTCTGCTCACCCAGGTCCTGGAGCTCCTGAAGCTGCCCTGCCCTCAGGTGACAGGACACCTGCATGAGACCATGTGGCCACTGAAGCATGTGGCCATCGCCCTGTGGAAGTTCACGATGCCGGACAGCTACCACTCAGTCAGGAACCAGTTCAGCATGGGGAAATCCACAGTTGGGGCTGTGCTTGTGCAGGTATCCAAGTCCATCAATCAGCTGCTGCTACAGAGGGTCATCACTCTGGGCAATAGGACACCATTGTAAATGCCTTTGCCACCAGGGGCTTCCCCAACTGCAGGGGGCCATAGACATCCCTATCCTAGCCCCCAACCATTGTGCCTCATAGTTTATCAACTGAAAGGGGTACTTCTCCATGGTTCTGCAGGGCCTCATGGATCATAAGGGACCTTTCCTCAACATCAATGTTGGATGGTCTGGAAAGGCACATGACACCTGCAACTTCTGAAACTCCTGCCTCTTCTGAAAGATGTAGACCCGCACTTTTCCCCCCAACCGTATCATCTGAGTTGGAGAGGTGGACATGCCCATAGTGATCCTGGGCAACACAGCCTACCCCTTGCTCCCCTGGCTCATGAAGCCCTACACAGGCAGCCTGGACCCCAGCAAGGAGGAGTTCAACTCCAGGCTGGGCAGGTGCTGAATGGTATGTGGAATGTATGTTCAGGAATTCAAAGGAGCGTTTCAGGAATTTCCTCATTTGCCTGAACCCTAGCAAGCACAACATCCCCTTCATCGTGGTGGCCTGTTGTATGCACCACAACCTGTGTGAAAGCAAGAGGGAAACTATTCTGCCAGGGTGGGGGGCTGAGACTGAGCATCTGGTCACGGAGTTCAAGCAATTGGACACCAATGCCATTAGGAGAGCACAGCAAGGGGCTGTGCTCATCAGAGAAGCCTTGAAGGAAAGTTTCATGCAAGGCCAGCTGTGAGATACTCCCCCATGGCTCACCACAAGGGGCCCTGCATTCCTTGTGTGTCCCTTTTATCCCCCATTCATCCCTTCCCCTGCCCTCCCTTCCCACCTGCTCACCTTCCCCCTTCCCTGCACAGCAAACAATAAAGACATCTTTTAAAAAAAAACAAGACTCTTCATTGGAGCAGGGGCACATATAATAGGGGAGAGACTGGGAAAATAACCTGGAATGGGGGGGGGGGCTCAGGAATGGGGCTGGGAGTGGCACCTGCCTCCAAATTGTCTGAAAGCTCCAGCTGCCCTAGAGGTCCTACCACCCCATTTTCTGGGGCCCCAGCAATCCCCATGGGATCCTTGGAAGGGAAGCTATGAGGCAGGCAGGGAGGTGGCTGGTGGCCTGCTCCATACACAATGCCAAGCGTTCCATCACTGAGATGAGGGTGGAGAACATGGCATCATGCTGGTGAACCAGCTCATTCCAGGTGACCTTTCTCTGCTCCCAGTCAGCCCGGCAAGCCTCCTGGTAGACTCAGTGCTCCTCCCAGTTGGTGGCCCACTCCTGGTACTCTTCCTCAAGTCCCTGGATGAGGGACTGCAGGCAGGCCATCTGCTCCCTCATCAGTTCCTCCCAGGTGCATTTCTGCCTGTGGATCCTGCTGGGTTGAGTAGATGGGGTGGGAGGTGGGGGACATGCCAAGCTGTGAAGAAAAGTTAAAAGGGCAGTAATCACAGGAGACACTGTGTATAAAGCCTAGCCTTAATATCTGAGCTGATAGAGAAGGTCCTAGTTCAGATGATTGTGATGTGCTTCAAGCAAGGCCATATGTTGCCTAGGAAACAGGCACTCTCCAACAGGGGTACGGACGTCCCAGGGAAGCATCACAACACCCACATCCTGGGGACAAGCAGGCATGGGAAGGCGCTGACCAGGACAGGAACCTGAATGCAGGAGAGTGGGATGGGGCAGTTTGGCTTCCTTCTGTGTCCCGCACATGCTGGGTCTGGCACTCCCACAGAAAGACAACTTCTATCCCTGCCCGCTGGAAGAATAGAGGGGAGGGTGTTGGGGAGATGTATGTGAGCAGCCACTTGCTGTAGAGAATGCTACTGGGTCCCCCTCTTCTTTCTGCTGTGTGGTTTCATGAACCCAGACTGCTTAGTGGTGGCTTGGCATGGGAAGGTGTCTCAGCATGGAGGCCAGAGTAAAACAGGCCTTTCCAGAAACCTTGTGAGGAGAAGCAAGGGGTTCCTGTGTGAGAGCATAATGGAGCTGAGTGCTCCAGAATGGCACTCCATTTGCAGACACATGAACAAGCTCTTGTGTGATCCCCAGGCCAAGTAGGTCAAGAGAAGAGCATGCAGCCCATCACCTGACCCCACTTGTAGATAGTGAAAGGTAGAGAACTCACCTGAAGTGCCTTCCCTGGGTTCCTCAGAAGCCTGGAAAACATCCTGGGAGGGGGAGACCAGCTCCAAGGTTAGGAGCAGCTCCTGCTTTGCAGGCATGGTCACTTGGCTGGCCTCCTGCTCCACAATATCGTCATCGTTCTCCCCCTCTGCCACTCTGCAGGCTGACACGGGGAGTGTGCTGGCTAGACTCGATGACGGCAGTTGGGAAGGTGTCCAGCCCGTCTTGCAGGATAGCATTGAGCTGCTTATAGTAACAGCAACTACACTGCTCCCTGGCCTTGTTGTAGGCCTGCCACAGCTCTTTTATTTTCATCCAGCACTGGTTGAGAGTCCTAGAGTGTCCTTTCTTGCCCAGGCTGGCAGCAATCCTGCCATAAATGTCCACATTCCTTTTTTGGTGTGGAGATCCTGGAGGTTGGACTCCTCCCTTCACACCTTGATGAGGTCCAGGATATCTGCACCAGTCCATGCCAGAGCTCTTCTGCATCCCTGGGCCGTGGAGACTGTGGGAGCAGCAGAAGTGCTGGGAGCCATCAGAGTGTCCAAGTGGTTGTTGGGGTCGCTCATGTCTCCCTGTGGTGCTTCCTTGCACAGGGCTTGTGAAGTTGGACATGTGGGACAAGCCCTTCTTCTGCTACCAGGACATCTACAGCTCTATAGGAGGAGGAGAGCAGTGGAGATCCCTGGTGTGGCCAGAGTGGTCAGAGCTGCAGCTACGAGAGGCCTCCAGAGGCCAATTATTTTGAAATAGTGGCACCAAAGCATCCACACCACCATTATTTCAAATCTATTTTGGAATTAGCATTACTCCTGATGAAAAGCAGGAGTACAGATTTTAAATTCCAAGGTCGGTTTCTTTGCAATAACAGGCTTGGTAGTGTAGATGCTCTGCTTATCATTTTGACCTGGGGGGAAGGGTTTATTTTGAAATAAAGTACTAGGGTAGACTAGGGCTTAGTTATTTAACTAGCTTCTTTTCTAGTGCCTATCACCATAGTATCTGAGTGCCCTAAATTTAGGAATTATACCATGTGTTGAGCTTTCTTTTTCAAAGTAAAAAGCCCAAATCTACTTGCGAAGTGCAGAAAGGAGTCCATGGTTCATGATTTCATAACACCTGATAAAAAACTCTCAGAATTCTCCTTGAGCTATTTTAATCCAGGGTAGAATATGATAGCAAAACAAAAGCCTATTTTATTCACTTTCTGAAAGCAGCTTTTAGATTTTGCATGAAGAACAAAGGGCAAAATGCTGCTCTTAGTTACACCAGTTAAATCTAGAGTAGCTATTCACTTCATTGGAGTTATATTTCCATGTATACCAGCATAACTGAGATAAGAATCTATGTTAAAAACTTTTCATCTTTAAGTGTCAGTACACAGGGAAGAAGAGGGCCTTGGGAGTTAGCGCTTTTAACATGTGGTCTGGCATTAAGTAATTCTAGCCCTGGAGCAATAAAATATAAGAAAATGGCTACTTCAGTCTGAGTCGGTTCCTAAGACTTATATGGTATCTGGTTACTAATTTATGTAACCACAAACCTAAAAGAATGGTAACTGTGGTTCTTTTAGATGGTTGTCTGCATGAATCCAGTGCAAGTGAAGCATGCACTATTGGTAGCTGACCTGGAAACTTTCTGGGTAGTTGTGTCTTTTGGTACAACAAATGCACCCCAACTAGTTCATGATCCTTTCACTTGAGGTGATGCATGGAATGTAGGCCCAAATGCTAAATTAAAAGAGCGGGGAAGGAGATTGGGGAATACAGATGCATGTAGGCAATCTTCTCTAAGAATCACAGTTACTGTGGGTATGTCTAGACTGCAGGCTTCTTTCAAAAGAAGCTTTTCCGAAAGAGAGTGCCAAACTGCAAAAGTGCATCAAAAAAGCCATCTGCTTTTTCGACAGATAGTGTCCACACTGAATGGACGCTATCTCACATTTCAGCTGTGATTACTATGGACAGAGTGGCCACCAGGGCACCTGTGCTTTTTTCCTCTTTCCTCTTCTTTCAAAAGAACTCCCTCTTCCCCATCCACACAGACCTTTTTCTAAAAGAGCTCTTTTAGAAAAAGGCTTCTTCCTCATAGAATGAGGATTACCAATGTTGGAAAAACCCCTCTGTTCTTTCGATTTTCTTTCGGAAGAATGCAATTGCAGTGGGGACATAATTGAAGATTTTTTGGAAAAAAGGGCTGTTTTTCCCAAAAAACTATGTAGTGTAGACATACCCTGTGATAACCAGCCTTTTGTCTTTGGGCATTGGCTGAATGGATCCTCTGTGTTCATCATTCACGGGTAGTCCCTAAACTCAAAGAGCTGGGTTCAGCAAGTCTCAACTGAACAATGGTTCTAGAACTGCTCTCCCATATTGAGCATCTGACCTGACAGTGAGATATATCGAGAATTATCCAAAGAGCACTTCAGTGTCAAGGTATGCACAGAACTCCAGAAAAAATAGAAAAATTTAAGACAAAGAGCTACCTTAGACTTTAGACCTGAAGAAATGTGCTGACATACATAGGCACTAGAATCCCTGACAGTTCATTGCAGACAGGATGTATAATCAAATCCATTTGGCCAATCTCTTCATGGAAATCAATAGCTTGCCTTGTAACATTCCTATTTTCTATAAGCTGGCTCAGTGAATGGCTTGGTCTTGCTCATATATTGAGACACCCTAGATGAGGCTTGATGAAAAATACAGATAAGTCAGGAGACTGGTGTAGGTAGAAATGGAAGGCTATCTTTGCTGAGAGGCAAAATAAAACACCTTACATTTATGCACCATCATGTATTATGGATCAGATATTAGTTTCTGCATCTCAGAGACTCTCGAGGGCTGATGTGACGCCCTTTAGGAATGCAGTCTTCAGAGGTGGTGCAGAGAATGGTGTCATCAACATGGTCATATCCAGAACTTACACTGTGATTGGAGACCACAATACAGTCCTGTACTACAACTGGTGAAATTGTACCCGTGACCTTTCAGTGAGTCCAAGGAAAGGTTGGTAGCTTGAGGTGAAGCAGGGAGCCTGTAATAAGAGGAGTCAAAGACTGGCAAGATTCAGGTTCATTTGTCTTACCCAGATGACTAGCCCCTTCCATTTCACAAAATAAAGATCCCTCGGGGAAGATTTCAATCTTTTCAGCAGAATTTCTGAACTTTTATACACAATTATTGTTCAAGCTGGTCTGCCATCCAGAATCTGGGCCATTAGGGACTGCAGATTTAGATGGAAAGTAGAAATTAAAAGTTAGAAACCTTCAAGAGAGCACATTAATATTTCATACTAAAGATATCTAGGATTCGCCATAGTTAGATTAGCAAATAACATTGGATACCACTCCATATAATATAATACCCACCATATAATACCCACTCCATATAATACCCACCCATTTTATATCTTGCTTAAAAAGAAAGAAGCTAACAAGTTCCATAGAAGATGCCATGGACTTGTCTGTAGGCCAACAAATATAACAATGAAATATAAAAACAAAACAGAGCAGAAATTGTTCAATGTATACATTTATCTGTCTTAATTTTTTTCTTAGTGGTATCATTATAACATCCAATCTAAATCCCAATAAAATTAATGGAAAGCTTTTTGGTGATTTCATCAATCTATTGATTGGATCTTATGTTCTGACTGATAAAAACTGTGTTTGGACTTGAAAAGTTTAATTGTGCAGATATTTTTAATTTACCATTTTTAAACCAATTAACTCCTGGTATGATAAGCTATTAGGGAGGACACTTCAGTGGGATTGCACTTTTCATCTAGAAATGAAAGTAGTATAAAAATAAGACTTTTCAAAAGTCACTAGTGATTTTAGGTGCTTCAGTTATTGAGTGGCCCACTTTAAACACTGTAACAGAGCCTAATTTTCAGAAAGAACACAGCAGCCAAAGATTGAAATACCTAAAATCACTGGTTACTTTGAAAATCTTTACCTTTGCCTATATTTTACATTGTATAAAAGAAGAGGCAGTCACTAATACCTTTGGGCTTGAGCTTCAGAAACAATCTATATAACATAGGGATGTTGGATAAGAGGGAAAATTAAGGATGACATAAATAAGAAAATATAACTTAAAGTACTTTTGCAGTAGAACAACTCAGGTTTTCCTATTTCCTTGGCAATAGCTGTGGGCTGTAATGTTAACTACTTGGACATCTGCATCCTTAGAACAATTTATTCCTTTAGTAACCAGGGTAAACAGTGGTGTGCTGCTAAGAACCAGAATATGTCACTACCCAACAAAGGCAATTGAATGCAAGGAAAGCATGTAATCTATTTTTTAATTTAATAATCTTGATTTTAATGCCTGGAAGGATTTTGAAGTTATTATTTTTTCTTTCCTATAAGAAAGCAAATGATCCATTTTTAAGGTCAGGAATTTCCTGTGCTTTACCCACCGTGGGTGTTTTGGGTACTAGTGTTAATATACTTTCCCCATGTTCCGGTGGGATTATTTTTTATTATTATTAATCTTGATTTTGGCCCGATAAAGCATTAATTTTGCTCATAGGATGCAGAACATTGGCATTAACATGAAACCCACATGCCAAACATCATTTTGCTTTCAGATGACATGGGTTGTTTGATCTCCTATGTGAATCGTTTACCATTAGTAAAAGACTTGCTGCCAGCCATGTATAATTAAAACAGAAAAAATATGAAGAGTTGCTTTCACCCTCTAACTTTGAACTGTTGTTGATTATGGAATGGGAAATGGACTAGATTGACTCATTGATTCAAAGGCTAAGGAAAATTGTGAAGGCGGGAAGAGGCTATCCTTGGTTTGAGTATCTGTCAGTCTGTGGTCTCTTTTATTCCATTTTATGAAAAGGCAACTAGGATGATTCATAGTGGATTTGGAACACTATGTTGGACAATAGTGCAGCTCAGATGTACAGATGCTGTAGTAATTTTCAGCTAGCCCACAGCTATCATATTGGGAAGGGGGCAGGGGGCCAAAGCGGTGTGAGAGAGAGAGAAATTAATAAATGATGCAGACATCTTCGTGGAATCCTAGATCAGCCACCATTTCTGGAAGACAGGTTGGCTTTAAAAATAGCTTGTAAAACTTCAGATTATAAAATAAAGTGGTCAATATTGGCAGCACTCACTAGGTTTCTTCTGTTTGCACCAGAACAACAAAGTGGCACCCAAGTACACAGTGATTTATGGTAGGCTTTGCCAAAGAAGGCTGCAGCCAGTTACCGAGATCCCAGTACAGTCAGGTGTCTTTTCCTGACACTTGTAAACCTTTCATTATGGAAATATTTTCCACCAATATGTGGGCAGAGTGATTTTGACTGCACCGCGCGGAGGTGATGAGTTAAGGCCTAACTGCTTCAAATGTTCCACAGCAATGAGCAATGGTGCAGGTGCGCTAATAGCTTTTCCTGCTTATAGCAGTCACATGTTTGATACTGCTTTACCCTTTTTCTCTTGCATTCCTTTGCCTTCTGGAATACATTTTTTCACTTTTTTTAGATGTACTTACACTGTACCCTGCTGCAGAATATGGGAACAGTGACATGGGCTCCCCATTAGTAGGAAAAGACCATTCAGCAGATCTTTATAGGACTGAAGCATGGTATTATTTTTAATATGTGGATAAAGAAAGGTTGATGGTGGGCTCTGAAGAAGACATCTTGGAGAGTGGGTTTTCCACCATCATGACTGGAGCACCTGGGTTTAAAACTCATTCCTCTTCACCTAGGGAAAAGATGTTGATGCCAAATAACTATGGGAAAAGCAATGTTTGACATAATACATTTGAGGAACAAAACCTTGGTGAGCATGCCTGGTCCTACTGAGATGTCGAATATCTTGCAAGTGAACTGGTGTGGTCATCTCCAAAGTATTCATGAAAGTTTACTGATAATGAAAATGTAGCTGTACATCCCCTATTAACATCTGAATTCCTCTGCACTGCACTCAAAATGTACTCCAGGAAGTAACAAGATTGACAAGGAAAATCAGAATGCAGTATTTTCACCATTTATCACTGTCAGCCCTTGTAAAAGAATCTTCAGCGACTCAGAGTGTGTGCATGTGTAACGCCAACAGGCAGAACTTCACCTGGGAACCTCTGGAGCTTAGTGCATGAGCCTCTACTGCTTGAGCTAAAAGCCACCCGGCTCTCAGCTAAGGCTGTGGAGAAAACTCATTCTTTCTCTCTGTAAGTGATCTAAGTGCCACTAGATGGGACAGTGCACCATACCAATTAGGTGTGTGGGTTACACGTGTTTATGGGAACCCACTAAGGGTTACAGCATGTAGATTCAAGTACCTGGGATGTCTGCAGATACTTGCCTAAAAGCTCTTGATACACAGCACCTACTACCATGCATCTAGAAGGGACTGGTGTATCTCAGCAGTCACACTGATGCCCTGCAGTGGGGATATTTAGCGTATGCCTACCCCGCATGGCTATTTCAGGATACCAGAGGTCTACACAAGCCACCTGTTATTTTAAAATATTTTTTGAAATAATGGGCACGCTACTTTAGCATCCTGGTAACCCTCGTTCCATGAGGGTTAAGGGATGTCTCAAAATAGCACTTTATTTTGAAATTTGGCACTGTGTAGATGCGCCAAATTTCAAAATAAGCTATTTTGAAATAGATTTGAAATAAGATACACAATTTACGTGTGCAAATAGTGTATCTTATTTCGAGTTTAGGGTGCTGTATAGATGCACCCGTACAGCACCTGAGGACTCAGCCCTGATCCTAATGAAGTCAATTCAAAGTTACCATTGATGTCCATCACTGAGGACAACAGCTCGCTAGGATTCAAAAAAGGACTAGGCGTTTCTATGGATAATAAGATTACCTTGAATTGTAATAGAAAATATACAAATGAACAGGTTACAAAGGGTGCATCTACACAGCACCCTAAACTCGAAATAAGATACGCAATTTGAGATATGCAAATTGCATATCTGATTTTGAATCTATTTTGAAATAGCTTATTTTGAAATTCAGCATGTCTACAATGCGCAAAATTTTGAAATAACGTGCTATTTCGAACCATCCCTTAACCCTCATGCAGTGAGGTTTACTGGGATGGCAAAATATCACACCCATTATTTTGAAAAATATTTTGAAATGACGGGCAGCTTGTGTAGACATGGGGTAGCTATTTCGGGATACCACTGGTATCCCAAAATAGCCGCACAGTGTAGACATACCCAGCCTATTGAAAGATTAGGAAGTAAATTTACCAGAACTGCTTTCTTTAGGGGTTGTTTTTGTTCCTTCTACTGAAGGTCTGGCTTGGAGTTGTGGAGTTTTGTGACCTGGAATTGAACAGATACCACCAAACCATTTCCCACAAGACACCAAATGATAGCTGTCAGGATTCTGCTTTCCCCACTGCAATGTGAAACAGGAATTTGTGCATTGTCGCCAATGGAGTCACAACAGCATAACACCAGAGTAGGTACGGAAGTACAAGGCTCAGTGTCTTTGACTTAGGCTGAACTCAAATTAATGAAAAAAATAAGGCGCTCTGTCTCCTATTATCAGCCTTCTCCTGCTGCTGTTCCACATATCCATAACAACACAGAGATGATGATTCCCACATTGCTCAGCTCACACATTCTGTGCATACACTGAATAAACTGTGGAATAGAAAAAAAGAGTGAAAACTAAGAGGAACAAGATAAAAGCTCCAACCATGACTTATGACAGGTTTTAAGGAAACACCATTAAAAAGCGGCATTCGTTCAGAGATCAGCTCAACAGTGTTCTCATTTTCAGTCTGTACAAGTTGATTTTTATAGTACTGCCTACTTCTGACCAGCAATTTACACTTATAATTGAAACTCAGAAAACTCTAGTATAGCAAAAATATACAGTTGGGTTTACTACATATTCCCCCAGGGCCTTCTGGGCATTTTCTGCTCCCTCGGGGAAAACTTGATGGAGAATCCATGAAGTATTTGGTAAATCCCCTCTGATAACTGGTCATGTTATTATGTTCTGGGACCGGGTTAAGACATCAGCCTGATTAAAGATATTTGCCATGTCATAATCAAACCACATACCAACATAGTTATCATTGAACTCCCAACAGGATACAGTCTCTGCCTTTCTTCCCATTTCTTAATCTGAAGTTCAAGTCTGGCATTTCTCTCCTCAGCTTGCCAGGCTTCTCTCTCCATTTTCACCATCCTCTCTGCATGTTCTCTGATTGCCTTTTACTTTTCTTTCAGCAGCTTCCTTGTCTGCCTTAGCCATTCTCTGCTCGGCTAGCCAACAAAACTCTTCAATTTCTTATATTTAAGTTGTTTATATTTATGTAGACATAGCCTCAGACAAAGACATTATTTCTCATATGTTTACAAGATTATAGTTATATAAACACTTAAGGTCAAATTCAGCCCTGAAGAAAACAGGTATAACCTGGCTTATATCTATGAAGGGCTATGTCTAGAATATGGGGGTTTTTCGGGATACCGCTAGTATCCCGGAAAAACTCCACCGTGTCCAGGGAACGCGTCTGCTCTTCCACTTTTTTGGGGGGAAGAGCAGACCTACTCTTTCGGAAGCCCTGTCTTCCTCCTCCCACAAGGAAGAAGGGCTCTTCTGAAAGAGAGAGTTTTTCCGAAATTTGGCCCAGTGTAGATGGGCCAAATTTTGGAAAAGCCTGTTCCGGAAAAACTATCGGAAAAAGGTACACAAATTGCGCAGTACAATTTGCGTACCTTTTTCTGATAAAGCCCCGTAGTGTAGACATAGCCAAGATGTTCCTGTTTATACCAAAATAAAATGTGGCTCCATATAGTTATTTGTTTCCTTATAATATTTTGTTTTTAAAGGAAATCCCGCAGAGTGGGTGTGACTTGAGCTTCTAAATTCTCTTCCGTATAATACAACATGATTTCTCACTCTGCTGAGACTCATTACAAGATTTGGGGGGGAAAGAAAACTGAAACACAGCAGTAAAACAACACATAATCTGCCAGTCCAGGTTTCTGTGAGGCCTTTGGTTTTGCCAAAGAACTGTCATCAGTTCACCACTCCTGAATAGGGGCATGTTGCTGCTAATATTTCTGTGGTTAACGTTGCTGTATGCATGCCAAAAAATATTTTTTTCCCAGAATGGCAAGCAATCAGTCCAAAAAATAAAGATGATCAAAAAAGAGAAAATCCTTTTCCAGCTTGCACCCACCTTCACACCAACATTCTTCCCATGTGCTTTGTGGTACCAAGGCTCCCTTCAATTGGGAGGGCTGTCTAGTGGGGAGCGCCCTAGGTTGGAAGTTATGATACCTGGGTTCAATTCTCTGCCACAGACTTTCTGCGTGACTTTGTGAAAGTCACTTAGTGTCTCTTTCTCCATCTGTGAGTTTGGCATAACTCTTTTTCACTGCTTCAGAGGATATTGAGACAATAAATGCATTAAAGATTATGAGGAGATCTGATATTACAGTAACTGGGACCATATAAGTCCAATACATCAGAGTTGCCAAAGGGGAGAGCATGTCCAACAAGCTTCTTGGAGGATGCAAGGACCTGATGGGGCTATGCTGAAAGGCTGGGGTCCAGAGTGTGCTACCTTCCACTCCCTTTCAATCCTACTCCTTTATCATGGCCCTGTTCACTTCCTCAGAGCAGCGAAGAGCAAGAACAGCAGGGAGCCCCTAGGTCCCAACAGCTGAGATCACCTGACCACTTGGGAGACTGGAAAGCTTCTTCAATTGCCACGTGGTGAGCACCCCTCTGTTTCCCCAAGCCTCAAACTCCATGGGCACTAGTCAACTCTTCCTCCACAACCCCAGGCACCATGACGGTGGGAACATGTGAAACATGAATCTGCAAAGGGGGGCACTCAGCAAAAAAAAAGTCTGGGAATCTCTGCCTTAGACAAACAGATGCTTCAGAAAGAATCATTGTGGTGACAGAATTGCCCAGTGAACAAAGATGGAGAAAATAAAGCCAGTTATGATGGGTCAGAGAGACGGAGATGTGCTGAGACTTAAAGCTCTGCAGTCAGCCAGAGGCAAAGAAATAGAGACCAGCACATTGAGCCAAGGTGGGAAGAGAGTACAGGACTGACCAAATTGCTCTCAGGAGAATAAAAAGGGTCAGTTATCAGTCTCCCCTAGCATCTACTAATGCTTCCAAACATAATGTTCAGGAAAACCTTATTAACCCTATATTCTATTTTATTTTAATTGACAGCAATAAAACACTTGGTTTCTAGTGCAAATAGCAGAGCAAGTATCAGTTGAAGGACAATTTTCCCAGTTAAAGAAAAAAAATTCCTTGATGTCTTCATAAGATCTTTAAATTCCATTAAGATGCTGCTATCTGGGGGGCTCTACATGCCCTGAAAGTGAATGACTGTTGAAGACCATGGTGTCTTTTCTGTCTAACAAAGAAACATGTGGGGCTAAATGTTTAAAGTTCTGCTCCTAACATGAATAGCAACCCAGAAGCAAGTCATAGTGCATGTTCAAACAAAGGCACAAGTGGGGCAAGAGCATATTGCATTGGTATCTGGCTCTAGGGGTATGTTAGGAAACCAGGAGTGCATCTAGACTACAGGGTTTTTTTCAGAAAAACAGCCATTTTTCTGAAAAAACTTTACCTATGTCCACACTGCAATTGCATTCTTTCTAAAGAAAATTAAAAAAACACAGGGGTTTTTCCGACATTGGTAAACCTCAATTTATGAGGAATAATGCCTTTTCCAAAAGAGCTCTTCCAGAAAAAGGCGTGTGTGGATGCGGAAGAGGCAGTTCTTTCAAAAAAAGAGGTGTCCAGGAAAAAGCACAGGTGCCCTGGTGGACACTCCATCCACACTAATCACAGCTCTATTGTTCCTGTCTCCAGCCACCTCTTAAAGCTGCAGGCTGTCCAGGGGGGTCCCTTTTAGCATGCATCTCAGATTGCCGGAAGTAACTGCTGACCTAATGCCCTGGCTGAAGTGGTTCCGGGTGGCATATTATGCGAGAGAGTATCCAATGAGTGTGGACACTCTCTTTTGAAAAAGCAGATAGCTTTGTCAATCCACTTTTGAAGTGTGGACGCTCTCTTTCGAAAGAAGCTTGCAGTCTAGATGTACCCCAAATCAGGGAAAGGATCATATAAGAGCTGGGTAGCATCCCTTTAAGTAATTTGTGAGCCCTCTCCAGGTCTTGTTTTCTGTGTTCCGCAAGTTGTCAGAAGCTTGGTTGTTGTTTAGAGTTTGTAAACTTGGACATTTGGACCTCATGGTGCCCACGTGGGTCCTTCATATTAGTTAAGTTAGGTAAAGAGCAAAAGCCACAACACTCCCAAAATTGAACTTTCAAAGATGCTCTCTTTGATGCAGTTGGGCAGATAAATAAATATTTTGCTCATTTTGATGCTCAGCTGTCTGAACCTGGGGAACAGTCCACACCAGCTGCACTGCATTGCTTTGGTAGCCCAACTGATTAATAGCCATTCTTCAGAGTGACAATCTGTGACTGGTGTTCACAGTATAAAATCCTTCCTGTTCATATTTTGGCCAATCTAAGGTTCAGGAAGAAAAGCTAAATGTAAATAATATTTTTTTTAAAGTACACAGATCCTCACCGTTAAACTATTCCATTCTTGCATGCAGTGTTGTAACCTGTCAGCCCCAGGATATTGGAGAAAGAAGCTGAGGTAAACAGAAGTTGGACCAATAAAAAATATTTACTTCACCCACCTTGTATTTCATTAAAATGTTACCATTTAAAAGTAATTAACGTTGCCACAGGAATAGAGTAGAACCTCAGACTTGCACACACCAGAGTTACAAATTGACCAGCCAACCTCACACACCTCATTTAGAACTGGAATTATGTAATCAGGCAGCAGCAGAGACAGAAAAAATACTGGGTTAAACATAAACTACTAATAAAATAATGGGAAAGTAGCATTCTTCTTCTACATAGTAAAGTTTCAATGTTATATTAAGTCAATGTTCAGTTGTAAACTTTTGAAAGAAGCACTGTAGCATCGTGTTCAGAGTTATGAACATTGCAGTTATGAACAAACTCCATTCCAGAGATGTTCATAACTCTGAGGTTCTACTGTAGCCCTATTACCTTCATAATGTTAATTATTACCGAACTATTAAAGCCAACAGTTCTATGGTGCACTGTAAATCCTTTCTGGGCTTGGGTAAATATTAAATTTTTTCAACAACACGCAGGAACAGTGTGGGGCCAAAGGTAGAGATGAAGGGCGGTAAGTGAGTAAGATAGAAAGTAGAGAATGAACCAATGGACATAAAATTCCTGGCTAGGCAATGTGCAGTTATGTCTCAGAAGGATAACAGTGAACTCTCTAATGTATTCTGGGTGCTAGTTTTTTGTCCTTCCTGTTCATATTTTGGCCAATCTAAGGTTCAGGGAGAAAAGCTAAATGTAAATAATATTTTTTAAAGTACACAGATCCTCACTGTTAAACTATTCCATTCTTGCATGCAATGTTGTAACCTGTCAGCCCCAGGATATTGGAGAAAGAAGCTGAGGTAAACAGAAGTTGGTGTTCAGAACTTAGTGGGGATAAAGACTGAAACATTGTCAGAAGTCCTGCCTGTAAGTTGCATCACCCCAGGAATACTGCAGAGAAGGTGGGGGGAAATATGTGTGCAAAATGAATGTCAAAAACTTTCACCTCACCTGAATTTTAAATTCACAGCTTCAGGTATTTGTGCTGAAAGTGCTTGTGCTTGGATTTTGCTAATGCAAATTAGGCAAATTATTCAGTCATCTCCAGTTGAGATACATGGAACTGATCAGTGAAAATAAATTTAAACTAAAAATACAGAAATACTACCTCAAGTTGTAATTAATCAACCTGGGATTCACTAGCTCATCAAAACAAATAGTTGAACCAGGTTTTTTAAATAATTGGATAATTTTAGGAACCATAGAAAAAGGGAGTTACACAATCTATGGGAATGAAATAAGAAAATATTAAACCTCATGCCTCAGGGATTACATTTTACCCCCTGGGAGCCCAGAATATACATTTTCTCCCAATAGCATTCCACAGTGCGTGATCCAAAGACCAGTGACTTTAATGGGATTCTTTCCACTGACTTTGATGAACACTCGATCTCAAACACTGGAGAAAAGAGGCAGCAAGGGGGGAAGAGGAGAGGATACTTCAAAGCACAGCACCGCTTGAAGCCTGGGGCCAGAGCCTGGGCTCCATGCAACATTGCCGCTTTGAAATGCAATGTGCTGGGGTGTCCTCAGGCTGCACATGGCATTTCAAAGTGGCAGCATCACGTGGAGCCCAGGATCAACTGGGGACTCCTCGCTGACCCTGGGCTCCGTGCAGCGCTGCCTCTTTGAAATGCAGCGAGGAGCCTGGTGTCAGGTTCTCCCAGCGTTTCAAAGCAGCAGCGCCATGTGGAGCCCAGGATCAGCTGGAGTCCCAGTTGTTGCTGCATTTCAAAGGTGGAATCATCCTATCGACTAATTGAATTAGTCAATTAGTCGATATTTAACATTCTTAGTCATAACCAATGTATTCTATTCAACCTCTGCACTGGGTGAATTTCAAGTAAGGGTTTTGTAGGATCATAGCTCTCAACTGTCACACTCCCAGACAGAGTGCAGCCATCAACCAGAGAGCAGATAAATGCAAACTTTGGTTGTTAATATAAAAACTACGCATGCATCAATTTTACAGCTGGAACTATAAACTTCAATTATCACTATATTAACAAACTCCAAAAGAGGTACTCTCCTAGGAGCATTACACAGAAAGTGTTCTGGTTCCAGTTCCAAACAGCAGCATGGTTTTCTTTCATGCAAAGTCAAAATGTCTGAAAATTAACAGAATAAAAATATTGATTTGGCATTTGGGAGTCTGATTATTTCTTCAAACCTTCAGCAATGAATTTTGCTAAATAACAAAGCACTTTAAAAAGCTAATTATCAGAAGATGCTTTGATAAATAAAATCCTGCATCTAATTCCTAGATTTACAGTAAAACCTGTGCTATCTGGCACACTCAGGGATTAGGGCATTCTGCTTATCTAAAAATTACAGTTATCTGAGGGTCCCATCAACCTAGGAAAAACCAATGGACAATAATAGTAAAACTCAAGTTTTTAATATTGGTAGTTTTGTAGTGTGAGGCAGTTGGTCTCACATTTCTATTTTGAGTTAAAGATGATTAGTACTTCTTAAATAAAAAATTGTTAAGCCAATCATGGTAAACCAAGCCAGGCCTGTGCGCCTGAAGATGTGACAGTAGTTGTGGCAGGGGCAACGCTGGTTAACAAAGTTTTCTGGTTAACAGAGTACCGGATAACAAAGGTTTCAGTGTATTATTATTTCAGTAAAAATTGCTTTCTATAGCTTGAACAAAAGCCAGTATGTGTACCAAGTCATAAAATATAATCCCCGAGTACCTGATTCTGCATAGTGGTATGCTTCTATACCTAGGGATTATAGTGGACCACAAGTTGAATATGAGTCAGCAGTGTGATGATGTGTTGCAAAGAAAGCAAACATGATTCTGAGATGCATTAACAGGTGTGTTGTGAGCAAGACACGAGAAGTCATTCTTCCGCTCTACTCTGCGCTGGTTAGGCCTCAGTTGGAGTATTGTGTCCAGTTCTGGGCACCGCATTTCAAGAAAGATGTGGAGAAATTGGAGAGGGTCCAGAGAAGAGCAACAAGAATGATTAAAGGTCTAGAGAACATGACCAATGAGGAAAGACTGAAGGAATTAGGTTTGTTTAGTTTAGAAAAGAGAAGATTGAGGGGGGGACGTGATAGCAGTTTTCAGATATCTAAAAGGGTGTCATAAGGAGGAGGGAGAAAACTTGTTCATCTTGGCCTCTGAGGATAGAACAAGAAGCAATGGGCTTAAACTGCAGCAAGGGAGATTTAGGTTGGACATTAGGAAAAAGTTCCTAACTGTCAGGGTAGTCAGACACTGGAATAAATTGCCCAGGGAGGTTGTGGAATCTCCATCTCTGGAAATATTTAAGAGTAGGTTAGATAAATGTCTATCAGGGATGGTCTAGACAGTATTTGGTCCTGCCATGAGGGCAGGGGACTGGACTCGATGACCTCTCGAGGTCCCTTCCAGTTCTAGTATTCTATGATTCTCCTGTGAGGTGCTGATCATCATGATCAACTCCTACTAAGTTTAATGGGATGCACGGCAAGTCACAGAAGGTGTTCATTGCCTCTTAGATGGGGGGCCCACAGTTTTCAAATCATCATGTCAAATCTGTGGGCCTCATCCCAAAGGGTACTAAGGTGAAGGTTCTTAGCACCTCCCAGGTCCATCTGTATAATTATGCTATCATTCTAAATGCCATGGATCATTTGCAAAGTGTGCCATATATGTGCCATAGTGTTCATATATTAAAAACATGGATGACATTATTTAACTATGCAGGTATTTTACTGCCAGTCAGAACATTTCCCCCACGCACCATCTTCCTGCAGCACTCCTTCTCAGAACTGGCAGAAATGGAGGTAAACCATGAATCTTTCATCATAACCTCAAAACTCTGATGTACAGCCTCTTCATCACAACAGAGACATATAAAAACCACATACCTACACAACTGATATAGTATTAAAGATTCTTACATATTCATCATTGCATACTAATAATGGCATCAGTTATTAGTTTTTAAATACCTGTCTTTCCCCAGTGATATAAATAGAAAAATCATTCAGTACTTCTTTGTGTTTGTTTATTCAATGTAGCACATCTCCACTCAAGATGTAATATTTAGGAATCTTTCACAATAGAATTGTTTCCATTAGCCATTTCTTCATATATCACTTTTACCATTAACCCATCAAAGTGTATGTTATGAAATATAAAAAGACTCAAGATTTCAGAGAATCTATGCGTAACACACTAATCCAGTCTTGCACTGGACTAATGTAATGGACAGCATTTATAAGGAAGCAATACAGAGAACTGGAAACATTTTCAGAAATGCCCACGTGACTTAAAAATGTAAGTCAGCGGAACTTACTGCTGTATAAAACAGCTCCCTCAGAACTTAGCAAGCTTCACACAGCCATTTAGGACCTAGCCAGCAAGAGCATTATACATTCACAGCCTGGCTTGCCACACACTAACTGACCATGTAGACAAGCCCTATGGCTCATAAGCCATTTTTAAAAATGAGACTCGGGCTTTGAAATTACTTACGTGCATTTGAAATTTGTATGCAACATTGCAGAGAAAAGCTGAATAAAATGTATATGGTGCAAGCGGCATAGTCAGAGTACAAGAGGGCCCTATTCTTCAGTGCTTGATTGAAATCCCCTTATTTGTATAATGAGTACTTTCATATTCAAGCAGTTTCACTGTTTCATTTCAACTCTTGAATGAGGTCATTGGAAGTTGAGGACACTTAAAACCTTGCATAAATAATACCCCCAAACTCTGAACTCAATGGGATTACATTGGTATGACTTATGGGGACAGAATTGGACCTGTATTTTTTTTTATTTTTTAATATTACACAATAGTGTGTGTGTCTCAGTTTAGATTTTCTTGTTTAAGGTGTGTAATCATAATGTGAAAAGATCTCTCCCCTGTGGCCTTTCTTTTCTTTGAACACACACATTGCACGTCATCTCACCAGGCACTAATCCCATCTGAACACAGCAGGCACTAGCTTCGTTTTAGCAGAGCATCACTCCAGCGTCTCTGTATACACATTTTCAGTGTTAGCCATTAAAATGTCCAACTATAATCCGCTTATGGGTTACTTTTTAGATGTCAGATTTCAAAGACGTAAGTGTAGAAGAGTTGTGAGCATCTGTTACTCATGTCAGAACAAGCAAAGTGCTGAGTGCATTTCCCAGACTAAACAAATGATTTGTTTTAAATGCTGCATGGCTCAAATCTGATGCGGAATTAATTACTGGTGCCTGTGAGACTTAGATATTATTTTACCCTTTTATTGCACCTTGATGTGTTCAAATGTAACCAAATAATGTAGTTGTGCTAGCCGTTTATAACAAGAGAATGTCAGGTAAACTAAACATGGCCCCAAAGCAGATGTCTTTAAAATATATCTTCCAGTCACTGTGGCAGGAAATTGAGACTGGAGATTAATCCTCAAACAACAAATTGCTTTTCTCACCAGCCTCTCAATCATTTTCAAAAGCAACTTAAATGCCAAGCACTCTTCAGTGTTGTCTGAAAAGCACAGCCTGCGTCATACAAGAGTTTTTGACGTCAAGTGTGCTTCATGTGTTAAGAATAATTTAAGAAGCTGTCCGTTTCCAGGAGCATTGCAAGATAGATTTATGCCAGCAAAGAGGAATGTAATTTAACATTCTTTTTCCATGTCAATATTTACAGAAATATCTTATAAATGACGAAAAAACTGCATGTCTTAAATAAGCAATTTCCAGACATGTTAACCCAATCAGAAGATTCAATTCCCCCTGCCCTTCTAATGAGATTACACAAGACCTGGCATGCTGTCAGTTATTTATATGTAGACATATATATTTGGAAATAAGTCTCCTCACATAGACATTGTAATTGGTTTGGTTTAGTTTTACTTGTTGCCATGCACTGTGCTATCTTGTATGGTTTTGATCCTGTCTGAGGAGATTAACAAAAGTTCTGTTTAAATGTGGTAAATGAAAGAGATGCTGTATCAGCAACACTGTCGGGTCATGGCTCCCTGCTGTTTCTCTGGTTTAAGTGATGACCACAAACTTTATTACACAAATTAACCAGCTCAGAAAAACCTTTACTCCCTTCCATAATTGGCTGTGCCAGCAGAGGGTGCTGAGCTGCAAAGAGAGGGCAGGAAATAAGAATGGCTACTCTCAGATGGGTTCTGCCAAGTGCAGAGTACACCCATGAACAAGCAGTCTTGCCTAAGAAAGCTGAATAAACACAACCGTTAGAGCTCCTGGCCATGCTTATTCATCTCTCTTTGGCATTTACATGACCACCCAAGGACTCCTGTTGAAGGAGTGACTAGGTGTGTCCTGCGCTGCTCCAAACTTGTCAAGTGGACTTTCTCTCCAAAGCAATTTTGTTCCAAGTTGCTTCTCTCACCACCCTTTCAATCAGTTTGGACGTGTAACCCAGCACTGAATTAGCCCCAGATCCATTTTCATTTTCAAAATAAAACATCTACCATGATGTCACCTTTACAAAACTATTTCCCTTTGCAATAATAAAGTTCTGTTGTCACTAGTGAAGCCCTTGGAGAAATATACAGTGCAGTTTTGTGATTTTGAAATTTTTAAACTTCTACACCTACCATATGACAGTTCTCTCAGCTCTAATCTATTCTGAAGCAAATGAAGGCGGCAGATGGAAATGTTGTTTCTTGGACTGTGGTTTACTTATAATGAGACTAGTTCTAGCCATTCTTGGGCATAGAGCTGCAGGAGCTCTGGAAAGCACAACATTCCATCGGATGAGTTCACAGAGTGTGCGAGACGAACAGAGCTGCCGGGGTGACCTTTCAAGATTGTGCAGCTCTCAAGCCTGTTTGAGGAGATAGGCCCTGCTTCTTTCTTGCTCACTTCATAGAGGCTAGCACAACACAGGCGAGTGCAGATACTGTGCTGACACTAAACCACTATGCTGTGGTGTAGAGGGGAAGGTGCAATGGACAGGAATTTGCTACATCACGCACCAAGGAACAGTCTAGAGCAAGTACTTCTCAGTTATAAGAAGTTAGGTCCAGATTTTCAAAAGATATTTAAAAATTCCCTATGTACGTTAGGCACCTAAAAACCCTTTTAAAAATCTTCTCCTTCATGTCCTATTTGATAGAAATTCAAGATTGGCTATGCAGATTTTTTTAACAATCTCCAAATTATTGTATTATATATGGCTTTGATATCTGACACAAGGAAAAGGCAAACTCCATTATTTCACAAAGGAACATAAAGCAGCTTTCATGTTCATTATACCAGAGATGTCTATTGTTTCACGTGTACCATATGCTGAGTAAAACTAACTGATACCTCAAAGTAAATAAAGTATTTTATGATGTGGTTTGGATGTTTTTACTTATGCCTCTTTAGGACATCAAGAGACCACAACACAAGTCAGAAAAAGAATTAGGGGCTGTTTCTTGTTAAACATGCAGAGTTCTATGTAAAGACAGTGAAAAAACAAGTTTATTGCTTATTCCTATAAATTATATTTCTAAGGCTTACTTGTCATGAAAAATAAGAGTCTAGTGGCACTGGATAAAAGGAATCTAACAGAAAAACAGAAGTATTATATTTGAGTATGCAGTCAACAAATGTTTACATTCATATACCTGTGTTCTGTTATGTACCAGAATTAGACTTTACTGACAGTCAGATGAAGTTTGCATAGTTAATTTATATAAAGCTAATTTAAAAGAGTATTACAGTGCTGCTCATTACATACAGCTCAAAGTAGTGTTTATACACACACTAGCTAAAAATTCACTTCAGGCTAAAATTTGATGCACAAGGCAAAATATTCAGGGGGAGTTGAAGAAATTTTAATCACACAAATTTAACTAATGTTAATGAGTCATGAGATAAAATACAGAAGCAATGGTCAGAAAGATTTTCCCACTTACTACCAGAGCACATTGTTCAAATGAAAAACTTGGCTGTGGTTTATTTTTTATTGAATTGTAATATACAACTCAAATGCTACATGGCAGCATACCTAGGTACAATAGGATATAAAAAAATAATTCTGGAAACAGACTTTTAAAAATGAAAAACATGGTGAAGGCATAGGAACAAGAGTGAGAAGATAGCGCTATCACTGGCTCTGCCATAGATATCTCATTTGACCTTCTCAGACCACTGAACCTCAGTTTCCTTACCTGTAAAATGAGAAATCATATGATGGGAAATACTATGCAAGTGCAATGTATCATTTTTATTCTCTAATATTTATGATTGGCAGACTTTACCTGGTGAAATTCATCTTCTTGTTGTGCTGTTACAAAACTGAAAGTTGCTCTTTGTTTGTTAACAGATTTGCTGAGGTTTGTAATCCTTCCTGGTGAATTTGACTCAGCTGTTATGCAGTTCTGAGCTGAGACTCAGACAAATCCCCTCCTCGTAGAAGGATGCTATTGCATAACTTGGTGCTTTAGCGTCAACCAGAAACTAGGAAAAATCAATTGTTTCCCTAAGCTCTTCTTTGAGATTTTAAACCTAAACCTCAAAAGAAAAATCACAGAGCGCACAAAATTGGAGACAGAATTAAAATAAAGGATAGACAAAGCCCCTCCAAACCAAAACCACAAAGTTTCCCAACCTCTATTTAGATGGTCCAGGGTTTTGTTCTACTTTCTTCCTGGACCTTATTTGATGTAGGTTCTAGACTCCACAGCAGACTTGATGCATCCTCCCAGCTGGGTTGTGTCTAGACTGCAGGGTTTTTTCGAAAAAAGTAGCCTTTTTTCGGAAAAACTTCACCTGCGTCTAGACTACAGCCGCGTTCTTTCGAAATTAAATCGAAAGAACGCGGCTTTTCTTTCGATGGTGGTACTCCTCATTTCACGAGAAATAACGCCTTTTTTCGAAAGTGCTCTTTCGAAAAAAGGCGCTATGTAATGCAAACTGTGCTTTTTCGAAAGAGAGCATCCAGACTGCCTGGTGCTCTCTTTCAAAAAGTGGCTTGCTTTTTCGAAAGTACTGATTGTAGTCTAGATGTTCTTTTTCGAAAGTATCTTTCGAAAAAGCCTCTTTTGAAAGAGGCTTGCAGTCTAGACGTAGCCCTGGTGAACTACTCAAAATGGAATTATACAGTGCAAAGTACTGTAAGTGGCATCAGACTTGTGACACTGGCAAACCAGGTTTCAGCTCATGCCAAGGATCCTAGGACTTGCTGAATGCTAACAAGTGCATATAGCTGGAAACTGGCCTGGCTCACCCTCTGTGTCTGCATTGTTAAAATAGATATTAGATTCATAAAAATGTGTTTAATGTTCAGACTTTATGAAATGCTCATCAATTAGTGTCTATTACCATTTGGAACCTAAAACTAACTCATCTGTATGTGTAATGTTTATCTGCTTTAGCCTTGTGAATAACTCATTTCTTTTTCCTAGTTAATAAATCCATAGTTTGTTTATTTTGTACGTGAAGGAACACACCCTCCCTCTGGCCAAGAAAAGACCAGCACACTCTTCTGAGACAGTTCAAACCAATAAGACACACCTGCAAGGCTTGTTCTGCCTTGAGTGAGGGAGCTTAAAAGGGAAACCCCGCCACTGGAAGAGGCGAGGAACAGGAAGAAGTCTGCCCTGGCACAGATAGTAGCATCTGGGCCTTGGAGGGGACTTGATGGAGCTACAAGCATTGTCGTTGGCATGGTATCTGAGGTACAAATTAATTAATCACTGGAGTAAGTGATTCATCTTTCATCCCACTTACTCCACTTCTGAATATGAATCAATTACTTTAAGCTGAAAATTGTTCTACTTAGAGAAAGATCAATGTATATGTAATTACAAAGAAATGTCATTTAATTATAGAAAACAATGTGTATCCATGCTGATCATAGTTGTGTTTTAGCTGTGTTTTCCTGTTTCTTTTTAGAAAAAATATCAGATAAACAAAGTAGAAGAATTTAAGGTCTGTCAGAAGAACTGAATAACAAAAAGTACTCTACTTTCTAGTATCATTAAAATCACTCTTAAAAGAAGAGACGTGCACGTCTGCTGTTTTCTGTTCCTACTACATTCAGGCACATAAGTTCAATGCTTCACATGTTCTGTGAATCATAGAACTCACTGCATTTTACTACTTTGGCATTTTCACTGTGTTGTGATGTGATTAACTGGCTATTCCATTTCTTCTGTTTCAGAGCTCCATAACCTACATAAAAGGGACAGATTAGTTCTCCAGTGTCCAGATGGAGGGTCAGAAAGCTTAAGGTTTCCCTCGCCCAAACACCACCACTCTTTCCAACTCTTTCTTCTAGCAGATTTTATGGCTGTAAAAAACATTATCATGTGGGTAGCGTGAGCTGTAAATTCTGGACACTTTCACCATTCTACTCCACTGACATACTCATTGTTAAACAACAACCTCCAGTCCTTGTTTGATAGGAACAACAGCTAGTTCAGTGGTAAATCATGCATTTGAAATAACTGACCTACCTACATTATGCCTATCACTCCTTTGCTCAGATATGTCTGAATTTTTGGCACCTAAATGCCATTGTAATCAGCAGGTCTTGTTAGATCTATTCAGCCTACTATCAAAAAATTTGTAAGAAAAAAGACATTGGGGCAGATCCTCAGCTGCTATAAAATGCCATGACTCCAAAGAACTCAATGTAGGCACCGTCCTCTGTTTTTTGGGGGGTTGGGGTTTTTGGGTGAGTTCAGAGTTAAATCTGCCTATTTTAGTGACAAAAATAAGTTGCTTTATTCCCTTTAACACATACAGAATCAAGATAGCTACAGACAAATGGATTCCCCTCTGTTTCATGTATTAACAAAATTATTAATTGATTTTCAATTACAGGGCTATATCTAACTGAGGGCAGAATTGACCCGCAGAATCTTGGTTTCTAGGGACCACACATAAACCAGAAGAGACATTCTTTGACTAATGTTTTATGCAGTGATGTAGTAACCACATTGGTCCCAGGAAATTAGAGTTAGAAAGTGGGTGAGGTAAAATCTTTTTATTGGACCAACTGCTTACCCAGCTTGTCTCTCTCAAAATCCAGTAGGATAGGGTATAGATCAATATGTACTATCAAGCACACTTCCCTCATAAACATATTTTACTCTAAATTTCATTGCAACACAATTAATGGGAAGTGCCCAAATGTCATTTTATAATAACTTTACAAAGCAGCACTGCACTTTCAGTACTATTCATTGCCTTATAATTGTTGCATAATTAGAAATAGGCAAAATGAACCAGGCAGAATCAAAATCAGCCCACAATTACATCCAAAATGTTCACTGACTCTGAACTGAAACTGTTGCAATTCAAAAATATTTGGTCAATTTGCCTTTTGTGGGAAGCTTTGTTTTTTTATTTCAATACACTTGCTGGTTTCTGTTAGTACCAAAAGCTAAAGTACCAAGTTCACTAATTTTTTTTATATTTTAGCTTGATCAGAATAAGAAAATATAGGAGTAGAAGTCTCATGAGAGATTCTGAGCTACCAGTTTGGGCTTACTTCAGAGAGCTGATTGGTTCAGGTAAGCAAGAAGTGTGGAATTCTCAAAAGAACTCCTCAATAGCCAAATTCTTCTCCCACTGAAAATCGGCTTCCAAAACTTTTTGGGTGCCCCTCTGAGCCAAACTTCCAAAATGCTATTTTCAACAGTAAAGCCTAGGATCACAAGAAGCCATATAGCTCAATTACATTGATATGTTTCCAGTCTGTAAGAGCCCTAAGTTCTGTCTATTCTTATTTTGATCACCATAACTTTAAAGTACAGAACATCACTGCTTTCCCCATCACTGCTGTGACAAGATGTGCAACAGGGATTTGATACTCTTTAAAATAAAGTTTCCTATTCTAGAGTTGTCAGTTTAAAATCAAAAGGAAACAAAACAAGTCCTGCTCTTACCTCTTCTGTGATATAAATACATGATTTTGGGCATGCCTAATAATTAAATCACTTAAATGTGTGCTCAGAGCCAAATCAGGTCCTAGACTAGGGACTGATTCAATTTTTTTCAAAAAAAGATGCCCCACTTCTTGTATTTTTAACACTCTGCACAAGCCTCAGAATAATTTTGGGGGACTTGCACAGCCTTTCATGAGCTTACTGCAGAGCGAGATATATCTTGGTTGAATTTGGCCATTACTTAGCTTAGAAGCCAGTCATTTTTACTACACATTTTTTCCATGATGTTACTAGATATTATTTCATGGCACTGCCTATTGTAAGTTACATTAATGTAAAACAGTTTTAAAAATGTTGCCTCCAAGTGTTCATATCTGTATTCAGTTTGGAAATTTAGATCCAACAAGGCTCTGTAGCTAAAGGTCAGAATTCTAGTTTCAACTTAAACAGTTTGTTTTGTCCAATAGTTATAAAAACATTGCTTGATTTAAGGATGAACTCTCTTAATGACAGAAGAAAAATATCCTGCTTTGAACTTTTATACATTAACTTTCTCCGCTCATTTTAAAAGGTAGCTATTATAAATCACTCTGGAAAGCTAGCAGATACATCTAGCTTTCTATATTTAAAAAGAGCTGCATTTCCTACTGGAAATGCACAATGCTAATAAAAATAGTTAGGCTTATTTAAATTACATCATTAATAAAATAGTATTATGTTGAAAGGTGCTAATGACTTTAGAAATGGAGTTTTGGATCCAAAGACAACCAACAACCTCACTGAAGCCAATGGATGTACCGCACACTCTTCAATCTCAACAGAAGATGTAATAATAGCAAAACAAAACAAAAAAAAAACAGTTTTGAACAATGGTGGTGACCACCCAAAGCAACAGGCAACATGTCCTGACAGGAGCTAATGCAGTAGATTAATAGGGGTTGCAGTAGATTAATAGGGGTTGCAATATTCATTTTCAGGTTATGTGTGTTGGAGGCAGAAAGTCATGAGGATTTGTGAGTGTGGCCCTGTGGGGAAACAGAGAGAGAAATTCTCGGGCACAGAAGTGGCTGGAGTGACAGTTCCTTTGCTCATAAACCCTCATGTCTACCTGCTGTTTGTTTTACCTTATTCAGGGAAACATCATTTTGTTTACATCTTTTGTAAGTTAATTTCTCACCCTTACATAAACAACCCTGCAAAATCTTCAGTGATGGTGAATTGCTTGGGCTGAATGGGGCAGCAGTATTCAGACTTCATGAATGGTAGTTGACCCGTTAGCTCCCCTAAGAAGAAGAAATACCAATGAACACTTTGGGTTGTATAGAGGTTTAACATAACTGAGCAAATTATTCAATATTTATAACTAACCTGAAGGTATTTGTGTCTCTCCCCATTTGGAAAAATCCTAAATGTATTCATTATTCAGAATAATTAATGTCTTCATCAAATAACTCTTTCTTAGCTGATATTCATGAAAGTTGACCATAATGTGAATTTTGAATTGTGCAAGTCTCTTCCATGAGCAAATGAATTCATACTTGCATTCACAAAGTAATTAAACCATTATATCACACAATCATGCATTCTGAATGTGTCACTTATTTTTCAATAAAATTTTAGATCAGAAATGTCCAAACTTTTCAAATATGGTTTTGAAGAGGTCAAGGGATCTCAGTCAATTCCTTGGCGCAGAGTTTCTACTCTGTTCTACTCCCTTTGCATCATAAGTGTCCTGGGTTGATGTGGCTGTCGTCTATGCCAGCTTGATCTCTTTCTTCTCAGGCTCAGATGCAAACCTCCCAGTAGGGAAGGACAAAAGGCTAGCAGATGCTGTCCTCTAGCTATCCCCAGTAGGTAAATTGTTCCCTGACGCTGCTCTACCCTATACCAAGACACGAAGTTGCTCATAGGGTTTGGAATTTTTGAGTAAGTCCTGCTGGAGATGAATATGTGAGCAAATGAAGAGGTTATGCATATTACAGGTTGGACCTCCCTGGTCCAGCACCCTCAAGACCTGACTGGTCCCAAACAAGGGAGTTTGCTAGACCAGGGGATGTCAATTTCAGACCCTCTGCCACTGCCCCTCCCCCCAGTCCAGCTCTGCTCTCAGCCCTGGCTGCTGACCCCCTAACTGCCCTCCCACCCCCCAGCCACCTGGCTCCACTCTCAGCCTTGGATGCTCACACACACACACACACACACACACAACTACCTGGCTCTGCTCCTTACCCTTCCAGATGCCAGGTTCTGGTCCCAAACCTGCCAGCCGCCAGGCTCCATACACAGTCCCACCAACCACTGGGCTCCTCTTCAGCCCACTGCTGTCTCTGCCCCTGGCCACCTGGCTCCTTTCCCCGTGTTGGCTGAGATACCACCTTCCCCTCTCCATCACCAGCCTCGGACCAGCTGCCAGCACCCCTGCTGCCAGCCTGGCTAAGATCCAAGCACCAGCAGGGCTCCCAGCTACCAGCACTCCTGCTGCCAGGGCTCTCTGGTCCATGAACATCCATGGTCTTCTATATGTGCTATAGAAGACCATGGATGTTCCTGGACCAGAGAATCCTGGTTTAGGGACATTCAACTTGTGCATGCAGTTTATCACATGGATTTCAACACACACACACACACGTATACTTCATGCTTTCACTCACACAAAGACATGCACATATGAAGAGATCCCAGATCTCTCCATATGCTAAAAAATAAATGCTGTATTTGTTAGATTATCTAACAAAGAAAGTGTCATAAAAACCTATGAGCGTAATATTCAGATATATTTCTATTTATTACCAATGTTTCTTTCCTAATATCACCATAGTCCTTGCTTAAGATGTTACATTACATTGATGTGAATTATAATATATATTAGATGTACTGAATAGAAATTTTATCACCAAATTCTGCATTCAGAAACGTACACACATCTCCCAGGGTTTTCAATGGAAACTGTTCACCAGTGTCTGAAGGAAGAGTTTGGCCACTATGCAGAGGAGTTATCAAACCAGTATCTTAGATGTCTGTATATTAATGCAAGCAGTATGGGGGATGAATAGCAAGAACTAGAAATTCTGGTGAATAATCACAATTATTCACAGTTGTCATCATAAAGAGCGAGATAATATGCATGACTGGAATATTGCTTCGAAGGGCACAGCCTATTCAGAAAGGACAGGCAGGGATAAAAGAGTGGTGGTGGTGTCTTGTCTAGACTGAGGCTGAGATGGATATATGGAACAGACTTGCTGAAAGTGTCTGTGTGGAAACAAAAGGGGTTAAAAAAACAAAGGTAATTTCATAGTAGGGGTTTACTACAGACCACCAAAGCAGGAAGACTGAAGTAAATGAGTTTTTTTTTAAACAACTAACAAAGTCATACAAAGCACAGGACTTGGTGATGATGAGGGACTTCACTACCCAGACATCTGTTGGGAAAACAACATAGCAGGGCACAGATTATCTAACAAGTCTTTGGAATGCACTGGAAACTGTTTTTGTTTTTTATTTCAGAAGGTGGAGAAAGCAATTAAGGGAAAGACATTTCTAGATTTGAGTCTAATAATTAGGGCGGAACTGGCTGAGAATTTGAAAGTGAAGGCAGCTTGGGAGAAAGTGATAATGAAATGATGAAGGTCATGATTCTAAGAAATGATAGGAGGGAAAACAGCACCAGACAGGTCCTGAAGGGGCTGGATTAGAGAGGTTCAACCTGTGTCTAGATGAGCTGATGTACCACTTGAAACAGCAGTACTCATATCCGTGGTTGAGAACCACTAATCTAGCCCTCTGCCAAGATGCTAAATTTATTGTGTCTATGGCAGCCAAGAGAGGTAGCTTTCTAGCCTGTTTTTGAAAGCTTCCAGTGAAGGAGCTTCCATGACGCCAGCAGAAATTTTTTCATAAGATTTAATCTAAATCTGCTATGCTGTAGCTTGAACTCCTTACCTCTTGTCCTCCTTCTGTAGCAAGAGAGAACAACTTTTCTCCACCATTCCTGAGGCAACCTTAAGAGTATTTGAAGATCTCCATCATGTCCCCCCTTAATCTTTTTTCCAAATTAAACATACTCAGTTTGCTCAGCCTTTGCTCATATGGCTTGCATTCCATCCTTTTGATCACGTTTGTTGCTAGATGTTTTTCTGCATCCTTTCTATATAGTTGTGACCAAAATTGGACACAGAACTCCAGCAGAGACCTCTCCTGCACTGAATAGAGTGGTACTATAACCTCTGATGATTTGCATGCTGTATATCTGTTAATGCAACCCAAAAGTGCATTTGCACTTGCATTTGCAAGCAGTTGACACCTGTTGTGTTGTCCACCCCAGTTCCTGGATCCTTCTCAGCTGTACTGCTGCCATGCCAGTTTCCCCCCATTCTGTATCCCGGAAAAGCTCTGCCGCGTCCAAGGAACACATCTGCTTTTCCGAAAAAAAATTCGGAAAAGCAGATGCCTTTTTTTGGCATCCCTGTAAACCTCATTCTATGAGGAAGAAGGGATGTTCTGAAAGAGGCTTTTTTTCCAACATTTGGCCCAGCGTAGACGGGCCAAATGTCAGAAAAGCCTCTTTCTGAAGAAAAGCAGAAAAAGATAAGCAAATTGTTTTTCTGACTTTTCTTTGTAGTCTAGACACAACCTTAGAGAACTAGATACCTAATCCTCATTTGAATTTCAACAAGGAATAGGCACTTAAGAGTCATTTGAAAACCTCATTACATCTCTGCTGAAGGCACTAATGCCAGTTGCATACATCAAGCTCAGCTTACCCCAGTTCTTCATAATGCTACTATTATAGTCAGGTTCTGATGGATAAAATGTCTCTTATTATACTATTAAGCTCTTGAATTATGTTTCAATTATGTTATCATACATTTAACATATATGTTCATCCTTCAGACTGATCTGCTCCTCTGAAACAATGTATCTAACAAAAAAGACTAAAGCATGCGTAACAGATGACGATCCTTAAAGCAAAGTTCCCCAACTACTCCTGTGTTACTAGCCAAATCAAATTTGTTCAAGTAACAGAACAATTCATATAGCTCAAAAATCTAACAAAATTAGATACATTTCTCATTTATTTTAAATAGCTAACTTCTATTATCTATTCTATAGGGTGATGATTTACACTATCAGAGTTAGGCAAGTTTAATTATTCATAAAAAATCTCACAAAAGTGGATATGAATAAACAGCCCAATGTTTTCCTCTATCATTGATGAGCTGAGTCCAAAATAGGGGCATTCTGCCTGGGTAACATATTCCCTTTGATCTTCATCTCATAGTCCGTTGTATCTGGATGGCTTCTTAAGGACAAGAGTCTGGAATATGAACTCGCAGCACTAACTAAAAATTGAAAGTGCAATATTTTTCATTAAGAGCTTTTCTCCCAAAAATTTGTCTGATGTTTGAGTAAAATACAGTGTATATTAACAGAAATGAAATTTTATAAACTGTCAGACTAAGCATCACCTATTTCAATTTTAAAGGTTTCAGTCAATTTTCTCTTATGTCAGAAGTCTATTAGTTTCACTGCTACAGATGCTCCTCCACTAAATATGGTAAAGTCAAGCAGTGATTTTTACTAGTGTAAAAATGCACACACATTGGTCTGTATATATTTTAAAAAGAAAAAAGGCACAAACAACTTCTTTTCCTCTTTATATGTCACATTCAGAAAAGTAGAGAGCAGCATGCAAATATAGTAAAATAGTGACATTTTACCTGAAAAATAAATAACCATCTGTTTTAGGCAAAGTTTCATTCTATCCGTGCCCATTTCTGATATTCTGGAACACTGGCTATCCTTCCCATAGCAGCATACAAAAACGCAGCAGAACCCTGCCATTTGCAAATTTTTCAGTAGAAATAGATTATTGTCCAGAGGCTTTACCTTTGAAAAAATTGAAATTTGGAATTTTAGAAAAATATAAATGCAAAGCACCTCTGTTGTCCAAGGATACAAAAATTGTTGGTTAAATTCTTATTTATTGCCTCACTCTTTCCTCTTGTAAGACAGATTTTATTGATAAAATATGTTTTGGGGATGGGGACACATTTAATCCAGTTTTCAGAATCAAAAACTGAAAGATTTAAAGTGGTTTCTTCTCATAACACTATTCCTTAGAATTCATAATCCAAACTCACACAAGACTGAAAGAATAGTGATAGAGATGCAGTCGTGTTAGTCTGGTCTAGCTGAAACAAAAGACAGGACTATGCAGCACTTTAAAGACTAACAAGATGGTTTATTAGGTGATGAGCTTTCGTGGGCCAGACTCACTTCCTCAGATCAATATGTGAAAGAAAATTGGCACAACCATATATACCAAAGTGATACAATCAAAAAAAAGTGAACACATATAAAACTGATGAATCAGATTTAAGAACAGAGGACGGGTGAGGGGGGAAGGTTAGTGTCTGTGAGGTAATGACATTAGGGGTGATAATTGGGGAAGCTATCTTTGTAATGGGTGAGATAATTAGCATCTTTGTTAAGACCCATACATAAAGTGTCAAATTTAAGCATGAATGACAATTCTGAGGTTTCTCTTTGAAGTCTGGAGTTAAAATCTCTTTGAAGCAATATGCATGTTTTAAAGTAATTGAGAGAATGGTCGGTCTGGTTAAAATGGCAAGCAACAGTTTTCTCTCTGTGAGAGAGCCTGAATTCTGTTTTATGTGCATTGATTCTTTGGCTAAGTGTCTGAGAAGTTTGTCCAATATATATAGCAGACGGACACTTTAGGCACATGATGGCATAAATTATATTTCTGGATGAACAGTAATATGTGTTCTTGATCTTGTAACTGGCACGGTTAGGTCCAATAATGGTGTCAGCAGAGTAAATATGTGGAGAAAGCTGGCACTGGGGTTTGTCTCAAGGGAAAGTTCCAGGGTTGGTATTAGTGTGGTATGTCCTGTGGTTGAAAAGAGAGAGACAAAAAGAGAGAGACAAAACGGACTGCTCCCTTAAAACAGAGGGACACCCCACCACCTCACTTTATAGTACTCTGACTGGCTGCAAACTGACCACTGCTCACATGTTTCCCTACATAGCCACTTAGCCTCCGAGCAGAATCAGGTGAAAAAAACTAATTTGAAATGATAGCTTACAATTTTAATACAGTTTTCAATATACCAGAGTTCCCATCAGGCTTTTCGCCGTTTTTTCTGAACTATTGTAAGCAATTGTCTTGGTCTTGATGAGATCCCATATATTCTCCTCTGGTACAGCTCTGCTTCACAACTATCATAGAGAGATGCTGCCTTGTAGCAAACTGCCAAATCAGTCTCCCTAGATGTCAGGGCCCCTATACTCAAATCAATCTAGTCACAAGTTTAAGCCAGATCAATACCAAGGCATTGCCTCTTCCAACATCAAATCAAGAGCAAAACACTCACTGAGGATTCCACTGGGGACAGAACCAGTTGGGGAACAGACATAAGTGTTTCCAACTGAACAGCAAACCTCCATATTGCAGATGCTTGTTGATCTAGAATTTGAAAACCTGGACCCTAAATATCCCCAAACATGTAAACTATATGCTTAATCATCAGTATGAAGCTGAGGGACTCAGTCAATTCACTACTGCGTTACTCTCACTTTTTGCTTGTTAACATTAACTAATGTTAACAGTCACACTGGTAGTATAATAGAAGAGTCAATCAGGCCCATTTGGTATATGTTTTCCATTACCATGAATACCACTGTTTGTCCTAATTAGCTGTGACGTTTCCCCCATCACATGAAGAATTCCACAGATCAAAGAAATAGTTGTTGGTCTGTTTGAAAAGTTCCTCAACAAGTAATTAAACCAAATATTACTCTCAAATCTTAAGAACACTTATGTATTACTTTAAACTCTATTTTAAGATCCATTTAGGTATTAGAATGAAAACACCTATCCCTGCAGTTTAACAAAGTGAGAGTTTTTTAATGCTGATCTTTGGGAAACAAAGTTGAATCATAAACAAAGGTACATTTTTTGCTCTGAAATTTAAAAAGTATAAATAAGAACAGACTTCAGCTGTCTTCTTTAGAGTTTTACTTAACCATTTGGAAAGAAAAACAGAAAAAGGTATATAATTATGTAGATCAAATAAATCTAACAAACTTTAATAAGACTAAACACTGACAGAAAATAATTCAGTCCAAAGTATCTGCAATGGCAACACAACTCAAGACATATTTAATCCTTCTTTGTTATGTCTGGAGATAAACAAGTAAGTTTACAGAAACCCAATGCAAGCTGTTATTTTTTGAAAAGTAGAATGAATTTTAGGCTTTGCAAACTGTGAAGCTTATCAAAATTGTTCTCTTGGCTGAAGTTTTACAATATTTCTTCTAAAGCTTAATCAATGCAATGATTTTCGTATTGATTATCAGGCAGTGTTACTTATATGTAGCCTCTGAGGTTTTTTGTAAAATTCAGTTTTACAAAGGTACAAGTTAATACTGCCAAGAGACTGGAATAGTTCAAAGACCGCTAAGCTATGTGGTTGCTTTGAAATGTGGTCACAGATCCACAAGAGATGAGGGGCTAGACCTCTGGTAATTGATTCCAACTATATTTTGAAGTAAAATGAAAAGACATCATACAATTTCATTGTTAACCTTTGTTTACCTAAGTCAATGACCACCTTATAGTTTTCAGACTTCTAAGCAATGTGATTTAGACTAGTGATGTAATAGTGTAGTTGATTAACTGATTAACCAATCAATAAAAAGCAAACTAATGCCCCCTAATCCTCCAAAGAGTTCTCTGTGCTCATTTACAGCCCCATTTAAGTCAGTGAGATTTCATCCATGCAGAGCTCAGCACAGTAGCAGGACCGACTATCTGCTTTTAAAAAATGGCCCTGGCCTTCCACAGTACCATAACACCTCCCTGGTGAACTCAAGTATCACTCAGTCATGGATATTTTTGTCCTTTTAAAGGCATTTCTCAGGTATAGGATAATAAAAACACCTGAAATCAGAAAATCTTTAATAACTCCTAAGAACTACAACTATGCTGGCAGGGAGGGGAGTAGGAAGCTACTTAATCTTAGCCCAGAACAAATATTTAAGGTCATTTGTGTAGAGTGAAGTTCTGGATCCACTATCAGCCACAAAACTCTAATTGACTTCAAAGTGGTCAGAATTCTGCCCATAGTGTTTACTCTTACCTCACTTTTGTGTAACCCTGACACCACAGTGAGCACCATGAACCTGGAGCAGTATAGGACTCGAAAACCACTGGAATGTACCAACAATTCATTACAGTCAGTCAAGAGTGAGAGCCATTATAACCTCCATTCTGGTATAATTATGTGAATGGCGACTAGAACTCCACAGGCTTTTACATAACATGCTTCTTGGCAAAAGGCTTAAAATATTCACACATAGGAGGGGCCGCGGAGAAGACTTTCAAAAGATATGTCTGCAGCTCATCATTTATACTACTCATGGCAGTTAAAGAAGGTGTACCATACTAGACGCCACTCAATATCAACACATCACCATAGTGAAAAATATTAAATAGATAAATACATATTAAATACAGCCAATCAAAGCTGTGAAACTAAGCTCTTTTTCAATTTTAAAAGGGAGTTCAACACACTTCACAGTCTCTTATTTACAAGATTTTTTCTACCCAAATATTCATATTACTATCAGCCAGATTTTTAAACACGAGTAGGTGAATGCTAGGCTTCTACATCTAGAGTTTGGTGCCTAAAAACAAGTAGCCGGATTCTGAGAGGTGCAGAGTACCACAAAAATGAGTGAAGGTCTGAAGGTGTCCAGTTATGGATGATGTAGGCACTTACCTTCCAGCACACACATTAGAAAATGACTCTTGTACCTTCCAGCACACATATTATATGACTCTTGTTTATTATTTGTATTGCAGTAGCACCCAAGGGTCAGGTGGGAACAGGGCCCTGTTGTGTTAGGTGTTACATGCACACAGGAAGACCTATCCCTGCATTGAAAGCCCTGCAGTCAAATCATAACCTGTAACGTGGCTAATAATGAAAACCAGTAAACATACCGTATAGGGAAAAAAAACAAAGCAGCTACATTTTTATGAAGAGCTAATAAAAGGCAAATCTTAAACTATGTTTTTACCCCTCCCTCAAACTCTAGTCATCTCCCCAGCTGGAGGACTGATCCTGTTACCCACACTCGTGTGGTAGCTCCAGCAAGTTTCATGACACTCCTGAGGTGAGGAAGGACTGCAAGATTAGCCCCAATATACATACATGAAACCTAAGCGTAGCTATGCAGTCACGTAATTTGATGAATTGCCAGTACATTTCAACAGTCAGACTAAGTTTAGTGGAAATACTGAATGCTCTCCTTGAGCTTAGTTTTTTTGTTCTGTAGTATGCATACAAAGAAAGTCAATGAAATGTTCAAAACCTCACAGTGTGCCAAGTGTAACAGATATGATTAATCAGCCCCAAACATCATGCAATATATGGAGGATACAGACAGGCCACAGTTTAATCTCAGATTCCACAAATCATTGCAGTCTACATCCAAAACCAACACGTGACATTAATCATTCTTGACCAGCATATATAGCCTGATGAATCTGTTGAGGTTTTGTTTCAGATTTCAATAAAAACATTGGAGGAACAAAAAACATTTTAAATCTGGAGTAGCAAAAATACTAGGGGCCAAGTAATAAGAAAATAAGAGACCATGTACAATCTCCAATAAACGGGTATAGCAAGGTTAAAATTTGCCCATGTAAGTCTTCTACTGAAGTGAATACCACAAAAGTGCAACAGCATAAATAAGTTATAGTAAGACTAATACACTTCCATTTTCCTAGAAGTCTCTCAGAGAACTTTGCAAACATTAACTATCCTAGCCCTATAACATCCTTGTGAGGTAGATAAGTATTAAGGCCTCTATTTCAGAGATGTGCAATAGGTGTGGTTTAGACCTGCAAAGATTGCACCCTTTATTAACTTCATACACTGTGAGTAGTTTCAATAACATTACTCAGCATTCTTACAGTTAAACACATATATGTCTTTGCAGGAATGGGGCCTAAGCCGCTTACTTAAAGTCATCCACAAATTCTATGGCAGACACTAATAGGGCACATCTACACTACAGAGGAAGACTGAAGATGCCACTGTTGATCTTCCAGGGTTTGAATTAACGGGTCTAGTTAAGACAGCTAATTCAAAGTGAGAGGGGCATTCCACTTGATGCTGGTAACCCAGCCTTCACAAGGAGTAAGGGAAGTTGAAGAAAGATCATTCTTCCTTCAACTACCTACAGTGTGGACAACGCCAAAAACTGAGTTAAGGTACTTCAACTTCAGCTACACAATTAGCGTAGCTGAAGTTGCTTATATTAATTTGACTTTCTCCCATAGTATAGAAGTACCCTTACAAAATCCAGCTCTCTTCAGCCCCAGTCCTTACCCTCACCCTTCCCCTTCCAATTTGAATTTAGTTAAATATACAGTAAAATTCAGCACATTGGACTGAGTTTAACCCTATAAACCCTTCCTATTATAAACAGGAATATCTGATCATTGATTTCAAGAGCTACTTTTAAAATGAATCTATATTTTCCTATTGCAAATCTGTCAACACGAAGCCAGATTTAGGAAAAATTTGAATCTGAGCATCTCAAAAGCTATGGTTAGCTAAAACAAGCTAAGCTACATTAAGCTAACTGAAATATATTCAAAATAAAGGAATGATGGCTTTACAGCTAACATGCAGCACTAGAAGTCAGAAAATCTGTCTTCTATTTCAGATCTTTCAGAGCCTTTCTCATGGCCATGAAAGTGCCAATTAGTGGACATATTTGAAAATATTGGCCTAACTATGGTTGCCTCAATTTTAAGATTCAGACATTAACACAAAATTAGAGGACATTTTTGAAAATGTTAGCCGAAGGTTCTGTGTGCAGCTGGACAAAAATATTCCTATAGAACTTTTTCCACCAGAAAATGCCCATTCATTGAAATGTAAGTGTTCCATAGGAAAATGTTAATGTTAACAACATTTAATTTTGATTAAAAAAATTGAAACAAAACATTCTGATAAGGTAAAAAATGGACCATTTTCTATTTTGACCTTTTCAGAAAGGCACATTCCCATCTAATTTTTTGTCATGAAATGACTTTGTTTTCTTTTTTTACAAACAAAAAATCATAACAATAATTTTATTTTATGAAAATTAAATGTTTCAATTAATCCAAAATGATTTATTTTCAAGATTTCATTTTGCAGACAATTTCTGAATTTGCCATTTTGTTCTACTTATAAATGAAAACAAATTCTGAAATCAGAAAATTTCCCATTGACATGGAAATTCTCTTTCCTGCACTGCTCTCATTCTGGGTGCCACAGTTTGCCCATCTATTAAATAAGGATAATACTAAACTGTGAGATTGAATTCCTGTATGCAAAGCACTTTGTGGACTTCAGATGGAAGGTACTATAGAAAGTATGCAATGTTACTATATTAGCTAGTGTTGTCTATTTGATGATTATTCTGACTCTTACAATTAAATAAAAGATTACTTCTCCCTCACATTCACCTGCAGAGCACTGTGCTGTGAAGAAAGGTTGTGAATGCTGTCCCACCCTCTTGATACACAGAGTAGGTCCCCAGAGTGCAAGGTAATAAACATCTCTGCAAATTAACATCAAGATGAAGGAAATCAAATTAGTGTTCAAAAGAATGAGCTGAGAAGCTGAACCAGCCCTGAATACTCACCTGAAAATCTAATTAGATATAGATTTTAAAACAAGTTCCTCTTTATTGTTGTGTCTACCCATATAAACCTAGAGAAAGTAAGAGAGAAAAGGAATTTTTTTTGTTTTATTACAAAAAATAGTTGTGAATTCAAGTGGCTGTTCAACAGATGCTCACATACCATGATGAACACCACAGAAATGACTACAAGTGAGCTAATATAAGTCCTGCATGCAAAATGTCCACTGGAGGAACTGCTTTAGAGACATGTATAATTATTTAAAGAAGAAAGGATCCTGAAGAACCTTCTGAAAGAATTCCAGAAATAAATTATACTTTGCTTTCTTATATTCATCCAAGTTGATGAGTCAATCCTTATCTGCTTACGTGCTCTAGTCACTTGCATTTTACTATTGAATAGGGATAACGTGTTTTATATTGCTTACATTTTGAATGCAGAGCTAAGAAATTTTGCGAGTTCCTGCTTAATGAATTCTTAATAACTAGGTCTTATTTTAAAGGGAAGTATTAGATGAAATATAACCCCATAACTCAAGGCAGGATGACAGTACATGGAGAGCTGAGTGCTCTGTAGGAGAAACCACAGGGCTTATACTGGCCTACATTCTAAAAGACAGACATTTCTATATTCTCGCTGTAAGGATTACAACCTGCTTTTTCACTATGTATGTATATGCAGCCTGATTAAGTTACAAGGAACTGATACATTATTATTATTGTTGTTCTCTGTATCAAGCAGCAGCTGATTTTGGGGGCCTTATAGGTCAGCTTCCAATGGGGGAGAATCAGTGATTGGGAGTCTGATATATTCTAAGAGCAACTTGTATATTTTGCGTAATATACAACAATATTTGACTGGGATGGTCACAGCATAGCACATAGGCAATTCTTCTTTCAGGACCACACAGAAAACACAGGTGTCCAGTTCCCAGCAAGCATCCCTGCCTCACATATTGACTCCAGTTACAGAGATTAAGGCAGAGAACAAACTCTCCTGCTGTTTGCAACAGAGCCTTCAGAAATAAAGTTCATGACAAAAGCAATAATCACTGGCATTTCTTCAAAGAAAGAACCATGTTCACACACTAACACCACAGCAAACTTTCACAGGTTGTGTAATACCACCACCTAGTGACTCCTGCCATATCATTATTGCAACACCTCAGGAGTGAGCTGTACCTGGAATCTCCCTCCCAGTCTCTCCCAGGGGTACGCTTTCCAAGTGACAGGCCTTAGCTTGCACTCCTTTGATCTTCACTCTTTCCTCACAGTGAAACTCTGTGGTTCATCCCACTTTTACCCAGCTACAACAACCCTGCTTCCGCCATCCTGCCACAGTTACAGGGTGAGTGGGGAGCGATTGCTAGGGGGTATAAGGCACAAGTACCCCCTTCACTTGATAAAGTTTCTCTATGTTCACCTCACTCCAGGGGGAACCTCACAGTTCCACCACACCTAGACTGGATCTCAGTACAGCAGATCCCTGCCCTGTTTACAGTTGAATTAACATGACAAGTCCAACTGCAGGTGATACCTTCAGGTTCCAGCTCTTTGGGTGTCTGTGACCAGCAATTAGTCAAAGTGACTTACAACAGCTCCTTTCAATGGACATATTGTCCAGTTGCTCAAAGTGACATATCAAGAAGGAAGAGAGGGGATAAACCCACAATACTCACCTATATCGGAAAGCCGATTGGTGTGGAGATGCATGTAAATCGGAGGGAGACTTCTCTTAGAGGAGAATCCATTGATAGAGATTCTCTAAGCTGTAGTCAGAAAGAGAGGAGGGGAGAGGGCAAACCATGGGCCGGAGCAGACAAACAACCTCGTACAAAGGAATCCAATGCATCAGGGAAGGGCAGACAAATAAGCAGTGGCAAATTTTTAAAGTGCTTCTACACAAATGCTAGGAGTCTGACTAATAAGATGGGTGAACTAGAGTACCTAATATTAAATGAGGAGATTGACATAATAGGCATCACTGAAACCTGATGGAATGAGGAAAATCTGTGGGACACAATCATACCGGGATATAAAATATATCAAAAGGATAGAGCAGGCAGGGTGGGTGGCGGAGTGGCACTGTATGTGAAAGATAATGTAGAATCAAATGAAATAAAAATATTAAATGAATCAACATGTTCAATAGAATCGCTATGGATAGTAATTCCATGCTCCAAAAATAAGAAATTAGCAGTAGGGATATATTACCGACCACCTGACCAGGACAGGGATACTGACATTGAAATGCTGAGGGAGATTAGAGAGGCTACCAAAACAAAGAACTCTATAATAATGGGGATTTTAATTACCCCCATATTGACTGGATACATGTCACCTCAGGAAGAGAAGCGGAGATAAAATTTCTCAATGGCTTAAATGACTGCTTCTTGGAGCAGCTGGTGCAGGAACCCACAAGGGAGAGGCAATTCTCGATTTAGTCCTGAGTGGAGCGCAGGATCAGGTCCAGGAAATAACCGTTACAGGACCGCTTGGGAATAGTGACCATAATATAATAACATTCAACATTCCTGTGGTGGGAAGAACACCTCAGCAGACCAGCACCCTGGCATTTAATTTCAAAAGGGGAATTACACAAAAATGAGGAGGTTAGTTAAACAGAAATTAAAAGGCACAGTGACTAGAGCCAAATCCTGCAAGCTGCATGGAAACTTTTAAAGACACCATAATAGAGGCCCAACTTAAATGTATACCCCAAATTAAAAAACATAGCAAGAGACCTAAAAAGAGTCACCGTGGCTTAACCACCATGTAAAAGAAGCAGTGAGGACAAAAGGCATCTTTTAAGAAGTGGAAGTCCAATCCTAGTGAGATAAATAGAAAGGAACATAAACACTGTCAAATCAAGTGTAAAAATGTAATAAGAAAAGCAAAAGAAGATTTTGAGGAACAGCTAGCCAAAAACTCAAAAGAAATAACAAAATGTTTTTAAGTACATTAGAAGCAGGAAGCCTGCTAAAAACCTGTGGGTCCCTAGACGACCGAACTATAAAAGGCGCAATCAAGGACGATAAAGCCATTGCGGAGAAACTAAATGATTTCTTTGCTTCAGTCTTCACGGCTGAGGACGTTGAGAAATTCCCAAATCTGCACCGTCCTTTGTGGGTAATGAATCTGAGGAACTGTCCGGATTGAAGTGTCATTAGAGGAGGTTTTGGAACAAATAGAAAAACTTAATGTTAACAAATCTCCAGGACCGGATGGCATTCATCCAAGGGTTCTAAAAGAACTCAAATGGGAAATTGCTGAACTATTATCTGTGGTTTGTAACCTATCCCTTAAATCGGCTTCCGTACCTAATGACTGGAAGGTAGCCAACGTGACACCAATATTTAAAAAGGGCTCTAGAGGCGATCCGGGCAATTACAGACCGGTAAGTCTAACTTCAGTACCTGGCAAATTAGTCGAAACAATAGTAAAGAATAAAATTGTGAAGCATGTAGAAGAACATAATTTGTTGGACAAAAGTCAACATGGTTTCTGTAAAGGAAATCCTGTCTTACTAATCTATTAGAGTTCTTTGAAGGGGTTAACAAACATGCGGACAAGGGGATCCAGTAGATATAGTATACTTAGATTTCCAGAAAGCCTTTGACAAGGTCCCTCACCAAAGGCTCTTGTGTAAATTACATGGCCATGGGATAAGAGGAAGGTCCTTTCTTGGATTGAGAACTGGTTAAAAGACAGGAAACAAAGGGTAGGAATAAATGGTAAATTTTCAGAATGGAGAGGGTAACTAGTGGTGTCCCCAAGGGTCAGTCCTAGGACCAATCCTGTTCAACTTATTCATAAATGATCTGGAGAAAGGGTAAGCAGTGAGGTGGTAAAGTTTGCGGATGATACCAAACTGTTTAGGATAGTCAAGACAGAAGCAGACTGTAAGGGACTCCAAGAAGATCTCACCAAACTGAGTGATTGGGCAACAAAATGGCAAATGAAATTTAATGTGGATAAGTGTAAAGTAATGCACATCGGGAAAAATAACCCCAACTATACGTACAGTATGATGGGGCTAATTTGGCTACGACAAATCAGGAAAGAGATCTTGGAGTTATCGTGGACAGTTCTCTGAAAACTTCCACACAGTGTGCAGCGGTCAAAAGGCAAATAGGATGCTAGGTATTATTAAGAAAGGGATAGAAAATAAGACCCAGAATATCTTACTGCCCCTGTATAAAACTATGGTACGCCCACATCTTGAATACTGTGTACAGATGTGGTCTCCTCACCTCAAAAAAGATATTTTGGCCTTGGAAAGGGTTCAGAAAGGGCAACTAAAATGATTAGGGGTTTGGAACGGGTCCCGTATGAGGAGAGGTTAAGCGACTGGGACTTTTCAGTTTAGAAAAGAGGAGACTGAGGGGATATGATAGAGGTGTATAAAATCATGAGTGGTGTGGAGAGGGCCGATAAAGAAAAGTTATTTATTAGTTCCTAAATAGAAGAACTAGAGGACACCAAATGAAATTAATGGGTAGCAGGTTTAAAACTAATAAAAGAAAGTTCTTCTTCACACAGCGTGTAAGTCAGCCTGTGGAACTCCTTGCCGGAGGAGGCTGTGAAGGCTAGGAATATAACAGAGTTTAAAGAAGAAGCTAGATAATTTCATGGAGGTTAGGTCCATAAAAGGCTATTAGCCAGGGGATAAAATGGTGTCCTTGGCCTCTGTTTGTCAGAGGTTGGAGAGGGATGGCAGGAGACAAATCGCTTGATCATTGTCTTCGGTCCACCCCCTCTGGGGCACCTGGTGCTGGCCACTGTCGGCAGACAGGATACTGGGCTAGATGGACCTTTGGTCTGACCCGGTATGGCCGTTCTTATGTTCTTATGTACCTAGGACTTCTCTGCACAGCCCATCACCTCTCCCAAAACTTAGCCCAGCCCAGCAGAGCCCTTGCCTTAGTTCCACAGCCCATCTGCATTATCTGTCTATATCAATGTCTCTCCACAAGTAACTGCTGCCAGTTTCAAACACCTTTTCTCTTAGGATGGGGGAATTTATGACATAGTATTATTTTGATTTTATTCTTTGGCCTTGGAAAAAATAGGCCTTCTACCTTTTGGCAGGGTAGCTGGCCCACTATTTCTCTTAAGGATCCTTGATGTTTCTCCTAGCAGACACCTATTATCTATCATTCTTTTATGTCCAGTTTGCTCTCTCCTAACAGCCTCCTTTGATGTAACCCCATACAGCTAGAATGATCTCAAGCACGTAAACCAAGACACATGTAATAGTTATAGTAAGTAATACAGATCTCTCTCACAATTAACTATGGTTTTATCATGACCCATATCTATTACTGCAGTTTGGGGATGTTTCTCGTGTGACATAAACAGTGTCCCAGATTCTCAGTTGGGGCTGAGAAACTATTGGTGAATTTTGAAATGGTGAGGGAAGTTAAAAGTTCAATATGAAGGAGCTTGTGTAAAACATAAATGAGGAAAACCATGAACTGTTGCTACCAAGTGCTGCTCTATACATGAAAATCTGGGCTGATACGTGCATAGAATTCTCACTGATCTGGGTGGGAGCTGTACATATGGTGACTAAGACTAGAATTTACTTTTACCCTAAAAATATGGGATATGTTTAAATGCCTCACATATGAGTCTTTTTTCCTTTAAGTGTAACAATCATGGGAACTACTTGAGGACAGAGGATCAAATAACAGTCCCAATGTCATAGGACAGCTGACCAGTAGATTGAGAGTCAGGACTTCTTGCTTCGATTTTCTGCCTTTCCCCAGAATCACTATTTGATTTAGTCCTCAACTTAGCTGCATAATCTCTGTCTCCTATTTCAACCATTTGTTTTAAAAAAATCACTGTAATGCCGACCACTGAAAAAACTTAAAGCTTAACTACAACATGTCATAGGTCCTTAAATAAAAATTATTCTACATGTGCAAAAATATAATTTGCTAGCCATTCAAATAGCCATCATATAGGTAGCAAAATATCATCAGTTTGCCACCTCCTACATGCCCTCTCATAGCCTCAAAATAGAGCTACAATGTTTCAGTTTTCCTCTTCAAGGAGATTCTTCAATTAAATACTACCCTTTTTATTTATTCACAGCACTTCTCTATTTCTCAAATTAACAAACATTCAAAAAGTTCTCGAGTCATCCATTCACCTCCTTAACAGGTCACTCCCAGGCCTTTCCTGCCTGTGTCTAACTCCCCAGTGTAAAGGTTTCACTTCTTTCCCTACTTGCTCCAGCAGCCTCTATCCTTCACTCTGTTGTTCTTCTTTAGAACTCGCCCTATGAAAAAGGTTCCTGCTACTCTTTATAAGGGAATTAGTGGATCCCTGATCAAGTGTGCCTCTGTAAGGCTGTCTACTCTTAAGGCATGTTCTTACACAGCTTAACTGTCCAAAACTTCTTTAGGTAGATCCTATCTCAACCACCTGGACTGTGTTTGGCACTTGACTATGTGTTACAGATTTTTTTCACACATTCTCATCATTTTTGAGACACAGATAATGAAAATATTGTACACAACCTCTTACGAATTTCTGCCAGGAAGATTCTATAGATCTTGGACAATTCCAGTGATTTTCTTCAAATGTGTTTCCTGACTGTCATGCTGAGAGACCAAACTAGTATCTCAGAAGCACAAAAACAACCCAAAGTGAAATTGAGAGAGCTAACACGAGAGCTACCAAGTTATCCTCTTGAGAAGGCTAAGGCTTACATAACATACAACCTTGTGATGGCCCTCTTCACCCACAGTACAAACAAGAGGGATTTAGCTCAAGGACACCGTGTATATGACAAAAAGCAATGAAAAGGGAAACTTGAACCTAAGCCTGGAAAAACTTTAAGCCTTTGGTATCTTTTCCACTATCTCATATTTATATGTTTCAGTTAGTAGATTAGGCACATGCCCTAGATACATCTAAATTTAGCTTTGGCAGACAATAACTTATTTACATTGCTTTTATCACCTTGGCATTTTCTATTTTGAGGCAACAAAAGGATTTTTTTACTCAATTATTTTAAAAAGAAAGAAAATTCCAGCAGAAAATCTATACATTTGTCTTCAAAAAATGTTGCTGGAGATCATTTTTTGGATTAGAAAGAAAGATTGGGATTTCTGAAAACAGTATTTTGAAATCATTGCACATCGGGCTTTACTTGGGATCCTTTTTTCTTGGAATAACAACTTCTGTTGCCAAAATAAAATCTGTTTAACAGTTCAGGTGATAGGTACATTGGAACTAATTCAGAGCCAATGAGATGAACATATTAGAACTTAATAACTACTGTATAGCACAGAAGTAGAGGCAAAAAAACCCACTATGGGAAACTATTGTCCACCCACCGTCATTCTTTGGCATAAAGCCAAAATATTTTTCATTTTTTAACTCATATGTTGGGGACACAGAACGCTGAATTATTTATGGAGATTTCCATGCCATCTGTAAGGCATGGCAGCAAGCGCCAAAGAAGAGGGGTTTGATGATAGGGGTCTTAGAACTAACTGAGATAGAAAGTCAAGTAAGATCAATGACATTCTACAAGCAACTTTCTCCCTTCCCGGGGCACATGGAATGAAGGGAGAAGGGGTAGAGACATGGAAATGACAGGAGAGCTGGAAGAGTGGGAACTAGACAGATCTGATTGCTGGTCCCAATGCTATTTTTCGTCCTCTGGATGAGAGGGAATAGAGTGCTAGAAGCAGGATGTGGACAAGTGCATGTGCAGAATCCATGCACATGCGTGAACTCAGAGAGGGAAGAGAAAAAGACACTCCAGGAATGGAGAGTGAAGGCAGTCAAGGAGAGGGAGATCGAGAGTCTTCTAGAAGAAGAGGAAAAAAGGAGTGGAAAGCAAATAAAAGAATTAAACTACAAAATAGAATGGGCAATGGTTTTTTTAAATGGAAAGAAGGAAATGCCTGTCATCCTTAAGGCAATAACTTTCCTTTCCATTTTGTATCTTTCCTGCTAACTCGTGCTCAGAGATTGCTACAAAGAATGCAATTTGTGTGTTTATTTAAAGTATATTGTTTCTATTGACCCCCTTTTCCCTCATTCTTCCTTTAACACCCCTAAAGCCAGCCCTGTTGTGCTCAAGACTCAAAGAACTTTTCCCAGCCTACTGAAAGACACCAACATGGCTGCTCTATGGATTCATTTTATGATTTTTGTTCTCCTAATTAAGTTTCACAATAGGAGTGGCTGGACTGGGAAATGTTTAGAATCATGTTCCAGTGCTCCCATAATTCAAAATGTGTGGTATTTTCTCAATTGTAATCTTATACACAAATCAGTAGTTTTATACACAATGGCTCCACTTTTGACACCAGACTGAACTGGTGTGCTTTCCCAAAACGTTGCGGTACCATGCGTCATCAATTTATACTGACGTTCTTTCCACCCCTTCTCTTTCTAATATTTAATCAGTCAGGATGATTCAGTGTGTCATATCCTCAGCTTAGGTAAGTAAACTATGCTGATTGCACCAGCTCAGCATCTGGCTCCATAACCTTTATTTTCAAAAGTATCTTTTACAAAAGTAGTCTCAGAATAGTGTACAAGCATGGAAGAGCACATACACTCCACCTGATTCCAGTACAGTATTATGGACAGTGACAATCTATTTCTCTGGAATACATAAAACCAAATAGTGATTAAGGTCAAATTCTCAGGACTGTGAGCAGAGCAAGTAGAACAGATGGACACTTAGGGTGTGTCTAGACTACATGGCTCCATCGATGGAGCCATGTAGATGAGGTTTCTAGACACAGGGAAATGAAGCGGCGATTTAAATAATCGCTGCTTCATTTACATCGAAATGGCTGCCGCGCTGTGCCGATCAGCTGGACGCTCCGTGGTCCCCCCCGTTATGCCTCGTGGAATGAGGTTTACCAGGGCGGTCGACAAGGGCTTCCCTTGTGACCACAGAGCATCCAGACTACCACGCTGTGCCGCCAAACAGCTGATCGGCACAGCACAGCAGCCATTTTGATGTAAATGAAGCGGCGATTATTTAAATCGCCACTTCATTTACCTTTTTCGAGTACACTAATCTACATGGCTCCGTCAATGGAGACATGTAGTTTAGACGTACCCATTGGGTACATCTAGACTGCAGGCTTCTTTTGAAAGAAACTTTTTCGGAAGAGATCTTCTGAAAAAACTTTTTTGGAAAGAGAGCATCCGCACAACAAAAGCACATCAAAAAAGCAATCTGCTTTTTCGAAAGATAATGTCCACACTGAATGGACGCTATCTCACATTTAAGCTGTGATTACTATTGATAGAGTGGCCACCAGGGCACCTGTGCTTTTTCCTCTTTCCTCTTCTTTTGAAAAAACTTCCTCTTCCCCATCCAAACATGCCTTTTTCTGAAAGAGCTCTTTCAGAAAAAACTTCCTTCCTCGTAGAATGAGGTTTACCAATGTTGGAAAAACCCCTCTGTTCTTTCTATTTTCTTTCGAAAGAACGCAATAGCAGTGTGGACGTAAGTGAAGTTAAAACCCTGCAGTCTAGACACACCCTTAGTGTATTCCATGTCATGGAGGAGCCATGTTCTTCCATCCTGAAGGCAATGGAGCAGCTATTCACTTGTTCCCGGAAGCTACTTCAACCTAATGACTGAAGCAGCACACAGAACTCTAGAGTGTACTCTAGCACAACCCCACGAGGACGAGTGCTGGAGGAGCAGCAAAGCAGTCCGTTATTACTGGTCAAAAATGTTCCACCTAAACTGTTTCTCCATTGAAAACAAGGGCTTTGACTAATTATAGTTGCCAAAGGGTTGGGGGTTTTTTTCAAGAGAAATTTTGAGATTCTTTCAGAAAAAATGACTGGCCAAAATTTCAGAACAAATGTATTTCATCAAGAGGTAACATTTCTGTGGAAAATCTTGGTGAAGATGAAAAGAAAACAGACTTTGTCAAAATTTAACCTGGTGGTGGGGCAGGGAGTCTATTTTCCAACCAGAGCTACAGGGGATACACTAGACCCTCTGCGCAGAGGTGTAGCAAGTTATAACACAAGAGGCACACCCCACTTCAAATTCTCACTGGTTCTGCCCAGCAGATCCACACTGGTTCTGAGGTTACATGGGTAAAGGTCAGAGAGGAGGAGGTTGGGTTGCTTCATAGTTATTTTTTCCAAAAGAACAACTGTAAATATTGTATTATATTTTTCACTCTCGGGGATCTGGCATTGGCCACTGTTGGAAGACAGAATACTGGTTTAGATGGACCATATGTCACCATTAAGGAGACTTGCTAATATCCGGATTTCTGCTAAGTGGAATCTGACCCAATATGGCAGTTCTTGCATTTCTATGTTCCCGTTCTAAGCAGATGATCTGGCCCAGAGTGCTGTATGTCAAGAACATATTACTGTAGATCCTACTTAGCAGAAATCCTGATATTAGCAACTTCCACTTAATGCAGACATATTGCCAGGACCGAATCCCAACCCATTAACATCATCATTAATGGGATTTAGCTATTGGCAACTTCATGCTGCTTATTAGTAACTTTAAAAAAAAAGAAAGAAATGCCTCATCTGCAAGCAAGATTGCAAAGCTGCAGCCAGAGCTGGAAGGAAGTGCCGGGATTTGTCATCCCTGGCTGAAACTCTGACAATCTATTTACACAGAGGGGCCAGATAGGAGGTAAGGGCCTGCAACCTTGATGTCAGTTGGGTGGCCAAGTGTCTGATTTTCAACTGAGCACCCAGTTGAAAAGATGAAAACTGGCCACCCAGCTGAGTGAAAAATGAGCAAGTGAGTGAGGGTGGGGCAAAGCGAGTGACAGAGGGAGGGGGGAGATGGAATGAGTGGGATGGGGCCGCAGAGAAGGGCCAGGGCAAGGGTGTGTAGTTTTGTTGTATCAGAAAGTTGGCAGCCCTAGATTTTGGAGCTGCATGATACCTCTCCCTGCACACTCCAGGCTGCACCCTGCTGGAGAACTGCCTGCAGGAAAGGAAGTGCTGAGATATGCTGAACCACCAGAGAGAGCTGGAAGAGGTATGGTGCAGCTCTACAGGTTCCCAAGACCTCTGTTCCCCATAGCACTGCTGCCCCCAAGCCATATTGCTCTGCCCATTGGCAGGTTTGCAGGGTTGCAGCCAGGTAAGTCACATCCCAACACTTCTTTCCCTGGCTACTGCTTTGCAAACCTTCCTCCTTCTTATTAGCAACTGCTGGATAACAGAAACTTTTTGCTGACAGCCAAGGGGTTGCCAATAAGTAGAATCTACCATAATATGTATTTGTATTACAGTAATAGACAGAGACACCACTGACATCAGTGCCACATTATGCACACCATATAAACACAAAATAAGAGATGGCTCCCGTGGTATAGACCTTACAATCTAAATAGTCAAAACACCAAAAGTTGGGAAAGGAGGGCAGAGGCATAGTGTGGTGAAATTATTTGCCCAAGGTCACACAGTGAGTGAGTGGCAGAGCTGGGACTAAAACCCATGTCTTTTGGGTACCAATCCAGCACCCCTCGTGCCAAACCATAAGCTGCTGGAATAACCATTATGTGTTTTAGTTCTCATCCTTCCACTGTGACCCAGCGGGCATGAAGGATCACACTGTGACTTTATATTTTCCTCTCATGTGCTCTGAATTGAGTACGACATCGAGGTACACGAATCATGCTGGAAGAAAGAGAATAGAGCAATCACTGCTGAGAACGTAATATATCCCAGCATGCTGAACACAGAAGTATTCAGTTACCTCTAAATATACCAGCTATATTTCCCCAGATGTCCAGAAAATATAATGTGTCTATGACACAATCTTACCCACAAGAGTAGGACTGTACTTAGCATTGGAAGATGGCAGAAACATCTTATCACTAAAAGAGTCTGAACAAGGTTGATCACTGCTTCAATAAGCTTATAAATGTACAATATTTTAGGCTATAATCCTTATGTCAGTGCTTTTGAGTATTAAACATGACAGTAGTTAGTTAAACTAAGTAATTTATAATGTGCAACATAGCAAATGTAATCAGATGATTATCCTTTGCTAATGCCTCAGTAGCAAGTTTTGATCCTTTCTTTACAATTTATTACATTTAATTAAATAGATATTTACTAATATGTAACTCTTGGATTCCCTTTTGGTTTTTCCAGACATTTAGGTTTAGTCTGTAAATGCCATTTCAGCTTATGTACATCAATCACAAATTGCTGCCTTTCACCTTAAATTCTCTTAACATAAATGTTTGCACATTGATTCTATTGGCAGTGTCCACACTGAAGATACTGAAGCTGAATATTTGGCAAGGACATTTATACACACGAGAGCCAGCCAATCAAAACTTCAGTCAATAAAAACTTTGGGTTTTTTTAATTTGTATTCAAAAATTTAAAATAAATCAAGTAAATGGTATATAGTTTACAGTAGATCAGAAAACAAATAGGTGTCAATAAAGGCCTCAGGATTTAAAGTATAGGTTGACACTCCATAACCTAGATTCCCTAGTCTGGCAACACCCCTGGTCCGGCATCTTAGGGGTGACCATATGGGGCCAGGAGTATTGCCATACTAAAACAGGTGGAGCGTGGAGTCCTGTGCAGCAGCAGGAGCACTGGGGAGACCCACTGGCAGCAGCGACACTGTCAAGTGGCATGCAGAGTTCCCTCTTCCCCCCACTGGGCAGCAGCAGAATGGCAGTGCAAAAGCAGAGCCCTGGTGGCAGCAGAACTGTGGGGTGAGGGAGGAAGCAGAGTCCCTCCCCACCATGGGAAGAACAGAGCTCCAGAGAGGGCAGCAGGGAGACCAGAAGGCAAAGCAGAGACCCCAGTGCATTGACCTCCCCTGGTCCAGCAAATTCCCTGGTCCAGGACCAGTCATATCCTGAGTGTGCTGGACCAAGGAGGTTCAACCTGTATTCCAAAATTCATCTTCCACAAATCTAAGTTAAAAAGAAAGATATCCATTTGGGGAATGGTTTTATCATGATACCTTGTGTCCAAACCAAAATTAAAAAGTCACTATTGCATCTGCAATCAAGGCAATATTATTTAACTAAGATTTTATTTCATAAACAACCTGGAAATTTTAGAATTTCACTTCACTCCCAAGGAAAGATAGAACTGCCAACAAAAGGACATCCTTTTCCTGTGTGATAGTACTATTGGCAAAGTTGTTTTATCAATGGCAACAAAAACATATGATGAAATTCTCATCTCACTGAAATCAGTACAAATTTTGATATTGATTCAGTGGAGCAAGCTTTTCATCCATATAGCCCAATGTTGCTCTCATAGAAATCAACGGCAATTTTCTTAGAGTACTTCTACACAGCAGTGTTATTTCAGAACAGCAAATGTAACATTTGAAATAACATAGACCATGTCTACACACAAGCAGTTATTTCTACATATTGCTGAAATAATGTCGAGATGGAGGACTGCTTACTCTGACTCCTGTAACACTCATTGAATGAGGAGTAAGGGAAGTCAGAGGAAGAGTATTCTATTTTGAAATAAGTGCTGTGTAGACATTCCCAAATTTGAAATAAGCTATTTCAACTTAAGCTATGCAATTAGCATAGCTCAAGTTGCATAGCTCATTTTGAGTTTAGCCCTGCTGTGTAGACGTACCCTTACAATATGCCTATGCTACCAGGTTATTTCGAAATAAGTTATTTCAAAATAACAACTCCCGAAATAACTATTTTGAAATAGCACATCCACACCACAAATGCCCATCGAAATAGTGCAGATCTATATCAGAATAGACCATCCATACTTATTGGAGGCTGAACTGCATTCAAAGCCCCCCCAGAAGCACTTCGGGTAGGGCATCAAGACAGCAGTCACTTCCTGTAGCTGCTGCCTGTGGCTATCCGAGGCTCATGCTTAAAGCGGCTCCCCGCCACGGCCATGTCTCAGACTCATCTCCATTGCCTACCACCTCAAGGGACAGCAAACTCACCTCACTGCTTGCTCCAGATTCCCTTGCAGACACCACAGCACATGTGACCCACCAGCCCCCTCCAGAAGTGGGTCACCATTGCAATTTAAAAGCTCACCACGCCAGACAGCTACCGCTCTGTCGGTAAGCAGTTCAACATGGGGAGATCAACCATCAGGGCCATGCTCATACAGGTTTGACTCTCTTGCTATTGTCCTAGGAGAGTGGAAAAATACTCAAATGGGTTCCCTAGGGAAGGGTCGTGGTGGAATCTCCCTTCCTGAAGGTTTTCCAGTCCTGCCTTCACAGAGCCCTCCTGAGAATGGGATAGTTGCTGTTGGTCCTGGTGTGGGAAGGGGCTTGGGCTCGGGGAACTCCTGAGGGCTCTGGCAACCCTGTGATTCTAGGTTCCTATGTTTTTACAGGTGGTGAGGGTCACCAACACCATCCTGCTGCACAAGGTCATCAGCCTGGGCGACACAAACCTCATTATTGCTGGCTTTCCTGCCATGGGTTTCCCCAACTGCAGAGGGGCCATTGATGGCACCCACATCCCCATCTGGGCCTCCAAACACCAGGCTACCATTACATCAACAGGAAGTGGTACTTTTCAATGGTGCTGCAGGCCCTCATGGACAACCAGGGCTGGTTCACCAACATTAAAGTCAGGTGGTTGGGGAAGGCACAGGACGCCCACGTCTTTAGGAACTCCAGCCTGTTCCAGAAGACAAAAAGAAGGCTTTTTTCCCCAATTGCACCATCAGGGTTGGGGAGGTGGACATGCCTATCTGCATCATGGACAATGCAGCCTACCCCTTGGTCCCCTGGTTAATGAAGCCCCACACGGGACACCTGGACCCCACCAAGGAATGTAAAACAACATGCTCAGCAGGGGCTGCATCATGGTGGAGGGCACCTTCAGCCACCTCAAGGGGAGGTTCCAGTGTCTCCTCACCTGCCTGAACCTCAGCAACTGAAACATCTGCCAAGAGGTGGTGACATGCTGTGTGCTCCACAAACCTTTTTGAGAACAAGGGGGAGATGAAAGAACCTGGGGGGAGGAGGGAGAAAGGGAGGAGAGGCTCACTGATGGGGCTGGTACTGGTGCCTGCCTCGGGTGTGACGGGAAATCATGGCTGCATGAGAGGTCTCACCACCTCATATGCATGGCTCTCAGTGGCCCTGGCGGGGGGCTAGGAGGAAAAGTCAGGGGCAAGGGCAGGAGCAGGTGTGGGAGGGAATTGGGATGGCATGGGTGTGGGAGGGACTTGGGAGAGAGTGGATGCTGAGAGGTGGCTGCTGGATCGCTCAATGGCAGTGACCAGGCACTTAACAGTGTTGGTGTAAGCCATGCACATCATCTCGTGCTGCTGGGACAGCTGTGCCCAGATGGTGCACCACAGCTCCCGGTCAACATGGCACTCCTGGCAGTCCTTCTTCAAGTTTGTGTTCAAGGAACGGAGGCACTCAGGTGTTCCAACTCCAGGTCGTCGCAGGCCCATCGGAGCCTGTGGGTCTCGTGAGGTTGGGAGGATAGCGTGGGAGGTGTTGGATGCATCCCACTCGCAGCTGGTCTAGATGTGAAGAACAGAGAGAAGGGCAGTCATCCCAGGAAACACTTTGCAGTCTAGCGCTAATGTCTGAGTCCACATTGAAGGCCTTGATTCAGATGATGGCTATGTGCTTCAAGCAAGGCCATCTGTGGCCTAGACAGTGGGCACTTTCCTGCAGGGGCATGAATATCCCAGAGGAGCATCGCCACCCCCAGGAACAAGCAGGCATGAAAAGGTACCAACTAGACCTGGAGCCTGTGGGCAGGAGGGGGGATTGTTTTTTTATTTTCATTCTAAGCTGGTCCAGGGTTCGACTGTGCCCCTTCTGGACCAGTTATACATGTCCACATTCAGCCACATGATCATCCAGCCATACATGTCCACATTCCTGCACCTGGTGTGGAGATCCTGGAGATCAGACTCCTCGCCCCAGACCTCTATGAGATCCAGGATCTCTGCACCAGTCCAGGATGGGGCCCTCTTCCTCCCCTGGCCAGAGGCTTCAGAGGTGGCTGCCAGTGTGCTTGCAGCTGTAGGTTGCTCGGTGGGAGTGCTGGGGTCTGCCATGGCAGCAGGGAAAGCTGTGTAGGGTCCTGCTGTGTGGCACAGTGTGAGCAGGGCCTGTGTCATGCCACAAGCCCTTTCCCTTCTGCCTGCAGCTTTAAAGCGTGCAGGGGAAGGGAAACTATAGAGTTTTGAGGGATGTGGACAGAGTGGCCACCAAGGCAGGTGTGAGAAGTCCTGGAGGTCAATTATTTCAAAATAAGCAGAACTGTGCCATCCACACCCACCCTATTTCGAAATAGCAATTTTGAAATACACATTATTCCTTGTGAACTGAGGGTTTATTATTTTGAAATAAGAAGCCCTTTATTTCAAAATAATTTCAAAATAATGGGCTTGCTGTGTAGACACTCACTTTGTTATCTCAAAATTACTTGAGTTATTTTGAAATAACACGATAGTGTAGACATGCCCTTATTGATTTTAGTAGGAACAAGATTGGGCCCTTCTTTAAGACATGAGCTCCTAAATTTACTTCGTCCATTTCAGTCCTGAGATGCATTCATATTACGCAATGGAAGACATATATACATATGCAATTGGCCATTGTAGAGTCAAAATCTTGAGGTAAGGTGATACCAGCTCTGAAGCTGTTCTAGGTTACACAGAAGAATAACTGAGCCCCTTCAACTAATCAATTTAGAGACATTGGGCCTGATTCTTAGGCCTGGTTTACACCTAAAACATGGGACAACCTAACTACGTTGCTCAGGGGCATGGCAAATTTTCTCCTGAGGCTAACACAAGTATGTCTCTTCAAGCTGGGAATCACATGCCCAGCTCCAAAAGTAAACAGCCAAAGTGACAAGACAAGGTGCATGGCTACAGTGAGTCAGGGCCTGATAGCACCATATAAAGGTTAGTTTATTCAAGTAAAATTCACCCTTGACATCAGTAGGAGCTTTGCCTGGCCCTGCAACTTTCCTGCACATTGAAACCCTAATCAATAAGATCACTGTTCTGGTTCTGTGTTAAATAATTAAGGTGTTAAAATGACTATTCATTGGCATGCATTCTGGGCTTTTAAAATAATTGTACATGTGACATTAATGGGATCATTGTACACTTTATTTTAGTCAACAGCATTTGCAGGTAAATGAGTAAATAATTATTCAGTAGCAAAGATACAATCATCAATATATGAAAGGGGGGGCTTGATTTCCTGTACCCGTTCTCTAAACACATTCTAATTTTAGCACAAGTGATGTGGGGTAGTGTTTCCACTATGGTGAATGTGATGAAATGGGCAAAACCTTGCTAGTACATTGCTCAAGTTATGTTTCTAATCTTTAACTGCATTACATCATGACTCATTCAAAGGAAAGGGCAGAGTTTCCTGCCCAAGTCATTATAGAAAGAAAAGTAACTTTTAGAAGGTAAAATACAAGAAATGGGAACTGTAGCTCTCAGGTAGGGTTTTTTTCCCATGAGAATTTTTTTCTTTAAATTAAAAAAAAAGTGTGTGTAATTGGCTGTGAGTTATCCAGTTTGTTATTAAAAGTTACAGAACTCTAAATGCAAAAGATACTGAAAATACAAAGGGCCAGATCTTCAACTGGTGTAAATTAGTATAGTGGATCTAATGATGTGGAGATAATTTATTATAATACACATTTAATTTTATTTAAGGTCTACTGCCATGCTGCCTTAAATGCTACAGAATAGTAAATTTTATAGATTTTATAAATAAATACATGAGACATACAATGTAAGTTATAACAATACAATATTAAATAAATTGCCTCTTAATTTACACCACTGGAACTCTTTTGTCATCAGTGGGCTTGCATCAATGTAACCAAAAGGGAAGTTTGGCCTAACAAGGACCATATCATATGAAATATGTCCAGTTTTAGCTGATTTTGGAAGGGTTTTGAAAGATATTGATAGAAATACATACTTATTCAAAATAGATATAAAAGCCCACACATCACGTAAGCATACTATATATCTTCTTTGCAAAACTGGCATTGAACATTACTCATATTTAGCGTTTCTGCATTAGAGAGAAATAAATCAAAACAAAAAGCTACTCAACTCATCACAGAGGATGAAGAAATGGGAAATGGAGAGATGTGGTCTTCACTATTGGTTTTGTTGTCTTTTTAAAAGTTAAATAGCTGAACCCGATGGGGAACTATTTGAAACATTACTTCATAGGCTATGTCTAGATTACATCCCTCTTTCGAAAGAGGGATGTAAATTAGACAGATCGAAATTGCAAATGAAGCTGGGATTTGAATTTCCTGTGCTTCATTTGCATAATGGTGGCCGCGCGTTCTTTCGAAAAAGAGCTTTTTTATAGTGAAACCACTGTCTAGACATGGTTCTTTAAAAAAAAAAAAAAACTTTTTTGAAAGATCCTGTACCCCTCAAAAAATGAGGATCTTTCGAAAAAGCATTTTTTTTTTCCGAAAGAACCACGTCTAGATGTCAGTTTCACTTTCGAAAAGCCCTTTTTCAAAAGAACGCACAGCCACTATTATGCAAATGAAGCACGGGAAATTCAAATCCCAGCTTCATTTGCAATTTTGATCTGTCTAATTTACATCCCTCTTTCGAAAGCGGGCTGTAGTTTAGACATGCCATAGAGAAAAAATTGCCAGTTATGCAGCCCATCCTATCAAACATGTCTTTATTACTAGAGACTGGACATAGCTTGGGAAAGAATTATATTTTCATACATGTTTTCCCCCTGATTTGAGAAAGTTTCCCTCAATTAGGATAGCTCTTAAGAAAGGCATGCTTAAATGCCATTCTGAAAAAGGAAGAACTTAAGCATATATTCTAGTGCCTTCCTGAATCAGGAGTTTGATGGGTGTGATTTGATTCACTAAGGGCATGTCTACACTGGGAAGTTATTTCGAAATAACTCCCCTTATTTCAAAATAACATGGTGAGCATCCACACTACCAAGCCTGTTACTTCTAAATAATGGGCTTGTTATTTTGAAATAACTCCTGGTTTTGAAGAGGAATAAGCTCATTTCAAAATATTTCGGGAGTTATTATTTCAAAATAACTTATTTCAAAATAACTTGGTAGTGTAAACATAGCCTAAGGGCATGTCTACACTTCAGGGCAAAAGTGAAATTAAGATACGTAACTTCAGCTACGTCAGTTACATAGCTGAAATAAAAATAGCTTAATTCGGCTTTGGCACTGTCTATACAGTAGGAAGTCGAAGGAAGAACATTCTTCCTTTAACTTCCCTTACTCCTCGTGAAATGAGGGTTACAGGAGTCAGAGTAAGAAGTCCTCCAGTTTGACATTATTTCAAAATAACAGCTTGCTGTGTAGACGTGCACTTTATTATTTTGAAATAACATCCATTTTTCCAAAATAATGCTGCTGTGTAGATGTACCCTTAGGGTACGTCTAGACTACAGGGCTCCTCCGTCGACGGAGTCATGTAAAATAGTTTGCTCGGCATAGTCAAAGAAGCGGGGATTTAAATAATCCCCGCTTCATTAAAATAAAAATGGCCACCGCGCTGTGCCGACGATCAGCTGATCCGACACAGCACGGCAGTCTAGATGCAGCGCGGTCGACAAGGAAAGCCTTTGTCGACTGCTCTGGTAAACCTCGTTTCATGACACATACTGGAGCGATCGACAAAGGCTTCCCTTGTCGACCGCGGCGCATCTAGACTGCTGCGCTGTGCCGGATCAGCTGATCGTTGGCACAGCATGGCGGCCATTTTTATTTTAATGAAGGGGGGATTATTTAAATCCCCGCTTCATTGACTATACCGGGTAAACTAGTTTACATGGTTCCATCGACAGAGCCATGTAGTCTATATGTACCCTTAGAGACAAATCCTGCCTCATCCCCTGTAACCGCAAAGCATCCTCCGGCAGGGCTACTGGTGTGGTTCCATGGCTCAAGATAAGGACTAGCTGTTGCATGGATGTCCATACTTCCTGTGGACTCTGGAGCCTAGCTCTCTGGGAACACATGGGTCAGCGCACAGGAGTTGGTGAGGCAAAGCATGGACTGTGGGAGACAGCAGAAAAGCTAGAGAATACACTGCCATGCAATTTCTTCAAAACTGTTGTTCCATGGTGCTGGAGGGGAAGGGAGCATTACAAATATTTAGAACACTTCTGTCAGGCTAAGGTAGCCCTGTGCAGTAGGCTTGGACCTCAGAAGGATTCCTTCAGCTGACCTCTGTGCATTAGCCCAGTACCTGACCAGCATACAATGACTGAGCACTATGCCATGGATTTGAGTTTGAGGGATCAAATACAGATGCCTTTGGGATCAGTTTTACAGTGGTACTATCAGCATTGGCGTCTCCAGAGACCTGTAGGCCTGAGAAATAGCCCTAAGATATTGTTGCTCTCAGAGAATTAGGATTGAAGCATTTGACATCTCAAGTTAATAGTAATCAATACTGTAGTATAAGATTTGTCCTATAAGGGAGCATAGGAGTGACTGGAAGATTTAGCTTAGGTGTTTTTTTTAATGTTCATCAATGCAATCATTGTCTCCTTTAACAGGCTCTGCACTACATCAGTTTTGCTGTTTCTTTGACTGTAAAGAACAGCAGCCATCTACTTTTCCATCTCAGTTCAGTGCTTCTTTAGCCCACATTCTCCAGTTGTTTTTGCTCCATTACACTAATTCTACATCTACACAGCACTGTTAATTTGGAAAAACTGACTTTATTCTGAAATAACATAGTCCATGTCTACACTACAAGCAGTTATTTCGACATAATAGTGAAATAAAGGCGAGCTTGAGGACTTCCTGCTCTGACTCCTGTAACTTTCATTTTATGAAGAGTAAGAGAAGTCAGAGGAGGAGTGCTCTTTCTCGGACTTCTGTTGTGTAGACAGAGCCAAAAGCCGAAATAAGCTATTTCGACTTAAGCTACGCAATTAACATAACTCAAGTTGTGTAGCTTATTTTGGCTTTAGCCCTGCTGTGTAGATGTTGGGCCACTTACATAAATATTGCCTAAGATGACTCAGAAATAGTATCAGCTTCATACTGTAGTTATGAGAATTATTTTGCGGAACTCTGCTAATGCTAAAATGTTGTAAAGGGTTGTACAACAAATAGCCTTAGCAGAACTACTGTTGCTGCTTTAAGTATCATTTCTAAGGTATAGATTTCTGGCTAGAAATTCAGGCAACTTGACCACACTAGACGTTTCTAGCAGGTGGCAGTGTTTGTCCGACAAACTTCACCTTCTTACTAAGTGTTGATCCTGCTGAGGAAGAGCTAAGTAGTTTCTGCTCACTCACTGAGATTGTTGGTTTGTTACCCCCACTGGACATAAAGAAGGTGAAAGTGTCTTTAGAGAGGATTGAGGGTAAGATCTGAGCAGTCAGCATAGTCTGCAGAGAAGTGTTGCGTTAACTGTTTATTATTGTTAATTTCTTCAGAAAAACTAAACCAAAGAAAAAGGTTTACATTTCAAATTCTACATGGTTTTAATAGAGCCATTCCAATTTACACAATCTGAGGATCAGGCATATCTGTGTACATGGCATATGTCTACCTAAGAGTTAGATTGGTACTTCTATTTTGCAAGCATAGCATGAGACCAGTCTCATAGACTCATAGACTTTAAGGTCAGAAGGGACCATTTTGATAATCTAGTCTGAACCCCTGCACAATGCAGGCCACAGAATCTCACCCACCCACTGCTAGAATAATCCTCTCACCTATATCTCAGATATTGAAGTCCTTGAAACGATGGTTCAAAGACCCCAAGATGCAGAGAATCCTCCCGCTAGTGACCCGTGCCCCATGTTACAGAGGAAGGCGAAAAACCTCCAGGGCCTCTGCCAATCTACCCTGGAGGAAAATTCCTTCCCGACCCCAAATATGGCGATCAGCTGAACCCTGAGCATGTGGACAAGACTCACGAGCCAGACACCCAGAAAAAAGTTCTCTATAGCAACTCCTATCTTCCCACCATTGGCTTGTTTACCACTGATAGTGAAAGGTCAATTAATTGCCAAGATCATGTTACCTCATCAAACCATCCCCTTCATAAACCCATCTATCTTTATCTTGAAGCCAGATAGGTCTTTTGCCCCCACTACTTCCCTTGGAAGGCTGTTCCAGAACTTCACTCCTCTGATGGTTAGAAACCTTCGCCTAATTTCGAGTCTAAACTTCCTAATAGCCAGCTTATATCCATTTGTTCTTGTGTCCACATTGGTATTGAGCTTAAATAATTCTTCTCCCTCCTTGGCATTTATCCCTCTAATATATTTAAAGAGAGCAATCATATCTCCCTCAGCCTTCTTTTGGTTAAGGTAAACAAGCCAAGTTCCTTGAGTCTCCCTTCATAAGACAGGTTTTCCATTCCTCGGATCATCCTAGTGGCCCTTCTTTGTACCTGTTCCAGTTTGAATTCATCCTTCTTAAACATGGGAGACCAGAACTACACACAGTATTCCAAATGAGGTCTCACCAATGCCTTGTATAACGGCACTAACACCTCCTTATCCCTACTGGAAATACCTCGCCTAATGCATCCCAAGACCGTATTAGCCTTTTTCTCAGCCATGTCACAATGGCGGCTCATAGTCATCCTGTGATCAACCAGGACTCCGAGGTCCTTCTCCTCTTCCGTTACTTCCAACTGATGTGTCCCCAGCTTATAACTAAAATTCTTGTTATTAATCCCTAAATGCATAACCTTATACTTCTCACTATTAAATTTTATCCTATTACTATTACTCCAATTTACAAGATCATCCAGATCTTCCTGTATGATATCCCGATCCTTTTCTGAATTGGCAATACCTCCCAACTTTGTGTCATCCTCAAACTTTATTAGCACACTCCCACTTTTAGTGCCGAGGTCAGTAATAAAAAGATTAAATAATAATGGTCCCAGAACTGATCCCTGAGGAACTCCGCTAGTAACTTCTCTCCAGCCTGACAGTTCACCTTTCAGTATGACTCGCTGTAGTCTCCCCTTTAACCAGTTCCTTATCCACCTCTCAATTTTCATATTAATCCCCATCTTTTCCAATTTAACCAATAATTCCCCATGTGGTACTGTATCAAATGCCTTACTGAAATCGAGGTAGACTAGATCCACTGCATTTCCTTTATCTAAAAAATCTGTTACTTTCTCAAAGAAGGAGATCAGGTTGGTTTGGCACGATCTACCTTTTGTAAAACCATGTTGTAATTTGTCCCAATTGCCATTAACCTCAATGTCCCTAACTACTTTCTCCTTCAAAAATTTTTCCAAGACCTTGCATACTACAGATGTCAAACTAACAGGCCTGTAGTTACCCAGGTCACTTTTTTTCCCTTTCTTAAAAATAGGAACTATATTAGCAATTCTCCAGTCAAATGGTACAACCCCTGAGTTTAGAGATTCATTAAAAATTTTTGCTAATGGACTTGCAATTTCATGTGCCAGTTCCTTTACTATTCTTGGATGAAGATTATCTGGGCCCCCGATTTACTCCCATTAAGATGTTCGAGTTTGGCTTCTACCTTGGATTTGGTAATATCTACCTCCATATCCTTATTCCCATTTGTTATGTTGCCATTATCCCTAAGCTCTTCATTAGCCTCATTAAATACTGAAGCAAAGTATTTGTTTAGCTATTGGGCCATGCCTAGATTATCCTTAACCTCCACTCCATCCTCAGTGATTAGCGGTCCCACTTCCTCTTTTTTTGTTTTCTTCCTATTTATATGGCTATAAAACCTTTTACTATTGGTTTTAATTCCCTTTGCAAGGTCCAACTCAACATGACTTTTAGCCTTTCTCACTTTGTCCCTACATGCTCGAACCTCAATAAGGTAGCTTTCTTTGCTGATCCCTCCCATCTTCCACTCCTTATATGCTTTCTGCTTTTTCTTAATCACCTCCTGAGATTCTTGCTCATCCAACTTGGTCTAAAACACCTACCTATACATTTTTTCCTCTTTCTTGGGATACAGGCTTCTGATAGCTTCTGCAACTTTAACTTAAAATAATCCCAGGCCTCCTCCACTTTTAGATCCATAAATTCTTTAGTCCAATCCACTTCCCTAACTAATTTCCTTAATTTATTAAAATTAGCCCTTTTGAAATCAAAAACCCTAGTCTCAGATTTATTTTTGTTTATCCTTCCATTTAGTTTGAACTGAATTAGTTCATGATCACTCGAGCCAAGGTTGTCCCCTACAACCATTTCTTCTATGAGGTCCTCACTACTCACGAAAACCAAATCTAAAATGGCTTCCCCCCTTGTGGGTTCAACAACTACTTGATGAAGGAATTCATCAGCTATCACATCTAGGAAAATCTGAGCCCTATTATTGTTACCAGTATTTGTTCTCCAGTCTATATCTGGAAAGTTGAAGTCTCCCATGATTACACAGTTTCCATTAGTATTTACTTCTTTAAAAACATTAAAGAGGTCTCTATCCATATCCAAATTAGATCCTGGTGGTCTATAGCACACCCAAGCACTATCCCAGGGGAGGAGCTAATAGTTTTCTTCCCCAATGTGATTTTTGCCCAGACAGACTCTGTCTTCTCCATTCCTTCACTTTTTAATTCTTTGCAATCTACCTCATCATTGATATACAATGCTACTCCACCACCTTCACCTTTATTTCTGTCTTTCCTAAACAGCACATACCCTTCAATACCTGTACTCCAGTCATGCCTAGTATTCCACCATGTTTCTGTTATTACTATAATATCTGGTTTCACTTCCTGGACCAGTAGCTCTAGTTCCTCCATTTTGTTACCTAGGCTCCTCGCATTGGTGTACAAACATCTTAATTTTTGCTGTTTCACCTCACTCACATTCTTTACCCCATTTGGCATGGACATTGTACCTCCAATATGACCTATTAGACTAGTATCCACTCTGCCCTTCCTCTTTATGTACATTCTCCTACCCCCGGCTATATCCTTTCTTACTTCGTTTTCCTCCCTCTCAATGCTAAAATCCAGCGTAGAGATTACCTGGACATCTCCCAACCATCTCCCCCAAATTCCTAGTTTAAAGCTCTCTTAATCAGTTGTGCCAGCCTCCATCCTAGAAGTGTTTCCTTCCCTACTTAGGTGAAGTCCATCCCGAGAGAACAGTCCTCTGTCCGTGAATGCCTCCCAGTGGCCATACATCCCAAAGCCCTCCTTATAGCACCACTGCCTGAGCCACCTATTGAGCACCATAATCCTATCACACCTTTGTTGCCCTTCTCTAGGAACAGGCAGAATCCCACTGAAAATCACCTGAGCCTCGATTTCCTTAAGTGTCCTCCCCAACCTGGCATAGTCTCCCTTGATTCGTTCCAGCGAGAATCTAGCCGTATCATTTGTCCCTACATGAAGGATGATCAATGGATTCTTTCCCACTCCCTTTAGGATCCTCTTCAACCTTAGTTCCACATCCCGTATCTTAGCACCTGGCAGACAGCACACCATTCTGTTCTCTGGATCAGTCAAATGTTATCCTAGCTATTCATCTGATCCTGCACAATAAAGAAGGCCATACCTTTGCCCATTGAAATAGTGTTCATTGTTTCAGCATCTGCACATGAGGAAGATAATTGTTTCCTTTGTCACCGTAACCATAGTATATATATATATATATGTGATCAACATATGATGCAGAAGAGCAAACCATAGTTACTGTAAGCTTAACTAAAACAGGCAGTCAACTACCATTAGGCCAAATGGAATGTAATAGAATACTAAAATCAACACAGCCAAGCTAATTAACTTTATAAAACACCATACTGAAAGACACCTTATCATCCTAATTATACTTATTGGTGCATCTTGAAGATTAAGGTCAATATTCTTTCCGCTGGATGCAGCATTTGGTCTTTGTTTTTTAATTATATACAGGTCTCAAAGATAAATCCCTGTTTATCTTATCCTAAATATTATATTTTAAGAACTGAAGCCAATATAAAACTACACTACAGGTTGAACCTTTTTAGACCATTTTTAGACCATGCCAATAAGAGAAACTGGCTATATATGTTATGAAAAGATTAATAAAAAGAAAACTAGATTCATAACATTTAAAAGCTAATTTAAACTTCTTTATTTCCCCATGTAGTCCAAACTATTCCAACATTAAGGATTGGTATGCACAATAATTAAGGAGCACTTACTTACATGAATAGCCCAACTGAAGTCAATGTCCATTATGTAACCTTAACTATGAAAGAGAATAGCTCTCTCTGGAAATATTTACATTTCTTTTTCATATAGAGATTCCTCTGAGACTTTTGGGAAAAAAAGAGAAAAGAAAAAAATAATCTGAACTCTTTCTCTCTCTGAAAATCCCCCCTCCAAAACAGATGTGTAAAATAACTCATTGTTCCCCCCAAAAAGGTATTAACTGTAACATTTGCTATAAAAAAAGAAAAAGGGATCATATTGCATGTTTGCTTTGAAGAGACTGTCCTCTGGTGGGACAAATTGGTACATTTTTTGCCTCTTTAAACAATCCAGATAAGAATTTAGAAAACCAAAATGTAAGAAATACTACTTGTGCTAACACATAATTCTTTAGGATTAAGATCAGCAGAGCGGCTTGTTGATGGAAGGAAAGTACTTAGGCCTGTGCTATTTGCAAAAAGTTAAGTGGGCTAGGGCTTCAGTAATGCTGCTTTTTACTATATATCACTCAACAGTTTTTATTGAGTCTCCTTCAACTCCTGCTGCTCCAGCTCTGCGTCACAATTAGTGTAAGATGCATCGCTTACATAGGCCCCCTAATATGGCAATGTACTTCAGCACATACTTACCTATAAGCATGTCTTCAAGTGTTCTACTGAATCATGGCCCTTGAAAAAAGCATTTTTGTGCTGAGTTCCTACAAACACACAACTGAGTCCGAACTGTTACCCATATATGGGTATAAATGGAATTAGGGGAGTCAGTGTCTGATTTGTTTGAACAATGGCCAGAGCAAAAGCGCAACACTAGGAACGCTATCAGATTGTAATTCTTATTTCCTGCAACTAATCATGAAAGGAACTGACTTCAGTATATCATCTTCCCACTGGAAATGACAGAATAATTCTTCCTGGGAGGGAACAAAAACCTAGGGAGGAGCACTTTAACTGTACAATTCATCTGGGGCAGAAGGAAGGAAACAGACCTCAGGTTTCGTATGCAAGGGATTAATGTTTCCTCTCAATTCCCTCCCCATCTCTTTTTAAAGTTAATTAATACCTTTGTCTGCAGATTTTCAGATGATATTAAAAAAACATAAACTGCAGGATTGCAACTAGGTTGTGTAGATTTATATATACTCAAACACAGAGGAATAGATCAACTTTTTAAACATTTGTTATCTTCTGAAAAATAAAGCATTCATAAGTATTACTATGCAATAGAAAGGAGAAAAAAACAGAAACTCAACAGAGTAAGATAACGGATATATTTTAAAGGCTTACAAATCAGAACCTCTCAAAGACTTTTTAAACACACCTTACTCTCTTAATCGCCTAACGAATGGACTAGTCACAGATCAACACAACAGAGTCTTACTGAATTCCCATAAACCTTGTGAAAATGTAAAATCTTGCCATACAACCATATGATTATAAAATGATTGTCATAGAACCCAATGTGTGTATGTCTTGTATAGAGCATTATATAGGAGAAACAATAAAATGGCACATTAAATTAAAATGCCTCTGTTTAATTTAGCATAAGTGTCCTTCTCTAGTCTTGTATCTCTCCCAAAAACTGAATGAGCACTGAGAAGTTACAACCACACAAATACATACTTGGTCTGCCAGCAGGAAGCACTTTTATTGTAATGGCATTTACATTACCATCAGTGAAATTGTAGAACTGTGTAATCTGCTCTCTCCCTAGTTATTTTTTATTATTATTATTTTGGAACAAATTCAAGGGGAAAGTAGGTCAAAACATTTGAAGAGTGATTGGCCAATATTTTGTACATTTAGCAAATTTGGTTGCCTAAAATCACTGTCAGCAAAATGTTTTGGATGTACAGTCATCTTCTCAAAGCTACTGCTATTAAATTCTAAAACTAATACATTAGAATGCTTCTCCTTTATTTTATGAAATAACATAATAACATAAAGTTGTTTTATATGGGGTAACGTTAATCATTGCTTAAAGCATCGTCATAAGGAAAAGGAAAGAATACTGCAAAAAGAAAGTGTATGAACCATAACAATCCCAGAAACTGTTAGCATTATCGATGTAAATCAATTGCCCTCCTTCATCTCAATGGGCTGCAAGATTGCCATAACCAAGACATTCTCCTGAGATTGGGTAGTTTTGCTAACTGCACTTGGGTACCTAGAATTTGCGGGGTGTGCAGGAAATAGATACTAAATGACTAGGTAGTAGAGTAGAGTAATAAAGCTGTCCTGCCTTTGGAACAGAGGTTTGAGCGATGGAAGACTGTCAATGAAACTAATAACAGGGACCCTATGCCATGACTGTGTTGGAGACCATGAGATTTTCCTATTCCTACCCCTTCATGTTGTCCAAGCTGAGATCAGCAACATTATCCTGAATGGCACATAGGCTGATTAACCCAACTGCTTCCATCAGGTTACACAGTTGATTATGTCTCACTACAAGGAGTTTTCATTCTACTTCATAGGTTAGAACACGCTGCCCCCAGTTGTAAACTAGATAAAATTCAGATCCACAGTCGCTGGGCCGGCCCGAGCCATTTTGGCGCCCCAGGCCCAGGAGTGCGGTGCCGCCCCCCCAGGTGCACGGCGCATGCGCGGGCCCTCCCCCGGGACACACGGCGCATGCACTGCCCGGACCAGCCGCTGGTGCGCAGCCTGGGGCCCGCCCCCCCCAGGGAGCATGGGCCCACCCCCGGGGTGCACGGCACGTGCGCGGGCCTGCCCCCGGGACCGCCCCCGGGACACACGGTGCATGCACTGCCCGGCCCGGCCGCTGGTGCACAGCCTGGGGCCCGCCCCCCCAGGGAGCATGGGCCCACCCCCGGGGTGCACGGCGCATGCGCGGGCCCACCCCCGGGGTGCATGTTGCATGCGCTGCCCAGCCCAGCTGCTGGCACGCAGCCCGGGGCCCGCCCCCGGGGCACATGGCGCATGCGCTGCCCAACCAGGTCACTGCTGCTGGCACGCAGCGCCTGGCCGGCAGGGCCCCGGGGCTGTGGGGGGAAGGGCGCTGCTGGCCAGCGCCGCGGGGATGGGGGGAGCCGGCGCTGCGGGAGCTGGGTGCGTGGCGCCTGATGGCAGCTATAAGGGACACTGCACGCCCCTTACAGCTGCAATCAGGTGCCCCTCATCGGTTGGCACCCCAGGCAGCTGCCCAGCTCGCCCACCCCTTAGTCCGGCCCTGCACAGTCGTGGAAATGGTCAACACAGCCACCTGTAGTATGGACATAGACCCCACATGGAGAAGCAATGAAGAAGGTCTGAGTCCTTAACAAATAAGGATTATTAATGGCATCATCATGAACATTTGACCTCTGACCAAAACCATGAGGCAATTACTTAGGTGACCACTGAAGCCAGGGATACTTTGCCACATCCATGTTTGAAACCATCCAATCTGGGATGCAAGTTGAGAGAATATGATGCTGCTAGAATCTGTTCTGTCACTTGAATGGGAAGATTAAAGACTGGCAGTAATTAGAGAGCTTATTAATGTCAAGCACTGCATTGAAAGTAAGAGTCACAATCAACAATATTCTAAAAAATTACTAGCAGCTTCCGGAAGATAGTGTATCTATCAGCAAACTTCAGTACCTTTGATCACAAAGCACTGATGACTTGACTACAGGACCTGGAAAGTGTGGATGAAGGTGCATTGAGATGGCTTTGCCCATTCCTATTGGAGAAATCCAAAGGACTGAGTTTGACAACTGATCTTGAATCTTGAGAATCTAACTCTGAGTCCAACTTTGAGTCCCACAGATTTCAGTCTTTTCATCTCTCTTGTTAAAAATATGAGGGTTACTGATGGTATGTCTACACTACAAAATTTTGTCAGAAAAACTACCATTTTTTAAAAAAAAACCTTCTCTTACGTCCACACTGCTATTGCATTCTTTTGAAAGAAAATCAAAAGAATGCAGGGGTTTTTCCAACATTAGTAAACCTCTTTTTATGAGGAAGAAGACTTTTTCCGAAAGAGCTCTTTCAAAAGAAGAGGAAAGAGGAAAAAGCACAGGTGTCCTGGTGGCCACTTTGTCCATAGTAATCACAGCTTTAAATTTAAATTTAAGTACTTTTTTTGATGTACTTTGTAAGTGTGGACACTCTCTTTTGGAAGAAGTTTTTCCGGAAGATCTCTTCCGGAAAAGCTTCTTCCAAAAGAAGCCTGTAGTCTAGATATAGCCTGAGGTGCTATGGGCTTCAAGGCACTTAACACATAGTTCTATATCTCCATTTCAGTAACCCCAGACAATACAGATTCCCATGTGTCATCCATAAAAAAATAAGAATAATGGAAGCCACATAGCTTTGGCTTAATTTGCAAATGCTGTTCAATACTGTATACTAAGTGGAGGCAGCAAATGCTGCTCCCCAGTGCTTTGAAAAAACTAGAAATGTAGTAAGAGTGCCAAAACTCAGTACACCTGAAATAACTAACACCTATAGAGCAGCACTGGAGATAAATTGGGGAGAAAACATTAATATCACACTCTTCAAATTTTTATCAGCAGACCCAACCAACAAGTTTTTTGCACTGGATACTTTTACATTGAAGCTGGGAGCATGCTTCCTAAAGCCAGTAGACAGGCACTCACTAGCTCAACTAATGCTTGCTCATTAAAATAGCCCTGTAGCTGCAGTTCAGGACAGCTGTTTGAGTGCAGATCGACCCAGACTCCTTTATAAGGTACTCACACAGCTAGCCCAAGCTGCCAATTATGTTATCCCCGGATACACTGATATTTTTAGTGTGCTGGCTCAAGCAAAGCTAACACACATCTGTCTACTCATGCTGGGAAACATGGTCCCAGCTCCAATGTAGATGCACCCATAGACACCTTCTTCCTGTACACTGAACTCTCCCTGGCAGAAAAGACTGTTAAGGGCTTGCTGAGGGTACATCTAGACAGCAGCGCTATTTTGGGATACATCCAGTATCCCGAAACATCGTGTTCCATGTCTTAACAGCACGCACGTTATTTCAAAATGCAATTGAAATAATGGGCTCTGTATTCCGATGTCCTGGTAAACCTCATTCCACGAGGATTAAGGGACTTGTCAGAACAGTGGTCTATCTTGAAATAAGCTTGAAATAAGCTATGCAATTTGTGTAGCTCAAATTGCGTAGCTTATTTCCAGCTAGCACCACTGTATAGATGCACCCTATAAGAGAATATCAAAGCTCCATAATGGGTGAACCCCAAAGGTTTGGGAATTAAGTATAGACAAGAAACTGAAAATGTGTGGGTCAAATTTATTCTGGTTATTATTCCATTGCTTTCATCCAAGTTATAGCTGGGATGGATTTGGTCCTAGGAGGCTGGCCAAGCATACTGAGGACAACCTTTTTGGTTGCAAAATTTTGTAATTTTGGTTCTCTCATGAGACTTGCTGTGTTTCTCAGTGCAAGACACACCTGAAAAGCCACAAGAAATGCAGTCCTCTGCAACAGACTTTCAGCGGCCCATTCCTGAAGTTTTCGCAAAGAAAGTCAGTCAGACATCCATAAACATTTCCAAGTGAACTTTTTTAACCTGAGAAAAATGAGTATTGAATAATTTTAGGCAAAGGTTGTAGTATCTCTTTATTTTCCCATTGCTTTTTAAAAATCTATCTGCTTTTTCTGATAAGTATGTTACACAGGGCGATGAGTATGTTACAGAGCTCTGTGAAACAAATTTACAGTAACTTTCAAATGAACAATGCATTTTTACACTTGCTAAGAATCTGGTCCATAGATTTTAAGGCCAGAGGGGACTTCATAATCATTTAATGTCATCTCCTGCTTAACAATTTTACCTAGTAAGTTGTGCAGTGAAAGGAATTATTCTACTGCTTGAGATAACTACTAATCCCAATGACTTCTGTTCCACTACAAATACACCTATTGGATAGGCATTCCAAACACAATTTAAAGGCCAAATGGAGAACATACTTATAGTGATGATTATTTCCTTTTAGGTGGATGAGTACATAAAGACCATATTTGCACTCAAAAAGAGAGTAATTGACTGGAAAGATATCTGATGGGAAAGATGAAAATGGAAATATCACCCTTTTTTCCAGATCTGAAGAGGACTGTTTTCAAACCCTTCTTTCGAAATTACCTTTAACCTCATTTTATAAGGAGTAAGGGTAATTTTGAAAGAAGGGTTTTCTTTCGAAATAACCGCGTCTAGACAGCATTTCTTTTTTCGAAATAGGGTATTTCGAAATAGCGCCCGGATGTGCTTATGCAAATGAAGCACTGGAAATTCAAATCCGCGCTTCATTTGCAATTTCGCTCAGCTGCATTTGCATTCCTCTCTCGAAAGAGGAATGCAGTGTAGACATACCTAAAGATGATTAGTGTGGACACTCCTCTAATGATATTTTGAAATAACTACTCCCCAGAGTCATTCAAAGTAATTATTCCCCAGTGCTTCCTGGGGCTCTAAGTCAAGGTAGCGAGTACACATTAAGGATGTCTACAATAGGAAATTACTTCAAAATAACTTATTTCAAAATAATAACTCCTGAAATAACTATTTAGAAATAAGCTTATTCCCCAAGGAAAGCAGGACTTATTCTTTCAAAATAACCAGCCCCTTATTTCAAAATAATGGGTTTGGTAGTGTGGACGCTTTGCTTGTTATTTCAAAATAAGGGGTGTTATTTCAAAATAACTCCCTACTATAGACCAGGGCTAAGGCAGCCTGCCTCAGACTAATTTTGAGGCTTCCTTGTAGTGTGGACACACTATTTTGAAAGAGTTATTTTGGGAGTTTTTATTTCAAAATAAGTTATTTTGAAACAATTTTCTAGCGTAGACATGCCCAAAGAAAGAAGCAAATGTGCTGGATATTTTACAGCACAAATAGTATTCAAGAGTAGTTCTCAAACAGATCATAAACTCCAGCTTTACTGAGCAAAAACTATCTAATGACCATGCAGAAGCCTATAAGAAATCATTTGGTAGTCTCATCCCATTTTAAAATAGAAAGGAGTCCATACAATCTATATACTACTCTAACACTAGTAATATTATTCGCTACCTATGTTGAAAAAGGGGGGAAATAATTAATGAGCATAGAGTCCAAGCTCTCCCCATTATTTATGGTACCTCCAGAGCAAGATATGACAGATATTGCAACCCATGCAGTATCTTTTGGGACCATTGTATTAAATTTATGAACAGCTGATGTGTGATTGTGTTCCTACTGCATGGGAGCCACAGCTCTTCCAGAAATTAAAAACAGTGTGTGAGAGGGACAGGGGTATCCCCTAGGATAATCAATAGCTTCAGAGAAAACCCATCCCATTTTTATACACTCTTTGAGGCTGGGTGTTCCAAAGAGAAACAAAGTGCATGCAACATAAGGGTTATCTTAAACTGAGTTGTAGTCTTCCTTTTGATTCAGCAAATGAACAGGACTTTTGGTCCTGAGGGCGGAACCCCAAGCCTCGCTAAAGGGTTGGGAAAGTTTTGATGTACTAGAGTCCTGTAATACTCCTGGGTAATTCCTGGTATGTTTATTAAGCATGTTGGAACTTTTATTGTTTTCTCTGTAGGGTTTTTGCTCTACAAATAAATGTACTGTGCTAAGAAAACTGGTCACTTGTAACTGCGGTCCATTGAAGAGGTGTCCATTATATATAGGGTTTACACTTTGATTCAATGACTCTCAGAATCCCCACTTTAAAAATTGTTCCAGCAGCTCTGAATGGAGCACCCACCCCTCGTCAGAGAGAGGTGAAAGCTGGATATTCCTGAAATGGACCACAGAGAAGGGATCTAAGGGTGCGTATACACAGCACCTGAAACTCAAAATAAGATGCGCAAATTGCACAGCTTATTTTGAGTCAATTTCAAAATAGCTTATTTCGTCATTTGACGCTGGCTACACAGTGCCAAAGTTTGAAATAAAGTGCTATTTCGAGCAATCCCTTACTCCTCGTACAATGCGGTTTACAGGGATGGCGAAATAGTGGACATATTCAAAAGACGCGGGGTAGCTATTTCGGAATATGTCTGGTATCCCGAAATAACTTTGCTGTGTAGACATACCCTAGGTGACACAGGATTCTGGCACATTGGAAGGACAATATGTGGAAGCCTGAATTGCCATGAGTTAGGCATGTACAACATGGACAAGGAATCCAATTAAAATGACAAAAATAGAGAAAAATCAGATATTTTCTTTTTCTAAACTTCAGTCTTGCCCCCACAAGAAAGAGGCAATGAAATTCCTCCTGGAGCTTTGCAGCCATTCGCTCCCCCTCATTGAAACTAAGCCACGTAACTTTTCCCTACCTCCATAGGGAAAACACTTAGTGTGGGTTAGTACTGGTTGGAGCAAAAAATCTGGAAATTCAGCGACTTTGCAGGGCAGCATGCTACACAGAGCAGCTATTCCTCTTCCAGGCCCCAAACATCTTCCCAGCAAACCAGTAGATCCCAAAATGAGCATTGGAGGCTCTTCAATGGATTTGGAATGAATTGCCTTATAAGAAATCTTGTCCAAATCTTGAATTATGTCTATGAAAGCTTGCTATAAGGTACAGCTTTTTGCAAATGCTGAAGTCATGACTGCCACATTTCAGGCTAGACCAAATAATGTTAAACTGCAGAAAGAAAAACAAATAATCACTAGATCCAAATGTATGTGAAAGTCTACAAACAAACAATGCATCCATTCAGTTTTCATGTCACTTTGCTAATAGGGTTGCTTGATGACAGCTTGTTTCATGAACTGCCAATTTAAAAAAAAATGACTCTAGAAAATGACAGCTTAACCTGTGTTTAAACATGCTGTTTGTCAAAACAAAAACTAAAGCTATTATGTCTACTAGGTACAGATAGGCTGATATTGAACTGAAATAAACCAAGGACAATTGGGTAATTTACTTGCCTGATAGTCCAAGAAAGAGTGCTTTGGTTGGTTGGTACCCAAAAAAATATTGCATCTGGCATAGGGCAGGAGAAAACATTGTCATAGAATCCAGCTTGGTAGAAAAACAGGAAAATGAGGAGAGGAGACAGTAGGAAATCAGCGTCATGAAAAAAACATGTTGTACCTGAGATGGGAGGAAGGAAGAAAATGGCATGGCCTACAAGTTCTTTGTTGTACATGAGATCCTGTTCCCAGTGATCTGCAGCTGCATGCAGTGGAACTGGAAGTGTAGTGTCACCACAAGTATAATTTTCAGCATCCCAATTTTCATTTAAAAAGCAATTTGTCAGCAAGTTTAAGCGGTGTGCAGAGCACTGAGTACGTACCAAGCCATTGGCACCATTCTTTACTGTTCATAATGACAGCTATGAGGGTTAGAATGCAAAGTGTGCTACTAACATAGGGCATACCAAGATGCATGAAAATATTTAATGGCAACCACACGTGTTACTGAACATTTTACTTGATCAACCAAAAAAACCAAAAAAACTTACAATCAAGAATTTTCTAGTACAATGGGTCAGCCTTTAAAACCTAACATGTTAAAATAATATCTTAATTGCTACTTTTGCAAATTGCCCATTCCCTTTATAAGGAAATGAATAAATAGCAGGAAAAAGCAGAGAGTGGCAGATAAAAGAACTCCCAGGCTATATCTACACTGCTGGCTTTGCCGGTAGTACCTATGCAAATGAAGCATGGATTAGCATATTGCCACACTTCATTTGCATAATTTATTGCCTCCCGGAGAGACACAAGGATCTTGCGCAAAACATGGTTTTTGCACAAAAAAAGAGTCCACGCTGCTTGTTTTTGCACGAAAATTGCGTGAATAAATTATGCAAATGAAACGTGGCAATATGCTAATCCATGCTTCATTTGCATAGGCACTGCCAGCAAAGTCGGCAGTGTAGACAAAGCCCACATGTATATTTAGTTTCTGAATTTCTGTAGAAACAAGGCACATATTAAAAGGCGTGTTTTTGTGTTTATAGCAGAGAAATTATATCTGTATAGCAACCCATATAATAGTTTCCATGCTCATCCTGCAGTCCATAAAATAAAACCTGATTTACTGTTAATATCTTAGCTCTCGTATTGAGATTGTTCCCATGTAGATAGTAGTAGCAGTGCTCTTTTTTCTAATCTGGCTTCAAGTCTACACTGCACTGTTATTTTGAGATAACTAGTGTTATTTTGAAATAACAATGTGAGCGTCTACACAGCTATTCCATTATTTTGGAATACATTTTGAAATAACTGACGGCTTATTCCAAAATCTGTATACTTCATGCTACAAGGAATAGCACCTATTCCAAAATAGCTATTTTGAAATGAGGCGTGTGTAGACGCTCCACTGCTGCTATTTCAAAATAGTCCCTCACCAGGGCCATTTTAAGTTATTCCTCCCCAGTGTCTCCTGGGGCTTCAAAATCAAGATAGCACATCTACATGAGGGAAGCCTACCTTGGACTACTTTTGAGGCTTCCCTGCAGTGTAGACATGCTATTTCAAAATTAGCTATTTCGGAATAACTATTATAATAGCTTATTTTAAAATAAGCGTGCCGTGTAGACATACCCTTACTTAAAAGGGATTTATAAAGGTTCCTTATTCTCCTTTATGGTCATGTCTCTCCTTTCCTAAGGCATAATAGACTCTTCTTGTTTATCCATATTCACTTATATAAAATCTGACCAATGAACAGCTACAAAATACTTCTGAAAATTATAAAGCAAACATACCACACCCAGTGCAGAGGAGCAATTGCCACAAGTGAACAGGATGGAAAGGGGATTATCATTCCTCACCCTCTGATGGTCTTCAGTTCTTTCACAGAAAAATAATAGGTTAACTTTCCACCCTCTTATCCAAGTTCATCTCTGAAACAAACTCTGTCCTTTTCAAGTAACCATGTCATACTGTTGTCTATTATTTTTAGTCTCCACCGCCACTGAGATGACATGAACTCCTTATTCTAGTTCAAATTTTTCTTCACTGCATGCTTAATTATACATATAAATGGCAATTTCTTTCTCCATATTGCAAATGGTGTCTTAGTTACCATTTTATTTTCCTACATATTTGTGCATGATTGGCACCATAAATTATGGAAAGGGTTATGTACTCCGATTAGTAGGTGGCTATAGGCTCCTGCTGGTAAATAGAGGAACACCACTCCATTCATTCTGCCACAAAATGCTTCTCTTTACTATGTTAATAATGTCTAATGGGTTTCCTGCTGTTGTCAAAATGGAGAGCTGTTCAACATATATATGAATATTAATGTCATATTATCATGCTTATCCCATTAATGTTCATGATAGACCCATTTTTGTCAACCATGTTCTTTGCTCACCAGCAACCCAGGGTCTTGGTAGTGATATATGGCCTTTCTGCAGCCTCTCGTGTGAAATCCATTTTATGAACCAAAGAATAATAATGTAAGGATGATCCAGTCCTCATAGTGACCACCCACTCATCTGCTGTATAGGCACCAGGCACTAGTATTCAGCTCACTACAAATAACAGGTGAGTTGTTATCAGCTCCTTGCTGCAGCCTCCTTCTATGTACACTAAACATGTGGAGACACAGCTGTATTGCTGCCAGTGTGCCCATTTCATGTGCTTTCCTGGAAGTTAATCAAATATCTTTATGTTTACCCAGCCTACTTATCCTGACAGTGCACTTCATGCAACAATACTGTGACAGTGAGTCTAATGGAGGAGGCTACCCCTAAGCAGGTTTGTGATTGTGTGGAGTTTGCGTTTTTGGAAGCACAGACCTACTGTAAGCTGCTACTTCTTAGTCTACATCTGATTTACACCCATTCAGAGTCACTAATGGTATGCCTACACTAGGAAATTATTCGAAATAACTAAATTCGAAATAATAATTCCTGAAATAACAGAATCGAAATAGCATGTCCCCACTATTGGGGAGTCTCAAAATGAGTCCGAGGCAGGCTCCATTATTGTGGATGTGCTACCTCAACTTAGAGCCCCAGGAAACAGTGGGGAATAATTACTTTGAATGACTCTGGGGAGTAGTTATTTCAAAGTAGCAGCAGTGGAGAGTCCACACTAACCCTATTTTGAAATAACTCTTTCAAAATAATCATTATTCCCCAAGGAAAGCAGGAGTTATTATTTCAAAATAATCACTCTTTATTTCGAAATAACAGACTTGGTAGTGTGTAAACCAGGGCTAAGTAGGCTTGTATCGCTTTGTGCTCTCTATAATCTCACTTTTCATAGCCCTAAACTCCACTCTTACATGATCAGCACAGATTTTGACCCAGAGTTTCCAGTACCAAAACCTTCTTGGTTGCTACCACTGTTGTACTTGTTTATTATGTAAAAACTAACCCACAAACTTGTTTAAGTTCCATGAGTCAAACTAATGTACTTCACATCAGAACATAAAAACACAGAGTTAGAAGCACTGAACACACTTGAGTTTCTTTAGCAATTGTCATTTAGAGTACGTCTACATGGCAATATTATTTCGAAATAACTAGCGTTATTTCAAAATAACTTAGTCCGGGTTTACACAGCAGGCAGTTATTTCAAAATAATATCGAAATACTGTCAAGCTGGAAGATTTCTTACTCCAGTTCCTGTAACCCTCATTGTATGAGGAGTAAGGGAAGTTGGAGGAAGAGTGCTCTGTTTTGAAATAAGTGCTGTGTAGACACTTCTAATTTCAAAATAAGCTATTTTGAAATAAGCTATGCAGTTGACATAGCTGAATTTGTGTAGCTTATTTCAAGTCAAGCCCTGCTGTGTAGACACACCCTTACTGAAAATGCTTGTGTTTTTCCAGTTTCCTTAAATATCAAGTACACATGTTGAATATGATGTGTTGCTTTTTTGTAGAATTCATAGCCACTGCAAATAAACGACACTAACTGTGCTCCTGAAGAGAGTCCATGAAAGTATAATATTCATTACATTTGCTCATTGCTTCATTCTTGAGACTACATTGCTACAATTTCATTTGAATGATTGACCGCCAACCTCCTATCCAACAGTCAAAGCTGCCTTGCTTGTACTTGAAAATTCTGTGCAACACTGTGTCTGAGACGGCATAGAAAATTCACTGCATGAAGTTTTTTTGCACAAAGCAAGCAGCTGCTGGACTGTAGCTTTGGAAATATAAAAGCCTAGGCCCAATTTATTTGTGATATCAAATGAAAAATGCAATTTATGCAGCTTGAAAATGAAGATCATTTTGACTCATGTTTGGCTCATTTAAATTTTTATACTTAAATTCCTACAAGGCTTGTTAGAACCCAATGACAATTGACAAGAAATCAAAATTCTCATAATTCCTTCTAAAGATAAATTATAGACTGGAGCTAGATTTGGCAAAAACAAGCAGAAAATATGATCAAAATTGTTTTGCAAGGCAACTTTTTCTTACACCAGTTTGACAAGCTAAAATAACCCTGGAAAAGTGATCAAAATTCACACCAGTATTTTTTGAGGTCCTATAGTTTTATAGCCATGGAAAATTGAAAGAATGAAATAGGTTCCTGAAACAGATATTCTTAATGTCTGAACATGAAGTCAATATAATATTAAAAGACAAATAGCTTAAATTTGATATTATACAAAGAACACATGCTTTGTAACTGAACACCCTGACTGATTACATATTGTGGTCAACTTAATTTAGATTTTATAATGAAATTAAATGTTGGAGCACTTTAAATAATTTCCTGTATATTGAAAAAAATACACACACACACATCCAGAGTTATTTGTGGTATGATCATGAACTGATATTATGATACAAAATATCCATTAACCATTCTGAAACATTTAAAATATGTTCTTTGCACTTTTATTACTATACTATTACAAGATGTCAAAGAAATCACAACAACTGAGACTGTTCAAAGACTATGGATTATGTTGTTTCAAGCCTACTCTGGAGTGAAATACAAACTGAAATTTTTAAGGAATGAAGTATTGGATTTTCTTCTTTGGGACCACAATTCACGTAATTCAAGCTGAATCTGACATCTCAAATAAATTCAGTTGTCTAGAGTGCAATAAGAGACAGTAGTCCAACGCACACTCCTATAGCACAACATAATTTGGTTGTCAGGAGAAGTTTAACTGAAATAAGAGACTATTAATGTTTTACTCTACTCTCTGAAACATACTTGGTTTAAAGCTTCCTGTTCTGCTTCTACTGCATAAATAAAAGCTGGAATCATGTCATGTTCATACATTTTATACATTGGTTAGTTTTTTGCCATTTCTACATTTATATTTTTTCAGTAGTTTCTGAAAACGTGGGAGAAAACCACCTGCTTATACGTCCTTTATGATTCTGTTTATTCCCCCTGGGTATGTCTACACTACAGCACTATTTCAAATTAACTTAATTCAAAATAGTTAATTCGAATTAAGCTAATTCGAAATAACACATCTAGACACAAAAACTATTTCAAAATAGCGTTTTGCTATTTTGAAATAGCACGTCCACACTGAGTGGACCCTGAACTGAAGTTAAGGCTGGCCGGAACCAGTGCCAGCAGGGCATCAGGTTAGGACTTAGTGTGTGGGGCTGCTGCCTGAGGCTAACTGAGCTCCGTGCTTAAAGGGACCCTACCCCCACCCCGGACAGACAGTTCTCAGGGTTCCCCGCTTGCTTGTCTACCTCGATGAGGGACAGCAAAGCAGACCTGTCTTGAAGTGCCCTGAGTGCCCGAACTCGGGACACCACAGCACTCGGGCACATGGAGCCAGAGCTGCCCCTGGGCACATCGGTGCATCTCGTGGGGTCGTTGCCATCAGCCTGGCTGCACTTGCTGCAGGCTGCCATCCGGGGGGAGGGTCCATCGGGGGGCTGTCAGGAACCAGGAAGCCCTGAGGGAGAGCGTCCACCCCAAGGAGCCCTCAAAGCCTCACTGGTCCTCCCCACCAGGGGCTCGTGCCCCATTCCTCCCTCACATCCTTCCACTTACCCCTCCCTAGCCCCCTTCCTGATGTCAACAAAGACACGTATGTTCAAAAATAGAAACTGGGTTTATTGAACAAAACTGGGGGGATGAACCTCTGGGGAGACTGGGAAAAGGAGGTGGGAGAGGGGAAGAGAGAGGTGGGAGAGGGAGGAGGAAACCTGGGAGGAGAGAGCTGGAAGGGGAAGCAAGGGAAAAAGGGGGGAGGAAGCTCAGGGCTCAGGGTTGGGGGTCTCGCCGGACCATCTTGACTTTCATGCAAACCTGCTCCTGGGTTCGCATGTGGCCTTTGGTGGCCAGGCTGGCAGCTATCCTGCCATAGACAGCAGTGTTCCTCAGTCTAGTGCAGAGATCATGGATCTCCAGCCCCTGTCAGGCTCCTGGGAGCTGGCAGACTGCTCCTGGGGAGCGGTGGAGGGCTGGCTGCCAGTAGCTTGCTGGCTCATGTTTTGGGGCCACTGGGTCAGGGGCCCCAGTGGCCACTGCTGGCTCTGGGCTGGCAGTCTTGGAGCTGGCACAGGCACTGTGGCCAGGGTCTACCCCTTTAATGGCTCCGGGTCTGGGGGAGAGGAGAGTAAGTTTTCCTGGTTGTGCCCAGAGTGGCCACCAGGGCTCCCTGGGAAGGGATGGAGGCCCCCTATTTCAAATTAAGTGTCTACACAGCACTTAATTCGAAATAGCTATTTCAAATTTGGCGTTACTCCTCGTAGAATGAGGTTTACCAAATTCGAAATAAGCGCTCTGCTATTTCAAATTAATTCGAAATAGCGGTTTGCATGTATAGACGCTATTGAAGTTAATTCGAAATAACAGCTGTTATTTCGAATTAACTTTGCAGTGTAGACATACCCCTGGTACCCGCTATCAGTCCTGCAATCCCAGTCCTGCAGTTCATCTGGGGGCAAAAATCTACGAGACATCAACTGGCCACATGGAAATCCATCATGTTTTGCCCATGTAGGGACAAAACGTAGGTAGGATGCAACCCAAGAGCATCAGGAAATGGTGTAGAACTATAGCTAAAGAAAATCATATCCTTGCAAATGACAAAAAAAAGAGTACTTTCTCTCCTTTGTGATCCCACGGTAAGAGGTAATAGATGAATCCAAGACGAGGAGAGAGGAAATACTGACCAAATGTACCTCCTTTTCCCTTTCTCTCCCTTGTTTATTCCATGTTCTGTCTGGAAGATTTCCAACTAAAAAAGACTTTCCATGCTGTGACTTAAATGTACATTTGATTTAGCAAATATGTAAGTAAGGAGTAGCTAACTCCACACCTGTGGTCACTGACCGGACTTTAAATATCTTCAAGCTTCTTTTCAGTGATCAGTGGACAAGTTATATCTCAGCTTTTGGCAACATGAGCACAGGAGGAAGGAAATAAAAGTTAAGTTAAGTTGTGATTTCCCCTCCTTCACAAAACTGTAAACATTTGTGTCATATGCTTACTGTGCTTATGGCACAATGTTTCACTTTGATTTGTTTGATGCTATATTTGCAAAAATTGCTTCATCGCATCAGAAAATATTGAACATGCTTAATCCTTTCAGTACAGAGAGTTTTAAAGGAAAAATAAAAAATAAGCAGTCAGCTTCTGCACTCAGGTGTGCAACTAAGTAAATCAGCATAATTCCATTGACTTCAAGTTCACCATTCAGTCTGAAGTCAATGGAACTATGCTAATTTTTACCAACTGAGGAACTAGCCTTCTGTATCTATATGAAACACATGGTGATGCAAGAGTTTGTATCTGCATTACTGTGAGTGGGGAACCCATGAGTGAGCTGATAGGTCATCCCTTTATTCTATACCATGCTATCACCAGTCTTTCTGCCCTGGATAGCTCTCAAAATCCCATTTTCCCAGTCTCTGCTATGTGCTCCCACTATACAAGAGGGTGAATAATTGACAACAGAACCTTTGAGGCCATGCTGAACTCTTAAAGTAAAGATCTTTTATCTTGGCATCCTAGGCTACGATAGTACACACTCGCACTTCAAAACTTAGCACCTTATAAATACCAACAGAGGTACTTTCACATGGCACCTAGCCAGCACACTCAGCTCACATTTATGTAAATCCATACAGCTGAGGAAAGGTGAGTAATTAAGACTTCAACTGAAGCCAACAGTTGATACATTTGTCCAAAATTAAACATATAATTCAAACTACAATAAAATGTTTGGATGGTACCGTTATCTCCAGGAGACTGCAATGATTGTGATGGTGCTGAAATAAGCTGCTAACTACAACCAATGGGACTGAAATTTCAAGCACATGCATTGACTCTGCCATAGCAAAGGCAGCTGCATTTAAGCAGCCTCTGTGGTGTGACACATTTAATTATAGCGTTTTATAAGGCGGAGAAGCATTGTAGATCAGGTTTGATTCACATCCCCACTGCTCATTTCTAGTCACTGGCACATGAAAGAGATTTCTTTACTGTTCCAGCAAGTTTAAAGACCCAATCCTACAAACACAAATGAAGATAATACTTAGTACCATGAGTTGCCCCTACTGATTTAATTCCAGAATTCTAAAACTTTTCATTTTAAATAAAATTTTGCAAAAAAAGCTGCAAGTTTCAGTCCACTGACATACCTCAAAAAAGTAGCATTAAGTAAACTACAGTTATGAAGCAAGACTCAGAGAGATGAGAGATGGATAGAGGCATCTGGAAGTAAAGAAAGAGAATATGAGAGCTACAAGAAGGCTGAGAATCCAGTGACCTCAGAACCCCAGAGACATTAAAAAAAAAGGTAGAAAAGGTTTTCTCTGGAAGATTACAATGAAAGACACCATATTGGCTTAAGTATGGTATGTCTAGACTGCGGCACTAATTCGGGATACCTCCAGTATCCCGAAATAGCTATTCCATGTCTTTTGAACCAACACGTTATTTTGAAATAGATTTTGAAATAATGAGCTCGCTATTCCGACATCCTTGTAACCTTTGTTCCACGAGGGTCAAGGGACATTTTGGAATAGCGGTTTATTTCGAAATTTGGTGCTGTGTAGATAGTTTATTTCAAAATGTGGCACTATTTCAAAATTAGATTGAAATACGATATACAATTTGTGTAGCTCAAATTGGGTATCTTATTTTGACCTACGAGTGCAGTGTAGATGCACCCGTAATGTTGCTGTTAATTTGACTCCAGTGATGTTCACCACACTGGCTCTTGCTACTATAAAGGTAATGAACTAATTCCAGAATATCAGCCAGAAAGGAACTCAAACCAAGACCCTAGGTATGAAGACAAGAGATTACCAGTTTAGAATGACACCAGGTGGCAAGAATTGTATATGTTGATATAATCCTGGTAGAAGAGGTGAATAACTACAAAGACTAATATAGTCCCAGAATTTGGTTTTGGAACCTGCAACAAATGTGGCCGTAGGGATTTATTTTATTTTTTCATTAATACCTCACAAGTCTATATGCAATTTTGACTAGGGATTAGCATTAATTTTTGAATTGGATAGCTATTAATTGTGTTTGGACAGTAACTGTAAGGCAGGAGTTGTCTTCTTGTATACTTAGTATTTGAGATTCAGCTGTTTCAGTACAAAGATCCAATGCCAAGCTGGCAAAGTTGCATGCATGCCAACATTTTTGTTAGTTTTATTGTCTCCCCACAGCCTTTCTGCATGTCCAGCATGCTGCATCAGATTTCTGGCAATCATCATGCTGAACAATAGAAATATTCTGAGAAAAATCATAAGGTGTGGAGTTTTGCCAAATGGGAACAGTACCTGTATGAAGCTTTCAAACATGAACAAAGAAGGGGAACAATATTTTGGCTATACATTTTTTGCAATGTGTAACACAAGTGTATTTTGCAAACGTACAGAACTCTTTCTAAAATATATTGTTCTATGGTGTGATACTTTTCCTTTGCTATATAAGACTACAGTTTACCAGAGCAGATGAAAGAGAAACATCTCTACTCAAGTTCAAAACATAGTACGAAGGACACTTAGCTTTGATGCTGTCTTATGTGTTGTCTCTCACTGCAAAATCACTACAAGAGGGGAACCAAGAACAATTAGGAACTTTGAGCAGAGTCCCATATACTTGAAGATAAGAGCTCTTTCCGCTCTTTCAAACTTTCTGTGAGCCTGCTACCCATAAGAATCCAAAGTTCATACATAGGTACAATGACCTCTCAAGTATCACAAGAGGAATTGTAGGTAGGTAAGTTATGTAAATGAAGTTCTATATGACAGCACTTTATCCTTTTCACCAATAGATTGAGTAAAGAGTTCTGTTCTCTTTGCAGTTTCTGGGCATAGGGCTTATCCCTGTGTAATGAAAATATGATTTGTGTTTCTCAAGGGATAATTCACTCCTGCTGCTTGTTTTGTGTCCCAGAGACATATATTATGTCCAACATCATTCCTTGTGTAAGTTGACTGAGCACCATGGAGTTACACCAAGGATAAATTTGGACTATCCCCTCCTATGGAATCAAAATCTTTTCCACATAGCTACAGACTGTGATGGGGAGTAGGGGCCAATGAAGCCTTAAGAAACAAAATACATTCATGGGCAAATGTTCTCAATTCATAATGAACAAGGGGGAGAGTAATATTAAAACTAAGTGAAATATACACTGAAAGCTGAATAGGTTCTCAGTAAAATGGATTTGAGATTTCCATGAGGCATCAGCAACTCTTTATATCTGGTTTCAGCATGGAACAAATGTAATTGCAAAACAGTTTTAAATGTACTTTTATAATAATTTATTATGATGATTGAAAAAAACAAAAATGCAGTAGAATCCATGAGCAAAGGCTGCCCCCATATGGTATTTTTAAGGGGGATATTCAGGAGAGATGGCCACTGTCATCCCACAATTATCAGGACAGCATTTAGGGAGTAAGCAGGCTACCAAAACATTTCACCCCCTTGACAGTGAAGTCTGGAAATGCTGCTAAGCCCCATTGCATGGACTAGTATGTGCAGAAGACTAGCCTGGCCAACTGAAATGTAAGAGGAATAGATTGTGACTCTATCAGCATAGGTGCTATACCAATCTAATATGCACCTGAGTGGCATGCATTATGCTTACTCCAACCAACATCCAAACACCAGTGAGTAGGAAAAGGTCCCTCCTGTCCAGCCACTCCCCCTTGAAGATGTGCAGAACTTCAGGCTGTATTAGCCCATTTCCACTCTCTTGTTAAGAACCAGCACTTCAGGCCCACACAAGCCCTATTCTGTGTCGGACTCAGGTGGTACATAGGTGTGTGTTGGCCTTCTGTGTAAAGGTGTATTTTTCCCCAGCACATGTGAATACTACCTCTGAGGAGGGGCCCAAAGATCTCCCCATGCCCTCACTAGTCCTTTGAGCTCTTGTCCGTGTAGAGCCACAGTCTTGCCAGAAAATGGAGGCAGAGTGCAGAAATGAATTTTTAACCCTCTTCAGTCTAAGAGATTTATTCCAGGCACCCTCATATGTTTTTGATTTAGTGAAATAGACCCCTCTGCCTCTGATGCAGGCATGGCAATATTTACTAACTCAACAGACACTTAATGAGGCCCCTAAACCCTTTTTTATTTAGGCAAACTCTTCTCAGGTTCTCTGGCAGGCTTTGTGGTCATTATTATTACTTTATTTTTAAACCATGAAATCCAGGTTTTACACAAATCTTAAAGTAAACATATAAGGTGAAAAGACAGTCTTAGTCAATACCAAATCCTCTAAATACAGTTTAAGCAGCTGCTGAGTTTGTACCAATGGAAAGGGGAATAATCTTGTTGTGAAGTCACAGGACTTAGAATCAGGAGACTATAGATCTATTTAGAGCTGGTCAAATGCTGCACACCCATCACTTGCTTTCAGCATTCCCTGGAATTCCACCCGGCTGTTTAGTTGAACTGTGTTTTTGTCCTTTTTTAATATTCTGTGCATGAAATTCACTCATGTGTACCAGCTGTAAGTGGGGTTTAAGTAATTCAGAGGCCTAGTGCCAGTCATCTTCAAAGCATGAATGTCACTCTTTGTAATTGCTGCATGAAGTCTTGTGTAGCTTTAGAGAATACATCTCTTCTGACCTGGTGTTTATTAGAAACATACATTGTGCTAATTATGTTTCCTTTTCATTAATCAGAAAGTGCTTTAAAGATCTCTAAAATGATACACTGCTTTATGGACCTTGGCACAGTCAGTTAATATGTACATACTTGACAACTGTTCAATATCAAAATAGGGCCAGCTCACATACCAGTATGTAATTTGATAAAATCATGTAATGACCATGTATGCCAAAGAAGCTCATAGACTATTTCACATGATTCTAAAAAGGTATTTCAAAGAACAAATCAGACTTAGTGTGATTTTCTCACTGACCTCCACCTCTTTTTAAATACTGAAAATAAAAGAATTCTGTTCTCTTAAAACCAAAACTGACAGAGGTACCATTTCCCCTTCCCATTCTCCTTCGGAAAGAAAATTATGAAGATGACCTTATTCCTACTCTAGAGATTCCCAGAAACTTGTGTTAGATTCAGATGTAGAGAATGCCTGCTGTTGGTTAAGGGTGATCGCTTGATAATACTAAATGTTTCCGATTATGACCTTCTGAGTCAGTTACCCCAATAGATTTTTGATGGATAAAGGTATTAGCACACAATCTTTCCACTTGAAATGGAAATAATCCCCCTAGGGACATGAAGACAGGACTTGGGAGTGAAAGCATAGCAGGTGGGTGAAGCTCTAATATAGCCATGCCACACTGTGGATGTGATGGGTACTCTGGCAGAAAGGTTTGACAAATCTCGTCTCTGTATATTGGTTACATTACCCATAACAGATATAATCACACAACACAAGTATGTTCCCTTTCAGAATCATTATTATAATAAAGCTATCATGGTCCAAAGATGTTATCACAGATACAAAAGCTAGCTTTGTGAAACTAAGCAGACACTCATACCTACAGAGAAAAGATTGTCTCCACTAAAGGCAATGGACTAAGAACCCTATCTCTGCAACAGATGTCTTGTGACTTTGCATAAATCAACAATCTTTCAGTGCCTCATTTCCACCATCTGTAAAATACCTCAAAGGCATGGTGTGAGATAAATTCGGTAAAGTTTGTAATATCTCATAGTATGGCGATGGGAGCCTGTCATGATGCTTGGGGTACAATCCAGCCCAATAAGAAGTTGTGTCACCATTTGCCCTACAACCCGGGCTGGATTAAGAAAAGGGCTTTAGGGATACAGCCCAGAGCCATGGGCTAACAAGGGCTCTGCAAAAAGATCCCCGTGAAAAGTGCAGATTTTTGTTGCCCACCCTCTAGTTGGGGCCCTGAGCTACAGGCACTAAAGCCCCTGTGTTCCGGTCCTGCCTTGCAGGAGGGGGGACAGGCTCTGCATACTGCCATTCCTCCCTCCACCCCTGCTAAGCTGGGACATGTATTTCTCTCACCTGCAGGCTCCACCTCCAACTCCCATTGCCCAGGAATTGCAGTCAATGGGAGCAGTGGGGGGCAGTGCCTTCAGGAAAGTGCAGGGCAGCACGCTGAGCCACCTACCCCCCTTCACTCCCCAGGGGCATGCACCACCAAAGGGGAGCAGCCCAACTTCCTGCTCCTGTCTTGAACTCTCCCCCATACCCCAACTCCCACCCAGTCCCAACAGCCTACCACAACTTCCTGCCCTGAGCCCCATCCTGCAACCCAAACCCCTCATCCCCAAACTCACCCCAGAGCCCTCCCCCACCCTGTGAGAGCCCTCACCCCCTCCCACATCCCAACTTTCTGTCCCAGCCTAGAGCCTCCTCCAGCACTCAAAACCTCTCATTTTGGCCCTACCTTAGAGCCTATGGAGCCCAACAAAATGTAATAGCACCGGGCCCCCTGAAGAGTTAATCTTGGCCTGCCTGCAATCCCGTGTGCATTAAACCTTGCTGCTTTAGCTGCCAACCTGGGATGCTTACAGCAAGCAGAACAAACCCTTCGTGTGTGTACACTAGATAGCCATGGTTCATCAGTCCTGACCCAGCAGCCTGCCTAGCCCAGAATGCCACTTTGGTTGCCACCAGCTTTGGTTACAATCAGCAAGGTGACCCAAACATACACTAGTAGTTCTGATTTTTCCCAGAACTTGCGCTCTGCAATGTTTAGCCCTCTCATGGACAGCTCAGAGACATAAAAAGGTTCTCGTCTTCCTTTAAAAAGACAAAAGTACATTATACACTGCAGCAAATATACCCCCTTCCCTGAAAACACAGCACTGAACTAGTTTATAAATAAAATAAATACATTAACAACAAGAAATAACAATTGGTTAAGTGATGCCAAGTAAAAGGAATAAAGTTAGAAATGGATACAAGCAAATAAAAGTGAAAACACACATCTAAAAGTCAGTAACTTAATCTAGCAAAGCACAGGCTCTATTCAAGATGGTTTCTTTCACCAATCTTCCTTCTTCCCAGTCATGGCTGACTTTCCCTCAGACAGGACTTTCCACAGAATTGCAAGATGCTGGCTTCCTTTGTCTCCATAGGTGAAAGATCTTTGCATCTATAGTCCATTTCCAGAGACTTCAACTTGGTCGAAAGACCCCTTGATTGAAGGACCCCTTGATCAAAGGACCCCTTTCTCGGCTTGTAAATGCTGTGTTTCCTTGGCTGTGTCTACACTGGCACCCTTTTCCGTAAAAGGGATGCTAATGAGACACATCGGAATTGCAAATGCCCTGGGGATTTAAATTTTCCCCGCGGCATTTGCATGAACATGGCTGCCGCTTTTTTCCGGCTCGGCTTTGCGGAGAAAGCGCCAGTCTAGACGCGCGATCTTGCGGAAAATAAACCCTTTTCCAGAAGATCTCTTATTCCTACTTTCAAGGGTTTATTTTCCACAAGATCGCGTCTAGACTGGCGCTTTCTCCGCAAAACCCTGAGCCGGACAAAAGCGGCAGCCATGTTCATGCAAATGCCGCGGGGGATATTTAAATCCCCCGCGGATTTGCAATTCCGAGGTGTCTCATTAGCATCCCTTTTCCAGAAAGGGGTGCCAATGTAGACACAGCCCTTGTGTCTGTCTAGTGGTGGATGCCAAAAGATTGGTTCTATCCTTGTTTATACCTTCCAAAGTTCAATTATCTTGTTTCAAAAGGCAAGATGACCCCTTGTGGTGTTTTCCCCCTTTCTTGTGGGCTTCCTGGGGCTTCCATTGTTTTGCTTACTCCACATTTAATTCACATAAGAGACAGAACATAGCTGCCTTGAAGAAAAACTGTTATCACCCCTCCTTTAATGCTTAGGCATTATTAAAAAGCCATATTTCCATATGTAGTATTAATACATATGTTTTGCAATGACATTAATCACCAGTGTGTCATTAGTTTTCAGAAAAGACCTTTATATACATCCGTTGATTCAACTGGTTATCCTTTGAGATTCGGCCTACAGTCTTTATTGACCAGTAAACCTTTGAAAGGGATTCTTCTGAAGGATACCCCTCAAAGTAACATTTATTCAAGCTGCAAAGAAGTCAACATATATATATATGTCTACACTACAGAGTTTTGTCAGACAAATGACCATTTTGCCGACAAAACTTGAGGACCTTGAGGAACGTCCACACTGCAGTTGCTTTCTTCCACAAGACAATTGAAAGAACAGAGGGATTTTTCTGGCATTGGTAAACCTCATTTCGCAAAAAGGTGTGTTTGGATGGGGAAGAGGAAGTTCTTTCAGAAGAAGAGGAAAGAGGAAAAAGCACAGGTGCCCTGGTGGTCATTCCATCCATAGCAATCACATCTTACATTCAGTCTGGATGCTTTCCTTCGAAAAAGCAGATCACTTTTTTGATGTACTTTTGCAGTGTGAACGTGCTGTTTCGGAAGACGTTTTTTTGGAACATCTCTTCCGAAAAAAGCTTCTCCAAAAGAAGCCTGTAGTCTAGGCATAGCCATAGTCTGGTGGTGAAGAAAGCTCTCATATTCTTTCTTCCCTGCTAATGTTTGCTAAATACAGATTGCAGGAAATAGAACAATCTCACTCCCTAGTTGTTAGTTTGATGGCCCCATTTACTGCTTATATGTAAATTGAGGTAAATCTCTATTATTTGTCTGAGGCAGACTGCACATATGCATAGCTTTCCAAACACATTTTCAGAATGCAATTCTAGCCCATACTCATATCTTTGTACACACAGCATACAAGAATATTAATGATTGGTGAGATATTAGTTTCCCAGTGATCTATTATTACATGCCATCTGTTAGATACAGATTGTGACAGTTTGTTAGGTGTAGCAGGTATGTCATGCATGACAAGAGATACTGACAATTTGAATAACAAATGGACCTTTATGTCGGTACTATTAAAGATAGTTGGTACTTATTAAAGAAGATACTGGAAAAAGCAATAACATGGATCCCGTATATAGTATTCTACATTGCTATACCCAAATAAGTGCCATAAAGAATCTCAATGCTAGATAAAAAGACTTTTCTGCTCAAATATATTTTTTCTATTCCTCATACCATAACAGTAGTGATAAACAAGAATGAATTGTTCATTGAACATAATATTCAATTTCAAGGTGACAAAACTTAGTTTAACAGATGGCAGGACAATAATAAAGCTGTCATTTTGAAGGACATTTCTTTGGGCATCAAGGAGCAGGTTTTCAAAGCCATAAATGGAAGCTGGATACTTAATTTCCATAAACAAATGACCTGGTGCTAGGCATGTAAATGCTATTTGTGCTTTTGAAAATCCATTCTTCAAGTGAATAACTTTTTGGGGGGTGTGAGATTGTTGTCACATCACCTACATTTATTCTAGCAGTACAGATGCATAGTCAAAATATTGACCAATGAAATCTCTAGTCATGACTGTATATATAGAATACATCTCAATTATTATTGGGTAAAGTGTTGGAAAATACAGTATCAAAGGAGTCAAGTTTAAAATAATTTTTCCAGGAAAAAAAATAGGAAAAATTAGGCTTTTGGCTTCGCTTCGGCTTTTTATATGCTACAACTTCAGTATATCAGAAAATTGAGATACTATGAATATATCTAAGTGTTGACCTCATTGCAGTCTCCCATATTTGGAAGCAATAAATATCTCTCATTTCAATAATAAACACAGAACCTACTAATATTTATGAAGTGCACTGATGCCAAATATTCTGTGAAAACCAGAATGGGATTAATGATATTTTACTGGATGATTTTAAAAAAAGAAGAGTATCAAAAGAGTCCCTTTTCCCTAAACTCACAATTATTAAGTGGAAGAATTTATGAGCTTAATAAGAGCACTTGGCATGTAACATTTCTTATTTATTTAATGTTGAGTTCATTTTTCACTGGTTTTGGAGGTTATGTTCAGAAAAATCAGATCACTGTAGGATTTCAATATATTGCAGTTCTCAGACTGAGTGGGTTCATTGATAGTAAACTCCCTTTTTTTCCATCTGAAATATTACATTAAGTGAAAATTAAGATTGGTGTTGAGAACTCACATATTGGGAAAAGCTGATGTTAAGTTTATGCTTCATGCTGAGTCTTTGTGCATGTGCAGTAAGGTATTGTTTATAATTACATGATCATGTGCTACTTCTCTAATATTAGGCGCAGGGGATCATGTCCACTATTCTAGCCCTCCTAAAGGTGTAGCATTCCCACCACACAAACATTTGATTGGAAGACCTGGCAAATGTGTAAATAGAAAAGCACTGGCCCTGCCTCCTTTCTACCCTCTCACTTTTTTGAGGTATCTTGTACCACAGGAAGTAGGGCTGTGACAAATCCATTTATTTAACTCATCATGTAGCCACAGAAGGCAAGGGTGGCAAACAGTTGCTCTGGTGTTGCTCTGAAGACCTGCCGATTCTATAAGGAGCTGGATGTTATCCTCAGCAGCAATCCCACCTCCATTGCCAAGTGAGGTACTTCAGTGAGGATGGAGATGGCAAAAACAAAAGGAAAAACTATGTAGCCCTTTAAAGACTAACAAGATGGTTTAATAGGTGATGAGATGGCAGACAGTGGAGTCTCCCCTAAGGACAAAGTCATGGATGACAAGGTCAAGTTGGAGGACAATGTGGAGCACATGGCAGGCTGATCTGATGACATGGTGCGTAAGGACTTCTTTTCCACTCTGGAGGAGTCTACTTAGTCCCAGCAGTCCATCGGTGGCACACACGATACAGGAGAGGAGGGCTCTGATAAGTGTTCTTTTTTAGCTGATACTGCTCATTTATATGAGGTAGAGCTGCCCCCTTTGCTTTGTATATTCCACAAGGGGGTAAGGAGATAGAAATGTAAAGATTAGTTATGTTTGCATGAAATCTCTAGAAAATTTTCTTTGAGATACTCACCAATCCTCTGCTGAAGATTCTTGACAGAGCTAATTTGTTCCTTTCCTCATTGTAAGGAAACCTCCCTGTACCAATGGGTAATCACTTGTGCAGGGACCAATGCAGCACACAGGCAAGCAGCATAGGGAACAGACCCGAAGCCATATACATGCAGGAAATTCAATCTTGCCTGCTTGCTTATGCTCAGGATGAAATATGTTTCAAGGACCCCAGCGCTAGAAAATGGTGGCAGAATTTACAACATTGTCCCCTAGTTTCCTGCTGTGATCCTTTTAAAAATATCTAGATCCTCTGCCCTATTTTAAGTGCCCCCTAGGCCCAACTCGCCATATTTAGTGTATTTGCTTAGATAGGTGCTTACCAAGAGACAGTGAGAAAGTGATATATAAAAAGAGAAGTATTTTACAATAAATTATTCAATGCTGTGCCTGAATTAACAATTATGTTTCTGAGAAGTGGTCTTCAGGAGAACCCCCTACAGACCACAGAGAACCTCTGCCTCTTAAGGAAGTGACCAAGGTGGAGCAAGGCGGACAAGTTCTAAGAGATGCTCCAATCCTCAGAGGCGCAAAAAAACAAAGTATACAGTGAGTAGAGAAAGACCTTGAAAGAAACATTTAAAATAGATAGGCAGGGCAGAAAAGCATGAGAGGCACATTGTAAAGGGCCAGAAGCATATGAAAAAAGTGATGGAGCAGCAAAGATGTTGAAGTCCCTAATCATGCTCTAGGCAGAACACATGTATACTCACCCCTCCCGTTCCCCAGAATCGATAGAGAACTGCTTGCCATGCCCTCGCCAAACTCCTCCTTGACACTCCCTAGAATGTCTCAGTACCCCATTCATTCCAATGCTTTAGACAGCTTCCAAAATTGTAATTGGACTTACACACAGCTCTGAGAGCCTACATCACCCTGCATTCATATCTTCCTTCCCACCAAGCCTTTTCTTGTTGTTAATTGGTATTTAACATACAAAAAATCTCTTAAAGATAACCAATCTGAAATGGTTATCTTCCTCCTGCAAGGAGGTTTAACAGGTAGTTCGATTTAGGGGCTTTAATTGGAAATACCGGCTCCCTGCCACGTGTAGACGCGGGCAGTTAGTCCAGACTTGTAAATTTCAAAAATGGTGACCGGCCGGGAAGATGCAAATCAAGCACGGGATATTTAAATCCCGGGCTTGATTTGCAACTTCGAATGCCTACATTAGCCTCCCTAGTTCGAACTAGGGGGCTAGTGTAGACATACCCCAAGATTGCAGCTCTCATTTTGGCATCCTTGAGCCATAGTGCTGAGACGAGCTCCACACACAGTTCCAGGAAGGTAGCTTTCCACCTATGAAAGTTCTGCAACCACTGCTCATCATCTCAGACCTGCATAACGATGAAATCCCACCACTCAGTGCTTGTTTCCTGAACCCCAAAGTGATGTGTTCAGATGATCTGTGAATGCTAAAAGCAATCAGGCGTTGTTTCTTTCCATGGCACACAGCAGGTCAGGCAACTCTGGTTCCTTTTCAGATTGTAAGGTCATCATATGCTACGTGACCATCTGTGATGTGTTCATAACAATGAATGACCACAACTGTACAGGGCAGTGCAGGGTCCATCCTTTCAGATAGTGATGGTGGGAGGACAGTAAACAGGGGCCATTGAAAAATGCCATGAAACACAGTTGAAAGACCATGGAATGATGAGACAGAAAAAAACTGCATTGTGAGGCGCTGAACCTGAACCCATGATGCGCTGCATTTCATTCCACCTTCCCACAACCGCTAGCTATAGAAGGTGGCACAGTAAGATAGCTACTCACACTGCACTTCTCTCACTGTTAATACTTGAACACGAACTCTGGATAAGCTATATCAGAAGGGGTATTGTGTGAACATGCACTAACTATAATTAAACCAGTTTTTTATTATCAGCATAACTTGTGTTGACAAAACTGTGTTGTGTAGACAAGTCCTAAATAACTCTATGTAACTCGCTGGTCTAGTTTTCCACTTGTCTTTCTTGTTTACAAGGCTCACCCTCAAAAACTTGTCATTTACATTAGAGAAAGAAATATGGTTGCCCCAGTAATTGCAGTGTTCTAGATATCCTCCCATAGTAAAGTCTAGGAAATACTGCCTACAGGGAAGTAATGAGCTAAAGCAAAACCACATTGACTTTTAAGAGCAACCATGATATGCTTCCTACCAATCCCTTCAAAATGGCAACATGTGATATGAGATCATAATGCAGCAACCTTGCACTGAACGTGCTGTTTTATTTCAAAATGAATTATTGCTGGTTGTTTGGACACACAGCTTTGAATGCTTCCTTCAGAATGAGCCTAATAGGTGTATTCTAGCTCATGATACACCTAACAGGCAGACAGTAGAAAGGTAGCAGAGTTGATGGCTACTGCAAAAGCTATTTGTGAGCATTTATTTGGCTACAAATCATGCACTTTGTACGTTAAATAGTATGCACAACTCTCATTTGCTTCCTGTGCACTTTCAGATTAGCAAGGTTTTTTTTTTTAAAAGCATTCAAATAAAAAGAATTATGACTACTCATGAGAATATGTATTTGCGCAAGTATACATGCCAGAATTGTTCATGTGACCATCTTGAAAACTTCATGGGTTTAGTAGACATCCAAACAGGAATCAGAAATCATGTCATGTGACTTAAATAACCTATTTCACAGAACACACAGCAAATGGAGAATAGTAAATACTCAAAGCAATGGCTGTTGCAAATACTTCATGAGGAATGTATAGGCTGAAATATTTTTGCAACACACTAGTCAAATATTGCATAATGAATGAATTAATAAACATTGAAGACTGCTCAAGAACAATCTGTGCAGAGAGGATGAAATTCAGCCTTCAGAAGAGGGCCAGCACAAAGTCTGTGTAGCAATCTAAGCCCCACTGGTCTTCTGCACAGGGTTGCCATTCACCCAGATAAAGGGGGCAATGAGTGAATTGTATCATATCACCCATAGTTCCCCTAGCTCAAGCAAACTTCTATAAAACTTCTCAGCCAGTATGTAAAGTGATACAAAGAGAACTTAACAGGGCCTTAAGGAGCCAGCTGAGAATTCCTTTGGTGGATCCAAGAGTAGCATAAAACAGCGCCTGACCCATTCTCCTTTACTTCATCCTCTATTAGTTCAAGGGGAGTATTAGATGTTGGGAGCAAGCTGTGGGAAGGAGCAGGTATGGCCAGAAAACCCTGGGCTGCAGTGATCTCTGACATATAACAGTTCCTTTACAGCTTACAGCAGCCGAGACATTGCACTAAACTACACAATGCTGAACCAAACCTTGGCAGCCCTCAGGACTGTGGAACATGACCCTCTCTGAGGTGCATCAGTCCTCCCTTCTGTTTCTAAGCCACCATCCTTCAGACATGTCAAAGAAACTTGACCACTTTGGAGAGTAAGTATCACGACGCGTGTGACATTTTAAAAAATAACCCATTTTAGGATTCTCTAATTGAAAGTGAATGAGTCCAAAAATGCTTGCACTACATATTTTTCCATGCTCTGTTAATTTAAAACTAGCTAAACAGAATTTCAGCAAACATCATTTCTGGCTTGAGAACAAGCATGTGAAATTTCAGACAAATGAGTAACAGCCCCCTTTTTGGCTAACTTATAAGCACCTGAAAATGAAAGTGCCTCATGAATTGTTTGTACAGTAACTATAGTGCAGCTGCCACAATAGTATAATACAGCAGCAAGATAATTGCAAGTATTACAGCCCATTACAAATATTTACCACATTGTGGGCAATGCAAATTGCTATCTCGACTCATTTTAACATTCCAAGTAGAAAATAAATGCCTTTTACTCTTGTACAATTTGTAGAACAAAAAATTTCAAGCAGCATCATATTTATTTTGGATTCGGCAAGTGTATAGTGGCTCTCACACTGTGGTTTTCATGCCTAAAAAAGTAAGATTTCCAAAAATGTGAGTGTAATAAAATAATGTTCAATAGGGAAAAACAAATGAGAAGATAAGAGAGACTCCAAATCAGTCATCATACCTTCTCTCGCTGCTTTGGTTTCCTAATTTGCATTTTCTTGGAATGTTTTACATCCAATGTATCTCTCTCGTAGTCTTCGTTCCTGTAATAATCTTGTTGCAAACTCCCCATTGACTTCGCTACGGATTTGCAAGTGAAAAGGGGCCATTGATATGGAACTCATTGCAAGATCAGGGTCTAACAATGTAGATGTAGTCCTGATAATCTCAGGATCTGAGCCAAAGCAGCATTAAAAGTCAACTGAGGTGTAATTTTAGTAGGCTTCCTATTTTTCATCAATAAAGGCCTGATCCAGAAGTGTCTCTGAGGCACTCTTTTTTCCTATCATAAAACTGTCAATCTCAAGGTTAGTATTAGAGCTATGAGCATTTGAAAACTGATGCAAAAATGGGATGGGGAAGCAGCAGTGTTTGGCTTACATTTTAAAGGACTCATCCCGCACTTCATTGAAATCAGAAATTATTGTGACCAAGATGCAGGTGGCCTGGCCTATTAATCAGAGTGGGAGCCAGGTCTGGTAGACAGAGCAAGCACCCAGAAACTAGTCAAAGGTCAGCACTGGAGTCAACTGCCAGTTATCAGAGTCGGAGCCAGAAATTGAAGCTGAGGGTCACAACCAAGGTTAGATATCACACGCCAGAGCCATGAGTCAAGCTGGTATCAGAAACAGGGTTAGTAACTAATGGTGGAAGCAAGAGAAGGGCAGGAACTGGAAGAGGGGGAAGGATCAGGCACGGAACAGAAGCACATTAGGGGCAGGAGCTGGGAGCAGAGCAGAAACAGAATTGGGTCCAGGAAGCTGACAAAAATGACATCCAATCCAGCCATAACAGGAAATCACATTGTTACGCAGACACATTTCCTGTTCCTCATTTTGGCTTAAATAGCATGGTTGGACCATTCAGTGGAGTCCGAGTGCTCCACCCATTAGGGCTCCCATGGGTGGTACCTTGATGAACTTGTAGTCATACTAGCTTCTTAGCCCACCAGGTTGCAGCAAACATTGTGTGGAGGCCTACAGAGACCCAAGAAGGTTTTAGTAAAAAACTTAAAGTCCAAGTTCTCCTCCTTGATCAAATGTATAAATAGCTGGCACTTCACTACCACTGCCCTTGCATTAATGAGCATGAATTTAGGACCAGGATCCCTGCCAACCTACTGATCTTCTGAAAGTTACATCATTCAAACCAAGCAGTGTAATGACTAAACATCTAAACCACACTTTATGCCTAGCTCAATTGTTTTACCTGCATTGCCTCTCTCTAACCACTCTCACAAAGATCAAAGAAACCAAACTCTTGCAAGCAACACTGCCCCAAGATTTATATATTCCCAGAACATGGCAGTTTGGTTCCACCTTCTTGGCCAACCCATTGTAAACATCAAAGAGATGCAGCTGCCACAGTTGAATACTGTAGCAAGGATCTCCAGGGTAAGGCACAACGGCAATCTCTAATACAAACCTTTATTTTTTTTAAAATGGATGTACAGACATAAAGGGATTCAATAAGATGATTCAAATAGAACCCTATGAAACCGCCTTATCATGAAACACAATGATCACATTTCACAGGTGAAGTAAATATTCCTCTTGGTGAATACTGCCAAACAAAACTAATATACCACAAATCTTTGCCAAACAGAAACTCACTAGTTAATCAGCCATCAGTGCTCCTGTGAACTACTGCCATATTACTTTTGCCTTTCATATAGGATAATATATTACATCAGAATTATTTAAATATGTTACCCAGTATAAAATATTGTGGTTCCAGCAGATTTCACTGCCATACTATGCATCTTTCTGAACAGCTGAACATTTTGCAGTCCTCTTTGACTTTGTCTATTAGCATCAAGAAATAGTGGGGTGGAAAACCTATTTATCTAGGAAATATTTGCATATGTTGAGAGTCAAGTTACTTGTATATAAATTATGCTCTACTACAGTGATTATAATGAATTAATTTGATTTTCATATAGATACCAGATCTACAAGGCCAATTTTTTACAAGAAAAAGCATGACACTGATGACACCAAGTAACTGTCTCAAACTGTATAATGTGCTTTTTTAAAAATATGCCTTTAAGTAAACCAGTGACTGTAAACCAATGACGGCCTGCTGGCAATAATGACCTATGGCCGCAGAAATTGCAATCAGTTGTAAAAGTTGACTCCTGTGTGATATCATATTTTCTAACAATTTCCTTTGCTAGACCATCACAGCCATGTAATTTGAGCAGAGTGAGTAGAATTATCTTGTCCTATTTCTCCCAGATCTAATTGTACTTCCTAAACAGTTAAGAAAGATCAGTCTTTGCATTTGACAGTCTTTGAATTTGATATTTCCACTGGCTGCCATGATAACTTGCTATGAGTGCAGAGGAGTAGACTTGATGACTTCTTGAGGTTCCTTCCAGTTCTATGGTTCTATGATCATCACTCTAGCTTGTCTCCTTAATTCTGAAATTCTGACATCAATTTAGAAGAGAGAGGGTTTAACTTTGCAGTCCATCAGGGTGTGGGAGCAAAGCAGCAATGACAAAACCAATGCAATATCCTTCGATGACTACCAGCATCAATACTAAATTGACTTATTAGGGAAGTCTAATGTTAGCCCTGATGATACCGCTCAGAATCAATTATAATAAATCATGAAACAAGATTAAAAGGAACTGCCATTCTTGCAAGCTATTATGAAGAAAGCTTTGTAACATTATAGGAACATAAGAGTAATCATACTAGATCATACCAAAAGGCCATGAATACATTAATCTGTATCTGAGAGTGACCACTCTCAGATACTTGGGAATGGAGAAGGGAAGAAGTACATAATGAACCTTTATTTTAAGCAGCTGGAAATAAGTGCTTGTCACTCTCATGTATTACCATACAGTCACTTTCACATCGGCCAAGAGTTTTAATAACAAAAGCTATATAAATGTGGTACACTTTTTTATAGACCATTTCTAATCCCAAATATTAGGAGGAACCATATCATGATGAGTTCTGAAAGCAGGTTCTCTAACTTAAATAATAAAGCATGATGGTTTGAAGTGAATATTTGTGATGGCTGAATTTCCTGGTCTGGACAAATGTAATGCTAATGGAAATAGCAGGAAACTGACACAGAGTTGACAATCCCAGGGAAAACCCAATTAAAGTGAACTGGAAAAGTTAAAATGAGGACAGCAAGAAATAATTTTAAAGAGGCCTTCCAGATGCTCAGCTGAGGTAAATCATAATATGTCCACTTAAGTCAATCAAGCTCTGCTGTTTTACTCAAGCATAGGATCTGGCCCTCTACCTTGAAACCCGTCCAGGAGAATGTGGCAGCCCAACAGGATTGTAGGGATAGTTTATATCATGGGCAGAAAATTCCAAGTAGAGTGGGAGCTATAAATCAACATGAGAACCAATCCACTACCTGTCATGAGTTATGTCTGTAGAAGAAAAGGATTCTTTAGTTACTTTAGTTACTTACTGATTGAGCTGCCTGGCAAATGTGCTATGTTCCTGGTGTTCTCCCCCTCTTCTAGGCTAGCCATAGTTATTGTCTCCTTACAAAAGTACATAGTCTAACAATAAGGTCTATCTAAAACCCAAAACAAGTGTAACTGGAGCAGAATTCCTCCTCGAGTTCCTCCAGAGGCAATGCAGCTCCCTAGTGCCCACAAACACACCAGAGTTTAAAGGCACAAGAAGTTGTATGACCCTCTCTGGAGAGGGCTATAAGCCTAAGTTCACCAGTACAACAAGGCTTTTTTGTACACTCCGGGGGATACAAAGTGCCCATTAACCTGACTTAAATGGTCAATGGAGGATTCCCATGCCTAGGGGAACCTCTAGTGATGCAGAACCACCAGGACATCTCCTGCACCACCTTTCCTTTCATCCCCCCGCACCGGGCCAGGCCCAGAGCCAGGGAAAAGGGAGTACACATCAGCGATCCACTGCTGCCCATTTGAACTGACTGGAGGCTTTAGAGGACTGCCATTAAATACATCAGCTGTGAAGCTGGAAATAATTTTACGCCAAGGAGAAGCCCAATGACCAAAACGCCCTAGGACAAGGAAGAATAAAGTCATCCCTACTCTCCCTCCACCGCTGTGTCAAGCCTTGCCAGAACACTGAATGCAGCCCATCAGCTCGTATTTGCTCATAACCCCATGCTGATTGTGCAACAGTAATAACAGTTGTCATATTCTTGTAAGTAATCAGATACAAAGCATCATAATTGAATAGGTATCATATTGGTCAGCTGTCTGTTGGTAAGTTTTGTTTCAGGGACTAAGAAGAAAGTTAACATGACAGCTGCTATTTGCTGAGTGCTGTTACTTGCTACTCCTCCCCATGAGTAGCCTGGCAACCCTGCAGAAATGTTTATAATTTTTGTATTTTTCCCAAAAAAACTTTAAATTGAATAATGATGGGCTTGCTGAAAGAAATTCAGTCTGTCGGCGGGGTTGTCAACAACCACACATCTTTTCTTTAAAAAGTTGTCCTTGTTCTTATAAATCTGTTTTAAAATAATAAAACCCATGACACTACACATTTATTGTGGAGCCCAATCCATATGGTCTGACGGGCACACAGCAAGGGGAGACGTAAGTGCTCCTATAATGTCCATGGGTCATTGGATAGTACAGTTAACTACTACATTGTATATTGACAGTGATTTTGTCTCTGCCGAAGCTAGTGAGTATGATGCTACAGGGAAAAATTGTAACATTATAATAGGATCCTCCCGCTGTTTGGATTGAAGATTGCTGACCTTCCTCTCCATATTTTTAAATATCCCTAGTTCCCAACCACACTTCATTTGTGCCAAACCCAGCATCAAATGATTGTTCAGTATTTCCTTGTTTGCTTTAGGAACAACTAATTAATAATTACTTATGGCGTCAATAAGATCCTGAATTGTGCAAATGAGACCGTCACATCCTATGACTCAGTATGTTTCTTCTTAATTTTTTACTGTGGAAAACAAAAGTGAAGTGTATGAGAGATGAGTTATTTGTCATTTTATTCATAATTATTAAAATACATCCAAAAACCTCAAACAATTAAAGGGTCTGACTTCAAAACACACGTAGAAGGAAATGCAAAGAAAAGCATCACAACTCCAGTGTTTTCATGGGCTCAAGCAGAAGCAATGATGTACCCTTGAAAATGGAAGCAGGAGACATATTTGCCTCCAAGAGACCCATATGATTTATATAATATTTGTTGGGATCATTTTTCTCTCTAACACTTGGATCAGGTTGTTCCTCAGATTATTCAGGCCAATTGTATTTGTTACTGCAATTTTACAGCTCTGGAAAGAAATTCATATCTGCTAAATATTCTTTATTGAAATCAATGAAAATTTGCTAAAGAATATTTGATCTTCTCCCAGGGCATTGTTCTCCTGCTACAGGATGGGAGTAACTCCCACTGACATCAGCGGCAGTTTACTCCCATCCTGTAATGATCATTAAGGCCCCAGAAGAGGACTCAGTGTTTGGTCTCTTTGGCTAGACATGTCTCTAAAAAGAAATCACCCAAGGCACTATTCATCTACCACAGCATGAAAATAACTTCCACTGACTTCCAAGGTGTTACTCCCATCCTGTGGCAGAAATATAGTACCCCTTACTATTTCACTCTGGAGAAATATGAGTTTTTCTACTAAAAATCTAATAGGTTTAGTTCAATCAACAGATATCAGTTTATGAGGAAGAGAAAGACAGAGAGGTGTGTTGTGGAAAACCTATGGAAGCCAGTTAGGGTACATCTACACTACAAAGAACAATCGAAGCTGCCGATGTCAATCTTCCAGGGTTCGAATTAGCAGGCATTGTGAAGACCAACTAATTCAAACTGAGAGGAGTGCTCTGGTTGATGCCAGTAGTCCTACTTCCATGAAGAGTAAGGAGAGTCAAAGGGAGAGTGTTCTCCCTTCTACTTCTTGCAGTGTGGACAGTGCCAAAAGTTGACTTAAGGTACTTCAACTTCAGCTACACAATTAACATAGCTGAAGTTGCGTATCTTAATTCAACCTTATCCTATAGTGTAGACGTACCCTTAATTCTTCATCTCAGACAGCTTGACTCCTCCATAATGAGAACCACAGCTTTTTCAGGCACAGGAAAGTCCACCAACAGTGGTTGATCTAGTTATAAAAAAGTAAAAGTTCCACACACTCACATCCCAACAGTAATAACTCCCCACCCCTTTTTTCCCCACATGTAAAACAAAAATCAAAGCAAATGTCTAAGTTACTGTGCTTCTTTTCACTTCTGGTTTCTAGCCAAGACTGGAACTAGAAATGCCACATATTTTCATGAGATTTCCAGACCAATTTTGTGGATTTAGAGTGTAGGTATAAGTTTGGGTAAGCTTCCAAACTGTTAGAACAGCCAACAATGGGGAAAAAAACCCTTTGAACTGACCTAGGACTCACATTTGAATCCCTGACCTATAGGCCACCTAGTACCATCCCCAGAGCCATCCCAAAACCTGAGCCTGCCTCCTGACTATCTTATGCTTTGCCCAGCTCAATTCCACACTAGGATTCCATTTTACACTCACTCTCTGAGGGTACGTCTAGACTACAGGCTTTTGTCGACAGAAGTTTTGTCGACAGAATCTGTCGACAAAACTTCTGTCGACAAAGAGCGTCTAGACTACATCAAGCAGATAGACAAAACTATTTACTTTGTCGACAGAGAGCGTCCAGACTGCAGGACGCTCTGTCGACAGAAGAAAGTACCCGGAACTGCTTCTGCCAGGTCACAGGGGCAGCATGTACTTCCTGGTGCTGCTGCCTGCCTTTTGCAGAGACGCACGCTAAAAGGGACCCCCCCCGACTAGCCATTGCTCTGCTGCTGCAGCTGCCTTGCTTACCTCCTAGAGGGACAACAAAGGTTCTGCAGTGCTTGCTTGGAGTGTCCTGCTTCCTGGCACAGCACAGCAGTGTGGGGGGTTTTTTTTGGAAGGTTTTTCCAAACCTTTGTTTGCCATGGAGCAAGAGCTTCCCCTGGGCAGGTGCTGGCCCCACTCCATGGTGCTTCAAATGCTGCTGCAACTGCATGAGACTTTCATGCTGTTAATCCCTGGTCCGGATCCTGAGCCCAGACTGGAGCCCCTCCTTCAGGATGCAGCAGCACTGTTCCTGCCTCCGAACTTTTTCCCGGAGAGGTGATTTTGGAGGATGGAAACAAGTACGGACTGGTGGGACCGGCTCGTAATGGAGCAGTGGGATGATCAGGCTTGGCTCCGAAACTTCAGGATGCGGAAGTCCACCTTCCTGGAGCTCTGCAACTGGCTTGCCCCTACCCTGCAACGACAGGACACCCACCTGCGCCCTGCCATCCCACTGGAGAAGAGGGTAGCTATTGCCCTCTGGAAGCTGGCCACTCCTGATAGCTACCGGTCAGTGGGACACCAGTTTGGTGTGGGGAGATCTACTGTTGGTGCTGTGTTGATGGAGGTAAGGCCCTTGGGGGCGGAGGGGGAGGCAGTCCGTAAGGGGACTGTAACAGAAAAAGGGTGGGTGGGAGGCAATGGAGGAGGTGGTGGAGGGCTCCTGTGCCTTACACCATCATACTACTGGGAGCAATCCCTGGGGATACTGGGGTCTTGGGGGGGGACAGTCTCCCAAGGACTTGGGCAACCCCTCTTACTTCATATTCTGTGTCTGTTTGTATGTGTCTATTTCTGCAGGTGGTGAGGGCCATCAACTCACAGCTGCTGAATCGGATTGTCCGCCTCGGAGACCTAGACACCATCATGGCTGGTTTTGCAGGGCTGGGATTCCCAAACTGCGGAGGAGCGCTTGATGGAACGCACATTCCCATCTGTGCACCACCCCATCGAGCCGCCCGGTATATCAACAGAAAAGGGTACTCTTCCATTGTGCTGCAGGCCCTGGTTGACCACCGTGGACTATTTACAGACCTTTGTGTGGGGTGGTCGGGCCGGGCACATGATGCTCAGATCTTCCGCAATTCACACCTGTACGAAAGGCTACAGACAGGAACCTTCTTCCCCCAGCGAACCTTTGCTATTGGAGACGTAGAGATGCCGGTCTGCATTGTGGCCGATGCGGCATACCCACTCATGCCCTGGCTTATGAAGCCATACACAGGGCATCTGACCACGAGCAGGGAAGTGTTTAACGCGCACCTGACACGCGCACGTTTACAGGTGGAATGCGCATTTGGCCAGCTGAAGGGAAGGTTTAGGTGTCTGCTAACTTGCCTTGACATGGGGGAACACAATATCCCAGAGGTGGTGGCAGCATGTTGCATCCTCCACAACCTGGTGGAGAGCAAAGGGAGGCCTTCCTCCCAGGTTGGGGCCAATGGCTGAAGTGGAGGAGGCGGTTTGCGCAGCCTCGGACAGCTGCCATTCGCCAAGCCCATTATGCGGGGTTCGTGCATCCGGGAGGCTCTGCGTGAGCGCTTCTCAGCTGGAGCCCAATGACTCCCCAAGGTATCCCCAATGGGGTCTGTGGCCCAGGGCCCGCACATCCAAAAACCTTCCCTCCCATAATCCATCCCTGCATCAGCCTCCAAGCAGTTAAGACACACACATCATGTTAAATATGAAAAATATAATGTTTATTAACAAGTAAAGTTAGAATTAGGAACTGTTATAAAACATAGTACTGTTCAACAACTGTTAAAAAATAAACTTTGTTTGGAACGATTAACCTGTGTTTATAACTGTGGTAGGAGGGGGGATTTCAACCTGGAGAGAGAGAGGGAGGGAGGGTGGATTTCAACCTGGAGGGAGAGAGGGAGGGAGGGTGGATTTCAACCTGGAGGGAGGAAGGGCAGACAACTTAAGGGTAATGGCGGTATCGCCTGGGCCGCAAGGCTTTGCCACCTCTTGTCCGTGGACCCTGCCGTCCTTGGGCTCGAGTTGGGGCTGAAGATGACTCTGCTCTAGCACGGGGTGGGGGCAGGGCTGGAGGTGGCAGGGGCTGAGGGAGAGGAGGGGTTAGAGGGGCTGAGGAGAGGAGGGGGTTAGAGGGGCTGAGGAGAGGAAGGGGGCCAGAGGGGCTGGAGCTGGATGGGCAGGAGGAGTTCCCAGGGGAGAGGACCTGGCACACCCAGGGCCTCCCGGACGGTGGCACACATTGCGCTCCACTGCGGGAGGAAGTCCTCAAGCAGGCGAGTATGCCAGCGAGCCTCCTCCTGGCTCTTTCGGCCATGGTCTCCTGCATTTTGGCCATGGTCCCTCAATGTTCTCCATCACCTCCACATGCCTCCTCAGGAGGTCGTTGTAGGCCCTCCAATGCCTGCGGGTGCTGTGGGACCGGGTGGGTGGTGGCACAGGTGTCGCTCGGCGGTCAGCAGCAGCAGGTCCGGCTGTGGAGGAGAAGAGGAGAACCGATCAGTGTTAGCAATTCACACACAAGTCCTTACAACAAGGGATGGGAATGTTGTTACTGGTAGGCCACGTCTGGCCCTGCCAGCCGCCCGGCTGCACAGGGGCCCCGTTGTGGCTAGGACAATGTCCACCTCCACCCCCTACATCCTACATCCTCCCCCCCTCCACCGTGGCAGTCCAGGCCAGATCAGTGTGCAGCCACAGTAGGACAGGGGCCTGCAGCACCTTGGGTCTCCCATGGCCCCCTCCCACATACCCACCACCCGCCTGCCTGCTTGCACATGTACAGAGAGATGCAAGCTGTCCAGGAGGACCAAGACATGAACATTGCTCTGCATCCTCTCTGCTCCCACCTCCCCTGTTCTGTGTCTGTGACCCTGATTGCACTCACCTGATGTTCCTTCACCAGCGTCGGAGGATGCCTGCGAGGCTTCCTGGGTCTCCGGGACAGGCCGCAGAGTCAGGGTCAGGGTGTCCTCCGTCTGCTCCTCCTCCTCCTCCTCCTCCTCCTCTTCCTCTACATCTTCCCTGGGGACCTCCTGCCGGCTCTGCTGCACCGGTGTGTGCAACCCTGTCTGCACGAGCACCGGTGCAGACATAGGTTCCTGGCCTCCCAGGATGCGGTCCAGCTCATTATAATAGGCGCAGTGCACCGGGGCTGCACCTGAAGTTGAGCTCTGCTCTCGGGCCTTTACGTATCCCTGCCGAAACTCTTTGACTTTCGCCCGGACTTGTTGCAGTGTCCTTGGGTGGTGCCCTTTATCGGCCAGCCCCTGAGCCATGCGGCCGTAGATGTTTGCGTTCCTGCGCCGGGTGTGCAGGGCCTGGACCGCTTCCTCCTCCCCCCACAGTTCAAGCAGTGTCAGGACCTCTGGCCCTGACCAGGCTGGGGCTCTCTTTTTCTCGGCTGTGGGCACCAGGGCTGGCTCCCTCAAAGGTCCTTGGGGGCCTCGTGGCTCTGGAGCTGCACACATGGCCACGTGTAGGTGAAGCTGGGGAGCTCTGTGCTGACAGGCTTCCTCTGTGGCCAGCTTCCTGTCACAATGCCTGCCAGGGATGTCTGTGCCTTTAAAACATGGCTACAGACAGGAACAAGAAGAGGTTTTTCCTGAAGAAGGACTGTCCAGCAGGGGGTTTCCTTGGAGGTATTTTTCTGTCGACAAAAGAAACCCCCGCGTCCAGACTGCCCTTTTTGTCGACAGAACTCTGTCGACAAAGGCGTTATGCCTCGTAAAATGAGGTTTACCCGTGTCGACAAAACTGCTGAGTTCTGTCGACGTTATGTCGACAGAACTCAGCGGTAGTGTAGACGCAGGTATAGTTTTGTCAACAAAAGTCCACTTTTGTCGACAAACCCTGTAGTCTAGACACACCCTGAGTCTCAGACTATTTTGCTGTCTCCCTTCATCAGAGACACCAGATATCAGGCTTCAGTAAATCTTCTCAGACATATCAGAATCAAACCTAATGGAGTAGCTTCACTAAATTCACTGGTCAAACATTAACATGTCCCTGCAAGCGCTCTTCCACAGCACTAGTCACTCTCAAGGACCTACTTCCAACCCATATTTTTTCTTTTAAGTTCCAGCCTGAGATCACCTTTCTGTTGGCAGGCTGAAGTGTCTTGACACCTTCTCTTGCAATTTCCAACTGATAAGTAGTCACGATACTACTCCTGTTGCACAGATAGATCCATTTTTTTGCCACTGCAGACAAGAAGTCCTGCTTTTGCCAACTACCTGTATGTTAAAACTAATGTTAAAAGATTCCTTATCCCCAAAGGATTATTTTAATATGCATTACCCTATACAGCCATGAAAAGGAAAGTACACACTGACAAAGCATTAATCAAGCATTTCTAGTTCATGATACCTCCATAAATCTCAATTATATTCTCTCCTCAGGTTTACCAGGGAGAACAAGCCACAGCTCACTAAAGAATTTTAGTTTAAAACAAGCCTAAAAACCTGATATGTATCACTGTCTACTAAGTAATGTCTGAAGATCAAGCCTCAGCTTTCTCAAAGTTTCATAATGAGAGCTGCTTTGTATTTCAGAAGAGCTAACTAACTCACTGGCTACTGTCCTGCCAAGTCATTTCCTCTCTTTGTTTTCCACACTTGCATATATCTTTTTCCAACCTTTTGCGCATAGAGTGAGTCAACTTTGGCAATTTTGTCCACAGTGGCCTTTTTTTCCATATATAAAGTCTTGTATTATTCTCTCCATCTCCATCTAACATAGATTCCTGTCAGTACTGTCATAAATTATTTCTTTTATGTAATGTGAAGACTAAAAGGGATTAAATGGAATGATTTGTGCATTAATTTAACAGGTATTGCTCAAGAGCTATGACATAACTTAGGGTATTGCTAAAAAAAAAAGAGAAAAAATAAGAAAAACAAAGAGAAAGGAAAACACTTTCCTAATCAGCAAAGAAATTAAATTCAACATGTTGCATATAAATGGCTTTGACAATTGCCTTACTCTTCCTATAGCTTCCCCCTCCCATCTGAACGCCATACCTCACAGCAGATTCTGCACACATGGTGCACCCTTCACAGTCCGTCTGCAGAAATTAGAGGCCTGCTGTGGTAACTGTATTGGAGCACTCATTTCAAACATACAATTTTCATCATTTCACTGTTAAGATATTGGGGGGTAAGGGAGACTAAGGAAGCAATAATGCAGTAGCAGCTCAGAGAAACAGCTATGTTTTGGGACACACTGTTCCAGACTAGTTTGTTTTTAAAAATTACTGGAAATGAATGGGCTTCACTGATTGTATCTCAGATTTTGCTTCCCACACAAAAGAGGGCTAAATGATGAACTAATCAAAACAGAAAATTCAACCAGTATAGAAAATGAGGCTCTATTTTCAGGAAGAAATGTTGACAAAATGAGAGACCAGGTACCTGACAAAATTCAGATAGACTTTGTGACTGTCTGAACTGAGATGCCCAGAAAGGGGGCAAAAGGCGAGCAGCATAAATGTTTTACCCATTCGTTTGTTATATTATTCAAAAAGGTAAGGAAATGGGGTTTTACTCTCTTGGTTTGTAAGTGATGAAGGAACCTGGAGAACAGGGTTCAGGAAACAAGTACTTTACTCTAATTTTCAGTCTGTTCAATCAAGTTTCGTACTGACTGCAGAAGAAGGATTTTTTCTGTGTTACTGAATAAGGTTTTTTTTCACTATTCCATTCCACTAAAAGTGTTTCCTGGTCCAATGTATTTCAGTTACTATCTTGCCCTCCCATACGTTGTCTCTGTTTATAGGCTTCCAAACTATATATAAGCTTCCAACTATTGTTATAGTATACATGGGTTAATCATGATTGAGGATGAAATCCTGGCTCCACTGATGACAGTGGGAGTTTTGTCACTAACTTCAATAGGGCCAGGATTTCACCCTGAAAGTTTATAGTCATGGAAGGCAATTTAATGGTCTATTTTTAGTCTTTAGCCCATTTGCAGTGAGATGGCTGCTGATCCATTAAAAACCTCAGTCACAATTATAGTCTCAGCAGAGAGGATACAACTGACACCTTCCTAGCCCAGAACACATCTGACACATATTTGGAGGGTGGGAAGGGCAGGGAAATTTGTACCTCTGCCTTCAGTGCTGCCAGCTCTGCGGCTAAATAGAGACTTCAATGCTACCAATCCAGCAAGTTTCACAAGTACTATATGACATGTGTAATCTATTAAACAACATTTTTGCATCCTTTTGGGATGAAATGCAGTAGTACCTAGGGATGGAGAACACCCTGATGCATAAGAAAAGCCTCAAAAAACCTAAATGAGTCATAGAATTGAAGGGACATTGAAATCGTCTAATCTGCCCTCCACCACCAGCACTAAACCCAATAATCAAAATTAAACCAAAGTATTACAGCCCATAGCTGGCTAGACTATTATGTTCCACGGGCAGAAAATAGGAGGGATCGAGGTGCACCAATTCCCAAGACCTCCACAATGACAGAGAAATGATTAAGTGAGATATACCCAGAAACTGTCAGCAAGTGACTCCCACCCACGCACTACAGAAGGCTAAATCTCTCCTAAAATCATGGCTAATCTGTCCAGGGGAAATAATCCTTCCCAGCCCCACATATAACCATTATCACATCCTGAGCACATGACCAAGAAGTAGCCAGTTTAAGCACATGATAGGGAGAAGGCTCTGTGCCATCTCAGAGAACTGAACCATCTTAGAATCATAGAATCAAGGAACCCAAGAACTGGAAGGGACCTTAAGAGGTCATCAGGTCCAGACTCCTGCCCTCATAGCAGGACCAAGCTCCATCTAGATCATCCTTGATAGATGTCTGACCAATCTGCTCTTAAATATCTCTAGTGATGGAGATTCCACAACCTCCTTAAGCAATTTATTCCAATGTATAACCACCCTGACAATTAGGAAGTTTTTACCAATGTCCAGCCTAAACCTCCCTTGCTGCAATATTAAGCCCAATGCTTCTTGTCCTATCATCAGAGGCCAAGGAGAACAATTTTTCTCCCTCCTCCTTTTAACACCCTTTTAGATACTTGAAAACTGCTGTCATATCCCCTCTCAGTCTTCTTTTCTAAAGTAAATAAACCCAGTTTTTTCAGCCTTCCCTCATAGGTCATGCTTTCTAGACCTTTAATCATTTTTGTTGCTCTTCTCTGGACCCTCTCCAATTTCTCCACATCTTTCTTGACATGTGGTGCCCAAAACTGTCTACTGTCTTGTCTACCTTGACAGCATCCTAGTTCACAGTTTCCTGTTTATAGCCCTTCAACTGGACTAACAATTTCACATACCAGTTCTTCAAATATTCTGAGATGGACATTAATTTGAGAGCAATAAGCTCTTCAAGATTTTCACCCACCTCTGATCTGATCATTTTCATTTCTAGACAAATTGTCATTAGCCTTACTGACTTCATGCCCATCTCATCATCCTTACTGAAAACCAAGGCAAAGTATTCCTTAGTTTTTAGATACCGAGATCATGCATTATGACATTTATCTCATAGTTTAAATTTCTTCTTTTCAATCATGCCAGCCAGAAGGTTGATGCCCCAGGTACCCAAATGGATCCATCAATCAAGAAGAGCCTTCTTTGTGTGAATGCCTCCTACCACTTTCATCCCAAAATATTCCTCACAGCACCAGTCCTTGATCAATCTGTTGATCTTAATGCAATCCAGTGGGAACTTAGCAGCAGCATCTGTCCTGACAATTAGAGGATTTTCCCCCACTCCTATCAGGATCCTTTTCACCCTCACGTTCACATTTATCTTTGCTCCTGGCATACAAAATACTCTTCTGTTCTCTGGACCAGGTTTGCCAGGCCTATCAGTTGTTCTTAGTATGGAGTCATTTCTAGAGCTGCCTCAGGAACCATCATTGCCTTCTTTTCCTAGTCACTACTTCTAGAGCAGCGGTCTCCAGCCTTTTTAAGCACAAGATCACTTTTTTAATTTAAATGCAATCCAAGATCTACCTCAAATCCAAATACCCTTGTCCTGCCTCCTCTGTGCCCTTTCTCCAAGACCCTGCCCTTGCTCACTCCATCCTCTCTCCCTCATCCTCCCTCACCAGGCAGGGGCAGCGGATTGGGGTGCAGGCTTTGAATTAAGAGATTTGGAGTGTGAGGGGACTATAAGGTGAGCTTGGGGCAGGCAGTTGGGGTTCTAGGTGCAGGCTCTGGGAGAGTGTTTGGATTCACGAGTGCTCAGGGCTAGGGCAGGAACTTGGAGTGCAGGAGGGGGTTCATGACTGGGGTAGGGTTTCAGGATGTGGGCTCCAACAGGGCACTGCTCCTGGGTGGTGGTGCAGTGGGACTAAGGCAGAATTACCCCCGCTCTGGCCCTGCACCACTCCCAAAAACAGCCAGCAAACTCCATCCCAAGTCCTATTGTGCCCCCCACTCTGCTCTGTGGAGATAGGATACAGGGTGCGAGGGGGGAACCTTGACATCAGTGCCCCTCTTCTCCCTGGGGGTAGAGGGAGGCATCTCCAAGGCAAAGGGAAAGAGATGCGCAGCAGTGAGGGGAGGGGCAGCTGAAGTGCTGGCACTTGATAGACTCTTGGCCAAACCAGTCAGGATCACCTGTCAGAGGCTCCAAGATAAACCAGTAGATCCCAATCTACTGGTTGGTGACCACTGTTCTAGAGGGTAACAAAAAAAATCTGCCAAGAAACTTTATTAGCTGCTAGCTGCTCCAATGTTTGTTACTGAGTGGCTTTTAACCCTACACAAATGAGGTCAGCACCGCCCCCAGGGTAAGGGATATCAGCAAGCACTGGGAGAAAACAGAAAAACTGGAGCATATTACTGAAAGAAAAAATAGAGACAGTACTTTCAGAACACAAGATCTTCACTTTCATCTCAGGCCATATGCCCCTAGAATTTCTGCTGTTAGCTGACCACCGCCAGAGCTTCACAGGGTTTTCAGTCTGAATTTGATTTTGCTAAGAAGTTTCCATTCTCTTTATCTGTTATATAGGCTCAGAGTAATGTTTGATATCAAATCCTTGTGGCAGTGAAATGATGGAACTGAATAGGGAAGGTGAATTCCAGTCCCCTGGAATTGGGGGAAAGACCATTGATAAGAATGGTTAGACTGCATGGCTTCAAAGTAATATGTGCCTATGGAAAGCCCATATACCTATAGCTCAGCCCATATACCTGCACTTATTCCATCTCTGCTAACTCCCCATCCCTCTTCTTTGTAATGGCATCATAACTTTCTTCAGTGGCCACTCTTCTGTTGATTTTTGCTATCCACAAATGCTCTTATATTATCCGTTCAGCTGTAAGGGAACATAAAGCATGTGAGGGAAGCAAATGCTGCTTTGAGTCTCTGTTTCCACTTTCAAAGGGCTTCAAAGAGTGATTGATGATGTTGTAGGAAGGTAGCTCTGTCAGAAGATGGATTTCCATTGTCACTTGCAGCTCTAAGTTTTCTCTCCAGCTTCTGAATTCAGTAGCTGGCCTCACCACGCCACTTCTCGTGCACTTCCCCCTCAGTGAGTATTTGTTGTGGAAAGTTTGACAGGGTCCAAACAGAAATGTATAATGCAATGTAGTAATAAGCACAGTTCATATTCACTAACCTGTTTTTCTCCACACTGCATAACAGAGGGAGCAATACAGCCCACACAATTATAGGCACCTCTCAAATAACTGCTTACTTTTCATAGGAGGGAAATAATTGTCTTCTTAGAACCCAGCTATCTGTGGGGAAAAAAGATAAATGTGCTTTCAGCACAATGTCTAGCCAGAGATAGATTCTTCCCACAGGCAAATTACATGAAAAACCATCAGTCCCAGCAATATTAACCTAAGACTTCACATTCTAAAAGTTATTCAGTGAATGGGGCCTTCTAACATTTGCTTCTGTAATCAAATTCCCAGTTCAAAGAGCATATCCAATACATACTGGGCCACATTAGTGCCTGCACTGTTTCTGAATTTGCCCTATTGCATTAAGGGAACCAGCCAAAAAGAAGGTGGGATCGCACAAAATCAACACATGAGAAATACTGGCTGAGATGGCCTTCCTGAAATTCCAGGTGTTCTTCATCACTACAGCTCCTGGCCAATTCCATTGTTTTTAAAATAAAAAACAAACACCTGTGGCCAAATGATTAAGCCCAAAGTTAAACTTTTTGAGAGAGGGCATTGGGTCTGATAGAGGAAGCATCAGCTCAGACTTAGACTTTGCCTGCACTTAAAAGTTTAAAGCACAGCTGCAGCAACGCTTTAACCATCACCATCTCCATGAGGTGAGTAGCTAGCTGTGCAGCCCGGTTTACATAAGCACTTTACAGCGCTGTAACTTGCTGCACCCAGGGAGGGTGTTTAGCCACACACCTGTGCCAGAAAGTTGCAGTACTGTAAAGTGCTGGTGTAGACTTAGCCTTAGAGTGCTGTGAATAAAGCAGGGTGCGAATGACACCCTGCAGCAGGCCATCCCCTGACTGGAGGAGGCACTTTAAAATAACCTCAAGGCTTCTAGTACAAATTTCTTGATGTTTTATAGTTAAAAACCCTCTCGATTAGGCAACCGATTTTTGCTGGTCCCTGGGTGATTACGAAAATCAACTTTTACAATGTATATGAAGAGGTTGTGTACAATAAAAAAGTCAAGTTAAAAAAGGAAGCTGTCATACAAAGGTGTTACATCTACTAAAGGGGCCAGGTTACAAAAGGGTTCGCCATTTAAATAGCCAAGTCAAACAAATCATAGTTGGGTCTAACTTTTCTCCACCTGGCATTCATAAACACATACGGCAGGTTAGAAGGGGGGCAACTTATCCTCATCTCTGTATTGTTTTCCTTGGCTATTTTAATAGCCAACCCTTTTGTAAGTTGGCAGGTTTTATGGATATCACATTTTTATACAACTGCCCTTTTTCCTCCCTTAGCTTGGCACTTTTGAGCATAGCAACCCATTTTGATCTGATATTATTTCTCTGTTCACATAAAAGTTAAAAAGTTAAAGAGGTGAGCCTGATCCAACAGTTCAGATCCAACTACTTGTAATCTTTAGGGAAGTTTTGATTCAACGTTTGTGGTGCTTGCTCAGTTCTCAATTTCACTGTCGGGATGTGTGGACCGGACAAAGGGTGTGTTGGGTGGAGAATTTTATCTCCGTTACTTCTGTGTGAGAGGGAAAAGTGGTGTCTCAAGTTAAAGGCAGTGATCTCAAGAAATACTGTAGTTTAAGAAAATGCGGGATTGCATCAACAAAAAGAAAAGTGAGTAGAGCCCTGGGTGGATAAAAAATTTGCATCCGCATCCATGTCCGCAAAAATTAGCCACAGATAGCTGAATTCACATCCGTGGATGTGGATACCCATGGATATGTAGGAGATACTCAGTGATTTGCAGGGCTCTAAAGGTGAGAAATAGCTGTGTATTATAATCACATGTAACTATGCATAGGCACAGAGACAAATGCAGTTAATAGTGTGCACAACATCATCTATCAGAAGAATCAGATGTTGCTGGTTGGTTTGAATGAGGCTTAGTAAATGTCAGGTATTATTAGGCTCTAGTCCTAAATCCCATTGTTTGGGTAAGAGCATCCCAGCACAGGTCAATACAGTAGGTATATAAAAAATCAAAAAGTTACATGAATTGACTCATGTTAGATTGTCTAGCGTTAAGGAATGACTGCTAGCTTTCTCAACAGATGGAAACTATTTTCAAACACATTAGGTGTCTCAGAGTTTCAGAAATGAAGGCTTTGGCAACAAACATCATGGCCTCTTCATGGTTTGTATAAAAGAGAAAAAAACTATGTGCTAGAAAACAAAATCCAGGAGCAGATTATTCCATCCCCATTGCACCCCCCTTTTCACTGCTCTGGTAGCACAAAGAAAGCAGATCTCCCCTGCTAAGAATTCCTCTACCACTAGGAAGTACTCAAGTGGTGCAGATCCCACAGAGCAGACTCTTACGCCACCCTTTTCGCAGTCCAGGCATAGCAAATCACAGATGCAGACCTGTCCAAAGCATGCTGCACTGCAGCAATCTCCAGCTGGCGGAGAGCCACATGGGGATCATTGTCAGCTCATAGAATTAAGACTGCTCTAAAAAAGCTTCTGGGCTGGGGGAGAGCTAGCTAAAGCAAGGCCGGGCAAAATACAGCCCCTGGGCTGGCTCCAGCCCACCAAGTGGTTGGATCAGGCCCAGCACAGTGGAACCTCATTCAGGCTCCCTGTCATAACCCCCTCCTGTACTAGGTCACAGCCCAAAATGTACATCTGCTCCTACACTCCAGTCCCCTACCCGAGGTCACAACCCCTTCCTTCACCCAAATTCCCTCCCAGATCCCACACCTCCTTCTGCACTCCAGTCCCTCACCCCAAGCTCCCTTCTGCACCCAGCCTCCATCCCAGACCCCATACCTCCTTCATTTGTATCACAGAGGAGTGTGGCCCTCGACCACTTACCAAATTCTTGGAGTGCCCGCCCCCCATCAAAAAGTAGTGTTCACCCTGAGCTAAAGAATCATGGAACTGTAGTTGGCTCCTGTCCCTCTCCCCTACATCTCTACTGCACTGAGTGGATTTATGGCACAGCAGAAAATGGGGGCCCAGGTAGGTTTTGTTCTGTTTAGGCCCAGGAGCCAACCAATGTTTTAAATAATACGGTGTGTCCAGAACAAGCTGAGAACAAAGACATCTAATTTTTCAAGGCTGTATAAACACACATTACCCTGTTATCAGAGCTGCAGCCAAACCCCACAGCCAAGAGGGAAACATTGTCACCAGCTCAGTTTTTAGCCTGAGACTTTAACCACAATAAATATTATTTCACAAGCTGTTTGGAATGAAAAACAAAAAAAAGTTGAAAGGATCTTTCTTCCCCTTGGTCAATGCATAAGGAAGACAGGAATTGTAATAAAGGAATAGAACCCTTGTTCATTTAGCCCAGTATCCTGCTTTTACTAATGTTCAAGGCCTGATGGATCAGAGGATTAAGAAAAGGCACCTTTCTAACAAACAGACATGCTCCTGAATGACCATGCTATGAACTACTTGGGGGACAGTTCTAGAAAATGTTTTTTGAATCCAGAATGAATGAGAATTGCTCTCAAGAGCCTTTCAGTACTAAAAGTGGAGGAAAGGATCTGTTCAAGTCACAATGCAACAATGGGACCAGAACATGAAATTAAGTGGTTTTTTCTGCACTCTGATAAAGATTAAGGGCAAAGGCTGAGATAGCATCCGTTTCTAAGGCTTTATTGAGTTCAATAAAGCTTCCACAATTTACACTAGCTCAGGATCTGGCCCTGAAAAAAGCAGTATATATACAAAAGTTTCCCCAATAGACAAACAAAAATGTTTCTTTGTGGAAAGTTTTGAGAGTTTTTTGTTTTTATTTACCTGTTTGCAATGGAGATTAAAGCAAGGTCAGGGCTTGGCTGTGCCAAGAAAAGAGGAGATTACTTATCTCAATAGTAACTGACGTTCTTCAAGATGAGTGTCCCTGTGGGTGCTCCACATTCGGTTGGTGTGCCACTGCCGAGCCTCAGAGCGCAGTTTTTATAGCAGTGTCCCTGGGGCCATGCATTCACGCACCAGCAACCACCCACTGTTAGGCTGCAGTCATCACGCATGCACAAGCCCCTCCCTCCCACTCCTCAGTTCCTTCTCTACCCTGAAACCATGGCTTGAGAAGACCAGGATCCTGAAGTAGAGGGGAGGAAGGGAGGGTTGTGGAGCATCCACGGGGACACTCATTTTGAAGATCGTCAGTTACTACTGAGGTAAGTAACCTCCTCTTAGAGAGAGAGATGTCCCCGTGGATGCTCCACATTAGGGCAACGTCTAGACTACACCTCTCTGTCGACAGAGAGATGTAGATTAGGCACGTCGAAATTGCTAATGAAGCAGGGATTTAAATATCCCGTGCTTCATTAGCATAAACATGGCTGCCGCTTTTTTTCGAAACGGAGTTTTGTCGGAAAAAAACGGCAGTCTAGATGCGGATCTGTTGAAAATAAACCCTTTTACGAAAGATCCTGTATTCCTCAAAAAATGAAGTTTACAGGATCTTTCGAAAAAGGGTTTATTTTTGACAGATCTGCATCTAGACTGCTAGGGTTTTTTCGAAAAAGCTCTGTTTCGAAAAAAGCGGCGGCCATGTTTATGCTAATGAAGCATGGGATATTTAAATCGCTGCTTCATTAACTTCGACGTGCCTAATCTACATCTCTCTGTTGACAGAGAGGTGTCGTCTAGACACAGCCACGGTGACTACAAAGCAATTTTCCTTTAGGGAGGTAGGGACTTCGGATCTGGCAGGAAAGCGGTGGAAAGAACCACCTGAGCTAGTTTCAGGTTAGAAAGAGGTCCCTGTGTAAATGCCTAGTGCTTTGCAAATGTGTGGTCAGAGGACCATGTGGCAGCTGCGAGAACATCTCTTATGGGTACTTTATGGAGGAATGCTATCAAGGTAGCCATGTCTCTAGCTGAGTGTGCCGTTATGCTCTCTGGAAGCGGCACGTCTGACCGTGCATAGCAAATCTTGATGCAATCTGAGATCCAATGGGAGAGTCTCTGTGATGAGATGGCCTGGACCTTATTGTGGTTTGCTATTGAAACAAAGAGTCTGGGAGATGCCCGGAATGGTTTTATTTGCTGCAGGTAAAAGGGAAGAGCTCTGCGCAGGCCAAGGGTATACATTTTCATCTCAAAAAGAGGGTGTGGTTTGGGGAAGAAGGTGGGATGGTGTATCATCTGATTGATGTGGAAGGATGAGTGTACTTTGGGGAGGAATTTGGGATAGGTACGTAGCGTGACCTTGTCTTTAAAAAAAAGACTCATCTGGCTGAGGTAATAGCTACAAGGAAAACAGTTTTCATGGATAAGTGTAATAATAAGGTGGTCGCCACTGGTTTGAAAAGCGGTCTAGTTAGAGCATTCAGTACTAAATGCAGGTCTTCCGGTTGCATTGGTGGAATGATATCTGGATAAAGTGCCTGCAGGACCTTTAAGAACCTCTTGGTGAGTGGATGAGCAAATGTGGATGAGTCGTCTATCTTAGAGTGGAACGTAGTAATAGCCATAAGGTAAACTTTAATGGAGCTTGTTGTGAGGACTGCTTGTTTAAGGTGCAGAAGATAGTCGAGGATGGTAGGTAAGGAGGATGTTGAAGGAACCAGCTGACAAGGAGCACACCACGTTGAGAATCTTTTCCATTTCTGAAGGTAAGTCTTGTGGGTGCTCTGCGCCCTACTGTGTAGAAGGACCGTTCGTACTTCAGGTCAACTCTAGGTCAGAGAACCATCGAGGAGCCTCGCCTTCAGGTGTAGTGAGTGGAGGTTTGGATGGCCGTCCTGGGACCCCGGGTAAAGAAGGAGATCCCTCACACAAGGTAAGTGGATCGGTGTGGCACAGAACATCGCCACTAGAAAGGGAAACCATGGCTGGCGTGGCCATGCCGGTGCTATAACTATAAGATAAGCCCTGTCCCTCCTTATCTTGTGAACTACTCTATTCAATAGAGTTATAAGAGGAAACACATAGAATAGGTGAGATGTCCATGCGAAGAGGAAGGCATCTCCCATTGATCCCTTGCTCATTCCCACCCTGGAACAGAATAGGGGCATTGGCTGTTAGACTATGTGGCAAACAGGTCTATGGTGACCCCACAGATGGAAGATGTCCAATATGTGCGGGTTCATTAGCCACTCTTGTTTGACCGGGTGGGTTCTGCTGAGTGCATCTGCTGTTGTATTCAGGGCTCCTGAAAGATGCACTGTGATGATAATTGTGTTGTATTTCAGGCACCAGTTCCAAAGTGCTATGGCCTCTGTGCAAAGTGCTCAAGATCAGGCTCCACCCTGATGATTTATGTAAAACATTGCTGCGACATTGTCTATGTACTGTCTGATGTGCCTGTTGGTGATGAATGGGAGAAATTTGATGCATGCATTCCTGACTGCCTGCAGTTCTAGGACGTTTATGTGCAAGTTCTTGTTGGTGCTGGACCGCGGGCCCTGGCAGATATGATGTCATAAGTGGGCGCCCTATCCCGTATGAGATGCATCTGTCGTCATGGAGACGGATGGCTCTGTGGGTGGAAGGGAACTCCGGAATCAAGGTTCCATGGGCTCAGCCACCAGCATAAGAATTTCTTTGCTATCTCTGGAAGGACTAGGGATTTGGATAGTGGATGGACACTGGGTTTGTACACCTGTCCCAGCCAGCTCTGTAAACATCTCATGTGCAGATGCGCATTGCTGACTACGAAGTTGCATGCTGCCATGTGCCCTATCAGCTGAAGGCATTCGAGTGCTGTTGTGCGGAGGCTGGATCATAAGGTATTTACAGAGGGCACAATTTTTTAGAAATGGTCTGTAGGTAGGGATGCAGTAGCCACTGTCAAATCGAGGCATGCTCCTATAAACTGTATGTTTTGTGTAGGAGAGAGCATTAACTTGGTTTTGTTCACCTGAAGGCCCAGGTGTCGGAATAGGTGTCTTGTAACTGACAGAGGATGGCAGGAGTTGTTGTGTGAGTGCAACTTGAGAGGCAGTCGTCTAGCTAAGGAAATATGATAACTCTTTATTTCCTCAGTTATGCTGTGACAACCGCTAGAACCTTTGAGAAGACCCTCGGGGCCATAGAGAGTCCAAATGGAAGCACTTTGTATTGGTAGTGTTGACAATCTACAACGAAACAAAGAAAACACCTGTGAGACAGGTGGATGGCAATGTGAAAGTATGCATCTTGCAAGTCGAGGGATGAGAACCAATCATCCTGTTTCAATAGCAGTAATATGGTAGCAAGCGTTACCATCTCAAATTTTGTTTCTGAACAAATTTATTGAGGGCTCAAAGAACTAGAATGGGCCTTTTTTCAGTCAAGAAGTAATGGGAGTAGAATCCCTTGCCCCTAAACTGTGTGGGGACTGGTTCAATCGTCCATATGTGTAAGAGGTGGTGTACTTCTTGTTGAAGAAGGATCTCGTGAGAGTGGTCCCTGAAAGGGATAGGGCAGGGGGTGGAAAGGGGGTATGAACACAATGGAATAAGATAGCCTTTTTCAATTATCTGCAGGAGCCATTTATCAGAGATTATACATTGCCAGTTGTTGAAGAAGGGCAACAATCTATGCTGGAAGAGATTTGCTTGCATATTTATACCTGCCTCTGGAAATTTCCACTACATGCATCTGACGAAGTGGGTCCTTGCCCATGAAAGCTTATGTTCCAATACATCTGTTAATCTACAAGGTGCTACAGGACTCTTTGTCACGCTTTCATCGATGGTGTTGGAATAGGTGAGAGGCTCTCTAGACCCTCAACCTGATGATCAGATTTGCTTGTTGGACTGCTGAGACTGTTGGGAATTGGTAGAGGAAGGGTGTCGTCGTTGGTTTCTGCCTCTGCCTTTGTTCTGTTGCTGCTGGTCTTGTCTATTGTAGTGTTGTGCATATAGGGGGTATCAAGGTCTCGGGTAGGGCTGATACCTATATTGCCTTCTTCTAGGTACTTGGTTGTAGATCCCCAAAGACTGAAGTGTCACTCTGGAATCTTTCATGGAGTGAAGAATTTCACTGGTGTTAGCTGCAAACAACTTCTGGCCATCAAAAGGCAGATCTTCTATTGTAGATTGAATCTCCCTAGGGAATGGAGTGGAGCTAAACCATGATGCCCTCCCCATTACTAACACTGTTGCTGTAGAACGTGCAGCTGTGTCAGCAGCATCTAAGGTGGCCTGTAATACTGTTCTTGCAATCGTGTGATTTCTGTAATCATATTTGCTCAATAAAGCTGCAATTTGAAATGCGAAATTGTAAAGTAGAAGGCATATATCTCTCACGCTGGACTCCATCGAGCCTTTTGCTATCATGGTCTGATGGGGTAGACCGGTATTGTTGCTACTTGGATTTTAGTTGTGCAGCTTTTCCCTGGGTGGGAAAAAGAAATTCAGAACCCTTGGGCGGGACATAATATTTATCAGGTCTCTTAGCCATCAAAGAGATTGACGCCGAGGTTTGCCACACCATCTTTGCCGGTTCCGTTATTGTTGGATTAATTGGCAATGGTATTTTTGATGGTATTACTCAGTGCAGTTTGTCTGTTAGCTCATGCTGATTTTCCACAGCCTCATGAAGAGGAATGTTTAATTCAGCAGCTACACATTTAAAAAGGTCTTGGAAATGTGCAGTATCGTCTGAAGTCATTGAAGCTGGGGCCAGAGACCCTCCCTCCACTGGAGGGAGGTTATTTGGATCAGGTTATTTATCTCCTGTGTGAGTGGGTCCCCTCCTTGTATTTGTTTGGAGGGAGAATATTGCACTTTGTGTCATTTCTGGCCATGCTGGTGCCATTTGTACCATATTGGCAGTAGGGGTACAGCTCAGGTGGAGGTACCCAGGGATTCCCATAATATGAGCATCTTGATGCGAAGAAGCTAGGGAGCACTGCTGAGTCCGTCTGTAACCGGAAGTGGTAGAGAAGGAACTGAGGAGTAGTGGGGGAGGGAGACTTGTGCATGCGCGATCCCCTTAGCCTAACAGCGCGCAGCTGCTGGTGCACATGTGCACACCCTCAGAGAGACTGATACAAAATCTCCGCTCTGAGGCTCGGCGGCAGCACACCAACCTAATGTGGAGCACCCACAGGAACATCTCTCAAAGAACAAGAAGTGCCAGGAACGGGACCATTTTCCATAACATACAAAGGGAGGGGCACAGAAAGGAGGGACGTGATGCTGACAGTGAGGGCAGCAAGCACAGGGAGAACTATCCTGCAGAGGGACAACTGGGGGTAACTGCACTATCAAGAGAGTGGCCAGCGGGGCTGCGGCTTTCCATCTTGTCTGCCACTAGACTAAGTAAGTAGCTCCTGTTCCCCAAACCCTTTCCCCACACCAGCCCTTGACTACAGTGCCGGGGCGGGGGAAAGGGGGAGAAAAGGAACCTGGCAGCTAGGGGGAACCAGAAGGCCCCTAGTGGCTGGGGGCAGTGGGAGAGAAAGAAGGCCCCCGGCAGCAGGAGGGCTGGGAGGAGAGAGAAGGCCCCTGGCAACTAGGGGAGGCTGAGGGGGTCCTGAGTCCCTCCTCCCCCCCAACCTTCACTCTTGCACTCCCCATGACCCCAGCCCTGCCCTGACTCCTGCTTCCCATACACCACCAGCCCCCTGCCCTGAAGGACCTGGGCAATGCCAGGTAAAGTCTTCTAGTATGCATATAATTATAATACTTTTATTCTGAGCTTACTCCCCCTCTAGGAAGTCTTCTGTTCACATTACTTGGTTTCTTCAGTATTCTTTTGCTAAAGATTTTGGTAAGGAATTCTTATTGTCAGATATTCAATCTGCAAAAGTGCAAGCAGTGAACAGCATCATCCTAGACAACTTTAGCCATAGCCAGAGGATAGTACATTATGTATGGCACTGTGAAGACCAGATGTCTGTACTCAGTTTGGTTGCAACCTTATAATTTTATATTATGCCATTTCTTCGGAGACTCCCTGATAATGGTTTGAAAGATAAATGACATCACACACAAATTTCTATAACAGAGAAGTGCTCTATTCCATTTAAAAGCTGAAATTACTAAAAGCAAAACATGTAGGCAATCAGGACTCCAAAAATTCATGGAGGGTAATATTAGTCTGTTACTTTCTCAGTGAGCTCCCAAAAGAATAAGCAGGAAGGTCCTTGTAAGTATTTTAATGGGTGGTCTCTCTGTGATTTTTTATTTAATAATCATTTGGGAGCTGACCTCATTTCCTAGTATCTCTCCTGTTTGAGTCAGTAAAATTGGATTTTTATCATCATCTCTTTCAGAGTACTGGGAGTCAGTGTTTTGTTCCAGACCTCTGGTATAACAATTTACACGCAATTCAGCCTGAGTTACACCGCTACAACCTTGAAAGCCCATTATTTCAACATAGCTGGCGGGGTGCAACCTAGGGTAGAATCTGACTCACTCGTAGGCTGCTGAAATGACAGAAAATCCTGCTACAGCCCAAGGGATTTAATCCATAAGGTGAAGGGCTCAGGGAAGCCAAAAGAGCCTCGTGTATACTACATCCGCTCTAATTGACTAATCATAAACAATGGGCGGTGTGTGTGGGGGTGACCAGATGTCCTGATTTAGTAGGGACAGTCCAGATATTTGAGGCTTTGTCTTATAAAGGCTCCTATTATCCCACCCCACTCCTGACTTTTCACGCTTGCTATCTGGTCACGCAAGTACAGGGGTGGGGATCCTTTTTTTGAGTCGGGGACCACTGTCAGCCGACGGTCAGGGCAGTGTGTGTGTGTGTGTTTCCGAGAAAAGGTTTAACGTCCGTGCCTTTACTGCTAGGACCGGGAGTCCCGTCGCAGAGGGTGGCCAGCAGGCCAACAGACGCCCCTGTTTATAGGAAGAGCTTATTACACCTCAGATTTTAGCTGCTAGGATACAAAAATCCCTTCGCAGCGGGCAGCCTAGGACAGACTGAGAGGTGCCCCAACGGACCTGTCACCTGGGAGTGACACAGATCCAAACGCTCAGCTCTTCCTATACCTGTCCCTTATGACCAGCTGAAGTTCTTTTAAATTGTGCTTGGTTCTATTACAGCAACTGAAGGAGTCAGGTTAAAGCTTAAACAGTTACAGGTTTATTAAAGAAGCTTATAAATCATATGGTTACAATGGCTATTGCTCTATTTCTTAAATGCTAGCAAATATATATATATATAGATCTTAAAATGGTTACAGGAATAAAAAAAAAGGTAAAGATAGAAGATAAAAATAATGGTACCAAGTGACAGCTTAATCTTTAAAGAGCTCTAAATCTATGTGTACACTTAAGACAAAGGACCACATCCAGGTACAATTTTTACCCCCTTCTGTGCCTCTCGACTCCAGCGGGTCAGGCCAGGGTCGGTCCCTCAATTCCTCGGAAAGACGGATACGAGGCGGGCGTCCCTCTGGAACCTCGGGAGGTCAAACACCTAATCCGACCAGCAGATAGATGGTAGATTGACACTCAGAGTAAGTGTGCTGCTGGGCCCGTCTTTATACCCCTGGGGGCCCGTATTCTCTTTCTTATCTTAAAATGCCAAATTGTACTGGTCCGTTTTGTGGCGCCAGTTCTTACAAGGGAATTTCAAAATAATTTACACTTGTAAGAGAGGAAAATATCTAAATTAGGAGTGCCGGATGTTCTTTGCTGGGCGGGGAGATTCCTCCGCCCGTGGACGGCTGTGTGTTCGTATCAATATGGGTTAAGTCAAGGGCACTCTTCTGCAGACTCTTGGTCAGCAATTAGTTTGACCACGCTCTTATCTCTGCTTACAGTTGTCCATGGTCACTGAGCCAGCATATCTAAACCTCCTGCTCCAAGGTTTTCAAAGATCATGCTGTTTTCCTGCTCTGTGTGCCCTGTATGTTTTCAAGCAGACAAAGATGGATGTTAAATGGGGGGGGGGGGTTCATGTCTGGCTACAACCACTGACACACAGAAAAATCAGTCAGGGGTCACACACAAGTAAGAAGCAGGGGAAGGGCTGGAGTGCCAGCATGGGCTCCCCAATGCTAGGATGACCCTGAGCCTGAGGGGGCTGGATCCAGGGAAGCTGAGATTCCCCACCCCTGCCCTAGAGTATATGTGTGTATTAGCACCCTTTCTTCTTATGAGCACACCCCACTACTCTGCCACATACAAAACAAAAAATAGTGTCTATAGAGCTATATAAACATCTTTTTACAGTAGCAAAGAAGAGGTACTAAATTAGCAAGGCAAAAGAAGGCACTGTGAAGATAGGACATTAACACACACGGTCAACAATGATCATTCTAAGACTCTAGGGCTACATCTACACTGGCATGATCTTGTGCAAGAACTCTTTTGCAGAAGAGTTCTTGTGCAAAAACTCTTCCAGAAGAGAGCGTCTACACTGGCATGTGCTTTTGCGCAAGAGCATCCATGCCAGTGTAGACGCTCTCTTGCGCAAGAAAGCTCTGATGGCCATTTTAACCATAGGGCTTTCTTGAGCAAGAAATTCATGTTGCCTGTCTACACTGGCCTCTTGCACAAGAACAGTTGTGCAAGAGGGCTTATTCCTGAGCGGGAGCATCAGAGTGCTTGCGCAAGAAGCACTGATTTCATACATTAGAACGTCAGTTTACTTGCGCAAGAACTCCCCGCCAGTGTAGACAGGCAGCAAGTTTTGGTGCAAAAGCAGCTGCTTTTGCGCAAGATCACGCCAATGTAGACACAGCCTAAGATAATTCCAGGAAGGCTTTAATGAGGATTGTTAGAAGCTTAGTGAGTTTTGACACTAAAGTGACCACAGTCTTGTTGGTTGTGTAGGTGGCCACCAGAGGAATTTCCTTCAGATTTTTTAATAAAGAAAGGATTTTGAAATCTCAAGTGCAATTAAAAAAAATAATAATTGCAAATACACCAAGCTTGAGGCCTGTTAATTCAAGAAGGAGCCTAGCACCTCTCACAATGGGCCTCCAGATTAAATGAAAGCTTCCATCCCAAACTCTAATCCTGCATGATTCAAGCTCAGGAGTCAATGGTTCTCCATGAGATTAGTCTAAACATCATTCAACTGAAAGAAAGTAGTAGTGAGTGGTTGCCAGCTATGAAGGAGTGAGTAACTAACTCTTATTTATTATGTGAAATGCAGATTGGGTAGCTCCAATGCCTGCTGCCATTTCATTTTTAAAATATGCTAAAAAGTAATGGTTACGTTTTCAGAAGTGACTAATGCCTCTGGGCACCCTATTTAATTTTCAGAGGGAAGTACTCAGCACTTTCTGTAAATCAGACACCCAAAATCATAAGTCAATTTTTAAATGTAGGCCAATGCAAATAAGCAACTGTAGAGATCCAATAGAGAATTTAACCTTACTGCAAAGTGATTATTTTGTCTTTGAGAAAGGGTCATTCAACCTTGGTTGTGTCTTGAACAGAGATTGTATTCCCTTACTACCATATTGTATTCCCTCATTCTCAGGCCCATTTTGAAAACTACACTCAGGCTCCCCTTCTGGACCTTGTAGCACAGAGTTTCTCATTTTTTTCAGCTTTGCAACCTCTTATTCAGTGTCAAAAACATTCACAGCTCCCTTACAATGAGAATAAAGAGAAAAGTGCAAAAAAAGAAAAGGATATACATTACAAGTACTACATGTTACCTCTCAAACTGAGAAGTATTTGGCCACTCTGAGGCAATTCTGGAAATTTCATTTTCTCTCCTTAGAACTGTAATAAAATTTTCATGGTCTCGCAGATCCATAGATCACCTTTTGTGACATCCTCTGGAAAATAATTCACCAGCTGAATAATACTTTTCAAGGCCACACCGAAGGGTCACTCATCACGGTGGTGCAATGTAATAAAAAGTGATACACCAGATATCATTGCCTCCCAGGGAATCACAGGCAGAATGGAACTGAGGGTAAGAAGCATCCTGAGTACATTCTGAGGGAATTGAGGACAATGTTAAGCCCAAGGAAGCTTGGAAAATCTCTTTTATTGCATGCTCACTTACAGAAAAAAAATTACAAATGACATTAGGCTCCTAGGCAAGTCAATATAGAAAGAGAACTAATTTCAAGTGACTTGGGATGATTGAAAGATCGGGACTCTCTATTTTTTCCTGTTAATCGTTATCATATTTTTTTCTAGGTGCAATATGCACTCGCTGGAGTTCCTCCTCTTTTATTTATTTTATTTTATTCTTTGTTTTCATTGATTGTAAAATGAAACAGGGAGCGCCTTTTTAAACTTTTGTGTTTGATTATTGTCAAAGTTCTAGCACATAACAAAGTACTGTGAAGGCTCACGGAGTGAGGGATAAACCTGAGATTCACAGAGGAGCTCTAAGGACATATCAATACCACAAGCACTACAGTGGCATTGTTGTGGTGCTGCAGCTACTCTGCTGTAGTGTAGACACTTGCTACAGCAATAGAAGGGAGGATTCTAACAATGTAGTAAATCCTCACCCTGCCCCTACCTGTGCAGTGGTAGCAAGGTTGAGGGAAGAATTCTTCCCTTGATCTAGCTGTGTCTACAATGAGGATTAGGACAACCTGACTACATTGCACAACATGTGACATTTTTCACTAGTGACTGATGTAGCTAGTTTGGCCTAAGTTTTTGGAACAGACCAGGCCTAAGCAAGATTGATAGCTAGGTCTCCAGGAAAATTCAGTGGGAACTCCCTTCGGTTCCATTGCAAAACCAATATTTATGGATGACTACAAAGACGCCCTCAAGCATATTAAAGGTCACGTAATCAGTCTTTGCCTCTTTCAGCTCTTTCGCTCAGGCCCCAACTTCTTCACTTTGGCCTGGTGCCACAGCTCCAACTTCTTTTCCAATATTTCCTTCAGTATGTCAGGCCACCCACTTAAATCCAATATGCCAAGCTGCAACTTGGTGGGTCTAATCCTGGCTTCATTTTAGCATGTGGTCTCATTGCCAATCAAAGCCATGCAAATCTGTCCTCATCTCCTACTGTTCCTCCAGAGTGAATAAGTAAAATAGTGTTATTATTTCTGTTAGAATTTAAAGCATTTTGTTTCACTCTGTAGTTCTTGTATTTATAGTTATTAGTGTGTTCTCAGTTACACCTACCTGTTAGATTTCCTCTATATCTAGGAGAATCCATTACCATTTGGTCCTTGTCTCGAAAGTCTGTTCTCTCCTTACCACTCTTCCCATGGTGAAATCCTGATCACTGGCTTAGCGATCCCTTGCCTCAGGTCATACACTCCTACTTTTCCTCTCACTATCTGCTGTGCCTCCTCACTTCCCTCCTCTCTCCTAGCTCCCCTCCATTCTATTCAAAATGGCACTACCTCATTCTCCTTCAATTCATTCCCCTCAGATTCTATATGGAATATCAGCATCTCATCCTCACTTCAACACTCTCCACCCTCACTTCTTCACCTCCTGATTACTTTTCCTCCTAAAGCCTCTCTTCTAAATGAAGTCTTCCTTCTTTCATGCTGTTCCTCACGCTTGGCCTTATCCTCCTCTTCTGATGAATCAACTTCTTCTCTTTAAAGTATCTTCTTAAAACTTTTATCCTACAAAACCTTTCAGTGATGACCAATACAAGCTTTCTACACCCAGCTTTTTATGGGCATGAACAGTTTTTTTTTTCCTGTCTGAAACAGACTGTAAGCCCAAGGACCACTTCATCTTATGTATCAGTCACTTCTAGGGAGCTTTTTGCCAGACAGCATGAACACTCCCCAGTGGCATGAGATGGAAAGCATGCACAACCCCTAGTAGCGTGACAGCACAAAATAAAACAGATCCAAATATTTTAAGTTCTTCTCTTCATCTGTGAGCTTTTAATATAACAAACAACAAAGGAATATCACAGTGTGAGGCTAAATAGGCATACACCAATGGGATAAATGTAAAAAGATCCATTTATAGCAACTGTAAATTCCATTGGAATACATTGGTCAAATTCCACTACAGTCAGATATATCCCACTGCATTTCTCAGTGTGTGTTGAGGAATCCCTGCCACCCAAAATAAAACATAATACTGTATTTTGGACTTGTGCCCCCTTACTCACCTCTCTGCCTCTTTTCAAGACTACATAGACACCATTTCTGAGTTTCTAGGCAAGCTGATAACTAACAGCAGTGACAGCATCACAAATTGTAGAAAGGCAGATTTAAAGGCTTAATAGTGATTTTTATTTAGGCCAAAGTCCGTTGACGTTAGTGAGACTCTTTCCATTGACTTCAGATTGGGCCCATAATTGGTTCTAATCCTTCAAAAGCATCCAGCACAAAGGATGTTATCCTGATTTCATGTTATCCTGCTGTAAATCAGGAGTATGCCAATGAAGCTCTAAAATTGGCATGAGATCAGAACAAGGCTTAGGCACAATATTACACAGCACATATTTAAGACTGATGATTGTCAACACAGTGTTACAGAATGGCACCTCAGTGCTCCCTTCTCCCAAATAACATCATGAGAAAAGAGGTACACACGTTACATAAGCTTTGCAACTGGAAATTACCACCTTACAGGTTACTATATAATAAATATATTGGAATGACCTGCTTTAAATAACCTTTTCAAATACATTTCTTCCTTAGTTATCTATAATGATTTAATCATGTCTTCAATAGTGTTAGATTTGGGCTAATGCACTTCCAAAATAGTAGTTTCTGTGCTTCATACAACAGTGATCCTCTAATCATGTCTGTGCTTTACCATTTTTTTTAAAAAGGAGACAGAGATGATCTCAACATTGTCAGCTCATGATACTTCCATTACTTGAGCAGAGAATATACTGATGTATTAACTGGCACTTGTGAAACAACATGCAATGAAAAAAATGTATCTTAGGCCAGGTCTACACTAAAAGGGAACGTTGAATCAAGATATGCAACTTCAGCTACATTAATTACATAGCTGGAGTCAACCAGAGGATAGTACAGTATGTATGGCACTGTTTACTGGAACTGCACTAATTTGCCTCAGAAAAGAACCTGGTCAAAATTGATTTGGAACGTCCCAATGTGTTATACAGTTTATATACCATTTCCTTTGTACTAAAAGGGTATGATGGAAATTATTTCCAATAACTCCATGTTGTGGGTAAAGAAGAAAACATAAACATTACCTTTAAAACTTTCCGAAAGGTCAATAATTTTTTATTTTCTGCACATTTTAAGCTGAAATACTGACAATTGACTTCTGACCATTAGAAAGAATAATTTGGAAAAGTGAGGGACTAGCATTGCTGATTTTAAATTTACGTAAAACTTGATGGCTTTCTGTAATGCAATGAATATTCTAACACATTCACAAATAGTTGATTACTAATGTTAAAGTTCACATCTACTGATTAGAGTGATGGGGAGAAAAGAAATTCATAGGCTAGAGACCCAAATATTTTCCCATAGTTTATGTGTATTTAATGTTGTAAATGTTTTACTTACCATGCTTTTAGTTCCACATAGATCAATATGTGAGTTTATAGGAAATTCTTTTGTAATGATCTTTGAAATCTACAGCTGAACAATGCAATACAAGAGCTAAGTATTTGTATTATTTATCCATAGAACAGGCAGAGACAAAGATAACTTTTTCATAGTGAAACAGCCTAACAAAATAACAGCTGTTGAATATCATGTTAATGAGTAGTTTTGTGCCAGTTACTGTTCCAGAACAGGGTGTTTCCTTTATTTATTAATGCAATCCCTATTTGGGACAGGGGAGGGAGGCAGCATTGTCTATCCCTATAAGAGATATAGCTTAGGTAGAGGCATTGCAAATTTCCCCAGAAATCCTGCTGTTCTTCTGACCCTGAGGGTACATCTACACAGCAACATTATTTCGAAATAACTTAGTCTGCGTCTACACAGGAGGCGGTTATTTCGAAATAATGGTGAAATATTGTCAAGCTGGAGGACTTCTTACTCTGACTCCCTCATTGTACGAGGAGTAAGGAAAGTCAGAAGAAGAGTGCTCTATTTCAAAATAAGTGCTGTGTAGACATTCCCAAATTCGAAATAAGCTACGCAATTGATGTAGTTCAATTTGCGTAGCTTATTTTGAGTTAAGCCCTGCTGTGTAGATGCACCTTGAGGCTGTGTCTAGACTACATCCCTCTTTCGACAGAGGGATGTAAATTAGACACTTCGAATTGCAAATGAAGTGGGGATTTAAGTATCCTGCGCTTCTTTTGCAAAATGACGTAATGGTGCTCTTTCGAAAAAGCACCATTTCTAAAGTAAAACCGTGGTCTAGACGTTGTTCTGTCGAAAATGGCAGGCTTTTTCAAAAGATCCTGTAGTCCATTTTTTGAGGAGTACAGGATCATTCGAAAAAGCCTGCCGTTTTTGACAGAACCACATCTAGACTGCGGTTTTACTTTCAAAATGGTGATTTTTTGAAAGAGCGCCATTACGCAAATATGCAAATGAAATGCGGGATATTTAAATCCCCGCTTCATTTGCAATTTTGAAATGTCTAATTTACATCCCTCTGTCGAAAAAGGGATGTGGTCTAGACAGAGCCTGAGAGACCAACTCTACAGCGAGATGGTAAATGGATCCTCAGTCCCAGTTGTGATCTCTGTGGAGACCGCCTGCTGGATCTGAAGTGGCTACCTGCAGCAGAGGCGAAAGACTCCATATGCTATTACCCTATTATCCCCCGTCTGCTTTCCAGATGATTCTATTATACATTTTGTTGTGCTTTATAAATAACATAGCTATTTAGAGGTTTTGGAATTAAGCTATATTCAATAGGTGTCATTTTAATCTCCCTCCAGTTGCTCCTGCCAAAAGACTCAAATATAAAAAGGACAGAAAAAAGTACACAATATGCTAACTACTATCTATATTTTCCCCACCCTGTTAATTTGTTTATATTATATTATGTGTACTTTGGCAATATGTATAGTTCAGAGATTATAGTATGATATTGCAACATTAAATGGGTTTCCTTGGAACACAAACAATTTTAGCAACAATGTGATTGTCCCACATTTAGGAACAAAATATCATACAAATAAAATGTATCCTATTATGGCCAACAAATATCTCTCTTCTTCTATCTTTCATTCCCCTCCCCCCATATTTTCTATGAAATAATATACTACTATAGTGATATTATACATAAATCCCTAATGACTCTATCGGGACTGAAACATGTTTTATTCACTTTGCTGAATCAGGCCATTATTCTACACTCACCACATCTTACTAGCATCCGTGAGAGTTCTCCCATGGATCAAAAGCAGTGCATGGATAAAGTATTTTGACAAGTAATATAGAAAATTATTTTACACAGGAAATTTCCCCAAAAAGCAAATCTTATTTTCTCCAAAAAATTTCCAAATAAATATTGGAGGGGGCAGGGGGGACAGGAAAAGCAAACAAAAACCCTGAAATAATATATTTTTTAAATATCTCTCAGTTAAAATATCAGTTTTTGTGAACAGTTTTGGTTTTCCAAAACTGAAAGATTTTACAGAATTTTACACATTCTATCGATTTTGGGTCAAATTTTACATGAACATTTCAAAATATGTTTCAACAAAAACATTTCAACCAGCTCTCTAGGGCTACGTCTACACTGCACATTTATTTTGGAATAAGCTATTCTGGAAGAAATAATCCAAAATAGCCTATTTCTAAATAGTGTGTCTACACAGCAAATGCCCATCGAAACAGTGCTTAGCTATTTCGAAATAGAGCGTCCACACTGATTAGGTGCTAACTCACATTTTAGGCCACTGGAACCACGTCAGGCAGGGCATCAGGACAGCAGTTACTTCATGGCTGCTGCCTGAGGCTATCTGAGGCTCTTGCTTAAAGGGACTCTCCTGTACAGCCGTGTCTCAGGCTTTTATCCTTTACCTACCACATTGAGGGACAGCAAAGCCTTTCTTTTGCTTGCTTTGGTTTGCCCTTGTGGACACCTCAGCTATCCAGCTATGGAGCTGGAGCTGCCTCTGGGCAGTTGTCAGCTATTGCAGCTTGTGCTGCACCTCATGCAGCAGTTTCTACAGGCTGCCTCCCTGGCCCTGCAGGAACCCAACCCCCTGCTCCACTTGGAGACTCTTCTCAGCTCTCTGTGGGCACGGCTCATGCTGCTGGATCCCCCTGCTCTTCTCTGAACACCAGGCACCGTGGTTTTTGGCATCTGGACACCAGTGCAGACTAGTGGGACTGGCTCGTCATGGAGCAGTGGGGCAACCAGCAGTGGCTCCAGAATTTTTGGATAGGGAAGGACACATTTCTGGAGTTCTGTGAATGATTCGCCCCTTCCCTTAGATGACAGGACACTCACATGAGACCCACCATCCCCCTCCAGAAGCAGGTTGCCATCGCCCCCTGGAAGCTCGCCATGCCGGATAGCTACCGGTCTGTTGGGAACCAGTTCAGCGTGGGGAGATCGATCATCGGGGCCCTGCTCATGCAGGTATGGTACTCTTGGGCTACTGTCCCAGGAGGGGGGGGGATGGACTGCTTCAATGGGGTTCCCTAGGGAAAAGGGGGTTGGAGGTGGTGGTGGTGGAAGCCCCCTCCCCAGGAGGTTTTTCAGTCCCGCCCTCACAAAGCCCTGCTGGGAGATGAGGTAAGTGTGGGGTTGCTCCTGGTGTGTTGGGAGGGGAAGGGCAGTTGAGCTTGGGGATCTCCTGAGGGCTCTGCCCACCCTGTGGTTCTCTGTTTGTTTGTCTCCTTCTACAAGTGGTGCCAGCCATCAACACCATCCTGCTGCGCAGGGTCATCAACCTTGGTGACATGAATGCCATCATTGCCAGCTTTGGCGACATGAGCTTCCCCAACTGTGGTGGGGCTACTGACGGCATCCACATCCTCTAACAAACAAATTCATCTTAATCCTCAGATTACATAGCTCTGAGTTGCCTTACTATGGACCTGATCCAAAGCCCATTGAAGTCAAAAGCCCATTCACTTCAAAAGGTTTTGAATTCGAACCCTAAATGTTGTATTGCAAAATGGCATTACAATCTTTTTTTCCCCCCTTTCCTTTCCTTCCATGGTTTGTGTTTAAATCAAATGAATATCAAGACTGCGAAATTTCAGAAAAACCTAAATTCAGATTCTATCTACCAGAACCAGACTATCTGCATTTGTGACCCTCAGCAGTAGCTAGTTGTGCGTGAGAAACAAGGCACTGGTGGCAAGGTATCTTGTGCCTTTGGAGGTGGGGGGTAACTTGCAAGCATTCTAGCATGTGCTATTGCAAGCTGTTGTTTTTGTTTCCCGCAGGATTGCCAGTTCTCTGCTTTTTGCCATTGTGTGGTATCACACTACATTTCCTTTGCCCTGCAGCCATTCCACCTAGCTTCGCTGCATTCTTTATAGTGAGAAAATGAGAAATATGCTCCATTTATTTAGAAATCAGTGACTTGCTATTCATTTGTCTTTTGTACTGTTTGCCATTGACCACAAATGCTGTGGACTCCATTATAAAAGGTAGACTGGTTTTCATTAGCTGAGTAATTTTATAGGGGCCTTTTTCTAAATACATAATTCTTATACTGCTCCTCAGTTATAATATATGGAGATATACCTATCTCATAGAACTGGAAGGGACCTTGAGAGGTCATCAAGTCCAGACCCCTGCCCTCACAGCAGGACCATGTACCATCCCTGACAGATTTGCCCCAGATCCTAAATGGCCCCCTCAAGGACTAAGCTCACAACCCTGGGTTTAGCAGGCCAATGCTCAAACCACTGAGCTATCCCTCCCCCACAGGCAGGTACAAAGGGGGCCTGTGGCTATGATTTAGCCTCTCCATGTCCCTTTTGCCACCTTCTGTGTCTTGCACTCACAAGGGCACCAGTAAGTCCTGCTGCTTACAACTCCCTCCCCTTACCCTGCCCCTACTCACATTATTTGCAATGCCATGGAGCAGCTGCACACAGCTTACCCCAGATCTGTAATCTGCATTGCTGTGGTTGAGTGCACTTTACATTCATATTTTACATAAGCACAAAGTTTTGGATGGTGAACTAGACAAAAAGTGGATGCAGTCCCAACTTGAAGACTTTACAGTATAGAAACCCGATACTAGGAAGACAGGATGGACTAGGTCGCTCAGGGAGAGAATAACTTGGACAGCTTTAGCTGGCTCACTTCTTGTGGACCATTTAAAATGGTCCAATTAACACTAACTGCATAACTAACTATATAACTACGAGCAAATAAACATGAACCCAGCCATACACAACGACAGGAGAGAGACACAAAAGTCTAAGGATGATGGATTCCAGGACCCTCAGTTAGTGGAAAGCCCCGACAAAGATACTCCTGGCCAAATTCCGGCTCAGACTTTATTTCCTGAGAGTGCAAATTCTAGCTGTCACGTCTCTGCTCACTTACAGTCAGACATTTTAGGATGGCAAAAACAAATATTCAACTAGTCTATGCTCTGATAAGCACCTCCCTTTCCCTGAGGGTACAGTATAGCTAGTTCTGTCATGCTTTTATTCCATAAACAGTTAGCCTTTTCTGTCCCTGGGCAACTGGAACCCATAGGATCAGGCACTGTCATTAGATCCAATAGAGTATTTGATGACTAGTCCTACAGCAGCAAACACCTCTCTACTACACTTTTAAGTAAAAACCTCTAGCTCTTTTATTAAGGGTACACTCAAATGCTACCCTAGTAAAAGCACAGGCAGACTATGGAGTTGTTTGAAAGCTGCTTCATAGACTTTCAAATATTTTTAATTTTTCTGTTTAAAATTCTTCTGTAATAATTTGTAGTTTTCAAACATTGAAAACCCCATTCAAGAATGAAGTGTGGAGCACTAAGGCAAGCATCTACCCTAGCCTATAAAACTTACCAGTGTAACAAATGCAATAGAGAAGGCAACACAACCATCTATAACATGAGACAGGAATGGTCAATGATGTCATTTGTGGAGATACTACACGCACAGTAAATTTCACCTGTTTTTAATATTCGAACTGACATTTTTACATTTCAGCATAGAGATCACTAAAATAAATTGCTACAGATCCTTTCCCAATGCCTCTTTACTGAACTCAACTCTGCTTCCATTGAAATAGGCCCATTTTGTCCATTCAATACACCTCCATACAACATAGCTTGACCCTAATGAACACCCAGAGTTACATCACATTAATATAGACTCCACCTGTCTTGCAATAGAATAAGCATTTCTTTGGCTATGATTTGAATATTGCTATGTTGCCTGCCTAGTGAGGTGAAAATAGTTCTATCACTAATGAACTGCCTTTCTATTGGGTAATTCATTTCAGAGAAATGATGGTGTGTAAATCAGGGCCCTGGCCTTAGGGAAGCCTTTGTCCCATTCCATGCAAAACCTCTGAATCCATGCAACTGTGACACTACCTTGGTTGTCCATTAGGAGTCGAGAAGCCTGAAGTGATGTCTGTGTATTATCCAGAAAGATGGGGGGGAGGGGGGTTGGATTTAAGCAGAGATGGGCTGAACCCAAACCCCAACTCTCAACACCTCTTAAATTACTGGAAGGTTTCAAAATCTTGAATTTTGAGAACTGGAACAATCGTTAGTTTTAATTGTCTAAAGATGGCTCTTCTTGGCCAACATGACATAAGCTGGTTGGTTTTAGATTTTAAGCTCACTGGGGCATGGATCAGGTCTTGCTGTATGTTCATAAAGAGCCAAGTCTACTGACACTGCTTAATAAAAATGATAATATTTTCATCTTGTATAACAACCATCCAGCTGGTAAAGTTACCAACATCAGCATTAAAAAATGTGTATCTCTGCTGAACATTTGTGAGTAAAAGTACACAGAAAAATCAGTCAAAATAATAAATGGAGGTGGTACTTGACCAACTAGGTACCTAAAACCAGAATGATCTCATTACATTCACAAATATGTGAAGGAACATGCACTTCTTTTTATCCTATTTTAGGTGGTTAGCTATCATCAGTCCATAAATACTATGTAATCTAACTGGCAGCAGTGCCATATTTCACAGCTCACCTGTTTAGCATTTCAGCAACTGCCCCTGTAAGAAAAGAAATATTCCTGTAAATGCCTCTTGTGACAAATTCAAATCCAGCTCTTGATTCCCACACTCTTTCTGCTACTTGGGGAACATACTTACTTTTCATCTACAGGAAAGTAATCCCCTCTGAAGTGCATTTGATATATAATACACAGTCCATTAATGGTAGATAATTGAACTCCATGCATGCACTGAACACAGTGTGCTGTATTTTTTGTTCATTAATTCTTTATAATTTTGTCTAATTGTATTTGGTACATCCGATTGTCAAATTGGCAGACAAATTGGTGTTATGTTGCAGCTGGTGAATATCTCTAACCCACAGAGTAAGTGGGTGGGGCTATACAGGCAGAATAAAAGCAGAATTTTTATTTCAAATTTATTAAATATTTGGAATGTATAGCTTTTAAACTATTCTATTTTTATGGGCAATCTACTCTCAGAATTAATTCTGTCTTGATTAATTAATTCTGTCTGACAATTCCTTTCATATTTGACAAGTGGTGTGTATCTTTCAAACACAGAGTTTCATTTTCTTCACCAAGGGTGAAATTCACACTTACGTAAAGGGCAAGCATGAAGCCCATGCTCCCCTACTTACCAACTACCTAAACCTGCAAAACAAAGATTATATATAATTTAAGTGCTAAATAGGTCTTGTGCAGGGTCTCTAATGATTCAGGAGTGAAATTCACCCCTAATTCTTTACTGGTCTGGTCCAAATGATGAATCACACTGAAATTAAGCTTTTTAATACGAGGAACAGATAGCTACACAGCAATATAAATGCTTTCTCAGCATCCCTGGATTGAAAGTAAAATGATCCCCAGGCTGACATAAAATACACAGCATGCTTAACAACCTTCTTATATGGTCTCTTAAAAATCCTCCCTGGTTCAGCATAAAAGTCTATTTGAGCAATCCCAGGTTACTGAAGTGGACAACTCCAACTTCCTTGTTAATAAATTCACTAGCATCATTGTGCTCAGTGTTCAGGAAGTGATTGTGTTGCCAGGGAATCCTTTCCTTTTTATAGGGTTAATAAAGTACTTGTCTGATGGGACAACACAGCTACATACAGAGGCAGAAGATGCCATTTTCAGAGGTATTTTTTCCTAGTAGTTTGATCCGGTACTACTGAAGCCAACAGGCATTTTTTCTGTTGATTTCAATTGTGCAGGATCAAACCCAAGTGAGTTGTCTACAAAAAAGGTGTCAACTGCCTAGACAAACTAGTAATAGCATCTTAGCTAGCGTACTATGATAGCTCAGGAAAATGGACCCCTTGGAAGAATTTGTGAACTTGGTACTCAGGATCATCTCCTTTCATTCTCTATAATTACTGGTAGCACAAAGTGTGAAAGCAATTGTTCATTCTTAAGGGAATGAGGGATGCAAGCTGCCACTTTTGTCACAGCTTTGCTTAGAGCTAAATTGTGTACTCATATTTATATATTGAAGTCAATGTACATCCAAAAATACAAGAGGCTTCAACTGATATCTCAGCCCTATTATGCCAGGTGCTGTCTGTATGTACACATAAAAAGAGACAGTTCCTGCCACAAAAAGCTTACAATCCCTTTTTCCATCCTGACTATATTGGCTCCACTTCCTGAAATTCATAGCACACGGGTACACTACAATACTCCTGTACAGACAAAGGTATGTGCTCGCACACTATGAATTGCAGGATCAAGATTGCAAGTTTTTTTGAAGGACGATGGGGCCACATTTATGTTGGATACTCTAGGCTCTATATAGTACAAGTAATCAGAATTAATTGTAAAATTTACTTGGGAATAACAGTTTCATACGAGGAGCCTCAAAATTTGTATTGCTCTTCCCATTTAGATCAAAAGACGGCCCCTTCCCAAAAATATCGCTAACAGAAATCACCAAAACATACCAGTCCTACAAGATGCTGAGTGCTGTTGCAAAGTAGTGAGCATCTTAATGTTCTTGAAGTCCAAGGGCATGGAGGCTGCTCAGTAATTTACTATATCAGATCTTTCAAGATTTGTGTACTTTGAAAAATTGCAGAAGTCAGTCAGATTGGACTCTTGGTGAGGAAAGTGTGAGTATGTTAATTACTACTAATAGAGTGTGATGAGTATTTGAGAGAAAGACATTACCCTTGGAATCTTTAAGTAACCAATAGCTAAATTTCCAGGTCTAGATAGCCAGCTCTTTGCTGGCAACCTCGCTTTGAAAGAGTGAATCTAACCAATGAGTGATCTGATGTAGTCCCAGAAAGCCAGCTACACAAATATGGAAGATTTAGACCATTCTGATAAATACTTTAAAACAAATTCAAAATAAATTTTCAAACAGGCATTGAGTAGTGATTTTTTTAAAAAATGCCCTGTATAATCTCTCCTGTTAATATCTTCTCCATATGTGTATGAACTGTGAATCAGCCAAATAGCTTTTTTAAACTCTAGCAGCTCTGACAGAATATCAAAACGCACTTCTGAACTGTATTGGGTTCACCATTAAAATTCTTGGCCAGGAAATACATTACTTAAAAAGAAACCAGGTCCAGGAAAGAAAGTCATGGAAATCATTGAAGGCAGTCATGGCAATGCTGCATATTAGCAAATGTAGCATTTTTACCAAATAAGATGACAGTGAGCATCACAGAACCTATTGCCCTTATTTTCTTACCAAGGCCTCCCCTGTCCCTTGATTGAAAATGTTTAACAAACTCACTGTCACAAACTCAACTGAAAATATTCCCAAGCCAAGGCCTTTTCAGGGTTACATGTTTAGCAGCAGGAAAGCAACATTGTACAAAAGAGGGAAATTTCTTTTTCTTTTACTAAACTATTATTGTCTCTCAATCCATTAAAAAATGTATAAATACTTATTTTTGTCCACATAGTTTTAAAAAAGCCAGCCATTACTGCATCCTACTCTTGCATCCACTCTAAACTCCACATTCCTTTCCTTAAAAAGTACAGCCTCAAAACAGACCAGCAAGAGCCAGAAAATTGCTTATTTCCCAAATACCTTCCCCTGCCTTTGCCAGACCTTTTTCCCTGTCATTTCTAGGCTGCTTTGTTTTTACACTGTAGAGTGAATTCTGTATGATGTTTTAATGATATTTATGTATTACAGCCCATAACGGTGGGATCAAAGCAGAGGAATTCTGGCCTAAAACAGTTAGTGAGAAAGAAGGGAAAGATAACAAGGCATTATTCTTCACCAAAATACAGCTAGAGGATGTAGAGCTGGGAACAACCATTCTAAGTGGGATCACCCCTGGCAAGCCAGGAGAACTTCTGAAATCTATTAAAATCTTTCCACTCATTTTAATGCGAGCTAGAGCAAGTCCTAAGTTTGCAAGGAAATGAACATTGCCATTTTCAGCATTGACACATGTATCATACCTTTCATATCCCTCAGACAGAGGGGGTTAATTTGCAAACTTCATGGGGAATCTGTGCAAAGGGTGGTATCTGCCAGGAGCTGACTCAATAGGTAGGATTAGACAACCATAGACATGATCCACTGTGGGATCACAAACCCCTCCTTATAAAGATGTTCTTTCTTCTTCAGTGCCGTGAGTTTTACCATGTACATAGTAAAAACCTGCAGGTTTTTCAGCGGTACGAGTTAAAAATGCTCTAGAAATGTATTTTAGTGGCTTGTACTGGGCTCTGAGCACCTCAGTAGGTGGAGGGGAGGGTCTGGTGCCCACCTCAGTCTCTATCCCAATATGTGATCTATGTGCATGGCTTCTGGGATCAGGCAGTTTCAACACCCTCAAACACCTAGGAAAAAAGGAGGTGGAGGAAGAACAGCACATGCTGAATGAATGGTGATCAGCATGGGCCACAGGAGAATCTGGACGTTCTAGGAGAATGTAAGCTCATTCTGTTCTAATCTGTACTATAAGAGGAAAGCCTAACTTAACTTGTAGTGAAAAGCTAGCGTGGATAAGAATAAATATGTATGATGCATATTTGTTTTATAAGTCTTCTCCCCTCTTCCCCTGCTTTGTCCCAACTGATAAATAAAAATATGTTGCCTTAAGAAGACTGTTGGTCGTACATCACTGGTAGAAGGTTCCACAAGGGAGGAATGGAGATGTTGGAAACAAAGTCAGAGCTGCAGGGTGATAGGCAGCAACATGCAGATCCAAGACGAAGCCAAAGGCAGAGCTGAAACCAGAGTCTGAAAACAAGCTGTGAGCAGGGGAGCAGACAGCCTAGGTGGGCCCTTGGGCAAGGTGGGAGGACTGACTTGGTACTCCTGGAAGGGGCAGGTCCTTGGGTAGAAGGGGTGAGGCCAGGGCAGCCAGCCCTCTGTACCAGCTGGAGAACACCACAGCCCTCAGAGCCACCCAGAGCGTACCACATGGCGTACCAGCAGCAATTTAAAGGACCCATTGCTCCAGCTGCCATCACTGCCACAGTAGCAGTAGTGGCGGCAAGGAGCCCCAGACCCCACTGAATCACTGGGCCCCACGGCAATTGTCCCTTTGCCTTCCCCGTCGGTGGACCTGGCCATGATTTAGAACTGAGATCAGAGTCCATAGACAAGCCACATCAGGATCATAGGGCCCAGAAGCAAGAGTAAGTATGAAGATGGACGGCAGTTAGTCCAAGGTTCTGGGAGTCAGGGGCAGGTTCGAAACACAGCATGGACAAAAGTGAAGTGGACTGGAACAAGGCTAGGGCAAGGCTGTGGCAGAAACAGAGATAGGATCCAAGACAGGGTAGGCTACAACCAAGTCCACCAAAAGGGGGTGGGCCAGGGCTCCCAGCTGCTACCTCTACTACTATGGAAGCACCAGCAGCTGAAGCCCAGGCCCTTTAAATCACCACCAAAGCACCATACTGTGCACTCCGTGTGGCTCTCAGGGCTGAGGGGGTAGGGCGCCAAACACTCTATGCAACTCTGAGTGGTGGGCTCTGGGCAGTGTGGAGGTCTGGCTTCCCTTAGCCACACTCCTTCTTCCCAGGGCCTCGCTCCTTCCAGAGCATAGAGCTTGGGCCCCTCCACCTTGCCCAGTGACCACAGAGGCTGTCAGCTCCCCTACCTGTAACACCAAGAGGCAACAGGAGGAATCCTAGCTTTCTGGTGCTTTCGCACAGGCTAATTAGCAACTCTGGCAGTAGGAGTGAAATACCAGTCTGGGAATCCCTGCCCACAGATATGCTATTACAACCACCAGGCTCCCCGTAGCTAAGCAAAAAGGGTTGCCAGCCCTCCAGGACTGGGCGAGAGTCTCCTGGAATTGGCATCACTCTCCCGGTGACTACTGAAAGCAGTCCTGGAGATTTTCATAAGCTATTTTAAGAAAACAACATTATGGCATGTAAGAAAAAAAAAAAGCCTCTCCCACAATAGCTTTAGTTAGAGTTGGCAAACCTTATGAGCAAACAGCCCTGGGCCAACGGTGGGTTTGCCTCACACAGTGTTTCATGTTCCCTCAGCTTTGCTTTATGTTTCAGGTTCAAACGAATCTCAAAATCTTCAAATTCAGTTCAGCCAAAATCATCAAATATGTCTAGTTTTGGATAAAAACTGAATGACCATGTTTCTGCATATCTTTCCATTAGAAAGGAGAAATCACCTCTGATTCAGTCAATATTTGCTTTGTTTTACAGTGTATCCTGGATTCACCAAATCTTTCATCAGTCTCTGCACACCATTTGCTGAATAAAGCTGAAGTGAAATGTTGGGATTATAAAAAACCTTGTTCCACATTTCAATTAATAAAAGAGGAAGAGGGTATATAATTCCATTTAGTATCACTTAAGATATTCTTATTTTGCTGTTAAAATGAAGAGATTGGAAAAGGGGGAGAGATAAAGAATACATTTACAAATAGAACTGTTTTACAAAGCAAATTATTATTAATAAAACATATATAAAGAACGGTACATAAACATACTGATCATACAACTCCAGAAACGAGGACCAAATGACATCAACAACCATTTTATCATCTTTCAGGCAATATGAGATTCTCTTCTTCACTTTCCAATCTTTTCTGACCATTATGCTATTCACAGCAATATTTAAACCAGATGCTGACTGCCATTTTTTGTTAGTCTACTTGCTTTGCTACACGAGCTGCTTTCAAAAAGAATTGTGGGGGGCAATATATTTAAGGATCAGATGTCACCCAATTACTGTAACACAAAAATCTCTCAGGTTGCTCAGGGTGTCACCACAAAGTATCTAAGTCTCAAGTGTTTTTTGAGGCTAGGAGCAATTATAAATAATATTCTCAAAATGATAATGGTGAATAATATTGCTAGAGGGATAACTTCGAATGTACAGCATTGAAGGGCTTGTCACAGTCTCAGAAAGTCAATTCCTGTACCTCTGTTCAAAGGAGTGACTCAAATTGAATGGTTCTGCTGAAGCCCATAACTGTGCTCTAGGGGCCAAAAAACTCATATCAACATGCAGCTGATGTGGGCACTAAGCAGATATGTGGTGCGACAAAGGAAAGAATCCTATTTCTTCAGGACAGACCTACTGAGGAGTCATTTCACACAGTAGCCCTAAGCACCCTCACTTCAAGATGGCTGGTTGGAGGGCTCATGCAAAGATGGATCCCCCATCCCACTTCCAGCCTACCCCAAACTTCACCACTCCTTCTCCCAGTGTGCAGCTGTCTACACAACATCCTGTGGAGCTCTGCTCTGCACCTCATGGGAAGTATCAGCCAGTGGCAACCACATCCAAATCCTACCTATCCTTGCACAGCAGAACTGAAATAGTTTTATTATCCTGGGGCTCTGTATAGCTGCAGAGAAGAAGAAGGAGTTGCCCTGGATGCCTGTCATATGAGAGTCCTGCCCTTGCATTTTCTTCCTTGAATTTGTAAGTAGAGGGTCCTAACTAATGTATGCTAATATGAATGTTTATGCTGAAAATCTTGAAGAAAGACACATTTGGACTTTCCATAGACTGATTCTGAGCATGTAAGCAAACAAGTCACCGAGTCATTAGCAGCCTGTTGACTGAAGGTTTGACACTGGAGTTGCTGTATTTTTTTAAAGCAGCACAATTCCAAAACTACAGTTAGAGCCCTGTACAGATACAAAATTGATATCCACATCCATTTCCGCAAAAATGAGCCACAGATGTCCACATCCGTGGATGCAGATACCCACAGATGTAAAGAGGATATCCGTGGATTTGCAGGACTCAACTACAATCAAACATTTATACAACTGCATTGTTTCCATTTGCATATGAACATAACTGCATTCTTCATGTTAACTGCAGCATGGTAGCTGATCCCTTGTGGCCTCAAAGGACTCAGAGCTGTTGTTCTACTAAAAATACTTTGTTTTGTACATTTCCAGGAAATAATGATGGATGGAGCAGGACAGATTGAACAAGAAGCAAAATGCAAGTTTTCCATGAAGCACTGAGTACTTTTGTAAGGTGTAGTGAGAGCTGAATAGAACCTACAAAAAGTGATGTGAACTCACGTTTGTATAGACAGTTCTACCTATTATTTACACGGTACACCCAGAGTCAGCGATACTAATAAACACTGGAGTTTTAGTACAGTAGACCTTAGAGGCCCCAACTGCAATAGTAGATACTGAAAACAACATAGAGAATTGTAGGATGGGAAGGGACATCAAAAGGTCATCTAGTCTAGCCCCCTGCACTCAAGACAGAATTAAGTATTTTCTAGACCATCTCTGACAGCTGTCTATCTAACTTACTCTTAATCATGTCCAATGATGGAAATTCCACAAGCTCCCTAGGGAATTTATTCCAGTGCTTAACCATCCTGATAGCTAGGAAGTTTTTCCATGTGACCAACCTAAACCTCCCTCTTGCAATTTTAACCCATTGCTTCTTGTCCTATCCTCAGAGGTTAAAAGGACTAATTTTTCATCCTCCTCCTCATAATCCTATAAATACTTGAAAACTGTTAATCATAGTCCCCCTCAGTCTCTTCTCCACACTAAACAAACCCAAATATTTCAATCTTTCCTCATAGGTCAAGTTTTGTAAAGAAAACAAAACATTCTTTACGCTCTTGTGAGTTACCCAATGACACAGAATTATAGGTTTTAAATACATAATAGAATGAGCATTGTTACTGTGTTGAACTGGAACATATTGACTATTTAAATAAAAATACACTCATACATAAACAGTACTGAAAAAGAAACTACTGCTTGCTTTTTGGATACCACACACACTAATCTATTCACTTCTCCACCATCCAGTAGTACAGCTACACTGAGATAACAGTTGATGGCTTAAATACAGCCTAAAGGTAGTACATTTTCTCTTTAAAAAGTTTATCTACTGTGCACGGATGTAATATGTCACTGGCGATGACACAAAGTATCACAGACACAGTATTTTGTATCCGAAATAAAATACATGCTTTTATGAACTGGCCAGGCTAAGAGTTTCTTTTCAATTCCTTGAGAATTGGTCCGACATGTAGATAGTTTGCTTCCTGCTCATCTTTATCCATGGTATGTATGAATTGCTCCAACAATTGCTGTTTCTGGACCTGTCAGCAATACGTGGCCTTGCTGAAAGCAAGACACTGTCTCCAAGAGAATGAATATCCTGTTCTATAAAGGCAAAAAAATTTGCTCTGTTGTATTGCATTGCTTCTATCATTGACCAATGCTTATGTTACAGCTGTCAGAAACTAACTCCTTCCTAAGGTAATTCCACTGAGTTCAACACAAACATAAATTTAAACTTCGCCTTGCAGAGAGGCCTTTTATAAATTAGAATATAAGTTGCAAAAGTATCCCTTATGTGACATTATAAATATTGAAGTCATGCCTAAAGGCAACAGCCAGTTTAGGCCTCTTTTGTGCTTGGTGCTATACACTTTTCAGAAAAGGAGAGTCTCTGCCCTTGAATGGGATTTTACAAAATAGTAAACAGAATTGGATTGCCTGTTCAAAGTGGAGACAACAGTTTCTTGTGTGGTAGACAAAATTCACCACTGTGCTGGGGGCCAGCATCAGGGAAACACTATTGTTGCCACAAACCCTTCCGGTGTTCAGCATGCTAACTCCAGTGCACTAGGCATGCTCAGTGAGTTGAGGTGGGCCTCAGCCTTCCCCAGAACTAACACAGAATGAGCAACCTCAGCTCCCCTAGGCAAACACCCAGAGCTTGCCAAACAAGGACATACATGTTTCTATTATGTATTCATTGAGTTGCTAGGCACAATCCAGCACAGCACAATGTATCACATATTTGCACATTTCCAAAGCAATGTGAATGATTTCTAACAAGTGTGTTTAGGTAAACTGAACTCATCCTCCACATAAGGCACTTGTTCTAGGTTTTATTTTTCTCCCAATAAGCAGGATTTTCTTCATTTGAATTTAAATTTGTAGTTGAGTAAAGTCAAGATGGTACTTTCAAGGGTTTGGGAAAATAATAGGTGCCACCAAAATGGATGAGCCATTAATAGGAGCAAAAGTTTCAGAGGGGTAGCCGTGTTAGTCTGTAACTGAAAAAAAATTAAAAATAATGCATAGTTTTGCAGCACGATACCATCCACATTTTTGTTAGACTCTAAGGAGCTGCAAGACTATTCGTTATTTTTTAAGTTTTTCCATTCATATGACCCAACTCTAACATGATTTTTAAAAATAATGAATATGTATGTATGTAGTTGATCAGACCATATACATCATGGGTCAAATTCACTTCTGTGCAGAAGATCGGATCAAGGCCTATACACTACTTAAGTGCCATTTAAACACTCTTCAGGAAGATTAAGAGGGACTTAACTAGTGTTTACAGTTTATTGTGCTGGCCTGCTACACAGGGGTGAAATTCACAATAGTGGAAGCATAAGCAGTTCTATTTTATGGAGTTGCACCAGCTAACACCAACAATGAATTTGGTCCTCTGTCTTTGCTAATGAGCTCTGACTTTCAAGTAAAACAAAACAAAAATTTCACAGAAGCTATCATATCAATGTATTATGACTACTATTGGTTTTGTAAGCACTAGTGAGCAGAGTTCAGTACTGTGTTTGTAGTACTCCATTGAAAAGCTAGTCCAGTTATGATGCAGAGAAATGATTCTGGATTTTTTGCATACTTTAGAAGCTACAGAATGTTAAACACAGATGTCTATAATCATAGCTGTCTTGCCCAGACAGTTTAACACCCATGACTTATTGTGTTCTTATCCCCAGAGAGAGTTAGCAAAAGCTAAATTTAACAACATTGCTCCTGCTGAGATCGACATTCAAATGATTGACAATCCAAAAGAAAACACTGATGACTAGGAAGAATTTTACAGTGTGAGAAAAGGGATAAAATATGAACCTGAGAATTTTCATGTCACAAAACAAGATGTTTTGCTTGTTCTTGTGCCCTGCAGCATCCTACTAGCAGAGTTTAAAACAAAATGGGGCAAATGATCCTCAGTTGTTTTAAATTGAAATCAATTGAGTTATCTTGATTTACATGAGCTGAAGATGTTGTCCAGATAACATAAGTCAAACTAAACTTCTCTTTTCATATAATAATATCCTTTCATACTTTTGCTTGCATACACTAGATTGAAATACCAAGACTTATGAACAAACCAAACCCACCTAATCTTTCCTGCCTACATATTGTGGGTTGGTGGTTTACATTGTTTACATTTTTAAGCAATTAAGATGGGATTTCCTTCATCAACATTTTTCTTGGATGGTTTCAAATAACTACTTACTTTAGATGATTAATATTGTATTAGATAGGTTGAGGGTGCAATTAAGTGAGTTTGCCATTTATTTTATTTTAGCTTGAGCTGTGTATAAGTGCTAAGGAAAAGTATTAACCTATACAAGTGTTTTCATCATATGTGACCACTGCACTAGTCAGCACTAAAAAGTCAGCAGATGTCCCCAGAAAGAGAGGATGGGAGGAAAGGGAGAGATACATCTCTTGATTGTCTATGGGGAGGGGTCTTCCCCACAGACAATGAATGCTCCATTAGAACTGTTAGGAAAATGGGAAATATTTTCCATGGAAAATTTTTAGAACTAAATATGAAAAAAACCCTCTTTAATGAAATTATCCAATTTTCATAAAATAATTTTTTTTGCTTTGTGTTTTTGGTTAGAAACACAGAAAATTAAAAGGAAACATTTTCCCTTAAAATTTTCGTTTCCAAATCAAGACCATTTATCTTTGAAAAAAATTCACTTAAAAATGTCAGTCCATTCTAGTCTCCCCTTCCCCCACATGGAAGAAAGGGGGCTATCTCCATCCTTTAGGGCTCTTGATTGAGAAAATCCTTCTGTCCCCAGAGCTCCTAGGCTCCTAGGCTGAAGTCCAGTGCTCCTGGGCTTTTCCATGGAGATTGTCCTGGTGCTAGTCTTTGACTCTGTTTATACCAGAATAAAGTCCTTCTCTGGAGCCAGGGAGGTCCATTCACAGCAGATCAACTGCATAGACATTGGAAGACCTTTGCCAGGCCTGGCTTGGGTGACTACCAACTACAGCCATCCACAATCTCCCCTCTGTACAAACACCTAGTATAGTTTCCCCATTCTGGTAGGTTCCCCAGAGAATTCATCTGCCAGGTTCCCTGCTCAGCCCTCTAGATGCTCTTGGGAGCCTCTGTCCACAGGAACTTCCTGTTTCCTATGGTAGTCGTCCCGTCCCCCCCGCCGTCCCAAAAAAAACTTGAGTAATCTTTATTATGTCCAGGTGCTCTTGGCATCTGGCACAGGCAGTTACATTCAAGTTCAAGCTTTCATAAGGTAGATATGGGCAAATTGGGCCTAACTCACCATAAAGGGCAACTTCCCCATGGCATGTAGCATTAGGGCTAAATAAACCAATAGATTTATTGGTATTGCTCTCTTCCAATTGTTGGTCCACTGGAACAGATCAAAAGAATTATCTGAAAATTCTTCTACGGCAGCTAAATTAGATAATTCTAAAAATATTATAGCCCCCTACAAAAACCCCAAGGTGAATGAGGGTTATGCACCGATTTATGGAGACATAATTTGCTGCATTTAATAACTTTGATTCCTATTAAGCTGCTGAAGTTATACTAAAGGGCTGCGTCTAGACTGGCATGATTTTGCGCAAAAGCAACTGCTTTTGCGCAAAATCTTGCCGCCTGTCTACACTGGCAGGTAGTATTTGCGCAAGAACACTGACTTTGTAATGTACAAAATCAGTGGTTCTTGCACAAATACTTTGACGCACCCGCTCAGGGATAAGCCTTCTTGCGCAAGTATTCTTGCGCAAGAAAGCCCGATGGCTAAAATGGCCATCGGAGCTTTCTTGCGCAAGAGAGCGTCTATACTGGGCACGGATGCTTTTGCGCAAAAGAAAATCTCTTGCGCAAAGGCACATGCCAGTATAGATGCTCTCTTGAGCAAATACTTTTAATGGAAAAACTTTTCCGTTAAAAGTATTTGCACAAAATCTTGCCAATCTAGACGCAGCCAAGGAGAATACTACTCTGCAGGGTCACTTGTTATTGGTTACTACAGAATCTCAGAGAAGTGGCCATTGAATTGTTTGCACAATGTCACCCTGATCATAGAAATTAAAGCGGTTTTCTGACACAAGAGATCAAATCTGTCTATGGAAAAATGCAAACAATCCACTAGTCAAATCATGCCAGAGATATTTATGTGCCCCTCCAGAGAGTAGGTGAGGTGTTCTAATGAGGTGTAGTTTTGAAATTCTAAAGTTTTCTAAGAGATGGGTGGAAATGGAAAATAGTTCAGTTTGAGCCTATCCAGGAAGAGAGAAAATAAGACTACTTTATACAAATGCACACAGCATACTTTATAGTTTCTTTCCAGCTTTGGCTGTTAATTACAGTTAGTTTGCAATGTTGCTCATGACAATTGATGGAATATGAGATTTATAAATGGTCCCACTGAGTACTTTTCTGAGCATTCATCATCACAAAGATAACCTGTTTAATTTTACCTGTGGATTTCCTTAATTTAGTATGTTTGCTTTGTATATAAAATGATTTTCCTAATCCCAGCTGTGTATTTTTTTACTGCAAACTGTTCTCTGCACAAAGACCACCTATATCTTGCCAACCACACTTTCCTAAGGTGTTTCTTGAAGGAAAAGATTTGTTTACTTTCTGTATGTCTGCAAGCATATATGGAAAAACCATGAAGAAAACCCACTACTATACAGGTATAATTCAAAAAAGGCCTTTTTGCACAGAGAATACTGGCACAACGCAGGGATTCAAAACTTTATTGTCCATTATCTCATTAGTAAAGCTACGACGAGTGGGAGGCCTTGGGATTGGATAGCCCTGAAGACTGAGACTGCAAATATGACATTTGTAACTCTCTAAATCATAGCTTTGAATCAGTACTCACCAGAAGTCTTCTATGGCTATTTGGTAACCTATGTTTAGGAAATTAGAAGCCACAAGCCAAAGACTGGCTAGGCATTGCTAGCAGTGGTCTCTCAAATACAAGGAAATGGCCAGGCCTGGCAACAGAGGAGGGCAAAGGGGAAAATAGCCCAGTTTCCCATTGATTTAAACGAGCCAGGGGTCCTGCCACTGCTGTGGTAGCAGCAGCAGCTGGGAGTCCTGAGCCATTTTAAATCATCTTGATAGACCACAGGGCTGCTAGGCACATGCACAGGGCATGCAGGCCCTAGACATAGGCACCGAGTTTCTAATCTGCCTGAAGTGCCCCCCACCTAGCTCTGCCCAGGCCCTGCTCGCACTCCAGCCCTTCCCCCAAAGCCCTGCCCTCATCCTGCTTCTTCCCATCCCTACTCTGCCCCTGCCCCACCTCTTCCTGCTCTCATCCTGCCTCTTCCCCACCCAGTTCCACCCTCTCCCTGAGCCCACTGTACCTTTGCTTGTCTCCCCTTCCCCACCAGTGCCTCCTGAAGCCACACAGTGTTTGATCCACGGCAGGTGGTAGCCTCTAGGAGGGAGTAGGAGGTGCTGATCAGTGAGGTCCAACAGCAGACAGGAGACTCTGGAGGGGGGTATCTGGTAGAGATTTTCCCTTCTCTTAGAAAACTTTAGATTTTCAATACTGCACCCCATTAGAATACCTCACTACACTTTGGTAAGGCACATAAAAATGTGGCCCTTCACCAGTGTTCCCTCTAATCTGCATAGCAGCACAGCTTCAGATTAATCATCCCTGCCCAGACAGCTTCCTGAATGGAGCATTGGGCCTCTGACTGGATGAGGCAGATTAATCACCTGTGAAGCTGTGTTGCCAGGCAGCTTAGAGGGAACACTGCCCTTCACCTCCCTCCCACTATGCTCACCTGCCACTCACCTCCCTGTTATCCTCCTCACCCCACTCACCCACTTCCAATTCAGAAAAATCTTTTCAACATGGCAAAAGTTACTTTTCCATAAGCACCATTTACAATCACAAGCTTGGAGGCACAAATAGTTGACTCTGCATACTGCATTTTCTGTTTTTTATAAATATTCTGATTAAACACCTCATGAAACTGAGAACACCAATTATTAATGATGAAACATTATGGGTGAAAAGATAGATACTCCATTAAGGGACTTCATTTTTTTGCCGGCAAAATTCAAGTACAGGCAACAAAATACTCCTAAGGCTACGTCTACACTGGCATGATTTTCCGGAAATGCTTAAAACAGAACAGTTTTCCGTTATAAGTATTTCTGGAAAAAGAGCGTCTACATTGGCAGGATGCTTTTCCGGAAAAGCCCTTCCTTTTCCAGAAAAGCATCCGCGTTAATGTAGACGCTGCTTCGAAAAAGCCCGATCGTCATTTTTGCGATCGGGCTTTTTATGAAAAGACTACTGTGCTGTCTACACTGGCCCTTTTCGAACAGTTTTCCGGAAAAAGGACTTTTACTTGGCGGGAGCAGAATAGTTTTTCCGGAAAAGCAGCTGATTTCTTACAGTAGATCGTCAGTGCTTTTCCGGAAATTCAAGGGGCCAGTGTAGACAGCTCGCAACTTATTCCGGAAAAGCAGCTGATTTTCCGGAATAAGTGGCCCAGTGTAGACACAGCCCTAATAGTTTTAGTATATTACCTATGTCTATTTCACACGTGTATGGAAAAAATAAACCTTTCCTCTACTGATCCATACAGCAGTTATTTTTCAAGAAAGATTTCTCCCTTCCTTCTAGAGTTGTTCTTTCTTAGGGATAAAATCAATGTTTGATATATTCTTTTTCCTTCATATTTGTCAGCTTTACAACAATCTCTAAATAGATTCATACCATGTGGCAAAAATATTAGTAGCTTCATTTTATTATTTAAGAAACTTTGTTTTTTAAATTGTATCCTGACCACTCATCTGCAAATATTGGTGCATGTCAGCAATACAATGGAGTGGTACTAAGTTGTGTAAGTGTTTGTAGGTTTGGGGCCTAGATTTCACCTAGTTAGATCTTGTAAGGTTAGAACTACATGTAGAAGAACAGCTCAAGGAGTTTGGGGGAATGGGGCAACAAGATGCCCTTTATGTCACTGAACGCATCTCCCTTTATGGTCTATTAAAAAAATCATATTCACATTGCACAGACATTAAAATAAATAAAAATGTTCAAAAATCTAAAGGTATAATCAATGATGTTACAAAGGGTTAGTTTAAAAAGCAAATAGAGGTTTAAATCTTCACATTACACTAAGCGTTCTGAGCTAATATAATTCATTATTTTTGCCTAAAAAGTTTAATTTGTGGATGACTTCTGAGGATGAGTTCCATTCTAGCACAGGCAATGCAGTGAATGTCCAAAATCAGCCAACGTCTGAGTGTTTCATCATAAATAATAATAACAACAAGTTAACTTTCCAGTGACTTACATAACTACCAAAAAAATATTGGATCAAAAGTAGAGCAATTTCTACAATGAAATAGGTTTCACATCTCAGTAAAAACTAGCTATTGCCATCTACAGAATTTTCATAATAGTATGTAAGTCTTTTTGGATATATACCATTCTAACATATTAATCCTTGCAGTCTTGCCAACAATGTAAGCCTCTGGATGACTATCAAGTATTTTAAACCAAATTTGAGTACACTATAAAAATAAAATATCCTCCTTAACATTCTGTTTTCTACTCATTTTTATCTCTGCTCTCTATTGTCCCTACTGATCAAATTAAAACCTGAACCCTGTATCATACTGTTCTGGTATTTTAGTGAGGTTTTTACATAGAAATATGGGAAATGTTATAGAAGTAGTTTAGAAAAATATTGTATTATGTATACGGCTGTTAGAGTGCTGTTTTTCCATATGTTGCCATAGTTACAGCAAACTGAAGTTTAACATAACAGAAATTTAAAGCTACAGAAAGATGAACAAGGTCGTATGTTCTCTCTTATGCACAACAGCTGTCTGGAATACTAGTTACGTACTTTAGGTATCCAATATTTTGTTAACAAAGAAGTTGCTGATTTTCTATATGTTTAAAGAAAAAGTTCAAACGCTTGTTCTTAGGTTCACAAGCTTTTTGTAGAGTGGTACAGAAAGAAATCCACGAAAATTACATTGTACTACAATAGTTATATAAAACTGCCATGCTATCATTGTAAGCTCCTTTAAGATACCATTGAACCTCTCATCCCCAAAATTTAGGACATGAGGAAGAGTCCCAAATCTGAGCCATTCTTTTTAGGTGACAAATGTGAGGAACTGTGCCAGACTGAGGTGTCATTAGAGGAAGTTTTGGAACATATTGATAAACTAAGCAGTAATAAGTCACCAGGATCAGATGGCATTCACCCAAGAGTTCTGAAGGCACTCAAATGTGAAGTTGCAGAATTACTAACTGTGGCATGTAACCAATCATTTAGATCAGCTTCTGTATGAAATGATTGGAGGATAGCTAATGCGCTACCAATTTTTTTAAAAGGCTCCAGAGGTGATCCTAGTAATTACAGCCCGTAAGTCTAACTTCAGTACCAGGCAAATTGGTTTAAACTAAAGTAAAGAACAATATTGTCAGACATATAGATGAACATAATTTGTCAGGGAAGAGCCAACATGTTTTTTTGTAAAGAGAAATATGCCTTACCAATATACCAGAATTTTTGAGGGGGTCAACAAGCATGTGGACAAGGGGGATCTAGTGGATATAGTGTACTTAGATTTCCAGAAAGACTCTGACTAGGTCCCTCACCAAAGTCTCTTAAGCAAAGTAAGCTGTCATGGGATAAGAGAGAAGATCTTCTCATGGATTGGTAACTGGTTAAAGGATATGAAACAAAGGGTAAGAATAAATGGTCAGTTTTCAGATTGGAGGGAGGTAACTAGTGGTGTCCCCCAGGTGTCCGTACTAGGACCAGTCCTATTCAACATATTCATAAATGATCTGAAGAAAGGGGTAATCAGTGAGGAGGCAAAATTTGCAGATGATACAAAACTGCTCAAGATAATTAAGTACAAAGCAGACTGCAAGGAGCTTCAAAGGATCTCACAAAACTAGGTGACTGGGGAACAAAATGGCAGATGGAATTCAATGTTGATAAATGCAAAGTAATTCATATTGGAAATCACAATCCCAACTATCATATAAAATGATGGAGTTTTAATTAGCTGTTACCACTCAAGAGACAGATCTTGGAGTCATTGTGGATAGTTCTCTGAAAACATCCACTCGGTGTGCAGTGGCAGTCAAAAAAGCAAACAGAATATTGGGTATCATTAAGAAAGGTATAGAGAATAAGACAGAAAATATCTTATTGCCATGGTACGCCCACATCTTGGTTTAAACAAATAAAAAGAAATATTTTTCATACAAACAGAGCTGTCCCGTCCATAGGACAAATCAGGGCAGCCACCCTAGACTCCTCACTTTTGGGGACCCTGAAGCAGCCATCCCAACTATCCTATGGACAGGAGTGACCTGGGGGATTACAGGGATCAGGCGCAGGGTGACAGCAGGGGTCATCCCCCTGCACTCACCACACGGGCAGTGGGAGCTGGAGTGGCCCAGCAGCCTGTTCTATCCCACCACCCCGCCCTTCCAACCCACTGCACTCAGCTTCTCCATGGCAGTGGGAAGCAGATCGCCACATCCCACTGCCATGGAGAAGTGGGGCACAGTGGGCCAAGAGAAAGCAGTGTAATGGTGTAGAGCCACTCCAGGCCCAGTGCCGTCCCCACCTCCCCCAGGAAGGCCTTGCATACTACACACAGTCAATCTGTGGAACTCCCTGCCAGAGGATATTTGGAAGCCCAAGATTTTAACAGGGTTCAAAAAAGAACTGATAAATTCATGGAAGATAGGTCTTTCAATGGCTATTATCCAGGATGGGCAGGGATGGTGTCCCTAGCCATTGTTTTGTCAAGGCTGGGAAGGGGTGACATTTGATGATTACTTGTTCTGTTCATTACCTCTGGGGTACCTGGCATTGGCCACTGTTGGAAGACAGTATACTGAGTTAAATGGACTTTTGGTCTGACCCAATACGAACATTCTTATGTTCTTATAGTGGAAAAGGGTCTCAAGTCACAGGGAAACAGCATGTCACACATGCTATTAACAACCCCCAATTCCAGGCACTGAAAGCTCTAGCCCACTAGCTAGACAAAAACATAAAGACCAAGAGCACATCAATATGGAACACCTTTTTTAGACAGAGATATGTCTGACGTTTTTATAGCATCAGGTTTGTATTTGCATTATTTGGCCCTACTGCAAATAGAAAGGGCATCTATCACAATGTGGAAAAAAGTTCAGTACAAATAATAGCTGTAAATGAAGATCTTCTAGTACCATAGATATTAGAGTTGAAATCATACTGAACTAATCAGGGCATAGGACTGCAGAAGGATTTTCATGTAGCCAGACTGACATCTTGTGGTGTGTGCAAAACATTTAAAGATTTAGTTATGGCAAATTAATGTGTTAGTAGTTAAGGCACAGTAAGACCTCTCTTTTCTCCAGGGCAACATGCAGCAGTCCCAATGTCACAAGTAGCAAGTATGCGATTTAAATGTACAATTGCCTTCATGTCTGGCTTTGTTTTTATATGGGGTTTGTTACATGCTCTGCAATTTTTTAACTTTTTATCTTATGGAGGTACAGTAGTGCCAACCCCAAACATGCAAACACTCATGAGACTCCCCACGCAAAAAGTCATGAGCTTGGCTAAAAAATCATGAGGTTTTGTTTGTTTGTTTGTTTGTTTTAAATAATGACTTTTAGGTTCTTTTTATTTGCCTTCTGATTTCTGGTTCTTTGGGGTTCATTCATGTCTTGTTTTCAAGCTTTCTTCTTCACAGAAAGCTGAGATTCTTACATAATATCTTCACTACTGGAGCTGGGAATGAAAAAAAAAACCACCAAATGTTGTGAGACTCATGATAAAATCAGAAGAGTTTGCAACACTGGGAGTGGGAGCATGGGAAGGACAGTAGGGACACATACTAGGAGGTCGCAAGTATTATCCTATGTGTGCAAAGGCCATAGAAACTTTCAGGATTCCTGAACAAGTATTCAGAAATAATCAATCAGTGGAGCACAGTCTGTGGTCCAGGGTCTGCATGCAGCCCATCAGTGTAATCTTATTGTGGGCTATGAGACATTTTACTGACATTGATTGTCAGCAGGTACCCCACACACACAAACACAGTTCTTGGCCAATGTGAACTGTTAAAAGTTCACCTGTGGACAATGGGGAACAGAGAACTGCGGCCACTGGGAGCTGTGTGGGGTGGGGTGCCTGTGGACAGTCAATGTCAGCAAAATGTCTTGTGGCTCACAATCAGATGATCTTGATGGGCAAAATGCAGCTCGTGGGTCACACATTGCCCACCACAGCCCCAAATAATCATTAGATTTTTTAAAATAGTAAATTCAGGGTTATTTTTATTTGCCTTCTGTTTTTTGAATCCTTAGGGTTCAAGTTTTCAACCTTTTACTCCATAACCAGGAGGGTTAGTAACTTATTTTTACAAATGAAAAATGAAATTCTTACATAATCCCATGATTCAGGGAGCTGATGCTTTAAGGAGAACACCAAAAATCATGAGACTCACGATGAAATCTCAAGTCTTGGTAACATAGAATTTCTCCAGCCTCAGCAGCAAGATATCCTCATGTGACAGTTTTAGAAAAGCCTTGCAGATTGTCTTCTTCCTTTTCTCATTTTAAGCTGCCAAAGTCAAACAACATGGACTGGAGGCTGGGAAGGGACCATGGCAGGGAAAAATTGATGAGGATGACTGTGATGGTATGCAGTCAAGACAATGGGTGCAAAGAGAGTCTAAGGGCATATCTACACTGGCATGTTTTGTTGCCAAAACCCTCTTTTTGGCAACAAAAACTGGAGAGCATTCACATTGCAATGCATCGAAAATTGCAAAAAATGCTCAGTTTTGGTGTCACCACCTCAAGAAAGTTTTTTCATGCCCCCTCCCTTTCCCATCAACAATCATTCAGTGCATACCATAGGAGGCTTTTTTCTGAGTTCATTGAACTCCAGAATGCTTCCCACAACGCCCAGTTCGCCACTTTGGACAGCACTTTGAATTCTGCTGCTCTGCACCCAAGTAAACAGGTAAACAGAAATGCGTCCCACCTCCCTGTAAGCCCCAGGAACTTTAAAATTCATTTCCTGTGGACTGGCTCAGCGTGGAATGCTCCTCAAGGCATCTTCTCGAGGAATCAGGGGTCACTATTGCTCAAGATGCTCTCCTGGTTGGTGCAGCCCAGAGCTTTTGGATTTTATCAGTGTGTGAGGTGAAAAATCTGTGCAATCACAACTGCAAGTGACCCATAGGACACATACGGCCACATTTCTCAAGCCCTGTGCAAGGAGTATCAGCAAGACACCTTGCAATGCAGAGCCAAGGTAAAGGAACTCCAGTAGTTGTAGCATAAGGTGAAGGATAAGGTGAAGGTGGTAAACAGAATAAGCAATAGGTTAAAATAATTTTTCCTCAGAATGCCCAAAAATGTGGAAAACATGCCTTCTCTGTCTCCCACCTCTGAATAGCTTACTGTCTCTGATCCTTCAGACACTTAAACATGAACATACGTGTGCAGGACCTGTACCTAAGTAGCCTACATACAATACATTCCCCTTAGCTTTCCTGTTTGACCCGGTGTACCTCTGTACCCATCTCCTGCAGGCATAAATTAGAATTTAAGGCCTGGTGTTTATCCTCTGAACTGCAGTGAATGAAATTCTCTATAAATAACAGAAATAAAAGATTTAAATTATATCCGTTTAATTCATTTTTAAAATGAGAGTGAGCTTAATGCTCATGAAAAATGAGGGACTAAATGTGCTGCCTAACAATAAACATTGTTGAGGGCACATTGTGGACAGAGTGCCTCTGTAACTGCACTGACTTGAGCTGAAACTGCAAGAGTGTAATACAGAACAGAATTTGTTCCACCAGGTAATTATGGCAGAATCTACCCCATATAGCTCTGCTAATCTGCCGTTCCCTGCTATTCCAGCTGTGCTGTTCTTCATCAGTGACTGACGTTCATGCCAAATTACGTAGTGTGAAATTAATCCCCAATGCGTAAAGCCCTCAAGTGAAATCTGAGAAGAAATTATCTGACAACAGTTTCAGTGGCACAGGAAAGACTTGGTAGTTAATGTCCCAGAACTTTTATCCAGTAAAAAATGCTCTTTAAAAATATATTTTTCAGTTATTGGGAGTGAAAAAGCTGGTTAAATTACACAGCCTAAGAGGTCTCAGGAACAAGATTATATATTTTTCTCCAATATGAATGCCTTTAAAGCTTTCCTTTGTGCATAGTTTTATGGCTAGAGGTTCCAATACCAGGGCAAAATTAATAGACAAAGGCTCTAGATCTTGCATCAGCTCTGCTAGCACAGGCCTCTGATTCCATGAGGGGTTTCACTGATCTCAGTGGCAAGGTGGGGACTACACTGCCACTATGGAAGTTTCTATACTATGGTACGCTACCATAGCTGTGCCACTGGAGCACCTATAATGTAGAACATGGAGACTGCGTGGATGAAGGTATTCCCATAAGCAGAGCCCAGTGCAGGACTGAGGCCTAAAAGAGTATCCTCGTCTACAGACTCTGGCAAGGGGAAAAAGGCTGAAGCATTTTAGCTAAAGTCACCTTCCCCTTTGGAGAATTATATAGAAAGTGGAGCAAACGTGGTATATACAGCTACATAGTCTCAGAACTGTAGCCATGTGTGAGCCCACTCTACATAGTCTGATGCTTTTCCAGCATCAAGAGAAATAACCCAAATTTTCCTGGCAGAATAGATCCACATGAGAGATTGCACAAAGGTGATGACAAGAAAAGATAGAATAAATACTGCTGCGGCTTGAAGCCAGTCTGTCCCTCCAAGACCACAGGAAGAGAGAGAGAAAATTACTTTTATTACCCCATTCGCTAAGGTTTTGGTTGCAAAAAGGCATTGGATAGCCATGGCAGAGAAGGAGGAGGAAGGAGTGTCATATGCTTAAGTTTGTTTGAGTGCCATGTGTTTTCCTGCTCTATCACTGGCTGAGCTGGTATGTTTGGCTTCAGAAGTCTTGAACATGATCACACATTGCATCACAGTAAATCATATACCCTGATTTCTCAGGTTATCGCAGATGTCTGAAAAAGCATCATCTTCATATAGCAGAACAGCATATCTGTTAATATAACTGCCCTGTAGGCCCTACTAGATCTCAACAGTCAAATCATCATTGGCCTGGATCCAGCTACTTCAGAAAGGTGTGAATCAAACAAGCAATGGGCATGAAATCATAATATATTTTGTGCTCACTGCTCCCTCAAGGACTCCTATAGTGCAGAAGTAATTCTACCTTCCCAGTTAATCAGATTTTCTGGTTTGTCCTTCAGGAAGGCTACTTTTTCCATTTCCTGCATCTGGTGAGACCAGGGAATTCCGTTGTCCTTCACCCTCAATCCACGGTTCTCAAATTGTTTCATCTTACAGCTGTTAGATAAACTCCTAATAGCATAAGAAATTACAGTGGCTTTAGGAGCAAGTGCAGTAGTCACCTTTTCTGTAATGGAATCTATGCATTCAGATGGACTTGTCCAAAGTGGTAGAAATCTTAGATACAGTGATACAAATCATCAATGCTTGGAGACAGCTCTCCCCAAATGTCTCCAAATTTCCTCCTTGGAGCCACAAGAATGTCCCTAAATTTGGGCTCTTCAGAGAGAGAACTCCCTTTTACTTGAATGAGAGTCCAGAATGGTGAGCACAGGACAATCTGTTCCCTGTGGCAGTACCCCCAGCTCTGCAATGGGTATTTCACATGGTAACCTTGGAAGGAATTAATTCATCTGGGAACTTCATTGGCTCCCCTTGGTTTCTCTCAGCATCTGCAACTGATTTCCCTTGAGGGATAAGAAGCAGATGCCATTCTTATTTCCTATTTAGAAATCCAAATCTCATTTTCATAAGAGGTCTCTAAATACAAGCATCATCTGAGAACTGGGAAATTGGCCTATTCTTGTTAATAGGCAATGTAAGCAATTTTGCAATACATACCACTGCCTGTACAGATCAGGAGGATTCAATCTTCAAGCATATTGGTTCAACACATTGCATGGACATGAACACCCATAGAAAAGTTAGAAACAAACAATAATAAACCTCCTGGCCAGACACTCCAAAAAGCACAGCTGGCACACACATATGCAGTTACACAACCCCTCCTTGCACACAAATTCACATTCAGAGTGTCTTTGATTCTAAACCACAACAGCTTATCATTAATCATTGTCAATAGAAAACCCTAAAGCATTAATCAACTACTGTTTCCTATGGTCTCCAACCTGTATTCTTGTTTAACATCAGAGCAGCCATTCAAGCTACAAGTTAGAGCCATTATTTTTGAAGCAGAGATCAGGTTAAATTTTAAAAGATAATCAATTATGATAATGACAAGAAATTGCAAGTGTCAGCACCATACATTTCAAAGTCTGCTCCACTGAATATTATTTTCATCACCTAAGCAAGAATAATAGCCCTTAATTATTATTAATAATAAATGTATGTGCTAACTAGTCTGGTGGGCACCAGTGTTTGAAAATCAGCAAGGGTCAATATAAGCATTTTCCCCACTTAAAATATGTGTGTGGGCCGGTTTTAGAGTCCCATTACACTTCTCTAAACATCAGTGTTATAGGAGGTCAGATTCCACATCTTTGTCCATACTGTGGACTAGTGTGTTTGTTCAGGACCAATAACAGAGGAACTGCTGCAGAATTAAGCATCTGAAATTAATCAAGAGACTTAATCAATCAAGTCTGAGAGACAAGTGCAATTATAGCACCTGGCAAGTATTCATTCATTTCACTTTGCATTGTACTTCTTTATGCTTTTCTGATATATTGGTGATGCTGCCACATCTTTACCCTTTATAGCAATTCAGGATGCTCTACTTTTTAGTAAGGCATGGTCTGACAAGAGTAGTATACAAGTGGCAAATATATTCGGGTTTTTTTTTTTTTACAAACATTGCACCTTCATATGGCTGAGCCTCATTTTAGAATGTCCAGGTTTTCTGTTCTATTACATATCTAGAGCAGACATTTTTATAAGACACAACATATACAGAAGTCACTGGTGAAAGCACAATACTGATGGACTCTGAAACCACAAAGTCATTTGTTCCTCAACTAGCTGTCTAAACAATCTAAGAGACTGAACATATATATCTTGACATATATATCTTCTGCTTGGTCAACAGTAACTCCCACAGTACTGTAAACACACTAAAATAGAGGTAATCATTTCACATGGTTCAGGGAGAAAATTAATTGCCAGAGGGTTCAGAATTTCCCCGCACTCTACAATTATCTAAGGGTACGTCTACACTTGCTCCCTAGTTCAAGCTAAGGATGCAAATGTAGGTGACCGAAATTGCTAATGAAGCGGGATTTAAATATCCCGCGCTTCATTAGCATGATCTGGCGCGTTACTCGCTCAACAGCTGATTCGAACCAGGAAGTGTGCCGGGACACGCGTTAGTTCGAACCAAACCCCTTGGTTCGAACTAACGCGTGTCCCGGCACGCACTTCCTGGTTCGAATCAGCTGTTGAGCGGAGTAACGTGCCGGCGAGATCATGCTAATGAAGCGCGGGATATTTAAATCCCCGCTTCATTAGCAATTTCGGTCGCCTACATTTGCATCCCTAGCTCGAACTAGGTAGCAAGTGTAGATGTACCCTAAGTGAATTACTGGGGTTCTTTTGATTTCCTTTTAACTGTTATGCACTGTACTGGCCAGTTTCAAAAACAGAATGTTGGACTAGGTCAACTAATCATTTGATCAGGTGTGACAGATCCTACGTCCTTGTAATAGATACATATGTATAGAGAATTAGTGCTGTCTCTGCCTTGCAGAGATTAATCTAAATTGTACCATAGGTGAGCAAGAATCAGGATTTGCCCCTGGAGAACTGGTACCCCAAATCTTGGAAATTTGGAGAGAGCTACAAGAGGCCAGAGCCATACACAGGGTGGAGGATAAATCCTCTCATGGAGGGAGTATCCACAAGTAGAGCTCCAGGAGAAGAATCTGTCCCTCCAAGGCCCAATGATTATGTCTCTGTCCCCCTGTAGGAGATATTTGTATTTACTGGAGTAGATTTTCAGCAGAGTACACATGGACTTAATTATGCAGCTCCCATTTACAATAATGAGAGTAGTGTGCCTATCCTACACATACAGACATATACCCCATGTTGAAAATGTAAGCCCATGAAACTGAAAATTCACACTTCTTGTACTTAAGTTTATGTCATTTTCATTATGCTGTATAGAATGTATTTTCATTCTGGGTCTTGGAGCATTCCAGTTCCTCCAGTAGCAAACAATAAATGAATCTTAGAAGGCCCTAGTGTAGTTAAGAGGCTCTAGTGAACTTATCAAAAGAGGGCATTTATTTTTGAACTTGGCACTGTTTGCAGCATGCCTTGAAAATGTCAATTTGTGTATGTGAGAGCATCTGACACTACTCAGCAGCACATACCAAGAGCCAAGAATTTGGCTGATTCTGGCTGATTTGCAAGCCTAAAAATATTTTCTTTTATCAATATCCATTTTTGTGCTTCTTTGCATGCTAATAAAATTCTAAAGAGGCAACAATTTCACGGATCAGCATGTAACAATTCTATGTAGATCAAGTACATGATGACCTGCCATAAACTACATGCTGACACAGTTAGCATAATTTCATAAGAAATTACCCTTATATAAGCATACTGTGATTTTCATTGTCTGTCTGTCCTAATCCTGTAGGAATCAGAATCATTTTAATCTGTAGTGTTTTATTGTTTTGTATATGTTTACATGAAGCGCTCAGAAGGCCTATGGCAAGTATAATGAGGGTCAAATAACTAACATTTATTATTATTACTAATGTATTTCCCATAATGGGCCCAATTCTATTCCCATCAATAGAAAATCCACTAGTGACTTCAGTGGGAGCGAGGTCAAGTAAAAAATCTCTGATTAGGCTCAATGTTTTATAGTCATAACCTGATAGCACTAGGGTCCCAAGATTGACAAGTTAGCTTTTCTTAAAGTACATGGAAAACAGAGACAGCTAATGGGGTTTCTAATTAGGAACATCTGTCCTTGTGTCATAGAATTGTAGAATCATAGAATCCCAGGTCTGGCAGAGACCTCAGGAGGTCATCAAGGACCAGCCCTAACTAAATCATCCCAGCCAGGGATTTGTCAAGCCAGGACTTAAAAACCTCTAGGGATGGAGATTCCACCACCTCCCTAGGTAACCCATTCCAGTGCTTCACCACCCTCCTAATGAAATAGTTTTTTCCTAATATCCAACCTAGACCTCCCCCACTGTAACTTGAGACCATTGCTCCTTCTTCTGCCATCCGTCACCTCCAGAGAAATAAGAAGCTGCCCTATTTGTCATTTAAAATATGGCAACTATGTGTATTCAAAAGGACAGTTTGAAAGACCAGGAAAATTTGTGCATCTTATCTTTACAGGACAATTTAGAACTCAAAGAATTTGATTTATAAATCAGTACTCTAACCACATCTGGACAATCCTTTTTTTTCAAAATCATCAATCCTTTCAGATTGATCTCAAGCTTTGAATGCTTTGATACTACTCTATAGCCTTCTGTCTTTCACTCTCTCACACATTTCAAGAGTCCCATCTTTTTCTCCCTCCTTTCAGTGTTCATTTCTTCCTTCCCATCTCTGTTTTCCTTCTTTCCAGTCCTAATTTCTTCACACTCTCTTTTTGCTCTCAAACCTCTGTCCCCATAAGCTGGCTCCCCTCCTTGTTAAAAGCAAAGTTTGCTATGCACTGCTCTTTACATACTAACCCTTTTCTCTCTTTGTTGCCAGGCTCTGTCCTTCTCTGCTGTTACCACTACATCCAGCTCTCTCTTTCAGGATTGGTCCATCTGTGCAGAGCCACTTCTGCTATAAAAGAATGAACTGGATTCTGTTCCGGCTTCTGCCAATAGATTTATTAATGGTACTCCCAATCCAGAACCATATTCTTTGGCCCTGTTACACCTGTACCACCTCACTTAGAACAATGGGTGTGTGGAATAATTGAGGGCTGAGTCTGAAGACATTGTGCATAAGCTGCTGTCCTACCTTTCCTGTCCCAGGGAGCACTAACATCCTGACCAAAGGCTGTTCAGACCCTTCCTTTACAATTATATTTTTCAAACATAAACTTCACCAAGTGACAATCAAGCAAAGCTATTTCTCTGACCAAAGCTAGTTGCCAGAGCCAGCTCATACATTCACTCACACCAGTCATAGCCATGCACAATTCCTCTCCTCAGCTGAGCTATGTGTTGGCTTTTATAATCACAGGACAAATCTAAGCTGGAAGGCATCTGATTAGTGGAAAGGCTGAACCCTGGCCTTATATTGCACAAACATAATATACAACAGAATTTGACTGACAGAATATTATCGGTGATAGTGTAAAATAGGGTGACCAGATGTCCCAGTTTTACAGGGACAGTCCTGATATTTGGGGCTTTTCCTTACATAGGTACCTATTACCCCATACCCTTGTCCCCATTTTTCACATTTGCTCTCTAGTCACTGAGGCTACGTCTACACTGCAGCCTTTTGTTGGCAGAGACAATGCAAATGAAGCACTCATTAGCATTTGTCACGCTGTCATTTGCATATTCTCTGCCAACGCTTTTTGCTGAAGAGGTTTTTGCGCAAAAACAAGCAGCGTAGATGGGGCCGTTTTGCACAAAAAAACCCTAATGCGCAAGATCCCTTATGCCTCAAAAAAGGAGTTATACAGGATCTTGCGCAAAAGGGGTGTTTTGCACAAAACGGCCCCGTCTACACTGCTTGTTTTTGCACAAAAACCTCTTGCACAAAAAGCATTGGCATAGAATATGCAAATGACAGCACGAGAAAATGCTAATGAGTGCTTCATTTGCATTGTCTCTGCCGACAAAAGGCTGCAGTGTAGACATAGCCCTAGTGTAAAAAGCAGGAGTGAAGTAAGTACTGGGGCTTATGGTACACAGTGTCAGGTGGCTGGGGTCCTGGGCAAGGTGAGGGAGGGTGGCTCTGGGCCCCCAGAAGAGGTGGGGCCTCAGGCAGAAAGGGCAGGGCTGGGGACCAGAAACACCCCGATTGCTTTTCATGGCCAACATGGCTGCAGCAGCCATGAGCCTTGGCGCTTTGACAGTGGCTGTGGGAGCCCCGGGGCTCTAGTGGAGATTTGAAGGCCTGAGGCTTGGCAACTGCTGCCGCAGTGGCAATGGCCAGGAGCACCAAGGTCCTTTTAAATCACCAGGCCCTGGGGCAGTATTTACATGCCAGCCATGTATGGGCTGATACCAGCAACTGCTTTTTGCCTGTGCATCACACAGGCCCATACCAGCCCACTCTCACCTGTGTGTCAAAGCCAAGGTGAACACAGCTTGATTTTCAAGGTAGTAAGAGAAGTCTTCACAGCTGGGAGTAAGACAGAGCAGTTCTTTATTTGAAAACTGATCAAATTTCCCCAGAAATTAATTGAAACACAAACATGCAATCCCAGCTTGGTATCTTCACTCAGTCTCTTAGAACACGACTTTACTTTAATGTTACCTCAGTGTGCACTTTTGTTTGCATTTAATTTCCCAGTTGCCTTTTTCAAAAGTACAAAAAGAGAAAAGGCAAAAAGAGTCTGCTTGAGCATGTTAGTGCTTAATTAATCGTCTCTAGGCTGGAATGTAAATTCACATTGCAGTTATGTGATTGGAGTCTTCTTTTGTAACAGGATGAGTTAACAGAATGGTAGCTCATCTTAAAAATAAAAAACAGATGAGGATGACAATAACAGGATTAAGGGAGACCTAATTAGCAGTGGTAGATTTAATGGAGTCATCATTAGAATGTTTTGCATTATTGTGTTCTGGGTGCACTCAAGAGTGCTGGAACTAGGGATGCAGCATCAACCCTTGCCTTGAAATGGTTTCCATCATATACATGGTATACCGGTTTGTTCAATTGTTTTCTGCACCTCCACTATAACAATTGTTCCAACACCATTGTATGTGTGTTAATGAGTTGCTTATAACTTTACTTGTGCACATTGCCTGAAGATATAACTACATTATGGAGACTATACTATGTCAGCATAGCCCCCCTAATGTAAACACAGTATACCCTAACAAGATGGCTGTGTCTACATTGGCGCGATCTTGCGCCAAAGCGGCCGCTTTTGCGCAAAAACATGCTGCCTGTCTACACTGGCGGGGGAGTTCTTGCGCAAGAACACTGACGTTCTAATGTGTGAAATCAGTGCTTCTTGCGCAAGAACTATGATGCTCCCACTCAGGAATAAGCCCTCTTGCGCAACTGTTCTTGCTCAAGAGGCCAGTGTAGACAGGCAACATGAATTTCTTGTGCAAGAAAGCCTGATGGTTAAAATGGCCATCGGAGCTTTCTTGCGCAAGAGAGCGTCTACACTGGCACGGATGCTCTTGCGCAAAAGCACATCTCTTGCACAAAGGCACATGCCAGTGTAGACGCTCTCTTGTGCAAATACTTAAACGCAAGAACTCTTGCGTTAAAGAGTATTTGCGCAAGATCATGCCAATGTAGACGTAGCCGATGAGTTTCCCACCAACTCACTGAACATTAGCAGATGTACTCTTCTGTTGACGGCTGCATTTATACTGGATTTATGTCAGCATAGCTATACCTGTCAAGTATGGGGGAGAGGGGTTGTTTTTATTTTTTTGTTTTTGCAACCCTGACCAATGTAGATATATCGATGTAACTTTCAAATGTAGACCTAAGTAGACTGCTAAGTGGCAGTCTCCAGGTAGGAAAGGCCAACTAGGAAAACAGTACTAGCTTACAGCAAAAGGAGTACAAAAGTATTAGACAATAATGGGCATATTTTAAACCTGTTTTTAAAATTGTTTATACATTTATTTGAAATTTTCCCCACAACTCTCAATCTGTCAAAGACCCTGTTCCTCCAAATGGACTATGTTATGGGCAGTTCACCATTGTAGGTATGGTTCACAATGCAACTGAAGATGTGAAAGTAGCACAAATAGGCATCGCCACAGTAGTTTAATCTAGTTAGCATTTTAAAAATAGCAGTGAAGCCACAGCACATGGGCTTCAGCATGGGCCAGTAATGTGAATACATAACAAGGAGCCCTAAGCAGGCCTCTGTAAACTATACTGAAGCCTGTGCCACCATGTTTTCCCTGATATTGTTAGTGTGCCAGCTAGATTAAAGGAAGCATTGGTATACCTACCTGAGTGACAAATCACACTTTCAAGTACAGTGGAGACATACCTGGTGTTGCTCCAGTATCACACTTCCATAACACTGTTGATCAGGGCCGGCCCACAACATTTTGGCACCTGAGGCAGGGAACTCAAATGACGCCCCCATGCCCCCTCAATTCTGCCGCCTTCCTGTTCTTCTCTTCTCATGGTACTGCTCTGCTATGCAGCATATGCACCAGCAGCAGACACAATTTTCTACACTCTGGGTCCTAGTGGCATCCCCCCCCCCACAGTCTGGCACCTGAGGCGGCTACCTCAGTTCGCCTCATGGTAAGGCCAGCCGTGCTGTTGATGTCAATGAAGCTCCAGTGGCCTAAGAGTAAAGTTACAATGGTGCATCAGGCCCAAAATTTGGGGGCTTCTTGTGGTGCTGTTTTAAAACTTATTGCTGATGAGCAATTGCATATTTGAATAATGAAGGCAAAATATATTAAGCACAAATACTGTTTTACATTACAATACAAAGTCACTTAACTGGTATTTTGTAAACTTTTGTGTGCATATCATTTGAATAAGCACATTTTTGTTTTCAGTATTTTTTGTTTTGTTTTGTTTGCAGAAACAGAGATTATCATAAATAATTGTTTAAGAAAGTATTTGCTCCGGGATTTATGATGATAGCCTTCATACAACCATTTTGAAAGGACTTTATGGATTTGGAAATCATCCAGTCAACAAGTAGAAACAATGCCATGTGGTTTTTCTCTTTACCATATGATGAAGCCCCATCCCAATTAGGATCTCTCTAAGTTTCCACAATATAAAATGTTATTAACATCCATCATAATTTAGGTGACCATTTACAAGATGTAAATAGTGAATTATTAACAGGGACTATTACAGCAATAGTTGCACCGAATACTTTGCAAACAATCCTTAGGCCATAAATTCTTCAAATAATATTGATGAACAAATCCATAGAAAAGTGAAAAAACAAAATCCATCCATCCTCCTAGGCTCATTTATTGCATCTTATCTTTAATTATGTTTTAAGTGCTTGTGGGTGGGAAAGGTACCTGTCTGCCTGTGTTTGTAGAGAAGGTATTGAAGCAGGATCACTATAAGGACTGAAGTTTTGTCATTAGTATAGTACCAAAACAACAGTAATACCATGCAATGTGGTAATGATAATTCTAATTAAACAATAATTCAGTACACAGAATACATTGTATCACCTCTCATGTTATATGATAAACAGTTGGAGTTTCATTCAAAAATATGGATTTGCCAGTTCCACAATGACATTCCCAAGCATATCATATTTTGGTATTTTCCAAAAAGATATCACATCGTATAATGGTGACACTGGATGCCTGACGGTGGGATTCCTTCCAAGTAACTTGTTTGGGAATTTCTACCTTAACTACTACCGCACCTCTCATGGTAGCCATTAACCTAAGCGACCCTTGAAATCATTTTGGCCACATTTAACTCAAAAGTCTCCTCTTTTTTAAGAGGAAGGAAATGCAATCACTAGAGGTAACCAGAAAAAAATTCAATGTTTTATTGTACTTCAATCAAAGCCCATTTTGTCAGAAGATAAATTTAAACAGACTCCAGCAATAAAATGCATGTTTCAGTCTTGCCTTGTGCAACCAAAAAGCAAAAGAATTTTTTTAAACTACTTCAATAAAAACATTTTTGTTTCAGTTAAAGAACTGCCAAATCATGCTATATCCAAAGGGAAAGTTTTTTAATTGGTTTTTAAAATACTCTTGATGCAAAGTTGTTATCTTTTCTATCCACATATTTAAGCTTGTCAGCTTGTCTGACTCAGGTTCCATTTGGTACTACACTACATCTGTCATTATTCTTAGCATAATAAGAATATGGGTCCACAAATCAAGGGAAATAGATGTGATGACGTTGACAGGCTAAAGTCCCCTGGGATACAGAAAGCCTTTATTCTGCAGTTAAAAGAACAGGTTTCAAGCACTTGATGAAGAGGAGGGGGATGCATCTGATGAGATTAACAAAGGATGGGACAAAGTAACAACAATTTATAAACTAGGCAGTGAAGCCTGAGTAGACTATGGGCAGAAGAGAAGGAAGGATAAATGTAGCACGTGTAATGTCACAGAAACTAGAGGAGCCCTGAAGAAAAAAGTTTTAGACACAAAATCCCAGAAGATGGAGGACAAATGCCTCAAGCAGTATAGCAAAGTACACTAGGACGTCAAACACTTTCTGAGTGCAGACAAATGACAGATTTACTTGGCTATCCCTCTGAACCTTATCTACTCATTGTCTTTTTTCTTCCTTCCCTTCAATTTTTTTTTCCTCTTTCCCTTATTTATTCTTGGATCTGGACTTCCAACACTCCTGTCATCTGAAGAAGTGGGTTGTGCCCACAAAAGCTCATGATCCCATCTACATGTTTTGTCAGTCTTTAAAGTGCTACTAGACTGTTTGTTGTTTTTTAAGTTTTTCCTGTTACAGACTAACTCGGTGACCCCTCTGACCCTCTGAAGATTATACTGATGATCTGGCAACACAAGCAGAGTATGCAGTTGCTTGTGGTGAATAAGGAACTGTCTACAGAATGACACGGCTTATCAGTAGTCAGTGACAGACACCAACAAACACTCTCATGGGGACAAACAAGATTATCTACTGAGAATTGTAAAAGAGGAAGCAAACATGCAGGAGGCAGAAGGAGTTGTTGATGTCGACACAAACACCCCAACAAAGGAAGAGATCAATCAAGCCATCAACTCCTTTGAAAATGGGAAAGCTCCTGGCAAGGATAAATAGAATGCAGAATTCTTCAAGGTAAATCCTGAGTTAGCAGCATCTAGCCTGACCATAGTTCCCGCCAAGGTGCGCACCTGCGCGGCTGTGCACAAAAAAAGGATCCGCCCACCCACCTACTTTGCAGAGCCGCACAGCAGCATTCCCCTTCCAGCTGAAAGGTGAGTGGCATGGCAGGCGGCTGCTCTGGGCCAGGGCCAGGGCCCACTGAGGCGCCGTAATGGGGGATCTCCTGGGGGGGAGGGGGAGCAGCTGAGGCGGTGGGGTGGGGTGGGGTGGGCTGCTCCTGCGGCTGGCTGGGGCCACGTGTTGGGCAGCTAGGGCTGGGACCTGCTCGGGGGACTGGGACCTGCTCAGGGTCCTGCTTGGGGGGGGGCTGGGGCCAGCTCAGGAGGCTGGGGCTGCATAGCAAGGGCCTGTTCGGAGGGCTGGGGCCACATGGTGGGGGCCACATGGCCAGGGCTACGTGGCGAGGGGCTGGGGCCACTCTGGTGGCTGAGGCTGCATGGTGGTGGGAGCTTCCCCAGGGCTAGAGCTATGTTCAGGACCTCAAAGTGGCTTCCCGACTGCTCCTTCGGCTGGCTGGCCGCATGGTGGATGCCCAAAGCCAAAGCCAGGCTGTGGTGCGGCTGCTCCTGGGACTGGGACACCCTGAATCTCTCTTCCCCCCTCCCACACCTCTCTTTTGCATCCTCAGAGCCCCGTGTCCCCCAGGCTTCTGCTCCCCCCCCCACATGTCACTGCCCCTCCCCCAGCATCTCACTCCCTGCTTGCAGCAGCTTCCCTCTGCCCCAGGTGGGGACTCATAGCCAGCCCCATGAGGATCAGTCCCTGCCCTGCACACAGGCTGGCCAGTGAGCAGCACTCTCTGGTGGGGGGCCAAGTCTCACCTTCTCCCCAAGAGGTGGGGGGGGCGTGCTACCTGGTAAAGAAAGTCTCTTGGGGAGCAGCACCACTGGTGGGTGCCACAGCGGCACACATCCAAACAAAAGCATGTGACCTCATTGTTGGCGCACAAGACAAAACTCACTCTGCTCATGGATGGAAAATCTTAGAGGGAACACTGATCCTGACCCCAATATTTACATCAGTCTGGGAAAGGGAAAAAGTACCAGATGAATGGACCAATAGAGTTATAATGAAGATATCAAAAGGAGGAACTCTCAATGATTTTAATAACTGGCATAGTATCATACTTTCATCTGTGCCAAGCAAGGTATTGTGCAAAATCATAGTCCAGCATATTTCAGAGGAAAAAGAATTAGCTAGATTTTGGAAAGGGCATGGATGCACAGACCAGACCTTCACTCTAAGGATCATGATAGAACAGAGGGAGCCAATAAAATGGCAGCGGTTCACCAGGTTAGTCCCCGGAGGACCACTGCCACTATATTTACCTGCATCTCTGCAGGTATGGATGATCACATGTCCCATTGGCCGGGAACAGTGATCCACAGCCAATGGGAGCTGTGATTACCCCATACCTGTGGAGGTACAGGCAAATATGGCAGTGTGGGGGCCCGCCAGGGACTAACCCTGTTAGACTGAATCTGGCCCCTGGGCCAGTATTTGCCCACCCTTGTGATAAAACAATGCTTACAATGGCACATTCTGCAGGTATTTAAAATCCCTCTCTATATCATCAACATCTTCAAAAGTTTCTATTCCAACTTTACATGCGGTGTTGATCATAGTGAACTCAGTTTTTAAACCAAAACAGGAGTGTGTCACGTCTGCAATTCTCTTCAGCATTGCCATGGACTGGGTGATGCAGTGTACAACAGTAGACATGCTAAGAGGCATTAAATGGACTCCCTTCTCAAACCTCAAAGACCTGGACTTCACAGATGATCCAGCTTTTGTACCACATATCCAATCCCTTATACAAGGAAAAAAATTCAACTCTATGCATTCAGTGAGCAGATTGGATTGAAAATCAACTGCAACAAGACTGATATCATGACCATTAATGTTGTTCCACCAAAAACAGTACAGATACAGGATCATGTTCTCACCATTGTAGAAACATTCATATGCTTGGGCAGCTTCTTCAACCAGGATGGTGGAACAAGTCAGAACATCCAGATCAGAACCAACAAAGACAGGAACATCTTCAGAAGCTTAAATACAGTCTGGAAACCATCAAAATAACACACTAAAACCAAACTTAAAAGAGAGAGGTGCATACTTTCAACACTACTTTGTAGTGCAGAATGCTGGTGAATGAGAAAGTATGACCAGTCCAAACTCTCTTCTTCCATATAACCTGCCTGAGAAAATCCTCCATATCTTTTGGCCCAGAACAATATCAAACCAAGATCTATTTGCAAACTGCAGCCAAGAAGATCTGAGCACCCTCACTGCCAGAAGATATTGGAGATGGATTGGCCATGTGTTTTGGATTCCATTACCAGAATAGCAATAAGATGGACACCTGAGGGCAAACAAAAAGGAGGCTTCCCAAAACCAACATGGCCAAGAGCTGTGCAAGTGGAACTGAAAAAAATGGGGCACAGCTGAAGACCCACGAAAGTCTTGCCAGAAACAGACAGGAATGGGTGATGGTCATCACTGCCCTAAATAACAGTGGCCTAATGGGAACATTGATGATGATGATGAAGAAGAAGAATACCTTGACTATTGTGGTAGTCCTATAACATGTTTTATTGATAGCATACAAATCTTGACAGCAAATTTGCTTTAGGCTGCTCTTTGCTGGTGTGTGGTAAAGATAAATAACCAATGGATTATACTCGTGATTTTATTTAATATTCTTGGTAAACTATTTATTATGTCTGCCTCTAAATGCTGGTCTCCCCCTTGACTCCATTCCTTATTTTGCACAATTTAGTGATTAATGGTTAAAAGGACAAAAATCTTAGCCAATTTGAATATTTCTAGTGTCTTGGTATTGTTGGGCATAATTCCCAATTCAAGTAGACGCCAGTAAACTAATGAAGACTGTTACTGATCTGTTCTAGCCATACCAAATCAGATTTTCATCTTTTACAAACTATGCAGGGTGAGCCTTAAATGGAAGCCTGATACTAAAAGAATAATCCCTTGTGTGACCCACAGTGTGTTTTTGATAAATCAATGCTTGCAGTCTGGGATTGCTATGCTGTTTGGATGAGATGCTAAACCAAGTTCCTGACCTGTTTGGGTCACTAAGAAGCCCTGCAGCATTTTTTTTTCAATAAAAGGTCTGTTGAGGACCTAGGTGGTCCCTCCCTGTCAGTCTCTTAGGCCTAGTCTATGCTAGATTATGGAGGGTGGCTTAAGGTACGCAACTTCAGCTACACAAAATGCATAGCTGGAGTCGGCTTACCCTAAGCCAGGAGTTCCCAACCTTTTTCAGTCCCCGGATTGCCTTGGCTTTTAGTAAACCTTCCCGTACCCCTATTCAAAGGAAATAAATTCTAGACTCTAGAATCCACAACTTTTTTCACTAACACTACTACTTTTGGAATGTTTCAATTAGGATAATCTAGTTATTTACCAAATATTCCCTTTACCCCCTTGGCAAGCTTCTCGTACCCCCTGAGGGTATGCTTACCCCAGGTTGGGAACCCCTGCCCTAAGCTGAGCCCTGACAGCATCCATACAGTGGGAGGTCGATGGGAGCAAATGCTCCCATCGGCTTCCCCTACTCATCACAGAAGGAGAAGTACCGGATACCAGACTCGCTAAATTGAACACTAGAAGATCGGCCTCCGGAGCATAGATCTTCTGTAAGTGTAGACATGCACTCAGGGAGGCCACACTGTCTCACTGTCATGTATCTATCACGTACTTTTAAACAGGAACTTAAGTTACTACACCTAGAGCTCTGGTTCCCCGGCTGCGCAAAAGAGTAAGACAGCCTATGAGCCCTGGGCGGTCAGTCAGAGCAGGGAAGCAAATAGTAAGTTCTGGCCTGCAATATGGGCAAAGGGCTAAGTAGTCAATAAGCCCAAGCCCAGTCAGGGTGGGGCAGCAAGACAATGGGTAGACCTACAATCAGGGCAGAGCAGCAAAAGAGTCTGGGCTCCAAGTAAGGGTGAGCACCAAGACAGTATAGGAACTCAGGCAGTGGTGAGCACTAAGCAGTCTGTGAGGCTGAGGTAAGGGTGCCCAAGGAGTGCAGGCCTCCTGGCCTAAGGAGGGGGAGTGATGCCACCCCAGGGGTGCAGTAGCATGGGGGACATGGGCCAGCCCAACTCTACTGTATCCCAGCCTGGGGTTCTAATAGTGGCAGAGTGGTCCACCACTGGGTCAGTGGGCATCCGCTGCAGCACACTGACCTTGTATCAGGCCAGCTCCCAACCACACTGTTTCCTGTTTCTCTGGACTGCTTTCTACTCTCCCCCTCAGGTGTATCTGTGTCCATCACTTGGAGAAGCTCTGGCCAGTCTGCAGGTGGCAGCCCCAGCTGCTCCTCAGCCTCTTAGTCAGCAGGCCGCCCAGGGAGGTCTGGCCAGTGCTCAGGCAGCAAGCCTAGCAACTCCTCAGTGTCTTCATTAGCCAACAGTCCTGGGAGCTCTGGCCAGTCCTCAGCTGGCAGCCCTGGCCACACCTACATGCAGGCTCCTACCACAAGAGGGGCACATCTTTCTCGTCTGGTGGATCCACTGAAGTTGAGCTGCAGCAGGGCCCATCTTTTGTACTTTCCTTCCTATCTCACCCTTCCAATTCCATTGGGGTGGACATGGCTCTCCTGGTTTGGCCCACCGTGGGAGGGGGTGTTGTGCTGCCTCCCTGTCACTCTCTGAGGGAGGCCACACTGCCTCACTACAAGGCTTTTTAATTGCATGTGGCTTTCTTCTTCTTCACTTCCAGTTCTAGAGCTGAAACCAGCAGCAATGGGGATGAAGGTTGTGAGGCCAGTGCTGAGCCACCAGTGCTTCGCTGAGGGTCCAATAAAATGAAGTCAACTGAGGGAGTGGGCACTGATGGACATTGAGCCAACAGGCTGGAAGACTGATCTCAGCTTACATTGGGATGTATTAGGCAGATGACTATGAGACAGACTGTTTCCTGGAAACAGTCAAATGCGTTTCTGTCAGTCACCGACCTTCATATTGCAAATGTAAATTGTTACTGATTAGGACACATTTCCATACTTGGGATTCTAACATTTTTAGTAGCATAGGATCAACTGTTTCCATTAGCTCTTGTAGGAGTCTTTCAATTGGTTTTACTGGGGACATAATGCAATTCAGAAAATATAGTGAGGAATGCCCTCATTATTAGCTGTAGCTCATTTTATGAACATATGTATATTCACTAAGAAATGTCAGCAGTAACAAGAGTAAAGATTAGGTAGCTATTGTGACATGTATTGAGGTTAGCCTCAGACAGCTACTAAAGACAGTCTTTCCTTCTCTAGGTTTATACACCAGTACCTGACCTCTCACTGTCCCCGCTGCCAGACACCAAAAACCCCACTTCGGGTGTAGCAGTGAGCAACAACTCTTGCTTAGTATCTTATGGCTGTCTTGAGCAGCTGAGTTCAGCTAGTCCAAATCCTGAACAACTTAGCGTATCACAAGAAGTGCTCAGTACCTTCCAGGATCAAGTCCTCAATAAAAGCCAAATCTGGCAAAGTAGTTAAGCACAACAGCCCTACTGACTTCAATGGATTTACTTACATGTTTAAGGGTAAGCACTTGCTTGTGAATAGATCTACTAAAGTCAGTGGGACTCCACATGAGCTTTGCTGGATCAAGACCTGAAATGGTCAAAATCAAAAGTTCTCCCTGGGTGCGTCTACACTGCAACACTATTTTGAAATTACTAGCGCTGTTCCGAAATAACTTAGTCCACATCTACACAGCAGGCAGTTATCTTGAAATAGTGTCAAAATACTGTTAAGCTGGGGGACTTCTTATCCCGACACCTGTAACCTTCACTGTAAGAGAAATAAGGGAAGTCGGAGGAAGGGTGCTCAATTTCAAAATAAGTGCTGTGTAGACATTCCATATTTATTGTGAAATAAGCTATGCAATTGATGTTGCTCAATTTGCGTAGCTTATTTCAAGTTAAGCCCTGCAGCATACATGCACCCCCGGTGTGTCTGATTCTTACCATCTTAATTACATGAATTTTTAATGACTTACTTGTGGTCAAAAATAGTTTTAAGTATTTGAGAGTCATCATTCCAAGAGACTTAAATAAAGTCAACATTTTCTCAATTATTGGCAAATAAAAATTCAAAGCTTCCCACCTGCTTTTTAGGGTAGTGGGGAACTTTGAATGTGTTTCTTATGTCCCAAGTTACTTGCAAATTATCTAGGATATCCACATTCTGAATTTTATAAAATGAAGCAGTTGTGTTACTGGATGAAAGTGTAGGAACAAGTTGTTACTGTTGCCACCTCGCTGGTTTTTAAGCAGCCCAGCCAGTTTTTGTACTGTCTTTCTAATTAAAAGATTTGATGTGCCCCTTTTTATTCGGGACACAGAGCACTTTATAGTTCATACGCTTGTATCCTGGACTGCAATGCTGTGTTAGAATAAGAAAAACTATACAAATAGCAAAAAATATATATTGTGGGCATATTTGCAGAGGGACTGTTTTGCTTTTGTGAAAAATGACTCTCAAAATATTGTAGCAATAATTAGCTGTAGTGTATTCTGAAAATATGTTCATAAAAGTCTAAAATCAAGTCAGAGGTTTCTATCAAACAAAGGATATAAAATTTGCCTGTCTGCCTTGGTTCACATGTAAATGAAGCAATGTAAGACAGCACCATGAAAGCCCAGTTTGCATGAGAAGTCATCATGGACTTAGCACACCAGGGAATAAACCCTAGGATGTCATTTTGATTCTGGGGACAAACACATGACTTCAGGAAATTTAAGAAGGCAAAAAGACACCCTGCACCTGAAGAAGTAATCAGACAGTTTAATTACATTAATGAAAACCAGATCCCAACTTGTCCTGATTGGAATCTCTGTAGAGGACATTAGGAATGAGATGATATTATTTAGAGAAAAGGTTAACCTGTAAAGTTAAATCTCTAGAAAGCGTGGTATGATTTTGTTTTATAAGTAACTTTTCTGTTTCCAAAACCTTCAGAGGGGTAGCTGAGTTAGTCTGTCACTGGAAAAACCTAAAAAACAATGACTAGACTAATCTTTAAAGTGCTGCTGACAAAACATGTAGATGGTATCATGAACTTTCATGGGCATAACCCACTTCTTCACATAAATGGAGTTATTAAAGGTCTGGTTCCAAAATAAATAGGGAGGGGGAGAAGGAAAAAGAAGGGGGAAAAGGGGGAAATAGCTGTCAGCTATCTTCTGTCAGCTTCATGTAGCATGAACACTCTGCTTGACTTTTTTCCCCTTTTTTTCCTCTCCCCCCCATTTATTTTTAAACTGGATCTTTAAGAATGCCATTCATCTGAAGAAGTGGGTTATGCGCATGAAAGCTCATACCATCTACATGTTTTGTTAGTCTTTAATAAGGTGCTGCTAGACTATTTGTTGTTTTTTAAGGTTTTTTTCTGTTTCCATTAGCCTTACTCGCAATCTCTTTCACTTACATCATAACCTCTGATAATAATCTGATGATTGTTTTCAGTATAAAATACATCTCAATGTTGTGAAGCTTATATAGGCACTGATCCTCAACTGACTCAAACAGGCTGGTGTGCACACTGTCTAGACGCAAGAGCGCGTCCACACTGCCATGTGCTTTTGCGCAAGAGCATCCATGGCAGTGTGGACGCTCTCTTGTGCAAGAAAGCTCTGATGGCCATTTTAGCCATAGGGGTTTCTTGCGCAAGAAACCCCTGTTGCCTGTCCACACTGCCTTCTTGCACAGGAGCTCTTGCTCAAGAAGGCTTATTCCTCGTGGGGAGAGGAATAACTCTTGCTCAAGAAGCCCTCTTTTCTGATGCTTTATTGTAAATTTACTTGCGCAAGAACACACGTACAGTGTAAACGCTCCACAAGTTTTTGCACAAGAACAGCCGTTCTTGCACAAAAAGCCTGCAGTGTAGACGTAGTAGTGGAGATAGGGCCAGTCCCCCTCTAAAATTAGCAGTACTCGTTAGACACCCCTTCACTAGTTGGTGCAGGGTCCTATGCTTTTGCCACCTCACCCTTTGGTGCATTTGTACTGAAATGGCCATAATTTGGCTTTTAATATCTGAGGCAGCAAGGGGTTGTTTTCTCTTAGCAAACGCTCAAATCAGTTTTATTTAGATTTCTTTGGATTAATCAGCATATATGTTGCTTAAATAAAAGCCTTCTTCCTGCTGCTTTCTGAGACAGGATTACTTAGTGGTAAGAATCCAGACATCAAGATATTTCTGGAATTCTACAACCCTGCCAATTAATTCTGCCATTCAATAAATATTAAATTGCATCTGTTAATTAAAGACTATACTTCGCCTTTTTCTACCCAGACATTTAATGTAAAGAACTATCTGGAAGTTTGTAAGTAGAATGTATCTTTTTCAAACTTATTTTCAAAGTAGGGTGTTAACTATTATGAATTTTGTACAATAATTGCTTTAATGTAATTGTAAATGAAAAAGCCAATTTAAATAATTGTCAGTATATATGAATCCAGAAGGGACAGTGCATTTTTTTAGTTATTAATTAATTCAGTATCTAGTGTAAATGCTAGATTCACAATGCTTTTCTTCTTCAAAGTGTTTTTACAAATATTAAGTCATCAATCCCTGTGGTGCGGACACAGTAAAAAAGAACTGTTCCCATGTATTGATGGAGATACAGAGTCAAAGAGATGCTCTTTTGCTATAGATGGTGGAAGTAAGTGTAAAAGCCAGGAAGACAATGCTGGGGTGCCTGGCACTTAGTTTGTGTTTAGCTCACTCAACCACAGCTCTCTTTGATAACAATCATACTAGCAGGTGTCAGGTTGAGAACTCTGGAGAATGAAGCCTTCCATTTAACCACAGAACTGGTTCATCATAGGATATAGCAATGCAAACACCCTCACAACACTCCAGTCTTGAAAAAGGTGCTACTGTCAGTAGTGACATGGTATTTCATTCTGTTTATTCAGAAACTGCAAACAAGTATAGTAATCATAGTGGTGAGTTTTTGATGCAAATTCTTGTCTGCTAAATGCTGGGGTGAGAACACCAATTCTTTTCACACAAACATTAAACTGTCACTAATACAGTAATTACTCTTGATCATTACCAGTCTGGCTAAATATACTTTATCCTATAACCTAGAAATGATAGGCTTAGTTCCCCCAATATCAGACCCTCTAGTCCCTCTATAAATTAATTTATTCCATGTAATCTCCAAATCTGGTGGATGCCACTAATATCTCTTCTGTCATAGCTTCTGCAAATTGTATTGCAGCACTGCAAGGTACTGCTGATCTACTCTCTGAAATTCTGCAGTGCCATTGCCTAGAAGAGCAAAATGTCACACCATCTCTGATTTATGATACATGTAGCCACAAAAGATATGATGCAGATGTCTACAAATTATTATTAGCTATGATCTCAAAATGACCTCAAAAAGCAGGGCACAATTTTGGGTATCTATTTTTTTTTTTTTTTGGTCTTAAATCCACATTCAATTGACCTCAATTGATCTATGATTATTTACATAATATGAGGATCTAGCCCAAAGAGTCAGAAACAATTAAAAACAGCTCAGTGAAGCACAGATGGCAGTCAAAAATAATCCATATCTGTTCTCAAAGCTATATCTAGACTGAAGGCTTCTTTCGGAAGAACCTTTTCTCGGAAGAGATCTTCCGAAAAAACTTCCTCTAAAACAGAGCAGCCACGCACAAAAGCACATTGAAAAAGCATCTGCTTTTTTGAAAGATAGCGTCCACACTGAATGGATCTCTCTCGCATGTAAGCTGTGATTACTATGGACGAAGTGGTCAGCAGGACACCTGTGCTTTTTCTTTTTTCCTCTTCTTCTGAAAGTCCTCCATCTTCCCTGTCCCCACACACCTTTTTCTGAAAGAGCTCTTTTGGAAAAAGGCTTCTTCCTCATAGAAAGAGGATTACCAATGCTAAAAAATCTCCTCTGTTCTTTTGATTTACTTTCGGAAGAACGTGATTGCAGTGTGGACATAACTCAGGTTTTGTTGGAAAAACAGCTGTTTTTCCAACAAAACTCTGTAGTGTAGACATACCCTCATTGGCTAAGAAAAGGAGGAAAAAAAGGGGGCTTCTCTGCTCTGATTAATCTTTAAGTAGCCACTGATTTTTAAAACAGTAATTTTCTCAGCTACATTGCATGGACTAAAATAGTAATAAAATTGCAGTTCTGCTGACTGAAACATTCAGGACTGTGGCAGTGGAATTGAGTAAGATGTGGGGAGACTGTGTTGGGGGTCTTACAGAAGTTTTTAATGGTCAACAGACTATGCAACTATGTTATATAACGAGCCCCATGCAATGAAAGATTTTTTGCCAGGGCATAAGGGTTTCAGCAGTTTTGTTTTTAAGGTAAGTTTATTGTGTTTTGTTAAACTTTTAAGCGTGTTACAGATTTAGAGCCTCTTATATGTGCAATAAAAGTTTAAATAAACCAATTCATACCATTTGAAGCTATCCATCGGGAGCCCTTAATCAAATGCGGGAAAACAGCTGATTTATTTTATAATAACTGTTAAATAATTATTTCAATTTTTTTTAAAGTTCCTGACTTTTTCCCCTTGAAGCTTATTGAGCAAGACAGTGGTTTTATAGAGCAACTACTCTGATTTTAACATGTGTTACACATATAACATGCAGGTCAAGTAGCACTGCAGAAAACTGTTTAAGGATCCATATTAATACAGCAAAAAATCAATCAAATATGGATTTGTGATGTCCTTCTCTGTTGGTTGGGGTGACTCAGGTTGGGATGGGAGAGGAGAATAAACAAAATAAAAAAGTTTATGAATTTCTGTAAGTAGAGGAGGGAGGCTATTGTTCAATGCAGCAAGGCTGATTCAACACCCATCCAGCAAAATCAATGGAGGAGGGAAAGGGGAATGATGGCCAATCTCAAGTCTCAAACTTGGTATTTTAGCCTTAGGTGAACTTGGGAGGTTTGTGGTTCTCAGACTTGCAGAAGAAAACATGAAAGAGCACATCACACTTAAGCAACTTCTCATTGTTAACACAAGAAATAGAACTAATGGACTCTACAGGAAGCTGTCTCCAACATTTCCCCACCAGATGGAGAGTAACTGCAGTGAGAGACTTTTGTGGGAGAAGAGCTTAAAAAAAACCAAAAAGCTGGACAAGATCCAAGAGGCTCTCAAGAATGCCTCTGCTTCCCTCAGAATAAAATGAATTGAAACAGAAAGCCTCAAATTAAAATAAAATAGTTCTGCTGGAGCAGCACAAATCAGCTGGAGTGGGGTACAGGATCTGGCCTGTAATATATTGTTTGTACTGCAGTAGCATTAAGGATCCCCAATCATGGAGTAGGGCCCCATTCTGCTAAGTGTCATGCTTATGATCAGAAGATACATCCTGATTGTAAACAGTTTACAGTATAAAAAATCAGAGCAACATGTATCATATGTAGATTTAATCCAGGTAAAATGATGTAAAAATAAATGTCCCCTTGGTTACAGGTGTTATACGTGTTCAAAAATCAAAACGCTATCCCACTTCCAACGCTTTTGTTTGGAAATCTGGCATGAGATGTGAATTTAACATTTTTACTACATAGTGGATTGCTTCATTTTGCAATTGTTCACTATATGTAGATGTGCTGCTCTGTGAAATGATAATTAACCATAAAGCACTCCTACAATATCAACTTCAGAAGTTCATATCCAATCTCAGAGAAAATCTGAACTTTTCTCCCACTTGCTCACCCTAAATGGAAATTTTGAAAGGAAAGATGGGTAAGGTAAAAACAGAATTTCTTCCAGTTAGTGCAGTATTTAACGTCAGATTTTAAAATAAGTTTAATTATGTCCTCCAACTCCCCAGAGGTCATTTTTACAAAAGTACCCTCCAACTTAACATGATTGGCAGCTTGTACTCAGGAAAGGTTTAGGATAGAAACATAGAACACTAGAACTGGAAGGTACCTTGAGAGGTCATCGAGTCCAGTCTCCTGCTCTCACGGCAGGACACAGTACCGTCTAGACCAGTGTTTCTCAACCTTTTTTTGCTCATGGCCCCCTTTTGAGCCTCATTCATCATATGCCTGGCAGTTAAGTTTGGGTGGCCCCCTCAGAAACTTACTGTGGCACCCTAATGTTCCGTTTTTTTCCATGTGGCCCCCTAGAAGTAAGGCATGGCCCCCTTGGGAGCCACATGGCCCACGTTGAGAACCACTGGTTTAGACCATCCATGATAGATGTCTATCTAACCTGCTCTTAAATATCTCCAGTGATGGAGATTCCACAACTTCCCTAGGCAATTTATTCCAGTGTTTAACCACCTTGACAGTTAGGAAGTTTTTCCTAATGTCTAACCTAAATCTCCCTTGCAGTATAAGCCCATTGCTTCTTGTCCTATCCTCAGAGGCCAAGGAGAACAATTTTTCTCCCTCCTCCTTGTGACACCTTTTTTAGATACTTGAAAACTGCTATCATGGCTCCTCTCAGTCTTCTCCTTTCCAAACTAAACAAGCCCAATTCTTCAGTCTTCCTTCATAGGTCATGTTCTCTAGATCTTTAATCATTCTTGTTGCTCCTCTCTGGACCTTCTCCAATTTCTCCACATTTTTCTTGAAATGTAGTGCCCATAACTGGACACAATACTCCAATTGAGGCCTAATCAGTGCAGAACAGAGTGGAAGAATGACTTCTTATGTCTTCCTCCAACACTCCTGTTAATGCATCACAGAGTCATGTTTGCTTTTTTTGCAACAGCGTATCAGGTCAGGGGAGGTATTATAGATAAGGATTAAAGAAGGTTGATGTGGGTGCATGTGGGAACTTACACAAAGCCTGCATGTGTACCTCATACATCTTCTAGGTGTGATGTACTGTCCCATGTAGTGGCACTTAGACCACTTACAGAGTGAGGGAGAAGACGTGTGTTCTACAGCTTTAGCTGAGAGCCAGCTCATGCACTAAGCTCCAGAGATCCCAGGTTTGGTTCTGCCTGTTGGTGTTACACATGCTGTGGTCTGGCTCTGGCTGGTACTGTCAGTCACTTTTAAGAGCACAACATTCAAGTAAAATATTCTGATCAATTTATACAATCTAGTAAATGTTCCCACATCAGATGCCTCCATACTCTCTCTTGTTGGCGCTACTGGAACTATATATGAGCTTAAGTGAAGGACACAGATAGAATGTTCACATGCACAGACAAGAAAAATCATTTTCAATCTCAAAAAAAAAAAGGAATGATGCAGAATATAGCAGCAAAATCCTATTAGCTATAATATGACCTAGAAGTTTTGAAGACATTGCTATGGGAATGTCAACAGTACAATCAGGAGTAGTAATTGCATCTCATATAAGCTAGCTTTGATCCAATTAGCCACTTAAATATGAACTCAGGACCCTGGCGGGGGTTAGGAGCCCACATTGCCACCCCTGCTGCCACAGCTACAGTTCTATTATTACTCAAGTTATCTAGATCAAAACTAGTTAGGAAATGCCTATAGGCATTGCAACACACGTCCTGGCTGCAGTGTAGACATGCCTCAAGGATATGTCTACATTGCAAAGGAGGTTCTGGTTATAGCACAAATAGGCATATCTATGCTGGCTTTAACCTAGCCACCACAGGAATCAACAGAAGTGTAGATGTGATAGCATGAGCTTCAGAAGAGTTGGTACCCAAGCTCTTTGGAGGGCTTGCACTAGGGTTGCTGCATGGTTCTGAAGGATGTAGATGTTCAAGAGATAATGCTTCACAAAACTCAGCATTGGAAAAAATGGGCGGGGGGAGGGAGGTAAGAAATGTACCAAAGACCAAGGAAAGGAAACTTACTTTGGAAAATCTGATATCTATTCATTTGAGCCACAAACTTGGCTAGTATGCATGATCATTTATGTTTTAAATTATCCACTTATTTGCCAAACATCCAGCTAAGAACAAAGACCACATTGGCTATTCTCTCTTTGGGATGATTTGCCCAATGATGGATGTCTTTTGTGGGAAATAAGAGGGAGGGTGGAACATGAGGTCCATAAAAGGAGTGAACCATGTGAAGAGGACCCATGGGAAAGTGCAAACAAAGACTATTCTGTGATCTAGACTCAGGGGATACAGTGGTTCATACTGGTAATGTGCCAAAAGCTTGAGGGGCCATGGGCATGATTTGCATAAACTGTTAACAAAAGAGACATTGAAATTAATGCAGCTACTAAAAAAAATATGACTAGTGACTAACTTTACTGAATTGTTTTATTAGGAACATGAACGTCTTGCTGGTACATTCTTATTATTATTCAGATTCCTTCAACTGTTTGAGCATTCTTGAAACGCAAGGCACTTGGGGAGGTATGGTACCACACGCATGCAGGTCCCATTGCCATCTGAAGATATTAAGGGACAATTCTTTACAGAGGGCAGAGTGGTATCATAGTTCAAATAGGAAACTACATGTTAGAAATGGACCCCCTGAGCCTTGTGATATAGCAGAACTCACCCCATCTAAGAAGCAGCTGAATAGAGACCCAAACACCACATTTTGTATTACTAATTTTTAATTAAACAATAATCTGCTACAAACTTTTCCAATCAGTATCTAGGCCATCATTAATAAGCCCATATGCAACAGACTATTTATTAACAGAGAAGATATTTTAGAACATGAGAAAGGGCAGAGTCACATTCTTTCTTCTATCAAAACCACAACGTACCGCTAGAACTGGAAGAGAATAGATTTATGCACCTTCATGTGAGCTGGCTGAATGAGCCCATTCACAAATAAAATGATAGGCTGGACTTCTCAAGTAGAATATTAATATGCATCACCACTAAAATGGAAACTATGTCATATCACATTGTATGTATTTCTGACCATCAAAAGGAGAATTTAGGCCTTTGGATGGTTAATTTTGAAAACTCATTCTCTATGTTTAAAATAAAATATCAATGTAAACATGCCACTTAACACAGAACCTAAAATCAAGCCTTCCACATATTCCATTTCATCAGTTCCAAGGAGAGTATCCATGCAGTTTTTGTCTTGGTAGCCCGGAATCCACTTTTGTCTCTACAAGAAGTAAAGGTGTTCAAATCAGCAGTCCAGCTGTTTTTAAGTAATTGAAACAAATGGAGAGCTTCAGGGTCCCAAGTGTGGCATAACTGCCTTAGAAAGTTTTCCCTTATGGAAAGGAAATGATCATCCTCACTTTTTACATTATGTGCCTCAAAATGGAACTTTTGCAGATGTCTCTTCACCTAACAACAGATGCACTTCAGATAGCAGAAAAATCATTTTATGTAAAATGAGAAGAGCTGCATTCAGTCAGTGATCTCATAGATAGATAGATAGATAGATAGATAGATAGATAGATAGATAGATAGATAGACCTTCTGAAGTGGTTTGCAAAAAATTGATTATAATAGATTTTGTAAGAATTGTAAATACCTGGCTTTTGTACTTTTTGTGCCATTCAAATATGGATAATTGAAAATGAAACTGAAGTTTCCTCTAAGTCTGTAGCACTGAGGAGTCTCTTAATGGTTGTTTTGTTACACCTAAAAGCAGTCCATGTTATTACATTCCCTGTAGCAGCCATTTGCATAACAAGCAGTTCTGCTGATTGAAGGAACTCTACCTGCCATCTGCTGGATTGTAGTGTCCCAATTAGTTCAAAGATACGTGAATCCATTTTGTAGGTAAAATGGGGCAGCGGGGGGGGGGAACAGGCCTGCTGACTGAGAGGGGAGCTATAGGGGGCAGTTGCCCATGGGTCCAACCATTCAAAAGGAATTCAGTACACAGTATTTAGTTTACTTGGTGCTGACCTCTTCAGTTAGGCTTTTGTGGGCTGGTTTAACCCCGCTGTGCTGGTAATTTTATCACTCTCTCAAGTAGCTCTTTTGCAAGTGTACAGTATTCAGAGTTTTTAATTTTAAACCCTAACAAGATGCCAGAGCCAAGGCAAGATCGTTTACTCCATTTACAAGAAATTCAGGAATCTTTTTCCCACACACGAGTATTAAAATACGGCAGATACATGAAAAACAGACATACTTTCTCTTAAACATACTAAATATGGAAAAGCTAACATTTCATCCTGTCATCTGTAAGGCATGGCTCCATTCTATAGGTAGGCATAGGTGTTACTCAAAACATTGTGCAGATAACTAAATTATGCTACTGGATATTCATATTCAAAGAGGTACCAAGGACCAAAAGGGAAACACAGGTGCCTGAAATTATGGGAGGTATCTACATTTCTATTTAGACACCCAAATATAGCTTGATTTTAGTACCTCAGCTTCACTTGACCATAGGTACTTCTGAAACATCGGGCTTCTTTTATTTAGATGCCTAAATGTAAATGCAGGTGCTTAAATGTAGGCACCTGGATTGGAAAGTTTGGGTCTTAATGTACCGGTACCTTTATCCATCCTATAAGCATGTAAATTGCAATTACCAGTATTTTCCAGCTTTATTGTTATGTGATCAGAAGGATGGCATTCTACTATAACCTTTCCATATGTCTAATAGACTCACCTGGCTTTGCCCGGGTCCAGGCCATGGTTCCTGGTCCTCCACTGGCATCTCATGGGTGTAGGGGGAGGCCGTTGCACCACAGCTCCTGGGCCTTCCCAGCATCTCCTGGGGGTGGAGGGATCACCAGGCCACAATTCCCAGCCCTCCCCACTGTGTTTCACTGGGGAGAGAGACAGCCAGGCTGTGATTCCTCTCTCTCACACACACACGGCCTGTCCTGGGGGCAGGGTATTGCCGAGCCATGTTTCCTGGCCCCCTGCATCTCGTCAGGGTGGGAGGGCCACCAGGCCATGGTTCTCTGCACCACTGGTGCTCCTTGAGAGTGGACTGAGGCCACCAGGGCATGGCTCCCTACCTCCCCCCTGCCACATCTACTTGCAGCAAGGGGGCCACCAAGGCTGTGGTTCATGGCCCCTCTGGCATCCCCTAAGGGTGTGAAGGGCTACCGGTTTGTGGCTTCCCACCAGCCCAGCATGTCCTGGGGTGGGAGGGCTGCTGGTTTTTAGTTCGTGGCCTTCTCCCCTCTCCCTCCACATTTCTTGAAGGTTGGGGGTGGCTGGGAGGGCCTGTGGGCTGCAGTTATCCCCTCAACTGTTTCTTGGGTGTGGGAGAGCTCTAGAGGGGAGGGTGTTTTCTGAGGTCAGAGACAGTCAGGGCTAAAATGACCAACCCCGAAGGCTGGTCGTGGGAGGACCACGGTGGGGTGGCTGGCTGGCAGTGCCCTCCCCATGTAGCACTGCAGTCGAGGGCCAGGAGGGAGGGGTTTGAGGTAGGGGGGCTACTTAGCCAGGATGTGGAGCTTTGGCCCCAGCCAGCCACTCTCTGCCTGGTGTAGCTGCCCCCAGTGGTCACTCTGCAGTGTAGCTGTCCCCTGTGCTGGCAGCCCCCAGTGGCCACTCTGAGGGTGCATCCACACAGCACACTAAACTCGAAATAAGATATGCAATTTGCACTATGCAAATTACATATCTTATTTCGAAACTATTTTGAAATAGCTTATTTTGAAATTTGGCGCATCTACACAGCACCAAATTTCAAAATAATGTGCTATTTCAAGCCATTCCTTATCCCTCGTGCAACAAGGTTTACCGGGATGGCAAAATAGCACACACGTTATTTTGAAAAATATTTTGAAATAACAGATGGCTTGTGTAGATGCAGGGTCGCTATTTCGGGATATCTCCTATATCCCGAAATAGCTGTGCAATGTAGACGTACCCCTAGTATCGTGTCCCTCCTCTCTCTGCCCCTTCCTTTCCAGGTTAGGGAAAACATTCCCATTCCAGGCACTTCCCATTTTCCTGGCACAACAAATCCTGACCTTGATTTAAGCTATAACTAGAGAAAGCTGCAGACCAAATTTGGTGATCCTGTTTAGGAGGAGTTTTTGAACAAATAGACTCACAGATAGACATTTCTGATAGATAGATACTGTATTAAACTTCATGGTACAGTAAAGATAGGCAAGCTACTGCATTTTTACTGTAGTTTCTTTACACATGTACTACAATACCCTACATTGGAATTGCTAAGTATAATGAATAAGAGAATAAAACCAGTTTTAAAGTGATATAATAAAACTAAGATCTAAGTGAAATCATAAAATTGTATCATACAGGCATTCATAGAACTACCATAGCAAATATATGTTCCTAGGAAAAGTAACAGCTGTAAACTTTTTTAGGTCTTGTAGGAATCCATACAAATTCATCCATTAATATCATAAGAAAAGGTTAACATTTTTAAATGTTCTTTTTACATGATCATATGTTACTTATCAGCTTCTCTTCCATAAACCTCATCTTTTTAGAGCCAAGAACTATTTCCTAACCACTGGAACCAGAAGTTTTAAGTCACATTTTTTTCACTGTCGCACTCTTTATTTTCCCTAGAGACATAAGCAGCAAGAATGAGATGAAAAGCTTCATTTCTTAAAGAACTAAAGCAGTGTTCAGTTGTTATTTCTGTGCCCTATGATCTCAGATTTGGTGTTGAACTGAAAAGTTACTTGTTTTTGTCTCAAATACGACTAACTAGAACAAATTATATTCCTGAAATTGCAGGCTTATGTTCTGAAGTAGCTTTAACTGGCATTGTAAAATACAGAAAAGTGATTCACGGGGATGGAGAAGATACACTCTTGTATAATGAGTAGTCCTGTGGCACCTTAGAAACTAATACAAATATATAGAGAACACATTGCTTTAGTCTCCATGTCTCTCAGTCCTTCATCTCCAAAATGCAGATAAAAGCCCTTCCTTACCTTAGTTATCCAGTACCAAGCCTTTGTGCCAGTAGATGGAGTAGCACAAACAGAAAATCCTGACACCTTTCTAGAACAGTACTTGCTTCCTGGCTACGTGTCTTCCTGGGAACATTCACTCATTTCCAGTACATTTATTTCCTTGTCTCCACGCTATTCCCCATGCCAGCACACAAGATAATAAATGCGGGCCAAGGATGTAAGTCAGGGGTTTTCGGCCCCTTACGCACTTACAAAAATGGTTGTAAGTGTGGGAGGTTGGAACTCGGGTGGTCGCAAGTCAGGGGCCTCCTGTATTTTATCAACAGGAAGCCTAAACAAAGAGGAAACAGAGGCTGTTTACCCCACCCAAAGCAGCTGCCATATTTATTGTAGAAGGAGCTGCTCTCTCTACTAAAGTATGTTTTTCTCCCATCCCCCAAAAACACAGAGATAGTCCAACAGTGAAAAAACTGCTGTCTGCTAGGCCTATGGAAGACAAATCAGAAAGGAGAGAGAGGAGGTTCTTTGGAATTTATTAAATTGTCATTCATATCCTGTTGCCAAACCCAGATCCTGTCAGCACACTGGATTTGTTCAGAGCATGAGATATTTCCCCCCAATATATTTCCTATTGACACTCAAATGCAAAACATGTTTAACTGTCTCAAAGAGCTATGTTTTATTTTTTATGTTTATATATTCTGTTTTTACTTTTTATTTTCAGGATATTAGGCATATGTGCCCCTATGATGGTTTCTGAAGCTTTGCTCAGTACTGCACAATTTGATGGCTCCTTCAGAACATTAAAGAAATGTATAATTTAATAATTCCTCCTTCAGTGGAATTTCCAAAGCTTATATACAATGCTTTTTAGCTGTTCTCGCTGTATGACAGTAGACTAACTCTGACTAATCCTTCTTCATAGCTGTTACTGAAAAATAATCGGTATTAATTTTGTAATGTGGTGACCAATGTAACATAATACATTCAAAAACTGACTAGAGAAGCCCCACACATGTTCATTCCTTATCCATATATACAATATAAAAGTAAGACTTGTTTGCCCTTCTTGCTACTACTGAACATTGGGCATACAGCTATATGGATATTCAAAAATTACTCCCTTCCCCCAACATTGATTCCCTATGGATAAAGCCCTGGCCCACTGAAATCAGTGGGAATTTTGCTATTCATTTTATTGGGGCCAGGATTTCATCCAATGTCTTTATTTAATGCTACCTTGGCTATAAGGCCAAATATTACATGGTAGAAACTGGCTAGATGAATCTTTGACTATATTATTTAATCACAATTTAGAATGTAAGTGCCAGGATTTGCACAATGAAATGATACTTGAGTCTTGGCTGACGAGATGTGTTCCCAAACAGATGTGTTCTCGAAAATGTTCAGCCTTCCTAAGTAGTGTTTCAGTAGTGTATTTAACTAGATTTATCAGAGCGACAGTGCCTTTCACATTTTAACTTATTGTTTTACTACAAGGAATGATGCCTCAAAATTACTAATGTTCCAATTATGATGAAAGGCCTGAGATTTTGAATGAGAATTTTAATGGGTGACATGCAAATGTTTTCAGGGTTTTCTTCTAAGTTGTTCAAAAGGGTATATGACTGGTGAATGTATTAATGAGAAAGAAGTCCTCTTGTATTACAAAGTTTCTCAGGCATAGAATTTTGGTTTTTTGTGCAGGAGCAAGCTTATACATGGTGGCTGTGTCTACATTGGCACCCTTTTTCGGAAAAGGGATGCTAATGAGACACAGCGCAATTGCAAATCCGCAGGGGATTTAAATATCCCCTGCGGTATTTTACATTTACATAACTGCGCTTTTTCCGGCTCGGGCTTTGCCGGCAAAAAGCGCCAGTCTAGACGGGGATCTTCGGAAAATAAACCCTACTTTCAAGTAGGCATAAGAGATCTTGCGGAAAAGGGTTTATTTTCCGCAAGATCCCCGTCTAGACTGGCGCTTTTTGCCGGCAAAGCCCCGAGCCGGAAAAAGCGGCAGCCATGTAAATGCAAATACCGCGGGGGATATTTAAATCCCCAGCGGATTTGCAATTGCGCTGTGTCTCATTAGCATCCCTTTTCCGAAAAAGGGTGCCAATGTAGACACAGCCGGTATGTTTACACAGCAATTAAAAACCCACAGCTGGCCCCTGTCCACTGACTTCAGCTCACAAGGCTCAGGCTAAGAATCTGTTTAATTGTGACATGGATCTTTGGGCTCATTCTGGAGCCTTCACTCTGGGACACATGGGGGAAGGAAGTAGAACTGTTGCAACCAAGATATGAGCCATTTAGAGACATATATTCCAATCTGCCAAAATTCAGCTGAGATGACCAGACCATGTTGTAATCAGACCACACCTCCAGGTAGACCCAGAGGTGGTGTAATGCAAATGTGAAGAATTGAACTGAGATGTAGAAAGTCTATTTAATAACCCTGCTATATCTCCCTTTAGGTACAAGTTAGGCAGCCAAGAATCTACCCCCACATTTCTAATATATGTAATGCAGGTAAAAATCTGTTCTTTGTTAATGTTCTGAGCGCAGGTTTGTAAAGCTTCTTAAACCTGGCAAAGACAGTATGCAAGCACTGAAATGTTATAAGATTTTAATTACTGCTTATTACAGTATTCGTTATTTCTATTACAGTAGCACCTAAAAATTTCTACAAAGATTGTGGCCCAATTTTAGGGCATCATACCCACAAGAGACCCTCCCTGTCTGCAGTAGCTTACCGTCTATAAATGGTGAAGACAGATAAAGGAGGGAGGGACAAAAAGACACACAGATATAATGGGATATCTGTTCTCCTAAAAGTAGCTTTTCCAATATTTATTTCTCAGTTACATCATTAATAAAAAAAGCAAAACTTACTAATTGAGGACCCCATCCAACTCCTATTAAAGTCAGTGGGAGTTTGTCATTTATTTCAGTGGGACCAGACCTTAGACTTAGATGATGGACTTTGTGAATACCAAGATTAAAAAAGAAAAGACTTTTTGAGTTACATTTTCAAACAAACAAACAAAAAACTACCATGCATTATTTAAAGGAAAATCTGCTAAAGAGCTAAGCAGTTCCATAAACAGATACGAATGTGTTATGCTTGCATACAATGTCTAACACTAACAGATATCAAAAGGAGTCAAGATAAAAATATTCAAATTCTGAAAGTACAGATTCATTCAGTAATTAATTCATTTCTTTAAGTGGCATTTGCAATGTTAAATATATTAAGTTCTGCCTTCATTCCTTCAGTTCCCTATACTGAAAAAATCTGCAACTATTTGTCAATCTTCTCAACACTAGGAAACAACATCTAACTAGCTTAGAAATGTTTGAATTGAAGCTGCTCTAGGGAATAGCTGAGGAAGTTTGAAAATTAGATGGCTATTTTACTTGTGTTAACTAAAGTTAGTGTTGTCAGATAAAAACAATTAGATTGTGCAATTTTTTTTTTTTTGTTCTTGTTATTTTTGAAATGCAAGACGTTGTGGTACATGAGCAACAAAATAGTTTTCTCTGTTCCAGCTGGCAAGTTCCGCAATGCCTACAGCTTTTTGCTGCTACAAGAACACCTCCTACTGGCTGAATAATGAAATTGTGTTGTTGGTGTAATTGACAGGAAGGTTGGGTCTTGCAATATCAGGTTATGTCTACACTGCAATGAAATATCCCAGCTGGCACATGTCAACTGGCTCAGGCTTGCAGGGCTTGGATTAGCTATAAAATTGAAGTATAGATGCTTCAGGCTCAGGCTGGAGCCTGGAGGGTCCCAGAGCCTGGGTTCCAGGCCAAACACAGTGTCTACACCTTAATTTTACAGTCTCACATTCTCAACCCTGCAAACCCAAGTCAGCTAACATGGGCTAGCCCCAGGTTTTAACTGCAGTGTAGACATAACCCCAGTGGCCTCTTTAGGTAAGCCCTCTCTAGAAATCTTCCACAAAGATCCTTGGCCTAAATAGCATTAGAAGGGAAGTGCATCTAGAAATCTATGCTGAGATTCAAATCTTTAGAAATATTTGTCATATCTCAAGCTAAACATCAACATTCAGTGAGAATAGGTATTTTAGATGCTCTAATCAGCTCTACATTTACTTTCATGTGTGTGTTATGTAATCCATCCATATACTTCAAATCTGTCATTAGACTCTTTTTGCTTATGTTGAATGCTTGAACACAATTTCAAGTCACAAAATGTGGTTATTTTCCTGTTCTATTTCCAGGTTTTCGGATGGGGGAAAAAAATCACATTCTCTGGTATAGTTACTGCCTTTACCATGACAATAGTAACACATAGAAGGAGGCTAAAGCCCTAATCTGTTGCTAAATGTGCCCAAATATGTATTTGGAATTCTGTATCAAATGTCTTTTTGGAAAATGGATCCATTCATGATCTGCACATTACTTTTAAAATGGGAATACAGAATAGCTAGAGACCAGTGCAATTCAATACTAGAACGTTTGACTTTAACAGACCTCATCAACCCTTAAATGGATGACACATGGTAGAATACAAAATGGACAAAACTAGAGCAATCATCCATTGATTTATTAGAATCTTGCCGAATCTCATGTCTTACAAAAGATTCATGCAAGAGAGAGCCATGCCAGCTACAGCCATCTCTCAGGTATTAGCAGTTTTTCTTTTAAAATCAGGAGCCACTCTTCCTAACAGCTGCTTTATCCACTTGTGCCAATTATTAACTCAATCTTACCCATTCCACCTCCCATCAGTTGAAAGGGAGGCTCAACAAGAACCTGGTCATATGCTCCACATAACCTGCTTAGACTCTCTTCTGAACCCCCTATTTTCTTTTAACCTCCCTTCAGTTTCCCTCCCTGTTCTCCACATTCCCTTGCAAGGGTGCAGGAGTGTCCATATGCGTGCGTGCACACATACGCACGCAAACACCAGTTTTCCTCAATTCCATTGAGATTCTCTTATCCTTTTTGTTCTACCATGTTCAACTAGTCCTCACAGTATGTCTGTTGGCCTTCTGATAACTAATACCCTCCCAGGCTACATCTACACTGCAGTTATTTCTGAATAATGTCTACACAGCAAGCCTGTTATTTCGAAATAAATTTGAAACAACAGGTTTCTTACTCTGACTCCTGTAACCCTCATTGTATGAGGAGTAAGGGAAGTTGGGGAAAAAATGCTCTATTTTGAAATAACTGCTGTGTAGACAGCACCAAAAGTCAAAATAAGCTATTTCAACTTAAGGTACGCAATTAGCGTAGCTTAAGTTGTGTAGCTTATTTCGAGTTTAGCCCTGCTGCGTAGGTGTGCCCCAGAGAGCAAGCTATGTTCAATCATTTGGGGACAATGGTGATCATCTTTACCTCAACTTCTGCCTGAAGAGACTACAGGGAAGTGGCAGTCATCTTAACTGAGGATAGTCTATGGCTTTAGTTCCACTGAAACTCTCAGACATGATGGTCATGTTGAAAAGGAGGAAATGTTATGTGTTTGCAGGAGATTTTTTTACCCTTAATCCTAAATATTTCTGTTTAAAAACTACCCATGATTGCAGAGCACCTTAAGTGTCACCTCTCAGCCAATTTTTTGTAAACTTAAACACAAAATGTGAGGAACCCTAACAAATTTCAGACAGAACCAATTTCAAACACTTCCTATTCCAAATTTATCACACTAAAACAAAATAACCTACACAGAAAATTCAAAGGGCTTACAAACTAACACTGACATTTCACACTGAAAGATCCCCTACAGACAAGTAGAAAGAAAAAGAAATGTATGTCCTATTAGAACACCATGTTACATCTGGACAAGCAATCTACTATTCCACTAATTATGCTCAATATAAAGAACTAGATTGTGTGTTTAAGGAATATCCTTGTAGAGGTGTCTGTGGAGGGAATGGCTTCATTATGATCTCTCCTGGGTTTTACACTAGAATAAGTCCAGTGATGTCAGAGAAGTTAATCCTGATTTCCATGGAGAATCACTATCTGTGGGGAAGATTATCCGGTTCTTACATTTAGAGTATCCTTATTCCACACGTATTCCCACGTTTAACTTTATTCATGAGTAGACTTATTAAATCTATGTGACTACCTGTATGCATGAAATTACCCATAAGCATAAACATGTGCAGGGTTGGGAAGTAAGGTATTACTTACTATGACTGTAAGAATCTGGCCCTATGTATGTATTTCTACAACGGGATTTCAGCATGTCAAAAGAGACAGCTTATGCAACAATTTTTTATCAAAAAATATTCTGTAAGTTACTTAGCTTCTCATTTTGGGGGAATATTTTTTCCTAACCAAAATTTAAACCACAATTTAGCTTTTCTCTTTCCTGTGTGTGCCTGAATTATATCAAATCTCTGCAAATTAAATAATTGTGCTTTTTGTGTGATTGAAATGATTTTGATATTAGGCTAGATTTGGAAGCATTTTAAGGTACATATGAATGGGGAAAGGAGGGATTGTAGTAATAACTTTTGTTTCTTTCTTTGTGTTATAAATTTAGCAAATGGAATCTAAGTAATTGAGGCAAAATGTATTAAAACATATTGACTTTTATATAGATTTAACTTCTTATAGAGTATATATATTTAAACCCTATAGACAATATTAGTGTAACTACATTTCATCTCATGAATCTTGTGGAATAGTACTTTGTTTTGATAACAGATTTGCTTTGCCAACATTTTAAATTATGTTTTAAGATCCTGGATATAACGAGAATTTTATAGAACTTTTGTGGAATAAAAAATGTGAAGAATTGCTGTAGTTTATTTATGTCCTTAAAATGAACCACACCATAAAACTAGCCAGGGGTTTTTAAAAAAATTCTCTAGATGTTCTTAATTGTTGGGCAGCTGCACTACACTGCTATGAAATGGCTGATGGTCACCATCTGGAGTTCTTTATTACGCAAAGGGAAATCATTGAATAATTTAATTATATAACATGATGACTATAATTTGCCAAGATAAAACATAATTATTCCAAATTTAGACTTTTAGAATCCTACCAGGGCTTGGATGGATTTTTTTTTTAAAGAAAAATAGCTTTCCCCTCCAAACAGCTTAGCAACATGGGCAGTATGGATTCAATTCCATTTATATCTTACCCCAGAGTGTTTCTGTTGAGTATGTTTCTGTAGTGTATGTTGACAACGGTAGCATGTTTATAGTACACACTGTACCGTGAATTAGGCATTTAAATTTGTTCAGGCTTTCTAATGTAAGAAGAATGTGGGCAAAGCTAAGGAAACAAAATAGACAGATTTTCAAAATTTTCCTTCATTAAAATAAACTTTTATCAACAGTAAATGTGATGCAAATGGGATGGCAGAAGAGCTAATGGTTTTTGTTTAATGATCACTGGCATTTTGCTTGTGCTTATGTTGTCTATAGTGCTGCTAGCTGTAGGAGTTAAACATTTACTACTAAACACAGAATGTTGTTCAATAAGATATTTATATTTTAAAATGCATTAACTGTCGTTCAGACAAGAAACTTGACTGAACCTCAAATTTTCAAAAGTGCCGAAAGATCTTCGAACGTGGCTGACTTTCAATGGATTTATGACCTTGTAGGCTTCTGCACAGCCATGAATCTCCTGCGCTGTGGTCCCATCTTTAATATGCCCTTGCTGGCCTCAGCCCTGCTTTCAGCATGCCCATATAATGGCTTTATGAGAGTGTCTTTGGAAGGCAGACCTACAGCTGCCTGTCACAATGTGTGTAATAGATATAAGGCTATTAGAGCCCATTAAACCACTCTGGCCCTCTTCTCTGGCTTACCAGGGCCAGAGTAGGGATCATTCACCATTGCAGGAGGCATAAGGGATCTGTCGAAAAAGGCTTTCTTTCTCAGCTTGACCTTCTGCTCACAAACAGGGAGGAACTAATAGGGGAAGTGGAGGTAGGTGACAACCTGGGAAGCAGTGATCACGAGATGGTAGATTTCAGGATCCTGACCAAAGGAAGAAAAGAGAGTAGTAAAATACACACCTTGGACTTCAAAAAAGCAGATTTTGACTCCCTCAGAGATCTGATGGGCAGAATCCCCTGGGATGCTAACATGAAGGGGAAAGGAGTCTAGGACAGCTGGCAGTATTTTAAAGAAGCCTTATTGAAGGCACAGAAAGAAACCATCCCGACGCGAAGCAAGAGAGGCAAACATGGTAGGAGACCAGATTGGCTTACGGGGGAAATCCTTGGTGAACTTAAGCACAAAAAGGAAGCTTACAAAAAGTGGAAACTTGGACAAATGACCAGGAGGGGTTTAAATGTATAGCTCGAGAATGCCGGGGTTATCAGGAAGGTGAAAGCGCAAATGGAATTGCGACTGGCTAAGGATGTGAAGGATAACAAGAAAGGTTTCTACAGGCATGTTAACAAGAAGAAGGTGATCAGAGAGGGTGTGCGGCCCTACTAGATGAAGGAGGTAACCTAGTGACAGATGATGTGGGAAAGCTGAAGTACTCAATGCTTTCTTTGCCTCTGTATTCACGGACAAGGTCGGCTCCTGGACTTCTGCGCTAAGTGACTCAAGATGGGATGAAGATGGACAGCCCGTGGTGGGTAAAGAACAGGTTAGGAACTATTTAGAAAAGCTAAACGTACACAAATCCATGGGTCCGGACTTAATGCATCCGAGGGTACTGAGGAGTTGGCAAATGTCATTGAGGAGCCTTTGGCCATTATCTTTGAAAAGTCGTGGAGATCGAGAAATCCCGGATGATTGGAAAAGGCAAATGTAGTGCCCATCTTCAAAAAGGGAAGAAGGATGATCCAGGGAACTATAGGCCGGTCAGTCTTACCTCGGTTCCTGGAAAAATCATGGAAGGGATCCTTAAGAAATCCATTTTGAGGCACTTGGAAGAGAGGAAAGTGATTAGGAATAGTCAGCATGGATTCACAAAGGGCAAGTCGTGCCTGACCAATCTGATCAGCTTCTGTGATGAGGTAACTGGCTCTGTGGACGTGGGAAAGTCAGTGGATGTGATATACCTTGACTTTAGCAAGGCTTTTGATACGGTCTCCCACAATATTCTTGCCAGCAAGTTAAGGGAATGCGGATTGGATAAATGGACAGTAAGATGGATAGAAAAATGGCTAGAAGGCCGGGCCCAGAGGGTAGTGATCAACGGCTCGATTTCAGGTTGGCGGTCGGTTTCTAGCGGAGTACCCCAAGGTTCGGTTCTAGGACCGGTTTTGTTCAATATCTTTATTAATGACACTGGATGAGGGGATGGACTGCACCCTCAGCAAGTTTGTGGATGACACTAAGCTAGGGGGAGAGGTAGATACGCTTGAGGGCAGAGATAGGGTCCAGAGTAACTTAGACAAATTGGAGGATTGGGCCACAAGAAATCTGATGATGTTCAACAAGGACAAGTGCAGAGTCCTGCACTTGGGACGGAAGAATCCCAAGCACAGTTACAAGCTGGGGACCAACTAGTTAAGTAGTAGTTCTCCAGAAAAGGACCTGGGGGTTACAGTGGATGAGAAGCTGGATATGAGTCAACAGTGTGCCCTTGTAGCCAAGAAGGCTAATGGCATATTAGGGTGCATTAGGAGGAGCATTGCCAGCAGATCCAGAGATGTCATTATTCCCTTTATTCGGCTCTGGTGAGGCCACATCTGGAGTATTGTGTCCAGTTCTGGGCCCCCACTACAAAAAGGATGTGGACGCATTGGAGAGGGTCCAGCAGAGGCAACCAAAATGATTAGGGGCTGGAGCATATGACTTATGAGGAGAGGCTGAGGGAGTTGGGTCTGTTTAGTCTGCAGAAGCGAAGAGTGAGGATTTGATAGCAGCCTTCAACTTCCTGAAGGGAGGTTCCAAAGAGGATGGAGAGAGGCTGTTCTCAGTAGTGACAGATGGCAGAACAAGGAGCAATGGTCTCAAGTTGTGGTGGGAGAGGTCCAGGTTGGATATTAGGAAAAACTATTTCACTAGGAGGGTAGTGAAGCACTGGAATGGGTTACCTACGGAAGTAGTGGAATCTCCATCCCTGGAGGTGTTTAAGTCTCGGCTTGACCAAGCCCTGGCTGGGTTGATTTAGTTGGGATTGGTCCTGCCTAGAGCAGGGGGTTGGACTTGATGACCTTCTGAGGTCTCTTCCAGCTCTATGGTTCTATGATTCTATGATTCAATAGATCCCCCTCTAGACTGCCGCTTTTTGCCGACAAAGTGCTGAGTCGGCAAAACGCGGCGGCCATTTTTATGCAAATTAGGCACGGGATATTTAAATCCCTGCCTCATTTGCAATGTCGACCTGCCTAATCTGCATCCCTCTGCCGACAGAATTTTCCTAATCACACATGGCTGTGGAATTACAGACAATCTCCTGCCCTTGTGGAATTACAGACAATCTCTGGCCTACAATGATACATGCAGTTAATACAGTAATACCTCCCAAAATATTACAGGAGTTTGCCATATCTGTCACAAGGTTGTGCGGCTATTAAACTCTTCACTTATTGAAATGACATGAGATCAGGAGTAAAAGCACCCCTCACTTTTATGTTATGAAATATTAGAAACAATAACTTATTTACCTCTGTGTTTTCTGGTTATGAACTTAGGGTTGCCAGGTGTCCGGTATTTTCGCCTCCTCTCCGGTAAAAAATTCAGAAAATACTGGATACCTAAAATGTCCGGTATTTCCTGGGGGGGGGGGGGTTCCCTGCCAGGAGGTGAAAATACCAGACACCTGGCAACCCTATGACACACTCAGCAACTGGGCCCAGCTCCCAGGACCCCGTCCCCAGATCCCCTGCTTACCTGGTTCTGCAGGGAAGCTGCCTTCTGGCTCAACCAAGAAAATAAGTTGGCCACCGGCAAAAAGCCTAAAGACCTGAAGCAAGGGGAAGCAATGCCTTCCCTGGGTCTTAGTGCTCAACCTCTCCCCTCTTCCTATCCCTATTCTGACTCTGCATGCAGTTAAAGGGACCATGATATTTTAATGCTCTTTTATTTAATTTATTTATTTATTTATTTATTTTTTCTCACAACTTTGGTCTCCCCCCTTTTTTTTTCCATCAACCAAATTTTTTCCCCAGTGTTCAGTATTTTTGGTTAAACCATCTGGCAAACCTATATGAACTTTCAGTTTCCCATTTAAAATACCATGGTATGTTGAAGAAGTTACACTTGCACTAAAGCAGGACCTTAACTTACTCTTGGATTTATTTTCATTTTATCCATGTTTAGGGTTGCCAGGTGTCCGGTTTTGAACCAGAAAGTCCAGAATTTGAGCTTTCTGTTTGGGAAACAAATTGAGAAAATATAAATGTCCGATATTTTCCCAGTAGCTAAGATAATTTGAAAGCATTCACCCAATTAATGCTACAAATGAATAATTCAAAGGAAAAGCATTTAACTAGAAAACTTTATATAAAATGATATGTAATCTATGAAACAGATTATTCCCTTCCTGCTTCACAGTAATAATCAATGTTTCTACCATAATAATAGTCCTAACAAAGTAGCTGCATTTCTGCTGCTTTTGATTCTCTTGGAGCCAAATACCTCTTTGCTCACCCAGACTGCAGCTGTAGTAAGCCAGAAATTACACCAAAAATGTTGGGTCAAGTCCAGGAAAAAAGAAAAACAAGGCATTTAGTGGCTGTTCTATTTTTAACCTTGGGCTTTTGCTCCCTACGACAGCTGGCACTGAGAATGCCAGGGAGAACTGAACTCACCCACTTGAGGTGCCTCACATCTTTCAACAGTAAGCTTTCTGGTTGACTCAAAAACACCATTCACTATTTCCAAGACCCCTCATCCAGTCTTTCTTGGCCAGAAAGCTGGTAGCCACAAAGCAAGGCCTAATCAGCAAAGAACAGAACCCCAAAGCACATAGGAAGGTTTTCAAAAAAGGAAGAAGCTTCCCCTGAAAATGTGCAATTCCAAATGAAATGAGTACCATGTCCCCTCAATAAATTCCTTTATGAAGATATCTGTAGGCATTAAATGTTAAGTGTACAAGTATTAAGATCCACACTGTGGTTCCTTCTTGTTGATACTCATTTCTAATTTGCAGGTAGATCCTTCATGCAACCAATGTGTATTTTACAAGGCTATCAATGTGAAAATATTAAATAAATTATACTATGGTATAATTTTAGGCTACAGGAAGTTGTTCATCATGCTTTTGAGAAATTAAAATCTGCTTGGGCCAGCTTTCATAGCCCTAATTTCTATCATCTCAGTTATGCTTTTACAGATTACTCTGGATTTTCAGTGGAATAACTGAGGGCAGAATTGGGCCCAACATTTCTATTATTTAGACGCATACATGAGGTTCCCATTGACTTCAGTCAAGTTGATTTACTGAGATATGGAGTGATTGAATATTTAGCCTGTTCAAATGCAGGGTAAGGGTTACAGCTTCACCACCAGATGGCAGAAGTTTATATTATTCATCCTTTTCATGGTTGCCTGCTATTCTGGTAACAACAATTGCCCCAGCAAACTGAACATGGGTACCTGCCTAAGCTGCCTGTAAAACTGTGTTTTGAGTTGGTGCCCATACAGGGAAAACACAATAGCACGCAGCCAGAAGAAGTTGCCCTTCAAGGAAATCTAAGACTAGATTAAGAACACAGTTTGGATCTGACTTTTTATTTTTCATTATAAAGTGTGTACCATTCTATAGCATTTGAGTCCTACCTGCTTATGAAGTTTCACTTAACAGGAGACAGTTTACCTGCCTGGCAAAAATCCCTTCTTTCTCTTTGTCCTAGGAATGATAATAGGACTATCTTTTCAGCCCTGCCAAATCCCTCCCCTTGCAATTACAAGCCAAAGAGAAAAAATGGTGTGATGAAGGAGGAACCATGGGGCTGTTGTCATCCCCAGCAGGATACAGCTGTATAAGACTTGCCCTGTTCCTCTTCATTCTGTGTGAATTGTTTGTTTAAAGTTATAAACAAATGCCAGCCAGGAGAGGGGCTTAAGAAGGTTCAAGGCAGAAGCTCTAATGCAAAGCAGTAAGAAAAAAAATAGGAATAATACCATTTTCCTTCTTCTACTGAAATTATTTGTTCAGCATTAGAGGAAGAAAAATCTTTCTATGACTTCTTACCAGTTGTAGGACATTGTCCCGTAAGACAGAGAAAAACAAAAATGTCAGAATTTAGCCCTGCCCAAAATGTTCAATGAGAAAAATCCAAAGAACGGCTTGACAGGATGGACTGGAGCAGTAAGATTGGAATCTATTAGAGAATTCTAAATGTTGCTCTGCCTCAGGTTAATTAGGAGACCATGGGCAGATCACATCCCTTCTGTACCTGAATTTCCCCACCTGTAAAATGGGAATTGTAATTTTAGCTTCCTATTTCACAAGCAAATTGGGCAGATTAATTATTGGGCACAAATCTGGATTCACCTATTCTATGTTTCCACTAATATAATTCCATTGTTCTGATTTACACTAGTAATGTACATTGTGAAGAGAATTCAGCTCAACAGTTTTGAAAAACTATATACATATCAAGAATTATCTTTGGCAATTAAATACAAAGGTAATAAGTGTTTTAGAAATAGCCATACTAGCCAGCAAGAGCCAAAGTCAATTTTATATACTATGAAGTTCTTAAGCAAGTGCATTGATAGTCTCAGATAGAAAGTGACACAATGTATGAATGAAAATATTACTATTATTATAAAAATATGTGTTTACTGTGATTTATGTTTCTAGTTTCTTGAACTTTGCAAACTCTGCCTGTTTCAATAGTTAGTCACTATGGCTACGTCTAGACTGCAAGCCTCTTTAGAAAAAGAGCGTCTAAACTACAATCAGTACTTTTGAAAAAGCAAGCCGCAGGCAGTCTGCATGTTCTCTTTCGAAAAAGCACAGTTTGCATTACATAGCGCCTTTTTTCGAAAGAGCACTTTCAAAAAAGGTGTTATTCCTTGTAAAATGAGGTTTTCCGCAGTCAAAAAAACTGCTGCGTTCCTTCGATTTACTTTCGAAAGAACGCAGTAGTAGTCTAGACGCAGGGGAAGTTTTTTCGAAAAAAGGCCACTTTTTTCAAAAAAACCCTTTAGTCTAGACACACCCATTATGTGAACTACTACTTTTACGCACTTTGCAATTCCTGAGGGGTTTTTAATAGGGAATTATATAAGCAATAACAATCAAGATGTAAAACATTTCCTGGGGATTAAAGACTGGTTGGGAGAAACTGAAAGCCCAAGGCACAGCCAAGGATCATTAATTCTATTTGTCATTAATTCAAAGAAATTGCCTTGTATCGGGTCCTTATTGCTATTATAAACCTCAGTGGAAAAATACTGCCCAATGGATTTTTTATTTAGCGCATTTCAGAATTAATTATATTCAGGAGAATTACATTAGCCAGTCAAATTGCCAGAATAATGTTCAACATTTCGTTCAATTTATTTAGTATATTTACTGGAACTACAAGCAAAAAGGATTTACTAAATTATTGTCCATGTGTTATTGTTGTGGATTTACTAAGTAATGAGGTTGTTTATGTGTAATGCTTTGATTCTTATTCTAAATGTTGTATTTCTAAAGTTTCTCTCACACACAAAACACCTTGTTTGACTGGAATACTGCTTTAAATATAGTATATTTTTGGAACCAATGTTTCAAAATATTAGCGAGAAGAAGTGGTTGAGGACATGTCTTTTATTGGATCAACTTTTATTGTTGAAAGAGATAAGGTTTTGAACTTACACCGAGCTCTTATTCAGGTGAAAATATGACTGTTCACAAAGACTGTATATTTGGAAGAGGTTATATTTAACTAGTGAACAGAGTTCTTACAATAGCAGAGAGCAGTGAACCCCAGAAGAGTCACAGGAACGCCTTTAGGGGAAAGTTATATTGGTGATTAGGCCTAGCTCTTCAAAGATATTCAGGCTAGAGATGTAAAAAAAGAGTTTAAATAGACAACTGGTTAAACGACTAAAACAACAAGGTTGGGGGGAGGCAGTATCCTGCTGGCTTGCTTGGGATGAATCTGACCAGCAAAGTTGGAGCCAGTCAGGGCCAGAGACCCACCTGCATGCCCCAAGCAGCTAAAACACCACTGGGCTGCCCCCAGGATGCTGCTGGGGCCAGGATGTTGCCAGGATGCTCCTGTGTGGCTGGGGCTGGACCGCCAGTGGGACCAAGCTGGGGCTGAGGCTGGAGTCCCTCTGGGCCGGGGCTGGGACCCTGACAGACTGCTTCCTGCACCAGTGCCAGGCCGCTTCCAAGCCACTAGGGCTAGCATGCTGCTAGGGCTGGGACACTGCTGGGTCACTCCATCTGGGATACCATAGCCAGGGCCAGAGTCCCACTGGGCCATGGCCAAGATGCCTCCAGGGCCGAGCCACTGCTGGGGCCTCCCCATGCCAAGTTGGAGTGGCTAGAGCCCTGCCTGCCACCCCCATGTGGGCAGGGTCCTGCCAGCCAATACAGGGCTGTTCCAACTTGCTGCAGTTGGCCGCGAAACCAGTTATCTGAAAAGCATTCCGGTAAGCCTAATACTTACTGGGTAACTGGTTAACCTTTAACATCCCCAATTCAGACACTTTAGCTCCCATTATCTTCAGTAGGGCTGTGTCTAGACTGGCAAGTTTTTCCGCAAAAGCAGGCGCTATGAAAACTTGCCAGCTGTCTACACTGGCCGCTTGAATTTGCAAAGAGCACTGACTTTGTAATGTACAAAATCAGTGCTTCTTGCGCAAATACAATGACGCTCCCATTCGGCAAAAGCCCTCTTGCGCAAATGTATTTGCGCAAGAGGGCCAGTGTAGACAGCTAAAAGTGTGTTTTATGCAAAAGCCCCAATGGCGAAACGGCGATCGGGGCTTTCTTGCGCAAAACTGCGTTTAGATTAGCACGACGCTTTTCCGCAAAAAGTGCTTTTGCGCAAAGCGTCCGTGCTAATCGAGACGCTCTTTTCCGCAAATGCTTTTAACGGAAAAACTTTTCCGTTAAAAGCATTTGCTGAAAATCATGCCAGTCTAGACGTAGGCTAGGAGTTGACATCTAAATACCTTTAAGAATTCAGATTAGTGATAGAGATGTAGCCATCCTGTTTTTTGTTTAAGAATTCAGGCCTTAGTGATTTTGGCTAACACATTTAAATCCATCACCAAGTATTCCAGTGGCTTTTAAATTAATACAATATACTAATTGTTTTGAATTGTTTTAAATACATAGTTTACTACATTTTCTACTCAGTCAGGGCCTGACCGAAAGCCCAGTTGAATCTCTGAACAGACCCCACTGACTGCAAAGGACTTTCATTCAGGTCCTTGTTCATGAACTATCCCAGTTCTTTTCATTGTTAATGAGAAGGAAGAAAAACATTAACAAAACCTAACTTCCATAATGTAATGGTCCTCAAATAAATCTGCTACTAGAGGGCAAGTATTTAGTCTATGCTAAGTTTTTGTATGTGGAACTCTAAACAAAACATTTGCATTGTTGGTTCCATATGGAACTATGGTAAAGACCACTGTGTGTTAACCTTAGCTGATTTTCACAAAATAATAACACTAAGAGCAGGTAAGTGCTGGGCTGAATTGTGGTCACAATATATGAATGCAGATATTATTTTAAAAGTTGTTCATTATGATTTGCATTTCTATTTTTTATTTGTGTTCCAGTTATTATTCTTAGTTGCAACCAGAACATACTTTTACAGGCATGGCAAGCCCATCTTAAAGTTCTAGTTGTGACAGGTTTCTTTACACATCAGATTCTATTTTTAATCCATATTGCAGTTTTACAAAAACCATAGCCATGGCAGTATGACCTCCGCTTCAGTTCTTTAATTAAACCATTTAAACTACAACTGCTCTCAGCATGCTACATGTCATATCCTGAAAGAGTGCTAACAAATTGTGTTTTAATGAAAGTTTCCCATTAGCAAGGTGAAATTCAGAGCTTTTCCTATTTACTCAAAATATCTCAATAAACATGACAGAAACTTGGTATGTGGACAATTTCTGCAAATAAACAGACCCTTTAAATCTTTTTAGTAGCAAGACTGTGATAATTAGATTATTTTAGAGAACAGATTTGACTCAAATTCCTGGGTGGATTGGAAAACATATTGAGGATAAGCACTTAAATCCTTACCAAGCACTTGAGCAGGAAAGTGGAACAGCATTAATTTAAAAAACACTGCCTCTTCAATTATTAGCTTTCCCAACAGTACTTAATTTTTAAAAAACAGTACTCATTGACTAGTGTTTCAGAATGGCTAAAAACACAATGTTTTCAGGAAATATTTCACTGAGATATGTTAATAATCTTAGGACTTGATTTCAATTATTTTGTTGACTTTTTTGCAAGGCTGTATGCATCAACTCCTTTAGGGCCCATTCTAAATTGTAATCCATTAAAAGGTGGATTGATTATACAGGTACACTTTGCACATTGTATTTGTGTTTGATTCACTTTTTTAAAAGGGTTAGGTTTAGATTTTTTTTTATTTCAGGAAGCACTTACAAATAATTGCTCTGTTAATATCAATAACCATTTAGCACTAGCAATTTTGGTTTGTACTATTGTTTTCTTGGTCAAAATTTTCAAAAATAGAAGCTTCAAGTTAAATTCCTAAACCCTGAATAACTGGCCTGATTTTCAAAAGTGTCCCAGCAAGCAGTCTCCAAAATATGGAATGGAGCCTGAAAATTAAAAAGCCTTCACATCTCAGGGTAGAATTTTCAGACACCTAAATCACTCAGGAACACAAAACCCAAAATCATTCCATCAAAGTTCAGTATTTGATATCTATTCTAGTGGTTGATCTGTTTACACCCTTTATATTTAACTCAAGTTACACTAAGTTCTTCCTCTAGTTCGTTCATTCTGATGCCCTACTTAGCCATCAAATATTTGGCTTCTTTCTTGGTCATCCTCAGGAAGAATCTCTTGCCTGACTCATAAAATGGCTGCAAAGATTATTATCCTAGCCCTTTGCTTTGGCTGTGTCACTTCTCATGTTGCATCCCTCCACTGGCTCCCCTGTCTCTATCATATCTAACGTACACTACTTGTTTACACTTTCAAGGCCCTTTATAGTCATTCCCTACCCTACCTGTTGCTAGGAAGAGGTCAGCTACCACCTCTAATTAACCCATGATGCATCTTCCATTCTATACTTACTGATTTAAAAAAAACAAACTCTTTGCATTTTGTTCCATGTTGTCCCTCATGCTTTGTAGGTGCTTCCCACAAACATCTGCAAAGCTATCTCAGAGTCATCCTGTAGAACCTCACCCCCCTGAACCCTTCTTTGGTGTGACACCCACAGACTAGGCTGCGAGTGTGTGAAGACCACCACCTATTATGTTGACCAATCTTATCTTGTTACTTCCTTGTACTCACCAGTCTGACCATATCCCTTGGTTGTCTCTTGTCTTATCCTTAGATTGTAAGCTTTTGGGGGGCAGGGACTGATTTTTTATTGTTCTGTTCATACAGTGCTTACATAAAGTGACCCTGGGTCCATTCTAGGGCTGCTAGGCACTATAGTTATACAAATAATAAAACAATAAGAAAGGTTTAGAGCTGTCAGCTTAATACCGAGGTGTTTGAATCTGTGGGTTTGTCTGTTGCCATGGCCCCCTTTATGCCATCTAGTGATATCTCTCCTCTATCCCAGGAGTCAGTCTTTGTGCCTTGGCCAATCCAATCCCAGATATTAAAAAGCACCTCCCTAGGTTTCTATACAAATCTCATCCTGCCCCCAACACCACAAGATGGTAGCTCCTGGTCTCCTCTAGATCTCTTTACTCTTACCTCACTGACCTCCTTCTAGCTGCTAGAACTTCCTCCTGAGTCCTTAATTTCCCACACTGACAAAATTTCAAGCAATGAGCAAGTACGCTACAGGTATATAGTATCCTTTATATAGTATCATGTATATAGTATCATGTATATAGTATCCTTTACAACATGGTCATTGTATTAAACCTTGAATAACTAACTCTTGCATCATCCTTGCAAGATCGTTGCACTGCTAGCAGCATGGGTTTCAGTGTCTCAATTCCTTCTCCACCAAGTTCTGGTGGGAACTGTCTTTATACTCAGATCCCTGCCTGGATACAAATTTGTATCCACATCCTTGCCCTATCTGTAAAAAAATTAGCCATAGATATCCGCAACTACATCCACAGATGCAGCTACCCATAGGTATAAAGAGGATTTCCATGGATTTACAGGGGTCTGTTTATCCCCAAAATATATGCATAATCTTGGGTCTAATCTAGCTCAAGGAAGAGATCTTAGAGGTTTGAACCCTTGGAGTTCTCTGAAAACATCTACTCGGTGTGCAGTGGCAGTCAAAAAAGTGAACAGAATGTTAGGAACCATTAGGAAAGGACTAGATAATAAGGCAGAAAATACCAAAATATATTTTTATAAATCCATGGTATGTCCATAGTTTGAATAATTTGTGCAGATCTTGCCATCCCATCTAAAAAAAATGATATATTAGAATTGGAAGAAAGTACAGAGCACAGCAACAAAAATTGATAGTGTTTATGGAACAGTTTCCATATACGGAGACATTTATAGGACAACTATGGAATAACCTGTCTAAAGAGTAAGTTTCTTTTTAGCTACCATTAGTTCGTGGTTGGCTTCGTGTCTACTTATGTGATCTGCTCCTGGTCTCCATGATACTGTGTGCAAGTGAGTTAATTCCATTTCATTCATGTCAGTGCATGTTCCCCAGTGTCTTTCCTCCCCATTGCTTGAGAGTTTCTGATATGCCTCAAGAATACCCATCCTCAGCACCTCATCTCTCATGGCAGCGTGTTCTCAGTACTTGTCACAAGCATGTCTTCCTAACCATGCCAAGGAGCAAGTTCTCTGTCCGCCTCTGTGGTGTTGCTCCTGTCCTCCCAGCAAAACAGTTTCTCTTTCAGGCATCAAAGGTCTTGGCAATTCAAAGACAAGGGCATTATATGGGTTTTTCCTTTGGAAGAAGACAAGAAATCTTCCCATATAACATCAATTTGATATAGAAGACCACAGTTTTTCTAGACAACCTTTAGTTCTCAGGCAACTTTTGCAGCCCCTGAGGAACGAGCTCGGGCTAGTAATGGTAAGATACATGTACTAAAGTTTTTTAAAATGTAAAATTTTCATAGCGTCTTAAGCAGGATATGATAGGGCCGGGATGGAAGGGAAGGAAGTTCAATCAAGAGGTTGTTACCTGTCTTCAATTTCTTCTGTAAATACTTGCCAACATCTGAAATGGGACTTTCAAGTTACCAGAATAGAAAACAAAGATGGCTTTCCAGTACTGTGGAGAAGATCTGGCAGTCTATGCTAGAAATATATTTCTCCTAATGGTCAACTCACTGCATATTTCTGAATGGAAGGTTTTCAATGGTTATGATGATGGACTAAGCACATTTGCCCTGTTGTTGAACCAGCTGGAGTTGCTGTTACACTAAACAATTTCCTGAACTATTCTTACAGAATTGGGAGGCAATTTGATGGGAAATTGACCATATTCTTGGCTTGCATACAGAGTTTCCATGCAAAGAGAGATGCATACCACAAACAATGCCCCTCCACACATCATCAGTAAATCTGTCCCTGTGCCTGCTAACAGCAGTGAAATGAACAGGGAAAGAGACATACCACAACTTTATTTGATTCCTTGATGTTTCAGATCTGCACTGTAAGCCCCTCTCCTCGACATAGCAAAGGAACATCACACTATATTTCTCCAACTATTATAATCCTTCTCCCATGCTGGTTTCCCCTACCTTGTGCAGCATGGCTGGGTGCAGGGAGAGGCCAAGACACCAGGTAAAGGGGAGGTAACAATTTTTGTAATAATCAATCATAGAACACTAGAACTGGAAGGCACCTCAAGAGGACCAAGGATTGTCTAGATCTTCCCTGAGAAATGTCTATCCAACCTGCTCTTAAATATTTCCAGAGATGGAGATTCCACAACCTCTCTAGGTAATTTATTCCAGTGCTTAACCACTCTGGCCATTAGGAAGTTTTTCTTAATGTCCAACCTAAACCTCCTTCGCTGCAATTTTCCAAGGAAGTAAGGACTGCTGTGACAGAAGGCACGTCTAGACTTGCTTTCACTTTTGAAAGAAGATATGCAAATTCGGTGCAAATTTGCATATCTTCTTCCAATCGCTTTTTCGGAAGAGGTTCTTTCAAAAAAGAAAGAAGTCTAGACATGGTTCTTTTGAGGAAAAAAACCTTTTCAAAAGAACTGTTCTTCCTAAAAAAATGAAGTTTACACTGTTCTTTTGAAAAAGGTTTTTCTAAAAAAAGAACCATGTCTAGACTACTTTCTTTTTTGAAGAACCTCTTTTGAAAAAGTGATAGGAAGAAGATATTCAAATTAGCACAGAATTTGCATATCTTCTTTCGAAAGTGAAAGCAAGTCTACACGTGCCCTAACTGTTCCCCAGACAACAAAAGTGTTCCCTTTCCCTTCCCTGATCTCACTCTTCCCCCCCACCCTCCTTCAGTGTGCCTTACATTTATAAGGGTAAGGATCTAGATGGGGAAGGGAAAAGTTTTAGCTTTCCCCTAGCTGCAATCTTCTAAGGCCCGGTCTACACTACATCAGAAGGTCAAAGGAAGATACGCAACTCCAGTTACGTCAATTACGTAGTTGGAGTCGACGACGTAACTTACATCATGTTTCAACACTGTCTGTTATGCTTAAAAGAAGCATACAGGATCTTTTTCAGGAGGATAAGGCAACACGCCGCATTTATTGATAATATAACAAAGTAGCATATGCATTCACACACACATGTCCTGCTGATGGAATAGTTACCAGTCTGTTGCTCGACCCAACCTATTGGCCAGATAGATCGACTATGAGGGGGGGAGCTGGGTTCTTGTCAGTGAGGACTGATGCTCCATGGTTTTACCAGGACAGAACCTGAAGAACCATACAACACACCCCATCCTTCATAGGATTTTCCTTCCACGCAAGTCTATGCATTTTGCCTTGTCAGGCCTTAATCAGTCATTCATCATCACAATCAGTTTTTCTGTGACATATGTTTATCTGGAGGTTGTTCTCGCAGTCATCTGACACCAGTATGCTGACAACGCCTCCTGGGTGTTGTCTTGTGGCGAAAATTGGTTCCCTATCAAGGGGTGCTTGCCACTAACTTCAGGATTCGTCAATCTGTCCCAGTAGTCTGCGTCTTCAGTGAGCTTCTGAATCTCCGGCCCCTCCTCTGACCATTTGAGCATGTAGTGGCCTTCACACTTCTCTCTCCTAAAATATTCTCTCTCTCATTCACACAAACAATACATTTACACAACTGCAGCGTGGGACAAAAGGGTACTTCTAGTCACTTTAACAACGTTACAAAGTCTTTCAACATTAAACTTCTTTTTATCTATTATAAGGCCTTGCCTAATATTAACATCACTATGTATTACAATATTCCAACCCTTTGCTTTAACATCAGAACATGCTAACATCAAACAGAGCTGGAGCTAAGTTATCAAAGCTGCCTGGCCTGTCTGAGGCCTACATCTTGTGTTTAAGTTTAATTCAAACCTTTTGCTATAACATACTTTAATTATAACTAACTGACTTATTACCTACAAAATTACAAGGCTACACATCCACATAGCAGGAGGCTTCCCTTACTCCTCATGAGGAGCAGGAGTACTAACACCAATGGGGGTGCCCTTTGAATTTAATGTAGCAGGTCTATACTACACCTGCTAAATCAAATTGAGGAAGATCCACTGCAGCAGCATCAATCTTCCATGTAGCATAGTTGTGCCCTAAAGAACAGAAGATAGTTATTACTAACTTTACATAACCAACTGTAAGTTTTGTATAACTGTCCCATCCCCAATCAGGACTTCTGTAAACCAGACCCTTCCTTCCTTTTGTTTCTCAGCCCCAGAACCATCAATTCATGTATGCTAGCTGGATATGCACAGACACAGAGATACAATTATTGTCATTTAATAATTTCTGCCTGTGGTTGGATTTGACCTCAGAGTGCCTATGGATAGAACTCTGACTATAACATAGTCTCAAAACCACACATATCTTTATGATACAGAGATAGTTAGGCTCTGTCTCTACACATTCCAAGATTAGTCCATTAGGCATGTGAAACTTTGCACATCTAATTACAGATGTTTTCAAAAATTTAATTTGATTTCCCCCAAATACCTGGTGCGAGCCAAGCACTCTGCAGAGACATGCCTCAAGTATTTGAGATCATGGTACAATGCTCTGAGCCCTGGTTTAGTCTGTATCTGTGAGCAAAAAACTGTTGCCAGAACATATCATCTTTAAGAAAAGTTGCCTTTTTTCCCCCCCTCCAGGAGCTGTATCCCAGGAATCCCATTGTCCAATGACACCAAATTTGGATCACTGGAAATACCTCATATCTCCATTAGCCACATCAAATTCCAAAGCAACCAGATGAACTGTACTGAGTGTGGATCATTTAGAACAACTGAGGTTTACACAAAAAGCTATTCTTAATCTCAGCTATAGCACAATTGTCACTCTGCTGTAATGTCCTATGACTGCTTGGTGGGTGGTTCCTCCCCATGGGATGAGGGAACCTGACCATGCCCAGTTATCTATACTGGGTTATCTCAACACAAGCCCTGCTTCCCTACTATATGCTAGGGGGCCTTAAGTCTCTCCAGCTAGGGGATCAAAATGAAGGTCACAATCCCCTCCACACACACATATATTAAAGGATAGTCTGGGAAAGGGAGTATCTGTCTTACCCTGGAAGTCCATATACTCTCCCCAGGGTTGGCTGCCTAGAATCATAGAATACTAGGACTAGAAGGGACCTCGAGAGGTCCCCTACCCTCATGGCAGGACTCAATACTGTCTAGACCATCCCTGATAGACATTTATCTAACCTCTTCTTAAATATCTCCAGAGATGGAGATTCCACAACCTCCCTAGGCAATTTATTCCAGTGTTTAACCACCCTGACAGTTAGGAACTTTTTCCTAACCTAAACTTCCCTTGCTGCAGTTTAAGCCCATTGCTTCTTGTCCTATCCTCAGAAGCCAGGAAGAACAAGTTTTTTCCCTCCTCCTTGTGACACCCTTTTAGATACTTGAAAACTGCTATCATGTACCCTCTCAGTCTTCTCTTCTCCAAACTAAACAAGGCCAATTCTTTCAGTCTTCCTTCATAGGTCATGTTCTCTTGACCTTTAATCATTCTTGTTGCTCTTCTCTGAACCTTCTCCAATTTCTCCACATCTTTTTTGAAATGTGGCGCCCAGAACTGGACACAATACTCCAACTGAGGCCTAATCAACACAGAGTAGAGGGGAAGAATGACATCTCGTGTCTTGCTCACAAAGCACCTGTTAATGCATCCTAGAATCATGTTGGCTTTTTTTGCAACAGCATCACACTGTTGACTCATATTTAGCTTGTGGTCCACTATAACCCCTAGATCCCTTTCTGCCATACTCCTTCCTAGACAGTCGCTTCCCATTCTGTATGTGTGAAACTGATTGTTCCTTCCTAAGTGGAGTACTTTGCATTTGTCCTTATTAAACTTCATCCTGTTTACCTCAGACCATTTCTCCAATTTGTCCAGATCATTTTGAATTATGACTCTATCCTCCAAAGCAGTTGCAACCCCTCCAAGCTTGGTATCAGCTGCAAACTTAATAAACGTACTCTCTATGCTGATATCTAAATCGTTGATGAAGATATTGAACAGAACTGGTCCCAAAACAGACCCCTGTGGAACCCCACTTGTTACTCCTTTCCAGCAGGATTGTGAACCATTAATAACTACTCTTTGGGAACAGTTATCCAGCCAGTTATGCACCCACCTTATTGTAGCCCCATCTAAGTTGTATTTGCCTAGTTTATTGATAAGAATATCATGCAAGACCGTATCAAATGCCTTACTAAAGTCTAGGTATACCACATCCACTGCTTCTCCCTTATCCACAAGACTTGTTATCCTATCAAAGAAAGCTATCAGATTGGTTTGACATGATTTGTTCTTTACAAATCCATGCTGGCTATTCCCTATCACCTTGTTATCTTCCAAGTGTTTGCAGACGATTTCCTTAATTACTTGTTCCATTATCTTTCCTGGCACAGAAGTTAAACTGACTGGTCTGTAGTTTCCTGGGTTGTTTTTATTTCCCTTTTTGTAGATAGGCACTATATTTGCCCTTTTCCAATCTTCTGGAATCTCTCCTGTTTTCCATGATTTTTCAAAGATGATAGCTAAAGGCTCAGATACCTCCTTTATCAGCTCCTTGAGTATTCTAGGATGCATTTCATCAGGCCCTGGTGACTTGCAGACATCTAACTTTTCTAAGTGATTTTTAACTTTTTCTTTTTGTATTTTATCTTCTAAACCTACCCCCTTCCCACTAGCATTCACTATGTCAGGCATTCTGTTTCCCTCTTGTCACTGAGCAATGGGTCTACCCTGGCCTTGGTCTTCCTCTTGCTTCTAATATATTTATAGAATGTCTTCGTTTCCTTTTATGCCTGTAGCTAGTTTGAGCTTGTTTTGTGCCTTTGCCTTTCTAATCTTGCCCCTGCATTCTTGTATTGTGTGCTTATATTCATTCTTTGTAATTTGTCCTAGTTTCCATTTTTTATATGACTCCTTTTTTATTTTTAGATCATACAAGATCTCCTGGTTGATCCAAGGTGGTCTTTTGCCATATTTTCTATCTATCCTATGCAGTGGAATAGCTTGCTTTTGGGCCCTTAACAATGTCCCTTTGAAAAACTGCCAACTCTCTTCAGTTGTTTTTCCCCCTCAGTCTTGCTTCCCATGGGACCTTACCTACCAGCTCTCTGAGCTTACCAAAATCTGCCTTAATGAAATCCATTGTCTCTAATTTGCCATTCTCCCTTTTACTATATCTTAGAATCATGAACTCTAGGATTTCATGATCACTTTCACCCAAGCTGCCTTCCACTTTCAAATTCTCAACCAGTTCCTCTCTATTTCTTAAAATCAAGTCTAGAACAGCTTCTCCCCAGTAGCTTTTTCAACCTTCTGAAATAAAAAGTTGTCTTCAATGCAGTCCAAGAACTTATTGGATAGTCTGTGCCCTGCTGTGTTAGTTTCCCAACATATATCTGGATAGTTGAAGTCCTCCATCACCACCAAATCCTGTGCTTTGGATGACTTTGTTCATTGTTTAAAAAAAGCTTTCTCCACCTCTTCCACCTGGGTAGGTGGCCTGTATTAGACCCCTATCATGACATCACCCTTGTTTTTTTACCCCTTTTAGCCTAACCCAGAGACTCTCAACACGCCCGTCTCCTATGTCCATCTCCACCTCGGTCCAAGTGTGTACATTTTTAATAGATAAGGCAACACCTACTCCCTTTTTCCCCCCACCTGTCCTTCCTGAGTAAGCTGTACCCTTCTATACCAATATTCCAATCGTGTGTATTATCCCACCAAGTCTCTGTGATGCCAACGATGTCGTAGTTGTATTTATTTATTAGCACTTCCAGTTCTTCCTGCTTATTACCCATACTTCTTGCATTGGTATATAGGCATCTAAGATACTGATTTGATCTTGCCTCCCAGTTCTGCCTTGTCCCTCCTTTCTCTCTGCTATTATAGCCCACACTCCTTCCCATTTCCAACCCATCTCCCAGGTCTCCCTGTTCTTCACTTACCTGTGGGCTTTGGTCACCAGTCCCCATCAAACCTAGTTTAAAGCCTTTCTCACTAAGTTAGCCAGTCTGTATCCAAATATGGTCTTCCCCTACCTTGAAAGGTGAACGCCATCCCTGCTTAGCAGTTCTTCCTGGAATAGCATCCTGTGGTCGAGGAAGCCAAAGCCCTCCTGGTGACAGTTTCAAAAGTTCCCATTACAGTTTCAAAAGTCACTCCAGTCTGCTGCTTTGGGACAATCCTGTTCCTCCTTACTCACTCACTGCAGTTTCCTCCCTTTTAAAAGCCTCCTTCCTATCATGTATGATTGGCTGCACCAGAAGGGAGGAGTTCTCTGACCTTTTCTTCATTTGCATGGGGCCTACTTACCCCACTATTACGTTATGGGCCTTGTGCTGTTGCAGGCGATGTCTAGTCAGATGAAATGTAAAACCAAGGTCTTGATTACCTGTGACTTAAAAATCCTATGCCATTTTTTTCCAATTAATAGTAGGATTATTCCCAAGATCTTGGCCTAAATTCAATTCAAGCAATTACATTTTACTTAAATGCTTCTCTTTGTGTTCAATTGGTTATGTATTAATCACTCTCCTGAAGTGTTGCATAGTGCTTCTCTACACTATTTAAATATTTTTTGTTTCTCTTCTGAGGTGGCTGCATTTTGACAATGCATGACATACCTTGCATATAGACTCGCAGGGTTGGAAGAGACTGAGTCCAACCCGTACTCAATGCAGGACCAACCCTAACTAAATCGTCCCAGCCAGGGCTTCGTCAAGCCGGGATTTAAAAACCTCTAGGGATAGAGATTCCACCACCTCCCTAGGTAACCCATTCCAGTTCTTCTCCACCAACCTAGTGAAATAGTTTTTCCTAACATCCAACCTAGACCTCCCCCACTGTAACTTGAGACCATTGCTCCTCATTCTGCCATCTGTCACTACTGAGAACAGCCTCTTTCTATCTCTTTGGAACCTCCCTTCAGGTAGTTGGAGGTTGCTATCAAATCCCCCCTCACTCTTCTCTTCTGTAAACTAAACAAGCCCAAATCCCTCAGCTACTCCTCGTAAATCATGTGCTCCAGCCCCCTAATCATTTTTGTTGCCATCTGCACACAGTAGTTTGTAACTGGTATCTAAAGTTTAGCATGTACTTCAGGTCCTTTGGCGGAAAGATACTAAACAAGATTGTTATTTTTATTCCTAAGTGCTTCATCTCTGAAATAATGTCAAAAGCTTTGGCAAATTCCACTTCTGAAACATTAATCAGACATATATAGATGTTTAAAAGTGTCCCTTTCAGAAACGGCCATCAAACATTTCTCACTGTAAGTATAGGTTGAACCTCTGTGGTCCAGGACTCTCTGGTATGGCAACATCAGGACCATGGATGTTGATGGACCAGAATACCCCAGCAGTAGACGTTGACAGCGGTTGAGAGCGGAGCTAGCCGTGGAGTCAGCAGGGCAGAAGAGTCCATGGAGTACAACAACCCATAGCTGGTAGGGCAGGGAACCTGGTGTGTCTGTGGGAGCCCCCCAGGATCGGCGGGGTGATACTCACGGGCCTATGGACCCAACAGGGCTGCCAGGGCCACTGGAGCTCACGAGGCAGCAAAACTGGTGGGGCTGCAGGAGCTCATGGAGCTGCCACAGCTGGAGGGGTGTGGGGGGACAGAGGTGCCAGGTGGCTGGAGAGAGAAGCCCAGTGGAGAAGCTGGTGCCCTACCCCAGATGTCCCCAGTCCAGCAAACTCCCTTGTCTAGGACCAGTCAGTTCCCAAGGGTGCCATACCAAGGAGGTCCAACCTGTACTTGAAAATATTTTCAAAACTAGATTACTACTGTCAGGATCTTAAATCCATATTTATACTGCTATATTAAAATGGCCTAGTTTTCCAATGTTCTATGTACCTGTATCTTCCACTAATGTATTTCAGTGATGAATGACGTGATCCCTTAATAAATAATTTATAATCTCTTGGCTCATCAAATTTGTATCTATGTGATTAAGTGCTCTTGTCCCACAGAGCACTGAAGCTATGTTACAATAGCACAGCAAATGTTCTCATCAGTCAGTGGGGGGTGTGAGGAAGGGAAAGAAAAGTCTATCAGTCTAGCATGGTGGAAGAGAGGGGGAATTCACCTCTTTCTCCTCCTCCTCTACTGGCCATGATTTGCTCATGGTTTCACGCTTACATACTGAGACAATTCCAATGGCTCCTTTTTACACCACTCACAGGGAGGAAAATCTCAGCTATTTCATCTGCTCATATCTCCAGTGATTTATTCCAGTCAGATGTGCACAATTCCTGTGAACCTCATGAAGACCTGTAAAGAGCCACAGGCATCTAAAGAGTCACGGATTAAGTATCAGAGGATTAATTGAACTGCATTGAGTTCCAAAGGAGATGGACCACAGAACTTATTCAGTGAAAACAGGCAAGTTATGATTTCTGTCAGAAACAATTTTTAATCCCAACAAAACTTTGTTTAATAACATGGCAAATATACCATTAAAAAGGGAATATTATTAACTTTCAATAATTTCTAGAAATCAAAATGGAATCTGTTTTGGCAAAAACACTGCAGTCTTCTACCAAGATAAACATTTTATGCAGTTATGTAAGCAATAAAAATAAAATGTTTTATACAATTTACCCAGAAGGATTTATAAAGTATTAAAAAATAATTATCCGGAGTTCTTGACATGTACAGCAGCCAAAAATAACATTTAGTACAGCTGAAGATGGTGAGGTCATTTCTTGTATTGCATTCCCAACACTGACCACCTGCAGAGATGCAAAAATAGTCAAAAGTATTCATTTCCCAAATATAGACAGACTGAAAGATTCTCAGTCTCTTACATGATTTTATTTTGCCAAAGGAATGGAATTCAATACACATTTAATGTGCATTACAAGTAGTTGTTCCTATGCAAGATTCCCCCATACATTTATGAAGCTGATACTGTGTTTCTCTGGAACAAAAGTGCCCTTATGCTAGTCTTCAGTATTATTTTCCAGCTAATCTAAACAATAACATTGGCATCGTCACTTTAAGTTGAAGTTTTGCTCTTACAAAGTGAGATGTGTCTTTGCCCCATCACAAACAATTATGCAAAAATAAAACAAACTTTTGACTTAGATAATATGTGATGGGGATGTAGCACACTTCTAGTTCTTCTGAATATCATCAGATAATGTAATGCTGATCTAGAAATTAAACAAAGACCAAAAGCAGATTTCACAATAAATATAATAGTTATATGTTTAAATGAGTCATGACCCAAAAGTCATTATTTCAGAAATTGTCAAAAAACCTAATTTAGGTGGAAGGAGTCCTCTATATCAGAGTGTCTATTTAGCTACTGGAAACACTTATATGAAATTACTGATTGGTTCTAAACCCACAGGAAAGATACAACAAATATACAATTTTACACTTGTATCTTCCATTTGAGGTGCTCAGTGTACTTTATAAACATTAAACCTCAAAACACTCACTAAAGTAAGTAATGGTAATAAATAATAGTATACCAATTTTTAAAGATGTCTCAAGTGACTTGTCCAAGGTTCCACAGTATTAAGGGTCAGAACCAGAAATGCAACTTGTGAGTGAAGATTTGCAGATCCTTCCTTTAATCTTTCTAGACATAAAAATCAACATAAGTTCACAAGTGATGAATCTGGCCTAGTGAGAACTGTCATGTATTGTTTGATGCTATTTTGCTTTGAGAGTAATCTGAAAGATAAGATGTTTTATGCAGCAAAAGAAAACCAAGTATTGTTGCATTCTATATGACTTTTCACATGTGGTTTGAATCTGCCTATGGTCAATGGATTGCTTGTCATAGTATTAATATTTTCAAATACTACAATACAATAAGAAATAAAAACTAAAATACTGAGATCATTTCCCCCTTTTCATAGTTAGTCCTATTCATTACTTCTTCAGCTCATGTGTATCAACATTTTCCTTTCTTTGATCTAAGCTATTCTATCATCTTCTGGGTAACCAAGAACCATACAAAATTCAATACAAATATTTGAGAGAAACTATAGAGTTGTTTTACTTTCTACTCATCAGATTTTTTGTTTTTGTTTTTTTTTCCTGGAGGACAAAGCCAAATTTTTAATCTCAAACTATTTTAATAAAAAAAAATGCAGATTCAGATTGACCAAAATATTTTGTGAATTTGTGCTGTATTCACCAAATTGCTTTTACTGAAAACAACTACATAAAATCTGAAAAAATAAAATATTTATTTTAAAAAATGTCAAAACAAAAATATTTCAAACTTTAAATCAAAACAATTTTTGTTTTAAAATGTATTTCAATTTTATTTAAATAAAGTGTTTTGTTTCAGGTGAAATGAACCATTTAATTTTTCAGCACAGAGAAGGAACTTAAAAATTAGTTATTTGCTCTAATAGAGCACAAAACACTATAGTCTCTAACTTTTTACCCTGAAGTTTCCCCAAAGTCCTACACATACTCAAACCCTTTCAGACTGGCTTACACTATCTGGAGGCTAGGGTTGCTGTCATCTAACAATGGCAAAGAATCACAGAATAATTTTTTTCTAATGCTGAACAAAGAACTTCTTTAATGTAATAAAGAAAATCAATAGTCACCCGTAAACTACTCCAGAGGTGGCCAACCCATGGCTCTCAAGCCGCATACGGCTCTTTGATTAAAGACATGCAGTTCCTGCTGGATCTGAGCCATGCACCAGGACTGCTTACAGCTGGCTGCTCTGAGCACGCGTCCCAGTGCCTGGAGGGAGAAGTGCGTGGTGGCAGCTCTGGGACCCAGGCACTAGGGTAGAGCGGGGAGGGGGAGGGACATTGGGTTAGAGCAGGGCGGCTGAGGGTGCCTGGCTCTGCGGGAGGGGAGGGGGATTGGATTAGAGTGGGGGGGAGGCTGAAGCACCTTAAACTCAAAGTCTTCATGGATGCAGAATAAGGCAGCCAACACAGATGTCATATTTAAATTCCAGGGCAAAAAAATAATCTGCATGTACCTGGTTTACACTGTGGGTTTTTTTGGGTCAGGACCCCTACAATTACAGCACCATGACATTTTATATTTAAATAGGTGAAATCATGAAATTTATGATTTTTTAAATCCTATGACTGTGAAATTGACCAAAATGGACAGTGAATTTGATAAGGCCTTAGCTATGTCCAAAGGACATGAAAAAAACAACAGCAGCATTCCTTTGTAAAAGGGTTGGACAAAGCTCAAATTGGCTAGCAAGATCCACTGGTGAAGCTTAAAATTTCCTGGCTGCCTAAATGCAAGTTTTGGCACTTGAACTTGTCTGCAATTTGGCAGCATTTGTACTTTTTAAAATATTACTGTATTAAACACGGAGGTCATCGAGTTCAAACCCCTGCTGAAAGCATGACCAAACCCAACTAAATCCTAGCCAGGGCTTTGTAAGTCAGGACTTAACCTCTAGGGATGGAGATTCCACCACCTCCCTAGGTAACCCATTCCAGTGCTTCACCACCCACCTAGTGAAATAGTTTTTCCTAATATCCAACCTAGACCTTCCCCACTGTAACTTGAGACCATTGCTCCTTGTTCTGTCATCTGTCATCACTGAGAACAGTCTCTTTCCATCTTTTTGGAACCCCTCTTCAGGTAGTTGAAGGCTGCTATCAAATCCCCCCTTATTCTTTTTTTCTGTAGACTAAACAAGCCCAAATCCCTTTGCCTCACCTCATAAGTTATGTGTTCCTGCCCCCTAATCATTTTTGTTGCCTTCTGCTGCACTCTCTCCAAAGTGTCCACATCCTTTCCGTAATGGGGGGCCCAGGACTGGACACAGTATTCCAGTGCCAAATAAAGGGGAATAATCACTTCTTTAGATCTGCTGGCAATGCTCCTACTAATGCACCCCAATATGCTATTAGTCTTCTTGGCTACAAGGACACACAGTTGACTCATATCCAGTTTCTCAGGTCCTTTTCTGCAGAACTGCTGCTTAGCCAGTCAGACCCCAGCCTGCAACAGTGCTTGAGATTCTTCTGTCTTGTATTTTATGCAATTCAAGGGTTTTTGAATAAATATGCTAACAAATATCAGTGGTTCACACATAGTATACTGATGTTGAAATTCAGGCATTTAGTTTACACATAAATTGTGGTGTTTGTGCGAGCAAAAAAGCCAGGACATAAAGCAATTTCTTTTGGTTGACACACACTGATTAGTGACTGAATGATGTATCTGACTTACAACCAGGAAAGTATAGTGCAGGAAATACCAGAACTAAAGGCCTGAATCTGTGACTGAATGGAGAATCATGAGTTGGTTTTATGGAGACACAAGAAAAATATCGAAGACACAAGAAGATCATAGAGGTAGGAATCAATTGAAGACTGAGAAAAAAGTAAAAAAGCCTCCCTACCAGGAATGTGTCAGGAACACAGATGATCCAATAATTTTAAATGGCAAAAGAGAGCAACAGAGATATGAAGTAATGTCAAGGTCTTTGGAGGTCCCGTTAAGAAATCTCCATCATGTATTCTTGTGTACCAAGAACTTAATATTAACAAAATCTAAAACTGAAGACTGAGGCATATGAAGTCATAAGCCGTGTCTCCTTTTCTACTTGATATTTTATAATTGCTTTCATTCATTTTTTTGGGGGGGGGGGAAATATAACAGCATAGGAATATTATTTATCTACTTTATCTGATGGCATGTGCCAGTAAAGTCATTACCATCCTGAATTAAGATTAAATGGTCCAATGGGCTTGGTGTCCTTTGCCCATTTTTTTTTAAAAAGTCTAATTCATTTATGCTCAGCAGAGGAAGAAATGCTGCAACTGATAGTGTGGTAAAAAAATTGTTCAACAGTTACCACTGGTGTGACAGGCTAGACACGGAAATCTTTGACTGAACCGTCAGAGGTAGTATGCCAGGTTTAGTTTTAATAATGTAACATCTGAAGCAAATATTATTCTCATAACAGGGTGGGCTCCACTTAAAATGCTACAACTGCACAGTAACACCATTGTAGTGCTTTGATGTGGGCACTATGTCTATGGGAGGAATTCTCCCATCAGTGTGGGTAATCCACCTTCCTGAGGCCATGTCTTCACTCTGAGGAATATCGATTGGAGTTTGATCTTCTGGAGTTCTATTTAGTGGGTCTAGTAAAGACCCGCTAAATTGAACTCCAAGGGCGCCCTCATCAGCAGCGGGTACTCCTGCTCCTGTGAGGAGTAAGGGACTCACTCCTGTTGGTCTCCTGCTGTGGGGACGGTGGGGAAACTTGAATCAAGGTACCTTAATTCCAGCTAGGTAATCAGAAGTGCAAGTAAGGTGATGCGCCCGAGTGTGCAGCTCCAACAAGAGCTGTTTGAATTGCTGCAAAAGATAACAGGGGAATATTTAAAGAATGAGCAAGGACCTATTTAAAGATCTGTCAGGAACTTAGAGGGGGGGAGCTATTTTAGAGAGCTGTTAATGGGCTATTTTAAGGGAAATTAAGGATTTACAGGGGGTCTCTCACATTGCTGCTGGTTTCCATGCTGCAGTGCCCCCACAGAGACAGCTCACATCTCCCTCCTGGGCAGGTAAGGTTACCTGGCCCCAGCTCCTTCCCTCCATGTTCTCCCCCGCCCCAGGAGATGCCAGATCAAGGGAGAATGAGAAGCTGACAAGTGCACCTGATCCAATTTTTCCCCATCAGACCTCCACTTTTCCCTTCCCCAACCTATGCCCACAACTGTTCTCCATTACCTTATATCTCATCCCCATTCCCTCACTGCAGCCCCAATCCTTCCCCACATAGTCTTCTGCTCCCTAACTTCCCTTCTCCTTCCAGCATTTCCATGTGTAATTTCTTTTAAAACATTGTTTTAGGACTTTCTTAATATTCCGCTATACTCAAAATTACATTTCCTCAAAATACAAAACCTCTTTAGCAGAGGCAGACTGTAAAAACATGCCTCTTATTTCAGATTTCTACTCACAGTAGGGCTTGAATTCATAATGCCTGAGCGATGATCAGGCTGAATAGACAACATTGTTGCGGAGTAGTGGTTCTCAACCGATTTACTATGGTGAGCCACATATGCAGCTCTCTGTGTTATGGAGGACACATACACACAATATATATATATACACACTACCTCTATGGACCTGAAGATGTTGCATGTGTTGCAGTTGTGAGCTGACATGGGCACAAGCAGTCTGTGATCTGCAGGTTAAGAACCACTTCCCCAGAGCGCCACACTTGCTATGAGTAAAGCTGGCTTTCAGCCCTCTTTGGCACTTTCAATGCACATGCTCACTGTAAACCTAACCCTAATCCTTTAATTACACATATTTTATATTCACAATATGTTACATTACTAATACTCTTCTGGTTTCAGTTTTTACTTCTTGTGAGATGGAATAGATTCACTTCTGCTCTGATGTGATGTAACTGTACTGTCTGGGCCTCACTCATAGATGCTAAAAGTAGATCCTCTTGCTGAAGTAAAGAAGTTTAATATTCAGTGTATAAAAAGCGATTGGCATAACCTCCCCCAGCCTTATTAGATTAGTCTGTTGTGTCAGTGCACAATTTACAGTAGAAAGTAATTTAAAAAACACCTCCTAAGAATATACATTCCCCCACTTCGGAAGAGCAGGTTGGATAGAACAGTACATGTAAAAAATTTAAGTTACTTTCATCCTCCTGTAAATAATTACCATAGCTGGAGTTGCGTATCTTGATTCCACTGTCCACTTTAGTGTAGACTTGGCCAAAGAGGAGGTAGCAAGGATGATGGAAGAATTCTTCCATCCACCTACTGCTGCCCGCATAGGGATTTAGGTCAGGCTAACTACACTGCTCAGGGTGCATATGGATTTTTTCCATGCCTGAGCAACATGGTTACGCCAACCTAACTTTCTAGACTAGACAGGGCCTTGGCCTCTCCCCATCGTACTTCCAGTGCTTTTTAACTACTCTCTCAGCTAACCAATAATTAGCTCTTCAGCACCCCTCTTCCCCAGTACGATTAGGCAATTAACTATTCTATTTCCCCTGGTGGGGAGAGGAGAGGGGGAGAGGAGAATAACGAACATTTAAGTAATCAGAGTTGCCAACCCAGCCACTAGCTCTCAGCATCCAGCTACAAATCTCTTGAATAGATCTGAAGTCAGAACAAGATAGCTTGTACAGTTCTTTTCACAGCAGCACAGAACACAGAGCTAATAGCGCAGACCATTATCTTCCCACCAGTTGCTCTGCAGGTGCTACTTTTGAGACCAACTCTTGGGGATGAGATGAACAGGGAAACAGGGCAGCACATTCCATCCCTGTCATGGCCCAGAGTCATGAACTTGAGATTTCATGAGCTTTCGTGGGCACAACCCATTTCTTCAGATGACTGGAGTGTTGGAAGTCCAGATCCAAGAATAAATGGGGGGGGGGGGGCGCGGGGGAGAATTGAAGGGGAGGAAGAAAAAAAGACAGTGAGTAGATAAGCTTCAGAGGGGATAGTCCAGTGAGTCTGTAACAGGAAAAACTTAAAAAACAAGAAAATCTAGTAGCATCTCAAAGACTAAATAGTTACAAGAGGCTGATAAGAACCATTAGTCAGCACTTTGAAAGGAAAATGACCAACACCAGATTCTAAACAGACATCAAGAACCATTAGCACCTTCATTGTTTGGTTGGTTGATAATGCACGAGCCATCCAATAACAAAAACCTTCAGGATATATATAGAGCATTCTTAAAACTGAAACACACACCTGGAGAAGTGAAAAAACAGATTGGCAGAGGCAAAAAAGTACCCAGACATGAACTCCTTCAAGACAGGCCCCAAAAAGAAAACAACAGAATTCCACTTATCACCTACAGTCCACAACTTAAACCCCTCCAATGCATTATCAAAAATATACAACCTATCCTGGAAAATGACCCCTCACTCTCAGAGACCTTGGGGGAAAGGCCAATTCTGGCTTACAGACAACCCCCTAACCTGAAACAAATTCTTTCCGATAACCACGCAACACAGCTACATCATAAGCATCCAGGAACCCACCCCTGCAATCAGCCCCGGTGCCAACTCTGCCAACGTATCTACACAGGTGTTTTTACACTGGACCCAACCACATCAGCCACCAAATCAAAGGTTCATTCAACTGCACATCCACTAATGTGATCTATGCCATCAAATGCCAGCAATGCCCCACTGCAATGCATATCTGCCAAACTGGACAGTCTCTACGGGAAAGAATTAATGGACGCAAATCAGATATCCGAAAAAGGCAACACACAAAAACCTGTTGGAGAACACTTTAAACTTCCTGGATGCTCATTAATGGATATCCAAGGTGCTGTTTTGTTTCAGACCAATTCCACAAGTCAGATACTGAGAAGGATTGGAGCTTAACTTCATTCACAAGTTTAATTCTTATGCCTATGGTTTGAATCGGGATATCAGATGGCTTGCACATTATCAACCAACCAACCAATGAAGGTGCTAATGGTTCTTGATATCTGTTTAGAATCTGGTGTTGGTCATCTTACTTTCCAAGTGCTAACTAATGGTTTTTATCAGCCTCTGGTAACTATTTAGTCTTTGAGATGCTACTAGAACTTTTGGTATTGTTAAGTTTTTCCTGTTACAGACTCACTGGGCTATCCCTCTGAAGCTTTTCTCCCCCCTTTCCTTATTTATTCTTGCATCTGGACTTCCAATATTCTGGTCATCTGAAGAAGTGGGCTGTGCCTATGAAAGCTCATGATACCATCTACATATTTTGGTTTAAAGACTAACAAGATGGTTTATTAGGTGATGAGCTTTCGTGGGCCAGACCCACTTCCTCAGATCAAATTGTGGAAGAAAATACGCATGACCATATATACCAAAGGGATACAATCAAAAAAAAGTGAACACAGATAGAAAGGACAAATCAAATTTCAGAACAGCGGGGGGATAAGGGGGGGGGGGGAAACAAATGTCTGTGAGCTAATGATATTAGAGGTGATAATTGGGGAAGCTATCTTTGTAATGGGTAAGGTAATTAGGGTCTTTGTTAAGACCCAGGCGTAAAGTGCTACATATTCCTGTTTTTTTGTTTCAGCTAAACTAGACTAACACGGCTACATCTCTATTACTAATCTACATGTTTCGTTAGTCTTTGAGGTGCTACTAGACTATTTGTTGTTTTTTAAGTTTTTTCCTGCTACAGACTAACTCAGCTACCCCTCTGAAGCATTTGAGATTTCATGTCTATCCATCCAGGCTGCCTGAGGCTGCGCACTTGGGCACCATGGACAGGGAGAGTGGGAAAGAGCTGGAGAAAGGAAGCCAGAGAGCCGGATCCTGTGCCCAGCCACCCTGCATGCCTGCTCTCAGGGTCTCTCCTGCAGCCGGCCCCGAACGCAGCGCCCCGCCCTTCAGCCCCAGGCAAGTCCCTGATGGCACCGCGCGCCAGCCGGCGCCTGTCCCGGGACTCCCCTGCGCAGCGGGGCCCGCCCGAACGCCCACGAGCCCGATGCGCAATCCATTGTTCTGGGCTCGCCCCTAGGGCACCTCAGTCGAGCGCCGATCAAGAGGCGGGGTCGAGATTACGCCTCCCGTCACTAATGACGTCAAGCTAGGCGAGAGTGCGTCAATTTGTATCTCTATACGTGTGTGCGTCTCTCCGTCCCCTTCACGTGAGGCGGGGAATCCGCGCATGCGCACTCCTTCGCGGAAGAAAGGGGGTGGTGCCGGGGATGGGCCATGATCTCCACCCCGCGGCACGGGCACGTGGGCCCGCACGGGCCCTTCAGCGATGTGTACGAGCCGGCCGAGGACACCTACCTGTTGCTGGACGCGCTGGAGCAGGACGCGGTCCCCATCAGAGAGGCAGGGTGCGAGATGGGGGGGGAAGGGAAAGAACCGGTCCGCAGCCAATGGGAGCAGCCGCCGGTTGGGGTGGCGGGGGCACGTGCCAGCCACAGCCGGTGCAGGGGGCGGAGCTGTTAGGGAGGCGGGGCTGGAACATGGGGGCGGGGCTGCTGAGGGGCGGGGTCTAAGAAGGGCTGGGGGGGATTGACAGCCCCCGGCCTTTGCATCCGGCCTCCCCCCCATTGGCTGTCAGTGGTTTCCTATGGGGACCACCCTCCCCCCAGCCCTGGCGAGGCTGATGGCAAAACCACCCCTGCTTTAAACAGCTGGCAGCGCACCCACTGGCTGCTGGGTGATGTGTCACCCTCTGCACCGTAGCCCTGTGAGTCACGGGGGCGCTGACGGGTGAGTCCTCACACTGGGCTCCACCTCTGCTCTGCTCCCATCCTCCCTTAGCACCTGCCTCATGGAGCCCTGCTTGTGCCAGGGGACGAAACACCCCACTGGCTGGGCAGCGTGCAAGGTGCACGCATGACATGGTGCTGTGTGAGCATCTGAGGCCCTGGGAAAGATTCAGAGCTACCCCAGCCTCTGTGGAGTCACAGCGAGTGCTGCTCTTCTATGACCGAGTCATTCGGTAATCAAAGGACAGCTTTTCGGAAGATTGGTTCATCCACAGCTATGTCTGCAGTGAAAGAAAGAGGATTGGACTGTTGTAGTTTGAGCGAACACCTATTCACACTGCAAAAACAACACAGGCAGGAGTTCCATTCTCGTTGGCGTCATCCCCTGTGCCTCTTTTTCTCCCTGGGGCCCCACCTTTGGCTAGGTCGTGGTAAGAGCTTGGACCGCTGTGGCGCGCCTCAAACTCTCCACCTACCCTTGGTGAGGGCCGGGGTACCTAAGAGCAGATCCTGGCCTATGTCCCTGCCACCCCTGTTGTGCACAGTAAAGGGCAGGTGGAGGGTCCACACATAGCAGCCTGGTTTTCCTTGGTGGCTCTTATTACACTTCAGCTATACTTTCTGGCCTGGTCAGAGGTGGGATCTCAAGGGAAAGGGATGACCAAGGAGTGAGGCCTCATGTTGTGTAGGGGGACTAAGACCACCCGAGGGCACTCCTGCCTGTGCTGGGAAAAGGCTGGTGCTGCCTCTGACTCTTGGGCATACACAGAGTGATACCACAGGGAATCCAGGATAATTATTGTCCTAGAGTCATTCAGTCCTGGAGTCATTTACATTTCATGACTCTCCTGCTCAGTTAGAAATGGGTGATCACCCTACTCATAGCTCCAAGTAGTTTCATTAAATAATGTAAACATCTGCCAGGTTTCAAATCACAGTGGTAACTTAGTCCTTGGCAAGATGGTCAGTTTTTCCGGGAATGATATGTCCCAAACATCAATAAACCTGATTTAAAAACATTCCATGCCTCAGAATAACTTACTGGAATATAGAATGGGCTAGAATGTAGTTCTGTGTCACTCCTTTTCATTCTTAAAATATCTCAAAGTACATTGCAAACACAATTTAATTTGAATGGGACCCATACAATGAAAATTGTATTGTTGCTCATCTTGAAATTTCAATTTTTTATATATGTGCAGGGCCAGATTAAACAAACATGGACCATTTGGAATAGTCACTGGGGTATGCAGCTGGGACTGAGCCTCTGGCCTCGGGCTAGTGAAGTGTGAGCTAGTACACTAAATATAGCATGAACATTGCACCTTGGGCAGCAGCTTGTGCTCTCAAGCCTGTCTGACCTTGGGTGGCTAGGCTGAGTCTTCACCAGAACCTTAACATCCATGCTAGGGATATAAATGTGTAATAGGGTAACCATATAACTGCTGAAAATCTCAGTGGTTACACAGCTACGCACGCTGCGGGTTCTGCAGTATAATGCCCTTGTCCGCCCGGCTCCCAGGGAGGAGACTTCACTGCCACAGCAAAGCTTCTCTCCCTTCTGTCAGCCCTTGCCCACCCAATGCCTTGGGAGATGTCATCGTTGCCCTGCCACAGTGAAGCTGCCACTCCGGAAGCTGGTTGAGTGTAACTGAGACCAATAAGCATTAGCTTATTGGTTAATTGGTTATACTCTAATGTCCCTGTTTTTAGAGTGCTAACTTGAACCCTGCTAGTGCAAATTTGTATACCAATCTGACAGGCTTGGTCACAGCTGCATATGTAGATATATATCCTTGGGATCCCAGTTTCATTGTGGTCTGCTCCAAACTTTTACATCATGGCTGTTTGGAGATGGAGGTGGAAATGTGTCTAGAAGTATGATTTTTGTGTTGACAGTGGATGTTTCTTGTTAAGAAAGATGTAAGAATGCAGTTGTTTAGATGGTTATCCGATAAGCTGCTTATCAGTTTCTGTTACAGTTAAACGCCCGCTCCTGGCCCTGCACCCTACACTGCAGACTCTAATGCAGCCAGCTTCCCAGAATAAGCTTTATACTGCAGAGGCATATGCTGCAGAATAAGCTTTCTACTGCTGCACTGGGTGCAGCCGGCTCCCTGGGAGCAGAGCCGGGGCTGGCATTGTAACCGTAACAGAAACCATTTTAATGATTGACCTTTAACATCTCTAATTAAAATACCTGCTTCATAAAAGTATCAAGGATAGACATACGCAGGCCTGGATCAAGCAATATTGCCAAGCCTGCAGCCACAAGGGACCATGCTAATAATGAGGTTTACTGGTCATATTGCCTTCAAGATGACTCGTATGCCATATGATCTGCTTTGTGCTGACAGACAATTCTCTAGTAATAACTTACTTCTCTAAGGGAATCAGTACGTTTCCTACTTATCACAGCCCTTGCTGGGGCACATTGCACGTTTCCTTCCATCTGTTAATTTACATACTGCATACTGTGTGTGTATATATATATATATATATATATATATATATATATATATATATATATATATATCCATCTGTTAATTTATATACTGCATACTGTGTATATATATATATACTGTACACTATAAGCCGATTTTATATATATATATATATATATATATATATATATATATATATATATATATATATATTTTCTGTATACTATAAGCCGGCTGCTGGCATACACTGGTTTCTGGCTGCCAGCCCCGCTCCCAGGAAGCCAGCTGCACTGCTGACTCTGTAGCATAAAGCTTATACTGCAGAGCCCACAGCTCGTGTAACCTCTAGAATTTTTAATGGTTATATGGTTACATTTTTAACTTTTTTTTAATATCCCCAATTTTAATCACAGTGTATACTAATTATTTTTATTTAAATTTAGAGTTGAGATCTCCCTTGAAGTAGGATCTGGATCAGGTGTGGTTTCAACATTTCTGGCTTCCATTGTGGGACCCAGTGCATTGTACATGTAAGTATTTTAATATCAATTGTTTAGATTATTGCAGCTAATAATATAAGAATACTTAGCCCTTACAATATATGCTGCTTTTCATTTCAAAACATACAGCCATCAACCATTAGAGAAGTATTATTTACATTTTACAAATGGATTTTCAAAGGCATTTAGATTTCTGTCCCTCATTGATTTCACTGAAGAAAGGTTTGACACCTAAAAAGCTTTGAAAATCTGGCTCTAAATTACTTGCTGAAAAACACCTTTTGGTTTTGTGGTAGAGCCCAGACTAGAGTTCTGAAATCCCTTCTTCCCAGTTTGAGCTGAATTTTTAGTCATGTTGCCTCTACCATGTTTACTCAGAACTCAATCCTGCAAACACTTGTCAAACTCCATTCATGTGAGTCATTTTGTTGAGCTCAGTGGGTATGCTCACATGTGCAGTTTCCCATAAATTTAGCCAGCCAACCAAAAGGAGACTATGTTGCCACTAGTGTTCCCTGTAAGCTGAGCGCTTAGAAGGCCACCCAGAAGAAATTCAAATGCTCCTCACTTGCTCTGCCTCTCTCTGCCAGCCAGGTCTGGCAGGGAAGATCGGGGCTTTCTTCACACCCTCTGCCCACGCACCCTCTGAGCAGAAGCCAGAGCTGCTGTTGCAGCCTTGCGGCCGCACGGCAACCATGAGGCTTGAGTGGCAGCGCAGGCTCCCCTCTGCGTGCGGGGCTGAGCTCGAGCTGCAGACTGCATGGAAGGTGGCCATGGCCCACTAGTGGTCTGTGGACCTCACTTTGAGAACCACTGCCTTAGATTCATCCACATCATTTTCTCCCAATTAGCAGTTTTCCTTATGATGTTTCATTCTTGCAACTAGGCCCTGCACTGCATCGTCTTCCTGCACTGCTTACACTTGACACGTTTTCCTTTTTTACCTAGGGAACCAATTTCTTCAAAATATTCCCAGATAGGGGGTGTTTCTCACCCAGAGGTCAGGACAGTTTTTCTGTGGCAAAAGTTTGGGGTAATATAGGAAGTTGTGTGTGTACTGAATAACGTCTTCCCTTTTTCTTGCCAAAAAAACTTAAAAAAACAACAATGGTCATGTAGCATTGTTGGGGTTTTTAAAGTTTTTTTTAGTTACAGACTAACATGGCTACCCACCGAGACTTTCTTGCCAGTCCACTCCACTGTTCCTTTTTATGGTGCCTCCATCCTTTCCTATATATTGTCTCTCTCTCTCTTTAAAACAATGTCTTAACTAAGTTCACTGCCATGCTTGTCCAAGGTCCACCACCACATAAGCACAGAACAAAAACAGTCCTATCCCACTTGTGTCTGTCTTTGAACATGTTACTTTTTAGTCTGATGAGAAATAGAACTTGAAAGCCCAGAACTTTCAAGAACCAAGAGCTGGTAGTTAGGCCGGACAGACTATAGCCATGATCTCATGTTTATGAGACTGTTAAGTGTATGTGTAGCATGTTTGTGATGAGATTGAATTGTAACCATTTTTAAATGAGTTGAATTTTGTTGGTTATTTTAAAAAAATCAAAAAATCCTATTTAAATCAATAAAATCCAATTTTTTTTTTTAAATCTGATTTTTATCCGCCCTTAGCCCGACTGATTAGCAGAGCGCCTATAGTGGGCAGCATGTGGTTCTGTTGGTGGTATACATGCTCCAGTGCATATTACAAAATTTATTTTTCATATGGATGGAAAAAAATAGAGGGAACATTGTTTGCCACCAACTTTATTTCAAACATTAGCTTTAATAAAATATTAAGCAAATGCACGAGAGTTTGAAGGACTAGGTCTCACTGAGAGTCTATGATGCAGTGCCAGAGAGACTGGAAAGGCAGTCTGATTAAAAACACTTGTTTTCACAGACAGAACCATTTTAGACTGAATTTCTGATGTCTGTTCTCAGCCCAAATTTTGTTTGAAAGTCTGGTAAAATTATCTTGGCCTTTTTTGAGTTATCTAAGCACAAAATGTAGAAAACTTTGATATTATAGTATGTTGTATTACTTGAGAAATACGTGATGATTCAAGACAACTGTAATGCATCTGTAGATGAGGACAAAGTTAAAGTTGTATCTGGGCATGCTACCTTAACTTTTGCATTTCCTGGATTTTTGAGTGTTTGGGCGATCTTAATGTTTCCTCAGGATAGTGTTATTGTATGAAATTTCATCTGTGTATAATCACAGTATGAGTAACAAGAATTATATGTTCTTTTTGAAGACTTAGATCAGTGGTCACTAACTGGTTGATCATAATAAGCTGAGATCCTGGGGAGTCTTCCAGTCGATTGTGGTCAACAGGCTCCTTGCTTGCCCTGGCCTCATGCTGCCAGACATTCCCAGGAGCAGCCAGTGTAGTCCCCATAGGTGTGGAGGGTCTGGAGTCTCAGCGTGCCGCTCCTGCCTACAAGCACCACCCCCTCCAGCTCCCAGGAAGCTGTGGCTAATGGGAACTGAGGTAATGGTGCCAACAGAGAGGAGCAACTTGCGAAGTCACATGTTCCCACATAGGCACATTAGTCCCTTCTGGAAGCAGCTTGGGTTCATGGCAGGCAGGGAGCTACCTCAGCCTCACCACACCACCACATGGCAACCTCTGCTGCTGGCTCCCAAGATCCCGGCCTTCCACCCTGCTGCCAGTCCAGGAGTTCTGCCACTGGCTCTGGGGGATTGCTTAGCCAACGGCCCTGCACGTGGTGTCCCAGCTGCTAGCCACAGCTGTGAGGAGCACAGACGGGGCAGGGGAGAGGGGTGCAGCTCAGCATCCCCTCTCCAAAAATTGTTCCAGCATCACTGCTGGCAGGAGGCTGTATACCAGCTCCCAGCATCCTCCCCTAGCCAACATTCCATCCCCCATCCTGCACTCCCAGTCCTGAGCGCCCTCCCAGAACCAGCACCTCACCTCTGCCCTAACGCTGACCCCTTTCAGCTAGCATCCCAGACCTCTTCCTGTATGCCAAGCACCTGCCCCAGCCCTGACCCTCCTCTCAGAGCCATGCCCCTTTCTGCATCCCAGTCCACCTCCCAAACTCCAACCTTCAGCCCCAACCTGGCAAAAATGAATGAGGATGGGGGAGAGCAAGTGATGGAGAGAGGGGGGAATGGAGAGGGCAGGGCTTTGGGGAAGGGGCAGGGTTCTCCTTAAAATTCAGAAAATGATTTTAGGCATAAAAAGGTTGGAGACCACTGGCTTAGATGATGATTATTCAGTAAGGCTATGTCTGGACTGCAAAATAGTGGTGAAAACAGCCAGTATGTGCAGAGCATGGCTAAGCTGTACATTTGCTGCTACTACCGCAGTTAAGCTTCTATTTATACTTGTGCTAATTGGATGAGAACTAGTGGAAGTATGTGTGCATGATCAGAGGAATCACATTTATTCACACACAAGGCTTGATGTCACATCAAGCAATAGCAGTTACATTCTTATATTAATTTTTAATTATATTTTGTAATATTGATGTGACGTTGATGTTTTGCTTTCAGATGTACAGATATAAACCCTATGGCAGCTTTTTGTACCTTGGAAACAGCTGTACTTAACAAAGTTCACATTCACCCAGTAATTACTGACTTGGTAAGACACATGTTCCAATAACTGCACCTTCTAATAATTGTACAGTTCTTACAGTGTACAGTGGGAGTCTTGCCTGTAACCATTCAGATGCTGTTCTACCACACTGAAAGAAAGACCAAGGGGCTTAAGTCATTTTTAATGTCAGAATTCCATAGCAAAGTATAGAAGACTTTCTATAACTCAGTAGTATATAATTGTAAATCTATTAATTTTTTCCTGTCTTGATAATGATTGATTATATGCAAAGATTAATCTCTAATATTAATCCAATATATGACAAATCTGCATTCTTACTATTTATTGTATAATGAGAAATGGAAATGTATGTTCCTGTTGTAAAACAAAAAAATCTAGCCAATAAAAGGACTGCCTAAATAAAACTAACTTGTTTCCTACCTCAATTTTATCCTTAGGTCACAGGATTGTTACCAAGATTAAAAGGAAAAGTTGATCTCCTGCTATTTAATCCACCGTATGTGGTAACCCCCTCTGAAGAGGTAGGAATTCCTAAGATTTAAGATGATACAATCCCCGAAGCTGGTGGAGATTCCAATACCTAGATTTTCCAAGCACAAAACAGCTTCTACAACACCTTACTGGTTACCCTGAAGCCAGCAACAGTTGCCTTAAAGCAACCCAGCCTTGGGCTTCCACCCAAACACCTGAGTTAAATATGATGAGAATTACTGAAAGTTCTACCTATCCTAAAGGATTGGACACATTACCTCCCAAGTTAAAGGATTTTTCAGGTTTTATCCTAAAACATATTTACAGCCAATTCTTATTATGTAAACTATTTTAAAAGAGACTGTATTGGTTAAAAGATCGGTATTCATACAGACATGAGTACAGTTCCGAGATCAGATTCATAGCAGAGATGATGAGCTTTGTAGTTGTAAATAATTCTTTCAGAATTAGTCCACAGGTTATAGCATAGTGTCCGTATTCAAGGTGATCCAGATGGGACTGGATATACCAGTCTTATGACTCAAGCTTCCCCTGCGTAAAGCATCAAGCAGATATGAGATACAAAGGATCAGGATCCAAGGGTTCCTCTACAGTTGCAGGCCTTCTGTCAGGGGTACATCTACACTGCAACGCTATTTCGGGATACCTGTGTCTTCACAGTAAGCCCATTATTTCGGGCTCATTATTCCAACGTCCCTGTAAACTTCATTCTACGTGGAATAAGGGACATTTTGGAATAGCGTTTTATTTTGAAATTTGGTGCTGTGTAAACAGCACCAAATTACGAAATAATCTATTTCGAAATAGCGTTGAAATAAAATATGCAATTTGTGTAGCTCAAATTGCGTATCTTATTTCGAGTTACAGTGCTGTGTAGACACATCCTAGGTGAACAGTAGATAATCCTCAAAATTCAGACGTAGACCTGTTTCCTAAACATCACTGGTAATTAGCTACATTAATTAAAGTAGGGCTGTTGTCTGTCTTCCACCATTTGCAGGGGTGTTGATACATATATTTAACCGGAGAGGAATATAGTGATATTCACTATATTTACAGTTCATTTAAATGTTAAGAATTCCTTTGGATCTCTGAATGAACAGCATAGACAGGAACCATTTGGTTGCAATACATAAGTAAACAGAAGTGTTATTTACCAATATGTCCCTACAGGTTGAATTTGGGTCACTTATCCTGCAGGATGCTTAACCCTTTCTTGCCATATATCACAGGGATCATGTGGAGCCAGTGGTGATAGCAGAACTGTTTGCACTAAATATGAATCACTAGCTCTGCAGCAACTAACTGCACTTTCTGCATAAGAGATAAAGGACACTCATGACCACTGTTCCAGAAAATGTTGTTCCCTCCATGGGAATTCTTAAATCCATCTACCCAGGGACACTTGGGAAATGTAAGGAGAATCATCCAAAGTGTGAAGTCAGGGCACATAAACTAAAGCATGTTTAATGCTCCCTCTGTCAATTATTTTATTCAGGAGTAAGGGGACTTGAGTTTTCTGACTTTATTCTTTGATAAGGGCTTGTCTACAGCATTACTATTGTACATCAGTGAAGATGCTACCTGTGCCAACAGGAGAGCTTCTCTGGTGTAGATACACCATAGCCCTGAGAGGCTGTAGCTGTGTGAGCAGGAGAAGTGCTTCCATTGACATAGCACTGTCTATCCGGAGGGTTAGGTCTGTATAATTGCATTGCTCAGGCGTGTGAGATTTCCACGCCCCTTGAGTTGCTTTGTGTAGTTACAACTAACTTTGGACTAAGTTACAATGAACTTAGGCCTTGTCTACACTATGGGCTAAGTCAACCTAAGTTGCACAACTACAGCTATGTGAATAACATAGTTGGAGTTAATGTAGCTTAGGTAGACTTACTGTAGTGTCTACACTGCACTGGGCCAACAGGAGAAACTCTCCCGTCGAGGCTATGTCTAGACCACACTGATCTATCGGAAAAAGGTACTCAATTTGCACTCTGCAATTTGTGTACCTTTTTCCGATAGTTTTTTTCCGAAGAGGCTTTTCTGAAATTTGGTCCATCTACACTGGGCCATATTTCAGAAAAACCTCCTCTTTCTGAAGAGCCCTTCTTCCTCGTGGAAGGAGGAAGACAGGGCTTCTGAAACAGCGTATCTGCTCTTCTACAAAAAAAAGCGGAAGAGCAGACGCGTTCTCTGGACGCGGCCAAGTTTTTAAAAACCCCATAGTCTAGACATAGCCCTGCTTACCTTATGCGTTTCATTCCATTGGATTAGCAGAGTTGACCTCTGGTCAATTTAGCAGGTCTTCACTGGACTCACTAAATTGACCTGTGATGGATTGATCATTGCAGTGCTGATCTCCAGTAAGTGTAGACATGCTAACGTTCCTGAATAAGAGATCCATGCAGAGCTTTAACTGTGTCTTAATTTATGTGCAATGACTTCACACCTCTAATTGATTTGCCTTAACTTTCCTGAGCGTCTTCAAATAGACAAGCCCAATGATTTTCTGGTGGAAAATACCTTTTCCACAAAATCAAAATTTTCAGGGATGAGTGCCTTGGTTCTCATCTCATGTGGCAGCCTACCCAAAGCCTGCCAAGAGCCATCCAGATGGGCAGCTGGAAAGTTGCAAGATTCTGTTTTAGATTTTGGATTTTTTTCAGAATTTCTGGCTTGTGAAAAATCTTGAGCTATTTACTCTTTCATCCAAACTTGGAATTAAATTTTTCCAAAACCTCAACGATTTCTATGAGACAGAAATTCCTTTTTCTGGACTGCTCTAATTTTTGTCTTTCTCTTTTATTCTTCAGGACTCTTGAATTAATGTCTGCCCTGCAATAAAACACCCATGGGTGGCTCATGACAGTTGACTCAGGTTGGGGAGTTTACGCTACAGGGTTATAAATTGGAATGTATAAAACCATGAAAGGGGAGGTTCTGAGAGCCTATGCTCTCACCCAAATCCAAACATTTACACGGCAATTTTAAAACGCTGCCTCCTGAAGCCCCCTCCCCCCCTAGTCCAAGTCAGCTGACATGGACCAGCTGCAAGTGTTTTATTGGAATTTAGACATATCCTTCCTGGGTGGAATTTATGCTAATACCTTCCATATGCCCCTAGAGGAAGGATATGCTTTGAATGTTACAAAATGTGTCTGTTTCCAAACAGTGTCAACAAAGACCTTCTTTAAATCCAAACAGAGCTCATCTATAGAGAGGATAAGTTCTGAAATTTGACATGTACACTATAAACTTCAACTGCCATCTAGCAGTTTTACAACTGAAATTATTTTAATACAATACGCTCCTTATGATAAGGATTGTGGTAATGTTCTTTCTAAAGTGTCAAGAACATATATAGCACTCTATAGTCATCTGTAAACCATTAGTAACAAAATTAATCTTCCTTTAATTTCTCCTAGGTAGAAAGCCATGGAATAGAGGCAGCCTGGGCTGGAGGCAAAAATGGCAGAGAAGTAATGGATAGACTTTTTCCTTTAGTACCAGATCTGCTTTCAACAGGAGGGTTATTCTATTTAGTTACAATTAAAGAGAACAATCCAGGTAATAGAATCCTTCTGTTTGCCAAACTGTATATTACTGATGCTCACGTGAAAACTATGAGCACAAGACTAAGGTGCTATAGCTAATCAAACATTCCCATTCTTGTGTAATACCCTTGAACTGCTTTAATCTGACAGCCTTGGGAAATAGGCTATGCCAGATTATGGAATTTTCCAGACCATGAGTGTTTGCCATAATGAAGGGTGGTGGGGGAGCGCTGTCTGGGAGGGAGGGATAATGTTGGGATGTGGAAGTGCGGTGGGAGGAAAGGTGAAGGAGCATAGGGAGGGTGCAGAAGCATACTGGGTGTGCAGGATCTGGAAGGGAGGCTGCAGTGGCGCAATGGGGTTGGAGGGGTGGAGTCTGGGACGGAGGGAAGGCGCTGGTGGTGTGGGATATGGGAGGTAGGGTATGTGAGGGGAATGGGAGTGCAGGGTCTGGGTGTAATGGGGGTGGGCCCTGCTGGAAGGGGAAGCAGAAGAGCAGCTTGTTGCTGTGGCTGCCCGAGCTCACCAGGATCACACTGATGGGACTGGTGCTCTCGCCCATCTCCCACCCTACCCCCCACGGGGCAAGTGGAGGCACCGCCACTTCCCCATGCCTCACAGCTCCCCGCATGAGTGGCCATGGAGATGCCTCAGCTCACGGGCTAGAGGGGCCCCTCAAGAAGCGAAGACTGGTGGACTTCCGGTTCTCCGCAGGAAACTCATTCTGGCTTTTGTGTTAATATATAGAATATTAAAAGCTTACACTTAAACTTTGAACACAGTTTTTAATCTTAAACTTTTTTTACCAGTTCATTTAAGTACTTAATATATTTTTCAAAGACATTAAAATCCAACATTTCCACTAATAGAAAGCCAAGTTAATTTGGTTCTGTTGGATGATTACTTTAAAAATAGTTCTAAACCACTGAAGGAGTATGATAGATATTTTATGAGATTATCTGATTATTTGTTTTTGCTTTTAGCATATAAATCAGTTTAAGGTGGGATGAGCTTAAGTGGTGATTAATACAAATTGAACTGTAATGCTACACATTTTTAATTACAGATGAAATTTTGGAAACAATGAAGAAATATGGTTTAAGGGGTACTAGAGTACTTTCTAGACAAGCAGGAAGAGAAACTCTCTCCATTCTCAAATTCAGCAAGTCCTGATGACTATTAAATCTTCCATTGCTGAAGAGATTGAAAGGTAAACATAAATAGTGTTACAGTGGTCAGACTGTTTTGTAACTACAGGTTGAATTTCTACGGTCTGCGGCTCTCTGGTCTTGCAATATCTGTGGTCCATCAAGACCACAGATGTTGCTGGACTACAGAGCCCCAGTGGCAGAGATTGCCGGTGGCTGGGTGCAGAGCTGGCCAGGGGGGCAGCGAAGCCCACAGGGCACCAGAGCCTGCGGGGCAGGGAAGCTGTCCAGAATTTGTGGGAATTCAGAGCCTGCAGTCGCGGGGCTGAGAGTCTGTCAGGAGTGCCAGAGCTTGCAGGACTACGAAGCCTAAAGGGCTGCCACAGCCAGGGGCCTGTGAACACTGGTGCAAGGTCGCTAGGGAGAGGAGCCCAGTAGAGAGTTTGGTGCCCCCCTACTCCACCAGACCTCCTCTGGTCCTACAAACTCCTTTGTTGGGGGCCAGACAGGTCCTGAGGGTGCTGGACCAGGGAGGTTCAACCTGCACAAATCATAACTCAACATATGAACTTTAAGAAAGATTATCCAGTCTCCTGACCTCTTCAGGAAAACTGAGCAAGACTTTTATTGTTGTTCCCTTAACCTGGCTGTCAACCCACTGTGATCTGTAATCTTAGACGAGGAAGTTGTTACTCAACTTGGCTTTCTTTGTAGCATAGCGAAGCAGTAGTTGAAATGTACACTTTAATATGGGGAAATTCCCTGGTATTTATTTTGTTTTTATAACTGAAATAATTTTATGTAATCATGCGTTTAATTATTTTAACTACCTTTGTCTTTCATTATGGGTTCTCAAAACTGTTCTTCCTTTAGTACTTAGTCATGATTTATGGTACCTATTCTGCATGGATGTTTGGTTTAAATTAGTACTTTAAGAAGCCACTGATCTTGAGATTAGTGGCTTCTGTCATATTTTGCACTTGGTGATTCTGTAACAAGAGCCTAGTGCACAGAAATCAGTTTTGCCCCTATAATGACTTTTGACTTCTCTTGCTACTGTATTATTGCTATGGATATTCCAGTAGGTGTACTTAATATGAAACTCTGCTATATGTCATACATGGTTTTTAAGCTAAATGTTGTGGCTTAAATGTAGTAAGTTCAGTTTAATCAATGTTACAGAATTAATTTATGGCAGAGATTAATTTTATACTACAAAAAGAGAGGTTCAGTTCAAAAGTATTTTCAATAGAGCCCTAGCTCTCAAGAATATAGAAAACTAACAAATGATAGTTCTTTATGAAGCAGGTCCATTTATGACTGTTATATGATACCATTCCTATACTAAAACCCCATAAAATGTATACTGTGGAGCCTTGTATACCCTTCACTTTCAGTTTAAACTGATTTTTGCCCCCCAAAATTTCTGGGTTTTACAAAAATGATGTACTCATTTTTTTTTCTGATTTTTTTTTCACCCTACTTTTATATCCTTCAAATGTATAAAAAAAACCCTTGCTTTATTAGGAAAATAGAATATATTGAGACATGTATTATGATAATACATTAGTTTGCATATATGCAGTTGCCAGTTGATGTAAAGCTGTATTTGACTCTAGCAGATATGCACAATAAACAAACAGCCACACACGCAAGCTCTGAAGTGTATATGCACCTGAACATACTGATGAATCTCACACCTACCATGTACACATTTTAAACTGTTAGCAGATAAGTTTAAAGATTTGGGAGGCTAACATGGGAAGAAACTGAAAATGTGTATCGGAATATGTTTCAGAACACAAGTATTCAAAATGTTTAAGAAAACAAACAGGAGAAAAGGGGTGAAGAATGTACACGCTGCAAATGGTGTGGTCCAATTATTAAATGTAAATAATTATAGGCAAATAGTCCTAAATCTACAACAGTAAACTTATTCAAATGAAAACTTTATTTATTAAAGATGGCATTGTGTTTTGAATTGCTTTAGTTCTGCAGCAAACCACACTGAAACAGAATTCAAAGCATTAATCTACTCAGTATCTTTTCCTGTCTTTCTGTCCACCAAAATAAACCGATATTTGCCCAGAAAAATATACTTTGCGCTGATTTTTCACCTTTTCTTGTTGTTGTGGTAGTAAACACGGAAACATTCCAGGGAAAAACTAAATAAAATATTTATTAAATAAAATAAATTAAAAATTAAAAACAAAGGGCCTCACTCTATAATATACTTAAGAATAGGAAGTTTGTAGTCAATTTCCTTTTGCTAGCAGAATCTCCCACAGTTGAGAAGTATGGGCTATTCCTCTCCTTCCTGCAGTTGAATGCTGTCATGCTGCCCTTACTGATCATGCTCCCTTCTCTAGCTTGCCATCAGACTATGCAGGATGCATACAAAAACTCATCATTCTGTGAATAACAACTTCAATGCCAGCCAGTAAACCTATGTACAGTAGGCTAACTAGCCAACAAACTGTGGCTACATCTACACTGCAGGCTTCTTGCGCAAGAACTGTTTTGCTCAAGAGCGCATCCACACTGCCAGGTGCTTTTACGCAAGAGCGTCCATGGCAGTGTGGATGCTCTTGCGCAAGAAACCCCCGTTGCCCATCCACACTGCCTTCATGCGCAAGAGTTCTTGCCGTTCTTGCGCAAAAAGCCTGCAGTGGAGACATTGCCTGTAGGTATAAAAATTAAACTTTGTCACTTTGCTGCAAAGCCATTCATAGGGGGTATGGGAGACAGATTTAAAAAAAGGAATTATTGGGTAAGAAAGGAAGGCAGAAGGTAGTAGGATTAGAGCGAGCAAGTCCTCCCTCAAAATGGCAAATTTATTCTGGATCAGTGCATATAGCATCTTCTTGTCAAAGGAGGCCACTTTATCATGTCTATTCAAGGTGTTAATTGACCACATTGTTTCACTGCAGATATCCTGAGTCGAAGTACAGGCTCTCTGTGCCAATGAAGATCCTGTGGAAAATGCTCATCAAAGTGATTGCAAGATCCCTCACCTCCAGACAGATTTTAACACTAAGGGCCTATTTCTCCATCTCTACAGGAGGTAGTGATATCAAGAAAACAAAAAAACTCCCAGGGACCTGTTATCCCAAGTATTTTGGACTCTCTTCAAGACAGCATAACAAAGGACTCCAGCCCAGCATGTAGCACGCCAGGTGTCAACCATAAGTAACATCTTACATGCAGTGTCCTTCAATTCCTTGGCCGACAATCCTCAAATATCCAGATTTCTCAGAGCAGTCAAACTGGACAGTTTCAGTGTAAGATTGTGGTACTGTGAGCAGCTACTTTAGTCAGAGCTCTGATCAAAATGTCATCCAGGAACAGAATGAAATGAGTGCCCCAAGTCTACCTGTGCCCACCACCAGCACCTTTATAGAACACTGCTTTAATGTGGTCCAGTGTTTACAGGACACTTCTGTCATATTTTTTGGATAGAAGGGAGGCCTGTAGTGGTGAAGAAAGTGATCCATAAATGAACTGCCATAGGGGCAGAAACTGCAGCACGCTAAAGGGACTGTGAGTAACACAGCTGCTGTCCTCAAACTGCAGGCAAAGAGGATTTTTCCATCTGTCTCAATTGCAATAGACTCAGAAGTACAGTAATTGACAGTAATGTATTTACAGTTAGAAAATTCTATGAGTCCCCTACTAGACACGGGATTACTCTCAGTTCTTGAGCTATTTTGATAAAATGGTATTGGAGCTGCTAAATGTTGTGCTGTAAGTAGGAATAGGACAGTGGGTGTTACTCCTCTTCATATCTTGTGACAAATATTTCCAAGAAAAACATGGCAGACCACACACTCTATAGTATGGGGTGAAATCCTGGCTCTATTGAAGTCAGCAAGTTGTGTGGTTAGGATTTCACCCTTACATATAGCAGTGACTTGAATATCAAGACCCCACGTTTCATATTCTACTGTATAGTTACTCTGCCAGTGGTTTAAGATTAAGTCTCTTTCAAAAATTGTTACCCCAAGAGATTAAACAATTATGAATTACTAAAGGGCAGGTATAGGCTAGAAAGAGTTGCCACAGCCAACTATTTTGGAGAAGAAAGGTACTGCTTCCCACCACCGAAGTCTGGACTACTGGATGCCTAACAGAACCACCTGCAAGCCACTTTATGCTGTCTTTGGTAGCAGCCCATATCTCATGAACTGCATTTAACTAATGAAGGTGTACGGCGTTTGTTTATCCAGCAGAAGTTGTGTCCTAATCTAAATAATCATTTAGAATGGTTAATATTTAATAAATTACTGAAACAAAATGAGAAGGCTTTCTGTTCTGCTCAAGTATCTAATTCCTTGAAACAAATTATTTCCCTCTGTTTTTCAAAGACTGATATTAAAACATGTTTTGCTCTCTTTATTGAAAGATAAACAAAATGCAAAAGTTCTGCACTAGCAGCTCAGTGCTGGGATTACGGATCAATTCCACTTATCAGTCACGTAGGCCCATCTTTTTAAAAGCTACAAGTGACTCTGTGTGCCCACCGTGAAAGGGCTGGGTTTTGAGACAAGGCTTGAGCACTCCTCTGAAAATCAGGCCCTTTTAAAAGGTCTGTCTAACTGGATACCCAAAGCACTAGTCACTTACAATTTAGGGTATTTTTTCAGAAAACCCATTGGCCAGACAACCAAAAAAGAAAATAAAACAGCCCAGGATAATCCAAAACAATTAAAGACTGACATAATAGGCCTATTTCTCCCTTTCCATTGGTGTGACTTTACAGGTACAAATATTTAACACATGAAATAACATGGCTTCAGAGTTGAAAGAAGTTATATGCTCTGTACATATATTTCTCTAGAAAATAATCTTGCATGAATGGAAATTACTAGTGAAACAATTTTAAGTTGTGACATTAAATTCAATTATAAAACTAAATCCCTATGATCACTGGAAAATGAGAGTGGAGCATAAAATTTTATTAACACGTTAAGTTTTCACCAACTGTTGATAAAGAAAGCAGCAACGATGACACTACAACAGCTGGTTGGCATCCTTCTTCTTCTCTAACTTCTTTCTCTCTCAATTTATCTGGTGAATTTTTCAATCATTACACTATTAACATTCAATTTATAAATACTGTAGCTTACCTTATTTCAGATCAAGCTTTAGCACTAAGTTACTATATGTTTTATCACATTTTAAATTGATGCAACAGCAGCTGCAGCTAATAATTCAAATGTGAAGCATTTCGTAAATGGAATTTTAATGGCCCCAGAAATTTAGATCTTCATGCCACCAACACTATATTCTTCTGTAAATTAGAGGAACCATTCTTCTTAAGTGCGTAACAGTATGTTGGATTGTTTTTAGATAGGTTAAATTGAGTGAGCTGTAGTTGAGCACTACTTCAGTGCAAACATTATTGAAATCACCTCTGAATTTTCAGAATACTTTAACATTTTAAAAAATACACAAATTAAAATAAACTATTCTTATATATATTTTATATCAAATAAATGTTTCAGAACCCTTTACAAAAGCACAATTCAGAAATCAACATGGATCATCCATTTTGCCAAGCAATTTAAGATCATTCTGATATTTTCAAAAAGTTGGCTTCCTTCAATGTATAATTCTTGACAGAATCTGTGCCTCCTCTTCATTTAGTACTTTGTTTATTTTTGTTGAAGAGGGAAGGGAGAGTTGTATTTCAAAAAAAGGTCTCTCGACAAAGTGGGCAGGTGGATTTGTTGCTAGATGTGAACCATTTGTACTGAAAGAGAAATAGCAACATTTAAAATGTGAACATATGATGAATTCTAAAAATGATTTACACTTGAAGGCTTTGATCTAGTGACTTACAACTTGGCAAGTGAAAATGGTTACCAAACACTAAATATTTTAGTAAAAGTTACTTGTCCAATAAGCAGTGCATAAGCAACTACAGAAGCAAAAATATATGAAATATATAAACACCATGTCAGTTTCTGAAAGATAACATCCAGGTTTCTCTCTGTTTTTCGGTCTCATTTTAAGAAGCTAGGATCCCCAAGTGAGAACCCTGTTGGAAATTTGTTGAGAGTAGCAGTAATTTTCTTTTGTATGGCAATAAAGACATCAACCTTTTTTGACATACTCATGATTACCATTTTGTCAGCTTTAATATATTTTACATACTCCAATTTGAACCAAATGTTAAATTTAGGCAAAATACATATATGTACACAAGACCAAATCTGAGTACTCACCAAACAGGCTGAATGGAATTTTTTCTTGCACGTTCTACAGGCTTTTTTGGGAAGAGAATAATTGGAACCATGAATGACTGAAAAACAGATCATGCAATCTTCAATGCCCTCAAATCGTTTGTCCACATTATTTTTCCACAAAGACAAGCCTTCCATAATACTTCCATTCTAACAGAGGGAAGAAGTCATGACAGCAGTCAGTGATATGTTGCTGTTTTAGAACATCTCTTATTTCTAGTAGCACCCAGAAGACCCAAGGAGGATTGGGGTTCGATTGTATAAGGTGTGTTCTATAAATACATAGGGCTTGGACCCTATCCTGAAAAATTAACCTAAGATGACATGCTATATATGAAGGGTGTGGTAAAGGGATGAAACATATGCAATTTTTATGTATACAATAAAATAAAGTCATGCATTTCAAATACAATGGACAGAATCCTGTAATGTTTCCTTCGGATTCCAAACACACATATTCCTTTTTACAGAACTCATAATATACAGTGTCCATTTAAGAGCATTTGTAAACATATTCGCATGAACCCTTTTGTTAATATTTTTATAATCTTAAGTGAAGAGCAACATCTACAAATACCAACTAACCCAATTTTAGAGGGTCTTATATTAGAGGAAGTTTAGAGACTTTCTAATAGTTCATCATCCACAGCTGTGGAGCCTGTGTTAAAATTTCAGTCAGCACTATATTGCTAAGATTGTTCTTTCATTTTTGTGTCACTGTTTGTATTTCCTAAGTTGTCAAAACCAAGGACTTTGCCTAAAGTTTCACCTGATGAGTGAGGTACGTGCTTAGCTGTAGCATCCAATTACGCCACTGCTGAACAGCCACACCAACCCTCTTTCCACTCTCAACTGTTATTGATCCCAGTGGGTAATTTGATGGAAGCTGTATTATCAGTTCAATAAATATATCATCAACTGAATAGGTAGCAATCACCTCCCGAGTAGCAGACCGAGCTTTTACCTGTAGAAAAACAAACATTCAAAAGATAGACACAATCTCACTTTATGTTAAACATATACTTTCTCAAGTCTCTTTACATTACATGAAACATCCATAATTTACAGCATATACCTGGACCAGGTAAACAAGAGACCAACAAATCTTTTCATAAAAGAAAAATGTGAACCTTTGTCAGGCAAAATTTTGTATGACTTTTGTCATGCTAAAACAGAACTGATACCAGCCAATCAGACTGAAAGATGGATGACAATCACTGATAAATTTAAAAAAATTACACTAACCAGAAAATATCAGATTCATAGTGTTCTTGTAGAAAACAGCACTTACAAAAATAACCTCTCTGAGGCTACGTCTAAACTACACCCCTCTGTCAGCAGAGGGATGTAAATGGAGCACTTTGAAAGTGCAAATGAAGCGGGGATTTAAATATCCCGTGCTTCATTTGCATAATCGCATCATGGCGCTCTTTCAAAAAATCACCCCGTTGTCAAAAAAAATGCATCTAAACTGCGGTTTCAGTTTCCAAATGGCGCTTGTTCGAAACAGCGCCATGACGTGATTATGCAAATGAAGCGCAGGATATTTAAATCCCTCTTCATTTGCACTTTCGAAGTGCTTCATTTACATCCCTCTGCTGACAGAGGGGTGTAGTCTAGACACACCCCGAGGGTACTTCTAGACCGGAGGTATCCCGAAATAGCTACCCCTCGTCCAAGGAACGTGTCTGCTATTTCCAAATAATTTTAGAAATAACGGACATGCTATTTTGGCATCCCTGTAAACTTCATTTCACGAGGAATAAGGGATGTCTCGAAATAGTGCTTTATTTCAAAATTTGGTGCCATATAGACAGCGCCAAATGACAAAATAAGCTATTGTGAAATAGACTTGAAATAAGCTACGCAATTTGTGTAGCGCAAATTGCATATCTTATTTCGAGTTTCGGGTGCTGTGTAGACACACCCCTGACTGAAGTGCATGACATACAGGAAGTCAGCAATTATACAGCAAACAAATGTCACCTTGCTAGACCAATAACAAATGAAATTATGCTATCAATCATGTATGATAATAGATATTTTAGTCATTGCCAGAGGATCAACAAGGTTCTGAAAAAGCAACATCTCTGCTTTGACCATTACAGCATTATGATGAAAATCTAGGGTAAAATCCTGGCTCCACTGAAATTAATGGCATAACTGCTGACTTTCACAGGGTCAGGATTTCAGTTGCATCACAACTGTAAGAGATTACTATAAAGGCTCCTTACTGCATTTAATGCCTAGTTTAGAAATGAGAGCTTGTAATATTTCAGTTTTTACAAGACAATTCACAGACAACTTTTTAAGATAAAGTCCTTACTAACCGTCATGCCATTAAATAACTGTGTGCTAGTCTGCACAGAAGATATTTCTTGTAAAGAAAGTACATTGCTGACGTATTTGCTTGTAAATTTATCTACAACATTGAAGACTCGTTTCTCACAGCTATTCCACCAAAGCCTAACCATGGCTGGCAAGTCCTTCAATGTCATATGATACACCGAGCAAGCTAAGTGCGGGATTTGAGATGACAGTACTGTTGTATCTGGAGGGAAAAAAATGAAAAATATGTATTGTTATATCTATCTACATACTCATATAGGTGACAAAGCACTGTTTCTGCCCCATGTCACAGGAGCATTATTTTAATAATTGGACTATACTAGGGGGCTGCCCCCTGCTAGCTACACTTGCCAATCCCCCTCTCAGACAGCCTGATGATGTCATTTTGTCACAAGGCAGGACAATCTTTTTTATATAGAGAGCGAGATGAGAGCCTATTGCTGATGATGGAAAGCATACCAACAATTCCCAATCCCTCTTGTTCATAAGTGCTAATCTTCTTAGGAACATTCAGATTGGAGGTGATCGGAAAAACATCACTGGAACCATTTTCCCTTGGAGAAAGTAGCTGTGTCTAAAATGAAATGCTCTGCAAAGTTGTTTTCATTTTGCTGAAATTTTACCAAAAAAGGAAAAATTGTTTCATCTAGGGATGTGATAGTGTACACATTTAAACAGTTAACCAATCAGCCTGGGCTCACCAGTTAACCTTCATGGTTACACACAAGCTCCCTCCTACCCTCACACTGGAGCAGGGCTGGGGGAGGTGATGCTCACAGGCTGGCAGCTTGTAAGCAGGCTCCCTGTGAACACAGGTTTCCATGAAACCACCTGCAGCATGGCGAGGGGAGGGGCAGGTGGGAGCCAGTACACATACCAGCTCCTGCAGAGCTGCATGCCCCTTTGCCCCCACTGCTGCCTCTTGCAGCAGTGTGGGGGTGGGAGGGAGAGACAGGCAGGCGGCTCTCCGCACACACCGGCTTTGATGGAGCCTTTGATGGCTTTGGGTAGCCTTTGATTCCTCCCCTCTCCTCGTGTGTCACCGCTGAAAATTTCAGCAGTTACACGGTTACCAGAAAAACAAAATAAAACAAAATGCATTTTAACATCCCTAGTTTCAATAAGGTCCAAGTGTTGCATTTGGCTGTTTTTAAAATGAAATATTTCAATTTCCTTTTTAAACAACTTTTCATTTTGTTTTGTTTACGTGATATAGTAATATGAAAAAGAAGAAATCAAAACATTTGAATTTTGAAACTATTTTTCAAGTTTAATTTGCTTTTTTCCGCTTCTCTGGTAGAATAACGAACGTTAACTAATCTACTTAACTTTTGTCTTTAGACAATTTAACCTGTTTCTCATGCATGAGCACTATACTGCAACATTTGGGTGGCAAACCAAGTGCTACAGATAAGCTAATGCAAATATGAATTAAGTATTTTGAAAACAGTTTTATTAGGTTCATATATATTTTTAAATAGGCAATCTAAAAGTTTCACTTATTCTACCTAAAAGTGTCCATTTAAGAAATGAAGCAAGAAATCTGCATGAAAATTTAATACGTTTAGGTTTAAATATTCCCCTTTCTTGCCCCACCTAAACCCTGAATATATGGAGATACGGGGCACTATTATTTGCAGAGATATTACTGGTATTAAGGATTTCCCATCCCAGCTTTTTCTGGAAATAGCTTATTAAGGCTGAAGTTACTCTGAGTGAACAAACATCAAATACATTTTTACTAACCCTTCACACTTAAACAAAGCTCTTCAGTAAAGAAAGTTTTTGTGTCCTTATCTGGGACTTCAGTAGCTGGCCCTGAAAAGGCAGGGTTTTCTGGCATAAGCCTGAACAGGTGATAAAGCAGTTTATTCAGATTCTTTGTTCTTCGAAGGTATTGTGAATACAAAGCACGTAGCTGGTAGGGTGGAAAAATAAAGTATGCATAAGTCCTAATAAGAAGTAGCTTGTTCTGAGGATATGAACTTATACACATATAGAGGAAGGACAGTCCAATAATTAGAGCACTAGCCTAGGACTTGGGAGACTGGTTCAATTCTTTGTTCCACTGCAGACCTCCTGTATGACTCTGGGAAAGCCACTTACCCTGTCTGTACCTCAGGTCACATCTCCACTTATGGGAGGATCAACACTCTGGCAATCAATCTTCCGGGGTTTGATTTAGCGGGTCTAATAAAGACCTGCTAAATTGAATGCTGAGGGTGCTCCTGTCGGCACTGGTACTCCTTGCTGCTGCAAGGAGTAAGGAAAGTTGATGGGAGCATTTCTCCTGTCGACCTCCCACTGTGGAGAAAGCGCCAAGCTTGTCTTAAGGATGTCAACTCCAGCTATGTTATTTATATGGCCTCAGTTTCCTGTCTATGAAATGGTAGAGTTTTCATAAACACTGCTCCACGTGCCTCATGTATTGTTACTGATTTTCATCAGGAAAGTCTGGTGGCTAGTAAGGTTAACTACAGCAGCATATTTAATTAAATGCATCAACTACTTCCTGTTCACAAACAGTAGTTCAAATTCAAATAATGTATCTCTTGCAGCAAGCTTGTTCTCCTTAAACAAACATTCATCTACAAGAGGAGTGGACAATAATTTTTGATGGGGGGGCCACTCCAAGATTTTGGAAAGTGGTCAAGGGTCACACTCTTCCATGATATTAATGGAGGAGATGCAGGGTCTGGGATGGAGGTTGGGTGTAGACAGGAGCGGCCTGAGGCGGGCTGCGGCAGCTGGCGCCCCAGGCGGAACGCGCGATCGGCGCCCCCGCCTGCACGGCCGTCAATGGGGTGATGTCGTCATCGGGCGCCCCGGGCGCCCCGTTACGTCATCATCGGGCGCCATTGAAGGCGGCGCCCTAGGCAACGGCCGAGTCGGCCTATAGCCACGAGCCGCCCCTGGGTGCAGAAGGGAGTTTGGGGTAAGGGATTGGGGTCTGTGAGGGAGTTTGGGTGAAGGAGGCAGTTGTGACCTAGGGCAGGGAACTGGGGTACAGGGTTTTGGAATGTGACCTAGGACAGGGGACTGTAGTGCAGGAGTTTGGGTTGTAACCTTGGGTAGGAGGGAATTGTGATCTAAGGCAAGGGATTGGGGTGCCAGATCTGGGAGGGGGGTATGGCTGCAGGAGGGTGGCAGAGGGTTTAGGTGTTGAGTGGGGGGGCAGAGGGTTGGGGAAGAGAGGGGCTGGAGTGCCAGAAGCAGGCTCTGGCCAGGAGACTTACCACCCTGCTGCCCAACCAGCCTGGCTGCCTGCAGAGCTAAATGCTTGCAGAGCTTAAAAAAGTTTCTCAGCCAGCCTCTCTGCCTGTCCCATGCCTGCACAGGCTGCATGGCCATGTGCTTGTGTGAATAACAGTCAGAGGGGAAAGGGGCATGGTGCTTCGTGTGCTGCCTGTTATTCAAACAGGCAGCTCTCATTGGCTACTTTCTGGCCAGAAGCCGACCAATGGGATTGTGCTGGGGGGCGGGAGGTAAGCCTGAAGCCTTCCCTCTTCCCCTCCAAGCTCACAGTTTTGGAAGAGAAACGGCCCTGCAGCCACTTTTCTGAGATGTGTGTGTGGGGATGTGGGGCAAGCAATGGAGCCTGCCTGGGGCTCCCCACTGAGCCTGTGGACCGGATCCGATGGCTCGGCAGGCCAGATCCAACCTGCAGGCTGTATTTTGCCCAGGCCTGATCTACAAGTTCTACTTTAATTTCTTGCTTCCTATTGAGGATGATTTCTAAATATTGTAAAGCAAGCATTTAGCAAATGGATAAACAGAAAATTGATAAATGCCAATGAGGTTGTTTAAAAAGTGCTTACAAATTATATATTTGAAAAACATTCTTAAAGCATTATATTTACTACTCAGTTCCATAACAGTAGCTTTCTGCACTGCCATGTCACACACATGAGTGCCACTGCTAGCTTAATGGCAGAGCTAATAGTGCTATGTAAACAATGCTCAGCACTAGGGAAAGATAAGTAGCGAATTCTACAGGTGTCAGTATCAGTGTTGATGGGGTTCTAAAAAGAATACCATTAATTCAGCATCCGCTGAAGGCCTGAAGCCATCGAATACTTAAAAGGAGGAAAAATACCAAGAGGAAACTTCAGGGCCAGACATAAATGGACCTTTGGACAGAAAGGAGTGTAAAGAAAAAATACATACTTGAGAAGAAGCTGCCTTGAAAAAAGTTAATATTAATTTCCATGTGAGAAGATATCCTAAAATAAAGCAGAACTCTTCACTCAGTGGCTGAACAACTGCAAACTCTCCAACTGGAATGCATTCTAGGATGTTTTCTAGAAAAAGTTCTTGAGAGGCAAGAACAGACATAAGAGCTGCAGGTGGTGACCTATAGAATGATAAAATATGATATTTGGCATAGTGATGAGATATACTAAATAAAGCTTTCTTACAACACAAAATGGTTTTCTTTTTTACAGCCTCCTCAGCAACTTCTCAGTACCAAACATGTAAATACATCAATAGACATTCTCTTCTTACAATGAAATTCTCTTCTCACTCCTGCACAGCAGTATTACGTTTTAATACTCTTCTACTTTTACACAGATAGACTTCCCCATTAACTTCTTACAGGAAGAGCAGAATATAGAAAGTGAATGCTACCATAGAATCTGAAAGGATGATTTGTCCTTTATTTAGTTGCTTTAATTTATTTTGGGCAGAAAGCACAGTATTCTAGTGTTGGATAAACACAATTAAAAGCACAATCCATTCTCACCGCCCAAGCAGGTGGTAATAGTGAAACAACTGCTCCTAACTGCTCCTGAAGTTTGCTTTTTGCAATGCTACACATTGGATAAAAAGTCCTTCTTGACCCCATGACATGCAATATCTCCATCCCTTTAAAGATTCCAAACTGATGTCAAAATAGGGAGTAAAAACATACAAAGCTGATTCCTCTTCTTCATCACCATAAGACTTGAGATCCTCATCATCAAATTTAGGCAACTCAGGCATTAACCTGTGGATTTGAGAAAAAGGTGGGGAGATCCAGTTTTCATTTTTACTGTCTACACCTTTATCACTTATATCAAGAAAAACATTAAACTGTTGGCAAAGTATTTATTAAAAATAGTACAGTGTCTGTAAGACAATATCCATATACTCAAAACTGGCTGCTTAAATTACAGGTGCCATACTGACTTTTGAGGGCACTCTGTATGAGACACACAAGGTGCTGTGGAGCCTATGTTTCAGGTCATATGTATCTTGCAAATTGCATGAAGTTAATCAAGTATATGTACTATATTTCAAATTTCTGGCACTAGAGCTGGCCAAACAAAGTTCGGAAAAACCATGAGACTAAGAAAGAATTATTCTCCACTTTTCTCATACACAAATGTCTGAAGTGTTTTGGTTCAAACACTCTAGCAAAATGTACCTTCATGCAGAGACTAAGGGTACAGCTATACTGCACGCTTATTTCGAAATAAGCTATTCCGGAAGAGTTATACTGAAATATCTTATTTAGAAATAGTGCGTCTACACTGCAGGGAACCCTCAAAATTAGTCTGAGGCAGGCTTCCCTAATGTAGACATGCTATCTCGATTTACAGCCCCAGGAGGCACTGGGGAGGAATAACTTAGAATGGCCATGGGAAGGGGCTATTTCGAAATAGCAGCAGTAGAGTCTACACATGCCTTATTTCAAAATAGGCATTATTCCTTGTAGAATGAGGTTTACAGAAGTTGGAATAAGCCGTCTGTTATTTCAAAATTATTTCGAAATAATGGAATGGCTGTGTAGACGCTCGCATTGTTATTCTGAAGTAATGCTAGTTATCTTGAAATAATGGTGCAGTACAGACACACCCTAAGCCAGGAAAATTTCAGCTCAACAGACACAATTTTTTGAAAGCTATACCCATTTCACACCCCTACATTGTAAACACTTAGGCAACCCTGGATTGTACTAATGTTGATGTTATACTTAAATCATATACACAATTGTGTCAGAAAATCAAACTATGTTTTCATATTCTTTACTTTATGTGAATACATTAGTCTAAAATTAAAACGTATAAAATCATTCAGTATTTACAATGAATAGATGTATATCACAGTATACTACATGTACATAAATTACCACTGTTTTTTCCAAATGAAAAATTATTTTACTAGTCTCACATTTCAAAAAAGCAAAATTTTGCAGAGTTTATAAACAGAGAAGAAAAGATCACTGGTTGATTCCTTACTTATAAAGCATGTGGTAGACAGTGATTTGTACAGGTCTAGCTCGGAAAAGCAGCAATGGAGATAACGTGTTTAACAAGGTCTGTAGGTTATCTGGGAGATTTGTTTTCTGGCCAGCAACAAATTTGGCTGGTAGTTTGTGGTTCAACAATTGGTCCTTTGAAATGTATGTTAGAACTTCACCTAAGGACTTCAATACAGAGTTCTGAAAGGATTTTTCAGATGCATCTTTGCTTCCCCCTGCTCGTAATGGAGAAAAACAGCAAGTTATATTTGTAGCTCAGTTTGTTATAATTACAAGTAAATTCAATCACATATAACTAAAGCATACTACTTCCACTTATCTAAACTATCAAATGCTAAATAATCTTAAAAATCTAAGTATAATTATATATTGCTTAAATATATTTCACTGATAATGTTGATCATCCATTATGCGCTAGTTAAATATTGTCTAACAACTATATAAATAGAGCACTCCAAATAATAAGTCAAATTTAGTCTGTCAGCTGTTCTATTTAAAAATACTTTAGTTCAGGTCACTTTTCATATCAAGCTACTATCCTATTTGTCATTTGCCATATACTTGCCTGTGACTTTTACCAATAAAGTTAACAGCAAGTTGTGAATGCCTTCAGAAAAGAATTCCTTCCATTCACTGATCAAATTCGAAGGAAGATTTTTGATAGTCTCAGGAGTTGCCATCTGGAAGTAAGCACTAAGGGCAGAAGCCAAGTCACAGCTGACACAGGCAAAAATTTGCACAAGTGGAACATGATAAAGCGAAGGGTTTTCACCTGTTGTCTGGAAAAAAAATGTAGTAATTTCTTAGTCCTCACGCTGCTTTAAAACAGTTCTTTTTGCACATTTATTCAGCTATATATCACCATAGAATTTTATTTCATTGAGTGCTTTGAGATGTTTGAAGGAAAAAAAAGCATTATTTACTTCTACAAAATATGAGAATTAGTAAATAAGACAAATCTACTCATCTCATTTCAGAGCTCCTGGTATTTGATCTTGCAAGGTTATTTAAAAACTTCTGCTGGATCTCTTGAAAGTAAATATCATACAATTTCTTTCCCCAGCTCTTATCAGGGTTTAGAAAAATTCATTGTTTCCATTCTTAAAGAATCCTATATATAATGGTAGGCAGAAACTGCCACCAAGAGGATTCAGATGAAGTGCGTGTATCTGCAACACTAAACCTTATACTACCAAGTAGGTCAGAACTATAGTAATAAAGCATCCCCCTCTCCCTTCTCTCACAAATATAAAAATGTCATAATCTTAATTCATTAAAGTATTTCCACATTGTGGAAAACCTGCATTCAACCAGAAATTACTAAAACAGTTCTCACTCTTTAGACAAAAATTAATCCTCTCTCTCAAATTGGGCTCCTGTTTTATTTGTATCCACAAAAAGTAATATGACTAAGTACTGAAAATCCTCTAACATTACAAGTCTATGCAGCAAATCCACAAATATAGCTGCCGCTGAATTTTGGGCTGCTGTCTTTACATTAACCTCCATTCTTCCATTTTGTAATGATACGACTGTAAAACGATGAATATTTTTCTAGCCAAGGTAGATGGTGCAACTCATATACTGATATTAAGTAAAGCACTCTCACATTCTTCAGACAAAAGCTGTTATAAGAACATACAGAAAGGTAATTAAGGCTTAAATATCTGTTCTTTAGCCTCCTTATTTTAAATACAGAAAAAAACCCTGAGTTGAATGTCATATTAATAGGTGTCGAATGTCCATTCTGAAAGTCCTATTTCAGCATGCAATATTGTCTTTAGCGATGATGCTTATCATTTTACCTCTAGCCAAGCCAGCATGGCACACAATACGAAGTCCCACTCATTGTCCACCAGTGGAGATGTGGAATATTTTAGCAACAGAGGAAAGTAACGGATCATCTCTATATTGAAACCAAGCAACTGAGGCGTTGCTTCTTTCAGATTGCTGCAACAGAAGTACATAAGTTAAAACCATCCTCATTAATGTAGAGGAATAAAATATTTCTGTTCTAGTGGTAGGCCAGATTCATATTTTATACTGGAATCTGCCTAAGTGCTTAAAATACCCTGTCTTTCTCTGAGGTTACAATATCTATGTAATAGGAACAGGATAAACCAATGCGCAAACAAACAAAAAGTTCTGTGATTTTAGGCCATCAACTGCACATTATACTAATCTATTTGCTCAAATAGTATCCTAATGTAAATCAAAAACTTTTAATAACTGCAGTTTGCATTATACTCCAGAACACAATTCAACATGGGTTTGTATGATTTAATGATTTCCTTTAGCCAATAAACATAGGAAGGAATCACAGAGATTGGTTTAAAATGTGAGCACTTGGGTGCACAAATCCCACAAGTTAATGCACAAACTGGTACACAATAAGGATGTTAAATTGGGGATAATTGACTAGTCGAGTAGTCGATGGAATTTCCATCGACTACTCGACTAGTCAATAGGCACTTCCGCATTGCTCCTTTGAAATGTACAAGAGCCCCTGGGGCCAACAGGAAGTCCCGCTGACTCCGGGCTGCACGCGGATGCCTGCTTTGAAATGTACAAGAGGCCCCAGTGGGGGCTCTTGTGCATTTCAAAGCCATGGAGCCCCGGGTCAGCTGGGGACTCCCCAGCTGACTCTGGGTTCCACGTGTTATTTCCCTGTGGGGGAGGTTGGTGAGCATAGTGAGCAGGGGGAGCACCCCCTAGTAGGTAGCTAAATAAATTATCTGATCTTCAAAGTGCTGGGCATGCAAAAGTTCCCAAAGAAGCTTACAGAAGCTGCTGGATACTCAACACATTTGAAAATCCAGCTATTTATTTAGGTTCTTCATCAAGGATATAGCTCTTAATTCTGAAAAGATGCATGCATGTCCTTAACTTCAGACATCCAAGTACTCCTATTGAATTGCAACTTTAATAGACGGATTTTTATTTCTAAATTCTTTGCCCTTATAAATAGGCTGCTTAAAAATACAGAGAAAGATCTGACTGTGTTAAGTGATAGCAAAGATACCCACCAGCTGAAAAGGAAGCTGTCCTCACTATCATTTCTCCATGACATGATGATTTTTAATATTCCAGGCATTAGCTCCCAACAATCAATACTTCCACTATGTAAGCAGGAGTTTAAAATGGAAAGATACCCAAAAGCGCCTACAATACAGTCAAATGTAAAAAAGCACATAGAATTAAATGCTCTTGAATACATTCATGGAGTTATTAACAAGACAATGCCAGCACAAGAAAGGGAAAACGCATATACAATTACTACTTTTTGTTTGTATCTTACATATACATAATACAAAAATACAAACATTTATTCTGAACAACATTTAGATCTCTCTTATTCCTTCTGTAGTTAATCCACTGTTAAGGCAACTAAATGCTATAAGTTTACATTGTTAATAGTAAAAGCGATTAAAAATGCAAACTCAGGATCCAACAGCACATTTATGCTTCGAAGCAGATTTTAAAACAAAGATCAATACATTTAAATTATATATTTAATGAGATAATTAGGAAAAGAAAATATTACAAATGTATAACATGCAGAGGAAACTTGGCACTTATGTTAACTATAAACCATTATTATTGCATTAATGTATTTTGTCCATTTACATTTCTATTTTAAAAAAACACCCATGTATCCATACCTTCTGGAGAACAGGTACATTTTTGCAAGCACCATACCGATGATGTAAGCATTTCAATAACTGCATCCTTTATATGTGCATGTCAAGGAGCATACATAAGCTCTGGTGCTGTATTTACAAGAACTTTATCAGCTCTTTCATGAAGTGAGTAGAGTACAGACTCAATGGGGAACCCATTCCTTGTCTAATGTTTAGAAACTGGGCACACTTTCCTTAGAGAATAGGATGAGGTAGAATGGGAAATGCGGACCAGAGAAGCTGACTGGAAAGCAATTCTCAAATCACAGAGTGTGCGCCAGAGAGACACATTGGGATCTCCTAGAGTCAGGAGACAATCTGAGGACGCACTCCCCTGTTATCTACTTAAAATTTCCCAGGTTAGGCCTTGGTGGCTCAAATACAGTCTCAGAAGCAAAAACAGAGAGCCAAGAAAATGTTAACTGAATGTATAACCCAATGATAATATAATCAAATACACACTAGTTGTGGGGAAAATAGAGTCAAGAAAATTCAAGATTTTGATTAACTGTTCCCTCTTAACTATTGTTTAAAAATGCACACTTACAAAGCCTTTCCAATATGTCTGTTTGAAAGGGCTCACCTGAAAACACAATGCAATGTTGCACAAATGGCCATTTATTTGTTTTAACATGTTCAAGATTTTCAAATTCAGCAAGAGATATACCCCTCACTGAGGAACAGTGATATGACAAGTATCAAGTTTTTATGTGGCTTGGTGAATAAGAATGTGGCCAAAAATGTATGAAAACAGGGAAGAAAGGGGAGAAAGAGTGCTTTGTTTTTTTATTTTAACACCACCATCCTCAAAATTCCTAAAGGGATTTGGGTTACACTTTCCCACACAATTCTTCTTTGGGCAGAAACCCACCTATAAAAAGGTTAGGCTCAAAACGGTAATTTTTCAGAGTTATACAATTTTTCAGAAAGTTAAAAATTTTCAAAAGTGACACAGGGCACTTTCAAAAGTGACACTTAACAGCCTAAGTCACGTTATGTCTCTCAGCAACACTGAGCAGTGCTATGTCTAAATACCATAAAAATCTGGGCCTGGGTCATTTGCTTCCCATTGTAGATGAGACACGTGGGTAATACTAAATTATATGCATGAGAACAGTCCTCAATAGTTTAGAAAACTGTAACAAAGATACAATATGCAGACAATTGAAGATAATGCATGTAAATTGAATGAAAAAGCAATTGTTTCTAGTAGGAGTGTTAAATTTTGTTTAATCGGCTAATCGAAATTTCCATCAGCTACTCGATTAATCAATAAGGAGGGAAACTGCAGAGCCACAGCAGTTTTAGCTCCTGGCCCCAGGAGCTAACCCTGCTGTGGTTCTGCCTTTTAAAAGTAGTAACAGCTGCCTGGCTCTTACTCCATATAGAAGGCAGAGGCGTAGCTGTCCTGGTTCACTCCCAGTCCCAGATACTACACCTCTGCTTTAAAAGCATTTAAAGGCATTTAATGGCAGAGGCACAGCGTCTGGGACCCTGCTGCATCTCTGCCCCCCCACATGGACAGTGCTGGGGGGGAACCAACCACCTCCGCCCGCCTGCCCCCCCTCCCCCCCGCCAGCTCCTGCTCCCCACCCTCCTTGCTGCCTCTGACTGTGGCAGCAAGGGAGAGGGAAGGGACTAGTCGACTACTCGACTAGCAACTTACATCCCTAGTTTCTAGTAAACATTTGCCTTATCAAATAGTCTACGTGGCATTACCACAAATAAATTAATTTCAAAGTCGCCCAAACTTAAATCAATAAACCAAACTGGCTGAAGAGTGTATAGTTATGTTACTGACCATCAGTACTGAAGAGCTCTGCCTGTGTGCATGACATAAGTTTAGCAGTACACTGGATAACTAGTTCTTCCTTTTCTTCTTCAGGTAAAAATGGAGACAGACTCTGAACCGTATGTAAGTTGCCTTCTGTTAATGGAAAAAACCTGTTCATGTAAACAAGAAGCCAAGAATGAAACTGGGAAACAAAAATCAGCTTTATTATAGGAATGTGTAAATTGGTTCCTGGGGATCATGGATCAAAGGATTATTTCATATTCTGCTTTTTTTCAGGCAATTTATATACAATAAATTGCATTTCTTTTACACTATATAGATAAAAGATTAATAGTATCCATTCTACATATTTCATTCATCACTAGGGTTGCCAGGTGTCTGGTTTCGAACCGGACAGTACAGTATTTGAGGGTTCTGTCCGGGAAACAAACTGAGAAAATACCGGACATATAAAATGTCCAGTATTTTCTAATTAGGTACGTTTTATTATTATTATGAGTGTCAGCACGCAGTTGCGAACTGCCTGGCTGGTAGACACGCTCACGCAGCGTGAGTGTATCTACCAGCCAGGCAGTACGCAACTACGCGGGGGGGAGGGGGAAAAGGGTGGCGGGTCTGGATGGAATCCCCGGGGCCGGACTCACTCATGCTTTGCCCGGACCATGCGCAGGACGGGCAGCACCCCGGGATCTGTGTGCGCCCGGGTCAGTCCCACTCCCCGCCAGCCGATTCTGTCCTCCCGCTCCCCCCGACCCCCTCCCGGCCAGCCCTGCTTCCCGCTGACCAGTCCCCACCCCATCTCCCGGCCAGCCCCGCTGCCCCGCCCCGATCTCCCTGGCCAGCCCCGCTGCCCCGCCAGCCCTGCTTCCCACCTGCCAGTTCTCCCGATCTCTCCTCGGCCAGCCTCGCTGCCCCCGACCAGCCCTGCTTCCCGCCCCTCCCCCAGATACTGGCTGCACGCTCCTCTGAGGAGCGGCCCCGGCACTTAAAGGGCCAGTTTCCTTTTTGTTTGTTTGTTTTTAATTTGCTTTTCCCAGCATCAGAAATTTTCTGGTTTCTACAGTTTTCCAGATGCTTAAGTTTCCGGAAAGTGTAGGTTTTACTGTATCACCAACAACATTCACTCACAATCACAAGGAATTAAGAAGTATAAAATTAGAAATACCCCTCTGTCATTTTATAAAGTTGCTTTATTTCACTGAATGCAATATTCTTTGTACAGATCAATCTAACCATGGCTAAGGCCCAAAGTCTTCCACACTCCTTTGATCTACAGAAGAAAAAGAAAAAGAAAAAGAAAAAAAGAGCTGTTTATTTACACGTAGACTGTACACAAACACACAGTGAACAGATGAAGGAAAAGACCTTAATGAAAGAAGTCAAAATGAAATCACTTCACCAAAATGACAGCATTTCATAATCTCTGTAGTGCAAATGCCAAAGTTAGAATAAATCAAAAGTGTTATATTTCATCTAGTATTTTCTAAATCGGTACCTACCTGTTAAATAATATTTGCAGAAGGTTGGTTGTATTACCAAATGTACTTAAATCCTCATATGTAATACTGAGTACTTGAAGCATGTTGAGAAATTCAAGGAGGACACAAGGAGGATCATTAAGTTCTTCAATCCACTGCAATGAGTACAACAGTTCTGCAACTAATAAAACCAACAAAAGTATCAGTTTTAATATATGTAGGGTGTACATTGGGAAACTCTGCTTACATGTTCATGTAACTCATCATAAAAAAAGCTGACATTCACACATAACTTCAGATGGTGAGAGGAATAAGCTGGACTCCTGAAACCAACAATAATGTATTTTGGGGTTAACAATAGGTAATAATCTGTGGTTAATTTAAACCATTCTAGATGCTTAGGCACTATTAAATTAAAAGAAGTATTACAAAGATTCTAGTTAGTGACTCTTGTATTACACCTTCCTATTTTTTTTCCTCTTCTTGGTTCTAACTTTTCAGACTGTTGCTCCTAAACTAGGCAGTCAAGACTGAATTTCAGATAGTAAACCCTGTCTGAAGTTAGATGCCAGTTTTTAAAATTACTGTGTATTTGTTTCTTCTTCATCCTCTTATAAGTGACAATGCTGAGAAGTTACATTCCGCTTCAATAGCAAGAGAAGAATAACACAGAGTGACATCGTGCTATACTCCAAAGCTTTCATTACTAATTGCTTCCACCAATTAATACAATTTAGTTTACTACTACTATACAGAATTAAAATGATAATGTTAGTGTTCAGGTCTGATTTAAGAACATGAAAATAATTAAGCAACTTCACAAGTGATTGAACCAGAGGGAGGTACTGTTGGAATGATGAAAAAAAGAAAAATGGTTGCAATAATGTCTCCAAGCTCATGCCTAATACTCAAAATGTACCAATACACTATCATGGACACATTGCATGTATGCTCACCATGCAACAAGCAGTGATTTGAGATAGTTGTTGTTGGCCAAAATACAGGCTATTACTTCAGTGTATGCTAAAGATTAGATGAAAGAATGTGAATACAAACAAAAATGAAAGGCCAGAAGTGTTCTAGATATATAAAACACCCCAGTGAAAGACACTTGTGCATTTAAAGAAGGAGCAGAACAACTGTAAAAGACATAGAATAAAGTAATAATGCTATGCTCCAAACCTTTCATTACTATTGCTTCTACCAATTAATACAATTTGGTTTACTACTACTATACAAAATTAACTGCTCTCTAGTTTATCGTTCTTACTCACTTATATTCTCAATATTCTTTCTTTCTGCATCATGGTTTTCAAATACCACCTCATATTCCTGTATAAGTAGTGCCATTTTACTTAACAATGCAGCAGTGCACAGATGGTTTGGAAGTTTAGTTGCTTTACATAGTTTAACCTCTGTTGCTGAGTGCTCACAGTTCACACTCAGTCTTCCTTCCAAAAGAGGTTTGTGTAACCACTGTAACAAAGCACAAGAAATGAGCTGTCCATAATTAAGTGTAATTTTTACGTTTAAGCCTCAGGCATTTATGTCACTTTCAAATTCAAAATTATTTACAATGTCACCTACAGGTCCCACACTGAAGTTCACAAATGTTCGTAACAAAGAACCAGTAAAAGTACCATAACTAAAGAACTATTCCCAAAACAGGTCTAATTGCTGTAACCAGGCTATTGGGGGGGGGGGGGGGGGGGGAAGTGAGGCATGGAAACTAGGAATGTAAAATCCCATTTAATTAGTTAACCGGTTAAACATCATATTTAACTGGTTAATGGATTAAAGGGGGCACAGGTGGGGGGGGGGGCGTTCCAATTCCACTGGTCTGAAGCAGCTCCCTTCACCTGCTGAGGCCACGCTGGAGCAGCCCCCCGACCAAATGACCACTGGAACAGCCCCTGTCCACAGTGGACTTCCCACAGGGCTAGAGCAGCCCCTCTACCCGCAGCAAGTGGGAAGCTGCTCCAGCCCCCACTGGTTAACCAATTAAACGTTCACATCCCTAGTGGAAACTGGACAGGCAATACTAGGATAGGATTACTTCACATCATTTCCAGAGATTAAGCAGGAAAGATTACAGAGAAAGTAGACCGGGTTCTCCATATAGCAGCTATTTCATTCTGTAATAGCTTCCAGACTGCAATCGTTTTCATACCTCAATGGGTAGAGCTTTTCGCAACTTTTCCCATTCAGAGTTATTTGGAGTAATATGTCCAAAATAAGCACCAAGAAGACAAGCAGACAGTTGATCAGCTTCCAGTAGCTTGGTCAGCAAATCATTAACTGCAGAGATCAAAACCTGAAGGCTGAAAAGGTGGAAACAAAAAAGAATTCTTCCTGAGAAATGAAGCACAATCTTGTGACATGACATGCCACATCAGTACCAGGCCATATCAACGACTTTTCACTTTGCATTTTATGTTATGGTGTTTCCTCACAGACAGAATAATAAACATTTTCATTATTTAGGATGTAAGTATAGGCAGATGCTGTTAAAAGCCTTAGTCCTCACAGGCTTGATCAATACAAGCTGTGGGCCGGGCCATAGATTCCCCACCCCTAAGATATGCAGTAAACATAGTTACCTTTTAACCTCCAAAGATGAAGACTGAATTTGATTCTTGACCCACAATGCAGATTTACGCAGGAAGGTGCACTGTGTCTGCATATAGCTAACCTGATGCACAAGGGAATTTAGGCCAGATAACCACGTATGCTTTAGTTTACTGACAAGTGAATCTAAACACAAAAAATAAGGTAGTTAAAACCTTAACTGCCAAATTACATACTGTGTAGGGATGGGCACATTCACTACATTGCAACGCTGTTAACATGTGAAGTAGTGTGTGTCAATCTTTTTGGGTTGAAAACCAATTATTTTAAGATTAAAATTTGCAGGACCTTCTTACATTTACAATAAAAGTAAGTAAAATGTGAATATAATTATCACACACATACCTTGAAAAGTCAAGCATACAAAAGTTGTTAAGAAATGACAGAATTAAGGCTGACTGTGCAACCTTAATTTTGCCATCTTGTGCATATCTATTATAACATTTTTAATTACAAGGGATCCTAGAAATGTAAGCCTGGAACAGACTTCAAGATGCCATCAAGTCCAGCCGCCTATGCTGAAGTTACACTGACTGGTCTATGATTCTCTGCAGCCTCTTTGTTTCTCCTTTTCTAGTCTTCTGGGGTGTCACCTGTTCTCTATGAGTCCTCAAAGATAATTTCTATTGATTCTGAGATTGTTTCAGCTAGGTCCTTAAGTACCCTAGCCTGCATTTCATCAGGCCCTGACAACTTGAACACACTTATCTAAATCTTATACTTGTTCCTTTTCCTGTTTTGTGTTCCTTCCTCCCTTGTTACTATAAATTGTGTGGAACATCTGGTCACTAGTAACCTTTTTAGTGGCGACTGAAACAAACAGGCATTTTTTGACACCTCAGCCTTCTTGATACCATCAGGTATTAGCTCTCCTTTCCCATTAAGCAGAGCACCCACCCTTTCCTTTGTCTTTCTCTTGTTCCTAGTGTATTTGAAGAACATCTTCTTATGGACTCTTATGCCCCTTGCTAGGTGTAATTCACTTTGTGCTTTAGCCTTTCAGATTTTGTCCCTTATGATACTCTCCTGTATTCCTTCTTAGCAATTTGTCCTGATTTCCACTTTTTGTCCCTTTTTGATTTTCAGGTCAATAAAGAGCTCCTGATGCAGCCATACTGGCCACTTCCTATTCTTCCTATTGTACTCCTGGGGGAACGCTGCACAACTGCACAATGCAGAACTTTGCAGAAATTAATGTTATATGTGTAGCATTTTCTTTCCCACACAGAAATGTGCTGCAGCGCTGCTAGCTGCCACTAGAGGCTGCTGGATCCAAAAGAGCGAAGCTCACACACAGAAGACACTGCCAGGGCGGGAGGAGGAGGGAATTAAGAGGATTTCTGGGGACTACAGTTCCCAGCATCCTTACATTTCTGAGGTGGATTTTGTCTACTACTGTCCTGAAGATCAGCCTTTAATACAAACCAATGTTAAATACATGTGCAAATAAAATCAGAAAAATAAATGTTCCAAAGTCAGATTTCAGTTTGCAAAGTAATTCCTGCAGTAGGTTACCTGATAAGTGTGTAGCATCCTGGCTCTGAGCACACAGTTGGAAAATAGTGAACAACAAATCTTCAGAAGATGGCATCAGTAAGCACCCTTTAACCGAGCTGAAAAAGTTAGAGGCTACATCACATATGAATGATACTGATGGTTCAGTATTTCCAGCTTCAGAAAGATCCTTAGCTTTTGAAAGAGCTGCTTGAAGTTTATCAATAATTCTTTCAACATAAATTTCACCAATCAAGGACTCTATTAAAAAAAAGATACTTTATGATTATGCTGTGACAAGTACGATCCTACAGATGCCATCAGATGTTACAATCAGTCTCTGCTTGCTTTTCCAGATTCAATAACAACTGAATGCAAGATCAAGGGGAGAGTCTGCTTTAATTTTGTAAGTGCTAAAGCTTGATTCATTTTACTGTACAGGTTGAACCTCTCTAGTCTGGCACCTTCAGTACCTACTGGTTCCGAACTAGGGATGTTAAATTTAATTTAATCAGATAATCAAGCAGTTGATGGAATTTCCATCGACTACTCGATTAATCAATAAGGGGGGGAACTGCAGAGCCACAGTAGGGTTAGTTCCCCACCCCGGGAGCTAACCCCGCTGCAGCTCTGCCTTTTAAATGTAGTAACAGCTGCCTGGATCTTACTACATTTAAAAGGCAGAGGCACAGCGGAGGATCGGGCATGAGCCGGGACAGCTGATTCCTGGCTTGCAATCGATAACCTGCTTCGCCTCTGCCTCACCTGTCCCCCCGTGGAGACAGTGCTGGAAGGAGAACCAGCTTTCAAGCCAACTCCCCCCAGCACCGGCTCCTGCTCCCCCCCTCCCTAACTGCAAGGCAGCGAGGGGGAACGACTAGTTGGGGAGTCGAATACTCGACTAGCCACTTACATCCCTATTCCAAACCAGAGAATTTGCCAGACCATGGGAGGTCAGGTCAATATTATCTAGAAGCATTGCCAACACTCCCTGGAGTGGGATAGGTACAGGGCATTCACCTTTCCTGGAACCCAACAGCAAAACACAATAGTATTATGAAGATATATCTATTCTAGAGTATGCATTCATCTTACAGGTACATCTCTTGGGAAATTATGAACCATGGCTTGGCATAAAAAAAGAATCCAGCCTTCAAATAAACTAGGGAACATTACTGCAAGCATTTAATAAAGCTTGGCAAGCTTACAAAATGATAGCATTATAAATACATTGTCTTTAAAATTGGGTAATACATCAGAATATGAAAGTAATTAATACAGAGATGTTCATATTTGTCGTGCAAGAGAAGCAACAAGTAGAAAAGGTAGTTACTCACAAAGGTATATGCTACATCCTTCAATGTACGTGCCCTAAATAAGCAGACTTAGGACCAGTCTTCCCTATAAGCTGTGTGCTTGTGTGGCCGCTTAGGAGAGATTCAAATGCTGCCCAGTGGTTTAGCAAAGCACCAACAGCTACATTTTTTGTTTTTACTAATGGTGCACATTTGTACATGCCTCCGTGTACATAAAATTATTTGCACATGGATGGAAAAGATTAGAAAGAACATTGCTTAGGACTTATAAACTGCTTCTATCATCTGAGGTCACAAGACTCAAATACGAATCCATAACCCTTTAGATTTGACACCACTTTTTGAACTGTAAACTTCAGATGATATGGTCTATTCTGCATTCAATCATTTAGTAAATCCAGTCTTTGCAAACAATTATACAATTAGAGAACTGGAAATAGAAAAAGAGAATTAATACAGATCCTGTTAACAGGTGCATGGAAATGGAAGCATATCAAGTCACTACTCCAGGTTAGTTTTAGTGAAATTAACAGGACATGATAATTTCCTAGCTCAGATAAGTATAAACCAAGAAACAGTTAGATGTTACAAAATGTAGTATGGTGAGAAACCTCAAGAAGTTTTTTCCTCCCAAGTAACAATTCATTTACCATTTTTAACATGCTGTGATAACACCAAGCTCAGGAGGGTCCATCTTTCCGAACAATACAATTCTGATGAGGTTGTTGTGGTTTTCAAACCCTTATAGCACAGATCATCTGCTAGTATTACAAGTTTCTCCCCTAGCACATCGCCTTTCAGCCACCCAGAAACTAATGAATGTTTCACTGAGTCCGAGCATGCCTGAATGACAAGAAAATAACAATTTTTGCAAGGTTAATGACTTAAACCGTGTAGAATTAGTATGCAGCTTTTAGAGACATTACTTCATTCCTACACATTAATGATCCCAAGTTATAATGTCAGTGTTTTTCCAGAAACTAATGCCAGGTTATATACTGGGGGAAAGTTCTCCTAGGTGATGAGCCAATTACTATAAATAATAAACAAGATAAAAAACAGGAAGGAATTTTAAAGTGTGAGGCATCCATAGATGAGGAGGGAGGAAACTGATACTGAACATGAAGAGATCTAGGTTCAGTTCCCAGCTCTGCTACCAATTTCACATACCACTTCAGGCAAGAGATAAAAATGGGGATAATAATATTTTAGTTTACAGGCATCTTGCAAAGATAAATGTATTAATCTTTGTGAGTACTCACAGAATATGGTGATAGATGCTAGATAAATGCCTATAAAGTAAAATAACTTGGTCCTAATTTGTCAGTATTTCTTGGGTTTGCAAATAAGTGGTTGAGTTTACACATCACACTTTCTATGTATGCAGAGTGCAATGCTGTTTTATAGAGAATAAATGGCTAGGGGAAATCTATATATGAATGGGCAGGGAGCCCCTCTATTTCAGACATGAAACATACTGAAGATGGAAGTTTTCAATACAGTTAGTGCGGTGCCTCTCTCAGTGGTTTTCAAACTTTCAGTTATGGTGACCCCTTTAACACAGCAAGTCTCTGAGTATGACCCTCCATATAAATTTAAAAAAGGAAATAGGTAATTTAATTTAACAGGGGCTCAGGGCTGTCGGTGACCCCCTGTTTCAGAATCCCTGAAGGAAGTGCTTCAATATCTAATGCTTTCTACAATGGACTTATGAGAGAGGTACTATATTTAAGTTGTAATAAAACAGCACTGTTTCAAATTTCATTATTGTCATTATTTTCAAACTATGAAAATCAGACTAGTTTGCAGTCTATTCCATTTTAACTAACTGAAATCCTATCACTTAAAGAGTAGAAAGTATTCAAAATAAGAGCACAAAATGAGAACAAAACTCCCAAAGAAGATACCTTTTGAATTATTTGTAGGAAAATATTCCATTTCAGATCCATCTAGTGGAAAAAACAAAATAAAACTATAATTAATAAAACATACTCCACTAGGATGAGAAAGCTTAATGAAATTTCTATTTATTGTCTAATTATAATTTGTGAAAATGTATAGAAGTTGTCAGGCTACAGTAGTGAGCAAAAGTTATTCCCAAAATCATGATTATTTAGCAGCCAATAATCAATAAAAAAAATTATAATTGCCCAACTTTATTGCAACCTAAGATTTCCCCATCAACCAGAGCAAAATGGGGAGAAGTGAGTGTGGTTAAGAGAAAGGTTACAGGTTAATATTATAAATCATATTGTGTGAAGAAAAAAGGTGGTAATTTAGAAATAAAAATCTTCAGATATATTCATTTTTTTCATTACAGTATATAAGAGGGATAAATATATTAATGTCACTACACCTTTCCTAGAAGTCTAATTCCAAACTCTCCTAATTCCATTTTCCCTTTGTCCAATTTATCCAAAACCAATGTTAGTTAATCTAAGTCAGAATATATTTTCCAGATCCAAAATAACAATTATTCCTACTGACAGCTATAGTCCACAAATCAGAATTGTCATACTATTTGCAAAGTAAAAAAGAAAGTCTTACCTTACTTAAATCATCAAGAATATTTTTTCTCTCTGTATTACTGTTACAACAACTAATGACACTGTACAAAATATCAACCAGAAAATCTGTCTCTTTCCTCCAGTCTTCTTTCAACCAAGCTATTAACTTCTGATGCAAAAAGCGTACTGAAGGATTTTCATGAAGTTTTACATCTACTTGGGATTCAATCTGAGCAGCACTCACACCATTTTCCTGCTCTAACAGAACTTGAAAAACTCTGCTAGAAGAGAAGGAGTTGAGCAGAGCAGACAGAAACTTTAAGTGACGATCAGACTTCTCTTCACTGATATACACAATACTCAGTTCAGCCAGGGTACAGACTAAATCTTCTAAAGGTTCTTTCCTTAACAACAAGGTGTGTGGCGTATCAGTCAGTATTTCAGATTCACCATTATTTGTCACTGCAGCAAGCTTCCCATTCTCTGTGTTTCTTTCAGATTCATTCTCATCTGTAAATCTGATCTTTATGGTTCTTCTTTTGCTTCGTTTCATAGAGCTCTCTGGGCTCTGCAGAATTTGTAGCATACAGGATATAGCAACCAAAGACGTCTCATCAGCATCTGCTACATCAACACAGAGTACACACATTTTAGAGAGCCTGTCCCAGAAATTCGACAGCAGCCTCTGGAAAGTTTCAGCTGTGCCAGCATCATTTAAGTTTTCTGTTTTTGTCTCCCAGGACATCAGTGTTTCTGCTATTTGGTAAAACAGTGGACCTGTTTGTAACTTGCTCTCTTTAAGTACAGCTTCAATGAGAGGAATTAACTACAAACAGAAATGCAAAAAAGTTTTAATAATTAAATGTTTACAGAACTGGATAACAATTTTAAATCTCAACAATCTCAGGAAGCTCTGAAAAAATAAAGTGTTTAACATCTATTAAATATCAACTTAACATCAATCTAAAAAAAAGAATTAGCATATCATTTAACCCACCCAACCTCTTCTATTAAGTAGAATAAGCATTTACAAACTCCTCTCCATTACATTTATACTTTATTTTTAAAGACATTAATGTTTTGTACAATAATTCCACAACCTATAAGATGGTCTGTTTTGTGGGAAGGAGGACATGGAAACATAGCTAATGTTATTTTTTCTTAAATTCTCTGAAAACTTTTTGTGTGGGGGAATACATTTGCATTAAAGAATTTCACAATTTTTAAAGTGAAAAATGTAAAACTGCAAAACAAAGAACAAGCATTTTAAAATATTTACATAATACATACCTGATCACATATAAGCATATTCTGAATTTGTTTTTGTTCATCTTCTTCTCCCAAATGTTGTAGCATCGCAAATCGTAAACATTCCATAAATGCAGATATGATTGCAGAACACTCTGAATGGCTAGCTAAGGCTCGCTCACTAGACAAGCTAAATATATGTAAATCAGGAGACATAAAAAAAATCAGTCATCATTCCTTGATTACAATGCTTTAATGTAATAATATAGTTGCTGTTCATTTGATAAAAACAGTATAAGAAAATCATGCTGCTTTTTAGCCTATTTGCTTATTCATAACAATATAATTAAGGATGAAACACATTTGTAGCTTAAAAGGCAAACATAGCCTCTACTATTTAATTGAATCTCAATTTTTAAATGCACCCAAATTAGTGCCTCTTTTTACACCTATGCTTTGTGTGTGTAGTGCTGAAGAGAGAAAGGGGCAAAAGATCATGGCAGGAAAGAGGAGCAAGGCAGAGAGTTTACAGAATTCAGTTTCTGATACCTACATATTTAAAATGTTTCAAGTAGTTTTATTTTCAAACATAAATAATTATAATATTTGACCTAATATCAAGAATTTGTGGCTCATACCCTTGAATTATTGAGCTGAAAAATGTTCTGTAAAAGTCCAGCTTTGGTGCCGTAATGCCATGAGGTAACTTGCTAATCAATGGCAAGAGATTAGGATATATAACAGTAGCTAGACCTCGTCCACCTTCTCGAAGTACTATCCATAGCTTTGGCAGAACTCCTTTTTTGGCATTTACATGACTCCAACAATCCTACAGAAGGAAATAATTACAGGAATAAATTAAACCAGTCTCAGCTGGTTCGGAAGAGTTCTCAAGTGGATCATCTAGTCTGTCTCCCACACTGCAGTAAGAGCAAGCTATCATCAAATCTAAATGGACATGAGTATTTTGAAAACTCATTTTGTCTCTAAACATTTCAGTTTAAATCAGTGAATGTTAAGGGTTAGAAGAATTCAAAACAAAATCTTGTTTTAACACAGCAAAGATCTTCTGGGTAATCAACTTAAATCAAGGTTTTGTCTTAAATGATCTTTTGACCACAATACTGCTTTGTAAAACAGCTTTCTATAATATATTGCTACTTTTATGACATTTAACTCATCACCCCCATAAACTAGGTGTTATGTTTCATGGAGTTACTACAACCAGTATTAGTATTTTGCTGTGAGTTTTAAATTATAAACTGTGATAAATCAACTATAAGTAAGATATTTATTGGACCAACTTCTGTTGGTGACAGAGACAAGCTTTGGTACTTACACAGAACTCTGCTTCAGGTCTGGAAAACTTACTCAGGGCTTGTCTTCATGTACAGTGCTGTATCTGCTTCGGTGAAGATGCTACTTTGCCAATGGAAGAGTTTCCACTGTTGCCCTAGTTAATCCACCTACCCGAGAAGTAGTAATTATGTTGACAGGAGAAGCTCTCCTACTGACATAGTGCTCTCTATGGCAGTGGGGCGAGAGGGAAGAGGGAGGTGGATTAAACCTACCCCTGCGTGATGTAATTATAGCCATACAGGTCTGCAGTACAGACCTGGCCTCAGCATGTCACAGCTATGCAAGATAAAACAGATTGTTCAGCATAAGTAGTTAACACTCATTTCAAAGGACCATTCAAGGCAAAAAATCTCAGAGGGATAGCTGAGTTAGTCTGTAAGGTTAAAAACGAGTAGTCCTATGGCACCTTATAGACTAACAAATAAAATAAATAAATATAGTATCATGAGCTTCTATGGGCAAAACCCACTTCTTCAGTTGATATTTTTGTTAGTCTCTAAGGTGCCACAAGACTACATTCAAGGTGAAGTGACCCATTAAGACCCAAGCAGTCATAAGAAGGAAAGGTAGGGAAGGGGTGGGAGGTAGCTGGGGGGCAAGAGGGTTGTTAGTGGGTTATAGATTGACATACCTATTGTCTATATTCAGTCCATACTGGCAATGAGGAGGTTGGAAGGTTGTCTGAAGGCCAGGAATAGATCACATCATGAAATGGACCACACATATACCCTGAGAAAACCTGCTTCAATACAGAAATAAAACCCTCTCCATCCACACACACACCTATTGTCAGTTACCACCCCTTCCCCATTGGAACCCATCCAGTGTATCATCAAACTACAACCCATACTTTCCTGCACCCCCTCTCCAATCTCTCCAAGCTTGTACCAGAAGCAAACTCCACATAGACCAGGATAAACCAACTCAAAGCAGTACTACAATCTGCCAGAACAACAGATACGTATCTCTGTTGTTACAATGATCAATACACCCATGAACAGATCTTTAAATATCCATAGGTCCTACATACACTAAATGCCCCAATAGCAACTATGTGAGTGAAATCAGACAATCACTACACCCTCAAATGAGCTTGCAAAGAAAAATAATAAAAGACAAAAACCCCAGATCATCTGTGAGTGAACACTTTTCATAAAGCTATCACTCTTTATCTGACCTACCAGTCCTCATCCTAAAAGGAAACCTGAATAATACTTTCAAAAGATAAGTCTTGGAGCTTAAATTAATAAATTTGCTAGACACCAAAAAAATCACAGACTGAACAGAGACTGTATTTATGGCTTATTTAAACAATCAATAACCCACTAACAATTCCCCCAGTTGCTGTAGTAGAATTTTTACTGAAGTATAGGCCTGCCCTGAGTAATTTTCCCAGACTGAAAAAGAGCTCTAAGTTAGCTCAAAAGCTTGTTCACAGAAGTTGGTCCAATAAAAGATATTACCTCACCTAGCTTGCCTCTCTAATATTGTGTGACCAAAACAGCAACAACAACACTGCATGTAAGTTATACTGTATTTTGAATTCAAGCAAAAAGGCACAAAAATATTCTAAGGGGAAAAAATTGTCCAAGTACTATTTGTACTGATAACATATAAAGTAAACAGCAGGCTAGCTGATTTTCATATATGATTACAGGACAGCCAAACAATTACAAGATACATCAAACACCAATTACAAAAAGGACACTAAAGAATCATGAAATTAAATTCTGGCCCCCCACTGAAGTTAATGGTAAAACTTCCACTGACTCCAATGAAACCAGGATTTCATCCGAGGAGTGGAGTAACTACAGTATCAGGCTTTAACTATACAGTGAATAGAGAACAAGTTGCACATCATTTATAAATTCAGATAAGTAATTCAACAGAGAAATATTTGTAATTTTTATAAGTGACTTTATACACATGGGAAGTTCTTAAATGTCTCTATTTCAGTTTAATTACACACTAAATTCCTGTCTACTTTTCAGAGAAAGTGGACACTCACAATTTTTATTTACTTTTAGTGGAGCTGTGAGTGCCGAGTACCTCTGAAAATCAGGCCCTTATAGTTTGCGGGGAGGAGGAGGAGGTTCGTTTGCAGTAGTAAGGGGTTCACAATGGTTATTTTAAGCTGATATCTTCGGCTTAACACCAAACTGAGGGCAGTGGAATGTTATGAAAAGGTTAAATCTGACATATTTAACCAGAACACTAGTAATTAACTTATAAAGGGGAAAAAAAGTTCTCATTTAGTTTCCTGCATTACCTCAATGGTAACAAGAATGTACAGCAAGGCTTCCCAAAGAGCTGGACACACCACTGCATCACTGTCATCGATACTTAGAAGAACTGCAGGACAAACTCTTGGTGCTTCAACTTTCATTGACTCAGGAAGGAGCTGACAGAGAGTAGAAACTAATTCAAAAAAAGCGGAGCGAACCTAAAGTAAGCCACAAAAACAAAATATTTCAGTAAACCGTGGATTACAATATTTATTCACTATTAGAAATCAAAGGCCCCCATGCTTGTAAATAACATGCAATGATTTACTTTTAAAATAAATGGTATATCAACATATTCATGTCTAAAATACTACTTTTTGCGTAAAAAAATCAAAATTACAAAATTGCAGTTAATACAAAGAGCTTTAAAGGATTTTTAAAAATAGGGAAAATATGTGACTTTTTTTTAATAGACTATATACAGAAAAAGATAATAATGTGTTTTTTAAGTACAACATTATGCAGAGTAAAACAACGAGCAGTCCTGTGGCACCTTAGGGCATGTCTATACTGGGCAGTTATTTTAAAATAACTCCCCTATTTCAAAATAACAAAGTGAGCATCCACACTACCAAGCCTGTTATTTCAAAATAAGGGGCTGGTTATTTTGAAATAACAACTCCTGCTTTAAGCTTATTTCAATATAGTTATTTTGGGAGATATTATTTTGAAATAAATTATTTTGAAATAATTTCCTAGTGTTGACATGCCTTCAGAGACTAACAAATACATTTTATCATGAGGTTTTGTGGGTAAAACCCACTCCATCCATGAAAGCTCATGATATAATACATTTGTTAGTCTCTAAACCATGGTGTACCTTTATTTCAAAATAACAAGTGGAGCATCCACACTACCAAGCCCGTTATTTCGAAATAAGGGGTTGGTTATTTCGAAATAATAACTCCTGCTTTCCATGAGGAATAAATAGTTATTTCAAAATAATGATAATGTAGATGCTCCACTGCTACTATTTAGAAATAACTACTCCCCAGAGCCATTCAAAATAATTACTTCTCAGTACTTCCTGGGGCTCTAAGTCAAGGTAGCACATCCACATTAAGGGAACCTGTCTAATTTTGAGGCTTCCCTGCAGTGTGGACACGCTATTTTGAAATTATAATTTCAGGAGTTTTTTCTAAATACGTTATTTCGAAATAATTTCCTAGTGTAGACATACCCTAAGGTGCCAAAGAACTGCTCATTGTTTTTAAAGTTACAGACTAACCTGGCTACCACTCTGGGACATTATGCAGAATGTGTATCTTCATTTAATGGCGTACATTGAAATGTGTTGACATGCTAAACAAATAATTTTATGCAACATTGAAAATCAATGCTATAGTTGTTCTTCACTGAGAAACACAAACAACAATTCTTAACAGAAAGAAGGTCAATCACATAACTTAGAAAAGTATCTGCCTAAATGTATCCATAAGTTTATGGAGTTGCCTACCTCAAAGGAACAAATGAAGGAGAATAGTTGGATACTTATTTGCTGATACTAGGGCCAATATGTCTTGTGATTGAAAGACTGTTAAATACCATTGGGCAAGACACCTGGTTCTTTCTTTTTTTCCAAAATATGGGGGATGACTTAGTGCTCTAAGGTTCCAAGTGTTGCACTTGTAGAAAACAACTAAAAAGACAGTGTATAACGGTTCAGATACCTGAGGTACGCTGTGCTTGCCATATTTCCAAAATTTGTTTTGAGACTGAAGGGGTATTAGCTTTTCTTCCAGTGAATGAGTCTCATTCTTTGGCAACATGCAAAGCAACTTCTTTAAGGCTAACAAGGAGCATGTCAGAATTCGAAAGTATTTGGCTTCCCGTTCTTCTTCTGGTACAGTTCTAAGGAAAAAAAAAAAACAAAAGCAAGTTTAAAATATTAATTGGAAATGTGTCTATTCATATTCTTCACATATTTTAATAAGAAAATCCTAGGATTCTTTCTAAAGACTGCAGCAGCATATTTATAACTATGCGCTTTCCATAAATTGTGTATGTTAAACACTTACGTCTTATCCACAAAAACTCAAGATACTACAGGTTGAATCTCTCTAGTCCAGAACCCTCGGGACCTGGTTCTGAATGACAGAATTTTCTGGACATGGGAGGTCAATATTATCTAGCATTGGCAGCATTACCAACACTTCCATTGCTTACTGTGCTTTTAGAGGACATTTGGGGTAAATAGAGCTAAATAACAGCACAGAACACTGTGAGCTAGGAGTGGTGGCTGTAAACAAATTTTATAGGATTGAGGGAAACTTGGGCACACCCATAAAAAGAGGTCATCCTGCTAACTAAAATCATTCTGGATGACGGATGTTTCTGGACGAGAGCGTTCTGGATAAGAGAGGTTCAACCTGTATATATTTTTGTTAGTCTGTAAGGTGTCACAAGACTACTCATTGTTTTTAAAGCTACAGACTAACACAGCTACCCCTCCAAGGCTAAACATATGTTTACATTGTGAAATTCTAGCTAAAATAATATTTTCAGAGGTTCATTTTCCCCTTCTTTTGTTGTGTCTTCCAGGTCCTAGTGCAAGATATCCTGCCTTCTGGCAATTGAGTGACACACATGAATCAAATAGAAATGATTATTAGACAATGGGTAAGTTTTTGAGAAGTGAATTTGGAATTCATATTCCTAAGTCTCATTGAAAGTCAACAGAATTTAGGCTTTTAAGATTTTAGGTTCTTCTGAAAATGTTACCCAACTAGGGATGTTAAAGTACCTTTATTTTTCTAAATGTGTAACCTCTGCAATTTACAGAGGTTACACATTTACACACCCAGGAGAGGTTGGGGGAGGGGGCCGGGGAGGCGGGAGCCAGTGTTCGTGGGGAGCCAGCTTTTAAGGTAGCTCCCCGTGAGCATCAGCTCCCACCTACCCCTCCTCCCCCATGCTGCCTCTGTATTAGAAGCAGCAGCGTGGGGGTTGACAAGCGGCTCTACAGGAGCAGGTATGCATGGGGAGCTGGCTTCCACCTCCACTCCCCCACCGCTGCCTCTGATACAGAGACAGCGGAGGGAGGGAAGGAATGGAGGGCTGCGTGTAATGGTTAGGATTAACGATGAGCCCAGGCTCATAGGTTAATCATGTACACGGGTACATGTTCACATCCCTATACCCAAAACCACCATCATTGTTGCTACTTGGTTTTATTCCCCACCATGACACAGGATTAAGTATGCTGCTAGCCCAAAAGCACAGTTCTAGCAAGATTCCCAAGCTCAGCTGCCACCCATGGTAGCATAATGAAATACAGGCTGGTGTAGCAACCTAGTTGTATAAACTTGATGTGAAGAATAGAAAAAGACACTTTCTAGGGGAAAAAACCCAGTGTTTTCTATTGAGCTGCATAAGTATGTTTTCAGTATATTTATTTTCTGCAAAAATCTACAATTTGTTCTCTTATGAAATATATTTTACATCTACTAAAATTAATTGAATATATTTTTGAAAGAAAAAATGAACTTTTAACCTATATATTTGGAAGTAGAAAAACATACTGTGGATCACTGAGTGTATCAGGGGTTTCTTTGAGAAGGTGATCTTGTAGCATCTAGACAAATACATAAAAATATATTTTTTCATTGGTGAAAATTAAGTACATGCTGTAAGCTAGTCATGCGAGAGTAAGCACTAAATAATGAAGCTTCAACACTCCTCTCATGTAAGCAGGTAGCTTTTAGGCACATTTTATAAATGAGGAAGCAAAGTTAATGAGAGCTGAATTGACCAACCCAGGTCATGAAACAATGGCAGAGAGCCAGGATCAAAACCTTAGGTTCCTGACCGCTAGTCCCATGATCCAACCGTTGTTAGACCATATAGCCACTGTTCGGACAGAGAGATATCACATCTATCCAGTATTAAAACAAAAAACATTGAGAAATTTCTTATCAGGGCTTCGTAATCACAAACAATAAAGATTGTAATGTAATTTTTTCCCTACTTCAGATGGCTCTGTTCTAGACATAGATTTCCTAGTGTAGATGCATCTTGCACAGCACAAGGTTTAACCTATGCTTTCAGAAATGGGTCCAGTCTACTACTGCAGTTAAACCACTTCAGCTGAACATTTTGCCAGCATCTGTTATCAGTGATGGATACGTGTTGTTTGGAACCTACTTGGTGACTGTGCATCATCTGCTGTGCAAAGAAATTAGTTCCTATACATCCACATAGGTTTACAAACCCATGCAGCCTTAGTGTATGTGAAAAATTAAGGGAAGTATTGGAGAATGTGTCGTCGTCTCAATCTCCATTAGCATTAATGTGAGTTTCAGTTAGGAAGAGAATATACGATTCTGAATGCAAATACAAGGAATGTATGAGTTAATATTTGCAAGAAAAAGCCTTCTATCTTTATTAACAAATGACAACTACTTGCATAAACTTTTAAAGACTTGGTATTCTGTAAACTCACATTCAGAACTTCTTCTTTACAAAATGCTAAGGCTTCAGGTTGTTTACTTGAAGGGAAAGCTGTCTCAAATGCCACTTTAGCTGCTGATGCTGCAGGGGAGTAAGTATCACACTGAGCAACCAGCCAGTATCCCATAATACTTTTTAAATAAGGAGCCAAGTGCTTCTTTACTTTAAGAATAAGTTGCTCAAAAGCTTGTTGCGTTGCTTCTCGAACACGGCGGTCATGATCCTGTTTTAAAATAAAGATTTTGTAGAAGAAATACATGTTTTGATACCAATACCACCAAAACAAAAATTGTTTTGCTCTGCTATCATGTCCCATCTTCCCCCACTCAAAAGGAAAAGCTGTCTGTATTCAACTGTATGGTTTCAAATGAAGTCCTTATACCCCAAAACTAAACATGTGTATGCCCCTTCATGTTTCAGCCACCACTGCAAAGGACATGCTTCCACGCTTATCATACTTATTAAATAAACAAAGAGTTGTCTCCTGTTCTGTTTTACCCACATTCTGCCATATATTTCATATTATAGAAAACTTGAATGATAACTCACATGTTGCTTTTTAAGAACACTTTCACAGCAGTTTTAACAAAATGCAAAGAAGGTACTGATGTGAGATGTCTAACAATAGCTATCACAATTAACCCAAAGTTTAAGAATATGAAGTGTTTCCAAAATCTGAGAGGACAAGGTGTGAGGAAAAAAGAGCAATACTTCAATGCAGATGCTACCGAACCCAAACCACCAGAAAAAGAAAATCAACTTCTGCTGATGGTATTTAACTCAGATGATGAAAATGAACATGCATCAGTTCACTTCTGCTTTGTACTGTTATTGAGCAGAACCCATCATCAGCATGGACACACATCCTCTGGCATGGTGGTTGAAGCATGAAGGGACATATGACTCTTCAGCATATCTGGCAGGTAAATATCTTATGATGCTGGCTACAACTGTGCCATGGGAATGCTTGTTCTCACTTTCAGGTGACACTGTAAACAAGAAGCAAGCAGCATTCGCTCCTGCAAATTGTACCAAATAGGAATGTTAAATTTTGATTAATCAGCTAATTGAGTAGTCGATGGAATTTCCCTCGACTACTCCATTAGTTGATAAGGGGGACGCTCACTATCCTACAGCGCCTCTTCCTTTGAAATGTACAAGAGCCGCCCACTCCTGTACATTTCAAAGGGGGAGAGGCAGTGGGAACCCGTGCCAGCAGGGAGCAAAGCAATCCTCGCTGCCATGGGTTCCCCTCTGTGCCTCTTCCTTTGAAATGTACAAGAGCTGCAGGAAGCTCTTGTACATTCCAAAGGAGAGAAGCAGCACTGGGGCCTGTTTCAATCCCAGCTCGCGCCATTTCCCCCGCTGCCCCCTGCAGAGATGGTGCTGGGGGGGGGAACCAGCTTTTAAGTTGGCTCCTTCCAGCACCAGCTCGTGCTCCCCCCCTTGTTGCCTCTCTTTGATAGAGGCAGCAAGGGGTAGCGGAGCGACTAGTCAAGTTCTTACTCGACTACCCGATAAGCAAATACTTATCAGGTAGTCAACTAGTCGCTTACATCCCTAGTACCAAACTTGCTTGTCTTAGCAATTGGCTGAACAAGAAGTAGTACTGAGTGGACTTTAGGCTCTAAAGTTTCACATTGTTTTGTTTTTGAATACAGTTTTTTGTACAGAATTCTACATTTGTAAGTTCAACTTTCCTTATAAAAAGATTGTACTACCGTAGCTGTATGTGGTGAATTGAAAATACTATTTATTTTAAATTTTTACACTGCAAATATTTGTAATAAAAACAAATGTGAGTGCTGTACACTTTGTATTATTCTGTACTGTAGCTGAAATCAATATTTTTGAAAATATAGGAAACATACAAAAGTATTTAAAATAAATGGTATTCTATTAACAACAGTGCAATTAGTCGGCAATTAATCACAATTAATTTTTAATTGTTTGACAGCCCTAATTTTGATGTAATACTAGCATTACCCATCCCATTGTGACAGTAGACGCCATATGTGGCCTTCTCCCTTCCCGCTGTTCCTGAGGGTGGGGAGGCTTGGACCAGCTCGGGCCACACGGCTGCCTCCCTTCCTGCCGATCCAGGGCCAGGGAGGCTGGGGCCACGTGGCATCCTCCCTCCATGGTGCTCCTGGGGCCGAGAAGGCTTGGGCTAGTTCAGGCCATGGGGCCTCTTCCCTCTCCGCTGCTCCAGGGACAAGGGGGGAGGCCGTGCATCCTCTTCCCTCCCCGCTTCTGCGGGGATACTGGGGCATGTGCTCTTCCCCTCACCCTGGTGAGGGGGAGGGAGGTGCGTGTGCTCAGCGTGCTGCTCCTCCTCCTTCCCTCCCTGTGGTGGGGATGGGGCTGGAGGTGGGGCTGGAGATCTGCCTCCCCCTAGAAACTTCTCAAGTCTTCTCAAATGTTCTCTCTGAGAGATGGTGTGATGGACACCTCTCCTTTCATAATAGTATAGATAAATATATTTTTCATTGGATTCCCTAAATGTGAAATTCCTATTTTATCATCAACATAATCATGAATTGTACATCACTGCAACATACCACATAAGAGCTATAATCCCTTTGGATTCCATATATTGTTTATAACATACGGTATGCAATGTATGATTGTATTTATATTGCACCCATGTCTAGATTTTTCCATTAATATTAAAAAAGATTAGTACAAGAAAAGATGAACAGGAAACTGTTCTCAATTCTGAAACTTTTTTCATTAGCATAAAAACATCTGGGAGTTTTCATGAACCACGTATAATTGATATGTAAACGTCAAGCATTTGTTGGCACTGATATATTCACAGATTTGTTTTGTTCCATGGCTCCTAATAAGAATAGGACTTGCTGTAACACATTAGTACAGTGGTCCATCTAGTCCAGTATCCACCTCCAATAGCACCAGATGCTTCAGAGAAATATGCTAGAATGCTAGAAATATGCTAGAAATATGCTAGAATGCTAGAAATATGCTAGAACAGGCAACAGCAATGAAAGCTTCCCCACACTGCCCTGATGATACATTCCAATCACTTAGGACAAAGTGCTTCTCCCTAAATTTTAACAGTTTGTTGGTTTACAACTGTCATAACTTAATCCCTTTCATACTTACAAGTGAGATTTTACAGTAAATTCTCGGCCAGTAAGGAAGAACACCTTTAACAGCTTCTGATTCTCTTTCCTTACACATTGCAGCAAATTCCTGCATAGCCTAAAATTAAAATACCAACAGCATGGGATTAGAAAAATTGCAGGTGGAAATATATCTTGAAATTTACTAAATTTACCAACTACTGCCTGGTAGTATAATTCTCATTAAATTAGACATTGGATTACCTCTTGCAATTGGGTCTAAAGTAGGAATGTAAATAATTAACCAGGTGAGGCTTACTGGTTCCAGGTAACAGATGGGGGCTGGAGCAGCTCCACACACCCCGCAGGCAGCTCCACTCCATCTGGGCTGGAGTGGCCCCCTCAGTCATCCGTCCTTTAACCACACTGGTTAACTAAAGTTACTCTTGTAAATCCTCTTTACATCAGAACCAGATGACAGATCTTTCTAAAACTCTTCTGATACATCTTAAAACTGCATACAACCAAAATCAAGCTTTTGAAGCATACATAAGTAATTTCAAAGATGTTTAACAAATCACAGTACATGCTATGGAATTTTCTCGTTTGAAAGTAAAATTGATTATTTTGGTAGATCCATTTCTATCCCTTTACACAAAAATATTCCCCTTCCTAAGCAAAACATCAAAAGCACCCTGGCACAAATGAATATTAGAATTGCATTTCTCAAATGTACTTTTGTTACATACAACTTTCTCACATTTTTTTTAGATTCTATGGCTTAAATCATGAGCCCATTGAAGTCAATGACCATTTGCCAATCACTTCAGTGGAACCTGGATTTCATTCTATAAACCAGTGGTTTTCAAACTTTTTCTCATGATCTAGTTGAGGATTCCTAGCCAATGGGGGTGTTCAGGGAAGGGGCAGGGCATGCACTCTCTACCCCCATACCAATCTAGGAGCCAGGCCTGCTGTCGGCCGCTTCTGGGGAGCAGCGCAGTCTGCGGTGCCAGGACAGGCAGGTAGCCTGCCTTAGCACGTCCACTGGTCACTGGATCCCCCCGGAAGCAACAAGATCCAGTGCCTGACATTCCATGACCCAATACTGGGTCACGACCTGTAGTTTGAAAACCACTGCTATAAATCTTCAAGTTGACTTTTTAAACATCCCTGAAGGAAAAGGTAACTCAGGGATATAGGATATACATACTTTTAATTTAGTTATGACATCTCTTTTGGAGAGTTTTCGCAGCACCATTCGGAAATCAGCATCTACAAGGCTGTCTATTTCTTCTGCTCCTTGGACTGCAGGTACATATCCTAGATCACTCTGAGATGTTCCAAAGCCAATAAAACCAGGCACTGTTCCCCGTTCCTTGGCAAGGAGTTCTGCAGCTCTGCCACTGCTGGAGGGCTGGTATAAACAAGAAAGAAAAGTCAATTAACTATTCATGACCCTTTAAATTATTTTATTTCTCACAGAAGTGCTGGTTTTGGAAACCATTTTCATGAACAATCTGAACCATCACACTTGAAGAAATGAGCCTGTGGGGTTCTGCCTTATAATTGATCTGCTGCTCCAAGGAAAAAGTTTCACACTATATGCCTTATCAATAAGAAATTCCACTTGAATATTGCATGTAGATGTGTTCACGTCATCTCAAAAAATATCTTGGTGCTGGAAAAAAGTTCAGAAAAGGGCAACAAAAATTATTAAGGATATGGTATAGCTTCCATATGGCAAGAGATTAATAAGACTGGAACTTTTCAGCTTGGAAAAGAGATTACTATGATATGATAGATATGATACGGGGATATGATAAAGGTCTATAAAATCATGACTAGCGGGGAGAAAGTGAATAAAGAGTTACTTACTCCTTCCCATAACACAAGAACTTGGGGTCACCAAATGAAATGAATAGATAGCAGGTTTAAAACAAACTAAAGGAAGTACATCTTCAACCACCACACAGTTAACCTGTGGAACTCCTTGCAAAATGATGTTGAGTATCTTATTTCAATTTTAGAGTGCAGTCTAGATGTACCCTTATTTACAACATCACCTGTAAATGAGAACAGGTGTTTCCAAAGCACTGGGGTAGACAGCATTGCAAAGTATTCACATGCCAAATACTCGTATGCCACCTTCATATTTTGGTCACCATTCCAGAGGACATGCTTCCATACTGATGATTGGTTCTGCTCAATATCAAGCCAAAGCAGAGTGAACTGAACATGTTCATTTTCATCATCTGAGTCAGCAGAAGGTTGATTTTCTTTTCTGGTAGTTTGGGTTTGCTAGTGTCCACATTGGAGTGCTGCTCTTTTCTTCTGAAACAATGTTCCACACCTCATCTCTCTCAGATTTTGGAAGGCATTCAGATTCCTAAACTTTGGGTCAAGCATGGTAGCTATTTTAGAAATCTCATATTGGTTCCTTCTTTGTGTTTTGTCAGATCTGCTGTGAAAGTGATCTCACATCAAATAACATGTTCAGGGTAGTCAACCAGGACTGCCAAAACATGGAATATATGGCAAAATGTGTTAAAACTACAGGAGACATTCAATTCTTCCCCCAAGGGTTCAGTCACAAATGTAATTATCATAGTACTTTCTTAACGAGTGTAACTCTGTTGAAATCAATGTATTTGAAAATACAGAAAAACATACAAAAATATTTATAATAAATTTTCAGTTGGTATTCTATTACTTTTAACAGTGCAATTACAACTGTGATGAACTACAATTAATTTTTAATCGAGTTAGTGTATTTTCAGTTAATTGCTTGAGTTAACTGAAATTAATTGTACCCATGTGAGTAATGCCAATGAAAAGTCACCCTGTTATCTCAGCAATTATGTCAGCCCTGCCAATTCTATTAGCAGACAAGAATTCACCTATGGAAATGACAGATGCCAGAAGGCAATGCTATATTTCAGGATGGTCACATTGCAAGCTGTATCTCCAATTTAAATTAGGGGACGTTAACGTGAACCCAAGTACACGGTTATCTGTTGAGCCTAGACTCATCAGTTAACCCTCTCAGTTACACGCACCTCCTATCCCCTGTATCAGAGGCAGCAGCACTGAGGGCTAGGGAGGTGGGCAGGAGTTGGTGCTCCCTTGGAGCCGCCTGCCTTCCCCCCCCCCCAGAACATGAACAAATGCTCACAGGGAGCGGGCTTAAAAGCCAGCTCCCCGCAAGCACTGGCTCCTGCTCCCCTCCCCACCATGTATAAATGTGTAACTGACAAAAAAAAAAAAAAATCAGCAGTTACTTGTTTACACAAATACATGCATTTTAACATCGCTAATTTAAATACAAAAGGATTTTCAACCTGCTCCATTTTATACCAGCTGGCAGCAGGTCATGGTCCTCAAGGGTACTTCTACACAGCAAAGTTATTTTGGAATAAAGTCCGTTATTCCAAAATAACGTTATGTACTGTCTACACAAGAAGCCCATTATTTCAAAATACATTTGAAATAACAGGCTTCTTACTCCAACTTCCTGTAAACCTCATTGTATGAGAATTAACGAAGACAGCAATTTATTTCAAAGTAAGTGCTTTCTAGACAGTGCCAAATTTCAAAATAAGCTATGCAAATTGTGTATCTTATTTCGAGGTACATGCTACTTTGTAGATATACCCCAAATGAATTAACAACAAAGTGAGAACAAGCATACAAATTTTGGAAGCCAATTATTTCCTTGTGGGTGATAACTTTAGAGCAGTGGTTTTCAACCCCCATCCCATGGGCCACATGTGGCCCAATCAGCACACAGATGTGACATGACATCCTCAGGGCCATGTAGGAAGTATATATAATGTGCAGCTATGGCCCAGGAGAGCTACATATGCAACCCATAATGGTAAGCATGTTAAAATCCATTGCTTTAGTCTATGGCCTGTGAACTCGTGTTACATTTCAGTTTATGTCCAGACAGGCTTTCTGATCATGGGGCCTCCTAGCACAGGCCATGACTTCTGCAGGAGAGGGAATTATTCTCTCATGCATGTCAGCAAGCACTATTTATTGCTCTTCAGCCCTGATTACTCTAGACACTTTATAGATACAGCCTTATCGTCGCAGGATAATTTTTGCACCATTTATATATGACCAGAAGCCCAGTGTATCGGTGGTTTAAAAGTGGGTTTTGTCAGTATGGTTTATTTCACGGGGGTAGCTGATCTGAACAACCCCAGAAACGCACAAGGTACATCAACACCAGCCCCTTCTAGCGCAGCCGTGACCCTGGCAGCTTAGATCTGGGCAAGGTAGCAGCGTGCAGCAGGGCCCCAGGTCTACCATCCCCCTGCCCTTCTCTGCCAAAGGCTGATCATCCCGGTGGGGCAGACACTGGGCCCAGTGTCACCCCCAGCCACGCCTCCTCCTGTGGTTGTGGGGCTGGGACCTCAGGGCAAACCAGAAGGGGCCAGTCACGCCCTGCGCCTGGGCCAGAGGAGCAGCCAGGTCCGGCCTCCCCCTGCCCGCTCCAGCAACCGCCCCCGGCCCAGGCGCACTCACCCGCACGTTGCCCTTGGTTCGCTGCTTGTTCTTCCCCCCCATGGCGGCGGCGGCGGCGGCGCCGGAAGCGGCCGGACCCGGAGAGAGCCAGGCCAGGCCGGGGCGGCGCTTGCAACAGGGAACCTCCCCCCGGCGCGGAGGAGGGCGGGGAAATCCCCCTGCCCAGAGCCGCCGAACCCTTGGTGGGACACCAACAACTCGCCCCCGCTTCCAAGGAGGCTTCCACAGGCTGCTCGCTTTTCCAACATCGCCACGCCGGGCCCTGGAAAAGCAGGAGTCAGGCCCACAGAATCACTGTTTTAAAACAATAATAAATGTTGGCTCCTTGATAATGACGGGCACAATATTTAATTTTATTGTAATGAAAGTTAAGAGTCTCATGAAATCGCTTGAATCCAGGAGCCAGGGTTTGAAGAAAAAAAAAAACCACATGCTATAAGATTTGATAGTAACACTGCTTTTCCCAGATGTATGATTTTCCTTCACCAATATTACACCTGCCTCAGCTGGCAGGCAAGATGCAAGGTGCTGACTGATTACCACTGAGTCAGAGAGGGCAGCATGTCCATGATGCTGTGGGGGTAAACAGCAGACCCCTATCTCCATTACACTTCATTAAACTGCACACTTTATAATCCACTGTTTTGATCTTAATACCTTTAAGTCTTCATATAGGGCAAAACCTATTGAAATGAACACAACTTCTTCGATTTTCTTAGAAATATTAAATATTAATACAGTAAAGCTCCTTGGAACATCATGACAGCCTTTCAGTTAATAAATGCATTGAAACAGGCGTGCACAACAAGTACTTTTCAGTGGCCCTGGAGTGCTTTTTTGTCCCAAAAAATAAGAAAGCTTGATATTCCTTAAAAATATTTACAAATATGTATATCAGATTGATTGCAGATGTCTGATAAATGGGAACTAGAACATATTTAGTAATTGCTGCTATATTTTTAATATTACATTAACATAGTTCCAAACTATATCGTAGTTTCTACTAACATTTTTTGAAAAGACTAACTTCCTCAGATCTTTGGATAACTTTATTAATCTTCAGTAGATCTATGCAGGACACAAAAGAGGAAACCAAATGGCGTTGTGAGCTGAAAATCAAATATCCACCATGAAAGTTGTCTCAACAATTTTTGCCTTCATAAGAGTTTGAATGTCAAGATTATTACTAGGTTCACGCACTAATATATTAATCGCCATCATCCATAACAATGTGTGCTTATTATATAGTCCTTTACACCGTAGCTTATCACCATTAGGGAAAAATAAATTTACTCATGTGAAAACAACAAGGATTCTTGTGGCACCTTAGAGACAAACAGATTTTATCTGCTAAAGGAGATGCTGTAGTTATCGTGAATAAGAAATCCTGTTGGTTTCTAAGGTGCCATAGGAATTCTCCTTGTTTTTGCAGATACAAACAAATACAGCTACCTCTGAGACCTCTCTCATGTCAATAGTTCTTATTTTTATTATTTCTATTCAAGTTAGTGGGAACAATTACATATAAAACAGAGTGCAAACAAAATTTTTGGAGACAAGGACCATCTTTTGTTGTGTGTTTGCATGTGGCTAGCTCAATGAGGCACCACTCTTGATCAAAGCCTTTAAAACACTACCACACTAGAAATAACACCAGAATTGAACTCATCAATTATAAACTTGTTAGGGCAACAAGTATGTCTTATCTCTGGACCCAAATTTGCAAACTTTTATTCTTATGTGACTAGTCCCACTGGTATAAATAAAACTACTTGCATGAGTAAGGACCTAAAGTACAATGTTCAGCTGAACGTATTATAAAATCAATAAATTATAAATGTTTTTGTAATCAAAATATCCGCTGGTAGTGTATGTAAATAGTATTCAATAATGTAAAAGACTTCTTTCCAGAGATGCCTGCTTAAAATAACTGTAATCATTGGAAAAATCACACACCCCTTCCATATATAAAAAATGCCTTGCCTATAATATGATGTACAGCATCTCAGCCCAAACCTAACACTTTTTACAAACATCTGGAGTGTTTTTCTTATATTAGATAATCAATTCTCCAAAGTGAAGTTTTAAAAATTCAGATTATAAATGGTATACAACATCTTTCAGAAGGTTCTTGGTGGTCTATTACTATTGTTGTCTTTGTAATTAACAATCTTAAAGCTTTTCCTCAAAAATATCTTTATATTAAAGCAATAATGTAGTCTTTTATTTAAAAGAATGTTCGTTTTCGTGGAAAACAGATTTCACCTTATAAAGCAGAAATAATCATTCCCTCTCACTGATCAACTATTTCAGAGAGGAAAACAATAATTCATCTAAGACTGATACATAACTTTTCAAGTTCATTGATTGGATCCTTGCTGATTTAACGTCCTTCAACTCCAAAGTACATCTGAAAAACATCAGCACACCCCTTTTCATCTAAAAAATGATACAGCTGCCCCAGATCCATATGATTTCCTCTGACACCATGTGCATCAAATGCTTTTTCTTCAAAAGTTAAGAATTTTCTTTGTTTCTGCATTTCAGCATGTGACCCATCCAGAGAAATGTCCTCTCTGTGGCGAATTAAAATTCTCTGCCATGTTAATCTTCTGACTCTGAAAACAATTAGGGAAATATGAATCCATAAAATGTAGCGCATAGATTATTATAAAAGGAGGAAAAATATGGACAAAATTTCAATTGGATAGATATCTGGTATACACATTCTAGTTTATTAGCCAAACATACACACACATACCTGCAAACATTCCTAGAACCAGAGCATTGTTTCTTGACACCCATATCTCCAAAACGATCAAACACACTTACTCTCATACCTGGCAGAACAGTCAATAAAGTTGCTATTTAAATATAACTGCACACCTCCACCTTGTCTCTGCGAGAGATGTGAACAACTAGTCGACTATCAGATAAGCAAATGCTTATCAGATAGTCGACATGCCAGTTGACTAGTCACTCCCCCAGTCTTTGCTGCCTCTATCAGAAACAGGCAGTAAAAGGGAGAGAAGGGAGTGCTTCAAAGTGGCAGCGCCGTGTGGAGCCCGGGATCTGCCGCTTTGAAATGCCATGTTCAGCCCAGGGTCAGCTGGGACTCCCCCACTGACCCCAGGTTCCATGCGGCATTTCAAAGCAACAGCGCCGCATTGAGCCCGAGGTCAGCTAGGGACTCAGAGGGAACACAGGACCAGTGCGGGACTGTTGCTACACTTGAAAGGTTATTCGACTATTGGATTAGGCAATTAATCGTCATTTAATATCCCTAGTCTGTGCTAGGAATTTTCTTATCCTTTTCTTATCCTATTTCTTTATTACTAAATAGAAGGGATAAACCAGGCCTACAATATACAAAAATTCATATAATACTAGCAATATAAAAATGCTAACAAGACTGTTGGCACAGTGCACTCATGCTATATAGCTAATGTGGAGAGCAGAAAAGCATTGTATGCACTAGTCAAAAGAACCTCTTGCTGGCTAATTTATGGCCCTGATGGCTGTAAGAAGTGACAAAAGATGGGAGGTGATACTAAACTGTTCAAGATAGTCAAGACAGAAGCAGACTGTGAAGAACTTCAAAAAGCTCTCACCAAACTGAGTGATTGGGCAACAAAATGGCAAATGAAATTTAATGTGGATAAGTGTAAAGTAATGAACGTTGGAAAAAATAACCCCAACTATACATATAGTGTGATGGGGGCTAATTTGGCTACGACAAATCAGGAAAGAGATCTTGGAGTTATCGTGGATAGTTCTCTGAAAACGTCCACACAGCGTGCTGGGGCGATCAAAAAGGCAAACAGAATGTTAGGAATTATTAAGAAAGGGATAGAAAATAAGACACAGAATATCTTACTGCCCCTGTATAAAACTATGGTACGCCCACATCTTCAGTACTGTGTACAGATGTGGTCTCCACACCTCAAAAAAGATATTTTGGCCTTGGAAAGGGTTCAGAAAAGGGCAACTAAAATGATTAGGGGTTTGGAACAGGTCCCATATGAAGAGAGGCTAAAGCAACTGGGACTTTTCAGTTTAGAAAAGAGGAGACTGAGGGGGGATATGATAGAGGTATATAAAATCATGAGTGGTGTGAAGAGGGTGAATAAAGAAAAATTATTCATTACTTCCCATAATATAAGGACTAAAGAACACCAAATGAAATTAATGGGTAGCAGGTTTAAAACTAATAAGCGAAAGTTCTTCTTCACACAGCGCATAGTCAACCTGTGGAACTCCTTTCCAGAGGAGGCTGTGAACGCTAGAACTATAACAGAGTTTGAATAGAAGCTAGATAAATTCATGGAGGTTAGGTCCATAAAAGGCTATTAGCCAGGGGGGTAGGAATGGTGTCCCTGGCCTCTGTTTGTCAGAGGCTGGAGATGGATGGCACGAGACAAATCGCTTGATCATCGTCTTCAGTCCACCCCCTCCGGGGCACCTGGTGCTGGCCACTGTCGGCAGACAGGCTACTGGGCTAGATGGACCTTCGGTCTGACCCAGTACAGCCGTTCTTATGTTAGGTGTAAAAGTATTGTGATAAAATACAAAATATTTTTTTTCATACACAAACCACAGATTTTACCTGTACTACAATGAGCTTCCTATCTTCTGACCAAATGTACAGAACCACAACATAAGCACACTATACGAACAATGTTACTTAAAAATAAAATATAGTATATAAAAAGCAAACCTTGACCAGAATTCTTCACAAGCACTCTGTGGGCCTTCTACACAAATGACACCTGGTTTCCCAGGCATGCTAAATCCCGACAGACAGAGCTCCTTAGACCAATCAATAATATTCTTTCTTTTATGCTTGTTATAAATGTGATGACTGTAGATCCATAATCTAGTGAAAATAACCTCTTCTGATGGCACAGTTTTCAATGTTGTCACCGGGGAAGATGAAAGTTCCCTGTCGATATAAGCTGCTGCATGATCTTTAACCCATTCTCTTGCATTTAATACACAGACCTCACCACAGCAGTTTCTTTTCAAGTATGTTTTTAGATCAGTGTTCAGCTTAATTTGCTGTGTTCGGCTTAATGACGGTGACCTAATGAAAAAATATTAACACGTCTTCTTAATATTTTAAAAGGTAGTAAAGTCAAAATTTCTAAAACCTCTGTTGTTAGTTTAGAATTGGTGTATATTAATGCTCTACAAATGTATTCTGCTTGGCTAAAACAATTAAGTAACTATATGCTAAGAAAACCCAGTTTTAATCTTTAAAGGGAATGCTAACTGCCGATTTCATATATAGCACTATATATTTGTCAACTTCAAAGAGGAAAAGTCCAGATTCCAACTGCTGATGTTTGCTGCAGTAGTGAGATATACAATGTAACAGAAACAAACAAAAATAATAAAAGAGAAATAATGCATATCAGTAAGCAGCAACATTCTGCCCAGCAGAAGGATGAGATTGATCAGACCACCTTTCACTTCTTAGATTAGAACAGACTGGAAGCATCTCTGTTTCCCTTCCTACCTTTTTTTTTTCTGTTTTTGGTGCTATCTATCTCTTGCTATTATGTTTGTGCTGATCTAGTAAAATTTAGCTTTTAGTTCCTTGTCTAGAAATATGCAGTACCTGACAGTTATTTCTGGTAGAACAGCTGGATAGTTAAGCGGTAAAGCACAGGATATAGAAAGCATTACCTAAAAAGGAAAAAAAAAAAAGGCATTAAAATCTGATCTGAAATGTCATATTTTTTTTCCTTCAAAAATATAGCTACATTACCATAGTGGCATCAGCAACCTCTAGCTTTACATTCAGTGTAAACTGAATTTTTGAAGAAGGAATCTCTGAAGTCTTATTATCAACATAATGCTTTAGTTCTGCTACAGCCAGCTGGTCAGTCACAATAAACTCATCCTCATCAGGAAACATACTAGAAAGTAGGTCTAATTCAGAAAGTTGTACTTCAGCTTCTTCCAAGTTAGTCATTTTAGCCATGTTTAAGATGTTTCCTAAATAAAGAAATTAGGAATAAGTGAAAAGACAATTTTGATAGCTATAAACACAAGTTTAAGATGCAACAATACAACTCTTATGTGAGTAATATTAATTCATAGGAGTGATCCCACCAAAATCAATAAGATTACTCATGTGAGCTGAACAGCTAAGGGTTTAAAAGGCGATGCCAATATAGAAATGGTGGCTGAAATTTTTGCCCTATTGAAATCAATGGGAACTTAGGACATAAACAGGGCCAGGATTTCATCTTATGTTTTCAAACTCAAATATCTTTGGATTACAGAATGATTACACAATTTGGTATGCTTTGAATTCCATCATTTGTGATGTTTTGGTATTTGCAGTTTGCAGTGCTGGATAAGGCTATATTTAGTGGTCTGTCCTTCCAACGATGTGTGGAGAAGTTAGGCCTATAGTGCCAATTTAAGCATCAAAGTGCATTTATGGTCAGAAAAGTGATGTCAGAAATTGAATATTCTTGTTCACTGAATCTGCTCACTGTTCATTCAAAAACGAATTTACTGTAGTAGAAAAGTCTTCAACATTTTAATAATGTTAATAATAATTGGCTCTGCAGAGCCAATATAGATATGACAGTTGTGATGAATTTATTTTACTGTACAACTCAACCAAATGGTGAAACTAAATCCTAATTCCAGATTTTTTTTAAAACAAATGATGCTGCATGAACTAAAAGAATCTCTCTGGACACCCACACCACACAATTGGGTTTCCTGTACTAGCAGTTGTCACGCGAAGCACCCCATCCTTATGGGAAGATGCATTCTAGAAAGAGGAACAAATCACGTTTTGTTATTTTAAAATGCACATCAAGTCTAAAAAAGCAGAGCCATAGTTTATACTGAACCTACTGCAGATTTTCCACTAGTCTTGAAGGTTTGCATAAAGATTAACTCTGGTACTAATTAAGTACTATAGAACATTAGGCATTTGTCCTGAAAATACACACACGCATGCTTAATTTTATGCACTAAGTAGTCCTGTTGACTTCATTGGCAATACCAACAGTGTGTAAAGTCAAACATGCCCATAAGATTTTTTTTTTTTTTGCAGGACCTGGGCTTGAGTAAATCAGTCTTGAGTCAGTAGTGTAGTTGGAGTTGTATCAATCCCAGCACATTAAAGAGACAAGGCAGGGGAGATGGTATCTTTTACTGGGTCAAATATCTGCTGGGGAAAAGAAACGAGCTTTCTGGGCTGCACAGGGCTCTTCTTCAGGTCTGGGAAAGATACGCCCAGGCCACAGCAACACGGGGGGGAGGGGTGACTGTTTAGCACCAAAGCAGTCACGCGCATCTCACCAAGGGGCCACTCTACCTGGAATGGTCCCTTAGCAGGGCGCTCTCGCTACGCCAGCTTGTTCCACCTCGTGCCCTGCGCTGTGAGGCTGCCAGTCCCTACCCCAGGCCCAAAGGAGGGCGCTGTGTAACCTGCCCCCCGCTACCCAGCCCCGCGGCCTCTTGTCGGCCGCAGGCCATTGAGCTAGCGCGCATGCGCTGCGGATCTTGCTCTTCCCGAGTCGCGGCCCCTGGCCTCCAGTTTCCCACTATGCAACGCACCGGAAGTGACAAAGAACCCTTCCCTCTAGCTCGAGGACAGTCACGCTCACAGCTCAGCCGCTGGAACAGGCCGGCAGCCGTAAAACTATGCTGAGCCGGAAATATGGGTCGTAAAAAAATTCGCTTCACAACACTGAAAGGTGCGGGGCTCGGACTTAGGGAGCACCCCGGATTTCGCCATGTTATTTACTCTCCCTTATTCCCCCACCAGCCTCCGAGTCACTCACTCCCTGGCCTGAGGCGCGTCGTGTCCCTTCCAGGCTCTGCGCGACAGACCTGGGGCTTTCCCTACTGGTTCTGGTGGCTGTCCGTTAGGGGCGGGAGGCGGGCTCAGGTGAGGCTAACTAGCCAATCGGAGACAGTGGGCTGCACCCAGAGTTGCCCAGCGGGGTGGGGTACGCTGCAATTCAAGGTAGTGTGAGAAGAGGGGCCAGGCTGCAGTGGCAGCCGTGCTGGTGGCAAGAGCTCGAAGACTCCACGTGAGCGGGTAGGTAGCGGTGGGCGCCTGGGGCGGGGAGGCAGCGGCAGCAGCAGCATTTGTCCAGGGTCCTCGCAGCCAGGCCTGGGGGGCTGGGAGAGTTTGTCCAATGGAGGTGCTGAGAGTCATTGACACAACCTGTAAAGCCCGTCGTCTGTGATGGAAACCACTTCCCGCACCGATGGCAGCAGCAGCATCGTCTTTGTACCCAGAGGCAAAGATCCCACCTGGGCCAGGTTCGGGGACCTGGGCTGGTGTGACCCAAAGACCCTGTGGTGTGTGCTGCCTGACACTCTGTCCTGCGGGCAGGGAGGGTCTCCCAAAAATATACATCTTTTGTTGAGGTATGGTGGCGGCGAGAGAAATGCCTAGAGACCAAGAGTTACAGCGGGCATCAATTATGCTGGACATTTGCCATCTGCTGGTAACCAGGTCTGTGTCGTATCAGAGGCATGTCCCATTCCTAGTGCACGAATATTAGTGAAGTTACAATAGGATATACCTCCTCTTCTAAAAATCGCCAAATATCCCTATCAAAGTCCTATTCCCATTCTGTAGCAAGTATATCTTAAAGGCTTTCAGATACCTTAACAAACTTGGGTCTAAACCACACCCTTTAATACTGCATAAATAGTGTTTTGTAGCTTAATAGGTTGAGGAGATCCTGCTTGACTTGACTACCCAGCCACATTATTTAATACTTACCTTTTCTCGTATGCCACTTGTTCTATTGGCAAGAATGAGGTCAACCCAAACAGGACTAGAAATGCAGTACTGTGATTTAACTAAAAGTAGACAATTGCAATTTTATTGATCTGACTTCCCCCTTAGCCTCAGGGCTCAGATCAATTTGCGGAAGTGGGGTCTAAATGTGCATTAGCCATAATGTATGAAAATACTATGAATTCATGTATCCTTGAAATTCAGTTAATTTACATTTGTCAGATTGCTGTTACTTTTTTATAACTTCATACAAGCAGAATCAAAATCTAGTTTTTAATTTAAATGTGTTTTTCCCTGTTAGATGATTGTTCTGCATAAGGAAATCTACAAAGCACTAACATGGGAAAGAAAAGAACAAAGGGAAAAAACATACAAGTTGATGAGTCTGAGGATATTTCAGGTATGTTTCATAGCAAAATTGTTTCAAAGACATCTATAATACTGGGGAAGAAACATGATTCGTTTGTCTTCAAAGTGAGAAGCTTTGAAAAACCATTAATAATCAGAAGGCATTTACTGTAGTCATTTTTACTTCTTTGAAGATTTGATTGTAAAGAAGGAGTTTACCTAGCTGAAAGTTTCAGTGTTGCCTCTTAAACTTGCTATGAAATCTATAGTAAATTAAAATGTCAAAGATCCAATGTTATTTACTGTCATACAAATCCAATCCTGAAAACCTTTTCTTAATATTCAATTCACATTGAAATCCTATGAGACATTTATTATATAAAAGGCCTATAGTGCCAGGTCCTATATGTGTAATGAAAAGTAGTTACACATTCTTAATACGTTTCTGGGTAGATAAGTGTGCTAACAGTAAAAGGTTATGAATTAAAATGTTCACTTATAAAAGTGTATGATACTTCAGAGAATTGTTATTCCTTGGTGTAGCATCATACTCCATGGGGCTTTGAAGGTCATTGCTGCCTCAGTTTGCTCACTGCCATCTGTCTTCCATGAACTTATAGGCTACCATAACATTTTTTGACCTTTTGATCAAAAGTCCATCCCTCTTTCAGAGTAAAATGAAGTTCTAAATAAATTAAGCATAATTCTTCCAGATTCATTTCTGGATCCCAGGCTTGCTTCTGAGGTCTGTTCTCCCCAAGCCATAGCTTTTTTTGTTTGTGTAACCTTCCACTAGGCTACAAATAGTTCTTCAGTGTTTCTATTTACCTCACCGGCGTCTAGTGTTTCCATACACCTCTCTAAATAGTGCTATAGGTAGGGAGCAATGCCCACTTTTCCTCCCTGTCCTATAGGTTTCTAACCCAGAACCTTAATGCCATAGGCCAGGGGTCTCAAACTCAATTTACTGTAGAGCTAGTGCCAGTCCTCAAATCCTTCTAGTGGGCCAGCAGGCATCCCCTTCTGATAGGGCTTCAGGGGAGGGGGGGAGGATCTCTGTGCATTCCCCTTGCATGTGTCTTGGCCCTGCCTGCTGCCCCCCAAGTGATTTAACCCCTCCCCTCCGCCCCGGATATTTGCCACCGTCACTGGCAGCTCAGCGGGGCTAGAGCCATTGCTTGCACATCCCTGTGGCCAGGGGAGTTGTATCCAGAGCCATCCCATCCATAGGACAGTTTGGGGTGGCTGGCCTGGGCCCTGTGCTTTGCAGGGGGAGGAGGGAGGGAGCTTGCAGCAGCTGCCCCAACTGTCCTATGGATGGGACAGCTTCCCTCCTGCATACTCAGGTTAGCCCATGGGGCCCTAGGTTGGGGCTGGCATCACTCACTGCAGTGGCAGGAGTTACATATTTACCTAAACAAGCACATTTTAACATCCTTGAGAGCGGGTACGCTTGTTGAAACATTGAGGGGAAAATCAGATGCAGTTGCCTTGAATTGTGACAGAGCACAATGCACTTATCTAGTCTTGAAATAACAAAAATACAGATTTTGGTAGCTGGATCTGCATCCAGCAGAAATTTTCATGTACATCTGGTCAGAGATTCTGACATTTTTATTCAGTAATGCTATTTGGTCATATTGGAAAAACAGCTGACAGTACAATGATATTGCTAGATATTGAACTCTTGTAATGAAGAATGAATGTGTCAAGTATTTGCCACAGCTTCCAGTTACTTCCCCTAACCTGCCATTTTTTCCTGAACTGTGAAAAGGTCACGTTAGCTTGTGGGCATCTAGAAGCCTGTGTCCATACTGACTGCTTGGCAAAAATGAATGTTTCTCATTTTATCCCTACTTTTTGTTTTCTAGAACCTATATGTAAGCATATCCGCAAGGGATTGGAACAAGGCCATTTGAAAAAGGCATTGCTGAATGTAGAATGGAACATTTGTCAGGACTGCAAGACAGACAATAAGACACAAGATAAATCTGAAGAGGAAGCTGATGAAAGCCCTTCAATATGGTTATGTCTAAAATGTGGCCATAGGGTATTTCTCTTAATTTTTTGTTAAATATATGATAGGTTCCTGCCTGGCTTGCCACCTAGAACTGGGGGTACCACTGAGCCCTCTGATGCGCCAGGCTGGGGTCCTTCTCAATACTGTGCTACTGTGACAAGCTGTAGACTCTCTCTCATTCCTACACTATCACTAGAATTCACAAAGTAGGGATACACCCAGCTGCATTTACATGCAGGATCTGACCAGTCACTGCATGAACCAGCAATGAACCAGGTTACAGCCAAGGACCAGCTTCCCAGCCTGTACAGTCCTGTCCTTATCTAAACCCCAGTCAGTATGAATTTATTATCCAGTTTGCCTCCCTCTCAATGTGGAAAGGAAGTACAGCAGACCCGGCTTCCTGAGCTAAGATTCCAAAGCACTTTGCTCCAAATTTACTAGTTTAGATGAAAACATAAAGTGAGTTTATTAACTACAAAAAGGTAAATGGTAAGTGATTATAAGTGACAGCAAACAGATCAAAGCAGGTTATCTGGTAAATAAACAAAAATGCAAGCCAAGTGTACATACTAGGAGAATCGGATTTGAATGAATAATCTTTCACCCTGATTCATGATACAAGCAGGCTTGCAGATTCTGAAGGCACAAGCTGTACGTGGTTTGCCACTTGAGATCCCCAGGTTTTCATACATAGGCTAGAAATCCCATTCAGTTTTTCATTCCTTTGTTGCTTCCAGAAATTTGTATTTGTGCATAGGGTGTGAAGAACAAGCAATGATATAATTTCCTGCCTTATTTGGTGGCCAAATTATGGCTTGTGAGCCACAATCAGTTCTTTAGGGATCTCTGCTTTGCAGTGGAGTGGAAGAGTAAGGGCTCTTTCCCTAGTAGGGAGAGAAATCTCAGGGCTTCAATCTTAGGCACACCTGCTAGGGCTTGGGACTTGAGCAGGACCTGAGTTGAAGCCCTAACCCCTGTCAGGCACCTCCCACAGGACTGAAGCCCCGAGCTTTGGCAGGTGTGTCCCAGGTCTCTAACTCCTGAAGATTGGCATCTGCTGCTCAGAGGCTCAGTAAGTTTGGCTGCTCCTGTTATATAGCTTTGACATATGGTGGGAACCATTTGTTTTAAAAGATCAGTTTGTGGAAAAATAGACATCCCGAAATGGAGATCAGAGTCACATGCCCTTGCGTACCTTGCTGAGTCACAGCAGCCATACTTACAGGCTGTCTGGAGTAGGGATCTAAATGAGTAATCAACAATACAATTAACCAGTAACACTAGGCTTATCGGTTAATCTTGTTGACTACTCGCATTTCCTGTATTAGAGGCAGCAAAGGCTGGGGGGGGGAGCCAGCTTAAAAACCAGTTCCTCCCAGCAACAGCTCCGCAGTACCACCTGTCCCCCCCCCTTCCTGTAACTGGCAGAGGCTGCTTCACAGCAGAGCCCCTGTCCATGCGGGGGAGAGTCCGAGCACCCCATGGACAGAGGCTAGAGCAGCCTCTGTCCGAGGGGAGCTGGGACCTCCCGTGAACAGGAGCTGCTGCCGGACTAGCCTCTGTCCATGGCAGGCCCAGGCTTGCTGCAGACAGAGGCTATTCTGTTGGGAGGCGGAGCAGCCTCTGTCGTTGGGGAACTTGGACCCCCCCACCACACACAGGGGCTGCTGCCAGACCAGCCTCTGTCCACAGCTGGCCTGTGGGGAACAGGTTTTTAAACTGGTTCACCTCATGGACTGGCTCCCGCCTGGCACCCTGCACTGCTGCCTCTGATACAGAGGCAGCAGTGCAGGGTGGCAGGGGGCTCCCCGGGAGTGGGGCTGGATTGCACTTGCTGCTGCCCCACCCCCCAGGGACTATCAAATAGTCGAATAACCAATAAGAATTCTTGCAGGTTACTCGACTGTTCAATTACTCGATACTAACATCCCTAGTCTGGAGTGATTTCAGGAAGGTTAAGCTATTCCATAGCTCATTGTCCTTGTAGTATTGTCTGGCTTCTTCACTGTTTTACCTGAAAGGCTGGCTCTGGGTGTTTTTCAAAGTAAGCCCATTTAAAATAAAGATATATAGTCAATATTTAGAACTTCAGATACAATAATTATACCTGCATATAAATAGGATAATGATATTCAGCAAAACATATATTTTCCAGTGACACCGTGCATGCTCAGTATTGTACAAAAGGCATCATAATTATGCCATAACCATATCATAATATTATTATGAAGAATATGGGGTGCAGTATCACATCCTTCAGTGTTGTAAAATGCAATTAAGAAAGAAAGCTTCAAATTAATTCTGTGAGTTTAATCTGGAAACATTGTCTGCTCTGACTCACTTCTAAAAGTATCTAGAAACCTGGTACAAAGGCATTTAGCAGACTTAAGGACCAGACTCAATCATGATTACTTCTACTTCTTGAAAATGCAGATTATTTTGCTTCTAATAATATTTACTATTTATATTAATATTTCTGTTGCAGGATCTTATAATGTATTGTAGTAGTGATATGGCTAACTTAATTTAGACTCATGTATGCCTAATAATTTTTTCATTTTTTAGGACTTAAAATTGGGATTTTCAAAAGCACTTAATGGAGTTAGGTGTCCAGATCCCTTGCTACTTGATAATTTTCCTTTATCCAGCTAGTACTTTTTCTCTGTAGAAATAAACTTCAGGAGGTATTCATACTAATTACTTTATTTGCTTAGCTAATTGTTAGATATTTATTTTAAAAATTGATTTTAGTATGAATTTATTTTTTTTCACTTAATCATCCATTGGGTTTTGTGACACTTCTGGTTATCAATGTTATAGGGCTGTGGCAGAAATTCTCAAGAGCAGCATGCTTTAAAGCATTATACAACACCAAGATCAGAACCCCATTGTTTGGTTCTCAGTTTGGACAACTGGAGTGTGTGGTGAGTTTGTCAGGCAACACTCATAAGTCATAACTGAAAGAAAATTAAAAACTGGGGTATGATTTATTTATGTCTTTGTAGACTTCTCAAAATAATACACTGAAACTTTCAGGATAGTTCTGTTTAAAAAAAACTTTCAAAGTTAAAGTTGCTGAAGTAATTAATAAAATCTTTTACTGCAGCATTACTAGGGTCCTACCAAATTCACAGCCATGAAACATGCATCGTGGACCATGAACTCTGGTCTTCTGTGTGCTTTTACTCTATACAGATTTTACAGGCGACACCAGCATTTCTCAAATTGTGGGTCCTGACCTAAAAGGGAGTTGCAGGGCATCTTGGTATTGCCACCCTTACTTCTGTGCTGCCTTTAGAGCTGGATGGCTGCTGACCATGGTGGCTGCTGACCGTGAGTCCAGCTCAGCAGGCAGCAGTGCAGAAATAAAGGTGGTAATCCCATACCATGCCTTCCTTACCGCTACTGGTAGTCACTCTGCCTTCAGAGCTGGGCTCCCAGCCAGCGGCTGCCGCTTTTCAGCTTCCCAGCTCTGAAGGCAGTACTGCTACCAGTAGCAGCATAGAAGTAAGGGTAACAGTACTACAGACGCCTCCTTCCTCTCTTCCCCATCTTGCCACCCTCCAAATTCTTTTTGAATCAGGATCCCTGTAATTGCAGCACTGTGAAATTTCAGATTTAAATCTGAAATAATGAAATTTATTATTTTTACAATCCTGAGGGTGAAATTGACCAAAATGTATCTCTAATTTGATAGGGCCCTACACATTAGAAGACTGGCACTGACCAGTTAATAAATATTCTGTTAACATTCACATTTTATACATTCCCTTAACAATAGTACAGTAAAAGCTTTCTTATCTGGCATGTTGGGAGAATGGGGATTGCTGATAAGTCAAAAATTCAGGTTAACTAAGAGGGAGGGAGTTCGTGTGCGGGAGGGGACTCAGGGCAGGATGTTGGGTTTGCGGGAGGGATTTTGGGATGCTGGATCATGGTGGTGCTCATTTCGGATGGCTTTCTGCAAGCAGCAACATGTCCCTGCAGCTCTTAGGAAGAGGTGAGGTGTTCTGTGCACTGCCTCTGCCCACAGATGCTGCCCCTACAACTCCTTTTGGCTGTGGTTCCAAGCCAATGGGAGCTGCAGAGCCAGGGCGCAGGACAGGCAGATATAACGCACATAGCTCCAGATGCCGTTACTCTACCTATGAGCAGCAGGGACATGTTGCCACTTTCAGGGAGCCATGTGGAGCAAGGTAGGAAGCCAGACCTTATTAAAGATCAGAAATGTCAGTTTATAGAGCTTTCTGTGCTGGTAAAGTGCCAGATAACACAGCTTTTACTGTATTGAAGTAAAAAATTCATATTATGCATTCCCAGATTAATTTAAATTTTGACTTTCAAGACACATGCTGTTTCAGTCTGAACATAATTAATAATAGTATCTTTCTTAGGCTACATAACGTAGTGATAAATGTTAAATCTTTCAGTTTTGTTACAAATTAAGGTTTTAATGAACATGCTGTAACTGTGATTTTTACATAAAGTTGCTTATGTGATTTATACAATGGCTAACTAAGTTAAATATTTGTGTTGGGTATGGTATAGGATGTTGTAAATTGTGTGACACAGAAATGTTGCATCTACTGACTTCAACTGGCTAAAATTGCAGCAAGGGAGATTTAGGTTGGACATTAGGAAAAACTTCCTAACTGTCAGAGTGGTTAAACACTGGAATAAATTGCTTAGGAGGTTATGGAATCTCCATCACTGGAGATATTTAAGAGCAGGTTGGATAGACATCTGTCAAGGATGGTCTAGATCAGGGGTGGACAACCTTTTTGGGTGGGGGCACTGACCCACAGAAAAATCACTTGGGGGACTGCAAACAAGTGAGAAATAAAAAAATCCCACCCCTCACCAGTGCCTTGGGTCAGGTCCAGGATAGGGATGTAATAGTGTAGTCGATCAACCAGTACGCAAAAGCTTATAGGTTAATGCTATGGACTACACGCATTTCACTCCTCCCCTGGCCGGTAAATTTTTTAGCAGGCTGGCCAGTAGCCCAGCTCACTCCTGGCTTTTGATGAGTCTAGGGCCTACCCCACTGCAACTCTGCATTTAATGTGTATTAGGAGCTGGGTAGGCAACCTAGCTCAGTCCTGGCTCGCGCTGGAGGGCCTACCCCTGCTGCTGCTCTACATTTGTATTAGGAGCTAGGCAGGAAGGCCAGCTCAGTTTCAGCTCGCACTGGGTCCAGGAGCTCAGGCATCACCTAGACAGGGACTGCTGCCACCCTATGCTGCTGCCTCTTTATCAGAGGCAGCAGCACTGGGCGACAGGCAGCCAGTCCGCGAGGGGAGCTTAAGTCTGCAGGAGTAAGGCTGGAGTGCACTGGCTGCCAGCCCTGCCCCTTCGGACTATAGAATAGTCAACTAACCGATAAGAATTCATGAGGTTACTCTACTATTTGATTAACCGATGTTTAACATCCCTAGTCCAGGAAAGCAGGGGCTGCATCTGGCCCCTGGGCCTTAGGTTCCCCACCCCTGATCTAGATGGTGCTTGGCTCTGCCATCAGAGCAGGGGACTGGACTTGATGACCTCTTGAGGTTCCTTCCAGTTCTAGTATTCTGTGATTCCTGAAGAATTTAATACTGGATGGCGTCATACAGTATTTCATTGCAAAGTGGATGTTTAAAACTAAAAGCCAAGATTACATTCTTTAAATCTCTTGATGTGATCAATATACAAAGGAGATGCTACAATTGTAATATTTTATACGGTATTTAAAAATAACTTTTTTCTGTTCAAAACTTTTAGCTGATACACAGACAATGAAGAGAATATGTAAAGAAACGGTGCCTAATTAAGTTTGTCATGTGTTACCCTTTAAAATGGTGATTATGACCCTGTTTAAAAATTTACCAAGCTTCCAAAACAGTTGACAAAAAATAGATTCCTAAATAGGTTGGCTGAAAAATTGGTTATATGTATATACTAAATAATGGAAAGAGCACTGGGAATTCTAGTGAGTTAGAAAATAGAGCTTCGTTATAAACTTCCTTTGCTCGCCAAAATGGAAGTCAATCCACATTTTCTTGTAATCCTGAAATCTGCTAAATGCATTTGTGCCTAACACTTTAAAAATCAATGTACTTCAGAGACACTCATTTAGGATGTTTCTGTATGTCAGTGCAGTTCTGTTTGGTTACATATGTAACCAAGTCTATACCAGGTAAAAGGACAGGTGGTTCCTCAAAGTCAGGGTTAAGTTATATTGACAGGACAGTGTGGGGAAGGTTGCATCTCAATGCTGTTATCTGCACTGTTGATAAACAGAATATTTCTATCTGCCAGTGTGACTTTTCTCAGCAAAATTAAGGGAAACACACTGCAGTAATCTAGTGGTATACTTACTTGGTTGTATTCTCACTGAAATAAAAACACAACTGTATCAGCAATAAAAAGGCAAATAAAATAAAAATATACAATAACATGACAAATAGAATATGCATGTTAATGTCTTATTCAGGTTAAATATAACACAGTAAATATCTGGATAAAATAAGCTTCAACTTTCATATTTGTATTCGCTGATATTTGTAATAATTTCCTTTGGAGCCTATTAGTCTAATTTCTTTATTCACGCAGAACACCCACAGAATATGAGTTTTGCATGAGTAAGGACTGCAGAATGGCCTTAGTCATCCTGCATTCAAAGAAGTTACAATTTATATATGATCCCTACCTCCCATATCACTGCCACTCTTTTATTTATTTTATTTTTTTTAAGTGAAGGTAAATTGGCATCAAAATTGTTTTTTAAATTCCTGATTCAAGAAAATTGTTATAAAATTATAGCATTTTCAGATGTATATAATGGAGTAGTTCACAAATGACTCGTTGTGATTGGGTGGCATATAAATATGATTTAACTCAGTTTTTCACTGCACTCTTTTGGCTTCTTTTTGGGAGACAGGTGCTACTTGTGTGATAATGAAGTCCCATATAATAGTTCCAATAGATTGGGCCAACTCGTGGATTATGTTAGAAAACAAGCTCGAGTTGACACACCAAGTCCAGGTAGGTACTGGTAGAGTATATAGTACACTGAAAGTGCCTTGATTCCAACAGGTACTCGTACGAATAAAGACAATACTATATTTGTGGGGTTTAGATTTTAGGAAACGGGGCCAGGATTTCACCTAATGTTCTCAAACGTTTCAAAAGTAAAATATGCTGACAAAACAAATTCTTTATGGAATCAGACTGCTCTTGTTAGAATGTGTTATGTGGATTCCATTTTAGGGGCATGCCCCTGAGATGGCGTGTATGTGAATAGTAGCATCTGTGCCTGTTGTATGCACATCTTTCTGTGGGATCTTCCTGATGTCAGAAAGGACAAAGTAGGTGCACCTGTCATCTCCATTCCCTTTTATTGCCCGTAGCAGCAAGATAGGAGTGTTTGCATGGTACCCCTTTTTTAATGGAATGTTCCTCTTGTGATTTTTCTCTAGATAGGGGGAATTTGTTGAGAAATTCCTCTCTTTTATTTATTTAGTTTTAAATTTAACTTCTCAGCACTTTGCACCACTACTTTAATGTAAACAAATTCAAAGCTGACCTCCTTTTGCAGTATTCTACAGAGATATGGTGATATTGAGATATTGTCCTAAGTGTATTTCCAAAGTTGTCAGATTTCATTTTAAGTAGAAATCTGCAATCTTTCCATTTTCTTTCCAAAACCCCATTCTTCTCCTGGGAATAAGAAACTTTACATCTTAGATGTTCTAGGCTATTGCTGTATTATCGTGATAGGCCAAACCACTTCAGACAGTCTTTCTGTCTTAGAAATGCTACTTATGACAACAAAGAAGCAAGCCTTATACTAGGTAATCTATCACATGACTGCTACACCTTTTCCTCCAAACATGAAAGCTCATTCTGCTAGGGGACAGGTGACCTCCTCTGTATGCTTTATATACATCCCCATATCTGAAGTCTGCAAGACAGTTACACAGAATAATCCCATTGCTGTATTAAACACTATTCCTTCTACAGGCCGTCCTGGAGGATCCCAGACCTGCCCTCTTCTCACTTTTTTTTTTTCCAGGGGACTTTTTACCTGAGATTTTGAATTAGGGGAACTGAGAGATGGTTGTGGCTGCTCTGATATTTATGGCTATATCTGTGGAGTAGGGAGGCACAAAGATATTGCAGTTCTAATTTCATACCATTGGATTTAATGGAATCAGGAATTGGCTCACAAGCTCTAACTTGGTGTACAAAAGTGAGAAACATGGAGAGAATCTGAATCACTGCACTTAGTATGAATCCGCATGATTTTGAGGGTTGCTATTACTCTGAAGAAGATGCATTTATACCATATCTGAATGCCTTGCTAGTCAGAGCCCCATCAAGAAAAGCCTGCTAATTATTTAGCAGGTGTTTCTGTTGGAATTCAAACTCAATTTCTCCAGGAATTTCTGGTTCATAGTATCTAGTGGCATCTTCCAGTGCAATATATGAATTTTGGGGAAACATCCGCAGGGTACAGTGTTGCTTTAAAGGAAAAAAGTACTCTAACTCCATCTTTTTATGTGTTAAAAGTATTGGCATGAGAACACTTACAGGAGAGTTCTGTTCTATCTACTTCATTTTAGGTTGTAATTACTGTTTCACATGCAGTATTATTTAGATGCTATGGTGAGGGATGCTGTACAAAACGCTATGGTAGAATGACTTTTGACTCCACAGAGAAATTTCCAAGAAAACATTAATTTTCAAGGTGTATATTTGTTACAAGTCAGGATTCAACTGATAGCTATATAAAAGAGCTCTGCATAGTTAATCTTGTTAAATTGTGATGTGCAAGAATGACCTCAAAACTTAGAACAGAAATATTATACATGGAATGTGATGCTTGAGTGGCATAGGTTTAAAATTTTACCCTCATAGGGTATGTCTACACTGCAACACTATTTCTAATAACTAGCGGTATTCCAAAATAACTTAGTCTGCTTCTACACATCAGGCAGTTATTTTGAAATACTGTCAACTCCTGTAACCCTTATTGTACGAATAATAAGGGAAGTCAGAGAAAGAGTGCTCTATTTTGAAATAAGTGCTGTGTAGACGCTCTCTTTCGAAATAAGCTATTTCGAAATAAGATACACAATTGACGTAGCTCAATTTGCATAGCTTATTTAAAGTTAAGCCCTGCAGTGTAGATGCACCCATAGTGTTCTACTGCTTTCTTCAAAGGGGTAACACTTTTCTAGGTCTACAAAATGCTAGGTGCTTGGGATGAGTTGGAAACAGGTTCTAACTTTTTTTTTTTTGTATTTCAGTGTCAAAAGATGATGAAAACAAAGAATTGGAAAATAAAAAAGTAGAAAAAGAAAACCAAAATGAGCAGGAGAAGGAAAAAAAGGAGGGCATAATCAAAGAAGGCCGTTCTTCAAATACCGGTGCAGCGGTGACTGTGAAAGGACTTAGTAACTTGGGGAATACATGTTTTTTTAATGCTGTTATGCAGGTACACTAAATATTGTTGCAACCGCTTTGGATTCAGATTTTAATTTTTTGTAATAGTCTCGAAAGGGCCTAATGTATATCAGCACCTAATGTGATAGGTGCTGTTCAAACATGCAGACATGAACTTTGCCCTAAAATACGTACAGTGAAATTGGAGACCAAAAACAAAAGATGTCATTTGTAAAGAAGGGGAGATTAATGGATAGGGAGGATAGAGGACAGTAGTTAAAGTAAGATCAGTTACTTGGTTTAGCTATTGAGCAATGTGATTTTCATCTCATTTTCTTACATCTCCTATACCTGATGCCCACACTTGTTGGCAGCACAGCAGAAATGGGTCATGAGGAAAAGCAAGTGGTAATTTGTGGGAGAAGCAGACATATTGGCATTCAAGGCTGGCATCGTTGGTAGTGTGTAGTGGTTGGGAGAGAAGAACAACATAGAGCAGATAACTAAAGGGGAGCAGGTGCAGAGTTGTAATGATTCTGATGGTAAATATGAGAAGCTTGAATTTCATATGGTGAATATGAAGCAGAAAGGTGGGGATGTGGCCAGAACAACCTCCTGAGTGGACTGGAGGTGGTGTAATGTGACTGAGGTTGGAAAGGAAGTAGCAATAGTAATGTAAGATGAGAGCGTAAATTAGGGTTCTTGCAATGTAGTGATAACTTAACACATTGCAACTCTGATACAGTGGTTTTCATTAGCCTATCTCAAAGCACCTTTCAAAGGGAAGTAAGCATTATTATTCCCATTATATAAAAGCCACAAGGATCTCAAGGTCATCCAGCAGGCTAGAGACAGCCAAGAATAGAGCCCAGGTCTCCCATGTCTCAGGTCAGTGCTCTATCCTGAAAGTTACATTGCCTTGCTCACTAGCCATTATTTGAAACTGTTATGAAGTGTCAGGATTTGGATACTTTCTGGATGTGTGAAGCAAGAGAGAGGCAAGAGTCAAATCTGCTCCCTCTCCCGCCCCCCGTTTACCCACTTGAATTACAAATAGAATGATAATGCTGGCAGGATGTGGAAAGCTGAGCAGAGAGTTTTGGCTATATGAAGTTAGAATGACTGATGCTAACTTGAGGAGGAGATGTGCAAATATAAGCTGAGAATGGAAAGACAGACTTATAAGTAGCCGGTGCAAACTGTTTGCTGTGTTATATTTATTACACTTTTATAATGACTCATTATTTTGCCCATACTGTGAACTTTATACAGTAACTCAGAGTGCAGAGATTAAGGAAAAAACTGAAAATGATTGTTGCTTACTCTTTTAAATGTTTTAAAGAAGTTATTAATTAATGCCTTTGTAATACCTATAGAGTTCTTAGCAAAAAAACCTCTCTTTTCCTAAAGTTCCCACATATGTATCCAATGTGTTGAACTTCTAATTGTTGAAAAATAGTGTTGTAACTACTACATTACTCACTTTTAAATTGCATCAGTAGTTCACTTTTTTTCCTAATTACCAGGAATTTAATTTGATTTTTTTTTTAATCTCTTACAGAATTTATCACAGACACCAGTTCTGAGAGAGCTGTTGAAGGAGGTTAAAATGCCTGGAGCAACAGTTAACATTGAGCCACCAGAATTTTCAACAGTATGTACACTGCAGTTTATAAAGTAAATGTTAGGTGTATTAAAAATCAGTTGCTTTTTGGTCTTTTGAAGAAATTTTAAGGAAAATCCTAAGTCTTGGATCCATTAAAGTCAATGAGGGGATTTTGCCATTGACCTCAGTGGAATTAGGAATTCAACCAAGATGTACAGTGAAGTGGAAGATTTAATATGTTCAATGTTGTTAATGCATAGACATATACACATTACAATGAAATTTCCATTACAGTTAAAGAATTATTCTTGTAAGTTTGGCATCAATGAGGTCTGGTCAGAGGCCAATTTCAACCAAATTTTAAAATTTGTAAAAGGAAATAATCACTGCCCTTTGATGTGATCCTGCTATTCCTTCACCTTGGGGTCTCGGATTGCTTACACACTTTTAAATATTAAATTGAAAGTTAAGGAAATCCCCAGATGCTTACCTTTGATAATGTACCTTTTTTAACTTGAAGGTTTGTTTTGGTTTTTTACACAGTCAAAAAACCCCCCCACAAATACGTCTTTTTTCCAAAAATTATAAATACTAGAAACCCAGAACACTAAGGATAAATTGTTTAATTTCAACTCTGAGTGTGCTGAATCTAAGGGTACTGTGTCATAAGGAAATATTCTCCAACCATTTCTGCCTTATGTTAACTTATTCGCTATTGTTTCATTTATAAAATCAGAAAATTAGGGGTTTTTTTTAATATTTATAATGCATCATATTTCAGGAAGCTAAAAAGAGTTCTGTTTTTCTAATATTGACCTAATTTCAAATTAATCCATTACTCTGACTGAATTAAGGATGCAAACAAAACTTGATTTGTTTGTTTGTTTGTTTGTTTGTTTGTTTGTTTGTTTGTTTAAAAAGGAACCTCTGGTGATAAAACTTGAGCAGCCTGGATCCCTTACATTAGCTATGTGCCAGTTCCTTTCTGATATGCAAGAGACAAAAAAGGGAACTGTCACTCCTAAAGAGCTCTTTGCTCAGGTTTGTAAAAAGTGAGTATCTGCACGTAATGCATTGCAATAATGACAGACAGAGTTAATGGACGCATTAGCTTATATAGTAATAAGGCAGGTTTTACTATTAATGACAAAAGTTTTCATTTATCTGTCACTGTGCACGTGCCAGCAGAAGTTCAGATGGTACCTATAAACTTTTCAAAGACATTGTATAGGCTAAAATAGAAATGAAATGAAAGAAGCGCATAAATTGAGACTTTTTATGCTTTCAGCTTCATAATTTTCAGAAATTCCAATATTACGTACAGGAATTTATTTCATTAGCACTTGGGACTTGTTTGAATAAATTCTCATTCTATTTAAACAGAGCAATACGATTTAAAGGTTATCAGCAGCAAGACAGCCAGGAATTGCTTCGTTATTTACTTGATGGGATGAGAGCAGAAGAGATCCAAGTAAGTATTTAATTCATTGTAGTATATAACAGTGTTCAACAAAGCACTAAAATTAGTATACTTAGAGTTAACATTATCTTTAATGTCTCTTCTTAGGTACACTGTAAGCAGATACATTTTAAGTTTTAACCCTTTTTGATAGGTCTGCAAGGAATTTTTAGACCACATACCTCCCAGCTCATACTAAATTGACTTGTCCATTTTGTCATTTGCAGGGCTTGCCAAGCCGCGGCGAGCTCTGCTTGCCAGCTGCGCGGTTCTGCACGCTGCGCATGCGCAGACCGAGCTGCGCGGCTGTGCTGGCTTGTAATCTACTCGCCACGGGCGAGTAGATTACATTAATTGTCGAGCTCTAGTCATTTGCATGGTTGTGTGAGCAACAGTCGGATTTTTGAAAAAGGCTAGTTAGGGGATTTCTTTATCTTCTCTCTCTCTTCCCAAACTGAGCTGTTTCATCATCCATAAAAGGAGGTCCTTTTAGGCTACTACCTGTAATTTACTGTGACAGGAAGGGAATTCACCTGCTTGTATTTGGGCCTGGCCATAGCTGCAAATACTTAAAGGGTAAACAAGTCAATGAATATTAGTTTCTAGATACAACTGTGCTCCTGGAGGGATGCATTCTGGTGAATCTTGGGTTATTTTCTATCTTCTGATGATTATGTACCAAAAGAATCAATAGTCCTAAACAGTAGATCCAGTTCTGCCATGTTGAAAGCATTGGGCTAATATTAACATAAAAATAACTTGAAATGGGTGTCTTAAGTACCTCATAAATGCATTAATAAATTGCTGGCCTCATATTATTGTAGAATCATCTTTAAAAGCAATTAGTTTGGAAGGTTGGCGGATGTCTAAAAGAGTTCTGTAAAATGTTTTGTTTTAGTAAGGTGAGGGAGGGATCCTTGTGGAAAATTTATCATTTATTTGCATAGGGGCTTAGTTAAGAGACACTTTCTTCCTTGGACTTCCTACTAAATATATTAACTAACACATCTGATAATGGCGCTTAAAAAAAGCCCAGATTTGGAACATATTTTGTGTTTCTGCAGACAGTTTTGTTACTTTCCTAGCATGGTTATAGTTTATTGATCTTAATTCTTTTAACTTGGCGAAGATAGAATTCTGTCCAACACAAATACTTAACTGAATGCACATTTGGAAACCATGTTTTATAAAGTCTTATGATGGAATATTTATTTAACTTTCAGCGAGTAAGTGTTGGACTATTTAAGGCACTGACTGACTCTGACCAAAAAAATGAAGAAGAGCTAAAAAAGAAAATTAAAGGTAAAATAACAATTAAAAATTACTTTTGATTATTGAAACCAGGACAGTGCATTACTCATGCTGGTTTTTTTAACTATTTTCAAATGTGATTTAGTTGCATGACTTAGAACACAATTTCTACATTAATGTATCTTTCTAGAGTATCAGGTCTCATCATCTTACTCATTCAAAGAGCTCATTAATTTCTTTGGGAGCATGATCATGGGTAAAATAAGCAAGATTCAATCCTAGCTTCATTATATATTACATGATTGCTAGATGATCAGACACTATATAACAACCTAAAATCTCAAAAGTACTTAGCTATTTCCAACTGTAATCAATTTAATCTCCACACACCAGTGAAAGTCTGCTACTACTGCGGTGTACATCTTTGAGCATAGCAACAATACAAACTATTCCGGGGAGGAGGTGAAGAATCATTTACTTAAGTTCAAAATCCCAACTGCTAGGCTTTGCTCTTGGGTCTCCATACAAGTGCTGACCAGCTCCACTTTGTTTTGAGATTTGTTAGAATTGCAATTTTACGTGAGATGGTTACTAGATTATTCAAAAATCTTGGGGAAAAAAGTGTGAAATTTTCTTGTAATATATTAATTGTGAGAAGGTGGGGAAGGAAAGAGATGCAGCTGAGATTTTTATAAAGATGCTGATTTTGTTTAAACAATTTAAAACTATTTTTCCAACAACCTCTATCCTCCTCTTTTTGCCATACCTTTGTGCCACCACCTTCTTTCCTGCTTCCCTCCCAAAATCTGTGAAGCTTATTGTTTTTCCTCTAGGAAAACAAACACAAAGCAAAACAAATGCAAACCAAAGACTTTACACTGCATTCTCCCTATTTACAACAGCTTAACATTAAACCAAAGCTGTAACTAATGTACAGGTAAAGTTATTGTATGTGACTTATATATTTGAATTAATTCTCTATTTTCAGAGTATGAAAAAAAAAGGGCAATACCAACTTTTGTGGACAGAATCTTTGGTGGGGAATTAACTAGTACAGTCATGTGTGAGGAGTGCAGAACAGTAAGTAGAAGGTCTGCTTGATATAGTCTAAAACACCATGTATAAGACTTGTGCACAGAAGAAACAAGAAGTAATATATGTAGAAATGAGATTATTTATGAATGTATGACATGAAGAAGACTAGGTAGCAGGAATTGTTCTTTTCACAAAATGTAAAATTTGACAAATACCTGTTCACATGTATTACAAATCTATTCTGTGCTCCTAGTACTTGATGTGGAGATGAAAACTGAATGCTCAGAGCGGATAGTGTAGCAGCTTCTCTTCATTTTGAAAAACTGCAGGGATCTTAGTAGGGATGTTAGTTTTGGTTCATGGGTTCCTGTTTGTAAATATAATTTATGACTGTTTATATTTGTATGTGTAAGTAAGCGCATGCATTGGGCGCTATCATGGAAACAGACAAAAGAGAAGGGAAATGCGTGGCAGAAGTCTACATTCAAAAAATTCTAAGCCAGGATTTTTTTGAATGCCTAAAATTATGAGCTTAAATCCATAGGTAGGTGTGTAAATAAATGACTGAAATGGTGAGCCCTTCTCCCCCAGCCCCATTGCATCAATTGGGGAGTGCTAGCTTCTAACTTTTGTTTACATTTCTAACAAAGAAAAACAAAGTTTTTCTAATTATAGTAAGTAACATCTGTTTGCTTAAGGTGTCCTTGGTCCATGAGTCTTTCCTTGATTTGTCACTTCCTGTGTTAGATGATCAGGTAAGAACCAGAAGTATTTTTTTTATATTCTGTTGTGGGGTGCAATTCTAACTCAAAATTGGACCTTAGAAGAAATTTTTAAAATGTAAGTAGTTGCAAAAGAATAACCTTACTAATAAAATTACACAACAAAATGATAGAGAATGGTAATGTACCTTACTTTAAGGAAATACTATTGATTGTGATTACACAAACCTTTGAAAATTATCTGAGTGGAAATGCTACTTCAGACAAGGCACTGGTGATTTTACTGGTATGTCAGGTAATCTTCCTGCCATTAAGTAGTAGTGTTTTAGTCGGAGAAAAAAATCCACTATGCTGAAAGGCTGTGTAACCACAGCTAGGCATTTAGGCATTCTTCAAGGTCATGAATCTAAAATGTAAATATATCTCATTATATTAATGTGTCAAAAGCCATACTTTCCTGAGGCAAATCAGAGGACTCTTGAAATATCAAGTTCCTGTCTGTTCACTGTATTGGGAATGGTAATAGAGGCTTGCAACTAATGCTGATACTCTGATTCTTATCAAATACTGTCAAGGTGAAGAGAGACAAGGTTAGAGCAGGTACTGTGATAATGCACTTATTTAACTGATCAATCTTATAAACATTTCAGTTGTTTTGGATTTAGATCTGTCTGTTTCTTTTTGCCATCAGCGCACACATTATCACCTTTCATCTTCAAAACACACATAAGGTTTACTACAGGTTGAACTTCTATAATCTGGACTTCCCTCATCCAGCAACATTTGTGGTCTGGCATCCCTGAGAGTACTCCCAGGCTGGAGTTCTCAAGGAAAAGCCAGGGACCCCATGCTCAGAAACTCCTTTCCAGCCCTCCCACAGCTTCCAGAACACCGCAAAGAGCTCATTTGCAGTTAAGGTTCAGAGAGGAAGGGAAAGGAACCAGGACAGGGGTGACACTTGTGGGAAGAGGCAGGGTGGCTGCAGAGCATCATAGCTGGGGCTAAAGGAGCGCAGCCCAGGGGCCACAGGGCTCAGTATGTTCTGTTGGGGCTGCACTCCTGGCCCCCGTCTGCGGGGCCCTGCAGCCACTCTATCTCTTCCTCCAAGTGCCCTCACTATGCCCATTCGGTCAATGCCAGCCCCTCTGTTGCTGCTGCAGTGGGGCTCGCAGCCAACAGCAGCAGAGGGGCCAGTGGCTACCTCCCCTGGTACAGCAAATTCCCTGGTTTGGGACTGGTAAGGTGCTCCAGACCAAGGAGGTAAAACCTGTACACTGAAAACAAACACTGAGGGAAGAAACTTTAAAATATATGTTTCAGTCCAAAGGTGTTTGGGTAAAATGTTCCTGAGTCACACTGCCCTCTTTTCATACCAATAGAAGCAAATACTTACTGTCGTCTTATTGAAGTCCTTCTAAACTATTTAAAATATTTAGTATCTTTTGAGAATTCAGTGAGATTCATATCAATAAAACTGGAGGTTATGTTTCATCTTTAAGGGTATGTCTAGACTACATCCCTCTGTCGTCAAAGGGATGTAAATTAGACATACCGAAATTGCTGATGAAGCGGGGATTTAAATATCCCGCACTTCATTAGAATAAAAATGGCCGCTTTTGCCGGCGCACTTTGCGGGCAAAAGCGCAGTCTGATCGTGGGGATGCCTTTTCCGACCAATCCCTTATGTCTCGTAACGAGGTTTACAGGATCGGTCGGAAAAGGCTTTCCTTGTCGACCAGTCCCCGTCTAGACTGCCGCTTTTTGCCCGCAGCGCGCTGGCAAAAAGCGCGCCATTTTTATTCTAATGACGCACGGGATATTTAAATCCCCGCTTCATTAGCAATTTCGGTATATGTCTAATTTACATCCCTCTGGCGACAGAGGGATGTAGTCTAGACATACCCTAAATATTTATGGCTTGGTTCTGTCGCCCTGACTTAGTGAGTAGTATTGTACTCCGCAAACATACATTGCAGTAGGAATGCTTGTAGAATAAGGTACTACTCAGGAAGAGCAGCAGAATCAAGCTGTTAGAGTGAGTGAATGTGTGTATATAAATGTTCTATTATAATACCTAAAAGTCAGCAACTTAATTTGAAAATTTTGAGTAATATACCAGTCTCTCTGCAATTTTCTTTGTGGGTATTGTTTTTTCTCAATCACATAACTGATATTAAAATCTTTAGTCCAAAGTCTTGGTCTTTGAAACTATGATGGTTGCTCCATTTTTGTTTGCTCTGTTTTGATTTTTAGAGTGTTAAAAAAAGTTCAAATGAGAAAAATGTTAAAAAAATTAAGGAAAAGGAGGATGAAGACGATGAAGAGGATAAAGACAATGACAGTTATATGAAGGAAAGGGGTGATAATCCTGGTGCAAGTAAGCACCTGCAGAAGAAAGCAAAGAAGCAGGCCAAAAAACAAGCTAAGGTTGGTTATGGTGTGAAAATAAACATTAAGCACTTTCACTTTAGGCATAATATAAGATGCTAGACTTTTTGTTTAACTTACTTTTTTTTGTAGTCTGATCATTTGCAAGGGGACAACTAAATATTTCTCCTTATTTAAGTGCAAAGTTTACAGGAACAAATCTCTGATGTTACCTATTGTGAAGTTTTATTTATTTTCTGTTGCCTGCTTTCCTAAAGTCACAACCAATAATATCCCCGGAACTGATGAAGTAGTCAGTCATATGCTGCCTGATTAAAACAGCATTAATATACACCAGAAGGCTTTTCTCTTTGTCAGTGATCACAAGAGAAACACTCCGATGGTTCTGGAGTATGTAGTCTAGAAAAAAACATTTTGGGGACATGAAAGAAATTCAGATTTGGATCGCAGTAAGTGTTATAATTGGAAGTATAATTATAAGCGGGAAGACTGCAACTGAGTAACTCAGTAAAAGTAATACTCATTATTTTGAGCTGATGCCCTCTGTCATAATCACCGAAATAGATTATTTGCTCTTTATATGGCAACTTCTGTTGCTTAAAGTTATAAGGTATTTCCTAAACAATTGGTACATAGCAAATATAAAAAGCAGAGAAAGTTGCGGTGTTTTTATTTTATTGTACTGCACACTGCATATTTTTATTTGTAGAACCAACGTCGGCAACAAAAAATTCAAGGAAAGGTGCTTCAGATAACCAATGTATGTTCCGTAGAACTGTCTGAAGAAAATGTGAAGGAAGATAAAGAAACAAAGGGAGAAATAAACTCTGAAGTCACTGACCTGAAAAAAGAAGAGGAATCTTCCAATGAATGTGAAAAACTTTCCTTAAATCAGAAAGATTTAAATGCTCAAAGGAATAGTACAGATGTAGATAGTCTGCATGAAAGTATAGAAAATCCAGATAGGGAATTTGAAGATAATGAAACCAGTATGGATGTTGCTATGGAAGACTTAGTTTCTACTGCTGAGTATATTAGGGGCTTTGACAATCCATGTGTTAAAGAAGATGATGATGATGGGGAAGAGGAGGAACTTGCTACAAATTTAGAAGAATTACACTTAGATGCTGTTGCTGACTCTGATGTGGATATCTTGGATGACCATCCTGTGACTGAGTTAAGAACATATGAGGTAGTGAATGAGGACCCAGAAACAGCCTTTTGTACTCTTGCAAACAGGGAAGATCTAAACATAGAAGAAAGTTCAATCCTTCATTGTTTATATCAGTTCACTCGAAATGAGAAACTCAGTGACATCAATAAATTGCTCTGTGATGTATGTACACAAAGACATTGTGGACCAAAGATTAGTGGAAAAAGTAAGCCATTAAGTTTTAATTACAAACTAACCCACACACACACACACACACTCACTCTCTCTCTCTAAATAGGGATGTTAAGGATTAACCTTACAGGGTGATGCTTACCAGGTAGAGCGGCTTAACTAGCAGCCCAGCTGGGCTGGAGCAGCCCCTCACCTGGCTGGGCCCACTGTGCCATGGGAATGCGGGAGGGTGCCCCAGCCTGGCTGGGCCTGCTATGCTGTGGGCCCAACGGGGCTGGTGCGGCCTCCTGCCCACAGGATCCCAGTTAATTGGTTAAACTTAAACAGAGGCAGCAACAAGGGGGAGGAGAGGGGTAGGCAGGAGCTGGTACATGCAAGGAGCCAGCTGATAGAGGCAGCAGCGGGGAGAGAGGGGGAATGGGAGCAGTTGCTCACGGGGAGCCATCTTAAAAGTTTACCTACGTGTAATTGTTGAAAAATTCAGCGGTCACACATTTACACAAATACATGCATTTTAACATTCCTAGTTTCTCTTGGATCTATTGATACTTAGTATTTAAGGGCCAGACTGAACCCATTACTCTTACTAGTGAGTACTTACTCACAAGTAGCCCCATTGTCTTATAAGTTACCACCAGTGTAGAGCAAGGGGGCTCACAATAGGATGGAATATGAAACAGGGTTGTTGTTTTTCTGTGTTGTAGAATTTTAACTCTTCAAATGTTAAACTTTTTACAATTACTGCAGCACATAAGCCATAGGATGAGAACATGCAGGAATTTGCTCAACAGACTAATAAAAGCACCATTCAGTGTGTAATTCTGTAGAAGTCCCAGAAATATGTTAGAACTCTCCCTATTCAATCGATGTGGTGATTTGATTTACACTAGTTAATCTCTTGAAGTAGGACCATCATGAAGATGGCACCTTGTAAATATAATTTTGAAGGGAAATCATCAGTGCCTTAAGCATATTATAATGTATGAAATAAAACATGTTTCCACCCCAGCATGTGATTTCTCTGACTTTGACATTAGAAAAAATTTAGAATGGCAAGTTACTGCATTATTCTTGACTATCCAACCAACGGTGCGCTCTCTCTTTCCTTTAGGTGCGAAGAAGTATGTTTACACTAATGCCAAAAAGCAAATGTTAATTTCTCTTGCTCCTCCAATTTTAACACTTCACTTAAAGAGATTTCAACAGGTATTGTTAACTGGCAGACTCTTGTATTTTTAAATTATATAGTAATAACCCATGGAAGTTAGTAGACCTTGATTTTCTGATAAACTTGTTCCATTAACTACTATTCTTTCCACAACTTTAGAAGTAATATATAGATAATTTGAGAAATCTTTCTGATGCATTCATTCCTGCTACTTGTTTACCGTAATAGCTTTTAGAACTTTTGAGTTCTTCTAGAATAGAGATATTACTATCAAGAATGTAGAATTAAATATGGACAAAATAAATTGATTTATGCTGAAAAACAAACTTACTAAATATAGAGAAAGATGATCCACAACAGAGATTTGCTCTAGGAGGTACATAACTAGAAAGTAGTACACTAAGAGACATCTGAGTGCTGATGCTGGACTCATAAATTAGAAACAAGTTTACATTGTGACCATGCATTTTTGAAGGTTGTAGGATATATAAAGCATCATATTAACTAGAGATGCAATATTCCTTCTGTACATAGATTATGGTTCTGTTTGGGGCTCTACAGTATCAGAAGTACAGTAATTAAACTAGAGAGAAATGAGAAGGGGAAAATGAATATCGGCAAATATTGACTACAAATTTAAAATACTAATTGCATAATGCATTCTGGCCAGACAGTTAAGTAGGGATATAACTCTCTATGTAATTGAAACTCCAGGGAGTGAGAAGAATTGTGCATAGTGATCCAGTAGGATATATTTGTGATTAAAGTAAAGACATATGGGAAGCTTTTCTTGATATTCAACATTAGTACTTACTGAGCTATAGAATAGTATTTGAATGGAAGTGATAGAAGGCTCATCACTTTGAAAACCAGGCTGGATAATGTAGTATAGATTATTCTGCACTGTCTAGCAATGGATCAGATGTGTGCTCATACTAGAATTTCTATAAGTGTACTCGTATAGCTGTACGTATAGCTACAGTTGTCATTCATGCCAATACATGCTAAATCTGAATTAAAGTGCTGCCCTCTGCTCCAGATAGAGAGTAGAGAAATCATAGATGAGTAATTTGGAATATGGCCATAAAGACCTGAAAACATGACTGGTAGAATAAAGTCTTTCTTCTCCCTTATCCCCCAACTTTGTTGTCCATCAAAGGTTGGTTGTGCTCTAAAATGAATCTCTGAAGTCTTGTTGGAATTTTTAAAAATAACTAAACGTGTAACCTTTAAGAAGAGACATATATCCTATTTGTTTATCAAGATTTAAACTCTTACGTTTCTTCATTTCTATTTTATTCTAGGCAGGATTTAATCTACGGAAAGTTAACAAACACATAAAATTTCCAGAGGTGATAGACTTGGCTCCTTTCTGTGCAATTAAATGCAAGGTAAGATTAAAAAAAAATCATTCTGTTTGAAAAAACAGTCAACCTTTACAGCAAAAGGTTGGTGATTTGGAAAACTATTTTAGTGTGTTCTCAGAACAATCAGCCATTAATCTGAATCTCCCTATACTGTGTCTCAAAACTTCAGACAACATCATACGGCAATAAATCGGTACAGTTAAATTCTTAGGTTAGAACTCTGCTGCAGTGTACTTCAGGTTTTAAATATTGATTACATCCATTGTCATTAACACATTGTTTCTATGCTGACAAGTTGACTTGGAACTGGCTCCCCACAGAACAGTGGAATCAGAACTGACTAGTTTGAAACACTGACATTTCAGCTAGGTTGACATCTCATTATCTGTACTCTGCTGGCACTGTAACAAAATTGTCACTTCACAGAATGTTGCTGAAGGGAATACAAGTGTATTGTACTCTCTGTATGGAGTGGTTGAACATAGTGGCACAATGAGATCAGGACACTACACTGCCTATGCCAAGATGAGAACTATGAGAAACAATCTTTCTGATCTTGTCCTCCATGGAGAAATTCCCCAAGGTAAGCATCACCAATATTTTCACAACAGTCTAATCTTAAGTGTAAACTGGTACACCTGAATCTCTGTACTCCAAGTGTCTCTGATCCAGGAACACTCATGGTTCAGAACTTGGCCGGGGGAGAAGGAAGCGGCTCTGTGCGCTGTCACTCTTTTCCCTCCCAGCTGAGGGGGTGCTTTTTGGGAGGCTTTTCCCTCCCTCTCCCTAGCAGTGGAGGGTAGTGCCCCATCCCAATCCTCCTCTCTCTCACTCCCTCCGAGACCCTGTCCCAGCGCCCTCCATGGTCTGAAAAAAATCCTTAATTCAGCATACCCTATTTTCCAGGGTTGCCGGATTAAAGAGGTTCAAGTGTGGTAATTTGTGATATTTTTGTTTCAGCACTACTTTTAAGATTTGTTTTTTTTTAAACAGCTTTAGAAACTGAATCAGCAGGACAGTGGTTTCACATCAGTGACACCCATGTGCAACCTGTGACTATATCTAAAGTGCTGAACTCACAAGCTTATCTCCTGTTTTACGAACGACTGCTATAACTCACCTGGGACCCATTCCTCACACAATACTGTATGGTTTTTAAACATCAAAAATAAAGAAATGTTAAGTCAGAGAAAAATTACATGTAAATCATGTTCAATAAGACTTGAAACTGTCTTCTGTAGAAAATCTCATGGCTCCTAGAAATACTGGCAAATGAAATATTAACTTATACTTTCCCAGTAGATCCATTGCTTTTAAATAAAAAGCTATTTTGTCTTTTTCCATAACTTCAAGTCTGAAGCATTTATTTTACTCGTCCTTTATATAATTACTTCTTTATATAATTATAAACACATTTCTAATATTGCTTTGAATGGAGTTTTACTCTCTAGAACCTGTATTTAATTCTTTAAGATGTGATTGAATTTTTTTATAAGGAACTTACTAACTAACCACATATAGCTGCTTGTACTCTAGCATGATAGTGTAGAACAAACATCTTCGTAGAGACAAGTTGGGTTAGGTAATATGTTGTTAGACCAACTTCTGTTTGGCTTGAAAGCTTTGTCTTTTATACACAGACTTATTTTTTGGAGCATATTGTACTCTGTCTTGCAGGATCCCTTAAAATATGTGCCAGTTATTCATGCATAACATATTTCACCTTGCTGCAATTCTGGCAGTATCTTTTCCAGATCTGAAGAAGAGTTTTAAGTGGCTCAGAAGCTTGTCTCTCTCACTATTGGACAAGCTGGTCCAATAAGAGATTATGTCACACGTGCTGGGTCTGAGATGACTACAAGTACTATACGTAATCTATTGTAAAGACAGTTTGCATGACAGAGCTGTACCTTAAAACTCATGCTTGTTTTATTGCTCAGGATAGAATCTACTGCTTATAGAATATCACTTCTCACTTGTGTACTATTCAGAAAAAAAATGGTCAAGCTAATTTAGTAATAGTAATGCTGCTTGAAATAGATAAACTTTCATCTCCGCTCTAATTTCTCTTAGCCCAGATTTGAGTGAACAAAAATTGTTGCCATCTAATCACTCTGTAGGTTCTGTAAGATATATTCACTTAACTTACCAGATGTCCGTTACTATTGATAGCATTCTGAGTCTGAAGATGGAATGGATATAGGAACTGAACTTTGATGCTGTGCTCTGCTGAATATTGCAAATAGGACCAAAGGAACAGAAAAGGATTAAACGTCTACTATAATAGTTTTGAGATCAGCGTCCTAGTAAGCCAGATGTGGTACAAACATAGCAAGTAGATAGTACCTCTGTTGAAAAAATAGATAGGCTGAGAGAGGAAATATAGCTACAGCAGGCTCAAGGTCACACAATAGGCTTGTAGCCGGGCAGGGAATAATAATGATCAAGGATTGATTGATTCCCAGTCCAATGTCCTATATGTTTAACTCGGATGCCTTATTGACTACAGCATCGTGGATCAAAAGCTGGTGTGCATCCTTGACACTGAAGTGTACAGATGCTCTTTTGGCTAGAACACACTCTAGGGACTAGGATCCTTTTTGTTTGACCTGTTCCCCTTTAAGTTTTTCAATTAAAAAGCAGGGTGTGGAAAAGGGTGTAGTTGGTTGAGATTTATGTATCACAACCATGTACCTTAATTTTCTAGAGGATTTGCATACAAAACAAGTAGAGTTAAGCTCTGCCCTCCTGCATAGAGAAAGTAGAAAGACTACAAGGCCTGTACCACACATACTGAACATAAAGCATTGATTGTCTTTCTGTGGAATAGTCTTTTCATTTAAAAGATGGAGGTTTTGAGCCTGCTAGGTCATGCAAGATCTCCACTCCCTATACATGTTCAGTTTCATAGCAAAATTAATGTGAGTGTTAAGGTAGTCAGCTCATATCCAAAATTAACAGCAAAAAAAAAAAAAAAAATCCAACACATTGAATTGTGTTTCAAGAGCAGTTACATTTTAAAAGTGCAGTTCTGCTTTTATAAACTTAGTAGTTTATAATATTGAAAATATTTGCAAAGTTTCAATCAGATGACAGGAGAGACCTCTCCTGTGGGCTTAATCTACCTCCCTGAGAGGCAGGCCTTGTCTACACTGAGAGATAAGGTCAAATTTATTAAAGTTGATTTTTCTAGCACCCAATTTTTGAAAATTCAAAAGTGCACGTCTCCACTGTGCACGGGAGTTTGACGCAGCACATCCCCGATGGAGTGGCTAGCAATCCTACAGTTCCTGCTGCTCCTTTGCACTGTTGGTTATGTTCCCAGTGTCCCATGGGACCAAAGCAGTGCAGCGCGTGGTTCTGGATGCATATGCACTCCCTCATTCCCCCCACTCGAAAGCAATGCCAAATTTTTTTCATGCCCCTTTTTGCCTGATTATCTATGCAGAGGCCATAGCAGGGTATGCATGCAAGCCAGCATGGAACAGGTTCAGCAGCAAAGTTCTATGGCAATCATAGCAAACATCTTGTGCCTTATGCTGCAGTATGCCCAGAGCCTATCCAGTTTCATATAGATTTAGGAAGACTCTCAGGCGGCCATGAACAGACACTTCTGTGAAGCACTTGAGATAAGTGATTGGAAGAAGCTGGTGGCATTCAATCCTCTGGAGGCAGTGGAACACCGATTCTGGTACTGTGGGACTGCATAGTTATGCAGCTAAGGGATGATCAGCAGTGGCAACAAAACTTTTGCATGTGTAAGGCCACTTTCATGGAAGTTTGCAAATTGCTTTTCTCTGCACTGAAGTGCAAGAACGTCAGAGTCAGAACTGCTCTGACAGTGGAGAAGCGAGTGGCAATAGCCTTATGGAAGCTTTTTTTCAGGTGGAACGGCTCTTATGCAAGAGGGGGTTTTTGCACAAAAGGCCCTTGTGCAAAAATGTAGGCTTATTAAGTATGCTAATGAGGTGCAGCAATATTCACTGCTTTGCCTCATTTGAATATTTTCTTGTGCAAGAGAGCGCAGTATAGAAGTAGCCAAAGTGTTTTCAAAGCCTCTCTGAGTTGTGGTGCCCCTCCATGTGCTCTCCTTGTTGCCCTGGTGTCGGACTGCTCAATCACTGGCTAGGTGCTGTGCCTTGACCTCCACCCTGATATAAAACTTTCCCCCTTACTTTCACAGATATTATGGAGCACAGAGCAGGCTGCCACAACAATGGGAATGTTGCTTTTGCTGAGGTCTAACCTAGTCAAACTGTGAAACCTTCCCTTTAAATGTCTAAAATCACATTCTACCACCATTCTGCACTTGCTCAGCCTGTAGTTGAACTGCTCCTTACTGTGGTCCAGGCTGCCTGTGTACAGCTTCATGAGCTACAGACGCAAGGGGTAGGCTGGGTCTCCAAGGATCACTATTAGCATTTTAATGCCTATAATGGTAATTTCCAGTCTGGGAAGAAAATTCCAGCTTGCAGCTTTCTGAAGAGGTGGAGTTCCTAAAGATGTGTGTCATGAATCTTTCCCAACCCTCCTGCGTTGTTGGTGGTGAAATGGCCCTTGTGATCCACCATCCCTGCAGTACCTCTTGTGGTTAATGTATGCCTTGGTAAGGTGGTCAGGTTCCAAGATAGGGATTGCTCCACCACAGTTTGGAAACCCTATTACAGCAAAGCCATTCGCTATGTCCTGCATGTTTCCCAGTCACTGCTCTTTGCAGCAGAAGGTATTGATTGCCTTGGCTACTTGGATCACAGCAGCCTCCACTGTAGATTTCCCCACTCCAAAGTGATTCCCTGTTGACTGGTAGCTGTCTGGTATTGCAAGCTTCCATAAGGCTATTGCCACTCGCTTCTTCACTGTCAGAGCAGTTTTCTCCAAATCACACAGAGTGATAAGGAGCAGATGCTGACAATGTGACCAGAAACCTTACACTGCAATGCTTTGTGCTGCAATGACAGCATATCGCTTACTGCTGGCTTGGCATGGAAAGGTGTCCTATTGTGGAGGATGGAATAAAGCAAGCCTCCCCAGAAACCTTGTGAGGATTGAAGAGTTCCTTTATGGAGATGGGCAGGGGAGACTTTCCACTTCAGCTCCAGACAATTTAACAAACTGTTCCTGGGATCCTCTGCCACAGATCACACCCAATTGTTGTAACCCATTTGTAGCATGATTAAAAATGTGAACTCACCACAAGTGCCCTCCCTGCCACAGTGTCTGGCAACGAGATATCCTGGAAGGAGGGGATTGTCTCCAAAGTTATAAAAAAGTCCTGGCTGTCTGAGATCGGATGTTCTGTTCACCTGCTGACCATTCTCCTCATCCACGCTGTCCTCCATGCTGCTGCCCAAGGTTGCCTGAGGAGTGTCCTGGGAGGAATCCACAGACTGGCTAGGAAAGATGGTCTGGTCCCCACCTAGGATCCCATGCAGCTGCTCATAGAAGCAGCATACTTGAAGCAATGACCCAGATGCCTCCTTTGACTTCTGGTACGCCAGCCTGAACTCCTTTGTTTTCCAGTAATGCTGGGTATCCCGGGCGTGTCCTTATTCCACCAGGCAGGCCATGTGCAATCTTGGCATAGGTATCAGCGTTTCTTTTACTGCTTCATAGTTCTGCCTGAACTGCCTTTCCCCACACAGCAATGAGGCCCAGGATGGTCCTGCATCTCCATGCTTGTGCTCGTTTGGTTGTGGGCATTCATAGTCAGGTGTCCTGCCTGCTCTGAGGTCTGCTCGCCACACAAGAAATGAAATTCAAGTTTTCCCAGGGCTTTTCCTGTGCACTTGGAGAGCAGCAGAGTTGAAATCCCTGGCCAGAACAGTCACACCTCCTGGGCTCTGTCTACATGCGCGGCTTCTTGTGCAAGAAATATGTAAATGAGGCTGTGTGGAATATAGCCAAATCTCATTTGCATAACTAATGAGCCACCAACACTGCCCCTTCTTGCGCAAGAAAAGCCCTCTTGCGCAATGCTGCTATGCTGATTATTTTCAGGAACAACGGCATTGCACAAGAGAGTTTTTCTTGGGCAAGAAGGGGCAGTGTAGACAGCTCCTTCTGGCGCAAAAGCCTCTTCTGCAAAAATGGCGGCTCATCAGATATGCAAATGAGGTGCAGCAATAGTCCATGCTTAGCCTCATTTGCATATTTCTCACGCAAGAAGCCACGAGTGTAGACATAGCCCCGGAGGCCAAGAACGTCAACTTTCACAGTGCTGCGTCTGCACTCCCCGAAAGCAGAGTATCCAAGGTTGAATTTATTCCTACTCATTATGAAAAGCAGGAAATCAACTTTAATGGCCCCTAAAGTTGACAGAATGAGCTTGGTGGCATGGACTCATTGTTAGAAAGTCAACCTAATTTGGTTAAATTTGACTTGAACTCCTAGGCTACGTCTACACTGGCACGTTCTCATGCAAAAACTTTTGCGGAAGAGTTCTTCTGCAAAAACTCTTCCAGAAGAGAGCGTCTACACTGGCATGTGCTTTTGCACAAGAGCATCCATGCCAGTGTAGACGCTCTGTTGCCTAAGAAAGCTCTGATGGCCATTTTAACCATAGGGCTTTCTTGCGTAAGAAATTCATGTTGCCTGTCTACACTGGCCTCTTGCACAAGAACAGTTGCGCAAAAGGGCTTATTACTGAGCAGGAGCGTCAGAGTTCTGGCACAAAAAGCCCGATTTCATACATTAGAACGTCAGTTTACTTGCGCAAGAACATACGGCCAGTGTAGACAGGCATCAAGTTTTTGCGCAAGAGTGGCCGCTTTTGCACGAGATTGCGCCAGTGTAGAGATAGCCCTAGTGTAGACCAGGCTGCACAGGCAAGAAAAGCACTCCCACTGACAATGCTAGCTACAGCAGCCAATAGATCTACATATAATGACATTACTCAAGCATGTAGATTGTTATACAGCTATAGATCTATCCCATATATGACATCACGTAAGGATGTAGTTATACAGCTGTAGATCTGTAATGTAAACTAGACTTAATTCTACTGTGAGGTTTGAGGATAAAGAATGTTCACTTTGTACAAGAGTTCTAACATCTGCTCATCTTGGCTTAAGCTCACTAGAAGTGAGGTTTATAGTTAGGTAGCAACTCGAATGTACTGGCTCTATGCTGAAATGTGTTAACTCCAAAGGCTTGAGCCTTTTAGAAATACATATTTTATAGTATCAAAATTGGGTATTCAGGATAGGCACTCACAAAGCTCTTAATGTAAGGAGTTACATTTACCAGAAGTTCTGAACAACATATTGGAGCTCCTGTCCACAGTCCAACTTTAAAAGGGCATTCACCTCATATAGGATCCAGGTGCCAAATTATCAAGTACTGGGAGATGGTCCACAAGTTGTGGCATTTCTTCACAGAAAAGATGTAGTACACATTTTTCAAAAGTATATCCCCTCCCCTCCCCCGATTGGTCCAAAAATGTCTGAGAAAAGGGATTAGAGATAGAACACTTGCCTTTTGTTTTGCTTCACCTGCCAAGCCCCACTCTGCTTTATGTAAGTAAAAAGCCAACCTTGTAAAATCTGTGAATACAGTTTGCCTCACAGTGTTAATTCCATGTGGAACAGCAACTTTCTGTACAGAATTTTATATTTCTGCAGTCATATTGCATTTTTTTAACTAAAAATATTTCTCATTTAAAAATAAGTTACAATTAAATCTCATCACAAACATGCTACAGGTTGAACCTCCCAAATCAGTGACAGTCTGGTCTGGCAACATCCATGGTCCAGCAGGGCCAGGGATGTTGCTGAACCAAAGCGCCCTGGAGGAATGTAGGAACTGGGGAACCGCGGCTGGGCCAAGCAGCATCTGGGAAACCTCAGCATTAATGGTGCTAGGCAGCAGCCAGGGATCTCCTGCCCACCTGGGGAACCCCCAGCGTTAGCGTTAGCAGGGCCAGCTGGCCAGGAAGTCCCAGTGCCAGCTGGGCCGTTGGCCAGAAACTCCAGGAAACCCCTGTTGGCAGTGGAGCTGGGATGACCAGGCAGCATCCTCTGGGGAACCCCTGGCTGAAGCGGGGCTGGCAGAGGCAGTGGCCGGAATCCCCAGCAGCATCGAGGGGTGGCTGGGCAGCCGCGGCAGGGGAACCCTGGCAGCAGCAGAGCTGGGATGGCCCCAGCCAGGAACCCCTGAGAACGCCCTGCGGCAGCAGGAACTGCAGCAGCCAAGCAGTCCACGCTGGGAACTCTGGGAGACCCTGGGGCAGCAAGCAGGCAGCAAAGTAGGGAGCCGTGCCAGGCCAGCTTTAGCAGGGTCAGCAGCAGGGCAGTAAGCCCTAGAGAGAGGAGTCCAGGAGCAGGGCAGCACTAACCTCCTCTGGTCAGGGACAGCTCAAGTTCCGAGGGTGCCAGTCCAGGGAGATCCATCCTGAACATCTACACTTCCCCTTACAGTCTCATAAAAATGAATTCATGGCTATTGTCAGTCCAGCCTAACTACCAGCTCTTGGTTCTTAAAAGTTCTGGGCTTTCCAGTTCCGTTTCTCAGCAGACTAAAGTAACATGTGCAAAGAGACACAAGCTGGATAGGACTGTTTTTGTTCTGTGCTTATGTGATAGTGGACCTTGGACAAGCATGGCAGAGAACTTAGTTAAGACATTGTTTTAAAGAGAGAGAGAGAGAGAGAGAGAGAGAGAAATGAGAATATATAGGAAAGGATGGAGGCAGCATAGAAAAGAACAGTGGAGTGAACTGGACAGAAAAGCACACAGTTTTCTATATTCCCCCCACACTTTTGCCACAGAAAACTGTCATGTCTCCTGGGTGTAAGAGACCCTCTCTGGTGATTTAAATTGTCTTGATTTAAAATCAATCCACCTTGAATAGGTATCCTCAAGGATATGGCTTTTAGGTTTGTAGTTAAGGAAACTTTCACAGGAGCTAAGACTAACATTTCCATCAACTATTTTTATAGTTCTAGTAGAAGTTAAAAAAAATTCCCACACTAGTTGCAACCTAAACACAAAAGGATAGATGCCACCTTGGGTGAAACTATTTGACATTTCATTTTGAAAATTACAAAGTAAAATGAAAGTACAGGTTGAACCTCTCGACTGGGACTCTCTGGTCTGGCAATGTGTGGGGTCTGTCAGGATCACAGATGGTGGATGGTCAGAGGCAGGAGCCCTGCGGGGGCCAGGAATCCAGCCATGCTGGCCGTAGTGGTGGCCAGAAGCCCTGCCACAAGAGTCTGGCTGAGCCAATGCCATGGCAGCCGGAATGCCAGTGGGCTCTGGTAGGGCAGTAGTTACTTTTTAAAGCTTAGTTTAAAGAACCAATGTTACTTGTAAAAAGAATAAGGGACAACCTGGTGAATTACTGGCCAGTCAGCTTAACTTCAGTACCTGGAAAGATAATTTAGTAAATAAGCAATCAGTTTGTAAATATCTAGAAGATAATTAGGTGATAACAGTAACATGGATTTGTCAAAACTGGTGTGACGTGATTTGTTCTTTTAATGGATCACAAGCTAAATGAGTCAATGTAATTGAAATGCATGAGCAGGAGTGCTGTAAGCAAGAAAGCAGTAATTCTTCCATTCTACACAGATAAGGCCTCAGCTGGCATGCTGTGTCCAATTCTTGATGCCACATTTCAGGAAAGAGGTGGACAAATTGGAGAAAATGCAGAAGAGAACAACAAAAATGATCAGAGATCTAAAAACATATGACCCACGAGGAAAGACTGAAAAAAAATGGGGTTTAGTCTAGAGAAGACTGAGGCAGATATTAAGTTTTCAAGTACATAAAAGGTTGTAACAGGGAAGTGAATGAAAAATTTTTCTTCTCTTACCCTCAGGACAAGAAGAAATGGACTTAAATCGCAGCAAGGGAGGTTTAAATTGGACATTAGGAAAACTTCCTGTCGGGGTAGTTAAACACCAATGTTCCCACATTTTTCCCAAATCTGAGTGGAATGATTTGTTACATGCACCAAGATGGAAGCGATGTGTGACACATCACCTTCATATTGGTGCACATAAATTTTGTTATGTGGCAGGAATAGGGCCAAGTGATTAGTAGAGTGGGAGAGGGCTCAGGGATGGAGCACAGGGTTGGGGTACGGCTCTGGGGTGGGATGAGGGATGAAGAGCTCACAGCTGGAGTAGAAGGTGGGGGTGCAGGAGCATGGGGGCTATGGCTAGCGGTACAGGCTATAGGGTGGGGCAAAGTTCAGGAGGGGTTTGGGATGAAGGAGGGTGCTCTGGGTCTACTGCAAGGAAAGAGACTCCCCCACCTCTCCCCCCTTACAAAAGCACCCAGGCTAGAGCAGGGGACGGGCCACCTCCACTCACAAGGAAGTTGGGACTGGGCTACCCTGGCAGGTTGGAGGGTGGACTGCTAGGTTGGATCAAGGAATGGAGCAGCCCTCCCCAGGCTGCCGCAGGTCCCTGCTGAGCACAGTGCTAAATAAGTAGCTGTGTGGCCACGCAGCTTACAGGGAACTCGGGATTAAGCAACTAGTCGACTATATAAGCTTATCAGATGATCAACTAGGGAGGCGATTAGTCGCTTCCCCCACCCTTGCTGCCTCTCAGAGAGAGGCAGCAAGGGGGGAGCAGGAGCAGGTGGGGCAGGGGAGGTAGAGGCACAGCAGGAAACTACGTGAGCAGGGACCGAAGCAGTCTCTGCTCGCACTGGTTCTGCTGCGATTCTGCTTTTGAAATGTACAAGAGCCCCAGTAGGGCTCTTTCTATAGTTCAAAGGCAGAGGCGCCCTTATCGACTAATTGAATAGTCAATGGAAATCCCATCGACTAGTTAATCTAAATTTTACATCCCTACAGGGAACTTAAACACTAGAACAAGTTAACTAGGAAGTCTGTAGAAACTTCATTATTGAAGATATTTAAGAACAGGTTTCATAAACACCTGTCAGAAAAGGTCTAGTTATTTCTTAGTCCTGCCCTGAACATAGGTGATTAGACTAGATTACCTGGAGAGGTCTCTTTTTAGTCCTATGCTTATGATTCTATGATGGGTGTAGTAGTATGAGTTTATAATTTCCCTAATGAAAGGTTCAATGTTAACGGTGTTCAGGAAGGGGGCCGGGGTGTTTCACATAAAGGTTAACAGAAGCAATATAGATTCAAAACGACCTGTTCCTTTAATATAGATAAATAACACTCAAAAGCAACATTATGTGTGTGAATGTAAACTTTAAGGCTGCAAGTCTAATAGGAAAAGGTAACAAATTGAGTCTTTTTATATTTCAGGTTCATTTATTGAAATGGTAGCAGTATCGTACTCTTTACTGATACAGTCTCATAACTTAAGGTGAGGGAGAAAACATGTCAGGCCCCAACAGGAGTACAAGAAGATACATACAATCCTACTTCACTCAAACTACACTGAAGGTGTTCATTCGCTTTGGTCATCATCCCAATCTTTCTTTCCTGAAGGAGGTTTGGGCCCACCAGCTGGCTTTGCCATGATGATCTTGGAGAAAAAAATAATTAGGTTAAGATAACCCTCACATTGGATTTTTTTTTCTTGCTACAAGCATGAGCTGTGCAGTTTAAGCAGCATTCACTAAACTCATGCAAATCTGTTACTTTCATATGATCTAAAAGCCAAGTTTTTGCCACTGGATGTGTCCCGTATTTCGGCAAACATACGGCAAGTTAGCACACCAGAAGATACTGTTCTCCCCAATACAATTTTAGTCTTCTCTCAATTAATTTTTTTTTAAAGTAAGGTGCAAAAGTGTACAGCTAAAGACAGACAGACCTGTTCCCATTTTATTTTTCCATTAAATTTAAAGCCTAAATTTGGTTAGAAAAAGTTCAACATCTAGATAGTTTGTCAGGTAGTGATTGGGTTATTGAACACATGCAATATATTACAGGAAGTGTTTCAAGATAATCTGTAATGCACAAAAAAATGAATAATTTGAATGTCTATTTCAAATCACCGACATGAGGATTTCCCAGCATAAAAACATCTTCCAAAAATGTCAGCTACAGTTCTCTCCTGTTAAGATTTGGTTTTAAATAAAGTATGTTTGCCATAATGATATTACACTAAAAAAAGTAAGTATCACCATATAAGTTAGTTTCAGTAAAAAAGAGTTCACTACAACGCAGCATATGTCAAGCAGGTTGTTAAAAAGGTGACAGTGTGCCCCGAAAGGGAACAACGGACATTAGCTCCATCTTGAGTGTAGATACATTCATGCAACAGATATTTGAACTCAACATGACAGGTGCCACAGATCTTACAGCACGCTATTTTTCGGGTTCATCTTTCCATTCATCCTTATCCCAGTGTCCTTGTTTAGGAGCTTTTGGACCGCCTGCTGGTTTTGCCATAATAATCTACAGAAGTTTTACATACATCATACATATTGCTGCCAAAGTTCCATAAAATACCAAGTTATTAAACCACCTAAAAAAGTCTTCAGCTCATGCCTTCCATGTTATTGTACAAGAAGCATTTCAAATACAGATGTGGAAGTCTTTCTTGATATGGCACTTTGCCTCACCTTTCCAAGATTTGAATCTAGCAACATGGTCAGCAATAATTAAGATTGCATTTGAGTCATGGTATTTTTAGTAAAAAAGTCATGGACAAGTCATGGGCATTACAGCTACCAGCTCTATGTGCTGACTCTGTTCCACACCAAGCCCGGGTTCTGCAGCTCTTATTCGCTAAGAACCACCACCAATGGGAGCTGTGGGGGCAGTGCCTCTGGGCAGCAGCAGCAAGTGGAGCTAGAAGCTGGAGGGAGGGGAGCCCCCCCCCTCAGGTAAACATTTCCCCACACCCCAACCCCAGTCTTGAGCACCCCCCAAACTCCTGCTGCTAGGGATTTGGGGGGTGAGGGTGGGGCTGAGACTGCCCGAACTGTGGCCAATGCAACTGGGCCTGGAGCTGCCTGAGTTGCTCAGGCGGCCACAAGGCCAGCCACACAGGCTGCTGCAGAAATCATGGAGGTCATAGAATCCATGATCTCTCTGACAAACACAGGGCATTAGCAATAAAACATCTTGATTACACAAAAAACAGACTTAAGGTTATCACTTTTTACCTGATCTACTCTGAGCACAGTCACTGCAGCATTTGTAGCCAGCTTAATACCCCAGTGTTTTCCAAGATATGTGTCTAACACACCAGTTTCCAACATATCCTTCACAGCTGCAACCTCAGCCTGGTAGAAAAAAAAATGAACTGTTCAAAGTTTCACACCACCAAATTTACCTATTTTATTTCAAACAGTTCTATAGTTTTTAATCCTAAACACCAACAGCTACACCCATAAAGTGATAAAATAATACTTCCCTGATTTATCCCCCTTCCGCCAAATAAAACATTCATTTAGGAAACTTTTAGAAATGTGAAATGAGTTACAGGCAGAATTATCTGAGGTTTTTCTTCCCCAAAAAGAGAACAATCGTTCAAGAACATATCCTTGCTTCTCACATATGCTAGTCTAATATATCTGTTGAAAAACAAAACATCCATGCTCATGGTAGACTAAGCTGTTCATATAGTTTATTGATGAACGTATTGCTCCAATTATTTCAAAGCTGAATGAATCATAGAGCTGGAAGAGACCTCAGAAGGTCATCAAGTCCAGCCCCCTGCTCTAGGCAGGACCAATCCCAATGCCTAAAAACTAGAATATAATTTAGGTATTGTATGTGATGTGTTCTGTTGCACAGAAACAAAGCATTTTGACAGGCATAATGTATTACCTCAATATCAAATCCAACATTTCTGTTGCCTTCTTGATGCACTGCATAAAGTTTGGAGATAACTTCATTAGCCTTTACTCCTGAATTTTCTGCTAGTGCTCGAGGAATGGCTTCAAATGCCTCTGCAAATTTCTTGATAGCATACTGGTCAAGCCCAGGGCATGTCTAAAGCAAAATTTGAAAGCTGTTTAATAATTTGAAATAAAAGAAATGGATAAAGTGAGAGGAAAACACATTATGTACCTCTCCATAAGATGTGATCTGCTTGGCCAACTCAATCTCTGTTGCACCACCACCAGGGACAAGACGTTTATCCTGGGAACAAAACACAGCTACATAACCATAAATGCAAAGTGGTTTGAAGTAGTTTTGTTTTAAAGTAATCTGTTTGAACGTTTAAGTTTTCTATAAATCATTTCCAACTTCATAAATAGAGATTTTCTTGGTAGAATATTGCACAAGTGCAGAAATGGCACCAACTTCAACAAGTGAGGCATTTTACTAGTAAGGTTAAAGTTAAAAATCTAGCAGCTGTTATTTCCAAACATCTTTGGGAGAAGATCATTACTTTATTAAGACAAGGAAGTGGAAATGATAAGAGAAAATATGTTTTTATCTCAACCTGCTGGGAAAAACAAGAAAGACGCTGTACATTAACAATGCTCTTCAGCAGATCACTTATTTTAGGGACTCAGATGTGGACTCAAACTGTAGCAAAGGTGAAAGGTTAAATCTGATAAGATTGTAGAAAACAAAGCCTTGGAAACAGTTTTTCAACCTTGTACTCATGCTAGGGATTCCCCATCTTATTTTAGAATCAGTATCTAAAGTGCACAATTTAAAGATAAATTTTTTGTAAGATTAAGTTATCCTAATTTATTAACTACAGATTGTACCTCCTTAAACCAGGACTCTGGTCTGGCAACATCCGTTGTCCGGTAGGACCACAGATGTTCCTGGACCAGAAGCCCAGGAACAGGGAGGTCTGGCAGCAGGGCAGGAGCGAGGTGGAGGACCCGGCACAGGGCAGGGGCCGTGTAGTAGGAAGTTCTGGCCCCAGCAACTGAGGAGCTGCAGCCCCGACTGTGGAACTCCCTAGCTGCCGCCAGAGCTAGAGCTCTGCAGCCACCTGGCTCCATGGCCAACACCGGAGTTCTGTAGCTGGTGCCAGAGCTCCCTGGCCACTGGGGCCAGAACAGGGCCTGAGCTCTGCAGCCAGGAGCTCCAGCTGCAGAGCTCTGGCTGGGTGGCCCTGCCCCTGGCAGCAGGTACACAGCCTGGGGCCAGCAGCAGGGCCAGGCTGGAGCCCTAGCCTGGTAGCAGCAGGGCAGCATAGCCCATTAGGGAACGGACCTTCCCTGGTTCGGACTGGTCAGGTCCTGAGGGTGCCAGAACAGAGAGGTCCAACCTCTAAATATTTGTGTGCAGTATATTAAGCATATTTAACACCCTGATCACCAATGATAAATACCAAAGTCCAGATTTGCTGCGGCTCTGTTTCTGATGGGCCTAGCACAGGGGTGGGCAATAATTTTTGGTGGGGTGCCACTCCAAGATTTTGGTAAGTGGTCAAGGGCCACACTTTTCTGTGGAGGGGGAGTGGGATCTAGGATGGAGACTGGATACAGAAGGGTGCACAGAGTAAGGGACTGGGCTGCAGGAGATAGTGTGGGGTCTAAGAAGGTGTCTGGGTGAAGGACAGGGCTGTGACCTGGGGCAGAGGAATGGGGTGCAGGGTCCAAGAAAGTGCTTGGGTGCACGAGAGGATTCTGGCCTGGGGGAGGGGTATAGAAGGGGATACAGAGTCTGGAAGGGAGTTATGACCCTAGGGAAGGGAGGTGCAGAAGGTTTGGATGGTGACCTAGGGGAGAGAGCTGGGGTGCGGGAGGGGTAGGGGTGCCAGAAACAGTCTCTGGCTGGGAGGAGCTTACCTCAGCCAGTAGCCTGCATCACCCCCAACCAAGCTGGGCTCCCTGCCTGCTGCAGCCCCAAACCACTGGAAAACACAGGCTGTTCCCACCACGTGACTCTCAACTCCGGGTGGAGGAAGAGGCTTGTGAGGCCCCCAGCTCCCAGGCCAATCTCTCAGCCCCGATTAACTGGCTATTTCCAGACAGGAGGAGTTGAGAGACTGGCTGAGGTCAGTTTTTTATTGGCCAGTTGCTTCTGGCCAATAGGAGCTGAGGATTGGGGTGCAGGGTGGGGAGATCACACAAAGCTTCCCCCCTCCCTGCAGAACAGACACGGGGACTGCACTTTAAACAGCGGCAGCTGTGTGCCTGAGGATCCCAGCAGGGTCGTCCACGGGACAGATCCAGTGGCTTGATGGGCCGGATGTAGCCCCCGGGCTGAATTTTGCCCAGCCCTGGCCTAGCAGGTGGATGGGAAAAATGGTCCCGAGTGCCACATATAAGTCACGATTCTCTGGCCAGGATAGTTTTTAGCTTTGCCATATCATATTGGTGTCCAATAGATCAACTTGTGACTGAAGATGGTCTAAGCATAGTGGACTGTGGCCACAACCCAATTCCTAACACCAGAGCTGCATGAGTGGTACAGAAATCAGTTACACACCCAGGCTACATCTACACGGCAAGGTTTATGCGCAAAAACCCGTGGAGCGTCCACACCTCAAATGTGCTTTTGCACAAGGAAATCAAGAGTAAAATGGCAGAACAGAGGGCTTTTTCCCGCCATAGGTAAACCTCCTTTTACGAGGCATAACTCCCTTTTGCGCAAGAACTCTTGCGCAAAAAGGCAAGTGTGGACGCTCCAGAGGAAAAAGCACAGGTGCTCAGATGGCCATTCTGTGAATGGCAATCACAGCTTTCTTGAGCAAGAGCGTCCACGCAGTGTGGACGCTCTCATGCGCAAAAGCACATCGCTTTTACCATGTGTTTTGAGGTGTGGACGTGCTCTTGCGCAATAAGTTTTTGCGCAAAATCTCTTGCGCAAAAGGTTTCTTGCACAAGAAGCATGTAGTGTAGACGTAGCCCCATTCTTTATCCATTGGTGAGTACCCCCACGTTATGTCGATACAAGTACCGTCTGCATTCCAATCGACAGAAGAGTAAACCATGCTGGAGTGTCTTGGCAGAAATAGCTTGGTGTACAGCTCTATTTTAACAGAAGTATATGTATTTTACTCACCCTAGTAAGTACTTTGAAAGTATTAACACCATCATCTACAGCTCTCTCTATGTCATCCATTAGATTTTCTGTAGATCCACGGACTACTATGGTAGAAATGGCACCATCTTCCTTTTCTGTTAAGGAAGAAATAACTTAATTTTCTGGAAAACATATTAAGAAGTTGAAAACGTATAAATATATTTCTAGTCACAACACAGAACCATGATCTCCCATGAAAAGAAACGTACCATGCTTAAACACAACTACTTGTGTATCTCCAACCTCTGACAAACGCACGCTATCACAATGACCCATTTCTTCTAGAGTAGGTGGCGTCTGGAAAAAGCAGCAGAAGTCAGAAAAGATTCTGTGCATAAAGAAGTATTTCCAGTGTCATTATACTCTTTGCAAATAGCATACCAATTTGGGAAGAGCTGTAGCACCAAGTGTTTTGCACAGCCTCCTGAGATCCCATTTTGAGTTCAACCTTAAAAAGAAGAGTCCTTTTAGTACCAAGTTTCCAAGGACAATTTGAAGGTTCAATTAGTTAGCATGGATAAATAATTTTATTTACAGGAATTTAGAGCTAATATTACAAAAATTGTAATAATGCTTTATTTTTAAGCAGTGTCATATGGAATAAACTTTTTATTTAATATTTGTCTAACCCTTTGGAAAGTTTAACTATTAATCCTCAACATCCTTACAACAGAGATAATAGATTTCCTCTATTTTACTAATGGGGAAAATTAAGTTTAATGACCTGATCAAGGCTACTATTCCAACATTTGGTCTGCTGGATTAGACCATGTTTCATCAGAAATGATCTGATGGGCTCAAAATGCTGTTTCAGTGGAAATGTAACAACTCTAGACATGTCACTGATTCTATTTTGTAAACAGAAGATTACCCATTTACACACACAAGACTTTTCTAAGAGGATCTAACTATGAAAATGTAACACTAGCTGTTTTGTCTTTTACATGAGGCTGTCCTACATATAATAATTATACCTATACTAAATGTTTACTCATGTTATAAAGTGAATTTTAGTGCTCATAGAAAATGCTTATCAACAGCCCTAGGGAACAGTTCATCCATTTATAAACAATGTAAGTAGTGCATACTTCTGCACACCACTGGGCCATCATGCCTCTACTGTGACTTGGATGTACCACTACAAAAAGCCCCTACCTCTTTGCCCATTTAACACTTAAAATCAAATATTTTTAAAAGACATACGAGTGATTTCATAGACTAGAAAATTACTTTCAGATAATGAATACCTAATATACAGAGAATGAAACAATTACACTAGAACTCCATATTTTACAAGATTCAATCCACTGTCAAGAAACCCAGGCTATGTTCTGTAACAGATACACTCTAATTGTAACTACCTTAACACTCAATTTCACCCTCTACTGGAGAAAAAATAACCACGCACATTAGGTAAGAACATTTACATTACATATTCCTTTGTATTCTCAGGATTTTGAGTCAAGAGCAAGTATGGTATGTATAGGTACGTATTGACATTTACATTTTTTCAATTCTTACCTAATTAACATAATATTGTATTTGTTAGCATAATGAAGTGCCATGTCCGCCACTTTGCCACCTGTTACTACAATATTTGCACCAGCATCAGCAATTGCCTTGACTTGCAGATCCATTAGATTTTCTTCTCCTTTGCTGAAATTCTTAAGTTCTTCAGCATTTTTTATCAGTACAGTGCCCTATCAAAAGGAAATATCTTTCAATTTACAAAAGAAATGTACATTGTGCCTAGATGTTTTACATGACACTTTGACACACCAAAATGAACTTGCCCCTCTCCTATTCACAACCTCAAGTCATGCTACATTATCACTATTTCTCAAGTAAAAGCGTGCATGAAATGTGTCAGATAATAAATTGCATGTCAACAAGGTTTTAGCTGTGGACCACGAGGAAAGAAATTTCAAAGTTGCAGATCCTGTATCAGTTTCTAGTCCAGAGTTCAGATACAGGAACTTGTCTTATCTGTCCCTGTAGCTGTTCAAGTGTCAAGACAGTGCTTCCAAAAATAGTCAGAATACTAGCCATACAAAACTGTACATATACAGAAACCATCCTGGCTGCCAGTTTGCTTCTAGAGCTCAGTGTTATTTATGGAGAATAGGGTGAAATGGCCTCCACATGGCTAGCACCAAGCAAATAGCCACATTCTGTACCAGCAGAAGCTTCTAAATGGTCAACCAGGATAGCTCTAGAACACACCATTCTAGTCTAATCTAGATGTCAAGTAAGCTTGTATTGCTCTGGCAGAAGGCATATCACCCCTTGGACTTTTCAAAAGGGAAGAACTGAGACACTGCAATGCAGCTCCATCCACCCCTACCAGACCTTTTCAGGTAAATTTGTATACCACCATGATGTAATAGAGGCACCTGCAATTAGATCCATTAATTAATGTGCAATTAAGTCAAAGGTCATATTAAACAGCAAAACCACTATGTGCACAGCACCAAAAAAAAAAAAATGTTAAGTCTTAAACTCTATTTTGACTCAAATTATATTTGCATGTTAACATTTTGTGTTATGTTTTCTTTTAATGGTCTCACAAAGTTTGAAAAGGCATTTTTGCTCAAAGAAACGCTTCATATTAAAGTTAGACAAAAACATGGTTTAGACAGCTTTGATAGAGAAACCTGAACTTCATTTTAACATAGAAACTCAAATCCTTTATTTAAAAAAGTCATTGCCACCAAATGTCAAATATATTTAAAGTTAAATATTCATCTGAGAATACTACAGACCACGTACCGCACATGTATATAAACTGATATGGGATTGCTTTAGGGCACTTACGTACCTTAGTTTCAGTTATCATGCCATCAAAAGGACAGGAATACACAGCTATTTTGGCATCTTTGACAGAAGTAACATCTCCTTCAGTTTCTTTTTTAAAAACCATGCCATGCAGGACTGAAGAAGCAGCGATACCAGAGCCCTAAAGAGAATCAAGGGAACAGATAAAGATCACATTTCAGTATACCAATCCACCACAATAAAGCTACACTTTTTCTTGTAAAAAAAGAAAATCTCATACTTAAAACACTTTTTTTTCCAAGATAAGGAGAAAATACTACACTGACTCAAGAATTCTGAGTCTTTTCTAGAAATACAAAATTGAAGATTTATTCCATGGTAGTGTTAATTAGAAATTTATAGTGATCCCTTTCTCTGATCCCAGTCAGGGAGAAGAATTAGCAAGAAAGAAGTTGATGGGAAGCACAAATTTGGCCTGTCATCTTTAGTGAAGTCCAATATCCTACTGACAGAGTAAAAACAATAGGATCAGGCCCGTAACATTCTGCATCCTCCCCCACCTCAGCCTGAACATCTGGGTTGCATTTTAATTGAAGGTCCAATTACTAAAGAACATACTGTCTAAGCTTTTAGCGCAGGGTTTCCTAACCTATGGGTTGGGACCCAAATATGGGTCGCCATTACATTTCAAAAGGGTCGCTAAGTGTCTCCCCAGGTGGCTCTGCCCCTTCTCCTCCCCCCGGTTTTGAATTGCCTTGGGTCACCAAGTCTTCCTGAATTGTCAAAATGGGTCCCCATCTGGAAAAGGTTGGGAACCGCTGTTTTAGCTCATAAAACTGATGTGTTGTCCACGTACTTAAGACTTCTGTCCCTGAAGTCTATTCAACTCCAAGTCAAGTATTCCATTACCAATATCTTGAAACTAGGCATGTCAGATGGATTATGGTAAAAATAATGTTAGCGTGCTATAACAAAATCTACATTCATGAAGCCATAGCTTACTCAAAAATAAAGACAACCTTAAAATCAAGGCTGGGGTGGAAGGCAATAGAAAATGTAACATCTACAAATTGGCTATTTTTATTACAGAGATGTATTCTAATGCAGTCACAGGAATATCAGAATTTACTCCTGGATGAATTCTGGACTTCTGCCAAGTGCAGAATTAATATCCCCTGCAGATTATTTTCCTCCTCACAAAGCAACGAATTCTAACAGGAAGGCAAAGGAAAGCCAAAAGAGGGGTCATGGTGCAATTACTCGTGCTGCCAACCAGGGGCTGATGTGTGCCAAAAGAGAGAGCAACTCACTCATGGGCTGGAGCAGCCAACTGCAGAGAGGGAGAAGCTGCCCTCCTTTCAACACCCTGCCCATATGAGCAGCTTACCAGGCATGGGATATGAGGGACAAAGAGTGAGGTACATGGGGCTGCTGGGAGAGTCATACAAACTCAGAATGGCTGATGGAGGGTACAGGAGTTAATGGAGTAACAACATTAAGCCAGGGACTGAATGGGAGTGGGAATACAGGGACATGAGAGGGCCAGGATACATGGAGATAAGGTAGCTATACCTGGCTGAATGAGGGCGCAGAGCTATACAGGGACATACGCAGATGTGCCTGACTAAATGGGAGAGTCAGACAGTGTTTGCATGAGATGCTCCCCAACAATCCTTCCTCCTCTGCCCCCTTCCCAAAACCTTTTCCCACTCTGTCTCATGTTGCTCCCACCTACAACCAACAGCCTTCCAGGTTCACTCACCAGATCCTTCCCAGCAATTACTTCCCTCCCCCTTAACACCTCTGTTAGCTTGGGAGAGTCAGAGTTTCACACTGCTTCTGAGTGAGGAAAATATGTTTCTGAATTGTAGTTTAAATTAATTACTCACAGTTTTGTATTTAATATTCCTAGTAAGGAATCTACTTGCCGAAAAATATTTCATGAATTTTTTTTATTGTCTGCATTGTTATACACATACTTGCTGGCAGGTACTTTGAAATGAATTACCAAAACAATTGAAACTGGAGTAATTATATTGTGTTATTGTGACAAATAAAATACACAAAAATATGCAGAATTTTAAAATATTTAATTTTTTGGCACAGAATTTCCCCAGGAGTAGAATTAGTCATGTTTTAGTGAAAGCAGTTCAAAGCTTACCAAAATTTTGCATACTCTGACACTGTCAACATTGAAATAACCAGATTCAGGAAGAATAGATACTGTTTGAGAAAAGAAACATGTATTATATATGTGCAAAATACAAATGTGACATCAGAAAATCATATGCATCATTTAAATAGAAAATACTGTACTAATAAGATATTTGTTCAAAGGCTTTTGAAACCAAATAAAGAGATCAAGAAATTAACTGCCAACCTTTATACATTAGCAGGAAAGTTACCCTTCCCACTAATCACTGTTACAAACGAGTATAGGTGATGTGTAAACAGAAAATAGAATACTTCTCTATGAAGTAGCAGCATTTGGCACTGCCAAGAAAACACAAATCAATGAAGCCAGCAAGCCAAGTCCAGCCTGTGCTTATTTATGCTGAGGTTGAATTTAGTCCCTAGTATTTGAGGAAAATTTTGCACTAATAATGAGAGTTGTATTCTTAAGCTCTATAGAACACAGATATCACCGTATAACAGAACACACTGATATCACATGTAGATTAAGTGATACACTTAGAGCATGAATACGACTGCAAAGACAAAAACAGATTTTCATCTTGAAAACATGAGGCTTACTAGAAAGCCATTTGGACCAATCACAGATGGGCCACAATCAGCATGAAGAGAATTCAGTTGGTAAGAGGAAAAGAATTATCTTCTCCCTCTCTCCCTTGCCCCCAGGGGCATTAGGCCTTATATTTTCAGCTCATTTAGCCTGATACATGAATACTTGTTTACTTACCACATGCCTGAGCAATAAGTTTTGCCAGGAAGATTTCATTGCCATATTGTTTACTCATTACTGGGGTGTGCAATAAAAATGCCACTTCTTCAACATCATGCAGATTCTTTGCAGAACAGCATACTAAGTCAGGAAGAATTTCTAAGGCTTTCTTGCAAGCTTTTTCATACCCTTCTATCACCTGTGATGCAAATAACAAAGTTCACTGACATTCTACTCTCCTCCACCCAACTATACATTTATGTTCGCTACATTTCTTTATGAAAGAGTTGCAAAAGTATCAACACATACATTATGAACATACTGTCATTTCAAAGTTGACTAAATAGAACAGCTCAAACAGTGTAGGTCATCAAGTAATACGATGCATCAAGAACAGTAAAAAGAAGGCATTGTTACTTAAATTATCTTACTAGCAAGCATTCAAGAATATTACAGATCTGATTAAGTAATACACAATCCAAAATCAGATTATTCATGCCGCATAAATATTAAATTAACTACTTGCCTCTGAAACTGAAAGTCCCATCCTCAAAAGTTCCTCCGCTAGCTCAAGAAGAGCTCCAGCAAAAACAAGGACAAAGTTTGTTCCATCTCCAACTTCTTGCTCTTGCATATGTGAAGCCATCACAATCATTTTTGCAGCTGGGTGTTGGACCTGTTAAAGGAGTTAGACTGATTAATTTAACTGTTATATCCTGGTTAGTCAAATTTTAAAAGTATATAGTCCTAAAGTCCTTCCTATGTATCAAATACACGTTCTTTTCTGGTTAAAAATCAAATATAAAGTTAATCAGGATTATGAACCAGATGGGCAAAAAAAGTAAGTTAAAAAGCAATATCTTAGTACTTTTGGTAAATTATACAATAAGCAAGAGGAGAACGTATGAAAATTTCAAGGCTTTGGAATACTACTGTGGGGTTACAGAGCACTTAATAGAAAAAAAACCAACACTTCGCTTCCCCCCCTCCCCCCCCCCACTTCTGACAGAGGTGTTCTTTTATGGGATACCAGTATGGCTTTACAATCAAAAATGTAGATTACCTTATTTTGACAAGGTAAATTGAAGATCTAAACTTCAAACATTGAGTTTGTGTTTGCATATATACATGCAGTAGATCAGCTCTCTAAGCTATACCTTGCAATCTGCACAAAAATGGTAGTTCTTCCTCTTCCAAAAAAAACTATTTATAAGCCAAGTGCTTTATCTACTCTTGGATACTTTTATAGCTACAATTACAGTTACAGTATCTAAGCCATAGTGAGAGGCAAAATGATAAAAATAAGCAATTAAGACTGCTATATTTAAGCACTCCAGTGACCTTTTACAGTACTGAAGATACTGCAAAAACAAGAAAGTTTAACAATGCACATTAATGTAAGATTAAGAAACATCAAATAAAAAGGTAGTAAATATATTTTCTTAAACATTTTTGCTGTGTGTTGTTCATTTGCCAATTTTAGACTTCAACCACTTTAAATAGGGGTCCATTATCAGTGAACTAGGAAGTTTCTACAGCAGTGATAAGACCTCATTGGTTCAGGAACCACAATTAGCAATCAACGTCACTCAAAAGAGCCAAAGTAGTGTGAATTCATTATTTCATTTCCTATTTTCATATATTATCATCACAGCAAAATGACTAAGTATTATTATATCAACTACAATTGGTTATTAACATAGTAAAAATATCCTGATTGGTTAGTAAGTAAAATCACACATTGTTTTAAGATCATGTACTGAAAAGAGCTGCAAAAGACACATTTGAGAGTGACTTGAAACTTGAGGCCCTTATTCTTGAGTATCACTGTTCTGCACCATGCACAGAACATTATTCATGGATTAACCTAGAGGCTTCACACAATTGAGATTATATTTAATTATTGCAGCAAATGACATGTCAGCTTCTATACAATTCTATTAAATTTCTCATTACAAGACAACTTCAAATTCTCAACGCCTCTAAAACCAAAAGTGAGAATTCTAAGCAAGTAAGAGGGACGAGTGACAGCTGGCAGTAACAAGAAATTAACATTGCACTTATTTCACTTAACCTAAGAATGTTCTATGCAAGAGATCAGCAATTACAATCCATCTCTCTAATTCCTGAACTCTATTCCTATTTTGAGGAAGAAGTGAGGCAAATATCAATAAAGATATTCAATGGCCAAGTGTGTTTGTAGCCAAGCTTTTCTGTCACTACTGGAGCTCTGAAAAGCCCTTCTATTTTTTTCCTGTTGTCTGTATATTTGCTACACACCTTTTGGGGTTCGTTCAATTATGAATTGGATTATTTAGAAACTGTGATCTACAAACTGACATTATTAGTAAAACTGAGTAAAAGTCACTGCTGTTGAAATAAACTATTTGTGTGCAAATGAATTTTAATATGAAAAAGCACTTACCTCCAACTCCCTTAAGATAGTTGCTGCATCATTTGTCACGAAAAGCTTCTCAAGATGATTAATAACCATTTTGTTCATTCCTAAATGATGAAAAGCTTTCTATTTTACACTGTAAATACTTTACAGCTTGAATGGTGTTATTCCATTAATTCCTCTCATCTCATGCAATTGATGCACTCTTTTTGTACTTCATATAAAGTATTTATAACAAAGCTATTTACCATAATCAGTTTTCTCTCTAAAGAAAGGGTTTATGATATTTTAACATTCAAAAATTTTAGTCCTATAAACATTTGTAAATTTGGATTGGATTGTGAAACTTTTCTTCTGAAATAAAGTTTTGAAGTTACTTTAAGGAGACATCAATTTAAACAAGATTTTTTGGGGGTAATCCTACTCTTACATAATTTAAGATAAATATGCACTAGCACAATATATTCTCTTTAGTTTTTCAGTTTGCTTTGTGTTTGAATAGTGCAATGTGTTGTCAATTTAACTATATCCCCTATACAGTCAATCATGTTTCTTTATCTTCAATGGATCTCTCACTTAACACTGAGTGGGACAAAACATTAAATTAGGACAAAAATAATAATTAGGGATGTGAAGGCTCCTGGTACCCGTGGGATGACGGCTTAAAAGCTGGCTCCCTGCACATACCCAGAAAGGGCGGGGGTGTCGTCAGGCAGGACCCTAGTACACATCTGGCTTCCCACTCGCACCAGCTCCTGGGAAGCTGCCTCCCGCCAGGTATAACCATTGACATTTGTAGCAGTTACACAGTTACATAAACACATTTTAACATCCCTAATAATAATTCCACAAAAACAGACTTGAGGACTCAGAGGCAGACAAGGTACATTAAAAGTTGAGCAAACTGAAAAAGTTCCTTTTCTGAAACCATGTAACTATAGACATTTCTAACTCAAGTTTATGGTAAAATAATGGAATGGTCATCCTTCAAGAAAAACAAATATAGCTTATTTATACATAAGTATTACAATAAACAGTATAAAATTAGAGTGTTACCATTTGGCCCAAGAGCTGTACGGGTGGTTTGGGAAAGCTCCTTACATGCCTGTATGTTCCTAAACACAGCTTCTTCTAATCCTGAAAAATGCTACAAAAAAATGCATTGCTCAGAATTAGTGGGTCTAACAAAAGATTCTGGAAAATTACAGTAATTTGTCATTTGACAGCCAGGATGAAGTGCTGGCTTCACTAAAGTCAAAAGCAGAAGTCCCACTCAGTTACTTTGCAGTCAAATCCTGGCTTCTCAGAAGTTTAAACAAAAGTTAAATCCTACTCCTTCAAGAATCATGAAGCTAACATACACTGACTCAATATGAAAAAGGAAAGCTGTGTCAACATTCAACAGACTGACCCCTATAAGTTGGGACCTACCAAATTCATGGTCCATTTTGATTAATTTCACAGCCACGTGATCTTGAAAATTGTAAGAACCTTTCAAGTACCTAAAAGGTTGTTACAAGGAGGAGGGAGAAAAATTATTCTCCTTAACCTCTGATGATAGGACAAGAAACAATGGGCTTAAATTGCAGTAAGGGAGGTTTAGGTTGGGACATTAGGAAAAACTTCCTGCCAGGGTGGTTAAGCACTGAAATAAATTGCTCAGGGAGGATGTGGAATCTCCATCATTGGAGATATCAGGATCTATTGGTAGATCTTGGAGTCTCTAACAGGTGATCCTGAGTGGTTTGCTTGGGAGGATAATCAAGTACCAGCACATGAGCTGTCTGTCCCGTCTGTGTCCGCCCCCCCTTCCCCATGCTGCTCCTGCCCTCTGCCTTGCAGCTGACTCCTGGGAGACTCCTGTTTGCTCTATAGGGTGGGGGAAGGCAGAAAAGAGGGGCCACTAATGTCAGGGTGTCCCCCTCCTCTCATCCCTGTACCTCATCTTCACAGAGTGAGCAGGGCACAGCCTTGGAGAAGGGGCAAGGTGAGGCTGGGCCTCAAAGAAGGGGTGGGGAAGGAGAGGGGACAAAGGTATTTGGGTCTGAGGTAGATCCTGGACTGAAACTCAAATAGCCATCTTGTGCTTAAAAAGGTTGGAGACCACTGTTCTAGATCAGGGGTGGGCAAAAAGGCCTCCACGGGCCGGATGCGGTCCGCCAAGCAGGTGGATCCGGCCCACAGAGGCCCTGCAGCTCCCACGCCCCCAGGCCAAATAGGGCCTGGGGGCAGGGGAGCACGCAAAGCCTCTTCCCACCCTGCCAGGAGCATGTGGCACTTTGAAGGAACGCACGCTGCTCGCAGGGCCGGGAGCGGAGGAGGCTTCACAAGCTCCCCTGCCCCAAAGCCAATCAGGGCCTGGGGGTGGGGGGAGCTGCGTGAAGCTTCCTTCGTCCTACTCCAGCCCTCCGAGGAGCCCATGCTCCTCGCAGGGCAGGAGGAGGCTTCCTGCGCTCCCCCCGCCCCAGGCCCTGATTGTCCTAGGGGTAGGGGAGCATGCCAAGCCTCTTCCAGGGCATGGGTGCCTAGTGGGAAGGAGGGGGAAAGGGGCTCCCCCACCCCCCATACCAATCAGGGTAGTGGAGGGGGCTCAGGGCTGGGGGTTGGGGTTTAGGGTGCTTATGTGGGGCAGCTCCTGTTTGCTAGGGGGAGGGGGTAATTAGGCGGCGCTGCACAGTACATGTTCACCGGCAGGCACTGCCCTCTGCAATTCCCAGCCAAAGGGGAGCTGCAAGGACAGAGCTTCCAGGCACTTGCAGTGACACAGCTCCTTCTAGGTGGGAGGAAAGAATGGCAGCGCATGATGGAAGGGCTGGCCCAGAACACAGGGACATTATGGCCAGTGGCTTTGGGCTAAGGGAGCCCTCGCTTTGCCTGGGGGCTGGACTGCAGCCCCTTTCTTAATCTGGCCTTGCTGCTGCAGCCAGGAGACCTCGCTGCTGTGGCTGGGGCAGACACGCTCCTCCAGCACAGAGCTTATTAGGCAGCTGTGTGGCCATGCGGCACAGGGGAAACTTTACTGACACACCTACTCGCCTGAAGAGTAGCCTAGGATGAAAAAATCATGCACCATCATTCCCATCAGGAGGAGGTTCCCATCAAAAGCATACAAAGTTTACAATTACACTATTCCCACTAAGGATATGAAATGTTAACCTATTAACCAGCAAGCATCACCCTTAACAGGTGATGCTGAACTGTTCCCTGCCTGCAGCAGGCGGGTAGCTACTCCAGCCCCCACCAGTTAACCAGAAGTGGCAAACATTAGGGTTGTAAGCAACTAGTAGAGCAGCTGACTACCCAATAAGCCTAGGCTCATCAGGTAATCGAGTCACTACTTGACTAGTCACTTCTCCTCCCCCTTGCTCCCTCTACTAGAGGGAGCAAGGGGAAGGGGAGAGGAAGGAAGCAGGATCCAGTGCCGGAGAGAGCAGGTTTAAAAGCCGGATCCCCCCCAACACTGTCTCAGCAGAGGAGGACCAGGCGTGAGCTCTTACTACATTACAATGGCAGAGCTGCAATGGGGTTAGCTCCTGGGGCTGGGAGCTAACCCCGCTGCAGCTCTGCAGTTTCCCCCCTTATCAACTAATTGACTAGTTGATGAAAACTCCATTGACTACTTGATTATTTGATTAAACACAATTTAACATCCTTAGTAGCTACTGCTTCAGAACAGGTTGGACACCCTGATTATAGGCCACTGTGTAAACAACCTTCTTGATTTAAGACACCAGACCAGAATACAGGATTCCAGTGGTAGTCACACTAGCACCAAATACAGAGCTAAAATAATCTTAATACTTGCACACTTGTCTCCCCTATTGTTGCACCCCACAACTGCAGTAGTCAATTAGTCAGTTAACGGATAAGCCTAGGCTTTACTGGTTAATCTAGCCGACTATTTGCAACCCCCCTTCTCCCCTGGCAGCCTCTATATCAGAAACTGTAAGGGGAGAGGAAGCAGGAGCGGGTGCTTAAAAGCTGGTTCCCCTCAGCACTGGCTCCTCGGTGCCTCCTGCCTCCCCACCCCCACCCCACTGCTGCCTCTATTAGTGACAGCAGCAATGTGGAGGAGGAGGGGAGCAGGCATAGCACCCTTTGCCTGTGGCGAGCCCAGGCTCGCAGGGAGCAGATGCAGCTTCATGACAGCAGCTCCTGTCTATGGGGGTCCAAGTTCCTCACGGACAGGGTCTGCTGCTGGAGCAGCCTCTCCTGCCCCCCCCTTCCCGCCCAGTAGCCTCTGCCGGCCATAAGCTCAGATCCCAGTGGACAGGCAGCAGTGGGAGTGGCAGGGAGTGGGGCGGGAGAGCAGGCCCCGCTCGAATCCAGGCTGTTAGTATCCATTAGCCGCTATCTAGCATCCCTCCTCCCAGCCCGGGCCTGGGAGCGCCCAGCCACCCGCGTCTCCAGCCGCTGCTCCCGGGGCAGACTGAGGCTCAAGGGCTGTTAGGAGGCGATGCGGGTTTGAGCCGGGATCACGGACAAAGGCCGCTCAGACAACGGGGCCGCGTGCCCGCGAGCTCAGTGTGGAACCGGCCGGCGAAGGGGGGGGGGGGTCGTTCCAGCCCCGCGCGGCCCCTTCCCTCCCTGCAGCTGCGGGCGCCGCCGCGGAGCAGACGCACACCGATGGGGAGGGGAGCTGCGCCCGAGGGGGCCCCGCCCCGCCCCACTCAGCGCGCGGAGCCGCAGGGTCCAGGCCGGGCTGCGCTTCTGGAAGCTTCTCCGGCCTGGCCCCGGGAGCGCGCGCGCAGGCCCAGCCCCGCTCTCACCTTGGCTCCTTCCTTTAGCATCTGGGCGAAGCCCGGCGCCTTGGGCACGTGCAGCGCCATGTCCGCTCCGAGCAGCGAGGCCGGCCGCGCGCCGCGAAGCACGAGCTGAACGAACCACGCGAAACGGGAGCTAGACGCGAGGAAGGAAGGGAGGGAGGGGACCCTCCTGCGCGCGCAACTCACACACGCGCCTCCCCTGGCACGCAGGCGCAGACGGGACCAGCCAGGCGCGGCTGGAGAGGGGCGGGGTTCTCTCAGAGGGAAGCGAATGATTCTAGAGCACATCGATCGCAGGGGCGGACGGACCCTGGTTGGTGAGTGGGGGAGGCGGCGAAGTCGCTGTGACAGCGGAGCGGCGCGCGTGCAGAGCAGCCCCCCAACGGCCGAAAGCAGCTGCCTTGTGCCCCAGCCGCGAGACGGGGCTTCGCCCGGGCTGCCTGTAAACCGCCCCCCCCCCACTCGTCAGTCGGCGGCGGGGGGCAGCAGGCGCTCGGGAGTCTCGCACCCGGGGGCGGGTAGCTCAGCAGGCCCGGGGGGGCGCAAAAGATGCGAAAGCAGCCCCCATGATCTCCCAAGTAAGCGCGCTCCGGCCGGCCCGGGAAGGCTGGGGCTGATTTGCTGGGGGGACAGAGCGGCTGCGCGCGCCCCCGCATCCACACTTCCAAAAAAGCACCCTCGGAAATCCCTGCGGACAGGCCGCTGTGACTCCGGCTCCAAGCCCTGCCAGTGTGTAGCCGGTGGGCCCCGCTCAAGCCGCAGTCCCGCCCCCAGCCAGAAGCTCTGCCTTGGGCAGCTGGAGCAGCCTTTGTCAGCCCCGCGGTGCAATGCAGTAGAGTGTGGATGCTCAGGTGGCAGGCCTACAGCTCAGTGTGAGCTCAGGCCTCTGATGCCCTGGGCTTTAGTTACTTGGCTCAGGGTTTACACAGAAGTGGCTCCTTGTCCCCCTCATCCATGGCAGGGCCCTGCTCTTTTTCACTGATGTGGGAACTGAGCAAAGTGCAGCCCAACTGTTCGTGACACTCTCTCCCCCAGAGTGTGCATCGTGAGTGTCAACTGTGGTGGCACATCATCAGCTATATATGGGGTGGCCAACCCTAGAGACGAAGAGCCAAAATAGCGGTGGATAGAGTGCAAAGAGCCACGTACCCGGGGTCGGGGGGGGAGGGCAGGGAGTTGTTGAGGAAAAAAAAAAAAAAAAGCTGCGCCAGGGGAAAATAGGTGCCAGTACACCGTCCCAGGGCATACCATCACAAAAAAAGCACTGGGAAGGGGTGAGAAGTGCAAGCTCTGGGAGGGAATTTGGGTGCAGGAGAAAGTAAGAGAAGAGGATGCTGATTCAGGGAAGAGGCTCCAGGCTGGAAAGTGTTGGGGTCAGGTGGAGGGTTGGGGTGCTGAGCAAGCCACAGGCTTGTGACTGAGGGTGCAGGAGTTTGGGCTGGGGTGCATGAGGGGCTCAAGGCAGGGAGGCTGGGAGTATGATGGGCTCAGGACACAGATTTGCAGTGTTTGGATGGTGCAGGAGTGTTGTGGCAGAAGACTGGGGATGTGAGGGTGCAGGAGTTTGGGAATGTGAGAGACTCAGGACAGGGGGTTCCAGTGTATGATAGGCTCAGGTTTGAGGTCTGGGGGGGTGGGGTGCCAGAGTGTTATGAAGCTTCTGCCATATGGGGGCTTGGCCCCAATTGGGGGCTTGTTGGCCAGGCTTCATTTTTAAATAAAATATTATGCCAAACACAAAATGTTTCAGTATTGTCTTTATTTATGAGAGGGGCGGGGAACCTGTTTTGAGTCAGGGGTCAGTGACCCACAGAAAAGTCAGTCGGGGCCACGCAAGTGAGATGCAAAAAAAAACCTCCAAAACCTCCCAAGCTTCACTAATGTGGCCCCAACTGTGCTGGTGGGGGCAGGGGACAGGGTGCTGGGGCAGGGTACTTGTGGGGGTCTGGCCAGGGAGAGGGGACAGCTGGGGCCAGTACCTGGGGATCCCGGGTCTCAGGAAGTGCGCTGGCTGCTCTTCCTCTCCCCTCCCTTCCCCCAGGCACACTCCCCAACCCGATCCCCTTCCCCAGAGCCAGGCACACACACCTAACCCAATCCCCTCCCCTTCCCCAGAGCCATGCACACCTCCCCAACCCAATCCCTCCCCCCCAACCTAATTCTTGGGTCCCGGAGGCAGAGCCGCCACTACAGCCACGCTCATCTCCCTCCAGGGCTGGCGCTGGAGCGCATGTGCTGAGTGGACAGCCTTGAGACGTGCTGGCTGGGATGCCATGCACACCCCCTTCAACCCAATCCCCCTCCCCTTCCCTTCTCCAGAGCCAGACACCTCCCCTCCCTGCTCTAACCCAATCCCCCTCTCCCCCAACCTTATGCTCAGGTCCCAGAGCCGCTGCTGCTGCCACGCGCATCAGGGACGCCATGTGTACCCCCCCACACCTGATCCCCCCTCTCCAGAGCCAGGCATCTTTCCCCGGCCCGCTCTACCGCTCTAACCTAATTTCCCTCTCCCCCTAACCTTTTGCCCAGGTCCCGGAGCCGCCACTGCTGCACCCGAAGCCCTTGCCGCTGCCTGCGCTCAGCAGCCAGCTGCTAGCACGTGCAGGCTAGGACGCTGTGTGTGACCTGGCCTGCACGTGCAGGATATGACGCAATGCACTGGGGGCCGTGAGTGGAACGGCACAGGCCATGAGCACACATGCGGCTCTCAGCGGCCCGGCAATGAGAGTGGCAGACCTGAGCGGTTCCGGGTTCCATCCCGGTTCCGTCAGGAGCTGCAATTTTTTTCTTCACAAGCAGCATGCAGCTCGCGAGTCGCAGGTTGGCCACCACTGAGCTATATGATCCCAAAGGCATGGTAATTACATCCTTACCCACCCAGTACCACCCAGGTCAAACATGGAGATGCTCTGTCTCTGGGTGGTCAGTCTGTGCTCTCCTATTACCTGGCTAGCACACTACTTTCCCACATCCTAATGACATACCAAACAAAACAATGAGTGTTTAAGAACAATTTGCACCTTCTCTATCAGCTTCATGTAACATGAACACTCTAATTTACTATTTTTTTCCCTTCCTTCTTCCCTTCTCCCCCAGCCCTATTATTTTGGAACTGGACTTTTAACACTCCATTCATCTGAAGAAGTGGGTTGTACCCATGAAAGCTCATGATACAATCGACATGTTTTGTTAGTCTTTAAGATGCTGCTAGACTATTAGTTGTTTTTTAAGTTTTTCCAGTTACATACTAACGGGGCTACCCCTCTGAAACTTCAAATTTAGGTAGATATGGTGCTCAGTGGTGTGAAAAAGCCACACCCCTCAGCAATTTAGGGATGCTGACCTAATCCCCAGTGCGGATTTAGGGAAGTCAGTGGAAGAATGCTACCACTGATATAGCCACTGTCACTCAGGTTCCTACAGTGAAAGAAAAGCTGCTTCTGTCACTGTTAGCTGCATCTAACTATGGGGCTATGTCATTATAGCTATGGCACTCCAGTCCTCTTAGCATAGGCTTTCCCATGTCTTGTCTCACACCCCTGAAGCTTTTAGTGAACATGTGATTGCCAAGTGTACTGAGGCCTTCCTTGTTAAATGCCCTTAATAATTCATTGGTGTTCCATCCTAATAATATCCATACCAAAAAAAAGCTGCCAAAACAGTTAGTACTGAGGGAGTCGATTGCTGGTTCAGCCATGGACATCTGGTATAATAAGCAGGGGAAGGTATACTATAGGCGTGCTGAGGCAGAGAATTGCTCCTCCGGGGCCAGGAAGGCTGGAGTGCACACCCCCCTCCCCTCTCCATGGTGGGAGAGGGCATGCGCTTAGCACACTGTCTCACCTCCTCCTCTCTCCATGGTGAGGGGCAGGGCCACAGTAGACGGGGCAGGACTATAGGGCTACATCTACACTGCTGAGCTACCTCCAGTATTCCAAAATAGCTTTTCCGCGCGTCTTAAGAGTAAGCCCGTTATATCAAAATGTAACGGGCTCGCTATTCCAATGTCCCTGTAAACATCATTGCACGAGTGTTAAGGGACGTTTCGGAATAGTGCTGTATTTCAAAATTACCTTGAAATAAGCTACGTAATTTGCGTAGCACAACTTGTGTATCTTATTTTGAGGTGTCGTGGCTCCTTCCCCACTCTGGCACGATAAATGCAGAAGTGGGGACCAGCAAGTGTACCCCAAAACCTTATCTACCAGACTTTGGTATAAAACTTCCCCCCAAAATCTTAAAAACCTAGATTTTGGGAATAAAACTTCCGCTGCTGCCACCCAAATTAATAAAGAAACCAGGGGAGAGACCATTTGGGAAAATCTCACCCCTAAAGTAAAAAGCAGGACACCACCATTAACCAATACCAGGTTACTAAAAGGAAAAGAGAAAACTTTTATTATCACCACACTATTCCTGTTGCAAGCATAACGATTAGATGGAAAAGTAACAAAATAATATACTCATGGAGAAACTCCATGGGCCTAGAACTTAGTTACAAAGGGAAGCCAAAACATTTTTAAAAAACCTCCCACGGATTTATCTAAACTTTACCCTACTTACAGAAAGTGAAGAAAGAGTCTTTTCTGGGAGGGAGACATAGTGTCTGTCTCCCTCAATAGCTGGAGAGAACTCCCCAGAACAAAGGAGGGAAAAACCAAAAATTCCTTTGTCCCAGTTTGAAATTCCTACCTACATTCCTATTGGCCACTCCACCCGGCTAGGTAAGGGACATAGTTAACCCCTTAGTCCCCAGGCTGCTGGCTCACCCTCATGATCATGACATGAGGTAAGGGTGCTATATAGATGTACCCTGGGTGGAGGTGGGGGCTTGCCTCCCCCAGCCCTACCTTTACCGACTGCCCATGGTTTCAGCTATTAATATCTTCATTGCTGATCTTGTCCAGCTATGTAATATGGTTTCAGAGGGGTAGCTGAGTTAGTTTGTAACAGGAAAAACTTAAAAAAACAACAAATAGACTAGTAGCACTTTTAAGACGAACAAAGCATGTAGATGGTATCATGAGCTTTTGCGGGCGCAACCCACTTCTTCAGATGACAGGAGTATTAGAAGTCCGGATCCAAGAAGAAATAAGGGAAAGGGGGGCCGGGGAGAAAAAAAGGAGGGAGAAAGGAGAAAAAATAAAAAGAGACAGTGAGTAGATGGTTCAAATAGTTACAACAGGCTGGTAAGAACAATTAGCACCTCCATTGTTTGGTTGGTAGGTTAAGTCATAGGATGTGGAAGATAGCCAGTGTCCTTGGTCATACCATTTGCATAAGAATTAAACTTGTAAACGAACCAATTTATTAGGTCATGAGCTTTTGTGAGTAAAACCCACTTCATCAGATGAGTTGGAGTTATCATGGCGTATGAATTAGTGTTTTCAAAGTTTCTCAGGAACTTATTACTTTATTTTTTCATCCCAAAGATGGGGGGAGGGTAGACAAGAATGCTGCAATTTAAATAGAGGGAAAGAGCGCACAAAATATGGAAATTAAAAGGATCATATGTCATAAAAGTGCAGAGAAAAGGAAGATGCACTCAAATAATAACAATAATCAATCTAGATTCATGGGTTAGGAAGCCTTTACAAATTGTAAGATTTAACTTCTTATTCCAGGGGTGGGGAACCTCCAGTGTGCTGACCATGGTTAGCCTCTGGTAGATTGCCTGATGCTTTATTTATCTGAGCATCTGCAAGTACAGCCGCTCGCAGCTCCCATTTGTGGTTAGGCCACCACTTCCCACAGAAGTGGTGGCCTAACCACATTGGCCAGAAACAAAGGACCATGGCCACTGACAGCTGCGAACGTCCATGCCTGTAAATGCTCAAGTAAACAACGTGTCTGGCAGCCCGCCAGAGGTTAACCCTGTCAAACTGTATCTGGCCCATGGATTAGAGGTTCCCAACAATTGTTTTAGTCCTTTGCGCCTCTAAATTAATTTGTTAGTAGTTATACAAATGAGTTTACTTAATTCTGTAACCAAATTCTTTTTGCACAGCTTTTGTAAAAGAAATGCAATCCTTGTTATTTTAATAATTCAGTTAAACCAAACTCTTTTAAGCTCCATTTCATGATGGTGCAGCATGTCTATTTCAGGGTTTACACTGGTGGGTAGCTAAATCTGTTTATTCTAACTTTACATCTATTTAGTTACAACAGTGCACATTTTCTTAACATAGACAAGCCCTAAAGTTAGTTTTCTATTTGCAAAAAGGGACTAATTTTTAAATGTTACAGTTCATTTTCTCAAAATTGTACAGTACTTTTCCCCCTCTTTTTCCCAATTTCTTTTAAAAAGTGTAATTTTTAATTCCCCATGCACAGAGAATCCACATGGCTATGAAATTAGGAATTGATTCTTCAGTTCACACTTCTAGTAGTGCTAAAAGATGTAGCCCGGTGCTGTGTGTAGGACCTATAACATGAGTTGTGAGAATAAGTTCTGTTAAACTAGTTCTGTTTAAAATTAATTTTGTAAACCTGATTGGATTTCAAGTCAGTGTTAGTTCCTTCAAAATCTTTAGTCTAAGAAGAGCAAATAAATTGCTTTTAATATACACGGTCACTTAAACAGCCTCAAGAGGGAGCACTTACCTTACTTTTATGTCTTGCAGAATTGAACAGACTTGAGTGTTTTACACCATGTAACAGAAGTAGAAAAGAGAAATAAAAACTAGGGTAGAAAGCGAAACTGGCAACATACTACAGTAGACTTCCGATAATCCGGAACCTTTGGGACCTAGGTGGTGCCGGATTATCGGATATGCCAGACTATCAGGAGGTACTATAAAATGGTTATATATATATATATATATACAATATATACTGTATATAAATTGTTTTTAACCCTTTTTATTGTAGCACAAGCACTGTCCAGTGTCACACAATGCCAGTGGCAGACTGACTCGGTCCTGTCCAGTTTCGCTCGGTTCAGCTGCTGCTGCTGATGCCTTGTGACTTGTTTTTTGGCGAAGCTCACTCTCTAGGCTGTTGCCATTTTGATGCCGGACTATTGGGAGTGCCGTACAATTGGATGCTGGACTATTGGAGTTATCAATCCACAAAAGAACCTTCCCTCTTATCCCATGATAACTTACTTTGCTTTGTCCAACCCCGCCAAAATGTTAGGCTTGAAGGGGATGCTGGAAGGATGAGACCACAACTCAAGACTAAAGAGCAATCCTGGTTTTTATTATTATTACAAACCCTGGCACTCTTTTAACTCTTGGGAGAGTACACCTGAGTATGGTTTACAGTCAATTACATTTACATATGTGGACGCCAGATAATCATTAAAATAAAAAACAAACAGATCACCAGACAATAGCAAATAATTCCCTGGGGGTTTTCTAAATCACAGTAATTGGCGAAGTGGACCCAGGGGTTGACAATGGCAATGTTAGTGCTGGTCTCATTCATGGAGGTAACTATTTACACTAGTTATTTAAATGTGGGATAAGAAAGACCATTAGTGGTCAGTTATTTGTGAATGGGTGACTAACAACCCTCGTCACCTTTAAACTAAACTTCCAACGAATAACAATCAATGAACATCAAGGGGGACCAAAGCAGGTCAATTACAGAGTTGAAGGCAAACAGTATGGGAGGGAATTATACCGTTTCCGAAGACAGCAGGAACACAAGGGCCAGCCACATGCTCTCTAACTGCCTCCACTCGGGTTGACCAAACTCGAATACGCTCAGCAAACACTCGGGAGCCGGGGGAGCAAGGCGTCTGGGTGATCAGGCCAGGCGTTCACACGATGCAATTCCCCGGTGAGAAAGGGGTCGCCTGCCTGTTTTATCGCCTGCTTACAGATCCAGCTCATTGGCTGGTTTTTGCCGCAGTGGGAAGCGTGAGCAGGGGAAAATAATGATTCTGTTTAAGTTTTTATGCCCTTATATGGAAGATGTTCCACCCTGCTGATAGAGCCCCCTATACCTGCTCCTACTTGTGAGATCTTCTGTGGCCAGCTCGCGATGGGCAGCCATTTTGTATGGTTCTGCCTTGGACATGCTTAAGAGCCTTTGGTGAGGGACCTTGTCAAAGGCTTTCTGGAAATCTAAGTATGCTATATCAGTGGTCCCCAACGCCGTGTCCGCGGGTGCCATGGTGCCCACCGGGGCATTTATGTGCGCCCGCCTAGTGCTGCCCCCGGGAGCGTGGCGCATGCGCGGCCCCACCCCCGAGTGGCCCGGCAGCCCCGAGCGGCGCCTGCCACACAAAAAGATTGGGGACCACTGTGCTATATCAACTGGATCCCCCTTGTCCACTTGTTTATTGACCCCCTCAAAGTACTCTAGCAGATTAGTAAGTCATGATTTCTTTTTACAGAAACCATGTTGATTTTCCCCCAACAAATTATTTTCTTCTATGTGACTGACAATTTTATTCTTTACTATGGTTTCATCTAATTTGCCCAGTACTGACGTTAGACTTACCGGTCTGTAATTGCCAGAATCACCTCTAGAGTCCTTTTTAAATATTGCCATCACATTAGCTATTTTCCAGTCATTAGGTATGGAAGCTGATTTAAAGGATAGGTTACAAACCACAGTTAATAGTTCAGCAATTTCCCATTTGAATTCTTTTAGAACTCTTGGGTGAATACCATCTGGTCCTGGTGACTTGTTATTGTTAAGTTTATCAATTTGTTCCACAACCTCCTCTAATGACACCTCAATTTGGGACAATTCCTCAGATTTGTCACCTAAAAAAATGACTCAGGTTTGGAAATCTCCCCAATATCCTCAGCCATGAAGACAGAAGCAAAGAATTCATTTAGCTTCTTCTATTATATTGGTATAAATGCATTTAGACTAGGGCTTCATACCCTGAACTGACATAGTTATACTTCAAAAAGTACACTGCCCTTTTTTTTCTCTGACACTAGGGGTGCATCTACGTAGCAGGGCTTAACTTGAAATAAGCTATGCAAATTGAGTTACATCAACTGCGTGGCTTATTTCAAAATAGCTTATTTTGAAATTGGGAGCGTCTACACAGCACTTATTTTGAAATAGAGCTCTCTTCCTCCGACTTCCCTTACTCCTTGTACAATGAGGGTTACAAGAGTCGGAGTAAGAAGTCCTCCAGTATTTTGACATTATTTTAAAATAACTGGCTGCTGTGTAGACGTGGATTAAGTTATTTCAAAAGAATGCTAGTTATTTTGAAATAATGTTGCTGTGTAGACGTACCCTAGAATGTCCATCTGTATAATTGGGACAGTAGCTCTTCCTATTTAACAGGTTCATTGTGATGATAAATACATTGAAGATGCTACAGTGATGAGAAGGAAGAAGTCATATAAGTACCTAACAGAGAAAAAGATAAATAATATTTCTGAGACTAAAATCCACAACAGTATTTAACAGCTCCAACTTTTTCTGTGCAAGTTTAAAACAATGGTCTCCAATTGGCAGCAAGGGAGTGCAACATCAATCATGTATATCCTTTATTAGTTTATCATCCTGAATGTTTCTTGTTCTTTCCAGGACATTGTTGCAGCAGTGGTATTATGAGCCACATGTGGAAAATTGGCACATTCACTAGGAGCAGAGACTTACATATTTACATGAAAAGGAAGTACCAGCGTGTTGGAGGCTCCTACCAGGTGCTTCTAAAGAGTCATTGGTGTTTCCATTATAAAAAGCTCTTTGTAGCATATTTGTAGCTTGCTTTATTGTATGTGAGCTAATTTATTAGTAGTTAATTAATTATATGAGTTTCAGTGATGGTATCTACAGTCCTTCATTTACCATTTCATAACTGCACTGGATAGTTACATTCATTGGCAGCAGCTGAATTTAGGCATAATGCAGCCAATGTGGTTTTGTATTAAAAAAATAAAAGGCAATGAGCCTGATCTCACTTACACTGGTTTTTTTTCCTCTGGTGTAATTCCCTTCACTTTATTAGATTCATTCCTGATTTTCACCAGTCTTAATGAGAGCAGAATCAGGCTTGTTTAAGAAAATAAACCTTTACCTTTTCATTACTAGTACAAAACATCCTCTCTTTTCACTGGGAAACTTCTATCCACTCCTCCCTCAAGTTATGCATCATGATAACATTTGGCCAGCAAAGGCTGGATGTGACCCTTTTCAGAGCCCATGAATGCAGCTCTCAGCTTTTTCAGGAAACAATGTGTTGTTGAAATGTGTCCCAATGCCTGTATCAAGCAAAAGTCTTTACTGAGGAATTGAACCAAGGATTTTTGCATGGTAGTATGAAAGTGGTAATCTTGCAAACATCCGGCCAGTCAGAAAGTGACATTCCCTTGTTGTCTACAGTAATTAAAATGTTATTAGTTAATTAGTCAATTGACTACAATTATTGAATGTAATTTATGGAATGTTGAAACCAGACTAAGAATTAAACTCAAGTCACGTGGGCCACCAGTAATCATCAGATGGTAACAATTTCAGGTCATGGGTAACCTGAGTAGCAGTTGAATCAGCAACCTAGAAGTAAAAGCCTCTGTAACTTCTGTCTAATCCAGGGGTGGAGAATCACAGGCCCAGGGGCCAAATGTGGCCCCCATCTTGCCTGGATTCAGCCTCTGTCACTCAGGGCCCTCCCCAGCATTGAGAAGCCCGCACTGGCACTCCAGCCCTGTGGTGGGGTAGTGGCAGGGCTGGAGTACACAAAATCTACTGGGCTGGGTCCCACTAGGCTCTGGTGTGCGAGGGGAATGCAGGGAATGTCTTTCTCCTTCTCAGTCAGGGGCCACGTCAATTAGGTGAGGGTTTTTTTCCTGACTTATGTGCAGCCCCAGATTGATTTTTCTGTGGGTCAAAAAAGTTCTCCACCCCTGAATCCCCTGAACAAAGTGAGGTGTCTTAATTCAGATCTCTTATTAAATGCAGGTTTTATTTGGAGAGGAAAAATTACGAAGTGTTTGTATGCATTCACAATGCTTTAGATAAGTAAATGGGCAGTGTTTTTAAAGCATTAGTCAAATGCTTCCAATAAATTTGTTCTAAGCACAAATTTAAAAAAAATTAAAATGGTTTTGATGCTAGAACACTTTAAAATCATTTAGAATATTAGTTAAAAGATCTTTGTTCTTATTCAATCAAGAATGGCTATTAAATATTTGTTCAGGGCTGGATGTCTAGTCATGACTTTCACTTGGCCTTGATCTTTATTTAGCTACTCAGATAGTCAGTTTATATTCTGCAGAGACACTGGCCATACTACAGGATCATCCAAAGGTCAAAGATTTGGCTTATGACAGTTGATTGCTCCTTCACCAGTAAAATCTATTAGTGCACAAATGGAAATCCCCAGTTCATCTGCGGACACATGTTTCATCAAATTTCAGGATGGTAAAATTTTAACAAAGATGTAAATTCAGGTAAAAATAGTATGTAAAAGAGTAGCTTCACTTGTAGTTATCTATACAGTATCAGGAGTCTCTGAAGTTGGAAAATAGAAAGTTACAAAAAGTCTGATGAAATTGTAAATATAAAATTGAAACTATATTTAGTGAAGGGGTCTCCAAATTTGACCAATGAAGGGTTCCAGTGGCAACTTGTCTTGAGTCTGAGTGCTATGTCTCATTCTTATATACATATACATAGTTCAGCTTCCCACAGGCAAAATACAAAGGTGTTGGACCACAAAGAATACAGAGCTGAGTATGGATCGAGAACTATAATCTTGATTATTATTAGTAGTAGTATTTACATTAAAGTAGGTCCTAAAAGTCCCAGCCAAGTTCAGGACATATTGTTCAAGATTCCACATATACACATAGTAAGAGAGTCCCAGACCTAAGAAAGTTACATAGAATAGACAAGATGGACAAAGAGTGATAGGGGAAACAGGCACAGAGAGAAAGTGACTTTAAATGTAGCATTTTTGCGTTGTAGATCAAGCCAAAAATCACTCTGTGATCTCCACTTCAGTCTTTTCAAAATACAGTCCTATGGAGATCACTTCTTCATAGAAAATAAAATGTTTACTGCAGTTTTTGTAATTTTCTACCTCCATGAGTAGGAAGTCTCAACTATAAAGGAATGACAACATCTCCTCTAGGTCTTACAAATTGGTAGGCTCCATTTTGCCTGAGAAGGAGTTCCAGAACCTGATGTGATCCAAGAACCACCATGAAATATGGTACAAGCAGACACAGTAAGTGCACTCTCTGATGGAGAAAACACAGATGTAGAATTTGAAACTTCCAGGCTGCTGTTTTGAGACACCACTCCTATTTAGAAATAGAAAAGCTTTCTCAGGATCTGTGGGATGTTTTGATAACCAGAGGGTTGAAACTGTCAAAAGAGCTCAATGAGTTTCAGCCTGTATTTTCACAGAACTGAAGTACTAGACCATGACAACAAGTCTGTGAAAGAAACCACTGCTTCTGAGATGAGTTTGTCCTGGAAGTGATAATGCTGAAGGGAATAATTTTAGCAGCAGTGTAAGATCCTAAGAGAAAACCACAGATTCTTTTGGTGGGCAGGTGGGACAAGCAATGTGTTGTTAATTATGTGTGATCTGAACCTGTTGAAGATTCCAGAGAGGTCCTGATCCAAAGCCCACTGCATGTGAGTCTATTTACTTCAGTACTCTTTGGATTTGGCTCAAAGTTTGTAAAGTCTTCATCTTCCTGGTCCAAGTGTGGCTGAAGAACATTGTTGTGCCTAAGGGTATTTCCATGGTTGCCATATCAGCTCATTAGGGCTGCCAGCAACTATCAGACTGACCCAACAAACAGTTGTCTGTGGAACAAAGTTTAAAAAAAGGCCACGTTTTTACCTCCCATTTGTGAACTGTGTTGTGCACTGATGATCTTAACCTCTGAAATTATATAGTGTCTTTCATACAAAATTCTCAAAACATTTAAAAATGTTAATAAGTGGATTCTCACAATACTTCAATACAGTGGAAAGAATTTTTACCCTATTTTACAATGGGAAAATTGAGGCACAGATATCTAAAGTGGCTCACTGAAAGTCACAGAATGAGCTTATAACAAAGCTAGGAATAGAACCCAAGATTTAGCCTTAGTGCTGTGTTCTGACCATGCGACTATGTTCCCTTCCTCGGCCTAGTTCATAGAGCACATTACTTGCTATTTTCTCCCAAAAAGCTCAATATCTAAACATTTAGCGTTATTACATATTGTTCTTAGTGGCTTCAAAGCATGGTTCAAAGTGCTGATATATTTAATCACTCGTGTACATAATAATTTAAATGTACAATGGCAGGCTAGGAAAAAATATCCGGTATATATACTTCTGTCACACATTTCTTAGACCAAGTTTATGTGTGTGTGAGAACTGTGGAATTCGGGTTAATTTAGGAGCTCAGGTTGTAGTCTGGTTTGGCTCACTCATGGCACTATTAAAGACGAATGATTATGGATCCATGACTCTGCTGGAGACTGAGGTCAATACTGAAAAAAAATGGATTTTTTTCTGGGAGACTAGAAAGAATCAGAGGAATCCTCAGTCTCTCCTCATAGGTCATGCGCTCCAGCCCCCTAATCATTTTGGTCGCCCTCCACTAGACCCTCTCCAATCCATCCACATCCTTTCTATAGTGGGAAGCTCAGAACTGGACACAATACTCCAGATGTGGCCTCACCAGAGCCGAATAAAGGGGAATAATCACTTCTCTAGATCTGCTGGCAATGCTCCTCTAATGCAACCTCATATGCTATTAGCCTTCTTGGCTACAAGGGCACACTGTTGACTCATATCCAGCTTCTCATCCACTGTAATCCCCAGGTCCTTTTCTGCTGAACTGCTACTTAGCCAGTCAGTTCCCAGCCTGTAACAATGCTTGGGATTCTTCTGTCCCAAGTGCAGGACTCTACATTTGTCCTTGTTGAACCTCATCAGATTTCTTTTGGCCCAATCCTCTAATCTGTCTATGTCACTCTGGACCTTATCCGTGCCCTCCAGCATATCTACCTCTCCCCCTAGCTTCGTGTCATCTGCAAACTTGCTGAGGGTGCAATCCATCCCCTCATCCAGGTCATTAATAAAGATGTTGAACAAAACTGGTCCTAGAACAGATCCTTGGGGCACTCCACTAGAAATCAACCTCCAACCTGACATTGAGCCGTTGATCACTACCCGTTGGGCCTGACACTCTAGCCAGCTTTCTATCCATCTTACAGTCCATTTATCCAATCCATACTCCCTTAACTTGCTGGCAAAAATATCTTCCTCTCCTCCCCCTCTCTTGCTGCGTCTTTCTGATAGAAGCAGCAAGGAGGTGGAGGGAAGTGACTAGTCAAGTAGCCTGTCGACTATTCAATAAGCATTTGGTTATTGGATAGTCCACTAGTCAGCTAGTCATTCACATCCCCAGGAAAAATGGTGAATTTATTGCTTAAGAAGAAATATGACTGTCCATTATAAGTAAGGACAGTAGGCATGAAGCATTGTGACAATCTGATCTATAAATCACATATGCAACTGTCATTTTTACCTATTAATGGTACTTACCTCTGTAATGGAAAATGACAGCCATTTAATAGTGCAGAGCTATAACTTAGAATAACATAATTTAGGACAGGGAGTGATGAGTATATTAATCAATTAAAATGAAAGGGACATTTTGGAAGGCAGAATGTAACTGTCTAATTGGACTTTAGCCAAGATATGATGTGAAGCAGTGATTTTGAGGAACTGAAGTGTAAAAAGAGGAGCAGATATTCATGTATTTTATTATACAAAACAAGCAACCACGGTAAAGAAAGAAATCAATACAATTCAGAACAAACTATATAGTTTAGGAACCTGCAGTTCAGTACAGGAAAAATATGAAATAAAAATGAAGTATTAGGGTTGATATCTGTGGAAATACTGTCAAACTATGTTTAAGAATTATAGACAAAATCCTATTCCATGATACATAAATGAATTTATTAAATTGGAGATAATTTGTAATGAATAATAATAATAAAAAAGCATTGTGAAATATAAGTTCAAACAGAGAGAGCTACAGACTATAGAAGGACTTCACATATGAGAAATGATATGCAGACTTCTTGCTACTGAAAGTAGTCACTATACAGGATAAACAAGACAGATTAGCCATGATAATAATTGGTGTAAATAGGGTTTTGTTCTTCTATGTATATTAAGGAAGTACTTTATTAGAATAAAAACTGCTAAATGAGGTGGTCTAGCTTCCTCCTGTTTTGCATTTTTCTTGAGTTATTGTGTTGAAGAACTAAGTAATTCTCTATTCAGCTGATTCTTGTAGTCCTAAGGTAATATAGGTAATATAGGTATATGTTGGATAATTAGAATCACAGCCAACTCTGGAACAATGAAAGATGGAGCACATGTTGTAACTGTGTGCTATATGTTTTTACCTCAAAAACCCCATAGAAATTATACAAAATTATTGATAAGGCTTATTTAGTAATTCTACAGCCATGCCAGTTACAACAAGGGCTATCATTAGAGTGAAAACAAAGGTACTCTCAAGTTTGAAGGTTTTGGTCATTTTACAGTATGTTCTATAAAAACGTTCTGATTTTCAGAGGTTCTAAGCACCCACAGCTCTTGTTAATTGTTCAGCGTTCTTGAGATTCAGGGCACTTTTATGAAGGTGCCTAAAATTAGAAATTAATAAGTTTAAAACTTTTGGTCACTTTAGCTCCCTAACATCTGCTAAAGGAAATGGAGCCCTTGGATACTAAATAGAATTTTATAGACTCTTGGAAATATGTTATTTTAACCCTTGTGTATATTTTTGCAAATTTTAGGAGGCAAAGGTAAGATTAGGTGAGTAGTCTAAGTCAAGACAGTATGATAGGGTGTGTCTACACTGCACCATAGCTCGAAATAAGATACACAATTTGAGCTATGCAAATTGCATATCTTATTTCGAAATATCTTATTTCGTAATTTGCCACTATCTACACAGCACCAAATTTCAAAATAACCCGCTATTCCAAAACATCCCTTACTCATCATGGAATGAGGTTTACAGGAATGTTGGAATAGCGAGTCTGTTATATTTCAAAATAATGAGCTTTCTGTGAAGACGCAGGATAGCTATTTTGGGATACTCCGGTATCCCAAAATAGCATTGCAGTGTAGACGTAGCCAATGAGGAATGAGGAAGGAGTTTATAGCAGAGGGGAACTAACTGGATATCTTAATTGTTCATTTCCAGACATTGAGTGACATTTGTGTATTTTAAAGATGTAGCATTTGCGGAAAGAAAGTGCAACAGTGTTTTGGGGCTTTAAGTTCATTGCTACTTAACTGACTCATATGCTCAACCTTCATAAACAATTTTTGTTTGCAAATATGACCTGCAAAGTTTAGTTTTTTACAAATGAGTATTTAAAGTAGATTATTTCCCCCATTTTATAATTTCAAAACAGAGTAGCAATTATTTTTTAAAAAGTCTGGGATTTTGTGTACCACACTGTTAGATTGTAACTCCTAAAAATAGTCATTTATAATTGAAATACCAACACTTAGCCACGGTGACACAAACAATCTTAATATAATAAGCAGTACTCCATAATGAGGTTCACAACAGAGTTCCCTGTAAGTTCAGCACTTGGGTGGTCATCCACTATCTATTCAAATTCTAATTACACTGCTTATAATGTTAGAAAGCATTAATTTTATTTTTAATATACTGGAAGTTGATTTGGGGACATAAGGTTTTCTTCTTTCCAGAATTGTTGAACTTTTGTACAAATTTAAAGCTTCAAAAATTCAAAATGGTTTCATTAAGTGTAACAGGATCTGTTCCTTTTCAGTGCTTGCATGCAAATATAAGGCCTCATGCTGCAAAATAGCCTGGCTGTGCAGTTCTATTGAGTTCAATGAGGTTCTGCAAAGGTGTAGAGATCCACCTATACAAAGCTCCTCCCAGAATCAGGGCATTATACATTATGAATGGGTACTTTCCTATCTGTTTCAGATACTTAGACACAAATCTTGCTTCCATGTCCGTGTGGACAGGGAAGACACCAGTTGCACCTGCACTACTGTGATATCATTACCATCTCCTACACAAGAGAGGCAGAATTTGGGGAACATATGTAGAGACTGTACAACACCATCATGCTACAGGACGTGGTTTATAAACAAGTTCATTTTAAAAGACTCAGCAACTCTTACAAATTATATACGCAGGTTTAGCTCAGAGATTTTATTGTGTTGCTATACTACTTGCTTAATGAGTACAGGAACAAAATCACTTGCAAGTCAAAAACTAGTTTTCATTAAAAAATGTAAGTCAAAAGTGGGAAGGGAAATCAAGCTGATGCACCAAACCATAGGAAGAAATTAAGCAAAGGCAACATTTTTTTAAAACAAGCGATCTTATATGACTAGCTGCTGTATATGTGAACTTTCTTTTAAAATGGTCCCAAACCTACATTGTGCTGAGAAACTTCAATTTTTGTGTTCTTCAAGGGTCTTCCTGGTTTGCACTTTTGATATAATGAACTTCTAAAATGTCCTCTAAGGGGCAGCATTGGGGAGCAGATATGTTTCGATAAACACTATTTATTTACATGATTCAGTGCGGTGTGTTTAAGCAACCTATTCTAAGTAAATGAATAAGCACTCAAAAGAATGATGCCTTGTGTTAAATGGTGAGTTTTCTAAGTGTAACTGTATATATTTGAGGATTATAATTGCTGAGATGTAGTCAACTTTATTAAAAATTGTTCACATAAAACTCTAAAACCATTGAAACCGGAATGTGGGGTGTCTGAGAGCACATAGGAAAACTGCTTTTTGTGGACCTCCCTAATTGGGAAACAGTGCACTGGTACCTTGCATTACTTTTCTCCAGGAAGCATCAAGATAAGTCATGTCTAGAAATAACATCACAGCTCACTAGTCTGGCACCCTCGGGATCTGACTGGTCCCAAAGGAGGGAGTTTGCCATACCAGAGAAGGTCGGCTCCTCTGTTGACAGACTCCAGGCTCTCCTGGGCTCTCTCAGCAAATCACCAAGCTCCCTTGCCCCTGGGCCACCAGACTCCCAGCTCCTTGGCCAGTCCCAGAGCTACAGGGGTTCCACTGCCCCATGGCTGCCAGACTCTGCAGCCCTGGGACTGCTGGGGCTCTGCTGCTCCAGGGCTGCTGGAGCTCCATGGCCAGCCCCAGGGCTGCCAGCGCTCTACAGCCTCGAGGCTGCCCCAGGGTGCCAGGACTCCATTGCCCTGAGCCAGGGCTCTCTGGTCCAGGGGCTTTCTGGTATATATATATACACACACACCATCTAGCATTTTATTTTATAATGATGCTTTATTAAGAATTGACTTCGCAACTTTAATAGTATGTTTATAATCATTTAAAAAATAAGAAATCTATATCTATATTGCACGTGTCACTTTGTGGTAGTTAGATGCCAAATACAAGAACTATAAGCTGCTGTATCCTTGGACCGTCTTTCCCATTCTGCTCTTGATGGGTTACAGTCTATAAAATGTTGTCTTTACCTGGGGGAGGCAAGAGAATGGGTATATACAGAAAAGGGAAAGAGCTTGCTGGGCTGATAAACTGCATTTTTTCAGAACAGACGTTTGCAGCTAGATTAGTCTCACACTTGCCTTTCCCCCTTTACAGTTCTGACTGGTGCAGAAGCAGTTCCAGACTAGTATTGGTAACAATAGTGGCAGTTCTAATGTAGGCAGGGCACTGGCTTCTGCTGCTGGTTGTCTTTTTTGCCTTTGTGTCCTGAAAGAAGGTGATTACTTCTTTCTGACAGCAGGGAAACTTACTGACTGCATTTTCTGTTTAAGATTTTGTGTGTTTGTGTGTACACATTTGCTCTGTTATCAGCATAATGTATTGTGTCTGTAATATCCAATTAAATCAGTGCACTTACTCCAGGTGTCACCTGAGAACAGAAATTATTTCCCTGGGTTTATTTAGATAAATACCAAGGTTTATTGACTAATGGTGAGAATTAAATATAGTGAAGCTGATATCCATATTTAACTGAGGCATACTAAAGGACAGATGATCTGTAAATGTGCTGAGCTTGCAATTAGTACAGCTGTGGAGAGGGAAGAAAAGTGGATATAAACCACATTTCTTTATCATGCTGAGGTCCACAGACACTTTTCAGTGGATATTTCAGCCTGCTTGTCAAGTGAGGGTAGAACTGGACATGTTAGTCACTGATAATAGGGCAGCACCTTGTTCCCTCTGGTTTTTTTGGCTCCCCAGTAGCAGATACCTTTGCTGCCACAGAGCTCTTCTCAGGAAATTCCAAACTTGATTTCAAATTTCTCACTGATAGTTTGTCTTAATAATGTGTCTGTTTGATTCCCAGTCATGGGCCAAGGCTGCCTTTGCTTTTGACAAGATAGTCCTCTTAGCTGCACCTTCCCTTTGAGGCATTTGCAACTAATGGTGCCTATGAAAGCTTCAGTAGGAAGAACAGAACATGAAAATGGATGAGACCAAAGGTCCATCTAGCCCAGTATTCTGTCTTCTGACAGAGGCCAATGCCAGGTCCCCCAGATGGAATGAGCAGAACAGGTAATCATCAAGTGATCCAACCCTTGTCACCCATTCCCAACTTCTGAACAGAGGCTAGGGACACCATTGCTGCTCATCCTAGCTAATAGTAATTGATGGACCCATCCTCCATGAATTAATCTAGCTCTTTTTTTAAACTATGTCTTCACAACATTCTCTGGCAAGAAGTTCCACAAAGTTTACTGTATATTGTATGAAGAAGTACTTTCTTTTGTTTGTTTTAAACCTGGTGCCTATTAGCATCATTTGGTGACCCCTAGTTCTTGTGTTATGGGAAGGTGTAAATAACTCTTCTTTCTTCAGCCAGGCTGAAAAATCCAGAGGCAAAAGAGAAGATACTTTGCCTCATGCTGCCCATCCTTATTGAGTAGCTTGTTAGGGAACTTGACCTAGTGTAGGTTACAGTTTCTCCCTCAACCCAGTCTGAGTGGTTTCATCTCAGTCTTCCACTCCCTTAATAGGAGAAAAGCCAGACAGGATTGAACAAGTCAGCTTTGCTGGAAATTTGCAGGCATTGTTTTAGTAGCCCAAGTCAGGTCAGAGCGTAAGGAAGAAGAGGAGGAAGCACATCACAGGCGCCTCCTTCAGTCAGGAAGGGAGCCACACAGGATTGGGAAAAAAACCTGGCACCACAGCCAAGCAGTCCCCTTCTTCCATATTTATGAGGGGAGTGATCCTAAAAGGATCCATCCACTGGATAGAAAATCCCTAATTCAGCCACCCCTCTGAAACTGGAGCTCAGTTGCTTCTTCTCCCTCTGCTTCCTATGGGTCATGGCTGGAGAGCACAGGACACAGCATGGACACTGGTAACATCAGATGGAGTAGTAAGGGACCTTTAGGCCAAGCTTCCTCTTTGATTCAGGCACCAGCTAATACCAACTGGCAGAGGACATAGGGATGCATAGGATTACAGGAATCTCCTGGGTCTGGTCTCTGCATAGTAGATCATCAAAGGATATCATGTAACATCTCCAGTGAAAGCCTGTGGGACACTGGATAGCATAATCACTGTGAAAGGTGTGAACAGATAGTATGTAAGGAGTTATGTACCTACACTGAAAATCATGCTCTTAAAGTCTCTGAATTGGGGTTGGGAAGTGATAAAAAGATTTCTTGGGCAGGTGGGACTCTTATTTACCTGTTTGGCTGTATGTAAATTAAATGACATATATACCATTTTATTGATCTAAATATATATTCATTTCACACCGAGCACTGACACTATGTACAAATTAATGAAGTTTTAAAGGTTGTAAGCAGAAAAGTTGTTTATGAATGTTTTCATCAGTAGTATCTGGAACAGTTTTCATTACAACCATAAACTTCTTAAAGTTGAATTGCAAAGCTAAAATAAAAAATGATGTAAGCATCAAAGTATGTGCTAAATGCGCAGCTTAAGTTTTTAGGGCATTCAGCACAGAAATAATGCAAGTTTAACTTTCTTATAATGGGTTGCATCAGATTAAGTGTCAGAGAGATCACAGAATAATGCATTGTGGGATTTCTTTAGTGAACTAGAAAAGGATTAATTGATACAAAACAACGAATTTCTAAAATAGTGAATATAAATATATTCAGTGTTTGTCCCCATGGAAGAGTGGAGGGAGATATGTCACAAATTGCTGGCTATAACCCAGTTTTCCTATAAATTTGGTTGGTGTTTTACGTCTGTAGAAATTTCTCTAAAGTGTTTTTTTCTTACAAATGCAATTATAATGTCTTGTTGCCATTTACTTCTTCAGCATGCAGTCCTGGGGGGTATAGCACATCCTTAATTTCCATCAACATCCGTTAGAAATAGAATCAGAAGTGCTCTGCACTTGTCAGGACTGGACTCCTTAACAGTTTTTTGCTATTAAAACACAAGTTAATTTCTGTTTGTGTTCTCTTTTGTATTCTTTTCAGAGGAAACAGTGAAATAAAATTTTCAATTTATTTCCTGTTAGGAAAAGCATATTTTTCAATATCTCCTTTGAACATCATCCACGTGTTAGAATATTTTGAGTATATTTTTAAATAATGACTGGCAGCTTCTGAAACACCATTTCAGCTTGAATGAGATCATATGCTACCAAAATACTGTCATATTAGGAAACTCAGATGAATTGAAAGTAGCACAGCTATAAAAGGGAAGGCAGCATGTGTTTTGTTAGGTAGAAAATACTGATTATTTTACTACTCTTTATACATGTGTAAAATAATTGATACTTCATATTTTAAAAATTACAAACTTGTACCACATATCAATCAGGTGCAGCGTTTCTAATTTAAGGAATGATGACTTTAAAATCTTTTGATGACTAAAACATGATATACTGTGTGTCACTCTTCTAGAGGAGCTCAGGTTTCATAATGTGATACGGGATCAAAAGAATTTTGCTTGGGTACCAAACATCTGTTGACTAACACCAGGCTGGCAGGAAAACAGTGTAGAGCACCGCTACTGTGCTTCTATAGGAAAAACTGGAGGAATTATCAACATTCTGAACTTTTCATTGCTGTAATGTGTATATTCAGTCTGTTATGAACAAGTATTTACTGTACTGCACCAAATGGTGGAGTAGTTTTCTTGGGTGCAATGGGATGTGAATAAGAATTATGGAATTGGGTGCAATGGGATATGAATAAGAGCTATGGCAGGGGTTCTCAAACTGAGGTTGAGACCCTTCATGTGGTCACCAGGTTATTATATGGGGGGGTCACGGGCTATCAGCCTGAAAAACCAAACCTCACTTTGCCTTTAGCATTTATAATGGTGTTAAACATATAAAAAAGTATTTTTAATTTATACGGAGAGTCACATGCAGAGGCTTGCTATGTGAAAGGAGTCACTAGTACAAAAGTTTGAGAACCATAGTGAGCTATGGGAATGAGCCACTAGTCTGTTCCCAAGTTTTACAGTGCATTAATAGGAATTTAAGTGACCTAATTTCACTAAGCCTCAGTTTTCCATTTTTATAAAATAAGGATAATGATTCTTGCCTACCTTTATAAAGTGTTTTTGTGAACTTTACATGAAAATTGCTATATGAGTGTGTGTTGTTGCTTGATTTTAGATTTAATTGAATGTTCTGTAATGTTATACCCCCAATAGTAAATGGGTTATAATAATAATTACAGAATGATAGTAATTATTCAGCCTAATAGTTCAGATACATGTTTATATGTAAAACATCTTAATGTTAAGGTTTGAGAAATAGGGTTTCAGAAGAACCAGGGAATACTCTTAAAATATGACATAAAACATTTGAAAATGTGTCTAGAAATCAGGTTTGTTTACAAGCTCTTTAGCTGGATGAGCACATGACACCAAATCAAGATCACTGCAGTCACAGAAATCCATGTCATTGTGTGCTTGGTTTCAGTGGAAAAACTCACATGAGTAAGAGCTGGAACATAAGGCCCTGAATTCAAGACTCCCACTGTTGTATTGAAACAGTTGGACAACAATGTCATCCACATAGTACATACGGCAAGTATTCTGGGAGACTAATCAATGTCTGAATCACTGAGACTTAAATTTAAATGTGGGTTGATGTAGTTTGTATAGTTTCTGTGTCCCAAACAGTGACTTGCAATCCAACATGGTACTAAACTGACTGAAGGAGATGGGCGAGTATTTTATGTTGTGAGAGTTAAGCACTGGTAAGACTGCCTTCTTTTGAAATGTATGAAGAGTAATATGGGATTTTATCAGAAACACTGATATATAATAAATTCAGAAGATGATATAACATGCTTACAATAGATAGAATATACCAAAATATTACATATTGAATTTACAGATATATGTGATCTGGTAGCTGTGCTGTGTCAGTCAACTGTTTTGAAAAGTATCCACTTGTTATTGATGTGTCAGTGTTTCCACTTTTGGGCATGCCAGATAAATTGTAATTGTATGACCTATGTCAGTGAGGGTATGTCTACACTAGCTCGTTAGTTTGAGCTAGGTAGGCAAATGAGGGCAACTGGAATTGCAAATGAAGCCCGGGATTTAAATATCCTGGGCTTCATTTGCATGTTCCCGGGCACCGCCATTTTTAAATCCCCCTTAGTCTGAACTCCGTGCCCATGGCTAGACGCGACACGGAGTAGGTAGTTCGAATTAGAGATCCTAATTCGAACTACCGTTACTCCTTGTTCCACGAACTACCTAATTCGAACTACCTACTCCGTGCCGCGTGTAGCTGCGGGCATGGAGTTCGGACTAAGGGGGATTTAAAAATGGCGGCACCGGGAACATGCAAATGAAGCCCGGGATATTTAAATCCTGGGCTTCATTTGCAACTCCAGTTGCCCTCATTTGCCTACCTAGCTCAAACTAACGAGCTAGTGTAGACATACCCTGAATGATAAGGAATCTAGCTGACTTGGTTAGTGAAGGTAAGTCTTGGTGCTTATAAACTAAGGTTTTATGCATCTTAGAAATACCTTATATAGGGACCATTTTTCATTGCATTGCACTTGGGAGTTCATTCAGACCTGTTTTATATTTGTTTTACATCTGCTTTCAAAAGGTTTAAGTGACTACACATGATGCAAAGTAAAAGAGAGTCAGGCCCTGTGAGAGAAACCCTAGTATTGAAGTCCATGGGAGTTCCGCTATACATTTCAGTGGGGTCAGGATTTCATCCTATGTTCATAAACCAAATACATCCTTTAAAAATAATTAGTTCAGTAGCTGGAGAAAGATTCTGTCATTGAGATCCATAGTAAGTGGTGGTGCTATTTTACTGTAAAATTTCAGTAGCAACAGTCGTTGTAAACAAAACTAATTCTTCCTCTAAAATGAGACAGAGATTATTATAAATATTCTTTCAGAAGTATATTTACATCAGGAAGGAAGGAAGGAAGGAAGGAAGGAAGGTCATGTTCACACTTTGAAATTATTGACTGGATTCCCTTGGCCAGATTCTTGTTCCTGCTCTGGTGGCACAGTGAAGCTAGAAAGTAGGCTTAATCACTAGCAGGGGAATCCCTAGGTAATGTAGGACCTGTGTGGTGCTTCCACCTCACCCCTTCCTATACCCCAATACAGGGGTCTTTCCTGGAGGAAAGGGAGTATAAGCAGGGTAGCTCTAATTTATGCTGAGACTGGTTCAGTTCCTGGCCAATGCCAGGATATATATATAAATTTTGTTGTAGCTGTGTTGGTCCATGGGTTCTAGGATATGAGAGAGACAAGATGAGGTCATATCTTTTATTGGACCAACTGCTGTTGGTGGAAAAGACAGACTTTTCTTAATTTAAAAAAACCCACAGTATAATGATAAATGCAGCAGATATACTGCTAGTCAACTTCCTGTCCTGTAATATCCTTTGCAATTTCAAGGATCACACTCATCTAGAAGAAAACATACATCAAGTAGGGTGTTTAAGCTATAGTTCTTGTAATTGCGTCAGTCTTGACAACTGCTGCTTTTTTCACAGCATTTCTTCCAGATTCAGTTACTAATTACCTTGTTTATAGTTACAAAAATGACTGGCAGTGGAAGAATCTATAAGCTCTTTGTTTTGAGTAAATTGTGATTTCAATTCCTGTCCAAAATATTTGTATAAATACATCTGCCTTCAGAATGTACTTATACTGAAAGCTTATCAAGACTCTAATATACTACTAAAATTAATCCATTGCCTCTTTCATCTAATATTTCTATCATTTGTTGTTAGACAGTCTGTTATTAGATACTTTACCAAACTCCCTACAAATCTAGCCTAAAACATCAAATCTCATCTTTGTTGTTAGCTTTGATAGTTACTTCTATCATTTAATAGTTTGCGTGTAGCCAGTCCAAGTTGGCAATGTCACCCCAGGCTGATTCGAGCCACAGACATTTTTGCTGACTGGAGTCATGCTATCTTTGCCAGTTTGCTGGAATAGACACAGACACTGATTGGGTCATGCTGAAAACATTCCTGTCCTGTGAAGCAAGTCTGTTTGTATTTTAGGTTTGCCAGGACTAATGAATTAAAAATCTTGAACTCTCCACAGTTTGCTGCTTAATAATGCCTCTGACAGTAGGATTTTTTTCTCTCTGAAGTATGACAACATCATAAATCTCATAGCTGGAAAGGAAAGGAAGGGAGAGTGGAATTGCGAAGAAAAGCGGAAAAGGGTGGTCTTGTGGGACAGCAAAGCCTATGGGAAGTGCAGGTAGCAGCATGTTGCCTTAACAGCTGTCTCAGCTTCTCAGACTCTTGTCAGTTGGTTGCTATGTAGCAGGTGCAGCCTTTTCTTTTATTGAATCTTTACTCCATAAAGGCAACGACAAGCCAAGGCAGTGGCTGGCCCTGGATTATACAAGTGCAGACTCTCTACTAAGTGAGGTAAGGCAACAGGTGTGAAAACTGAACTAAACTGATAGAGCTGTAACACAGTTAATCTCAGTTCTGCTACAGATTTTTATAAAGAAACAACAGCCAGTTCCACCGACAGTCAGCTTTCTGGGAACCTTTTAAACACCTCATTATACTCAAAGTTGCCAACTTCCATACCCTTCTAGCTACAGAATGATTATCTTTTTTATGTGTGAGGAAATAAGTGGGAAGTTTGTACACAGTTGGTTTATTTCATTTCCAGCAGATGATAGGAAATGTATAATCCTATTTACACACACAGCACTGAAGTGAATGTTTCCCTATCTTATTGTTTTCTTTATTTTCTTTTTGATGATGGAGAGCATTGAGGAGTCTGTAGAAAATCTGGGGAAGAAATAATTTTAATACATAAAACTAGTTAACGGGATAACTGGTTGATATACAGTATGTATATATGTAGATGGTATTTTCTTTCTGTAAATTAAAACAAAATGAAAACATCTTTTGTGTTATATATTTTCGTTACTGAAGGGAGTATTTATTTTTGGCCCCAAATCGATGGCTAAATAATGGTAATTTGTAAACTTTGTAGACCACACAGTGTGACTGGGACAAGACCACTGATTTACTTCAGACAATGTTCAGTTATGGCAAGCTTAAGGCTTCCAACAACATCCTATCACATTTGTTGTTAATTTTTGGTATTAACTTCCATGAATGTTTTTTCTCATTTCTTAGTCTGTGATATTACATATGAAGCATCTTATTATGTAGAAAAGCTGTCTGATGATGGTTAACAGATGTGGTGTGTGTGTGATACAATATGCAATGATGAATTGCCTTGTTTTCAAAGCTGTGCAAATTTGTCTCTTTTGTTCTAGGTTTGTTTGTAGAAAAAATCAAATCAAAACAAAACAAAACAAAAAAACCCCCAAAACCTCACGCAAGGTCTCAAATACTTTTCACAAAGGCTACGTCTAGACTACAATGTTTTATCAAAAAAAGATACGCAATTTGCGCTCCGCAATTTGCATACCTTTTTCTGATAGTTTTGTCGGAAGAGGCTTTTCCGAAATTTGGCCCATCTACACTGGGCCAAATTTCGGGAAAACCTCCTCTTTCAGAAGAGCCCTTCTTCCCTGTGGCATGAGGAAGACAGGGCTTCCAAAAGAGCGCGTCTGCTCTTCCACAAAAAAAAGCGGAAGAGCAGATGTGTTCCCTGGACACATCATAGTTTTTCCGGGATACCTCTGGTATCCCGGAAAAACCCCCGTAGTCTAGATGTAGCCAAAGAGACTATGGAAGAGGGAGATCGTTACTCTAGAAAAAGTTGTTACAGAAACATTCTGAATATTAAACGTTGTTATTTAATGTGGAATGATGCATTTTAAAGTGAAATACCTCCATACACTACAGAGTGCTTTGGATCAGACCCCTAAAATTCATTTTATCTGTTTAAATGACTGTGTGGTCTCTCTTCCAATTGATGCTGTTTGAGTATGCGCATGTTTTTTGTTTAGTAAATAATAGGGGAAGATGTGGTTCTCCATGAGAATCCTCCAAATATCAATATGAAAAGAGACTGCCAGCTCCAAAGTAAGGATTTTGAAATAATTGTTCTTTTTTTAAAGAAAATCCAAGCACTGTAAGACAACAATTATATGACCAGCAGGCACATCAATGGATTATTGTGTAACATTACCACAGAGTAACAGTATCTCTCTGTTGGCTAAATGCTGAGACAGACAAAACAAATAAAAAATAAATGTTGAAGTCAGTGGGCCAAATTCATGCTTGGCATTACTCTACTGCCTGCAAAGGATTGATGTCAGGGATGAATTTGCCTGAGCTTGTGCATCACCAAGCAAGACCTTTATCTTGTAATGATGTTCTGTTGTAGTGTTTTTATTTGGTGCCCTAGTAATAAAACATAACATAGAATGGGGGGATGCAATTATAGTGCCAGAAAACAACCATTGCTTTCTAAAGTATTATGGAGAAGCTGCCATGTGATTATCTGTGTTTTCCCTTTCCACAAACTAAATGCCACATTGTCTACAGAAGTATAGCATAGCTTTTAGCAGTTTTGCTATACTTTACAGAATACTTTGATTTCTAATTTTCCGTGGGTGTATTACACTTATATGTTTATTTAAATTGCATTCATGTAGTAATCTACATAGGTGATGTAGGTGCAATTCACTGCTGGATAATGTTTGAAGTTTGCTTAGTTCTCATACCCCCAATCCTACATTGATTCCTGCCTGGGCAGATCTTTCACCAATGTCAGTCCCATTAACTTCATTTAGGCTCCACACAAGGACCAGGCTCAGTGTAGGATTGGGGCCTCAGTGTATACTTTTTCTAAATATTTAATACAGCAACTTTATATGAGAGATACAGAAGTTTAAGTTGGCTTTAAATATTTAATAGACTGTTTGGCCAAAAACATTTTTTTGCAAGTCTAAATATACTTAGTGTAACTATAAGTGCAATAAGCTTGATCATGCTTTAAGTTTATTCTAAGTTGGTGGCAATTGAACACAATTACTATTGAGCTATTTGGTTTTGTCCTATGTGAAATTAATTGGGAGTTTGGGGCTTTTATTTTTATTTTATTTTATTTTGTGGAGAGGGATCCATCTAATTAACTGGTATTTGGAGTTGGGACACTCAGGTGTGTCTACTCAGTAGGGTTTAACTTGAAATAAGCTATGCAAATTGAGCTACGTTAATTGCATAGCTTATTTTGAAGTAGCTTATTTCAAAATTGGGAGCATCTACACAGCACTTACTTTGAAATAGAGCACTCTTCTCCCGACTTCCCTTATTCCTTGCACAATGAGGGTTACAGGAGTCAGAGTAAGAAGTCCTCCAGCTTGACAGTATTTCGACATTATTTCAAAATAACTGCCTGCTGTGTAGACACGGACTAAGTTATTTTGAAATAATGTTGCTGTGTAGACATACCCTCAGAAGAAAAGCCAGGGGCTAACTAAAGGTCTGATACTGCAGCTGACTCCCTCTAGGCAGATCCTTAACATCTAAATGGAATCCCACATAAGGGTCAGTGCCAAGGTTTAGAGACTTAAAGGTGTGACTGTCAAGGTCAAGTCTGAGAGATGCTGTCATGGCAATGTGGGGAAAGTTTGCTTTGTCACTGCCTGTACCTGAACTGTGGCTAAATCAAGTATTTAGTTTCTATCACTGAATTTAACTTTAAAAGATTTTAAAACAAAAATCAGATATAGGCCTGTGCATGTCGCCGTAAATGTGCTTTATTAGAATAAAAAATGAAAATAGTGCCGCTATAAGTTTGTGCAAATCACTAAGTGGAAGATGTAATGGCTTCATATGACCTGTAATGTATGCAATATTTATATAATTGCAGCTGGAACACACAGATAAACGCGTAGGCTCAAGTGCCCACATGATCACCACAGCAAGAGTACCTGCTGATAAGCCAGTACGAATTGCCTTCAGTCTAAATGACTCTGCAGGTACAGTTTAATTTTATGGAATAAATCAAAATGAAATGTTTCTCAATTTTATAAGTTCTTGCTAGTATTTATAATAACAAATAAAGTCCAATGTCATGTATGGACTTTTTCCATGTGTGTGAATAATCAGTTTTTCCTAATAACTACAATATTGTTAAAGGAAACTCTCAACAAATTAAAATCACTTGTCCAATAGCTTAGATACTATATAAAAAAGAGAGATTTATTTCAACAGAATATGGAATAAACACAAAACTGCAACAAAATTACCAAATTATTTGCATGTAAAACTGAGAAATTTCTGGGAACCTTTTAAAAATTTTTTTAAATTTTATTTTGATAAGGCGGTCAAAGCTGACATCTCAGGAAAGGACAGAACAAAAAGAGACTGTCCCATAGGTAGGAAGATTGAGAAATATCAACAGAGCTCCCAGGTTGAGGGAAGGATTCAGGAAACAGAGGCTTAAGATAGCATGTTCTCCAACAAAGTACCACAAATTCCATTGCTGTTTGTCCTGTAAGTTAATGCTGACTGAGCATCAACTTCTAGTATGTAACCTGTACATATGTTAACCCTTTGATTAGGTACACATTACTGACTATATCTTAATTATTGAAAATGCCTAGGAGGTATTGATAGACAGTTTGAAATTAAGAATGAAATAAAGTAAACCAGCAATAGGGAAGCAATGATGGCATCACAAAGATGGAAAAGCTAGTGCCCTGCTGCGAATTCTAGAGGAGGGCGTAGAGGCAAGGCAGAGGTCTATAAACAGAATCTGAAATCCCAGAGTTTGTTATCATTACTTGTAAACCCACTTACCATGCATGTTTGTAGACTACCCCACTACAGTACTATCTATCTTCCTTTCACAATGTGGATGCAATAGCTCATTTTCTGCTCTCAGGAGTCACAGAACTTTTCAGGTAAGTTACTCCATTTTGTGTATTCTTACACAAGAGGGTAACATGGATGTTTCAAACAGCATTCAGAATATGGAGTGTTATTATTCCTACAACAGCCTTAACTCTGGTCCGTGATTTTGTTTTTCATCCTTGTTTTTTTCTGCACGCTCTCTAATATCAAACTGTCTTTGTGTATGTTTTCACACACAGGATTACATTCAGACCTTGTATAAGTACATACAAGTCCACAGATATACATGCAAGCCACATTTTAATTGTATTATGGAGCATAGTTAAGTCTGTTGCAGGAATAATAATGCTTTGTTTCCTGAATGCTGTGTGAATACAATCTTAACTTCAATGTTGTCATCTTTTTTCTTTTATAATATCTTCAAAAATGTTTGTAAATAATCTTCCTGTATTTATTACTACTTAACATTACAGTAGCACATAAAGGTCAGTCCACATTACAGCCTTGAAATAATGTATAATTATGTATGGTAACATAGCCCATGTATGAAAAAACATACAATTTGCAAAGGTAAGTGACATATAAAGGTTGTGAGAAAGATACAATTGGGAGGGGGCGCACATCTATGTAGGCTACAGGTTGAACTTCTTTAATCTGGCACTCTCTGGTCTGGCAAAATCCATGGTCTAGAATTATTTTAGTTAGCCGGATATTCACTTATCATGGCTGTGGCCACGTTTCTCATAGTCCCATAAAATTTGTTGACAGCAGTGGTGGGAAACCTCAGGCCTGAGGGTCGCATGCAGTCCCTGGCTTGCCTGGATCCGGCCCCTAAGGCTCAGGGCATTCTCCCAGCACTGGGGAGCCTGCATTGGCACTCCAGCCCCACCTCCATCCCCCACAGCCCCACCACACGGCTGGAGCACACAAAATCTACTAGCCTGGGCCCCCCAAGCTCTAGTGTACAAGGGGAATGTGAGAAGTGTCCATAAAAAGGGTTGAGGATAGTCTGACTAACAGTGATGCTATGTAATGCTTATAAGAAACGCACAGGACCTTTTTAGGGATATACAGCAATCTCCTGACACCTTTATGTCTGTCCTCGGCTCCTCCCTAGGACATCTGGTCCAGTGCTGGCCTTCACACTTATCCTCTAACACACATTCCTCATTCTGCACTCACACACAAAAAATTACATAGTTGCTTCTGTAAAAACAGATCCAGTACAAAAACCATTCTTACACTCTTAAATTAAAGAAGAAACAATCCGAACGGTAAAAGAGTGACAATAGTGACAAATAGATCCTTTTGGTCTATTCCTGCTTTAACATTAATAACAAACACAGTTTGCACTAGGCTGTTGGCTGGTAAGGTACACTGAATGACATTACATTGCATGCAATGGCATCACATTTTAGCTACATGGCTACATTATCCCCCTTTTGACCTCTCAAAAATACTTCTGGAGTGGGTCACACTTTATATAACTGTTTCAAAGCAATGTACTAAAAGGCAATTTGAGCTTGTTGTAATTTAAGAAACATTTTCTTTATCCAACAATACATATACCACCTTCACATTAATAAATACAGAATAATATTAATATAATCAGCAATGGGTGAATCATGATAGATAACATGCCCTTAAAAGTTGGGACCAGCCTTTAAAAACATCATACCAGTGATAGGATGTCATTTCTTTTTCAAATTTAGCAGTTCTTAACTTATTCCCATTTGGATCTAATATATGAATGACATAGAATCATAGAACAATAGAGCTGGAAGAGACCTCAGAAGGTCATCAAATCCAGCCCCTTGCTCTAGGCAGGACCAATCCCAACTAAATCATGTTGCCCTATATCCTTCTGTGTCTGTTGTAAAAACTGCATAACCTTTGTTCCTTTTAGTAAATGATCAGTTAAATCATGCCAATCCAGGCCAAGGGTAACAAAGAAATTAGCCAAAGTGACAATTATAGTACAAGTGCCCTTTTAATCTTTAGTAAAGAGTAAGTGTAATTGTTAATATATAGCTCGCTAGCAATACATCTACATTCCTCCACTGGTGGCTGGCTGATACTTCCATCTTCCCAAAATACATTTTCCCAGGACATAACACGTATATATTATCCATTATACAAGACACGAGTCTTATTTTCCAATTTGTCCCAAACACATATTCCCAATGATGTATTCATACTACATGATTCTGTGGTGACAGGCAAGGATAAGCATACCCATTTCTGAGGGCCCCATTCCGTACAACCTTGAGTGTCCAATCATTTCTTTTCTTTCCCAGCCCACTGGCCTATAACCTAGGGTAGCCAAAAAGATCCCATGGTCAATTTTGGAAGTGGGCTTACTTTCCATATTTCTGTCTCCATAGCCTGTTGGTAAGCAATCTTAACAACAATTTATCTAGTAACAAATCAGGCTTAACCATGCTGGAGACATATTGCAAACAGTCATATCTATAAGTATCAAAGAGTGACCCTTTTCATTGTTTTTAAAAGATGTACTAATACCCTAACATTTCCAGATATTACCCATAACATTTCATGTTCAAGAGATGCTAAGCTAAGAATCTGCATGTCAGTACATCGTAAGGACAAGGCAGTTTTATGTTCCATGTTGCTTTCAGGTTCCCCCAATCCATATGAACCAAGCCCATATTAGTATGTGCTTGCTTGTGAATGAGGCTATCTTGCAGTTGTGGCAGAGAGCTTAGCTTATGCTTAATAAACTTTAAGTCATGGTATTCATAATCCCTGTTCCAAAACCGACTCCTCCTAATATAGTGTCTATTACATCTCATTTTGCTCGGCCATTGGGGTATTGATGTATTTTTATCCAGGCCATCAAAATAGGAAGGGAGTAGGGTAAATATTTAAATTCCATTTTTAACACATTTAGCTGAGACCAGTCCATACCAATTTTTATTTGTACTAGTAGTGGATTTAACGAGATTCTTACTGGATGACTTTGGGTCACAAATAATTTAGGATTTTTATTTTATTTTAACCAGGGTACTTCTTTGAAATGCATAGTCTTTGATCCAGGTTTTGGTATAGGTGTCTGGGAACCATTGGTTCTATTCACCACTGGGTATGGTGCAGTATCCCACAGTTACTGTTAGTATTGTTCCTTATTTAACAAGCTCATCCCACTCATATGGTGATACTACGTGACTGGTAGTCCAAAAGAACCTTTTATTCTAACCCCAACTTTCCAAGTGATTTTGTATTTCTATAGTATTTACGAGGTGAACCTTAAGTCCAACTTCACCTTCCCAGGCATATACATTGGTATTTCCTAGTAGTCTTAAAATTTGGCTGGTGTTTTTATCATACCATTTCATGATGATCACTGGGCCACTGATAGGGATCCATGACTGGTTGTGAGGGGAAAGAATTATTTAGGATGTTAAGGACTAGTCAACTATCTGATAAGCAAGTGCTTATCAGATAGTCAGTTGACTATTCGATTCCCCTCCCCTTGCTGCCTCTATCTGATAGAGGCAGCAAAGCTGGGGGGGGAGAGGGAGTACTTCAAAGGGGCAGCGCTGCACAGCTGAGCCAGGGGTCAGCTGTATGGAGCTGCAGTGCGTGGAGCCCGCCCGGAGTCAGCTGGGGACTCCTCAGCTGATCCTAGGCTCCAGCGTGGCATTTCAAATCAGAAGCGCAGCATGGAGTCCAGCTCCATGCTGTGCTGCCGCTTTGGGGACTCATAAATTTCAAAGCTGGCATGCGGCATGCAGCCCGGAGTCAGCTGGACTTCCCGGGTGGCACGTGGAGTTCCACATTCCTCCTTTGAAATGTACAAGAGCCCCACCAGACTACTTTGTTCTAAAAGTTCCCAGAAACAGACCAAGCCAGACCTTACACTGGAGTCTCATTTTCTGTTAATTAAAAATTGTACGGTTAAGCAGCGCCTTGTGTTCAGGTTCCAGGAAGTCCTTTTTCTGCAAAGAATTCAAACACTGTTATACATGCAAACAGTTTAATTTACGAAAAATGTACCCATTTCAGTTTACCATTCTTGTTTATGCAATAGACTAACGGGCTCAGGCAATCCACTATGGAATAGGGGTCAGTCCATTTTGATTCTAACACATGGTTTTTTCTTGCCCAATTTTAGGTATATTACCTGATCTCCAGGTTCCCACATATTGGATTATATAACTTTATCCTTTTACAATTTCTGGTTCATTTGTTCAATTGCCTGAGAAATCCTATATTGCAATGTAGTCCTGTCATCTTGCAACTGCTCAAGCCATTTGAGATAATTTGAGTTATTGCAGGTACTCCCAATTAGCTGATTTAGAGTCAATCATTAACCACATGGGTTGTCCAGACAGAATTTGGTATGGCTGAATTTTTGTCCTTAGTTTATTACTGCTACGGATAGCAGCCAAAATAAGTGACAATTTATCTGGCCAATCTTTTGTGATGTGTTCACTACTTTGGGATGTCAATAAATACACACAAAAAGGTAGAAAAATAACTAAAATTGTCACCAGTTTGCAATTTCAAAGACCCATACCCGTATTGCTTTTTTAAAATGTGCTTTTACATATTGAAATTACAATTATTTATCATTTATGAATTGATTTATTTTCACTTCCCCAAATATGAAATATTTTTATCAGCTGCTTAATCAACAATCAGCATATATTGATTGATGATTAAGTATCTGATAAAAAGAATATTTCATATTTAGGGAAGTGAAAATCAATCAGTCAATTAATTAATTTATAATTTCAATATGTAAAAGCACATTTTAAAAAAATATAGTATGCAAAAAGAGAGGGCAGGCAAGTAGACCAGGGATAAGTAAAAGCATTACTAGAACAGAATTCCACCCTAAGTATTTTAAAGTCACAGAGTTGTGTGTGTATATATATTAATATATACACATTAATTATTACTATATACACATATATATCAAATATGCAGCCATTAACCTAAAGAAAAAGCTATTTAAGGGTACTTGCAAAATGGATCAGCATTGCATGCTGAGCACACTATATACCAAATTTAAAGCAGTATGAAGGCTCCCTCACAGGGATGTATGTAGGCTAATTAGCAGCCAGTCAGATGACAAATGTCCTTGACTCGTCAGGAAAGCATAAAGCTGGAGCTGTGACTTTAAAATACTTAGACTGGAATTCTGTTCCAGCAGTGTTTTTACTTTTTCTCTGGTCTACTTGCCTGCTCTTTTTCTCTGCATACTAAACCCACAACCCACGTGTGCTTACCTGGGTTGACTAAGGAAGTTGACTAAGATTTGCCAATTGTTTCTGATTTTTGTTTTCAATAACCAATATTATTACATGCCTTTCTTTTATTGGTAATTTTAATTCTGAAAATCTGCCATGGTGGTGGGTTTAAACACCATACACAACAATGTTGGTAACAAAATAAACAAACAACACAAAATGCTCCAAACACAAACACAAAAAACACAATACAAAACATATTTTTTGTTGTGATTGTAGGTTCATGGTATTCTGAATTGCTTCTCAACTGGCAGGATACCAGTTGTTTTTTCCCTCTAAAGTTCTGATAAACTATAAAAACATGTTTCTACCCCTTTTGGGGAAAGGGGGTGGCAAATTATTGCTTAAAATACAGCTTTCCTTTTGCAAATGTTCTTGCTGATTACAGGCAAAACAAAAAAATTACTCCATACTCTTTTGGGTTTTGTTTCATAGGCAGATCATGTTTCAATGGATTCTACCTTTTAAGGTTTAAAGATAAATTATCCCACCATTCAATTATTAAATTAATGAGGCAGTATATCTCAGTTTCCTTTCCACCATGCTTGTCATAGTTTTTCTGCTGTGCTAAGCTTCAAATTTATTTACAGGCAATTGCTAAGAACCATTATTACAATATTTCTTTTTTCTTTTTTTTTAGTTTTCATGTACTTTCATTAGAGTAACAGTATAATTACTTAGCCACCTGAGTGTGTAGTGTTTTTTAATATTACTTCTTTGTGCACCTTACTCCTGTTGTTACTTCAGAGGGCTCTTTTTCTTCTTTTTATTTATTTATGAATTTATTACTGCACCTCTTGGCTGTCCTTTATTACAATCACAACTTTGGTCTTTGTTTTAAAAACATATTAAACTTTATAAAGCATTAAGGTACCTCATGGGTTAAAAGCTAAACACCAAAGTCAAACAAAATTAATTGCCTGTATCTGGCCAAAAGTGTTTGTCAATTTTGCAACTTTGAATGAAGAATTTAAATGGATTTTAGTGGTCTTAATTAAAAATAAAACAAATTCAATTAATTTTAAATTTATAAACTGGATTTTAAAAACCAGGAGTATTGATTTAGGTCCTTAAATATATATATATGTATATATATATATACACACACACACACACACAAATGCAAATTATATATATACATGCATTTTTCTTTTTCTTAATATTTCTTACACTGCTTTAATTATTTTTGCACAGATGTACATTCTCTTTTTATACATTCGAAGACAATTAAATTCAAATAGAAAACCCTTATACTCTTTTAGTGAATTTGACAAAATTGTCCATAGTCAAATTATTTAAATTAGGTTGTTTCTTTTACTTGAAGCTTTACACATCATTCCTTTAGGAAAGGGCCTGCTTTCCTTTAGAATGGCTACAAAGAAACCAAAAATTCTTTTCCAATTTTGCCTATAACATTTTTACAACATTTAACTGCTTAATTTCCATTACAATCTTCAAAATGAACTTCTTATTCTTTTACCTTTAATCATTTGCCTATTTTTCAAAACGACAACTTCATTAGTTTAGATATTACCATTCCAAGTATTATTCCAGGAATTTGAATTTCCCACAACTGAACTGACTATTTCTCTTATTCCTGCCACTATGCCACTCCCCAAGGTGTCTAACAAATGTTTCAATTTCTTTGTTCGCTGCCTGCTTGTCTGAACCTGATCCTTTCTTGTTGAGCATCCCTTTTAATGGACACAGGCTTTGTTTTACTACCAATTTAGCAAGGAGGGTGGGCTCTTCAACTAGCCTCCATACCTCTTGGTCCCTTTTCTTGGGTAAATCTGAATTTTCATTTCTGCAGTCAGCTAATCTTTTAAAAAGCCTCATTACAGGCTTTCCATAAGAACCAGACTGTGGTTTTTATTGAGGTTAAGGATTTGTAAGCCAGTAAATATTTAGCCAATTTGTCCTCAGGGTCTGCATTGTATAAACATCAGCTAAGGCACTGTCAGACCATGGGCTATACCGAACTTTTGCAATATTTTTTTTCAAAATTCATACTTTTTCTCCTCTTTATGGGAGGGCGGGGGTGTCTCGTTCTTAAATTTTACTTCTATTTTCTTAAACATTTGTCTACTACTTTCTGAACCTTTGCATGAATGTGCCCATTTTACTTTAATGGCAATCTTTACTCTTATTTGTCTTGTACCCTTAGGACCTTATACGAAGGTAGAATGGAGATACTATGCTTTGTTCTTTTGGACTCAACACTACTATGACTGAGGGTAAATTATTCCCCAGTGACTGTGTTCAATAGTGGAATACTAAATCCGTCTCCTTATTCGACCTTGCTGTGACGTGTAGCCATATCCTAACTTAAGACAAAATTCAACAAGTGAGCTTGGTAAACAATAGGGAGAGAGGTGAGAATAACAATAACCAGTATTGCGTTATTGTTTCCTTATTCCCTTATATTTCCTGTATCTATATGTCTCATTCTTCTGTTGTAAGCTCTTTTGGGCAAGGATTGTCCTTTTGTTCTGTGTTTGCACAGCGCGTTCTACAAAGGGGTCCTGTCAGTGGCTAGAGCTCCTAGTGCTATCACAATACAAATAAATAAAATATAATAACAAAACTATGAAAATAAACTGGCAGTGCACTTTAGGGCACAAGAACATAAAACAGCCATACTGGGTCAGACCAAAGGTCCATCTAGCTCAGTATCCTGTCTGTCGACAGTGGCCAGTGCTAGCTGCCTTGAATTATATATTATGATTTTGAATAGTTAAACTAGCTAATTGCACAACCTGATGGTTCCAAATTATTTTAAAGAATAGGCCAATATTTGAAAATGTGAGAGCTCATGATTAGCCTCCTTAAAAGCCTGTTCCTCATGAGCACTGGCTCCCACCTTCCCCGACACAGCTGCCTCTGATACAGAGGCAGCATCATGGGTGGCAGGCAGCTCCATGGGAGCCAATACGTGCAGGACGCTGGCTTTTTAGCCAGCTCCCCACATGTACTGGCTCCTGCCCCTCTCGCACTGCTGCCTCTTTATCAGAGGGAGCAGTATGGGGGGCAGGCAGCTCCGCGGAAGTTGGTGCTCGTGGGGAACTGGCTTTTAAGCCTCCCCTCCCCTCCAGAGCACAGGCTCCTGCCTACCTTCCCTCCCCCAACCCCCTACAGCTGCTGCCTCTGAGGGAGGCAGTGGGGAGAGGCAGCAGGGAGAGGGAGCTGACCTGTGCAGGGAGTGGGCTTAAAAGATACAGAGGCAGTGGGGGGGAGGGGGATGTGTGTGACTATGCAGGTTAACCAATGAGCCCAGGCTTATTGGTTAAATGTGTACATGAGTTCACATTAGCATCCCTAGTAGACGTACAATTAGATTGTTATCTCCTTAGGGTGGGGAAGTACATGATCCTAATCAGATCTTTGGGAACAATGGTAGAACAAATAACAGTGAAAGTGAAAACAGACAGAGCAAAGTAAATTACAGAATTAAAATGAGAAGAAAATGCATCGCTAGTTCTAATTCACTAAAAAAAACTTATTACAATTAGTTCCTTACCCTAGAGCTTGTTCTTATTTCAGGCCGGTCTTCAAGTCAAAGATGATGGGTCTTGGGTGGTTCCTTTTGTTTCCTTTGTATCTTAGCATGCCAGGCCCTTCCCCAGGCCAGCTGAAGACAAAAGGATAGATAACTTCCCATTGTTTATATATGTAACCCCCTTTTTCCTCCCCGGGTACTCGAGAGCAGGTCACACTCACAGGTGTGCCTGGGCGCCTGATGGTTTTAACATAAAAGGAGATCCTGAGTACCCCAGTGGTGATGTTGTTTAGTTGGGGAAAACCTATTCACCCCCTTCCTGCAGTCCCTTGCTCATAAAGAATATACAATGGTGGTGCCTCCACCTGGCTGGCCCTGTACACACTTAATAGTGTGCCTTGGGAGCCTCCAGGAATAAAATTATTCCAGCAATAATCTGGATCTAACTCCAGGACAACAATTATAAATAATATACATCTAATTGATTAAATTAAAATGAACATACCTTTACTTAACAACTTAAAGACACAGGGTTTAACAGTGAATAACAACAATTAACAAAGTACACAGAAGTAATAGGAACTTATCTAGCTGGCATTTGCACTGTCACCGTCTATCCCACCCCAGAGTGTGCACTACTCTGGACTCAGAGTCCCAGATGCTTGCGTGGGCGCGCGCTTGAAGTTCTGCAGCTGAAGTGTGTGAGTTCAAGCTTTGCAGCCAGCTGCTAAGTCCCTCTGCCTCTGAACAGCTTCCACCAAATGCCAGCAGCTCTGGTTCACTGGGCTGGCCTCTCTGACTCTCTTTGGACCCAGAGTTAGTCTATATCTTGGAGGTCTGTCCCAGGCATCACTTTCCCAAAGAGCCCATTTACTTATAGCCTCCTTCTGTGTACTGGGTGTAGAATAGTCCTTCTGAGCCACAGCCAGAGAGTCTCTCCCCCCTCTAGGGCAATCAGAAGCAGCCTGCTACATCCCAGTTCCAAAGGCTCTCAGTCCCAGTCTGTAGCTGCAACATAACAGCTCCTGAACTGGATAAAGCTCCTCCACAGCAGCTTGGCTCCCCTTTGTTCCAAAAACAAAGGAAAGCCCCCCAGATTGCTCAGTCCTTTTCTCCACATGGAGAGCCTCAGACCCAAAACTTCCTTCCTGGTTTCCTCAAGGGCTCATGGGAATTGTAGTCTTTAGAGCTAGATTGCAGCACACAGGATCCTCCCAGAAAAAGTCAGAGGCACCTTTAGTAAGGGGACTACATATAGATTCTCCTTCAGTGGGAATGTTTGGTTCTCTACTTCCACGTTCTATGGAAAATTACCTGGTCAAACTGGTACCCCTCTACCAGGTGATATGGTCATATGTCTTCCTAAGACCAACAACTGCTTAGACTTAAAGGACAAACAAGGCTGTTCTCAAGTCATTAAGTTGATCACTCACTACTTAAGGCTTCAGGGAGCACCACTGAAGGCTAACATTTGCACATTTAAAACCATAAACAATTTCATACCTCATATTTCTAACCTTTCATACAAGAATGATACATGCACCCAAATAAGATATATAGATTCAGCAGATTGTAACATTAAAATTCATAGACTACATATGCCATGACCAAGAAATGTGAACCTTGACAATAAAATTATCGACTACCTTAGTATAGGGTAAAAGCACACAAGACCCATATTTCACGTTCCATGATGGGTTTTTCATAGCTGTGAATTTAGTAAGGCCCTAATCTACACTATTCTAAAAGGAGAGGTGTTCGTCATGCCATCTGTCATCGAGAACATTTGAGAATACACTGGCAGACTTGAGAAGTCTGGATCTGGGGTGGGTCCTCCAGTGGCCTAATGGATAAGGCATCAGCATTCAGAACCTGGTTTTAAGGATTAATCAGGGATATTATTATTATTAGCATAACCCATCCAATTGTGATGGTAGACATTGGGCATGTCTAAACTACATCCCCCTTTTGAAAGAGGGATGTAAATTAGGCAGATCGAAAGTGCAAATGAAGCAGGGATTTAAAAAAATGAGGAGTACAGGATCTTTCAAAAAAGGGGGGGGGTTTGTTGAAAGAACTGTGTCTAGGCAGCGGTTTCACTTTCAAAATACCCTTTTTCAAAAGAACGCTGTGATGTGATTATGCAAATGAAGCACAGGATATTTAAATCCCTGCTTCATTTGCAATTTTGACCTGCCTAATTTACATCCCTCTTTCGAAAAAGGGATGTAGTTTAGACATAGCCACACACTCAGGTTGGTCTGGCGCAGGAGGCCAAAGCAGACCTGGCTGCCATCTTGCCTGTGAAGGACCTGCTGCTGCCATGGCCATGTCCTCGCTGCTTCACCCTCACCTCGTGACATCTGGATGCAGCGTGCACTCACACCCACTGGAGAGCGCCCTGGGAGTCCAACCTCCAGATGCTGGTGGGCTGCATCCTGGCCTGCCAGCCCAGACCTGCCAGCCAGATTCCCTGCGCTCCTGGCCCATGGGCTGCTAACTTATTCCACACTCCACCTCTGGGCTGCTAACTTATTCCCCGTTTGGAGCTGCGTCTGGAGCTGAAGTGGCTCCCCCCAAAAGCGCAGGCCCCCGCCTGTGCCAATTGCTGCTCCACTTGCTGCATCCAGAGCAAGCTGTTTGCCTCTGCTGGCTTCAACCCTGGGAAAGCTGGTAACCCACTTCCCTACCATCAGCTGGTGCCAGCTCTAGTCTGGGGGAAGCTGGAGGCAGCTGCCTGGCTGCTCCTGGGGCAGGACTCGAACCCATGACCCCAGGTTATGGAGCAAAGCAAAGTTCATAGGCGTACATGGAAATCAGTCACTATAAAAACAGGCAAGAGCAGAAGTACTTTGAGTTGTTTTGCAATAACAATGGAGCTTCAGATACAGCCAGCTGAGGCCTAGCTCCCCTACTCTTGCTCAGTTTAGCTGGCCACTAGACTGACTTGCGCAATGGTAAGGATGTAACTATAACAGCAGCAGCAGAACTTTTAGTTCATGTGTGTATGTGGTGTGTGAATGTATACATATGCTGATTTCTGATATCTATTTTGTACTTTAAATAAACACAACTTTCTGCCTTGTCCCCTGAAAAAAAGTTCAGTGTGCTTTTATAAGCATAACACTGTGGGGGTCTCTAAGTCTCACGCCCTTTAAGGGCATTTCTCATAAATTCCTATGAAATCTTTGGAAAAGTGGCATTACCAATGTTTTTGCATAACTTAATTTTTGGTAATTTTACTTTGTATTTCAAATGTATGGTTTTTCTATTTTTACTAATAGGTAAATGTGTCCCTTGCATATTTTGCTTTTTAAATGTGCCTTTCCCACTTGTGGAGATTGTTTCTTCTAACAAACTACAGGTTGGACCTCCCTGGTCCAGCACCCTTGGGACCTGAGCTGTCCGGAACCACGGAATTTGCTGGACCGGGGAGGTCAGTGCTCCCCTGTTGGCTGCTCCGCTCCCAGGCTCCTCTCCCTCAGGCTCCCTGCCCTGCCGTTGGCCTGGCACAGGCTCCTAAATCCTGCTGCCTGCATACTGCCCTAGGGTCTCAAGTTGCCACACAGGGTCCCCAGTATTCCTGGGCTGGGGCCACCCAGCCACTGCCAGCCCCACTGCCGCTGGGGATTCCACATCCAGCATCACCCGGTCACAGCGTGTCGCTGCTAGGGCCGGCCCACTGCTGCTGGGAAATCTCTGGGGTTCCCCAGCTGGGGCCACCCACCTCTGCCAGCCCCACTTCATTCTGGGGTTCCAAGCCTTCTGCTGCCATGGATGGGGGAAGGGGAGAAGGAAATCACTGTCTGGGTCACCTGCCTAAAGCCCCATTGCAGCTGGGATTCCTCAGCTGGGGCCGGGATTCCCTGGCCACCTAGCCCAGCTGACGCCAGGGGTTTCTTGGCTGGGGCGGGAGCTTCCCCAGCCACTGCCTGGTCCAGCTGCTGCTGACCCATCTAGGGCTCTCCAACCTCGCGTTGTCTCAGCCGGCTCCCGCTCCCAGCTCTGGAGCTCTTTGGTCCAGGAACATCTGTGGCCCTGCCAAACCAGAGAGGCCTGGATTTGGGAGGTTCAACCTGTAGTAATCCTTGACTTTTACCCTTCTGCAACATTTGTTTTTGTAAATACAGTTTAAATGCTTATTATTTTTTTGATTAATGGAGTGTTTCTTTAAAAAACACAATATACAACAATGCTAGCAGCAAGACAAACACCACAAAACATAATTTTCATCACAAAAGTGGATCAATGGTATTCTCAGATTGCTCCTTAGCTGGCACCATTTTTTTCTGAAGCTCTGAAAGACAAGAACTTTTTTCTTACTCCATGTTTTGGAGGGAAGGGGAGGCAGATTATTGTTTAAAATACCTTTAAAAATGTTGCTGATTGCAGGCAAAGCAGAGGAATTAGTACCTTACTTTCCTGTGTTTTTCTTTAATGGGCAGGCCATGTTTCAATGGCTTCTACTTTTAAGCATTTAGAGTGAAATATTCTACTGTTCAGTTTGAATTATTCCACTGTTTACTTACTAGGTTTATGAAGTAGTTTACCTCAATTGTTTTTCTTATTACAGCAGACCAGGCTTGTTATAGTTTTTCTGCTCTACTAAGCTTTAAGTTAATTCATAGGTAACAGCTGAGAAGCATTACTACTATAATACTTTTGTGCTTACAGAGTTTTTGTGCACTTTATTAAAGTGACAGTCTGATTACTTAAAGCCACCTTAAGGCTCAATGTTTCTAACATTTTTTGTTTGTATGTGTAACCCCTGCTGTTGCTTTGGGACAGTGGTCTCCAACATTTTTAACCACAAGATCACTTTTTCAATTTAAGTAAGATCTACCTCAAACCCAAATACCTTTGCCCCTCTTCCTTCCCGCCCCTTCTTTGAGGCCGTGCCCCTGCTCCACCCCTTCTGAGGCCTCACCCTTCTCACTCCAGCCTCCTTCTTCCCCCATACTCACTTTCACCAGGCCAGGGCAGGGGCTGGGGTGCAGGCTCTGGTCTTGGGCCAAGGAGTTTGGAGTATGGGAGGGGCTGCAAGCTTAACCCAGGTGGGGTATTGGGTCCAGAAGGGTTTCAGGGTACAAGGTCTAGGAAGGAGTTTGGGTGCAGGGGGACTCACATCTGGGGCAGGAGGTTGGGTTAGGAGGAAGTTCAGGGATTCAGGAAGCAGGCTCTGGCTGAGCACTGTTTAACTGAGACAGCGTCTGGGTGGTGGAGCAGTGGGGTTAAAGCAGCTTTACTTCTGCCCTGGCCCTGCACCACTCCTGAAAGCAGCTGGCACATACAGCAATGGCTCCATGGCGCCAGATACTGCCCTTCAATTACAAGCACTGAGTCCACAGTTTCTACTGGACACAATTCCCCGTTATTGATCAATGGGAGCTGCAGGAGCAGTATCTCCAGGCAAGGACAGCATGTGGAGACCCCCTGCTTTGCTTTTCTCAGGAGCTCCAGGGACATGCCAACCACTTTCAGGAGCAGCAATTATCTCAGGGATAATTACTCCAGCCACATCAGGTTAAGCATTTTAGAACTCACTACTCGAAGAATGAAATTTAAGCATAAGGGAGAAGTGAAAATGATGAAATGCATAGACCAGTCACAAACCAAAAATAACACACGTTGCAAGCAATAAAAGAAGTAACAACCCCCCCCCCCACATATGTGTTGGTTCGGGAGATGAGAGTGAAGGACAGTGTGTCTGTGTGGGGGTGTGTGAGAATGACATAGACACACACAGTGTGTGAGAGTGACAGAGATTTGCATTGCCAAGCTCCCTCTGTCCCCTTCTGTCTGTGTGGAGATAGGGTACAAGAGTGGGCGTAGGGGAGACACCCTGACATCAGTGCCCTCCCTTCTCCCACCCCTCCCCTGCACAGCAAGCAGGAAGCTCCTGGGCAGGCAGCTCTAAGGCAGAGGACAGGAGCAGCATGACAATGGGTGAAAGGGCAACTGAAGTGCCAGCGCTTGTTAGCTTCCCGGCCAAACCAATCGGGATCACCTGTCAGAGGCTTCAAGATCTAACGGTAGATCCCGATCTACTGGTTGGTGACCATGGCTTTAGGATATAGTGGTTTTTAATTTTTTTATATTATTATTTTGTATTGCAACTCGTACTTGTCCCTTATTGTAATAATAACTTTGATCTTTATAAAGTTCAATATATTTTTTAATAAAGTATTGAGGTACCTTAAGGATTAAATCCTAAACATCAAAGCCAAACAACAATAATTACTGGTGTTTGGCAAAAAGGATCTGTCAGTTTTGCAAGTTTGAATGAAAAATTCAAATGTATTTTAGTGGAATAATTTAGAAACCCAAACCAATTCATTTTAAACCTACAAAACAGGATTTTACAAACCAGGTTTGTTGTTTTAGGTCTTCATATCCTTACATATTTATAATATCCAAATGCACACAGGTATATGTGCATACATATTTTTAACATTCCTTGCACTGCTTTATTTTTACACACCTGTACATTGATGACATTCTCTTTTCTACATGTGCGGGCCATTAAATTCCAATAGAAATCACTTATGTTCTTTTAGTGAATTTGACTATCTTGTCCATAGTCAAATGATTTCAGTTAAATTGTTTCTTTGCCTGCAGACCATTCCTTTAAGAAAGGGACAATTTTTCTTCAGAATCACTGCAAAGAAACCAGGATTTTTTTTCCTATTACATTTTGCCTCTAACACTTTTACAATGATCAACGGCTTAATTTCCTCCTTCCTTTGCAGAGTTAACATTTTACTTTTTTTAAAAATTACTTTCTTACTTTTCAAAATGACACTTTTCCAAGTATTGTCCCAGATATCGAAATTCTCTGTGCCGCTACTTACTACTTTCTTTACTTCCACCACTATGCCTCTCAGCGCTCCCAACCTGTTTTCCAATTTCTTTATCTGTTGTTTGCCTGCTTGTCTGGACCTGGTCTTATTTTACTCACTGAACTATTACTTTCCATGGATACAGGTTTTGTTCCACTACCAGTTTAGCAAAGAGGTGATCTTCTCAATTAGGCTATGTCTAGACTGCAGGCTTCTTTCGGAAGAAGCTTTTCCAGAAGAGATCTTCTGATAAAACTTCCAAAAGAGAGCGTCCACACTGCCAAAGCGCATCGAAAAAGCGATCTGCTTTTTCAACAGATAGCGTCCACACAGAATGGATGCTATCTCACATTTAAGCTGTGATTACTATGGGCGGAATAGTCCCCAGGGCACCTGTGCTTTTTCTTCTTTCCTCTTCTTGTGAAAGAACTTTCTCTTCCCTGTCCACACACGCCTTTTTCTGAAAGAGCTCTTTCGGAAAAAGGCTTCTTCCTCGTAGAAAGCGGTTTACCAATGCTGGAAAAAGCCCTCAGTTCTTTCAATTTTTTTTTGTGAAAGAACGCGATTGCAGTGTGGACATAATTGAAGTTTTTCCAAAAAAACTCTGTAGTGTAAACATATCCTGATACCTCCTGGTGACTTTTTCCGTTTGCTTTCTTTTTTGTTGCATTGGGGTAGTTATTTTGGCAGTTAGGTAGCAATCCTATCTGACAGAAGTCACAGTATTTTGCTATTCATTTACTATATTAGACTTTATTAGTTTAGTTTATGGGCTGTGCTCAAACCCCTGTAAAATTTGTTTAAACAAAAGGTAATGTTGCCTGACCTTTAGGGGCATCTTTAGTTTGCCTTCTCTTAAACATTTTCTCCAACAATATCAAATCACACAATGCTGCTCAAATTATTTATATTAACCCTATTTCTCCAAACTTCTGTGTTCTTCAAAGTTAGTTCTTTCACTCACGAGAGTTTCTTATGTGCCAAAACAGAGCAAGAAACTCTAGGTTATTCTCTGACACAAAAATAGTATTTGCCCAAACTCCTATATCCTTCAGAGTTGGGTCTTACATAGAAAATACTAGCTGAAACACCTATATCCTTCAGAGGTTACTCCAGTACCAAAACAGAGAAATTAGCTCTACATTCTTCTCTTTACTATTTGGCTCACTATGACGAGTATGTGCACACCAATTTTACAATAAGCATGGTCTCCGCCATGTTCCCTTTCTACAATTCCTTTAGCTTAAGGAGAGAGTGTGGTGGGCAGGAAGATCATCAGTGCTGTTAATGTTTTTGTGAAGTCCCTAACCTTATTATTAAACAAGTCCCTCATATTCCTGTCCTAAGGGAAGGTAATTATTGTCCCCTACCCTTTTGCAAATAAGGTAACCAAGAGTCCTCACAAGGTCATTTCAGGCATGACTGGGAATAAAACCTAGAGCTCTCATATGACAGAGCCAAATTTCATCCATTTAGCCACAGTGCCTTTTAGTAAGCAATGTCTGTACTTGTCTGTCTGTAAACAGTGCTCTGGCTTCTAAACACTGCCCTCCTAGAGCCAGGATTAGAAACCAGGAATCCTGAGCCACACAACATTCCACTGCTGTCTTACAAAAAATAGTTGTGTAGTGCACTGGCAAAATGCATGTAATCGCCTTCTTCAAAGGCTGTTCCACATCCAGGTAACATAAGCAGATATCTTTCCTGCACCTAGATCAGCCCTTCAAGAAAAATATGGCACACACTTTGCCAGGGCACTACACAATTATTTGTAAATCAGTATTGGAATGTTGTATCTTCCACTTCAGTGGTAAGAAGAATCCCATCAACATTAGTGGGAATTGTAATAGGCACTCAAACTGGGATTTAAAAAAGAATGCAAGGGAGTTAGGCTACAATTGAAATTCACTGAAATTGGGTGCCTAACTCCCTTTAGGTGCCTTTTTATATCCCAGACTTATATGTGGGGGTGGGGTGGAATGCTGGTTTTTTTACCTTTCTTTAGACTATGAATATGTATGTATGTGTATGAATTTCTGAATTCAAGAAAATTCCTGACACTTAAGTTCTTAGTTTATGCGGTATGTTAACAGCACAGAGAAGTTGATTTTAAGAAGTCTTAAACTAGTGTGAGTTAAAAAAAACCAAAAACCCTTGCAGCTGTTGAGTAGATGCTAAGGCAGGCCCATTATAAAATGTACTATGGTATGCTTTAATGATTCAGATACCAATAAGTTCTATTTTTAGTACCATTGACTCAGACAATTTGTGTTCAGATAATAAGCTGTGAACATCTGCTTATTGAAAGGATATCCTCTGCAATTTTTTATTTTTAAATTTCATCCTTTTAAAATGTATTTAGGGAATTTGTTTTATTTTTTTGATTTGCTGTTTCTATTTATGCTGCAGTTAGTAGTGTAACATTTCTAATAATTTGAAAGTCATAAATATTCAAAGAAAATATACTTTAAAAAAAACTAATGCAGTTGAAAAATAGCAGCAATTCCTGCTTTACTTGTTTCTGGTTTCTTTTGCAAATTAAAATAATGACAGGTCTTCCTTACTGCTACTGGTACAGTATGTTGTATTGCTGGAATTATCAAATATTAGTTTAACGGCTCTCCACAACTCTGATCCAATATTGCAGTCAAAATGTTTTACAACTATTTGTCCAAATGTTTGTAGAGCAGCTGTACTACTGGTCTGACTGAGTCATATTCCTTCATTCCATTTGGCTATGCAGTATGATTCGTCTTTCTTCTTTTAGAATATTTGTCTATTTTTAAAATTTTGCACAAGAAGGCAACAGCAACTCAAAATAAACACTTGCACTCTTCCATGGAGTAGCTTTATGCAAGTAAAAATCTTCAGTATCTTGCAGGAGAAGCCTTGTGAGTAGATGATGGAGAGATGTTTTTAATAATAATGCAAACTGTGCTCTTGGAATATTAGTACTTGTTTTTGGTACCTAAATTTTGTTTTACTTGTGTTGTTGCCCTTTTCTTAACTTCATTTTTCATTAGCATAGTCCTCACTTTTGTTTGTTTGTTTGCATCCCTTCCCCTGTGCAATACAGTATGAGTAATGGTAAGGCCAGCTCATTGCCATGGATGTCCAACTCTCTCTTAGTTAAAGCAAGGCTTTGAGTGTATACTAACAAGACAATATACACTCTGCATATTCAGTCTGAAACAAGGTTGCTCATTTTGCCTATCCCCCACCACAATCTCTGTGCTCCATGATCACTGATAGCAGAATGCAGAGGTGCAAAATACCTGGCAAGATACTCTGTGTAAGCAGACCACTGCAGCCCCACAAAACCCAAGATATTCCATGAGACTCGATGGGAGCACAGGGGGCTGCCAGCACAGAGCAGTTTGCAGGCTCAGAAGTTTTCTGCTGTGTAAACCCTGATTTAATTGTGCCATTGCATACGACAGATTCCGAAAGCTAGCTAGTAATGAAGATCCGTAACATGCAGCAAGATACATAAAGAGTGCACTCTGATCCAAAACGTAGTGTGATAATGATTATGACTATGAGTAATGAATATTTTTCTTTGAGTGATTGCTCATGTCCATTCCAAATAGGTGTTTGTCCATCATAACAACAGGTAACTGTTTTCTTGCCACACAAGTATGATTCACATTTCTATTCTCAGTGCAGTTCCTACTGAGCAGGGGTTTTCACCTCAAAACTGGCATAACTGGCATTCAAGGATACCTGGTTGACAGCCTATGTTAAAAAGCCCTTGATCTGATTGAGCCTAATAGGTGAATTAACTTCATCCTTGCAGGTGGATCCTTCCAGGTCAGCGTAAAAGATACATAAGTAATGAGACATGGAGAAACTTGCCATCCTGTTGTCTGTATTGTCTCTGTAGCAACACAAAGAACCTGTGGTGTGTTTCATGAGCATTACATTTAACACTGGAGGAAACTTTCTTGTATTTTTAATTTTGCCCTTGTAAACCATAGCAAAAAAAGTCATTTTCAAGACTTTAGAAGTTACATTTATAGTTAGGCCCAGCCATGCGATGTGCTAAGTATCCCCTGCAAGGTGATGAACTCTCTTCACCTTTTAATGAGGTCACATGCCCATTGAAAGCATGGGTATGGCAGAAACCTGAATTATTTGTACTGTAATTTGGAAGCAGGAGATAGAAATTGTCTGGATTTATTGACTGATTGATTTACTGTGTTATAACACATTCTAGAAATGTGACTCTCAAAATTATTATAACACAAAGTAAGGCTCCAGTCCTGCAAAGACTTAACTTAACCCATGAGAAGTTCCACTGAGTTCAATAGGACTGTGCAAATGTTCCAAGTTAAGTGCATCCTGTGTTTGTAGGATCAGGTCATAAGGGACAACATACATGCCATACCATGTCAATTGAGCATGTGAAATGCCTTTATAGCAAGTGTTGTCTTTCATAATGTATATTTACATTTCAGATGATACTCCTCCTGAAAACAATTTTCCCTTGGCTTTTCCAGAACTAGAACAGCAACTTCAGGTAAACTTCTATTTTTATTTTAAACTGATTCTATTTCATGTAGACTAGATTTTAAAAAAATCTTGAAATAGTATATTTGTGCAGCCAGAGTTAAGTTACTGTGAGTGTTTCAGTGGTGTGCATCTGATCTCTAAAAATTTAATAGGACTACACACTTGCATAGAGAGAGAAACGCTATCAACAAGGAGATTGGTTTGAATTTTCAACCAAGTGCAGGGAAATGTGGCTATTGTAGTGGTTTCAGGGTTTTTTTCTTAATTTACAAATTATTTGTGCGCAAACCCTAGCAGGGCCCATTCTGCCACCATTGAACTAAATAGGAAGGGGAGAAGGCTTGTTCCTATACTCTGTAAAATGGTGTAAACTCCATAACCAGTCCAAGCTAGGCTCCAGGCAAGATACCTCAATGGGGCTACAACAGTCTCCACTGCAGCAGTCAGGGATCCCAAGGATGTAAACACCTCAGCCATGCTCACATAGAATCAGACCATTTCTGTTGCTCCGTGGAAACTCAGAGGTTTAGCAGGCAAAGAGCTAGCTCCCTGTTCCTGTGGCCCGTGCCCTCCATGGTAGCTGCAGGATGATGACAGTTTCACTTTTGATGTCTGCTTCAGAATATATCTTTCTCAGGAGCACCGAGGCTCATGTAAATTACATTATTTAAATGCAAAGGCAGTTTTTTTCCTTACTGGGAAAGATTTCCAAAGGCGGTATGTGATTCAATGATATTTCCTTAGCTGTTTTCTGTCAACAAAGGAAATGATGCCAGGGAGTCACTGGTCTGGAGAAAGTAAGAGGGATGAACCCAGAATTCAGAGTTCTGGTGCAAAGCTTGGTGGGGTGTATAATAGCATATTTGCCTTTCTTCAGCTTGCTGCCCCTCCTGCTATCTCAGAAGGCTGTGAATATTTTCTGCAGCATAGAGCCCTTATTTGAACAAGCCAGTACTTTTGAATGGCTAGAGCACTCAGTGCGAGCCAGGAAAGCTGGGTTCTATTCCCAGCTCTGCAGTGACTGCCTGTGTGACCCTGAACTAGTCACAGTGCCTTTCTGTGGCTCTGTTTACCCTATGAAAAATGGAAATAGTGATGTTTACTTTTCTGTGTAAAGAACTCTGAGCTCTCTGGATGAAGAGTGCTATGTATGACTATGTTTCCTGCTTGTGATATTTAAAAACAAATGTTTATGGTATTGTAGTACCTCTTTTGGTCCCAAGGATATCAGAGACAAGGTGGGTGAGATCATATCTTTTATTGAACAAAATTCTGCAGGTGAAAGAGTCAAAAAACACACTATGTCCCATTGATGAACACTTTTCACAGCATGATCAGATCTGACCTCTCAGTCCTTGTCTGCAAAGAAAACCTGCACAACACCTTCAAAAGATGAACTTGGACACTTAAATTCAGAAGACTGTCACAAAGTCACCACAGGTGGCAGCTCCTCCTGGCTTCTTTGGGAGCTAGCTCTTTCCCAGTCCAAGTCTCCTTTCTGCTGCTCACTGCACACCCTGCTGCTACTCTCTTATGCTTTTGGCCACTCAAGGTTCTCCCGCTTTGTGACATAAACCTCCCACCAGCTCACTGTGCACATTTTCCCCATCTGAGGTATCAAAATCAGTTCCTTACCAGCAGTCTTAGCCTTCTCATTCACTGCCCCGCTGATGCCACTTCCACAGTGGCTGGTAGGGGTACCGAGGCCCACCCACTACTCTGGGCTCTGGCTCAGGAACCCTCTAGTCACAACCAAGGTTGCACCATCCTGAATCTTGCTGCCTTTTTTACCTGAACCTTTCATTCTCCTCCTGGCTCTGCTACCTATCCCCCTGCAGGTTTGCTAGCCTAATCTCCTTTTAGGGAATAATTGCAGGCTAATTTCTACTGCCCCAAATATATATCTCTTCCCCCCAGGGAGTGACTACAGATTACTTCCCTGAAGCCGCTCTCTGCTATTAGCTTTATAGAACCCATTCCTGTTCCTACACAGGTGAGCTTCCTCTAATATGGCTTTCTTCTCAGCCTTAGTTTCCCCAGTTTGCAGCCTCATATGTTAATTGGCCCTTCTGCCTGGTATACATTAACCCCTTTAGGGTAAGTGTGGGGAACACACAAAAATCATGGACCCAATGAAGACATGATTTATGGCTGATTACAACAATCAGTAAGTAACCCACTAACTTTCCTTTGTCCTATGATTGCACAAGTGTTAACAGGACACTTCACCTTGCAACATGTTAACTTTATGCTTAACGGTACTTCCACCTTGTATTTAGCTATGACGTTCTGAGTACCTTTCCCAGACATAAGAACTGCTCTGTTTAAGCTCTAAAGATTGTCCCTGTCACCAACAGAAGTTGGTCCATTAAAAGATTATCTCACCCACCTTGTCTCCTAACCTTTTTTAAGGCTTTTATAACCGACTTTTAGGTCATAAAATACACTCCCTAAATTTATACTTTCACAACAAACTGAAACTGCTCCTCAGGAAGCATTTGAGTCTGTTGCATAAATAATAGCCCTTTACAAAATATTCTAAATACACAATGAAAAATTCTACAAGGAGCCCTGCTGGTCTGTTTAGTCCATAACATTTTTTAAACTACTGCCTAAATTTTTCCTTCTCCCTCAAGATCTCAGGATGCCATAGCCAGTCCAAAGGAACCATCAGTGACTTTGGGTCAGACAGTGGTCTTTTTTATTATCTTTCAGAAATTTTTTTTGTAATGACAGGGAAGCATAAATTATGATGAATGTCTGTCTGATTCTGCCAGATAAATTAATGCTGGTGCTTCATTCTTTGGCCATGATCCTTCAAACAGTTACATACATGCTTAAATTTATACACGTAAGTAAACATATTGAGTAAATGGGCAAGTGCTTGAGGGATTGCCAAATAGGGCCCTATACTCATACTTTTGTGCTGTGTTAAAATTTAACAGTGAATGCAGCTCAGCCGTGATTTTCCTTGCTATTGTCAGTTTGTTTCACAACTATATGTAAATGTTTTTTTTATTTTCAATATCTTAAACTTTATTTGTAACTATTGTAAACTAGCTAGGAAATTTTATTTTGATTTTCTCTGAATCCAAAATGCTATATTAATTGAAGCAGAACAATGAGAAATCCTTTAACCTAAATATGCTTGTGTATATCCTCATAGTAAAAATACCAACATTTCAGGCTACAAGGCTTTCCTCACTTGGTCAGTTTGATAAGCAGAGACACTGATATTTTATGAAGAGAAACAAAGCATAGGTGTAAGTGCAAGGTAAATGAATATATATAATGATTGATACTCAGTTTTTCTTAAAAAGTAACTGGCCAGTTGTGAATTCCCAAACTCCTAGAGGAAGACTTTGCAATTTGTAATAACAAAGAGCACAAATGACTGGAACCCTTGGGGTGGGATTTTCAAAGCCACAAAAATGATTTGGGTGTTCTATAAGTGACTGAAAATCTCAACTTTATACTTTGGTGCTTTCGGGCCAAAATCCTGGGCAGCAATCCACAGACCAAATATCTGACAGTGTGCTAGTCTCTTTTATGTTGGATGAGTGGCCTTTCTGCCTAGATGTCAGAGCCCCTAAGAGATACTGGGAGCCTTGAGATGATCCCACCTCCACTCATCACTGCCCAGATCCCCCGCCACCTACCCTATGTGCACTTTTTTGTGGGACAACACTGCAGTACTGAGCGTGGTACTCCACAGCAGATGTTCACTTACAGAGAATTCTCCCCACCCACTGAGCAGTGAGCTTTGCTGGTCTGCTATAAGCAGAGATTCTGCAGAGGTGAAGATAGTATTGGTTCCAGAATAAATATTTCTAGATGACTAATTGCAACTATTTAGTACTTTATAGCCACTCTTACAACAGAACACTTTTGACAGTTGGCAGGTGCTTTTTCTGAAAAATGGAAATCTTCATTCCAGTGTTCTGTTTGGTGAAGTCACAGCAAAAACTTTGTTCCATAAATGCATTTCTGAAAGTTCCATTTTCTATTAGGGTACATCTAGACTACACCTCTCTGTCGACAGAGAGATGTTGATTAGGCATGTTGAAATTGCTAATGAAGCAGGGATTTAAACATCCCGTGCTTCATTAGCATAAACATGGCCACTGTTTTTTTTCAAAACGGCGCTTTTAAAAAAAAATGGCAGTCTAGACGCAGATCTGTCGAAAAATAAAACCTTTTTTTAAAGATCCTGTATTCCTCAAAAAATGAGGTTTACAGGCTCTTTCGAAAAAGGGTTTATTTTTCAACAGATCTGCGTCTAGACTGCCTTTTTTTTTCGCAAAAGCTCCGTTTCAAAAAAAGGCGGCCATGTTTATGTTAATGAAGTGCGGGATATTTAAATCCCTGCTTCATTAGCAATTTCGACGTGCCTAATCTAATCTCTCTGTCGACAGAGAGGTGTAGTCTAGACGCAGCTTTACCCTGCAATGGAAAATTTCTGGGGACTATTAATTGCTTTGTATTAAAAAAACCTACTACCCAGCTTTGATGGGCTGCATCAAGAAGACATTATTAGTGGCCCTCTAGTCTCAGAAAATTCGGTGTGTACTAACTATGCAACAGGCAAAGCGAAATAGAAAAGTTGAATCATTCTGACATATTACAGTTAATGAAATAAATAAATCCGTATGCAGAAATTATCAGACTGCTCAAGTAAAGCATAGTTGATATAAATAAAGCTCCCTTCCACTTCCTTTTGTGTGCTGTCCTTGGCCTCGGTTCAGCAAAATACTTAAACGTGTACTAAGTACCATTGAAGTCTGATGCTCTCTGAATACAGATGGACTTGTGCACATACTTAAGTGTTTTGTTGAAGTGGGGTCCTGGGTCCAGTCCTGTTTCCCACACACTGGACTTATGGATTCTGTGGTAGTGAGGACATGCTTTCTGCATTTAGGAGTTTGCTGTGGGGAAGTAATAGCAGTTGTCCCTCCCCCTCAAAGACTTTTTTTCTGACAGGGCTTTCTTGATTAATAGTCCTATGAAAGGTGACTCCGCTGATTGAGATCCAAATTTTTAAACTTAGGTGTCTAAGAGATATGCACCATATTTAGACGTCTACTCAGCACTTAATGCTTGAAATGGATTTTTAGATTCCTGACTACAGATGAACATGTCCAACTTTAGACACTCAAGTTATTGGTCTTTGTACTGTGCCTCTCCAGTCTTTGCCACTGATGTGTTTTATTCCATCTGGAACTCCTCTTTGTTAACGCTTTTCACTCCTGTTGGGGGTTCCTCGGAATGTAGTCATTGAGAATTGTTCTTATAAAAATAATGTTATATATAACATAAAAAAGTTCTTATAAAAATAATGAAATTGTGGTCCATTGCCTTACATGAAATCATGAACTTGATTCTCAGCAGCTCCAGATTTATGCAGAGTAACTCTGTTGAAATCAGTCAAGTTAGAGAAGCATAAAATTGATGAAGCAAGAACACTTGCCTCATTTATAAAGTCACAAGTAAATTTAAGTCAGATTTTATAGGAAAAGCAATGAGTAGAGAAGTTCACTATTTATGCAACTCTTCTGCCAGTCAGCAGCAACAAGGGCCGGATTCAGTACAAGGGGTTCCTTTTCAACAATACCACTCAAAACCGCTTGAGCCTTCATGCAGTGCTCTGGGATAATTATACATCACCCACTGGGTGCTTAAAAAAAGCAGTACTTCCCCTTTTGCAAGCAAAGAATCTGAATATAGCAGAAACCTTTTAATAAAAGGAGGGAAGTAACTCAGCATCAATTTGGGAAAACATGACAAACAGAGTTCATAAACATAAGTCATGAGGGGAAAGACCCATGCCAAGTAAGTTGGGCAGTGTCCCTTACCCCTGAGTTTCTTATGTCCAGCAACACAAAAATTCCTTTAGTGTGCCTGTGCCTTCTCTGCACCCCACTCACAGTTGCTGTCTTTGGTCAATGCAGACCCAGTGTTCAGAGGTCCTCTGCAAAATTCTCTTCCCACCCTGAGTGAAAAGGTGTTAAGGTGTAAGGAAGCACCTTACTTGCTCCACTGCTCAGAATTCACTTGCTGCCCATCTCTGCCAGCTGCCCTACTGCTGCACCTCCATGCAGGGCTCTGCTCTGGCCCTCTCTGCCAGCCACCCTATTGACCGCTCTCTGTGCTTCTCTACCAGCCACTCTTCTGGCCGCTCACCGTTCCTCTCCACCAGCCACCCTGCTGGCCAGTCACTGAGATATCTTCAGGGTCCATCACTTAACACAGTGACTTCAGCTGTTAGTATGGGAGCCTCACAGATGGTGCACACTGTCTCTTGTATCAGAGACACTATCCCAAAGCAGATCTAATATTTAGACATAGGTATCAGTGATTTCAGCTCTGCAGCATATAATGAGACTCTCAACTGTGTCTAAATTAACTTTTATTACACAGTAGAGAGTAGGGATGTTAATGGTTAACTGGTTAACTCTAAGCCTCACCCGTTAACGGTGAGGCTTACCGGTTACAGTTAACTGGTAGGGGCTGGAGCAGCCCCTGCCCGCCATGGGCAGGAGGTTGTTCCAGTCCCACAGGGCCCACTGTGGACAGGGGTGCTCTAGCCCAGATGGAGTAGTCCCCATCTGCAGCAGGGGGGCCACTACAACTCAGCCCCCCTCCCTTTAAATCAGTTAACTGGTTAAACTTTAACATTTAACCAATTAAACAATTATACAGGATTTTACATCCGCAGGAGAGGACAAGTCAAATAATGTCTAAGACCATTAAACAGGGCCAATACCACCAGGTACAAGTACATGTCTCCATCCTCTCTTAATTCACTGGGCTTTGAAACCCATGTCCCCTGCCTAGCAAATACCATTTAGTTCAGGGTAAGTCCCTCAATCAAGAAATGCCAAGTATAGTTTTGCTGCCTTGGATTCACACAACAAGGATAACAATCCTTTATTACTCCTGCCCCAATAAGAAGGAGACTGGGCAGGAGTAACACCAGCCAGAAGTGAACATTTGGCCAATCAATCCCATCATTCTGAGCCACTAAGCAGGGTGGGTATGCCCATGCAAACAAGATCAGTCCCTGAAGTCTGCTTCCACAGCATATCACTACATGTCAGGAGAGAGCTCATTCAGACTCTGCTTACATGTAAGAACAGAAGAATGACCATACTGGGTCAGACCTATGGTCCATTTAGGCCAGTGTACTGTTTTCCAATGGTGGCCAGTGTCCGAGGCATCAGAGGAAACAAATAGAAGAGCACAATTGTCAAGTGATCCATCCCCTGTTGTCCAGTCTCAGTTTCTGGCACTCAGAGGTAGACAGAGAGGTATGGACAACTAGAGTATGGGGATGCATCCTGACCATCTTTGCTAATAGTCATTGATGGACAGATCCTCCAGAAATGTAACCAATTCTTTTTTGAACTCAGTTATGCTAATGGCCTTTACATCATCCCTGTCAACAAGTTCTACAGGTTGATTGCGTGTTGTGTGAAGAAGGACAGGTTTGACCTTCCTGGTCCAGTACCCTTGGAACCTCAGTAGACCCAAACCAGGGAGTTTGCAGGACCAGGGAAGGTCAAGGTTCTCCTCCCAGTCATCAGCCCTCCTCCTGGGCACCAGCCCTGGCCACTGAGCTCCACTCCTGTCCCTGGCTGGGGCTGCACTCCCCAATGCCAGCCCCATTGCCGCCAGCCCCACCCCAGGCTTCGCTCCTGGCCCCAACCAGGACTGCGCTCTCAGCTACGCTGACCCTGCTGCTCCCAGGCATGCTGGATCCACTGCCGATAGCCCCGGCTGGGGCTGCGCTCCTGGCCACTGGCTCCGCTGCCACCAGCTGCACTTGTGAGTCTGGCTGCCCCCACTTCCAGTCAGACTCTCTGGTCCAGCAATATCCATGGTCCTGCTGACCACAGATGTTGCTGGACCAGAGAATATCAGATTTTAGAATTTCAACCTGTACGTCCTTATCTTTGCTTGTTTGTTTTAAACTTACTACCTATTAATACCATGTGTTGTGAAGGAGTAAATAACAATTCACTATTCACTTTCTCCACATCATTCATATTATAAACCTGTATAATATCCCCCCTTAGTCACCTCTTTTCTCAGATGAACAGTCCCCATCTTTTTAATCTTTCCTTACATGGAAGCTGATTCATACTCCTGATAATTTTTGATGCCCTTTTCTGTACCTTTTTAATTTCCAATATATATTTTTAGGATAGGATGACTAGAAATGCATGCAGTATTTGAGGTGGGAATATACCATAGATTTATATAGTGCCATTATGATATTTTTGATTTGTTATTCTTCCCTTTCCTAATGGTTCTTAACACTGTTTGCTTTTTTGACTGCTACTGCACTTTATCCATAATGACTCCAAAATCTTTCTTGAGTGGTAACAGCTAATTTAGAATCCATCATTTTGTATATATAATTAAGATTATGTTTTCCAATGTGCATTACTCTGTACTTATCAACATTCAGTATCATGTGTCATTTTGTTGCCCAGTTATCCAGTTTTGTGAGATCCCTCGGTTTGTAACAGACAAGGTTAATAGCCAATCCTGTTTGATCTCTACCTTTAATAATGACATTTAAAATTGTAGTGATGTTAAGTAAAGATGTACAAATTATTTTGCAATGGTATAAAATATATTATAATTTAAAACATTTAATTCTAAAAAAGACTTAATATGCTATATTTGGACTTTATGGTCCACAAATTTATCAATTTGTTCTGTAGTAATAACATTATGGCTATTATGTTGTTGTTAGCATTTATAAGACATCCTTACCAACAGTATTGGAGCACCTTCCTAGAACTAGAAAAGAACCAGATCGTTCACTAGCTGAGGCCCAAACTCTTTTCACTCCCTCTTGAGCTGCTTGCTTTGGAGGAATCAGAGCCCAGTTGTACAGTTCCTAGACAGTGAATCTGACCCATCCTGTTACTTTAGAAGGAAATTAATTGAAGGGCTGTGGTTACACAGTGGAAGCTACCTACCACACTCTGAGAATTAGCACTTACCTAGACGTCAGTGTAGTACCCATAGTTGCTATTGTTATGGAGTATGTTGCAGGACATTGTAATCAACACAGCAAATGCTCAAGAGGTCGTTGCTGGGCTTTCCAAGCTATACGGCATGTGTAGAGGGAACACAAATACCCATTCTGCCCCTCCACACCAAGGTACATCTGACAAAAAGGGCTATCATGGTGATGCTAGCTTAATGCATTATAGAATATATCTATTCTGGAGCTGGTAGTATAATTTTTAGTTGAAGTAGATACACTTGCACTAGCTCTGATTGAGCTACTGCACTAAAAATAGTAGAATCCATAGTGGTGTTACCTAGGGATGTGAAAGGTTAACTGGTAAGCATCACACTTAACAGGTGATGCTTACTGGTTCTCCGGTGGTGGCTGGAGCAGGGGCTTCTCAGGCCACCCGTGATGTTTAACTGGTTAACCCAGGGGTTCTCAAACTTTGTGATACCGTGACCCCCCTCTAAGTTGCTCGCAATCCCCCTCTAAGTTGCTCGTGATCCCCCAAGGGCCCGAGACCGACAGTTTGAGAAATGCGGGGTTAACCAATTAAGTGGGATTTTACATCCCTAGTGAGAACAATAGGACTGCTAGCCACTACAAGTATGATCCCATTCAAGACTCTAGGAACTTAGGAACATAGCCCATTGTGCTGCTGCTGCTGCACTTCTATTTTGACCTTACTAGCTCAAATTGAGGCAAAGCTACCTGAACTGGAAACTACGCCTCTAGCTCTGTAGTCATATCCAGGGTAGCTGATCTTATATGTGTACACAGGCAGACCAGATAAAGTGTATGATGCAGATATTTTTGTGAACTCTAGGCCTCAAGGTCGGACACATCTATGCTGCTGCTATTCAACAACATTTCCATTAATATTCATCCCCACATATATTCTAAGGGAGCATATATATTCATTGCTGCCCTGACACTGAGACTCCCTATTGTCAATTCTCATGATGTTATCATGAGTCTCGCAGCATTTGGTGTTTTTCTTTAAGCCTGGAGTCATGGGAAGCTCAGTTTTTATATTATTATGAAAGTTTCTAGGCCCCATTTTCCTGGTTGCAGAGAAAAGCTTGAAAACATGACCTGAGTGCACTCTAGAGGCCCTCAAATGGAAGGTAAATAGAAAGAATCCAAAATGTTTTATTTTATTATTATTGATTTCACGTTTTTAAGCCAGCCTCATGATTTTTGGAACACTTGGATTTGGCAGTGCTGCCATTTACCCAAACCAGGACAATTCATTACAAACTTGGTGGGTATAGGATGGTGAGGTATTAAAAAGGTTTGATACAAAGGGCAGGTTGACAGGTGACAATGACAAAGAATCACTGAAAGCTGCTTTCTTCAAACACTGTATAAAGATTACCAGCATAAAAAACAGCCTAATCCCTTGCTTTTCTATGGAGCTTCTTTCTAAACTCTTCCTCCAGGACCTACTGGGTGGCATTGTGTTACACTGAAAGAAACAGTGCACATATCCTCACACAGAAGGACTGCTGACATGCAGTTATATTACAGTGTCTCTTAATATCTGACTATTGCTTTCTTTATAATGTTAGTGGAAGCCTGAGTGTTCAATAAACTATGGAGGCTTTAGGCCTTGCTGCAAATTAAGCACAATTAGACAGATGGTCTAATGTCACCTGAAGTAGTGAGTTTAATTAATGCTGCTTGTATTAGCTCGGTGAACCAAATCAGAACAGCTTTGGGCACATAGTTTGCCAGTGCAGCAGAATGATGTTGGAGGACGCTGAAATAAGGATTAAATGTTGGCAACAGTGACTATTAAATGTAACTGTTTATATTGGTGGAGGCTTTTGTTTTGTCTTTTGCTGTAGATATGCTTTCTATATTAACTGTATGGCACAGTAAAGTGATAATGTATTGAGAATAAACCAAAGTATGCCTGTTGGATTGAACATAAATCTGGTAAAACTCATTAAGTATACTAATGTACATGCCAGACACAAACAGTAGCCAGTGCAGCCTAACAAAACATTACTAAAGAATGCACAGACTTTCAAGACAAAGGACAAGAAATGTATGTTCTTGGAATCCCCAGTCTTTCCTGCTTTTTAGTAGTTTGGATTGCTGTGGAAATGGATTGTTGGGGACCAACAGGACACTAATAATTACATGCCATTGTACTGTGAAGGTATGATGGTATATGCTGAACCACTGCAATAGATTCTTTGAGATAATGGCACTTTTGGCCTTTGCTCTTGCATTTGTTATTTCAGGAGTTGCCTCTGCAGACTCATTTCTTGGTGGTGATGGATTTATTCCCGTATTAATTTTCTGTTTTCTTGCCTAAATCAAAAAGGTTTTTTCTTCTCTGCACATAAACATTTAGCATAAGCCGTTTGCAATGCTCGTCAGTAGGTCAAGAAAGAGAACTCTTGTTTTTCCATTTCTTTCCCCAGAGATGGCACTTTTGACTCCAGATGCTTAGCATTTCTCCTGCCCAGTGATGGATTTGGTGGCCCCCGTCAGCCAGTGGGCTAACTAATCCATTCATGTCCTAAAGAATACACTCTAGCTACAGGATTCCAGTCCTCCTTTCTTCAGAGATTCTCTTTTATTTCTTCAAAATAACACAAGTTTTGTGGATCAGGCTGTCCTTTTCCTCCTTTCACTCAGATTCCTTCAGAAGAATTTAACTTCCCCTACAAGATCACACTCCACAAGCTGTCTCTCTGGGAGTTATGGCAAGTCTCCCTGCTTCTGACGGGTATCTGCCTGAGAGTCTTACATAAACCAGGTTTTTTCCCCTGACCCAAGGAGTCCCATAAGACTCCCCTCTCCATGTAAAATTCTGGTATAACTGTGCTACTTGCATATTTGTTTTTTGTTTGTTTAGTTGGGTGTTTTTTTGTGGGTTTTTTTTTTTTTTTTTGGTGAGGACCAGGTGATCTTCAAGATTTCACCTCATCCCTTGCCTCACAGCATCAAATGGGAAGCAGCTAATTTATTACAAGGGGTCGAACCTAACTCTCTTTAAGGAGACAGACAGCCTATGATATGACCACTAAAATGAGGTTAGCAGCTGGATTTTAGATGTTAATGGATTTTGAGGGGTTAACTTGTCATTAAAAAAAAAAAGCAATGCTTTGGCGAGGAAACAGTAAGGGAAGCAGTTTTGAGAGTCAGCAACTGGTTCGAAGTGAGAAATAGCTACAAAGTCTCAGAATGACGAGATAATTTTTAGCTCTCTAAATATATCTTGAGTGGGAAGCTAGAATATGGAAACTGAATGCTGCTTTAATTTTCAAACTGCTGTAAACTGGGTAGATTTAAAGAAACTAAACTTTTTCCTTTAAGGACCATAGTTTAGGGGCTCTCTCACTGAGTCCTTTTCAAAGACTCTGTTGTGACACACTTGTGCTCTGGTTACTCTGGTGAATAGCAGAGTTTGTGCTTTGGCTCACCCTTGCATTCCTGGAATAGAACACTGCAACTTCTATATTTTTGTCTTGTTACATGTATACTCATTATTTGGGTGACTATATGGATGGTGCTGTGGCTCACCCACAGTGAAATACAATTAAAACCCTTTCTCAGGAAGCATTTTCACTACCACTCACTAATGTAATAAATAGGAAACCTGATTGGCTCCACTAGGTGACAGATGGCTTTAGGATAAAATAGGTATATATACAGAGGTAGGACCCTCCTCCTCTGAATGCTCCATTGCCTGTTGACCAGTTAGAGGGATGTGAGCTGATTGGCTCTGGCTTACTATAGTCATTTATTTAAAACCTAGCCTGGGGATTATCAGGCTTCTAATCCATTTGTAGTTGAACCCACTTTGCTTCCCAATATTTATATAATACTAGAAGATTTCCCTGGCATTGCTCAAATCCTTAACTCAATTTTTGCTTTTTTTTGGAAAATAAAGTGAAAATGTACATGCATCATTTAAATCATTGGGGCTGGGGTTGAAGGGTTCAGTATGCAGGCTGCCCAGGGGGGAAGGACTACTCCAGCCTGCTCTTCTTGGGGCCAAGTGAGAAGCACCTCTCCATGACTGCTGCAGCTCCAGTGGGCACAGCTGGGGGAGGTATGCATGTCCCCCAGCTGGGACAGGTCCAGGTGCCCCCTGCACTCCCTAGCCAGAGTGAGGAGTACAAACTGTGCACTTCCCTTCGCTCCCTGGCAAAGAGGAACAGCCAGCATTTTCTGTATGTTTTTCTGAGAAGCAATCCCATTCCGGGCACATCCCATTTTTCTGGCACAGCCAAATCCTGATCTTACTTTGAGTTATGTATGATAAGAGGAAGCTGTATACCGAATTTGGTGGTCCTAGTTCTTACTGTTTAGGAGGAGTTCTTGAAAAGACACACAAACAAACACTCTCAAATACAGAGTAGATAGCTGTGGCTATGTCTACACTGCAGAGCTTTTCCGGGATAATGGAGGTATCCCGGAAAAACTATGCCATGTCTAAGGAACGCATCCACTTTTTAAAACAATTTCTGAAAAAGTGGACATGTTTTTTCGCCATCCCTGTAATCCTCATTGTATGAGAAAGAAGGGATAATCCAAAAGATGATTTTTTTCCAAAATTTGGCCCCATGTAGATCAGCCAAATTTCACAAAAGCCTGTTCTGGAAAAAAAAGCGGAAAAAGATACGCAAATTGTGATTCGCAATTTGTGTATCTTTTTTCGACTTTTCTTTGCAGTCTAGACATAGCCAGAATCTTTCTCCACTCATGCCCCCTTCTGCCCTAATGAGGTTATAGCTATCCCAGTCTTCATCTCTGGCCCCTTGCTGCCCATGTGTGGTCATTATACAGTATAACTGTCCCTGCTTTCCATCCCATATCTCCCGCTGTCACCATGTGGTCATAATATAGCAGGGCTCTTCCTTTCCATTTTATGAGAAGCAATCACATTCCAGGCATATGCCATTTTCCTGGCTGCATGCTAAATCTGCATCTTGCTTTAAGTAACAATAAGAGGAAGCTGTTATGGTAAGGAAAAGCTGCATACTAAATGTGGCGGTCCTAGTTCTTTCTGTTTAGGATGAGTTCTTGAACAAACAGAAGGATGAACAGGCAGACAAACTCACGTATATAGTAGATAAGAACTGTGGGGGTTTTTTTTAATTTGCTGTAAATTTTGGTCGACCACCTGTTTAAGTGGCCAGAAAGGAATTTTTTCCCATTGTGACCAAATTAGCTGAGATCTAGTGGGTTTTTACATCTTCCGTATAGCATGTTGGTTTAAATAGGTATAAGATTTAAGAATTTAATTGAGGAATTGTAAGAGTGTTAGTTCAGACCAATTTCCAGCAGGTGTATCCAGGGCAAACAAAAGAGATATGGGATTTCACTGGTGGACCCCAGGTCTATGGAATAAGGAGGACTTAAAGTTATTGCAGACTGGAGTACCTCTTTGGTCCTTCTGTCCCCTCTATACTGGGGAAGTGTAGGGAATTCAGCAGAGCAAGCTGAATCCATGGGATAGGCAGTGGAACATCTATGCTGAGGTATGAGCTGTCTGATAGATGCCCTGTAAATCCCGAGATAGGCCCTCCTGAAATGTCTGGTATGAGGTGGGTCAGAGAATGCCTCTCTCCAATGTTAAATTTTAATATAAGTTTTGGCCTGCCTTTTAAAATCCATTCTTGTGTCTGTCCTCATTCCCTTGTGTGTCCTGATGAATGAGAAACTCTGTCTCTGAGGCGCTGACCTCTCCTGGACTCAAAACTGTTTCTTGCAAACAACTACTCCATAGCAATATTGTTATAAACCTCTTAATTTAAACCCTCAGAACCCGTGTATTGAAAATGAATGTTTGTACATCCAAATTTCTTGTTACATACAATTAATTCAGATGACCTGTATCACACATTTTTCTTCATTAAGGCACATCTGAAAGAGACTCGCTGTTAGTAAATACCCTTTGTTCTGACTTTGTACGTAGATTTAATGAAAACTATGCTTTATAACTTTAGCCAGAGCAAAAGATTTCAGAGACAGAAAAAGGAAAAACCCAAGTACTAGTGCTTGCCATTCCCACCATACTCACTAAAAGCATGTTCCTCCCTAAATAGAAGAGTCTAAATAGAGCTATGAGGGGTAGAAATAGATTCACTTTTATTCCAGAGGGCAATTGGATGCTCCTTAGCTGAACAGTAGAAGAATTATTTTTAAGTGTTTCCTTTTGATTTAAACAGGTGGCTTAATCATGCTATGGGAGTTCATGTGCAGTTGATTGATTCATGGCTACTAATTTAAAAAATATTAAATTTCCTATAAGCAGTATGGACAAAGTGTGAGGCTCATCTCTGATGTCTGAATTAAGGTGCTTTTTTTTTAAAGAACCATCAGCTTCGACTCCCCCAAAACTGTACTTTCAACACATTAGTTATAATTAATGAGAGAAATCCCAGGATAGGGTATTTTTATTTGGTGTATTTACAACAGTGGATTTCCAAAGTTTACAACTTTATATTAGTCTTTTAAAAACAATGTGTTGTACTAGCATAGGGACAGCATACTGTGAAGTCATACAGTGCCAAAACTCCTATTACTTTCAGTGGTGAAAGACTGGATCCCTATTATCTGAGTACTGTAAAATAAATGTTTTCATTGTCATCATTTTGCACTTCTACAGCACCTTCCATCACAGGTGCTCAAAACACTTTACAAATACTAGTGATTTAAGTTTCCCTTCACCTCACCCCCGAGGTAAGTACAGTAAAACCTGTGTTATTCAGCATGCTCGGGGATTAGGGCATTCCAGTTATCTAAAAATTCTGGTTATCTGAGGGTCCCATCAACCTAAGAAAAACCAATGGACAATAATAGTAAAACTCAAGTTTTTAATATTGGTAGTTTTGTAGTGTGAGGCAGTTGGTCTCACATTTCTATTTTGAGTTAAAGATGATTAGTACTTCTTAAATAAAAAATTGGTAAGCCAATCATGGTAAACCAAGCCAGGCCTGTGCACCTGAAGATGTGACTGTATTGTGGCTGGGGGCAATGCCGGTTAACAAAGTTTTCTGGTTACCAAAGTGCCGGATAACAAAGGTTTCACGGTACTGCTAGTTTCCTTTTGCAGATATGAAAACTGAGATGCAGAGAGATGTACTTGCTCAAGGTCACATCAAAGACCTGCACGTGCAGAGCAGAGATAGAGGCTAGGGTTGAAATTCTGGCTCCCTTGAAATCAATTGCAAAACTCTTCCCCAGATCTTCTGGCTAACTGTCATGTTCTTTAACTATAAGACCATATTCCACAAAGAGGCATGCTAGGAATAGAGGGGGGAAAGCATGCATTTGAAAACAAAACTATTTAGTCAATGGTTCCTCTGTATATCATTTTCTAATCTTAGAGATTTTTATGTTTGAATTAGAGCTCTTACTCAAATCAAATTCATTTTCTGCTTGATTCTGCTGTGAAATTATAAATACTATGTTTTATACTGTGGGGTGAATATAACTGGGAGCCCCAAATTTAGCATGATCACTTTACTGTATCTGACAAAGCTGTCGTATAAAAGAGAATATTCTTCTTTAAACCCAAATTTCACAGATGGCTTGCAAAGGCAGCAAGGAAAATTATGAAAATACTTGGAAGATCAAAAGGCTTATGTTTACATACATTAGATGGAAAATAACAGTAATAATATTTGGTCAGTCCAGCAGTCCTTGTAATAAACAGAAGTTTTCCCTATGTAAGGGCAACAGGATTGGACCCATAGATCATATCTTGGTTTTTAAATAGGTGAGATTTTACTTTCTAATATTTCAGTCACATGCAAAATAATTATATTATGTTTTCTTCTGTTTATGAAGCCTCTGCCTCCTTGTCATGACTCTAAGGAATCTATCGAGGTGTTCAAACAGCACTGCCAAATAGCAGAAGAATATCATGAAGTCAAAAAGGAAATTGCACTGCTGGAAGAAAGAAAGTAAGTAACTGTTTTTCCAGATAAACCTTAGTATTTACTTATACATTAATGCAAATCACACTTCTTTTCCTTTGAAGAAAAACATTCATAATTATTTTAAAATTACTACCAAACCATTTGGAATATGATTTGCAGGCTATTGAAGGAATAGTGGAAAATGATGCCAGAAGTAACTATTAAAGAAAAACAGCATTTTTTTATTTGAGTAAAGAAACTAAAAGAGCAAAAGCATGAGGGTATGTCTACACATCAAAGTTAATTCAAAATAACAGCCGTTATTTCAAATTAACTTTACTAGCGTCTACACAGGCAAACCACTATTTCAAAATAAATTTGAAATAGTGGAGCACTTATTTAGAATTTGGTAAGCCTCATTCTACGAGGAATAACGCCAAATTCGAAATAGCTATTTCAAAATAAGTGCTGTGTAGACACTTATTTTGAAATAGGGGGGCCTCCAGCCTTCCCAGGGTGCCCTGGTGGCCACTCCAGCCTCAACCAAGAACACTCCTCTCCCTCCTCTCCCTCCCCAGAGCCCTTAAAGGGGTTGACTCTGGCCACAGTGCCTGTGCCAGCTCCAAGCCTGCCAGCCCAGAGCCAGCAGTCACTGCCCCTGACCCAGTGGCCCCAAAACATGAGCCAGCTAGCCACTGGCAGCCAGCCCTCCACCGCTCCCCAGGAGCAGTCTGCCAGCTCTCAGGAGCCTGCCAGGGCCTGGAGAAGGCGGGTGCCTTCCTGGTCCAGGGTGGAGATCAGGGTGGACCTTACTCAGGTTTAGGGGGGATTCCCCCAATGTTCATAATGTCCACACTAGATGGAGGAACGCGGCCATCTATGGCAGGATAGCTGCCAGCCTGGCCACCAAAGGCCACATGCGAACCCAGGAGCAGGTTCGCATGAAAATCAAGTTGGTCCGGCAAGACCCCCAATCCTGAGCCTCCCCTTCCCCTTCTTCCCCTTGCTTCCCCCTTCCACCTCCCAGGTTTCCCCCTCCCCTCTCCCACCCTATTTCCTCCCCTCTCCCACCTCCTTTCTCCAGTCTCACAAGTTTCATCCCTCCCCCCCCCGTTTTGTTAAATAAAGAGAGTTTGTGTTCATGAAAATATGTATATTTTATTTTACATCAGGAAGGGGGGCTGGGAGGGTAAGTGGAATGATGTGGGGGAGGAATGAAGCACAAGCCCCCAGTGGGGCAGACCAGGGAGGCTCTTAGTGCTCCTCAGGGTGGAAGCTCTCCCACAGGGCCTCCTGGATACTTCATAAACAGCCCCCCAATGGACTTCCTGGATGGCAGCCTGCAGAAAGTGCAGCCAGGCTTGCATCAACGCGTTCACGAGAAACACCAGAGTGTCCAGGGGCAGCTCCGGCCCCATGTTGCAGAATGCTGTGGTGTCCCGAGTGAGGCGAACCAGAGCACGCAGAGACACAAATGCTTTGCTGTCCCTCATTGAGGTAGGCAAGCAAGCAGGGAAAGCTGAGAACCGGCTGCCCGGAGTGGGGGTCCCTTTAAGCACAAGCCTCAGGCAGCAGCCACACAAACAAACTCCTGACCTGATGCCCTGCTGGACCTGGTTCTGGCCAGCCTTCAATGCAATTCAGTGTCCACTCAGTGTGGACGCGCTATTTCGAAATAGCAAAACGCTATTTCGAAATGCATTTTGTGTGTAGATGTGTTATTTCGAAATAGCTTATGAAATAAGCTATTTCGAAATAACACTGTAGTGTAGACATACCCTGAGCATGGAAGCTAACATTGAAGTTATTAACCTATAGAAACCCTTCATATTCTAGGCCAGAAGATTTTTGTGACCCCATTGTCCTGCCTGGGATAACTGCAGTTGGACAGAGCAAGCTATGTCTCTGTCCTAAGATTTGGCCATGACCAGGATAAGGGCAGAACTTTAACTTTTCAGGGGTTTCAGTTATGCAATTGTCCACTGAAGGACATCTACCAGAATCCCTTTATTGGCTGCCTTTAGGACACTGAATGGTCTTATTCACACAAGTTTGGAGCAAGTTAGTTAAACTGGTACAATCCCCTGTGTAGACACTAATGGGCTGGACTCCTTTGGATGTCACCTGATGAGCTGACACCAGCTGGTGTGTCTCCTGTGGCCTCCTGTTGCTTGGGGGTCCCCTCATGGTGGCCTTCTCTTCCTGCCCTCAGAGCTTCTTCTTTTGCAACGTGCTTCTCACTGCTGAATTTAGGGGAAGGGAGGAGTACAAAGCTATAAAGTAGGGGGTAAATAGAACTAACACTGACTGCTGTACTCCATAGCAGGAGCCTTTTTGCCCCATTTTCTTTGTGGGTGAAGCAGAGAGTAAGAGCACATACACCATGGGAAGTATGGGAGCAATGAATACAGTTACCTCATGAGGAAGAGGGAGTGAGAGAGATGGATAGGGAAATCAAAAGTTAGAATTATAGGATAGAACAATGGGCAAGTTTGGTGGGAAAACATGCTGTAAATTGGCACAGCTCTGACTTCATTTGAGTTCTGCCTATTTACAGTAGTAGTTCACATGGGGCAAAATCAGCCTGAAATGGAAAAAGAGATAGAAAAGGAAGAAAAGGATGTGAAGGCAAGAATACAGCACACTTAGATCAGTGAACATAATTTAATATATGTTCCTGTAACTTCTTATATTTCCATGACAGATGTGTTAGATCTCTAATTTTGGGTGAAAGGGATAGGATAACTGGTTATTTTGGGAACTTATTATATTACTATTACAAGCTAATGACCCTGGATTATGTAGTTAAATATTAGAGTTGTCTTGGTTGCTAGCTACACTTTATATTATTAGCTCTGAACAATTTTATCTTTTTTCCTCCCCCAAACAATTCTAAAATATGTCTGGAGTAAATGTGGTCTAGGATTGTTCCTTTTTTGTGCCATGAATACCTTTTCACTTCCTTTCTTCTATATGAATTGTCATAGATACTTAGTTGAGGGTATATTTACTTTCTTGAGTCCTTGATTTACACATTAGTTTGTTCTCTTTTTCTACCACCACCTCCACAGCCTCACCAAAAAGAAAAAAAAAGGCTGACTGCTTACACAAAAATTTTGTGTGGTGCAAGCATTCAGATGAATTGGAGATGGGGGATTTCCATGCTTCTATTAAGAGTTCATCCGCATCGCTGGGTGCTGCCAAGCCATCCTTGAAATAGATGACTTATTACTCGCACGTTAAGAGACTTAAGAAGCAATATTTAACAACTATTTTCAAAACCAATTTGCCAGGGAAACATAGGAATTTCCATATTGGATCATCTTACTTGTCCATGTAATTCAGTTTTTTTGTACTCTAATAATGGACAGTACTAGCTGCTTAAGAGGAAGAAACTTTGCAAGCAAGTATTTATGGACTAATCCATCATTAGGTTCCTTCTGATTTCCCATGGCTAGAGAAAAATGCATGCATCAAAGCATCAGGGTTTCCTCCCACAGATCATGATTTTTTTTTTTAAAAATTGCTGTTGTGAGTTTTGGATATTTTTAGTCGCCATGTGATGGTTTTATCTATACTGCAGTAAAACAGCTGCACCTAGCTGGTGTCAGCTGATTCAGGTTCAGGGCTATGATATTGCAATGTAGACATTCAGGATGGATTCTATATTCTAGGACCCACCACTTGATGTGGGGTCCTGCAGCTTCAGCTCCCAGCCTGAACTGCACTGCAATTTTGTAGTCCCTGGCTAAAGCTTGAGTCAGCTGACACAGGTCAGCAGTGGGTGTTATATTGCAGTGTGGACATACTCAAAATGTCTGATCCTCTTAGTGTTAGTGATAATAAAGCATTGCACAGTACACCTATGTGTTGTGTGTTTAAAAAAAACTGTTTCCTCTGATTAGTTTTGTATGTCACCCTTTCAGTTTAATTTAATATTCTCTTATGCTTGTGATACAAGAGGGGGAGAACAGATCATCTGAATTATATTCTTTATGCTGTTCTTTATTTTATATGCTTTTTATCATGGCCCCACTTATTCATCCCTTTTCAATCTGCCCTCATAAAAGAGTTTTCCTGCTCATAATCATTTCTGTCACTCATGTCTGTGCCTCCTCATACTTCAGTCTCCATTTTAAGATGGGGGTAGCCAGTACTGTGGTGTTTCAGACAAGCCTACACTCCTGATTTATAGATGGAAGTATAATTTCCATTCTGTTTCATATGCATTCTAACATCTTGTTGTTTGACTGCTGGTGCACATTGAGTGGAGGACTTCATTGAATTGCCTTAAGTGATACCTGTGGGCCTTCCTAAAAATGCTGTGTAACCCAAACCCCACCAATTCTCCTGTTCTGCAGATTGCTCAATTGACCTACTCTAGGCCTTACTCTTCACTGAATTGCACCTTGTGTAGATATTTGCACATGTGCAAAAAGGTTGTAAAATATGAGCAAAGCAGAGTGATACACTGACTTCATTTAATCCCCAAAACCCTTCAGCCTGTCCTGACGTGCCAGCAGTGCTCACCTCAGATGTGCTAGGACTACACAGCTGAAGCACACTGTAAGTGGTGGCACTCTCAGAGGCTCTGCATTTATAGCTTAAAAATCAGATTATTATTTATCCGTTTTAGAATATTCTCCCCAAGCAGGAACCAGCTCATTGCAATCCCTGCACTTGTCTAGTTTCTCTTGAGATGAGAACATGGGCATAGTTTGCAGGAAAGGTGGGGACATTGTCTCCCTAAGATGCAAGCCTTGGCCAGGTACAGAATTTGCCTCCCATGTGTGGCCACTTTGTCCTGACTGGGGTTGCCCGCCCAATTATAAAAGTCAAACTAAGCCTATGAGTCAGAAGAACCCCAAAATGTTGAATGCGGGAGCTATGGCCCAGCCATCAGCCAACAGATGTGCATGCTGCATCTTCCTAGAGGACGTCATATGCCCCTGTAGGTCACATACCCAGAGGCATAATCCTTCTTCATTCTCACACAGGAGAGGGAAAGTGACTGTGAACCACGCCAATGAAGGGACAATGCCTACATGATACATTCCACCCCAATATATAGGGGAGATTATTTGTTAGAAGTGAGGTCATAGAATTTGTTTATTATTAATTCACAATGACTGAAATAAAAAGGCATTTCTCCACAAGAAGAGCCTTTGCTGTGCAACATGAGGAGACTGGAAATCATTCCACTAAGTCTCTTCCAGTTTCTTTAATTTGTCTTTTTGCTACTGTAAGACTTACATTTCATTACAGTTTCACTATGCAAACCATGCTTTTCATAGGAAAAATAAAGTGGACATTGAAAAAGGACACTACAGATTCCCTTATAGCCTCCAGTTTCCTAGCAACATGCTAGGAAATGCTTGATCAATTATGTTAATTTTTAAACACAGAGTAGCTGCTAACAGAAAACACAGGTTACACAATGCTAGAGCTATTTATTAAGCATCCATAACTAAGGCTAGATGGTGCAAGAGCTTATTATGGTATCTATCAAACTCTAAAAGCTTATTTCAAATCCAGGGGTAGGTCACAAGCAAAAATCAGTAGATGGTCTCAGCATTCAGTGGACATTGTAAACCACACCATTCATAACATTTAGCAGTTCCCTGGTATTCTAATCTTAGGCCTTTGTAACAGGCTCTTAGTGTTTGCCTGGAACATCACCCTACTCTGTTAACAGGTGTTGATACCAACAATAAAATAATAAGTACATTCTGCTGACTCAGAGGCGGGCAATTCTGTATGCTACCTTTAAATAATAGAGGAGGAGCAAGAGACTTTCTAGGAAAGAAGGTGTGGGCTGAGAAGTGAGGGAAGGCGCATTAGACACAAACTGTTTGTGATCTTGGGTGATCTTGATTATTTGATTTTTAATTACTTCTTATTTAATAAAGCCAAACCCACAAAGGGGTTGTACTATATAGCAGGGGTGGGCAATAAGCCAGAGGCAGCCCATCAGGCTAACCCTAGCAAACCATATCTGGCCCATCGACTGGTTATTGCCCACCGCTGCTATATGGGCTCTGTTTGTAGAGCAAGTAAGAGCCTTGCTCAGAGTCTCTTTTGATCCAGATTTTGCAAATCAGGATTGATATTCATTTACAGATTTATGCAAGTTTTTATAGTGTCTTCCTGTACTGCTCCTGGCTTGAATCCAGTGTTTTTGGTGTCTGACTTTCATGAATACTAATATTTTTTCCCTAAAATTTTTAATGGCTTTAAAAGTTATTGATTGCTTAGTTTACTCTATCTCTGTTTAGTGTAACTATTTAAGTAAAAGAAAGGTAATGAAGACCGAATCTGAAATAATTTACCTGGAAATCCAGATGTTAGTAAGTGGTAGCCTGAAAAAGCTCAAGCCTTCATTCCATTATTGTGCCCAATGGAAAAAATTCAGAGGAAGCTGTCAGCTGGCCCCAAATGGTGAAAACCATGGACAGGAAGTTTCATGTCACTAAATTAATACAAACTGATTCCTCTTAAACAGATTGCATAACCCATATAGATTTTTTTTAAAGCTACTACTCATTTGCACTTGATCTTGCGGTCCTTAGGCAGGCAAAATTCCTATTGAGAGCAGCCTACTAAGAAATGTTCTCCAACTCAGCTTTGCCATTAAAAATGGTTGTTCGAGCATACAATAAGAAAAGATGAATGAATCAATCAATAATCTCCTGCTGCTGTGCTAGTCATTGATTGACCTGTCCCCAAATTTGCTATCTGTGTGGGAAAGCAGAGATTCTCCCGTCCCTGTGGATTTAAGCTGTATAGTGCACAAGGCATGTGTAATATGTGTTTGGGATCCCAAGATTATCCCCTGGTTGGCCTTCAGGCCAAATTCTTCTTCTTTTACTTATCTGTGCAAGCCAGGATTTTATACTTACTAGGCACTCAGAAAATCTAGACCTATAATAGAAAAGCTAAGCAAATCTAACTTATTAGGACACCAAATCAGAAAAACTCTTTAACATATGTTTAAAATCCTTTGCTGCGCAGGTAGGGCACTAAGCATGTGCTAAAACTTAAACATATGCTTTAATTTAGTAAACAGCACTTATATGATGTTCTGAACCTGGATGCTTTCCTGAATCAGTGCTTACATCAGTAGTGTAACTGATTTGGAATAATCCAATACAGAAGTCATGTTATCATTATTAACATGTGACCTTACCCTGCCACTTCAAAGATAAATTATATTGTGACATTATCCAGGGTACAATCTGGACTGATGAACAGCTGCATCCTCTCAGTTCTCCAGCCAGGGGTACATTTTACAAGACAGCTTCACTGTAAAAGCTATCACTCCTGGTCTGCTCACACACAGCTTCTAGCATTTAAGTTACCCCCATGGCAGGCGGGGAGCTGCTCCAGCCCCTGCCGGTTAGCCAGAACTGGTAAGCATCACCTGTTAAGAGTGATGCTTACTGGTTAACCTTTCACATCACTACTATATTAGTCTACAGGACCTTAGTTTAAAGTTTGCTTTAAAAATATTTCATTAGTGTGTTGCTGAAGATTATAAAAGCATATCTTTAAAATGTCATCCTCCCCATCGGCTAATGTCGGGCATAGAGGAACCAGTTTAATATGTGTAGGGTCCTGTAAATCCTAAGGATGGCCTTGTCAGCACCCATTAACTTTTCTCCCTGGGTGCTCCAGCCCCCACAGACCCAAAGAGCTGGCACCTCTGGCATCCACAATTGATGCATTGGCACTGAAAGAGCGAGAAAGTGGTGCACTGTGGATAGCCATCCCACTGTGCAAATTATCACCTTCTCCCACCAGGAGTACTGGGAATGTGTCACAGTACACCAGCGATGTGATCCCACATCACCCCATGATTCAGTTTCCTCTGTCCCATGATTTCAAGAACGTCTGACGGCATTTCACACCGTTTTTCAACTGCACCTGTAAACTTAGCATCCTCTGATTCTGCCTGAAAGCATGGATCCTGCACTGTTCATCTGCCTTATGATGAGCTTTATGAACCTAAAGAGGCTGCTCCTGCAGTATATCATGAGCTGCAAATCTGAACAGGAGACCATGGTCCCTGCCTTGCTGTGTACCATAGGGTATGTCTAGACTACATGGCTCCGTCGACGGAGCCATGTAGATGAGTTTACTAGACATAGGGAAATGAAGCGGTGATTTAAATAATCGCCGCTTCATTTACATCAAAATGGCCGCCGCGCTGTGCCAATCAGCTGTTTGGCAGCACAGCGCGGTAGTCTGGACGCGCTGCGGTCTACAAGGGAAGCCTTTGTCGACCGCCCCGGTAAACCTCATTTCACGAGGTTCACAAGCAGGACAATAGATGGTACACACATCCCAATTATGGCCCAGACCATCATGCAATGGGAGTACCAACAGAAAGGGCTACTTCTCTGAAGTATTGCAAGTGCTTGTGGATCACCAGGATCATTTCACTGACATCAGTGTAGCGTGGTCCAGGAAGGTGCACGACACACATATTTAGGAACACTGACCTGTATAGAAAGCTGCAAGGAGAGACTTTGTTTCAAGACCAGAAGATTCCAACAGGGGATGTGATAATACTCATAATGATCATGGGAGACTGAGCCTATCCCTTACTCCAGTTGCTCATGAAGCCATAGACCAATAATCTTGGCAGCGGTAAGGAGTACTTCAACAACAGATCAGCAGGTGCAGAATGACTGAGGAATGTGCATTTGGCGGATTAAAGGGTTGCTGGCACTGCCTTTCTGGCAAGTTAGATGTCAGTGAGGAAACTTCCCATGGCCATAGCTATATAGCTGTTATAGCAAAGGGGAAGGGGGGAGAGGAGTTTCCCCAGGGTCAAACACTGAGATGGATTGCCTCACAACTGATTTTGAGCAGCCAGACATCAGGACTATTAAAGTGGCTACATGGGGGGCTCTGCGAATCAAGGAGGCTTTGTCAAAATGCGGCTTCAATAAGCTCCATTAATGTGTCTGTCTCTAATGAAATGAGGCAGGCATTGTTCACTTGCCATATAGAATAACCCCTGTAATGATTCCTGCCTGAGTGTTAACTGTAGTCTGCAAATGTGGGTGATTGAATTGTGTATGAATTTCTGTTGCAATTACCCTGCATTGGTCACAAAGAAAGAAAAACTTTCCTTGTAAGATTAAATTTGTGTTAACCAGCAATAACCAGATTAACATTTCTTACAAGGGATGTGACAGAAAGCAGCACTCTCTGAAGTGTGGATCAGCTGTGCATAAATGCAGTTGTCATTATGAAATATGCCCCTACTTGTAGAGTGTGAGTGGTAGTATGATGGGCCCAGAAGTGCAAAGAATGTATGAGAGGAGTTTGGAAAGGGCATGGAAGGCAGTTCGAGCAAACCTGTGTTCCGACTGCAGTGCAATCAGAGACCTCAGCATCTCTGTTTACTCCTCCATGAGCTTTATTACAGCTCCTGGCCCTGTCTCCTCTCCTAGCTATCCATTTCTAATTTTATGTTTGTCTCTCTCCACACACTCTGCTTGCTATTGGCCTGATCTGACAATTGTACCACTTCATGAAATGTGTCTTCCTTACTCACTTTCTTACCTGAGAGAGATGTTGCTGGTGTGTAGGAGCTGGCCTTCAAGGGCACATCTGTAGAAGCAAACGTGGTACATGGAGTCAGTATTGTATGTGCACTCCCAATTTTGAATAAAGTTCCATACACCTTTCTCACTTTCCCTTGACATACATGCACCACAGCCAGAGTATTAAACATGGTGAATTTAGCCAGTGGGCAGAGGGAGGAGGTGGTGCAAAGGGCTTGAGTTGTTTCAAAAGGGGATCAGTATAAGTGACATGGGATACTATTCTGAATACTGACACTGTTTTCCTGCAGATAGACTACAATCCTCTGCTCCACATTCCTTGTGCTTTTGAAGATGAAATTACATTACTCAGGGTAACTGAAGATGCAATGGTGCATCTCCTTCATGTGTGAGGCTTCAGACAGAGTGTGTATGCTGCTCACCTATAAGCTGCTTTGGTTCTTCCAGAAGTAATTGCCAAATTGTCACAGCAAAGATTCCTACAATGGGTGAAGAAACAGAGGAGCACTGTCAAGGAACCTTCAGCAGAGGATTGCAGTGTATCTGCAGGAAAGTTTCCTGGAGATCTCTATGGAGGAAATGTTGGTGTGCATTAACAAATTAACAAATTTTTCCACAGGGCTCCCACTGCATAGTTGCACAAGGAATGTGAAACAGATGCAAATAGTATCTAGTACTTAATTTTCAATCCCTTCTCCTGTGTGCATTGTGTAACAAAATAAAGGACACACACCTCATAACTGCTTAGTATCAAAACAAAATGAATAATTACCAGCGGTATTGTCTGAAAGCTGTGCGCATTTATGGCCACCCAGGAGAGATTCAAATGCTGCCCAGCTAATTAGTAGAGTGCCCACAGCTCAGTTTTGTTTCTACTGGTGGTACACATTCACACGTACCGCAGTGCACATAAAATTATTCTGCACATGTACGGAAAAGGTTAGAGGTAATATTGCTTACCACGGCTCCCCTCTCCTGTGTCAGGTATACCAGAGGCATACTGCTATGACTGCCTTGCTCATCTGGAGTCAAAAAGAGGTCCTGGCTTGCCTCTTGATGCTACTGGATGAGCCTATCGCCTGTTCCACATCCTCCTCAAACTCAACGTCCTTGCCCACCGTTTAAGTCCTCAGCAATGATTCCAGTGGCCACAATCTCCAGTCTCCCCAAAGTATCCATGGGGCTCTTGGCAGTGGAGGTGGGGTTGCCACAGAAGATGAAATGCAGCTCCTTGTAGAAGTGACATTTTTGGCAATGCACCAGAGTGACAGATGGCCTCCTTGCCATCTGGTACATCTGCCTCAGCTCCTTAATCTTAGTATGGCACCACTACATGCCCCTTTCATGCCCCTTCCCATCCATGACACAAGCAATCTTCTTGTAGGTGACAAAGTTCCTATGTCTGGCTCGGGTTGCAACTGCACAACCTCTTCTCCCCATAGAGGCAACTGATCCAGCAGCTCCTGTGTACTCTGGGCAGGAATGTGTTTGCTGCTGAAAGCTGACAGTCAGATGGGAAGATGTGATGTGAGCTGCCTAGTCCAAGCAAATAGGAAGTGAAATTTCAAACATTCCTAGGCTTTAAAGGGGGAGTGGGGCATGCCTGTGTACCTGACCGCAGGGCAGCAGAGTAGAAACTGCTTACCAGAGTGTCTTTGTGGGACACCATCTGGAGGCCACGTAGGGTGACATAAGCAAGCACAGTGTCTATACTGACATTGTGTCACTCTGACTTTGTCTCAGAAACCTTTATGCTGTTCATCAAGGTGGTTCTATTATGTCAGGGTGGTCAAAGAATGAAATCAGTGGGAGAGTTGTGTGCAGACCTCTACTGTTTTGTCAATGAATCCTGACTTTTGTTGACAAAAGTGCATAGTGTAGACAAAGCCTTAAAAATGTCATATAGTAGAATCTTATAACTTTACATCGATATTTCCATGCATACTTTACTAGGCTAGAAATAAAGTAATCATCAGCAAATTATCATAGAATCACAGAGCTGGAAGAGATCTCAGGAGGTCATCAAGTCCAGCCCCCTGCCCAAGGCTTTGTCAAGCCGAGACTTAAACACCCCTAGGGATAGAGATTCCACCACCTCCCTAGGTAACCCATTCCAGTGCTTCACCACCCTCCTAGTGAAATAGTTTTTCCTAATATCCAACCTAGACCTCTCCCACTGTAACTTGAAACCATTGCTCCTTGTTCTGCCATCCGTCACTACTGTGAACAGCCTTTCTCCATCCTCTTTGGAACCTCCCTTCAGGAAGTTGAAGACTGCCATCAAATCTCCCCTCACTCTTCTCTTCTGCAGACTAAACAAACCCAATTCCATCAGTCTCTCCTCATAGGTCATGCGCTCCAGCCCCCTAATCATTTTGGTCGCCCTCTGCTGGACCCTCTCCAATGTGTCCACATCCTTTCTATAGTGGGGGGCCCAGAACTGATCACAATATTCCAGATGTGGCCTCACCAGAGCCAAATAAAAGGGAATAATCACTCCTCTGGATCTGCTGGCAATGCTTCTCCTAATGCACCCTAATATGCCATTAGCCCTCTTGGCTACAAGGGCACACTGTTGGCTCATATCCAGCTTCTCATCCACTGTAATCCCCCAGGTCCTTTTCTGCTGAACTGCTACTTAGCCATTCGATCCCCAGCCTGTAACAATGCTTGGGATTCTTCCGTCCCAAGTGCAGGACTCTACACTTGTCCTTGTTGAACCTCATCAGATTTCTTTTGGCCTAATCCTCTAATCTGTCCAGGTCACTCTGGACCCTATCCCTGCCCTCCAGCATATCTACCTCTCCCCCTAGCTTAGTGTCATCTGCGAACTTGCTAAGGGTGCAATCCATCCCTTCATCCAGGTCATTAATAAAGATGTTGAACAAAACAGGTCCTAGAACAGATCCTTGGGACACTCCGCTAGAAACCAACCACCAATCTGACATTGAGCCGTTGATCACTACCCGTTGGGCCCAACAGTCTAGCCAGCTTTCTATCCATCTTACAGTCCATTTATCCAATCCTTATTCCCTTAACTTGCTGGCAAGAATATTGTGGGAGACCATATCAAAAGCTTTGCTAAAGTCAAGGTATATCACATCCACCGACTTCCCCATATTGACAGAGCCAGTTACCTCATCATAGAAGCTAATCAGATTGGTCAGGCATGACTTGCCCTTCGTGAATCCATCTTAACTATTCCTGATCACTTTATCCTCTTCCATGTGGTTCAAAATGGATTCCTTGAGGATCCCCTCCATGATTTTTCCATGGACTGAGGTAAGGCTGATGGGTCTGTAGTTCCCTGGATTGTCCTTCTTCCCTTTTTTAAAGATGGGTACTACATTTGCCTTTTTCCAATCATCTGGGATATCTCCCGATCTCCATGAGTTTTCAAAGATAATGGACAAAGGCTCCGCAATGACATTTGCCAACTCCCTCAGTACCCTCGGACGCATTAAATCCGGGCCCATGGATTTGTGTATGTTTAGCTTTTCTAAATAGTTCCTAACTTGTTCTTTCCCCACCAAGGGCTGTCCACGTCCTTCCCATACTGCATTGCCTAGTGCATTTGTCTGGGAGCTGATCTTGTCTGTGAAGACAGAGGCAAAGAAAGCATTGAGTACTTCAGCTTTTCCCACATCATCTGTCACCAGGTTACCTCCCTCATCCAGTAAGAGCCCCACACCCTCTTATTGCTGACATACCTGTAGAAACCTTTTTTTGTTATCCTTCACTTCCCTTTCTAGCTGCAATTCCAATTGCGCTTTCGCCTTCCTGATAACTCCCCTGCATTCTCAAGCAATATATTTATACTCCTCCCTAGTCATCTGTCCAAGTTTTCACTTCTTGTAAAAAGCTTCCTTTTTGTGTTTAAGCTCACCAAGGATTTCCCCGGTAAGCCAATCTGGTCGCCTACCATATTTGCTTTTCTTGCTGCGCATCGGGATGGTTTCTTCCTGTGCCTTTAATAAGGCTTCTTTAAAATACTGCCAGCTCTCCTGGACTCCTTTCCCCTTCATGTAAGCATTCCAGGGAATCCTACCCATCAGTTCTCTGAGGGAGTCAAGTCTGCTCTTCTGAAGTCCAGGGTGTGTATTTTGCTACTCTCCTTCCTTCCTTTGGTCAGGATTCTGAAATTAGGAGTTTTCAAATGATACCTCACAAGGCATACTTTGTAGAAAGTGTATCATAATCCTGTAAAAGGGGTGAACAGTAGGGTACAGACTGTCACACCTCACCCTGACAAAGCTGTAGGAGTAATAGCCACTGGCTGGCCTGGAGGCAACTGGTCAGGGACCTCTTTCCTGAACAGGGTATCTTCTGCCATCTTGTATTTTCTCTTTATGTACACAATTTTCATATTAAATTCCAGAAGTATGATACTCCAGTGTACAAGCTTGGAATTTCAGCCTTTATGTTTGTTTAGCCAAATCAATGGTGAATGATTTGTTAAGACCCTGCATTTTCTGTTGAAAAGGTAAGGCCTTAGTTGTTTAACTAAGCTTAGCATTCCTTGTCAGTGACAGACTAATTATGTTCAGGTGGTGTAAATGTTTTACTTAAGAAAGCAATTGTGTGTTTTATGTTATTTTCCTCTATCATCATCAGCACAGCACCCAGACTAATGTCTAATACATCTCTACAGTTTAAGCATTTTGTCAAAATCAAAGTAGCCTTTTCAGACAAAATTTTCTTTACCTTATCAAATCTTTCCTGGCATGCTTTCATCCAAATGACTTTGTTTAGCTTGGTCTTTTTACATAAATCTAGTGATGGCAGAGACAATGTCAATGGACTCCCACACAAACCTTCTATAGTAGTTTACCACACCTACAAAAGATTGGACTTGTTTTTGGTTTGGGGTATATGCCAATTTACAATGGCTTCAGCTTTCAAAGGCTGAGGGTTATTTGACTTCCCCTTTCCCAATGTCCCAAATAAGAAACTCTGGATGCTTCAGTTTTATGCTTACAGGCTTTTATGGTTAGGCCTGTGAGACAGGGTGGAACTCACTGACGCTGTGCCTCCTGCTGGTCTCCTCAGGAATTAGCTCTTCAACCCTGGAGCACTCCCGGTTGGCCAGTGTCTTGTCCTCAGTTACCCATCTTCTGAGTTACTGCAGGCCACGTGTCCCTCCTGGCCCACGGTGTCCCTTCCCTCGCGGTACTGCTTTATGGCAATGCCCCTGTACTCTGGGGTCCTCCCCTCTCAGGAAACCCCAAGCCCTTATACTCACCTTGGCTCAGTGACCAATCATCACTAGCCTCCGCCCTGGGGGTGAACTGCAGTCTGAAATGGCCACTCATTGGTATGGGGGTGGACCTGCTGCCTTCTGCTGCCCTGGGTACCTCCCTGTAGCCCTAGCACCCTCAGGTTTTGAGAGCAAGTACTCAGCCTGGGAGTCTGCCTGGTCAGAGCCCTCTCTCCCATCTTTGCCTGCCTTTCCCTAGTACTGCTGTGCCTCAGGAAGCCTGTGTTGCTTCCCTGGTAGCCAGGTCCCTCCTGATTCACAGCTGGACCAAGAGTGATTTTTTTCCCCTCCTCTTCAGGTGCCCTTCAATACTAGTCCCAGCTGGGCCCTAATTATTTGCAGCCCCAAGTGTGGTTCTCTACCACTCAGCCTCTCTAAACTGGTTTTAGCCGTTATAGGGCCAGTGCAGGGCAGATGCCCTGTCACATCTGCCTCTGAGTTTTGATAGCGCAGGTCCCAAGTGTTCTTGTGATCAGCCCAGTATCACTAAACACTTCAATGTCTGTCATGGCTTCTTCCGCACTCTGGCATGATAAATGCAGAAGTGGGGGCCAGCAAAAGTACCCCAAAACCTTATCTACCAGGCTTTGGTATAAAACTTCCCCCCAAAATCTTAACCTAGATTTTGGGAATAAAACGCCGCTGCCACCACCCAAATATTAATAAAGCAACCAGGGAGAGACTACTTGGGAAATCTCACCCCTAAAGTACAAACCAGGACACAAAAATTAACCAATACCAGGTTAATAAAAAGAAAAGAGAAAGAACTTTTATTATCACCACAATATTCCTGTTGCAAGCATAATGACTAGATGGAAAAGTAACAAAATAATATACTCATGGAGGAGAAATTTACCATGGGCCAGGAACTTAGGGTGTGTCTAGACTACAGGGTTTTGTCGACAAAAAGTGGACTTCTGTCGACAAAACTATACCTGCATCTACACTGCCGCTGAGTTCTGTCAACATAACGTCGACAGAACTCAGCAGTTTTGTCGACGGCTGTAAACCTCATTCTATGAGGAATAACGCCTTTTTGTCAACAGAGTTCTGTCAACAGAAGGCGTTATTGCATCTACACTGTCCTTTGCGTCTACACTCTCATGTCGACAAAGCGGCTCGCTTTGTCGACAGAACTGGACGTAGTTTAGACGCTCTTTGTCGACAGAAGCTTTGTCGACAGTATCTGTCGACAAAACTTCTGTCGACAAAAGCCTGTAGTCTAGACGTACCCTTAGTTACAAAGGAGAGCAAAACCCATTTTTAAATGCACAGACCAGATCCCATTTCCCAAACCATAAAACAATAAAACCTAACAGATTTATCTAAACTTTATCCTACTTACAGACTGTGAAGAGTATTTTCTTAGAGGGAGACATCCTGTCCCCTTCAATAGCTGGAGATAAACTACCCAGGGACAAAGGAGGGAAAAACCCAAAAATTCCTTTGTCCCAGTTTGAAATTCCTACCTACATCTCTACTGCCTGCCACCTGGTTTAGGTAAGAGACATATTTAACCCCTTAGTCCCCAGGATGCTAGCCATCTCTCATGATCATGACAAGGTCATTCACACAAGCTCTTGCAACATTCTGTAAACCATTTAAAACTTGATTGACCAGCTTCTGGAAGGTGGCTCCAGCATTAATTATACCAAATGGTAAAATTGTGAATTCATACATGAATTCATTGTGAATTCTATATTGGTGATGAAAGCAGATTTTTTTTCTGTGCATGCTCATCCAAGGGAAACTCGTAATAACTTTGAGTTAAATCAAAAGAACTGAGATATTTAGCTCTGATTAAAATGTCCTATATCTCATCAGTTTTAGGCATAAGATATACATCTGGTACTGTAACAGCATTACATTTCCTATAATCAACACAGAACCATACAGTGTTGTCTTTCTTAGGGACTAGGACCACAGATGATGCCCAAGAGGATACCCCGGGTAATGGCACATGCACACTTCAACTTTTATCTTCCTGTTTTCTTAACCCTCAGAAAGGAGCTGATTGCCAGGCTGGAACAGGCGGAAAAGGAGAGTATGGATGCTGCTCAGCTGGCTAAGGAGTATGCAGAACTGACAGAGGAAAATCGGACATTGAAGCTGGCTCAGGCGCAGTGTGCAGAGCAACTGGAAAAGCTTAGAATACAGTACCAAAAGAGACAGGGTTCTTCATAACTCTCAGCTAACCAATAAGAGGCCGTCAAATCCAGTGTTTGTTCTGTGCTGGCCAAGAAGTTTTAAAAAAAGGTTCTGTTGTAACACTTCACTAGAAATACAGAATATGTAAAAGTCTATATTTGATTTAATGCTTGCCAGCCGGTAGCTTAATATAATGGATACTTTGTCCATTATATAATGGATATTTTATTTCAAGTAACATAATTGAAGCTAATCTAGCCCCATTATATGTTCTAGTAGATCAGGTTTCTTTTCTAAAGATATTTCTTCCAATTTAAGAAGTTACGGACACGCTAGAAACTGGTATAAATAGTCTCTATGTTGGGAGTTGGACCATACTAAGACATACAGCAGGGCAGTGTTAATATATGGAACACTGGAACACAATCATGTGCTTCTAATTTTAGTTTAGTTTTCTTTTATGTTTTTATTTTTTCATGCCTAATGATTGGAAATTGTCCTAAATATAATCTGGCTCTGGCTCAAAACTATATTCCAGTTATCTGGCATGTCGATAATGTCAACTTTTGATAGTTTCATAAACTCAGAGATTACACATTTTTTAAAAAGAACTTTTGTTAAAATAAACAAATTATTTTAATCAAAGAATTATATTACCAGTATTCATTTTCAAGTTATTGAATTGTGAAGAAACATATGCAAAAGTTTTCTTTCCACCACCATAAACTTTGCTAGAAATTCTTTTTTTTTTAATTCATTTGTACTTTTTGGCATGCAGGAAATGGAAAAGTAATATATTGACACTACAGAGGTGACTAAATAAGACTTTATGATTGTTAATGGAGAATATTTCAGTAAAAGTACCATAATTATATTTTGTTTTTATTTTATAGGCTGTTTTGAAACATAAATGACTGAGGGTAGGTACTAAGCAGTTCAGTGATACATGAATAACTGGGAGTTAAAATGTTTGTTTTCCTCACTGTACTTATCACTGTATTTTCCTAAATCAATTGAAAATCCTTTGTTATACTTCCATTTCTATTCATACAGTATTTTTTTCATTAAAAGTGGTTATACAAAAAAACCTATTTTGTACCCTTCAGTTCCTTAACCTTTCCTGTATTTTAAACTCTGCTCAACTGGTTATATGTTACGGTTTTGTGAGATTAGACTTAAATGTACACATTTGATGATAAGGTTGCAATTTAAAAATTGAAAATGTTATGAATTGATAATGGGGTGGCAAATAGATAGTTTCAGAGATCCAATCCCCCTACAACATGGGTCAGCATATCTTCTACTGGGTCTATACCTGGGCAATTTCCTCTCTTCCTGGAATAGCAAGAAAACAAGGAGGAGAACTGTGTCTGAGTGACAGTCTTTTTTCCTAGGATGGTTAAGGGGCATGTGATAATGTGCTGCCCCTTATTTAGGGCACATAAGATTGTCCTGTTATACAGTAAATTTAAATTCAGTGAAAAAAGGTAAGGCAGAAAAATCTGAGGCCTTGAAGCCTTCATTTCACACACATTGTGGTTTGGGGTAGTCCAGGAATGTGACCCTCCTAAATTATATTCTGATCAGTATGTAAATTCCATGGATCTTGGGAAAGGCTCAGATGCCGAGATATTGTAAATTCTCTGTTTCTTACTGCCCATGATACTGTGGTACCATGGTCCCACCCCCTGGGATAAATCTAGAATTATTTGGATAAAATTCTTATTCAAAGCTGAAGTCAATGGAAACCTCCTTTGACTTCAATTAATTTGGAATGTTTTATTCCACTGATCTGTTCTTTTTCCATTTAGCAAATGCTGCTTGTTCCACCCTTATATTCTTAATTATAGTGCACAATCAAAAATAGCTCTCTCTCTCTTTATATATATATATATGGGTACTAGCATGCACACACATGTTCTTGAGAACAGCAGCTCAAAGAAATGTTATCACTAGCAAAATGAGCAAAACCAAAATAGAAATAGTTGGAAGAGAAAAAAATAAATCAAGAAAATACCAAATAAAAAAAAGGGGAGGAAAACTAAATAATCAGACAAGTGAACAAAATTAGATCCACTGAACTTTGCAAATCCATTTGAAGGAAAATGAAACTGCAAAAACTTGTGGATGACAAAGAGGCTACTCACAATCATATATATAGTAGCCCAATGTCTGTGTGTCTGTAACACTGAAATGCTGGCTGTTCCCTCTGGGCAGCGCTGTTGCATGAAATGCTGGCTGTTCCCTCTGGGCGGCCCGTGCTGCATGAGGAGTGCTGGGCCCAAACGGCCGCTTGCTCCACTTGCTCCCCCGTGGCGGCCCGGCTGAGCGGCGCAGAAGTCAGCCGAGCACTACAGCAGAAGGGGAAGGGGGGTGGGGCAGTGACGTGCGGCGTGACAGCGGCTGCAGGCCCCGCCCCCTGGCCGTGAACGTCACTGCCCCACCCCCCCTTCGCCTCCTGCCGTGGCGCTCGGCTGACTTCTGCGCTGCTCATGGGAGCAAGTGGCGCAAGTGGCCGTTTGGGCTCCGTGCTCCGCATGTAGCACGGGGAGTACAGAGCCCAAACAGCCGTTTGGGCTCCACGGTCCCCCGAGTGAGAGGCAGGAGGGGGAGGAGAAGAGAAAGAGAGAGACAGAGAGAGAGGCAAAAGGCGGAGGAGAGCTGAGAGAGAGAGAGGGGAAGGCAGTAGGAGGAGGAGGGAGAGAGAGAGACATGAAGCGAGAGACCGGAGGCTCAGGAGAGAAGACCGACGTGGAGGAGAGACCTGAAAATCCCGTCTTATGACGGGCTAATTGCTAGTTTATAAAGAATGACTCAAAGTTGTCTTCCGAAAAGAAACTTTTTTTAAACCAATGGATATTTTAAAAAATATTAAAAGCATGATATAATAAACTTTTATATATTCAGAATAACTATGTAGTCTTGACACCCTGTGTTTTTCTTAAAGCAACACAACACTGCTAAATTATTTAATACCAAATACATTTTTATTAAAAAATTTGTTCATGATTTGTGCTCTTTTTCCTCACTATTTAGAGGTTCTGCTAAAACCAAACTATTCTGCTAAAAAATGCATTCTAAATGTAATACTATATACAAAAGAAGATCTTAGGCCCTTATTTTAAAGATGATTTTATGTTGTATTTCATCTCAGAAATTTTAAAGGCGAAGTTTTGCCTTTGAACATACATACCCAGATGCCAGTGAGACCGTAAACTTTAGGAACTTATTGGCTACATCTAACAATGGCAATTTTAAATTGGAAAGAGGGTAGGCTGATCTAATTTTGGCTCCAGTGAAACAGGGGTTGTTTGTTTTTTAGTGCAACCCAATGCAGAATCAAGGCTCAAGGGAGAATATGGGCAGTTAGGATTAGCTAACAGAAGGAGAATCTAAATTTATAAAGCTGTGTATGTGCATATGTATTCTGTGTCTCTAGATTATTCAATCTAAAGATATCGAACATACCAGTACAGTGATATAAATGCAATTATTTCCTGTCAGGTCCCTACAGAGAATGGTGGGGAAAGAAAAAATGACACTTCAAAATAATCTACTTTTTCCATTTCCAATTACTATTTACTCACTTCTGTGCAAACATACCTAATGCTGAAAAAGCTTAAATATTCCAATTAGCAAGGATATGACTCATACAGTCTTGAAACTGCCAAATTCTTGGATGATTTTATATTAAAAAAGCTAGGGAAAAAGAAGCTGCAATTTTATATTGACATAAAACTGGAGAGCAGAGATATTTAACAGCAAAATTATGCCCAATCAATTATACTACTGATCTAAGCCCTGATTCAGGAAAGCATCCAGGTTTACAATGCCGACAAAAGGCTGAGACCATCTACTAATTTTGCTTGTGACCTAACCCTGGATTTGAACTAAGCTTTTAGAGTTTTAAGGATACCACAATAAGCTCTTGCACCATCTAGCCTTAGTTATGGATGCTTAATAAATAGCTCTAGCATTGTGTAACCTGTGTTTTCTGATAGCAGCTACACTGTGTTTAAAAATTAACTTAATTGATAAAGCATTTTCTAGCATGTTGCTGAGACATTGAGACTATGAGGGAATCTGTAGTGTCCTTTTTTGATGTCCACTTCGTTTTTCCTACGAAAAGTGTGGTTTACATGGTAAAAATGTAATGAAATGTCAGTCTTACAGTAGCAAAAATACAAATTAAAGAAACTGTCAGAGCTTTAATGGAATGATTTCCAGTCCCCTGGTAAAGTAAAAGCAACTTTCAAGTACTTTATTTCTATGTATCTAAAAAAATAGTCTACTGTGACCAGATGTTGTTTTCTGAATTCATATATATCTGAATCTAGTTTCTGCCAAGGACTATCTGGTAGAGGTGTTGTTATTAAATGTTCTTTGTGTTGTATTGGTCTATCAGATTTGTGGTGTTCACATGCAGATACTTCATTCTTTATGTCCCTTGCTGATGCCTGGCCATGACAGGAGTTGGCTTATTCTCGGCATGTAGTTAATCCTTGATGTCCTACATGGATGAGGTTTCGGATTTTCTCCTCTCATTTCATTTGGAATTACAATGCCATTACCTTTAATCATGAGTCTATATGACTTGCGTAGTTGTCTATTCACTGAAAAGTAGTCTCTTGTCCCTGTATTAGTGTCTTTTAGATACTTGGGCTAGCCACCCATAATGTAAATAGAACTTCCTGAAAATGTGAATCTGTCAGAGTTGCTCCATGTACTCCTTCATGTTGTTTTTGAGCTCATGGGTAGTTGAGTGTGATGCTGGACCCCATGACAGAGTGTCTGCTACTACCAAATTTTCCCCAACACATATTTAGCAAATGGGCTAAAATCACATTAACCTTAGCAATAGATATTGGTATTCATGGTGCTTGGTCCAAGTCTTTTCCACAGATGAGAGTTACAAGCAGTTTATGTCCTGTTAGCAGAATAAATTAATCCAGTCCACATAGATATCTGTAAAAGTTCCTACATGCCCATGTGCTTGCTAGGCACTCCTTTTCAATCTATGCTTATTGTTTTTCTGATTCTGTGAGTGTGCAAGAGCAAAATGTGTCTGGGTTCTATTCAGAGCCATGTTGCTGCAACAATACACTACCTAGGTTATAGCTACATGCCTCTACACTGACCACTGTAGGTTTGCTCATCTCATAGTACTTGAGAACTGAAGCTGTTGATATAATTTTTTAAAATCTTTTTTAAGGCATTTTCTTGATTTGGAGCCAAAAGTTGTACTTTAACAGTTTATTCAATGGTTTTATCATTCTACAAAAGTCTTGTAAGTGTCCACTAAGGGAATTTACCACCAGTATATGTTTCAGTTCTAGCACATTACTATGTGTATTTAATATTCAAATGGTTTTTTCTTTCTCAGAACTAGGGTCGATGCCATCTTTGTTTATTGTCTGTCCCAAAAACTCAATTTGGGGTAGGTGGAAAATACATTTTTCCTTCTTTAGCTTCAGTCCATATTAACTGATTAGTGTTGAGACTTTGTTGAGAGTTTTGTTTTATTCTTTCATTGAAGATCCATATATCAAAATATCATCCATGATAAAGCCACTTGTGTTCGTTAATCGTTCTGCCATCTTTCTTTGGAAAATTTCAGATGCACTGGTAATCCTAAAAAGTAATCTACAAATGCAATATCCCCCAAAGTGTGTGATAAGTGAATTCACTTTCTTAAGATAAAGAAATTGCCAGAATCCATGGAAGGCATCCAGTCTCAAGAATAGGGGGATATATTTTTCTCTCACAACTGCTTCATTAAGTCTTTTAAAATCTACACGGATTCATATGTTTCCATTTTTCTTTAGAACTGGTACCAATGGGGCATATCATGCCCATCATGCTATTGTTTCAGAGATTTTTCTGATTGCACCAGTCATCTACAGCTTCCATTTTATGAAGTAATGGGATAGAAATCCTATGAGTTATACGTACACTGTCTGATTCAGCATTGTCTCTTAAGGTTATTTGTACTGAATCTCCTTTCAGAATATCACCATCTATTCCTGAGAGCTTCCACCTTTCTCACTGGGCCCATCCTGGCTGCCATGCTGCAGCTGAGAAGACTGTTGGTCTGTGATCTTTTCATTAAATACAGTCTGAATGCATAGCTTTTGTCGTTGTAATTTGTTTCTGTGGTGAACTAACTCATGCAGTTAAGGTACTCCCAGGGCTCGGTGACAGCTGACTTCAGCTGTGGGAGGGTGCGCCAGAGGCTCCCGGCCCAGAGACCGACCGACGTGCCCCCCCCGGTGCTGTTGCGCATACACCTGGAGCCGTGCGCCGCATTTAAAAGCGGCACCGGCTCAGCTGATGGGGGCGGAAGCGGCAGGAGACGCCGGAGCCGGCCAGGAGGCTGCCAGGAAGGCGGAAGCAGTCGGGAGACGCTGGAGCCGGCCAGGAGGCTGCCAGGAAGGCAGAAGCAGCAGGAGATGCCGGCCAGGAGGCTGCCAGGGAGGCAGAAGCAGCGGGAGACGCCGGAGCCATCCCGGAGGCTGCCAGGGAGGCGGAAGCAGCTGGAAATGCCGGAGCCGGCCAGGAGGCTGCCAGGGAGGCGGAAGCCACTGGAGACGGGTCGCAAGCTGCCCGCACGGAACCCAGATGCCGGAGCGGATACAACCACCGCAGGTGCCGGAGCAGACTCTTCCCACAACCAGGGGAGACATCCAGCGGCGGAGCGTCTAAGCCAAGTAGGAAGCGGTTCCAGGACGGGGGTGTCGAGACGGATGGCAAACCCCCGAAAGGGGTGGTGAGCGAACGGCGTGTGGCTCATCATTCGGGTAAGGTCTGCGTGGCCTCACCTTAGAGTCCTGGGGCTGGAACTCGGGAGCGGGGGCGGGCTCGAGTTCCCCTACCTAATCTGATCTGGCGGCCACTAAGGTTGAGAAGACTGACCATTGAGAGAGACTTTTTCCTTTCTACTGGACTCTGGGGAGTGACGGGAGTAGGGACGCCCAAAGCGGGCGCGGACTATACCCCGCCGGCCGATAACCAGGGTCAAGGGACAGTCGGCCCATAGGGGAGTAGGCCACCATGCTTTCGGCTTGGCCTTTGTGCACGGGTGAGCCCCTCCCCTGGGACTTGTGGGCCCAGAGCAAACTCAGGTTCGGGGCCTCTGTGCCACCAACGAGGGCACCCCCGATCCTACATACCCCGCAGGTGGGGGTGGGTGCATGACAGAGGAGTAGAAGGTAATTGTAAGTCCCTTCTGAGATGACTATGATATCAGCTCTTGGGTCAATTTCAAAGTCAATAGTCTTTCTATGAGTATTCATTTTCACTTTCCAGGCAGGCACTATGTCATTGCAAATTACAGATCCCAGAAACAATGGGTCTTGATTGTCTGCAAGATGAATCAACTATCTGACTGCTTTGTTACAGCAAACAGCTGCAAAGAGTCTATATTTCATGCATTTATTGCACCGTGCCATTGACTGGACTTGCATCATCTCTGAGGGTGTAACTTTTTTCCACGCCTTGTGCATGAAATTTGTCCCTCAGCCTGACCAATCCCTCTCTTTACCCCAAGGATTTTTTATAATTACTTTCAACACTCGTCTGTTTATAGTTTCTAAGCTAGTTTCAAGTTTTTCAGGTCTAGTTTCTCCAGGTTTTGCTGTTTCATCACTTCAGAATGTTTTGCTATTTGAATACCTGTGGCTAGGATTAAATTTGCTCTTCAGTTGTTGCTGCTTGCAATGGGGTATGTCAGCCCTATCGTGGAGCAGCAGGGGTTAACTCTTCTCTTTGGGCCAAGGAAGTCTCACCCTTTCAGCTCTGCTAGGCATGTGCCAACTGGAGACAGGCTATAAAAGGCAATAAAACATCTCAGTCTGTGCTGACCACCGGTGAGGAAGAAAGTGCATTGCTGACACCTGAGGAAGGACTGCCTGCACTCCAGAATATGGAGGCCAACCAGATGGAGATGGACCCCAACTCCCAGGCTCAGAATGCTGCAGAGAGGGGAGAGGCTGTGAAGCAGTGTTCCCTCTAAGCTGAGATAGGGAGGGGATGTGTCCCTACCCGCTGGGAGAGACTCGCTGCTCTTGCCTCAGCATGGAGATGCTGCTGTTGCTGAGGGAGAAGTGCCTCTCCCCCTTGCCAGGCAGCTCCATGCACAAGTCCTGAGCCCCTGGCTGGGCAGGGTGAAGACCTGAAAACAGCAAATTGCAGAGAACCAAGTAGGAAGCAACCCAGGGAAACTCTGTGGGGAAGTAATTGTAGACGTGTAGACAGGCCTGGTGGGTGCTGGTAGGATTAGGTTTGAACCTTGTGGAGAAGGCAGGCCCAGGGGCCCCTATCTTACCACAACCCACCCTGGTATTCAGGATTGCAGGTAGAATTGTCGGGCTCCTGACCAAGGTTGATGGGGTTAATGCTGCACTCCTGGGAGGGGTGGGGCTTTGGGCAGAAGGGGCGGGACTGGGGCTAGCCACCCCCAGCTGGCCCTCTGGAGCTCTGGACCCTTTCAAATTGCCAGGGCTTGGGGCAGTTGCCCCCTTTGCCCTACTCCCACCAGCGGGCCCAACAGCACTGTTGACAGTGGTCATTGGATCATAGTGCCCTGATAGAAAGGGCCATGCTACTGACTCTGACCACTACGCCACAGTGCCCTGATAGCAAGGCAACAGGGCCACACAGCCCCAAGACCAGGGGGCAACCCTACAGACTCAACCATGGGGCTGTAACGAACGTCACCCCCACCCCAAAAAGGTGACAAGTTTCATCAGTTCCGTAACACTGATGTGAAAGGTATTCATCTGCTAACCCAATAACCAACTCACCTCTGATATTTTAATTCCCAAAATTTCAAAATTTTCAGCCAGTGTGTGCCCAGCTCTTATAAAATATTCAGTATTTTCCCCTGGTTCTTGAACTCTCTGGGGGAAACATGTTTTTCATAAACCACATTTCTCTGAGATATAAAATAGTCAGAAGCTCTTCATAGTCGTCTTTGTGACTGTTTTCAGTAAAATCAAAGGAACGAAAGTTACACTTTCCCCATAGCCTAAATTAAAGAAGATACTAGTATATTTCCAGTTCCTTAGTAGAGCTTGGTACTATCAATTTGATATCTTGCAATATATTGTTTCCGCTCTATCCATTCTGAAGATTTGTCAAAGCTGAAGTTCTCTGAGGCATTGAAGAGTGTCATGTTGATGAGCTCCTGCAACCTTTATTGTTTATTTCTCCTGTCTGCAACCTTTGTTGCGTTTCCTTCTCTGTCTGATCTTGGCACTATGTCCCATACTTCAGCACCAGATATGGACTGGTCACAGAGCTACCTCTTGAGTAAGATACACACCAGATGTGTTCATCGTAAGATCCTTTAACACTCTGCCAGGTATGGCTGAGGATCATTTAAATAAGGTATTTAGCATATACTGCCACCTAGTGGCTGAACCCTATAATATGGTCTAGCATCTATTACACCACAATTTGATCCTTATGCTACCCCTTTATTTGATAAATTTCCTGTCTCCCCGCTCCAGACTTGTTCCCCCACACCCACCCAGTGCTCCATTTTGCAAAGCCCCACACTGTCTTTAGATCATTTGAATGATCACTCTGCTTTTTAAAGTGCACAATTAGAAGTGAGCAAATAATTCAAAAGATTTAAATTATTATTGGCTCAAACAAAACATCTCATTTGTATTAACTTTCTGCAGAATGAATTTAAGCAAATCTCAAAGAAGATTTAGGGAAAGCAAGATTCATACTAAAAATAACCATAAACAATGAAAACATGATCGTATAAATATTAGGCTCAAGCCATCAGGGAATTGAATATTATATTCTGCATCTGATCAAATCTAAACAGCAAAATTTGAATTTCACATATCAAATAATCACAGCAAGAGGTCTGTGAATAATTTACAGAATAAGAATTATCTGCAAAATTATTTGTCAAATAATTTCAAATAGGGAATAGGCTGAAAAAATCGTAAACTGCCTCTGAACAGTTCACAACCAGACTACCCTTGCATCTATCTATAACCCTTTAAAAATCTTTCATTGGTTTACCTTAGATGGTATATTTCTCTTTTATTTATTAGACTGTATGTGTTCTGTCTGATGGTTAATTTAAAATGTGACACTATTAGAAATATTTAACAAAGCATGTTGCCTATATGTTTGTCCAGAAAATTAGAGGTACAAAACCAAATGGATTTCTGATTTTCTTTAATATTTATACTTATATTTAAATAGTTATAGAATTTATACTTATATTTAAATAGTTATGGACTAAAATGTTTCCACCTAATAATTTCTGTATGTAACTACAAAAAGGAAATTAAATAATATCTAAAGGTCTTAACATATTAAAGACAATTGTAGAAAAGCATTATTTTCCCGTTTTGAAAATGGCCAACAATTTGAACATCCAGGCATGCTGGATGTAAATTGATATCCAAGAGAAGCTGCAAAGAATTAACAATACTAGTTATAAAAGACTGTCCTCTGATACCGTTACTCGTGATGACTAATGAGTAGTCTCTTGCACCATGAGTACTTTTATTGAGTTCTATGTGGATTATTTGTTGAATTAAACTGAGGAAATGCATCAAAATCTGGGCTATAGTGGTTTACATTTTTAAAGTATTGTTTGAACATTAACTGAGAAGTGATTGTCACCCACAAACACTTTAACTAAATTTGACATAATTTTTCAAATAATGCTGTAAGAACTAAAAAAATCATCAATAGGCTGTTGTACACAACAGGAGAGCCTAGATTCTGGTATATGTGTAGATTTGTGCATGCACATAAACTGAGATCCTTGTGTAAGGTTCATTTAGACAGGATTATCCTTGTAAAATTCTGAAATTATTTTCAGGGGTATGACAAGAACATTGTAGTGAGAACAAGTGTGGGGGAGGAAAGTGCCTATAAATTCTCTTCAACTTTTGTTTCAATCCAGAATTCCCCTTTAAATAAATGTGAGTGGTTTCTGTTTGCTCTCCACAATTGAAACCTAGATAATAGCCAGAACATTATGTACATAGTACTTAAATAAGAAGCTTGAAATGGAAGATGACATAACCAGGATTTTACCAAACAAAATACGATATTGTGTTGCAGAGACATTTCATTCTAAGTTTGACATAGTTCTGTGAAGTAAGGCTGATACAAAGCAGAACTAGCACTGACTTTTTTATCATAATAGGATGATGTTTAAATCTATCTAAAGTGTATTCGGAAATCAGGGTATCACTATCAAAGCAAGTGAGGCTTGACTGGTCTGAAAGAGTAAGAACTGCAAAGCCTCGTGAAACTGATTAAGTCATGAATCAACATAGCACTTAAGGGTTCAATCCTGACATGTGCTAAGTCCTCTGTCTCTGATCCGACAAAGCACTTAAACACATGCTTAACTTTAAGCCAGTGAGTGAGCCCATTCAATTCCCACTAGGAATGCTCTGAGCCTTAGAGTGATATCTATATGGCTCAAGGCCAGAATGCTCAACGTCTTAATTTTAATGTTGAATTCAGTTTGATTTATGCATGTGGTTGGACTGCTGAATCAGGGTCTTCCATAGTCATGCCAGTTTTGGTTGGGCATATTTCTGGAGGTTTAATCACATGACAAACTTTAATGGAGACCCCTGGACAACCCTGGATGGTTGGCAACCCTAGCTTTCCATCTGAATTATCAGTAAATCAACAAAACAGTTAACAGACTATTTTGCTATTTGGGAAGGGTCTTCATATTGTGAAGGACATTAAGATATCCTAGCCTGTGCTGGACACAAACCACAAAATTCAACCATCTGGCTCTGGTGTTTTGAGTTGAGCCCTGTTTCAGTTCTAACTGAAAAACAGCTCACATAGATGATAGGTCTCTTCTTCCTCACTCTAAATAACTAAGAAAACATTCTCACTGCTTGTTCTTCCAACAGTCATGTTGACTTTCCTCTTAACTGTAGTTGTTCATGTCCACATGACCTACTGCCTATTTTAGCACAGTGAGAAAGTTAGAATTGTGATGGGAATTGGGGTTAAAATAATAAGTAAAGAGAGAAATATGGCAAATATTTACAGACTTCTTAGAATGTATCTTTAAATTGATCTTGGAGTGTTAGCTAAAGGAACAGCAGCAAAATATCTCAGAAGTAATTTATAAATACTGGGCTTGATTACCCTTTTCACAGAAAAACCATAATGGAGCTGGCTGGGTGGAAAGGAGGGAGGAAAATTCCATGAGGGATCCCTTGCCTAATTTCTTTTCAGTTCATCCAATGAAGGTAGGATTTGTTTTCTTTGAATCCCAAAATAAAAGTATCAGAGGGGTAGCTGTGTTAGTCTGAATCTGCAAAAGCGGCGAGGAGTCCTGTGGCACCTTATGGACTAACTGAAGTGTTGGAGCATAAGCTTTCGTGGGCAAAGACCCACTTCGTCAGATGCATGTAGTGGAAATTTCCAGAGGCAGGTATAAATATGCAGGCCAGAATCAGGCTGGAGATGACGAGGTGGATCCAATCAAGGAGGATGAGGCCCACTTCTAGTAGCTGATCTGGAGGTGTGAATTCCAAGAGAGGAGAAACTGCTTTTGTAGTTAGCTAGCCATTCACAGTCTTTGTTTAATCCTGAGTTGATTGTGTCAAACTTGAAGATGAACTGTAGCTCAGCAGTTTCTCTTTGAAGTCTGGTCCTGAAGTTTTTTTGCTGCAGGATGGCTACCTTTAGATCTGCAATTGTGTGTCCAGGGAGATTGAAGTGTTCCCCTACAGGTTTTTGTATGTTGCCATTCCTAATATCTGATTTGTGTCCATTGATTCTTTTACGTAGGGACTGTCCAGTTTGGCCGATGTATATAGCAGTAGGGCATTGTTGGCACATGATGGCATATATTACGTTAGTAGATGTGCAGGAGAATGAACCAGTGACATAAATAAAAGTAGGGGCACCCCAAGAACCATATGAATCTTGGAGTGTCTGCTGAAGGTGCAGAATCATATATGAAAATCCTGCTTCTCTTCTACGCTGGGCTGCAGGTGCCCTGTCTCCGTTCTAGCTCTCTGCAAGTACTGCACTGCCAGGGCTTTCTCCACCCAAGGCTGCTCAAATCCCCCAGGATTCCCTGACAACATAATAAATGCTGCTTAAGGCCCTCATCCTCTTAGGCAACATATACACTGCAGAGCTATTTTGGGATACCTCTAACTATTCTGCGTCTTATGAGCAAGCCCATTATATCAGGCTCACCATTCCAACGTCCCTGTAAACCTCATTGCATGAGGGATAAGGGACGTTTTGGAAAAGTGCTTTATTCTGAGATTTGGTGCCAAATTTTGAAATAAGCTATTTTGAAATAAGATCAACATAGCTTATTTCGAGGTAAGAGTGCTGTGTAGATGTAGGGATGTAAAATGTTAATCACTCACCTAGTCAGCATAAGCCTTACCAATATGCTTACCAGGTAACTGGTTAACTGGAGGGCTGGGCAGGAGGAGCAGTCCCCTGCCCACCGTGCAATGTGGTGGGACCCTAGCCAGCCAGCTGGAACAGTCCCTGCCTGCAGTGCAGCAGGACCCTGGCTGGCCAGAGCAGCCCCCTCCCATAGCGTGGTGTGGTGGGACCTGGCCAGAATAGCTGCCCTGCCCACGGACAACAGGGCTGAAGGAGCCAGCCATGGGACCCCAGCAACATGGTTAACTGGTTAAACTATTACAATTAAATTGTTTAACTGGTTACCCTTTTTAGTGCATATTCACATCCCTACATCCTCTACAATACTAAGCACAAGGAAGAAGAGGAAAGAGGAAGAATCCTTTTGCAGAGGACATGCTGATTATCCATTACTGATTTCCTCTAATCACCAGCAAACTGGATTAGGGCCCTCAGTCAGACACAGAATTTATGCATGCCAATTGCTAAACAAAGCTTAGTCTGAAACATCTTTGTTGGCTTGGTATGAAAGTTACTCCCCATACTTATTAATTCCCAGCTTTCTTGACAACAATGAAGATATAGTGAAATATAACTTCAGGCAAATGACAATCATATTAAAAATACTATTACTTAAGGCAAAATTTTCAAAAGGACCTAAACAATTCAGAAGCTTAAATCCCATTTTCAAAACTGATTTAGGCTGGGTTTATACATAACATTTAGCTATGTTGCCTGGGGGGGAGCGGAAGGTGGCAGGGAAGAATCACACCTCAAGCCAACACAGATATGCCGGCAAACCTCTCTGCCCCAGTGTAGACAAAACTATGCTGACAAAATATACTTCTGTTGGCTTAGCTATAGTCATTTGGAAGTTGGTGTCATGCTGGTAAAACTGCTTCTCCTGGGGTACATTGCAGCTACATTAGGGGCTGTCTGCCGACAAGGCTCTATAGTACAGACAAGCCCTTAGATACATTGGTTTGCAATCAGACTTGTAATAAGAGTCTGTGTCACTTTTGAGAATAGAATTTAGGCTTCTAAGTTATTTAGGCTTGGTCTACACTAAAGGGGAAGTTCGACTTAAGATATGCAACTCCATCCCTGCAATGGATAATCAGCATGTCCTCTGCAAAAGGATTCTTCCCTCTTCCTCTTCTTCCTTCTGCTTAATATCTTAGCCTACGTCTAGACTGCAGGCTTCTTTCGGAAGAAGCTTTTTTCAGAAGAGCTCTTCTGAAAAAACTTCTTCCGAAAGAGAGCATTCACACTGCAAAAGCGCATCGAAAAAACAATCTGCTTTTTCAAAAGATAGTGTCCAGACTGAATGGACACTATCTCACATGTAAGCTTTGATTGCTAGGGACAGAATGGCCACCAGGGCACCTGTGCTATTTCCTCTTCCCTCTTCTTCCAAAAGAACTCCCTCTTCCCCGTCCACACACCCCTTTTTCCAAAAGAGCTCTTTCGCAAAAAGGCTTCTTCCTTGTAGAACAAGGATTACCAATGCTGGAAAAACCCCTCTGTTCTTTCATTTTTCTTGTGGAGGAATGCAATTGCAGTGTGGACGTTCCTCAAGTTTTGTCAGAAAAATGGCTGTTTTTCCAACAAAACTCTGTAGTGTAGACATACCCTTAGAATGCATCTACACAGTAGGGCTTAACTCGAAATAAGCTATGCAAATTGAGCTACGTCAATTGCGTAGCTTATTTCAAAATAGCTTATTTTGAAATTGGAAGCGTCTACACAGCACTTATTTCGAAATAGAGCACTCTTCCCCCGACTTCCCTTACTCCTTGTACAATAAGGGTTACAGGAGTTCAACTTTATTGTGAAATTACTGCCTGCTGTGTAGATGAGGACTAAGTTATTTCGAAATAATGTTGCTGTGTAGACATACCCTTAGAGATGCAGGGATGCAATTACACAGCTGGAGTTAATGTATCACTGTCTGCACAGTGGGAGGTCGATGGGAGCACTTACTCCTGTTGGTTTCCCTTACTCCTTGTGAGGAGCAGGAAAACCAGCGCTGATGGGGGCGCCCTCTAAGTTTGAATTAGCGGGTCCTCACTAGACCCGCCAAATTGAACACTGGAAGATTGATGGCAGCAGCATTGATCTTCTGTGTAGTGTAGACATGGCCTTTGATACTTATGAAAATGTTAATAGTGATTCTCACATAGTACTTTTTATCCACAGATCTCAATGCACTTTAAAAAGGAAGGTATGTATCATTATCCCCACTGACCGATGGGAAACTGAGGCAATGTGACCTGCACAAGCACACACAGCAGGTCAGCAGCAGAAGCATGAATAGGTCTCCTGGTGCCCTAACCAGTGCCCATCCACGTGACTCCCTGCATATGCAACTCTTTTTATTATAGGTAAGATTGTCTGAAACTACTATTATAGGACTGTAGTGGTTCGTGTCAGTGGAGGCCACACTGACTCACCACTGTCCCCAGAGTCCAGGGCTCCGGGCCTTACTGCAGGCTCGCTCTCAGTTCTAAAGGCCTTGCCCTTATGTGGGCAGGGCGACGAACAAACAAACCACGCAGTCTCTGGTACCCCAGGCAGCGGTCTGGAGGCCACGCCCTTAGTTTGGGTGGCCTGGTAAAAAAAAACAGTTTCAAATAAGCCCTTGGCAGTCTATACACCCTGGCCCTAGGCCAGGGTGGACAACAAACAGTCTAGCAAATAGTCTACAAAGTAAATTGTAAACAGTAAATAGTCTACCAGGTTTAATGGCACCAGCCTATGTACAGGCAAGGCCTGGGATCGGGTCTCCTTGCTGGCAGAGAGCTGACAAGCACAGGGGTTTTTGTGCACAGGGGGGAACCTGCCATCCAAAGGAAGAGTGGCGGGGGGGGACGCAGGCCCTCCCTACTCCACCGCGCTCCAGCCCAGGGCCCTAATAGTGGCAGCACTGCAGCCACTGGACCGGTGGGGCTCCAAGCCATAACGTGCTGGTCTGGGTCACTGGGTCAGCGGGCCTCCAAGCCGCAGCATGCTGCCCAGCTGACCTCCATGTCCTCAGCCGCCTCAGAGTAGCTGGGCCACTTCCCCATCCCCCCAAGGGGTCTACCTGGCTCGGGTGCAGCTCCTTGGTGTTGGTTGTGGATGGAGGTGCCGGCAGCGTGTCCGTAGGCTTGGGATCCGTGGCAGGTAAGGATCCAGGTGGTCCAACCCACTTGGCTGGGCCTTGCACGGGTCCAGAGTGTCCAGGTAGTTCCGTGGGTCCAGGCGGCAGCCTCCGCAGGTGTGTCCCGGGATCCAGGTCCAGCAGCGGCTGGGGCAGTCTAGGCCTGGGCTCAGGGCCTGGTAGCAGTCCGGGCGGTCATAACCAGTCATCCAGCAGAGCGTGGCTTGGCCAGGCCTTCCTCCACTGGGGCCAGGGGAGAGTCTCTGCCCTGCTTGGCAGCTGGGCTCTGACAGAGCTGGGAGCTTCCCCTCTTATACCCCCAGCCCTAGCTTCCTGTTTCCTGTGGGTGGGGCTGGGTGGTTCTGGTACCACCCACCAAGGAGTTTTGAGGAGAGTTTCCTCCTCTGGGTCAGTGGGAGGCCATGCTGACTCATTACAAGGACCTTTTCTCAGTTTTCAACTTTTCCAAACAAACTCTTTGGAGTGAAAATGTCCATACTGGTTGTCTGCTTCAAGCTGAATGTATTAGGATAGATTCTGCTAAATCTGTTAAACAATTTCTGAAAAGGAGTCTAAAGAAAAAATATAAGTTGGCAATTTAAAAACAAATATGGCAACCTTTCCTTTGAGATGATGTGGACCTCCTTTAGTTTGGCATAGGGACTTGAAATTTGGCAGTGGTGTGGACTGTATGTTAAGGTTGTACCGTTTGTCATCCTCATGAAAATCTGGCCAATTTTGGTCAAGTTATGAGCCTTTGAAAAATTTCAGTTGGTACAATAAAGACTTTTTAGAGTTTAGCAGCTAAAACCTCTGAAGATTCCATCCTCAATGAGCATGCGGCATCACCTCACAGATCCTGTGCATGATGTGATCTTCCCATTACAGCAAATGAACATGCTCTTTCCTTGCATAGCTACTATATGTGATTAGCCTGCACTTGTGCCATCCTTCTCAGAGTGACTGAGCATGCTGCATTCTTCAGCAAGAGAAACAAAGCTGGCTTTTTTCCATAATGTGCAGCTCCCAGCTGCTCAGGGCTGGGTGCTAGAATTTGGAGCCTCCCTCTCCTGTACTCTCAGTGCCTCCTTGATGACACTCAAGCAGTGTGAAGGAGGAAGCCATTTGATTCAAGTGCAGAGGACAGAAGAGCCACACTGAGGGGAAGAGAATGAATTAATTTGGGACAGAGAATCTGGTGAGAGTGGACTGGGGGTAGGTGGCAGAAGAAGACAAACTGTGACTCAATTGTGGGGAGACAGCTGGGGCTGACTGGATAAGGAGACTGGGACTGAGAGCTGATGTGGGGAAAGGAGAGGCTGTGATTGAGTGGACAAGGAGACTGGGATTTGGGGAAGGAGAAGCAAGTTGATACTGGTTCCCCAAGGAGACTGGGAGCTGGTGAGGGAAATGGGAGCCAGTTTGTAGGAGGCAGAAAGGAAGAAAACATTTAAATTGGACAAGGAGCTGGGGAAAGAAAGGGAGACTGGGATTGCCTGGCTAACGAGACTGGAACTGGAAACCAGTAGCCAGGACGTGGAGCTAGTGGGAAATGGGAGATGGGTGAAAGGGAACCTGGGGCAAAGAGACTGCAACAAGGACCCAGAGGCAGACAGGGCAAGATTTAGAAGCATAAGGGAAGACAACTGGAGGCTGGAGAGAGGGTAGAGGCAGATCAAATGAGGATCCTGGAGGGGAAAATGGAGACTGACTGGCTCTGGCTGAACAAGGGAAGTAAGAGTGGGGAGAGACTGGGCTTTGGATGGGCAGCCAGGAGGGGGAGACTAGGACTTGATGGGCTAGTAAACTGGAAGTGGAATGAATAAAAATAGCATGTGATCACAACTGAAGACTGTTATTTATCATAATGCAAATGCAGAACGGGGTTGAATTATGGTTGCACTAACCTTTGAGACCTTTGAGACAAGGCACAGAGGGAAACCTTTGACATTGCAATCTTACTGTGCTCTTGAGTAGGTTTTTGTTTTATTTCATTTTTTGGTTTTTTCCAACAACAAATAGAAGTTACCATAAAAACCAAAATATGACCCTGATCTTGTCTGGTGCAGAGTGATCTCAACTCCCGTTGATTGTAACATGAGACAAGCAATTGACCCCTTGCACATCTATATCTAAATTCTTTAGCTGTGAACAATTTTTTTAAATCCATGTATAAACAAGTTTGGAAAACAATAAAGTAATCAAGACATAGTCCATTAAATCAAATAAACATTCTAATTACATGATTTTTTTATTTTTAAAAGAAAATAAACACAAACCTGTCTTTAAACCTCAGAAGAGCATGTGGAAACTTCCCCAACTTGTTTTAGAATCCCCTCACTAGTCACTGAATGCTGACTAAAACTTTAAAAGAATGTTCTTTATTCAGGATTATTAAAACACATGCTAAGGAAAGAAAAGTGATTTAAGTGGAGTAATTTTATGAATCCACCAGACATGCAGGGAGCTTAGAGTTAGACCTACAGCGATATGTGCAGCTGAACAAACAAAATGACTGTGTTAGCGTGATCTTAAGCATTTGGAGCTTTTTGTCTAATGACATGTTTTCCTATTTAAAGAATACATATTACTTAAACCTTTTCTAATTTCAGGCACATATTAATGAAAAATTTAGGTCTTAAAATAGTGCCCAAGTAAAGCTATAATTGTGAGACACTTCATTTATTTGTTAGAAGCTTCCAGAAAATACCACATTAGTTAAAGTAGCAAAACCAAGCAGGGCGAAGGGAAAAAAGAAGACAGAAACATTCCATGCACCTTTAGGCTTTCTGGCTGTGATTCATTAAAGTAGAATTTAGGATGAAATTTTCAAAAGCACCAAGCAATTCTGGGTTCTGAGCTTCTGGGAACTTAATGGAGCATGGGTGTTCAACATCAGGGCCACCAATACAGGTGAAGGAAATGGGGTAGTTGTTCTGGGGCCTGGAGATTTAACCAGGAGTTCTGGGTCCTTTAAATCACTGCCGAAGCCCCTTGCAGCACGATCCTGTCAGTGCTGAGGCCTGGGTGATGGAGGAACGATGCGGTGCATTGAGGGCTGGCTGCCCCTAGCCCCTGCCCTTCCATCCAAGGCACCGCCCCTTCCAGTGGGGGCCAGAACTGCGCCCCCCTGCCCCCTTTCCCCCCCCCACACACACACATTGCCCAGGGCCCAGCAATATCTGTCGCCATCTGTGCTCAACACTTTGCAAAATTAGGCTCCGTTAAGAACTACAAATCAGTACTCAGTTTTGAAAACGTAGGCCTTAGTATTTCAGTAGGTTCCAAAGACCCCAGGGTGACCCCACTGGAGTAAGTGGTATACAAACACATAGACAGACAAAGATCTTTCACCAAAAGAGTTGGAACCTTGAAATGCAAAAACCAGACAAAGTCTGGGGAAAGAGATACAACAGTGGTGGGTAACCTGTGGCCCGAGGGCCACATGTGGCACATCGGAGTTCTATGTGTGATCCATGAGACATTTTGTTTACCATTTTCCATGCACAAGGTTTTCATCTGTGTAATTTTTTCTTACTGCTATTACTAAAGTGACACACACGTAAAGTAAGCACGTGAAGTGAGGTGTGTGCTTATTGCACACAACATTGTGGGATCCATTTGCCTTCTGTTGTTGAATGTAAAATTGCTAGGGGTGAGGATAAAATGTATGAGTTTAGTGATGTGTTTGGGATGGATATCTGAAGGTTGTCTATTGTCTTGTAATTATTTGTCGCAGGCAGACATGCCATCTTTGTGCGGGGATGTTGGTGTGTAGGGAAGTTACATCCATTGGGACAAACATGATGTTCTGAGGGAGGTTATTAATATTGCAGAATCTATGGAAGAAGTCAATTGTAACTGGGAAGAAACTGGCCCTTTATGTGGTGAGTGGTTTGAGGATGGTTTCTATGAGTATTCCTTCTGTGGGAATGATGTGGACAGATATGCTGGGTCTGTCTGGGTTCCCTTGACTTCATATCTTGGGAAATATGTAGAAGATTCCCAAGTTGGGTTCATGGAGTATGATTTTATATATTTCCTCTTGGAGTTGTTTGGAGAACTTCATGATGACGTGGTGTCTAGTCAGATGATATACTAAGTTCCTGAGCAAATTGTGGGATGAGGTATTTTTTGAGCTTTTTATAGAAGGTGGTGTTGGAGAACTGTTAGTTGGCCAATGCAACAAAGCCTACTCTACTCATTAACCAGCAGCACCTCCTTGTGGATCAACTTGGGAATTAGCTCACCACTAGGTCTGATGTCCCTTCCTGTGGTTACTCAATCTGTCATTTCCCCTCAGTTAGCCCATCATCTTTCATGTGCCAAGAGCAGCAGTGCTGTCTTCTTCATAGCTGAGACCTCCAAATAAGTCACATTAAAAGTTCCCTCCCCCCCCCCCACTTCCAGGGTACTACAGACCCTCTGAGATAAACTGTTCCACGCAGTAAGTGCTCAGTGCACGAACATGATTTAACAGCTTTACAACTGTGTGAGTTGATTAGGTAACAAGATAGTAAACTGTACACTAGGAGTGGGGATCCATGGAGTAACTTTGGTGTGGCAACTCTAAGCATTATGATGCCTAACTTTTAGGCACCTAGAAAATCATAGTAACAATACTGTAATCCACAAAGGCTGAGTTAGGCCGCTATGTTCCTAAACTATGAATGGGGATAGACAAGCAGCTCAGAATGAGATATGTAAAAGCCATGCTAGACAGGGAGATGCCTAAGCAAAACAATGGGAAATGCTGACAAGAAGGGTGTATGTTAAGCCTTTTCTTTCTGATGGAGCTAGATGCCTAAGTCTGGCTGTATGGAGGAACCTAGTAATCAATGAACACAAACCAATAATGTGGAATCAGGCAGTTTAGGTGCCAAAGATATACCCCAAATATGCTGAACAATCTTGCAGATGGACATCAGAGAAACTAAGGACCCATTTACTCCACCTCCTATACTTCACAAGGGATCATCGCACACAAGAAATCATCACATGCTCCCACACATTGAAGGAAAAAAAACAAGGAATGTTACCTGGAAATCATGCAGGCAATCCAAAACAATGATTAAAAAAACCCAGATTACAGGCATCCAACACAAAAACAAAAAATGGAACCAACTACTCTTCCACAACCCATAGAAGACCATCTCCAGGAAAAAACATGGTACCAGTATCAACCACAATGATGCTACATGATATCCAAACATCATAAATGTATCAAGGCTACCCCTTATTGGAACTGAATTATCTCTACTCATTAAGGGCAAGTCTACACCATGCCATTATTTCAAAATAACAAGGTGAGCATACACGCAGCAAGCCCATTATTTCAAAATTTTTTCAAAATAACAGGCTTCTTATTCCAAAATAGTAAACCCTCATTTCACAAGGAACACCCATTTTGAAATAGCTATTTCGAAGTAGGGGGTGTGTGGATGGCACAGCTCTGCATATTTCGAAATAATTGGCCTCCAGGGCTTCCCACAGCTGCCCTGGTGGCCACTCAGTCCACACCCCTCAAAACTCTATAGTGTCCCTTCCCCTGCAAGCTTTAAAGGTGCAGGCAGAAGGGAAAGTGCCTATGGCATGACACAGGCCCTGTTTGTATCATAACACACAGCAGGACCCTGTACAGCCTTCCCTGCTGCCATACCAGACGCCGGCGCTCCCACTGAGCCCCGCAAGGCTGCAAGCATGCTGATAGCCACCTCGGAAGCCCCTGGCATCAGTCCAACCTCCAGGATCTGAGCACCAGATGCCAAAATGCGGACATCAAAATGCTGCCAGCCTGGTCCAGAGGGGGCACAGCTGCACTCTGGACCAGGTTAGAATGAAAATGAAAGAACTGTGCCAGGCCTACACCAAGGCCAGGGAACAAAAGTTCCTGATCAGGAGCAGCACCCCAGACTTGCCACTTTTACCAGCAGCTGGATGGATTCCTGGGGGGGTAGGGGGGGAGCAGGTTTCCTCCCCTCCCCTTGTTGTCATCTCCAGCCTGGACACTCCTGTTGTCTGCCTCCAGGAGGGTGGAGCTGTGAAGGAGGAGGAGGAGGAGGAGGCAGCCAGCACTGACACCATGCCCGCCAACCAGGAGTGGTCATTACCCTTGAGCTGGTAACCCCCTCCCAGGATGTCTCCCAGGCCTCAGACAGTGCTGGGGAAGGCCCATCAAGTGAATTCCATTTCTTTCCCTATCTTCACATGGAGGGGAGGTGGTGGGCTGTGAGGGGCTCCTTGTTCGACCTTCTCAGCCTGGGGATCACACAGCAGCCTGTGCACATGGGTGCATATGGAGTGCCAGTCTGGATCACTGAGCCCTGTGAAGCTGCCGCATAGAAACCCGTCACTCTTTCTCACAAGGTTCCTGGACAGGCCTGCTTTACCCTGGACTCCATGGTGGGAGACCTTCCAACCACAAGCCACCACTGAAGAGGCTGGGGTCAAAGAAACACACGGAAGGGTCATGCCCACACTTTCAGGCAGCATCCACTCCCGGTCAGGCACCATGAGGTGGAGGATACTGATTCTGACAGTTCCTACTTGTTCTCGCACAGGTTGTGGAGCACTCAGCAGGCCACCACCACCGGGGGAATGTTCTGGTCACTGAGGTCCAGGCAGATGGAGACACTGGAACCTCTCCTTGAAGAGGCCAAAGGTGCATTCCACCATGATACAGCACCTACTGAGCCTGGCATTAAACTGTTCCTTGGTGGGGTCCAGGTATCCCATGTAGGGCTTCATCAGACAGGGGAACAAGGGGCAGGCTATGTTGCCCACGATGCACATAGGCATGTCCACGTCCCTGACCCTGATAGTGTGGTTGGGGAAAAAAGTGCTGATGTGCAGCTTCTGGAACAGGCTGGAGTTCCTAAAGATGAGGGGGTTGTGCACCTTCCCCGACCACCTGATATTAATGTTGGTGAACCAGCCCCGGTAATCCATGAGAGTGTGCAGGACCATGGAAAAGTACCCCTTCCTATGCAGGGGCGGCCCATGGCTATAGGCCAACTTGGCCGTTGCCTAGGGCGCCGCCTTCAACGGCGCCCAATGATGACATCACAGGGCGCACGGGATGCCCAATGATGACATCACCCCATTGACGGCCGTGCAGGCGGGGGCACCGATCGTGTGTTCCGCCTGGGGCGCCAGCTGCCGCAGCCTGCCTCGGGCCGCTCCTGTTCCTATGGATATAGTCTGAGGCCCAAATGGGGATGTGGGTGCTGTCAATGCAATTATGGGGTCCACGTCATCCAGGGTGACAATCCTGCACAGCAGGATGGTGTGGATGGCCCTCACCACCTGTAAAAACATAGGAACCTAGAATCACAGGGTTGCCAGAGCCCTTGGGAGTTCCTGAACCCAAACCCCTTCCCACAGTAGGCGAAATCCTAACTACCCCATCCTCGGCAGGGCTTTGTGAAGGCAGGGCTGGAAAACCTCCAGGGAAGGAGATTCCCCCTCTCCTAAGGGAACCCCATTCCAGTGCTTGACCACCTTCATGGGCCAATAGTAAGAGAGCCAAACCTACATAAGCACGGCCCCGACGGTCGATCTCCCCACACCAAGCTGGTTCCAAATGGAGCAGTAGCTGTCTGGCATAGCAATCTTCTAAAGTGCAATGGTGATGCGCTTCCGGAGGGGAATGGTGAGTTGCATGCAGGTGTCGTGTCACCAGAGGGCACAGATGAGCCACTCACAGAGCTCCAAGAAGGTGTCCTTCTGCATGCGAAAGTTCTGGAACCACTACTGGTCATCCCACTACTCCAAGAAGCGGTGGTGCATGGGGGGGGGGGGGGAAGACACTGTGGTACATGAGGAGTGCCTGCGCCTGGCTGAGGAGGTCTCCCATTCCAGCCTGGTGGTCTTCTTCAAGCAGCGCCATGAGGGTAGCCTGCATACATTGCACCAGGAAGTGCAGTATGAGGTCTAAGAGCTGGTGACTGCTTTGCAGCAGGTCTGGCTCCGTGTTGAGAGTGCTGTGGCATCTGCAAGGGCAACAAGAGCACACGGTGTGGTGTTTTCTGTCCTTCAAGGAAGTAGGCAAAGGTGGAGAGTCTAAGACACAGCTATAGAGGGGAGATCTTTTAAGCGCACAAGCCTCAGCTAGCCTCAGGCAGCAGCTATAGGAAGTGACTGTCCAGATGCCCTGCCTGGTATGCTTCCAGGAGGCGTTAAATACAGTTCAGGCTCCAATGAGTATGGATGTGCTATTTCAATGGGGATTTGTAGTGTCGACATGTTATTTCAAAATAGTAATTTTGGGAGTTGTTATTCCAGAATAACTTAATTTGAAATAACACTGTAGTGTAGACACACCTTAAGGGACCATACTAATAGGTGGAGAATTTAAAAAATTCTTCCACCATCTCTTCCTGAAATAATCTTTTCACCACAATGATGACACCACTCAATTACCACATCCCCACCAACAATCATAAGAAAAAAGAATCATTTGATTGTTTTTTTGTTCACTCTGTGGTGTCCATTCATTGATTGCTTCAGAAAAAAATTGTCTGAAAAATCCTTAGCAAACCTCTCATCCACCATAATCTCTCCACCATCTGGAGAACACCATACTGTCCCTGAAATCTAACCACCAGGGAGTGTTCAAACCAGCAGACAAAGGGTGCACCATTGTAGTCCTCAACTTGTGATGACTACATTAACAAGGCTGAAATAGGATATCCTGAAAAGGTAAACGAGACCAATTAACCTTAGGCTGCATGTGAAAGAAACCTAGGGAATGGTAGAGCCCATTTGCAGATGAAGTCTAAGTTTGTTTCAAAGCTTACTAGTTAACTTGACTTTTTTTTTTTAAAGCACATTTTTCAAAATGTACACAAGGTTAAGTATCAATTTTTTATTAAACAAGAATTAAAGGACAATGTATACAAACAAAATTTAAGTTTTGATTAATTTTCTAGACTTGAAGATTAAGACATAAGCATTTGATGTTTAACTTCCATCATGGAAAACAATGAACAGTCCAGACTAACAAAAATATATATAGTTACAGACTAACATGAGACTTTTTCCACCATGGCGTTCATCAGGAACAACTCCATATATAGACAAGCCCTTTATACTGGCTATGATTAAATTAAAATTGCTGCTTTAACTTTTCAACATTAAAATTAGTGATTATCCTTGCTATTAGCTTAGCTATTAGCTTAGTGATTATCCTTGCTATTAGCATCATTCTTATACTTAGGACAAAATTCATTTCACGGAATGAAACACAGCTAAAATAGTGGCACCATACTCCCGTACCACTTGTTCAGATAGTTAAGATAATTGAATTCACTCAGAGCTTGTCCATATGGGGAAAGTAACTGGAATATCTATTTTTAGTTGCTCTTTAAGTACACTGTATCTTATTTCAGAATAACTTCCCTGTGCAGGTAAACCCTTTCATGCTTTGGCTGCTACCAAGGTTCATTCTTGATCCATCTTGATCCAGCCTATGCAGAGATGCCTGTGGTGTAGAGAACGGGAATGGCCCATAGGATAGCCTTTCAGGTTTTTCTGTGGAGCCCAGCACAGGCCTTAAGTAATAAAAATATTCTTATTCTGGCCTATTGGATTGTGAATTTCACCATCATTATTAATTCATTAGAGTTCATGGGTCCCAAGCAGATCCCCACTGTATGTTGTTCTGTGCTAACTCATAAAGGCTGAGTCCCTTCCTCAGTTCATAAATAAAATCATTTACTTTTAATTGCAACGCTGTCAATTTACAACACCTGTGAAGTTGTTCCTAATGCAACTCATGCAACTAATGCAACTCAGTATTTAGATTCTCTGCATAGAGCCTTTTGGCCATTTCTCTTACTTTAGCTCACTGAATCTTATCTATCCTCATCAAGAGATGATAATATGGTAAAAAAAATTAGATAAAAATATACATCTATGGAGTGTAATTATGAACATGAATGAAACATTGACAAATATAGTTTTCCATTTAGTATTTATTCCATTTTGTCTTTGAATAAACTAAGAAAATATGTGACTTCCTAAATGTTAAAAGGCTTTCAAGAAAAACTGTCAAATTTAATGTGAATTTCTCTCCACTCTTAATTTCATGGACAGTGTAAAATCTAGGCTGGAGATTAACTGCACCACTCACAGTAATTGGACAAAGCTGATGTTTCAAAACCAGAAAGTACCTGGAAACACAACTGACTCTCCAGTCAGCATTTTTTTGTGCTGTATCATTTCCACTGCTATTTGCAAATAGTGAAAAACCACATGCAAATCTTTTGTGTCCTTACAAAAAAAGTTTTAGTTTGTACTTGTTTAACTAAATCAGAAGCTTCCTTTTTATTTTAAAAAGAAACTCTATAAAAGTGCCTGCTGGTTCAGAAGTTTTCATCAGAACTACAGCATTTCCCACTTCATGTAAGAGTAATTCTCTCACAATGAGAAGTTTCAGAGGGGTTACTGTGCAGTCTTTCAGCAAAAACAATGAGGAGTCCTGTGGTACCTTAAAGACTAACACATTTATTTGTTCATAAGCTTTTGTGGGCTCTCAAAATGGTAAAAACTTCAGAGCAAATCTTGTAAACAGGACCACCATATATTTCATTAATAACCTTATTTGATTGTGAGCACCCTAAAAGTTGCTGTCAGTTTTCTGTCAGTACAAACATAGGACCCAATCAAGTAAACACTCATATGCTTGATTGCAGCTGTTAGGGCTGGCAACAGAGCACTGGGGCCACAGCTAAATATAGCTAATTGAAATTTCAAACAACATTTACGTGAAAGATTATCATTTGGATGATAAGGTGAGTTATATCTGAATTAGGAATGTAAAATCCCATTAATTGGTTAACTGGTTAAACTTAATGTTTAATGATTAAATGGTGGGGGGAAGGGACAGGCAGGGGGCTGCTCTAGATCACTCAGGCTGGAGTACCTGCTGCAGATCAGGGCTGCTCCGGCTGGGCTGGAGCACCCCTGCCCAGAGTGCACCCTGGACCTACTACAGGCAAGGGCTGCTTTGGCCAGGCAGGTGGCAAGTGAGGAGCTGCTCCAGCCCCTACTGGTTAACCAATAACATCCCTAATCTGAATGAATGCTGAATATCTCATTATGTGAATAGAAGAAAAAAACCAGTAATTTCATAATTATTTAGAGCAGCCATAATGAAACTGATACATTTCAATAGAACTTTTAACAGAATTTTCTTCTGAAAAATCAGTTGCAATTTTTTGGTTTGAAAGATCAGTGGCTTTTAAACTTTTTATATGACATAATGCTGTATCACTCTAGACTCTTAGTCATACTGTTACCATTTAATCCACAAACAGGATTAAAATAATTTAAAATGGCTAAAATCCACTATATACTTTACAATATCTGAACACAGTGGGACACATTTTCAAACTAGTTTTAGGAGTTTGCTCATTCAGACTAAAATGACTTTCAATGAGACTAGTTATATTCTTAAAGTTAGCAGGAAGCTTTGCTGGATCAGGACCTTATACAAATACCTATCTTACATTGTTTGGGGACATCCAGCATACTACCCCATAGCAAACTGTTATCTTTAACTTTTAAAATTAATATTTAAACTCCTGCTAAGAATCCTATGTAGTCAACTGAATTGTTTGCTCATTTTCATTCTTGAATCTTCTCTTTCATGTACTACTTTGTTCCCACAAACTTTTTAAAAGTTATTTGTTGTCCATGTTTTACATATGCCTTATTTGTTGGTCTCCACAGTAATTACAGTCCATTTGCATGTATTTTCTTATGTTTTAAATATCTGATTTACTCAGAATCCTGATTCATGAGCACAATCTGCAACGTCTCCTTGATTATTTGATCTAATATTAGTAGTTAATACCACTTTTTAAAATACAGTTCACTGTCAGACTTCAGTAACTGTACACTTTTTGCTTCCTTTTTTTTCTTGTCTAAAGAGGACTTATAATGTAATATGTGGGCTCATCATGCCATATAATCCCTTTTAGAATAGTCATGAATTACCCCAAGCTACAATATGTTCATGCACAAATTTTCTAAAGACCCAGATGACAAGTGTTAAAAGTTAATTATGTTTTTCTTTGCAGTTATTCATAGACATTTTAACTAGAACATGAATATCTTCCTTTTTTCTACCTTTCAAATGAGACAGTTACTCTCCTAAACAATAAAATAGTTTCTGTGATTTACAGTCATTATTGTGTTTGCATGTACTTTAAATTTTGTAACATCTTGTCTGGTTTTCTCATATTTTCTTAGGAAAATAGGAATTGCCATATTGAGTCAGACCAGTGAGTCATCTAATATCCTGTCTCCAACATTGTCAGTACCAGCTGCTTGAAGAGGAAAGTGCAAGAAATGGCAGCAGTCACTAATGAGAGAACCTCTCCCCCGGGGAAAGTTTCCTCCTAACTTCTAACAAGTTAGTTTACTTCCCAAACTACAAGAATTTACATCTCCTCCAAAGCTCTTGTTAGTAACTATTTAAAAACAAATTATTATGACTCTGGATAGTCTTATTATCTATTTACATTTCTATTCCTTTTTTGAATTACCATTAAAGCCAAGAACTTAGTGTATCTTCTCACAGTGATTTCCACAGGGTAATTAATTCCAGTAGAAGACTCAAAGAAGGTATTAAGAACTAAATGGGTCTAAAGTGGTGCCAGTTTGAATGTTGTGTGTTGGGAGGGTTACAAGATGACAAGGCCCCTTACATGTCCCTATTAAGACAAGGGATAACTAGCCTTTACATTCAGGAAAATGCAGACACACAGAAGGGAAGAGGTAAGTCCAAAGGGGGCAGGAAGGCTGAGAAAGAAGCAGGTCAGCAGAATAAACCATGGAGTTGCCATTATTAGCATCTTCAGATCACCTGTGCTCTCAGTTACCCTCAACACAGAAAGCAATATAGAAACTTACACATTTACAGAAATCATCACACCCCTTTCCACATTTCTGCTTCTGAAAGTGATAAAGACCCTCTGTTGCAGAGCTCATAGGCAGTTGTCTTTGAACTTCTTGAATATGAGTCATTCCAATTTCATCACTTTGAGCCATTTACAGCATAGGATTACTTAAGACGGATCTCTAAGGTTAGTAAGAAAAGCTGTTTCCAGAATTTGATTCACAAATATTGCAGACTCACAGCACAGATGTTTAGTTCATTTGACTAAAATTACGATTCAACTCCAAAGGAGCCAGTGGTCAAGTCTTCTATTGCAGTGTTTCTCAACCAGTGGTACAAGTACGCTTAGGGGTACTCAAGAGACACCTGGGGGTACGTCAACACAACTGAAATTTGGAGAAAACTGAATTTTTGTTTTAAGTTTTACAGTGATTTATTATTTTTGTACTTTTTACACCCAAAAATTTCATCATTCACTTGGCTACGATTAAGTTGATTAAACAAATGTGTTGCAATGGTAGAAAAAAAATGTGTGTGACTGACAACTGTAGGTACTGGGGGTACTTATAGTTTATTTTTTTTAAAAGGGGATCCTTTTAAAAAAAGGTTGAGAAACACTGTATTCTAGCCAGCTCCTGAAAATAAGGAGGAGTCCTTTGGAACCTTAAAGATTAGCAGATTTTAATTTGGGCATAAGCTTTCGTGGGCAAAGGCACACTTTATCAGTGGGTCTTTGCCCACAAAAACTTATGCCCAAATAAAAATTTGCTAATTTTTAAAGTGCTACAGAACTCTTTGTTGTTTTTTGCAGATACAGACTAACATGATTACCCCTCTGATACTCCTGAGAATAAGTACTCTTTCGTAATCATGCTATCAAAACATAGCACTATACACATTCACTTCCAGCATTTCTGCACTGAATTACATGTAGTTTCAATGTTTGTGAATACACCTTCCTTTTAATACCACATGCCAAATCTGAATGATGATTAATGCTGTATGCACCAGCTAATTGTACATATTTTGAGCATAGTGTGTGCATTCCTCTCCAGAACTTCCCTTTCCTACACTGGCCTTTGCTTCTTGCTCCTTCTTTAAACATTTATTTGTTCACATGATTTTTAAGGGTCTCCGAGGTGTAAGTAGGTGCAAAATTCAAATAATCCTAATTTTGCTTTCAGTGTAAGCCAGTAAATTTAAATTACAATTCATTATCATTTTCAGTTACATACAAATGAGTACATATTAACTGGCAAGTCACTAAGCACAGAGGAGAATGCAAATGGAAATTTATAGCTGAACTAAGAATATATCTGTTTACCTACTGGATTGTGACAGTGGTATCCAAGCTAAAGGTATTTACACATCTAAGTTCCATTTTTATGTTCCACTGCAATCCTCCAGCTTGGCTTTGCCTAACCTTACAGTGGCTGAATTAATTTGGTGCCTAAGTTTTTGCCACAAAAATTCCCTTTGCACCTACATTTCACCACCTGGCATATGCACTGCTATCTCACTGTAGACATCTACCTGCTGACTAAGACCTAGAGTGAATCACAAACAGGGGAAGACAGGCATCTGGCAACCGAAATTGTAAGTGGAAGTTGGGAAGCAATCTGGTAGATATGCTCAAAGTAAGTCTACCAAATCAGACTTTCAAGTGAGTTTACATAAAGCAGCTATGGGAGCAGGACAACCCTTCCCTCCCTCTGCCTTATAATCTTTAGTCTAGTGGTTTGGGGGAATTGACCTTGTGGGAACGCCTGGTTTGAGTCCATACACCTCCTAAAGAGGAAGAAGGAACATGCCACTTCTCAAGTGAATGCTCTAACCAATATGCTATGGGATATTCTAGTGTGGGGCTCTCACAAACTCCACATTAACTATTCAGTTATGTAACAAAATATTAATTGGGCCAGCAAAATAATTTGAATGACTCTGTAGCCTAATGATAAGAGCATTCATCTGAGAGAAGTCAGGCTCCTATTCAGATTCCTGTTCCTCCTTAGCAGAAGCTGGAGTTGAACCAGAAATCTCTCACATCTCATAGAATACTTTAACCATAGGCTAAAGTTATAAGTAGGCTTGTGAGGATAAGATGCATCAGTAAATGGCAATAAACGCCAATTTCACATACCCTCCCTTTGATGGAAAAATATTTCCATCCACAACCATTAAGATTTATAGGTAGACAAAGTGAGAAAAATGCTGGTTGACAACTTAGGTTGATTTAAGGATATTTACTTTGTATATTTTGACATGTGATGTTGACAATTTGTGTTTTACATTATACAGCTCTAACTTTATCTTAATGTTGGCTGTTAATTAGTCTCATCCCCTATAATTTGTTCAAGCTGTAACATTTAAATTGATAAAAATATTCTGCCAAGCCTTGTTCTAAGGGAGACCCACCTCCCACCCAGCTGTTTTAGTCATATGCCTATTTTCCCTGGCTCCACAATCACAATCACAGCTAAGCATCTGTCTGCAGCCTAGACTTAATCATCCATCTCCATTAGAGACACAGCACTTGGACTACTTTCCTGACTTCAGGCCTTGGTATCTTTAATTTTATATTTGTAAATATGTGCCAATAACTAGATCCTTCAATTAACCCAAGAACAACATAAATGCAACAAGCACTAACTGATCTCCTCACACTGTCTCTGTCCACTCCTGCTCAATGCTCATCTCCTCATAGAGCAGAGAGACAAGGTTTTAATATATTCCAAAACCATTGTGATAATCTTATCTGACTTCCTGTATAGCACAGGCCATAAACTACCCCCCCCCCCCAATAATTCATAACCTATCTCTTTTAGAAAAACACCCAGTCTTAATTTAAAAATTGTCAGGAATAGAAAAATCCACCACAACCCTTGATAAATTATTCTCATGCAGGCAGGGGCACTCACACAGTGTGTGTGTGGGCGGGGGGAGGGGGGGAGTGTTGTACTAGCCCAGCCCCCCCTTTAATTGGTTAACCAGTTTTACATTCCTATTGGGAATATTGGTAGATAACATGCCTTACTAATAGATATGCCAATTTCAACTTGAGCTCAGGCAAGATAAATATTTTAGAATCTGATTCTGCTCTCACATCTTTTACACCTCTGCAGCTTAAATGTTATTGGAATTACTCCTGGTTTACACAAATATAAGTCAGAAGAGACTCAGTCAGGTCTTAAGAGATTTTATTGTGGACATCCTGAGGCTGGTTCCTTGTAGGAGCGCACAGTTAGAATCAAGATCTAGTGTAACTTTCTTCTGGAGAATTTATCAACTATATTTCTGTGGGTTGTTGTTCCTGTGTACAACAAAGGAAAGGGGGCAGGCAAAGATATGTTTGTCACCTTTGCAACACCCTTTGTTGGGCTGTGTCAGAAGTCCTACAACACACTATGCTGAGTTGCAAAGGTCCTCTGAGAGTTATTACACCAACACAGACTAAGCAGGGCACAGTGCAATCCAGCAACATTTCCTCTTTCCCCAGCCCATTCTGACCCATCTTCTGCATTGGAAGCAGGGAATGGGACTAGCACAGAGTTGTTATATCACTTCTATGCCAGTTACAGAAACAAGGATATTCTGTAGGGCTCATGTAAGTCCCTTTTATACTTTTGGATTGGCAAAAACAAGTGCACAAATCAGTAAATGGATTCATTTTTATTTAGCTTTCCCCCCCGATTCTTAATGCTAATTTAGAGTTTTCATTTCATGCATTATTAAACCTGTTGAAACCACAGCATTACTCATATGGGAAGGTCTGCTTCCCTATTTTCAGCTTAGCTCCCAGATCTCCTTTTTGGTAATTTCACTTCTCATTTTTAGGAAAAAATTGGACTATTTTTTTTCTTTCCGGCAGTGCCAAATTACAATAAAGACAGTATTAGGTTCCTCAGTGTATCATTTGTAAGGAGTTGTGTTCAACATCATAACACCTCCTGTTGGCTATGCTGGGAATTGGCTCTGTTCATCATCAGGGCATCCTCCTCTTAAGCTAGCTCACTCTCCATCACTGCTTTTCCACTATTTCTGCTGTTTGTGGAGACCCGCATTGCTCCCAGAACACAATGTCCTCTTTTCCAACTCCGTTGTCTCTCTTGCACCCCCACTGGGGGTAATCAGCATTCCTTCATCCAGCATCTTGCCACAGTGGCAAATTGCAGTCCCTAGTCCAGTGCCTTACTCGGGGCAAACTGAAGTTCTTTGCCTTGGCCCCTTTCTTCCACAGCCAGTGGGACAAAGGGAGGGGTACCCAGGCTCACCCACTACTTTGGATCCCAGCCTAGGGACCCTGTAGCTGGCAGCTGCTCATTGCCTCTCCCCTTCCGTCTGCCACCACCTACTCTCCCTGGGCTACTTCCCTGTAACTCCAGCACCTACTCAGCCCCTATATCAAGGCCTCAGTCTGGTAGCCAGCCAGGCTAGAGTTCTGCTTGTTCCCCTGACTAGCACTGCTTTGGCCCAGATATTTCCCACTATAGGGAGCCAGTCCTTCTCCCTCAAGTTCCAAGGAGAGATTGAGGGCCTCTTTGTCTCACCGCCCTTCTTATAGTGTCCAGCCCAGCCTGATTGGCTGGGTTGCTGCTATTAACCCTTGCCAGACAGTGAGAGGGTACCTGCCTTGCCACAGTCATATGGGAAACAAGGTATTACAACATATTTTCATTCTGAGTTGTTAAGGAAGTCAGAATTGCTAAAGGTGATGCACGAAAACAATAGTCAAGAATCGCTTCCTAGTTCAAATTGGGCAATATTTTGCATACCAAGTATCAATCCAGAGTAAGTGTTCTTTTTATTTTGACTTGCTTTTTCCCTCCACCTTCACACCAAAGACTTATAAGAGGTAAAGCCATAAGACTTGTAACAGTCCTTTATATTTTATGTCCTCTTTGTTTTATACTTCTGAAATAGTTTTCTCCTTCTCATTCTTGGTTTGCAAATATGAACATTGCAGATTTTGAATGAGTTCATACACTTGAACTTTTCCAGTTAAACAGTCCCCATATAGCTACTTGCCTCATATCTAGATTTTAGCAGTGTGAAAGTTATGACAACTACCAATGTGCATGGAAGTAGGGGGGGGAACATCATGTCATAAATGAAGAGTTATCCTATAAATTAAGAATCAGAATAGGAAGTTGTCACTAAAAGCATCAGTAACCCATGGCCAAATTTCAAGCAAAGACACAATATCCTGGTGTCATTAAATTAACTTGGGGAAATGACTGTCCTTATTTTCACTGTCTATTGGGGAAAGCTCGGTCTGCTAAACCAGGAATTACTCGTGTTTATGCCCTATCAAATTCATGGCTATGAAAAAATGGATCATGACATCTTGTCATCTCCGTTGAAATCTGGCGTAGTGTACATTTACCCTAAACTTTACCAAGATTGTGGGGGAGAAAGGTCAAAAATAGAGGTCCTGACCCAAAAGAGAGTTACAGGGTTATTTTAAGGGGAGTGCAGTACCCTTACTTCTGCTCTGCCTTGAAGAATTGGGCAGCTGAAGAGTCGTGGCTGTTGGCGAGGTGCCCAGCTCTGTAGGTAGTGCCGAACCAGCAGCAATGCAGAAGCATGTGTGGCAATACCATACCATCCTTATTTCTGTATTGCTGCTGGTGGCAGCTCTGCCTTCAGAGCTGGAATTCTGGCCAGCAGCTGCCACACTCCAGCTGCCTACCTCTGAAGGTAGTAACTCAGAAGTAATAGTAGCAATATCGCAAACCCCGACCCCACCATAATCTTGACACACTGCCTCACAAATTCTTTTTGGGTTAAGACCAATTACCACATTGTGAAATTTCAGATTTAAATAGCTGAAATCATGGAATGTATGATTTTTAAATCCTATGACCATGAAATTGACCAAAATGCACTGTGAATTTGGTAGAGCTCTATTCACGTTATTTTGTATTGAAACTTTGATTATTCCTGTGAGATGCACTAGCCAGCTAAAAAGACTATCTATACCCATGCTGTCCAACCAGGTCTGAAGCAGTAGCCACTATAGTGGCTAGTGCTATAGCGAACTAGCCACACTCAACTGGCTAAATAGCCACATGTGGCTAGTGGCTACCATGCTGGACACCACGGATCTACACTCATTTAATGTAGTCTCTCTCTTTTTTAAAGTTTGAATTCAGACACGGAACCATCCACTGGAAGATAATATAAACTATTCTGCATCAAAATTTAAAAAGTCTCAGAATTTTGTTCTTCATATGCATGCCAGTCAAACCTGACAACCCCCCTTCATAGTGTCTGATCCTGGTTACACCTAAGTGCAATTTAAAGGTGTCTCATGTAAAGACACAGCTGCTTGTGATAATCATATAACCCTTGATAAAAATGTACTTGATTAAACGAGAGTTTTGCAATTCTTAACACTCATGATTTAAGTAATTATTATCTCTATGTAACAGATGAGCAAAGAAAGGTTAATTTAGCAAACTCATGGTGACAGACTCACCCCTGAATTTAGTCTACTATGCTAGGGATTAATTTTGCTGAGTGAGGAAATCCAGGAACTGAATTCAGAGCTGTGGGCTCTATGACCTGTGGCTTAACAAGTAGACAATTTTTCTTCCTAATGAAAGTGTTTTTTCTTAACTTAAAGCATCATAATTCCTGCTGAGAACAAATGCAGATGAGCAAAACATTAAAAACTTATCAGAAATAAAGACGATATTGCTATACAAAAAATTCCACAGCCACAAAGATCTATATTTGTTGTTAATGTTGTTGATAAATGCCATTGAATCCTGCATCTTCCACCCAATCATGTATTTGACCCCTTCCTTGTTTCCTTTGTACTTTTTCTGAACCCCCTTGGGTGATTTCATATCTTCCTTTGTTCTCTTATCTGCAGAGTTGCAGAAGTGTAACAGTTGCTTAAAATGGTCTTTTGTACAAGAGCAGCTTACAATAATATACTTCTGCATACTGTAGGATCTTGGAAGGGAAAATGTTGCTTGGCCAAATTTTGTTTCATACAACTAACATAGTACAGAATGTTTCATATATTAATCTTACCTTGATTTTACGTTGCACAATTGTCAGTTACAAGAGATTGGATTGCTGTTCAGAAATATTAGTGAGTGTTAGATTACAGAAACATTAAATTGTTTTAAGAATACTGGATCATGTTCCAACATAGCAAACTGAAAGGAGCATTGTTTTGGAACACGTTTAAAGTTTGTGCACCAGATTCAGAACTAGTGTTACAATGGAACTAAACTAACTTACAAGCTGAGGATCTGGCCTAGAGTGTTAATATCTATCTTTAATACAGCTGTTGACAAGTTGCTGGAGTTCTACAGTAATCATGTTTTCTTGAAGCTTTCTTTCCATGAATGTGTACAACTCAGAAATGTAGCGGTGTAACTTCCCAGGCTCTGAAAAATATTGGGACTCTGACATGTAGTATGCCATCCACAAATGCCTCTTGGCACACAAACGGCTGCTTTGTGGTAAGGCATAGCTGCAACTAGTACTTCAACCTGCCAATTTTGGACAGAACTAGAGGTGCTTGAATGAAAAGGAATATTAATAGCAAAACTAAAACTAACAAGATATCCAAGATAAAGTGAGGCCTAAACCTGCTTTAAAGATAAAAAACTCAGAATAAATGTCCCCCACCCCATTTCAATATGTGTGAATTTAAATTGATCAATTAGAGAAAAAGAACAGATAAAAATTAGGAACTCCATGAAGAACCCTTGGGTTCTATGAGCTTTAAGCTGGTAAAATGATTGCTAAAGAGTAGGTAACAGCTGAGAAGCTCTTTATTTGAAAAAGAAAATGCTTTGATGAACAAGGGGCTACTTAGCCCACTGCACAGAGTCCGAACGTATTGATCACTGCTATGAATCAGCATCTCTCAAAACTCAGCTTTTGTGAATTCTTCTCTGGGTTTTCACTGCAAGCAAAAGATGCAAAAGTAGGAATCCAGTTAACATGGTATCTTTAGAAAAAGAATGTTAGAACAGGCATGAATAAACCATATTTTTTCAAACAAGTAGTTTTTCCTTCCTCAATATTTAGCTTCAGATGTTTTTCAGTTATGCAAGTACATTAATTTCAGTCTGACCATAAGAGGAACTTCCCCCACAACTGGCATAACTAAAAAGGACTGATAGCAAAAATCCTAACACCTTCCCCCAAAACTCAGTTAGATTGAGACAATGCATGGAAACTTTCACTGTAAAAGCAATTTGCAAAAGGCATGAGCAACTGAAAAAGCAAGGATAAAAGAAAGATGCAGTAATTTAGTCTTAGTTGTACATTCATGCCCCATGAATGTATTCCTATAATTCAAAGTAGGGATGTAAGGGACTAGTTGACTATCCAACTTATTGGGTAATTGAGTAGTGATTTGACTAGTTGCTCCCCCCGCCGCTGCCTCTGTCAGAGAGAGGCAGCAAGTGTGTGGGGGATGGGGGGAGGGGATCAGGAGCCAGTGATGGGGGGAACTGGCTTAAAAGCCATTTTGATGGGGCAGGGGAGGCAGAGGCATAGTGGGAGACTGGGTGCGAAGCAGTAATCAGTTGATTCCCGGCTTACTCCTGGTCCCCCCCCTGCTGCGCATCTGCCTTTTAAATGTGTTAAGAGCCTGGCAGTTCTTAATACATCTAAAAGACAGAGCCATAGCGGAGTTTCCCCCCTTATCGACTAATTGAGTAGTCAATGGAAATTCCATTGACTACTCGATTAGCTGACTACCCACAATTTAACATCCCTAATTCAAAGTATAACAAAATTAATGAGTCGTGGTTCTAATTCTTAACAATGGAGACCTGAGGTTATATGCTTCATTACATACTTGCCATTGTACATTTAATAAATGCCATTTTAATTTTTCACTCCGGTTCAGGAAGCAAGATACCACGTCCATCATTTTAGGTGGTGAACAGAGAGGTAAAAGCTTTCAATCTGAAAACAGACTTGAAGTAATGAGGAACTTTAATGACCCAGACATCTGTCTGAACAGTATGCCAGAACACAAATTGTTCAATAAGTTCTTGGATTGTACTGTGGACCACTCTGTTTCAGAAAGTAGAGGCAGTAACCAGGGGGACAGCCATTTAAGATTTTGTGCTGAGCAGAGAAGAATTTATTGTAAGTTTTAAGGTGGTAGATAATCTGGGTGAAAGTCATCATGAAATAATAGTTTTCGTGAGTATAAGGAAAGGAGGAAGTCAGAGCAGTGGAATAAGGGCAATTGACTTAGCACACTTTTACAAATTCAGAGAACTGGTATGTAAAGTACCTTGGAAAGAAAATCTAACCGATAAAGCGAGTTCAGGAGACCTGACAGTTTCTCAAGGAGACAACAGTAAAGACACAACTACAAATTATCCCAATTTAAAGCAACATAGGAATAGGAAGAGGTCAATATAACTATGAGGAGCCCGTTAAAATTAAAAAAATCCTACACAATGCGGGAACATGGACAAATTGCTAAGCAGGGGTGCGAAAGAATAGCACAAGCACATAGAGTTACAAAATTACAGAACAAAATGAATTACACCTACCAAGAAACATAAGTTCTTTAATTATATTAGAAGCAAGAAAGAGTGAGAGAGAAAAATATGTCTTTTACTTTTCAGGGAAGGAGAGCTAATAACTGTGGACATCAAGGCTGAAGTTTTCACTAAAAAGATTAATGATGATCAGATATTTAACACAATTAATATGAACAAAGGGGGAGGAGAAAGGAAGCCAAAATAAGGAAAGAACAGGTTAAAGAATATGTACGTAAGCTAGATGTATTGAAGTTAATAGGGTACTGCAATTCATCCTAGAGTACTTAAGGAACTAGCTGAACCATTAATTATCTTGGAGAATTCTTGGAGGACAGGTGAGGTTCCAGAGGCCCGCAGAAGGATAAACATATACCAATCATTAAAAAGGGGAACAAGAAGATCATGGGGAGCACTCAGCCTCACTTCAATACCTGGGACAATGTAGTAGCAATTAAAATTAAACAATTTGTAAGCAACTACATGATAACAGGATTATAAGTCGCACCCTGCAGAAAGTGCTTTCAGTAAGACATTTGGCACAGTCCCATACAACATTTTTATAAGCAAACTAGGGAAATGCAATGTAAATTTAATTATTATAAAGGGGGTGCACAACTAGTTGAAAGACAATTTGTAAATACAATTTGTATCAACCACACGATTAGTTGATAAAGGGAGCCACTCTGCAGAGCCACAGTGGGGATAGTTCCTGGCTCACACCTGCTCCAGAAATGCTCAGTCCCAGCTCGCACCAAGTCTAGCAGCCCCTCTTCGTAGCAGCCTGGGTTGGCCGCAGGCAGGGGCTGCTGCTGGAACAGCCTCTGCCCATGGCCAGCCCAGGCCCCTGTGGACAGGGCCTGCCGCGAAGCAGTCTCAGCCTGCTGCAAGCAGATAGAGATAGGCTGATAGAGGCGGGGGAAGCAGCAGACAGAGACGGTGCTGAAGGGAAACCAGCTTTTAAGCTGACTTCCCCCCAGCACCAGCTCCTATTCTCCCCCTTGCTGCCTCTCATAAAGAAGCAGCAGCGGGGGAAGGGGGAGAAGAGGAGGAGGAGGAGGAGGAAGGAAGTAGTCAGGTAATCAGCTACTCGCTTACATCCCTATTTGGTATTATTATTAATGACTCATAACATTAATAGGAAACCCACTTATAAAAGTTGATGATGACACCAAATTAGGAGAGGTTGCACGTACTTTGGAATACAGGATTGGAATTCAAAGTAATCTTGATAAAATGGAAAGTTGGTCTAAACAGATTAAATTCAATAAAGACAAGTGCAAATTATTTCACTCATGATGGAAAAAAATCAAATGCACAACTGCAAGATACAGAATAACTAGTAGAGATGCTGAACAGAATAGAGGAATAATAGTGGAACACAAATTGAGCCCACAGTATGTTGCCGTTGTGAAAAAAAGCAAACATTCTGGGATGTATTAACGGAAGTGTTGTGTATTTAAGGCAAGGAATGTTACTGTCCAATTGTAACAGTGTGACTCACCAGCACAGTGCCTCCTGTTGGACACTCTGGGAATTAGCTTTTCAGCTCTGGAGCACCCCCTTTCAGCAGCTGTCACGCTTGCTATTAGCTCTGCCACTCTGTTAGGACTGTAATAGAGATGTAGCTGTGTTAGTCTAGTCTAGCTGAAACAAAAAACAGGACTATGTAGCACTTTAAAGACTAACAAGATGGATCAAATTGTGGAAGAAAATAGGCATGACCATATATACCAAAGGGATACAATCAAAAAAAGCGAACACATATAAAAAGGACAAATCAAATTTCAGAACAGAGGGGAGGAGGTAAATGTCTGTGAGCTAATGATATTAGAGGTGATAATTGGGGAAGCTATCTTTGTAATGGGTAAGATAATTAGCGTCTTTGTTAAGACCCCGGCCTAAAGTGTCAAATTTAAGCATGAATGACAGTTCAGAGGTTTCTCTTTCAAGTCTGAGGTTAAAATGCCATTTAACACCAGACTTGAAAGAGAAACCTCTGAACTGTCATTCATGCTTAAATTTGACACTTTACGCCGGGGTCTTAACAAAGACGCTAATTATCTTACCCATTACAAAGATAGCTTCCCCAATTATCACCTCTAATATCATTAGTTCACAGACATTTACCTTCCCCATCCACCCTCTGTTCTGAAATTTGATTTGTCCTTTTATATGTGTTCACTTTTTTTGATTGTATCCCTTTGGTATATATGGTCATGCCTATTTTCTTCCACAATTTGATCTGAGGAACTGGGTCTGGCCCACGAAAGCTCATCACCTAATAAACCATCTTGTTAGTCTTTAAAGTGTTACATAGTCCTGTTTTTTGTTTCTGTTAGGACTCACACTCTTCCAAGACTATGGTACCCTTCCCCCTTGGTACTCCCCTGCTGCAGTGCCTCCACACTCTGTGGTCTTCCCCCTCTAGGAATCCTTAACTCCCTATGCCCCCCTTGCCTCAGTGACTCACTGCCAGTCTCCATCTAGCCCCTGCCAGAGGGGTAGACTGCAGTCTGAAATGACCACTCATCATAGGCAAGAGAGTGTGGACCTACTACCTTTGCCTACCCTGGCTGCCCCCCTGCAGACGTAGTACTTGCCTACCTAGAGCTTCCCCAGCACTGCTCTAAATTAGGAAGCCTCTAGCTTCCCTGGTAGCTAGGTCCCTTCTGCTCTACAGCTGGAGCAAGAGTGAGTCCAAGCCTCTCCTTTCCCTCCAGGAGCCTTTATTTATTTATACGTCCCTGAGATGGGACCTAATTGGCTAATTCCTGCCAAAAGCTGCTGGCTCCACAGATCCACTGCTCCAGCCCTCTCCCAGGCTGGGTTTTAACCCTTCAAGGGCCAGTGTGGGGCAGATGCCCCATCACACCCACTCTACTTGACACTGGTGAGGCCTCAGTTGGAGTTCTGTGATTAATTCTGGGTGCCACACAATGAAAAATGTAGACAAATGGGAGAGTTCATAGGAGACCAACAAAAATGAGGTTTAGAAAAACCTAACCTACGAGGAAGGATTAAAAGAACTGGGCATGTATTCTAGAAAAAGAAGACTGAGGAAGGACCTCATAATAATTTTCAAATACAGCAAGAGCAATTATAAAGAGAACACTGATCAACTGTTCTCCCTGTTCACTAAAGGCAGGCTTAATCTGCAAGAGAGATTTAGGCTAGACAGCAGGAAAAAAATTCAAATCATAAGGGTAGATAAGCTCCAAAAGAGGCTTCCAAAAGAGGTTGTGGAAGTCTCATCACTGGAGATTTTTAAGAACAGGTTAGACAAACACGTCAGGAACAGTCTAAGTTTATTCGGTCCTGTTTTGATACAGGGTGCTGAAGTTGATGAGCACTCATGGTCCTGTCCAGCCCTATGTTTCTGTAATTTCAACACAATTTTATTTCCTCAAAACTGCTGAAAGGTTTGGAGTTATTTATTCCACTGTGGCACAAAACCAACTTTCAAAAGTTTCCTTGCAATGGCATCGTTGCCCTCCTTAGCTCGAGTGCTTGGGGCTGGGGTCGCTCTGCTTCCTCTAAGGCACAGGAATCCCAGGGTGTAACCCAGCCCACAAAACTGACCAGCTAACAACGTGCCCTGAACATCTTCACAGGCTTCCCAACACAGCTGAGAAAAGGGGCAAGCCTGGGAAAACCTAGCCAGGGAACAAGCCCCTGCTGATGGTTGGGAGTCTATGTGTGGGAGAGCAGGGGCTGTGCACAGAAGGCCACGAGACCTTGGCTGGGGCATTGGCTTTAGCGTGTAGTGCTAAACCCAGGATTTAACCCTTATGCCACAGCGCGCGCCACCATGCCCCGGAGCGGGGAGCAGAACGTTCCAAAGCCCAACGGCCACGCTCGCGCCCCCCGGGGGCCACTCTAACTGCTCCGCGGCGAAAAGAAGGCGACGACGCTGCTCCCGACGCGCACGCGCGCTGTATTCAACGTAGGCGTAAGCGCGTCGACCGGGCTGGCAGCGTCCAATCAGCGGGCAGGAAGTGAGGGGTCGGGAGGAGGAGGACTGTTGTTACGGGTCAGCTGATTCCTTCCCGTCGCCGCAGTTTGGGGCAGCTGAGCCCTGCCTGGGCCTGGGTCGGACGCGCCTGTGCGGCCGGCGGAAGGTAAAGCGGGGAGCGCAGCTGTTGGCGCCGCGAGGCTCTTCTCTGGCCGGCTCGGGGTCAGAACCCGCACCCCTCGCCGCTGGGGCTGTGGGTGCCCGCGCCGCCGCTGGAGGGGAACTCGGCGAGCGGGGCCGTGTCTGCTCCCTTCCCCCGGCACCTGGGCTGCGGTGGGCAGCTGTCCGGGCGCCACTGGCCCTTAGCGCTGGCTCTGCCCTGGCTGCCCCCGCGCTGTTACTGGTGAGCCGGGCGAAAGGAGCAGGGCTGCCCTCGGTCCCGCGTGGGGACAGGTACGTAGCAGCTGCCCCCTCCGCGCCCGCGTGGCTTTGCGTTGGCAGGTTTTTCCATGAAGTCCGGCGCTCTCCGGAACCGGGCATTTCACTGTTCATCGTTTCCCTGCTGCGTGTCCGCCTGCCTGTGTGCTTGGGGCTCACCCAACGCCTCCCCCCGCCCCGGAAAATCGCCCTCCTTCTTTCAGACAAAGGAGCCCCCCAGTCTTACTAATTTGGTTGTAATGGTTTGGTTTGGATGAACCTCCTAATTCTGAGCATTACGGCGTCTCTCATCAATTGTAGAAGTCCAGCAGATTTCAATTTAGACTTTTCTGGGAAGATGTGCTTTTGGTCTGTACTGTGAGAAGCCTAGCATGTGACGGGCATTGTAAAATCAAATTGAAAATGACAATTACGGAGGGGTTGTCACCAATTTAATAGTTAAATTAGCATTGAGAGGACCTGTATTGTCATTTTTACCACCATAATACTGTAGTAATTTCAGATTCATACAGACCTGCATCTTGCTAAATGCTAATTATTTTTAATCAGTTGTGAGCAATTATACAGTTCCAAAACATTACAGGATAAAAGACAAATAGTTTGACACACACTGTAGATCTCTGGGTGAAAAGAAAAAGCATGGTGGTATTGTTATACATAGCTACAACCCAAGGGAGCCTGCCCTAAAACTATGGCTCCACAGCTAAAGGATATGTCTGCATGGCAAAGAAAAATCCAGTGTATGGTACAGTCCTCAGGGCCCCAGCAGGAACATCTACAGTGTTGTTTTTAGCCCTGCAAGGTGAGCCACAGAGCCCAAGTCAATTGACCTGAGTGTTGCAACTTAGCACTATGGGTTTCTTTCCTGCATACATATACTGTATGACCAATTCTGCTCCCCTGAAGGCTGAAGTACTGTAGTTGTCTGTTCTTTAAACTCAGAATCACATGACATAGCTGAAAATAAACAAATATGAGTTTGAACTAAGTGTGCTGAGGAAATGTGAACATACGTTTTCATGCTTTTGTGGGTTTGCCAATCTGTAAGTAATTGTACTGAATTAATTGAGACTACTCGTGCATGAGTATCTGCAAGATTGAGGGCCTAATTTATTAATGGTTTGATGCGAAACAATTTCAAGTGTTTCATAATGGGAATTTTTAGGCAATATTAACTTACTTTATGCTAAAATCATCTGAAGTTGTTTATGGCTGTTGAGGTCAGCATGTGTTATTGCCCTTATCATTTGCTGTTGTTGGAATCACCCAGTGGGGGGGAAAAAACCTGCCTTCACGTTTTATTATCCTAACATGACCACCACCATTGTGTGTGTGTGTGTGTGTGTGTGCAGTTTTTCATACATGACTTATAGGAGCAAGTCTCAAGTGATCTTTTTTTCAAAATTAGTGAAATTATAATCTGGAGAAAAATAGATCAAGTAAGCAGAATTCTTCTTTCATGTTAAGTATGTTCAGAAAATGTATGCATGTGTGAATCCCCTACACACATCTGAGCACCCTGCACCAACTTTTCCAAGTGTGTGGTATGGCCAGACCTTAGTTCTTTTTTTCAGATTTTTTTTTTTAAATTCTGTAGCTGTTGTGAGGATACATCTACACAGCAGCGTTATTTCAGACTGGCTGACATTACTCTAAAATAACATAGTGCACATCTACATTACAAACCTTTATTTCGAAATACTGTTAAGCTGGAGGACTTCTTACTCCAACTCATGGTAACCCTCATTTCATGAGGAGTAAGGGAGGTCAAAGGAAGAGTGTTTATTCTTTCTACTTCCTGCAGTGTAGACGGCACCAAAAGCCGAATTAAGCTGTTTTGACTTAAGCTATGCAGTTGACATAGCTGAAGTTGTGTAGCTTAATTTGACTTTAGCCCTACTGTGTAGATGCACCCTGATTGTGGAAATAATCTCTTTTTGGTTCTTTATTTGCTGCCTAGTTACTTGCAGGTATTTGCCACACATGATTCCCTTCACTCAGGTGCAGTGATGCTTTTAACTTGAGTTGATTGGCCCTAGAGGGGAGGGTAGCCTAGGGCTTATCTACAGAGTTGCTTTACTGCTCTGTAACTTTCTCGCTCAGGGGTGTAAAAAACATTCTTCTCCTCCCTCCTCCCAGCGTAGCAAGATACAGTGCTGTAAAGTGCAGTGTAAACACACTCACAGTGCTGTTAGCTACTCCCCTTGTGTTAGTGGTTTTATCTAGAGCCCATTGGTGCCATGACCACAAGTGCTGCATTTAAAACTTCAATGGTGACAACTTGTTGGCTGAATTTGAGTTAGCATACCCCTTTTCCTGGGGAGTACACAGCCAAAACTTGTCAGCTATTAGTTGTCATCCACTCTATAGAATGTGTTAGTGCTGCTGAAGTGCTGATAGTCCTCCAGTGCCTTCCTTATTTCCTACCCTGTTCCCAGATATTACCAACAAGGAAGAATTCATAGAGTGCCCTGTTTACTGAAACAATAAAGCCATGCAATGTACCTCCAAAGATCTAGTGCCACATAAATGAGTGCACTGCCTGTGTGGATATAACTGTAATATTGTTTTACATGACCAATCACTGGAGCAAGGCCAAAGCCTCATCTTTTCTAGAATAAGGCTTGTTCTTAACTTGCATTGTGTAACACGAGATAGTTATTAGTTTTCATCTGAGTTAACAGGTCCCAGTGGAAATATCTAGGGTTTACTTGAATTAGCTAATTTGTGTGACTATTACAACTTGTTGTTTTCAATAAGATTTTACCTTATTAGTATGTTTACCTTATTAGTATTAGCATATTTGCTGACACGTGTTCCCTTTTCTTGGGGAATACACACTCAACTTGCTATGAATAACCTGAGCACAGGTAATTTAAGTATCAGAGGGGTAGCCATGTTAGTCTGGATCTGCAAAAGCGACAAGGAGTCCTGTGGCACCTTATAGACTAACAGATGTATTGGAGCATAAGCTTTCATGGGCAAAGACCCACTTCATCACATGCATCTGATGAAGTGGGTCTTTGCCCACAAAAGCTTATGCTCCAATACATCTTTTAGTCTGTAAGGTACCACAGGATTCCTTGTTGCTTTTGCAGGTAATTTAAGTTTATGTATATTTGTGATAGGAACACAGATCACAATAAGAGTGTTTTTCAAACATTAATGACTTTTCCTCATACCCTACACGTGAGGTAGAAAATATGGATGTTTCCTATGTGGAGAGTGAGGTTCAGGCTGGCTTGTCTGAGGTTGCACATGGAGTCTGGGTGACTAAGCTGCAAACTGAAGTCAGGCCTCGTGAGAAGCTGTCCTATGCCACCACCACAAAACTATTCTAGTCAAAATTATTTATGCCCCTCTCCTAGTTGAGGTGAAATCCTTGAAATTTTTACTTTTAGAATTTTTATTCAGTCTACTTTCTGCAACTTATTTCAGTTTAGCAAATATATGTTTGTTTGAAAAACTTTTTCAACTGAATATAAACATGGATATTAGCTTTTTAGATTAAGCATTTTAAAATTGTTTCATAAATATAACTGTTTCTGTTAAATCTTCAGGATGACTCTTGGCTCTTTCTCAGTTTAGTAAGTAATATATGCAGTAATTCTACATAGTTTCCCTGTTTATTATATGTGTGTTTTATACACTTGTGTATGTACTCGACCAGCTTCCTTAGTATTAATCAACTAACAAAATCCTTAGGGCTGTGTTTAAAGCCACTAAATGTCATTTTCTATACCGAAACAATGTTGAAGAATTAAGAAATTCTTGAATTAAGAAACAAAATGCTTTAAAACTAAAATATATGAAGCAAATCACGTTTTCTGGAAGGGAACAGGTTTGCATAGATTGTCGTGAGGATAAATGTGGAGGATTTTACCTTTTAAATAAAGTCAGGACCTGACAATAAGCTCTTAAATATTTACACACATTCTTAAACAGTAAGCCAGAAAATACTTCTTTTCTCTCATTTTGGAGGTGTTCATAAATGTGAATTTTTATCCTGGAACTTGTCTCAAATATGAAACACTTCTTTGTGAACATAAAGTAATGGTATCTGAAGATAGGTAGGATTTAGAAGGCCCAGTCTTATGACCATGTAACCCACTTCATGGACTTAACATAAATCATGTTACAACAATTTCACTTTTACCCTAAATTGACTTATTGTGGTCCATCCCAGTTCTCTTTTGGAAAGTCAAACTGTTGCAGTGCTTGTAAGCTCTTCTTAAAATGTGTGCTATGCCCACAATAGCTATCTCTCTAATTGCATTGTCTTTTGAATAATTTCTTTTGAATGCTATTGGGATGAGAATTTGGGGGAGAAGGGGATTAGGGAGCGGACTTCTGAATCCAATGCCCAATCTTAAAAACGTTTAAAATTTAAACAACTAGCTAGAAAAGGGTAAAAAGGCTGGTACTGTCCCTGACCCAAAGAGGCCATGTTGGGTAACAAGTGAGTAAAAAATACTCTAAGGTAAGGAAGAATTAGGTTGAGTAATGAAAACAGTTTCTAGCTTCAGAATATTCTAGTTTGGCGTAGCTTCTTTGGGGAAATAATGTGTAAAATTCATTGTTGAAAACTTGCCTGATTTTAATGTTGTGGTTTTTTTTTTTCTTAAAGCCCCAGCTCCTGGAGGCGTACAACTGCATGGAAGTCATGGCTTTCATTTTTTGAAAAGGTAAACTCTTAGCTCTTGTTGTTTTTCAAGAAAAGCTACACAAGATGAACTCTAAAAGTTTTTAAAAAACAAAGCAGAAGGAAAATCAAAACAATTGTAAGTCTATTTAAACATTTTATTCTTTAAGAAAAAAAGCATGATTTTGCTGGCCCTGGACTACATAATTTGGATTCAGCAAAGATCTAAATAATACTTTGATAAGAATCCTGGGTCAGCATAGGGACATACTAAATGACCCTAATAAGTTCGTATTTATATAATTTACTTATTTCTGTACTTCAAGGATAATGTTAGTATTGTGACAGATGCTTTTTAATTCATGAGCATGGCAACTGCTTTCTTTACTTTATGTTGGAATATAAAGCAAATGAATAAGTTCTTTTTTTTTTTTTTTTTTAAATCATCCTGGTTCCTTTAAAAATGTTTTCAAAGTAAGATGAACGAAAACAGATAGAATGCTTGTTCATGCCTTGTCAGCATAACATAATGAATCAGCAGCTCTTAACTACTGCAAGCATTCATCTGAAACATAACTCTGCATCCATAAAAGGAGAGAGAGTTGTGGGAAGGGGCATAGATATAAAACTGGTATTTTAAATCTACTGCTAACTTCTTGCTGAAATGCCAAGTGGTCACACTGTGTTTCTTAACAGTAGTAAATACCTGGCTCTCAGTTCTATTCATTTATAGACTTCAAAGGTTGTTTTTTTTTGTTTTTTTGTTTTTTTAAATAAACATATCCTTGTTTTGCAGAGGAAGAAATTGAGGGAGGTACAGTGACTGACTTAAGGTTAAATAGCAGCTCATTGATAGAGCCAAGAGTGGAACCCACACTTTTTGACTCTTGATCTAGTGCTCTATCTGATGACCAGATTGTCCCTTAAATGTTTAAGAATTTAAAATGCTGTCAAGTACCAACATTAGCTACATGCGAAGTGATGCAGATCACCTTTTTTGTATTAGCAGTTAGTAATGACTAGAAATCCCACACTCTGTCTATCCCAATGACAGCCTTAGTGTCTTTGTGGCATGGTGGACAACTGAAACTGCTTCAAGATACCTAAATCAGATGAGATTGCAGTTACTACAGAGTCATTCTGCCTGAGTTACACAGTTCATGTGGAGTTTCTGAAGAGGTTAACTACACATAAGTGTTTGGAAGGTGAGACTTACCTGTTTTTTGCAAATGATTCATATCCCAAATGTGGTGCTATTTGAAATGGATAATTGTCCCCATATTCTACTTCAAGCATGAAGAAATAGTCATGCTTGTTGTGTTGGAAAGTTCTGCAGGTGAGAAGGTGGGCATTGTTTTAAGAGGGAAAATGTCTGATGGCCCCAGATTTAGAAGAAAACGAAAACTTGCTTATAAAGTTAGCTGAGTGGTGGAAAATACATCTATAACTAGTACCCGATTCTGAGAATAATGGATGAGATCTCTTCCCCCATACACACACATGTTGGGGGACTTCAAAAGTGTATTTGCTTACCATTTTGGTGAACAAGAGAAACTGCTCTTGGTTCCAAGAAAACATCATCCTGGCAAGAAAACATTGTCCTGATTTACTTTCTCCATCCATTGCTAAAGGAAGTTTGCATGTGCTTTTTCTGCTAGTGACTGTGAAGGTAGCATGTGTCCTGCCTAAATCTGGGCAAGCTGATAAAATATATACAATTATCATACTAATATTATACTAGTAATGACACATGTGATCTGTTGAACTTGGTATTAGCTAAGGCCTCAGACTACTTGGAATCTTTCCATAGGATTTTCTAAGGTTGCCAGGGTCCTGAAACACTGGTGCAGTACATGGGAAATTATGCAGCTGCTTCATTTAAACTACAAACAAGTAGGTTTTTAATATTAAAGTACATATAATAATGCAACTAGTAGAGTACCTCATGTCTATTATGGTAATATATGCAATTGATCTTATGATTTCTCTCTACACTTTTACGGTGTTTGGTGTGTCAAAGATTTTGTATGGACAGCACAGCTTGAGGAGCTGGAGGAACTGTCAGTTAAGTAGAGGGGAGTCTGGAGATGTGGAAGGCAGTTAAGAATTGTGGGGTAAGCATTGGATGTTTCTATTAAAATGATCAGTAGTGTCATTCAAACTGCCACATTAAGTTTCAAGCTGACATCTCTTAACAATATATCATTCATACCTCTTGCCTATTGTATTTCAGGCTGTCTGTAAACACTTTAGTATTGCACCAGTTTGTACAATCTAAAACTTTCAGGGGTTTCTTTGCTTCAATAAGGGCTAGAAAGTTTTTTCTGAGATACAATTCTTTACTGAGAATTGGGTTTAATGTTAAATTCAGCAGTTGATCATATCATTTTACGAGGAAATTTTTTCTATTCTAAACCAATATATTTATCTGACTCTTGAGAGGACTGAATCATTGTGTTTCAAGTTCTGATTTCTTGGGATGTTCTGCTAGGAAGATTTGATATAGAAAGGGGTTTGTTGCTATGAAAAGGCTGGAAAAAGATCCTTTAAAATCTTCATATGGAATACTGCTGGAGTATTGTATTTGTTTGATGCTTGCTTGGAAACTAACTTGCTTTATACTCGTTTAGTAGTTATTTTGTCCTATAATGTATATGGTAAGGTAGTTTCTCTGTATCTTTTTGTAAGGTTTATGTGGATGTATTCAGTGATGTTAGGTTCAGGTGGATGTATTCAGTGATGTTAAAGTGATGCTGATGAAAGCGCTTTTTGATACACGTCATTTCCTTTGAGCCCAAGTTAATTACATATACGTTTGTTTTCCTAGTTCTAATGATGTCACTAAGGGTATGTCTAGACAGGAGGTATCCCGGAAAAACTCCGCTGCATCCAGAGAACGCGTTTGCTTGTCCGCTGCACGCCTTTTTTTTTTTTTTTTTTTGCGTGGAAGAGCAAACATGCTCTTTCAGGGAGCCCTGTATACCTCAGGGCCAAATGGTGGAAAAGCCTCTGCCAGAAAATCGATCGGAAAAAGCTAAGCAAATTGTGGAGCGCAAGTTGCATAGCTTTTTCCAACAAAGAACTATAGTCTAGACCTAGCCTCAGTGTCCAATGTAGGGCTATAGTGGCTAATCTACCTTGTGCCAATTTCTGCTGGCGTAAAGTGGTGCAATTGGTATAATATATGAATTTAAATGTGGTGATGGACTTAAAATGAGCCAGTCATTTCAACATTTTTCCTTCACTCATGTCTTCATCCCAAGAGACCATTATCCATAAACTCAATGACAGAAGTTCCTTATGTTTTTATGTAGAATGGACCAAGGGCCCTTATGAAGTCCACTCTTTTTTTATTATTATTTTATAAGTTAGAGATGTAACAATGACCAGAAGAGCCATGTCTCAGTGATGGTCTGATTTCTCATAATTGTACTTGGCAGACTGGTGGCATACATGACATTACAGCACTCAGTCCATTCTTGCATCCAGTACAACAGCTAGCCTTAAATCTGTTTCAGTAAAGGAGCCTTTGCAGCAGCCACATGATCATCTTTCTGTACCTTTATAAAATCTTATTTCCCCATTAAGAGGGAAATCTGTATTTTAGGTTGTATGTGTTGAGGAGTGTGTTCCCTAGCTTGGAGGCTCTGTATGTGTGTACGTGTGTGTTTGTCTATATATATGTACTACTGTTGTTACTGCTTTTCTTTCACAGTGATGACATGGTTCTGTTTAAAAACAAACCCAAAAATAAGAAACCATCACAAAATAGCCTTAAAACAAAGGAAATTACCTGTGTACTATGCGATGTCGCTGAATTATCACTTGTTACTTAACCTTCTTTCAGAATCTGGGTTTTTGATTATTTGCTTATCCTGACATACAAATGTATGCATGCTTTCAATTAATTTTGGGAAATGCTTTCATCTTCCATTCATCAAGGAATTGGACATGAAATGTAAAGGATTTTTTGGTACTTGTGTGCGAGACAAACCTACCAATGTCTTGGAGGATCATAAATATGTTTGACAGTATAGGAAGTTCCCAACTTAGAAACACACTTTTGGAACACAACCCATTTGTAAGTCAATTGTTTGGAACTTGGAATGCATTTTCCAATAGAAGCAATGTTATAAATGGTGGTTAGGTTTCCAGGCTAGCCCACAAAAGCTTATTTATCCCATAATGTAGCTGAAATACTGTATATTTATAATGAAAAATAGTAGCGAACAATACTTTTGTAAGACTAGCAATTAAACAAAACAGAAAAGCAATACAATTGACTAAGAAATAGTTTTTTATTTAACCTTGAATGCTGGTGCTAGTGGAAAGGCAGTTTTAATTAGAGGACAATGAGGTGGTTAGGTGAAGATTCGGAAGGGGACTTCTGAGCATCCTCTGGCCAGCCCCACCTGGGTCGTGTCTGCACAGCAGGGCATCAGTCAAAATAAGCTACACAACTGCTGCTATGTCAGTTGTGTAACTTAAGTTGAAATAGCTTATTTCGTTTTTTGGTGCTGTCTACACAACTCTTCCTCAGACTTCCCTTGTGCCTTGTAAAATGAGGGTTACAGGAGTTGGAGTAAGAAGTCTTCCAGCTCGACATTATTTCAACACTGTCGAAATAACTACTTGTAATGTAGATGCGGACTGTGTTACTTCAGAATAACATTAGTTATTCTGAAATAACACTGCTGTGTACATGTACTCCCTGTGGGCTGCACTCAATCTCCATTCACCAGCAGGCTGCGAGCAGTGCAAGCATGGGTTGAAGGACTCTGTAGGAACAGGGGGCAGCCTGTGCAGGCGATGGGAGAGAAGTGGCCCTTGAAAAGGAAACAGCTGCTGATTTTCCCATGCCCATCTCTCCGTTCCTCCAAAGTCCTCTGTCCCACATTTGCACTGCTTGCCACCACCTGCGTATCTTGGCTGCTCCCTTGAGGCTGCATGTGAGCTGGGTTTTTTGTATGTGCAGATGTTCATAAATTGGATGTTTGTTATTCAGGGAGTGCCTATATAATTTTTTTTTTCTTAGAGGGGAGGAGTGGCTGCAATAATGTGTATCTGCAAAAATTCAGTTTTGCTGGTATAAGCTGACCTACATTAGGAGTTATATTGGCATAGCACTTCCAATGTAGACTTGGCCTATGGCTCCAGTGATGTATTTTTTGACCACAAGAATTACAGGCACCTGTAACTTTTGCTGTCATCACTAACTTGTTCTCATCTCAAAATGTTACTTTATTTAAAGTGTTGGAATGCAGTATAACTATAAACACACAGAGTTTTAAAACATTAAACTGATGAATAACTCATTTTAATAAGAATAACCCCAGAAATACAATTCTCTTACAGATTTCATAGGCTTTTAAGACATCTCCCAGCATGCATCGGCTGCTACCCTGTGCTCCTAATGAGTACCAGCTCCCACCTGCTGCCTCTGCAGCAGCGTGGAGCAGCAGCCAGCTCCCCAGGAGCCAGACTGGAAGCAGCAAAATATGTTGGGGACGTGACATAAAGTGTGTATATAGAATCATATTTCCCAAAAGAGTGTACAACTTCAAAGTTATGTAAAACTCTAGCCTAAGGCCCTTCCTACTGTTATATCGCTGAAGGCTGTTTAATTTTATAATTGGGACATGATGGAAGCTTCATCATATTATTCTAGTAGTGAGTTCTCACACTGCACTTTTTCCCCTAAATTTATTTGGGGGAAAGGTTCTGTTTACCTCAGAGACATTTTATGCTGATTTAACTGTTAGTGTCTCAAGGGAATTACCAAGGGAATTATCTTTTCTTTTAATTGGTACATTTGGCCACTTAATCTGGTATGTCTTAATTTGCTGTGTTTAATTTTACAGTAATATGCTAATATTTGGGGAGGCTTTTTTACAAGTTATCAGCTGACTAATGTCTAGTGTTTCTTACTGAAGAATTAGTTTTAAAATAAGATGATAGCTTTTTATCATTTGAAGAGGCAATGTGATGTAGACTTTAAAAATTCACTTTTGAAATAATGAAATGAACTGTCAGTGCTGACCATTCTATTTGGTTGCTGTTTATCCTTTGGTCATTTATGGATTGTTGAGGGGATATGTCTAAGGATGTCACTAAGTAGAAAAACTTAAAAGCTCTATATATGTCTCAAGAAACAGATACACCATAGATATTAAACTTTAAAAAGCCTTGCTTTCTTTTTCCTAAAGCAGACTAACCCTAGCAACTCATATATTTTCTAATACGTTTTGAAAGTCTGTTGTGGAATTGGTTATGCTCCACAGATTATCCTTTTCCAGGAAGGAATTTTATTCAATTCTTAAATATCCTTGGGTATTAAAACAGAGTATAACCCAAACATCTCTTCTGAAAACTATCCTCTTTGGGCCTAGCATATGGCAGAGTATGTGATAGGGATGTTAAAATTAGATTAATCCACCAATTGACTGGTCACTACATTTCAAAGCAGAAGTGCCCTTATCAAGAGCCGGGTTGGTTTTTTTTCAGGTTTGGTGAAACTGTGTTCAAACGTGCATAGTGGGAGATGAGTGCCATTTTTATCATACATAGCCTTTGTACATTGCACTTAGACAGGCAAATTGGAGGAAGAGAGAATGATCGCACAGTGTGGGGAAATGAGACGGCAATGATAAAGAAGTGTGGAAGAAAACACATGAAAACAAAGTGAGGTAGGAAGAGTATGGGGGAAAATGAAGTGGGAAGGAAAGGACAGAAGAACACAGATGAACTGGAGAGGGGAAAGAAAAGTTAGTTACCTGGATTCTTTTTGGTAGACAGGAACAGGATCCATCTTTTCTAGATATGTGAATAGTCATGACAGTGCATGCTCCCCATTTCAATTTTGAAACACTTGTTTCAATCTCTAAGTGTCTTACAAATCTTGCCAATGCAATTAGATTACAAGTAAATGATACCAACTCCAAGAATATAAAAATAAACAATACCTCTTACAGTTGCCACTGTTGCTGGGTATACTCCAAACCACCATACAGACAAATGTTAAGCAACGTGTATTATTCCATAGCAGCATATAAAGTTAAGGATGAGTTTGGTGTGCTAACTTAAAAAGAATACTCGGCATTTTGAACAATTTACAGATGTTAAAAAGTGTTTTTTCTAACTCTGAAATTTTCAGTGGTTCCATGTATCTGTGTGGGGATGGCTCCAAGCGCACCACTGTGCACAGAGTGCCAGCTTTTAAGCCTGTGTGTACCAGCTCCCATCTGCTTCAAAGCTAGCTTCCCACGAGCGCCTGCTCCCCCCTTCCCTAGGTGCTGCTGCTTCTGATACAGCATGTAACTGTGAAGGTTAATGGGTGAGCCCAGGTTCACTGGTTTACCATTTAAACATGTATACTAACATATCCCATATGTTTGTGCATTTGTGTATTGCTATTTTCCATGGCCAAGTGAAAAAAATTAGTCAAGTAACTTGACTTATATAATCATAATTTATGTACACAATTTTTTTTAGTTAATCTTTCAGGGGATCATCTTTGGGCATCAAATAGTAACTCAGTTTCCATGGCTGTGCAGCTTGTTTTCCAGGTGCCTCTTTTGAGACTGTAAACAAGGACGCTTGTTTCTAATGTCTTTTATAATGCAGGCATCTGCTCCCTGAGAATGCAAGTATGTTCCATGTAGCAAACCAATGAACTAATTATAAAATACTCCATTTCTTAGTTCCATCATTTGAGGAATTGAGTCATTGTTGCCACATTTATGTATCATATTGAAAGATCTCTTTGAATTTGTTTTCTCTTTCTATAAAGGCATAGAATATATACCTCATTAAATAAACAAAAGCAGTTTATGTAGTATCTTGATGAACTTTGATCTAGAGTCTCTGTAGAGTGTTCTTTCAGTTTCTATAGTTCTGCAGTCAGGAAGAGGTCTTTAAATACTGGTACTTCATGTCAGAGTTTTGTGATAAATTTGTCACTTTTAATCAAGGTGCATCTCTAAAACCAAAAAACAAATGTGTAGGTTTTTTTTAAAATGCTGTTTTCAAATGTGTGTTTTCTCCATGAATAGTCAGGATTCATTTGCAGCAAAATCATACAATTAAAGATGAATTCACTAAAGAATATACTTTGAAACTTGCATAAAATTGAGGGGCTAAACTGTCTTATTTGCATTTCATTTAGCTTAACATCTAGATACCGAAACAGTGACTTTTTTTTTTTAAAGGGTGCATTATGTATAACTTGTCTCTCTTGCTATGCCTCATAAAAATTCAGTGACAAGAATACTATCAGATAATTGCATATTGTGTACATTTTTACATTTCTTTTCAGGTTTGAATAATAGACATATGCTTTCCATTCTGCGGATACACAATGCCTCTAAGTGAGAAGAACAGTGTGGTTTTTGCATACGAGTCTTCAGTACACAGTACCAATGTTCTACTCAGTCTCAATGATCAGAGAAAGCAAGATCTTCTTTGTGATGTTACTATTCTAGTGGAAGATCAACGATTTCGGGCTCATCGCTGTGTGCTTGCAGCTTGCAGCAGCTATTTTCTTTCAAGAATTGTGGGACAGTTGGACACTGATCTCCTCATCACTTTACCTGAAGAGGTGAGTGGCACTGCATGGCATACTTCCGTACTTTGCCATACTAGACCATTACATTAAATTATGCTATTACAATAGGCTGGTGTTAACTTCAAGCATCTGATAATCTTAAATCAAGTGGCTTATGAACTGGGAAACTAGTTGTTGAACAAAGTGCTGATTCAGAACTGCCAGTTATCAGGCAATCAGCATGATGATATGGGGGACACTTAAATGAGAATGTACTAGGGATGTACAATCCTGTTTGTTTGGTTGGTTAAACATACTGTTTAACCAGTTAAATGTGGGTAAATGGGAAGGCTGGAATGTCTTCCTTCACTCAGAAGGAGATGTTGCTTTAGCCTGGCTGCAGCAACACCTACATAGGCAGGGGTTGCTCTGGCTGGGATGCTCTGGCCTGTACAGCATCCAGGCCTGCTGCAAACAGGGGCTGCACTGAAGCAGCTCCAGTCTGTGGCATGCCCCCTACTGGGCTGGAGCAGTGCCCTGCCCATGGTGGGTGAGGAACAGCTCCAGCCCCACAGGTAACAAGTTAAACCTTCACATCCCTAGAATGTACATGAGCTATTTCACATCAAATTATCTCTTTAAAAAGCTGTAAACTAAATTAATATTGCTTGCTTGTAAGGTGTACCTTCTGTTTGAAAAACATTTTGTGCCCAACAGATGTTAAGTTCTTATGTTCCCCAAGCTGGTGAAGGCTTCAAATGCTGCTGAAGGTATTGTAAATCACTGTGCTTCATGTGTGAGAAGGAAATACTTTGGAGTCTGTTAGCACTATCTTTTGATCAATGTAAAGAATGGTCTTCAGTCTCTTAACTGTTTTGAGGGGACTGATGAACAGGGTACATATAAACTAACTTTTATAGAAGTTATGACTTTAACAAGTTGAAAGTGTAGCGTTGCTTCATCAGTCAAAATACTGAACATTCAGTTATCCACTATTATTCAAAATAACCTATTGTAAATATAATTAACATACAGTAATTTTGCAAGCAAATGAGAACTTGCAGCTTATCACTTCTCTTCCCACTCAGCTTTCCTCCTACACATCCACATTTTTCTCTGATTTTTGGCTGCTTCTCTTTCTATTGATCTTTTTTCAACATAAACTATATAGAAAACATTTAAAGGTATCATGTCCAATTTAAAAATGCCAGAAGTTCTGAATGCCTTGGGAAAAAAATATCAGTGATACTTTAAGGAGCTATCAGTAGGAATTTAGCAGCCTGTTTACCCTCTAAGACAGACAGTAGTGTAGATACCTGGATTGGTTAGAACATACAAAGGATTTTCAGTTTACACTTTAATTATAAATTGGAAATTCTGTGTATGTTCTGAATATTCCTTCATGTATTTCAACAGCTCAGTACTAATTAACAAATAAAACCATAAGCCTGTTTGTGTCCTTAATTGTTGCCATGTTGGATTTAATGCAACACTGATCAGTCAATAACTTCATTATTGTCCCATCTTGTGTTTTTTAATTGTGTGTTGTTCAGATTCAAGCACCAGCCTCTGACTTCCCCACTCTTTGGCACCTTCATCTACTTAAAATGCAGCATTAGATACCAATTTACACCCTGATGCAGTGTCTTGTCTCTCAGCTGAATTTGTTTCAATCTGTTAGTCTAGGCTCATAATATAGCATTAAAACAAATACTGTACTTTTTAAAATAAACTAAACCAGTAACAAGCTTCCTCATCCACTCAATCCATCCTGTCTAATAATTCCTTCCCTTTTTTTTTTTTTCTCCACCACTACCCCCATAACTCACTCAAACCATCCTCATCTTGCTGTCCCTCAGCAAAGCATGAGAAAATAGGCTGGGGCTCTAGGGATCTGAAAGTTATGAGGTGAAAAAGGAGGGAAGAGGCTTCCACTTTGAGAAAAGTGTGTTACTTGTATTCCTGGTCCAGTTAGAAAGCAGCTGGGGTTTAACTGTGGTTCCATAGCAAATGTTTCCTGTTCTTACCAAAATATTTATAAAACACACATATGGTCCCAATTTATGAAGTACGTATATTTGTGTGTACTGGGCACTGACACGTGCAGGAAAATTAAAACTTCTATTGCACTTGGGTTTCACTTTACATCCTCTGTCAAGAATGTTTATGGGAGCTAAGAATGCATTAAGCAGATTCTCCTAATCTCATGGATTAGAAGACTTTAAGGGCCTGATTCTGTACCTCTGCAGGCCTTATTAGCATGATAAATGACTGAGATGAGCATGCATGGGTGACTTCCTGAGAGTACTTATTTGATTTGGTTAGTCAGGTTTGAAGAGAAGCCAACAATCCATGTGCAGTTAATAGATCAAGTATATATTAAATCAGCAGGAAAAAAATAGCGGGCAATGTCATTTGCTGCTTCCTGGCAAGTTAGGAAATTATATGGCTTCCATGCCCTCTTGACCTGAATGGGGTCAGAAACACACATTGAATTTGCATGTTGGTATGCATGACCATATCAGGTGCTGATCACAAATATTGTGGGTGATTTCTTAAAAAAAATTCAGTAGCTTGTTGGAATTTGTGGTTTTATCTTCCTTGAGGTTTATCTACTCGTGAAAGTGACCCATAGGAAGAGTAATTATTAGTGTACAGAATGCATTTCAAGATAAGTTAGCTATTTGAAAAGGACACATACTGGCAGAATCCCCAGACTTCCAGGAAAATCAAGTATAGTTAGAACCAGGGAAAGTTTACTCTATCCTTTTGTTGGTTAGTTCAATAAAATAGTGATTGCTTCTTAAGTGGCATGCTGAATGTCAAATGGCAGAAGCTGGCTTCTAAATGAAGTATCACCAATGTACAAATGCAAAATCTAACACTTCCTAAAAGTTTATTGCACAAGATAAAGGTGCTCTAGGCAGATTTAAACTCTGCAGTCATCTTTTACAGATTATATAAATTCATGTTTTATTGTTTGCCTAATTAAAAATGCAAATTCTGTTTGTAAAATTTAACAGCTTCTTGTACAGAATTTCTGACTTCAATTTGGTTTGAAGTGTGAGTTTGTGTTTTACATAATCTGGATTCAAATTTGCATCTCCTAAATTATGTGGGGGAGGGACCAGTTATTCAATGTTAGTCCTAACAAGTTGAGTAGTCCCATCCAGAATGTCTTACCTTAATCAGCAATTGTGATATTTTCTTTAACAATGAAATTTTTGATAATATGGTAGGTGCCAAATTGAATTAGATTTCTATTCCCTCAGTCACTCTCCAACTACCATATTCTGGTCTTGCCAGAAGCTGAGACTTACTGGGACTTCAATTCACAGTGAAACTCCTTAACAACCTGCTCCAGATTCTGCCTTTTCCACAGTCTGAAACACCATCTGGAGATATAGTCCATTGCTCTTACACAAAAGCAAATCATTGTAGTTTAGGGAAAATGAACTATCTGACAAGTATTGGCATCACAAAGTCACTCCATCTTATCTGATTAAGACTGAAAATCAAGATTTATCTGGCAAAGCAGTTTAGGTAAACTTAATTATTGCTTGTGATGTACCTTGTTTGTAAATAGTGCGCAGAATGCTCCATCTAGCGCTTTTCAGAAGCCAAAATATTTACACTGTTTTTAAAACAAGACTATAGATTAGCCACCACTGATTTAAGAATTGTAACAACTAAAGTCTGCTAAATCAGGAAGTAGGTACACAAGAGGTAATATGTCTCTAACATGGTAAGAATGAACAATTTCATTAAGAATTTTTAAATTCATAACTACTCTAACTACTGAATGTGGGGAAAAAATTAAAAGATTCAGCAAATGTTTTGCTCCTTTAGCAACCACCACAAGCCTAAGTCCTAAATGTTCTATTATATTGAGTCTTGATTCATGGAGAATAGTAATAGAGATGCAGCCGTGTTAGTCTGGTCTAGCTGAAACAAAAGATAGGACTATGTAGCATTTTAAAGACTAACAAGATGGTTTATTAGGTGATGAGCTAATAAAAGCTTTTATTAGCTCATCACCTAATAAACCATCTTGTTAGTCCTATCTTTTGATTCATGGAGTCGAGTGATTAGTCACTTTGGTGGTTTGACAACTTACCAACCCTTTTTAATTATCCTGTTTTACTCTGCTTCCATTTAAAGCTAAAAAATACTTGGCCAGAAGTGTGAAGGAGCGAGAAAGTTCTCACAATAAAACTTGTTCAACCAACAAACCTATATATCTATATCTATATCTATATCTATCTATCTATCTAATATGATAAAATTAACTGTTAAAGGAAACAGTTCACTTTGTTCTTTATTACTTTTAAATGTTTTTTTTTTTTAAGAATTGAACTTTTAGCCTTCTATCAAATTAAAAGTGAAAGATCCTTATGAAGGGAACAATCATTCCAAAACATTGTAGTACTCACCATTTCAGTTTGTATATGCAGTGTGTCTTAACGCACAACAAATCACCTAACAGGTCACTGGTGAGACTTAATTACGTGCCACTACTGTATATATGTTTAGGATTTGAAGATGGGAAGGTTGACATCCTCTTTCCCCTTGTGGTTTTACAAATGTGTGAAGCTAAGTTTGTATGCTGATCATAATCAGTGCCATGGGAGTAGACGAGAGCGCACGGTCTATTCACAAATGCATACTGATGTCTTTGGATCATGCTACAAAATAAACATTTCATAAGATGTTTCAGATTCCTCTAAAATCCATCTGTTAGAACATTCTGCGGCATACTGCTCTATTTTAAAACAGTTTAGATCTTAAACAACATTGTAAAGTACACGTGAACTTGACTGTATTCACTGTCAGGTTCTGCCACGTTTAAGTTTTAGAGTAGTACTTCACTTTGCAAGTAGTTCCTTTGATTTCAGTGACTTTGTTCATGGCATAAGTTACTAGTAAACATCAAGGGTTGGTAGAAAGTGGCAGAATCGGTCCCTAAACCTTTTTTGGGAGTAACTATATGAGATTAGCATTAGAACTGAAGAGAAAAAGACTTCTTGGAGTCGTTTGGGGATTAGTGGTGTTTTGTAATGCAGAGCAAGGGACTGTAATTCAGGAGATTTCTGTTTCTAACTCTCCCACTGATTCTGTGCAGGCTTGGGCAGTCATCATCTCCCTGTTTAATTTTCTGCAAAATGTGGTTTCTTGCTCTGAGATCCTGTAATGAAAGAGTCTATGCTGGTGCTAGGAATTAATGTGGGTCAGTGGGTTTTGGTCTGAGATGATTCAGTTCCTTAGTAGAAAAAAAGGCTTGTTAGTAGTAGGGTGGGGAGCTTTCAAAAATGGACTTGCTTCCAGTTAGACATTAAAATAGAGTAATTTGTCATGCTGTCTGTTCAGACAGAAATCAAATGTCCTTTAATGGGGAGGGAGGGTGTATACTGGACTAAAGAAGTAAATAACCAGTTCGACCAAATTCCTGTTTTTACTGATACCAGAATCAGTAACACAGTAGACTCTGAATGAATAATGTGGCAGCGTGTAAAAAAGGAGTGTGCAAGATGCAAGGAGTGCTGTGATCTTGCAGCTAAATTATCCTGGAGTACCTTGCGTTTGAAAGGAAACCTAAAAATCTAATCCTGCTTTTGCAGGATTATTGTTGGAATTTATCATTGTCTTTATCACTGAAGTAGAGAGCTGTTATAAATGGGTCATGTTAAAAATTTTTTATCAAAAGTTGGATTTTTGAGGGAGCTTGCCTAGATATAACTTCTCCATAAAAAATAATTAACCATATTCTCTCCTCTTCTCATTTCTATTCACCATTTTTCCCCCTTCCCCACCCCCAAAAAACTGAATCTATTTATTCATTGGTTCATATTTGATATGACCAAGCAAGGAATGTTCCAATGATTGGAGCCCCCATTTGTTGTCTTAAGCCCAGACGCTAAAACTTTGCCAGCAAACTGTTATAGGACCAGGATAAGTAGCTCCCATGTTACTGATCAGGGAAGATTTGAGTCAGTTTCATGTTGACTTATCCTATAAGAGCGATAGGATTGTAGTTTTTGTCAAGTCTCGGCCTAACTAGAAATGGGCCATGCTAACATGTTTGTTTCTTTTTTCTTTTCTTTTCTTTTTTTTTTTTTAACAAAACGAAACAGGTGACACTTAAAGGATTTGCTCCTTTGCTTCAGTTTGCATATACTGCCAAACTTATTCTGAATAAAGACAATGTGTCTGAAGTTTGCAAGTGTGCAAAATTTTTGGGAGTACATAATATTGAGGAATCTTGCTTTCAGTTCCTTAAATTCAAGTTTTTGGACAATAAAGTGGCCCAGCAGGAATTCCCTAGAAAGAAATGTTGTACCTCACGCTGTCAGAAAGCAAAAGTTAACATTGCTCTTATGGACGATGGTGATCTAGAAATAGATGATGAAGTGGAGGAATTGTTGGAAACTGAATACACTGAATCTCCTCATTCAGAGCTCAGCAAAGGTGAAGAAAATGCAGCAGTATCTCCTCATCTTCATGATAATAGCAATCAAACATGTGATCCTGCATATTTAGAAAAAGATAATGTTTCTGGCTTGTTTTCCCTATGCCCAAAGTATAGGAAGTTCCAGAAAGCTTTTGGGAGTGACAAAGTCCATACTGCAGAGATGTGTGCCAGTATTAAAGAAGACCAGGTAACATCAGCTACATCCACTCATCAGAGCGAACCATTTAATGATGCCATACAGAAAGCTCAGGAGTGCACAGTTGTGCAGCTGGTCTCACAATGTGAAGATACTCAGGTAGAAATGGAAGAGGGGGGAGGAAGAGAGAGAGAAAGAAGAGGGGGAGGAAGAGAGAGAGAAAGAAGAGATACTGAAGAGAGATTCTGTGTGTCAGAGTATTTCTTGTCCAATGGAGAGAAAAGATGCTGCTTCTCTTCCCCAAAACTCTTCTGTTGCACCTCATGAACTTTTTTCGGCACCTTTTCTACATGCATATGAGCAATACAGCAACTTGAATTACAATGGTATGCAAAACACAGTTGTAGCTGAAAAAAACTGTGATAGGTACTGTAGATAAGAATGATAAATCAATTAGTGAAAATCAAGATGATTCACTTTTGAAGTCTAATATGTGTGCTAGTGAAGATGTAAGTATTATATCAACTAGTGACCGAAGCAGTGTGGAGAGAGAGGTTGCTGAACACCTAGCAAAAGGGTTCTGGAGTGACATTTACAATACAGAGACTGCTTGTCAAATGCACTTGTCACCTGCAACAACAAAAGAGTGCTCAGAACCGATATATTCAGGAAAAAAGTCAGAGTGTCCATGGTTGGGTATCAGTCTCAATGAGAGCCCTGAACCTTGTTTTCAAAGAACTTTTACAACTCTGAACTCTGTGAGCTGCCCATTTATAAGTAACTTTGGTAATGAAGTATGCTCAAACAGCACAGAGATAAGTAGTGGAGATTGTATCCGGGAACCACAGCAAGAACAATGTCCATATACTTGTGTGATAAGTTTGGGAGAAGATTCTGAAACTGACACTGAAGGAGATAGTGAGTCCTGTTCAGCAAGAGAACAGGAATGTGAGGTGAGGACAGACTAGCTATATTTTTATTTCCATAAATCTTTATGCTCTGTTCTAAAATCTCATTCTTCACCCTCTTAGTTCCAGGCAATTTTCTTGCTTGGTTTAAAACTCTGGGGGGAAGGGAGTATCATTTTATTTCTCTATCTAAAATGGTCAGAAGATCTGTTGGAATACACGTAATTATTTTAAATAGGTTATTAAAGGAGGTTTATTAAAATTTATGTCTATTATAATATGAAGTGTTTGGAAATAATTGCAGTATTAGAGCTACTTAGAAATTTTCTCCTTAGAAAATTATACATCAAATATGCATGTTAGTTAAAATTGGAATTTTTGCATAAATGTGATTGTTTTGACTATTTTTGATAGGGAAAAAGTTGAAATGACTTTGCGGTTGTTCGATACTAAATTGTTTTGGCTTACAGTACAGTTTAAAATGTATACAAATTAAATATCAAAATGATTAAATATTTGAAAAATGCTTCATAATAAAACCTTTGTGGTATTTTCATTCCACTGGAAACTTTGAGATCTTGGTGTGGCTTTTTTAAATTTTTAGTTCAGGGCAAATATTTTTGGAGGATGGGGTAGGGATGTAAGCAAGTAGTCACTACCTGATAAGCCTAGGCTTATCAGGTAGTCAAGTTGACTACTAGTATTCTTTACCCCCTTCCCCCCACTTGCTGTTTCTGTATCCAGAGTCAGCAAGGGCAGGGAGAAGCAGGAGCGAGTTTAAATGCTGGTTTCCCCCCAGCACCATCTCTGCGAGGCTGCTGCCTCTACCAGATGTAGCAGTGCAGAGGTGAAGGGGAGAGAGGCAGGAGAGGCTGCCGCAAAACAGCATCTGCCTGTGGCTGGCCCAGGCTCGGTGCGAGTGGAGGCTGCTCTGCATCCTGTGCAGCAGCCCCTGTCCATAGGAGGATCCCAGTAGGGAGCTGGGACCCCTGCAGACAGGGGCTGCTGCTGGAGCAGCCTCTAGTTGTGGCCAGCCCCGGCTGCTGCAAACAGGGACTGCTGCCATGGAGCAGCACTTGTCTGCGTCAGCCCGGGCTGGCTGCAAACACAGGATGCTCTGGCAGCAGCCCCTGTCTGCAGGGGTCCCAGTTCCCTGCTGGGGCCCCCTTGTGGACAAGGGCTGCTGGACCCAGCATGAACCAGGACTAAGCAAGCCCAGCTCAGTCCTGGCTCATGCCAGGTCCGGGAGCTACTCCCGCTGTGGCTCTGCATTTTAAATGTAGTAAGAGCCGGGCAGCCTGTGCACCTGGACCCAGTGTGAGCCAGGACTGAGCACCTTCCCTTATTGACTGATTGTGTAGTTGATACAAATTTTATCAACTACACGATTAGCCAATTACCCTCTTTTTAACATCCTTTACCCTCTTTTTAAGACTGGGAGGAATTGTTTCTGAGAATCTGGACTCTGTATAATTCCAGACTACTTTTATACTGCACTTATTTCTACTGTTTTGGTTATATATTGTCTATTTCTTCAACTGCAACAATTGCTTAGTATCTTCTTTTTTGTGACAAAGCGAAGCACTCCTGTTTTCTCCCCATCCCTCTCAATGTCTTTTCTTCATGTTAGAATTTTTATCTTCAGCTGAATGACGTAAGTAATCCATTTCCACATATTAACTAGAAAAATGGAAATCTGTATGGCTTTTAAAATTTATGGAAGTTACAAAATGAAGTTGTCAAGTAAAACTCTTAATTACTCTAAAGAGGTGTTTTACCTTTCAGGATTTAAAAACAGATTCAGCCCACCAAATAAACAGTGCACAGCTTGCACTACAAGTAAATGAGGGAACAATGCAAGCTATTACCAAGGTTGAATTTGGCCTGTTCCTTAAATTCATGGAGTGGTAAATGAGATTTTTGCCTGGAGCAGCAGCTCATCTGCTATTTTAGTGTTAGCGATGTTCCTGGCGGTAGCAATAGAAACACATTGAAAGATTCCTTCCCTTTAGGTGGAAGTAAGATGACATTTTTTTGACCTTTTATTTTTTATTAAGTCTGTGTATACTCTTAATAGCTTACTTTGAAATATAAAGATTGCTTTTGAAAAATAAATATGGCTTTCAACATTTCACAAATGCTTGGTTCAGACCTTATAAGGTTGGTATGTGTGCATATTTGTGGCAGCTGCTGTATCCAAAGTTCAAGCATGCATATTAGAGGGGGTGGTTCTATTCTATATATAATAATGGAAAGTGTTAAGCAACCTAAATATAGGGGTTGCAACCAGTTACATTTAGAATAGAAAATACTATCTATATGTTTATAGTTGTAAAATTATGTATTTGTGTACAATATACATGCAAACACTTTAGGATAATGTTCAGACTACGCTGGGAATACCTCTAGAAGTTCTTATATGCTAACTCCGGGTTTCTAAAATTGGGTTGCCAAAATGTTTCATCCCAAAATGTAGCTCCTATTCCACAGAAATCTTGACAGACCAAATTTGAGCAAGTGGCATTTCAACCCTTTGAGCCAGGTTACATCTCTACTCTCACAAATTTGGTCCAGTAACGTGGGTGGAGCAAAACCTGAGCAGCACTACAGCCTTGGAGGTTGCAGTGTCAAGAGCCCAGCCAGCCCCACAGCACAGGAGCTGCCACTGTGGAGTCAGGGCTGCGCAGGATGGGATGTAGGACCTGACTGAAATCACACTAGAGCCTTTACTCCCAGACGATTTAGTGGGTTGTGAGAGGTCATAAAGATTTACAAATAGTTCCTGAGGCCAGAAAGGCCAATACACTAACTAATACCTGGCCTGTTGTGGTCCACTGCACAGGGTAGATTTTACTCTTAATAAATATTCTTTTTTGAAAATCTGAAACTAAATGTGCAAAGTCTTTGGATTAAATCTAAGATACCTATCTGAAATTCAAAGACTTATTGTCTGTGCAAATATGATTTAGATTGCTTTTCCTTCTGTTTAATATTGATGTTCCAGTTCTATGTTTTTCCGATGAAGTGGTTTTTTGTTTGTTTTTTTTTGAGGCCTGGTCTACACTGGGAGCTTAGGTCGAACTTCTGAACCATGATTCCACACCACTAACCCCATTCCTTTGACTTTAAGGGAAGTTAAAATCTATTTCAGCACTCTAGCTTTTCACAAGGAATAATGCAAAATTTGACTTTGCCTGGTAGGCTGTAAAGTAGAGCAGACACAGTGCTGTGGAAGTCGACATTCTTGAATTCTGGAAAGTGCCCTGCTGTGACTGCACTTTTAACTCTGCTACTCTCCAGGTGAACAGGAAAAGCCTTGGGAAAATTTTAATTTCATTTCCTGTGTCGCCAGCGTGGCCAGCAGACCTCAGAGTAGGCAGCACATCTTAGCAGCACACCTGACCATGAGTTCCTAGGGTCGCAGACGAGCAGCAGCATGGAGCGTGCAGGACGTCCTATACCTCATTGCTGTATGGGGTGGGGGCATCTACTCTTGTATAGCTACAAACCAGCAAAAGAAATGCAGATATCTATGCCAAGATCGCAAAGGGCATGGAGGAGAAAGGACATGCTATGGACACTCAGCAGTGCCATGTGAAAATAAAGGAGCTGAGGCAGTTACACCAGAAGGCAAAGGAGGCAAACGGACGGTATGAATCATCACTGCAAACATGCTGCTTCTGTGAGCAGCTGCATAGGATCCTAGGAGGGGACCCGACCAGCTTCAATAGCCAGTCCAACTAGTGTCTTGGGAGGAATCCATGGGCAGCAGCATGGATGACCTGTGGAGGAGGAGGAGAATGGTCAACAAGTAAGCAGGACAACTGATGTCACAGACAGCCAAGACAGTCTTATAACTTGAGACCATTCCCTCCTCCAAGGGCATCTCTCAGCCAGGCACTGATCCTGGGGAGTTTACTTTTTTTTTTTTTTTTTTTTTCATGCTACAAATGGGTTAAGGCAATTGGGTGTGAACTGTGGCAGCCACTGTGCCTACACAGCAGAGGCTCCCTGGAATAGCTTGTTAACATGTCTGGAAATGGAGCAGGAACCCTCCCTGCACATCTCCATAAAGTTGTCTTAGAGGAACCTTTCAGTCCTTCTCACAAGGTTTCTGGAGACGCCTGCCTTATTCCATCCTCCACAGTAGGACACCTTTTCATGCCAAGCCACCAGTAAGTGGTCTCACATTGCAACATAAAGTCCAGGTTTCTGGCCACATTCAGTCAGCATCTGTTCCTTGTCACTCTGATTTGGAGAAAACTGTTATTTAGCATGGCAGCCTGGGTGAGGCAGGTTAGCTATTAGCCGATGCCTCTGCAGTAAACCTCTGTTGGCTCATCCCCAATGAAGCAGGCTTGAACCCTTGCCCTGCCTTGCTGCCATGTCTGGACCATCTCCCTGTGGGCTCGAGCCTCAGCCTATTCCTTACCATGCTTGTCACCAACCCAAGTCCAGCTGCTCCCCTAAGAACTCTGTGGTGTACCTGCTGCATAGTGGCCGCTTAAGAGCATAACTGTGGCCTTGTATGTAATGTATCCCTATTGTCTTTAGGGCCTTCCTTTTATGTTAACAGATTAGGTTTTACACTCGACAGTATCTCATGAAAAGTCTGCCTTTCGCTTTTCGTTACAGCAGGTGCAGCAGTGAGTATGCTGCACGTTCCCCTAGCTCTGCCAGCTGTCTGGCTAGCACAAATCCACAAGCAAAATCAGATTAGGGGTGACATGATCAAACAACAAATGCAATCCAACCACTTGACAGAACATGCTTTAGTGAGTGGAGGAATATGCTGCTGCTGGAGATGCAAGCAGAGCATGAGGACAGGAGAGCATGCAGGGAGCTGGAAGTGAAGAACCAGTAGAGAGTCTTGATGATGATGATGATGATGATGGAAGATGTGATGAACCACATGGTTGCCTCTCTAGGACAGCTATATGTACAGGCACCCCCTCAAACCCTTGTGGACCCACATTCCCTCCTCACCAAGTTCCATAGCGAAGGGGGGAGGGAGTCAAGGACAGCCTCACATTCAACCTCCAGGGATGTGTCCGGAAGCAAAAGACTGTCCTCTCACCTGTCATCACCCCTCACCCAAAGCTCCTGCCCTGAACTCTTTTTCTGTCCCTCCTGGGTTCCCTAAATAACACATGATTTCTCAACAACAGTCTCTTTATTGCTTGCGTTGAAGGGAGAGGGGAAGTTTACAAGCAAGCACATTGAATGCAAGGACACCTTGTTAAGAGCAACATGCAAGACTCTCAAATCTGGTCATTCTTAACACACTGCCTTTCAAAATCTCTCTGATTTGCAGTGCCCAGTCTGGCTGCTTATAATTACTGGCTAAGCACCCTACCTCAGAATCCTGCAATATAACTTCCCCCTTATTTTCAGAAATATTGTGGAGCATGCAGCATGCTGCCACAACAGTGGGCTAACCTAGTCAGTAGACTGCAGAACCTTCTCTTTAAATGCTCAAAACCACATTCTGCCATCATTTGGTCCTTGCTCAGCCTGTAGTTGAGCTTGCCTGTTTACTGCGTTGAGTCTCATGGGAGCAAGGGGTAGGCTTAGTCTCCAAGGATCACTATTGGAACTTCAATGCCACTGATTTTCTGGTCTGAAGAAATTTACAGCTTTCAGCTTTTTGAAGAGGCAAGAGTTCATAAAGATATGCCCGTCATGCACCTGTCCCATCCATCCTACATTGATGTCATTGAAACAGTCCTTGTGATCCACCAGAGCCTGCAGCACCATCAAGTAGTACCCCTTGCAGTTAATGTACTCTTTGGCAAGGTGTGTTCAGGTGCCAGTTAAGGAACTCCATTGAGGCAAAGCCCTCCACTATGTCCTGTGCATTTCCTAGAATCACTACCCTCCATAGCAGAAGGGTATCGATTTTTTTGGCTACTTATATAACAGCTGCCACTGTAGACTGCCCTGCTATGAATTGATTCCCAACTGACTGGTAGCTGTCTGGTGTTGCAAGCTTCCATGGGGCAATTACCATATATTTCTCCACTGTCAGAGCGGGGCTGATTCTGGTGGTATTGTGCTTCAGGATGGGGAAAAGCAATTCACAAAGTTTCATGAAAGTGGCCTTACGCATGTGGAAGCTTTGCAGCCACTGTAGATTGTCCCATAGCCACCTCACTATGCGGTCCCACCAGTCTGTGCATGTCTCATGGCACCAGACCCAGTGTTCCACTGTGTCCAGAGGACTGAATGCCAGTGGCATTTGCCAGTTGCTCATTTCAAGTATTTCACACAACAGTATGTTCATGGTCTCCCAAGATTCTTCCTCATTTTGGCAGACCCTGCATATGCTGTTGATACATTTTAAAACAAGGCACACCATGGTTAATATGATTCCTGTTCAGCATCAATGCATTATGGCATCTGCACAGATCACCAGGGGAGAGAAGGGTGTAAAAAGACTGTTGTTTGCTTTCAAGTGCAAAAAGTGCAGGAACCGTGAGATAGCTACCCATTGTGCATCACTCTTAAAGTCGACAACAGCCGCTCTACTGGGGACATGCTACTTCGAACTGTGTTGAATTCTTGCACACAGCGGGGACATGCACTTTCAACTTTACAAAATCAGATGCTAAAAATCGACCTTATCTCCTAGTGTAGACAAGGCCATAAATGTTTTATTAATTTTAATTTAAATAAACCCTTTCAGGTTAACTGACTTTAATTTTGCTTTTATCAGTTTCCTCCTTTGTTCAAAACTATATTTTATATTTTAGGTAAAACTGCAATTTAATGCACAAAGGATCATTTCACTTTCTAGAAATGACTTTCAATCATTTCTGAAAATGCAGAAATTGACTCCTGAACAGCTGGATTGTATCCATGATATCCGAAGACGAAGTAAAAACAGAATTGCTGCACAGCGCTGTCGTAAGAGAAAACTCGACTGCATACAGAATCTTGAGTCTGAAATAGAAAAACTGGTATGTATAGAAAATTCCTTAACTAGCTCAGATTCTTCCCTCAAATTAGTTTTGGTTTCTTTGGGTCAGCCAACTTGGCCACTTGTGGATTAAGTGTGTGGATTTAGCTGCGTTATGTTAGGCACTCAACTTTGAACGATTTGTTTGCATACAGCACTTTCCTATAGTAATTCAATGTTATACTGATGCTTTATAAAATACATGTCAAAGCAGGATATATTGTCTTAAAAGTTACAATCTAAATTGTATAGTCTTAAAAGTATACAATCTAAATAGTACCCATATAACTGGGTAGTACTAAAACCAAAAGTGATGGCGTTTAGTATAAATCTTATTAGTACCATAACTTTGTAATCTATTTTAATGCCTCTTTGGGAGGGGTAAAAACTGTTCATAAGCTTCCTTGAGAAAGCATGTTTATTTAAATGATTAAAAATAAAAAGACAGGTTTTTTTTTTCTTTTGTCCCTTGGCTCCAGAGACAAGTGCATGTGTGTTGTCATGTAGTAGGTTACTTCCCAAAACAGTGACTGACAATCTGTGTAGTGAAGTTGCTGTGAATTTTTGAATGGAATAATTCATAAATTGTGACACTCCTTACTGTTACTAGGTTTTTTTCTAGGTGTCTGTTCTCACACCATAAGGCTCAGCTAACAGCATATGTCCAAGCTCCACTGTGTTAACTGACATCCCAACTTTGAGTAGCACATAGCTTGGACCTACTGTGTTAGCTAAGCTTTATGATGTAAGAGCTAACACTTAGCTTTGGTTGGAAAGATGCTTCCTGAGTCTCTGTTGTTTTAGTCTGTTGAGGGATTGAGAAAGATAAGGTGGCTCTTAAAGCAGTGATCTGCTCCTCATCCATAGTAGTAAGCTTGGAGTTTCCTCTGAATCTACTATAGTAGTCTTGTGGCCCCAGAATGGGAAGTAATAAGTAAAAGGTCACTATTGGATCTGCATGGCTCTGTTCCTTTCCCAGGACAAATAAACATTCTACTTTTGTCACCTGGGGGGAAAAAACTCTGTGTAGGGTGATAGTCTTTTTTCCTTCCCTTCCTCTTTGGTTTTGACTTCGAATTGTAAAAGTAGTAAATATTTTTCAGTTTCACTTGTCATACCTTGAAAAGAATCTACTAAAAGGAAAAGGTCATTGTAACGTTAATTGTCTTATAAATATTATTCTCTACTATAGAAAAATTTACAAGCAGGCAATAATTTGCCTGAAATACCCCTACCTTTTTAGCAAATTGACTGACTGTACATAGATGACCTGTTTCCGAATTAAGTACAAGGGAAATAGGACCCAGAATGTGGACTTTGAAATGTTAGAAGGAGGAATTCTGGTAGCAGCCAAATCTGGAAAGACATTTTGAGGTGGTCATTGTAACCTAAATATCTGTTAATAGAGCCAAATTTTAGAAAGATAGTGAACTTGACCTATGCATTCTGTGTGTGTTAGAATAATTTGGGAAAGGCAGCCACGCACAAAACATTTGAGATGTCTCAAAACAAGCATTGAATATTTGCATTTAAGCATAGGATACCTACAGCTCTTGTGGCAAGAAAATCAGTGAGTACAACTTACCTACGTTTTCTTTCTTTCAAGTATCCTCAGTGTGAGTGCTCCACTTCAGGTACAGTGCATCCTACCTGTTTTTAGCATAGGGCTGTGCAGGTGAACCACCCTCAGTTCCTTCTCAACCACCTCTTCCTAAGACGGAGTGTTAGCATTCCATTGTTGATAAGCTTACTGCCTTTTCTTCTAACTTAGCCTTTCTTAGCGTTTAGTTAGTAGTCACTTATTTTATTTTGATGTTTTACTTCATTCCTCCTACTTTTTGAGGGGATCTTCCTTTTCCTCTATTGTGGAGTTAAGTCATGATCATCAAACATTGCCTCTCATGCCAGGAAATTAACGCAGTCAGAGACAGACATTTCCAATGGATTTGCAGCCTCAGAAATGGGGAGAACACCCCCATTGCTGGACCAGAGAGCTCTGGTGCCTGGGAGTGTGAGTTGGTTGGGAGTCCAGCAGTAGGGAGCCCTACCATTGGGAAGGGTGAGCCCTCTCCGTGGGGAGCCCCAGCCGGGTGAAGCAGCCATAGGGCCGCCAGTGAGCCCCGTCCCTTGGGAGCTCCGTCCCTGAGGAGCTCCGGCCAGCTGGCAGCAGCAGGACTGGAGTCCACTGACAGTGAGGCCAAAGCAGAGCCAGCCAGAGGGAGAGACCGTGTCCTGGGAGGTTGGTGACAGGGGACCTCCCCTGATCCAGCAAATTCACTCATTTGGGATGGGTCAGGTTCGGAAAGTGCTGGACTGGGGAGGTCCAGTCTGTATGCTTTTATACAAAATAAACTAAAATTAGTGTTGCATCACAAATGGTGTCTGAAGAAATAGCTAAGGTGATGGCATGCATCATATGTAGTTCAGTCTCCACATGACCACTCTTCAGAACTCTGTAGAGTAATTTGATTATAAGTAGGTTGTCCAAAATAGTTTCAATGAAATATGACCTCAGAATTTCATTTTTGGATTTATCTAAAAGATTAAATTCTATATCCTGGAAAATACATTTTTCAGAAAATGTGTTTTGTTTTGTTTTTGTTTGAGAATAGATGACTTTCACACATTGGCCTGGCATAGTTTTGAAACTTCATCATTTTGTTCAGGTGAAAATAGTTTTATTTAAACCGAAAAGGTGGAATTTTGCACAGTTCAAATGTAAATCAGCTATTTGTGAAAAAACTGCACTTGAGTCTGTTGCTTTTTATCATAACTTTAGCATGTTTATCTTTTCCAAGATAAACCAAATAGACATCTATTAGAGTGAGTATTCTTTTCAGCTTTGGAGCAGAATACAATTATACTTTACAGTCAATAATCATGTGTTTCTTTGCAGCAAAATGAAAAGGCGAGCTTGTTAAAGGAGCGAGATCACATTTTGTCAACGTTAGGAGAGACCAAGCAGAATCTGACTGGACTTTGCCAGCAAGTATGTAAGGAAGCGGCATTGAGTCCTGAGCAAATACAAATACTTGCAAAGTATTCTACCTTGGATTGTCCGCTTTCACTTTTAATTTCTGAGAGAGAACGAACAGCTCCTGATAGTAAGCCTGTGATCCCATTGTGTATAGAATTACCAAGTGAGCTTTCAGGTGCTGTATCAGCCACTGACCAGAGTTCTTCCTATGCATGTGTAAGAGGCACCTCTGCTTATGAGCAAGTGCAAGAACTGTGTCCTGTTTCAGTGAAAACATCGGAGGACACTTTACTTGTGGAACAATGTGGACAGAGTGGTAGTGGTATCACAGATTTCTGTCAGCAGATGACTGACAAATGCACTACAGATGAATAAATCTGTTCTGAGATTGTCGACCTCAACCTTATGAGATCTAAAGTAAAGGTTTCAGCATTATTATAAAATGCCTTACGTGAAGGGAAAGGCAGAACTTGATATTTTACAAGTGCATTAACTAGTATCTGTCCATCTATGTTACCCAGCAGACTTCAGGATTTGTTTTATGTAATTTTGGGACATAACTTTTTACATGTCACTAAGGTCTGGACTATATTAGTGGCGTAACTCAAATCTATTTTCCACCTATGGGCTCTGAGTTGCAAACTCAGATGATGGGAGGAATCCATTTGCATAACTTATAATACGGGAAGTAGCTAAGCCACAAAGTCTTTTGTCTTTCGCAATGGCCCGCAGTAGTCTGTCTAGTGTTGATGGACTTCTTCTGTTGTGGGGTAGGTAAGCCCTTTTACAGGAGACCAGCAGTCCACACTACCTAGTGTATTTCTCCAATCTGGTATTGATGCAGGGTCCACATAGCGCTAGGTTGACAGGAGAAACTCTCCTGTCAACTCCCCTTACTCATCTCATTCCAGTGGAGTACAGGAGTTGAAAGGAGAATGGTCGGCGGCGGTGGATTTAGTGGGTCTTCAAGAGCCACTGTATCGCCCTCTCCCCCCCCTCCCCCCCCAGTGAATCAAACACTGCAGTGTCAATATTGGCTGTAGTGGAGACAACCTCTAAGAATTATGTCCATCTCTCAAAGTTTGTACAAGAACTCAGCCCTTTAGTGCAAACAACTGGAATTACTTCTAATTGGATTAGGGTACCAGCATCATAATGATTAGTGGAGTACTAGAACTACTTCCCTGATTTTTTTGTGGTGGCATCTTGACCCCAGATACTCTTTCAAAAATCTATTGTTGTATAGTAATTTGCTAGCAGATGAGCTTGTTCTTCCATGTAAAATGTCATATGAGGGTCAAAAAACAAAGTATTTTGAAAGACTGCTTATGAATGTTATAATCACTAGGACCAGTGAAGATGTGTTTGAAAATAATTTTTAATCAGGATATCTTTATGGGTAAACCATAATTTTCAGTGGCTTGTACTCTAATTCTAAACTTGAACGAAGTGTAACAAAATGAGCCAGTTGGGTTTTATTCATTACGTATTCTGTAAAGAATAAACCAAACCTTTAAAATAAGAATGAGGGAAAATAATCCCTGCTGTAAGGTGGGGAGATTTTGTCTTGTTTTGGAGGCAAATGGTGTACAAATGATCCCTCATTGCTTAGCTGTTCTTCTGATACCAGACATTTTAAAATACTAAACCTCACAATAGGAAAAAAATGCACTTTGTTGGTTTACATAACAAAATAGAAGAATCGTACAAGCCAATTGAATTCTTCATTTTCTACCTCAATGTACATTAACTTTTTAATCTTTGTGTATGTATGGAAGATCATCTTTTGCTCCAGTTGTAACTGTAAATATTGGCTTTGCAGGTTTATCTTATTTTATGATGAGTGAAATTTTTTGCCTCCAGGATACTAAAACATAACTCTTTCTGATAAGGCTGTTGGTTTAAGCTCTCCATATGTAGATAATTTAGCATTAATAGAACTATACTATAAAAGTGTATTGTGAACCATTGGCCAAATATAAAAAAGTTGACAAATTTCAACAGTACTTCTAATAACCAGATGTTATACAAGTAGATACACTACCTCATATCCAAGTGATTTCAAGCTCATTCGGATCTACATTTATATTTTTGACTTTTCAGAATGAAGAATTTTTATTAATGTTGCCTAGCATTGTGATATATGCAAGCTTAAAATAACTGAACTTTAAGAGCAAAGTATTATTCCAATACAACTTGATATGGGTTCTACTAGTTCAGGCCTGCACAACTCGGAAAAGCGGCGAGGGCCATATTACTCCAAAGAAAACAGCTGCGGGCCACAAGTAGGGTTGCCAAATGCTCTCTCAAAAAATACCGCGGGCTAAAAATTGTCGAGCAAAAAAAAAAAACAAAAACCCATGCATGTCAGGCATACAAAAAAAAACCACGCACCGCCCGGCTTCAGCACGCAACCACAGGAGGCGTCACCAAGCTTCCATCCAGTGCCAAGCTGGAAATTCAGAAAATACTGGACATTGCACATGTCTGATTTTCTGAATTTTACCACAGGCAGAGAGCGCAAATACCGGACTGTCCAGTAGAAAACCGGACACCTGGCAACTCTAGCCACAAGGGTAGGTTTGGGGGGGCCGGGGCGGGCGTGATACTTTATTAAGAATTTTTCAATTAAATCAGGCCTGCACAACATACGGCTCCCAATGCCCTTACCTCTCCTCGCCCAGCATCACCCTGTCCCCCCTCCCACTGACACCTCCCCTCCTGCCCTTTTCCTCATTGTCTCCACTTGGCCTCCTGGCATTTCTCTCCTGCACCCTGTCCCTTGGTGCCTTCCCCTTTCTCCTGACCTGCCCCCCTCCCCTACCTGGCTTCTGCCTTCCAGTTTGTGGGGCTGCCTGAACCTTTTTGAATCCGGCAGTCGCTGGCCATGACATCACGACGCCACGTCACTCGAGCGTCCTGGCATCGGCCGGTGTCCCGCCCTCTGGCTCACGCCCCGCCTCCTCGTGCCGGAGCTGCACGCAGGCAGCCCAGCGGTGAGAATCACCGCACTTCCCCCTCCCCGGCGGTGCTCTGCACCTCTGCCCGGCCAGCGGATTGAATGGGGCCGCACCGCCCATAGTTGTCATGGGCCACACAGTGAGCCCCTTCGGGCCACATGTTGTACAGGCCTGTACTAGTTGTAGGAATCTTTTCCTTTCAGATTATTGAGAGGAAACTTTTTTTTTAAATTACTAGAATTTATATATTGTGACTTTATAATGTATTTACTCACATTATCTCTTCTCCAGCAACCACACAGTTCTCATATTCCAATGCCCCATAATTAGTCAATTTTACCATTTTTTTTTTTTTCTACTTTAACTACTTGGGGCCCTTTACCTAACATTATAAAATAGATGATATTCTAAAAGGCATACTACAGTGAATGAGACTAAATCCTGGGCCTATAATGTCATAATCAAATTTTTATCAATAGGAATGATCAGTTTTTAAATCCCTTTATTGAGCTGTGTGGAAGTGGGGCATTCATAGAGAGGGGCTGACTGGAGTGTTGTGCATATGCAGTGGCCCAAAACACCAGCTATTGGAACTGGGGGTCAGCAGCGACTACTATGGCTAGAAAAGCAGTCACAGAGCCTGTTCACAGGTTGGCATCTGAATGCTATCCCACAACCCCTCCCCGGGTTTCTCCGTGCAAAAATTCTCAGGTCTCATTTTTATGAAGTATGCTGAAATTCATCCTGTGTGCTTAAACATAAGCATTTTCTAATGCCTGGTTGGAAAGAGTTTGAGGTAGTTTATTGCCTAACCTGTTGCATCTAAGTACATTGTTGATTATTTATTTAGACCTACAGACTGCATGTGGGCTCCTATAGGCTACATTTTCAACTTGTTAAAATTAAGACTGAATGGCAATTTTATGATACAGGATTCTCAGGTAAATATTTTTTTTTATTTCAGTTAAGAGATACTCAGTTTTGAACTTATAAAACTACTTTATGGCATGTTTTAAAATACTTCTAAAATCTGTTGGGCAAGATATCAAAGCCATATCAGAAAAATGGGATGGGTGTGTGTGAAATAATTACAACTAATTTTGTATCTTTCATAATCCAATATTTTCTAAAAGTATAATAAAAACCACTGTCCTTTATAAAAGGCTTTTCTTTTTTATGTACATCTCTTGCAGTATGAAACTAATATTTACTGATGCATTATTCATTTATGTAGTTAGTACTATTAAAATTGATCTCTGGAAACAGTAGCAAAATTATACGTTACACAAACTCCTGAATAAAATTCACAGTAGCAAATATTACTGAATTGGAATAAAGTTCCCAAAAGTTTGATATTCATTGTGTCCTGTGTTTTGAGGATTTCCTGTGGATTTTTTTTTAAAATAACTTATGAACTTTGCTATTTATTGGGAGGGGAGGAAAATACAAGATATTGAAGATATTGAATATCCTATCAATGGGAATTATCTATTTTTAAAGCCCTTTATTTGGGTTATGTGCAGGTGTGGCATTCATAGAGCAAATTTTAAAAAAAAGAGAGACATCGAAGGAATTCATTGTTTGTTCATTGTATAAGGTAAGATTTTTTTTCTTCTTTAAGGGCCATTTGAGTTACTAATAGTCTTTGATTCTTTAGTTCACTGGCCTAATTTGTTGTTCTGTGCTGGTAGAAAACCCCTAGTGAATCAGATGTGCCTATTCCTAGTTTGATCAAGTCAGTGTTCTTCTCTCTTTAGAAAGAGAGAGAAAAAGTTTTTGCTGCTGGGCGACAGAATGACATCACGTTCTCTCACTCCCTGGCTGCAAAAGCAGCCGGGGGTGGGGGTGGGGGTTGGTGAACAAAGTGAGCATGGGGTGCAGCCTGCTAGTATAATTATAATATTTGGTCCTGTTAGACATCTTAAACTATTTCCTCTAACTGTGCTGAATGCAAACTTTCAGTGAAAGTACTTTTATCCTCACCATATGTGGAAGTTCTGTACCAGTTTGAGATGGCTTGAGACAGAATTCAGGCATGTTAATTTCCCATAAATGACAGGGCCTTTTCCCTGGGTAGTTCATAACTCAGGGTCTCCACCTTAGCAACCTTGAAGGATCAAGTCCTAGATCAGACAAAATAATGCATGACAAAGGGTACGTCTAGACTGCGTTGCTTTTTCGGGATACCAGAAGTATTCTGAAATAGTAACACCATGTCTTTAAAAGCCCCTGCTATTTCCAGAAATAGCAGGCCCACTATTCAGGCATCTGCTGTGTAGACCACTCCAAATTTCAAAATAAGCTCTTTCGATTTAGACTTGAAATAAGCTACGCAATTTGCATAGCGCAAATTGCATAGCTTTTTCTGACAGAAGGATGCTGTCTAGATCAGGGTTTCCCAACCTATGAGTCGGGACCCAAATATGGGTCGCCATTACATTTCAAAAGGGTCACCAGGTGTCTCCCCAAGTGGCTCTTAAGGCGCCATTCACACTTTTTTTTTTTTTTTTTTTTTTAAATTGCCCTGGGTCACCAAGTCTTCCTGAATTGTCAAAATGGGTCCCCATCTGGAAAAGGTTGGGAACCGCTGGTCTCGATGCACCGAAAATGTTAGCAAGAAGGGTAACATTTGAACATCTTTAATCTGGCACCCCTGGGAAATAGGATATGCCAGATTAAGGAATTTTTGCAGACTATGGAGGGCACTAGGATAAGGTCTAGGAGGGAAAGTGTGTGAGAAGGATACGGTTGGGGTGCTTACCTGGAGCCCCTCTTCTGGGAGCACACATGGCTCCGCATCCCCCCTCTGCTCTCCATACACTCATCCCCTGTCACTATGGGAGCAATGGGGAAAAGCTTCCAGAGAAACACATTGCTGTGCTGCCATTCCCCCATCTGATGGGCAGGAGGAGCAGCAGTGTGCAGATCAGCTTCCTTCTCCTCTTGCCAGGGTCTGAACCACCAGTGTTTCCAAATCAGGGTCACCTGGACTTCAGAGGTTCAGGTGTGTTGCTAAAGATCACTATTGTGTGATTTGCTCAGTTGCACTAAGTATCTTCATTTAAAAAAAAAAAAAAAAAATTGGAAAGAAGACAGTGCTGGTAAAGATAGCATTGATGTGAGGTTAGCAGTGGAATGGTAACTGAAATGAGATACTAATTTTATTGCATTCTAAATTTAATAGAAGACTCAGTACTAGGTAGTGCATTAATCTGTATGTCTTAAATATTAAGACAAACTAGGGCGCTGCACCCCCCTGCTCACTACACTCACCAACCCCCCTTCTCCCTCAGAGGCCGCTTTTGCGGCCAGAGAGGCTGTTAATCTTGCACTAAGCCCAGCAGCACTCTCCATGGCCCCAAATCACTCGCCCACCTACACCCCTGGATGGGCCCCTCTATTGGAATGTGCTTGGCGCATCCCGCCAGCCCGTCCCCCCTGTTCACATCCCTCCTGCTCCTGCCCTGCCTGCCAATAAAATAGTCCATGGCCCACAGCCCACTCCCCTCCTTCCATTCCTACATCCCCATTTCCCTGCTTGTGAACAGACTTATTTCAAACTAACTCCTGCTTGTGAAGAGGAATAGCGCTATTTTGAAATTATTTCAGGAATTATTATTTTGAAATAATGACTTGTTTTGAAATGGTTTTTCAGTGTAGACATGCTCTAAGGTGCCACAGGACTCCTAGTTAATTTTAACATATCTATAAAAGGACAAGTTATGAGATGACCTTAAATGTACTATTTTGAACCGGACTCTTCTGAAGTTTGGATGGGTTTTTTTGCTAGGGCAGGTTGGGACGGTATGTGAAAAAGTAAGTATTATGCCTTATTAATGCAGGAAAATTGTATTGATACATAGTCCTGGATACGAAAACTGCAGTCCATGATCCAGATTTTACTTGTAAATCTGGAGGAAGGAGGGAGCACAGATGAGCAAGGAGGGGGCAGGGTCATGCAGGGAAGAGGTAAGCAGCAGTAGGGAGAGCATGTGTGAGTGCAAGGGTAGGGGGCGTTGTCAGACTTTAGTCTCTTTTGAGTGCTGCCGTTTCTGTTCCTAGATACAGAAAGAGGGTGGGGGATAAGGGCTTCTGGAGTTACCTGTTCGATTGCCACATTTGTGGAAGCGGCTGTCCTTCTTAATAGTGTTCTGGAGGATCTGCAGGTCAGTGTTCACCAGACAGGGAGGCAGGGGTCAAGCAGGGCCAGCACTTGGCCATTCCTACAGGGAGATTAGGGCACAGCTTCTTGCGTCCTTTCTCTGCCAGCAGTGCAGGGGGCCTGCCCTGACACCTCTGCCTGGCTTTGCTTGTTTGAGGGGAGGAGAGCCTTGCAAGGATATCCATTGGAGTATCCACTGGATACAGATGCAAATATCCATGGATATGCAGGGCTCTACTGTTACAATGAAGCTTTTGGAAACTGGTTTCATTAAACTGATGCAACTGACTTTAGAAACCCCCAAAAGGCATTCACATAGAGTTGAGGCACCTTTCCACCAAATTCCCTTAGTCTGAGGAAGGGGTGGATGTGGGTGTGGCCACACTTGGCTCAGCATTCAAATAGGTATATAGCCTGAGGCAGGTAAATATTTAAATGACCAAATAGGGAAATACATTACTCCTTAAATATCTACATTTTGAATTATGACAACCAATGGGCTAATGGCTCAGGGGGTACCTTTGATACCATCTTTCAGGGAACTATCTGAACCAGGGGATTTCTAAAAACCCTATGTGCTCCTTTTGCCGGTTGGTGCAAAGGGATCTCAGACCATACTTTTTGGTTTGAATGGCTTCTATAGAAAAGGACTGATGAAAGGAAGTGTGTGGGGGGGGGGACTGAAAGGAGCCACCTTTCCACCTGGCCCAAGGACCTCCAGCTCCTGCATTCAGCATGTGGGAAGTGCAGTTGAAATAATGAGTAATAAGCATCAGTCACACACAACAGTAGACTAGCTTTTGCTAAGTGTTTTGTAGTTATTACTGCCTAGGAGAGATTTGAAGGGAGATTGTGATTGTAGAGGGCTAAAAATGGCCTTAACTTCTGAAAAATTTAAATTTGGACTGATTTAACTTTTTCTAAAACTCGGGCAGTTACCATGAAGACTAAATTCAGCAATTTTTGTGGAGGATTATATTGTCTAAATACCAGAGTGATGTAAAGTTAAAGAATATTCTGCCAGTGTCACAAGTGGAAAAACTTTTATTATAATGGTAGAGTTGATTACAGTAGTTAAAAATATTATACTAACTGCACTGATTAAAATAGTTTAAAGTAATGAATTCATCTCTAATAGTTTGAAGAAAATCTGCATGCTGCTTCAATGGGATAGCTGCTATCAATTTTTAAAGCAAGTTCACTTTGTTGCATTTGAATATTTTTGCAGTTTCAATGTAATATTTCAGTTATGTGGTGTGGAAATCGGAATTTGAATGTCTGTTCTTTGTAAAGGAAGCCTGTTAACGTACAGAAGGACAATTAGCAATACCATCTTTAAGATTGCTTAATGTGTCAATATCCAGCCGTTTTCATGAAGTAGGATTTTTTGATACAGTAAAAGTTCATTACACAAAAGCTAACCTCTGTTAAAACATGAATGCACTAAACTGAAATTCTTGTAATAACTCCGTCATTTTTTCTTATGAAAGAAAGAAGATTTAGCAAACATGATACACTAGCTATGCCCAACTTCTGTCCACACTTGAATGTTGCTCAAGAAAGGAACAGTGGACATTGATCAATTACCAGAGAAGGGTCCAGATTCATCCCTTGCTTATGTAGGTACAACTCCATTGAAGTAAATGGATTTGTAAGTGTTTAAATTAGTGGTGGCTTTGATCCCTAGAATTAATCTTCATGTTCTTAAACTCTTATAAATGGCATGAAAGGAGAATTTAATCTGAACTGTGACAGATGACAAAATTATTTGTGTTCAAGTTTCCTTAAACAGCAGAAGAATTGAGGCACTAGTGTCAAAATAAATTCTGGCAGGAGTAAACTAAAATCAATATTCAATCCACAATTATTATGGAATTAAAGTATAATTCATTATCACTGTAACCCACACACCCAAACAAAGTTGAGATCTTTGAACTACTTTGAAATAAATGTATATACATTTTTTTAAAAGTCTGGGTATAACAAATAGACTGGCTAATTCTGATGTTTAACAAAACTGTAAAATATTGTGATTAATGGGCAAAATAATTTTCCAGCAGGATATCTAGTGGATTAGTAAATTAGCAGTTCTCCAAACTTTGCAGATTCTATAAATAGTCAAATATGCAGCTTTTCATTACGTATTTGTAATAACACAACTTTTTATCCTTTTAACATTAAATGCAGTAAATTAAGAAAAATTAGATGTCCTACCATGTGTAGCTATGAAATTAACAATTGTAGTTAAAAATAAAAAAAAAACCCACTACAGTTTCTTGGGGAAAAAGTTTTAAACTAAACTTATTACTTTCTCCTGGTTATTTGTCAACATTTATTACACTGGGAAAGCATTTAGTTAGTATAAATATAAAAATAATAAAAAGCCTCTCTCCATCAACCAACATGTATAATTCTTATTTAATATATACATGCTTTTAAAGCAACTTTTGTAAAATGTCCTTACAGTCTATCTAAATATAATCAATGAGTTTTCAGCACTTTAAAGTAATTTCACTGAAACAGATTTCAGTTCCTAGACTACAATGATGATGCAACTGTTATGTCAGACATTTGCCTATAGAGACAACTGCATCATCCTGTCTTGATTCCTGGAATAAGTGATGTTTTTATTGCCTTGTTTTAGTCTACATGCTTCCTCTCTCTGTGTGAGACAAGAAACAAACCTGAAGAAAACTGTCTAGCAAACCTGACTAAAAACTACTACATGACATAAGTCTTCAGTGTTAAAACTCTCTGATGCATCTATATGCATATTTATGGAGTTCTGGTTCCCATAAGAGACTAGTTGCTAGATTCTTCCGTATCTTAGCAGAGAGACTAATGGACATCTCCCTCCCACTCACCATTGCATGGAATACTTCCCCGCCTATTCGCAGTTATATTACTGTGGCAATTACACCCGTTTACTTCCCTTTTATTGTAATCAAATATTATTTACAATTAAACATTGAAGGAGGATTCAGACTCTTCTTCCTGATCATTTATGAGTCAAAACTGGATCATAGTAATTACAGCAAACACAGATGGGGGGAAGAGGAATTCAGAGTAAGAAAATCGCATTGTTCAGGACACTCGGGTATCATGAGGAGTAAAAACTTAGGAAACCAAGAATCCTTGAGCTGAGAAGTCAAGTTTTTTGCCTAACAAGCTGTTGCTCTGCACTGAAAAGCCGTTAATGTCAACAAGTAGTGACTGACCTTCTCTAACTGGTGAATGAAGATGGAAAGGCTCTAGCCCACCTCAGCTACCTTTCTCTCTTTCCTCCCAAAAGACAGGTATTACAATCTTTAACATCTTAGAGACTATGAGACAAGGGAGAGAGGGTTATTTCTAAACCTCTCTTCAGCTAAACTGAACAAGGGATGTTTAAAAATGAAAAAGCCTTACTTTTCATTTCAGATGCTTTTACTGTTTCTCCTTCTTTTCCTGTATCTTTAATGAAAGGTCAAAAGGATTTTTAATGCTGTTTTTCATGGTTCTAGGGGAGGTATGCATGTGTGCACACATGTATACATACCACTGTGTGGTGAATCTGCTAGTGGTTTAAGGTTAAATCAGATTTCCATTTTCTTTTTTAAACTATAGATGGCAGCATGCTACTGAGCACTGCCACACTGACGTAGATGAGCAGAGAATTCATTTATAAAATTTGCAAATAAACCGTTTTCCTATATTAAAGTCATAATTTCATTTATTCATATTGAGTCTGGGGGTAAGTCATTTCAGCCTGAAGCTTCTGATTCCACAAAATTAGATTTAAGAGTTTTAAACTAGCTTGTTCTGTTCAGCAAGTTAATAATACAACGGAGGCATTCAGATGCATCATGGTCTTGCCATTTTAGTCGAATAGCAATTTCTAAAAGCTTAGACTATACTTTTAATTTTTATAAAAGCCACCTGTAATTAGGTATATTAAAGGCTGGGGGGAAAAAAGGATACACAATTAGGTAAAAGAAGAATCATTTTCAATGTACTGCATTTTTTGTATACTGCAAACTTTGACCTAAAACTAGATAAAGTATGTTGAAAGCTTTCTTTGGTTCCAGTCAGACTACCCACATGCTTAAAGTGAAGCTGGTTATTAAGTGCCTTCCTGTATCAGAGCCTTAAAGTCCATATAAGAAGAAAATATCACACACAATTTAAAAATCAAACAAGCAACTTCCAAACAAATTCTTCTTAGGGTGATCCACTATTGGTGACGGGTTGTCCTGGAGCTGCAGTTCCGAGCTTTTTCAGCAGTTGTCAGTGAGTTATGCATGCACGAAGAGCGCCTTACGCCCTTCGCGCTTTGGTGCCTCTTGCATGCGGCCTGACCTCCCCTTCAGTTCCTCGCTTACCGCCCTCGGTCATGGATGGAGCTCATTGTCTCAAATGTCATTCTCGTGGAGATACTTGAAGAAGTTTTTACCTTTTCCTCACATTTTTTTCTGGTTGATAGTTCATCTCTTCATGTGTGGGGGTTTTTTTTGTTTGTTTTTTTTCCTTTTTAGACAAGAAAAGACAAAAAAATTCTGTCAGCTCCAGACAGAGTTGCCAAGCTGCCGCACCACATTTTTACCCTACTATCCCTCCATTTGTCCTTTAGTTAAAACAAAAAAAGAAAGAAAGAAAGAAAAGAAAAAAGAGAGGGGAGGGAAAGAGTAAGGATTTGAGACTTTAATGACACCCGGGAGTCTCAGTTGGGCTCCACAATGCTGGGCTCACTGGACTTCAAGAAATGTGAGGCATGCCAAGAGCCCATGCCCATATCAGATGGGCATTCTGCAGGCATATGCTGTTTGGGGGAAGCTCGTGTGCCCCAAAACTGCGATCACTGCTGCAGCCTCATGGCCAGAGCCAGAAAAGAGACAGAGCTCTGGCTCCGTATTTGAGAAGGTTATTCAGCCCACTGAGGAGTTTCAACCTTCTCAGCCGCTGGTGCAGGCTCCTAAGAAAAGGGCCGCTTCGCCCTTGCCACGCAAATGGTCAAAAGAGAGAGCCTTCCCTACAAGATCGCTGCCCCCCCGCCAACCCTGTCTCCAAAGGTGAGCAAGGGCGGTGTATCAGGTACCTCTGGTACCGCAGCACCAAGACGACATGCCAGCACCGCTACTGTGGCCCCCGCAGCCTCGGCACAAACAAAATCATCATCAGCACTAGAGAGGTCCCACCGTCAAACCCTGGTGTCTGTGCCAGCAACATCTAAGGACCTGGCACCAGCAAAAGTAGCACCACCAGCTAAACAGCTGTCCCATAAAACACCAGCGCCGTCTTCCATCTTGTCAGCACTGGTGTTAATGCCGCCTCCCACAGGAGCCCCAGTACTGACTCATGCTGATCAGCATGAGGGCAGCCTAGCACAGCGCATATCGCCGATGCCCAAAATAAATGGCACACAGTGCACTTCCCTTCCTCCATCCAGGTAAGCCTCCCTGGTGCTGTTCTCGCCATACACCTCTCCGTGATACGTGAGGTCTCCTATACTCTCTGAGCATGCCACCTTTGGCAAAAAAGATCAAAGGAGTGTCTTCTCATCACAGCACTCCTCCCCTACTACTTCTCACCATCTCTACTATTTATCACAACAGACTGCGTCACCCTCCATGGTATTTGGTGTGGCCATATCCTCCCCACTATCCTCCGTGCTAGTCACCATGGGAACACGGGATCCTGTAGAACATGGTCTACAGCTCAGTCCACCCCAGCAAGGAAACCTCTACCATGCTTGCCCTCTTGAACCATGCCAATCACTGTGGACTAGGAGGAGGGTCAAATCCCAGATGAGCATAGCGAGATCCAAGCTCCTGGGGACTTCCCTACTGATTACTTGCCACTAGCCACGAACCCATCTACTATAGTATTCACCTGTCTCCAATTAATGGGTCACATGGCCGCCACTACTTATTTAGTTCAGTACACATGCCTGCATTTGTGTGCTCTGCAACACTGGTTAGTGTCAGTTTACAAGCTATCTCGTCACCCCCTATACAAACAGATTACTATCCCCAAAAATGTGCGGGACTCTCTTAAATGGTGGATGCTACCCAACAATCTTCTAGCTGGGGTCCCCTTCCATCAACCCAAGCCATCGTTACAGATCACTACAGATGCCTCTCCCCTGGTTTGGGGTGCACACCTGCACCAGCACACTGTTCAGGGCAAATGGTTGCCACACAACTGTACTGCTTATCAACCTCCTTGAACTCAGAGCCATAAGAAACATGTGCAGGCACTTTGCCACCATCATTAGCAACCACATTGTTTGCATACTCACGGCAATATGAGCACCATATTTTATGTAAACAGGCAGGGAAGGGCCCACTCCTGATCCCTCTATGTGGAAGCAATCCATCTTTGGAACTGGTGCATCCGTCATAGGGTCACCCTGAGAGCATCATACTTACCTGGGGTGAACAATGCCAGGGTGGATACCCTGAATTGCAACTTTACCATCAACCATGATTGGGAATTGCACCCAGCGGTGCTTGCCTCTGTCTTCCGTTGATGGGGCTAGCCATCAATAGACCTCTTTGCAGCCCCGACAACACCAAGTGCCCCCACTTCTGTTCCTGGGCAGGGCTAGGCAACAGATCACTGGGCGATCCGTTCCTAATCTGCTGGAACAAATCATTATGCTACGCCTTCCCACCCACCCCACTCATTCCCAGAATCCTGCGCAAGATCCAGTCTGATAGAGCTCGAGTTATTTTGATAGTCCCATCATGGCCCAGACAGACCTAGTTCCTATACCTTCGTTACGTGAGTATCGTATCGCCTCATCCTCTCTCATCCCTTCATGACTCCTCTTCCAGAACTGAGGCAAACTGCTGCACACCTGGTTTCTGCCTGGTTCCATGGATCGGAATCCCTGTGCTCAAAACAAGTGAGAACTCTTTTTCTACACAGTAGGAGACCATCCACCAGAGCCATGTACCTGCAGAAATGGAAGCGGTTCTTTCCTGGTGTCATCACACCCAAATTGATCATCACAATGCACTGCTTCACGTGTCCTTGACTATATATACCACCTGAAGACTAGAGGCTTTTCCGTTCCTCCATCAAGGTGCATCTGGCAGAAATAATGGCCTTTCACGAGTGGATAGACAGATCATAGTTCTTTGCACACCCCATAACCAGGGTCTCCTGAACCTGTACCATCCACCTGGGACTTGAATTTAGTTCTAGATTGTCTTATGAGACCTCCCTTCAAGCCCATGGCAACTAGCCCACTCCCGTTCCTTCTAATGAAGGTGCTGTTCTTGACAGCTATTACTTCAGCAAGGAGGGCTAGTGAGATAGGAGCCCTGATAGTTAGACCACCATATACGGTCTTTACCAAGGACAAAATGACCTTACAATCGCACCCAACATTTTTACCCAACGTCAGCATGGCATTCCATGTCAATGAGCCCATAGTCTTACCAAAATTTTTTCCCAAACCTCACGCATCCTTGAGACGCTATGCTCCATACCCTGGACATTCACTGGGCTCTAGCATTTTATGTAGATAGGACACACGCATTCCAAAAGTCCCCAAGTCTTCATTAGGTGTAATCCATTGCAGAACTTTCAAAGAACACACAAATTTCTACTCAATGTGTCTCCAAATGGATATCATGTATAGTGTGATGCCATTCCGTCTGCAACAAACCATCGACAATCCCACCAAAGGTATATTCTACCCGCCCTTCTGCAACCTCCACTGCTTTTCTAAACAATGTGGCCCTTAAAGACATCTACACAGCCATCTACACAGCTCCTTTTTGCACAAAAGCCTCTTGCACAAAAGCAGCTGCTAATTAATTACGCAAATGAAGTACGGCAATATTCCGCTCTGCACTTTGTTTGCATAAGCTTTTGTGGAAGAAGGCTACAGTGTAGATGTAGCCCTCATATGTTGGCATTTCTTACTAAGCACTGCAGTGTATGCAGCTCATCACAAACTTAAGGGAGACCGTTTAGGAGTACTGTGGCAGCACACTGCAGACATAACGTGTATGCCTTTGAATCTGGAAGAAGCAATGAACCCTGAGTCCAGCACTACTGTCTTGCATTTACTAAATAATTCAAATGGTTGACACTAATCTTTGGGTTATTTTAAACACAGTAGAAGCCAGAGAGTAAAGTTAATAATTGAGGCTTCATTAGATGTAATGTGATAAATTCTGTGAAGCAGAGCTTTGGACTCATTACAAATGCTTCATTAATTGTAAATGAAGTGGGAGGGATACAAATGTTCCACTGATATCAAATGAGCCTTTCTAATGATTTGGGGCATTTAGGAAATTCTTTAGCTATTAGGATATTTATCTTCTAGGTAGGACATTATGTTCTTTATAGAGTAACTTTGACTAAAAAAATATTTTCATGAAAATGCCAGTGAACTTTAATATACATTAAGCAATAAAGCCCAAATTCAGGAGAACATCCTTATGCAGGAAAGCACTTACACTGAGGCCTAACTTTATAAGCATGTACATGTGTTCTAGTGAAGTCAAGCTTAAATTGTACTTAAACTTGCTACCATTGAAGTCAGTGGCATTGCTCCTACTGATTTGAGAGGTGCAGGATCAAGCCCCAAGCTGAATTTTCCCCCAAAACAAGTAGGTGTGGTTTTATTTATCTTGACAGAAAAATAAATTACAACAATCTTTGTTGACAGGCCTCTTGCAAAGCTTGGAGATAGTCATGTGGAACTGTGATTCCATATTGGGGGGGATACTGTTCATATAACACAAGGTTTTGTTAAAAGAAAGTTTCCTAATCTTGAGCTATCTTCCTCAAGGAAGAGAGTAGGATATCTTCTAAATCCTTGGATTACATTAATAACCTTCATGCTTACAAATGTACTACGCAATACTGTGATGGCAGAAACCATATGAGAGAGATTCATTCTATTTCCAAGATTTTCACCTTGCTGTTCTTTGCAGTATATCTAAAAGGCCTTAAGTACTGAGTGTAGTTTTGTTTTCAATCCTTTTTAAAAAACACTTGGTTTAAAAACACCCATTTGCTCATGTTTTTGAAAGAAACAATTCAGATATTTAAGAATGCTTGGATATTTTATTACAGCTAAAATTAAATTTGGAAAGAACATGAAAGAATTCTGCTGTAGAACTTTTTAATATGTATTTACCTTTTGTCCCTTTTTTTGGTTTGCTTTTCAAAGATTATAATTTGGGAAGTGTATGAGGAAGGGTAAGTGCTGATAATAAAAATGCCGAATAAAATGTTTACTTAATCATGAAAGATAATGCAAAGAATTCAAAATCAGTGGTGCAATCAAGACTGTTATTCTCCTGATATGTCTAATGGAGTGCCTTTGAAGCTGCTGATTGCTACCTATTGATGTATTGGAGTTTCTTTTGTTTCATTTACGAACAATGACATTTGGCTCGTCTGATACGCACGCTGAAGGCAACAGAATGATTTAAGATTTAAATACAAGAAAGGAAACAAGTATTTTGTTGACTAGCCGTGTCTAGCATGCAGTGAGTTTATTAATGTGTTTTAATGTCTATCCAGACTTAGGCTCTTTGTGTCTGACTTTGGGGCAATGGAATTTGGACACAACTATAATTCTTTAATGAAAGTGGGGTTTTTTTAATTGAACTGTTTTTCACAAGGTTACTGATCTTTTCTAAAAACTCCTTCTATGGATTTTAATTCCTTACTGAGCATACATAGTGAGCTTCTCGTACACGACAGAATTTGAACATTTAACATGCACATTCACTTTTACATTGTCCCTTCCTGCAGTTTAAAAATGACTTTTCCTCTTGCTAGCACTGTGAGAATGAGAAGGGAAGGAGGAAGTAAGCAGCTGTGTACCAGAGACAGGTCAGGGGCCTCTAATCTTCTATTTTATATATACAAGATTAAAGATTTGCTTTGAGTTTTGATTAAGAATGCAAAGTTAAAAGATTAAATACCAGCAAGCCAAATTAAAGAGGTTTAAATCCAATCTCAGAATTCATCAAAGTACCAAATTTTTAAGCTGTCATTACAATACTGGATTACTGCAAAGCTTCCCTGAACCCTGATTTCATGTTCTTTAGTCCATCCACAATATTACCCCTCTATAGTCTATGCTCTCAGCACAAAATCAGGTATTGTCTTGTATTCAAGTTCATCTCACCTAGAACTTTTTTTAAATATATACACTCAAGGCCTGATTGATCTAGGGATGCTGCATATTGTTGTGTGACCTGCATCTCACACACCAGAATCAATGTGCTGTTCTGTATTATGCATTGTCATGAAATGTATTAACGCTTAGTAAACTTGGCTATTTTAGAAAAAGGTCTCTGTCATTTTAGCAATTATGCACAATATTCCCATGAGTCCCAAATGTAAATACTGCCTTTCTACATTCCATCCTGCTTACTCCAAATGTATAGTACAGGAAAGTGGGAACATTCAGTAAATAAACTGAGCTAAGGTTAATATGATCATCAGGCATAAGAAAATGAACTTACCATTTGTCCATTAAAATCCATAATTGATATACTGACCTCCATGGCGACTGGGAAAAATTTGTTTAAATGAAAACTAGAAAAAATAGGTCATGCTTAATCAGGTTATCAAGAATCTCCTAATGCAAATTTCTGCTGATAATAAATTATATGAAATACAGCAAGCTGTTTAGTGCAGGTGCTGTAATATACTATAAAAAATGTTTCCTGGCTTTGTTCTTTCATTTAGCATTTTGGGTTTATCCAGTGTGAGGGAACTTTTAATATTTGGGCTGCCTCAGCATTAACATTATGCTTTCTTGGGTTTCAACCACAAAAGATGGCTTAAATTGTACAAATCAAAATTTTAATTTGCTGTTATTGCCCTTGACAGAACACAGAATGTTAAGCAACCTATAGATAAATGTTCATCTTGCCTTGTCTGCAGGCGGGGAGGAGGGAGCGTGAGGGAGAAGGACGAGAGTGAGGGCATTCATTTCAGCAAATTATTACTGAGCATGCTAAGTACAAGCCAAGCAGCAACTTGTGGGAATATGTGACCCCACATACCTTCCCCCCCACACGTTGCCTCTGCATGAGTCTTAAATACTGGAATTTTTGTAAAACTAAAATTTCAATGGTGCTTTTTTCAAAGAGCCACATTTAATATTCCATCAATACATAAAATACATTTGCCCATCTCCAAATATCAGATTAACATGGATATATGACTATTATTCAAAAATAATAATTCACTTTTCATATGTTTGACCAAATACAAAAGTATATCAAAGGCTTATTCTTCATGCCTATCTCCTTTTTCTGCTTGATCTTGAAGGTATTGTTCTCATGTACACAACATTAAATACTGCAATATGATTTCACTGTGGGGCTATGTAAGACAAGGAGATGGTCCGTGAAGGGGCAAATCCTTGTTTAAACATGCTTTCTAATCAGTATATAGAAGAGTGAGTCAGTCTGTGTGTCTGTTTGTCCAAGAGCTCCTTCTAAACCATCTGAGCTAGGACCACCAAATTTGATATACAGCTGCTTCTTACTCTAACTTAAAACCAAGTTCAGGGTTTGGTTGTGCCTGGAAAATGGGAAGTGCCGTGAATGAGACTATTTCCCATAACATGGAAAGGGAGGGTCAGACAGTAGAGGGATGCGAAAGGGAGGGGCACAGAGAAGAGGGACCTGATCATGAGAGTGGCCACTGAGGGCAGCTGTAGCACAAAGAGAGTGGCCAGCAGGTCTAGGGCTCCACCATCTTGCCTGCCTCCAGACCTGGTAAGGAGCCCCCTTGTCCCAAACCCAGAGCCTTCCCCTACCAAAAAAGCCTGTAGGCCACAGGGGGAGGGGAGTCAGCTGGAGTGGGGAAGCCCCTAGAGCTGGGAGCCCCCTGCAGCCTGTAGGGAGCAGCCCCTGAAGTCTGATCCCTCTCTAGACACTCTGCAGGATGTGTGTGGGGGGCCTTTTGGAGGAGGGGGAACCCCACAAGTCTCAGCCCCACCAGGCAGCCTGCTGGCCACAGAGGGGCCACTGCAGGCCAGAAGCAGCCCCCAAAGCCTCATCCTCCTCCCCCCCCCCCCAAGCCAGGCTGCAGGGGGCTGTTGGAGGGAAGCGGCTGGAAGAGGGGCAGCCTCCAGAGCCTGCCCCCTTCTCAAACAGCCTTCAGGCTGCAGGGGAGGGGGATGGAGAAGGGGGCAGCCCATGGAACCTCACCCTTCCATTGTCAGCCTGCAGGATGTGGAAGGGTCATTGGAGGGTGGGGCCAGCCTGCAGAGCCTGCCTTCCCCGCAACAGGCAGCAGGACAGGGTGGCTGCTTCCCCAAGCATAGGCCCCTGTGGAGCAGCTGCAGGCTGGGAGGAGGAAGGCAGCAGCAGGCCAGGGGTGGCCTACAGAGTCCCAACCCCCACCCAACAACTGCGCAGATCCATATCCCAACTCTTGGGAGGTGCTGCCCTCTGGGGAGCACAGCCCCAGCCCCTGGGGAGAAGTCATTGGCTGGGGAGAACTGCCTGGGCCCCTAGGAGGAGCTGATGCTGGAGCAGCACCATCCTCACCACCATGGATGGCCTTGGTAAAGTCCTCCCCCACCTCCCAGCCCCATGTAGTGTTGCCAGATGATTGAAACAAAAATACCGAACACCCCCCAATAAAATAATAAAAAACCACTGAGAAAAATTCTGTTAAAGCAAAAAAAGGGGGGGGGGGGAGACCAAAGTTGTTGAGGGGAAAAAAAAAAAAGACTCCAAGACCATTTTGTGCCGGCAACCTTGCAGAACCAGGTAAGTCGGGGGGCTGGGGGTGTTGGGAGCCGGGGAAGGGGAGGCAAGTTGCTTCTCAGTTTAAATCTCTGTGGTAATCACAGGGATAGGATCACTGCTAGGGTTACCAGGTAGTCATTAAAAAAAAAAAAATACCGGACACGCTTCATGGGGGAAGAGGGGGAAGGATGGGCCGGGAGGGGAGCAGTGCTGGCCGGGAAGGGGGAGGGTCTGGGAAACAGAGCTAACGGGGGACAACAGGGCTGGCCGGCGGAGATGGGGGGCCAACGGGAAGCAGGGCTGGTGGGGGTGGGTCGGGCGGAACGGGGCTGACCGTGGGATATGGGGCAGAGCTGGCTGGGGAGCTCAGGAGGAGGGGGCGAACTGGCCGCCGGAAGCAGGGTTGGCGGGGAGTGCAGCGGGGCTGGCTGGGGAAGATCCGGAGCAGGAACCAGCCAGCGGGACGTAGAGCTGGCGGAGGGGGCAGGGGAGCGAATCAGCCGGTGGGGAGCAGGACTGACCTGGGCTGTAGAGATCGCAGGGCGCTCCCGTCCCATGTGAGTCAGTCCGCCTGTGGCTCCACCACGCACTTACCAGTGCGCAGGAACATGGACCGGGCTGCCCCTCCTCCTCACATGCAACCAGGGCTCCCAGCGCCAATCGCGCCCCGCCTCCCAGTCACTCTCCCCACCCCTGCCAGGCTTCCGTCCGGTGCCCAGCCAGAAATGCAGGAAATACTGGACATTGCACATGTCCGGTATTTTCTGGATTTTTTTTTTTACCGGACAGAGGGCCCAAAAACCCTAGCCCCATGTCCTGTGCCCCCTGCCCTCAGTCCTATACCTCCCACATGTCTTGACTTGTGCACCCACACCTCCTTCCCACTGCCATGAGGCTACCCCCCTACCTTGAGCCTTGCCACACCTCTCAAGCCTCTGCTCTAAGCCTCTCCTTATCCCTGAACTCTCACTCCAGCCTTCATTTTCCTTCATTTTCAAAAAAACAATCATTGAAATAAAACATGTACATTTTTAATTTATTTTCCAATAGAAAAAAAATACTTCAGTTAAAGATGCGAGAAACTGGATACATCTGCTAGTTAAAGTTATAACTAGCAAGACACACTGCCAAATTACCCTAAAGCCATCTTGGGGTGTGGTTTTTCCCCTGTAACTTTCATTTGCCTCCCAAGTCAAATGCTAATTTACTCCATGATACTTTGCAGTGTTTTTTGATTCCTCTGTATGAGGTTGTGAAAGTACTGAGTCTTTCACATGAAGCCACTTCACTTTTTGATACTATACAGTTGTCATGCTTTGTATCTTAAAAGAAATATCCTCAGAATCATGCTTTCTTTAGGAAGTAAAAACGTCCTGGTAGTGGTAAAATAACATTTCTTTGATCTCTCTATGAAGTAGATTTATATACAGTCATGGTTTTATTTCAAACAAAAAAATTGTCCAGGCTTTCTGCAAAAATGTTGTATCTGCTCTTTGATTAAAGATGTAAAAATTTAATTACATTGATTACTAAACTGACAGTAGCAGGATGGCATCTTTCTTCTTGAAGTGCTGTTGTTCATGGATTCATTTATTTATACCTGAGGTGCAGAGCGAAAAGGAAATCTATTCTTGTGAAATCACTCCCAGGAAAAATGTGCTTGCTTAACTTGTTTATTCTATATAAAAAGAAAATGCATTAACACCACCTTAAAGTTGGGGTTTTATACTGATGCTAGCCATAAAATTAAGTTATGGTAACTGCCTTATCTTAACTCTGTCCCCTTGGAAACACGTAAGGACACCTGGTGAAAATCATGTCTGGAATAAATGGTCATGGATCTATGGAAGTTGGGCCTAACTGAGTCACCTTGTGAATTTGGACACATAGACTTCCATTTCATAATCTTACAGTGTACAATTGTAAATATTCATAGATTCCAAAACCTAGGGAAACTATTTCAGATCCTCCAGTCTAGGGGTGGGCAATAATTTTCAGAGGGGATTATTCCAAGAATTTTCATAAGTGGCCACGGGCCACACTTTTCTATTATAAATTAATGGAAGTGATGCAATCTGGCAGGGATCTTGAGCCCAGGAGGGGGTTGTGACCTGGAGCAGGGGTTGGGAAATGGAAGGGGGTGTGAGGTCCAGGCTCTGACCCTGCTGGGAGGTGCTCTCCATTGGTGGCTCCTGACCATTGCTTCAGTGGAGCACTTAGGCAGGCAGGCTGCATGCATGCCATGGTGGCCCCACACTGCTCAAAACTGCTGGCTGTTGGTGGCAAGTTTGTCTTTACATGCCCCTTGAGGGGAACAGGGACAGCAGGTCTCTGTGTGCTGCCCGTGCCCCTGCAAACACCACCCCTGCAATTCCCATTGGCTGGTTTCCAATGGTGCTGAGAGCAGGGGCAGCACGTGGAGACCTGCTGCTCCACTCTCCTCCCTCTGGCCCCCCCGCTCCCCCGGACACATAGACATATTTGTTAGTGGCAACCAGCCACTTCCCAGGAGCTACTAGGCCATGGCTGCAGGTAAACAGCCTGCCTGAGTGACCTGTTGCAATGTGGGGACTTTTAGTGGCCCAGAGGGAAATGTTTGTGGGCCAGATCCAGCCTGTGAACCATATTTTGCCCACCCCTCCTCTAGTCTGAAATCCTCTGTATCATAGGCAATAGAATTTTCCTAAAATTAATTCCTAGAGCATAGCTTTTAGAAAAACATCCAATCTTGATTTAAATATCACCACCGATAGAAAGGCCACCATGACCCTCTTAATCAAAGTATCAAAATGTGAGCACATGTACAGCTGCTGATATACTATGACCCCCCCCCCAAAATCTTTTTAGGAATCACAGCTTTCCAGGGCAGAGTCCCCCATACTTTAAGTATGGCCTACCTTCTTTGTTCCTACATGTATATGTTTACATTTAGCCAAACTAACAAATATTTTTTGTGTGTGCCTAGCTTACTATGCAAGCAAGATAACTTACCAATGACCTATCCTCTTCATTATTTACCACATCCCTAGTATTTGTGTGATATGCAAACTTTATCAGGGATAATTTTGTTTTCTTCCAGGTCATTGACAAAAATATCAAATAATGAAGAGTCGATAACTGATGGCTGTGGGACCCACCTGGATAGACAATCAATGATTCCCTATTTACCATTACAATGAGACCTACCATCTTGCTAGCCTCTGAGCCATTTAATGTGTGCCATGTTAATTTTATACATCCTGTTTTTTAATCAAAATGCAATAGAGCACCAAGTCAAATGCTGTGCAGAGTAAACATTATTACCCTTGTTAATACAATTTGACATTTCACTTTAAAAAAAAAAAAAAGCTTGACAGGATTTAGTTTCCATAAACCCATGTTTATTGCCATTTATTCATTATGTTATACTCAATGACTGGTTCCCAAGGGTGTAACTTGGAACTGGGCTGCTGCTGAGCCCTCTGGCATACCAACCTAGTCTCCCTCTCACAATGATGTTCTGACAAGCTGTAACTTTTCCCAGGTCCTGCACTTACACAGGCAGCAACACTCTCAGCTCAGTTACATTAATTCCTTTATCAGCCACTCATGAACCAACAATGGAGAGGCTTCAACTAATTCCTTGCAGTTCCACAGCCTAAGTATCAACAGCTGTACTATCTTACCCTTGTCAAAGCCTGAACAGTGTAAGTTTGTTTCCCCGTCTTCTACTTCTACAAAGGAAAATGGATGTGCACCAGCCCTTGCAATCTGAGGAGATTTTCCAAGCACTTCATCCCAAATGCTCTGTTTAGGCAAAAATATAAAGCATTTATTAACTAGAGAAAATAGATTTTTACGTCATAAGTGTGCAGATCAAAGTTGGTTAGTCAAGACATAAAAGAAAAATTGCAATCTGAGTTCTGTAAACTAAACAGGATTTGAATCAAGCAGTCTCACCCTGTGATAAACAACACAATCAGGTTACAGATACTCCATTCACAGGCTGGGACTCTTCTTCATATCTTTCTCAGTTCAGTCTTTGTTCCCCAGATGATTCCAGATGTAGAGTTGTGAGGGGAGAGATGCCAAGTGATGATATCACTCCTTTCTTTTATAGTTCCAGTTTGCTGGAAAGATCCTTTTGCTATGATTTGAGTCAAGCAGTCTCCACCGTCTAAACCCTATCTCTGAGGTCTCCATTGTATATAGTTCCTTGGAAGTGTGGATTCTTTTAATGGCCACTAGCAGTGTTTTGCTGCTCCATTATTTTACCTGAAAGGCTGGTTGTGGTTGTTCCAATTTCATAACAAATTTTAGTAATACATAACAAAACTTCGTAACTTCCCCTACAATGATAGTGCATACAATTTCAATAGGTTATTAATGTTCAAACAGATCAAGATTTAAGTGTTTGAGAAATTGGCCCTTTTAAATCACCAAGAATATATATTTCTGGTTGGAACTTTATTCGGTTGCATATTTTAAAATTGATCATGTCATGATCACTTGTATCTGAGTTGCCGTTAATTTTTAGGTCCATGACCAGTTCTTCTTTATCTGTTGAGGTCTAATCTAGAATTCCCTCATTGCCTGTTCATCAAGGATTATTTTACCAAGACACTAGCTTCACTCTGAGCATAGAAATATTTTACTTGGTAACTTTTAGTAAATCTGAACCAAATCAGTTTTAGTAAATTAGAAAACTGGTCTTTGTGATGTAGACAGGGCTTGGTTTTGAAGGATGGTGAGCTAATGGGTCAGGCTACTCCTAGAGTTGAACAACTTTTACTTCAAGCAAAGCCCAGGTCTGAATGGCTATCAGATACTATCATAATGAATTCTGCAGAGATGCCTATGCATCTAGCAGTGAAACAGCATGCACTAGATCATGCTGCTGAAGGGGGGCATGGATCAGCATTCATATCTTACTCTCCATCGGTACCTGGCTAATGACCCAACCAAGTTAGGTGATGAATCCTGGTTATATGTCACCTGAGGCACATTGCACATATGGTAAGAAGATGATGATGCTGAAAAGCAAGGCTCTGAATTCAACAGTAGCATCTGCAAACTGATTATTAGCGTCTCTAGGGCAGTAGTCACTAAATGTTACCTCATGGCACCCCTTACACATGTCCACACCTCCCTGCATGGACAAGAGTGGGGCCATAGTTCCAGAAGAGGAGATGTGGATTGGGTAAGGTGGCCAAGGCTGGTGCCAGAGTTGGGGGCAAGAGCAGACCCCAGCTATGTCCCATGAATGTTCCTCTGTGCCACCTACATGGCACACCCCAAAGACTGGGAACCTCTGCTCTAGGATCTCGTACAGTCTAGATTCTCTTCCTTAATTTCCCACTGATGCTACTGCTGGAATGAGACCACTAAGAAAACATAGACCAAGAATCTCAAATGATTAGTAATTTTTGGGTACTCAGGTTGGTACTCTCCCCCCTACAACAGGTAGCCTCCTAGTCCTTACTGGTGGGACCTCAGGATCCTTTATTTGGATCTCTGTTTTACCACTTCAAAATTTAAAAGGTACCCTAAGCTGTTGCATAACGTGTACTATAGGGTGGTCTTTGTGATACACACACCATTCTCCCATGTTCTGAGATAAAGCACCACTCTATTTAAGTCTATGAACTTAACTAGAAACAGAATTTCACCCACTGCTTCCCTCTGCAGAAGGGTGCGTCTAGACTACACCCCTCTTTTGACAGAGAGATGTAAATTAGACACTTTGAAATTGCAAATGAAGCCAGGATTTGAATTTCCCGCACTTCATTTGCATAATTGTACCATGACGCTCTTTCAAAAAAGCACTATTTCAAAAGTGAAATGGCAGTCTAGACATGGTTCTTTCAAAAATAGAAGCCTTTTTCGAAAGATCCTGTAAACCTCAAAAAATGATGGTTTTTTGGAGGTTTACAGGATCTTTCAAAAAAGGCTTCTATTTTTGAAAGAACCTCGTCTAGACTGTGGTTTCACTTTCAAAATAGCACTTTTTCCAAAGAGCGGCATGAGGCGATTATGCAAATGAAGCACAGGAAATTCAAATCCTAGCTTCATTTGCAATTTCAAAGTGTCTATTTTACATCCCTCTGTTGAAAGAGGGATGTAGTCTAGACACACTCGAAGAAACAGGCAGAAGGCTACCCTGCTTTCTAACATGAGACTAGGGGTCACCAAATTAAATTAATAGGTAGCAGGTTTAAAACAAACAAAAGGAAGCACTTCTTCTTCCAACATACAGTCAGCCTGTGGAACTCCTTGCCAGAGGCTGTTGTGAAGTCCAAGACTATAAGGGTATGTCTACACTAGCTCGTTAATTCGAGTTAGGTAGGCAAATGAGGCGACCGGAGTTGCAAATGAAGCCTGGGATTTAAATATCCCGGGCTTTATTTGCATGTTCCCGTCCAGTCGCCATTTTGAAATTTCACTAGCCCGAACTCACTGCCCCGCGGCTACACGCGGCAGTGAAACGTTAATTCGAACTAAGTCCTTAGTCCTTATTCCACGAGGAGTAACAGTTAATTCGAACTAAGGACTTAGTTCGAATTAACGTTTCACTGCCGCGAGTAGCCGCGGGGCAGTGAGTTCGGGCTAGTGAAATTTCAAAATGGCGACCGGTCGGGAACATGCAAATAAAGCCCGGGATATTTAAATCCCGGGCTTCATTTGCAACTCCGGTCACCTCATTTGCCTACCTAGCTCGAACTAACGAGCTAGTGTAGACATACCCTAACAGGGTTCAAAAAAGGAGCAAGATAAGCTCATGGAGGATAGGTCCATCAATGGCTGTTACCCAGGATGAGCAGGAATGGTGTCCTTAGCCTCTGTTTGTCAGAAGCTGGGAATGGGCGACAGGGGATGGATCACTTGATGATTGCCTGTTCTCTTCATTCCCTCTCGGGCACCTGGTATTGGCCACTGTTGGCAGACAGGACACTGGGCCAGATTAATCTTTGGTCTGACCCAGTATGGCTGTTCTTATGTTTGTTTTAAATTCCTGCCATTATCTTACAGCAGCACAAAGATGACTGGAATAACAGGTAATGGGGAAATGGTGGGGGGGGAGGCATTCTCAGCTGGCCTACTAGTTGTTCCCCAAGAGATTAGTTTGTTAAAGCTCAAATAAACATCCAGAGTTCTGTCTCTTTTTCCAGTGTATATGTGTACGTAAAATCCAAATGATTAGGAATGAAAATTAAGAGGTAGAATAGCTCTGGAATGGCCCATTTTCAGTTTGACTATGCCTGGTTAACCATTGTTACTCCAAATTATTATGGTCTAGCTAAGTGACTGTACAGTCCTTACGTGACCCTCAAAGTCAATACAAAACCTCTACTGTGTCAGTATAAGCAACTTGAAGTTCTATAGTTTCTTGTGTGTAAGATGGAGGGAAGGTCACATAGCTCAAAACTGTTTTTTCTAATACTTTGTCCTTGTGCAATCAGCTCTGGCAAAGAAATTCAGCTAATTACATGAAAAAAAGGCAAATAGTCAAGTGACCCAAGAGAAAACTAAGTTAGAAGTAGAGTTAGAGGAGGTAGAAGTTAAATGACATAGAACATAATCAGAATGGTCTGATTATTGCTGAGCTTCATTGGTGTTTCAAGACTTTTATTCCTCCCTTTGTTGAAGAATAGGTATGCAATGATGTAGCAAACTACTTTGATCATATTAACACGATCATTTCAGCACTAAAGGTGCCATATACTGTGTTATGGCTCTGTCAGGACATGAAAAGGATTATTTCTCCCTCTGAACAATGTGGCTTGAGAGCATCACAACACCATTAAAGAGGGTGTTGTCCAAAGATATCTATAGTTGCAGGGTTTAGTGATAAGGTGTTGCAAGGCAACTTTCATTCAGGTCAGCATTTCTCAGAATCAAGCCATGAGTGAACAGCTAAAGGTTGAATTTAGTGGTGAGACCACTTCCTACATCAGAGGTGGGCAATAATTTTTGGCTGGTGGCCACCCTGGAAGGGGCGGGGCCGGGATGCTTCCGGTCTTCCCCACCCACAGACCATGAATGGTCTGGGGGTGAGGGAGCCTCTTTGCCTCCCCCCTTCCCACTAAGCACCAATGCCTCTGGCAGGGCGGGAGGAGAATTCACATGCTCCCCCGGCCCCAAGCCCTGATTGGCCTGGGGGCGGGGGAGCTGCATGAAGTTTCCTCTGCCCTACCCCCACCCTGCAAGGAGCGCATGGCACTTGGAAGTGCTGCACACTCTTCACAGGGAGGGAGGAGGCTTTGCCGCTTCCCCTACCCCAGGCCAGCCAGAGCTTGGGGGTGGGTGAGTGCACAAAGTTTCCTCTGCCCTTCTAGGAGCACGTGGCACTTTTCTAAGTGCCGCGCACTCCTTGCAGGATAGGGGCAGGGCAGAGGAAGCCTCGTGCGCTTCCCTGCCCCCAAGCTCTGATTGCGCTGGGGGCAGGGAAGCGTGCGAGATCCTGTAAACCTCATTTTTTGAGGAATAAGGGATCTTGCGCAAAAGGGTTTTTTTCCGACAAATGACCCCGTCTACACGGGGCTTCTTAGCTGCAAAACCTCTTTTGCAAAAAGGATCTGCAGAAGATATGCAAATGGGAGCGCAATTTGCATATCTTCTACCAAAAAAACCGGCAGTGCAGACGAAGCCTCAGAGTCCATGGCTCTGTGCTAATTTCTCAAGTGCATGGAGACAATTATGGTGCAGAGGAGGGAAGAAAGGAGTGCATTTTAGAAGTCCAATAATTTTTAGAGCAGTTCAGCTGACAGGCATTTAGATAAATAGCTTGCTTTCTGTGCAGTCATGAATAGCACATGCCTCCATGAATGGAATTTTCTACTGTCCATGAGCAGCCTTGCATTTTGTGACTTCAGAAATAATTCTGATTTCTCTCACAATTTTTGCCAAAGTTAGCTAAATAAATACTGCTCAGGCCTATTTACATGGCAAGTTTAAAAGGTTAGTTTCTGTTAATTGAGTTACCAGCACTAAACCACAGTTGGGTTATGAATGTTGGTTTACAGTGAGTAAAATATATAATCTACCTGTTGTAAACAGAATGTTTCCTGCATAATTGAGTGTGAACTTCAAAAATGGTGGATGAGATCCTGTTCCAACTTCCCATAAAATCACTTTGAGGCAGAGATCAAGTATGGAAAACTTTAGCACAAATTACGTGTGTTTTGAATGTTCTAAGAGTCTTTAGTCAGAATGGAAACTCTTTTGCTTCTTTGACTACAGAAGTGGTAATTATGACAGTTACAAATATTGTTTAACTGAACCCATCTGATCTGCATCTACTGAGGGCAAGGAGTGCATGCCAGTTAGTTGTTTAACAAGCCATAATAGGTTTTAACCTTCAGATAAATGAAAGAGCATCAACAGAGAAATTAATATTGATTACAATTTTCACTTTGTATTTTCTTAACATAACTCACATTGTAAATATCTATCCAGTGACATTAATGATTGATCAGCAATCTGAAATTGTGCTTATGGTATGTCGAAGTCTGCTTATGGTATGCTGAAATTGTGTTTATGGCATGCTGAATTCATAGAGTAATGTATTTTTACAGTCTTTAGGCATTTAATTCACTGTGTTTGTTTGAAACTGCATTTTGAGTCTCTTCATGTTTTTCCAGTTAAACTGAATGACTATTTCTTTCCTTCATCCCACTTTTAACTGTTGTTTAATTAACCATTGACAGCTGTTGTTCAGTGGATATTTGTTTTTGGCTAGATAAATGTCAGTTATAAGCTGTGATGTAAATTCTTTTGATAAGGAATAGTCTCTTTGTCAACTGCTGAATCTGTAAATAGGAAAAGATTCCTTAAAATCTGTTTTTCAGATGATGTGTTTAGAAGAGGCAGTTTCTTAATAGATTTTTAAAAAATTGTTCCTCTAAATGAAGTACACAGTTGTCACTGGATATAAAACATTAATCCCAAACTGAAACCATATGTGATAGGAAGAGGATTATATGGATTTCTTACAGAATTTTGTCAAGAGATTTAGCTCCCTGAAAATGCAGCTCACATTTGCATTTGTCTGCTTTTTATTTTCCCCCTTTTTTAAGTCTATAGGAACACTTAAGTCTAATGTGACCAGCAAAAAAGGAAGAATAGCTAGATGCAATGCTCTCTCTTCCAGGGCCTATGCCCAACTCCTCTGTGGTCCTTTAATACCTGTGAAAAAGAGAGGCTTAATGTTGGTTGGTTTGGTTTTTTACTGAAGTGCTGTGGGAGTTCAGCAGCACCTTTGAAATTCGGACAATAAATTTCATAAATTACTTTCTCACAGTAACTTTCATTTTAAGAGAATATGTTCTGATAGTGCTAATGTAGGTTTGAGCAACAAATACCTGATTTCACATTTATGGGCATGTGACACACTTGATTGTCTATTGAGATACTAACATTCATGAGTGTCCAGTGGCTTAGGCAGGGGAAGTCTCTGCCTTCCCAAACTGCCAGCCTGGCCCCACCCACAGTCTGCCCCCAGGACGTTTACTATAGGAGTGTTACTGCCCCCCAGCGCCCGCCTTCCCCTGTGCTTCTGGCCGGGGAGGGGGAACCACGTGACTGCCTCCCCTCCCACAGTTCTTCGGAAGCTGTGCTGCACACACACTCCGCTTGCATCTCTGCCCCTCCCTGGTGCTCCAAGGAGGTTGGGGAGCGCTTGGTGCACTGCCCCACTTCTCTGCCCCTCCCTGGTGCTCCGGGGAGGCTGGGACGTGTTTGGTCTCCTCCCCTGAGTGGGGGTATGCTCGGTGTGCTGCCCCGCCTCCTCCTCTCCCCATGTGGGCAGGACCTTAGCAGTGGGGGCGGGGCTGTAGTAGGGATTGGGGACCTGCCTCTTCCAACCCCAGCTGCACCAATCACCCATGCTAACATTGTTTCGGTAGTCTAATAGCTTCCTTTTGGGTTGGGAGGAAGAGACTGGATGATTTTCACAGAGACTGATTTGTACAGGGGGCTGATTGTGGCCTAGATGAATAGCTTTATATTATATAAATTCTAACTAACACTTGGGCTCAGTTCACTTTCTAGCAACGAGAAGTCCATGTTACAAAACCAATACCACAACTGTCTGCCTTATTGAAAGGCTCAGCAAACAGAGAAAAGATTTAATGGCTCTGGAAACTGAACTTTTTTCCTGTCTGTGGATCAACAGACTTCTCCTCTCAGGGAGTCCTGCCCTACTTCTGTACACATTTTAAATGACCTATATTGTGCCTAAAAACCCAAGGTGCCTACATAAGCTGTAAATTGGGATCAAAGTGCAAACTCTGAAAAATACCTACATAAACTTGGACTTTCTTATTCAATGAACCTGTCCTCTGTGTAAATGCAAAGCTAGATGTGCTTACTTCACCGATTAAAATGCATTTTTTACTTCTGTTTGCCTATAAGAATCTGAAAAGCTTTGGGGGCATGAGCAGGATTCCACTGTGGCATGCATATCATTCAAAGACTGACTGACTGAATTGTAGCTTCAAGCTGTACAAAGGTTCTTACTTCAGTTGCACCTTATCTGCCTGCACAGTGCAATATATTTCTGTTAGGTCACTGTTCACGGGGCTATCGCTCAAGCAGGAGAGAACATAGAAAGGTTTTTATATTCCAGGTTGAGTTTGCTGGGTTGACAATTAGGAAAAAGGGAAAATAGCATGTTGTTACTTATAAATTAAGCCACTTGCGTCTGAAAGCCACTGATATTCCAGATATGGGCTCCAACAGTGCCTTTTTTTCTTGGAATCACTTTTCAGAGTAGAGCCACACTTTAAAAATAGGATTTATCCTTTCATTTGGAATGAAATTGTTGTACCTCCTTAGATCTTGGATTTATAATGTTAATGTTTCTATCCTAGATCTAAGGGACATGTATACCAAAATCAATATATCTGAATCAAAACCTGTATCTTCTTTAAAGAACACTCAATTCAATCTGTGTCCCGAAACTGATATGCTATATATTTTACTATCATATATTTTAGGTACAGTAAATGATTAGTAAAACTAATCTTGTGGATCCAATCTTCCTACTTGGACTCTATAATTCCTTGGATAGCCATATCTATTTTGGAGAAATGTAGAGCCAAAATATCTATTTTAAGTATTCGGTGCTGTTAATGCATCTAAGAGAGATTCCCTACACCAAAGGACCTGCAGAGCCTGACCAAAATGCAGTGCTCTGCAGGCTGTGTTGCTGGCAGCAGCAGTGCAGAAGAAGGATAGCATACATGGGTGGTGGGTGAAGATTCTGCTTGTGGAAGCAGTAGCTCCCCAGTCTGCCTCTTCTGCCTGTGGCCACATCCGTACTCCACCCTTGCTCTTCCCTGGACCCCATTCTCTGCTTCCGATGCCCTGCCCCCTCTCCACTGTTCCCCTCCTTTCTTCCTTGCTCCTCCCACACAGAATATCAGTGCAGATGTGGTTTCTATGAGCAATTTGTTTCAGAAATGGGCTCTTTTAGAGTCCACTCCCAAATATTGTCCAATATCCATGTTCTGGAGTTGAACAATTAGCTGTATTGCTAGAATGTGGGGGACCAGAAGTAAACATGTATCTGTTTGTCCCTGACTGGCCAGATCAGCTATGGGACTCCCCTCCTGCTGCTGGGCCTGCCCAAGCTGATGCTGGAGAAACTCAGGTAAAGCGAGAGGAGGCAGGTGGAACTGGAGAGCAGAGAAAAGTGGGGGCAGAGTGGGGAGAGGGCAGCACAGAGAGAAGAGGGGAAGGAAAAGAGAGGGGTGGATGGAGAGACGAGTGGGAATGAAAAGAAAACCCACTTTGCTAAGTGAATAGGGAGAGGGGGACTGCAGTAAATGAGTGGCATAGGGGCAGGGGGTCAAACATGAGCAGCAAAAGGAGAAAGGAACGAGGGAGCAAGTGGGTGACATGGAGCGGGGGAGGAGGAAACCCGCCAGATACTAGCAAGGGGGCAAAGGCTGAGTATTGAGGAGGGAGGAGACTGTCTGTAGCAAGCATGTGGGGGAAGGGGACCAGGCAGCTATCTCTGCAGGGCAGGTTGGGTTAGGCAACCCCCACTAGTAAAGGGGAAGGGGACTAAGGAGAGAGGGAAAGGGGAGGAGAAGAGCACCCAGCACAGCTCAGCAGTAGCTCAGGCTGGAGGAAACCAAACCCACCACCACTCCACACTCTAGAAAACGGGGGAGGGGAGGCTGAGCAGGGAAAGGGCAATGGGAGGAATCAGAGGAGTGAGCAGTAGCTGGGCAGGGGCAATAAGGGCGGAGCCGAGGACACCCCACACAGAGGAGGCTGAGCAGAGACAGGGCATGGAACTCACTGAGTAGGGCCAAATGAGCAGGGAGAAGGCAAAGGAGGAGGATGGGGGAACCTGCCTGAACCATACTAAAAACACTCAGTAGCAATATGTGGAAGTTGGAGGCAGGGAGCGGAGGAGCGGGCCCAGCACAGCCCCTGCATTTGGCCGCAAATCTGGAGTCCAGAGGTGCCAGGACAGAGCCCTGGGGCAAACAAAGCACAGCATGAGCTTGAGCCAACCCAATTTGCAAGTGTCAGAGTTAGGGATGTAAAATCCCATTTAAGATATTAACCAGTTAAACTATATGTTTAACCATTAACCAGCCTGCTGCTTGGGCTGGGCAGAGCACTGGTTAGCCAGTTACCCTGGTAAGCATACTGGTAAGGCAGTGCTTACTAGGTAACTGGTTACTCCTTTACATCCCTTTACAGTGAGAGTCAGGTTGGGTAGTCTCTGATTAACTCCTCCTGCCCATGAGGCAGTGCATCCGTTTCCTGCCGGATGCTGCCACCTCACTGTGCTGCAGGGTAAGTATGTTGACGAGTTGGAGTAGGTCAGGGCTACTCAACATGTGGCCCGCAGTCTGTTTGTTTGCAGCCCGCAGTGCTGTTTGGATTTACATGGGGCTCAACACACGGCCTGTGGTGGAAGCCAAAACAAAAAAGCAGTCAATAGAATGGTCTTCTGTTGATATGCGTTTTAGTAGTTCAATTCCTGGACTGTCATTGCTCATTAAAAGTGCTGTCATATGGGTGGAAATAAGGTAAATATTGTGTTTTATTAATATCAGCAGAACTAACTTAAATGGGGCCTGTATGCGTTGTGCAGTCTTGCCTTAATCTTTGTATTCATGCCTGTCAGTGTGAAAGAAGCTATTTGCATATATATTTGCATGTATATGCAACCACACTTAAGTTGCAGCCCTCGGCATTTGCTGTGAGTATCGTTGTGACCCCCGGGGCTTCCAAAGTTGAGTATCATAGAATCATAGAACCATAGAGCTGGAAGAGACCTCAGAAGGTCATCAAGTCCAGCCCCCTGCTCTAGGCAGGACCAATCCCAACTAAATCAACCCAGCCAGGGCTTGGTCAAGCCGAGACTTAAACACCTCCAGGGATGGAGACTCCACTACCTCCCTAGGCAACCCATTCCAGTGCTTCACTACCCTCCTAGTGAAATAGTTTTTCCTAATATCCAACCTGGACCTCTCCCACCACAACCTGGAGTAGGTTGTGGGCTACTTTAGTATGGGTGGAACTTAAAAATAAGGCTCAGGCAGACCTCTACTCTGAAGGACTTACAGGTTTTGTACGCAGGAATGAGAGAGGGTAGTAGAAGGGGATGAAATATCCACAACCTGTTAGCTGGGAAACTGAGGCACAGATCATGTGACTTGTCCCAGGTGTCTGTCAATGACAGAGCTGGGATTTAAAGTCAGAACTCCTGAGTCCTACTCCAGTGCCTTAGGCACACTATCATCTGTTTCTTTAGCTCAAGTGATAGATTCAGATATCACAGGCCTGAAGGACCAAAGTTATAGGCCTGATTCCTTCAATGTGCTGCTGATGTATCTTGTAATAGTGCTTATGATCTTGAACTTACGCATTCATTAGCTGACCATATGGCTTTATTTGTTTCTGTAATTTTAATTAGTTTAAGCCACAGTTACCCAGCCGTTTCTGTGCTTGGTTGACCCATTTGGACTTAAAAAATTGCAGCCCCTTCACACCCCTTAAATAATGGGCTGGACTTCACTCGCTCTCCTCCCCATCCCCCAGCAGGGCTGAAACATGTAAATAAGTTCTGCAGGCTCCCTGCAGTATGGGTGCCAAAGCAATTGTCCTGCTTCTCACCCTCTAACTCTGGCCTTGCACTTGTGACCCCCTTCCCCAAATCTGTCCTGTGGCCCTGAGGGGACACTGGCCCCCAAGTTAAGAAACACTGGTTCAGGTTACCCCACAATGCCTCTTGGTAACTGGGAGGAACTAATTATTTTCTTATGAGAAGTCTTCTATTGTAAAAGGTATGGTATCTTCCCATACATTTTCTACTGTGCATTTTGAATTATGAGGCAGCCTTCTTTGTGTTGGACAAAATTTGAGTAGTATGAGCTTTGGTCATATTAGAGATCAATTTAGATGCATTCTCTGATAACAACTGAGAAATATCCTGAGGTCACATTCATACTAGTGGATCTGGGCTATTACCTTGGGCTAGCGGGATAGGGATTGGTATATGAAATACATGATAACTTGCAATGTATATTGCTAAAGAAACCAAACAAGCCATCTTTTAAAATAAGAAGCTAATTTTAAAAGATTGTTAAACTAACGTTGGAAAAGTTTAAAGGGACATAGCAGGATGTTTACAACACAACCTTTTAGAAGAGGGTTAATGAGTCTGAGAAGGAGCCACTTAATGGCACAAGCCACAGCTGAGGGGAATTAGGTGGCTTAAATAACCCCTGGACAATGATGATGGAGCCTAGATCACAAGGAACAGGTGGGGCCAGTAGCAGAAGCTGGGTGCTGTAGTAAGAGCTTGCAGTCACTATTGGATATTAGAAAGGGACAGAAAGAAACCTGGGGGAGAGGCTGTAGGGAAAAGGTTAGGAAAATAGCAGTAAGGTTTAAAACTAAAGGCCTCTTGATCTAGAACCCAGAGTAGAGGATGAGTCCAAGTTTCCCACCAGCCACTGGGGCAACAGATTGCATAGAAAGATTTGATACCCTGTCCAAGCCATGAAGGGAGAACACTTTGCACGGCAAAGAAGGGCAACAGAGCATGTGTATGAGTGACAGAAGTGCCATGGGACCTGGAAGGAGCTAGTCCCCAGAGCAGCCAGAAGTCAGTTCCCCGTTCGTGAGTGTGCTTTGTGGCAAGACAGCTGCCACCTCTTAGAGCTATTGTTTAGGGGTGTGTCTCTGTGGAATGGGATGTGTGTGGTGTTATGGGATTTACCCAGGCCAGTGATGGGGGTTTGTCACCATTTGCCTTGTAATTCTGGGAGCCTTGTGGCTGTGCAGCTTTGCTCTGACCCCATCAGTCAGCCCTCAGCCCACAAGCCTCACTCAGGCTTTTTGCAACTTGGCTGCTCCTTGAAGGCTGACCTTAAGACCCCTCCAGCCCTAAATTTCCTCCAGTGTTGTCATATTGTAGGAGCCAGTCCCTCTAACTGTACCCTCCCAGAGAAAGCTGTGGGTTTGCTGCTTTTACAGAGACAGTAAAACTGTCCAGCCTGATGGTTTTCTGGCAGCACACACTTTAGGGAACTTACCCAGCAAAGATGATTGACAATGTCAGCAAAGCAAGTTTATTAACAAAAGAGCTTGTATTAAGTGATGCCAAGTATAAGGGGTAAAACCAAGCTTGAAAACATACACCTAAAAGACAAAAACTGAATCTAGCACGATACTTTCTCACCCACAGCCTTTTGCTGTCCAGGACCCATCAAAGAAATTAAACACTTGGTTTCTTTGTTCTCTAAGATGAATGATAAAGATGGATTCTCTTTCTGTTCCTTAATAGTCCCAAAGCCAGACCTGCAGCTTGCATTGTTATTATATTCTGTTGTTGTCATGTTAGCTCAATGACAGCTAGCATGCATATGTCGTCTTGAGCTGGGACTCCTATCTCCAGATCCAAGTATAGACATATGACTAATGTTTGCAATCTAAGGGAATTACAGAAGCACAAGCCCCTGCTGTGCTAAGCATTGTACAAACATAGTTTCTCACTCCTCCAAAGAGTTTATCAGCTAAACAGACATATCAGAGAGTGGGAGGGGAAACTGAGGTAAAGTGGATTCTCCAAGATCATGCAGCAGCTCAGATGCCGAGCACCCACATCTCCTGACTCTGTTAGGCCTACCAACTAGACCACAATAATAATCACCAAGACACAGGTCAAGCCAGAGAAGATTGTTGCTGTGGTACCATGAGTTCAATTATAGTTTTCTTTTGCAAAAAACTGTTTGAAACTAAAAAAGGTGTTAGTTCTAGGCATTTAAAGTTTTTGGTAATGGCTTGTAGCTCCTCCTAAGATCCATAGCCTTGACCTGGGTGAAGGGTTCTGTGTTGCTGTCATGTTTGGAAACTTTGAATGACTGTTAACTTCTGTATGAACAAGATGCATAAAGAAAAATGTAAATAGCTCAGATTGCCACTAGGTGACAGCACACTTATGATGTTTCATGTGGTCATGAAAGCAAAAGGCATTTCCTTTGGTGAAGTCTGCTTTGACTGCAGTGCATGTATCACACTGCTCCAAGTTCTGAGCAGTGATCTCCTTCTGATAACATTTCCAGTTGTTGGAAAATACAATTTTCATGAAGGATTTTGTTGTCAGCATAGCCCCAGGCATATTCTTCATGTGACAATCGAATAGTGTGATCCGTAGCATTTTCCACAAATAACAATTCAGAGGTCACATAGCAATGTATGACACTTAGTTTTGCCACACACAAGTTAATCTTTGCAAGGATCTGTATTTTCTATTGTGGCTTTTTGGGGGGGGAGGGCACCCTGTTGCAAACTTTTAGTCACAAGTTGTAAGAGGGCATAAGTGTGGGTGTTTTCCTCTTGTCAACTGCTGTGGTTTAATGAGCACATTGAAATTTGATTTTTTTGCTAGGATTTTAATGATTTCTTAGGAGGCCAAACCCTTAACTCCTTACTCAGCTTGTTACTCTTTATGCAGGAGATATCATATTGCTTCTTTGTTTAGACATAGACAAAATAGAGACTAACAAATGTGAAGACCAGGTCCTCTGTACTCAGTACATAATCCACTTTTTTTTTTTCCTAGAGAAAAACAAATGTCCCACATTGCATCAGATTAAATACTTGTACTGTGGGTGCTATTGTTCATATATTGCCTATGTAGGGGATGGAACCAGTTTCTTTATATCTTACTATTGTAAGAGGGGAAATATATAGTCCAAAGAAAGAAACCAATCCTTTATTGCAGTAGTACAGCAGTGTCAGACAAAATGTCAAATCAACTGTAATCCATATTTACCATTCATCGAATAGTATGCTTTAAAGGGATCAGATTAGCTTTTACACCGTCCTATTTAAATGAATGGCTCTGCTTGGGCTACACTGCTTGCCCCATCCCCTTCCAAGCTTTGTAACCAGTCTCAGAGCCCTGGTCAATTTAGCTCACTTTACAGAACTAAAAATAGCTGTGTAGATGCTGGGGCTGGAGCTCAGGCTAAGACTTTCTAAGGGGGGAGAGTCTCAGAGGCCAGGCTTTCACGCAAGCCCAAACATCTACACAGCTATTTTTAGTCCCATAGTGTGAGCCCAAGTCAATGAATGTGGACTCAGACTTGCTGCTGCAGGGGTGTATGTGTGTGTGTGGGGAGGAGGGGAGAGGTTCATCTGTTTTTTGCTGTGTAGGCATAATCTAGGGTGCTACTTGGTATAAATAAGGGACCAATACCTGGTTTTCAGCCATGATGTGCTCATGTTGTCCATAGAATCATCATGCTCAATTAAATGAAATTGGTAACAAATGCAATATAAGAAATGCTGATGTGAAGAATTTAATATCTTTTTTTTTTTTTTTAACCACACTGACTTGTCCTGATTTATGTGAACTGGACAGAGCCTTTGGGACTCCTGGGTTTAGTTCTTTGCCCAAGGTCATGCAGGATGCCGACAGCAGGGTCAACTGACTCCCTATTGGCTTGGCTTTCCATCTGTTGGTGCTGATGACACCTTTCTCTATGCCTTTCTGTCTTGTTCAGTTAGACTGTAATCTCAGTCTAGAGGATAGGAACTGCTTGTTCGTCATGTTAAAGTGCTTAGTCTAATAAGGCCCAATTTCAGCTGAGGCCTTAGATTGCCACTAAGTGATACTATAGGCTGAACGTGTCTAGTCTGGCACCCTTGGGACCGGACAAGTGGCGAACCAGAGAATTTGCTAAACTACAGGAGGTCAATATTGTCTAGTAGCATTACCAACATTTTCATTGCTTACTAGCTCTTAGGTGCCACACAACTACTTGTTTTTAAAGTTACACGCTAACACAGCTACCCTCTGGGCTCTTAGAAGACATTTAGGGGTAAATTAGAGCTAAATAACACAGAACACTGAGAGCTAGGGCTGGTGGCTGTAAACAAACTTTATGGGACTGTGGGAAACTAAGTCAGAGGCATAAGTGGACCTCTGGCTAACTAAAATCATGCTAGATCACAGATGTTGCTGAATCAGAAAGTGCGGGGCTAGAGAGGTTCAATAAATAGTAATAAATTGGGAGTGGGTGAGCCAATGAGTAAAACAACAAAGACAAATATCTTTGCTCCATAGTTTGTGCTGAATTGACATGAAGTTTGGATAAATATTTAAATAAAGAATTATTTTTGCTTCTGCCTTTTCTGTATGAAGTGGAGCCACACTCAGAAGTGCTAAATTACTGAGAGGTTGTTATTACTGGGATTTTTTTAAATGTGACTAGGATCTGATACTGGAAATGTTGTAAGGGGTCTTGTTTAATGAAATTTACAGACCAATTTTGCAAACTTCAAGATGTTTTAGATGTTCTGGATAAGCATCCAAACAACCACTGATGTTTTCTGGTCACTATACTGCTCCATTGGTTACATTTAGGAGCAGGTGTTGGGTGTTCCTGGGTCATTTGCTGGCTTGTAAAACCATGCTCTTTTGTTGTCCTAATTTTGTTTATTTGTTTTAATATTGCTGCAAATACCACAACTGTGGCATCTATAACTCCCCTACTTGCTTGTGCTTAGTGGTATCTTACATGAGTACTGCAGACTTGCTTGGGTTTTTTTAGCTACTTTCTTCTGTATATTCAAAGGTCAATTGCACATGTCTTTCTCTGTGTGCGTACACCTAAAACCACATGCAGATTATTTTGTAATGGTACAAATGCTTTCTAATACATGTCCAGTTCTTGGTTTTATTGTTCTGAAACATGTTAGCAAATATTTCTTCTCCTGGGGGAAAAACAGCTGGAAAATTCCACACTCTGTTGTACTGTTACAAAAGTGCTCTGTGCTTCCACCAACCTTACTGCAATGGATTTCTGTCCTAAGGGGCTTGATCCCTCTCTCACTGATTTCAGTGGGTTGTATAAATGTTATCACTGGGTAAGGCAACAGTCCCACATCCATCTTGTTTTTTATTAAGTTTGTGTCCATGAAAAACCTCTATAATGACTATATACCTTCCCAAAAGAGAACTTTCTTCCTAGTTAATTTGATAGGAGCGATCAAAGGAACGAAAACAGTTAAGACCCTTCAAGAATCACATTATTATTGTGCTATTAAAAATCTTTAACAGTCATATAAAAAGTCCCATTGAAAGGAAAATCCTGTTGCAGCTTTCAACTAGTGAGTAGCTATTGGCAATGAAAAATTCTGTAGAAGATTAAAAGATCACAGTGATAAAGTCTGTATCTGCAAAAACGAGGAGTCCTATGGCATCTTAAAGATTTAGGGTATGTCTACACAGCAAAGTTATTTCGAGATAACGGCCGTTATTCTGAAATAACTTTACTAGTATCTACACAGCCAAACCGCTATTTCGAAATTAATTCAAAATAGCGGAGCGCTTATTTTGAATTTGGTAAACCTCATTCCACGAGAAATAACGCCAAATTCGAAATAGCTATTTCGAAATAAGTGCTGTGTAGACACTTATATCAAAATAGGGGGCCTCCAGCCTCAACCAAGAACACTCCTCTCCCTTCCCGGAGCCCTTAAAGGGATTGATTCTGGCCACAGTGCCTGTGCCAGCTCCAAGCCTGCCAGCCCAGAGCCAGCAGTCACTGCCCCTGACCCAGTGGCCGCAAAATATGAGTGAGCCAGCAAGCCACTGGCAGCCAGCCCTCCACCGCTCCCCCAGGAACAGTCTGCCAGCTCCCAGGAGCCTGCCAGGGCCCGGAGAAGGCGGGCGCCTTCCTGGTCCAGGGTGGAGATCATGGACCTTATTCAGGTTTGGGGATGCCCCAACATCCATGATCTCTGCACTAGACGGAGGAACGCAGCCATCTATGGCTGGATAGCTGCCAGCCTGGCCACCAAAGGCCGCATGCGAACCCAGGAGCAGGTTTGCATGAAAATCAAGGTGGTCCGGCGAGGCCCTGAGCTTCCCCTTCCCCTTGCTTCCCCCTTCCAGCTCCCTCCTCCCAGGTTTTCCCCCCACCCTCTTTTTCCCCCAGTCTCACCAGAGTTTCATTCTCTACCCCCCCCCCCAGTATTGTTAAATAAAGAGAGTTTGTGTTCATGAAAATACATGTATTTTATTTGACATCAGGAAAGGGGGTTAGGGAGGGGTAAGTGGCGTGGGGTAGACTAGGGAGGCTCTTAGTGCTCCTCAGGGTGGAAGCTCTCCTGCAGGGCCTCCTGGATACTGACAGCCCCCTGATGGACCTCCCGGATGGCAGCCTGCAAAAAGTGCAGCCAGGCTCGCAGCAGCGCATCCACGACAAGCCCCAGAGTGCCCAGGGGCAGCTCTGGCTCCGTGTTGCAGAGCGCTGTGGTGTCCCGAATGAGGTCAACCAGAGCACGCAGAGACAACATGCTTTGCTATTCCTCATCGTGGTAGGCAAGCAAGCAGGGAAAGCTGAGAACTGGGGGTGGGGGTTCCTTTAAGCACAGGCCTCAGATTGTGTGGCTGCTGCCTGAAGCTAAGTAACTCCTGACCTGATGCCCTGCCGGACCTGGTTCCGGCCGGCCTTAAATGCGATTCAGCGTCCACTCAGTGTGGACGTGCTATTTCGAAATAGCAAAACACTATTTCGAAATACATTTTGTGTGTAGACACGTTATTTTGAAATAACGTGATTTCGAATTAACAATTTCTAAATAAGATATTTTGAAATAACACTGTAGTGTAGACATACCCTAACAGATTTATTTGGTACATCTAACAAAGTGGTTTTACCCACAAAAGCTTATGCCCAAATAAATGTGTTGGTCTTGAAGGTACCACAGGACTCCTCATTTGTTTGTTTTAGTGGGGAAATAAATGAAGCAGTAACTGTACGATGAAACTCTAGACAGATGTCTAACTGGTAACAGAAATCTCCACTCCATAGAAAAGACATGGTTTGAGCATGCAGAGTTTTCCTCAGATGAAAAATGCTTAGACTACAGCCGCTCCCCGAGTTGCGAACGGTCGAGTTACGACCGTTCGCACTTACGACCAAAGCTCCCATGCAGCGATCGTAAAGGCGGTCCCCGAGTTACGAACGCGACCCGTGCTTACGAACAGCGCGGTCGCGTGTAACTCAATGAGGTCCGAGTTACGAACAGTTCGAGTTACGGACCAAGTGTTGGTCTGTAACTTGTTCGTAACTCGGAGAGCGGCTGTATTATGTGAAAGTAAATGGAATTCCTGAAGTAAGGATTTATATAGACATGGTTCCAAAAGAATAAACAAAAACACATACACATACAAGTCCAGGATAAAATAATCCCTCTTATAGCCATGACAAGCTCCCTTGGCTACAATTATGAGTCACCGTACCATCCTGCCAAAAATGGATGGTTCCCATCTGCTTTTTCAGATGGTGGCTCATCACCTGCCGTTCAGTTAGGAAATAGCAAAGTTAAAGTAATAACCTCAAAATGCTGTATCTAGGTTTCATGGACACAAACTTCACAAATATCTAATAGTACCTACGAATTTCTTAACTAACTATGGAAAGGCTAGTATTTAGGGTAGCTTTAAAAAAAAACAAACACATTTTGGTCTCTTATAAGACACATACCTTGCTGTTCCTTTGAACCTGGACCCATGGCTTGTTAAATTAATAGTTTGAAATGTCACTGCAGTATTGCTGATGCCAAAACTCATACCTGCAATATCCATTAAAATCTTTCTGCTGAGGAACTCAGAGATAAGAAATGTAGCAAACAATGGACTGCAGATCTATCAGATGGCCTGGAGATCTCAGCAACCATTTTAATTCTACTTGTACATGACATTTGGGGAGGGGAAGTGTCTCTACAGTCTCCTCTTTTTCAGCCTTCCTGTTACACTATCTAGGGAAAGAGTTTTCTTTCAGGAGGTGGTATAGTCAGTGTGGCTTTTGCATGGATACTTAGTTCCACTTCAATTACATGTAGAAATATTTAAAATTATTGGCCATTCATTACATAAATTACTCAACAAATATTAAGTAAATCAGCTGTAATTCATATGCAAATTCCCATCTAAACCTCAGGGAAACTGTTGGCCACAACTGTGTTTGCATAATATCTTCATGGAAAAGCATTTAATACACTTGATCAGTGTAGATAGGGCTGGGCTTTGCTTTGCTATGAACCATTTCAGAACTGCCGTTTATACTGATAAATATAACTTTCACTTTAATTGCTAAAATGGCAATTATAAGAGCAATATTTCCATGCTCTAAGCCAGTCCCGCAGAGATTTACAAGTTCTGTAACTTTTTTTTTTTTCTTTACCCAAGGATTGGAAGGGATTGGGAAACCAATTGAGATGGCTCCTTTACATTTGTTTTTGGCGTAATGTCCACAACTTCTTGCTGTGGAGGCTTTTTTACTTTCCTTTGCCCACAAAGTGTCAGTTATTTCCTTCTTCCCACCTACACTTTGAGGGGTCTTATTCCCTCCTCCATGCACTTCAGGGTCTCTGCTCCTTGGCTACTTCACTGGCCCAACTTTCTTTCTTTCTTGTCCCCCCTGAAGTAGTTCCTTGGCTGGGTAGCTCCTTCTAAGAAAGATGAGCTTATTCTAGTCCCAGTGTCTCCTCCTTGGATAGGCAACAGTTCTAACGTGTTAAAAAGATTGGGATACCATTATAGAGGGGCAGCACAGGATGGTTTTGAGAGGGGGGTTCCAAGGAGAGTGTGCAAAAATAATATGAAGGGGAGAGAAGAGGAAAAAATATGGCACTTATTTCTCATTGCCCAGTCCTCTGCATTTCACTCTTCCCCTAATTTATGGATCTGATTGAGGAGGAGTTGATCTGGGGACTGACAGGATACTGTCTGTAGAACTCTGGTCACTGAGATTACTGCAGTACTTGGACAATTTCAGGTTTAAATGAAATCAAGTAACCAGTTTCTGTTGAGGATTACTGACACTTGAGTAGTGACTGTTGGGCTAACAAGATAATTGGCTCACTAGATAGACTGTAAATGGGAGAGCTGAGAGAAGGAGCCTGGGAGATGGGAGAGCTGTCTGTTAGGGCACATCTAAACTACATTGCTCTTCAGAAAGAGGAATGTAAATGAAGCCAATCGAAAATTCAAATGAAGCGTTGATTTACAAATCTCACGCTTCATTTCCATAATCGCATGAGCGTTTTTTCGAAAAAGGGTTTTTCGAAAAAGAAACTGCAGTCTAGACTGGGTTCTTTCGGGAGCCCCTTTTTTGAAAGAACCTGTACTCCTGGGAAAAAATGAGGTGTACATGTTTTGAAAAAGGGGTTTGTTTTTTTCGAAAGAACTCTGTCTAGACTGCAGTTTTTTTCGAAAAAGCGTGCTCATGCGATTATGCAAATGAAGTGTGAGATTTGTAAATCCACGCTTCATTTGAATTTTCGATTGGCTTCATTTACATTCCTCTTTCAAAAGAGGAATGTAGTTTAGACGTAGCCTAAGTCTCCTCTTGCTGTATACTTTGCATGCTACATGTGTAATACTTTATCCCCCAGATTCCTCTGCCACTTCTCATTTCTGATTGGCAGTTTGCTACATATGGTGAGGTGATGTTATCCCTGCCATGTCTTCTTTCGTCAGATATGTGTACAGTACAGTCATATCATCACTTTATCAACAATAAGCTCTCCTTTAGAAGTAAGGAAATCTCCATGATATTCCTCCTTACACTGGAGTAGAAATACCTTTTGGTTTCTCTGCTCACTCAAGTTTAGCCATTCCCCTGTGATTTTATTCTGTGATTTATATCTACCACTTTCCCCTTCTAGCTCGTGGTCACTGGTTCTGAACCTCATAGAACTGTAGGGCTGGAAGTGACAGCTAGAGGTCACCTAATCCATCTGCCTGCAGTGAGGTAGGATCAAGAAAACTTAATTATCTGATCTATGCTTAAAAGCTTCCAGTAGATGGGATTTCATGATCTCCCTTAGTTAGCAATGGAATAGGTTACCATCTTAATAGTCAAACAGCTTTTTCTAATATCTAACCTAAATCACACTGGCTGCAGATTAAACCCATTACTTCTTGTCCTGCTACCTTGGATATGGAGAACAATTGATCACAGTCCTCTAACAGTCCTTAACTTACTTGAGGACTGTTGTTCTGACCCAGCAGGGAACCTGACTAGAACGTGCCCAGTTTTTAAACCTTTCCTCACAGGTCAAGTTTATGGAACATTTTATTACTTCTGTTGCTCTCTTCTGGACTCTCCAGTTGGTCCATATCTTTCTTGAAGCAGAGCACTCAAAACTGGACCACAACTCCAGCTTTGGCCCAGTGCCAAACAGAACAGGACAACTAGCATTCATGTCTTATTTGCAACACATCTGTTATGACACCCAGAATGTAACCAGCCTTTTTTTCACAACAGCATCACGTTTTGGCTCGTTTAACTTGGATTCCATTACTATCCCCACATACTTTTCTGTGGCACCACTCCCTGTTTGGTGAGAACCTGCTTAAATGTTGCCTGTTGCACTGTAATGAAGTAGTCTGCTATCTTGCATGTGCTTCAGAGTGATTCAGACACTTTTTGTAAATTCATATACTATGCAGGAATGGTGAATATAACATGCTACATGAATTGTGTGTAATTTAATTACGTGTAGTACTATAACCTATGCTTGTCCTCCCTGTTATGTTCAGTTCCTGAAACGTAACATAATGCTACTTTATTTCTTACAATCCAGAAATCTAACACCTTATCAAATTACAGGGAGAGCAAGAGAGCAGACTGCTACATAAAGCTGAGACACCCAAACCAAAGCTCAGCCCTTTGCTCCAGACTGGCTCTTTGGAAGACTTTTTTGCTGATGACCCAGATCACATGTTTCCCAGCATTTGAGTAGTTAGGGCTGCCAATTCGGAAGCTGTTCTGGGAGATATTTTTCCCAACATGACATGTCATTTTCCTAAAATATTCTTTTGAAAGCAGTCTGGGAGATTGATGCCAGTTCCAGGACGCTCCGGGCCAATCCTGGAGGGCTGGCAACCCTACAAGTGGTATCAGGAAATTCTTAGGGTAATGATAGCTTGTAATTTTAACACAATTTTCAACACCTCTCACTCACCTCCTGTTTGCTCTCATTTTAAATCAGGCCCTGATCCCACAATTGATGGCACACAGGCAGATTGCTGTGCTTGCATGCCATCTGTTGTTGCAGGATTAGGGCCTAAGGTGGTAAGGTGTTCTGGGCAGAGAATCTGTCTGTACTGTATTTGTATTATAACATACCATACATATCTGCAGGGATGTAAGTTGTTGCACTATGATACAGTAGATTAAATTCTCTCTAAAATGAGCATGGAATGGTTACAGAAAAGCTATTTGGCTTTCTGTCCTAATTCAGAGGTACCTCACTAATGAACCAACTGCTTGTGAATATAAGTGATGTAGCTACTTGATATCAAACAGCACAAATGTTCATTTGAGAACATCTGATAAAATGCAGCACTGTCTCTGTTCTGCTCTTCTAGGATAAATGGAGATCATGTGGCTCTTGGACATTGTGCCTGTTATGCACCTGTATTGCTTTTTAATGGATCAGTAATGCATATGGTCTTGTTTAAACGATGGTTGACTGATTTTAAAAAAAATCCATTTCTTGACTTAAGTCTACCATCTGTCTCTTATAATTATAAGAAGTGAGTCTAAGATTTCAATTCTGTCATCAACTACGTCCTCTTCTAGCTGTTCTATGGAAAAGCTTAAAATGCCCCATCTGGACAATTCACTGTAGGTGGAAGCAATTTACATACCAATGATCAGACTATTCATCCTCTTAGTTGAAATTTGTTGCTTTTCAATCCTATGGATCTGGGTAACAGTAATTAAACTTCGATCGAATCCTGGCATAGGGCATGAAGTGTGGTCAGGTCATTAATCGTTCTCATCTTGCCAATGAGGTCTGTTTGTACAAACACAAAGCCTGTTCAACAGAACTCCTCTCTACCCTAATCTCACGCAATTGTTCTGAACCTCTATATCTTGCTCACACGTTTTCCCATTCATTTTTGTCTTCTTCACTAGAGGTGGGACTGTGTAGACATTTTCATTTTTAATTTTAAAAAATCTGTGAATATGTTGACGCTTTGGTGATGAACTGCGTGGAGAGGCCAAAGCTCAAATAATTATTCAGACAGTCACACTCTCAACACACATCCTGATGTTCTGACTCTTTTAAACTGCTCAAAATTCTGTGCTAATTACAAGCCATTTTCTGCCCCTCTAATTCATAGTGAGGAGTTGTGCCTTACTGAGTGGTTCTATCAGTTTAAATTGGATTATGCATAAAGTCATGTACAACTGACCATGTTAGGGTGGCAGATTCTGGCCTTTAAATTGCTAAACTGTCAAATGGGCACAAACAATCTAAAGTAATATTCAACATTATCTTCTTACTGGTATGGTAGCTATTGTTACATGTCATTGTTACATGGTCTTCCAAGTCCTTTTACTTTGGCATGCACGTAAGTTTGTACAGTGGGGTAGATGTGGTAGTGGTTGTAGGTAAGCTTCATGCAAGGCTTTGGTATAGAGGCAGATTAGGGGAAGGGGAGAGAGAATTGTCATCAGTAGAATAATTTAATATCTGACTAGGGACAATATGTGAGGCAGAGCTGCTTTTTGCGAAAAAGACATTGGTGCTAGGTTGAATTTCCTGGAAGAAGGAATAGTCCTGCAAGCTGTTGAACCACTGTGTCAAGATTGGTGCCAAAACCCATCTAAAAATGCAGATTCACACGTCAATGTGCTAACTTCTATGGAAGTTGGGGTGGGAATTTGGGTGCTTTATTTTTTTAAAATCCCAGTTACACTATCTCAAACTCCAGCTAGCTTGTTCACTCAGTACATTTTAATGACATGGGTGACAAACTGGAACTGTAATCTTTCTTTCCAAAGGAAGGATCTCATTTTTCTCCTGATGAGGTCATGATGAATTTTGCCAACACTCCAGTTCAGGAGAGCATCCCTAGTCAGGAAACTCATGCTTAATTTAAGTCAAAGGGGTTTAATTCTTTCTTTCCTCAACTGAAGCCTAAATGATATCATTGCCTGAGATGGGAAAAGCATGGGTCCATTTGGAAACGTGGTGGTAGTCTGCCAAAATCCTCTCACAACTTCACTCCTACCCAATTGCAAAATCAAATTGAGATGCTAATTACAGTAAAATAAACACCACAATGAGCTTTTTCCTTCCCCACGAGCTAGGGTTGCAGGTGGCTGTAGTTTGAGGGGGAGAGGGGAAATGGGATATGGGAGTGGAGAGCAGCCCATTGCCAGCTCTACAGGAGGCAGGTGGTGCTGCTGCTGCGTGAGAGGGTCCTCTGACTGCATTAAATTTGGATTTTTTTTTTTCTTACCATGTGGTTTCACTTTCTTTCACTTGGGTACCCCCAGTGCTACAATAGTGACACTAATAATGAATCACTTATATCGGTTGCTTTGATATCTTTCCAGTGAGGCACTAACCACCAGGTCCATTTTGGCTTAGTTTATTAAAGCTGATGGAATTCTAGGGTGTGATGTGATGGCTGTGGAACAGACCAAGACCTGGCAAAGAAAGGGAGAAGAGGCAGGTTCTTGTTACGTAGTGAATGTAAAAAGGTGGTGTCTGACATAATTTTATTGGGAATTTCAAAAGGCTTTTGACAGTCACCACAGGGAGATGCTACAGAAGCTTAAATGGTGTAAGAGTAAGTCATGCTGTAGATCAGAAATTGACTAAGATGGAAAACAAAGAGTAGGAATACATCAGATGGTTAATAACAGTGTGCCACAAAGTTACAGCACCTGACGTAGTGCCAAGAGCTGAAAAAGGAATAAGGTGGCCAAATATGTAGATGACATACAAGTATTTATAGTCTTCTCTGGTCTGGAACAATAGAAGGAACTTAAAAGGAATAAAACCAAGTGAGGTGAATGGCTAATATGAAGGCAGCTGAGTCAATACTAACATGCAAAGTGGTGCACATTGAGGAATAAAATTTAAATTACTCACATGTGCTTCTGGCTTCTAAATTAACTGTGTCAGATCAAGGCAAAGACTCTAGGCATCAACCCCGGGCAGTCTGGTAAAGACCTTATCTTATAATGTGAAGCAGCAGTCTGAAAAAGCAAGCAAAATATAAAAAAGCATATGGAATGGAGAATCAAGTAAAAAATGTAATCCTAGAAATATAGGGCTGGAAGGGACCTTATGAAGTCATCTAGTCTGTTCCTCTTCGCCCACTTCCCCCCAGTGCTATGGCAGGATAGGGTACACTAGTCTGTGTCTTCCCAAACAATCACAGGAACGTTGTCCTGTGGGCCCAACGTGGAGAGGGGCTGGGGAGCAAGCTTGCTCCACACTCACCCCGCAGTTGCAGCTCCTGTCCACAGGGTTGAGCTCAGCCCTCCGTTCTGTGCTTTATGACCTCGCACATAGGTCGCAACACGGCTTACGTTTGATGTGGCTGCCAAGTTGCAGTACCGCTCGCGTTTGGCGTGCCTGCCCCTCTGTCATGATGATGTCGTGGATGGGCCAAATCTGAGTGGTGCTGCGTCAAAAGAACGGAGCTGGGCCCAGACTCACAGGACAGGAGCCCTGCTGTGGGGTGAGTGCAGAATGGACTTGCTCTCCAAACCCTGCCTCTCCTCTGTAGCAGGCCGGGATCAGTGTTGTGGTGGTAGGACGAAGGGTGCAGCTATGGATGGTCACTGCCCACTTGGCAGGGTGAGGAGGAAGCGGTGATAGTGATGGAGAAGGATGTTAGCCTATGATTTTAAGCTTCCCCACAAATGTGGACCTGGACAACTGGCACAAAACAAGCCTTGGTGGGTCAGCTTACTAACAATTTAGGAACCTCTACTCTAGGCCATGCCTGACTCGTTCTTAACCTCGAGTGACAGGGATTCCACAGTCTCGTGAGGTAACCTGTTCCAGTGCTTAACTGTCATCCATATATTTAGAAAGAGTTTTCCCAATATCCAACCTAAATTTGCCTTGCTGCAATCTACACTGATCGTTTCTTTTCCCATGCTTAGTGGAATTGGAGAGGAATTGATCACTGTCCTCTTTATGCAAACCTTTTACATATAAGTCTTCAAATGCCCCCTCCACACACTCTTTAAAATAAACATGCCCAGTTCTTTCAGCCTTTCCAAAGCCGGGTTGCATAAGCAACTGAATTCAAGGATGGTGGTCTGTGTTGATCCTAAGCTCTGAATTTCTGAGGTTCTCCTTGTATTATATGGATTTTTGCAATGCTAAGGCAGGGCTTTGTTTTAATGCAGTGCCCTGATGAAGGATGATAGTAGTGGTTCACCAGATGAGAATGAGGCTGAACGCAGGTTAAGTTGAACAAGTGGAACTTTATTAAACCTGCTGCACTGCTCTGCCCATGTGGCTGAGCTACTTCCAGCTTAGTTCCTTGTATTCCCTGTTTTCCTGGTGTTCCTTCTGTAACTGCCTCCAGGGAATCTTGGTTCTATGATTTGTTCTATGGCTCATGCTACATCTTCCCTGTTTTACGAGCATTTTAATATAAATATTGATGCCCCAACACCCACCCTATGCCTTAGACTGGGGGTTGCTAGCACACAGCTCACTTTTGAAGTCTCTCTCCTTTTACCAGAGACTCGGCTGCCTACACAGTCTGAGATTAATTTGTTTTCCTCAATGAGCATCCACACAGGTGTCCATCTTTCTCTCTATCAACTGTCTGAGTCTTCTCCCTCTCTAAGGAATTGGCCTCCAGTTGGTTCTGCCATTCATTCCCTGGTGGTGTCTGTAGCGTTTTTTCTGGCTGGTATGTCTGCTTTGTCATAAGTGCCTCTCGTTGTTTCAGATAATTTATTCCTCTTGCCTAGTCACCTCACATAACCTGGGTGCCAAGTCATCCTGCACAACACTTGCCCACTCTTTCTGGTGTCCCTCTAATAACTGGATCATCTCAGGAGTGCTTGCCTCCTTCTGGACCAGCAGGTCCTTTGTTGACCTGTCATGTTATAGTGCCTGCTTTCTCTGATTGTGGTGGTATCTCTCATCCTTCTAGCTGTACAGGCCTTCCCTGTAGCAGGGTTTGGTCCACAGCCAGTGTAGGCACTGATGGAACAATTTTGGCATCCCTGGAGTGGGGCATTTGTGTGCACCAAAAATGCTAACAAGGGGTTTGAACCACAGGAAACAGTCTTGTATAACAGTCTCTTAGCTGGGTTTTTTTGTAACTGATTCCACCTTGTCTCTGCGGACAGGCTGGGAAAGTGGTATGGTGGTCAAACTCCCACATGCATGCAAATTCCTTGATTTTTTTTTTTTTTTTTATTTTGAGGCAAATTGGGGTCTGTTGATGAATTCAGTGTCTGGAATGCCATATCCTACTAAGTGGGTCTTCAGTATGCAAATTACTGACTTGCTTCTTCTGTGAGGCAGGGCCTCAACCTCACAGAAATTCAAGGAGTCCACCGTATTCAAGTACTGCTTTTCCTTGACAATAAGTCTGCTCCCACCTTCACTCGTGGCCAAGTGGACAGCTCGCAAGGTAAGTCTCTTTACGCTGGTGATGATCACGTGACTAACAAGTGTCACATTTTTCTATCAGGAAGAGGAGCTGCATATTCATTCCTGACCAGTGAGCACACTCCGGCCAGTCTAAGACAGTGGTCAACATGCAGGTGTGAAGCATGTATTTTTGCATGACCTCCATGTGTGATGTGGTTTGAACAACCGCCCTTTGTCCTCGAAATAACATTTAATCCTTCAGGAACAGCTCATCTTTAATTTGAAAATAAGGTTCTGCTTCAATTGATACTTGTTTATCTTCTGGCCACCTTGCTTGTATCACTCTCTTGACTGCCTGGAGTTGAATGTCCTTGTCTGTAGTCTCATGGATTTCTGCCCACTTTGCTGTTGAAACTGGGAAACCGAGATGCCTGGTAATGGATTCAATGTCCTGATTCCCTTTCTTCCCCCAACTTGCTGATGCTGGTGTAAGCAGGGTCAGGATAAACTCTACCCTGACATCTGGTGGTGAATTGTGGCGAGTGGTGCAAAAAGACTTCAGGGGCTGATCTTATTTGCATAGGCACACCCACCCTGCCTAGTATGAGCTCACAGCAGCCCAAATGGTCACTTTGGCCGCTGTGGGATCCCCAGTCTCTCTGTTTATTGAGGCAGGGGGGATAAAGTGGTGTTACTCTGATTATGTGAATCAAGGACAGTGGAACTGTTTTATGATAGAGGGATTCACCATCAACTAAGTAGCACTCGCTACGCAAGGGGCATGGGTTCCAAACCCAGTGAAGTGAGAGAGGCTGGGGACAGGTATTCGTACCTGGTGGTGGGGTCCCTGTCTGAGGGCCTGAAACACCAACTGCACCCCCTCCTCTCTTCACTGTGGAATATTGGAGCTAATTTGGATTCCATTAGGAGTAAAGTTATAGGCTGCTGAGCTGACTTCACTTTGGGCCAATGGTGCACTAGCACTGAAGCTCCTCTACTATGAGCTGAAGTTGCTAAAGAGCTGAAATCTACTATGAGCTGAAATCACTGAGTGCTGTGGGGGAGCCTGAAGCTAAATTGCTGAGCTGCTAGCAGAGCAGTTTGCGGGAATGACCCAGCGGAGCAGCTGGCGGGAACAACCGGCAGGCGGCCGGTAGGAGCAGTGGCAGGCGGACTGCAGAGTGGCTGGTGGGGACGACCGTCAGGCAGCTGGTGGAGTGGAACGAGATGGAGAGGTGGAGCAGGGCAGTTCGCGGGGAACGGCTGGAGCAGCTCGCGGGACAGCAGATGGAGTGTGGCGGAGTGGCTCGCGTTAAAGGCGGCAGCAGAACCCTATGGAGAGGCGGGGCCGTCGGCGGACCACGTAAGGTGTATCAACCCCTCACCCCCTCCATTCCACCCAGGTTGGGAGGTTAAAAACCCTGCAGGTAAACTTTTGAACCCTGGGGCAGCACTGACCTGGGACAGAGACTTTTGGGGTGTCGGACTTTGGGACTTTGGATGATTTTTGGGCTGCTGGACTCGAGAGTCTTGGGGTGTTGGACTCTTGGGGACTTTGGGTGATTCTTGGCTGGGGGTGGGTCTTTGCTCATGGTTTGGGCTATGAACTCTGTTTGTGGTATTTTCCCAAGTTAATGCCATGTGACTTCTCTGTCTGTTTCATTAAATGTTTCTTTCCTACACTCAGACTCTGTGCTTGCAAGTGGGGAAGCATTGCCTCTCAGAGGCGCCTATGGTTGTGTGAATTTCCCAGGCTACTGAGTGGGGGCTCGAGCTGGTTCTGTGTGAGATGGACCCCTAGATATTGAACCTGGCCCTGGTTGCTGCCGGGCCTACCCAGCAGAAGGGTTACACTGGGTATATCTGCCCTGCTCAGGATTAGGGATGTAATAGTGTAGTCCATTAACTGATGAACTGATAAGCAAAAGCTTACAGGTTAATGCTATAGACTACACGCATTCTCCATCCCGCTCCGCCAGTAAACTCTTTTAGCAGGCTGGCTAGCAGCTCAGCTCAGTCCTGGCTTGCGATGGCTCCAGGAGCTACTCCTGCTGTGTCTCTGCATTCAAAGTGTATCAGGAGCTGGGTGGACAGGCAGTCTGGCTCAGTTCCAGCTCATGCCGGGTCTGGGACCTCAGACCCTCCCCCCAGGCAAAGGCTGCTGTCACCCTGTGCTGCTGCCTCTTTATCAGAGGCAGCAACACAGGGCGACAGGCAGCTGGTCTGCAAGAGGAGCCGTTTTTTAAACTGGCTCCCCTCACAGACCAGCTCCCACCTGGCACCCTGCGCTGCTGCCTCTGATACAGAAGCAGCAGCACAGAGTGGCAGAGTGCTCCTCAGGAGTGAGGCCACAGTGCACTGGCTGCTGGCCCCAGCCCCAGGGACTATAGAATAGTCGACTAACCAATAAGAATTTATGAGGTTACTCGGCGATTCAATTAACTGATATTTAACATCCCTACTCAGATGTCAGCTAACACCAGTAGTTTTCCTGGACAATGTCTGATCTTTGGCTAGTAACATGAGAGTCACATCAACATGTGCTGCAATCTCTTTGGAGCATTAAGAAGGGGCTTACCTCTGGAAACAGTCATGGCTATCTTCAATTGCACTATGACTGGGTGGCTGTATATGTACTGATGAAAACACTCCATGCCAAATATCACAGCCCCAAGTTCTTTTTTTTTTTTTTTCCTTCCTATGCGGGGCCATCCTGGCCACACTCTACCAGGGCTTTGCTAAGCTCCTCTAAAAGAGCTGCATCCAATCTTTTCCCCACTGTATCACATGGGAGTGTCAGTGGTTTTCTTGGCTGAAAGTACTTCAGTACATGAGCATTTGTTGTTCTTTTTTGCTTCAGCGTGGCAAATGTTTGCAGTTGGGGACCTGCCCAGTCCAACTCCACAAGACAAGATGTTAGTTGATGTATGGGTTCCAGTCTGCAGCCAAGCACGGACAGAACTTGGACAGAATTCCATTCCTACGAAGCACTTTACTCTTTCCGAAGCACTAGAGCTGGCATGATTGTGAGGGCTATAATCTTCTTGATACGCTTTCAATCCCTCTGCTGTGAGCAGATGTCCAATATGTGTCACTACTTTCTGTTTGAATCCCTTTTTTCTTCCTGGGTTCAGTTTCATGTTCTTGTCCCTGCCTCACTGTAGAAAAGTGGGTAGTTTTCTGTTGTGGTCTTGTTCGGCTTCTACCTTGTTGTTCTCTTCAGCTACAGTGAGACACCTGCAATTATTTTCTCCCCACGCAGACTTTCCAGCACTTGGTTGAGTCTTCTCTAGCCCACAACTGGGACTCGGTGTAGGCCCCTTGGCATGTGCAGCTGTCTGTTGTGACCCAAATGGTGTGGCTAAGACTCAGCCTGCTGCACTCTAACCAGGTTTATGGGCCAAAGCCTGTTTTATGCACTAAACCATAAAGTTTCTGACTTTGGGAAGTTCTGGCAAGCTGTCATCAGTTGTGGGCTATGTATAGTGACCTTTTTTAGTGGCCAGTTCAGTGGCTCTAGGTTTATGCAGATGAGGAATCTGTCTGGTTGCTTCTAGGTTTATGCAGATGAGGAATCTGTCTGGTTGCTTCTTTATCACCACTATATTATATACCCAGACTTGTTGGTGCTATGATCTCCCCTTCCTCAGACTTATGAGCTTCTTGCCTTAGTAAATTAGAAGCCCACTGGAATTGTCCTTTGTGATAAGCATACAAGTTCCACTTTAGGCCTTACTTCCAATTGTAGTTGTCCTTCAAGGCACCTGTTGCTCTTGAAAACATCCCTATGTGCTTTTAAAATGATCTCTGTTGGTGCTACAGTTGGGGCAAGAGGTCATAGCAGCAACTGCTAATGTGTTCTTCACTTATACTCTTCCCTTGTTCCCTTACCAAATGCTAGCTCTTATGCAAAGCAAACAAAATTGTATGCCAAAACTGGAAGCCAAACTCTGCTAGTTTAAAAACAGCTGAGTTTGTCTTTAAACCACTGTTCAGTGAGGCTATGTCTACATTAGAGTTTTTCCAGGATACTGAAGGTATCCTGGAAAAACTCTGCCACATCCGCTTTTTCTGGATCAGTTTCCAAAAAAGCAGGCACGTTCTTTCGGAAGCCCTGTATTCCTCATTTTTTGAGGAGTAAGGGCTCTTCCAAAAGAGGAGATTTTTCCCACATTTGGCCCCATGTAGAGGGGACAAATATCGGAAAAGCCTCTTTTGAAAAAAGAATTGGAAAAGGGTATGCAAATTGTGGTTTGCAATTTGCATACCTTTTTCCGAAAAAACTGCAGTGTAGATGTAGCCTAAGATGCATCATCCAGAGCTTTTTCTTTTGGAAAGTGTTTTTGTTTTTTTCAGGGGTGAGGAAGACTCATCTGGTCAGCAGGGACTCAGGTTTTTCTTGGTTAGGCTTTAGATAGCATCTGTAACAGGCTTTACAAGAAGATGAGCCCAATTCAAATGTATATAATTCTTGGTGTGGTTTTTTTTTTTTCTTCTGCTCTTACTTGCATGCCTCTGCACCCTCAAAGTAAAATATTTTTCCTGCTGTGCATGGTTCTATGTATGAATGCCTGTTGAAAGCATCAACACCTAAAATAACTGGAGTGGCACAGCCTTTGCAGCTACAAATTTAGGATACAGCCCCTTTGCCTTCACTTCCCCACCACTGATAGAACCTCATCTTTAAATTCTGAAGGAATGTGTAATCTGATTGAATGAAACAGATTACAGGGATTTGTTAGGTTAATAAAATGCTAGATTAACAGTAATGCAGCATTGTGATTAGAGAGAGTAAATCACTGAAGGCATAGTTTCCTTTGGATGTAAATTCTCTCTTTTAATTTAGAACAAAAGTTGTCTATTGAAAACTATTTTTCTAGTAATTAGTAAACTGAAAACATGCGGGCCTCTTGGAAAAACTATTGAAGTTAAGAGGTAATTTATCAAAATGTTACTTGATGTTTAATTTTTAAAGTAGCAAATTTTCCTGACATGCCTCCATTATTTATCCTTTAAAATATATTTTTCAGTGGAGGATGCACTGTACACTAAAATATCCAGTGTGTGTGTGTCATAAATTCGCCATGGAACAGCTGCTGTTATATAAAGGAGTGGCACATGACTGAAGAGATCATCTGCCATTTTGGGTGCAAGGCTCTGGACTGCCTGGGGAAGAGCTGGTAGTGGCTGGCTGAAAATCATGGCAGCCTCTCCTTGCTGTGCTGAGAAATAGTCTTTAAATTAGAATATCAGTTGCTAAATACAAGCTCTCCATGCTTTAATAAAAGCTACAGCCTTCTTGAGGAATGTAAAGATGTTCTCTCAAGGCATGCAACTGACTAAAATAAGAAAGTGTGCTCTAAACAAATCCTTGTTCAGGTTGAATTGAGTGAATAAGGAGATCAAATGGAAAAACAATGAAATGTTAAAATTCTTTCTATGTGAATAAACTAAGGCATATGTTTTTTGTTTTTTTTTAAAAATACAGTCTGGCAGCATCCCATTTTCAAAGGGAAAAGAACATCATGTGTGGGTTAGTTGTTTCATCTGATGACATACTAGTTCCACATTGAAAGAGCAATGTTAATACCTCAATGAAACCTGCAATGAGAGTTTTCTGGGTGCTGGTGTATGCAGCAAATTCCTTTTTGGAGTGCTCAGACATAAGACAATCAAAAGGAAATATAGGGTGGGACGTGAAGCGCCTCCACATGCACCATTAGAAGTGTATCAGGGACATAGCGAGAAGAATTAAACGTGACCGGCTCCAGAGATGTTGAAAATAGATCATTGTGTGACGCAGAGTCACTGAGAACACTGAGAAATGGCCAGTGAAGTTCTCCGCTATTGAAATGAGCTTTTAACAATATTACTAGGTATCTATACCTTTTGGTGCCAAAATATCTCTGAAAATAGGGAAAGAACAAGCTAAAAATTACTTAGACAAGATATGTATCTTTGAGTCACGAGGGCCTGTTGAAATACACCCCAGAATACTCCAGCAGCTGGCTGCAGAGAGATCTGAGTCATGCTATTACTTTGGAAAAGCCATGGAAGATGGGAAGATTCCAGAAGACAGGAAAGGTGGCAAATCTAGAGCCCATCTATAAAAAGGGGAATAAGGAAAACCAGGAGAATTAGACTTTAGTACCTGGAAACATAATGGAGCAATCAATTTGCAGACACTGAAAGATAATAAGGTGATATGTAACAGCATTAATTTGTCAAGAACAAATTGCGTCAAACCACTCTAATAACTTTCTTTGAAGGGGTAACAAGCCTTGTGGATAAGGGGGAAGAGATGCACAATGTCTATCTTGACTTTAGTAGGGCTTTTTCATGACCTTCTCAGGTAGGTACATAGCTGGAAAACTGTTCCCAGAGAGTAGTAGTCATGGTTTGCAGTCAAGCTGTGAAGAGAATATAGAGTGAGGTTCCACAAGGATCAGTTCTGGGTCCTGTTCTATTTCATATCTTCATCAATCATATAGATAATGGTATAGAGAGTCCACTTATAAAGTTTGTAGAAAGGGTTGCATGTGCTTCAGATAATAGGATTAAAATTCAGAATTATGTGGACAAACTGTCTAAAGTTAACAAGGACAAATCAACAGTAATCCACAGGAAGGAACAATCAGTTGCTATATGCACAAAGTGGAAAAAGAATATCTAGGAAGGAGTACTGTAAAAAGAGATCTAGGGGGATCATAGTGGATCACAAGCTAAATATGAATCACAGTGTTACACTGTTGAGGGGATATATCTATCTATATATAGATAGATAGATATTCTAAGATATATTAGCTGAAGTGTTGTAAGCAAGACATGCGAAGTAGTAATTCTGCTCTACTTCATGTTGTTTAGGCCTCATCTTGAGTATTGTGTCCAGTTCTGGGCTCCACATTTCAGGGAAAATGTGGACAAATTGGAGAAAGTGCAGAGAAGGGGAAGAAAATTGATTAAAGGTCTAAAATATATGACCTATGAGGGAAAATTGAAAAAATTGAGTTTGTTTAATCTGGAGAAGAAAAGACATGCTTGAGGGGAGATGTATTTGTATATCTATAGCTATAATATAGATATTAAAATGTTATGAAAAAGAGGGGTGGCATTGTTATATTTAACCTCCGAGGACAGGTAGGACAAGAAGCTGTGGGCTTACATTTGCATCAAGGATAAGTTTAGATTGGACATTAAGAAACAATCCTAATTACCAAGGTGGTTATGAGAGATTATGGAATCGCTATCATTGGAGATTTTTGAGGGAAAGGTTAGATGAACACTTGTCAGGAATGGTCTAGATCAGTGACTCTCAACCTTTACAGATGACTGTGGCCTTTTTAGGAGTCTGATTTGTCTTGAATACCCCAAATGTCACCTCACTTAAAAACTATTTGATTACAATCAGACATACACTTTTTTATATTTTTCATATCACATTATTACTGAAACATTCTTACTTTCTCATTTTTACTCTATAGTTACAAAATAAATCAGTATAAATACTTACATTTCAGTGTATAGTATATAAAGCAGTATACTATGTTGTCTATATGAAAGTCATTGTCTATATGAAATGAGTTTCTTCTGACTTTTATGTAGCCTGTTGTAAAGTTGGCACATATCTAAGTGAGTTTATGTACCTCCTGGAAAATCTCTGAATACCCCTAGAACAAGGGTGGGGAACCTCAGGACTGGGGGCCGGATGCAGCTCTGGGCTTGCCTGGATCTGGCCTCCAAGGCTCACCTATCCCCCTTCACCCTGCATTGGGAACTGTGCTGGTGCTCCAGCCCCCCTGCTGCCTCACCATGGGGTTGGAGCACACAAAATCTACTAGGCTGGGCTCTCCCTAGGTTCTGGTGTGCGAGGCAAATGTGTAAGGAGTGTCTTTCAGCTTCTCAGTCAGGTGCCACGTGAGTGAGGGTATTTTGTGTGTGGCCCCGAACTGATTTTTCTGTGGGTCAGTGGCCCCCAACTGAAAAAAGGGTTCTCCATCCTGCCCTAAAAGTACACATACCTCTTTTTGGTTGAGATTCACCAGTCTTTAGTCCTGCCTTAAGTGCAGAGGACTGGACCAGATGATATCTCATGGAGCCTTCCAGTTCTACAATTCTACTGTAAGAAACAATTCAAATTGTCTTGTGATCCTACTCCAGAGGCATAGTCCAGAATCTTGTCCTCAGCTGCAGTTCACAATAGGCTCACCCAATTCCAGAAAGAGAATGGGTATGGATATCCAAATGCTGATGGACAGCTCTGGGGTGAGAAATTCTCTGACCACATCTTGGCACTTAAGGTACTCTGGAAACACATTTTGGAAACATTTTAGAATATTATTACAACTTAACTTGGAACATGATTTGCAACTATACAAAATTAGCAGAAACTGTGCTATAGATTATCTAGGGGTAGCTCATAATACCTAGAGCAGCAAAAAACATACAGTGGTGTAAGTTTTCTGACTAGGGTTCTGTAGAAAATTGCATATCACGAAAAGGTTTGACTGTATTAAGCTGCACATCCATTTTTTCAATATAACTGTGGCTAGCAAGCTATGCTGCCAGGTTTGGGAAGGACCTTAACAAGAAGCTAAAATGTGTCAGCTAACAATTAATCAGGTAATTTGGATTATTTACCTCACTTATCAGCCACTCACTAAGATGGATCTCATTGGCCAGTAATAGGAAGTAGAGGGCAAACTTGATAACCTTGTAAAAGCTCCATACCATGTTATCTTACAATGCTCAGCAGCATCCTTATTCTTAGTGTCTTACTGGTCTTTAGCGATTCTCCTTTTGTAAGCTCTTCAAGGTGAAGGCTCCTGCCTGCTTAAATATTTAGGGGCTATTAATAACAAAAAACACACATACATAGCAGATGCTCAACTTCACTTTTGGATGCAGGCATTAGAAACATAGAACCCTCACTGCTGGCTTTAGTCACATTCTTGGCTGCTTAAGTGTTGTACATCTGTGGCTTTTGGCACTGCACTGTCCTGTTCAGAACTAGTCTTTTGTTTCTCTTGGTTCTTACACCTCCCCACTTTTTTTAAACTAGACCAGATAATGCCATTTAGGTACAAGCCTGCATTGGGGTGTGGCACTGCCCTGACCTACCTCCAGAGAGATTTTTCCCAGATTTCCCATTGCACACCAAGGAGTTGCAGGGAATGCTCCCACTGCTCCAGCATGCTCATCTTTCTCCAGCACCTCAATCGCATAGGCTGGTGCAGAGGGGGATAGAGCCATGATCCAGCATGTGTAAGTGCCCAACCCAAATGTCTTGCTGTTCCATTGATAGCCTATTCAGTGTGGCCACGAGACTGACTTACTCTCACTTCTGGTTTCTCTCTCCAGGTTTACGCATCTGGTTGCACCACTGCAGGGCAGCCTTCTCCACATCCCTCATTGCTGCCTTTTGCGTGGCTAGCAACCTTGGGCAGCTAGCAAGCAACAAATCCATACTGAAATCATTGCAAAGTTATGCCTGCCCTCTGCATGGAAGACCTGTTCTGACCTGCCCCACCTTTGTGCACTATACAAAGACAAGCCCAATGTGGCCTTTTATGAACATGTTCTTGTGCTGCCCCTTTCAAGTGTTTTAGCTAGATTCTCTGCCAAACACAGGAAAATCGCTCCTCAAGGTGCAGATGATGATTCTCCCAATAGAGGGGAATCCTTGAGTTTAGCTAGTTGTATGCCACTTTCATTCCCACTCCTGCATACGAGTGACTCAGCGGTATGCTGGGCCAGCAGAGGGGGACTGAGTACACAACTATTGATACATTTTATAATCAATTGCTTGATTATACTTTGGTTCATCATGAAATATAATCGAGACCTAATAATCAATATCACTTTCTGGTCCAGCAACATCTGTGGTCCAGCATGACTTTAGTTAGCCATATGTCCACTTAACATGGCTGTTGCCAAGTTTCCCGAGGACCCATGAAGTTTGTTTACAAACACCAGTCCTGGCTATCGGTGTTCCTTACTGTTATTTGCGGACAGGAGCTGCAGACAGGGGAGTTTGAGAGGGACCGCAAGAGATCCCGCCGCTGAACAGGCTACTTGGTGAGAGTACTTGCTTTTGGTGTGAGTGAGTTTGCTCGACTGTTTGAAGTTTGTTTGTTTGTTGAATTCTGAATCTGATTTCAGGTGACTGCAGTTTGTTTCAGCTGCTGTGGCAGTTGGGACTAAGTGCCTGACCCTTTGTTCCCTCAATTGCTCTCTTGATTGCATCTGGTCAGCCTTCCCCTGTGTGACTCATGAGGGGGAAGGCCTGGCCTAGGCAAGCAGGCTTAAAAGCCAGAGGCAGAGCGACCAGGGAGCGAAGCGGACAGGAGCTGCAGACGGGGGAGTTTGAGAGGGAGGCCTACGATGGTCAGGAAGACCCGCAACACCTGTGCCAGCACTGCTTCTGTCTCCTCCACTGACGCCTGTAGCCAGACAGAGCACCTGAGCATGGATGCCTCTACCCAGATCCTGGTGTGGTTTTGCAGGGACTGTGGATTGCAATTCCCACTTACTGATATCCAGGCTGGGGAGATCATCCAATGCGAAAGGTGCTTGCTGGTGGAATCTCTCAGGCAGCAGGTGGCAGAGCTACAGGAGGAAGTGGCTAGGTTGAGGAGCACCCGCATCCATGAGGAATTCCTGGACCGTGTTCATGAGGAGACAGCTGAGGTAGCTGTCCCGGTACACAGGACTGGGGACACACCACTGGTGGAGGAGGAGACGACTCAGGGTGGAGAGTGGCAGCTGGTTACTTCTGGCAGCAGGCACTGCTCCACCCCTGCTCCGAACCCTCCCGCTGCGGTACTAGGAAACCGTTATGCTCTTCTTCATACAGGAGATAAGCAATCACCCCCTACACCGGAGGAGGAGAAGCCCCTTACCCCCAAGGCTGGGAGGTCTGCTGCCACCACTGTGAATAGGAAACGTAGAGTAGTGGTGGTTGGAGACTCTCTTCTGAGGGGGACAGAGGCGCCCATCTGTCGCCTGACATTTCATCTCGGGAGGTATGCTGTCTGCTGGGGCCCGTATCCGAGATGTTACGGAGGCATTGTCGAGGATTATCCGGCCCTGTGACTACTACCCCATGCTACTCATCCATGTGGGCACTAATGATACTGTGAGGTGTGACACTGAGCCAATCAAGAGTGACTACAGGGCTCTGGGGGTACGGGTGAAGGAGTTTGGAGCGCAGGTGGTATTCTCTTCGATCCTTCCTGTCGAAGGTAGGGGCCCGGGCAGAGACAGGTGCATCCTGGAGGTGAATGCCTGGCTGCGAGGATGGTGTCGCCAGGAGGGCTTTGGCTTCCTCGACCATGGGATGCTATTCCAGAAAGGACTGCTAAGCAGGGATGGCGTCCACCTTACAAGGAGGGGGAAGACCCTGTTTGCATACAGAATGGCTAACCTAGTGAGGAGGGCTTTAAACTAGGTTCGACGGGGACAGGTGAGCAAAGCCCACAGGTAAGTGGAGAACATGGAGACCTGGGAGATGGGTCGGAAATGGGAGGGAGGCTACAATGGCAGAGAGAAAGGAGGGTCAGGGCAAAACTGGGAGGCAAGGTCAAATCAGGATCTTAGATGCCTATATACAAATGCAAGAAGTATGGGAAATAAGCAGGAAGAACTGGAAGTGCTAATAAATAAGTACAATTATGACATTGTTGGCATCACAGAAACTTGGTGGGATAATACACATGATTGGAATGTTTGTATGGAAGGGTACAGCTTGCTCAGGAAGGATAGACAGGGAAAAAAGGGAGGAGGTGTTGCCTTATACATTAAAAATGAACACACTTGGAGTGAGGTGGAGATGGACATAGGAGACGGAAGTGTTGAGAGTCTCTGGGTTAGGCTAAAAGGGATTAAAAACAAAGGTGATGTCATGCTAGGAGTCTACTACAGGCCACCTACCCAGGTGGAAGAAGTGGATGAGGCTTTTTTCAAACAACTAACAAAATCATCCAAAGCCCAAGATTTGGTGGTGATGGGGACTTCAACTATCCAGATATATGTTGGGAAAATAACACTGCAGGGCACAGACTATCCAATAAGTTCTTGGACTGCATTGGAGACAACTTTTTATTTCAGAAGGTTGAAAAAGCTACCCGGGGGGAAGTTGTTCTAGATTTGATCCTAACAAATAGGGAGGAACTGGTTGAGAATTTGAAAGTGGAAGGCAGCTTGGGTGAAAGTGATCATGAAATCATAGAGTTCACAATTCTAAGGAAGGGTAGAAGGGAGAACAGCAAAATAGAGACAATGGATTTTGGGAAGGCAGATTTTGGTAAGCTCAGAGAGCTGATAGGTAAGGTCCCATGGGAATCGAGACTGAGGGGAAAAACAACTGAGGAGAGTTGGCAGTTTTTCAAAGGGACATTGTTAAGGGCTCAAAAGCAAGCTATTCCGATGTGTCGGAAAGATAGAAAATACGGCAAAAGACCGCCTTGGCTTAACCACGAGATCTTGCATGATCTAAAAATAAAAAAGGAGTCATATAAAAAATGGAAAGTAGGACAAATTACAAAAGATGAATATAGGCAAACAGCACAGGAATGCAGGGGCAAGATTAGAAAGGCAAAGGCACAGAATGAGCTCAAACTAGCTACGGGAATAAAGGGAAACAAGAAGACTTTAGAAGCAAGAGGAAGACCAAGGAGAGGGTAGGCCCACTGGTCAGTGAGGAGGGAGAAACAGTAACAGGAAACTTGGAAGTGGTAGAGATGCTCAATGACTTCTTTGTTTCGGTCTTCACCGAGAAGTCTGTAGGAATGCCTAACATAGTGAATGCTAGTGGGAAGGGGGTAGTTTTAGAAGGTAAAATAAAAAAAGAACAAGTCAAAAATCACCTAGAAAAGTTAGATGCCTGCAAGTCACCAGGGCCTGATGAAATGCATCCTAGAATACTCAAGGAGCTGATAGCTAGAGGCTCAGATACCTCCTCTATCATCTTTGGAAAATCATGGGAGACAGGAGAGATTCCAGAAGACTGGAAAAGGGCAAATATAGTGCCCATTTATAAAAAGGGAAATAAGAACAACCCAGGAAACTACAGACCAGTTAGTTTAACTTCTGTGCCAGGGAAGATAATGGAGCAAGTAATTAAGGAAATCATCTGTAAACACTTGGAATGTGGCAAGGTGATAGGGAACAGCCAGCATGGATTTGTAAAGAACAAATCATGTCAAACCAATCTGATAGCTTTCTTTGATAGGATAACGAGTCTTGTGGATAAGGGAGAAGCGGTGGATGTGGTATACCTAGACTTTAGTAAGGCGTTTGATACGGTCTCGCATGATATTCTTATCAATAAACTAGGTAAATACAACTTAGATGGGGCTACTATAAGGTGGGTGCATAACTGGCTGGATAACCGTACTCAGAGAGTAGTTATTAATGGTTCACAATCCTGCTGGAAAGGCATAACAAGTGGGGTTCCGAGGGTCTGTTTTGGGACCGGCTCTGTTCAATATCTTCATCAACGATTTAGATATTGGTATAGAAAGTACGCTTATTAAGTTTGCAGATGATACCAAGCTGGGAGGTACTAATCTGGAGGATAGGGTAATAATTCAAAATGACCTGGACAAATTGGAGAAATGGTCTGAGGTAAATAGGATGAAGTTTAATAAAGACACATGCAAAGTGCTCCACTTAGGAAGGAACAATCAGTTTCATACATACAGAATAGGAAGCGACTGTCTGGGAAGGAGTATGGCAGAAAGGGATCTAGGGGTTATAGTGGACCACAAGTTGAATATGAGTCAGCAGTGTGATGCTGTTGCAAAGAAAGCAAATATGATTCTGGGATGCATTAACAGGTGTGTTGTGAGCAAGACACGAGAAGTCATTCTTCCGCTCTACTCTGCTCTGGTTAGGCCTCAGTTGGAGTATTGTGTCCAGTTCTGGGCACCGCATTTCAAGAAAGATGTGGAGAAACTGGAGAGGGTCCAGAGAAGAGCAACAAGAATGATTAAAGGTCTAGAGTACATGACCTATGAGGGAAGACTGAAGGAATTGGGTTTGTTTAGTTTAGAAAAGAGAAGATTGAGGGGGGACATGAGAGCAGTTTTTAGATATCTAAAAGGATGTCATTAGGAGGAGGGAGAAAACTTGTTCATCTTGGCCTCTGAGGATAGAACAAGAAGCAATGGGCTTAAACTGCAGCAAAGGAGGTTTAGGTTGGACATTAGGAAAAAGTTCCTAACTGTCAGGGTAGTCAGACACTGGAATAAATTGCCCAGGGAGGTTGTGGAATCTCCATCTCTGGAGACATTTAAGAGTAGGTTAGATAAATGTCTATCAGGGATGGTCTAGACAGTATTTGGTCCTGCCATGAGGGCAGGGGACTGGACTCGATGACCTCTCGAGGTCCCTTCCAGTCCTAGTATTCTATGATTCTATGATTTAGCGCTGATTCACCCCTCAATGTCTTACATAGATTCTGTAATTTTCACACCAACTCATCTGATGAAGTGGATTTTACCCATGCAAGCTCATCATCTATTTGTTAATCTCTAAGGTGACACAGGACTGCTTGTTGTTTTTAAAGTTATAGACTAGCATGGCTACCTCTCTGAGACTTTCTAAGAGCCCCGTGAGCAGTGGAAGCGTTAGTAATGTTGCTAGACAATGTTGACCTCCCATGGTTTGGCAAATCCTCTGGTTTGGCACAGGTCAGGTTCCAAGTCTGCCAGACTAGAGAGGTTCAACTTGTAGTACAGGCAAAGTTTCAATATATCATCAGTTTCTCTGGAGCCATGTAGTGCAAAGTTGTTAAATTCACCTTATGTAGAAGGTTTGGTTCCAAAGGTACACACTTCTGCTAGGAGTATTTATAGGATAACTTTACAAGTTACAAATCTCTTTACACATCACAAAAATCCAACCCACCAGTTTGCCCCAATTCTTTACCTTATTGTCGTTGTATTGAGTAGTAGTGTTATAGATACTGGTATCTTCCACCTTGCACCAGGGAAGAATATTAACGTGTTTTGCCTCTGAGAAGTTTGCTTCGGCATTAGAAACTAGGAAAGTGCAAAGTGCAATTTTTTTCAGGGTTGTGTGTGGTTTTTTTTTTTTTGGAGGGGAGGTAGTAACAATTTGTAAAGCTGGTATGAATTCACAAAATGTCTGTGTAGCCCAATCTGCGTGTTTACTGAGTGTCAGAGAAGGGAAGCTCATACAAAATATTTTGCCCAGCTCTGTTGATAGTCTCCTTTTGTAGTCATTGACCATGCTTCTATTACAGCTTACGATGACAAAGCTTGTCACTTGGGGTGTGGAAAAAACACCCCCATGAGTGATATTCGTTTCAATGTCATAAGTGGTAGTGTGCACAGCTACTGCTGTTCATGTTGGTGGTTTAATTTTTTATGTCAGTGGGAGAGCTCTTTCCCATCAGCCTGAAGCAGGTACATGAGTGATCATATAGTGGTACAGCTGTACTGGTGTAAGCTCATGAGAATAGACAAGCCTTTTGTCTGTACAGCATTAAAAGGAATTGTTTTAGTTTTAGAAGGGTTTTAGAAGGGTTAAATTGGGGGTACTGTCAGTGTGCAAAAGAGTGATACGTTCACCGAACATCTAACTACCCTTGTGCACCACACAATTTGGTAACACAAAGTACTCTTGTGTATCTGGTTTTGTACGTAGCTCGTTCTTAAGAGTTCTAGAGAGATTCGGTTAATTTTTCTTTGGCTATTGAACAAACATCTGCCCCTGACCAGCTCACCACAAAGTAGAGGGCAGTGAACATTACAGAAGACATGCATCTGATTAACATTTTTTTTTTTTAAGGAAGCTAACTATAGTTTTCTCCCTCTCCTTCCTTTCTCTAAGCCTCTCAACGTTAAAAAAAATTCTGTCTGAAACAATTACCTTAATTCAATATTACAATCCTATAGCACTTTAATGGCAGAGCTACCAAAAATGGAACAATGCTAAGTGGGCTCCCATCCCAAGAAAAATTGATAGTGAGATTCCAAGTGTTGTTTGAAATATCCTCATTGTTGTACTCAGCCTGTACCTATAATGTCCTTCCTAATTCTACAAGGCTCTCCACCATAGTCTGTTGTGATTGGGTCAACATATGCTGGAGTTTGGCCATGCAGACCGCTCTTATCAGCTGCTCCTCTGTCCAGATAGCCTTTACCATGGGTACTGATGAACAAGCAGCTTGAAAGGAATTGCCATCTTCTTTTCCTTTGTAAGGTTCCTTCTGTGGAGTTGATTTGACCCTACCGCCCCCCCCCCCCTGCTCTCTTCTATGTTGTCCTTGGGTTCTATCCTTTGGTCTCTTCCCCTTCAGACCAACCAGACTGAAGGAGAGGCAGCTAGTGGAGTTTGACTCTTTCCTCTCTGACTTGTCTGAGAAGACCCCCTTCCCACTCCCACCCCGGGCACTACAGTATGGTGTAAATCCTACCATATAGATGTTATGTAGAGAGTAGCCACTTCAATAGTGCCCATTAATAGCTGAGCCAACAGAGGATTACAGTCTGTGCAACACCAGTCCCAAATAAGATTTGTTAGAAACTTCAACCTGGCCAGTTGAGCAGCAGACTAGCCTTTTAGACTCCCAGTTGTGCTGAGCTCAATTAAGTTTTCTAATGCCAATTACTTTTTGTCACCAGCCTAGTAGAGTTCTATGCTGTGAGTCCATCCTCAGAGTAGAAGGATGTGAGTTCTCCAAACAGATGCATTCAACTCCTTTTAGTCTGAACTATTTTGACTGCTCTTCTCAATCATTGCGGTTTAGTTTCCACATTGCATTTCTGAGAGTATTAACCACATAACATCTATTTTAAAAATAGCGGAGACAGAGATGGGAGTGTGGGCAAGTGAACAGAGGCAAAATTTTAGCTTCAAATGTGAATTTTGTTTAACACACAACTTATTGGCAGACACAAAATGTGTATCTTTTTTCCAACTGATCAGCTAGCCAGAAATTCCCAGTCATTTGAGGGCTGCAGGTGACAGGTAGCTAAATCTGATCATTGAGGAAACTTGACTACTGCCAGTCCACTATGGAGTAATTAAGGCATGTCAATCAATTGATACATGGGATTACAGATTCATAGCATTCCTGCAAGAAGCAGTCCCTTAACAAAGGGTGTTAAACTGGTCCTCTAGCCAAATGAAACCTTCTGGGCTTAATATTGACTTTTTATTTCAGCTGAAGACTTTTGAAGATCAGTATAAGTAATAGAAAGTATAAAGCAGATGGCTATAAAGAAAATACAGTATACAGTTTTCTTCCTTGTGAGTACTGGAAAGTTTCTTCCTTACACTGTGCACTGATGTAACATGGTGAAGGAGGCTGGGATGAAAAGGGAAGACTGAAAAGGTGAACTGGAGTCTTTGTTGGAGGAAGTGTTTTGTACTTAAGACGTGGGGCAAATGAACAGAGTGCCAGTAACAGCTTGTGTTCTTTTGGTTGGCTTGATGTGTTTTCATGTATATAACTTGCATTGCAGCAATACCCACACACCCCAATTATGGGTCTATTGAGCTAGGCTCTGTACACAATTAAACCCAGAGATCTTATATAGTATGTTATTTTGTACTTTCTACACAGTCATTTTTTCCAGGTATCTCAATTGTTAAATGTTAATTAAGCCTTACAATACCCCAACCTCATGATGTGCAATAGTATAGAGATCACGTCACCCACTGCGAAAATACAGACGCTTCTGGAATGAAACACGTTAGCAGGTTAACAGCACCCATCAACACTTCATTCCTCCATTAGAAGCAATTAGAGTATATGCATGAAAAATAAGCCAGTTTAACTATCTAATAAGAACATTTGCTTTCCTGACAGGTAATCTTCCAGTTAACTTAATTTGCATAATGTTCTGCCATGTAAGAAAAAAATCACTATTTGCTGGGACAATATAAAAAGGTCACAACTAATCATATTTGTTACTGTGAGTTTGCAAATAGACACACTGTTATCCCTCAGGACAATGCATGTTTTCCCTCTTTGGGTTACTGGATATCATTTTTTGAGTTAAAGAAAATGGTACTTTTATGGCTGCCACTTTGTTTATAATACTGATGGTGTAAAACAACCCAGTGCTGCTTTTGACATATGTCTTTATACACTACAGGTTGAACTTCTCTAGTCTGGCACCCTGGGAACCTGACTGGTGCCAAACCATGGCAGGTCAGTATTGTCTAGCAACATTAACAACTCTTCTACAGCTTACTGGGCTCTTAGAAGACACATAGTGATAAATTAGAGCTAAATAATGCACAGAACACTGAGAGACAGGATTGGTAACATGGAAATTTGGCCTTCCCTCCCCCCCCATAAGCTAACTAAAATCATGCCAGACCATGGATATTGTTGGACCAGAGAGTGCCAGACTAGAGTAGTTCAACATGTAGTTTTAACCTTACCTTGTGCATTAATATAGCAGACACATTGTACGGTGTATAAGCAGATATTAAAAACTAAAATACACTTAATATCCACCATGTTTTTTATAAAAAATGAGGAATGTTGTCTTGGTACCCAATCTGAGCCACTTTAAAAGTGATTTGATTTTCAGGGTGGTGGTTGCTTAGATCTTTATGAAGATGATAAAATATCTGAAGTTCAGCACCTAAAATCACTAATCACTATTTTAAATCCAGCCCATAATAATTTATACTATTCACAGTACTCCAATAAAGGAACTTAATTCATTTCAAGCTTCAGGCCTCCACTGCTTCCTTTTGATTCCCCCAGCTGTGCAAGTTAGTGTAAAAGATCCAGGGGGACAAAGGGGAAGGTTCTTCTCCAGTTCAGCTCAATGTATGTATTTCTCCCATCACAGCAATTTGCAAAGGATGTGGATGTTGCCAGAAACCCAAGGTGAGTAACAGGAGGTCTACTTCCCCATGAGAATGTCAAAGAATCACTATGGAGCTTAGCACTCCACTGAAGCAGTAATAGGTCTTGTGTCTGTTTTGTTGACTCCCCAATCAGAGAAGGCAGAGAACATGACTATGAGCTGTGATAGATGGCTAGGGCCTGACTCTCTGATGCTTTGGGTCCACATGGCTGTCAGAGGATCAAAGAGGAGAAGGGGGTCTTTGCACAGCAGGCTGGGGAATCCTGGTTTTCAGACGTGTGGTAATTTTGCCAGTATCACACCCTGGGATTGCTCCTTTTTTCCACTTGTGAATCTGTTCAGAAGAGAGAAATATGTCCACTTGGTGACAGTCATTTTGAAAAAACTTTACGCAGCCTCTATACTCCCACCTCTTTGTATAATTTGCAGTATTTTTCAGTTAGGTGGTGACTTGTTATACAGTAAAACTATAACCTATTTATGATGAGTACAGTATCAGCCTGGAAGGCTTTAAAGATAATATTTACTGGCTTATTTTTAAGTCATATGAAAATTATCAAGAAAGTGTGTTCATGGTCTGTGGCCTGTTCCCTGAGAGTGGGGAGATGGGCTGGCTGCGGGGGCCAATAAATGAAACTGGTTTTGTACATTTTACACAACAAAACAGTTGACATTTTGGGACAATTTGAGACATTTTGGTTTGGTTTCCAGGTTTGTATGGAATCAAAACTGGAAAGTGAAAGATGAAAAGTGTGCAAACTGCAACACAAGGTTATCAAACTCTGTAAGCTTGAAACACTGAGTTACATAACTCAGTGTTTTTTTTTGTTTTTGTTCTTTTCCTGGAAGGTCATACATTTAAAAGCCAAAGTTGTATCCTCTGCTTAGCACCACAGGAGCTGTACGCACATAAGCAAGGGCAGAACATGGCCCTTCAAATTTCAGACTTTGGGGCCATCAGAAGCCATTCCTCATATTTACTCAGATGCTAAAAAGAGGTAGTATTTCAAGACAGACTATTATTTCCTTAATTATAGTGTCTTTTAAGTGGTGTCCCCTGTGACACTTAAAGCAAGTAGTTTCATCCTAGAAAATGAACTCCGTTCTCTTTCCTAGAAGATGCAGTCTAGCTTTGGTATTTTTGTGGTCAGTTTTATAATATGAATAAAATTAATGGTGTATTGTTGGCTGTTATTTCTAAGGGGGACATTGTACATTAGGCATTTTTTAATACCAAGAGCCAAAAGGATAATGCAGTTTACAAATGGTTGGACTGCCAACTTTCTCAGCTTTTTCAGAGGGCTTGTAATATTTGGTATTGTTTCTTAAAGCCCTCATTTTAATAAAAGGGAGAATCTCAGCTTTTATTTTAAAAATCCCACCTCTCCTGGTTGCGGAGAGAAGCTTTAAAAAATATGATGCTAAATAGGTCAACACCAGGAAGGCAAATAATCTTCAAGCCACTCAGTTTTGTATGGCCAGACGCATGTTTTTCAGCTGCTTGTAACTGGCAGTACTGCAATTTTTTATGAAAAGAAATAATATGTTATGGCTATGAAAGTGAAAGGAAAAATGTAGGCCATACAGATTATTTGGAAAAAACCCACTGTATCTTTATTTATTTAGAAAGCACATACAGCGATGTATGGGAAGGGAACAGAGATGCAAAATAGGTCAGCATACAAATTCTTTTCAAAAGAAATGGTGAGATGCTTTTCCAAATAGTTGTACATCAGTCTAAATGAGCATTTAAACTGCTGGACCTTTCCTAGATAAAAAGAAACCACACACAATTTCTGAAGAACAAGTTAAATGTCTATTTTCAGAAATTCCTCGGGTCAATTTTGTAGGCAGCAAAGTTTGGTTGTTTGTTTTTATTCCTGATGTTTCCTGGGAGGGGTTTTCCCCTGTTTATGCCATGGTTTCTTTCCTCAGTGTCCGCCTCTGATGACAAGTAAGGATACTTGTGAACGATGATCTCCCTTTAGTTCTTGACCTTTTCTTTAACTTCTTCTGATGCTTGAGTGAAATTCCGAGCTCTTCCATTATAGCATTGAAAGAAAGACACTAGAGGAATTTGGAAAAAGTTCTTAACATTCATTGAAAATACACTTCAAACTAAAATACTTCAAAACTTTCTGTCTGTAGAAACCTAAACTCTGGCTTTAAGGCACGATTCATGGGTTTCACTAATTTTGGGAGTTTCTTCATTGAATTAAATAGTCTGTGGAGTAGAGCCATATTGCAGTGGATGAGATTTTCAAAAGCTCTGGGCACGGGCCCCAATCCTGCTTCCATTGATGTTTAGTTTAACATTTATTTCACTGTTAGTAAAGCAAAGTTAGTCCACCGCTGTGTGGTTTTGAAAATCTTACCCAAAGTAATTTATGGCTTCCACAGTTCCGTCCAATTATGAAACTTACCTTTCCTTGGACAACCATGATCACTGTTAGCCTTAAAATGCACTACTGCTAAAGAGACCAAATACAACTTATTTTAAAAGATTATTTGATTCTTTCCCTCATTAAACTAATACATCTTAAGAATAAAACATTTTCCAATACTCTATATTTCTACTGAAAAATGGAGAAAAACACTTCAAGAACATTGTGTATCCAGGAAAGGTGAAGTTACCGGTACATTAGAACAAAACACTTGGAGAATTGCAATATGGTTTACAAAGTGGAATGTCATTTGCTACAGCGTTCATGATGATATGTTGAGGGAAAATAATATAAAACTGACTGCTAAAATAACTCCATGTGGTATAAAAATGTATAATAAATGCCTCAAATGGAATGAGTTGTGATGTACGACTAATATATAAAAGTGGCGAGGAGTCCTGTGGCACCTTATAGACTAACAGAAGTGTTGGAGCATAAGCTTTCGTGGGCAAAGACCCACTTCGTCAGATGCATGTAGTGGAAATTTCCAGAGGCAGGTATAAATATGCAGTCCAGAATCAGGCTAGAGATAACAAGGTGAATCCAATCAGGGAGGATGAGGCCCACTTCTAGTAGCTGATCTGGAGGTGTGAATACCAAGAGAGGAGAAGCTGCTTTTGTAATTAGCTAGCCATTCACAGTCTTTGTTTAATCCTGAGCTGATGGTGTCAAATTTGCAGATGAACTGTAGCTCAGCAGTTTCTCTTTGAAGTCTGGTCTTGAATTTTTTTTGCTGCAGGATGGCTACCTTTAGATCTGCAATAGTGTGTCCAGGGAGATTGAAGTGTTCTCCTACAGGTTTTTGTAGATTGCCATTCCTAATATCTGATTTGTGTCCATTTATCCTTTTACATAGGGACTGTCCAGTTTGGCCGATGTATATAGCAGAGGGGCATTGTTGGCACATGATGGCGTATATTGTTGGTAGATGTGCAGGAGAATGAACCAGTAACGGTGTGGCTGATCTGGTTAGGTCCTGTGATGGTGTTGCTGGTGTATATATGTGGGCAGAGTTGGCACCGAGGTTTGTTGCATGGATTGGTTCCTGAGTTAGTTACTATGGTGCGGTGTATATATGCCATCATGTGCCAACAATGCCCCTCTGCTATATACATCGGCCAGACTGGACAGTCCCTACATAAAACCCAACCCAATGAAATATTTTCTGTATCCCAAACATGGATTTCCTTCTAAAAGTACAATGCTGGAAGATGGGCTCTCTTCAGTCTTTGATTAGTAAATCAATTCTAATAGGTCATAGCCTACAGAGCTAAATATGAAATATTTATACCAGGAGAAAAAGAAATCCAAGCTTTCCTACCAGCTTCTAGTTCCCAAGAAAGAATTTCAAGTTGGTAGCATCATGTTAACTCAGGCAGAAAAATGATTTAGTAAAGGTTACAGAGGGAATCATTTTCAGAGCAAGGATTAGAATTCAGGATTTCCAGTACCATGCCCTCCCTCCTTTCTCTGAGTAGTGTGTGGCTCTGTTTCTGCAAACTGGGGTGCACACAGCACCAGTCAGAGACTGAAGCATTACTATGTGTGTTTCTTCAGGGTACATACATTGTATGTAGTCTCCATAAGGAGCCATTTATCTTCTGAAATGTGGCATATACTGTAATGTACTTGGTGTGAATTAATTTGAGCAATATGTTGCACACACACCTAGTGTAACTCTAGATTATTTATTTAATATCCACTTCCTTTAGGCTTCATTTTGGTTCATCTTATGAAACACTGACTGCCTTAAATATATCATAATTAAATGGTCATTAACTCATGACTGACTTAAAATGTAATTGATATGGGCAAGAGAAGCATACTGCTTTCTTCAAATTACTTTCTTGCACATCACCCTTGGTAACATTCAGGAATTCACTGGTGTAATTACCATTTTAAATACAGCTTTTGGCAACACAATTTAGGAATTTCTGCAGTTAAGCATTAGTTTGAAGCAGTGATAGCTGCTAGGGCTCTAGGCCCTCTGGCAGCAGTTGCTGAAGCAGGTGTCCTCCTGCTGTTGAAGTTACGTTAAAATTGAATGAGCAAAGCTTTTTTTTTTTCTTCAGAGAATGTAATCACTGATTTCCCCAGCTGATAAAAAATATATGCGCCAACTCACTGGCTCTAATATGTGGCTACTCCCTCTACCTTATTTTAATAGTAATTGGATTTTTTTTTTTAATCTAGGTTTTAGAATAAACCAAGAATTCCATGGTGAATGAGCAAGGGAATACATTAATCACTAAACTATGTCTAATTTTTAGATCACTATCATGCAGTGTTTGACATTAATCCATGTTCTTTGTATGTGTTACAGATGTAGACTTATACACAATCTGCATAGGGATAACTCCTATAGACTGAACAGTATCTTCTACTGGCATGTGAATGTTTACATCTAGGTTTTTCCCAGACTGATTAATATTAACTAGATCATACTGTACTCATTATTTTGTTGTTGTATATAATTAGAAATCCCATGAATAATAGGTCATAAGTGTGTAGAGATGTTTGAGACAACATTGATAGGTCAGTACTTGAAATCTTAAAAATTTGGATACCTGTTGAATAAACTTCATGGAGCTTTACATGGCCCATTGGTCTGTTTTACTTATAAACTGCACATCTTTTTATTTTTAGTAGTAATTGATGCTGTTTACCCAAGTCTGTGTCCATCAGTATTTAAATCTTGTATTTTAGAAGTAAATTTCTGTCGTCATGCTCATAATTAAACATTTTACTAAATTGTCATCAGTTTCAAGAGTTGCTGGTGTAAAGGTCTAGTTTAAAGGTTTTAGTTTTGAGTTTGTTTTTATCCATAAATAGTTTCCCATATTTACAAGTAGTACACACTGGGACTGTGGCTTAATCCCAAGTGCTTCTGTATGGCAGAGAAATATTCACAGCCATACAGGTAACTTAGCATGCAGATATTGGCTGTCCCATTCAGAAGAGAGTTAATCAGTCAAAGGAAACACACACTGGAATCTGCTATTATAGAGAAGGCCCAATTTAGGAACAGGGAAAAAGGAAAGCTTTGACAACTTCCTGACTCCTACACACGATAACTCCTAGTGTTGTATCTATTTGGAATGATAGGAGCTGTTGTAGCTCTAAGGCTGGACTTAAACCGATGTCTTGGGAGAATTAACTACTACAAAAGCTGTTTAGGTTTAACAGAGTCCTGTAATAATGAAGTGAAAGTATAAATAAAGCCTGGGAACCTAGACTGACCCTTTTACAATACAATTCAAAGGGAATATTGACCTGGTTTGTAGACTTCAACTTATGGCATGTTTGTCTGCAAAGTCCTGCCATCTTTTAGAAAATATAGTGGAGGAGGTGGTGAACCTCTACAAACAGTTATAAAAGGCCTTGAAGTGAGGGACTGTACTGCCCCTCCTTCCCTATTCCCCCACACTTTAGGATATTCTGAACTGCAACTGGAGAAGGTTCCTTGAACTTCCAGTGTTTTAGTAAATAAATTATCTGGAAAATTTCTTACATTTCATGGGGCTCAGAGGGATTTTGTATCTCAAAGTGCTATTTATTCTCAAATGTGTACATAGATCACACTTCACTGCTTCTAAAGTGACCTCAGCCCTGTTGCAACACACAACTCTTAAAATTGTTCTTTACAGTTTGTTACGCAAAGTGGAGATGAGAAAGCAGGACTGACATTAAAAAATCAGAATTGCCCTGAACTCTTTAGCATGGACACAGGTTTGGCTCATCTGAAGTGCAACTGCAAGCCAAACCACCATGTACATGAGAGAGGGAAACATAGTGGTAAGGAAACACATTCCATTATCAAGCTGCTAAAGGATTTTTATAAAAAAGTAATGCATGTGAAATATCATGATAGCTTTCTTTTAAAAGGGTGATGTACAGTTAAAATTCCATTTAAATTTGCCTTCTGTGTTTACTTCTTGAAGTGTTCAAGCTGAAAGAATATGAAAAGCTTTAAAATCATTTTAATATTAACTCCTTAGATTTGGTTGATGTTCAACATATAAAACAGATCCATACATTTCTCTTTTGCATATAGTCTGCTTCACTTTCTAGTTCTATTAGGATGTTGCACTGTTTGCCTTGCAAACACTGTATGGGACCATTGTTCCTTTAAAATATATTGGTTTAGGTCCAATTAGACTAGGGAATTGTTCTCTTCACTCTACAGTAGGCATATCAGCAGATCCACCAGCTTGCTCAGGTCTCCCAACTATTTCTTCCACTCCCATCTCATAACTGTAGAAAATTGTTTAGATTTTTGGGGTGGCTAACTGGACAGGGAGTTTTAAAATATATAGGAAAGATTGAGGAAAACCTGGAACTGTAATTTTTGTCTAAATATGCCACACATAGTTCTTTGAAGCCAATCTGCCTATTATGATGATCTAGTCAGAAGAATTCATACTGCACTTAATAAATAGCAAAGTGGGGGGAGGGAATCAATCTATAGCTACTGTCACAGTGAAATTTTTTCATAATTCTCAAATGACAGGATGAATTTATCTTGGCAGAATATATGACCAAAATCCAGTTGATAATTTAGTAACTGAGAAGAGCAGAATCAGGATTTCCTTTCCGTGGGCCAAAGTAGACATGTAGTGGCACATAAATGGAACAGTAGCATATGCTTAATGTTAAAAGAAGGTACTTTGTCTTGTGCTTAGAACACTGGAGGGAAATGTTTCAAAGTAGTTCTTCCTCATGCAAAATCACTGCTGCAACTGAATTCAAAGTCTGCTTGAATATGCTGCATCAAGGTTTTTAGAAAGTCTTGGTTTATAAGAGCACAATTATTTCCAAGACTTATAGATCAAAGCTGTTGGGACCCTGAACAACAAATTTTGCTACCAGATGAAGAGTTAACTATTGTGAGTAGTTCCATCATAACCAGGATAACTTCTTCCAGGGTCTGGAGTGGGTTGGGCACACACACACACTGACATGCTCATATTGTAAAAAGGGCTTTCTTGGTCACACAAACAGATGGTTTTTAAGATCCAATAGAAGAACCATGAAAACCACTAAGATCACTAAAATGGTAAGTAAAATGGGCCAATTAACAATAAACTAAAGTGGAAACAAAATGCATAGAACTCAGTGTTCAGGTCACATAGAAAGTACATGGAAGAGATCAGAACAGGACTGAGTTGGAGTGTATTCAGGGAGATTAGAGCATTTCAAACACTTCACCTACTTACTGTGAAGAAGTCAATCAGCAAGAAGTGTTAAATTGCAATAGACTTCAGATATGGTTTCTCCAAAAAAAGGATCATTAACTTGTTACATCTTGTGTTGAAAGGGTAACAGGCAGTGTACAAAGAAACCATACCACTATAAAATCTCAAGAGCCTATACCAGGCTCAAAGATGATCAATACATAGATGTCCTGACCACTAAAACTCCATACCAAAGAGAACAATATGTGTGGGAGATGAAATAGTGAAAAGTACAGGATCAGCTGGATAAAAAGTAACTGGGGTTATTTAGAACAAAGGGCAGTTTATCATGTTTTATGACATTAATCCTTACCTTAGAGATACATTTGTTTATCTAAAACTATAGTCACAGTAGTATTTCAGTATAGCTATTCAGAACAACTTCCTACACAAAACTTTGTAGTAACATATTTATTATGCAGAACAAATGCTAAGCGTTCATAATTCAACATGATTTGTATCCTGACTGGTGCTTACACCATGGAATGAATCTGTTTTATAATATGTACAGTAGGCCTGATCCTCCTTTCAATTACACATGTGAACATCAAAATTAAATCTATACCACTATACTGATGTAAAACGAGTGTATATAAGAAGAAAACTAGGTCTTCTATAAGGATGCATTCACTGAATAGATTTTTTTTTTTTAATGTTAATTGGTGCCAGCTTAAAATGTAAGTGTGTTTTTGTTGTTGTTTTTTTGGTACAGTAGTACATGTTTGTAGGTGTTATATAATGAATTTAAATAGATGAATTAAGTTAATGTAAATATGTGACAGTGGGAACACTGTGCTGTCACTAAAAATCACTGGCTCTTTGCCATGAATGTGCCTTTCAGAGAGTTAATGGAATCTTGCAATTGTTGCTTTGTGAGGTTTCTAAAGAGCTGCATGGACTTTGTGCTAAATGCTCTATAGAGGCAAAGTGTGCGTTTCTGCAAATTATACTGTCAGCAAATGGCATGGCAAGGGAAAGATGGAAAGAAGATAAATACATTTTTCTTACCTGAATATGTTGAACTACCCAAAAGAATGACAAGAGGATTATTCTATAGAAAGACTAACACGTTTTAAATCTATTTTTTGTTCCATGATATGCACTGAACTACTCAAATTCTTAACACCCTGATTTTAAGGCTATTAATATGCGAGGCAATATTTTGATCACTACCATGTATGCTCTTTGAGATGAATGCTTTCCATTAGACACACCTTTTTCTTTACTGATTACACAGTGTGAATTGAGGGTTGTGTTCGAATCCCTCGCTCCTCTCGGATTAATTTGCCACAGTCTAACTCCGTAGATAAGGTGGTTCCAGAGGTGGAGTTGGATGGATGGGTTTGCTTACATTGTAGTCCGTAAAAGAAACAAAAAGCCTTGCATGCAGAGGAAAAAAATGGAGAAAAAGTGGATAAGTGAAATAACAAAAAATATGAAAATGAGAACTCTAAATTTAAAATAAAAATTCTATTATGGAAACAAAAGTCACAAATTATATGCAATTTATAGTTTATATTATCTTTAGGGTGATATCCTTTCTACACTAGTTTGAAGATACTATATAGGCTTCTCATTGTCCTTTAAGAAAAAAAATCAGAACAGAAGAAGTATTGAAATACGCTGTATTCTTCTTTTTAAACAATCACTTCCCACAGCTATATTGCCATTTCACTCTAATGCAGTTGAAGATTTTCATTATGATGCGACAGACTCTAATCTACTGCATGTTACCGTGACACAGTCGCAGGATTTTCACATAAACTGAATTTGGCACAGCCGATTCACACAGGTGTTCACCCAAATTCATAGCACACTGAGACTCCTGCCCCCCATCTTCCTCCCTCCACACACACAAGGCTGCACTGGCAGCTCCTGGGAATGGGCCTGGGGCAGGCAGGGAGCCTACCAAGTGCCAATCACGATTGACTGGGAGACTACCCCGGATTGCCCAGTTGATCGTGCTCAGCAAGTGGGTGACCACTGCTTTAGAGAAAGAGGGAATTGCATGTGGGAGACAGAACAAGTAGATTGCTTCCATTCCCAAAGGGGTAATGCTAAAGTTATATAGCTTTGTTTTTATTCCTTTCCAATTCATTTATTCAAAATGTTAAGACCAAGCAACAACTCTTCAAGAAATTAACTATGCTTGAAATTTCTGCCCAGTCTTACTATGCAGCGCTAATCAGCTTGAGAGTGAGATACTTCTCTCTTCTCATTCAATAAACGTATGTAACTTTTGTGCCAGGAAATCGTGGCAAAGGTTCAAGAATACAAGCACCTGAATAGACTCTTAATGGTTCAGCCTTCTATGCCTTGGCAACCCCAGGCCCAAAAAAAACAAAACAGAAATGAGTTGGCAATAGGACTCACCTGTTCGATATCGCTGTTTTTCCTTGATTTATATATAAATTCTCCAATGGCTACAAACACTGAAAGAACAAGTCCAGCAGCAAGCACTATAAAGATGCCCCCAATATTCTCAACCCCCAAAGCACTGGCCTCTTTGCTGTCCTCCTCAGGGCACCCATTGCCCCGCCACCACTTTTCTTTCATCATGTGCAGTTTCCCCTCCTCCTGTAGCTGGAGAATGGCAATAGTAATTTTGTCTCTGTAAGGAGACCCTGTTGATCAAGAAATAACCAGTTAGTATTTGTTGCAGGATTTGAGTGTTGGGGGTAGCGGGTGGGAATGCACCTTTGAGACAAAAGTGCACCCTTATAACAATACAAATTATTCCTGATTATAACCAAACGAGTTCTGTGCATGACTGCTCTTGTTTGGATTTCTTTCTATTCTAATAGGTGGATAGCACTAGCTAGTGAAATTTGCACTGGTGACTGACAAAAGAGAGGGATCTTTCAGTCTAGATGTTCATGTGGGAATGCATTAGGATTTCTGTGGATGCCTACAATGGCTTTGGCCAAACCACTGCATTGCAATAGATTTTCCCCTAAATTCTTTTCGTGTCCGAGTATTTCACATTCTCCTGGAGATGCTCTGCTTTCACAGCTACTCAGTACACTTCAGGTTTTTACCACTGCATTTAAACCCAGCACAACCTAGGAAAATACATAGTGAGTTAAATAAGTTCCAGTCTTGGTTATATCTTTGCATCCTTATTTATGCCAACTGAGGTGGGTTATCATCAGAGCTGAAGCTGGCCTCGTTTTTTCTTTGTAATCTGCAAAGTGTTGCCAAATATAGGTATGGGTAGCAAACTAACCACATAACATGCATTGTTATCACAGGTGGCTCCTGGTAGCACTCTGGAGGTGCACTGCCCCCCCCTGTGGCCCCCTGATCTCCTTGCACCTCCTCCCCCCTAGGCACCAGTCATTCATGCGTGTTCTACTGTCAAATCCAGGGCTGGCTTTAGGCTGATTCCCCTGAATCGGGCCCTGCGCCTAAAAGGCCCTGCTCCCGGGCGCGCGGCGTATGCGCGGCCCCCGCCCCTGCGAATCGGGCCCCGCACTTCCTAAAGCCGGCCCTGGTCAAAGCGGATGTGTATGCATGATGCCTCGCAAGCAGAAAGCTAAAATCTTGCTCTTCATTGTCTCCCCCCACCCCCACTTCTCAAACAGCCAGAACAAAGTAACAATGGAGGAATTAAGCCTAACAGACCAGCAGGAGCTAGCAATGTGAACAGAACTAATTGGCAGCAAGCACAAAATTCCCCAAAGGGTGAAAGCAGAAGCCTATGTGGACTAACTTCCTACAACGTTTGGAATTTAAACTATAAGAAGCTTAATTTCCTGGGCTGGTTTAGGCTGCAGCTGATGTTGACTTAAAACACTAGGGTTACGTGCAGACACTGTGGAAGTGTCTGCACATAAATTTCACTCCTGCTGACATAACTGCCCTGCTATGCTGACTTCATAACTCCAGTGGCGTAGACTAAAGGTTGATGTAATTAGGTTGGCACAGTGTCAGTGCAGAGACTGTGTGGCTTATGTTGACTGTTAGTGGCTTTCGGGAGTCTTCCCACAGACAGTACACTCAATACAAATGCTTCTGGTAAGGAGACACAATGCTGACATACAGAACAAAGTGTAGACACACACACGTGATATCATTACTGTGGCAAGTATATACTTACATATGCTAGGTTGACTTAATTTTGTAGTGTAGACATGGCCTGATAGATATTGGAAGAACTCCACTGAGGTCAATCACTTCTTTATGTGGCTAGCCATCATATCTATTAGCTTATCCATTAGCAAGACAGCTTAATTGTCTATGTAATGATTCCACAATTGTCATTTTAGCTGCAGACTAAGATGGTTGCAATTTCCAACCTGATCAACAACACTGTGAATTCTTTAATACAGGGACTGTAGGTTAGATTTCCATAGGTGTTTAGACATATAGAAATAGGCAGTTAGGGGAATTTTCAAAAATGCCTCAGTGCACTATTCCAAAATATTGGAAAATTTAGGTGCACAAAAATTCCACTAGGTGCTTATCTACATCTTTAGGTGTCTAAGCATCTATGAAAATCAGTCCCTAAATTTCCATTCTCTCTCATACGCCATGCAATCTTATGGTACTATACACAAATGTATTACAAATAATTGTACTATGGATACAGTAAGACACCCACCCCACCAAGCTTTTTATTTCTGTTAGCCAACTATATTGTCTAGAGAGAAAAAATGTAAAAAACATTCCAGTTTACACTAAGCCAGATATCTTCCAGAGCACAGTCTGTTGCCAGCAGTAGGATATGCTGAGGCTGCAGATGCCAAGACAGATCCGATTATGCAAAGTTTTTCTAGATAACCAAAAGTCAGCAGCCTTTGCTTTGGGTACCCAGCAGTGAAAAAAAAATCATCTTACAAGAAAGTTAAAGTTACCAGCTACAATACAGTTAGTAGTGCCTCTTGGAAAGCGAGTGCATCTGCCTAATTGTTAGGAGGGGTTCTGGTTCCTAGAACAGCTAAGCTATGTCTACACTCGCGGCTTCTTGTGCAAGAAATATGCAAATGAGGCTAAGCATGGAATATTGCTGAGCCTCATTTGCATACCTAATGAGCCGCCATTTTTGCAAAAGAGGCTCTTGCGCCAGAAGGAGCTGTCTACACTGCCCCTTCTTGCGTAAGAAAAACCCTCTTGCACAATGCCGCTACGCTGATTATTTTCAGGAATAACGGCATTGCGCAAGAGGGTTTTTCTTGAGCAAGAAGGGGCAGTGTAGACCACTCCTTCTGGCGCAAGAGCCTCTTCTGCAAAAATGGCAGCTCATTAGGTATGCAAATGTGGAATAGCGCCAAGCCTCGCTTAGCCTCATTTGCATATTTCTGGCGCAAGAAGCCACGAGTGTAGACATAGCCCTAGAGTTTATTAATCTACATGGTAGGCTGTAAGGCCCTTGTTCTCTCACTCTTCTCCCTCTCCTCCCCACCTCCAACCATAAGGAGATGGGTTGGTGTGGGGATTATGTGGAATGTCAATTCTTTGTTTTTGTGGCTGCAGAATTGTTTGATTCAATCTTGGTAGTAACAGAGACATCTGCCTTTATACTTATACTTTTAGAATTTTGTCACATGTGCCTAGGGCATTGGACTGGAAACTTTAAATTATTATTGGAAAGTAGTAAAAATTCACAAATGTCCATTGTGATACCTGTGTTCAATATTTAATGTATGGCTTTGGGGCTGTAAACAGAAGCCACCTCAGGTTGTTGAAATACAGCTACCCACTTACTTAGCTACCTCCCAAATCACTGATTATAGTGATTATGAGATCTAGTAGCACATGGGTACTGGCAGCAATAATTGTGAAATCAGTGCTTGTTTGATGCTTGTAATGACATGTAATTTCTTCAGCTGAATTCCTTCAAAGACACCCTTTTGGAGATATATAACTTTAATGTTACCTATGTCCTATGCACTAATCCTCTCAGAATGCACTATGCATATAAGTACTCATGAAAAAACAGCACTGTTGGCTGCTTTAGTTCAGAGCCAAATTCAAAACCATTCACTAAAAAAAACTAATAGAAAGAAGACACTGAAAGTCCTCTAAACCTGCCTCTTCTTTGTGCTAGGGAAGGAAGAGAGAGGGCATTGTCTTTTTTTTTTTTTTTTTTTAAACTTGTGGAGAATGCTCCAATAAGTAGAGCTAGTAGGAAAAATATTAGAATGATTTTTCCAGTGAAAAATGCCCTTTTTAGAAAACTGAAACTTGGAAAAAATTCATTCTCCTCCCTCCCCATATTTCTCCCCTCTTTCCCCTTCCCCCCTCCAATCAGATTTCATCAGGAAAATCAAAATGACAGCAGCCTGCTTGGAATAGTTTTGTCAATTTCAGTGGCAGCAAGTGAAACTGACAAAAACTTTCTGGGAAGGCTGCAGAGGCAGAGTGCCTTGAGTTAGAATGTCTACACTGTAATTAAACAGCTCTTTAGCTTGAATCCTGTGAATCCTGGTTAGCAAGCATGGGCCAGCCCTGGTTTTTTATTTGCAGAATTATAGACATTCAAGTGGGCTGTCAGATGGTAAGGCTCTAGTAATTTGACAAGTCTTTCTTCTGGGCAGCTGCAAAACTGGAAAAATTCACTTTGATTCTTCTGAAACTGAATTTTTCTTGAAAACCTTTGCCATGAAATATTTCAGTTTAATGTTTCATTGCTGTTTAGAGTGATTTTTTTTCAAAGACGCAATGATTTTTACAACAAAGGATTTCTATTCTCTAGCTGTCTCTAGTGCTAAAAGCCATGAACGTCCCCAGCTAGATATAAAGATTTTTTAAAAAGTATATATTCTGTTTTTCCACTTGTCTGAGGACAATACTTGTCTGAGGATCATACTTAGTACATTCATGAGAATTTTTGAAGTGTATGGGCATCTGTTTGCACCTGTAAAATCTAGGCATAACTGTGCATTTTAATGACTAGGACTGTACAAGAGGAGACTGGGTAGAACTAGCTAATAAAATGTGGCCCTAAAATTTCTTAGAATCCAAAGTCCATTTATATTAGAAAAAATATGGTCTTGAATAGTGAGAGAAGACAAGTGATCCCATTTCCTTTGGGAATTCATATGTATTATGGGAGGATCTTTGCAGCATACCTTGTCTAGGGCCTGTTTCAACTTTTTAATTTTTTATTAAAGTTACTCGTGAGATATTAAAATGTTTTATTTCCCAAGACATTTGGAGATTTGTATGTATAGTATTGTGATCAGGGCCCCTCTGTCCCTTGCCAGCCCCTGCACTTCTCCCCTTGGCAGGATGGGCCTTGGCAAATAGAGGATGCTTTACCTGTGTCTGGACAGTCAGCCTTCCCCTTAGTAGAAGGTTGGGCTTGTATTCTTTCCCTGATATAGGGAGTCCAGCCTGTCCTTCTGGAGCTCCTCACTGTCCTGCTGTCTGTTAGCTCAGTAAGAGTATGTCTACACTATGGCTATGTCTACACTGGCGGCTTCTTGCGCAAGAACATCTTGCGCAAGGGTTCTTGTGCAAGAAGTCTTGCACAAGAAAATGTCCACACTGCCATGTGCAAGCTGTGCTTTTGCGCAAGAGCATCCATGGCAGTGTGGACGCTCTCTTGCGCAAGAAAGCTCTGATGGCCATTTTAGCTATAGGACTTTCTTGCGCAAGAAATCCCTGCCGAGCGTCCACACTGCCCTCTTGCGCAAGAGCTCCTGCGCAAGAGGGCTTACACCTGTTAGAAAAGAGTGTAGCTCTTGTGCAAGAAGCCCTTTCTTACCACGCCGTACTGTAAATCTTCTTGCGCAAGAGCCGGTGGGCAGTGTGGACGCTCTGCAGATTCTTGCGCAAGAATGGGCATTCTTGCGCAAGAAGCCGCGAGTGTAGACATAGCCTAAGGGACATGGTCAAATTAAGATACACAATTTCAGCTATATTTATTGTGTAGCTGAAGTCAGAGTACCTTAACTTTTGGCGCTGTCCACACTGCAGGAAGTCGAAGGGAGAACACTCTCCTTTCAACTTCCCTTACTCCTCATGGAAGCAGGTCTACGGGCATCAACCAGTGTGTACCTCTCAGTTCAAATTAGTGCATCTTCACTAGACCTGCTAATTCAAACCCTGGAAGATCAACAGCTTCGATCCTCTCTATAGTGTAGACGTACCCTAGCTGTTAGTACTTCTGTCTACCCATCCCTGTTCTCCCTCCACCTACCAGGGAAGGCTTTTAAAAGGTCTCAGGCAGGCCTGAAGTGGAATCAGCTGACCCTAACTGATCCAAGACAGTGTCCCACCTGATCCTAATCTGCCTGAGACAACCCCTTGTCAGCTGCTCCTGCTTGACCTTCAGTAACCCACTTCTAATTAACAGGGGAGTTGGCTTTTTACCCTTCTAGGGCTGCCTTTTCCCATTCTGTTGCTGCCCTCTGGTTTGACTTTGTCACTATATATATCTCCCTGAAGCCTACTGGTCTTCTAAAACAGCATATTCATCATAGAAGAAAACAATCTTACAACATACCCACAGCTGCCTTTCCAGTGGATGTAGTCTCTCTGAGGATTACCATCTGTTCCAATTATCCCATCATTGTTTTTAGTGTAAAGCACAGCAGCTTTATAACTGCTATGACATTCTTGCCATACATTTATTTATTATTTATTTGGGAGGATTTTAAAGTTTGGGTTCATTCTTCTCAGCCCAGGAACTTTTTTCTCACATAAGCAGTGGAAAAATATTTCCCAATATAATTTCTATGGAATTTTGGCTAAGATGGGGCAGTGTGCAATAGCCTGGGGCAGGCGTTCTTCCTCAGTGGCTCTCAGCCTTCCCAGATGACTGTAACCCTTTCTGGAGTCTGAATTTGTCTTGTACATCCCAAGTTACAACTCATTTAAAACTATTTGCTTATAAAATCAGCATAAAAAGATAAGTGTCACAGCCCACTGTTACTGAAAAACTGCTTGCTTTCTCATTCTTACCATATACAGTAAAACCTGTGTTATCCGGCACGCTCGGGGATTAGGACATGCCAGTAACCTAAAAATTCCAGTTATCTGAGGGGGCCGGGGGCAGGAGCTATGCGGGGCCTACAGGAAGGGGGCATGGGAACTGTGTGGGGCCATGAGATGGGGGGGGAGGGGAGGAGGAGACAGGATGTGGTCTGGTGGGGGTGGAAGCCGGGAGGCGGAGATGGTGGGGGCGGCCTGCTGGGGTGGAGGGAGAACCGCGGGGGCGGGTTGGCCTGCCGGATATACCAGGAGCTGCGGAGGGAGCCAAGACATTTGCTCCTGGCTGCCGTTTGCCCCTCCCCCAGGTATGTGCTGCACGCTCATCTGAGGAACGTCTTAGCACTTAAAGGGCCAGTTTCCTCTCCCCCAACCCCTGGCTTTTTTTTGCCGGTTTCTACAGTTTTCTGGATGCTTAAGTTCCAGATAGTGCAGATTTTACTGTAACTATAAAATACATCAACTGGATTAACAGAATACTAGAACTAAAAGGTCATCAAGTGCATTCCCAGCAGGACCAAGCACCATCTAGACCAGTGAGGGGCAACCTAGGTTAGTGAGTGGGCTGCATGAGTACTCCTCCTTCATCCCACAGGGCTGAAAGATTATTGTAACCAAGATGGTCTCCTGGGATAGGGTAGTTTTCCTAAGCATGCTTATGTACCTAGAATTTGTGGGGTGTGCTGATTGAACTGTAGGAGTGCTTTGATGAGATGCAAAGGTAGTACATGGCTCCCACAGTCAGTGTTATGTGCCCTTGCTTTATGCATGTGTCATTTGTAATATGGGGAGGAAAAAACTACACAGACAAAAACCAGCAGAACCCGCGACAATAAGCAAAAGTTCTTGCAGCCCACACATAGAGCCTTCATAGGCCACATGTGGCCCATGGGCCTCAGGTTGACCACCACTGATCTAGCAGGTGTTTGAATCTGCTCCAGTGGTGAAAATTCCACAACCTCCCTAGGCAATTTATTCCAGTGTTTAACCACCCTGACAGTTAGGAAGTTTTTCCTAATGTCCAACCTCCCTTGCTGCAATTTAAGCCCATTGCTTCTTGTCCTATCATCAGAAGTTAAGGAGAATAATTTTTCTCCCTTTTTCTTATAACACCCTTTTAGATACTTTAAAGCTGCTATCATGTCCTCCTCTCAGTCTCTGTTTCCAACTAAATAAGTCCAGTTCTTTCAGACTTCCCTCATAGCTCATGTTTTCTAGACCTTTAATCATTTTTGTTGCTCTTCGCTGGACCTTCTCCAATTTCTCCACAATTTTCCTGAAATATAATGCCCAGAGCTGGACACAATATTCCAACTGAGTCCTAATCAGTGCAGAGTAAAGTGGAAGAATGACTTCTTGTGTCTTACTTTTTTTTTTTTCAGCAGTGTCACACTGTTAGTTCATATTTAGCTTGTGATCCACTATGACCCCTGGATCCCTTTGAGCAGTACTCCTTCCTAGACAGTCACTTCCCATTCTGTATGTGTGAAACAGATTATTCCTCCCTAAGTGGAGTACTTTGCATTTGTTCTTATTGAACTTCATTCTATTTACCTCAGTTCATTTCTCTAGTTTGTCCAGATAATTTTGAATTAAAATCTTATCCTCCAAATTACTTGCAACCCCATCTAGCTTGGTATCATCCACAAACTTTATAAGCATGCTCTCTGTGCCATTATCTAAATCATTGATGAAGATATTGAACAGAACCAGTCCCAAAACTTGTCCCCTGAGGAATGCCACTTATGTCCTTCCAGCATGACTGTGAACCATTAATAACTACTCTCTGAGAGCAGTTATCCAGACAGTTATCCACCCACCTTCACTGTATTTCTCTAGTTTATTGATAAGAAACTTATGCAAGACTCTTTCAAATGCTTAAAATCAAGGTATATCACATCTTTGCTTGTTTTCCTATTAAAGAAAGCTATCAGGTTGGTTACTGTTACTTATCACACTTATCACTGTTACTTATCACGACTCAGTATGGCCATTCTTATGTTCTATGTACCCCAGGGGTGCGTATGATGCAGGTTGAAAACCACTGTTCTACTTCACTCAGAGACAGCCAAAGAAAAAAATGAAAAGCCAAAGTCTGCGAACAGTTTCATACTAGTGTAAATATGTAGCTAATTCCACAGTTTCATACTAGTGTAAGTCTGTGGAATTGTGCTGATATAAATAAGGAAGAGACCTGGGTGTGAGTAGTGCATGACTGAGCAGGATAAATATATTAAGATAGAAAAAACACTGGTTACACAATATCCATTTGTAGAAGGCCCCAGTTTCTGTGAGGAAATATTCTAGCTCTTTGAATATGTATCATTAGCAAAGTATTGAAACATACAGCAGCAAAGCAAGCAAGTCCACTGAAAAGGGCAGCTGCTGCTTAGCAGAAGTGAGGGAGATGCTTTTAAGAATGCACTAAAGCACTAAGATTTTTAATGTAGGAATACAGTCTTGCAATGGTTTCTTATAGTCCCAACATATTGCTCTGAAATAACTGCAAACTTCATAGATTATTCTACTAAGGTGCTCAAGCAACAGTGGATAGAGTGTGATATCAATCGTCTCTCCTTTAATGCAGCTTTGCAAAGGGTGCATATGTTACATATCACATTTAACTTGATTTTTCCCCACATCCCCATCTTTCTACATTATATACTAAGAGAAAGCTCCTGGAGGTAATCTGTATTGGTTGCATGGTTTAATAACATGGGATGGAGGGGCAGAGGGCACCCAATCACCTATGAACAGGACTTTTTAATCTACAAAAGCAGCAGGCCAGCTAAATGCTTCTTGAGGGCACTTTCTACACCTTAATTTTCCTGATTGCTTATAAGCCATTCTCTTGCCTTTCCAATTAATGCAGTTGCCAATTAGTGCAATTGCTGTATCTGAGGCAAGAGAGACATTACATGAAAGAAGGATCCTGGAATCTGTTGTAGCTAGGTGGAGTGCTCAAAGATTACAGAAGGCTCCTAATGGGCATCCAGACTTGACTTAACCCAGAACCTCTTGAAGTGAGCTCCTCATTAATATCGTTAATGCATCTTACCAATAGGAGTTCCCACGCCATAGCCTTTAGAATCAATGAGTCCTCCAATCTGGGTAAGGTTGCAGTTTCTCTGAGTCACGTATTCTATGCTGGTGGATTCCATTAGCAGGGCATAGTCTGTTGTGAGCACCCGCTGGATTCCCTCATCATTGTTCTTCACCAGTGCGGTCTGCTGCCTACTGCTCATGAACGCCCACATTTTTTCATATGTTGATATTTTGGATTTCTAAGGAAGGAAAGTGGATTCAGCAGAAATGTTAGTTCTCAAATTATGCTTGTGAAACATTCCTATGCTTAGTGTGAATGGTATTCGATAATACCTCTTGAAATGGGGGGGAAAGTAAGGCTGCGGGGAGGATTCTTTTTCAGTTTCCCTGGAAATGTTAAAACACGTTCCCCTCACGTTTTCTACACTGTGCAGTGTGCTGGGAGGCAGTTTCTTACTGCCTTCTACACTAGGGATGCCAGCATTTCAGCCTTCACATGTAACCTCAGAGGAGCTTTGGGATCCTTTTGGAGGAGTGGTGCTATATAAATGTCAGATGATGTTACAATGATCCCACTGAATAAGTTAGCTGGGCTGAATGTAACTGATCGCTGCATTGTAAAACAGTGCCTAATGAAGAGGAAACAGTAATACCATTCACTGTTGCAAAAGTGGATAACTGGGATACTGGCTCTTCGCATGGAACCAGAAGTCTGTAAGTTGGGCACTTCACAGTGAAGCCCTAAACTGCATGAGAAGGAAGTGAGATCTTAAAAGCCAAGGTGCCCTGATACACTTGTGTTTCTGCCTCCCACCACAGCTAACATAACAGGCCTAATCCTGCTCTCCCTGATACCTGTAGGCATTTTGTCATTGACTTCAAAGGGAGCAGGCTTGGGTCTTAATGTGCTGATACCTGCGCTTCAACTCTGCCCTGTAATGTGATGCTATCTAAACAACGAAGCTGAGGAATAGACTGTGCCTGGCCCCAGCAGCGGGACTTGAGTGAAGTGGGATGGGGTGGAGAGGAAGCACGTAAGGAACATCCTTGATGCCCTTCACCGAAGAGCCAGGCACAGTGCCAGGGAGCTAAAGGACTGTTTTCTCCTTAACTCCATTTGCATGGGACAAGGCAAAGGGAGGAGTTGCTCACAGCACAAGGCAGCTTTGCAATCCTTGAGGATGGTGCTGAGTGCATGCTCCCTTTTTCACCTCAGGTGCTACATGAGGTGTTATGCCTTTTTCTGTGCAGTTTTTCCTGGAGCTGCCCATGGGTGCTGCCCCTGTGCTCAATGTACACCTTTCTTGTAGCTGCAATCTACCATGAAGTGCTTGCACTGTATTAACATTCTTCCTGATTTCTTTTTTGTACTCAGGCTAGATTAAACACACACCTATTTTTAATTACAAATTGAGATTTGGTCTACAGGTGGGAGCACACATACGTTGTTTGTTCCTATAACCTGTATTTTGCCTTAACACTTCATAGCTTTCCACCCGTTTTACAAAAATGAAAAATGACTGTGGCTGTACAGCCCAGTTACACACCTGTACCTGGATAGAAAAGTTGTTGCACTCGCTGCTGCTGCTAAAATCAGTTTATTAATAGCATGATTTAGCCAAAAATCAATATACCACAATTTCTGGGCCTATGCGCTCTCTCCCCTTAATTCTCCAGAGCATTCCCTTGCACTTTAGTAAAACACTTCATGCATAGCCACTGGTGTTGTGAATGTTTCCATCTATTGGACATTTTTTTCCTATTTTCATTCAGCTGGATAAACAGGCTGTATTGCATGGTTTGGCTAAGGCAACCAGTGATGAAAGCAGTAGTCTGTTCTCCATTTACAGAACTAGTTTTTTTTCTTTTGTTCTTGTTGTTGAAATGTCAAACACTTTCAACTTCCTAAGTACCACTTTCCCTCTCGTCACATAAATGCAAATGCTTTTGGAAAAGGACTCATTCTCCTTTAGCCTGGTGCCTTTTCTGTTACTTTTACTCTCAGAAAGGATCCAAGTGAAATACACATGCAGTAATGCATCTGGAACAAGAAACGGAATCCCAGCAGTAGGAGCCCTTGTTTTAAGCTTCTGTTTTTACAATCACCAAGACGTACCTCTTTCAGAGTTTTTAAGATTAGTGAGCTATGAGTAGAATGGGCTGCTGTGGGTACAAGAGGACCTGAGTTGTTTTCCTTGTTTCTGCCTGGTACTGGACAATTGTGTGACCTTGGGTAAGTCATTTCCCCGTTCGATGCCTCTGTTTTTCCTTCCCATCCTTCACATATTTCGATGTCACAGGCTCTTACACATTGGGTCTCTACTTCCATTTGTGCACTTAGCATAATGGAGCCCCAAGCTTGGTTGAGGCATCTAGGTGCAATGGCAAGAGATGTAAAAAATAATCTAGTTATCTACTCTGTTTATTGTGTGCTAGTAAATATTGTATTGACTTCCCAAACTAGTAGTAGTTAGGCTTCTGGTCAGTGTGATTTTGGAAGGCTGGGGGAATGGAAAGGAAAAATACATGTATGGGTATATGGTATTGCTGGTAGGCAGGTCTGTGGACATGGGCACATCTACCTGGGGACTTGGGCTACACAAAAAATGATTGTATTGTTTTTTGTACTGAGTGCTGGGTAACAACATGCTCCTAGTAAACTAAGCGGACTATTGAAGCACATACTAAGAGAGCTGCTCCAACTGTAATTTCGGGGCACACAGATTGATGACTTTTCCAAACTCTTCCCTTCTCAATCCATAGTCCTCCCTCAAGCTTGTCTACAGTATGAAGACCATATAATCTCATTGCCTTCATTTGAATATTCTTGATGTGACACTGTTATGACCATGTCACCGTTCAGGATAACAGAACCTGAGTTTCCATTCCATAGTCTCAGTCTTCTAGCTCCCTACTGGTTGCCTTCTCTTGAGCAGAGACCCATGTGTCTCTCCTTTCTGACCAGGGAATGTGCTAGTTGTACTGTTCCTTCCCTTCACTGTATTATTCTCAGCAGAGAGGCTGCCCAAGCACACTGGCTTGCTTTCTCTTCATAAGTAGTTAAACTGCAATTGTTGTAGTTAAAAGCACCACTCAGTTCTTTCTATGCAAACCTATTTTTTTAAAGTAAAAAGTACTAGTGGGGGAAAAAAAAGAACCTACATAACTGCTAATAAGTTTACCAGGGTCTTTCAAATTCACACCCAAGGGATTGGCTTATGGTTAAAAGTTTATCTTGGCTTCAGCTCGTCACCATGCTCTGCTGTCAGCAAATGCTTGTGAAACCCACTGGCATAAAGGAGGACCAGAGACTTCTGTGGTGGATCTAAAAGTTCCAGTTCTGCTGATGAACCATGTGAATGTTGATGTGTTGCCACACGATGGAACTTTGAATTTTTTCACTTCACTTTTTTAAAACCCTCCAGTCACAGCTGCACATACATTATCTAACTTCATTCCCAGTCTTTTGTCATTGAGGACATGAGGGGTGCAGTGCATGAGGTGGAAATGAAAGAACCCTGGAAACATTTATCATGAAAACTTAGGTGCCAAAGAGGCAATAGCCACAGATTTGTGGATTGCAGCATGTGATGCTAGCCAAGTCATTTAAACCAACCTCTCCCAGCTGCTCACTAATTCTGTATCCCTCTTTTCTGGGACATTGGCTTGGAAATCTAGGGTAATCTGATTTGTAGAAATGTTGAGTCCCAACAGCTGCAACCGAAGTCAGTAGGAGCTGTGCTTGAATATAGAATATGGGTAACCTTAATGCTGGCATTTCCTTATTTTTGAGTGTTTGACTTCTCACCCATAATATTTTATTATTTTTAGTGGGTATTCTTTGTAAAGCATCAGAGAGGTACATCGTACTTTATAGCCATAAGAGAGAAATCCATGTCTTCAGGGTACTTCCAGTCTAAATTTTATACATACAAAGATACATACTATTTATAACATATTGTGTGTTAATTTGGGGCAAATCATGTTCTCTCTCTCTCTCTACCTCTGAGTCCCTTCACATCCTTTATCTCTGGTCTAGGAAGGGTCTTGCTTTGGTTTTTATATCCCACCTAGCACAGTGGATCACTGATCTCTTTATGACATCTAAGAGAGACTTTATTAGTTGTATTAGCTGTGTAGCAGTGATATAAATATGAAATTCCATTTTTCATGCGCTTTTCATCACATCAACTAATTCATCTCCACTCTCCACAGAAATTACTTCTAGCATTCTTCCATTTGTGTATCCATATATAACTTGAAGACAGTTATAAGCATGGGTTCATTTTGTAGCACATCGATACCTAATTACCTGATTTGAAAACTCAGATGTTTAAATGCTTAAAAAAAAAAAAAAAAAAAAGACACATCTTTATTTGTGCCTGTAAAATTCTACCCTTTTATTAGTGTCATAAAAAGCCAGACCAAAAGTGAAAGCTGCTTTGGAAAACATGTTCTGATGTTCACAATGCCCAGAGTCTGCAGTTATTTCCTTTGCTGCAGCAGGAGCCACAAATGCAGAGGCCTTCTTTGTGCAGATCCATCGTGGTGACCTTTCCTGGCCAATGAGGGGACACTTGGCTAAGGAACTTTACTGGGGTCTTTCAGGTAGTAGTACAGTACAAAGTATTTTTTATACACCACAAGCCTAATAGATGTACCTTATTAAAATAGGTGATACTGTAGTTAATTTGTGACAATTCCTAGGGTTCTCAAATTATTTTTTTCCAGCATATGTTAATGAAGATTTCAACTTATTATTACAAAATCTGGCTAAATAATCAAGCTTTGAAAAGAGCATCAAATTCATTCTCTTATTCAAACACGCAGACACTTCTGGAAATAAGGGGAGGGAAGTAAGAGAGGAATTTACCGTTAACTGCTAAAATCAGGGTGTCTGTAAGATGTAGCAAAGGACTGCAGTATCCAATTACTAGTTTTCAGACATATCCAAATATATGAACTGAGATCCATTACTTTCTTTTATTTAAAGATAGTAACTAAAACCATAAGACTGCATTGGGATTTGAGACATATGGGTTAAATTCCCAGATTGGCCACAGACCTTTTTAAAATAACAAAACATGTTAGTCTTTAAGGTGCTGCAAGACTATTTGTTGTTTTTTAAAGTTTTTCCAGTTACAGACTAACTTGGCTACCCCTCTGAAGCTTTTTTAAAATACTCACTTAAGATGTCAAACTGACACCAGAAACTGAAGCTGTTCCTTCACAGAAAATCTCTGACACAGGTAGCAGAAGCTATTTTCCCCACATGTTGCTTCAGTGTGACTCATTCTCTTTGGAGGGACTGCTTCCTACAGGTTACTTAAAAGATGCTCAAATGCCATACTGAGAAGCATGATATTAATAACTTACTAGGTATATTCAATCCATGGATTTCCTGCTGGGTGTGCCAACAAAGCTGCTAATTAGAGCTAATTGCCATGGGATGTTTTTGTACATTTCCATATTTATAACTTCTTGGTATATGTATTGACATTTTATGAGATCAACTGATTGTAAATGTAATTAAATTATCAAAAGCAATCTAGCTATCTACAGAAACTCTCAATTATATTACAGTTTAGATCTATATTTGTATGTATTTTTTAAAAAACAAATGGACTTTAATTTTCATTGACAGTTGTATTTTTCTAATAGCTACTTGAGCTATTTACTTGTTATAAAGTTTGGGCCAAACAGCCCCCTTTTGAAGACAGAAGAATAACTAGTGCTAGTGGGCCCTAAATGGGGGGGGAAACCCCACTGAGGTTCTCCCTGTAGAGTTTCCACAAAATTCTTTTAGCTTGGGCATGAGGTTGCCTCCCTTACCTGACTGAATAGATCTTGGAGAATCCAGCAGAAGTGCCAGCAGAGACTTTGTGCCTGTACATTGTTTCAGAGTCCTTTAGCCCCCTACTGTACTGGACCTATTCTAGCAGGGATTTTTGCAGATTGTAGCTGCCCAGCCCCCTCCATTCTTAGGGAGCAGTGGGTGCCATGGCCTAGAGGATCCTTCAGAAAAGGAATTAATGTCAGGCTGTAAAATATTTATCGTGGTTTCCTGCTGATTGGATTCAAGTTAAGATGCATATAATACAACCTTCCCCATCACCTGTGCAGATTCCTGGAGGACCCTGTGTGGATCGTGGAAATGTTATAACTGCTAAATTTTACTAAATTACTGTTTTCACCATTCCTCAGTCTGTTCCCTGTTTCTGAATCTATTAGTGAAAAGCTGCAATTCTCACAATGCAAAAACTGCCTGACTCCATCTTACCTTGAAGAAGGTCATAGTTGATCCATCTCTAACAGCTCCATATTCTATCTTGGTTTGCTTTGCCAAATCATCTGCTGAATCAATGGGGGATTCCATTCTTTCAACTGTTAGGAAGGCAGCCAAGTTGGCTGTGTAGGATGAGATTATGATTAAGGTGAAAAACCACCATATTCCTCCAACTATTCGGGTAGAGAGAGCTTTGGGCATCAGCTCTGATCCTGTTATAATATCATCAAAATAATAAAATTAAAACATGTTGAAAGAAGTCTCTTTTGCTGACAGTAGATTTTAGGAGTATAATACATTTATGAACTACAGAATTATAAAAGAAATTTACACAATCTCACATATGCATAGCTAACGTTTATAATGGTAAAATATTTTGAAAGGGATATGTGCCATGATACCTAATAAACACATGATTACCATGGGTCTGAACACCAGTTTGTCTTTGTGCTAATGTCACTTTTGGAGTTAACCTTTTAGACTCCTACCAAGCCATACTAGCCATGTAGTTGTATCTTAACTGCTTGATACAAGTATTGTAATGAGTCTTTAAGCCTTAAACCTTCAGAATAACATTACAGTAGAACCTCAGAGTTTTGAACACCTTAGGAATGGAGGTTCTTCCTAAATCTGGAATGTTTGTAGCTTGGAACAAAATGCTATTGTTCTTCTTTCCAAAAAATTACAACTGAACATTGACTTAATACAGGTTTGTAACTTCACTATGCAGAAGAAAAAAATTCTGCTCTCCCTTTATTTTATTTTATTTAGTAAATTGCATTTAATACAGCACTGTACTGTATTTGTGTATTAAAAAAATCTTTGCTGCTGCCTGATTGCGTACTTCCAGCTCCAAATGAACAGTAGGCTCATAACTCAGAAGTTCTACTGTATCCCATTTGTCATGTAGAGAAAATGCTTAAAAAGAAGGATTTAGTCCATGTCCCTTATCTATACATCAAGGCTATGTCTACACTGCTTTTTTTTTTTTTTTCAGAAAAAGATACGCAAACTGCAATTTGCATACCTTTTTCTGCTTGTTTTTTCGGAAGAAGCTTTTCTGACATTTTGCCCATCTACGTGGAGCCAAATATGGGAAAAACCTCCTCTTTTGGAAGATCCTTATTCCTCATAAAATGAGGAATACAGGGATGCCGAAAGAATGCGCCTGCCTTTTCAGAAACTGTTCCGAAAAAGCGGATGCGTTCCCTGGATGCGGCAGAGTTTCCACAGCAACCCCAAAAAACTCTGCAGTCTAGACATAGCCCAAGGTATGTAGGGTCCTGCAGCTTTCTCTCTCTCAAACACTATAACTGCAGTTGGTAGCGTTCCAATACAGTCAGTGGGGCTTACATGAATAAGGACTGCTGGGTCAAGACCTAAAATATGTCCTGTTATAAGCCTATACTTTAAAACAAAGTTATGAAAGGTAAAACAACTCTGCAGTCCCTTCTGGATTTGTACATGATGGTGAAATGTTATGAGTAATAAATGAATCCCAGTTTAAAGGACAGAATGATAAACTGAAATGGCGTTAGTAGGTCCTACTTCACATCCCACATTGTGAGAGTTGTACAGTAAATGGATAATTTGTATATTTCATTTTACTTTATGAGGGCACGTAATTGAGTGATGAGGGTTGAATTTTATTCCAGTTGTGAAGCAAAGTACCTCTAAACTCTGAGCCAAATTCTGCCCTGGCTGACCTAGCCTGCAAACTTGCTGACTTCAGTGGATCACTTGAGTGTAAGGCCCCGATTCAGACAAGCATTTGATCATGTGCTAATATTCCACTGACTTCATTTTAACTTCCAAGTTAAGCACTGTGCATAAGTGCTTTGCTGAAATAAGGATGGACTTAAGCAAATACTTAAGTGATGGATGAACTGGAGTTTGTGTGTGTACAAATTTGATTTAACTAATAGTCATTATTATTAGAGAGAGGTCCCCAAGTGTTATGTCTTCTGAGCTACTTAATGATTCATGTAGGAGCTTCAGACATTTCACAGAAGGCATGTAAGGCCTTGGAAGATTTTAGCATAAAACTGTACAATTTGAGCAAAAATTGCAAGGATAATAATCTTCCAAGCCTCAGGCAAACAGATTTAATTTAGCTTTTTATAAACATGTGCACATCTCTCTTTAAAGGTCAGAGCTAAGCATAGCCAAGGGCTCTGAGTACATTGATGGTTGCTACCAAATTACAAGTGGTAACAACAAAGCATACTTCCTGCGGTGTGTAGCCTTTGTGTTGTACTGATTTTAAACTAGGCCAACAAACTAAAAGTAGAGGTTCCTATTTAACGTATCATTTTAAGTGCTGCAGATTAATCCAGCTTTATGTTTAATTGTGCTTTTCTTGGTGCTTTATCAGACTAGATTTTTAAAAATGTAGTGAAACATGGGTTTTTTTTTTTTTTTTTTACTCCTATGGATGCATTTATTTTTGAACTGTAGTTGACCTAGCAAATGTAAGAGCAGGCTTCTACGTATGCTGATTCAGTTCCTCGTGGAGATGTCATATTCTAAAAGCCTAGATAATTACAGGAATATAAATGATGTAGTTAGACAGAGATACAATACCTAGTTTTAATATATAGCAATAGGTAGTACATCTTTATAGTTAGAGGTACATGATAATAGATGGAAGTGGAGAAGCTCTTGGTTACTGTAGTTTTTTGGCAAAATTATAATATTCCAGTGGTTTTCTACAGTGGCAAATCAGTTGTACAGCAGAAACAGAAAATCTTTAAATATAAGCAAACTAAGGACAGTACATTTTAATCTTCCACTGAGGCCGTGTCTCTACCTGGGGGAAGATTGAGGCTGCCGTGATAGAGCTTCCTGAGTTCAATTTAGTGGGTCTAGTAAAGACCTGCTAAATCAAACTCAGAAGGTGCCCCCATTGGCAGCCAGTACTCCTCTGGTGAGGTGTAAGGGAACCTGATGGGAGCATTGGCCCCCATCAGCCTCCCACTGTGGGAATGGTGGGGAAACTCAAATTAAGGTACTTTGACTCCAGCTATATAACTAGTGTAGCTGGAGTTGTGTATCTTATTTTGACCTTCCCCTTCAGTGTAGACCTGCCTGAGTGTCGTAAGCAAGGGGATTGATCTTACAAGATGACAAACACTCTCCCCTCTTACAAAAGTCACTAGGAGTTGAGTATGGAGTTCAGCGTCTTGCAGGATCAGGCCTGTGATTATTTCAGTATTAACCATCCCTTGGAAACCAATTCAGCAAAGTACTTAAGCACATGCTTTAGTCCCATTGATGTAATCTTGAGAGTTAAGTTCTACCTTTAAAGATAAGACTGTGCTTATGCAGTTTGTTGAACTGGACCTTAGCAGGTAACCTGGTTTTTTAAAAGCAATGGTTTCCCATACATTTTTTAATTCATCTGTTGACTAAAATTAGAAGTATGCCATGTCTGGATACCTTTGAAGACTAGAGGAAATATCTGGGTTGAAAACTTCAGGGGAATGGGGAAACAACATCTAAGTAAAATGTTACTAGCAAGATTCATGGTCAGAGACAATACTTGCTGAAGTCTCTCTAGTGCCTTTTTATGGCAGACATGACAGCCAATCCTGATCCAGACTTTGCTCACGCTCTGTAGAAAAGAGAAAGTCTGATCATCACATTTTAAAATTGAATTAACAAGTGGCTTCCAATCAAGCACAACAAGCAGCTTCTGTTAACAAGAAAGAGCATAACAATAGATGCAGAGGTTAGCAACCATTCATCTCTTGTTCAAACTCTACACGTTACTGATGGTGCACTTACAATCACACGTACCACAAGTTTGTACATGGAAACATTTGCTTTGCCTTACAAATGTTTTTGTAAAGCTTCTTTAAAGACAAGCAGAGTCTGGTTGGGGCTGACTGTCATGTACCCAAGGTAGTGGTAACTAGCAGACACTACATCCCGCAGTTTGCTGTGGATGATGGTAAACTCCAAAAAGGCAGGATATTAAAAACACAAAATCTTGGGGGCACTCACACACAAAGCAGTCACAATTATATACACACACCTGCCTGATACTGTAAAACCTTAGTCTGTGCTTTACAGATACATTGGGGGAAAACAAACATAATCTTCTTCAAAATAACTTTGGTGAAGATATATGTGTCCTGTGAATATATCGATAAAACTGTGTGCATGTATTATCCTAGTTACAGTGTGAAATTTCTTCACTACTCTAAGAAACATTATTATTGTTGTTGTTATTATTTTATTTTTATTTTACAAAATCCAAATTGGTATTCATGCCTACAAAAAAATTGTACCTGAATGAATGTAGGTATTCCTTACTGAAATATTTTGAAATTGCTGCAACTTCATCTATGTGTTGCCTATTTTTTTGCCATAAAATGTTTTCAGAGATATTGGTACAATAGCCCTTTAAAAGGAAGTCTCAAAATACACACACCATAAGCATAAGCATTTAGCACATGTGTTTGCTTGTTTAATTATTTCCCATATTGAGTGCACTTTGTTGCCTTTCATTATCAAGCGAGTATTGTGTGCATCTTCCAAAATTCAGCAGCAACTGGGTCTTGACTTGGTTAAATTTTTAAGGTTGGATACATTTACAAGAGGATGGGACTCAAACCTGCAGAAAAGCCAATAAAATTGGTTTTGTTTTGGTTTTGAATAAAAGTTTGACAATTGCCAACAAAACTTAACAATCTTATTACAGAAATGCCTTTTGATTGGGTGTTAAAGTCTTTGTTCTAGAATTGCTCTGGCTATAACTGTCTATATTGGGATGAAGCCTAAATTAATAGAGATTTTTCTTGTTTTCGGAGTAGGAATTTTAGATTTATCCTCAGTATAAATTCCTTTATAGTCATCTTGCTATTATTTTATGTTTTGTTCACAGAAGCTCCCATTTGGGCAGTCCACTTTATACTTCTCTGTACGTTTTCCTTTCTAATTTCTGCTGTTACCTGCTTAAATCCAAAATAAGGTATACGTTTCATTTCCCTTCCCTCCCTATCCCAGCTTCACTGATGTGTAATCTGCTTTTGTAATTTTTGATATCAGGTTTTACAATATATGTGGTAGCTACAGATGGTGGAGTTTACCAGCACAGAAGCCCTTGAGCAGACTGTGGGATGTGTGCAATAACGATGTGTGACCGGTGTACCTTGCTGCATGAGAGCTCCAACTCCAAACCAGAAACTATTTAGTAAAGTAAAATTGTTTTCCACCACATCTGAGTCAGGGTTGCACGGGTGGGGGTTATACCACTCATAGGGTGTAAACCTGTGGTAGTTAACAGAAACAGTCTGTAAACATCAGATAAAATTCATACTGAGCCAGCAAACCTGCTAAGAATGCAGAAAATGAAAAGATTAATGAAGAAAATAAGATAACCAAAACTCAAAGATATATCCATAAGTGTCCAGCATGCTATGCAAGCTGCAGAGCAGCACCATAGTGCAGGGAGTGGCTGTCAGAGTTCCAGTTTCAGTGTAAGCCCTACTTCATTAATCCTAATGCTCTTGGACTGTAATCTTCAACTGCTGTTTCTTTCAAGTGTCTCAGTGATTCCCCTAGCCACCTGATTGATGCTCTGCAGAGAAGGGGATGCTCTGATTCCATGTGGCTGCACCTTGGTGAAGGCATGAGAGAATAAAGGCATTCTAAGGCTATGCCTAGACTACATCCCTCTTTTGAAAGAGGGATGTAAATTAGACCTATCAAAATTGCAAATGAAGCCGGGATTTGAATTTCCTGCACTTCATTTGCATAATTGCGTCACGGCGTTTTTTCCAAAAACACTATTTTGAAAATGAAACCGCGGTCTAGACGCGGTTCTTTCGAAAAGAAAAGCCTTTTTCGTAAGATCCTGTAAACCTCATTTACAAAAATGAGGTTTACAGGATCTTACGAAAAAGGCTTTTCTTTTCGAAAGAACCGTGTCTAGACTGCGATTTCACTTTTGAAATAGCTTTTTTCTAAAAAACGCCATGACGCAATTATGCAAACAAAGCGCTGGAAATTCAAATCCCGGCTTCATTTGCAATTTTGATAGGTCTAATTTACATCCCTCTTTCGAAAGAGGGATGTAGTTTAGACGTACCCTTAATGCACTCCCTTTGGAGTACTCTCTCTCTCTCTAAAGAACTGTTATTGGGCATGACAAAAAAAACCCACCCTATTTTACAAGACATGTTGGTGTTAAGACATGAATTTTTGTATCTCTCTCTCCAATAGTGAGGCGAAGTTATTGTTGCTACTTTGAGAGAGTAATTTCAGTGTTTAAAAGCCATAGGGTATATTTTCAGTATCATGTATAGAGAATTAGGCAGCCAGTTTCCTCTTAATGAGTGAAAGAATACTGCTCAATTCCCAGCACACCTTGCTGAAAATGCAAAATATTTACCTCCTTCTCGTCTGCAAAATAGTTGGCAAAGTTAGTTTAAAATTTGTTCCTCCCCATGGTACCCTGCCTGCTGCTTCTCAGCTCTGCAGAGCACATTAGGTACATTCCTGATGAAGTTTGTCTATTAAAGCTATACTCATAATGTCATGCCAATACATTTTAATTACTGTTTCAGCAATATAATTAAGCTTTGAATTTATGCACTCTTACAACCAGAGCACTACACTAAGCTAAAGTAATGAACACTGATAGTAATGAACCTACTAATTGAAACAGTAGGTAGCTTAAGATGCCATTAACTAAACAATATCATCATCACTAGTACAATAGTAAAAAAAAATAATTGCAAGAGGCAATATAAAGATTAAAGATAAAACATTTCTGCATACACCATTTAAAAAAAAACAAACAACAAAATCAAGCTATTACATTCCAGCAAGTTTTTCACTGTGCTAAGTATGAAAACCACCTTTCTACAATCAATGAAATTGTTCTTAACTAGATTTATTCACAAAGAGTGGAACTCACCCCTGTGAGGCCCTGGCCCATAGGCACCAGCTAACCCACACATAAGCCATCAAAGTACTAGGCCTTCTGCAGGGCATTCACCCATGCTGAATTACAGTGTTGACATGTTATAAAGAGCAGAAAACAGTATTTATGCCTGCTCTTTTGCTGGGACTCTTGCACTGCAAATTGAGCCAGGGCTGGGCTCTTACATTGTTTTAAGTAATAAATGTGTGGCTTAGACAAAAATGTATCACTAAATGAACAAAATGGCAACTCCTAGAAAACAGCAATAAAGTTCAGTCAGCAAAACTACTTCTGCCAGACTGGACAGATTTTATTTTATTATATGACTTTTATTATAAAAGTAGCAACAGTCGATATTTTTAATATTTGCTAGTATATCAGTGACTCATTCTCTCTAGAATTAAATATCAGATTTTATTGTTGTGTGCCTTATTCTGTGCAATGTACTGCACAAAATTCAAGACAATGAATAGAGGAAGGGAAGGGCAATGATTGTATTCCAGGACTTGGCTAATCTAGGAAACGTCTGTTTATATTTCCACTGTTGTTTCTACTGATTCATTTCCACCAGTGGGAGCAGTAGCGTGGACAAGTTTTTGGAGGTTGCTGGCATTTAACCACTACCTTATATAGGGTTTCTTTGAGCAAAGTTAGATGACACTGTGCCTATATCACTGTGGGACACCTGTTCTAGCACTTCCACCACTGATGTCATCTGTGGACATGAAATGAAGATGACAACAGAGAGAAATTTTAGCAGAACATTATTAGTGTGGCCATAGCTACTATGGAGTAGAAAAAAAGAAACAGTAAAAATTAGTAACTTTTTATAAATAGCGATAAAGGCATAGCCATTTGTTTAATTATGGCATTTAATGAAAAAATAAATGACAATGATAATGCTACATAATACTTAGGGAGAACTAAGATATGAGTCATGCCACTGGGGAAAAAATGTACAGGTATGTCCATAAATATTATACCTGCATATTTCTCTCAGTGAAAGTGCAACAAGAAAGAATAAAGGGTATTTGTTGTTGCACTGCTAGAATAGTGAAGATTTGTGTGTGAGAGTATGCTTCCAGTATCCCACCAAAAGGTTCTTGAGAATTGACCTGTTCAATGCATGGCGAAAAAAACAAATCTTTAGCAGCTGAAAAACAGTTTTGGAGGTGTCAATGGACTATTCTGGCTTTTCCTAGATGTGCAGTGGGAGTCCAGCCTGTGAAACCAAGTTTAAATGTCAGATGTGTGTACTGAACACCTTCAGCATAACTATTTGCCAACTAATTTAGCACTGTTTCTAGGCACCAGTTCAGCAAAGCATTTGAGCAGATTTTTAAGTTGCATTGACGTGAATAGAACCATAACCTAATCTTAATGCTATTAAGCCATTTGCTGAATTGAGCATTTAGTCTCCTGTTTTCCTAAATAAGTAATGAACAAGAATAACTAAGCTCGATATTTCTAAGGGTTTTTTTTTAAATTAGAAAATGAGAACCATCATTGTTCTCAGGGCAAGACACTGGTTTTACCTAAAGGAAGCAACATTAAGCAGTTGAGAGTGTGAAATACAAAGAATGATGATTCAATAATACTTTTCTCTCTTATTGGGGGGGGGAGGGGGCGGGGTTTGTGTTCACTCGTCCATGCATTGGATATAGCCTACTGGATAGCTTTCTTGATTACTTGCTGTATCTGGTGTATTCTTTCGTATACTTAAAGCTTTGTCTCTTTTCTGAGTATGACATGGTTTTCCTAGAGAACCTACAAGGTTGAGGGCAAGCTGGGGCTTGTTTTCTTTCTCCCTGTTCTATGGTGGAGAGTGTGTGGGATGATTTTAATCTTGGCACACAACAGCAGGACGAAGCTAATTTGTCACTGGCGGGCAGATTTAATATCAGCCATGAATGAGAAGATGATTTGTGTACAGTTAGAACTATTATTCATGGTACAGTGAGCCATTGCAAGAGCTTGTGGGGAATCATCACTAATTGTACACAGTCTCATGGCTGATATTATATCAGCCGTCAGTGATGGATGAACTCTTTCTGTCACCCAGGACTACACTACACTAATGAGTTGTTCCATGGTCCCTTACCCATACCCTAAGCAGTTTAAAACAAAACAACAATAAAATCCACAAATTGCCCTTCATCACTGTAGCCTGCCTTGGGTACTTGTGCTGAAATCAGCAAACAAAGTTTCACGTGTATGAGAGAGTGCCTTTGAAGAGCGTGTCCATTGAAAAGAAAGCTGTTCAGCAGGCCATAAAAAATATACAACCACGTCAAACTGACCTCTGTGGAATTGCTCTTGTAAATAAGGGAGCTCATCAATGAAAAGAAATCATAATTCGGGGTGTATGTGAGGGAGAACTCATGTCTGTGTGTCTGTCTGCCCCTCAACTGGGGGACTTGCACTCCTTCACTGGAGTGGCTGTGGACAGGTACTTCTCATCTGGCCCCCTAGCTGGTGTGGTGAGAGAGATCTGAGGCAGTCCTCTCTCCTGGGGGCAGCCTGTGTACTGAACACCTCATCCTCAGCCCCACCCCAGCGCACAGATTTAAATGAGTAAAACCAAAACTTATTTCAGTTGAGGATCTGAGCAATGTCGGGTAAATCTCCTGATCTGTTATATAAGTGTTAGATCATGAAGAGTTGTATGATTTGAAACTTGTTTTCTTGTATCTACGCTGATGCTCTTATTCCTTCATGAGTATGAATTATGTCATTGTTTTATATTCAAAGCAATACAGTATAGAATCACGGAAAAAGCTTTATGAGGTGTCAACAGGAAATAATAAGTGTTGGTAATGGAAAACCACTAACCCAGAAAAATAATTTATGTATATTCCTAGGGAGGAGAAAAATGTTCAATAAATTCCAAATAGTGGAAAAAATATAAATAAATATGACCTTTTTCCGAGTCTTAGTATAGATATCAAATGCCATCAGAAAAAATAATATGGTTCAAATATGGCATCCAAGATGTTGAAATAATATTTTATATATAAAATATTGAAATTCCTTAGGAAGGGATATCTTATCAAGCCTCACATGCAATGTAGATGCCGGATCCCACAAATCTTTATTCCAATGACTTAACCCTTATTCATACTCGTAGTAGATTTTGAAGTTAGTGTGACTACTTATGTAGGAACTATTCCTGTAAGAAAGCTATTGGAATATCAGACTCCAGGGGTGTGTCTAGACTACACGGTTTTGTCGACAAAAGTCCACTTTTGTCGACAAAACTATACCTGGCGTCTACACTGCCGCTGAGTTCTGTTGACATAACGTCGAAAGAACTCAGCAGTTTTGTTGACGGTTGTAAACCTCATTCTACGAGGAATAACACCTTTTGTTGACAGTTCTGTCAACAGAAGGCGTTATTGCATCTACACTGTCCTTTGCATCTACACTGTCATGTCGACAAAGCGGCTTGCTTTGTCAACAGAACTGGATGTAGTCTAGACGCTCTTTGTCGACAGAAGCTTTGTCGACAATATCTGTCGACAAAACTTCTGTCGACAAAAGCCTGTAGTCTAGACATACTAGGATTGCTCAGAAAGGAGTATTGCTGAACTCTGTCAATCATACTTTCATATATTTCCTTTTCAGCTTTTAAACACAATTTGTGGGTTTCTAAACTTGTATTTTATTAGTAGCTTGCTCTTCAGTGTATTAGAGTTCATTGGTAGCAGAGGTCCTGATCCAGGACAGCACTTAAGCATATGTTTAATTTTCAGCACAGCACTGAAATTAAACATGCTCTCCTGGATCATAGGTATCTTCTTGAATACAGATCTCACTTGGGAATTGATAATACTTGGTGCTTTGCATCTCCTGTGACAATCCACTTTAGAGAGAGAGGTGTGGGAACAACTTGTAGAATAAAGCCCTTGGGCTTTCTGTTGTGCTAGCTTGACTTTTCAGAGTGAATTGATCTGAACTGACTCCTACCCTTCAGCAACAGGATTTTAAGATTCTCTTGGCTATTAACTATATGTACTGTTAATTGAAAAGTATGGTGCTTAGAAAGGCATAACATATATGGTGAAAAACAGTTGTACGTAATATTTTCATTTCTGTTAAGTAACTAGCACATTTTATCATTTTTATTTTTCTTCCTTCAACTCTTCGGTATAAAGAACAATCTTGTCACACTATGAATATTTACTTTCAGTTAAAAAAAAATAATTCAAGAGAACCATTCTCCTTTTCCCCCCTCCTCCCCCGAATGCAGTGGTTTTGGTACTGGAAAAAAAATCTAGAATATATTTAAATTGTTATTAATGGAGTGAGCATATGTTGTGTGACCAGCGTAACACACACAGGATAGGCAAGTAAAGTGGGTGTGTCTTTCACACAGTCTTTAAACTTACCTTGCAATTACAAAGAGTACACAACTGACTCCAAGGCAGGCTAGGAGGACGTACATCCAAATATCAGGAGAAAGAGGGTTTAGAAAAGAGAAAACACCAGGATTTGTGCCATTTGGTTTCCGGTACAAAATACTGATCCCAAGTGTCATGAAGGGTTTTGAAAAGTCAATTACTTTCTCCCTTACGTAGGTGATGGTGAGAGGAGCAACCGCCAGATCAGCTTTCTGGGAACACAGATTAGAAAACATTCTCATTCTCTTTGCCTTCAACAAGCATATTTTTTCTTTCCTTCCACCTTTTCCCATGGGTATTAAACAAGATAAAACAAACAAGTTTAGTTTTGCCTAGTCGCTGAACTACAAGTGAGTGTAAAATAAAAATTTGTGGTTTCCTTACTTAAAGGTTATTGTGGACAGGAAATCTATTTCAGATGAGCTATAGTGATTTGAGTACGACTGAAACAGTTTACCTCAGGAAAGTGCAGCAAAAAAATTAATTATTAGGACATTACCAAAGGCAGAATGGACATGTCTGAAATACTGCTCCAAAAAATTAAAACTTTCCCTTGTGTTTGCAGATACTTTGATGCAACAATATGGGTACCTGTCCAATGGATAGGGCAGGGAGTGATTTAGGGAGCTTGCTTGGGACTCAGCACCACACATGAACTGCAGAGCAGTGAAGTGCAGGGCAGACTGGGTCCCCTGCTATAGGTATTTAACTATTACTGCTGGAGGGGCCCAGGTGCAGGGGAAAGTGCTGTAGTCTCAGGGCTGTCAGAGAAGCCATGGATCAGGTCTACAGCCTAACGGAATGTACCTCTTCCCTTCTAGAATATCCCAGTACTAAGGGGGAAGGATTTCCCCCCAAAGTGCAAACCCTAAATATGTGTCTTTGTTCAAAGGCTTTTCTGCTAGTGATGAAATGACTAGTGATCCTGCTAATGAAAACACTTCATTCGACTTGGCTTCTTATAAACTATCTCTGGTTAAAGCAGAATAAAGACAGAACGATTCAATCTTACATGATCTATAAGTTCTTTGACCATCCCATTCCACTCTCCTTTGTCATTCTGGGCTCCATATTTACCATCAGAAACTAGTTTGACCTCGTAGATGAACCCTAAAATATTTGAGAGTTCCTTCAACAAATCCAGGCAATATCCTTCGAATCTGTCATTTCCATACAAGGGCTTATCGGACTTTTTGTACATAACATAGGGATCTTCCTACAGAATAAACACACCAAACATGTAGCAACAGAAATGAGGTACGTTTCAGATCATCTCAGTTTATACAATATACAGATAGTTTGATTTACTAGAATTGTACAGGTGCAAGTAATTTACCATGTCCATTAAAAGTCATCTCAGATATACTAGTAAATTGCCCAAATCAATTAGCTATGAATGTATTTGAGCCTACGTTACATGGGATCTGAATGCCTTTACTCCCAACTTTAGAGGAGTTGTAAGCACCTCCAAAATCAGGCCAAATATGCCATGTTAAGGGATAAGTAAGGATACTGCAATAGTCCAATAAATACTAGACCAAGAATCATACATAAAGTGAACCTAAATATCAACTTTCTAAATAAAACAAACCTTAAAAAGTGTGAAAAAATATAGCCATTAACTGGATAATATATTCATTGAGAGATGAAAAAATAGCATAGGCAGAGTGGTTTTCTGCACATGGTATTTCTTTGATTTCTTGTAAAAAGGTTTCAGAATAGCTCTAACCCTGGGCAAGGCAGGCTTCTGTAGTTTTAACCTAAAGTGTAGGACTCCTGGCAGTGGAAAGTCAGCGCAGAGGTAGTTGCAATAAAAAGAATCTACAACTTCCCCTTCTCCAGAATCAACCAGCACTGGCCCGGAAGTCAGGGATCAGCATGGCAGATTACACGGTTCAGCACATCTTACCTTCTCCACACTAACTTCCATTCAGCACTGGTGAGGATGTACTAGAATCCCTCTCTCCATTCTGTGCCATAAGCTCTTCTCCTTCAACCACCTTAACCTTATTTTTAGTGAGAACTCTGAAAATGTACACACTGACCATAAAGCTTAATATTTCTGTGAGACATTTTCTTGGTTGAAAGAAATACAGATTGTTTCTTCAAAATACAGAGATAAGCTAAACCTAATTTGAAAATGTGATTACTCTTGTATATAGATGAACAGTGGGCAGTTGGATTTTGTGTCTGTATGTGAATAATATGCTGGGCTAGAAATATGATTTGTCAAACCGTACATTGGTACAGGGAACCACAAAAGATGAAGTGCAGAGTTTAGGCTAAAAAGGAGGTCATCATATAAATATGTAAAACAATGCAAGCAATGTATGGTCTATTCTACACTATGGTTAATAATATTGACACCGTGCAGCAGGACTTACCAAAATGGTAGTGACTATAAGTGTTCGGTTAGCCAGTGAATCAGTGATATTGGTAGATCTGTCTTTATTGCTGTCAGTCATATTAAGGCCACTGTTTGAGTTCCAAACCCCAATCTGTACCAAACAAAGTAGATAAATGGCTGCTAAACCTCTGGGATTGCATTCAATGAAACTATGTGTAATTTGCCATAAATGTGCATTATTGTTTGTAGTCTAAAAAGAGAACATTGATACCATACATCACAGTGAGAGACTAAAACACCAGCAGTATGAAATATTTCAGGGAAAAAAACTGGTTGTAATTCTAAATAAGGGTACAACATCCCATTGTCCCATTTTAAATTCATTAGGAACACACTGTTCTTTCAAAAACAGGTTGAAATGAATTAACCATAAGAGTATAAGATAAGTTAATTTGCCAATTGCCACATGTTGCCAATTTACCACATGTTGCCAAAGTGGAACATGTTGACTTTGTCAAATGTCTATTTTCATGATGTGTTATTGGTGTTTTGTTTTGTTTTTTGTAAATGAAACATGTGGCAAGACCTTTCTTTTCCAATACAACAGATTAAAAGCTTGGATAAATAGATTGATTGAATGTGCTGGCCTTTACTTCTACTCTGAACCTGCTGAAGGCATAGATGACGATTCCTGTCACTTCTTGACTACTGATATGAGAGAACTATCAAGGTGATGGCATTTCACCCTCAATCAATGTTTGTTGGTAAATGCAAAAGACTAAAGAACAATGGAGTTTTAGATTCCAATCCCCACAATAGGAAGTAACACCAGTCCTTAGGGCCTGATCCAGAGCCCAGTGTGGTCAAGGGGAAAGCTTTCACTGATGTAAATAGATTTTGATCAGTATTTTTATGTTGGTGCAAAATGAATTTATTCAAACAAATATCAGCTTCACATATATTCAAACTTTTAATAATCTCAAGCTCTAACTTCCAAATTCTTTTGTGACTAGTTAATGTCTGTCTTTTAAAAGTTGTATAGTTTTGGAAACTTGGCTATAATAAGTGATCCCACAAGTTTGTATGTAGAATTTTTTCCTCCTGAGAAATATTCTGACTATCAATAGGTATAATTAAAAATGTTACTTAGCTAGCTTTGCACAAGACCCCAGAATAGCAAAGTATGTAAGCACATGTCTAGCTAAACATGAGTAGTTTATTCACTTCAAAGGGCTATACATGTGCCCAAAGTTAGACATGTGCTCAAGTACTTTGCTGAGTAGATGCCTAAGTGCCCAGCTCTGCAATATTCTGAGTGCTCTTCAGAACTGCCAGACTCCTGAGCATGGGGGGGGGGGGGACTCTGCACTCATGGAAGGAGTGAGGCCTCAGGCAGAAGAGGCTATGCTACACCCCAGCCAGCCAGCCCTCAGAGCTGCCTGCAGCATGCTGCGTGGTGGTGATTTAAAGGTTCCAGGGCTCCAGCTGCCGCTGCCAGTGCCACTGCTTCAGCAGAAGCAGCTGGGAGCCCGAGGCCCTTTTGAATTGTTGGGCCCTGGGGTAACTACCCCTACCCCTCACCCCCATTGTTGGCAGCCTGGCGCTCTTAAATCCTGCTGAAGTCACTTAGCACCTCACACAACAACTGATATGTTGAATCAGGCCAAATGTGAAAACCACTGTTCAGTATGGGCCTGATCCACAAAGGGACATAACTGTTCCAATCTTGACAGTCACAATGCCCAACTGTTAGGTGCCTAGAAAATCACAGGAACAACACTGCAATCCACAAAGCCTGAGTCAGGTGGCTACGCTTCTTATGCAATGAATGGGGGAGAGAGGTGCCTTATAGGGCCATCTGCAAAAGCCATCATGCTCGACAGCTCCCTGCTAGCCCATGGTGGGTGTGGACAAGAGGTGCGGGGAGAGATGTGTCTGGAACCTTCTTCTGGAGTCTAGTGGCTTAGAAGCCAAAGTTGTTCCTTGTGAGATGGAATTAGGCACCTGTCTGTCTCCACACAAAGCAGTTGGGGGGTGTGTGATGAGGGAGAGCCGCTCGCTCACAGACTTTGTCCAATGGTTAGGGTACCTCCTGGGATGTAGAAGGGATTTAACAGGGATCTGCCACCTCTCTGATGACTTAGCCACTAGATTATGGGGAAGGGGGGTGGGGGGGAGTGTCTGTCTCCACTTTAACATCCCTTCCCCCCACACCAGATCAGGCCACACAAGCAAGGTAGGCATTCCTCTACTTCTCTTCTCCCAGTCTGTGGATTGCAGTGAAGCTTGGGTGAAGAATTGGTGCCTAGATGCCTATAGTGAGGCTGCAGTGTGCATGCCTAGAGGCCAGACATGTAGGCACCTAGGGAATATTTACAGCACAAATGTAGGGTGCTAAATAGGTCTAGGCACCTACCGGGTTAGGTGGAAACTGAGCAGTTCTGTGGGTATTGATGGAGTCTAAAGCAAAGACTTAGGTGCCTAAATATAGGGTTTTTTGATCAGGGCCTATTGCCCTAAAATTGAGGGCACATGAGTAGTCATTTTGGTCCATTTTGGTCAATTTCATGGGCATAGGATTTTTAAAATAATAAATGTAATAATTTTAGCAATTTAAATCAGAAATTCCAGTGTTGTAATTGTAGGGGTCTTGATCCAAAAAAGGAGCTGGAGGGACAAGTAGCAGTATTGCTACACTTAATTCTGCACTGTTGCTGATGGTTGGCACTGCCTTCAGAGCTGGGCTCCCGACGAGCAGCTGCTACTCTCCATTTGGCCAGCACAGAGGTAAAGGTGGCAAATTGCCAACCTCCTAAAATAATCTTGTGACCCTCCCCCCGCCAAAATTCCTTTTGGGTCATACACCCCAATTTGAGAAACTCTGGTATCCCATGTGAAATCTGAATTGTATAGGATAAAAGCACACAAAACACCAAATTTAATGAGGGAGACGAGAGTTCATGGTCTGTGATGCATTTTTCATGGCCATGAATATGGTAGGGCCCTAGCAGTGAGCATTTACAGGATTAGGCCCTGAAGTGACGTCTGAGCACAGCAATCTGAAAATGGAGCCTTCATTATCTATCTATTGTTAGATACCCAGGCTGAAATGACACACTCAGAAGATGTTTAGAGAGAATTCAGTATCTTTCCATGCTATTAGAAAACTTGACGAATGAAGTATGATAGGCCTTCGACCAAATTAATGCAAAAAAATGCACAAAGCAAGCAGATTCCCTGTATCAACATTCCAGGCTTTTGAAGGTTAGAAAAAGAATCTTGCCAAGTTAACTGTCAAACAACCAAAAATACAGAATCAAAATATCTGTTACTGAGAAGTAATACGTTTTGTAAAGCTCACCACAGGTTTTACTTTAATTGCATAGAAAGATTTTCATCTTAACCTGAACTAATGAAATGGCACCCTCTACTCTGGGGAGCAAAATCTAAATGAAAATGGTATATAACTTGTGTGTGTTAAACCGCCAGTTTAACTGATCAAAACCCATTTAATGATCCACACACTGGTCTGTTAAAGTGGCCTAGAATGCCATCACAAGTATAGACCATCCTTGCTATAAGTCCAAGATACATTCCAAAAAACTAGGACTTACAGCAAAACAACTAAAGGGAGACACTTTTTCCCGCAGCTGACTTCCATTTGTGCAAATTGTGGGTTTGGGGGGGTTTTTTGTGCGTGACTTAAGAGCAGGGAATGGGAGGACTTATAACGCATCAGTTCCTACAAGTCTCAATGACTTTAGTATGGAATGGATGTATACCAGGGCGACTTATAGCGAGCTGCCCTGTATCACCTACCATCTTAGGATAAAAGAGTTAATCAATTTCCCTTGGATTTAAAGAGACAGTGCCAGCTGAAGGTCCATTCAGTATACATATATTTTAAATTGAAAATGTGTGAAAGGTAACAGATTGATGGTTTGGAGGACTGACATATTCCATCCTCGGAATAGTGGGCTTCATTACACTGATCTGCCAATGCATTTCAACCGTAGCCTGGAGTGCTCAGCTTTTAATGCCAACAAGTCTGCCAAATCAGACACAAACTGAAACTGCTGACTTGCCTCCATCAACTGTCAGATGACCAGTCACTGCTTACCCAAGTGGAATTCGTTGAGGCAGGAGGTATCTTTGTCCAAAATCCAACACAATGGGGCAATGTTCTTGATTGGGGCTTTGGGGATTGCTATTCTATAAATATTGCAATAAAAATTATATCCTTCAAACTCTCTATCGCTGAAAACTCCTGGATCCCATTGTTAATTTCTTTAGCTAACCATTTCTCCTCCTATGACATTTTTAAATGGGATAACTTTGTTCATTATTCCTCTCCATCCATACACACACACACACCTACCTCTTTCAAGCTTCTTTTGCTTCCAGAAGGAAATCAATTTGGCATTATTGATCTGAAAAGTGTGTACACACACACACACACACACACACACACACACACACACACACGGTATTCCTTAAATTTAGTTAATATGGGACCATGATAAATGACTAGTTTCTTTTAATTTGTTTTGGGGCAGTGCACATTAATCAAAAGCTATTATACTCAGCGTTGCTGACTTCCTGACACACTGGTGTGCTTTAAATAGTTGGCAATGAGGAAGAACAGAACAGTCATACAGAACATGGAACAGCAAAGTCATAGTGTATACAGAGTACATCAGGATGGCCATTGTACATTAGAGTTAAAGGAATGACACTGTAGTTCAGTCTTGATATATTAACGATGAAAAAGGTCAGCAAGGCATAGGATGAATGAGGCCAAGGTATTACATCACTATGATGAATCTGGAGGGGTTTATTGCAGTTTAGTGACAAATTCAAGACATATAATATGCCCTTCTCAATGAGTCTGTGTTCTGAACCAATTGTAATTTGGTTTAAATTAATTCAATGTAACATGAAATGCCTAGAGTCAAAAGCCAGATTGGTTCAATAAGCTTCTGTATGTCAGGTAGGATGATCTATCCACTAGTAATGAGGAAAATGGAATCTGTTGTGCTTTAGCCTGATTCACTGAAGATTAAAAAGGTTATTAAGTATGTGTTTTATTAGATTAGAAAAAGAGTCCCATAGGACACTATAAGCTACTCTACAGTAGAGTGCCAAAAGAAAATATTTTTAAATGGAAAAAAGTTTAACATTTTTAAAGATGTATGCAAAATTTAATATTTATTAATTTGCTTAGCATTTTGAATCTGTAAATCCCAAACAGTTTGTAAAGGTGGGTAAAAAGTTATTATCCCCATTGTATATTAGTGGAAAACTAGAGACTCACAGAAGTCTAAGGGCCTTATTATCAGAGGTACTGAGCACCTGCCATGCCCATGACTTCAGTTGGTGCTATTGGTGCTCAGCATTTCTAAGAATCGTGCCTTGTAAGTGACTTGCCTATGGATAAATGAATCCACAGCAGACCTGAGAATAAAATTTGGTTCTTCTGACTCCCAATTTAGTGCCTTTTCTATTGGTCCAAATATCCCCCCATGGGTACGTCTACACAGAAGCATTATTTTGACATAATGTCAAAATAATGTCGAGCTGGAGGGCTTTTTACTCCAATTCCTGTAACCCTCATTTTTCAAGGAGTAAGGGGAAGTCAGAGGAAGAGTGCTCTTCCTTGGACTTCCTGATGTGTAGACAGTGCCAAAAGCTGAAATAAGCTATTTCGACTTAAGTTATGAAATTGACATAGCTCAAGTTGCATAGCTTTTTTCGGCTTTAGCCCTGCTGTTTAGACATGCTCCATATGTTAAAAAGAAATATGAGATTCCTGGAATGAATTGGACAGTTTATAATTAAAACTGCTTCCAGTTTGCATGTGTTCTTGAATGTCTGAATTGCCTATTAATCCTATGGACTATTTTATGCCAGGAGCTAATGTAGTGATTGAACCTTAAGTTGATGCTAGAAAAGTCATTTGTTGCACACACTTTGTGGAGGTATCAATAAGTCATACATTTAGCACAGTACCCACCATTAAAACTGTGACAGGCACCATTATTTGAAACCCTAATTTTGGTGAATCTTTAATGAGTAAGGTAGGAGATCAGCTGTGAAGGTGTCTGCTTTTCTTATAGCCCCTAGCCTTCATTCAGAGGAGGAAGAGGGGCAACCCTTGAGAATTAAAAAAAAATATTATTAGGAAAAAATGTAATTCAGCTAAGGTTTCTTTACAATTTGTAAGTACTAGAGTGTGTATCCTGATTAAGAAGGGAATTCACTCTATCACAGCAAAGCACACCCCGAGGTGGAATATTGTCTTAAACTGCAATCTGAGATCCATTTGCAAAACCCAAAGGATGAGTTATAAGACCCAACCTGAAGGTTTCTTGCATCACTTCTCAGTGTACAAACCTTCTTCCACACTTTATATAAATGTTTAGAAACTTCGCCAGCAGCCTTGGTAAAGAGAAAAATAAACAGAGTGCTTTATTAAAGATGAAATGGGAAACCAGTCTCGAGAGCTGGGTGCTAGTACAGGTCATTACATTTCAGCTTTCAGTTAACTTATAGATGATTATTCAGAATCAAAATGGAAATCCCCTGAGCCACATACTTTTAAGTAGGAGGAGAAATAAGCTTGTTGTTACTTGATGCTAAGCACTGACTCTGGAAGTCAAAAACTCTTTTTCTTAATTTATACCTCCCACACCCCACGCCTTACCCTCCCACCATGAGCCCTTGCCTCTCTAGCTAGCGCACAGGGAACCCATTGAACACAGTTCTTTGGGTGCACAGGGTGCATGAGCCTCTAAGTGGGTATTTTGTAGCCTACCCTCTACTCTACACAGCAGAACTGTGCTGGTTCCAGTAAATTCAGAGATTTCTGCATCCTTCATTTTTGCCTCTAGTAATTATATCTAGCTGACAATATAATGCTGGAGGTAACAGCACTAGCTTTTATTCCGTTTAGGCTCCAGTCTATTATCTTCAGGATTAGGTGTTTTTTTCTTATCCGTGTGTATTAAAAAGAGAAAGAGAGCTAGGTTCTTTAGTGTCTTCCCAGTGTGCTAGCCTACAAATGTGGATTCTTTATTTTTGTTTTATTTAACAAAAAGAAGGTCTGGATAGGTGTCCAACTTGCATCCACAGGACAACTAGTAAACGGTAATATAAGGGAGAGAAGATAAGGGAGACAAGACCTTTTAACACAGATTATTTCTGAAGTGGCTTTGCAATTTACAAGACTCTCAAGCATATCCTGATGGAATGTGATTTTACTTGACCTTTGCTTGAATGTAACACCACATTCAGAAGCTCATCCCAAAGAACACTGTTTAATCTCAACAGAGTAGACCACAACTAATTTCATTTTTCCTCAGTAGCATGACTATTTCAGTGAAATTATGAGTAATTAGGAATGAAGTTCAAACACTACTGATTGGCTCATCTTCTATAAATTAAACATTTTTCAGTATTTCAACTCATTTTGAGAACATTACTTGAGTCTCTTAGCCCTCCAATACACACGCATTGAAAACTGTACAATAGATATAGAACACAGCTAAACCTCTGGGCATTAAAAAATCTTTCTTTAAAATAGAGATTCTTCTATTCTTTACAAGGCACATTGTGTCGCTGTCTGAGGGAACCCACAAAGAAGTTTGTTTAACTAGCTGACCATTCATTTTGGGAGGGAATTATTATAAAAATTATAAGAGTGTGTCAACATTTAAATTTGTATTTATGGGACTTGAGTTGACACAACGAGGTATGGGAGGAGCAAAACCTCATGGGAGGAGCAAAAGAAAATATGTTTTTCTTAACTTAAAGCTGCAATTTCCAGATTCTATTCAGTACCCAGATATGTATGAAAATATGAACGGCAAAAGTAAAAAATATGTTTTCAGTATCTGTGTAGGAGGGTGAGAGAAGAGGTGACCTGTCTACTTCCCACGATCTGCCCATCCTGGAGTGTAGGGAAGCGAGTTTCCTTTAACAAGAGCCCAAGAAACTTTAATGAAAGTTTGTCTCCAACACCCAAGCCAACCTTTTAGGCTTTCTAACAAAATGCATCCCAAGGCATGGCTCTTACTTCAGAGTCTGGGTGGGTGTAAAAAAGGGGACCTTTCACAGTGCATTTCTTACAATTTCTTATGAGATGACTCACCCTAGATCCAGCTTGTAGCTGTGCTGCTAAAAGCAGACTCCCTTGCAGCTTCTCAGAATCAGGCTTTCCTCTTACTCCCACCCCCCAAAAACTGCTTCAGCTCTCATATAAATAATCATCTGCTTGACATTCCATCCCTGCACTGGGGTTTCTGGTAGCTCATTTAGACAGCCTGGTCCAGATTTAGTTTTCTGCAAAACAGTTCCCTAACTCTCTCCCACTACTTGGCTCTGTGCCTTTTAGATGTCATGACATTCACTTCATGGCTGTCCATCTTTGTGACCCAGACAGTGCAACTATGGTGATTTTTGTCAGGATGATAGTCTATACAAAAATGAAAGGGCTGTAAGGTGAGGTGCCAACAGTCACCCAGGCATTGTCTGGAGTCACCAGAGTCCCGTGTGGACAGGGATGAAAAGAAGATGGGTCCCAAACAGATGATACCACAGGTCTTTCCCTGTGCAGTATATTGCTAGCCATTCCTTTGAAGACTGAATACCATGTTTCATAGTCCAGGAGTTTCCAGCTGTTATATAGAATAGGGTGTGCCCAATCCTGGAACTTTGGGGCAATACCACTCCTGGGGCCCAGTATGAAGCACATGTGTAAAATAAATTCTGTTGAAAAATCAGGGCTACGGAATATAGGTTTGTCACAGAGAATCACGTTACTGTAATTTCTCAGAATGCCTATCACTTTCTGGGGATCAAGTGACCTACCAATAAGCTGTTTTTAATGTCACCTATGTACAGGCCAGCACCGGCAGCCGCTTCTTATTGGTACCAGCCTGTCCCGGCTCACTTTCACCTCTGGCAGCAACCGATCCCAGTCTGTGGTATCTGTCCCAATGAACTTTCTTAGCAGTAACTTGAGTCTGATTAAACCATTCAATTAGGTCATTGGACTGAAGACCAAAATCCAGAGCAGGCAAACCTTTAAGAGGAACAAGACCTGTTGAAGCTCTTGGGACGTGATGTTTGTCTCTTGATCAGTGATCATTTCTGAAGGAAAGCCTACTCTGCAAAAGATCAGCAGTAGCTCCGGCATGAGGGTGGAAGCAATAGTGCTCTGCAAGAGAGCAGCCTTTGGCTATCTCGTGGCACAGTTCCTGAATACTGAAATAAATGTGATCCCAGGTGCTTTTCTTAAAGGGTCTATGATGTCAATCCCCACCCTATCGAAAGGGGTTGTTATGAGAGGGAAGGATATTAAGGGAACCTAGCCTCATTCCTTAAGAACTACCTTTTATCAATCTGGGCAGGACAACAAAAATCCAGTACTTCTTAAAATATACCCAGCCAAAAGAATTGAACCAGTAATGTCTTTTGTCTTCCAAATATATTTGCCTTAGCCAGGTCTGGACAGTTAGGTTTGGTTTGAAGGCTTTGGGCAGGAACAAGTCTTGGTTCAGAAGCATTTGCCCAAAGCCAGAGTCCATCAAGCCTTCTATGAGATGCAATCTAGATTGATGGTAACCCAGAAGGGTCTTTTGGCATCCCTCTTTGGCAGGTTTGAGGTCTTACCCTGTTGGCTGAAGTACACCCTAGATAATCACACTCTAGGAGGGGGCACTCTCACTACATGTGTCCCAGCTACCTCCATTGATAACATATGATCACATCCTCTTGCATGATAGGTGAAGTCCATTCTGGTAACTTGAAGCCTAGGAGTGCCACCCACTTGTGATCTCCAAGAAGATAGAGGCTTTGTACGTTGAGGGGGGGCGGAGCAAGTGGTGTGGGCACCTTCATGTTCCAGGGGTGCTGAAAACCAGTGGAGCTCCAATGACTCTTGACTTACTGTGGGGAAGCAGGAAGGAGCAGTGCTCCCACAAATCATTCTGTAATCTCCATGGCTTCTGCAGTGTTGCTGGGTGGAACCAATGTACCCAGACTTTTATTGCTAATGGAAGATTTTTTAAGTACTATTCCAAACCAATGCTATCTGTCATCTCACCCATGGTTTCTGGAGTCAGCCAGCAAGAGATCAAATCTCAGAGCTATTGGACGATGGCCCATGGGCTGCCTCCTTTTGAAAATGTTTCCTCTTGAAACTTCCTCTGACAGACCCGGGTGAGAATCCAAATCAATCCAATATGTCATTCTTCAGAGTGTAGTAAGCTTGGTCTCCCTCTGCCCATAAGGCCCTGTAAGCAACCCGGGCCCATCTGATTATGTAAGGGGCAAGCTGCGTGACCCAGGACCTCCTCTCATAGCCAGTGGTGGCCACCCACTCAGGAAGGTTTTGAAGGGAGTTAGTCATTTTGGGTAGGGTGGGCCCTAGGAAAGCCTTAGCAGAATACCCTCATGGGAGCACTCAATGAAGCTTTCATGAGTATTGTGGAAATGTCAATTCCATTTCAGTTTGGCCAGCTGGGCCATCTCCATGCACTGCCAGGGGGAGTTGCTATTAAGACTTCCTCGAACTAATGATTCATTTATTCCTTATCTTTTGCTGCTTTATTATTAATTGCAATATTTCTTTTATAGCACTTAAAAGAGAAATTCCCCAGTCACTCAGGGTCCCAACATTCAGTCTCAGAGCATGACTCTGACCTCAGAGCGTGGGTTGGGAGGAGTGGGGGAGGGAGTGGTTCTTTTGCAAAGTCTCTTATCAGTTCTTATAAGGGCAACCCACTCTGGGTTCCATTTGTAGCTGCTCTTCCCAAAGCTGACTGCTCAGCAGCTTCTCAGAGTCAGTCTTCTTCTTCCCCCTAAGAACTGCTTAGCTCTCTTGTAGGGAATCAGCTGCCAGGTGTCTCCACCTGGCTCATTTAGAAAGCCTGCTTCAGGCTTTAATCTTCTGCAGGGCCTCTTCCTTGCCTCCTCTTGCTCCTTTGCTCTCTCCCAATCTGTGTTTCAACTTTAACCCAAGCAATGTTAAAAGTAGAGTGGGCTTTTTTCAAGAAATGTGGGTCAAGATATCCCTGTTAAAGTAGGTTTTCATGGTGCATGAGGTCCACCTTTAAACAAGTACAGTCCCACTGACTGTACCACGTGGCTCACAGTTTGAGCACAGTTACTTACCTTTTCTGTTCCTTCCTCCTTGAGACTAATAATGTCCAAATCAAAATCCTTTCTTAAGCCATCTGTTTTGTTGAAGGTAATGCGCCCTGTCAAACCATCCCACCGTGCCTAGGGACAAATGAAAAAGGTGTTTCCTTTTAATGTTTAGCAACAAATATTCTAAAGCCATGAAAAATAGTACACTTATTACCTCTCTGGTTGCCTGTTCCCAGGCTGGACCCTCCAAGCAGACTGAATGATGTAGAGAAAATCACCAGGGGAGTTTTCTTACCCCTGAGTACTGCCCTCAGTCCCTATGGTTTTTACCATGGGACAGGGTGGTCTGGCCCCCAGCCATGATCACCTGTAAAATGTTGCTGAAGCCTCATTCCCATCTTCATCAGAATCCATGGGGTTCATTAGCTGAACCAACTAGCCATCCAAAATGGCCACCTACATCAGTCCTGCCAAATCCATTACAGGAGCCCACCAGTGCACAGAAACTCAAATTTCACCTCATCCTGGTAACTTGTGAAGGACTTTCATCACTCGCTGTTTGGACTGTTGGACAGACTATGGTTAATCAAACCTAGACCCAAGGGATTAGGGTCCTAATGCCCTGAGACTCTTTTGAAAATCTAAGCCTAAATAACTTAGGTCAACACATTTTCTGGAGGACTACATTCATAACTAATAGAGGTGCAGCTGCACTGGTGACCAAGGAAGATTAAAAAAAACAAACGAGACACATATTTATATTTAAAATAATGTTTTTCAAATGACCTCAATTCTGCTTCCATAGATGTCCATGGCTCAACTTCCACTGAATTTAATGGAAGAAGGAGTTTGCATAGACTCTCTGAATATAGAGGTCCATTTAAACATAATTAAATAAAAAAGGCACTTTCACCTTCACAATTTCCTTTAAACTTTAATATCAGGAAAGAAATGAAATGGAGGCATTTGTTGTATCACAGTATATTCAGCTAGGATTATTGTACATAACAGCATACAGTAAGAATAATTCTGAATTGTGGTTGTCAATTTTCTGTTCTAAAGCAACCTCTAATGAAGTATAAGATTTCTCTATCTTGTGTTCTTTCCCAATATAAATCAATATATGCACCTTTTAAAATGAGACCCATCTGGTTTGGTGACTGCATTTTTTGGTCCTACAGCTGAATTTTATCAACTGGAAGGAAAGATTTGGTGGCTTTAAAACTGAAAACAATTTTTGTAATCTGTTTTTAGAGACCCGCATATTAGATTAATTTCTTCAAAAGTACAAGGAAGACATGAATTATGACATAGATTCAACATATCTGCCAGCCTTATAATTCTTAAATCATGGGCTTTTCTACTATGCATTTTTCCTCTTCATTTGATTTTTCTTAGGTAGCTTTTTTTTAAAGCTGCATAATAAAAATCAACAAATATAAATTACAGAGTACTGTAACCACTTCTTTTTTAATCTGCACATTGTTCTGAATCTCCAGGAATTAATCTCAGACAGAGGTTTGCCATCAGTGTGTATCTCAAACAAATCTGATATGGCTAGAGCTTGCCTCTAAATGTTGTGGAAATAGGGTCAGATTTTCGAAAGTGCCCGTTCAGTGGTGTTCCTAAATCACGCAGGAGTGTATGAAAATCCCACCCATAAATAATTAAACATATTTTCTAAATATGCAGCTCATATTTTGATTGGGTGATATTATACACTAAAATGAGTATGTGAGAAGGTTGATGCATTTTATTTTGTAATACCAGGTTTTTTTAATTTCTTCCTCTGACATGATCACGATCACTTTGGGTATGTCTACACTACATGCCTCCGTCGACGGAGCCATGTAGATGAGCTTTGTAGTCATAGCAAAACGAAGCGGCGATTTAAATAATCGCCGCTTCATTTACATCAAAATGGCTGCTGCGCTGTGCCGATCAGCTGTTTGTCGGCATAGCGCGATAGTCTGGACGCTCGGCGGTTGACATCAAAAGCCTTTCTCGACCGCCCCGGTAAACTTCATCCCACGAGGCATAACGGGGCGGTCGACAAAGGCTTTTGATGTTGACTGCCGAGCGTCCAGACTACCGCACTGTGCCGACAAACAGCTGATCGGCACAGCGCGGCAGCCATTTTGATGTAAATGAAGCAGCGATTATTTAAATTGCCGCTTCATTTTGCTATGTCTACAAAGCTCATCTACATGGCTCCACAGACGGAGCCATGTAGTGTAGACATACCCTTTGTTTTAATAATGGAACGTGTTGAGATGATTTTTTACATCAGTTTATTTGTAGACAGTGATTTGCCACTGTCTGTTCACATTCATCATCACTGTATCACATGCCTGACTCCTCCATTAAATGTATTATGGTCTTAATAAAAGAGCTACCAATACAATTTTCAAAAGTGACTTAGCAGCCTACATCTCATTGAAAGTTAATGTGATTTATGCTCCTACGTGTCCGAAGTCACTTTTGAAAGGAGGATTTAGGAGCCTGAATTATGTAGGTGCTTTTGAATGTATATAATTCCATTTCTGACTGCAAATATACTGGTACAATAAAAATGGGATATTTCCAAACAGTCATATAATAACCTTTTTATGCCCTGCATGCCTTATGAAATTAAAGAAAGCTTTCCAAAAAGTTTTAATGGTGGAATGTGGGCCAAAGACTACCCACTTAGATTCAAATCCTAATCCTTTTAAGTCAAATTTACCAATGGCTTCAAGGCATGCTCAGGGGGGCTGTATGGCCTGTGGTATAGAGGAGGTTGTGTATAGAAATGGTAAAATTATATTGTCACAATGGTTCCTTCTAGCATTATAAACAGGAATGAGACCAGAATTTGGCCTCTAAAGTAAAAAATGACAGTTCTAAGAAAGTATAGTCTATATGTCATTTCTGGGGAACAATCAGGTAACTCAAGGATGTGGGAACATACTAGATATCACGTGGTCAGGAAAATAATGGAAACTCAGTTACATAGTTCTCAAATGTAATTAACTAACAGAAATGAAGCAGAACATTCAGTACAATGAGAATTTACATAACTATGTAACTGCAGTAAGATTTCATGTTTTATATGCAAGATTTATAGCAATTGTAATGTTTTTAGTGTCATTCCATGTTAAATGTTACATGGTATAATGAAAGTCAACCAGAACCTAATCAGATACTTCATCACAAGAAATAGCTTTTTTGCACTTTATTCTTGCTTTTGACTCTAGCAGAAGTTAGGGCACAATTTAAAACTCTGATTTATATTATCTTCCACATGATTTTGGTTGCTGTGAGCTGTAGCTTAATCAAAGTCAGCAGCTTGTATTTGCAGTATCTGTAGCTTGAATCTTACACTCAGTGAGATTCCAACAATAGTACCATGGTCAAAAAAGTCAGGAAATGATCTCCTACAACACTTTTTATTTGGGGTCTTGTTGGCAGCAGTAGGACAGTGCAGTATTTAGCAGAGGTTCACAATCAGATGTCACTATCCTAAAATTATATTTTATCATGTCATTAATATTTTTATTTTTACTTTCTTTATATTTTTATTTCATCAACAGGAATCAGTATTAGCTCTTAGTTCCAAACAAAGCCGATCAGCAGATCAATAACAAAACCAATAGTTTCAGTTGCAATCAATTTTCAAAAGCTGACAACTTTAGAGTTCAAAATTTAGGACAGGAGATTGGTTTAATGTTCCCTTGTGTTTCTGATAAACTTCATTTTCCATTTTCAAACCTCGTTGTTAGCAAGATATAACTAGCGCACTTAATTATAATGTACAATACATACAGTACTTTTAGTGCACGAAGAATGAATACATATTTACCTTCAGGAGGAATCTGTCTAAATTTTAATCTGTGTGCTACAAAGGTACCCTGGCAACCTTGTGTTTAGTCCGTGCTCCATTATAATTGACATCAAAATATGAATCCTTTCCCAGGCAGTGTAATGGGATGCACAAACCCCACTCTGGAGAGGAAGAGGTTAAGCAATTGTTCTACACCCACGAAGCTTTTCCCCATTGAACCTCCTGGAGGAGGAGCTTAAAAGAGGAACAGAGCTGCTCACTTGCCAGCAAGACTGTGGAGGTGAGCTGATCTGTACTCTATGGTTATATCTACACTGCAGGCATTTGCCCGGCAGAGAGTATGCTAATGAAGTGCTCATTAGCATTTGTCATGCTGTCATTTGCATATTCTCTGCTGATGCTTTTTGTGCAAGAGGTTTTTGCGCAAAAACAAGCAGTGTACCTTGTTGAGGCATAAGGATCTTACGCAAAAGGGTTTTTTTTGTGCAAAACGGATCCATCTACACTGCTTGTTTTTGCGCAAAAACCTCTTGTGCAAAAAGCATCAGCAGAGAATATGCAAATGACAGCGCGCGACAAATGCTAATGAGTGGTTCATTAGCATACTCTCTGCCGGCAAAAGCCTGCAGTGTAGACATAGCCTATGAGTTTCTATGCTGGAGCTTTTGCTGACTGAGACCTGGCTACAGTGACCTACCAAGCCTACAAAGAAAGAACCTGAGAAGTGAGAGGACTGCTAGGAAATGATCCAGCAAGGCAGCTACTTGGCACATTAGTTGCCAACCATTCGGTCCTGGGTCAGAGCCTGGTGGAGAGGGTAGGCTCCTCTAGCAGCTCCTGAAGAAGGATCACAATGGATGCCTATCATTCAGTAGGGAACCTAGCTGGGAAGGGGGAAGACCCTGAAAAAACAAGTGTCTGGACCATCAGGGACTGACCTAAAAGGGAACACCTGAATCCCTCTTTTAATCCCAAAGACCTCCCTATTTTAATTATTTATATCCCAAAAGGGGATGGACTTGAAAAACATGACCTGGTTGGAGGGCTGAATCACTGAAAGGACAGAGTAATACAGGGCAGAACAATAGCAAGGCCATGTCTACACTACCAAAATATGTCAGTCTCACTTGCGTTGGCGGGGCATCTTGCCCCCAGGAGCAATTGTAACGATTGTATTGTCAACATGGGGCATTATGGGATGTCTCTGAAAGTGAATAACAGTTGAAATAAGAAACACAGTGTCTACTCTGATACCATGTTAACCAAAGTACATGGGCTGTGACTCTACACTGCTCAGGAAGGTGAGGTTACTAACTTAGCCTAGAGAGGCATTAATGTTGGCGAGAGGCAAATTTAAGGAAAGACACTTCCACAGCTAGGTTGACATAAGGCAACTTACAATGACCAGACCTTGGCAAGGGAAATGCTTGGGAGCAAGTCAACCTGCCATAAGTGTGCCCCACTAGTAGGTGTCACAGGCAAGTCAATTATATTTTATTATGTATTTATCTGGATTTATTTAAAATATGTTTAGCCAAAGTATTTCAGTTAGCTGCTCGTAGCATTCTCTCTCTTCCTTATTGGTTATGTCTAGATGCCAGTCACTGGGGGCAGGGTGCGTTAATCCAGCTAGCTTGGGTCCCAGAGCAATGAAGCCAGTATGGGCTGTGCAAACCCTCTCTGAACTGTGCATATCTAGTCACAGGACTGGCCCATGTGGCTGCTGCTAGCTCAGAAACGCTGACTTGAACTGCAGTTATGTTCTGTGAGACTAAAATTACACTGACATCACTGGCAGTGGTTTTTTTTTTAAGATTTCAGAATCTCAGCTTCTTCTAAGTGCCATGGCAATATATAAATGTAATCAAGCAATCTTTATTTATAACATCTTAAATTATCCCAGAATATTTACTGTGGGATCTTCACAGAGAGACTTGATGTCTATGCAGTCCCTCTTTTCTATTGATTTTTCCATGTTCTCTAGTATTCTGTGTAATATGACTTTTTCCTGGACCTGTCCCTGTGTTTTCCATTTGGCATCTAATCAAGCACTGCCTCTGCAATCTCAGGCTTTATTTCAACTATTGTGTGGGCCGTACCCATATGGAAAAGACTGTAAATCTACATGATTTGTCCCTAGGTGAGAAAAGCATTGGAGGTGAGGGAGAGCAAATGTATATGTGTGAAATATATAGAACATGTATGTATATATGTGGCACAGTACTTGAGTTCCAAGTTACTACAATATTAAATTAATAGCTCTTAGAAATAACCAGCCCAACGGATCACTAAATATGGCCATTGGCTGAATTGCTTGGTCTAAATGCTGCACCCACTACAGAAAATTCATTCTCTTCGCCATGCATCGTTGAGATGTTGCACAGCATCAAGCTCAAACTCAGCTGGGCGCTGGGTCTGCTGACATTTTGCATCTGTCACAGGACAGTTGAATTATTATATAATAATAAAGCAGACCAAAGAGATGCTAAGCTATATCTTGTGTGGAAATGTGAAATGTATCTTTTGACAGAAATGCTAAATTGTAGGGCTGGATCTTAAAGCCATAGAAGTTAGGTGGAGCCATTCTATTGACTGAAGTTGGTTTTGGATCAGACCTCTAAAATTGGCTATGTGGGCTCTCTCCATATGGCTTGTGCAAAATTAGGGATGAAAATTTGAAGACGAGGTTGAGGCCTCATTAGGAAAGTGGATCCTGAAATCCAATTTTCCCGAAGACAGTGAGCATTTGCCTCTGTGTAATAGAAATATTAGAAGAGCTCCCCTCTGAAGATAATGGTGTTACATTGATTTGCACCAACTGAATATGAAGTCCACAGAATATGAGTGTGTGCTGAAAATGAAGCGATCATGGTCTAGTAGCTAGACTCTAGCGCAAGGATTAAAAGTCAGGAGATCTGGAGTGAAATGCTGGCTCCATTGAAGTAAATGGCAAAACTTGTATTGACTTCAATGGAACCAAGATTTTAGTCCTGGATTCTAGTCTCAGTTGTGCTAGTGCTATGGGGCTTTTTTTTTTTTCTTCAGAGAAGAGTCTTTTCTTTTTATGGCATATGACAAGTCACTTAAACATACCTACAAAGAAAGAGTTGCCTTGTGCCCCCTTTTAACATCTTTATAAGTAATTTAAAAAAAGCCTTAAAAGTTCTCATCTTCAAGCCTTGAATTTTTCCTATTTGCTTACTACATTTGAAATGTCAGTATTAGCAACCTGTCAGACTGTGTAGTGATAAGAAAAGCAATGAAATCATGACATCAAAGCTTCAAGGGCTGAAATCCAAGCTATTCAGAGGGAAGGTATTTTAGTCAGATTGTTTAAAATTATTTTGCTTTGTTTTGTTGCGCCCCCTCCCCTCCTATTTCTCCATAATGCCCAACGAACAGTTTGAAGAAAGGACATATTTGATAAAGATTTAACTCTCCTCCTGTTAGAGGCCTGAGATGCTAACCAAATAAAGCAAGAAGTAATAATTCCTAAAATTTCTAAATTAAAAGAAAGCAAGCAGAATTTTTTTTGAAAAGGAGATAGCATATGCCTGGGAGTGGGGGATGCTAAAAGTTTAAAATACTCTGCAGTTCACCTTTATCTTCTCCTTGCCTCCTTTCTGCAACATATATCACAGATGTGTTATTGTACTTTATTAATTGTACATAAATTATACATTAATTGTACACAGACTTTATTAATTGTACATAAAATTCTTTGAGTTCCTTGGGTGAAAAGTGTTCCAAATACAAAGCGCTGATGCATTGTCAGACTATATTAAGAAAGGGTTTGAATAGAGCTACTTGAAATAATTTTTTTTCCATTTCAGATTTTGTTTTCAGCATTTTTTAAGAATCAGCTGTAATGGCAGAAATCCTATTTAATGGAGTTCTGGCATTTCAAAAGCAATGGAAGGCAGAGTCTTCAGGTGTGGTGTTCTAAGTTTAAAAATATGTATAGGAGAATCCTATTGTGATATTACAGTACGTCTAGACTACATGCCTCTGGCGACAGAGGCATGTAGTCTAGACTATGTAAATAATAATAAGGAGATCAGAAGGACTATTTGTAAGGAAAGTAGTGCATTGTAAAATGAAAAATCCTGTTATGACAACCAGCCTAGCTTCTATTAAACTAGTGGTCAATGGTTCTTGTAAATGTGACTGTTTTTAACCTGTGGGTGGAACAAATGATTGTCCAAGTGCAAGTCCACAGCCTCTGAGTGTAGTTTTAAGACACGTCTAATGTCCAGCATTTTATTTTAGCAGGTGCCAACCCAGGTAAAATCTCTATATGGACATTCTTGAGAGTGGCTTATTTCAATTCAGCTTAAACCAGTTCTTAATCTACCTTAACTAAACCAAAGCAAGATGAGCTTAAACCAAAAGAGTAGTGTCCATGCAGCCATTTGCACCAATTTAACTATATTTGATTTTATCACAACTTTAGTTAAACTGATGCAACTGTGCATGGAAATTGGGCCTTCAACTTGAGCTCGCATGCATATTCATTCTATATACAGAGAAAGGGGGGTCTTTTTACCTTGATTGGAAGGAGTGCTTTCCCCCTGTGGTGGGAGACAAGTAGGAGGGTTAGAGGAGAACCCCACAACCCACTCTACCTTTCCAAGAGGCACATGTGCTGGAACTGGGGGTGCTGTAGCACCTTCTGGCTTGAAGTGATTCCCATTATATACAGGATTCATAATTTAGTTCCATGACCTTCAGCACCCCCATTATAAAAATTGTTCCAGCACTCCAGCCAGGAGGGGCACGCACATTGGCCATAGGATAAGGGGAGCACCAGCATTAACCACTAGGAAGAGGTTTCAGAGTTCTCTCGACACTGCAGAGAGAAGGCAGCACCACAGACACACTGCTTTGCATTCTCTGTGTTGGCACATAGCTGAGAGGAATCTACTGCTGGTGACCTACATAACTTGTTTCTTCTCACTAGGAATAATTGTTTCATGAACTATTTGAAAAGTAAGGAATTTGGTTTACACTGCAAGACCTCATATTTGCTACATACAAGTCTCCATGTGTAGTTCCTAAACCTCAGCACTGTGCCTGATGCACTGAGTAGTCCAAACTTCAAGGATGGAAATCCAGAAGTGTATTTTGCCCCTGCATTGCTCTAACCAAATGAAAACCTTGAATACAAACTGGCTCTTTCTCAAAGACTGATCTAATGTGTGTATGAAATCCATTTAGCACAAATTCAGCAAGCACATAATTTACCTCTGTGTTTTTCAAAGTACACTACTCATCTTTAGGAAATGTGAGAACACACATATGCACATTACATCACAGTGAGATTACATTAGGGTCTTGTTCTGAATGTTGCAGATCTTTGGCACTTATCAAGGTCAGGCTTTGCTGCCTGATTTTACCAACTATGTGAGTCAAAATACACTAACAGTGGTGTATAATTATTCACTCTTCTTTATTGTACCTCTCTCTCTCTCTCTCTCTCTCTCTGTAGCCCTTTGTCTTTCTTAAGTTTAGTAGAAGGTTTGACGAAGAGGAATTCAGCAAGAGAATCTGAGGGGCAATGGATTATTCCTCTTCTTTGTCTTTATTAGAACTTCCTGCTTATACAAAATAAAAGGGTGACCATTTACTGTGGCTTTGACTCAATAGTCAGATATGTGACCAGGACCATTATTGTACTAGCTGCAGTACAAATACAGAGGCAGACATGGTTGCTGCTCTAACAAACTTGGGATGCTAAACTGGAAAAAACAGAATAAAATTGCAGGGGTTACGAAAATTACCAAGGATGATTAATGCACATGTAGAAAAATATAAATTATGTCATGTGATTGGCAGTTAGGAAAACAGTCAGGCTATGTCTACACTACAAGTTTTCTCGGTAAAAAATATACTAATGAGGGACTCATTTGCATGAGTCACAATCTCATTTGCATATTTTCTGCCGATCCGGTTTTGCACTAGGGGTTTTTGCGCAAAAACAAGCAGTGTGGACATTTTCTTTTTGTGAAAAAATCCCTTTTTCTGCGAGACTGGTGGGTATACTGGTCTTGCGGGAAAAAGGGGGTTTTGCGCAAAAAGAAAATGTCCACACTGCTTGTTTCTGTGCAAAACCCCCAGTGCAAAAACGGATAGACAGAAAATATGCAAAAGAGATCACGACTCATGCAAATGAGTCCCTCATTAGCATATTTTTTGCTGAGAAAACTCGTAGTGTAGACGTAGCCTCAGAGCTGCACTGCTGCCCTATTGCATAGCTATAGCTGTCTGTGTTGCTGAATTGGAGAATTTTTAACCCTTCATCAACAGCTCATCAGCAGTTGTGGAACAGGGCTTCCCTCTTTTACAGGGCACTGGAAATGAGAGGGAGACACTGTTGTACCTTCTGTCCTAAAGTTAGAGGAAAATATTCTTATTGTTCCTTATTAGGCTCCTGGATAGGCCCCAATGTAGAGAGCAAGGCTAATCATTCGCTTCCATTGTATTAAGCAGAGCTTGGATTCCTCTCTATATAAAACAAAAAGCTTATTCGTTTTTGTAAAGGAGGTACAAACGATATACATGTACACTTAAAGCCAGCATTTCCCGGATGTGAAAAACATCCATTTTATGCAACTGGCTAGCAAAGCTGTGAATCACCATCATGCTGCTGAAGTGCAGATTCAAGCAACGGTTAAGAGGATAAAGATCATTGCATTGTATAATCTCATCACTTTGGTTCAGAGTCCAGTTGCTGCCCTGGGATTTTCTGGCTTGCCTATGTCCATGGGGAAGTTGATGCTTTATTATTTGCACTGTGGTAGTTACTGGGAGCTACTCAGGATCCTCATTTTGATAGGGACTGTATGTACACAGAACAAAAAGTCAGTTCCTACTCCCAACAGTTTACAAGTCATAGATTCCTAGGTCAGAAGGGACCGATGTGATCTACTCTGAGCTCCTGTATAGCATGGGCCAGAGAACTCCTCCCAAAATAATTCCTTAAGCATATCTTTTAGAAAAACATCCTATTATGATTTAAAAATGCCTGTGATGGAGAGAAAAAAGTAGAATCTCAGGTAGGAGTAGAGAGGTCGCAACTGCTGAAATACTGTGTCCAGAAGATTAAGGGATGATCATCACAGTCCTTGAAGCTGTTCCAATGATTAATTACCCTCACTGTCACAAATTTACAGCTTATTTCCAGTCTGAATTTGTCTGACTTCAGCTTCCCACCACCGGATTATGTTAGATCTTGTTTGCTAGATTAAAGAGCCAATTATTAAATATTTGTTTCCCATGCAGATATTTATAGAGCCCAGGGTGTCCAACCAGTTCTGAAGCAGTAGCCATTATAGTGCAAACCAGCCACACTCAACTGACCAAATAGCCACATTGTTCAAGCCATCTAGTCACACTCAAATGGCCAAATAGCCACATGTGGTTTAGTGACTAGTGTGTTGGGCACCATGGTTATAGACAGTAATCCAGTCACCTCACAATCTTTCTGAAAAACTAAATAGATAGCTCCGTGCATTTACCACTGTCACCATAAGGCATGTTTTCTAATCCTGTTATCATTCTCATGGCTTTCCTGTGAACCCACTCCAGTTTATCTTGCATTGCGGGCACCAGAATTCTGGTTGAAAAATGCAGAACACTTTTTGTGAAACGTTAACAATTTCCTTGAAATTTCCTAGGGTGCATTAACTCTTTAGAGCCAAGCTGATTATCCATGACAATCCCAAATCTTTTTCAGATTCACTAGTTCCCAGGCTAGAATCCCCCATCTGTAACCAATGGCCTACATATTGTTTGGTCAGGCCCAGTTTACCAAAGGTTCAAGTTCTCTCTGAATCAGTGACCTATTCTCTTCACTTTTTATCTGTCCCAGTTTTTGTCATTTATCAGCAGTGTTCCCTGTAAACTATGTGCTTGTTCAGCTGCTCAGGAGAGATTCAAATGCTGCCCAGCTGATTAGCAGAGCACCCACAGCTAGGTTTTGTGTTTATGTTGGTGGTACACAATTGCACATGCCTTGGTGCACATAAAATTTATTCTACACCTGGATGGAAAAGGTAAGAGGAAACATTGTTTATCTGTGATTTTGTGTTTTCTTCCATGTCATTGGCAAAAATATTAAACAATGTAGGGCCAAGAAGCAATAACTGAGGGATCTCAACGGAAACACCTATCAACCATTTTTATATCTATTTAATATGTGCCATGTTAATTTTATATCATTCCAATTTTGTAATGAAAATATTGTGTGGTACCAAGTCAAACACCTTACAGAAGTCTAAGTATATTACATAAATGCTATTGCTTTTATTGATTTAACTTGTAATCTCATTAAAAATCAAGTCAGGATCTATTTTCCACAAACTCATGTACAGTTGTATTAATTACATTACTCTTCTTTAATTCTACACAGTGTGAGTACATTAAGAATTTAGTAAAATTCTGCCTTATTTATTTATCTACAGTAAGGTGAGTCTGAATCAACCAGTCTTCTTTAGATACAGAAAGAACCTACAATAAGTTCTCTTCTTGATTTTTCTGATGTAAAGCTAGTATCATGTCTTCTGATTTAGGCAGGTTTCCTCTGGGACTTAATACTACCAGGCCTTCTTCTCTGTTGATGGGTTAGGAAGATACTTGCAAAAAGAAGTCAAGGGACTTCTTTGGATTCTGAGGGAAAAAACCTTTAGAGCCTTCTTGTCTTAAATCAATTAGCCCAAAACTCAAAGAAATCTCTCTTCTAATTTTAGAGATAAGCAGGCCCTTGTGCTTGCAGGCATTCATTGTGTTTGGGTCAGACATTTCTCAAAGGGAGTCCTGGGGCATATTTTTGGGGAAGAATTATTGCAGATATATTGATCCAGAAACTTGAAATAAATGCACTTATGCTATAATATCAAAGTTGGTAGTCCCTGGGCTGACCCAATGTACTTATATTGTTGTTTTCTAGGCTCCTGATTCTAAATAAGGAGTTTGTTCAGCTCAGAAGAATCCTCAACCAATTTCTCTAATGATTTTTTAAATAATTTAGTGCCATCAGACTACATTATTCTTTGATCTAGAGTTTGTATGTAAAGCTCTTAGACACAGATTTCTTCTAGCTAATAGTCCTTGAGGAAAATCTTATTATAGCACAGGGTAAATGAAAGTTCAAGATGTAAATGCTTCAGATTTCCTTGAATCTTTATTTGAAGATTTCTGATTTGGAGAAGAGGGATTTCCTAAAGCCGCTCAAAAAGATACAACATAAACAAGAGCCAGGACTGTCACAGCCTTCCATGTCACGTAAATATTAGCCCTTCCTTGGTTACTATCTAGAGATTGAACTCTGGACCTTCAGAGCTAAAACTTTGAGACTTGCCTTCCGTTCTTGCCCTCCCACTCACTCACATTAGAAAACAGAAGCTGGCTTGTGAGACCTTATCCACTAGTAAAGAGGCTTGCTTGACTGGAGCTTTCTGCTGAAAACAAGGTGGTTGGTGTCTACACTGGCAGTGCGGATAACGGCTTCCCGAATGCTTAAGCAGATAAGTTTTCCGTTATAAGGGCATGGAAAACGTGAACTGCATTCTTGTCACAGTAGGCAGGAAATTTCGGAAAAGCGCTTTTTCGGAGGTGAAAGAAAGTTCCGTACAAATAATAGGCAGCTTTCGAGAAAAAAGCAGATCGTCTTCCTCTTGCGATCGGGCACACCTTGAGAAAGAATTGCTGGGCCTATCCTACACTGGCCCTTTTCGTGCAACAGTATGCTGAAACAGCATGCCCGGCCCAGGAGCAAGCATGGTTTTTCGGAAGAAGCAGCTGAGTTCTGTGTCCAGATCGTAGCAGTGCTTTTCCAACATGGTGACTAGCTTCAGCAATATTAGTTATCATAATACTGACTAAAGGCTGGGCGTTTCAGTTCTCTGAAATCTTCTGGATTTGAAGGAATTCCTTATTTAGATCAATGAATATTTGCAACATTCGCTCATCTGCAGATCAAAGGTTTTAGCCGTTACTTCAGCAACACTGTTGGGAGGAGAGGTATTTATCTGTTTAGATTTTATGAGCTTAAGAGACTGATTATTGATTTGTTGATTTTAGATTAGGTAGGCTATGTTTAGACTACAAGCCTCTTTCAAAAGAGGCTTTTTCGAAAGAATCTTTCAAAAAAGCTTCTTTCGAAAGAGATCGTCTAGACAGCAACCATAATTTTCGAAAAAGAGTCGCACAAGCAGTCTGGATGCTCTCTTTCGAAAAAGCACTCTTTGCGTTCAATAACGCCTTTTTTCAAAAGAGCACTTTAGAAAAAAGGCGTTATTCCTTGTAAAATGAGGTTTTCCGTGGTCAAAAAAACTGCCGTGTTCTTTCGATTTAATTTCAAAAGAACGTGGCAGCAGTCTAGACGCATGTGAATTTTTTTCCAAAAAAGTCCACTTTTTTCGCAAAAACCCTGTAGTCTAGACACATCCTCAGAGTCCATTGTCTTTTTCTATCAATAGCACCTTAGGAAAATCATCTTTGTTTTTTTGGATTTTTCTCCATGTTTAAGGGATCTTTCATTGGGATATGCCCAGAGAATCTGATCATTAGAGTTTTTATTATGGGGTAAGGAGTAATTTACTAAGTAATTTATCCATCTTCCTACTCAGACTTTTCTAGCACTGTAGAGAATGAGATTTCTCTCCCTTCAATATAGCATTTCACTTTTATTATACCTGAAGGGCCAAATTCTGCCCTTGGATGCACAATTCCCATCTTTTGAAGTTAGTAGAAATGTTTTTATATTATATTTCCTTAAGTGTGGTATAGAGGAAGAAGAGAAGTAGAAATTAGGAGAATTCCCTCCCGTAACTTTAGGTTTTCTGCCTGTAGGATGACTAGGGGAGAAGGAGAATTCATGTTTATCCTTTTCATGTTTACTATGTCTTTCTTTCTATTTGAGGAAGAATTGTGTTTCCTTTTATTTCCTTTCTGAAAAGAAAATGACTTTTTCCCATTCTGGGCACTGGGTCGACTGGGGGTGGGAGGAGGTGACAAGATGTAACCATATGGAAACTCTGCCATAAGTAGCCTATGGATTACAATACCCTTTAGATAACCAGTGAAACTAAGTCTTGGAGAGAAGTTCTTCTGACGAGTTAGTCTTAATTTAAAAGAGAAAAATGCTTCAAGAGCTACTGTGGGAGAGTCATGGTCCCCTGCTATGTACTGTTTGTAATATTCTCCCGATCAGGGACTAGTTTATAACCACCTGGACTTCAAATCAGTTTGGAGAATTGTGGGTTTGGTATGGGCTTGTTTTCTGGGAACCAGAAAATTGCAGTCAGAATCAGAAGCAGCTCTTGAGGTATTTAGAATGTAATTACATTTCTGTTGTAGTATCGATCACTCCTGTAGCTTCAGACACTGATGTTCTTTTCCTCTAAAGACAGAGTTAGTGGTACTCAGCTAAATCAGTCTCCTGAGGTCTAAAGGCAGTAGAATTGGTATCATTAGTTAATTCATACTGTTAATTCTGAGTTGCAGGGAGGACTGCACTCATGTTAACACAGTAATTCATACTCACTCATGGCTTTTGGCTTTTTAGATTAACATAAATAAGGGAACAAATTCTGTCCTCAGATATGCAGGTCAGAAGAAACCCATTCATGCACATCTGAGGAGAACATGGAGCTCAACCTATGATTTCCAACAGAATACTGATTGAAAAAATTAATTTGCCCAGCTGCTGAGAGAAACAGAAGCCCAGTTCTCTACAGGTCTGAGATTTTCATCTTTTATTCTCTCCACTGGTATGTCAGAACAAATTAAATTGCTGTGCAAAAGCAAAATTAAAAACATGGAGTTCGCTAACCATATAACTTGTTGCTTTCCACATTTGTCCGCTATCCTCTACCTCAGTTGCAGGGCAGGTACCTTGCCTTCATACTGGTCTATAAAATTGTTCAGACTGTTGGTACTATACAAATAATAAAACAAATAAAAACTAAACCATACTTAGGAAAATAAATAGACGCAACCGTTATGCAGCTACTTTCTTACTGTCTCTTGGCTTGCTCCCTAATTTGAACAAGTCACCCATCATTACTGTGCCTCCTAGTTCTTTGCATGAATTAGTGAGGTCCTAGTATCTCTATCTCTGTCTCTAAAGAAAGGTCTCTCTGTCCGTCTGTGAGTCTGTTTATTCAAGAACCTCCTTCTAAACAGTAAGAGCTAGAGCACCAAATTTGTTATGAAGCTTCCTCTTCTCCTAACTTAAAGCAAGGTCAGGGTTTGGTTGTGCCTGGAATTTGATAGTTTTCCATGTTGTGGAAAGGGTGGGGGCAGAGAGAAGAGGGACATGAAAGAGAAGGGCACAAAGAGAAGGGATGCCATTCTGAGAGTGGCCACTGGGGGGGAGTGAGCGCAGGAAAGAGCCATATTGCAGTGGCGACTGGGGGCAGCTGCACCACCAAGAGAATGGCTAGGGCTGGCCATAATCTCAGATTTATAGAGCACTGGGCTTCTAAGTAGCCCCTCTGCCCCAAACTTTTCCCCTCAAGCCTGTGCTCACAGTGCTGGGGGGGCGGGGCGGGGGAGGAAGGCTCCTGGCAGTCAGGGGATTGGGGGAAGACAGAAAGGCCCTGATGACTGGGGGGAAGATGGAACCCCCAACCCTGAGTCCCCTCCTCAACCCCCAACCTCGCTCTCGCACCCCCTCCAAACACCTTCAGCCTCCTGCTCTGCCCCTTCACATCCCCAAGGCCCTGCCCTGACTCCTGCAACCCCCACACTGCCAGCCCCCTGCCCTGAAGGACTTTTAGGCAACACCAGGTAAGTCTTCTAGTTTACAATATAATTTTAAACTCCTGCTGAGTCTCCCCTTCTTGCGAAATGCATTACTGCCTTAGTTAATCTTATCAATTCATTTTAATCATGTACTTTTTGGCTAGCACAGAAAACACAAAGATAAGAGTCTTGGAGTGTGTATATCAGTGTTTTACTGACCATGAAAGAAATTATCCGTGAAAGTATTAGTAATTAGTTTATATAGTTCATTCCCAGCAGGAAGTCAGCTCTCCAGGATAAATGTGACCATAGAATCGCTTAACATATTGAACCTTGAATTGGCTCTGCTGAGATGCTTCCACTGCTTTTGGTCAAAGTTTTAAGGTGTTTTCAAAGATTATGATGCAAGCCACTTATGTTATGTGCTAAAGTCCTCCATGTGTGCAGCAGAGCATCAGTGAGTTATGAAACAGTATTAATTGATTACAAAGTCACTTGTCAGTTCCGTTGGAATCACTGTAAAAATGTACCACCCACTGAGACTATAACTACTACCTCATTTTAATTTGAGGCCTAATATAGGGATGTTAAAGGTTAAATGGTTACCCCAAGCCATTTAAACCTTACGGCATTCAGAAGACAAAAGGGGTCGTTAACCGGAGGGCTCTGACAGCAGAAACAGCCCCCACCCATGGTGGCCTGGCCAGCAGGACCCTGGCAGCCATGCGTAGTGGGGCCAGAGCAGTCTCAGCAACAGCAGCAGGCCAGTTACAAGCACAGCCTCATGCTTCTGCCCGCTCGCACACAAGCTGGAACAGCCTCAGCCACTAACGCCCAGGCCAGAGCAGCCCGGCATGTCAGGGGTGGGGTAGGAGCAGTCCCCCTGCCCACGGACAGTGGTTAACTGGTTAAACAAATCATTTAACTGGTTAACTCTTCTGGGTAGTTCTTACATCCCTAATACCCTAATAGCCTGGAGCCAGTAGATTTTGTGAGGATGGGACCAGGTGGGACCAAAAGGGAGGGGTTCAGTGTGTGGGATGCTGGGGAGTGGAGTGAGGATGCATGGTCAGGGTGGGAGGTAGGGTGCAGGAGTGGGATGGGGATGTGGGGACATGGTGGCTTGGCAGGAAGAAGGGTGGAGGAGTGGGCTTGGAGTGGAGGTGCAGGGGCTGGGCAGAAGGTAGGGTACAGGAATGGGCTGGTGATGGGGTCTGGATGAGAGGTAGGGTGCAGGAGCAAGCTGGAGTGTGGGTGCAGGGTTTGGGCAAGTGCGGCCAGGAGATTGGGGTACTTACCTGACACCGCTCCCAGAGGGAACAGGTAGCGTCGGCACTCCCTCCTCTATTCCCATTGGCCATGATTTCCAGCCAATGGGAGTAGTAGGGGTGGAGCCTGCTAGTGGTGACACAAGAGGCTCCAGACTAGGGCGGAGAGGGAATAGCAGCACACAGAGCTGCTTCTTCCACTCCGCCAGGCAGAGGCACCTGGGCTTCAGCCCTAAAGCTAGCTTCATAATCCAGCCCTGGCTTTATTGAGGTAGGCTATATCTACACTACTGAGTCTAAGATGAGGATGGGAGGAGGGGTGGTCAAAGCAGCTCTGAGCCTGACTTAAGTAGTTAGCACTTGGGGCTTGTCCACTCTATGAGTGTGTGATTTCTAAAGTGCACAAATGTATTGTGCATTTATTGGTTCATGTAAATCCTGCTAGTGCACTTTAGCATAGTGCTGTTTGAAACAGTAGTACATAAAAGCACACTAGGGAACCGTCAGGTGCACCAGCAGGGTTTACATGGACCAATCCATGTGCAACACGAATTTGTAGAGTTTAGAAATCACATCCTAATAGAGTGCAATGCCCTTCTGAGGAGAGAAGCCCTACACTGAGATCAGCAGGGCCTTAACAGAGACTCCTACTTTCTTCTCTGCTGGGCTGCCTGCTCCACCTGTAAGTTTCAAGCCGACCACAGACCCTGCTGACTCACAACACAGGCCTTTCATTGTCACAGGCCGCCCTCACACCAGCTCTTCACAGTTCCACCTTCGCCGTCCTCTTTCTCAGGAGAGGACGGGCCATGCAGCAATCTTGAACCCTGCTGGAGTGAGGCACGGGCAGTTTCAAATGCTGCATGGCATCTATTGCCTCCTGCAAGCTCTTCAGGTCCCCAAATACAGTGTGGGTCTTGTCAGTTACTGTATACTCCTCCTATAGGTCCTCCAGAGGGGAAGACACTGTCCTGCCTGGGGAGTCCTATGCAGCTCAAGTGCTGCTGCATGCCTTCTCTCCTCTTGTGCTGTGAGTGAGGCTCATGAATGTCTCCTCACCCTTCCCCATCAAACTTTTTAAATAAGGTCCCTGGGGCTGGGGTTGCTTCTGTTCTTACTTTATCCTTTTGAAAGGCAGAAGCTTGGTACAGGCAGGTAGTGGATATCTACAGAACTTCCCTTGTGAGGAAAATATAGGAAAACATAGGAAAAATAGGCAAGAAAAAGAAAACAAGAAGGGAAAGTAGTTGTGCAGTACAGCAAAAGATCAGAAGAGACAAGGTTTTGGGAACTTCTGATTCTTATCATATTCAAATGATAAGTAGGGACTTTCCTTTGACACTCCTTGATGGAAAGAGTCCTCAAAGATTCTGAAAAGGTACCTATCTCTTGTCTACATTTTATATAACTTCATGTTCTGGTTGCAACTTGCTTCCAGAGAGATTCCTGGTTTCAACAACATGCCACATCATGCCACCCACTGTATATTGTATCCCTTAGCCTGCCAACTCCATTCCCCTTACACAAGTGCAATCTGGGTATGGCTTTGATAGGAATTACAGATCTTTGGATATGGGGAGAAGAAAGGAACAATCGCTTCTGACTCCTGCCTCCATACAACATTTCCTTCGTGGGAAGAAGAGTTCTGTTTGTTCCTAGTGTGATTCAGTATTGCAAAATCAGTTTGTGTGGGGGTGGAAGCACTTCACCATCTTGGTTACAAAAGGTTCACCACTGTTGACAATACAATGTGCAAACACATATGGCCATAAATACAGGCTTCTGCGAGTTCACCCACAATTACAATGGTAGCAGATGGTTTTCCATAACTTAGTGAATGGTGAGTACCCAATTCCATAATTAATATAAATCAAGAAAGACCTGGGAAGTTGTATAGGAAACTTTATCATGCCTGGAGTTTCTTGCAAAATATTTAAGGTGGGATAAAGTTGCTACTGAAATGCAGGCAGGAGCCTTGTGTCTGGCAATAGCAAAGTCTTAACAGACCAGAAGGTTGAGCAAGAGCAGGAAGACAAATGGATATTCTAACAATAGAAATCAGAATGTACAACATGTTCCTCAGTGGCATGGAATACAGAGTCCAGTGCAATAAAGAATAAAAGAGGGGATTACGCTGACTGTAAGCAGATGGTATATACTTGCCTCTTTTATCAGATTCATAAATCTGGGTCCAAAACGCCATGGCTTGTGTCAGTGGCACTGCAGGGAGCTGACAGTCATTTGGGAGGCACGCTGGGAGGCCACTGCAACCATATAAACAGCATCATACATCAGAGCTGCTCCAGTCTGCATGAAAAACAGAAGGGGGTTCTTTAATTTACAGCTTTCTTCTCCTTACTCTTTTATCATCTCAGAATAAACATCCCATTCTACTTATAAGAGATTAGGCTACTTTTTTTCTGAGACTCCCATATGAATCCAAGGTTAAAATAAAGAGACAGGCCTTGTTTCTTAAGCCTTGTATTAATTTTTGCTATGAGGTATTGCTAAGCAAAATATTTAACAATCAGATGGAAGAGAAAGGAAGTGATGTTTAGTGATTAAAGCACAGGAACAAGGAGATTTCCATTTTATTCCCATCTCTGCTATACATTTCCTGCTGTAGGAAAGTCTTTTGGGGTAAAATTTTGACAAGTGCATTGTGCAAAATTTTGAAAAGTGATTTAGGAGCCTAAGTCCCATTTTTAGAAGTTCCTAAAACTCAGATTTTTATAGGTGTTTCAATTCCTAAAGATGAAGACATTTGCCTAGTTATATTTTCAAATCCTACTAATTATCTCTCTATCATCATGTGCTTGAATACCTTTAAAATATATCCTTTAGTCTCCTAAATCTCGTTAAAAATCTCTAGGATTTAGGAGCTTAAGTGTCTGGTCACTTTTGAAAATGGGACTTTGACACTTTTGAAAACTTTGCCCAAAGTGTTACTATAAGTCAATGGGACTTGTGTCATTGACAAATTTTTGAAAACTCCACTCTTACTTTCTGCCACGGTTGTCCTTTTATATAAAAGGGGGTGATTTTTTACTCGTCTCATGGGGATGTTGTCAGAATTAATTCATTAGTATGCAACGTTATTTATTTTAAAAATACTGACTGATTCAGAAATAAATTTGTGACAAAGAAAAAAATAATGACTTGCAGAGGAGAAACTGTACTCATTTATGCAAACTACTACATAGCTAACCCATCTTTTATTCTTTCTCCATGGTGTTCCTTTGGGAAATTAACAGATTTGATTCTTTGTCTGTTTCATTTACCTAAGTAAATTACAATGGCATCAGCCTTATCAGCGCTGGAAGCTTTTCCTGGCAATCAAATGTGATCCAAATGTACAGACTAATCTTAAGGTACTGAAAACAAGGAATCACTCCTGACACCTAGTCAGACTCTGCACCAAACATAGCTTCCACAATCAAAGCTAATAAAAAATGTTATAAATGGTGAGATGCAAGAGGCAGGAGCAGCCATACTGTGAGACAAGCATCTTAAAAAGTTCCAAACAGATCCTTGTGACTAAGACTCTAATCCAGAGTCCCACAAAGTCAGTGGAAAGACTCTCATTAACTTCAATAGGCTTTGGATCAGGCTTGAAAAATGAGGCTGACTAGGGCAAATTCATCTAGGGTTTGAATCAGTTTCACAGGAGTTACAGAATTTGGCCTAGAGAGTTTGAGGATTTCTGGTGGAAATGCTTCAGTGCAGATCTGTTTGCATCACCACTATAGTCATACCATGCCATTACTCCAAAATAAGATGGATATATTGTTTGTCAATGACAGCACCTGTTGGGTATGAAGCTGGAAACACTTGATCAAAGTTTACTGCTTTATAATTGTTAATATTCATCCATCTTGCTGTGTGACATTGAGCAAGTCACTTGTCCTCTCTGACTCTATCTCCTCTTTTGACTTTGTTTTGTCTATTAAGGCTGAATCATGTGGCTGCGCTGAGGAATGAGAGGGGCACCTTGCTCTACTATGTGGACCACCCATATTGTCAATAGCTGTGTAGGGGGAAAAGTTGCCTATGTGGGACCATGACACCCCCCGTACTGTACATGTGATCGGAAGCGAGTGGAGAATAGGTCTGGACTGGCCAGCATAGTCCCTCCTCCTCCTCCCCCCCCCAAGTGCCTTAGGGGAATACGTGCAGTAGCCAATATAGACCTGATACTTATCTACTGGAGCAACTGGGAAGCAGATTGTGACCTAATCCCAATAAACACCCCAAATACATTCCTGGAAATGCAGTTTGAGTGGGGAAAGGCTGCACTGATACGAGAGATGGTGAAATATGGATGTGGATCATTGGTATGAATCTACAGCATTTCAAATCATCTCTGATGGTAGTCGATGGCATATGTGAAATGACTTGGTTTGTTGTTCTTCAACTTTAGTAACCACCAGTCAATGAAAAGGCCATACATTGTATTGACATGGGGTGAGAACTGTCTTCTCACCACTAGGAGTCAGTGTTAATATACTGCCCTACCAGGGTGGTAGTACAAGCTTTAACGGCTGCCTATGTTATACCTGTTCTCCAGGTTTCATAGTTCAATAATGATTGGGACCATCACAAAAACATTTTTCTGGCCGCTAGCTAATGTGGATTCGGGTGAGCTGATATTTTGTAAAAAACATGAAATAATAAAAGGCTACTCTGCATTCACAACAAATGAGTGCACCAACACATTTCTAAAAAGACTTAAAAAGCAACAATGGCCCTGTAGCTCCTTAGAGAATAACCAAAAAATATATAGATCGTATCATGAGCTTTTGTGGGCACAACTCACTTCTTCAGGTTAATATTAGAAAGCATAATCATTCTCCTGATGATGCACAACTTGTCCTAGCTTCATTGTCTAATGAATTACAGCAGTATTGTAGCTAATGGAATATGTAAACTTGATATATATATTGAAAGTAAGCACAGCTGATTAGCAATCTTGTCTGTTTATATTGTTTCCGAATAGTAAGACATCTGAGCAAACTTGGACATTTGGAAAAGGAAGGTTCTGTTTAATAAAAGAAGAGATCTAAACTCTGTTTTCTTAGAACCTAGTCTTGCAATCAGATGTATATGAATCAGTAGTTCTGCCTGCACATATGCGTTTGCAAAATTGGGGCTTTAGACTCCAAGGGCATGTTTACACTAGGAAATTATTTTGAAATAAGCGTTATTCCTACTGGAAAGCAGGAGTTATTATTTTGAAATAACCAGCCCTTTATTTAGAAACAACAGGCTTGGTAGTGTGGAAAGCAGGAGTTATTACTTTGAAATAACCAGCCCTTTATTTCGAAACAACAGGCTTGGTAGTGTGGACGCTCCACTTATTATTTTGAAATAAGGACTAGTCGACTATCCGATAAGCAAATGCTTATCGGATAGTCGACAGGTCACTTCCCCCCTCCTCCACTTGCTTCCTCTATCAGATAGAGGGTATGTCTAGACTACATGCCTCTGCTGACAGAGGCATGTAAAATAGGCTACCTGACATAGTCAATGAAGCTGGGATTTAAATATCCCCCGGCTTCATTAAAATAAAAATGGCCACCACGCTGTGCCAGCTCAGCTGATTGTCGGCACAGTGCGCAAGTCAAGACGCTGATTGGTCGACAAGGGAAGCCTTTGTCGACTGCTCCCTTATGCCTCGTGAAATGAGGTTTACAGGAGCAGTCAACAAAGGCTTCCCTTGTCGACCGATCCATGTTTTGACTCGTGCGCTGTGTCAACGATCAGCTGAGCCGGCACAGCGCGGCGGCCATTTTTATTTTAAGGAAGCCGGGGATATTTAAATCCCGGCTTCATTGACTATGTCGGGTAGCCTATTTTACATGCCTCTGTCGGCAGAGGCATGTAAACTAGACATACCCAGAGGCAGCAAGAGAGGTGGAAGAAGGGAGTACTTCAAAAGCGGCAGTGCCTCATGGAGCGTGGGGTCCCGGGCTCTGTGCGGCGCCATCCCTTTGAAATACCGCGGCGACATTTCAAGGCAGTAGCGCTGCGTGGAGCCCGGGATCAGCTGGGGACTCCCTAGCTGATCCCTGGCTCCAAGCGGCGCTGCCGCTTTGAAATGCCACACAGAGCCCATGATCCTGGTCTCCACACGGCATTTCAAAGCAGCAGCACTGCACTGAGCCCAGGATCAGCTGGGGAGTCCCCAGCTGACCCCCGGCTCCATGCAGCATGCCAGCTTTGAAATGTACAAGAGTCCGCAGCGGGGGCTCTTGTGCATTCCAAAGAGGAAGCTCAGCATGGAGCCTGGGTCCAGCGTGGGACTCGAATCCCCCGCTGACTCCAGGCACCATGCAGGCGCTTCTGCTTTGAAATGCTCTTGTACATTTCAAAGGCGGAATGCGGAAGTGCCTATTGACTAGTTGAGTAGTCGATGGAAATTCCATCAACTACTTGACTAGTAAATTAATTGCTAGTTAACATCTCTAGTGTAGACCAGGGCTAAATTCATAGGGGTACAGACAGTATCCACTCTACTCCATCTCGTAGATTGCTGTAAGCACTACAGTAATGCTTAAATGAGAATTTTTTTTAAAAATGCTGAGGATCATTGGCCTGGGATATTCTCTGTAATGATTAGTATGTTTCAAAATTACATCTGGAATAATTTTGTAATAAAGTCTGTTCCATGCTGCAGCCCACATCATTCAATTCGTGTTAAGAATATTTTTTGTATGCTGGGAAAAACCGACAAAACCCAGAACCAAGTTTGTTAGACTTACTCGACTCAATTGTTTCTATTTTTCCTTTCAGTGCTTAGAAGGGCACTCTCCCTCCTTCCCCTCCCCTCCCCCGGCCAATTTCTCATCAAGATACCTTTCACTTATCACTAAATTACATCTTCAAAGCAAGAGTGCTGCTGTAGATGATCAGAATGGAGAAAGAAGGCACTTTTCAATTTAAAAATGCTATTACTAGTCTACAAGTACAGTATTTTTCCTTGCAGATTACTAATACTAAACCTCTCTGGAAGTTTTTATCTCCTACTGTAGTCATCAAATTCTGAACATTCTTAGAGAAATGAGGCTGCTTCAAGTGCATTTGACAAGAGAGATAAATGATAACTGCAAAGCATCCTGTCCTGGTGCGTTGTAACTCATTTATTCATGAGAGTGTCACCGGTTGTCACATGGCTAACCATAACGTTGGTTAAAGGAACAAATTCACTACCATGTATAAGAAAAGCAAAATAAAATAAAATATTTAAAATGCAGGTTTACTTTGAGGATTCTCTTCTAACATTTGTAAAATGAAGTTAATGGAAAAGCAAATGGGAAGCTTCTACTTCTGCTTAAACTTGGTCAGACTTCCAACAGCGCACATAGAACTCTGTCTTGTATTCCTGCTCAGGAGACTATTCCCATTAACTAGTTACATAAATAAGGGCTGCAGTAGTAGGCTCATAATGCTTGGGCAGATGCTGACCACCAAATTAATTTTGTTTCCTAAGTGTCCTCCTTTGCTACCCCCTACTTCCTTCACTTCTACCTACCCAGATAAATATGGGCGATTAAGAACAAAACTTATGTGTTTATCCTTAGATTGGAAATTGATTTACAAAGGCCTCTGTAGCCATCTGTTTCAAGTCCATGCTATGGTTATTCACTTACTGTCATCATGCCATCTAGAAGACCAGTTTCTGGTTTGGGTGGTGCTTGTAACCTTTCCATTGACCACTTTTCAATAACTGATGAAACTTGTGGATTGTCAATGTTGAGCAGGCGAAATCCGGTCATGTTTACTCCACTGTATCTGTAGGGTTCCAGATCTAATGCAAATAGATCCTAAATAATCATTTAAAAAATAAAAACAAAATATTTTAAGATGTATTATTTTAGAGCAAACCGTTTGTCAGTTATAATCAGTGCTTCTCAACGAAGGCTGAACTATGCACTTTTTTGTCATTTTCAATTAAATGCTGATGTATATTGTTTTCCTTTGCATCTCTTCCCTCTGCTGTCTCGCAAACACTAGTCACACCTGCATTTGTGTATAGATTTTTTTTTTTTTTTTTAATAAATCTCATATCTGGTTTCTTGGATCTTAATAATCAGTTCCCCATAACAGCGCTATTTAACAAGCAAGCTGCACTTCACTATCTGATTGTAATTTGTCAGTCTTCTCATAATGTTACAGCTACAACAAGCCAAAATGAAGTAGTTTTTGGCCAACGTTAAGTATACTTTTCAATCCCAGGAATGAAAATTCTAGATGTGGAGAGTAATGAGAAAATTCTAGATGTGGAGAGTTTCTCCTGCCTTGCCAGCAACAAGTAACTTGCTGTCACTGTGCCTAACATATATGTCAGGCCAGTGCATAGAACTGTATGGCTATGTCTGTACTGCACTGTTTTATGCAAGAAATATGCAAATGAGGTGAAGCGTGGAATATCACCGCACCTCATTTGCATAATTAATGAGCAGCTGCTTTTTGCGCAAGAGGCTTTTGCGCAAAAAGGAGCCATCTACACGGCTCCTTTTTGTGCAAAACCCCCCTCTTGCGCAAGAGCCGTTCTTCCTGAAAAGAATGCGGAAGAACGGCTCTTGCGCAAGTCGGGGGGTTTGCACAAAAAGGAGCTGTGTAGATGGCTCCTTTTTGCACAAAAGCCTCTTGTGCAAAAAGCAGCCACTCATTAATTATGCAAATGAGGCACTGCAATATTCCACACTTTGCCTCATTTGCATATTTCTTGCGCAAAACAGCGCAGTATAGACATAGCCCCAGTGTATTAGACACTTGAAGTTTGTAGGGCAGGAAAATAATGGCTACTGTAAGTGACAATTCTGTGACACTTTTCAAAACTCTATGTTGTGCGGTGAAAATATGAGACGTGTTTGCTAGAGATGAAGTTTTTTGCATTTCAGAAGAAAGTCTTGCTGATAACAGCAGACCAGTGAAGCAACAAATGATCAGGTTGTGGCTGTGTACTGACATTACCCATAAAGTGTCAACATTTACAACATCACAGCGATGTCTTGCTCTGAATGTAGAGGTCTGCAGGGGTACAAGTGTAGGGATATGCTCCAGATACTGTAGCCTGCCAACTGTCTTGTAAGTATTGACATTATAAATTTGAATTAACTAATCTTTTACAAAGGAGAGAAGACCATAGTGTTACATATTTTTGGGAGGCAATTACGGTAGATTGTATTATTTTAGAGCAAACTGTTTGTCAGTTATAATCAGTGCTTCTCAACGAAGGCTGAACTATGCACTTTTTGTCATTTTCAATTAAATGCTGATGTATATTGTTTTAAGATTCCATTTCATGTTCTAAACATTCAGGGTAAAATATCTATTTGGCGTCATGATGGAATGACTTAAAGTCAGGATGAATTTCACTTAAACATCTGATACAAGGAACCAAGCAAGTTTATGCATGGGAAGTGGCACGCCCCCACCACTGTAGGTTTCATTCCACTAATCTGGGTTCTCTCCTTTGACTGTGTTTTAAAATGAAAACTGCTCTCAAGCATAGATTTCAAAGAATAAATGTGATGTATTTAAAGAAAATTCAAATATTCATATCTTAAAGAAATATGAGAGCTTTTCTTCTGTAAGCCTGAAACATTCTTGTTGTTTCATGTTTTTGTTTCCTGATTAAATGAAATGTTTTAGCTATAGGTTTTATTTGTTACTTAGGCTGTGTCTAGACTACATGGCTCCATCGAAGGAGCCATGTAGATTAGGGCTGTAGGCATAGGGAAATGAAGCAGCGATTTAAATAATCGCCGCTTCATTTAAATTTAAATGGCTGCCGCGCTGAGCCGACAAACAGCTGATCAGCTGTTTGTCGGCTCAGAGTGCTAGTCTGGACGCTCCGCGGTTGACATCAAAGCCCTTTGTCGACCGCCTCCTTATTCCTCGTGGGATGAGGTTTACCGGGTCGGTCGACAAAGGGCTTTGATGTCGATCATGAGCGCCCAGATATCGCGCTGAGCCGACAAACAGCTGATCAGCTGTTTGCCGGCTCAGCGCGGCAGCCATTTAAATTTAAATGAAGCGGCGATTATTTAAATTGCCGCTTCATTTCCCTTTGCCCAGTAAACAAATCTACATGGCTCCGTCGACGGAGCCATGTAGTGTAGACATACCCTTAGTGTCACACAGCACACGTCAGCCTAATCCAGAGTTTCTCTACCTTTTTTTATAAAGTACCCCTTTTTCAAAAAAAAATACCCCCAGTACCTGCAGTTTTCAGACACACACAATTTTTTTCAACCATTGCAACATATTTGTTTAAACAACTTAATTGTAGCCGGGCAGGCGATGAAATTTTTGGGTGTAAAAAGTACAAAAATAATAATAATGCTGTAAAACTTAAAACAAAAATTCAATTTTCTCCAAATTTCCGTTGTGTTGACGTACCCCCCCAGACTTCTCTTGAGTACTCCTAAGGGTACTCCCACCTCTGGTTGAGAAACACTGGCGTAATCCACCACAGCTGTTGCCCTACAGTTGAAGGACCTTGACTATCTTCTAGATGCTGCATAATTGAGAAAAGCAGAGCAGAAGGAACAGAAAGAGAATAATTTTAGAGGCCCTGATTCATCAAAGTATTTTGGCATGTGCTTGACCCTCATTAAGTTGGACCTAATCACATGCTTCAAGTTAGGTAGGTACGCAAGTTCTTTTATGATTAAGGGCTGAATTAAGCACGTGCTTAAAGGCTTTGCTGAATTCTGGCATTACCAAAACTGTAGAGAACAAGAGATAGGGCTTCATCTAGAGGACAGGGGTTCAACCCCAAATGGGGAAGTTTGGATTTGCTCCAAACATGAATTTCTGTTCTCAGGCCCATTTCTATAATGGGCTAACTCAGAACCCTACATCTAATCGTCGGTTCTCTGCCAAATTTGGAGACATTTTCATCCAGACTTAATTGTTTGGCTTCATCTCTACAGAAAGCACTTTCTCAAATGTGATTCTGTTAATGGGTATTTCATTTTAATTATTTTAATGAAGCACAGTAAGAATTAGTGGGAGAAAGTGTTGGCCAGTGCTACAACTTCAAAACATTGGCTCCTGAAATAATAATAATAATTAGTAGTTTTTTAGGGTGTGTCTAGACTACACCTCTCTGTTGACAGAGAGATGTAGATTAGGCACATCGAAATTGCTAATGAAGCAGGGATTTAAATATCCTGCGCTTCATTAGCATAAACATGGCTGCCGCTTTTTTTTTTAAATGGAGCTTTTTCGAAAAAAAACGGCAGTCTAAACACAGATCTGTCAAAAATAAACCCTTTTTTGACAGATCCTGTAAACCTCATTTTTTGAGGAATACACGATCTGTTGAAAAAGGGTTTATTTTTGACAGATCCGATCTAGACTGCTGTATTTTCGAAAAAGCTCCGTTTCGAAAAAAATGGCAGCCATGTTTATGCTAATGAAGCACAGGATATTTAAATCCCTGCTTCATTAGCAATTTTGATGTGTTTGATTTGCATCCCTCTGTCGACAGAGAGATGCAGTCTAGACATAGCCATAGTGTTTTTATCTGTAATGGTGACATTCAAAACTCAGAGGGAGATGCAAGTTTTCAGCTGTCTCCACTGAAACAATGTTATTGGCAAAACTCTCAGTATTTCTTACCAGTGTTGTAAAAAAGTAGTGATAGTATTCGGTCATCATTCCCATGGAAAGAATCTGTTGAAGAAGAAAGTCAAAGAGTGAAACAGACTTTCTAAATAGCCTGACTTGTGGTACAGGTTGAACTTCTCTAGTCCAGCAGCCTCAGGGCCTGATGCATGTCAAACCAGAGAATTTGCTGACGCATGCAAGGTCAGTATTGTCTAGCAGCATTACCAACACTTCCACTGCTTACTGGGTTCTTGGAAGACATTGACAGGCTAAATAAGAGCACAGAATACTGAGAGCCAGGACTGGTGGCCGTGAACAAACTTAATGGGACTTCAAGAAACTTGGTCACATCAATGATAAATGGATATCTGGCTAACTAAAATCAGGCCAGACTACAGATGTTGTTGGACCAGAGAGTGCTGGACTTAGAGAGGTTCAATCTGTGTTTACAGATAAGGATCATGTCTACCTGTCCCAAAATAAAGATCAAGAAAATGGCCATAATAAACACGAGGAAAGACAGAGTTAATGGGAACCATGAGTGTTATTGTGAGGATTTAATATCTACATATCTGTCCACAAGAAACTACATTGAGGCTTTGTCTACACTTCCAAGTTTAAAGCACTGCCGGAGCAGTGCTTTAACTCAACTGTGTGGTCATGGCAGCAGCACTGGGAGAAAGCTCTCCCAGTACGCTAGGTAAACCACCACCACAAGGGGAGTAGTTAACGGCACTGGGAGCCTATTTACACTTGTTTTTTCACATCCTTGAGCAAGAAAGTTACAGCGCAGTAACTTGCCAGTATAGACAAGTGCTGAAACTGCTAATTTATTTCATGTCCACTTCTAACCAACTATGCAATGGTAACCATTTTCATTTGCTACTGAGTGATGAATTTGAATGGATAAATAGATATGAAAGATTTTGCACCCTCTTTGCTAATCCCCTAAATCATCCAGTACTGAATAAACCTATTGTTCAGGTAAAACCCTTCTTAAGGGAAGGATCACTGGCCAGATATGAGAGATTATGTGTTGAACATGACAAAATCATTCTATCAACCTTTGATGGCAGTACTTAAAATGTTAAGTTAATATGCCCTCCATCTGGAAAATGGCATTATGAGCAATAGGTAAATGTGGCCATGAAGATGAGATGAGTTTTTGCTGAGTTGTAATTGCAATTGCCAGTAACTTGAAACTAATAAGAGAGTTGCAGAATCAAAAGGACAACAAATTAATCCACTTATTTTAATGGATTTCCATTAACCTACATTCATATATCCAGGCTGCATTTAGCACACTGTTCTTTTACACAATGTCAAAGGAGGATTTTATGAATGCACTGAGGTGGTGTTTAAGATGCCTATAATTGAGTGGGTGCCATAGATGAAATTAGTCTAGTCTTCTCTGTGTAGTTCCCAGGTGACACGTGTATATCCCAAAAACCTTGATCACAACTGGCACTAATCAGTACCTTGGCTTTTAAGTGCAAGAAAGTGTCCAATGATTTTGATGGCCAAATCCAAAGACAACTGAAAGCAATAGAAGCATTATCCTTGAATTAGGGTACGTCTACTCTGCATGGCTATTTCAGGATACTGGAGGTACCCTGAAATAGCTACCCCACGTCTTAACAAGCCACCCATTATTTTGAAATATTTTTTGAAATAACAGGCGCACTATTTCAGCATCCCAGTAATCCTTGTTCCACAAGGGTTAAGGGATATCTCGAAATAGTGCATTATTTCAAAATTTGGCCCTGTGTAAGATGTGCCAAATTTCAAAATAAGCTATTTCAAAATAGGTTCGAAGTAAGATGTAAGAAATTTGTGTAGCACAAATTTCATATCTTATTTCGAGTTAATGGTGCTGTGTAGACGAAACCTTAGTGGGCTTCGAGTCAGGCCATGAATGTGCATGAAGACTGAACTCTCCTATTATTCATAAAGATAGTTCTTTCAAGTCTAAAGGTTTAAACGCATTTATTCATCAATGGCTTGCACCTTTTATAATTATTTATATCCGTGCAAAGTAACATTTCACACCTGATTTGCACTACTGTAAAATAACTACACAATGCCCAGGGCAATGGCAAATCAATTTCACTGTCAAGTTGTAAGGGGAAGCCTGTGCCATTAATCAAGCACAACTTGTTAATTAGGGACCTTTCATTTTGATTAATTTGCTTATTTATTCTAAAAATAATCCCCTCTTTATAGCAGGTTCACCTAGTACTTTACTTATTAAAGGACAAAATGAAATGCCACAAGAAATTTTTAAAATTTCCTGACATTTCTCTAAAAAATAAGCAGGAGAATTTCCCTATATTGCTGTGATATCTAAAGCACAGGAAAGAAAGCCCACTGAAGTCACCTTAACAAAGGTGCCCTACTGCAAGGTAGCTCTTCAAATGTGTCATTAGCTTTAAGTTTCAAAATATGTTTAGTAACTGGGTATGCAGTGGATCAACACAATGACTTCTCATCTCTGCATGCCTCCGTGCATCTCATTCCTGAGAACAAATATGGTTGTGTCATTGTATCACAGCTCCTAATAGACATTTGACCAGATTACCAAAACAGCTTTATAATTTAGCATGTGCTGCAGAAGATGGAGAATGGAGGGACTTTAATTACCCAAAAGCTTCAGAGGGGTAGCCGAGTTAGTCTATTACAGGACATTTCTGTACCCAGACATTTCTGAGAAAGTTAACATGGCAACACACAAACTTTCCAATAAATTCTTGGAATCTACTGGGACAATGTTTGGTCCAGAAAGTGGAGGAAGTAACAAGGGGCAGATCCATTTTAGACTAGATTTTGACCATCAAGGAGGAAATGGTAGAGAAATTGAAGGCAGTAGGCTATTTGGGTGAAAGTGATCATGGTGATTTCGTGATTCTTGGGATAGGAAGGAGTAAGAGTGCAGAATAAGGACAACAGACTGCAAAAAAGGAGATAATTTATAACAGTTTTCAAATATATTAAGGGCTATTATTAAAAGGACTGTAATCAATTGTTCTCAGTGTTCACTAAAGATAAAACAAGAATCAGTAGGTCTAATCTGTAGCAATGGAGATTTAGGTTAGCTATTTAAATGTTTTTCTTAACTGTCAAGGTAGTTAAACTGTTGAACAGGTTTCCAAGGGAGGCTGTGAATCCCCATCATGGGAGGCTTTTAAAAACAGGCTAGACAAACACCTGTCAGGGATAGTCTAGTTTCAAGCTGGACTTGATGACTTCTCAAGGTCCCTTCCAAATCTACATTTCTGTGATTCTATGATAGGGATATTGTAAGTTAGGAATACAATACTTTGACAGAGCATTATCAGTGCTTGCTTGCATATTGCTTATTCATTGTCAGTGCTATTATTCTGTTTCATGAGCATTAAGTTACTCATTAATCAAATAATTAGATGCATTATCACCACTCTATTTCCTCAGGCTATGAAGATAAGCCTTATTAAATATATCTCACCCACATCTCCTAGATGCTGAATGTTCTTATGAAACAAAGAATGAGAGAACTATATTGTGTAAATCCAGAGTACAGTAACTCCAAAGATTTAAATCAAACTATTTTACATTTACTCTGGTAAAATTGAGTCCAATACATGGAGTTACCCTTCCCTGAATACACACTTAGTGTAGAATTTGGCTCCAAATTTACGCAAACTTGGAGAAATGCTATTGTCTATGAAATATTTCAATCACAAAATAACTCGTCTATTAATTTCACTTTATACCATCACACACATTATTAAAACTTTGAACAAATATCTGTCATCTTAATTAAGTGACGCAAGTGTCACTGTAACGTGCTGACCAGTGTGTGGTACATGTTTCCCTGTGTGCTTGTTTCACAGCGGATGGAAGTTGTACAGCCACCAGTTACAGTGCCTGGCTCTTCAGCCTAAGGATGTTAAATTGCGGTTAGCTGGCTAATCGGGTAGTCGATACAATTTGTATCGACTAAACGATTAGTCGATAAGGGCCGCTCTGCGGATTGCAGTGGGGGTAGCTCCTGGAGTCGGCTGGAGCTGGGACTCAGCACTCCTGGCTCAGGCTGGCTCCAGGAGCCACTGGACTCTTACTACATTTAAAATGCAGAGGCACAGCGTCCCGGACCAGTGTGAGCCCAGACTGCTCGGTGCTGGCTTGCGCCGAGTCCAGCAGCCCCTGTTCACAATGGCAAGGGCTGGCCAGGGACAGGGGCTACTCCAACAGCAGTCCCTGCATGTGGCCAGCCCTGGCCACTGCGAACAGAGGTTGCTCCGGCAGCAACACTGGCTCCTGTCCCCCCCGCCTTGCTGCCTGTCATACAGAAGCAGCAAGGGAGGCTAGCAAGTAATCGAGTAGTTGACTACTCACTAACATCCCTACTTCAGCCCAAGTTGTGGAGACCAATGCTCTTAGTTCTGGAAGCCCCTAGTTCAATCTCACGAGGGTCACCAAAGGTGGCAGTTGCCAAAACATGAAGATTTTGCCTCATATCTGAAAATATTAGTTAGCCTAGAAGTACCAGCCTGCTTTCTCCCTGTCTCTGAGTCTGCTGGATGTAGAGACTCCTCAATGCACCTAGCATACACAGCCATAGAAGGTGCTCACTTTTCCAGTGGGGCACTATGCACATAGTTGCAACCACCTAATGCTGTCTTAGGGCACGTCTACACTAGGAAATTATTTCAAAATAACTTAATTCAAAATAATAATTCCAGAAATAACAAAATTGAAATAGTGTGTCCCTACTATGGGAGAGCCCCAATTAGTCCGAGGCAGGCTCCGTTATTGTGGACGTGCTACCTCGACTTATTGCCCCAGGATACACTGGGGAGTAATTACTTCAAATTACTCTAGGGGAGTAATTATTTTGAAATAGCAGCAGCGGAGAATCCACACTATGGCTATTGCAAAATAACTATTTCAAAATTAGCATTATTTCCAGAGAAAAGCAGAAATACAGATTTCAAAATAACCAGCCCATTATTTCGAAATAACGAGCTTGGTAGTGTGGGTTATTTCAAAAGAACTCCCTATTTTAGACCAGGGCTTACATTGCTCCTAAACCTGCCCCCATTCAAATGATATATAGTATAAAGGTACTTTCAAAAGAGGTGGTGAGATGCACTGAGCATGCTCTGTGGTTTGGCTGAAGATTTAAACCCAGGCATAAGAGTTTGTCCAGCTGACTGATCTAATTAAGCTACAGGACATGTTTTAAAGGAGCCACGTGGCTAGAAAAGGAAATCTCCCCAGCTGACTGTCTCTTTAAGGTCACTAAGAGAGAAGGGGATCCCTCAACTCAACTTCTTTTCCCCTTGCTCCCAAGCCTACATGGTGATTTGGAAGGAAAGATCCCTTCACAATCATGGGAATTCCTCCAGCAGAAAGGGGAGTAGAGCCTATGCTGCAGTTGTGCCACTGTAGTGCCATAGTGTAGATGATTCCTACAACAAAAGAAAGGGTGTTTCTGTCAACGTTTTTAATCCACTTCTCTGAGGGTGTGTCTAGATTACAGGTTTTTTTTTTTTAAAGTGGCCTTTTTTTCGGAAAAACTTCACCTGCGTCTAAACTTCGATTTAATTTCGAAATTAAATTGAAAGAACGCGGCAGTTTTTTCGACCATGGAAAACCTCATCTTATGAGGAATAATGCCTTTTTTTGAAAGTGCTCTTTCCAAAAAAGACACTATTAAATGCAAAAAGGGCTTTTTTGAAAGAGAGCATCCAGACTGCCTGGGTGCTCTCTTTCGAAAAAGCGGCTCGCTTTTTCGAAAGAAGTGGTTGCAGTCTAGATGCTCTCTTTAGAAAGAGGCTTGTAGTCTAGATGTACCCTGAGAGGCTATAACCGGGTTAGCAGAAAAATTCTTCTGTCGACCCACTTGGGTCTACTTTGGGGTTAGGTCAACCTAATTCCAGTTGCTCAGATCACAAAGTTTCCTATAGCCCTGAACGATATAGTTACGTCAGTCTAATTTTTAAATGTAGACCAGGTCTTAGACAAATGGGACTAGGCTGCTACCTACCATCCAGTCATTGGGGTTTGAATACTGAAGTGGTAGAGTTTTTATCTTAAAATTAAATTAAAAAGTTTGAGTTCCATTCCCCTTCTTTCTCAACTCTTTTCTTACTGGAGCTATACGGGGAGGTTGAAGTAATGCCGGCAGGTAGTTTCTCCCCCAGAGAAGATGTGTCCTAGAATAGTGAGCAGCGTTAAGGAGCCATGGAGCTCATCTTGTACCATCTCCCATGTTGCTAAGCACAGAACAGGATTTTGTTCTTGCATAATGCAACAACTTGGCTTCGGAACTGACTGATAGACTGAGAAGGTGCCATACGGTATGTGTCTTACTGGGGCCTGGGCAGTCATATAGTCAGGATAAACTGTGAGCTGGTTAAGGTCCCTAACAATTAGAGATACTCTAGCCAAGGAAAGTCTTTAAAGTGGCATTTTAATGAAGTATCCTTTCCTATTTTATCATTGTTCCATAGAAGTTGTGTTATCCTGCACTTTACCAACACAGCATTTCTGATCTTCAACAGAGTCCAGCTGGCACAAGGCCGGCAGGCTCCCTCTCTGGCTCCACATGGTTCTTTGGAAACGGGACATGTCCCAGCTGCTCCTAGATGGAGGAAAGACCACAGGGGCTCCATGAGCTGTTCCCGACTCCAATGCTGGCTCTGCAGCTCCTGTTTGCTAGGAACCTTGGCCAGTGAGAGCTGCAGGGGGCATTGTTCAGAGCCAGCTGGCTGTACCTCTGCCCAGGAACAGCAGGGACATGTTGCTGCCTGTGGGGAGCAGCTGAAACCCCCTCCCATGCCCTGACTCCCAGTCTTGAGCCCCCTCCTGTACCTAAGCTCCCTCTCTCTTTAGTTAACTGGAATTTTTGACTTACCAGCGCCCACCACATATGCAGATAACAAAGCTGTTACTGTAGTTAGAGTGCTTACTACTGTGGCACATAGTTTTAGCACTCCTGTAAGAACTAAATTAGTTATTTTGCTGCTATGACCACCACATAGCTGAAATGACTATAGAAATCTTCATAAAACATTTTATGGGTGTTCTAAATCTTACTAAAAATATAGGCACATTCTGTAAACAATGTAATAACAAAAAAGTGGAGGGGAAGAGAATTTAAAATAAGTAGCTACAAAATTAGTCAGCTTGTATAGCAGTAAAAGCTACCTCAGTTATGCTTAAGTCAGAAGAGTAAATTGCAAGTTAATGTTAAAAACGTAACCACAGTAGATAAGCCATGACACACAAAAAGAGTCTTTCGTATCAAAGATATCTGACCTTTTGTATCTCTCAGGACACAGAATTCCCCACAAATTATTCCTATTGTATTTAACTTTAGAACAGTTGACCAGTAAGTACGGTTGGTCAAAAAATAAAATTCTGAAAAAGTCAATATTTATAAGGGCTTTTTAGGTTCTAGGTTCAAAATTAAATCCAGATTTCATGTTTTAAACACATCTTCTCAAATTCTGACATTTTATATGTGACATCTTTGTAACATCTCTAACTTTTTTTTATTAAAAATAGATTTAAAAAAAAAATTAAAAATAATGATTTTTGATTAATTAACCTTTCTGTTAAAAAATTTAAGGCAGTTCAATTAAGGAATAGTGAGCTTTGTAGCCTTTTTATTTCTACAAAATTAAAATGTTCCTTGCCCAAACACAGTCCTCTTATCATAAAGCCCACTGTATACTTTATTTTATTTTACGTGGACATTAAAGATTTCTTATATCTTTTAGTAAAATAATTTAACTGGCTGTCTCTGGCCAAAATTTCAACTCTCTCATTATTATGTCAGTCTTTATAATGTTGCCAAAGCCACATGGAGGTTAGAATCTGCACTGGAATGTAGATATGACAGAAGAGTTTATAAGCCCTGCTCAAAGTCAGAAAGATTACATATTCTGTTAGCAGAATTTATAGACTGTCAGCAGAGTCACATAGGCCTTGCATGTTCGTAAATTTCATCCGCCAAATCATTGGTTTGAAGAGAATTAGACTGAGATTTTCAAAAGGAGGTTAGGTACTATTAGGTCTCTTTGAAAGTGCCACACTATAGACTCAGCTAGAGCAACATGTTTAGTTTGTAAGTGCTATCAGTTCAAAGTTCAAGACAGCATGATGCTGTGAAGCACATAAGATTTTTCAGCTCAATTGTTTGGTTCAAGATATCACAAAATCTATTGACACAGGTGATAGAATCTTATGCTCCATCAGCCAAATTGCTCCAGTTCATGGAGATAACAAATTCTCTTGGAGAAGTGTTAGTCACATACTATGTTGTTTTGCAGTTCATTGACTAACATATAATCATCTTTCCTCCCTATCTAGAATTACAGCAAGTATCATCTTCCTATGAAAAGACAATATAATGCTCTGTATAGGGGGAACAGTCCCTTCAGAGTTCCAGTTGGAAATTATATCTAGTCAGAAGCTCTCTCCACCACTTTTGCTCTAGAGAAAATTCCAAGCAGCTACAAAAAAGATTCAGACACGGAGCCAGGGTTAGAAAGTCACACATTTTTCCAATCTTCCCAGATTTGGGTCTGAGAAGGGACAGCTGTGATTCTGAACTAGTTAGTCAGAACATCTGGACCCTGTTAGGCTGGTGAGGGTTCATCTCAGCAGGTACTACAGGGAAATATGATCGCCTGGAAAATAGACTAATCAGAAAGGCATGAGTATCAGAGTTTGTTTAAATTGGTTTATTGATTTGCCTGTTTGTTTATTGTGTGCCTGCTAACACTGCAAGGAAGAAGCATGCCTCAACTATATTTTATTGGAGCCATAACATAACTGAAAAGTATTTAGTCTTCTATAGGAAAGGGAATTCTGTTGTTGTTGTTGTTGTTTGTTGTTCTTTAAAGAGTGTGACATAAATAAACCAACCCTTTCTACCCAAAGCCTCAGTTTGGATCCATCCAGTGGGCCTAGATATACTATTTATTCACACGGATTTCTGCACTCTCATGTTTTTAAGGGCTTTATTTCCAATGTATTAATTTTTAAAGTGCATTTCTTGATACAGTCAGGCTGCTGATTCTGCACTGCAGGAGCCCTCTGCATCTGTCTGGAGACTCAATGTAGTCAACAGTCACCACAATTCAGCATAGCTGCAATGGTGGTAGGGGAGACAAAGTGTTTTTCTTTTTGCATTTCTTCTTATTTTAAGGCTGGGAGCAAGGGTTAATCTCAAAGAACACAGCACTCCTTCCTGCCAGTGTGGAACAGAGCTCTACAGGTGCCAGTTTCTCTTAGCAGGGGAGCCAGAGAGTAAGGATGAGCAAGGATGTTCTGCCAACATGCTGCCTCACCAACAGTTTGTACAATGCTGAGGGGGAGACAGACACCTACTGGCATCAGTTCCAATGGAGAGAGAAAAGGTATTTCAGTGACCGGGAGAATCTGCTCTCTTAGGGACATGAAGGCTCTGATACTAGATGGTACCCACCCGCAGATCTTTGAAATGGGTGAATGGCGACAACCCAGAGCCTCAGGGAGGGACAGGCACAGGCCTAGCATTATGGACACACACACACACACGTCTGTATTTTGTTTAATAAAAACTTATTTTATGTACAAGCTCTTTTATAGCATTGATCAATGGGTACAAATGGGCTAGAAATGTATATTGCAGCATATTGGGGAGGAGGTGAAGGGAGTGAGTCTGTCTTGTCAAGTAGTGCTTTGTCTTCCCATGTTTGGGTCAAAATGAGGTTTGTACATTGACAAATTTAATGTAGCATTTTATGACAATGATGTTTTTAAAAATGGTTTGAAATACTGGCAACTTAGAGATAAAAAGTAACATATTCTCAATTCACGTGCCCACATATCACTTTGCCTCTTTAGCAACACCCTCCCTCCACCTCTCCATTAACCATTGACAAATATCCATGCATCCTCCAAGTCTCAACTATCCTAATGTAAGGATAGTAAAAAGCTAAAGAATTGTAGATATTGGGATTACTTCCATACCAAGTAACATGATTTTCAGCTTTGGTTTCTGCTCTTATGGGAAATTCTATATGCATTAAATGAGATTTATATATTTACCATCAAATTCTATGGCACAGTTTATAACATCGCTAGAGGGAAGACACTGTTCTCTCTCAAGTTTTAAAGGTTTTTCAGTATAATTTTTGTAGAACTTGCTCTAATTTCATCCCTATTAAATGATATAGGATTTTCCAATAAGTTTACAGAGAATATCAAACACCAAGCATCAGATCTATAGAGCTATCCTGTAATCATGAGATACCAACCTGAATATAGACCCCCCACCCATATTTGCTTCAACTGCCTTTTGATCAGAGAAAGTGCCAACATATTTTTGCTTTTTCCTTCATCTGCATTCCATAACAAGCCTGTCTCATAACCACCATTTCTCCTCCTCCTACAAAAGCTTAAAAATCCACTTGTCTAATTTTGTCTCCAAAGCCTAAAGTTCAGTCCACATCCTGGCTATCACTCCTTTTTCTGCAGTAGCCATATCCTCTCTGACTTTTTTTCTTTCCCTCTCCAAGCCATTCAGTGTGCTATGCTGCTTCCTTCCCCATGGCTCTGACCCAAGGCACACTCCTATTCAGTTCCCTTTGTCTTTCCACAATCCACTTCATGCTCCTTGACTTTACTTCCAGTTCTTTGCAGAGCATCTTTGCAGCCTGCTTCCTATCACTTTCTTTGGTTCTCTTCCCTGCACGCCATGATTTCCCACTGTAGTGCAGCCTTTGGCTACTCATGTTTTGTTGATTTTTGTGGTTGTTTATGAAAAAATAATCTGTGCTTGAAATACTCCCCGCCTCCACTAGTGAGACAGCTAATCTTAGTCACTTCCTTGGAACTGACTTTGTTTGCTTAGCCTTCCACTGCAAAACTCTTTCCTGTGTCATCTGTTCCTGCTGTTCAGAACTACCAATCTGTGTGCCAAAAATAAATCAAAGCACATGACTTCCTGGTGCTTCCCTGCTGTTTCTCAGCTTCATTATATCTGATGTAGGTCCCTAACCCAGGGATAGGCAAATACCGGCCTGCGGGCTGGATCCAGGGTTAGCTCCTGGTGGGCCCCCACAGTTATATTTACCTGCACAGCTGCAGGTACCAGCGATTGCAGCTCCTATTGGCCACGGATCACTATTCCCAGCCAATAGGAGCTTCTGAAAGCAGTGTCCTGGTCCTTGGCACTTACTGCTGTTCCCGTTGGCCAGGAATGGTGATCCACGGCCAACAGGAGCTTTGATCACAGGTAGTTGTGGCTGTGCAGGTAAATATAGCACTAGCGGCCTGTCAGGGGCTAATCATGGTGAACTGCCACTGTTATTGCCCACCTCTGCCCTAACCTGTTAGCCAACCTGCTTAGGCCTGTGTGGTGCCTCAGTGAAGACACTCTGTGTCTACATGGGCACAGGAATCTGCCTGTGCTGATCAGCTTGCAGGACTGGAGTCCCAGTCCCACAAAGACTTGCATGCTTTCTGCACTGAGGAGTAAACACACTCCATAAAAATAAGCTGGTGCATACATCTTTGAGGCAATGGAGCTTTGGATTGCAACCTTCTTGGGACAGGAATTTTTAGGGTTTATCTTTGTCTGTATCTGGGGTGCTGTAGAAATTCACAGTACATAACAATACAAATGTTTTCTTTCTCTCTCTTTTCTCCAGCTTAGAATTTGAAATTTGGCGAGGTGCAGCCAGTCGACCAAATTCTGCCCCATTATCCTGGTGTGAATCCAGAGTTATTATATTGTCTTCAGTGGAAATACTACAGATGCACCCTGGTGTAATCTGTTTAATTTGATCCAGGAAGTTTTCTGGAGAGACTTGATTTGAACAAGTCACTATGCACTTGGAAAATGATCCTTACATTTAGACATAAGGTTAAAAAAGTTGAAACTGGACGTATTAAAAATAATGAAATATTCCTTTCATCCCAGCAGAATCCAAAGTTGTAATTAAAATTGCAAATCACCTTTTCTGGTTCAACCTAAATTCTCATCAGAAATATAGCTCAGCACATCTCCAAAGTGCTGTAAAACTCAGCAGAGCTCATATGCTCAGTTGCTCTGTACCAACTCTCTTTGATAACAGATCTATAGTTTAATCCACTTGAATTCCATTTTATTGTTTCCCAGCAAATGAAAACCAAATGGCATGATATCTTTGAGAATGAGAAATGAGTATTGTTAGGTTTTTTTCCCTCTTACCTGCTTAAGGATTTCTGCTGCTGTTTCATGTGAGCAATCAAATATCACATAGAACTCCTTGCCTTTCTTCATCTCCTTGAGTAAAGGCCTGGCATCTTTATTCCCAGAGGGCAACTGACGGATTTTGATTTTAATGTTATATCTAGAAGGGGCTTTGATGAGCTCTTGCAGGCGAATTAGACCTAGAAAATGACAACCAATCATACGGTTGAATGTTCTGAGAAATGAGCATTTATAGCCACTCAGTCTCTTATCATTCCCAATATATTTCAAGCTGCCACCTATCTAAAGGTTAAGCTATTAACTTTTCATTTGTTATCTTTCTTGCCAGTATGGTTTATGCAGCTGTTTTCCTTTTGTGGACCTATTTACCTTGGAAACATAAAACACTACAAATAGGCTCGAATTTTTCTGATATGTAATTCTTTCTCCCCAGCCTCTCATCATAAATATCTATGTTAAACAAAGCAAACCAGAATTGTGTAACCCTCATGTAAACGTTCCTTTATGACTTCAAAGGTGGGCAAATAATAGGAACAAATTCAGGCCACAGCATATCCACCATTTACAATCTAGTAGATTAGGATGAGTGGCACATCCCAATATTTATTTGTAGGCCTTTCTGTGGTTATCACTCTAGTGCCAGAGTACCTTGCATTACTTCTGAGGAATGGGACTATCATTCATTATATTTATTGGAGAAAGTGTAGCATAGTGAAGGTAAGTGTCTTGTATAACATCACACAGGAAGAACAATGCTGTTACTATCTCCTGATATTCAGTTCTGTGCCTTAACCACAAGACCGTCCTGCTTCTCATGATATAAGACATTCAAGGCTTGATTCCCAGGGGCTTAAAAACTCAGGGTTTTTTTCCCTTTTATTTACACCTTCAGCTGGGTGTAAATCTGTTCACTTTAAGTGAGGGCTATGCTGACTTACCACTGTCGAGGATCTTCCCCCAACTACCTGAATACAGTACACTGCTTACTAGGCATCTAGCTCAGTAGAACTCTTGAATTTCATTTTAAGTGTGGTATTGCTTTCTCTTTCTCATTCTTCATGGACCTAAATTTCCTACAAAAACAGTACACTGTACTTCTCCTGCGTGAAAGTAAAAAGAGTACGTGATGTGGTGAGTACCCCACACTGGCCCTGCAAAAGACGAATTGGGCCAGGTGAGCCTAATGAGTTGATTAGGCTGCAAACTGGGGAGCTTTAATCTGGAGGCAGCTAATTAGAGAGAACCTCACCTGTGCAGGAACAGTTAAGGCCTATATAATGCCAGATAGCAGACCCACCGCTGAGGGCAGTGAAAGGGGGCCGTTGCCCCAGGGCCAGCGATTCAAAGGGGCCTAGAGCTCTAGCCGTCACCACTGCCGAAGCCCTGGGCCCTTTACATTGGCACTGGAGTGCTGCTCTATGTGGCTCTGAGGGCAGGAGGCCAGTGCCATGGCCTGGGTGGTGTTGAGGGCTGGCTGCCGGAGGACCTGCCTCTTCTGCAGAAGCTGTCAGCCCCCTTGCCAGGCAGTGAGTTCTAGGTGGAGTCTTCTGCTGAGAAAGGGCAGTCATGACTTGGGAAGAGGGTTCTCGGGGCTGGTACACCCAGAAAGAGATGGGGAGCTAGAGTGGAAGAAGCGGTCCAGGGAAGGAACAGTGAGGATAGAGAGAGGAAGCCCAGAAATGCTGAGCTGAGGTGCCCTGGATGGGAACCCAGAAAAGAGGGTGGGTCTAGGTTCCCCTACCCATCACTAAGAGTGTGGCATAGAGCTCAGGTAGTGGATGGAAAGATTGCCTAGGGCTGCCGATAGACTATACCCCAGAAGGATAGTGCAGAGGTCTGAGCTACACTACAGCAGTAAATTCATCTCAGTGACATTACTTCAGTTACATGAATAAGATGACTGAAGTCGACATATCTAGATCCACTTATCATGGTGTCTACACCTCACTGTATCAATGGGAGACACTCTCCCACTGGCTTTCCTCACACTTGTCAGGAACGTGACAGACACAAATCGATGGTAGAGTGCTCAGCCATTGATCTGATGCGTGTTTACCAGACCTGCCAAATCTGCACCGCTGCGTCAATCACAGCAGTGCCAATTTAACTGACAGTCTAGACGTGACTGTAGTGACCTAGTCAGGGAGCTAAGTCCCAAGAAAATGCTAAGATCTGAGAGGGAGATTGGCACTGCAGACAAGAAGGAGAGACCGAGTGATGTTGTGCACACTGTGGAAGTGGGTGTCTCCCTCAGGAGCTAATCCTCACAGTGACCAGCTGAAGGTACCAGACCGGTAGTGAGTGATGCACCTAATGGAGGGTTTCTACTTTTCCAGTTGTGGATATCCAGATCCCCAAAGCCCTGTTCCAGATGCTCTGCCTCTTTTTCACCTCCCCCCATTAGATTAAAAAAAACCCAGACATTAGGACTTGTCAAATGACACCCAGCTATTCAAGCCGGAACCTGGACTGTCTGGGGAAAACCAGATGGGTGGCAACCCTAACCCAGTGACAGGGTCTTAAAAAAAATAGAATAAAAACAAGAGATACTGACTAAGAAAAGCTAACAAATAGTAATTATGAAAATGAATCCCTCAGCAGGCCAGAGTGAGGGGCATATTTGATTTACCTTGTGTTTGAACCTACTTGGCTGAATGATCTACTAGTATAAGTGCTGTACTAATGCAAGGAAAAGTGCAATATAAAGCATTACTCTGTTTCCTCTGATGTTAATTAATGATTGCTACATTGCATGGTGTTGGCTTTCACTCAAGGATTCACATATATATTGAAAAAAGTGACACTTTCTCTGTTGTATTGGTTCTGTGCTTTTCAAGGGGTTTTTTTTGTTTGTTTTGTTGGTTGTTTTTTTTTTTTTTTTTTTTTTTTTAAAGCATCAACAGTCAATATAGCCATTATGAGTATTCAAATGGAAATCATTGTGCACATGGTCAGAAACTACAGGCTGGCTTCCAGCCCAGGCTCCTAGATTCATTGTCATGAGAGTGGAGCACAGGCTTCTGAAGCTGACTAACAAGCAGGGGAGTTATGTAATTTGGCTGTAAACTTGTAGTTTGGCTGTATCGAGCATTTAAGTGTTTTGCTACAAACTGTGACACTGTAGTCACTATGACCAAAATGATTTTAACAAAGAAAAATTGAGATGCTGGGAAAAAAATAATTTCTGGTATGCTGAGAGCATCTCACTAACAACAGTACCTGAGCTTGAACTTTATTGCTTTGTTTAAACATGTTCTTCAGCAACGGGAGTTATGCTACATTTGTAAGTGAACTGCGGGAGCATGAACAAGGTTTGCTGGAGAAAATGATGCAGCATGGCAGGGCTGGAGTAAAAAGAGCCCAGCTCCCTCAGAATGTACTGTGGAAAATGTAGGCTCCCATTAATGTCTGTAGTTTCCCTATTGTAAAAGCAGCACAAAAAAACAGAACAAAAAATGTATTTCATCCCTGACCTCCCCCACCCAGGTTCCTAGAAATTGTAGCTAAGTATTCTGGGCCAAATGAAAGGGCAAGGTACAGCTGCAGGGGAAACAAAGAAAATGAAGAAGCACTTACATCTGAAAGGAGCTGCTATTTTAAGAACAGCCCCACAAAAAGTGACTGGAAGTAATCAATAGTGAAGAGAAATATCTTTAGAAAGAAAAGTGTGTGAGAGAGGTTAAATACTTTCTCCCCCACCACAACCTCAAAACTTAGAACATCACCAAATTGTAATGGTATTCAATTCTCCACTTCAAAAATTGAAGTATATTTGCAGGGCAAATGCAGCACTTTAATTTCTATTATTTCGGTGGAATAGCTCAAAAGCTCAATTTGTTAAAATTTTCCAAATTCAGTCCAGGCTGGTGGTGGTGGTGGAATGGGGCCAGGGTCTGTAGTTCTATCACATAAGAATTTATAAGTATGGTGGGTATCTAAAAAATTAATAATGAAAAGAAAAAAAGTGAAATGTGGCACGTGCCATCATGTGGAATCAGTGGAAGGATGCAAAGAGGGGATAGTCAAAGCAATGAGACAGAAAAATTATTTTTGCAGCAACATTTTGAATGGATTTAGATAAGAAAGAAGATGAATGATAAGATCAGACAAGAAGAGGTTGCAGCAGGCAAGATGTGAAATAATGAGACCCCAGAGGAGAATTTTAACTATACAGATGGGAAAAGGCCAATGTTGTATGTAATTCCTAGGAATGAAAACTTACATCCTGAACAGTTGCATTTTTAATTTTTCATGGATTCATATAGCTATTTTTCAAAACACTTGCGTAGCATTTTTTCACCCTGAAACTGTTTGAAATACAGTAGATCCTTTGCTGAAAGCAGGAGGAATTATCCCATGCTAGGGTATTAATTTAGAAGTCAGTAAAAATACTTTAGGAGAGTTGAGGAAGGAGGCTCTGTATCTTGCACCTAAAATACACTGATAAGTTTATGATACATGTTGATGGATGAACTCTGGAATTTAGAATTCCATTTATAAGCTGCTGTGTGGATCTAGCTGGCTAAAAGGACTGATTTTTTCTAAATTAAAATTGTATTATAATGTGAAGGTAGCAGGTGCTATGTAGTAGTTACTGCTGAAGAGACACTCTTTTTATAACCCTTTGCATGCATAATTTTCTGAATAAATCACTTCTTGTTTGAAATCTCACTCTTATTCTTTGACCACCTGGAAAAGAGAAAAAGCTTAGAAATAACAAAACTGTTTTATAAATATGTGGATGCTAAGAAGGCAAATGCATGTTATAGTAGGGGTCTACTATAGACCAGCAAATCAACAGGAGGAGTATGTGAACGTGTGTTACTTCTAGAGAAAAATAACAGAAACATCCAGAACAAAAGAGCTAGTAGTAATGAGGGACTTTACTTACCTGTACTTCAACTATCCAGACATGTTTTATAAGTAATGTGGCAAAATACAAAGTGTTTATGTTCTTGAAATATATCGAGGATAGCTTCTTTTTTCTGAAAGTGGAGTAAGTAACCAGGGGCAGAGCCATTTTAGATTTGATTCTAACAGGGAGGAATTGGTTGTAAATCTTTGAAGACTGAAGGTAATTTGGGGGAAAGTGATCATGCAATGATAAATGTTGTCATTTCTAAGGAAAGAGAGGAGTGTGAAGTAACAGTAAAGACAATGGACTTCAAAAAAAGTAGATTTTCAAAAATTTATAGAACTGGTAAGTAAGATTCTATGGGAAGACAATCTCTAGGGGAACAGGAGTTTGTGAGAGCAAACAGTTTCTCAGAGATAATATTGCTGGCAGAACAGCAAACTACTCCAATGCAAAGTAAAGATAGGAAGAAAAGTAAGAAGCCAGTATGACTACATCAGGAACTCTTTAATAAGCTCAAAAGAATAAAGGAATGATACAGAAAGTGTAAACATGGGGAAATTGCTAAGAATTAATACAAAATAACATAATTGTGTAGGAACAAAATTGAAAAGGCTGAGATGCAAAATGAATTACACCTAGCAAGGGCCATAAAAAGTATTATGAAGAGATTCTTTAACTATATTAAGAGCAGAAGAAAGGCGAAGGAAAGTGTAGATCCACTACTTAACAGGGTAGGAGAGAATGATGAGAAATTAGAGGACTGGTGTGAATTCAATAAGAGGAAATCCAGTAAAAACAACTACAAATGAATACATTTAAGGAGGAAAAATTAAATGCACATCTATAAAATGGGCCAAAACTGTCTAGGCAGAAAAAAGATCTAGGGTTTACAGTGGATCACATGATGAAAAAAAAACATGGTGTAGTTGCTAAAAAAGGCTAATTCTGGGTGCCACATTTTAAGAATGAGATTGACAAATAGAAGAGTCCATAGGACAATGACAAAAATCATAAAAGGTTTGGAAAACCTGACCTATGAGGCAAAGTTAAAACAAAAAACAAAAAAACCCCCTAGACATCTTTACTTTTGAAAAAGAAGGATGTGAGACCTCAGCACAATTTTCTGATATATTAAGGGCTATAGGTCTCATCTGCAACAGGGGGGACTTAAGGATAATTAAACCCTGGACCAGGATTCCAAGGAAGTTGTGGAATTCCTGTCACTGGAAATTTTAAATAGATATTGAACACAACACCAGGTAATTCTGTTTTGAACCTGATGACAGATAAAGATGAATTCATCACTCGATTAGAAGTTGATGGTTGCCTAAAGACCAGTGATTGTAAATGGTTTGATTGCATTCAATAAGGGTGAACAAAGGACAGTCTCGACCACTAATATATATACTGATTGCTTCAAAAGGGCTAATTTCCCAAAAGTGAGGGAAATTACACAAACTTGATTGGAAGGATAAATTTAGACAGAAAAATATGAATGAAAGATGGGAGTTCTTTTACAAAGATTTTACAATGACCAAAGAGTGAAAAGCCCATTGTATTTCAGTGGCAAAGTGAAAGAGGCAGTTTGAACTAAAAAAAAGCAATATATATCAAATGGAAAATGAGAAAATAGATGGTAATCACTAAATTAGGAGTTACGGCATGCAGAAAGTTGACAAGGGAAGCTAATGATGTCAGGGGGAAGTCTGTGACTGGTTTAAGAACAATAGGAAGTTTAAAATTTTATATTAGGAACAAAAGAAATCCTAGCAATGTTTATATCTGTTACTAGATGGACATGGTAAAATTGTAAAACATGATGTAGAAGCAAAGACTTTTTTCAATAAATACTTTTGTTCTATATTTGGAAAGAAGCAGAATGTTCAGTTCATACCACATTATGAAGATGAAGTATTTCCAGTGTATTAAGTATTGATGAAGATGATAGACAACATCTATCAGTGATCACTATTTTTAAACCAACAGGTCCAGATTACTTACTCTAAAAGAGTTGGTTGAGGTAATCTCTGGCTTGCTGATGTTAGATTTTAATGAATTTTGGAAAACTGGGTGAATTCCAGAAGATTGGAAGTGTCCTAACATAGTGCCTGTATTCAAATAGGGCAAGCAGTATGACCCAGTTAATTATAGGCTGGTGAGCCTGACATCAGTTCTCAGTTGTGCAGGGGTCACTAGTAAGATCAATCTGTAAGTAAATATTAAATCACTGCTCATGTAATTTTGTGAATGAGACTAAGATTGGCAACTTGGTAAATAGTGATGAGGATGGGACAGTTATACAGGATTACCTGGTAACCTGGGCCTACATGAATTATCTACTCTGATGTATTTACTGAACTAATATCTCAAGGGTCTAGTTTTATCTAAAACATGTCATAATTGGTGCTTCAGAGTAGAAGCCAGCTCCTTAGCTGGTGTATAGTAGCATAGCTCCATGGAAGACTATTTGAAGAGTTCTGACAAGTAAATGGTTTGTGAGACAGTGTAATATGGCAGTGGATTGGGAATCAGAACGGGGGTTTATTTCTAGGTCTGTCACTGACCTGCATTGTGATGTTGGGCAAATCACTTAATCACTCTGTGCCTGTGTTCCCCTCCAACCTTTCCACTTGAAAGACTATAAGCCGGGGCTGGGCAAAATACGGCCCAGGGGCCGAATCCAGCCCGCCATGCCACCAGATCTGGTCCGCAGACCACCCTGCCTAGATGCTCAAGAACATAATCCCCGCAGCTCTCTGCTCTGTAGGGAGGGGGAGGCTTCGTGCGATCTCCCTGCCCCCAATCCAATCCTCATCTCCTATTGGTCAGAAACAACCAGCCAATAGAACTGACCTCAGCCAATCTCTCAGCTCCTATTGGCTGGAAACAGCCATCTAATCATAGAATCATAGAATGCTAGGACTGGAAGGGACCTCGAGAGGTCATCGAGTCCAGTCCCCTGCCCTCATGGCAGGACCAAATACTGTCTAGACCATCCCTGATAGACATTTATCTAACCTACTCTTCAATATCTCCAGAGATGGAGATTCCACAACCTCCTGGGCAATTTATTCCAGTGTTTGACTACCCTGACAGTTAGGAACTTTTCCTAATGTCCAACCTAAACCTCCTTGCTGCAGTTTAAGCCCATTGCTTCTTGTTCTATCCTCAGAGGCCAAGATGAACAAGTTTTCTCCCTCCTCCTAATGACACCCTTTTAGATACCTGAAAACTTCTATCATGTCCCCCCTCAATCTTCTCTTTTCTAACCTAAACAAACCCAATTCTTTCAGCCTTCCTTCATAGGTCATGTTCTCTAGACCTTTAATCATTCTTGTTGCTCTTCTCTGGACCTCTCCAATTTCTCCACATCCTTCTTGAAATGCGGTGCCCAGAACTGGACACAATACTCCAACTGAGGCCTAACTAGCGCAGAGTAGAGCGGAAGAATGACTTCTCGTGTCTTGCTCACAACACACCTGTTAATGCATCCCAGAATCATGTTTGCTTTTTTTGCAACAGCATTACACTGCTGACTCATATTCAGCTTGTGGTCCACTATAACCCCTAGATACCTTTCGGATCTGAGAGATTGGCCTGAGAGACTGGAGCAGCGCCAGCCTCTTCCCCCACCTGAAGCTGAGATCCACGTGGCAGGAGCAGGCTGCTTTTGCAAGCAGGCTGGTGGTGCAGCAGGCAAGGAGCCCAGCCTGCCTTGGGGGTGCTGCAGCCTGCTGACCAGGAGATATTTAGGTAAACTCCTCCTAGCTAGCACTTGCCTCTGGCACCCCAACCCCTCCTACAACCCAACTCCCTCCCCCAGATCACCATCCACACCCTCTGCACTCCCTACCCCAGGTGACAATTCCCTTCGAGACCCTGTGCCCCTCCTACATCCCTTCCCCAGGCTAGAATCCTCTCCTGCATCCATACTCCCTCCCTGACCCCACACCCCAATCCCCTGACCCAGGTCACAACCCCCTCCTCCATCCAAACACCCTCTCACACCCCGCACCGTTTCCTGCACCCCAGTACCTTACCTCGTGTGCCCTTCTGCACCCAACTGCCAACCTAGACTCTGTACTCCCTCCACAGAGAAGTGTGGCCCTTGACCACTTACCAAAACCTTGGAGTGGCCCCCCACCAAAAATTATTTCCCACCTCTGCTATAAGCTCTTCAGACCAGAGTGGGCAATAAGTGTGGTTTGCCAGGGTTCATTGCTGATGGGTTGCCAGGTGCTTTATTTACCTGAGCATTTGCAGGTACGGCCGCTTGCAGCTCCCTTTGGCCACAGTTCACCATTCCTGGCCAATGGGAGTTGCAGGAAGAGGTGTGGGCTGGTCCACGAGATAACTGGGGCTATCTCTGGTCAATTGCATATGGCCTGCAGGCTGGTTATTGCCTACCTCTGATCTAGCACAATAGTAAGTGCAAATGTAATAGAAGAAGAAAAATGTTCTTAATGTACACTTAATTTCTAAAAAGAAATGAGGTTTGCTATTTTCCTGCTGGTTTAAGAAGTTTTTCTTTTTATAGTGGTAGTAATTTTAACACCCACCCCTGAGCCAAGCAATATTATTCCTACTCAGAATCCAAAGGCAGCATCTTTTATTGATCATATTTGACTTGTTTTTGCTCTGCCAACTCCCATTTAATGTCTCGATTGATTATTCATTTACATTGTAAATATCTTTGCAGATGAAATCTCTTAACATTAATCATCTCTGGAATGTAAGCAAGCAACACTTAAATGTTTTTAATGCTAATTGGATAATATATTGCTAGATTGAAACATAAATTTACATTAATTTATCCATAAATATATTTTGGCATCCTGTCCTGTGAAAATGCTGCTGAGCTAGAATAAACTTACTGGGAATGAAAATGATCACTACAGTAAACCCAGTCTGTTTTTCCCTTTTGTGTACCTCCACCAATCTGGTAAATTCTGTAAGTACAGGAAGAGCAATGTTGAGATCTGCCACGTATCAGAGGTAGCAGCACAGGGTGGCAGGCAGCTCCCCAGGATATGGACCAGAAGCTTCATGTAGCCATTTGGGTAACAGATAAGCTCATGCTTATCAGTTACCTGTTTAAACAGCTATACTCTTACATCTCTACTTTGTACTGCCATCAGTGGTATGGAAATCAAAATAAAAGTATGGTTCTTAAAACTCCAAATGTGGTTTGCAGGAATTCTGAGTTTATAACATGTTTTATGACATACATTTTCTAATAGAGAGTATTAGTTTTGAACATCTTATTTAAAGACTGTGGTCAATAATTTGGATTGTACAGAATAAGGGTGGATACACAAAAGTATCAGTGGATCTATCTAGACTCCAGTTGAATGCCTGTATAGGGGCATCAAAGCCTCACTATCTTTCCATGATAAATTTAAAAAACCAACAAATGGTCTGGTAACACTAAGTTTGTATAGACTAACAAAACATATAAAGTGCTACCAAACCATTTCTTGTTTTATTTAATTTATCCTGTATGGACTAACTCGGTTACCCCCTTATCTTTCCATAGAAACTCAATAGACAATAGGAAAAGAAGAAAAAATCAGTCATGTGGTCAGCATTGGGGAGGAGTATAAGTATGCAGATGAATGGTGGGAGTTTCAAAAATGCATAATATTAAGCTATGTCTTCACTGTTTAAAAAATCTTTTTAACTATCCCACTGTAAGACTCCTATTGGAACAAGGCAGTGTGGTTTTACTGAGGTAAACTAGGTGAAGTCAACACTATACATCCACCTATGGCTGATGTCACCTCGTTTACCTCACAATATAGTCCCCTGTCCACACTACGATTTTAAAGTGGTAGCCAACCCTCATTAGCAATCCCACTATTAAAGAGATCATTTCTGACAATGAAGATGGAGCCCTAGCATAGCTGTGCCATTGATGCTGGAGTTAAGCTAACACGGAGCACTTTTTAAAAATACTACCCTGAAATTGTAATCCTAATACTTTGGCCCCTGGGGTAGCAGGGATTGTGTTGCTAAACCTTCCATCCTCCTCTAGCTGTGGTTATAAGACAAGAGTTTCCATGAATTCCATAAAGAAAGGGAGAGGTATTCAGTGTTCCTGGTATTGGTTAGGGATGTAAACTGACATTTAAAATGTTAACTGGTTAAACACTGGGGGGGTGTTTAGACTGCAGGGTTTCTTTCAAAAAAAGTGGCCTTTTTTTGAAAAAACTTCCCCTGTGTCTAGACTGCTGCCGCGTTCTTTTGAAAGTAAATTGAAAGAACGCGGCAGTTTTTTCAACCACGGAGAACCTCATTTTACGAGGAAGAATGCCTTTTTTCTAAAGTGCTCTTTCGAAAAAAGGCACTATGTAATGCAAACTGTGCTTTTTCGAAAGAGAGCATCCAGACTGTCTGGGTGCTCTCTTTCGAAAAAGTGGCTTGCTTTTTCAAAAGTACTGGTTGTAGTCTAGATGCTCTTTTTCGAAAGAGGCTTGCAGTCTAGATGTAGCCTATGTATAACCAATTAACCATGGATCAGCCCCTAGCCATTCTGCATACTTCTCTGTCCAGGTCTGGCATATCACGCCATAGGTGGAGGGCTGCTCCAGCCAGCCTGGACCCATTGCAACACACCGAAAGTAGAGGGCTGCTGCAGCCTAGGTGGGATGCTGGTTAACATCAGTTAGCATCACCAGCTATCCCTTTATATCACTAGTATTGGCAGTAGACTCTGCCCTGAAGCATTTTCTTAACCAAAGCTCTCAACTTAGTGTAACTTAGAGGTTTTTGACGGAATTAGAACTTTATAATGGGATTATATTCAACTGGCTGTTGGAAGTTGAGGCTATATAACTTCAGCCTATGGGTACATCTACACTTGCACCCTAGTTCGAACTTGGGATGCAAATGTAGGTGACCGAAATTGCTAATGACGCGGGGCTTTAAATATCCCATGCTTCATTAGCGTAATCTCGCCCCTGCGCTGTTTCGGAGCTCAGCTGTTTCGAACCAGAAAGTGTGCTCTGGGCCACGTTAGTTCGAATCAAACCCCTTGGTTCGAACTAACGTTACTCCTCATTTTTTTCTGAGTCTCTGACTGTTTGCAATTTCTATAAACTCTAAATGAAATGTTGCATATAACCTTTTTCCTGCAACAGGTGGGCTACAAACCCTAAACTTCAAGAGCATGTCTATGCTGTGGTTTAGACAAGGAGTTTCCAAACTCTGGGTTGTGGCTTGTTAGGGACAAGTTGCTAGCTGGCTGCAAGACACTTTGTTTACCTGCTCCTCTGCAGGTAAGGGGAATCACAGCTCCTATTGGCTACAGACCGCCATTGCTGGTCAATGGAAGCTGCAGGAAGAAATGTGTCCCAGTCAGTGCCACTTCCCACAGCTCCTATTGGCCAGGAACAGCAATCCATAGCCAATGAGAGCTGCAATCACTTGTACCTGCGCAGGCGCAGGTAAACAAAGCATCTCTCAGCCAGCTAGCGGCTTCCCCTTACAAGCTACAACCCAGAGTTTGAAACCCCTGGTTTAGACTATACCTAACAATGATAACCAAACATTTACTGCAAGCAAGGCTATGGCATCATGTCACTGGCTGATGTATTAACAAGACCTTTTTCTGAGAAACGTGTTTTAAATGATTCTGTAGGCTACCTGAGGGGATGCTATTTGGCTAGCATGATTCTTAGTGACTGAATCTTTTTCTACATTAGTTAGGGTAATGGTACTGCTTAAAATATGGCTGTTACACGGCAGCATGGTTTTAGACTTTGCCAACCTGGTGGCTCACATCTGCCAGCATTGTCTGAATGGACTGATAATCAGCATCAACTGCAAATCTAGTCTCTTTCAAATATTTCAAAATATTCAGTTTTCATGAAATAAAATATCTTTATATATAATCATGCCCCCAGCGTTTACCTACCTGTACTGTCCTCATATACTACTGTCACGATTTTCCAGTTGTAATAGAGTACCAAATCCAAAATGGCCCTGCTGATAGCTGCATAGTCTGGGTAGAGGTTGATATAAAATGCATCTTTGTTATCCACTGTAGGGTGCTTCCATCGGGTCTGTATATGTGGAACTTCAAGAGCATTGCAAATAGACTGCACTGCACTGACTGAGGAACTGTGGGACGGTCCAAACAGTGCAGCTACCCCAAGTGCAAGCTGGTCACATGCTGAAAAAGAGAGGAGAAGAGCTGTAAATGAGCTGCAAAGCCAGGGAATATGATGCATTTTGTTTTATTTTGGGTTTGGTAGTACATTTCATGTGTTGAAGGGCATGCTTTTGAGAATTGATCAGGCTCCCAAGGCACCTGCATTATAGATACTCTACATTGCACAACTAATTAGGAGTGTATTGCAGAATCAGCTCACTGCAAATAAAAATTAGATGACTGTTTCACTTCATTACCTTTAATCAGACTGAGATGAAATCCCTCAGTGGGGTGTTATCCTGGAGAAACCTAGAGCTATTCTGACAACCTATATGTCAAATGAATGTCATATGAATTAAGTTTCGTGGCAGAGTGACAATAGACAGATTCATTTAGTTGTAGTGGACAATATAGAGGTTCCCTAGAGGATGGACAAACTGCTATCAAAATGAGTTAGTTTGTTTATTTCAAGCCAAAGACTTATAAAGAGGCAAGAGCATTGTGATTCCTGGGGTCTGTTTCTCTCTGTTTACTACTACGGGACATGAACCTTACTATCAGTAAAGTGGGAAATGAAGATTCACTGCACATTGGTATATTCATTTTTTTTAAATGTCAAACAAATATCAGCTTCTAGTGATTAAGTAATTTTAAATTTAAAAATAATGTAATGCATATTCGACCCGATCTTGTTCCAAATGGGGTCAACAGCAGAGGTCCCACTGAAATTAATAAGAGCAGGCCCAGGCCAGTGATACCATAAGAAAAAAAAATAAGATTATTCTGGAAATAAAACCTATCAAAGTGGATACCTTTACTCCAATCACCCTAATGTAAACTATTTCTAGCAGTAAACTAGAAAAACCCATCCCCATGTTGCCCTACACCTCTCCTCTTGTCCTTGGGCTAATCATTCTAAAATGCAACAAAATTCAAGGCTCTTGTGCAGGTGATAGAAATCTAGCTGCAGATATATCTATCCTCATGGACTAGGGTGAAACTATTCCATGTAGCCTGGAGTGATCTGATTCTTTGTTGGAAATGTTGAAATTCCTGCAATTGCTTGAAATGATTAAATTATCCAAACACCTACAATGAGCTGAGCTCTTCTCTGCTAATATTTAGCTATGGAACTAGTCCATTGTGACAGAAAATCAACAACTTTCTCTTTTTTCTCAGTTTACAAATGAGCACTGTGTACACCAGTGGCATGAAATATGGCTTTCCAAGGGTTAATTTGCAAGCCACCTCTGGGCATGTCTACACAGCAGGGCAAAAGTTGAATTAAGTTATGCAACTTGATCTGTATCAATTGCATAGCTGAAGTTGAAATACCTTATTTTTAGCCTTTAGCACTGTCTACACAGCAGGAAGTCGAAGGAAGAACAATCTTCCTTTGACTTCCCTTGCTCCTCGTGAAATGATGGTTACAGGAGTTGGAGTAAAAGTCCTCTAGCTCAACAATATTTGGAAATAAAGGCTTGTAGTGTAGACATGGTCTTTGTTATTTCTGAATAATGTCAATTATCCTGAAATAATGCTGCAGTGTAGACATAACCTCAGAGAATTGTGGGTATTGATGTCCAAATCATAAAGATGCTATAAGTACTTTAAGGACAGAAAGTTAACACTTCTATTTTATTTTGTGTGTTTTGGAATATGAGTGTAACAATATTTATGATTTTCTGATTAGATTTAGTTTTCAATAGCCACAGTGCAGGATCTTTCAATGGAATCTAAACTTTTATTTAGCCCTGTCATGACCTATGTTGTATGCTTAAGTCAATAAATGATATTTGAAAGGCAAATTAACAGGAAAAACTACAAAGAACTGTCTTACAGGGGGATTATTATTATTCTAGTTGAATAATATATTGCATTGAGTGCTCTGAGACAAATTACTAATAATTTGAACATCTGAAAGGTGTCAGCAAGTCAGTGTTCCCAACAAGCTTCATGATGTGGGTCCACATATCTATTTCAATAATCCTGAGCATGTCTTTTAGCAAACATATCTTCTGCATTTGCTTTTACAGTAATCCATTTTGTTTTAATGAATGAATTGCAAAGTACATCCTCAGAATCCTTGGTGATTTATGGCTCTTTTTTTTTTTCTAGGCTTGTTTCCATCAAATTTTATGACAGTGTCTTAATTTAGGGAACTAAATTACAGTCTATGGACTCTTAGCATACTTTAGGGATGTCTTCTAGTAGTGAATGATTAGGCTGTGTCTAAGGAAACAAGTGACAGTCCCAAATGAGTTTTTGCCTTTTAGTCTGCATGTATGTTAGATGAGATGTCAGACACTTGTCTTCCATTCAGGGAAAATAAATGGATGAATATATATATTTCTTACTTTTTCAAGCTCAGTTGTTATATATTATTAGAACAGAGCAACCCATCCGCTTTTACTCAAAGCACTAACATTGCAGGATAACCTCTTCATTCACCCTTTGCTTTGTAGTAGCTTGGAATTAATTTGGGGTGAATTATGTACATCAATGTGATTTAATTAAGAGACACAACATCTTTCTGTTCTCCTTTAGACTGCTTTCCACTTTCTTCAGAAAATCTGTGGTGAATTCATTTTTTTAAAAAAAGAATTGGGTTGGGCCTGCCATCTTCAATTTGGTGGTGTTAGGATTTAGCTAGAATGTAGGTAGCTTATCAAAGACTAGATAAGATAAAAGTTGAAGCTGGAAGACACTTGTATCTACCAGTGAAGCTGTAGACTGAATTTTCCTGATATACTTTGTCTACAAATATCTGAGCTACTGCATAAGTATACACTGTATAGAACATACAAATTACAGAAGCTGATTAAAATATTAAGATAATTACCTCGTCTTGAGGCTTCAAAACTATCAAAAAGGTTAATTCTCTGGATGTCATAGGTTAATGTGGTATTAGGCATCAGTGTTCTGTTTCTGTTAATGTTGGTGACTGCAAACTTGAAAGCTAATTCTTCAACATTAACAGGTTCATTTTCCACAGTTTCAAATATTCCTCCTGTAAAACAAGGAGATAAAGGAGAAGCATTACTCACCTCTTTATTCATCACTATACTTAGAAGATAAAAGCAAAGTATGAACAAGTTATAGCAGAAAATATTCAATATTTTAAAACTAGGATTTTAAGACTAGTGCAGGTGGGGTCATTCATTTTATCCACAATATTAGTGTTGAATACATCAATATTCTATACACTAGCTATACAGATATGTGTGAAAGACACTGCACAACTTCTATGTAGATATTTTCAAAGTAAAAATTTCCAAAAGCATGTAAGTGACTTAATAGCCTAGATGATAAACAGTGTGGAAAAAGAGAAGTGTTATTTACCCTTTCACACAATTAAAAAAAAAATTACCCAATGAAATTAATGTAAACAAGAGGAAATAGTTGTACACTCTGTGAAAGAGTAACCCATGGAACTCAGTGCCATGAGATATTGTTATGGCCAAAGGTAAAACTGGGTTTAAAAAAGAAATGGAAAAGTTATTGAAAAAGGGTTCATCAATGGCTATTAGCCAAGATGTTCAGAGAAACAGCCCCATATTTGGGGAAACCCTAAACCTCTTACTGACAAAGGCAGGGAGTGGAAGACAGGTGGATCACTCCATAATTCAGAGGGAGTTTACAGAAGCTTTGGTATGGGGGGGGGGCACTGTTAGAACCAGGATACTGGGCAAGATGGATCATGGTCTGACCAAGCATGCTAGCAATTATGTTCCATTTTAAAAAGTAAATTTAAGTACTTTTGTAAATGCCCTTAGAAGTCTAATTAGTCATTTCAGGCACAGCTAGGCATTGAGGGGAGTGTGTAGAGATGAACTGCCTCCAAGGGAACTCAGGGGCAGAGACGAGGCGTTGTGCCTTGTACAAGCGTTATTCCACCAGTTGCTCCTGAGAATGCAGGGGGAACCTGAGCACTACACCACTCTTTTCCTGCGTCTGTGTTTGGTCTGTAGCTGCTGACCAGTGGAAAGCAGGGTTGAGGTGGTGATTCCATCTCCTTTGGAGAGGCTTGAGCTGGTAGCTGTGCTAACCTTGTGGCATGCTCGCGATCAGGGGAGTGCAAGGACGGCAGTAAAGATTAACCTGGGCACAGGAAGTTCAGGGATGGCTCATAATACAAATGTCCCCAAGCCACCCATGCAGACCTAGGTAAAATCTGGGTGGTCTTGAATCAGTTGCTTGGTATCAGGCCTGTACGCAGGGGAGGTGCGAAATGCACCCTTCCATGGTCCTCCAAGTAAGCGTGAGGCTGGGGCAGCGCGTTGCCCCAGCCTCCCTCCCCCATGCTCCAGCCAGCTGGGAGAAGCCAGGGCCGGGGCTGAGCCATGGGAGCAGGGCAGCCACCAGGCCTTCCCACGGCTCGCACCCACCCACAAAAATTCCTGTGTATGGGCCTGGGTAGGACCCTGCTATTGTTAAATTGCAGAATAATTTCTTTAATTCTCAGTTTTCAGATGCTTACACTTTCTAATACAAACCCTTTTCAGACTGAAGGTTTCCAAGCTTTCTCTCTGCCTGGAGGGTTTTCTAAGTTTGGATAAAATCTGGGTAAACTCCCTTCAGGCCTTGTTGATCTCCTGTTATGAATGCTTGTTGCTGCACTTTCACACAGCAACCCCCAATGCTGAGAATGTAAACCCTGTAGTGTGTGTGGGTTTTTTAAGGAATTATGGCCATGACTAAATTAAACCAAACACTTGCTTAGGTAATTTTGCACTTTTAAAATTAGTAAGAATCAGGAAATGCAAAAGTCAGTTGCCCACATCCTTGGCTGCAGCCAACAAGCACACAACCCCGCTCAAGAGCAGGGGACTGCAAAGGCTGAATTTCTGCCTTCAATCTAGGGTAGCTGTGCACTAAGTCCTTAGTGCAAATCAGAGCAGGTGAAATCTGCTCTACATTGTGCATATCTTCTCAAAGATGCAAAGAGGAGAAACCACTTTTCTGCCCACCCACAAGCACCAGCCTCCATGGCTATTCAATTCAGAATCTGTCAAAAAAAAAATGCCTTCTCTGCTTTCAAAATCCATCATGGAATTTTTTTCCTATCGCCTAGTCCTCTCTCCCTCCTTCCCTCCCTCTCTCTTTCTCTCCCTCTCTCTCCCTACTTCTAATTGTGTCTCATTAGCAGCCAGAGAGCAGCAGGAATGTCTTGCCCATGACTTCTGTACTGGTTACCTGTAGTGGATTCTATGCTACTGAAAGACTGCCTGTGCTCCTGGGTTGATCCTCCCATAGTCAACGATAGAAGCTTGTAGGTCACTTTATATCATCCTTGCCCCCACAAAGCAGCTACTATATTTTCAGAATCCAGACAATAAAATCAGTTTGGTCTTCTCCTGATTACACTCTGGCAAATGAAGGGGTCTTTCTGGAACTTTGAGGTGAGATTTTAAAGGAAGAGCTTTTTTAAGAGTAACAGGTTTTTTGGGTGTGTGTTGGGGGGCAAGGCACTGAACATTATAATGGAATACCTTGGCAGCTATCAGAGGGAAGTTGAAGGGAAGGAAGACTAGTATGTCTCAGATATGCCTGACACCTGATTTGTGGTGACTAGAATATATACTAACCTCTAAGGAATGTTTTAAGCTAATAACACATTCAGTGTTTCTGGGAACACAGAGAATTGATGAATGCATAATAAACAACCCATTTTTCCCTTTTTTTAATAGCTCCTTTAAACAGCAATCTCCAGTTTCAGCACTTGATTTAGCAAGTATAATTTACTCATTTAGTGAAAGTCACTAGAGAATATTTTGGATTTCTCGGTTCAATATTTTCCCATTTTCCCCCTTGTGAAATTTAAGCACCAGATATCGCTTTTTATTTTCTGATCATCAGAATATATTCAGCTAATGTACTGCAATTTCTTGCAATTTTGATATCACCAATATAGGCTTAGTGTAGTCATTAGCTGACAATCAGGAAAGGGAAACACACAGTGGAATTAAGACCTGCTTTGCATTTTAACTCAACCATAAAAGCACTAGAAGCTATCAAAAGAAAACAAGATGGCAATGTAATCTATTTCTATAACTACCCTTTAAATATGTAACATTAAATTACCTCTCTAACCCATATATAATAGCTTATCACATCTGAAGCAATTTTCTTATTTACTTTATGTACTGCAGAGTTACATTTGGACTGCACAACTGTTTCAGGTTTTAGAATTCTTTTTGATTGTGAACAATAGCATTACCAACCAATTTACTCTTCCTTTGATTAACTACAATTTACCTTCCTTCCTCTCATCATCTGACAATACTTCTGCCCTTTTTGGATTACAGCCTCAGCTTCTTGTTCGTAAGAAGGTACAACTGATTTGCCACTCAGCCTTGTTTTTGTTTGGTGTTCATCTTTTCCCTCCTCCTCAAATTGCATTGCTACTTGTCCCAGAAGATGCATTTATATATTTGCAGTGAATACGTTTATCTTTAGGGGTAATTAGCAATGCAACTTGAATGACAAGTATACAGTGTGGCAGTGACGTTGGCTAGACAGCTGTCTCATTGATATATGGCAAGTTTATAATCAACTGAAATCAGGGTTTTATACTGAGATTTGTTGGGGATTGTCTGTGTGTCAAAACCTGTTTGCCATACTCAGTTGCTTAGAATTCTCCACATGAGTAAAGCATCGGGATTTGACCTTTGAGTCCAATCCTCTTCCAACATATTCTAACATTGACTAAACCTGCTCCCAAAGAGAGGTTATTATGTGCTAAAGCTAGTCTGGGTCTGCCTATATAGCGTGCTATCCTCCTTTTCTAGCCTTTGGTTTATTTAACTACAGTATTATGATCTTAGCAAAACATCTTCTCTAGCTTGCTTTTATGCTTCTATAACTTTAATTTTCTGAAATTCGTTCTTTAAGTGATTTGATTACTCAGATTTTGAGCGCTTCATACACCACATGCACATTTGTAAAAGTCTGCATCTTCTCACTCACCACACAGAAAAACACAAGAGCCTCCACTGGAATATTTACAGCACTCTTTTCTCCATTATTGTAGCCCATTCACTTACAGCCTGCATACCTATTTAAAAGTCCCTAACCCTGACTGAGATTCATGCGGCAGATCCCTGTGCCTGCACAGAACCTTATTGATTTCCATGCAGGAGCAGTGCATCTATTGCTACTGCTCTCATTACTACCTTTAGGTCCATATGGGGAAAACCTGAAACATTTTTAAGTTAGTCTGCATTTAGGACCACATTATTTTTCAGATGTTAGTGGTTGTCTTGTAAGTATCAAATACACTTAAGAAAAAACAAAGATAAATTAATCTTAATACATATCACAGTAGTCATTATACATAAAGCAGAATTGTATATGAATTTTTTTTTTGTCTCCAAAGAGGAAGTGTCCATAAAAGCTGCAAGCTAACTTTTTTTTTTTTTAAGGAAAAAATTGCACATCCTAAAAGTACTGAAAAGGGCGGCATCCTCATTAGAATATCATTGCAGAGAAATCTCAGTTGGAATTGTAGAAGAAGTGTTGTACTCCAAAAATCTACTTAGTGTTTCTAAAAGTCTGTTCTCTATAGCTTAAATACCTGCCCCTCTAGTCCATATCCCAGATATGTTTTGTCTATGCTAACAGTGTAGTATTTTTGAAAACAGCTTGCATCATATACTTACCAAGATCATTTATTTGCTGTGAGATACTCTGGATATGCCTGCCAGTATCAGTATTGAATATACAGTTGATACGTACACCTCTACATGCATCTGTATGAAGCAGGAGGTTTAGTTCAACTAATCAAAGGTGCATGGCCAGCAAGTGCTGGATGCTTTTTCATTGGAAATTGGCCTGTGGTCACTAACTTGACTTCTTTTCAGAGGCCATCAAGCAGCTCTCTGATTGCTCAATAGTTGTTTAGGCCAGGATGTCACTACCCTTTTTCATGCTGAATAATCTAGTTTTGAATACACTACTGTTAGATCATAAAAATAAAAGGGATTATTTGCAGAGTAAGGTGTGCTGCTTCGTGTGAATAGGCATGGTAGATACTCTTCTGTTAACAACTTTGGATCTCTTTTCATTCTGGCCAGTGACCAGACTGTGAAAAGGGTTATATTAGATGATAAATCCTTCATCAACTATCTTTAAAAATGATCGTAAATAAAATCTTGATGTTGATCCTATGGCATTCTAGCCTTAATATTCCTGATGAAACTTAGCAAAATATTGCACTAAATAATTCACCTTCCTCTATTTAGAGACTACCTCACAGTCATGTTTGTGGTGAGGTCCAAACTACAAGAGAAACAGAAGCTTAAGCGACATGCATGAGACAGATCCAGTTTATCAGATACTACAATTAAATATAAGTGAGGCCTCTATAACATATTAAAAATGAATTATCCAGAGGGCTCGACAAGAAAAAAAATTGAAGTGTACGCTAGATATAAGCAATGCTCCTGATGTGATGCAATTAACACCATGCATGAAGGGAGCTTTCAGAAGGGGGTGATGTTTGGAGTTCTTTAGAAACTCTCCAATCCATGTAACTTAGTCCAGTGTAAGGGCTCCTCTCAAATCCATGGCTTAGAGCTGTACTCCAGGGGCTACTTCATGAGTCACTGGAACACACTGTAATCCTACTCTTTCCCTTCATGCCCCATCGTGCTCGGGGTGGAGGGAAGCGGACGATACAGGAACAGATGCACCAGCCTTATGCCACTTGGTCCCTTTACAGCCGGGGGATCCCAGCTGCCCTGAGATGGTACTGCTGGATCAGTGTGACATGAAAGGGTCCAGGATTGTGTGCACAGACGCTTGTGTGGATGGATGAGTTAAGTCATCTCCTTTCACCATTTTCACTGAGAAGACTACGTGCGAAAGACTAAAGAAAAACATTTATCGTCAGGTGTATAAAATATTCCTCAGCGGTGAGTAAAAAAGGAATGATGGCTTCTTGGCTAGGATAGTTCTGACAGTGCCAAGATCCCTAACCATATGACTGACTGATGTTCAAAGAGGGGGAGGAAGGGAATCCAAGTCAAACTGACTAATGTGACAAGGCATCAACCCCATGCACCCGTTTGAAGGGAAAAATCAACAGCAAGTGAAATGTCAAAAACATAAAAGCACACTTCAGTAGGCACTCCTAAAAAAGCTACAAAAGTCTTTCTAACCAAATAGATGTATCTTCTTTTGAAGATGCTGTCAAGGCCTAAGGCAGACTCAGCAAGTCATTGCTAGATCACGTGCCTCCCCCTCAACTATTCTTAAAATGTTTCACTCCAGGGGGCTAAAGAGAGTGCTAATGGGATAGAGCTTTTGACTCCTTTATGTACCTGATTCAAATTCATCCCTAATCACTAACAGCAAAAAGTTGTTGCTCTTTTTGAAGGGTTGTTCTTGTCTGCCCAGTTCCCAGGGAAAGTTTGAGTTCACAGTATCATAAAAACATCATCATACATGGTGTTCTGAGCACTGCGAGCAAGATGGAAACTGATCCTCAAAGGTGTCTGTGTATGTTGGGCACTTGGGCAAGGCAGAGAGGACAAATTTGGACTTCTACCTGAAATTCTACCCTGTCCTGTGACGGGGTTGTCAGTTTTCAGTCAGTGGTATCAATCTGACACATTTAAAGCAATAAATGAATTTACAGAAACATTTTTCAAAGCTACACACCCACACCCCTTGCAGAGAGATTTCTGTGGGGTTTTCTTACAGATCTTATATCCAGCTAGCAAATACAAGGGACAATTTTACTACTCACTGAAAACACTCTTAAACTATCTATTACTCTCCTTTATTTGCCCCCCTCCCCTCCGAACACCCAAGATGCAAGCCAGACTGGAAGCAGTTACTGAAAACAAGACTTGTTCTAATCTAACCTGCAAGCTACAGGAACATCTTATTCATGAGGATGAATATGTACCATACTCTGACCCTTTCAAAACAGGATTGTCACATGATGAGCTCATCTGTCTTTTGTTGGTAGATTGCCCTGCTGGAAAGCCATTCTGAAAGTACAGTGTTTATTGCTCAGCATACACACACACAATAAACAGTAACTGGGATTTGTTTTCAGCCTGAGGACCTATTCTAGCATGCTACTGAGTTCATCCGCTTCATTCCATGTACTCCAGATTTTGCAGCAAATCTGTTTGTTTGGCTCCTTCCCAACCATACTCACTCCAAGCAGCCAAGGAGCAATACAGCATGCTTATGCCTGCCCTTTCTTTTTAGTGATCAATTGCAGGTCTGCTTACGGCACTAGTCTTCCCAGAAAATTTCCAGCAAGGAGTGTGTTACACCAGGGTCCACTGCATTTAACAACTTTTCTTTCATGTAAAAGGAATAATGAGATTCTGATATTCACATGACTCCACGAGCTGTGGCTCTAAGCTAACATCAGAGACTACGGGATGTGGAACACTGGGAAAAATTCAAGTAACCAAATACAGAGGATTTAAAAAAAAAATTACATGTATTTTCAAAAGAGTCATACTCTGGTCTGTGATTCATGTATTAAAACCACTGCATTTGACAATGATGACCAGGCTCCAATTAAAAATGAAACACCTGGGCCTCTGCAGAATGATAGACAAGAAGTACAGCTGAAATGTATAGCTAAAGCTGTTATCAAGCCTGGCATGAAGTGTCCCAATGCTCTCAAATTCTCCTTTTTTTAATTGGATGTGCTTCATGTAGGCTGACATTTTGAAAAGCACACGAGTGATTTAGGAGCACATGTTCCACTGAATGACTCCTACATCACTTAGGCCCCAAGGGATCTGTCTGCCCTGCCAGCTGGCTTGTGTCCGCTGACTCCAACTGAGGGGCTGTAACATTGTAGTGTATATGCTCGGGCTCCGGTCTGAGCCAGGATATCCACAGTGCAGTTTTATAGTCTCATTAGCCAAGTCAGCTGACATGAACCAGTCACATGTTTTATAGACAAACCTGAAATCACTTAGGGCCAGATATTTAAGATGCAAATAGGTGCCCAGTGGGATTTTTGAAAGTTCTGGGGCACTTATCACCCATTTAATTAATAGGAGTTAGGTGTCTCCACTCTCTTAAGTATCCGTCCATAAACGTCAATGATAATTGTGGGTGCTCAGCACCAGCAAACATGCTGTCACAATGCCTATGGTCATTGAAGAAATACAAGTGTTTTTTTAAATAATAACAATTGCAGTTATTTGGCAATGTCTGTTGGAAGAGCTGGCTCCAACAGAGGCAATGCAGGAACTTAAGCCAAATTAGCCATCTTTCTACCCCCCCGCCCCCCCGCTTATAAAGACATAATGCATAGCAGAAGCCCTTGATGATTAAAACCTGCATGGGGGGAGGGGGAATCAGGATGTCACACTGCACAGAAGCTGTGATCTCAGTTATAGATGTGTGTGTGTGGCACTGACTGTATAGTACTGGAACAGTGCCAAAAAGGGCATTGCTAGGCAGAAAGGAGGCAAGAACAAGACAACCAAACACTCCATTAAGTCTCTTCCTCTCCAGGCAACTTCCCACTTGTGTGGTTGCCATGAAATCCTGTTGGGAATGAAAGCTGTAGTCTCCATTGAGTATGTCACTCTGCTGGCGGCACATGTAGATGTACCCACATTACAAGCAAGCTTGCTAAAAATAGCAGAGTGGTCACAGTGTCTAGATCAGTCAAAGCTAGCTGGAGATGCCTCTATGTGCAGTCAGATTGCAATGTAGACATACTCTTAACTGGAAAACTCAGAAAGGACAGAAATGTTTCCCAATCATAGAAAAGAGATTTTCTTTGGCTACAGGAAGTCTTGGAGGTGTCATTTATACCTTTTTTCATTTGTTTTGCTGATTATGACCCATTGTCTGAAACGCTGATATTTTAAATCATTTATGATGGGGAGGGGGAAGAAATCAAGTGAGCTTTATTATTTGAACAGACAGTTTAATTGTATCTGTGTTTTTTAATTTTTGGTACATTGCCTTACATATGATTGCTTTAGAATTTGGCTCACATCTCACATAGACATGACCTGAAGAACCTCAGCAGTATATAAAGAACTGGTTCATAATAAGAGTCATTAACTGCTCTACACCTGTAATAAATAACCATCTTTTGTACTTACAAAGCCAAATTCAGACTTGGTGTAAGTGCATACATCTCCACTGGCTTCAGTGATTGATGATTTTCGTACCCTGTGACACTTGTGGCCATGAATTTAAGCCCTGATCCTGCACCATTGAAGGTTGTGGGAACTTTGCTATTAGCATCACTGGGCACAAAATCAGACCCATAGTGCTTTGGCTCCCTGAATTCAGAATTTGATTTGATTCAACTCTCATAGGAACTAAACCTTCATAGATTTTTTTTTTCATGCAGTTTATTTAGTGTTTAATTATGCAGTGTTGGAACCCTGGTTGAAATCACATTTCAAATTCAGACCCAGTAGTAGTAGGTATGTCTCCTCTGAATTCACTGGCATTGTACTCACTTAAACAAGGTCTGAGAATAACCCCTATTGAACATTGCTATTTCAAGGTCCAAATGAAGCATGCAAAAGAGGGAAAGGATCTTGGTACCACAGAGATAAAACATGACCCCATCCAAATTATTCTGTTAGTAAATGAAAACCAGGATGTGTATAGATCTCTTCATACTAACAAGGGACTATACTCAGGTAGGTTTCCATCCATTAGAAGAGTGGAATGGAAATGTTTTTTTTTAATGTCATGCTTATTAAGCTATGAAGATTTTACCTATTCTAGTGGGATCTGTCTGAATTAAGCTTGCAAGTTTGGGCATATTTCCCAAAGGATCCATTGGCATGGTTCATGTTTTAGAATAGCTAAATTAATGAACACTTTTAAAGGCTGGTTGACCTAATTTACTTACCTTTTGCACAGAAGTGGCAGTGCCTACTACAAGAATCATTTTAAAAGTGCAAAGTCTGAGAGTGGCTGGAAGTTTAAAATGGGGCCGTCTTGATAAGTATGTTTTCAAGCATTTTCTTGTGGTATATTGGCGATCGAGCATGCAGAAATTGAATATGTGATGTAATGTGTGTCTTATTCACATGGTTTCTTATTCTGCCAACTATAGCAGTGTGTATTTTATGGCACCTTCTGGGCAAGGCACAGAAACATCAATTTTCAAAAGGGGGAGGGAGAAAGGAAGGCAAGGGAGGAATTTGGCCCCAGTTATCAAGTTACACAGACAGTCTTAAACTTTTTGTCTGGTTGTTACACAGCCATGCAGCGTAAGGGAGAGAATAAGTATCCTTCTCTTTATCACCTTGCATGTCTAGAATAAGGGATGAGCAGATTTGCAGTTTCTGTGCTAAGGAGATTATTACTGAGCTGTTCTCCCCAGGAGCCACTTGCCTTGAAAGAGCAGTAGGAGAGTAAAGAGCAGGCATGGTGCCCTAGTTCTCCAGCACATCCCTAGACACTTGACAGCCTTGCAGGGTGGGAGTGACATGCTACACCTCTTAAATGGGAGTGGGGGACAGCAAGAAATTAATTCTTTTTTTTCACATTACCACAATGACTGCATTGGCAACACTAGTCTGTTACCCTGCAGCAGCAACACAAGTAAATTCCTTGTCCAAAGTGTGGGCTATATGGTGGCACGTAGCATAAAGCACCCCGCCCCAGGTGGAATACTCTGCCTCAGTGTGGGCACTTCCCAAATAAAAATAGTTTACAAACACACACACAAGAAGCCAGATTTCAGCAAACTCAGGAAGCTGATAGATAAGAGCCTATGGGAAGCAAGTCCTAAGTGAAAAAACAGTTCAAGATCATTGGTGATTTTTCAGGGAGACAACACTAAGAGCACAAATGCAAACTATTCTGCTATGTAGGAAAGATAAGAAGTATAGTAAAAGAACATCCTGGCTTAAGTAGGAGAATCTTCAGTGATCTGAAACTCAAAAAAGAGTCATACAAAAAGTGGAAATTAGGTCAAATTGCAAAGGATGAATACAAACTAATGGTATAATTATATAGGGGGAAAAAATTAGAAAGGCCAAGGCACAAAACGAGATTCAATTGACTAGTGACATAAAGTATAACAGGAGAACATTCCACAAGTACATAGGAAGCAAGAGAAAGACCAAGGGCAGGGTAGGCCCATTACTCAATGAGGAAGGGAAAAACAATAACAAAGTGTAGAAACAGCAAAACTGCTAAATGACTTTTTTTGTTTTTCACCAAAAAATGTACTAGTGATTGGACATCTAACACAGTGAATGCAAGTGAAAATTAGAGATGTTAGGGTTTAACCATATAACTGAAAAGCTGATGTTTTTAGGTTACTTAAATGGTTACATTCACCACCAGTGACTGAAACCACTCAAAAAGTGGGGCCAACTGTGGTAGCAGGGCTTGCAGTAGGTGCCTGCAGTGGTGGGTACAGCTGCCAGGACTGAAGAAATGGTCTGAAATTATAGGATGAAATTCAATAAGGACAAATGCAAAATACTCCACTTAGGAAGGAACAATCAGTCACATACATACAAAATGGGAAGTGAGTACCTAAGAAATAGTAATGCAGAAAAGTGGATCATAAACTAAATGAGTCAATATTGTATCACTGTTACAAGAAAAGCAAATATCATTCTAGAATGTATTAGCATGTTTTAAGCAAGACAAGAGAAATTGTGGAGTGTTGTGTCCAGTTTGAGATGTCACATTTGAGGAAAGATGGAGATAAATTGGAGATAGACCAGAGGAGAGCAAAAAAAAAAAAAATGAGTAAAAGTCTAAAAACCAAGACCTACACAGGAAGACTGGGAGGGAAATGGTTTGTTTAGTCTAGAAAAGAGAAGACTGAGAGGGCATAAAAGGTACATAAAAGGTTGTTACAAAGAGGAAGGAGAAAAATTATTCTCATTAATGTCTGAAGATAGGACAACAAGCAATGGGTTTAGGCTGGACACTAGGGAAAACTGCCTGTCAGGATGGTTAACCACTGGAATGAATTGCCTGGGGAGGTTGTAGAATCTCCATCACTGGAGCTTTTTTTTAGAGAAGGTTAGACAAACCCCTGTCAGGGATATCTAATACTTAGTCCTGACTTGAGTGAAAGAAACTGGACTAGAAGACCTTTCAAGGTCCCTTCCAGATTCCCTTCTATGATTCTATAACTTTGCAAAATGTACATTACCATGTTCCTTTACAATGTAAGGTAATAATCCATTAAAAGTCTTGTACATTCCAAAAAGAATGAATCAACATAATATATGCAGCCACTGCACTTTTTCTGGCAGGCAGAAGACCTACAGAAAGAATGAAGGTACATATATTTTAGTAGAATGAAGACAATGGGATGTACTGGGGCTGGAAAGCAACTGTACAATTCTGTATTCAAGGGTAATTTATGAAAAAAAATGGAAAACACATAACTGAACTTCAGTCTGCTTCAGGATCAGCCTTTTCATTATGCTGTTATTCTAAAAAAAGTGGGTTTAACACACAGTACAGTGTTCCTTGAAGTCTTTGCTGCTCAACAACCAACACTTTTAAAGAATAAATATTTTGGTTTCCTTTTTTAAAAAATTACATAAGGTGGTGGGGGGTTTTGTCGTTGTTTTGTTTTGTATTGCTTGAGTGCCATTAGTTATCTGTAAGGCGCTTAGAAACATAAGGTTTTTATTAAAGCTGCAGAAATCTGAGCTTATCCTATAAAAGCATGGATAAACCCAGATCACTGATTTTTCACATAGTACATCCTGTCAAAAAAGAGAGAAAGAGGGAAGAAAAATACTTCTGTACATTTCAGTTGTACCTAACTATTGTTCTTCCCATTTAAATCCATCCATAATAATTTCTTTAATTCAGTGACCTTTATTGATAAGGAGATTATCAACTCTAGTTTCAGCAGTGGTGAACTTCCAGAAGTCAGCTGCTTGCAGGTTGCGACAGAGGTTTCAGACTTTGAGATCACAAAGGACAGTATATTCATTTTCTGTTTTCATGTAGGGAGGGGCCAAAAATCCCAGGTTGGATAAGGGATTTTAACTTTAAGGAGAAACAGATTGCACTCACTTGTGATATTCTGATAACTATCAGATCATGCTATTGTGTAAAAGGAAAAAAAAATCAATAGCGGCTGGCAAGATTAAACTTTTTTTTTTAAGTTTTAATGCGGGTCTCTCATACTGCAGAACACCTTTATAAAGAAATTTGGCTAAATGTTGAATTACTTTGCCAATGATTCTCAGCGTGTTCTCTAGACTCCATAGAATTTCCTGGGAGTTTGATTTACTGAACCTACAAAAGGCGCTCAGATACATTTGGACCCACAAGTACAGGAGCAACCATGTAGAGGTTCAGAGCTTCTGTACAGCTCCCATAACTCTCCTTCCTTAGAAGTCATGTGTTAATAGGTTTTCAAGTACCTACAAGTTTGTTAGAAAGAGGAGGGAAAAAAATATTCTTCTTAACCTCTGAGGATAGGACAAGAAACAACGGTCTTAAATTGCAGCAAGGGAGGCTTCGGTTGGACATTAGGGGAAAAAAATTCTGTCAGAGTGGTTAAACAATGAAATAAATTGCAACTAAATCAAATACCTTTCTGTTGGTGGGGTCCTGCAGGCCACAGCAGAAATCATTGCTGATCTTTGGGATGGAGGATTTCAGCTTGAAAATCCTGTCATCCTCTGTTGGGATAATGCTGCATCTTGACACCTTCCCCTTTTTACCCCACCCACCAGTTATGTGGAGGGACAATACCAGAGAGGGGTATCTGTAGGATATAGGGGCAGAGAAGGAAAAGTAGTAGAGCCAATTGCTTCCTCCGTCCCCGACTCTCACCACCACCAGTGGTTTAGCTCCAAACTTGCTGTATTTTGCTATTCTTTTTGTAATGCTTGGCTGAGGGTTGGGAATGATCCAGGATCATTTTAAATACTGCTATTTCTGTCTTTGAGAGAGTGGAGCCACATTGGCTGACCTGACTAAAATGGTGGTGGCTTTTCTTGTAATAGCTCAGTGAGGGGGAAGAAACATTTTGTTTTTTATTTCTAGATAATAGAATACAGTTCTGGGAGTATAGCGATTTTCAGCACCCCCTGAAAAACACCCCTGATTAACTTCTTCACAACAATCTGTGTGAAGTGCCTTGGGATCCACTGATGTCATGCTGCCTAGTGTCCTTCTGAGCAAAGAATGTGTTCATACTGCGGTGTAAGCAAGAGCTGCTCAGACACCACCTCCCTTCATGGAGAGACCAAACTTAATGCGTGGTTGAGTCTGCCACGGGGTAACAAGCAGACCCAAAGACTTGTGAAAAGAGTGACAGACTCAGAGAGAAAGTGCTGCAAGGACCCATAACAATTTCTGCTGTTTTTTAAGCAATTGTTTTTGATTTCAAGTGAATAACAAAGTCAGGGTTTAGAAAAGGTCAGTACAAGACAATTTTCATTGTTGACATCAAGTTTCAGACCTTAAGAGCCAGAAGAATAAAAAAGAAATTTGTGGATCTAAATTGAGCAAGTATGAAAATTGAACTTAAAAGTGGAACAAAACCAGAAAATAACAAACAAATCACCTTGTTTTCCTTTATAACTCTTTATGGGTATTTCAGCGAGGTAGAGGAAAATAATTATCCAAAACTCCAAACAACCCTATAGGGACTGAGTTTCTGCAATATAAGCCTCCAGTTTCTGTTTGTGAGACACCTGCAAGCTTAAAGAAATAGATTTTGTATAGCTTTACCTAATATCCATGGAGATATGTAAAAATATTTTTACTTTTGTGTTGGTGGACCAATATATGCATCTTCTACTAGCACTAATAGAGTTCCATATTGAATATTCATGTATCAAAATGAGCATATGCTACAAATTGAGAACATTTTTCTCAACTAACTATGATTTATATAACACCATCAGTGCAGTAGGTGCTTTACAGTCAAGCAAGAAGACAGACTCCCAGCCTTGGAAAGCATATCATCACAGCAGGCAAATCTGAAGTTGCACTTTAATAGTGGGAGATGCAGATTTTGCAACTGATATATGCTTATAACAGCTAGGTTTCATCAACATATGCACATTGAATTCCAATATTTCTTTATAATAATGGTAGTTGATTCTTGTTAAAGTCATTTAGGTGCCTGTAATTTGTAACTTTCATGGTAATTACCAATCTGGAACATTTCTGCTCCAGAATCCACTGAGGGCTGTTGTGTCTGGAAATATCTATTCATGACTTCATTAGTGAATACTAAAAGAACAAGGGCAAACAGCCTGCATTTGCACCTAATTGCAACTTTATGTGAAGTATTATACTATGCAAGTTTAATAAACTTTCTGCAATAGGAACCCAAACTGAATTTATTATACTTTGTACTGCTTTGAGACTGTTGGTTTCTTTACTAAATAATGTGACAATCTTCGAAAGCCTGCATTATCACGCTTGTGATTTAAAACCACTAACTCACACAGGAAATAGACTTCCCAATTATGTCAGACCATTTATTGAGGATCATGTATACTGTAATTCCTGTGTATAATTGGTTTAATAAAGGGGGATATGAAAGCCTTAATTTGAATTGTCTTGCTTTAGTGGAAGCTGTCAATGTTATATCATAATACACTTTTTAATATCCCTAAAGATTATTTTAAACATAACTTTATTTCTTAGTTTGATTTTTACTTTTCTTTGTGAATTTTTATAGGCTTCAAAGGTTTTAAAACTATCTTATAGATAAACCTTAGTGTTATGTAGGCAGAAGACCCAATCTTTCTTCTACATAGGCTTCAAAAGTTTTATAAACATAAATCCCAACCTAACTCTGCACTAGTAAACAAATAATAAATGTCTATTTCACCCACAGCTAATTTTTTGGGCTAACTGAAAGAACAAAATGCTGGGATCAGTGTACAAGCTTAATGAAAGAGAAATAATAGTTAGGTCTGGTGTTTTTGAACAGCTTTTTCCTCTGGGTTTGAATCCATCATTTGATAATTTTTAAAAACTAAATGCTACAAATGTATGACATTTGTAAGAAACATTTATTAAACTCTTCCAGTGAGGTGATCTCTACAATGTATTTTCTGTTATTTTTTTTCCATTCTAATAATAAACATCACAGGAAAACAACAATTAGTCCTGTGGCACTTTAGAGATAAACAAAAGGATCACGAACTTCTGTGCGTAAAGCCCAGTTCATCAGTGAATTTTAGTGAATCAGTGAAGCGGGTTTTACCCACAAAAGTTCATTATTCTATGTATTTTTGTTAATCTCGAAGGTGCTACAGGACCAATTGGTTTTTTTAAAATTCTAGATTAACAGGGCTACCCCTCTGACCAACTTTCATCCCAAGAAAGTTGATTAAGTAAAATTAAAGTGGATTATTTTCATTCACATCATTGGACTTTGAAACTGGTACAAAATGCATATGAAAAGTGATTCCAGGCAGGGAGCTTTATTAACTTTTTTCCCCCTCTATAGTTTCAATATACAGAGTATCTCCACATGTCTAGTTTTAAGTGTGTGAATAGCTTCAGTGGAAGTGAGGCCTAGACACTCAAAGGGTATGTCTACACTACAACGTTATTTTGAAATATCTTATTTCAAAAAGTTATTTTGAAATAGCTTATTTCGAAATAACGTGCCTAGACACAAAACCTGGGAGGAGGGAGCTGGCAGGGGGAGGCAAGGGGAGGAAGGGGAGGAGAAGCTCAGGGTCGGGGGTCTCTCCGGCCCAACTGTCTCCTAGCACCGCGGGTGCGGGGGCCTCGGCATCCCTGGGGGTGTGAGGAGGGTGGGGAGGAAGAAGCGGGAGGGGGAGAAGGAGTGGGAGGTGGAGCGGTAGCTGGAGAGGCAGCAGGGTCTGGAGCAGCAGGAGGCAGCAAGCTCTGCCTCAGGGTCGATGACCACCTGGGGGGCACGGACCATCCTGCCCCCAAGATGCGGTCCATGGCATCAAAATAGGGGCAGAGGTCTGGGTCTGCCCCTGGTTGGGAGCTGCCCCCTGTGGCCCTGGCATACGCCGGCCGCAGCTCCTTTATTTTCATGTGAACCTGCTCCTGGGTTCGCATGTGGCCTTTGGTGGCTAGACTGGCAGCTATCCACCTGTAGACGGTTGCGTTCCTCCGTTTAGTGTGGAGATCATGGACGTTGGAGGCATCCCCCCAAACCTGAATTAGGTTCCTGATCTCCGCACTGGACCAAGAAGGCACCCACCTTTTCTGGACCCTGGCAGGCTCCTGGGAGTTGGCAGACTGGTCCTGGGGAGCGGTGGAGGGCTGGCTGCCAGTGGCTTGCTGGTTCATGCTGGGGCCACTGGGTCGGGTGCAGCGACTGCTGGCTCTGGGCTGGCAGGCTTGGAGCTGGCACAGGCACTGTGGCCAGAGTCTACCCCTTTAAGGGCTCCGGGGAGTGAGAGGAGTTTTCTTGGTTGTGCCCAGAGTGGTCACCAGGGCACCTGGGTAGGGCTGGAAGCCCCCATTTCGAAATAAGTGTCTACACAGCGCTTGTTTCAAAATAGCAATTTTGAAATTGGCGCTATTCCTTGTGGAATGAGGTTTACCAATTTCGAAATAAGCCCGCCGCTATTTCAATTTAATTTCGAAATAGTGGTTTGGCTGTGTAGACGCCGGTAAAGTTATTTCGAAATAACGGCTGTTATTTAGGCATCTAGTTCACATTCATTTAACTGGGATTTAGGCACCTAAATACTTGTGAGCATCTGGGTCTAAGTGACTTCAGCAGGACCATTTATGTGCTTACAGTTATGCGTGTTTAAATACCTTGCTGAAATGGGGCTTAATTTCTTGCAATATTTTATTCAAAGGTAGATATTTGACAGTAAGAGAAAATGTATGAATTCATGAGACCTTTACAGTTGCATTGGTGTCTTACTCATAAATTGCTAAGTATCAGAGAGGTAGCCATGTTAGTCTAAATCTGCAAGAACAATGAGAAGTCCTGTGGCACCTAACAGGACTTCTCATTATATGAAAATAGTGTAAGAGTTGAAAAATTGTATGCAACTGTTCAGTCTACTGTAATTGGAGTCTCTGGGATATTAATTTGCTCAAAAGTGATTCAAAATGTAAAAGCTGAAACTGTGGTGAAGCTACCAGGTGTAGTTATAATGTAGCATTCTTTAAATGTCCATAAAACCATGTTGCTACAAAGAAGAAATGGTAATAGCTTATAATTATTATAGTGCATCAAGTGTGCCTCGCAAGCCATTACATAGCTGTAATTTCAACATAAAACCAATCAGAAGAACAATACCTGAGTTTCAAATAAAATGACAATATTTCTGATAGCCTAATACAAGAGCATGTGCGTGCGCGCACACGCACACACACACCCCCAGAGTATTTTGGTTTTGTAATAAGTGTTTCTCTTCTCCTTCCCTTATGCAAAATTATAGTGTAAATGTGAGGCTATGTCTAGACTGCAGGCTTCTTTCGGAAGAAGCTTTTCCGGAAGAGATCATTCGAAAAAATTTCTTCTGAAAGAGAGCGTCCACACTGAGAAAGCGCATAGAAGAAGTGATCTGCTTTTTTGACAAATAGCGTCCATTCAGTGTGGACGGTATCTTGCATGTAAGCTGTGATTACTATGGGCAGAATGGCCACCAGGGCACCTGTATTCTTTCCTCTTCTTTTGAAAGAACTCCCTCTTCTCCATCCACACATACCTTTTTCCGAAAGAGCTCTTTCGGAAAAAGGCTTCTTCCTCATAGAAAGAGGATTACCAACGCTGGAAAAACCCCTCTGTTCTTTTGATTTACTTTCGAAAGAACGCGATTGCAGTGTGGACATTACTCAGGTTTTGTCGGAAAAATGGCTGTTTTTCTGACAAAACTCTGTAGTGTAGACATACCCTGATTGTTCCCAGTTTGAGAATACTTCTTGTACAGTCTGATCCAAAACCCATTGGAGTCAATGGAGCTCCTTTCCATTGAAATCAGTTATTAAGGCCCTTAGAGTTAGATGCCTTATGAAAAGTTCAGATAGGGTTATCATTAGAATTAAGACCGTTTTGGTCTTTCACTGGGATTCAGACTGAAAAGCTAAAAGGAAATTTCTAAGTAGCTTGCTTTCAAGCAGTCATACCCATGCCACACTCCGGGAATTTTACTGCAGTGTAGCAATGTCCGCATGAGACCATACTGAGCAGCAAATTGGTGCTCTGTAGGGTCATGCCCACGCTTTTCATGTGGTAATTTGTCATATAGACAGGCACTGGAGTTAGCAATGTGTGATGTTTCCTCCATTTAAGGCAGGGGTGGGGAACCTAAGGCTCAGGGTCTAGAGCGGTCCCCAGCTTGCCTGGATCTAGCCCCCGAGGCGCAGGGCTCCCTCCCAGCATTGCGGAGTCCATGCTGGTGCTCCAGTCCTTGCCACCCACCCAAAAACCATTAGCCTGGGCCCTACTAGGCTCTGGTGTGTGTGAGGAGAATGTGGGGAGTGTCTTTCTCCTTCTCAGCTGCTCAGTCGGGGGCCATGTCCGTGAGGATTTGTGTTTTTTCCCCTCACTTGTGCACAGTCCGCGACTGATTTTTCTGAGGGTCAGTGGCCCCCCCACCTAAAAAAGGTTCCCTACCTCTGAAAGCAGAGACACTGTGGCAAGCCCATCCCTATAACAGAATTCAAGTGATGTGCAACCTGCAATTGTTGCAGAACCCTTATGTGGTTCCTGGAGTCACATCCTTTCCCCGCACAATAGAGCCACATTTATTTAGTTGCATCCAGAGCCCACAATGCTTGAAACTGGTGGGAGCTTTTGGCTCAAAAGGTGTCATCTCAGTCCCATTGAAGTAAATGGAAGTTTTGCTATTCACATCCATCAAACTAGGATTGAATCTAAGTGCACAATCTTTAATATAGTCTAATTGCTTTGGGTAATTTGAGGAATAAATTTGAAAGTGCCAGGTATGCCAAAATATTTTTCTTGAGAATTGTTAATTACCCAAAACACAGTGCATGTTTTTTGGAAAGACTACAAAGAGTTTTAAGCAGTTCTTGCAATCCTCTAAAAAATAAGTAGGCATTTTAACATTGCCTGAATGCTCGTTACCAAATGTATATATAGACCAACTGCTGTAATCTGCATGGTGAAAATGGCTGTTTAATTAAATATTTAAACAGTGCAGATATTCCAAACAAGTTGCTTTGATTTATTTTGTTGATTTATCCCCTTATAATAAAGGCTTATTTTTCTTTGTACACATGATAGTTATTTTAAAGGCATAGGACCTGATTCTGATCTGTTATCATTTTTCCATCATTGTATGTAACTCCGTTTACTGCTTATCAGTTACACCTGATGTATATCAGTTTTAATAGCAAGAGACTCAGGCTCATTGTTTGTTTTTCTTTAAAATGCAGTAACACATTTGGAACAGAAAGTGCAGATTTCTGCCATTATCACAAAACAGGGGCTTCATAGTGCTAGCGTGGGTTCTTGGGTGTCTGCTGACCTTGATGGGGATTGTTGGGAATGAACAAACTTCATGAGGTTTAAAAGCTTCAGAGGAGTAGCCAAGTTAGTCTGTAACTAGAAAAGTTTAAAAAACAACCAATAGTCTCGTAGCTCCTTAAAGACTAACAAAACATGTAGATGGTATCATGAGCTTTTGTGGGCACAACCCACTTCTTCGGATGACCAGAACACTCTAGTCATCTGAAGAAGTGGGTTGTGCCCACGAAAGCTCATGATACTATCTACATGTTTTGTTAGTCTTTAAGATGCTACTAAACTATTCATAAGGTTTGTAAGGAAAGGAGAGCTCAAGGTACTCAGGCTATAATGGAGAGTTTCGTATGAAAAATTCCCCCACAGACATGAAACAAAATGTCAGTGGGAGCTTATCTAAACAAGGCCTGTGTGGCTAGGCTCTTTATTCTTTAAAAATATTTAGTTTTACAAACTATAAGCCTCATTCAGATCCAGACTGGATGTCATTCTGGAAGATATATCTGCTTTCATCCGACACAAGTCTTTGGGCTCATTACAGGCGGGATAAGGTGAAATGTTTTGGTCGGTATTATACAGGAAGTCAGAAAAGATTATCCAGTGGTCCCATCTGGTCTAAACTCTTTGTATCTGGGAATGAGGTTGTCAATCGTATTAGAATACCAAACAGGAAGTTGTATTATAGATTAAAATAAAACTTTCTTTCACTATTGTGTAATAGAATTTATGCACACTTGTGACTTTCACTTGGCAACAATGTAGTAGTTAATCATATTCATGTATTTTTTTGGGTGATGCTGACTATTGAAACATGGCCAAATTAATGACCACAGTCCATTTTCTATCTAAATCAAGCAAGTATAGGAGACAGTTTTAGTGATTATAGCTCTGTGTGACATATGCTTAATGATTTAGATTGGCTCCTAGAGAGAAGGATTTAATCTAAGGCATTTATGGCATTGGGCTCAAATTATTTGTATCAGTTGACTGAAGCGTATATTTCTCTATGCAGCTTATGTTCAAATGAGGATTCTATTTGTCTCCTGCGGGATCTAAACTGAGGGCTTTTGTCAGATTTTCTCTAATTAGATGCAACTCTATGTGTTGTTTAACCAATTTGCAGTGCAGGTATCTGTCATTTTCAAATCCGCTTTAAAAGCCATTTAAAAATTAGCAGATAAGATTCATAATTAATTTTTACTTGTATGATTTGGCTAAGATTTTTCAACCCTGCCTCTTTCCCCTCAAAGAGGGCTAAATGCCCAGTTATAATTCAAATTGCTGAACATCCACATCCCTTTGAGCCATTGAAAAATCTCAGCCTTTATATCCACTAAATGACAGATTAAGGACTGATCCAGGGGCTGCAGGAGAAAATAAAGAATGGAGATATTTATAAAGATAAAAAAGATCCAAGAGAGGGTCATCAGTCTACCACCGAAATCCGGCATATACCTGTACCCTTGTTCAGCTGCTTGTCTGCTGACTTCCAGTCTTAGGCATGGATCTACTATTAATCTGCTACAATGATTTGTGACTTTCTCCCCCATCTTAATAAACTGCTTCAAGCAATTGTTTTCCATCTACATAGTAAAAGGAAAGTTTTAACTGTAGTTGCACTTGTGTGTCACTTGCTGAAGCAAATGAAAGTTGTGTACAGCTTTCATGGAGGCACTTTGCATGTGCCCTGTGTGATCCTGATGCAAAATGCACAGACATTGATAGAAAGGTTCTTATTGACTGAAGTTGTCTTTGGATCAGGCTCTGCACATTTATTGGATCTGGGATCAGACCCTGTGCGCTTACTGGTCTTCAGAGTCTGTTGAGCCCTGGTGACTCGTATTCATAGCAATGAGTCAAATTCAAATATAAAGTAGGAAATGCAGAGCGTAGGCTAGAGCAAATAATCAATATGAACATGTCATTTCCCCAAGCACATTCGGCAGCTGGCTTAAAAATGATTGAGGGCAGCTGAGGGGTTTTTTTTCCAATTTTTCTCCAAAATTGAGTGGCTGATAAACCTATTTAGACTCATCAGTTGGCTGTTTGTCCTATTTTGGCTCATTTGAGAGGAATGACCCTCCTAGGGCTTGAGTGAGGGCAGAGATAATTGATCAATCCTGGAAGACTATTGTAAGGCTCTCAAGGGATGAGGACTTTGAATGTTCAGTGGTGAAATGCTGGAGGGGTGGGGAAACACCAATAGCCTTCCGAAGGGATAGTCATGTTAGTCCGTATCTGCAAAAACAATGAGAAGTTCTGTGGCAATTTAAAAACTAACAGATTTGTTTGGCCATAAGCTTTCATGGGCAAAAACAAAGTTGGTCTTTGCCCACAAAAGCGTATGCCCAAATAAATATGTTAGTCTTTAAGTTGTCACAGGATTCCTTGTTGTTTTTTCTAATAACCTTATAATGCTTGTGTGTGCAGAAAATAAAGAGGGCTATTAGTAGGCTAATTGGGGCCCATCAAAGTTGGAAGGAGGTGGACTTCACTTCCGCATCCTTAAGTGCTTCTTAGGGCTCGTAGCTTGGCAATGGTGGGGCACCGCTATGCATGGAGGAAAGTCAGATCTATATACTTTAGAAGTGTGCATCTGTCTGTCTGTCTGTTTGTTCAAGAACTCCTCCTAAATGGTAACAACTAAGACCACCAAATTTGGTCTGCAGCTTTCCTAACTTAAAGCAAAGTCTGGGTTTGGTTGTGCCAAGAAAATGGGAATGCTGGGAATAGGACTGTTTTCCATAACATGGAAATGAAGGGGACGGAGATAGATGGGACGTGAAAGGGAGGGGGAAAAAGAAGAGGGACGCATGCTAACAGTGAACACTGGGGGCAGTGAGCCTGCAGGGGAAAGCTATATGCAGAGTAGCCATTGGGGGCAACCACACTGCCAAGAGAGTGGCAGCAGGGCTAGGGCTCCACCATTTTGCCTGCCACCAGACCGAGTAAGTAGCCTCCCTGCCCCAAACTCTTTCCTCCTCCCCCCACCCACCTGGCTCTTGGCTGCAGCACTGGAGGGGGTGAGACAGAAGGCCCCTGGCATCCAGGGAGGCTGGGGGGGGAGATAAAGCCCCGCTGGATGGGACCTGCCCGTGCCCTGAGCCGCTCCTCATCCCTCCTCAGCCCTTGCTTTCACCCCCACTCATGCTTCCAGCCTCCTGCCCTTCCCTCCCCCATATCCTCAAGGCCCTGCCCTGGCTCCTGAACATCCCCACCCCCAACACACACACTGCCAGCTGCCTGCCCTGAAGGATGTGAGCAATGCTGGATAAGTATTCTAGTATGACTATAACCAAATAGTGACCATAAAAGCTGGACAACTTAAATGTAAATCACACATTGTGCCAATTGTAGCTGTTTCCTACTATGCTCTATCCACAGAGATAAACTGTTTTGCCAATTTCTGATTAGACTGGTAGCATATTTCCAGGGACAAACTACCCTTAGACAAATTTTCATCACCATTGAGTGCACCCACCTTTGGGAACATGTTTCGCTATCAGCACCCCCTCTGGGTGGAGCCACGGACTTCTACAACACTTATAAGGCTATGTCTAGACTGCAGCCTTTTTCCGCAAAAGCTTATGCAAATGAAGCACGGAATAAAATATTGCTGCATTTCATTTTCATAATTAATTAGCAGCCGTTTTTACGCAAGAGGCTTTTTCAGGAAGAACGGCTCTTGCACAAAAGGGTTTTTTTGCGCAAAAATGAGCTGTCTACACAGCTCCTTTTTGTGCAAAAGCCTCTTGCTCAAAAAAGGCTGCTAGTTAATTATGCAAATGAAGCGCGGTGATATTTCCATAATTAATGAAGCGCAGTGATATTCTACTCCGTGCTTCATTTGCATAAGCTTTTGAGGAAATAGGCTGCAGTCTAGACGTAGCCTTAGACTGGATATTTGGGCTGCAGCTCCTTGTTTATCAGCCAAGTTTAACATAATGCTCTGAACTGATTGAGTGAATGTGTTTCTACTGGTGTCCTAAGAGATCAGTTCTTGACTCTTTGCTATTTAACATATTTTTATCAACTACCTGGAAGCAAATATAAAATAATCACTCCTAAACTTTTGTGTCATCTACAAACTTTGAAGAATGCTAAATATTGAAGAGGGCAGCCCCCTACAAACTCTCTGGATCACTTGATAAGCTGAGAACAAACCAATAGTGCATGTATTATTATGGTTTCTTCCTTATGGCATCCTTTGATTTAAGTCTATACACGTAGGCAAGACAATATCACACAGATAAACAAAGGCACATATGACACTTATAGAAAATAACAATTTCCCTGATTTGCCACCCATACAACAAGTAACCGTTCCTGTTCCTTATTGAGGGTGAAACTCACTGCTGTGCCAAGGCCTGTACACCATTTAACTCCTATTTTGAAGTACAATTGTCATGTGTTGATCTACTGCACAGAGATAAACTTCACACTAAAGCCCCAATCTGGGCAGATGATGACAGTCTGATTGCATGTGCCAATAAATGATACACAAGTTCTGTCTCTAATAGTTTCTGGATCAGCAGTGTAGACATGAGATCAGTTTCATGTCTTGTGCGACAGACATATTTTCAGTCCTCCACCTGCAAGCTGTACAAATAAGCATGACTGTTCAAAATTGAAGCCCTAAGCAAAGGGCTTTGTAAATTTCTTAGAGAAGATAATTTAAAATCCTTTTATAAAAATATAAAAATTAGCTACATAAAGAACAAAAAAGGGAAGATGAGAGGTTAAGACTTGTAAGGGGGCAAAGGTAGAACAGTTTCGGTATTTGGCCTGCAAATATAGGCATGTACAAATGATTAGTTTTCTTATAGCTTAACTTTAAATTTCTTGGCTTTCTAGTTACTATACTTATTTTTTTCAAAATACAATGTATTCTTGTAAGGATTTTGAATTGAACTAAAGTTGATACAAGCATTACAATTTTAAGATACCTAGCATCAAAAGGAAGAAATAAAATTGTTTATGAGTGAATCTTTTACCTTCCCATTCAGATGAAGTAAATAGGATTATTTCTTTCAGTTTTATAATTGAAACAGTATTTCTCTAAATTCCTAGAGTTTAGCCTTTCTTACTGTGCAGAAATGCTTGAAAATGAAACTAAAGGGTCAAATAACACTTTCACCTATTGCATGGGGCCAAGTCTATGGGTTAAAACAGGGCAAGAATTGTCCCAATTGCACCATTTATCCAACAATTCAAAATGCTTTACAAAGATTGAGTTTTGATGGGTAGAAAGAGACATAGTACCTCTGGAAGTCAGGAGAGTTTCACACTTTGAGTAGTTCTTTTTCGTTGGTCCTCACTTTTGCACCTGACTCTCACCTATAACAGCCACACCTGGCAAACGCTTTGCCACGTAGGGGTTGTTATGAGAGGAAATGCTATTCCCCCATCATAGAAGTCTGCTTTGGTGGATGAAGCAATGGTGACCTGTTGGTCCAATGCCTGGAAAGGCACTGCATCAGTGTATTGGGGCATACTTTAGGCTTTACAAGGCACCAAAAAAAAACACCCTACCAATGGCTGTCTATTGTAGATACAGAAATTCCCAATCTTTAAACCTTTTGAGCTGGTCTTTAATTGGAGAGAGAGAGAGAGATTGCCCTCATATAATGGTCATCTTGCTTTAAAAAAAACCCCTCATACAGGCATTTACTTATCATTAAGAAAGTAAGTCTTGCAGAGAGGGGCAAGAGGTGAAGTGACAGGTGTCAATGAACACTGTGAGTCGTAGTCACAAAGCTGCATGGGACTCTGGTTACACAGCTTGGAAACCTGGGTGCTAAGGGCACTCACTAACACCCCTAAGGGACAGAGCAGCCCTTTTTCAGGACAAGGTCCCTCTTAAGGAAAAGGTCTAGAAAAGGTGCCTCAGATATTGGCTGCCCAACTTTAATCTGGGCACTTCACTACAACTGGTGGTTCATCCATATAGTGGTTCTGTACGAAAAGGGAGCTCTCATGGTGGCAACATGGAACATATGAACCTCAATGGATAGAAATGACACATTGATACATACATGTTAATTGCAAGGGAACTTGGTAAACACAGTATCAATATAGGTTTTCCTCGCAAAACCAAACTTGCCGACGAAGACTCCATAATGAAATTAGGGGAGGAAGGCAGAATTTAGGACATTGGTTTTGCCATTATCAGCAGCCTCCTGAAGTGACTCAAAGACTGACTTGTGGACAAAAATTGATGTCTAATTTCTCTACAACTTCCCATTAGAAATGTACCTTTGATTGTTATCAATGCTTATTATGTTCCAACCGGGAACAGTATTGAAGAAATAAAATCTGATTTGGATGACATAAAATCTATTCCCAATGGAGACAATCTCATACTTTTGGGATACTTCAATGCCACAGCTGAAAAAGACAGCGAGGCTTGGTGTGGTGTAACAAAGAACAGTGGAGTCAGAAAAATGAACAGCAGCCATCTTCTACTCAGCAAGTGTGCTGAGTGCAAACTCACTATTGCCAACACAATCTTAAGGCAAGCTGCCAAACCTAAAACTTTGTGGATTCAGCAGATATCAAATCACTGGCCCTTGTCTGACTCTCATTATATGGCAAAGAGACATAAGGGAGATAAGATCACTAAACAGTATGAGGAGCTGTTGGACTGACCACAGCTTAAGAGCCATTTCAATTTACACATTGCTGCCTCTCTGGTAAACAATATTGAACAGGTTAAACTGAAATTGAACATAGCAAAGTTGAGACAGCCATCTCATAAAGAAAAACTGAGGGAAAACATAGGAGAAGAATGTGATAACATTATAGCATCACCTAATATATCTGAAAAGGGGAATCTAACCTTCAAGTCTCTGAAGAAATGCTAGGCAAAATTTAAAGATGGCACCAAGAATGGTTTGATAATGATAATGAAATGAAATAGTTTTTCAAGGAAAAGTATGATATGTGTTTGTCTTGGGAAAATGACACAGAATCAACATTAAAAACAAATTAAAGTATCTACAAGCCAAAGCTCAAAGATGGCTTTGTGTTTGACAGGACAAGGAGAGCAGAAGAAATACATTGTTATATTGACACTAAGAATGCAAAGTTGTGTCATAATTCCCCGAAGGGTATTTATGGATCATCCAAATTGGGACCAGCTTCATTAAATACTTCAGATGAATCTACTAGACACATCTGAAAGATGTTGCATTACTTTACTGAGCTACTCAATCATCCTTCTGTTGGCAACTCACAGATTGTAGAGAGACTAACCCAGGACCCCATATGGGAAGGAAATCACACTACCATTAAGAGAGTGCAAAAAGCTATAAAAACAAATGCAGTCAGATAAATCATCAGGCAAAGGTAGCATACTAGTTGAAATTTGAAAGCCGCCAAACCATCAGCTCTCTCTCTATGAAATTATTTAGGCTATCTGGGAAACTCAGAAAATTCCTCAGGATTTCAAAGATACAATCATAGTTACTCACACATACAGGCAACAAATCTGACTGTAGTATCACCCTGTTGTTTGTCGGTGGTAAAACTCTTGCTAGTATTTTGCTTAGTTGGCTTATCAATGCAGTATCACAGAACCTTGTACCAGAGACTGTGTGGATTTACATTAGGCTAGAGAACCGGGGACATGAACTAAACATAGAACTGTATGCTGTCTTCACTGATCTTTAAAAAAAAAAAAAAAAGGATTCAACACTGAGCAGAAATGGTTGCTGGACAGTTCTAGAAAAGTTTGCATGTCTCACCAAATTTACTAGCGTCATATCTCAATTCCACAAAATTATGACTGTTCAAGTACCCTCAGACGGTGGTCAGACTCTAAACTATTCCTCACATCTAATGGGGTAAAACAAGGCTGTGTCCTGGTACAATTTTTTTCTTCTTTACAGATATGAGTTATGCAATAGACAACCCTCAAAAGAGCATTTATGTAAGGTATGGAACTGACAGAAACATTTTTTCAGACACAAAGGCCTACTGCAACAACAAGAATCATTAAGGAAGTAATGTCAAACCATTTTTGTGGATAATTGTTCTCTACTTCAGTCATAATGAAAGGGACTTAAAACTTATCCTTCACAGGTTCTCAGAGGTAACAATACAGTTTGGACTCAATGTCTCCCCTTGCAAACAGCTCCATCAGCACTACCACCAAGCCAAATACCAGTGGAACAAAACTGAAAAACACAAATCACTTTACATAACTTGGCAGTACTACCTCAAGTGCCACTTCCCTGCACTGAGAAATATTACAAAAAATATGAAAGGCAAGCCATGCTTTTAGAAGACTTTGCCATAGCATACTGAACCAGCATATCATCAAATTGTCAATAAAAGTGATGATCTACAATGCAGAAGGGATTGCACACTATGAATCATGGACAGTTTACCACAGACACTTCAAGCAACCTGAAAAATTTGACATGTGCTGTGTTGGCTCTATTCTGAATGTTCACTGGCAAGACAGAGTTGAACATCATTCCTAAAAGAGCAAAAACAGCCAACAACAAAGCGACGATTATTGATGCTCAGCTTACATGGATGGGTCACAATATCAGAATGAGTGATGACAGTCTCCTGAAATAAGTCTTCCGTGGCAAGCTGAAACTTGGAAAGCTCTGGAAGGGCAAACAATGTAAATGCTTCAAAGACACCTTTAAAGCAGAATCTCAACTCAGGAAGTATAAATACTGATCATTTTGAATTCACTGCCAAGAGCAGACTTGAAGAGAGAGCAACTATCAATAAAGGGTGGTCAGGAGGTTAAAAAAGACCGAAGCAATGAACTGATTGCACTTTTCTGCGTGACATCTGCCTGCAATGTTGCTCCTGGCAAACTGGGCTATGCAGCCTCTTGAGAGAACATGAGATGCATTGTTGGGTATAACAGACTGCTATCATGTCATGAAGTATGTACCACAGAAGCTGTCTCCCCAGTTTTGGAGTAAATGCAAAAGCTGTGAATTCCTTGGTGATAAAAATGAATAACTCAAACTGAGTCTCAAATAATGAGTACTTGCAAGGTCCTATTAAGTACTAAGTGCCACCAGGGGAACAGGTCTTTACAGTCCTGTAAAGAGGTTAAAGGGTGACTTGATTAGCATACCTACATATGGAACAAAGATTTAATAATTATCTGCTCAATCTAGTAGAAAAAAGCTATAGTATGGTCAAATGGCTAGAAGCTAAAGCTAGACAAATTCAGACTAGAAATGAAGCATAATGTTTATCAGTGAGAGTAATTTACCATTAGAGAAGTTTACCATAGAATACGAGAACTGGAAGGAACTTCAAGAGGTCATCAAGTCCAGTCCCCTGCACTCATGGCAGGAATAAGCACCATCTAGATCATCATCTAACTGACAGGTGTTTGATCATTCCACAACCTCCATAGGCAATGATGCTTAACCATTCCAATGATGGACAACCTCCATAGGCAATGTGCTAACCACCTGACAGATAGGATTTTTTCCTAATGTCTAACCTAAACCTCCCTTGCTGCAATTAAACAAACCCAAGTCTTTCAGTCTTTCCTCATAGGTCATGAATTCTAGACCTTTAATCATTTTTGTTGTTTTCCTCTAGACTTTCTCCAATTTCCTTTCTTCTTTCCTGAAATGTGGCACCTAGAACTGATTACAGTGCTTCAGTTGAGGCCTTAACAGAGCAGAATACAGTGAAAGAATCACTTCTCATGTCTTGCTTACAACACTACTATTTAACGCACCCCAGAATGGTGGTTCTTCCATCACTAACGATTTTTAAATCATGATTGGATGGTTTCTAAAAGAGGTGCTCTAGGGATTATTTTGGGGAGGTGCTGTGACCTATATTGTACAGATGGCCAGACTAGATGATCACAATGGTCCCTTCTGGATTTATAATCTATGGATCAAAGAGAGAACTACAAGTACAAATAGTCTCTATATATGCTTGTTTTTATTACATTTATTAAAATGTATATGAATTAGGGGCCTGATCCAACACCCATTGCTGTGTAAGATTTGTTCTATCTAAACCATCCGTCCTGGATGGTGTAGACACAACAAATCCTACATCTTGATGGAGGTTATGCTAGATGACCCTTGTGGTTCCTTTTAACTCTATGATTCTATGGTTTCATGATTCTATGAGTGAATGGGACTTGACTGGCATCAGTGGAATTCGGATTAGGCTCTGTGTATAAACCCCAGGTTTCCAGCAAGCTGCTAGTGCAGCCATTAGTGTTGTAAAGGTCATTTGACCCTGCTATACAGATTCTTCTCCATTCAGTCTATGGAAATGGAGATATAACATGTAGTTCTGGGATTAATGAATGAATTGAAATGTTTAGCAAGGAAATAAATATTGCAATTTGATATTTTGAAGGACCAATTGTCTATACATATCAAAGTTCAGTTATAATACAAAATCTTATTCTCTTTCTTCAGAATACATAGTTCATTTTTACACAAGAACATAATAGGTTATTTAAAAGTAGAAATGTACATGAACCAATAATCCTGGATCTAAAGTTTATATATTTGGAATAGGCCAAACTAGAATTTTGGATATGAAGCTGGGAGGCAGGGAGCTTGGAAATCTGGATCTGACCTTCCCCATATTTACACTTCTGATTTGTGTCAATATGGAAATTCAAGCTAACAACTCAAAGCTGGGTCTGGGTGATCAGGGAGCTGTCATGTGATCAGCTGTGCAGTCATTTCTTCTTAAAAGCAATTGCTCATTCTTTCATTTCCCCCTTAAAATTTAAATGAATTTGAGATTTATTGACATGCAAAGGGTGCAATAGGCATAAATTTGCTGCATTAGGAATTGAACTGTTTTGATTGTCTTTTCCAATAACCAACTTGTTCATATTCATAGGATCTCATTTCTTTCTAATCTCTCCTGTCATATGGTTAATCCTGCCAGAAATAATACTGGTTGATCTTGACAGGATTTCAATATGCCGTTTTATCCTGCCAAGAAATCATTTCTTAAATTTGTCCTGCCTGTACTCTTCCCAGATGTTTTTGTTCTGGTACGAATTGGATCTTGACAGGTATTCAGTGACGTACATTGTTTCTGAAGCAGAGAAAGTGAAGATGGAAGTTCTAGAAGATGGTAACAATTGTAGCATTAAGCATTTAATTTTTATTTGTTTATACTTCAAAGTTACTACTTTGCATGGCTGCTGTCAAAGTTTGACTTTCATCCAAGAATGTGATGATTCCAAAAAACAAAGGGGGGGGGGAGGAATAGAAGAAAATCAATTCAAAAAGAAAGGAAATTAAATCTTGTATGAGAGAGAACAGGAGAAACCTTTATCTCCTTGACATCTATCTTCATAGTTTTCTATTGTTTTTCATTTTGATCTGACCATTTTCTTTGTAAGAACACAATTGGGCTTAAAGTATACATTTTAAATAAACTTTGTTTGATGTGTAAAAAGGCACTAATTACTTTTCTAGGTAGTAAACATGAGGTCCAGATAGAAAGCAGTCAAGAATTTTGGCTGAGCAGCTAACAAACTATGAAGTCTTATTGAAATAGACTACTCTTCCAGATAATTTCAGGATATCAAATGCTCTAATTTTTTATAGAGGTGGTAGGCTCGATTACAGACCAGTAACGCTGACTCATCATGAGGAAAATTGATCAACGGGCTAACTAAAATTATTGGGTTCTATAACACCTAGAATAAAACAGTGTACATCTGCAAAGGAAAATCATACCTGTCTTGTCTGCAAGAATTACTGTGAATTTCAGTCATGGATAAAGGAGAACCTAATATTGACTTGGTCTTCAGAAAGCTTTTGACAAAGGACCTGAAAAAAGGCTATTACAGAAGCCTAGCAATTGTGGAAGTAATGTTCTGTTAAGGATTAGAACCTAGCAAAGAAACAGGAAACATGAAGAAGGGACAGATGGCCAATTTTTTAAATTCTAAATGTCTGATGCTTCAGACACTAGTTAGGGCCAGTGTTGCTTGCATATGAAACAGTGACCTGCTAAAGGAATGAGTACCAAGGTAACAACATTTGCAGATGACAGAACGTTGTGTTTGGCCAGGTTATTCTGTAATGGTCTACAATTTACTGTGTCATTGTCTGCAGCATCTGATGTTGGCCACTATCCAAGACAAAATACTGAGCTCAATGGACTGCTTCTCCAATCCATATTGCAGTGCCTATATTCCTGTTCGGTAGAGTTGACTTTGAGGGGAGATGTTTCTCTCAGTTTTTACCTGTGGCTGCTCTCTTTCCAGAAGTAAAATATGCAATGTAAAGACCCAAGTTTGCTTTCAGGCTTTCCAGGCTTTACTTAAAAGACCAATGTTCTCTTTTGAGTATACAAAGTAACCAGAATCTATAGTCAGTATTACCAACTAGGGCTGGATTCTGTGCTTATTTATGTAGGAGCAATTCTTTTTAACTTCAGTGTGAATTGTTCCCAGGTCTCAGGCCCCTAGTGTACAGTATACTCTACTTAGCAAGAAATCCACTTAATTCCGATGTACCTCAGGGAAACAATGTAAGCCTAGTGATACTTCATAACTGCTGGTTAGTGGGGACAGTAATTCCACTTAGTTGAGATGCTTCAGATGGTTTAGTAGTCTTTTGTGTTTTCAATCTGATGCTAGTTCTGGCTGTTTGCTCTTCTAACAGCTTTCATTTCATCCTTAGCTACTGTGAATGCAGAAGGCATATGAAGTGTTTCACTCCACTGCATGTTCTTTGCTGTTAGTTTGCTGCTTTGTTGGATAAATATACTGGGCCAATATGCAGTATGTTTCACAGCTACCCCTGTTGCTGACTGTGAGCAGACTCAGGCTCATTCCCTGCTTTATTGTAAATAATGCCGCCTCTCAACTGCCAATGTCTCTGTTAACGTGATGGGTTACGTTACTGCCACTCTAGAGTATTGAAATACTGCCTTTTTAAAATCAAAATTTCTGCTGCTATTTACTGGGGCACACACAGCTAAAAGGATTCCACTGAATACAGATGTCTGTTTTAATAATCTAAATATCAGTTGTCGATGGTACCAATGGCCGTCATATAGAGAAACTGTTACATAACAATTTGATAGTCAGCACAAAGGCCCAGATTTTTTGCTGTATCTGATGGGCACAGCTGGAGGAAGGTGAGGATGCAAAGGATCAAGTTACATCTTCCTAATCCTCAGCCCTGTTTTACACCAGCCTCTAATTTATATCAGCTGACTATGACCCTGAAGGTGTTGCCTTCCAGACCTAGGATGGTGCAAAGGGAACAAGAGTATGGGTGAAAACATTAACTGGTATATCAAGGTTTAGAGAAGACAAAGATATAGTATCTTTTTTTTCCCTTTCAGATATAAATGGGACATAACTCTCTCTGATCAAGAATTACTTCTGTTGCTATATCATTATGTTACTGTGCCTCCAACAGTGAACTCATTCTAAAAGTCCTCTGTGGAGCCCACAGATATAAACAGGTTCATCTCATCCCTAGCTAGGATACTGGTATGAAAAACAAGTTTATTATTGCCTAACCTGGCAAACACAATTTTAGTGCATTAGGCATTACATTCAGAATGGTGCCGTCTCCACCTTTTAAGGTGTTTTCTACAAAACCGAAACACGTTCTCTTTCTTTTCTAAAAGCCCCTTGTGATGCTTGTAAATGTATCAGCATTGAGATTGTGCATGTCTACTAAAATGTGGGAAAATTAATTTCCTGGTGCTTTGTCAGGGAAGGAATCTTACCCTATGTCCTGTACATAAAACTAAATGAGTTTATTACCTAATTTGGCTTCACATTTCTCAAAGTAAAACCTTCTCTTTTCATGAAAAGAGACACATTGGTGCAAACATGAATGAATTCAGTGCTTTATTTTTTGTAAAAATATAGGTGTGATTTTTTTTCTGAAGGCTATAAGGCTACTTTGCATCTGGATTAATGCACAATGAGACAAGACAGCCAAAATGTAATTCATAAAGAATAAGCCTGGATCATAGCTTCACACTTAATGAGTAAGATCCATTTTGCCGTTGCCTTCAGTGGAAAAAGAACCAAGTTTCTGCAGTTTGTATTCTGAGACTCTCATTCTACAAAGACATACATGTATAAATTCGTGCACATGAGTAATGCCATTGAGCCCAATGGAGCCATTGACATACTTAAAGTTAAGCTTATGCTTAAATAGTTGTTGGATGAATGGAAAATATTTTAATCCGTGTAGCAGGTATCTATGTTGCATACCAATAAATACCCAATTTTGCCTCTAGGCCACAAAAGTCTGTATCAATCAGCTTAAACTGATAGACAGAAAAAAGGACACTTATCCCTCCCTCAGGCTAGTGCCTGGGGAATACTACAGAAAGAAAATTATAGCAATCTGATGGTACTCATACCGTAGTGGGAATAGTAGCTCAGCTTTACAATATAGAAGTCAAAAAGTTACAGTTTACTGTGAAGCTCACTGAAGGAGATTATAATTCCTAGTGATTTGAGATAAAGGAAAGGATTGATAAAATTGAAGAAAACAATAATATCATTCCATAGAAAGAAAGACTGAAGAGGGACTAAAAGATGCTTGTAGTTATTGTACCTTGTTCTCATGTATAATGTTCTCTTGTATATCAAGAGAAGGGTAGCAAATACACGCGAAGAAGAAAAAGTGACAGGCACAACGGGGGAAATGATGTCCAAGTCAGTTCTTATCTGATTTGTATGTGCAATTCCATTCACCTCACTGGAGTTCTGCAGGCCTACGCTATAGTTAAGTTTGACCCAGTCTGTCTTTTGATCCTAATTCTATCTGGAATGGGATTTATGGGGATCTACATCTATTTTTGTTAAACCGCAGCAAAGCTTCAGCTGGTACAAGGAAAAGCCTTTGTCTGCAATGATGCACGTCTTTGCTTTTTTTTTTTCACTGATCAAAGGGCCCCCATCTCACTTCTGTAAAGCACACAATTTATGTAATTAAAAGAAGTGGCTATTTTAACAGAAATGTTTAATTAACCACAGATACTTTCTCAGAGTTTTACTCTTTAAAAAAAACCCTAAATTTATATTTAGTATTTTGAGGTGGCTGGTGTTGCTAAGAGGACTTCCTAGCCTCTAGCCCCAGCTGTACTCCTAGCTGCCGGCCGCACTCCCAGCCCTGCTCCCAGCCCTGGTTGCCAGTTCCACCTGTGCTTCCAGCCCCAGCTGCTGGCTCTGCTCCTCTCCTGGCCACTGGCCATTCTGCCACTGGACTCCAGGCCAGCCTCCACTCTAAGGTTCGGGGCTCTCTGCTTTGGCAGCATCTGTGGTCCATGGATGTTACGGGACCAGAGAGCCCCAGACCAGAGAGATCCTATCTGAAATACAAAAGTGAGATCCACTTAAAGCAAGAGTACATGAAGTGAGGTGTGTACTGATTGCACACTATATTGTAGGAGCCATATGCTGTCTATGCATCCAATCAAAGCGCTGCTATGGTTCAATCGGCACACCCCACAAATTCTAAGGATGCACAGTTAGCAAAACTACCCAATCTGGAAGACTGTCTTAGTTACGACAATCTTGCAGCCCACTGAGATGAAGGAGGGCCACTCATGTGGCCCACTCACTGGCCTAGGTTGCCCCGACTGTCATAGGTGTAGCTCCAACCTGAGCTAAGAATTCTACGCAACAATGAAAGAGCCCCGTGAGCCTGAGCCAACTAACACAGGCCTGCTCTGGGTTTTTCTTTGCTACATAGATTTATCCAAAGTGGCTAATTTCTTTTTATAAAAAGCCTTAGGGTAGGCCTGCACTACAAGCTAAAAGTGATTCTTTGCTTTTGCAGACATATTCACGGTAGAACTCATCTGAGATGGCGTACTAAAACTAGTAGTATAGTCACAATAAGCAGCAGGGACATGAGCTAGCTGCCCTGAGTACGCTTCCATGTAGAATGCAGGTTGGAATCGATGACCTCCTGATGTCTCTTCCAACCCTATGATTCTAGTATTCTAATTGGTATATTCCAGAGGTGAAGCCAGCACCTGAGAGAACAAGGAAGTCTGCCATTCATGAAGCAGATAGCAAACCAGCGTCTTCCCCATTATGCCAGGTCACTCTAACATCAGGAGTGAATTTTTAAAGTTCTCAGCTGTTGTCTGAGAGGAATGTGTGAAGAGAGGAAAATTCTCAACAAGCAGTCTGGGGAAGGAGGACAGGCAGAGGCTGTGGGTCTCAGTTTTGAAGATGGGGTAAAGGGATAGGATTTAAATGATCTTGAAAAACTTTAAAAGAACACAAATTAATTATTAAAATAATTTGGGTTTGGAGGATGGGGTTGGCCCAAACACTAAAGAATGTCTAGATGCCAGAGAAATTGGAGATAATTCAGACATGTTAAAAGAAAATGAATACACATGGAATTAACATAACCTCCCGTACATTTTGCTTGTTTGCTCTTTTGGATCCATTTTCCACACCTTCATCAGTTTGTCATTGTAGCATGTAAGCTTTCCACATGCTACAGAAAGCTTATGTCTCTCTAGATCTTCCACAGTGCTCAAAACGTGGCAAATGTTAGTATAATGTAAATAGCAGATAGAAAAGCTACATTATCCTCATTCAGATCTAAGAGAGCGCTAAGCTTTCTGGGACAAGCGAGTCTTTTTATCTGTGAGTGTACAGCATCTAGCTCATTGAGGCACTGGTTCGTGAATGGGGTTTTAAACACTACTTCAGTACAGGTAATGCCTGAGAGACAAATTCTCTGGTGTAATTTGATATTGTATTGATTTCACTGGATGAGAATTTGGCCTTGCATTCCAACAAAGTTTCATATGTAATAGCAAGCAAACATTAAAAAAAATCAAAACCAGCACTTTTTTGTATTGCTTAGTGATGAGAGTTGGGTTTTAGCTTCATAGGCAACTTGTCAGCCTTGCTCTGAAAGGCCATTCCCAATGCATTTTGTGACTGAAGAGTCATAGGACTTTTTCTCATCCTCTACCACTTGCTCTCATTTTTTCTTGATCCTGCTTATATGCTTTCAGTTTTATACACTTGAATGGAACAATTTTGCTATAGTATAGCCAATGCTGTTATGTTAATCTCTGGTCACTTATATGCTGTTATGATCCTAGACAGGGTTGCCAACTCTTCAGGATTGTCCTGGAGTATCCCAGAACCAACATCAATCTCCTGCTGACTATTGAAAGCAGTTGTGGGGATTTAATAGGATCCTTTTAAGAAAATGACATTACAACATTTTCTTGTTGGAAAAAAATGTCCACAACCGCTTCAGTCAGAGTTGGCAGTCTGATTCCCAAGGCTTGATCCAATATGATAACCTGTTTACATTGTGGTTTGTATTTTCTTTTACAGATCATTTTCCAAGGATTTTTCCTCAGTAAATCCAGGACATTTAATGCCAAAGCAAGAACTGATTTAGGTAGACATAGATTTGGTGTTAGTTCCTGCATTTCAAAAAGAGGCTTTCTTGGCCAATGCTAGTCTCAAGGATACTTTATAAATTATGATTTAGATATAAGAAATTGATGTTGTTTCTTGGTGAAAGATAATTTTCAGAAAAGCGTGTTAGCTTTATCTACTTAAACCCCCCCAGAAAATAACCTCCCTTGCATTGTTCAGTTTTGGCAATAAATAATTGGAAGACTTTTGTGTGCAGACTCATAAATCTTGTACTGTATTCCCCTTGTGTTCTGCCTGTCAGGAAAACAATCATTCTTTTAAAAATGCCAAAATATCTGAGACATGTACTGCCCTGGCACGACATGCTCAGCTCCCACTGATACCACTTAGGGTACGGTAGGTGGGCTGAGGAAAATATGTGCTCTTCTGTGTTCAGATTACAGACTGCAGCAGTTGACTGGCAATGTTAATTGTACTCTGAAATCACTGTCTTTAGAGAGAATGGTGATTCTACAAACAAAAATTAAAATAATTTCAAGTACAGGTGGCACTTCCCTGGTCCAGCACCCTCTGGACTTGAGTGGTCCTGAACCACAGAGTTTGCCAGACAAGGGGAGGTCAAGGCTCCCCTCCTGGCCCTGCTCCCTGACACCGGCCCCGCTGCCCCCAGCGCTCGGAGGCTGCGCTCTCACCCAGGCTGGGGCTGTGCTCCTCACCACTGGGGGGGCGCCAGTCTAAGCTGTGCTCCTGGCCTCTGGCCCTGCTGCCTCCTGCCAGGCTGGGGTTCCACTTCCCACTGTGCCAGCCCAACCAGAGCGGTGCTCCCAAGCCCCACCAGCCCCGCTGCCTCTGGCCCGGCCAGGGTTGTGTTCCCCGCTGTTCTCGCCTGGCTGCAGTTGGCCAGTGCTGTGCACCCAGGTGCTGGCCCTGCTGCTTTTGGCCTGGGCAGGGCTGCACTCCCTGCCAACTCCAGCTGAGGCTGTGTGCCTCATCGCACCCACTGCTGTCAGGGAAGCACTCCTGCTGGACCCCGGATGCTGCTGGAACAGAGTGTCCCAGATTTTAGAGGTTTAACCTGTATATAAATAAGAGATGAGAGAAAAGAGCCTAGGAAGAGTCTAGAAGTGGCAAAGGTATATCACTTCCCAGTGGGAGAACAATAATCCTTTAAAACCATTGAGTTGGTAGTTTCAGGTGCTCAGTGTGTTCCTATAATATTTTGTCCATTAATTTTTTCTGTGCCTTCCTAAGAATAACACTGTCCCTGCCGGCATGCAAGGAGGACCCCCATTCCACTCAGAAAGCTCTCCTTTTGCCTGGTACTACTGCTAGCAGCCATTGTGCTCCCCTTTGCTTGCTGCCAAACATGGTATCATCTTTGTGGGGCACTGGCAGGAAAGGGTGTCCTCGCCGCTTTCTAGTGCAACTGTTCAGGGGAACTCTTATTATTCCCGTTGGTGCTCTCACCGCTCTCAAAACGCTGCATATAAAGATCCCTAACCTTAGATTAATCAAGCACATGCTAGTAGCTTTTCAAGGCCCTTTGATCACATCCTACTCAGAGGAATACATGGTTCACTGCTCATTCTGCACTATATATTAAAAGCCCTGTCAATAGACATTACTTTCCTTTTCACTCTAGAGACTATAGTAGCCTATAGATATTGACAATTATAAAACCTCATAATTAAACACTTGACATTAGCTGGTAGCTGTCACTGCACCTTATGCATACCTCCTCTTGTTACTAATGGGCCATTTTATTCTACCATATAGAGCTGAATGATGAGTAATGATAGAACTTAAACTGTGATTTGTTCTCGATGGGATGATTTTAGACACAAATCAGAAACTAACCTTTAATGTTCACGCCTTTCATCCATTATTGTGGTAATTAACTTCTATGGATATCCACTGCCAGAAAAAACCCAGAGGACCTAATTCAGCCCTCATTACAAGTAGATTCAACTCCATTGGCCTCAGTGGAACTGAATCTCTTTTATACCTGGACAGAAGGTGGTGCATAGTATCAAGGTTTAATCTACCAAATTACAAGTTCTAAAGTTATTATGGTCCTGATTTTCAGAAAATTACTTCCAGTTCTATGTCCACAAATAACTGAGTGTAGTTTACAGTAAATAATTGCAAGCACATTCTATAACATGATTATATGCAATAAAAATGTCAAGAATAGAGTAATTTGCATCTGAAAAATTGCTTCCACAAAAATGGAGATTGAGTTGAAGCCCTCTTTAAAAAAAGGAGATAAAATTAATTATATGATTACAGTCTATGTCAGAAATTTGCTGCTATTACAGGAAAAAAATGTTTAAAAACATCTTTCAAATGCATGTCCTTTCGTCTGCTGCACTGAGAAACTTACCACCATCCCCTAAAGTTGTCATAGTGGTGTCCACTGTATATGACATGGGAAAATCTTTCTTGTGGTAATAAAAAATCATTTATCTTGTTCAAATGTTTAGAATTATGAAGTACATGGAATGTTAAATGACAGAGGTGTACGGTCACAAAGATAAAATAGCTACCAGTAAAAGAAATCATTATGAAGAGAATGTGAAGTGTCAGGGATTTTTTATTTACCTCATTTTGCATTGTGCAGTGTGGAGTTAGTGAAGCTCACATCTAATTATTATTGGTATTCGATCTGTGATTTACTGGAGGCCAAGTTCTACATCCTTTACTGATGTTGAGAAATACCTATGGTCATAGTCACATTTATATCAGTGAGACAACATATATGAGCAACTGAAGAAGGACTAAAGGACCCAGATAAGCTGTGAAATGGTATATAAACTAATAAAACATTGGTTTGTATCTGCATATATGTCTCAAAGTTACTCTACTAATAAATGTAGAGTGTTTTTTTTTCTCTGCTCCTTCAGATGTTTAGAAAAGTTTAGTCAGTTTGTTGTAGATCCACATTACAGGACAGAGCTCCATCTAGTTTAATTGTCATATTTAATAAGCATTAATTTGCCTGTGGAAAAGCCATGGAATATGTTAATCCCCCAGACAGTGGATAAGTGTCCCTTCCAGCCATACCAAAGGAGTATTTTTTTAAAAAAGGAAAACAAATCCAGTTTGAGATGGCCCCATATTATAATTTTCCCATTTGGGTAAGTAATGGTACAGGTTGGACCTCCTCCTTGGTTTGGCTTCCTCGGGACCTGATGGATCCCAAATGAGGGCATTTGCCAGACCAGTGGAGATCAATTCTGGCCTCTCTGCTGACAGACTCTGGACTCTCCCAGGCTTTGTCAGCAGACCTGTCTAGGCTCTCTTGCCCCTGGGCCACTTGGCTCTGGGACCAGTCCCATGTCGCTGGGCTCTGCTGCCACCGGGGCTTTGTATTCAGCCCAAGGGCCACCAGGGCCCCACCTCCAAAGCTAGCCCCAGCCTCTGCACTCCCATGGATGTTGCCAGACCAGAGAGTAGCTTTAATAAAATATATAGCGAGCACTGAGTAATGGTTAAAAATATATCAAATAAGTTCCAAGCTATGTGAAAAGAATTCGTTAGCCTAGGGCTGTGCACTCTTCCAGTTCATTCTGCCCCTCTGTGCATCATGGTAGGGTACAAAAGATTCTTTCTTGGAGTCCTGGACTTTTGGAGCCCATCTAAAGAGTGACTGAATCAGTAAACTAAAATATGGAGCTTATTTCTTCATCCTTCCACCACAGCAGCCCCCAAATCACTGAGAACTGTGTACAGTCATTTATTATGTGAAGAAAGAAGCACAATCTGCTCTTAATTTCATCACTGAGATGAACAGATATGTAAAAGCTGCACTGATAAAGGAGCAAATGAATGTGCTCCGTGGTAACACTAAAGTTAAGCGTATTCCCTGCAATAAATTTCATACATTTATTTCATACAAGGGAATATTCCCTGCGGCAAAATTATGTTGAGCTTTGACAACTGACGCCCACTGATATCTGCATGCTACTCATAGTAACTGAGAGCTGGCATTATGGACTCACATTTGATATTAAGGGTATAAATTCCTATCTAACTTCCACTCCAAATAAAATTTGACTCCTATCTTTCCTCTTCCTTTCCTTCCTTTTTCCAGAGAGGTCTGTAGTTCCCATCAGGACAAATCCCTTGCTAGGTGGCAAATGGTAGAGAATGTGCCAGAAAGAATTTCTTAGGACATGATGGAGTATGGTTAGTTTAACGGATGGATTCTAACTAATGGTCCCCCAGATTCTGAGAGGGACTTAGATCTCTGGTAATACTGTTTGCCACTCTTCTATTCTAACCTTTTCCTTTCTAAACCACTTTTCTTCCATGTCAATTTTCGCCCCACCAATGCTTCTCAGCACTTTGACATTCTCATTACATTTTCTTCCCATTTCTTCTTCTGCTCAGGAACATTTTTTATCTTCAAAATAAAATTGACACCCTTCAGCAAGAAGTCATTGTCCTCCCCACTCTCATCTGCCTTGTCCCTATTCAACTGTTATCTTCTTCCCCATAGTTTCCAGCTCAGGTCTTCCTTCTGTCTGTCTTTTCTCTGTCTGTTGTCCTTGCTCTCTCGTTCTGGACTTCTTTCTTTCCTGTGGTTTCTATCTCCCTGCCTATTAGAATACTCTGGTATTCTTTAACTTGATACATATCATCCTTCAGTCTCCGCTATTATTGTCCTATCCCTCTCCTTCCCTTTGTCACCAGAATCTGTGAGCTTGGTCCGTGCTGCCACTTCCTTTTCTCTCCTGAAATAGCTGCATTTCACTGGTTGACGAAGAGATCCTTGTAGCAGTCTGTAAAACACTTTTGATTGCTTGAGAATGGATGATTATATATAAATGTCTGGGTTTCCTTCCTTCCTCCCTTCCCTCTGGGTGGCTTCTATAAATAAAGTTTAAAATTTGTCTCCTTTTGTTATGTTGAATAAGCATTGCTGGAAATTCTTAATTTTCTGGAGAAACAGGTACTTATTTTTCTCATAATGCTGAATCAGAACAGAAGCTAGTAGTCGAAAAATATCCAAGAGATTTACAGAAGCGTCTCTGGCTAAGCAAGAAAAGCCTAACAGATGAGGTAAAGCTTCAATAGTTGGTTAAGCCACAGTTCTGTTTCACATGTCTTTCAATGACTGGCTGTTCTACTCTCATTAGTTGGTGGTTTAATTTTCTAGGTTAAGAAGAGGCATACACATTGATCTAGACAGTCCAGTTAAAAATATGCTACTTAATAAAGGAATATTTCGCTTAACTAAAGAATGACATAGGTTGTGCAAAGTAGGGAATAGAAGGTATGTGCAGGTGCAGGTATGTAGAGTAGATAGTATAGCACTGTTGTGGGGTGGACCAGACCTTGAGGCCAGAAAAGGGCATAAAGGAGGCTAGAGCGGCTATGCAGGAACCAACCAATCAAAGCCTATAAAAGGAGCTGCAGAACCAGAGTAAGCTATTGCCGCTGGATATCTCAAGGAGAGAAGACCACGGGTGACTGGCTGGCTATGGGAGCAGCAGCACCACAGAGAACTCCATGTGGGGAGCTATTGTGGACTAGATGACAAACCATGATGTAGCTGTGAGGAAAGGGTGAGAATACTGTTTCCAGGAGGAGAAAGCCCTGAGAGGGGTTTTGAGTGACTCACACCAGGCTATGTGACTCAGCCAGAGGGTTGAGTAGCCAAGAAAGGCTGAAGAACAGAGTGACTGTAGGCACGCATACTCAGCCAGATGGAGGCGCTTGAAGGAGTTGAGTACCAGGCTGTTTCAAGCACCAACACAACTGTAATTAAATATCTGGTCTCACAACACTGTTCTGATGTTGCACAAATATGATCTGGCATAGCTGGTCATCAGAAAACAAATGAATGCATTTGGGAACTCAGCCAATGCTCCCCTGTACATTAGTTTTTTCTCATAACTATCTATGATTTTCACACAAATGTAAGGATTCTATAAAGGGAACACAGTCAAAAAATGTCCTTATGCAGAATTTGTATAGATTTTTATTTTATTTTCAATCACTGTTTTCTTTTTATTGTAAATATATTAATAATTTTATATGTAACTGTAGAATTGCCATTTCCCATGTAATGTTTAAAGTTTTATTGGCAGTATTAAATCTAGGAGGTTATATTAAGACATCAAAAATATGATTCCTGCTCAAACTTGACATACAGTGTAAAATGGCAATGTGACAGAATGTTAATCAACATTTTTAAGAAAATATAGTTTTTTATAAGCTAGACTAGTGTTGTAAAAATAGATTGAGATTTTTTTCATAGATTTTTAAGACCAGAGGGGACCATTATGATAAGCTAGTTTGACTTCCTCCATAACACAAGCCACAGAATCTCAAGAAGAAATCCAGTCAGCTAATAATATACTTTGCTGGATTCTAAATTAACTTAGACCTAACATCACAAATATCACATGGTAATGTGCATTTTGGGGCTCTTCCTTATTTGCTAGGTATGAAATTTGTAATACTTGTAATAAACCAAGGAAATTCCAGAGCAAAAGCCAGATTAATGTTGTGAGTACATATCAGTAATTTAGTGGCAAAGTAAAGATTGTTTGCGTCTTAACTGTGCATTTCTATACTTTAAAGAAATCTAAGATACTAACATAACACTGAATTTCGTGAATTTTTAATGCTTGTTTGGGGAAATTATAAAATTCTTCTCATGTGGTTAGTTTTAAGTTACTGATCAGTACAATCAACCTCGCCTCCATTTTTCTAGGAGTTTAGAATATATTGAAGTGTGTATTATGTATACTCATGATAACTGACACAACAAAACGTATAAGGCAAGTCTATTTGAAAGTCCAGGACTCAAATTGTTTATCAAAATAAGTGCCAAGGATATTTTTTAAACTTTAGGGTTTGGGAGTGGAGGAGTCTACCTTCCATTCCATTTCATTTTGTGAGCTCATAGTTCCTCTTTGCCCTCCATCTGAAATATAACCTATCATTTTGAAAAAAATTGCAGACAAAAGGGTGCTGTTATGAAATATCAGCTGCATTAGACATTTAAAAACACGTTTCCTTATTTTCAAGTCCATTTAGCCTATAGTAATTTTTATTGGAAAATTTGCTACTCAGTTTCTGGAAATTGTACACAAGTTTAACCTAATATCTGTTGCTATTGTAGGTAACCGTTCAATAGAATTCTACACTTGAATACTTGTATGTATATTGCTGTTTACTAGTCATCTTGGCAGCAAATGTTTAACATGTGTCTTGGTTTCTGTTGAGAATGTATAGTCGATTAATGTATTCCCCTTGCTATATAAAAATTGTAGAACCTTTTCTAATTTATCAATAATTTAATTAGTAAGGTAGTCACATTTAGATATTAATGTTATTTACAGCAACTGTGGTCTAACAGTTAATTTCTGTTAATTCCTTTGTAGCACATACATTTTTATGCAAACAAGTGTGTCATTCTGCTCTGTCATGTCTATTCTCATATGCCTCAACTACAGCTTTTTCTTCTATGTAACATAAAATGCAACTAAACAAAAGGCCCAAGAAAAGGGAAATACTAAAATAAACTATAGTAATGTAGTATAATGAGTCTGACCAAAACCTAAGATAGGGACAACACGCGAGAGTACTGCATCGTGTGTATTACATAAAATGCAGTTGCATAATATTAATGAGATATGGAGCCTCTCACTTGAACTGGATTTAAATGGGTGACCAAGAAGATCTTAAACATACATGCCTCTAGCTTTCATCTAGGACACATCACACAATCCGTTGTCTACAGCTAAACCCTAAGGGTATGTCTAGACTACATGGCTCCGTTGACGGAGCCATGTAGATGAGTTTACTAGACATAGGAAAATGAAGCGGCGATTTAAATGATCGCCGCTTCATTTACATCAAAATGGCCGCCACGCTGTGCCAATCAGCTGTTTGGTGGTACAGCGGGGCAGTCTGGACGCGCCGCGGTTGATAAGGGAAGCCTTTGTCGACCGCTCCGGTATGCCTCGTGAAACGTAGTCTAGACATACCCTAAGATACAACCATATCTCTTCTAATCCCTCAGACAGAGACAAACACCTACAAATTCTTTATCAAGCATTCTTAAAACTAAAATACCCACCCGGGGAATTGAAGAATAGATTGACAGAGCCAGATGAGTACCTAGGAGTCACCTACCTCAGGACAGGCCCAACAAGGAATAATAGAACACCGCTGGCTATCACCTACAGCGCTCAGCTAAAAATCTTCCAGCACATGATTGACAATCTACAACCTGTCCTGGAAAACGATTCATCTCTCTCACAGACCTTGGGAGATAGGCCAGTCCTCGCCTACCAACAGCTCCCCAGCAAATATTCCCCAGCATCCACACACACCACAGAAACACTTACCCAGGAACCAGTCTCTGCAACAAACCCCATTGCCAACTCTGTCCACATGTCTATACAAGCAGTTCTATCACAGGACCTAACCTCATGAGCTACAACATCAGAGTCTCATCCACCTGGACATCCTCTAATGTGATATGGACCATCAGATACCCACAATACCCTTCCGCCATGTATATTGGCCCAATCGGACAGTTTCTGCACCGAAGGATAGACACAAATCAGACCCCAAGGAAGGTAACATAGAAAAACCAGAAGGGTAAAACTAACCATTCTAGACACTCAGTAATGGATATAAAAGCAGCCTTCCTTCTACAAAAAAACAGACAAACAAACAAACAAAAAACCTTCAAAACTCAAAACCAGACTACAAAGAGAAACAGCACCACTACAATTCATTTGCAAATTTAACACAATCAAATTAGGACTGAATAAGGATTTAAAATGGTTACCGCACAACAAAGCCAATTTTCCTTTTCTTGGTATTCAGACCTCCATCAGTTGCTAGGTGTGAGCCGCATCCACCCTGACTGAATTGGCCTCATTAACCCTGGTCCTATACTTGATAAGTAGCCCCCTTCTTTTGATATACTAGTACATATACGTATCCCTTCCTCTGTCATTTCCACTCCAGATGCATCTGATGAAGTGGTTTTTACTCACGAAAGCTTATTCCCAAATAAATCTGTGAGTGTTTAAGGTGCTATGGGACTTCTTGTTTTTTGTGCGTGAAATCCTTGTGAACAATCTGATTAATCTCCCAGGGCATCTGAATTGTAGTACCCTTTAGTACACACAAATGAATGAGTGCACAAATTCTGCATGTGCACAGATCAGAAGCCTTTTGCCACTACAGCTTATGTCCATTTAAATCAATTTTCCTGAGCAATGATTCTTTTTTAATGCACTTTTAAAAGTTACTTATCCTTTTAGAGACAGCCATCAAGTAATTAATCAGCTAAGCCTGCACCAATGTGACAAAGTGCAGGTTAAAAACAAATAAAACCTCAACAATGCAGTATTTTCAAATCCAACATGAGACCAGAATACGTGTGTGTGTTTCTATTCTGTATCTTGTTTTGTTGGATCGCCTTTTTGCCTTGAGGCAGGGTAAGAATAGTATTCATGACAGTCATTTATGTTCTAAATAAACTGCTTCCAGAGCTATCAGTTGTCTTGATTCATTTCAGCATTTGATCTCTTACAAAAGCTATTAATTGCTTCATATACTCCTGTACCCTTTAATTATGGATGAACTAACAGACAAATCTTGTGATGTTTATTAAACCACAATCATTTTATTCCCCCAGAATAATAATGGGTGACTTCTACTTTTTTTTAAAATAAATCAACCAACCAAACTCAGCCTTTATTCAAGATTAAATAAGGCACATTACCTTCTTCCTCTCTTCAGCCTCCATCCTGACTGTCAATGCTAGTGCATCTTTTTCCTGTCTAGGAAACAACATAACAGGGAACTTTCACCTCCCCATGACCTTCTACTTTTAGGCAAACACCTTTTAAATAAATAAGGATTTATGACTATTTAGCCTTCAGTGGCGCTTTCCTCTGAAATGATCTCCTCCTATGGATTACCAGATAGTGCACCTGGAGCTACATGAGTTTGTTCAGGCTTGTGGTTTATCTCAAAATCATTTCCCAGTAATCTTATATATACCATCTGGCTAAACATCCCATTTAGGCAACAGTCACTGAAAAAAGACAAAAGTATTCCATTTCCCCAAACCATTGCTGAGTAACTGAAATAGTAATAACTGATTTTTTCCTCATGTGCAAACCTATGTCAAGCAAGATTCCTCATCCACATCTGAGGCATGGACAATGCAGTTGCAATGATGGATAAGCTGTGAAAATGGCTACTTTTTTTCATCTCTCCATGATACTTAGCCAAAGTATAGGAAAGTTTATTTTTCCCTATGGGAAAGTGAAATTACTTACTTACATATGAGGTACTCTCAAAAAGGAGTGTGCTGATAAGAAAGGAGAGAGTTTCTCCTGGGTGACCAAATTTTCCCCATCCCCTCAGTCTGCAGATGCCTATTGATGGGAACTGTGCTCTATTTGGGACCCACAAAAACTCATGGGATAGGATTTCGGCAGGACCAGGGAGCCATCTGAACTCCTAAGGATTGGCTTCCACCTTCTCTGGTCACCATCCCAGTCTTCATAGGACAAATTAATAAAGCCTATAATTATTAACTTTTGCTACTTTCTCCTAAATAGTTATACTGGTTTTAGGGGTCATTCCCAGTCAATGGAGCCCCAATCATCCTCTCTAGGTGTCAGTAGAAACCACTGGGACCATCTGGGAGAGGGAAGGCAAGAAAAAAATTTGTGAATTCTAGAAACTGAACCCCTGTGATTTCTTCTATGGGGAAGAAAAAAAGGAAGAATTAATATGAAAATATAATCATGCCTGGATTAGGAAAATAGGCTATGTTTTAAAATGTATTTTCTAACACCAACATTTTAAATACAATTATTTCAAACAGGAGCTTGCATCTAATGTGGACTAGGAAAGTTGTGTTTAAAAATATGTTAACTGATTGTGCTAGATTCTTCTCTAGTTTAGACATGGCCTTTGAGATTAAGTCCACTGGTTACTTATGAAGGGGAGAATCAAGCAAAATAAACCAATATAGTATATATACAATACATCTATATAAATTTACCATCTCTTTCAAAGCTAGCAAATATATATAATCAACTTTGCTATTTAAATGAATTCTTCCAAGATCCTACTAATTAATATCTGGAACACTGCAGGTGCATTTATTAATACAAAGAGCATCATGTTCAAATAGGGTGATCCCTTCTGACATATTAAGCCATTTTTAAATTGCTCTCATCATCTCCAGCCTTTCTAGTAGATATTAGATAATTCTAAGGTCCCAAAAAAGCTAGAGTGATTTAGGTAGAAAAAAAGAGAGTTATTAATCTTATGCAAATGCCTGTTTTCTTTTCAGAGGATCTTAGCACCATTGCAAGGGCTGAAAGTCATGGATTATAAAGAGGAAAGGGAATTTCTGATTGGTTTAATTGATCTCTGTAACTTTTCTCATGGATGGTAAATCTAGGTAATGGAATTTGCATGGTAACATCATTAGAAGTAAAAGTGTGACATTTGATTAACCCCATCTATTTAGATTTAATATGAATACCTGACTTACGTTCTAAAAGAAAATGACTTGATATTTCTCCTTCTAGTCTAAATGTTTCTATAAATGTACCTAGCATTATGAAGATTGACCATCAGTTGCTTCCTGTTTTTCTCCATAAGCCTTATGCACTGATTAGTGCACTAACTAGTAACCTGGGTTAGAGCAGGGGGGCTTAGGCTGGTTCTGTGGGAAGGGTGAGGCCATTGGGTTGGAACGGGGGGGGGGGGTTGTATTCTTATTATTGTTTAACAGAGCAATTAATTGCAATTAATTTTTTAATCACTTGACAGCCCTACTTCTAACCCTATGGTGCTGTGCCTTTTGTCACTTGCAGTTATGTTGCCTTATGGTGTGATTTTGACACATCTCTAAAGCTATAAAGGTTCAGTTATGGCCACTTCTTGGATGAAAGTTTTCTTGGGGAAAGCAAGCATGTGATGATACAGTAACTGGCATTTTCTCCTCTGATTCAGTACTGAACCACTTACACATAATGCTAGCTTTTCAATGAGACCTAAAATAGAAGTTCTTCTGACCATTCAAGATAATTAAAAATACCAGATCATTTTTCCTAACCACAGGAAAGTTAGCTCCAGGTTTCTGGCCATGTTCTACTATGTCTCAGTGTATTCTCCCACCTAAAACACCCTAGAGTTCCACTTCGAGTTCACTTTCTGTCCTAAGCAGTTGTTTAGTGATGGTGTGTGCTGCTAGAGTTGTCATATTCTACCATCCATACTGGTGCAGCTCAGCACTGAACAATCGCTTCTTTTTAGGAAGTGCTTTGGAATGAAGAGTGCCCTATAAATGTAAGGTATTAGAAGTGATGCAGTAGTACTTTTGTAACATTTGGGTTTCTTATGTTACTTTGTTTTTTAGAAACTTTGTAAAGGAAAAAATTACCTGCTTTGTGTTGTTTCTCTTGGCTATTATTTCTGTAACTTCTGTTTCTATCATAGTAATATCCAGTGCATGCACATCCATTTAATTTGATCATTTATATGCCACTTCACTGATCAAAACTGACTATACCAGTAGATAGTCCAATTTCCAACACCTTATTAATTAAGGCACCAAAATAAAGTAGTTGTAAATACTGAATGTGCATTTCACACTGCAGTATGTTATGAGAAAGCTTTACAGTGCTTTATTTTGAGTTAAAATTCAATTATTTTGATTTCATTTTTATCTTCTCTTCCAAAATTATGACTATTAATATGTCTTCAGTTTGTAATTCAGATCCATGTGAGGTATGTACTTTTTAATTGGCATTTTAAAATGTGTCTTTCCATAACAATGTCCACAGGAGTTTCATTCCTATGAGTTGCATTTAAATATAATTTTGCCAGGTATAGCAGGAATTGTGTCCTTGTCTTTGCAGACTATGCTAGTCCCAAACAGCTACTGATACTGGCTCAGGGATGGAGATAAAGAAAAAAAAAGGATGTGTAGTTCTGGAACAAAGATTAAAAAAATCATATAAAATGATTCTCTGATTCTGCATGTATGGGATTAAAGAGGAAAAAAACTTCCAGAGACACAAATTGGGGTGGAAGGTGCATCCCTCTTGAAATATGGAGCACCTCTGTGGTTCTCAGTAATCTTGCTCAGGTGCATCTAGGTGTTAATGCATCTGATGAAGTGGGTTTTACCCACAAAATCTTATGCCCAAATAAATCTGTTAGTCTTTAAGGTTTCCCAGGACCCCTAGGTTGTTTTTGCAGATAACACAACTACCCCTCTCAGACTTATATTGCAGTAACAAATGGATTTGTGCACCATTTTCCTAGGCACTGTAGGAGTATATAGAAAGTAAGTGTCCCTGCCCCCAAATACAAAAAATCTAAAATATAAGACATAATTGATGAACGAGACAGGTAAGATGGGGGTGAAAGGAGAGGCATGACAGAAATGATCATTTATACCAAATCCTTGGCCATTCTTCAGAGGAAGGTATGTTGCATTTATAAATTGTCATTAGTCAATAGAAAATGACAGGCAATTATTTCTGAGCTCTTCTGTCTCCTGTTGATAACTGTGTTATAAAAATGTGTTTGAAATTCTGAGAACAGCTATGTTTGATGGAACATAAATATGAATTGTTGCTTGGGTGCTGTCACAATTAGGATGGGTACCTGACCCACTCAGAGAGACAGCTACCTGTGACATGCTGCTCTATGAAGTATAAAACAATGCAGGTCAACCTACTACTCCTGTGTGTATTCTGCACCAAACATTTAAAATGCTGCATATTTTATTTGTTTATAAATAAATGTGGAGGCTCCAGCATGGCAGTGGGGTGCACAGGCCATGTAGCTGGAGTTGCATAACTTAAGCCGACCTTCCAGGTCTAGCGTAGACCTGGTCTAAGAGCCTCACTGAACTCAGTGGTAGCCAATTGGAGAAATGGAGGCAGAAATACATCTGTGGTATTGTACCGAGTTGCCAAGGGTTGTGCGGCATGATACACCAGCCTGAACGTAAGGGAGGTGCTCCAAGGCTGAGCATCCCGATAACAGTTGCATTAAATATCTGAGGGTGCATCTACACTGCATCCGTAGGTCGAAATAAAATATGCATTTGAGCTATGCAAATTGTGTATCTTATTTTGATCTAATTTTTAAATAGCTTATTTCGAAATGTGGTGCTATCTGCACATAGTGGAATGAGGGTTACAGGGACATTGGAATAACGAGCCCGTTATTTTGAAATCTATTTCTAAATATGGGCTGTTTCAAAAGATGCAGAATACCCATTCTGGGATACCTCTGGTAACCTGAGGTAGCACTATAGTCTAGAAGTACCCTGGGAATGTACTTTAATTTCTCTCTAAACAAAGTTCTGCTGTGATGAGTTATGTACATTTCTAGTGAAGAAATGTCTATTTTTCTAGTTGGTCCATCATTCTTTATATCACATCCTACCTTATGTATGCAGTTATTTGCTAACACAGCTTTCAGTAGTGTTGTGTATTTTAATAATTTGGCTCATCATTTATGCTATGTTAATTCTCTTTCTTCATTTTTTTTCTTCTTCTATAACAGCTAATATAATTATTTCACATTCAGGCGTTTAATGTACTAATCTAGAAAGTGAATCTTTAAAACACTTGTTTGTGAGTTCAGTCCTACCCTTATTAGTATACGTTTTATAAATGAACAATAGACTAAAGCCTGCCTTTCATACTAACTGAATTACTGAAGTATTGCACCTAATAATAGCCATACAAATCAACTCTATTAAATTTATATGACCAATGTATATGTAATGTAATGTAGTAATCAATCTTTGCAATTTGTTTTGGTTCACTAAAATGGTTCTTAGTTTCTCTGGTGCATTGCTTTAATGCACAGCTGCGATGCTAGACTTATAAAACTTCTTTTCCTTTGAAGTGGAATCTTATTCTTTGATTATTTAATCTTATTCTGAGAGAGTGAATATTGGCTAATTGTAGTTTCAGTGGACAATCAAATTAGGTATTTAATAGGCTAACATCCTATAATATGCAGTAATACAGTAAATTAGATTATCCTATCCTGATGTCTTACAATTGCAGTAATACTTATGTACCAACAATTATTTTTATGCTCTTCAATCTTGGATATCTGAAGATGACAGTAATTTGCTAACCCCTTTGTTGTTTATGGGTTTTTCCCCACAATATGATTACTTGTACTATTTTATATTTAGCTCGAGAGCAAATCAGTTGTTGTATAGTAGGTAGAAACAAAGCACTGATAGTTCACAATAATCTGGATCTGTGTAAACCTTTAGGTTGATAAAATGTTAACCTTTCTGAACGTATTCAGGTTTCAAGCTTTTTAGCTCTCTTTTTCTAGACTGGTTTAAGAGTTTCTTTTTTGGCTAATTCTTGTTTGGCAGAATCAAGAAACTGTTAATATGTTAGTGATCCTCATTGTAAAAAACAATTATGTAAAATAATTTACACCTAAAATATGTACCAGAATGTATGTGGATATCTGAAATATTCTTGAAATATTAGCCCTTCAGTTGTAGTTCTTATGCTATGTAAAATAAGACAATCACCATTTTTATACATAAATGAACATCATTTGTGGGAGAAAAGTCAACATGGTTTTGGTAAAGGGAAATCATACCTCAATAATATACTAGAGTTCTTTGAGGGGGGTCAACAAACATGTGCACAAGGGGAATCCAGTACATGGCCCCTCACCAAAGGCTCTTAAGTAAAGTAACTTGTCATGGGATAAGAGGGAAGATCCTTTCATGGATTGATAACTGGTTAAAAGACAGGAAACAAAGGGTAGGAATAAATGGTAAGGGTCCGAACAGGAACCGATCCTATTCAACCTATTTATAAATGATCTGGAGAAAGGGGTAAACAGTGAGATGGCAAAATTTGCATATGATATTAAACTGCTCAAGATAGTTAAGACCAAAACAGACTGTGAAGAGCTTCAAAAAGATCTCACAAAACTAAGCGATTGGGCAACAAAATAGTAAATGAAATTTAATGTTGGTTAATGTAAAGTAATACACATTGGGAAATAATAATCGCACCTATGCATATAATATGGAAGAGGACTAATTTAGCTATAAACTACTTGAGAGAAATCTTGGAGTCATTGTGGATAGTTCTCTGAAAACATCCACTCAGTATGCAGCGGCAGTCAAAAAAGCAAACAGAATGTTAGGAATCATTAAAAAAGGGATAGAGAATAAGACAGAGAATATGTTATTGCTTCTATATCAAACTATGGTACACCCACATCTTGAATACTGTGTACAGATGTGGTTGCCTCATCTCAAAAAAGATATATTGGCTTTGGAAAAGGTTCAGAAAAGGGCAGCAAAAATTATTAGGGGTTTGGAATGGGTCCCATATAAAAAGAGATTAAAAAATACTGGGACTTTTCAGTTTAGAAAAGAGGAGACCAAAGAGGGATATGATAGAGGTCTATAAAATCATGACTGGTGTGGAAAAAGGGAATAAGGAAAAGTTATTTCCTTATTCCCACAACATAAGAACTAGGGGGCACCAAATGAAATTAATAGGTAGCAGGTTTAAAACAAACAAAAGGAAGTTTTTCTTCACACAGTGCACAGTTGGTCTGTGGAACTCCTTGCCAGAGGATGTTGTGAAGACCAGGACTTTAACAGGGTTCAAAAATGAACTAGATAAATTCATGGAGGTTAGGTCCATCAATGGCTATTAGCCAGGATGCATAGGAATGGTATCCCAAGTCTTTGTCAGATGCTGGGAATGGGTGACAGGAGAGGAATTGCTTGAAGAATCCCTGTTTTGTTCACTCCCTCTGGGGCATCTGTCATTGGCCATTGTCGGAAGAGAGGACACTGGGCTAGATGGACCTTTGGTCTGACCCAGTATGGCCATTCTTATGTTCTTATGCTATGTTGTGATGACTCATCAGGTTACTGATTTTTTTACCATCTCATATCAGGATTTTTTAAATGTAAATGTATTTAGGAAAGCATAAAAGATGGATTGAATTAGCTATTCATGAGTTCATGCAGATGTATGAGCAAGTTTACCTTTAAGTGACAGGAAGATAGGATTTACATAGGGGAACTTGATGACGGGGTATTTGACTGGGATGTAGCCTTTAATCTCCAAAATACAAGTTCAAATCCAGCCAAAGTCAACAGTGACTAAAAGTTGTTACCAGCGGCTGATTGGTGATTGAGTTGAAATTAGTTTTAAGGTTTCAGTCTACCCCTAATATTGGTAGTGAATTCACAATTAGTGGTTAAAGAAGAAATAAGAATTGGCCAGTTCTAGCAAGGGAGCTCTGTATCTTGTCTTCTAACAAATAACATATACTAAAGCTTCAGAGGAGTAGCCGAGTTAGTCTGGAACAGAAAAAACTTAAAAAAACAACAAATAGCGCCTTAAAGACTAACAAAACATGTAGATGGTATCATGAGCTTTCAAGGGCACAACCCACTTCTTCAGATGACAGGAGTATTAGAAGTCCAGATCCAAGAATAAATTAGGGCAATGGGGAAGAGGAAAAAAAGAGAAAAAAAAAGGGGAGGAAAAAAAGAGAGACAGTGAATACATAGTTCAAATAGTTACAAGAGACTGATAAAAACTATTAGCACCTCCATTGTTTTGTTGGTTGGTTAAGTCATTAGGATGTGGAAGGTAGGGGCGTTAGGGGGGCAAGAGCTGAGGAAACGTTGTTCAAGGTCAGCCATAAAGATGTTGGCATATTGTGGTGCCATGCAGGTGCCCATGGCTGAGCTGCTGACTTGAAAATACAAATTGTCTCTGAATCAGAAGTAGTTGTGGGTGAGGACAAAGTCGCAGAGCTCTGTAACCAGGTGTGCAGTGTTGTCATCGGGGATGGTGTTCCTGATAGCCTGTAATGACTTAACTAACCAATCAAATAATGGAGGTGCTAATTGTTTGTATCAGCCTCTTGTAACTATGTGAACCATCTATTCACTGTCTCTCTTATTTTTCCCCTCCCCTCCTTTTTTCTCTTTTTTCCCTCCTCACCTGCCCCCCCCTTATTTATTCTTGGATCTGGACTTCTAATACTCCTGTCAGCTGAAGAAGTGGGCGGTGCCCACAAAAGCTGATAATACCAAATAACATATAGTTTATAAAAGATCCTGCAGAACAGCAAACAACATAAAATGTCCCCTTTACAACAGCGAATGCAATGGTACTTCTTAATACTGCTGAATACAAAGAGAAAACATTTAGTGCTCCAGTTCTTTTGCTATCTCCAGAGCTACTCAAGGGAACCGTATCTTTGTACGGTACTGTTGTTTTTCTAGTATTTTCATTACATGTCATTTTAATGTTAAATTTTTCTGAGTTAGACAAAATTGGAATTATCCCTATCCTTTAATTATGTATTTCATAATGTAGATTACCCATTCCTGCAACATGCCTGATTACCTACTAAAATTAAATGGAAAACTGAATGTATTCATAGCAGACAGTCATAACTCCTTCCATCTCAGGGAATGCATGGAGGGCCATCAATAAACCATTTGGAACTGAAAACGTTCATACTTAAAGGACTTTCTTTTTCAAAGGCATTTCTTACTTTTGACAAATTAGGATAATTATCTTTATCATTACGAGTAAGTTTCCCTTTCATGCATTTGTTAACAGAAAGATAATTGCAATTGGAAAGCAGTAAAATGAAAGGAACTTTAATTATATATGAGAACAAATGTGTTCTAGCTCAGGTGAGCCTGGCCAATTAAATGTGACTAGTGAATGGAAACAATTGATGTTTCCATTTTTTTCAAGTTAAGACAGCTGACCTCTCAGTGGTGAACATGCTGTGATCTTTTTTTCCCCCATATTCAAGACTGTATTTTCTGCGTCTCTTAATTGACGGAGCCTTTTCTTAAAACTACTTGTATGTGCTTACAAACATGTAACGCTTTTTCTAACTGCAGTAGGTGAGTATTAACTCCAGTCCCACAGAAAGTATATAACCTGACTCAGGTTACACAGTGATCAGAGGCAGGAAATAAAGACCCATCAGTTACCAGCACTTTGTAATGACTCTTAGAGTATTCCAATAAATGAGAGCAGATTAAGTCAGAGATGAGTCATAATAAAATCCTGTGTCCATACATTGCTGAGTTTTGAAATCCAAATTTTGCCAGTATTCAGATCCAGCTTTGGACCCATGTCCAGCTTTAATAGCAAAAGCATGATCATATTGATTTGTATTACAGTAGTGTTTAAAGGCCCCAGCTAATGTTGAGGTGCCATTGTGCTAGCTGCTACATAAACACATTGAGAGAGTCTGTCCTGTAATAAAGAGCTTGCAGTTTAAATAAACAACAGATATAGAGTCACAGCCCAATGAAGACACTTTTCAAATGTAACACAGCATGGAATGGAACCTACATCTCCTGGGTACTAGAGCAAAGACTTAGTCACTGGACCACAATCTGTCTCATGCTACAGAAGCATATTCAGACCTTTTAAAAACTGACAGTCCTAATTCTTCATTGGTATATGATTACTGCTCTAGTAGCCTGGAGAATTTATTGAACATTTACATTCCAAAGACAAAGCAAGAAGTGCACTTTTTTGAAGGGCTCTGAAAATGATGTGACATTCAGTTTGCTGTGGGAAACTGAATGTCACACAATCTAAGGGGAAAATAACTCATTCTAAAAAGTAAGTTGTCTAAAATATCCTTAATTTCCTTCCAACTGTGACAAGTAATTTCTGGTGTTTACTTTTACTGAGCGTTACTGAATAGCTCTTTAATTCAGTCTCTGAATAATTTGGCATAGTTTGCTGCAAAACGCATCACACTTCTTTACAACAGAAGCATAAAAGAAATCACTAGAAAGCTAAAAGTGCCAGTAAGTAAGAGATTCATTTTACTGGAATCTCCATTTGACAAAAATGACTGAATTGCTTAAAATGTGGCTGTTACTTTGAACAGGGTTCATAAAAATGGCACTGTGGGGTTCCATATTTATTATGAGCCACTGGTTCCATATCACATTTATTCAGTTTGGCACTGGTACTGGTAACAGGATGCCCTGCAACTAGATTTTGTTTTCACAATATGCTCTTCGACACCTGTGCAGATCCACTTTTGGGTAATGGGGGTTATAAGTGTGTCACTGAAAATAATAGAGTTGAACAGCTATAATTGTAGGGCGTAATTTGCTCTGCCAAATTATTACTGGTGATTCATGAACAAGGAGAAAATTCCCATGTTGGCTACCAGAGTCTGGGGTGAGTTAGTGGAGCTGGAAGTTAGAAAAAATATTTTATTTTCATCTGAGTAAATCTGATATGGGATTGGTGAGGCACAATAAATACAGGCTCCGATTCTGATGCTTTTAGTCACATTCTTTGGACAGCTCCAGGACTTCATTTTCAGCTTTTTATTCAAGATCAGAAAATTAATAATATTTTAATTTCAGATTAAATGAATGTGGTCATATTTATGATGGAGAGGATGCTGTTCATCAGGAAGCCCTCCAGTGCTTTCTATTACTGTTTATGGTTTTTTTAGTAGTGGGTACCCTGACATAAATGGCATTTGGGAACACTTGTCTGCCTTTCCCAGCATCAGTGCAAGATTATCCAGTGGTTACCCACCGTAACTGAAATGGCATTACCTGCTGTCTAAGACACCCATACACCCTAATCCTAAAGCAAGTTGTCGGGAATAAGGTCACTGCCCTGTGGCAGCATAGCTTCATGGAGCATGGGGAATTGGACCTTGGGAACCAGAGGAAATAACTAGAAGAATACTGTTTAAAAGGGATTTTTGCAGGCTTCCATGGCCCTCCTCTCTTTCTCATACTCCCCATGGGTGTCTCCACAGAAAAACGACACTTAAATCTATTTTAAATCCCAGACTTATTCAGGTTGAAGATATTAATCACAATTCTCCAGTTGCATGTGATAAAACGATTTGCCACATAATCAGTTAATGGTGAATTTTATCCTGTGGAGTTTAGAGAATAGTTTATTAATATCTTCATACTAAGGAAATCTGGAATTTAAAATAGATTGAAGTATAGCCATCTCTGTATATTTTGTATCCATTTGCCACTAAAAGCTTATTTCTGATTAATATCTTCACATTTTTACAAGTTTGAAATGTGGATTCATGTTAAATCAGTGCAAGTAGAGAGTATGAAAAGAAACTGCTACTGAAGATAATGGGCAGTGGACAGATGAGTTGAAAATAAAAGGTGGGAGGAGGATAAATTTAAATTTGTGATGTGTTTGCCCTGGAAAAGGTCATGTGACCAACACTATTACCCATTCTCCTCTGCTACTTGGTCTTTTGTTGTCTTCTGCTAAGATTGATGGCAACACAATTTATGGGGATAAATCATCTTTATCAAGGCCCTGTGAATGATATTGCAGGATGGGTAGGGTAACCTTCAGGACTTCCTAGAGAGCATGGATTCAAAACAAATTAATAGGTTTAATTAACATCTCTGGATGACACTTTTTAAGGCAAAGTAGATAAGGTACTGTTAGCTGATTTCAAGACAAAAAATAAAAGTGAATAGCTTACATACCTTGAAAAAAATACTCTTTCTGACTACTTTTTGGGCAGCCTGTCAGCATATCTTGTTAACTATGCTGTAACATAGCTTGTTAACTTTGCTGTATCCAAAAGAGCTCTTGTAGAAAGCCCTTGCATCTGGATCAATCAGATGTTTAGGATGCAAGTGAATGCAATCACCAAAACCTCTGTCTAATTTCCCTACCCCCATCTTAAAACTATCACATAACTGGCAGTGTTTGCTCCAAAGAACCATGTAAATGAAAGAGCAGAGAGGGTACAGATCAAGACTGAGGGATACTGGTTGGGTCATGTGACGAAGCTCGCTTGGCATGTGTCCACAATTATACTTAGAAGTATGTCAAAGCTACTAAGCACTTTCAAGATTGAGACAACTGTGCTTATTTCAGAGCCAATAGATTATTAATTCTTCACTCTCGTGAGCCATAGGATGAAATAAGGTTGTCTCTGCTTTAACCTGGGGAAAAATACACAATATTTGTGCTCCATTTATACTGTATTATAAGCCATGAGGTCAGCTGGTGTAAATTGGCATATGTCAGATTTCCACTGTGGAGTGGAGCTATTTGAGTTTAAAATAGCCAAGGATCTGGTTCCTCTGTGTTTTTAATTTTTAAAACTTGAATTGTGACAATCCCAACTGGAGTTAGCAGTAGCTGTTTCTTTTCAAGATTTTGTACTTTGAAAAGTTAACTATTAGTCAGCGAGATGCCAATAATGACTAATCAGTAGGTTAGACGTACATTTGTTCCCATCTGGGAAAACACTGCTCTTCTCTGACTGAGCTTAGATCTGCATGGATGTAATTCATGCACAAAGATAAGACAAAACAAAATAGTGGAAAAAATTCAGTATACTAGTTGGCAGAAAAAAATCTATACTGCATGTCCTATCATTCTTTTGAATTCACAACCTTACCAATACTTGACATTCTCCAAACAAACAAAAGACAATTATAAATAAAACGAGAGAGGATGTAGTGAAAGTCTGTGTGAGGGTTTTCTTCTCAAATGGTGATTTCAAGTTTTGCTTTCTCAGATAATTCATATCCCATTTGTATACAAATATAATTCATGGGTGTGGATCTCTTTTATTATTACAAAATATTTTTTAAGGTTAGAGAAACAAAACCTATAATTTTGTAATATTGTCACAATACACTGGGTTAGTAACTAATAAACATTGTGTTGTTATGGAAATGGAACAGTAAGGAATTACCAAGCATAGGAAACAAAACCATTCATTCAAACAAGTGGGGCTTTATTATTATTATTTATTTATTTATTTATTATGTGGGGTGGGAGGGTCAGTTAAAATGTTATTTCAAACCAAACAAAAAAAGCTAAAAGAAAATTCACCCTGCTGAAACTAATCTTCTTGTGCCTAAGAATTACAACTATAAGGCCTGCTCCTTCTTCTGCTCCCATTGATTTCAAATGGTGCAGGATCAAGCCCTTCATGTGTGGTGGGTGATTGTACTGTCACTCACTGTATGCTGTAAATCAGCACAACTTCATTGACTTCAGTTGGGCTGCATTGGTTTATATCATCTGGTAATCTGGCTTTACATGCTACAACTATAAACACACTAAGATGAACTGGGAATTTTATCATTTGCTGCAAGGTACTGAACATTCAGGCCCTGATCCAACAAATTGTTTAAGCATATGTAGTGCTCCTGATTCAGTGGGCCATCGTGCTCAATACCTTATAGAATCACATTCATAATTCTACTGATATGAATGCCATGTTTTGTTTACAAAAATTGAGACAATACAGAAGAAAATATCCAAAAAGTCTTTCTTGGATGGTAATTTCTTGACCAAGGAACAGCGCTGCACTTTCCCACTCTCTGCTTTAGCAGTGTTAGCGAATGGCATTTCACTCAGTCTAAATTATCGATTCTGCCACCCGAGCAGAAACACAATGAGCTGATGCAGATGAATTTTAGCAGCCTTTGAGGACCTCTCTGCCGTGGAATGCTGTCTAGTAGAACTCAATATAGTGCACTGTCAGATATGAATTATGCATTGACACTTCACTCCCACATCATTATACCTTTCATTCTGCTGTGTCTGCACAGATAGGATTGATTCACACATCATACCCTGTAACACTTATAATGGGGAAAGGCTGGAAACATTTTCACAGTGAGAAAAAACATGAATAAGTACACTTTCAGTATAACCTTATTAGTGGTTGGCCCTATAGTTCCTAATGGGGCATGAAATATCTTCCAAAAAGCCTGTTGCTTTTATGAAAATATTCCCTGTTTAGGGAGTAATTCAAAAGCATGCACTGGGGGCCTGTTGCAAAACATCTTCGTGCATATGGTCTAGCAAGAGTGAGAAAGCACTTCATGAATTCTGAATATCGTGCTTTCCAGAACAGTTATACCAAACGTTCATGAGTATCATTTTGGACATCTTGCAGTAAAGAATTTGCCTCAACTATGCAGTAAAATAATCAGAACAGAAATGTTGCATATCAGGAATGGCATTATGGGGCTGCAGAACAGTACTTCATTTTACAGCACCTATTCTTCTCTGAAAAATAACATGCTCATATTTTTTACTGAAGACAAGACGTGCATTTCTAAACCTCTTTCCCATCCTCACTTTCACACTGAACAGAGGGTCCATATTATTTCTCAGGTACACATATCATCTGCATGTGATTTAAGCAAGAAAAAAATCACCCATTTTTACATAAATGAAGCTTGATCTGAAAATATATATAGCACAACAAAGAAGCATGGATTGGAAAACATCCATTACTATCTACTTCCTACCCAAAAGGAAAGCTAGCAATTTCTCTAGTAAGAGGCCAATCTATCATTGTATGAGGAAATAATTCATTAGTTTTTGCAGCAATCCTGTCTCTTTTGTGATCCTTACTTTTACCCATTCATTCTGTTGATGGGAGGAAACAAATGGACTCTTGAGACCAAATTAATAATCTGTATATCTCTGTAGGGATGTTCATTGCCACAGAGAATGAATATGAGAAAAAGAATGATTATATTGTATTCAGGAAACTATTTTTAATGAAATCATGATCATGACTCCATGGTACAGGCTTTGACTTATACCCATGTCCGTTTTGGTTCTCCCTCTATGTCAAAATAGCTACTTTTCATCTAACAAATGTCTCTGAACAGGAGTAGGGTGGATTTTTTTTTAAAGTGGTCAAAATAATTTTTGAGTTGTAAAGATGGAAAGATTTCAACAGGTTTTGGATCAGGTTGCATGGTAAACTTACCATTGGAATGTGTCAACTTTTATGAAATCTCATAAGAAAAAATGAAAAGAAGCATTTTCATAAGGACAAAATGTTCTGTTTTGACATTTTCAGGATGGAGTGTTTTGATGTTTTATTTTGAAATGAGTTGTGAAAATAATTTTATAATTATTATTTATATTAAATGTCAAAATTTGAAAATAAGTGTTTCCATTCTGTTGAAACAAATCAACGAAATTTTGTTTTGTAAGAAATTTCAAAATTTAAATTTCCTTGGCTGGAAATAGCAAACTGCAGCCAATCGGAGTGTGAGGCTCTGTAGCTGTGGAGCTTTAGAGTAAAAAAAATAGCATTGCGGGCCCATCAGGGGCTTTTCTTGATGGGTCCACGATCCAAGTTTGAAAACCCCTGGTGTAGCTAGTCTGAAGATGGAATTCCATTATTGGTTCAGACAAGCGAGTTTGTTGTCTGAGTTACACCCTAAGACCACAGTTTTGGTCAGCACTTATACCTCATTGACTTCAATGGATTCAAATACATGTTTAGGTGATTTCTGAAACTAAGATCCATCTCCCATTCCTGACCCCCTGTAAAATCCCAATTTAGGAGAAGAAGAGCCTGTTCTGAGAAGCCCTTGCGATAAAGAGGAATGAAGGGGGAGTTTCACAATGAGATATACATTAGTTGCACTTTAATGTCTTTGTTTTTCAATTATTTTTATCATCCCAAATTTTTCTGGATTAAACAAAATTGCATCTCTGTTGAGGAATAAAAAAAGATGCCCTTATGCATCCAAGTGCCCTTGTGTTTTTTGTGCTTGCATGTCCATATTGAAAAGGGTCAGTTTAAATTCCTGCAATGTTTCTTTCCAAAATTAACTATTTGCCTCAGTAATTATATTCTGAATTCAGGCCTTCTTCCATCATTTCAAAAAAGTCCTTTTTTATTCCAAACTGATTTTGATGAATCATGCAAAAAATCTGTGCTTCTTGCTTTGCTCAATCCAGCAGCAAAAGAAACCCTAGTTCCAATAAGCTTCATTGCTTTTTGTTATTGGATAGGAGATGTTTACGGAGCACTCCCTGGGACTTAATTCTCCTTGCAATTGTGTAATCAGTAAAAGTATGTCCACACTGCAATTAGAAGGGTGACTGACGCACGTGTAGACACACCCAATCTAGCTTTAATATAGCTTGCTCAGTTACTAATAACAGTGAAGCTGGAGCAGCGTGAGTATCAGTGCAGGCTATCTGCCCAAGTAAAAACCCACAGGCTTGTACAGCCTGCACCAAAAGCCATGATGCCATGGTTTCACTTCTATTGGTGCTCTAGCTAGCTCAAAGGTAGTTTGGGTATGTCTTCACCTGCTGCAGTACACCTCTGACTTCAAGGTAGGACATAGTGGTAGTAATTTGGACCCATGTAATTACATAAGATGCAAGGAAGTAGAAAACAGTCCCATTGCCTTTTGTTTCATCCACAGCATTCCATGTTCCATGCATTATTCTGTCAACTAAAGGAAATGTATTAATACATCTTGAATACTTAGCTCTGTGATCAGAACTTTATTAAATGTCACTTGGACAGCCACAGAATGGAATGGATAGCAACATGGGGAAAGGGAAAGTAGCACAAATATCAGACAAGTGTGTGAGATGGGACCAAAATACAAGCGATGAGCAAATACATACAAGAGCAGGGAAGAATCTGCATAAAGAATATATTTAGGTAGGGAAAGGAGAGAGAAACAACAAAGGGGAGCAGAATACAAAATGAGAGGAAAGAGAGAGATGTAAACTCTTTCTCTGACACTTTTCCACAAAACTCCTTACTATGACAGGAGGGCCTTACATCATGAGGGAGCACTGGGTAATGGGTGAATGAGTGTAATTATGTTATAAAAGTGGCTCAATAGCCTAAAGGAAAATTAATTCATTAAAATAGGCTGCATCTTTAAAACAAAACTGGGCATGTTTTCTCCTAAAATACAGTATGTGCCAGCTATACCATTATCCTGGTTTCTAGCTAAGTAAGCTGTCAGTTTCTGAGAGGACTTTCTGATTTTGTGATTGATAAAGAGCTAGGACACGGAAAAAGTTGCCAAACTTAGTACCTTCCCCTTTTAGACAAAAATAACAGTACATCATGGTCTACAGCAGTGCTTTTCAATGACCAGTCGGTCTGACATGTCTTATGTAATGTTATGTAATTGCTTTGACAAGGAAGGCTATTTTCATAATCCAGGAGACCGGTCCTAGCCCAGCGGCAGACCAGTTTTCTCACAGATTTCATTATGATGCAGGTGAATTGAAATCTTGGCTGACGGAACCCCCCTTCCCCGCCATCTCACAGCTGCAGCCGCTGTGCAGCTTCAAATGCAGCCACCAACCAGACCCTTCCTCCATAGAAAGAATCCATGACTTTGTCCCTCACTGCCATGTTGTATTCTTGTTTATTATTTGTATTATTGTAGCACCTAGAACCCCAACTGTGCTAGGTGCTGTACAAATACAGAACAAAAATCCTTTTTCCATAGGAGCTTACAACAATCTAAGTATAAACCACGAGACAACGGGTGATTATAGACAGACAGAGTACACGTTAAACAATAAGACAATGTTGTTCAGTATAATAGGCAGTAGTCCGTGCACACCAGCAACTGAACTGTTGTCAAATGCTATATAGGAGAGAGAGAGAGAGAGAGAGAGAGAGAGAGAGAATGTGTCCAGATTTTCTAAAACTCTATATAGCCCACTATTATTGCACTGCTACTGCCTGGTGCGGGGTGATTATTCTAGTACTTTTAAAAGAAAATACTTTTAAGGGAATCATTCCTTCTTTGATGGCTTGGCATTTAGCCTCTCTGGAAAGAGTGATGGAGCAGAACAGACTGCAGAAATGCACATGATCCAGCTGACCATTTTGGATCAGTACTGTCAGCTGGGGACATGGGGGACCAAATTCATGTTTGTACCCAAAATCTGGCCCTTTTGACTTTATGGGTATGTCTACACTACAGAGGTTTTTTGGGAAAACGGCAGTTTTTCCGAAAAAAACTTCAATTACATCCACACTGCAATCGCGTTCTTCTGAAAGAAAATCGAATGTACAGAGGGGTTTTTCCAACATTGGTAATCCTCATTCTACAAGGAAGAAGCCTTTTTCCGAAAGCGCTCTTTTGGGAAAAGGCGTGTGTAGACAGGGAAGAGGAAGTTCTTTCGAAAGAAGAGGAAAGAGGAAAAAGCACAGGTACCCTGGTAGTCACTCCGTCCATAGTAATCACAGCTGAAATGCGAGATAGTGTCCATTCAGTGTGGACGCTATCTTTTGAAAAAGCAGATCACTTTGATGCGCTTTTATGTATGGACGCTCTCTTTCGGAAGAAGTTTTTGCGGAAGATCTCTTCTGGAAAAACTTCTTCTGAAAGAAGCCTGCAGTCTAGACATAGCCTATAAGTCTCAGAAAACAGATAATTCCCCCTCACTCCTCCTTATGGAATAGTAATAGAGATGTAGCCGTGTTAGTCTGGTCTTGCTGAAACAAAAGACAGGACTATGCAGCACTTTAAACACTAACAAGATGGTTTATTAGGTGATGAGCTTTCGTGGGCCAGACCCACTTCCTCAGATCAAATTATGGAAGAAAATTGGCACGACCATATATACCAAAGTGATACAATCAAAAAAAAGTGAACACATATAAAATAGACAAATCAGATTTTAGAATGGGGGGGATGAGTGGGGGAGGTTAATGTCTATGAGATAATGATATTAGAGGTGATAATTGGGGAAGCTATCTTTGTAATGGGTAAGATAATTAGCATCTTCGGTTAAGGCCCATTCGTAAAGTGTCAAATTTAAGCATGAATGACAGTTCAGAGGCTTCTCTTTGAAGTCTTGTGTTAAAATCTCTTTGAAGCAGGATGCAGGTAGTCAGGTCATTGAGACAATGCCCATTCTGGCTGAAATGGCAAGAAACTGTTTTTTCTTTGTGAAACTGTCTGATGTCTGTTTTGTGTGCACTGATTCTTTGGTGAAGTGTCTGAGACGTTTGTCCAATGTACATAGCAGACGGACACTGTTGGCACATGATAGCATAAATTATATTTCTGGATGAGCAGGAATATGTGTTCTTGATCTTATAACTGAAATGGTTAGGTCCAATGATGGTGTCAGCAGAGTAAATATGTGGACAAAGCTGGCAACGGGGTTTGTTGCAAGGAAAGTTCCAGGGTTGGTATTAGTGTGGTATGTCCTGTGGTTGTTGGTAAGAATCATCCTGAGGTTAGGTGGTTGTCTATGGGGGTATGTCTACACTAGCCCCCTACTTCGAACTAGGGAGGCTAATGTAGGCATTTGAAGTTGCAAATGAAGCCCGGGATTTAAATATCCCGGGCTTTATTTCATCTTCCGTCGAGCACCATTTTTAAATGCCCTTAGTCCGAACTAACTGCCAGCGGCTACATGCGGCAGTCAAACGTTAACTCGAACTAAGGACTTAGTTCGAGTTAACTGTTACACCTCATTCCACGAGGAATGTTACACCACGAGGAATGAGGTGTAACAGTTAACTCGAACTAAGTTCTTAGTTCGAGTTAACGTTTGACTGCCGTGTGTAGCCGCGGGCAGTTAGTTCGGACTAAGGGCATTTAAAAATGGCGCCCGGACAGAAAGATGCAAATAAAGCCCAGGATATTTAAATCCCGGGCTTCATTTGCAACTTCGAATGCCTACATTAGCCTCCCTAGTTCGAACTAGGGGGCTAGTGTAGACATACCCTAGGAGACTATGGGTCTGTCTCCCAGAGCCTCTTGGAGTGTAGTATCCTGTTCCAGTATAGGTTGTAGTTTATCGATAATTATGTGTTGGACGGGTTTAAGTTGGGGGCTATAGGTGATCTCTATTTCCTCCCCAAAGAGAAGGAGCACAACTTTTTTTAAATAACTTTTGTTCCAAACTCACTGTGCTCTGTTTAAACTTCAGCGGGGAGAGGGTGAGTTGAGTACATAACACATTTTTTGTTCATTTCCCATTTTGTTCTGTCATTAAGTCAAATACCAGCAAACAATACATCTGCCTTCAAAGAATTAACCTGTAGTTGCCACTTACAGTAGCTTTCCATATGGCCTGGTGCTTGTAGAGTTTTTCATAATCTTGTCAGAGTAGGGGAATAATGACTAAGATGGTCACGGAGGATATGCAGCAACTACTCCTTCATAAAGGTTCCATACCATTGAGTTTGACAAATGAACCCTGTCAAATAGGATTTTCCTGTAGACTTCCTTTGATATCACTTCAACTCCTGAAGTTGATTTTAGTCTCTATGAAAACACCTGCTCAGATCAGGGCTTCTCACAGACTTTCTTTCTTTCTTTCTTTCTTTCTTTCTTTCTTTCTTTCTTTCTTTCTTTCTTTCTTTCTTTCTTTCCCTCCCTCCCACGCGAAGATAGTTTTTGTGTTATGGAAGCATAACTATTTGAAGTATAATTCATTCTTGTGTAAATCAGGCTTTTAGCAAACTCCCTGTTCTTGTATGAAGATCAGAAAATTCCCCGGTGAACAGGGTATTTGGATTTATGAAAAAACTGTCCAATATTTGAGAATGACATGGGATTTATGATGTACTCCTAAGCACATAAATATAAAAAATATTCACATAGCAGGTGAATTTTTATAACCACACAGCCTTTAACATTTAGGCAGCTTGGCAATGTGTCAATAATTGACTGACCTCATTTGCCATTTTTCAGCAAAAATCCCCATTTCTCTCCTTCATGCACCCTCTAAAACAGGCATAAAATAGTTATTTATGGCTACTATATGGAGCTCTGATAAAATATTCAACAAATAGTGCAACATAAGCATAGTTTATTTTGCACTCCCATCTTTATCTTTGCAGCCCTGTTCACAGGACAGAGTTGCCAAATTATTTTATTTGTTTCTAAAACTGTTGTAACAAACACACTCCAGATTGGTAAACCTGAAACATGATCTGGCTTTTCTTCCTTAATATCTTATTTGCGGAATCTGTTTTAACTCTTTCTTTTTGACTTTTAGTGATCTGAACATTTCAATGCTTTTTCCATAATAAAAATAATACAATTCATAATAAATAAATGCTGACACTCCATCCCATGCTGCCATGCTGCACGAGAATAATAAATCAGTCCTTAAGGAAACTTAATCTTCCTAAGGCCTGATCCAGTGCCAGTTGAAGTCAGTGGAAAGATTCCTTTTATGAACACTGAACCAAGCCCATGATAAACAATCTGAAATATCTGGATGTTGATAATATTGGAAAAACCACTGACGTTCTTTTATGGGCATTCCAAAATGCACATGCTTGATTAAAACAATTAATTCACACCTATATAGGGGCCCAGATCCTGCTTGAATTTAATGCTTATTAGGAGGTTAAATCCCGGTTGCCTTCCTCATTTAAGTTGTCTTATTCAAGCCAATTAATGTGACAGTGCACAGCTCTGTACATCATAGCTGGGTGAAATTGATCTTTTGTGCACAGGTCCTATACAAGGGGCTATGCACATCTGAAGTCTTCAATATAGAGCACTTCTATATAAGTGGTACTTCAGCCTGTTGTGGAGATTCTACCCTGAGGTGAATTTTAAAATCCAGCCCTAGGAAGTACATGGGCAGGGAGCTATAGAATGCCTAAACTGACATCCCACAGCTGGCGGAGAGAAAAGGGTCACTTTATTGAAGGAATGAGAAGCATCCTCCCTAGCCCTGATGGAAAGACCAAGTAAAGATCTCAAGAGTAAAGAGCCTTGGAGGCTCCTATAGACTAAATAGGGCAAGACACAATGGATCAAATTTTCTTTCCCCATTCCAGCGCTCACTACAGGAATGGATTGGTAAGCAAAGTCAGCTTTGTGCCTTATACCCTCCGGGGTTCCTCTAATTTATGTTGTACTGTAACAGTCACACCTAAGGTACCCACACCGCAGCCAACAGCGTAATGTGCCTTCCAGCCATGCATTCCTTCCCTCCTGCTACTTACTCTTTGCATCTTTTACTTTAGGGCTGGGGAGGGAGGATGATAAAGACACAATTGCAAAAGCTTAACACCACCTTGACACCCTGTGTACGCCCCAGGCAGCATACAGGGGCTGCAATTGCTTTACAATACTTCCACCATGCCCCACACCATTAGCCCATAGTGTAAAAGATATGAAGTGGGCCTGGTATATATGGGACCAACAGAACACCACTGGCCATCACCTACAGTCCTCAGCTAAAACCACTCCAACACATCATTCGTGATCTACAACCCATCCTGGACAATGATCCCTTGCTTTCACAGGCCTTGGGAGGCAGGCCAGTCCTTGCCCACAGACAACCCGCCAACCTGAAGCATATTCTCACCAGCAACTACACACCGCACCATAATAACTCTAACTCAGGAACCAATCCATGCAACAAACCTCGGTGCCAACTCTGCCCACATATATACACCAGCAACACCATCACAGGACCTAACCAGATCAGCCATACTGTCACTGGTTCATTCTCCTGCACATCTACTAACGTAATATACGCCATCATGTGCCAACAATGCCCCACTGCTATATACATCGGCCAAACTGGACAGTCCCTATGTAAAAGAATCAATGGACACAAATCAGATATTAGGAATGGCAACATACAAAAACCTGTAGGGGAACACTTCAATCTCCCTGGACACACAATTGCGGATCTAAAGGTAGCCATCCTGCAGCAAAAAAACTTCAGGACCAGACTTCAAAGAGAAACTGCTGAGCTACAGTTCATCTTCAAGTTTGACACAATCACCTCAGGATTAAACAAAGACTGTGAATGGCTAGCTAACTACAAAAGCAGCTTCTCCTCTCTTGGTATTAACACCTCCAGATCAGCTACTAGAAGTGGGCCTCATCCTCCCTGATTGGATCCACCTCGTCATCTCCAGCCTGATTCTGGCCTGCATATTTATACCTGCCTCTGGAAATTTCCACTACATGCATCTGACGAAGTGGGTCTTTGCCCACGAAAGCTTATGCTCCAACACTTCAGTTAGTCTATAAGGTGCCACAGGACTCCTCGCCGCTTTTGCAGATTCAGACTAACACGGCTACCCCTCTGATACTGGTATATTTAATAGCTTTCTGAAGGGTGGAAATCTAAAGACTAAAATCCCATTGTAAACAATATATTCTATCCAGTAAATTAAATTTCCTGACAGATTCTTTATGACTAATCTCACTAGTGCTTACACTATTTAAGTTTCAACTCTGATTATTTAGTGATCATTTTAAGAATTAAATCTTCTCTGAGGCTGTTACATGTTTATTCCTCACTTTACATTTACGACAAGTCTCCTGTTGGGAAGAGGATTATTTTAGCTCTAGAGTCATTTCTCTTCAATTAATTGTTATTCTACTTGCTAGCATTCTAACTGACCCGCAATATTTAAAAAAAAAAAATTCCTTTTCTTTCACCCTCATTTACTTCCTTCAAGACAATAGCTTTTCAGAAATTGTGGTCAGTTGTTACCAGTTCCCATTATAATAGACACAGCTGAACAAAGTCTAAATCTTATCTACTAAATTAGTCTTGACGCTCTGGAGGATCCTTTTCTTGAGTCTCCAGCCCATCAATGTTTTATCCCAGCTGCCCTTCCTGCTCAGTCCTCTCTCTTCTTCATGCTGTTCAACATGACCCTACTACTTGTATGTTTGCTTTTCCATTTGCTAGTTTTCTTATCTAACTTTAACACATCTAGCTTGTAATTTTTCATTCTTCTTACCTCTTCCTTTTGTATGGCTTTTGTTACTGTTTTGTTGCACAGTCACATAACATCTTAGAGAAGATCAGTTGTTGGAATCGTATTGATGCTGGCTGCACTTCTATAAGGTTTATGTCTGTACTAAATTAAACTGTATTTGTTAATAAGAGGTGAAAACTTCTCCATACGATTTCATCTGGACTGAGGCTGCATGTTGTAAAATGCTGTGATTCAGCGTTTTTTCTTTAGGTGTTGGTGCATTGACATTTGTTGTGCCTTCACAGGAGTAGGGTGACCATATTTCCTACAGTAAAACATGATGGTTGGGGCTCACCTGAGCCTGAGGTGGCCTCTTCCACCCTCAGGGCTCATCAAAAGAATCCCCACACAGTCACTGCCCAGGGCTGGGGCTGATGCCCTCCCATGGTCTATACCCCGTCTATGGCTGGGTTGAACGACAAAGCCCCTCCACCTGAGGTGGGGTTGAATGATGTAGCCCTCCACCTGAGGCTGACACCCTGAGCCCCCTGTCACCCATATCTGAGACTGACCTAGCCCCCCCCAGTCCCTGACCTCTGTGTCTCTGTCGCCCGCTGCTGGGGCTGTGTGCATGAGCCCCCTGCCACACTCGGTTGGAGCTAATTCTCCTAAACTCCACACTGCTGGCTACTGAGCCTGGGCCTAAGCACCTGAGATTCATGCTGGCTGGGGCTACCCATGATCCCCACTTCCCCCACAGTTGGGAAGAGAAAACAGGACAAAGTTTTGTGTTAAAAAAAAATTCAGGATGGCCAGGAAAGAGCTTAAAAATGGGACTGTCCTGGCCACAACAGAGGTATGTTCACCCCACACAGAAGTGTAAAGGCCAAATGAAGCATTTGATATGCAAACATAATGAGAGTGAAAAATCCAGTGTGAGGGATGGAAATGGAATAGTGAAGCACAATCCTATGGAGACATATTCCAGCCTTGCCTTGCACTCTGCTGAATTGTAGGTTGTTTGACAACAACTGCATTGTAATTAGGGATAGTGGGCATTTTACCTGCTTATAATACAAAAAAATGCAAGTATATGTGGTTTTTCATGTCACAGCTTTACATGTAATCTTTGAAAGTAAGCTGTTTGGGAAACACACCAGTTTGTACAGCACCTAGCACAGTGGGGTCCTGTAAGACCCTTCTTGGTGATACAGTACTGTAAATATTAAATAATTATTATTTTTGGTCAGAGTTCACTTTCTTCTGCTCCTGATTTCTGACTTCTCCAGTGAGGGGGTAGAGATGAATTAAGTGACTAATTTTGATAGATTCGCAGTAGGAGATTTTTCCGGTATGTTTATATTAATTTAAGTTGCATACTCAGTGAAATGTGCAAGTCTTGTTCGGGGGCGGCAGGGGGCAGGGAGAAATTATCAGCTGCTCAGCTCCCAGTGTTAAACTATTATTTAAAAAACGGACAAGAAACAAAAAAGACCTGGCAGGTTCATTTAGTCTATAAAATAAATAACTTTTTAAAAGGGCTAGCCTCTCTGATGGGGCCACTCTCTCCTTTGGGAATAGGCAAGCAATCCATTGTCAAGAACCCAGGAGATTAGTCATTCATCAGTACAAACCATTCCCGCACCCCTTACTAAACAAAAAAAATCAGAGGGGTAGCCGAGTTAGTCTGTAACAGGAAAAACTTAAAAAACAATAGTCTAGTAGCACGTTAAAGACTAACAAAACATGTAGACGGAATCATGAACTTTCGTGCGCAAAACCCACTTCTTCAGATGACCAGAGTATAATAAGTCTGAAGAAGTGGGTTTTGCCCACGAAAGCTCATGATACCGTTTACATGTTTTGTTAGACTTTAAGGTGCTATTTGTTGTTTTTTAAGTTTAAACAAAAAAAGTAAACCCAATTAGCTTTTCAATGTCTCCTCTTTTCTCCCTGATAGCCCTGTTCTCAACACTGCTGGAGTTGCCCAGAACTCTTCATTGGTAAGGAGGAGACACAGGAGAACTGCCAGTGTTACTGGATCCATTTATAAGAATGGAATCTCTTGGCCACCTGTAAAGCCCCCAGATGCAATTTCAGTGCCAGTGGCAACTTATTTTAATCAGAAGGTGGCACAGGTTGGTATGAATATGTCCTTCCCCTGCAATAAAGCAACCTAGCCATATTTTCAAAAACAGACTCCACCTATGTATTTATCCCATGTATTGAATGCAAAAACATGTAGATTCAAATGCTAAAACAGATCCACAGTTTTTAGAAGTGTTTAACATTGGCCTGTCTCTTACCCCTTTGAAGTCAATGGGAGATTTTCCCATTGCCTTCAGTAGAAGAAGTTACATCAATAGTGAAGAGTTTTTGAAAATTCCACCCTAAATATGTGATTACCTGGTTGTCCTACAAATTAGGGGTATGGTTTTTATTACAATTATGCCCAGAGTCCCTAGATTAGATCAGGAAATTTTTCACAGCCCTGAACGACGTAGTTAGGTCAGTCTAATTTTTAAGGGTAGACCTGGCCACTGTCTCATTCCAGAAACAGCCCTTTCCTCATTACATGTCTAGGTTCAGATTCTACTGACTATATCTGATTTAAGTGTGGAACCCCTTGGTGAACTCAAAAAGGACTTATGTAACTCTAGGTTCTCCCTCTTTGTGCCTCTCTTTAAAACCTAAAAAAGGATAGTTTAAATCACTGCTTATTTTACCTACATATGGCCATGGGGAAACAGCTTTTCCACACACAAGTTCAGATAGCACATCTCTGTGATTGTTATGACTTTGTTCAGAATGAACACTGGAACATGAATGATTTTATAAAACTGCTGTTTTATAAAATTGTTTAACTTTATAAAGTAAGGCAGTTTTAAAATGAGAAGGGGAAAACAAAATAACAGATTCCATGGGAATATCCTATACCTGATCTTTTCTTTCTTTCTTTCTTTCTTTCTTTCTTCACTTTACCCTTTGCCACTCTCAAACCTTTTTCATTGATACTCTTAACATCCTTAATTGAATCCTTGCTTTAAATTGTTACAGATCTTTCTTTGGCTTATAACTTGCATTTCTAATTATAGGACCAAACCCTTTCTACTGAATGGAACAAAGGGTATAGACTTTGCTCAGATAAACCAGGGTTTGGATGCAAAGGGGACTTGGGGTTTCCAGTGTAACTGATGTATCTGGGCACATTGCCCAATTTCAAATACTTTTTTTTAAAAAAATAAGATGGATGGCTATACCTGAATGTGTTATATTTTTATCCTCATGGAGGTTAATATTTACTAATGTAGGAAGAGATTACAGGCTTACTGTGTGAGAAATCTATACCATATTCTCCACAAAAATGTTCACCAAGGGAAATAGAAGGGTGCTAGAAAGAATATTTATGGAATTGGCTACAAACAAAATCACAGCAGGATGTCTAGAGAAAGAGCTTTGTTATGTGGAGCCCTTGCTAGATTAGAAAGGAGAAACAGCATTTTTGAGAGATCAGAAAATGATGCTCTTCTCAGGGAGCCTGTTAGGAACTGGGCTGGAGAGAGAAAGCAAAGAGTGAAGCACAGACATGAACTTAGACCTGCAAAATTCCTGCCTTTTTTGTTTAACCCCTTTAACTTGTTTTTCATAACCCATAGAAGTATAGCTTCCTACTGCTGAGTGCATTCAAAAGGAAATAAATACATTCACTGTTTTTAGTTGTTTCTCTCTCTCTTCCTTGAAGAAAAATAGCATATTGTTTAGCTGCAACAAAATCTGAATTGGACTGTTAATACTAAAGGGAACAAGGGCTGGCTCACTGCCCAGGCTCTCCCATTGGGGAAGAAATTGCTAAGAGGTAGGACTGAAACAAGATATAACAGAGATGAAGAAAATGAGTGGAGCAGAGCAGGTTGTGCACTCCTGTTTATCCTTTCTCATGGTACAGGAACATGGGGGTATTTAGTGAAATTGAAAGGAACCAAATCTGATACTGGTAAAAGCAAATACTGGTATAATTAACCTGTGGAACTCATTGTCATGGTATAAGAGCTCTGTGGAATTGGAAAAAGGATAAAACATTATATATATACATCTACAATTACACTGGATAAAAATAAATATATTCTAAGAAATATACAAACCCTCATAAGTGATAAGCTAATCACTAGCTGATAAGAAATTAGGAAATAACTTCCCAGATAAGTAGCCTTTCCATAATTAACTTCTGTGGTGTTACTTGCACCTTCCTGTAAAGCTTCTCATCCTGGCCATTGACAGAAATAGGAGACTGGACTTAGTGAGCCACTGAACCAATCCATTGGCAATTCCTATGTGCCAATGAAGTGTAAATTATTTTAGTGATTCCCTTACTTCACTTTGGCTATGTCTAGACTGCAGGCTTCTTTCAGAAGAAACTTTTTTCAGACGAGATCTTCTGAAAAAATGTCTTCCAAAAAAGTGTCCCCACACAAAAGCGCATCAAAAAAGCGATCTGCTTCTTCGAAAGATAGCGTCCATACTGAATGGACTCTATCTCGCACTTAATCTGTGATTACTATGGACGGAGTGGCCACCAGGGCACCTGTGCTTTTTCCTCTTCTTTCGAAAGAACTCCCTCTTCTCCGTCCACACACGCCTTTTTCTGAAAGACCTCTTTTGGAAAAAGACTTCTTCTTCGTAGAAAGAGGATTACCAATGCTGGAAAAACCCCTCTGTTCTTTCGATTTACTTTTGGAAGAACGTGATTGCAGTGTGGCTGTAACTCAGGTTTTGTCAGAAAAATGGCCGTTTTTTCGACAAAACTCTGTAGTGTAGACATACCCTTTTGGGGAAGCCCTCAGTTTCATGGTAATACCTGCTATAACTCTAGACGCAAAACTCCACCTGTGGATTTGCTTCTGCAAGACTATTTTTAGTCTGGATTGGAATTCCCACTGACATCAATGGGAGTTGCATGCACAAATCAAAGCTTCATAGTCCCTATTCCTAACTTCATAATATTTCCCTTTCCTCACCAAAAGGATGCATAATAAGTGGATCAGCAAATATTAAAGGCTTCATTGATAAATGAGACATCCTAACCCTGACTGCCAGCTCACAACAATAAAGAAAAATTATTTGTATACACACAAACTATTGTATCTCATTTGATAATCAATTCTCTGAGTGTAGTACAGATATTATCAGTGGTCTACAGAGATTTAGCAGTGAGACGTAACAGCTCATTGAAACAGGCATAAAGCATGCCTGGCACTTTGATGATTTGGTGGGTAATACTTGCTCCTGGGAAAGAATAAAACAACTGATCCTTACTCCAAGGGGAAGCCATTCGCTGTGATTTATACACTTATTGCAGTGGATAAACACTAATGGCCATCCTGATTGCCCATTGTAAAGATCCTGTCATCTGAAGCAACCTGTCTTTTCCTTTGGGGCCAACTGTGCTATCTGATGCTAAATAATAAAGCTTTAGAAGGCAACTGCAAAAGTAACAGACTGTCAGTAGCAGTCAGAGTGTCATTTGTTATGTCACTGCCAGTTATTTGAATTTTTAAACCTGTAAACAGGAAACCTGCTGCGTATCTTTCACTTGGTCTTTTTTCCTGTCGGAACTATTGTCCAGTTTACAATCTCAACTAAATTCAAAAGCAAACAATAGTGCAAGATCAGTGATAAATCCCCTATTAGCTATTAACCCATTCTCTTATGAAATGTTATTGCAATAGCTTTATCAACATGCTAGCATGACTTGCAGTTGAAGTTCACAGTTCAAAACCTAATCCCAGCTTAAGGCATGCACTAATATACCAGGATGTGGGTAATATATTTTTTTTACTTTCATTAAGGTTTTCACAATGAATTCTGCCAGTAGTTAAACAGGTTGCCTAGTGATAAATACTCCAGCTTGAACAGAAAACATGCATAAATACAGTTCACAGATTAACATCAACCTACCAATTCACTCTTATCTAGATGGGGGTGGAGGGGCTTGAGCAATATATTTTTACTCTTATATTTCTAATTCTTTATCCCCTTTGTGTATCAGTGTATGTATGCACAAGGACAGTGGGTGGGAAGACTGTAGAAAAGAGTTCCTGTAGCGGAACCCTTGTCAATCAATCATCTCAAAATGATGAAGGCTGCTTGTGCCAGGTACAACACCCAGCCCTTGTCAGCCAAAAGGATGAACATCATCATGAAGAGAGTTTTGAGAGTGAAAGGGAGGCAAATAAATCTGAAATGGGCAAGGGCAGGAATTTTTGAGATTCTGAGAATGGTAGCCACCTTTACCCCCCTCTCCCTTAAAAAAAGACAAAAAACTTATAAGGTACCTTCAGTTATGATGCTTTGCAGTTATAGAGTATCACAGCAAATGGCAATGTAATGTAATGAGATCAAAGCACTTTGCAAATATTACTTCATTAAGCCTTACAACACTGGTGAGGTAGGTACACATTATTATACCCATTTTCTAGATGACTGACTTCAAGTTCACAGAATCAGAGCAGTGCTGAGAAAAATACACACAAGTCCTGACTCCTAGCCTCCTGCTTTAAATAGTAGATATACTTGGCAGAATTACATTTTTTATTATTCCAGTTGAAAATGTTTGTTTTTAAGCATTTTTTTCTGTTTTATCTAAGTTAATTTTGTCAGTTGCACAGAGTTACATGGAATGGCAGGAAACAGAGCAAGTTAAACAATAATTATTTAATTACAGCAGATGTAGATTTCAAAAAGTTAAAGCTTTGTAACAATTAAAATACAAATTGTCAACATCTTATGTCAAAATATATGACGTAGATATCCTTAAATAAAACTCTTAAGTGCTGAAGAAGCATTTTTTTACTTTGCATATCTGTAAATTTTAAGTATTAATGGTGGAAATATTTTTTGTCCATTTGTACGTGTACAGTGAAATCAATGTTTACTAACATTTAAAATCTAAATCTTCCAAGCCTAATAGTGTATCCCTCAATCTCCCTTGCAATTTTTTCTCTGTTTTTTCTTCTATACTCTTTTTCAGATAAAAAAGCTGGATGTTTATGAAGATAAATTTGGAATATTCAAATGAATCAATTAATAGGGTGAAAAGAGGCCTCTTTGATTTTGGAGCATTGCTTATTGTCAACAGTATGACATAAGGTAAACTTTGAAATAGGTGTAGAAGATACGGGTTACACTATTTTTATAATAATATATAATTTTGCTTCAAAATACCTTCCGGTGCTTGAAATCTTAGAATGTGTTTGCCTGTAAAATGAAGCAACAGCTCTGACAGCAATGGACCTGACATTCCAGAAATTGGTATCAAAGCTTTTTCTGTTGATATTTGCTGGTGTCCTGATTGAATTTTCTCTTAGTCTGGACAGGCAGAAAGATATTGATAGCATAGTGTGATATGACTAAAAGAGAACTAGCATGATGCCTTAATCCTCTCTTGCCCCACAAGGAACATTCATCTCTTTAGATCCAATCTCCAGAAAGCAGATGCTGTACTGGGAGGGTACGTACAGTTCAATTTTGATTACACATCTTCATTGATGATTGGAGGAAACCTTGCATTTTGGCTACCTCTTACATAAGCCAGTTTGTGGATAGACAGACATATTCATTGTCACTTCAGACACATTGACTTTCATAAACTAAAATTCTCAGGTCCTTTAATTTATTTATCTCTATTCTCTTTGCTCCTTTACTCTTACTGGAATTCACTGTAAAAAAAGTATCTCGCAGAATAAATTCAGGACCACTTTATCTAGCAAAGGGGATCTAGCTGGTTCAATTAATTTTGTAGATTTTTCCTTTCTGTATAAAACATAACATATGGAACTAGATCTTCTGTTGGAATAAGTCAGAGTAGTTCTACTGAAGTCAGAGAAGTTATGCTGATTTACATCAGCTCATGTTCTAGCACACAGAAGGTATCTGTATTTAAAGATTAATAATCTAGTCAAGTTTTTTAAAGTCGTCATTTAGATGGAGAAATATATTTGAATAGCTCCATCTCTTTCCTTTCATTTTTCTTCTATGGCTCCCTCCTATTTTTTCCTTTTATACTTTCTCCATCTCCTCTGATTTATACTATTCTCAAAGTTCCCCTATTGTACACGAATTCCCCATTCAGCAGGGCTGAGAGCACTTTGTATGGTAGCCCAGGTGTGCTTGTGAAACACTGTCAGGCGGACCCGAACCTGGGTCTTCTGGAGTTTAGCATATGAGCCTCTACAGCTTGAGCTAAAAGCCAGCTGGTTCGCAGCTAAGCCTGTAGAGCTCACTCATTCTCTCTGTGTGTAAGTGATCTAGGTGCCACTACACGGGTCAATGAACCACACCTAGTAGGTGTGTGGGTTACATTCACTCCAGAACTTTTGCTGAAGGTACTGCCTCCATTGCAACTCCTTCCCTATATCAGGCAGGGAACTGATGGACTGAACTCTTATCCCATTAAATGTTTAAACATATGGTAGCCTAAGTCCTGTATAATCAGGATCCATTGTACTTAGAGCCAACAAGAGATCTTAGTTATGACCACAGGAGAGAACTTTAATCTTTTCATGTACATGTCCTTGCAAAGAATGACCTTCACTATGGCTTTCAGTTCAAAGCATAGAAAATGTTCAGGCTGTCTGTAACTGTCTAGTCTACCATGCATTTAGGGGGCACACAATCTAAATGCCACAAATATGATAAAAAGCTGGCACACAATTCTCCCACACCTTCACAGAAGCTGGCAGTTTAGTCCCACAGATATCTGAGGTTATATATAGCTGGTAAGCCATGGGTTCTCTGCATCCATTGGTGGCACCAGGAGTTCTGTGCACTGGTAGAAGGTAGTATGACATCCCAAAAGTTTGCCTATTAGGGTTCCTTTTGTTTGACTTTCATTTTACAATTTAAAGGTATCGTGTCAGAATGTGTTTAAACTCCAGCTCCATGTCATTCAATAAAATAAAAGCAAATTGTGATAAGATAGACAGTTATTATGTTCCCTATTTTATGCCCATTGATTCTTTTTTTATATCTTTCATGAATCTTGCTATTGAAAAAGTTACAGTTTTATGTCAGGCACAACAGGATAAGAAGAATTTAAAATGACATTTTAATGTAGTACATTTCACCTAATTTAATGTATTCCCTTGCTGAATCTCAGGGTAATGCTGTGCCCCACAAAAGGAGTGGGAAAAAAGACCTTTCCTAACAAGATATTCTTCCTAGATCATTACAGGCCTGTGCTGCTATTTTCCATGATTGCATTGGTAATGTGTACATAAGTATACAATAGTGTTATTTCTAGAATTTATGGGTGGAGGGAGAAGTCCCATCATTTCCATTTTGTAAAGTCTGTTTGCAGCATCAGTAGCCGAAGTGATTTGAATCTGTCAACATCTGTTCTTATTATAAACCAGTGAATTTATGGTGGTGCTTTTATGCATACAGCTTGTTAAAAAAAACTTAGCAAGTCCATTATATTTTTAGAAAATCAGCAGCCTGAGAAAGGGGGAGTTATGAGGAGGTTTTCCGCATTAATTTCCTTCAGCTAAAAAATCCAGAATTTTAATGGTTTTTAAAAATTTGGATGAATAATAATAAATTAAGTTCTGTTTTCTTCAGTCAGAATAATACACCGGACAGATCCTCTGCTAGTTTATATCTGCCCATTGTTCCATTTAAATTAACAGAGCTGTGCCGGATTGCACCACTGGAGGATCTGGCCTTTTGTGTTTCTGTAGCCATTATTATCCAAAGATCTCATAGGACTTTACAATGGTTAATTCATTTTCACAACATGCCTGTGATCTGATTAAATATTTCCTCTAATCTATAAACGGAGGATGTGGAGCACAGAAATCTTAAGAGACTTATTTTCAGAGATGGGTGTACACCACTGCAAGTGTTCTGATATGTAAGGAGATGCATACATGGCCACTTTGACAGTATTAGAATAGTTTTGGCATCACTTTTCCTGAGGGACCATTGTCTATTGGTTAAAGAGAAACATGGAGAATCAGAAGTTCTACTTCTGTATTCAATTACTGAGACCTTATACAAATGACCAAAGATCTCATTTCAAAGGACGGGTCTACACTGCAGGGGGATGGTTGGCTTAAGGTACATAACTCCAGCTACATAAATAATGCAACTGGAGGCAACGTACCTTAAGCAGAGCTTGGCGCCATCTCCACAGTGGAAGATCAATGGGAGAAACATTCTCCCATTCCCTTACTACCTGCAAGAGGGAGGCATATCGGTGCTGGCAGAGACCGGTAAAAGCCCACTAAATTGAACCCTGGTAGATTGATCAGCAGAGTGTCAGTCCTCTGGTAAGTGAAGGCATGGCCAGAGAATGATTCCTGCAGTTATACATACTGTGAAGCTTGTCAAGTCTAGTGCCAGTACACTCTTCCTGGGGATGCATGGTATAGGTCAAAGGGCAAGAGTTAAGTACACAATGTTTCTATTTTCCTTGTTTTTCAAGTGTTCAGATGGTATCTTGCCATTCTCTGGTAATAACAGATATGACCAAATTGTGACTGACTGGTTATGCTCTCTTAAATTACTGATAATGAACATAAGAACTGCATCTTATTTTATCATTGTATTGTTCATAAGTTAGCCAAGTTTCATTTGATTTTGAATGTCAAAGGATGTGTTGTGTTTCAAGTGGCTGCATGCTCTTTATTGGAGCAAACATGCTCCGGAAGTCAATGACAAATTTCCATTTGACTTCAGTGGAGCAGAATCGGATTTCTCCAAGTTTGCCCATGCCAAAAATGGCAAAAGTGCTTTTAGATATGATGTAGTATGGAGATTCTTTCAGGGATTTCTGCACTTAAAATCTGTCAACATGTCAAATATAAGTGTCTGTTTTTAGGGAGCTTCATGGCATGCAAAATGGAGGGTCATCTTTTTACATTTTGGCTCTTTTTAAATATCCTGGAGTGCTGAACAAAAATAAACAGTTGTGGTTATAAGTATTTTACAGTTTGTCAACTTAAAATATGTTGGATATTTTAAAAATGAAATTTTGTTGCTCATTATTTTACAAAAAGGCCTACCTCAGCTGAGGTACCACAATGTAAAAATGTAGTAGCTTTTCATTAGAATTTTTTCTGTGCTCTTCTAAGTATGTGTTAAATCTATAATGAACAGATATTATTTAAAACACATACAGTATTTCAACATAAATGTCATCAGCCATCATGGATTCAATGATTGCAATAAAAGCATTACTCTTGTTGTAAAATAGCTACCTTAAAACCACAAAAGCAAGGAATTTTAGCATTAGCAAAAACAAGAGGCCAAATTCATCCCATGTGTACCTCCAGTGATGTCCCTGAATAGGGGCTGCTGGATTTGGCCAGTACATGATAACTAAGGCCCAATTTGAATCATGAGTCGATTGTTAAATAATTGTGGTTGAGTTGCTGATCAGACCTGGAAAATTATAGAAAAGTAATAATGGACCTTTTCTCATTAGTGGTAATTTGGAAAAGCTGACAGTGGGAGCCTCACTGTGCATAGGTCTGACAATGGGGGGTGGGGGGAGGGGGGAACTAGTGGCTGCCCCAGGCTGACAGCAGGAGCCCAGGGCTGACAAGGGGGGGGGGTGTCACAAAGGCATATGACAGGTGAGGCTGGAGTTTCCATTGTCAGCCCCATGCATGACAGGGCTCCCACTGTCAAAATTGCAGTGGAAGCCTATTATTATGGGAATTGTCTTTTCTTCAATATCATGATTAAGTAGGGCATTGATAACAGAATTTGGTATGTCTAGTCATTAGGGGTTATTATTATGACCTTCTGGTACTATACAAAAGTCTGCCTTCAACTTTGTGGCATCCCTAATGCCTCTTTGGCTACGAATTGGATTGAAATTCTCTGTAAAAACATTAGTCTAAAAATATTCCTTTAGAGAATGTCACTACTCTGATTAAAGGAAGAGACCCTACCTTTTGCTCTGCAAATGTGTAGTGTCAGGTGAACTGCACATCAAATCAGTCTTCCACCTAAAAAAAACTCCAACTTTTACAACCAGAGTTAAAAACCAGAGGAGAGAAATAGCTCCTCACATCTCTCAACAAAATCTCTAAAAATAAAAATCTCAATGTCATTTGTAAATGAAAAAAATATTTACCTGATTATATTCTTACCCTTTGTCTGGATCACATGTTTGTAACCATGGCAGGGGTGACAGAAGTGATGATGACACAATATCAGTGTTTTCATGGGCTGTTTTAAATAGTGGCTATATTTTGCTCTTTTTGAGTGTGAAACACAGAAACCTGAGCCAGACTGGCATCAGTGGGCCCATTGACAACAATGGGAAAAAGGATTGACACAAAATCTGGCTTCCCAAAAATAAGGTATGCATGTTTTATAGTTCATAAGAAGAACTCTAGTGGCAGTATAGAAAAATACAATCATGCAGAATAAAGGCTCGACTGATGGATTTCTGCAATTAGTCTAAGATGATTTCCAGAAAAGAATAGGATGAAACCCAGGAGCCCTGTGATCCTTAGTTATTGACTTTTAGCACTAAATTAGGCATATAAATGACTTCAAATTGGTGGTTGTCATATTAAATATTTTAAAATATAAAGAACAGTTTTCTTTTTCTCCGCTCCCCCACATTTATCTCCCCAAGAAAGGCGTCTCGGTTAAATAAGAAAAACTGGATTCATTTCTGCCTATTTAAAAAATGCTATGAAACACCTTGATCACTACCAAAGAAGTAATCTTCTTTAATTAAGTCATACAAGGAACATTCCCATTGAAAGAACAGAACTACAGGGTATAATGCATGCAGTGGTTCAGTGATCTTATTATTAACAAATTCATGTTTCCTTTCTCGTCTTATTTCATGTTAATTTCAACCCTTTTAAAGGCTCTTGCAATGTGAGTGACTGCCGGTATAGAAAGAGAATCTGATGGAGCTGTATAAAGGGTTTTTATTAGTATGGGGTAGGCACTTGTGCAGACCATCCCAAGGAGACACTAGTGAAGCCTGAATGCCATACCATTCCAACATGTATTCTGTATACACCACATGTGACCACAAAGTACTTTAGAAATGTTATTTTTGAGCAATCTAAACAACTGTATCATTTCCAGGTACTTTTGTTACAATGGGCTGGATTTTCAAAAGATCTCAGCTCCCTGGGTAGGCCCCCAATTAAGTGGCCAAATTTTCAAAAAGCCAGATTCAAATTCACATCACAAGTATTCAGACAAACATTTTTCAAAGAGTTGCACTCATCTCACCTGGTCACTTGCTATGTCTCTGTTCCCTTCCCTACATGTTCACTCAGCACAGCTTGAATTTCAAATGGTGAATTTTGAATACTTGGATTAATAATGACTCCTAGCTAAAAGCCTGAGGGCTTGCTTCTTCTATTGCTTCCAGCAGTTTTACACAGGTGAAATGCCATTAGCTTCAGTGGAGTTTTTCCTGATTTACACCAGAGTAAGTGAAAGAAGAATCAGGCCTTCAGTGTCCAGACTTTATGGAAGTGGAATGCAGAGAAGTGGAACAAGTGAAATTCACTACTCCAAAGTCCCAGGTATCTCTAAGTTTGAATAGCAGCCACTGCCCCTCTGGCAAGATGCATGGACCCGTGCAATTATAGTTCCCTGTTCCTGCCTCTGGCCTGTCCCCCAGCTATCTGCACTGTGACCTCCAGTGCTGGCTTATGTAAGCATAGTGCCACAGCATGAAGGAGGGTGTGGACATCTGTGCACAACTACTCATCTGGCTGACTCCTTCCACTGCTCCTGGGTGGCATTTTAGTGGGGAAGAAGGCTGTGTGCGGGAAATAAGTGATGGATTAAAGTTGTAGCCCTAAAGGGTCACAGCTCTAGGAACCATGCAAATCTAAAAGATTCTTAGTTATTGGGTTTTTTTAAATAAATGTATAACCCTCATGTTGGGAAAGAAAACTGAAAAGGTGACCTGAGCACCTGTATAACTGATGCAATGATGCCTGGCTGACTCTGGAGCAATTGCTCTGAGAGGTGTGAAATGCCCCATGTTTCTCAGTAATCAGGATACCAAATCCAGGATACACTGCTTTTCAGGACCCACAAACACCTCCCCAGAAAAGGACTCCATGTGTGGCAGTAGAAGAATGCAGAGGGCTCAGCCCACCAATCTGAGAAGATTCTGCCTCCAGCAACCAGGGTGTATGAATAGGGAGAGAGGGGGCGGATCTTAAAGCCATTCCTCTTCCTTGGGGATAGAGAGGAGACTGCTGCTGCTCCCCATGTTTCTCAGGAGGTAGGGGAGCTCCACTGCCACTGGTGGTGAAAAGGGGCCACTTCTATTTGAGAGAGAACGGTGGGGGGGGGGGGAGGGGTATCCTGCTGCCACACCATGTGGATATGGATTGAATGTGTAGCCACAGGGGGAGATGTTTCATGGCATGCCTTGGATCCCAATTGTCCTAAATCTGGCCCTGTCTAAAATGTATCCACATAAAGTATAATTTCAAACAAACAATAGGTGTAGCAATCCCTCATCTTTTTGCAGATATTTCATAAACTGGGGGGAAAGGCTGAATTCATTCCCTTAGATAAAGGCAGCACAGCTATTTGCAGTGAATGGCACATTCTGACCTCTAGGACAGGCAATGGGAACAAATGCACTGGGGTACTTGCTGTGAGGATGCTTTGAAAAGAACAAGCCTGAACATCATGCTCACAGGAGCCTGAGTGAGTCAAGAGTGGAGGGAATGGGCTTCAGGCACAGGTGAAGGAATAGTATTTCCCTCTTAGAAAGGGCTAAAAAAGGCTCCTGAGGTTATCTATAGACACACAGCTAGAAGTGTGCTAGGCAAGTGTGCTAGGCTTGGCTCCAATTATGGTCTTGCATTAGTGAGATCAATGCATCCGAATTTTCTTTTATGGCATTTGTACCTTAGTCACACCCTTTTTAGAACCGTTTTTTAAAACATGGCATGGAGCATTTAAATCAAATTTCAGCCAGTAGTTAATGAGTGTGAAATAATCTCCAGTGTATATTTGTGTGTGTATATATGTATGTACATATGTATGTCTATGTACATACATATATATACTTGCATATAGGAACAGCATAATTTAAGAATAATGCAGTGTATACAGGAGAAGAACTGTGCTGATATTCTTTCAATGCAGTTCTTTTTGCATATAGATGCTAGTGAACATCACACATTCATTCTGTGTTTGGCACTCCCACTGATGACAGTGCATAGATCAATGGCAGCTAGTCATGGACCTACATGAGTAATCTGCCACCTTAAATTAGAAGAAGTGTTTGGGGAGCAAAGGATGCAATGAGCCCCTATGGTGCAGGATAGATTATCCATTTAAAAGTGAAAAATGTGCATTCTTTAGAAACTAGTATTCAAAAATATAATCTTTATCCAATTCAGTGGAGCAGCTTTGTAATTTGCAGCACCAGATAAAGCTTGAAGATGTAATTCGAAATAGCTGAAGCAGTTCTTCCCTCTGTATTAAAATGCACCTTGAGCAACAGAGCCTGAACTTCCCTTAACATATGGGAGTAGCAGATAAGTAAACAATTTGGACCTGAAATGGAAATTTTAAAGATAGCTATGGTTGGAAAGGCATCAGCTCACATTTCATGTCAGCTGCATTGCCCTGCTGAGGTGCTTTTAGGTTGTTTGGCACAGGAAAAAGGAAGCAGCTCTGGAAGAATGAAAAGCTTTTGTACCCCATTTGTTGGAGCAGAGATAGTGAGAAGAAAGACATCATTTTAAAGGGAAGTTTTGAGAAATAGGCTGGCCTGGGGGATTGAGTCAGGTGCCAGTGAGCAGAGGTTGGTTAAGTTGAACCACTCCATGTTCAGAGTAGAAGAGAGAGTGGCAGCAGAGGAGCCAAGCATGGGATCTGCAATTGAGTCTGTGCTATTTAGGGGGTGCAACTTGCATTGAATTCTATCAGGATGTAGGTACCTAACTCCCTTTGTCTTTTAGGAAAATCTCAGCCCAAGTCATTAGTCACATGAGTACTAAGAGCATATTTCACACTTCTGCTCAAAGCCAGCATCATTGGACTTCATATGGGACACTCTATCAGAGGTGGAAGGTTGGGGCAGAGTTAACAACCAGCACTTCCAACTCACAGGCAGTCAGAGAACTGCAACTCAGCCCTTGTCAGCTGCTACTCCAGCCTGTTTCAAATCTTCCAGCATACTCATAAATCTAATGCTCCCTTCCTAAAACTCACCCCCTTGTGGTTAGTATGGAATCCGCACCAACCTCTTCTTTGCAGCATGCTGCTTATGTTACCACTCCTGTCCCATAGGGTATGGCTAGACTACATGCCTCCGCCGAAAGAGGCATGTAAATTAGACTACCCAACATAGTCAATGAAGAGGGGATTTAAATGTCCCCCGCTTCATTAAAATAAAAATGGCCACTGCACTGTGCCGGCTCAGTTGATCGTCGGAACAGCGTGGCAGTTAAGACGCAGATCGGTCGACAGGGAACGCCTTTGTCAACTGCTCTCTTATGCTTCATGAAACATGCTTTGTCGGCAGAGGCATGTAGTCTAGACATACCCTTAGGTTTTAACAGCTGTAGAGAGCATTCTGTGGGCCCTCTGCACCACAGGTAAATTTTATCTTGAGAGAAGTAGGCATTGAAGTATTTGCAAATTGAGGATAAAGTTAAAACAAAACAAAAAAACCCTCCTACTTTTCCTTCTATTGGTTCTTGGCCATTAGCAGCCTAACTCCTTGCAACCTGTACAAGAAAAAATTAATGCAAATGTTAATGGCTTCATTCCCCCTCCCCAAAAAAAGTTCACGCTGGCTGATTTTGTATGATGTGCAAGAGTTTTGCACTAGCAAAGGTAGGGCTGCCTGTAAGTAGGGATGCCCAACATTTCCCATTCCAAGATCCTGTATTCAATGCCTCATAACTTTGTCAAACTTTAACCATTGGGCTGAAATTTTCCCTGCTGCAAGTTTGCCTTATGCAGATTTTTTTTTTTTTTGAAAGATTGAGCTGAAATAGTTCAGCCATTACCAAGAATAAAGCATGGCCCATGTTCACACACAAAAAATCTTTCAACTATTTTGTTGAGGACCTCTGACATCTACATACTGTGGAGCAGGGGTTTGTACTTGGGCAGGGTGGTGGCCTTTGCATCAGGGATACACCTTTTGTGGTCTCTTTGAATATCTGTTCAAGTTCTTTCATGATTAGTGTTTCCTGTAAGAAGAGATTGAAATGCTGCCCAGCTAATTAGCAGAGTGCCCACAGCTGGCAGCATATGTTTCTACTAGTGGTGCACTTCCACACATGCCTTGGTGCACAAAACAATTTATTCTGCTGATGGATGGAAAAAGTTGTTCATGATTCCATTTGCACTGATCATGGTCCAGGGAGGTGAGCAGGACATCCTCTGTAACCGCTACTCCTGGTTGCTCTGGCACCATGCACTAGCATTGAGAGCTGGGAGACTATTTCTCCTGTGCTCTCAGTGCTCCCCCAGCCGGTGTCCAGGCAATGTGATAGCGGAAGCAGTTTGACTTAAATACAGAAAGAAGAAGAACTGGACCTAGGGTGGAGACTGGGACAAGGAGCTGGCTGAGTGGATAGATAAGACTGGGCAAATACATCAGTGATGAGGAACTGGGGTGGGAAGCCAGTAGTGTGGAAGGGACAGGACTAAGCCAATGATAAGCTGGAGGGGATAGGGAAGAAGAAGGGATCAATCTGTGGGAAAGAGGCAGAAGGGTCTGTGACCACTAGACACTTCTCTCCAGAATCTGGAATGGAACCCAAGATTCGAGTTTCATCATTCCTCTGCTGTCAGCAAATATCAATGAAATCCACTGGCAAAATGTATCTCCTATCCCCCAGGTTAGTTCACATAGAGGATGACAACCTACTATTGATAACAGCTAGGGTGACCAGATGTCCTACATGCCCTGCATGTCCCTACATGTTGCACTGAGAAGACCCAGTACTAGGAGAGGTGGATCCATCCCAGAGGCTCAGACAGGCATGGAGGGTGGAGAGCATTGGGTAGGAAGTATTGAATCAGGTCGGTCAGTCACCCCCATCCCTGTGTGAGAAAGGTGAATGGGGGGGGGAGGGAGAGAGAGAGAGTGTGTGTGTGTGTGTGTGTGTGTGTGTGTGTGACCTCTCCCTGGGCAACCCCTCAAAACAAGAAGGCAAATAAAAAGACTTCAACTAGGCAGTACTTCTTCTTAACAGGGGCTCTGTGAACTTGATGTTAATTTCAACATTTGTACTACATGGTTCTGATGGATTGCCATTGAACTCACTTGAATATGAGTAATTTTACCAGCTGTCTTGTATTCAGCATAGGAAAATATGATCACCCAAGTACAGCTCCAGGGACGAAGGTCTATGCAGTGGACCTAACGGTTCCAACCTTGCTGATGATCCATTTAGGCGTCAACATGGTGTTTCATGATGGGATTTGTGGGGAGTTTCAGTTTTCTTTTTTAAAAACCTAGGAAATTACCTATAAAATCCACTACATTAAAATAATGTTAAGTTTGCAAAATCAAGTACTCAAAAGTTAGGAAAGGCCAGAGTGAAGTTGCATCTGAAACTTTAATTCATCCCCCTTGTGAATATGCATTATAATACATTCTTTAGTTACATGATCCTGTACCATTTTTCCCCATAGGTCCATTTTTCCCTCATCAAGCACAGTCTTTTAATGTAAACTTTCAGTGTAATATAAAGTGTAGGTGTGTGCATGGGGGCCACTTCATATGAAAATGAAAAATGTGGTGTTTATAGAATTGTATGAACAAAATAAGCCTGTTCAGCATGATCACTGATTTTTAAACACTATGCACACTATACGATAGCAAGAGGTAACAGTATAGTTGTGATTTTGTCATTTAATGTTCCTTTTGTGTCACATATTAGATAGTCACTTGTACCTGAGTTCTCATCGCCTAGCTAAGATTATTTTGGTTTTGGGGTTTTTTTATAATTTCTTATGCTTATCTAAAGTCTTCCAAACTGAAGGCTAGACTTCACCAGCAAAAAAGACAAATTACAATATACAATATAATTATATATCTCTTTTCCTCCTCCAAATTACAGGGAACAGTTTCTCCGTAGCTTATTGCCATAAGCTATTTTTAAAGAAAGTGCTCACTTGCCATACATGTAAGTAGTCTAAATTTGTTCATGTGTTTTCACTCACAGGTCAACCTGACCATGGCTGACAATTCAGAGAGTAGTGCGATAGTCTTGGGAAGAAAGCTGACCTATTTTTTAAAAAAGTTCCTTTTTTATATAAACAGCAAATAGAGTTATACTTAGTTACAAAGTTGCTGCAACATCCTTGCCTCCTCCCCAAAGCCTGTGACTGTAAAATTTTTGGCACAATGTACTCAAATGAAGAATGTCTTGAGATGTATCTCTTGATCACTCCAAAGAAATAGATTAATTTGCACTTCCATGAATGTAAAGTGGCTACTTCATGTAAATAATTTTCCATGTTCTCAAATCTGAGATTTCCATTCATAACTTTTATAGAAATGACTGATTTGGCTTGAAGCCATCAAGACTTTTTCGTATAGTGGAGAGTGGATGAGAATAAAAAAAAATACTTTTGCTTCCTTTTTAAAAAAACTTCATCTTAACAGTTTGTTAACTCACCAAGCTCCCTAGGGTTATGGGGGGATCCTCTACTGCAGGGGTGGCCAACCTGCGGCTCGCGAGCTGCATGCGGCTCTTCAAAGAAAAAATAGCGGCTCCCGCACCCTGGGCTCTGAAAGGGGCAGCATGTTTCTGTCTGAAAGAGACAGAGCCGGAGTTGCAGCATCCCATGCAGACTTCAAAATGACCACCTTCAAGGGGCAATGCCTGCTCTGCTCTTAAAAGGGCAGCGGCCGGGGCTTTTTTTTTTTTCCTCAACAACTTTTTTCCCTCAGCTCTTTACACTGTATGCACTACTATTTTGGCTCTTCGTCTGTAACGGGTTGGCCACGCCTGCTCTACTGCCACTGTCAGATAGCTTTTCTGGTCCTTTTGTGCTGTTACTTTGGGGGTTGAAGACTGTTAGTAATTCCAGTCTTGCTGATTGGCAGGGCAGCCAGTGGGTGCTGAGCACCCACTATTTTTTTCCCTGGGTGCTTTAGTCCTAGAACCCCCACATGGACAGCACTTATGCTTTGAGATGCATTGGTTTAAAGTAGTACATGATAACAAGGTATAACTGTTATTAATCCTAGTTCTTCCTTAATCACTATATTCCATGGACTTCTACTTTTTATGACAAGTTATGAGCATAAAGTATGCAGGGCTATTTCCTTAACAGAGCCTTGTACCAGACATGGATTTCAGAGAATATAACCTTGGAAGTAGGTAGCATGACTCATGCTATTCACTGTCTGTTTGTACTATACAATATTCAGGCCATTAGCAGTGACACCACATAACACTGTAGTTTACGTTTTGTTAATATTTTCATTATAGATGCTGAGTGACAATTTTGAATAAAAATCCAAACTTGTCTCTCCAGTGACAAATTACCCTTGTCCATCCTATGGTATTTAATGTTTCACTTTGCAGTCACTAAGATCTTATTAGCACTTTCTCCTAACCCACGTTATTGGAAACTTTCACTGGTGTGAAGTCATTATAACTGCACAGGTTGTAGACTGGCAAAGAATTTGGGCTGATTTCTCTGTCTAGAAAAATGCCTTTATCCTTGATCATGAGGGTCAAAACTCAGACATAAGGAGATATTTAAACATGAATGAAGTGAGGAGAAATCAGATGCAGTTGAACCAAATGTAAATGCCCCAAGTCACTGCTAAATAACCATGCAGTGCAGAAGCAAGCAGAAATAGGGCCCAATGTAGTTGAGCTAATGTCAAGTGGGCGAGGGGGTATGGAGGGTGTTATGGGAGAAAAACAAATTGAAATACTGGACAAAAAATTGTTTTTGATTTAAAAAACTAAACCGCTTTCATTATTTCTTGCATCTTAAAATAATGAGAAAATTCAGGGTTTTTTCCACATTAACGTCATTACCACTTTTGATCAGCTTTGATAATTAGATTACACTATATTTTAGGACTGGAAGCACAGACCAATAGAAATGGCAAGAGGAATTTAGTTAGATCCTGATTCCTCAACTAGGAATTTGGCTAAGAAGCAGGAGTTAACAATGCAGCCCTTACAAAGAATACCATGGGATTTTTAATGCTAGCAAGTGGGTCGGGACATCAGTTTTATATCCAATCAAGCCACTACTTCTAACAGCCAAGAGTCCCCTCCCCCCAACCTCATGGAATACTGGCTCAATATTGATTCAGAGAGAAGAGAGTAAAACTGTTTCTGTCTCACTATTTTGTTGTTATCTCGCTTAACTCTAAAAAGGGGGCTTAGCTATAAACAAATAAAATATTTCCAGGTTAGTCCACAGACTAGGTTGGTGCCTCCTGCTGTTCACATGGCCAAAATATTTACAATTGAAAGGCACCTACTATGTATGTGTAGTGTATGCTTCTTGTAATAGTTTGTAGTGCGTATATGCTTTTCATAATGTGTTTTATATGGAAGGCTGACAATCACATTGATTTTAAAGGCTTTAACAGTACACTATTGCAGTCAATTGACACTGATTTGAATGGGAGCAGGAGCAGAGCCCCTAACATAAATAGTAGTATTTGTATAAGAACAGTTCCCTGAGCATGATGGATGTGTGGAGTTTTGCTGTCACTTAGTTTTACTGGAATTGTGAGTTTCATACACATACACACATCTTTAGAACTAGGGCCAAACTCTGTTAGGGTATGTCTACACAGCAACATTATTTCAAAATAACTAGCATTATTTCGAAATAACGTAGTCCATGTCTACACAGCAAGCAGTTATTTCGAAATAATGTGGAAATACTGTCAAGCTGGAGGACTTCTTACTCCAACTCCTGTAACCCTCATTGTACAAGGAGTAAGGGAAGTTGGAGGCAGAGTGCTCTATTTCGAAATAAGTATTGTGTTGACGCTCCCAATTTCGAAATAAGCTATTTTGAAATTGAGCTACATCAATTGCGTAGCTTATTTGCATAGCTTATTTTGAGTTAAGCCCTGCTGTCTAGATGCACCCTTATAGTGTTTTTGATCTGTTCCATTTCAACACCACTGCTCTCCCTAGTCAGGATCTAACTGGGACTTCCATCCCATTTACAAATGTAGGAAGGACAGGTTGGTCACAACTTACATATTCAAAACCCATGCATTGTGATATATACACAGCTGCTCCCCTTGAAGTAAATAAAAGTTGCCTGTGCCTATCTGACAGCAAAATTTGGACACAATTACACTGTTAAGAGAATGTTTAATACTTATTGTTTTGATTTATGGGGTAATTTTAATCCAAAGGAACATAAAACATGAAATTTGTACTAATAATTTTAAAATCCTGATGTAGCATTAAGGTTCTCACTCTGTTATTAATTCATCGGCCTGTACTGCAGTGGCACAGAAGTGATTCAGGTTTTCTCACAGTTTTGACACACCAATTTAATACCTAGGTGCAAGAGGTGCCTAAAAGACACTATAGGGAGCAATCCTGCATTGGCAGGTAAGAAGTCGAGATATCCTAATAGTGCTTTTCACTCTGTGGCACCTGTGAGTCTGATGACAAGTGTGTATGATTGGAACAGTGCGATTTTAACTCTGAATAGTGACTTGGCTCAATAAAAATATATAGTTTTAAAAATACATTTTTGAATTTAAAGTTTTATGGACTTCCACATGGAGAGTGGTAATAGCAACATTCCTATTTTAAACCTCTCCCAAAATCATAAACTCATTTTTGTATTTTAAAGCCTAAAGTCAACAGAAAACTAGGACAAACTGGGCTTGCGGGTCACAGATCCAAAGCTCTGGAGTAAAACTAATCAGTTCTGGGATAGGATTTTTTTTCTGTTTTTACTGCAGTACAATCTATGGTCCAGTCAGTCAAATCAAGCCTTTCTGAGAAAAGAAGATTAGAGGCGGTTGTTTAAAATACTTGAAGGGGGGGGAGGAGAAGATTTAAGCTTTATTGCTGACCAGGATATACAAAATATTTTGTAATGAAAAAACAGTAGTGGGGCTGTATTCACTGACTGAATAGAAAATGTTAATTGAAGACTGAGTTGTATGGAGCAGTTTATAGTTAACGGCAAGGACTGATAATGAGGCAAATGTCCTCTACCTATATGAAATTAAGAGCTGTAAGTTTGTTATGAGATATATGCAGAAAGCAGAAAAATGACTTCATTAAAAGGGTGTAAATAGGGTGGTAAGTATAAAAGGCGCATTCAGAGAAACCTACCTTTTATTCATATTGGTTACTTCTTATGCAATGACCTCACCACTATGTATTCCAGATAATAACTGGCAAGAATTAAGGGTGCAAATCTTTCAATCACAAGTCAATATAATTATGTTGTTTAAACAAAACATGTAGGGTGAAATCCTGATCCCCATAGCAAAACTCCCATTGATTTCAGTGAGGCTGTGTGTTTAATCTGCGTCTTTTCTAAAGCCCTGTAAATGGATGTTGATGCAATACAGTGATGCTGATTTACATCAGTGAAGGCTCAGGCACAAAGTTTTTAAATAGTCCCCTGCAGTATCTGCAATGTTGGTAAATCCATAAGCCAGTTTAAAATCCACCTGACTTTAATGGGGCTCCATGCTAGTGCATGGGTCATAGAATAACAGAACACTAGAACTTGAAGGGACTTCAAGAGGTCATTGAGTCCAGTCCCCTGCCCTCACGCAGGACCAAGCACTGTCTAGACCATCCCTGACAGGTGTCCGTCTATCCTGCTCTTAAATATCTCCAGTGATGGAGATTCCACAACCCCTATAGGCAACTTATTCCAGTGTTTAACTACCCTGATAGACAGGAAGTTTTTTCCTAATGTCAAACCTAAACCTTCGTTGCTGCAATGTAAGCCCATTGCTTCTTGTCCTATCCTCAGAGGCCAAGGAGAACAATTTTTCTCCTTCTTCCTTATAACATTCTGCATGGAGTTTGTTAGCAGGGTCAGAGCCTATATATGTTTGAAATCATCACACAGTTTAGAACAAAATCACAATAGAAATGTGGCCAGAAATGAAGAAGATGTGGATAATTATTTTTCAAGGTTGATAATATTCCTTGGTGGTATTTTCATATTGTTTACCTGCATCCTCCTTGAATGTTGGAAAAAATATTGACATAAGGCTAAATGAAATGAACAGAAGAAGGTCTCTAGATAAAACTCTATTCTTAGGTGCAGTATTTGTCTGACTGACAGTATCTTATGTCCTATCTTCTACAAAATTTTTATTTCTCTCCATACTTTCTACACTTCTGGAGAAGTTCTAGTTTGGGTGTAATTTAGGCAAATTCATTTGTAGCCTTTTGTAATTTAATTGCCATGTTCTAGTCTCAGCACTTTCCCTTTGTTGTTTTCCACTGACTTTTTTGACAACTGCTCCAGTACAAGAGCAACTTATCATCCATCTTATGATGTTAATTGGGTCCTAAGTGGTTGGCTGCCTGTTGCACAATCTGACAAGTTGAGAAATGCCTAAATGCCACAGTGCTCCAGAGCATTTGAGAACTATCCTGTGTCTTTATAGCTAATTTCTTTTATGCTGCAGCACACGTTTGAAGCGTAAGCGTCTTCTTATTACAAGAAAGACACAGATTGCCATTTTTCTGCAAAGTGAATTTGCTCTTTTTATATTTTCTTCAAATGTCAAGCTGCTGTTTACACATTTTCAGCCATAATGAAATTCTAGCAAGTGCATGCACTTAGTTATTCAGCATATTTATTGAGTTATCAAAGTCAAAAGTAGCAGTCATCACACAAATATAGAGGTAGTGTGCTTAGTGATCACTGTTGCTCAACTCAGCAATGAATTCCAGAAATAAAGTGTTTTGAACTAACACAGGTAAAATGAAGGCAAAAATAAATGAAGGGCTTCATTTTTACCAGTTACTAGTCAATGTGTGGGTGGCAGATTACTGGAATTATGAAAGATTTCCCCATGTTTCATATATTAAATACTTAGGCTCAGCCCTTAGCTGGTTTAATCAGAATAGATCCATTGATTTAAATACAGTGATGCTGATTTACATCAGTGAAGGTTCTGGTGCAGGATGTTCAAATATTCCCCTCAACATCTGCAATATTGTGAGATTCTCCTAAAACAAAAGAACCAGAAAATGAAATAATCTGGAACTCAAAGTAAAACTGTCTGGTCAGTTTTCATTGCCAAATGTAAGTAAAGAACAAAAAGTGAACAGTCAATGAGCTTTAACATATTTTGGTTTTAGTTACTGAGGGCCAAATCATGGAAACCTTTTCTTATTACAAGTGTTTTCACTATAGTCAGCACATGCATTAACCTTAGTGGACACCATTGTCTTTATTTTTGTGAGTAAAGGTTTGCAGGACTGAGTTCTTGAGATGTTAGATTTCCTTAATGGTTTCTCATTTATCTTTTAAAAGTAGTATAAACTAACAGTATCCTTTCAAAGCTTGTAGGCCAAATGCTTAACTGACTTATATGTTGTGGAACTCCACTGATTTCTGTGGGGGTGTAGTTGCCACATAATTCAATTCTGTGTTTTCAAGCAGTAATTCTTAATAAATTATTTGTTACAAAGAGTTTGCTGTTAAGTGTGGTGAATAATGGTAAGGATAAATCCTGAACTACTGAGAATCTGGATTCTGACGACCAAAAAGCAGCTGATGTCTGATCTGTGTATACAATATAGTCCAATGCATTTATACTACTTAGTCAAATTTCATAATTTTATTACTAAAGTCTACTTCAAAACAGATATATAATAGTAGATATTATTTAATGTCTTGTCAAGTTACCGTTATGCCTTCCATGGGTACAGTAATATCGCATTAGAAAGACCTTATATCTGTGACATTAAGTAAGAAAAAAACATCACGAAGGAGGATGTTTTCAAATCTATATTGAATATTTCAACTTCTTATTTAAGATGTATTTTGTAAATTAGGTTGATTCATGTGTGTGTGAGAGAAAATCTCTCTCTCTCAAACACACACTCTCTCTCTCACTTACTTAAATAGAATAGGAGAAAACCTGCTTTTCTTACTCATTGAATCTCAATGAGTGTTTTGCTCAGTTATGAAACAAGTTAGTATGGGATTTTACTATATGTTTCCAAAATTCTGATACCGCTATGATAGTCCATACAAAAATTTACATGAAAATTGAACAAAAAATGCAATTTACCTGTTTCAGCCCCTAAAATTTTCCATATGAAACCTAAAATATTAGTCATTTACTTCTTAAGAAATATTAAATTTAGAGATTAATGCCATGTTTCAGCCAAGTTACATTTTTAAAATATTTATTGAAATTTTAACATGCTTCCTTTTTAAGGAACTTCATTGGTATATTAATGTATGAAATTTCTTAGCCAATTTTAAATGAGAAAATGGGTTAAATTAATACATTTTGTAATTTGTCATGTGATAGCTCAGCATGCCATTAGAGGGTATTCTTATAACTTGGATTTATGAATGGTATAAGTTAAGTATTGCTATGAAATAGTAAAGTTGTGAGTCCACTCATAATGAACAAATAATTCTGTTTCAGTCTTGTATTTCACTGTTTTGAGAGCTATTGTGACACAGTTTAGTGCATGGGGTTTTTTTTTTAAATATTTCTTACTTTTCTCATTTGAGCTTTATACTGGGCATGCTCATTTATTTTATACCAATAGCATAGGATAGACTGAATGAGGTATAAAGGTTGACTGAGGTGCAAAAAGTAAACATTCTTTGCTTCTAAATCAGAAGTACTGGGTTAATGAAGTTTAACGATACATTATATAATATAGGTCAGTGTATGTGTGGCTATAGATGTTATTGCTTGGAATTTTGATGTCTGAACTTGCACAAAAGAAAACACTTTTAAAAATGTACCTGAATGGGAATAGCCCAGTAGGGCATTAGAATCTGAATGTTATATTGTCTGAAACTGAGTGAAGCACTGTGTTTCAAAATCTCTCATTTATGGAAAGATTCATAAAATCATAGAATCCTAGCATCCTAGCCCCCTACCCAAAGTAGGACCAACCCAACTAAACCATCCCAGGGCTTTGTCAAGCTGAGACTTAAAAACCTCTAGGGATGGGGGATGGAGATTCCACCGCCTCCCTAGGTAACCCATTCCAGTACTTCACCACCCTCCTAGTGAAATAATTTTTCCTAATATCCAACCTAGACCTTCCCCCTTATTTGTGTGCTATTGATTTTGTTTTATTCCTTGCATTGAAATCCCTTACTTGTCTTCTCTTGTTCAAAGTGTTAAGCAACATTTGCAAAGTAATAATTACCTAGAGAGTGAGAAGTATCTAGAATTTTAAATATCACAAGTTCCTCTATGAGCTTCTTTCTCTAGTAATTAGATGTAAGCAGTAAAGTACACTAATTTGTTATATAAACCAACAAAATCAAATAATCCAAAGCACTCTATCAGTGAAATATGCAATTAAGCCACCAATGTATTCATTCAGATACAAAGTACTGCACCATGTTATACCAGTGTATTCCTTTCCTTCATTAACTATAACTTGAATAAGAAAGCATGATGGTTTAATAGCAGGTTTTTCACTGTTAAAAAGTATTTTATCTCAAAATGTGATTGAGGAGTTACCCACATCATTCCATTTGTCATTCCTGTAAAAGTGATACATTCTACAGAGAAACCTGTTATAGCATAGGGATAGGAAGAATTAACATGTTTATGCCATTTTTATAGGCAGACTAACCAATCAAATTGTACATTTTTATAAAATTCAATATCTGCATTTAAAAACAGTATAGGAACAGTTTTTCTCCTGAAGTGTACATTTGTATGTATACATAGTGCTTTGATTCAAGCTTACTAGGTGTATAGTGGAAAAACTTAAACAATGAACAGTCCTGCAGCACCTTAAAGACTAAGTAAACATGTAGATGGTATCATGAGCTTTCGTGGGCACAACCCACTGTTGTTTCATTTATACTGTAGTAGCATTCAAAGGGACCAGTCCCATCGTTCTAGCTATTGTACAAATGCATAGAAAATATTGTCTCTACTCCAAAGAGTTTACAGTCCAGTGCTTGATCTTACAAGGAGCTGAACAGTCTGGCCCTGATCCATCAAAGCACTTAAGCATATGCTTAACTTTAAGCTTGTGAGCAGTCCTATTTATTTCAATTGTTATTCACTTTAAAGTAAGGAAATTAAGCATGCCAAATTAATGTACTTCCAAAGCACAGTGATGCTGTTTATTATATTAATGTAACACATTGAAGTGTTTTTCTCTCTTTATGCAGGCCAGTTTCTCATTGAAGACTGCAGAGCCATGCTTTGAATTTTCCATCACATGTAAGCGTGCCGATTATTATTTCTTCTAAATTCTACACGGGTATTTTCTTCACATACTGCAGTTTGTTTTGATATTATTACACAGCTTCATTGCATTACAATGCAGTGAAAATTTCACAAAATAATTGCGTATATATTAAATACAAAGAGTTACACTCTTTGGACATGATGCTCAGCTTCTGTTTGCCTTGCAATCACTGCTCAGAGTTTTGCCAGATTGGACCCCTTAGGACAAGTATTTTGCCACTTTTATTTTATTTAAGTTTATGAAAGTTATTTGCTTATAGTGAAAAGGAGTTTAAATAGTCCCCTTAACTTAAATGAAACAATTTATGTGCATAATATGAAGCAAGTTAAGTGTTTGCAGGATCAAACCTTTAGGCAGCTGACTAAAGGCAGAAATATTCCTTTGTATATGTTTATATCTCTTGTTCCACACACATTTCCCCCCTCTTCATGCTAGACATATATCAAGTAGAAGGGAGAGAGTGCAAGGAAATGGAGGTGGGGGATACTGCCTTTATTTTTTCCGACAGTTTCTTCCAGTCCTTAACTCTTTTGATACTTTGTATTCACTCTTTGACTTGAGTGACACAAGAAACCCACTGTAGGAAGAGTAGCTGTCTGTGAACTAAGCCTTGTTTCCATGGCACAGAGTTTTCTGTTTAAAAATAAATTCCTGCTTTCTGGGGCTACATGTATGTACAGTGCTTGTGGTGTATTCACGCCAAGTAAAGGTTACACGGGGCAGAGGAAGATAGGGATTTCTCTCTTCCCCATCCCCTTTATGCCCTATAACATTTGCATACTGCATGTTTTAGCTTTCTGCTCTTTGATTCTGAACAAGAAAATCTCATTACTTTTTGGCATGCATTTTAAGGTCACTGAATCATTTTGTTGTTGTTGTTGTTGTTATTGTTGTTGTCTCGTTGCCATTGTAATGAATGACTAGACTTAAAAACCATCGTATTTGATTGTTTTTATGTTCATATTAAATCCTCTGCCATTGTGCATTTAGCATTTTAAACACCCAGATGTCTGTCAGTTCTACACGGGAGTTTAGTAGGTTTTGTCATCTTGTCTGGGTAGCTAGAAGTCTCTCTTGCTGTCAGAAGGAGGAGGGGACAACTTCTAGCCTACAGGGTCTCACCTTAGCCACTTTGGTTTAAGTCTTTTAGGACTTCAGTTAATTCTACAGCACTTGAGTACCTGTCTTTCAAGTGATTTATAAATGGAAGTGCCAGTTCAGAGGTTAACAGACCACACTGTGTAGGAAAGCTACCCTGCCTATTAAAGCCTCTGACCCGGAGCTAAATTTGAAAGCAAACTTGACAGGCTTTGAGACTTTCTGAGTGGAACTTCAGCAATGAAACTCACCTCAGCCTCTCACCCTCCGGTACCCTGGGCTCTCGCTGGAGCATCTCACTGGCCTTAGAGAGCTCCTGGTATGACAGAAGCTATGACAGGGAGGAGGGAGAGGGTGGCAAGTGCTGCTCCAAGGCAAAGGACAGGACTGAGTGAAAAGCACTGTGGAGCACTCCATAGAAATCTACCAACGAGCCCAGCCACAGTGTGTGCACTGCAGCCAGCCTGCAGCTCCGAGCAGTGTGTGCTGGGTCACCTAAGCATGACGCTTGCTAAGTAGTTCAAGAGACAGCATGGTAATCAGAAACCCTTTCATTTAGTGTGTGAGAAACAAATCTGAGTTATGATTTTTTTTGAAAGTAGCCATGTAATAAATTGTACCCGTAATATTTGAAGGGGATTAAGGCCATATAGTCATTTGAATGTACTGTAAAATCTGTATGTACAATCTGAACGTGTGTGTTAACATCTATACAATTTATAAATGCCATGCACATTTCTCACCATCCTCACCCCCCGAGGTAACAGCAGAAGAGAAACACTGGGCCCTTCCCCCCTCCCCTCACCAGCACACTTAGCACTTACCGATCCTTAACACTTGCTGGAAAGTCTGAGGGACGCCTATTAAAATGTAGAGAAGGAGAAATAAGAGTCCCCTGCTGCTATCCATAGCAGAAAGCCTGGGCTCACAGCAAAGGGTGCTCTCCATCTTCTTCAATCCTTTTTAATTCATGCTGAGCCTCTGCCAGTTCCTTGCACTCACAAGCTGCTCAGAGTTAGGCTATATTTCCTCCTCATTCTCTTGGTGTTTTTTGCTCATTGTGCAGAGTATTAGAAGTGTACGTTTCTCATGAAGTATTTACACATGAATAGCTGTTGTTGCTCTTTTGGGTCCTGTTGTACTCCTCTCTCTCTTTCTCTTAGCCCATCACTCCCCCTCCATCAGTTAGTCGCATGTTGCAAAAGGGTCTTCCCCGAGATCATGGATCGATGCTTCTGTTCTGTGCTGAGCTCCAGGGGGTGGAAAGTTGCTGCTCGAAATGGCTGGAGTGCCTTGCTCATTCGTCCTAGAGTTAAGTACGAAAGTAGAAAAGAAAAGAAAAAGAAAGGGCGGGGGAAGGAGTCATTGCAGGGTTCCAGCACTAGCCTGATCTCCAGCAGATTAACTGGGATCTCAGCCACCTCTCTCCCTCACGCTCACACGCACTGAACTACTTTATGCTGCTGCTCTAGAGCTGATTGAATCTTTGCTTGCATCCTGATGATACAAGCACATCAAATCTCTGTATTGGCTGGCACGGATGCTGTGCCTGGGTATGATTAAAGCAGCCCTGTCAACTTGAAACGGGTCAATTTGACCAAACTGAAATAAAATCTCTTTTCTGGTATCCGCCTGCCCCTGAGTTTTCCCTTGCAAAATATGCTGGTTGTGGGGAGGGGGAGTTGGACCAGCTTGGCTTGCTCTGTTTTATATGTATTTCCTTCCCCTTGTTATTGTCTGAGAGACCCACACACTCAGCATGTGAGTGGGTGTGACACAGCAGGGGTCTTTCAGAGAATGAGACTTCACTTCCCCTTTCCGGGCATACATTTCTGGGAGCAACTGAAGCTAAGTTCCAAACCCTGCTATCTCATGTGAAGCTCCACAGAAAAGCCTTTTAGGGTGGAATTGATGGGCTCCTCTCTCCATCTCCCAGTCCCCACTTCTGTCTGCTTTTCCTTCACCCTGAATGGCTGTCTACTGCCATTTCTGCACAGAAGCTAGAGGAAGTGGGAGGCCCCTACTCCCCGCTTCTTGGCACCTGATCTCATGCCAGTTTGGCAGATGATCAAGGGGAAAAGCCCTCTTCCTGCATTCCTAGCTCTTCTGGCTCCACCAAGAAAGATAGGCAATGGTTTATGGAAAATAGATTTTGTCAAACCAGATTGAGTTTTTTTTACGAAATCACAAGTTTGGGATATAGAGATCATAGTGTTTGTAATAGACTTCTACAAGGCATTTGATATGGTACTACACAACATTTTGATTAAGAAACTAGAATGATACAAATTAAACATGATGCGTTTATTGCATTAAAACCAGGTATTTGATAGGTCTCAACATTTAATTGGGGAATCATTGAGTGGGTGCATTTCTGGTAAGGTCCTGCAGAGATCCATTGTTGGCCCTACCCTATTTAAGATTTTTATCAAGGCACTGGAAAAAACAAAAAAAAATGTTACTGATAAAGTTTGCAGATGGTAGAAGTGGTGAATAACGAAGGGGACAGGTCATGGACACTTAAATTATCTGGATTGCTTGGTAAAATAGATAGAAGCAAATAATGTGTTTCAATATGATCATGTGTAAAGTTATGCATCTAATATCAAACAATGCAGTAACTCTGAAAAAAAGACTTGGGGTCATGATATATAATCAGCTGAACATGAACTCCCTGAGCTAATGTGATCCTTGGATGTGTATTGAGTGGAAACATAGAGATTATATTACTTATGTATTTGGCCCCGGTGCATCCATTACTGGAATACAGTGTCTGCGTCTGGTGTCTACAATTCAAGAAGAATATTGATAAATAAGAGAAGGTTGTGAGAAGAGCCAAAAGAATTGTTAAAGGCCTTGTAGTGAAAGACTCAAGTAGTCCAGAGTATTCAGTTTATCAAAGAGAAAGTTAAAGGGTAACTTGATCCGTCTATAAGTACCTAGCAAAAATTCATTAATGGGCTCTTCAATCTAGCAGATAAAGGTATAATGAGATCGGAGGGCCAGAAGCTGAATTTAGACAAATTCAGACTACAAATAAGTTACAGGTTGAACCTTCCAAATCCAGAACTCTCTGGTTCAGCAACATCCGTGGTCCAGCCAGGGCCAAAGATGTTGCTGGACCAAAGAGCCCCAGAGCAGTGCAGGGACTGGGGAGCCCTGGCTGGGCCAAGCGGCATCTGGGGCTGGAAACTGCCCTGACCTGGAAAAACCAGCATCAATGGGGCCAGGTAATGGCTGGGAACCCCCCGCCCAGAAACCCCTGGCATTAGTGGGGCCATATGGCTGGGGAGTCCCAGCCCCAGCTGGGGAACCCCCAGCTGCAGCTGGGCTGCCTGCAGCCAGGCAGCTCTGGTCAGGAACCTTGGGAAATCCCTGGTAGTAATGGGACCGAGGTAACTGGGCAGTCTCTGCTAGGGAACCCCCAGCTCAAGTGGAGCTGGCAGAGGCAGGCAGCTGGACTCACCAGTGGCAGTGGGGCAGCCCCAGTAGCAGGGTGGGCTGGCCAGACCACCCCGGCTGGAAAACCCCCCGGAGGCAGCAGGGCCTGCAGGGGGAACACTGGAGAACACCCTGCGGCAGCAGGACTGGCAGCAGCCAAGTGGCCCCCACCGGGAACCCTGGGAGACCCTGTGGCAGTGGGTGGGCAGCAGGATGGGGAGCTATGGCAGGCAGCTTTAGCAGTGCCAGCGACAGGGCAGGGAGCCCCATGGTGAGCTGCCCAGGAGCGGAGCAGCCAACAGGGAAGCACTGACCTCCGCTGATCCAGCAAACTCCCTGGTCTGGTACATCTCAGCTCCTGAGCGTGCCAGACCCGGAAGGTCCAACCTGTACATGTTTTTAACAGTGTGGCTAATCAACCACTGGAACAATTTACCAAGAATCTTGCCAGATTCCCCATCACTGGGTTTTTTTTAAATCAAGAATGGATGTTTTTCTAAAAGAGATGTTTCAATTCAAAGAAGAATTAATTCAGGAAAGTCAGGAGGTTGGAAAAGATTACCACAGTTGTCCCTAGGGTGCTATAATTTTATGAATTTTAACATTCTCCATTATCACCAATCTATTCCACACACCCCACACACCCATTTCTCTGAAGCCCTATTTTCTGAACTGCTGTGTAATCCTAATTCCTTCCTTGATTCCCATGTATCTCATTCTGGGAAACAAGGAAGGGATTGAAATGAAGTGAAGTTTCAGATAATCGAGCTGTAAACTCTAGCCAAGACTTCAAGGAGGAGGAAGAGGTTATACCCCTGGCTGCAGGGAAGCCACCCTGCTGCTGAAAGAACCTCACAGGAATGAGAGAGTGGGGCTATGAGAGAGGAGATGTCGAGGGCTCCCTGCATTGGGTGACTTCCTACCCCTGTAAAGCCAAGGTGTGAAGAACACTGCAGTCCTGACAGGGCACAACAGAGTCCTGTCTGGGTGTGTCTGCTCTGCTGTTACTTTTGCTTCAGGAAGATATTTATTTCCTTCTAAAAATGCAAACTGGAAAAGAGGCATGGGTTAGTGTTAATATAAACAGGACTTTCCCTTTTTAAACAAAGTATAAATGATTGAAAATATACCATGGCCCCAATTCTGGAAAGGATCTCTATTCAGAAGAGCACTTACGCATGTATTTATGTCCCATTGTAGCCAATTTCTTTCTGTATTTTAAGTTTTTTCAAGCATTTAAAACATGCACAGTGTTTTTAACATTAGAGGTGATTGCAATTTTTCTAATGAAACCACTTTAAATTGAAATATGGTCCCTCTTTAAAAAACTGAATTGTTACCAAAGGCTTCTTCAGTTTTTGTTTTCTTCATTTTGAGTTAAAAGTTTAATTGAGAAAAATAGCGTTTGCTCTTCTGTCAGATTTTTTTTCCTTTTTCTGTATTTTTTGTTACTGGCCAGATTAGTCATATTGTAGGACTTTTTCACAATTGGGATGTTCCATTTTCCAAATTTAAAATTTAAAATCTTCTTTAGGAATTATCTGCTTTTGACACTTAAAAATTAAATCGGAGCTATTTTAAAACACACTGGGACAGGACATTTTTTGAATTTGTTGAAATTTCCTTGGAATCCACACTTCCCTCATTTTTCATTCACTCATCTCATGATGATTTTTTATGATATTCTTGCCTGTGGGTCAAAAAGTCAACAGTTCAGGTTGTACACCAGGACAGGAGTTAATATGAAATGCTGACATTGCAGTTCATTGCAATGGGAAGAGCTACACCTTTTGAGTTGAAGTTGTAAATCAAGGTGTCTAAAATACAATGTCTCTTGCCAGTCTCCGGTGGATGCCATAGGATCTTTAAAGTCCACCTGGATATATTTCAGAAAAATACAGAGGAAAACCTAGGTACCCTGGCCAACATTCCTTCTCTCAAATGAATAAGTTCCAAAGCACAGATCTTTTGCATTTGACCTATTGCTCAGCTCATACTTTCTGGCACATTTGCTTAGTCATTCATGGCATCACCAGTATTTAATTCAATGCATTAGCAAAATACTTTGGAATATCTTGAGAATGAAAGGCACTAACTAAACCCTGGGCTAACAGTAAAACACATTAGTAGTATAAATATTAACACTCTTTAGCAAACATTTAAGACTAGTGTTCCTTGCCTTTGACAGCATCTAATTTTAGCTGGTTGAAATGTGTAATTTGCAATATTAATATTGCTGTACATTGAAAAACTGGAACCTCTTAATGTTCATGGGGCATTCTTACTTGAATCCCAGGATTTAAACCCTTTCCCCTAAGATTTTAGTTCCAGGTTGGTGTCAATACTAGAACACTTCTGTTTCCATGTTTAGATGTGGCCAAAATGTCAAAACAGTTATCCTCAAGTCATGAAATTTCTACCCAATATAATGAAGATCTCATCAGAATGGCTCATACAATTTCTTCCAATTAGTGCTCAAATTTTGTGAAATTTAGGCACCATTGAATCCAAATCTGAAACTTGGTTCATCTCTGATACCAAACTTTCATTTAAACTTTGTCTGCTCTAAACAATGTCTCATCGGTGGATTCAGGTCATGGAAGTCATTTAATGCTAAGTATAGTAAGAACACTTTTTCACATTCAGGTTGACCATTTCACTAAACATCTAACAACATACAGTATAATTATCAACATTGCATTTTAGAAAACAGTAGCCATAAAAACTCCAAATGGAAACTTAATAAGCCATGCTCCACTAATTTCTTCATAACCTGAATGCAGCAGCTCATAACACGGATATGGGTATAGTCATCTAAAAATGGCCCCATCGAATCAGCAGTCTGCTCCCGAAACAAACAAAAATCCCATGTTCAAAAAATCATCTACTATGAATACACCATGGAAAAAACTGCCAGTAATTTAAAAACAAAGAACATCATTAAAATTATTTCTTCTTCCTTCCTACCTACCTACCTACCTACGCCTTTTCCATATTACCTGCAAACAGTAGAGAACTCTTGGGGCACGTCTACACAGCAGCATTATTTCAAAATAACTCACGGCTCCAGTGGTCCACGAGGGCCTGCAAGAGTATTAAACAGTACTCCTTCCAGTTGATATAATCGGAGGCCTGGTGGTCGGGGGCCTGGATGGGGATATGGCTGCCATCAGTGCTTCTCTTTCCCCCCCTCCACCTCTACAGTTGGAGAAGCCCATGGCAGCAAAGCCGGCCACGATGGGGTTGACGTCACCCAGGATGATGACCCTGCACAGCAGGATGGTGTTAATGGCTCTCACCACCTGTAGAAGGATACAAACAGAATCACAAGGTTTCCAGAACCTTCAGGAATTCCATGAGCCCAAGCCCCTTCCCACAGCAGGAGCAACTCCCAAGTTCAGCATCCTTGGCAAGCTTTGTGAAGGCAGGACTACAAAACCTCCAGGGAGGGAGAGTGCACTCCTCCCCTCCCTCCCCCCTTCCCTAGTTCACTTCCAGTAGTTCACCTCCCCTCCTAGGACAATCATAATAGAGTCAAACCTGTATGCGCACAGCCCCGATGGTCGATCTCCACATGCCGAACTGGTTCCCAACAGATCGGTAGCTGTCCGTCATGGCAAGCTTCCAAAGTGCAATGGTGACCTGCTTCTGGAGATAGCGGGTCGCGTGTGGGTGTCCCGTCACCGGAGGGCAGGGGTGAGCCACTTGCAGAACTCCAGGAAGGTGTCCTTCTGCATATGGAAGTTCTGGAGCCACTGCTGGTCATCCCACCACTCCATAACAATCCAGTCCCACCAGTTGAAACTGGTGTCCTGGCACCAACGCGGTGGTGCACGGTGTGCAGGGGTTGGCAGGAAGAGTTGTGCTGCATAAGCAGCATGTGGAGAGAGATGAGGATGTGCCCCACAGTGAGCTGTGGGTCCTGTGCCAGAAATGCCACATGGGCAACCTGCAGTAACTACACCAGGAGGTGCAGCATGAAGCCCAAGAGCAGGGGACTGCTTTCAAGCAGGTCCAGCTCCATGGCTGGGAGTGTTGTGGTGTCTAGAAGGGCAACCAGAGCAGGCAGTGAGAAGAATTTTCTGTCCCTCGAGGAGGTAGGCAGGGGTGAAGAGCCTGACACATGGCTGTAGAGCAGGGCTACTCAACTTTGGAAGCCCCGGGGGCCACAACGATACTCACAGCACATGCTGAGGGCTGCAACTTAAAAGTGGTTGCATATACATGCAAATAGCTTCTTTCACACTGACGGGCATGAATACAAAGATTAAGGCAAGACTATACAACACACAGGCCCCATTTAAGTCAGTTCTTTTAGTATTAATAAAATGAAATATTTACCCGATTTTCACCCATGTGACAGCACTTTTAGTGAGCAATGACAGTCCAGGAATTTAACTACTAAAACGTATATCAACAGAAGACCATTATATTGACTAAATTTTTGTTTTGGCTGCCACCCATGGGCCACATGCAAACGGGCCCCAGGCCGCATGTGGCCCACGGGCTGCATGTTGAGTAGCCTTGCTGTAGAGGGTAGCCCCTTTAAGCACAAGTCTAAGATCGCCTCAGGCAGCAGCTACAGGAGGTGACAGCTGTCCTGATGCCTTGCCCCGAGTGCTTTTGGGGGGCCTTACATGTGATTCAGCTTCCAGTCAGTGTGGACGCACTATTTCGATATAGATCTGCGCTATTTCAGTTGGCATTTGTAGTGTGGATGTGCTATTTTGAAATAACTATTCTGGAAGTTATTATTCTGAAATAGCTTATTTCTAAATAAGCGCGTAGTGTAGACATACCCTAGGTGAGATAGAACTAGAGTTATACTTTCATCTTTTGGATCTTGGTATCTGGCTCACCTGCTTTCTTTCATAACAATCTCCAATCTTTAGCCTCAACAGCTTCAGCTTCTGCACTGACTTCCTAGCTAACCTGTTAGATTCCTGGCTCTTCTCATTTACCTCCACATTTAATTATCGGTGCTGAGTCAGCTCTCCCACTCACTTAAATCGCTGCTCATTCAACCTTATCCTCACTAATCACTGTATTGTAATCACACTAAGAGGGTCCCAAGGTTTGAAAAATGCTACAATTTCCAGAAATATTCCCTCCCTTTAAAATGAGGGATTCCAATGGGAAGGGTGGACTCTGTCTAACTGGTGAAACTTTTTGAAGGGTACCCAGTATAGCTGAGTTACCTCTTACTGACCACCATGTAATCTCCTGAAAAGTGACCAGCTTACCAGGTGTCCCACCTAATACTTCTGTGATGTGATAACCTGTCCATCAAGATAAACAACTCCCCTGCCACTTTCTGCTACTATCTTCTCCCTCACATCATGTCTGGATTCGTGTGGCTCAGTTTCTTTGTCCCTCTGTCCCACCACAAACCTGCATCATCCTCCACATCATCTTCTGCTGCTCCCTGATCACATGATGCTGAATGGCTTTGGAGAAAGTCCCATATACCATTCTCCCACTCAGAACTTGCACTCTCCTTCCTTGTAGCTGTCATCTACCTGATCAAATAACACTACTGTCTCTACTGCCAGTGACTCCCTCAGCTGCCTGTTTAGCCACCTGTTCACCACCTTTGATATTCTATTGTAACCCCTCCCTTCCTCATTCCACCAGCCCAGGGCAGTACTGTTCTACCGCTGTACAGTTACGAGACAAGGGACACTGGCCAGTAATCTTGTGTTTAAGATGCCTAGATCACACCTAAGGAAACACATTCCCTAACAGAAAACCTACTCCCCTCCTGTTCTGCACCTGGCCAAGTATCTTCCACAGACAGAGTCCAAAGAACAATTGTCCTGCCATCATCACTACCAGTAGAAGACATAGAACATTTGCCTTTCTCTGCCACACCACATTAGTGAGGGTCTGGGTCTGGGTGAGTATGGTGGAGCAAGAAGGTTGGGAGGGTGTACAAACTAGAGGTTTTTTTGGGGGGTGATGGAATTAATGCATTTTGCAGGGGCGTTAGGTTGGGAAGTAGGAAGGAATATTTTGAGATGGGATTTTCAAAAGCCCTCAGTTCTGGCAATGGCAAAGCTTGCATTGATTCCATTGAGTTCACTAGGACAGAATTAGGCCAATGCTTAGCACTTCTGAAACCCCCATTTTTACCATACTTAACACAATGGGGGTCAGATTCTGAAATGGTTATCTGGGCACTACTGTAGTACAACCAGGTATTGTTATTATTTTTTCTGCCCTAATGTAGAATTGACATAAAAGGGGGGAAGTGTTAAACAGCAGGTTCATCCTAGCTTTGATGTAGGCACTGACATGGGGATAGGTGGGAACCAGTTCCTCTTCCCTTCTTCAGGACTTTCAGTAGCCAGTTCAACTCGTGGCATTGGTCATGACAGCTCTGAACCTTTAGTTACATTTCTGCTTCCACCTGTCCTATGAACTATTGCAAAATTGCAGAATCACTGGTGGCACAGGTCTAGCTTGACCACTCCCATTCACACCTGTGAGCTGAGGCCTTTCTGTACTCTGCCCCCAACTGGAATGTCTCCAAAACCCAGAGCTCTTGCAGTAGTAGAAACAAAGCAGCACCTCTGAGACTGCCATAGGGGCCTTCTACCACCCACCCACCTTTAAGAATCAGGCCTTAATTGACAGGGGGCAGCAAGTTTGCAGAAATTGTGGTGGTGCCCAGAGTCTGCACACTTCCCCCCCATCCCACTCCAACCTTACCCCTCCCCCCCCCACTGGACTACAGCTCTGGAAGGGAGTTGGGGTGGGGGAGCGGTTTGGGGCTGCAGGCTGTGGGAGGGAATGTGAGTGCAGGAGGTGGAGAGGGGTGCAGTTTCTGTGATAGAGTCTGGGTGCTGGCTTTGGCCTAGAGCAGAGAATGAGGGTCCTGGGTGCAGGCTCTAGGAAGGAGTTTGTGGGCAGGACTTGGGGGAGAGGGTGCAGGTTCTGGAGAGGGTGGGGTGCACAAATGGGTGTAGGGGAAAGGGATGGGGATGCCATGCTTACTTGGTGCATGTCCCCTCTAGCAGTGGCTCTGGGGGATGTCTCCGGGCACTGCTGCCAACCTACTACCACTGCACACTCCCTCACCCCCTCACCCATGAGTCCCCTGGTCCCACCTGCCACCCCCAGGTGACTTAAAGCAACCCAGGAACCCCTGCTGCCACCACCAGCAGCAGCATAGTGGGGCAAAACAGCTTCCTACTGCTTGCTTCCCTTGGCTGCTGGCTTGTGCATCCCTGTGGCCTAGGGACAGCAGGTAGGGCTGGTTACAGGAGGGTGTGTGCAGGGTGATGGGGGAAACAGGAGGGGACAGATGATGAGCTTTGGTGGAGCCCAGCCCCAAACCAGGAATATTCCTGGTGCTGGAGCATCTCAGGCCCATAGAATTCACCGCCTATGCTAATAGAGTATCTAGTCTGCAGCTTGGAAAATACTGTAAGTTCACTTGAGGTCTAATAACCCTGACAGTGTCAGTTTAAAGAGTTATTGATTTACATTTTGACAGCATATAACAATACCCATATAGCAACTGACTCGATAAAAACTACCAAGAACACAATAGCTTTAACTTCTAAATTTCAATGTGCAGCACAGAAGTGATGTGGTCATAGCAAGAGGTCCCATGAATGAGCCAGGCTGCCGTATCCTGTAGGAGCTGAAGTTCCTCCATCACTTCCATCTTCAGCTCCAGAGATGATGAACGGTAGCAATTCAGACTGTAGGTGACAGATGCACTTGTTGCCATGGTCAGATGGTTGAGTGGGCAAAGCCTCCTAGCAGGCTGAATGGGGGGAAGAAAGCAGCACTCGCTGTTGCTATTTTGTCAGCTTGTGTCAGTGAGGAGTCAAACAGTATGATGATGGTTCTCATCATTGGGGCAAAAAAGTTCTTAATATTCCTCCCCTAACAATCAGCATCAATCTGGTTTTGGGGGATTGAGATCTTCATATCCAGATATTCTCTGCTTCAGAGGCCTGATTCTTCTACAGACTTTATTGAGCTTTGGATCACGCACTTGATATTCTGATGTCTGAAATAGTTCCTTAACATGCTAATAGCTATCATATGCTATCATATGTTTCCTATCCCAGACAATGAAATTACACGGGAAAATAATGTATCATTAAAATACAACCAAATTAAGGAAACAATTCCTTCAGAATTAGCTTGAAATTCCTGTATATAGAATTGTATTACGCTCAGCCTAACCCTGAAATGATGCTCTTGTAGATCTCTTAATAACCCAAAGCTTTCACAAATTCCTTTTCCCAGTAATTTAGATGTTGTTTTATCCTAGTTCTCCTCTGCAGTACAAAAAGTAAACCAAAACTCTCCTATTGTATTTGTGAACCAATTTCTTTTTAACTTTGGCTCTGTCCCTCTCATATGGCTAATGACACTGCACACCTAATGGCACAAAGAATGTGCGCTGATAACAATCCACATGTTCTCCAGCCCTGTCTGCATTTTTATTTTATCCTTTTACTTCGGACTAATTCACATTCTGTCCACTCTATTGTGTTGCTGCATGAATGCTTTTTCTGCAACTAGCTGATGACTATCCAGTTATTTGACCCAGCAGAAACATGCTACTGCCTTTTTTGTACAAAATAAGATGGGATAATATATATCAGCCAAAATACCCCATTTTTTTCTGTGAGTGTCTGAAAGTTAGCATCACCAGCTGCTAAAATAACCAGCTGGAGAAAATACTAAGACATGTAACAAGGCTCTCTAGCACTCATGCCTATTGATAGCTATGTGAATCAAAATCAGGATCAGGAGAAAGGAAACATGTATGTACCAGTGATGTTGTCATTGATAAATCCATTGCCTGCCTCCCACAGATCATGATTCTTAACTATCTTGAGATGTAGATAATTGAAACAATCCATTCAATATAGGGCAGCCTCCATAACTGTGACTGAGATGCACAATACTGTGTTTTTGGCAATAATAAAATGCCTTTGGAAGCTGAGAAATTAATCAGCACAGTTATTTTTAATCTTTTAGATCACCACAGACTCCCTTCATAACACTGAATATATCAGTAATACCTGAGTCTTCCAACGTATCTAAATACTGTTGTTTTAATGTGCTGTTTCTCTCACCATGAATAAGAGAAACTTGTCAGTTAATTCTAGCGTTGCCTTTTTTGACCTAGGAAAAGAGAGATTGGGGCAGGGGAGAGGAGCCTTGACCATTATAAACAGAATGTTTCAGAAAATAACAGAAAAAGGTTCATTAACCGAATTCCAGAAGTGATATATTTTGTAAGCTCCCCCCCCACACCCCCCGGATGGTATTAAACATATTAAGCCAAATCCTCAGCAGTTCAAATAGCACCATATGACTTAAATGGACCTATGTCAATTAACACCAGCTGCGGCTCTAGCTTGTTCTGGAGCTAGACCTTACTGCACTTGAAAATGAAATATGAAGTGAATTGTATCAATGAGACATGAGAATAGTAAATCTTAAGAATGAGAGTGAAATGACTTTTCCCTCCAGAGTTATTGACCAAAATCTTGAAATCCAACTATAAATATCTAATACATATCTCAAACTCTGCTGCAGTTTTCTGATGCCTGAAAATTCTACCTGTCCTTTGGGATGAATTCCATTCAAGAACACTGTGTCCCTATTGAGACATCTCATTCTTCCAGGATAGATGGGTTTTATAAATTCCAAGACTAGCTCATTTATAACAAAGTTTAGCATCAGTAGCTGTGGACTAATCTGGTAATGGAATAACCTGAGTAAATTCATCTTGCACCAACTTGCTGCCTGTGGTGTTTGGAACTATACTGAATGCAATGAGATTCAAAAATCTTATTTACTAACAGATGAAATATGATGCAGAGAATACCCAAGAGTCCAAAGTCTTCCCTGATGCAACCCTATTGATATTTATGTTTATCTTGTTTTTCTAACTTTATGAAAACTGAGTGGATCATCTTGACCTCTCACACAAGTTGGAGTGAAAGAAATTTCGTCAACTGAGTTTATTCAGGGTGAAATGTAATAATGAAACCTCCTCCAGGCACTCTTATGAGGTCACAAGGTAGCATGACCATGGAACAGGAGTTCCTTGGAACAGGAGTGTTTGGAGCATCAGAAAGTATTTTAGTAATGCTTTAATATCTGTGAGCCTGAAACCCCTTTATTACAAGAGGTTTAAGTTATGGTAGGATTTGGCCCATAATATTCATGTTATTTTGTCAGGATTCATAAAATTATTTCTGTATAAATTATTTACAGAAGCATTAGACTTAATCAATACAAATTTATTGTTGGAGTTGTTCTGATGAAAATGGCAGTAGGAAGTATCTATATTAAAGGACTAGACTTTGGGAGATGAGGGTCCTAGTCCTGGCTACAGGCTTCCTGTGAAAACTTTACTTTTTGAACTTTCAGTTTCTCCTACTATAAAAAAGGAATAAATAAAAAAATACAAAAAACAACAATTCTCTAACTCTCTGTAGTATTATCATCCCAATTCGTTACTATTTGCAAAAAAAACCCAAAACTTTCCAGTGCTCTGATGGAAGTTACTATACAAGTGTAAATGATTGTTATTACCAGATTCTCACTTTATATACATTTACCTAACTATGCTGAATTCAGTGCAACTGTAATGCAAACAGGTTGAAGTGAACCTGGGACCACTGGAGCTTAGTGTGTGATCCTCTATAGCTTGAGCTCAAAACCAGCTAACGTCATAGAGCAAACTCATTCTTTCTGTACACGCTCTAAGTGCCACTAGATGAGACAGTATATCACACGCAGCAAGTATGTGAGTTACACGACTACACTGATACCAGCTGAAGACTTGGCCTGTGCTTAAATCCATGTAAATCAAGCCATGTGCATGCTTCATAATCGAAAATGCAACTAAACCAAAGAGGAAAAACAGGATTTGAATGGTCATCATGTTTTTACACAAAATATGGGTACAGAAGATTCCTTTGTGTCTTGAAGGGATTTTTCTGTATATTTTGTTTAAACTTGTGAACTTTATCCTTTTAATACATTTAATGTATTCAACGGTAGGTTGAATACCGTTTAATGTATTCAACGGTAGGTCTCCAAGCATATCAAGGGCCCTGTTTTTTGTCCAAATTAGCCAACTTTTAACTGAACTAAGTCTATGGTGGCTAATGAGAAGATGTCTGTTTCAAGGGTTGCTAATCTCCAGAAATGTGCATTCCAGATAAATGCAATATATTCCCAGCAAATTTAGAGGATGCATTCATTGTATGTAGTTAAGAGAACAGGCTTTAATGGAACAAATTGGAGAATTAAGGTACTGCTCAAAGTGAGTAAGGGCAGCAGATTTGAGTCCTCCCATCCTCCCCATGTTGCCACATGCAAGGCTCCATGTAAAAAGGAAAACAACAAAGCAAAACTGCGAGGCAAAACAGTGAAAATTATTGTATGCGTAATGCTGAGGAATGCACAAAATAAGCAAGCTGAAAATAAAAATAGGGAGAATTTATATTCTCTCATCTTGTCTAGTTACCATTACAAGGAATATATGTATAACAATGATAAGTGAAAAGTCTCAGAGGTGTAGCCATTAGTTTTTATCTTTAAAAATGAGTAGTCCTGTGGCACCTTAAAAACTAACAAATATATTATATCATGAGCTTTTGTGGGTAAAACCTACTTCATCAGATGAGGTGGAGTGGAAAATACCAAATCCCAGGTATATATAACAGCAAAAGCAGTTACCTGTCAATTGTCAAAGCCGATCTCCCCAATCTTTAATATTCACATTTTCACCTCAATAGCTATGAATGGGGCACATTCAGCCCACTTAATTAGCTTCATTAACATGGGTCCTACAATTGTCAGGTAACTACTTTTGCTGTTATATATACACCTTGGATTCTGTATTTTTCACTCCAATTCATCTGATGTTTAAACAAAATAGTTCCAATCATTTGTTTAAAGAGCTCTTCCATGGTTTAGAGCAGAAATTTGGCAGACCTAATTTGGCAGCCTGCTTGTTGGCAAACATGAGTCTCATCCACTTATCCACACTGCCTTTGAGAATGATTATGAAAAATCTATGTGCTGTCTGTGACTAGTATGGGTACATCTTCACTTACATGTATAATAGGCCCAGGACACCAGATCCCTGGGCTTTGGCTGTGCGGCAAAAATTGTGGTGTAGATGTTTGGTCTCAGGCTGGAGACTGGGATCTGGGACCCTCACCCCAGCATGCAATTTTACAGTCTCGGAAGCCTGAGTTTCACAAATCTGTGTCAGTAGACCTTGCCCACAGGTGTTTGCTGTGGTAGATGCACCCTACATGAAATATCATTAAGCCACTCTTGTCCATAGGCAGAAATAGAACCTAGGAATCTCAGTTCCCAGTATTTCACTAATATCTAGTGTTTAATTGTGAAGATGACCTAAATTTATATTAAGGACTTTGAGTGTCCATTCTCAAAGGAGAGAGGAAGGGCCGGCTCGAGCCATTCCTGCACCCTGGGCAGCACGCGCATGCATGCGCGGCTTCGCCCCCCGGTGCGCTGCGCTTACAGTTGCCATCAGGCGCCCCCCCTAGGTTGGCGCCCCAGGCAGCTGCCCGGCTAGCCCACCCCTTAATCCAGCCCTGGAGAGAGGGGCCATGTAAAGGAGAGTCATAACAGTATACAAGTGGATCTCAGAAATTGCAGGGCATTTCCTTCCTTTTGCACAAGAAAAATGTATTGTGTTTGACTATGTATGTGGTCAACACATTTTTACATAACTATTTTCCTTCCTGATTGAAGAACAGAGAAATTGTAATCCAAATTCACTGGCTGTCAAGGAGAATTTAATTTTCACTTGTTACATTCACTCCATGAATTGCATGTGTAGCTATTTACATGATGCAAAAATTTCCTTGACTCATTTAATTGCCTCTTTTTCAGGGATGTTTCAGGGATGCTGCATATTCTCTCTTCATATATGAAGCAATGCATACTGTTTCATGTATGAGGCAAGGGAGTGGAATGAAACTGCTGGGTTCCATTTTAACTAATGTCCTGACCAATCAATAGTTAAATGTGTACAGTCTTCTTTTTGAAGGGCGTGTTCTTATTTGCTAATCTTGTTTGCCTTGGTTCTGGGGCTTTGTCCTCAAAATTTGCTGTGTTATGTATCCCATGCATCAATATTTTTCACGACTAATAAGAGCATTTATTGGATTTACCACTTTCACATTTTCTGTCACAATTTAGTGCTGCTCACAAACAGCAGCCCTTCAAAATTGTTTCAGTGGGAAACTGTCTGGCTCCAGGACTATACATGTTGTTTACTTCATCCCATCTATAGAATTGGTTTTATAGCATGATTTATTCCTGGTCACTGAATGGCCCTTTCACAACAGGTTAGTAACAGATTGCAAATATAAGAAAGGAGGCCATTAGGTATCGTTAGCTACTTTCTAGCTAACAGTTTGGCAACAAAAGAATATTTTCAAAAGACATAACAGGAGACTGCATGCCCAGAACCCATATATTTTTCTATGAATTGTTCAGGAACCACTCACACAGTGTATTCATATTTATCCCTGAGGCTGATATTATTTTTGACATAGCCGTATGACTAGTCAAACATTGTCTGCAGCATGACTTTTTAATGCAAGAAAGCTAAGCATGCCCTGAACTTTACTACACATGTCAGATTCATTATACTCACAAGCAGCGTGGGAGAGCTAATTTCATTGGCATGGAGGTTGGAAATTCCTGGTACAATTCACTTACAAATCCCATTTTTTTCTCTATTGGCCCACCCCAAGGGAAGTTAAAAGCAGTATGTCCACTCTGTTCTTTATTTTAAAACTACCTTTTCTCTTGATCCAGCAAAAATATTTGAGGATATTATGTATTTCTATTTTAATAACTTGCCTGCATCAATAATGTATGATGTTTTAATAAATAAGACTATCCTAACCTAATGCTGCATATGCAAGTGAAGCTTGCCTGGCAGACAAAAATGCACTAAGCCTTGCTTATGGCGCTAAGATATTTCCTTTTGAATCTGGATGCTACTACAATAGAGTAGCTGTCTTTTCATGGCTATGAAGCTACCCTATGCATAAAACAACACAGAATTTATTAATTTCTCTTATAGTGTCAGAAAGAACACTGAAGAAACATTTTCTTTCTTGGGGGAAAAAGGTCAGTAGCTGCACACTCTACAAGTACTAGAGATTAGAGATGACTTCTACTTTGTCAGCTAAAATTAATTCCTACTGCTGAGGAAAAGGTTCAAAATGTTATTTTAAAGCTTTGTGCAAGTAAATGTGGCAGCTGGCATTATTCTAAGAATCTTTATCGTTTACCAGCTACCCATATTAAGGTGCTATGTTTTGCATTGCTTTTCCTTGCTTGAAGTTGCATATGTATTGTATTTATTTCACATTAGTAAATTATTCTTTTTCAGTTTATATTGGCTTCTTCTGATAAACACTTCCAGGAAGGGAATACATATTGCTTTGTCAAAATATTTCTGGATTAGGAGTTTTTTTTAGTCAAATGAATAAACATCTTTTTTTAAACAACGGATACAGAAAAACAACTATTCAGATTCGGACCCCTTCACTCATCTAGAATAGCACTTTACTCCTATGGAGCAGGGTGCTGTTCCAAAGAAAGGTGTCAGAATCTGGCCTCAAGGCATTTCAACCACAGAGGCAAAGGTAATTGTGAAGAAGCAGCAGTGGCAATGTTTGCACAATCTTCTTCTCTATGTATTTTAGAAATGTGCATCTGTCTGTCTGAATCTTCCTAAATGGTAAGAGCTAGAGCCACCAAATTTGTTATGCAGCTTCCTTGTCTCCAAACTTAAAGCGAGGTCAGTGTTTGGTTGTGCCAGGAAAACAGGAAGTGCCTGGAATGGGACTGTTTTTGATAACATGGAAATGGGGGAGGGTGCTTTTTGAGGGACGCAATACTGCTGGGGGCAGCAAGCACAGGTTAGAGCTATACTGCAGAGTGACAACTGGAAGCAGCCGCACCACCCAAGCAAGTGGCCAGCTGTGGCTGGGCCTCACCATCTTATCAGCTACCAGACTGGGTAAGTGGCCCTCTGTCCCAAACCCCTCCTTCCCTGGCCCTTGGCTGCAATGCCAGAGCAGAGGGCTGTGGGGGGATGGAGAAAGCCCCACTGGATGGGGGGAGGGGGACTGTAGAAGAGGCCCCTACTGGGGGAGAAAAGGTTCTTATATGACAGGGGAAGGGGACAAGGCCTCTACCAGAGAAGAGAGGGGATGGGGAAGACAAGGCCCCTGCCGGATAGAAGGGGAGGATGTGGAGAGAAAGGCCCCTGCCAAAAAAGTAGTTTATTTAACCACAAATTTAAGTGAGTGCAAGTAATGAGGCTCAAAAGTTAAACTTGGCTTCAGTAAAATAAAGATAAGTTAGGCACTAGGAAGCATTTTAACAGACTATACTTGATTCAATGTAAAATCCTTACCACATCCTTCCAACAGCAATATGGAACATAATTTTCAGGTGAGGCCCCTCCCCCAAAGTCCAACAGCTGCTTCTTTTGTCACCTGAGAGTATGTCTACGCTACAGAATTTTGTCAGAAAAATGGCCTGACTTATGTCCACACTGCAATCATGTTCTTCCGAAAGTAAATCGAAAGAACAGAAGAGTTTTTCCGGTGTTGGTAATCCTATTTCTACGAGGAAGAAGCCTTTTTCCAAAAGAGCTCTTTCAGAAAAAGGTGTGTGTGGATGTGGAAAAGGGAATTCTTTTGAAAGAAGAGGAAAGAGGAAAAAGCACAGGTGCCCTGGTGGCCACTCTGTCCATAGTAATCACAGCTTAAATGCGAGATAGAGTCCATTCAGTGTGGACACTATTTTTCGAAAAAGCAGATTGCTTTTTCAATGCGCTTTTGTGTGTGGACGCTCTCTTTCAGAAGAAGTTTTTTTGGAAGATCTTCTGAAAGAAGCCTGCAGTCTAGACATAGCCTTAGGTACAAAGAGGACGATGGGGGAGAGATACTCAGGAATGTTTGCCCGTCAGCTCCTCTCATAAAATTCTGTTCTGAGCAGCAGGAGACATGGAGTCTAATAGGAAAGGTGCTTCATGCTGTTATTTCTCATATATGTGTGTGCTGAGATGCAGATTTTCTTTGTTTCCTTTTTTTTCCCTCTCACTGTATAAGGACTGTGAATACAGCTTACATGCAAACTGTGGTAACAAATGCTTTTATTTAAGATTTACTTGACCAGTTCTGCCTGCTTGGGACAATATGAGTTTGAACATGTGCCTTCAACTACATGAGTTCAATCATGTGCTTTTCGCATTACACAGAGTGAATATCATATCTTTACACACAATGGGTATGTCTAGACTGCATCCCTCTGTCCGCAGAGGGATGCAGATTAGGCAGGTCGACATTGCAAATGAGGCAGGGATTTAAATATCCCGTGCCTAATTTGCATAAAAATGGCTGCCACATTTTGCTGACAGCACTCTGTCAGCAAAAAGTGGCAGTCTAGAGGGGGATCCATCGAGAAAGAAAGCCTTTTTCAACAGATCCTCTAAACCTCCTTGCAGGAGGCATAAGAGATGAGTGATGAGTCGGCAAAACGCGGCAGCCATTTTTATGCAAATTAGGCGCGGGATATTTAAATCCCTGCCTCATTTGCAATGTTGACCTGCCTAATCTGCATCCCTCTGCCAACAGAGGGGATGCAGTCTAGACATACCCAATGTTACTACATACATTTCACCATGGATGCATCTACACTGTACCCATAGGTTGAAATAAGATATGCAGTTTGAGCTATGCAATTTGAGAAATTGCATATCTTATTTTGATCTAATTTTGAAATTTTTGAAATTTTAATTTTGAAATAAATCGCTATTCCGAAACGTCCCTTAACCTTCATGGAACGAAGGTTACAAGGACATCGGAATAGTGAGCCCATTATTTCAAACTCTATTTCAAAATAACGGGCTAGTTCAAAAGACATGAAATAGCATCACAGTCTAGACATACCCCATGATATTATTGACCAATGAGTCACTAGTTTTCAAATGACACCTGACCTGTCATATTCTGTTTAAAGATTATTACACTACTGTGTAGGACAGAGATAGTCAATAGATGGACTGTGGGCCAAATCCAGACTGTCAGGTGCTTTTGCATGGACCCAAACATCTTTATTGATATTTTAAACATTTTCTTTGGAATCTGGACCTTGATTATATCTTGACCAAGAAATTTGTACCTTCACAAAAATATAGACTACCCTCGGTGTGGCTGTGACCACAGGGGTGCATTTGGTCACAATAATGTTTATCAGTCTTTGTATGCATTAGTATAAAGCAGCGTTGGGCAACCAGAGACCCGTGAATAGCATGTGACCCATCTGGGTTCTATGTGTGGCCTGCAAGACATTTTGTCTATCATTGTCTTTGTGCAAGGCTGCCAGATTACACTGGTTTCTATCCATGTCGGTTTTTTCCTACCGGTATTACTAAAGTGACACACACATAAAGCAACGGCACATGAAGTGAGGTGTGTGCTAATTGCACACAACATTGACTTTGAGAGCCGTGTGCTCTCTCTGCATCCAATCAAAGCGCTGTTCCAGTTCAATTGGCACACCCCACAAATTCTAGGTACACAAGTGCAGCTAGCAAAACTACCTTATCCCAGGAGACCATCTTGATTACGACAATCTTGCAGCCTACTGAGATGGAGAGCCACTCATGCGAACCACTCACTAGTCTAGGTTGCCATCACTGGTGTAAAGTCATAATATGCATATATCATAATACCTATGAAAATGTAAGCCATTTATTTAAAGACAGTGCATTGTGGTACAGCAATACTTTTGCAGAATGGTCGGAATTTGGACGGACTAACAAGTGTTCAGATGCTATGCTGAGGAGCACTACATTAATGTTAAAATAGATAGATATTATTATTAGCCCTAAACTGTCCCAGGCAAGATTAGGGCCCTGTTTTCCTATGTACAAACACATAGTAAGAGACAATCTTTATCTAGAAGAGTTTCAACCTAAATAAATTAGAAAGACAAATTAAGGGAGAAAGGAAATTGTCAATCAGTTTTTTATATTGGAAACTGAGGCACAGAATATTAGGCACTTGCCCATGTTCATATAAGAAGAAAGTCTGTATCAGAGCCTCCACCCATCTCTTTCTCTCAGTTTTGTTGGCTTGTCATAACACAGATGTTACTTAAACGGGGAGGAGGGGAGGATTTGGATACTAGGAACAATCTTCTGGCTTCAGGATCTCCATTTGTAACTTTGTATTTCATTAAATATGTGACTTAAAACAATAGTCTTTTTCAAAGGCATCTTTAAGATATGCTTCAACAATATTTAAACATTATCAAGAATATTGAATGAACATATGTCTGTAGTAAAAAAGACTATAGATCATTATTAGCATCATCACTATGAATTCAAACATAGCTCTACATAGGCTTAAAAGTGTTTAAACCCTGTGCTGAAAAATGATAGTGAAATAAGAAGGGGAATTAAATCATTTCTTTAAGTGAATGTGGCTGCGTTGAATAACTCTGACACAACATTCTCATTATGGTTTCTTCAGTTTTCTGCTTCTCTGAATTCTTGAAAGCTGCAAGTCTTACAACACATGCAGAAAAATCTATGAGATGATTAATTCCTGCTGAACCATGCTGTCATAATGCTTTGGTGTCCTTGCTCATTATAGTTCCTTTATTTGAAATTGGGAGAAGATGAGCAATACCCCATCAGGAGTTGTCACTAGAATTCATCTTAATCAATGGCATACATTAAAAGCAAGTATCAGTGGATTCACATACATTAAAGTGTGCTTTATTGGCATATAATACGTAATAACTATTTTATTTCAATATTGTCCTCTTGATTTAATAAAATGATGGCTGTGTGCTATGTTGTTTTATGCTTGTGCCTTTGACTTAAACCCAAATGGAAGTTAAATGAGTTTGTAAGATTCCTCCTAATTCCTAATGTGCTGTGTGTTATGCATCTGATAGTTAAATGTAGCTGTTAGTCCACAACAATCACATGGGATTTCCTGAATAATTTTGGGTGTGACAGGGACAGAGCAGAGGGCTATAAAAAAGTAGTAGAGGGGCGATATATAAGCCTCAGACTGAGGAGATCCCTGCTCCCAGAGTAACAGGGAGGAGCTGGTTTAGAACCAGCAGAGGCAGTAAGGGGCAGTGGGAACACCTAGGGCTAATTGACCAGGCCTGCAGAGTCAGGGCAGCCTCGGCTAATTAGGACACTGGCCGGGGTGGGGGGTAGGTAATTAAGAAAACCAATTCAGACTAGTTATGAAAGAAGCTTTGTCTACAGTTGGGGTGCGCGTGTAGCTGAGAGGACGGAGGAGGGCATTGCTGGGAGTAGGAGGAAAGGAGACAACAGCTGAACACTAGGAGGATGAACTGGTGAGAAGGAAGGGGCTGGGGAAGGTGTGGAGAAATAGCCCAGGGGTCTGGGAGCTGTCTTATAGCATGTGTTGGGTACTCACACAGGCAGATTCTATTACAGAGCCCTGGGCTGGAACCCAGAGTACAGGGTGGACCCAAGTTCTCTTCCCCTTCTCCCCCCCAACACTCAGCTCCCCATTTCCACTCGGGAAAAGGATTATGGAGTTTATTTTACTATAAACATTGGCCACTGATGAAAAGAGCTCAGCAAACAGCAAACTAAAGCCCTAGGCATGGTGCCTAAAACTCCTGTGAGCCTCTGAGGCAAACAAAATCTGCCAGGAAGCGCAGGAGCCACTGAGGTTTCATAGGAGCTTTGTCACATGGGATGTATAATTAAGTTGCAGTAGTTACTTGCTGACCCAAGCACTTTTCCAAATGAGGACGATATAATCAATAAACATAAAGCATGTAAGTATGTAATCCTTAAATAGCTGCCTGGAAAAAGTAAAAGTTTTTAATTTAATATCCCATTCAGGGTTCGAATTACACAGGGATCTCTCTGTATATTTTTAGGGCTAGATCATGAATCAACTTGTGCAACATTTCAGGGACATGAGAGAGTAAAGCCTCCACACCTGTGCCACAGCCTCTTTGGACTGTGAGTCCTGGTGTGTAACTATTGCACATTTGGTTACCTCCCCATTCACCCAACCCCTGCCACCAAAAAAGGAAAGATGTGCTGCTGGCTAAGGACAATGTACCAAATCCCATAGCACAGCTGAAGTGGGGGGTAATAATCTGACCAGTGTCCTATTACTACTGTCAGGAGCAAGGGAGAGCAGAGAAGTAATCAATCCTTTGAGGTCTATTTCCTCGCCTATGCTGCTTCTGGGGCAACACCGCTGTTTGCTTCTCATTTCATGGGGCAGATTGTATAGTCTAGCTCCTTATTGACTCCTTCGTATCCTACAAAGATATTTAAAGTAAAATTGAGTTAAACCAATTGAAACAGAAAATTGAAGTCCTGATAGAAATGTTGCAGAATATGAATGTCCATTGCTGCAAGGCACTTTGCAAGCATTAACTTGTTAATTATCCATGGGAGGTGCAGCTAATAACTAGTAGTATCCCAGGGGTTAGTGTCTGTGCTCATCTGAATCTCTACAAGGAGAGGAGAATGAGGTCCTTTTTAGTTCTCCATCTTTCAGTGATTCTTCCAATCCCAAACAGCTGATGTATAGCTGAAAGTCTGAGTCTGTGTGCATTAGGGATGTTAAATATAGATTTATCGAATAGTCGATTAACCTCATGAATTCTTATCGGTTAGTCGACTATTCTATAGACCTGAGGGTGGGGCTGGCAGCCAGTGTGTGCTGGACTTCACTCCCAAGGAGCCCCCCTGCCACTCCATGCTACTGCCTCTGATTCAGAGGCAGCAGCGCAGGGTGCCAGGCGGCAGCTGATCCGCAAGGGGAGCCGGATTAAAAACCAGCTCCCCTCGCAGACTGGCTGCCTGTTGCCCTGCACTGCTGCCTCTGATACAGTGGAAGCAGGGGGGGTGGCAGTAGCCCCTGTCTAGGGGGGGGGAGTCTGAGCTCCCAGATACAGCATGACCTGGAACTGAGACAGGCTGCCTGCCCGCCCAGCTCCTAATACACTTTTAATGCAGAACAACAGCAGGGGTAGATCCCAGACCCAGTGTGAGCCAGGACTGAGCCGGGCTGCTGGCCAGCCTGCTAGAAAATTTACTGGCAAGGGGTGGGAGGGGAAATGCGTGTAGTCTATAGCATTAACCTATAAGCTTTTGCTTATTGGTTAATCAGTTAATCAGCTACACTATTACATCCCTAGTCTGCATTGTTACCTGATTGTGGGAATCTTGGCATATTGGATCTGCATATTCAGTGAAAAAAACATTTGTATTCCTGAACATGGCATTATACATTGCTGAGGCATGTAGGAAGATGTGTGTGCAGTGTGTAGCTTCCAGAAGGAATAGGAATTGTTTGGGACTATCTTTCACTTCTTATTAGTTTCTTCTTGGTCTGTTTCCCAGTGTTTTGTACTTTAAACATCTTAAAGCTGCTGTTTTTTAAATGCTTCAAAGCAACGGCATAAATAGCTTCTGTTAGACTAACTCCCTCAATCCCCTGATACTTTTTAATTAAAATCATGAATGGTCTAATTATCCCATTTTTATATTTAGACCTCTGATTTCTATGGAAGCTTGATATTGAACTGTCTGTGGTGGCATAATATATCACCTTCTCAGAATCTTTCACCACTTCTACTAGATTTAGAACTTCTCCTAGGGACCAGACTCTGTAGGCCCTGGTCTAGGACCCGGTGGAGAGGGTAGGCCTGGGTCCCCCTGCCCCAACCCCACCAACCCCACATGGGGATCTACAATCCATTAGTATTGACTCTGGCTGTTAGGCCACACTGCCCTGTGAAAAAGGGCGTTGTTATTGACTCGGGCCACTGGACCATACTGACCTGAGGGAAGAGGTTACTGTTATTGACTCAGGGCCACCAGACCCTATGGCCTGGGATGAGTTACGTGTATAAGCAAGAGATGAGTCATATTATCCCCCCAACCTCGCCTCCCAAAGTAGTATGCACACAAGATTGAATGCCATTGGAGGGGCCTCAGAGGTTTGACACCCATCCACTGAGGGGGACAGATATGTCACCCCACGACAGGGACCTAAAGCAGGGGGCGGGGGAATTAAGTGTTTGGGTTAGTTTCTCATGAGTGATTTCTTTTTAGGGAGAAGGATATGGTAAATGAGCTATTGAAGTGTCCCACATCTTTAGCCAACAAAATCTCTGGCACCTCAATCTCTGTGAAATGCTGAGTTCGTCTATTTCCCTATGTATATTCACCTCTTAGCTGTTAGGATAATAGCAGTACCAGCTGTGCACCCATTTTAAAAAAATCTTTTGCCATCAGTGGCCATTGGTTCATCCAGGACTAGGAAAGTGTTTCACTCCAAAAGAATCCAGTTCCCAGTTTCAGTGGATTGTTGCATTAAATTAATCGTAATCATCTCAATGAAAGTACTCGGTTTAATGGATAGGGCCCATTTAATGAAACTGCAAGTGTGATGATCAGACTATAAATATTGTACATTCTCTTTAAACTGCTGGAGTTCACTCGTATAGACTAACTCCTGCAGGCATATCACCTTTTTTCACAATATTTTCCTAAAATACACACACTCTAATCCCGGTGGTGCAGCATGTTATAGCGAGTGACCTTAGGAAGAGAAGTGAGCAAAAATTTCTTTTATGAATCTGTATCAATTTCAGCAGATAGTTTTGGTCAAATGTAAATCAGAAACATTGGGGAAGAATCACAAAATGAAACAGAAGCTGGTGGTGGCACATCCCTAATCGTTATGCCCAACAGCCCCAGGGTTAGAGCAAATCCCTGCCAAGAAATAGAGCCATACACCCTGGTCTTCTCCTACATTCCAGGTTTGCTCCCTAACCCACAGGTTATGGGATATTCTGGCTATGTCTACACTGCCGGTTTTTTTCGGCAGAAGATATGCAAATCGCGCTCATCATTTAGCGGAAGAGGTTTTGTCACTAAAAAGCACCGTCTGTGTAGACAGGGACATTTGTTTGGAAAAAAAACCCCTTTTTTTCCAAGATCCTCTAAACCTTATTTTTTGAGGAATAAGGGATCTTGCAAAAAGGGTTTTTTCCTACAAATGGCCCCGTCTACATGGGGCTTTTTAGCGGCAAAACCTCTTCTGCAAAAAGGATCGGCAGAATCCAGTCCAAATCTATGGGAATACTTACAATAGAATAGCAACATGATTAATTTCTCCATAGAGGAGGGTGTTGCCTGCTCTATGAAATGCACTAAGGAGACATTAACATTGGACTCGCTACCTTGGAAGGAAAATGCTGCAGTCACTGTTCAAGACATATGCACTAGTGAAAAGGTCCCTGACAGCACTTAGCATAACAGCCTGGCATGAATTTCCTGACATGTTTAAATCTCTCTATATATATGTAAAAGTTTTTCCTGCCAGGTGACAGAATGATGTCATCATTCTCTCATGCTCTCTGGTCGCAAAAGCGGCTAGAGAGAGGAGGGCTGGCGAGCGTAGCATGCACAGGGCACAGCCCACTAGTAAAGCTTTAAACATGTTTGCTGTTTGATACCTGATACCTTTTTCTTTTGAACTTTTACATTGTGTTACATAAATAAATGTATAGGCAATGCTGTTATTCCTGCAGGGGAATCATAAGCTGCCATACTGAAGGTGAGGGAAAGACAGGTTGCTTCTAAGGGTACGTCTACACTGCATACTTATTTTGAAATAAGCTGTTCCAGAAGAAATACTCTGAAATAGCTTATTTCAAAATAGCACATCTACACTGCAGAGAAGCTTCAAAATTAGTCCAAGGCAGGCTCCCCTAATGTGGACATGCTGTCTCGATTTAGAGCCCCAGGAAGCACTGGTGAGTAATAACTTTGAATGGCCCTGGGGAGGAGCTTTTTTGAAATAGCAGCAGTGGAGCGTCCACGGAATAGCTTTTTTGGAATAAGCGTTATTCCTCGTGGAATGAGGTTTAGAGAAGTCAGAATGAGCCATCCGTTATTTCAAATTTATTTTGAAATAACGGAATTGCTGTATAGACACTTGCATTGTTATTTCAGAATAACGGCCATTATTCTGAAATAACACTGCTGTGTAGATGCACACTGAAGGTGAATTGTGAACCAAAAAATGTCTGTTCCTTTATGACAAACTGATGCCACCTAACCTTCAATATGAATCAGTTGTCTTTGTTTTTTTACACTTCACAAAGCAGGAATATAAGCTTTACCCTTCCTTCTCTTTGCTAGAGGAACTTGGCAGGGTCTTGGAGGATGTGAATAATAATGTCTCATGAAAGCTGCTGCTCTCACCCTTTTCCCAGCTTTGTTGGGGGAAAGAGAGGAGGTTGATTTAGCATCTCTGCCACATGTGAAAGAGAGAGAAAATTATAATTCAACATTTTCTCTCTGTGCTGTCATGGGGAAGGGGGAAAGCTGTAAGCTTATCTCCTCCTAAGTTCTTGCCACAATTCTCCAGCAAAGAGGGGGGACATGAGAGCCTCATCTTTTAACGTAAATATTGTTTCTGAATATTTGGACCAGGTTTATACATAGTAATTAGCAATGGAGGATAAGGTTTTATCTTTGTAGTTCATCTTCCCTCTCCATGCACTATAATAGCTAATTTTCTTCTCTGTTTATATCTTCTTTGCTTGGTGTTACAAGCAATGTGATAACTGAGATACATGTGTTTAGTTAACACCATATTTTAATTCAGAGAAATGAAACTCAAAGAGTATGATTTGCCAGTATCAGACATTTTCCTCCTGTAAATAATGCACATTTTAACTCTCATTTTCTGAACCCTTTGTTTTGTCTTGACACTTGTGAAATAGGGTTGTTCCTCTGTGTGAAATTGACTTAATAATGTGATGTATGCCAATTAAGTTTAAAGTCCCAAATTTCCAGCATATATTAAATCCATACTTATGGTGAGCACATACATACTTTGATCAAAACGAAACATAATATTTGTTTGTAGGTAGTCACCACTGACACTTTAGTTTGAGGCTGAACTACCAGTTAATTGGCTTGGCACCGGTGCTTGAAATTAAGTTGAACAATGTAATCTCAATGTTTATATACACACACCAGATGTGTCTTGAGATTCATGATCCTAGAACACCTTCCCCAGAGATCAATAGAGACTGTGGGTGTTATGAAGAGGATATATATTTCCCTCATTTGCACACTCAATGGGAACTGATGTCAGTGAGATGAGTCTACAGTAAATCAAAGACAGTCCCTAAACTATATGCAGATCCTGGGCTGTTATGTTGCATCCCTTAACAACTATTTCTATGGTCTACTTTACTGTGAACTTTGGGGACTTATATTTGAAAAGCACACACAATAACACAAACAGTTTCAATTAAATGAATAATATTCCTGCCCTCCTATAATCTTTGTTTTTAAAACTGTGGGAGTTTCCATGCACTGATCTTTATTTCATCCTTCTTGGGCTTTCTTGTTACTATCCTGTCCCGATTCTCCTCCTACCTCTTTGACTGTTTTTTCACTGAATCTTCTTCTGACCCCTCCCATTGTCTATGGCAGTCCCAAGGATTCTGTCATTCACCTTCTTCTCCTCACACTTTGCACCTTGTCTCTGGACAATCATGTCAATCCAATTTATATATCTTCAACTTCATCTCCAAGGTGATGATTTGCAAATTTACCTCTTCATTCTTAACCTTCTCTCTCTCTCTCTAGTCCCACTTATCAGTCTGCCTTTCTGACATTTCTTGAGTGTGTCATCATCAGCTTAAACCTAACATGGTCAAAAATCCTCTTACCTTCTCTCCCAGGCTGTCCCCGCTTCCACCCTTCTCCATCACTGCTGACAACACCACCATCCATCCCATCACTCACACTTTCAGCAAGGGTTACTTTTGACTCCTCCATTTCCCTTGCTCTTTGTATATAGCTCATTTCCAAATCCTGATGTGTTTTCCTCCTCAACACCTCAATGAGCCAGCTTTCTTTTCATCCCTACACAAAATCTCTTGTTCAAACCCTTATTGTATTCTACCTCAACTAATGCAACATCTTCATTTTGGACATCCTTAAAATGCATAATCTCCCTCTCCAGTTCATATGAGATCCTGCAGCAAAAGTCACCTTCCTGGCTTGTTTCTGATCACAGCACTTATTGTTTCACTGGCTTCTCATCTGCTGTTGCATCAAATATAAAACTTTTTATTGCCATTTACAGATGCCTAGGTATCTGTCTCTCCTCAGCTAAACTTGTCCTACTGTACATTGTCTCCAGACGCATGCACTCTGCACTCCCCTAGCATGCCCCCATAAATGACTCTGCCTCCTTCTGAATCTGCATCTGACGAAGTGGGTCTTTTCCCATAAAAGCTTATGATCCAATAAACCTGTTAGTCTATAAGGTGCCACAGGACTTCTTGTTGTTTCTGCCTCCTTCTGTTCTCCCCACCATGGATAGTTTGACCTTTGGAGTGGGTCTTTGCAAGGAGATTTACAGGATCTGTCAAAAAAGGCTTTCTTTCTCAACAGAGCCCCCTCTAGACTGCCGCTTTTTGCTGACAAAGTGCTGAGTCGGCAAAACGTGGAGGCCATTTTTATGCAAATTAGGCATGGGATATTTAAATCCCTGCCTCATCTGCAATGTCGACCTGCCTAATCTGCATCCCTCTGCAGACAGAGGGATGCAGCCTAGACATACCCGATATGTCCAAAGAAAGACAAAGATAAGACTTAAGTAAAAAGAAAGAAAAGTGTATGTTGTTTCCCTTTCCTCTCTTCTTGGTCTACTTGTTTGTCCTCTCTTTAAATGGTAAGTTCCTCAGGGCAAGGGTTGTTCCTTCTTGTGAGTGTAGAAAGCACTCACAGTAGCCCACAATAGGCACTACCATAAGCTAATAATTTTTCTTCCTAAAGACCCCATTACCAAATACCCAGACCATGCTGGAGCATATGACATAGCTATTCATTTTGGCCAAAAGGTTGAAAAATGGCCTCAGATTTTAGATGTTTCTTTCTCTGGGGGTGTCCAAGTTGAGACACACAAGACCTGATATTCAAAAGCACTTTTAACACCAATGAAAGTTAATGGGAGCAGAGGGTGCTCAGAACCTCTGAAAATGAAGTTGTGTGTGTCCCAACCCGAGCACCCAAAATCAATGCCTAGTTTTGACAATGCTGACCTATATTTATCTTTGAAGCACCATAGATGCGCATGGCTCTTAGCAGACAAATAGAAAACCAAGCTTCTTCCTCACAGAGCTTGCCATTCCCCATCCCACATTTTCAGACAAGGTTCTAGCCCATGCAAGTAGACAGGGGATCATGCAATGTATTTCCTGGAGAGACATAGCTATATGTTTTTTGTTTTAGCAATTAGCTGACAGATTTTTCTGAGGTGCTTGAAACAATCATGACTTGTTAGACATTACAAATATTGGGAGATTTAAAACAAAATTGAGGAATTAGCTAGGCATGTTGGTGATTTCATTCATCTTTCCTCAAGACTGGCTATCTTTTACTGAGAACAGAACATGACTGTAGAAAATGGGTTGAGAAACACAAAAGGGATGAATGGATGGATGACCAGAATAACAGAACAAGTGAAAACTGGCCATCACCTGAAACACCCATCTTGAATTAATAATTAGTTAGTGATAGGGTTGGCTGTTTTCCTAGATTCTTAGTTAAGCATAGTACCTGCAGTTTTCAGACAAAGTTGTCTGTAATACAAGTATGGCATTTTTTTAAATAAAATATGAGCTCAATATTAGATACTATCAAAAATATCTTCATTATACAATGTTTATTATATAAAAACAAATAGAACAAATTGTACCAACAATTTTCTCTTTTAATCACTGAATTCATTAGACAGATGTTAATACATGTATAGTCTAACATGTGCATGTTATGTAGACTCAGAAACATTCTGTTCCGAGTCTCTTCCTCTGCAGTTGCATTTAAATTGGAGAATGGGATTAGGAGTACTTATTCCAAATGAATTAACAGTCTTTGCTAACTGATTCTTTTTACCCATGAATCTGACTTTGTTTTTTTTAAAAATGAGATCTGGAGACATTAATGGGGAAATTCCAGTTTTGATTTCTTTAGTAAATGCAAATACAAGTCCTCTCGTTAACAGCTTGTTGTTCTTAAGAAGTAAAGAGCCCCGGAAATTATTAAGGTCCATATGGTACTTCAGTGGGTTTTCATGTGGATTAGTAGCTTATATAATGGTGGGCCTAACCTACATTGGGCTTAATTTAGTTTCTCCCTTTGCCCACTCTACAGGAAAAAAGGTTTGTTTCCTAATGATAAACTTGGGTATTAATGTAATTTACATTTGGTTTGCTTTCAGGCACAATCAGTATATGCTGGAATAAGCATTTTAAATCCCTTACAAAACACTGTTGGTTTTTGCAATTATTTTTTAAAATTTTACTGACCCTATCTTGACTATTTTCTTGGGTTGAAACAATTTAATTAGATTTGGAATTATAGATATTACATTTAAAAACCTCAATAGCATGCAACATTTATTGGGAAATAAAACAAATTCAAGATTGTTCAGCAAGGATGGAAAGATTTTAAATTTCTAGGTCCTGGTTCACACAATAGACCTGAGGATGGTGACAAAGAATACATACACAAATTTGCCAATAGAGAATATCGCCACTAACTAGCTGCATAGAATACTTTTTTTGTAGCAATTTAAGTTAAACATAACCATAAGAAAGAAGCTCTTAGTGCATTCTAATTTTTCATTAAATTGTTTGTTACTTTTTTTAAATAGTTTTGCTTTTTGTAACATTTACTTTGTTTCCCAGTAGACATTCACATTATCAGTGTGTTCCATTTTGGAAAATGTAACTGAACTAACCTCTCGGATTCACATTTTCAAAAAAAAAATAAAGTCCACTCATTTGGGGTACCTCCACTTTTGATTGCCCAATGTTACATACTTTGGGCCAAATTTGTCACAACTGCAAATGAAGCCAATGAGAACTGTGAATGCTCAGCACCTCTGAAAATCAGCCTCCCAGCTGGCACCCAAAAATCGAGCTAAGTCAAAATTGGTTGACACTTAAAAAAAAGTTGGTCTTGAGAAGCCAGATCCTCAGCTGACACCAATCAGTATAGTTCCATTATACCAGCTGAGGAAGAGGACATTTGTCACTAATTCCCCTACTGCTTTCTGCGCACCATGATTTTACTCTGTGAAGACAACAGTTGGAGCAGAAAACAGGTTTACTAACTGGCTATATGGAAAAATATATTCCATTTGGAAAAGATTGGGAGCAGAAATGTTCTTGGAGTAAGTCCTTCTTTTAACTGCTGCTGCTGCAGATATATTTTTGTATGATTGGCCTGACCCAAGTAATTTCAGATTGTACTATATTCACAATTGGCTAGCAAATGGAATAGTCGAACACTTACTACAGATAAAGGTGGACTTGATATACTCAAACTACTCAACTAGACAGAACTATCTACCACTACAATACGTAACTTATTTTAGATGCACTATATTGTTCTGTGTGTTCAGTGTGCATATCTGTACTACTTGAAGCAAAAGCGCTTGCTTGAAATGATTGATCAATGACAAAAAACCTAAATCTTAATTTCTTATTATCAGACAACAGACATTCCTTTTATACTGCAAATGGTGGGGGAAAATTATGGTAGGCAACTGGGAATAGCAGGGATAAAACCATTCACCTCCAGTGACTTGTATTCAGTGTATTAAGGACATATTTCTAGGATACAACAATAAAAAGTTATTAGATTTCAGGAAAGAATGTCGAGAACTTGGAAATTTAATGAGTTATGTTTGATGGGAGGAAGTATTAATGTCCACCCGGATAGTGGAAGGTTGGAGAATCCTAAAAGTTGCAGTACTTAAAATACAGTTACTACTACCCCATGCAATATGTAGCTTCACAAAGGAACATTCAAGTTTCAGGGTTAAAAAGGTCATGTTCTGCAAATGGAAAACCAGAGAGACCACAATGCCAGAATATGATATGCCTAAGGCATAGAAATGAGTTAAGGTTAGCTAAGAGGTCAAGGAGAAAAGCAAATGTGGGCACAGTCACTGAGGAGGAAGAAGTCATCTCAGGAAAGTATTATTTTTTCTGTAGATAAACCCATTCTGACTGTAAGACCCAGGAATGAAGTTTCATGAGCAGGCACCATTGGATCTGTGCTCAGCCCTTTCCCCTAAGGTCTGCTGTGGGGATTAGAGGGCAGGTTAGTGATTGTGCCTATTCAATCCTTGGCCTCTTTGCTGAGAGTGCCAACTTAGTTTCCAAGCAATGCCACTTTGTAATGCTGATTTATATCCTCTACTAACACTACCATCTATCTAAGGGCTAGTTACTCAACTGGTATAAATTGGCAATGCTCCATTCGCTTTGGTGGAACTACATTAATTTACCCCAACTCCAGAGCTGTCTGGCCCTAATTTCATAGAGCTCTCCAGACAGTATTAAGTTGGTAAGGATTTACAGTCACTACTACTATGTGCCAGATTCAAAGCAGTGACCTAGAGATTCCAAGGTTCTCTGTGGCAATGCAAATCCTGTGAGCCAATTGGACTCCTATTCAGCACTGTAACAGAGGTGAGTGGCCCATCTCACCACATCTGTGCACTGCCACAAAGGCCATTGCTAATATTTACCCTTTTATAGTTAGTGAATATTTTAGATGTGTATAGATATAAATTTGGGATGGATATTAAAGGAATGCAAAGCTGTCCTCACACCTGTTAAAATCACACTTAAAACCTACTAATAGTTAAAAATAGGTTTTTAACATGCCACTCATAAGGACGCCCAGGCCAAATCTGCAGAAAGTATAAGTAAAGAAAACAAAGGGATAGTTTTAAAATAGATTATTTTTATTACTCTTTCATTTTTTAAAATGTATTTAAAGATAAATGTACAATGAATACCATTTAAAACAGGAAAATTTAAGACACTCCAATATCATTCTCTCCTGGTTGTCACAAATCTTGTTGAGGTCCCCTTTGGAACATGTACCAGACTGCTGTGAAAGGATCCAAATGCTACCTTCTCACGTGCTTTAAGCCTCCAGAGTCTCTACAGGCATTTGTAGTCCCTTCCTTCAGTTTTCAAGGTGGGTCAAGGGCTCATCCACAAGTCCTTCTTCAGAGATGTGGGGGGAGCAATCAACAAAGCCATTTGTCTATAGTGGCTTGCTTGATGTCTTTAGTCCTTCTTTTACTGGGAAGAAATTAATACTTCTTCTTCAAGTGATGTCTCTGTGGGTGCTCCACTGTTGGTGTTGGGTTGTCCCAGTGCCTCAAATCGGAGATTTTCCTAGCAATAGCTGGTCATGGCACACATGTGCAATAGGCACCTCAACTGTTTGCACCTTTGCACTTCGCGTGCATGACCCGACTTCCTTCAGTTCCTTCATTACCGACCTGAGTTGCAGATGGAGCTCAATCTCTCTCTCTTCTTGCCTATCTAGAGATAGAAAAATAGAGTTATAATTAGTTAATTTTCCCTGTTCATGACCTGGTTAGTTAGTTATTCTTGTAAAACAAAACAAAAAATTCTTAATGTAAATAGCTTTATAAAAGCAAGCAGATAAACAGCACGCAGTGGGAATAGGCCTCAGCTGCAGCCTTTCTGGACTATTCATCCTGCTTTAAAAAAAAAAGACGGGGAAGAGAAGAAAGATGAACGTAACTGCCATAGAACCAGTCAAGTGGTTAGCCCATTTGCCACCATGTCAGGATCTCCCAGTTTTAAGAAGTATGACACTTGTTGTGAGCCTATGCTGGCCTCGGATGGCCATTCCTCATGCCTCTGATGACTTGGAGAGACACAAATTCCCCCAAAGTGTGTCCACTGCTGCAGCCTCACAGCCAGAGCGCACAGAGACAGGTAGCTGAGTCTCTGTATATTCCTCTTTAATAAGGCTCTACAGCCTTCAGACTCCCAGGATAATAGCAGCCAAGCTCAGTTTGCCAATACCCAGAAGAGATGGGTGAGTTCCCTACAACAAAACCACCCACAAAGAAAAGATCTCTTCAGCCGGTTCCCTACCACCAAGGTCAGTATGGGAGACAAACCGGACACATCCCGCACTTGGCGCTTCCATGCCATGTCGGTTACAGAACCAAAATACAACACTCTCAGACCGCAGCACTGCCAGAGCAGCACCGATGCCAGCCAAAACTCAGGAACCAGACAAGCCTTCGGCACCGCCTGCAGGTGCTGACTAAAGCACCAGTACCTCAAAAGGCACAGTCCAAATTGGCCAGACCTCTGCCACGCACACCTAGCCTGGAACTGGTGCCGTCTGCACCGGCACCGATGCCTCCTCCATCAGCACCATGTTCAACAGCACCGCTAGACAATGCCCCCGTTTGGCACCACTACTCTTCATATAACATAAGAACATAATAACGGCCGTACTGGGTCAGACCAAAGGTCCATCTAGCCCAGTAGCCTGTCTGCTGACAGTAGCCAGCACCAGGTGCCCCAGAGAGGGTGGACCGAAGACAATGATCAAGCAATTTGTCTCCTGCCATCCTTCTCCAGCCTCTGACAAACAGAGGCCAGGGACACTATTTCTATCCCCTGGCTAATAGCCTTTTATGGACCTAACCTCCATGAAATTATCTAGCTTCTCTTTAAACTCTGTTATAGTCCTATTTAGACACAACCGCTATACACCAGTGCTGCCTTCAGTGCCACGCTCGACATCAGTGCACAGCACCACTTTGAGGCAACCGTCTCCATCCCCTCCATCATCAAGGGGGTCTCCTCGCTTACCCAGATCACCAGTGCTGTCTCATCAGAGTGGGTTTGAGGATGACTGGAGGAGTGTGTTCTCTTCCCAGCATTCATCACCTGCCAGATTATATGCAACCTATAAGAGTCATACCCCTCCCCCAGGGTTCCCAGACTGATTGTATCATCTGCATCATTATCCACTACAGTGGTCCCCTTGGCATCAGTAGTCATCCTCAAGACATCATTCAACCATGCCGTCAGCACCTGCTAAGAGACCTACAACATCCTCTCACCCTCAGAGCCCTCCTCCAACTGAAGAGGAACAAATCATGAATGAGTATGATCCTCAGCCACCAGATACTTTGCCAACTGACCAGTCGTCCTCCTCACCTGATGAAGCGGTGATCCTGGCTGATTCATTGCTGACAGATTATTTAAAGCAATTCCAAGAACTCTTCAAGTGCATTGCCACTATTCAAGAGATCACACTTACTGAAGTTCAAGAGAAACAACATTGGCTCCTAAATAACTTACAGCCAGCGACCCAATCTAAGATCGTGCTCCCAATAGATGAGGCAATCATGGAAGTGGCTGATGAGGTGTGGCAAACACCAGCCTCAGCCCCTTCCTCCCCCAACAAATGGGCCGACAAAAAATACTTTGTCCCTTCCAAGAGCATGGAATTTTTATTCTCACACCTACAGTCAAATTCACTAGTGGTGGATCTTGCTTATCACAGATCTAAATTACCCCAATTCAAGACCTCTACCCAAAATAAAGACCATAAATGCCTAGATCTTTTCAGTAGGAAGATGTATTCTTCCTCAACATTACAGCTGCTCTCAGCACACACACAGCTTCTTGTTCCTCCCTTTCTCCTTCTGGTTCATTGGTCTTTGTCTTCCCCCACTCCTTACCTAGGGGAAGCCTTTTAAAGCAACTCCACCGGCTGTAATTGGCTGCAGGTGTTGAGTGACTTGTCTGTGGGAGCGATCTAGTTAACTAGCCCCAGGTGTTTTCCTGCCTTCATTTTATTGCAGCTGGCTCTAGTAGTTTATTCTGAAAAGAGAAAAGCACTTATTCAGTGCCCTGTTTACCTACCTTCCACCAAAGTGTGGCAGGCTGCTGGCTTAGGTCTGTCACAACAGTTATGTGCCAAACTTCATGGCTACAGGTTACTGGAGTCCCAAAAGAGCTCCAGAACAAGGTGGAGGACCTTCCTTTTGACAAGGATAAACTCTTCGCAGCAAAGATAGATGAGGTCCTCCAATCCAGCAAAGACTCTCTGATGATCCTTGGTACCCTGAGGATATACACACCTCCCTACCACAGAAGGCCTTACATACCTTACCAGAGGTAGAGATTTCTCCTATGCTCACCATCAACAGAGGACCTTAGACCAGAGTCGCTCCAGAGTAAGAACCCAAAAGAGATGAGCTCCCAACACCCGCTTGTCCATCCAGCATTCTTCCAAGCAGCAATTACTACAGACTGATGGGTCCTTGAGATTGTAAGATGCGGATACACCAGCCCCCACATCTCTGTTCCTCCAGTCTTCCCACCTTCCCTGTCCCTTTTCAGGGACTCCTCTCATGAAAAAATCCTAAATCAAGAGGTAGGGAGACCATCTGTTACACATAGGAGCCATAGAAAGGGTGCCTGACCAATATTGGGGCAGGGGATTTTATTCCAATTACTTCCTCAGAGAGAAGAGAATAGTCACTTGGAGACCCATGCTAGATCTTTGTCAGTTAAAAAAATTCCTCTGCAAACAATAAAGAACATAAATGCCTAGATCTTTTCAGTAGGAAGATATATGATCATGCTTGCATCAATTATTCTGGCACTAGATGAGGCAGACTGGTTTGCAGCCGTTGATCTTCAGGACACTTACTTCCATGTGACTATACATCCATCGCACAGACTATTTCTCCGTTTCATGATCGTGTCAGAGCATTTTCAATACCGAGTCCTTCCTTTTGGACTTTCTACTGCTCCCAGAATGTTTTCAAAGACCCTGGTCATCGTTGCAGCCTATCTACATTGTCAGGGAATTATGATTTTTCCATACCTGGACGATTGTGTTATACAAGGTCCTTCCTGCCAAGTCCCACGAGACATGGTGATATTCACCAAGAAGCTCTTCCAGTCCCTGGGACTCATTATAAATTAATGGAAATCTACCCTACACTCTACTCAGTCTCTAGAATTCTTAGGGGCTCATTTGGACTCCATGGGTGTGTCTAGACTACATGGCTCCGTCGACGGAGCCACGTAAATTAGTTTATTCAGCATAGTCAAAGAATGCCTCGTGAAACGAGGTTTACAAGATCGGTCGGCAAAGGCTTCCCCAGCCGACAGATCCGCGTCTAGACTGCCACGCTGTGTCGGATCAGCTGATCATTGGCACAGCGCGGAGGCCATGTTTATTTTAATGAAGCGGGGATTATTTAAATCCCCACTTCTTTGACTATGCCGAATAAACTAATTTATATGGCTCCGTCGACGGAGCCATGTAGTCTAGACACACCCCATGATAGCACAGGCCTGTCTTCCAGATCAATGTTTCTAGGCCATACAAAATCTTATCACTATTGTGATATCTAGCCCTACTGTTCCAATACTCACCTGCCTATAGCTCATGGGTCACATGGCTGCTACGGTATACATAGTCCAACATGCACATCTGCACTTTCGCTGCCTCCAGCATTGGCTCGCCTCAGTATATGCCCCCTCCAAGCACCATGTATGCAAGCAGATTTCTCTTCCTCCAAATGTACTCACTTCATTACATTGGTGGACCAGTCCTGGCAACCTCCTTGCAGGTGTTCCAAATTTATCAGACACAGCCTACAGAAAAATCCGGATTACCACAGATGCTTCCCTTCATAGATGGGGAACCTAATCTGTCTGGACCATGAAGGGCTATCAGAATGACAATGATCCATCTTGATCTTGCAAAGAACTCTTGGAATGAAGGGGAATTGGGAGAAAAGTGTAGTGCAAATGGGCATCCCCTGTAATGAAAAAGGCATCACCCAGTGATCCTGGTCCCACACCCATTCTGGAACAGAAATGGGGACACTTGGTATTGTGGTGTGATGCAAATAAATCTATTAGAGGGAAACGCCGACGCAGAAACACAGTGTGAAGAACACGCAGGTGGAGTTCCCATTCGTGGTCTATTGTGAAGTGTGGGCTGAAGATATCTGCGGTTGTATTCTTGGCCCCAGGTAGGTAGGCCTTCTCTACCACTGCAATGTCTAGCACCCTGGGCCTTTTAAATTGCTGCCAGAGCCCCAGGTGGTGCAGGTCAGGCAGTGCTGAAGGATGGGCTGGGAGCCTGGAGCCAGTCCCTCCCCATCTTGCCCAAGGGCCCAGCAATTCTGTCGCCAGGCCTGCAGCTACACATTGGTCAGTGTTCAGTGAGGTCCAGGGCTTTGACATTAGCTGGCACCCGGTCTGCCAGCATCACAGGTCTCACAGCTAACCTGCATGTCCCCTGCTACAAAAGCATGTCTTTTCCCAAAAACTTATATTCCCCATCAGTCTTTCTTTCAAAAGCCTTCCCCTCCCACCCGAGTCCTTTTTAAACCCACCTTTGTCTCTCTGTCCTGTTTAGAATTTTCCATTTTTCAAATGTCAGACCCCTATTGAGGGTTGGAGAAAAATGCTTTCTCCAAATTTCAGCCAACTTCCGTAGCATAACCATTCTGTGGTCGGAGTACAGTCATTATGGTTAACTACCTTCCATTAGCCGTAGTCTGGTGGGGTATATAGTACAGGGTCCATGATGGATTTCACATTTACATAGAGGCATTCAATGATATGGCACTTTTCATAGTAACAGTTTAGATTAATAGATGCTAAGGCTCAAAGGATTGCTGTGGTCATCCATTCTGACCTTCTGCACAATACAGGCCTTAGAACATCCCCAAAATAATTTTTGCTTGTCACATTGTCCTGAATCAAAACTCCGATTGAAGCAGCAGCTATATTTAGATTAGTGAGAATTCTGTGGGGTGAAATCCTGGCCCCATGGAATTCAATGGCAAAACTTGTATCGACTTCAGTGGAGTCAGGAATTCACCCTCTATTGGTATTAACTTCCAAGGGACAGTCCAAATTTCCTAACCTATTATGCTGAGTACTTTATTTTAGATAGTTAGCTGTTCTGCTTGTTACTGCATGCTTACCTGCACTGACACTGCTCTTCCAGCAACCCATTATATTCTCTGGTAGCTGTCTTATCTATGTAAGCCCATCTCTCTGACCAACAAAAGTTGGTGCAAATAAAAACTATTACCTCACCTACCTTGTCTTTTAAAAGTTTATAAGGTGTTCCTGCAGAACACTCATAGTGGAAAATGTGCATATGAGAGGGGAAAAAAAATTGGAATCTTAGACTGGATTTTAAAATGTGTGCCCAAATTTGCAGCTGTGCTCCATAGCCACAGGGTCCAGCTAAGAGGGATGGGGGAGTCCGTTGGGATTCTCCAGTCCTCTGACTGATTTCCCCCTCGTTTGAGCCCTACCATAGTTTATAGCTACTTTGAAAGTGCTTTAAAACAAACCTCAGCACATCCCACCACCTCAGGGTGAGCCTCTGCTTCTCACCTCCCACCTTCTTGAGCTGGCTATGGCTCAAGAAATTGCAGCACTTCAGCCGTTCCTCCTTTTGCTTAGCCATGCTCCCAAAAAACCCTCTAACATTGGACGTTGTGCAAGAATTAGTAGCTATACAGTATTGACAGTTGGGGACATCCCAGGGATGGGAGAGTCCTCAGCTAAATAAATCTACTGGTGGATGAGTACAAAGGATTTGTAAAGATGGGATAAACTGGTCCATAGGGGTCAACGTGAAGGGCAGCTGAACCTTGGAGCTACAGGTGGGGAATTAATCCCTTTTCCAGAACCTATGGGTCAGGGTTTTCATTTGCAAACCTAAGTCTGCAATGCTGCTGCTGCTGCCAGCATAGTGTATTTCTTCTCAATAAAGCCATAGAGCCCCTTGGGCTCTTGATCAGCTCACTAGCAATGAACCTTAAATTGATTATAACATTAGTCCTCTAACAAAAAATGGAAGAAGAAACAAACAGCACACCAAATCTCAAATGGCAGCAGATAAACCTTTGCTCCCATTTATTGACAGTTACTGTAAATTAAAATGCTGCTTGAGGTCCATTAAATAAGAACCCCTAAAGTTCATTTCTTCATGTTCTAGAGTTTTAAATCAAGATTTAAAATTCCCAAACAATGAAGCAGCTGACAAATCTCTTGGCAGTCTGGTGTGAGCACATATTTTATGCTTTTCATTTAGACAGCTCTAGGTACTGTCCTCAGCTCATTTGTACTCCTCACAGTAATGCTAGCTTTCAAAGAAATGTATTCTCATTCTCTTGCCTTCATGTGGTGAGATCTGGAGTCTCCTGTGTCTATTATAGGCATTTATTAGCATAAAAAAAAGAGCGTCACTGAAAACTACCATGGTTTCAATAGGAATATTGCCTCTATAAAGACTGAAAAAAGACTTCAGGATTTAGACCCATGGGGAGAAATCTTGGTCCCATTGAAGTCAGTGTGAATTTCGCTATTGACTTCAATGAGGTCATAATTTTACACATGGAGTTTTGCTGTTGAAAAGTTCCTTTGAGCAGATTTTCATGCGATATTGCTCAGTTGGAGTCAATGAAGTTACACTGATTTATACCAGCTGAGGATCTGATCCTTTGTTTGTAGGCCCCAATATAGCAGTCCATACGTACTGAACAAAGCACTTAAGCACATACTTAAAGTTAAGTGCATGGTTAAATGCTTTGCTAAATTAAGGCTTTACAGTATAGAAGTTTTGTGGTATTTTCTCTCTTCCTAAGTATTTTTTTTAAATAAATTCATCCTCAATTTCTTACTGTTTCAAGAACCATTGCCATGAAAAGCTCCAATTACTCTTTGTTAGTGATAAGAATGTTCTACTGCTAGTACAAAAGATAAAATGAAATGTGTAAAATGCTGCCACACTAACATTTATGATTTTATGCTTTATTCAAGTTCTCAACAGCTGTAAGTAAAAACACATTAGAACCAAATACTCTTTAACTATATGTAATCCCCAAACTCCTTAGGGTTTATCTGGTCACTCTGCCTAACACCAAATTTGTTTTGGTACTTAAGAACCTGAATCCTTTTGTACCCATTGCTTATAAGGTGGAATACAAGTTATACTAATGTATTGCCATCCCAGACCATGACAGAACCTGTATCCCGAATTGTTGTGTGTAGCACAGGGGTGGGCAATAATTTTTGACCAGGAGCCACTTCAGAAATTTGTGAAGTGGCCCTGGGCCTCCCCAGAAGGGGCGGAGCCTCAGGCAGAAGGGGTGGGGCCAGGATATTCCTGTGCTTCCCCACCCACAGACCCTGACTGGCATGCAGGTGGGGGAGCATGCAAATTCTTCCCCCTCCCCGCTGAGAGAACAGCCATCTGTTCTGAACAGCTGGCAGTTCCCTCTAGGTACCCGTGCCCCTGGTGGTGGGAGGAGACTGTGTGTGCTCCCCTCTGTTGCCCCCAGATCAATCAGGGCCCGGGGAGGAGGAGCCCGTGAAGTCTCTTGCTCCTGCTCCCGGCCTACAAGGGAGTACCACACTTAACGTCAACCGCCAGCTGAGCAGCAGCTGGCGGTGACTTTAAGTGTTGAAGCCCTTGCAGGGCAGGAGGAGACTTCGTGCCCTCTCCCCGCTCCCAAACCCTGATTGGTCTGGGGGCAGAGGTAGTGCGTGAAGTTTCCTCCCACCCTGCCTCCATACTGCAAGAAGCATGCAGTGCTTAGAAGTGCCTCACCCCTCGCAGGGCGGGAGGAGACTTCATGTGTTCTCCCCACCCCCAGATCAGCAAAGTCTCCTCCCACCCTGCCAGGATTGCGCAAGGCGAGGGGAAGAGACTTTGCATGTTTCCCTCTGTCCACAGGCCCTGAATGGCCTGGGGGTGGGTGGAGCAGCAGGGATTCCACAGGCCGGATCAACTTACTTGGCAGGCTGAATCCAGCCCACAGAGGACCTTTTGCCCACCCCTGATGTAGCAGGTTTTATGATCTACATTATTGTTTTCATTTAATTATTTTCAAACTTGCTCTTGTAATTATTATGAATGAGAGAGAGAGAGAGAGAGAATGCTTTATCTGTTTGTTTCCCTGTGAAGCTCTACCTATATAAAATAGCTACATCAGATGGTAGAGGTAAGCTATGTTACAATTTTTAAAATAATGGATTTATTATTTCCCATTTCCTTTACAATTGTTCCAAGCTTGTGTTGCTCTGGCTGCAGCTTGCTTCATTATAAGATTACCTATCATACTCAGGCTACGTCCAAACAGCAAGCCTCTTTCGAAAGAGGCTTTTTCTAAAGATACTTTTGAAAAAGCCTCTTTTGAAAAAGAGCATCTAGACTACAACCAGTACTTTCGAAAAAGCAAGCCGCTTTTTCGAAAGAGAGCACCCAGGCAGTCGGGATGCTCTCTTTCAAAAAAGCACACTTTGCATTACATAGCGCCTTTTTTCGAAAGAGCACTTTCAAAAAAAGGCATTATTCCTCGTAAAACGAGGTTTTCCACGTCGAAAAAACAGCCGCGTTCTTTCAATTTACTGTTGACAGAACACGGCAGCAGTCTAGACTCAGGGGAAGTTTTTTTGGAAAAAGGCCACTTTTTTTGGAAAAACCCTGTAGTGATACATTCTTTCTGTACTCCTGCAGTACACATTTTAACAGCTTTACACTGGAGCTTTAATTGTTTTCATAATGGAAGTTGGGGCTAAACTGAAAGGAAGTACTTAAAATAAGTTTGTTTATAACACTTACATTTTCTGCCATTATCTAGTCCTAGTCATCTCTGTTTGGAGATTTTGCTGGACATGGGGAGATCATTCTGCCCCACGCCCCAAGACCTGGCCCAGCCCACCAGCCTCCCAGCCAGCTCCCCATCTGTTGCTGCAGTTCCCAGCCCTGCCAAGCAGCCACACGCTGGGTCTCGCAATCCCACAGGGCAGCCCTGCTACCATGTGCTGGGCAACCCTGCAGTAGCTCACTATGGGTAGCTCACTGCCCTGCCGACCCTGCAGGGCTCCCTGCAGCTGGCCCTCCACCAGGACTCTCTGGTCCTGCAACATCCATGCTGGACCACAGATGTTGCCAGACTAAAGAGTCCTGGTTTAGAAAGTTTCAACGTGTACTATGATGTTGAGGTTTGTGACAGTCAGTCTGCTAGTAGTCCCTGAATAAGGCCATTTCCTTTAGCAGTGACTTGCTTTTATCAATTACTGTATTAGTGTGGTAATTTATTTTCTTTTAGCCTACCCTGGTCTTTCAGCCTTTTCACATCATTCTTTGAGCTGTTGCTTCACTAATGTACTGAATTCTTGGCAAGCTGTATTTCAGCCATATTATAGCAGTTTTTCATATGTCTCAGCTTGCTGAATCAAACTTTCTTGGCAGTATTCATTATTGTATTCCTTCAAATTGATTTTAGAGATGCCCTCATTTCTCTTAGATAATTTTAATTTGGTTTTTCATTTGGTTCTGGTTTTATCCAGAACAGAGAATACAATTAGAAATTCAAATATACATTTTCAGATATACAAATGTTTACTTGGTTATTAATAAACTAAAAAATGGACTACTAGCAATGCATTTTTCCTTCCATTGCATATTCTTATTTGGAAATATTCAAAATTGTACATTATTTCTATTATGGTAGCACTAGAGTCACTGATCAGGGATTAGGGCCCCATTGTGTTAAGTGCTGCACGTATATATAATAAAAAGACTGCCCTCGTCCACACAGAAACTGCTCTTTACACTCAGATATCAGGAATAATGACACACACAAAGCTGTAGGGGAACAATTTAATCTCCCTGGACATTGAATAATGGATTTTAAAGTGGCCATTTTTCTATAAAGGATTTTTATCACCCATTACCAAGGGAGACTGCTGACCTGGAATTCATTTATACATTTCGCACTTTGAACTTGGGCTTGACTAAAGATATTAACTGGTTAACACGCTATAAAGGCAATTTCCCTTGCCTTTAATATTCACATTTACACATCAAAAGCTATGAATGGGACACATCCAGCCTGACTCAATTAGATTCATTAATAGTGATCCTACAATTGACTGCTTTTGCTGTTATATATACCCCAGATTCTGTAATTTCCACTCCAACTCATCTGATAAAGTGGGATTTACTCATGAAAGCTCATGATGTAATATATTTGTTAGTTGCTAAGGTGCCACAGAACTGCTTGTGGTCTTTACAGTGTCTTTCAGTTCTGTATTTTCACGAATAAGCAGGACTAGCAATTTCTACACTCATTACATATTACAGTATTGTGAACAGTTATGCAAAAGACTTATCAAATTGTAAAAGCAGAAAACAATTATCTGTACTAGTTTGAAGAAAATGCTTGTCCCCTGTGCTTCCTAAGTCTGTTTGCTTAGAAAACTGCTGATCTTGCATGTAAACATCTTCTCCTTGCTAAAAGGGGGAAAAAATGCCTCCAAACATAAAGCTGTAATGCAGAGTACCTTCTGTAGTACAGGCATAGAATATCTTTACTGCCCTTCAGTTACCCAGAAAGTACACTACAGGTTGAACCTCTCTAGTCCGGCACACTCTGGTCTGGCAACACCCATGGTCTGGCATGTTTTTAGTTAGCCGGATGTTCACTTCTCATGTGTGTGGCCTAGTTTCCTCTGGTCCCATAAAGTTTGTTTACAGCCACTAGTCCTGGTTTGCAGTGTTCTGTGCTGTTATTTAGCTTTATTTTATTCCAAAATGTCTTCTAAGAGCCCAATAGACAGTGTAAGTGTTGGTAATGCTGCTAAACACTATTGACCTCCTGTGGTCCAGCAAATTCTTTGGTTCAGCACTGGTGAGATCCTTAGGCCACGGCTACACTGCCATTTTTTTGCAGAAGAGGCTATGCAAATCGCGCTCTCATTTGCAGATCTTCTTCCAATTCTTTTTGGGGAAGAGGTTTTGCTGATAAAGCCCTGTAGACGGGTTATTTGTCGGAAAAAAACCCCTTTTCGCAAGACCCCTTATTCCTCAAAAATCGAGGTTTACAGAATCTTGCGAAAAAGGGTTTTTTCCCGACAAATGGCCCTGTCTACATGGGGCTTTTTATCAGCAAAACCTCTTCCGCAAAAAGAATCGGAAGAAGATATGCAATTGAGAGCACGATTTGCATCTCCTCTTCCACAAAAAAAGGCAGTGTAGCCGTAGCCTGAGAGTGCCAGACTAAAGAGGTTCAACCTATAATCCATATAGGTTTAAGTTAGCTATGTCACTAATGCTTGGTGTCGAATACAAACATGTACCTGCATAGCAAATACAAAAAAGGAAGCCTGCAGAGATGAGAGCTATTTAAGAAGGAACTGTGCAAACTGAAATATAAGTAAGCCTTGATCACGTTTCTTCTCTGTATTAGAGAGTATTTTTCTATGTAATATGTTATAAGAAGAGCATCAGTGACCTCCTCTGTCTCTGGAGGACTGCCCCCTTAGTCTACAACTGTAGCAGAAGAAGTTTTGAATCACACAAATAGTCTATCACTGTGCACAGACTGATACACACATATATCAGCCAACATTCTGCATTATTTCAGTTTGCAAACTCAGTTGAAGGAATAGCCTTAGGTCCTGCCTTAGGATTTGCTCTGTACCAGTTTTGATAAGGCAAACAGACATTTAGAGATGAAACAGCACAAAATGGCAAAAAAGCTCTAGTCATCTGTGAACCCTATGGAGTGATTTATAACAACCCAAATTCACTGATGGTTCTAGTGACAGAAAGTCTGCTGCAAAAGCAACCCTCCAAGTAGACTGCAGTGGCTAAGGAGCCAAGAGGGGAGTATGCTTAGGGTGACTAGATGATGTGCTGGTTCAAAACATGCTTTTTCCATCCATTGGTTGACCTGTTGTGGGGAGCCAGTGAAGCCTAAAATTGGCATTCCCCAGTAGAAGCATGATAGGAGGTGAGTGGTGGTAATAACATTTTTGATTGGGACATAAGCACATGCTTAAGTTCACTCATCCTAAACAGGTATGCGCTTAGGATAAATCGGGGCCCATGATTCATGACTTTTTGCACATGGGTCATGAGACACACTTCCCTCCCTGCATCATGTTGATTATACTCTGGCTTTGGGACTGCATATGAGACTACAAGTTACCAATAAATATAAAAACTTACCATGTCCCAGTAATGAATTTAATTTGTAAAACTTTAATTTGAAAAAAATTAAATTACAGACAATGTTGTGGCCACTTTCCAAGACTTTTGCATATAAATATAATGCTTGACCAATGGAGCTTGCCTGTGCATGAAAACTATAAGAATACTTGACTTAGTGAACCACACAGGATGCAATATAGTTCAGTAAACAATTTCCTAATTCACTGTAGCATTTTAATGGCTTGACTTTACTTTGATTTAGGGTTGGTTTTTTAATCATTTCTATTCTTTCTTTGTTAGGTGGGTCAGATAAGCCTCTCGGGCATGAAACAGCCAATGTTCCATTAATCCTTTCTCAGATGGTCACATGACCACCAAAAAGAGAATTCATGAACCAGAAGGATCTAATTATTTCATTATAATTAATCAATCCACACAGGACATGTACAGCCTGATTCTGAGAGGTGCTGAGCACCTCCTAAGGGAAGTGATCTATTCTTATTGACATTAGTGGGAAATGAGGGAGCTCAACACTTCTTAGGATAAATCCCAGGCATGCTGAGGGAAGAGCTATTCTAGTCATTCAGTTAACATTTTTGTCGGACTACAGGTAAATCATGTAGTGTGGTAGGTCTGCTCTTTGGTTTCATATTTCAGATCGTTGGACACCATAAGCCAATTCTGTCACATTTGTATCAAGCATGAGACAAGGAAAGGCACTTAAAGTAGTCACCCTGGCACTTGTTACTGATAATTTGTGGGTCTTTTGGGTACTGTTCACTATAGATCAGCACCTTCTACAGTGTAAGTTTGATGCAGAAGGCAACATTACACAATTCTGAGCAGTCCAAGGTGAATCAATTTAAGGATCAATTTACTTGTTTAAACTGGGTAATGAAATCAGTTCTTTTCTGGCAGCGGTGCATATCATCTTAGGCATGTAAGATTTTTTTTTCAAATACTGGTTTGTAATAGGGTATACAACCCCCCACAGTGGACAACAAAGGGTTAAGGAGCTGCTCTGGGCTCAATCAGCCTTATGCTGCCACACCTATAGAGATGCACATGCTACAGTAGGAGTTAAATGGAATGAGAAGAGCTCGTTGGTAAGTAGGCCCAGGATGAGAAAGGATCTTTATCTTGCAGCTCCCAAAGAATGGATTGGGGGAAGGCAGTGTCTTTCCCTCAACAATTGCCTGAAGGTCCCAACCCCCACTTCCTAGGGAAGAGAGGTCCTACTTCTCATATGGCTATGTCTACACTACAGGTGTTTTTCAGAAAAAGGAACGCAAATAGTGCTGCACATTTTGCCTACCTTTTTCTGATTGTTTTTTCAGAAGAGGCTTTTCTGAAATTTGGCCCATCTACACTGGGCCAAATTTCAGAAAAGCCTCCTCTTTCAGAAGAGCCCTTCTTCCTCGTGGGAGGACGAAGACAGGGCTTCCAAAAGAGTGCATCTGCTCTTCCACAGAAAATGTCGGAAGAGCAGACGCATTCCCTGGACACTGCAGAGTTTTTCCAGGATACCTCTGGTATCCCTGAAATACTCCATAGTCTAGACATAGCCATAGACCTGGAGAGGGAGGAATTTCCCCCTAGCACCTACTAACCTAGTTTGTGTTAGATTTTCCATTTTTTGTTTGTGGACTATCCTTGAAGGGGAGACACTCAGAGCTGACCTAGCAGGAGGCCAAGCCATGAGCTGAGGCAGCCTTCACTCCAAGAAGGAGAGAGCTATTATGCCATGCCCAGTGAAGAAGTGACAAGTGGTGAACGATGCCCATCAGAGCCTTGTGTGATAGATTATGAACTTTGGAAATAATACTATGATAGGAGTGGGGCAGCCCGAAGGGTGTATTGAGTGTCTGTCCCATGGGTCACCCTCACTGGGTCCTGGGTCAGAACCTGGTGGAGTGGGAGGTCCTGGGTTCACCTACCAAAACCTTCCTTTGAATGTTGAAGGACCTAAGCCTTAACTACTAGACAAAGACCATCACATGCTTAATTAAATATATCTCATCTCCCACTGGGCCCTCCAGCACCTTTGGTTTGTTTGTGTATAGGCCGGGGTGAGTTTGTTTCTTATCATACTTTTTAAAAAAAATCTCTTTATTTCAAGTGTTCCTCACAGTTTAGAAAGAAGGCAAACAAAGTTCAGGGCATACATTTTGGATTGTGTTTGTTTATTTTCCTCTGCTGCCTTTCTCATGTATGAATGATGCAATAAAAATGTAGTGCTAGAAGCACTTACCCAGAACTGCCTGGGTCCCTCTCCCCGCCCCACCCCGACATTTTCTGCAGGACAGCTCACTGCCTCCTCCAGTGGCCACTCTCAGTATCATGTCCTTCTGAACAGCCCAGCCCCTCCCTTTCCAAACGGACTCACAGACCGACACACAAACTGATGCACAAATCTCGCTCATATAGTACATATACATGTAATACATTCCTAAAGGATGTTAAGTACGTGGGGTGTAGAAAGAAAGGCAGGGGTATTCAAAAGAAGGTGAGAGAGGTAGGCACCCAAATGCTATTGTGCCCAGCTCTTTTGGGCTCCTTTGAAAAGATCAGACTTCACAGTATAAGAGAAACTGAAGAAACAGAAATTAAACAGATGCACGTGACTTCAAGCTATGCTACTCTCCTCCTGAAAGTGCAATGGCTAGCAGTCTGAGGAAATAATTTTTCACTGATCATACATTTCCATGGTGTATTTCTTGTTGGTTTTTACAGTGATAAAAGTTTCTGGGGAGAGAAATAAACCTTCTTTTAAACCACAAAAATACCGTATGGGCTGTGTATTTTGAACTTCCCTACGTTTCCTAGTGATGCCAATATTTTCAAAAGAGGCTTCTAATTTGGGGATTCTTCATTTCTGGGTGCTGGTTTGCAACACACAGTCTAAGCTTTTTAGAAGTTCTAAGTACCCACAAGGCACAAGCTATCAGTGGGAGACGTGGGTGCTCTATACCTCTGAAAATTGTATCTTAAATTCTTAGTGCAGGACATAACAAAATGAGGAATCCAAAATTGGCAGTCACTTTAGAATATTCTGGACTAAACATTTATCAATAATACTTGGAGAGGGGCCTCCTTGAGTTATGAGAACTATCTAGACTTCATGCCTATAGAAGCTGTGGTTCACAAAAGTGCATATCACATACTTAAGTTATTCATCCCTCTTCAGAAGAGCCCTTAAGCACATGCTTAAGTTTAAATGTAAGCATGTGTTTTGCTTAAACATAAGCAATGCTTCTTTGCTGAGGGTGTCACTTGTCATGTTGGCTTTAGAGCTGTACTATGTAAATAGCATGATCTCCTTGAGGTTGGAAAAGAGGCCATTTTTGGCCATACTCACACATTATGTCATCTGAGTCACACTGACACTCTGACGTATCTGGCATATGTTTGTCACTATATCTGTGAATTTGGCCCATAATTAAACAGTAAAGGCTCAATCCTGCAACAAGCTTTGAACATGTGGAGGAGTCTCACAGTAAGATCTAGATTCATAATTGTAATTCTATTGATGAGTTCTAGAAACATCATAAACCTAAGGAGTGAAATTTGTCACCGGAATCCCAAAATGGAGCTCATGGTTCAGTTCTTAAGACAATGCATTTGTAGTGTCAAAATGGCAGATGGAAGAACTTTTTTGCCCAGCAATCCTCAACATTTCTGATTTTACAGATTTATGTAATATATTACTTTAGCAAGTTAGGTTACATTTTGCCAGTTTCACTGCAAATATGAGCTAAAGTTACCAACTTGAAATGCTTTTCTTTAGTATTCAAGTGGATTATCACAAAATCTCTTTGTGTTTGGTTGAGACCTCTTCCTTGTTTGCTGGACCAAGCTTTGCCCTGTTCTAATTAAGCTATAGGTATTTAAATTCATCTGTGTCTGTAGCTAATGCTTCTCCATGGTCTGTTAAATCACTGTAATTTTAAAAAAACATTATTTCTGTTCCCCTCCTCCCAAAAAAGTGGATTTCAACCATTTTCCAAGCTGTGGATTGATCATTCATTTGTCCCTATTTTCCACAATTTCTCACAATCTCATTAACTTTTCCAGCAAGATGTGGCTGCAGGGTAGTCCTCAACCAACCAGACAGCAATCAATTGCATAAAAATACCCAAACTGTTAGATCTCTTCTGAAATGAAGTATCAGCCTGATCAGAGACTGTCCTTTGTTGAGAGTACTTGATGATAATGATGATCCTTTTGTTGTATAATCTTTTATTTAAGTCTGTTCCATTTTGTATCTACTTTTTTATCCGTGGAGATCAAGTGTAAAAATAAATAGTTTCTTGAAAATGAATTGCATTTTCAGCAGTATACTCACAAACCTTTTCACACCACTAGCCTGAGGTGCTTGTGTCTCCCTTTGAGAAATTCAGCCCTCCCACCCCCAGCATCTGTTCCGAAAAGCAAAACTCGACTGGCAAATGGTTTCTACAAATACATTGAACCTGAATGTGCCATGTGTATGTGAAAGTTCACAGCCCTTGCTTGCCCAGAAACCAAGAAGAGAGGGTGAAATCTTGGCCCACTGAAGTCAATGGCAAAAATCATTGACTTGAATGGGCCCACAATTGCACACACACAGTCCTTAGACTGGCAGTTAGTATGGTCAGAAGCCTGTCTTCATTTGGATAACTTTTGAAATAGAAAAGTTACCGTATTTCAATAAACCAGCCACAAATCAGTTCTGCTTAAAGATGCAAAGTACTTCATACCTGTAATAATAATATTATAATTGCAGCTTAATATCTCTCTCTGGGGAGAGAAACATGTGGGGTTAATTTGACCAACCATTGGATGTCACTGTTGAGCTACAGGAATACAGTTGAAAAGAACCCTTACATTTATGCAACAGTAATAACTTGAGTCTTAAAGGTCTTTTACATTATGAGTTACAAGTGGTTTGCCATATTTTGGAAACTGTGTAGGCAAGTGTTTTATTGTGTGTATGTTTTTAACCTAGGTATTTAAACTATAAGTAAGTAGGAAATACCTGGTCTATTGACACATCTCACATTCAAACTCAGCTGAAGACAGCAGTCAACATAGCTGATGAGGTAGTAATAACTTTGGTTTTTTTCAAATGGAAAGGGCTAGTTTAAAACCTTTGAGAATCCTGGAGAAAGAAGAATTTTTTCAGTCTAAAATTAACACCATTTTCCCATTAATAAACAGGAATTTATTTTTCCATTTAATTGAGAGTGCAGAACTGTAGCAAATAAGTGCATATTCAACCGAGGAAAGAGACTAATCAGGCAACAAGAACCCTTTCTTTTCCGGAATTTCTTTCTTCTGTTTTAATGTTCTATAAGCCCTCAGCCCAAGGGCAAATCTATTATGGAAAGTTAAATAGGAAACAGGAAGTGTTGTGCAAAATTTGCCCAACAGACAAGTAGATGTCATTTTAGATATGTAAGCAGCTGGGTCAGCAAATCCCGAAGGTAATATAACCCAGAAATGCAACATTAACTACACAGAGAGCCCTGGCATGTCACTGAGAGGAATGTGGTTTTTTTAATTGCTAACCACGCCTTGAAAATGGTATATGTGTAAAATACAATGGGAGTGTGCTGACATCTAATCACAGTGAATAATATGTTGCACTTACGTTACAAACAGTAATTAAATCTCACAACACCCCTGTGGGATGGGTAGGGGATAGGGTGGGGTCTCACCACACCCGCTATGGAAATGCAGCCCTACCTGGGATTTATCACACAACAAAACTACACAATTGTGCAGGACAGGAAATGAAGGACACTGTATCCAACTGATGTTGAAAGGGTGTTTGGGAAGATTGCACTTCCCTGAGCTGGAAAGTTCTTAAGAACTACACCATGTGTGGGGAGCGCAGGGGTGGAGGTTAATGACCACAAGTGTTTTTGCTTTTCTCTCTCATTCAAAAGACCCTAAATTCACTTTTTGGCCTAAAATCTTTGCTGTATGTTATACTACACTGCACTTGCTCTATACATATGAGAACACAAATTTTGGCTTGGATTTAACATTGGTTATTTTATTAGTATTTATTATTTCTCACTATAGAACAAGAGGCATGCATTGGGGATGAGAAGCCCAGTGTGTTGGGCAGTGTGTGCACACAAAACAATAGGTGGTTTTTGCTCCAGAGAGCTGCCAATATCTACAGTCTAATTTCTTACACAAATAAATAAATTGTTGCTCTCTTACATTAAAGAGACATCATAATGGCCCTCTGAGCCTGGTCATCCAGGTAGGTGCCTGTTTTTTGTAATGCAATTAGTTACTAACTAAATGTTCACATTTAATCATTGCATTTACATGGGCAAGCAATTATGAGTTACTAAAAGGCACTGCACAATGCTTTGCTCTCCATTTGCATCAAGTCAAATTACTTGAGGGGTAAATTGGAGTCTAAAATCCATTTCAAAATGTTTTCTCTATATTTATTTATTTAACATAGCTGCCTTTGTACTTATGGCATCCATAGAGCGGTGCCCCCATGGAGGCACAGGGAAAAAATGTGGTAGTGGGGACAGCAGAGTGGGGTAGCAAGTACAGTGCTATGAGTGGGGAAGTGGGGAAAAGCAACCTTATCAATTGCTCTCCTATGTCTAAACTACATTCCTCTTTCAAAAGAGGAATGTGAATGAAGCCCATCGAAAATGCAAATGAAGCGCAGATTTACAAATCTCGCACTTCATTTGCATAATCGCATGAGAGCGCTTTTTCGAAAAAGGGATTTTCAAAAAAGAAAACACAGTCTAGACGGGGTTCTTTAAAAAAACCCACCCTTTTTCGAAAGAACCCGTACACCTCATTTTTTCAGGAGTATGGGTTCTTTCAAAAAGGGGTTTTTTTTTTTCAAAAGAACCCCGTCTACACTGTTGAAAAAGCGCTCTGACGTGATTATGCAAATGAAGCATGAGATTTGTAAATCTGTGCTTCATTTGCATTTTTTTGATCGGCTTCGTTTACATTCCTCTTTCAAAAGAGGAATGTCGTTTAGACATAGGAGAGGACTCTGAAGATTTCCTAGAGAAGATAACTGTTACAGAGAGGTGTGGATTTCAATGTGCATTTTGGACAAGGAAAAATAGACATAGTTTTAATTTAATAGGCCTATGTCTACATTGCATGTTCATAAGTCAAACTTTTGTTGCTGAAGGGTGTGAAAAAACACACCCCTGATCAACACAATTTTTAAGTTTCCAGGTATTTCTACCATCGACTTCCCTTGCTCTTCTCATTTAGGCTAGAGTAACAGAGTCAATCGGAGAGCTATCTGCAGTTGATTTGGCAGGTCTTCACTAGACCCAACAAATCGACTGCTGAGGGATCAGTCTCAGGGTATCGATCTGGCCTATCATGTAGGTGTAGACTTATTGGACATAGCCACTGATGGGAAGGCATGTGACCAAGTGCATTGTGATTTCCAGCCAGTGTAACAATCCCCAGAAACATAATTTAACTACACAGCCAGCTCCCTGTCAACCAGCTCCCGGTCAGCCCTAGGATTTTTGAAACATAGTGGCAGCTTAGCATAACCTTTCCCTCTTTCTGCATGTCCTCCAAACTCTGTGTTGAACAGAGCTCAAACAGACCCAAGGAGTCCCTTTTATTTAAGAGTATAAATTAGATGCTTTAAGAGCTAACATTCACTACAGATCTTGCCTAGCATGGTTTACTAAACTGTTACCTGATTTTGTGGATGTATTTGTGGGATGTACTATTAACACTCTTTCAGAGAAAACCTTATTTGACTCTTGCAGAAGCCTTTATTTTACCTTTATTTTTAAGCTATCCCATTTTTGCCTGATTGCTTCAGTTTTTACTATTTCTTTTGAAATGGTTTGCAAGAAGCACAGAATATTTAAAGGAACAAAAAGCAAAATTAAAGTAAAGTATTAAATTTTTCCAATAAAATATAGTGTATTGAGTAAGGAAATATTCAAATCCACAAATATTAGAAAATACACTTAGCATATTCCATTAATGTTTTTATCCCAAAAAAGAAAAGAAGAAAATCACACCAGCATCAGATAGCAAACATGTATATTTTATGCTTACATTCATACACCTACCACTTCAATTAGTCTGAATGAATTGAGTAACTAATACATCCATCCCAAACATGTACCAACCAGCTTTTTATATTGCACCATCCCATGATGTGTTTATCTATGTATGATGTGTGTTTAACATGAGCCAGATTTTAAAAATTAAACCTCCAATTCCACACAAAGATGCTTAGATTGGCATGTAGGTGTCAGCATACCCATACTTTAAATGATGGCCTATCTTTTTTAGGTAATTATTTAGCCCATGTTACATTCACATTTGTATTTCTCAGAGTTTTTATAGTCCGTATCCTGTACACTCTGTTAAATTAAAAAAGGAACTGTAATTGTCATGTTACAGATGGGGAACTGGGACCCCAAGAGACTAAGGGTATGTCTACACTAGCCCCCTAGTTCAAACTAGGGAGGCTAATGTAGGCATTCCAAGTTGCAAATGAAGCCCGGGATTTAAATATCCCGGGCTTTATTTGCATGTTCCCATCGATCGCCATTTTGAAATTCCACTAGCCCAAAGTAACTGCCCGCGGCTACACGCTGCAGTGAAACGGCAATTCGAACTAAGTCCTTAGTTCGAATTAACTGTTACTCCTCCTGGCAGTTACTTCGGGCTAGTGGAATTTCAAAATGGCGACCGGACGGGAACATGGAAATAAAGCCCAGGATATTTAAATCCTGGCTTCATTTGCAACTTTGAATGCCTACATTAGCCTCCCTAGTTCGAACTAGAGGGCTAGTGTAGACGTACCCTAAGTGATTTGGCCAAGGTCATACAGGAAATCCAGAAACTTGTGGCAGTGCAGGAAGCTAAACCCTGGTTTCCCAAGTCTGATGCTATTCTCTTAGCCAATGGATTCTTCTTCTCCTCTCTAGAGGAGTTGGACACCAGGGCTTGATTTTCAGAAAAATTGACATCCTTCCATTGACTTCAGCTGGAGTCATGTGACTGCCCATCAGCCATGAAAATCAAGCCTGAAGTCTAGAATTTAGTGTCCTAGCTTAGTCAGCCAGTTTGGCACACTGAATTTCTGATATGACTGTGTGTTGTCTCTCTCTCGCCATCAAACATGTTTGTTCTTGTGAGCGCATGTGGAAGCTGCTAAACAGATTAATAAAGTTTATTATAATTAGACAGCTCTTTAGTATTTTCCTCCTTGGCATGAGCTGCAGTTTTTTTTTGTTATGAGCGAGTTGGGAAGTTGAATCAATGTCACAACCAGCTAATAGTTCCAGATTCACAAAACTACTTAGGAACATATAACCCAGACTTAGTTGACTAAGGCTCCTTTTGGACTTCACTGTAATCCAGAAAACTCCTGTTGAGCCCTCAGTGCCCAAGCTACCAGGGTGCAAGTTCTCTAGGAGCCTATGCTTCTGCCTCTGAGCGTGCATACTGCTGTCTCACAATAGGCACCCAGATGCCTATCTCCTGCCTGTTCACTGGAGCAATTCACAACCCAGGGAAGTTAGACATTTGGCCAGCTAAGTGGCATGGGGACCTGATCTAATAGGTGTGCTCTGAGACTGCCTACTGGACTGGATCTAGGGTTGCCAACTTTCTACTTGTACAAACCCAAACGTCCTTGCCTTGCCCCCTGCTCTGCCCCTCCCCTGAAGCGCCACTCATTCCACTCCCTCTCTCGATTGCTCATCCTCTGCTTATCCTCCCCCACCTTCTCTCCTTCATTCTTGAGCATTTAGGGAAATCATTCTTGGTGCAACTAAATTACCAGCCCAAACGGCCTAGATTAGTCACGTGGGAGGAAAAGGACAAGCTGGGATTCCCCATGGCATTGGAACCCCTCTTTAAAACTTCTGACAGGCACAACAACACTCACTGGTCAGAGGTTGGCTCTGATTTAAACTGCAGCAAGGAAGGTTTAGGTTGGACATTAGGAAAAACTTCCTAGCTGTCAGGGTGGTGAAACACTGGAATAAATTGCCTAGGGAGGATGTGGAATCTCCATCACTGGAGATATTTAACAGCAGGTTAGATAAACATCCGTTAGGGATGATCTAGATGGTGCTTGGTCCTGCCGTGAGGGCAGGGGACTGGACTCGATGACCTCTCGAGGTCCCTTCCAGTTCTAGTGTTCTATGATTCTATGATTCTCTCATTTTCACCTGGCTGGGGGTTGGGATGCAGGAAGGGATGAGGGCTTCGGCTAGGGGTGGTGGCTCTTCTGGGGCCGAGGAGAAGCGGTTCAAACTATGGGAGGCTGAAGCAGGACATTGAGGGGCGGGAGTGGGTACACACTCTGACCAGGGGTGCAGGCTCTGGGATGGGGTTAGGGATGAGGGATTTGGGGTGCAGGAGGGGGCTTAGAGTGTGGGAAGGTGTACAGAGCTAGAGCAGTGGATTGGGTCACAGGAGGAGGTTCGGAGTGCAGGGTCCAGGCAATTCTCACCTTGGGCGTCTCTCCACAAGTGGTGACATGTCCCTTGACATGTCCCTCTGCTCACAGGCACCACCCACACAGCTTCCATTGGCCACACTTCCCAGACAATGGGAGCTATGGAGCTGGCTCCTAGGGGCAGCAGAGAGCCATGTGGAGGTAGCTAAGGAGCCTGCTTTAGCCCCTTGCCAACCAGACTTTATCCCTTTTCAACCAGGTGATCTGGTCAGAAACCAGACACCTAGTAAACCTAACTTGATCCCATTCAAAATCTGACTGGAGGAAAGAGTGGTGCCCATGTTATCATTTTTAGCCCAGTGGTTAGAGCTCTCACCTAGAATGAAGTTCAATTCTCTCCTCAGCTAGAGGGGCAGAAGTGTTTTTAAGACCCCTGCTCAAATCCTCTGAGGATAGTGCCCTAACCATGGACCTATGGGATATTCTGATGTGGAGCTTCCTCAGTATCTCCTGTTGAAACTGTTTCAGTTTGGATAAATAATTAGAATGACTGGAGAGGATGACTGGACTCTTGGTCTAGCGCTGCCCAGATGGGACCCCTAACTACGATATTGGATCATTCCCCTTCCCTGGTCCAATGTCTCTTAAGTATATATTGTCAGAGAAACAGCTTCACATAACTTTGTGAGTCCAGGCCTATGAGATTTTTTTTACCTGAGAATAGTAAAAGTTAGACTCTTAGGAACTATAATCTCGTGCATTCATATATTCTGCATTCCAGGTACAGTCTGGAAATAGAATATTCCTTTATTCGGTGACTGATTTGCATCCTGAAGGATCCATCTTACTCCTTGGACCATAGCGATAGTTTATTTCCCTTTTTCTACCTCAGTATATATTGACGTGCTTTTCATAGGCTACCAGCAAGAATGACATGTCAAGTTCCTGTGAACTATTATGCAAAATTCAAGCATTACATTTCACCAAGCTCTGAAAAAGAAAAAAAAAAAGAAAATACCTAAACCACAGGGGGGAAGGAAGATTAATGGGAACCGATTCTTCACATACAGAGTATGCGGTGCAGCTTCTTTCAACATGCTATTCCTAGAGTATGTGGTAGCCCATCAGGCAGAGGGAAAAGGCAAATTCTGCTGTCCTCTTGTGTTTCTCAGGGCATGCTCTACTGAATTTCAGGAATGTCTTCTCATAACTGCATTCAGAAATTATCTTTGTAATAATTCTAACAACAGACTTAATGGTAGTCTAGCCACACATGCTCTGGCTGCAAAAATGTGACAGTTAGCTTCAGAAGATTGTATTCAGGAACATCTGCTTTTAAAACCCAGACCTTTTACCTTGTCAGTTAAAGAAGAATTTCTGTTAGCTCTCAGAATGTTTTTTACCCACAATAGCAAGTAGTCTTAATAATAGGGCTTACCGGCTCTGCAGGTCAGCTACTGAGGGTGATTTAGTCTTTCCCTCACACACTATTTTATTAGGTCTGACAGGTCTGGGAAAGAGTCACATACATACAAACCAGTACCTGACAATCTATAAATATTTAGCATGAAGAGTACATGACACTGAAACAGACAATTACTGAACCCAGAATCTTTAAACTCTGTAAAAATTTGTCCACTTGGGGACAGAGGCCAATGAGTAGAGGACTTGTGAATACCAAGGAGTTTTGTTCAACCAAATGCTTGAGTACAGTGAAAATCTGTGAATACAGGCACTCTAGTTGTGGATTTTTGCACTGTGTCAAGCCACAGGGGCAGGACCCAACAGGGTTGTGGATTCACTTCAAGACAGAGTCGATTAGTCGATAGATAGTTGCTTTTATTAATCTCACTACATCACTACTATTACAGGCTTAATACTGGCAAAAGGTTACACAGCTACTGCAAAATAATACAAATCAGCATAGGCAAAGCAATACATAGAAGAGTAACAGGCACCTGGAAATGCTTACACCCATTTAGTCTGTGGGAAGTCCTGTTCCGGTTACCTCGCAACCGGGCGCAGTGGACGTGGCTCCAGCTAGGGGGATTTAGGACACCCTTCGAGATCTAGGTCCCTGTTGACTCACAGAGGTGTGGGACTCCCAGTGATCTTATACTACAGTTGTTTACTGGGTGTGCACGTACCTGGCTCAATGCCATTCTTATCACTCTTATGGGCTGAGACCGATGTCAAACTTGTTTACTACGTAGTAGTTTCCCAGCTCAAGGCATGGGTTAGAGCTGATAAAGCCCAGCTTTTGTTTGGGCTTGCAGGGTCCCACACCATGCTAAGCTGGGTACAGCAGGGATGGAAACTTCCATCTAAGGCCTGTTAAGCTACAGGACCCACATATGACTTTCATGTGACACACTTCAAATAAAAATTCTTCATGTGCCAAGTCAAGATCAACACTGTGTTCATCAGACATGCATGTATTTGATTGCCTATATTTGTTTTCATTTTGCATGACTAAAGGATGCATTTTTAAAGGATCTTATAATCATCTTTTTGATAAAGGTGTAAAATCACTATCCTGAATACAAGTTGCATTCCATCCCATTCCAATTATGTTGAACTATATTATGAGGGATGGTTAAGAGTAATTTATTACAGGAAGCAGTATTTTTCAGTGATCATTTTCAGGGATAAGGCATAGATGATATCTAGGTCTGATAAATAACAAACAAGAAAGTTGCCCTTGTCATACAATACTTAATTGTAATTGATATTTTTAGACTATGAGCCACTATTTCAGTGCTTAAAAAAGTTTCTTTAAAATCCATAAAACTTTGTGATATGGTCACAGCATTACTTTTAGTATGAGACATCTAATTACTAGTCTCTCCACCCATTTTTCTCCTTGTTAAATGCATTATATTAAAATAATAATGAATAATCAAATCCTCCTTGTCATAGGATAGGTGGAATTTACTGGTCAGTTTCTGCAAGAAGCCATAATGTTTGCTCTTTTTAGTGCAGAGGAAATGTTTGTGCTACTCATCAAAGGAGAAGACATGGAGGGTTAAAAGGGGGATATAAGAGAGGAAAAGGTTAAAAAAAGATCACACCTGGTACTGAAAAAAATGTGTGTACAAATGTAGCTGCAAGGATGGAAGAAGAACATTGCCAAGGCTATTTCCACATAGCACTGTGAAATCAAGTGACAGCATTGTGTAACAACAAGTGAAGTGTCAGGCATGAATGTGACAGCTGTGTGATTCAATTGACACTAGGACACCATATGTCAGCTCCCAAAACTTGCTTGGTATCAGTCTCAGGTCTTCGAGTTGACTGGACAACCAGTGAGAGAGTTCTAATGATGCAATGCATCCTTCTGGTGTTCCTTTAGATGAGTGTACATTCACTCAGCTTCCTATTGGGAAAGTTGTAAGGGAGGGGTTATGTAACAACTGGTCTGAACTGTTTTCAACTTAGAGAAGGTTTGTGTCATGCTCATGTTTCAGTGAAGCCCAGATGAATTTATCTCATAATAAAAGTAGTAATTTCATTGTAAGTCTTATGATATTTGGTGCTTTTCTTAAAGCCTCACTCCCTGGAGTCATAGGATTCTGTGAGAATCTCAGCTTTCAGTTTCAAAAGCAAAGTTTCTAGCTCTCGTTGTGGCCGAACCAATCTTGAAAATGTTCCCCCTAAAGTCTCAAAACCCAGAAAGCAAATAGAAGGAACCCAGCATGGATTTTTTTTTAAACACAAAATATTTAATGACTTTAAAGTCAATCTCATAATTTCAAATGCTTGGCCATAATATAAGAGCAGACTGTCTATTAGCTTAGCTTATCTAGAGGAGGCTAATGAGCGACGGATGCAATCAAAGCCGATTTAAATTTCCGCGCTGATTTGCATGTTCGTTGGTCGCCATTTTAGAAATTGATTAGCTCGTAACTGCTCACATCTACACACTCGGCAGTGAAACGGGATTCTGGAATAAAGTAAATCGAATTAAGTGGTAAACCTCATTCCACGAGGAATACCACCTAATTCGATTTAGGGCTTTATTCCGAATCCCATTTCACCGCCGCGTAGATGCGGCAGTTACTTCGGCTAGTCAATTTCTAAAATGGCAACCGTTGAACATGCAAATCAAGCGCGGGATATTTAAATCCCGGGCTTGATTTGCAATTCCGGTTGCCCTCATTAGCCTCCCTAGATCAATCTAAGGGGCTAGTGTAGACGTACCCTTACAGGACTCTTCAACAGAGTCGTGAACCTTGGAGATGCACCCCTTACCGCAAGTCAGAGCCTATTTCCTTTCTCTCCATTCCTTTTTCACTGCTCAGCTAATACTGAGTGTGTGTACAGCTATGGGTAGCTCCCAAAGTGCAAATGGAGGGATTCTGTGTAGAAAACATGTGCAAATGAAGTTCTCTCAGTTACTGTTCTTCTCCCTGGTTGCCAACAGGATTGGTCTTTACCCTGTAGAGCTTCAGCCTAGAAGGTTTATAGTTGTAAAACATTCTTGACAGTGGTTAGGCAGCTTGTGTGCTGGGGTCATTGCAGCTACTGATCATTATGCTGTTTATATAAGTCTCTCGTTGTTACCACGTATACTCCCTGCCTCTTGGCTCGTTGCATTCTTTGTCTCTTGACTTAAACTGAAATTGGAAGCTATTTGGGGCAGGAACTGTCTCACTGTACATTTGTTTAGTGCCCAGCACAGAGGGGCTCTGACATCTAGGCGTTGCTGCCAAATACATTATTAACTATCCTCCTGCCTTGTACAGTGCTGGGAGAGTTCCCCACCCACACTCTGTGACCCATTTGGAATAATACTTTTTTTGGTACATGTGGTGTGTACCATATTAAGGGACATTTTGGAATAGTGCTCTATTTTGAAATTTGGCACTGTAGACAGCCAAATTTCAAAATAAGCTATTTAGAAATTAACTCGAAATAAGCTATGCAATTTGTGTAGCTCAACTTGCTTAGCTTATTTCGAGCTAAGGGTGTAGTGTAGACGCACCCTTACAGTCTCTGTAAATAAAGCAGAAGTATACAAAAAAAAAAAAAAAAGGAGGTGGTGTGTAATTCATTTGTGAATTCATTGTAACTATTTCATGTTAACTTCTTTCAGTGACTGACAGAAGTTTTCTAAATATGTATGTAAAAGTCATCCTAAAACATATGTAATGGTACTATTGATTATACTACACTAACTCTTCACCTGGTGCAGTGGTTCTACTGTGTCTCATTTTATTTCATAATTAACAATATACCTATTCAACAGAATGATACAGGAAGCCAATGGGCACACTTTAATAAGGGCTAAAAATTTTGTAAGTGATTTCTTCCTTCATCTTAAGAGTCAAGGCAAGGTCTTAACTCTTAGGCTGTGTCTAGACTACATCCCTCTTTCGACAGAGGGATGTAAATTAGACACTTCAAAATTGCAAATGAAGCAGGGATTTAAATATCCTGGCCTTCATTTGCATAATCATGTAATGGTGCTCTTTCAAAAAAGTGCCATTTTGAAAGTAAAACCACGGTCTAGACGCGGTTCCATCAAACGGCAGGCTTTTTCAAAAGATCCTGAACTCCTCAAAAAGTGACAATGAGGACTACAGGATCTTTCAAAAAAGCCTGCCATTTTTGACAACTGCATCTAGACCGCGGTTTTACTTTAGAAATGTCTCTTTTTGGAAAGAGCACCATTACACGGTTATGCAAATGAAGTGCAGGATATTTAAATCCCCGCTTCATTTGCAATTTCAAAGTGTCTAATTTACATCCCTCTGTTGAAAGAGGGATGTAGTCTAGACACAGCCTTAGGATCCACACAGGCTTGGACTGAGAACTAGCTGATACTCTGTATTAATTTCTCCTACAAGTAAGTGTAAGAACAAAGATTTCACAAGCTTTAGAGAAAGATGTATGCTCCTTACAATTTTCTACAAATGTTACTGATAATTGAAGGGTAATATATGTTTATAGCTAGAGACTTGCCAAATGGCTGTCAAATAATTCTGTATAATTTTCAATATAAAAAAAAATTCCATTCATTTTAATGAATTTCCCCCTAGTCAGATGCAATACTCTGGTAAATTTTGGACCTCAGTGATTTACCACAGTTGAAGAGTTGACCCAGTGTCTCTTGTCAGATATAGTTTAACTTATGAGATATGTACAGTTTTACATAGGGTTGTTATGAGGCCATGACTGCTTACAATCTACTGCAGAAATTTTGCTCTGGTGTTCTGATATGTAAGATTTACTTCTCTTCCTTGCATTTGTATGAGTCTGAGTTCCCATCTGACCTTGCTTTTTCAACTGTTGAGATGGCCTTTAAAAGATAAGAACTCAGATGAAGTAAAAATGTCAGTTTATGAGCTACTATAGCAGACGGAAAAATAAACAATATTTTTATGACTACCAGCAACGTATGAATTTCCAAAACAAAGAGCAATTGCATTCTGAGGTCTAATCAAGACTTAATTGCATCTGTGTTATCAGTTTGGTAAAGGACTGAAGGAAATAAAACAGGCTATTGCTCAGTTCAAAGGGTAGTTTTAGAGAGCACTGTTCAGTAGATCAGAGGTTGCCATCTGGTTGTCAGAAGTGTCGCTGAGTTCTTTCTAAAATAAGCTGCCTTGATTGCAAATGTTATTGGGTTTTTTCCTAATTATCTTTCCATTGTTCTACAAAAGACTTAATACTTTCACAGAATTCCAACTAGGAAATGCTAATAGAGCTAGAAATGTGTTTGTTACAGCAGATAAACCTGACCAGGTGACCTTAATAATGGCTGATGTTTTGCTCCTTGCCATCCTGGTCCCCATCTGTGATCTTGCCAGGCAGCACACACAGCCCTTCGCTTGCTTTTTAATATGGTCCTGTGTATCTGTGGATGAGTTGAATCTGCTCGTTCTGTCCTCCTGCTCTTTTGAGACCCAAGACATTCTGTCAATGCATATGTTTCTACATGATCAGCCAAGTCAAACTCAGATGTAATTATCAAACCAGCGTTTATTTAAGAAAGAACAAAGGTTAAAAAAATAACAAAACAATTAAGCTAATGCTAATCTCATCATGAGCTATGGAAAGCCATGTTCATGTGGGCCCAAGGAATTCAAAGATTAAAAAGTTGTTAGCTGTAGGCCTTCTGGGTAAAGACAAAATTATTGTTCTCTCCCTCTGTACAGCTCACAAAGCCCATCCGCTCTATTGCTAGGAGCTAACAGCCCTATTGAACAGCCTTTCCACTTAGCTTAGGGCTGGACCTTATAACCATGGGAGTCACTATTCAGTGACTTCAATGGATGTGGGCCTAGCTCCTTACTCTTGTGTAGCAAGCAAATTCATCCTTTAAAGCCTTTCAGAAAGCACATATCAAGACGTCATTCTCATAGGTTATCATTATTTAGATGTGCATGTCACCCTTCACACTTGTACTGCATTTTAATTATAAGACAAATAATGGAATTTATTATAATGTGATATAAAATCTTAACATTTCAGGAATGCATTGTCCCCTTTTAAAAGAGTTCTTTTGGGCCTTTTGTAGCTTTAGCACATTTATCTTGTTGTTGGTTCTCTCAGCTGGAGCTAGACAAACATACATTCTTTGGGAAAAATCTTCCCAATTATTATTTGATTTCTTCCTTTGCGGAGCCTGGTAGTCAAACCCCTCTTCAAAAGGGAAATCGGTAGGTTTTTTTTAATGCAAAAGTACATTGCATATGGAGACTACCAGTAATATGCTACTGCCATTTTAACAGAGGATCTGCAAAATGTCCATTTATCCTCAGTCAGTTACCACCCTAGAAAACTGGAGATGAAAGAAGGTATTTTTTAGATTCTGATGCTAAATTGTTTGTTCAGTCTCAGCGAAGAACCAAAGAGGACCCTGAGGCTTTGCATCAGTGACTTAAAGGAGCTGCATGGAAGGTGGTCGTGACATCTTGGCTTCTCCTGTGCCAACTCTGTAGGTGCTACAGAGATAAGTGGAGTGGGACTGGGAGCTCTATCACTGCAACTGTGCTCGCATACAGCATTGATCATTAGTATCACCAAAATAATTGTTATCAACGGCATCATTTTGGATTACAGCTGACATTTGGTTTGGCTGAGTACACAGATTTCTGAACTGCCTTCCGTAATTTTTTAAGTTGACAGTTTGCTTGCCACAGATAAAACTCACTAATCAGCTGATCATGACTGAAGTCAGAACCATGCACTTAATGCACATCTTGAATTTATATTTCTGTTACATTTGGTGTTGATCCAAGATTTGGAATTATTTTGTTGCCTTTCTGTTCAAATCGTAATTGATTTTTATAGTGTCCAATATTCAATCAATTCAGAGTAGATATCCTTATAAAATTCCTTTGCTGGATTTGGGTTAATCTCTCCCGGGTTTGCATTTTCTTAGAACATTTTCTCTTCCACTGAGGAGCAGGCATTTTGACTAGCTCTTACTTCAAACTTTTCTGGTGGATTTGCTCCTAGAGAAGTCATAGATCTCAATGCATCAGATGGACTAAAGCGAATTCATTTTCATTAGAGATTGGCCTTAGGTTGTTGAAACATCTGCCTTTGTATGGTTTTGTTCAGATTGAGTACCAGGTTAGGACTCAACTATCCTAGTTCAGTTAAAAATTAAGTTGGAAATGTTTCCATTTGAACTGCTATGCTACCAATTTAAACTCTCATTTCAGGATCTTTTGTTGCATCTTTTGCAACCTCCCAACCTGCATATGATACCAGGTCATTCTCAGAAACTGAAGCCAGTGCTTTAGCAAAGAGTCCATCTTTTTTAATAGTGGACATGGATACCTGGTGACATGATTAACAATTTATTATTTATGTCCCAAAATATAATATCTTTGAGTGTTTTTAAATAATTGTGTGATTACATAAATATCTAGTGGGATATTTAGGCATCAGCTTCTTCAAGACAGGCCCAACAAAGAAAACAACAGAACACCAGTGGTCATCACCTACAGCCCCCAACTTAAACCCTTCCAGTGCATCATCAACAATCTACAACCTATCTTGGAAAATGACCCCTCACTCTCACAGGCCTTGGGGGAAAGGCCAATCCTCACCTACAGACAACCTCCTAACCTCAAACAAATTCTTTCCAGTAACCATGCAGCACACCTCCATCATAATCGTCCAGGAACCCACACCTGCGATCAGCCCCAATGCCAACTCTGTCCACACATCTATACAAGCGACATCACCACAGGACCTAAGCACCTCATTAGAGGCTCATACAACTGCACATCCACTAATGTGATCTATGCCATCAAGTGCCAGCAATGCCTCTCTACCATGTATATGAGCCTGTAATGGGTTCGACTCACCAGCACGGCTCCTTCCCTCAGGGTGGCTTTGGGGAAGTAGCTGGGTGTTCCGACCCTTTTGGTGTTGTCTTCAGGGCACTGCCCTCCGGCAGTGCCCACTCTGGTCTTTGTCTGCACCCCCTTCTGGGAGCGGGGTCATTGTTCTTCCTTTCCTATTCCAGGGTCCTCCCTACTCCCTAGGGCCCCTAGTTCTTCTACCCAGGAACACCCAGCTCCTCCAGGAACACCCAGTTCCTCCAGGCTTCAGTGGCCCACTGCCAGTCCTTCTCTAGCCCCTGTCTCTGGGCAGACTGTAGTCCCTAAAGGCCACTCCTCCCTGGCAAAGGGTGCAGACCTGCTACCTCTGCCTACCAGGTTGCCTCCTGCAACCCTGCCTTCAGGCCTTACAGCCTGGGGCTTCCCCAGCCTTTTATGACTGCCTCTCACAGCCCCTAGGGACTCAGGCCTGGTAGCCTGGGTTTGTTAGGCCCAAAAGCCTCCCCAACCCTGCCCTCTTCCAGGGAGCATCTTGCTTCCCTGGCAGTCAGGTCTCTACTGCCCTCCCTCCAGAGCAGCAGGCAGGTCTCCCTTGCCTTCCAGGAGTCCCTCATTATAGCCTCCACCTGGGCCCTCACTAGCTGCCTCAGCTGGGCTTGCCTCTGACTCCACTCTCAGCCCCTTAAAGGGCAAGTGTAGGACAACGCACTATCACAGGGCCAAACTGGACAGTCTCTGCAACAAAGGATTAATGGACCCAAATCAGATATTCGAAATGAAAACACATAGAAACCTGTTGGGGAACATTTCAACTTGCCTGGGCACTCATTAATGGATCTAAAAGTGTCTACATTATTTCAAAGCACTTTCAAAAGTCACCTGGAGAGAAGCTGCAGAACTTGGTTTCATTTGCAAGTTTCACACCTTGAATAGAGGTTTAAACAAAGACATGACCTGGATGGGCTGTTACTTTCCACATCCTAATGACATAAAAAGCCAAGCACTGGATACTTAGAATACGTAGAGCCCACTCTATTAGCCTCATTTAGCATGGACACTCTGACAATATTTTTTTCTCAATTTTTTTCCTTTCCCTTCCTTCCCTCCCCTCCCCCCCCAACTCCATTCATCTGAAGAAGTGGGTTGTGTCCACAAAAGCTCATGATACATGTTTTGTTAGTCTCTAAGGTGTTGCAGGACTATTCACTGTTTTTTAAATTTTTTCTTGGGATAGAATCATAGAATCATAGAATACTAGCACTGGAAGGGATCTCGAGAGGTCGAGTCCAGCCCCCTGCCCTCATGGCAGGACCAAATACTGTCTAGACCATCCCTGATAGACATTTATCTAACCTACTCTTAAATATCTCCAGAGATGGAAATTCCACAACCTCCCTGGGCAATTTATTCCAGTGTTTGACTACCCTGACAGTTAGGAACTTTTTCCTAATGTCCAACCTAAACCTCCCTTGCTGCAGTTTAAGCCCATTGCTTCTTGTTCTATCCTCAGAGGCGAAGATGAACACGTTTTCTCCCTCCTCCTTATGACACCCTTTTAGATACCTGAAAACTGCTATCATGTCCCCCCTCAATCTTCTCTTTTCTAAACTAAACAAACCCAGTTCTTTCAGCCTTCCTTCATAGGTCATGTTCTCTAGACCTTTAATCATTCTTGTTGCTCTTCTCTGGACCCTCTCCAATTTCTCCACATCCTTCTTGAAATGCAGTGCCCAGAACTGGACACAATACTCCAACTGAGGCCTAACTAGCGCAGAGTAGAGCGGAAGAATGACTTCTCGTGTCTTGCTCACAACACACCTGTTAATGCATCCCAGAATCATGTTTGCTTTTTTTGCCACAGCATCACACTGCTGACTCATATTCAGCTGGTGGTCCACTATAACCCCTAGATCCCTTTCTGCTGTACTCCTTCCTAGACAGTCGCTTCCCATTCTGTATGTGTGAAACTGATTGTTCCTTCCTAAGTGGAGCACTTTGCATTTGTCTTTATTAAACTTCATCTTGTTTGCCTCAGACCATTTCTCCAATTTGTCCAGATCATTTTGAATTATGACCCTATCCTTCAGATTAGTCGCAACCCCTCCCAGCTTGGTATCATCTGCAAACTTAATAAGCGTACTTTCTATGACAATATTTAAATCGTTGATGAAGATATTAAACAGAGCCGGTCCCAAAACAGACTCCTGCGGAACCCCACTTGTTATACCTTTCCAGCAGGATTGTGAACCATTAATAACTATTCTCTGTGTACGGTTATCCAGCCAGTTATTCACCCACCTTATAGTAGCCCCATCTAAGTTGTATTTGCCTAGTTTATTGATAAGAATATCATGTGAGACCGTATCAAACACCTTACTAAAGTCTAGGTATACCACATCCACCGCTTCTCCCTTATCCACAAGACTCGTTATCCTATCAAAGAAAGCTATCAGATTGGTTTAACATGATTTGTTCTTTACAAAGCCATGCTGGCTGTTCCCTATCACCTTGCCACCTTCCAAGTGTTTACAGATGATTTCCTTAATTACTTGCTCCATTATCTTCCCTGGCACAGAAGTTAAACTAACTGGTCTGTAGTTTCCTGGGTTGTTCTTATTTCCCTTTTTATAAATGGGCACTATATTTGCCCATTTCCAGTCTTCTGGAATCTCTCCTGTCTCCCATGATTTTCCAAAGATGATAGCTAGAGGCTCAGATCCCTCCTCTATCAGCTCCTTGAATAGTGTTATTTCAATAATGTCTTTGCATGCCAACTTCAAAGCATGCCCATGATAATGAGTATATATACACCTCATGGTTACACCAGTCAGTGTTGTTGCTGACACTAAGCCTTTCTTATTTAGCAGCACCATCATAGCATTGTTGGTGATGGTGCTTGATCCTCAGATTTAGATGTAATTATATATCTTCAATTATTTATACTATTAGTTCTGCCAAGCCACAGGCTACATTGTACAATCCAATGACCCCTTAATGAATAGTCATGTCATCAGCAATAAGTACTTCCGGCACAAAACCACTTGCTATTTGTTGGAGAAGTCTATTCGTTTCAACTACAAAAATTATACATCACATTCTAGACATTTTTTCAAAAATAAGCCTCATGATTTTGAGAGATGATTTCCATGCTCTTACTCTGAATATTTAGACTTGTGAATTTATCTCTTCTTTGGCCATTTTGAAATACCAGGATCATACTCTGCATGCAAACAAAGCAGTTGAATAACATTTTAATCAGCATCTTTGCTTCAGAACATATTTTTAGCTTGTTCTCTATAATGGCCTTACATTACAAGCCTTTGTCTAAGATGACAGACATTATTTTGTGTTTTCATTAGCTTCCTGTTTTCTTCTGAGCATGTTGAAAATGTTATGTGTCACCAGTATTTTTGTGGTTATTTGAAGAATTTCAGCTGCTTTGTGGTGATGTACATTAGCTTGGTGCTTCTTAAGTTTGTCTTGAGCCTTTGTCCAGTTAGAGTGTGTGAAAGCTTCAACTCTGTAGTTAATCAAAAATAGTTTGCAACTAAAGGTCACCCAACAAAAGAAACACCGTATGATGTCACTAGCTTCAGAAAAAAGGAGCCATTACAAATTATCAAACCAGAAAAACAGAAAGTATGAACCTTTTTTCCATATTTATGGGGAAAGATTTAATTTCTGGTTGATGAGGTGTCACAGAAATTTGTGAATAGTGTCAGGCATGATCAGAGAGGTGGATATTTGATCCAAAGCCTTTTACCAATGGAAAGAGTGCTGTGGTCTTTGGATCAAGCCTTGGGCAAGGAAGATAAATTTTAGTTGTATTTCAGCTGAGAGAGAATAGTATTTCTCCCACAGTTATCTCAAGGCCCATGCCAGGCCCTACCATTCACCCATCCCCATACTAGTTCATTTGCCCTGAGAGTTCCAACGTAAAATCCTAGCCCCCTTCGGGTCAAGAATTTTCCTCTTGAATCCACTCTTGTGTGTACACAGAATTTCTGAAAGAGGGTTTGGGTGGAAAGCTAACTGCTGCAGAGACATGTAAATATGGTCTCTGAAACAGATGTTAATGATTTATAAGATTTTTTTCAGGGTTGCTGTTATACTAGGCTGGATCTCTTAACTTTTACAGAAAATCTGCAAATCACTTCAGATTCGATTTATTTCTCACTGCTCAAGATAGCCTTTCAGGTGGCCATTTTTTACAAGTACAAAAGGGTTTGTGAAACCACTACTGGCTTCCTTTATAAGGCAGTTTGCACTTCCATGTCTGAATGGATTTCTCTCTCCCTTCATTTTTCTCCATCTTTGGAAGCACAATACATTCTTGCTCTCTGTAAGAAAACAATAAAAATCTGACTTCAGTGATGCGTGACTTGTTCATAAGCTCAGCTCTACTCCATGGCTTGTTTCAAAGGCTCTTCTCAATGAAAGAGCTCCTTTTCCAAATACGTATGCAAAAAACATGCTGAAAAGGCTAATTTAATAGATGATGAATTTGCTCTTGTAAAGGGCCAGTGGTCCCACTGTGCTTCATTTTATTGCAGATTAATTATGGAAATACTAGACAGGATGATACAATTAACCAATGGGAAAAATTGATAAAGGCTACTAATCTTGCTAAAGATCATTTTTGTACTTCCCTTAAGTGATGATGATAGTGTTGCACTTTAATGAGGCTGTAATCTAGTTCCAAAGTGGCTAAATGATCAGACTGAAGGCTGATGGTTTATCCCAATGAGGAAAACGAATTTTTTTAGAGAGAAACAGCACAACAAGCCTTCTATAATTTGTGTTATCATGCACCCAGTTTCAAAAGACAGATTGGGGGCTGTGACAGGTTGTAGCCCACCCATCTCCTGACATGCAGGAGGTGACCCACTGAGTCCCTGGGAGCTGCCAGCTTGGGCTCAATATTCCTCCTCTTTTTCCTTCATCCTTGTTCCTTAGGTGTGTGCAGCAGTCATCCAGAGCTGGGATGTAGTGAAGAGTGAACTCGGATCAACTTACTTCCCAGCTTTAAATAAGATTTACATAAGGCACAGATCTTTTGTTTCCCAGTCTTTAAAGCTGACTCCTTTTAGTGAAAAATTACTGGAAATCCAAGATGATGTTTAGTACCAGGTGACAGGACCACCTGACCTAGCAGTCTCACAGCTACACTCCAGGATGCCTCCCAGGAAGGAGAAAGATTAGTATCCTCATTGTCTTGTTCTTTCTTCCTAATGGCCCATCACAGCTGATGGCCTGTTGTCAGGTGGGTGTCTCCCAAATACACACCTACTTGTAATTATTACATAGTCTATAGGCCTAACTTTAGATACAGAAATGTTACTTGCATTGGATAATCACATTCAACAAATCATAACTTTTTCAATGCTATCTCACATGATCCATCCTACATAAAACATTTCTTAGTTATGCCATATTTATAGGCTAACAATACTTGTATGAAAAATATGGGGTGTGCCTAAATTCTCTTTAGTTCTTGGTTATCAAAGGTTACCAAAAATTGAAGTGTTACCGACAGATGATTTTACAAAGTCCTGAGATCCTTTTTTGAGGGTGCCTGAAAGCCTTTTAGCATACAACATTATTAACACAAGGTAAATATAGATATCTTTGTAACCAAAGTTGTCATCTGTTGATCCTCAGGATTCACATGGCGCATTTACAGTCTCTCAAAGGTGATGAAAAATTCAGTAATAACTCAAGACTCATTGTATGGAGGACACAACTGCTCCCACATGCATACATTTGGAGAAGTAGAGCCCCCTGTGGGGGGGTTCTGACTCTTCCTGTCCATTACAGCCAGTTCATGTATCTTTTTTCTGTCTCTCTGTTCGATTCCTTGCCTCTGGGTATCCATGATCCTCTGAAGGGGCTGCTTTCTGCTCATCAATTTCCATCTGTTTCAATACCAACTGTCTTAAGACCAAAGCAGACCGTGAAGAGCTTCAAAAAGATCTCACCAAACTAAGTGATTGGGCAACAAAATGGCAAATGAAATTTAATGTTGATAAATGTATAGTAATGTACATTGGAAAAAACAATCCCAACTATACATACAATGTGATGGAGATTAATTTAGTTATAACCACTCAAGAGAGAGATCTTGGGAGTCCTTGTGGATAGTTCTCTGAAAACATCCACTCAATGTGCAGCGGCAGTCAAAAAAAGCAAATAGAATGTTAGGAATATTAAAAAAGGGATAGAGAATAAGACAGAAAATATCTTATGGCCTTTATAGAAAACCATGGTACATCCACATCTTGAATACTGTGTACAGATGTGGTCGCCTCATTTCCAAAAAGATATACTGGCATTGGAAAAGGTTCAGAAAAGGACAACAAAAATGATTAGGGGTTTGGAATGGGTCCCACCTGAAGAGAGATTAAAAAGACTGGGACTTTTCATATTAGAAAAGAGGAGACCAAGTGGGGATATGATAGAGGTCTATAAAATCATGACTGGTGTGGAAAAAGTTAATAAGAAAAAGTTATTTACTTTTTCCCACAATATAAGAACTAGGGGTCACCAAATGAAATTAATAGGCAGCAGTTCTAAAACAAACAAAAGGAAGTTTTTCTTCACTCAGCATACAGTCAACCTCTGGAACTCCTTGCCAGAGGATGCGGTGAAGGCTAGAACTTTAATAGGGTTCAAAAAAGAGCCTAGATAGATTCATGGAGGTTAGGTCCATCAATGGCTATTAGCCAGGATGGGTAGAAATGGTGTCCTTAGCCTTTGTTTGTCTGGAGGTGGGTGACAGGGGAGGGATTATGTGAGGATTACCTGTTGTGGTCCCTTCCTCTGGGACATCTGGTATTTGCCACTGTCAACAGACAGGATACTGGGCTGGATGGACCAATGGTCTGACCCAGAATGGCCGTTCTTATGTTCTTATTGTGTTATTTCTCCCTCTTCTCTGCCTGGAACCTGCAGAGCTCTGACTTTGCAACAGTTTCACTGTTTTCACTTGTTTGTTGCTTTTCTGCCTCTGCTTCCCTTACCCAAAACAAGCAAACAGAAAATAACAAACCAGTTACCACTTTGTCTACTCTCTAGCCAACACACTTAAAATCACCATCAGTTTCTAAGAGCAATAAGCTATGCATGTGATTCGCTGTGCCACTGTGATGGGTTGGGGACCCGGCACACCCAACTGGAATACCAGCCCATTAGGTGACATCCCAGACAGGTGGGAGGATTCCAACCCATCACAGAGGATGTTTTACATTTTTGATTCATGTAATGTTCTGAAATATGCCACTTTGATAGCACAGGAAAGTGAAGCTGTCTCATTAGGACATTGTCTAACGATTAAAGCAGGGAATGACAAGTCAGACCTATTTCTGACTGCCACTGATTCCCTGTGTGATCTTTCTCAAGTTATTTAGAGACAGAGTTTGCCTGGCCCTTAGGCAGATGTACAGAGAGCTGAGGTGATGGTAGAAATTGCCAACAACTCTTTCAATGGCCTGCATAAGGGGTAGGCTGAATTGTAGCCTGTGCGCTCAAGGAAGAACAGGGACGTTTCCCTCTGTACTGCCACAAGGACATCTCGAAAGAGGCTGCATCTGGTGTCTGCACATCAGGAGGAAATAAATGGGTGTGATAGTGACTGTGTTGCCACTTAATGCCCAGGAACTCCAAGTATCATTTCTCCTACATCTCCCGCTGCAATTCTGCATTTTCCCTTGTGTTGTGCTATAATGGTGCATACTAGCTATGAACAGAATACCTTTGGGAGGCTCATCAGTGATTTTTTTTTTTTTTTTTTTTTGCATCAGCCTCTGTTGGCCAGGCCATTGCCAGAGACAAGGTAGATGGACTATTGTTGTGAACCCATATGATAAATCCCATGTTCCTGACCAAACCCAAATCCTGGACATTCAGTAATGGATTTGAAAGTAGACACCCGTCTACAAAAGAATTTCAAAAACTGGTTAAAAAGGGAGACACCTGAACTGGAATTCATTTGCAAATTCAACACTATCAATTTAGGATTGAATAAGGATCTCAACTGGTTAATGCATTAAAGAAGTAATTTCCCCTCTCTGAATATTCACATCTCCAGACCAAATGCTATGAATGACCCACTTCCATTCTGACTTGAATAGCTTCATTAACACAAGCAACTTCTTCCTTATATATACTCCTGTTTCTGTAATTTCTACTCCAATTCATCTAAAGTGGGTTTTATCCACAAAAGCTTATATCCTAATAAATCTGTTAGTCTCTAAGGCTATGTCTAAACTACATCCCTTTTCTTGAAAAAGGGATGTAAATTAGACACTTCAAAATTGCAAATGAAGCCAGGATTTAAATTTTCTGCACTTCATTTGCATAATGGCGGCTGCGGGTTTTTTTCGAAAAGCGGCTTTTTGAAAGAAAAACAGCTGTTAAGACGGGGATCTTTTGAAAATAAAACCCTTTTTTTGAAAGATCCTGTACTCCTCAAAAAATGAAGTTTACAGGATCTTTCGAAAAAGGGTTTTATTTTTGAAAGATCCCCATCTAAACAGCCGTTTTTCTTTCAAAAAGGCCCTTTTCGAAAAAAACTGCAGCTGCCATTATGCAAATTAAGCATGGGAAATTTAAATCCCAGCTTCATTTGCAGTTTCCAAGTGTCTAATTTAATCCCTTTTTCGAAAAAGGGATGTAGTTTAGACATGCCCTAAGGTGCCACAGGATTCATTATTTTTGCAGATACAGACTAACCTGGCTACCATTGAGACTTTTCAGCATGCCTTTTGAGAGCTCTTTGTACATGCTCTTTTGAGAGCACCCAGATGCCATTTGTGTGCTTGAATGAAGGAATTAATATGGCTTAACTGAAATTGTACAAAACTATATGTTACTATAAGAATGCGCATTTGAGAATTTGGACAACAAAATCCTTCAGTCTTCCAAGATAACTATTATTTAACAATCTACACGAGTGGAATTAATGTTGCTACCCCAAAACAAAGTTCTTCTAGAGCACAAGACTTCGAAACCACACATTCAAACAACAGAAAACCAGGAAATGCTCAGTTCAGATCTCTCCATGTATTCTCCAAAAGCATGTTAGCATTAGCATTGCAAGGGGGGGGAAACAAATCTCAAACTTATTAAAAGCAGGAAAGGCAAAGCTGAGGGTCTGGTTCCCACACAGCACAACAATGTAACTTTAATTCTGCTTTCATAAGAGGGAAATCAACACCTTACCCTATCTTACTTCTGGCAATAGAAAATATTTGCTTAACATTCAGGAAACTAGTTGTACAAAACAACTTAAATGTGTTATCTCCTTAATTGTAATAGTGCAACTGCTAACAAAGAAGAGGCGCATCTAGTTCAAGGGTGGGCAAACTCAGACCTGGGGCCAGATCTGACCCACCAAACCATTTCTCTCAAGCCTACCCAGTTGATTAGCAGAGCAGTGTATACTCAACTGCCCCTTCCTCCACCTTGTTCAGTCCTGCAGCCAGCTCCTCCCAGGATTCTCCCATTAGCTATGCAGGAGGATGGAGGGGAGAGAATCATGGTGTTCCCCTGCCCCTGTACCCCACTTCTGTAGAGGAGGGGTTGTAGATGAGTTACCCTGCCCCTTCCTGAGGGCCCAGAGCAGGCCCACAACCATCTTCCAAAATTTGTGAAATGTCCCCCCTCAAAAATTATTGCCCACCCCTAATCTAGCATGATCTCTGTCAGTGAGCAGCAGTTAGTAGCCATCTTGGTGGTCCCATTAGAATTTATGAGGCATGATTTCCACTCTTCCTTAAATATATATGGGGGAGGGATTTAGCCTTCTAGGAGAGACCTCAAAAACTGAGTTCTCAACTGCTCTCAGTGAATATTAAAGATCCCTTTCTGAGAGTAGGAGTGTGCTCCACTATTTTTGGTGATAATTTCTTTTCTCCCCATTTTCATTGTTATGTAGCCATGTGTTGTTTCAGTTGAACATTGTATCGTGCTTAAGGTATCTTTATTTCAGTGGTGCTAACTGAAGCTTGAGATGCACTTTGGGATCCTTGAGAATGAAATGTGCTCCATTTTGGATTTACTTCATCTAGTGTCCTTGGTTAGATCCTTGAAAGTTTTCTTAGTACTTGGCATATGTTGAGGGTTTTTTATATAATCTGTTTTGTCTATTATAAATGCAATGCATCCCTTGTCCAAGTTAATTACATGGTTGGGTTAATTGCTTAAGGCCACCTGAGTAGGGAACATAGCCAATCGTTAACACATTGGTTCAAATTGTCTCAAAAGCAGAAGTTCCCTTTCAATACATAGATTTTAAAATGGTTGACTTTTGTCAAAACCAGGTACAGACTGGGACCTTGAATTAAAGCAATTTGAAGTTAATAAGAGTCTTTCCTGTGAAATATTTACATTGACTTCAAAGAGTATTGGATTAGGCCCCTAGATAATTCATAGAAGTAAAGGGAATTATACTAGACTAACTTCAATGTAACAAAGGGAAGAAATCAATCCAGAAATTCTGAGCCTAACATGTTTTGGAATGACACATACACTTTGGCTAGCATGTGGGTGCCTCTAAATGAGACGGATATAAAGTATTCTATTACTTTAGAGGAATGGTTGCAACAATGTCTCATAGCCCTGTCTTGACACATTTTGAGAAATATTGGTACATAGGTGGAGTTTTGAAAGTTGAGCTGTAACTGTAAGCAATAAGCATAACATTTGCTTTTGTAATTTGGTCTCTCTTGTTCTAGGTGGATGTGCTATCTAGTTAAGGAGACTAACAGTATCATGAGTTTTTGTGCACATATTTGTCTAACTCCAAGTAAATAGCCCATTTCAATGCTCTGCATTCTTTTTGATGGTATGGAAATTGTAACTATGTCTGGGATTTTCAAAGAGGCCTTAGGGAATTGTAGTTGGTTTGAGCATTTAATCCCATTTGGATCCTCTGAAAATCCTAGTTTATAAAAATAATTTTATCCTGTCATTAACCATTACAGGCATTTCTTCCTTTTATTGTAATGGGAAGGTGGGGCAGAAGTTTGTTTACTAGAAGTTTCTATCCTCAGCTGGCACTTGCATTGTTGACAGTGAAGACAATGCCTTCCAAAGATACTTTAAGAGTACAGGTGAAATTAAGTACTATTTCTCAGAAAGCACTTTTTCCATGTCGCATAAGCTATTTTTATGCAAGATTGAATGCAGCTCCATTTGTATACAGTTTCCTGTCCCAAAGGCAATGTTTGTTTTCTTTTTTCCAGTAGACAGTGGAATTGGCTCCCTAATGTTTTATTCATGAAAGTATAACTTATGAATGTGGCCTTCAATACATATTAGAGGCAAAAAATATCACTAAGAATAATGCCTAAAATGATCTTTACTTTGTAACAAATGGACCACACACATTAAATTACCACTACTAATGTGAGCCCAACTCCATAATTGTATTCCAGTTTGGAATGCTGCTAAAGCAATTAGCTTAATTCAGAATTGCAAATCAGCAGTTCATTGTAATCAGGAAAGTAGGACATCCAGTCTTAAACAGATGCCAGTACAGGTCTGTCATGTCTTACAAATTACTGTCAGTTCGGTGGAATGTATCAAATTACTCTGTTCTGCTACCTCTTCTTTAAACTGACCTATATCTATGTGTCCTCTTCATTCGTTTTAATAATCATCTATGTTTGCAGTGCTACTAGAATAAATGATTTGCTCTATTTTCCATTCTGCCTAGATACCATCCCTGTAAATAGTCATAAAAAGGATTAAAAGTAACAGTTAGTGGTTATGGGGATAATGACATGTTATTTACTCTTAGCCTTTTTCAAAACTGGGTATTTTAACCCAGTAAGCTGCATCACTGCAAGTCACAGTTTACACTGAGGAACCCTGTGTACAGTTTGGATTTACCTGAGTGCAGCTGCATCAGTGTAGCTATACTGGCTGCTATAAAAACCCCAATGTGGACAATTGACAACATTTTCAAAAGCACCTAAGTGACTTAGGAGTCTACATTCCATTTTCAAAATCACCTGAATGATGTAGAAGTCTTAGTTCCATTGAAAGACAGTGAAATTAGAATCCTAAATACCTAAAGGAAAGATTTTCAAAGGCACAAATAGCAGTTACCGACCTATCTTCCATTGACTTTTATCCGACATAGGATCCTACTTGCCATTTATGCTTTTGAAAATCTCCTTAAATCACTTATAAAAAGGAATTCTCCATGTGCATCCCTCCTAAAGCTACATGCTCCGTCGAAGAGGACGACCTTCCTAGATAGAGAAGTATTGATCTTCAGTCAAGGAAATGTGAAGTCATTTTTGAAAATCTTACCCAAAGCCTCATGTTGCTGAATTACAATCTCACACAAAGTTCCGGGCATTTTTATGTCCCTACACTGGAAGGGGGAAAACAGTTGTTTAAAAAAAATTATTCCTATTGATTTAGTGTCAAAGTGCAAAGGATAGTTTACTTTCAAACTGATATGAAATAGTTTGATTTCAATGAAGATTCATTTATGTCTGCATCCCAGTTCTTCTCAGTCTTTATGTATATGGACTAGTAATAGATAATGGAAGTTTATTGAACAGAATCTTAGGCCCTTGATATGGAATAGTAAACTGTAAGATACTGCTCGGCCACTAGGTAATGCTGTGCGTAAAATATCTTATTTAAACCAGCAGTTCTCCATTGGCGGAGGGTGCAGCCAGCTGGGGAATGTGGGCTGCTTATGGGGGGGCCTGCCAAGTAATTCTGCTTGGAGCCTTGGTAGTTATAGCTTGGCATCTTGAGCCCCAGCATTGTGCAGAGCAGAAGTCCTGAACCCAGTTGTTTTGTGGGGTGGAAGCCCCAACACACACACTCCACCCTTTGAAGCTAAAACCCGGATCCCTGAGCCCCAGTACCCTGTGGGGCTGGTGTCTCAAACCCCAGAAGAAGCCCTCAGCCCTCCCCCACACTTGTGAGACAGGAGTCCTCCCTCTTCCCCCAGGAAGCCTGGAGAGCACTCCTCTCCCACTAGGTGGTGGCATTTTTTTAATCATGTTGAGAGACGTTTGAAAGTACAAGGTTGAAAAACATGATTTAAATAAATCTCAGCCACACCTGGCAGAGCATTAAAGGACCTTATGATTAAGGCTTTGATTAGTTGTGGAGGTCACAGAAATCATGGAATCTGTAACTTCCAGCGACTGCCATGATTTCTGCCTGTGGTGGCTGGGAGCAGCAGAGTCCCCCACTGCCCATGGGGACAGAAAACACTGCCACTGGCAGCCCCAGCTCCAAGCCACTATGGGAACCCCTGAGGCTGTAGTTTCCAGTCATGAACAACAGGAAGCAAAGATGCATATTGTGAGTCGTTTGGGGATAGAGTCTTTTTATTATACGTGTGTACAGTGCCTAGCATGGACGAGTGTTGCCAACCCTTGTGCTTTCATTGTGACGCCTGCCATGTTTGCTGTTCTTATAGTTCCAGCTTCTGAAGTCAAGTGATTATGTGAGAATCTTTTGCTTTGTTTTTTAAAGTAAGTTTCTTGCCTTTACAGTTCCAGTGGCAAACAGGCTCAGAATTCACCTAAAAAGCTCAAATCCAGAAGGCAAATAAAAAAGAATCCTGTGAGAAGGGACAGAGTAGCTGTGTCCCTTCCTCAGCTGTGATTATTTGGTTGATGAGCAACAGCTGGGGTAAGAGGCTGCAGCCCAGACAGAAAGGGGTGGTGGATGCCACTGCCAGGAAGGCTAAGACCCACTCTGTGTTAGTAGTACAGTGGCAAGAAGCTGCTAAGGAGTAGGATTTGAAGGACTGTGGTGAAACTGAGGGAGGGGGGTCTTCCTAATCTACAGTGTAAGTATGTTTCTCTTCTGTCAGAGTTAGAGAAAAATAAAACTCTTTAAGGTCCTGCTATCAAAGTCCAGGAGGAATCTGACATAGGGTTTAAGGATAGCAGGAACTGAGCCCAAAGACTGAGCGAATGAGTTCTTAAAAGTGAATGTACTTTCAAAGGGCCTGAGGACATGTAAGAAGGTTGATAGCAAAACCAAAACCAAAACCTCACAAAACCAAAGTGCTTAATATTTTAAAATCTCATGGTTTCCACCCCCATGAAATGGGGTTAAGGTTAGAGGTTTTTTGTTGTTGTGGGGTGGTAGCTTTCTGGGGGGATTACATCTGATGTTGGCCATATTGCAGGGGGCCTTGCTCACTGATTAGGAGCTCCTAATGCTACCCTCATAAATGAATAGGAGCAACAAATAATTTAATTTTGTTAGCTGCAAAGTTAGCAGCTATGTTTTCTTGCTGACGAGTAGAACAAGAAAATAGAAATTTTAGGGTGTTTATATTGCTCAACAGACACTAGGGTTAGTAAAGCTGAACCCAAATGAAAATAATTACACAGCTTAGATGGTAAAACTAAGGGAACCTGTTTTCAGTCCCCATTCAAGGGTTGGTAAAACTGCATTACTTAAGGGAAGGGTGTAGTAGATTTTTAGCCACCACAGGCTGCCTTGTATGTGTAGATTATATAAGAACAAGAAATGTCCTGAGCAAAGGGAGGAGTGCCAGCATGCTCCTTCTTTAAACACTTGAAGTACAATGCAAAGCCTTTCATTTTAAAGATCTAGAAAACGTGAGCTATGAGGGAAGACTGAAAGACCCAGGCTTCTTTAGTTTTAGAAAAGAGAAGACTGAGAGGGGATATGATAGCAGTTTTCAGGTATCTAAAAGGGTGTCACAAGGAGGAGGAAGAAAAATTGTTCTCCTTGGCCTCTAAGGCTAGGACAAGAAGCAATGGGCTTAAACTGCAGCAAGGAAGGTTTAGGCTGGACATCAGGGAAAACTTCCTGCCTGTCAGTGTGGCTAAACACTGGAATATATTGCCTAGGGGAGTTGTGGAATCTATCTCTCTGGAGATATTTAAGAGCAGGTTAGACAGACACCTGTCAGGGATGATCTAAACAGTACTTGGTCCTGCTGTGAGGGCAGGGGACTGGATTCGATGATCTCTCAAGGTTCCTTCCAGTTCTAGTGTTCTATGATTGGTTTGATGTGTCCTTGTAAGCGAGAAGGATCAAAACACTCAAAGGTTCTGAGCTACAGCTACCATGTGGGTGGGAAATCAGATCGTTATTGGGGAGGCAGAGACTGGTGGGGAAACCATCTGACACCCCCATCCTCCATCTTCCCCCCCATCCTCTGGATGTTAGAGTATCTGGAGTTAAGATAGGCTTACATAAGCTTTTTAGTAAGCTAGATATGCATAAAGACTGTTTCTTGTTTTTAAAATCCTTTTCTTAAGCTATTTTTGAAAACTTAAGAGAGCTATTTTGGCTTGCAGTCCTCATCCCTGATCTCAGCTTGTGCAGAGAGAGCCACAGGTACCAAGCTGATTATGACCTGTTGGAAGTAACCATAGTTAATAGACCAGGGTGTTGATCACCTCTCTGGGATTCGATCCCATGGGGTAAGGCTTGAGGCCTTCAATCTTGACCAGGTGCACTAGGAAAGACCCAAAGAGGAGGTCAGAGATATAGCCAGCTCTGAATCATGACAGGGTCTGCTAGCAAAGGAGGAACAAAAACTGCTCCCACTAATTTGTTTTGTCTTGGGAGGCATGTGAGGGTGCGGGGGAGGTCAAGGTAAGAAAGGAAGTTGCCTAATAAGGGTGCTGTCTTGAACAAGCTTTCATTGTGTAATATTAAAGAAGATAAATGACATTTACTTACCCACAGTAAAGTGGTGGTAATATCAAGTAGGCAGCAGCATCCCAAATACATATATGCATTATGAGCTGTGTGAAACCTTCTTATGGCATGAGTTAAAAATTCGTTTAAACCAATGTGTGAATGTACCTGTCGTTTAAGATAATCAAGGCCAATGTTCCCTCTAATCCTTTCTATCCATGTGTGAAATCCATGTTTTATGGGCACTGAAGGATGTGCAAATATGCTTCACCAGCAGAAAACTAAGCTGTGGGTGCACTGCTAATCAGCTGGAATCTCAGCATTTGAATATCTCCTGAGTGGCCACGCAAGCACGCAGCTTACAGGGAACACTGGTTGAGGCCCCTTAACTTTTTCTTGAGTCTAACACAAGGCCTAACAGAAATCTGCCCAGAAACTAGCCCACTGTAACCAGGTGTTAGGAAAGAGGGCAACTGAGGGCAGGTCTGAGCTATGCAACTGGAGTTACATTATTAGCACTGTGAAGACGTACCTTGAGAACAGAGACAGGGGCCTTTTCTATGCTAGCATGTTTTGTTGCTAAAACCTGCCTTTTGGCAACAAAACAGTGAGAATATTTAGGCTACAACGTGACTTATTGGGGAGGGGGAACACACCCAGTTTTGGGGACACAAACTTCCACCCCTCCAAGAAACGTTTGTCTTCTTTCCTTCCTTCATTGTTGACCACAGAGTCCACACTGGCTCTTTATTTGTTTTGTCAAGAGAACTGGCTTCCATCAGTATCCCACAATGCCTGCCCTGATGTCTGTTTTCAGTGTTTTGTGTTCTCTGCTGCCCTGTAGCCATGCACCCTTCCCCTTTCAAAGCTCCTAGAAGCATCTGACAGCTGAGTGAACTACTCCATTTTGGGAAAAAGAGCAAATCATTGGAATGCTCATTTCTATTCTGCCCTACTAGAAACATAGTGACAGGCAGGCTGCTGCTGCTGCAGGGGGAGGGCTGGAGAGACTGCTGTGCTGCTTTGACATTCCTTGGCACAGAGAGTTCACAGAGCTACGAGGGAATCCCAAGAAGCACAGGGATCAGCTCTACCTTCCCACAACACTGCACTGTGGGATGCTTACCTGCATTGCTTTGCTCCACCTGTTGACAAGGTGCTAGTAATGTGGCCCTGAAGTGTCACAATGGGAGGCAGAAAAACTAGTTTGACTGGCTTTTACTTTTTGTAACTTTTGCATATCAACATCACACTTGTCACCAAACTTGCCCTGTGTAGACATAGCCAGAGAGGGGCAGCAGTAAAAATCATGAAAGCCTGTGAGCATAGCATGTGACCCTGAAAAAAGCTAGAGAGTTTTTGAGGGTTGTGTTGGCTGAAGAGGCTTGGGGCTATATGCTAAGAAATGGCTCCTTTTTTGTTTTTGGTTCCTTCTGCATTATAAGAATACAGGACTTTGTACATTCCTTGTAAACAAACAAGATGGACTCAAAGAAAATATCAGAATTCCTCAGTTTCTGATTCCAAATGGGACATCCTCAGGGTCACAAACTCTAGCTAGCCAATCAGATCAAAAAGGAACAACATGTATTTAAAGAACGAGTTTATTACTCCTTACCATATGTTTATGAAAATTAGTTCCGTATAAAATCTACACAATAACTTGGGAAATTCTGTATTCAGTAGACCCCTCTGAGACTTGTATTAGTCAGTCCCAAATTAGCATCTTTCAAACTGAATTATGAGGACATAGCCAATATTAGATGTGTCAATGGGTTAGTCCAATCTGACTCATCTTTCTGTCCTATGGTAATTAAATACCAGACTTGTTTTATTCCTGCTGAGGTGGTTTTCCTGCTGAGGTGGCTTATAATCTGATTTTTAGATATGACATGAAACTTGGTACTATTTAGTAAAAATACTGGGAGCTAGCAAGCAGTCTAGTCAAGTTACTAGAATTCAGTGAAAAAAGAAAATAGTAGGTAGAAAATCAATTCTAGAAAGCCAAATTTTTCTTTTCGTCATTAAATTCAGCACATTTTTATACCAGGGATGAGTGTAGCTTGGGAAGATTATATTAACAAAAAAGTTACAAGGACATGAGCTGCAGCAATTTTAATGTAGTCATACCCTTAGGGTACGTCTGCACTGCACACTTATTTCAGAATAAGCTATTCTGGAAGATATATTTTGAATTAGAGCGTCCATACTACAGGGAAGCTTCAAAATTAGTCCAAGGCAAGCTTCCCTAATGTGGACGTGCTACCTCAATTTAGAGCCCCAGGAGGCACTGGGGAGAAATGACTTAGAATGGCCCTGGTGAGGAGCTATTTCAAAATAGCAGCACTGGAGTGTCCACACTGCAGCTATTTTGAAAAAGCTTTTTTGGAGGAGAGATTCCTCATGGAATGAGGTTTACAGAAGTTGGAATAAGCTGTCTGTTTTTGATATTTCAAAATAACGGAATGGCTGTATAGGCAGATTGCATTGTTATTTTGGAATAATGCTACTTATTCCGAAATAATGGTGCAGTGTAGACATCCCATTAGTCTCTACTGGGATTTTAGCAGCAAGGGTCTGTCTACCTTAGGAGAAAAGATGCCTTTTAAATCATAATCATGTTAGCTGATCCTCTCTTAACCTAGGCTTCCACTTAGCATGCCACATGATATTTAAGGTGTCAGACTGTAGCTACACCAGTTGCCAAACTTAACTCAATTTTAAAAACAGCATTTTCCCCTAGTTAAGATACAGTCTCTGTGTAAACATTATTTACACCAGTGCAACATGAATTACACTGGTGCATCATGTCCCAGTTTGGAAGTGGAGTAGACTGCATCAGTGCAAATTGCAGTGCACTGGTGTAAACTGTGTGTCTACAGCAACAATTTCACAGGTGCCGAAATCCCATTGCACATAAGGGCTTTGAAAATATGTGTAGCGGCCTCATTTTACCGTTTCAGTAACTGCCCACAGAAAGGCTGTGTCTTTTAGTACCATTCTGGGTACACTCTTGTGTGTGGGCACCATTTTCTAGTCAGCCTGGCTCTTTCTGAAAATCCTAATGCCTGTCTTATTGTTGTATCTCTCCCACAGACGAAAACAGAAGCCAGAGTGGGCAATTTAATGCCTCTGCTACCCTCTGAAAATTCCTGCTCTTTTGAAGGGAGGTGAAGCAATATTTTGTACCTTCCACCAACAGAAGATGGTTCAGGTAAGGTTTTGGTGCTACACAGCACTTGTCTTCTGGTTTAGGGAAAGAGCTCAAGCACTCTGATATAACTTCAAGTTGAGACAGATTGTTAAGCATAAGGAGTAACATGTTATAGATGGTCTCTTGACATGAAGTGTGCAATTGAAGTTTAGGTTTAGATACAGAGGACTAGGGTCAGATGCCCAATTTGAATATAATCTTTGCTGATGGTAAAAACCTATACACTGTATTTCAGTGATGACTAACATGCACATATAAGTCTCAGAGGGGTAGCCGTGGGAGCCTGTAACTTTTTATAAAAAAACTTAAAAAATGAGTAGTCCTGTACCACCTTAGAGACTAACAAAAAATATAGATAGTAACATGAGCTTTTGTGGGTACAGCCCACTTCAAAGTGACTTTTACCCACAAAACCAGATGATACTATCTATGGGTTTTTTAGTCTAAGGTGCAACAGGACTATTCATTGTTGTTTTTGTTTAATTTTATATGCACATATAAAGCAAACTTGTTTTGTTTTGTTTTACAAAGCACTATATTAGCCAATGCTCACAGAAGCAATTTTTGTATGACACTGTCAAAGTCAGGTGATCCTATTTGCTTTGGTGATTCTCTTATGATATAAATTGGGGTAGACCTTTTTGGGGGGCATTCAAGATTTCATTTCTCTCTTACACTCATGGGTTTTATGAATGTCTCTGCTTATAACCAGTCTGCTCGCTATCAATCTCCCTTCTGTAAATGAATCTGATTTTTATTTTGACATTCTGTAGTGAGCTGTAAGTAAAACCTATATCTTTCTGAGGGTACCAAGGGGCCATTATTGAAATTCAACATAATATGAACTTAATTCTGTTCCAAAAGCAGTATAACCTGCTGATTTGCATGTTAATAGACCCCTTACTCCCAGGAAAGTGAAAAGGCAATCTTTGGCCAAACACAAAGTTAATTAAAATAAATACAAAGTCAGCCTTGCATATTAAAAGAAATTATAGCTACTCTTTGTATATCCAGTATGTTGTCACAAGGAAAGCAGATTGTGTATTAAAAGACATTAGAAATATCAGGGATTGAACAAATGTGCTGTGCATTGCACACTTGTGATACTTCATGTATCTGCTTTGATGTTAAGGTAAGATGGAAATCAGCCAAGCTAATAGGGGATTTTGAAACAAATTGCCAAAGACACTTTTAAAAAGCCCCAGTTAACTTTTTAAATTACATAGGAAGCAGGTATTCTGCAAGAAGTCCTATGAATTTACTTCAGTTCCAGTGGAAAAAAGGGACCAGTTAAGGACCATGCAGGCTGAAAGAATATTGCAGAAAACATAAATAATGTATTTGCATCAATCTTTGCCACAAAGAGTTTGAAGAAATACCTCAAGGGGTATTGCTTGCAAGAGGCCCATATGCAGGAATATGGGGAGGAGGATGCTTTTTTGTAAATGTAGACTGATTTTTAATATATAAAGGAGTTCAAAATAGTCATGTTTACACGCACTAAGGCTACGTCTACACTATGATCCTCTTCCACAAGAAGAAATGCAAATGGAGCTCTAACTTGCATATGTTGCATTCTCATTTTCATTTCCTCCTCAGATCCCTTTTGCACAAGAGGTTTTTGCACAGAAAGGTGCTGTGTAGACGGCTACTTTTTGCGCAAGAGCCATTATTCCTCATTGAGGGGGTTTGTGCAAAAAGGAGCTGTCTACACAGCGCTTTTTTGCACAAAAACTTCTTGCACCAAAGGGATCCGAGGAGGAAATGCAAATGAGTGTGACATATGCAAATGAACACTTCATTTGCATTTCCTCACGGAAGAGGCTTGTAGTGTAGACGTAGCCTTACACAGCCCTTGTTGCAAAGGGTTTACAATCTAAGTATGTGATAAGAGACAACAGGTCATACAACAACCAAGGTGGGGGGAGGAGAATGAAAGGGAATAGCAAAACAGGTCTCATTATTGTCAGAAGCAGTGGTCACAGCGCACCAGCTATTTAGGTGCCTCATTTCCAAGCAATGTCTGCAGAAATTAAGTTTGCTGCATTAATGCACCTACTGTTCACTCCTTCCTGACTGACAGCTCAGGGCAGCTCCATGCACTGCTGCTTTTACCCTACCCCTAAGAGAGGAGAGGAGAGACAGCCTGTCACAGTACTGCAGCAGCAAGCCTCTGAACCCAGGTCAACACACTTGGGCTTGTACTAAAAACAGCTGTGTAGGAAGTGCCAGCTCCAACCGCCCACTCCCTGGTCTTTGGCAGAACAATTTCTGCAGGCATCTTGCCAGAATTGAGAGAGTTTAGGGCAACACATGCCTCGGAACGTTCTTTCTGACTGGCTAGCTGAACTCAGCCTGGGACGAGGGGAGGGAGCCACTTTAGGCACATATTGTAAACACCATACTCTGCTTCTATTTTATGCATAGTTTGCATTAAACCACAAAGCCTTCTCTAATACTTTTGTATAGAAGAGACTTTGCAGAAATATATGGTGGAATCATAGGATTGAAAGAGACATTGAGAGGTAATAGTCCAATCCCCTGCTAAAAGCAGGACCAATCCCAATTAAATAGGTAGCATGTGAGTAACCTGATCACATAGTTTGAGTCACAAAAGAAAAGTTCAGAGTAGTCTAGGAACACATTTTTCCCCCTTGAATAAATAGTTTCATTGGGAATTTGGGGTACTAAGAAGTTATGGTTTTGACGACAAAGGGAAGAGAGATGTAGTCCACTAATTATTGTTAAAAATACATACACAAGTAACTTTTTATTGCCCTCTTCCAGCATTAAATAGATTCATTTGTTTTACCAAGCCACTATGAGTGATTACTTCTGTTTTTCAATCATGAAGACTTTAGATATAAAAAATGCAATGCCTGGGCTTGTAATTGCTTTAACACTGTTCAAATGAGCTGAGGGAGGAAGGGAGAAGCAGCAATATGAATTAATTCAAGAAGATGCATGGTCACTCATCTTGTAATTAGCTGACTAATTTTTAGAGGTGCTTTTTTCAGCTACCCTAGAAAATATAATGCTAAGAACTATACATAGTTTGAACTTTATAGTAACAGTATAAAGTATAGTTTACGGTAAAAGACTGGCTGTTCCTATCTTTGTTTTCTATCTTTGTGTAAAGATTGACCCATTCATCACTAAATGAAATAAGAAAATAAACTTCATGCAGCAGTACAAAAAGAGCTCTTCAGCAGTTCTAAAATAACATTAGTAAATTGCATTTTAATGAGTAATCAGTTAATAAATTGACCTTTATATTTTAGCAATACTGTGTACTCTGCAAAAATTGCTAAATATTAACATTATTTTTCAGTTTCCTTACATAATGGCAAAACTTTAAGAACTGAAGTCACATAGATCATGATTTTTATGGAAGTCAAAGTTAGCAACTTTTTTACATGAACAGATGTACTTTAAGAAAATGGATAATTTCTACTTCTTACTGGTCTCTAAAGTGACAATACATAGATATTTTTTCTCAAATACTAACACTGTTAATTAAACAAATTGCACAGCAAGAATAACTTATTATTATTTATGTGTAGATACCATTGTTGTCTGCTGATAGTGACAGATGCCTCTTTATGTGATCAACTGTACAAAACTGAGGCAAATAATGAAAGATGTAACTTCTATAACAAATGTTTTGAAGTTTTGTTTGAAATGTGATGCAAAGATTAACAAAATCCTAGATCAGAGTTTTATACTACATTTTTCAGAAGCTGTTCTACAGTACCTTGGTATAAAAATACATCCATTCTTGCTGAGATGTTCAGGAGGCATCAATAGCCAGTGTCTATTTAGATCCCACACAACTTTATTTTGTATTCTCCAGTGGTTGTGCAGCTGAAGTTGACAAACCAGCACTTATTCCCATAGCTGTGCTGATATTGGTGATAATTAGAGTATATAAATAACTCAGGAAAAGATTGCAGTATCAGGATCCATTAGAAATATAGGGGAAGGGAAAATACTCCTTACTAAAAAGGAAAAAGCAAAATTAGAAAGGAATTTTAATCTCTAACAAGGGAAATAAACAAATAAAACTAAGTGCTTGACAAAATTGTTCTAATCTTTGAGAAACTGATATTTTGAACCATTTTTTTTCCACCAGTCAACACTTTGTGAACCTGAAAGGTAACATCATGATGATTTGGAGAATGTGTCTGTACAACATATAAATTCTGTTAAGTGCTATTAGTTGTATCTGGGACTGCCCTAGTGTAAGTGGAAGCCATTATTTGTTGACAAGGATTTCATCAGATCCCTCCCAGACCAGATCCGGTGGTTCAATAGAACTTAGTGGCCACCTGTTCAGGTGACAGCACCATGGAACAATGAGTTAGCTGAAAAGGTAAGAGAACCAGTTTTCTTGCACTTCTCTACAGGGGGCTGGAGTATGGAGAGTGGAAAATCTCCAAATGCACCCTATGCTGGAGGGGAAAGGTAACTGACAGCCATTGTAGATTTTAGTGAGAGTCTGTTGGATCAGATCCATCCTGTATCTGAAGAGGCTGGGACCAGAGGTGCCTGGGCAAGGCACAGTTATCACCATTGATTCTAGAGGCTGGCCACTTCGCACCACAGGATCTTAACTCTCAAGGTGGGTGCTTAATAGAGGACCTCTACCCTTAGAAATGCCAAACAAGGGACAGTGCCTGGACTCTGTACATACTCTGGAGGCTCAAAGCATATCAGATCCAGTGAGCACATGGGTCTCCTCGTACTCTGGGGAGTTCTACTAGACCTGTTGGAAACATAATGTACAGATGACTTTCCATCCTTTCCAAAAATGATGTGTTGTGCGCATGAGTAACTTACTGCAAGGTGAGAGAAGTGAGTATCCCAGAAGAGTAGTGAGGAAGGAGAAAAAAGTGGGCAAAAAGCAGAGTTCAAAGGCAATTTCAATCTCTCTCTTATTCAGTGCTAAGCTATTGACCAAACATTTGTGATATCAGAGCTGAACATGAACAATTGTTACTGATATTGGCATGTTCAGTGCTCTTGGGGCATAATCCAAAGTCTGTTGAAGCCAATTGGAGTCTTTCCACTGACTTCATTGAGCTCTGGATTTGACCTTCATTCCCCACTAGGGATGCAAAATGCTGTGTAATTTAGTTAACCAGTTTTAAACATGAAGCTTAAACAATTAAGGGAGGATACAGCCAGGCTGGAGTACACCCCCTCCCCACCGCAGGCAAGGGCTGCTCCAGCCTTGCTGAGGCAGCCCCTTCCTGTGTCTTCTCCCCCCCGCCACCTTTCCCCAGGTGCCTGCCACAGAGAGGGACTGCTCTGGTCACCTGGAGAAGTCCCTGGCCAATGCCGAGCCTGGTAAGCCCCACTCATTAAGGTTAACCTTTCACATCCCTATTCCCACACACGGTAAACCATCCATACTATTACCTTCAAATCTTTGTCTTTACAGTATATCTGATATCCCCATTAATTGGCTAGTGAATGAAAGGGTGTTCCATTCCATGGAATGTATTGTGAAATGGTATCTTTTTTTAGGAACACCATCCCAGTTATTACAGGGTTATCTGATTCATGATATTATACACAGTGAATTGTACAGAAACATGTGGCCTTCCTCTGTTTGATATGTGTCATGGATACAGTATACCCAGGAAAAGCTTAACACATAATTACTCCTCTTGTGTTTGTGTCTTTCAACACCAAAACATCAACTGGATTGTTCTGATAATACGCAACACCGTATGGGGGCGAGTTGATACTGACACTGGAAAGGAATGGGGAAACAAAGGGAAATGACACAAGCACATCCACTACTCGAGGAAAAAATTCAGATTAGCTTTGGCAAAATTCTTCACTGGATTGCAATATCTTATGAGGGAGATTAGAAAACCATACCAGAAAATAGTAGGGCTAATATTTACTTATACTAGTGTTTTAGCTGATCAGCTCTTAAATCTCTCCAATGACAGTGCCTTAACTACTTGGGTAGGCTGTTCTAATGTTCCTCCTTTCCCTCCTCTTTTTTTTTTTTTTTTTAATCGAGTGTCCCATGCTTGTTAAAATAGATCAAACTAGCACGGAGAGCTCACTAATTCTAGAAGCAGTATGTTATAGGTGTTGATGTCACATGGTGAAGTGCTATTACTTTTTAAAAGGAGGCTTGGCATTGGGATAAGATTGGGGAAAGAGAATAAGTGTATGGAAGCCTTGTCCCAAAATATGCCCATAGATAGCCAAACACAGTGGGTAGTTGCATGCCTACACAGTGGGTAGTTGTATGAAAATACAAATAAAACCATGTGCGGGGTGGGGGGAGGTAGGGGTTGTTAGATATATATGCAGGGGAACATCCCATGTTGTTCTGTCTACCTCCACACTGTGGAGAACCAGAAGTAGGCTGGTAATTGGTGGGCATTTTAGATTCTGATGGAAGGCTGTTTGATCAGACCCATCCTGCATAATAGACTGGAAATGCACTAAAAGAGTTCAGAGTGGCTTTAACATTCATCTTCCTTCCAAAATCACTCTTGTGCTTCCAGCAGGAGCTAGCCCTCCACTTTGCTGGCATTCAATTTGGGATTCCCTTGGGCTCAGCAGCAGAGTAATTTTGGAGCCAACCCTATCAGTCTGCACCCATCCCAGACCCTGCATCTTGTCACAATGCTCACAAGCTAGTTCAGGCAACGGGAGTGGGGGGAGAGGGGGAAACTAACTAGGACCATCCACAGGCAGTCGTCATAATGTTTCCTTTATCCTGAGGGTTCTAGCACCACCATCTGTCTTTCATGCCATTCCCCCTGCCCTCTTTCAGGAGCCAGTAACTTTTAGAACTGCTCCCCACAGAATTCCTCTGAGCGGAGTGCGTTTACAGCCTAGTACGTCTACCACCGTGTACTGAGTAAGGGAAGCTGACCGGGTCTTTAGACACCAGAAACTAATTTAGCCAACAAAGTTGGGAACTTTACATTTTATTTTATTTTATTTTAGTTAATAGAATTTTCCCTATACATGTGAAGTTTTTTCTGCCAGTTTAACTTCAGGATATATGTGACAGTATACAAGCAAATATTTGGGGTATAGAATTTTTTTTGTCTCCCTGCACCATCTGGCGCTGCAGTGTGAATCTTTAATGAATAAACATCGCTTATCAGTATGTCAGTCACTCATCCATTTGATAGAAACTGAAATGCTAATTTAACCATCATCTTTGTCATATGGTAATCAGGGACAACTTTACAAAACTCCAAGACACAGACTACAAATTAAGGACACATGTCAAAAACAAGCAACACAGATTTAGAAAGCTTAATGTATCTTTCAATTAGACTAACATAGGGAGTAATACCTTCCTGACATTTTTACAGTTTCTATTTTTAAAATGCCATGTGCCTCAACACACACCCTCACCCTTTTTTTGGCAGCAAGGGATGATGTCATATTTGTGTAAAATTGGAAGAGACCTGTTTAGATTGTTAGATGTTTAAAAGGGAAATGCTGGAGGGACCACTTTTCTAAAATCATTCAATGGTGGCTTTCACATAGTGCTTATTCAGATACTACCTATCTAGTAGCTCGTATATGTTATGATTAATGACTGCAAGGTCAAACGTTTTGGAATGATATATTTTTGTCAGTTAACTTATGAAAGCAGATCAACTGAATTTAGTTTTTGTAATTTTGCTATCTCATCACAGCAGCAATTATAGTGGTGAGCATTGAGCCATCCAGTGTTACAGTGAGTAAAATGTCCTTGATTCTCCTTTAAAACTGGTCTTATTAGCAGGACTTGTTCAGTTTTCAGGTTTTATTATCTGAGTGCATTAAGAAGCTGCAAAAATAAATCCAGGTGGAGGCTTACTTCTCCATCACTCATTCACCCTGAACAGTAATAGAGATGTAGTCGTGTTAGTCTGGTCTTGCTGAAACAAAAGACAGGACTATGCAGCACTTTAAAGACTAACAAGATGGTTTATTAGGTGATGAGCTTTTGTGGGCCAGACCCACTTCCTCAGATCAAATTGTGGAAGAAAATTGGCATGACCATATATACCCTGAACAGTACCTTTTAAAGCTTTTCATTGTTCAAGATGAACAAAAAAGCAAGAAGCATGTTAGAGGTAATGGGCAAAACATGCTGAGATTTTTCTGGGTTCTTATTTTAGCATCTTCTTTGAACTAAACCCACTATTTTCAGGACTGTAACTGCTGAGGGTAATTCAGGGCTATCCTTACCTGTCCTGGTGCCCTACACGGTCCGAGCAACTGTGTACACACATCCTGTGGGGGTTGAGCTATACACAGAGGCATGGGTGCCAGACAGGGAGCAGTGCAAGCTACAGGCTACATGTGGACAGGAGGCAGCCAGCCAGAGACAAGAGGCGGTTTCCATTCCTGCCAGAAGAAAACAGCTGATTGGTGGCTGGGTACAGCATGGAGGGGGTAGGGAACCACAAGGGAATGGGGTTGATCACTGGAGCCAGCACTGCCTAAGCATCCTGCAGCTGCAGTGGTGCCCCAAATTTTGTGGTGCCCTTTGCAGCTACATATTCTGTGTGTGTCTAGAGATGGCTCTGGGATAAGTATTTCAGTTAGCCTATTTGTTCTCCACATTCGTGCAATCATCCATGTCCCTCACAAACAGCTGGATGCATATACTCAAAAGAAATGTTCCCTTTTTGGTTGGTTGGTTTTTTGTTTGTTTGTTTTCTCATCCAAAGACCAGTAGCTTCTTTCTTTTTACCTTCACTGATGTTCCAGTTGCAATCTCTCTCTCTCTCTCTCTCTCTCTCTCTCAGCAGGCACCTCCATACCTGCAGGATCAAAGCCAGCTGCTAATTTCAGACCTTTTTGCACTACCAGGCTCCTTTTAGGTTAGGGAATGAACAGAACAGCTCATTCTTGGGTATGTCATGAATTCAAACAGGGTATACCCCTGCAAGAATGTCTTGCCTGGATGCAAGTTGGAGAAACAATGAGAGATTAATACATGAAGAAGGGACTGCCAGAGCATGGGCTCATGGATCAGGGAGAGATTGAGAGTGAGGGAGAGAGTAGTGCAAGGTAAGGGAATAGACCGCTACATTTAAGTGCTGAGTGTAAGACCAGGATGAGGTGGGAGGAAGGAAAGAATGTTGGCAAAGAACCTGGATCTGCTTGAACTGAGAGGAGGCAGGGAAGGGGAATGTGGCTGTGGGGAGTATTTTACATGATTCAGTGTGCTGAATGCTCTAAAATCTCAGCTCCTTAAACTCGTATGCTGATCTCCTGACTTTTCATCTAAGCGCACTTTTCATAAAAGGTAGCTTCTGATTTGCTTTTGATTTGACATTTTCAAAGTAGCCATATCTTATCAACTGAGCCTCAATATGAATTATAGAATATCCGACTCCAAATCAGTGAAGAAACTCCATTGTGTGTACAAACTGAGGTGCTTCTATGTGTCAGGAAGAAAGAAGTGGGATAATAGAAATGATCCCTCTGCCCTTGGATTGCATTGTTGTTAATTAAAATGTAAACCAACTCCCATTTAAAGTCAATGGAACCACTCTCAAAGACTTAATGAGTTGTTACATATTTAACTTCATTGTTGCTTTCCAAAGAAGTTTTACTTATACACATCAGTAGAATATCAGAGAAAGTATGCACTTAAATCCTGACTTAAATCCTGATTCCTCCACCTTTTCATAATCAAATAACTTAGCTAATTTATAGGAAATACATGACTTAGCATCTTGATTGGATCTTAATAGTTGCCTTATTTACACCAGATTTTTTTCCCAACCTAGAGATGACAGAAATGGCGTGGGCCTTGTTCTTCTATGTTGATATCATACACCTCATAGTTACAGCTCAGACATACATGGTGTAGATGACGGGTAGAAATCTTTTGCAGGCTTTGTGCACAGCTTAAAATTTGAGGAGACTGAATCACAGTTTGTCTCAGAGCTCTCAAAGTCTGTGGGAATCCATATAGCTGTCCAGGTGCACTCCCCAACCCAGCAGAGAGGTATCCATAACAAGTGACTTTGTGGTAGATGGGGGATCAGAGGGCACCCTATGCACAGTCTCTTTGCTTTCCCACTAGGTAAGCAATTCTAGAATGTTCTGACAGACTTAGATTTGCTTGCCCATCTCTGCTCAGACCATGGAATTCATAACCACACATGGAAGCATCAAAGATGGGCCTGGCACTTTGAGGCAGAAGGTGGGGGCCTGCAAGAAACTTTATAATAGCCTGTTACAAAAGACTTTGGATTTTTCAGAAATCCCTAAGGTCACAGATGCCCTGGCCTTGGATTGGTATCGCTGCCACCACCCCAATGCAAAAACCCAGGCAGATACATTTGGGAATTTCTTATGTGGTAGCTCTTTAGCTCTCATACTGGAAAAAGCTTAAGCCTGTGATTTTTCTTAATAGTTGGCCATGCAGTCATAAGTACATACACCCAGAACCTCCTGCCTTCTAGGACACAGGCATCAGATCATGTTCTTAAAAAGGGTTATTTTTATTAACAAAGAAAACATACTTGGTGAAACATTACTTGGTTGCTAGGTATTACAGAACAATTGAAACAAGAAAGATTAAAACACAGAGAATTGCTTCCTGGGGGTTCTGTTAGGAGAGTTACAGTGTAAGGGGGTAGTTACATGTGCTCTGCACAGAACTCCAAAAATAAAGAGTAGCCTAATCGCATCTCACTATACATTTCCTATTCTACTCATATCTGTTGTTCCGAGGTTTAGTCTTTCCCTAGGCATGGATATCATTGGATACTCCATGCCATGTTCCTAACTCAGTTTGTCTCCTAGCTGTCCTCTGGTCATGCAAAGGGTAGAACAGGAAGGTCACTACTCCTAATTTTAAAAATGCACGTTCTGTATTCATTGGCCCTCTGGGCTTCCTGCCAACTCACTTATGCTTCTCTAGCCTTCCTGGAGATTCTAGAACCCACTGTCTGTAGTTTTAACCCTTTCAGGCAATCTAGTTTACTGAATGTCTGGAATGTTAAGATCATAAGGCACAAAGGTTAAAAAAGTTAACATTTTATAACTGTTAAAACACACACACATTGTCAATATCACAGAGCAAAACATAAAGGAAATATCCTCAGCTCACTCAAATTCTCAAGTGGCATTTTTCTTTGCCTATCTGCAAATTTTGATTATCACAGATGGAAATATTCATTTGATCTGTGTGTGGGGGGAAATCAATGTTTACTGACATGGACTGATTAAAAAAAATCGTCTTTCCAAGCCTTTTAATAAAGATATATATATATATATATAGCTAAATATATAACAGTGAGTTACAAATGACCCAAACAGCTTCTCCTTTAGCCACTTATAATTCAATGGAGGCACTAATGTCCACCACTGCAAATTAAAACGTTGTACAGAAAACTCACAAAGCAGCTAGACATAAACATGCTTGGTTGCGGCTTTCGTTTCCATGTATTCAGAGTTGGGCAGTCCGTGGCAAGCATGTGATGAATACTTCCCTCTTTGGTGTTTGTCAGCACGACGGTAAAAGCTACAAAATAGTGCTCCTCCAATAATGAGCAATGCTGAGCTCAACCAGCCTAAATAGAGGGCAGCTCCCAGTTCTCGTTTGTGGCCTGCGTGGATTGCTGGATTATAGAAGTCTCTAATGATGTTGTAGGCGGTCCAAGACACAGGTATCAGAACTAGAATCCCAGATATGATAAAAATGCTCCCAGCTGCCAGCAGAATGGTACTCCTGACTCGGTTGTTATCCCCAACACACCGAGTACATTTCATGCCAGTAATGGTTAACAGAAAGCCAATAACAGAGAGTATCACAGCAACACACATCAGTCCTCTGGATACTTCTAAAACAGGTGGGAGCGCTAGCACGGTGTCGTAGAATTTACACTGCATCTTGATGTGGACTTGATAGACACAATTCTTCCATAGCCCTTCCCAAATGTTTTCAAATATCACAATGTTACCTTCAATGAAAGCAGACACTCTCCACTGAGGCATTGCAGTGACTGCAAAAGCCCCAATCATGCCGAGGCCTCCAAGTATTAGGCCTACAACTTGCAGTGCCAAAGGAGCCATATTCCTTCTGAGAGAAGCACTCCCCAAAAAATAGTGTACAGAGATGTATTTCCAAAGTAGCTTTTCTTGGAGATAAAACAGAGCGAGAATCGTTCCTGTAATATTTTGCTGGTGTGTCAAAGTGACATCGAAGCCGCTTCAGTTTGTATTACTGATGTTCAGATAGGCAGCAGTCCATGCCTGACTAAAGAGAAGGACCTGGTATTTATTTGCCTTGATATTTGAAAGACCTCTGACTAGAGCACTTCACAATCAGGCCTGACAGCTTTCCAGCCAATGAGAGGCTAGATAGGGTGTATCTAGTAATATCATACTTGACTTCACTGCTCCTTAGTGATGCTATAATTAAGTGTGTGTCAGGGTCCCCATTATTGAAAGCAAATTACAGGGTTAATTATTCCACAACGAAACTGCTTCTGTGTTGAAACACAGAACATAAGGTGTTAGTGCAGGACTTAATTTCTATCATGTACAATATTCAGATCAGTACAATTATTTCTATGATGAAAGCTAAAATTGGATTTTAAGTGTGATTTACATGTTTTTGGCACTCCACTAGATGGAAAAATATTTAAAAAAGAAAAACCTAGAAGGCACTTAACAGTGGCTCCTGATGTTGATGGAATTAGGTACAGTAGGCTCAAGAGCTGTAATCAACATCTAAGTTTTACTTAAACAGATGCATAATTCATAAGGATGCCAAAACAAGTAGCTGGCATCATTTCATAGCTTTTTGTTTGTTTGTTTGATTCTAGAAAGAAAGACCTCTGATAGGAAATAATTCTCTCTGTGCATTCCTATTAGCAGGAGAGTGTATTCTATTATTATATCTAGTTTCCTCTAATGGTGAGGAGGAAAACTCTCCAACAAAATAACCAAGTACTATTTATTCATTCACATTATAGTGCTTGTCTATTTCTCTAACCACTGGACAACACTTGCAAAAAGGATTAGTGGGCAGGGATACCTCCTACAATATATGTAGCTTGGAATGTTCAGAGGACTATGAGCCAGTTCTCCTGAGCTGTCGTCATGTTGCTTGTCTGGTTTGCCTTGGCATGTGGTTTAACCTCTCTCACTCTTTTTCCCAGCCCTGACTGGAATTGATACTATATAGCTATGCCTAACTCTTTAATTACTTTGTGTTAGGACAGCTCTTTGATGCACACAACCAGAGCCTCACCTGGTTTATATTGGTATACATCCACAAAAGACAGTGGGCCTATGCCAATGCACATCACCTAAGGATCTGGCCCATACACTAAGAGCTATCTGTAATAAATAAGCTGTCCACTTTCTGTTCATTTGGAGGGTGAAATATAGCCTTTGATGTTATTTTTAATGTTTTAGATACTTGTATAAGCACCTTCAGCTGTAACTAAATTTAAAAATAAGGATGACCTCCATAATAAAAAAATTCTGCCTACACTGGCTTATAGGGGCAAAAAACTCTCAGCCTACTAGCACTAATTCCAACTCTAACAGACCAAGGAGGGGCTGGAATTAATGCTTTGTAAAGTAAGCTGAGCATTAGAAATGAATATTGTATACCTGTAGGGAAAGTCCTGTAGAAGGGATGAATCATAATGACCTAAAAACTCCTTAATGAAGATGTAGTGTTTAATATCTGTATAGCTCTTGAAGTGCCAAGTATTTTCAAAACATTCTCTAATTCTCACAACAGGCCTATGAGGTAGATGAGAATTATTGTCTCTAATCTGCAGATGCAGAAGGTGAGCCAGGGTGATTAAAAGCCTGAGAGAGAGAGAGGTGTTAAAGCTAAGGCCAGAGACCAGATGCAGGGGACAGATTGCTGTTTCCCAGTCTTGAACATAGAGCATCAAACAACTCAAGTTCAGGCAGAATATGACTTTCTCAAAGAGTGATTTTTCAAAGAAGAAGCCCAAATTATGGAACGTGCATTAATACGCTTGGATTGGGGTCCTCTCTCTGCTGCTTCTCACTTACACAGTAATTAAACTCATCAAATTCTTATTGTAGCACAAAAAATCATTTAGTGGCTTGAAACAGAACAATTTTTCTTTTTTTCAAAAATATTAATCAACTTTTTTATTGAAAATATCAACACTGATATTGGAAGGCTATTTATGGGGGGAAATGATTATTCAGATAACTTCAACCAGCTTTGGTAGATACCCAACTCTGACTTATCATGTCCAGTGCCCTGATAACCTGTTATTTATTGGGATTGTCTTAAAGCTAAGTGTTAAAATCTTGTGATATTTGGAGGGTCAGCTTTTGACATCATGTATAAAACTACACGGTGGCCATCAGAATGACTCATATGGGACATTCGTTATTCCCAGAAAAATGTTAGAAAAATCTCACATGCCATTTCATGGAGCCATTATATCCAAAACATTTTAAGTACTTGAGTGCTTTTTCTAGACTCTTACCAGCTACAGTAGGTGACATCCCACCATATGTGTTAAGACTGATGTTACCACACCAACTATACTGAGATACTGTCCAAGGAGAGGATAATTGTTAGTTGAGCCTTATTGGAATGAAAGGAGGAAAGGAAAACCAAAAAAGTAGGAGAGAGACAAGGTGGTGTTTCCTACTTGTATACTATTAGCTGAACTGGAATTGAACCATAGAGCTTTCTAGCCCATGAAAGCTCATCACCTAATTAACCATCTTGTTAGTCTTTAAAGTGCTGCATAGTCCTGTCTTTTGTTTGAACCATAGGTGGCATGCTAAGAAAGGCATGGATTAGTTAATGTACTCAGTGTATTTCCTTTTCCTAATTCACCTAAAAACAAACATATTACCAAAATGGAAATGGGATTTTTCAGAATTCCCATGGCCTCACTCATTTCAACAGTTGTGGGATGATCTATTTGTTTCCTGGACAAAATATTCAACGTCCTTTGAGATCTTTCTAGTCTAATCCGTTTCAGGCATTTTATGAGGCACTTGTCACCTTTGTATTTAAGTTTAGAGAGCCATAGTCCTTATAAAGGTATGCAGATTAGAAGACCTGCCCCCTCTACTGCTTTAAAACAAAAGGCCAAAGGATTCTGGTGATGGTCGACCCAGATAACACTTAAAGGCAGGAAAGTATCCACAAAATACATTTTGAAAATGTTGATTGAACCAGTCACGTTGTGCTGTTGAAAATAAAATGAGGGAGAACCTGCAAAGCAGTGTAGAATGCCTTTATGAGAATTAGCAGTAATATATACAGTTAGAGTAGTACTGGATGAAATGTGAAACTAAATAACTGAAAGAATTGTGTGTGATAAAGAGTTGTTTAGTCACAGATCAAAATGTAACAGCACATAATTGAACTGGCTTGCTAGTCATGTAGGTGATGGCGGAGGCTAAGCGCTGGCACAAAACACTATGAACTTTGGACTTGTGTTGGAGGCTGAAGCAATAGCATTTTTCAGCAAAGCATGCTAGTTTTGCTTTGGCACTGGATTTATTAGCACTCCCTTAATCAGGATCAATCTCTTGGATCCAAAGGCTGTGTATACTGTCTGTGACTGACTAAGCACGCTATTGTTTGAGCCTGACCCCAGTGCATCCATACGTGTTGTCTATAACAAGACTCCTCACTGAGTCCTGGATTGTCAGCGGTTTCTCAGTGGCAAAAATGGGCAGCTCCTTCCATGATCTTACATAGGTTTTCTGTATTGCATGTGATAGTTCACACTAGCATGCCAATCTCTGGTAGCAAATCCCTGTCCAGTGAATGGGAACAAAATAATTAATCTGCACTGGGTCCTAGGAATGTAAGGGACTAGTCGACTACCCAATAAGCATGTGCTTATCGGGAAGTCGAGTAGTCACTCGACTAGTCGCTTCCCCCCCCCCTTGCTTCCTCTATCACACAGAGGCAGCAAGAGGGTAGAGCAGGAGCCGGTGCTGGGTGGTATCCAGCTTAAAAACCCGTTCCCTCCAGCACAATCTCTGCAGGGTCAGGGGAGCAGAGGCGCAGTGGGGGGCCAGCTGATTCCTGGCTCGCTCCGAGTCCCAGATGCTGTGCCTCAGCAGTTAGCTCCTGGGACAGGGAGCTAAACCTACTGCAGCTGTGCAGTTTCCCCCCCTTATCAACTAATCGAGTAGCCAATGGAAATTCCATCAACTACTTGATTAGCTGATTAAACGCTGTGTAACATCCTTACTGGGTACCCTGGAAAGAAATGTCTCTGACATTCCTAGTCCTTGAGTGGAATTAGAGAGCAGCACTGTGCTGGAATCTGAATCTGATACTTTAACATTCATAGTATCTGTCACAAAACCTTTGAAATAGCCTTGATTTTTGCAGATTATACCACAAATACTAATGTGTGAAACCATTATGGGGAGAAGAAAGATACAGTGTCTGAGTCACAAATAATTATTAGCATTGTGTATATTGTATAGAGTTAGAATAGTCAGAGAAAAGAGGTAAAAAAGATTAACCAGAAAATAGGAGGAAGGTGGTTCTGGGGATGGTTACTTATAGCAGCTTCAATACATCACAATAGGACAGGGGTCTTCACCAGTTTTGTGCCTTGTGTATTGTCGTGTTTTCTGACCTCATTTTGTGAAATGCCAGTTGCATCATCTTGTGTGACTGAACATGGCATGGGAAGGAGAACAGGACAAAGGAATATGTATATCTGAAAGGAGTCCATGTCCACATACTGTCTGATAAGCAAAAGTGTGTGAAGTTTTCAGGCATACAGAGTCTGAATGAAGAGGGGAAAACAATTACAGAAAATGTGGAAATGGTGGAGATACTTAATGACTTCCTTATTTCAGTTTTCATTAAGAAGGTTGGTGGTGATTGGATGCTTAACATAGTGAATGCCAATTAAAATGGGGTAGGTTCAGAATCTATAATAGGAAAGAACAAGTTAAAACTTTCTTGGATGTCTTTAAGTCACAAGACCCTGATGAAATGCATTGTAGAATACTCAAGGAGCTGACTGAGGCGATATCTGAGAAATTAGTAATTATCTTTGAAAAGCCATGAAAGATGGGAGAGATTCCAGAAGACTGGAAAAGGGGAAATATAGTGCCCCTCTATAAAAATGGAAATAAGGACAGCCCAGGAAATTCCAGGCTAGTCATCTTAACTTCTGTGCCAGGAAAGGTAATGGAGCAAATAATTAAATAACCCATTTGCAAACATCTAGAAGATAATCTGATCAGTAACAGCCAGCATGGATTTGTAAAGAACAAATCTTTTCAAACCAACTGGATTCCTGTTAGCATCCATAATCTGCACACAGTATTCAGATGTGGGCGTGCCATGGATTTAAATACAGGCAACAAAATATTCTGTCTTATTCACTATACCTTTTAAAATTATTCCTCACATTCTTTTTTTTTTGACTGCTGTTGCACAATAAGGGGATGTTTTCAGATAACTATCCACAGTAACTGCAACAGCTCTCTTGCGTGGCAACAGCTAATTTAGTCCCCATCATTTTATATGTATATTTGGGATTATGTTTTCCAATATTCATTATTTTGTATTTATCGACATTAAAATTATTTTTAACCCTATTCAGCTGGGTCTTTGTTAGTAACCTATAATAATTCTGCTTCAAGCATGGTTATGTCCACAGAACGGGCTTTCTGAAACTGCTACTCTGCTGGTTGGGGTTACTAAAGCACACCTGTTAGCAGCCATTTTATCACTTGTCATCTGGCTCTAATCTGTGTAATCTAATCTCAGCAATATATAATAGTGGTTGTACGATTGGTAACCCCAATGGGAACTTTTCCACCAATAGGAGCAATAGTGGGAGAATTTCAGAAAATCTTTAATACAGACAAGGACTTAGTTACTGAATAATAAATCATTAATGAAATCTTAAACCTTCACTCACTTGAGCCAAAAGCCTTGCCTGGCACTTGGGTAGTCATTTTGCCAATGTAAAGTAGGCCTAAAATGCTAGCCAACTGATTTACACAAAGTGAGCCAGAAATTTTATTCATGTGTATCAAAATTCAATTTCCTAGATAACCCCTTCAAACCATAAACAAAGCATATAATATTACAGGATAATACCTGAAATCTTACCAATAAATCTATATGAAGTTTGTTTTTCAAATCTGAAAAAAATGAAGTACAATAGTTATAAAAGCATACATACATTTAAAATAATCTAAATTGTAAGAGTGAAGAAAAGGGAAAGAATTCTCATTTTTGGTGTTTCAAGTAGAGTTGGTTAGAAAACGGGCATTTTTTTTCTCCATCAAATTTAGATTTTTTCAGCCAAAAAATCAGGAACCAAAATTTTTTAGATAAAAACCAATTTTTATTCAAATATGCTGGCCTAGTGTCTCCCAATCTCAACTATGAATCCTATAATGCAATAGGGTTCCCTCCCCTTCTTGAGTCACCAGGGTGCCTTGTGAAAGTCACGTGGCTATAGTGAATCATAGTAATTGTAGTCCAGCTCAAGAATCTTGTCTGTAGAGGGGCATGAAGCACCCAAACTACCACTCCCTGAGTTACTGTGGCAGCAATTCAGAATACAAATGTTCAGGTTTTTGTTGCAATGTTTCAGTATTCTAGTTTTCCTTTTTTGACAGTCATTATTCTGCACTGAAATTCTTGGATGGAAAATTTGTAACCAGTTCTAGTTTTGAGAGTATTACTAATTAAAGCCAAGATTTAAAAAAAAATTATACCTGAAATACTTTTTTAGGTTTCTAAAAAAGTCCCTTAGTTTTCAAAAAGAGCTGAGATTAATTAGGACAGGATTTTCCAAAATGGATGCCTAAGTTTCTATAAGTATGAGTTCAGCTCACTCAACTTTGTTCTGATTTTCAACTCTTTTATATTTCCATACATTAGGCTCACACTTTTTTTCCACCTAGCTACATTTACATAAAACTCAATGTTGCATTCAGAACAGTGCCATCAGGTTTTGCAGTCTGTGGCTGTCCTCTTGGAATGTATGGTTCTTCTGACTGAGGAAGCAGTTTTCTGTGAATGGAAGTATTTTCATTCTTAGTATTGTTTGTTCACAAGTATGTCTGTATATATTTCCTTGTATGAAAATCTCTGCTGGGGCTACTAAAGATTTGTTTTAAATGAAAAATGTTTTCTTATTCATAACTGAAATTTTTTTGGGGTTGTCCTGAATAGATGATATACATGATTGTATTAGGAGTGGGGAGGGGACATGTTGTATATGCCATCCAGCAAAGTGCAACCAAAATGATTAGGGGGCTAGAGCGCACAACCTGTGAGGAGAGGCTGAGGGATTTGGGCTTAGTCTGCAGAAGAGAAGAGTGAGGGGGGATTTGATAGCAGCCTTCATCCCCTTTGCAACCTCCCTTCAGGAAGTTGGAGAGATGGTGTTCTTAGTAGTGATGGATGGCAGAACAAGGAGCAATGGTCTCAAGTTACAGGGGGGGAGGTCTAGTTTGGGAATTAGGAAAAACTATTTCAACTAGGAGGGTGGCAAAGCACTGGAATAGGTTACCTAGGGAGGTGGTGGAATTTCCATCCCTAGAGGTGTTTAAGTGTCGGCTTGACAAAGCCCTGGCTGGGTTGATTTAGTTGGGGCTGGCCCTGCTTTGGGCAGGGTGCTGGACTTAATGACCTCCCGAGGTCTCTTATAGCCCTATGATTCTATGATATACTTACAGAATAATCTGATTTGCATAGGGATTCTGGGGGACAATTTCAAAAGCATTAAAGTCCCATTGATGAGACTTGCACTCCTAAATCCTGTAGGCACGTTTAAAAATCCGTGCCTTTTTATGTGTGTTTGTACTATGCCTAGTATGTTGTGTGCTGACAGAAATAAATAGGTTATAATTATGTTTAATCTAATATATAAAGGAGAATGTTTGTATGTTTGTGTTCTAATAACTTGGACTCTATGGTATGTCTAGACTACAGGCTTTTGTCGACAGAAGTTTTGTCGACAGATACTGTCGACAAAGCTTCGGTCGACAAAGAGCGTCTAGACTACATCCAGTTCTGTCGACAAAGCAAGCCGCTTTGTTGACATGACAGTATAGATGCAAAGGGCAGTGTAGATGCAATAACGCCTTCTGTCGACAGAACTCTGTCGACAAAGGCGTTATTCCTCGTAGAATGAGGTTTACAGCTGTCGACAAAACTGCTGAGTTCTGTCAACGTTATGTCGACAGAACTCAGCGGTAGTGTAGACGCAGGTATAGTTTTGTCGACAAAAGTCCACTTGTCGACAAAACCCTGTAGTCTAGACACACCCTATAAGAGCTACCACAACCAAACTTTGCATGGGATAACCTTTCATCCAGGAGAAGGTTTTAAGGTACTTTTGGACCCGATCGGGCCTGAGCTCAAGCTCTAAAAATCAAAAAGTAATCCGCCGCACTGCGCTGCAGGGGCCTCCCCACCCACCCTAGGTCCCGTGCCTGCTGCCTACGGCCCCCAGTGCCATCCGGGACTTGCCACCTCCCGCCTGCGAAGTTACATAAGCGACCCTCTTCTCCTCCTCCACCCCACCCCCCACGCTGGCACGCAGTGTCCCGACCCCCATGCGCACAACGGCTTGGGCACCCGCCCTGCCCCCCATGGCACCTGCAGCCCCGGGCGCGAGCTGAGGTGCCCCTCCCATGTGTAAGCTCCCCTCCACCCGGGGTTGCACCCTTCCCCCTCCGGGGATGAAGCAGACCTATATTTTAATCCCTCTAGAAATCAATGCAACTTTTCTACCATTCAAAAAAAGATAATGGACTACTGTTTTTCTACATTTTGTTCCTCTGGTTTCCTGAGCAATGCAAGGTAACTCCAGCTCGTCTTCTGTTTATTTGAAAGGGTTTGTGAGTGTCTGTTCAAGAACTCCTAAACAGTAAGAGCTAGGACCATGAAATTCTGTATACAGCTTCCTCTTATCAGAATTTAAAATAGAATAAGGGTTTGTTTATGCCAGGAAAATGGGATATACCTGGAATGGGACTGCTTCTCATGAAATGGAAAGTGAAGACTCTGCTATATAATGGCCACATGGGGGAAGCAGAGGATATGGGATGGAAAGAAGGAACAATTATACTGTACAATGACCACAGGGGGAGCAAGGAGCTAGAGTTGGGGACCAGGACAGCTATAACCCCATTGTGGCAGCAGGGAGGAACGAACAACTATCTACTATATATGTGAGAGAGTTTGGGTGGGGAGTGCAAGGGGCAGATGAATCTGGACCTGCCCCAGTGTGGTGATTTACACGCCTCCCTGGCTGTGCCCCTTGAAACTGCAGCAGCTATGGAGAGTTGCTTCTTACATAGCCTCAGCTGCTGCAGAGAGAGGGCTGGGGTAGTCCTCTCTCTCCCCCAGACAGCCTGCATACTGAACCCCTCATTTCCAGTCCCACCCCAGAGCAATTATTTAAATGAAGAAAAACAAAGATTAACTGAGTTAAGTACCCAAGCAATGCTGGGTAAAACTTCTAGTACTATATATATTGAGCATACTAAGTATATAAACTTTTTATATTGCAAGTAAAAAGTTACTTATCTGTTTGTATTTAAAGTAAGATTCTTATTTAAAATTCACAGATAAATACTATATGCATCTGCTATGTTCCATGACAATGTAAATAATTCTAGTACATCAGTATTTACACCCTTTTGAGTAGGACCTTGTGAACTCAGTAGATGGTTTTATTATACTCATTGTTATAACCCCCAGGAAACAAAATAGGTGAAAGTGTTAAGAACAAGGCACTAATACAGGAAGACACAATACTTTTTTACAACGTATATGAAAGTTTGAAGCTATACATTCTACACAGAACAACATTCACCTACTGCAGCATAATAACCCCCACAAATAATAGGACTACAAATATACAAGATGAACAAACTAGTGTAAAACACAGGCAAACTGTGCTATATAACATACATAGTACACATATGTATTACACACACATACGTATGCAGCTAGAAATAGCCTTTAAAACAGCGTTTCCCAAACTGTGGGTTGTGACCCCCAGAGGGGTCGCGAGCAACTTGGGGGGAGGGGTCGCAGCTAAGGTTGCCAGGTGTCCAGTATTCAACCAGACAGTCTGGTTTGTCCGGTAAAAAAATTCAGAAAATACTGGACATGTGCAATGTCCGGTATTTTCTGGTTTTCCGGCTGGGTGCCCGACGGAAGCCGGGTGGGGGTGGGGGGAGGCGGGGCACAATCAGTGCTGAGAACCTCTGGTTGTGTGTGATGCCTTGGGGAAGAAGGGAAGCCCTGTACATGCTCCTGAGCGCTGGTCAAGCGCGTGTTGGAGCCGCAGCCGAACTCACTCACACTTCGCTGGGACCGTGCGCCCTGGGATCTGCATGTGCCCGGGTCAGTCCTGCTCCCCGCCGGCCGATTCGCGCTCCCCCCAAACCCCTCCCAGCCGGCCGGTTCTCCCCCACTTCTCCTCCCGATCTTCCCCGGCCAGCCCTGCTGCCCCCGCCAGCCCTGCTTCCAACGTCCAGTTCTCCCCTCCTCCTCTCGATCTTCCCCAGCCAGCCCCGCTGCACCCAACCCCAACCAACCCTCCTTCCTGCCATCCAGTTCCCTGCCCGATCTCCCTGGCCAGCCCTGCTGCCCCGACGACCCCCAACTCCCTGGCCAGCCCCGCTGCCCCCGACTCCTCCTCCCTGCCCCCACCAGCCGGTTCCCCACCCGATCTCCCCCGGCCAGCCCCGCTGCCCCCGACAACCCCCCAGCTCCCCCTTTACCTGTGGAACAGTGAGGGTGGGAGGTCACACAAATTCATTTAGAATTTTAGGGGGTCGTGGTATTACAAAGTTTGAGAACCCCTGCTTTAAAATAATGAGGCTACATAGAAATATGTCTATTTAGACATAACTTAAAAGGCATGTCTATTTACAATTTTAGGTTGATTGTAAAACAGCATAAGGATTTGGATTTCTTTAACTCTATGGAATATGTACTTGTGTAATTTAAAGAAAAATGTGATCCCTGATATTTTTCAGCTAGAAATATCCTAAGGATAGTGGATTGCATTGTAACCTTTCCACAGAATATTTAATCAATCCAAATTCTAAAATAGGGATCTCTCTCAGACTCCATAGGTAGAATTCTGATTCCACTGTAGTCAAGGTAAACCTTCCACTAATTTCACTGGAGCCAGGAGGTCACCACCTCTGCTGGGTTAAAAACATCTATTACCATTCTCTGTTAATTTCGATACGGATTTTAGAGTAACATCTATAGACCCTATCTAGTTTCTGTAGAATCCAATTGAATTAATTCCTATTTCCTTATTTTCCAAAATTGGGTATAGTGACATTATTAGAAATCTTCTCATTTTGCAAATCAACAGTGAATAAAACATTGAAACATCCTTCTTTTTATCCCTTCAGGCCCTAGTTCTGCCCTAAATTCCACACGGGCATACCTCTTCATTGAAATCAGTGGGGCTTGGTACAGATGAAGGAGTCTTCATGCACAGGAGTCACTGTAGTATGAGGACTATATTAAATACCCATATTGAAAAAAGAAGATATTATACAGTAAAGACCCAGAACATTAATTCTGTCACAGGAATGCAAACTAGTCTGGCCTTTCTCTCTCTCTCTCTCTCTTTTTTTTTTCCCCTCCACTCAAGCTTATCTGAAGAAGTGGGTTTTGGCCATGAAAGCTCATGATGATATATATATTTTGTTAGTCTCAAAGGTGCCACAGGACTACTCATTATTTTTTTAAGTTACAGACTAACCCAGCTACCCATCTGAGAATTCTGAAATAAGGGACATTTTCAGAAATTTAAGGGGTAGCCGAGTTAGTTTGTGCAGGATAAACTTAAAAAACAACAAATAGTCTGGTAGCACTTTAAAGACTAACAAAACATGTAGATGGTATCATGAGCTTTCATCTGAAGAAGTGGACTATGCCCACAAAAGCTCATGATACCATCTACATGTTTTGTTAGTCTTTAAAGTGCTACCAGACTATTTGTTGTTTTTTAAGTTTATTTTCAGAGATGTTGGCCTCCCTCTCACTGCAGAGCTAATCCTTCACATTACCATTCATTTACAATGTATTTATCCCTTAGCTATTGTTTTTTTTAAACAGTTCCTTTATTATCTTTGCTGTCTTATCCTCCCTCCCCCGAAAATAATTTGTTTGATCCATTTTTTTATCGCAGTCTGTATTTTATATAACAATAGACTCATTTAAGCCCTTTTGTAATATTTTAATCATATGTAACATAGCCCTCCCCCCCCCAAAAAAAAACCCCTAAAACGCTTTCCAAATAACTCTTTGATTTTTTTAACATTCACTTTTACATGAATGCTAAATAGTTTTAAACCAAATTGAAGCTTTAAAACACAGTAAAAAGTGTTTTTTTTCCTTATGGGATTAAAATGTAATACATTGTCTGTTCGAGTATGAGCTAAGACAGGGTTCATAGAATTAACTAAAATCCAAGAATTTAAGCATGGCTACTGTGGTTCAGGTATGAAGTACAAATAAAGTTTCCTTGGATCTACTTGTAGTTCACTGTGAATGTTGAAGTCCATTCACAAAGACTGACTTGCTGAGCTAAAAGACCAAGAAGCAACTAGACATACTGACTTCTGGAATATGAACTTTCAGTTTTCCTTTGCATGTGATGAGTTTTGTAGGATGCTTGATGTGAAGGTGCTGAGAACCTATAGCTTCTGGTTTTCTCATTACAACGGCAGAAGCTACAGAATATTGCTCCTCCAGCAACAAGGCAGAAAGCAGCTACCCAGCCTATGTACAGGGCCTCCCCGAGTTCTCGTTTTTGTGCCACGTTGACAGTTGGATTGTAGAAGTCTCTGATGATAGTATTGGCAACCCAACACACTGGGATGAACACAACAATACCAGATAGGATGAAAAGAACACCAGCTGCCAGCAGAATGTGACCCTTGATTCTCTCGTTGTTCCCAGTGCACTGAGTGCACTTCATGCCCATAACAGCTATCATAAAAGCAAGAAATGAGAGTGCTGAAGCAGAACACATTAGTCCTCTGGATGCCTGAAGATCAGGTGAGAGTGCCAAGAGGGAGTCGTAGACTTTGCACTGCATCCTGATGTTGGCTTGTCTGATGCAGTGCATCCAGAGTCCTTCCCAAATGGTCTCAAACACGATGATGTTGTTTTCAATGAAAGCAGTGACTCTCCATTGAGGCATCCCGGTGATTGCACAAGTCCCAGCTAAGCCAATGCCTCCAACTACCAGTCCAACGATTTGCAGTGCATTACTGGCCATACCTCTGTCTGAGATAAGACAGGACAGTAAGTTCCTAAAGCGGTTTCCTTTAAAGACAAAAAGTAAGCAGTTGAAGTGATGTTCTTGCAAAATAGGTCTTGTTTATGCTAAGAAGCTTTTAAACAGGCTGTCTCCACTTCTTCAGATCAGCTTAAATCTGGTGTATGCTGGCTAGGACTTAGCTGCATGTCGTTGTGTTTAAAAGTCTATTGACTCAAACAGGTAAACTGACCAATCAAGTGTAACAACTTTTCAAAGCCAATAAAAGTCTAATGAGGGGTTGGGTTTGTCTAAACCAGCAAAAAATGCTAAAGATAAATGTAGTCTACTTCCCTTCTTTAAAAAAAAAAAAAAAAAAAAATCTCAGGTTTAACTCTCACTTATTCCATAAATGTTTTTCCACGTGCCAAGGAACTAGACCAGTCTTTGTAATAAGAGGACACACAATACTTATGCTACTGGTGCTACAGGTCATGTGGATAAAGAGAATATACTAGCTCCCCCTGAGAGATCTGCTTAGCCAAAGTGTCCGAAGGAAAGTTGAGATACATTGACTGTTACAGGATTGCTGCCTTTGTTTGGGAAACTGCTTTTTTATTAGCTTTTCTGAAGCTTCACGTAAAATACTGCTATGTTGGGATCAAGGAAGGACTAAACTATATTTTAGAAAAAGCACAACACCATGAATTAAAACAGATGTCTTAGCCGAGGATAACCAAAGCTGTAAAAGACCGCTAAAGGGTGTAATAGAACAATAGAAGGCCCCAATCTTAGGAATATTTACATACTTGCATAGTTTTACACTTGTGGATAGTTCCATTGAGTTGAATGTATGCAGGTATTCATGTGTTTAAATGGCTACAGAATGAGAGGTGTGGAATGAAGTTTTTCTTAATGCAGAAAAATATTTCCTCTCCTGAAGCTAAAAGAAGAGACTATCCCTTATCCAGCCCCAGGGAAAATTTCAGCTTTGAAAGTAAAACCATTTATGCGTTATCCCAAAAAGAAAAAAATAAAGTTAAAATCCATAGTTGGGAAAAAATGCTTCTGAATAGATCTTGGTCAGATTTCTATCCACTTCCCAAAAAACACCCTGCATTTGGGCTGATAGTAATCCTAGAAAATCTCAGCATCAAATAATTTTTTTTCTGGGAAAAGTCAGAAGCAACAAAAAACATCAGAGGAAACTCCCATGAATACAATGCGTTTCTCTGGATTTTCACCAGCATAAAGAAAAATTTCGCCTGTCTGTGTCTTTAACATGAGCAGTGAATCTACATATATAAACTGAGAGATATGATTATAAATTACTGCCCATATGTTGGAGATAGGTCAGTCACTTTCTGAAAGACAGGTTAATAATATTGCTTACTGGAGTTTTATGTTTTTTGTTTTTTCCCTTGCTTGGTTTTTTGCTTCTTCAAAGCATACTATAGAAGTTAAATGGAAAATTTTACAATAATGCAACACTAAGCCTGAAAAACTAATTATTCAAAAACCAAAGACATTCAAAAGTCAAGGTTCCTACAGGAATGTTAACTTGACAATATTGCACACAGTATTTTATGTTCCTGTTTTGTGGGTCTCTGTGTGAGAGAAAGTTGCTGCTATACAAGTCTTTCCTTTGTTTTTGTTCAGGGTGATTTTTTTCATATCCACCTATATTCTTAAGTGGCTTGTGGCTAACCACCTACAGTGTTCTGTGCTGCCAAGGCCATCTGCTCCAAATAATGTTAGAGAGAGATGAGGTCATATCTTTTATTGGACCAACTTCTGTTGGTATAAGAGACGAGCTTTTGAACTGCACAGAGCTCCTCTTCAGGTCTGGCAAAGGTACTCACAGCAAATGCATATACTAGATAGCTTTGACCTTTCTATCTGCTGAAAGGCCTACTGGATCTGACCCAGATCCAACCTCTTGTTCCTTGAGTCCTGACGCGTGTCCAAGTTAAATATGTAGTTATTCCCTTTCCCTTAGGTTCGAAATCACACCTGTTACCTCTGCACTTAAAAGTGGCATCGGGTACGTTTCCCTGAAGAGTGCAGTGATCCCAGTGGTGTCCCTTTTTTGCTTGAAGTTCCCAATGTCTTTTTTGGATTCTAAGAGCTATTCAATCAAACCTGCTTAAATGAAAGGTGTGCAGTACTTTGCAGATATCTGCTTCACAGCAAGGCTCTGCTGTACCTGCTGTATTCTGCTTGTCCTGCTTTTTCTCTGGTATAGATGTGATTACAGTTTTAACTTCTGTTTTTAAATATCTACTAAGCTAGCTATCTCTGATAACAATACATGGGCATGGTCTAGTATTCTTCATTAAAAAACGAGTAGTCCTGTAGCACCTTTAAAGACTAACAAATATATAGTATCATGAGTTTTTGTGGGGAAGACACTTCCTCAGATGAGCAGAATGAAGAGAAAAGGGTTTGCTAACATGCTCTGAATCGTCTTGCCCTTTTCATTTTGATCAGGCACCCTTTGATTCTCTGGTATGGTACCATGGGTGCACAAGAGAGGATAGTGCCTTCCTGTCAGAAGTTGAGTAGTCCTATTCCAGCACGGAGTTACCAGCAACGAGGGCCAGGTTTCTCTCTTCTCCTCTCCCTCCTCCACCCCCACCAAAATTCATGTTTGGGTTGAGAGTAATCTTGGGAAATGTTGGCACTGAATAAATTGGGTGTGGGGGGAGTCAGAAGCAACAAAAAGCCAGAGTCATTCAGACGCACTTCAGGGAAGGTAGCGAATGTCTCTGGTGTAAACGAAATGAAGAGATTAGTCTGATGGAACCTTAGCATGTGTAGTGATGGTGCAGTTATGAACTGAAAGTTTATGATGCAAACTATAGCCATGTGTAACTCCTAGCTATCTGGGAGGTGTCCTTTCCAAAGAGTTGCTAAGTCAGTGACTCTCAGCGTGTCTACACAGCACAGCTATTTTGGAATAATGGCTATTATTCCAAAATAACTATGAGAGCGGCTACACAGCAATTCTGTTATTTCGAAATAATTTCAAAATAACAGATGGCTTATTCCGACTTCTGTAAACCTCATTCTACGAAGAATAATGCCTACTCCGAAATAGATATTTTGAAATAAGCCATGTGTAGATGCTCCACTTCTGCTATTTCAAAATAGCCCTTCACCAGGGCCATTCTAAGTTATTCCTGCTGGGGCTCTAAATCGAGATAGCACATCTACATCAGGGAAGCCTGCCTTGGACTAATTGTTAGGCTTCCCTGCAGTGTAGATGTGCTATTTCAAAATAGCACATTTCGGAATAACTATTTGGAATAGCTTATTCCGAAATAACTGTGCAGTGTAGACATAGCCTCACTGGGCCAGCTTCTGGTCCCATTTACAATAGTATTAATCCAGAATAACTACACAGAACCCTATTGTGTTACTCTAAGAACCAAATGAATTAATATAGTTTTAAATGTGTAACAGAACATGTTTAGCAGGTGGCAAGCAAGGACTGTTCTACTTTGCCATAGGTGATGAGTTTTTCAGAAAAGAGCTATGACAAAATTTAAGTGTATGGGTTGAAATTTTTACAGTGCTTTCTGAAATTATGATGGATCCAAGCCCCACTAGCTTTAATCCACTCCTGCCTCAGAGTATAATCAACTGAGAGGTTTGTTGTGTTGATACTAATTCAATTTTCTTGCTCAGATTTTATGAATTTCTGGGGGGGGGGAACCCCAACATACTATCCAAATATGATACAAGCAACATGTCTGAGTTTTCTTCCACTTTACTGATGTTTTAATTTACAGGACATGGAAAAGGATGAAATAAGAACCAGGATTTGCACAATTTTAGCAGGATTACATTTTTTTTTTTTGCCTTATTCCATTTAAAATTCACTTAGAAAAAAGAAGTTGAACAATCTTATAAGTAGGAGTTCTGGAAAACATCTGATTATCTACAATAACATGGGGAAAGATGCAAATTCTCAGAACTTTTTTTGTCACTTATTCTTGTACCATTACAGTCAAAGATGCAATTACAAATGAAGGATAATTTTAGGTACAATTCAAATGGCAGGGCTATCTGTAATTATATAATCAAACTTTCTAGCTGGCCACTGTCCTAAGTACTTTATACATTTCATTATAACGTGAGTGTATCGACAGATCATTTACATTTTGTACCCTGCACTTTTCAAAAGTATTCAGCATTTACCTGACTCTGGTCCCATATGAAGTCAATGGTATCCATGTTCATACTGAAAATTCCAGTTTGTGACTAGCGGTTTTAAAGTATGAAAAGACACAGGGATCAGATTTAAAGTATAGGAAGGCAACCCCCAGCTTCTCACTGCTCCTGGCAGGAAAAAAGCATAGAAAAAGGAGGCACATACCACATTTTTCCTATTTAAACATTGAGGGCACATCATTTTTGGTAACTTGGGGAAATATCAAAAAACATTGAGACTGAAAACAGCCCTAACCTACAATTAAATAAATCAAATTAACTGTACATTTCCTCTGGGGGCTCATGCAAGGCTAGAAAGTATAACTCTTTATCACATAGAGAAAGTTGTGCAAATTGAGTGGCACATATTGGCCATCTCCTCATACTTCTGGAGTGGGTTCCACATTGCTATAAGGTCTTAACAGCTGCTTTTCTAAATGTTCTGTCTCCATTAGGCAGAGTGTCTGGGGAGATCTCACTTTTGAGCCAATTTAGTCTGGCAGCTGTAATAAGAGAAGGAACAAATGTCCTTAATAGCTTATTAGGAGGGAGATGCAGAGCAGAAAGACATTAGAGAGAGAGAGAGAAAGAGAGGTGATCACCCAGATTTGTTCCTGGACATTATGCTAGAATTCCTTCACTTTTGGACACAGCCAAAATCTGAGCGCCGCAGTCCATGGTTTCCAGCAAAATGGGGGAAATTAGCTATATAGTGGTGCCTAACAGGGCCATGTGTTCTATAAGTAACTTGAATTTCTCAGAATATATTAAGAATGAACATATTTTAAAGCAATTCTTCACTTTTCTGCTTAATGTATTAATTGTGATGCCTCGATCATTCTCCCATTCACTCTGTTGTTTGTATAGCAGGTCAACAAGCCAGTTGAGTGTATATGAAAGAGAGAACCATTTGTGCTCCAGTAAATAGGACTGACATTGAGCAGATTCCAAAGCAGGTCATGTGTTGAATTTCCAGAAACTAGAATACTTTGAGTGAATGTTTGCACCCACCTCCAAGTTCAGGAATTTTTTTACAAATAAAAGTTGTATCATTTTATCAGCAGCTTTCTCCTTTAAATTAGCAATGACTCCCCTGGCTTTTTTTTTTTAAACTTGGTCCCTGTTTAATTTGATGTTGAAGCTAGCTAGGCATCCTCTGATAAATTTGGGCTTGGTTCATTGAGGCTTTAGACATTTTCCATTGCTATCCACTGAGCTAGTTCTTTGCCACTCATTATTTCAATCCCTGTCATTTTAATGCTACTACTTAAAGGTTAAAATACAAAGGGGGAAAATTCTATTAAGCATTACACACTTCTTGTTTATGAACATGTAACCTTTTCTGACTTTTTTTTCAGGAGCTATAAGCACGTACAGCTCCAGTTGATGCCAGAAGGAGAGGTTGTTGCTCAACACCTCAGAAAATCAGGCCTCAAATAGCCCTTTAAAAAAATTCAGATTTACTGAGTTCTCCCAGAAAAGAGAAGTTCAGATGTCAGACCAGTTGTTCAGCATTTTCTTTCTTGGAGGGCTATTATTACTGTATCTGTATATGTATACTAGCTCTTAGTTTGCCCCAGGTATCCTATAACTTGCATTTCTTCCGTCAAGATATTTTACCTAATATGCTGAACTGGTTTTTCATGATTTTCGCATACACTGCAAGCAGAAACACTCCCACACATTCATAACTGGCTCCACTACAGAGTCATATCTTTCTAATCTAGGCAAGAGTTGCTTCCATACCATGCCTCTCCGCCAATTTGATAATAACGAGTCTAGCAGGCAGGAAAAGAATGGATCAGAGAGCAGCAGTGTAACAAATAATAACTCTTTATACTTCTTCTATAGCATGTTTTGATGGAGGATCCCAAAGAACTTTACAGATGTTAATTAATGCAACTTCATTGCCTACTGCTCATTGCCAACTTTGCTTAGCCTGTAAACTTTAGTATCCATCCCCCATTCTGATCCCAACTCCATCATATTACAGTTAGCTGTCTATTCCAGAGAGCACCCAACATGACTCTCTAGTAGCATGTAAGTTTCCCTTGATCCCTACAGTGTGAAGAGGACAAAACCTCTTCTACACGCCATTCCTTCTCCTTATTCCAATTCAATGTGGACATGTTCCATACTTGGAAAAAATACTTAAGTTTTTATAACAAGTTATTTTGATTTGGTTTTCTTAGCATTCCTATTCCCTCCCCTCCTAAACCCTCCCCCATTGCTACCTGATCTCACTGGATATGAAGGCTTCTATTATTGTCATTGTTTTCTAAGGTCCCTATTATACTCTATTTATTGCTGTTCTCCTAATACCAAGCAATCTTTCAAAAAATAAATGCCTTTTCAATGTATAACCAATGCTTATGCCAAAAAATTCACATTTCCACTTGCATTGAATTTGGGGTATTAAAACATATTTAGCCCAATGGAGGCTTACAGTGCACTTTCAGGTGCATATTACAAAAACAATTATCAAAAAATAGCTTCCAGAAATAAAGCAATGATGTTAAAATGTTCTTACTACACTAATACTGTTTAAAATTTAATCCTAGAAACCAGGCAGGTACAGTCACTCTGTTCAATGATGACCACAGTTTGCATTAATGAGACATACATGTAGAACATTTTAAATAATGGGTTTTAATGTCAGGTCTCACTGATTTATTTCACACACAAATAACTGGGACATGTTTCAATTCTCTCAGCAGTCCTTTGTCCAGTGTGATAAAGTATTCTCCTAGAACATTAAACTGAGGTCTAATTGTGGCTGGGCCCTAGGGTTCACAAAAGGCGGGTCAGTAAAGGCACCCACACCTCTTTGGAGTGGTGCATGTCTGCATTGTCCCCAGCACAAGCCTATCCTAACAAATCATAACAAATTCCTTGCTCAAGTTTCAGGGACCAGAGCTGTGTACAGTAACGAGAAACTATCCTGATTCCTTCAATAGTAAAGAGAAGAATAAAACTGAAAACAGGAAAAAAAAATCTATTAAAAATCAATGCTTTTAAACACATGCCCAGTTAATTCTGCAGGTTCAATAGCCAAAACTAGCATTAGCAATATAGTTTTTATTGATTCAGAGAGAGCAATGAATAACATGTTATTGATCAATTATTGTTAGATTTCTGCAGCACTAATTGGAGGAGAAATGGGGATCTGCTCCTGTTCTCATTAAAACCTTTGGCAAAACTCCCATTGTCCTACTTAACCGCAGATGGTTTTTTACTGAAGAAATTCATGCATGTAGCCTTTAAAGGCTGGCAAGGCCCTCACAAGTGCACAGGTAATGGCTGCAGAGCAAGTCAACTTATCCAGAGGAAAAACTGACCTGCCGCATGAGGGGGAAAACTAATCCCAGCTTAGGAGTGAGTAGCTCATGTAAGTGACTGCACTACTTTTCACTTCTATATGCTCTGCTGGTGTTAAACCGCCTACCAGAGGTGCTTCAGCCCCAGAATTGTTGGTAGTTCAGAGGGTGACTTAGAAGGAGCAGATCAGGTCTAAGTCTGGCATTTTTGTTGGTGGGGAAATAAAGGGGTTTCCTTGAGATGGGAGTGAGGGACTTTCCCACCCATCAGTCATTGTTGTATAATGACTGGAGGCCCCACCTTTTCACAGCTAATGTAGAAAGCATCTTCCTTCTTCCCACCTATCCTTTTAGAATATGGGAGGATATTTAAGAAAGGTATAGATAAATTGGAGAGGATCCAAGGAAGAGCCACGAGAAGAATTAAAAGATTGGAAAACATTATTTATAGTGATAGACTCAAGTGCTCAATCTGTTTAGCTTAACAAAGGGAAAGTGAATGGATGGCTTAAGTACAGTCTGCAAGTATCTACATGAGAAACAAAAATTTGATCATAGGTCCTTCACACTAGCAGAAAAAGATACAACCCCATCCAATGTCTGGAAATTAAATCTTGACAAATGCAGAGGAGGAAGAAAGCATATGTTTTTAAGAGCAAGGGTAATTAACCACTGGAATGATTTACCAAGGGTAGTGGTGATTCTTCATTGCTAGTGATTTGTAAAAAGAAGTTTGTATGGCTTTTTTCTGAAAGGTGTGCTCTAAAAATTATTCTGTGGCAATTCTATGGCCTGTATCATGCAGGAGCTCAAATGAGATGATCACAGTGGTCCCTTCTGGCCTTGGAATCCATTCATCTTTAGCCCTGTGGCTTTTTCCTATTTGAACTCCATTGTAGTCTGTGAGCCAAGGATACTACTTAGGCCCATTCAGAGTTCATACCGTTTAAATGTCTTCGTATTCTGTCTGGCAGAGAGACCGGAAAGACCCCATCTTTCCGTGGGTCTCTGTGGGATTCAAGTACTGTAATATGATTTGTCTTATTCCCAAATCTGTAAATTCTTCCTCAGTGCTGTTCAGGACTAGCCAGCAGCGTAAGACCAACTTCAGCAATTTTGCTCTCCATTCTGAGGAATACCCAACTGGACAGAGAGGAATGGAGAGAATGAATTAAGGGCACATTTCTTTGGGAGGTGCTATAGGCCAGGCCTGAGTGGCACAAGCAAACACTTAAGTGTTTGCTAAAAAGCTGGCAAAAGTGGCAAGGTAGAATAGGTGTGTTCCTAAGCCTTGGGAAGAAACATTGAAAGCATTACAGTGTGTGCTAAGCTGTCAAGTTTAAAAACATCTCAAAGTTTAATGACTATTTTTAGGGGTGATATGCAGGCAGCGTGTGTACTCTCTGACTGATCGGCCGCAGCCTCCAAAATAAAGGAAGTCAAAGATTGTTAAACCCCTCTGTGGACCCAATTATTAAGTCTGCTAAACAAAGATTTCTATTGCCTGTTAACGCATCCCGAAATGTGAAACAAAAGGTATAACAGAGAGGCTGCTCCCATCTCTAATTTTAGATGCAGTTCTCCAGACAAGATGTTCCTTAACACATATTCATTGCAAAGTGACAATAGAGGCAAAGTGAAATGAAAACCCCATGACTCCCTGGAGAAGTACAAGACATTTGACTCATTTTTTTTTTCTTTGGGTAAACAACAGGCATCTCAGGATAGACAGACATTATTATATAAGCATCTGAATTACCAACCTGCAATTCAGCACAGAAGGTGCAATCTCACAGTAGCCTGTTGTGGCGCATATTACAGCAGAGGAGAAGAATGGTAGGAGGTTGGGTTGGGGTAGAAGAGGGCAGAGAATCACCATTATTTTCATCGAAGGTGAGCAAGCGGTGTTCTGGTTTGTGGGAAGATCCAGTTTGCAAATAATGATTAGACTGGAAATGAGGGATTCTTTCATATCAGACAAAATTATAGCAATTACTTAAAGGAGTGCCTGTAGAGTCTATGAGTGGGAAACTGACGAGTTGCTGTACAGAGAGATTTTATCCTCCTAAAGATAGCAAGAATGGTGGTCAATTCCAGTTTGAAGAAAACCATTAGATGCCAGAAATGAACAAAAACTGCATATGCAGCAAGAGCAAAACCATTATGAATATAAAATAGGAATTAGTTATTGTACATTTCTCCAGAACTCATTGGTGCTGCCAAATCTAAAGCTATTCATTCCAGTTTTTTTAAAGGATGTATGCTGTTGACATATAGAAAATGGTGAGAGAGGTCAATCCTGCATTTGCACACGGACCATTAAAGTAATCCCTGCCACTAGGACAAGGTGGGGAAGGCAGCCATGAAGAGGGAAGTAATGGGCACAGAAAAGGAGGTGAGACGCCAGGCCAGAAAGGTAACAAAACTTCATAAGTTTTGCAGGGGTGGTGGTAGGAAGTGAAAGTATGGGGAGAGGGAGGCACCACCAAGGGAAAAAACAGGAAGATCTGAGGGAAAGCATGAAGCAGAGGAGTGAAATGAAAAATAGTGGTCCCAGAGGCAGAATGAGGAGGTTTAGGCACACTTCTATGCTTTGGTTCAAAATTCTCCAGAATGTGTGGTGGTTTGGTTGAGAGTTTGAACTGAATTCATGTTTATAATATTTATCATATACTATAGCATCTTCAAAGTGCTAGCGATTGTTTAGGTGAGGTAGGTTAATAACTATTATTCTTCCCAGGAAGAGGAAGAATAGTGTATTGTACACATGTTTATGCTAGGTGCTAAGTGGTGTTTGAAAGCATGTTAGCCAATTCACATTTTTAAAAGCAACTTTTTTTCCTAGTTGTAGAGCGAGAGCCAGATTTCCTTCTCAGTTATTTGCCTAGATCTGATTTGTTCATTGATATCAGTGGTGACAACTGAAGAGGGGGCAAGATGAAGAGTACAGGTAGCCACCTAAAGACTTAATGACCACGTCTATACTTACCAGCAGATTGACACTCCAGAGGTCAATCATCTGGCATGCAGTACTCCTTTTGTGAGGAGTAAGAGAAACTGACGAGCGTTTGCTCCCATCAACCTCCCGCTAGGTGGACAGCATTGGGAATGCAATTTAAGATATGTCAACTCCAGCCATGTAATTAATGTTGCAGGAGTTGGATATCTTAATTAGACTTCCCGTTGTAGGCCAATGAGTGGGAGAGTCAACAGGAATGAAGGAAGGTGCTGGGGAAGGAATGGAAAAGAGGTCACTCATCAAGTAAGTTTGTGTGATATAGGTTTATTGGCCAGGTTGTGGATTTTAGGATTTTGAGAGAGCAAGGAGAAAGGTGAGGCAACTTCTCAATTATCAGGTAAACTAATGTTTGTGCCATTTGTCTATTTTTGTCTGAATCCCCACTAACTAAAAGAACATAGGCAGTACTGAACTCTCCCAAAAATGTTTCAATCCCTGATAATTTAGGTTTGGAATTGATTTTTTTTTTCAAGAGTAGGTAGTGATGATTCCTCATACAAGATCAGTTACATGAGAATTTCTAGGTTTTAACATTCAGTTGTGTGGGAGTTTTATGCCAGGAGTCCTATAGGAAAACTAGAGAGAGGAGCAGCAACACACTTTATTTTAGGCCATCTGAAGAACTGTCCCCAAACCTCATGTGTATCCCATTCTATTTCATCATTCTGTCCCTGTTCCCTTGGATGTCTCTCTACCACTCAAATCCCAAAAGATGTCTCCTCTTCACCTTCACAAAGTGTGTCTGCTCCTTGCAACCCCAATGGCTTGAACAAGGGCTTCCTTCTCCCCACAGATCCAAAAGAGCATTTCCTCTCCCCCCAGATACCCACTTGGTGTATCCCAATCACCACCTCCACCTCAGACCCAGACCTTCACCTCCCACTGTCATTCATGCATTCTGATCTGTGGTCCATTTTATGTTTGCCTGGAAACCAAACAAGAACTGTTTTTCTATGCAAGCTTGCTTAAAATTGCAGGAGAGACAAAAATGTAGCAGGAGACGTGAAAATAAACTAATAAATAAAATAACGAGCCAAAGTCTGATCTCTCACCAATTTTTCCTCAGTGTAATGTCCTGACTTGCACAGGTGTAAGTGAAATGAAAATCAGGCCCACAGTTTTTACTCATTATTAGAACACTGATGTATTCAACAAGACTGGTGAGAGAACAGTTTCAATGAGTTTCCATGGGGAAAATGTATATAACAAAGACATTTTAATAGCTTTAAAAAAAGGCTGTGCAAGAAATCAATATATTGATGAGCTGAGTTAATTATCCAATTTATCTAGGAGACTTTTTTATAAAAAGAATATATGTACACACTTATTTATATAAAATAATAATATTTGCTGATCCATCCATCCCCCAGTGTTCTTTACCACCATATTTTAAATATTTTAGTTCTTTTCCTGTGCTCAGAGTAGAGAAATGTATGGATTATGCATTAGAAGAGGCAGGAAGGATCTGAAAGATTGTTTTCCTGTGCTCTTTTTAAGCTCCTATCTCTCAAGCCTGATGCCCATATGGCCTGTTACTGTGGGATTTATTTGAAGGAAAACTATTAAATTAAGTATAATGCAGGATAACACTCACTTAATATGGAGCATGTATCCCAATGGGCACCAAAAAAATCTGAAATATACATTTAAAGAGGGGGAAAATGGAGAAGCCAGCACAAGCACTTTTACAGATATTTGGGGATTCTATTGAGTTTTATTCTGTTGCTTTGACTGTGAGATGATCTAATTTTCACATATTTTATCTTCATCGTCAGTTTGGAGCAAGTGGTTAGTTTTAATCAGGACCATATCTATTTTTTTAAACAGTGTTGTAATGCTACTGTTATTATGGGAACAAAGATATTTTAATGTAACCTATGAAACAAATGATTATTAATAAAAAATACACTAAAAATTAGGACCAGGTTCAGGAGTTCATAGAGACTAGAGGCTAGCAAACCTACACTAACATTTTCTAAACTGACCTCGCACCACCAAAAAGTAAACTTCAAACTACATTTACCATGCAATTACTTCAGGGACACAGCAGTTACTTTGTATCCTATAAGGAGATACTAAACAATTATCTTATCCTTATGGCACAATGTATCAGAAATGACTCTGGTGTGTCAGCTGTGTATATAATTGAGAATAAATGATGCCTTTTAAATAGAGAAGGCTGTGCAGAATGGTTACTGCCTTTCTGCAGAAGCCTTGTTTAGAGAAAACAGATAAAAGGTGAATTCCCTGTTTGGCAAGTTTGCCTACACATGATTTATTTAGGTATCATATGGTATTGTCATACATGAAGGTCAAACCCCCATAGTAGTGTAGGTTGTAATTAGGTTGCTGATAAGTGCATACTTGGTTATCTTACCAGTAGCACAGGACAGTGTTGTGAAAGTTTCATAACATACTTTTGCAACTTTACATGTCTCCATCCTTGCGCTTAAAATTTGAAATGACTACCAAAATTCCCATTGACTTCAGTGGGAGTTGAATCAGGCTCTTACAGCCCCCAAAATCCCTCATTTAGGGGAGCAACAAAAACCTCATAAGTTTTAATTGTTTGACATAAAATTCTTTTAATGATTAGTCACCAATGATGCTACAATTTCCCCCTTATTTCACCTGTGACTCTGCAGCTAAAAGAGTGCTAACCTGACCACAGGAGCGAGAAATTATTATAGTTTTTTCCCAATATCCACAGAAGACTATTAAATTCATTTCACTTGTAACATAAAGCACTATAAGGTAAGAACTCCACTTCTGTTACAGCTCTGAAAAACAAAACCTATTACTCACCTGCTATTTGACTCTTTTGCAGAATTCTATAATGGTCTCTCTGTCCCAAAGCATTAGTAAAATTTAGTTGAGAAAGCAAGCTTTCATAAAGACTCGCTAACTAAGAACTAGCACTCTAAAGATATATGCAGGTTCATGTTGGACTTTGTATATTTAAAACTGTATTGATGCTAAAAATGACCTGGCCATTCTTATCTCAAAGTATTTTTTTTTCTGGAAAAAAATTCCCCTTTCATTTTGTTCTGAAAAGCTATTCTATAAAAATGACTGGGGAGAAAGGGGGCGCGGCAGCGGGCGGCGGGCTCTATGTCTTACTGTGGCTCAACTATTATTATCATGACTCCAGATCAGATTTGCTCAGGCTACAAATTTGATTTTTTTTTCAAACTGCTAGTACTGCAAATAACTCTTGGAGCTGAGTCAAATTGTGTTCACTCCTCCTTGTACAGAATCATGAGTAATGGAAGTTTCTCTGGATGAACGCTCTATTTCAGATGCACATGCACCTCTCAAGCCCTTGATTAGAGATTTTTTTTTCCATTAGTAGTATCCATTGGCTTGTGCACATGCTCTCCACAACCTAGTGCTAAGTACAGAGGTGCATGAGTAAATCACCTTCAGTTCCTTCTCTACCAGCAGAACCTGAGAGACAGCTCTAGCACATCCACCTCGTGTGTGCCTCAGCATGGTTTATAGTTGTTGTTTAGTTAGTTAAGTGTTTCTAGTTAGTATTAGTTGGCTATTTGTGAAAGGTTTCAATTTTGCCTCCCTCCTTTTGTTTTTTTTCTCTCCCCCCTTTTTTCTGGAGGCTTGTTTGGCCTGGCTGTGCGCCAGAGTTTGAATATTGCCTGTCTTGTCAGGAGACTCTCCTGATTAGCAATGGTCATGCTAAATGCATCCTTTGCTTGCGAGAGTCCCATATCTACCAAAGTGTCATATTTGTCTGTCTCTAAAATCTAGAGCTCAGATGAGTTGGGAGACCAAACTTAACTACTGCTGATGGAGTGCTCCCTTGAGCCTACTTCTGAGTCAGGTCAGGAGAGCCCCACAAATAACAGACTTGTGACAGTTCCAGTGCCCTTTTGACTTTGGATAAGGCTTTGCCTAAGAAGGTGAAGATCTCTGAGGACTCAGGGAAGGCTCCAAAGATAAACACAGTCTCCCACCACAAGAACCAGCTCCCAAGAAACCCTGGTGTGCTCCTAGGGTCTATGGTTTCAGATGTCTTGCTTTCTCATCTCAGTAGTACCACGTAGGTAAAAGACCCTTTCTCTGGTACTGGCAAAGCAAGGAGATCCAGTAGCACTTTGAAGAAACACAGAACCAATAGAGCCCAATACTATCCATCAGCAGATCAGCACTATCTATTTCAGACTTATGTGCCTTCCCACTTGGATCCACTGGTGGCAACAAAATTGAAGCACACACTTTCAGACACAGTGCCTATTCACTCCACACCAGTAGTTTAACACTTCCCCTTTTCTTGAAGGACTAGCCTAGAGATGACCAGATAGAAAGTGGGAAAAATCAGGACTGGGATGGTGGATAATAGGCATCCATATTAAAAAAAAAAAAAAAGCCCTGAATATCAGGACTATTCCTATAAAATCAGGGCATCTAGCCACCCTAGACTAGCTGCTCTTTTCTTTCTTGTACTCCCATCTTTTGTTAGTATCTGTTGTGTCACATCTTCATTTTCCAGCTTGCCAAACTTGTTTGAACTCTATTTCTCCTTCACTAGCTGGTCTCTCCCCCTCCCTTGTTCTCAGAGTCACATGCTTCCACTAATCAGTTCCCTTGTGGAACAATATACATGACCAGTTCTCCCATCTATCTTGTATCTGTGAGTCTTCAGTTTTTCCTTCAGCCTCCTTTCATCTTTCTTCCATCATCTGCTTGAGCCCCCTTACCTTCTATCTGCAGCTCCAAATTTTAGATCTTCTCTTCCGTCAGCTCTATCATGTGGCACTGCATACAAATGAAGCATTTTTCAGATGCCCACTCCAGAACATGTGTGCCACAGCTTCCACATCCAGTCTTCTTGATTGTCTCTTCCATTCCTTGCATCACTACCCCTGCTGCCTCTGTATCTCTCATAGCCTTCTCCTGTCAAGGAGAAGAAGGAAACAAACACACACACAAAACAAAAACAGAGCATCATATTCTCCCTCTCCCAAGCTCCCCTTACAAACTCAAAACACAAGCGCCCAAGAACTTCTGACCATCAAACAGGAGGCCCACAGCCCTATTCTGAACTTCTATCAGGAATCCTGACAACTGGAGCATGACACACTGTGGCTAGATCCATCACCACAGCAATTGCCATGAGTAGGGTAAGTGGCATCCAAGGACACTTTCAGCAAGTTCTGGCTAATAATTGACCCTCCTTAATGATGTCCCAGAAGTGAGCCACATGCTCTGGTTGACAATGCTCAATAAAAACGGTGCAAACTTGTATTTCCTGCAATCATACTTGGCCATGATTGCCTGACAGTTTGGAATCTGAAATTGGAGATTCACAGATGAGTAGACCTTCTATTAAAAAATGTCTAAGCTTTTCTAGTTCTTATCATGAGGAGTAGATCTGGAGTGATACTGTCTTCCCTGCTTATCTATGGCATCCACCACATGGGGGAATTAGGAAGGGGATGTGAAAAGAAAAAGAAAATTCTAAGTCGCTGACTGGGACATCATAATCCTTATCTGCCCATTTGCAAGTTGATGATATGGTAGCAAGTGCATGCCACAAGATCTTTGCTAGATCTAGGAGTGCTTCATTAATAGGAAGTGCCACCAGTTCAAAGTAGTAGTAAAGGTTCCTTACCTTGTGTAGTAGTTCATTTGAGATGTGTGCTCCACTACCCACCTTCCTTCCTCTCTGCTTTAGATTGTTCTCACTGGACATTTGGATAGATAAGGAACTTTGAGGAGCAGAGTTCACCATTACAAGCCATGTATACCTTTGCTGCGTGGCATAGAGTGTTTGTGTAAGCCAAACAACACTGCTAATTGAAAATCTCCAGTCAAGGGCTTGAGAGGCACATGAGTACACCTTTGGGTGCTCTACTTCAGGTGTGCATCTCAGAGAATCACCATTACTGTCCAAAATGAATAACTGTTTCCATAGACACAGATGAACTATTAGATGAGCAGTAAAGCTAGAGGCCAAATTATCATGCAAGTAAATTGTTAAGAGCGTGTTAAAGGCAAAAGTGCCATTGTGCATTTGAGCAGATAGCATGCCATAGTTAGGAGCAGTATCAAAATCCAGTGAATATGGCAACTTCTGAAAAACCCCTACTTTGTAAATGGTAAGATTTTGTCAGTATAAATCAAATATAGGTGTCTGAGATTCACATGTATTCCAGAGTCCAGGAGTCCCCTGATGGTGATATACTTGATATTTACATAGCACTTTGCTTGTTCAAAGCACTGTGCAGTCATTAACCAATTATATCTCTAAACATCCCTGTGCTACAGATGGGTAAGCATTCTTATTTTATAGATGGGAATACTGAGGCAGAGGTGAAATGAATTGCAGCAAGTCAGTGGCAAAGTGTATATTTGAACGTAGCAACTCCTGACTCTATCTAGATTGAACATAGAGTCTATCTGCTTGACCCTATATTGCCTCTAGCATTTCTGATTGTTGCATGAGCACCATACATGAGATTTCTAGTGAGATGCCTTACAAGCCACCTATAGTATATCCTAGATCAAAGCTACTCAGATATGGACCACAATAGCCAGAAACAGTTGACTTTTTTTAATTCATATATTTTATTGTCACAATATAGACCACAGCTGTATGTATTGTACTTCATATACTACAATCATGGAGTTATAGAACTGGAAGTGACTTCGGAAGTCATCTAGTCTAGTCCCCTGCCCTCAAAGCAACACTAACTATTCTAGATCATGCCTCACTGGTGTTTGTTTAACCTGTTCTTTAAAAATTTCCAGTTATGGAGATTCCATAACCTCCCTAGGCAATTTAACCACCCTGACAGTTAGGAAGTATTTGTCCTTATTGAACTGCATCCTATTTACTTCAGACCACTTCTCCAGTTTGTCCTTATCATTCTGAATTTTAATCCTATCCTCCAAAGCGCTTGCAACCCTTCCCAGGTTGATATAATTTGCAAACTTTATAAGTGTACTCTCTCTGCCATTATCTAAATCATTGATAAAAAAATATTGAACAAAACTGGACCCAGAACTAATCCCTGCAGGATCCCACTTACGACTTCCAGTATGAGACTGAACCATTGACAAATATTCTCTGGGAATGGTTTTCCAACCAGTTTTGCACCCATTGCACAGAAGAACCATCTAAGTTGCATTTCCCTAGATTGTTTACAAAAAGAACATGTGAAACAGGATCACATGTTTTAGCTTTACTAAAGTCAAAATATATCACTTCTCCCCAGTCCACAAGGCTCATTACCCTGTCAAAGAAAGCAATCCGATTGATCTGACACGATTTCTTCTTGGCAAATCCATGCTGGCTGTTATTTTTCACCTTATAGGTGTTTGCAAACTGATTGCCTAATCTGTTAAATTAACCTGATTGGTCTGTAATTCCTTAGGTTGTCCTTATTTCCCTGGTTAAGGTATATGGGGCATGGCTCTGCACTTCTGCAAGGGGCAGGGCTGGGAGTGGAAGGGCTAGGACTGAGGGCAGCCAGCCTTCAGCATGCCTGGAGCACAGCACACCTCCTCCCCAACCCTCAGTGCTGCCCACAGCACGTGGCCAGGTGCTCTGGTGGTGATTTAAAGGGCCCAGAGCGCTAGCTGCTGCAGCTGCTTTGAATTGCTAGGTTCCAAGGCAACTGCTACCTTTGCCTCTCTCCCTCCCCACTGGTCGGCCTTTTAATACTAAACTTCACTGTCCATTTTTTGATGAGACATTTGCTATATTCATATATAGAGAGTTGTTTAGTCATGTTGGTCCCAGGACATCAGAGGGACAGTGGATGAGGTCATATCTTTTATTGAACAAACTTCTGTTAGTGAGAGAGAGAAACTTTCAAACTTACTTAGAACCAGACCTGAAGAAGATCTCTGTAAGCTGTTATCTGTCACCAATAGTAGTTGGTCTAATAAAGGATACTATCTCACCCATCCATGCTGATACATGGCAGTCCATGTAAAACGTACATTAGCTATCCATGCAAAAGCTTAGGTTTTGGCTGAGGATTAAATTAAGCGTTCTTATGTGATGCAGACAAATCTACTTTAGCTTCTCAGGACCATGACATTCCTAGTTTAAAGAGAATTTACTGCACAGAAAGCTGCTTTTCACCATATTTAAAGTATATGCAAGAATATTATAAAGCATAATTCTTCATAATCTATTCACTCCTATACACTGCCCCAGTTACACCTGCTTTTGCAGAATTTAGACGTGCAGTTTCTAACACTAGTAATGAACATTTGTTTCTATTTCATACTTTTTCTGAGAAGAGAAATAGCAGTGCAATCTCTCATCAAATGATGAAAGGAGAAAAATGACTATGAAATCTAATACACAGGATTCTGTGCTTTATGTAGCTATGTATTATGACTTTAAAACCTATTTCACAATTTCCTCAGTTTATAGTTTCATTTTCCAAGAGCAGGGCCCAGTCTGCAAAAGTTTGGAAGACTCTGATTTAGATAAAAAGAATGAAAATATTTTGCAATTTGTAAAATAAAGCTTAATTTTCATGAGCACATACCTCGTAATAAGAAAATAAAAATATATAAAACCTTTATTCACATGCAAAGTTTGAGTATATAACATAAAAACTTCCTGTGACCCATCTATAATATAAATCATCTAAGTTAGTCCAATATACATTTTTAAAAGGCACAAATTATTACTGAAGCAGAAAAACTAAGATATAAAAGATATTCTTGTGAGAAAGACGAGAATAGTTCTAGCCACAATGTAAACACTTTTATCATTACAAGTAATATGTTAATGTCCAATGTCTGCAAATGTTTGATACCACATGCCAAGTAGAATAAGTATCATCTGAGGAATCATCCATGGGGTTTTCATAGGATAAAAATAGTTGGGTGAGTTTCTGTGCTAAGCTTCTCATGGATACAAAAGAGAACTTGCAGCTCAGGAGGAAGAGGTCCATGGTGGCTCGAAATCATTTTTATGCCCTTCTAACATGGATAGACAGCTGGGGAAATGCTGCCAAAATTTAGACAGCGGCCCACTTTGAGAAATACTGGGTTAGATCATATGAATTACTGTTGGGAATTCTGGCAGCTAATTTATGCTGACACTAAAAATGAGTATTTTGCCCTGCCCTTTTACTTCATAATAAACATCATCTCTCTATTGCAGCTGAGTGGCACACAAATGTAAAATCCTAATTCTACTTAAATTAATTGGATTTGGGAGATGCCACCAACAAAAACCATAACCAGTGTATCATAAGCATGTAAGACATTCTGAAAGATTAGAGGGCATGTATTTCATAGATGAAACACAGCCTTATGGATTCCAACACATTTTACCTCCTTGCAGCCCATTACTTGTTTTCTAACAGAGGGAGCTAGTGAGGTGCAGAGTACTTTAAAAGTCTCCATAAAACTTTATCATATACATACAAACATCATCAAGCATTAATTTCTTGTTGTTTTAGGCCGAGATCAAAAACAGGTGCATGTAGTGGTACATAATATATACTTCAGATTTTTCCAGTGTTCTATTTCACTGAAATACCATACTCTGTACACTTGCCATCTATTTGTAAGCCAATGTAATAATGACATTTCTGTGTATCTTTCTTTCCTTATACTATGCAAGAATTCCTGTAATTAGGTCTGTCCTTTGTGAGGAGCCAGCCACAGGGAATGGGATATGTTTTCACAGCTTCCTTTGTATCTTGCCTTCCCTTCCAGGGTAATTGTCGAGAGGACTGAGAGAGACCACCTGTCCCCACTGCCTCCAACTCACAAAAAGCAAAAACAAACAAAAAAGCAGTGCCTTTATATCTGTTAAAAATGCAGCACTGTATCCTCTTGATGCTCTGAGACTATAATCCCTGGGTAAGAAAAGTTTATTCTAGTCCCTGAAGACTAACACTTTCAAAATATGTTTAGGCTGTTTCGAAACTGTGGATGGTGGTGATGAATTTAAAAGCATCTAGTGAAGAGAATAACAATGCATGTTCAAAATCCTGTTTTTGAAAGTCCACAAGGTCAAACTGAGAGATTAATTTCAGTCCTAAATACTTGCCATGGGTGAGAGTCATAAAAATAATAAAAACAGCCATACTAGATCAGACAAAAGATCCATCTAACCTAGTATCCTGTCTTCTGTCAGTGGCTAATGCCAGGTGCCCCAGAGGTACAGAACAGATAATCAAGTGATCCATCCTCTGTCACCCATTCTCAGCTTCTGGCAGAGGCTAGGGACACCATTCCTACCCATCCTGGCTAATAGCCATTGATGCTCCTACTTGCCATGAATTTATCTAGTTCTTTTTTGAACTCTGTTACAGTCTTGGCCTTCACAACATCTACTGTCAACAAGTTTCACAGGTTGACACTGTATTGTATGAAATACTTCCTTTTGTTTGCTGTAAATCTGCTGTATATTAAGTTCATTTGATGACCCCTAGTTCTTGTGTTATGAAAGTCTTTCACTTTCTCTATACCAGTCAAGGTTTTATAGACCTCTATCATATCCATCCTTAGTCATCTTTTTCCCAAGCTGAAAAGTGCCAGTTTTATTAATCTCTCCTCTTATGGAACAGATTACAAACCCTAATCATATTTTTTGCCTTAACTTTTCCAATTCCAATGTATCTTTTCTGAGATAAGGTGCCCAAGTCTGCACAGTTTTTAAGGTATGGGCATACCATGGATATACAGAGCGGCAATACAATATTTTCTGTCTTATCTATCCCCTTCTTAATGATTCCCAATATTTTGTTTGCTTTTTTGACTACCCCTGCACATTGAGTGGATATTTTCAGAGAACCATCCATAATTACTCCAAGATCTTTCTTGAGTGGTAACAGCTAATTTAGACTCCATCATTTTAAAATTGTTAGAATTATGTTATCCAATGTGCATTACTTTGTATTTATCAACATTGAATTTCTTCTGCCATTTTGTTGCTTAGTCACAGTTTTGTGAGATCCTTTTATAGCTCTTCACAGTCTGCTTGAGACTTATGTATCTTGAGTAGTTTTGTATCATCTGTAAATTCGCCAGTCCCATCTCCGTGTTTACTCCTTCTTCCAGATCATTTATAAATGTTGTATGTTTGTGTTTTCAAATTATTTTTGGCCTTCTTAATTATAAAAATATCATTTCATTTGCCAGATTTTATGCTAACTTTTGTATCTTCCTAGGATTTAACTTCCACTTTTCAAAGGATGTGTTTTGTCTCTCACTGTTTCTGCTTGTTATTTAGCCTACATGGCACATTTTGGTGCTCTGTTTTTTAATTTGGGTTATACGTGTAAGTCAGGGGTGGGCAATAATTTTTAATGGGGGGCTACTCCAAGATTTTGATAAGTGGTCAAGGGCTGCACTTCTGTGGAGGGCATGGGGTCTGGGATGGCGGGTGGAGTGTAGAAGGGAGTCTGGGATAGAGGACTGGGGTGCAGGAGGGAGTGTGGTGTCTGAGAGAGAGTTTGGGTGAAGGAGGGGGTTATGATCTGGGGCAGGTGCTTGGGGACCAGGGGCCAGGAAGGATTATGAGTAAAGGAGAGGATTCTAGCCTGGGGGAGCCATGTAGGAGGGGGTGCAGGGTCTGGGAGGAAATTGTGACCTGGGGAAAAAGGGGTGCAAAGAGTTTGGGTGGTGACATGGGGCAGGTAGTTGGGGGGAGAGAGGAGGAAGGGTGCCCAGAAGCAGGCTCTGGCTGGGAGGCACTAACCTAGGCAGCTTCCAGCCAGCAACTCTGCAGGAACCTGAGACAGGCTCCATGCCTGTGTGCTGGGCTTTTTCCATGTGGTTCTGCTCCAGCACTGGATGGGAGGAGGCTTCATTGGCTGCCCCTGCCTTTAGCAAAATTTCTCAGCTCTTATTAACCAGTAACTGGCCAATGGAAGCTGGGGGATTTTGCTAGGGGGCAGGGACAGCGTACAAAGCTTTTTCCTTCCTGCCCAGGCTGCATAGCCATTAGCAGCCTGCTGTTTAAAGTGGCTGCAGCTGTTCTGTGGTAAGGGTACCAATGTGGTGGCTGTGGGCTGGTTTCTGTGATGCCTATTATATCAATATCCTCATTTAATAGGTGAACTAGAGTGCCTCATATCTTATTATTTAGACTTCTAGCATTTGTATGTAAGCACTTTAAAAACATGCCACTTTTTAGCTGGCTGTCATGCTCTTGATACTTTGAAAACTACCATTAAAACACTTTCTCCCACCAGCAGCACATATCATGTAACAGAACTGCCATCATATATAGCTGTTATTAGCATGGTGAAACCTATATTTTGGTGGTCCTATGTCCTTCTGGAAAAGATATGGAACTGTTTCCCCATTTTTGGGCGGGGAAAATGGCCTTTAACAATCTTCATTATAATGACTGCAGAATAAGCTTTCATAGAAAGAACCCTGTTTGGATCTCAAGACGGAATTTTGATAGTATTGAAACCTACTGCAGCTTAAGAAGACACAGGATAATTGTGTTACAAATATTACATAGTTACACCTGATGGTTCATTTTTACAGAGTCACTAGGTCAGTGGTAAGTAAGAAGCCGCTGTGGGAAATGATTAAGAAGTCTGTACTCCTTTTGTCATAGGTGTACAGTGGTAAGAACAAGTCTCTTAGGCCTTACGGTTGTACTATGAAAGTGTAAAAGGACCACAAAACAAAGGACACATCACTTGGTATTAAATCAGATTATCTTCAGCCAAATAACTTTAACATCAACTCTTAAAAGACTTCCTATGAGGTCCCTTCAAAGAACATTATGATGTATGCATGTAGGAAGTGTACACTTGAAATAGCGGCTAGAATCTCAGAGGGATATGTAACCTTTGTACATATTTTTAATTAAAATGAAAATTGTGTTTGTGTGCCCTGGTTGTAGACTTTGCGCTTGCATGATCATGGAATTGTTCCTTAACTTTCTTGCAAATAAAAATGGTACAGTAACTAAGCTCACAGTAATTAGAATAACAATACTTTCTATTTGAGATCTGCTTTGTGCAGTACTAAACATTGTAGAATAGATTGTGAAGTCACAAAATCAATGTTTGTACTAGCATATCTGATGTATACCTCCATTTCATTGTCTGGGTTGTTCAGTTGGTATAAAATCTATCAGACAGATACACTGTGAAAGCATGGGATACCGCAAGAAATGATGATGAGCTATGGGACCACTTCACCTTGATATTGTCAGTGTAAATAAAGCTCAGCTCAGTTGTAACCCTATGAGAGCTATCAGGAAGTAAATGTGAAATAATGATCCCAGTTGCTCATGGACCAATGCCCATGTCATAAAACTACCAACTCTGTTAACATCCTTAATCAAAAGTATTGAGAGAGACTACTAAGTGCATACATATAAAAATGAACTTCCCTCAGGTGCCCTCATTCTGCCTGGGGCTGTTTGGAGGTTAGGGTACTTCACTTTCTAGGGCTGGCAATGTGCAATCTTTTGGCAACATTACAAAGGATGGAAACTAATGCCATTTGTTTTCAATATTTTCAAAAAAAAATTTTTAGTAAACATCCAAGGGGGCCGACAGACTTTCTAGGCCCCACGGTAAGGGTGGAGGTGGCTCTGTGCTCCTGGAAAGAACAATGGCACCTGTAGCATGCTGCCCTGGTGTCCCCACCTCCCAGACAGCCCTGAGAGCCACCCAGAGTTTGCCGCATGGAGCTCTAGAGGTGGTTTAAAGGGCCCAGTGCTCTAACCACAGCCACTTCTGCGGTAGCCGCAGCAATGGCCAAGAGCCCTGAGCCCTTTTGAATCACTAGGCTCTGGAGCAGCTGCCCTCTTTATCTCCCCCATTGGTGAGCCTGTAAACAACATAATAAAATACAATCCTATTGTATTAACTTAGGCTTGATCTGCTACACCCTCATGTCAGCATAGCAGTATACTGACCAAACACCTCGTGTAGGCAGCACTATGCTAACAAGAGGGCTCTCCGGTTGGTGTAGCTAGCATCTTCACTAACGTTATTGCAGCATCGCTGCAGCACTGTAGGTGCAGACAGGCCCTTAGTCCTTGAAGTTCCACATTCCCCTGCAACATTTCATTTTTCATCAGCAGATTAATAGATGCAGGGCCTATTGGTAAAATCGTGCTCTCGGTTACGTGCAGTGTTTTTTTTTGTGACGTGACGGCACCTCCAGTCAGAGCTCAACAACTTTTCCCCTGGAATACCAGCACTTCTTTTTTTGTTAAAAACAAAACAAAACAAAACAACCCTCCTCCCTCCACACCCCACCCCCCAACACACACACACAACACTGGTTACATGTATGGTGAAGCCCTAGACTGGATGGGGTACCAGATTTCTTAGGAGAGTTTGAGAGTGCCATGATCTTCATGGAGATGGCATTAAAACAGAGGGTGATTTGCAGATTGCTATGAATGCAGTTTTTTTATTTAAACTGTTTGGGTTATCTACACTATTAAATGCCATTTCTTTTCTGGGCATGTCACAAAGCAGCAGCCTTTACTTCGTTGTTGTTGTGCTTTCTTAGGGAAAAAGCAATGGACACCTTGATACAAGAAGTGAGTTGTGGACCCCAGGGCCTACCTTTTACAGTATGTCTGCAGTGAAAGTAAAAGATGTGATTGTGGCATGAGTAGGCATACCCATGATAGCTTTAATTTAGCTAGCATGTGTAACTATTGCACTGTAGATGTGCTAGCCTGGGCATTGGCACAGGCTAGCAATCAAAGTACAAGTCTTCCAGGGACCTAGAGTAGTCTACAAAAGAGAAGAGTGAGGGGGGATTTGATAGCAGCCTTCAACTACCTGAAGGGGGGTTCCACAGAGGATGGAGAGAGGCTGTTCTCAGTGGTGACAGATGACAGAATGAGGAGCAATGGTCTCAAGTTGCTTGGGGGAAGAAGGGGTCTAGGTTGGATATTAGGGAAAAAGCACTCGAATGGGTTGCCAAGAGAAGTGGTGGAATCTCCATCCCTAAAGGATTTTAAGTCCCAGCTTGACAAAATCCTGACTGGGATGATTTAGTTGGGATTGTCCTGCTTTGGGCAGGGAGCTGGACTCAATGAGTTCCTGAGGTCTCTACCTGTGCTAGCTAAATTAAAGCTAGCATGGGTAGGCATAGTTGTTCTACAGTCATGCCTCCACAGGAGCTACATCTACACTGCAGAATTCATTTGGCGCTATGTAGCACGCACACACATGTAGGGCCCCTGGCATGGGTACACAGAGCAGTGTAGACAGCAAGGCACGGATTAAGCCAGTAAAGACAAACCTGAATAGTGCAACTATGTACATACCCTACAACAGGGCTACTCAACTTTGGAAGCCCCAGGGGCCACAATGATACTCGCAAGCACATGCCAATGGCCACAACTGAAGTGTGGTTGCATATATAGGCAAATATATATGCAAATAGCTTCTTTCACACTGACCAGCATGAATACAAAGATTAATGCAAGTGTACACAACACACAGGCCCTGTTTGTCAGTTCTGCTGATACTAATAAAATGCAATAGTCACCCAATTTCCACCCATATGACAGCACTTTTAATGAGCAATGCCAGTCCAGGAATTTAACTACTAAAATGCATCTCAACAGAAGACCATTCTATTGACTACTTTTTTGTTTGGGCCACGTGTTGAGCCCTGCGTAAATTCAAACTGCACCGTGGGCCACAAGCAAACAGGCTGCAGGACACATGAGGCCCGCAGGCCGCGTGTTGAGTAGCCCAAGCCCTACACATTCCCTGCTGGCCTGTGTATAATGCTGTTGTACCCATGTAGGGTCCCAATGCCTCCCACTGCAGAAGCCTTCCCCCTTTTCAGGAAAAAGACTCAAGTAGTGGAGAAAGGATTGTGCACACTGCTTTAGTTAACATTGCACCAACATTTTCATTCTAATCCTATGCTTTTTTGAGGCTTAACTCTGTGCCCCAGGCTATTTCTTGGCATACTAAGCATCAGCCTGAACCAGGATTTTTTTCAGAAATTGCATCAAGTTTGAAAGAAGTTAGTGAGACAGTGTGCTTTAGTAGCAGAAACCCCAGAACAGAGGCCATCCTAATGGTGGTGTCACCACTGATTCAGTTTTCTTATAAACAGAATTATTGAATACTTGTTAGGGGGAGCACACAATTAATTGATTTGGGACTGTGGGTTACAGAATTGATGGGAGACTGGAGAAATTCAAGTAATTGACATGGGGCCAGGTGATGCTGCATTAATTATGCTGGAGTGCTAGAGGTGCATTATTAATTGATGTGTGGCTGAGGGAAAATGAGAATATGGGGCTGGAGGTTCACAGAATTAACTAATTGGTCTTTTAGGAGAAGCTGGAGCCCTTTGTACCAGCTGTACTTCATGTGAATTTGTGGGTTTTATGCCAATGTCTGCAATTTTATGCAAACCAAATCTACTGATTTTTGTCATACCTGTCAACATCTTATAACTTTGATGGTATAAAGGTCTATATAAAAACTGTAACCATTCTGTCAAGTGCCAATAGCAGCAACGAGCCTGTATCAATCTGTCTAGGGTCTTTTTCTAAAATATATGGAACTAGAGCTGAAGCCTCCATCCAGAGCCATACTCCTCTGGTTGTCTCTGGAAAATTAAACCAAAACATTTCTGTCCCCTTAGCAGATGAGTTTATTTCTAACCATAAACACAGAACACAAGTTTCCTTTTATCTGGGGAGAAAGGAAGGAAACAATCAAAATAAACATAACCATGTAATTATAACAGAAAATAAGAAACCCAAATCAGAAATTTAGTCAACCCCACTATTCCAAATATTAATTGTCCTACAGCTTCTGCCAACCTGTAAAGACAGCTCAGAAGTACTGCTGTCTGTCAGGCTGCTCCGGGGGGTGAGCCAAATGTCACTACTGATCCAGTCAAACTTTGCAGTGACATCAGCTCTACTCCACCCCCAATCTGGCAGGGCCTCAGTTCAAAGTCAGTTGTGCACTGTGACTTCCATTCCCCACAGGGCATGAAATCTCTAGGTAGAGAACCCTGAGCAAGACAGAACACTTGGACAGAGGCTCCTGCAAGGACAGAGCTTTCTCTTATGGCTTCCCTTATTGAACTTGGATTTTGTTACCAAACCAAATCCCACTAACTGTACATTCAAGGTGACCCGCTCGCTCGAGGGAGCATTCTACACAATCCCTGTGTCCTTTCATGAGTACAGTAATTATAATAACCTATTATTCTTTTTGCAATCAAAACAAACATTCCAACCAAACAAAGAAAATTCAGTAGGTGAAATTATGGGTACACAACATTATAACATATGTAAATTAAGATAGCCAAACCCAACTTTTCCCCTTCCGCTCTATGCAGAGAATTCCATATCTCCAAGGTATGTCTGTATATCAAAAGTGTGAATCCAGTTAGCAGTGAGTTCAGTGCAAGCTTCAGAGTGAGCTAGTGAGCCAAACCTGTTGTGCTGAGCTGGTACTATCTGCATTGTCTTCACTGTGTAGACAAATCCTACATTCCTAGGCCTTGGGGCTTATAGTGCCAAAGACCAGTCTGGACTCAGTGAAAAGGTACAATTCCCATTGATTCAGTTTCTCTGTATAGACAGTATTGTGGCATGTTTCAGGGCGTGATGGGGGAAGGGAATTGAGGGTCAGCGATCCTGGGCTTATAAATCAGGGTTTAAGAAAGAGTTCAGTCCTGTGTAAGTGAAAGGGTTGGAAACTGTCTGAGGACAAAAAGCTCTTGACTCCTCTAACTTGAGCTAGGGGCCAGTCTTAAGCTCAGAGGAAGCAGAAACATAGCTTAGAACCATTTTTACCTTACATGCCTCAGATGAGCCAAATGCCTCCGGGAATCAACTCACAGTGAATTCTTGTACCTACAGCACTGCTTCTTTATTATAATAGTACTTGTTTCAAATTCTTGTTTTAATTTAGTGATTGTGTCAGATTTAATTGTGGTTGCATCTTGTAGTGTAAAAACCTTTTCATCTACATTAAACTAACTCAAGTTCATTTCTTTTAATTCATTTTATCAGCAGCTGCAATTATTTCTCTTCATAGAGATTCATTGCCTTCTGTTATCAAATCTAAGACCTTGTGCAGTCAAGCATTCATCAGGCATGAAGAGCACTGCTTATAAATGGTGTCAGCTCTTGAGCAGAGGAGAATTCATTTTAGAAGACAGGTGAATAAATAGGTTCTGTTTACTTTCTGACATTTTACTTCCCCAGGGCAATGATACCAGCCAGTCCACCTGGAAAACACACAAATGCACTCACCCTTTATTTTAAAAGAAATTTACTGGAAAAAAACTAAGCAAAACAGAGAAGCAGAAATACAAACCAGCATAAGCTCCCTCTCCACTACAAAATGTGTTTTTCATGCTAAAATTATTGAGAATTTTCTGACTAACCAGGCTACATGTTGTGGCAGCATAAACTGAATAGAAAAGAAAAATGAGTCTCACAGCAAGCTGTCTGGTTGTACAGTTCAGTCATCGTTTGACCTTGGCTATCTATTTATCTGGCTCTCATCACTGTAATATCTGAGCACCATCCAAGTATACAAAAACAGAAATTTCAGAGCCCCATCTCTTTAGATTCAAGACCTCATTTCATGCTGTTCCCAAGACTTCCATTTCTCTGTGGTGCCATGAATGTATGTTTCTTTTGCTTGGCAGTTCTTACACTCTGCCCTTCAGCTATACATCCTTCCCCTCTAGTCCCCTCATCCACTCAGTAAGAGTCCCAACTTCATTGCTTGTTAATTACCTTCTTCAGATGCCCAGTGATTCTGTGATGCTTTACAGTACTCATGTTTCTTGCACTTATTAATAATACCAAGGGAGAATTTCACGAACTCCTTGGTTTCTTTAGTTGCTATTGAAATATTTTAGAACGTCTGCTTTGTAGCCTCAAGGACATTATTTTCCATTTAGCAGTCTCCTTTAGAAGGAACACAACTCTTGATTATTATTTTTTTGAAATAGAATATAAAGGGAAGGAAAGTGGCACATTTGGTTAAATTATAGGCATTTCACTTGTCACATCCTGAAATGCCTAAAGGTCCAGGTGAAAATTAGTTTAGTGACCTCATCCTTTCTTGCTTGTGCCTACATTATAAAAAGCACTGTCCAGTTTTATAAGAACGGCCATACTGGTTCAGACCAAAGGTCCATCCAGCCCAGTACCCTGTCTGCCGACAGTGGCCAATGCCACGTGTCCCAGAGAGAGTGAATCGAACAGGTAATGATCAAGCGATCTCTCTCCTGCCATCCATCTCCGCCCTCTGACAAACAGAGGCTAGGGACACCATTCCTTACCCATACTGGCTAATAGCCATTTATGGACCTAACCTCCATGAATTTATCTAGTTCTCTTTTAAACCCTGTTATAATCCTAGCCTTCACAACCTCCTCAGGCAAGGAGTTCCACAGATTGACTATGCGCTGTCTGAAGAACTTCCTTTTATTTGTTTTGAACCTGCTGCCCATTAGTTTCATTTGGTGGCCCCTCGTTCTTATATTATGGGAACAAGTAAATAACTTTTCCTTATTCACTTCCTCCACACCACTCATGATTTTATAGACCTCTATCATATCCCCGCTTAGTCTCCTCTTTTCCAAGCTGAAAAGTCCCAGTCTCTTTAATCTCTCCTCATATGGGACCCGTTCCAAACCCCCAATCATTTTAGTTGCCCTTCTCTGAACCTTTTCTAATGCCAGTATAACTTTTTTGAGATGAGGAGACCACATCTGTACACAGTATTCAAGATATGGGTGTACCATGAATTTATATAAGGGCAATAAGATATTCTCCGTCTTATTCTCTATCCCTTTTTTAATGATTCCTAACATCCTGTTTGTTTTTTTGACTGCTGTGTGGACGTTGTCAGAGAACTATCCATGATGATTCCAAGATCTCTTTCCTGATTAGCTGTAGCTAAATTAGCCCCCATTGTATTATATGTATAGTTGGGGTTATTTTTCCAATGTGCATTACTTTACATTTATCCACATTAAATTTCATTTGCTATTTTGTTGCCTAGTCACTTAGTTTGGTGAGATCTTTTTGAAGTTCTTCACAGTCTGCTTTGGTCTTAATTACCTTGAGCAGTTTAGTATCGTCTGCAAATTTTGCCACCTCACTGTTTACCCCTTTCTCCAGATTATTTATAAATATGTTGAATAGGATTGGTCCTAGGACTGACCCTTGGGGAACAGCACTAGTTACCCCTCTCCATTATGAAAAATTACCATTTATTCCTACCCTTTGTTTCCTGTCTTTTAACCAGTTCTCAGTCCATGAAAGGATCTTCCCTCTTATCCCATGACAACTTAATTTACGTAAGAGCCTTTGGTGAGAGACCTTGTCAAAGGCTTTCTGGAAATCTAAGTACACTGTATCTACTGGATCCCCCTTGATCACATGTTTGTTGACCCCTTCAAAGAACTCTTAATAGATTAGTAAGACATGATTTTCCTTTACAGAAACCATGTTGACTTTTGCCCAACAAATTATGTTCTTCTGTATGTCTGACAACCGTGAAGACTGAAGCAAAGAATTCTCCACAATGACTTTATCATCTTAAAGTGCTCCTTTTGTATCTCGATCATCCAGGGGCCCCACTGGTTGTTTAGCAAGATTATATTACTTGGAGCCTTTATCTAAGACCTGGGAGAGTAACTGGCTCACTTCACTTGGCACGACAGCCACCGCAGGCGCTAGGGCAAGTTTTGTGGAGGGCCCAGCTCAGCGCCCTGGAAAAGGGCAGGGCATCAGGAAGAAGGGGCGTGGCCGAGGGCAGTCAGCCCTTAGCACTACCCGCACCCTGGAATACTGCCCCATCAGCCTTCAGAGCGGCATAGAGAGGCACTCTGGTGGCAATTCAAAGGGGCCCAGGGCTCCAGTCACTGCAGTAGCTTTGAGCCCCTTTGAATTTCTACACCCCTGGGCAATTGTCCCATTTGTACTCCCTATGAGTGGGCCTAGCTGGAGTAGTATGTCCAATTCTGGGCACAGTGCTTTAGGAAAAATATGAACAAATTGGAGAGAGTCCAGAGGAGAGCAACAAGAACAATAAAAGGTTTATAAAATCTGACTGATGAGAAAAGGTTAAAAACATGGGTATGTTTAGTGTTGAGAGAAGACATTCAAAAATTGCAAATGAAGCCAAGATTTAAATAGCCCACACTTCATTTGCATATTCACATTATGGCGCTATTTCGAAATAGTGCTATTTCGAAATAAGATCCTGTTAAGACGCGGTTATTTCAAGAGAAAACCCTTCTTTCGAAATAACTGGTAAACCTCATTGTATGAGGAATAAGGGTTATTTCGAGAGAAGGGTTTTCTCTCGAAATAACCGCATCTTAACAGCATCTGTTATTTTGAAATAGCGCTATTTCAAATGCCATAACGCAAATATGCAAATGAAGTGTGGGATAGTTAAATCCCGGCTTCATTTGCATCCCTCTCTCGAAAAAGGGTGCAAGTGTAGACATACCCTAGTTAATGCAGAATCTAGTGAATGCAGCATCTGATCTGAAGACCTAGGTTCTGTTCCTTACTGTGCCAGGAAAGTGCTTTGTGACTTGAGACAAATCACTCTGCCTTTCCCCTTTGTTTGCCTTGCCTATTTGGATTGTGAGCTTGATGGTGGACTGTCTCTCACTATGTGTTTGTATAGTACCTAGCACACACTTTGGGTCAGGGACCATCTTTTGTTATGTATTAGTACAGCGCCAAAAAAAAAAGGGTTCTGGTTCCTTATTGGGTAGGTACTCTAAGTGCTATTACAATACAAATAACTAATAATCGTTATAGATCCTGCTCTTGGTTGGGACTTGTAACTGCTATTGTAATGCCAATAAGAAATAAGATTTTAAATGTTTTGGTATAAATAAGGGGGTTGGTAGCTCAGTGCTGCCTTATGAGGCATGTTATCCATGTCTCATATATATTTAAAGAAACAAGTAGCACATTTTGCAGTCAATGGAATTACATTTCTTTTTGCATATGTATATTTTTCAGAATACTGAAAAGTCAGTGGTTCAAATCATAACATAATTTTTACAGGGAAGGTGAAAAATTGTTCATTCCAGGAGGCCCTATGGCCCACTTAAGCACTTAACTACGGAGAGCATATATTCAGGTGTGTGCCCTCTCCCGTGTGAATTTTGCCCAAAATTTCACAGATGGCACCATTCAGTCATACTTCAGTGAGTGGTGTTGTGAGAGAGCTTTCTAATTCGAGAAAAAAAAGATAGCCAGACTTTCCATTACATTCCTGTTCTTTAAATGGTACTTGCACTATTTTCCCCAGTTCCTTATCAAATCATATTTTATTCCTTTATAAATATGTGTGTGAATATAAAGCATCTTAGACTATTGTTTCAATTATCTTTTGGTAATGTGGAAAGTAAATGAAAAGATTAAAGACAAATTTTCAGGTTCACCATAATATATATTGCTAGGATTTATTATTTGTCATACTCAGCACCATAAAGTGCATGGCATTTTATGAAAGAGGAAAAGACAAAGGTACTTAAAATCTGAGCACCCAACTCAGTGCCACTGAGGTCAACGAAGTCTTGCCATTGACTTGATTGGGTGTTGGAGCAGGCCCTGTTCTGTTTCGTGGAAGACGACAAGCATTTACCTGTGCAGAATCCCTTTGGCTTCAGTTGGATTCTGCACAGGTACAGTGGTCTGTGCTAATGGGCTGTCATTAGGGTTGCCAGTTTTGGACGCAATTCTGGAAGTTGCATCACATTAAATAATCTTACATTAAAGATTTACCTTTAATTCTTGGAGGCTCCAGGACAATTGTGGAGGGCTGGCCACCCTCGTTTTCTCATGCAGGTTCAGAGTTTAATGCAGATTACCAATGTGAGAGATAACAAAATACAGATTGAACCTCTCTAGTGTGGTAACATCTGTGGTCCAGAATGATTTTAGTTAGTCCGTTATCTGCTTATCATGGGTGGAGCAGTTTATAAATTATCACTTTTGTTTTACCTTTGTTGAATCTGAGACTGATCTGGTAAATAATTAAAGCATATGCTTAACTTTTTAAGCACACGAATAATCCCACTGAAGTCAATAAGACTACACTTGAGAACATACCAAAATGCTTTGTTGGGCTGGCACTGGAAGGATTGTAGTATTTAGGTTTCCTATTGCTTTTATTTCAGTATGTTTGCTGTAGGCTCTTCTTTGAGTTGCACCCTGACCCCCAATGTACTGGTAAAATCACACCAAACATAGTGTATGTTACTTGCATTAAAAAAAAAAAAAAAACAACCATCAGCCAAGATAGCATGGCTCGCTAAACACATGGGAAGTCATAGGAATTAGGATGTGATAATTCACTTGGTATTTTTGCTTAATGAGCCACTTTCCTGAGAGAGTAGTGTGGGATTGATAGAATTCTGGAACTAAAATTACACTGGTCCTGTTGCCCTTAGGAAATGTTCTATACAAGCATTAAAACATGCATGCAGGAAGTCATCTGATGTTACCTAGATGGACTAGATCAGGAGTTCCCAAACTTTTTGACACAGGGATCAGTAAATCCATTCAGGAGCTTTTGGAGGACCGGTAACATTCATTTGCATATTTGCATATTCATTAAGCAAATTATGAATATGCAAATAGGTTGCTTCTGGTCCTTCCAAAGCCCCCAGTGCCAGCTTTAGCAAAGGTTTTGATATGGTCACCCACAATATTCTTGCCACCAACTTCGGGGAATATGGATTGGATAAATGGATTGTGAGATGGATAGAAAGCTGGCTAGACCAGGGTTTCCCAAACTTTTTACTTTAGTTGGAAGCCATTTTTTTCAGTACTGTTTTTTGTAGCCCAAAAATATAAACGCATATTAAAAAAAAAGAATGAAAAATGAATACATTTTCACTGTTTCACCCAGCTGCATCCTCCGCCCAGCCAGGGCTTGGGGGACCTGGCGTCCCACGGGCACTCGGGGAGGTGGGAGCAGGAGCAGATTTGGGGATAGGGTATCTGGCTAGGAGGGAGGGTGCAAAGAGGGGACTTGGGTAGGAGTTGGACCTCCCTGGTCTGGCACTCTGACTGGTCCCAGATGAGGAATTTTTTGGACCAGGGGAGGTCATTTCAGGGCTCCTGGCTCCCCCCTTCCCCACTAGGCTTCTTTGCACCTCCCTCCCCTGCAACCCAACTGAGCTGCCCACCTCCGCTGGTTCCCTGCATCTCCCCCAAAACCATCCCCCACAATCCAAGGAGTGCAGCACCAGATTCCTGCAGCCCCTCAGCCCAGCTGAGCTGCCCTTCTATTCCCTATGCCCTCCCCATCCACCTCAGCCCAGTTGAGCCCCGCACTGGTTCCCTGCATGCCTCCCCCACAGCACAGCTGAGCCCTGTTTCCCTGCATCTCCCCCCAAGCCCTGCAGAACTGCTGAGCCCAGCTCTGATTTCCTGCCCCTCCCTCCCCTTGAGTCTAGCCCCGGGTTCCCGGCATCTCCCTCCTGCAGCCAAACTGAGCTCTGAGCTCCTCACCTCTCCCCACCCCCGTAGCCTAGCCCAGCACTCCCCACTCCCGCAGCCCAGCACTCCGCACCTTTTCACTCTTGCAGCCCAGCTGAGCTCCGTTTCCCTGCACCTTTCCCCAAACCGCGCAGACATGCTGAGCCCAGCACTGATTCAATGCCCCTCCCTCCCTCCCCTTGAGTCCAGCGCCGGGTTCCCAGCACCTCCCTCCTCCTGCAGCCCAGGTGAGCCCAGCACCCTGCACCTCCCCCCCCCAGGCCAGCCTGGCACCACCCTAGCATGGCGCCCGGGGCAACTGCCCCCCGCTCCCTCCTTGCTACGCCTCTGCTGGGAGCCCAGAACATCTGGCTGCATCCTCTGCCCAGCCCGGCCCAGGGCTTGGGGGGACCCGGCGCCACACGGGCACTCCGGGAGCCCGGAACACCCCAGAAGCCACGCTGAGGCCCGGTATATTTTCCCCACAGACCGGTACCGGGCCGCTGCCCATAGTTTGGGAAATGCTGGACTAGATAATGTAACAGGGTTTTTCCATCTTTAATTTCAAAGCTTCTTTAATGTTCTTTGGAATAGTTTGTTTCCATCTCTGGTGCTATCCTGATTTCCTCAGAATTACTCACTGAAAGTCCTGAAAAATATAGAAATCTTACAAAAGTATTTTCTGAAATAGATAAGTCTCAGTGGGGTAGCCGTGTTTGTCTATATCTGCAAAAACAATGAGGAATCATGTGGCACCTTAGAGACAAACAGATGTATTAGGCCATCAGCTTTTGTGGGTAAAACATCTGATGAAGTGAGTTTTACCTATGAACTCTTATGCCCTAATACATCTGTTAATTTCTAAGGTGCCACAAGACTCCTTGTTGTTTGAAATACGTGTTGACATTACCCTAACATTTGAATAGTAGCACATTTTAAAAGAACCAGTCTTAATTGTGTATTGTATCTAAATTCTATTTTTTTCTGCTTATTTTTCATTCATCTTGTACAGGTTGGACCTCCCTGGTCTGGCACCCTTAGGCCCTGACTTGTCTGGGATGAGGGATTTACTGGACCAGGGGAGGTCATTTCTATACACACACACCCTCGCTAACAGCCCCCCAGCCCTGGACCCAACACAGGCTCCACTGCCCTGACAGTCCCCCTCCCCCATTGCCTGCCACTCAGGGTACTCCGGGCCTCACCAAGGCTCCCAGCTCCACTGGATAACCTTGCTGAGCAGCCCTGCTGCAGTGCACCAGGCTCTTGATCTCAGGACAGCTGTGCTGGAGCACGCTGCGCAGCCCTGCTGTGGCATGCCGGACAGCCCTGCAGAGAAGCCCCACTGACACTCAGGATTCCCAGCCTCGGCAGGCAGCCTAGTGGGGGCACGCCGGGCAGCCCAGCTGCTGGGAGCCGGGCTCCTGCCCCCACTGGCAGCTCGCTGCCAGCAGCCCACAGCCCTGCCAGCCTGCAGGGCTCTTAGGCACCAGCACTCCACCAGGACTCTCTGGTCCTGGAACATCTGTGGTCCTTCTGGACCACGGATGTTGCCAGACAAGAGAGTACCAGTTTAGTGGTTCAACCCATACATCAAATCTGCTGCATCTGAGCCCTGATGTCATTCATCCTTAATGTAAAAACTAAACTTAATTTCTAACATACAACATTACCAGCCCAGAAACTGAAATAGTTTTTGGTTGTGTAGTAAATAAACTTATAGTGTAAAATAAAAAATATTATTTCCCCTGCTATGGCAGACCTCAGTCAAAAGGTGGGAGCACTATACTGATATAGTATTAATAGATTGCACTGAGAGTAGAAATGCACCATATTTTACAGCAGAACTTTTAGAAATGATCATAAAACTGCATCCAAAACACCACGTATCTAGCTCTATGGTGACAATTCCACTGTGACATCATTACAGTGCATCACCTTTGTTATATTACTTTAAAAATAAATGTTAATCTATTTAAATTTAAAAGTCAATACATTTTTTTACAGAAATAACGTGTGGCTAAAATATCACAACTACAGGAACATTCCATGGCTTCAGGCATTCACATTTGGATATTTCTGGCTCATTTATATTTCAGAGATCCACATTACAGATCTAGGGACAGATTTTATTTTATATAGGTGCAGAGAACGTGGTATATTCAATTGATCTAATATACTGTTTTCCAAATGAGACAAAGTACCTTATTCTGAGCCTAAATATTCAGTTGCTGGCACAATGAGTGGATAGTTCTCAGTAGTGTGTATTGTTTTTTAAGTCTGGGTGCACATGCACCACAAATGTCTACATTTTTTACATATTTTGACAGAATAATCAAAACAAAGATGGAAAACAAAAGAAAGAAAAAACAGGCTATTGTTTTAATGTAACATGGTTACATAAAATGATTTAATGATTTAAGGTCTAGAGAACATGACCTATGAAGGAAGGCTGAAAGAATTGGGTTTGTTTAGTTTAGAAAAGAGAAGACTGAGGGGACATGATAGCCGTTTTCAGGTATCTAAAAGGGTGTCATAAGGAGGAGGGAGAAAACTTGTTCATCTTCGCCTCTGAGGATAGAACAAGAAGCAATGGGCTTAAACTGCAGCAAGGGAGGTTTAGGTTGGACATTAGGAAAAAGTTCCTAACTGTCAGGGTAGTTAAACACTGGAATAAATTGCCCAGGGAGGTTGTGGAATCTCCATCTCTGGAGATATTTAAGAGTAGGTTAGTTAAATGTCTATCAGGGATGGTCTAGACAGTATTTGGTCCTGCCATGGGGTCAGGGGACTGGACTCAATGACTTCTCGAGGTCCCTTCCAGTCCTAGTATTCTATGATTCTATGGTTTTGGCAAAGGAAAGTTATTAAATTCTTTTCAAACCAGTATTGTCAAAAATGGACAAATGGGTTATTAAAGTCAGCCTCTGAACTCTATAGGTAGGCAACTAAGTAAATAGCCTGGTTTTCAAAGGTGCTAATCACCAGCACCTCCCACTGAAGAGTTTTTGGAAAATGAAACTTTGCATCTTTTGAATAAGTACTTGATGCAATTTTAAATGGCTTTGCACCCAAGAGTCAAAAGCTTTTAAGTGTGCAGGAGACCTTCACGGTTCATGGAATCGCTATTTATGGTTCCACATATTCATGAGTCTCCTGGCCTGGCCTGGGGAGAAGCAGGAGTCAGGAACTGCAGGGAACTCACCATGGCTCTCGGCCCCCACATGAGTTCCCCGCAGCTGCCTAGAGTCACGGTGAGTTCCCTGTGGCTCACAGCCCCTGTAGTGAGTTCAGGAGCTGTAGGGAGCTCACCACAGAGGCTCTTAGTATTCACAGATTTCACCATTCATAGTGGACGTGGGAAGACATCCACCACAAATGGCCAGGGTTTCCTGTGCGTTGTTCCGAATTTTTTTTTTCTGATTTGTTCCTGTTACTTTTTTTATAATTTCAACTGATAATATTGATTTATATTAAGCATTATTTTCCATTTGTATCAGTTTTAAATGTTCATAGTTGTGCAAAATTATGGGGTTTAAGAATTTTTCCTCAATTTTTATCTTTTAAATTTTCAGTAGCAGGAAATTATGGGGAAGCCAGTAATTACTTAAAACAACAGATGTTGAGAGTCAAAAAATTAAAGCTTTATAAACTTAAAATAAAGACTCAACATCAATCAAACTATACAAAGCAAATATCCTTGAATCAAACTTTAATAAGCTCTCAAGCAGTATTTTTCACACTTTGCTTACCTGAAAATTTCAATAATCAGCAAGGAAAATATTTTTCATCAGTTTGTGTGTGTACAGTGAAATCATTGTTTATCCATATTTCCAATAAAGTGTAATCCTTTCACACCTACTTATAACCCTGACAATGTCTTTAACCATTTGTTTGCTTTGCTAAAAGAATGTGTACCCAATCAGAATATTGCTGGCCCAAGATAAATTCAAAGTATACAGTACATACTGTTAATTAAGTATGTTGGGTCTGGTGTTCACTTGATGAAAAGACAATAGTCAGGTCAAAATAACAATTTAGGTTCTTTTTTCCCTGAAGGCACAAGCTCCCTCAACTATGTGACAGATCACCATGGCCTTAAATTGAGCTGGCAAGAAAATTGAGCTGTAGCTATTTTCTACACATCAGCTAAAGTTTCTGTATAAAGAGAGAAAAGACAGCAGCTGGGGATAGGGCAAAATGTAATTACTTTTACTAGCAATTACATATTTCCATAGAAAGACAGCCCCGATGTCTAGGGCCCTACCAAATTCATGTCCAGGAAAAATGTATCACAGACCATGAAATCTGGTCTCCTCCACCTGGTCTCTGGGGTGCTTTGACCCTGTAATATGATTTCATAGGGGAGCCAAGAGTTTCTCAAATTACAGGTCCTGCCTCAGAAAGGAGTTTCAGGGGGCTCACAAGGTTATTTTAGGGAGAGGGGTTGCACTATTGCCATCCTTACTTCTGTGCTACCTTCAGAGCTGGGCAGCTGGAAAGCAGCATCTGTTTGGCTGGGCACCCAGCTCTGAAGGCAGTGCCCCGCCAGCAGCAACACAGTAGTAAAGGTGGTAATAACATACCATGCCACCCTTACTTCTACCTGCCTTAAGCATTGGATGGCCAGAGAGTGGTAGCTACTGACTAAGGGCCAAGCTCTACAGGCAGCAACACAGAAATAAGGGTGGCAATATACCATGGCATTCTTGCTGCTTTGCAGAAGTTAGAGGTGGCTCTGCCTTCTGAGATGGGCTCACAACCAGCAGCATCCACTCTCTGGCTGTCCACCTCTGAAGGCAACACTGCCATCTGAAGCAGCACTCAAGAGTAGCAGTACCACAACCCCCCCACAATAACCTTGTGACCCCCCCCCTCCACACAGAACCCCTACAATATCAACACCATGACATTTCAGATTGAAATAGCTGAAATCATGAAATATACTGTTATAAAAATCTTCTGATTGTGAAATTGACCGAAATGGACTTTGAATTTGGGCGGACACTACCAAGATTGCTTTGAATAAAAGAGGCTGTTTGTTTAAAAATGCAGTCTGACATTTCCAGACTTCCATGGTTATGTTTACCTCTTCTTTTAGCTTCTTTGATTCTTGTCAAGTACACTCCTTACAAAGCATCACTGAATATTAGGTGCTATTAGCATGCTATCTTTTTAAATGTTAAAAATTGAATTGCATTTTTAAAAAAGCAGTGATGGGATGGCAGTGAGGGAACCATTAGCTGTCTGGTTTTACATCTTACCTCTTTAGAGTCCACTCATAAAATGAGCCAGGTGGAAATGAGACTGAAGAGCAGTGTCCCAGTGGATTGTTGATTTGAGAATAATCACAGACAGTTCCCCCACCCTAATGTCTGGTAAATTCTTCAAGTGTATCCCAGTGGAGTTTGAATAGCCCCGTTATAGTGCTTTCATTTAAGGTAATTACTCCACAGTTGAACAGGTTCTCCCTATTTGGGGTTTCCTCTTTTGTGTTTCCCGGTACATGCACTGTTTCTCTTATGTTTTCTCATATGTTTCTCTTCATCCCATTTCTCACTGCTATACTATCTTGTCCCACATTAAATCATAATTGTTCCCCTCTTGGTGTTTGTCTTTCAAATGCTTGTGGACTTTTGTTGCTCCCCTTGATGTGGTGTTGTGGTTTATAGACATTTCCTATTTAGGGGCGCCCCTCAGTTGATGTGAATTGCTGTAGTTACGCTGAGTTCAGAGCTGAGGATGTGACCCATGGCTCTTAACTTCCAACTCAAGTAATTTTTGTTGCTCTTCTCTGAACTCCTTCCCAATTGGTCTGCATCATTCAGAACTGAAGCTTGTCACCAATGACTACAGTATTCACGGAGAGATTGAGGTTTTCATCAAAGCAGACCCACAGATGGAGAGAACAAAGGGGGCAGTCTTGTAAGAGTCTGGTCGTTAAAAGGGGGGCCCAGAGCTCCAGCTGCCACCACAGTAGCAGTGACAGAGGCCAGAGCTCTGGGCCCCTTTGAATTGCCCCAGAGCACTGCACCTCCCGGCTCAGAGGGCAAGGGGGCACATGGCAGTCCAGGTGGCATTTATGGCTGGCTGCCAGGCCCTGCCCCTTCCATCTGAGGCTGTGCACCTTCAAGGGTGGGAGCTGGGCTCTCTCACACACAAACCTTGCCCCAGGCCGTGGTACCTGTTAGCCCTACTGCATCAGAGAACAGACCTTCAAAGTATTCCCTTCTCTGCTTTTTTATCAGTAGCCACTAAATCAAAGTCTTACTTTAGAATAGTCCTAATTTCTTTATTAGTTTAAAGAAAAGCAGCTCAGTGTCTCATTTTTAGTTATCCTTAGCATCATGCCCTTCTTCATTACATACAGATTTGTTCTTTCATTACTACTAATTTTGCTCCTGATATCTCTCTATATATACCCAAAAAAATTCCTGCAGGACGGGGGTGACGTCATCCCATCATTCTGCATTCCATCTGCCTCCTCCCTCCCCTTTCGCCAGTGCTCAGGAGCTGGGGCTGCCACTCTGCAGCTTCTCTCTTTCTCCCTGCCTGGTGCTTGGGGGTGGAGAGACAGGGCTGCCGCACTGCAGCCTCAGCCCACCAGTGTCTGGAGGGAGCGAGCCAGTGCTGGTCCCGTCTTGGGGTGGCCAGGGTGAGAGGGAGAGCTGGGACTGGGCCAGCCTCGGCCTGATGGCTCGGGGGAAGGAGAAGGCCAGGACTGCCACATCTCAGCCTGGCCTTCCCTGGTGGCTGGGGTGAGAGCCAGGGCTGCCTAACTTCAGAGAGAGTGGGATTGGCAAGAATAGTGAGCACAGGGCACCCCCGCCCCCCCCCAGTACCTTATTATTTTCATGATACCTGTTCAGTAACATTAACGTCATTTTCCTTTTCTGCTGCCCTCATCCTTTCCCTCAAATAATTTAGAGTGTTCTTCTCAGCTTCCTCCCCCTTCATTAACTGTAGAGGTCATTTTATTTTAAATCTCTCAATAATATTTTAGGGATTTCTAATGTGCCCACTGCTGTTAATTTTTATGGATTGTGCAGCAATTTTCAAAGCAAACTGACCCAACAATGCTTGGGCTTATGTGCTCAGCCAAGAAGCTATCACACAGTTTGGCTGTGTCTACATTGGTGCGATTTTGCGCCAAAGCGGCTGCTTTTGTGCAAAAACATGCTGCCTGTCTACACTGGCGGGGAGTTCTCGCGCAAGAACACTGACGTTCTAATGTGTGAAATCAGTGCTTCTTGCGCAAGAACTATGATGCTCCCGCTCAGGAATAAGCCCTCTTGTGCAACTGTTCTTGTGCAAGAGGCCAGTGTAGACAGGCAACATGAATTTCTTGCACAAGAAAGCCCGATGGTTAAAATGGCCGTCAGAGCTTTCTTGCGCAAGAGACCGTCTACACTGGCACGGATGCTCTTGCGCAAAAGCACATCTCTTGCACAAAGGCACATGCCAGTGTAGACACTCTCTTGCGCAAATACTCTAATGCAAAAACTTGCCTAAATAAAAAACAGATTTGTAATTAGTACATAACTTAGTAGAATAATGGTTTTCAAAGCAATACAATGCATTGCAGAGGCTTCAAAAGTAAAACAACTTGGAAACCAATTAAAGGGATATTTTCAAGATTTTAGGTGCAAAATCTGTTCTTCCTTTATGGTAAAATAGTTCTTATTTGCCTTGGTAAAATGCTATGACATTGATGGGAGATAAAGCATTGTGCACGTGCATCATATTAATACACAAGAGAGGAAGGATGGCTAAGGTGTTGGGACTGGAAACCAGGAGCTTTGGTTTCACAGCCTGGCTTCCAAGGCCAAATTACTGAAATCAATGGGGCTATGCTGATATCCAACAGCTGAAAATGCAGCCCTGGGTCCCTCGCTAGTCTCTCCTATGTGTCACCATTTCCTGAAATCCTGGCCAAAGTCTGTTTTTGGTCTCTAGCAAACTCATAAAACATATTACTTGATATTAACAGCAAAATCTTCAAGTAAAATGTCCAGTGGTTTCAAGGATGGAGTAAACCCAGCAGGATCAGTCCCTTTGTGACTCGTGGCTGAAAGGCAAGGATGATACTAACCTCTCTAATACCCCTTTAGCCATTAATCAAAGGGTCTTAATCCCCACTGTACAGAAATGAATCTGAATCTATCCCTTGAAATTACTATTTCTTGTTGAATGACGTCAAATGCAAATATCCCTCTTCCTTGTTCCTCCGCCCCCCCCATGTCACACTGATAGTTCTTCTGTATCTGTGCATACAGATTTATGCCAGTAAGGAACAGTGTGTTTAATTGACTAACAAAGCAAACAGAATATCTGTTTAAATTGTCATCAAAGTAGTAAATCCTATTCTTTTTTAAAAAGAGGGAATTTGGAACTAAGCCATTGTGCTTTGTGCAGATGTGTTTCTAAGGGAACAATGACATCTTGTGGCTGGAGAAAAGAAATGTTTCTCAGGGCAGGCCACAAGTATTGTGTAAACACCTCTCTCTCCATTGGGTAGGTGCTGTATACCGCATGACTTTCTAATGCTGCTCCTGCACCAGTGGGACTGGTGGAGAGGTTGGATGGGTGTGCCAGTGGCAATGCACTTGATAAAATACTTTCATATCAATCTTTGTATAGACTGATAGAATCATAGAACACTAGAACTGGAAGGGACCTCGAGAGGTCATCGAAGTTCAGTCCCCTGCCCTCATGGCAGGACCAAGCACTATCTATATCACCCCTGGTAGGTATCTATCTAACCTGCTCTTAAATATCTCCAGTGATGGAGATTCAACAACTCTCCTAGGCAATTTATTCCAGTGTTTAACCACCCAGACATTTAGGAAGTTTTTCCTAATGTCCAACATAAACCTCCCTTGCTGCAGTATAAGCCCATTGCTTCTTGTCCTATCCTCAGAGGCCAAGGAGAACAATTCCTTCCCCTCCACCCCTGTGACACCCTTTTAGATACTTGAAAACTGCTATCATGTCCCCTCTTAGTCTTCTCTTTTCCAAACTAAACAAGCCCAATTCCTTCAGCCTTGCCTCATAGCTCATGTTCTCTAGACCTTTAATCATTTTTGTTGTTCTTCTCTGGACCCTCTCCAATTTCTCCACATCTTTCTTAAAATGTGATGCCCAGAACTGGACACAATGCTCCACTTGAGGCCTAATCAGTACAGAGTGGAGCGGAAGAAAGACTTCTTGTGTCTTGCTCACAAAAACATAGCAATGTTATGGAAGCAGGGTGTGAATCAACTCATCCATGACATACAGTGATGCCCTGAGGGGAAGGAGGGCAAGAGGGGGAGTCTTCAGGAGCAGCCTGTGTTTCCGTAGACAGATATACTATGCCTACATGCCCAGCAGATGGACCTGCTTTGCTAAAATGATCAATTTTGGATGCTTTGGTGGATGGTTACAAATCTCACTGGTATTTGAATGCAGGGGAATGAAATTGTATCATCTTTATTGTCTGAGTAAAGGGCAGTGGAACCATGCTTAGCATGCCCTGATTGAGCCAGTCACCCTAAAATTAACCTCACTTACCAAGTGGGATGTAGGAATGCCAAGTCCTATTGCAGATGAGTGTTGGTGGGGATGGGTGTTCTTACCTTGTGGGGTGTATGATGCCTAAAGAGTTGTAGACACCCTTTGGCCTGTCTCTCTCCACTGTTTAATGGCAGAACTGAATTGGACTCAATTAAGTGTCTTTGTTTCCTGTTGGTGATTCCTAGAGCTGTCTTTACTGCTCAGCAACTCTAAGGACTAAGCCCTAAACTAGGCTTGGTAAAATACGGCCTGCGGGCCAGATCCAGCCTGCCAAGCCACCGGCTCCAGCCTGTGAAATGTTGCAGGGAGCCCCAAGCAGGCTTAGGGTTGACAGGTGTCCGGTTTTGAGCTTTCTGTTCAGGGAACAAATTGAGAAAATATAAATGAGCAAATAGAACTGTCCGGTATTTTCTAAATAAGATGTAATGTAGATTGTGATGTAATGTCAAGTGGGTCCAGTATTTTTGTTGACACCGTCTGGCAACCCTAGGCAGGGAGGCTGATTTAGGAATGGGCTGCTGGCTGGTAGTCTCCTGGCCAGAGCTTGTCTCCGGCACCCCAGCCCTTCCCTTCCTCAACCCTCTGCCCCCACTTTTGCCCCTCTGCTCCACATACCCAAATCCTCTGTCCCCTGCTGCATCCATACACCCTCCCAGATCCAGCACCCAGTCCCCTGCCCCAGATCGGTCCCCTCCTGCCCTAGCTCACAACCCAAACCCCTACACCCCCTCCTGTACCCCAATTCCCTGCCCTAGGTCCAGCCCCCTGCATCCCAGTCCAGCGCCCCACGTCACAACTGCCTCCTTCACCCAAACTTCCTCCCTTACCCCAGGCTCCCTTCTGCACCCAACCTCCATCCCAGACCCCGCACCTCCTCCATTAATATCATGGAAGAGTGCGGCCCTCAACCACTTTCCAAATTCTTGGAGTGGTCCCACATCAAAAATTATTGCCCAACCCTGGCCTACACCTTTTGTGGGAGCAGTGAAAGGCAGCACAAAAGCAGCACTGGCAGAGAGGTTCCACACGACCCGCTGAAATCACTGATGAGGTGACAGCAGAGAGATGATGTCCAGCAGCACCTGTAGAAAGTGATGGCAGAGGGACAGCAATAGCACAGGCATGGCAACGATCAGAGGCAATTGCACAGATGGAAATAGCAGAGGCATTACTCAATGTTGCCCCTCTACTCACTGGAGTAAGAGGCAGGCAATCCCCCTTCAGCGAATGCACCTCTGCACTCTGGGTCAGCCAACTCTGAGTGGGGTGCAGCAGAGGGAGAGGGGAGCGGCGTGTTTATGGTCACTTTTGTCAGACTTCCGTGTTGCAAGTTGAGAAACTGAGGCAACGGATACTGCTCAACACAAGTGTGTGGTGGGTGTTTGCCTGTGGGCACGTGCTTTTGAATTATGGTTGTGAAGTTTTCCCAAATTAATGTTGGGTCCATTTTCCCTTCAGATGAAAGTTTTGTTTTATTGTACACAGACTGGGTGCTTGTGAGAGAAGTATTACCTCTTAGAGGCTCACAAACATTGTGCTCAATTTGCCCAGATTACTGAGTGGGGGGGCTCATGCCAATGCAATTTTTGATTAAGAGAAATCCCTAGGGCGGGGTTTTAAGACTTCATTGCATTGCAACCCCCTTCTGACAACAGAAATTACTACACAACCCCGGGGGGGGGGGGGGGCAAAGCCAGGTAATGGGGGGCAAGGGCAAAGCCTGTTGCCCCAGGTGGGAATGCCAGAGTCCAGAGGGCTTTAGATCCAGCAGTGGGCTTGTAACTTGAGCACCGTTGCCCAGAGCTGATGCCTGAGAGGAGCCCCAGGCAGTGTGGCACAGGCTTCAGCTCTAGCTCCTAGCTCCTAGCCCCAGCAAGTTTAAGCCAGGCCCGATGACCCCCTTAAGATAGGATCATGACCTACTTTGAGGTGCCAACTCACACTTTGAGAGCCATTGCCCTAGACATTGAACCTGGCCTTCGTTGCTGCCAGCTCCATGTGGCAGAAGGGCTACAGCAGGACTCTCAAACTCACAGCCCCCGGGCCATCTACAGGCTGGAGCATATTCACAATCTGGCCTGAGAAACTTGGTGGCCCGGGAGGGGTGTGTCCAAGCCCATCCCCCAATAGCCCCACCTTCTCCTCCCCATGGCACTCCCTCCCCCGAGGGACCTCTGCATTCCTCACAGTGGCAGCAGCTGCGAGGAAGCAGAGTGCATTTCGGACACAAACCCTTTGCCACCGTGTTTCCTGTGCCCAATTGAGAATATGCTCTGGCCGGTTGATGGTCCCTGAGCTAGGAGTTTGAGACCCCTGAATTATAGTTACAATAAGCCAATATCAGAACCAAGAGCAAACTGGGCAAAGTATGAAACACATATTTAATTCAAGATGGATATGAAACATCTAATCTGACCATTATTAAAACTTTTGCAGTATGTAAATAAACATGCTATACCAATTTTCCCATCCATAGTCTTTCCTACAACTCCGTTATAACAGAATGCCAGCTGTATCGTTAGTTTTGCCAGATACCTGGCCAAATCTTCTAGTCTCTCAAGTGACTATCTCTATGTGGCAAATGGCCACTAATGGTGAGGTAGGAGACCATTAGCATTAGTGATTGAAAGATCTTAGAACTGGAAAGTGCCAGTTGGGTCATCTATGAACCCCATACATTGCTGTGTCTGCAGAATTGCCACTTTGTGTGCTAGTCTTCCTTTAAATAGGTCAGTAGCCACTGAATCCACTGTTTCTTTTGGCCAGTTACTATGTTTCCTTGCACAGATACATCTATATCAGAAGATAGAATCATAGAGCTGGAAGAGACCTCAGGAGGTCATTGAGTCCAGCCCCCTGCCCAAAGCAGCGCCAATCCCAACTAAATCATCCCAGCCAAGGCTTTGTCAAGCCAAGACTTGAGGTTTAGGTCCCACAATTTGTCTTGGGCTCAAAGCTAAGACGTATATTGCTGGGAAGTAAAGGGTCTGAGGAGAAGGGGCTTCTGAAGAGAGAAGATACAAAAAAGAGGTAACTTCTGTCTCTATCTACTACCTTGACAGAGATAGGAGAGAGCACATGAGCACTCTAGAGAAGTATAGAGGGAAAATGCAGTTGTCATGTCCAGAAGTCAATATCACTGTTGATAAAACAGGTTCTAGCATCCAAAACTGCACATATGGGCTACCTCTGTATAATATTTACCATAGTCATCTTTCTAACGCATGAACTATTGTTACAAGATGCTTTGAGCATCTCAGGCATGATGTGCAATAGATAACCAAGCTCTGAGTGAGAGCATGTTCATTCTTGGGAACAAAGAAAGTTGGCTTCCTGTATCACATATTTGCTCAGCTGCATTGGCAAGAGTTGCAAAGCTTTCAGCATGACTAGAGAAATAATATCTTTCCCCCGTTAGGCTGAGAGAGATTGCTGTGGAATGTGAATACGGGCTGCATTTCTGAAATGGTTTGAGTGCTTGATTCACCATTGTATTACTCCATTTTATGCTGGTGAAACCTCTTCGATTTCAGTGGCGTACTGATGAATAGTGCAGCGGTGAATCGAGCCTTTCAGAACCCTCATGGCTTTTTGTATGAAGTGTAAAGCAGGCAACATGAGCACTTAAGAACATAAGAATGGCCATACTGTGTCAGACCAAAGGTCCATCTAGCCCAATATCCTGTCTGCCGACAGTGGCCAGTGCCAGGTGCCCCAGAGAGGGTGGACCGAAGACAATGATCAAGCAATTTGTCTCCTGCCATCCTTTGACAAACAGAGGCCAGGGGCACCATTCCTTACCCCCTGGCTAATAGCCTTTTATGGACCTAACCTCCATGAATTTATCTAGCTCGTTTTTAAAAGTCCTAGCCTTCCCATAAGGACCAGCCATCAGAGTCCTGAAAAGCAAAAGCATGAAACTGATGGGGTTGGAGATGAGTGCAGCCCTTGTCCGGATTAGGGGAGACAGACTAGATTTCAGCATTTAATAGTATTTGCAGGAGAGGGATTTAATTACACTCTAGGGCCAGGTATGCCTTTCCTTTAGAGATAGATCTAAGCTACAAATTATAAATCTGCATAATGAACTCTCAACATTGTGGAATGTTTTTCATGTTCCCCTTCACACTCCAACCCATCTCTCCTTTCAGGTACAGTGTAGTGCAAGTTTAATATTCTGTTCAGATATTTCTGCAGCTATTTGATTCTTGGTTTCTGGTTTTGCTCTGGTTCTTACAGCATTAAGATGCATTCATTTTAGGCCTTCTTGCTCTTTAGTTTTCATATATGGTTTCTAATAATTTCTTACTTCCTCAAGGCACCTATTTCATTCTGAACAATTTCCCCCTCTGAATAGCTTATTTGGCTATTGTAATAAGGCCTTGCTGTACATGGCTCATCAGCTAATTGCATAATGCAGTGCAGGGTATCAAAATCAGAACCTTGGGTTTAGCACAATTCTAACGTTGAACTAAGGAAGATCCTCTTTTCAGTTGTACTGGTGCTTATATCATCACACCTCCAATGGCCAGAGGGCAAGACCATGGAAAACAGAGGCATGGCTACAATGTGATGCACATTCCATAGGGTACCCATTAGCTTACGAGCCTCTGCCTGGCCCTCTGACTTAATGTGTATGGTTAGAAGTGTATATATCTGTAGGAGAAAATCTTGTCTCTGCTTCCATGTCAGTTTCCATTCTTCTAATGCTGGGCCATACACTCACATGGTTGGGTTGCAGAAGCATTTAGTTTTCCTATGTGATACATAGCAATTGGAAGTCATCACAAATCTGGTGCTGTCTCAGATGTGAGCTGGAGGAGCTTTGCCACAAATGTCAAGTGTTTTGAAATCCACACAGAGCTAGTACCCACACAAATCCTTTTTTCATATCTTTAGTATCTTCTAGGAGCATTCTTCTCCTCGCTTCTGCAGGTCTCTACGGGTATGTCTGCACTGCAACGCTATTTCGGGATACCAGTGTGTCCCAAAATAGCTATCCCAAGTCTTCACAGCAAGCCCATTATTTCGGACTTGCTATTCCGACATCCCTGTAAACCTCATTCTACGAGGAGTAAGGGACATTTCGGAATAGCACTTGTTTTTGAAATGTGGCGCTATGTAGACAGCACCAAATGATGAAATAAGCTATTTTGAAATAGCATTGAAATAAGATGCGCAAATTGCATATCTTATTTTGAGTTACGGTGCTGGGTAGATGCAACCTACCTGTTTCCTTTCTGGGCCACTGGCCATACTACCGCACTGACACGGCAATCTCCCTTCAACTGGAATCTTTCATTACTTTCATACAGCGGTTAGTTTTATTTGGGGAGTAAAGATTATACTTGCTAAAAGAGATAAGATTTTTATTGGAATGAATGGTCACATCCTGTATAGAAACACAGAATAATAGAACTGGAAGGAATCTCAAAAGGTTATCAAGTCCAGTCCCCTGTACCCACGGGAGGACGAGGCACCATCTGACCATCCCTGACATGCATTTGTCTAACCTGCTCTTAAATATCTCCAGTGATGGAGATTCCACAACCTCCCCATTTAATTTATTGCAGTGTTTAACCACCTGACAGGAAGGTTTTCCTGATGTCCAACCTAAACCTCCCTTTGCTGTAATTTAAGTCCTATCATCAGAGATTAAGAATAATAATTTTTCTCCTTCTTATTATACTCTGATAGGTACTTGAAAGCTGTTATCATGTCCCCTTTCAGTCTTCTCTTTTCCAGCCTAAACAAACCCCATTCTTTCAGTCTTCCCTCCTTGATCATGTTTTCTAGACCTTTAATCATTTTTGTTGCTTTTCTCTGGATTTTTTCCAATTTCTCCACATCTTTCCTGAAATGTGGCACTCAGAACTGGACACAATACTCCAACTGAAGCCTAATCAAGGCAGAGTAGAGCAGAATTACTTCTCGTGTCTTGCTCACAACACACCTGTTAATGCATCCCAGAATCATGTTTGCTTTCTTTGCAACAGCATCACACTGCTGACTCATATTCAACTTGTGGTCCACTATAACCCCTAGATCCCTTTCTGCCATACTCCTTCCCAGACAGTTGCTTCCCATTCTGTATGTGTGCAACTGATTTGTTCCTTCCTAAATTTTGCATTTGTCCTTATTGAATTTCATCCTATTTACCTCAGACTATTTCTCCAGGTAATTTTTGAATTTTAATCCTGTCCTCCAAAGCACTTGCAACCCCTCTGTTTGGCATTAGCCACAAACTTTATAAGTGTATAATGCAATTATCTAAATAATTCATTGTGAAATATTCAAAAGACATGGACCCAGACCAAATCTCTGCAGAACTTCACTCATTATGCCTTTCCAGCAATATTGTGAACCATTGATAACTACTCTCTGGGAATGGTTATCCAACCAATTATGCAACCCCCCCACCCTTATAGTAGGTCCATCTAGGCTGTGTTTCCCGAGTATATTAATGAGAAGGTCATGACTGCATCAAAAACCTTACTAAAGTTTAGGTATACCACATCTCTACTGATTCCCCCATATCTACAAGTGTTGTTACGCTGTCAAAGACAATTATCAGGTTGATTTAACAAGATTTGTTCTTGACAAATCCATGCTGTTTTGTTAGCAAATAGATTCCTTAATTGCTTGTTCCATTATGTTTCCTGATGCATAAGTTTAGCTTACTGGTCTGTGATTCCCTTGGTTGTCCTTAATTTCCTTTTTATAGATGGGCACTATCTTTGCCCTTTTCTAGTCTTCTGAAATGTTTCCCATATTCCATGACTTTTCAGAAATAATAGCTCATGGCTCAGACATCTCCTCAGTCAACTCTTTGAGTATGCCAGGATGCATTTCATCAGGCATTGACGAAGACCTCTAACTTGCCGAAGTGATTTTTAACTTGTTTTTTCTCAATTTAGGGAAATGCTTCATTTTGATACAGTTAATTCATATCCTTGCTCTGGATTAACACAGAGATTTGCCACCAGTCATACATCTGTCGCTCACAGTTTAATCTCCAGTTACTTTTCCTCTTGCCTTCCCTTCAAACATTTTGCCCTCTGCTTCAGGAAAAGGTTTGCCATCCTAGGATTTAGATTGAAACACAAAAATAATGGTGGTATTTGTCTCTCAGCTGGTATTTACACTATCATGTTCAAAAGCTTGTGTTTCTGATTTTCAGTATCAAGCTTGAAATGGCATGGGTAAGGATGGCAATAATTTTTTATGGGGGCCACTCCCAAGAATTCTGTAAGTGGTTTTCCATTGTATTAATGGAGGAGCTGCAGGGTCTGGGATGGAGGTTGGGTGCAGAAGGGAGCTTGGGGTAAGAGATTGAGATGCGGGACGGGGTGTGGGATTTGGGATGGAGTTTGGGAAAAGGAGGGGATTGTGACCTGGGGTCAGGGATTGGGGTGCAATGTCTGAGAAGGGGTTGTGGCCTGGAAGAGGGGGTACAAGGTCTGAGTGCAGGAGCGGGGGTGCAGAGGGTTTGGGTTATGTAGGCTAGGAGGGGGCAGAGAGTTGGGGGAGAGAGGAGCTGGGGTGCCAGAGGCACTTACTTCAGCAGTTCCTAGCCAACAGCCCTACCCAGCAGGTTCCTCAGCCAGGCAAAGGTCATGTGTGCTGCTCAGAATGCCAAGAGCATGTGGGGAGGAGTACTTTGCAGGACATGCGGAGTGTGAATAGGCAGACTTTGCTGGGGGCTCTCAGCAGTCAGAAAGCTGCTCTTAGCAGTGTGTGGAGGGAAGGGGGGGAGGAGACAGGCAGGCAGGGAGCAGTATTTTGCCCGCTCGTGTGCTAGAGCCTGTTTTTTTTTTTTATATTAGTGTAGATAGGACAAGCAGTGTTTAAAAATGTATTGATGTATTGGAAAGATCTCTAGGGTTAACTGTGGCCAGCTAAGATGCTTTTAATCACTGCTCTCCTTGTCTACACTAAAAAAACCACCTGTATCACGTTTGTACCATGTTAGAAAATATCTTTTTTTAGACAATGGCAAAAGACTGAACTGTTTTGTTCCCCTATGTGCATTACTATTTGCTGTCTTTCATATGAATGACATAGCCTAGCATGGCTTGTATTCTAGCTTTCAAATTTGTCTGTCAAATCCTCATATTTTTCTGCCCTTTAGTGTGTGGGATAAGCCTGGAGCCCAAGTAAAATAGACATAGTTAACTGTGAGAGCATTATTCTTGTGCTTTCTCTTGTTATTTAGCTATTTGCTGTCTGCTGTTACATTACCTGTAGTTATGAATTTTCCCATTATACACTAAGGAGCAGAAAACACTTCTTGCATTTCGTTGTTGGAAGAATTGTTTTCTCTGCAATTGTTTCAAAAATAAAAACTTATTTCACCCAGTCGTCTTGTGGGTTAGATCTCCATGAGACTGCCTATAGTCACTCACCTGCAACACCTGTAGTGGTAAACATCTGCGAAAACAAGATTATTTATATTGCAGGTCAAGTGAAAGGTATTTAATTGGTTTCAATTATCCTTTGAATCACTCCCTTCTGAAATGTCATTCAGTTGATCTGAAATACCCACAAAACTGAGAAAAGACAGCAAAGTGGAATCTGCATCTACTTCCTTCATATTCCAAAGCTGTATGTAAAGAGACAAACAATGCTAGGATTGACAGTCAAGCCGGATGACTTTTCTCCTGCTCTGTTTGTTATTCCACCACAAAAATTGGCTTCATACTGCAGTTAATTATCTCTTTTACACTAATAAAGATGAAGCATGGTCTACTGCCAAAAACAAAATGAGAGTTTTTTGCGAGAAAAATACAAGAGTTGAATTCTCATTACAGTCTACCATGCTGCATGCATGAGCTTGGCCATGCTACTTAACCTCTCCATCTGTTTTCTCATATACAAAATGGGAATAATGATTTACCTCCCACCTAGGGCTGCTGTAACATTTCATTACGTGTAAAATGTTATTAAAGCCTGTGACTTAAGTCTAGTCTACTCCAGAAAAGATTTGCTGGGTATAGCCACAAGAGACCCTCTCCATCCCTGACATTACTACGCTCGTGAAAGTTTATCGTGTTAACCTGCCCTGAGTGTGCCATAGTGCTGCCAGGTATTATTCATTAAGTATTTGGTAAAAGGAACAAGAAATCTATGAGAAATGCCTTTTCTGAACTGTACTCTTCCCCATGAGAGAGAGAAGGCTACTCCATTTCCAAAAATCTGGAGAGGCACATGCTTTATCAGAACTGGTAGAAATCCCTGCACAGGTTAGACCTCCCCAGTCCAGTACCCTTGGGACCTGACTGGTCCTGAAAGAGGGAATTTGCTGGACACGGGAGGTCGGCCCCTCAGGCCACCAAGACTCCACAGCCTGCCCTGGTGCGACACCAGGGCTCAAGGACTCTGCTGCTCCCAGCTGCTGGGGCTATGCAGCCAGCTGATCCTTGCTAGGGCTGTCTGGCCTGGGGATCTCTGGTCCAGCAGTGGACCACAGATGTTGCTGGAACAGAGAGATTCAACCTATATTAAGATTGGCTGATGCCTCCTGATATAAACTCCAGTTTTCAGTCTTACTATTCAACTTACTATTTCACCAAACTAATGGTTAGGACTGAATTTTCTCTCTCTCAGGATCCAGTAGTTTTTGAAAGTTTCAGTGAAGTTTCGCAAATGTGAGTAGGTGCAAATGTGAGTAGGTACAAATGGGTTAACTTTTTCTTTGGTCAGTTTTAGAATAATAGACATGTGGGACTGGAAAGGAGCTTCAGAGGTAATCCCAGCAATTGCAGGCCAGTAAATCTGACTTCTTTACTATAGCTTCTACCAGTTTGCCCAGTAATGAACAGAACTATCAGACACATAGAGGATCATAATTTGCTAGGGGAGAGTCAACATGATTTTTCTAAAGGGAAATGCCTCACCAATCTACTAGAACTATTTGAGAGGGTCAGCAAGCATGTAGATATGGAGGATCCATTGGATATAGTGTACTTAGATTGTCAGAAAGTCTTTGACAAGTTCCCTTACTAAAGGTTGTTAAGCAAAGTAAGCTGTCATGGGAAATGAGGCACGGTTCTCTCATTGATAGGGCCTCAGCAAATTCACACTCCACTTTGCTCATTATCATGAACATAGGATTTTAAAAATAATACGTTTGACATTTCAAATTTAAATAGCTGAAATCATCACAGTGTTGAAATTGTAGGGGTCCTGACCACTATTCCTTCTAAGGTGACTAATCAGCCCAGCGCAGTGCATGGAGCCCTGAGCTCAGACTGGGCAGGGCTGATGGATTAATCCTCTGTGAGGAAACACTGGTCCGGACCCAAAAAGGAGTGGAGGGGGAGGGGAGAATTTCACTCTTATTTTAGGGGCGGAGGTTGCAGTACGCTACATGTACTTTTGTACTATTGCTGGCGGTGGTGCTGTCTTCAGAGCTGGGCAGTAGTGGCTGCTAGCCAGAAGCCTAGCTCTGAAGGCAGAGACTGCCAGTAGCAGCCCAGCAATAAGGATAGCATGGTACAGTACTGCCACCCTTACTTCTGAGCTGCTACCTTCAGAGTGGGGCCTCAGTCAGTAGTCATCACTCTCCCGCCATCCGGTTCTGAAATTAGCACAGACATAAGGGTGGCAATATGACCAGCTCCCTAAAATAGCCTTGCGACCTCTATGCAATTCAGTTTTAGGTCAGGATCTCCAATTTGAGAAACACTAGTCTCTCCCCCGCTCTCAAGAAATCTGTATAGTAAGGATAGCCATACACAAAAGACCAGATTTCACAGGGGGAGATCAGATTTCATGGTCCGTGACACATTTTTCATAGTGTGAATTTGGTAGGGCTCTACGCATGGATTAGTAACTGGTTAAAAGATAGGAAACAAAGGGTAGGAATAAACTCAGTTTTCAGAATGGAGAGAGGTAACTAGTGGTGGCCCTCAGGGGTTTGTACTGGAACCAATCCTATTCAACATATTCATAAATGATCTGGAATAAAGGATAAACAGATATCATCTGCAAATTTTGTCATCTCGCTATCTTGAGTAGTATTGTGAGTAACAAGCAGACTGCAAAGTGCTACAAAAGGATCTCACAAAATTGGGTGACAAAATGGCAGATGAAATTTAATGTTGATAAATACAAAGTAATGCACCTGGGAAAACCTAATTCCAACTGTACATATAAAATGTGGGGGTCTAAATTAGATGTTACCACTTAAAAAAGATCTTGGAGTGATTGTGGATAGTTCTTTGAAAAAATCCACTCAATGTGCAGTGGCAGTCAAAAAAAAATAAAAGCAAATACTGTTGGGAATCATTAAGAAATGGATAGGTAACACATCATATTGCCTCTATTTAAATTCATGCTGTGCACAAATCTTGCATACTGCATGCAGATGTTGTCTCCCATCTCACAAAAGATATCTTGGTATTGGAAAAGGTAAAAGAAAATGATTAGGGCTTGTAATCTCTCCCATATGAGGCGTGATCAATAAGACTGGGACTTTTCATCTTGAGAAAGAGGAGACTAAGGGGTGGGCTATGACAGAGGTCTATAAAATCATGACTGGTGTGCAGAAAGTACATAAAGTGTTTATTTACTCCCTCCCATAACATAAGAATTAAGAAATGTTTTCTTCTTGGTTCTAATTTACAACTGTACTAGACAAATTGGTCTTAAGTGGAATGTAAATATGCACAAGTTTGTGCTGGCCTCCTGCACAGGAGTGAATGTCACTCCACTGTGGAAGGGAGCAGTTGTCCAAACTACCATCTAAAAACCAAATACTCCTTTTTTTATACAAAGAAAAACTGTGCAATTGCACTAGCACATACACCTTTGTAAGGAGCAAAGCTGGAGGATATACTATAATGGGCTTGGGTGTTTGTCAGTATGACATAAAACCTCAGTTTCACAGTACACATCTTGTTGAAAAAATACTTCCATCAACAATTGGAGTGTGCTGCTTGGGAGGATATTACTTTGTGTATGTTGACAATGTGTTTTAAATGTTATAAAATAACTTTGCATCTTAAATCATTGTTGTGTAACACTCGTCTCCCAATAAGTTTCCACAACTGTGAAAAATTTACGTTTAGATTTTTTCCTATCAAAATTATATACAAAAACCCCAAACTTGCCAAAACAAACATTTACAGGTTGTTGGAGTAGTATTAAACAGTCCTGAACAGCTGACTTCTCTTTTTTTTGCTTTTGGTTACAACTTGCTCTTCTTCTATCAAAGCAAAAGTGAAATGGATGTCTTTTTGGGTGCATTCCCACTCTTTTTGGGTGCATTCCCACCCCACCCTTCATCACCACAACACTATTCAGGTGTTTTCAGTATTTTATTGTTTGACAGGCATTTACAACTTCCCATTCATAGACCTAAAAACATAAAAATAGACCTTCTTTCAGCTTATAAAAGAAATATATAAGAACCTTTGACATACACGTCATGACATTATGTACATGAACAATGGCGCCCTCCCAAGCACCAGACTTTCCAGTCTTTCACAACTGACTATATTTTACTAGGTACAGTAAGAATAGGACAACTAAACCCTCTGTTTTTTCTAATAAGTTGGGACACAACGGACTTCAGATGATATAGAACAATTGAATAATGATAAGGGTATAGAAATCTCTTTCTAAAGCTTTTAGAAAAAGGAAAATCAAAAATAGCAAAAGCTGGTAGAAGAAAACTTTCAAAAGACTAAGTATAATGCACTGGTATCCTGGTGGGGAAATGCTCGGTGGGACACAAGACAGTTGATTTTTTGGGGGGAACAATTTCTGTTATGTTTCAAAATATAGTCACAGCAGATCTTATAAAATATATTCCTAAAGCTATTTATAAAATACCAGGTTTTCAAAGTATCCACTAATGTGTCAAACATCAATAGATACAAAAAGAAAATTTTATCATCTTCCTCTTTTGTAAGTGGAAAGTGAAATGGGAAAGCTATATAAATCTAAAAAAATTAGAAGTGCTATATTTTCTCTCTTACTATTTGGAATTCTTCTACAAAACCCACTAGATTTTAGGCATATTTTACCCTGTTTTAGATACTTTAAATAAAAAGGTTTGAGAGGTTTGCTTATTTAGAACTTTGTTCATAGTGTATTGTAGTGTGTGTGTGTGGGGGGGGAACCCCATTACAAAGGGATTTATATACACATTGGTTTCATCCACACTAAGAGTTGGATGAGGTCAGGTTTTTTGGCCATAAAATTCCCTTCCTCACCCCTAAACCCAAACTTTGTCAGATATAACCAAATTCATCCCTGATGTGACTCCACTGAAGTCATGGATAAATTTAGCCCTCTTTGTAAATTGTCACATGATTTGTAACATAATTGTACTCCAGTCTCAACACAAATATATGCTTAACTATTTTCTGAAAAATTGTCCCAAAGCAGGAGCTTCCAGTTAATATCTTAATATAAAAACTAGCCTACTGAACCCCCTGCATAAGGACTAGCCTCATATCTTAAGTAACACTAATATCTTATCCGTTTGTGCCTCTATCTTATTTAAAAAAAAATTCAAGTGTTAAATTGGGATCTCTTTCAAAGAGTTTGGCATCTTTATAATTTTATGTAAAACTAGAGCTTCTGACAGTGAAAATAAATTATAGACCAGACACACCAAGAGAACTCAGCACAACATAAATCCCAAACCTTTCCTCACACACTCCTAAAATACATGTATATCGGGAAAAGATTAACACCAATGTAGCTGTACAGCTTCGAAAGGCAGTTTCCTCATTAAGGAGATGAGCCTCCGATTGACATTTCACAGATACTAAAATCCCTTTGTTCATTGTGCTATCTCTTAAGCTGCACATACATAAGATGCCCACGGTAATTTGTTCTCCAGTGATATTCTGTATCCCCTTTTAGAATAAATAAAATAGTTTAAAAGCCCTTAGCAATGTACAGTTTGGACTCTACCTATTTCAAATTTTACACTCCCTGCCCCCTTTTAAAGTTCCTAAAATGTGGCTACACAGCTTCAGACCAGTTCAGCTGCCAAAACTGTGTATGCAAGCTCAGGGATCACACTCTCCACAGCATTGTGGGGGAAGATCTATCTACACATGCCATCTAATGAGAAAGTGACAGGTTTAGAGCTCAGTGTTCAGTTTTCTGCTGGGTACAAAGTCTTCACGCCTAACCCAGATGACTTCTTCACTATTGCTTTCCACACTGCCATTGATTCCAGAGAGCGCAGCTTGCTTCTTCAGCTGAGTCATTCTGGAAGCATGCGTGCCTATTGCATGCCGTGCTTTATCGGCCCGACGTGACTGACTGCTTGTAATGGAAGCTGCCTGCAACCGCTCCTGAAGTTCTTTGTCAACTGTGATACCTTTTGTAGACTCACAGTACTCATCCTCATCGCTCAGAATGTCCGTTTCTTTGATGTCCTCTTGCTCCTCATACTGAGCAAGGTCAAACTGTTCCTCTACCCAGCGGTCAGTGTCCCCACTGGCTGTGGGCTGCTGGGACTCTTTCTCAGGGCTGCTTTCGAAGACGGCATCTGAGTCAATGGTAAACCTGTTTCGGGCCAGCCGCCGCCGCCTCCTCCCAAGAGACTTGCTTGGGGCAGACACTGCACACACACACACACACACACAAAGATAAAATCCCACATGCTTTAAACAAGGTAAAAAAAGTCTCGCTTAAAAACTAATCTTCCATTTGCCTTTCCAAACAGATATCAGGCTCTCCAAGCAAGGCCAACTTCTTCCTAGCAATAGGCATGCATACATTATGCTCTACTCCGCTTCTTATTTAAAACAGGGCATTTTTTGCCAGCAGTAAAAAGAAGTTTCTGCTTTTTAGATCCACAATTTGAGAAAATGGGCAACAATTACTGTTCCTCCTAAGTAGGTGGCAGGCAGCCAGCATGAAAAAGCCTCTGTACAGCTCAGCTTCTCACCAGCAGGGCCCTGCTGCCAATAGATAACAAGAACTCAACTCTGCCCAAAACTGGACAGGAAATACTGTGGTGCCTCCAAAGGACTGATGTAGAATCATTCCCAGTCATAGGAGACTGGAGGTGCTGTCTACTCTGCATCAGTGGAAGTGCCTCATCAATGATGGGCTCTTTGCTATGAAAAAACAAACACTCTTGATTTCAGAAGTTCCCCCCCCTCAGCATCGAACCTGTCTGCTGGTTTTGTGACTAGTCAGTTAGCATACTGGCATCTTCCACGCTGATAGAGCTTCATCTGGGGCTCGGCAGACAAAGCAAAGGATGAATTCCCCAGCTAAAGGATCTGCAAAGATTTATGCACACTAGCTCTACTGTAGGCTGTTGAGATTCAGGGTTTGTAGTTTGTCCCCTCACTGACAACACCTTCAGCTTTGGGGAAAAAGTATGATCCTGAGTCTGAAAACATGTAAAAGGAAGTCAGCTCAGTGTTTAGGGTTAAAAATATACAAGTGAGGTCCCAGCTAGGCCTGCGGGGGTTTTACTTCCACTGCATTCACCCATGTACATGACTAGAAAAATCTACCTAAAACGGTTCTGATATTTCAAGCATATGGTCCCTCAGGGGCTGAATGAAGCACTTTGAAACAAATTAGGTACCTTTTGGCCTTCCTTAAATGTGTGAAATCCTTCTCTAGCCTCCATGAGAAGCCATGCTGTGATTGTTATTGGTCTGGCTTGCTTGCTACAGAAGAGGAACAGAAAGCCAGGTATCTGGATTACTGAATCTAATGAGCAGAAAAAATATATTTAGAAGCAAATTTCTTCCCTCCTTTGTTTGGCAAATGATTAACTGCTTTTTGGCAAATGATTAACTGCTTTTTAGATCCCGTGATGTTTTTTTTAAACTGTCAAGTGAAAATGAAGGCCACATTTTAGGACACATTCAATCAAATGCCCCTTGTCAAGAGAGATGAAAAAGGAGGACAGATGAAGCAGGAATCACTTTAAATCCTGCTGAAGAGGGGAGGTGATGAGTTAAACACTTTGGGTTTGATTTAAATTGCTGGTTTTGTTATATACCACCACTGGTCAACTGTAGAAATCCTGTACATGTGTTTTGTTTAAAAAACCCTACAAAGTCTTATTCAACTGCTACCCATTTGGTAGATTAAAGCATATAGTTAACTGAAAGGAATCCCATTTGGACCTCCTACACCAGAAAAATCACTATTTTGGCACTGAACCTTGAGCAAAGAGTGGTGCACATGGAGGCACTTGTTAAGGCTCCTTTCAGGATATGAAGGAAGGAGAGGCAGGGCAGATGCAATGCTAGCTCTAATCAATGGGTAATAAATATTACAATGTAGATGTGACCTATAGTGGCGCTGGGGTCAGTGGGATCTTGAAAGTCTGCATCCCTACAGTACCTGCCCTGTTCATTGCTGGCCTTGCACCTTTTAGAGCACATAATCTTTTCCCTCCAAAAGGAACATATTGTTGGGATGAGGGCAGGCTTTCAGTTTTAAGCAGCTGTCGTCTGTGCTTATCACGCAGAATGGAGTGCACAGCCTTCAGAAAATCCTTTCTGTGATCTGAAGAACTGAAAATAGAAAAAAAATGAACAAAAGTTAGGGCATAAGCTCATGAGAGAGTCATAATTCCTGCAGCTATGTGACAGAACAAGATAATCTTGAGGACTGTAAGAAAATGTGAATGGCCTTGCCCTCAGGCAAGTGTCGTTCTTGTATAACATTTTCCAAACACAATTTAGAACATACATCTTTCATTGTTAAATCTATGCAAGTTTAAACCCACATCCAAGGAAACAAGCATTACAGAAGCAGTCTACTTCCCTCATTAGCTCCCTTTTTCTCTCATGCCAGCCACTCATATATGTGGCAAATCTACTGTAGCTAATGTAATCGCACATACTACAAATCTCATCTAGACAGCAAGTTGAACTATTTTTAATATCAGCTCAGCAGGGACCTCCACTAATTAAGAGAAAAAAAAACTAAAAATTGAAAGCAAAATTCTGAAGTGAGAGTTAACCCTTTTAAATCTACATATTCCATAGGCAATATTTTAATGTGGCATTTTAATTTGTTCTGAGTAGGAGTCAAGGCTTGCCAGCATGGAAAGCATTGCCCATACTAGAAACTTCAGCAGCTGCCTAGCACTCTGGCACGCTCAGTTACAGTGCATGCAGTGTTCAAATCAAATGTCCATACAGAATTCAATAGCTGGGTGCAGATTTACAAGAGAAAAATAATATTCCTGTGAAGCTCCAGTATTGGTTGAATATGGCTGTGTTGGTCTGTTTAATAAAAACTCTTCACTGCTAAAGCTAGAAAAAGTTGTAAAATTCTTGTGCTGTCATCGTGGGGCCTGTCTTTTTCTTCCAAGAATAACTAGCACCTAGAAATGCAGCAACAGTAGAACTCATAGGAGTACACTCACCTACAGCAGAGGTGGAATGTTCTCTCTGGTCTGCCTTCGGACTCAGATTTAACATGAACAATCTCACACACAGAATTGGTCTCTGCATCTAACGAGATATGGAGAGTGTTTTGCAACCCCGTATACAATTAAACAGTATATCATGTTGTAACTTTGACTAGAATTGGGAAGTACTCTCTAACCATGAAAAAACAGTTTTAATAAATTTCAAAAGGTATCCTAGAACACAGATTGATCACAAATCCTAGCAGAAGAACACTTGGCAATGTATAACTCCTACACTAAGTTACATACCAGAAAATAAAAATTAAACAATTAAGCTCGAAGACTTTTCATAATCTTCTACAGCCCTCTAGGGTTCAAAGCGCCCAATTTTCTGTAATGATGAAGTGCTCGTAGTGGTAATTATTTTAAAAACCATATTTAAGATTGGTTTAAAGCAGGGGTCTCAAAACCAATTTTACTTAGGGGCAGTGCCAGTTCTCAAATCCTTCTAGTGGTCCAGTGGGCACCCCTCTTTGGTGGAGCTCTAGGACAGTGTCCTCCATGAGTCACCCCATCTGCCAGCCTGCACGCTCCCTCCCTTCCCCCCCGCATTGGTCCCCCAACCCTCACCTACCATCCCTGCATGATTTAAACCCCCAGAGGCCACCAACAGTAGTGCAGTGGTAGAGTGTCTCCTAGCTGCTAGCTCTGTGCCACTGCTGGCATGTCCCTGTGGTCTGGGGGAGGTGTGTGCAGAGTGGTCCCATCCATAGGATATGCCTATCTCATAGAACTGGAAGGGACCTTGAGTGATCATCGAGTCCAGTCCCCTGCCCTCACGGCAGGACCAAGCACCATCCCTGACCGATTTGCCCCAGATCTCTAAATGGCCCCCTCAAGAATTGAGCAGGTCAATGCTCAAACCACTGAGCTATCCCTCCCCCCCTCACTTTGGAGGACCACACGGTGGCCACCTCAATCATTCTATGGACAGGACAATTCCCCCATTGTCAGGTTTACCCGTGAGGGTGGACTGGGGCCAGGAGCAGGGGGCGCCCACACTCTCACCACAGCGGTGGAAGCTGCAGGAAAGTGGAGCTATGTAGCAGCCTTCTCTGCTCTGCGGCCATCTCCCAAGCAAGCCAGTGCTGGGGCTGGGATTCTCTGCTTCCTGCTACTGTGGTGAAGCGGAGCGACCAGGTTGGTCTGGGAGATGGTGGTGGGGCAGAGCAGAGGCTGATGCATTGCTCCCACCGCAGATCCCTGTTACCATCCCACGAAAGCCGTGTCCTCGGGGGAGAGGGCCTTGAGAGACCGGGTGTGATGGGGGTGGAGGGAGGGTGAAGCAGGGGTGGGAATAGGCGGAGCTGGGGCTACACTTGGAGAAAGGGTACAGACTCTCCCCCCAGGGCCAAAGGAACTCACGTGCCAACAGCCATACGCAGGCTGGTTTGTAGAACTGCTCAGGCCACAGATAGTCTATGGGCCGTGAGTTTGAGATCCTTGGTCTAAAGAGTTACCAAGACATAGTGGTCCTGACCATTATCTCTATTTCACAGATGGGAAACTGACACAGACAAGGACTTCCCCGAGATCACAGTCTGTTGCTTAGTCCTAGGCTAGCACCTTAATCCCAGGACTATTCTTCCTCTAAGCATAAGAAGAGATGTGGAGGAGGGGACAAAGAAAGTCACAAGGTAATAGTTAAACAATTATGTGTAATGTGGTAGCAGTAGCCTCTAGTCTAGGGGCCAAGAAATACTTCAACTGGAAACCTCTAAAAAACTAAATTTTGGGATTTTTTTTAAACTTTAGACAACTACTATAGACCTAGCTTTGTTAACTCTGAATTTATGCATCATCTTCACAGTGTATGTAGTTCTGCAGCAGCAGTGTCTTCCACATAAGCTTCATTGAGGCAAATAGACCCCAGTAAAGCATACACCTAGTCATGAGGATTTTCTCTAGTAGTAACAGAAACGTTGTTACATAGACTTTGGGCAGAAAGAGATTTGAAACAAATTATTTTTTACACACACACAAATTCAAACTTTGAAAATCAAAACACTTTTTTTTTTTAAGAGCAAGAGTGAGAGTTTTTGCACATTTTCAAGTACAGCTTTTGCCTCCCATCCTCTTGAAACCCACCAGAGGGCAGAAGCAGAGAGAAACACAATTGGAGGACGGAGAAAGAATCAGTTTCAGAGTGCTGATTTATATAAAAAATTAAAAAACACAACAACAAAAATTGAACTAGCTCTACTGTCTAGCAATACCATCATCACATGCAAGATCCTTTTAGGACGTCTATTCCCAAAAGGGAATGGAAGCATTATGCAGTGAGCATGCTGAAAACCAGGAGATTGAGAGTCAGTGGAGTACAAGTTACACAGCTTCCCAGCAATCTCTATAACTGAAAGATGGCACCAGCCAGGGGTCTTGGGACCTCCCTTCCCAGGGTCCACAACCTAACAGGAATTCTGGAGACTATGGATGTTAAAATGTGTTTATTTAGGTCAGTGATTCTCAAACTCTGGCCTGTGAACCTTTCCACGCACCAGTAGTGCCAATGGAAACTCACCGTTAATTACATAATTTGCTAGTCCTGCAGCTAGGGAAACTGATTTAATTTAAATTATTAAACAGATTAAGCATTTTAACTTTCTCATGTTGTTTTATCAAACTTCATTTTAAATACAGTAAAATATTAATTAATGTCCAACACAAAAAAATTCAATGTTTTCTTTCTTTATGGCAAGTGTGGGGAGCCTTTTTTGTGTCAGGGCTCACTGACCCACAGAAAAATCAGTTGGGGACCCCACAAGTGAGAAGCAAAAAAACTCCTCCAAAACACCCAACCCTCACTGATATTGTCCCCCAGTGAGACACCTCACTCCTCTGATGCTCCAGCCCTACTGGGCGAGGGGAAGGGACAGGGAGGACTGAGGTTCAAGGCTTCCCATAGGCCAGATTTACTTTTCTAGGGTTCCAGAGTTAGTGAATTTTGTGGACCCCCTTAGGCTCTGGGGTGGGGACAAAAATGAGGGGTTTGCTGTGCAGACAGGGCTGCCAGTGAGTGGGGTGGGGATGGGGGTGCAGGATCTGGGAGGGAGGTGGGGTGCAGAAGGGGCTGAGGGTGCAAGGTAGGGTGCAGAAGCAGGCTGGGAGTAGGGTGTCTGACTATGGGAAGTGAGCAAGGATGCAGGAGCAGGGTGGGGGTAGGTGTCTGGCCAGGGGCAGGGAGTGCCTGAGGGGGCTCAGGGAGACAAGATGCTCCTGGGAATAGGGAGAGGGTCAAGGTGGCTGGGAGGGGGCCGCGGGGGAGATCAGGAAAATGGAGGGGCAGAGGGCAGGAGGCTGGGTGCGATGCAGCAAGGTGGGGGTGGGCGAGAAGATGACCCCAGGCTGTCCAGCTCTGCAGGAGATGGGGTCACACGGGGTCCAGTCCATGGCACCATCAGGGGCCGAGCCACTGCTTGGCCCCTCCCCCCCAGAACAAGTCCCGGTGGTGTTTCTTTTAACATTTTCTAGTCTTGGGTGGGTTGAATTTTCTTATGTGCACCACCAATATTGAGGTTGTATTGGTGGTGCACATCATCACACTAACAAAATACACACACACACACACACACACACACACACACATTTTAAGCAGTCCATATGTGTGGAATAAAATATATTAAAACAAGACATCTGTGGCTAGTTGCTGTGAGGTACCCTTAGTGACTACAATAGCCTTTCCCCTGCAGGAACAGTAGAAGCCCCAGAAGAAATTAACACATGGCTTCAGGGTTTGTAGACATTTGCACGTTTCAAAGAGCTTGCAAATATGTCCTGCAGCACATTAATACTAGTCACTTTTAAAATGTTTTTTCAGCTACAAACACAGCTACCTCTCTGAAACTGTTAACAGCTTAAGACAAGAAAGAAAAGATTCTTTTAACACCTATATGCAAACTTTGTTTGAAATGTAATCATGCAAATGTCCTCCTAGCACACACACACAGGCTTCTCCCAACCCCCCCAACCAGCCTAACAGAGGACTGCAGTGAGTCAGACACCCCAAACAAACTGCCCCCTGACTCCACCTTGCTGCACAGATGCCAGCACTCAATCACACCCTCCCTCCTCCATGAGGTAGGTTGGGGAAGGAGAGGGAGAGCTCACTGCAGACCACCTGGAAGGCGGCCGTGGACCACTCATGGTCTGCAGACCTCACTTTGAGAACCACTGATTTAGGTAAACATGTAACTGCTGAAAATTTTAGTGGTTACACTTTTAAGTGCAGTGGGGAGGCGACTTCCCAGGAGCTGGGACACCCTGCATGCACCAGCTCCAACCAGAGGCGGGGAAAGGGTCCTGCATGTAACCATGAAGGTTAATGGATGAGCCCAGGCTCATGAACCCCAAAAGTCTTAGGAGAAAAGTCTCTTTCCTCCTCCTCCTCCTGCCCCACAACTCCCAAAAGAACAAACAATGGGCAGTAAACAATGAGAGAGGAACTTTAACAGACTTCTGAATAAATTTCAACATTACCTGCACTTGCCGGTGCACGAACATGCAGAGCTTCTAAGGGAATCATGTGACGAAAACGGAATGGGTCCCAGTCTTCATAAATTGAAGCCCTATGTGATCCTCCCTGGATCAAAAAAAAAAAATCAAGAAAAATTGACACTAGGAATTCAGATTCCTGGCAGTGTTCCCTCTATTATTTTCCATCCATGTGTGGAATAATTTTATGTGCACCAAGTGCAGATGTGCACCACCAGTAGAAACACATGTGACCAGCTAGGGGTGGCTGTGTGCATTCTGCTAATCAGCTGGGTGGCACAGGAATACCATGTACTCAGAAATAATTCGGCATTTGTCTAAGCTATAACAAAACAAAGAAACAGTTGCAATGTTAATAAAAAGTAGTAAGTTTGTAGGCTAAAAAATTGTTAAACTTAAAGCACATAACATTTGGGGGGTTACTATAAGAAACCCATACAAAAATTTGTCAAAATGTGCAATTCAGAAAGTCTGAAAACAATTCAATGAGCTAAGAGACTGACACAGCCCAGTAGCTAAAAGGAAGACAGACCAATCAACACCATCTCAAACTCTGGGTTACCGTATTTGGGCACTCTAAACTAAATGTGTGCTTTAAATAAAAACACTTATGTGGACCAATCATTTATTAGGGGTGCTGTGTCCCCCCATTCATTAACTTTCTAAAACTACCTAATAAAAAGTTAGTGTTATTTGGGCCCATGGTTTTGGGTTCAAATATCCTCAGGTAACACTACTTGGAGGCAGCTTGCTATTTCTGGGCTCATGTATAATGTGCTTAATTGCTATCCAAGTCAAAGATGATCATTCCACACAAAATAGGTCTGCCCGCTCTATCCTCCTTCCAAAAATCCCTGTACGCTCAAAAAAAATCCCGCACTACCATTGTATCTACACTATCAGCTGGGACTCAGTATTAAGAACCAATTCAACTGGACCAAAAACATTGTACTATGGACTTAATGCTGCAGTGTGCTTGAAGTTATGCAAATGCAGCCCCACTGATTCCAAAACAAGATACATTTGAATGTTTAATTGGATTGAGGCCTATGCAATTGCAAGCAACCAACCAACATCTACTCAGTGCAAAAACTGGAAGTCCAGATTTGAAAACGATGTGCTTTACCTTCGCTGGCCTTTACAGTGACTGAAGAAGTGCATAAAGAAGAAAGACATCACATTTACCTCCATGGTGCATGATGTCAGAAGGGGTAACATTTAACCATGTCAAATATGCCTTCAATAGTCACAAAGCTCCCTCTTACCCTTTAATCAAGGGCATTCACACTCTACTCCTCGCAAGGGTACAGAACTGGGTTACAAGATGCATGCTGGTCACCCTGCCTGTTTGCTCAAAGTAGGAGGCCAACAATTTGCATTTTAGAGAGATTTTCTAAAGAATCTTTATTGCTTCAAGAATAAGAAAAGCGATGTTTAAACAAGAACTATTGTCAGTCCTTACTAGGCAAGAGCCTTTATGACACGGGGATGGAATTTCTCTCCCCGCTTTTAGCTATGAATATTGACAAGAATACATTTCAAGTTTTTAGTTAGTATCACATGTCATAGAAAAGTTACTCAGGAATGGAACATCACATATCCAACCACTATCACACCTCATAACCATCTTTTATTTAAACAACCTTACTACCAGGACCATAGCTATTTTAGACCTGTATTAAACCATCTCCCCCCCCACATTTAATCAAAAAGGATCGCATTGCATATTTATAATGTTTCACAGCACTAGTGTCATAGGCATGTCTGGTCTTGTCACCATTATGGGCATCTTTAATAAGGCAATGGCATTTTGTAGTTACTTTTATTAAGCTTTAAAGTGCACCGCAAAAATAAAAGACAGAAGGCAAACCAGCATACACCTATGGCACTATGCATACACTATAATTGCAGAGTAGTTTAGACATACAAATAGCTGTGTGATGCAGTAGGTTATTGGCCTGTCAAATAAAGAATTGATATTCTTTATTTTCCTATCCCAAGAAGACTATTCACATTTCTATCATTGCTATTCTTAGATTATGCTGCACAGCAAGTATTCCCTTGATAAGGATAATCATTTCCAGAAGTTTTGTTCATTTTGAAGATTATTTTAAATTGTAATAGTTACATTAATACAATAATAAAATTAAGGCAGCACTCCCACCACAATGAAAAAGGCCCGAAGTCCATCCATTATCATATATGAAAATGCTGCCCTACACAGACATTCTACCAGACTTTTAAAGATTTATCTTTGGAGCAAACAGAAATCTGTAAAAATAATAGATTAAAGAAAAATCTTTTAACCCACATTTTAAACTGTGCATGTAACTGTTTTATGACTCAGCTACCTCTCTCTTTAATCTCCTGTTCCTTTAAGATAATGTATCTTGTAGCTCAGAAGGATGTGAAATTACACATATTGGATACAATCATAGAATTTACTATAACCACTCCATTTAGAGCATAGGTTCCCAAACTGGGGGGCAGGGCATGAAGAAATTCCAAGGGGGGCCCGAGGTGACCCAGCTTCTCCTTTCTTTCTCTCCCCCCCCCCGTGAAAGAGCCCAGTCTGTCTGGTAAAAAAAAGGGCTTTTTTTTTTTTTTCTCAACAAGTTTTGGCCCCAGTCACTTCCTTTTTTTCCCCCTGCTATTTTTTTTTGGGGGGGGGGAGGGAGAGAGGGTGTGAGGGTTTCTCAAAAATCAAAAAGGGGGCATGATGCCAAAAAGTTTGGGAACCACTGATTTAGAGGAACTATCAATGATTATTTATTTTATTTCTAAATGATTGCTGCATTCTGGGAAATATATGAGTTCTATGGCATAAGGAGTACTGAAACACTATAAAGCTTTGAAATGTACAAATATATTGATTAAACAGGGAGGGATGAGATTGTAATTAACATTTGGGCAGGATAGAACCACAGTCCTTGAAATGAATCAAACAGGAATGCTCCAAAACAAGAAAAGGGTGGAAAAAATTTGTTGTACACCAAAACCTTACACTGGATATCAACAGAAGCAGCAGAGAAACAGAGCTGAAAGCCATCTGGAAAACATCCAACAGAATCAAGTCACCCACCAACAATCCCAGAAACCAGGGTTTTTTTCCAAAGAGAGAAAGAAAGGTCATTATGTGGTACCCCGCAGTTCACTAAAAACAAAACAACAACTAGGGAATCTAGGAGTGCTAGGGTACATCTACACTGCACAATGTACCCCTCATCTACACAAGCTGCCCACTATTTCAAAATATTTTTTTGAAATAATGGGAGCACTATTTAGCCATTCCAGTAAATCTCATTGCATGAGTGATAAGGGATGGCTCAAAATAGCGTACTATTTCAAAATTTGGTGCTGGGTAGATGTGCCAAATTTCAAAAGCTATTTTGAAATAATATACAAATTGCATATCTTATTTCGAGTTTAGGGTGCTGTGTAGACGCACCCCTACTGATACTTTGGCCCAGTCATGTGGCAAACCCTCTCCTTTCCCATGGTTACAGGGTTGAGAAAAAGAAGCAAAATTTCATTTCTGACATTTGGGCTTTTTAAAAGAAATAACAAAAGTTTCTTGGTAAGTGTACATTCTTTCTAATAAGACTCCAAAGAATTGGATTTGGATTTAATAAAGTAGTGCTATAAGCATGTTTCCTCTTTGTTTAGGGCAAGTATTTTGGCCTAGAGAGCTTTAAATTATAACTTGAAAGTAATTATTTCTAATAAACTAGACCATTTCATATTAAACATTTAAAATAGCAGGGACCATGTTCCTATGATTGCCTTAAGACAAATGCAACTCTCTTCTTTGGGGAATTATTTCAAGTGTGGTATTACGGATAATGAACTGATAATGGAGGATTAGAAGTGAATGCAATAAAAAACTCCGGATATTTGTATTCCTTTGTTTTCTGGTATAACTTCTTGACCTCAATGCTGTTCTATGACAATTGCTTGCATGTGTCTTTTGTGTTCCATATATGCAATGTTTGTTGAATCCACACTGGCCTGATGAACTGCTGATTACACACTAGTGATTCTTGGTAACCATCAACAGGTTTACGAAAGGCAAGAACACCATCTGTCCAAGGTAACTGCTCTTCTGAAGAGGACCTAGTAGTAGGACTAACTAGTGCTCTCTGGACTCAATAAGAAAGGATTACCATAGTGAAATCCTATCCCAACAATCGCTACACCACCATATACCAAATTAACAGAAGTAGTTGTTAGATTACATCTTTAAAATCTAACTGGCACCTCAACAAATTCACAGAATCAATCCCATTCACACTGACCCAAATCAAAATCTCAATTTGAAAGAAGTTACATGTTTAACCTGACTGGTGACTACAGCTTGTAAAATCTTTACAATCTACACACACACAGGATTGTAAAAGATTAGCTAGTCAGTATTTGTAGAATTAGAAAAAAATTGGCATTGCTCATTTTGGATCTCCAAATGCACATTTTTTTAAGCAGCCAAAGTAGCAACAAAACTTACAAGTTTCTTCTTCTGTTTGGAACCATCTTTATATACAAGGACAACTGCAGTTTTGAACACTAGAGAAAGATTAAAAACAAAAACCATATACAGTCAGTAATGGTCCCTGTACACTGTCCTCCTACAAATCCCAAGTGTACACATAAGTTAAACATGCACCATTAATTACCTATATTCCTGGTAAACCAGGAAGGGAAGAGGAAGAGAATAAATTATTAAAAGATTCAATGTATCTCACCATCCCCCCAACCTGAAGAGTTTACACAAAAAGTAAAAATTCGTAAGTTAATTGCTCTCTAAATGGTTACTCATACATAAATAGTGCAAATTACAAGCTTCTATCTAAAGCAAAATGTTTTGTTGTGGATTTTAAGCCCATCTGGCTAAGTCCACAGACAGGCTTGTGTATTGCAGGTTGGACCTCTCTGGTTCAGTGGCCTCAGGGCCTGACTGATCCTGAAGGAGGGAATTTGCTGGACCAAGGGAGGACCTGTGCCACCAGCCGCCCAGCCCACCATCGGCACCGCTTCTGGCCCCGGGTTGGCCTTCCTACAATCCTATCTGCATCTGAAATAATCACCAGAGTACATACCAAAAGCTGCTAACTCAGGTTCCTTCTTCCATTTCCCCAGGGATGCAGGAGGGTTAAGCCAGATCACAGTATTATGCAATAGTAAGTCTCCCATGGAAAGGTCTGCAACCTGCCAATCATAAATATATGAAAATATAAAAGCACCAGTGTAAAAGGGTGTAACTGCTTTAGTAGATATAGATGAGTTTTACTCTAAAAAGGAGCAAACATTTGGAGCAAGATTATCTGCCAGCACTAGACTGTTGCGATTCTGTGCAAGCTGATCAGACATGCAATCAAATCAAATTAGGTACAGTTTAATGTTGGAAGTCTTCAAAATCTGTAGGAAGGTTTAATTTCACAGAAAGCCCAAAATCTCTCTGAACTCTTACAGTGTTTGTCTATCTCTTCCCATTTCAGTTTCTCTTTACATTGTGTGAACACATTAAATATGCTCAAAAAAGTATAAATTTAACATTTCTAATAGCTGAAGCCAGACAGAGTACCACTCATATAACTCTGCCTCCTGCACACAGCTCTGGCAAGGAATACTGATTGAGTTTGAAAGTCCTATGTATTTCTTGAGAAAAGACTAATAACAGTGCTAATCTTGTGGGTAGATATACAATAAAATAGACACCTAGATTTTTCACTTTGATCTCCAGAGGCAACAAGCCAGTTTCATTAACACTCACTCTCACAACTAGAAGATGTTTATCGTCTTTTCCCCTTAAAAACACACAAAATGAGACTTCACTACTTTAGAAGTGCCAAGTTTACATCTCTGGACACTTAAGTCCTCCCTTTAGCTACAGAACAGAGTACAACATGGGTAACAGCAATGTCTGCTTCTGGAACGACACTGGCTCCCTGCCCTGAACTGGTGGGACCTCTAAGGTAACCCTGTCCCACTTGTGTTTAAGTATCAGTATGTTAATACACAAGAGTGCTCTTCGATCCAGTAACACTTCCGCTCACTGCGGCTTCCCAGACCCAGCTGTGGTCTCTACATACCTCTTGCTACTCCCAACACCTACAGCTCAACCCTGCTTGCAGCTGCAGCTCCACAGTGCTGCTGTACCAAGGACTACCCTAGGCCATGAACACCAACAACTGCCTCTCCAACTTGACCTCCACTGCCCCCAGGTTGCTGCTCGAACTCATCCCTCACACCCCACCTGTGATCTTCTCATCTCAAGACACTTCATCATTCCTTAGACTGCTGCTCTAGTTCCCCTTCTCCTCTGCTTTGTTAAATCCCAGTTCCACCAGCTTCATTCAATTCCCCCGGACCACCACCCACCCACCTTCCATGGTGAGGTTCCACCATGAAAGAATTGAAAATGTAGACCATTACTGTTGAATAGTAGGTAGTGATTTTTGAGGTGCCCAATTTGAACTGGGCCTTATTTTCAGTAGGTAAGCATTCTTCAGATGGGCACCCCAATATCACTAGCCACTGCTCACACATGGACACAATGTATCGGTCTGCAGGACCATACCATGCCTTTAAGAAGAACTTTTAGCCAGACAATGCATAAAAAAGAATCTGTAATGGCAGCTATAATAATATGCAGTAATTCATACTAGAAAACCAAGAATAAAGTCCTTACGTCTTTTTTTTCCCCAGTCTGTTCCGCTATGAGCTGATCAAACACTGCACCATATTCTTCATGTATTTTCTGCATTTCATTAATATGACTGGCAACTTTGTTCATTGTTTTTATGGCCACTAGAAGAAAAAGCAAGTGGAAAGTAACTAGTTTCACAGTTGCTTCAACATTATAAAATTTAGGGGTTTTAGAAAGAGTGAAGGGGAAAAGCAGGATGACTCCACAACCCAGTTTAACAGGTAAACATTGTTCCATAGTTAAGCACTTTACCATCAAGATGATAGTGTTCTTCACTGTCAGCATCAGTCAGAGCGAAGAGTTCTTTCAGCAGGAGAGGATACTTCAGTATCCGCTGGATGGGTTTGATAAGGTAAGACTCCAGAGTCGAGGAGTGCTGCCGTCTAGGATTCTGAGCATCCAAAAATGCCTTAAAAGCTGTGTCTGTCTTTGCTAAAAGTTAAATGAAAAAAAAATTGTTTTTAATTAGCCTAAACATCCTGCCATTATGAAGTAACTTTTTAGAGGGTGAAATTCACTTGCCTACAATACGCATGTTTTCTGGAGAAATGTGGTAGCATGTTTTATGGACTTCTTGATTTTAGTTATCATCATGTGCCATAGAGTAGTTACAACTTAGCATCATACCAAGATAAGCATCCTTTTTATTCAACCATCCTCTTTCATATTATTTCTAGTACCATAGCTATTTTAGAGAGTATGAAGCCCATCAACCTTCCTGCTAGTTTAATCAAAAAGGGTCTCTGCTATTTATAAAAACACACAGCAGTAGTGTCACAGGCATGTCTGGACTTATTAATATTACAGGCACCTTTAATAGCATTTTGTTGTTACTTTACAGCTGAAAAGTGCAGCATAAACAAAAAATAGCAAGGAGGTAGAACAAAATATACCTATGGAACTATATAAATTATACACGTACTGTATACCTGCTGTACATTTTAGACCTACTAAATAGAGGCATGGTGCAATAAGGTTTTAACAGCTCCCACCCCAAGAGATTGTTCAAGAATAGATAGCTTAAAAAAATGTGAGTATGCTCTACAGCAAGTATTGCCTTCATAAGGATAATCGTTTCCAGGAGAAATCATGCATTTTAGTTGACAGTTACACTAATACAATAAGATTATTACAATTTAAAATAATAAAGGCACTGCCACTTGCAACCAAATGGCCATAAGACCACCCATAACTGTGTAGGAATATACTGCCAGACATACCCATTCTACTAATCTTTTAGAGATTTATCTTTGGAGCAAACAGGGTTCCAAATCTGAGTTTGCAATTCAACAGACACAAGGATTTACAAAGGCCACCAGCCAAAGACACTCAGAATATGTCCTTAATAAGGTCAACCTATATGCTGCCAGGAGAGAACATAAATGTGGCTGGCAACAAATCATTTATTCATGTATTCAGGGGGATTGCCAGCACCTCTGTGCATGGTAAATTGCTTTTACAATTTAAAAAACAAACAAACCCAGAAGTCTTCTGGCTTATTTATCTGATATCAAGTGTTCCTTGAAAAATAAGAGCATATTTTTTCTAATTATGCTGCTCCTGCAACTGGAACTGCTAGCTTACCCGCCATGCAAGAAAAAAATATAATTACACAATGCTTTGTTGAATCCACTACTAAAATTAATACTTTCAAGGTGAAAGTCACTCCCGTGAAGCAGACACATGGAAGAGCAGCTTCACAAGCGCTCTGGGCACAGCAACTCTTCAGCGTGAGATAAGTTTCAGAGAGGTAGCCATGTTAGTCTGTTTTAGCAAAAACAACATGGAATCCTTGAAGACTAACAAATTTATTTGGATATAATCTTCCATGGGCTGGATCCCACTTCATCAGATGCATGAAGTAGAATCTTCAGTTTGATGGGGATTTATACACACGCATGCAAAGATGGGTGTGTTACATTACAATGCGGAGGACCAATGTGAAGGAGGCCAATTCAGTCCGGGTGGATGTGGCCCACTCCCATCCCAGTCTCTGTGGGATGAAGCTAGAGATCTTCAGCAGGACCTCATGCGGGGAAGGGGGCAGAAGGGCTGCCGAGGCTGACCCAGTTTAGAGTAGTCGCAGCAGAGACACAAGAAGATTCTGCACCTTGTCCTTCTCTCCCTTCTTAGAGGTTCTAGCCAAGTTTCTTTGGGCACGTCTATACTTACCAGCAGAGCAACGCTCTAGAGATCGATCTTCTGGCCTTCGATTTAGCGGGTCAAGTATAGACCCATAAATTGAAGGCTGAGCGCAGCTCCTGCCAGTGTCTCTCAGTTATGAAGAGTAAGAGAAGCCAACGGGAACAAATCGGCTTAAGGTAAGTCAACTCCAGCTATGTGAAGCCAAGCTTCCTGGTCTGGGTTTTAATGTAGGGCAATAGCAGGCCTTCTGTGGTACATGGCCATTAGTACCTGTGCGTATTATAGGCTTTGCTCCAAGTGAAAAGGAACACTTCTTTGAACTAACTTCTCCAACACATCCACAAAACCCACACACTCCCTTTATCCTGCTTGCACAATACTGAAAGGGGCTTTGAGGCTACACTGGTAAGGGTGTTATAAAAACCACTTTAATATGAGTGTAGATAAAGTTCTTGGTGAGCCCTCTGCACTAGGATAGCTTTGACTGTCATAATGTTGACAGGATTCTCGGTTTGCATTTTGGTGGTCAGTTTTTCTGCTTTGTCTGACTGACATCACATGGCTGTTCTTCAGCCTTTGCACTGTCGGCCACATTATATGTAGTGCCAGGGCAGTTTTCACACATCAAAAGAATGTTTGGAAAAAGTACTTCTATAGCATGCAGAGCTTACCTTTTACCAAGACTTTTGGAACTTTAGTGTGGCTGGCACAGAAGGCACTGTAGAGCTTGAAACGGTCAGCATAATAAAGAAAGGATCCACCCAAGGAAAACAATACTTTCTGGGATTTAAGTAGGAAAAAACCATTAGTTTTCCTATTGAAATCAGACCATTTAGAAAGAAGATAATCTGTGCCACGTTTTATGGTTGTCACTAGAGCTCTGTGCGGATACAAAATCTGAATTCATATCCGTATCTATATCTGCAAAAATGTGGCACAGATACCATCACTGACACCTGCGGATGCAGATACCCGTGGATATAAAGTAAATATCCACAAATTTGCAATGCTCTAGATACAAAATTTGTATATTCACGTCCACATTCATAGCCACAAAAATGAGTTGCTCATATGTGCATCTACATCTGCTGATATGGATACCTGCAGCTCTAAAGCATATATCTGCAGATTTGCAGGGCTCTAGTTTTCACCCAAGGTTAGAACACTCCTGAGCATCTACACTGGGTTCTCATCAAGGTTCTGAGTAAGAGACTCTTTTTGATCTGCTCTTTATAATCTACTGTAAAACCAATTGTTTCCTATTTAAATTGCTGTTGATATAGAATGTGTCATTGTTTATTTTATGTGTTAATTTCTCCTTTGTCATGGGTTTAGGTTCCAAGTAAATACTTCAAAGTTTTGGTCATTAAAAGTAAGCTTCTTGTAATCTGCTGTAGTTACTACAGACCAAATGTTAAATATGTATCTTTGAAAGTGATCATATATTATGTATATTGCAGTTGGTTTCCTCTACCCCATCCTCAAACAATTTTATTTTCAGAACAGGGACTTATTTTTTGCTCAGAAGCCCAACCAAGATCAGGACCTCATTGTGCTGTACAAACACAGAGTAAGAAAGTCCCACTCCAAGAAATGTATCATCTAAATAGAAAAGCATTAGCTCCATTATACAACCAGGGATTCAGTGCAGGTAAGTTATGTACCTTGCTTAAGATCACACAGGAAATATCTCCCAAGCAAGGTTTCCTGTAAGGTGTGCAGATGCACAGCTCTTTTCTGAGCCCGTGCAGAGGTTGGCTGGGGATGAGGAGGTGGGGCACTCCCTCTCTTGTGGTGGAGGAGCAGAAACAGCAGCAGCTGCTGCTGCCTGCTATACTGGCTCCCCCCTCTACTCCGGTCCTCCCCTTCCCTCAAGGGTCTGTACTCGCTGGCAGTGAATAAGTTCTCCAATCGGGGAGGCAGGAAGTACTAGGGGGGTCATGTGACACAGTTTGTGCTGAAGCTGCCGGCTGAAGGCAAAGTGCTTCTTTGCCTGCCACCAGCCACATGGGAAAAGCTGGTTAAGTTACAGGCACTGTCAGATCAGATCAACTTCTCTACTTTGCTCCCAAATCCTCCTGGGCCCTGTGAACTACTAACAGGGCAGCAGCTTCCCCCACTTCCTGCTTATCCCCTAGCCCTCCCATTGGGGAATTGGCTGGGCAGGGATCCCCTGCTTTCCCATGTCCACTCCCTGCTGCCCATTCAGAGCAGGACAATTAACTTTTTACTTCTCTGCCTCCTATTTTCCTCCTGCTCTTGACAATTTGCACCATCTTCCCACTCCACTCCATGGTAACAAAACAGCACCTCTCTCTTCCTCCTCCACTGTGCTTTCATACTTTCATCCCATTTAGAATCAAGTCAGTATGTTCTCCAGTGAGAGCAAAACCAAACTTCTCCCTGCCCTGTCACTGAAAATGGGAAACACCCCGCAGTTTCGGCCATCTCTCTGATCACTTTAGCCTATCCTTCCTTATTAACTCTCTCAGTTTCATGCTTTGAAAGCTTCCCTCCCTGGCTGTAGGAAACAGGACAGTCACAATTTACATATCCAGAGACAGCAAATGGGTTGGGGGAATGGTTTTCTGGTTGACTCAAGATATTGGGTAAGGATTTTTGGGGGAAGGGAAAGAGCCCCATGTTGTGAGGAGACATTGTAAGAGGTGAAACAAGATTTAGGATTAAAGCGTAAGATGATTGTGAATCTGTGTTTCCTTGGGAACAGTGCAAAGTGGAGCCTCTGGTAAATTTGTTCTGTAGATGTTATCTTAGGCTTTTAGGGGAGGAGGGATAGTCTTTTAGTACCACAGGAGTTCCCTTGGAAATGACCTGAAGCAGGCTGCATGGAGGGAGGAGGGGGGTGCCAGGACATTTGCATGATTACATTTCAAACAAAGTTTGCATAGGTGTTAATGGCTTAAGGGTAAGAAAGAAAAAGATTCTTTTAACAGAATTTTTTTGAGTGTTGCAGATATCTAAAACTCTGATCTTAATGATTTTTTTAAAAATCCTGTGTTACTAATTAATATGTGGTAAACTGTATTGCATTAAGGCCAGATCTTTGCTATCTGATAGAGTTCTGGCTCTTATAAGTCAGAAGTAGCAAATACAAGGTGTGATGCTAGCTGTTTTGTAGGATGAAAATTTATTTGCAAGATCTTTGAAACATGCATCTGTCTGTTAGAAAGGATGATACATGTACTCCAAGATCTCAGAAAGGTAGCCATGTTAGTCTGTAACTAAAAAGAACTTAAACAACAACAACGGTCCTGTAGCATCTTAGAGACTAACAAAAATATATAAATGGTATCATGAGCTTTCGCAGGCACAATCCATTTCTTTAGCCAAGGGTAGCGTTAATTTTCTTTTTATTTGATTTCATATTAAATAATCATAAGCATTGCTCCTTGTTAATTATCCCTTGTTTTAATGTATTTTCTTCCATACAATGGATGATTTAATATATATTTTTATTTCTATTTTTTTTTGTTGGTACTGGTGGGTGCACATCCACACACAACCTCAATACTAGCATTGCACATAAGAAATTTCAACCTGCTTGTGATGGATAGGAGTAGTGCTGGCCAGCACCCAGTGACTAAAGAGTTAAACTTAGGTAGCTAGTAAGGGTGTTGGCAGGGGGCCAGAAGAACCAATAGGATACAGTGCTGAAATCTGAATTTCATATAGATACCTGCTGCTGTTTCTCTTTGTGTGAGTTCTAAGTTAAGGGCTAGAGGAAGCAACATGCAGTAATCAGAATTACCATGCCTGCAAGGAATATTGGGCATGGGAGTGAACTGGGCCTTGAAGTACAGATCAGCACAGATCGTGAGTAGAGGGAAAATGTGTATTTAGTCGTGATCAGGTTATTTTTCTTTATTTTCCTGTTTGCTAAACCTTCTCTGTGTAAAATTCATGTGCTCTTCCCTACCCACATTTAAGACATGCCCAGAGATATCATTTTCTTAATCTCTGTTTTAATCTGCTCTTTTCTTAGATGCTCTGTAACCCCTAGCAACCAAGTATGCTTTATCAAGTATATCTTTTTGTTTTGTTAATGAAATCGCCTTTTTAAGGCGATGTTTTGATTCTTGTGTCCTGGAAGGAAACAGGAGGTGTGTGTCTGTGTATGCACACCTAAGACTGAGAGATCAGCTACCAGAGACTGCAGTTTGGTTTCTCTTTTTCCAAGTTCTCTTGTGGTAAAAGAGCTTGGGGATACCCCTCTGGAAGAAGTCCTAGTGCTTCCTTCCTGGCTTAATGAAGAAAGGGGTCGTTCTTGTTTCACATGGTGGTGGCAGCTACCGCCCAAAGTCAGTGAATCTGTGACTCTGGGAAGTTTTGGTAAGCGGAGCCTATAGAAGCAAGGTATTTAAGGGCTGTTGTGGGCCCCTACCTTCTGCTCTCAGAGTGCCAGATTGGGCCCTGACATGGCCCAAAAGAAAATTCAACCCACCCAAGGATAGATAAATCTTAGAGGGAACACAGCTCCCAAGTCCCATTTATTTCATTATTCCCCATAAAATCCTCCTTGGGACATATTTAGGCTTGAAAGGATTTGATTTTTAAATAGGAATATTGCCATTTATTTATTTACTATCTAGCTGGAAGGGACCTCGGGAGGTCATTGAGTCCAGTCCCCTGCCCTCACAGCAGGACCAACTACCATCCCTGACAGATTTACCCCAGATCCCTAAACAGGGCCCCTCAAGGATTGAGCTCACAACCCTGGGTTTAGCAGGCCAATGCTCAAACCACTGAACTATCCCTCCCTCCTCTTACAGTCCCTAAACATCCCTTTACAGTGTACATACAAACCAATGAAAATGTATTGCCATCTATGATAACTGAAATGTACAGATAAGTAAATTCAGAAAAATGCTGCTTGAGAAGAGTTTGATTTAAAGGTTAAAGTTTTGAATATAAAATTTACAGATTTTTGGATTTAAAGGACTGTCATCATATAATTATCTGACTCCCCCCCAACACACACACACCCACCAGCTGTGGAAGTTTAAATAAAAAAATTGTCATCTTTGGGAGAAAAAAAGCTTAAAACTCATTTTGCACACCTGAAATGAGAAATAAAGAAAAACTGTAACAAATGCTTAAAATAGATATCCATCAAACATTTTAAAAAATTTAAATTCTACCAAACCTATCTGTATTTGGTGTTTATACAGTGTGCTGGATGAGTTATTTCCCCATTCCTCTGCAGAGTGTCAAGTGGGTGGAAAGGTTTAACATCACTGCTAGATATGTTAATATTTTTCAATTATCTTCTACCAAATCTAAGCCTATAATTTTGATTCCATATGCACCATTACATTTCACAAAGAGTGTAATTTCTTATGCAGTAACATCTACAGGATTCATAAAGTGTTGACTTCCATGGAGAAAGCAATGGTTATTCCTTAATTTTAACTTTATTATTGGGGAACCTGATCTGTTAATATAATATTGGCAATTTATTCCTATATGCCTTCATAAAAGATTAACTCAAGTGGCCTCTCTTTGTCCAGTGTAAAGAGAACAAATAAGAGTTTCACATAGAGAGATGGGGAGTCAAAATATATTGATAACAGTCCTCTCCAATGTTATATTTCTTTGTCACTTCACGTCACTTCCCCCATTAGTTTAATGCCCAAACTGATTTCTGTGAGTGTGTTACTGAAGCATCTACCACTATATCATACATAGTATACTAAAGACCACTGTAGCAACCAGGGAGACCATAGTTGATGGCATCACACCAGGTTTGTGTAGTAGAGTTCAGATCTGGCTCAAACCTGGAAACAGACTCGTCTCTGGGGAAGCACTGCAGAGGGCCCAGCCGATGGCACCATGTACAGTCAGGAGCGTTTGCACATGTCATTGGAGAGTTTCATAGTATGGTGTGTTGGGCTGTTTTTGTTCATCCTGGCAAGCTGGCCAATGCTGATTTTGAATATAAAAGGCAGATCTTTGTGTAAAATGTCACTGTCTCCAAAGTCAAGCAACTATACTCTGGATGCAGTGCTGACAATAAATGTATATGGAATGCCAGCTGCTTCAAGTCTGCCTCCAAGAAGATGCTGGTTTCTGACCTATATGACAGTACACAGGTTGGAGACATCCTGCAAATTTGTTGCAGTACAAAAACATTTTTTAATTCATTGGCAAGACCTATTCAGCAATAAAAATCCAGCACTACACAGCACCGCATTTCAGTATGGCTTGTTATGAAGTACAGTGTTACAGAACAAAATTATTTTCTAATGATGAACCATAGTGGTAAGTTGTATGACTAATGCCAATTTAAAGCAAGCAATCACGAACAAAACTAAATGAGACTTCTGACACAAGCTCTTCAATTAATCCATGTTCCTGGAGGAGCAAACCTAGTAGGATTACTATTCAAAAGGACAAGATGTCTTAATATCAAGGTCAGTACTGAAACATGAGCAAAAAGGATCAGAAGGACAGACAATGGGTTGTGTTAATTTGAACAAGCCCACCACCACTGAAAGTGGACCATTCATTAGCAACCATCCCCATCCCATAATGTTGTCTCCTATCCTTCTAAAATATTTGAAATTAAGATTTAGAAAGTGCTTGCCATTCCTGCCTACTTGTGCATTAAGAGCCTGCTGAGTACAGAACACAATTTACAGTTCAAAACCCAGTGGCTTCCGTGAACTGGCAATTTAGGCTTGTCAGCACTAAAAGGCTTTATGCAATTATATTTTTGCCACTAGCTTTCCCTCGGAGTCTGAAACATGAAATCTAACAAAGAGGCAAAAATCATGTCTATCCCTGCATGCTTTTGCTGAGTGGCACGGATCAATAACGCTAAATGCACCATGAACTAAGTACAGTAAAACTCCAATAGTCCGGCCACTCCTGATAGTCCGGCATCAAAATGGCAAGAGCCTAGTGAGTGAGCTTCGGCAAAAAATGAGTCACAAGGTAACAGCGCAGCAGTTGAACTGAGCAAAAGGGGTAAAAGGCTTAAAAAACTAAAACATTACGGTATACTGTATACAGTATGTACAATAAAAGGGTTAAGAACACTTTATATACAGTATATAATGTATACAGTATATATATAACCTGCTTATAGTATCTCCTGATAGTCCGGCATATCTGATAATCCGGCACCACCTAAGTCCCATAGGTTCCGGATTATCGGAAGTCTACTGTATAGTGCGATATTCTAGTTTCAAAGAGTCATGGTGGTAGCAAACTACAAGTTCATGTAAAAATCTTACAAAGTAAGAGGAATAGTAGTCAAACTGATTTGACACAAGGTTAAAAGGACTACTGCAGTACATTTTGACAGTGCAAAAATATTGTACAGTAAGTGTGCCATAAGCCCTTATTTAAGTTTGTTATAGACACTCAGCCTGAGTTTAAATAAAATGTTTACTTTAAATTGGTCAACTTTTTCAAGCTTTTCCAGGTCTGGCACCAGCCTTACTCCATCTTCAAGAGTTTTCAGGAACTCAACCTGGAATATCACCATTTCAGTCAAATTCCCAAAGAGAACGTCGAGCTAATAAAAGAGAAAAAAAGTTTAATATGCTTAAAAACCTCAGTTTAGATGACTCTAATCACAGTTTTCAGAACGTTAGCGCTTATCTTTTCTTCAACCTGGTCTACTCTACAGGTTAGGTCAATGTAAGCTGCCTTGCGTCAACCTTGCTGTGGGAATATCTTCATATAAATTTGGTTTCTGCTTAGGTAAAGTGCCTCTCTATGCTGATTTAGTGCCCCGAGTGGCACAGAGTCATAGTTGAGTAATTAGGTTGACGCACTGTCAGTGTAGACACTGCATTGCTAAGTCGGCTACTACTGGCTTTCAGGAGCTATCCTACAATGCCCCACACTAATAATACAACTCAACACAAGCGCTCTAGAGATGACATGCACTGTTGGCACATAGAGCCAAGTATATACGTGCCCAAGAGATTTTTGTACTGTGGCTGTATGCTGATGTAAGCTAAGTCCACATAATTTTTTAGTATAGACTTGGCATTAAACTCTGACAGTACTGTGTGGCTGTTATCAGAAGATCAAACAATAATGATCAGTATTTTTAGAGTCAGTGTCAGTCCATTTTACTTCAAGAATATTTTAATTTTAACCCTCAAGGCTTTTACATCAGACAATAAGAGTCAAACAAGCAAAATCTGACAGTACTATGACAGCAGTTACCATACCTCATCTTGAGTGAGGAAAGTTTCTTTTTGTAGAGGTTTCAGGTATCTCTCCATTAGACAGTTTAAGTCCTTAAAATAAATACATAAAAATAAAGAAAACCCTCCTTAATGCCAATTCCTACAAGTACCTCTCTCAAAGTGTTACCATGACAAAGACCCTTCCCTTAACACCATTGAGGTCTTTCATCTTTCTTATATAAGACAAGTGTATATTCTATTTTAGTAAAAATTAAGACAAAAAATGCAATTAGATTACTTATGAAAATGTGATCTCATCTGAAAATATTCTGCTATATCCCAAATAAATAAAATTCATGCCACTGTCAAATAAACTCTGGTTATTTAATTTGTTTTAAAATATCTGGTGTATTTTGGATGTTCCTAATAAAATTGATGAGAAGTCCAACAGTAAAATGTAACTTACTACTAGTCTAGTAAAATTTGTTCTTATTTTTTATATTTGTGATTCAAACAAATATTGCAGAGCTTTAACATTTTAGAAGTTCAACTCTGGAAAGAAAAGGAAAAACTTAGACAAAACATAACATACTTTGACATAGGTGCGTTCTGTTTCAAGAAGTTCACAAATAACCTTGCGCAGTTTATCAGCATCTGTAAGTTGTCTCATAGTGGACAGTTGAGGCCCTGTAAATTCTTGAGGATGCAAACTTGAATCAGAAGGATTCATCTCATGTAGACTGCGACAAAATGCAGCAACTTGTTCCGTACTCTTTAACAAAAACAAACAACAACAAAAAGAAAACATTACTCCTAGTTGTTTTAAAATTTGGACTATAATCCTGCAATTGTATACCCCCACATATATATTGTATGTTCTGATTCAACTTTAAGAAGTGTGCTATGCTTCTGTATCTCAGATTTTATCATCCTGGGCTGGATGGTCATGTTGATTATATTTAATTAGGCAAAAGTTCTTTGAGCATACACATTGTTACTATTTGTCGTTATAGCACACAGCATGGAGCTGCATGGAACCTGAGCCTTTAAGCACTACCACAAGACTAGGGGAGCTGATAGCCTCACTGGGCTCCTGGGCATGGTGGCATGGGCAGGGGCTCCACGCTCCTGGAAGGTGTGGGGCCAAGGACAGCTGGCCCTCAGCCCCACCTCGACCATGGTGCTTCTCGCACCACCAGGTCTCAGAGCTTCCAGGAATGCACCATGTGGTGCCCCCAGCTCCCCAGGCAACCCTAAGCGTCGCCTGGAGTATGCCCTGTGGCGCTCTGGAACCCAGGCCTTTCGAATCACTGGGCCCCGGGGCAAGTTGTACACATAAATAATACTATGGTAACCTGAATATATGAATAACTAAATTAACCGGGGAATCGTTTTAATATGTTGGAATAAATTGGGAGACAGTATGATCCTCTGAGGCGCTTGAAGAAACAGTCCTAGATTTAAATACAAGAGGGCTACATGCAGAGCATTTTCAGTGGAGCTGCCCTCAACATGTAACTTGCTTCAGTTGATAATTCAGAGGCCGGGTTTATTGGCCTTTTTATTTAATGCAAGATATGATGCTGGAGAGAGCAGGAGTGTACCCTGGGAAAGTGGTGGTTTGTAGGGATTACGCCTGTTCTCCCCCATCTATTCTATTTCCCTTTGGCTCTGAAAAAGAGAGAGTTATAGGTATTTGTATGTATATGTTTATGTGCATAAGCCCTAAATCTTGTGCAAGAGGTATGTTTTATATAAGCTTCAAACAAAAATTAAGCATTGTATAGTTATACCATTTTCATCACTATAGGATTCACCATCTCTCCTGTATAGTTCATGCCCCAACCTGACTTATGTGCACACAAAAATCTACACATTGAGTTAAGTGTCCCACCAGGAGGTGTAGTTTGAAGCTACAAACTGCTGGACCTCAAGCAAGCAATGCAGTGAGGGCTCAGCTACTGTTGCTAATTTAAACACAATGGATTACTCAAGTGTTATTTTGCAGTGTGACAGTTCACATTCTAGCTAGCTACCTGTGAACTAACAGTGCAATGAAGAGAAGCCCTGAGTCTCTTTGTGTCTCATGTCTCCATCTGTAAAACTAGGATACCACCACTTCAGTGCTGTATTTATCCTCATAGCACTTCCCTTACATTAAAAGAAGACTATTGTCATGAGGGCCATAAGAATACCCACGTGTATATTTCTAGCTATCTACAAAACTTGATTTTTCCCTGCTTCCATTTCTACATCTCATTTGGAAATGTTATTTCCATCAAGACAGTAGCATGCATAAGTTTGTAGAAAATATTTATACTGTGTTATATCAGCTATGATTCTGCAATGCAGAGTGTAAGAAATAAACAGACACAAAGGGTCAATTAAATTTGTGACACAGTTATTACAGTTCTAGAACTTTAGGTCTTGGTAGTTTCAAAGCTTTTATAAAGTTGACTAATTTTGTTTTTTAAAACCTCATACATTTTTGCAACATTTTAACAACGGGTTATCATACCTTTCATAGAAGTTGTTCATATTAAGTCATTAGAAAAGCTACACTATATAAAGAACAGGGAAAGCCTTTAATATCATGAAATGCTAAGTTTTAAATGCTCATTATAGTTTAAATGCCTTAGTTTGACATTATTTCGATGAGGATAGTGTAACAATTTCTTTGTTCCAAAAGATTGGCTCACTATAATGCATGGGGTTATGTCTAGACTACGGAGTTTTTCCCGGATACCTCTGGTTATCTGGGGAAAACTCCTTCACGTTCAGGGAACATGTCTGCTCTTCCGACATTTTTTGCGGAAAAGCAGATGCGCTCTTTCCGAAGCCCAGTCTTCCTTGTGCCATGAGGAAGAAGGGCTCTTCTGAAAGAGGAGGTTTTTCTGAAATTTGGCCCAGTGTAGACGGGCCAAATTTCGGAAAAGCCTCTTCCAACAAAACTATCGGAAAAAGGTACGCAAATTGCAGAGTGTAATTTGCATACCTTTTCCAATAAAAAGCAGAAGTCTAGACATAACCTGGATTTGTTCTTTTTTCCTTCCCATATGACAGCTTTCTGAGATTACCAATCACAAACATCAGTCATGTCAGCACACAGCACTTCTGTTTTGCGTGTCGAGTTACATTTTCAATCTGGTAAAAATATAATATTTAAAACTGTTGCATTGCAATAGACATATGACAAATCTCAATACAATTGACATTCATCAACCTGCTCATGCCTGTGCCTTGAGGAAATATCAAATCATCTTTTTGCATGCATCTTGAGAAAGAGAAAGTAAATAGCATCATCAAAGAATTCCTAACTAAAAAACAGGCCAATAGAAACATATTTTGCAGCCAAATCGTGTTAGTTATGATACAGTGCAGGTTTTACTTAAACTTCTTAAACACTTTGTCACCATTGCAAATTCCCTATAGATTTAGAGGCACGAGAATAGAATCATTTAGATAGATATACAGCTCCCTTTACTTTCCATTCCAGATTTATTCCCTACCCATTACTGGTGTAATGAGAGACCAGTTCAGAGTGTGTTAGTTTAGGTCAAGATAATTACTGCATCATGTATAGGGCTCAATCCTGCAAACCTTCATTCACAAAAGTAACCCCCAAGTCGTGACTGTGATGGAATTACTGGTGCAAACAAGGGTTTGGAGGATTGGGCCCGAAGTCTGTTTCAGTCCAATAAAATAAAAACCAGTCCCCATCCTGCCCAGAACTCAGCAGGTGAGCTAATCTCATGTCCTTCCTGGGCAGGAGCATTGCCTCAAAAGTTTAGAATGTTGATATCATTTAAACAGTTGTTAGTGTGGCTGCTTGTTCTCTGAGGACTGCAATTTCCTCTACCAGACCTCATTTAAAAAAAAATATAGGGGTGAGTGTGTAGTTAAGAAAAAACTTAAAAAACAATGAATAGTCCAGCAGTACCTTAAGGACCAACAAAACATGTAGATGGTTCCATGAGCTTTCGTGGGCACAACCCACTTCTCCTTTCAGGGCACTCAATATCTTTACCCAATACAAGGACAAATTAACTTATTTTTTTTAACGGTTCTCCAAAACCCACACAAAACTTCAGGCAAATCCCACCATGGCTTGACCTTAGTTGTTATGGAGATGGCATATTCTAAAAAACACCTCAACAGGCACAAGCATTACTGTTCACTTAGTATCACATTTATAACCTTCTTAAAATGACTACAGCATTAGGCTAATTGCTTAATCTAGCTCCACTGCACAACATTAGGTCTGCTCACCAAATGCAGCATACGATAAAGAGAACTGCAGGATCTCTCCATGCCTTTGTTCCTGGGATTACGTTTAACACTCCAAAAAGCAGACATCATTGGAAAGATATTGTTGTGAAAATTCTGTTACTCAGCATTTTCAGTAACAAATACTCTAAAAAGGAATCCAAATTTCTTTCCATGTTCAGCTGATATGAAATTCTTTCCTGCTCCAGATAAGTGTTCTTTCCTCAGATTCCATGCTGCTTACTTGACACACAGGCACAGAAAACATCTTCTCTATTTTAATGAGAGTGCAGCAACTGCACTTTTGTAAGACACCGATCCTGGGTCATGTGTTCTTTCAATAAAGCAGTAAGAATTTAATTCTGAGCTCTAATTTGTCAAGTCACTTCTGAAGACTCTCTTTCATGAAACAGCTATGTGAGAACTCCTGCAAGAAATGGCTGAAATATGAAGAGTGGAAGCAGACACTGGAATATGTTTATTGCCTGTGGATTAGTATCAGCTGATTGGCTACAACCTGTACTGCATAAGATTAAGCAGCATCAAGACAGACAACATACAAATTAGACAACTTTAAAAACCTAGTCATATCATTGGACAACCTTACATTGCCTTTTTTTTTTTAAGTCCCCATATTTATCCTTTGACATCAACTTTTATGTGTGTTGAGGGATTTGTATCAATAGATAATTTTTGATTTATTAAGGATGCTGCAAAAGATTCATCTTGACAGAACACTTTTGATAAATGCAATGCATGCACAGTCATTAGCACAGAGTACCTTAAGCACAACGGCAAGGTAATTCGTTTTAATTTCAAGAGACAAGTCACAAATTAGAAAAAAAGAAATGAACGCCCAGTAGCACTTCAACTCATTTTTAAACACATCCACAAGTGGTTAATGTAACAGATCCCTAAACAAAGCACTACTGCTCTGATCATCACAGTAAACGACATCAGATCCTCTGTCATTATGGTTACAATGTGTCAAATACTTAAGTTTTTGTTGAACTGTAATATTGAGCACCCATCTCTACATAGCCTGAGTTTCCAGACCCAGTGTGTTAAACGTATATTGATACATTTTAAGCAAATAAGCAGATAATTACAGAGCTTCGGTTTTGTTAAATAAAAATGTACACCAATAAGTCAGTTACATGGTATCCTGTTAAACTAGAAAGAGACAGACAAAGCCATTGCTTGCAACTGACTTAAGTCTTATACAGATCTTGGATTAGAAACCGAGACGACGTCTACACTCTGGACCTTAGAGCAGGACAACTGTACAGTTGCAGCTGTGCTGCCATAAGGTCTCCCATGTAGCCGCTTTATGCCAACGGGAGAGGCCTTGCCTACCGGCATAACTGAACCACCCCCAGTAAGTGGTGGTAGTTACCTCAGCAAGAGAGTGGCTGCCGACATCGCACTGGCCTCACTCACACTTTGTAACAGACAAAAAAGCAGGGTAGACCTTTGGGGTGGGTGGTGAGGGTCTCTACCCAGGGTGGCCCACCAAAGGGGACGCCATGAGCAGAGGTGAAAGCAAGCCAGTGCGCCCTGCTGAGCAGCTCCAGCAAGGAGGCAGCGGAGGCGTGCTCCCAGTCAGGACCTCAGGGCTTCCTGCAGGCTGCCACGTTAAGCAGCTAGGCAGGTGAAAGGAGTTGGTGCAGCCCCAAACTCGTGCCCCTCCCCTGGTGCCCTTTAGGGAGGGGGGTGCTCCCACCCCGATTCATATGGGGACACTGCTTTGCTCTTCCCCTTCCCATCAGGGAGCAAGTGGAAAGTGCACTGTTTGCTGCATTTCTCACTCTGGCTGGTGACGGCAGGGGACAAACGAGCTGCACTCCTGAAAGGGGCAGGAAGGGGCAGCCCTCCTCCCCTCCCCACGCACGTCCACCCGCAACATCCTGATCTGACACCCCACCACATCCCCAGCCTCCTGCCCTGACACCGGCACCCCCACACCTCCTGCCTTGAGCTCCTCCTCACACCCCCACCTCCTATCTTCAGCCCCTTGCACTCCACCACACACTTAAATTTCTTTCGGATACTGTCGTATCACCCCCCAACCTCCTACCCCGAGAGCCCTCCCCGGAAGGACTGCGATACGACAGTACCTGTAAGAAACTGAAGTGACTTTCAGCGCTGGCTGTGGGCAGGATTTTGATCCCCATGTGACCTGCTGAGAGCAGCTGGTTGATGGAGGTGGCAGGCAGGCGAGCAGCAGCGCTGGGGATGGGGAAGCCTGAGCTCCTCCAGAGCAGGAGCACCCCCTTGCTCTGTGTGTGCAGCCGTTGCTGTTCCTGCCCTCCCCTCTTCTCCCCAGAGCTGCTCCAACCACTTTGGACTGAGATCATCATGTCTGCTGTGGCTGGGAGGGGGGGAAGAAGCTGATGTTTGGGTGACTGGAGCTGGGGAGATTTTAAGTGCTGCTGCCTTGCTAGCACTGAAGCTGAAATACAACCCTGAAGGCTCCTCACCGTGACTGCTCTCTTAAAGAGACAGTGCACTCATGTACTCAGCCTGTTCAAACTCTCTCCCCCTTCCCCCACAACCACAACATCAGGGCTCCCTGCAATCAGGTCACTTCCCCAACTGGGCTGTGCTGAGGCATCAGCAGCTGTGCTCTTCTTCCTTTTTTTGCGCACCCTATGGGCTGTTTGGGAGGAAGGAGCATGGATCAGTTTCCCCACATGGATGCAGGAGGGAGATGCAGGGATTAGGGGCACAGGATGGAGGTGCAGGGGATGGCAGTGAAGGGGGCATAGTGCAGGGGTGAGGGGCACAGCATGGCAGTGCAGGCATTGGGCAAAGAGGGCACAGTGCATAGGTTATGGGTTCAGAGGAGATACAGGAGTTAGGGGGAGGGAAGTGTGGGGACCCTAAGGAGTCCATGGGGGGCCAGGGACGACGAGGGGCACCACAATCACCAGGGGCAACAAAATGTAAATTTGCCCATAGTGCCATTTTCCCCAAGGAAATTTTTCCTGCAAAAAAGCTAGTGGGGACATAGCCTACGAACATGCACAATCCACTGAAGTTCAAGGAGTTTGGCTTAAAAGGGCTTTGGCTTTTCTCTAGTGCAAGATCTTTTTTTTAAAAAAAGATAGCAAACATCTAGCTTATTTACTTTCTTTAGAACTGGAAGATACTGAGCATGGGCTGTCTTAACTTTTACGAGACAGAAGAAATACTAGAATCTCAAAAAAAAAATCAAACCAAAACAACAAACAAAACAAAACAAAACCTAGAGAGATTAAAAACACCTGACCTATTAGTCACCTCCCTTTTCTTATGCAAACTGCCTGTAAAATATATTTTCTATTGATTTATCTGGCATAATTTTAAGACATCCCATTTTTTGCTGTTTGCAGTGGGATAATTCCATTGAACCAATGAGGTTTTGGTATTATTCTTCCCCATTTAATTTTGACCTGCTTAGGAAACACAAAAACAAACAAACTGCAATCTTGTGTCCTTTTCGCCCTTTGTCTCATATGAAGTTTATTCTCTCCCTTAGGAGTTTTTCCGGCATGTTTTTTTTCCCTGTTAGAAATTCACATCGGGTGTACTCTGGAACTACTTTAATATCACTAGGAAAAAACATGCTTTCTAGAGCAGGGGTTGGCAATCTTTTCAAACCAAAGCGCCAAACTACATCAAAATTCAGAATAAGCGGTCAACAAAGAGCTGTATAAGAATGTCCATTTGCATGACTGAAAATATACAACATAATATTGTTGATAATTGACATAATGATTAATAATAGCATAAATGAAACATTGTACTCACAGACTTTATTTAATAGGACTTCTGCTGCTGCATCTTTTCACACATTTGAAGTTTACATTATAACTGGTCAAATCCAGCTTCATGCACACATTCAGGCTGTCTTATGGCTGGGGACTGGGGATGTGGGGATGCAGGAGTTTGGGGATGTGGGGGTATAATGGGCTCAGGACAGGGGGCTGGAGTGTGGGGGTGCAGGAGAGTTATGGCAGGGACTCGATGTGGGGTGCAGGAATCTGAGGATATGGGGGTGCAGGAGTTTGGGGATGTGGGGTATGAGGGGCTCAGGGCAGGAGGTTTGGGGGTATCTGATGGGCTCAGGGTTGGTGTGTGGGGAGGTGAAGGAGTGTTATGACTCTGCAGTCAGATGGGGGCTGGGCCCCAATTGGGAGCTTGCTGGACAGGCTTCATTTTTAAATAAAGTAAAATATTCTGTCCAACACAAAAGGTTTCAACATCGTCTTTATTTATGGCAGGGGTGGGGAACCTTTTTTGGATCAGGGGCCACTGACCCACATTAAAAAAAAAAAAAAAAAAAAAAAAAAAACCCTTCAATCCCCTGGGGTTCCCCATGGTGGTGGTGGGGGAGGGGGAAGGAGAGAGGACTGAAGTTCAAGGCCTCAGGCCAGATTTACTCTTCTGGGGTTCAATGGTTAGTGGATTTTGTGGGACCCCTAGGCTCTGGGGTAGGGCCAAAAATGAGGGGTTAAGTGTGCGGGACAGGGCTGCCAGTGAATGGGATAGCAATGGGGGTGCAGGATCTGGGTGGGAGGTAAGGAGCAGGCTGGAAGTAGGGTGTCGGGCTGCGGGAAGGGGGCAGAAGCAGACTGGGGGCAGGCTGTCTGGCCAGGTGGCAGGTGTCTGGCCGGAGGGGAGGGGACAGGAGCGGGCTGGGGGCATGGTGTCTGGCTGAGGGGGAGTGAGTAAGGGGGAGCAGGTGCGGGGTCTGGACATGAGGGGAGTGGAAACACTTACTTGTTTTCTAGCCGGGTCACGGGCACCATGTAACAGGGCCTCCTGCTGTTTCCATTTGCCAGAAGGAAGCCTTCAGGAAGGATTCGCAGGGGATACCTCCAAGAAGTGTGTCCCAGGGGAAGGAAAATGGCATTTTTTGTTCTGTTTGTTGCGCACAGGCTGGGGAAAGGGAAGTGTGTGGAGCCATTTTTGGCTCACTTATTCCCCACGTGCCAGATCCAGTGGGGAGGCTCGGGGCTTTCTCCCCCCACTCCTCATGGTGGAAGCCAGTGCTAGCGTTCAAATTTTGCCTGTGGCCATAAGGCTGTAATGCCAGCACTGGCTCCCTGCTGTGTGTGTGTGGGGAGCTAGGGAGGGTTGACTTTGGGCTCCAGAAGAGCCATATATGGCTCCCTAGTGAGGCATATTTGGCTCATGAGCCATAAGTTGCCGACCCCTGTTCTAGAGGTCAGAAAACAAGAGGCAAAGGAGTAGTGGTGAAGAGGGGGGAAGAGCTGGCAGGAGCAAGAGGGGCTTTCAGGGGCTTTACTTTATTGAATCATACATATGTAAAATGGGCGCAAGCCCAAGTTTTGCAGAATTCTTTGCAGATTAGAAACATGCCCGTCATAGTAGCCATGGTTATATAGCATCTCCACTGACCTTCAGAGTCTTTCCTCTCCCCACTTCCTCAAGGTGCATTTCACTGTGTACAGAGACAGCAAATGCAAGGCCAGGCCAGTGATATGATCATCATATTATGATTCATGTCAATAGGATCAGAAGGAGGTGGCAATAACATGAAAAAGATGCCTTTCTTGCTTTACCCTGTAACTTCCACGGGGTTTTAGGAGGATGGTGTGTGGTGAGGGTGCCTGAATTATTCCTGTTGCAGATCTAGCTCCCCAATATGCCCGGAAGCAGAGGAGACTAACAGACTCAACCAGAAGTTAGTTAAAATGCCCAGTGTTACAGAAAACATTTGCATGCACAGCATAACTATACAAAGGAATTAGCAATAAAAGTGAGAGTCCCCTTTAAAGGGCAGCTTCTGAAGAAGCTGCACATTGACTAGCATTCTCTCTGGTTTTAACAGAACTATTTGAAATTCAAGAGCATTGGAAAACTGAAGAACACATTGTTCTATATATAAACATGGCAAGTAGAGTTAGCAAGTTAAAGTATGTATTTGGTTGTCAATATAAATATATTCTATATTGAAACAAACTCCTCTCCCTCCCCCCCCCCCCCTTTGATTTATGATAAAAAAAAAAAAGCTTAAGGGGAAAAAACACAATTAAAAGTTCTCCACCAAAGTTGCACAATTCCAAATATTAAGAGAAAATGTAGAACAGGTAATCATTTTTAATTTACACAACATGAAATTTCCACCTCACTGAAAGCCTGGGCTCATTAACTTTACAAGTTACTTACAGCTCTTACCATAAGAGTAATAACTACTGAAACAGAGTTCCTTATGTAATGAAACCTGTCAAAGCACACAGCTGATCACAGAATGCATATATCTTGCTTTACACAGCTGATGGTTCATGCAAAGAAAGTGTGAAATAGGGCATCACTGCCTCTAATGTACTTCACACATAAAACTTTGAAAAGCTACACCAAATCCAGCCACACTAAGAGTATCCACAGCCAACCTAGCAATTGACACTTAATACTTGGACTAGTTTTCTGCAAAGAAGCATTCATTTCAGACCTCATTACAAATCATGCAGGTATCCACACCTGTATTTAAAAATAAACATACATAAGTACTTCCCCCGCTTTTGAAAAGTATAATTTTGTACTTACTATAAAGCAATTCCCTAGAAAATCTAGAAACTAAGCTTAAAAATAATCTTCTGCTTTACATGTAAGATCAGTGTATGTTTCATGCATGGGAATGCTTTCTCCTAGTTGACTTCCACTGTCTAGCTATCAAAGGAAAGTCTACAGTCAAGTATGACATAAGGGATCAGGAAACAAGAGGCCAGGGGCTTTTTCCTTTCTTTCAACAATGATAAACTAATAGTGGTATTTGGGGACTGCTTCATGACTCACCAAGACACATTTTCAACTAAAACAAAATGATGGGAAACATGCACACGTGTGTACACATAGAAGAGAAGGTGGGGGATGGGGAAAGCATAGACGCAATGAGATCAGTTATATATAGTCCACACTCGCTGCACAGTGAATTCTGTAGAGCTTGGGTTACCACCGCAGCATCAATTATGCAGCAAATGCTTAAAATATAACAAACAGCCAGTCCTTTTAAAGTAATCTTACCCTAGATACTTGATTCAGCTTCAGAGAACACTATTCTCCACAGATCACTTTGTGCAGTATTCACTATAACTAAAGCTAGAACAAACTGCCAAACTGCCAGAACTCATCCCTTACAGCAGTTAGAAATCCATTTGTGCAGCCTGTTAACTATAATTGGAGCATTCTGCTTTAATCACAGGTAGATTGGCTATAATTAGTTTTGCATTTAAGCTGCTAACATGTAAACTATACTACCGATTTAAGGTAATAATTTAACTTTTGTGCCTCAGACCTTTGGAAATTACTAAAGAAGAAAGAAGAGGAAAGGGTGATAAATCAATCTGAAATTGCATTCAACCCCCTACCCCCCCCGGGGAGCAAGTGATAGAATAGTTATATTTTAATACATGAAAGCATTATATCACACATCACAGAAGACCAAAACCAGGTCTACTCTTTACCCCTCATGGATCAAAAACACAGCACTTACTCAACAGGTGTTGATGTGCTGTAATCAAGGCTGTAATTTGTTACACTCCATATCACTTGTAAACACCTTAAAAGATCAACATTTTCCTAGGAAAGATGCTCTAATCATGCACAGCTGTGAAGTCAGCATATGCGCTGTGACTCTACTGTGCTTTAGGTTTGTGTAATGTGAAAATGAAAATCTCTCACCTTGCTCATCCTATCTGTCTCATCAGAGGACTCTAAATCAGGCATTTCTGCTTCTTCTGGTGTTGCCTCAGCACAGCTGTCCTGTTCGCTACAAAGCATGTGCCCTGCCAAAATTGACATGTATGTGGAAACAAAAGAGAGGGTTATGCAGAATCTGAAAAAAGTTAATGCAGTGAACAATGAATGAGCTTTCATGAACAATCTCTTGTCTTGCAATGACCTCAGCAAGCATTTGTACCAGTAGGTTTCTTGGATGTGCAGGGGCATTCAGCTCACTGAAGGAGCAGGACTAAACAGGGATTTGAGCACAAAGGCTTCATGGCCGCATATGGAATTTGCTTAAATTATAAACTAGGGATGTAAAATCCTGATTAATCAGTTAACTAGTTAAACATTAGGCTAACCTAACATTTAACCAGTTAAGTGACTAAGTGGGACCCATCCCTGAGATTGGGGCTGGGGCCACCATTACTGCCACCACCACTGGCAGAAGGAGGCTCGGCTCCAGTCCCAGGACTAGGGCTGCCGCCAACTCCTGGACCCATGAGGACAGCCTTCCACTCATGGCAGGCTGCAGGCACAGGGTTGCTCCCAGGCTCCAATTAACTGGTACCTGGTAATGCTTACTGAGTAACCAGTTATCCATTCTCATCCCTATTATAAAACACCAATCACATAGTGTTATGGGTTGAAGCTAGAGGCCACAAAAGGTGATGCAGAGTTAAGGCCAAATTCTCTGTTGAAATCAGGGTTTATAAAGCTCCAACCTGACAAAGGCCTGTGCTTAACTTTATATACAAGTAGTCACAATGTCGTCAGCAGGATCAAGGCCTTAGTTAACATTTCCTTCAAACAGCCTTGTATTGGAAGATTTTAATAAATTAGTTTTATAGTTTTATATCAAGTTTCTCTTGTAATGGAAGAATGAAAAATACTTTTGCAGGAATTTTTTAAGTTATGCTATTAATTGACAAGTGCATCTTTCTGAATGCAATATACTAAAGTAACTGAATTAATCTGTATCTTGGCAGTCTTAGAACTACATTTTTGATACAATAGCCCATAAATATTCCTACGCAGGTACAGCCCAAAACACCAAACACTTAAGCACGTGCTTAAATGTTTACACAAAGTAGTCCCATCGAAGTCAACACGACTACTCATGTACTTAAGGCAATGCCTTCACTATGCAGAAGATTGACACTGCCACAATCGATCTTCCAGAGTTCAATTTAGTGTTTGCACCCATTGACCTCCGGCTGTGGAGACTGCATGGAAACTCAAATGAAGGTACATCAACACCAGCTACGTAATTAACTTAACTGGAGTTGAGTATCTTAATTCGACCTTCCTGCCTAGTGAAGACATTGCCAAAGGTGTGCAGGAGCAGTACTTTTGACTCATGCAGCTATGAACAGAAATGTAAGTAAACTTGTCTTGTGCCTAGAGTTCTACCAAATTCATAGTCAGGAAAAACATGTCACAGACTGTGAAATCTGGTCTCCCCCTCTGAAATCTGGTCTTGTGTGTGCTTTTACCGTGTACTATATAGATTTCATGGGGGAGACCAGCATTTCAGAAATTGGGAGTCCTGACCCAAAAGGGATTTTTGGGGAGGAATCACAAGGTTATTTGGAGGCAGGATGTTTGCTGCTTTCTGAGTTAGGCTGCTAGAGGTGGCAGCTGTTGGCCAGGCACCCAGCTCTGAAGGCAGCCCCCCCATCAGCAGCAGCGCAGAAATAAGGGTGGCAACACCATACTCGTGCCATCCTTACTTCTGTGCTGCAGTTGGCAGTGGCGCTGCCTTCAGAACTGGTATCTTAGCCAGCAGCCACTGCTCTCCAGCTGTCAAGTTCTGATGTCAGTCCCACTGCCAGCAGTGGCAGCACAGAAGTAAGGGTAGCAGTATTGCAACCTCCCCAATAACCCTGCAACTCCTTCCCCTCTTCCTCCCTTTCTGGGTCAGGTCCCGTACAATTACAATACTATGGAATTTCAAATTTAAATAGCTGAAATAATGACATTTATTATTTTTAAAATCTATGATTGTGAAACTGACCAATGTGGACTGTGAATTTGGTAGGGCTCTATTTATGCCTCTTGGAAAGCCAAATTTCACATAAATTAGCTTTCTAGCTATCTGACAGGAGGAAGAACAGTCATGGCATTTTAACTGGAAGAGAGAATGGAGGTACATCAGAAATATCCTCCTTAATTATTTATATATGCCATTCATGGATCTCATGCAATTCCAAAGGCACTCATCTGCTTTCCAGAAGCACCTTTTTGAGCCCAGGATAAAAACTATCCCTAACAGGAATAATTTAACAGTACTCAGCAAGGAATAAATGGCACCAGAGACAGGAAAATCGTCCTAAATCATAAGCTACTTTGAGAGCTGCTGCAGTACAATTTTGTGCCATAACACAAACATTCTGGAGAAGCAGAGTATTTGTGTCTAGATTTTAACTTTTTTCCCATTAACTCCTAAATATAAGTTTATTCAAGGTTGGCACAATCCTACAAATCAGATGAACATGGACAGACCCCTGTTGCCACGTCTAGGGCCTATGAACATCAGTGGTGCATCAAACAGGTACAAGGGTCCACCTGCACAAATAGCGGCTTCTAGATATAATCAGTCTGTATTATTCTTTATGGTGTGCAGATATCTACATTATATAAACTACTGAAAGACTAACCTATCAATTAGCAATGAAAGCAACAAGAAAGAAAACCAAAATGAAGGGAAAAAACACACTAGCTATGTCTACACAGCTTCCCTCTTCCACAAAAGCCTATGCAAATGAAACACGGATTAGCACAGTGCCACGCTTCATTTGCATAATTAATTAGGAGCCAGTTTTGCACAAGAGGTTTTTGCACAAAAAGGCACCGTCTACAAAGCATCTTTTTGCACAAAGAACCCTTCTTGTGCAAGAGCCATTCTTCTTGAAAAAATGAGGACAGACAGCTCTGGAGCAAAAACCTCTTGTGCAAAACCAGCTCCTAAGTAATTATGCAAATGAAGTGTGGCAATATGCTAATCCATGCTTCATTTGCATAGGCTTTTGAGGAAGAGGGAAGCTGCGTAGACGTAACCACTGTGAAGATCCCATGTTAGCTTGTGTGTGTGTGTGTGTGTGTGTGTCTGTGTGTGTGTGAGATTAGTAATCTAGTTTTTAACCTTTCAGCAACTCAGCAAAAACCTATACTCCCTAGTTATATACAACTATGTGGGGGAAAATATGTTATCCATTTCTTTGATCCCAAGGAGGGTATGAGTAGTTCTCAAATTACTAGGTATTTTCTTTAAGATGTTTAGATGTATGTAGTTCAGTTTCTTCTGTATAAATTATCACTTGGGCAATGTTTTCAGCCTAAATCAACACTGGCACCATAGCTGTATTCAGGGGTTTGATCTTTCTGATTGAGAGTGAGTGGCAAGGCACTGTAGTGATCATTTTGCTCAAAATCTCTGTCAAATCTATTTCTTTATTCTGTTGGTGTACTGAAAGGGAGCTCATTGTGCTATCTGGAAATAAAAGTGTATTTTAAGAAATGTACTATACATATCAGAAAATTAATCCTGCTGGCCTGAAGTTCTTTAACTCCTGAAGTTCACAGAAAGTTAAAGGTATTGCAGTTGCTACACTATGAATGTTTTACTACAAAATTAAAGTTGGGCCACGAAGGCATGGTAGGGCAGGCTTTCTAAGTCTCATCTAGGCTTTGGGCCTGAGTTCAAAAGTGCCAAAATCTAATCTCATCAACCCTTCTTTCACACTTGCAAGGTTTTCACCACCCTGAATTACATCTGAACCAAATTCAGAAACCATGACCCTGCTGGTTTGGCTCCAACTTACACCAACCTGTAGAAATCAGTAGAGAATCAAGTGTACATTAAAACGTTCAAAATTGCAGAAAGCAGGTTCATGTTTGAGGTTCTCAGGGAGGCCTATCTCCCCTGTGCTGAAAAATCTAAGATCTCTATCTTGAAAAGGTGTGGTTTTAATGGAGTTAGATAGATGACACTGGAATGCATTTGTGGAAGTTTTTGGTTTCTTAGAAATTAAATCTGTGCGGAGCCTCTCTCATTTCTACAGCTTAGTCCATCAACTTTTACTACTTCCCAATTCCCTTTCCAAACACCTAGCAAAATTCTGAAATCCCCTAAAATATCCGTTTTTAAAAGGGGAAATGTGCAAAATATCATGTGTTTGCTTTAAGCATCTTATGTTTGTCCATTATGATTAATTATCCATTATAAGCAGAGTGAAATGCAGCCCACAAGTACTTCTCACCATAAACCAACTAATATCATGCCTTTTATAGCTATCAGGGTTTCTTTTCCTGTTATTCGCAAGACACCACTTTAATCTCTTTCCTGCAGTATAAACACTCCTACCCAAAATAGACAGCAATCTTTCATTTACATCTTAATGAACAGTCACACAATGCATGTGCTTACAGTATTTCAAAAGTCTTAGGCTGCCAAACTCAATGACTGCTTTAATAAGGTTATCTGCTGGTAGTTAAACTCAGTAATGTTGATTGTTCTTACAATAGTTATTTCAATACACTGCAATAACTGCCCCTGCCTGGTGGTTCATTATATTGTTTCAATCATATCCTGTATATTGCTATTTAGCTATTCATAAAGGGAATGCCTCAAGAAATTATGGATAAAAAAATAAGGTTTGGGGGATCTTACTAACTTAGTGGCAATTCTGTATGCTGAGTGTGGGAGATCTACCTTTGGATTTCTATTCCCCATTCTTTCGTTTCCTGGTATGAATGAAGTTGGGTGTTGCAAAGGCAAAACACTATTCTTGGGTCATTTTATCTAAATGTTGAGGGTCTCCAGAGGGAGTCCTAGCATGCAAATGTTTCTCAAACTAAGTTATAATAGCAGCAGTGGGAGCACAGAACATTAGAATCTGGGAGAAAAATTAAAAGGTGAGAGAAGGAAATCTTTGTGGTTCTGTAACAGGCATACAGAACCCCTTATGGGAAAATATGTATTTCTTGCTATCCACCAAAATCTTAGTAAGCCTAATTAATCACAAAAAAAACCCAACCCAAAGTTGTTGTGAGGCAGTAGGTCCAACTGGATTTTAATTTGGTTTTCTATTAACACCCCTCACACCCAACATACACCAATTAAAAATATCAACATTTTAAAAGGCTTCCTAAAAGGTTCAGAATCTAAAATAGTGACCTAATGAACAGAATTGTCTACCAAAGCACCTTTAGTAAAAGTTCCATCCCATACTCTCTGTGTGACATGCAACAAAATTGCTCCAATGAAGTATAGGGTCTAAAGCCACATAAACACAATGGCTCAGACAGATTATGAACCCAATAATGTTAAACTTCAATGTTAGGTGGATTTTTTCTTTTGGTTCAGTACAGAAATATAAGCCTACATGCTATAAATAAAGTATGTGATAGAAATCACTGAGCAGATTTTTCCAGTCAGCCAAGCTGGCAATAATCAGCTAGGATACAAATAAATAGGCCAATAGGTATTTCACACTTGATTGCATTGGACAAGAATCACAGAGCTGAAACCAAAAATCTGAGACACAGCTATAATCTCAGAAATAATAATAAAATGAACCTCACTTTAAATTACATTTCAATCCAGTTTCAGATAGTAAAAACAAATAATGCACAGGGGTTAAAAGAGTAAGAGCTTTGGAAAACTCTTTCATACCTTCTTCCACTGGTGTCTAAAAAGATGAAAATTGATGGAGCAGATCTAAATACTTGCCTCAACACCTCAACCTTTGAATTAGGTCCCAAATCGTATTCCCACTTTAATCTATCTCAATTAGAATGCTTTTCTGTTTGTTTGTTTGTTTGTTTGTTTGTTTGTTTGTTTGATTGAAACATTTTTAATACCATGCTTTAAATGCGTCTTTTTATATGGCAATTGCAAGCATGTTAACAAGATAAAATAATATTACTGAAACTTCTGTAAGTACCTCTGAACCATCTGCTGAAATACTGTTTTGTTGCTTCCTCTAATTTAAATTGAGATAATCCTTCTCTTCTGTCAGCAACAATGAAATAAAGGGAAAACCATACCCATCTTTCCAATTTTCCTACTATGGGGAAAAATTCTGACAACAGGGTTGCAGCCTTTCCTATGACCAATAGGCCCTGCATTGAAAGGGTAGTAATTTACTTAAACTGGGCTCAAGATGCTCTTACTTCAAGAAAGAAAATTAAGTGATTTTATATGTGTAATGGCGACATCTTGTGGACAATTATAAAAATTCTGGGCATGGAGTTTATGAATATCCCTATCTCATTCTCACAACTGCTTTTTAAAACCAATAATTTACCAGCTGTGGATGCCTATTTGTATTCTATTGCTAGCTGAGGGTACGGCTACAGAGCCGCTTTATTACAGAATAACTGATGTTATTCTGAAATAACAAAATGCGTGTCTACATAGCAAGCCATTATTTCAAAATAATGTCAAGCTGGAGAACTTCTTACTCCAACTCCTGTAACCTTCATTTCATGAGGAGTAAGGAAAGTCAAAGGAAGAGTGCTTTTCCTTCGACTTCCTGCTGCATAGACAGTGCCAAAAGCCGAATTAAGCTATTTCGACTTCAGCTACACAACTGACATAGATGAAGTTGTGTATCTTAATTCAACTTTTGCCTTGCTGTGTAGACATGCCCTGATAGTTTGGAAGATGGTCAGTTTTTAGGCATCTAAAAAATCATATTTGCCTTTTCCAGAGCAGGAAAGAAAGAACATAGAAAAGCCACTCCTTTTTATGTTATTCTAACCACATTTTTAAATGAACTTCTGAAAAAAATATATCAAACAAATAAATACACTTCATAGAGACTTTTGTTTTGGGGTATATACATATTCAAAAACTCACACATTTCTCTAACAAAATATCTACCAATCACTGCCTAGATAGGGAATTTGTGGTTGCAATTTATTGTAAACACAGGTCATGTTGCAAATTCCCAAGACAGTGTAGCTCCTGTTGATAATCTAACCACAACATTTAGGGCCCGATTCTCATTTCACACTGGTGTAAATCAGGAGTAACTCCATTGTGGTCAAAAGAGTTACTCTGATGTATGATGGAATCAAACTGAACCATCTTATGTTAATTTCCGCAGTGGACATTGATACCTTGGTTGCTGCCAATGTATGTAAGTGCACTGTCACTCAAGTCAGATTGGTTTTCCATGCGACGTGGTGGTGGCTGCATTAATTTCTGCCCTTCCTCTATCTCAGGATAAGTACGCACTGTAAGGCACAGTGAAGGCTGAACAAGGACATCTTTCAGTCTGGTTGAGTCCAGGTCTTCAGCTACTCTTTTGTTAATCTCAATAATTTCATCACCGACTTTAAGACCTGTAAAATAGAAAGTAACAAGTGAGTATCACATAGAGAGTTTATGTGTCCTTCAAAGACCTCAGTCTGTGTATATATGAAGTGCTGTGAGAATATTAATAGACATGGAATAAACAAACTGCGATGTTTAGACATGAAAAAACATTTATGATTCCCAACATGCAGAAACATGATGGATGGTAAGGGATCACTGATGGATGGTGATTTTTGTTATGATGTGGGTTTTCTACAGCCTCTCATCACCATAATATCATTGTGCTTGTTGTCACCACATACTACATTTACAGTGTATTCATAGAATTCCATCGGACACCCTTTGTGAGTGAAGAAACCAAATTTTCTTGATATAATTTTCTAGGAGACATACCATACAAAGAACAGATACAGACTTCTAAAGCTTTCCAGATTACTGAAGAAGGAATAGGAGCATGAGAAGAGTGTAAGCAGGAATATATTTTCCTGCTTCAGCATAAGCTGGGGTTAGAATGAGGGAGAACTGATCATACAATTAAGACATCAATTAATTCCTCAATATCAGCTTGTCCAATGTTTAGCCATCAATATTAAAACATTTTTAACTTTAAATTGTGCCAAGGAAGTCAGACTTCCAAGCTTTAAGGCATCACAGTTCTCATCACTAAATGGAGTAATTTATCCAAGGGTGTCTGTTGGAAATTGTTTAAGGCACGATTGTGATTTTACTTTAGTGGTTACATTGTAGGAGCAGGTATAAGAAGACAAGTAACAGTGACCACTTATGGAGGAGTTCAGTCATCATGATACACCAGGTATAAATTTCCCCATTGTGCCCAGTGGCACTGGGAAAGCACAGGACTAAATGGACCCTTATATATTTTAACAGACTGCAGAATGCTTATATATTTTAACAGAATGCAGAATTTGCTTCTCCCACAGTGGCCCATCTCTGTACATCAGCGCAGAGGACTGGATGGGAAAGAGGCAAAATCATGACCCGACCCTTTCAAGGAAATTAGCGCCATAATTCTTCCTAGATCAGGGAATCTCATGTTTTTCAGTACTAGGACCTCTCACCCCCAAGCATATTCCTCCCATCTAGTTAGTATGGCACCTCCCCTTTAGCAATACGGGAAAAACAAAGTGGCCATGACTCTTTGCACTGGGAACTCCTCTTCTAGATTTCTAGTAGTCTGGTTTTGTGTAGGAGGACTCCACCTGGATGCTGCAAAGAACTTCTTGTGTCCCTGCCCTTCCATGCCCACCAAAGGTGAGTCACCATCTAGTGCTCAGTAATTATAAACTAGTGACTATAATATAGACAAGGGAGAGGAGGAGGATTACCAGCCAAACGCCTTAGGCTGATAAGTAGGGAAGTATAAAGCAGATACAAAAAGGCTCAGCCAAAGGGGGAAAATGGTGTTTTGGGGCATTTCCTCAGTTCTGCCTTTCATAGTGTCCCTGTTTCCATTTCTGCAGTAGCAAAAGCCATTTTATGACTGAAAACTGCTTTTTCCAATAGACACAAACTGGGAAGATTTACTGGTTGGTTTGAGCATTGTGTTGTCTCTTCCCATCAACTATTAATAGCTCTCCTATCTGGCAGAACTGAAGTACCTTGTGTTCTCACAGTGCGGTAAAGTCACCTGAGCACATGTATCTGAATCACTGCCACTCTCTTTATACAGCAGTATTAGCGACGTCGTTTATCTAATTTTCTTCACACTGACAAGCACTTTATTGAAAGGGGCAAGCCATTACTACAGCACAGGAAAAAAGGCAATGTCCCTAACTGAAAAAGAATTGGATTTAGGGCTTTATTTTGACTCCTCCCTGGTGCAAAAAACAACAACAGCAGCAGCAGCATATCTGGTCAAATAAACTCTTTAATGCTAAATTTATTGCTTGGAAATTTATTCATGTATTTATCCAATGTTGGGCATTAGCTATAGTCCCAATGCCTAAGGGAAACAAGAAGCTGAAGAGAAAACAGCTGGCTCTTGCTCAGCCCAGAAAAGACAGAGGTGGTGATGATAGACAAAAAGAAGCATTCTGAAGATCCAGTGAAGAATGGGACCTCACTCAAAACAGAGAGTTGGTACATCTTGGTTGCCAGCTGCATGCTGGACCAGTTTTCATTACCGGGAGGTCTCCTGGATCAACCCAGACTGAAGTACGTCACAGTGATCTGTTCTGGAGGTACTGAGTACATTGATTAATGCAGCTATGCTAGGTCACTGCAACATGCTGTAACTTGGGCTCGACCTGGAAGTCACTCAAAAAAGAAAGCTCATCTAACACAATGGCAGACTCATTTGGCAGAGCAGACCGACTTGAGCATATCACAGTAAATAATATTTAGCACTGGCTGCTTATCCATTATTGGGCTGATTTCGAGATCCTGGTCTCTCTCTTCATACCCCTCGCCAACCTCCAGCCTGTTCATCTGCAAAAATCACCTCTTGCTCCACAACTCTGTGTGCCAGCAGCACTTGACAAGGTGCTCAGGCTGATGGAGAGGGAACTTACAGGGTCAGGAGACAGGCTGTTCTTGGTGGAGGCCACTCAAGTGCAGAGTTCTCTCTACAGGAGATCATGCAGACGTGAGAGTGGCCATCGTGAAGGCAGGATGCAAGACTCAGCTCTTTCAGCAAGACTTCCCCTAAGAACTGAGCTGTGAATCCAGCTGCATCCTCCAGGAAATAAGTTGCCCAGATTTGATTCTGCTTAAGTAAGCAGCTTTACATTTGGTGCAGTGGGGCGGGATGCTGGAGGAGGATGTGGAATCTTTGTTCTTCTTTAGGGGGAAACAAAAAGATACTTCTAAGGGTATGTCTACATTGCAGCTGTGAGGGTGTTTCCTAGCTCAGGCATGCAGATGTACGCTAGCTGTGCTCACGCACTGAACGTAGTAGAGTAGCTAGGGTTGGACCGGGGACAATTTGGGCTAGCTGCCTAAGTATGTACCCACGTGCTCAAGGTGGTTTTGTACTCAGGTGGCTAGTACACTGCTGCCTGTGCTACCCCAGCTATCTTGCTATTTTTAGCATGCTAGGTCAAGCAAAGTTTGAGTATATCTGTCTATCTGAGCTGGGAAACACACCCCAGCTGGAATACAAAAATAGCCTCAATGTATAGAATTATGACCAGATGCTGCAGCCTTGGGCTCCATATAGATATAAAAACTACAACAATAATAAGCTAGTCTATAAGTTGCATAATTCAAAACTTATTGATGAAAAATGGAAACAATTGTCTAAAAATTCCCATCATTTGACCAGCCCTGCTAATAATATTCACCACTTGCCTCCCATTGCCATTATTTTTGCAGGATTAAAACTTGCACTTGCACTGACCCATTTGAAAAACTAACAGAATAAAATGAAACAAATGAGAACAGCTTCAAAATAAATGGACCACAAAATCATAGTCTAAACAAGAACAAACCAGGTCAAGCATTTAGCATTCCGGTTCTTTTCTGCTAACTAATGCCCTTCTCAGTGTTAACAAATTAATATGCCTGTGACCATTAATGCTGCAGCTGAGGCTTTATAGTCTCCTTCTAACCTTGGTTCTTCTCACATGGGATGAAACATCATTATTTGATAAAGAAAATCAATTATCTTACTATTTCATTGTGTATTTAAGGGACATCATCAATTTTAAATATTAAACACACTTCTCTCTCAATATCTTTGCCTATTATTACTTTGACTAACACCTAAGATTACTGTAATTGAAAGAGTAGGACTGTCCATTAATCACAGTTAACTCATGCAATTAACTCAAAACCATTAGTTGTGATTAATCAGTTTTAATCACACCATTAAACAATAAGAATACCAATTGAAATGTATTAGATGTTTCTACATTTTCAAATACTTTGATTGTAATTACAACATACAATACAAAGTGTACAGTACTCACTTTATATTATTATTTTTATTATAAATCTTTGCATTGTTAAAAAGAAACAAAAGAAATAGCATTTTTCAATTCACTTCATACAAATACTGTAGGGCAATCTCTTTATTGTGAAAGTGCCATTTACAAATGCAGGTTTTTGGATTTTTTTGGTTACATCACTGCACTCAAAAACAAAACCATGTAAAACTTTAACAAATCCACTCAGTCCTACTTCTTGTTCAACCAATTGTTAAGGCCTTGTCTATACTAACCCCCACCATTGATCTACTCTGTGTGACTTTACCATGGCAACTTGTATGCAGTAAGGTCAGCGGAGTCTACTCTCCTGTCCATGCCAGCTACTCTTTTCATCTTAGTGGAGTACCTATATTGACAGGAGTGCGCTTGGAGATCAATTTATCGCGTCTAAGCAAATAAATTGATTGATTGATTGCTGCACCGTCAATCCCAAGCATAGTGGAGACAAGCCCTAACAAACATATTTGCTTGCATTTATGTAAGATAATGCTGCCCAATTTTTATTTACATTGCCACCTGAAAGTGAGAAAAGATGACACTTTTGTAGCCAGCACTGCAAGGTATTTATGTGCCACTTATGATAAACGTGTATGCCCCTTCATGCTTCAGCCACCATTCCAGAGGACATGCTTCTATGCTGATGATGCTCATTAAACAAACAGTGCATTCATTAAATTTGTGATTCAATTTATTGGGGGAGAACTGTACGACTCCTGCTCTGAGTTACCCGCATTCTGCCATGTATTTCAAGTGATATCAGTCTTATGTGAGGACCCAGCACATGTTCATTTTAAGAAGACTTTCACTGCAAATTTGACAAAACACAAAGAATGTAAGATTTCAAAAGATGGCTACAGCATTCGACTCAAGGTTTAAGAAGCTGATGTATCTCCCAAAATCTGAGAGGGAAAAGGTGTGGAGTATGCTTTCAGATGTCTTAAAAGAACAACAGTGATGTGGAAACTACCAAACCCAAATCACCAAAAGAGTAAATCAACTTTCTGCTGGTAGCATCTGTCTCAGATGATAAAAATGAACATGCATCAATCTGCATGGCTTTGGATTTTTATTGAGTAGCACACAGCATCAGCAAGGACACATGTCCTCTGCAATGGTGGCTGAAGCATGAAGACACATGAATCTTCAGCACAACTGGCTATATTTTGCAATACTAGCTTCAACAGAGCCATGCAAACGCCTGTTCTCACTTTCAAGAACAAGAAGCAGGCAGCATTCTCTCCTGCAAATTGTAACCAAACCTGTTTGTTAGCGTGACTGGCTGAAAAAAAAAGTAGAACTGAGTGGACTTGTGGGCTCATAAGTTTTACGTTGTTTTATTTTTAACAGTTTTTTTCGTATATAATTCTACATTTGTATGTTCAACTTTCTGGTTAAAGAGACTGCACTATATCACTTGTATTAGGTGAATTATAAAATACCATTTCTTTTGGTTTTTACAGTGCAAATATTTGTAATAAAGTGAACATTGTACATTTTGTATACTGTGTTGTAAATGAAATCAATATATTTGAAAATGCAAAAAAACTCAAAAACATTTAAATAAATGGCAGGTTGGACAGACATCTATCAGTGATGATCTAGCTGATGCTTGGTCCTGCCGTGAGGGCAGGGGACTGGACATGATGATCCCTCGAGGTCACTTCCAGTTCTAGTGTTCTATGATTCTATGATTAACAGTGCGATTTGTTATCTAGAATCTTGCTCAAATATCTTTAAAATGCAAGGAGCCACACTTGATATTTCCAAATTTGCTGAAGGACAACTGCCCAGGCCTCCTTTCCCTACTCTTTATATGTGTCTTGACTCACCACAGAACCCCTTTTGTTTGTCTGCCTTGCATTGACTAAGGAGAAGTGTTAATGGGCTTTGCAGGAAACTTCATTCATACTGGCCAGAAAGATGATGGTCATTCCCAGGGCTCGACAAACCACGGCGGAATCCACTCACCAGACCCGCACCACGCATGCGCAAGACCCACACTGCGCATGCGCGTGCCGCCGGGTGAACAGGGCGACCGGCTGAAATCTACTTGCCACGGGCGAGTAGGTACACGGATTTGTTGAGCCCTGGTCATTTCTATGTGGAAGAGAGTGGGAAGTAAAAAGTGATGGGAAAAAAGGAGTGGAGGATCTTCATGTTTCTGAAAGGAGATGCTGAGTCCTCCAAAACCAATACAGAAATCCACTTAGCTGATTACACCTTTTGGGTCAGCTCACTACCTAATCAGCTCTGTTACATCCTGGGTTCAGAGCACCTATGCTTCCTGAAATGGGTGAAAGCAAAATTAGGCACATTAAGCTCAGCCACAGGAGTGAAGATGGTGCCATTTATTTTATTTCTTCATCTCTTAGTATCAGTTCTAGAATAGCTCTATGGCTCACTTGTCTTTCTTGCTGCGGTACAGGGTGATCTTGCAATGTAAGACAACGGATGGGCACAAAAGCAATTCAGAATGAAAAGTGACTGCATATATACTGTAGTCCAGTGGTCAGCAACCCATTGATGGCAATTGACTGGTCGATCCTGGAGACTCTCCCAGTCATCGCAATCTCTGGCAGGAAGGCAGGCTTGTTCATGAGCACAGCTCCATAGCCAGCGGTGTGTGTTCAGGTGCTCCTTCCGCCCACCCCTGTAGCTCTGTCTTGCAGCTGCTCCTGTCAGGGCCCCTCCTACTGGCTGTGCAGAGTGGGGAGGGGGAGGGAGGCACTGATGTCAAGGAGTCGCCCTACCCCATCTCCATAGAGCAGGAAAGAGGGAGGCCAGCCTAACTGGCTCAGAATCAGAGCACTCCAGGAATGTGAAACTGTCTGCATTTCTTAAAAAGACAGTGCACTCTCTGAGATTTCTTCACCAGCCAGCTCAAACTCTCTGTCTGTCTGTCTCCCTCTCTCTCAGGGTACAGCTAGACTGTGGGGGAAGGGGTGTGTTTTGGGATACCTCAACTCTGCCGCATCCAGGGAACGCGTTTGCTCTTCCCCTTTTTTTTTGCAGAAGAGCAAACAAGCTCTTTCGGAAGCCCCTATATTCCTTGTTCTACAAGGAAGGGGGCTTCGAAGATTTCGATTTGGCAAAGGTACGTCTAGACTACATGCCTCTGGCAACAGAGGCATGTAGATTAAACTACCGGCATAGAAAATGGCGGCGATTTAAATAATCGCCGCTTCATTTAAATTAAATGGCTGCCGCTGGGCCGATCAGCTGTTTGTCGGCTCAGCGCGGTAGTCTGGGCGCTCGGTCGACATCAAAGGCATTTGTTGAGCTCCCAGGTATGCCTCCTGGGATGAGGTTTACCTGGGAGGTCGACAAATGCCTTTGATGTCGACCGTGGAGCGTCCAGACTACCACGCTGAGCCGACAAACAGCTGATTGGCTCAGCGCGGCAGCCATTTAAATTTAAATGAAGCGGCGATTATTTAAATCGCCGCTTCATTTTCCTGTGCTGGGTAGCCTAATCTACATGCCTCTGTCGCCAGAGGCATGTAGTCTAGACGTACCCCTAGTCTAGATGGGCCAAATGTCAGAAAAGCCTCTTCCAACAAAAGAATCGGAACGGGAGCTAGCTCCCTTTTCCCAACAAAAACTTGTAGTCTAGTCGTACCCTCACACACATACAGACTCTTCCCCCTCCCTCCCTCCCTCCTCCTGCTCCTGTACCCCCTCTCTGCAAAGCAGGGGATAGGAGACACAGTCTGGGTCAGGACAGGAGGACTGGAAGCTGCTGTAGTCTGAAGTCAATTCTGAAGGCTGAATGCCAGAGGCAGTGCACTGTTTCTGAGATTTACCCAGTATCCAGCTCAGTGTCTCTCTCTCACACATACACACATACTACAGTCTCTTTCACACTCACTTCCAAACACATACTTGCATTATTGTTGTTGTTACTACCTGGTAACATTTCTGCATTGCACAGATAGTCTCTGTAATTTTATTCTTTCAGAGTTCATTATTTCAGTGTGTTGACTGCTCTGTACATTTCATAATTTTTATTTCTCTTACACTTAAATTTAATTCTTTGAGTAGTGAGCTCTAAAATACCTAACCTGGAGTAATTAGCCATATGGTAACTTTAAAAATATATATATCTAGGCTTTGGGTCTCTACTGGTCATGCCCATTGGCCATGAACAGGGAACTGCAGCCAATTGGAGCATAAGGAGTGGTGCCAGCAGGGAGGGGAGTGCACAGACTCACGTGCTCCCCCATCTCCTGCTCCTAGTGCCACATGGGGACATTGGCCCCTTCTGGGAGTAGCACGGGCAATCAGGAAGCCTGCCTTAACCCATCGGGAGCCACCTGTAGTAAGTGTTGCCCATTGGAAGCTGCACCCCAACTTCAGGCACTCCATACACCTCCTGCACCCCATATCCCCTGCCCCAGACCAGACCTCCTCTCAGAGCCAGCACCCTGTATCCTCTCCTGCACCCCAACACTCTGCCCAGCCCAAACATCCTCCTGCATGCAAATTCCCTCCCAGAGCTGGCACCCCTCATCCTCTCCTGCACCCAAATCCCTTAGCCCCAGCCCTGAGCCCATACACCCTCCTGAACCCCACCTCTTGCCCCAAGCCTGGTGAAAGTGATGGTGCGGGAGAGAGAGGAGATGGAGTGAGTGTGGTGTGGCTTTGAGGAAGGGCCGGGGCCTCAGCAAAAGAGCAGGGTAGATCCTGGCTTGCCCTTAAATTCAAAAAGTGATGTTGGGCATGAAAATGGTGGAGACCACTGCTGTAGTCAAACCCAAATCATTTTTAGTAGGTTGGACGGGGAGATAGACATCTGCTAAGGTATCTGGGGCCCTTCCAAACAGCTCTTTGGGACAGGCATAGGTTTTTCGTTCTGTTTGTCCAACACCTAGCACAATGGGGTCCTCCTGGTCCATGACTGGCTACTGCAATACCAATATAAAAATAATGAGACTATTTTCAATTGGGTAGAAGTCTTCCAGCATCTTTTACCTTTTTTGAAAGCCAGTCCTGTCTCTTTTACACGATTCACATAAAGCCGACGAAACCCTTCTTCTTCCACCGAGGAAAGAGAAAAGCCTACAGAAATACCCAGTGACACAATTAAAACAACTTCCGAATTAGTTGTAGGAAAAACATAAGAAACATCTCATGCTCTATATGTGAAAGCACTCTTTTCCACAATACGCAAAACCCTTGATAAAGCAGAACCCGATCCTATTGCAAACATCCTTTTCTCATGCACGTATTGCCATAGGAGTAGTCAAGAAGCCTACTTATGTGAGTAAGGAGTACCCATGTGAGTAATAGGCTTTTAAGAACTAGGGCCCAATTTTTCAGGGGGAGGAGGGTAGTATTAAAGCTTAAAAAACTAAAAGGAAAATTACTAAAGTTATAAAGTTGCTTTAAAAAGCTAAACTGAATTTTCACATTTACATAAATCTTTTAAGTTTTATGTGGGGAAAACACAGCTATAAATTGTTGAAATGCACTTAAAAATGTCTTGCCACAAAAGTTCACTTCAAGAAGTTGAATATTTGCAGACAAAATGTATACAATGTTATGGTTTGTGTCCCAAACCAATAAAGGCCAGGAAATTCAGAGTTATGGTTGACACACTGTTCTTAATTCACACAAGGCATAATAGTGCCCATTCAAGCAGAATGTCAGCATTTTAGTTGTTGAATTTCCTGGGCTGTACTGGTTTGTAAAATGCTGCCTTTTCTTTCTTTCTTTTTTTTTCCCCTCAGCTGCTGCCGGCATGATTTGCTATTCACTAAGTCTCAGTGCACATTTTTATGGCTAAGTTATAAATGTGCCAACCAGAAATTTATAATGGAAACACTGACACAGAATTAATTTTAAGTATGCAAATGGCATTACTGTATTTAATATTGGTGATTTTCTTTATCCATTACTTGGCTTTAACATAATGTTAGCTTTAATGTGTGTATAAAATTAAATGTATTTTATTATTTTTTTATTACTGTTGACACTTATCTAAAAGGATATTTACTTTTCTGAAACTTCCTTGCCTCAGGCAGTAGTTTATTCTTTTCTCAAGGAAAACTTTTATGAATCTGTAGAGACGAGATGCTTGTTTGACATGCAATCAGCTGCCAGTCAAGAGGAAGCAGATGTTCTGGAAACCTATTCTGACTCTATAACTTCCTTCACGGCGATGCTTTATGGACGGCATGTTATTCTTTCATTCATCATTAAAAACAACAGGGGCCAGCCCACAGGCCTGTGGCATGCAGCCATTTATCACTTAACAGCCTATTTGGAGACTCAACTTGGAATATAAATGGAATGCGTCCAGCTCACTTAATGCACCAAGGTTTGTGGGGAAGAAATTATGAATAAACTGAAGAATGGCCAAGAAAAAAGAAATAGTAACTATTGGCTTGACTTCATGGCAGAGTTAGTTCAAGTCCCATCTGCTCAAAAATTACCCCTGAACTCAAGTGTGGGAGTGCATTTAACTTGTAGGAACTGACCCACTGAGGGTACAGAACTTAGCAGAACATGCCAGCTGCTAATCCAATCACTCTGAGCAGCTCAAATGTTATTTTGCAGTGTGTGCTCAACCTAGACCAACTCCAGAGGCATATACTCAAGTCTAGATAACCACAGTGAACATGGCAGTGAAAACATAGCATAAAACATGGCTCTTGAAAGATGTGCTGGGACCAAGACATTGGCGAGATATTTGTGAGCTGTTAATGAGCTATATTGTCTCCTTCCATAGAGAACTTGATGAAAATGGACAAGTTCAGCTGTAGCATTTACCTTAGGCCATGTCTGTACTATGAAATTATGTTGACCTAATTTATACTGGCATACAGACACTGCAGTTATTAAATCGCTTGTCTGTGTGCATGCTTGGCTCCTTATATCGGCAGAGCACAGCCCCATCAGAAGCACTTGTATCGACTGTGCTGTCAGTGTAGGATGGCTTCTGAAGGCCTGTAACAATCGATGCCAGCAATGCAGTGTCTACACTGACACTGTGTCGACTTAATTATGTGTATGCCACTCAGGGAGATAGTGTTACTAAAATGGCACAGAGAGGCACTTAAGTTGGTGGGAGTCAAACTCAAGTGAAGACACTTCCACAGGTACGTTGAGGCAATGCAGCTTATGTTGACCTAATTGTGTAGTGCACTATAGACCAGGCCTTAGTAGAGTTTCTCTGAACCATTCTGCTTGGGGAGCAGGGTTTGTCTGCCTTTGCCTCAGCCAGCTCATTTAATCTCTCTGCCTTCAATTCTCTAGCTGTTCAGTGAAGATAGTAATACATCCCTAACTGACAAAGGCATCATCAGGATTAATTAACAGTTTGTACGAAGATTAAAAGTGTACAAGCATCATCATTATTATTATTGTAGCTGGAATGCTAGCAACAGCAATAGTTAATGTTGCCTATAATTTAAATAACACTTTCTCAAGCTGGCTGCATTAAGGCATAGTGTTAAAATCTGAAAAAACATGCAGCAAATTTGCTTTGGATTGAATGAAGCACAGTAATGAAAACACATGGTAATTAGGAAGCAGTCTTTTACAGTGCATACAGAAGGTGGTAGGAGCACTGTCTCATTCAATGTAATAGTTTAAGATACTGGATAGGTACATTCTATTGCTACCTAACAGATTCCAATTCAGCAATGCATCTCTATTCATGGAAGCACTTGTACAGGTGCCTAAATGCTTTCCTGATTTGGGGCTACAATATTGCCACACTATGGATTTTTTAATTATTATTTTTTTAAACTAAGAAATTAAAAAAAACTCTCTGAGAAGACAGCAAAGTTTGAGGTGCCAATGCCATAAAAGCTTACGGACATGCTTCTCTTTTTTTTCACATTATGAGAGGTAAGTAGGACTACTCTCTGTGTGTAAAGATAAGCACATGATATTGGTAGGACTGCAAAAGTAAGCATTGTGTTAAAATTGCAAAGGTTATGTTAATCCACATAGAGACAATGTCAAACATTAACAATTCAAATGCACCTGCAACCTTAGCACTCATCTCTAGTATGCATGCATTTTAATGTAGGCTTAATACTACATGATCACTTAATATTATTTCCGTAAGACCCACATCTTATTCAAAGCCTGATCCTGCACCCGTTAAAGTCAAAAGGAGTTTTGCTATGTCTTTCAATGAGTAAGCATTATGAAGGGTATTGTTGGCAGGATCAGGCCTACGCATAAGACACATTTCCTGCCTCAATCAGCTTAAATGATCATTTTATTTTACAATACAGTAAACTTCCGATAATCCAGCACCTTTAGGACCCAGGGGGGTGCCGGATTATCAGATATGCCGGACTATCGGAAGGGGGGCGCTATGAGGAGTCTGGGGTGGAGTGGGGGGGATGTGCCCCTCGGCGCTGCGGAACCAACCCGGCAGCACCCCAGCTGCTCTGCCTCAGACTTCCCCAAGTCAGCCGCTGCTGAAACTGACCAGCGGCTGACTCGGGGAAGCCCGGGGGCAGAGCAGCTCCAATTGTCCGGCTGCCCGGAGCACTTCCAGGTTCCAGATGGTGCCGGACCATCAGGAGTGCCAGACCATTGGATGCCGGACCACTGGAGTTTTACTGTAGTTTGTTTTCATTATTTCCTCCTTTTTTACATTCCTGCCACTGAAATACACCCAAAAGGGAATAAAGACAAGCCTTTAGCTATGGAAGTCATCCCAGGCACAACATAATTATTGAACCTGGGGTCATAATTGTGCTAGTTAATATGTACGTCTTAAATCTTTAGTTTTCAAATAGCAGACAGTATCACTGCTTTGCACCAGAACTCAACATCCAAAATGGCCTACAGCTGTATAATAATCAGTTTGGGGATTCAAAATTATTCTATTCATTAAAACAGAATATTTAGATAAACATTGAAAGATGCAGATCGGCTGCCTGGGGGTAGGTTGCAAAAGTAATGTAAAAATACTAAAACTGCCTGACCAAAGGGCAATCTTGCCAACCTAAAGGTTTGTAATTTTGAATACTAAAAAGCTGAAAGAACAGAAAAGACAACAGAGATTTTGCTAAAATGTTAAATGGAGCATCTCCCCTATTTATAAATGTGATAACATTACACGGCATATTCTGGCTTCAGAGATGCATGGAGTTTCTATAGACTTCACTGGGTTCCAGACTCGTGTGCCCAAAGCCTGCCTATGCTGGACAGGATTGTGGCCTGTTTCAAGTGCTCGGGCAGGGAAGTAAAGGGACACTAGGCACTTCTACTCTTCCTGAGATGACTACACAGGCTGTGGGTCGCACTATGCAGGACAGGGGTTGCCCCTAGCGTGCCTGGATCCTGCCCCCAATCCTGGGGTCCCCCTCAGCATTGGGGAACCCACACTTGTGCTCCTGCCCTCCATCTTCCCACTGCGTGGCTACTAGACTGGGTTTTGGTGTAGGAGAAGAATGTGAGGAGTATGTCTTTCTCCTTCTCATTCAGGGGCTACGTCAGTGAGGGTTTGGGGGTTTTTTTCCTTCCCACTTGTGTGCGGTCCCCAACTGATTTGTCTATGGGTCATTGGCCCCCAACCCAAAAAAGATTCTCCTCCCCCTGATGTATGGGAAAGCATCCTCTGGAAGGTCATTATATAGCCCCTCTACAGGGGCAAGGAAGAGAGTGGAGAAGGCCAGAAATGGGTGGGCACAAGGGTCCTTTGGTCCCAATTCATTGAGGGACATGGAAAGATGGTGCTCCACTTAAAGCAGCAGGGTAACCAGGAGATAGATCATAACCAGGAGATAGATTGGACAACTGAGAGAAGTTTCCAGATTGCAGGCCCTGGTTCTCATGGGGGACTTTAATCACCCTGACATCTGTTGGGAAACCAATACGGCTGTACACAGACAATCTAGGAAGTTTTTGGAGAACGTTGGGGATAACTTCTTGGTACAAGTGCTGCAGGATCCGACCAGAGGCTGTGCGCAGCTTGACCTGCTGCTTACAAACAGGGAGGAGCTAATAGGGAAAGTAGAGGTGGGTGACAATCTGGGAAGCAGTGATCACGAGATGGTAGATTTCAGGATCCTGACGAAAGGAAGAAAAGAGAGTAGTAAAATACACACCTTGAACTTCAGAAAAGCAGACTTCGATTCCCTCAGAGACCTGATGGGCAGAATTCCCTGGGATGCTAACATGAAGGGGAAAGGAGCCCAGGAGAGCTGGCAGTATTTTAAAGAAGCCTTATTGAAGGCACAGAAAGAAACCATTCCAATGTCTAGCAAGAGAAGCAAATATGGTAGGAGACCAGATTGGCTCACCAGGGAAATCCTTGGTGAACTTAAGCACAAAACCGGAGCTTACAAAAAGTGAAAACTTGGACAGATGACTAGGGATGGGGTATAAATGTATAGCTCGAGAATGCAGGGGAGTTATCAGGAAGGCAAAAGCGCAATTGGAATTGCAACTCACAAGGGATGTGAAGGATAACAAGAAAGGTTTCTACAGGCATGCTAGCAAGAAGAAGGTGATCAGAGAGGGTGTGGGGTCCCTACTGGATGACGGCAGTAACCTAGTGACAGATGATGTGGGGAAAGCTGAAGTACTTAATGCTTTCTTTGCCTCTGTCTTCACGGACAAGGTCAATTCCCAGACTAATGCACTTCGTTACACAATATGGGACGAAGGTGGACAGCCCTTGGTGGGGAAAGAACAGGTTAGGAACTATTTAGAAAAGCTAAACGTACCTAAATCCATGGGTCCGGACTTAATGCATCCGAGGGTACTGAGGGAGTTGGCAAATGTCATTGAGGAGCCTTTGGCCATTCTCTTTGAAAAGTCATGGAGATCAGGAGAGATCCCGGATGACTGGAAAAAGGCAAATGTAGTGCCCATCTTTAAGAAAGGGAAGAAGGACGATCCAGGGAACTATAAGCCGGTCAGTCTTACCTCAGTCCCTGGAAAAATCATGGAGGGAATCCTCAAGGAATCCATTCTGAAGCGCTTGGAAGAGGGGAAGGTGATCAGGAATAGTCAGCATGGATACATGAAGGGCAAGTCGTGCCTGACCAATCTGATTAGCTTCTATGATGAGGTAACTGGCTCTGTGGATATGGGGGAAGTCAGTGGATGTGATATACCTTGACTTTAGCAAGGCTTTTGATATGGTCTCCCACAACATTCTTGCCAGCAAGTTAAGGGAATGTGGATTGGATAAATGGACGGTAAGATGGATAGAAAGCTGGCTGGAAGGTCGGGCCCAGCGGGTAGTGATCAACAACTCGATGTCAGGATGGCGGTCAGTTTCTAGCGGAGTGCCCCAATGTTCGGTTCTGGGACCGGTTTTGTTCAACATCTTTATTAATGACCTAGATGAGGGGATAGATTGCACCCTCAGCAAGTTTGCAGATGACACTAAGCTAGGGGGAGAGGTAGACATGCTGGAGGGAAGGGATAGAGTCCAGAGTGTCTTAGACAAATTGGAGGATTGGGCCACAAGAAATCTGATGAGGTTCAACAAGGACAAGTGTAGAGTCCTGCACTTGGGACGGAAGAATCCCAAGCATTGTTACAGGCTGGGGACCAACTGTCTAAGTAGCAGTAGAAAAAGGACCTGGGGGTTACAGTGGATGAGAAGCTGGACATGAGTCAACAGTGTGCCTTTGTAGCCAAGAAGGCTAATGGCATACTAGGTTGCATTAAGAGGAGCATTGCCAGTCGATCCAGAGATGTGATTATTCCTCTTTATTCGACTCTGGTGAGGCCACATCTGGAGTATTGTGTCCAGTTCTGGGCAATTACAGGAAGGATGTGGACGCATTGGAAAGGGTCCAGCAGAGGGTGACCAAAATAATTAGGAGGCTGGAGCGTATGACCTATGAGGAGAGACTGAAGGATTTGGGTTTGTTTAGTCTGCAGAAGGGAAGAGTGAGGGGGGATTTGATAGCAGCCTTCAACTTCCTGAAGGGAGGTTCCAAAGAGGATGGAGAAAGGCTGTTCACAGTAGCGATGGATGGCAGAACAAGGAACAATGGTCTCGAGTTGCGGTGGGAGAGGTCCAGGTTGGATATTAGGAAAAACTATTTCACTAGGAGGGTAGTGAAGCACTGGAATGGGTCACCTAGGGAAGCAGTGGAGTCTCCATCCTTAGAGGTGTTTAAGTCCCGGCTTGACAAAGCCCTGGCTGGGTTGATTTAATTGGGATTGGTCCTGCCTTGGGCAGTGGGCTGGACTTGATGGCCTTCTAAGGTCTCTTCCAGCTCTATGATTCTATGATTCTGGGCTTTATGTTAACGTTAATGTACCCTAGAGAACTTTTAGTGCACAGCAGCACAGTTTACATGGGTGCACTGGAATGTACACCCCAACAGTATACACTACCACCCTCTGTGTTCACGCCAGAGTCAGTTGGCTTCCCCATCTGTTCCTATAGCAGTGAAACAACACACTGTCACTTGAGACTTACCACAAAGTCACAATTTATCTGATAATACAAACATGATTGTAATACAAACATTATCCAGGTGATAAAAGCACTCTGTGTCTGCATATCTCTGCCCCGCATTCCTAATCACAAAGATTGCCTTTTCTCAGGACTTGTCTTCACTACATGGAGGATCAATGCTGCAGCGATCGATCCACGGAGGTTGATTTATTGTGTCTCTCAGTGCTTTATTGTCAACTCTGGTACTCCACCAGGACGAGAAGAGTAGGTGGAGTCAACAGGAGAGCAGCCCTCGACGACCTTACCACATGGAAGACACTGTGGTATGTATGCCAACTTCAGCTATGCTAATAGCATAGTTGAAATTATGTATCTTAGATCGATGAGGGTGGGCAGGGGAAAGGTGGTATAGACTGGACCTCACATTATAACTTTTGTGAGCAAGCTACACATGCTACAGTTAATGAGCCAGCATAGGCTTTGCATTCAGTTTGTTAACGAAAATAATCCAGCCAGTGTCAGTGTGAGCAAAACAAGAGATGTGTCATCCAAAACAAGAGAAGCCATGAAAACTCAAGAGTCACATGTGCTTTTGCTATTTTGCACAACAGTCCCTTAAGGTTTTTAATAAATTGCAAGTAAGAGTGTGTTTATACCAGGATTTCATAAGAAAACAAAAATCAGGAAGAAAACTTACCATAAAAATCAGAGGGTGAATCGGACTTCTCGATCTGCATGTGCTGTGTAATTTTTTGACAGATTTCAATTTCTTTGTATAACTGAACAGAAAAATATTTTTAAAAAACACATTAGCACAAAAGGTTGTACTCTTTGTCATCATTCTAAGCAGATATTTATTTTTAATGAAAGGGGCAGAGGGGTCATTTATTTATTGCAGCCTCCCCCACACGTGTAAAATGAATTGCTGGAAACACTGGATTGTGATTAAGAGAAAGGAATGTGATATTTCTAGTACTGCTTGCATGCAAGTGGTTATATGCCAAAGTCCATGTATCAGTAAAGTTCTGAGTGTTCCAGGAATGCAGGGCTTGGCCTTCAGGTATTTCTATTTAATCATCTGGAAAAATTCCATGCAGATAAGAATTCTAATTTAGAAATAGATTTAAACCATTATTTGTATTGAAACTATTTTTAAAATTTTAAATCCGAATTTTAATTTACATGCTGCCTGTTCTTTATAGTCTGAAATAGTTCATTTTATATTTATTTATATCCTGAAATTGGTAGAGTGGATTTTTTTCAACTCATTTCTTTATTTCCTAATTGTTAGTAGAATACCACATCTGAAACAGAGACTTCCCTACTACAAAATTTCACACTTGAAATCTTTTGGTAGGTCAGCAAGCCCAGTACATTGCTATTACAGGCAACACCATCATATAATCCAATTTATAAAATTATCAAGATCTCTCTTAAAACTTATTTATGATGATGATGAGGAGGAAAATACCACAAATTCAAAACACAGAATGACTGTATGTGCAAGGAATATCACTTTCTGGTATATACTCTTAGACATGAGACGTCATTATTCTGCTCTACTCTGCACAGATCAGGCCTCAATTGGACTACTGTGTCCAGTTCTGGGCACCACATTTCAAGAAAAATTTGGAGAAATTGGAGAAGGTCCAGAGAAGAGCAACAAGAATGATTAAAGATCTAGAGAACATGAGCTATGAGCGAAGACTGAAAGAATTGGACTTATTTAGTTTGGAAAGGAGAAGACTGAGAGGACATGACAGCGGTTTTCAAGAATCTAAGAGGGTGTCACAAGGAGGAGGAAGAAAAATTGTTCTCTTTGGCCTCTGAGGATAGGACAAGAAGCAATGGGCTTAAATTGCAGCAAGGAAGGTTTAGGTTGGACATTAGGAAAAACTTTCTACCTGTCAGGGTGGTTAAACACTGGAATAAGTTGCCTAGGGAGGTTGTGGAATCTCCATCCCTGGAGATATTTAAGAGCAGGTTAGATAGACATATATCAGGGATGATTTAGATAGTACTTGGTCCTGCCGTGAGGGCAGGGGGCTGGATTCAATGACCTCTCGAGGTCACTTCCAGTTCTAGTGTTCTGTGATTCTATATCAAACTTCCACAAGTAACCAAAACTGAAATGGCTTCTGCCAGGCTATACACCACCTTCAGGTTGAACCTCTAATATCTGTGACTCTCTGGTCCGGCAACATCCGTGGTCTGGCAGGATCATGGCTATTGCTGCACCAGAGAGCCCCGGCTGGCCAGGTTCAGAATCACAGCCAAGGCTGGGCCAGCTGTGGGGAGCCCAGCCCCAGTGAGGCCAGCACAGGGGAGAGCACTGCCCTAAGCAGAGCGGGTGGCAAGGAGCTCAGCCCCAGCCAAGGCTGGAGGTAGGGGGGCTGGTGGCCAAACCAGGTGCTGTGAGAAGCACAGGCTCAGCCAGGGCTGGCGCTGTGAGATGCACAGCTTCGGGCTGGGGCTGGCGTGGTGCAGGAGTGCAGTCCTGGTTAGGACTAATGGCGGGGAGCTTAGCCAGGGCTGGAGTTAGCTGGGGGGGAGGGCGCAGCCACTGCCAGGGCTGGAGGCAGCAGGGCCGGCCTCTGTCCGGGCCTGGTGCAGTGGGGGACACAGCCCTGGCCAGGCCCGGGACAGTGTGGGACTGGAGGCAGCGGCAGGGAATGCAGCCCCACCCGGCAGCAGGTAGGGAGGCTTGACCTCCCCTCATCTGGCGAACTCCATTGTTCGAGACCACTCAGATCCCGAGAGTGCTGGACAAGGGAGGTCCGGTTGCAACTTGAACTCAGTGGGACTTGTGCTTTCTACAGCACATATCTCCCACACCTATGAGGGTCTGAGCACCTCCTGGTCTTTAATGTATTTATCTATACCAGGTGTTCTCAAACTTTATGGCCTGCGGCCCACCCTGCTCAATGCAGACCTTTCTGTGGACCACCAACCAGCCAGCTATGATGAGGGAGTGGGGTCTGGCCAGGAGGAGGGTGCTGGAGCTGCGGGGAAGGGGGAGATGCGGGATCTGGGCATGAAAGGGATGGAGGGCACTTACTGGGCTCCACACCTCCCGCTGCTCCCATTGGCCATGATTCTGGCCAATGGGAAAAGCGGGGAAAGCCTCCAGGTGAGAGGTTTCCTGTGCTACCATTTTCCCAGTCGGGGGGAGGGGGAGTGGCAGCGCACGGAGCCCCCATGAGTCACATCTGGCCGGTGAGGCTTGCCTCTACCCTTGCAGCAGGAAGCCAGTGCTGGTGCTCCAACCTTGGGGGGAGGGGCTGGAGTGCCAGCACAGGCTCCTCACTGCAGGGGGGGACAAGCCCTGAGCCTGCGACCCACCTGCAAGATGGTCGCGGACCACTAGGGGTCCACAGGCCACACTTTGAGATCCACTGATCTACACCACACCCCTGTGAGGTGGAACATTTTACAGATGGGGAACTAAGACACAGAGGCTAGGGGTCAGATTTACAAAGAAATTTGGATACCTCAAAATGCTAATTGGTATCTAACAGGATTTTCACAAGAAAGTAGGCAGCTCATTGCCAGTGAAACCATCTTTTGACAATACCATTAGATCCCTATAAACCTTTGTAAAGGTAGCCTTGTAAGAGACTTAGCCAAGGTAACATAGGCTGTCTGTGGAAGAGTAGGAAATTGCACCCAGGTCCCCCAAGGCGTAGGCTAGTGTCCTAACCACTGGAATGTCCTTTCTCTCTTTGAAAGCATCCCACCTTCAGATGCCTAAATGCAGGATTAGCAGCCTAGCTGTAAACTCCTGTTTTTGTCTATGTTGGCCAGTGTGTAGAAAAACATTTACCTTAACTTTGCAAACATATCAACTGTCTAAATAACTACTTTGTTAATGCTGAAGCAATTCAGTATGGACATGATTAAGGATTTATTCACTAAAAGAAGTATTTTAAATACAACTACACTTTCAGCCCCCTGGTATTATAAACATTGAAGCACATAGAATTATATGATAGAATCACATGCTGAACTTTAAATATTATTCATGTGAGTAGAGTTATATACCTGGTTAAATACTTGCAGAGCCAGAATTTTCAATATTTAGACTTTTGCCTATGGCAGTTTCTTTAACAATCAAATAAGAAACCTATTAGGAATGGTGTTTAAAAAAAAAGACGATGAAGCATTTATAAGCTTGTTTGGTATCATCTAAACTTGCAATAGTAAAAACAAAATCAAATCAGTTTTACAAAGCCTCAACCTGATTTAAAATCAAAGAGAGTTATTAAATCATTATATAAATGGCCTTCATCGAAATGACTCCACCCTGGAAACAACAGAACAAGTTTACTACAGATTCCTTAAACTAGGATATTTTCACAACATAAAGTGTTTGGATCTCTTTCCTCAACATGAACTGCACCATTTAAACCAAAAGAGGAAGTCCTGAGCAGCACACAAGGCTGGAAACAAAGTGGAGTGGCATGGTTGGGGGGGAGGGAAAGAGGGTTGCAGAATAAATGCTCATGTGAATGCTACACTGTCTGAAGACTACAGAGTACTGCTTGTCCAGGGGTGGATTAGCCCCTGAACAAGCAGTGGGGCTTGCGTAGCACGCCCAATATACACAGATTCACCACCCAAATAGTCAGCATAGGTGGAACAAATTGGGCCACAGCTCCTTCTACAACCAATGGTTGGTGTGCTAGTGGTTGTATGAATAGTCCACAGATTGTAGGGGAAGATTTCACCTTCTTATCCCTTCTTCATAGGTCTCCTGCACAAAGTGTGTATGCTTGGTTTGGTTGACAAACGTTGCACTCTAGTGATATCTCTTTATAGAGATAAAAAATATGAGGCTGGCCCTAGTCAGCTGAGTCAAACTCAAGGAGTGCAGGCCCCGGGGCTGAAAATTTGCTGTGTAGACATTCAGGCTTGGGCTGGAGCCCAGTCTCTGGAACCCCTCCCACCTTGCAGAGTCCCACAACTCAGGCTCCAGCCCAAACCCAAATATCTACACGACAATTTTTAGCTTGCAGTCTGAGCCCAGTGATCCTGAGAATGGGTCGCAAGTTTTTGTCCCAGTGAAGATATCCCCTTGGGGACTAAATAGAAGCCTAGAAGCTTATCACTGGATAAGCACAAGAAGAAGGGCACCTTAAATAAGAGATTTAATAATCTACACTTTTATACTGCAGACAGTTCAAGAGCCTCTTACAAGATGTGTTATACTCTCTTACAACAGCATGGCACCATCTCATTATCTGGCAAGTCCCATCTCCAACTCTAGGTGGCAGTGTTTCCTCTTTGTTTCAGTCAGATTCCCTCTAAGCTTCCAGGGTTTCCAAAAGACATGGCTATCTATCTCCAGGAGCTTTTTTAACTCTTCTCAAGCCTTTCATGTCCTTGCACAGATGCCATTTTCCTCTAAAGCTTTGATTTCCCCTGCCCCAGCTTCCTGATCCCATACCCCAGCTCCAACCCAACACTCAGATCTTTGCTATGCAGTCCCTTCTTTCCTAATTAAAGCCATGCATTAACTTTACATAATAGTAACCCATAAATCAGATGGAAAGGAAGGCAGTTTAGTGTGTCAGGCTTCAGCAAAAAGATTCCCTGGCTTATTTTATTGTTTTAAACAGCATTTAAAATAAAAAAATAAAAATAAAAGCAAGAACCCTGTAAGCACAGCTAGCACTAAAAACAAAACATATTTTAACACATAACAAATGAAGCCTCCGTGGTCTTTTTTTTTTTAAAGTTTGAATATAATTACTTCACTTACATTATCAAATAATATTTTTGAAAATACAGATTTATAATTTTGATTGAAAAAAATCATATGGTTTATGATGAAAGAAAAGAGAACATCTTAGCTGCCTCAGAAATTCATTTTAAAAGCACTTAAATACATTTAAAAGCACTTGATTAGAAAGAAAGTAGATAGTTGGGCAACATAAATATTAAATAACCCTGTAAATAGCTATAGGTAATACACTGTAGGTAATAGTCCATTTTATCTTAATTGCAAGAGGATCTCTTCAAGAAACATCTAAATAAAAATAATCACAAAGATTTCCTAGTAACCACACACATGCATGATATAACACATGTACTGCTGTCCTGCTAATATGTTAGGGTCCTGGTCTTTCAAACACTTCCAGGCATTGTGAACATTAAGCCTGTGAATACTCCTCCTAATTTCAAATTAAGACTTTAGAGTTAAACACGTATGTAAGTGTTGCAGGATCAAGGTTTTATTTTTCATAGGATATTAGATGGCTACATCAGTCCTGTGCTACCCTGGTGCTGGAGGAATTTCCCAAGGAGTCTGTTCTGATCATCCTAAGAACTGAAGGCCAGAATCTGGTTCCTTAACATTTAAGTTTCCTCACTTCTGGGTGCTTCATGTCTTAGTTCTAGCATGCCATTAATACTATTTTCCCTTGTTTCATTTCTCTATTTTGTTTTAAGGGTGATAATGGTGGTGGTGGGGGTTGTTCCATCCCAACACATCCTTACATAAGGTGCCATTAACAGAGGCATCATTAACTGACAGAGATGTTTTTAACTGATGTTTTTTACTTCAGCAATTTTTGAGATATGCAAATTTTAAATTTCCAGTTGAAACATATGAGGACAATGATTTGCTGCTATTTGAATAACTCCAGAGCTTTTTTACCTCCAACTCAACAGGGGAAAAAATCACCTTTACGCAGGGTGTATGTACAGAATGTTTTAGCACAAAACAGGTTTCTCTGAGCAAACTAAAAATTAGGAACATTAGAAAAAAAAAGGGGGAATTAGAGTGGAAGTTTAAATTCAAAATTAAATATAGTGGTTTCCACCAAGGACTGTGATTTTATTGCACACAAAGTGATTACAAATCCACTCTGTTACAAGAATATTGTTGAGATGATTTTCTATGACGCAAATAATGTAGTTTATATGGTGTGGCTGTTTGCTGTGGACTGCAAAGTACTGTAACTATAAGGTGGCTTGTAGTCTACAAAAACAAAAAACCTAACTCCATGTACTACAAATACTAGATAATTGCATCTGGATTTTAAATCGCCTTGATGAATGCAACTGAATAGCTAATAGTACCCTGTAAACAAAAGTGTCATTTAACATTGTTCAGCAATTAGTATTACCAATTCATAGATGTCCTCTTCAGGCTTTGGTACATAAAATTGCATCTGGTTTTCTATCAGGAACTTAAGACGCAGAAAGTGAGCTGAATGATCCAACTGATGTGTCTGCAACAAACAGGAGGAGAGAGACGCTTTCAGAGAGAAAAGACAATGGCTACAGTTATATACAAGAAAATAAAGCCACACATTTTTAAGATAGATAATATATAATGACACGATGGGGGGGAAAGCTCTCTATCTTCCATAAGAAGTGTGAACATTTTGTAACCTAAATAGAGTCTGAAAGTTTCTCTCATCCCCCTCTCTCTCAAAATAAGAATTTTTCACCTAACTGCTTATCGCAGCTCCAAAGGTAATGCTATTACTTTAAGTAACACCTTCAATTTTGCTTATTTTGCAACTCTATCTTCGCCCATTCCATATTATTACAGAAGTGATGAGCCCAATATTATTAATGCAAAAGAATTATAGCATGCCTCCTGTACACAAGTATATTTTTTAAAAAGACTAAGTAGAAAATATATTCTGGCTAACAAAGAGAAGGATACCATATGCTATTTTCATAGGCATAAGAAAGTAATTTCTTTCTGAACTTTTTCATGTTAAACATTCAGGCATTCTGTGGTAAGTCTGCAAGCAAGATTATGGATAAAATATTCACCTCAGTGCTTTAGACCAGTAGTGGGGAACCTTTTTTGGGCCGGGGACCACTGACCCACAGAAAAATCAGTCGGGGGCCTGCACACAAGTGAGAAGTGGGAAAAAAAACCCTCACTGTGGCCCCCAGCCTGAGAAGGAGAATGACACTCCCCACGTACCCCTCTCACACCAAAGTCTAGAGGGGCCCAACCTAGCAGATTTTGTGTGCTACAGCCCCCAGGGGGCAGTAGGAGGGCTGGAGCACCAGTGTAGGCTCCCCAATGCTGGGGGGGACTGAGCTTTGGGGGCCGGATTCAGGCAAGGTGAGGGCCGCATCTGGCCCCCCAGACTTGAGGTGCCTCACCCCTGCTATAGACTGTAACAGCATATAGGATATTCTAAAGATGCACACTGATTACTTCCCCATGCAAACATCCTATGTCACTTTAAAGTAAGGGTATAGAATCCCCGTTTAAAAAGTTAACTGGTTAAAGTGTTACATTTAACCAGGATCTGGTACAGTGTGGTAGGCCCGGTTAGGGTGACGCAGCCCCTGCTTGCAGTGCATAGGGCCCAGCTGGACTGGAGCAGCCCTCTGCCCACAGGCTGCTCTAGCCTGGCAGGGTCCACTGTGACACAGGTGGGGACTGCTTGGGCCAGGTTGGGCTGCTGGTTAACCCTTACCCGGTAAGAATCACCCCGTAATGGTGATGCTTACCAGGTAACCAGTTAATCTTTCCATCCCTACTTTAAAGATATTGTAATTAGCTGCAGAGATGTCCTTTGACCTGGGAGATGGCAGTTACATTTCCTCTGCACAGCTCAGACATTTCAATTAAACTGAGGCTAAGTCAATGTGTAATCAAAATAAATTAAAGCAATGACAAACACAAAGGATGTCATTCATAAGTTACTTTGCAAAGTTGGTAAACTGTTGACTAACATAGTCAAGAAAATCCAGACATGATTCACAAATGTAAGAAGCTAGTACATCCCTCACTGTTATTTGTGAAGTCCTATTATTCATTGTTTATATTTAGAAAATAGTCACAAAGTTTCCCAGATTTTAGTACAATAATTGAACTGAAAATCTGTAATGGAATTGCATAATTTGCTATTTGTTAGTCTACTGCTTTAAAAATCTCAGCTATCCAATAACAAAGCAGAAGCAACACCCAAGGGCCAACCACACATCACACATAATTAATATTGCACAGCAAATAGTCAGTGTGAATAATTTAAATATCAGCCTATGGGTTTTTCATTTATGAACTCTTCAATGAATATCTAGAACCAGGAAAGATTCACACACTGAAAAATTACCACATTTGAAACAAGTATTATTCACAACTAGTTACAACAAAAAATATATAGTTCACTTTACGTCTAAATCTGTCTAATTTAAACAAATGAAATTATCACTACATAAAACTGAGTATCAAATCAGACAACCATTGTAATTTAGACAATATATAAATTAATTCAAAACAATTTGAAATTTACCACAAAATAAAAATAGCTAAATAAGACATCTGCATTCTACTAAAACTTTTTTTAGATCAGCTTGGCATTTTATTTGCAGCCTATTATACTAAAACACACAGACACACACACACAACGAAGCATAGTTATTATAACCGTGCAGAATAATAAATCAACCAGACATTAGTTTCTGCTCAGATTAACCTATTACAGATTGGACCTCCCTTGTCCAACACCCTCGGGACCTGACCGATCCCAGATGAGGGAATTTGCTGGACAATGGAAGGTCCCCCTGACACTAGCCCCTCAGCTCGCTGCCTCTCCTGGCTGGGCTGTCTGCTGGTCAGCCCCAGCCCCCCGGCACCACTGCTGGCCGGGTGGCATGCTGCCTGTTTGGTCTGACACAGCCCCAGCCCCACCCCCACCCCTGCTGTCAGGTGGCAGGCAGCTCCAATCACGCTGATGCTGCCACCGCTGGAACCACCCAGAATGCTGCAGCCCCACCACCACCCAGGCCAACATGGCCTGGCCAGGCTTCCCCTCTTGGGCTGCTGTGGTGCCCGCTGCCGGGCGGCAGAAAGCCCCAATCACACTCCGCCCAGGCTGCTGCGTGCCAGCTACTAACAGACTGGCAGGGCTGCATTGGGCTCTCAGCTGCTGGTCCCCCTGCTCCGGAGCACTCTCATGCAGGAATATCTGTGGTTATGCTGGACCACAGATGTTGCCAGACCAGAGAATCTCAAATTTGGGAGGTGGAACCTGCAGCACCAGTTATCAGAAGAGCCAGTGATGAGAAAATGGCCACATTAAAAAGTTCTGAACCTTGAGTCTAATAAAATACATTTATACACCTGTCTTGTATTTTGAGAGTGGTCTAAAAATTTAGATTAACAATCTGGGGGCTCTCTGATAAATCTCACTGTGAGACTAGATACGGAATGGACACATTGTGTGAGACATTTAAAACAAAATGGACAAAGCAGCACAAAAATATACCGATGGTAAAATTTTTTTTTTTAAATCACATACTGACAGAGAAATGCAATAGATGGCCCAATAGCCATCCCTGTCATTCTGCACTCTCTTGTGCCTGAGACCTCACAAACACCAGACATATCTGTATGGCAGTTATTGACAGAACTACATGCCAACAAGTTTAGCCTGACATGTTAATAACAGTCAAGGATCTACAATAGGGATGGGGAACCTATGGCCTGTGGGCTAGATCCAGCCCCTGAAATCCCTTGCTCCAGCCTGCAAGGCTTGGGGCTTCCCACCCCGCAGTGGGAGGAAGCAGTGGGGAGCCAGTGCTAAAGTCCTTGCCTGGCTGGCTCTGACTGGTGGAAGAAGAGGATCTGTGTGCTGTTGTTCCCCTCCCAACCAGCTCTGGGAAGCTGGTGCTCACCTGCTGGCTTTTCCCCCAACCCTCAAATTAGCTGGGAATCATGGCCAATGGGAGTGGTGAGGGGCAGTGCCTGTGAGCACAGTCTGGCACAGAGCCTCCTGTGGCCTTCCCAGGAGCTGCACCAAATAAGTGCCCCAATCCCTGCCCCCGCTTCTACCCCCCTCCTTCCCAGAGCACACTCCCAGTGAGCTTCTGCACCTTCCCTCCTCGCCAGAACCCTCACCTCCAGACCACTCCTGCACTCTACCTTGCTCCCTGACCCTGCACCCTCACCCTCAGCCCACTACTTGGCAGCCCACTCCTGTACACTGAACCCCTCACTTTTGGCCCCACTCCAGAGCCTAACAAGCTCCAAGCCCCCAGAAGAGTTAATCCAGCCCTGAGCCTTGCCCCTCTTCCCCTGCTGGGCTGGAGCATGAGGAGAATACTGGTGCCCCAAGTTGCATGAGTGGGGAGAGTTTCTCTTATTTTCTGATTCTCAGTTAGGGGTCCAGGTCAGTGAGGATTTGGCTGGGTTTTTTCCCCTCACCTGTGTGTGGCCCCCAACTGATTTGTCTGTGGGTCAGTAGCCCCTGACCCGAAAAAGGTTCCCCACCCCGATCTAGAGAGAGGTATACTTATGTTGTAGCTTCTAAACAGCAATACTAGATTTCTTCCTATTCCAAGAAATAACCTTATAATAATGTTTCAGTTTACTTGAAGGCTATTCAGAAATCCTATGGAAATCACTGAGCGTATACATTAATCCTTGGGGCTGCTATGATTTTACAACAGCAACCTTCCCAAAGGACAGCCTAATCCATAGTTCAGTGAAGTCAAGGAAAGCTTTTCAACTTATGTCAGTGGGCGCTTAATCAGGCCCAGAGAAAATTGTAAGTGTATCTACTTTCATGCAGGTTACTTTAGAGATGTTTGATTAGAAGCATAACATTTTTGCTCAACACCTATAGTTCTGAGATTAGGACTGAGGAAAATGGAGAGATTTTGAATGCAATATTGAAACCATGGCAAAAAAAATGCACTCTGTCAGGAGTACTGTCAATTTAGATTTCTCCTTCTAATTGATTTTTAGAACAGAAACCAGGACAAATCTCTCAGTCAACTTCAGAAAATGGTCTTTCAAATTCAGACATTTCTACATCATTTTTGTATTCCATTCCTTAGTGAGGCTCATTTGTTCCCATGAATGAGTGATCTCTGATTTTGATCATTTTCAGGAGAAATAGAAGGGTCAATGAATATTCTAGATCATGTATGTTGAGCCACATGGCATTTCTTGGAAAAAGTATTAGCCTTTGCAGATATAATGGTGTTTCACTCAGTTCAGGAGATGCAAGTCCCCAACTTTTGGAAACAAACAGTCAGTATACGAATATCTATCTGTACTTATATATCTCAGAGGGGCAGCTGTGTTAGTCAGTAACTTTAAAAACAACAAGTAGTCCTGTAGTGCCTTCGAGACTACATATATGTGGTGCCCCCTACTCGCTACGCTCGCCAACCCCCGTTTCTGTGGGGGTAGGCAGCCCCACCTCTCGCTGAGCCCTCCCCCCCAGCTGCCAGGGAGGGCCAGGGCCATACTAGCCCTGGCCGCTGGGCCCCCCACCTCTCCATCTCTGCCGAGGCCACATCAGTCCCGGAGGATAGGCAAGTCTGGCTCTCTCCCCAGCCGCCAGGGAGGGCTGGGGTTGTGCCAGACCACGCCTTTCACCCCCCATCCCTGGCCACCCCAGCTGCAGCCAGTCCGGGCTTTCTCCTCTCCCCCGCAGGAAGCTGGTGCTGGCACGCTAATCTTGCAGGAGGTGGGGCATGGAGCGCCAGGCAGGCAGCAGCCCAAGCGCTCCCTGGCACGAGGCAGTCAGAGGCGGCAGTTCCTCGCTGAATCCTGGAGTATTGGGGCCCCGAGCATAGTGAGGAGCTGCTGCCGCCACCCCCTGGCCCTCCTGCAGGGAGGCAGAATCTGCCCAGGCCAGGCTGCCAAGCAGCTTTGCCGTCCCTGAACAGTATCTGGAGCAGGGAGGCCGTACAAGGATGGAGTCATCCCATAGGAAAAACTTTTATAGATAGATAGATAGTATCATGAGCTTTCGTGGGCAACCCCACTCTGCTCATCTGAGTAAATGGGTTTTGCCACAAAAGCATATATAGTGTCTCTAAGGGCATGTCTACACTAGGAAATTGTTTTGAAATAACTCCCAAAATAACTATTTCAAAATAGCGTGTCCACACTACAGGGAAGCCTCCAAATTAGTCCTAAGCAGGCTCCCTTAATGTGGACACACTAACTTGACTTAGAGCCCCAAGAAGCACTGGAAAGTAATTACTTTGAATTACTCTGGGAAGTAGTTATTTCAAAATAGCAGCAGCAGAGCATCTACACTACCACAATTTTGAATAAGTGTCATTCCTCATGGAAAGCAGGAGTTATTATTTCAAAATAACCAGCCCGTTATTTCGAAGTAACAGGCTTGGTAGCGTGGACGCTCCGCTTGTAATTTCGAAATAAGGGCAGTTATTTAGAAATAACTCCCTAGTGAAGACCAGGGCTAAGGTGCTACAGAACTACTCATTTTTTTACTTATATATATATATATATATATATATACACACACACATTTACACAGATATATGTTAGCATGAAATACATAAATACACTCACATAACCTGATTTTTGTTTCTTGGCTTCCAAATGGAATTCTTGTTAAATATTAGAGAAAAACAATCTTAAAAATAAGCCAAAATACTAAAAGTATTTTTTTTAAATCCTAAAACCTGATGGTTACACACAAACAAGCAATAAGAGTGCATTATTCTGCAAATATTCTACTGCATTTTGAATTATCTGATAGAATAGTCAAGATCAGTTTAATGGCATGGATGGTCTTAACTATATCTACAGCATGAAGAAGATTATATGAAATGTAGATCTTGAAATGTTTACTGTACCAGAAAGTGACTGTTCTCAGATGGCAGATGGTAAACTGATGTGAAATGATGTGGATCAGATAGTAAAAGGAAAAAGAAAAAGCTGAATGCAAGAGACAGAAGAAAGAGATTGGTTATTAAATGTTATAGAAAAGGATGCGTCTATCGGTATTTTCCAGACTGACTTATGGAAAAGAAGGAAACAGATATCAGCTCTAAAAGACTTGCAAAATGGCACCAGGGATCATATCCTTAATTGGCGTAAACTGAAGTCAGTGGAGCTCCACCAATTTCACCAGCTGAGGATCTGACCCACTGAGTTAATCACTCTTACCCAGAAGGAAAATATCAACCCTAAAAATAAATCATTACTAATAGTGTATCATCCAACTTCCCTGTTATGCCTCTCTCTTAAAAATGTCATTTCTCCCTGACTACAATGAGGAGCTTTCACAAATTGCAGCAGTCTTTAGAAGTGCACCTGGCAGTGAGCTGAGCACAGTGTGTAATTACCCAAAACAAATGCCTTGCTTTGCACCTTCCAGCTCTTTAGCTGCATGCACAACATATCTTTAAAACTCCACAAAGTTCAGTCATTAGTAGATCTTGATATTGTAAGTAAAAAGAAGCCTCACTATGCAGAACAGAGTTTAAGTTTCTGCATGTTAGTTTTGGTTTGCAAATTAAGTGGTTAGTGGAATACATTATTTAGACACCAGAACTCAGAGTTTGGGCTAGAGTCACCAATGCTATAAACTTCATTTCTTGAGATTTCACTCTTAATAGCCAAGCTTATCCATTTTTAACCTGAATTATTTACTTTGAAAAGTAAACGTGTGTTTCTAGTATATAGATGTGGTTCCCTTCTCTCCTCCCCTTCCCCACACTGGATGAAACTGGCTCTGCAACATGGACAAACACAGATAATTTTTTTTTCTCCTAGTGACATCATATTCTTTTTGAAGTTCTAGCTTTAGCTCTCTGACCACTTCTTATCTGGTAGGTGGATGATACCTGAAAACTGGGAGCTACTTAGCAATTAGGAAAATGGATGATGTCATCACACTTTTCGGGGGAAGGGAGAAGTAACATGAGGATTGCAGGTAGGGTTGCCAGGTGTCCTGTATTGACCCAGACAGTCCACTTCTTTGCCTCCTGGCCCATAAAAAAATTCAGAAAATGCCGAACACCTAAAATGTCTGGTATTTTCTGATTTTTTCCCAACCAGGAGGCGAAAATCCCAGGTGCTTACCGGGTTCTTCAGGGGAGACAGTGGACAGCTGCCGGCAAACTGCTAGGGCCAAAAAGCCTCAAAAGCATTTCTTAAAGGGGCCACACTGTTTTTTTTAAATTCTTCTTTGCTTAACAACTCTTGGAGGTCCTTTTTTTTTTGCTCAACAACTTTGGTCTCCCCTCAACAGAATTTTCCCCTCAACAGAATTTTTTCCCGTGGTTTTTTTTGAGGGGTGGGGCAGCGGGGGAGCAGTGTTCGGTATTTTTGGTTAAACCATCTGGCAACCCTAATTGCATGAGCTAGCTCTCATTGGGAAGCAGGCAGGGTTGGCATTGGGAAGAAAGAAGACAGCAGCACCTATTATCATGCAAGTTTTCAGAAGCAGGAAGTTCTTTTGGGTTGCTTGTCAGGGGAAGGGAATAGAGATATTGATGGGGGGGATGAATTGCATGCAATTGTGTCATCCTGGAAAGGAATGTAAAGGGTTTGGTGGGAATGGCATATGAAGGCAGTTTATAGATTTACATGCAGTATTCTAAGAGAAAAAGACAATTAACAAAAACACAGATTTTTCTTTAAAAAGCTAAAAACTAAATTTAAGGATTTTGCTTCCTATTCAAGGTTGTACAATTTTACTAAACAACTCAGTGTTATTGTGATTTTACTTCTAATGTCCAACTGGTCTGTTAAATACAGTACAGCAGATTTTTTTATGAAATGCCTAAAAATTGGAAATTTTCTCTAAAATATGAATTTCAAAGTGCCCCTTTACCTTACAAATCATTTCCAAAACATCTCTTGTAGTGTCACCTGGACGGATTACTGTCAAAGCAGGCTGGTTATTTGGCAGGCAGAACCAAGACGGTGTAAAATACTCATGGACCCAAATGTCACATTCAGGATTATGCTGATGGGTACTGGTCAGTGGCACTTCTTTTTCCCTCTGAACAGAAAAATCCATTAATTAAAAAATTGATAATAAAATATCATCCACCTCTTCTTCAATACTGAAGTCTGTGTGCTATATTTTATATATACACCCAACTGTGTAACCCTGTCAAAGGAAAGACATTTTATTCACAAACCTAGACTAACAGCTAGTCTATATTACAAAGTTTTGTTGCTTTAACTAGACTGGTACAAATTAAAATAGCAATTCCACCCCACTACCTCTTTACTTCCCAGTGTGGACACAATTTTACTGGTATAAATGTGCTTATACCAGTATATAGCTTAGTCTAGTTTGGGAAGAAGAAAAAGTTATTCTGGTATCTGGTGCCTTAATACTTGTATAACTGTGTCTGCGATAGGCTAATATTAGTGTAACTACATCTGTTAAAAATCACATCCATAACCAATATAATTATACCAGTATTACTTGTCTAGTAATCAGCCCTTAGTGGATGTTCAAGTAGCACTAGAATTGCAGTTTGTATATTGCAGTTTGGACTGGAAGAATTTGGGGCTTTTAAATGGAGTTTCACTATAGCAAAATTCATTCCCATATAAAATTATACCAGTGGTCATCTAATTCTGTACCCTGTCTCCAACAGTGACCAGCACCAACTGCTTAGGAGGAAGAAATTGCAGCAGACAGTTCTGAGTTAACTTGCCTCTAGGGAAAGTTTCCTCCTACCACCCTTCCCTCCCCTATAATTACAGGTTGGCTCACACCCTAACATAATGCATAAGGATTACATATCCCTTTCAAAACTTTCTTTTTAAATGTATCTGTGATTACACAGTACTAATTAAAATAGACCCATAGTGTCCATTTCTTGTGACAGACAGATAAATAGACCAGGAGATAAGGACTCTAACAAGCAGGAAAGTCTTATGTATGGTTAATACATTGCATGGAAAAAATCAGAAAATTTGGGTGCTATTCCTGCCCCTGCCAAAGATTTTCTGCAGGACTCTGCTCTACTCAACTCATATGTAAAATATGACTAATATATGCACCCTATAGGGAAGTTGTGAGTTAAATTTAGGAGAGAGTTTAAGAAGTGGGTTGTGCCCACGAAAGCTCATGATACCATCTACATACAGTAAAACTCCAACTGTCCGGCATCCAGTGGTCCGGCACTCTGATAGTCCGGCACCAACTGGAACCTGGAAGTGCTCCGGCCAGCCGGACAATTGGAGCTGCTCTGCCCCTGGCTTCTCCAAGTCAGCCACTGCTGAAACTGACCAGCGGCTGACTTGGGGAAGCCGGGGGCAGAGCAGCTGGGGTGCTGCCGGTTGGTCGCAGCGCCACCCACTCCCACGCGCAGTTCCGACCCCCACCCCACACCCCCCCACCCCCCCCCCGGTACTCAGGCATATCTGATAATCCGGCACCCCCTGGGTCCTAAAGGTGCTGGATTATCGGAAGTTTACTGTATTTTGTTAGTCTTTAAAGTGCTACCAGACTATTTGTTGTTTTTTAAGTTTTTCCTGTTACAGACTAACTCAGCTACCCCTCTGAAGCTTTTGAAGTTCCTCTGAGATACCATTGGAAAGGTTGTAATCTACTCAATATGATTATCCTATTTGCACGCATGTATAATTTCTGTATCTGAATTTGAAAATATTGACTGTAGTTTTATTAGCTTCAGTCCAGACCCACTCAAGCAAGAGACAATGGGACTTAACCTTCCTGCATACCTGTGGGTCAGCCCAAAAAGTATGGAAGGGGGAGGGGAGGACTTCCAGAGACCTCTGACAATGGCACCTGATGCTGGGATCCAATCTGGAATGAGGTCTATTTCCACAAGAGCAGAGGGGAAGTTTAAACTGGACACAAAGGATTCCCACTTATGCAAAACCTATTTAAGTATGGGGAGTGAGGTAATCTTGGTCCTGAGTTCTCCCTGGTTTCCCCACCCAAGTAAAACCCTGATCCTACTGAAGTCAAAGCGAAATTGCTAATGACTTAAATGGAGCCATAGCTATATGTAGCAATGTAGGGGGCACAATATAAAGAAAATTACTGATGTTAAAAATTAAGGCTCCAGTGCTTCAAATCTCCCTATTACCTAACCAAGCACAACGAAAAGAACTGAAGGTGCTAAGGTTTCTAGGTATTACAGCAGTGGTCCCCAATCTTTTGGGGCTGCTGGGCACCTGGAGGCGGGGCCATGCATGCGCGCCCAGGGCGCAAGAATGGCTTGGGCCGGCGCTGATCACTCGGCGGGCGCACATAAATGCCCCGGCGGGCGCCATGGCACCCACGGGCACCGCGTTGGGGACCACTGTATTACAGGATAGCAAACCCTATCGTTCATTTTAAATTGTCTCTTTTGTAGGTTGAAGTTAGACCCCCAAAGGTACATTTTTGAGCAAGCTGCATAATTCCCATCGGCTGCAGGTGGTGTCACACACAGTTAAATCCCTACTCACTCCCTTAAAAATGTGATCCTTAGCACTGGCTTGACAGTGTTTTATAGCTGAATTTCCTCTGGGTGCTTAGGAAGGGGATTGTGACTGTTTTTGGAAAGCTAAAAGCCTTATGGGTGTGCATACAGTATTAAAGCTACATGTGGAGAATAATGTCTTTCCAAATGCAATAATACTAAATTAGCAATAGGTTCACATATATCCTTTGCTAGTTACAATTAACATTATCAAGGCCTGTTTACTGTATATTAACATACACTGTTGCATCATCACTTCCTTCTCCTGAGGTAAAAACTTAGCATATGGGAAATGAGGACTTTATTATAAACAATATTAATGTCTCCTATAATTAGATATATGCTAATACTAGTAGTTAGGGAACCTCTTAGGGTTAACAGTCCTTATGGACTCTGCAACTCTAGCCACAGAATGGATTGTGGATCCCTGTAGTTATGACCGCAATGACTCCATCCCCTTTATGGCAAGATATTGGTGTACAGAGGGTGCAGGGCAGCATCCTGCCCTCCTTCCCCCCATGGCTGCCAGAAATCACTACAGGTACAGGTTGCTGTCATAGGATCTGCTTTCCCTATCTTAATTCTACCTCATCTTACTAGGAGAGCAAGAATATGCTTTATTTTCAAACAAGCTAATGGAACTCCTTTGTAAAGTCCAGATTTTTCTTACCTTGCCATCTGGTACTGCATCATCAAAAATTCCTTCTAAAGACTTCTTTGCCGAATCAACACCTTCACCAAAGACCTGCAGAACAAAAAGTGCCATTTTATAACAGATAACATAATGGAAATAGAAACTCTAACTAGTGTACAGTATTAAAGCTAAATGTGAAGAATACAGTCTTAAAAAAAATCTCTTGACATTGAGGATGTAAGTTAAACTGACAAAATCTATTTCAATAACCACCTCTAAAAATACAGAAGCTCAAATTCCTAAAAAAATATAGAGGGAGGCAAAATATCCTAATGCAAGGAAGAGGAACATCTTTGGGTCGGGGACTGCTGACCCCCAAGCATGTAGATTTTATGTGCTCCAGCCCCATGGTGAGATAGTGGGAGCGCTGGACTACCAGTGCAGGCTCCCCAATGCTGGGGAGGGGAAGAGCCCCAAGTCTCGGGGGCTGGATCCAGGCAAGCTGGGGGGCCACAGATTCCCCACCATTGTCCTAATGGATGGGGCAGCAGGCTGGGAGATTGAACTTTTATTTCCAGTCCTGTCAGTGACTTGCTGTGTGAACCTGGACAATTTTTATCTCCTCTGTGCTTCAGTTTCCACATCTGTAAAAATGAAGATAATAATGCTTATCCACTTTTATAAGCACTCCAGATGAAGAATGCTGTATAATTATTCTTATAAGCAAGCTTATTTGTTTATTTTGTAAAGGCTCATCCAACCACAATAGTCTGGGCCCAACATGACTTCTTGCTAATGAAGTAATAGACAATGATGTAGCAGGAGGTAAGGGCACAAAGATAATGGGACTGTGCAGGGGCAAGAATACAAGTAGAGAAGAAGTATTTGCAGGATCAGGCAACAACTGACATGGAACTGATCCAGACTGGCACACCCTGGGCATAGGGCTTACATATTTATCAACTTGTTGAAGGGAAGACCCACAGCTTTGGTTTCATTACATCAGGCCTACAAGGAGCCTGCTAGAGTTAATACTGGAAAATGTTTTCTATAAATCTATGTATTCACTTGTTTATAATTGTGTTGTTAATTATTATTCATGTTGTGTTTAAGATGGGCCAGGAACCATGCAGGATGTGAAAGAGACATGGTCACTACTCAATAAAGCTTACAATCTAAAGCCCTCATTTTGCAAATCCAAAGAATATGACTAGGATTGCCAGATGGTTTCAACAAAAATACCGGACACACTTGACATTACATCACAATCCAGATTACATCTTATTTACAAAACACCCGACAGTTATATTTTCTCATTTATATTTTCTCAATTTGTTTCCCGAACAGAAAGCTCAAATACTGGACTGTCCGGTTCAAAACTGGACACCTGGCAACCCTAAATATGACTACTAGTTAGGGATGTTAAATATTGGTTAATTGAATAGTTGAGTAACCTTGTGAATTCTTACTGTATCAGAGGCAGCAGCGTGGGGTGCCAGGCAAGAGCTGGTCCATGAGGGGGGCCAGTTTAAAAACCAGCTCCCCTCACGGACCAGCTGCCTGTTGCCCCTTGCTGCTTCCTCCGATATAGGGGTGGCAGCAGTCCCTGTCTGGGGGCTAGGAGGGGAGGTCTGAGATCCTGGACCTGGCGTGAGCTGGAACTGAGCTAGGCTGCCTTCCTGCCTGGTTCCTAATACACTTTAAATGCAGAGCCACAGCGGGGGTAGGTCCCGGACCCATCGCAAATCAGGTCTGAGACAGGCTGCTGGCTAGCCTTCTTAAAAATTTGCTGGTGTGTGTGTGTGGGGGGGGGAGGGAAGGGGGCGAAGAATGTACTATATATATAGCATTAACCTATAAGCTTTTGCTTATTGGTTAATCATTTAATAGACTACACTATTACATCCCTACTACTAATATGCTTGAAATTAAGCATATGAGTAAAGATCAGCAGGAATGGGACCTAAAATTTCAGAGAACATATAGGCCCGATATCCTGATAGGTATTTAGGTGCCTAACTCCCACTGAATTAGACATGTTGGGAAACTTCCAAAACATTCACTTTCTGAATTTTCTTTAAATTCTGTCCAGATCAAAGGTTTTTAATTGTAGCAAAATTCCTTCAGCCAGTTGGGTTGTGGAAGAGCAGGGAGGAAATATACCTCTCTTTGTTGGGGAAAAAAAGTGGGAGTGGGATTGGGAACTATATGGCACAAAACCTGAGATGACTGTATCCTCACTGAACACTAGGGATATAGCTTGGTTTGGGGAAATTTTTTAAATTTTTAAATTTTAAAAGCAAGCATTTTAAACACCATGGAAATGTAATTTCTAAAAATGCTTATTAGATAACAGCTGGTTGTCTAATGAAACTCTGTCCCCTTTGTAATCACTGGACTGAACTGACTAGAGAGACAAAGGTAAGAGTTGATGAGAATGTGCATGAGGTGGATTTTTAATGTCTCATTAACAACACATTGTAAGGCATTTTCCTCAGCAGTAACTATTCCTCCACCCACACCGCCATTTTAACAACAGGAATAGGAGGAAATCATAGGCCTAAATACCAAAACAAATCCTGCCCTGCCCACTTCCCCCCAAAAAAGAGAACAGAAGAAAAAGAAAACCCTGTGATTCCTGCAATTAGATGAGGCATAACTACACATATCTGAAAGCTATAATTAGTGATGTTTGGAGAGTGAGGCAGGGAAACACCTTCTTAATCCCTTGAAATACATTATCTGTGGAAGATTTTGGGAGGGACAGTGTGGAAACCTGAAAGATTTTGTTCAAAAGAAGCATGAATTGTTCCTCCTATATACAGACAATCCATTATAGGGTTCTCTTAAAACTTAGCTGCAACATTCTAGAACTTCTAAGCTTTCATTTAAAGAAAAATTAATTTCCTAATTTTTTTCTATTACAAAAATGCAGCTGTAAATAGAGGTGCTGCTGCTGTAGCCCTAACTTAAACTTGCAGAAAACAGCCTCCAAACAAAGGACAGCACCAGCAGGAACACAAGCCATTCGTTTCAAAAAACCTTAAACCTCGAACCTTAAACCTCATTTGGAACCATTTAACCATGAGCTGTTATATATTTATCTGCAATTACAATGACTCATTTTGAAGAGAGTATGAAGTGTGGTGACTATACAACCACGAATGATTAAACAAGAGAGGTTAAGTTTGAGTGTGCAAGATATAATGAAAATGTTTTGCATAAACAACACTTCTTTGCCTGAGCTGGAATTATTTTTCAAAATGTTTCTACACAGTATTAAAATAAGCCTTGAAAATAACTGTGAAACACAGTGTTTGATCTATATACCTGGTTAATGCTTGGCCTCCCTTGTTTTTTCTTTGAGGTCGTATCCAGTCCCCAAAGAGAAGAAAACCTGCTTCTTCGTTTGCTGGCGGATCTGGACATGGCCTGTGTTCTTCTTCTTACACCGGACTCCTCAGTGCGAGCTGCCACCTGCCAGTGCCATAAAGTTTTAAAATTAAAGACGGCAGCATCCCACTATACCATTATCTGAAGGCTTTAACAACGAAGTCTAGTGGGAAAATGGGAAAAACTGGAGCAACCAGTGCTTATTCACAACAGGAACGTTGATGACTCCAGATCAGCTATTTGCCTCCCACTTTAACATAACTCATTCTTTCCAACTTCATGTATACAAACCATATCTAATGTTTCGGGGGCCCAGTTTGAGTTATTTTAAAGAATACTAGTTTGCAAAACATGAGTACTCAGCAATGTCTGAAAATTGGGTCCCTTTATAATGTTTCTGGTTAGGCACCCAGAAAGGGAGGTACCCAAAATGACTAGTCACTTTTGAGGAGCTTGATCTGTGTTTTTATTCTTGTTGTAAAGTGAACTGTGCCCATCTGATGTAAAGTGAACTGTGCCCAACTAAACAAATTCATGATATCTATCAGGCCAAATGTCAAGCATTTAAATACAACATTCCCTTAAAGACTAACAGTGTGTTTAAAAACAAGAAAAGGGAAGAAGAAGAACTAAGAATAGTTTTCTGTCCTGGATTCCTCCAATAGCCAGAGTAAGAGAGGATTTCAAGGCACAGTTATTTCCCCAACACTTCTTCATTTCTACATCCTTATCAGGAAGCTTTTGATCTGCTATAATGCCCCAGAATGCATCACTTGGTGAAATCACAGTTCCCATGGAATACAGCCCTAGAAGCTCAGGCAGTGACAGTTTATTATTCTATAGTACAGTTTCGCAGATTGAGAGAGAGCGAGAGCAGATTGTTACATCAGATACAGTATTTCCCCATGAAATCTGTGCTATGTAACAAAATGACCCCACCCTTCCTAAACCCCTAAAATCCAGCCCCATACTTCGTCAGGGTGCCAGCAGTATATGTGATTACACAGAACGATGCAATCTGGGGCATTCCAGTTGTGCAAGAGACACTCAGAACAATTCTGTGGGAGCTGAAATGAAGGTAGATAGGTGTCAGTTACCTGGATATTTGAAAACATTGACCCATAACAAGCTACTTCACTAAAGTCTATTTGCGTTTACATAACATGGTAATTGGGAAGGTCTCCCAATTGGAGAATCCCTCCTGGAAGAAAATGGATCATCATCAGAAGCAAAGTTTTGCAAACTTCTTGGGTGTTCCTTCCAATTAGCAGGGCATGATTTAGGTACAATTACCATCTTTGAATCAGAGCACCCAAGCACTACTTTTGTGAGAGAAGGAGCGGCTCAGAGGTGTAACAAGTATGACTTGGGGGGTAAAGTGAAGCAGACACACCTGCCTTGCAACTCCGGAGGCAAATTTCCTGAAACATTCTTTTAAGAGAGTCTGACACATGAAACACTATTTGACTGTCATTTGGCACACAGTCATAGACAGAACAAAGAAACCTATGCAGCTCTGTGATAAGATGCTGAGAGACTGGTTGTTTTGATATTGTAAGCATGAATATTGTATGAGAACTGGCATATCAGAATACTGGGCTGGTCATCCAGGGTGTGTCTAGACTACAGGGTTTTTTCAAAAAAAGTGACCTTTGTTCAAAAAAACTTCCCCTGCGTCTAGACTGGTGCCGCGTTCTTTCGAAAGTAAATGGAAAGAACACAGCAGTTTTTTCGACCGCAGAAAACCTAATTTTACGAGAAAGAACGCCTTTTTTTGAAAGTGCTCTTTTGAAAAAAGGCACTATGTAATGCAAACTGTGCTTTTTCGAAAGAGAGCATCCAGATTGCCTGGTTTCTCTTTAAAAAGCGGGTTGCTTTTTCGAAAGTACTGGTTGTAGTCTAGATGCTCTTTTTCAAAAGAGGCTTTTTCGAAAAAGCCTCTTTCGTAAGAAGCTTGTAGTCTAGACATAGCCCCAGAGAACAGATATACCAAGAGTAATCATGTTTGTTATCTGGAAAGTGGACAAGAAAGGGAAAAGTAGAAATTGAATGTCACTGCAGGTTTCTAGCTTCATAAAGGCAAACTCTGTTAATATTTACTTAGTTTGTCTATGGTATCTGTCTTGTGTCTGCACAGTGCAGAACAACCATTCTAACAGACACTTCTGAACATGTCTGCTTAGACCATTTCTATCAATGTAACTTTGGACTTTTTTATCTGAAATTATTTTAATTAAAAAAAAGCAATTTAGTGAACAAATTGGGCCTAATCCTCAGCAGATGTTTAGCAATGTAACTGTACTGAAGTCAATAGCGATTTACACAAGCTGCATATCTGAAGTGTCTCCTATGAGAGGAGGAATGTGCTGTTGATCTAGTTCATTATATTATGCTCATCACCATCATAACACAGAACCCTCAGTGTCAGTTCAGAGTGCCCCATATTTTCTGCAATTTAACTCTACATTTGAGCTACAGCAGTGTAACTGTACCACTGATGCATTATTAAGGGGAGAACTTTTCTTTTCCAAGACAACATATTCAAAATGTGGGGCTCTAGAGAAAGCAATATGAGAAGGTAGAGCTAGCTAAATTCCACGCAGTGCAATAAAACTCATCACCTAAAAGCCTCTAGCAAAAGCAAATGAGCATAAATGTAAATGAAGATCCGCTTCTATAAAAATATAAATTCACTAGCAATTATCAAGATGATGATGCTAATCTTTTTATATAAAAGAACAAAACCGCCTCTGACTGAATTACAGCTTTGTATTCACTGAAGGGTACAGCTGACATCTACGAAACAACGGCAGAGTGCGGCTATTTCTGTAAAGCTCTAGGACCCCAAGCCTAAACTACAGGCATGCCATTTAAATTCCTAACAAAAAGCAACAGTGCGCTGTACATTTTTATGGGTTTTAAAGAGCTGTATTGTTATGGTATTCAAATTTAAACCATTTTATCACAGCTGAAGGCTTCTTTGCCAGAAGGGAAAGGGTATAGGAGAGGTTTTAGTCTTTTTGCTAGAGCACCAGGAGTTGATCACTGCTGGAGACAGGATACAGGACTAGATGAGCCAATAATCATATTCACTCTGTGGGAAAGTTGGTCTTGCCATAGTGGGTATGATCCCACACACACTGAAGTCAATATAAAGACTCCAATTGACTTCACTGGGGTTTAGATCAGGCCCTATAAGATCACAGGCACTGAAGATGGGCCCAAGCTGCAAAGTTCACAGACAGTGCTAAATCTCCTCAAATTTCAGAATTGGTCACATCCAGACTTTTGGTTCAGCCCACTGGAGAAATGGGGACCAACCTGCAAAGTCTGGATCCAAATCACCTCAAAGTTTGGATTAGGGATTTTGGATCAGCGTCATGTTTAAAACCCACAGTGCCACCATGTCTATAAGGAGGTTCTTGGCTCCATTATGGTTTTTGCAGCTACACTGAGCATTGTGTTTCTAATGGCACTATTTATAATGCATATCTGGCATGAATATTATACAGCTATAAGAGGTGTGGTTTTACTCTTAAGAAGTACAGACTTGATATCAAACCTCCTTTAAGACAATCACTTCGGAGTATCCATTTTTTTAAATTAGATCAAAGACATGTATCCACCCCCACATGTAAAAATCCCTGGATGCTGAAGCAAGAATTTACCCCGCAGACACCAACACCAGCATTTGTTGATTTAATCTCTCCGTGAAACCACCAAGAGATTTATAGTTTAGCATTGCTGACCTCTGGCCTTGGTTGAAACTCACCAGAGCATGAAAAGAAGATACTGAAAAGATTCCAAGACGGCCCATTGCAACTTTAGTTGGACGACTTGCGAAAGCAAGTAGTCTTTTTGGGTTTGGCAGCTCCCCTCCTTGGAGGCTAGCTAAATAACAACGATACCGAAATAGGTCCATTTGGAACTGTTCAAGATTCTGCTCCCAAACAAAGATCTGCAAAAATTGAGAATTGGAGAATGGTAGGAAGAGAAAAAGAACACAACAGTAAATATCATTTTAAAATAAATAATACTAGAAAAATCACATTAAATTAAATCTTCTGTCAACATTGATTGCATTTTCAAAGAGGGAAAATAAACAAACACGATTCAAAGTTTTTTAATTAGCCAAACAACAAATATATGTATGATCATGGTAGAAAACTTCTCCCAAGGCAACTGCTACTTTGATTTCATGCTAATTAACAGTATTAAAATTCTGTTTTTCATTTCCCTTGTTTCCCAGGATTTTCTTATGACCAGTTCCTAAGAGGCAGCTTTTATACATCAAGGACAAGAAAGATATGAGAAGACCACAAAACCAAACAAGTTTCCACAAACAGAGTCCTGACTCTTCATCATCATCATCAGTAGTTTAAGAATCAATGAAGCCTGGTGTTGTACAGTACATGAAAAAGACATGAGGTACACTGGAGATAATTAATCTTATCAGCGGAAAAGCACTGTAATCAGCCAATGTGAAGACTCATTTAAGCAATTCAAATTACTGGTACAAAATATTTTCTGCATGCTAAAAAAAAGCAAGATAAAGGGACAGAAAAACTGATCTGTCCTCTGCTTGTGGATTTAAAGCTTTTGAAAAGAACCATTTGAACAGCAAGATAAGTATCCCTTCCCTCTCTCACCTCCTCTCAGAGGTTTCTGTCGGGTGGGAAATCTCTGGAACTCAGCACATTAAAGGTCCAGAAGCCCCCTCCTTCTATGGTAACAATTCCAAACTCATTTGGCAGCCTTGGTCAAAGTACTGCTGTCTAATGAAGTGGGGTCCGTATGTTAGTTTCCTAAAATAAGGTGCCATTGTGACAGCAGGAGAGACATCTGCTCTACGATTTTTGTTTCTCAAATGCAGCTAAGCTGTCCACTTTAAGTTGGAAGTACAAGCAACAGAGAAGTCATGGTGGCAATGCTAGCTATAAAGTTGATAAAAGCAAACAGAATTGAGGTAGTTTCTTAGTTCCATACTTAGGTAGGAAGAGCACAGAGGAAGCAATTTGTTGATATTTAAGCCTGTAACAGCAGCAGCATTTACAAGTCTCTAAGATATTTTATATTAATCTGGTTTAGGTAAACAAGCAAGATTACCTGATCAAGTATAGTCTTCTTCTTCTTGGAATCCGTTACTGAGGACAGCTGCATTTCTCCCATTTTCTTCATTTTCTCATCCATATCTATCTTCTGTTCCAGCTTTTTTATTTCAGTTTTCAAAAGTTTGACTGTGTCCTCTTTGTGATGTTGTCTTGCTACTGCTGTTGCACAAGCAGAATGGATTGCAGTGATCCAGTTTTCTAGTTCTGTCTGGCTAGAGGTCTAAAGAGACGGAAAGAGAAAAAGTCAGGATCCTCTTAAAATTGATTAGAGATTAACAAATGCAATTCCCAGGAGATTCCTCTTCCCTTGATCTCAAGAACCAAAGCCTTAAATCCACTTATATCAGAAGAAATAAAAAACTGTCATTCTGTACTGCAGGAAACAGGCCATTTTAACTGACTACCCTGCATTCAGTATTTAGAATTACACACATATCTATGCCTAGCAGCTGTAGCATATTTGCTAGCAAGTGCTTAAAAATTACCTTCCTTGGCCTTTGTAAAGCTATAATAATTTGTAGCATTAAATGGAATTTTTTTAGACTACAAATTCCTTGAGGCAGGCAACAGATCTGTCTCCATGTTCCTAATAGTGTGGGGAATATGGCTGGCATGCAACAATTAATAATAAATTAATGAAATAATATATGGCCATAGTATCAGCTAATAGCTTAACACTAGTTTTAAGGATAGCTATTTCCAAATGAAAGTCTCAAAGCACTTTATAGTCATTAATGGATTCAATCTTCACAAACACCCTTGGGAAGCAGGCAAGTACGATTATCTGTATATTACAGATGGGAATGAGGACATATAGTAGTTAAATGACTGGCCTGTATCACAGAGCAAGTAATGAAAGAGCTGGGAATATTAACAAGATCGCCATAACACCAATCCTGTGCTTTAACCACTGAACAATTCACCTTTCTTATTACACTAACAGGTGGCTGAGAACAAACTCACTTAAGATACTGCAGTGATGGGCAGCAGTATAAAACCCTTACATAGGAAGACAGGAGCTATGTCGTCACTAAAAATTCCTTAGATTGTAAAAATGAAAATAAATAAACCTTTAAAAAACAAAAGGCTTATGGGCTTGATTCTCAATTACGCTAACAGCCCTTTTGAACCACGATGGCAATGTAAAGAAGACTTAAAATGGATGTAAAGGAGCTTTAACCTGAACGAGAATCTACTCATATCTACTGCTGCTAACAGGAGCTCCTGACCTTTCATAAGAATATTCAGTAGAGATGCCAGGTACCTGAAAATAAAATGTTAAATGGTACCTCTCTTCTTTTGTTAATAGATGAGTGAGTTTCCTCTCACCATTCTCTTTCCAGTTTTCTGTTGGTTTTATTACAAAGCCTTCTGGCAAATGATTAACAATCTACGTTTTTCACACAAACAATAATAGCTAGTTTACATTACCATGCTTCCTCTCTTGCTCATTGGTTTTTTTTTTGGCCCATTTACTTTTCTATTTATCAGATCCATATTTTATTACACTTGCTACTATTCTAATCTGGAAAAGTCACCCTATATCTTCCCCTACTTGAAGGGACGAGAGAGACAAGGTAGGTGAGGTAGTATCTTTTTTATTGAACCAGGTGCTCTTGGTGGAAGGGATCCGATTTGAGCTTCAGGTCTCGAAAATTTAAGTTTTCAGGCTTGTCTTTTGAAGGCATTGTGCACGTTTCCCAGGAGGATCATAAATGAGAGGTCAGATGTGGATTGATTGTTCTGTGAAAAGTGTTCACCCACAAGTACTCGGGTGTGTCTGTCTTCTGTCATTTACGAGCATAGTGATTGTCTGGTCTCACCCACACAGTTGTTGTTGGAACATTTGATGCATTGGATGAGATATGTCTGCAGGTTTTGCATCTATTGTTCTGGCAGGTCTAGTGCAGTTTTGAATTGTTGTGTCCCATTCTGTGGGGAGTTTGCTTCTTCAGCTTAGTGAGGTTGGGGTTTGTTTGAAGGCCAGAAGAGGGGGTTCAGGAAATACTTCTTTCAGGATCTGGTCCCATCAAATATGGGTTGTACTTGTCTGATGATATCCTGCATGAGTTCCAGTGTGGGGAGGTAGGGAAAAACTAGAGGTGTGGACTTGGTGGGTTTTGTTCTCCCCTGGACCATTCCAGGGTATTTGGGTGGCCTGTTCCACAATGCAATCTACTTTCTTGGTAGGGTGAAGGCTCTGTCCCTTCCACAAACATAAGTTGGTCCAATAAAAGATATTACCTCAGCCACCCATGTCTCTCATATCCTCGGACCAACATGGCTACAACAATACTGCAAACATATCTGGATGCCAACCTAAAGAGGCCATGAAAAAGAATGATCTTGAGATAAAACACTGGACTCCTGGGAGCTGGGATTAGTTCTCAGTTCTGCGTTGGACTTTCAGTGTGACCATGGGCACATCAGGCCCTTCGTCATCCTTTGCCTCAATTTCTCATGTGAAAAATGGGGATAAAATTCCCCTACCTCACAAGCTGTTGCAGGAATAAATGTGTCACACTATGTGAAACACTCAGACACTATGGTGGTGAGTTATGGTTGTTTTCTCCTCTCAAGTTTGCAGCTAAGATTGCAGCATTTCCCAGACTTTGGAAAGCTAAACTCACCTTCAGGAACATGCAACTATCTAGAATCCCCTTCAAATCCAATCTGTATTGTTAAAAGCTCACTCTTCTATACTCACATAACTTCTATACACACTCTGCTGATCCCCTGCACCTGGCTTCTCTCAACAAGTGCACATATGAAGGTGGGGAGCCTGCTGGACTAGTGTATGTGACGTGGGTGTTATTACATGAAAGTCCAGCATTCTGATTTGAGATATCTTTTATAGCTAAAGAAGATATTTCAAGTACTTCTTTTTCATCCTTATAAAATAAAAAGTAAATCTCCTAACCCTCTCACTAATTTACAGCACACTGTAAAACAAAGTTTTATAGTCAATTATATGTTGTACTCAACAGACTTCCTTTGCATGTCAACCTTTAACAGTAATCACATGAGTATTTGTCTTGTGGCTAAACAACCTGCAGCTAGCATCCCATCTTGTTCTAATTAAGCCTAATGATGGTAACTCATCCATAAATATCACCACAGCAGTCTGCATCTTCCTACTCCACCAGAGGATGGTGAAGATGGTGAGGATGTCTGCATCTTCCTACTCCACCAGAGGTGATCATTATTTGCTTAAACACCTGATCCAATTTTTATCAATGACAATGCAAAGATTCCCATGAAGGCCCAGTTCAGGAAAGCAATTAAGCACATGCTGAAGCCTCCTTTTCTTCTAGGGAATTAAAGGCGTTGTTAAGGTTAAGCATATGCTTACACACTTTCCTGAATGGGAATGCTTTCTGGAGTTCCTAGGAGCTGGATCAGGCCCATATTCAGATAATTAACTTTGTGTCTTTCTTCATCTTCTACTGATACCAGAAAAATTGTACTGAATTTTCCATGTTAAATCTAAACAAGCTCACAGCAATCTGATCAGCTCTCATTCACTAAGGAATTGGTGATCAGTAGAGCTTTTCTTGGAGAGCAGTGCTACTGAAATCAAGCAAACTATTTGTGCAGTACAGATGGAACCTTTCTAGTCCAGCACCTTCGAGACCTGACTGGTGCTGCACCAGAAAATGTGTCGGACCACGGGAGGTCAATATTGTCGAGCAGCATTACCAATACTTCCACTGCTCACTGGGCTCTTAGTTGACACTGAAGGGTAAATTAGAGTTACATAGCAGCACAGAACACTGAGAGCCAGGGCTGGTGGCTGAAAAAACTTCATGGGACCATGGGAACCTTGGCCACACCCCTGATAAGGGGAAACCCAGCCAACTAAAATCATGCCAGACCATGGATGTTGCCGGACCAGAGAGTGCCACACTAGAGAGGTTCAACCTGTAATGACTACAATTGAGAGTCAGGGTGGCAGGAGCTTGTCCTTATAATATAAAACCCTTCTATGTACAGATGATGGAGAAAAATCATTAAAATAAGACAAAAAAAAATCTATTTTATTGTGTGTCCAAATACGTGGTAATCTACAGTGCAATAATTGTAAAATGTCCTATTTTTCTATTAAAATAATATTTTCATGTCAGATTCACATCTTGTTTGGGTTTTTTTTTGGGGGGGGGGGCGGGGGTTTGTTAAGCACTTTCAGAGTTTAATCCTTTTTTTTTGGACATTAAGCAAATGGACCAAGAGGACTGTTCTGCCTCCAGCAGAAAGGAAAGACTTGTAAACAACTTGGATGTATCTCTATGTGAGTATGTGGTGTGGCAAGATGCACAGAACTTCTGGTAAATGCATCTGACATCCACATGTAATCGATCTGTGTAGGCATGTTAGGAACTGACTGACAGAGAATTATAGTGTAGGAGGTGTCTGATGTCTTTGGGTGCAATGCAGTGAGAAAGGCTCTTAAAAAACATATAATATTAAACTGCAGCTTTACGTTTCCACTAAGCCTACAGTCTCCATTGGGTAGGAATAATCTACTATAGCACCTTTGTACTTAAAAAAAATGAATATAACATCTTGTTTTGTATTAATGTACCTGCACATTTTAGTAGCTTAGAAACACTGTTGAACAGCAATACACATGCTCCAGCAAATCTATGTCCATCCGATTAAGCCCCAGGGCTACAATCATTTACAAATTATTTCCACAATTATGGCTGACTCCCCTTTCCTTCTCCCCAAATCCACCCCTGCATTTCCCTCATGTTCTGCTCTTTTAGAATTACATGGGCTTCATTATACAGGATATAAAAAAAAAAAAAGATTTCATAAATCACAATAATTTACTTTGAAAATGTTCATTTTTGCTCTTTCCCACATAATGTTACATGAAAATCTAGTCATGACATTATGACACAGAGCTTTTAATGAATAAAGGCCTTGTGTTGCCACAGAAGAAATTTATTGAGTGTGACCTTTTCTGTATTTAGCCTCTATTGGAATTAATTTTACAAGAAGGAAGTTTTTCCAAAAGAAATGCAAATGAAAGATTTTATACGTATGTAAATAGATCTGATGGTCGTGATGCTTCACAGCTTATTTAATTCATGCTGAGGCCACATGCTACTGTATTTGCCCCCTGGAAGGAAGCATTCCACAATGACAAAACCCAAACCAAACAAAAAACTCCTAAGAGAAAGGCATTGTGAAGAGGAGGGAAGCAGCAAAGAAATAAAATATTAGTTATGAAAAAATATACCAGGATTTCAGCAATGCAAATGAGGGCAGAACGTAACCTTTTGTGTGTATAAATATCATGAGCCAAGATCATCAACTGGTGTAAATTAGCATAGCCACACTGAAATCAATAGAGCTTTTACAATTTACATAAATTGAGGATTGGGCCTCACTTTTATAAAAGCTGGCCATACATTTGAGACGTCTGCTTTTAAAGGTTCATTATAAAATATTGGGGGCAAGCATTCTGCAAGAGTGGGTTGGATTACAAAATTATAGTAAAATCCAGACCTTTTTTTCCATTTGATCCAGGATTTACATTCCCAAATTGTTACTAGACAAAAAAAAAGTCACTAAATGAGAAAATCTGCAACAAAAAGGTGGGCTTATAAAGTAACAAGGGTATGGCTGGGAAATGACAGCTGAATGCAGGCTAGTCATTCTATTTGGTAAGTAAAGACAATGTCAGATCTTAGCTGACAGGAGCTTTTTTTGTGAAAGGAACGCTGGATTGGACGCCTAAAAACTGATCGGGGAGGGGTATTATTTTGTAATTAAATCAGCATCTGGCCTTTGTATAGTGTTAAGGTTTTCTTTAAACTACCAATGAACTATAACTTGTAAATAAAGAAAAAAAGTATCTGGTTTAATGTTTAAAATCTGCAAGACATTTAGAACCAGAGAATGCACTGAGCTAGGAAAGTGAAATGTTCAGCAGAGTCTTCAGTGAGTGATGTGGGCTTCTGCACTGTGAACTGTAATGGAAAGAACCTGTGAACCCCAAATATTTTCAGTGAATTGACAAAACGCAAGCTCATAAAAATTTCTCCTGTCTCTCTGTAAGGTCCTATCTTCAATCGCATAGCTACTGTGACAGGGGGATTATGTTTTAGCCATAGTTTGAAGGGTTCAGTTGGGTGTTGCCATCCAAACTGCAAACCTGGGGCAGGAGCAAAATTTGCTACTCTCCCTTCCCCACACCCAAACACGTGGCCCCATTACCCTGACTGGACCTGCCCTCCCAAATATAGAAGTCAAATGATGCGTATGGTTTTAGCCTTTCTGGGGCACTATAGACTGTAGTTTGATCTTGCCTGTGGAGGTGGGAGCAAACCGTGTTATAACCATGGCACTAAGTTGTATTAAAGTTCTGGTTTTCATTTGCTAATATGTTACTGGTTGACTTTTAAACCTATCTACACAAGCACAAAGCACAGCATGTTATAAAACAGTAGACATAAGGGGGTAAAAGGGATCTGAATTTGGTGTTAAATCCCCTCAGGGTTGTTTTTTCTACATAATGAATGAATGCTACTGAGCAGGAATGCCATCTTTTCTACTCGCCTAGAGCAAAGTCCTGACCCCACTGAAGCCAATGGGAATTTTGCCATGGATTTCAATAGGGGTCAGAATTTCACACGAGTCTGGAAAATGAGCAAGAGTTAAAAAGAGAACAATTCCTTAGAACTCAACAGAACAAAACAGAACAAACCTGAAAGAGGAATGCATCCCCTAGAGAATTGCTGAGGCAGAAAACAAAATCTTTCTTTGGGTGCTCAGGCACTGCTTGCACTATACTGTTTTCCACCCAGACAGCGTGCTTAGGGATGCTGTTGTGGTCTATTCCAGATCTGCCATCACCCTCATAGAAGAATAACGTGCATCCTGGGAAAAACATGAGAAAGGCATTAGCAAGCAGCACATTTAAATACTAGAAAGCCACATCTATTCAACACTTTCTAGCACAAGAATGTAGCACTCACACTCTGAGTCCTGCAAAATTAAATCAATAAATACTTGGGCAGTTATAGCAATGCATATATATGGATCTTCCATACAGACTACTTAAAATCTATTGGTCTGGTAGGAGACATCTGAAGGAAATTTTTCAGAATGTACTACACAGTTCCCAGTAACACTGCTGAAAAGTGTCCAACCATACTTTATTGCAATAGTGTTAGCACTCTCACATACCTGTTTGTTTGTTTACAAACACTGTATTAAACCTTTAATTTTATGTCCTATTTCTCTTTCCAGAACTTGCCCTCATTTCTGCCTTCATTCAGGACAATGATGTGCATCTGTCAGGCACAGCAATGGTCTTTGAACTGACTGACATGCTTTGTCCCAGGAAAGCTAAGTTGGAACACCCTTTTGTCTGATTCACCAAGCAGTCAGACTGAGAACAAGGAGTGGCAGGATTCATAGGAAGAGCCAGTGTAAATCTACTCGTGAGCCAGGTTTGTGTGTATGAGCCTTTTTGGAGGAAAGAGATAGTGGAAGTAGGAATTTGCATCTGGCTAGGCCTTGTGCTACATGGGTAGGAACCGATTCCTCTCTTCATCACCTCCAGTCTTCACTTGCTACTCTCCCAGAACTTTCCGTCAGGGATATATGAGGAGGAGCTAACACCTATCAGTACTATCCAGCTTGCTCAAGACATCACTTGACTCTCACTGTGGCTCTCTAGAAGCAATCACCCACTCTGCCAGCAGCTCCATTCTCTTATTGGTGTTGGTCCCATACCTTGCGCCCCTCACTCAGTCATAGCACTCTGCCCTGCCTGACATTTTAGAGGAGAGGCGTTACCAACATTAGTAGAAGAGTGGGCAGGAGAGCACCAGCAGAGGTTGAAAAAAGAGAACAAGACAAATATGATTTAAAATTAAACCACACGGTTGATTTTTTTAAAAATGATAGTACACTTACTCCAAAGCCATCAATGCTGATAGAATGAATTCAGTGAACATAGTCTAACTAGACGATTTACCCAGCACTGCTCGGGTCTTTTATTATTTTTTGTTTTTCTTCATTTACATCATTGCTCTGGGGGGGGAGGGAGGGGCTAAGGACGAGGGGTTCAGTGTGCAGGCTGCTCTGGGAAGAGAGAACTACCCCAGCCCTTGCTCAATAAAGCAGCTTGGGGCCAAAAATCTGTAAACCTCATTCTCTGAGGAATAATGCCTATTCCAAAATACCTATTTTGAAATAAGGTGTGTGTGGATGCTTCACTGATGCTATTTCGAAACAGCCCCTCACCAGAGCCATTCTAAGTTATTCCTCCCCAGTGCCTGCTGGATTGCTAAATCGAGATAGCACATCTACATTTGGAAGCCTGCCTCGGACTAATTTTGAGGCTTCCTTGCAGTGTAGACATGCTATTACGAAATAAGCTATTTTGAAATAACTATTCCGGAATAGCTTATTTTGAAATAGCTGTGCAGTGTAGACGTACCCTAACTTTAACATCTCTGCAATTTCTGCTACCATTTATATAAACATTTAAATTTAATAATGAACCCTCTAGCTTTTTTGTTGAAAATAATGGTGAGAATGGAAATTGGATGTATGGTTACCCCCTTAACCCAATTTGGCAGAAAAATAATTGCAGCCAAACAATAGCAGCTGTTAACTTCAAAGCTTAGTTTAAATGTTACATTATTAAGCCACAGCAATCAAAGACACAAACACTGGACCTGGGTCAAGGCACTTTAAAATAACATTGCCTTTATGCCCATCCTTTCCCTTCCCCCCCGCCCCAGATGGCTCTTTGTTTACCAATTCTTCACAGCCAGACTTTCCTGTCACATTGCCTCAGTTAGAAGGAGATTAGGGGTTCACTCCGTTTCCTCAGCTGTGGAATTTCTCTTCTTTTATTTCCCCAACCTTCGTAACAGTTGCAATGAAGGGCTGGTGCTCACAAATTGTTTTTAAAATGCTGCTTCAAACACTGATACATGCCATCTCGCAAAAAGTATAGCCAAAAACCTATTTTTCATCTCTGGAGCTCTTCAGGTTCCTTTCCAAAGGCTAGTCTCTAAGGGACAGTCAATATAAAAAATAAAAACTACGTCACGGAACCTAGCTACAACATGTTTTTCCCCTTGACCGGCTTAAAACATGGTTCCATTTTGTAGCGTACTCAAAACTTGCTCATGCTTTTGGTAGTCCTGTGCACATTATGAAGGCTGTGTTGTTACCAGACCCCCTGACACTTCTACTCGTAGTGCACACAGGCTCTTACAAAGCAGAGAAATGGATGACTGGGTCCAAATATGAGCTTGGTTTCTCCACTACGCTGCTTAAGATGATTGCACAAAGATTCCCGGAAGGCCATGTTACAGAGCCCATTTTAATCTTGTATGCATGTTTATTATTGTTCTTATTTATTTGTATTATAGTCAGCGGGGCTGACAGCCACCACTGACCCTGGAGCAAGGTGCTGGGGGCTAGGGGGGCTCCATGCCTCTGGAAGGGACAGGGCTGAAGGAAGAAGGGTCAGGGCTAATGGCAGTCAGCTCTTAAGGCCTCCTAGTCCAGTGTTTCTCAACCCAGTGGTACGAGTACCCTTAGGGGTACAGTAAACTTCCGATAATCCGGCACCTTTAGGACCCACAGGGTGCCGGATTATCAGATATGCCGGAGTACCGGAAGGGGGGCTATGAAGGGTCTGGGGTGGGGGTGGGGTCGGCGGGGAACTGCGCAACATGGGTGAGGGCGGTGCTGGAACCGGCAGCATCAGCTGCTCTGCCCGGCTTCCCAAGTCCACCGCCGATTAGCAGCGGCTGACTTGGGGAAGCCGGGGCAGAGCAGCTGGTGCCGCTGGGTTGGTCCCTCAGCGCCGCCCCTCACCTGAGCGGCGCTGCAGGACCAACCCGGCAGCACTCCAGCTGCTCTGCCCCCAGCTTCCCCAAGTCAGCCGCTGGTCAGTTTCAGCAGCAGCGGACTTGGGGAAGCTGGGGGCAGAGCAGCTGGGGTGCTCTGCCCCAGGGCTTCCACAAGTCCACCACTGCTGAAACTGACCAGCTGCGGACTTGGGGAAGCCAGGGGCAGAGCAGCTCCAATTGTCCGGCTGGCCGGAGCACTTCCGGGTTCCAGTTGGTGCCGGACTATCAGGAGAGCCGGACCACTTGATGCCGGACAATTGGAGTTTTACTGTACTTGAGAGAAGTCTGGGGGAGTACATCAACACAACTGAAATTTGGAGAAAACTGAATTTTTGTTTTAAGTTTTACAGCGCTTTATTATTTTTGTACTTTTTACACCCAAAAATTTCATCGCCCACCCGGCTATGATTAAGTTGGTTAAACAAATGTGTTGCAATGGTAGAAAAAAATTTTGTGTGTCTGAAAACTGTAGGCACTGGGGATACTTATAATTTTTTTTAAAGGGGTACTTTATAAAAAAAGGTTGAGAAACACTGTCCTATACCATGGTGCTTCCCCAGCCCTCCCATGGCAATTGAAAGGAGCCTGGGAGCTCCTGGCCCCTTTGAATCTCCAGGCCCCAGGGCAATTACTCCCTTTGCCTCCCCCGCCTCTGTCTGCAGGGCTCATTATAGTACAAGTTGAATCTCTTTAGTCCAGTTCCCTCGGGACCTGACCAATGCTGAACCAGAGAATTTGCCGGATGAGGGGAGGTCAATATTGTCTAGCAGCATTGCCATAATTTCCATTGCTTAATGGGCTGTTAGAGAAGACTGAGGGGTAAATAAGAGCTAAATAACAGCACAGAACACTTAGAGCAAGGACTGATGCCCGTAAACAAATTTTATGGGACCATAGGAAACATGGCCAAACACCTGATAAGTGGACAACCGGCTAACTAAAATCATGCTGGATCAGAGATGTTGCCAGACCACAGAGGTTCAACCAAATGAGATCATCACCTCATTGTACTAGGTGCTGTACAAATTAGGGATGTAATTGTGCAGTCGATTAATTGATTAACCAATAAGCAAAAGATTATCAGTTAATGCTATAACACACATTTCCCGCCCCCCTTGCCAGTACATTTTTTAGCAGGCTGGCCAGCAGCCCGGTTCAGCCCCAGCTTGCACTGGGTCCACGCCCTACCCCCACTGCAGCTCTGCATTTAAAGTGTATTAAGAGCCAAGCGGGTAAGCAGCCTGACTCATTTCCGGCTCGCGCCAAGTCCAGGAGCTTAGACCGCACCCCGGACAGGTGCTACTGCCACCCTGCACTGCTGCCTCTGTATCAGAGGCAGCAGCATGGGATGACAGGCAGCCGGTCAGTGGGGGGACCTGGTTTTTAAACCGGCTCCCCTCGCAGACCAGCTCCTGCCTGGCACCCCACGCTGCTGCCTCTGATACAGAGGCATCAGGTCGGAGTGGCAGGGGGTTCCTTGGAAGTGGGGCTGAGGACTAAAGAATAGTTGAGTAACCGATAAGAATTCATGAGGTTAATTGACTATTCAATTTAACATCCCTAGTACAAACACACAATGAGAGAGAGCCCCTACCCTGAAGAGCTTACAGAGTGGACAAGACAGACAAATAGAGGCAGGAGAAAAAGGTTCAGAGAGGAAAAGAACTTTCCGAAGAGTCAAAAAGCAAGTGTGAATACCAGAAAGAGAACCAAGGTCTTCTGAGTTTCAGACCAATGCCCCGTCCAGACCAATGCTCAGGCCACACTGCAGGTCCTGTTCATACTATTCAAGGACTTGTCCAAACGACAAGTTAAAATTGTGCTATAATTATTTATATTCTACCTAGCTCAAAGAACCCCAGAGCTGCTGGAACTAGGTGTATGGGAGATGCTGAAGTACCCCCTGACTTGAAGTGGTTTCCATTATATTACAGGATTTACAGTTTGGTTCAATGACTCTCAGCACCTCACTATACAAATTGTTCCAGCACCCCTGCAGAACCCTCAATCAGGATAAGCACCCCATTGTGGTAGGCACTGCATAAACATGCACCAAGACACAGTCTTTTCCTCAAAGAGCTTATGACTGAATGATAGCTGTCATACAGTGGCTGCTAGCAGATTTCTAGCACCAAGTTTACAGCAGACAAGGATTTAGTTTATAACACTTTTATAAACATGTTTTTTCAGAAAAATGTGCACGTTGGTCAGGAAAGCCATATACTACATGCAATGGTTACTAGCTTGATTTTAAGCAACTTAATTTTGACAAAAGCACATATCACAATTGTGAGGGAGTGACCATGAAAAAAAATTCCCAAAGAAAATCAAGAACATTCTCTGATACATCCCTACTAATTTTACAAAATTTTCCAGTAGTTTTTGGAAAAAGTTCGAGGCCACCACCATAGATTTTTGTTTCATTACTTCTTTTTAAAACAAATATAAAAGAAATATGCATATTACCATTTGGTAGATGTGCCTTGTCTAGTCAATGTATAATTCGATATTTCACTCAATTCGATAAAATCATTAAAATAATATGGCTTAGATGTTGTAATGAATGAACATTCCATTAAACAGAGATGTCTATATTGCTGAATAATGTCTCTTTAAACAAAAACTTGCTGTTATTGTTTTGATTCTGAAAGTTACATGGCAAGGATTTGTAAACCTGTTAATGCCACATCCATAAACAGTATAAAAAAAAGGCCACCTTCAAGTACAGTACTTGTTTTGGATAGAAAAAACAAAGAATTACATATTAAAAGGCCCACATTTTGCACTTAGCATTATGTGGGCACAGAAGCATACCCAAGCGGTGCTCATGGAGGGTTCACAGCTGACCTTTGCATAGTGATAAAAACCTTTAAAAATTAAATCAAATCAAGGTTTCCTGATTTTGGCACTGGAGGCCAAATTCTGTGGTAACTCACATCCTCTATGATCCTCTGATGCCTATTTGAAATAAATAATGAAAATATATCTGGTGTACCTTTTAAGGAAACCCAATAATGTTTCCATTTCCTGCGTGTAGCTGACTCCACTTTCTTATTCTTTTTGTGCACCAGAAAATTTTTCACTGCAAGAGCCCCAGCTTTCCGTACAGTGCCCTGGCTAGCCGTAAGGAGGATGTCAGACTGCCCTGGAGAACTCAAGGTACCACTGCTTTGCTCATCACTCAGGGTCGAGCCAACTTCCTCCAAATTGTCGCTGTTGGTAGTGCTCATTTCCAGCTCCCTTCGGAAGTTCTCATACACTCCCTGACGGTGGCCATCTCCCGCTGAGCTGCTGCCGCTGTCACTGCCAATGAAAGCTCGACTAGCCGTTGGAGAATAGCTAGAGTTTGTAGCATTTGAACGTCTGGAAAGGAGGTCTGTATCGGTGGGTGCGCCCTCAATCCCACTGTCAGCAAATTCGCTCCCTTCACCTGCGTTCACATCCTGGTTAAAAGAAATGAAACAACATCACATGAAGGTAACTGATGTCCCAACCTACCGTGGCCCTGCGAAGAGGCTAAAAGAGCCTGAAGTTTCCCCAGCTGTATTAAATTTGTTCATATTCCTACCCTGCTGGACATTGGGAACTTCCTTAAATCTGCCTTGTGACGACAAGGCACTGGAAGAATAGGTATTCTAGCAGGGCTTCTAGCAACAATTTAGGAAAGACCAAACAGTTTTAGTATGTGTCCTACCATCTTAGTAAGTTGCAAGGAGAAAGGAAATAGCTTAAACTGTTTACCCGAGAATAAGGGAATGTCTGCACTGACACTTGACTGACAAAACTTTTGCAGTTCACAAGTGCTTAAATCCTCCTATGAACAACAAAGCGTGGCTAACCCTGGAAAACCACTGCTGTATTATTGCCCATCTCTTCCCTAGTTGAACGATAGTAAGAGGTTTTCAGGAAGGAAAGCATGTGGCAGCAAAAAACAACAGTGTCTGTGGAAGCAGGCGTCACCCATAAGGTTCACAGAGGAAAACACTGATACAGTATATTCACACCAACAATAGAGGCTGTATCTTAGCCATCCTATGATTGCCACTTGACAGTTATATAATTGAAGATGTACTTTTCCTGTAGGTGGATATGTATTAAAAATTGTGGCATTCCCACTCCTACTTACTCTCAGAAAGTATGCTGGGCAGCTTGATGTATCCTTCCTTAAATGATGAGGAGATCTTGGGAGGAACATTTCACTGGAAAGAAAATTAACTTTTCCAGCTAATGAGCCAGTGGGGATTTCCTCCTGATCGGACAGCTACACAAGATGATGGTCATAGCAACCTGAAGGCCTGCAGTGGCAACTGCTGCCTGCATGCCCCTAGCATACCGTGAGAGCTGAATGAGGGCCTAGGGGGTTTCCGAATGTTGCGGAAGTGGCTGATGAGGAATTCACTCGCAGTGGAAGGACTCCTTCTTTATAACTGCTACACATCAGCAGAGACTTGGGAGTCTGTCTACAGGCACAGGCTAGAAGAAAAACTATTTTCTCACCCACTCGGTAAATCCAGTACAGCCAGTCTGTTTTGATTTCAATGCCTTCATTAATGGAGTACCTTCTTAGACCCCAATCCTGCAAGCTACTCTGGACTGTTGTACCCCTTCATTCACACAGCACTCCACTGATTTAAATGGGACTCCACATGCGTGCAGGCCAGAATCCCCCTACACAGAGTAGCTTTCAGGGTCAGGATCTTATTTAGTGCTGACATCCGTTTTGGAAACCATCAATCTCCCCACTGCCTTGCAATACAGAGAATTTGGGGTGCTGAGAGAAACACCAAAGCCAGTGCTACTGAGAAACCACCCATTTACAACAGCCTGTCACAGACTGATTATCTGGCAACTGATTTTCTCAAACTGCAGTAATGTGCAGGAAAAACACAAATTTTTAATCTAAGTTTCTAAAATTCTGTATGTGGCAGATAATGTACATGTTGACGAAAGTCACAAAATTCCCACCAGTTTTACATCTAAGCAATTTCAGTTCTCTCAGTGGACTTTAAATTAGTATAAAACAGGTACACCCCCAAGATCCTCCAACAAACCGAGGTCTACACTACCACTTCAGTATAATTTAGCTAGCTCAGGAGTGTAAATAAACCACCCCTCTGAGCAATGTAAGTTTCATCGACCTACGTGCTGATATGGACAGCATAATGTCAGCTGGAGAGCTTCTCCTACCAACATAGCTACTACAGCTTGTGGCAATGGATTTATTATGTCAATGGGAGAACTCTCTCTTATTGGCATCGTGCATCTTTACCAGACATAATGCAGTTGCATGATGTAGCATATTTAGTGTAGATTAGTCAAGAGATTCTGGCCATGCAAATGGATTAGAATCTGAATACATAAAAAGAGAGAATAGATCAAAACTTGTTGCCAATTGATATGCATCCAATGCTGTTCGCTTTAGGAATTACAGTGTCACATTTAGTGAAATGAGTATCTTAAATGGTCTGCTGTATAAAACAATTGGTCTATAGGTTAGTAAGGTTAAGAGCATTTATCAGACAGGTTTTGCCTTCGGGGCGTATACTGAACTATCTGCTGGTTCCCATCAGAGGACTGCAGTCAGTTTGAGAGTGTCAGATGAAATTTTCTAATGATACCCTGAAATGTTATAGCCTGCACACTAATAGGGGCTCAATTGAAGAGTTCAGCAGAAAGTCACCGGGGGTTATTATACATTTTCAGAACAAAAAAAAAAGTCAGAAATTGAACATGTTGTCCACTGAATCAAGTGGAGGAAGGGCAGATGAGTTTTGATTAAGGAATGGTAGAAAAACTATCAAACATGCGTGACTGGCTTGATTTTCAAAAAATAGTGCGCACCCATGGTTCCAGCTGATCAACTAACAGAGCTAATATAACTTCAGGCACCCACATTTCAAAATTTTGGCCACAAATGTGGGGAGTGCTGTGGATTACACAGATAAAAGGACAGACCTATATGCTTCTGTTAAAGAATACCCAATCATTAGCCTATTCATTTATAAGCCAATCCCACCCCTACCCCTCACCTGGGGAGGCATAAGGATCTTGCGCAAAAAGGTTTTTTTGCACAAAAAGGAAACGTCCACATTGCATGTTTTTGCGCAAAAACCTCTTGCGCAAAACGGACTGGAAGAGATTATGCAAATGAAGCACGAGAAAATGCTAATCCGGGCTTCATTTGCATTGCCTCTTCCAGCAAAGCGCGTAGTGTAGCCGTAGCCTCAGAGAAAGAGAGCAACCTATCTCCTCAAAGGAAAGAGAGATTAAGATGCTGAAAAGAACAAACACTCATGTCTTAAATCTCAGAACCAGAACAAGTTCTAATCCATAAAGGATATGAACTGAACAGACAGATAAATTTGCTCTTTTGACTGAATGTTGGTATTTGGAGTCAGGGAGAAGACAGGAGCATTATTAGTCTATAAACTGAAATAAACAAAATCCAGCAGGAGCAGTGCTGCCATCTAGGATAAAAATAGCACTCTGCTTAGGAAGTGGATAGTTATTAACCCAGCATTCCAAGGCTTTTACCAGAGCTTCTATGCGTCTGCAGAGGATGATGGAAGAATTGGCACAGGTCCTCCAGGGATTTAACTTGCTCACATACACATCTGAGGATGCACTGGTTTTAAATATCCAGACTTTATTTGAAGATGCTCAGCAAACTAGAGAGCTAAGGGGGAGCCCCAAGCCTGTGGACGCTCCAGGTACACATGCCTGGATAGATTCACTACAGAATTTTAAAATCCACAGTTAGATCCAATACCTTTAGTTGTTGAACACCAGCATGATGACTTCCTACCACTGACAATAAGAATTACCTTCAGAAGAGCCCTGCATTGAAGAGTATTCCAACTTTGTCAAACACACAGACCAATATCAAAGACTTAGTGAAAATATTACCAATCTAGTTATGTAATACTATATATATATATATTATCTGATACATGTGAATCAGGTTTCACATAAAGTAAGCTAGGAGCAGAGAGTATGACAGGCTATTATACAATATCAAGCAAGCAAGTAAACTAGTTATTGTAGTGTCTGCAAATCCATTTGATGCCAAAGATACATTTGATCATACAGCATGGCCACATTTCTTGAAATTCCTTGATTTATTTATTTATTTAGAAGATATAAGCCCTCATGATTCAGAGAATAAGTCAACCTCAGAGATTAGGAAAAATCTTCCCTTGTGGAGAGATGATTCTGTAACTGTCTACTGCAAGATTTCTTGCATATTCTTCTGAAACAGTTAATCCTGGCCAGTGTTCAATGTTAGCTGTGTGCTAGTATGGCCACTCAGGAGAAATTCAAATGCCACCCAGCTGGTTAGCTGAGCGCACAGAGTTAGGTTTTATGTTTATATTGGTGGTGCACATTTGCACATGCATCAGTGCACATAAAATTTATTCCACACATGAATGGAAAAATCCATACATAGATGGAAATAACTAGAAGGAACATTGATCCTGGCTCCTGTCAGAGACAGACTAGAAGAACAGCTGGTCTGATCCAATATGGTGACTCTTACATCCCTAAATAATTCCTTCTCAGTTTCCACTCCTATTTGTGTTTAGCAATAGAATCATTAGCAATTAAAATTCCACAGTATTCTAAAATTGTACATCACTTGTTATAGGCATTAATTTGCAAGCACCAGAGAAAGGTATTAAAATGGAATGGGTGTGCAATGAAACTGAGAGGGTGCCCTTGTGATCTTATGATAGTCTTCTTTCAAGCACAAAGGTGTATCTTTATATGACACCCATGTTGCTTTGCTCAAGCCTCACTGTAGCATATCTCGACCCTTCAAATTAATAAAAAAATCCATTGTTAAAATGACTTCAGGCAGACAACATTTTAGAAGATGAGTTTGCCAGAAAAAGAATAAAAAACTTTTGGAAGCTGTAGGTAAAGTATGGATTTCATCCCTGTCTGGCTTGGAGTAAATGTTTTAAAGCAGCAACAGAGAAACCTGAAGGTAACCTTGTATAATACCCTCACTGGGAGGAATATAGTCTTGAAAGCTAATGGAAAGCATACTGCATCAAACTGATGTCATATAAATTGCTTAAGAGTGAGAGGAACTGTAACAATGACATGAGACCAACATGGAATCACAATTCTGGATAGGCCATCTCAACCAAAAATTGGGAGTTGATATTGAAAAATATTTGGAAGACTTATGTAGTCCTGTGACATCTAAAAGAATTAAACTGAATGGCATCCACTGATTAACAATGGCAGTGCAAGGCAAAATAAAGGTTTATGTATATTCTATGGAAGTGCCCAAAAGTACTATGGACTGAGGTATAGTGACAAGCTAAGTGACAAATTGATACAAAATTATTGAGTTTGTTGCCTTTGGAAACTGCAGTAGTTTACAGATGCTGACATTACAGCTATAGGTGTTTCCCTCTCAGTCAGTTGCCTTGCATACACATTAAATAGAAGGGGTGACAAGAGATAATCAAGACCAAGACCAAGATATAACCAAGAATTCAACTGAACCTAAATTCTGCAGTCAGCCACCCTGGTTTCTGTTCTGCGCAGGTGAGACAAATGAAAACTCTAAGACCAGTTCTAGTGAATTAAAAAATGGAGATTTTTATTGGACTAAATATGGAAAGCATAACAGTACAATATTCCTTGGGATGTTTATTTTTTCAGTCAATTCAATTTATGTTTCACTGCCCTCCTCCCCACATTTTCCACTTTCAGCATGCTGTCAGTGGGGCAAGCTGAGTGTTTTGACAGCTGGGGAAGAGACAGAGAGGCAGGAAGTGGTTTGGTGTTGTGCACCCACAAAGCAATTGAGAATGGTAAGTGGACATATATCCTTTCCCTGGTTCCCGTTCTAGGATGGACTGGCCTTGTCTATAAATTGTGGGAAGGGGGATGTGAGCTCCTTTTCCTTCCTCAGCAAAAATTGACAGCAACCAGGTGCCTCTTGTCGCCCCCATGGCTGAATATCTCTGGTAAAATGTCAGCAGTGAAGTAGTTAATAATGCTAACGTTCAAATTTCTTCCACTTTCAGAGTAAGACAGCTGGGTCAGTTCATGTTTGCTATGCATTATTGTTTGAGGCTGTCTGAAGACTTGGGAGGACACTGCTCCATCAGTTTACACTCCGTTCATATGCCGAAGTTTTCCTTTGAAGCTATGTGGGCTACAATTTTTGTTCTTTAATAATGAGAGCACAGATTCTAGAACACACAGTAACAGGATAATAGAATCTTCCATGTCAAACAGTGTGGAGCATTACCGCGGGATTTTTTTCATGGTTTCAGCCCTGATTTCAGCAGGACAGGACTACGGGCGGCAAAATAAGACTGTAACCTAGTAAAGTCTGATTCTTGAAATGCTTGGTATATAGGACTATATTACAATATCTTTCTATACTCTCAAAGATTCATAGAGACAGTTCCCTCTTTGCTGTCAATAGTGACACAGAAAGTCTCAACACCTAGATCTTAGCATTCTTGAGGGCTGTATTTCTCACCCATTTTGGCTTGTGGAAGACATGATGAACTAGCCCCTCAAGGCTCACTTTTGTTAAAACCCAAAGGTCCACCCAGATGAAAAAATACCTATTGGGAAATAATGCTAAGCATAAAACACCAGGGGATTCTGACCACAATAGAGTTAAATAAACAGTAACATACTTCATCAAATGCCCCACAGTAAAAACACAGGGTTAGATTTATTTACTCTCATTAAAAGTCAATCCCTTGAAAATGTCACTGAGGGGGTGGAAGAGAGAAAAAAGGAAAAGTAAACTAAAAACAACAACAACAAATCAGAATCAAAGCAAGTCATTTGGGAGGCGTTCACCTGAACAATTACATAACTGAACAAGGCAGGAAGATGTCTGCTAAGTTAGATGATAACTAGGTCATAGAATAATATACTAAAGCATTCTGAAAATAAAGGTTTCAGTGAAGAAACAGTCAAATGGGAGAGTCTCACTATTGCAAATTACATCCAGCTAAGTAAGCACAGTCCCTCAGATGGTCAGCTCTGCCAACTATCTTTTGTTTTCACATGGGAAGTTCTAGAAGCATACAATATAGCCTGTAGAGTTTACAATTACTGGGATGGCAAAAGCACTTTACATGTATAAATGTTCACAATCTTAGTGTTAAAAAATGGCCATGGAACTAGATCAGATGCATAGCTGTTAATTTTTTTTCTACTAAATGTAAACAAAGGGAGAAACAAATCCACTAGAATTTTCAAGACCTATTAAAAGCTTTGCCCAAGGGTCCAAAAACCTCATTTCCCCAAGACCCTTCCCCTAACGCACATACGTATGTGTGCTGGGACAGGCCTTTGGCTATTGTTTGCTTTAAAATATCTGAAATTATTATACCCAACGTATTATTCAGTAGGCCCAGCACCATCTCTGCGGTGCCACCTGCCATCCTATCCCCACCATCCCTGCCCCGCTGCTGCCTCTATTAGGGGCTGCTGCCAGAGCAGCCTCTGCCCACAGCCAGCTTGGGCCGCCGTGAACAGGGGCTACTGGACCAGGCACAAGCCGGGACTGCTTAGTCCTGGCTCGTGTTGGCTCCAGGAGTTAACCCTGCTGTGGCTTTGCAGAGCACCTCCCCGTATCAACTAAGCCAAATACCCGCTCCTTAACATCTTTATTATACAGTCACATCCATACTAAGAATAGTTAGGGATACATCTGAGACCTTTGGGCAACAGTATTGGGATAAATGAAGAAGCAACTCTGTTCACAATGAGAATTAACCACATAACTTTGCTAAACCAGCATTTGAAAGAACAAGTTGCATATTAGGACAGAGAGATAAGAGAAGGCCTCTAACTTATACTTCTCACATTTATTTTAGACTTTCATAAAGTTACTGTGTGTCATTAAATTAAATGTAATTACATTAAATAATAACTGTTTTCTGTTCTCTCATTTACTCTAGCTGGCCTAAGAATATGTTTGGAATCTTCTTTCTAGTATTAAACCACAGATTTCACCTCCCTAAACCGGGACTCTTTCGTCCAGATCACAGATGTTTCTGGAGAAGAGAGCCCCGGGGCAGGAGGGCCAGGAGCTGAAAGCCACGTGCTTGGCAAGGCTGGTGGTAGTGGGGCCAGGGCCTTGGCAGCCCGGCAGCAGTGCAGTAGCAGAGCGTGGCAGGGGCAGCCCCACCAGGGCCAAGGCAACTCAGCTGGGGCCAGGACAGCGCACGCATGCCAGCCCAGCAGCAGGGCCCAAAGCCGTGGCAATCTGGCTAGCAGCAAGGCCAGGTCGCAGTAGCCCTGCAGGGAAAGCCTGTTTGGGGCCGCAGCAGTGGAACCAGGGCTGGGGCAGGCCAACAGCTTGATCAGGGCCAGGGACCAGGGCAGCTCAGCCGCTGCAGTGGGGCCTTGGCTGCGTGTCACCATGCTAGCAGTGGGGCCGGGGCAGGGCAGCCGTGTCACCTGGTTAGCAGCGTAGCTGAAGGAGCCGGCGGCGGGGCGGAGCGGCAGGCTGAGGGGGCCGGTGGCAGGTCTAGATAATTCCTTCATCCAGGACTGCTCATGATCCCGAGGGTGCCGGACCAGGAAGGTCCAACCTTTAGATTATAAACTGAAATATATGTATCCTTTGTGGAGATGCCTTACGAGATTTAATAGAAAACTGTGATCTTTCCACAGATTCATTTTTAGCCTGCTATAGAATGTAATTTAAAAAATTAGATACCTGGCACAGAATTCTAGCTGATGGTACAAAAAACAAATGCACAAAATAATAGGACAGATACAATGATCTAATAAACTGTTTTTATAGTGCCTGATTTAATTCCTATTGAGTGTGACTGGTTTCATGCCTATTACATTCTCTACATCTTTTCCATATGGAAATAGCTTAGGATCCATTAGTAGAATACCTGCAGAAACTTACAAATGTTTAAGGAAAGGGTATTTTAAAATGTGGCTGGCCACCACATAAATTGTTCCATTAAATTTTAATTTCAGTAAAGACACTAACACTTTAGAGTTTCTCAAAAACTTCAGTTGGAACTTGGGGGAAGGGGCCAGAGGTAAATAGGAAACAAGCTGGGTACAACAGCAATCTGCCTTCCTGTAAACAGAAATGGGTGACAATACCATCCAAGTAAGCTTTTTTCCACCTACATCACATCAGTTCCAAAATCCCAACAGCATCCCAGCAGAGCTCTGCTGGAAGTCTTGACTCAGTAGAACTGAACCTGTAATGTTAAAATTTTATGGAAAAATAGAACTGCTGTGTGGGTGCCCCAAAGCCACTTTCTGAATATTAATTGCTTGTACGTATTGAAACTAATTGTCTCTCCAGTGCTGAAAGATTCTAGCACCCAATTAAGGAAAAGTGACTCCCACGTTCCAATTTTAAGGTTTGACCTTTTGTTTCATTTGCTGGAAGCTGAAAAATATTCATCTGTTTATTCTCTCCTGAAATAAGAGGCAGATAAAGAGATTCTATTCACATTTTACAAAAACATAATTGTTGCCAGGCCTACCGAAAGAACTTGTGACTCAACAGTTACCCTGAAAAATATATGGCTCTGCTTTTTAAAGAGTGGTCTTTGGTGCCTCAGTTGTTTTGAGATGCCTTAAAGCAATATGATTTTTAGACAACAGTGCTCATCATTAAAAAAAAAGAAGAAGAAGAAGAAGAAGAAGCGGGCTCATTGAAGATGTTCCCAAATGAACACCCCAAAACAGAGCTTCACTAAAATCACCAGTCACTTCTACAAACTGGGATCATGTTATAAATTAAAGAGCAAGCCATGTCTATGTCCATGCAGTAGATGATGCACATACATAACCGTGGCACAGTTCAACCCCCATATGTGCAGCAGCTCCAACTCCTAAATACCTCTTGGGGCATTTGGAGTATTAAAGAGCTTCCTGCAAAAGTCTTGCAGGTTTAGGTCAGAATGGAAAAATTTGGAAAAACAATTGCCTGAAAAATATACCAAGATTTATGCACATTTAAACTGCTCAAGATAGTTAAGATCAAAGCAGACTGTAAAGAGCTTCAAAAGGGTCTCACAAATCTAGGTTATTGGGCAACAAAATGGCAAATGAAATTTAATGTTGATAAATGCAAAGTAATGCACATAATCTCAACTACACATACAAAATGATGGAAATTAATTTAGCTATAACCACTCAAGAGAGAGATGTTGGGAGTCCTTGTGGATAGTTCTCTGAAAACATCCACTCAATGTGCAGCAGCAGTCAAAAAAGCAAACAGAATGTTAGGAATCATTTAAAAAGGGATAGAGAATAAGACAGAGAATATCTTATTGCCTCTATATAAATCTCTGGTACACCCACATCTTGAATACTGCGTACAGATGTGGTCAACTCATCTCAAAAAAAATAAATAATGGCATTGGAAAAGGTTCAGAAAAGGGCAACAGAAATTATTAAGGTTTTGGAACGAGTGCCATATGAAGAGAGATTAAAAAGACGGGACTTTTCAGCTTAAAAAAGAGCAGAATAAAGGGGAATATGATAGAGGTCTATAAAATCATGGCAGGTAAGTTATTACTTATTCCATAACATAAGAACTAGGGGTCACCAAAGGAAATTAATAGGTAGCAGTTTTAAAACAATCAAAAGGAGGGTTTTTTTCATGCAGAGCAGTGTCAACCTGTGGAACTCCTTGCCAGAGGATGTTGTGAAAACCAGGACTTTAACAGGGTTCAAAAAAGAACTAGATAAATTCATGGAGATTAGGTCCATGGCTATTAGCCAGGATGGGTATGAATGGTGTCCTTAGCCTCTGTCAGGGGCTGGAAATGGATGACAGGAGAGGGATCACTTGATCATTGCCTGTTCTGTTCACTCCCTCTGGGGCTTCTGGCACTAGCCACTGTCAGCAGACAGAATACTGGGCTAGATGGATTTTTGGTCTGACCCAGTAGGGCTGTTTTTATGTTCTTACGTTCTTATGTTCTAATCTTAAAAGTCTGACAGAAAGGAGAGTTCAGGGTTTAAGGCATAAGGTTAGGGCTCAGGAAATCTGGGTTCAGTACTCTACCACACATTTCCCATGTGACCTTGGTGTCTGGACAAATCTCTCAGTCTTGCTGGGCTTCTGTTCCCTACCCGTACAATAAAAATGATAATACTACCCTACAATGACATTGTGAAGATAAATACATTACAGATTGTGAGACACTCAGATATAATAGTAATGGGGACTATAAAAGGTCATCTTGTTCATAGATTCCTAATTTTTCCATAACTCTGCTTTGCTTCCATCTCCCAAAGCTATCTCATCAAACTCACTAAGGAAGTACCTCTTTCATTCTATATATCATGGCAGTTTCCTTTTTGCTGTATTTTATAAATAAAGCAACATATAAAAATAATTTTTCTGGTCTCACCAGAGATAAGTCTTGACTAAGAAAGATTACTGCTAAAAATAAGCCTTGGCTTTACTGTATACTGTTTGGGTTAGGGTCCGGGAAGGAATGTCAACCCTTTCAGATTTTTAATTTTGTTTATTTTAGTTTATGTATTGAAATAATTGCTGCTGAGTCTCTTTATATCGATACTCTGAAATTGGATGAGATGTGTCCAATTATACAAGCTACTGACGTGATATCACAAGCTATGTCCGATGAACTGAGACTCAAATTTATTACTCTCATTAAGTGCCTCAAAAGGATATTCTAATAGCATGGGGAACATAGGCGAGGAAAACTACCCCAGCATCTACTAACTGCATCATCTCCTTTTCGATTACACTCTAAACAAAACTGTAAAGCAGAAATTGAACCTAGCAATTTTCTTTGGATTAACAGAAAATGCTTTGTTTATTACTCCTAAAGGGCAGCCTATTTTTTTGTTTCCTGTTGTTGCTTTTTAACCTGTGCTATACTTAATAGCCTTATTGAAGATGTGAAGAGTTTTTATGCTGATACTACAAAAATGCCTCCAAAAATCTGGATCTTATTTTGAAGTACAAAGCTTCTGCTGTGAGAAGCTGCAGCATCTGTTTTAGAACGTCATTTTTATATTTAGAGCAGTGCCTCTTCATGGATCAAACAAACAACCAACTAATCCTATAACCCACATCCAATCACCTCTGCAAGTTAGTGCCAACCGATGTCCTGTTGTCAGTCACTCGTTTGGGTTTCAGCTCACGTTCTAGTGACCCTCTCATTGACCCACCATGTTAACAGATCCCAACATCTACACTGCAATATACTGTGACCAGCCTAGCTCATGCTGTCAGATCAAATCTCCCCTGAAGTGGTGTGCTGCCAAAAGCTCAGCTCAGCATCGGGATGTAAATCTGTCAGTCTCCCAAACCAATACAAAGTGCTTTTTTCCCCTCTAGGTCACAAGCTATGATGAGTATTCTATGCTACACAGGTACTAAAATTAAAACATATACTAAAAATCAGGGTGGTCACCAAAGCACGCCATACAGCGCAAAGCTTGACCCATTTGGTCAGGCTCTTCTCAGGCTGTTCTGATTTTTTCCTACTGGCTCTGTTTCTTACCCAATACCCATTGACAGCAAATAAATAGCAGGGAAGACATTATAGTTAACCTTGTATTTTGGAGTTGTGGCATGCCTCAAAGAATGTCCAGTGTGCTAAATGCTCTGTATTCAAATATATCTCACCTGTAATGGCTGCACACAGCACAAGCATGGCATGGATGCTGCCTTACTTCTATTTCTGGAGGGAATATTATTCTATTTACCACATGCAATGTGCTGCTACATGCAGCACAAGCCAATACAATGTAACTCAAGCAGAAGGGTCACAGCCAATACAGTGAAACATTCAAAGAGAACAACAAACTGCAAACACAATAAAAAGCCAAACCAAAACTCTGATCCCCAGGTTAAAGGAAGTGTGTGTGGGGGGAGGTGGGAGTGAACAGCTCTGTACCTTGTGCTCTCCCTGGCTTGGCCAAGCCATGCTTCCTCCACCAATTTCCCTCTTCTTTGGCTGGTGCAGTGAGAATTCACACTCCTTTTTCAATCCCAGATAGGTGAGTACAAGCAGACCAAGTGCCTGGAGGGCTCCCAATCTCTTCCAGATGAAGAACACTCTTTTCTAGTGATGTTTTGCTTTGAAATTCAGGCATTTAAGTCAATGTAAGTGGAGGGGGAGCTTCAATCCAAGGGACAATGGGGGTGGGGTGAATTCTCAGTACTTCCCATCAGGTTGCCTAGAGACTTGGAAGCAGGATTTGAATATGCAAGGTCAATTGTGGGACTGGACTTCAGGATCCTTTTTTGCTCCAGGACATGATATCTAAAGTGTGACATGGTGATGCTGTACTTGAATTTGATGAGAGGACTAGTAAGAGACCAAGCTTTTGTAACCACCACCGGATGGATTTGAACCTGGGACCTCTGGAGCTGAGTATAGTAGCCTCTACCCTCTGAGCTAAAGGCCAGCTGGCTCCTAGCCCATGCTATAGAGGTCTCTTGGTCTTAACTGTTGCTGTGGTCTAGGTACCACTTGCGTTGCTCAGTAACCACACTAGGTGTGTGGGTTACATGCTTCCCCTAGGTGAGGAAGCATGTCCCGTGCTTCTGAGACCCAGCTGAGATCCCAGACAAGCCCCCACTTTTAACCACCATCAGGCGGATTTGAGCCTGGGACCTCTGGAGCTGAGTATAGGAGCCTCTACCCTTTGAGCTAAAAGCCAGCTGTCTCTTGGTCTTAACTGTTGCTGTGGTCTAGGTACCACTTACATTGCTCAGTAACCACACTAGGTGTGTGGGTTACACTTTGACCAGATACCCTAAAAGCACCACCAAACAAACAGAATAATCTTCCTCTCTCTCTGAAAACTGCAATTTGTCCTTCTCAGAGAGAAATGGTTTGAAGGTGGAAGGGGAAAAAACCCACAATTGAAATGGAGCAATGCGTTACGAACAGTGCATTGATGAAAGTATACCCATACCTGAAGGCATGTTTTCCAGTCCTCCTTTTTTAAAAAAAAAGAGGAATATGGAGGGGGAAAGAAGATACTTAAAACATCTCAGATCTAAATAAAGAACACTGTTTGGCAAATGTATGTACTTAAAAAAAGATTTACAAAAGTGTAAATGGAATAGAGTAAAACTGCATTACCTGAGCCGTTTTTGCCCTTCTGCCTTGCATGCTGTTGCTGTGGCTGAGTTGTAGGTTGGTGGCACCTTCTGAAAGGCAGTGAGATTTCCTACAGGGGAGCGTATTATAATTACTGTAGGAAGGAGTATCCTCTGTTGTAGCTGACGCCATCTTACGGTTTCCAATATCTGGAATATCGGACACTAAGTTCCGACAGTAACCCCCAAAGGTGTTTCGTGGGCCTCCATTTATTGCAGTGTTTGAGTTTTTTGGAGAATACAGATCACTCAGAGAATTGGCACGTTGGCAGGTGACCAGCTGCTGGGGACTGTTGCTTGCTTCTGTGCCGCGAATCCCCTCACCATCCTTCTCCTCAGCTGAACCCAAGATCTCTTCATTGCTTGTTAAATGTTCTTGACTAAGGTCAGACAGTGAAAATTCCAAGCTGTCCTCCCGCCAGATGTCTGCAGACTTTGAACGTTTTTTCTTGAAGCTTGCAGTTTCCATGAAAGTTGTCCCATTTGTTGCATATCGATGCTGCCTGCCGTCTTCTTCAGCCAAAAATGTAGCGTCATGCCCATAAAGTTGGCTTTCTTCCGTGTCTTGCATGCTCTGCACTGATGCTGCTGTGAGAACGGTGCTGCTGTCCACGCTAGGAGTGACAGAAGAATCGGTGTGGTATGAAACAGGCCTTAAGCCCATATCCACTCTGTCTACCCAAATAGGGCTTCCGAAGTCCTCTAAATTGGCTTCTTGGTTAAAAGGTTCCAGGCCATTTTCTGCCAGGGACTGGGGGATGCTAGGAGTACTGCTAGATCGGGTGCTCACTTCTGAGTTCCTGTGGATAATCTTCCCTGAAGAAGCATGTCTGGTCCGTCGGGAAGCTTTATTTGAAAGGCGAAGTGAACGTGATGTGTGCTTCCGTCCCAGACTGGCATGCTTGTCTCCATACAACGCATGCTCTACATTTTGGCTTTCTGCGTTTCCCATGGTTCTGAGGTCTGCAAGATTAAAGAACAGGAAATATTAAACTTTCAAATAATATTTCTATATCAAGATGCATAAAATGCCTGTCAGTTGCTCCTAAGAATTGTACAAAAGGAAAAGGACTGTTTCTTAAAAGAATCTAGACCCTCTTATCTACAAGTAGTGCTAAAGGACGCACGTCATTGTGTGTCTACGATCTAAGTACATCTGCCAAAACGTATTGCAACTAACAAGAATTATTTTAACAGTGATGATCAATGATAAAATTTAATCAATTTGCAACATCATTTGTGAACTCAAATATACTTCAGTGAAATTGTGACAAGGTATGAACAGCGGGCCTCAACTACTTTGGTATAAATCAGGAGTATCTCACTGAAATCAGGGGTTATATCAGTGTCAATCAGAAGAGAATCTGGCCCTGAATGAGGCTTTAAGTATGAGCCAATGTATGATGAAATTAAATTGGTAATCTCAGTTTTACATACATCAGTTAAATATACTAAAGTCAAGCCAACAATGTAAACTGTAAAAATTAATGTCTCATTGTTTTTCTGTAAGTGATGTGGTACCAAAAAGAAAAAGGTAAGTGCCATTATCTGTGATTTCACTGTTTGGCTATGAACTTCATTTTGAAGCATGAAAAAAATGAGAGAGAGAGAGGCAGGAAAAAAGAGAGAGAGAGAGAGAGAGAGAGAACAATTTTCTGTGATAACATCTTTAGATGGGTCATTCTCAATCTTTTCAATACTGGGATTACCTTTCCATACTGGAATCCCCTCCCACTGAAACAGAACTCCCTCTCATTTAGCAATAGGGAATTGCAGGATATTTACACCCTCCTGTCTCCTGTTCATGACCCCTATGGGAAAATCCATGTTCACTACATTAAAAGAACAGAATTATGTATATTTGGGTTCCTTCCAGAGCATGGTTAAAGAGGAAAGATTCTGTGTTTCTACTCTATGAGCAACATCTTACATTATTGCAAAAAAAAAAAAAAAAAAAAAAAACCCAAATGAAGACACATTTGAAATTAATAATACTAATACAGACACCAAGGCTACAAATAATTGCAATTTTTTAAATCAAACCTTGCAACGGGAAATAGAAAAATGATCACTAATGTTCACAGAATCCTGCAAATTGGTGCTTCCATGCCATCGCCTCTGAGGGAACATGTGTGCTGACAGGGAATCACACGGTCAATTTCTAGTCCTAACAATCTTGACAAGTTTCCTTTATGATACTAGTATGAATGACTTTTCAAATTCACACCTGAGTTGTAGCTACATGACTACCATTGACTAAGAGGAAGTTTTATGGCTAAATACCTGTACAATGCTTTAAGAAATGGGGTCAAAGTCCCTAATAAAAACCTCCAAAACAGTCAGTCGTAGGTGTGCGCTTCCACTACATCTAGGTAACTTTAGATCAGTTTTCTTGTAAGTTTTAAAGCCTCAACAATAATTAAATATACCACTGTATTTAGTTTTCTGTAGGTTGTTTTTAGTTTTAGTATATGAAATACTGTATCTCAATTTTTCAGTATATGCAGAATAAGAAACAACAGTGACTTGGATTCCACTAATGTGAACTCTCTGCCAAAGTATTTTTAAAAATATCAATTTAAAAAAAAATCTTCTTTAATCTTTCTGGTAATGGGACTTGTGCAGACAGTTGCTGGCTTATTAACTGAATTAGGGGAGATATCCACTCTGCATCCTCCCCAAAAAATGCTAAAAACTGCTTTAACTAGAATTGGAACCTGGCTCCTTGAGACCCACAAAAAACAGAAGAGGTGTATCTTGTATGAGGTTCTACCAAAATGCCTTTGTGCAAGGGCTTCTGAAAACATAATGGGCTAAATTCAATCGTGGTGAAATTCAACTGGTAAGTCCAATGAAGAATTTACACCATACAGCCGGATTCATTTCTTGTGTAGGCTGGTACAACTCAGAGAAGTAAATGAAGTTATAGTTACATTTCAAGGATGAAAGTAAGACCAGAATCAAGACCAGAAAGGAACAATTATAATATGCTTGGAACAGGATAATAGCATTTTTGCAGCATAGATACAAACTTAGGAAATAAACAATCTCTGTTTGTACAAAATGCAATATGAAAATAAAAACAAAGAAAATGGTGTACGACTATCTACATATAGACAGAAACGCAATTCTTTAAGAGGGATCACAGGACAAAGACTTCCTGGTTTTGAGAGAGCACTACTAGACTTAAGAAAAATCAATAAATGGTGTCTAAATAGCAGGATAGCATGGAGTGTTTTTCCCAAGGGCTGTGGGTTTCTCCATTATAAGTATGTGCCATACTTCATTTACCCAGATGCTCAGAGAATGAATATGATCATGTATATGCATCAACCACCTGAATATACAATATCAGCTACTGCACAGAACCTACTTAACCTCACATACATTACACAGAAAAGACTAAATCAATTCTGATAAAACATTCACACTGCAATTCTGGTTTAGCTTCTTTCAAACGCTTGTGGTGGGGTTGTAATTTTTGGCAAATATGCTGGAAAATAGTCAGCATATGAGTTAGGATGTTTTTGAGTTTCCCTATATCACTAACTAGGTCCATCCTGGCTTGATAAAAAAAAAAAAAATCTATCTATCTAGTGGAAAGGGGGGTGGGCACTACCTAAAGCATTCTGACATCTCTGTATCTATAATAAATATGACCAACTGAATTAAATCACATTGAGTGAGATCCCAAACTCACTGATGTGAATGGCAAAGCTCCTATTGAGCTCTATGCAGCCCACGCTCTGGGACTGTGCCACCTTTCAGGGGCCTAGATCCCAACATCTACACCACAATTAAATACCCCCTTTGTCCAAGTCCTGCAAACACAAGTCAGTTAGCACCAGCCCGGTTGTGGGTTTTTAATTACAGTGTCAACTTACCATGTCAGGCCAGAGATTTACTCCTGGTTTAGAAAAATAAATGCATTCAGCAGTAGAGCAATTTTTAGCCAATATACATTAAAATGATAGCGTTGTCAACTGCTGAAGAACAGAGTTTATTATGCAAATTAATTCTTAAAAATAAGTGTTACACTAGATCGTTCTGATCTAGTCAGGACTGAACGTTAATGTTAGTTACATTATCTTTGGTTTCCAAAACCTTTAAATGCAACACAGCTAACACAAAGGTGCCTTTTGTCTTTGAAGCTTGGGTCTAAAACAGATTTTTGCTCCATTTACTTTAAAATGCTTGCTAAAAACAATTTCATTTAAAAGGATTTTCACTGGCTGCAGAAGCAGGTTGTTACACAGTCATCTTCCCCATTATCAACAGTGTTCCCTATAAACTGAGTGCTTGGGTGGTCACCCAGGAGAAATTCAAGTGTCACCCAGCTAATTAGAAAAGTGTCCACAGCCAGCAGTATGTGTTTCTATTGGTGGGACACATCGGCAAATGCCTTGGTGTATCTAACAAAATTTATTCTGCTCATGGGTGGAATAAATTAGAGGGAACATTGGTAACCACTATTATGGTTTCATTTTGAGAAGTAAGTATAGTACATGATTGAAAACAACAGCTCTCTAAGGCTCCATCTATACTGCAATGCTATTTCGGGATACCGGAGTATCCTGAAATAGTATCCCCGCATCTTTAGAGCAAGCCCATTATTTTGGGCTAGCTATTCTGATGTCCCTGTAAACCTCATTCTACAAGAAGTAAGGGACATTTCAGAACAGCGCTTTATTTCAAAATTTAAATGATGAAATAAGCTATTTTGAAGTAGCATCAAAATAAGATATGCAATTTGCGTGGCTCAAATTGCGTATCTTATTTTGAGTTACGGTGCTGTGTAGACGCACCCTAGCAAAAGACACAGTTCAACAGAAAGGCCAGAAAGTTCTTAGCACCACTAAGTATACGGAGACTCAGACCCCAGAAATCAGCAAATGCATCACGAGCCAATGCACAGAGCAAATAGATGCATAGCATTCTGTCAATTCAGCAAATGAGTGTTATTTGCTACAGTCCTAATATAACATAAATAATGGACATAATCATGCAAAATGTATAACAAACAAAAATGTTTGCCAAGAAAAGTAACAGAGGATCAGCCTACATTCTCTGAGCAAAACAGCTGGCTAGAAAATGCTTTCATGCAAGGAGCGCTGCATTTTCTACACAGATAAGAGCTCAGAATCTCTGAGAATGGCTCTCTGAGCACTTCACATTCTCAGGAATATGAACAGAAACATTCACAGGAATGTTTACCAACCCATTTCACATGATGAAATGTATGTGCTAGGTACTAGCATCATACTCCCAAGTAAGGAGTTGACCACTGTCTGTTTAGTTGGTGAACACTTGGGTTTTACTTAACTATTAGTCTGCAAATCCTGCAAATCATTACTCAGATGATTAGCCCTTAGTCACTGTTCCAGTGAGTAACAATGATTTAAATAGGCCTGTTCCTAATCCCACTTAATTCAATCAAAGCAGGGTCTGACCTTAAGTAATTGTATGCAGGACTGAGCCATGTTAGAATAAACTGAGATTGAAGTAGTCATAAAATAACCTGTCTCAAAGTTAGAACATGAGTAACATTAGTGGAAGTTATACAAAGATTTTGAGAAGACAAGAGTTGCTGTTGTTAGCTTATTCAATGAATCAAAAGGTGCCTATCTGAATACTATACAAGGTAGCAATAGGATGCCATATAAATCAAGGGTGATTTGCCTCAATGTTTAAAAATGGATATAAAGCAGATGCAGGGGATGCAGCATGCCAAAAATCTGTTCTGAATTTATTTTCCAAAGCTAACAAAAGACTGCAGCACACAGAACATGTCACAAGTAACAATTTTAAAAAATATATTATTAATTTTTTTTCTTGTATCAATATTTTGGAAAAAATAAAATTTATAACTTAAGACACAAAACAGAATATCAGTAAGGAAAAAGTATACATTCTATAATAAACCTCTGGAAAAGCAATGCTCCCTGTAAACTAACTGCATTAGACAGAGAAATAAAATTGTAATTGAGTTGCTGAGTTCTCCTTCAAGTAATTTAAAATAAAACATTGGCAGATTGAAAGAGGATTTTCTAGATGTTACTGGCTGTACTCCCATTTCAGAATTTCATTTTTTCTCATTACACTAATTTTTCTTTCTCTCCTATTCTTCCTTTTCCTCAATCAAATATTTATTATAGTAATTACTGAAATAAATCTAACTTAATAACTCACATTTTTTTGACAAATTGAACTTTTGGATTGCATATGAAAGGATTAAATTTATTAACTTCCAAGTTACATTTGAAGCACCTCACAAGACAACAGATTGCAAATTTAAAATTAGATTCTGGTGGGAGGTCTTGGTAACAAATCTCTATTTTCTCCTGGAGCTTGAGTTTGGAGGTTGTGAGAACCAGAACAATGATAAAATCAGCAGCAAGCACTTATTCTACTGAAATGAACTTTTAATACATTCGGAAAGCCAACACCAAAGATTTTTACTCAACTCACACAAACTGCATACAATGAGAACTTATAATAGTAACACGTTTTACTGTAATTAAAAGATCTTTTTCCCAAAGAGATTAACGTACCAGAGTAATCTTATACCTTTTAGTGAAATATTTCTTTTTTAGAATCCATTTAAAATATATTAATGCATAGGATGTACTCCAAAAAGGCCCAGCAGGCAACTCAAAAGCAGGAGGAGGAAATGGGGGAACAAAGGGGAAAGGATGTCATCAGTAGAGGCTTGATAGAAATTCTAATCCTTTCGTATTGCTAAATGCGAGTAACCATAAACCAAATGCAGTTTCTCCAAATTTTCCCCTCCCACAAACCATACACAACACAGCAAACTCCCAAAGAAAATGTACGTACCTTACAAGGCAGTACTGGTAGCCAATGCAACTTTCCCCAAGAGAACTGTGGCATTTAGATGTATAGAATTGAAAATGATATCAAAATGAACAGTTACTGGAACCACAGAATCTGTCAGCACCTGCCACTCAGCACCTCCATTATTGTCTTGTCAGAGTCTATGAATATATGCCAAGAACCTGGTGAGAAAGAGGGAGGGAAAAGAAACAGGCAAAGGATTAGCAAAAATGGTTATAAAGGAGGACATTTTCTGCCAAGTCCTATTTTCGTCATCTACCTAAGAAACATTATATAACAACACAGTTCTTAAATTCTGTATTTAAATGATACATATAAAATCTGACAATAGCAGACCTCATTCTAACACTTTATGAAGCCAAACACGGGAATGTACTCCACTCATCCTACCATTTTGTACAGTAAAGAATCTTATAGATATTGACAAGAGACTTTTAAATAATATAGGACTGGAGGGTCTCAGTGACAGTACAAAAAAATTACATTTGTATTGGGTTTTCTGGGTTTGGTGGTTGGTTTTTGAGGAGAGAGAGAGGAAAAAAAGAAATTAAACAAAGTCCCCCATAAAAGATACTCAACACTCCCCTCAGAATTCTGTACATGACTATTTTATACTACTTTATGCTTGAAATTGGCATACAATTAGGCTGACATTCAAACTGTGGTAACAATTTTTTCCTACTGACAAAAGTTCAATTTAATAACATGTACAGCAATATAAGCACTAATCTGATTAACAACTTTAGAAAGGAGTCAGACAAGAGATTGCAGAAAATTAACACACAGATTATAGTGTCAAGTAAATGATGCACACTACAGAAACAGACTAGAAGTTTCTGCACATATCTACACAGAGGAGTAATTCTAAAGTTATGGGGGAGGAGAGGGAGGAAGGTCCCCCTCATGGACTGGTAACTGGTTAAAAAATAGGAAACAAAGGGTGGGAATAAATGGTCTGTTTTCAGAATGAGAGAGGTAACTAGTGGTGTCCCTAGTGGTAACCCTGGGGTCCATACTGGGACCAACTCTATTCAACATATTGCTCAATGATCTGGGGGAAAAAAGGGTAAACTAAGATAGCAAAATTTGCAGATGATACAAAACTACTGGAGATAGTTAAATCCAAAGCAGGCTGTGAAGAGCTTCAAAAGGATCTCACAAAACTAGGTGACTGGGCAACAAAACGGCAGATGAAATTCAATGGTGATAAATGCAAGGTAATGCATATTGGAAAACACAGTCCCAACTATACGTATAAAATGATGGGGACTAAATAAACTGTTATCACTCAAGGGAGAGATTTTAGAGTCATTGTGGATAGTTCTCTGAAAACATGCACTCAGTGTGCAGTAGCAGTCAAAAAAGCAAACAGAGTGCTGGGAATCATTAAGAAAGGAATAGCGAATAAGACAGACAATATCTTATTGTCTCTATATAAATTCATGATACGCCCTCATGCGTGCAGACATGGTTGCCTCATCTAAAAAAAAAAATCTTGGCATTGGTAAAGGTTCAAAAAGGACAACAAAAAAATAAGGGGTATGGAACAGCTGCCATATGAAGAGAGATTAATGAGACAGACTTTTCAGCTTGGAAAAGAGATGACGACTAAGAGGGAATATGATAAAGGTCTATAAAATGATGACAGGTGTGGATAAAATGAATAATGAAGAATTATTTACTCCTTCCCATAACGCAAGAACTGGGAGTCACCAAATGAAATTAATAGGTAGCTGGCTTAAAACAAACAAAAGGAATTATTTCTTCACACAACACACAGTAAACCTATGGAACTCCTTGCCAGAGGGTGTTATGAAGGCCAAGACTATAATAGGGTTCAAAAAAGAGCTAGGTAAATTCATGGAGGATAGGTCCATCAATGGCTATTAGCCAGGTTGGTCAAGGATTGTGCCCCAGGTCACTTGATGATTTCTGTTCATTCACTCATAAGAACGGCCATACTGGGACAGACCCAGGGTCCATCTAGCCCAGTATCCTGCCTGCTGACAGTGGCAATACCAGATGCCCCAGAGGGAGGGAACACAACAGATAATCCTCACATGATCCCTCCCCTGTCACTCATTTCCAGACAAACAGAGGCTAAGGACACCATTCCTACCCATCCTGGCTAATTGTCATTGATGGACCTAACCTCCATAAATCTATCTAGCTCTTTTTTTGAACCCTGTTAAAGTCCTAGCCTTCACCATATCATCTGGCAAGGAGTTCCACAGGGTGACTGTGTGCTGAGTGAAGAAAAACTTCCTTCTGTTTGTTTTAAACTGCTGCCACTCTTGGGCACCTGGCAGAAAACGGAATATTGGGCTCAATGGATCTTTGGTCTGATCCATTATGGCTGCATGTGTGCGTGTGTCTGTGTATGCACGCATATGCATGCATGTGTAGACACAGAACCAAATTCCTAGATTGTGTCCTGGCCTGATGCCATTTAAAAGTTCATTGCCAAGTATTCCTGAGACATAGCATATGTCTACACTGGATCTGGGAGCAAGCCTTCCAGCCTAAAAAGTCAGACTCACACTAGTGGAGTTTGACCTAGTGTAAACCACACACCTTCTGGGTGTGATGTATTGTCCTACCTAGTAGCACTTAGACCAGTGGTCCCCAACCCGGTGCCGGCGGGCGCCATGGCGCTTGCCAGGCCATTTCTGTGCGCCCGCCGAGTGATCGGGGCCAGCCCCACCCCCGGGCGCGCGGCGCATGGGCGGTGCCGGCCCAGGCGCACAGCACAGAGGCGGCGCCGGCCCCAGGCACGCAGCACATGGGCGGCCCCGCCCCTGGGTGAGTGGCGCGAAGGCTGTGCCGGCCCCGGGCTTGCAGTGTATGGGCGGCTCTGCCACCGGGCGCGCGGCGCATGGGTGCTGCTGGCTCCTGGGCGCGTGGCACAGGCGCCGGCTCCAGGCACGCAGCGCATGGGCGGTTAGGCGGCCCCGCCCCCGGGCGCACGGGACATGGGCTGTTCCGGCCCCGGGGGCGCAGCGTATGGGCGGCCCGACCCCTGGGCGTGCAGCACAGTTGCAGCGCCAGCCCCAGCAGTGCAGCGCATGGGTGGCGCCAGCTCCGGGCACGCAGCGTATGGGTGGCCCCGGCCCCAGGCGCGTGCACGGTCCCACCCCTGGGCGCCCGGCAGCCCCAAAAGGTTGGGGACCACTGACTTAGACCACTTACAGAGAGAAATAATGAGTCTCCTCTACAGCCTTAGCTGAGAGATAGCTGTTTTTTAGCTCAAGCTGTAGAGGCTCATGCACTAGGCTCCAGAGGTCCTAGGCTCGGTTCTGCCTGTCAACCGGAGACTCCGGCAAGCTCAAAACGAAGGGGCTGCTGGGTGGGCTTGAGCACCTGAATTGTCACCCTAGCCCCACTGCTGTTTTTAGCACACTGCCTCCAATGGAAGTCTCTTCCCAGATTCAGCAGACATATTCTTATGGCCCAAACAGTGTGAGATGCTGAGTATTGTAAATTCCGTGGGAGTTTTGGGTCCTACAGTACTTTGTAGGATCAAGCCCTGAAGTCATTACATTTCTGCAGCCAAGTTGCAAGGCGAAAAGGCACATGAAAGAAGTGCAACATCAGGAAGCACTGCAAACAGAATTCTTATATGGGTTTTACATATTTTCAAAAGGTTATAAGAACAATGAACTCAGAATCGGTCAGTGATGTCCTTCGTGTTGTTAAAGCTACTTGTTAGTAAATTTTTATGCTCACTTGGCTGGATTCTCAAAAGGAAGTGAGTGTTACTAACTCCTCTTTTTTTTTTTTTTAATTAAAAAAAATTCTAATTTTTTTCCTTCTCCTTCATGTCTCCCTCTTTCCCCCCACTCCTCCAAACTGCCGGTTGAGATCTGAAAAGAAGTCATGTATTGCTTAGAGCTGGCAAAAATTAATAAAATGAAGCTCATTTATATTGAAATGGACTCATTATCATGCCAGCTGCCAATAATTTACAAGGCTGGAATTTTGATGGAAAACAAGGTCCTCCAGGCAAATGTCCTTCCACCTGCGCCTCATCTGTAGGAAAAATTGTATATTTAACGTTCTTTACTTTAAAAGGAAAAAAAAAGTTTTACCATCCACAGTTTTTCCTTCTGTGCCTACATTTATCACAGAAGTTATTTTCAAAGAAAAATAAACTGTAGTGCAGTATTATCAGCTTTTTCATTCCAAAGCTGTTTTATGAAGAGTTTGGTATTCAGCTGAAAAAAATCTGCTTCAAATTGATATCTGACATGAAAGGTCAGAACCCTGGTCACTTTTACAATTAATATAATAGTAATAATAATAATGTTGCATGTTGCCTAAGAAGTCTTTGCTTCTAAGCAAATAATTCTCTGATAATGTCTCAGAATTAGAAAACTTAAAGGAAAAAAAGACTTGGGTTCTTTTGAGGGGGAAAAATCCAAGAGGTATTTCCACTTAGGATACGTCTACACTGCACCATTATTTCAAAACAACAATGCGAGCATCTACACAGCCATTCAGTTATTTTGAAATAATTTTGAAATAACGGACAGCTTATTCAGAAAACTGTTAACCTCATTCTATGAGGAATAACGTCTATTCTGAAATAGCCATTTCAAAATAAGGCATGTGTAGACGCTCCACTGCTTCTATTTCGAAATAGCCCCTTACCAGGGCCATTCTAAGTTAGTCCTCCCCGGTGCCTCCTGGGGCTCTAAATCGAGATAGCACGTCTACATTAGGGAAGCCTGCCTTGGACTAATTTTGAGGTTTCCCTGCAACGTAGATGTACTATTTCGAAATAAGCTATTTTGGAATAACTATTCCAGAATAGCTTATTCAAAATAAACGCACATTGTAGACTTACCCTTAGGGAGCTGAATTACCCTTACCACCTCTTTCTATATCCATATTTATATCAATATGTGTACGCACGTGCACACATGCTTCTGTGAGGATATATCATTATCTTGTGATTCTTTTCCTATAGTCAGCTCCTATTAGTTAGTCAAAGGAATTCTGCCAAATGCAAAAGTAAATTTTTTTCTAAAAAGTGTAATGCTTAACTTTGCCTCTAATACCCCTTAGAAAACATCCCCTCACCAGTGCATTGTTTCAACTCACCCTCGCTTTCTGTAAGACCATAAGTTCTTCATGGGAATAACCATGGGGTCTGCTCCTTCCCCAAGGGGAGTGGCACTAAAGGGACAGGCTTTCTTACAAATAGGATGGGACACATACACACCCATAAGAGGGAACATTTGGGTTCTTAATAGAGACTCAGGGCTTGCCTGTGCTGCAAGTTATGTCTGTGTAACTTACATAGCTCAGAGTGCAAATAAACCATCTTCCTGAGCACCATAAATTACACCGACCAAAGCGTCAGGGTGGGGCAGCACTATCCTGGTCAACACAGCTACCGCCTCATGTGGAGGTGGCTTTAATATGCCATCGGGAGAGCTCTCTCCATCAGACATGCCACTGCATGCAGTGCACTACTTTAGAGCTTCTAGTGTAAACTAGGGATGTACAACGTGTACAAAAATAGTAACCGTGTAACCAATAGAATTTTGATTTTACCTGGGGATGTACGAGTAGGGATAGGGAAGGATGAATGCCCCCACCACCGGGATCCTGGCTGCTGACTTCACTCCTGGGGTCCCAGCTGCCAACCTCAAGCCACAGGCTCTGTCGCCGGCAGCATCCCAGCTGCTGGCCCCTCTTTAGGGGTTCCACTTGCCGGCCCTGTACTGTGGGCTCTGCTGCAGACAGCATACCGGCATGCGTCAGGTCCCAGCTGCCAACCACTCTCGATACCTTAGCAGAGTTTAACTGGTTCAACTGTTACATCCCTAGTGTAGACTAACCCTTTAGTACTGGTGACTTCAGTCCCTTTACAGGGCACCATCCCCACTGTATTGCACATTTACTCAATGCTCTGTTAGATGCTACAAAGTTAGTGGAGCATTGAACCAAGCAGGATGTTGACTGCTTATTCACCGGTATGACATAACACAGTGACAGGCATAGTATGGATATGTTTTTACTGGCCCAAAAAAATCACATTTGTCATTGCCCATGTTCAGTGCTGCTGTTTCACTCATAAACAACAGGGAAAGTAAATTTTTTTAAAAAACATGAATGTGAAATGTAGTTTTTCAAACTGCTTGTTTAAAAAAAATACCCCAAATTTGCGGTCTTAGTCTCTTGTTCCTGGAAACATGCATACATGTGTTTTAGTTTGACTCATGAGTGTAGCTCCCTTTGAGTCAATGTTCTTTGCAGTATTCGGGCCAAATTACAGTAATTTGTGAGTATTCATTTAATGCCTTATGAAAAAGTATCCTGAAAAATCAGACTACATGATTTCAAAGAGGGTGAGCACCAAAAAAACAAAACCTGTTGTGTGCGCTCAGCAGCTCTAAAAATCAGGCCATGGACACTGTAACCATCCATCTTGGACATAAGGACCCTAAAAATGAGGTTATAAGTCAGAAAGGTGACTATACACAAAGAGCAACAATTTATTCATCACATTTGCTACCTACTAATACTCAGATCTGCTATTTGTGAATAGTCACCTTTCTGACTATAACCTCGAAATAACCGGCCCATTATTTTTAAATGACGGGCTTGGTATTGTGGACGCTCCACTTGTTATTTTGAAATAAGTGGAGTTATTTCACGATAACTCCCTAGTATAGACCAGGGCTTACTGACAAAAACAACATTACTTCCTGTTAGTACCAAAGAAGCAACACCGGAGACGAAGAATGAAAGGGCTCATGAACAGTAAACAGAAGGGCAGAAGTTTGGAATACAGGATTACATATTAATAAGAATATGTGAATACTGTGTGAACTACAGACAGCCCCCTAGGGACGGTCTAGGTTTACTTGTCCAACTTGTTTTTAAAAGCTTCCAATGATGGGGATTCCACAGCCTCCCTTGGAAGCCTGTGCCAGAGCTTAACCACCCTTACAGTTAGAAAGGTTTTCCTAATATCTTCTTGTCTAATAAACATTCAAAGATGGCAATTAGAATTCTAATTATTTTTCAGTTATATTTTCACTTCTTTATAATACAAAGACGTTTTTAGAAAAGAATTAACATTTCAAATTGCGTCTACAGATGTGACACAAACTAATAATTATCCCAACCCATCATCCCACTCTATGAAGCCCACAGTAATTCTATTATAAACTTCCACAGTTTATACAGATCGATGAAGGATGCCACAGTCATTTCAAATAGAAATTATCCAATATCAATAAGTAGCTTTGGGCTGCATTCTCCATACACCATGCCTCTTTTATGCCAGGGTAATTCTGGTGCAAAGCCAGCATAATTGAGTGGAGATTTAGACCCTTTATTTGTAACTAGAGGCCATGTCTCTTCACTAACATGCATATAGCTTGCTAAAATAAGTGGTGACTTTAAGTCAATGAGTCTGTGTACAGCACTAAGGCTCCAAGCTTAGCAGTAAGGCACTGCATGATGTAGGTGATTTTTAAACAAGTTCAATTTGATATGTTTATGCCTCTCTGTGGGTTTTTTTTTCATAAATATTCAAGCAGACAAGCCTGCTGGCTGTGGAAATGGTTAATTTTAAACCAATACTGGCAAATATTCATCACAAGTAATATTTTAACTTTTTTAAAATAAGCACCTGAGTTCAAGGAATAGCCCCATCCAGTTAGAGAAGAGAAGTGAGATACTGGTCTAATCAAAACAGAGATGGAATTATTTGCAACTGTAACGCCGGCAGACGGAACTGAACCTGGACCTCCGGAGCTTTCAGCATGAGCCTCTTCTGCTTGAGTTAAAATTCAGCTGGCTGTCAGCTCAGGCTCTACAGGGAACTCAGTTTCTCTTTCTATAAGTGGTCTAAGTGTCACTAGATGGGACAGTGAACCACCCCCAGTAGGTATGTGGGTTACACAACTAACTGCTCTGTAAAAACTCACAAGACTCAACATTTTCCATGGGCATTATCTGGAAACTAATGTTGAAAATGACTCCATTTGAAGAAAATCACAGCCTGTTCATGAAGAATACACAAACAGAAAATGAAGCTAACCTAGTCAAATAAATTATTCCTCCAACTCGAACAATACTCCTACACAAATCTAAAAATAGAAATAAAAATGAGCCCTCTCAGGAGACCTACAGTCTCAATATAACTGACAGTTAACATCCTCCAATCACAGTTAAAGTCAACAAAACCAGAAAAATGGTGTTGACAAGGGTCCATGGGGGCATGGTGGTAAATCCGTGGAGGAGAACAAGTAGCCAGTGAAGGAGAAAAGCTACATTTTCAGTGCTCTGTAATTTTTATACTATGGTATCTGAGTAACTCTCAAGATTTTTAAAAAATTATTTCAAAAGTACCTTAATGTATTTTCAGTTTCTCTCCCTTGTTCCTCCTCCTTGCTCCCACCCTCATTATTAATTGGGGGGAAATCCCCCTCCCTCACAGAGGGCAAATCAGCAAGGACTTCTGTATTAGAAGCAGGGCAAAATAAGAAAAGGATTCTAATTTCAAATTGTAAGACATAAGTAAATCATGGGAAACTGAGTGGAATTCCCTGGAGCCCTTCTGCAGGTTAAAAGGAACTTGTGTGTCCCTTCCTAGGAAGTGGAGGATTTTATAACCTGCCCTTGGAAGCAGAGAACATCAAGCCACAGAAGGAGCAGCACAAAAAGAGAAACAGTGGTAAGCCCTGCTCTGCCTTTTTTCAGTGTGATTAGGATAGCAATTGATCTGTCTACATATTTATAGACCGGGGTGGGCAAATACCGGCCTGCGGGCCAGATCTGATCTGCCAGGGTTATCCCCAGGCAAGTTCCCACAGTACCTCTGCAGGTCCAGGGGATCACAGCTCCCACTAGCCATGGATCACTCTTCCCGGACAATGGGAGCTGCAATTGCCCATAGCTGCGAAGGTGCAGGTAAATACAGTGGCAGTAGACCACCAGGGGCTAACCCCTGGGGACTCCCACCATTTTATTGCCCTCCCTGCTTGTAGACAGTCACTTGGATTTCTCAAAAAAGGAAAAAAAATTCCCCAAAGTGAAGGTGAAGTAAGAGTTGACTATAGTTCATTTACCTTCAAGTCAGGTATTATTATTATTAAAATTAACTTGAAACATACTTTTCTCTTGTGCCAAGTGAACAAAGACCTGCTCCTATACATTAGAACAGCGGAGCGGCAAACATATCAAAGACAATAATCCAAGCAGTCATACGACAGACGTTTTTTAAAAAATGTCAGATAGAAAGAAAATAGCTGTGTAAATGACAAATGCACAAATGTCCAGTGCCTAATGAAGCTTAGGCAGGGACAATACTGCTCGCAGTAAGAGAGATACAGAGTACAGAAATAAATTCAACAATGCACTATTTTAGACAATGTTAAAAGTTGAAACCTACTCCTTACCTGAAGGGGAAGCCATTGAATAATTACACAACTAAATGGAGGACACAAGATTTACAAGACACAGGAAAAAAATGTAAGGCCAATATTGCCCAAGTTGGGTATCAAACATTAAATATTTATTGCAAATCCATATTTAGGCACCAAAAATGGCTTGATTTTTCTGAAGGGCTGAGTAGTCAAAGCTCACACTGAAATGGGAGCTGTGTATGCCCAGCACATTCAGAAATGAGGTCTCTTAATGCGGTGTTTAACTATGGGTTTAGATGCCTAACTTTAGGTACCCAAATGTGAATACTATGGAGTGATAAGGACCTCTAGATGCTGCACTTCAGAGATCTGAAGAAAAAGCAGTCAAATTAAATCCAAGCAAATGCATGATCCAAGTAATGTTAATATTTTGGTTGAATTTGCTCAGCTACATACAAGCTGTTTAAATAAGACATCGAAGTTCTAAAGTAGCAGCCGTTACTGAAATGAGGCCACCGAAAAGTCAAATTGGGCAAAGGAAAGTATCAAAGATGGTTTTTTACTTTTAATTTTATTCCACATCTTGCAGCATTGTTTGGGGACCTTTCAAAGACAGATTCTGCGTTTCAATTTGATGCCCAGTAAAATTCTGCCTTCACCAAAATAAAACCAGTGCAGGTACACAGCCCAGCAATAAAAGGAAGGAGGGCCCAGTAGCTATGGCCCTTACTAGAGACCTGAGTTCAATTCCTTGCTCCGACACAGATTTTATGTGCATCCTTGGCCAAATCACTTAGTCACTTTGTGCCTTAATTTGCCATCTGTAAAATGGGCAGTGTGTGTGTGTTGGGGGATATTGTGAGGGAAAAAATACATTCAAGACTGAGGTGCTCAGATCTGAGGGCCGTATAATTAGCACAGACTCTCATAAAAAATGTTCAATATTCAAGTTAGGATCTAAGGTTGTGTCTCAGAAGAAAGGACGTCAGGGTTTTCTACAAAGAAGTCTCTCACATCCACAGAAAAAAACTGCACAGACTGAAAGAAAAAGAGATATAGGCAACTGCATCTCATGGGGAGCAATTCCATCAGTGTGCACAGGAGAAAAAGTTACAATGGTATCTAACGACAAGCCTTTGGAGGCCTTCAAAACAATACTTGCAGCAGCACCATGGAATCTATGAATGAAATTGCATCAGCAGAAAATATGACTAATTAAACACAAACCTAGAAGGGATATGCCAGTCACTAGTATCTTAAGCAATTGTTTCTGAAAGGGCATGACACTATACAGGAGACATTTGAGGCATACCTTCACATTGTCATATCCAGTTTGCCTAGACTGGACAAGAAAATGACAGCAATCAGAGTTGCAACAGTTTGCTAGTTGTCGACAATGCTGGAAATTTTTTGCTGAGTCGCCAAAATAAAAAGGTTTGTGTCTGTAGTAAGCAAAAGAATTCTGGACATTCTGTGAGGAATGAACAGAAGCCTGTCTTTGAAAGTGAAAAGCATATGGATCCATAACTGAAATTTGGAATAATAGATATAATTTATTTGGGGCATATGGGAGAAGAATATGTCAAACAAAGGACTGAATATTGCTGATTTGAACTGATATTAACATCAATCAAAGAAGACCGCATTCACCAGTCTAGATATTACATCAACACAAAAATCCCTACCTTTTCCTATAAAAAGGGAAAGGTGTGTACATGTGTAACGTTATAAGGCAGAACCAAAGCTGAGATCTCTGGAGCTTAATGCATAAGCTACTACAGCTTGAGCTAAAAGCCAACACTGTAGACCAGACTCATTCTCTCTCTGTACGTGATCTAAGTGCCCCTACATGGAACAGTGAACCACACCTAGCAGGTGTGTGGGTTACACATGCACAACCCTAACGGTCAGCAACAATCTGGCACTGTCAAAGCCAAACTATGTTGCAAATTTACCTTGGTCTGACTGATTCTACTTCCAGGCCAAATGACAGTTTTGTTCAACCACTGGACTTTACCTTTGGCCACACATAACATTTTGTACACAGAATCCAGCAAGAACTTGAAAGACACTTACAATTAATGCGTTGCCCCAACTAGCCAAATGTAAAATTACATGTGGGACTAAATTATCAGCATTGATTAAGGAATTCTGATGTGAAATAATGTGGGCTGTAGTAGTGATGTTTTGAAATATTGCGTTATAGCCAATTTCAAGAATCTAGTAAGGATAAACTCGATGGGCTATATCGGAGCTACTCAACTTTGGAAGCCCCAGGGGCCACAATGATACTCACAGCACATGCCGAGGGCCACGACTTAAGTGTGATTGTATATGCATGCAAATATATATGCAAATAGCTTATTTCACACTGATGGGCATGAATACAAAGATTAAGGCAAGACTACACAACATGCAGGCCCCATTTAAGTCAGTCTGCTGATATTAATAAAATGCAATATTTACCTGATTTCCAGCCAGATGGCAGCACTTTTAATGAGCAATGAAAGTCCAAGAATTTAACTACTAAAATGCATATCAACAGAAGACCATTATATTGACTGCTTTTTTGTTTTGGCTCCCATCCACGGTCTGCACGTCAAGCCCCGTGTAAACCCAAACCGCACCACGGGCCGCAAACAAACGGGCCACATGTTGAGTAGCCCTGGGTTATATTCTCACTGCCACTGAGATCTGCTACTGCAAGGGAGATAGAGACCATTAGGGAGCTGGTTATGGTGCCCTGATTCTGTAATTGTGATTCTCTCGCCCCAGCCATTGCCCCAATATTAATTACAGAGGAGTACAGCTGCTCTAACTTGCTTCAGCTGTGAATGGCCCCTAAGAGACCATGCACCAGCTGAGAACTGGCTAGGCAGATCTGTGAACCATCCTGCCCAAGCATGACTCTCCTTGTCCTCAACGCATCCTCTATGCTGAAATAGGGAGGCAGTTTATGCAGTTTTATGCCACCAGAGAGACCATTCCTGCCTGTGAGGGGGAGGGGAGAATGACAATTATGACATACTACAAATACATATATAGCCAGATTCTGACTCCTTTGTGGCACTCAGATCTCCGGATTACAAGATACAGTTTGACAGGTTCTCATTATCTTTCAATAGAAAGGAGTGTGACTTTACTGGGAGGTTAACAAACAGCACTATTATTGGTACCATTTAAGTTCTGTTTGACTGAACATAGAACTGGTTAGTTAATGGACAAATGCATAGTGTCAGCTGTGATACAATTCTTTTTTTGATAAGGTTACCAGCAAAATCTGTTTTATGTTTTCTTGGGTATAGCAGTTGCTGCAAGTTACAATCCGGTAACAAGCAAATATTACAAGGTGTTAAAATATTAGTATACTTCATGTCTGTCAAGAAATTCTAAAATTCATTTTGCATATGCACTTTGCCATTTGCAACAATGTTTCAAATTGTTCATTCTGACTAGAAAGACCAGAGAAGTAAATTACCATCAGGTGATAATACTGTATATCTCCACAGCATTTTATATTTCTGGCAGAGTATCTATTATTTCAATGCCTCACACTGGTAAGTGACCCAAAATAAACAAAAACAGCTAACATTCATTTTAAATTTAAATAGTGATACATTATTTTATTAGCTGAGAAAGTTACTGATATTTAATGTGGCATTGTTCCCAGCCCAAATGAAAACCTAAATTGGAGTAAATCTACACATCACCGTATTCGTGTACTTACAAACTGCTCCTGTTCACCTATACTCAAGTTACATGCAAATTATTCAACACATCCTAGAGTGGAAATAGCTCCTGGATTCATACAGTCTGCACACAAGCAAACAAAGGGCTGGATTCATAAAATCAAGGAGTGACTGTTGCAATTTTGCTGCACTTTTGTTGGTATAGGCAGGTGGGCATGACTGTGTGAATGCATAAGTCTCCAATTTAAAAATGATGCTGTTCCTTAAGAGACTCCATTACACTAATGTGTAAGCAATTTAGAAGTGGACACAAAGTGCAGTTATACTGGAGTGTCAAAAATAGCACCATGGACTTGTGTGTTCATTCTTTTTTTCAAACACTATGAAGTGGAAGTTTCTTCCCTTCACATGTCACAGCCTCCACAAAAGCCTCTTTCTCTACCCTCTCGAACAACAGTTTCAGTATGTGCTCTACACTGTTAAAACAAAAGTAATAGTTTGGGTTTTTTTCAGTAACCCCTTAAAAAACTCTAAGACAAACAGAAAGCAGAGGAGGGTGATGCCATTTTTCAGTCACTTTTGGAGAACACAACCACATTTTAAAAGAAAATCCGATATATCTGAAAAGACAAGGCAGAAATCAAAAGGACAGTTTACATCTGAAAGTAAAGAAAAGAAGACTTTTCAGTCTTGTCTTGATCCTTTCATCAATTTTGAACGATCATATACTTAGGAGTCCAGCTGTTGTATATGTTCATATCATTGCAATTCTCAAATCCCTATGAGAAGGCCAACACAGACATGACCATCTGGTAGCTTATGGAAGTTCTAGGAACATGCAATAGCCTCTGTATCTTAAAACTTTGGCTTACAGTCTAGCAGAATGTCCCTTGGGCTACCGTGCAACCCGTCACCCATCTGGCCCTTGACATCATATTAGAGCAAGCTGAAGTTTTTCAAATGCAACATTTTTTAGTCCAAAAATTACTTTACCAAAATAAAAATTCAAAATAATGTTATTTTTCTTCCCCTTTTCCACCTTTTTTCCCTCCCCCAACACTCTTTTTCAGAAGCAAAACATAAAAAGGGGGGGGGGGGAATGGGAGTAGAAGGAAGGAAAAATTAGTAAGACTTTTTGCATTTTATTTTCTACATTTTTCATACATCTTTAGACCCCTGCCACTGGACTCCCAAGGTATGTCTACACAACAACATTATTTCAGAATAACTTAGTCCGCATCTACACAGCAGGCAGTTATTCGGAAATGTCGAAATACTGTCAAGCTGGAGGATTTCTAATGCCAACTCCTGTAACTCTCATGGTACGAGGAGTAAGGTAAGTCAGAGAAAGAGTGCTCCATTTCAAAATAAGTGCTGTGTAGAGACTCCCAATTTCGAAATAAGCTACGCAGTTGACATAACTCAATTTGCTTAGCTTATTTCGAGTTAAGCCCTGCTGTGTAGATGCACCCCCAGACATCAGGGCTCTCTGGTCCATGATACTGCCAGACCACGGATTTTGCCAGCGCAGAGTCTCCCAGTTTTCAGAGGTTCAACCTATTCTATGGCTAAAACACAGGATTCTCAGTTTCAGGCCACTGTGAAGACACCTGAAAACTAAGATGTCAGAAGAAGCCTCCAGCCACACTGCTGAAACAATTTCTTTTTCCTCAATAGGAGGCTGTTCGCCAATTTCAGTATAACACTGAACAAGCTGCCACATAAGTAATTCAGTGACTTTGCAGGTGTGTAAGTAGACAGCCCTCTTATGGTCTTCATTTTTGGCCTGATCCAAAACCCAATAAACACAAAAAGGGTTTTGTGTACCAGAACCTTAGAGAGAGAAAGTGGTTTGAAGAATCAGAAATTTGGATTAGCTTTGTTGATTACTAGCTCACTTGCTTGCAACTGGAAATTTTTCAGTGAAGTAACTATCTTTCCCCCATCTTTCCTCTCCCCTAGTTCCACACCAGAAACAACAAAGGGATTACAGACAAGAGAACCATTACTCTGCCTTCCACACATTTGTCCCAAAAATGTACTCGTCCCCTTTTATCTTCAAACTCTCTCCCAAAACCTTAAAATGTGAACAGGTGTTATACTTTAGACAAATCTGCAGTTATGTCAATTGCTACAACTTTAATCCACCCAAGCTGACTTCTCAGATAATACCTTTTGCTATTACATCAGTTTCCTACAGCAATGATTTATATGTCTTCCAAAAAGAAGCCAAACTGCTGTTCCTCTACAGAAAATGGTGTGATTGCTTTAAGTTCAGAAGAAGACTCAAGTAGATCACTTCTCGAGTGGATAAAAATAATCTTTAATTTCAACCTGTGTAATATGCCCAAGCATCATTACACATCCCTGGGGTGACAGATGTAAGATTGCAATTAGCTACTAACATTTATACAGTTTTTGATATAGCAAATAATAAATCCACTAACTTTGACTTGTTGTTGAGTTATATGCTGTTTGCTCAATCTCGGGGCTTAGATTTATAACAAATAGCAAATTTATTGGCTGCTTGTGTTTGAAAACATACACAGATTTATAGGCTATTACGTGCCAATTATTAATTTCAGAATAAATCTGAAATGTCTGAGTAGCTAGAGTATATCTTATATGACTAATCAAATTAGGAGAAAAACATTTAACACTTAAAAAAGAATAATACACATCCTATAATAATCTCAAATCCTGCTCCATCCATTAATACATAGAACATCATTTAGTACGATCAGCTATTTATTAGCACGTAAGATCACAAGAAAGCTGGGATTTTAATTGGAAATTCTTCACTAATCAAATACAACAGAAACCATTACAATGACAGCTGGAGGGATAATTTGGGACCAGATTCCACCTCCTTTATTTGTGCTGAGCATTACCTTACTTTGTGAGTATTCATGATTGTATTGGACAGGAAAGGGTAAAAGGGGTAGAATTTCGCTCTTGTTTTTTAAAATAATTAATGGCTATATGTGAAAATTAGCCTACAATATTTATAATGTTGGCAATCCACTAGTCCTGAATTTATATGCAACTGTTTGTATAATTCTAGTGATCTTTTTCATAAAAATAGTAAGGGGGGGGGGAGTAAGAGAGAGAGAAGGACAAAACAGTTTTGTTTCCAATGAATAGCTGAACAACTTCATGCTGGTCTCTCCAGGTCAGAGTTCTCAACTCACAATTTTATCATGCCTCATGATATTTTCTGTTTTTCTGAAATCCCTGAGGTCAAGTGACTGCGAATCCCAGCTTTTATTATTTAAAAAATATTGCTTAACGGAGGCTTCTAGACTTCATGGTAGCAGAGAAAAGCTGGAAAATGTGAATCCTAAAGACTCAGACATCAGAATGCAAATAAAAAGATGTATGACTTGTGTTTGTTTTTACTTTGCATGTCTCTGAGACCACATTCATAATTTTTTTAACATTTGTGGTTAGTAACACTGCATCTTCTCACTTATAATCATAAGTAGCATACAAGTTCTGTCAAGCCCAAACTTCGGCAGCGCTACTCAGCACCCACTGTACTGTGTCTTTTGCAGTCACTGGACATTAGGAGTGAGCAACATCATTCAGCATGAGGCCCAAGATCATTTCAAAAAGAGGTGGGAAGGAGCGTGTCTAGCACGAGGAAGGTAATACAAAATAATTTATGTCGAGCAGAAAGATAAATGAGGGCCACACACTGAACCCTGCAACCATTTAATTTAGCTGAACTGATGTCACTGAAGAATTCTTCTGTCCAACTAGGTAAATTATATTGCCCCATTTCTATAGTCTGAATAACTCACAATCATTAATTAATGTACCCTCATATTACTCATATGAGGTAGCGAATATAAGCCCCAGTGGAGAGCTGAAGAATAGAAAGATTAAACAATTTATTCAGATTCATACAGGAAATTCTGTGGCCGAACTGGGAACAGGATCCAGATCTGATTCCCAGCGTTTGACCTCAAAATAGCTTCCATTACAAGGTGGGACATGTGTAAAGTTGTAGAAGTGAATTCATTCCATATACAGTCTAGCTGAGGGGTGGGCGAACATTTTTGATGGGGGCGTCATTCCAAGATTTTGGTAAGTGGTCAAGTGACGGACTTTTTTTATAGAGAGAGTGCAGAGTCTGGATGGAGGTTGGATGCAGAAGGGAGCTCAGAGTAAGGGACTGCGGTGCGGGAGAGGTATGGAGTCTAAGAGGGAGTATGGGTGGAAGGATTGTGACTTAGGGAAGTGATTGGGGTGCAGGAGCTGGGAGAGGTATGGATGCAGGAGAGGATTGTGACCAGAGGGAAGTGGAGCTAGGAGGGGGTGCAGGGTTTGGGAAGGAATTGTGACATGGGAAGAGAAGGTGCAGAGGGTTTGAGTGCAGGGGATTGGAGTGCAGCAGGGGGAGCAGAAACATGAAGGGGGTATGGGCGCAGAAGAGGATTCTGGGGAAGGAGTGTAGGAGGGAGTGCAAGAGTTGGGAGGGAGCTGTGACCTTGTGGAGGAGTGTGCAGGAGATTTGAGTGGTGACCTGGAGCAGAGGCAGGGAGCTGGGGTGCAAGAGGAAGTGGGGTGCCAGATGCAGGCTCTGGCCAAGATGTGCTTACCTAGGCAGGGGGGAGGGAAAGGGGACAATCTCGGAGTTTGGGACAGCACGCAAAGCCACACACACACGCTCTCTCTCTCTCCCTCCCTCCTGGGAGGCATATGGAGCAGTCAGCTGCTTTGAGAGGCCTAGGGCTGCAGCAGGCAGGGAGCCTACCTGAGGGTCCCAGTGGGGCAGGCCGGAACTAAAGACTGGGTAGGGTGGATCCAGCCCACAGGCCATATCTTGCCCACCCCGGTCTAGCTTTACCTTCAACTCTACCATTATTTTCCACCTCTTCTGGAAAGTGCTCATATTCTGCCCTGGTATTTTTGTGTTCTTGGTGCCCCCTTTTGTCTCCATTATCTTCTCAATGTCTCGAGGACATTGCTGTGTACAGTTGTTAACTCTTCAATTTCTATTTGACAAGGAATCTTTAAAAAGAAATAAGGCATCCATAGACTCCACAACTCCAGAGTGTTGTACATGCCTCTCTTATTCCATTTTTAATCTTTCTATTAGGTTGCTTTTTCACCTATCACTTCCTTTAATCTCTGCCCACCTTCCCTCTATTGTGTTTTTGTTGGTTTTCTATTTATTATTTTGTTGACTATGTATATCTACTACAGATCTGAGAGAGTCTGTCTGTGCATGAGTGTCTGTGCATCTTTTTGTTTGTTCAAAAACTCCTCCTAAAATTTAGGAACTAGGACCACTAAATGTGGCATGCAGCTTTTTCTTATCATAAATTAAACCTACAAGAGGGTTTGGTTGTGCCAGGAAAACAGGAAGTTTGGAGAATGGGACTGCATCTCATAAAATCATATAGAAAAGAAACAGAATCACCGGATAGGTGAAAGGGCTGGCTGGGGGTGCACCTCTTCCCGCTGTCTAGGACTGCCCCAGCCTTGAGCTCCCACGCCCAGACACTCTTTAGGGATGGCAGGGGAGGGGCAAATATTGCTGGCTGTTCCCTTTCATTAGGGAGTATGGGGAAGTGCACTTTGCTTCATTCCTCACACTGGCTGGGGAGCACAGGGGGCAAATGAACCTGGACCTGCCTCAGCTAAGGGACATGCACCCCTTCCCGGCCTGTGCCCACTGGAGCTGCAGCACATGGAGAGGTGCATTTCACCTGGCCCCAAGCTGCTGCAGTGAGAGAGAGCTAGGGTAGTCCTCTCTCCCCAGGACACTGAATTCTTCATCCCCACCCCAGCCCCAAGCAATGATTTAAACGGAAAAAAAACAAAATTAATTGAGTTAAGGACCCAAGCAATGCCAGGTAAATCTTCTAGTAAAAATATAAAATGCAAACATACACACACACCTTTTATGGGTGAAGGTATATGTGATCACACACACAAACTTGTAAATATAGCATTAAAAAGCTTTATGGTACTTTGTTTCAGAATTATCATATCAGATTCTAATGTGATGAAAACATGATTTCTTAAATAGCACAATGGAGTCATGCAATATCAAACTATCCAAAACTCTTCATAGAGCAGCCTTCGGACAGTATATTTGAACATAAGTCACTTTTGAGGTGGGAGTGTTGATTTAACGGCTTCTTGGCCACACAAAAATAGTAAGATACACAATAATTAATTTAGTTTAAATCCATGTATTTATTTATTTAAATTTCAAAGTTAGCTGAGCACAACAAACACGAGAGCAACACAAAATTAAAAGTATGACCTGCAAGGCTGGGAGTTCTCTCATCAGACAGAAATGTTAGGAGTTTCAGAATATGTAACATGCAGCAGGGCAAGGTAGGAAAAAGGTTACAAACAAAAGTTAGGCGTGTCTTATCTACACCCAGTTGCGGGAATGGAAGAGGAAATTATATTAGCACTTTTTACCCGGCTTGAACATGTCAGAACCTATTCCTCACCTGCTGAAAACATGCATGAGAATGTATATTCACATTCATATTCCACTCCAGCTTCTGAAGTTTGCCTATTGTATGCTTTCCTCAGTTGAACATTTGACTTTACAAATTTGAAACTAATCTTCTATTTTGAAAAACAACTCCCCCTAACCAATTCATAAAACTCAGAGAGCTTTGTTAAGTTCTTTATTAGTGCCTAAGAAAAATGCTGCATGTGACATTTTAAAAAAGTGTACAGCTAACCAAAAAAACCCAACCTGTGAAATCATATGCTCATATATTGGAATGACAGAATTTTCTGGCCAAACACGTTAAAGGATTGCTCATGTCCCCATTAGAATGCATTTTACTTGACAGGGTTAAGTAAATACCAAACTCTTCTTTATATCAAATATCTTTTTGTGCAAATATCTTTTATAGGAGTCAAATGTGGGTGTATACATAACACATACAGTATTAAAATAATTTCTGTCTGTATTTCTTGTTGAAATGCACCATGGTGACGTGTCATTCAGTGGCTCTAAGAAGTGAAAGCATAAGAACAAAATACTACCAATACTGGGTCTGACCAAACATCCATCTAGTCCAGTATCCTGTCCTCTGCCATTGGCCAACAACAGCGGTACATCTAGACTACAGGCTTTTGTCGACAGAGGCTTTGTCGACAGATACTGTCAACAAAGCTTCTGTCGACAAAGAGTGTCTAGACTACATCCAGTTCTGTCGGCAAAGCAAGCCGCTTTGTCGACATGAGAGTGTAGACTCAAGGGACAGTGTAGATGCAATAACGCCTTCTGTCTACAGAACTCTGTCGACAAAAGGCGTTATTCCTCGAAGAATGAGGTTTACTGCCGTCGACAAAACTGCCGAGTTCTGTCGACATTATGTCGACAGAACTCGGTAGCATAGACACAGGTATAGTTTTGTCGAAAAAAGGCCACTTTTGTCGACAAAACCCTGTAGTCTAGACACACCCCAGATGGCCCAGAGGGAATGAACAGAACAGGTAATCATCAAGTGATCCATCCCCTGTTGCCCACTGCCAGCCTCTGACAAACAGAGGCTAGGGAAACAATCTCCGCCCATCCTGTCCAACAGCCATTGATGGATCCATTTTACATGAATTAATCTAGCTCCTTTTTTAACCCTGTAATTTGTCTCCTCTGGCAAGGAGTTCGATAGGTTGACTGTATGTTGTATGAAGAAGTACTTCCTTTTGTATGTTTTATACCTGTTACCTATTTATTTAATGAGTCCTAGTTCTTGTGATATGGGAAGGGAAGGCGACCACATCTGCATGCACTATTTGAGATGTGGGCATACCATGGATTTACACAGAGGCAATAAGATGTTCTCCGTCTTATTCTCAATCCCTTTTCTTAATGATTCCCAACATTGTTTGCTTTATTGACTGCAACTGCACACGGAGTAGATGTTTTCAGAGAATTACTCCAAAATCTCTTCCTTGAGTGGTAAAAGCTAATTTAGTCCCCATTATTTTGTATGTATAGTTGGGATTATGTTTTTTAATATTCATTAGTATGTCTTAATCACCATTGAATTTCATCTGCTATTTTGTTGCCCAATCATCCAGTTTTTGCAACATCCTTTTGAAGCTCTTCACAGTCTTCTTTGCACTTAACTATCTTGAGCGGTTTTGTATCATCTGCAAATTTTGCTACTTCACTGTTTACCCTTTTTCTCCAGATCATTATGAATATGCTGAATAGGACTGGTACCAATACAGACCCTGCGGGACACCATTAGTTACTTGCCTCCATTCTGAACACTGACCTTTTATTCCTAACCTTTGTTTCCTGTCTTTTAACAAGTTACCAATACATGAGAACTTCCCTTTTATCCTATGACATCTTACTTTCCTTAAGAGTAAATGGTGAGGGACCTTGTCAAAGGCTTTCTGGAAATCTAAGTACATATATTCACTGGATCCCCCTTATCTACATGCTTGTTGACCCCACTCAAAGAATTCTAATAGATTGCTGAGGCATGAATGTTCATTTTTTGTGTCTGATAATTCTATAGTTTCAACCAATCTGTGTGGTACTGAAATTGTATTTACCAGCCTGTAATTACCATGATCACTTCTATAGAGCCTTTTTTGAAAATTGGTGTCATACTAGCTAACATGTAGGCTGGTATGCTGGAATAAATTATAAAATTGTATCAAGAAAACAATGCCTATAATCTGCAGAACAACAAAAGCACTTGTTTTGGAGCTATTTATGAAATCTGCTGCTTAATTTGATGTACAATATTTGGCCCAAGTATAAAATAAACTCAAACGCTAAAGCACTAGAAAAGAGGACTAACAGGATTTGGAACATCTGAAAGGTACAAAAAGTTATACTGATTATCATAACATTGGTAAAGAGTGCTTTAGACACTACAGAAATATTGCACAAGGGAACGTAAGACAGCTGAAGGTAGCATGCTGATGTTAATCCTGTTCTGTTTTTTACAAAACTGTGAGAAGCTGTACAGCAAATTATTATTTCTTAAAAAAAAATACAAAAAATTGCAAACTGTACCAATGTCTAACGCAGCAGTCCCATTTATTTGGTCCTCTTCCTTAAACGTGTAAACTTCTCTTCAAGTGGATAACACTTTCCCTGGGTTTTATAGAGCCATCTTAAAATGGTTGTTTTGTTTTATGTTTTGTTTTTTAATGGCCCATGACAAGTTCAGGAACAAAGGACAGAAAGATATTATTCATTAATTTCTCTGGTTTCAGGAAATATTCCCTGACATTTCTCTATCCAACAACAGAATTGTAGAAAATGTTAAGAGGGTATTGGTTATTTCAAGAGCAAAACGCATGGCTATAGTTTAGAGTGCCAGATTATTTTGATAAGAGCTGCATTCTGGATTTTTTTATATTGCTAAGAAACATTTTTGCTGAAAGTTTTAATTAAGAAAAATATGACAGTATTAGACTACTGTCCAAATCTACTTCTAATCTAATTAATTTGTGCAAGTTTTCTAAAATACATGTTCTTCTTTTCTCCACAGAAATGTAAAGTGTCTATGAGGAAATGATTAAAAATATATGGTAGGCTTTTAAAAAACGTTTGACATTAATTTAATTCTGCTCCTGTTAACTGCCTGCAGGCATGGGACCCCAGCATCTCCCATTATCTGCAATTCCCCGTCCTGGCCAGTAGTAGCGGTGAAAAAGGTGTGGGCTGCAGGGCCTCACTGAATTGTAGCTGACATGATGCTGAACATGAGTAGTACTGTATTACAATAACTGGAAGGTTGTGGTCAACATCATGTGCACTAATTCAAACACACTGACATTTTGTCATATAGACATGGCATAAATGAAATTCTAAAACATCAATATCACAAAGTCCATACTGATCAATGAGATCAGAATTGCAGAAGATGCCCATTGGGCTTTTTCAGTAAGACCATCATGATTTCCATGAAAGTAATAGATATTTTTAGATTCCAATTCAGTGTATAGATTAAACTTTGTGGATCAGAAATCCATAACAGCTGTATAAAAACTTAACAGGACTCCTATTTTAATTTTTGTATCCTTTACCTTAAGGTGTTTTAAGCTTGGACTAATAAAAATATTCCAAACAGAACCATTTTTTGGCACACTTTTAGATAAAAATACATAAATTTATGGCGTTTTTAATTGAAAAGTAAGGAATACCTCATTTAGCAGTGAAAAAAATGTAGTGTATCTTTAAAGATATTACACTGACATAGAAGAACAATACAATATTCATTCCAACAGGAGCTAATAAGAAGAGTTAAAGAGGCATCAGATAAGTGGAGCTTGAAATATTAATACCTTCCACTAATGCAGAACTTAAATAATATAAATGTTTCCCTTTTTCTTCTTCTCTACTCATTCTCTCTATTAATCTCTTTGTCTCTCAGTTTTTTCATCTGTAAAATAGGGATCATAATCCCCATTTTACAAGGGTGTTTTGAGAATTAGCTATTACTTATGCAATGCTTTGAAGATCTAAAGCGATACATAAATGCAAAGCAATACTGTTACCAATATTACTGTATCTTTTAGCCCTTCTATATATTTCTTGCAAATCCAAAATATTTCAGGAACTTAATGGGAGTTATAGGTATACAATAAAATGTAGAATAGAGAATTTTAGGCCTAGGCTGCACACAGTTGTTGCACCAGTAGAACAATGTCAATTAGGAGTCTGGTTTTTTTTATTGATATGGTTTTGCCAACACAGCCCCTAATGAGGATGAAGTTATACTAATATGAAGCTGCCTTATACCATGATATATCTGTATGAAGAAAAATAAGCTAACTATATGCTGGGGATAGTTAAAGCAATAAAAGTTTTATGTGTAGACAATCCCTTATTTGGAAAGGCTTGAGACATACCGCGTGGGAAAGAACTCAGAGGTCCTCTGAGTACCTTTGAAAATCTATGACGTAAGATTTTCAAATGCAAAATGCACCTTTACATGCACAGCTATCGTGACTGCCCAAGAAAAATGGCTATTTACACTTGAATATGACAGCTAGAAGCATAACTGGTCATTAATTCCATAATCACTCAAATTACACATGAAATAGCAGTAATTGTGAGTGCAAATCAGACATACAATTTCCATGCCTAACACTTGTTAAGACTCAAGCCCTTCGTGTATTTTTTTTTTGTAATCTTTTTAGGGTTTGCAAAATGTTAAAATGAAATTTAAAAATGTTTAAAATAATGCTTCAATGGACTAATTGTTGCAATAATCACTTTCAGCCTCAGGTGATCCTAGAGAGACTGAAATTCATGATTTACAATGGAATAGACAGCAACAGTCTAGATCTAAGATTAACAATCAGAAATGTTGAGTAGGTTAGGCAACACTATATAGTTCTTTCTCATCAGTCATCCCATGTTGTGTCATTAGTGTCATGAAATAACTTGCCATAATAATATAGGCTTTCCCACATGTTTCTCGGCTGTTTCAATTGTTTTGTTTTATTTTTCTCCTGTTCACCAAGCTATGATGGCATTTGGGGATCAGTCAGGTCAACCAGCTTGAAGACATTTCAAAGATGTGCACAGACTTGTATAGCTGCAGTACTGGTTTTCTAAGTTTGGGATTGTTAATTGTCGGATGTCTACAGTATTCTGTTAGCTGTTCCACGGGTTTGAGAATGCAGCAGCCATGCCCCAGTTTTCCCTGCCCATGATATGCAAAGATCTCTAGAGGACTGGGTTTAGTTTATTGTATTTCGTTTGGAAGTGTAAAAAAGATGGGTCCTATAGTTAAAGTACTAGATTAGTATTTTTGAGACCTGAGTGCAATTCTTGTCTGTGTCACAGATTCATAGGGAAGCCACTTCATCTCTGTGTGCCTCAGTTCTCCACCTGTAAAATGGGGATAATACCACCTTCCAATGTCACAGGAATAATGTGAGATTAAATCAGTGGTGCATAACCCGTGGGTCACGACCCCCACGGGGGTCACGGATGTCTTCCTGGGGGTTCACCATAGCGGTGGGCATAAGCCCCGGCCGCCCGGATCTAAGCGCTGTGCTGTAGGGCCACCAACAGCCAGGCCCAACCCCCCCGCCGGCCAGATCTAAGCGCCGCACCGCTCTGCTCAAATTATCTTGGGGGTCGCGACATGAGTACAATAAAATATGGGGGTCGTGGTTGAAAAAAGGTTGCGCACCACTAGGTTAAATTCATTGGTGTGTGACTCTGACAGTACAGTGACAGAAATATACTGTATCATTTCATCAAAACAATGTATCCAAAAATTGATACCGTTTTAACATTAAATATTACAAGAATCCCTAGAAAACACAGAAAGGAAGCACACATACCTCTTTAAAAGGAGATAAAATTTAAACTGATCTACCGACTTGTAGGACCCTCATCAATTAAATTATTTCGGGATAATGTTGTTAGACATCATGGGTGGGTTGCTTTGGAAAGCAAATCCCAGGGACCTACTGCTTTCATCTATTAAATTTAAATAAGATGTCTCAAGAAGATAATCCTCTTATTGTTTTGCCTGTTTTATGAGAAAAGATTTCAAATGTGAAATCTGAACCTACTTTAGCCACATCTAGAAATTCACCACAGCAAGTGGGATCAACATATCTTGTGTGGAGGCTGGACTAGATCTTTTTTTTTTTTTTTTTTTTTTTCTTTTTAACTGACTGCTTCAGAAACAGATTTTAAAAATAAATATATAAATGCCTGATTTGCACAGTCACCAAATTTTGATGCTTTCTGCTGAGAAAGGGAAACACAGGCAAAAGATAAATATTCAGTCTGCTCAATGAACTTTGTGACAACAGCCATTTTTCCTTTACCAAATTTGGAATAATGTTAGAAGAAAAATAATACCTATATACAGACTAGACTGAAGCAAGGTGGGGTTTTTTAAAACTGTCATTTATGCAAAGAACTATTGGAACAGAAGAGTCACAACATACGAAAAGGCTTCCCTTCCCGCATTCAAATACACAGGTGTCTGTGTAGAATTCGATAAAGGTACCTGTACTAGAACTTTATGTATCTGTTGACAAGGCTCAATATCGGATTGTCTGCTGCACCAATAATTGTCCTTTGGTCAGTTTTCTTTCTAGTTAATTCTGGGTCCAATTTCAAGATGTGGGGAGCTCAGATTAAAGCTGAGGGGAGCAATCCTTGGCCAGCAGCTTAGAAGTGTTGTTAGGGTTACCAGGTAGCTTCAGAAAAAATACCAGACACACTTGATTCAGAGGGGTGGGGACCAGCCGGGAGGGAGCGGGACTGGCCGGGGAGGGGGAAGACAGGAAGCAGGGCTGGCCGGGGAAATCGGGGGACGCGCGGCTGATGGGAACCAGAGCTGGTCGGGGGGGCGGAGGTCGGAGGGAGCGGGGCTGGCCGGTGGGGGGGAAGAGGGGAGGAGAGAGAATCAGCTGGCGGGGAGCAGGACTGACCCGAGCACATGCAGATCCCAGGGCGCTGCCTGTCCCACGCACGGTCCCGGCAAAGCACGAGCGAGTCCGGATACGGCTCCACAGCGCACTTGAACAGTGCTCAGGAGCACGGAGAGGGCTTCTCCTCCTCCCCAAGATGTCACTCCTAAGTCAGATGCAACCACAGGCTCCCAGCGCCGATCGCGCCCCGCCTCCCAGCCACTCCCCCCGCCAGGCTTCCATCGGGCGCCCAGCTGGAAAACCAGAAAATAGCAGACATTGCACATGTCCAGTATTTTCTGAATTTTTTTACCGGACAGAGGGCCCAAAAACCGGACTGTCCAGTTGAATACCGGACACCTGGCAACCCTAAGTGTTGTCCTTGTGCCTTTAGTTTTGTGGCACGCTGTCCTATAGTCTGTGACTATCAAAACGTATAAAATAACAAACTTTCAGCTCTTACTGGCATTAATACCTTGTAACAAAATACCTCTGGTTGGCTGACTAATCTGTTCACATATTTCATTGCTCTTCTTAAAGCTCTTCTGAAGATTAGGATTTTTATTGACAGAGGAGGTAGAATAATAATTTGCACGAATACATAGCCTTTACGTGAGGATTGCAAAGCTCTAACTATTAATTAATCCTCAAAATCTACCTGTGAGGTATTTATGTATTACCTTTCCCATTTTACCAACATAGAAACTGAAGTTACATGACCTGCCCAAGTCACAGTAACAATGTAGTGAAGAGAACCCAAAAACTTTGATTCACAATTTCGGGAACTAAACACTACCCTATGCCCATTTGATATGACAGTAAATTAACATCTAGGAATATTTTTTAAAACTGTGTCAGAACATAAACAAGAAATCCTGAAGAAGTTAAAGGACATAACTTGCACCGTACAAACATACATTTACATTGGAGTTGTGTGTGACTGTTATGGGCAGAATGCAATATTCTCCACATCAAACCAACAAACAAAACTTATTCAATAGGGGGTCTTACTAGCATCTTTGTAAGGAAAGCCAAGCTGTATGGGATAAGGTGATATCTCTAACATCTTAATGGCTTTTATCTCTTGAAGTTTCTACTTTAACTACATACTAAATTTACATCAGACTTTTATAACTATGACAACATTGTAGATTTTAGTACTGCAGACAATCATTTATCTTAGGCCATGTCTTCTCTTGCAAGTTGAGAGCAGCACACTTGTAGTGATACAGCTGTACTAGTGTGTAGCTGTGTTATGACCATGGGAGAGTACTCTCCTGTTGACATAATATAACCAGCTCAATGAGTGGCAGTAGTTATGTCTCCCACTGACATGGTGCTGTGCACATGAGCACTTAGGCCAGCAAAATGTATGCCACTCAGAGGAATGCTTTTTTTTTTTTTTTTGAAACTTTAGGATGAGAAAAGTTTTGCTGAATGAAATGCTAGTGCAGACATGGCCTTAAATTCATTTGTGATTTTGTCTGGCCTGACCACTCCCTGTCTGGGGAGTGGTTTCACTAGGTCCCTGCAATTACCCATCAAAGACTTCAGCTTATTTTTCACACACTTGTACTCAGCACCAAACAAATCATTTATCAAAGTACTTCCCTATTTATCTTTCACAAGGTGCATTTCACAGATGTTTTACAATATTGATTTATGAAGAGATCTTTACACAGATAAGAAACATATTGTCTATTAACAGTTTTTTTCAGGACACCATCATTCAAACCTCCATCTTGTAATTTAACAAACAGTAGAATTAATTTTACTTCTATTGCGGTAGCATTCAAAGGCTCCCAGGTGTTGTACAAATGCATATGAATATACAGTCGACCCAAAGAGTTGTCTTTTGTTTTAGTTTGAGAGAGAGAGAAAGTGTGCGCACGCGGGGGTTGGGGGATTGAATTTAGCATAAGGAGGACTTGTTATTTGACTACAAATTGATTTATACTCTACCGACTACTATGTAAGGTAGCTAATCAAAGCTCCAGTCCTGCATAGGTTGCAATAGTAACCCAGCTTTTTAGACTCTGCTGATTTTACCATATTTAGCAAATGCCAAGACTAGGAGTTCCCTAGGCCTAGAGGCATCCTATGACTGGAAGTGGGAATCACAGCTACCACTGCTAAACCTGTGAATCTAAATTGGCTCTAATTTACAGGCTGTTCAACACCACTGAAGACAATGGAGTTACCAAATGAATCAACACAGAATATGACAGCAGATTTGGGATTAAGGCAACTCAGAAAATTTCAAGTGTTTCAAAAGTGTCTGTGAAATCATCCATATTTCTCCTGTCTTTACCCTCCTCAGTTTTTCTAATGCCAGTTTCCCATAGTTTTTTAAAAAAAACATGCAAAAGACAGACTAACCAGCCAACATTTTCACTTTGGATGCTATTTGAACATCCTGGGCCAGACCTCCAGCTAATGTAAATCAGGAGAGTAACACTGACATAAATGGAGCTACACCAATTTTACAGCTTTAGCCTACATTTAAAACATAATGTGTGCCCTCCTTTCCTATGCCTATGCCCTTGTTTATATCTCACCCATACTGTAAACTCTGCCAGTTCCCCCAGCCTTACCATATACTGTCCCCTCCTCCCACTCCAGACTGTGCATAGACAGGACTCCCTGATTCACTGCCTCCTGTCTCCTCAAACTGCTCCTTTTTCACATCAGACCTAATACATTGCTCCTTTCTGCTTCCCTCATATGACTACTGATCACTTCTCCTGTGCCCAAACTCCATTTTACATTTATTATAAATTCAAAGTCATTATAAATCAAAAGTGTGAATGAAAGAGACATTCCTGTTCCTCTCTTGCAGCTCAAACTAAAGGACTTTTTCTGTCTCTCTCCGCTTCTTTATAGTATAAGTTATTCCCTATACTGTATATGCACCGGGATTCTAAAATGTCCCATTGATGTGAATGGGACTCTAAACAGGTGAAGGACCCCCCATATTAGTAGATCCCAGTACAAGAGCTGGTATTAGACTGTAAAATCATACAGCCATGAACTTTTTCTTCTTCACTGTATGAAGTACTAGGCACATCCACAGTGCTTTATAAATTTCTTATTTAAAATAAATAAAAGTTCTGAAAGAAATCTCTCCCCTAAGAGACGCATTTCTAACATTTGATAATTCTGCAATCTTTGAAGGGCATATTTCAAGCAGCATTGCAGAAAACCACATTATTTTATCCTGTTCACGTTACCAGACATATACATTTAATTTTATGCTATGCACCCTGTAGTGTTATACAACAGTGGTTCTCAACCTTTTCAAGCCTATGGACCCCTTTTCAAACTATTAAAATTTCACAGACCCCACCACTCCAGAGGAGAAAAAAAAAAAAAAGGAAAAGGAAAAGGAAAAGAAAAAGAAAAAGAAAAAGAAAAAGAAAAAGAAAAAGAAAAAAAAAAGGGGGGGGGGAGAGAGAAGATCAGGCTCACTGCAATGTGCACCATCCTTATTTTTAAACTTTCCACGGACCCCCTGCAGTACCGTCACAGACCACCAGACATACACGGACCATAGGTTGGGAACCACTGTTATAGAAGCACAACTGACCTCATTTTTTTGATTTCTCCTAATAATTACATGTTTTCCTTTAACAAGCTATCATCAGCAGGAAAAGCTCTCACACCGTCACAGCATTCTGTACACAAACACATTAGTGAATAAACAGCAAGCAAATGGTCTGGTATCACTTTATAGACTAACAAAACGTGTAGATGGTATCATGAGCTTTTGTGGGCACAGCCCACTTCTTCAGATGACCGGAGTTATGATTAGAGGATAAGGAAACTCGAAATAAATAGGAGAAGGGAAGGGCAGAGGGGGGGAGGGGGGGAAGAAAGATGTTCTGTCACCCACCCTCCTACCTCTATGCATAAAGTATCAGGAGGAAGGGTGCTAAACCTGAGTAGATAAAGATCAAAGTCAGTGGATGGATAAGGCAGGAAGGATACCATTCACTTACATTGGTGTAATTTATGTCACTCAGGGGGTGGAATATTCACACCCAAGTAACATAAGTTTTGTCATGGAGCAGTGTAGACATAGGGTCAGTAGTATCTCCAAATCCAAGTGTCCAAAAAAATCATGAGATAAAAAAATCTTAGTTTTTATTTTCTTTCCCCCAACTCACCCCCAAAAAGAGAGATTATCTTGTATTCACATAACTCCAGGAACAAGAACATTGAGAAACATCAAATATTGTGAGCTTGTGATGATAAAAAAAACATCAAGCTGTCAACTATTCCATTCTGAGCTGAAATATTAAAGGTTACTGCTCCATACAAAAATGTTCCCAATAAACTATCTTGATGCTACAAAACATTAAGTTGTTTAAAAAGAGAAAAACAGAAAGCAAAGTAGCCCACCTAGTTTTACCCTCATCACTTTATTGTTGTGGCTCCTATGTTCACTGTTTTACTCTGTCCCCTTTACAAAGCTGCTGGCTATGCTTTCATCTCTGACATCTGCAACTTAAGTGTGCTTTGGGACACTACAAGAATTGAGAAAAGTATAAAGTCCACTGTGAGGGGATGTCCACCCCACACAGTAGTGACAGGGTTTTAAAATGGCCACATAGCCAATTAACTCCATAGGCTACACCTGGAGGAGGAGCCAGGGAACTAACTGAAAGTAGGCTCCGGTAGGCAGAAACAGGAGAGGCCAATAAAGCCAGGTAACTGGCAACAGAATGGTGCCACTGTTGAGAAAGGACCCCCCCTGAGAAGAGAGAGGAGGTTTTGGAGCTGGTACTTCTGGGAGGGAGGGGAAGGAAGCAGTCCAGGAAATGAGCCTTAGGTGTGAGGAAAATACAACTCAGAACTGCTGGGCTGAGGTTCCCTGAACTGGAAGCTGAAGTAGAGAGTGGGTTTGGGGGTCCCTTACCAGCCATTCAGGGAGTGACACCTATCACACCTAAGGCAGTGAATGGGAAGACTACCTAGGGCTGCTGAAGGAAAGACTGATATACACTGGAAGGGAGGGAAGAGGGGGAATGATGAGCGATCTGGCCAGAGGACTGAGTGATGAAGAGGATGCTGCAGTTCCTGGGAAGAGAAAGATGCTGCAGACCAGAGAGAGACAGAGAAATGGTGTGCAACTACAAGAATGGGCACTGACCTGGTGAGCTAATCTCCAGAGCAGCCATGAGGAGGCAGCAGACTAGTGGAGAGTGGTGCACTGTATCACATCCACCCAGAAGAAGAAGAGGGTGGACAAGGACTGAACTAGCATTTGAGAAAACTGAGTTTTGTTCCAGGTTCTGTAACCAACTTCCTGTGTGAACTTGGGCAAGTCTCTTAATCTTTTTGCACCTGTATCAAATATAAATGCAAAATGTAGAGCGAGGCCTAATGGCTGCCCTACCACGAGTTGTGCAGAAGGAAAAGAACAATCTTGTGTTGCTTTTAAAAACATAATAGTAATTTTTAAGCAAAAGTATCTTTGGCATGTTGTACATGTCATTTCCAATGCAAGTTATCAGATGCTTGGCAAATGTTTGCAGAATATCCACTTTGTTCATTGCATAAATTTGCAATGAATTAGCTAATAATTTCCTGATGAGGAAACCTGGGAGCAGTTGTGCTTACTTAAGCTGTTTGGGGCTGATCAACTCCCTGTGCGAATAACAGCAGTACCATACGTAGACAAAACAGAATGTAGCCTCTTTCCTGTTCATGATACTAATACTTCGCATTTAGGCATACTGTTTCAAAATGCTTTACAATGACAGGCAAGTGGTCTAAGTCTACAGATGCAGCAGATGAGGTACAGAAAAGACAAATGTTTTTATAAGAAGTTGCCAGTTTGGGGCATCTTTGTTTTTGGGGTATGCATCATGAGGTACTTTGGGTCTCATTTTCAGAGGTGCTCGGGGCTCCAATACTCCACTTCAATGGGAAGGGACATTCACTACCTGTGAAGATCAGGCTCTAAAACTGAGCAATTAAATAAAAGCCTCCTAAATGGAGCTGTCACCTTTGAAAACTTTTCACCTTTGAAAACTTTAACCTAAGTAACTTGCCACAGATCACACAGCAACTCAGAAGCAGATATTAGAGTGGAAACCAGTGGCTCAATTCTCTGCATATGTAAACCTATTTTGGCTTCTTCCATAATAGCTAGCATAGCATAACTGTGCATCACAAAATCATCACATTTAAGTGAAATGTATTTTTGAATAATTATTTGATATTTCCATCCCCATTACTTTAAGATGTCCAGTTGTTCCCACCACATCCCAGCCGGCTTCCTTGCTTTTAATATCACCATGACACACATCAATATGGAGCACACAATGTTTCTGTGCTGGCACCCGATTCCTTTGCTAATTCACTTCTTAATGGAATTGCAGTGCAGGGTCTGAAACTCCCAGGTGTCTTTTGTTGCAGTAAAATGTGAAAGTGCCTGGAGCAAATTCTTAATATACTTTCACCTGTCCACAAATCCAAATTAACGCAAATGCTTAATCTAGACAATTTTCATCTGGGAAGAAGATAAAGGGTATTTTCCCTCCTGCTTTGAAATTGGATATTCAGCTAGTGTATTGGAAAGAGATGTTTGCAGCCTGTCTGTCAAAGTTCTGAAATGTAATTTTCAGAGCTTGATGGAAATGGGAGTAAGATGTTAGAAAGTTTCTCATCTGAAGTCAAACGATTATAAAAAAAATTCAGCACCATCTTGGTCACTATGAAGAAAAGGATTTGGGTACATAATTCTAGGTACTCTGCTAACAATGGGAGGGAAGGTTATGATTCCAAAGGGCAGCATGTGCACAGTATATAAAAATGTATGGGAGATAACAGTTTTTGTATTTTCCTTTCTTCATCCCTTTCCAGGCTTCCAAGCACCGCCTTATACCACCCCATAAAACTTGCAGTTGTTACAAACGAGATCCTGCAATTTCCCCAAAATCCATCAATCTGAAGCTACCATTTAGTGGTGCCTCATTGCTTTACATGCAGCCTACATTAAAGTGCCCGATTCTCCAATCGAGTCATTGCTGGCTCTCTGACACTACTTCATATCAATAGGTTAATACACACAGTTATGTGTGTATGTGGGGTGGTGGGGGTGGGGATTTCCATTCACATCCATGAAACCTCAGCTCTCCATGTCAAGAAGTGCATGTGGTTCCAAGAACTAGCTGGACTGGCGAGAATGGGGGGGGAGCAGCACAGCCACCCATGATTCTCAAAAACATCTCAACTCTGCCATGCATTCGAACTCTAGAACCCGGAGCACCAGGGGTCCTGAGCTCCAACTAGTGCAGTGTCCCCAAACTTTTGTCACCCCCCCATTACCCATAATGTAATCTGTCTGCCACCCCTACCCCTACCCCAGGAGCAGAGCCACAGCTAGGATCAAGGTTGGGACTGGAGCAGACCTGGGGACAGAGTGGGGATCACAGAATCATAGAACACTAGAACTGGAAGGGACCTCGAGAGATCATCAAGTCCAGTCCCCTGCCCTCACGGCAGCACCAAGCACTGTCTAGATCAATGTTTCTCAACCTTTTTTTTTTTTTTATAAAGTACCCCTTTTTTAAATATATAAGTACCCCTAGTACCTACAGTTTTCAGACAAACAAAATTTTTTTTACCATTGCAACACATTTGTTTAAACAACTTAATTGTAGCCAGGCGGGCGATGAAATTTTTGGGTGTAAAAAGTACAAAAATAAAGCGCTGGAAAACTTAAAACAAAAATTCAGTTTTCTCCAAATTTCAGTTGTGTTGACATACCCTCCCAGACTTCTCTCGAGTACCCCTAAGTGTACTCGTACCACTGGTTGAGGAAAAATTGGTTTAGATCATCCCTGAATGATGGATGCTGTTCCCTCCGTGGCCCTCCCTCCTCCCATTGAGAAACACTGTAATCAATTCAAAATTTTCCCACAAAGCTTTCAATACAATACATACGAATAACAGGAATGTATTCACTACATTTGCAAAAAGTTCTTTATGGAAGCTTCATGCACAGAAATAAAACAACTTCCTCCTGGTAGAGAAAGGAGGTTTGTTATTTATTATAAGTGCTCACTGTTTGTAAAGTCTTTTGACACCATTCCACCGGGAAACAAAACAAGCAGCAAAGAACAAGCCTGCTGAGCTAAAGATGAAAGGTATTCATGTTTGTTTATGATTCCATTAAAATTTGAGGGGGGTGGTCCAACCAATGCTAGCTATTCACCTGAAAAAGACACACATAGAAATACATTTTTGTTCTAGAAACCTGTAATTCTTGAATGCAAATTGTTAAGAACTGTGATTAAAATATAAATATTTATACAGTAACTCTAACTTCTCCTTTTCCCTCTGCTTTTGTACTGTCTGCAACACAGCTGCGTTAATCCCATTTTCAATGCTCTGAATTTTGACCTCCTTAACAACCCCCATGATAGGATGTTAAAACACTTTAATCTATAAATAATTTATTCCTCTCATCTAGCAATGGATTATAGTTCCATAAAACTCACTAAAACATGCGGCAGTGTGTGTAGCTTAAGAAAATAATATGAAGAGAGACATTTTGAGACACAAAATTAAGAGATGCACCATTTGCATTTAAATGTTTTACTGATGGACTCAGAGATTTATTTTTATATTTTGACTTTTTCCTTAATTTTTTAAATAAACTGGTATTCCATTCCAAGAAGTCTTTTTTGTTTGTTTGTTTTTGCTTTATTAGTTTCTGCAGTACAGTAAAGAACCACTACACAGACTAATCAGACAAAGCAGAACACTAGTACAGGGCCCTCAGTTGTAAGGTGCCGAGTTTTCTCCACACATCAGGGTACATGACGCTTCTCAGAGGAGTAAGCATTATGAGCCTGATCCTTCTCCCACCGAAGCCAATGGCAAAATTCCCATTTGACTTCACTACTGCTCCACTGAGGCCTACATTTCTGATCCTGCCCCCCATTGAAGGCAATTGAAGCTTTATCGTGGATATAAATTGGGGGGGGGAGGGGGGAGGGGGGGAAGGAAATCAAGTCATAGACCCAATAGCAAGTGCTTGCAGGGTCCAGTTCTAAATCAGTGGCATACCAGTTTTTTTATATCAGCTGTTCTGAAAAATAAAGCTTTTCCTCCTCAAAGCAAGATTTTCCACTTATAACAGATGTGCAGCCTTTAAAGAATACATTTTAATTTGCAACTGTAACTAAGCAAGCCACACTTTTACATTGAGTTTCTTTGCATGATTTACCATGATTAGCATAGCAATTTTCCACGAATTTTGATAAAAGGCTGATCAGTTTTCGTTCAAAATGGATTGGAAAAAAAAACAACAACACCCACACAAAATGCTCCCACCATTCAAAAATGCTAATCACATGTGAAAGTTTAAATCAACTCTGGAATGGGAAAATAATGTCAAAAATTAATAGCTGCCTTGACAATGCATTTCTGGAGTGTTAAATGAAATGTCAAAGGCGATATATTTAAAGGAGCTAAAGTGTGACTAACCTCCATCAAAAATGTGTGCTTTGTTTGCATGAGGAAAATTAACCATTGCTGACAAAGAGTGCAACTGAACCTGTTCTGCTGATGGACATGAACTATCTTGTAGCTAAATTGGATGCAGATCTGAAAAGATGGTTGACTTTTCTGACCATGCCAAACACAGTGGCTACGTCTAGACTGGCATTTGCGGAAAAGAGCGTCTAGATTGGCACGGACACTTTTGCCGTTTTCGCCATCGGGGCCTTTTTGCGCAAAACAATTCTGGGTTGCCTACACTGGCCCTCTTGCGCAAAAGCATTTGCGCAAGAGGGCTTTTGCCCGAATGGGAGCGTCATTGTATTTGCGCAAGAAGCACTGATTTTGTACATTACAAAGTCAGTGCTCTTGCGCAAATTCAAGTGGCTAGTGTAGACAGCTGGCAAGTTTTTCCCCAAAAGCGACTGCTTTTGCGGAAAAACTTGCCAGTCTAGACACAGCCAGTGATTCTGGTCTACACTTGTGTCGGACCCTTTTTCACACATGTACAGTTGTCAGCAATGAGTAGCTTCCACTGCCTTTATAGACAACTGATGGTAAGTTTGGTTATTATTTACAATAACTCGGGGACAGGATTTTGTACTCATGTCTGTCCTCGAAAAAAAAAAAAAAAAAAGCCCAGAATTAACCACTTTAAATTTAAAAATAGTAACTGAATTGTAAGATAACTCTGTATGTAACAATGGAAATAACCAGAAATAGGAACATAACAGCATGGAAGAGCTTTAAGTAGCCCTGATTTCAGCAATATTATGAAACATTTTACAAGTGAGAACTCATCAAAACTAAGTACTTTTGCCTCTCTTTAAAAGTACCAAAGTACTGCCTTTGAAATGCTCAAATTTTCAGTGCTTTGCACAATCTAACAGGGCTTAATTCAAGTTGAAACCTTTCACAAGGTTCATTGTAAACAATTAAAGAACATGGCAACCTGTAATTACTGAAAATAAAGCCAGACTGCTGGAGAAAGGATGCATCTTTAATAAGTAACATGATCCATTCCTACGTTCTCTCTTTTAGAGAATTTAGCTATCAAATACTTCCATTAAATGTAGCTATCAAATGTATCTATCAAATATGTAATACTGCCATTAAATTAATTTGGTTTTAAAGTGCCTAAATTTTTTTTTTAAATGTATGTTTGTTTTTCTTCTGCTACTTCCTTAGAGAGCAGCGTTAAACCCTTTGAAAAGAAAAGGAAGCACTCAAAGGTTTATTTAGCATGAATTAGAAAAAAAAATCTCTCCTGTGAAGAGAAGCAGCCTTACAGAGGCTAGAGGTTCCAGAACACATGGCATTTTAGACAACAATGCCACACTTTGCAAAGGTGTTTACATAGAAATTACATCCCTGAAATTCAAACTATCACCTATCAGAACAATTAAAGCAAGAAGGGTTTTTTTAAAGTAACTTACCATTCATCGGTAGCTCAAACATTTTCTCCTGTTGTGTTTCACAAGCTCTTACAGCCCCGTAACAGAAATGAGGAAGCGTCAGTGTTTCACTCCGCTTCTGGCTCAGAGAGTGGGTGTAACTTGTTAAGTTTCATGCCAAGATGAGGATCAACTGGGTGTGTTTGAAGGTTTGGTTTTCACCTCCCTTCTTCCTTCCCCCTTCCTACATCTCCTTACCCAGTTTAATGTTCCATTTGGTATTCTTCAAACAAAAAACTCTAGCTGGTGGGAAGTTCTGTCATTCAATGTCTCAACCCAATAGCGGATTTAGAATTAGTAGGGCCTTGTGCGCATCTTCATTTTTGGGGACCCAGCCAAGAAAAAGAACATTCACTCTTCCTGCTCTCCTCCCATTTTTCATTCTTTTTTCTTCAGCCTCCTCCTATATTATAAGTAATAAGTAAATAAAAATAAAGTGAGGTACTTTGTTTTTGTAGTCTAACTTTTTTTTCCACAGACCACTTGAAAATTGCTGAGGGTCTTGTTGGATCACTTAATGATCTTTCCAAATATTGTTTGTACCATTAGCTAACTATTGAATAAGAGCACTTCATAATAAAAAAAGATATTAACCTTTCCTCAGTCCACCTGAATGGAGTTCTTGGAGCACAGTTTGAGAACTTCTGGTCTAGATGAAAGCTTGTATTTGCATTAAGCTAACATGAAAAATATGTAAAAATAAAATGCAGAGATGATGCAAGAATGGAAAAATAAAAGTTAACTTCCTCTGAAGAAGCTTACACAATTTGAAAAAGAATATTTATTCAGATAGTTTTCTTTCTACACTTTTTCTTTATAAAATCAAGTCATCGTAAGTAATATTTCATAAAGAGGCACTTTCAGTTGTCAATTTGCTGAACTTGTCAAATGTTCCTGACTCATCGTATTTCACAAATAATTTTTAACTTGTTTCAATACAGAAAAAGAACATTCACCAGAAGCATTTGTGACAGGTATTGTTAAAAATATTTTCAGAATGGTTTCTACACTTGGAAGGGAGGCCTGCAAACCATTATGTACGAGTCTATACAAATCAACTGGTGATCTTGAAGCACGGACCTCATCATTTTCCATAAAATGGATGAAATGTTTCACTTCATCTTCAAAAAGATTTGTATCTATGTCCTCTCAGTAGAATTCACTTAATTTCTTACTGTAGTGGCGTTTAGCATCTTCATCCATACTTCTGTCAAAAAACGTTCAAAATAAATCAACAGTTTTCTTTAGAGATTCACCTCTACTCTGCAATTGCAATATTATTGTGTCACAAATAATACTGACAGTCTTAACTATGATTTTCACTTTCCCTTTTAAATTGATTTTGTCGTCTCTAGTTTCATTGAAAAATAACTTCGAGTTTTTCACGCTTCTCATCAGATATATCAGAGGAATCTATATTTTCTGTTAATGTTAGTGACTCTCCTTCCATGGACCTATAGTCATTTCGAGCTTCCATGACAAAACTAGTAATTGAGGCTAACAATTGTGCAGCATTCAATAAATTTATGTCAACTTTTTGCAGTGATTTGATGACAGCATTCTTCGAAGTAAACGGTTCGACAAAATAGTAAAAACAGCAATACTTTCCTGCTAAGGATTTTGCTTCAGTTTTCACAAGTAGTTTTTCAGAATTTGATGTGGCTATTAAGGATGTAAGACTAGTCAACTATCCGATAAGCATTTGCTCATCGGATAGTATTTTGACTAGTCGATCTCCCCCCCCGCCCCCCCCCCGTTTGCTGCCTCTGTGACACTGTGCGCTGCCACTTTGAAATCCCCAGGCTGCTTTTCAAACAGGCAGCCGCTGCACAGCTGATCCGCAGATCTGCTGTGCGGCAGCTGCCCCTTTAAAATGCCGCCTGTGCACCTTTCAAAGGGGCAGCCGTGGAGCCTGGGGTCAGCTCGGGAGTCCCCAGCTGACTCCAGGCTCTATGGCTGCCCCTTTGAAAGGCACAGAGGGTGATCCGCCGCATCAGCTGTGCGGTGGCTTTCCCTTTGAAACTGCCACCTCCACCCGTTTTAAAGGGGCAGCGGAGCCCGGGGTCAGCTGGGGACTTCCCAGCTGATCCTGGATTCCAGGGGAATTGCCTAGAGGAGCCTGGGGAGTCCCCAGCTGACCCCGAGCTCCACGGCTGCCCCTTTAAAATGATGCCTCTGTGGCGATTCAAAGGGGCAGCTGCCGTGGAGCCTGGGGTCAGCTGGGAACTCTCCAGCTAACCCAGGGCTCCTAGTGACATGCAATGTAGCATGGAGCCCGGGGACAATGGGGGACAGAGTCCCCTGTTGACCCCGGGCTCCATGGCTTTGAAATGCACAAGAGCCCTCGCTGGGGACTCTTGTGCATTTCAAAGCAGGCACCTGCGTGCAGCCTGGAGTCAGCGGGACTTCTTGTTGGCCCCGGGCTGTACGCAGAGTTCCCGCATTCCTCCTCTGAAATGTACAAGAGCCTATTGGGGCTCTTGTACATTTCAAAGGAAGAATGAGGAAGTGCCTATCGACTAGTCAATTAACGGCATTTTAACATCCTTAGTGGCTATGTTAATAACGTTATCTTTCATTTTCAAAGCCAAAACAACATCTGCACAAGCAGATCACCTGGTGTCACCAATTTGTTTGATTGTCAAATGTTCTCCATTTGCCTGCTCCAACCGTGATTGTAGCATACTCCACCAATGTGTGGAAACCGAAATAAAAGCATATGTGTTTTGAATAAATTCAAAAACATTTGTAACTCCCTAACAAAATGAGGCTGCACCATTGCAGATTACATTTAAGAATGGCTGGACCATAGCATGAATAAAGCAGAGGGATTTGCATTGTTCAGTCTTGTCTGTAGACCTGAATATTTTCCTGCCATATTTGCAGCATGAAAGCTCTGCCCATGACAATTTTTGATGTCCAAACCTAAATTTGCAATGATTTCCAAAACCGTAGTCTCTAGACATTCAGAAGTGTGGGATTTTAGTGGGACAAAACAAATAAATCTTTCTACAACTTCACCATTATTGGTCACTTATCTTAAAATTAATGTTAATTGGTCTACATGACTCATGGCTGGTGTTGAATCAACTATTATGGAATAGTACTTGGCATCCTTTATATCTTCAGTGAATTGGTTTCTGATTTGCTCTGCCATTATAGTAATGCATTCATTGTAGGTTTGGTGCCTTAAAAAGTTGATCTTCCTTGAGCCACAATACTGATAATTTTTCAAATGTTCATTGAGAAAATTGTCAAATTCACCAAGATATTCAAGGCAGGTTAAAAAAAAATACCTTTTCTATTTGACACTGATGACTCATCATGTCCTCTTAGAGGCAGTCCCAAAGAAGACAGCAGTTTCACCATGGCAACAACACATCTCAGCACTTTCCTCCAATAAGAACACTCCTTCTAAAACTGACCTGATAACGCAAAATCAGTTCTTCCAGATAATTTCCATTTTTGAACAAACTTACACATAGCATTAACATGAGCTTTGAAAATTTCATGATCAGCAATATCTCTTGCAACATTTCTCCAATTAGACTGCATGTTGACAAATGTTTGTTTTCCTTTACAATGGTCAGGGAATAATTTGCAAACATGAAAACTAGACTGCCTTGGTGGTCCAAAAAATCAACCAATTTCTTGTTTCTGTGGTCCCATTTTTCTTCATCCTCAGAAAATAGAACTCCTGAAGACCTCTAAATTGCTTCTGTCCTCCAACTTCATGCTCTTCTCTCAAATTTTCCATATTATCTATATTTTTGGTTTATTTACTAAGAAATATTGTATCATATCCAATGAAATAGATTTCCGGCATAATACAACGTTTTCAGGGTAGGTTTCTTCCCTTACTTTGACAAAATTACCAATATTTTGTAGTTCCATTGCCACTTCTGAGTCCACTTGTCCAACTTTTGCAGTTGCCATGGCATCGTCACAGCTCAGCAAGTGATCAGATAACTGAGATGTTTCCTTGCCTCAGCAAGTGATCAGATAATTGAGGTATTTTTTATGAACGTCGTCTATTCAATACATCAAGATTTTTAAAATAAGGTGACAAACTGTCTTTTTTGCTTAGCTTCATCTTTTTGCCTCTTTTGGGGGTTGTTTTGCGTTTTTGACTGCCAAACATATAGTATCACTTCATTATAGCTAAAAAACTGACCTTAATTTTTAGGCAGATTATGCGTCTGAAAGAGCAGGGCGGGCAATGGTCTGGACAACCCATTTCCCAATTAGCTTTAACACTAGTGGCACTGGAATGTTTTTAATAGTGGGGTGCTAAAAGCCAGCCCCTATCTTTCTTAAGCCCAGGTCCACACCTGGGTGCAGGCCACAGGCACAGGAACTAAGGGTTCAGGCAGGGCTGCTGATAGAATGGCCAGGCCTCTGGGCAAGCTGTGGGGGGATAGGTCCAGGCCCCCAGGAGGAAGGGGCCTCGGGTGGAAGGGGCAGAACTGAGGGCCCAGCGCAGGAGCAGAACCTCCATGGTGGGGCTCGAGACTGACAGAGGAGATACAAAGATCTCCATGGCCGTGGAGGACAGCTTCAGGTGCCCCAGGTGGCCCTACACTGGTTGGCCCAATGAAGTGGGAAGAGACCCACGTGTGCTCCACCTGAAGGTAAGAGGGGGAGGCACAGTTACATCGGCCACCTCTGCACTCTGGGCTCTCCATCCCCCGGCGACTCTCCCACTCACCCGCGGGCAGCAGCCACTCACCAGGTGGCAGCCAACAGCAGCACAACATGACAGGGGCTGGAGGACTCAGGAAAAAGGGGCAGCGCAGCCATGCAGCCAGCTGCCAGAGAGAAGTGACACTTTCCTGCTTCAAAGTGCCAGCTGTGCAGCTTGTAGGCTCTCCATGCCCTAGCCACCCACCTTACCTGCCACTGGCAGCTGTGGCCGGCCGCCCTTCCCACCCCGCGGGCAGCCACCACTCACCAGGTAGCATCCAGCAGCACAAACACACGCTGGAAGGCTTCAGAGGAGCACTGCACAGCCTCACAGCCAGCGACCGGAGAGAAGTGGCACTTTCCCGCTTCAAAGCGGCGCTTTTCTCCCGGCTGGCTGTTGGCTGCCCTGTGCTCCCCTGAAGCCTTCCAGCCCGTGTTCGTACTGCTCGACACCTCCTGCCGGCTCTCCTGAGGCTGCAGCCTTCAGCTGAGCCTCCCTGCTCTCCTGCCCTCCACACAACCCTCTTTTCAGAGGGACTGCATTGGGGGGGGGGGGACGACTGAGGAGTGCTGGACCCGGTCTGGACTACCTAGCCCTGGGGGACTTGTGTCGTTGGGGTGACCCCCCCCTGCCAGACCATGGTATGTTTCATTGTAAATCCGCCCCTGTCTCAACCCCTCCTCCATGGTTCCTCAGAAAATTTCTGCAGACATCTCTGCAGGCTGCTTTGAATTCAAAGCTGAGAGAGAAGCTACCTAATACAGTAAAACCTGTGTTATCTGGCACGCTCATGGATTAGGGCATTCCGATTATCTAAAAATTCTGGTTATCTGAGGGTCCCCATCAACCTAGGAAAAACCAATGGACAATAATAGTAAAACTCAAGTTTTTAATATTGGTAGTTTTATAGTGTGAGGCAGTTGGTCTCACATTTCTATTTTGAGTTAAAGATGATTAATACTTCTTAAATAAAAAATTGTTAAGCCAATCATGGTAAACCAAGCCAGGCCTGTGCACTTGAAGATGTGACAGTATTGTGGCTGGAGGCAATACCGATTAACAAAGTTTTCTGGTTAACAGAGTGCCGGATAACAAAGGTTTCACTGTAGTTGAAATATCAAATCTACTGTTACAACATGGTAGACTTTCAAAGTGACTTATTAACATCTGAAATGGCAACTTGGCTATTTTGTTGCATTGTCAGAGTCTCTCTGCATACAGGAAAATAGGTGCAGTGTAGCTAGTTCAACCCTAATTGGCGTTTCACCTGGGCTGAATTTGATCATCATTAGCTTTATATTGCTCAACTCAATGTTTTCTTTCTTTCATGCTTTTCAGGGAAGCATGTGCTAATAAGACATAAATCAAGAAGATGAGACGTATTCTGACCTATTCTGCATTTCATGTACTCCGATGGAGAATGATATATGACATATAAATAGTGCTTTCCATCTTGAAAGATCCCAAAATACTGTATATTTAGGTCAGTGGTTCGCAATCTGCAGCCAATCGGCACTGAGCTGTGACCCATGTGATATCCTGAATACCATACAGATAGTGATGGATGCAGCCCACAAAGGTAAAAGAGTTGAGAACTGCTGATTTAGTCCCTGAGCATACAAACACGCACATAATTTTGAGACTACTCTTAATTGTCAAAAAGTTGCTCATATGTGTAAGTGCTTGAAAGATCAACACCTTAAATTGATACATAGCAATTACTTCACTGACCACTGAAATGCAGCCAACGCTGAGATGAAATGCAACAACTTTTAAAAGTGAACAGAAACACTACACAACATAACCATTAAAGACTGGATATAAATAGCTTATCCATCTGAATGTGAGGAAACATTCAGGTAAGCAAATTTATAGAAGGTCCTCCAGAATCTAGTTAAGTACTGTTATTGTAGTGAAATTTAAAAACAAAACCTACCAATAACTACTGTTTATCACCTTGCACTATTTTGATTCTACACACATCTACACATCAGAGCAAACATTAGGTACATGATTTTCTCAGAACTAAACTGACATCATGGATAATATTTTTACAAGCGAAAAGGTATACAATTACTTAATGGATTAATATTTATATCCTTGTATACAACTTCACATACATAGCTAAGTGTATTCTTGTTATTTTGTTTCTTTTTTACTCAAATGTATGTTTACCAGCTGCAAAAAACAACAAAACAATTAAGGACAAGTCATTATTTGTTTCTAGTAGAGCATTGTAAGTAATGGATAATAAAAAAAACAAAATCTGTAATTAAAATGAGTTAAAATGCTCTTTCAGTGTTGTTTTTCTTGTTGAACTGATACTGATTAAAGTACTTTTTCTTCTAGATTACAGTGGAAAATGCTTAAACAATTATCCCCTTGCCATCTGAATAGGGATATTTCAAACCAAGCAAGTATAGTATACTTTGAGTCCTCCTTCTGAAAGGTCTCAAATCAACTGTATGGATGATATTTGAATCAGTGGGACTGATTCAGGAATCAGAATGTCCCTCTTTCTTCCTTAATCACTTTGGTGCTAAGTCTCCTTAATGTATACAAGACAAAGCATGTCTGGTTCACTTATAGATCACAGTGGGCATTTCACAGACATCAACCTGCAGTGATCTGGAAAGGTGTATGATGCACGTATCTTCAGGATCACTGGCTTGTACAGAAAACTGCAGGTGGGGGCTTTCTTTTCAGACCATTAGATTACAGTGAGGTATGTGGAAATGCCCATTGTGATCCTGAGAGACCCAGCTCACCTCTTACAGCCCTGGCTCATGGCTCATACGCAGGGCACCTGCACAGCAGTAAGGAACGTTTCACCAACAGGCTGAGCAGGGTGCTGCATGGTGATCGAATGCACCCTGGGAGACTGAAGGCCGGATGGAGGTGTCTAGCCTGCCCCAGAGACCTGACTGAGAAGAACATCCCCATGGTTATTGCGGCTGGTTACACTTTAGACAATTTGTGTGAAAGGGGGAATTGTTTGCTCGGGGGTGGGGCAGCGAGGCACAGCGCTTGGCTGCAGCCAGACACTGGGGCTGTCAGAGGAGCTCAAAGGGCTGCTGTTAACATCTGGGAAGCTGTTAGGGTGCACTTTGAAATGAGGGCCCCCGAAATAAACCTTATATAGAGTGATAGTTGCTTTCAGGCTCCCTTCACTTCCTCCTCCAATGCAACACATAGCCAGGAACATGCCTTCAAAGCCTGCCCTGGGATCATAGTGACTGGTCTGTGTAGGGTTGCCAGGTGTCTGGTTTTGAACCGGACAGTCCGGTATTTGAGCTTTCTGTCTGGGAAAAAAATTGAGAAAATACCAGAAATATAAATATTTTCTAATTAAGTTAGTTTTATTATTATCATGAGTATCAGTATGTAGTTGCGTACTGCCTGGCTAGTAGACACTGCGTAAGCGTGTCTACCAGCCAGGCAGTATGCAACTACGCAGTAGAGAAGAGGGGGGTGGGGCCGGGGCGGGATGGAATCCCCGGGGCCGGACTCGCCCATGTGCCCCGCCGGGACCGGGCACGGGACAGGAAGTACCCAGGGATCTGCGTGCGCCCGGGCCAGCCCCGCTCCCTGCTGGCCGGTTCCCTCCCCGCTGCTCCCTCCCAACCCTCTCCTGGCCAGCCCTGCTTCCCACCGGCTGATCTCCCCCTGCCATCCCTGCTCCCCCCGACCTCCTCCCAGCCATCCCTGCTCCTCTCCCGGCCAGTTCCTCCCCCCTCTCTCCCCACCCCCACATCTGAGATCAAGTGTGTCCGGTATTTTTTTGAAACCATCTGGTAACCCTAGGTCTGTAAGATTGTTAAACTGTAATAAAAAAGCATTAGAACCATCTAAAAGTGTGCCTTTCTTCATCAGAAGACAGTGCACTGAACCACAATAAAGCACCCTCAACAACTGGTAAAGGAAGTGTTGGCAAAGGCTTACAACTCACAAGTGTGTGTCAGTCCAGGTATCATAATGGAAGTTGGGCAAGGAGATGGAGTGCATGAGAAAATGAGGATCTCCCAGAGAGGGAAAAGGAATGTGAGGGCATGGGGGGGGGGGAGGGGTGATAGCGGGACACAGAATTTTGAATCTGTTGCAAGAGGGGGCTTGACTAAACCCTTGAGGATTTCAGGCTGAAAAAAAAGTCCCTCATGGAGCTGTAACTTTTTTTGTCAATAAAAATAGCCATTTTCCCGACAAAAGTTGCATTGCAGTGTGATCGCTCATGCAGTTTTGTCACCAAAAGGCACCTTACCTTGACAAAACTTGCCAGTGTAAACAAATCCCCAGGGTAAACAGTGCTCCTGCTGACAAAGCAAATGCCACTCACAGGGGGTAGAACTTTTTGATAGCCAAAAGTGCAGACAAAGTCTTTACAATGCTTGACTTTTAGCAATATGGCAGTGTTATTAAAAGCTGTGCTGCGTAGAGTAGGGATGTTAAAAATTAACCAGTGAACATATGCCTTACCGGCAAGCTTACTGGCTAACTGGTGCTCCCCTCCCCACGGCAGCCCAGCCAGCAGGACCCCAGCTGTAGTGGACAGCAGGGCTGGAGCAGCTCCCACTATCTACAACTGCAGCCCCCCCGCCTCCTGCCGGTTAAACAAAATGTTTAACCGGTTAACTATTCTGGGCAGTTTTTACATCCCTAGAGTAGACATACTGTGTGTGATCACAAAATGATCGGCTTGAAACTAGAACTGCACTGTCCTTGAAGAAGCACTAGGCAGCATGATTCAATGTTCTGCATAAACTTTGGCATTTATTGGAATACTGCATGGCTGCTTACCACATGGAAGCAGGCATTTTTCAGTGTAGTAACAAGGTGCAATAGGAAGTTACAAACAATCTTAATGTCAATCTGTGTTGGAAATGCTGTCTCAGAAAAGTGTAATAATGAAAGGGATATTCTAGTTCTGGATTCCTTGAGGCATTTCAATAATGCCTCAGCAGAAGCTCTGTCATGCGGGCAGAAGTCCCACGTGGATCTATTGTAGATTAATAAATTCACTTCTGATATAAGTTTAACCGTAGGTGTAAACAAGTCTCAGATCTCAAGGAGAGAAGTTAATATATTTATCCAAAAGGCACCATATATTAATATTATTGTTAATACATATGCTTTTTAGTAGGTTATCTGAAATGCATACTTAATTTGCATGCTATACTTGCAGGAATGGGTATGCAAATTAGGGATGTTAAATTTTGATTGACTATTCGAATAGTCGATACAATTTGCATCGTCTATTTGATTAGTCGATAAGGGTGCCTCCGCCTTTGAAGTGTAGAAACAGCCCAAGGGCTGCTGCTACTCTTCAAAGGCAAAAGTGCTGGGGGGAGCATGGGGCCAGCGGGGCAGTCCCCCACTGGTCCCGTGCTCCCCATGGTGTTTCAAAGCAACAGCGCCACATGGAGCCTGGGGTCAGCTGGGGACTGACTCCGGGCTCCATGCGGTGCTGCTGCTTTGAAATGCTGCGGGGAGCCCAGCATCAGGCTCTACACGGCATTTCAAAGTGGCAGTGTCGCATGGAGCCCAGGGTCAGTGGGGGAGTCCCCAGCTGATCACAGGCTCCACGCGGTGCTGCCGCTTTGAAACACCGTCTGCAGCCTGGGGACTCCCCAGCAGGCCCCAGGCTCCATGTGGTGCTTCAAAGCGGCATCGCAGCATGGAGCCTGGGGTCTGGCCTCGGGCTCCAGCCCCAGGCTCCACGCAGTGCTGTTGCTTGGAAGCACCCCTCCTCTTCCCCCATCCCCGCCTGCTGCTTCTTTCTGATAGAGACAGCAAAAGGGGGTGGATGACTAGTGTGTTGACTACTTGACTAGTTGTTCACATCCCTAATGCAAATTCAGTAAGTCTATAAATGAACATTTGGGGGCAAATTCAGAGATTGGATGTATATGAAATTTAATATATTTTATATGTTAGTTATCCTACCCTCTCTCAGATGTCACCAGGCTTCCATGCTGATTCAATCTTTTCAATGGTTAGGATTTGATGTCCCGTTTTAGCAGGAGGAATGAACGCCAAAATCATGGCCCAGTATAGAAGACACCCTTTCTAATCCATTGGGAAAGAAAAACAAAGGTGTGCTCTAGAATCAGCTCAAGTGAAAAACAGAAAATGAGCAAGACTAACAGACAATATCATTGGATCCATCACAGGACACAAATTAGAGGAAGAATGAGAAGAAGGCATGAGCTAGATTGATCAATTCCTACAGAATTTGTAATTAATGTAACTAATACACTCCTAACAAATGAGCAGGTTTGGCAAGTTGAGAGTGATTCAGAAGATGACGGGACAGTTCTTACCTGGGTTTGGGTTCACCAGCACACAGCAAACGTTTGCGCCCTCCTAGGATTGTAGGAAGAGTGCGAGTATTCAGATGCTAACAGGCTCCGCCCAGATTAAGCCAATGAATCCAGAACTATATGTCACTTTGGGGTTTACTTACTAATGTCCAAAATGCAAACACCAAATGTTTACACAAACACACCAATTACATATTAGTCCTAAAGCAGAAACATCTTCACTGAGGACAAGAGATTGAAAGTGATTGTTTAACCTTTATCGTCAGTGGTTTTCAAGATTAAACAAGACACACCTTATCACTGGAAGCACTCTGTTAATTTGCATTCTGTCACAACAATTTGCAACATCTTATCCTGCTGGCCTACTGTTAGCTAAGTGATTAAATCCTTGGCTTACCCAAGATTCCTATAAAAATATTAATGATTGGAAGCTCCCCTAGAACTGCCTTTTTCAGAAAGCTTCAGACAACAAAAAAATACAATGTAAGTCATATGTCAATTTGACCTTTGGTTAAGTTTAAATGAGTGGAGAGAAAAGCAGTGATTTAACCTTTCTACGGTGACCTATGATATTAAAACAAAAGCAGCAAATAATAAAGAAAAGCCAGGCCTCTGAAGAGGGAAAACTGGAAAAGCCACAGATGCAATCATATAACTTAGATACATTTATGCTGATTCAGAACGTAATCATATTTGGCAAAAGCCAAGCCCAATTGTGACTTATGAGGAAAAATACAAAATCTTTTTTCTTGGTCATCATGCATCTTAGGCCTGACTGTCACTAGCCTACCTCTTCCCTAAGATTTTTGCGACACAATGCACAGATCTGCCTTCAGTTAATCTGAGTAGGGTAGGTGATTTATATGGATGACATGTTACAATCTGACCGCTGTGTTCCAAGAGAATAAGTGACGCATACCAGCTGGGGAGAGCTCATAAAAGCTGACTGGCAACACCCTTGAAGTTAGCCCTTCTAGACAAAACCATGGCTTGCCAGTTCATGTCTGCCTCCTTTCAGAGAACAGGCTTTTCCAGGCTCTGGATCATACTATTGTCAACCAGCTACGCTGAGGCACTTTGATACACGCTTCGATATGGGTTTGTTATGACACACGTGAGCAAGCACATAAACTTTTACTTTTTTCTTTGCCACATAAGTACTTGGACATAGGTGATATGTGCTACATTTTTCAAGCTTGAGGTATGTCTCCCCACACTGCTGTGTATTTGCAAGGTGTTGAGAGGAAAAATGGTCTTGTAGCTAAATTGCTGGGCAGGGACTCAGATGATCTGTGTTTGGTTCCCCTCTCTGCCACTGACTTTGTCTGTGACCTTGAGCACCTCACTAATGGACATATTTTTAAAATAGCTCAGCATCTGGTAGCTTCCACTGAGAACATTTTGGAGTTAAACTCATGTGAAAATTTGCCTCTCTATGTGGTTCAGTCCACCATCTGTAAAATGGAGATAATACTTCAGCTGATTTCTCTGTCCCAACTGTAAATTCTTAGGGGTAGGGACTGTCTATTGCTATATATTTGAACAGCACCTAACACAAAAGGGTTCTAGCCTCGAGATGCAAACGTTAATAAGAGCTGCTGGGCTCTTACTACATTCAAAATGCAGAGCCTCAGCGGTCCAGAGCTGACGCAAGCTGGGACTGCTCAGTCCTGGCTCGCGCTGGGTCCAGCAACCCGTTTGCAGTGGCCCGGGCTGGTTGTAGGCAGTGGCTGCTGCCGGAGCGGCCTCTGTTTGTGGTGACTAGAACTGGCTGTGGACAAGGGCTGCGGTCAGAGCAGCCCCTGCCTGCGACCAGACCGGGCCACCGCGAACAGGGACTACTTGGCGGCAGCAGCCCTTATCCGCGGGGAACAGCTCCCCACTGGGACCCCTGCGGACAGGAGTTGCTGCTGGATCAGCCTCTGTCCGCAGCGAGCCTCAGCCCACTGCAGGCAGAAGCTGCTTTGCAGCAGCCTTACCTATTCCCCCTCCTTCCCAGGGCAGGCAGCACTTCACAGACCGTGCTGGGGGTAGCTGGATTTGTCAGCTCCCCCCCAGCACCGGCTCCTGTATCCTCTCCCCCCACCCCCCCGCTGCCTCTCATACACAGTCAGCAAGGGAGGAGGGGAGGGGAGGGAAGTGAGTAGTTGAATACTCCACTCGACTACCCGATAAGCTTATGCTTATCGGGTAATCGAGTAGTCAACTACTTGCTTACATCCCTAGTATATAAACAACCCTTGTAAAACATAACCAACTCTTATAGTCACATCACATGTTTCTCTTGGTCAGATAGGTGTCATGAATCCCAAACCCAAACTTACAATCTGTGGGAGATACAGGAGGCCCCCACTTTACAACCCCCCACACTTACGACCTTTTCCGTAAGTGCAGAAGGGGCTGAAATCCCCCAACTTACGTCCTCAGCCCCGCATTTACAACAGCGTACAATGCCTGTTGTAAATGCGGGCTCAAGTTAAAACACCCCCGACTTGCAACACTATTCCCGGAACCGATCACGTCCCAAGTTGGGGGCAGCCTATACTTTTTCTTCTACCAGAAAATCATTGCAGTATAAAACATGTTCTCCTCTAATCCCCACTCCTTTGTTGTTTAGCTCTTCCTTTTCTCAATGGCTTTGGTGTCTGTTCACCTTCACAGAATCTAGATCATATGTCTAGAGAAAAAAACGCTTGTGTTGTTCACAAAAATATTAAAATTTGATAAAAAGATACCAAGAATATCAATCCTTTTATGTAGCCTCTTAAATACCTGTCAAGGGGGGCAAAGGAAGAGTCTCCTTTTAATTCCTTTGGTCCAACATGAACCAAATACCGTTTATGGAACAATGCCCCTCAAAATTGTCATTATACACTAACAATTTGCAAAGATCCTAAGAGGAGTTTGGCATGCTTTTCCAAAAACCCAGATGTACTTAGGACTTCTAACAAGTGGATTTACCTTCAGGAAGCTGGAAGGACAATCTCCCAACATGGCTTTGTCCATGACAGGCTGAGGAACAAATTACCAATAATTTCCCAATCTGTGAAAATGGCCATGATGGTCTCCATGCAGAGACAAGCCAAAACTGAACCGAGGATTCACTTACCAACCCTAATGTCACTAGCTTGTCACACCCTAAACCCTTGCTAATTAGCTTGCCTAAATTATCATCATTAGCATCATGTTGCCATTATTCCTCTTGGCTACGTCTAGACTGGCATGATTTTCCGCAAATGCTTTTAACGGAAAAGTTTTCCGGTAAAAGCATTTGCGGAAAAGAGCGTCTAGATTGGCACGGACGCTTTGCCAAAAGCACTTTTTGCGGAAAAGCGTCCGTGTAATCTAGACGCTTTCGCAAAAAAGCCCGATCACCATTTTCGCGATCGGGCTTTTTTGCGGAAAACAAATCTCAGCTGTCTACACTGGCCGTTTTGCGCAAAAGGGACTTTTGCCCGAACGGGAGCAGCATAGTATTTCCGCAAAAAGCACTGATTTCTTACAGCAGGAAGTCAGTGCTTTTGCGGAAATTCAAGCGGCCAGTGTAGACAGCTGGCCAGTTTTTCCGGAAAAGCAGCTGATTTTCCGGAAAAACTGGCCAGTCTAGACACAGCCCTGGAGTTTAGGGCAGATACAAAGCTTCTCCCCACCTGTCTGTTTCTGTCAAGTCTTTCAATGGTTCTCCAGCTGTGCCCCAGGTTTTTCAGATCCACTTCTACAGCTCTTTGCCATGTTGTTTTCAAATGGTCTAATATTTGCTTGACTTCAGGTGTGCATTTGTAACAGGGTCACACGACTCACCACTACAGTGCCTCCTGCTGGTCACACTGGGAATTAAGGCTGTCTTCAGCAGGGTGCCCCCTTATGGACAGTGTCTTCCTCATTGATGCTCCACATGCTCTCTCTGAACCATTTCACTCACAGGGCCAGGGTGCCCCCTTCAGGTCACTGCTCTCCAGCAGTGCCCACTCCTCAGTTTCTCACCCCCTTATAGGGGTATCAGCAGTCCTCAGTCACTGTGGCCAACTGCAGCCCCTTGCCTCAGGGGCAAACCACATTCTGTATTTGCTGATTTCTCTGATGACAAGTTATGGTATAAGCGGGAAGGGGAAACCCAGGCACACCCACTACTCTGTGTCCAGGCACAAGGACCCTCTGGTGGCAGCCTTACCCTGCCCTCCTTCTCTCCCCGCTACTGCCTCCTGTTCCCTGGGCCACTTCCCCTGTAACCTCTGTACCCTCCTTGGCCCTTGTATCAAGGCCTGCAGTTTGGCAGGTATCAGGCTGGAGCCTCTGTCTCTAACTCCACCAAGCCTTCTCAGCACTGTTTTCGCTAAGGTGTTGCCTTGAGAACAAGTCCTGCACCTTCTCTGGTCAGGATCCAACTGCCCTGTGCTCTGCTAAGCAGCTCCTTATATATAGGGCTGCCCCAGCAAGCTGCCCATTCATTGGCTCATTCTAAGCTCTTCCATGATTGGCCAGTGCTCTGTGCAGGCTCCTTCCAGCCCATCTTAACCCCTTCTGGCCAGAGTGGGGCAGCTGCCCCACTACACCATCTTATTACTACTCTGGTGACAGAATCAGTTTCCATCTGATGCACAAGCCAATCAATCTCCAGTGCCTTCAGGCAATGCTAATCCTCCTATCTTCTTGACTGCACTATATAAATAGATCTTGGTTTGAGATTGTTCTGGGCCAAAAGATTTGGAGAATTTTTCTGAGACAGGATGTGTGGAATGAATGATTTAACTCATTGTTAAAACGAAATCAGTTTGACTAATATTGTGGTGCGGAGTACTAAGACTCCTTTGGGATCAATTCAATCTCTTCTTTGTATATTGAGTTAAGATATAAAGGGTATTAAACATCACTTTATAGCACTAAATAGGCTGTACATTTCCACATGGGTGGGGGAAAAGAAAATCAATTTACTTAGGAACACCTGTTGCTCAATAACTGAAACACAACTAAGCCGCCTCCCAACAATATGCTAATTATCAACCTTGTATCAATTACCTCCTGCCTTTTCAACAAGTTCAAGAGACTAAATTTCCCCATGGTTTAGTTTACAGAGCAGAGGCTAAGTGGTTAGGATTTCTGGTGGGGTTATCCTAGGAGAATGCTGTGTACTTTTGTCACTTTCTACATTCATAAGTGCATGATTTGGAGAATTCTCTGATTGCAGTGAGCAAAGGAAGTATTAATGCACTTACTCATGCAGTCTGAACCATTAGTATCTTCCCTGGATCTGCTTTAAAATGGTGTTCAGGCAAGGGGGAAAAAAGAGGAAGGAACAGAAAACACAATTTCTATTATGATGGCCTTTTGCAGTTTTTATCTACACAGATTTGGCTTCTAGTTATGAATCTTTTAGGACAGAATTCAATGCCAGAACGTCAAGGAGAGCTTTGCTATTAGCTGAAATTGGTGTAGCAAGAGGACTATAGTAAGCTTTATGATTCAGCACTTCAGTTTCAGCATTGATCAGAAAGATCAAATATATTCAAGAAATCTCAGAAGGAATGTCTACACATGGAAGAAAAACCCACGGCTGGCTCATTCCAGCTGCCCCAGGCTCGTGGGGCTTGGGCTATAGGGCTGTTTCACTGCTGTGTAAACTGCCAGGCTCACTTTGCAGGGTCCTAGAGCTCAGATGCCAACCCAAGCCCAGAGGCCTACATAGCAAGGAAACAGGCCCACTGCCAGAGCCTGTATCAGCTGGCATGGAATATAGATAAGATGTATAGTTGCTATGCAGACATATCCAGTGAGGCACAGAGTTTAAGGTCAGAAGGGACCATCAGCTCATCTAGTCCAACCTTCAGTATATCGTGTCACCAACACCACCAGGCACCAGTGTTCCCTTTAAGCTGGGCACTTGTGTGACCACACAGGAGAGCACCAGATGCCACCCAGCTGATTAGAAGAGCACCCTCAGAAAGGCTTTTGTTTCTACTGGTGGTGCACATTCACACATGCCTTGGTGCACATAAAATTTATTCCACACATGAATGGAAAAAAAATCCCTGAAGGGAACATTGCCAAATACCCAATAATGGAATGAGAATAAAGCACTACAGCCCACAGAAGACTAAACCATTATGTGTCACAGGCAGAGAATAGGAGAGACCAAAGTGCATCAGTGTTTGAGGTCCCTGCAATGGTACAGAAATTATTAAGTGAAATATAGCTAGTGACCCACACCCACAGCCCTCAGAAGAGAGCAAAAAAACTTTTAAGAGGTCACTGCCAATCTGACCTGGGAGGAAATGCCTTTCTGATCCCATATATGGCAATCAGTTAGACACAGCGCATGTGACAGAACATGACCCAGCCAAGCACCTGAGAGAGAGAATGCTCAGTGCCACCTCAGAGCTTGGCCCACCACATCCAATGACTCATTTCCAGCCATGGCATCCCGGATGCTTCTAAGAAAGGGTTAAAAAAAAGAGGCCCTTCCAAATTACATTCATTTTTCTTGAACATGGCTGACCAGAATTATACACAGTATTATTCCAAATGAGGTTTTACCAGCACCTTGTACAATGGGCATTAATATTTCTCTGTCATTAATGGAATTGCCTAGCTTCATCCATCCTATTTTTTTCCACAGTTGCTTTTTTCACAGATGTGTCATACTAGTAGCTCAGTCATCCTGTGATAGGCCCACACACCTAAGTCTCTTTCTTCCCCTACCACTTCCAACTGATGAGAACTCAGCCTGTAGCAGAAATTCTTATTAGACCCTAGGTGCATGAGTCTGTACTTTGTACTAATGAATTTCAGCCCCTTTATGTCACTCCAGCCTTCAAGGACATCCAAATCTTCCTGTATAACATTCAGATCTTTCACTGTACTGACAATGCCGCCCAAATTTGTATCATCAGCCTGTTTCATTAGCACACTCCTGTTTTTTGTGTCAATGTCATTAATACAAATATTGACTGAGACTGGTCCTAAGACCTATCCTTGGGGAACTCCACTAGTAGCTTCCCTCAGGTACGATAATTTGCCTTTCAGCATAACCTGTTGCCTTCTCCCGTTTAGCCAATTCCTTATCCATCTTATAATGCTGATCCTCCTCTTCCCTAATTTATCTAATAATTTCCTATGTGGTACCATGTCAAATGCTTTACTGAAGTCCAATAATTAGATCTACTGCACTTCCCTTATTTATCAAATCAAGTATTTTCTCAAAGAAGGAATTCAAGTTAGTTTGGCATGATACCTTTGGTAAGCCCATGTTGTTCTACATTACATCCCCTTTGCCAACTACCTCTGTGAATTTAATTGTTTTCTTCTTCACAAATTTGTTCTAAAGCCTTGCATAATATTGAGGTTAGACTAACAGGTCTCTAATTGCCCAGATGACCTTTTTCCCCTTTCTTAAATACAGGTCCAATGCTGACTGTTCTCCAGTCAGACAGTTCTACCCCCAAAGAGACAGATTTATCAAAAGCCCTTACTACCAAATCAGCACCCCATGTGCCAGTTCTTTCAGTATTCCAGAATGGAAATGACACACACACACACACACCACACACACACACATTCAGGGAATTAAATTGTAAAGTGTCTCTTCCACCTCAGATGTGATAATTTCCATTTCCAGATACTCATTTCCATCAGTCCTACTTGCCTTCATGCACATGTTCCATATCATCTCTGTTACATTGAAAACCAAGGCGAAGTACTCATTTAATTTTGGGGCCATACCTAGATTGAAAATTTCTTTTCCCCCCCACAACTGCAAAGTGACTCAAACTCATCCTTTCTTATTCTCTTTATTTATAAAAAAAACTAAAAAAAAAAAAATCCTCATTTATCTATTTAATATCCTTAGCAAAAGCTAGTGATGCAGCTAGAAATTCCCTACATCCATGTATATTATGTCTCACTAATAAGGTGCTATAGGCCAAATTATGCCATCACTTATACCTGGTAAGCCATTTCCTTCAGGTATCCATCCTCCTGAGTAACACCTATGCAAACTTACTCTTCTCTAGCAAGGTGGTAGAGATGTCATGGAGGACATCACTGAAGGCAAACCCACTGCTTGGGGGTGTGAGTATAGTTTGGCCTGCATCAGCCTTGTGCTCAGTGAAGATCTGAAAGAAGGAAAGAATCAGCTTAACTCTCAGAACGTAGGCTAAGTTTTCAGGGCAACTCATCTTTTATTTCTTAAGACTTCTCTTAACTTGTAAACTAGACATATTTGATCTAGATTTCAGGAAGAAAGTACTGCTGGAACTCTGTGATGCCACTTTTAGAATCACTTCCCAGAAGAGAAGTGACATTTAAAAGTTCAGCACAGCACTCTTTCACCTTTCTATTGACCACAAAAATTGAAAACAGCTCTGGACAATCCAAAAAGTTGTTTGTTTGGTTTTAGAAAAAACATTAAAAGCTCTAAATAGTCTGGTAGCACTTTAAAGACTAACAAAACATGTAGATGGTATCATGGGCTTTCGTGGGCACAGCCCACTTCTTCAGATGACCAGAGTGTTAGATGTCCAGAACCAAGAATAAATGGGGGAAGGAGGAGGGGGGAGAAGGAAAAAAACTGGAGGGCAGGGGGGGAGAAAAAGAGGCAGTGGGTAGATAAGTTTCAAAGGGAAAGTTGAGCCAGTCTGAAACAGAAAAAACTGAAAAACAACAGCTTCAGGGGGTAGCCAAGTTAGTCTGTTAGAAAAAAAACAACAAATGTTGCTAGCAGACCATTTGTTGGGTTTTTTTCTAAAAACCAACAGATAGTCTATTAGCACCTTAAAGTTTAGATAGTAAAAGAGGCTGATAAGAACAATTAGTTTGCATTTGGAGAGGAAGAGTACTAACACCACTCTGGCCTTCTGAAGAAGTGGGCTGTGCCCACGAAAGCTCATGATCCCATCTACATGTTTTGTCAGTCTTTAAAGTGCTACCAGACTATTTGTTGTTTTTTAAGTTTTTCCTGTTACAGACTAAGTCGGCTACCCCTCTGAAGATTCTGCAGTGGTCTCCAACCTTTTTACGTCCAAGAATGTCAGAACAAGCCAAGATCTACCACCCCATCCTTCCCCCAAAACCCCACCCCCTCCTTGAAGCCCTGCCCTCTGTTCTCCTCCTCTCCATCACTTGCTATCCCCAACCCTTATAACAGGGTACGGCTACACTGCCGCTTTTTTTTTTTTAATTCTGTCTAGACTGGGCCAAATGTCAGAAAACCCCCTTCTTTTGGAAGCCCCCTTATTCCTCATGGAATGAGGAATACAGGAGTTACCGAAAGAGCATCTTTGCTGTTCCGCTAAAAAAGGCGAAGAACAAACGCATCCCTGGACACAGAAGAGTTTTTCCAGGATACCTCTGGAATCCCGGAAAAACTCCTGCAGTCTAGCCATACCCTCACTGGGTTGAGACATGATGTGTGAGCTCTGGGGTGGGAATGAGGGATTTGGGTGTGGGAAGGGGTGAGAGGTGCAAGGTCTGGGAGGGAATTTGGATGCAGGAGGAGGTGGAGAAGGGGATGCTGGCTTGGGGAGAGGGCTCCAGGATGTGGAGTGTTGGGGTTGGGGTACTGAGCAAGCCACATGCTTGTGGATGTGAGGGTGCAGGAGTTTGGGTTGGAGTATGTGAGGGGCTCAGGGCAGGGAGGTTGGGAGTAAGATGGGCAGTGTGTGGTTGGTGCAGGCGTGTTGTGGCAGAAGACTGAGGATGTGGGGCTGCAGGAGTTTGGGGATGTGAGAGGCTCAGGACTGGGGGTTCCAGTGTATGATAGGCTCAGATCTAGGATCCGGGGGGCAGGGAGGGCAGGAGTGTTATGATGCTGCGGCCAGATGGGGGCTTGGCTCCAATTGGGGGTTTGTTGGCCAGGCTTCATTTTTAAATAAAATATTATGTCAAGCACAAAAAGTTTCAGCATTGTCTTTATTTAAGAGAAGGGCGGGGAACCTGTTTTGAGTCAGGGGTCACTGACCCACAGAAAAGTCAGTTGGGGCCACACAAGTGAGATGCAAAAAAATAACTCCTCCAACCTCCCCCCCGCCCAACCTCACTAATGTGGCCCCAACTGTGGTGGTGGGAGCAGAGGACATGGTACTGGGGAAGGGTGCTAGTGGGTGCTGGGGCAGGAAACAGGGTGCCAGTGGGGATCAGGGGACAGAGTGCCAGTGGGTTCTGCTGCAGGGGACAGGGAGTTCCCAGCACGCGCCTCCTCCGGGGACTCCTCCCTGCCAGAGGAGGGAAGTCCGGTCGCACGCCTCTTCTCGGGACTTCTAACCCCCCGCTCACGCAGAGGAAGGAAGCCCCAGCACGCGCCTCCTCTGGGGATTCCTCTCCCCTCCCCCCTGTAGAGGAGGGGCCGGGCACGCGCCTCTTCACAGGACTTCTAACACCCTCTTCCCCCCCCCCCCGCACGGAGAAGGAAAACCCCGGCGCGCACCTCCTCTGGGGACTCCTACCTCCCCCGCGCAGAGTCTCCCCGGCGCGCCACAGACCTGCTTTGTGGTACGGCGCCGGCGTTTGGGGGGGGGAGCAGCCTGCGCACTTCCTCAAACTCCGGAAGTGGCGCGCAGCTGCTGGACTTCCGTCCACCCCGCAGGAAGCCGGCACTACCTTGCGATCGACTGGTCGGGGCTTCCCGATCGACCAGTCGATCGCAATCAACGGGTTGGTGACCAGGGCTATACAGACATCAAGAACCACTGAATGTGAGACTAAATATCTCAGACTGTTATTTTTATTTGGGATTAGGAAGAAACCTTTAAAAATCAGGTATTGAACAGACACATACAGTTCCATTTTGCTTCTACAGAAATAAGCTTGTGATCCACTGGATTTTTCTCAAAAGGTTAGCACATATACACTAACCTGACACCCAGTGTTTACCACTGCACTGCAAAGAACAGCTGAAAGGTAACTGATTAGGTTTGGGGAGTGGTGGCTGGGTATGGAGCTGGCATGCTTCTCTGTTTAACTGAAATTCTCCTATCAAACAAACAAGACAAATACATGAACTAGCAGTGGGGTAAATGAGATTACTTTTAAAATCTGTGCTTTATTTTGCCCCTGCTTTCTCATATTTGTTGCATTTGTGATTATGAGCTATGAAAAACTAAAGCCTCGCTCCTGCCAACGCTCAGCACATTTTTAACTTTACACTGAAGCAGTCCCATTGCCGTCAATTAGATTATTCACATGTGCAAAGGGCTTTTAAAAGTGCATAAGGGCTTGCTGGACTGAGAGTTTTCCCATGTAGCCCCTTTAGTTACCAAGCTCTTACGAAACATCCACAATAGCTAATCTCTCTCACATACTCTGCCAATTTGAGTTTCTAGACTTTGGCAACATCTTCACAATAATATATACCTTCCGGATGCACGTATCTAATGGACATTTATACAGATGTTCCAATCATGTGGCCTAGCAAATGGGGAAGCTTGTTATCATTGTAGCCAGCTACATTGCATAAGAACTATAGATGGATTGAGTCACCAACAGCAACCCACAAACAGCAGCAACACCAGAATAAACTACTGTGTGTTATGTGGGCAATGATGCGTGCAGAGCAAGCGACAGCTTTAAAAATAGGGTTTCTAACTTCTGTTTGCAAATCACCAAAGAGCATTTTATCCAGGGAATTTAAATCTCTCTCCCAACCTTCTCTGAAACAGTCAAAAAACTGCTATCATTCTCAGGCTATATTTTAAGTTATCTTTATTTCATACCTCTACCAATGGTTCTAATTGTAGTGAAAATCAGAGGAACATCATTGGTGAAGGTACTGTCAGGTGACAAATACTGCAGGGTTCACATTAACTGTCGAGATTTTTTAACACTAAAAATAGGAATTACAACCTCAGGCTCTCCTGGCATCAATGTATTAAACAATGGGACTCAGGTCTTCTAACAGGTTCAGGCCCTAAGGCCCAAACCTAAATAAGACCAGCATCTTAGATCTAACAGTTTCAAGCCTTATTTATTTTAAATGGGAAAGAATACTGGCCACTGTTAAATTTCACAGCATTTCAAGCCAACAAGAAGGTGCTATAAACCAGCATGAAGCAGAACAGCATGATGTGGGAGGAAAACAGATACACAAAGGAAAAAAAGAACAGGAGAGAGACTCTGAATAATCGATTTTCACAGAGCCTGAAATCAGTAACAAGTCTATTGACTTTGCATCTGGCTCCTACTGAGAATATCCAAACAACGGCTCATCATCAGTTAGCTTAATTTTCACTTTATGTTGTTTTAGGCAAACTCCTAAATTCCACTCAGCTTCAAATGCTTAATTTCTAAAATAGGACACACAATATTCCTGCCCCTGAGATTTCACACTTTATTAAATGTTCTTTATGAAAATGTTTATTAAAGTTTCCTTATAATCTGGACCCAGAGCATATATGGGGCCTTTCACTTACAGAGATTTTTTAACCTGAGCAACTCCACCAAACCAAATGGAGTTTCTCCTGATTTGCAACAGTGAGAAAAAACAAAAACAAAAAAAAGCAGTACCAGGGTCTTTTTATAAATGCACAAATGAGCAGCTCTGACTCCTTTTGAAAAGCAGCACTTACAGATTTTCAATCTGTCCCATGCAACGGGTGTTATTTGAACCCCCTGAACAGCAAAGGAAGGACTCAAAAGATTTTTACCTGAGTAACACCAAGGAGTTCCAGTAATAAAAGAACAAATAGTCACATTATATCGTAGGCAGAAGATTCTCCCCTCACATCGTTTAGTTTTAGGGGAAGCTGCCAAGAGTGAAAGTGAGTGAGTTAGGGAAAGTTAGAGTCACCACTGTAAAACTTTTTATCCAATAGTGTCATTTTAACTGAAAACATCAGCACGAGAAAACAAAGGAAGAAAGAGATTATTTATGGGCCAAATCCTGTGTATCTAACTCCAATGTCACTAGCATGAATAATATGAACTGAACTGTCCTTGTATTAGTCCAATCTTTACAAAAGGAAAATGAAGCATCATAATCAGCAGTCATTGCAATAATTTATGTAACACTATTTGTCTCCAAAGTAATTAACAAAATTACTAACAAATTAACCCTCTCAACTCAGATAAGAATTATCTTAATTTTATAGATGGTTAAAGGGAGGTTAAGTGACTTTCACAAAGTCATAAAATATCAGAGGGAGGTTTATAACTCAGTTATAATCCTACAGATCAGTGATTCTCAACTTTTTGGGCCTCAAGAGGACCCATTTGTAAATGTTTATGGCCTGTCATGACCTAGTAAATAGTCTGGGGGTGAAAGCCCTGAGGTAATTTCAGGCAGATCCTGCCAGGCACTCACTGCAGGGTGGTGGCTCCTGCAGCTGCTGTGCTGTGGGACTGGCTGGGCTTGGCTCTCTGCTCTGAGCTTTGTAACCTCCAGGGTTACAGCGCCACTCAAGTTTGGCCTTGAGCTCCTGACAACCAAATTTGTGTGAATGGAGTTGTGACCTGGCCCATTGGGTGGCAGTCCCACTCACTTGTCATCATGATGGCTGAGCTAAATATGAGCAGCATTGGGACCCCATATGTTGCAGTGTGTGATGGAGTGGGACTCACCACTCTAGCACCTCCTGCTGGCTGTCATGGGAACTAGGTCAGCTCACCAAGGCTCCGTCCTCTGGTAGTGCCGCGCCACTGCCAGGGCATGTCTACCCTGGCATCCACTACGAGCGTCCACACTACCAAGCCTGTTATTTCAAAACAACGAGCTCGTTATTTTGAAATAACTCCTGCTCGTGAAAAGGAATAAGTTTATTTTGAATTTCTGGTGTTATTTTGAAATAACCTGGTAGTGCAGACATAGCCTCACTTTCGTTCCAGGACCCACTATTCCCAGGACTACAGTGTCCTCTTCAGTGACAACGTCCTCTGGCTGTGCCACACTCTGTGTTCTCCCTTTCTGAGGGACCTGCAATCTCTGTCCCGCTACTACCTCATTAGCAATTAAAGGCCTTTGTCCTGGGGCCGCTTCCCATGTGACTCCAATACCCTCCTTCTCTGCCCTTATTTTAGGACAGTGGTGGTCAACCTGTGGCCCTGCAGGCTGCCCATGGGCCATCGGGGATTCTATGAGTGACCTGAGAGACAGTTTGCTTACTGTTGCCCACACCGAGGGTGGCCAGATTCCAGTGGTTTCCATCCGTGTCATTTTTTTCCTGCTGATACTGCTGAAGTGACACCCACGTAATGCAAGGGCATGTGAAGTGAGGTGCATGCTGATTGTACACAACATTGACTATGAGAGCCATGCACTCCCTCTGCATCCAATCAAAGCGCTGCTACGGTTCAATCAGCTCACCCTGCAAATACTAGATATGCAAGCACAGTTAGCAAAACTACCCTACACGTGGAGACTGTCTTCGTTATGACAATCTTGTGGCCCACTGAGATACAAGGCCACTCATGAGATACAAGCCCAACACTGCTTTATGGTCTCAGCCTGCAGGTAGGGTTGCCAGGTGTTCGGTTTTCACCGGGACAGTCCAGTATTTGTGGGCTCCGTTCGGTAAAAAAAACAGGAAATACCGGACATGTGAGGGAGGAGTGCACTGGGATGGGGGGCATTAGGGGGGCCTGGTTCTGAGGCAGCAGTGAGTGCATTGGGATGGGGGCACCAAGGGGGCTTGGTTCTGAGGCAGAGGTGAGTGCATTAGGATGGGGGCAGTAGGCGGGCCTGGCTCTGAGGCAGGGGTGAGTATATTGGGATGGGGGATGCTGCAGGGCCTGGCTCAGGGGGAGGGGTGGGTGCATTGGCGGTTAGTGTGTGGCCCCAAACTGGACAGAGTGGTGCAACTTTTGCTTAACAACTTTGGTTCCACAACCCCCCCCTTTTTTTTTTTGCGCTTAACAACTTTGGACTCCCCCTTTTTTGTTCCTCGACAATTTTTTTCCGGTGGGTTTTTTGTTTTTTTGGCAGGAGGGCAGGCAGGTGTTCGGTATTTTTTGTTAAACCATCTGGCAACCTTACCTGCAGACCCTTTTAGCTCACCCGGAGTGCTCACTAACTCCTGCGGTCCCTGCTTGCAACACTGAATTGTCCCAGGTACTGGGGCTCCTTCCTTCTGCTAGGAGCCTGGTCTTCTCCCCTCAAGTTCCAGTCAGCTACAGAACTTTGCTCTGCAGCCCTTCTTTTACGAGCCTCCCAGACCGTGATTGGCTACTCCTCTCAGTCCTTTTCTAATTGGCTTTCTCTGGCATAGTTCACTCTATGGCTGCTTTTTGCCCCTTTTCTGCCAGTAAGGGGCAGCCACCCCATCACACAGGTCCTAGGCATATCAAACTGAGCATCCAACATTGGTTTGTAAATTGCTGACTTTAATTTTTGGTGCCTCAGTTCCCTATCTATAAAATGGGAATAACAATACTGATAGGTGCATTGCAAATAATTAACTAATGTTTGTGAAGCACAGATACTAGTGAGGAGTATCACAGAAAAACCCACAATTAAATTAATCATTCTGTCTTCATAGATAGGTTTATACAGTGTGTAGTAAAACAAGGCCTAAGGCCACAATTGAACCTCGAGGATAAAACTTATCCATTCTGTGCAGCGAATGTAGCAGGTATCCTATGGAAAATAGTATAATATCATGTAATTAAACACTCTCTCATATAGCCACAAGGAGGCGGAAATAAAATTACATAGGAAACCTTAATATTGGCATTTTCCAACTTCTGAGTGCTTGATTTTACAACTGTAATGTTTTTAACATAATTTCTGTGTATATACTATATCTTTGAGAGAGTCTGTCTATGTGTGAGTCTGTCTGTATAAGAACTCCTCAAATGCTAAGAGCTAGAACCACCATAGTCAGTATGCAGCTTCCTCTTATCATAACTTAAAGCAAGGTCAGGGGCTTGATTGTGCCAGGAAAATGGGATGTGCCTGGAATGGGATTGCTTCTCATAAGACCATACAGAAAAGAGATAGACTCACTAGGCAGGTGAAAGAGGCTGGGTGGGGGCACCCCAGCTCTGAGCCTCCCCCCACTCAGGTGTCGTTTAGAGACATGCATCTCTCCCCTGGCTGTACCTGCTGGAACAACAGTGGCACCATGGACAGGCGCTTATCACCTGGCACAAAGCTGCTGCGTGAGGGTTGGGGTAGTCCTCTCTCCCTGGGGCAGCCTGCATACTGAACCCCACATCCCCAGCCCTACTCCAGGCCCTGAATGAAATGAAGTAAAAGAAACATTAATTAAGGATCCGAGCAAGACCGGGTAACTCTTTTAGCAGGTTATAATACAAAGATGGTTTAGCCAACCAGTTGAAGCCGTTGCCCGTGGTGTGGCTGCTGTGCACGCTACAGCTACTTGGAGCCACAGGTGAGAGCTGAGTGTCAAGTGGGGACCAAAGGTGGACAAACTACTCCCGAGGGAGTACAGCGTGTCCTCCGACCAGAGGTGCTACCCCTCCATGAACACCCCATACACCACAATGGAGTGAGGGTAGCCGATGGGCTCTGAACCATCGGTGAGCTTCGGGCTTGTCACCCAATGCACGTGAAGACTGGAGGACTGCGTGGAGGAATCACCACGTGGTCAACGGGCAGAAAGGCGATTTCCAGCAATGCTTTGTGGACAGCATAGAGCACGGCAAGACACGTAGAACGCCCTGGTCATCCACTGCATCCAGCTTCCATTCCAGCCATCTTGACTACGTCTTGCCACTGGAGCAAAGGAGCCTGGACGAGAGTGAGGTCGCGCAACTCTTCCTCACTTTAATCAAAATTACTCGCAAGTCACCTATGTTATCATCCATTCCTTCACCCCAAGTCCTGCGGCGATGGGCTAGCTGCGAAAGGGCAGGTGTGGACACACTGGCGGCCGCAGTGGCGAACCTGCACATAGGCGGCTCAGGCCATAGGGTCATCTTCCACTGATCTGAAGCAGCAGTGGTTTTCGGCAGCCACCTGGGCGACTGAGCAGTCCTTTTTAGGATAGCGCTACTTACCTCCATAGTCTGAGGAAGGGGCTAGAAAAGGTGCCCTAAAAAATGCCTGCTTCACCAATCCTGACCAGCTTACCGCGGCTGGTGGGAATCCCACTTATGCGGTCGAAATACAAAGAAAACCAGTAACACTCCACTCATTCTTGGAGCGTGGAACATACGTACCCTCATGGATCATACGGATGCCGACAGACCCGAAAGGAGAACTGCCCTGATTGCCAAGGAGCTTGCTCGCTACAAGATCGATATAGCAGCTTTGAGTGAGACCCGGCTGGCAGAGGAAGGACAGCTGACTGAAGTTGGAGCAGGCTACACCTTCTTCTGGAGTGGGCGAAGAACAGATGAACGCCACGAGTCGGGAGTTGGATTTGCTGTGCAGACAAGTCTGGTGAATAAGCTATCCAACCTACCAAGAGGAATCAATGACCGGCTGATGGTGCTGAAGTTACCTTTGTCTGGGAAAAAGCAAGTCACATTCATTAGTGCTTACACACCAACAATGACTAACCCAGAAGACATCAAGGACAAATTCTACCAAGACCTGGAAGAGCTGATTGCTACAATACCAAAGTCAGACAAGCTGATTGTCTTAGGTGATTTCAACGCCAGAGTTGGTACTGATCATGATGCCTGGAAGGGAGTCATCGGTAGATATGGTATTGGTAGCTGTAATAGCAATGGACATCTGCTCGTGAGGACATGTGCAACGAATGATCTCCTGATAACTAATACCGTGTTCCGCCTGTCCAAACGTAACAGAACAACTTGGATGCACCCCCGCTCAAAGCACTGGCATCTAATCGACTATATAATAGTCCGTAGGAAAGACCGACAGGATGTCCATGTGACCAAGGCTATGTGTAGCGCCGACTGCTGGACGGACCATAGACTGCTCATCTCAAAGATGAACCTTAGGATTCGGCCCCCCAGATGTCCACAAGGCATCATGATCCCAAAGCGCCTAAACGTCTCCAGACTGAAAGACAGCGGCATCCAACAATCACTTGCTGACGCCCTGGCATTTAAGCTGGAAGCCACTGGAACTGACGCTGATATAGAGCCCAGCTGGGCAGCTTTCAAACAGCTGGTGTACTCCACTGCCTCCGAGTTAATTGGCGTCACCACAAGAAAGCACCAGGACTGGTTCGATCAAAACTGTGGAGAAATCAAGGCATTGCTGGATGAAAAACATCATCTCCATCTACAGCAGTGACCCTAAGTCTGTAAAAAAAGTTGCCTTCACCAAGATACGTCAGACTGTACAAATGAAGCTACGTGAGATGCAGGACACATGGCTGAGCCAGAAAGCCGATGAGATCCAGGCCTTTGCCAACAGACACGATATGAGGAACTTCTACAATGCTCTTCAGGCTGTGTATGGCCCAGTCACATCTGGTTCAGCCCCTCTCTTGAGCGCAGATGGTAGTACTTTGCTCACTGATAAGGAGAAGATCCTTAATCGCTGGGCAGAGCACTTTGCTGATGTCCTTAACAGGCCCTCTTCTATCAACGATGAGGCAATAAACCGCCTACCTCAGGTGGAGATCAACGAAAGCTTGGCTGATCCTCCAACAGTACTGGAGACTCAAAAGGCCACTGAATTGCTCTCCAACAGTAAAGTTCCTGGAGATGATTCCATTCCAGCTGAAATTTACAAATCTGGTGGACCCAAGTTAATTAAGAGGCTTACTGAGATGTTCTGTGAGATGTGGAAACAGAAACGCGTTCCGTAAGACTTCAAAGATGCGTCTATTATTCATCTATACAAGGGGAAATCGCCACTCTTGTGACAACTACAGAGGAATCACTCTGCTCTGTGTTGCAGGAAAGGTCCTCGCCAGAATACTTTTAAGCAGACTCACACAGCACCTTGACCAAGGTCTCTTGCCGGAAAGTCAGTGTGGCTTCAGGAAGGGACGAGGTACTACTGACATGATATTTGCCGCCAGACAACTACAAGAAAAGTGTCAAGAACAGAATGTCCAGCTCTACACTGTCTTTGTGGATCTAACTAAAGCATTTGACTCTGTCAGTCGTGAGGGCCTCTGGAAGATTATGGCCAAATTTGGATGCCCAGATACCTTCATTGAAATGGTGAAGCAGTTCCATGACGGCATGCTTGCCAGAGTCCAAGATCGTGGCAATTATTCAGAGCCATTCGCAGTTACAAACGGTATGAAACAGGGATGCATCCTGGCCCCAGTCTCTTCAGCCTTATGTTCTCTGCTGTGCTGATTGATGCCTTTAGAGAAAATAATGTCGGGATCGACTTGCGCTACCGCTTTGATGGAAGGCTATTTAACTTGAGGAGGCTTCAGACCAGAACCAAGGTTCAGGTCGAGACCATTCGTGACTTTCTATTTGCGGATGACTGCGCCCTCAACTCAGATATGCACGCAGGCATGCAACACTGCATGAATCTATTCTCCGCAGCGCATGAACTTCGCCTCACGATCTCCACCAAAACCAAGGTTCTGCATCAGCCCACTCCTGGCTGTGACTACACTGAGCCATCCATCACTGTCAATGGCCAGAAGCTCGACAACGTGACAGGTTTACATATCTTGGCAGCACTCTATCAAAGGCAGCTAACATCGACGAGGAGGTGAATACTAGAATCGCCAGAGCCAGTGCAGCTTTTGGAAGGCTTCAACTTAATGTTTGGAATCGAAGAGGCATTAAGATTGAGACCAAGCTAAAAGTCTATTCGGCGGTCGTCTTGCCCACCCTCCTCTATGCTTGTGAGACCTGGACTGTATATAGTTGTCATGCGAAAAAGCTGAATCACTTCCACCTGAACTGTCTACGGAAACTGCTGAAGATAAGATGGCAGTATAAAGTTCCAGATACTGATGTTCTTCTACAGGCTAATATGACAAGCATCCACACCATGCTTTGCAAGGCACAACTCAGATGGGCTGGCCATGTTTTGCGCATGTCCGATGATTGATTGCCCAAGAAGATGCTCTATGGCGAATTAAAACACGGCAAGCGATTTCTTGGAGGTCAAAAAGAAGAGATTCAAAGACACCCTTAAGGCCTTTCCTTAAGAACTGTAACATAGATCCTGGAAACTGGGAGAGTATTGCTGATGATCGTTCCTCCTGGCGCAGACGAATACATGATGGTGCAATAGCCCACGAACAAAAGAGACTGCGTTATGCTGCAGAGAAACGTCTTCTTCGCAAGTCCAGGGCTGGTATCTTCTCTTCCTCCAGTCGACAGCCCGATCTTCCATGTCCCCACTGTAACCGTCAATTCCGGGCTCGGATTGGACTAATCAGCCATCTCCGAACCCACCCCCTACTAAATTGATGACACCGGGTGGTCCTCATCGACCTCGATGGACGAACAGCAGCAATACAAAGATAAGCACAAAACACAGACAGAGTCTTCAAATGACTAGCACTGAAGTGTTCATCTCCTAAAATCCTTTAATACAGTGACTCTCTAACTTTTCCATATCATAACTCCATGCTACAATGGAAAAACATCCCTCTACCCTTTAAAAAAAAAAAAAAAAAAAAAGTGTGTGTTGTGCTTTGAACTTCCAGGCTGAGTTCCCATGCACATGGAGAACAGAGATGGCTTGGCTGGTGTCATTTGCCACTAATTTCTTTCCAAAATAAATGGCAGATTAAGACAAAGTCCCTGGAATTACACACCAGATGTTGCTAGGCTCGTATTATTACATTAGCACATTGAGTACAGAATAATTGCATGTCGTGCATGGGGGTTTGCATTTAAAGACATTAAGCAGAGATCCTCTTCTGCCAGGTTTTGCTGTCTGCCCAGGTGAAAATTAAAGATTCAGTAGCAGATCTGAAAAAAATGATTCCCCCACCCTCCTTACCCTCTTTGTCAGCTCGAGCGCGACCTCAATGCTTCCTCTCGCCACTTGGAATTGCTATTTTAAACCCCTACTCCTCTTTCTCCTCCCCCACCCCACAGGGCTTTCAATGCCAAGAAACATGGCACAGTAGCCGGCAGACCCCACATCGCAACGGTGACAGCTCAGGGGTTGGGGGCAGGAGGGTACAGTGCTCGGGACAGCAGTCCAGGGACAGGCGCTAGAAGCGGGGCTCCCAGCTGGGCTTATGTGCCAGCAGCAGGCTCTTGGGGGCTCCCCCGCTGCCAGGCTTTTGGGGAGCCGGAGCGCAGTGCCCGATCGCCTGGAGTCCAGCTGCCATGGAGGAGACTCAACCCCTCCCCAGCGGCTGCACTTACCATGGCTGCCAGAGCACCCCATAACCACCTGGGGAAGCTGCTGCACCAACCTGTCTGCTCCTTCCCTTCCACTCCCGGCGGGCAGGCGGACGGGCAGCCCTGGGCTCTGCGGGCAGGGCTGGGGCAATGAGCATGCGGGGGCGGGACCGCATGGAGGAAAGGTCAGGACAGTGGCTGCTTTCCCCACCTCAGCAGGCTGCAGTACCACAAAGCGCCGTGTACATGGAACTACCTGCATCTCACTGTGCCCCACGCAGGGTGGGCAAGCACCCCCGCACCTCCTCAGCCACTGGGATAAGAGCTGGGCCTGGCGCGTGCCGCGCCTGGGGGACAGGGATTGGAGTTGGGGGGAGGGAAAAGAGACCCTGGCTCGCAGGGGAGGAGGAGGAAGAAGGGGTCCAGCCTAGTGCTGTGGGGGTGGGGAGGGAGAGAGAAGGGGCCCAGGCTGGCACAGCAGGGGAAGGAGGGAGAAGGGGAGCCTGGGCTGGTGTGGCATGGAAGGGAGAAGGGGCCCAGGCTGGCAGAATGGGGGAGAGGAGAGGCCCAAGGTTGGAGGGGAGGAGAAGGGACCGAGGCTGGTGCAGCCGCAGCCCAGCCCTCCCCGATGGGCCGGTGGAGAGTTGGGGTTGCCTACCCTCCGAGAGAGGGAGGTTGGCGAGCGCAGCGAGCAGGGGACACAGCCCCCAGTATTGTGTAAAAAATTCTGTTCTACAATTCCATTTGTCTTTCCCCATGTGGCCTCCTTTAAAGAAAATACTACTCACACAGGTAATGCAACAGAGAACAGAGGATCTGAAGATCCATATGGGGGAAGGGGCCTGAGACTTGAAGGGTCAAAAACTGAGCAGTGAAGGAACAGCCATTATGGTTCTCCATTTCTCCTACCATGCCCACCAGAGATTACAGTCTAAATCTAAATATGCCCATTCCCATGGAGACTCTTCTGTGCCAAGGATCTCCTAGAGAAACCACAGACCAGGTCAGAGCCCCCAAGAAACAGAGATAGGCCAGATACCCAGGACCTCCCCTTGAATGGCCTCAACACCCACTCATCCTGAGGCATCTACAAGGTTTAGGGAGAGTGGGCATAAGGTTCATTCCACAAAGAGGCAGCCCAATTGCTCTCTGGCAAGGGAATAAGAGAGCAAGTCTGCAAGACACTACCCTTTCTTGAGTTTTATCACAAAGGGGGAGAGATCTGGCCTAATATGCAAACCAAAATTTTAATGATAAACCTGTGCTGATTTTAAATAGTAAATGCAACATAAAATACTACATTATTAAGAGGTGTTCCTGAGGTGCTGCCAATGGCCTTATAGCTGAGCCCTTCCAGAGCTGAGCTGGTTCAGCATCTGTGTTGCTCTGCTGGGAGGAGCGCACCCCAACTTGGTGCCTTAGCTGCGGGAGACCAGAGCTTCTGGCCCAGCAGAACAGGGTGGCTGGGTGCCCCACAGGGCAAGTTGGCGGGCTCAATGGCACGATCAGCACACTGGGTGACAGACCCACTGGGACCCCTGTAATGCAACCCATTACAGCTGGTTTATTTTATCTTTTAATAAAGACACAGGTATCAGATAGTGAATCTCAATGACTCATCTATTGACAGCATCTCAGAAAAAGAAAGTTTTCAAGAGGGATTTAAATAACCTGATAGAAATAAGCAGGGAGGGTATTTCATGCACAAGGGACATTTAGAACACTGAATACCATCAATGCATTTTACTAAGAAAAATGCGAAGGTTACAGGAAGTTAACCCGCTGAATCAGATCATTCAAATTCTATTTTTGTTCTGTTTTGAAAGAGAAGCTGAAAAACAAGATGGCAAAATGCTATTCTGATGCTGGCTTTCGTTCATAATGTGTGGTAAACACTTAAATGAGGACACACAAGAAGCAGAACAAGAGCAGGGATAAACCCTGAAATTCTGCAGTTACAACATTTTCTTTTTGCATTTCTGATTTCACTAATTTTAAAAGAATAAACTACACAAAATTGTAATCACCCAGCATTTGGAAAAGGGACAAATCTCCCATAGAGATTGAGTGGTTGAAAAAAATATTATTCACTATGGTCACGCACAAATATAAAGCCCCAATCCTGCAAACAAGCACATGCGTATTCAGAACTCATTAGAACTATACATATGCATAAAGTTACTCAACATGCATGTTAGTAAGATCTAAAATTAAGCCTAGAGGAAAACTTTCAGCAGTTTTTTTGCAACTTGATCTCCATTTTTTGCTTGAATGGACATTCATTTTTTTAATGCAGGGCAAGCACATTTCCATAATTTCCTCTTAGTTAAACCACTTTTTTGCTAAGATTTTCCATATACTTTAACCATTTATGCAAGCTCATGACCACAGAGACTCAGTTTTTTATACTAGTAACTAACCCTGAATATCATAATGTTTTTAAAATTGCTGATCACTTTTTTCCCCCAGGTGGGATAATAAACTGAATTTTTAATTTAAAACAAAACTGGATTTTTTAAAATCTAAAAATTAGATTTCAATTTAAATTGTACCTTTGGATTTAAATAAATTTCTTTTTAAAAATAAAAGTATTTAAAATAAAAAACTGAAATTGTGACTACCTATATTATGCCCTAAACTTTAATCCAACAGCTACCAGCCAGTGAGAATCAGCCTTTCTTTACGAAAATAACTATAAAGTGCAAATGCAAAATAAAATTGAAATCGCTGATTTAAACCAAGGTTGTCTTCTTGCTGATTTAAATCATGATTCAGATCTGAGGTTTAAATTGCTTTGCTTTAAATAAATTTGTCCTTTTTCTCTTCTCCTCTCTATTTTAAGTGTGATCTGTTTTCTTTCTTCTTTAATTCCCATAATTTTGTATGTAACTTAAATATTAAATTTAATTTGAAATTAAACAATCAGAAGCTTGACATGCCATCTGCTGTAACTGTTGAAGTTTTTGGAGGGATGTATTGGTACAGTGGATATACCAGTACAGATGCTTCTATGTATAAGTTTCTATATGTGTTTTTCCCCTTTTAAAAAGATTATGAAAATACAGACACTGAAATAACAGAGTATTACCCAGGCATATCTTTAGGTCCAAAACAAGTAATGTACTCTTCTGATTCAGAAAGAGCACAGCAGTACACTGCAGTGCAATAATAGGGTTTGATTTAATCAATTACATTATTTGCACTGAAACAGCAATCAGATACTGTAAGCTTAGTTATGCTGAATGCTGTATCTGGTGACTTGAAGGAAATACATCTTAGACCTTGGGTCAATCTGAGCCTTCATACCTGCAATCAGTAGCTAAGGAAACCCATTGCCATTTAAATGAAGGAGTTCCTTATACAAGTACTGTGTGGAAACAGACACCAGGAAAACCAGCCTGGCAATCTGGAGACATCTCACCATATTGCTTATGTGACAGATCACAGACAGCTCAGGTGCTAAGGTTGGGCAAGAGCTTATACAGGACTTGAACCTGCTGTCACTGATTTCCATGGCACAGGATCAGGCCCACAGTAGACTCACACAGGAGGCTGGAGCGTCTATCATCACTCTGGGTGACCAAACTAAGAGCAGTATTAAAGTTAACTTGGCTGCAAGAATGGGTCAGGACATCATGAGAGCTTTTGGGATATGAGAAGAGTGAATGGGAGTAAGAAAGAGATATCCAGGCTCACTCTGACACACCACCATAATACAATTATCTACAAGTCAGGTTAAAAGAAGAGAAATAGGCTCCTACGAAGCCTAAACAGTTTAAGCAATTGCCAAGTCTAAATTACGAAACAAATACTGGCCAGGCTTGAGAAGCTGCTGACTACACAAGATACAAATTAAGAAGCGGAGCACCTAAAGTTTCTCTTGAAGAGGCAAGAGAGTCAGAAATAGCATAGTATGGTGAGATGGGAAGATGTGAACAAGTGCCACTGCCAGGGAATAAGTTCGGGGCTCCTTTCTGTTGCCCCTTTCATCAGGAGGAAGAGAGGTGATGGGGACCCCAAAGATAGCAGGAGAACAACATTTTGACATTTAAAATTTTGAAGAGAGGGAAAAGCTTTGCAAAAATATTTATAAAAAATGTTTATTGGGTGGTGGGGGGGGAGGTTAAAACCAAAAAACCTGCTGGGAGACTTGGGAGGAGTCTGTTTCCTAACATGCCCATCCAGAGGGTCTGCTCTAGGACCAGGCTATAGCCTAGTAGATAGCCATGTCAGATACCACTAGAAATCACCAGCATGAGAAAAAATATTTCTTCAGTGTCAAAGAAAGTGAGAAACATTCCAGACAATCAGGAGAGAACTTGGTTTTTTTAAGTAACAGGAAAAAAGCAAGAAAGGGCCAGAAATCCTTTTTAGAGCTGCACTTCATGGACACACAAGAGAGTTAGTCACCTTGTACAGTTATGAGGGTTCTTTGAGATGTGTGTCGCAGTGGGTGCTCCACTCTAGGTGCTGGTGCGTCCTCGCACCGGTGATCAAAGATCTTTTCTAGCAGTGCCCTGCCGTGCTGCATACATGCAGTAGTGTTTCCTCGCATAGTTAGTGTCCATTGATTGCACACGCGACGCCTCCATTCCTTCTCTACCTTGGACATATCCCAAAGAGGCTCCAACGTAGGGGAGAAGGAAGGGTAATGGAGCACCCACAGGGACACACATCTCAAAGAACCCTTGTTACTGCACAAGGTGAGTAACTCTCTCTTCTTCGAGTGATGTCCCCATGGGTGCTCCACTCTAGGTGTCAGAAAAGCAGCGTCCGTCTCACGGAGGTGGGTTTTGAAGTCATGTCCTAAAGACAGAAGAGAGGACAGCGTATCCCACTGATGTTGTTGGGATAAGGCCAGAAGTTAGAGCATAGTGTCTGGCAAATGTGTGTTCGGAGGACTAGATTGCTGCCCTGAAGCTGTCCCCAAGTGGGACATTGTTGAGGAAGGCTGTAGTTCACACCACCGCTTTGGTGGAGTGAGCCGTGGTAACAGTGGCGCTTGCTTGTTATGGATGGCATAACAAGTATGAATGCAAGAAGAGATACATTTTGATAGTCATTGCAAGGAGACAGCTTGTCCTTTCAAGCGTTCATCAAAGGAGATAAAAAGCCTCATGGATTTCCTCCAGAACTTGTTCCTGTTGAGATAAAAAGCCATCACTCGTCGGATGTGTGAGACTGCTTGGATCACATTGTCACGTGGCTTTGGACAGAATGCATATAAGTGTATAGGTTCGTTACTATAGAAGGGTGTGGGAACTTTTGGGAAGAATTTTGGGTGAGGTCTAAGTGTGACCTTGTCCTTACTGTGTAAGGGGGATCTGCCCTTGGCCAAGTGGCTATCTTGCCAACCCCTCTGCTGGAAGTGATAGCTACAATAAAGGCTACTTTCATGGACAGATGCAGCCATGAACATGTGGCAAGTGGTTCAAAAGGCAGCTTTGTGAGACTCTTCAGGACGTGGTTGAGATCCCAAAAAGGGATTAGTGGTCTTACCAGGGGAAACATGTTTTGTAGGCCCGCTAAGAAACTATTAGTCATGGGATATGAAAAGAGAGAGACTCCATCCATCGGTTGATGAGACACTGCATTTGCCACTGTGTGGACTTTTACTGAGCTAAAAGAGAGACCTGACTCCTACAGTTCGAGGAGGCACGCCAATATAATTGATAGGGAAGTGATGGAGGGCGGAACGTTATGTTTTTCCCATATCCACGTAAATTATCTCTTTCATTTTTAGGTATAGGTTTTCCTGGTAGAATCTCATTTACTATTGATTAGTATTTGTCCTACCCTGTCGGACCTGGACATTTCGGCATCATGAAGCCATAAAGGAGCCCGGCCTTGAGGTGAAGTGTGACCGGATCCGGATGGAGAGTCCTGCCATGATTCTGGGATAGAAGGTTGCATTGTCATGGGAACGTATGAGGAGCAGTGATCACCAGTCTTTGCAGGTACAGAAACCAGGTCTGCCTGGACCACGATGGTGCTACCAGTATGATGTGTGCTCGGTCTTGTCTGATTTTCATGATTACTTGATGTATCAAAGGATAGCTATAAAAGAATTTCCCTCCCCGAGGAGAATGCTCCACACAGCAATGCAATTAGAGTGCCCGAAAGATAATGAGAGAATCCTCAAAAGGAAATGCAGGTAACTGTATTACCCCAGAAGAAGGGAAGGCACTTTCAGATAGGAGTGTAAAAGCGTAGTCGAGTCAACTACTTGCATTTCCCCCCCGCCTTTACTGCCTCTGTATCAAAGGCAGCAAAGGAGGGGGTGGGGAGAAGCAGGAGCCAGTGCTGGCAGGAGCACTGTCTCCACTAGGGATGTAAGCGACTAGTCGATGTTTACTCGACTACTCTCCCCCGCTGCCTCTGTATTATTTACTGCATTTAAAGTACGAAGCCACAGCAGGAGCCCATCTCCCCTTATCGACTAATAATTAACTGATAGTTAACATCCCTAGTCTCGGCAGTGCCGCTTGGCCCCCTCTCCCATGCTGCTACTGTCCCCCATGAGGGGGTCCCAGATGGCCAGCCACCGTGGACAGGGGCTGCCTCGCTGCAGCAGCTCCTGTTAGGGGGGCAAGCTGCCCAGCTTCTACTTCCTTTTAAACTGCAGAGCTGCAGTGGGCTTTGGTCCCGGTGTGAGCCAGGACTGAGCTGTTTGCCTTCCCCTATCAACTAACCAAGTAGTGGATAAAAATTCTATCAACTACTCAATTAGTAAAATAACCTGTTTAACATCCCTACTTTCAGATTGTTCAAACCTCATATTCAAATTACCTTTCTATGTAACAAAGGTTGTTTGAGGTAAAGGTTTGGGAGGCCTCTAAAGCACTTCCCCTGTTACATGTAGTATTACCCACCTGTATGTCAGGTCAAGGAGAGATTACAGATACAATTTTCGAAAGCACCTAAGTGGCCTAGGAGCCTAGGTCACATTTTCAAAAGTGAAAAGCTGAAATCACATTGAAAGTCTGTGGGACGTAGGAGTTTAGGTCGCTTTTGAAAATGAGACCAAATCGTCTGAGTCACCTAGATGCTTTTGAAAATCTGACCCATAATCTCCCACTTTCCACATTAAAAAGTTTCTAATTTCAGGACGCAGTGCTAAGAGGGCCTGAGCATCTGCAGCTCCCATTGGCTTCAGCACCTCTCACTATCAAGCCATAAGTCAGTAGTTAATTTAAAAGAAAAAGAAAAACAACCCTGCAAATGGGAAAAGTCTCCTACTTTCTTTTATTTTTAAAAACACTGTCATTCTGTATCTTAAATCAATTCCTAGAACACCCATTTATAACTACAGATGTCAGCTTTATACTGGGTTTCAAGGTCATCATTCAGACTGCTGCCACTGGCACCATTAACATGTTCTACATGACAAACATATCATTATCCACTGCAAACTACACTCTATCAAGCACCATGGAAACCCTTTGAAAATATCATCTAACTTCACAATTGTTTACCCTTACACAGATTCTTTAGCTAGGTTCACACTTCTCAAAGGATTTCTTATCACAGGTAGTCAATAGGGTGACCAGGGGGCAAATCTAAACTATCAGATGCTTTTGTACAGACCCCAAATCTTTTTATGTACTTATTATCATTTTTCAAATTATTACGTTCTCTGTAGTCTACTTGACCAAGAAATGTTGACCTTGACAAAAAGTTACTGACTACTCTGCATTAGGCTGAATACTAACATCTTCATTTCACAGATCTCATACTATTTCTCTGCAACAATTCAATATTTATTCAGTTATTTGTTGTCTTTATTATTAAATGTGGCATTTTGCTTTACTATATACTCATTAAGAAATTAATGAAGCAGATTAGACATGTCAGTTTGATAATACCTAGAGAAAGACACCATCCTGATCTCTGAAATAAAACAAGAAGGTATCACTGAAATTAAAACACACACATACACACACACACACACACGCAGAGATTCTGATCCAATTTATATACACTTGGCTCTATAGGATTACTTCTCATCCACATTCATGTTATTAATAGCAAAATCCAGTTTCTTTGTGCCTTACCTTACAGTATATTCCCTTTCCAAGAGTGGGCTGGTTTCAAACTTGTGAATTTGCATAAGCCACAGATTTTGTCTGGTTCTCTGAAAAGTCAAAAATTAGAAGCAGTAAAACAAATGCACAATAAATAGGCCAGCTGGCAGCAATTTAAAATGACCACATGGAGGAAGTGTGGAGAATAATGAACACAGGATGGGGAGCTTTAAAAAGTGTGGGCTGTTCTGTGTTCTGCAAGTTATATGATGCCTAGAGGGAATTCTTTTTTTAAATCAGCTTTGTATCTTTGCAAAGATTAGTGACAGACTATACAGGTTTAGTGCTGTCATCATTCTATAACATTTGTGGATATATTTGCCTTAGATAAAAGATGCATCTGCTCATGTGATTGTATGTATTGAAACACTCTGTATGACAAGTCTTAACATTTAAAACAGAGCACCACTCATTTCACTTCTGCACAGTGTTGAAACTCATGTCCTACCAAAGAAACAAAAACCATGAATAAATGGGCCAGATCAAAACACAAGGAAGCAAAAAAAGGAGTCTGACAAAATAGACAAAGGAAGAGTGACTGGTAATAAGTGAAGCATTATGCAAAAAAAAAGGCTTAACAAGCATGTGTTGACTGCCCACAACAGAACAGTGTCTTGAAGATAAGGGAGGTGTAGACACATTGGTTGCCCTGTTTTGGATTTTGGAAATAAATGGGGGAAAGCTAAAAGGTCAACTTAAAATTCAAGGGCAAGATCCACAGTTAGGCTTAATCAGCATTGTTCCATTGACTTCAATGGACCAATACCACATTAAATTATATGGCTAGATCCTCAACTATTTTAAACACATTTCCTTATCTAAATTACCAACCTCACCTCAGATTATTAAAAAAAAAGATTTTTTTTAAAAAATCCAAACTTGTTTTACATTATTTATTGCTGTTTATATTTTGCTTGAGCACTTTTGTTTACAGTTAGTTCCAAATTCTCAGAACTGCTATGCTTGAGTTGCAAATACTCACAGGGAATGCTTACTTGTTTAAAAGCAACTGTTTCTGTGGGCACAGTTTTAATTAATTGAAACATTTCTATTGATCATCATCTTTGCCAACGCTTCATCTTTGTTTGTATGTGGTCAGCAAAATTTAAATTTTGGCCAATTTGATTTAGACCAGTGGTTCTCAACCTTTTTGGCCTGTGGCCCACACCATTCCATGCAGACCTTTCCGCGCACCACCAACTAACCACCTATGATGACAAAATGGGTGCAAGAGGGGGTGGGAGTGCGGGGTCTGGCCAGAAGATAGGGTACAAGAGAACATAAGAACATAAGAATGGCCATGTGTGACGGCGCGTTGGGGTTTTCCCGTCCCCTGCACCCCCGTAATGGCACGGACAGACTCCACCAGCCAGTAGAATAGAGGGAGTTTATTGCTTCTCCAGGATACAGCACAGCACAGATGTCATCTGGTTACAGGAACTGGCTTAGATGCCTCAGCCCCCCTTGAGATGGGGGAGACTGAGCCCCTACATTCCAGCCTCTTTCCCTAGGCTGTCTCCTCCATGATCCCAGACAGAAACTAACTAACTCACTTTCAGCCCTGCCCCATCCAGGGCTCCACTCCCTTCTTCCCATTGTTCCGCTCCATCGAGATACCTGTCTGACGAGTTTCGAAGCCCCTTGCATAATGGCTCATCCCCTGCCCTGCTGGGCTGTGCTGCAGCCAGCAGGGGTCACTCACAACCCAAGCCTAGCAACCAGCAAGGTACCCCCCACTACGTCACACCATGCTGGGTCAGACCAAAGGTCCATCCAGCCCAGTACCCTGTCTGCCGACAGCGGCCAATGCCAGGTGTCCCAGAGAGAGTGAATCGACCAGGTAATGATCAAGCGATCTCTCTCCTGCCATCCATCTCCACCCTCTAACAAACAGAGGCTAGGGACACCATTCCTTACCCATACTGGCTATAAGAACATAAGAACATTATTGCCAAAAGTTGACAGAGGGTGGGGGGTCTGGGAGGGAAGGGGCAGGAGCGGGGTGAAGATGCAGGATCTGGGCATAAGGGAGATAAGAAGGGTGCTTACCTGGCTCCACACCTCCCGCCACTCACAGTCACCACCCCCTGTGCTTCCATTGGCCATGATTTCAGCCAATGGGAGCAGCAGGGAAAGCCTCCAGGTGAGCGGTTTCCTACATTGCCATTTCCCCAGTTAGGGGGAGCAGCGGCACACAGAGCCGCTTCCTTCCCCTATAAGCTGGATCTTGCCCCCTTCCCCTCTGCTGTGGGAAGCTGGCACTGGTGCCTCATGGGAGGCAAAGCTGGAATCCCACCTCAGACTCCCCACTGTGGGGGGGCAAGCCCTGAGCCACGGCCCACCTGCAAGACTGTCGTGGGCCACGTAACACACTTTGAGAACAACTGGTTTAGATTGTCTGTTGCTAATTTAAAGTCAAACAGACGATACTGCTCTCACTTGACAAATCTGACCATACTTAAACAAACATAGCCTAAATGTTTGACTAAGCAACAGAAGATCATTATTGCCAAGCAAATACACTATCACCCACATGCTGTCAGCAACCAGACATGTGATTTGTTGAAGAAATGACAAATATGAAGCATTGTGCAAATAATCCTCAAAATGAGTTTCACTGTGATCATTCTTTCCAGCTGTATGTCATAGCTTCATATCATAATATTGTTTGGGGTGAACTTAATTGTCTGATGAGGACTTTTTGTTTAAAACCGTTTGTTATTCAAAACAAGCAATTTGCCTAGGGAGAAGCAAAGGAAAGCCTTACTCTTCTATTTAAACTGTTTGCAACTAAAGTGCCTTCAAAGCATCACAAGTCCTGACACCAGACGTCACAAAGAATGGTGTACTATCAAACCCGTGACAAATAACTAAGCAGACTTTAACATATACTCCTCATAACCCCCAAGTAATTTCCACCTAAGTGAAAGAAGTCACATCAGTGTGGAAAGTTCCCCATGACCTCTCCATTCCAGCAAGAAAATATGAGCCTAGTGTTCCCCTCTTAATCTCTGTAAGCAAATGTCAGCCTCCAGACCTGAGAAAATGGGTTTGTTCTTTATGATCAGAGAATTTAAATTCAAGAGGTTGAAATGCCCCAATTAATTTAGTAACTTAAACCCAGAAAGGAAGCACCTGCTTTCTTAAAAGCCAACCAATTAAAAATTCTACTGCTGTTTTATATATCCATAATTCAACGTGAACAGTCTTTTATTGGATAATAATGCCAAATATCATGGTCAAACCTCTCTCCACTTAAAATATGTAACAGTTAAGAACAATAATGCCAAAGTCTGCAGTACTGATCAAGGCAATGGCTCTGAAATGAAACCTTTAAAACTATGAATTGTGCCACATGAAATGAATTCCATGAAATGAAGCAAAGGTCGACATAGACAAAATACCCCAGGCTGATCCCCAAATTATGTAAATTGGCATAACTTAGTTTACTTCAATGAAGCTGTGGAGCTGGGTCCGAAATTTACATTTAGTTACACATCCATTCAATGTGCCACGGCAGTCAAAAAGACTAACAGAATCTTGGGAATCATTAAGAAAGGGATAGATAATAAAATAGAAAATATCACATTACCTCTATCTGAATCCCTGGTACGCCCACCTCTTGAATACCACATGCAGATCTAGTCGTCCCAGCTCAAAAAAGATTTATTGGAATTGGAAAAGGTTCCGAAAAGGGCAACAAAAATGACTAGGAGTATGGAACGGTTTCCACATAAGGAGAGATTAATAAAACTGGGACTTTTCAGGTTGGAAAAAAAGACGGCTAAGGAGGGGGGTTCTGAGGAAAGTGTATAAAATCATGATTGATGTGGAGAAAGTAAATATGGAAGTGTTGTTCACTCCTTCACATAACCAAGACCTGTCACCCAATAAAACAGGTAGCAAATTGAAAACAAACTAACAGAAATATTTCTTCACATAACGCACAGTCAACCTATGGAACTTTCTGCCAGAGGATGTTGTAAAGGCCAAGACTATAACAGGGTTCAAAAAACAACCACATACATTTGGACCTTCAATGGCAATTAGCCAAGATGGGCAAGGATGATGCCACTAGCTTCTGTTTGCCAGAACTCTCTCACATGGCTGCACCCCACTCTCTGTTCCAGCCCCATCCCAGATCCCAACCCCCAGGAAGCCTTAACAGCTGGGCAATCAACTTAATGACTTAAGAACAGCCTTGTTTGTCCTTTAAGTCTACGCAGTGGTTGGTCTTAGGAAGACATGTTATCTGATACCAGGATACCAGTTCGGCCAGATAATTTTCCACGGGAGAAAGGGAAAGACAACAAAATATTCTCGACCAAGGAGAGTCTATAAAAACAATAGGAAGCTATCCATACTTTTTTCCTTCGGCTGGCCTGGCACACTAAAATACAAAGAGACAAAGACAACAAAGAGAAATGGAGACCCAAATCAGAGTAAACAATCTTTGACTTGAAGACATGCCTGAAATAAGGACAAGCTTTTTAGGGTAAGGACCTGCTTGAACTAGCTAAGCATTTTCTTGTCATTTTAATTCTGTAACATACTTTGATCTGTCCCTTTTTACTTGCAACTACTTAAATCCTACTGTTTGCACTTAATAAAGTCTCTTTTGTTTAGTATCAAACCCAGTGTAAATAACTGTTACCGGAGGAAACGACCAGTGTGCATATCTCTCTTTCACTGATAAAAGAGAGCTCATTGAGCTTTCTTTGTATAAAAATTTTATTCCGAGAAAGACGGATTTATTTGGGGTTCTGATCCCATTTGGAGGTTGGTTTCCTGAGTGTTGTGCCCTAGAACTGCATTCTCCCAGACCTGAAGTGGTTCAAAGTCTGCATTGTTCTTTGGGAAGGGGTTATCCCAATTCTGTGCCTTGTATGGGGGAAACTAGAGAATCTGGCCCAGCAGGACAGGGTGGTGGAGAGCCACAGAGAACAAGGCGGCAAATGTTGGTGGCATAATCAGCACATTGGGAAACAGCCCCAAAGGGTCTTCTGTGACCACACCCTATCACAACAATCCCCTTAGCTCACGTATGGGAAAAATACAGCACACAGGCCGGATCTGGCCCACCAAACATTTGGTTCTGGCCCACCACAGCCCAGCAGGACCCTCAGGCTTCCTGCCTGCCATGCCCCCACATACTGTTCAAAGCGTATATGTGATGGGGCCAACGTGTGTGTCTCTGTATGGTGCATGCTCCTTGAGGGGAGGGAGAGTCTCTGCATGCTGCCTCCACCCCACAACACAATCCTTGCAGCACCCATTGGCTGGAAACCAATATGAGTTGCAGCCACAGTCCTTGCAGGCATGTGCAGTATGTGGAGACCCTTTGTCCCCTCCCCGCCAAGGGGCATGAGGTGTACAGAGACACACACGCTAACCCAGCAGCCAATTGCTTTGAGTGATGTGTGGGTCTGTGGCAGCCAGGGAGCCTGTCTGAGGGTTCTACTTGGCCCCCAACTGGGAGCCACCTACAGTAAACACAGGCTCTGGCTGGGAGGCACCTAAATCCCTACTCTGTCCCACTCCCCAAACCCCTGCCCCACATCACAACCCTTCCTATATCCAAACCCCCTCCTGCAGCCAACCCTGTGCCTCAGCTCACAACCCCTTCCTATACCCAAACTCCATCCCAAACCCTACACCCCTTCCATTAATAGAATAGAAAAGGGTGGTACTGACCACTTACCAAATTTGTGGAGGGGTCCCCCACTGAAAATTATCGCCCGCCCCTGCCTTAGTTGAACAAAAAATAAAATGGGCAGACTTTTGAAAATTGCACTCTTGTCAGTATGCCTTAAAAACCAGAATGAGGTAAAGCAAATGCTGAGGTTGAATTAACGTAGCCACATTCTGTTGTTTGTGGCAATACTGCTGAGTTCCCCACCACAGTCACCAGGCATTTTGGTCACAGTCACGAGGAGATTAGCACAGGGGAATCTCAAAGGAAACCACTGATATTGGGGGGGTTTTATTAAGTCATTGGTTGATAGATATTCCTGTTTGCAATGAAGGCCAGATTGAGCTATACAAATATATATGCCAGCCAATGCTTTTTTTGTAAATAAAATAAATAAAAAGGTGCCAGTACTCCAGGGGAAAAGTTGTTGAGCTCTAACTGGAGATGCCGGTACTGCATACCGGGCAGTACCATCACAAAAAAAGCACTAATGCCAGCCAAGGACCTAGTCCTACTACTGGAACTGCAGTTAACAGAAGTACAATTTGTACCTTTCTGTGGTGTTTCCTTTCCAGGCTCTTACTATTCCAAATAAAGTCTATATCTAACCTTAACAGAAGCATTGACCATACTATGATGTTTAAATGAAGGCTTGTAACATCTCAGTCCATGCCAATCCTCCAGCTTTAAAAAAGTTCTCTATGCATTTTATAACCAATCATTTAATGCATGAGTAGTGGGCACTAGCAGCATCATGTGCAACTACATAAACTGCACTTGTAACTATCTCGATAGCTGTATCTAGTTCACTGCTCTCTCTGCTGTTTGTATTATTCTCTTATTAGTCTCTCCTAGAGACTTTCTGTTTTCCCTTTTTGGGAAGGAGAGGGTCCATCAATCCTTTTATTCTTCTTTAATAGACGGATCTGCCTATTAGTCATCATTATCAAGACCAAGATAAGTGTGGGAGTAAGCAGGACAAGTTTTAGGCCCCCTCTTCACTCTGGAGGAAGAACTGATTAAAAAATGGGTTAAAACACAGCTCGTATGAAGCTATTTTCTATTACCATTTGGCCAGCTGGTAGAGACGGGGACAAGTATGACAGGAGTGGGACAACAAAGTTCTAGAACTCCACTCAAGCTTAGTCTAGTCTTCAATTGCCCCATTCACACCAGCCAAACTTCACAAAACACTTCAGTAAATGCCACATTTACATTATGGTTTAACACAGGGGTGGGCAAGAGCCTGCCAACAGGCTGGATCCGGCCCACCTAGCTCTTATCTGGCCCGTGTAGCAGTTCCTGGCCCCGCCACATAATGCGTTGCCAGGAGCTGGAAAGCACAATCCCTTTCAACTGCTTCTATTTAAAAGGCTCGTGCCTTCCCCGCAGCTATCAGGCAACAGCTGCAGGGAAGGTGCAAGCCCTTTAAATAGAAGCAGTTGAAAGGGCTCTCGTGTCCCCAGCTCCCAGGGAATGTGCTAGCAGAGAGCCCTTTAAATAGCAGGAGTTAAAAGGGCTTGCAGCTCCCGCCAACCCACTAATGTGATGCCTGTGAGCCATAGGGGAGGCGTGAGCCCTTTCAACTCCTGCTATTTAGAAGTTCCATCTCTTCCGCCCGAGGCTCCGCCCCTTCTGGGGCAGCCGCAACTATGTGTGGCCCTCCCTTCAAAAATTATTGCTCACCCTGGTTTAACATGATTTTCAACCACAAAGATCAATGTAAATTCAATGTAAATGAATCCTGAGAAGGCGCTGCTGACATTTTTCCAGGAACCTTCCTTCTCTATCATTCAATTATAGATATTTCCAATGCACTCATTATTGTAGCATCTAGGCACCAAACCTATTAGGCTGCCACTGAATTCGGTATTGCTTTAGCTGCCAGGTTGCCTGATTTTTCTTTCCTCAAAAGTGACTTTGCTCTTGGCCTGAAACCACATTCCACATTAACCCCAATAAGCACTGTACGACATGTTGTGTCCAATACACAGGGAGCCCAGTTACCCAATCACTCATTCAGTGAGTAGTAAGCTGGGAGCAAACACCATATCTAAAATTTATTTTTGATACAACATGCTTCATATATAGAGAGAACGAGCACCTGCCCCTGGCTTGCAAGCCCACCCAGAACCTGCTCATGCCCTAAACACATAAGTCTCAGGCTGTTAATTTCACTGGGTACAAAGAGCAGGTCTAAGCATTGTTACTGCAGGTCAGATTTTCCTTACTCACAGTAGCAAGCTCCAAGTAGTTTGGAAAAATGCAGAGTCAGGGACCAACTCCTTGATGGGGAGAGCAAGATAATTCTTTTAATGCACCCCACACTTTAAACTGCAGTTTCAAATTCTAGACCAAGGGCCTGATCCCAAACCCATTCAAGTCAAGGAGAATTCCATTGGGCACAAGGGCTTTGAATCAGATTAAGTCATTTTCAAAATCAAAAATCCTCTGAATTGGTCAGCACTGGTCACTATTTTCTATCAGCAGAGCTGTGTGTTCCAAAAACTGGTAAATCCACTGTAAATATGTTAAACTTTGGAGAATGAATGGGCTTCTATTGCATGCTTTTACGAGAAGGAAGAAATCGATGGGAGCTAATGTTTGTAGGGGAGAGAATTTTGGAGGGGAAAAGTTGAGTTTATTCAGGGTTGATAAGGATCAGCTGCCATTTTTAAATATAAAATCTCATGCTGTTCTTCAGATTTCACCTTAAATATAAATATAAAAAAGGCCTCTCTGGATGACAGGGGGGAGGGCAGAGCTGGTGATAACATCTATAGTTCCTAATAATTTCCATGAGAAGATGATGTGTTCAGTTGATAATGTTACTACTCTCAAATCATTCGATCCAAGGAGGGGAACGAGACATGCATTTTGCTAGTGGGTCTCACAGATTTCTGATAAACTGCACAGGAAGAGTGAAAGTCAGGAATCTCAGGTTCCAGGCACAGGAGGCAACTGTGTTTCAGAAAGCACAGATCTTTCTCTATCTCATTTCCTACCATCCAGTGATGTCTCTCCTCTCCCCCATCCAGCCCCGCCCACTTCTCTTCCTAATTTTAGTTTCCTTGCCCAGCCGGTCCCAGTTTTCCTCAGCTCATCATTCAACGTCTCCCCCAGCTCCCAGACCTGTTTCCTTGCCCAATCCATCCCACTTTCTTCCCTTCTTCTGCCAGCTCCCAGAACTAGAATCCCCTCACATCCACACCTTTTGTTCCAATCTACTCCCTCCACCATATTCCCATCATTGATATGGGTCTTGGCCACACTGTATTTGAGTTATGCTGCTTCCTCCTCAGAACAATGGCCATACTGGATCAGACGAAAGGCCCATTTAGCCGGGTCTCCTGTCTTCTAACAGCGGCCAATGCCAAATGCCCCAGAGGAATAAACAGAACAGGCAATCATCAAATGATCCCCCTCCTGTCACCCATTCCCAGCTTCTCACAAACAGTGGCTAGGGACACTTCCGAACATGGTTTCACATCCTTGTCCATCCTGGCTAATAGTCATAATGGACCTGTCCCCCTAGAACTTATCTAGGTTTTGTTTTTTTTTCCAACCCTGTAACAGTCTTGGTCTACGCAACATCCCCAGCAACAAGTTGACTGTGTGTTGTGTGAAGAAAAACCTCCTTTTGTTTGTTTTAAATCTGCTACCTATTAATTTCATTTGGTGACCCTTAGTTCTTGTGTTATGGAAAGGAGGAGTAAACAACACCTTTTCCTCTGATGCCCCACCTTGCTCTGCCTCTTCCTCAGAGGTCCTCCCAGTCCCCGCCTCTCCACCCCCTCTGCTTAGAGCCCCCCAGTCCTCTAGGAACACAGAGGTATAAGTGGCAGGAAGGGGGGCCCTTAGCAGAGGGGACAGAAAGGCATGGGTGAGGGGGCTCAAACGAGAGAGTGGAAAGGCATCAGCGGCAGGTGGAGGTCCTCAGGGAAAGGGTAAGAAGGCTCTGGGATGGAGGGGTGCGGATCATGGGTAGGGCCTCAGGGAATGGAGGCCAAGTGGAAGCAGGCATTGGAATGGAGCAGGGGGCAGAGCCACAGTTTGGGCACCAGTAATACCCCCACACACATCTAGGAAGCTCCCTACAATTGCATCCAGCCTCCCCAAATGTGAGAGTCATATGCCACCGTGAACTATCAACACTGAATTTCATCTACCATCTTGTGACCCAGTCGCCCAGTTTTGTGAGAACCTTTTGTAACTTTCTACAGTCTACTTTGGATTTAACTATCTTGAGTAGTTTTGTGTCATCTGCAAATTTTGGCACCTGTCTACCCTTTTTTCCAGATCATTTCTGAATATGTTGAATAGGATTGAACCCAGAAGGACACCACTATTTACCTCACTCCATTCTGAAAACAGATCATTTATTCCTGCCCTCTGTTTCCTGTCCTTTAACCAGTTACTGATCCATGAGAAGACCTTTCCTCTTATCCCATGACAGTTTAGTTTAAGAGCCTTTGATGAGGGAAGTTGTCAAAGGCTTTCTGACAATTTAAGTCAGAATATGCACTGACCACCATTACCCTCCTTGACCACATGCATGAGACTCTCCCCAAAGAATTTTAATAGACTGGTGAGGCATGATTTCCCTTTAAAAATGTTGACTCTTCCCCAACAAAGTGAGTTCATCTAGGTGTCTGATAATTCCACTTTTTACTATCATTTCAACCAGTTTACCTGCAACAGAAGTTAGATTTACCAACCAGTAATTACCAGGATCTCCTTTGGAGCTTTTGTTAAAAAACTGCCATCACTTTAGCTGTCCTCCAGTCATTTGTTACAGCAGCTGATTTAATGGTAGGTTACATATCACACTTAGCAGTTCTGCAATTTCACATCTGAGTTCCTTCAGAAGTCTTGGGTCAACAACATCTGGTCTTGGTGACTTGTCACTGGTTAGTTTATCACTTTGTTCCAAAACCTCCTCTAACAACACCTCAATCTGGGACTGTTCCTCAGATTTATCACCTACAAAGAATGGTTCAGCTTTGGGAACCTCCCTCCCATCTTTAGTCATGAAGACCAATGCAAAGAATTCATTTAATTTTTGCTGCATGATTTTATCTTCCTTGAGCATCTCTATCATCCAGAGGTCCCACTGGTTGCTTAGCAGGCTTCCCGCTTCTGATGTACTTTAAAACATTTTACTGTTACTTTTTGAGTCTTTGGTTAGTTGCTCTTCAAATCCTTTTGCCTTCCTCATTATATTTTTACATTTCACTTGCCAGAGTTCGTGTTCCTTTCTATTTTCCTCACTACTATTTAACTTCCACTTTTTAAAAGGATGCTTTTTTGCCTTTAACTGCTTCTTTTACTTTGTTGTTTAGCCTAGGCAGGGCTTTTTTGATTGCCTATGGTTTTTAACTTCAGATATACATTTAAATTAAGCCTCTATCATAGTGTCTTGTGTCCATGCAGCTTGCAGGATTTCACTTTTGGCACTGTACCTTTTAATTTCTGTTTCACTAACTTCCTCGTTTTTGTGTAGTTTCCCTTTCTGAAATTAAATTTTAGCACGGTGGGCTGCTTTGGTGTTTTCCCTGCCAAAGGGATATTAAATCTAATGATACTATGGTCACTGACCACATGATTCTACTATATTCACCTCTTGGACCATGTCCTGTGCTCCATTTAGAACTACATCAAGAATTGCCTCTCCCCTTGTGGGTTCCAGAACTAGCTGCTTCCATTTAAGGTGCCAAGAAAATGTGTGTCTTTGCATCCTGCCCTGTGATGACATGTACCCAATCAATATGGAGATGGTTGAAATCCCACATTATTATTGACTTTTTTATTATTATTTTATAGCCTCTCTAATCTTCCTGAGCATTTCAGTCACTATCAGCATCTTGGTCAGGTGGCTGGTAGTAAAGGTTATACCTCCAAAACCGGCATTCTCTGGTCCAGCAACATCCATCATCTGGCAGAACCATGAATGCTCCTGGGCCAGAGAGCCTAAGGGCAGGAGGGCCAGCCGGGGAAATAGGGTCAGCAGCCGGGCTGGGGGCAGCACAAGACCAAGGCCAGAGCCCTGTGGCAGCCTCTAGTAGCCCATGGCAGCAAGGGGCTGGGCCAGAGTCCCCCAGCTGCATGGGTCCACACAGGGCTGGAGCCCCACGGCAGGCTCTGGGAGCTTGGGGCTATGGCTGGAGCCGCGGCTCCTCCAGATGGGCAGGTCCAGATATGGAGCCCTGGGGCTGTCCCTGAATGTGCAGGGCTGGAGCCCTGTGGCAGGAGCCGGAGTCTCTGCTGCCCAGGAAGCCAGCAGCAGCTAGGCAAGCAGCCCAACCAGGTTGTGGGTGGGGGAGGAGAGGCAGGATGCTTGCTGAGGAAGCCTGCCATCAGCAGGCAATGGGCTTGGGAGCCAGTGGAAGGAGACCTCCCCTGTTCCAGCAAACTCTCTTGTTCGGGACGGATCAGGTCCCAGTGGTGCCGGACCAGGAACGTCCAACCTGTGTATCCACACTGTCATATTATTATTCTAGCCTGGAGTGGCTATCCATACTGAGTCTATGGTACAGTTTGGTTCATCTGAGAGTTTTACTTCATTTGACTCTATGCTTTTTTTCACATATAGCACCACTCCCCCACCCGTATGACCTATTCTGTCTTTCTAGGCTATTTTGTATCGTGGTATTACTGTGTCCCATTGATTATCCTCATTCCACCATGTTTCTGTGATAACTATTATATCAATATCCTCATATAGGCACTCAAGTTCATCCATCTTAATCTTTAGATGTCCAGCATTTGTATATAAGCACTTTTTTTTTAAAATGTCAATTTTGGCTTTCTGATCCTACACAGTGTAAATTCCTCCTTCTAATGCCTCCTATGCACACACAGGGGAGCATAAGGAGCATGGAGGAGATAGTTGTGCAGCCCTTGGCTCCTATGCAAAGCACCACAGCAGTCTGAAGTTGCCAGAAGCATGGATCTTAAGTCCAGCTTAAACCTGGGTTAGAGCATGCTCAGGATGGACTAGAGTCTTTGTAGAACTCAGCTACTAAACTAAAAAGTCCCTACGGATCACATTTGAACTGGAGATCCCCCCTCCGCCCCCAGAGACTTAGCAATTACATGGCTATAAGAATTTCTTTAACATGTGCAAACCATATACTTTCCCCTACCTTGTTCTTGGAAAAGGCTAAATCATTTTAGCTGAAATCTTCCCCAAAACAAGTAAGCCTGAGGCAGAAACTCAGCATGAGACATTTGAATCCAAATGGCTGAAGTTTGGCAACAGTTTTAAACAAATGAAAACAGGGTCTTATAATGGAAAGTGTCTGGTAGCTTTAGGCATAGGCAATGCTACCAACTCCCCTATAATGACCACATACTATTCTTTCCAGAGGACTCCTATCTCCTTCAGTGCATATGCTGAATTTACACTAGGGCTGAACTAGGGTTGTGTAGTGAAGTGAATGAGGCTATTTCTATGAGACCCCTACCTCATTTGTTCAGGAATATGAAAGGTGTGAAGATGACTGTATCTAATGCATTTGCACAAGAGAGCTGAATTAAGATTGCATGTAGGTGTGCATAGAAATCATGTGATAAAGTCAGTCTGGACAGCTGTAAGAGTGGTGTAAAGCAGATCTATTAGCCCTAGAATGCTAAAGACCTTTTCCCCTATAAGTTGAAATGAGGTTATACCTCAGACATCAAGAATGACACCCACGTCCAAGTAAGGGTTACCCACGACAATTAAATACCCCTTTTCTAGTGAGAGAGGAGCAGGAGAGAGAAGCTGCTGCAGGGCTAGGTAGCAGGAAAAAATTTTCTCCAGGGCAGATAGCTGCTCTTCTCCCTCAGGGGGAATCAACATGAATGCCTGTTTAGGAGAAGGACTGGTACCCCAGGGCTAACAACAAGGCAAATCACAGACACTCACACCCCAGAGAGGGGATAGGAAAAGGCAGTCCTCTATTGTGGGTTTGTCTCCTTTATTTGGTGAAGGGGCCTACTTTGAAAATACAGATAAATAAACCCACACTGGGGCAAAAAACACCATCCTCTGGCACATGGCTGATTTACTCCAGGCCCTCCAAATGCCAGAGGTGGAAGTGTGAAGCCTGGTGAGAGAGAAGGTCCCCTGGGACAACCATCCTCAAAGAATCCAGGGAGCAATACACAAGACACTTAGCATTAATATTTGGGAAATCTGAAACAATTAACTTATTTTCCCCCCAAGTCAACCAAAAAAAATTGTTTTTTGCTTGCCTGTATATTATCCGTGTGGATATCATTAATACCTTGCAACATATTTACTCCAACCAGGATGCCCCAGAGTCCAAGCCTTCTTAGAGGGCTCTTTTTGTTTTGCCTACGAAAGCTTTTCCTTCTCTCACATGGCTCTGGAGGTCTAATGCAAAATCCAACCATCCCCTGACAACCATTTTTAAATCCCCCAGGGTCTTTTCTGATTTAAGAATGTTTCTGACATGAATATAATATCATACTGTACTTATCCTTGAAAAGCTGTAACTGCAATTCAGCAATCCTATTCTATACAAATGCTAGGAGTATGTAACAGATTTAGCTCTTCCCCCTTAGCTCTCCATTGCTATTTTTCCTTCAGTGTCTGCCAGCGGATCTCTCAGGATGTAGACAAGACACATTCAAATGTTTCCCTTATCTCACCACAAATCTGGAAAGCAGGAACTGGTCATGCAGTTTTTTTATATTACCAATACATTATTTTGCCGTTAAGCTACTTAATACCACACCACACTTCTCTGTGTGGTGAAAACATTCAACGAACATGCTGTTCTCTTCATTCTATCCCACCATGCTACCATTAAGTGACACCATGAAAAGAGCAACTCACACAACCAATGATGGAACACAGCAAAAGGGAGATGTGTTGCCATTTTTTATAATGACCAGCACTTGGATACTATGGTGATGGGGTCATAAGAGCCTAGACAGAAAAGAGCAAAGCACCAGCATAAAGAAACAAAGCAGACTCCAAAAGCTTCCATTCCAAGAGAGGGGCAGGAAGAGATTGGACAAGCAAGTGACCAACAAAGTAAGGGAGAAAGGAAACGTGATAGAGAGAAAGACTGGAGAACAGAGATGAAAGAAAACCCATTTGTATACTGTCATGATTATGAGGGTTAGCCAGCAGCCTGGGGACTAAGGGGTTAACTACACCTAGCCAGGTGGAATGGCCAATAGGAATGTAGGTAGGAATTTTTTACTTCAGGGGACCATTTGGGAAAATCTCACCCCTAGTTTCTTTATTAATTTGGGTGGTGGCAGCGGAAGTTTTATTCCCAAAATCTAGGTTTTTAAGATTTTGAGGGGGAAGTTTTATACCAAAGCCTGGTAGATAAGGTTTTGGGGTAATTGCTGGCTCCCACTTCTGACACCATGTCATGGCTCCTTCCCCACTCTGGCACGATAAATGCAGAAGTGGGGGCCAGCAATTACCCCAAAACCTTATCTACCAGGCTTTGGTATAAAACTTCCCCCGCAAAATCTTAAAAACCTAGATTTTGGGAATAAAACTTCCGCTGCCACCACCCAAATTAATAAAGAAACCAGGGGACCATTTGGGAAAATCTCACCCCTAAAGTAAAAAGCAGGACACCACCATTAACCAATACCAGGTTAATAAAAGGAAAAGAGAAAACTTTTATTATCACCACCTCAATATTCCTATTGCAAACATAATGGCTAGATGAAAAAGTAACCAAATATACCCATGGAGAAACTCCATGGGCCTAGAACTTAGTTACAAAGAAAAACCAAACATCTTTTAAAAAGTGCACAGACATCAGATTCCCATACCCAAAGCCATAAAACAAGAAAACCTAACGGATTTATCTAAACTTTACCCTACTTACAGAAAGTGAAGAATTGTTTCTTGGAGAGAGAGAGATATGGTTCTCTCTCTCTGTAGCTGCAGAGGAACTCAATCGGAGACAAAGGAGGGCAAAACCCAAATTCCTTTGTCCCAGTTTGAAATTCCTACCTACATTCCTATTGGCCACTCCACCTGGCTAGGTGTAGTTAACCCCTTAGTCCCCAGGCTGCTGGCTAACCCTCATAATCATGACAGTATATATCAGTGTTGGTGACTAGGGCCAAAGACCAGAGGTGTGGGGGGAGGAGGGTTGCCCTGGACCCTTCAAATTCCCACCAGAGCCCCATGCAGAGCTGACTGCCCCAACCCTCCCATCCATCCCCATTGCCCAAGGTCAAGCAAAATCTGTTGCCAGCCCTTTCAGTGACCAGTCAGACAACCCCAACCATCTTTGAGGGGATAAGGACTGAAGGCATCCCCCCACATTGCACTACTGGGACAGCAGTTGGTTTATTCTGTTTTCCTTATCAGAATCCTGCAAGCAAATCTCTTCTGAACAGCATAAACTGTCCACTACCTTTTTTTCCCCTCTAAGATGCCATTCATAAATTCATTGCTTCTATTAGAAATTGTGCACACCATGTTTATGCTTCCATTTCAAGGTAAAAAATCTACATCCTCTTTCAAGTGTCCTGAGAGCTTTCATGTCATCCAAGTGCACTGTTCCAGCTGCCACATCTCCTCTTTATGTTTGTATCTTCTGAATCACTCTTCCTTCTTCCCAGACCCTAAAGTCTGTTTAATTCTGTTTTGACATAAACCCAGTGATAAGGTCTCCTCCCTCTTTCATTGCTGTACCTCTGCTTATAAAGTTACCCAATTACCATCTCTTACACCATCTCATTTTTCCATACTGTGCCTCCAACATACTTCTGATGACTCATGCTGACATCATTGTTAAAAAGACTAAAACCAGCCATGTCTCATCAATCATCCCGTCCCATCCGTTCATCTCCACAAGACAACCTCTACCTCTAAATCTCCTGCTCCTTTGGCTCTCAAACTACAATTTAAGGATTACTGGTGGTACAGACAGCAGGGGACGTAAGTGTAGTCTAATAAACAATTAACCAATAAGTACCCGCTTATTGGTTAACGCTATTGGCTACACGCAACACACACACCCTGCTAGTAAATTTTCTGGCTGGCTGGCTGACAGGCTGGTTCAGTCCCTGCTCACACTGGGACCCAACATTAACCCATGGTGCAGTACTGCAAGCACTAAGAGCCGGTGCGTGGGCAGGCTAGCTCAGTTTTGGCTTGTACCAGGACCCCAATGTGACTCTGCACTACAAGTGCTTGTAGTGCAGAACCGCAGTGGGGGTAGTTGCCGGGACCCGGCCGGAGCCAGGACTGAGTGCTAACCCTTATCAACTGATCATGTACTTGACATTTTTGTCAACCACACGATTAACAAATTACATGCTTCTTAACGTCCCTGACAGCCCTCTCTGTGAAATGTTCCTAAGCACTGTGTTATTATTAAATTTATTTATTTGTATTGCAGTAGTGATTAAGAGCCCCACACCAAGGACTTCATGTACAATGGGAAAAAGAGGAGGACTGGAATTTAAAGATGGGCAAGATCCAGAAATTTATATCTGTGTTGATTCTAAATTAAGACAACTAAACCACTGTACTAGCCTAAATCCAATACATTGCACTATACCCTTTACACAGTTAATAACCAACAGTAATATTGAACAAAGACTATTAGAACTGCACTCATTAAAAGATTTAATTTCTGACAATGAAAAACATCTTTTTCTGGTGACAAATTAAAAAAAAAAAAAAAAAAAAAAAAGAGGAAGACAGACATTTTGGTCAGCCTGAATTGTAGCTTGCAGCTCATTTTCATGTTCTCTCAAGAAGTGTAAAATTTGCTTGGAATAATTTTATTAATTTTTCCAACATACATAATAACTCTGATTACTCCTTGGGCTTTCACAATACCCATGGAGTACAGCAGATCTTGTCCCATTAATATAGCTAGCCAGCCATAAAATAAACCTTCTTCAGTTTAGCTGTGCCCTAGTTCTGCCAATACCAATATAATGTGAAAAAATGGCAAGTGTGTTTATGGATAATTCCAAATCTATTCTTCTAAACAGCACATTCAAACCATTCCTACGTTGTCAGGTTTAGGATTGCTCTACCAGTTTTGCTCCTTTCCCCCTTCCTCCTAAATCCAAGTCTAACTCTGATCCCATCATATCCTGCCTCCATCTCTCATCATCCTTGTCCCCCCTTTTTGTCTCTTTTCCACCAGCCAACACAGATTTTGTCCTCCTGTATGAAAAAAATTCTACCTGGCCTTGCCCAAAAGTATAATAAGCCTCTTGCTAAGCCAAAGGGGCAGTTCTCTATTTTTACCATCTTGATCTCTGCTGCCTTTCTCACAGGATGCCAGACTTGATGGACCACTGGTCTGACTCAATATGGCAGGTCCTGTGTGTCTGAAATCCCCCTCCATTCCAATTCCACAGCTGTGTTCTTTTGTCTTGCTGACTACTACTCTAGTGGTTCCTCTCCCGGTCAGTTTCTCTATCTCATTCCTTTCCGCAAATGTGTCCACTTATGTGGCTTCAAGTGACATATGCTTCTCTGCAGAGGATTCCCAAATCTACCCTCTGTCCTGATCACATCACACTGTCAGTCAGACTGTCCCCTCCAGATGCCCTACTACCACCTCCCAAGTGCTCCCAAAATGAACTTCTCATCTTTGTTCCCGCCTCTCTTCACCTCCTTAGTTCTTAGTTATAGATACTATATCAAAGCATAAGATAAGTATGGTACCTAAGCACTATATAAAATTAAGGCGCATAAAACCCTAGAAAATACACACTCACACCCCAGGATTTCCCTCTCCATATTCTTCTAGAGCAGAGCAGCAGGGCTGTGCATGGGGAGGGCTCTTGTTTGTTTGCTTATAATCATTAATTCTGGGAAAGGATTTACTGAAATATTTTGATTTGACTACCACCAGGCTCAGTTCTTCAGCAGGGAGTTCCAAAGCCTGTGGCCTGCTGCTAAAAACACACTGCTCCTAGAGCCTGACAGCAGAACCAGGACATATTCAGCTGCTCCATTTCTGTGGAGTACAATTATACTGGTGGAGGGGAAGGTGGATCATGGAGAATCAACTTTGTCCACAAGTTGGGTTTTTTTTTGGTCTTGATTACATTCATCCCTAGCTTCAGCATCTCTCACTCTGCTGCTTCTACTCAATCAAAAATAGCACTGCTCAAGTTATCTCCCAAATCATAACCTTTTCACCTGCTCCCCAACTTTTCTTTGGGGCAGGGACTTTCATTTACTACAGAGTTGCACAATGTCTTGCACCAGGGGGCTCCAAGCTGGTTGACACATCTGGGCGCTACCAAAAATATGTCAAATAATAATACAGATTGCACCTCTATAAACTGGAAATCTCTGGTCCAGCAACATGACAAAGTCCCACACATCAACACCATTGTGAAAGTCATTCTAGGTCTCAATGAAATGCCTAAAACTTTTTAAAGCACTGAAATAACTTATCTAGGCTTGTGGTGGTTTCTCCGTAAGTTGAAGTCTTTCAACCAAAGATGGATTTCTTTCTAAAAGGAACTGCTGTAGCAAGCACCCCCCACAGTTATGAGCTTGATGCAAGAATTATTCTGGAAGGTTCCATGGTCTGTTTTAAGGAGGATGTCAAACTAGGTTAGAATGGTCCATTCCAGCCTTCAAGTCCACAAATAAAGTATTGGAGAGAAAGAATTAATCTCTGTACACTTTTCCATCCTATTCCTCCCTATGCTGTTCCCAATTATCTCTCGTTATTGCTTCCTTTGCTGCTAGCTACTGTCCTTGGCTCTCTAAACCTTCTGTCATGCAGTTCCCTACATCTGTTACAGTCTCTCTCTTCCTGCCACCACACAGCCTCTCACTCCTTCAAACCCACTACTTTTGCGAACCTCTCAAGATCCTGCCCTCTCTCAACAGCTGTCCAGCATTGTCTGTGGTAGGCTGTTAAAGACTAATATCAAGAGTACTCTGTACATATATGGAGCTAAGTTAATGCTTCATCATTTTGTATTTGCACACAAATAGCTAATCTGAAATGAATTTCATATAGTGCAATTCCACCATATTTCTGCCCCTATTTTATAATGTATTATCAGTACTGACCAGTATAAAACACGTTCATAAAGTTGGATGCATAAATAAATTAAAAACAAAAGAATTTCAAAAAGTCGATGTAGCATAGTCAGTTGAAGAGGAACTGGACTAGGAGCCTGTAGATTGAGGGTCTCCTATCAGCTCTGCCACTGGTCAACTGCATGACCCTTGACAAGTCATTTCACCTCCGGTCTCAGTATCCCCTTAACCAAAGTTTCCCCCTTAAAATGGGAATAATGTTACAAGTCTTCTTTTGAAAAGCACTGAGGGATCTACATATGAAAACCCACTATAAAACAGGAAAGTGTTATACATCTTGGTGTTTTATATACTGCCACTCAAAGTATCTAAGCACTTTCTACATAATGTCAATAGTGAAATTCCTCATGGACTTCATGTAGTCTGTGATATTTCTTCTTTTTTGGGGGTCATAAATCTGCGTGGGGCAGGATTTTGGAGTTTGATTTTTTGTACTATTATACATTATTAAAAGTGGGCTGTCAACCCCCCGTGCCCTCCAATTTAAACCATATCTTCTGAAGCACTGAAAGAGAGTTAATCACAGGGTACTTGCTCACAGTAGGTGAAATTTCACTACTGCAAAGAGCACCAGCACAAGAGCCATGCATTTTTTAAGTCCTAAGGATGAATGTGCTTTGTTCTGTCCCTGTCCACATGGGGGATTTCATTAAGACCTACACAAAAATGAGAGTTATTCACTTAGCTCCAGCATGGGAGGGATTATTTTTAGCTCGATAATCCAGCTGTCGGTGGGATTCTGAAACGTCACTCCTACATCTAGCAGAACTAATTTGTTTGAATCTCATTTTTTTTTTAAAGTGTACAAGAATTCCGTTTCCAATTGATACAGAATACTCAGAGGAAACTGATACAGCATTCTCAAGCATCCTCTCACTCCTTTTGGACTCCTCACTCCAAAGGACCCAGATGAAGCAGAAATAAGTTTTAAAAAATTAGAAAATATTTAAAATTGACAATTATTTCCCTTCGCTAGATTTTTAAGGTGTATTCTTCTTAAAGTCTCTTATTAAAGGACAAGCTACCACTTGGAGATTTTTCAAAGTAAAGCACATTTTGGTGCAGAGTTTTGATACAAATGCCTGACCCTACAAAACTTATACTTATACTTTAAAAAAAAAAAAAAAGCAACATACTATGTCAAGAATATTGATCTTTAACCAGCCACTTTAAACCCTGTTTTTGTAATCACTTATGTATGTAAATAACCCCATAAAGTTACTCATTTATAAATATTTGTGCAATATGGGCCTTTGCATGTGTTTGGTTTTTAAACAAAACACATTTCACAACTGCACTGACAGTAGAAGTGGTAAAGACATTAAAACTGTGTGAAAAAAGTAAGTGGACTCAAGTGTCCTTTATTTTAAAAATGAGATTATCTAATACTCTGAGAACACGTACACGTTTTTTAAAATCCAATATTAGAATGGATCAGTGGGGAGGCTTTGGGTTTTTGCACAAACTAGATCACCTCCACAGCCTCCTATATACAAAATCATTCTCTCCTGCCCCTTACCGCAAGAGAACCTGGAAGAATACATAAACTTTGCAGTATGTATTCTGCACCTCGCCCCGTCCCTTCTCTGAGGCCCCACCCTCTTTACTCTGTGAAGCTGGGGTACAGGAGAGGGGGACAGAGTGACATAAGTGCCCCCCTGCCTTTGTCTCCCCCACCCTGCACAATTCTGCATACAAAGGTCACCAAATCCGTGATTTAGCATCCCAGAGAATGGTATGTGTAAGGGTATTTCTTTCCTGAGACAAACACTCACTTGACAATAGCTTATTAGTAACCCCTTCCATGGGGAGTAAACCTGCCCCTATTGGGAGTTTTCCTTTATGGGAGCAGGACAGGGCACTTAATAATAATGAGTTTTCTGGAATATTTTAATATAGGGCCTAGATCCAGCATGTTCTTAGCTTGATAAATCAACATCTTGGATAAAAGAAAGTGATTCAGGATAATTTTTCCTCCACTCGGTCAACACAAATTCATAGATTCCACAACCAGAAGGCATCATGGTGATCATCCACTCTGACTTCCTGTGTAACATAAGCCATAGAACTTCTTCAAAATAGTTTATATGCTTTTTTAAGAAAAGTTTCCAATCTTGATTTACAGATTGCCACCGCTGCAATGCCTACTGGAATACTGTGTCCAGTTCTGGGATCCACAATTCAAAAAGAATGCTGATAAATTTGAAGAGGTTCAGAGAAGAGCCAGGAGAATTATTCAAGGATTAGAAAACATGTTTTAGGCTACGTCTATACTGCAGCCTTCTTCCGCAAAAGCAACATGTTTTAGGCTACGTCTATACTGCAGCCTTCTTCTGCAAAAGCTTATGCAAATGAAGCGCGGAGTGCAATATTGCCACGCTTCATTTGCATAATTAATTAGCAGCCGTTTTTGCGCAAGAGGCTTTTGTGCAAAAACCCCCTCTTGCGCAAGAGCCGTTCTTCCTCATTTTTTCAGCTCCTTTTTGCACAGAAAGCCTCTTGCTCAAGAACAGCTGCTAATTAATTATGCAAATGAAATGCGGCGATATTCTACTCCACGCTTCATTTGCATAAGCTTTTGCGGAAGAAGGCTGCACTATAGATGTAGCCTTATAGTGACAGACTTAGGGAATTCAATTTGTTTTCAGTCTGCAAGTTCCTGCATGAGGCACAAATATTTAATAACTTAATAGCTCAACTCTTCAATCTAGCAAAGGTATAACACAATCTAATGGCTGGAAGTTGAAGCAGATAATTTCAGACTGGAAATTAGGTGTAAATTTTTAACAATGAAAGTAATTAACCATTGGAACAATTTACAAAGGATTGTGGTAGATTCTCCTTCTTTGGCAATTTTTAAATCAAGAGTGGATGTTTTTCTAAAAGATATGCTCAAGGAATTATTTTGGGAAGTCAAGCAGAGTTTGAAAATTAATTTAATTTAGAATATTAGTTCAAAACCCAACGAAGTGAATTATGCAGTTCCGCAGAAATCATTGTTTATTATCAATTATGTGCTTGAAACATTCTGCTCAGCTTGTGTTTTTATAAAATAAATCTTTATGGTTCTCCACCTTATTATTCCACTTGTTGTATAGGAGCTTGAATTTTTTCCTTTGAAACCAGCTAAAAAAGATATTATATACATATCATGGAAGACAAAGTGAAAAATATCATATACTAAAATCTATACACTTGAAATATCTTACAAAGATTTGAAAGGACTTTCACAACAAAATTCATGATATAATAGCATTAGCACTCAGTTACTATCAAGTGTAGCAATCATATACCTACAATGCTCTGTTCAAGAAAGTAAGTACAGGAAATACTATTACAGGATTAGTTGTTCATTTATTTACAACTGATGCATCCAAGAGTCATTTTATACTTGGTTCATAATGCCACAAAGAGGTCAAGCAGTCTTCTATCGTGTTGGCTAACATGATTTCCTGTAGCTTTACTGTGTTCTCTCTCTGACAGTCAAAGGAAACAAGGGCTGAGTCCTGCCTTGTCATGTGTGTTATTTTACATATGTGCAAAGAGAGTGGTAAGTGATCACAAAATAGTACCAAATCAGAATTTCTTACAGTGGTAAATTTTCACACTTGCTTTACACAGGTAAAAGTGATGTCACAAGAATGCAAGTCAGCAGTCTTCAGGTCCAGAATCTTCTTCCATCTCCAGTGGACATTAGACTCCAAATAACCAAATCAAACAGCCTCTCAGACTCATTATGTAAATGGTATAAAAGTCTGCTTCTACCCTTCCCAATCTCAACCCTTAGTTTGATGAACACGGATTCTATGAATTCACAATTTTGGTCTTCCACTATTTTGTCTACCAGCAATTCAATTTTTGCCACATCAAGAATAAAAGTGAGCTCTTCCATTAGGAAACCCCCTTTTTTGGTTCAATTGTAAGAGAAAATAACAAACAAAACCCTCATCAGCTAAGCAATCACAGTACATTTTTGCCTACCAGTAGATAAATGTCCAAATTTCTGGTCATCCCTTCACCATAACCCTAATTTATTAAAATTAGGAAGTAATTACACATGCACATTCCTTTGAAAGACAAAAACAAAATGAATGAAAAATAAATTACGGAGGATTTTCAAAAAGTCTGTCAAGTCCTCTTGCAAATGAAAAAATGCAAATGAAAAGCAGAAAGACAATTCAGTGTAGCAAAACAAAATATTGGCTTTGTTTTACTTCCAATTCAGTGCTTAATCCCCTCAAATCATACTAAAATGAACATATTAAGATTATTTCAACTCAATTTTTTAAAAATTGTACATATTGCGAGACATGCTCAGTTTCATAGCTGAAATGCTTTGGATTTTGTTGCTCCTTTTCCCTCCCACTGTCCTCCTGTTTGTATAGAACAGGACTGGACTGCATTTTTACAATGCCATGTATAAAAGGTGGCGCTTTAGCAGCCACACAGGAAAAGAACCACACCTCAGAGCATTTCAGGGGTAAGAAATATCCACACCCTGAGTGACATAATTATGCCAATCTGTATCCTGGTGTAGACAGTGCTGGGTTGATGAAAATTCTTCCACCAACACAGCTACCACCTCCCATAAAAGTAACTTCCTTTGCTGATGGGAGAATCCTTCCTGTTAGCATAGCTGGTGTCTACACTGAAGTGCCACAGCTGGAGTTGTGCTGCTGTAGCAATTTAAATGTAGAAATACCACTGCCTTCTATTGCCAAAACATCTCTAAACAGTGTCTGGCCAAGATCCCATTGTGTGACTGCTATTTGCCTTGCTCTAACAGGAAGAATAGCAGCCACACAGTGTGTCTATACTTTCACACCTAAGGTCTAGGTAAGAGACTGCACAGCAGCATGAAAGTCAGAGACTTAGTCCTCCTAATGTACCTGCACAGCCATGTAGGCCAGGCTGCAGTCACTGAATATTGCTGTATTATAGCCACTGAGTCAGTAACTCGATCTCCATATTCATCAGTAAAATACATGGGATACTGCAATCCTTTCATTAACAGACACCCAGCACCATATAGAAGGTGCTCAGAATTGCACCCCAATGCGGATACAGAGGTGAGCTGTTATTTATCTGTGACCAGGCATTTCCAGAGTGTGGATCTGCACACCACAGCCTGCCCACAGCAGCACCTTCACACTGGGTATGCAGTTATGGCATCCAAACAAATTAAAAAAAAAAAAAAAAAGTGTCCCAGTCGTGCTTCCAATATACAATAAAACACATGCTTAGATGTAGGCAGTGAAATAGGATTCAAAATTTACTCCTGAGGGAATTCTGCACCACTCCACAATGCAGAATTTTTGCAGAAATTAAAATTTTGCGTGCAGAATTTCCATTCTCCTCCCCTCCCCCGCAAACTCCAAAATGGTGCAGCGATCTTGTCCACCACTAGAGGATACTGGAGCAGCAGAGCCTAGTTTGCAAAAAGACAAGGACAGGTGGGGAGGGGGAGGTTGAGATAACAGGTGTGAGTGCCTGAGAAGGGGAGGAGAGGCGCATGGCAAGACTCGGGGAGGGGAGGGAGAGAGAGGAGAGAAAGCACAGGAACAGGAAGAGGGTTCTCACAGAGGTTTCTAACTCTGTACTCCTGAGGGAAATAATACTTGCTGACAGGTATTTTGAAATTAATTACCAAAATTATTGAAACTGGCATGATTATATGTGTTACTTAGACAAAATTTGCAGAATTTTAAAATATTGTGCACAGATTTTTTTTTTTTTTTTTTTTGCACAGAATTCTCCCAGGAGTAAAAATTACTAGGATAAATGATTTTGTTCTTACTAAATTACTCATCAAAGCTTTGTAAGATCATCCCCACTTTTAAACTATCAATTTTATTTACAAGATTTTTGTACAGGTCAGGAGGAAGGGGACACCCAGCCAAAGAACCAAATGAAGCTAGTTGTATTTCCAAGTAGAGAAGTATTTGTAATATTCATTGAAGAGATTGTAATGACATGAATATCATTAGGACAATTAACAGTTGTACATATTCATTATCATCTCTTTTACGCAGATGGTATATACTGTATATAGTAACGATGCCATAGCAGAAATCAGAATTACAGACAGCTTTTGACTCCTCACAGAATTTTTTCTAAAACAATTTGTTCTGAATTCAGTAATAAATGTTATATTGTTTGGAACTAAAAGCAGATGATGTATACAGACAAATTTCTGAAAATTAAACACATATGGCTGGATTGCATGTAGAATTTGTAACTATTTGACTATGTGACTCACTGCAAATATTAAATTTGATTTTTTTTTATTCACTTTTATAAAAGTGACTCAAAGTATGACATTTCATTAGGTCACTAGTGGCTTCTCTTGTTTTCTATATTAACCAACAATATATAACTTGTGATTCTGAAGTACGTATCTCTGTGATATCGTATTTAACAGTCATACAAAACTGAGTTTACTTATTTGGAGGTCACACCTCTATTTAGGAGGGAGGGATAGGTAGAAAATTTTGTGTTATACAAGAACATTTTTAGTCATGCAGGTGAAGACAGAAGTAAGCAAATCTCAAGGTGCAATCTCATCACAAGTCAGGAAGGAAACCTTAAACCATGCAAAGTATTGCACATTTTTCCCTTTCCCCTACACATAACAAGTAGTGGTCTTGCTGGGTGTAAGATTTCAGCCTCAAAGGAGCAATGCTCTAATCCATAAGGGTAAAATGTATATTTCTATGTTTTAGATACACCAAGGTAAATTAAGGCACATATCTACTGTAACCTTGTTTCATCCGAAGACTATTCAGAGGTCAGTGTGAAATGAGTTTGTGGTCTCAGGGCTTGATACAAACCCCACTGAAGTCAATGAAGAGACTCAATATTGATCTCAGATGGTTTTGGATTAGGTTCTTAATGAACTTCCTGCAACGCAGCTCTCTAAATCAGGAAATCTACCCTCAGAATTAGCACCACTGATGCTGTTATTGGTGTACAGAGACTAAACTATCCTCTTAGACTAGGTCTACCATCAGAAACACATAATGTTAGAAAGTGTCAGCCACATAACTTAATGCAATATTAAATAAAATTTGGTACCTACCAAATCTCAGTAAGATATTTTTATGTTTGAACAAAGTAGCTGATCCATTTTCTCAGTGCAGACAAGCCCTTCCTGCAGGATAAAGTGCCCTACCAAAAACAGAGTTATAACATATAGGCAAGATAGTATGGGGAAGTTTTCATTGCTCATCTGAATATATTCTGGAGATAAAGAACATCATTTGTAGTGCTTTCACTATCACATCTTTTATAACAACTTTTTAAAAAATTAAAATTATGGCATATTCTATTTTAATTAAATTAGTCACCTTTTCATTACACGGCTAAAAACTATTCCTGTGGTAGGAAGTTATAAACCAATTTATGAAATGATGCCAGCTAATTTAAGAGGTGTTCGCTTGAATTCATTGGTTATATTACAAGGAAAAACAATCTAAGGACAAATACTTTCAAAGTATCTAATCTCCAAGGAGGGAAAGATATTGTTAGAGTGGAACAAAAGGACATAACGGAGATGAAATCAGGAAAATTTAGGCTAAATATTAGAAGGGAAAAGATCACAACAGTGAAATCTATTAGATTATAAAATAGCTTCCAAAGGGAAGCAATTAAATATCAACTATAAGAGGAAATGCTACAATGCCAAAGGATGAATTAGTGACCTAGTAAGTCTTTTGTATCTCTTACTTCTGCAGTTCTATGACAATGAAGGATTTGGAGTTTCTTTAAATGGAGAGATGGGGAAGGGAGAATGGCCACACTCCAAAGGTATCTTAAATATTTTTTATAAACCAAAGTCTGTTAATAGACACAACATGAACATAAAGATAATACATACCTATGCTGCACGAAGGGAAAGCCCGTAATTGCTCATCCTGTACTGCAATCAGTGTGCTGCACCAGGTAACAGATGCGGAGGTCGAACAGCAACAATTATGTTGATAACATCAAATACAGAATGGCTTATCAAGGCAATACATGTCTCTCAAGATCAGGTGTTCATCAAGTGAATGACTGTTCAGACAGGAAGCTGTAAATGAAATCATACACGTGGATACACAGCAGAAACACTTTAGCTTCACAAGCATTTAATATGTAAGCATTGAAGGAATTTCTTTTATGGCTCAAAGAACCATACACCATTTACTAAATCAATTCAATTTACAGTGCAGTAAACTTTATTTTATTCAATTATTGAAAGAAAGGGTAGGCTTTAACATATCAGAGAGGCATCTTGGGGTTCAAAGATGCTTTGCCACATTTCAAGATTGATGGCAATAAATTTGGGCTATTAGAAATATCTGGTTGCTAAGGAAGATTTTTGTAATGACACATACCACCCACGAAGCAGGATTTGCTTTGCAAATTAGAAGGGGGGGGGGGAGAGAATCAAGATGAGGAAGGATCATAATGGTATCCATCATAAGGATAATTACTTTAGATAAATACAGACACATTTCAGTGGTTCCAAATGTAGGTCTGGAAGCATGTGCCCTTCAACACACACACAAGTAATATCTAACACAGAAGCTATGACAAAGAGATCAAGGATCTAAATTAGAAGTCTGGAAGAGTGCATTTTAATATATAAAGAATGAACAGCTAGTTTCACTAAAAGAAAAAAACAAGAGAAATGTTACACAATAGAGACAGACTGAGAGGACTTGACTCAATGGCCAGATGAGCCTTTATACAAAGTACGCAAGTATATTTTAACTCAGGGTGCGTCTACATTGCACCCGTAGCTCGAAATAAGCTACGCAAATTGCGCTTATTTCGAGTGCATTTCAAAATGGTTTATTTTGAAATTTGGCACCATCTACACAGAGACAAATTTCGAAATAGAGCGCTATTCCAAAATATCCCTTAATCCTCGTGGAACGAGGTTGACAGAGTCGTTGGAATAGCGAGCTATTTCAAAATAACGGGCTTGTTTAAAAGATGTGGAATAGCTATTTCGGGATAACAGAAGTATACTGAAAGAGCACCACAGTATACCCTCATTGTGCCTACATCTAAGTACTTTATCCAGGCCTAATAACCAAGGATATGAGTGCCTCAAACATTAATGAACATACATCAGTCCCCCATGCTAGTAATCCCCCTTCTGTAAGAGAGGGAAATAGACATTAAGTGACTTCCCCTCCCACTTCAACCCCCCCACACACACACACACACAAGTTTGTTGCACCAGATGCTTGAAATCCAGTCCAATCTCCTAACCACAAGAATGTGATCGCCCACTTGGTGTCTTATAGGGAGCTCCTAATGGACTACCTTTTGGAAACTACCATGCCATATTTAACACATCAATTTACATACAAATATCCAGATGTGTAAATGGGTGAATGTATTTCATAGAGAAACCACAAACTTGTTTTGTGTTTTCCCCCAAATATGGCCATTTCATCTAATATTGGCTTTTTGACAGACAGTAGTACAAAGACAGTGAAGAAAATCTAGAAAAAGTAACTTCTGATGCAGGTTTGCCCTATTTATCCTACATTGCTAAAAAAGTCTATTGATGCTATTAATACTTCAAAAAAGTTCACCAGCTTCAGCCAAAACAAAGGGTACAGTAGTACAGTGTCATTTCTTCTGGTCAGCACTGTAGCTAAGAAAAGGGGAATAGTAAGAAAGCATGCATATCAAATTTAGTAAACTGTCAAGCTGTTCTTTGTAGGCTGAATGCTTTGCATGGCATAAGAAAGATGCTGTAATTAAAAGAATAGCTCCCTTATGACTGAGAACTGAGTAAGTTTAATTATGCTTTCAACTGTTGAGAATGAGAGACTCGGATGACAGATACATCTCCAGAGTCAAATGAAATATACCTAGTAAGATGTAATGGAATTTAAGTTGATTCATCAGTAATAAATAATGTCACTAAAATAAGTCTTCACAAAAAACTTACATTTGAACACAACAAACATGTTCTTTTCTTATGTTTTACTAGGAGGCTGCGCCGCCTGCTCACTACACTTGCCAACCCCCCCCCCTTGGGGGTGGAGGGCGCCGGGAGTGGGGAGAGGGGTCAGGCTCAGATGGTGGAGGAGACCTAGCCCCAGTAGCTCCTCCCTGGTGGAATATCCCTGCCCCCAAGCATGAAGCAGGAGCAGCAGCACGGGTTGGCAGCAGCCCCTGTCCGGAGTAGGGGAGCGGCGGGGTGTTTAAGCTCCTGGACCCCACACAAGCTGGAACTGAGCTGGGCTGCCTGCCTGGCTCCTAATACACTTTAAATGCAGAGCCACAGCGGGGGTAGGTCCCGGACCAGGCACGAGCCAGGACTGAGCTGGACTACTGGCCAGCCTGCTAAAAAAAATTTACTGGCAGGGGAGAGGATGCATGTAGTCTATAGCATTAACCTATAAGCTTTTGCTCATCAGTTAATCGACTATACTATTACATCCCTAGTGAGAAATAGCAGAATCTGGCTCTGTTTGCAAACAATGACCTGAAACCTACAATGAGTTCTGTGGGTTGACCCCAGCACACCATCAGACCTTCATTAACTTCAGTCTGCCTGCCTATGTTGATCCTGCAATAAACTCTAGGCCACTCTGATTTTTTTTTTTCTATCAACAGCCAATAAATTAACCTGTATCTTTATCAACTTTACTGTAGTTTTCCAAGGAACTTCAGATTTCATACTGCAAACCATAGCACTGGAATCTTGCGAGAAGCTTAGTAAGTTCCTTTTGTAATTTTTTGTTTTACTTATCCAAATATATTCTTCTAAATTACCTCTAAAAACTACCATATGAAAATCACCCTAAATCAAAAATATACAATTTATAATTAAAAAATCCAGCTACCTATGTAATTCATAGGTTAGACTCATCAGAATTATACACTTGTGCATATTTCATGTGACTAGCTACACCAGTGAGGTGCGAACACTACAAAGGGAAACAACTTCCGTTAAATCCTGAGCTCCAGCTACTCAGGGATCCTTGACTCAGAGAAGCCAGAAATCCCTGTTTTGTATTATCTCAAATGAAATGTTATTAACTGTGAAATTTCATAAAAATCTACCTCAATCTCTGGCTAAGAACAGTGAAATGTTTGAATTTGTATGACCCAGGTTGAAGATAAGCTACCCTACCAAAATGAAACAAGAACGCATTGACCAATTTCAATGTAACCTATAGGAATGAACTGAAACCTGAAGTTTGCATTGTATCCTGACCATATAACACTGTTCCAACCACAGCTTTGCTCAAGCACAAAGAACATTAGTACAACTATTAATTTTAGCTAATAATTGGGAACTTTGTTAAACTAATTATTGCACTAAATTTAGATGCTGGGTGTGGAGTTTCCACAATTTTGCAGTCAATCACCGATTTCTGGCAAGGAGCATCTATTCAATTGCAACAGTACGTATCTGTTAGCACAGGCAGTTTACAAGAGGAAAATATTAGGACTGACTGATTAATTGCTACAATATAAAGTCCATAGTTTTATTTTCTATTAACAACTTCTCGGTCAGTAAGGCCTGAAAAAACACTCACTCATGGCAAAGGTGGAAGCTTTCCCTGGAGAGAGGAGAGAATGTGTCATCTGTTTCTGCAGAACTTAAGCTTCCATTTAAAACAACTAAACTACCTAGAAAACATTCCAAATATGAAGTGATGTTTTTTCCAGAGCCTGCAGACAGCTCCAGTGTTTTGGATGCTGCTCACAGCTGCATCTGCTACCCAGCAGCAGCAAGGGTGAGATAACAAGGTTGCGGGCAGCGTACAGCTACTATTTAGAACCCTGTGGACACCAGAAAAACTATCAAATGTCATCTTTATGTAGCCTGAGACAGCTGCAAGCCTAGAGTTATTCATGGGCAGGATGCTTTGAACACCCACCGTTCCCCTCTGCCTCCCAAAATATGGAGTCTGAACAGGGGGTTAATGTATTGGAGATTTGTTTCCCATGCCCAAAAAGCCAAAACCTCAAGTGAAAGGAAGAGACTTTAGAAAGGATGGGTAGAAAATATAAAAAGCTCCTTTATCCTTCCAGCAGTTAAGAGTCTGATGGAGGGTCATGTTTATTAGACACTTGCTAATTAAATAAAACAAAAGACAGAGGATCCAGGGACAGCAACCAAAAGGAATCCCAGCATCATTCCCCTTCAGGCAGCAGGGTGGGAGGGGCAGGAGACCTATGCTTTTCACCAAGCAGTTTTCCCCTGAACCTTGGTGGTGGGTCCATGTCCATCCTCATCTTTCATGCCTTTTGATCTCCAGTGCCTAGTGAGGTCTGGCAGATTTTTCAAGATTGGCTGGTAAAGGTTTTTGTAAATTTACCAAATAATTCTTTACATGAAGGTACATCTGCCTCATAAGGTTAAAAAAAATGGAAGCAACAGCAGTTTGCTATCAAAATAAAATGACGTGTCCCCTAGTTTTGCAGACACACACACACACACACACACACACACACACACACAGTGGGTTTATTTCCTACATACTTTAGTAATGCTGTACGACAAAAAGTGAGAAAATTCAAAGTCTCCTACTCTGTCCTTCAGTCACTCTATTACTGTCAGCACTGGCTGGGTCTCAGAACACTGGCTAATGCTACATGCCATATGTGCTGCAATAGCTAAATGCTCTAGGCAAGTTGGGGGTGAAGTGGCACACTTAATGGATTTCCTCAGCACTGTTTACTTTAAATCTAATTCTTTGAATGATGTTACGTACTCAATGGATTTTACATATTACATCTTTTATTATGCCTTAAACCATATTGAATTATTTCCATCCAATGTGGAAACCTGCATAATCACATAGGGACAACCTAGTTGCAACATGCCATCTAGATTTTTCAGAAAACTCATACAAATAGACTTTTAGAAACTGATTCCGACACAGTATTTATGGACTCAGCATCAAGTCCTCTCTTTTCTTGCTGCTAGTTTTCTGGGAGAGTATGGGGGTTTCTAACAGTTAAGAGTTTGACAGAACTGATTACATCAGGACACAGTGCAAACACGTACTCTGAATTCTTCTTCACGCAGATCAGTTACTGCACCTCAACACTGAATTGCACTATTCCTATGGTTACCCTCTTATGAGCTGAGTCTGTTGTGATGAATCATGCAATCATTTTGTGATGAGCACAAAGAGACTAAGAAGAAACCAAGTCCAGTTTTACTCAACTATCATAGCTAACCTATTAAATTAAATGTGCCACAGACTCTTGGTGCATCCAAAAAACGTTGCTTTGGGAAAAGAGCAAAGCACACCAATATAGTGCTGACACGAGCAGCCTTCAATTCAGTTCTGGCATTTTGATTTTATGTAACCATGCTATGCTATGGTCTGTTATGTTTCTCTATTCTGAAGGAGCACTTACCATGGAAACTGCAAGAATATGCTTTTGCTAAGATACAGAGCACACTTTCAAAGGAAGAACTTCTTTCCTATAATATACAATATATAATATCTCTATTTCTTCCAAAGTCTTTAAATATAGATACATTTTCCAAAAGCCAGACATATCTCGTTTGATACTGTTTGCCATCTTACCTGCTTTGAAAATTCTCCCTTCATGTTAAAAACAAAAAGCAAAGGGAAAAGAAGAGTCAGATTGCTGCTTCTATGCCACTGCAGTAGGATTCTAGGAGAGATGTCACTGCCTGCTATGATCCCAGGAGAGCCTCCCCTGGAGAAAGCAGCCTCTCAGGCTGCCAGCGCCCATGTAAACTCCCCAGGCTATTAAGGCCTGGAGTTTGGTTTCAATTCTGAAGTAAGGATGTTAACTGGCGGTTAATTGACCAGTTGAGTAGTCGATGGAATTTCCATCGACTACGCGACTAGTCAATAGGCACGTCCGCATTCCCCCTTTGAAATGCACAAGAGCCCCCGCTGGGGCTTTTGTACATTTCAAAGGAGGAATGCAGAACTCCCCATGCAGCCCAGTGTCAGCAGGAAGTCCTGCTGACTCTGGGCTGCACGCAGGCTAGCTTTGAAATGTACAAGAGTCCCCAGCGGGGGCTCTCGTACATTTCAAAGGAGGAATGCAGAAGTGCCTGTCAACTAGTCGCGTAGTCGATGGAAATTCCATCGACTACTCAACTGGTCAATTAACCGCCAGTTAACATCCTTACTTCAGAATTGAAACCAAACTCCAGGCCTTAATAGCCTGGGGAGTTTACATGGGCTGGAAGCCTGAGAGGCTGACCCCGGGCTCCATGCTGCGCTGCCGATTTGAAATGCCACGTGGATCCTAGGGATCAGTTGGGGACTCCCCAGCTGACCCCGCGCTCTGCGCGGCATTTCAAAGGGGGCACTGCTGCACAGCTGAGCCGGGGATCAGCTGTGCGGCACTGCCACTTTGAAGTACCCACTCTTCTCCCCCCTTTGCTGCCTCTATATGATAGAGGCAGCAAGGGGGTTAGGAAATTGACTAGTCCTTAACATCCTTATTCTGAAGTGCTACTGAGTAGTTGCTAAGTGAACAAGTAGTTTGGTTAGACAGCCACCTACAATTGCCTTCCCTAGCAATGTATCAAAGAACTAAAATGAAAGGGAAATATCACATCAAAAAGGTATCTCACCACATCCCTCATTACCATCCTACAACAGGAACTTACCCAGCCTAACTGAAGCTAAGGAAGATTTCTGAAGAGGCTGCAGTGACCAACCCTTATCACATCTCCCTGGATGAACATTTTTTTCCATCAACCAGGGAGAAGCAAGAGGCCCATTGACTCATTTTCTCTGACACTCAGGAAGAGAGTAAGACAGAAGTTGTTTCCCCATTCATTTTAATTATTTTTTTAAAAAGCTCTCTTAAAAAAAAAATCTGAAAACATTCCTCCCTTGTGGCCCTGAAACATTCCTTATAAACATATATTCCTTATGCCTCACTTGGTTCTCATCAGTCCAAAGATTTTTTGCCTTTGTATAAACAAACCAGTCTAGATGCATTTTTTTAAATGCATCACCTGTGGCACTAGATAGCTCTCAGGAGACTGGCAACGGAGCATGGACATTTGCCTCTAGGTCACTGATTTAAATCCGGCCTCAGCTGACTATCAACAAGACTTCTAAGAATCACCATGTTTGTAAACTTGCTAGGAGCCACTCAAGAGAAGTCGAGATTGAAAAAGCGCAGGGTCTGATACAGCAAGGCACCAAACATCCTCAAATGCATCTAAGTTGGCTGTAAGTTGTGCCACTCTCTATTTAGCACTACACGGGCACCCAAGGAACCCACCCAGGAACCTGCCACAGCAAGGGAAGGGCTACCTTGCCCCCAACCTAGCCTAGTCTCCAAACTGCCATGGACAGGGTGGAAAAGCCTGAAGTCAACTCCAGCCAGTGGGGCCGTCCCTGGAGGGACACAGAGGGTGGGGCCTGGGGCAACTCCCCCGCTGCAGGCCCTGCCCCATCTCACCCAGTTCCACCCCTTCCCCAAACCCCACCCTTGCCAAACAAGGTGAGCCAGGGGATTACTGGGGGGAGGGTAGACCCTGGCGCAGGGAGGCAGCAGGAGACTCCCTCCTCCTGCACTCAGTGGCAGCAGGAGCTGGAGCAACCTGGTAACCTGCTCTGCCCCAACACTGTCTCCCAGCCCACTGTGCTACGCTTAGGCCTCGGTGAGTGCAAGGGGCAACCCCTGCTGCTGCCCCATGCCAGGCCCCTCAGATAATCGCCTGGGCTGCCGCAGCCACAGCAGGGGTGGCCCCAGATCCAATCCAGTTCCAGCTTGAATATGCCAAGGCAGGGGTGGAGGAGGGTGCCCTGCTCCCTGCCAATTCCAGTGCTGCTGTGAGGAGAAAGAGCTGGAGGAGAGTCCTCTCCCCACACCAGAGCACCCTCCTTAACCTCAAATCACTGCACACAGTCCCCGCTATAACTTGCTCCCCCTAGCTAGAGCCTCACACCCATGCACCCCAACCCTCTGTCCCGGCCCTGAGCTCCTCATCCATTGTCCCACCCCAGAGTCCACACCCCCAGCTAGAGTGCCACACCCTTGCACTCCAACCCTTTGCCCCACACCTGAGCTTCATCCAACACTCAGAATCTTTTGGCCATACCCCCCAAGCAGAATCCTGTAAGTTCCTGCAAACAACTTGGCCTTCATCTTGGGTGCACATAAAATTAATTCTACATGGACATTAGTGCACAGCAAGGCAGGATATAAATCTATAGCACAATTCACTTGCTGCACAGCAATGTCCCCTTTAACAAGGCCTCAGTTAGAACAGACCATTATTATTTACACTCCAATAGTTTTCATTTACAGTAAGAAAAGGGCATGGTCAAAACTTAAGAAGCCATATATTCAGCTTCCTGAGTACTGGCTGAAGTGGTTCCAGAGAAAAAAAAAAAATACAACCAAAACAAACAGCACCACAAGGTGTTTTTAAGGAGGGCAGTCCAGGACGCAAGAAAAAAATATCAAGACAGTTTGGACATTGGGATGCCAGAGTGTGGGACTTGTACTTTCAATTAAAATGAAAACAATACCAACCATACCTCTGAAAAATAGTGGAGTACATTTTTTTACCTGTTATAATTGATAACTATCAGCATATTAGCCTTTTAAATGGGGCCATTATAGCCCAAAAACCCCAAGTATCTTAGTAGAAATTAGAGCAGTAACAAATAAACAACATCCTGTTTTTAAAAAAAATAACAGCATTCTAGCCATATTTTCTCTGTACATCGTTCCCCTGCCATTTACTGCTTTCTTGGATATACTCAAAGCCAATTTTAAAATTTGTAGATGGTTTGAATTTATCGGAACTGCAACACAAGATCCTCAACAAGCTTTGAGGATTCAATACAGAAGCAGAACTCATTTTTGGTGTGATAGCGTTCTTCCTGAACGTGAAGTGTAGTACTCTACAAATGGTAATTGCTTGCAATAGAGGATTCTGCTTGACACCTACAGGCAAGTTGCTTGCCCTTGTGCCAGAGCTCTCGACTTAACCAAATTTCAGGAGGGAATCATCTCTGTGCTGGTGCAAAGCTGTTCTGCAGCTGGAGGCCTCTTCCACCCCGGAAGAAGGTTAGGGAAGACCTAAGGAGAGCCCTACCCTGGGCACCATTGTACTAGCTTCTGTAGAGGCAAAGGTCACTCCTAGCTATGCCCTTTTCCATACCTTTCACCTCTGGCATGCCCCCACTCCATTGTGCCTTGTAGCCCTCACAAATGTGCCCCGGTATCAGGGCAGGGAATGGCTGCATGTGGACAAAGGCAGCAGAACCGGCTCTGCCGCTGGCAGAGCCTCCCACCCTGGTGCAAAGCAGTGGTGTGGGGAGTGTTATGCCTCTTCTGTGTAACTCAAAAACTGATGCAGAGTCCCTAAGGCAGTGGTCATCAACCAGTAGATCAGGAACTACAGGTAGATCTTAGAGCCTCTAACAGGTGATCCTGACTGTTTTGGCCGGGAACCTACCAAGTGATGGCACTTAGTTGCCCCTCCACCCACTGTCATGCTGTTCCTGACCTCTGCCTTGGAAGTGCCCCCCTGGGAGCCTCCTGCTTGCTATACAGAGTGTGTGTGTGGGGGGGGGCACTGAAGTCAGGGTGTCCCTCCACCCCCCACTTCTGTACCCTGTCCCAACACAGAAAGAAGAGGATGGAGGGAGCTTTGCAATGCAAATCTCTGTCACTCACACACTGTGTGTATGTCTGTCATTCTCACAAACACACACTGTCCTTCACTCTCATCTCCCAACCCAACACGTGTTACTTCTTTTACTGCTTGCAAAGTGGGTTAGTTTGGGTTTGTGACTGGTCTGTGCATTTCATCATTTTCATTTCTCCCTTATGCTTACATTTAATTCTTTGAGTAATGAGTTCTAAAATACCTAACCTGTCGTGGCTGGAGTAATTATCCCTGTGGTAATTGCTGCTCCTGGAGGTGGCTGGCATGTCCCTGCAGCCCCTGAGAGAGGCAGAGCAGGGAGTCCCCACATGCTGTCCTTGCCTGCAGACACCATTCCTGCAGCTCCCATTGATCAGTAATGGGGAACCATGGCCAGCAGAAGCTGTGGGCTTAGTGCCTGAAGATTAGGGGCAGCACATGGTACCACAGAGCCATTGCTGTACATGCCAGCTGCTTGCAGGAGTGATGCAGGGCCAAGGCAGGAGTAAGCCACCTTAACTCCATGGCTCCACTGCCTGGAAGCCGTTTCAGTTAAGTGGTGCCCAGCCAGAGCCTGCTTCCTGAGCCCTATCCCAGCCCTGAACCACCTCCTGCACCCAACCTCCTGCCCCAGACATGAGTCTCCCTGCACCCAAACTCCTTCCCAAAGCTTGCACCCTGAAACCACTCCTGGACTCCAGTCCCCCACCGTGGGCTAAGCCCAGAGCCCCTCCCACACTCCAAACTCCTTGGCCCAAAACCACAGCCTGTACCCTAACCCTCTATCCCATCCTGGTGAAAGTGAGGGAGGATGGGGGAGAAAGGAGGATGGAGTGAGCAGGGTGAGGGCTTGGGGAAGCGGTGGAGCAGGCAGAGCCTCAAAGAAGGGGCGGGAAGGAAGTGGGGCAAGGGTATTTGGGTTTGAGGTAGATCTTACATTGCACTTAAATTGAAAAAGTGATCTTGCAGTTAAAAAGGTTGTAGACCACTTCCCTAAGGTAACTGCCAAGCTTTATCTCTTTGTGGTTATCAAAAGCAAATGAAAATGTTGGCTCCAAATAAGACAACTAGAATCCTATAGGTTCATGCAAACAATCTGGCCATATTTCCTTCATTAACAGTTAGCATTCCAACCTAAAACATCAAAAACTGACTGTTAGTTACTGAAGCCAGCACTAATGTCTCATTTCTACAGATTTCTGAAAATTGGATTCTCCATTACACATGTTGTATTTAAATTAGTTTTCTACTTCATTCCTGGCAATTATACTTTGATAAACCAGATTAGAATACAATTAAGATTTCTTTTTAAACTTACTAATACCAAAATGGAGCTTTAAGAACAGAACAATTTAAAACTATCCTCTAAATTAGAATAATTCCCCCTCTACATCTTAATACAGGAATTTCTTTAAAAGAATAAAGATGCACCAGGTGAAATATTTTATTTGTTGAAATACACCACAGAAAGACAACAAATGGCATTTTATTTTTATACTATAAGGAGTCAGTTTTGCATCCTTCCAGACCAAGTTGTACTCTTCAATATCGCATACATAGGTATAAGGCCAGAAAGGAAGCAAAGAAATCAACTTCCTGTTCCTTCCCTGACCTCCTCCCAAATCTTCAGAGATATAATATTTCAGCCCCTCGATGACAGGTGCCACAAAGGAATTGCGAAAACAAGTGCCATAGGCTGCATGTTTATCACACATACACCTCTTGACCCACCAATAGCAGCTACACAAACACTAACATTAAGAATCTGTACAGTGAGTTTTATATTATAGGACCCCTGCCTCAGGGTACAGTTTTATAATAATGCTTTTGCACAATACCTGGGTAGAAATTTGGGAGGCATGGCCATGAGAAGGTAAAATGGTGCTCAAGTTCTGGATTATTACTTGAATATGACAGGAGACGACAAAACAGCAGCCTATTTGCAAAGGCTAAACAACTAATGGAAAAAATTAATGCCAACAGAATATTCAGGAAAATCATTTACATGTGCATATTGCATGTTATGAGAGTCATTGGAACATTATTTAATCTGTGATTTCTGCAGAATGGATACTACGTCACATTATAGAATATACTAATCAGAAGGGGAGGGGGGCAGAAAAACACTAGTAAATCCTAATCTCTGCCTGTTTCTAAAACCAAAAAACCTGAACTATAAATTATCACCATGAGGAGCATAGTGACAACCCTCAAGCTGTCCAGTGTCCATAATATATTCTACAAGTAGAAAGGCTTGGCATCTTCACAAACCAGTCAATCCAGATTCACCCAAGTTAGCAGCAACAGGAAGCAATGCTAACAAAATTGAATTACAAAAAACCTTCAAAACTTTGAAGACTTAAAACTCCTTGGTTGCTGAAGAACGAATGGTTATAACAAAGCAATGTTAGCAAATCTTCAAAATAGGGATGTGAAAGACTAGTTAACTAGTCACAGTCACAGTCACACACACCCCGCTGCCTCTATCAGAAAGAGGTAGCAAGGCAGGGAAGGAAGAGGAAGGAGTACTTGAAAGTGGCAGTCAGCTGGGGACTCCTGGGGCCAGCTGGGGACTCCCCCGCATCAGGCTCCCCACAGTGTTTCAAAGTGGCAGCACCACACAGAGCCCGGGGTCAGTGGGGGAGTCCCCAGCTGACCCCAGGCTCCACAGGGCGTTTTTGCCTTTGATGTGTAGCTTCAAAGGTGGAGGCGCCCTATCAACTAATTGGATAGTCAATACAAAATACATTGACTATTCGATTAGTCAATTAGTCAGTATTTAACATCCTTACCTCAAAATAATTCACCAGCTGCTTTCAAAAGGACAGGTGAATTTATAATATGATACAAAGTCAACAGCAGTGAACATCACTGCAGCATAGCCTCTTGAATAAGACTTTCACCTGGGGAGGGCAGGGTGGCGGGTTATAGGGACTCTCCCCCCCAAACTCTGGCAGCGGAGGGATAGCCAATACACAGGCTGCCCTGGCAGAAGTGGAGATAAAGGGTGTCCCTGAAGGTGAGGTGGCCTAGGGGATAGGGTGATCACCAGGGGTGGGGTGGTGGGTTCAGAGTCCTGCTCACTCAGACAGAGGCAGGATAAAGTACACCCTGAAGGTGAGATGGTAGGGTAGGTTCTGGTGTGGCCTAGGGGATAAGGCATTCACCCGGGGAAGGCAGGGTGACAGGTTCAAGTCCCACCTAGACAGAGGTGGGATAAAGAGCAATCTGAAGGTGAGGTGGTGGGGCATTTGCCTGAGGAGGGGGTGGCAGGTTCTAGTCCCCCACCAACTCCTGCACTGAGACTCAGGAAACCTTGATAGTATTCTTGGTTCTGCTAGGGGAGCAGCATCCATGACTCAGTTTCCCCAGCTGTAAAATGAGGGCATTACTTTGTCAAGCACTGAGATACATTTTTAGAAGTATATCATTATTAGTTTTTAAATCACAAAAGCTAGAGCAGAAGTGGGTGTTCATTATTAGAGATGTATAAAAATTATACACTACAATTAAATAATACTAGGGAGCTGTACCCCATGCTCGCTACATTCACCAACCTTCCTCTGTCTGGCCACTTTCACGGCCAGAGAAACTGTTAATCATGCACTGATTATATAGAAAAATGAATAAACATAGCTGTATAGAAAAAAATCTTAATTGGTCTATTGCTCACGTACAACATGTTACAGGCAGATTCACTGATATATCCATTTCACAGTTGGTTCTGGTTGAAGTGCAAGTTAGCGAGAGGCTGAGACTCCGCTTTGAAGTAGGCCACTGATGTCATTCTGTCACGTGGCAGGAAAAACTTTTGTATAAAGAGAGATTTGAGTTGGAATATACCTAGTGTTAATTAAGAATCATAGATAAGCTAAGAGGGCTGATTTGATACCACAGAGTAAAGCAACAAAATGTTCAGTGTGACAACTACTTCTGGCAATAATATGTGTGTGTTACATTTCAGTTATATTTTTTCCCGAGTCTCTTTTGATTATCTATTATTCAGTACTGGTTGATACCCTCTTTAAACACCATATATGAATGTAAAACCTATTGTTTTATGCTCCCTATAAATAACTACATGCTGTCCAACTGAAGGATTGACTGGGCTATTAATTTTCTATAAAGTAAACTGTCAAGCTGTTTTTAAAACTCAAATCAGAGAATTAAACACAAAAATCAAATTCTTCCCTCACTTTTACTCATGTGTTCCCACTGAACTGAGAAAAAGAACATGCTTGGACAAAAATTCAAGGGTCCTGAGTGACGGCCAATATTTGGGACCCAATCCTACAGCTACTTCTGCTTGTAATTTCAGTTATTTGGATAGCTCCATGAGGTTAATGGGTCTACTCATGAATAAAGTTACTTATGTAGACAAGTATGAGAAACCCATGCCAACAAGAACATTTGGAATCTATATTTTTGAGTTTCTCTCCAGAAAAAAAAACAAAACAAAACAAAAACTGTTGATTATCCATGTCTTCCTTCTTGGCAATGCATGACAGTTCCTTCCAGTCTCTCTCTTCCTCCAAACCTTCAGCTATAAACCTGTCAACTCTCCATAGCTAAGCAGAGTTAGACTTAGTCAATACATGGTAAAAAGGCCTCATAGGTTCTGCAAGAAGAGATGTTGACAACTCAGATTGGATGGTGCTCTGAGTTAGGGATGTAAGCGACTAATCAACTAGTCACTCCCCACCCCCTCCCACTTGCTGCCTCTATCACAAAGAGGCAGCAAGCGGGGAGAAGAGGAGGAGGTGCTGGAGGGAGCCGGCTTAAAAGCCAGTTCCCCTCAACTCCAGCTCCGTGGGAGGGGGAGGGGGCACAGCGGCGGCCAACTTTGAAATGTACAAGAGTCTCTGCTAGGCTCTTGTACATTTCAAAGGCAGAACACAGAAATTCTTATCAATTAATCGAATAGTCGATGGAAATCCCATCAACTATTCAATTAGTTAATTAATTGAAATTTAATATCCCTACTCAGAGTTCTCAAATTAATGCTTCATAATGATGCTAAGAGTAATCACTGAACCACTCAAGTTGCAGTCTAAGTGGTTTGTTTTTTTTTAAAGAAATGAGGCATTAACACCACAGTCCCTCCCAAATTCCAACAGCATTCTATAATTACATTATGCCTACCTACACTTTCTTGTAGTTTTAACAGGATAAAATATTCTTTATTTCCTATCTTATGAATCTAAACGTTGTTCTGCAGTGTTGCTATGTGCAGATAAAGAGTTGTTGTTACATGCCACTAAAGGTACTTGCAACTCAGTGATGGATAAAGTGGTCTGCATATACGCTGCTTGAGGCTATGTCTAGACTGCAGCTTCTTTCGGAAGAAGCTTTTCCGGAAGAGATCTACTGGAAAAATTTATGTTGAAAGAGAGCATCTACACAGCAAAAATGCAACAAAAAAGCAATCTGCTTTTTCGAAAGATAGTGTCCACATTGATTGGATGCTCTCTCACATAAAAGGCCACCTGGAACCAGTCCAGGCAGGGCTTTAGGTCACCAGTTGCTTTCAAATGCTGGTCAGAGACACACGCTCAAAGGGACACCCGAAAGCCATTTCTTTGCTTCTCCTGCGTGCTTGCCTACCTCTTCGAGGGACAGCAAAGCTCTCGGAGCGCCTGCTGTGGCTGCCCAGCTTTTTTGGATGCCACAGCTTTTCTCTTGGTGCCATGAAGCCGGAGCTGCCCCTGGGCATGCGATGGCCCCACAAGGCCATGCTGCAGTTTTTGCAGCACTTTGTGCCAGCTGCCTTCCTGGTTCTGCACGAGCTTGACCACGAGCTCATTCTTGGGACCCTCTCCCTGGGTGCGAAAGCAACACCCTTGCCATCGCAACCCTTGGTGGAGAGGCGTTTTTGGGGGCTGGACACCAGTTCTGACTGGTGGAACCTTTTTGGAGCTGTATGCCTGGCTTGCCCCTGCCCTCCGATGACACAACACCCACCTGCAGCCCGCCATCCCCCTGGAGAAGCAGGTCACAATCGCCATCTGGAAGCTCGCCACCTCAGACAGTTACCCATCAGTGGGAAACGAGTTTGTCATGGGGAAGTCCATCGTCGGGGCCCTCTTCATGGAGGTAAGGCACTCACGGGCTGCAGTGCCTGCAGGGAGGGAGGGCCTGGGAAAGGGGGACCCTCGGGAAAGAGGGGCTGGGGGTGGAGTGGAGGTGGGGAAAGCCCGGTCCCTGGGGTTGTGCCATCCTGCCTTCACACAGCCCTGCTTCTGGGGATGGCCTCATAGGGGGTGGCTCCTGGGATGTTTGGGGGGGGGGGAGGAGGAGAGAAGAGGAGGGCGGGCACCTCCCAAGGTCTCAGGCACATCCTCTCTCATTCTCTGTTTTGTGTGTGTGTTTGTCTCCTTCTGCAGGTGGTGAGGGCCATCAACTCCATCCTGCTATGCAGGGTCATCCACCAGGGAGACCTGGACCTGATCATGGCCGGATTTGCTGCCCTGGGGTTCCCGAACTGTGGGGAGCCATAGATGGGACTCTCATCCCGATCCGCGCACCTCAACATAGAGTGGCCCAGTACATCAACTGCAAGGGCTACTTTTCTATGGTGCTGCAGGCCCTGGTCGACCACCATGGACAGTTCATGGACATTTGCGTCGGGTGGTCGGGCAAGGTGCATGATGCCCGCATCTTCAAAAACTCCAGCCTCTACGGGAAGCTGAAGGCTGGCACATTCTTCCCCTGCCAGTGTGGACTTTGCGGTTGAGGGTGTGCAGATGCCATTGTCCATCATGGGGGACGTGGCCTACCCCCTGATGTTGTAGCTAATGAAGCCTTACACCAGCCACCTGGACCCCAGCAGGGACCAATTTAATGCCCACCTGAACCAGGCCAGGAAACAGGTGGAGTGCGCCTTCAGCCACCTCAAGGGGCAGTTCAGATGCCTCCTGACCCGCCTGGACATGAGGGAGCACATCATCCCTGAGGTGGTGATGGCATGTAGTGTCCTCCACAACATTGTGGAGAGGAAGGGGGAGACCTTCCTCCCAGGATAGGGAGCAGATGCCGGCCGTGAGGGGCGAGCCTTCCAGCAGCCAAGGACAGCTGCCATCTGCCAGGCCCATCAGGCCAGGTGTGCATCCGGGAGGCCCTGAGGGAGAGGTTCTCTCAAGCAACTCTCCCCAGGGCCTCCCTACAAGAAGCCTATCCCTTCCCCACCACAACCCCTCCCTTTACCCCTTCCCTGACTTTAGAATAAAGACACCTGTTTGGTTTTGAACAAAATGAAGTTTGTATTTATCTTACATTCAAAAAAGGTGGGCAGGGGGACTCAACCTGGAGGGGGAGGGAGGGGGCGGCTAGATGTGCCGCCTCGGGTGCAGGGACCTCATCGGAGTTGGGTGGGTCTGGGGACCGCAGCAGGGGGGCTGGAACGGGATCAGAGATGGCACGGGGAAGGGACATGGGCATCACCAGGGGAGAGGGCATGGGCATCGTATGGGGGATCAGGAGGGTGGAAGTCAGGATCAGCGAGAGCAGGCAGGTATGCCATCATGCACGATATGACGGCACACGTGCTAGGACACCTCTGCATGAGCTGGTCCCATGCGCGGTTCCACCACTCTGAGTCCTCATGGACCTTCTGCACTAGGGTCTACTGCATGTTGCGCAGGACGCTGACATGCTGCCGCATGAGGTCTTCCTGGACCTTGGCACGCCTTCGGGTATCCTGGGCTCTGGCGGCTGGCTTGGTTGGTGCGGCTTGCCCCTCAGTCCCAACTGGTCCAGCTGTGGAGTACACAAAGAGGGAGAGGCGGTCAGTCATCCATGCAGACACTGTCCCTGAGGCCGTGCCCTCCTCTGTCATCAGCGACCAACAGTCCTCGGACCAGAGGAGGGGGATGCTCCGGGAGTAAGGCCATGTGTGGCCTGCAAAGCAGGCCCTGCCTCACAGGGGCCCCGAGGTGCCCAGGGGACCGTGTTGTCCGCTTCCCACCCCACACCCCCCCCGGCCCACGGACAAGCAGGCAAGGGAAGTGTCTGGCCACAGTGGGATTCCCTCATGGGCATCAGAGTAGCCGGGAGCAGCCTGGCCTTCCCTGGTATCTGCACACACCTGCGGCTTGCAGTGCTGCCCGCGGGAGCGGGTGGTGCCTCGCACATGCAGGCATGCCTGAGTGCTATGTGCGGCACTCCTCGGTGTGTCTGGGGTTGTGCCTACACCTTTGTGGCTAGCCTGCTTCCACCCACGGCAGGTGCTCGGAGGACCCCTCCACCCCCCGTGGCAGGACATGTGGCCTCCCCTGAGCCTGGCAGCAGGATCCCACCCGTTCTCAGGGGCTGCCTGCTGCATCCGCGTGCCACACACTAACGCTGAACATGGTTACAAGTGTATGGACCACAGCACAATGTCCAGCCTGAGCAGCCCAACCGACATTCACACCCGCCCCTGTGCACCAGCCTCCCCTGCCCTGTGTGTGAGACAAACTAAGACCACTCACCTGAAGATCCCTCCCTGGTGTCCGATGAGGCCTGGGAGATGTCCTGGCTCACAGGCACCGGCTCCAGGGATAGGGTGATGGCGTCCGTCTCCTCCTCCTCCTCCAGCTGGCCCTGGTCTTCCTGCTCCTCCTCCGCCATGACCTCTGGCCAGGCAACGATGGGGGTTTGGAGGCCAGAGTCCACCACAATGGGTAGAGAAGATGTTTCCCCACTCCCCAGGAGCTGGTGCAGCTCGTTGAAGTAAGGGCAGGTGTGGGGTCCCACCCCTGAGCGCGAGCTGTGCTCTCTGGCCCGGACGGATCCCTGGTGGAGCTCCTTTACCTTACTCTGGACCTGTTCCAAGGTCTGGGGTGGGTGTCCACGCTCCACCAGAGACTTGGCCATGCGCTCACAGATGTCCATGTTGCGGCGCTTGGAGCGGAGATCCTGCAGTGTCCTCCTCACCCCATAGCTTGAAGAGGCACAGGATCTCCACTCCGGACCAAGAGGGTGCCCGCCTCTTGGTCAGGGCACCTGTATTATTTCCTGGAGGCCTCTTCTTTCGAAAAAAAACTCCCCAAAGAGTTTTCTGTTGGAAAAAGGTGTTCTTCCTCCTAGAAAGGGGATTACCAATGCCAGAAAAACCCCTCTGTTCTTTTGATTTACTTTAGAAAGAACGCAATTGCAGTGTGTACGTAACTCAGGTTTTGTTGGAAAAAACAGCTGTTTTTCCAACAAAATCTGTAGTGTAGACAGACCCATAGTTAGTAAGAGTCTTTGGGATCGCTCCAGATTAAAGATATAAAATCACTTTGTAGATGCACTGTTTTGTTCAGTGTTTGATAGGAGCAAACCCCAAAACAACCCAGGGATTTAAAGAGTGTTTAATGCATAAAATATGACAAGGAAAAAGTATTTGTAAGAACTTTTGTTTGTTAACATTTTCTAGCTGATTTTCTGATTATAGCTAGTAGGGATGTTAGCATGCACTCGTTTACATGAGTAACTGATAAGCCTGGGCTCATCGATTAATCCTAATAGTCAGGGCTTGACAAGCGCTGCACATGCGCTGATCACACTGCGGTGCCGTGCCAGGCTAAAATCTACTCGCCACGGGTGAGCAGAATGCCCTAACTGTCGAGCCCTGCTAATAGTTATACACACATCCCTCCCTTGGGGCCTCTGTTTAAGCTGGCTCCCCATTAATACTGGCTCCCACCTGTCCCCCTGCATGCAAACGCTAAACAGTTCAGTGATTACACATTTACACAAATACGTGTTTGCTAAGATCCCTAATGGCTAGTAGGTTTTGTTTGCCGGTTTTTAAAGAAGTCTACTTCGGGTTGGACCTCCCAGTCCAACACCCTCAAGAGCTGAGCAGCCCCGAACCAGGGAGCTTCCTGCACCAGGGGAGGTCAATGCTCCCCTGCTGGCTCCTGCTCCTGAGCTCCCCTCCCAGCCATCAGCCCCACTACCAGCTGTTAGTCTGGTCCACTGGGCTCCATTCCCAGCCACCAAACCCCCGGTGCTTCCAGTCTAGCCGGGTTCCCAGCCATCAGGCCCGTCACTGGATTCCCAGGTGGACCCCACTTCCAGCAATATCTGAGGTCCTGCTGACGACAGATGTTACTGGACCAGAGAGAGTCCAGGATTACAGAGGTTCAACCTGTAGTTTGGTGTAGAGCAGGGGTAGACAATAGTTTTTGATGGGAAGGGGGGCACTCCCAAGATTTTGGAAAGAGGTCAAGGGCTGAACTTTTCTACTGAAACTGGCCAATGGGAGCTGAGAGATTTTGCTGGGGGTGGGGAGACAGGAGCAGCATTTGAAGCCTCTTTGTCCCCCTGGCATCCAGAGCAGAAAAAGCCACAGGGAACAGCCACCTGCTTAAAGCAGCGGGGGCTGCTCTGTGCCGTAGGGTCCTGGCAGGGCGGCCCACATACTGTATTTTGCCCACCCCTGGTGTGGAGAGACTTTAGATGTTAAGTAGGCTTTAGAAAAAGGGCTGCCAACTTGCCTAATTATTTTTTTAAATTTCAGACAGTGATAAAGCACCAGTGCTTAGGAATATAAATTACCTTCAATTAAGAGTCTAATAACTATTTCATTTGAACTGTAAAAAAGTGTTATCAATTGATTCTTATTTCACAAGCCTGTCATCACAGTCTGGGGGAAGGAGGAGCACTAATTAAACACAAATGCAAAATAGGGAAAGACCTTAACAGCTGATTAGATGATTAAAGTCAATGATTCTCAGAAATGAAAAACAATGGTTTTGCCTGAGTTATAAAAAAGTCTAGAAAATTAAAGCCATATTAAGGATTTAATACTCCTAATGCATGCTCCAGCAAAAGACTATTAAATTAGCCTCCCCCTTTTCTAAAGGAAGAAAAACTACTAAGGACTACTTCACGCACATAAAGAGAACTGCAAAGGAATAACGAAAATGTATTTGCTATATAAGTAAGGCTCCGAATATGGATCCGTCAAGTACATGCTGCATTGTGTGTGTTTTCTTCTTTGGGTAAATAAGAGGTTTCCATTCAACTAGGCGACTGAGTAAAATATCTATATTCCTTTCATCACTCAGATAATGAAGATTAGCTGAATTGGGCACTAATGAAAACTAGGGATGTTAAATTTTGTTTAACTAATTGAATAGTCGATAAGAACTATAGTCAACTATTCGATAAGAACTTCAGTGTTCCAACTTTGAAATGTACAAGAGCCCCAGCAGGGGCTCTTGTGCATTCCAAAGTTGGAATGCGGCGTGGAGCGCTGGAAGTCCCGCTGACCCCAGGCTCCACATGGGCGCTTCCGCTGGGGACTCTTGTACATTTCAAAGTATAAGCTCCTGCATGAGACCTGGGGCCAGTGCAGGACTCCCGCTGCCCCGGGCTCTACGTGGCGTGCCAGCTTTGAAATGTACAAGAGTCCCCAACGGAAGCACCCGAATGGAGCCTGGGGTCAGTGGGACTTCTAATGCTCCACACCGCATTCCAACTTTGAAAGGACTCTTGTCCATTTCAAAGTTGGCCACGGCTACGCTCCTGCCCCCTCCCACGGAGCTGGAGGGAACCAGCTTTTAAGCCGACCCCCTCCAGCATCCCCTCTGTCCCCCGCCACTCTCCGCCCCTGCTGCCTCTTTGTGATAAAGGCAGCAGGGGGGGAAGCGACTAGTTGACTAGTGCTTATCGGACAATTGACTAGTGAATTAGTCGCTTACATCCCTAATGAAAATAGCTTTTTACACTCTTGCATAGACCCAGGTCACATCATCTGGGTGCTTGTATTAGCACTTGAAGAATCAGGTCCTTGGAAAGTAGGTTACACAAAATACAGATCATTCTTATATTATTCACCAAATGATTGTGTGTGTCTTTCCACAGTATATTGATATAGAAAAGGGCATCCACCCTATTTCATGAAACTAGACTCTTAAATACTCATGTCTCTGAGGTTAAAACTACAAATACTGTAAATTTACTTACAACTGCCATAAATTCAGGCACCATAATGCTGAAATATTCCAACTGTCAGAGTGGCGATGTTGCAGATCGCCCTGCATTTTTAACCTTGATTATCCATAATTGTTAATCGCTGACCCATTCTCCAACAGTCTTAGACAGGCATATGTTGCTAAGCAACCAATTTTTGCTCCAGATACTTTTTAAAGCCAGGGTAGCAATGGCCAAGAGTCAACAAAAGTGAGTATTGACCATTATACCAACAGGTTGTGAGATTAAGGGTGGAGAGAGGGGGGAGGGAGAGAAGATAGATAGTAGTTACATATTGATTTGTTTTAAAATGTAATATTAAGTATTATTCTACCATGTATCAAAATCTCTAAAAGAGGCTCTTATAATATAAAAGTCTCAGAGAGGTAGCTGTGTTAGTCTGTAACTTAAAAAACGAGTAATTCTGTTGTACCTTACAGACTAACAAAAAAAGTGTTAGTCTTTAAGATGCCACAGGACTACTCGTCATTCCTTATAACACAGCAGACTACAACTTAGTATAATTTTATTGGCTAAAAAAGTTGTAAACTAACTCCTGATTCTAAAAATTTCAGTGTAAACTAAATACCATTAGCATTATGTGTTACATTCCCTAATATTTTCATTCAATAAATATGAATAGTACAGGATTCATACATAAAAACAAACTTACCTGAGCAGAAAAACACACATCCCTTCTCAAACAAAAAACAGGACTATGTAGCACTTTAAAGACTAACAAGATGGTTTATTAGGTGATGAGCTTTCGTGGGCCAGACCCACTTCCTCTGATCAAATAGTGGAAGAAAATTGTCACAACCATATATACCAAACGATACAATTAAAAAAAAATGTTGTTAGTCTTTAAAGTGCTACATAGTCCTGTTTTTTGTTTCAGCTACACCAGACTAACACGGCTACATTTCTATCACTATCCCTTCTCAAGACACAGTAGTTCTAAACTAGTACAACCTATAGCAAATAGCATGTATTTAGTTTGGCTGCCAACCCTTTATAAATAAAACCCCTCATATAACCACTAGGAATTACAGATTACATCCCCAAGATCTATATTACTATATGCACAACACGAGTCCATTTAACTACAGGAATGTTCAAAAACACTGCGTTTTAATGGGGGAAAACAACAGTTTTTAAAAAGCAAATGGTAGTTGATATACTCTCGACTAAAAGCAGAAGACTGCTAGCAACCAAAAAAAAAAGTGGAGTTTTTGCATTATGCCAGGTTGCTGTGAATGTGCAAATGTGTTTGTTTTGTTATCTCAATGATTCAGTAGTGCATCACTAATAGCAAACACCGCACATTAAGGTTAGTTGTTAGAGGCTTGATCTTTCTCCCCTTGAAGTCAATGACAAAATATCACTGACTTCAGTGGAAGCAAATCTGAGCAATTAATTATCAAGAAGTAAAACTGATAAAATTTAGAAGCTCAGGAAGACCAGGCAGGCAGCAAAGTTCTATAGTTCTGTTTTTTATGTTCTACTAAGAGAAATCAGTCCTCAGTGGGTAGACTCAAAGAATCTGGCCTTTTGGGGGAACTACCTACGTGCTCGAATGAATATTCAAGCAGTTGAAAGTATTTCTTTACATTACACAAGAAAGCAGTGTACTAGTTCCACACACCTGTGTAAGTATATTTGCTTTAGTTCAGGATTGTGAAAAATAACCCACACGAATTGGGGCAAATGGGAAGGTACACACACACGTAAGCAGTTTGGACGCTAAAAAAAAATGTTTCTTTTAATGCTTTTGAATCTTCTTTCATTAAACACATTCATGATTTATTATACTAATTTCTTAAGATAAGAGTATTGGAGCAATTCAAAAAATTTCAAACACAAAAACTGCAAAACTTCTCCCCCTCCCTCTTTTTTTTTTTAACCCCCAGATCTAATGATTGTCTTTAAAAAAATCCACTGCATTTAGGGTAGAAATCTTGGCTCTACTGAGGTTTATCACAGAAATGCTATTGAATTCAGAATACCTAGGATTTTCTTTCTTAGTATAAGCTCAAACCGAAAGCTGTGTACACTTTGCATAGTAATGTATACCACTGCATTTCATACATGTTCCATACTAAAAATCAGCATTTGGAATATATGTTTTAATTATTTTGAGACAGATTATAAACCAAACACAAGTGCTAGTAAATTACTAGCCACAAAAAAAACTATTAAGTGTTATGAAACTACGTAAAATCCATAGCCCTGGAGTAGTTTTACCACTTCCCTTTATTGTAAAACTATCAGTAAAAAGTTTTGGAAGGTTTCAGAGCATGTAACCTGGTTTTGCAGGGTTATTTCTCCTAGCAGCATGTTTTCACAAAGTATGTATAGTGCCTCAGTCAGTCAGTAATTCTGATTTTTTTAAATTAACTCCTAGTGTATTAGTTTCCCCAAAAAAAAAAAACATGGCAGCACTAATAAAATCTAGGTCACAAACCTGGCCTGCCAAACACAAAATCTTATACGCTTGGTTTCTCAGTGACCTGGCTCTGCTTGTCTACTTCATTTTTAAAAGCTCAGAATACATAGAAATACACAAAAATCTTTGTTCCTGAAGTATAAAAGATACCCTGCTCCATTATGTTCTAAGACAGGCAAAGTGAACATAAGGACAGTGCAAAATGTATGAGCACATGGGCCTTAATCATACATGCACACTCCCAATCCAACAGACAGTTGGTAGAATTAATTTCAGGTCTATGAGCCTTTGCAGAATCACTTCAACCAAAGAAAGTGAACCATAAAAGACTCCAAAATACAAAATACAAACACTTTGCAAGGAAGACAGCAATTCAGACAGTCACTGACTAGCCAATTCTGCAGTCCTCAGGGAAGCAAACTCTCATCCAAGTCAATGTTGATTGTTGAAGTTACTGGGAATTCTGCCTGCATCAAGATCCCAGGAGTGAGCCTTGAAACTTTCTATTTAATGGTCAAAACAGGAATAAAATAATACTGCATAATAACATAATTGTTAACGCTAGCTAATTTGCTTTACACAGTAAGTTACTCAGGCAGGAAACACTTTCAAATTTGACACATGATGAAAAGAATTTTGAATTAAAATTCTGTTTGGGGGTATTTTTTTTAAATGGGGGGTTAGGAATGACATTAATATTTAAGGGCTGGATTTTAAGAGCTGCTGATGACCATAAAACAGCTGGAGAAGACCAATGGAAAATAAATATCTCGTGCAAAGGAGAATACTTCAGGGCATGGAAATATATATGCCAAGAGCCAGGGGGCAAAGGGTTTGGGGCAAGGCGGCTACTTACCCAGTCTGGGGGCAGGCAAGATGGCAGAGCCCCAGCACTGCTGGCCATTCTCTTGGTGGTGTGGCTGTCCCCAGTGGCCATTCTCACTATCGCATCCCTCCTCTGTGCCCCCTCCCTTTCCATGTTATGGAAAATAGTCCCCACTTCCCATTTTCTTGTCACAACCAAACCCTGATTTTGCTTTACATTAGGAGAAGAGGAAGCTGCATAACAAATCTGGTACCCTAGCTCTTACCGTTTAGGAGAAGCTCTTGAATAAACGGAGACAGACATTTCTAAAATATAAATATATATTAGGAGAGAGGCAGTGACTGTTGCTCAAGAATTCCTCCTAAACAGAAAGAGGTAGGACCACCAAATTCAGCATAGAACTCCCTCTTATAACTAAAAGCAAGGTAAATGTGCCACCCTCATCATGCACAGCCCTAGCCCTGAGTCCCTCCACTTCATCAGACACCCTTTAGGGAGGGCGGGGTGGTCCTGAAGCTCTTCCCCGATTTGTATGGGGACATTTCTAGTTGTTCCTCTTCGCCAGACAGCAAGGGAAAGTGCACAGTTTGCTGCATTCCTCACTCTAGCTGAGAAGTGCAAGGGACAGACAAATGGTGCACATTGCTCTTGCTCACTGACAGGAAAGGGAAGAGCAAGCAACTCTGATTAGGTTTGCCAGGTGTCCGGTATTCTACCGGACAGTCCGGCATTTGCGCTCTCTGTCTGGTAAAAAAAAAATCAGAAAATACCAGACACGTGCAATGTCCGGTACTTTCTGATTTTTCCGGCTGCGCGCCAGACGGAAGCCTGGCGTGGGCTGGGGGAGCGGCTCGAAGGCGGGGCCACGATCGGGCGCTGGGAGCCTGTGATTGCGCAGAAGCCTGGCGGTGGGAGGAGTGGCCGGGACTCCCAGCCACTCCCCCTGCCCCCTCCAGGCTTCTGCCAATCACAGGCTCCCAGCGCTGATTGTGGCCCCGCCTTTCAGCCTGGGAGTCCCAGCTGGGAGGCGGGCCGCGATCGCCGGTCTGGGCGCAACAGAAGCCTAGCGGGGGGGGGGAGTGGCTGGGAGGCGGGGCGCGATCGGCGCTGGGAGTTCTCTACAATCATTTCAGCTGCAGAATAAAAAGGAGTTCTTCTAAATTCTTCTATAGCCTTAGCTTTAGAGGAATAGAAAACAATGAAAATAGCATGCACATTTGCACAATTACTTCTAAGCCTCTTTACATAGAGATGGTGTAGGATGAAGACTATTTATAATAAAGGTAAGTATTAAACATAGCATGTGTGTTCGTGGCAGTGGGGTTTTTTTTTTTGCTCGACAAATTTATAGCCCGCGTGTTCGGTATTTTTTGGGAGACCATCTGGCAACCCTAACTCTGATATGACTCTCAGGGTAGGGTGGAGTCTTTGCCTCTAAGTTCACCCCCTCCGCCCCCGGCCGCCCCTTACATACACGAACCCAGTCCCCTGCCTAGAGCCCTTCATCCCCCAACCCTGACTCCTGCACTCCCCACTGCCCCAGCCCTGAGCCCCCTCCTTAAGGGCCCGAGCAATGCTGGGCAAATGTGCTGTAGTTAGCAATAAAGCAGAGCTCAAAGAATAAATCTGTAAAGAAAGGAGAGCAGGAGCTGGGACCAGGGCTGTCCCTAGGAGGGTGCAGGGCCAGGTACAAATTTAGCCTGTATTTCTAATCTGCCAGTGGCTGCTCTCCATCAATTCCACCCAAGCCCTCCATCTTTTTCCCAATGCTCCACCCTCACCCTGCTTCTTCTCACTCCTGCACTGCCTCCTTCCCCCCCAGTTACCTACCCTCTCCCATGCGCGCTGCACCTGTGCTCCTTCCCCTTCCCCGCACTTCTTGACATCACGAAACAGCTGATTCACAGCAGGCAGTAGGCCACTGGAAGGGCAGGGAAAACTCTGATCCACAGGATGGAGAGTGATTCCTCCAGTTCACTGTACCCAAGGGATTGCTCTGGCTAGGAGACTCAGGGGGTTAGCAACGCAATTTAGGGCCCTTCACCTCTAGGCTGTCAATTCAAATCCAGATTAAAAAAAAAGTTACCATTCAATGTTCTGTGAAATAATTGTGGGCAAGTGTTCACATTAGAAAACCATCAGGACAATTTGCACCCTTGCTAGGAGTTGCATGGGAGAGGTCAGGTCCAAAAAAGTGTGCAGATCAATTTCTCCTCCCTCTTCCTGGTGTGGTCCCCTCCCCACATACACACTTATTTCAAGGCTGAGGCATATTGGCAGAGCAGCTTGCATTGCTGCTGTACTCTCTTTCTGTGGAGAACACACTTCAGTTTCCAGACCGATTACTCCAGCACACTTCAGCTATAAAATTCACACAAATGATTTAATTTCTAATTAATTAAGGAACCCAATGCAGAAATAAATTCTCATTTACAATGTAAATTTGCAATCGTGCAGAAGAAACAGGATATTAGTAATAGCATTCTCACCTCTACACATCAGGAAGAAATTTTTGAAGGTGGCAAGGGAGAAAAAATAAGTAGTACTAGAAGCTTAGGGACTGCACTTCACTATACCTCTTCCTTGTGCTCTGCAAAGCAAAAGACAGGCAGATTTAACTGGGGTGCTTCTTATCTCACCACCTGCCAATTTCTCCATGTAAACTGAGGACCTTCCAGTCACTGCTTTGAATCAGGCCAAATTAGTGGCATTTAAACTTTTTACCACCTGAAAACTGCTCAGTTACATGCTGCTGCCTCCTTGAAGCTCGGAAAGGTACTATTACACCACCACAAAACCCCACAGCAGTGAGTTTCAGAGCCTGGATCAAATGACTCAGATTTGGCTGCAAGGTTAAAAACAGCAGTGTACATGAACAGGCATGGCTATTGCCTGGGCTATGAGACCCTCTCCTTCACCAGCAGGCCCAGCCAAAGAGTGTGCAGGGCCCAAGACAGCACGCTGGGCTGCGTTGCTCCCAGCCAAGTGGGTGGGGCTGGGAGCTGGGCAGTGCGAAGCCCTGACTGCGTGGGGCCCAAGGCGATCTCCTCACTCGCTCTGCCCAAAGGCCAGGCCTGTTCACCAGGTTCCAGACACCAGGCTCTACACTGACATTTCTAGCACCGCAGAGAAAGCCCTAGAAGCCAGAGTGAGGGGAAGCCTGTGCCACAGGTCTTTCATCGCAGCGTAAACTTGTTTTCTGCTGTGTAGCAGTACTCTCAGGCCTCGTCTACACTACGAGTTTTCTCGGCAAAACATATGCTAATGAGGGACTTGTTTGCATGAGTTGCGATCTCATTTGCATAGTTTCTGCCGATCCGTTTTTGTGCTGGGGTTTTTGCATAAAAACAAGCAGTGTGGACGTTTTCTTTTTGCGCAAAAACCCCTTTTCCCACCAGATCAGTAAACCCCCTTTTTGGGGGCATAAGGATCTTGCAGAAAAAGGGCTTTTTGCACAAAAAGAAAACGTCCACACAGCTTGTTTTTGCGCAAAACCCCCCAGCACAAACGGATTGGCAGAAAATATGCAAATGAGATCACGACTGCAAATGAGTCCCTCATTAGCATATTTTTTGCCGAGAAAACTCATAGTGTAGACATAGCCTCAGCCGTATAGGTGTCCCTATAACCAAAGCATAGTTGACAGCTTCAGTAGAGATACGGAGACTGAATAGCCAAATAACTTGCGAAGGCAGCACATTAGCAGGCAGAGGTCAGGAAGCTGACAGCCAGTGTTCAAATCTTGCAAATGTTCAAATCTAAGCAGTTCCTTGAATGATCCTACAGACTTCCATGGGCCATTCGTAGTAGCAAGAACTCACCCAGCAGTTGAATTATTGTGTTCCACAAGCTCATTCGCATGGTTCTTCTGTGAGTGTGTGAAGAGCTCATGTCATAGCTGTCTTAGAAAGTTGTAACATTTGCAATACAAACATTAAACAGAATTCAACTTCAAATCAGTTGAAGCATGAAAATTCAGAGGATTTATTTCAGAGTCCGTTTAGGGGCAGAGAAGTCTACAGGTACGAGGCAGAAGTATTAACCAAAAAACAATCCAATTTGCCCATTATCCTTCAAACACGCAGCTACATTTGGACATGATACATTTTGGAGCCAGATGTCCAATTCCTTGGATCCTTTTGCCTTTTCCTCCCATGCCTCTGACATCAAGCAGCACAGTCACATCACTTGCCAGTTGTGAGGAACAGTCCCCAATCTCTTTTTGTTGGCTACTGTCATTGGCCAAGTCTCTGTCTTGAGCATGCTACTGTATGGGGCAATATTCTGACCTGCAGTTTGCTGTGGAGAGACCTTTGTTTGACCAGAGGTGCTACAGAGGATGGATCACTTGATGATTGCCTGTTGTGTTCCTTCCGTCTGGGGCACCTGACATTGGCTACTGTTGTCCAGATCCCTACCTTCACGATCTTGGTTCTTTCAGCATTTGCTTTCAGTCCAATGTTTGTTGCTTTCTGTTCTACCTCTGCTGCAAGGGCAACCATTCCGTTCTAGGTCATGCTTAGTAAAGCATTCATTCATTGGCAATCCCTCAATTCAAAGGATAGATTCTACCACAGATTTAGACGTGGGTCTTGAAATTACTCAGAAGTCCAACTCTGGAACCCCAACTCTTTTCGCAGTAGGTACATACATTTCATGGCAGGCCAGCTACCCACTGGGAGAAAGTTTGTTTTTCCTTCCTTTTCAGCTTCAAAGGCAAAGCACTTCTCAAAGCGGGACACTGCCTGATGGAGGAAATGGCACCACTGGGGTCAGTTGGTGGCCTCACCTCCCAGTTTGTGATGTCCACATCAGTTTTAAAATACATTTCACTGCCTGCCAAATCCAGGAAAAGTCTCAGAAGCAAAATCAGGACCTGTACATGACCTTCATCAATTTGACAAAGGCCTTTGACTCTCAGTCAATAAGCCCTATGGAAGGTGCTGCCTAGATCTGCTGCCCTCCAAAATGTGTGAAGATCCTAAGGCTTCTCAGTGATCAGATGACTGCCACAATTCTCTGTAATGGCCTTGAGACAGAACTGATCATCATCAAAACTGAGGTTAAGCAAAGATGTGTTATTTCCCCCAACCTTGTTTTCCATCTGTTTAGCAGTCATTTTGGTCCTGAAGGACTGAAAACAGAGGTGGGAGGCAGGAAGACAGAGCTTCAGATGAACACCAAGCCCGAATTCAGTCTTGTATTTACTACAGCACAGCCCTGCTATATGAATAGTACAGCATACATCATAGCCATTACAACTCTCAAATGTAAAATTCCTCAAAGTTAAATTTGATTTCCCTTTCCATGGCATAATCTCACTTAATGTGAATATTCAGTTAGTTGGTGGGGGTCACAGATCATAGAATAAAAATCTATATAATTATGTATCAGACTCTACTGCAAATACCAAATTTCCCCATTTTTTTCTACCACTGTTTTACCAGATTGCAGACTGGCTAGCTGGACTTGTATGTTGTGATTATGCTGTGCTATGGTGTTAATTTTATACGGTTATACCACGAAAAACAAAATATGTATGTTTCCCAAGATGCCAGCATTTCCCGCCAGCTGGTCAGAACTCAGAAAGGGTTAGAAATTAAGCAATGAAGAAAAGGCTAAATATACATATGACCTTTTATTTCTACATAGCTAAAAATATTGATGCACAAGCTAGCAGGCAAGTTTTATGGCTATTTCTTGAGAGACAATGAGTGCAAGTGAGGTGGCTCAGGCCCCAATCCCGCAAGTTGCAAACTGACTTCTTTGCCAGAGAGAGCATCCTCATCTTCCACTGTAGCTAATAGGAAAGGACAGCATTTCTCAAGAGTTGCTCAGCAAGGATCAGGCCTTTCCTCAAGTACCACATTGCAATAGTTAAGGATTTTCTTTACTGGAAGCATACCTACAAGATAATAGAGCTATCAGGAAAAGCCAGCATGGATTTCTCAAAAACAAATTATGTCAAACCAACCTAATTATGTTCTTTAACTGGGTTACTGGCCTAGTGATTGGGGGAGGGAGGGGAAGAGGAGAAAGCAGTAGACATGATATATCTTGATTTTATACCAGGAAAGATATTGGAACAGATCATTAAACAATGAATTTGTAGCTTGCTATGTTATAGCTCTGTAGTTCACAAGGTATGAGACAAAAGGTAGGCAAGATATTATTTATTGGAATAACTTCTCTGGGTGACAGAGACAAGCTTTCAAGCTCCACAGACCTCATCTTCAGGAAAAAAGTGAACTTTGAAAATACTAGCAGGCTGCACCCCGTGCTCACTACATTCGCCAACTCCCCTCTCTCTGGCCACGAAAGCGGCCAGAGAGCATGATTATCTCATTCTGTCACCCAGTAGGAAGTTTTTTCATATTGAAAGATAGTGCAGGAAGCTAGAAAAAAAACATTGCTGAACCTGATATATACACAAACTCTTTATGGAAATACATTTGTAAACGTAGCCCATTGGTCAATTTTTTGTAAAGGAAAATATTTATGTATTATACCAAAAAGAATAAAATAAAATAAAAAGCACTAACATTCTATGTTGTCATGGTAAATATTTTAATACATATAGGGATATACGACATCTTTTCTAGGAAAAATAACTGGTTTCCTGTAGTCTCTCAGTGTTTCCATCAGTACAACAGCTTTCTCTAATCCCCATCACAATTTACACAAGACAAAGAAAGGGGGAGATTAACCCACATCTATCCTAAAAAGGGGGGGGGGGAGGTGAGAGTCATCATCCATGTAGCCTGAAGTACTAAAATCTGATACACAAGCTTGGTTTTGGTTCATGGGTGCATGTCTAGTCTGCTTTTCTTTTTTCCAGAGGCAGCACAGAGAATGTTGAAGAGCATTCTGCTCTGATTCTGGCCATACTCAAAATACCACCTACCTGCTCACAAAAACGGAACAGGAAAGTGAGGACACAATATACAGGTATGCTCACAATCACACAGTGATCTGGACTGACTGCTAAAGGATATTTTATTGTATTAGTATCATGTACATAATCCATTCTCCTGGGGAAGTAAGGACTGAACACCTATCCATAAAAAAAAAGAAACTGGAAAAGGAAAGCCTCTTCAGAAAATCTCCAACCTACTTAAAACCTTAACCATAGTCAGGATGTGCTAAAAGAACCTAAGAACAGCAGTTGAGGGCAGAGAGATTACAAACTCTGATTCAGAAGAGTGTCTGAAAAAAAAAAATCAGAATTCCAAGTTCAGTTTCGAGGCAGTACTTGCCAGTTCCACCTTACCCCCTGAAGCCCAGCCTATTCTAGTCTTCCCACTGTTGCTATCACCACTGGAGTGGCAATACAGGGCAAAGCCTGCTACAGGCATAGCCACAGAGACAGGCCAAACTGGATATTATTTATAGCAGCGATCACCAACCAGGAGATCAGGATCTACCAATAGATCTTGGTGCCTCTGGCTGGGGATCCTAACTGTTTTGGCCAAGAGCTTATCAAGCTCAGCACTTCAGTCCCCATCCCCCAACCCCGGCTGTAGTGCATCTCTTGCCCTTTGCCTTGGAGCTGTCCCCTCAGGAACCTCAGCTTTCTGTGCAGGGCAGTGGAGGGAGAGGAGGGGGTGCTGATGTCAAGGTGCTCCCTCTCCCACCCTGTATCCTATCTCCACAGAGCACAGAGGGGGGCACAACAGGACTTGGGAGGGAGTTTGCTGGCTGCTTTTGGGAATGGTGCAGGGCCAGGACAGGGGTGAGCGTTCCTTAGCCCCACTGCACCACCACCCAGGAGCCACCTCAGGTAAGCAGCGCCCAGCTGGAGCCCACAACCCAAAACCCTACCCCAGTCATGAACCCCCTCCTGCACTCCAAGCCCTAGCCCCAAGCACCCAAATGCCCTCCCAGAGCCTGCACCTAGAACCCCCTCCAGTACCCAAACTGCCTGCCCCAGGCTCAGCTCAGAGCCCCTCTCAGACTCCAAATCCCTTGATCCAAGGCCAGAGTCTACACCCCAACCCACTGCCCCAGACTGGTGAAAGTGGGGAAGGAGGGATTATGGAGTGAGCAGGGTCAGGGCCTTGGAGAAGGGGCACAGCGGAGGCGGGGCAAGGGTATTTGGGTTTGAGGTAGATCTTAGATTGCACTTGAATTTAAAAGGTGATCTCATGCTTAAAAAGGTTGGAGACCACTGAATTAGAGCATGGGATACAGGAAACATTTACTGGAGTAAAGGGAACATTTTGTATTTAGAAGGAACAAAACATATGCACAAAGAAGCTCCTTGTGACATTTCTGGTTTCTCCTACCTCCAGTGTGACTTTCAATTTTAGTTTTTCAGATTGATGAGGGAGGAAAATATTCCTGATGCAATGTATTGGCTGCAGAACTAGACTTTCAGGCTCCACCATTTATAAGGTTATCAGACTTGAAAAGCAAGAAGCAAAATGGGAAATAGGCATCTGTTTTAAGATCTTTGGGGCAAATTCATGTGTGATGCACTGACTGCAGTCCCTCTATATCAAGAGTGAAATTAAAATCCTCATAACTACATTTGGCCCCTTCATTTGCCAAATTATTCTGGGCTCTAAATCCTATAGTCTTTAGGAGAATTGAGTCCTGCTCAAGTGAGTGAAACCACTTTAAATCTTTTACCATCTTTTCTATTCTTTTCATTACCAAGGAGCAAAGTCAATTCGGAGCAGTGATGAATTTTTAAGTCTATGGCAGTGCCAAAAATAAGCATGTTAAAACAGAAAAAAGGACAGATTTTCAGCTACTCAAGGAGCAGCTGGTTTGTAAAAATCATTCTAGCAAGCAGAAATACTGGTTACTGAGCTAGTATGCCTTTCCACTGAAGAAGACGAAAAGATCTCAAGATGCTTTTTCTGCTACATGGAATACTCAGAAAGGGCTCCTTTCTTTGCCACTTGATGAGAATTGCTATTGATTTCTTTACATATGGCTTTAGAATTTAAAGCAATGAAGGAGACTTTTATTTTTGGAAAGAACAAGATCAGCTCTTGCTAAAGCATTAAGCATATCCCATATAATTCTAGCATCTAAATCTCAGGAATCATACCACTTGGGAGGTTACAGAAATGTTTTCTTCCATAAAGCCTCAAGGGATATGTAAAATAGGGTAGCAAATACAAAGGTGCGTCTTGCTCTTCTTCTGCATACTCATTTGGCACAGAAAAGATTTCAAGGAACCTGCTGCTTAAAACAGACCAGTATACATGCATTTTTAATTTTATATATTTCAGGGAGGGGAAGGCTATGTTAAAGGAAACATCCTTCATAAAGAAAGAATCCTGTGGGAGTGAAAAATATTGCATCACGTAATAAAAGGCTGTGTCATAATGTGTATGCATGGCAACCTTAATACAGACATTTACTACTTTTGAGTGCTTGACCTTGCAGCAATGATGCACTTTTAACATAGGTTTTTGTGATTCCATCTTCTGGATTTCTTTAAATTGAAAAAACAAAAAGCATTCCATCATATGGAATCCTATTCACCCCTTCCCCAGCAAGTCATAAGCAGGGTAGGGATCTTAGACGCACAGCACAGTTCCCTACCACTTGAGCTAGAGTAAACGCTAAGAGTAGAAGAGTAAAAGTATCTTTTTGATGGAACTGCCACTAGAGAGGATGAAGCATTTTGCCAGTGAGTTTCACAGCTAGACAGAATGATACATTAGAAACAGTGTGGTCTTGTGAACAGATACCAGCATAGAGATTGGGAAGCCCCCAGAGCTCTGGTCCTTGACCTACTGTGTGATCTTGGGCAAGTCACTTATCTCCCTCCATTCCCTCCCACTCTTTGTCCTATCCATTTAGACTCAATTTCTTCAGAGCAGGGACTGTCTAAGTGTCTATACTGTAGTCTAATGTGGCACTGATCTCAGTTAGGACCTTTAGGCATGATTGTAATATAAAATAAAATAAGTGAAAAATGAGATTTTAGTTGTTTCTGGCAGGTGAAGACAGAGGGAATTTGGCATACATCAGAGGTCTATTCTAGACATCTGGAGTTCTGCAGAAAGTGGTACCAAGAGCGAGAGAAGGAGCCGTTAAGAGGCAGCAAAATGACACACCTCTGGTGAGGAGTAAACTGAGAGCAGAGCTACACACCAGGCCAAATTTATGAAGAATTTTAAAGGAGGGGACAGATTTCAGCTATTACTGTAATTTAATTTTAGTTTAAGTTTACATATTAATGACGTTAATGATTATGGCTCTTCGATAACCTTATGCATTTTTAAGAGAATATTCCAGTTCACTTTTAACATTTATCCTTAGTCAAAAACTACATGCACTGGCATTTTTCTTTACCAAGTGCAATTCTTTTCTCTCTTGAATTTTACAATATTTCTTCTGTTTAAAAGACTTCTCTTCCTGCTCTTACCTCGTTGATTTAAGTGAAGCAACATATAAATACAGAAATGGTGGCACAGGTTAGTAGAAAATTGACAGAGTCTCTTAAAAGGAATGTAGAAGGATAGAAGTGTTCTGCTACCAACTATTAAGGAAGTTAAGAAGAGCATCCCTTGAGAAGTGACATTACTATAGATAACTTGAAAAAAAAACATAATCAGAGCTAAATTAAGCTTTGTGGTAAGCAACTATAAGACTGAATTCAGGCTCCAGTCTTATACTGAGTTCTCAGTAAATCAGGAAAAATCTGATTACTTGCAACATTCAGGTCCACACTTCGACGTATCTTCACTGTCTATACACCAGCACCAAGCTTTAAAAAAACAAAACAGCAACAACTAACACTTGTCACAACACAAATACCATATGCAGAAATACGTTACATTTGCTCTGAAAGAAAACAGACTAAATTCTGGCACTCCAAGCTCTTAACACTCCACTCATCTTCAGAGAGATGGGAAAGGAGGCATGCAATTCTGGCAGCTTTTAACTCAATCAATGATTGTGCAAGACAGGAAAGTGCATCGCTTTTCTTACTATCTGCTTAAAGAAATATCCACTAGAAAACACTGACAGAACATAGTAGGGTTTAATGGAAAGGAGGAGAGAGCGTTTGAGGGCCAAAGGCCAAGACGAAGGAAAAGTACATCTCCTGGTAAGATGAGATAGGAATAGGTTAAATATAAAATGAGAAGGAGAGCAAATAAATCCTATCAGAAGACCTATTCTGTATATTTTTCCTCATCCTTCCAAAAGTAACCAACACTACTATCTGTGAGCAATAAGGAAAGCCGCTTGACCAGGCCTTTCCAAAGCGCCAGGTGCACAATATTGTGCAAATGTTCACAAAAAGTATCACTCCAAACCAACTATGGTCAACAAAGCTTAGCTTCCAGAGTGGGTGGGATTAAGGAGCCATGGCAGATACAGTCATCCAATTTCACACTGATTGACACTATGAGGCAAATAAGACCAAATAGCCTTCACCATCCTGTCAAGTATTGGTGGTCAGACACTGCAGCCAGCCACAGGGATCTGCTACCCATAATAATTCAAAAACGATTGCCTCTTTTCCTGTACCTTGTGATATGGAAAACAGGAAAAGCCTGAAGTTTCCTGCAAACAAAAGGACAAAAGCTGATCTTTAAAGGGGATGAAGGAAGAAGGTACAGGGCCTGCCCTTGAAGTACAAACAAGTTCAGACACCTTCTCTTACATAGATCTAGTGTCTTGCATAACAGTTCCTCCCACAAACTCAATACAGCTTTAAAGTACTCACCGGAAGAAAGAAAGGGGCCAAGAAAACATTCTGCATTTGCAATAAACCCTTTGAGGGTATAAAAAACCTCCTCTGTACCTGCACTTATAACAACGCTAAGACAAAAGACCTCAGTTTACCAAATACTGGATTTGTCATAGGCAATGCATCTGAGAAGCCTGGCAATGAAGATCTCCTAGGAATATATACATATCTTGTTTGTATAACACTAGCAGAGCAGTGACTACTCCAAGATTTGGGGGGGGGGGGGGACACAGTTGACCCATTATTTCAACTTCTCTCTCTAATGTTCTTGAGTCGAAGCCCGCCTATGCATGTGTAAAGCCTAAATGCAAAGATGTACAGGGGAAGAAAAGTTTTGCTTAGTTAATGTTTCTCTCAAATATGAGGCCTGCTGATCCTTCATAAATGGTGTTTACCTTCTACTCATGACAGTTCTTGCTACTCCTAACCTCTGAAAGAGTGAAGAGGACTTCTCATCTGCTTCCTGTCCCAGAAAGCATGCTTATAAAGCCACAGAAACTAAACGCTTGTGAATATGCCAAGCCCCAAACAACAAAGTAGGACTAAAGATAAAAATCAGCAGTGACCTACTAACAATATCTGGCCATCACCTGGCGAAAATCCTTCTAGAAAACAATCAACATTTCAAAACACATTGAAAAAGAAATAAGAGGAAAATAAAAGATTGACAAGTGAGGAAATTTCTTCTAATGCACACCTCTTGGTCCGCCAAACACCTCATTGAGGTTATGGAACCAGCAACATAAGGGAAAAAAAGTAACCACCAAGAAGATAAATTTTAAAAGTTTTTAGGTGAGAAAGGCACTACAGTGTGGAGAACTCTGCTGAAAGCCAAACTGGTTGCCTGTGGGTCCAGGCTGTAATAGTTACTGAATGTGTGCTGGCTGGCCCAGACAGCTTCTGCAGATACTCAAGCCATGTCAGCCCAGAAATAGAAGCAGAGATAGTAAGAACCATCACCTTTTAGAATTAATTGCTGTGCCTCACAAGATTCAAAATTGTATCAGTGAAGGGAGGATTTGCTTCCTCAGTGAGGCAAATGCTATGCCATGAAGAGGAATGTGTATGCCTGTGTGCACTTTGGATTGATCATTTGCGTTCTTCTCAAGTCAAGAGCCTTTATAGCTTTCCGTTGCCATGACTTGGGAGTGAGGCAGCAGGAAGAGAGGGCTCTTGCTCATCAGTTACACGGAAAGGAAATTGCACATGCGATTGAAATCTGTTGAGGTGTTTAGATCCAATTTTTAGCCTGGAAGATACAGCATGGCTCCTTAATTAAGACAATTCCAACTCCGATATCCATTTAGCTGACATGATGGACTATCAACTCAATGGTAAAGAAACAGTTATTGAATTTAGAGGTTCATGTGATAGCCACACTAATGTTTGTAGTACAACATTCAGATTAAGGATGTTAAAAAGCAGGTAATCGGGTAACCGTGTAACCATTCGCACACACCTGCAGGGTGGGGTGGCAGCCAGCTCCCTGAGAGCTGGTGCATGCCAGAATAGGGATATAATAGTGTAGTCAATTAACCAATAAGCAAAACTTATTGGTTAATGCTATAGACTACATGCATTCCTCCCCCCCTCCCCAGTAAATTTTTTAGTAGGCTGGTCAGCAGCCCAGCTCAGTCCTGACTTGCGCTGGGTCTGGGATTTACCCCAGCAGTGGCTCTGCATTTAAAGTTTATTAGGAGCCAGGCGGGCAGGCAACCCAGCTCATGCCGGGTACGGGAGCTCAGCCCCTCCCCTGGACAGGGGCTGCTGCCACCCCAAGCTGTGGCCTCTGTATCAGAGGCCACAGTGCAGGGTGACAGGCAGCCAGTCTGATACAGAGGCAGCAGTGCGGAGTGGCAGCGCGCTCCTCGGATCCAGAGTGCACTGACTGCTGGCCCCACCCTGGGGACTATAGAATAGTCAAGTAACTGATACGAATTCATGAGGTTAACTGACAATTCAATTAACCAATATTTAACATCCCCACCCCAGAAACTGGCTTTTAAAACTGGCTCCCAGCGCGTATCAGCTCCTGGCCTCTGCCCCACTCCCTGGGATCCAGCTGCCACCCCATGCAATAAGCTCTGATACAGAGCCCACAGCACAAGGTGACAACCAGTTCCCCAGGAGTGGGGCAGGAGCCTGTGCGTAGCCACTCACAGTAACTGGCTTATCGGTTAACTGTTTAAAGGTTATCCTGTTACATCCCTAGTTCAGATTCCATGTAGGGCAAATGACTCTCCTGGGCATTATTAACATTTCTGCTGCTTCCTTGGATGCCAGGAAAGCCTAAGAAGCTAAAGAAACTGAAAGCACCAACTTAAAAGTGCATACCTGCCCAGTCACTGAGGCATCCACCTGTCCACAAGACAGATCTATTACTGTGGATGCGGATTATGTATAAGTTTCTTCAGATTCATACCCTTTTCCCTGCACCAGCGTTGGAACTGGTCCCAAAGAATTGAAACAGAACATACAGACAGAGGAAGTTTTAGCTACTTGGAAACTGAGTCAACTAATCAAGCCCTCTTCAAAAGATTTGCACTCAACAACTACAACGCTACATCAGCTCTCTAGAGTCTGGCATTGAACTGGCCCTTGAAAGAAGCCACCTCGTTTGATAAAGGGACTGAGGTCTAACACAAAAGTTTACCAGCTCCAAAAAGCAAAGCCTTTTGGACCACTGAGGAAGGTGGGAGAGGAAAGCAAGGTGACTTGGTCCCTCTTTCCTGATTTTCTGCACTGTTTGGGACCAAGACTTAAAGAAGGTGTAAAATTGACTGGCCAGATCTGTAAGAGCAGTTTTCACTGCCATGTTTTCCTGTGAAGGTCTCTGGAGAATAATGTTGGAATGCCGTTTTCTTATGCAAACAGACCTGTTCTTCGCTTGCCCAGTGCTTTCACTAAGAGAGTCAACAAATCAATTGGCTTAGAGACCATTCATTCTGCTTAACCAATCTATCCTGTTGCTATGAGTTATCTGGATCTCTCACAGCACCCACTGGCACAGTCTGTATGCATCCTGACACAGTTTGATTTCCCTTGTGCTCACTTGTTGATTTGTGCAGGCTACTGCACTGAGGCTGTATGATACAACAAGGATGTGCTCATTTGCAGAGCAAGATGTAGTTCCTTTAAGACTGAGCATCTGGCGTGCCACTAGGCTACTGCTGCTGCTCTATGGAGTATACACCCTGTGTTGTATGGGTCCCCAAATGGGATCCTCAATCCATGAGACACATTCACTGTGGTGTTCATTCCTGTTCCACGGGCAGTGAAGCACAGTGTGTGAATCACCTCTTCTGTCCTTTACATCAAGGAATAAACTGCCACTACTGGGACCGCAGCTTAACTATTCATTGGCTTGTGTGACTTCAGCCATGAGGAGAGAGTGAATCTCTGAACACATTTCGTACCCTGCCATCTCCACTTCTTCTGACACCATCACTCTCAGGCGGCAAAGAAGAGACCTGACTGGATTTTCAACAAGCAGTCTCAGAGAGAATACCCCACTGGCTCTTTAGAACACTCCTGACAGAGAGGGATGCTGTATCTTTTGTTGTGTCTATCAACCTTTTAAGATGGGCAACAGTGCCAGGAACAAATTGCTCTTCCAGACATTTTCAATAAATCTTTGTTTCTGCAGAGTGGATGGGGGGAACCCATCACTATCTCTCTGGCCTTCTACGGCAGGGTGGATGAGGGAGTCTGCCATGGGGGTCTACAAAGAAAAGGTTAATGGCCAGCCCTTCCCTGAGACACCTGTGCTCCTGGACTTCCTTATACCAGGACAGAACCACGCTGTAGATGGGACAAATTCTGCTATGACTGAGAGGCACTCAAACAATTCTGCTCAAGACTGGCTTCTATTTTCTGGTCTCTATGGATAGGAGGGAAGGGACAAAACAGGCATCTCTGTAAAGGCTAGTGTCCTTAGTCCCTACTGGCACATCTATCGCAGGCATTCTGGTGACTGGATGATTTTTTTTTTTTTCATTCTGATAGCTGTAAGATTTCAAAAACTGAAGGCCACTCTTTATGGGTTCCACAAACCTCTACTTCAGAGTGTTCCTCCTACACTGCCAGGAGTAAGGGGTGGAATGGAGCAGCTCTGTAATTTGGCAAAGGATTGTTTCCCACTCTCCACTAGGGATATGAACAAGTCAACTAGTCGCTTCCCCCCTCCCTTGCTGCCTCTATCAGAAAGAGGCAGCAAAGGGGGGGGGGGGTAGAGTAGGAGGTGCTTCAAAGCAGCAGCGCTGCATGGAGCCAGGGTCAGCGGGAACTCCCCCGCTGATCCCGGGCTCCATGCGCCGCTGCCGCTTTGAAACACCATGGGGAGCACAGGGTCTGCAGGGGATTGCTTGAGTCCCCCCCGCTGGCTCTGTGCTCCCCACAGTGCTTTCACCTTTGAAGTGTAGCAACAGCCCTGAGGCTGTTGCTACACTTCAAAGGCGGAGGCGCCCTTATCGATTAATCGAATAGTCAATGCAAATTGCATCGACTATTCAATTAGCCAAATAATTGAAATTTTACATCCCTACTCTCCACCCCCCGCAACTAGAGATGTTAAAATGTGTTTATGTAACCATGAAACCGCTGAAATGTTCACATTTACACAGTTTCACACAGGTGGCAGGGTGGGTCCCCAGCAGCCAGTGTATGTGGGGAGCTGGCTTTTAAGACGGCTCCCTGCGTGTGCTAGCTCCCCGCCAGCACCTCCCTCCCCATGCTGCTGCCAGGCCAGAAGTCATTTCTGGCATCCCTGCTGCCAGCCCCACAACTCTGCCCTTCCATCCTCACAGGCTTCCCGGCATCCCCCTGCCACCCAGCCAAGCCATGCGCCAGCTCCCAGACCTCTCATCCCAGCTGAGCCGTGCACTGGCTTCCATCCCACCCCACACGCTGGCTTCCAGACTCTGCAACCCAGCTGAGTCATGTGCTGGCTTCCCACTCCGCTCCCCCCCGCCCTCCTGCCGCCCAGCTGAGCTGCACGTCACACCCCTACACACCCTCCGCAGTGCACCAGAACTCCCTGATCCTGGAACATCCATGGTCCTTCCAGTCACAGATGTTGCCAGACCAGAGACTTCCAGTTTTTAAAGGTGCCAACTGTAGCAAGTCATAAAAGAAGGACCTGTCCTGCAACAATACAGTCTAAGTGATTTAGGAGAACAGTTCATTACAATTACCCTGACCTCACACTTCCCCATAGTCCAAAATACAACAGATTACAACTCAGGCCTCCAACCCCAAAAAGGAAAACATCAGAACAAAGACTGATTCTGATGTATACTCAATACTATCCCTTCTGGTACAACTTCAAAAACTGAATCAAGCTGTTTAATGGGTGTGGAGTCTCTCTCCTCTGGGTAACTCAATTGCAGTTTGGCTCTACCTCAGCCCTTAGAATCATACTCAGTGTTTTCACAATGTCTACTTGGTTATACACACTATCAGCATTATACTTGGAAACCAAGGAACAGCAGTTCTTTTGTCATTTCAGAACACCTTTGTTTACATTACTTCCAAGAAACCCACCTATCACACAAACCACCTCCTGTATTCCCTTTCCCCCTAACAAACCCTCCCCACCATTTAGAATTTCCTTTACCGGAAAGGATATTGCAGTTTACCCACTTAATTAGCTGAACATTGTTCATCATAGTCCCTTTGCATTTCCACAGACGTAGAGTGCATTTATGTAAGAGCCGAATTACTTCCTCACAGCTAACAGAAAAACAGCAAAATCATTTATTCTACAAGTTAGATCAGAAGTCTAAATACCCAAATCGGAAGTCAGAGCAGCTAATAAAGATTCCACTGTATAATCATTTTTCCCATCCAGCCTCCCCCTCTAAGAATGGCTTTTTGGAAGCTGCACCTAAAAACACTGCTGCATTTAAAGTCCTATACACAAAGCCACTAAAAAAAAAAAAAAAAAAAAAAAAAAGTGTGTCTACTTAAATATTTTACATTGTCCCTATGAATCTAAGTCTAGATTTTATTGTGAGTACTGTTGTGGGCAGGGAGCACAAGCATAGTTCATAACAGCTAGGCACAGGCTTTATCATTAGTTTGACTGAGAACTGTGTAGTATAGACAAGGCCTAAGTGTAGACATTGCAGCAATCAATCCACCGGCCAACAATTTATTTTGTCTGCTGTCGACATGATAAATCAATCTCTACACACGTGCCTGTCGATGCTGGTACTCCAAGACGAGAAGAGTAACCAGCATTGATGGGAGAGCAGCACCCACCCTCCCCCCCCATGCAAAACGCTGCAGTGAGTATGTCAACTTCAGCTATGCTATTCATGCCATTGAAGTAGATAGACAGCAGGGATGTAAAATCCTGTTTAATTGGTTAATCAGTTAAACCTGTTGTTTAACTGCCTAACCAATTGGAGGCATCTGCCTGCCACTGGACTGAAGCACATCTCACCCCCTGCGGGCCCCCCATGTGACTGGAGCAGCTCCAGCCCCCAGTAGTTAAACTTAACCATTAAGGGTGAGGTTAATCAGTTAAAACAAACATTCACATCCCTAACAGACAGCGCCATGTAGCATAGACCAGGCCTTAGAATGAGACAGCTGCACTGCTGCAGTGTTTCAGTGTAGACACTTATAGCCTCCATGGGTGTAGCCTCCAGGAGAGGCAGTAGCCAGGTCAATGGAAGAAGTCTACACACTATTTCCACTATGCCATTCATACCCCTTCCTCACACAGTTATGCTAATCTAATTTTTAGAATAGATCAAGCCACAAGGATGTTAAAATTATTCACGTTAGGTTCAGGAAGGCGAAGTGAGTGATGCAGTTAGTGAGCTGATAAGCATCTCCATACACACACATGCCTCAATGGCAGTTTGTCCCCAGCAAGTCAACCACTATTATGTTGAGACCTTAAACGATGCAGATCATTTCAGTCTTGACGTGAAACATTTAAACTCAACCTTGAACTGGTCAACAACCAACTGATCTTCGCTCAATGAGTCTAGACTACTGCACCTCTGTACATCAGGTGCCTGATGACTTTGTGGCGACATCCACTAGAATTACGATCCAAAAAGCTGAAGGGAAGTGCATGCTCTGACATCCAAACTGATCTTCTTTCCATTCTCCTGTCTGGTATAGAGACATACAGCAGCTTCACTAAGCAAGAAGCGCAAGTCAGCTTTTGGGTGTCAGTCATTCTTAAGGGACCCAGCCCAACTCACACTGTGAAGAGGAAGAAGGCTCAGAAGCAATGTTCCCTCATTTTTTCCATCCATGTGGGGAATAAATGTTATTTTGTGCACCAAGGCACGTGCAGAGGTGCACCACCAGTAGAAACATATGCTACCCACTGTGGGCACTCTGCTAATCAGCTTGGTGGCATTTGAATCTCTCCTAGGTGGCCATCCAAGCACTCAGCTTACAAGGAACACTGTTCATAAGGAAGGGTAACTACTGGGTCATGGGACTGAAAGGAGTTTTGCCAAAACAGGGCCCAGACACAGTCACCTCCCCACATTGTGCAGGTAGATATGAGACTATCACTAGATCATAGTAGTCTTTCCATGCCTTATTCTAGGTGCTATCCAAACACATAGGAATAACAGAGCCACAATCCTGACAGAACTGTTGGAAGTCACCATAAGTAGTAAGGGCACAATATGTAACTTAAGTAGCATACAGTGAACATCAATGTTTGTATTACTGCTACCAAAGTTCTAAATAACTTTAGCTAATCATAAAAATGTTGGTGTACATCTCCATCATTGCAGCCACGCTCTTGGGGCTTGTCAGCATGGTGAGATAATGTTCTCCATGGGAGAAGAGGGGGGCAGGGGACCTTTCTAAAGCAAATTACCTAGTTGTACATTACTTGGAATATGTAGACCCTGCTGGTGCACACTACGGGTTCTCTAGTGTGGTTTAACAAAGTGTTGTTTTAAACAGCGCCACATCAAAGTATATCACCAGATGCTACACAAATTATAGTACAATTTAGTAGAGCCCTGCCAGTCTGTGGGTATCCACATTAGTATCCGTATTCATAGCTCATCTGTACAGACACGGATATATGTTTTGTATCTAGAACCCTGGATATTAGGAAAAACTAATTTCACTAGGAGGGTGGGGAAGCACTGGAATGGGTTACCTAGGGAGGTGGTGGAATCTCCATCCCTAGAGGTTTTTAAGTCTCGGCTTGACAAAGTCCTGGCTGGGATGATTTAATTGGGGTTGGTCCTGTGTTGGGCAGGGGGCTAGACTAAATGACCTCCTGCGGTCTCTTCCAGCCCTAGGATTCTATGAAATTAATGGATATCCACAGGTATCTGCATCCATGGATGTGGATATCTCTGGATCATTTTTGCAGATGCAGATCCACGCAGGGCTCTACTTAATGTGTTTTCAAAGTCACACACCACAGAGTACATTACCTCGCTGTATAGAAAAGCCCTATCTATAGAGATTGTGTTTCTATTCTGAGGACCACTGTCTAAAAATTATTCCAAGATCCTCTGTTCAGTGGGCACATTTGGAATCACAATACCACTATGCATCCAAGAAGGACATTTCTTTTAAATTTACACTAAAAAAAAAAAAAAAGCATTCATTCTGAACTTACAAAAAGTAGACATTAAGTTATTACTTTTAAATTCTCCAATGATGAAAAAATAAAAATGGCTTATTTAAAATTATGTTTTGAAAACACTGTCCATAAAGAAAAACCGAAGCCTTTAGTTAGGTCTGAAATTAAACTAAGCTAATTACAAAAAAACCCCAACATGCAGTAAATACTTTTCCAGTCATTATATATAAACACACACTATTTTTTGAAAAAGGAAAATGCACACTGACACAATATACTACAAATGGTTTCAGAAGAATAACTGCAACTACTCCACATTGCAAACAGGCAGCATCTCAGACACTTGCACTCAAGATATATTTATTATTAATTTATTGTCACCATTTATAAGAAAATTAAACCACAAAAAATGTTTCAGTAGCATTAATGGTCTTATTACAAGATGCGAGTAACAAGGAAGTTTACAGCTAAGGACTACTCTCTAATTGGGTATTTTCCCCAATTACCGCCATTGGTATCAGTACAAAGCCACAGGACAGACAAGGCAAAGCTCCTATGGACCATGATTTCCACCAGTGCAACATACCTCCATTTGAAGAGGTTGAAACAGCTTTCCTTGTCCAGACTAGACATTTGCACTTATGCGGCTTCACCAATGATTGAAATCCATGTAGTAAACTGGGTTGAATAAGTTCAATTGTCATGTGCCTAAGGCTCTGACTACACTACACAGCTTTAAGCAACACATCTGTGTTGCTGAAAGTCTGGCAGTGTAAAACACTGTTTGTTGGCAATTTGGCCGACAAAATACTTCCATCCCCTACAAGCAGGGTTCCCACTGTCGATAGATGAGCACTCCAGAAGACAATGAGCCATTCACACTAGGGATGTTAGATGTGTAATTGAACAGTTGTGTAACCGCTGAAATCATAGTGGTTACATGACTGACTAGTTGATAGTCCCCAGAGGCGGGGCCAGCAGCCAGTGCATTCCCGGCCCCACTCCCAGTGAGTCCCATGGCACCCTGCGCTGCTGCGGGGTGGCAGGTAGGAGCCAGTCCACAAGGGGAGACAATTTAAAAACCAGTGTGGGGTGGCAGCCGCCTCTGTCCCCGGTCGAGCTTGGACCACCCACGGACAGGGACTACTGGCACAGAGCAGCCTCTGTCCACGGCAGGCCCAGGCTCACCACAGACAGAGACTGCTTTGCATCCAACAGAACAGCCTCGGTCCGTAAGGAGCTCAGGCTACCGTGGTCAGAGGCTGCTCTGTGGCAGCTTCCCCTACACACCCCATGCTGCTGCCTCTAATAGAGGCAGCAGCACAGGGGGGTGGAGGGCAGGCAGCACCGAGCAGCTGGTGCTGGGGAAGAGAGGGAAGCCCCCAACACCATCTCTTGTCTGCCCCACCCCCATGCTGCCTCATGCTGTAGGAGGTAGCAGGAGGAGGGGGCAGATGTGTTCGCCGGAGCCAATACAAGCAGGGAGCTGGCTTGAAATCTGGTTCCCATGCATATTGGCTCCAGCCTGCCCCCTCACCCTCCGCACTGCTGACTCTATCAAAGGCAGCAGCACAGAGGTGAGGGAGCTGGCTTTTAAGCCAGCTCCTCACAGGCACTGGCTTCCACTCCCCCCATCTTATAGAGGCAGCAAGATGGGGAAATGCATGTAGTCAACAAGATTAACCCATAAGACAATGCTTATCTGTTAATTGTGTATTCGTCTACACGCTGACATCCCTAATTCACACTGGCACTTGCCATAGCAAAACTTTTGTCTTTCAGGGGTGGAAGAATTTAAACACCTGTGAAAAACAAAAAGTTTTGTTGTTTAATTGGCAGTGTAGACTAGGTATATGAGAAAGGATAATTAACTAACTGGTGGGGGGCTGGAGCAGCCCCCCATCTGCCATGGGCAGGGGGTGGAGGAGAGGGGAGGAGCTGCCATGGACAGGACATAATGTTTAACCCATTAACCAATTAAACGGGATTTTATTTCCTTAGTGTACACAAAGCCTTAGTGTAGCAGAGATTTCCAAGTAGAAAGCAAGTTTCAATATCCCATGCAATGTAATACTTATAACCAGAAGGCAGTGTGGGTGAGCAAGAAAACATATGTTGAGAATGCCGTGAGTAAAAATGCAACGTTTCTTTGCTTTGTGGGTTTAAGTAAGACTATCTAATGCAATGTAAGAACAGATTAAACAAAATATTCTAGTGTGATAAGCCCTACAGCTAAAATTATAAATCTATAACTTTAGTTTAGCAGAAATTCATTGACTACTTATTTCAGTCATAAAGAGACATCTCCAACATTGTCAACAATCATTACTCACTAGGCAGCTTTGTTCTGAACTAGAAACCACGAATGCAAGCTGCAGTAATTGCTACCGAAGACATGACACTTATAATAGTCTTGCCATAGAAAATACCCTCCAAGGAGAAACATATCAGATAGACATGAAAGTCATATTAATTTCTATTTGCATCTGATCTCCAGTGAAGAAGAAATAAAAGGATCTAATAAGACTCTTGGAAACTATTTTAGGCTTAATGTACAATTAAATATTCTGTTCATTAATTATAGATTTTTCATTAGTCATTTAAGTAAGCTACATTCTAAAGTGATGCAAAGGAATCAGTTTATCCTGAAACTGCATACGCTGCCACATTAATTCTAAATTAGTTCATCCAAAATGATGTTAAACACAAAATCAATACCAATTGCCCACCTTATTCTTTAAACGGGATCTTCATACTTCAGCAAACCTCAAGAAAGAATTTCTCCAAAAACAAGTTTGTCTAATATTTTATTTTCCATTTAGTTATTTTGGCAAGTAGAGGTATCTACTGAAGTTTCTTTACTCACAACCAACTTCTTCTGCTACATACTGCAACAAATTCACAATCCTCTGAACACATAAATAATTGAGATGCCAGAGACATCCTGACTCAAGTCACTAGTTGCCCTTCCATTCCCAATAGGATTTAACTCTATAGCTTCATCAAGAATGCAGGAGTAGACAGTGAAGAACTGGTCGGAAGAAATCCTTCAGTTAAACACCAATGTGCACAATAAAATAGTAAATGTAGCAAAGTCTATGGAAGCCATTCCTGACCAAGCTGAAAAAAACTTGCTCAAGAAACCATTGCTTGGGGCTGACAATCTGTCATTTCTGAAGAAAGACAACAACTATGGTGACAATTCTCAGGGACCATAGGGAACCCAGAACTCCACAGCCAGTATCAATTTAGCTCCAAACCACACTATGGCAGCGATGACCTCCTCCTGGCAAATAAGGATCCAGGTTTCCATGCAGACATTACTAGATTGATCGATTGCCTTCAATACTACTGACCGAGGGTGAGGGGGTAGTTGATTGTTTTATGGATCTGAGGAAGAATAGATGAGGCTGCTTCAGGGCAGCTTATTCTTTCCTCTCAAACAACCGCTTTCCTGCTCTAAAGGCTCTGGCGTGTGGGATTCCTCCAGGTTTTCTCTCATCATTTGTCTTGTTCACTGTGAATATGGGGTTGTTAGGAGGTATAAAATGGTGTGTTTTTAAGATGAAGAGACAGTCCGCTCTCTCCCCCCAGTTTGTCCCATGAATGTGCAACTGACTGATTTTCTCACTGCATGGTAGCAGTGAGGGTCTGCTTGAGAATGAATAAGGCTTGAGGTGATGGTGGTCAGTGGTGGGGAAACAGACCTTGCCAGATCTTCTATCAGCCCCTCCAATTGAGAATATGTTCTACTGATTGTCAGCAAATGTTACAAGTGGATCCCCTGTTTGATGGTCAGATAGCTACAGTCAGGAGGATAGCATCTTTCCCCACTGCACCTTTTCTTTTCCTCTCTAAGGCACACCTCACTGCAATACTCCATGCTTTTGTCCCTTCAAGATCAGATATGTGGCTACACGACAGAAACTGAAGCTGCTGCAGAAAGTGACACCCCTTTTGTTAAATGATGTGTCTCACTGGGAGCATGTGACAACAGTCTTCTAGCTATCTCCTAGTGGGCCTTCCCTATATAATATGTCAGTGTGCACCATATGATTGTTTCCTTGTCAAACCAACAACTCTTCCTCAAGAAGAACTGTTCATGTTCCAGAGTGTCTGTTAAATATCACCACCCTGGTCAGCTACCTGGGGGGGAAAAAAAAGCTCTCTCTTTTTCACTCCAGTCTCATCCCCTAGCATGGTTACCAATCTGTACTGTCCTGTTCTTCACCAGCACACCTCCTTCACACTTGGAAAACTGAAACTTCCTCTCCTGCTGCTACAATGACACTCTGAAATCACATCCCCAGAATCACTGTTGGTAGCAATGGCATTTCTCTAGTGAAAGCTAACTCACAACATCTGAAAATATCACTAGGTTGAAAACCTCCCTCTGGACACCTGTGACCCAATATCTTGTGTCCATAATTACTAACTATACTAGCTTTTACTCTGCAGTGAGCTCCCTGTTCATCTTCCACCTTGTTTCACCTCTCTGGAAGAATGAAAAGTTTGCATTTTGCAGATTTCAGTTTATATTTCTCTTCCCTCCCCCCCTCCCCTTTGAGATTTCCTACAGGGAGTCATCACCATCCCCTCTGCAACTGCAATTCCATCAGCACTCTAGACTGATCCTTCTACAGCTTTCTATTGTAGTTCTACTAAGGCTGGCAGGCTAGATGAGACAAGATCATCCACTGTTCTGTGTATCATATACTTACTGCATCTGACACCTTCTCTGACCTCCTCAGAGGTCCTATCACATCACCACCTCCTTAAAAATTTCCCTTGCATCTTCTGTTTTTCACTTGTTGTCTCGTTCTTGTCTCAGGAAATTATTTAAGGGGACAGTCTCAGATTGGTTCCTCACCCATCCAGAAAAAAGCTTCCCATTTGTTTCCAGTCTGACTGCTATGACTTCCATAGTCCTGAGTCTGTCCTCCTACATGTGCTTTGCAATGGCACAGAACCCCTTTGAACTCATCCGTCTTAACCTACAAACACGATAATCCATGACAACTTTCTTGACTGCTATCACAGTTAGTCCCAGTCTCAGAAATCTTGCTCTCTTGGTTTCACATATTACAGTCTAACCATTCTTTTTTGTGAATGGCAATGGACTCTCCTAATGTTCTCCAAGCTTCAACTCACACCCTCTGACCCGTCAGCTAACTCAAGCCTAAAAAACCACCTAAGTGGAGCTCAGATGCTTCTGTGTGGATGGGAATCATGTAAGAGGCAAAACTCAAAAGACAGGTTGAGCTAATAATGCAATGAAGAAAAAAAGCCACAAATAGAGGAAACTAACAGATAAGGATAAATTCTAGAAAAACCCATGCATAGGCTGAGGTTTCCGTTTCAGTTATCAAAAAGGGGATATCAGGGTGTGTGCACTACTGAATGAGCAGAACAAGAACTCCACCTGCTTGGATTGTGGTTCTGGTTTGAAGAGATATTAGTTACAAGTATCCTCTCTTTATGCAGCAGACCTACTTCCTGTTAATATCAAATTATATTCAGTTACTTTAACCAGAGACTCTCCTATGTTACTCCTATCAGCTCTACAGAAATAAATGCTGCTCTTGGACAGTGATTGAGATTCTCTCCCTGCTTACAGATGGACAGCATTGGTAAATTCCTTCCACAGGGACCTGTTGTCTTTAATTATGCGCTTTACTATAGCTGTGCAATTCCACTTAAGGCATTGAGGTTGAAAAGCTATAAAGGAGGGCACAACTTCATCTGCAGAATATTTCTGGTGATACTGTGCAAGCCAGAATGAACACAGCTTCACATTCAGGTCTCAGGCTGGCTCTGCTAGGCTGGCAGTTGAAAAACTAAGGATGATGCTGAATTAGGTTTTTTTCTATCTTGCAATAGTAGGTTTTTGTTTTTTTTTAATGCTAGTTGCCAGTTACTCCCATTAGCCTTGAAGCTTGAATGGAAGATTGCCTAAGGCTTTATCTACACTACACTGCTTTTAATGACACAGCCCTGTCCCAGACAGTGTAAACACTGTCCACGTTTTTGCCAACAAAATACTTCCATCCCCTACAAGCAGGGTTCCCACTCTCCACAGAAGAGTGCTTCTGCCAACAACAATCCCTTTAGACTACAGGCAAGCCTTTTGTCTTGGGGGGGGAAGAGCAGGGTTAAGCACCTGTAAACAAGTTCTATCATTCAATTGGTAGATAAGGCAAAGCCAAGACACCAGATAGGGATGTAGGCGACTAATGGAGTCTCTACTCGACTACTCACTCCCCCCTCCCTTGCTGCCTCTGTATCAGACGCAGCAAAAGGGAAGAGCAGGAGCCAGTGCTGGGGCGGAGCCAGCTTAAAAGCCGGTTCCCCCTCAGCACTGTCTCCGCAGTGCGGGAGGAATAGGGGAGGCAGAGGCACAGTGGTCCAGGACCTGGCATGAGTCCCGGCTCGCGCTGGGTCCCAGTCCTACCCCTGCTGCAACTCTGCAGTTTAATGTAATAGGAGCCAGGCTGCCTGCATGCCCAGCTCCTACTATGTTTAAACTGCAGAGGCAGTGGGGCCCCTTAACTAATTGTACACCTGATACAAATTGTATCAAGTACACGACCAATCAATTACCTGTTTCTTAACAACCTTAACAGACCAAAAAAGTCAGGCTATTACATATAAGGAACCACAGAAGAGACTCCACAGACCAGCATTCAATGATGGGGAGGGAGAAGAGCCTATCCAGAGAAAGGCGATTCAGAATTAAAGAGGAAAAGATTAATGAACACATTCCAGACCTTGAGATTCCAAAAATTACAAAGTGGTGTTGCAATCCAAGAAATCAGTTCACTTCCCATCACTCCTGAGGCAAGCTGACCTCACAGAAAACGAATTCAATAGGAGAAGAGGCAGACTAGGGAAGTGAAAAGAAGATTAAATCAAAGACAGTTTCATACACAAAATGTTGAAGTAATTTCATGTCTGAAAAGGCTGAATCTCTCTAATCCGGCACTCTGGTCCAGCAACATCCATGGTCTGGCACTTATCATGGGTGTGGCCAAGTTTCCCGTGGTCCCATATAGTTTGTTTATAGCCACCAGTCCTGGCTCTCAGTGTTCTATGCTGTCATTTAGTTCATATTTATTTACCCCTAAATGTCTGCTAAGAGCCCAGAAAGGAGTGGAAGTGGTGGTAATGCTGCTAGACAATACTGACCTCCTGTGTTCCAGCAAATTCTCTGGTTCAGCACCGGTCAGATTCCAAGAGTGCTGGACTAGAGAGGTTCAACCTCTACTGCATGAACTATGAGAGTCCTGGCTAGATCCAGCACCCTAGATTCAGACTGCAGTGGGCAGGTGAAAAAAAGGAGATGGCTGGTATACAGGAAAGCGAATTGAAGGAAAAGCCATGAAAACACATTGGATACCAAAACTGCCATATCCAACTAGAACAGGCAACCACCACCATGTAGGAACTCCTATAATAGATCTACAGACTCACTGCAGCTAGAAACACAGACTACAAAGGGCACCCAGAAACTTCAGATATTAGTCTCTGCTGTTCAGCTCATTTTTTCCACAGAATTATTAACCCCAAGGAGAATCAGAACAATGCTTCTGAATTGTGACATTTATGAGAAAGCAAAAGAAGAGACATTTTGGGACATTTGCTGTATTTCAGAAAGACAGCTTATATCTTTAGATTTGAGTGAAACTTTACAGATAATATGTTTCTCAGCTTCTTATCGAACATTTCTGCCAAAGCTTATTGCCTAAATAAGATACCCTTTGATTACTGTGTTATGAGAACTACTTTGCATTAAATTAGGTCTAATGTTCTGAGCGGGGGACAGAGGGGAATTACTGTCCTTCTATAAGTCCTTCTACCTGATTACCTGGAGGTGAAATTTTTCTGGATTAAGAAAAAATAATTGTGTGCATTTGTTTGTTTGTTTTTAAATCAGTTGGGGTGGTTTTAGATTATCCAGCTACAGGGAGGAAAACTGTGTAACAAGAATTGGAACAGAGTGGGTGAAGAGAGAAGAAACCACATACAAAGATATACTGAATACTATGAAGCAGTAACCTTTATGCAGGATAAAGTGTAATATGTCCCCAAGATAGCGAGCCTATAGTTTAAGTATTTATAGTATTTAAAGCACTTTATAATTGTTACTTTTGTATTATTGCATTTTGGGCTTTAAGTTTTATAAACAAACAATTTTAGAAGATAGAATTCTAACTTACAATGGCTTGTTTTTTAAACTTCAAAGTTGATACCTATGAAGACCTCAGTGATGAATGCATATTATGCCTTGTTTGAAGAAATGTTTGGGGTTTTAAAAACCAGATTTGTCAACATCTGAACACTGTACTGTGCTGCATATATGCAGGAGATTACTTGCCTGTTTTGGAAAGCAAGCAAGACAGGAATGTCTGCAGTTATATCTGGAGATTTTTAGAAAAAAATATGCAGATTGTCTTCCCACCCGTTGCCTATTTTGTTCTCTTTTAAAATTGTGTCTTATTTGAGACAGGAACCGTCTTCCTCTGTGTAGAGTATATATCTTTTATAGAGAGTTTGGACCCATTATCCTCTGAGCCTTATTCAATGACTTTTTATCACCCTCCTTCTGTTTATTATTTCAGGAAGATACTAGGAAGCAGGACCTCAGCTGTGTAAGCTGTCAGTGACAAATTGACATCAGAAGCTGATGACCTGCCCCTGGGAGTGTGATGAGCCCCTCTCATTCTCCTCCACTCCTCAATCATGGCATTTATGCTTAAAATAGGAGATGTTTCTTAAAATATTTAATATTAATGGCTTAGGTATCTTGTTCCAACTCTCTCAGGCATCAGTCCTAATATGAGGCACCTGCCTCATAGGATTTGGCTTGAAGCCTTTCCAATTAAGAGAGAGGGAAAAGAAAAAGGTGTATAGGGCACTTGCAGACTGCAATGAAAAGCAGCAAACATAGTTGCATAGTTCCAAGATAAAAAACACATTGTCTACCAACATCAGTACCATCACTCAGAAATACTATGCCAATTAAGCTGATTGCAGTGGGTACAATGATGGGTTCGCAATATACAAGAAAGTAAACACTAGAGTAAAATCCATATAAACATTACCTTTGGCTCTTCTCCCAAGCAGTTTATTACTACTGGCCTCTGCTATCCCCTCCCAACATGCAAAAATCCCTACTATGCAAGACTGCTAATAGTTACTACCTGGTGCCTTGCAAATAAATTCAGATTATTAAAGTGCACAATGCAATTAAATTTGTGCTCATCATGGTGAGAATATAATTCATATATTTTGCTCAAAGACATCTAGCCAAGAGTCCAAGATGTTTTATTTAAACTGGTCAACCTACTTCAAGACATTACCAGATGCTGTTTTAGTCAGTGAGGCAGATTATAGAAACAATCTTAACAGCAGATCAAAGATGATTATTTGGGTTTAAATTTCATTTAAAAATCCAATCCTGGGAGAAGAATAATGCTAAAAGTGTAGGCTGTGGACAATCTGGAAGGGGATGGCACTGTAATATACAAGCCACATCAACAGAATACATATGCATAGAAAAGAACACACATTGACCTGGAAGGTTACTAACAAAAATAGAAAGCAAGACCCCTGGGGCAACCCCATTTATAAAAACCTTGCATCTCAGCTACCAATCTTCAAGGAAGCTGCCTTCCTAACAGTCCCCAGGTAACCAGCAAATCACTTTTGCTGCTAATACCAATTCTTGTATTTTAGTTGAAGCTAATAAAATGCCTCTGATTTCAGGTTGGTAAAAATTCCTGTTGGAATATGGCGAGTGTCCGTATTTTTTAAGTATTTGGAGTGTTTTGAAAGTAACCAACTTCAAATACTTTGGTAGAATGGTTAGTTTTATAAGAGAAGGTCTTAGCACTTCAGTGAAAAACCTCTAGAAAAAGGATCTGTAGAACACGTATCTTTTCTGCAAAGAAATTACAAGCTTCAAAGAGAACAACAGATTAAGCAGATTATCTTTTAGCTCAATAGGTAGCCCTACTGATTTGGGGCACAAAACATTTCCAGCTCAATTCCCTTTTGGAAAGAATTCCTTAGCAATAAGGAAGATCCTTCATTTGATGTTTACTTAGATGACTAACTTTTGGTCCATATCAGGCTTTATTCATTCTTGCCAGAATGCACATTTCATTAATTTTTATTATAGTTGTGGTTGAGATGGCATTTACTCCATGCTTTTATTCTTCAGTGATATGAAAAATGTCTGTCTCCAAAATGCTGTTCTTAACTCAGAAGTTAATTTTATTTGAAAGACTGAAAATCTGTTTGCTAACTTAAGGTTTGTACATATTCAGACAAATGCAAGTGCACTTCTAATGTATTACTAAAAATTATTTAGGAGTCTTTCAAACGAAAACAGGAAAATTAAATACGCTAATATCACAGAGTTAAAATGGCAGTCCCATCCCAATTTCAAGTTTAGAGGCTGTGGTAGATAGGAGCAGTGCTGGCCAGCATTCAGTGACTAAAGGATTAAACTCAGGTAGCTAGTGGGTGTTGGCAGGAAGCCAGGAGAGCCAATGGAAAAAGGTGTTGAAATTTTAGTTGGAAGATATACCTGCCTACTACTTTCTTTGTATGCGTTTTAAGCTGCGAGCTGGGAAACCAAGATGAATTGAACTGGACAGAACTACCATGCCTACAAGGAATACTGGGCATGGAAATGGACTGGACCTTGCAGCGCAGATTGTAAGTAGATAGGAAAATGTCGTGATCAGGTTATTTTCTTTGTTTAGTTGTTTGGTTAAACTTCTCTGTGCTAAGTCCACGTGCTCCCTCCATACACTGCATTTTAAGCTATAGCCCAGAGATACCATTTCTCTGTATTTTAATATGTTCGTTTCTCAATTGCTCTGTAATAATTAAGCATACCTGGCAGCTATCAAGTATATCTTTGTGTCTGTTAATAAAATCACCTTTTTTAAGGTGATTTAATTCTTGTGCCCTGGAAGGTAACAGGAGGTCTGCATATCCATGCCTAAGACTGAGAGGTCAACTATCAGAGATTGCAATTTGTTTTCTCTTTTTATTCCCAGCTCTCTTCTTGTAAAAGAGCTTGGGAGTACCACCTGAGAGAAGTCCACGTGCTTCCTTCCTGGGTTCAAGAAGAAAGGGGTTTTCTGCTGTTTTACTTGGTGGTGGCAGCTGCCTCCCAAAGTCAATGAATCTGTGATGTTAGGTAGTTTTTAAGTAGGAGCCTATAGAGGCAAGGATTTTTAAGGGCTTTTGGGGGCCCCCACCTTTTGCACAGGGTGCGCCAGAGTGGGGAACAGCCTTTACAGAGGCTCTGTAAACAGTCTCCCAGCCACATCATATGTATGGAATATTTATATAATCCCATAAATGTACATGACAAATACTTTACAAAACAAGACCATATTTCCTGTTCCAAAGATTTTATAATCTAACCCAAAAGGCACAAGGCAACAGTTCAGGAACAGAACAGTGTAAAGCCACCTCTGGCGAGGAAGGCATCAGATGAGGAGGAATGGGTTTCATATACTCAGTGCCCTTTACTCTTTCTTTTATTTTCAGATTGTACACATTCCATGGCAGGGATTGTCATTTCCTATATATTTGTACAGTGCCTAGCACATTGTGAGCACAGCTGAAGTCAGATACATTAGGTGATAATGAAAGCAAGTGAAGGAAGACAAAAGGCACTTGAACAAATAGCAATTTTTTCTAGGGCATGCATGCACCTGCTATATGAAGAGTAGGAGGTGGCACAAAAGGAAACATGAGACCCAGAGTGGGAGGAGGAGGCACAGAGCAATAAAATGAGAAAGGAAGGAGCTAGAAAGGAGAGTGGGAGGAATAAGAGCAAAATGTGAGCAGGGAGGAGTATCTTGTAAAAGCACAAAAGGCTAAATAAGAAATGGAAAATATTACATATGTGCAAGGGGGCATGAGTAATAGTTGCTGTGGTAACCATAACTTTGTATTCTGTTGCTAAAAATCTCGGTCTATATTCTAGTTATTTATACCATGCACATTGCTGTAGCACGAGCACCTAGTTCTTGAATAATTGACATTATGTGTAGTGTAGCTTATCAATTAGTGGATACTGCAATGACTAGATGTTAAATCCAGTATCAAATGGTTCCTTTTACTTTCCATAAGTAGTGATCTCTTGAACCAGATATCAAGTAACGTGATGGGGGATTGTTCTGCATTCAGGGCGACTGAATGGTTGTGCTGTATAGCCACAACAAATGATTCTGAACACATCAGAAAGTGTATACTAAGTTATGTCTCCCTCTTCCAAAAATGGATTGTAGAGCTGGGTCTTTAATAGATTCAGTAGGATTTGCAGAAATCCATTCTAACAGATCAGTGAACCCCAAAATACCTCTTTAAGAGGCAGTTTGTCAGATTATTTCTTTTAAACCAAACCTCAAGTTAGCATTGTTTGAATGCACAGCCAGATTCCAAAGCCCTTAGTCATTACTGAGGTCATATTTTCATTAAAACTAAGTGAGTTTCGCCTGTGTAATGACAAGTAAACACACCAGAATATGGCTCTTAACGATACAGAAAGACATCACTGAAGATCACTGATACTCTTATGGTCTTTCATTGCTCTGATCATGTAAGTTATCTTGTTGAAGGCATTACCTCATGACCACAGAGGCAGAATTCTACTGAATTCTTTACCCTGCTTTGGTCCCTCAAGTTTCTTTTAGCCATGCTGCCCACAAGAATTCCTACACCCTTAATAGGACTAGAGCAACAACCACAGAACAGTCCTGTATATGAAATTCCTTTTCTTCTATAGGCCACAACTCATGGGAAATCTCAGCTCTCCTCACATTTTATGGAGAAGATTCCCCCTACCCCAAAGTGCTGATATAGTGGTCTTATTCCTAGCAAAGTAGAACTTTGTTCTCAAAACATAGTCAACCCAATTATTATTTAGTGGTTGCCAAGGCTGCCACTGAGATGAGGACCCCCTTATATTAAGCACAGTAGAAACCAAGCCAGAGACAGTCCCTTCAGCACAAAGCTTACCATCTACGCCCATGGTGTCCAACATGCTAGCCACTAGCCGCATGTGGCTATTTGGCCAGTTGAGTATGGATAATTCGTTATAGCAGTAGCCATTATAGTGGCTACCGCTTCAGAACTGGTCGGACACCAGAGACCTATGCAGACAAAAACTATCCACTAGCTCAGTGGTTCTCAAACTGTTTGGTTTGCAGCCCACCCTGCTCAACGCAAACCTTTCCATGGACCAACAGCCAGCCACCATGATGACAAAATACCTTTGCCACCATGACAAAATGCCTTAAATACTAAATTATTCATATTAGGCTACCAAAGCACGTAAACTTAAATATGCAGCTAGAACATAAGGCAGCATATGTAAGTACTAAGAAAGGAAATAATATTAATCAAAATCATTAAACAGATTAAGCACTTTAACTTTATCATGTTATTTTACCTAACTTCATTTTAAATAAAGTAAAATTTTAATTTATGTTCAAACAAAAAGTTTCAATGACAGGGGTGAGGAACCTTTTTTGAGTTGGGGGCCACTGATCTGACTGATTTTTCTGTGGACCACACAAAAGTGAGAGGCAAAACAGCAACAAAAACCCTCAGCCCTAATTGATGTGGCCCCTAAATGAGACACCTTACTCCCCTGGCACTCCAGCCACAGTGGGAGGGAGAGGGCAGGAAGAACCAAGATTCAGGGCTTCCCACAGGACAGATTAACTGTTCTGGGGTCCCAGAGTTAGTGAATTGTGAATCCCCCTAGGCTCTGGGGTATGGCCAAAAATGGGGAGGTGGGTCTGAGTGAGAGGTAGGGTGCTTGAACAGGCTAGGATTGGGAGTCTGGCCAGAAGTTTGAGTACAAGAGGGATGAGGGTGCAGCAATGGGCTGGGGGCCTGGGCAGGAAGGTGAAGGAGTGGGCTAAAGGTGGGGAAGGGAGTCTGGGCAGGAGGGAAGGTGCAGGAGGAGGCTGGGGGTGCAGGGTCTTAGCAAAAGGGGAGGTCCGTAAAGGCAATGGGCGTGCTGGGTTTGGGCATGAGCCACATCCCGCTCTGCCTCAGTTCCCAGACACCACCTGCCATTGCTCCCATTGGCCATGATTCCAGCCAATGGGAGCAGCGGGAAAAGTCTCCAGGAGAGTGGTTTCCTCACTGCTGTTCCCCCAGATGGAAGGAGGTGGAGCAGCAGTGCGTGGAGACGCTTGCTCTCCCTGCGAGCCAGATCCAGCCCGCTAGGCTCAGGGATCCCCTCCCTCTCCCACAGCAGGAAGCCAGCACTGATGCTCCAACCTCTTGGGGGGGGAGGGGGACCACAGTGCTGGAGCGGGCTCTCAGCTGCAGGAGGAAAAGGGGCTGAGCCTCAAGCTGCAGCCCACCTGCAAGGAGGCCATGGACCCTGTTTGAGAACCACTGCACTAGACTATACTGCCTCCTAATGAGCCCAACTGCCATATATAATATGATAATAAGAGCAATGTAGGGAGAGGGCAGTCTAGTTTCATATGGACACAAATAGGGATGTTAAATTGCAAGTAACTGGCTAATCGAATATTCAATGCATTTTGCAACAACTTTTGATTAGTCAATAGGGCACCTCCGCCTTTGAAGTGTAGCAATAGCCCTAGGGCTGTTGCTACATCTCAAAGGCGAAAGCGCCACATGGAGCCTGGGTTCAGCTGGGGACTCCCCTGCTGACCCCAGGCTCCATACGGCGCTGCTGCTTTGAAATGCCATGGAGAGCCCAGCATCAGGCTCCTCGCTGCATTTCAAAGTGGCAGAGCCCTGTAGATCCCGGGATCAGCTGGGGACTCCCCTGCTGACCCCAGGCTCCATGTGGCATTTCAAAGCAGCAGCGCCACATGGAGTCCGGGGTCAGTGGGGAAGTCCCCAGCTGATCCTGGGCTCCACATGGTGCTGCTGCTTTGAGGTAGTACTCCCTCCTCTTCCCCCACCCTCTTGCTGCCTCTGATAGAGCAGCATTTGCTTATCGGATAGTTGACAAGTCCTTCACATCCCTAGACACAAATAGCAACAGTGACAGAACAGGGACTCATGCCTCTAGTTAACTAGCTAGCAACTTTCCACTAGATAGTTTTATCTTAACTATGGGCCCTAAGCTTCATTTGCCCTTGTTCAATAAATTATAATCAGACTGTTGAAGTACATTAAATTGGCAGAAGCTTTTCAGTAATACAGGAAGAAAAATAGGTGCTCTTATCACAGATTACTCCTGGTGCCTAATCACTCTACAGATCAGAATTTTTCCTAATTATTTTAATTTACAATTTTAATATTTTGACTGTAGTGAACTACTTGGTAACTATTCAATATGCATTTTCCAATTTGGCTAGTGAAGATAAAAACTATGACAGAGCTAGAATAATAGTGGGCAAGGGTTCTATAATAAGGGGGGGAAAATCAATTCTTCTCTAAAAGTTTTCACCCCTGAATTCTTTGTGACCTTATGCAAAACACTGCACTTCAGTTGCTCAGAGAAATTAAGGGCCCTCTTGTGCAATCTCAAGATCATACTTATGCAAATAATTCAATTTAAGGCTGCGATTACAGGCATAAGTAAATTTTTACTAACTTAAGGGTTGCACAAGCAGACCCTAAAAGTAGTAATTTAAGTTATTTTCACTTAATTAGATCCTGATTTAGGAAAGAGTTATACATTATACATATGCTTAGATTTACACACCATGAATAGTCCCATTGATGTCAATGGAATACTCAAACATGTTTAAATTGTTAAAAGTACATTGTTAAATGTACATTGTTAAATGTTTACCATATCAGGGTTTAATATGTCTAATGTTGAAATATAGCAAATTCTCTGCAATGTTTTCTGGAGGAAAAAAAAAAAAGGGATTTCCTAGAGCAAAACAAGTGAAGCTCAGCCTGCTTTTACCTTGCCTTTCTTAGGTTTTAAGCTGTTTTTCTGATGCATTTTCTACATTGACAGGTATATTCTACCTTCTCCCACTACTTCCCCTCCCTCTTTCCTCCCGCCAATCATGCAAGTACACAATTCCACTTTACCACCAATATCCCTAAAAGGAATAATACATGTATGGTCTTCCAAGTTACACAATAGAAACTAGATATACAAATACATCTGAGCGCTGCAGTACACATTCAGTGTTCAATATCTACTAAACAATTTGAATCACTAAAGTGCACACTTTAACATTTGCATGTAGTAAACAAAGTACAGAAAATTTAAGTAATATTTGTACAATGTTTAACTTATTTGCATGGTATGCTTAAAGATAAAGAATAGGAGATGTAGACTGTATTCATTGGCAAGTAAAAATCACAAAGGAAACCCATACAGCAAATATGCTCTTCACATTACTAAATGTACAGATCTCAAAATAGTGCTATTTTACCTAACTGCTAGTCTAGACAGACAATTTTTATAAACAGTGTATGACAAGAGGTCACGAGTCAATTTTTTTTTCAAACCAGTCATTTGGAAAGTTTGAATCCTGAAACTTGTAAGGGCTGTCTGTTACCCAGATCCAGTGCAGATCCTGAAATATGAAGCATTATTCAAAATGGTCCAAAATCTTTAGTATCAAGGCAGAAAGCTCACTGAAGTACACATTTGCATACCTCCACATCATCCTCTCATAATGGAGCTCAAGAAATTGACAACTAGGAAGCAATCGCTTACCAACTTGTCAACCACAGTCTGAGGACCGAGTTAAGGCGATCTCAGTATGAACGCTATTCATTGATTATGCCTTCAGCTGAAGTCTGTAAACAAAAGCAGGCCCGGCGACTAGGACAGCAGGACGGCGCCAGCAGCTTGCAGCAGCATAATGAGTAAGTGGCATGGTGATTCGAGTGGTAAAGTCCTCCAGAAGCATCCTAATGCAGAATGCCCGGGGCGCATCCTCGGGAGCGCCACACGCATAAAGGACGTACCCAGCCACATCAAATAACCCCGAACAAGATGTTGGCTTTGATCTTTGAGCAATTTTGATGTAAATGAGGGGAAGGGATTATGAGGTGAGGGAAGGAGTTAAACCATTCTCCCTTCTGCACTACTGCTCACTCAGCTCCTATCTGTGCCAACACCCCTCTGCGAACAAGGAATCCTCCGATCCCATTGTCACGGTGGCAAATATTTACCTGCCACTCCAGTGCGCGTCGTGCCTTTGCGCGACAACCCCGAGGTTACGGGCAAGCCACTCGCTCGGCAGCCCGCACTACCTCCGTCCTAACCCCTGGGTTAGCGATGCACGGAAGCCGAGAACTCCCCCCTCCAGCATCGCCACGACAGAGCGATCTCCCCTCCCGCTGAGGAGAGCAGGAGAAAGCAGCCTCCCCTGCTGCATCCGATCCAGCCGTCCTCCAGACTCCTCATTCACCGCCGGGCCCCTTTCCGAGCCATTTCCCCCGCAGCCCCCCAAGCCCTGCCGCAGCCGCCAAGCCGAGCCCGGGGGAACACACAATGCCCGGGATGGTGTCACCCCGCTCAAGCCAGCGCTAGGACCCGGAGAGCGGCGGCTGGGGCCGGCAGCCGGGCATGACAATACGGGCAGGTCTCCCCGTGCATCCCCTACTCCTGCCGCTCCCCCAGGTGCCCGAGCCCCCACCCCGCCCTACCTGCCATGGCTCCGTCTCGCCGCCGGCCGGGCTGCCCGGAGTGGGGGGGGACTGGAAAAGGAACCTCAGCAGCAGCTGCTGCTACCACGGCCACCGCTCAGAACGCGCCCCCACCAATAGCAGCTGCTGCCATATTGTTACGGCAAGCGCTGCGAAGGGCGGGGCCAGCTGGCTTCTTGGAGACCGAACGCCATTGGTCGCCCCGTCGCTCAGTCTGAGCCAGGCGGGCCAATGAAGGGAGCCGGCGGCGAACAGCGGGGCGTTCGGAGTTGGAATGTTGGGCGACAATAGCGCACGCGGCGCTCAGGTAGGGAGGAGGGGCGGAGCCCCTGGGGAAAAGGCTCTGTTCCAAGAGGCAGGGGGGGCTCCGTTGCCGACCACGTGACTTGCGACGTTCCGAGCGCTGGTGGAGTTCGTCAGAAAAGCTGCCTGCCAAGCTCACGTCCCCCCTCTGCCCCAACTAGGCGAAGCTTGGGGAGCAGCATGGAATGAAGTTAGCGCACGCGGCGCGGGGGGCCTGCGGGATTGGCTGCGGGCAGGGAGCTCTGCCCCAGGTGGGAGCAGTACAACAGACCCAGCCTGTAACACGTGGGCGGCTGCAGCGTGGACGCGATTCGAGCCCGCTCGGGCAGGCGGGGAGCGGGCGCGGTTGCTGTGCACCGACCGCCACCCCCTTGGCGGGGGATCCACGGGATCAGGGCCGGCTGTGCTCTTTGCCCCGGCTCTGGCTTGCAGCCCACGAGGCAGTAGGGTGTGAGCAGCCCGGGAAAACGTGACAACCAGCAGCTAAGCGCGGGTATGTTTCTAGATACTGAAACCGCCACTGCATAGTGGTCGGAACGGCTGGGGGACTCGACGCGCTCACTGAACATATTCCTTATAAGACCGGACTGAAAACAAAATTTCCTTTTCACATCGGACAGACCGTGGGTCTCTGGTGTGCCCCTCAGCGACAGCCAGCGGACAATGCCACTCAGTTCTGCCCAAGTGCTCAGGACACTACAATAATACAATTAAATAGTGATAACGATGTATCAGTTATGATGCAAGTATGAAAAGGAGAATGTATATTTTCAGGGGTCTGTGCATGTTCTTAATAACAATGGAAAATATAAAAAACATACAAAATCCACTTCCGACTTTTGCCTTTGACAAAAAATGGTCTTGATGTGATTCTTTTCTTTTCTTGGGTACCAGCCCTAACCCTGATATAAACAGACGTGTTCCAACACACACCTATGTGGTTTAGTCAGGTCTGCCAACAGAGGGGTGCAAAAGAGGCAGCTGACCCAGGGCCCAGCAATTCAAAGGGGCCTGGACTTCCCAGCCCCTTTGAATTGCTGCTAGAGCTTTGACTGCTGCAGGGTCGGGGGGACACTGCAATCTGGGGTGCACCAAGGGCTGACTGCTCTCAGATACACCCCTTCTGCCCAAAGCCCCACCCCTTCCAAAATGACATGCAATGCCCCCCCCTCACGTTGCCCCAGAACCTATAGTGGCTGTTAGCCCCACTGGGTTTAGTACGAGACAGTTAAGACTGAGGCCTGGTCTATACTTACATTTTTTGGAGGCATAAATATCTTTGTCAGGAATATGATTCGTTCCCTTCCTCCTCCCCCCGACCAACAGCTATACTGGCAAAAGCCCCTGGACTAAGTCTACACTGGCAAGTCTTGCGCAAGAACATATGCAAACGAGGCACCATTTTTGCAGAAGCGGCTTGTGCAAAAAAAACCCTCTTGCGCAAGAGCCATTCTGCCTGAAAATAAGCAGCAGAACGGCTCTTGCGCAAGAAGAAGCAGTGTAGACTGCTCCTTTTTGCACAAAAGCCCCTTGCACAAAAATGGCGGCTCATTAAGTATGTAAATGAGGCACAGCAATATGTTCTTGCTCACGACTCAGCAGTGTAGACGTAGCCCGAGTGTAGACACAGGCCAGATCTACACTGAGCTGCGTGGCTGCAGCACTCTAGGTATAGACATGGCCTCAGAAAAACTGTCTTAAGCCATTACAAGGTATGGAACCATCTCTCACTCCACACTCAATCGCCCTACTGCCCAGTTAATTTCAAATTATGTATGATGATTTCAAATGAAGGCCTATTCCTGCTGCCCATATTCACATCTTTAGTTGTACAAAGATCAGTCCATAATATCTCTTTAGACTTTCGTCTTTATAAATGACTGCCAGTAAATGACACAAATGGTCTACAAATCCTATTGTCACGTATTTAAAACATTTTAGTCTCCCCTCCATCCGCAGCTTGCTCTTCAGTAAAATTAATAATTCATTTTTAAATCTGCTTTTTTGTTCTTTAAAATGTTACATTGTAAACTTTTGAGAATCACCATACCATTTATGAATCCTGAAGGAGGAAAAGTGAAGACCTAATTTAAGATTGCAGATTGTATGTTCAATACTACATAGCCTGGGCCTGCCTGGGATGCGTCAAAAGGGGGGTTATATGTGTCTTACTTTGGAAGCTGAACCATTCATTTAAATTATGTTTTATTGGCATATTGGATCAAATATAAGTGTGCTTATTGTAATGATGTAGCTTCCCAGATTGTGATATCTAAATAGCTAATAACCAATGAAATGCCTGTAAGTCCTCAATAGTTGCTAGGTTTTGAAATCCCTGATTCTGGGTCTGTTCACCCAGTGAAGTGTTCCAATGAAGTAATGCTTCTGTCTAGTGGTTTATTGGCTGATTGTGCTATCACTCTGCACTGGCTCCCAACCACCAGTCCGCAGACCAGTGCTGGCTGTCGGGCCGTGGTGGCTCTGGGGGCCGGGGTACAATGCCCAGCACTTTCCCTCCCAACACAGCTGTTGGGGGAGGTGTGTCCTACCCCACCTTCAGCCAACCAGTGGCAGGCAGGGGCAGGGTCTCTGCTCGGACATGGAAGAACGGTTCACTGCACAGCGGGAAGGCTGCAAGGAGCCGGGCATGGCAGCCTTAGAACACCTGGGCAGCAGCACTCAGCTGGCAGCTGGGAGGCAGCACAGGGCTAGGTGAGGGGGGTGCTGCTAGTGCTGGAGTCAGGGGGCTGGCACTGGGGGGCTCTTGGAGTGAAGCTAATACTGGGGTTCTGGGTGCGGGGCTAGCACTGTGGAGCTCTAAGGGGTGGGAAGGCTCTCAGAGGCAAGGGGCTGGCATTGGGGTGTGGGGCTAGTAGTGGGGGGGCCTGGGGATAGGGCTAATATTGGGGACTGGGGCTGGCACTGTGGAGGGTTCTGGGGGGAGTTGGTGCAGTGGGCCTCTGGAAACAGGAGGCTGGCACTGGGAGTCTGGTGGTGGGGGGCTCTAAGGGGAAAGGGGCTGGCACTGAGGCATTTGGAATGGGGGCCTGACACTGAGGGGGCTCTGAGGGAAGGAGGCTGGCATTGGGGGGATTGAGTGCAGGGGACTCTGGGGTCAGTGGCTGATGCTGGAGGGATGGGGGGCCCTAGGGGTTAGGACTGGCACTGGGCGGGAGCTCGGGGCCGGGGTGTTTCCCAGCCCCCAGAGCTGCCGCAATCAGCCAGGTTCAGCTGCAGCAGCCGCCCGCCACATGGCAACTGCCGGAGCCAAAGCTGGCTGTTCACGGCGGCTCTGAGAGCCGGGGCTTGCGGGGGACTATCAACATTTTATTTGCATATTCATGATTTGCATCATGAATATGCAAATATAATGTTACTGGTCTGCCAAAAGTTTGTGAATGGGTTTGCCAGTCCGTGGTATAAAAAGGTTGGGAACACCGCTGTACAGGAGCCACATGGATGAAGTTCTGAGATGACCAAATCACACAATTCTCATTGGTCATGTAGCTGAAATTAGGGATCTTAAATTAAGCTTAAGTGGCTAAGCGAATAGTTGATGCAATGGTGTTTCAAAGTAGCAGTGCTGCTCCCAGCTGGCCCCAGGCTGTATGCAGTGTTTCAAAGTGCCAGTGCCGCATGGAGCCCAGAACCTGGCCCCCGGCCTCCACGCAGCACTGCTGCTTTGAAGCATCTCCTTTTCTTCCCGCCCCCCGACCCGCTGCCTCTTTCTGATAGAGGCAGCGGGTTGGGGGGAGGCCGGAAGTAACTTGTCAACTAGTGTATCAACTATCTGATAAGTATTTGCTTATCAGATAGTTGACTAATCGACTAGTCATTCGCATCCCTAGCTGAAATTAGCTCTGAATAAAAGGAATTTTGTTGGGGTTATTTTTGTTCAATTGATTGATTCGTTGGTTTCTGTTTTTCCACAAGACTCCATGATTTCCAAGTACAACACAAGCAAACGCTAAGGCTTCTGCCTTGAATACCTGCACTTGATATGTACAAAGTGTACTGTGCATACAAAGCATGCTAGTTTCCCTCATTTATCACAACTTGCAATTCTTTTCCAAACTTGGCATAGTATATGTTCTTCAGTGAGGATGACATACGTGCCAAGTTTCAGTTTCTAAAAATTAATCTCTTTGAATTATCCAAGCACAAAAAGTAATCTGAATTGATTTTCTTCAGTGACATCTCAACCTTTGATTGTCTGCTGCTATAATATTTTTACATCATAGTAAAACATTTTAATGGAAATTAAACCAGTACATTATCTGAATGTTAACTGGGCAACTTTTGTTTCATAAGGATTCGGGAGAATACCAAGCTTTAGACAATGGATCAATTGGTATAGTGCAGAGGTTCCCAAACTTTTTGATACTGGGGACCAGTAAATCCATTCACGAGCTTTTGGAGGACTGGTAACATTTATTTGCATATTTGCATATTCATTAAGCAAATGAATATGCAAATAAATTCTTTCAGGTCCTCCCAAAGCCCCCAGTGCCAACTTTAGCCCACAGAAAAATCAGTCGGGGCCACACAAGTGAGATACAAAAACACAACCCCTCCAAACCCCTCAAACCTCACTAATGTGGCCCCAACTGTGCTTGTGGGTGCTGGGACAGTTCTGGGGAAGGGTGCCAATGAGTGCTGGGGCAGGGGACAGGGTGCTTGCGGGTGCTGGGGCAAGGGATAGGGTGCTTGTGGGTGCTGGGATAGGGTACTTGTGGGGGTTGGGGGAGAGGGGACAGGGACCGATACCTGGGGATCCTGTAGCTGCCAAGGCCCAGGAAGTGCGTAGGCTGCTCCCCTGTCCCCCAGACAGCGGCGCGGTACCTGACACGCTGGTCTGTTGCATGCCTGATGCCTTCCAGGGGAGAGGGAGTCCCGGACCACGCTGGCCCCAACCGCTCAGGCAGCGCGCGCCTTGCTTCTCCACTCCCCACGGCAGCATGCACTGCCCGAGCAGCTGGAGCCAGCACACTGGAGACTTTATTCTCCTGCTGCCTTCCCGCGCGGGTAGAGGGGGTGTCCCAGACCATGCCTTCCCCAACCACTCGGGCAGCGCGCGGCTTGCTCCTCTGCTCCCCACGGCAGCATGCGCCACCCGAGCAGCTGGAGTCAGCGCAGTCCCGGATCCCCACCCACTCCCCCACATGCAGGAAGGCAGCAGGGGAACAAAGTCCCCAGCGCGCAATGGATCGGCGTTTTAGGTACCGCGCTGGCTGTTGGGGCAGGGGGAAGAGCACTTCCAGGACTGGCACACAGCTGCAGAACTGCCCCCCGACCCCGCAGGAAGCCCGCGCTGCCTCCATTGACACTGGGAGTTCAGCACGGTGTTCATCTGGGGGTTGCGGGCAGCGAGGCAGGCTCTCGCAAAAATTTTTCTGAGGCCCGGTATTTTTTCCTAAGAACCAGTACTGGGCTGCGGACCACAGTTTGGGAAACGCTGGTATAGTGTATATTTTCATTAATGAATGAGATCTGGGTAGGTACTTTTAAAAATCAATATTTCTCAAAAGGAAATATTTTACAAAAGTAAATAATCTACATAAAAATGTTTCTAAAATAAATAAAAATGAGAGTTCTCCCCTCAAACATCAAAATTAGCAATTCCAAATAAATTATTATTGTTGTTACTATAAATATTTAATTGGTAATTCCAAAATATTTGATGTAATATGTTAACACATATTTTATATGTATTTTATTTTCTAATGGCATACCAAATAGGAGCATTCTATATTTTTAAAAAAATACAAAATCTCAAATACACTCTGACTGTCAGTATGCTGCTTTTGAATGAACTCAGAGCATAAAATCACTTTTTTCTTTATGAAATCATTGATTAATGGCAGGTTTTTTTATGGCATTGCCACACTAAGCATCTGAAGTAAATATTTCTTTTACAATGTATTTAATCAGCAATAAATACCACTGGCTCATGGCTTTAATTTTTAGGCAGAATTTCCTATTGATCCCACTGGGGAATTTGTCTTTAAAATTGATAGCATGATATGACCCTGGATTAGGAAAATTCAGTCAATTGTGACTCTCAAACCATTCTTAAAAATTTAAATAATTTCAAGTTAGCTCAAATTGTATCCTGTGTGCATTCAAACTTATTCTTAATCACATAGACTATGTCTACACAGCAGTGTTATTTCAGAATAACTGAGTCCACATCTACAAGGCAAGCTGTTATTTTGATATACTGTTGAAATAATGTTGAGCTGGAGGACTTCTTACTCTGACTCGTTTTATGAGGAATAAGGGAAGTCGGAGGAAGAGTGCTTTAACTCCAACTTCCTGCTGTGTAGATAGCGCCAAAAGACGAAATAAGGTATTGGTTCAACTTAAGCTACTCAACTGACGTAGCTCAAGTTGTGCAGCTTATTTTGGTTTTAGCCCTGCTGTGTAGACCTGCCCATAATGTAAAATCAGGTCTTCAGCTCTCTTCCTGCTTATAAATTAATGATGGTGTCTAGCTATGTATACTCAATGGCCATACTGGGTCAGACCAACAGTCTATCTAACCTAATAATCAATGCCAGGTGCTTCAGAGGGAATGAACAGAACAGGAGTGATCCATTCCCTAGCTTCTGGCAAACAAAGACTAGGGACACCGTTCCTGCCCATCCCATCTAATAGCCATTGATGGACTGCAACATTTAAGCCTTTAACCTAACACAATTTGGCTTTTAGTTGTGACTGATAATACATTACACTTCAGTCTGTGATTTCAAAAAATTTCAAGTGGAAGAAAATGAGGTTGAGAAGATGAAAGAGAATGACAATGACCCAAGTTTACTATGGGGCTGAGCTAGTAAAACTGTGGGAGACAGTCCCCAGCAACAGAAAGTCTGCTGTGCAAAAGTTATGGTCGTGGAAAGCTACATAATCTCCCATTCCTAGCCAGCTCCACTCTAGCCAGGAAGTGCACATGGCCAGCACTGAGTAGTCCCCATTGACAGAATATCTGTGGAGACAATATTGGAACTGACAACTACCCTCCCTCATGAAAGCTACAAGAGGAGGTCATCTGAAGAAGTGGGCTGTGCCCACGAAAGCTCATGATCCCATCTACATGTTTTGTTAGTCTATCAAGTGCTACCGGGCCATTTGTTGTTTTTTTCTGTAACAAACTAACTCGGCTACTCCCTGAAGCAAGAGGAGGTCAGTGATTTTAACCCTTCCTGTGCTGGAGCAGGGAGGGAGTGACTTTGACCCAATATGTTTTAAATTGCTCCAGTTTATGCTGGCTTCTTCTTTGCAAGTGAGAATACTGACCCTTCACTCCCCCCAAAACACATAAAGAAAACAAAATGGCCCAAAGACATTTTCACCAGCAAAAGGGTTTTTTTGGGGGGGAGGAGAGGGAAGGAAGTAATTTTAAAGAAGACTGGAGGAACATAATATAGGGCAGCTGAATACTGTTTATGACACGGAGCCACTCCCCAGACCAGCAAAACATACCATTAAATATATTCATATCTAAAATGATCACTCAGAAGTAAACAAGATATAAGACAAAACCAAGCAACAATTAGAATTAGACAATCCCAAATGTCATGGGCCACCCCACCCTCCTGCTCATTGTCTCTGCCCTCCCATGAACAAAGTCTGTCACATCACATCACGTTGCAGGATCCTAAGTCGTTTACTATTTATTATTACTGCTGGGGTCCCTTTGTGGATACCCAGAAAACAGAAATAGTAAAAAGAAAACCCCTACTGAGGATAATGAACAGTACATTTGATAGTAGCTTGCAATGCAGTATGGTAGCAAAAGAATTCAGTGCAGTTTAAAGCCGCATACAGGGACACATCATGACATACACTGAGGACATGATATTCCACAATTCTGCATATGACACTGGTGGACTATATCTTAAATACTGTGCACTATTCTCAGCACTTGAACCCAGAATGTTGGCAAATAGGGACAGATGCCAAGAACAACAAAAATAATTAAAGGGCTGGAATAACTAACATACTAGTAAAGTGAATCAGGAAATATTTTTTGTTCCCAGGAAAAATTTCAACACAACCACAAAATGATTTTTGTCATCATTTTAACTTCAAAAGTTGTCAGCTTTTCATTCAAAAAACTGAAAAATTCAGGTGCCAAAAACTAACAACTTTCAATTTGGGGTTTTCAGGATTTTTTTTTTATGAAGATTTGTGTGGCAAGATACTTCTTGGCCACACTGTTTTTATTTTAACTATACTGACTCTTCCTTACACATAAACACACACACACACGCTACACCATCATAGGACTTTTTCCCAATTTTTTCCTGTCCTCGTTGTTGTATGAAAGACCCACACAACAGATGGAACTGACTGGCTACAGTAGAAATAATGAAACTGACTGCACAGAAGGTGCTGTCACATGCAGAAAGTGAATTGACAAAGAAATCAAAGCACTTTCTCTAATGTTTTTCAGTTGCAGTCAACTTAGATGTTATTTGTTACAACAGTAAGTATAAATTTTCATACAAAACTGATTTTTTTTTAAGATGACAGCATCCCTTTAATTTTTCTACATAAAATTCTGAAGAAACACATAGTTTCTCAAATCAAATACTTTCACAGGCAACTCAGATAAAAATTTCTACTTCGTGACTTTCTGAGACTAAAAGACATTAAAACATAACGGGTGAGTTTAAAAACTTGTCAATGCATTAATCAGAAAAGGACTTTATGTCTTTAATTAGCCCTTGATCCTGAAAGGTGTTAAGTGCCTGCAATCTACTGACTTCATTGGAAATAAAAGGTATTCTGCACCTGAGAGGCTCAAACCCTGGCAGAAAGGATGGGGCAGCGTTTAGGGTGCACCAGGCTGAGGCCTTGGGAATGGATATCAGTTCCCAGTTCTGCGACAGACATCCTGTGTTGTACCCTAAAGCAAGTCACTGAGGCCATGTCTACATTATGAGATAAGGTTGAATTTATTAAAGGTCGATTTTTAGCACCCGATTTTGTAAAGTCTAAGGTGCATATGTCCCCACTGTGTGCAAGAATTCTACAAAATTCGAAGTAGCGCATCCTCAGTAGGGTGGCTACCACTGACTGGAAACGATGCACCGTGGGTAGTCATCCCATAGATCCTGTGCCCCTTTGCATTCCTGGTTATGCTCCCAGTGCACTTTGGGACCAAAACTGTGCAGCAGGTGGTTCAAGTTTCATCTCCTCCTCTCTCTCCGTCTGCTTGCAAGCAATAGTCAACAGTCCCTTTACGCCCTGGTTATCCGTGCAGATGTTATAGCAGTGTAAGCATGGAACACATTGTGCATCAAAGTAGTATGGTAATCATATTAACTATAGTGAGCCTTATGCTGGAGTATATCCAGAGCAAATCCAGGGTCCACTAGAACGAGGAAGAATCAAAGGAGGCCATAAACATACTCTTCCGTGAAGCACTTGAATTGAGCGACTGGCAAATGCCACCAGCAGTCAATCCTCTGGACACAGTGGAATGCCAGTTCTGGTGTTGTAAGACAATCACAGACTGGTGGGACTGCATACTTATGCAGGTATGGGATCATCAGCAGTGACTACAAAACTTCTGCATGTGTAAGGCCACTTTCATTGCAGTTTGCACATTGCTTTCCCCTACCCTGAAGCACAAGAATACCAGATAAACTTAAAAAACAACAAATAGTCTGGTAGCACTTTATAGACTAACAAAACATGTAGATGGTATCGTGAGTTTTCGTTGACACAGCCCACTACCAGAGTGAGACCTGCTCTGACAGCGGTGAAGCGCATGGCAATTGCCTTGTGGAAGCTTGCTTGCGATGCCAGACAGTCACCGGACAGTTGTGAATCAATTTGGAGAGGGATATCAGAGGGGTAGCCGTGTTAGTCTGAATCTGCAAAAGCAGCGAGGAGTCCTGTGGCACCTTATAGACTAACTGAAGTGGTGGAGCATAAGCTTTCGTGGGCAAAGACCCACTTCGTCAGATGCATGTGACGAAGGGGGTCTTTGCCTTCGAAAGCTTATGCTCCAACACTTCGGTTAGTCTATAAGGTGCCACAGGACTCCTTGTCGCTTTTGCAGATTCAGACTAACACGGCTACCCCTCTGATAGTCAACACCATGCAAGGCTCTGCATTTAGCCGTATGGAGTGGAAATCTATCAACCTCACGAATTTGGAGAGGGACACTGTCCACCCTGGGAGCAGCCAGACAGCCAACACACCGAGGGGCACTGCAAATCAGAAAGGCTTTGAAAGAGAATTTTATGAATGGCCAGTTTTGAGAGTCATGCATGTTGCTCTCAATGAGGTGCCCCTGCATCCAATGTGCTTGCTTGTAAATCCTTACCCCCTTCAACAAAAGCAATAAAGAGATTGTTGTTCAAAAATCATGCGTTTTTATTTAGGGAAAGCAGCAGGGACTGAAAAGGAGTTCATGGTGGGAGCTTCGGGTGTGTGTATATGATTACAATTGTGAGAATAACAGCCTTTTGGTTCAGGACACATCACTGGGGGTTGAGTGTGAGGCTGCCCTTTGCACATTCTAGAGCCCCTGGGAGAGGAAGTGATGGAACTGGGTGAGGAGGGAATGTGATTCTGCAGGAGCTGGAGAGGCTGCCTTTCTTTTTTTCAATCCCTCTTCGATCTGTTCGTAAAACCTGTTATTTATAGGCATGGTATTTGATAGGTTATTTTTTCCTGAGGGAAGAAAATTCTAGTATCCCTGAGCAGACCTCCAATAAACAAACCACTACACCTGAGAGAGAGAAGAGGGGAGGTCATTTTAGCAAAGAAATGTGTTTCAAGTCCCCACCCCCTGCCCTCGGGTGGCTGAAACAATAGTAAAAAAGCAATCTTTGGAAAAAACATTTTAAAATGTTAAGAGTATCATTTGAAGGATCTGATGTCCTATGCATATAGGGTGAAATTAACTCCCGTGGTTAACAGCCCAGCATGAGGGCTATGAATCACTTAGGCTATGTCTGCACAGCAGAGTTATTTCGGAATAACTGGTGTTATTCCGAAATAACAAAATCTGCATCTATACTACAAGCAGTTGTTTTGGAATAATGTTGAAATAAGGTCGAGCTGGGGGACTTCTTACTCTGACTCCAGTAACCCTCATTTTATGAGGAGTAAGGGAAGTCGGAGGAAGAGTGCTCTTTCCTGCTGTGTAAACAGCGCCAAAACCGAAATAAGCTATTTCAGCTTAAGCTACGCAATTGATGTAGCTCAAGTTGCTTAGCTTATTTCTGCTTTAGCCCAGCTGTTTAGATGTGCCCTTAAATCCCAAATAAGCCTTCAAAAATGGACTGAAGTGGGACTTGGCTTGTGTTGGTCGTCTGCACGAGTGTGATTTTTGCCAGTTTACATTAATTTTGCTGTCAATTGTACTTGTGTCTTAACAATAATTTTACACATAACCCCAAAGCTCATTGCATTCTGGGTTTCTCATGGCCTAGGAAAAAAAAATCTTTGGATTTTCTGCTTCTTAATTAAAAGGAACTCAGATTAGTTTCAAAACCATGAAATGCATACACACAAGCTAGCCGCCCTTGTTGAATAGCCTGTAGCAGGGACAATCTATTTTTGAGTCGGCAAAATATCTATCATATTCTCATATTATCCTTTCAGAATATTGTCCTAGTCTTTTTTTATAAGAATTAAAAAGCAAGCCCTATTTTTCTCTCCCAATGTTTTTTAAATAACTTTCAGATATTAGCAATAATAATAGAAGCTGGTCTAGGGTTATGCAAAAGGGAAGTGAATACTGGCTGAATTAGAGTTCTCGGTAGTTTTTGATACTCTTTAAAAAGCACTGTGTCAGTCATAAATCTGATGTGCTATGTATGCAAACAGAGTATTTGGGTAAAGGCAAAGGCACAGTTTTCCAGGAGGGTTGATTACTAATGTCATAAGTAGAGGAATAGGGATTCCATACCCCTTGCTCCTATCCCCAGTTATGTTGCTGTATTCTAGTATTAAAGGGATATTGTGAATTTTATTATTAATTTATTGATGAAAAATACATTATTTGTATTTTGTATTAAATATTTGTTTTTGTCCTGTTTGCTTATCCCTACATATTGGATGCTAAGGGTTGAATGGGTTAACACATCAACCTTTTGTTTCTAGAAACCTGGGGTCAGATCGGATTTAGGTCGCTAGCAGAAATGCATTTATTGTTCTCAACCTCATCCCATAGGGGACATTTGCCCTTGTGGTCATATCACAAAACCACTGCAGGAAGTGGCCCAAATTCTGCATGACTGGCTTTCTCCTTTCAGAAGAGAATCATGATTAATAGGAGGGAGTAAAGGTCAGTATTGAAGTGTAATGCCGCATTTTTTAAATGGAGTGTGTGTGCCGTGTGTGTAAATGCTGTTTTCTATGGAGCAGAGGCATGGCTTATAATGTCCAAGTGGCATTTTAAGCAATAATCAGATTTCTAGAAAGCTAGATACTTTCAAAATGAACTTTGATATATGAAGGAGAAGATACTGTTTATATTTAAAAGGGGAAAAGATAGGTGAAGGATGATCTATTGGGAGAGATCTGCATCTCTTGCATTCTGGAGATCAGAGTTCTAATCCTGCCTCTGCCCCAGCCTTCCTGTGTGGATTTGGGCATCTGTGTTGGTGGAGCACGTCCTCAGTAGCAGGCAGAGGCTTCCTGTCCATAGGACAAATTGAAGTGACTGCCCCAGGTCCTGTGCTTCTGTGGGCCTTGTGATAGCCACCCCAACTATCCTATGGATGGGAGGATCCTGGCAATTATGGGAGTTTGGTGCGGCAGCAGCAGCAGGGGTCACCTCCCCCCTGCACACACTTACCACATGGGCGGTGGGAGCTGAAGCGACCCAGCAGCCTGTCCCACTCCACCCCACTGTCTTTCCTGCCCTCCCTGTTCCTCAGGGAATAAGTTTCAGGTTATCAGTTCACTGGTTATTTGGTTAAACTCTAACACCCCTACATACAACTAGGAGAATCTCACAGCTGAACGTATGTGGGGCTGTCAGTGTGGTTAATTTCCTGTGGGGGAGGAGCGCCTTGGGTACCTCTGTGACCTCCTTGCATCCTCCAGAAGATACATGGAATGTGTGTAAGGGGGATGCAAGGAGGTTGTGGAATGCAGTTCTCTAATAGGGAGAGGCAAGCACAGATGTGTTCACCCTGAAATTGAAGCAGAGACTGAAGTATGTGAATCAGAGTCCCAGGTTAGTGCCCCAACCACTGGACCATCCTTCCTCCCATCTTCTCTGCAAGAGACATAAATCCTGAAGGAAACAGCAAGGGCAAAGCCCACACCCCCATTAGGCAGTTTCTGCTCAAGAGAGGCCCAGGACTAGACTGGTTGGAGTATTTCAGGCCTACGATGCATTGGCAGAGATGGAGGGGAGATTTAAGCAATCTGATCTGAGTAAAAATCACTCCTATGTAGAGGGCCAGCACAGGCCTATGCATCACTGAGCTCCCTCTTGAAGTCTCTCTTGAAGATTTCAGTGGGACCTATGCTGTGCACAGGCCTCGTGCTGACCCTTTGCACAAGGCAGATGGATTTCATCCCAAAGGCCTGTGTGCCACATAAGTCCCCCAAAATACACCGTAAGTGAAATTTAAATAAGCACAGGCCTGTACAGGCCCCACTGCACAGGGGTGAATTTCAATCTTTAGGCTCAATTGTAAGCTTACTTACATGACCATGCAGGAAGATAAGGGGGTGTAAGTCTCCCCCTCTTATCTGTGCAGGCTACCCATATTGCCTGTCTGTATAGAGGGGTGAAAGCAGTCATCACAAGACTATTCTCCATCTTGCATGTTTTTGGTGACAAAAGGACAGACAGATGGAGAGTGGGAAGGGTCTTTTCTCCACCTATCAGTTCATTAGCCAATGCAGCTGACCTGATATGGAGGGGCAAGGCACAGCTTACCCCCCCGCAAAGCACATCGGAAACAGGTGTTGACCCATGACTCTGAGTCATAATATAGTCTCTGGTCTGTTCCTGTGGCAATGCAATTATGTACTTCCCGTTACTCGGGATTTCTGGTAACTCCTCATCGCTCTAGCCCTTTGTGACTTGTTTTCCAGAACACTAAAATATCACCCAGTCCTTGTCCTTACAGAAATCAATGAAGTCATTTTGCGCTAACTTGAGGGCTTTCTGATATCTTTCCAGACTAGAAGAGTTTAATCCCTTACTGCTCATGAGATGGAGTTTCATAAACAGCCTCTCTCTCTCTCTCCCTCTGCAGTTATATGCAGAGAAGGGGAGATATATTTCCCAGGTTAGACCCCCTCCACTTAGAACCTCATTAAATAGCCAAAGATTGTGTTAAGATGGCTAAATTGTGAACCCAAGTAAAGAAAAAAATGCAGTCTAAGAACCCTGTCATTGGGTTGCGTGTGCAACATAATAACTGCATTCATCTGAAGAAGTGGTTTGGGCTCACGAAAGCTCATGATACCAACTACATGTTTTGTTAGTCTTTAAGATGCTGCAAGACTATCTGTTGTTTTTTTTAAGTTTTATCATTTCCTCTGTTTGCTTCCTCCAGCCTTCCATCTTATCAGGGTTGTGCTTCAGCCTACTAGAGCTCTCATGCAAGGCCCAATCTCTCAGCCAGACACTTGTGTCTAGAATCTACTTAAGCCTTATACAGGTGCACATTGTGTGAGCATGAATGTGGAATAAGAAGTCTCCTACCTGCGCCAAGAGGGGCCAGTTCTGATTGGGGTCTCTGGCCCTACTCTAATGCAAAGTAATGGGTAACGATAATAGACTTTAAATATAGCAAGACAGCCTGGGGAAAAGAATCTCTAAGGTTTTATTTAACCTGAATTAACCTGACCTATGAAACTTCACAAGGTTGGGGTTCTGGATGCCAGCAGAAGCAGAGCTCAGCTGGGGCACATTTGCTGACAGTTGTCCCTATACTTGAATGTCTGGGAGCTCCTGACAGAGTCCTGGGAGCTAACACCTGATTAGTTGATCAGTTTAGGAGAGCGATGAACCAGATAGCCATCAGCGGAGGGGCACAAGAGAGGACACCAGAAGGCTATGGGGAGGAGCACCTGTGCTAGTTTGAGCCCAGGCTGCTTACTGAGCACCAGGGAAAGGAAACATCTGGTCCTCATTGATCCTGTGTACAAGCGCTAGAACCACTGTAAATATTTTTCTGCACAAGACTGATAGGAATATAAGCAAATTAATGTGAAGTTGCTACCTTCTGGCATGGTCACAGATGTTTCTGGGGCATCAGAGGATGAGGACAGAGCATACCCCCTTTGGGCTGCATGTAGTACATTATCCCCTTGTTTATGGCACTCACTTCACTGAAGGTTCGCCAGAGCTTCAGGCCAACAAATGTAGAGCCCCCATAACCCTAATTTAAGTCAATAGGAGCTACAGGTGCTCAGTGGCTCTGAAAATCAAGCCTGATCTGTCTCAAATTGGGCAGCCAAAACCTGAGCCAATACAAAGCTAGTGGCCACTTTAGAAATATTGGCTATTAATCTGCTGACCTGCAGCATAACTCATTTTCAGGGTTCACTGAGGAGGTATGATTATAGAAATGCTAAATAGTTAAATGGTAGATGCAAGTTTTTCTTTGGGCACAGATATTTTATTTCTTGTTCTGCATCCAGAAACTATGACAAGGACTATCTTATACATTATAATTATTAACAAATGATTACACTACACTGAAGCGGCTCAGCAGAGTAATTTAGCCAATGGTGACATCTAGTGGTTGTCACACTGTTGCACATTTGACTTAATTCTATAATGAAACCTAGCTGTAGGCACTGACCATGTGCTATCACTCACATACAGGCCCGTACCCAGCGTGGGTGGGTGCTAAGGGTGTGAACGCACCACTCCATGGCTCTCCAAGCAAGCATGCTCCGGCTGGCCAGGGGAAGGCTGGGACAGATTCATACCACCACCCCTCCCCAGCAGTGAGGCTGGGAGCAGAGCTGGACCTCGCTCCTGGGAGGGGGGAAATCAGCCCCAACCTTCCTCCAGCAGCCAGAGCACACTTACTAGGGGGGACAAATGGGAGGTGCATTCACATCTTTGTGGTTCACATTTACAAAAAAGCACCCCTCCACTAGAAATTTCTGCGTGTGGGCCTGTCATAATACCTTTTGGTATAGCTTGCATAACTCTATTGCCCATATAAATCACTGGATGAAGAGCACTGCAGTTTGGAGGCAAGATGACTGAGCATTAGATGAGGGGGAAGTTGAATGCAAATGTCTGCAGTCCATGCACTACCACAAGACCTGCTTCTGCTACCAACAAAAATTTAAATTATATTAGACTAGAAGATTTACTTGGCATTGCTTGAGTGCTTAACTCAAATAAGTTTTGTTTTTCTTTATTTAAATCATTGCTCTAAGGTGGAGCTAGTGTTGAGGGAATCAGTGTGCCGGCTGCTCCAGGGGGAGAGGATAATGCCAGCCCTCTCTCACCACATCAGCTTGGGACCAGGTGAGAAACGCCTGTCCCTGGCCACTGCAGCTCCAGGGGGCACAACCAGGGGAGGGATGCATGTCTAAATATCTGTCGCTTTCTCTCCCCCTGCTCCCTGCTGGCCAATGGGATTATAACTGTCCCAGTCCCTGTCCCCTTGCTGCCCCCCTGTGGATATTCTGCAGTATAACTCCCTCCTGCCAGACCCCTCCCTTTCCATTTTATGAGAAACAACTGAATTCCACACACATCCCACTATCCTGGCACAACCAAATCCTGACCTTGCTTTAAGTTATGATAAGAGGAAATTGCATACCAAATGTGTGGTCCTAGCTCTTACTGTTTAAGAGGAGTTCTTGAACACCGAGATGGAAAGACAGACGGACTGACACACATTTCTAAAACATAAAGTAAGATTTTTCCAGTGTTACATAACAATTAAAATGAGTGATTTTTTCTCCTGCCCTGGTCCAATTCTCTAATATGTCCTCTGTGTTGTTAAACATAAATGATCTTGTAATTCAATTACTTGCACATTGTGTCCAGATTCTTGTTTGGATCTACAGACATAACCTTCCTGTTGGCCATTGTTTCTCAGATACATAACCACCTAATCCCCGGAGATGTATCACTAACAATCTTACTGTCCTTCCATGTTACTCTGAGAGCCAGAGATTTACTGCAATTCCTATCCTTCTTTCCTCTCTGTTCCAATGTCTCCCTCCACCCTTGACTACTTGTTGTGAAACAGAATCATGAAATAGTCATCAAAGCTGTTAGTATTTATTATAAACCAGATATTCCTGTTATCCATATAGATTGTAATCTTGTTCTAACAATATTAGATTCTCTGCAAAATAGCATTTGGAAGGGGACTGTATCACCCAATTTTATTCTCACTTTGATCCTGAAGCAGCAAGGGACAGATTCATCTGAGGAACTGTGCCTCCTTCTCTCCCCACTTCCTCCCCTGCCACAACAACAGGTTTTATGGGACAACATTGATATCAATGTCACTGGTGCACTAGCCTCTTACGAACCATGCCCCTTCAGTTAAATTTTTGCTTCATTTCCACACTGGTACTCTAGTGCACCCATTATAATGGCACTGCTCTTGGGCTGCCTCTCCCACAGTAACTGGCATGGATACATGAAGCAATGGCTTCGGAGAGATTTTGAAAGACCTTCTGGGAACCCTGAGCATAGGCGGTAGGTGAACATATGGCTGGGGGAGGCAAGCCCCCAGCCTCACCTCTTCTTCTAGAGTCTCCCACATGGGAGGCAACATCACCTCCCATCCGCCCATCACAGGGGCAATTATCCAGGCCCCCACAGGAGCCTCCCCAGCCCAGAGCATGGGAAGGAGGGCCAGCATGCAGCCCAAGCCTCCCTAGCCCTGTAGCACGGGAAAGGTGGGTGGTGTATGGCCTCAATCTCCCCACAGAGCACACTGCCCCGGCCTCCCCATTTTAAGTGCAGCTGAAGCCCAGGAGCCATGCTAAAGCTGGGGGCAGAGTGGGGGCAGGGCCATGTCTCCCAGTTTGGGAAAGTATTGCCTTCCCCTGCCTCTTATAGCTGCCACCCATGCCCCTGAAGAATAGGGAAGGAAGAGGTTGAAGTCCCATCATGGAAACTTTCTTTCTTTTTTTGCGGTGGGAGGAGGAGGGGAGGGGGCGTGGACCAGTGCCCTTTTCTAATCTTGTTCTCAAAAGGAAGGCCAATATACATCTGACTTTCACTCTTTGCTTAGTAAGAAATGTTCCTGTTGCAAGGTTTTTGAAAAAGATGTTGCAAGAAATCTGACGCAGCAGCTCGGGTCAGTGGGTGGAGGATATTCCAGCAACACATACTAAGGAATAAGATTATTAGTGCTTTATAGGATTATTATAAACACCTGTTGCGCACTTGCCACCCCTGTATAGGCAGCTAAACTCCAGCTGATAAATCTTATTCTTAAGTGTTGCTTTTGAGTTCAGACCACAACCACAGAGTAGCGAGACTGTATAATTCTCAAGCTGAGGAGGAGCAGCCGTGGCTTCAGAACACAAAAGGACACTTTTCTGTACCTCTGTGGGAGAATGGTCTGACGTTATAGCATTAGACCACTAGGACGAGTACTTCATTTGCTCTGGAAAAGCAGGACTGTTGCCAGGGGAAAGCTAGCTACCCTGGGGTAGTCATTAGCAGAAAAACAATTTGAAGTTGGCAAGTCCACAATGGATGCTGTGGTCTTAGAAGATTTGCATGGCAAAACGCTGAGTACTGCCAGGGCGTGTGATCAAGGCAGGCAATATGCCAGAGCACACTGGGCTAGATAAACAATTGGGATTCTGGAACTGTGCAGGAGCTATTGATGGAATGTGTGTGCCCATTCTGCACATTTGATGGAATGCGTGCACCCATCTCTCAACATCTGCAAGCTCAGGAGTACATTAAAAAATCGGTTCCTACTCAATAGAGAGGCAAGCCTGAGAGGATTATTGTAGCCAATTCCAGAATATAGATGCAAGGTGGCAAGGCAAAGGACATGATGCTAGAGTTTTCACAAACTAGATGTTTCATGAGTGGACACAGGGGGACTTTATTCCTACCCAACTGTATTGATTCTGACTCTACTTCACTTTCCACTGGGAATTTGCACGTCCACTTTTGCCATTGTTATGAATCTAAACCATTACCAGATTACATAGACCAGGAGAGATATTGCCTCTCATTTGTACACTCAGTGGATGATAGATTACCTGGCCTACTAAAGCCATAGTGGAGAACTCTACTGACCTGCAAATTCTCTATCTAAAGTAGAGTTTATTATGTATATAGTAAGTAATAATTATATAGTAATGCGGAGACATTTATTAGACTATCTGCCTGCCTCTTCCAAACATATTCCTACTTATTATTTGATTTACAGTAGTATTGGGAAGCCCCATTCTGAGACCTGCTGTACAAACATGTACATTTCATATTCCAGCATTTTATATAGCCAGTTGCCTTTTATGACAGAGCTTTCTCTCTTACTATTCTGTGACTGCTCAATTTCCTTAATGGCCTCTTTTGAGAGACTTCGACAAGTGTTTGAAAATCTATGTGATCTAGTTCTCCTTTGTCCCTTATTTTCTGGACATATCCATGTCATTCTAATAAATTCAGTGGTTTTCAAATGGGGGTACACGTACCCCATAGGGGTTGGCAAGTGCTCATCAGGAAGTTTGCAAGTAATATCATGTGAACAATGCATTTTATTTAGTACAGAGGTTTTCAAACTATGGAATGTGCCCCCCTTATAGGGCAAGGAGGAATGTTTGTGGTGGGGATGAACAATGACACCAGGCACCAGTCCTGTGTGGTGAAGCTCATGAAGGGAATGCCACCTCCATGCCCTAACCCATTTCAGTGGGCCACCCCCTGTCTGAATTAGGGAGACACAATCAAAATTGGGAGACTTTGAGTTGAGCCCTATCTCAGATGGGGGTACATGGTAAACTACACTATTTGGAAAGGGGCACCCTTTGGAAATGTTTGAAAACCACTAGGAATATTGATTTGATTTTGCTTTGCAGATGTGGGCTGGTTTGTGTTCATCTAAGTATTTTATAATTGGGACCATACCAAATTCCTGGTCCACTTTGGTCAATATCATGGTTATAGGATTTTTAAAATTGCAAATTTGATGATTTCGGCTATTTTTAAAATTGAAATGCCAGTGTTGTAATTGTAGGCGTCCTGATCCCTACAATTGTAGCGGGGGGGGGAGGGGGGGATGGCTTGCAGTACTGCAAGCCTTACTTTTTGCACTGCTGCAAGTGGAAGCACTGCCTTCAGACCTAGCCAGCTGAAGAGTGGCAGCTGCTGGTCGAGAACCCAGATCTGAAGGCAGAATTTCCACCAGCAACAGCACAGAAGTAAAGATGGCATAGTATGGTATTTCCACCCTTCTGTGCTGCTGCCTGCAGAGCTGGACCCTTAGTCAGCAGCCACCACTTTCTGGGCACCCATCTGCAAAAGCTGCAATGTAGAAGTAAGGGTGGCATGGTATGGTATGATATAAAAAGGTGTTGCCACTGTTCTGTGTTGCTGCTGGCAAGGAGCTACTTTTAGAGCTGGGTATCCAACCAATATCTGCTGGTCTCCAGCAGTAGCTCTGCAGTTAGCACAGATGTAAGAGTGGCAATACCATGACCTCCCTAAAATAACCTTGCAACCCCCATGCTACTCCCTTTTGGGCAGGCCTGGGCCAAATACAGCCCGCAGGCCAGATCCAGCCCACCAAGCCACTGGATCCGGCTCGCGGAAGCTGTGGGGAGCCTCAGGCAGGCTCAGAAACGCAGCTGCAGGACACTTTCTCTTTGAGTCCTGAGGGGAAGGGGAAGATTCAGATGCTGTTCTCGCCCCCAGCACAATCCTATTGGCCGGTTTCTGGGACAGACACTGGCCAATGGGAGCTGCCTGTTTGAATAACAGGCAGCCATAAAGCACAGCCCTCCTGCTCGCTCACTCAAGCACATGGCTGAGCAGGCAGAAACATTTTAAGCTCTGCAAGCCTTTAGCTCTGCAGGCAGGCAGGCTGGTAAGTCTCCTGGTGAGAACCTGCCTCTGGCATCTCAGCCCCTCCCTTCCCCAACCTCTGCCCCCACACTCCTGCTCCGTTACTCCATATGCACTCATGCCCCTTCCCAGATTTGGCATCCCATCTCCTGCCCGAGATCACAATCCCCTCCTACCCTAGGTCACATCCCAAAACCTTGCACCCCAGTTCCCTGCCCTAGGTCACAACCACCTGCTTCATCCCAACTCCCTCCCAGACTCCATTCTCTCTCCTGTACCCCAATCCTTTACCCCAAGCTCCCTTCTACACCTTCAGACCCTGCATCTCCTCCATTAATACCATGGAAGAGTGAGGCCCTCAAGCACTTTCCAAAATCTTGGGAGTGGCCCTCCATCAAAAATTATTGCCCACCTCTGCTTTTGGGTCAGGATCCCAATTTGAGAAATGTTGGTCTTGCCAGTGAAATTTGTATAATGCAGGGTAAAAGCACCCAAGAGACTTTGAATACCTTGCCTCTATAGGCTCTACTTATAAAAATTTCCCAGAGTCACAGATTCACTGATTTTGGGAGGTAGCTGCCATCACCAAGTGAAACAAAAGAGAACCCTTTCTTCATGAATCCAGGAAGAAAGCACTTGGACTTCTTCCAGAGGGGTATCCCCAAGCTCTTTTACCACAAGAGAGCTTGGAAAAAAGAGAAACCAAACTGCAGCCTCTGGTAGCTGTCCTCCCAGTCTTAGGTGTGCATACACAGACACAGACCTCCTGTTTCTTTCCAGGACACAAGAATCAAATCATCGCCTTAAAAAAGGTTATTTTATTAACAAAACAAAAAGATATGCTTGATAAACATACTTGGTTGCTAAGTGTTACAGAGCAACTAAAAAAAGAGCGATTAAAACACAGTGAAAAAAACTGTATCTCTAGGCACAGCTTAAACAGTGAATGAGGGAGGGAGCACATGGATTTTACACAGAGAAGGTTTACCAAACAGAAAAATAAAGAAAAAGAACCCGATTGTGACTAAATACACATTTTCCCTGTACTCACAATCTGTGCTGACCCATACTTCAAGGCCCAGTTCATTCCCATATTCAATATTTGTTATAGGCATGGTAATTATGATTACTGCATCTGCTCCCTCCAGCCCTTAACTTAGAATTTTCACACAAAGAGAGCAAGCAAGGTATCCATATGCAATTAAAATTTCAGAAATGTATCCCATTGGTTCTTCTGGCCTCTTGCCAACACTCTTGCTAGCTACCCGAGTTTAACCCTTTAGTCACCACGGCTACGTCTAGACTACACCTCTCTGTTGACAGAGAGATATAGATTAGGCACGTCGAAATTGCTAATGAAGTGGGGATTTAAATATCATGAGCTTCATTAGCATAAACATGGCCGCCGCTTTTTTTTTTAAATGGAGCTTTTTCGGAAAAAAAAATAGCAGTCTAGACACGGATCTTTCAAAAAATAAACCCTTTTTCGAAAGATCCTGTAAACCTCAAAAAATGAGGTTTATGCTAATGAAGCGCGGGATATTTAAATCCCCGCTTCATTAGCAATTTCAACGTGCCTAATCTACATATCTCTGTCAACAGAGAGGTGTAGTCTAGTCACAGCCCAGGTGCTGGCCATCACTCCTCCTATTCATCACGGAGGCCTGTGACATACAGGTGGTCAGACTAGCTATCTAAAGGTCCCTTCTGGGTGTAAACTCTACAATGCCTCACTGACACTAAGATCTCACATAGCAGCATCCATCAGTAATGCTCTCTCCTATCTCCACTTGCCTAGCAGATTCTGTCCCATTCTGGCAGACAATGACCTCACCTAATGTATTCAAACCTTTGTCACCACTTGGCCAGACTACAATAATGCACACAAAACAGAAAATGAGAGGGAGTGCCTGAGCCCTTTGGAGGTGCCCGCTCCCATTCCCACCCCATCCTTCCCCTCCCCTCCCCTCCCTCCCCTCCAACATCCCAGGAGCCACCCGCTATGAGGCTGCCCGCCCCAGCAGCAGGGCTGTGTTGAGGGCGGGATGGCAGAACCCCCCGGGGACAGGGCTTCCCCCCATCCCAGCCCACTCCCGCATCTCTCCCATCCCCCTTTCCCTAGGGTCCCCCTTTCCAGGACTCCCCCCTCCCCCTGAAGGGACTGCAGCCTGAGAGTGCCTTACCTCTATTAGGAGGACCCTGATGGTAGACTTTCCCACGCCAAACTGGTTGCCCACTGACCAGAAGCTGTCCGGGACGATGAGCTTCCAGATGACAATGGCAACCTGCTTCTCCAGGGGGATGGTGGGCTGCAGGTGGGTGTCCCCGTCGTTGAGGGCAGGGGCAAGCCAGGCACACAGCTCCATAAAGGTGGCCTTCCGCATGCAGAAGTTTTGGAGCCACTGCTGGTCATCCCACAGCTCCATAACCAGCCAATCCCAGCAGTCAGAACTGGTGTCTAACCTCCAAAATCATCTCTCCACTGTGGGGTGCAGTTGCAAGGGACTTGCTCCCGCACACAGAGAGAGGGTCTCAATGATGAGCTCCGTGTCAAGCTCATGCAGGACCATGAAGGCAGCCTGCAGAAATTGCTGCAGAAACTGCAGCATGGCAGTGTGGGGCCATCGCATGCCCAGAAGCAGCTCTGGCTCCATGGCTAGGAGTGTGCTGTGGCATCCAAAAGCTGGGCAACCAGAGCACGCACTGCAAGAGCTTTGCTGTCCCTCGGAGAGGTAGGCAACCAAGCAGCAGAAGCAGAGAAATGCCTGTCCAGGGGGTCCCTTTAAGCACATGTCTCAGCTAGCTTTAGGGAACAGCATTTGGAAACAACTGCTGACCTGATGTCCTTCCTGAACTGGTTCCAGGTGGCCTTATATGCAAGAGAGCATCCAATCAATGTGGACACTATCTTTCGAAAAAGCAGATTGCTTTTTTGTTGCGTTTTTGCTGTGTAGACGCTCTCTTTCAAAATACATTTTTCCAGTAGATCTTTTCTGGAAAAGCTTCTTCCGAAAGAAGCTTGCAATCTACACGTAGCCTGACACTGGAGCAGTAGGTCTAGAATGACTGTATTCCTTCACTGTGGCCTGGGAGTGGGATTCCTCTTTCCTTACAGAAATCTCCTGTTATTTCAGCTCAGTGCTGTGAAGAAGACTGGGCCCAAAGTGTGATTGCCTAAGTTCCTGTATAGTGCGATAAGCATGCCTGTGTTTTTCAGTGATCAAACATTCAAAGAGAGATGTAGGTGTGACACTATGGCCCCATATTTTTATGGGAATGAGTTTTCGAATATGAATATGCATAACTCGTATATGATTTTTGCAAACTGAGGCATGTGACCTATTATTCAACAGCTTATAATCCTCTGAATGTCTACATTCTATTTGTGTGTATGTATCATTCTTGTATGTGAAGTTAGAAACACAAAGTATAAACTTGGATTTGAATTTAGGTCTTTTAGTGAAAGCCATTAGTGGTACTTAAGGAACTTAATGGTCTGGTAATCACAGCGGAGGGGAACAAGTTGAATGTACATAGTTGTCATTTTAGTTGGGATCACCATATTGGATTAGCAAAAGGACAATCTGTGCTCTGTCTTGGTGCCCCTCCTTCAGGCTTTTGGCACCTTTTTTGTGTTTGGCACCACAATGGAGAAAAAGGCAGGAAATGTAGTATCTTGTGACAGTAAATTCACTTAGCAATCGGAATATATATAGGGGAGTGTCTGTCACTCTGCAAGCGCTTTGTATCTCTGGATGCTGTGCAAGCAGGTCATCCCAATGAGTCACAGAGACCGTCCCACAGTATATCAGCCTTGCTTATTGCTAAGGCAGTGGTCACCAACCAGTAGATCAGGATCTACCAGTAGATCTTGGAGCCTGTGACAGGTGATCCTGACTGGTTTGGCTAGAAAGCTATCAAGCACTGGCACTTCAGTTGCCCATCCACCCACTGTCATGCTGCTCCTGCCTTGGATCTGTTCTCCCGCTCCTTACCCCCCTGCCCGGAAGCCTCCTGCTTGTTGTGCAGGGTGTGGGAGGGCGCTGATGTCAGAATGTCCCTCCTCCTCTCACTCCCGTACCCTATTTCCACACAGAGAGAAGGGGATGGAGGGAGCTTGGCAATGAAAATCTCTGTCACTCTCACACACTGTGGCTGTGTCTACACTGCACCCCTTTTCCGGAAAAGGGATGCAGATGAGACAAGTCGGAATTGCAAATGAAGCGGGGATTTAAATTTTCCCGCTTCATTTGTATAAACATATTGCCGCTTTTTCCGGCTCAGGGCTTTGTGGAAAAAAGCGCCAGTCTAAACAGCGGCTCTTGCGGAAAATAAAGCCTTTTCTGAAAGACCCCTTATTCCTGATTTTAAGAGGAATAAGGGATCTTTCGAAAAGGCTTTATTTTCCGCAAGAGCAGACTGGCGCTTTTTCGTCAAAGCCCCAAGCCGGAAAAAGCGGCAGTTTATATACAAATGAAGCGGGAAAATTTAAATCCGCTTCATTTGCAATTCCGACTTGTCTCATCTGCATCCCTTTTCCGGAAAAGGGGTGCAGTGTAGACACAGCCTACGTGTGTCTCTGTCATGCTCACAAACACACACACTGTCCTTCACTCTCATCTTCAGACCCAGCACATACATGGGGGTTGTTGTTACTTATTTTACTGCTTGCAAAGGGGGTTATTTTAGGTTTTTGACTGGTCTGTGCATTTCATCATTTTCATTTTTTTCTTATGCTTAAATGTAATTCTTTGAGTAGTGAGTTCTAAAATACCTAACCTGGTGTGGCTGGAGTAATTATCCTCATGGTAATTGCTACTCCTGGACGTGGCTGGCATGTCCCTGCAGACCCTGAGAGAGGCTGAGCAAGGAGTCTCCACATGCTGTCCTTGCATGCAGACACTCCTGCAGCTCCCATTGATTAATAACAGGGAACCGTGGCCAGTAGAAGCTGTGGGCTCAGTGCCTGTAGATGAGGGGCAGCATATGGCACCATTGAGCCATTGCTGTACATGCCAGCTGCTTTCAGGAGTGGTGCAGGGCCAGGGCTGGAATAAGCCTGACTTAACCTCAGTGCTTCATCACCCCTAAGCCATCTCAGTTAAACAGTGAGCAGCCAGAACCTCCATCCTGAACCCCTGTCCCAGTTCTAAACCTCCTCCTGCACCCAACCTCCTGCCTCAGATGTGAGTCCTCCTGCACCCAAACTCCTTCTCAGAGCTTGAACCCTGAACCCCTCCCCACCTCCGGACCTCAATCCCCTGCCCTGGGCTAAGCCCAGAGACTTTCCCACACTCCACACCGCTTGGCCTAAGACCTGAGCCTGTACCCTAATCCTCTACCCCAGTCTGGTGAAAGTGAGTGAGGATGAGGAAGGAAGGGGGTGGAATGAGCAGGGTGAGGCCTAAAGAAAGGGGATGGAGCAGGGGTGGGACCTCAAAGAAAAGGTAGGAAGAAAGTGGGACAAGGGTATGAGGTAGATCTTACATTGCACTTAAATTGTTGGAGACCACTGGCCTAACGGAATAACTTATCTCCATGCACCCTTTCCAACATCAGATAAGGTGGTGTCCACATTCAGCATGCAGGATGGCATGGTCAAGTTTAGAAGACAGAATACATTGGACCAAGGGGAAATCTACTTACCTGTCCTGAGGTTCCTGGAATCTGGTCCCTGGAGTTCCTGGGTCCTCATCTGTGTCATCTCGCTGTCTACATGACATAGTCGTTCCCTGTTATTCTGGTATCCCATCTGTAAGGGTTGAGCTCTGGAGTTCATCCTCTGTGGTACATTTGTGCTAACATCTGAACTATTATTATTATGTTGCAGGAAGTCCTAGTTTTTTTGTTGTGTTATTCCCAATCTTCCATCTAACCTGCCTATGTCTTAGCTGCACTACATACTTATGATAGATGCGAGTTGGAGGGAGGATACTGCAGATAACCTGTCTTCTGAATAGGGATGTAAGCGACTACTCGAGTAGTCAACTGCACGATAAACTTAGGCTTATCGGGTAGTCAAGTCACTATTTGATTACTCATTTCCTCCTGCCCTCACTGCCTTTGCATCAGAGGCAGCAAAGCAGGAGACAGTGCTGGGGGGGGGAGGCAGGAGAGGCAGAGCTACAGCGGTCCTCGAGCTGGCGCAAGCTGGGACTCCTCAGTCCTAACTCACGCCGGCTCCGGGAGCCAATTGTGCTGCGGCTCTGCCTTTTAAATGTAGTAAGAGCCGCACTTGTCTAGAAACTTAATAGCAAAAATTCCGTGTATCTACATTACATAGTAACAATTTAATTTGTCAAAATTAGCCATTCAAACAAGTTAAGAAAGAGGGCTAACTTGAATGTATGCAGTGTGAGCAGCCCCTTTGATCTACACTAACTTGCACCCCTACTGCAAAAGGCACACCATAGGCCTCACCAGGGGCACAAAATCCTATTAGGGGTCCAGGAGGTAGGCAGGGAGGATCTGCAGAGCCTACGGGGAGGATTCACAGAGCCCTGAACACCAAATAATTATGGGGGATGAATAAAGAAAAAAACAGGTGGGTGTGAGGTTCAAAGGGCTAAAATGAGGGAACTGGATGGGAACACCAAGCAGGGAGACCTAGACAACACCAACTGCCCCTTGCAGGGGCACAAAATAGTGAGAAGGCATTTCTGCCCTGGTCATGATTTCCCCTGTGCTCTGATCCCTCCTACCTCTGTTTCAACCCTATCCTGCCTTTAGCTTACTCTGAAATGCTTTCATGAGGTCAGGGTTCCCATAGAGATTATGTAGAGCCCTCTGAGTCTAGTGGAAACAAAGAGACCATAGGCCAATAATGAAAGAGTCTTCAATTGTCAGGCTCAGGTGTCTAAATTATCAAAGAAAAAGCATTGTATTCCCCTGTCAATATCTACCTGTCCCACCTCTCTTTTGTATTTTTCCTCATAGTGAGCAGTGCCCATCTGACCTTTTCTTATTTCTTTATTTATCTTTCTGGCTTTGTTTATGACATCAACTGAAATATTACCAAAGATTTGATCAGTAATGAAGTTGCTGCTAATTACTCTGCCTGTGCTGAGATTATTTTTATGAAGGCTGTTTGATATTAACAAGCATTATAAAAGTGAATAAGAAATGTATAGTAAGAAAGGAAGAACATGTCTCTTGTTCTCAGCATCTTGTGTAACATTCTTATAAAAGAGTACTTATGTAAGCCAACACTTTTTTTTTCTTTTATAATGAATGAAAAACAAACACTGACAGAAAACACTAAACAGTATGGCAATGACCTTGTCTCTTACATGCTGATATAGAATTAATCCCATTGATTTTTCTTATCTGTCTTCCAGAAAAGGTCTTTTAATATTTGTGATGGGACCTAACTATCAACTGCAAGGCTAGTGAATGCACCCAGTTAGTTATGCTTTGCACCTGGAAAGGTGAATAGTTAACTGGCTCTTGGCCAGAGGTGGTAGAGCTAAGCCTTAGGCTGAAGGAAGTCAGTTGGCAGGTGAGAGCAATGTCTCTGACTAAGAGAAGCCTAGCGTTAGAGACATGGACAAGAGACAGCAGGGCAGTACATGTTCTTGCAAAGTAAGTTCAAAGATAGGGCCTGTCAGTAGAGAAGAGAAGAGAAGAATTCAATAACCCAGGAGGGTAGAAGAACTATTCAGGTTTGTTCAAACTTTTGTTTGGACTTGTTTATGATGCCCAAGAAGGGGTCTGAGCTTAGGAGACTTGTTCTGAGGGCTAAAACACAGACGGCATGGGGTCAGAGCCAGGTAGCTGGTAGGTGGTGCTAAAGCCAAAGATGGTAGCAACATCTTGCACCAAAACAAGGATGTGAGAGAACCCTGCCAGGTATTGGTAGTAAAAGTAGTGGGTTGTGGATCCCACCTCAGAGGGAGAAATCAACTACCTTAAAGGTGAGAAGCAGACAAAGACACCCCCCCTCTTTTTTTTCTTTCCTTCTGGGGAATAGGGAGGATATAGTCAGCAGACTGGTAGTCCTACAGGAGCACACGCATGCTCTTCTATTGCTCCTGTTACAAGGGCAGCAACAACAGCAAGAGGCTCAGCAAGAATGTTCCCCACAGTGCCCAGAAAAGTGGATCCCAGAGTCCCAGGTAGTTTTGGGAGAAAACAATTTTGCCAGACCACTACCCAGTCTTGCAAAATTAGGTCCAGATGATCACCTAGAGGCATTCTGGCTCACTTTTTGGTAGGCAACAACAACAGCAGGAGGAAGGGGGCAAATCCTCCAGGGCAGCTCAAATGGCCCCATTCCTCTCCAGAAAAGCTCACTTGGCCTATGAGTAGGTATGGGCCTACAGAATTGTGAAAAAAATAGAGCTGTCAATTAATTGCAATTAACTTGAGTGATTAACTAAAAATAATTATGATTAATCAGTTTTAATTGCACTGTTTAACATTAGAATACCAGTTTAAATTTTTGGATGTTTTTCTACATTTTCAAATATATTGATTTCAGTTGCAGCTCAGAATACAAAGTGTACAGTACTACTTTATATTATTTTTGATTACAAAGATTTGTACTGTAAAAATAAATAGAAAGATATTTCTTCAATTCATCTCATAAAAGTACTGTAGTGTGATTGCTCTATCATGAAAGTGCAACTTACAAATGGAGATTTCTTTTGTTACATAACTGCACTCAGAAACAAAACAATGTCCCCACGTCCACTAAGTCCTACTTCTTGTTTAGCCAATCACTAAGGTTATGTCTACACTCGTGGCTTCTTGCGCCAGAAATATGCAAATGAGGCTAAGCGTGGAATATCATTGAGCCTCATTTGCATACCTAATGAGACGCCATTTTTGCAGAAGGGGCTCTTGCGCCAGAAGGAGCTGTCTACACTGCCCCTTCTTGCGCAACAAAAACCCTCTTGCGCAATGCCGTTACGCCGATTACTTTTCAGGAAGAACGGCATTGCGCAAGAGGGTTTTGTTGCGCAAGAAGGGGCAGTATAGACAGCTCCTTCTGGCGCAAGAGCCTCTTCTGCAAATATGGCGGCTTATTAGGTATGCAAATGAGGCTCAGTGATATTCCACACTTAGCCTCATTTGCATATTTCTGGCGCAAGAAGCCGCGAGTGTAGACATTGGCGCGATCTTGCGCAAAAGCATCTGCTTTTGCGCAAAAACTTCCTGCCTGTCTACACTGGCTGCGAGTTCTTGCACAAGAACACTGACGTTCTAATGTGTGAAATCAGTGCTTCTTATGCAAGAACTATGATACTCCCGCACAGGAATAAGCCCTCTTGGGCAACTGTTCTTGTGCAAGAGGCCAGTGTAGACAGGCAACATGAATTTCTTGCGCAAGAAAGCCCTATGGTTAGAATGGCCATCAGAGCTTTCTTGCGCAAGAGAGCGTCTACACTGGCACGGATGCTCTTGCGCAAAAGCACATCTCTTGCGCAAAGGCACATGCCAGTGTAGACGCTCTCTTGCGCAAATACTTTAACGCAAGAACTCTTGCGTTAAAGAGTATTTGCGCAAGATCATGCAAATGTAGACGTAGCCCAAGAGAAGCAAGTTAGTTTACATTTTTTAGAGGTGATAATGCTGCCCACTTCTTATTCACAATGTCACCTGAAAGTAAGAACAGGTGTTTGTATGGAATTTTTGTAGTGGCCACTGCAAGGTATTTACATGCCAGAGATGGAAAAAATCATATGCCCCTTCATGTTATTAGAAAAAAACAGGTGACCCAGGGGCGGATGGAGTAAACAGACTTCTTTATTGCAGATTCTCGCTCAGTCTGAGACCCTCTCCCCTTGGAATCTGAGTGTGCAACAAATTAACCACGAGTTCACATTTTTATCTTAGTGTGTACTTATAAATTACATCACCCTTTAAGCCCTAATTTATGAACACCCATATAATCCATAATCATAACATTGTGATGAATATAATTATATCTGCCCCTGTTTACTGTTTACAGCTTTTCAGTTGATGTAAGCATTTCTCATATCACAAAATTTCTTAAATCAGCAACTTACAAGAGGGAAAGGAGATGTGACCCCAAATGTATACTTCAGAGCAAATGGGAATGGATAAAGGGGTAAGGAATATAGTACTGTTAACCCATAGAGCATTCTTTAAAAGTTACATCCATGGTGCAGTACATGCTCATCTATTGCAAGGAAGCATGAAAAGTGGAAAACGTGTCTACAAATCAATAGGAACAGTGCCTACCCATGCTGTATCCCCATCACCATGGTAGCAATTACCCAGACCCCTTATTTAACTCTTACACACTCCAACACATGCTTTGGCCACCATTGGCTACTCTCTCATCTTTTTCTCAAGGTCACACTACAAGTGCTTCTCTGACTTCCTCTTTTCCTTCTTTCTGAGTTTCTGTGGTCTTCCTACTATGTGCATGTGGTCTAGTTCTTGGACAGGAGTTTTCTATTATTTCAGCTACCACTAAACAAAGGAACATTTAATTGTTTCTTCATTTAGACATAAGGCAGCTTTCACACCCAACAGCTTCAGGAAGGTAATATGATTGACCAGCCCACAGCATAACATTTTTAATGGAGAAAATATTCAATGGCATTGTTGCAGCTGCTGCAGAACAAATGGGAGACAGAATCTTAGTCAACTGATTTTATTAACTTTTGAATTTTAATAACCCAAAAATCATTAGAGACAAAAAAGAAAATGTTTGTTACAACCTGAGCCAATACCTTCCTGTACAATTATCATTCTGTGGCAAGTGGACCCAATTGCTGGGGGTCACGTGCTTCCAAGTCAGCTTCGCCTGGGTGGAGACTGTCACTGTTTCTAGCTTTGGATCTGTAAAGCATACTCTTAGGCAGGGCTACTCAACTTTAGAAGCCCCCGGGGCCACAGTGATACTCATAGCACATGCCGAGGGCCGCAACTTAAGTGTGGTTGCATATACATGCATATATATATACAAATAGCTTCTTTCACGCTGACAGGCATGAATACACAGCACGCAGGCCCCATTTAAGTCAGTTCTGCTGAAATTAATAAAATGCAATATTTACCTGATTTCCACCCATATGACAGCACTTTTAATGAGCAATGACAGTCCAGGAATTTAGCTATTAAACCGCATATAAACAGAAGACCATTATATTGAATATTTTTTGTTTTGGCTCCTACCCACGAGCTGTGTGTTGAGCCCCACTAAATCCAAACTGCACCATGGGCTGCAAACAAACGGACCGTGGGCCGCATGTGGCCCACGGGCCGTGTGTTGAGTAGCCCTGCTCTTAGGCATAGACCTCAAGCGTGAGGCCTTTCCTGGGGATGTGGGGCACCAATGCCCAGCTGCCTTAAGCCTCAAAATCAGTGTCTGAGACCTCCCAAGCCCCACTCTAAGACCTCCTGTGTAGCTGTTCTATGCTAATGGGAGAGAGGTCTCCCATCACCATCACTGAACCACCCTCAAAGAGTGACAGTATCTATGTTGGTAGGAGAACATTTCCCACCAACATAGCGCTGTCTACATTGGCACTTTTGTCAATGATGCTTGTTTTCATTGGGGCAAATTTTTTGACCCCTTAACCAACAAAAGTGCCAGTGCAGACATAGCCTTAAACACAATCCTCCAGAACTCCTCATAGGGTGTGGTGGGTCTGATTCCTAGTTTAACTCCTGGGATAATGTAGCAGGAATGCAAGACACAGTTTGAACAGAGGAATTTTTTAACTACAGTTACTTTACTCTTAAGTATTTGAGAGTTACATAGCTTTGAAAACAAGAGATAAGAAAGGAAAGGATTATTTTAACTTTTTTTTTTTTTAGTGCTGAAGACAGCTGCAAACTCCGATCCATTAGACACCCCAAACTCCCCTCTGTCCCCACCTCACTGCACTAGTCCCCACCCCTGGAAAGAGGGAGACGCACATAGCTAGGCCCCCCAGCCTGCACACCCCACACGTGAACTGGGCAGAGCAGCTCCAGCCTAGCTGGTGCCTCTGGATAAGGCAGGAGCAGCTGCAGCATGAGAAACCAGGATGCTCCCACTCGCCTCCAGGACCGAGGAACACACATGGGGCAGGAGGGAAGATCTCACATCTCCTCAGGGAGCCTCTGTCAGGAGCCAGGGCCCTCTGGTGGTCCCTCTGCAGCTTGCCTGACAACAGTTGGGTCTGTCCCGCCCTGGCTGCGCCGCTGCTCTGAGCTGAGGGAGAGATGCCAAAGCAGAGTTGTTGACTCAAGTCCCACGACTTGAACTCGAGTCCGACTTAAGTCACCTAGGTGACTCGAGTTGAGACTTGACTCGGGTTCATTGTTTGTGACTCGAGACTCGACTTGAGACTTGCTAATTCTGTTAAATCGACTTGGTGAAAAAATTATCCGAAAATGCCGATATTGATGGCTTGTACAAAAGTGACTTGACATTATTTAAATTAAGACTTGAGACTCGACTTGGGACTTTACTCGAAAGTGACTTTAGGGACTCGAGACTCCACTTGAGACTTGAACTGTAGTGACTTGAGACTTGACTTGGACTTGACAATGACGACTTGAAGACAACACTGTGCCAAAGTAAACAGTTGGCCACAGGGGCAGAGCCATGGCAGTTAGTGCTCCACGGGAAAGGTGAGGTGCTGCAAGCCAGCCTCCTGCTCGCTCCCCCTGGCAGCCCCTGTCCCCACTGTGCTGGGCCAAGGGGGGAAGGTGGCCAAGGGCCTAGGGTTGCCAGGTGTCCGGTATTTTCACCACCTGTCCGGTAAAAAAAATCCAGAAAATACCAGACACCTACAATGTCCGGTATTTTCTGTTTTTTACACCCTGCCAGGAGGTGAAAATACCGGACGCCTGGCAACCCTAAGATACACTCGGCAACTGGGTCCAGCCCCTGTGCCCCCAGCCCCTCTGCTTACCTGGGGGGGGGGGGGAGGTTCATCAAGAAAACAAGATGGCCACCAACAAAAAGACCTGAAGCAAGGGGAAGCAATGCCTTCCCTGTGTTTTAGTGCTCAACCTCTCCCCTCTTGCACTGAAAGGGGCCATGCTGTTTTAATGCTGTTTTATTTTATTTATTTTATGTTATTTTTTTGCTCAATAACTTTTGGGGTCTTTTTTTTTCCTCAACAACTTTGGTCTCCCCCCCCTTTTTTTCCCCCCTCTCAACAGAATTTTTCCCCTGGGTGTTTTTTTTTGGGGGTGGGGGGAAGGGGGTGTTCGGTATTTTTGGTTAAACCATCTGGCAACCCTACAATGGCCTGGCACCCCCATCAGGCTGTGGGAGGGACCAGCACAGGGACCATTAGAGGTGCATTTGCACCCTTTGCACCCCATATACAGGCCTGTCAAGGCACGGGCATGGCCTGGCAGTGGTCTGCAGCAGTTTGTGGCCTAGCACCAGTGCATGGACTGACGGTTGGGAACCACAGCTCTAGGCAAACCAACTCCACGTGGGTAGTAGCTAACAGCTCTGGGAGCCTCTTTACACTGACAAGTTACAGCCCTGTAACTTGTTGTGCTCTGGGTGTGTGTTTTTTCACACCCCTGAGTGAAAAACTTACAGCACAGTAACTTGCCAATGTAGACAAGTCCTCTGTCTCTGGTCCATGTGCTTCTGCAGAATTGGGAAGCCTACCCCTCTTTTGTGACGTTTGCCTCACCTGTGAGCCCTTGTGCAGTAACATCATTATTCTGGCAGTTGAGAGACAAAGCAAAGTCACTGGTCTCAGGTTGTAGTATTGATGGCTTCTCAATGAGTTTGCAAATGCCTTTCCTGGGCAGGGCAACTATCTGGAATGCAGTACAAGGCTACCCTCAGGTAACCTTAAACATGTGTTCACCTCATAATACAAAACGAAATTCATAATTTGATACAGCTATTTATTTCCCACTCTATCACAGTCATTAAAAGGTGGCCTTAGAAAAGGGAAAAAACAGACTCCTGTGGGCTTATGATGTAAAAATGTTTGTAAAATGAAGCGGAAACAAGGGTTTATCATGTTTTTAACAGTAGGAATTCAAGTCTTGCCTACCCTGGAAGATTTTATGGCAACATGAAATTGTGACATTACAAAACAGAGGCGACTGAAAGCTGAGTGTTTGAGAGAGGAAGGCATTCTTAATCAGACTGTTTTATACTCTGTTTTTTAATTTGTTCTTGTTTACGTTTATTTACCTGTGTGTAAGAAGGTTACCCTATGTCATATTAAAAGCCCATACAGCGTCTGAGTTCTCCAAGGCAAGGCTATACACTATAAAAGACATACTTGACAAGCAACTGATCAAGCTCCAGAATGAAGGGATGTTAGTTCCAGTACTTTCCACTGACGCAAATTCCACTGGTTTGTGGTGTTAAATACAACAATTTTTGGATGATTATAAAACACTATACATTCTGTATTAGTGTGGAAACAGTCCATATCTATTAGTTTCCTGGAAAGAAATATTTAGAAAAATGGTAATATGAAATCCTTGCTCCCTTCTTTTCAGTGCCATTTACTTCACTGGGCCAGGATTTTATCTATAGGCTACGTCTACACTGTGCATTGTTGTGCAACAAGATATGCAAATGAGACACAGTGATGAATATCGCTGCGCCTCATTTGCATACCTAACGAGCTGCCATTTTTGCACAAGGGGCTTTTGCGCAAGAGCCATTCTGCCTGAAAATAAGCGGCATATCTTCTTGCACAAGAATGCGCAATGTAGACGTAGCCCAAGCTACCCATGCATATTGGAAAGTGCTCTTGTGATCTGCTTTCTATGGTGTTCATAAACCCCTTCCTCTACATTTCACAAATTCTGCAAGGATGTAGCTGGACTACTTTCTAGCATGCTCATTGTCTCCCGTGATATTCTGAGTGCATATTTATCACCCTCAATGCTTGCTGACATGAAACTGGCATAAGGACAGGAATAAGGATCTTGTGCAAAACGGGGTTTTTGTGCAAAAAAAAAAGTCCACCCTGCTTCTTTTTGCGCAAAACACTCTTGCACAAAAAGAAATGGCAGAAAATATGCTAATGAGATCACGACTTATGCTAATGAATCTCTCATTAGCATATTTTCTGCCAGAAGAACTGGCAGTGTAGACGAACCCTATCTGGGTAAGATGGAATAATGGGTCCCAAAGGTTCAATGAGAATTGGAGATATCTGTTAGTTGGGTTATTACTAAGGGTCTACCAAATTCATGGTCCATTTTGGTCAATTTAGTATCATAGGATTTTAAAAATAGTAAATTTTATTATTTCAGCCAGATGCAAAAAGGAGCAGTGTGGAGATTGCAAGGCCATTGTGTGCATGTGGAGGTGCAGCACTGCAACCCTCACTTCTGCAGTGTTACAGGCAACAGTGTTGCCTTCAGAGATGGATGACCACAGAGAGCAGCAGCTGTTGGACAGGAGCCTAGCTCTGAAGGCAGAGCTGCTGCTAGCAGCAGCACAGCAGTAAGGATGGCATGGTATGGTATTACCACTCTAACTGCTGTGTTGTTGTCTGCAGAGTTTGGCCCTCGGTTAGCAGACTTTGGTTTCCCCCTTAAAATTGGTGTAGCATAAGGTAAAAGCCCACAAAAAAACAGATGTCATGATCCATGACACCTTCTTTATGGCCATAAATTTGGTAGGGCTTTAGCTATTAGTATGCAGATGAGCCTAGAAGCTGAATGAAAAGTGCCCAGCTAATGACAATAATAAAATCCAGTTCTACCTAGGGGTAGAAGGGCTTGAGTAGTGGCTAGCTGACTAGAAGGTTCAAATGGGGGAAAGTATCAGTACTTTGTTTTAGCCTTATCTAAGTGGAATCATTGAAATGTAGCCCCATCTCCACAGGCTGATGGTGTGGAAGACCAGCATAGTGAAAAGGTATTATTTCATAAATGCCCCATAATCAAGACCTTTTTTAATGTAAGAAGCACTGATAACCTGAAAGATCAGCTTGCGTGTTTTGCAAGGTCCCCCCATTTGTAACTTTGGAAGCTCACAGCCTTACACCCAGCAATACATAGTAAAGACTAAGAACCCCAAAGGGCAAGAGGGACAGACACTGAGGTCAGTGAGACTCTGGCCACTGAGCTCCCGGGACTGAGGGCAGGATTGGGGCTGGGCTATGCGGAGGGACATGCTCCCATGGCCCTGCCTCCGCATTGCCTCGTCTGCTGCCTTTGTGTCTTTGCAACATGGCCCCACCCTCCCCAGGCAGGGTGAAGGTCGGTCACCTCGTGACTAGGAAAGGGGGGGGCGACAGCGCTCCCTCTCCCGATTGGTGGGTTCGGGCGGCGGATTCGGTGGCCTGGATTGGTTGAGCCTCTCCCGAGGCGGGCAAACAGCCGCGTAGGCGAGCGTTGTGATTGGCCGCGCCGCGGCGGGGCCGCTATAAAAGGCTCGGCGGCGGGCGGGTGGCGGGTGCAGCTGCGGCGAGAGCATGGAGGTGGTGAAGGCCGTGTGCGTGCTGCGGGGGGAGGGCGCGGTGACGGGCGTCATCCACTTCGAGCAGCAGGTCAGGCCGGGGAGGGGGGCGCGGCGTGTGGGCCCTGCCGGGGGAGGGAGGGGGGTGTCATCCCGCCGGTGCCAGCTCAGCCCCGAGCGGCGGGGGCTCGGGAGCAGCTGGAAGTGCCGAGTCACGGCGGGCGGGGCAGCCGCGCTGCGGGTTTCAGGGCGGGGGCGGGGCCCGGCGTTGACGCAGCACTAAGCGCTGAGGTCGCTGCCCGGGGGGGGGATTCCCGCACCCGGGGGGCAGGCTCCTGGGGCGGGGGCGGCGCCGTGCGGGCGGGCTGGGCGCGCTCCGGCCCTGGCGCAGCAGCACGAGAGGCTGGTTCCAAAGTACAAATCCCTCGAGTGGCGGGGGAGGCGGGTGAAAACGGTCCGAGAACCTGGCTTGCCCGGGGGGCGGGGCGGGGAGCTCCTTAGGTCGGGTCGCAGCTCGTCCGCCTGTGTAGCCGAGCCTGCCCCTCGAAATGGCTCTTTCAGGCGCCCGTCCCAGGCTGCTTGGGATCAGTGGGGACCGAGCCCAAGGTCTGCTCTGCACGAGAGAGCTGACCTGCTTGTGACTGAATTGACTGAAGCCCAAGTGTGGGTGCTGGCTCGCTTCCAGCTCTGCCCCTGTTGTCACTTAGCACTCGCATAATACATCCTATAGCAAAGGTTCCCAAACTTTTCAGCATCACGCCCCCTCTTTGATTTTTGAGAAACCCTCACCCCCCAGCAAAACTTGTTGAGCAAAAAAAAAAGAGGAACTGACTGGGGCCGAGAAACAAAAATAGCAGCAAAACGTGGGGGGGAGGAGCTGGGTTGCCTTGCGCCTCCCCCCCTGGAATTTCTTCATGCCCCCAGTTTGGGAACCCATGTCCTACAGGCTGCAATGTTCTGTCTTCTGGAAGACTTAGCAAAGCCTTCTGTGTATAAGGGACAACGTTGGTAGGACTGACTCAGCTTGCCTGCGTCCATAGTGGCAACAAAACAGCAATTGAACTTAAGCTTTTATAAAGCTGCTGGAGGGCTGTGTTCTTAACTAGCCATTACACCAGCTGTAGATAGTCTAGAGCTGCTCTGACTGAAGTGTCTTATGGGTTGTACTGTTAAGGTAAACAGGGAAAAAGTAATAGTAAATGAACATACCCAAGGATTTTGTGTTGGTGAGTCTTACTTAGAGGGCATGTATTACCCATAAGTTTTGCTCAAGTAGTAATATGCATAGCAGTACCTTCTGGTAAAGGGAAGCAGCCACTTAAAACTGCATGTCAAATGTAGTTTCATAACTGACATCTTAAGCTAAGAGACATGTGGGAGGAGTGTCTTTCATTGGCCCCACTTCTGTTGGTGAGACAAGCTTTTAGACCACTCAGCTCTTCTGCAGGTCTGGGAATGGTGACAGCAAAGTGAAACAAATTGGTTAGTATTAGGTATATGAAGGGTTAACTGGTGGGGGGGCTGCTCCAGCACATCTGGGCTGATCCAGTCTGGGCCTAGCTGGAGCAGCCCTTTACCTGTGGCATGGGGCTGCTCTGGCCTGGGTGTGCCACAGGTTGAGGTGCTGGAATAGCCTCCTGCCCACCCCTGTTTAATTGGTTAACCAGTTAACTAATTAAACAGGCTTTTACATCTCTAGTGAGCATATGTTGTAAAGGACCATTCGTGGTAGTATGCCCTGTTATTGCCACTGCGTTCCTAGGAAAAAGTGAAAATGAGCTTTTTCTGCTGTCTGTTCAGTCCATTATTTTTAGTGTCCACAAAGTAACGATTTTAAACTCCTAGGCTCACTTTTTGAAAATGCGTGGCAGGTTTAAAGCAGTTAAGCAGTGTTCAGTACCATGGAAAACCTCTATTGGACAGCATTCTGTGTAACTCTTGCCTTCAGTCATTACCAAATGTAGCACCTGGGTGGACCCTAAATTTGCCTGCAGATAGGCAGTTTAGTAAACTTCTGTCTAAAGAGGGATGGAAACAGAAGATGATACAAAGGATGTCAGCCTTTATCTAACTATCAAGAATAAACTGAGGCTAATTAAGATTACTTCCATGCTAAGGATGAGGAAATCACCATATTTATACTACAAGGTGAAGAGTTTAAAAATACCTTACTTCAACTTAAAGCATGAAATTGCTTATACTCCCTTGAAGGCATGTGGCTCTTGACAAGGGTCTCAAAATATTGATGCCAAAATAACTTTCTTAATCCCACAGAATAATTACTATTTATTAAATAGCAGGGGTCAGCAACCTACAGTAGGTTGCTGTGCCATAAGTGGCATGTGAGCCCATTTCGAATGGCATGTACAATAGGAACCTGGCATCCCTTTCCTGGAAGTGGCTGGAGTCTTTTGGTTGCCAAGCAGCTGCAGCACCAGCTCCAGCTTCCTGCTGGAAGGGCAAGGGTTGGGGAGGCAGGGGACTAGGGTGGCCCAGCAAGCAGAGCAGGTGGCATGACCTGCACTGGGCTCTGTCCTTGGAGCTGCCCCTGCCCAGCCTGGGTGTGCAGCTCCCAGGAGCTAAGGAGTTAACCCCTTCACTACAGGCTCTGCTCTGGGAGGGGGGCAGGGCTGGAGCTGCTCTGCAGATCTGAGGCTTGGGTGGCTGGTGACAGGCTGGTGCCACCTTTGTGGGACGGCAGGGTCCTGGCTGCGCTGCTCCCTGTGGGGGGTTTGCATGGGTGGGGAGCCCCTTACCCCAGTGCCCCACTGTGCCTAGCTGGACTAGAACCTGCCCCAGGCTCTACCTGCCCTAGCCCCAGAGCAGCAGCCTTCATATGGAAGGTGAGCCCCAGCAAAGGGCTGAGCCAGGCAGGGAAGTGACTGTCTCCTCTACCCACCCACCCCCCCTCCCTCCCCTCATGGGGGTAGGAGGGATGAAGGAGGGTGGGAGGGGGTGAGGTATTGGGGCATCATGGCGCTATGAGGAGCGAAGCTGGAGCAGAGGGGAAGATGAGGGGGATACAATTTTACTTAGCAGAAGCTGCGCTTTCCTTTACTCCCCACTTCTTTGCCTCCCTCCCCAACTAGCTGTTTGGCTGAGTTCTTACTCTCACCTTTTCTGCATTACTTCCCCCAACCCCCTCTCGTACCCCCACCTCTCCTGCCATCAGACTCTCTTCTAGACCCTACCCTCCTTTACCCATCCTGCACCTCACTTCCTGCCCAGATCTTGCATCCCTATTCAACTTACTGGCAGCCCTGTCCTGCACATTGAACCCCCTCATGTTTGTCCCCACCCCAGAGCCTAAGAAGGTCCACAAAATCCACTAACTCCAGAACCCCAAAAATTAATCTGGCTTATGGGAAGCCTCAGTCCTCCCTGTCCCTTCCCAATACCCCATGGGGCTGGAGCGCCAGAGGAATGATGTGTTAGTTGGGGGGCCACATCAGTGAGGGTTGGGGATTTTTGGAGGATTTTTTTCCCTCTTCTCACTGACATGGAGGCCACTGACCCATAGAAAAATCAGTTGGGGACCAACTCAAAGAAGGTTCCCCACCCCTACCACAAATAAAGAAAACATTGAAACCTTTTGTTGGATGTAAATTAATATTTTACTTAGTCTAATATTTTAAATTTAAGCTTTCCCTAGCTGCAGCTGGTTCAGAAAATATGGTCACTGTACCCAGCCTGCCTCTGTCCCCTCCTGGTGCGCACATCCATAAATAGAAGTGAATAAGTTAAATCTTGGCATGCTACTTCTGAAAGGTTGCTGACCCCTGTTATGTAAAGTAGGAGACTTTGTTCCTATATAAGTGGACAGGTCAAAAGGCTGCTCTGTCTTCATCAGTTGTCCACAACTACAAAGTGCTATATGAACTGTGTGACTGCAAGGTGTAGTCTCTCCACTGATTAAAAGCCTCAAATGTAGCCTTATTTGCTCTTAAACTCTACAAGTCCTGAATTATTAGACTAACAACCATTTTTCTCATTTGAAGGGTACTGAACCGGTATCACTCTCAGGAACTATTGAAGGTTTGACTGAAGGAAAACATGGTTTCCATGTCCATGAATTTGGAGACAACACAAATGGTAGGGTTCATGTCTAGGCTCTCTTGCTGTAGCTAAATTGCATTCTGATACCTCAAGTTTATGGCACTTGACATCAAGATTGCCCTTAATGCCATGTTTTGCAGTCCTATAAAACTACTGTAGTGAGATTCATAGCTGAAATCTCTTTTGGGTATACTCAGTTTCTGTGTACCTAAATAAGAGGAAAGCAATATAAAATGAAGGTCTGTCAGGTGAGTTGCTGATAGCAGTGTCTCACTTTGAGAAAATGATGGTATATGACCACTGCATCTGAGCTAGTACTCTAATGCAGCTTTAAATCTGAAAGCAAATAGGCAATGGAATGTAACAGAACTTGAGGTCACTAGTTCAAATCTGGATGATAATTTACTGGTCTCTGCCCACTACTGGGTGGATAGACTTTCAGAGTGTCATCTTCAGCTGAAGCTAAGGGTTGGCTCACTGGCAATTCAACTTTACATATATAGGCAGGTCACTCTGAGGAAGGCTGTCCTGAGAATACTTGACATCATGAGTAGAGCTCTAAAAGGTCTCAAAGAAGCATCTTTTGTGAATAAACTCCAGTAGGTGGTCAGGGCAAGTGTCATGTCTGTCTTCACTCAATAACTATTTCCTGTGTTAATAATAAGGTGTCTTGCTGACCAACAGAACTTAAATTATGCATCTGAAAGAATATTCAGTTCTGTATAGCTTTGTACTGAAGATTGTAATTGTTACAGGATGTACCAGTGCAGGTGCTCACTTCAATCCTTATGGCAAAAAACATGGTGGACCACAAGATCAAGAGAGGTGAACATAAGTATTTAATTTTTTCCTTTTTTATGTATCTCCTCTAGCAGCAACTGATGTAACCAGTTTCTCCACACCAACTGCGCGCTTCCTCCTCCCCCTTGAAATTGCTGTAAAGTTCACTCCCTGCCATTGGCCTTCTCCGGCTTCAGCCACTGCAGTCCACTGTACAGTGGAGAGTGGGGAACCCTGAGTAGGAGTGTTTCTGTGGAGAGGGGCATTGGGAGGTAAGAAGACATTAGGGATATAAGACTCCCTGCCTCTGATAGGGGAAGTGACAAGGGGGGAGCAGGAGCTGGTGGGAGACAAGCTTAAAAGCCAGTTCCCCAGCACCATCTCCGCAGGGGGCAGCGGAGGTGGAGGCAGAGTGGGGACTGAAGTAGTCTCCAATTGTACTACTTCTGCTGTGATTCTGCTCTTGAAATGTACACAAGCCCCAGTGGGGCTCACATACATGTCAAAGGCTCAAGTGCCTCCTGCGCTCCTTGTGGGGCTTCCCAGCAGGGCTCTTGCTCCAGTTCAAAAGTGGAAATCCCATTGACTATTCAATTAATCTAAATTTAACATCCCTAGAAGGCATAGTGGGGATTCTGGGAATTCACCTGCAGGAATATATGTCCCTGCCAGTTATCAGGGTTGATCATGCACTATGTGGATATTTTGCACTGTACAAATTTACTGAGGGGTGTCATGTAAATTATTGTGTAGCCACACCCTGCACTTGAACTAGCTTACATCAATCTCTAGTCCAGAAAAGGCCAAACTGAACTCCTAGAACTTTCTAAATGTGAGTGGGAAGTGAGTATTGCAGTTGGCTTTTATGGCCCATAACTAAAGAGTTGCTTTATAGCTCTGGCTAACACTCAAGAAATTTCAGAGTCCTAATTGTGTTATGGTGTATGATGTCCTTGTGAATAACTGACAAATGACAAAACATCTGGTACTTGAGAGCAGTGCCTCTATTCAGAATTGGCACTGTGGACTTGAGGAAAATTCTTTGTAATGGTGGCAAGTTGAATGAAGCAAAAAAGTAAAGGTGTTAGGCTAATGTCAGCATTCACAAGTGATTGGACTTCAGCACTGTGGCAGGTGTTCAAAGTAGCAAACATTTATTGCATGTTGAGGCCTAATTTGTGAAATTGTGCTGTTAATCATATTGGTCAAATCCTTCACTTTGGATGTATAGTAAATGTGATCACTAATTGCAAATGTTTAAACCATGTCCAGTAGTATCCCAAATCAACTTCTAGCAAAGACAGCTACACTGTTAGCATGGCTGTGATTGTCTGAAGTAGTTTGGCTCATCTTTGACTTCAGTTCTGAACTAGAGTGAAATTGCAAGAACATATGGCTTAAATTTTAAAGAGTTAAGATGCTACTTCTGGCAGAAGCTGGTGTGATTACAGCCAACACAAGTGCTGGATGTTATATGAATAGTTTTTTGTAAGCATCTTTAGAAAAGGTTACAACTGGAGTGTCTGAAGAATTATACTTTTGAGCCTTCCTTGAGTATCAAGTTAGCAGTGAACTTATTAAGGACCATTAAAAAACCTTCTAGAGGTTTCTTTGGGGAGAAACTAGCATAGCAATTTTAAAATTTTCATGCCTCTACACTGCTAATTAGTAGTTTTCAGCAAAAAGCATGGGGGAGGGTAAGAGAACTGTGAACTAATGACTTAAAGATTTTTTTTTTTGGTCACTTTAAAAGCTTTGGACAGCAGCCACTACCAAAATACCAGATTAGAAGAACTAGTCAGAATAGTGATTCACCTGTTTCCATATTCTATTAACATAGATCTCCATATTTTTAAATTCTTGGGTAACTAGAGCAAGCAAAAAAATTTCTTGCCTATAGTTTATTTTGTGATTCATAAAATACAGATGTCTCTCAAAATACAGGAGACTATGCTACTACAAGCAGAGTACAGTCAAACACTAACCATCTCAATTGATATTTGGACATAGTGAATTTATATACATGACTGACTTAAATCATACACAAAAGGTATCCCATAGTTTTCTCTGGGAATCTAATTTTTCTGGAAAATCCCGGACTTTAGAGAACAAACAAATGAACCTCCCTCCACTCTTTGATGGATGCGTGTCCCACATTTTGAGAATCATATGGGGAAACACATACTGGGGAGAATGTTCCACAGTATGACAGCCTGGAAAATGCCAAATAAGGTCACTTCTCATAGACTAGCAAATCAATGGTCCCTTTATTATATATTCAGATCATTGAAGAACCTATATATATATATATAACTTTTTTCCCCCTCTTGGCAGCTTCTTTTGATTCAGATAATACTTGCTGTGAACAGCTGTGTGATATGGCATCAAAAGCTTTAAAGTGTGGATAGAATACCTATGTCACTGTAAGATGTTTCTAGTGTCTGAGTAAGGCAGAACTCAAAGCTGGCTATTTGAGATAAATAACACTTGAGTAACTGAAAAGTTGCAGTATTGTGTCGGCTGATTAATGTTACCAGGTAGTGAGTTTGGCCAGGACTTAATAAAATGGACTGCTATCCTCTCCTGATTAAGCCATACTTCCTCAACCCCCTCCCACCCCCCAAACTTCTTCATGCTCAAAACACTAGGGCTATGTCTACACTCGCGGCTTCTTGCGCAAGTACGGCCGTTCTTGTGCAAGAATCTGCAGAGCGTCCACACTGCCCACCCGCTCTTGCGCAAGTAAATTTACAGTACGGCGTGGTAAGAGAGGGCTTCTTGCGCAAGAGCTACGCTTTTTTTTTTAACAGGTGTAAGCTCTCTTGCACAAGAAGGCAGTGTGGATGCTCGGCAGGGATTTCTTGCGCAAGAAAGCCCTATGTCTAAAATTGCCATCAGAGATTTCTTGCGCAAGAGAGCGTCCACACTGCCATGGGCGCTCTTGCTCAAAAGCACAGCTCACACATGGCAGTGTGGACGTTTTCTTGCGCAAGACTTCTTGCGCAAGATGTTCTTGTGCAAGAAGCCGCGAGTGTAGACATAGCCTAGCTGTGTTTTGTGGCTTCCAGAGCTCTGCTGGGATAGAAGTCAAACTGAATCTGTCAATATGTTAACAAGCTTTTTTTTTTTTTAAATACTGAGGACTTAAATTGGAGCAAGAATGGGGTTAGAGGGCATGCTTGCTTGCTGCTTCAGTTCAAAATGTGGTACAAATAACACATTGCTTCTGTATTAAACAAAACCAGGAATCTAACCCCATACCAGTCACTAAATGGAGAAGCTAATACCTTTGCTGGCAGATGATTCAGACTTAATGTCTTAAGACTCATGACTTCTATTTCTGTGCATTCTAGGCATGTTGGAGATCTTGGCAATGTGATTGCTAACAAAGATGGTGTGGCAAAAGTGTCTCTTAAGGATTCTTTAATTTCTCTTAAAGGACCACACTCTGTTATTGGACGCACTATGGTGGTAAGTATCTTATTGTGAGATTGAAATCTGTTATAATGCACTTGTTCTACAGAATCTAACTTGACCTGTGAAAAAGCCAAACCAAATAAGCTGAAGCAGTGACAGTCTTAATAGATCCTGTAGTAGTAACTGAACAGTACTATTCATCTAAATTGGGTGTCTGAAGACAACCTAAATGTCAACACTAGCATTTCTGAATACTTTAAACCAGGGCTACTCAACTTTGGAAGTCTCAGGGCCACAATGATACTCATTGCACATGCTGAGGGCTGCAACTTAAGTGTGGCTGCATTACATGCAAATATATAAATGCAAATAGCTTTTCACATTGACAGGCATGAATACAAAGATTAAGGCAAGACTATACAACACATGGGCCCCATTTAAGTCAGTTCTGCTGATATTAATGATTTCCACCCATATGACAGTGCTTAATGAGCAATAACAGTCCACGAGTTTTACTAAAACTCATATCAACAGAAGACCATTATATTGACTACGCTTGTTTTAGTTCCCACCCACAGGCTGTGTGAGTAGCCCTGCTTTAAACTAATTCTGCAATTAACTCAACTTTCTGGGGTTTTGGAATCTTCTCCATAGATTACTACTGCAATAATTTTTTTTTTTTTTTGCCAGCAAGAATCTGGGGTGCCCTAAAAGGGACGGTATATCCTGACTTGAGACTGCAGGATACTTTTTTAAATTTAAGTTAGTTACCTGACACTTTTGCAGAACTTGTGTGAACACATTTCTAATATCAAGCAGTGATACTGTGTACAAGTCATGCTGAAGGCTGACTTTCCAGCCTCAAACTCTTAAGCTGTCCCGCATTATTGATTCTAGAACATTTGCATTGGTTCTTTTGCACAAACTGAGTTAGCTGTCTGCAGTGCCAAAACTTGAAGCTTCATTTTAAAATGAAACCTGGCAAATGATGTATGGATTGCATAATGAAAGGAAGGCTTATGTGCTGGAAAGATACTAGCCTTAAAGGGGAAAGTTTAAAATCAACTTGCGCATCAGGACTGGAAAAATCTTGATCTATTCTAAGGGAATAGCTAGAAAGAGGCTGTACATGTTGGAGAGCTTAAGCTAGACATGTAGACATTATCTGAGTTCATGATTTGGTGCTAGTTGTCATACAGACTACTCCAACTTGATTTCAACAAGTTATGCCTTCCTGGCTGACATGACTTTTGGCAGTCTACGAGGGTAAGTCAAAGTATCCACAGACTGTTCATAATTTTTTTGCATTTGGCCCAACTGCTGAATTCACGCACAACCATAAGCACAGAACCTCCCTATGTTGTAGTGACATATTTGGCCTTGACTGTTCAGAGGTCTTTCCCCACTAGTGGGGGTCAACAGGGCCACTACGCTTACCACATGCACCAAAGAATAGCAGTGTGCAGTGGTTTGATTTGTGGGTTGAAGGTGTAAGAGGTGCAGAAATTCATCCAAGACTATCAGCATGGTACAGTGACAGTGCTTTGCTACAGCAAAGTGTACAAATGGCTTGACATGTTCAAAAATGGCCGAACAAGTGTCACTGATATAGAATGATCAGGGTGCTCATCCATATTGACTACTGAAAGGAACATTGAACAAGTCCGTGCACTGATCATCAGTCACCCTCCTGTTTGAGAATAGTCATGGTTCTGCCTATGAAATCATCCGCCACAAACTTTGCTTCATAAAGTTGTACAAGGTGGATTCCCAAAACTCACAGAACAGCACAGACATCTGCCTTTTGAACCAGTATCATGAGGAAGGTGATACTTTTTTGAGTCACATTGTCCACCACTGAGCTGGAGAACAAATATCAGAGACCCCCTCAAAGATGCTTTAAGAGGCAGTTGTTTTGCCAGTGACCATGATTTGAAGGAGGAGGTGCACACATTGCTTGCAGCCTGACCGAAAACATTTTTTTCTGAAGGCATACAAAAGCTTGTGCAAGGCTGGACCAAGTGTGTTGAAAAGCAGGGGAACTGTTGAAAAAATGATACTTATGATCTGTATTGCTGTTGTGGTAATTTTAATAAATACATTGTGGCTACTTCTTGACTTACCCTCATAGATCCTGAAACTAGCTCATGTCCTCTGCTAATTTTTGCTTCTTTCCAACTGTCTCCTGCCAGTCTCACTCAGTGTGAGATGCTAAAGGAAACAGTGGATGTGGTGTCTTTGCATTGTTTCCTCTACTTTTAGGTTTACCTGTACCCAAACCCACTACCTGAATGCTAATCTGAGTCAGTGAAGTATTTGACAAAAGGCACTCCTTAAGCAAGGGTCTAAATGTTGACTTAATAGTAAAACTGGACCTGTTTGTAACTAGCATAATTAGTGCCAAACACTTGTTCAGTCAGTGACTAGAGTACTAAAATACCTTGCATACTATACCTTCGGAACAAGAACTTTGCATTGAAACTCTCATAATTCAATTGCATCATGTGTGAATGCAGTGTAAAATCACCACTGCTTTAGTGGCTTCCATCAGTGTTCAACCAAGCAGAAGTGTCTGATCATTCATTAGATCAGCACAGGCACTAGCTATGAATGCTTTAACTCCATGATGTCCAACCAGTTCTGAAGTGCTATAGTGAACTCTAGCCACACTTAACTGGCCAAATGTGGTTAGTGTGTTGGATACAATCTGCTTTGACTCATTACTGGATATTGAAAATCTGCCTGTTGGCTTAAGTCCCTAGTGTAAGTGGTGGGTGGTGTCTTTAAGTCTTCAATAGCTTAATGGTGCCAAGATTAAAGCTGGCTTTTGGTTTTTTTTAAATTTGGAGTTAACTTGATGGGAGCAACTTCTTGCAAATAAGTGGAGCATACTCTTACAGCCAGCCTAATCTTATGGAAGTACTAAGGATACATGTCAGGTGTGGGGCACTTAACTAATTCTGTGCTGAATATTAAACCTTGCTCTCAATATATCGGGAAGTACTTCTATTTCCCTCATGTTGCTGGAGTCACAAGGTCACATCTATACTTACCAGTGGACTGATGCTCCAGAGGTCCATCTTCTGGCACTTGAACATAGCAAGTCTAGTATAGACCTGTAAATCAAACACTGAGGGTAGCTCTAGCTGGGGTCCAGTATTCCTCTTGTGAGTAAGGGAAGCTGACAGGAGCACTTGCTCCCATCAGTTTCCTGCTCTGTGGACAGTGGAAACATGATTTAAGCTGACTCCAGCTACATAATTAATGTAGCTGGAGTAGTAATCGTAATTTTGACCTCCCACTAGGCCTTAGTGAGGAGGAAGTTATTACTTACTGTCATCAACTAGATGGCAAAAGCTTGTCTGTGGTATGAAGTAGAATCCAGAGGGAACACTGCAATGTTATCAGTTAAGGTGTGTGCCTAAAGGTTGACATGTTAATAACTTGATTTAACATTTAGCACTAACCCGGCTTTTTCTCTCTCTAGGTCCATGAGAAAGAGGATGACTTGGGTAAAGGGGGAAATGAGGAGAGCTCAAAAACTGGCAATGCTGGTGCTCGTCTGGCTTGTGGTGTTATTGGAATAGCTAAGTAGCTCTAGGTCAAATTTATATTTAGATCTTAAGGTGGAAGAGTAGGCTACAGCAATGTACATTTAACTAAGCATCAAATAGCTTGGCCTTATTCTGGAAAGAGCTTGCTTTAATCTTACTGCTAACTTTCAGTCTTGTGGTGTATAAAACAGTAAAATGTCTTCAATTTTGTACAATGTGTACTGCAATTAAATGGAATGTTCAGTGTTTCTTGTCACTCTGTTCTAAAGTAATGTGTGATTAAAACAAATACTGCAACAGGGCTAGGGCTTATAGTAACTTGCATATATGCAGTGGCTTTCAGTTCTGAAGCCACAAGATGTAAGAGTAAAGGCTGAACACACACACACTAAAACTTAAGTGCAGCTGTTACCCTGGTGTCATTCTTTCACAGCACATGCATGATCAATGGTGCTAGGCTATGTAAACAGGGTTCCCCTATATGGATCCACTCTTTCGTATTCCACTTTGAAAGACCAATTTAACATTAGATCAATGAAATAGTGAACAGACTTGTAAAAGTGCCTCTATTGAAAGGAAGAATTATTGAACCAAATGTTGTGGGCATCTGGGATTTGCTTCCACCCAACTAATTATTTGCACCAATACTAAATGGTGGCTGACAACTTTAATGTGACACTCTATGGGTGAGACTTAACCCTGCTTCTAAAGTAGAGGACAAAACACTATCACTGAGAGCCTGAAATGCACATAATTTGAGAATAGGGTTTCTTACAAATTAGCTGTGCAGGAAAGGGAAGCAAATCTGTCATAGCAGCAAGGGTCCCTCATTGCTCCTACAGTTAGAGGTGGTGGTGAAAACAAGGGCAGTAGTTCACACAGCCTTACCAGCTTAGCAAAATACAGCATTATGCTGTAACATTTTGTATTTGGATACAGATCCATAAGAACTCTTGACTTAGATTTACTAGTTTAAATAACTTGGTAAGGTATCTTACTAACTCAGCTGGTTTGGCCCAGGGCTGTGGCTAAAATGGCAATGCACTTGAATGTATATAGGCACAGTGCCCTTTGCCAGCTGACATTGCAATTTTTTTTTTTCCTCAAGGTAGGTTTTAGCCTAGCTTTATAGCAATGAAACATTTCAAAGGCCCAGTAATTCCTGCCACCTACTAAGGTTTTTTTAAATACATGATTGGGAATATGCCTTCATATTGTGAATATATAATTGAGCTATGGGTATAGTTGGCTGCCCTTTTAGATACCCACACTAGTTTCATTACAAATGGAATGGCTCTAATGCATTTTCTAGTTTTGGATAAGTTTGGTGTATCTTATGAGCCTAAGTAATCAGAGGGTTACTCTGCACACTTGACTTGGCTGTGACAGCAGAGGGTGGTGGCTGCTGGGTTTTAGCATTGCTTAATCCTGGGAGGCTGGACACTTGAAATTATCCATGTACCAATAAAGCCTACTCCTTAAAGCCACAATTTTGGACATGTAACCCAGACTGAGTTTACTGAAGGAAAGATGACAATACAGTGTAAAATTATTGAAGTTAGTTTACTAAAGGCAAATGCTATAGTGAGCACTACAGTGGTGTAGATCTGGCTTGATCCATGGTGGCAGGGAAACTTGCACTTCCACTATCTTACATCAATACAAACTGAGTTACTACCTCTAGAATGGGTTTTTATACAAACTGCCAACTGTTTACTTGCAAAACTACTAATTAGATGGAATGACAATTTTATGCTGAAATTTAAGTCAGCTAAAATGACCAAGCAATATATATGTAAAGGGGGCACTACCATTATAGGTTTTAATTACTTTTAGAAAGTTTTTTTTTTTAAATGAAATAACCCACCCTGCTTGCTCTAGCTCCCAGGGGAGGGAGAGAATCTCAGCATTGGCTGGTTGCACTGATTTCAGTAACCCATACTACAGGTATCTTAGAGGAAAATAGTTCAGAAGTGAGCTAAAAATTGAAGCCCTTTAATATTGAAGTAAGCTAACCCAAAGGAGGCAGATTTCACAACTTAATTTTACTGGCATGCAAGAGTATATACTGTTTCATAAATGGCATTATAGGCAACTTGTTAAACTGTTTACAGTGTTTGAAAATGAATACTAAGTGGTGGGAGTATAGAGTGACATCTAATCAGAAATGTAAGCCTTCCAGCTCCTTTGTTTGTCTCCATGTCTTTTTGGGGAAAAAAAAGGATCCAAAGACTGATCTCCATCAGAATCAACAATTATTGCTAACAGTTTTAAACAAATACCTGTTCTTGTCTATAAAAAAAAAGTTTGGCCCAGCATGGAACTAACATTAAGGATACACAAATTTTAACACACGGAATTTGCATTGACTACAAATAAGTAAACAGTTTTTTCTCTTTATTCTGCTATTGCAAGAACAAAAATATATGTCCTCTTCCCCCCGTGTCATTGTTGTTGTCCTGTTATCCCCCCCACCAAAAAAAAAAGAAATCTCAACTATGAAAAAAGTATTGATGTAAGAAAGCAGCTGCCCTTCACTTTAGAAAGAAAAAAAAATCAACTTTAAAATGCAGAGCACATCTACTCTCAAGGGGAAAAATGTGAACATGGACAAGATTCATACAAATTTTTCCACTACATATTATAATAGGCTTCAGTTGAACATCTGTGTAATATAGGCCTCATTTTCTTGTGCACAGGGTAATCAAGGAGAAAGCTTCCAGATACAGAATTCTTTGGGGTTTTGTGGTTAGCTTCAGATTATTGTTGGTAGCTTCTAAATTGTCTGCATCAAAAGGGCTATTAGATTTAAACACTTGCCCTTTTGTAGTTTATTTTACAAATAATCTGGCAGATGGAGAGAGAACAGTTAAACTTACACAGATACAGGAATGTGTATTCTTCCATTCATTTGATAATTACACCATCACATGGGCAAAAAGGTTAAGCCTACCTCTTGCTCAAATACAAGAAATAGGTAATGTTAATATAAACAAACAATTGGCTAAACTTGTGTGAAGGAACACATAGCATTTTATAAAATCCTTGAATACCCCCACCACCACTTTCTACCCCTCCCCCACTTAAAAAAAATAGGTTAGCATTTTAAATTGGTGATTTGGTGTCTTTGATTTCTCTTCCACCCCCCTTTCCAAAAAGCATTCATGAATTACAAGTACAAAAGATGCTGAACTGGTGCTTCCCTAGCCCACCACACATACTCTTAATATATAACATTACAAGCAGAGCAGACTTATGTTGGAAGTGGTCTGCTTTGTCAGTAAGTATTTTTAAAGATTAATTAGGGCAACATTATAGAACCAATTGAAAAAAAATAAAACCTTGATTGCATTGCAAACACAAACATTTACCTTTTCAAATAACATTTTAAAACCACTAACCTTTACCTAGTATGGTCAAGTAGATCATTAAAATGCAGCAATCTAAAAATCAAAATAACTATTACAAATAAAAATTTGCTTTTATGAATAGCTACACAAACAAATTATTTCTTTTTAACAATTATAAACAAAACAGTCTAATTTAGACTCCAGTACAGCATTAACAGTTCAAACTTTAAGATGTTGAACAATCCTTTTCCACTTCAGTGCAGTGTAGGAAGAATAGCACACATTAAAGTTTGTTACGAAAATAGAGTTTATTAAAAACACATCCCTATTGTTTTGAGGAGCTTTCACCGTTACCTTTTCTTAAATTAAAAAAAAAAATAGAAAGCACTTCTACTTTTGATTTGTAAACTTTTTAAAGTCAAAACTTTAAAAAAGTTACAGCAAAAATGGATAATATTCATATCTTCAGTATTTTGTGTTATGTTGTTGCTATTTTAAATAGAAGGGAAGCAATCAAATTGCTTACAATTCCCCACAAACTACTGAGGGGTTGTGATATAGCAGAAGCAAATATAATACAGCAATACTGTACAACTCTAAAGCTCTACACTCCAATAAATGTCACTGTCATGTTTTTGACAAATTCCAGTCTCTAGCGAGGAGCCTCTACAACTGAGCTGGTATCCTTTTCGGCTTGCTCAACAGATGAGGTAGCCTCAGATGTTAACTCTTCATCAGCTTTTACACCTCTCGGTTCAGATTCCCCTTTATTAAGTTCTGAAACAATGTCTGCATTTTCCATTTTGCCACTATGAGATTCGTGGTTTTTGTCACCATCTGCCCTGTCTGTCAGCTCGGGTTTTTCCTTTCCTCTATTTTCTTCCTTGTCTCTACGAAACTCCCTATCTCTAGAATCTCTCTCTCTGTCTCGGTGTCCACTGGACCTTCTATTTCTCTCCTCCAAGTCTCTATGTCTATCACGTTCAGGGCTTCTTCTTCCCCATTCTCTCCTTTCGCGATTACCAAGTCGCTCATGATCTCTATCATCGTTGCGGTTACCATAGCGCTCACGATCATTTTCTACCCGGTTTCCAAAAGACCTCCTTCCAAACCTTTCTTGGTCTCTATTAGGAGTGAATGTCTGCCTATCATTCCTAAACTGCCTCCCATCTCTATTTTCTTCAGGCCCACCTTGTCCTCCAGCTCCTGGCATCCCGCCAGGCCTGACAAAGTGACCAGGTGGTGGGAAAGGGTTTTTCATTCCATGTGGTGGAGGCATTCCAAAGCTCCCTGGTCCTGGAGGTGGACCTCTGTGCATCATATGGGGAGGCATGTGCCGAGGTGGCATCAAGGGAAACCGTTGTAGATGAGGTGGTGGCATTCCTGGAGGTCGCTGGAGTGGTATTAAACCAGGCCGTGCCCCAAGGAGGCCAGTAGATGGTGCCTGTAGCCCAATCACAGGTGCAGGTGGTGTAACCCCTTGAGTACCTGCAAAACCAAAAAAGCAAATGTTATAAAAAAGACCTTAATCTCAGAATCTTATGAGAGTTAACCCATAACTCTTACTAGTAGGGTTAGAAAGTCTGGATAAATCAGAACTGCTTGCATAGTACTTGAATTTTATTGTAATTATTGACCTTGAAATTTAAGTCTCAAATACACATCTGCCACATACTGAACACTAAAGGAAAACAGCATTTTAAAACAGATTGTATAGATACATTTGCATTAAACAGAATACTAAAATAGTTAAGCCCTTGTTTTGTTTTTCACACATTTGTCTACCTTCAAAGTCTAGTAGTTACTACCCAACAGGAAAGACTGAAATGGGCTGTTTCTTATCTCCAACTTCCTCACAATTTATTTTATATTCCACATATTTCACAACTGCTGCAGCACCTTCCCTGTTAGCCAGCCTGAAAATTGTAGTTAAGGGTGCAGGAGAGAAGTTAAATTCACATCCAACTGAAAACAAGGTTAGAATTTAGGCAGCAGGGAGAGGCTAAGTGAATGTAGGGGACAGGTGTAAAGTGAAGGTATGGCCAGAACGGGGGCCAGGACAGGAGATTAGATACAACTCACTTTACTTTGTTCTTTAAGGTGGCCACTGCCTGCTGTTATAATTGGCCATTACATTACCTCATAGCAGGCAGTCTTGGTGATCTGTTTTTCATTTTTAAGTTTGGTTTCTCTTTGAATGCTGTGATCAGATGTAAAGAATGTCTGCAACTTGAAAACACAGGACTAGAGCAGGCTCAGTTCTGAGCTTGTTTACATCTATGCACTTTGTACCTGAGAGTTCAAATTTCAAAGAACAAAACACAGTAACATCCAAGTATTTAAAGCATGTACTGTGTGAGTTTATCTTGCACAGTTCCATTTCTGTTTATAGTTGAGTTGATAAGGCTGGCCCGTTATTTAGCTTTTTATACCCAGCTCTATGAAATTTCAGTCACTTGTTTTCTGATCGAGAAGCTTGTTTGAAAATACACCACTTTCCAGCTAGAAACTGACACCCACAAGGCACTAGAATATTTTACAAGAATGTTTTTACTTCAAGGGAAAGAAAACCCCAAGACTCAATGTTAATCAGAATATTGGCAGGATTTCATTTAGCATAATACATGTAAACTGATCTTAATCAGTCTCATTAACCATTTTGGTTTTCATCTTTTATCATTAAGAAAATAGGTTTTATTAAACAGAGAAACAGTCACAGGAAAGTTAGGCTTTGTCTACACTTGCAATTTGTTGTTCATGGGTGTTTAACCCCTGTCTACCCGGAAGAACATTAAGTTTTGCTGTAGCAAGTGCAAGTATAAATGTTACTTTGTCAGAAGGAGCACCTTCCTGCTGACAAAGTAAAAGTCTCTGGTGGGAATTGGAAGTATTTTATTGGCAAAATCCTGACAAACAGCATTCACATATGCCAACTTTTAGCAACAGGGCTAAAAGCGAACATGAAGCTAACAATGCAACTTAGAAGATGGTTTGAAACTTCTTTCAGGGAAGGGAAATAACCAGAAGCCTTTACAAAAAGTCAAGCATTACATTTTTAAAGAACTAAGCAAAGTATTACTAAAGGTCTGAATTTTAAAGCCACTGTTGCAAGCAGAAAGAAAAAAAATAACTGATCTCTCTCCCATTTCATATCCCTCAACTCCATTTCAGCTATAATATCTACTCAATTCATTGTGAATCAGTGTTCCCTGTAAGCTGTGTGCTTGGGCAGCCACCCAGGAGAGATTCAGGGGCCACACAGCTGATTAGCAGAATGCCCACAGTTGGCAACCTGTGTTTCTATTGGTGGTGCACATACACATACAGAATCATACAGCTGGAAGAGACCTCAGGAGGTCATCAAGTCCAGCCCCCTGCCCAAGGTAGGACCAAATTTATTCCACTTATGGATGGAAACAATAGAGGAAACATTTTGAATGCGATATTTAGTCTTCCCCCCCTCCCCCCTTTGGTAAACATGGTATATTTAATGGTCAAAAGCATGCAGTATTCTCTCAAAACAAATCTCTCATCTCACAGCAGCCATAGTCTTGTTTCCAGTCATGGTAACTAAATTTAGATTAAATTCATTGGTTCTAGAGTCCTTTAGCTCTTAACACCTAACACTATGGTATCTTCTTGCTTATAGCATGGATATTAACAGCTCTATATAGCAAGAGTCTACTGGAAGGAATGATAAAGAGGCTCTTGTACAGGTCCATGGTATGGTCATCCATCTTCTGGCCTTCCTCTCCAAGCAAATATTTTAATTACAGTTGGATACTGTGACATCCTTGGTAAAGAAAATCAATAAAGACTAGCTTGTGTTGTGTTTTTTACTGTCTCTAAAGATAGATATTTTGATAATCTCTTCACCATATAATTTTAGCAATTGTGCCTGTTATGATCTGGTTTTCTGTTTTATTGAACAAAGTGGAACCTAATGAGACTCCAATTTCTCATATTTGTACAATGCTCAGCGCATAGTGCATAGCAATACATATTTTACTCTTCTTAAATGCCTGAGTCAAAGTGGGTGAGGTAATATCTTTTATTGGACCAACTTCTGTTGAAAGGGACAAGCTTTGAAGATTCACTAAGCATTTCTTCAGGATTACTTAAAATGAAGTGCACAATTAAGGATTAGCAGGCAGAAGTATGTGCTACAAATTATTGCAAAGAGCCATAAAACCAGTCTCTCTGTGTAGTCTATTGTTTATACTGTGAGGCATAGTTACTGCATAGAGAATAAATGTGACAAAGAAAAAACATTTAAATCCAAGATGTAATGAGTTTAATAAGGCAGGTAGATGTCTTCGTTTTATATTTGCTGTAGGACAGATGAGTGTACATTGAAACAACTTGAGACATGAATGACAAGAAAAAGTTTAATTCAATTTCTGAAGTGTAGGTTTCTCATTAATTTCTCATCCTCTTCACACTGAAAATACAGTGGTGTGTATACCACCTACAGTCTATTAACAGTGTAAGAACATAAAACATTCAGCAAGTTCCTTTCTTTCCAGCCTGGATCAGTTCTTCACAGAGTAGCCGAATAGATTTCATTCTAAGTGAAGCATCTCTGAGTTTCAGCCTTGCCCCCTCCCCCCAATGTTATGCTATATAATTTCTTTATTGTATTGACTGAAGCATTAGACTAAGTTTACTCCAAACCCAAAACCCATAAACTACATATCTAAGTTTACTGACACATGCTAAATAAAACCTAAAACATGACACTGTACATGCAACTTTTGGTATGATTTACTTTGTAATCCTTTAGAGGTGGATGCAGGTTTTCAATGTAAAACAGGTTTATCATCAAATGTGAAAACTCTCACTAAAGAGACCTGACTTTGTAAGCAACAGGTGATTTAAAAAAACCAAAACAACCCCCCACTAAGAAATGTCCCCCAGTAACGGTGTAGAACAGTCATGAAAATGTACCTGCTCTGTAATAAAATCTACAAATTTATTGTAATGTTTTGTTAATTAGTAAATTACACTCAGCCATTTATAATTCTCCATATGGGTTTACAACATGCTTCATTCTGCACCTCTTACCTAGAGCATGGCTTGTACTCATAACAGATATTAATCGCCATTATTATATGAGGAATGTTTGACAAGTCAGGTTTCATTCATGCAACATATGTGGACAAAAATATAAATCACCTCCACATCTTATCTATTCATGACTTTTACAAGCACCGTATACTAAGGTTTCAAGTGCTTTTTAAAAGTGTGACACAAAAAGCTCAGGAATCAAATGTATCTGAAATATGTTCTGCAACCATTTTCAATAAGAATGTGGATGTTTCTTCAGTGAAGTAGTGTTATACCTAATATCAAAAGCTGTTATTGTGACACTTCATTCATACATGAGTTATGCCTCAAATTGTCTTATTTTGTAGAAGCAGCTTTATTTAGTCCATAGTGTTGTCAGTTAATATTCTAAAACAGTATTTGTAATGAATGATCAAACTAGATTTCTAGGTCAATGTAATTCCACTTCTGTTCATCTTCTCCCAGCAGTTTTTACAAATCCTCATTCCTTTTTGGTAGCATTTTGTAACTCTGAAGTAGTTGAACAATATTGTGTTTGTTTTAAAAATCAAACTCTGGACAACATTCAGTCCAAAGTCCAGTGTGACTTTAATGATTAAATTGCTTCCTAATGTGCTTTTATCAGAACAAAATAGGAACAGTATTCAGTTTGCCTAAAATAACTGTTTTTGTCCAAACATACCCTCTTCTGGAGATCTGTTAGGATGACAAATACTGAAATTCAAAATTCTGGGACATTGATAGAACATCAGCAGGTCAAAAGTTTAAGAGGAAGGTTGCTGCTAAGATTTCAAAATGTTTAATTTCTAACAGCTATCAGATTTAGCACTGCAAATCTGATAAGCTCTTAATACCCACATCCCATAAAACTGAAAAATTAAATAACGTCTTGAAATCCTTGAAAATAGTGCAGCATAAATTTCTAAATGATGAAACTTAGTCATTTCCTCCCAAAGTCACTATCTCCTTCATTCTAATTTTATGCACAATTTCACTTGACATAGCTTCTTGTGTTTTAAAGATTGAACCTATATCTGAAACCAAGACATTTTGTTTCTCCCAGTTTTCTATAGCATCTATTAACATAGACCAAGATTAAAAGAAGCCTACGAGTCTAAACATAGGCTGTAAATCCATATTTAGGTACCAAAATAACTGGCCTGATTTTCTATAGTGCTATAAAATCATGCTTATTTAGGTGCCCAAACAAAGCCTAACTTTGGTATAATTTTTTGAAAATTTTGCTTACTATAACAAGCATTGGCTACCAATGCATAAATTATGTTGTTATTGACACGGATTTAGGGCAGAGCTCAATTACAGGAACAGTGTTTGAGAGCTCTCTATCCTTTACTTTACTTCTCATTTCACCACTTGTCTTGGGAGTTGTTACTGCGACTATATTAAGGGGGAAAATACATTTTTTTTTGTTATACTCTTGGAACACTGGGTTATCACAAAAAAGCCTAGCAGTACAGTTGTCAAGAGCACAGTATACATTTTTAAAATAGCCCATAGACTTCCTTTCTTAATTCCCACTTTGTAACACATTAACTATTTCTATTTTGCTCAAAAGTGTGTCATTTTTTTCTGTTTTACTTTATTTTCCTATATTAACACTGATTACACTAACATGCAAACAAGTGGTGGCAGAGGGTGAGAGAAGAGAGATGCACCACACATTTGATATTATCAGAAAGTTAAATATAGCAAGGCCAATGGAAACAGGCGGCCATTCATTTTAAGCTAAAATGCAGATTCCTGAATTGGAATGTTGATAGGTCACCAAAACATTTCTACTTCAACCAAGTGAGAGAGAGTATCTCAATTAGCATAAAAAAGCCAGGTCAGAGCCTTTTAACATCTATCTCAAACATATGTTCAATAGCAATATGCCCGCTGAAGTTAGTTCAGTACCACCTACTGGCGAGTCAAGAGCACCACTTCTTGCAGGAGGCAGATGGATGATCTCTGGAAGGGTCTTAAAATTTATTTTGTACATGAGAACTTACAACATTATATCTTAAGTTCTGTTATGAGCAGTTTGGAGGAGACCAAAAACATTCAAGTGAAGTTGTGTTTCTACAGTCTTGCTCAGATTGAGACTACTCTACTGTAAGTAGATGTGATCAGGTTCATCCACTAAATTAAAGAAGCCCTGGCATGGTGGTAAAACTAAAACTTTATTTTTCAGCAATAAGAGAACAATGCTTTGCATGTTTTCTTCCACAAAAGATCTTTTGCAGTAGATGGAAATATGTAATCACCGTAGCAACTCTACTGGCTAAAGAGTTGGGAGTGTTTTAAACTGGCCCAACTTCTTGTAATACAGCACATTGAAATGAGAGAATTATATTAAAAGGGATTGGTTGTTAAAGTTATTTAAAAACTGCTCTCAGATGTAGGCCCCACATAAAAAAATGTATTTTTTCATTGTAAAGTGGAATTCTCAGCACTTGACCACAGAATTATAAATGACACACTGCTATTAGAATTAGGGCTGTACATCATTTTTTCTTCCAAGACTATATTTTTGTATCTTTACATGAAATCATCTGTGCAGCTGAAAAACTATTTGGTTAAATCCAAAGATCTTCAAGTAGTTCAAATCATTATGGAGATTCTCAGCGCATAAAAGGGTCTTTTCAGGAATTATACACAAATGTATTCACAATGTGTGACTATAAGGGTTATCAACACCAAAATTGTGTTCACTGAAAAGGGAACTATGCTGTAGGTGTGAACTGGACAGGTGACTGGTGTAATAGAACAAAACTACTATGATATCGCTATAACAGCATATAGAAGTTTGCAGTACTTAATCCATTTAAAATTATTTATATGCAGAATACATGTATTACTGTAAACCAAATATAAGATTCATTTTAGGTTATAAAAATATTAGAAGAAACTGCCTGCCTTTATACGCTGCCTTTATACAGTTTGCATTTAAAGTATTCGCAGGCAAGATTAGCATTAGACTTTTATGAATATCTTTTCAGGACACTCTTCTTTCCTTAAATCCAGCTGGTTGAGATATATTCTTCTATACTGTCCACATCGTTGAAGATCATTCCTCACCCCCTCCCTTGTTCCCCCCATATCATCCCTAGCTCCCCAGATGGAACTTCATGCTGCTCTTGAAAGATATAAGAAATTTTCCATCTATTTGCTTCCCCGCTCTTCTCAATTTTGAAGGCCCACATCATGGCCTACGAGAACAGGGCTTAATGTGGTACTTGCCAATGTCTATCCAAATAGCTACATTCAAATTCAAGAATGAAAGGTTCTATTGTCTAAATTGTTTGATGCCCCTTGCCTGCTTCTCTCCCTAACAGTTTCTCTCTCTGTAACAGGATATCTAACAGCAGGTGACTATACTGCCTGTTGTGTTATGCACTAATATAATTCCCATTTTGATTACTCAGAAGAGTTCTGCAAGGCACTCCAATTTACTATCATAAGTGAAGAACAATTTGTGTGTGTCAGTCTCTTGCGGTCTCATCAGTCTCTTGCTGGTTTAGTAAACAAGAACCAGGACTAGTTCTCTCACAGAGCAGTGAAGTCAACCGTCTAGGGGTAGTTAACTTTGAATATTCCATTTTCAGGGATGCCAGAATTTCAGTTGTTTATAACGACAAAGTTTTGAAAAAGAAAAGCCAACAAGGATGTTACTTTTCTGACTTGAAATTTGTAAAATGCATGCATCTCATTGTATAAGTAGGTTGAACCTCTAGTCCGGCAATAATCCATAGTCCAGCATGATTTTAGTTAGCCAGGTGTCTACTTGTTATGGATGGGGCCAAATTTCCTGTGCCCTCCCTTACCCCATCCATGCTCCTTACTACTCCAGGCTGGGACAAGAGCTGGGGGTGGCTGCAGAGCCTTGAGCCAGAGCCAGGAGTGGAGCCCCAGCACAGGGACCCTGAGCAGTAGTAGAGGGGCTGGCAGCTGAGACCATGGGCCAGCACTGGAACCCCCACATGGAGACCCTGGGTGCAGGGTCACGCTGAACACGAAGCCTGAGGAGGTGCAGGTGGTGCTGTAGCTCCCTACTTCCAGCACCTATGGAGACTCGCGCACACTGTTGACCTCCAAAGGTTTGGCAAATTCTCTGGTTCAAGCACCATTTAGATCCCAAGGGTGCTGGACAACAGAGGTTCCACCCGTATTTACTTCTACTAGTCCTGTGATGTTTTTGGTCTCTCGTTTGCATGTTATAATGTTCTGAGTTTCCAGCAGTCAGTATAGAAAGTTCCTGCATAATTCCTTGGTATATATAATACCTATCATAAAAGGAACACCCATCAACTTAAAATATTCATTTTTAGTAATGGTAAAGTAGGGACAAGTGTAGTGCCTGAAATGAGTCTGTTTGAAAATGTCTGCTTTTACAATCACTTTCAAAAAAAATGTTTCTCCCACCACTTCTTTGTTCCTCAGTAAATATTCAGATTAGTAAATAAACTAATCTGACTGTAGTTTTTCTTTTATGCAAAGTATTGTCAATGTATGACATTAGCAAATGGATAAAAATGGAAAAAAACATTTTCTAACTTATTTCAGAAAGAATTTCTAAGCTCTTTCACATGTGAAAACACCGCAACCGACTATCACTTAAATTTATTTTCCTTTATGAAACTAGTTTTCACTTTACTAAATAAAATCCTTTATATACAAAGTGAAATTGCAAAACTTTTACAATACTGTAATAAATTTAATAGTGTTGAGTAAGAGACCTAGCATATACATTGTTATGGTAACATTACCAAGCAGATAAAAAACCCACACACATTTTTACGGAGTCAATTATTTAAAAAAGTAATTGAGCCATCAAGAAGTCTACATGCCTTGACAGAATAACCAAGTGATCTTATTGATAATAACCATCATTTGCTCTCAAGCTACATCTTCCCTGCAGTTTGTTACCCCAACTTGTCACACTGACCAATATTCTCACAAGTGAATAAGGATTTTGAGTGCACATTCTGAGGCATGTTAAGCAGCCTGATTTTCACAGGCCGAATGCTTAGCACGGTCTGAAAATCTGGCCTCTTCAATTTATCTCAATTTTTGAGCTACCGATCAGGGACCTCCAAAAAAATCACTAATTGCTTTTAAATATCTTGGACATTGTGTCCACTATGAGATATTTCAGGGTAGGATCCATGATGTTCTATTTCTGTAACACTTAGCAAATTTTTAGACATTAAATAAAGTTATCCTTTTATATAATTCATGCCAAGATTTTCTTTGTACATTTCTACCACCAAATTTAAAAAATGGTTTGCTGAATGCAAATATTTTATTTTGATTTAATTTATTTAATAATTCTGAATTTTAGAGCAGACTTGAGTGCATATGTTGTACAATGACCCATGCTGGCAGAAATGGTACGGGATATGTGAAAGACATTCCCAACATACCCTTGGAAACCTATATGTGAATACCTGCAGATTTTATTAAAGGGAATTTAATTAAAAGAAAAAAAATCAAATAAATTAACTTTGGTGTGTACAAGTCTAGCATCTTCAAATCTCCTCTCCTATAAGGTAAATATTTAATACAATTTAATACTTAAGAATTACTAAAGCTCTGCATACAGCAGAGGCAGGTCAAGATAACACAAATATATTACTATTTCTGTAAACAAAGTAACATACCAAGTGTTCGGATTTTTTAAAATTTATTTTTAGGAGAATAAGCATTCCTTCAATAGATATGTACAATTTCCTCCGTGCATACAAAATTCAAGCTTAGAGCACAGATCATACATGTCGTAGGACCAAACACCAGGATGCTATAAAAGACTTAATTCAGCAATTATCTTTATTTGGATGAGTGTACATATTTGCTTGAACGGTCTAAATAGACTAAATCAGTTAGTCCCAAACTTTATCCAAGATTTAGCAGCAGATTAACAATATAGGGTTTGGGTTTCCATTTGGGAAGAAACAGAAGACAAAATAGAAGTTGAAATGATTGCTCTAGATCAAGCCAAATGTATAGAAAAGCCAGTGTTGGCTAAGCTAAAACAAGACCGAACTTTCTGTACACAACTTGCTCTGAACTGCTTTAGTTTCCCATACATTTTAAACAGAGAGCAAGAACAAAAGCATAAAATTCCTAGTTTAAAAACCAGGATTTTTAAAAATGTGAACAAATTGAGGACAAGTTGAAAAATACGCAAAAAATTAAAAATGAACTTACCAAGAAGCGAAATAGGTTGGGTAACAGGTGGAGGTATGTTAGGAGGTGTTACAGGTGGTGGAACAGTTGCAAATATTTTGGAACCATCACTAGTCTCAGCATTCCCTCTCGATCCAGAAACCACTGTTGGAATGGGATTTCCAATAGATAAGTCTTTTGTAGTGTCTTCGCTTATGGCAGGCGCAGTAGCTGAGGAACCATTACAATAATATAAGAAAAGTTAGAAGTATTTTTTTCTGCATACATCTCATTCCTTCTCTCTGTAGTTCCCTTCATCAACGTACACACACACACTTACAATTTGGGATGCTTATTGCTGGAGTGTGAGGAACAGATATTGGAGGGGTTAAAGGAGGCGGTGGTCCAGGAGGAAGAAAGCCTATATGAACAAACACAAATTGACAATTTTTAACACTATATACTTTTAAATCATATTTTAATTTGGCAGTTTTATTGCAGACACTTTACATGGTTATAGATTTACATCCAAGAATATTCTTTGCAAGCATAATATACCTGGGGGCAAATGCATTGGATTGAATCCAGGTCGCAAAAATGGAGGAGGTGGTACACCAGGGGCAAATCCAGGAGGAGGAATCGTGAAAGCAGGTGGCTGAAGTGCACCAACTACAGGAGGACCAGATGGATGTGGAGGAACCTATACAGGAAGGAAGGAAGAGTTAGCCTCAAGACTACATGTACTTGGTGAGAAAAAGGCTGCTGTCCTTTGTTAGACAAGACAAAAAAACAAAAGTTATCGTCAAAACTGAAATTGATCAGTGTGAGTAAAATCACAGCTATCTGGAGAACACACAAAATGCCATCACATTAAATTGCAGTTCTGCTCTGAAAAGTGACCAGATTAAAAAAAGGCATCTTATAAATAAGGATGTTATTTGGTCACGGACTCTGAGACTTTAACAGAACTTCATGACTTCGTCTCTGGATGTCAGCCCTTGCAAGCAGGGCTCCAGGTCTGCTGTGACCAGTCATTTTCCCATGACTATACCACAAAATGTGCTTTTTTTTACTATGACAAAACCAAATCCATATTTATAAGTAAATCTATCAGTTGTATTTATTTAGTTGCATCTGGTACTTTTTTACTCCTAACAACACTGGAGACCCATCATAGCTCTTCATTTAACCGAACGGTGTTTCTTAGAACGTAAGAAAAACCATTCTGGGCCAGACCAATGGTCCATGTACGACAGAATCCTGTTTTACAACAGAGGTCCCATGCCAGGTGCTTCAGAGAAAATAAAATATAGGTCAATTATTTAGTGATCCTCTATCATCCAGTGTCAAAATCTGGGAGCACAAACTATTTTATTAAATTCAAACTAAAGCTATGCAACAACACTGAAGACAACGGGGCTAGGCATGTACAAGTGAAGGTAAAATGTGTGTTGAAAACATTTTGTTACTGTAGAAGCATGAAATGGGAATAACTAGCTCAACTCTCCAAGCCTCTTTTGATAGCTCATGCAAATTCAAGCAAGATGTCTTTTGCTACAAATAAGCAAATTTGATATGGAGATTGAGAGCGACATACAGTTCCATCACCATTCTCAGCATATATATATATTTTTAAATATATAACTTTTCCATAACGGGCTTGAATTTATTTTTGTTTAAATTTAGACTATGCCTGAAATATGACAAAACATAGTCTTTCCTATTTAAAAGGGGTATAAAGTTAGTTTTAAATTACATTTCCTTCCTGCGGTATTATTTTGGCTATATTTCTTAGATAGTTATAAACCTGTCTCCCCTTCTTTCATAAAGATGTTCTGTATTTCCTGCCAGTGAACATGAACATTTTCACTGGACTTTTTCAGGTCAATCAGCATCTCACTTATTGGTAAAAAAGTAAGTGTGGTGGTTTTACAGCTGGTTAATGTGTTTTATCTGAAAATTAAATAAAAAGACTTCTGATGTTTACATATGATAGTTCTTTATTCTCCTGGTCGAGTCTTAATTTATTGAGTCTATATTTATTTTAATTTATTAATTTCATTATTAGAACTATATCCCAAACATAACAAAAAAAACCCTCTCAGTATATTATACCAAGTAATAACAGGAGAACATTTTCTTTTCTCAATTCCCAATAATAATAGGTATTATACTACTAAAACTTACTGAAGATTTTTAAAATTGCTTCATTAATCAGGAGACCTAAAGAGATCTCTAATGGTCACATAGAAGACTACATGTAGTTACTGACCAATGGTAGATTTTTAGAGGTGTATATTTCCTAGAAAGGAATGAAAAAAGGCAAAGAATCTGCTTCAAAGTACTGATTGTGGCCCTTCATCTTTTATAAGTGTGATACTCAGGCAAGAAAGGCTTAACTCTATTGAGCTAGAACATTTTTTCAATTAAGATAAGTTGTTCATTGCAAACAGTGAGCTTCCAAATACCATTATTAACAACTAGTGGACAGTAACTACTAAGACACTTTAAAACTTGACAAAAGAACACCTGAATCACTGAATCGTAGGGTTGGAAGGGACTGTCAGGTCATCTACTCTAACACACTGTCAAGATGCTGGATTTGTTGGGTTCAAACTTTGTTGGTTCCCTCTTTTAAGCCTTCAGTGAAAGATTCCAGGACTTCCCTAGGAAGTTTTTTTTTCTGAGATTTAATCTCAATCTGCTATGCTGCAATTTGAACCCATTGTCTCTTGTCTTTCCTGCTGTGGACAGAGAGAACAATTTCTCTCCATCTTCTATATGCCAGCCTTTCAAGTATTTGGAGACTACTAGAATGTCCCTCCCCCCTTAATCTTCTCTTTTTCAAACTAAACATACCTAGTTCTATCATCCTTTGCTCAGATGATGAGCAATGAGCTTGTATTCCTTCGCTCTGATCATCGTCATTGCTCATCTCTGGATCCTTTACAGTTTTCTTTACATCTTCTCTATTCAGAGGTGACCAAAATTGGACACAGTACTCCAGCTGAGGCCTAACTAGCACTATGTAGAGCAGTACTAACACCTCCTGTGACTTGCATGCTATACCTCTGTTAATGAAATCCAAAGACCCCTGTAGAACCCCACCTGAGACCTTCTTCCAGTCTGCCATAACTCAATTAGTTATTTTTTTGCAATTGTTTAGCGAATTATGTATCAACTTAATGATTGGTCTACTTTGCCCACATTTCTCCAGCTTACTCATGAGACTGTTATTTGGGATGTGTAAAAAGCCTAGATGAATGTCCATCACATTCCCCTGACCACCAAAACAGTTTCCTTGTCAAAGAAGGAAATCAAGCTGGTTTGGCATGATTTGTTCTGGGTAAATCCATGCTGGCTGTTGGTGATCACCCATTCATCATCCAGTTATTGATAAATGGAATGCTTTATTCATTGCTCTAGCAGCTTCCCTGTATCACACTCAGGCTGACAGGTCTACAGTTCCCCAGTTCTTCCTTTTTAAAGGTGGTCATGACATTAGCCCTTCTCCAATCTTCCAGGTTATCTCCCGTCAACCTTGAGTATGGCGCCAAGATTTCTTCAGTAATTCTTTCAGCACCCTGCTGACTTGATTGATCAGAAGACTCTGCCATGTTCTTATCCCAAACTGCATCTCTTCTTTATTATCTATGGTAGGATGTGACCAGATGACTAGTGAAGTTATTTTCTGTGTGAAGACGGGTGCAAAACAGGCAATGAACAGCTTCACCTGATTATCATCTGTTACCAGCACACCCTCATGGGCCCAAACTCATCCCAGATTTCTTTTTTGCCTATTTGTAGAAAACCTTCTTGCTGTCTTTAACATTTTCTGCCAATTGTAAGTTGTGTTATTTCCATGTATACATCCATGTGTAGTCACATATCCTTCTTTCCATTTCCTGTATCCATCTCCTTTGGTTTTTAGGTAGCTAAAAAGCTCCTTGTGCAACCACATTGGTTTCCTGGGGCTCTTATCTTTCCTTTGCTTTAGAACAGCTTGATGTTGAGCCTCTAGTACAGGGGTGGCCAATACTAACCTTCTGAGCTGCATATGATAATCTTCAGAAGTTTGAGACCTGGGTGCACCTGTTGGGTCTAGGGGTTTCTGCTCTGCAATGGAGTGGTGAGGCTTGTAGCTTCTGGCCTACAGGAAGCAACTGCTGGGCTTCAGCCCTAGTCCTGCTGAAGCTCCTTGCCTTGCCACCTTGCCACAAGGCAGAAGCCCCAAGAAAACAGCCCCCAATCTGGCAGGTGGAGAATGAAGTGGCCCCTCTGGAAGATGCACTTTAACTGTGAAAGAGCTGCACAAAGCTCGAGAGCCACGGTTTGGCCATTCTTCCTCTATTATTACATCTTTTAGGAACGGCGCAGGGCTGAAATCCTAATAGAGAAAATTAAGTAGTAATATCTGTATTAGTTTTGTTAGTATATATGATATGATGTGTTGTGAATTATTAAAAAGAAATAATTCTTGATTTTATTTTATTTTAGAAGAATTTATTTTTCTGTAAGAAACCTTACTTTTGGAATTATTTTCTGTTTTGTGTGCAAGTGAGGAATGTATATTAATAGATGATAGGCGATGCCAGTACCACATGAGCCAGATGGTTAAGAGAGAGTGAAGGAGAGGCACCACCCTAATTATCAAAATTGCTCTAAAGGCTGAAGGAGGGCAGATTAATGAGCCTAACGCAAAGGCACATACCCCAAGGCTTAGATAAAGAGTGGAGCCATAGACAGAGAAGATAACAGCTGCAGAAACTCCCAAATAGCCCAAAACAACACAGACTGGGAGTAACCTTGTGGTGCCAGCTACTTTGTAATTAACGACTTCAAAGTTCCCACAGAAGTCTGAGCCTTGCTGTGTCACTTACTACTATAAAAGAAAGGCATATTACCCTGAGACTTTGGGTTCCGCTCTGCACTGACAGTTCCCTTTCCTCCTGTGCAGTTTCAGCTGGCCACTGAAATTGACCAACCAATGCTAAGGACTGGTAATTATAAGATTCAGTTGCAGAACCTTTGGAGGTGGCGGAGGGAGATGGTGTGTAAGTAAAGTATACACTGATTTTAACGCTTAAATCATACTCTCAAAACACATCATATTGTGTATCCCCTTGAAAAAGATTCCATGCTTCTTATAAGCATATGACCAGCCTCCTTCGACTTCTTTTCTTCCTAAGTGGTCTCTTCATGGGACCATGCCTATTATTTCTCTGAGTTGATTGAAATCTGCCTTTTGAAGTCCAGTGCCCTCCTTTCCACTGGATCTTGAATTCTGTCAGATTACAATCACTTTCTGCTAAATTCCCAATCACCTTTGCTTTCATCACTAATTCATCCCTGTTGGTCAAAACCAGATCCAAAATGGATGACTCTTCCCCTTCCCCATGCTTTTGTTTCCTCGGCTTTCCAAATCAGAAAGCTGTCCTCTACATATGCTAAGAACTTGCAGAACATACTATGTTTTGCAGTATTAGTCTTCAAACAGGTATCAGGGAAGTTAAAATCCCCCATTAATACTAGCTCATGCTTGTTAGCTAATCTTGTTACAGGCTTGAAAAATAGCTCATCCACTTCCTCTTCTTGATCTGGTGGTCTAAAAGACCCCCAACTACTAACATCAATACTATTCTCTTCATTTTTCATCCTACCCCAGATACTCTGAGTAGGACTGCTGCTCACTTCCTCTTGGGAGCAAGTATATACACATTCTTGATGTACAGTGCAACATCTCCTTCTTCCCCCATACCTATCTTTCTGGAACAAGGTATCTCTCAATGTTGGTACTCTAATCACAGGAGTTGTTCCACCATGTCTCAAAGAAAATTATGACCTAATTTGCATTATATACTCTGACTTCCTGTTGGTGTACAGGTTCCTGATATTTCACAGTCTGCTTCTCTAATGTAATTGTTGATTTTAGTCTCTTTCCCAGAATTTAGCCCCTTCCCTTTTCTTCATTACTTGAGCCTATATAAACAATGGTAAGATTTTTTTATCACCATTCCCCATACATCCTTGTTTAAAGCTCTTCCTAATCACATTAGTCAGACAATGACCGAAAGATGTTCTTCATATGGATGGGCTGGAGCTCATCCCAGCACAGTAATCCTCCTTCCTGAATCGTCATCTCATTGGGCCAAGCAGCCAAAGCTGTCTCATGGATCTCACTTGTGCAGCCACGTATGCAAATTGAGAGCCTTTCATCTTGCCAGCAACGGAAACACACAGCTGGGTGGATTTCCTGAACCGTTTAGTAAGTTCTAGATGAAAAGCCAAGGCACACTGGGTACTGAGGGAGTTATGCAACTTTGGGTTTAAAAAAAAAAAAAAAAAAAAAAAAAAAAATCGGTAGAAAGATATCCTGGTTGGCATGAAAATCTGAAATCACTTTAGGGAAAAAGGCTGGGTGTGGCCTAAGCTGGACCTTGTCCATATAAAAAACGGTATAAGGAGGTTCTGACATCAATGCCTTGAATTCAGAAACCTTTCTGGCCGATGTGATAGCCACTGGGAAGGCCCCTTTCCAGGACAGATAAAAGAGGGAGCATGCTGCTAGAGGCTCAAAAGTTGGTCCCATTAGTTTAAATTAAGGTCCCATTGAGGGACAGGGCTGCCTTGTATGGGGATAAAGTCTGTCCACGCCCTTCAGGAAACGGCTCACCACTGGATCCATAAACACAGATTGGCCTGCTGAGCCAGGATGGAAGGCTGAGTTAGTCACCAAGTGTACTCTCATCGAAGCTATTGCCAACCCTTGATGCTTTAAATGAAGTTGATAGTCCAGAACAAAAGGGTGGTATTCAGCCATTGGGGCCTCTATTCCTGTTGAAGTGACCAGACCGAAACCTTTTTCATTTGGTAATATAGGTAGCCTGTGTGGAAGGGTTTCTATTGACTAGATAGAAGAATCTCCTTTACTGCCAATGAGCATACCATCTCACACAGATTTAACCACCGAGCATCCAGGCTGTGAGATGGAGTAACTCCAGACTGGGATGCTGCAGGCGACCATGGTCCTGTGTGAGCAAATCTGGAAACGGGGGTAAAGACCTGTCTTTCCACCGACAGGTCTAGCAGACTGGAGAACTAGCGCATCCTGGGCTATGCTGGCACTTCAACAACCACTGAGGCCTTTTCCTGATATATTCTCAGTAGAATTTTGTGAATGAGGGGAAGTGGCAGGAAAGCATAAAACAGGCTGCCTTTCCATGGCATAAGGAAAGCGTTTGCCAGGGAGTCAGGGCTGTGATTGAGGAAGCAACAAAAACTGTAGCATTTCCTGTTCTAGCACATTGCAAAAAGGTCTACCTGGGCAGAACCCCACTTCTGGAAAATTAAGCCAGTTATATTGGGACGAAACAAACACTCATGCTTGGAAAGTTGTCAGTAAGCTGCCCAGTTCTCAGTATGACCATTGTGAGGGTCCTGTTCTGATCCAGGATATTTGCAGGGCAGCAACCACTGTTCCCACCACCTACGTCTTACTAACAAGGGGAGAGGAGGAATTTTGGGTGACAAAGAGTGAGTTCCTATATGGATGTGTAGGAAAACCCTGAACCAGGACAGAAGAGACTGACAGGTCTCCATCATCATCCTCAACCAAAAAGGATGGGGAGGTAAGTGGTATTGAAGAGAGATGGGAATAAATTACTCCTGACACCAAGATGGGCTGAGTACCTGCAAGCAGTGAAGACACTGGTTCATCTGCCACCAATAAGTTCTTTGGGTATCTAAATTCTAGTGCTACCAACATGACTGTGTGTTGCTAAACCTACTTTGTACAGAAAATTTAGAATACCCCAAGATGGGTGTCAACAAGATTAGGCTACACAGGGGGAGGTACTGATGGCAAAATTGAGCCCAAAAGCATCAATCTGAATGTTATCTTTGCAATCTGTCATATCTGATGGTACTGAGACTTGACTGAACCTGTGTTTACTCTTGAAAAAGCTCCAGGGATTTCCAGGATTGCCAGTACCAGAGGAGTCCTTTGCCTCTACAGTATAAGGCTAAGAGGTGCAAGCTTCTGAGACTAGGAAACCAATGTCTTTTAAAAGCAGGCTCCTTATGAATGGTCTCTTCCTGGGACCATTCAAATTGATCTCTGAATTCTTTTCCTGTCTGGGGAAAGCTGAGCAGAGGTCAAAGGAGTGCTAGATCTGCACTGAGACTGGTGTACAAGGGCAGTTCTGACCTGACTCTCAAGCAGGGCATAAGGAATGCTACATTTTAGTAGCCTCAACTTAATCTCCCATTTCTTCCCTGAGCTAGACTTCAGGGTCACGCAGAAGTCATATTTCTGAAGGATGTGCACCTCACCACTGCAGTGAATCAATGTCGAGTTTATAACTAGCAGGGACAGCTTTCCAGAAAGGGAAGCACAGTCTGAACCCTGGTGAACCAGGCATGCTCTTCTAAGGAAAGGAAGTCTCTCCAGAGGGAGAACAGAGGAATAAAACAAATTCTTTCAAGTTCTGAACTAAGCTAGTTATCAGTTTGTTAGTTAGAGTAAGAGTAAAAACCAGCAAGATACACTAAAGCTTACTATGACTCCAATGCAACAACCCCAGAATTCCCCCAGCTCTAGTCTCAGGTCAAGGCAGATGAGAAGGAAATAAGAGTAGTTCACCCAGGCAGTCTTCCATAGCCTTGGGGTGAAGTATAAAGGGGGTAGGGTGTGTACACAGGCTAAATTGACACCACTAATTATAGTCTCCAAATGAAGGTATGTGCAGTGCATGCACAGCTGAAGGAGAACACCTATAGGAACACTACTAAAGAAGCAACATTACTGCACCAGAACAATGATTCTCTCCAATTCCAGTGAATTATTCAAAGGCTAACTTGCTGAAGTATTAAAAAAAACACTAGTTTTTGTTCAAATTCTACAAGGGGTGTATTTATTTTTAATTTAATAACAAGAAAAGCTATGTTTATTAGAGCATATGGAACAAATAAGTACAATCTGTGATGAACACACACATTGAAACATTAAAAAGGCGGCAGAGCAGTTTTTAAACTAAGAGATGGGGGAAAGCCGATTGGTGCGGAGATGCACGTAAATCGGAGGGAGACTTCTCTTAGAGGAGAATCCATTGATAGAGATTTTCTAAGCTGTAGTCAGAAAGAGAGGAGGGGAGAGGGTAAGCCACGGGCCAGAGCAGACAAACAACCGCATACAAAGGAATCCAATGCATCAGGGAAGGGCAGACAAATAAGCAGTGGCAAATTTTTAAAGTGCTTCTACACAAATGCTAGGAGTCTGACTAATAAGATGGGTGAACTAGAGTACCTAGTATTAAATGAGGAGATTGACATAATAGGCATCACTGAAACCTGGTGGAATGAGGAAAATCTGTGGGACACAATCATACCGGGATATAAAATATATCGAAAGGATAGAGCAGGCCGGGTGGGTGGCGGAGTGGCACTGTATGTGAAAGATAATGTAGAATCAAATGAAATAAAAATATTAAGTGAATCAACATGTTCAATAGAATCGCTATGGATAGTAATTCCATGCTCCAATAATAAGAAATTAGCAGTAGGGATATATTACTGACCACCTGACCAGGACAGCGATACTGACATTGAAATGCTGAGGGAGATTAGAGAGGCTACCAAAATAAAGAACTCTATAATAATGGGGGATTTTAATTATCCCCATATTGACTGGATACACGTCACCTCAGGAAGAGAAGCGGAGATAAAATTTCTCAGTGGCTTAAATGACTGCTTCTTGGAGCAGCTAGTGCAGGAACCCACAAGGGGAGAGGCAATTCTCGATTTAGTCCTGAGTGGAGCGCAGGATCAGGTCCAGGAAATAACGTTACAGGACCGCTTGGGAATAGTGACCATAATATTATAATAACATTCAACATTCCTGTGGTGGGAAGAACACCTCAGCAGTCCAGCACCCTGGCATTTAATTTCAAAAAGGGAATTACACAAAATGAGGAGGTTAGTTAAACAAAAATTAAAATGCACAGTGACTAGAGCCAAATCCTGCAAGCTGCATGGAAACTTTTAAAGACACCATAATAGAGGCCCAACTTAAATGTATACCCCAAATTAAAAACATAGCAAGAGACCTAAAAAGAGTCACGTGGCTTAACCACCATGTAAAAGAAGCAGTGAGGGACAAAAAGGCATCTTTTAAGAAGTGGAAGTCCAATCCTAGTGAGATAAATAGAAAGGAACATAAACACTGTCAAATCAAGTGTAAAAATGTAATAAGAAAAGCAAAAAAGATTTTGAGGAACAGCTAGCCAAGAACTCAAAAAGAAATAACAAAATGTTTTTTAAGTACATTAGAAGCAGGAAGCCTGCTAAAAAACCTGTGGGTCCCCTAGACGATCGAACTATAAAAGGCGCAATCAAGGACGATAAAGCCATTGAGAAACTAAATGATTTCTTTGCTTCAGTCTTCACGGCTGAGGACGTTGGGGAGATTCCCAAATCTGCACCGTCTTTTGAGGGTGATGAATCTGAGGAACTGTCCTGGATTGAAGTGTCAGTAGAGGAGGTTTTGGAACAAATAGAAAAACTTAATGTTAACAAATCTCCGGGACCGGATGGCATTCATCCAAGGGTTCTAAAAGAACTCAAATGGGAAATTGCTGAACTATTATCTGTGGTTTGTAACCTATCCCTTAAATGGGCTTCCGTACCTAATGACTGGAAGGTAGCCAACGTGACACCAATATTTAAAAAGGGCTCTAGAGGCGATCCGGGCAATTACAGACCGGTAAGTCTAACTTCAGTACCGGGCAAATTAGTCGAAACAATAGTAAAGAATAAAATTGTGAAGCATGTAGAAGAACATAATTTGTTGGACAAAAGTCAACATGGTTTCTGTAAGGGAAATCCTGTCTTACTAGAGTTCTTTGAAGGGGTTAACAAACATGCGGACAAGGGGGATCCAGTAGATATAGTATATTTAGATTTTCAGAAAGCCTTTGACAAGGTCCCTCACCAAAGGCTCTTGTGTAAATTACATGGCCATGGGATAAGAGGGAAGGTCCTTTCTTGGATTGAGAACTGGTTAAAAGACAGGAAACAAAGGGTAGGAATAAATGGTAAATTTTCAGAATGGAGAGGGGTAACTAGTGGTGTCCCCAAGGGTCAGTCCTAGGACCAATCCTGTTCAACTTATTCATAAATGATCTGGAGAAAGGGGTAAGCAGTGAGGTGGTAAAGTTTGCAGATGACACCAAACTGTTTAGGATAGTCAAGACAGAAACAGACTGTGAGGGACTCCAAGAAGATCTCACCAAACTGAGCGATTGGGCAACAAAATGGCAAATAAAATTTAAATGTGGATAAGTGTAAAGTAATGTACATTGGGAAAAATAACCCCAACTATACGTACAGTATGATGGGGGCTAATTTGGCTACGACAAATCAGGAAAGAGATCTTGGAGTTATCGTGGACAGTTCTCTGAAAACTTCCACACAGTGTGCAGCGGCGGTCAAAAAGGCAAATAGGATGCTAGGAATTATTAAGAAAGGGATAGAAAATAAGACCCAGAATATCTTACTGCCCCTGTATAAAACTATGGTATGCCCACATCTTGAATACTGTGTACAGATGTGGTCTCTCACCTCAAAAAGATATTTTGGCCTTGGAAAGGGTTCAGAAAAGGGCAACTAAAATGATTAGGGGTTTGGAACGGGTCCCGATGAGGAGAGGTTAAAGCGACTGGGACTTTTCAGTTTAGAAAAGAGGAGACTGAGGGGGATATGATAGAGGTATATAAAATCATGAGTGGTGTGGAGAGGGCCGATAAAGAAAAGTTATTTATTAGTTCCCTAAATAGAAGAACTAGAGGACAGCAAATGAAATGAATGGGTAGCAGGTTTAAAACTAATAAAAGAAAGTTCTTCTTCACACAGCGTGTAGTCAGCCTGTGGAACTCCTTGCCGGAGGAGGCTGTGAAGGCTAGGACTATAATAGAGTTTAAAGAGAAGCTAGATAATTTCATGGAGGTTAGGTCCATAAAAGGCTATTAGCCAGGGGATAAAATGGTGTCCTTGGCCTCTGTTTGTCAGAGGCTGGAGAAGGATGGCAGGAGACAAATCGCTTGATCACTGACTTTGGTCCACCCTCTCTGGGGCACCTGGTGCTGGCCACTGTCGGCAGACAGGATACTGGGCTAGATGGACCTTTGGTCTGACCCAGTACGGCCGTTCTTATGTTGAAAGGTTACAACCAATTTGGTTAAGAAAATTCATGAAGTAATTTACACTGGACCAAAACTTAAGCAGATTAAAAAGAAGGTAGTAGAAAGATTCAAGAAAAGATCTGCCAGATATACTCAAGCACACCATCCACTAAAACAGTGGTCTCCAACCTTTTTAAGCATGAGATCACTTTTTGAATTTAAGTGCAATCCAAGATCTACCTCATATATAAATACCCTTGCCCCGCTTCCTTCCTACCCCTTCTCCAAGGCCCCGCCCCTGCTCACTCCATCCTCCCTCTCTTGCCCATCCTCACTCACTTTCATCAGGCTGAGGCAGAGGGTTGGGGGCGCAGGCTCTGGTCTTGGATGAAGGGAATTGGAGTGTGAGAGGGGCTCTGATCTGCTCTTGGGGCAGGCAGTTGGATGTAGGAGGGGGTTCTAGGTGCAGGCTCTGGGAGGGTGTTTGGATGCAGGGGTGCTCAGAGCTAGGACAAGGGTTTGCTGGTGGATGAGGGGGGTTCATGACTGGAGTAGGAGTTTGGGATGTGGGCTCCATCTGAGCACTGCTGCTGGCTCCTGGGAGGTGGTGCAGCAGGGCTAAGGCAGGCTCACCCGTGCCCTGGCCCTGAACCACTCCCTAAAGCAGCCAGCAAACTCCATCCCTGGTCCTGTTGTGCCCTCTCTCTGCTCTGTGGAAAAAGGATACAGAATGGGAGAGGGGGCAACCTGACATCAGCACCCCTCTTTCCCCTCCCCTCCCCTGCCCTGCACAGAAAGCAGGAGACTCCCAAGGGGAGAGGCAGCCAAGGCAAAGGGCAGGAGATGCACAGCAGGGAGGAGGAGGAGGAGAGGCAGCTGAAGTGTAAGCACTTGATAGCCTCTTGGACAAACCAGTCAGGATCACCTGTCAGAGGCTCCAAGATCTACCAGTAGATCCCGATCTACTGGTTGGTGACCACTGCACTAAAATATTCAAAGTCAGTTACTGTTGGTCATTGCCTAGTATTGCATTTTGAATTAAGATTTTTCCAATTTTATTTCCTCATCTTCGTCAAACTAATGTCAGAGGAAATATGCACTTGTACCTTATCTCCATCTTTTATTATTTCTTACAGTTTTTTTGTTACAGGTTGGACCTCTCTGGTCCAGCACCCTTAGGATCTGACCGGTCCTGGACAAGGGAGTTTTCCGGACTTGGTAAGGTCTGGGAGGGGGACCACCAGCCTTCCCGCTGAGCTTCTCTCCCCCAGCCTCCTGGCCCACAAACTGCAGCAGTCCCATTAGAGCTCCTGACAGCCCTGCCACCTTGGATTCCCACTGCCTGGAACCCCCCCTTTCGTCCCCTCACCAGCTGGCTTCTCTGCCCCGCCAGCTGGCTCCACTCTGAGCTGCCAGCAATCTCTGCCTTTGGAACTCTCTCGAGTCCTGCAACATCTATGGTCCAGCTGACCATAGAGGTTCAACCTGTACTATCATTTAGACAAACTTAAACAACAAATAGTCTTGCAGCACCTTAAAGACTAACAAAACATGTAAATGGTATCATGAGCTATAGTGGGCACAACCCACTTCTTCATGAAAGCTCACGATACCATCTACATGTTTTGTTAGTCTCTCAGGTGCTGCAAGACTATTTGTTTAAGTTTTTCCAGTTACAAACTAACACAGCCATCCCTCCGTATCATTAAGACAGTTCAGCAGCTAAGATCAGACCAGTTGCTTTTTGTGCTAAGGTATGCTCAGCTGGGAAGCGGGACTTGCTTTTTTTTGTGAAAAGGTTAAAACAGTTGGTATCAGGTAGAAGTTGAATGTGAGGGGAAAAGAGTACGTGTGCCATGTACTGCCAGAGTTACCACTCAGCAGATAGCCACACCAGAATTAAAAAAAAAAAAAAAAAAAAAAAAGGCTAAATGCTGAAATACTCTGACTTCAGTTTTCCCATCTCTGATTAATTAATGAACTGACACATAGAAACATTTAAATTGTAGTTCAATTTGCAGCAGCAAACAGAGAGAAAAAAGTAAACAATCTCACCTGTGGAGGAGGTACTGTTATAGGTGCTGGCATGGGAACAGGAATTGGAACAGGTAATGGTTTAGGTATAGGTGACACTGGTTCAGTATGTGTAGTTTCTGCACCTCCGTTTTGGGCTACTTCATTTTCAGATTTCTTCGGAATTCCTTTCCACTCTACAGGAAATAAATGGAAGACAGGTCAGCTGAAAGAGTATGAATATATAGTCTATCAATTGCTGCTAAGTAAAACCAATGAGAAAATTATGTTGCAAACAATCAGCTAGCAATCTCTATAAACAAACTATATTTAAAAGTGTTTCTCAAAATACAACCTGAAAATCACTGTAAGCACAGACTGTACAAGCAGCTGCTAAACATGGCAAGTAAAATTTTAAAAATATTTCTTCCAAATCAGTGTTCCCTGCAAGCTGAGCGTTTGGGCAGATGCCTGGGAGAAATTCAGGTGCCGGGCAACTGATTAGCAGAGTGCCCACAGCCAGCAGCATGTGTTTCTATTGGTGGTGCATATCTGCACTTGCATAGTTGCTCATAAAATTTATTCTGAACATGGATCGAAAAAATTAAAGAGGGAACATTGCTTCCAATGGTCATTTAACAGCTGATGTGACTCAGATCTTTGCATTCAGAACTGCTGTTGCATTTCTGCAAAAAGATTTTGAAGCACATTAACTACAATAATGGAACCAGTAAGATTGTGCTTAGAACAAGATCTGTAGCCATAGGCTGAGTCAGTCATTCCAGGGTTAGACAAAAACAACTTTTTTCTTCTGATAATCAGTATGTTAGGTGCACTAATATTGTACTATTACAGTGTGGTACAACACACTCCTGTGCAAAAACACAAAAAAAGAGAAAACACCAGTTAAGCAGCACTAGATGAGCATCAGCTACAGCCCCAAACTAATTTTATAATGGAATAAGGACATATGGTGGGAAAGGGGAAGCGAAAGAGAAGGTGCCTCTACTGCCAATCAAGACTTTCATAGAAACAAGGGGGGAGGGGAAGAGACTCAAGAGGGATGAGGAAAAACTGCACGGAGAAACAGTCCATGGACAGCAAACTCAAAAGAGAAGAAAAAAGACAAGAGATTTAGAATGATATTCTTGTTTATAAAAAAAAATCAACACTTGTCTGCCACTGACAAATGCTGCACTAAGATGAGGTTGAAATAGTGGATGAACGGATACAAAATGCCTGAAATCACTTAAATTACTGGAAACAGAAAAACCTGAGTAAACCCAATGTGAAGATTATCCATGATGAATAAGTGTTCATATATTAGCACTCATTTTAAAGTATTCTTCGCTTTTTTTGTTCATTAAAGTATTTATCTGGGATAAAAATCACCCAGAGCTAACTAAAAATTGGATAGAACAATGAAGAATGTTGAAATAGCACAGATCACCACTGAAGTGTCTCTCACACATCAATGGTTAAACTATTAAAATCAACAATAGTTAATGCTCCATATCACCAGTTCACAAAAACAGATAACTTCCAACTTTAAAATAAGTCTTGGTCACATCGTTGTTTTATGCAAACCACAAGTGTTAGCACTAAAAATTCTCATTAGCACTTGTGTTGAGTCATAACTTGGTAATTCACATTAAGTAGCTAGCCACAATATTGATCAGTATTTTCTTATAAACATAAACTTGCATTTTCAGTACACGTGTATGTATACAAAAGTCTATGGTTATAGTTTAGGTCAAGACAAGTACAACATTTCTACAGAACCAGTACAGTAAACTTCCGATAATCCGGCACCTTTAGGACCCAGGGGGTGCCGGATTATCAAATATGCCGGACTATCAGAAGGGGGGGCTATGAAGGGGTGGGGTGGGGTGGGGTGGGGTGGGGAGATGCCACCCCAGACCCCTCATAGCCCCCCCTTCCGATAGTCCGGCTCTGCCCCAGGCGTCCCCAATTCAGCCGCTGCTGGTCAGTTTCAGCAGCGGCTGAATCGAGGACACCTGCGGCAGATCAGCTAGGGTGCTGCCGGGTTGGTCCAGTAGCACCGCCCCTCGGCGCTGCGAGACCAACCCAGCAGCACCCCAACTGCTCTTGGGGACGCCTGGGGCAGAGCAGGTGGGGTGCTGCCAGGTTGGTCCAGTAGCGCCGCTCCTTGGCACTGTGGCACCAACCCGGCAGCACCCCAGCTGCTCTACCCCAGGTGTCCCCATGTCAGCTGCTGCTGAAACTGATCAGCGGCTGACTCCAGGAAGCCCGGGGCAGAACTGCTTCCTGGAATCAGCCACTGGTCAGTTTCAGCAGCGGCTGACTTGGGGACACCTGGGGCAGAGCAGCTGAGGTGCTGCTAGGTTGGTCCAGTAGCGCCGCTCCTCGGCGCTGCGGGACCAACCCGGCAGCACTCCAGCTGCTCTGCCCCAGGCGCCCCCAAGAGCAGCTGGGGTGCTGCCGGGTCGGTCCCGCAGCCCCGAGGAGCAGCGCTACGGGACCAACCTGGCAGCACCCCAGCTTCCCCGATTCAGCTGCTGGTCAGTTTCAGCAGCGGCTGAATCGGGAAGCCGGGGGCAGAGCAGCTCCAATTGTCCGGCTGCCCGGAGCACTTCCGGGTTCCCGATGGTGCCGGACCATCAGGAGTGCCGGACCATTGGATGCCGGACCAAAGGAGTTTTACTGTATTAACACGTTCGAAAACATAAGAGAATTCTGTGAAAACAAGTCATTCACAGCTTTACTTGAATCAACCCAAAATAATTAATTTGAAGATTTTTTTTTTAAACTGCATATTTTACCTGGGCTAAGAGTTTCATTGTCCAACATTCCTCCTTCACAAAAGCTTTCAAGGTCTTCAGGCTTCACTTTGTCCCACGGTATGTAGGTAACACCTAATTCTACATCCCAATACTGCTTATAGTCTGGTTTAATTCCTTTATTTAAAGCCCATGCAATCTTAAAAGAAAAAGGATCCAGTCAGAGCCCAGCCGTATTTTAATTTTTTTGTTCAGTACTCACAAAAATATGCACTTAAAAATTTAACAGCATTCAGCTTCACAACACAAAATAGATCAGGATGTAACAGAGGAATACTGTGTCCAACCAGAGCTGCAGGATAAATTTAGGCAAATTATAAATACTGCAATTTAGCCAGCTTGTCAGGGATAATTCTTCTATATATATTTTGTAAAAGATGATATAAGATTTTATTTGAAATCATACCACATAGTCAGCAATTTGGTTTCATTCAAGACGACAGCACCTTAAATACCACAGAACTCCCAAAAAAGTATACTGGGTAATTGATTTAATAACGATTCAGAAGAAAGAATGCCACTACTGAATCAGCTTCACTTTATTTAGTACTGTATTTTCTTTGAGGGTTTCCCCACAATGATGAGACAGTGAATTTAAGACAGGCTCTCTTTTGTCAGCTGTAAATCAACCCATGTCAGGGACCTGGAGGAGGAGAAAGGATCGAAATTCCAGGAGCTTCCATATACTAAATGCTCACCAATAATCAAACTAAGTAAGGTGCTCACATAATTTACCAAACACCATACTATTTATAATATTGACATGGAGTCCTGTGGCACTTTATAGACTAACAGATGTATTGGAGCATAAGCTATGACCCACTTCGTCAGATGCATATTATAATATATTACTTTTAAAGATTATTGCAAGTTTTAAAACCATTGGAATCAATTTTTTTTCAGAAGGACTACCTTTATGGATTTCTGATTGACTTTGAAGTTGCCTCGGCTCAGTTTTTGTAGGGCACGGTAAGCATCCTGTCTGTGAACCATTACAATATAGGCACATCCTCTAGGCGGAATCATCTGTTACAGAATGTAGAGGAACAACATTATTTAGGCTGCTACATTTGGTAAAACAAAAGGTAACCAATGTACAATTAAACAGAAGTAGACTGGAACAACTGTATTGCATGCCAGGGAGTAGTTTGAATGAGTTAGAGGGTATAAACAGCTCTAATATGTATTAGTATATATCATTTTAAACTAATATCAAAACAGACATTAATATTTATCCATCTAAAATTCCCATTTAAAAATAGTGTAGTCTGGTAAACAAGGGAGCAAGTGCTTATGCCACAATATATATTCCATGTGACGGAACATGCTGATGAAAAGTACTCCATCCTGAATGTGGCTGACAATACAAAAGCTACCTCCAAGATCATAGCATCTTTAATGGTTGCAGGAGAGGTGTTCCTCTAATATGTTAGCATTTTGTTCTGATTTTTCTAAAAACTGCAAATTGTCACCTGCATCTCTGCTTTCAGTTTACTCTTCAATGGTTTTTAATCACTAAGAAATATTGATTTTAAAAAATATATATTTTCATAAAGCTTCCTCTAATTTGTTTTGAGAAATTAGAAGTAGCAAAGAGAAACTATAATCAAATTACGGACTTTTGGGTTTTTTTGTTTTTTAAGTTTCACTGCTAGTACGAACATAAGCTATATCAAAAGACACTGCTGTGAGGTAAAAGGAAGTGGGAAGAAAAGTGAAGTAGTAAAATATTACATAACCAAATTTCTGCAATCAAGGGATTTCTGCACAACCAAACTTAAAGCAGGAGAGTGGAGGACACCATCTTTCACTCCTTTGCAAAGCACAGTGTTGGTGACATTGGGTATTCTTCTAGGTTAACCCCAAGAGCAATGGTGCTTTTAAAAGCAAGTCTCTTATAGCAACTGCTTTGTATTTCTACAAATCTAAGGGTGGCAAGAGTTCAAAAAAGATGGTGGTATAGAGAAAAGGCAAGTGCTGATCTTGGGAATGAAAACTGGAACAAAAAGGGTTTTTTTAAATAAATTAGTTGGTTATAAATAAAAGGCCTCTTTATAACCAAGGCATATCATGACCTTTGCTTCTATTTCACTATTTATACTCACATTTATAGATTCAATAGGGCCAAACTCCTCTAAAAGACTTCCAACATCCTGCTGGGTTGTTCTTTTGTCTAGTTGTCCAACCCAGAGTGTAGTACTACAAACTAGAAGAAAAATAAAGTCTGACTTTACTATAAGCACTTTTACAGTTTTCTTCTGCAATACAAAAGGTTGTGTTAAAATGGCAATTAAAGATGAACTGACTTTTTTTTTATTAATACTTGAATTATAAATATTTTTCATTAACAATAAGTATCTTTAAATACAAACATATTTGAAAGTTCTTTCCTTTTTTCTTACTTGCCAGGAGCTGAATTCAGGGTTCTGTTTGTGCCACTTAAAACCCATGACTATATCACAACCATTGTTAGAATATCTGCATAGATATCAAAATTATAAATAAATTCCAATTCAATTAAGAATGTAAGAGACATGAGTTTTAAAATTCATGATAGAAAGGGCAAAAAAAATTTGTATTGCTGTCAGTTCAGACTTGTGCATTTCTCAACAAATTACGGTGAACAAAACCCAATAGGACAAATATTAACTCCCAATGCTTCAGACTTCAATTGCAGACCAGGGTGGCAGATGCTAGGAAGGTGACAATAACATACAGGAAAGATCTTGCTAGCAATGCAGTATCTGGCAGACGTAAGATAAAAGGCCTCCATTCCAGCAGATAGGAACAGGGACAAATCAACTAGAATGGATGATAGCTCTGTCGACCTGGGGCCAGGAGGAGGAGGCTTCACAGTGGCAGCGCAACCTCCTCCACAAAAGCAGAGCTGACAGTCCTTGCCCACTGGGCTCCCAGGGAGGCTGCCCTGCTGCAACGAAGCCACCTCCCCGGGAGCCAGCTGAATCTAACTGATACCATTAACTGATAAGCTTTAAAGCTTATCAGTTAAACAGTTAATCGATTAAACTCTAACATCCCTATTCTCGACCAACATTAAATTCAAGCTCTCTTATTTCATCTACTGACTACAGAAACTACTCCAAATCCCTAAGGAAGTTGTAGAAGAAGCCTCTATATAAACACAACACAAGGTTCAGTATCATCCTTCAAGCCAATTCAGATTCAGACAGAGCTATAGTGCTGAACACCAGCGAAGAGGAACCAGCCTGCTCAACTCTTTGAGGCAGTCATAACTGTGAGAAACCGAGTGGACAAAAAACAAGACTAGGTGCAGACTTGAAAAGGACATGGCATGAATTCATGCCAACAGCTTTGGACTAGGAGGAGAGAAGAATCCCATTATGGTTTGGGATCATTTCTTCCCAAGGGCATCCAGACAGGCCTCAAATCCTAATATGGCACCAAGCCGAACCTAGGCAATCCTTAGCACCGAGTCTGACATGCAGGAGATTCATCCCTTTGTCTGGTTTACTATATGGCCCTAGTATGGGAAGAGGCAACAATCCTGGCACAAGAGTGTTCCCTTGATTAAGAGACCCAGTCTTCATCTGAGTAAATGGCAACACTATGAGAGACAGAAACATTTGGCAAAACTGAAAATGCACCTGCAATCTGACAGCATTCTCCACTCCCCCATCATGAGATCCAGTTTTATTTTTTCTCTCGCTCCTTGAAGTTCCTCCTATATTTGATGGAAGAGATCAGCAGAAACCTAAGGTCTCCTCACGTCCCAGGCCTACCTCCACCAACAGATGGTGGTAACATATCCATGGTCAAAAGGGAATAGCAACTGTGTCAAATCTAGGACCACCTTAGTACTAAGCTATCAGCAGCACCAATGCAGACAATCTCAAATAAGGTGACTTTCCAGCACAGAGGACGCTATGGTATCAGCACTTATTAAAAATGCACTGTCTCATGCTTCATATCATTCAAAGCCAGGCAGGGACCATTGTGATCATCTAGTCCAATCTCCTACATAACAGGCTGTAGGACTTCCCTAAAATAATTCCTAGAGTATCTCTTAGCAAAACATCTGATCTTTTCAGGCATGTTTCTGTAAGTTATTCATTCAAACTAAGACAGCAATAGTTAAAGCAGAAGTCCCCCATCTCCTCTCCTCCCCATCAGTCTGTCATATCGACCAGACAACATGCAATGAGATTGAGTGGGGCAGGCATAACTGTATTTCAAAATATTTGGGTCTACTTAAAATGCTCAGAAGTGATTTTTCACTCATTTATAATTGGTCCACAAGTCCCTCAAACCAAGTTCCATGTATGAAATTTCAACTTAAGTAACATTTGTCTGGAATTGTAGTAATTTCTTCAGCCTCCCAGAGTTCAAACTGCTAAAAGAAATGTCCTCACCTTCTTTCTTGAGCACCTAAGAAATCATGCTATAGTAAGCTGCTTTTCCTCTGAAAGTAAGTGAACAAGAGAGAGCACTCACCGCTTACAGTTTCTGATTTGATTTGAGGAAGGCCTTTTGACCTGCGTTCTCTCTCTTTCTCTCGTTCACGCCTTTCCTGTGACCGAGATCTAGGAGAGTGTCGGCGCCTATCCCGGGATCGGGAACGAGAGCGACGATGACGCGACCTTCGAGACCGAGAGCCAGACCTCGATCGTCTCCTTTTTTGGAGATCTAATTTTAAATAAAAGTATTAGTATCCAATGCTTTGTCTAAACACACAGTATAAATCTCTGTGGTCCAGATTTCCATAGTCCGGCAATGTCTGTGGTTCAGTATATCCATGGGTGCTCCCAGGCTACAGCACTCACAGGGAAAAGCCATCCCTGTGCTCAGCAATTCCTTCCACCCCCTGCCAAATAGCTCCTTTGCAGCACTCAAACCCAGGAAGGGAGGGAACAGGAGACACTCGAGGAAAGTACAGGGTGGCTGCCATGAGGCTTGGTGTGCTCCTGAGACTCTGTAGCCACCCTGCCTCTTCTCCTAAGTACCCCTTCCCCAGTGCCCACTTGCTCAACACCAGCTCCTCTACTGCCGACGGAGTGGAGTTCTGCTGCCGGTGGCAGCGGAGGGGCTAGCACTGACCCCATCCCACCACTGATCCAGCAGATTCGCTGGTTCAAGGCCAGTAATATCCCAAAGGTGACAGACCAGGGAGGTACAACCTGTATTTGACTCATTAGGAGTGAAAATTCAACCACATTTTTTAAACTTTGAAATCAAGCTTCAGTATGTGTGCACACTACATATTTTACATATAACAGTACATAGTGTATCCCAAATAAGTATTTATACCAACAGTAAGCTTAAGCGATCAGACATGAAAAAAAAGTGTAATATAGGTAAAGTAATTTATTATTCTTTCTGCGACTACAGGTCAATCATCTTTCAATTTCTGATATTCTCTAGCTCTTTTATGTTACTCTTGTATTATGGCACTAAATCCAATATCTAGTACATCGTAGAATGTACTTACAGCTGTAAGTGAGGAAAACTTATCTTACAAGATAATGACTAAAACATTAATGCACATTTCAGTGAAAGACAGTAACCTTGCTTTTATAACTGTTGTTTGAGATTTCAGAAGTTCCTTGGGAGTCACACCTCCATGGCACTGGATTTAGGACCCTGTTGACCCACCACCACTTCAGTTCCTTCTTGTGCTTGGGTCTGATAGAGAGGCAGGAAGGTCGTCTTGGAACAGACATGAGCAACAAATCTCAAAGAACAGTTATGGAAGGTAGGTAACTGTCTTTTCTTCTTCAAGTGCTTATTCGTGTCAATTCTAAGTAGGTGACTCCCAAGCAGATTGCAGGAGAAGGGGTAAATCGTTGATTCTTGAAAGCACTGCTCTGCCAAATGCTGCATTGCTCCTGACCTGCTGATTGATGGCATAATGAGAGCTGAATGTGTGGACTGATGACCATGTTTCGGCCCTGAAAATCTCCTCCATGGGGTTTTGTACCAGGAATGCAGCTAATGAGGATTAAACCCTTGTGAAATGCACTATCAATGCCAGGGCTGGCATCGTAATCAAGTCATAGAAAGCCCAAATGCAGGATGAGATTCATGATGAAATTCTCTGGGATGACACTGGGAGGCCCTTCATCCTGTCCATTATTGTGTTAAAGAAGCTTCAGGGGGTAGCCGAGTTAGTCTGTACAGGATAAACTTAAACTACAAATGGTCTGTAGCACTTTATAGACTAACAAAACATGTAGATGGGATCATGAGCTTTTGTGAAGTGGGCTGTGAGCCCACGAAAGCTCATGATACCATCTACATGTTTTGTTAGTCTATAAAGTGCTCTATCAGACCATTTGTGATAAAAGAGTTGGTTTGATTTATTAAACAGTTTTGTACTTTCGATATAGACAGCCAATGCCCACCTGACATCTATAGACTAGAGACTTCGCCACCAGCTTTTGGCAGGTGGCTTAGGGTAAAAAACTGTGAGGAAAATGTCCTGGCTTGTAACAAACTGTGATACCACTTTGGGAAGAAAAGGCTGGTGAGACTGCAACTGGACCTTGTCCTTATAGATAATTGTGTATGGAAGGTCAGATGTCAAGGATTTGAACTTTATAGCAGGTTCCTCATTGCTAGAATACTGGCGCGTGCGCCGCCCCCCCAACAGAAACTAACCAGGCTAACCACTACTAAAACACTAATTCTACTCTATTTACAGATGAAACAATAGAAACCACTAGAGGAATGCATGCCAATGCAAGAAAAGAGGCATGCAGCTCCAAAGAGCATCACAGGCAGTAAAAAAGTAACTGAAGTAGTGGTGTCTTGGTGGGGCCCTATATGCAGCATCATGAAGGCCTAACTCCATGGAGTGCCTGGACTGACCTTATAGGTGCCGCTAAAGAAAAAGCCTTCTGACAGCTGTGCATGTGGTGTGTGCTAACAGCTAGTTGGAATCAACATTAACAAGTACTCAAACAATAATACTTCCATTACTATGATCTAAAACTAAACAAACATAGGCCAAACAGGTATTTCAACTGTAACCCTCCAAAAAACCCCAAGGAAAGTGCTGCACAAGAGTGGCCCTGATAATTTAGTAGGTGGCTTTTAGCCAGCATGGAACTAGTATCTCAGGATTCTATTAGCACATGTTTTCTTTCTGATAGGCAAAACCTAGTGCCCACCAAAATTGTTCAAGATTCTATGATCTTTTTGTAAAAGTAGGTCTGTCAACTCTGAAATCTTGGTCAAATTAAAAATAAATACATTCGGTCTATACAAGATTTCTCCAGTAACTGCAAATGGAGAAGTTATTTTTCACTTCTACCAGAGTAGGAGAAATATGACACTGATGGCTCAGAATGGCTGTCTCATTCCATTCAAGCAGTATCTGCATTTCAGAGATGTGAGTGTATAACTATCGCAGCTACTTATGCCCCCCACCTCCCAATTGTAGTATCTGAGCACTTTACAATCTTTAAATGTATTTATCAACACAAACCTTCCTGTGAGTTAAGGAGATCATTTTACCCATGGAAAAGTGAGGTGTAATGACACTAAAGACTTGTCTACACCAGGGAAGTTACTGGCATAGTTATCCATAAACTCTTTGTGCATACTCTTATTCCTGAGTAAGTGTGTCCTCATTTTACTGGAGTAGTAAAATTATAGGAATACATTTTCAGTTTTGACAAGTCCTTAATGGACGTGCTCAAGGTCACCCTGGAAGAGCAGGGAACTGAACCCAGTATCACTGCATCCCTGGCTACCACACTAAACTTGGAGCTATCTTTCCTCAACCCAAATATTTAGCAAAATAAACTGGCATGCACATATTTTCAATGCTAGAAAAAGTTACATTAACTTACCTTGATGCTGATCTAGATCTTGATTTTCTGTTATCAGAAACATGCCGTTTAACTTCCTGAACACTGGGCTGTTCTACCTCCATATCCTAAAATGTCCCACAAGTTAATATACTGTAATTACTGCAAGTATTAATTATAATCCAGTTTGTAGCTAGACTCAATTAGTCTATTAAACAAGTTACATTAAATTCACAGATATCTAGAATAAAAATCATTTAAATAATTAATATATATATATAAGTAGTAGTATTATTAATATTTTTGCACTGGTAAATAAAACTGTAAAATCTGTTTTGGACAATATCATATATCCAAATCAATATAATATATTGTACAAAACAGATTTTACAGTTTTATTTACCAGTGTAAAAAATATTAATAAGCACAACACACCTGTGATAAATACTATTACTGTGTCAGCATTTAAAAAATAATTGATACAAAACTCATCTTCAATTTTTAAATAGTTGATTTTTCTCCAAGCTTGTTAATTTCAGCATGCTATTAGGTATAAAATATTCCTATAGTGAGAATGGGGTACAATAAATGACAAACTAAAAAACATTGATTTTTTAAACTTATTGTTGCAAAGTAATGTTCAAAGTCACCTCATCTGTCTCACAATGTATTCCAAAACAGTAAACCCTAACAGTAAAAATATTTGCACTAACTGCCAATTCAACTGAGCACCAAAAGATTAAAACCCTGGAAAATTAGTGTGTTTGTGTGCGCAGAGACATGCCTTCATTCTGGCGGGAAAGAGACTAACAAGATACTCTGAGCCTGTTCAGCACTAGAAGAAGCACACCTGCAAGGCTTGTTCTGCCTGGAGGGGTGAGTTTAAAAAGAGAAAACTCACCCACGGGAACAAGCAATGAATAGGAGGAGGACTGTTCCACCTCATACACTGATGACAGCAGAAACAAGCCAGTTAAGAGGGGGATGTTAATGAGGCTCACTTATCCAAAAGGAAGACCTGAAGGTCTGCACTTTCTCCTCCCTCCTCATTCAAAAGCAGAGAGCATGACCCCATCTCACTTTTTCCCATGCCTCCCAATCTTCCATCATCCTCTACATATTCCTTTTCTCAGACTTTTTCTATCAGCAGGTCTCTGGTGAGAGAAATCTACCAGGAGGGCAAGGTGCCATTTCCGTGAAATAAGAGCTGAAGTATTATCAAGCAGACACAGACACAGTCTCTTAATAGTTTCCGGCCACATGAATAACATGAATTTTCAAGAGTTTAAAAAAAAAAAAAATGATGTACATTTACTCTGGCCAACTGAATGAAGTCACCTGCCTTCCTCAGACCTACAGGAGCAGCAAAGATACAATTTAGGGATGTAAAAGGTTAACCAGTTACCCAATAAGCTTTAGGCTTGCCAAAGTGTTTATTGGGTAACCGGTTAACTGGACCTTTCCCAAACACCAGTGGATGGCCAACCACACGAGGCCAAAGCAGCGTTGGCTACACTGGGGCAGTAGGGACCTGGCCCCAGTGGGTAGGTAGAACCCTGGCCACAGCTGCAGCCATGACAGGCAGGCAGGCTGGCTGGCCTGGAACAGCCCCCAACATGTCTGTCCGAAAGACCCAATGGGACCACGGCCTTGGCTGCTCTGTGCTGGCCCACCAATGGATAACCATTTAAACAATATAATTTTAATCTTTTAACAAGTTAACTACATTGACTGATATTTAAATCCCTATTATGGGTACCAGAAACAAATAAAATGATCAGCAGAGTCCCTTATCCCAAGCTCCCTTCTGCACTCAACCTCCATTCCAGACCCCGCATCTCCATTAATATCATGGAAGAGTGCAGCCCTCGACCACTTTCCAAAATCTTGGAGTGGCCTCCCATCAAAAAATTATTGCCCACCCCAGATTTACACGAAACATGACCAGGATTGAGACTGACACACAAATATTTTTGGGAGCCACGGCAAATCAAATACCAGTCTGCCTCTTCAGGGATGAGGCAGGTGAAATTGCCTATAGGGACAGATCATGATGAACCAGGTCCTAAAGAACTGACCATTTGCTTGGGCTGAAGAGAAGCAAATTAGGGATATGAAGTTTGGATAGAGGGGATAAAAATTAGGTAGTCACACTGCACAATGTCCAAAACATAATTGGGTCCCCAAGTGGATTTAGCCCAAGCTGACAGAAGAAACTTTCTGAAATTGGTCCTGATACAGAGGCTGAGTGAGAATCAATACTCTCATTGCTCAATGGATACTAACAAGAACTCTTTCTCTAGAGCAGAAAAAAAAAGGATAGTTTCTAGCAATTACCAGTACTCCATAATGTTCTTAGCCTGAAGAAGGCCATCATTTTGTCTTTGTGTACAGAAACTTGTTCATGTTCAAGGCCTCAACAAACAACTTTTTGTGATTATAAAGGGAGCCTTAATTAGATATATGATGTTTTCAGAACCTGTCCCGCAACTGAATGTATACCCCGATTATTGTGGAACAGAATGAAGAGCATAAAGAAAGTCTTATAGCATCACAAGCTGCATCATAAATGGAGAAAACTTGGTATGGGTTACAGATAGGGATGTGATAGTGTACATAGTAAACCAGTTAACTGATAAGCCTGGGCTCATAGGTTAACTTTCATGGTCATGTGCAAGGTGCCCCCCCATGCTGCTGCCTCTGATACAGAGGCAACAGAGGACGGAGGAGAGGGGCAGCTTTGTGGGAGCCGGTGCTCATGGGAAGTCATCTTAAAAGCTGCTCTAGGCTGCTCCGCCACGCTGCTGCCTCGGACAGAGGTGGCAGCAGCATGGGGGGAAGGAAGGGGGGCCGGAGGCGGCTCCATGGGAAAAATTCAGCAATTACACATTTACAACCCCTCCCCCCCCCGCACTTTTTACATTCCTAATTATAGACCCTCGTTTTTGTAATCATGGGGTTGGGATCTATGTCTCGATGATTTACTAGCTTTAATAAAAGAAAGGAAAGACCTGGAGATGACTATGCAGATTATAATACACACAAGTCTGCTGAAAATGCAATTAATTTCCTTTAAGAGAATGTTCAAATCTTATTCCCGAGATCAGCAGGGAAACTGCTCCTTAAAAAGTCTTTCAAAGAGCAAGTTTTACAATTCACTATAGAGATGGCAAAATTTTGACTTCTTGCGTTTTGGAACTTAAATTATATGAAGTGAGAATTAGCTCACTGACCAATGTTTAGAAGAAGATAGCCACTTTAAATCCACAATATCCTCCAACAACTCTGAAATAAAGGAACTTTCCCTTTCCTGTTATTTTTCATTTTAGGGGGGGGTATTTCTTGGAATGTTTGGATCCCACCTCTATTTCAAATACCTTGTTATCTTTCAATTGAGTTCAATTATATAGGTTACCTCCAGAATTAGTCATCCTGATACTGATGCAAAGACTTTGAGGAGAGAGAATGCTCTTCCAGCTTCATGGGGGAAGAGGGAGAGATGAGAAGAGGTTAACTGACTGGCTACAAGATCCAAATCCAAGGCTTTTCCCAAATTGAAGCTGGCAAAAATTAAGTGTTGCTTCTGCTACACAGAGGCAGAACACTTGTGGAAGTGTCTATTGAAGCTCTCTGGCACCTAAACTATCAAGTGAGCTGCCTCCATAAGTGTCTGTTGGCATGATTATCATCAATAGTCCGACATATTAAAAGTACTAGCAAGCAAAGCACTAGGAGCCTAAAGTTGTAATGCATGGCATGAGTCCTCACCTGCTGATGTGTTTTCTGTATGTGTGGTTCACTCTGTACTGGGAAAGGAGACTGGAAAGTTTGCTGCACTGCTGGTGTTGCCGGTATCACAGGCTGAGTCATGGGAGGAAACTGGGGGGTTGGTAGAAGTCCAAAACCTGGCATTTGTCCATTAGGAGGTAGTGGGACCTGTAGGGGGAGAGGGAAATATACATTTTCAGTTTCACTGAAAAAATTACTTCAACAATAATAATAAGTTTGCTTTGATTAATGGAAAGCTACACATTTTGCTCAGAGCAGCATTGCAGGTTTTGTATGAAAAAAAGCACATATACATGTTAGCTATGTGTATAGCTGTATTTATTATATTTTCCTGTATTTATATATTTCCCTAGTCATATGGCCCCTTTCAAAGCTCAACTGAAAATTCTGTATGTAGTATGTCATCACAATATGTAAAATACCTTAGAACTAGGTTGCACTGTGATTGCATGTTAAACATCTTCTACTTCAGGGTAATTCTGATGCTGCAAAAATGTTTAATTTTACATATGTAAGTACTGCAATTGGAGTCAATGGGATGACATATTAAAATTATGGATGCGTGTAAGATGTTTATCATAATTAGTGGTGTACACAAATATTATTCATATTTAACAGATTTCCTTCCAATTCCATGCATCAAAAATGTTAAACGATGCCATATTTAGAATGTCACAAATTTCACAAAGGAAACAAATCTAAAAAATAATTCAAAGCTACCTGGTGGTGCATTGGATCTTGCTGCATTCCCATCAGCCGTGGTTGAAATGGATCTATATTTGGAAGCTGTGGATATACTGGCGGTTGCATACCTTCTCCTGGAAATCCACTAAACAACAGATAATTATGCTGCAGCAGCAAGGCAACATTAATATGTAACCATTAAAAATCTCATTGCTGCTCCAAATTTAGATAACAATTTAGCTGAATACTCCATACAAATCAATCATGAAATTACAGGTAGTGCTTAAAGTGATTTCTTTAGTTAAGGCTACCAAACTTTGCATTATAATATCCCATTTCCAATGATAACTTTTCCAAACGTTAATCATTCAGGCTGATATTTTTCATGTTCCAGGCTGAGTCACTCCACCCAGGCTTCAGCAAAAAAGGTTCAGCTGTTTGAGAATGAGGTTAGAGAAACATTTTGCTCATATTTAAACAAATCTTACAAATGTTTTGTTAAGAAACGCTTATCAGAGGTGGCTGGGGGGACGGAGCGAAGAGGAGGAAAGCTCCAGGGGAGCCAGTACTCACGGGAAGCCTGCTTGAAAGCCGGCTCTCGGCCTCCTGCCCCTTGCAGCGGGGGCATGTGTGTGCATGCAGTCATTAGAGTTAAACAATAAGCCCAGGCTTATTAGTTAATCATTTAAACGACTACACGCCAACATCCCTATTTGGAACAGGCCTTGAAATTTGGCCAAGAGAGGCTAAGAAGAGAAGAGGGATGTGTGTCACATTGGAATCAGGTAAGTCCCTTTTGATGCCTTATTCAGTGCACAAAACAGTGCTCAGGAAATTAAGCAGATTTGCATAGTGAATGAGGGTGTTAATAGTACCCTTGTGTCTCTTGTTGCAGATGCTAGAAGATGCGTAGTGAATGGAACTGTGAAAAACTGGACTGAAGTCATGACTCTGACTCAAGCCATTACTCTTCCAGATTTCCTGCGTGACGCAGGACAAGTTACTCAAACCAAACTTCTCAGTGCGAGGCCCACATTTTCTGTCTGCTCAACATGAGACAGCTGGAGCTTCATTTTCAGAAATGCTATACATTCAACTGGAACCAAAGGCAGTGGGATTTCTGTTTTAAACATCTAATGTGCTATAAATACATTAAGTGCTCTGAAAAAAAATCAGGCCCACCAGGTCCTTAAATAGTACACCCAAAATTAGTGCATATTTTGATCTTAAGTTCCCACCTGTAAAATGGGGATACTATCATCAATTTACTTAAAGGTGTTGTAAAGGGAAATCCATTATTATTTGTGAAACATTTCAGATGCTATGGAGACAAGCACCATAAAAATAACTCATTAGGAAATTAACATTTCTGCACTCATTGCATAATTTGAGACAAAGACAGACATGAGGCCACATATTAAATATTTCTTTTTAGCTGCTTAATAACTACCCATTATTTTAGCAACATCCAGTCTGTGCACTGAATGAGGAAAAAATACGTAATCACGTAATTAAAGACTACCACAATGCATATGCACAAAGGACTAAATTGAGACTGCACATGAATTAAGGATGCACTTGACTGAGTGCTTAAGATTCCAAACTTTTTTTAAAAACAATTGTTTCTTCCATAGCCAGCAAAGCAGTCAAGTTATTTTTAACAAAATGTCTTAAATATCCAGTTTAAAAAAAATTTCAAAACTGAAAGTTTGCACCCATAACTAGAAGAGCTATTAGATAACCTCCAGAACAGACTTTTCACCCAATTCTGTGACATGTCAAACTCTTATACAGTGTAGAGATGTAAGCGAATAGTCGATTAGTTGACTATCCAATAAGCTAGTCAAGCTGACTACTCACATTCTTCCCCCTCCCTTAATGCCTCTATATTAGAGAGAGAGGGAGATAGGGGAGGCTGTTCCGGCAGCAGCCCTGGGCCGCAGGGGGTAGCAGCGGGACAGGGGCTGCCACCAGCTGGGCAGGCAGCCCTACTCAGTCCCAGCTTGCACTGGGACCAAACCCTGCTGCAACTCTGCAATTTAAAAGGCAGTAGGAGCCAGGCAGCCTGCTCCCTGACTCCTACTGTTTTTTAAATTGAAGAGCCACAATGAGGTTTGGTCCCCTACCCATCGTGAGCAGGGATTGAACCGGACTGCCTGCCTGCCCCTATTGATTAATCAAGCAGTCGATAAAAATTCTATCAACTGCTCGATTTTTAAAATAACCTCAATTTAATACCCCCAATATGGTGCCATTTAAACAAAAATAATGTAGCACAACAATTATCAGTATCTAAATGTAGATTCTACTTCTGTATTGCCATAATCTAGAATTTTAATTGAAACTTTTTTGTATTGATATTAATTTTAGTTTGATTTTAGTATGCATCACAGAGCTTACAATGGTGGTTGAGAAATGGAAGGAGACTGAGTTGAATCCTCCTTCTTTGAGTCTTCTACTGCTTCTGGCTCATCATCATAGTCGAATCGATCTAGCAGCTTCTGACAAAAGTTACAATTAGCAACTTCGTTCTCCTCAACATTTTATAGCAGTGTTTCTCAACCTTTTTTTTTATAAAGTACCCCTTTTAAAAAAAATTATAAGTTCCCCCGGTACCTACAATTTTCGGACACAAAATTTTTTCCTACCATTGCAACACATTTGTTTAAAAACTTAATTGTAGCAGGGCGGGCGATGAAATTTTTGGGTGTAAAAAGAACAAAAATAATAAAGCACTGTAAAACTTAAAACAAAAAATTCAGTTTTCTCCATATTTCAGTTGTGTTGATGTACCCATCAGACTTCTCTCAAGTACAGTAATTCCTCATTTAACACGTGCCCGCTTAACATGTTTTCGCAATAGCATGATTTTTTTTTAGGGAACTTTTTTTTAATTACACGACCGTCCCCGGAATAACACGATTTCCCCAGCCGGCCCATTGCCAGCGGCTGCTCAGGGCTTCCCCCGCCTCCCTGCAAAGCGGCGGAGGGTTCACCGCTCGCCGTGCCGTTCCCCGCTGACTCCCCCTCGCCAGACGCCTTGCCCCCTCTCCTCCGCTCCCGCTTGCAGGCCGGCGGCTGGGTTTCCCCAGCTGGTCCATGGCCAGCAGCTGCGCGGGGCTTCCCCTGCCTCCCTGGAGGTTCGCCGCTCGCCACGCCATTCCCCGGTGGCCCCACCCCTCGCCGGACGCAGCGTGGGTCCCGCAGAACCGTCACAGGGACATGCTCCCAACCCAATTCCCCTCCCCTCTCCTCCCCTTCCCTTCCCCAGAGCCAAACACCTCCCCTCCCTGCTGTAACCCAGTCCCCTTTGTCCCCCAACCTTATGTCCCAGTCCCAACAGACACCACCGCTTGAAACACAACCCCCCACCTTTTCCATTATTTTCAATGGGAAAATTGACCCCGCATAACACGTTTTCACTTAATACGATCATTTTCTGAAACATATCTATAGTGTTAAATGAGGAATTAGTGTACCCCTTAGGGTACTCGTACCACTGGTTGAGAAACACTGTTTTATAATGAGCAACTAAAATATTTCTATTACATTAAGGATATAAAATGTCTTACTTCAAAGTTGCTAACATCTATTGTAAGGTGAAAGATTATATTTAATCAAGGAGCAAAGAAAAATTTAAAAAGTTTACTTAAAGGACTAGATCTAACTGTTCAAAACCAGTTTTATTCAGTTTTTGAAAACAAAAAGTTATCCTTAATATAGAAAAAGAAGGAAACCAGTCAATGACTTGGAAGGAAGTCAAGATATCTGGGGCAGTTCACGCAAAACATCACCTGGAATATTTCAGAGCTCAAGGTGAAGTCAACGTGGGCCCAATAACCAGAGATTTTTCAGAGAATCCATGGCTCTGGGGCAGTGTATAAGGCACAGCCCAAAACAGGGGGCGTGCACTGACAACACTCAAATGTGAACTTAGAAATTCCTGTATGTCCATCTTTCTATTAGAGTTACCATGTTTAAATAATCCTTATGAATGCAAAGGACAATACAGGACTTACCTTATCAAAAGACGTTTTTTGCTCAGGTGGTGGGAAAGCAGCTTTTTGTTCTGGTGGTTGTGTTGTTGTAGTCTTCAACTGAGCAGTAATAGCCTGAACCTGAGCCATAACAGTATTATCTATGACTGGAGACTGGGGTTTTGGAGGTTGCTGAAAAGTCTGAAGAATCTGCTGAAGCTTAAGAGAATAGATATTACATCAAAATTAGTTTTTCTATTTCAAAAATATTTTAACTCTTGTTGTTAGAAAAAGTTATACACTATTTGTGAAACAGATATAAAAATGTATACTAGGCAGGTGGTTAGTCTTAAGAGGAGGTGAGCATACTTGTGTGCAGTTATAGCACTCATTTGCTCTTGATAGTTAGATGGGTACCAGCAATGGATGTGTTGCATGGGAAGTCACGAGGATGCAGAAGGAGATATACCTATCTCATAGAACTGGAAGGGACCTTGAGAGGTCATTGAGTCCAGTCCCCTGCCCTCACAGCAGGACCAAGTACCATCCCTGACAGATTTGCCCCAGCTCCCTAAATAGCCCCCTCAAATATTGAACTCACAACCTTGGGTTTAGTAGGCCAATGCTCAAACCACTGAGCTATCCCTCCCCCCAGGATGTGGCTAAAACTCTGTAACATTTCCATATAACCATGTATCATTCTCATATAACTTCGTATTAAGAGAAACTTTGTAAGTCCTTTTATATAGAGAGATCTTGTCCTTTAGATATATCTTTATGTTAAGCCTTCTTATAGAATCCCTTGTATTAAGAGAAACCTTGTATCCAGTCTTTTCCATAGAAACTTTGTATCAAGCTCTTTATGTTATAGGTCTTAGGAATAGTTAAGGTAAAGAAAAATGTCTTTTGCTAGGAGTAGAATAGATCTCTCCCCTTTCCTTGATTGTCCTGTTCAAATGAATGAAGTGTGAATGGAAAATGAAAGGTGAGCACCTCCAGCAGCAGTTGCAAGGGTGCCAGATCCAAGACAATGCCTGTGAAGTGAGCTCATTGGAAAGAAGATTGGACATACAGACTGCCTTGGGAGTTAAGCAGCAAGTGCCTCCCCTTGAAAGTACTCTCTTTGAAGCAGCATTAAAAAAGGCAAGGTGATGACTAACTGGCTGCATGAGAGGGATAAATATGAGGCATCTTGCAGAGGGAACCCGGGTTTTTGTCTTGTCAACATCGGCGCATCGATCTAGATCAGCAGAAGCCCGGCTCCACCCCTCCTCCATCTAACTCACCTGGCCAGTGTAGTTAGGGGGAGCAACTACTGATAACAACAAGACGGAGTGAGTGAGTGAGTGTAATGTATCATATGCATATGATAAAGTATTGATTGATCTAGGTATGTTCAAGAAATGTAGCGTGTTGCCTTATCCCCCGGAAAAAGATCCCTGGTGCTTCTTTTAAGCACAACAAGGAGATACATGTCAAGAGTGTCTGTTTGAATCTCCTCCCTTGAGACCATCAATTATGATCCCCATAAAAACCGATTCCCCCTACAAACCCAACCAGAGCTCACTGATTTAGTTTTTGCAGTCTATCCCCAGCAAAGTTAGTGAAATGGCTATTAGAGCAGAAAATGAACAATGTCCTACATGCAATTTATTAGTCACAGGGGCTTTCGTTTTTATCCGAACAGAAGTATGTCAATCCTATATACACAACCGTGACAAATATGAGAGAATATGAACACAGTGAACACTTCCATAAATCCAGGTTTAAAGTTTTATTTGCTCTAATTCAGAGGACATACAAATTAAGTAATTCAGTTCAAAAAAAGTAAATGGATAAAAGCTGTCTACCCTTAAAGGAAATATGGTGTCATCAAAAAAAAGTTAACCTCATTTTCCAAAGCATCTATGTCTAAAAACCTAACAGTATTAAAAAGAATGAATATTGGGAGTGAATTCTTAAGAGCATATTTTGAATACAAAATCCAATCCAACAGTCTAAGTATAGAAAGTTTATATGATCCACAGGCCACCTTCTAGTGCTTCATTAGCAATGGAAGATGGAGTTATCTTGCTCACTCTGCAAATGTTTGATGAACAGAGCTAAATGAAAGATAACAAAGAAAGGGTTTCTGGTAGTAAGTGTAATACACTTTTCATTATTGATGTAATTAGTTCTCTATACTTTGACATTTTAACAGTATAGGTTATTGGAATGCATCAGTGACTTTTCCAAAAAAACCTGTAATTACTGGATGTTTTATTCATAATCATCATCAAATGTTCTAATAAGTTAGTTTAACTTTTAAATTCTATATTTCAAGGGTTTTATTTGAGACAGGGGACAGGAGTTGTATATAGTATTACAGATTTTGTATCAAGGCTATAGAAACAATTGCTCTAAGTTAGTTAGGTGATGTGTGTGGAAATTAAAACTGCAACTACAACTGAAATACAGGTAGCTTACCTGTTGTCCTTGTGTTGTCTGAAATAACTGAGCTACAGCAGCAAAGGCATCAGAACTAGGCAACTGTGACACAGTAGGTACTGAATTAGCAGTGACTTGGGTGGGCTCAGATGGCACCTTTGCTGGAGGGGGTGGTGAACCTGCAAGAGAATTACAACATTCAAAACCCGTTGACTGTGGCTTAAGATACTAACAGTCCATATATGTAATATAAAATATTCTACCTTCCAGTGAAGAGGTAATATTCATCACTTCGTAAATTTAGCTACCCCCTCAAAAGAAATGCTGATGTACATTAAATTCAGCCAAATCAGTGCATTTATATTCTAGTCTATACCACTGTGAACCAGCCCTGACAACGTGCTCTAATGTTCCTTTAGATATCCCATTTACTAGCAAGCACCTGCACTGCTCTGTATTCAATTACAGGAACTACGAATACTTGACCCCAATGAGTGAAACTTTGACCCACTGTTCCATGTATAGTATAACAATTTTTTAGAGCTGAAAATGTAAGATTACCTACCAAAATAGTGTCAGAAGCAGCAGTAGTGCAGGTGGGGTGGAGCAGCTGGGCTGAATGCCACCCACATGTGGAACCATTAAAATTTTCAGTTACACATTTCCTTTAACAAACACATTTTAACATCCCTAATAAAAATACAGCACCAACATTTCTTCAGATTGAGTTCAGAATCTTCTAACCAACTTCTATGATAAAAGTGAATTTTAAGAAATGTGCTAAGGAACTTGGTTAATAAACATGAAGAGCTTTACTTTAGTGTAACAAATACTAACAAGTGATTGGGTTCCCCATAATTTGTAAATTAAAAGTTGTCCTGACATACATACCTTCATTATTTGTAGCATTCTCTGTCATTGGGACTGCACTACTTGTTCCCGCTGCCATATCCAGGAGAGGCTGAATGATTTCTATTTTAAACACTCCATTTTTCTGCCAAAGGTTCAGGACACGAACTATCTTACTCTGTTCAAACAACAGAAAATGTTAATATACAACAAAAAAAATATTCTTAACACATAAGCTCTAAATTCAGCTCTTGCACATAAAAATAAAGGTTCACTGGTTCAGCAGCCTTACAGGATCATGCTCAAGTTTTTGACAAAACCTGATCCCTTGTTGCATGGGTTAACAGGATCCACACTACAAAACTTTTTTTTTTTCCTTTTTCTTTTTTTTAGATACAGTAAGTCTATGTCTAGACTACATCCCTCTGTTGGCAGAGGGATGTAAATGAAGCACTTCGAAAGTGCAAATGAAGCCGGGATTTAAATATCCCCGTGCTTCATTTGCATAATCGCGTAATGGCGCTCTTTCAAAAAAGCGCTATTTTGAAACTGAAACCGCAGTCTAGACGGGTTTACAGGATTTTTCGAAAAAGTGCCCCATTTTCGAAAGAGCCCCATTACGCGATTATGCAAATGAAGCATGGGATATTTAAATCATGGCTTCATTTGCACTTTCGAAGTGCTTCATTTACATCCCTCTGCCGATAGAGGGATGTAGTCTAGACACACCCTAAGAGAGCTTGTGCCACTCTGCAGCAAATTACTCTGGTAATTAAAAAGAATAGCAGTGACAGACAATTAAGTGTTGCACCCACTCACATAACCATTCAGGTGAGTCTGATGCAAACTTTGGAAGAATCCCAGAAGGGGAAGGCAGAGAAGAATAAAAAAAGGAGACACACACCAAAATGCAGAAGTGAAGTGGGAAAGTCTTACAATAAGAGAGTGAAAGGAAGTGAAAAGAAAAAGTTTTGAGATTGTGGTGGGGGGGAAGAGAGAAGGACTATTTAGTTCAGCTACCAGTCCAGTAAATTGCAACAAGTCCCTCATCAGAAGGATCCCTGAAAAGGAAATATTTTTGGTATGGCCTCAAATTGGACAGAGGCATGAACACAAAGAACAGAGAGTAAGTTAAAGAATTTTCATCACCAGGACCTCCACTGAAGTATTGCCAGCACACACACACACAGACAACCATGGCATTGCAGCCAAGGCATTTCATATAAGCAGGAACACACAAATAATAATTCAGTAAATCACAGCATTCAAGAAGTTGTAGCGATACCTTGTCTTCAGATGGACACAGATATAAATACTGGAATGTGGCAGTTATATTTTTAGAGAATCTTGGCCCAAAAACATCTTTGTCTGTTCCAAATTGGTGACGAGACTGACGAACAATAGAGTCAATAACATATAATCCAGGGACTTTATATTCCGGTTTGCACTGAAGAAAAAAACCCAGATTTTTCCCAGTTATTGCAGATTACAGTATGCAGTACTAACAGGGTAATCCTCTTATATAACAGTTCTCTAATAGGTTTTGGAATCTCTTCAAGTGACCTGCACCTCATACTTGAGATTTTCCTGCAGGCCCAATAGAAAACTGGAATTCTACTATTTACATTTCTCCTTTTACCAGTGTTAAAGGGCTGCACGAGTAGCTATGTCTAACACTACTTAATTCAATAGTAAAATGTGTTAGTAATGTGTACTCTGATAAATCAACAAGCTAAAATATTTATCTTTGAGAAAGACTGGCATAGTAATACAATTTAAACTTGAGTAAAAGCACTTGCATGAAACAAACACTGCAGCAAGCCTATTTATCCACATAATGCTGCAGAAGTTTTCCTATTCAAATCAACTTCATACTAATTAATTTAAGGGGGACAATATTGGGACTGAAATGAGTTAAGGTAATGCATGAAATATTAATCTTAATGCAAAAAGCTAGTTATGGTGTATTTAATACAAAATGCTGGAATAACTTGGAGGAGGACCACAAACAGTAGGTACTGTGAAATGCAAATTGAGTAAATGCAGACATCAAGAATGCAAAAGAGATGATATCCATGTATTTCATAAGCACTGTGTCCTGTAATGTTTCTTGAACTAAAATTAATTGGGGGAGTGGGAGAAGAGACACTTTGAAACCTATGCAGGAAAGAAAAAAGAAGCAGCTTGTATTAGGTATGTTAAAATTAGATTAATCAACTAATCAAACAGTCGATGGAATTCCCATCAACTATTCGATTAGTCGATATGGGCACTTCTGCTTTGAAATGTAGCAAGAGCTGGCCCGGCTGTTGCTACATTTCAAAGGTGGAACACTGCTGCTGCACCCCTGCCCCCTCCAGCTCCATGGGAGGGGAACTGGCTCCCCCCAGACCCCTCCTCTGCCTCTTTCTGATAGAGGCAGCAAGGGTGGGGGAATAGTCGACTAGTCAATTAGTTGCTTACATCCCTAGCTTATATGCCTTTATGTAGTAAAGATTCACGGTCTTCTCTGCCTCCTTAAGAAGCAAGGATTGGTAAGAGGAACACAACTCCTCTTATTTTCCAATATAGATTACTACTGCGGCACCAAGTTGGTGTTCTCTCACTTTTCAGTCTCCTTTCACGAATGTAGCATTAATTAGATGCTTGAAAATAAAGTTTTATCATTCTGACATTGCCCCTTTTCCTTTTAACATATACTTCTATTTCTTTCAGTTTGTCTAACGGAACTTAATCTGCTTGTTGGTCTACCTTTGTGGATGGGGACATATTTAACCTATTTTTCCAAGTTTCCTGGCACCAGGGTGTGTAACTTAAATTTTCTGGAAACATCAATTATAACATTGATAGTAAAGAGAGACAATCAACTTGGAAAATTAGAAGAAGCTGAGTTTCAAACACTCTATCCTGAATTTCTCTGAATTTCTGTGGTTTTACAATCAGTTTTTCCATCTTCTGTTGCTGTGAAAGACTTGCGAACAGAGGGAAATGACTGATTAAACAAATTGTTGTCAAATGCACAAAGGAAAAAATGCTGAAGTCCTAAAACTAGATTTTTTTCAGTACAGTAACCAACCTTAGATAATACTTGCAGTATTATTAGTTAATAAAAAAACATTTATAGAACTGTGGATGGTTAAGTGCCCAGAAACCCAGTAAGTAAATATTAAAAATACTATAAAAGCATTTACCTTTTTGATAAACTTCTCTACTATCTGGACTACATGCTTGTAGAGCTGGAAAAGAGATATGTAATTGATTAAAACATCATCTGATTTACAGAAATGTATGATTTCAGAGATATTTTAATTCTTTGTACATATTAACAAATATATTCTAGTCACTACTAGAAGGGGACATGTCATGTTCCTTGTCTCAAACATTCCTTTAAAAGTTCGCATGAAGAAAGCTCACCTTACAATTGGAGGCATGTATCACACCACACACATAAATGACATGAAAGCAGTACTATTGCAACAACTATATTTTCCTTTGTTTAGAAAAAAGTGTTACATTTGATGCAATGTAATGTAGTTACATGCAACAACAACATTTTGATTTTATCAGGTACAAATAATAATAATAATAAAAAAGTAAATGATAGCACCAGAAAATGAAGTGTTCTTAAAAGCAAGTTGGTGTTGGTTTTGCAGAGGTACTAGCACAGGGGTGGGCAAAAGGGCCTCTGCAGGCTGAATCTGGCCCACAGAGGCTCTGTTGCTCCCCCACCCCCATGCCAATCAGGGCCTGGGGGCGGGGGAGCACCCAAAGCCTTCTCCACTCTGCCCCCACCCTGCGAGTAGGGTGCGGCGCTTTGAAGTGCCACGCGCTGCTCGCAGGGGGGAGGGGGAAGGAGAGCAGAGAAGGCTTTGTGCGCTCCCCCACCCTGATTGGCCTGGGGGTTGGGGAGCGTGCCAAGCCTCTTCCAGGGCATGGGTGCCTACAGGGAAAGGAGTGCAAAGGGCTCCCCCAACCCCAGACCAATTATGGTCTGGGGGTTGGGGAGCCCACATCCCTACCCATTTAGGCCCCACCCATTCCTGTTTCTGCCCCACCCCTTCTGGGGTGGCACAGAGCTACTTCAAAAAATTTTGAAGTGGCCCCTGGGCAAAAATTATTGCCTACCTCTGTACTAGCAGCTCAATTCAAGATAAGGACTGTTCATCTACTTTCTTTTAGAAAATACTCTAAAATCAAATAAAGGAAATCTTTATCAAGCCATAAGTTTAGAAATCATGTAAAATATATGCTTTTTTAAAGAAATCCAAGTATAATCCAAAAATAGAGCTGCCATTATAGTCTGAATTTTTGCTCTATTTCCATTTTTCTTTACCTTAATCGCTTTAATGGCAGCTTTAGTAATGAGAATCATCTTTGCTCGGGAAATAGGTGGTTTCATCTCCATGAGAGAGAAGAGCTAAAAAAAATAATAATAATAATTAAAACAAATTCTCAAGCAAGCAAGCCAATGTAACAGTCAACGCAGGTTCATCCCAACTGTCATCCATATTATAAGACTTAAAATCAAGAGATTATCCATTCCAGAATATAATTACTATCTTAAAAAACAAACACAAAAACACAAACACAAACGACACTGTCTTTCAAATTTCATCCACAGAGTTAGTGGCTGTTGTCAGAAGATTTCATCTGTGTCTGACATATCAATTATGAAACTAGGTACATATTAGTTCATTAATTCCCAAATTTTACACCATTTAATGGAAACAATCCGAAAACAAAAGAATTAAATGGAGTATCATCAGTTTGATCTTGCAGTTTACACTTTCACACAGCTCTGGCATCCAAAAAAGGTCTTCCCATGAGCACAAGCTTTTAACCACTGAGACCATTAGAAACCAATATTCCATCTCCATTGTTGCATATAGATATAGCAGCATATATGCCAAATACCACTGTTTAACATTCTTGCAATAATAAGCGTGAGATACTATCACAGAAATTAACTGCATCAATTGCTTTGGAAATTTTCATACATTGATACTAATATTACTCAGAGGGAAGTTATTTTTTAAATTCTTGAGAAATCAGAGCCAAGATTTTAAAGAGTGACTTTGGATGACTAATGTGTGACATCCTGAGAACCTAATCTACAGAATTAACTAATTTCTTCAAATATAATCTAAGACTACAACATTTCTGTTGTAACTACATTAAAAGTTGCCATTGTTATTCTATTAATTCCACCATTCAAGACAAAAAAGGACCAATATTAAATTTTTTTAAATACTTATTTAACATTAATTTTTTAACTGTAATGGGTTTGCAATAGGGACGTGAAATCCCATTTAATTGGTTAACTGGTTAAACAATGTTTAATTGGTAAATCAAGTTAAGAAAATTCATAAGTACTCAAAATATTCTGTAAATTTAGGGAAGATGCATAATAAAGCAGGGATTCAGACTGCTACAAATACAGAACTCAACACAGTCTTAAAATGTGGATCCACAACTGGCACCTCTATAATTTAACAGTACCTAATATGGGAAAGGTTAAAAATTTAATGGAACCATTGTCTCCTAGTGTCAAGCTATTTAACAAAAGACCCACAGTACTCTACCTCTTCAAGGTCATGAACATTACCCAGAAAGGCAATGTAGTTTTATCACCATTTTGTACAGAGGGAAGTTTTAAGAGATTAAGTCTGGTTCTACACTACAAATTTACATAAGTGTAACTACTTTGTTGCTTAGGGGTGCAGACCACCCCGAAGCAACCTGATCTAACTCCCAAGGTAGACAGCGCTATGTTGATGGTAGAGCTTCTATGATCAATACAGCTACTGCCTCTTGGGGAGCTGAAATACCTATGTCAATGGGAGAAGCTCTCTTGTTGGTATAGATAGCATCTTCAATAACTGCTGCAATTGTGTCATTGTGGGACTATAAACGTAGACAAGCCCTAAGTGACTTGAACAATACTATAAAGCAAGTAACAGATCCAGGACAGAAAGTTCAAACATTTTCTCTCCTTGTGCAGCTTCATCACTTCTGTGCCAACTCTTCTCCACCCTCACCCTCAATCTAATCACAGTAGAATTCCCCCACTGCCCACACAGCAGTACTTGAGCATTATGGAGAATCAATGTTATAGACTCTGAAGATAGTGAAGTCCTAAAGACAACCATTGTTCAAGTGAGTAGAAACAGGTACAGAAGAAAGGAGACACGCAACCAACAGCTACTTCACACCAGCACTCAGTTATACTACTTTTGCTATATTAATAACTTACTGAAGTCTTGATGTACAAATACATAACCTAAGTCACAATAAGCAATTTCACCTCAAAGAATAACTCACTAGAAGACCTGCATCGGAGTTGTCTTGATATCTTAAGAGATGGCAGGCCCTCAGACACATCTATTTTCTACTGAGTACTTCTGGAAACATATGCCTGACTGTCTTCCATCACTGTGGAGATGGCAGGGAAACTCAAAACAAAGTACACTGAGTAGCTGGAGTTGCGTATCTTGATTCAACATTCCCTTTTAGTGTAGGCCTGGCCTCAGTTTGAACTGAGGCACCACAGACAGGCCCTAGTTGCTGATTACTACTGGCAGCAGTATGAAATTGACATATTGAAATGCCTGCAAGTCTCAAAATATCATGTGCACATGGGAGAATAAGGTAAAAAAAATACAGCTATATTTAAAAAACAAAATAAATTAGCTATCATATAACGATTCTATTCCTCAAGCACATGTAATACAGGAATTCAGACCTTGTAAAAATCTGTTTAAAAACGCCTAATGCCAGGATCATCACCACCAATAATAACCTATTAGCTAAACACAACAAACAGGGAGAATTCTCTTTTGGACACTAACCCAAAACAGAATAGTAGTCACTGTATGAACCCTTTTTTCCTGGTATAACTGTTAAACTCTGAGTTCACAGTAAGATGTTTAGTAGCCCATTTCAGAGGCTGCCAGATAAGACAGAATTCTCTTCTCTTTCCACTAACTAAGGGAAAGAAAAAAAGCAAATAGGGTTAGTTACATAGCTAACAAAATAATGGACTAAATACTTACAGTCACAGAAAACAACCACCAAGCTTTCAACAGTAGTTACTAAAACAAAATAAACAAGCACACACAACAATGGCAATAATTAAATACAGGAAGAACAAACAAGTACGTTTGCTTCCTTAACTAGATCACTAGTCCAGGAAGTATTCTCTTTCAACAGCATTTTCCTTCAGGAGCTAATAGCCCTGTAATGTAGAAGAGCTAGCCACCACATACAGCTATTGAATCCATTCTCTGTGTTATGCTGAGCCAGTAATCTTTAACTCAGTAGTCTGGATGACTTATATTCATCCACACAAGGCAAATTCCAGCTCCAGACTGGCTTTAACCAGTCCACCATTTCAATAGATATATTCCAAGATAGCCACACTAATCCTTCCTGGAAGCCAGGGATGGATGCTAACGAAACCTTTCATGTCACCTATTAGTTAGCTTTAAACAATAAACATGTTCCTTCTCTTTATTATTTCGAAAATTATCTTTTTTTTTTGCTAAATTCTTATGTTTTTCTTTGAAGTCACGTCAACAAAAAGAATGCTGACACTGAGTCTCCTGAATTTTAACATAAAAATAATGAGACACAAACCATTAGCATGAAGATTTCTAAACTGTGAACCACACACCTGTCCTTCCTAGTATAACATTAAAAGCAGTTTCTACTCAGGCACTGTCCTCAGGAACAGCAGTTATTTCAGCAGTGTAACAGAAAAGAATATGGAGTTCAGACAGTGAAGGAGGTAACAGGAGCCAGGCCTGAATATCAAGAGACTACTACCATAAACGGATGTGATACAGACAGGAACCAGAAAAAGATCTAAGCAGCAGGCAAACACCAAGCAGGTAGGAAATGGGAAGCCAAATATGGAACAATGTATGAGGTAGGAGCTGGTAGCACGGGGCCATTACTTAAGAAACTTGAGAAGCATGCTTATCAGTTACCCAAGCAGCTAGCTACACAAGGCTCCTGGTCCAACTCCCAGGGACCGGCCACCACCCCACACTGCTACCTCTAATACAGAGACAGCAGCGTGGGGTGGCAGACAGGAGCCGGTACATGCGGGGAGCTGGCTTAAAAGTAGGGATATTAAAATGCATTTAAGTAACCATGTAACTGCTGAAAATTAAACATACGTCGGGGGAGGGGAGAGGAGAGGAAGACGGCTCCCTGCACATACCGGGAGCCTGCATGTAACCGTGTACATGTGAAAGTATAACCATACCTAACTAAAAGCCAGCTCCCAGTGCACACTGGCTCCTGAGGAGCTGGCTGCTACCCTGCATATAACAGAATAAATTCTGACGTTTTCAGAAGTTACACCGTTAATCACTTACACCAGCGTTTCCCAAATGGTGTTCCCTGGAACCCCGGGGTTCTGCTAAGTGGAACTCAGGGTTCCGTGAGAAAACTCTACTCCCCCACCTCTGAAGAGCCCGTAGGCAGCTCCCATTGATGAGCTGTGCTGGCGGGGGCAGGCGTCTGGCGGTGCGTGGGGGTGGGCTTCTGGCAGCGTGCCCCTCTGGCCGCTCCACCACCCACTGTGGCTGCCCCACCACCACAGGGCCCCCTCCCCACCCCGCAGGACGGCCCCTGGCCCAAGGGGCCTCTGGTGCTGTGCAGCCTCCTCCTCCTTGGGTGCAGGCGATGACTTGTTACAGCAGCAGCTGCAGCCAGGAGGGGAGGCGTGGGTGAGTTTGAGGCGCCAAGTAGCCGCTCCCGGACCTTGGCATTTTTAAACTGCCGCCTGCGCCCCGGTAGGGGCCACGTGGAACTCGGCTGGGGCTCTGCCACCCCTTGGGGTGTTCTTGGGGGATCGCTACCCCATCCCCCGTGCACTGCCTCTCTCTCTCCTGCCCCGCACCCCTCCCCACCCTGCTGGGGAAGCGGCAGAGTCTGGTCTGGCGGGCAAGGTCGGGGTTTCTACACACACACCCATGCCCTGCTGGCGGGAAGCCTGACTGGGTGTTGCAGCTGCGCTGAAATATCCACTGCATGGGGGGAGGGAGAAAGAGAGAGACTGAGCTCCCTCTCCTACCTCCCTGCTGGGGGAACCAGAGTGTGCTGCTTGGAGGCTTTCCCTGCTGCAGCAGGGTGCCATGCCAGGTAAACATCCCCCCTCGTGCCCAGAGCCTGTACCCAAATCCCCCTCACTCACTCCCCTCCCCCCGCCAAGACCCTGCATTCCCAGCTTGCTCTGACATCCTGCCCCATATTGTAAGACTGTTATTAGGGGTGCCGCGAAATTCTTTTGAGTTTAAAAGGGTTCTGTGACTAAATAAAATTAGGAAACACTGACTTACACGCATTTTAACATCCCTAAATGAGAGGTGGAGCCTAACTCCTTTCTAAACATGTTTCATTTCCTCTCTTTTCCACATAGTTGTTTAGAGCCACAGATCCTGAGTTTGGCAAAATCAAAGCCACAGCAGAATCAAGTTGAGGCACAGGGGAGGGAACGGAGTAAAAAAAAAATACTCTAGTCATCTAGGATGTTGAGGAGAAAAAATTCACAAGTTGAAGTAAAATGACGCTGCTTTATTTTAAAGGGCACTATCGGTCTGAAGTGCTGAAGTTTTATATACACTTGCTCCTGAATTCTGCTGATATGTTTTTAAAATATGTATTTTTTTAAATAGGAGTGTTTGCATAATAGGGAAAATTGACCACATACAAATTCTGTCAATTCCATGAAGCAAAAAATATAAACCTTTCACTTCTTTGTTTTCCTACTATCATTACTACTAACAGTACCACTACGTTATTTTTATCTTGCACATTATCCCCAAATTAGAATTTAACAGGAAATTCCAAAACTTAGTTAAATTTTAAAAGTCAGTGTAATGAGAGTATAGCAAGCAAGAGAGACCCCCCCCCCCTTTTTTTTTTTTTTTTTTTACAGAGAAGTGAAATTAAAGTTCCGTTTTTATCTTCTTGCTGATATTTCTGCAATGTACTATACTATGAAAATGAAAGCCATATTAAATAGCTTACTAAACATAAATCAGCTAAACATAAGGTACTTAAATGTATACGCAATCCTGAGTACTCTTCCCTAAACTGTTAGCACAGTGGCTCCCAATCTGTGGTCCGTGGACTCGTGGGGGCCTGCAGCAGTACTGTAGGGGGTTTGCTTAGAGCCTTTCATAACCAGCACATCCTTCAACCTGTGTTGGTTCCCAAGCTGCAGGAAGCAATGTGGACACGCTGAGAAGCAATGTGGGGACGCCAGCCTGTTCTTCAGCCAGCGCTACTTCCCCAGAGAACTGAGGGACGCTGCTTGGGAAGCAGCATGGGCTGAGGGATGTGCAGGCTGCAGGAACAGCTATATTTTCTGGGAGGGGGAAGGGGTGGAGAGGGTCCGTAAAATTTTAATAGATTGAAAAGGGGTCCAATATCCGTGAAAAGTTTGGGAGCCACCATGTTAGCAAATGAAGTGTTGAGTAAAATATTCACAAGGGCCCTTTCCTGCCTGGCTTGTGGGGAGGAGGCTGAGCATAATGAACACCATTAAGGTGCTTCAAACTTTTGAAAAGCTGGAATCATAGAGTTTAGGCACACATCCATGTAACCTTAACTTTGCCCTCTATGAGTGATGCTCCAACATGCCCACAACACATTAATGCATTCTCCTTTGCACCATACTGAAAAGGAGCTACCTACATCTGCTATACATTTAGATGCATAGCCTACACCATTTAAAGAACACCTCATCTACTAAAATGTATCACCTCTTCATCCTAATGCCATCTAACATTGCTTTTATTATTAAACCCACAGATCACATTCATCACCCATCAACCTATGCCCTGCTACTGACAGAACTGATACAACTCAATAGTGAAATGAGAAATATTGGCTCTTTCAGGGTATACATGCATATCGTTCCTTTGCATTGACACCCTACTAGGAAGGCACAGAGCTCCAGATCCTCTCATTTCACTATCAGAGCTTTTCTAAAGTACTCTGACTAATCCCTCCATCATTCAGTATAGCTACACCTAATGCAGTGAATGCAACTACAATGCATGCAGATAATTCCCACTATGAAGGGGAGAGTTAAGGTTGTGTGGGTGTATTCCTTACTTACTTCCTGCTTTTCAGACATCTGAGTTTGAAATACTGTACATGGTTTTCACATACTGAATTTTGCTGAAATTGACCTTCTTGAAAGGCACAATATACAAACTCTATGTTAATTAAGGTTTTTCTAGAGTGAATTTCCTAATTTTTTCAAATGAGAAAGAAATGCAAAACAAATGTGTCATTGATAGGATCAATGTTAATTTAGGTAATTTTAATTACCAAGTAGAGCTGCAGTAGAGATGGCTAGGTAAGACTAGTACCTAGTTCTTACATAGCACTTTTTATCAGTATCTCTCAATACCATTTTACCAAAGAGGGAACATCATCATACCCTTGGTACAGATGAGGAAATGGATACAGAGAAATGATGCGACTTGGCCAATGTCACCCAGCAGGCAGGAATGTCAACCAGCTAATCAACCCTTGCCAGTGAACTCCGCCAGGCTGGAGCAATCCCAGACATGGCAGGATCCAGCAACAGGGCTTAATTTAAAATGGTTCTCTCAGTAAGTACAAGTATTTTAACTGGTTAACCATTTTAAGATCCCTACCAGCAGGCCAGTGGCAGACCTAGGTACAAAGCCCAGGTTTTCTGAGTCTCAGACCCCCAGTTCCTGCTTCTCTCTATTACACCACACCATAGTGACTTCTAAGGTCCCGTCCTCTACCCCTCACCCCCTCCATTTTGGAATGGGAATAATGGTCATACTCTAAAATGTCTGGAGCATGTAACTGCTAATAGGGCCAGTGAAAGAAGTTTCATGCATGTTACATATATGTTCCCAAAAGTTGAGTTTTATTACACAGTGGTTACAGTAGCGTTAAGGATCTGAAACATATAGCCCCTCCACCATTTCCAGCTCACCCTTCCCTTGCCATCCTATGAAGCGAGGTATGCACAAAAAATGTTAACAGAATCTGTGACATAAAAAAACGTTTTTTTTCAGGGATGCTGTATCTTGGGAACCTCTTGGTGAAATCTACAAGGAGTCCTGTAGCACCTTATAGACTAACAGATGTATTGGGAGCATAAGCTTTCGTGGGCAAAGACCCACTTCGTCAGAAGTCTTGGTGAAATGACTCCCATTTGGTTCACTAACCCTACCTCACACCCCCAGGAAGTACAGGAAAAGTAATGCCAATGCAAGTGTTAGTGGATATTATAGCACTCAAAAATCACCTGTAAAATAACTTTATCAGAGCTGATACTCCACTATAATACTCTAGGAAACTGATCAGCAACTTCTCTAATATAGTCAGATTAGGGATGTTAGATAGCAGGTAATAGAATAGTTGAATAACCACATGAATTCTTATTGGTTACTTGACTATTCTATAGTCCCGAAGGGCAGGGCCGGCAGCTAGTGTGCTCTGGCCCCACTCCCGGCGAGCCCCCTGCCACCCTGCTCTGCTGCCAGGTGAGAGCTGCAGCTGTATCAGAGGCAGCAGCACACAGTGCCAGGTGAGAGCTGGTCCGTGAGAGGAGCCAGTCTAAAAACCAGCTCCCCGCCATCCCTGCATTTCTGCCTCTGATAGAAACAGCAGCTCAGGGTGGCAGCAGCCCCTGTCCACATGGGTCTGAGCTCCCCACATACAGAGGCTGCTGTGTGTGTGGGGAAGAGGAGGAGTAGGGGAGGAGGAAGGCTGCCGCGAAACAACCTCTGTCTGCAGTGGCCCAGGCCAGCCATGGACAGAGGCTGGTCCAGCAGCAGCTCCTGTTTGCGGGGGGTCCCAGGTCCCTGTGGAGCAGCCTTTGTGCACAGCGAGCCTGGGCCCACTGCAGACAGAGACTGGTCCGGCAGCAGCCATTATCCAAGAGGGGGTCCCAGCTCCGCATGGACAGAGGCTGCTCCAGCCTGTCAATGGGGAGCAGGGAGCCACTGTGGACAGGGGCTGCTGCTGGGGACCAGCCTCTGTCCATGGGGAGCCTGGGCCCCGCAGCCTCCCCTGCCCCCCCCCCGTGCTGCTGCCTCTGATAGAGGCAGCGGGGGGAGCAGGGGAGGGCACGAGGCACTTCAGAGCAGGTTCTGGGGGGAACTGGCTTTTAAACCGGCTCCCGCCTCTCCCCTCCTCACTGCCTCCGATTCATGGAAAATGTGATATAGAGGTGGTAGGGGTGGGGATATAAGTAGTTGAGAAGATTAACTGATAAGCCTAGGCTTATCGGTTAATTGTATACTCGAGTACTCGTTTACATCTCTAATCCAGATCACTGGCACTGGATAATTCTGAAAGCACAGGAGGCACTGTGAGGCACAAAGTGACCCTTTCATCTCATCAGGATGGTTTGAGAACACCCCACGAAAATGAACACAGACTAAAATAATATCTCTGAAACTTTTGAGCTTCTCCATTCATCTTATTGGATGCTTCCATCCTCACTGCTGGAAAGTCTTGTATGCATCAACCATTCTCATTCTCAATTCTTCAACCCAGTTTCAGTGTGTTCTTGGTTCTTGCTTGCAGCATGCCTGAACACAGCTCTCAATCTACAGAGGCAGGACTTCTCCATATACTGACTCAAATGGAAGGGGGAGAAAAGGGGCTAATATCTCTTTGGGGAGAAAAGACCCCTAAATTGTTGCTCAAAGAGGAAAGGTGCTCATCCCCTAGAGGGACATGGTCCCCTAGATCCAAGAGGAAGGGTAGGGATAGGGTCAGACCTCTCCAGAGGAGTAGGGCTCCCCAGATTCCAGGACACACAAGAGGAGAAACTGTATGGTTGACAGACGGAACCCCAACACTAAACCCTCTCTCTTGCTATGTCATCCACCTCCATATTTTCCACTCCCAGTGTCTGATGCTACCATCCAACTTGACAATCAATAAACCTTAATGTTAGGCACCTACCTAACTAGAAATCTGAACTCTCTAATATTTTCAATTCACTCCCCTCAAGGAGCAGTGAATGCCCTGCAATAGCTGGGATACATGTCCTGCAATGAAAACCATTTTGGGTTTTCCAACTCTGCACAAAAATATATTGGCAGACTCCATCAACCTTAATAAAAGCTGTTTTTTGTGGGAGAGGGGACTGCATCTCAGTCACCATGACCAAATTTCCCTAAATTTGGATAACTTACTCCATAAGACAAACCAAACTTGAAGACAATCCAAGTAACTATGCGGATTTTAGAGCATTTAGAGTCATGCTTTAAACAGAAAACTGTTTTAACCTTAACTATAGCAGAGCTAACATAGTGCTATAATATTGTTCTCTTCATGTAAGGAAATAATGCTAGCTGGTAACGGGTGAATCGCTAGTGAAGAGACTGGGAGGTGCAGGGGAAAGATACACCAAAGATGCAAAATTAGATTTACTATTAGTATAAGGCCGCTATAGTAGATCAAAAATTCAATTATCTGATCAACTGTCCATGCATAAATAAAAGAACTAAGCTACAGCTGTAGACAAATAAGAAATGCCCATCCGAGAATCCATTCCTTTCAATTTGGGAAGGGAAGTGTTACTGACTTTGGGTACAGTGTATTTATTACAACTAGGGATGTTAAATATTGGTTAATTGAATAGTCAATTAACCTCGAATTCTTATCGGCTAGTCTACTATTCTATAACTCCTGGGGGTGGGGCCAGCAGCCAGTGCGCTCCAGCCCCATGTCAGAGAAGCCCCCTGGCGTTCCACGCTGCTGCCTCTGTACCAGAGGTAGTTCCTGTCCAGGGGGTGGATTTGAACTCCCAGACTGGGCGCGAGCTGGAACTGAGATGGACTGCCTGCCTCCTAATACATTTTAAATGCAGAGCTGCAGCAGGGGTAGGTTCTGAATCCAGTGCAAGAAGCCAGGCTGCTGGCTAGCCTGCTAAAAAAATGTACTGGCAGAGGGGAAGTGGGGGAAACAGGGCAGGGGAGAATGCTTTTGCTTATCGGTCAATCGACTACACTACTACATCCCTAATCACTACCTTAAGTCCCACATAGAAGTGAGTTCTTAGCATAATCACTAGGGGACTGCACCCACTGCTTGCTACGCTCACCAATCCCCCTTTCTCTGGCAGCTTTCACAGTCAGAGAGTGTGATGACATCATTCTGTCGCCCAGCAGAAAAAACCTTTTAATATATATAGAGATAAAAATATAACATTGTGCAATAATCAGTTTATTGGCTCTTATATTACTTTCATTGGCTGAGAACAAAAGCTTAGCCCAGGTTTACACTAAAAAGTCAGGTCAACAGTAGCTTGAGGTGTGAAAAATATACATCCTTGAGTGAAGTAATTAAGTCAACCTAACCTGTGTAGCTAATGTTAGGTCAATGGAAGAATTCTTCCATTGATCTAGCTACTTGGGAAGGTAAATTAACTACAGAGAGCCAAAACACCTCTTGTTGGCTTGGCAGCACCACCACAGGACTTCTAGTATGGACATAGCTTTAAATCAAGCACTACCAGCCCTTAATTATTATAATTGCTAAGTCAACTTTTTTTTTTTTTTTAATTCCAAAGTTAAAGCTACACCACCAAAGCAAAATATAACCAAAGTGAACATTGGAAAAGAAGCATTACTGCTTTTCTCACATGGGTGTCAAGGTCATCTTTTGGGTATACCAGTTTTCTTAAGAAATGTATTAGTAAGATTTTACACTTCAACATTTTACACATTAAATATATAGTAAGCATCACAATACGAAACTGAATACTTTAACAAAATAATCTAAATCTGAATCACTGTTTCAGGAGTATGTTGTACAAACCAATTACCCGAGGAGCAATACACTACCTTACAGGGCTACTAAATACTACCAGTATGCAATTTCAGGAAAAATATAGCAGGCAGAATAATTGTTTGTTTAGCACCAACAATATGCTTGTTGTCATAGAAAATTTGGTGTTTCCCCAAATCAGTTTACAATCCAACATAAAAATATAGAGGAAAGAACCAACTGGTAAGTACAGAGAAGGGACTAAGACTTGAAGGGGTTTTTTAAAATTTAGTTTTCAAATAAACTAATTTCTTGTGGGCATCACAAGAAAGCTAGGAAACCAAATGTTGAACTGAACAGATGAGTAAATTCTACTGAGCATAAAGGTTAGGCAAATGCACAAGTGACTGCAGAATTGGAACCATAGTGAATAAGCCATTTGACAGGGATATAGTATTAAAATGTGACCAGTTGAGATTTTAACACATTTTAGTCTTCACGTAACTTATCAAATGGAAATTCTGCACAGTTACCAGGATTTAAAGTACTCTTTTTTTATTCTTTAATGGGAAGAAAATATGGAGAGTCAGGTATCATTTGTTTACTATTTTGGGGCACCCAGAAGTGTTATTTAAGTCATAGCCATTTGAATACATCAGAATGAAATTACTTAGAATACCAAGAGATACTGATGGTAATCTAAATTAACACATTTATCTTAATCATTTGGCTCAAAAAAAGAAAAGGTATAGTTGTATGAATAGCATTTTGTGTAATATCAGTAAAATTAATCTGCACAAGGACACAATAAAATGTGATGAATGAAATAGCAAGCACCGCTAGTATCTCTACTGATCTTTAGATAGGTAAAGGCTATTTCTGTCCTACTCAATAAGAGTAGAAAGCACATCATATGTTCAATTAACTCTACATATTTAATCTGGTAGATTTCTGTTAAGAAAAGCCACTTATCTGAAATGTGGAAAATGGATAACTACCAATTGTGTCAAAATAAGGAATTGTCAATTTAAATGAAAGGTGTTGGTTAAAACTCACACATAAAATTGACCTCTTAGCTATGGAGTTAAATGCATCATTTCAAAAATGTGAAAACCTAATGAACAGAATAGAAAAATCATACTATATAGAGAAAAATGAAGTCAACTATTTAGCAAAGGATAAGTAGGTATATAATGGTGTTCATTATGATACATTAGTCTAGTGCAACTGACAAGCAGATGCAAGGAATGAACTTTACACAGCATGACTTTGTCACATGAGAGCAGTCTGCCATTTTTCCTGTTTCTGGTCTGCAACCATTCACAGCAACCTAAACTTCAAAATGCATTAAACGTTCTGGAATAGGCCTTGCAACTCTTCAATGTAAGATATGCTTAGATTTAGCAGGTTACTTGCAATGAAAATACACTACAACTAACACCTTGAGCAGACCTAAATGATTTGAAAGTGCATCCTACGCACAAAAACTTTACAAAAAAGTTTTCTCCAAAAGGAGTCTTTTTAAGTTGGGGGGAGGAGGGGGAATTTTGACATCAGGCATATTTTGATATTCACTTTGGAAGACACCATCGCTGGTATGTTATTGCCTAGCTAAAGAGTTCTCATATCAGGCAGAGTTGCAACAAGCAGTAGCAGCTGGGGGGGAGGGGAGAGAAGAAGAGCGAAGGAAAGGGGAGGGCACAAGGGCTTTCCAGGTCTCATGAAAGGAAACAGGTCCCTACTGCTCCCCACCCGCCACATGCTTCATTTCGGGTCTTGTCACCTGATCCCTTCCCCAGATGCGGCTGTTCCCTCACACGGGTACGATCGCGAGCAGCCCCTTCAGCCCGGGCTATGTGCCGCCCGTTCACGTGTCTGCTCCCTCCCCCGGCCCTAGCATGGAACGAGGCGCCTGGGCTGCGAACCACCCGGAGTAACGCCCGGGCCCGGCCGCGCAGTGCGTGCGGCGCTGTGTGTGTGTGTGTGTCGGGGGGGAGGTTGCCCGGCGTAACCCGGCGCTGGCGGCTCCGGGGGGGAGGGAAGCAGCGCGAGGCCGCCCGGCCTCTGTCAGAGCCAAAGGGCCTGAAGCGCCGCGGGGCGGGGGGAGGCCGCAGGCCGGGCGCTACCTGGGTCTCCGCGGAGGCCTCCCCGGGCCGGGCCTCGCCCTGGGGCCGGAAGCAGCGGGACAGGCGGCCGCGATGGCGGCTTCGGGACCCCGCCAAGAACCGATTCCCCGGGCCCGGCCTCCCCCCCGCCCGCGCTCCCGGCTCCCACCTCCTGGTTGAAGGCGTTCACGGCCTCCATGTTGGCGGCGGCTGGCGCGGGTGCCCGCGGCGGCGGGGGGCGGGGGCGGCTCGGTCCCGCTCAGGGGCCCCGCGCTAACATGTCCGCGCGGCGGCGGCGGCGGGCGGGCGGCGGCGGATCTGTGCGCGCAGGCGGCGGCAGCGGCGTCTCGCTGGCAGGGCCCCGCACAGACCGTCTCTCCCAGCGGGATGGCGGAGGGAGCCCACGCCGCGCACAGCACCCTGGGATCGCGCAGGCCTCCCGGCCCCGCGCCACCCACAGGAGAGAGCGCGCGCGGCGCGGCGGCAGGGACACCACGTGACCAGCCCTCCCCCTCCAGTGTTACTATCCCGGCCGAGCCAAGTCAGCAACGGCCCCGCCCCTGGGGAGAGGGGGAAGTGGGCGGGCGGATAAAGCGCCCCCACCCGGAGCGGGTGCCTGCCCGTTGGAGAGAGGGGGCCGCTCTCCGGCCGAAGGGGCGGGCCCCAGTGCAAGGCCGGCAATGGCCTCAGCGGCCCCCCAAGGCACGAGGGCGCTGGCCCTGCCCCAGGGTCTCTAGAGACTGGCAAGTGCCCGGAGGAGGGTGGCTAGCCAGATGCGTGGTGGCCAATGGCTGGAGTATTTGGGGCACCCCTGAGAGCTGGCTGGGACTGGGCTGGAGGCTTGCCTTGCAATACCTGAAATACTGCAGGGGGCTATAAGTGAGCACAGTGCCCAGGGTCTCAAGGAAGCTATGGCTACACTGTGGAGCTCTTTCAGGATACCGGCAGGACCCCGAAATAGCAATTCTGTGTCTTTTGAGCAAGCCCATTATTATGATTTAGAATGGGCTTGCTATTCCGAAGTCCCGATAAACCTTGTTCCATGAGGAGTAAGGGATGTTGCGGAATAGCGCTCTGTTTCAAAATTTGGCACTGTGTAGACAGCGCCAAATTTCAAAATAAGCTATTTTGAAATTAACTCAAAATAAGCTATGCAATTTGCTTATCTCAAATTGCGTAGCTAAATTCAGGCTCCAGGTGCAGTATAAAGGCACACAGCAAGATTTTTTTCAGAGGGATAGCCATGTTAGTCTGTTTCAGCAAGGAGGGGTCCTGTGGCACTTTAAAGACTAACACATTTATTAGGGCATAAGCTTTTGTGGGCTGCAACTCACTCCCATCTGATGAAGTGAGCTGCCTTCTACTAAAACTTATGCAGTGGCATAGTGAGAAGAGGTGGGGGCACCAATTTAGTCTCCCTCTGCTCCCCGTCATCCCTTGGCTCACCTGGTCCTCCTCTGCCTGTCGCTGCCTGCTGGAACCTCCTTCCCACCTCTCCACCCCCAGCCCAACCCTCCTCCATCTCCACTGGTGGGTTAGAGCATGCAGAAGCCCAGCCCCAAACTGGAGGGGGTTGGGGAAGACCCAGTACAAGCTCCCCCCCCCGGGTTGGGCTCAGCTATGCACCAGGTTTCAGGCCCCACTGCATGGTGGGGGCCACAAATTTTTCCTTTTCCCCCGGGCGCACAACATCCTCACTATGCCTCTGAGCTTATGCCCCAATAAAATTTGTCAGTCTTTAAGGTTCCAGAGAGATATTTGTACTCTTGGGATTCCCAAACTACACTGGAGGCCCATTCTGTGTCTACCAAGTAATAATGAATACATTGTGAGGAAAGGCTCTGTTTCAATAGTGATGTAAGTCCAGGGGTACCATTTCAGACTTTGGTTGGAGGGGGTGGGCTTTAACCATGATTTCAGAGGCTATATAGGCACTTGAGAAAACTAGATATTTGTGAGATATTTTAGCTGTTAGCTGACAGGAGCCCTGTGTCTAAATCCTATACAAAAGAAAGACAAATATTAGACCCACTCAGTTCTAATTATAACATGTTCTGACATCTTGTGATAAATCTCTTAAGGGACATTAAACATAACGAATAGTCTTGCAGCACCTTAGAGACTAACAAAAAACGTAGATGGTGCTGCAAGACTTTTTTTTCTTTTCAGTTACAGCCAAACATGGCTACTCCTCTAAAAATTAAGGGACAATGTTAGGTTTAAAATTGTAATATATTCTTACTTTGTCACTAACTGTACAGAGAGAGAGAGAGAGAGACTCCATCGGAAATACTGGGTTCTATCTCAGCTCTGGGAGAGAGGTGGGATCTAGTGGGTTACAGCATGGGCAGATATATCTGGGTTCAAAACTTCTCTATAAGAACATCAGAATGGCCATACTGGGTCAGACCAAAGTCCATCTAGCCCAGTCTCCTAACAGTAGCTACTGCCAGGTGCTTCAGTGGGAATGAGCACAACAGGCAGTCATTGAGTGATTCAGCCCATAACTCTTTCTCAGCTTCTGGCAAAGAGCCTGAGGGACATGCAGAACATGGTGTTGGATCCTTACCCATCTTGACGAATAGCTGTTGAAGGACCTATTCTCCATTAATGTATCTCATTCTTTTTTGAACCCTTTTAACCCTGTTACAGTCTTAGCTTTTAGAACATTCTCTGGTAAAAGTTCCACTGGTTGGCTGTGAAGAAATACTTTCTTTTGGTTGTTTTAAATCCTACCTTTAATTTCATATGACTCCTAGTTTTTGTGTTATTTCAAGGAGTAAATAACACTTTCTTATTCCATTTTTCTACACAGTTCATAGAACTTTGTCATATCCCCTCCTTAATAATCTCTTTTCCAAGATGAAAAGTCCCATTATTTTTAATCTCGCCTCATATGGAATGTATTCAATACTCCTAATAATTTCTGTTGCCCTTCTCCATACCTTTTTCAAATCCACTGTATCTTTTTTGAGATGGAGTGACCAAAGCTGCACAGAGTATGCAATATATAGGTGTACCGTGGATTTATATAGAGTGAGTATATTTTTCTCTCTTATAAACTGACCCTTCCCTAATGAGTCCGAGTAGTCTGTTAGCTTTTTTGATTGCTACTAGCAATGAAGCAGATATCTTCAGAGAACTACCCAGAATGATTCCAAGATCTCTCTATTGATGGGTTCAACTAATTTAGACCCCATTATTTTGTATATATATTTGGGATTATATTTTGCCAGAGACACTACATTTCATCTTCCTTTGTGTTGCCCAGTCACCCAGTTTTGTGAAATCCTTTTGTAACTCTGCAGGCTGCTGTGGACTTAACTATGTTGAATAAATTTTGTATCATCTGCAAATTCTGCTGTCTCTCTGTTTACCTTTTTTTCCAGATAATTTATGAATATGTTGAACAGCACCAATCCCAGTACAGACCTCTCGGGGAGAAAACTAAAGGTTGGACCTCCCTGGTCCGGCACCCTTGGGACATGAGCAGTCCCAAACGAGGGAGTTTGCTGGACCAGGGAAGGTCAGTGCTCCCCTTCTGGCTGCCCCACTTCCTGGCTCCTCTCCCTGGGGCTCCTCTCCCGGGGGTTCCCACCTTGTAGCCCAGCTCACTGCTGCCAGAGTTCCCCTGCTGGCTGTCTGGCCACCGCCAGCCCCACTCAAATGCCACTGGCCCGGCTGCCATTGGGTCTCCCCGAGGCTCACCAGCCAGCTCTCTGGCCCCTCCTTGAACTGCTGCCACTGGGGATTCCCTGGCCCCACTCCCACTGGGGATTCCCTGGCCCTGCCTGGTCCCGCTGTGCTTGATGGTGATGGGGGGTTCCCTGTCCAGAGCATGCTGCCACCTCGGCCCACTGCCACCAAGTGTTTCCCGGGGTTCTGCAGCTGGGGCCATCTGGCCACCGCTGGGCCCACTGCCAAGTCCCCCCAGTCCTGCTCCTGCCGGGGGTTCCATGAGGTTCCCTGGCGTGTGTCTCTGCAGCTGCCGCCTGGCCCTGCTAATGCCGGGGGTTCCCTGGCTGGGGTGGGGGATCCCCATTCCCTGCCTGGCCCTCCTGATGTCAGGGTTCCCCAGCCGGGACCAGGGCTTCCCAGCCACATCCTGGCTCAGCTGCTGCTGACCCAGCCAGGGCTCCCCAGCCATATGTTCTCCCAGCTGGCTACTGCTCCTGGCTTCTGGGGCTCTTTGGTCCAGCAACATCCATGGCCCTGCCAGACCTTGGATGTTGCGGGACATGAGAGTCCTGGATCTGGGAGGTTCAACCTGTATTTAATTCTCATAATTCTCACCAGTTATCACATTCAGGGTGTTTTGCAGTTAAGAGCTTTGTCTGGGGCTAGGGTGAAAAGACCTCTGGTACAAAATTCAGGGGAGGGCTAGAACCTCCTCTTTGGCCCCTGTCAAATGTCCCAGGTTCATTGTGACTTTCTGTTGGATGCCTTTATAGACTTACCAAGCAAAGTATTGATGCCAGCCAGTGTACTGGAGAAGTAAGCATTTGTTCAGAGACACAGTGGGATGTTCTTCGTGCGCCATAGTATTCTTTTTAATGGGGGCTTCTTTTTTTACCATGATGCTCTGGTGATGCTAATTGTCATGATTTTATTGTGAGTTGCACAATATTTGGCATTTTCTTAAAGTTCCAACTTATCGATTTCAGTAGATTACAAGAGAATCTCAGCTTTCTTTCTTTAAACAACTTTTTAGCTTTCAGCGTTAAAGAGAAAAGCTGACTCAGCATCCTAAAAGTTCAGAAACCAGAAGGAAAATAAACAGAACACAATATTAAGTATTTTTTTTAAAAAACCCTCATGATTTTTAAGCCAATCTCAGCATTTTGGGGTGGAGGAACAAACTCATGATTTTTTAGTGCTTGGGTGAGCAATACTGATTCTCTGAGACCCTTGCATACCCACTGATCTTTTGGATTGTAAACTCATACCCTGACTGTAGAAACCTTTCCTACACCTGAAGAAGAGAAATGTGTAAGGTCAAAAAGCTTGTCTCTTTCATCATAGGAAGTTGGTCCTGTAAAAGATATTACCTCACAACACTCACTTTGCAACCTGTCCCAAGCCCAATGGGATTCAGCTACAGGTGTCTGGTTCAGGTCAGGTATGAATATACCTTGACATTCTTAGGCTTGGGTTAGAGTCAAACTGTGAAGAAGTTAGTCCACTACCCGGTTGTGGAGAGCAAAGGAAGAATAAGAACGTATGAATGGCCATACTGGATCAAACCATTGGTCCGACTAGCCTAGTATCCCATGTCTGATAGGGATCAATGCCAGGTGCTTCAGAGGGAAAACAACAGAACAGGCAATTTTAAATGATCCTTCCCCTACTGCCCTGTCCCATCTTCTGGCAGTCAGAGTTTTAGGGACACCTGGAGCATGGTTTGATGACCCTGATCATCTTGGCTAATACCCATTGTTGAACTTATTGTCCGGGAGTATACCTAATTCTTTTTTTAAATAGTTATACTTTTAGCCTTCACAACATCCCATGGCAACAAGTTCTGCAGGTTGACCAATGCCCATGGTGTGGAAAAGTACTTTCTTTTATTTCAAATCTGTTGCCTGTTAATATCATTGGGTAACTCCTAGTTCTTGTGTTACATTTCCCTATTCGCTGCCTTCATGTTGTTCATGATTTTATAACCTTCTATCATATCCCGTTAAGTCATGGATTTTCTAAGCTGAACAGTCCCAGTCTTTTTAATTTTTCCTGGTATGAAATCTGTTTCATACCCCTAAACATTTTTGTTGCCCTTTTCTGCATCTTTTCCAATTATAATGTGTCGGTTTTGAGATGAAGCAACCAGAATTGCATAAGTATTCAAGGTGCTGGTGTATCATGGATTTATATCAGGGATGGGCAGATACCAGTTCCCCAAGGTGAGCCCCTGGCAGGCTACTGCTGCTATATTTACCTGTGTCTCCACAGGTACAGACGATTGCAGCTCCTACTGGCCACAGGTTGCTGTTCCTGGCCAATGAGAGTTGCGGGATGCGGTGTCCCAGTCAATGCCACTTCCTGCAGCTCACATTGGCCTGGAACAGCAGTCCGCAGCCAATGGGAGATGCAATCGTCCGTATCTGTGGAAGTGCAAGCAAATATAGCAGTGGTGCCCCACCAAGGGCTAACTGGTGAACTGCTGCCATTTCATTGCATCCCCTGATTTATATAGAGGCATTGTGATACTTTTTGTGACTTGTTATCTATCCCTTTCTAATAGCCCCTAATGTTCTGTTTGCTTTTTTGACTGCTGCTACATATTGAGCAGATGTTTTCAGAGAACTATCCACAATGAGCCCAAGATCTCTTTCTCCAGTGGTAACTATTTTAGATACCGTCATATTGTATGTATAGTTGGGATTACATTTTCCAATATTCCATATTACTTTGTACTTGGTCAACATTAATTTTTATCTGCCATTTTCTTGCTCGTTCACCCAGTTTTGTAAAATCACTTTGTAACTCTTCACAGTCAGCTTTGTGAAGTATCTTGAGTAACTTTGTATCATCTACAAATGTTGCCAGTTTACTTTTCACCACCATTTCCCAGGTAATTTGTTAATATGTGCAGCACATGCCTCAGGACAACTCTTTAGGGAACCCCACTATTTACCTCTCTTTACTGTGAAAACAGACCGCTTATTCCTACCCTCTGCTTCCTATCTTTTAACCAGTTGCTGGTCCAAGAGGACCTTCCTGTGACATTCTATACCTTGAGGAAACACCTGTAACCGCCCTATTCCTTATCTATATTGCATATAAAGCATGCCATGTAAGGTATCAGGGGAAAGTTTATGATGTGGTGAAAGTCATTTTTTATCTAAATATGTATATGTTTAGTGCACATGAAGTTATGCGATTGTGTTGTATAATAGCCACTAAAACATGCTATGTAAGTTGGGGAATCAGCCATATTAGCTTCCTAGAGACAACAGCAAAGCAAGTAACCAACACCAAGGCAGATGTCAAACAATTATTAACAGCCATTGTCCAGCAAGGGAGCTGCAATTCAATGACTCTCCTGCCACACATGGGGAATTGCTCAACCTTGCTTGGGGACTCAGCAATGCCCATCAGACATGCCTGGACTTGTGTTCTCCATGCACATGGACTAAGGTTATAAAACTAAACATAATGGGCCAGTGCTTGGCCTTTCTCCTGCCCACACCAGCTACAAGCAACAAAGACACTGAGAGGAAGACTGAAGACTCCAACAGAGAAGATGGGTGAAGGGAGCTCACCTGCCAGGTGTGAGAGGAATGCACGGAATGCAAGCACTTTCCCCTCACTCCTTCAGCATCCAGAGAATAGGATGAAAAGCAAGCCATGTCCCGGACCTCATGGTTGCTGCCCCTGCTACCCTCCCAAAATGGTGCCCTTGGGATTAATGGCCTAAGTTTAGAGTATGTTTGTTAAGTATGTTTTTCTTTTGCACTCCCCTCCATATACCTTTGCAAAACTCCTCTTTTTGTAGCTACTATTTGCTAGGTGGAGGTTGTTTAATGGCTTAGAACTTTGAACTTGGGATGTTCTTCAACGTTCTCATTTTACTAGATTTATAGCACTGACCCCCAAGAATAGAGGAGCTGTTACAACTGTAATAGCCACTTGTCATCAACTACAGCCCCTAATTTAAACCCCTCCAATGCATTATCAACAATCTACAACCTGTCCTGGAAAATGACCCCTCTCTCTAACAAACCTTGGGGGACAGGCCAATCCTCACCTACAAACAACCCCCTAACCTCAAACAAATTCTTTCCAATTGTTGCATAAAAAAGCCTCCGCCTGAGCTCACTAGATTTATATACATGGATTTTCTGAAGTTACACCAAACTGTAAGGTCTAAGGTTTTAAACTGCAATTTATTGTGATCCTTGTCAATTTTTGCAATCTGTGTAACTCTCAAACTTACTGTAAACTGCAACTTTATAATCTTTGTAACATGCAGCCACCTTGCTTGTAACTTTCTCTAAGCTGCATTCTCCCCTGAGTGAAAGGAGAGAGTGTGAGTGTGTTTGAAGAAGGCTTGGAACAATGGACCACATGGCAATGAGACATTACAGTCTGGGCATGCTCCTTGCTGGATAAAGGGAACTCTGGGCATGCTCCCTGATGACAAGGTGAATGAGTCACAGGGGCCATTCAGACACAATATAAGGAGAAGGAGCACATGTTAGACTCTCTCTTTTTCCTTCCCCTGATCCTGAGAAGCTCCTCTCCAGTGTCTCTCCTGACCAGCTTCCCCAGCCATGATGAGCAGACAGACCCTCCAGGATCCACATGCCTTGGCTCCTTCTGCAACCTATATGTCTGTGTAAGTGTGTGATTGCCTGAGGGCAGGAATGAATGGGTGTGAATGAATGGAGGGGTGTGTGCTTGCTTGCTTGCCTCCGTGTGTGTGTGTGTGTGTGTGAGAGAGAGAGAGAGTTCTATCTTCTTTAGTTTAAACCTTTGGTGGGTGCTTTCTCCTCTTTACTTTTACCTAGTGGAAATAAACCCCCTACTAGTGTAACCCTGGGTGGTCTCCAGTGAGAATGTTTTTGGGGTAACACCAATAACCATGCACCACACCTTCATCATACACATCCAGGAACCCATCCCTGCAATCAACCCCGATGCCAACTCTGTGCACACATCTATACAGGTGATATCATCACAGGACCTAATCACATAAACCACCACATCAGAGGCTTGTATAACTGCACATCCACTAATGGGATTTATGCCATCAAGTGCCAGCAAGGTCCCTCTGCCACGTATGTTGGCCAAACTGGACAGTCTCTATGCGAAAGAATTAATGGACACAAATCAGATATCTGAAAAGGCAACACACAGAAACCTGTTGGGGAACATTTTAGCTTGCCTGGACACTCATTAATGGATCTCAAAGTCACCATATAATTTCAAACCAATTTCAAAAGCCAGCTGGACAGGGAAGGTACAGAACTTAATTTCATTTACAAGTTTGATTCCTACAATAGAAGTCTAAACAAAGACATTTGCTGGATGGCCCACTACATTCCACAGCCTAATGACATAAAAAAAACAAACAAAGGGTACTTAAAGTGGATACTAAGTATACTTATCAGCTTCATTCAGCATGGACACACTGACAATTTCTTTCCCCTTTTTTCTTCTTTTTCCCCCTCTTCCCCTCCCCCATTTCCTCTCTGTGCTATTTATTTGAAAACTGGACCGATCCCTTAAACTTTATTCCTCTGAAGAAGTGGGTTGTGCCCACAAAAACTCATGATACCATCTACATTTTTGTTAGTCTCTAAGGTGCTGCAAGACTATTTGTTGTTTTTTTAATTTTTTCCAGCTATAATAATGGTCAGGTATGCTATAATTGCTTTTTCAGCACTCCAACTGGTGTGAAAAGGGGGCTGTTTATATACAAAATGATAAGAATAATAAACTCATGTTCTATTGATAACTTTATTTTTGTAAGTTATACAGGTGTCAGTATAATTTAATAGCAGAAAGCCAACAACGAAAAAAACCCTCCTATATGTTTCAGAGATATGAACAGATCAAAACATTAAGGTGTGGTTCCTGCTTATTGTAAAGCAGGAGTGGGAAACCTCAGGCCTGGGGGTTGGATGCGGCCCCCAACTTGCCTCTGTCTGGCTCCAAGGCTCATGGCCTCCCCAGCATTGGGAACTCTGTGCTGGCACTCCAGCCCCTCTCCCGCTTCTTACTTGTGTGTGGCCCTGACTGATTTTTCAGTGGGTCAGTTGTCCCAACCCAAAAAAGGTCCCCACCTCTGTTGTAAAGCATATTCTCAACTTTGCATATAAAAATAGTTCCATTGAAGTCTTTGGACTACTTATTTGTATAAAGTTAAATGTATATTTTAGGTTTTGTAGGGTCAGTACCAAAATGTGTAAAACATCAAGAATGGTAGATATTACACATACATGAGAGTTACAAGGTAGGTGAAGTAATATCTTTTATTAGACTAACTTCTGGTGGTTAAAGGGACAAGATTTTGATCTTAACAGAGCTCTTCCTCAGGTCTGGAGAACATAACCAGTGTGACACATATGTTACACTGTTATAGAATACACGATCATATGGTATAGCATAAAGGATTTATCTGCACTGGTCTGGAATATTTGCTTTACTTGTGACCCAATCTGCCTGTAAAAAGCTCATGGCGCTTTTATTATCATTTAACATTTATATTGTGATAGCACCTAAGATCATAATCAAATTGGGCCCTACGAAGTCAGGTATTACACAAATAGCTCAAAGAGCTGGAAATCTAATATGGAAATTTTACATGGCTTTAATGCCATGTGTTTTATAATTTTAACTTTTTTCCTTTATTTTGATGTAGTTTTCATCTGTGTTTTGGAAGCATAGGATTTCCCCTTTCCCCCATTCACTCCTGTACATGGTTTTTTAACACAGTTTCAGTCTGCTACTAGCACTGGGATGATTACACTAAAGAAAAGATGTATAGATACCTGCGAGTGAATATGCTATACATAAATCACGGTTATCTGATGTAATAGAAAAATTGTTGATGCTTCATTACTTTTACTCATATTTCATCAGCAGCTGTAGGGCCAAGTTCTTTACCCAAGCTTGTTTATTTCTGAAATGTTTCTTTGCCTTTGGCATGTTTGCTGTCATTTTCTACCATAATGCAACTTTCTGCCTCATTGATCTTCAGTTTACATTAGCATTGACTGATATAGTTCTCATCTTTTTTCTTTGAAAAGTAACATTATTGGGTCCTAATCCTGCAAGGTCCTGAGTAACATAAGCTTTCATTAGTGTCTTTCAAATCATTATGAACATTGTAAGTCATTACTGACAAATAAAATGATTGATGATAATAAAAATGTTATTTTCACAGGGTTTTTCTCAATTCTCCATATCTCTCTTTGATTGTTACTGTGATGAATTATTTGATACAGAGCAGTTATCCCCTGAGGCATTGTTATCACTGTCATTCTCATTTACTGGTGCAATTCATGGGGTCTAAGGTTCTTGAGCAGGATTCCTGAAATCCTATCATCTAAAGTAAATACCAAAACCAGTATGCATGTACATAGTCACCTTCTGTTAATTGTGTGCAGAACTTATTCCCACCCTGTGGTGAAAGGGCACCAGAACAGAGCTGCCCTAATGATGGAAAAGCATGGGTGATAGCTGTGTGGAGGCTGTGTGGAAACTAGCAGACTGCTACTAGTCAGTCACAGATCAGTTTGGAGTTGGAAGTCCACATGGAGGTTGCAATGATGCAAGTGTGCAGGGCCATTAATTGCCTCCTGCTACAAAGGACTGTGACTCTAGGCAATAGTGCATGGCTTTGTCCAGTGGGATTCCTTAACTGTGGCAGGGTAATAGATGGCTCGTATATTCCAATTTTGGTCCCAGATCATCTTGTGATGGAGTGCATATACTGAAAGGGCTTCTTTTCTATGATATTGCAGTTGCTAGTAGTTCCAACAGGGGATGTGGCAATGTCCATAATGATCCTGGGAGACCCAGCCTATCCCTTATTCCTCCTTTACATCGCTCTAACAAGAGCAAGGAGTATTTCAACAACAAAGTCAGCAGGTGTAGAATGCACATTTGGCAGATTAAAATATTGCTGGTATTGCTTTTTTGGCCAGCTAGACCTCAGTGAGAAAAATGTTCCCATGGTCATAGCAATCTGCTGTGTTCTATATAACATTTGTGACACCAAGCGGGAAAAGTTTCCCTGGGTTGGAGCATCAAGAGCCAGACACAAGAGCAGTTAGAGGGGCTCAATGAGAGCTATTCAAATCAGGGAGGATTTGAAGTAGCATTTTGATAATGAGCCCTGTCACACACAGACACCCGCTTTATGAAAATTAGCTTATTAATATAAATATATATAACTCAAAGATGCTTTATGCAAAATAGGTCATGTAACACATTATTTTAAAAGTAACAATCAGCTGAATCTGCATATCCTATTTTTGTGCATGTATCATTCTTGTATGTGAAGTTAGGAATATGAAATGTGAACCTGTTTTTAATTCTAAATGTGCTAATGAGCACCACTTTGACTGTTTTGAGAACTTACTGGCTCAGTACTCATACCAATGACTTGTGAATGGTTTTATTTTTCCTGTAAGCCTAGACTGTGGTTGGTCTTAGAAAGTCATGTGACCATGCCACCTGATACTGGAATCCGTCCTGACTCTGGTACTTTTCCGTGCAAAGGGGGAGACTGAACAAAGGATTGCTGCCATGGGGAAAAGTCTATTTAAGCAATGGAAAGCAAGCATGTCTTTGTCTTCTACTAGCTTTTTGAAATTGCCTTCCCACTCTAAGAGGATACACATGAAAAAACCTGGAAACAAACAACCATAGCAAAAAGGTGAAGGCAAAGCTGCAGGGTTCGATTCAGAAAAGATTAACTCTGGTCTGAGATAAGAACCACTGTTTAGGGAAAGAATTTGCATGTTACAAGTTTTTTAGTGTCTTAGAATTAGCTGGCATCCTTTGTTTATTTAAACTTCGTAACTTTCTTTGATCTGACAGTTTTCACTTGCAATCATTTAAACCCTGCTTTGCATACTTAATAAAACATTTTTGTTTTTCATCAAGCTCAGTGTAAATAATTGTTACCTGAGAGGGAGCAACTAATGTGCATCTCTCTCTTTCTTTGATAAAGGAGGTGGAAATCTTTATGAGCTTTCTCTGCATAAAACTTTTATACAGAGTAAGATGGAGGATTTATTGGGAGTTTTGGTTCTCTTCTGGGGGCTGTGTTCTTGGGCCTTATAGTTGAGTCCTCCCAGAGCTGAGCTGGTTCATTACCTGTGTTGGTTTGCAAGGGGGCGGTAGCCCCAACTCTGTGCCTTAGCTGGAGGGGACCAGAGCTTTTGTCCCAGCAGGACAGCCCCAGAATGCAGGAAGGTGGGCATCAGTGGCTTGATCAGCACAGCAGGTGACAATCCCAAGGGGACCTCTATGATCCAACCCATCACAAGCCCCAATAATGTGTGTAACGTATTCAGCTAGGGATTGTTTACTTGCCACCTTGAATTACCTTGGTAATGATTCCTGCCTCAGCATTAATTGTAGTTGGCAAATGTGTCTGTTGCCATGGTGTATGAATTTCTGTGCAACCAATATCTGTAGGTCACAAATAAAGAATCCTTGTCTTTGTAAGACTACATTTTTTTATTAAACAGCAATACCCAGATTCATATTTCTTACAAGGGATATGACAGTGAGCAGCACTTTCTGAAATGAAGTTCTTCCAGCTAGGTGTAAGTCATAAGAACATAAGAACATAAGAATGGCCATACTGGGTCAGACCAAAGGTCCATCCAGCCCAGTACCCTGTCTGCCGACAGTGGCCAATGCCAGGTGTCCCAGAGGGAGTGAATCGAACAGGTAATGATCAAGCCATCTCTCTCCTGCCATCCATCTCCACCCTCTGACAAACAGAGGCTAGGGACACCATTCCTTACCCATGCTGGCTAATAGCCATTAATGGACTTAACCTCCATGGATTTATCTAGTTCTTTTTTAAACCCTGTTATAGGCCTAGCCTTCACAACCACCTCAGGCAAGGAGTTCCACAGATTCCACTTCCTTTTATTTGTTTTAAACCTGCTGCCCATTAGTTTCATTTGGTGGTGGCCCCTAGTTCTTATATTATGGGAACAAGTACATAACTTTTCCTTATTCACTTTCTCCACACCACTCATGATTTTATATACCTCTATCATATCTCCCCTTAGTCTCCTCTTTTCCAAGCTGAAAAGTCCCAGTCTCTTTAATCTCTCCTCATATGGGACCCGTTGCAAACCCCTAATCATTTTAGTTGCCCTTCTCTGAACCTTTTCTAATGCCAGTATATCTTTTTTGAGATGAGGAGACCACATCTGTATGCAGTATTCAAGATGAGGACTTACCATGGATTTATATAAGGGCAATTAGATATTCTCCGTCTTATTCTCTATCCCTTTTTTAATGATTCCTAACATCCTGTTTCCTTTTTTGACTGCCGCTGCACACTGCGTGGATGTCTTCAGAGAACTATCCATGATGATTCCAAGATCTCTTTCCTGATTAGTTGTAGCTAAATTAGCCCCCATCATATTATATGTATAGTTGGGGTTATTTTTCCAATGTACATTACTTTACATTTATCCACATTAAATTTCATTTGCCATTTTGTTGCCCAATCACTTAGTTTGGTGAGATCTTTTTGAAGTTCTTCAGTCTGCTTTGGTCTTAACTACCTTGAGCAGTTTAGTATCGTCTGCAAATTTTGCCACCTCACTGTTTACCCCTTTCTCCAGATCATTTATAAATATGTTGAATAGGATTGGTCCTAGGACTGACCCTTGGGGAACAGCACTAGTTACCCCTCTCCATTATGAAAAATTACCATTTATTCCTACCCTTTGTTTCCTGTCTTTTAACCAGTTCTCAGTCCATGAAAGGATCTTCCCTCTTATCCCATAACAGCTTAATTTACATAAGAGCCTTTGGTGAGGGACCTTGTCAAAGGCTTTCTGGAAATCTAAGTACACTATATCTACTGGATCCTCCTTGTCCACATGTTTGTTGACCTCTTCAAAGAACTCTAATAGATTAGTAAGACAGGATTTCCCTTTACAGAACCCATGTTGACTTTTGCCCAACAAATTATGTTCTTCTATATGTCTGACAATTTTATTCTTTACTATTGTTTCATCTAATTTGCCCGGTACAGATGTTAGACTTACCAGTCTATAATTGCTGGGATCGCCTCTAGAGCCCTTCTTAAATATTGGTGTTACATTAGCTATCTTCCAGTCATCGGGTACAGAAGCTGATTTAAAGGATAGGTTACAAACCATAGTTAATAGTTCTGCAATTTCACATTTGAGTTCTTTCAGAACTCTTGGGTGAATGCCATCCGGTCCCGGTGACTTGCTACTGTTAAGTTTATCAATTAATTCCAAAACCTCCTCTAATGACACTTCAATCTGTGACAGTCCTCAGATTTGTCACCTACAAAGGACGGGTCAGGTTTGGGAATTTCCCTAACATCCTCAGCCGTGAAGACTGAAGCAAAGAATTCATTTAGTTTCTCCACAATGACTTTATCGTCTTTAAGTGCTCCTTTTGTATCTCGATCATCCGGGGCCCCACCGGTTGTTTAGCAGGCTTCCTGCTTCTGATGTACTTAAAAAACATTTTGTTATTACCTTTTGAGTTTTTGGCTAGCTGTTCTTCAAACTCCTTTTTGGCTTTTCTTATTACATTTGTACACTTAATTTGGCAGTGTTTATGCTCCTTTCTATTTACCTCACTAGGATTTGACTTCCACATTTTAAAAGATGTCTTTTTATCTCTCACTGCCAGTCCCAGGCATTCAAAACTTATGAATCAGGTCTCAAAAATCACAAGAATGGCTTAAAATAATTAAACATAATAATGTGGGGCTTTTAATTTTCCTTTCTGGCCTTTAAAAGTAATATATTCCATCCTTTCATCTTAATCAGGCAGTCTAGAATTTAGTTTAAATCTAGTTTAATTTTTTTTTTAAAAGATGAGACCTGATATTCTTACATAATCCTATGACTCTAGATGCTGGAACTTTAAGGAAAACACCAAATCTTATAAGATTTGCAATAAAATAATGGGAGTTAGTAACTATGCTGGATTTGTTATGGGAACATGGCCATTGAAGATGAAGGGAGAATGTCTAATTAATTAACTTTGGATTTTGTTAAATAAAGATTTCATAATTCAGTAGCACAAAGCTGTTCCTGTGGGTTGTAGCAACAAGATTTTATGAAAATCAAGTTGTACACAGCATAGTGTATCTTAACTGAAAAAAAGGATAATTGACAGTTATTCTTCTCTGTTTTGATCATAAAAAATAATAAGTTATATGTTACTGTGTAGGCTCCAATCCTGCAGTGGATTATATGTGAGCAGATTGCTGTCTTAGTTGGAGTCCTGTGCGGTGTCAGAAGTAGCAGTCTGTCCACATGGTCTATATACTATGGAGTTAGGTTGATGCAAGGCAGCTTACATTATCTACACTACCTTGTTGCTCCTGCTGAGGAATATTGCCCACTACACCAATCTAGTAACTCTACCTCTGTGAGAGATGTAATGCTTAGGTAGATGTAATTAGGTCGATGAATGGGCAGTGGGTGAGTCTAGGGCTGGTGATGGCAAGCCTCCAGCCCCACCCCTGCCAGTCATGGCCCCCGTGGAAGCCAAGCCCCCCGCAACTGGAGGGATAGGCCACTCCCCAGTGGTAGGTGCATAGATAGCCCCAGCCTCCCCTGCCCCCAGCATGAGGAGGGTGAGCAGCGCAGAGTTCCAGACTTCCTCAGCCCCAGGAGCATGGGGAGGGTGGGAGGTGCATGGCCCTAGCTTTCCTCACAACACTGGGAGGACAAGTGCCTCCCCGCTTCCCCGTAGGATGGTCGATGCGTGGCGGGCAGCCCCTCTAGTATTGGAGTGTGGGTGGCACCCAGCCCCAGGAGAACTGGTGACACAGTCCTAGCCTCCGAAGGGCTGAAGCCCAGGCAGCCCCAGGAGACTGAGGGAGCTATGCTGAAAGGTGGGGAGGGCTTGTCGTGGAGTGGGGATGGGCGTAGGCCAGGCAATTTTGGAAGGCATTGTGTTCCCTTGCCTCTTACACCACACACCCATGGGTTGACGCAGTATCAATGTTGACACTTCATTGACTATTCCAGGTGTCAGCCGTCAGGGGCTGATAGCTGGAGCCTTACCAGCTGTGGCTGACAGCAAGATGTCCGCCAAACTGACACCCAGAGCCTTGCCGCCCAGGGCAGACGAGGTTTGGGGTGTCCATGCCCCACAATGCCCTACTTAAGATGATGCAGACAACCCAGGGCCACTGACGGAGAGGGAAGGAAAGGAAGAGAACAGCTGCTCCAAGGCCCAGAGCCACAGCAGTCAGAGCCCCAGGTCCTTTACATCACTGCAGGAGCCCCGTGTGGTGTGTTCCAGGTGGCATTGAGGGCTGGGTAGGAGAGATTTGCCCCACTCCTTACACCCAAGGGCCCAGCCCTCACCCCTTCCAGGGGCCAGAGCTGAGCCCCCTCGCACCTTGCCAGGGCCCAGCAAAGTCTGTCAGAAGTCCTGCATACACCATAGAGTGGAGTGTAGTGTGGACACAAAGAGCCAATTTAATTACTGTGATGGGTAAACTTAAGTTAACTTGATCTGCAGCATCAGGGTGACATTCCACTTACCAAATTAATTGCCATGAAAAGGATTTTAAATTTGCTTTGGTTTCAATAGGGGAAACAACACTGACACAATTATTCTTGTAATTACATTGGTTTAACTTTTTAGAATTAAGTTTGATAAAATAATGAAGATTTGAGGTTATATTAAATTTTATTTCCTCCCCCCATCTAATGAGGCAATTCTGCCATGTGACCAGAAGATGGCACTTGACTACACACCAAAAAGGAAAACTGAAGATTTACATTAATTTATTTTAGATTGAAATTTTGTATCTGTGCAAAGATTCATTTTTGAACAGGAACAGAAGTAAAACTAAGTTATAAATGTGCACACCAGATCCCAAACCTACAACTGATCTGTGCAAGCCTGCCTTTTGCATCACATGAAGTACATTGAAGTGTTCAGACTCTGCACAAGTGCAGAAGTCTACCCATATGGGTCTGATTAAAGGATCCTGGCCTATAACATGATCCATTGTGTGACCATATCTGTGTACCACTTGCTCTGTGAGTTTAGTAAGTTTTGTAGGCAGGCACACTCAGCATACAGAGAAACAAGATTAACGGCCACTTGTGTGTGCAGTACATTGAAAGCATGGATTTATCCCCTCTGACCAAAGTCCAGGAATGAATTATTCCACATAGAAACTTATATTTTCCTTTTCCACAATAAGTTTTATTGGTATATAATAATTTCTTTATTTAAAAAGACACTTGCAGTTCAAAATCTTGTTAATGAAAAGAAAATATAAAAGCTGTTTCCAGTGCCTTTCACCATGCTGGGTAAGGCTTTAGGCTGCAATTTTAAAGCCTGATCTGAACACAGAGTTTGGACTGGTACAACAATGTCAGTTTGGGCTCTGTTCCCCCCTCCCTTGAAATAATTATGCTGAGACAGTCTCTAATGTTGACATAATTGTTCCAGCATCGTCTTATTGCCTTTTCTTATGGAAAGAAGATACAGGAGGGTGCTATTGCATAGTTAAAGCAGTGCTATTGTGTCAACAAGCACTAAGAGGCCCAGCACAGAACCCACAACCAAGGAACAGCAGAGGTCTAAGGTGTGGTGGCAGCACCTTTCCAGCCTCTAAATCCTGGTCTGATCTGGGATCAGCATAATTTAGGTAATGAGGGATTCCTGCCTAAATGATAATAGCCTCCCTGGACTGCCCTGTAGGCTACAGAGCTCCTGGACTCTCTGAAATGTTGCATATTGTGGTACCATCTTGGCATGCCCCTCTCACCTTCTACACCAGGGCTAGCCGGGGATGTTTGAGGTCAGATTTATATTGTCTACCACTGCTTGCACCTGAGAAATTCTCCCCTGATAGGAGAGAAGGTATGTAGGGCCTCTTGGCACTGCTCTGTCCTTTTCACCTCACCTGGGCTGTGTCTAGACTGGCAAGTTTTTCCGCAAAATCAGCCGCTTTTGCGGAAAAACTTGCCAGCTGTCTACACTGGCCACTTGATTTTCCGCAAAAGCAATGACTATCTAATGTGAGAAATCAGCCGCTTTTCCGGAAAAGCTTTGCCACTCCCGTTCGGGCAAAAGTCCTTTTTCCGAAAAGCTGTTGCGGAAAAGGGCCAGTGTAGACAGCTAGCTAACGCTCCAAAAGCAGAATAAATGGAAAAAGCGGTTTGGACGCCTGAGACCCCGTAGGAGCCCTGGACTTCCTGGTAACCCGAGCTCTTAAAGCAGTCGCAGGCTGCTGAGTGCACGTGGCAGGAGCATGCCTCAGGCCTGCGACTGAGGTCTGCCACCTTGCCCCTGCTGTGACCAGCAGCCATCAGAGCCCAGCCATGGCAGCTCCGGGCGGTGAGCCACCTGCACCCCCAGCGCAGGAGGCCCCCAGGGGCCGCAAAAAAACGGGCTCCCTCCTGGACCCCCAGGGAGCTGGAGACCCTCCTTGACCTATGGCAGGAGGAGGAGGGTCTCCATGATACCCGGTCCCGGCGCCGCAATGCAGATATATTTGGCCGCATGGCCGAGGCTCTGGCCCGCCAGGGTCACCCTGCCCAGAACATTGAGCAAGTCCAGGCAAAGGTGAAGGAGCTCCGGCTCGGGTACATGAGGGTCAGCGAGGGCAGGGGGGCAGGATCAGACACCTGCCCCCATTACGACCGGCTGCATGCCATCCTGGGCCAGCCAGCCCCGCAAAGCCCGGACGTGCCGGTGGACACCTGCCAGCGCCCCCCCGTCATCCGAACCACCGAGGCGGGGGAGGGAGAGGACAGCAGCACTTCGGGAGAGGAGGCCAGCGTTGCCACCCAGCAGGCCCCCTCCAGCAGCTCCTCCGAGGCCGGGGAAGGATCCACCGGTGAGTCTTTGCAGTTTGCACTCACAAGGGTGAAGGGCGGGGAGCCAGGCGCCCGGAGGGGGAGGGGGAGAGCATGTCACTCAGGCCACGTGAGCTGCACACTGTGTAGCATTAGGCAGCAAGCAGCACGTGCAACCACGTGCAGCCTGGTGACCGAGCGGCACGTGGCCGCGGCAGGCAGCTGCAGGGCACGCCTGGGACCGTGCTGCTCACACATGCGGCGGGACCAGGGGAAGGGTGGATGCCGGCTGGAACCGGCCAGGGCCCCAGGGACTCAGCCCAGAGCCCGCACTCCGCCAAGGGTGCAGCACGGAGAACGGCACACTGTCCCATGCCTGGCTGTGAGGCACAGCCAGCTGCTCTTGGGTAAACCGCAGCATCACAGTCCTGTGACCGTGGCTCCCACCGAGCCCCTCGCCTGCTCCCGGTGCCTTGGCTGGCTCCCGAGGAAGTCCCCACTGTGGCCACACATGTCCCTGGGCTACCGGGGTTGTGGGAGGGATAGTAGGAGGGAGAAGGGCCGCCTGAGTTTTGCTGCAAGGATGGGACACCCCCAGTCACTCTTCTGGTTCCGCCCAGGAGATATCCCATGCGATGGGATCTGAGAGCCCAGACCACCTCTGCTAGATGTGCTCCCAGGCACTGTGTGAGGATGCATCTCGCCCCTGTCAAACACCAGTGATTAGCCCAAAGCTTTCACAGTCTCCACCGGCAGGGAGTTCCACAGGTGAACGCAACACAAGCGCCTCCGCCTCCACGGGGCCAGGACACAGACCGGTGGTTATAATACCTGGAGGAGGACCCTACTCCAGGGGCGGTCCTCCTTGCAAACATACAACACAGGGGCAGAGGGGGAACCGAGTGGGCCCAAGCCACACAACTGTGGGGTCACCTGGGCTCAGGGGTGGAGGGCATGAGGTGTGGGGACAGTGGACGGCCTGCCTGACTGACCCATCCTTTCTTCTCTTCCCTGCAGCGGACCGAGCACAAGCTGGGGACCCTCCAGTCCGGCAGCAGCGGCACCCCAGCTGGCCAACCACAGAGGCGCAGGCTCCGCCACCGGGACCAGCTGCTTCGCCGCCACGCCCCAGAGGTGGAGGCAATCCAGGGCTCCATTAGGGAGCGCGCCCAGGGGACCTGCAGTGGCGGCAGGAGGCCTGGGGTGCCTTCCAGGCACACGCCGGATGGCCGACTCCATGGCCATCCTCACAACACACATGCACGCCATCCACTATGGCATGGCCGCACATGCCCCCGCCATCCTCCCGTAGCAGTGCCCATGCCCCTCCTGCCCCTGCAATGGCCCCTGCTCCTATCCCAGCTCCTGCCCCTGCTCCTGCCGCCCCTGCTCCTATGCCCCCAGCTCCTGCCCCTGCTCCTGCCGCCCCTGCTCCTATGCCCCAAGCTCCTGCCCACCTCCCCATGCAGCCTGCCCCGATGCGGTGTGCCTCGTATGTGCAGGTCCGCCCCCGCAGGAGCACTCGCAGGGGCCACCCGTACCAGTAGCTCCTCCCCCTTCCCGTCCCAGTTGAAGCTCCTCCCCTCCCGTCCCAGCTGAAGGTCTCCTCCCCTCCCCTTGTAAATAAAAAGTCTATTGTTCAGTTGATTATTGTGTTGGTTATTGTGTTACTCGAGGTAACTGTAAGAAATGATTTGAGATGCCAATTAGCCACCTAAATTTAAAAGGGTTACAAAATGGACACCAAATTCTGTATTCTATCACCGGTGGTCCCTTTAAGTGGTCATTGGTTTGTGGCGCATAAATAAATACTGAGACTTTTAAGTAAAATTTAAACCACAAACTATATTAACATAGATAACAAACAAGCAAGAACGGTTAAAAGATGCACACTAAAGATTATGTAACATAGTCTAGAAGCAGGGGGACAATTGGTAGTGTTGCTGGCAACCTCAATCCTTTGGTCCTTCCGGGCCTCGGGAGAGGAACAGCCAGGAGATCCCTTGACAGAAGATGACGCGGTTGGCAACCTCAATCCTTTGGTCCTTCCGGGCCTCGGAGAGGAACAGCCAGGAGATCCTCGACGGAGATGACGCGGCTGGCAACCTCAATCCTTTGGTCCTTCCGGCCTCAGGAGAGGAACAGCCAGGAGATCCTCAAGACGACTGGAATCGGGCACGCTGACTCGAGCCTTCCGCACGAACCACGAATCCTCTTTCCTGTTCTTCGGGACAGCTCGGACAGGCGATGGTGGCCTAAACCCTAGCCTAAACTAAAAGAAAAAACCCTAACTACGTCCGACGCACCCGACGAACAGTCACGATGACGGCCAATGTGCTTGGAACCGACCCTTTACAATTGGGGGGAGGTAAGGGGAGGGGGTGGGGAAGAGTAGGGGACAGGAGGGAGTCGTATGGGGAGACCCAGGCGACCCTACTACGGGGCTTGTGCGAACATGTCCACCAGGGCCTCTCTGATGCGCACCCCATCCTGGCGTGCCTGGTGGACGGCAGCTGTGTGGGGCTGTTCGAACGTCTGTGCCTCGGCTGCCATCCATGCAGGGAAGAAGGCCTCCCCACTGCGCTCTACAATGTTGTGGAGCACGCAGCACGCGGCCAGTACCTCCGTTGCATTCCGCTCACCCATCTCGAGACAGGTGAGCAAACAACGGAAGCGGGCTTTCAAACGTCCGAAGGCAAGCTCCACCGGATTTCGGGCCCGGTTGAGGCGGTCATTGAACCGGGCCCGGTTCTGCTCCAGCCGCCCCGTGTAGGGCCGCATTAGCCAGGGCAGCAGGGGGTAGGCCGCATCCCCGATGACGCAGATGGGCATAGGCACATCCCCGACAGTCAAGTCCCACCGGGGGAAGTAGGTGCCCGCCTCCAGCCTGCGAAAGAGTCCGGAGTTGCGAAGGATGCAGGCGTCGTGTGCCCGGCCGGACCAGCCCCTGTAGATGTCCAGGAAGCGGCCCCGTGGTCCACGAGGGCCTGCAGAACAATCGAGCAGTACCCTTCCTGTTCATGAAATGGGGTGCTCGATGCTCCAGGGCCCGGACGGGGATGTGGGTTGCGTCCAGGGTTCCCCCGCAGTTGGGGAACCCGAGGGCAGTGAAGCCGGCCATGGTAGCATCCACGTCGCGCAGGCGGATGACTCTTGGGAGCAGGATGTCGTTGATGGCGTGGACGATCTGCAGAAGGGTGCAGAGAAACACAAGGGAACACATCACATACAGCAGGGGTGAGTGTGCGCTCCCTTGGGCCCCCCCCTTGATTCCCTCTGTCCTCATGCACGCACACACACACACACACACACACACCAGGGCCCCCCTCGGCCCACGCCCCACCAGCAGGCCTGTGCAAGGGAGGGACGGCCCAAACCCCTGGGTGACCCAGCCTGGAGTCTTGGCTGCCCCTGGGCATGGAGTGCAGCACCTCCCCACCCCACTCCCCTGGGACTTACTTCCACGACGATCACACCGACGGTTGATCTTCCCACCCAATTGTGCTGTGCCACCGAGCGGTAGCTGTCCGGTGTGGCCAGCTTCCACAGCGCGATGGCGACCCTCTTGTTGACGGGGATGGGTGCACGCAGCCGGGTGATGGCTCTCTGTAGCGCGTGGGTGAGCCAGGCGCACAGCTGCAGGAACGTCCGCTTTCACATGCGGAAGTTCCGGAGCCATTGCTGGTCGTCCCATAGTCCGAGGACCAGCTGCTCCCACCAGTCGGTGCTGGTGTCCAGTCTCCAGACTGGCCTCTCCACGGTGGGGTGCTGATGCCACAGGGCCTCCCTGGTGAGGGAGTCGAACGCGATCTCTGCCTCCTGGTCCTGGAACAGCAGGGCACCGGCCTGCAGCACGAGCTGCAGGCACTTGCACATGTCCAACAGGGGCCCGAGCAGGCACATGGCCACCCACGGCTCCATGGCAGACAGGGCAGGACAGAAGAAAGAAAACGCAGGAAAAAGCAGTTCCAAAGGGTGGTGTCCCCAAAAGTCAGAGGGCAACCACCAAACCTGCTAAGGGTGTCAGTCCCTGCCAAAGGTCCCAACGCACGGGAGCAGGAGACAAACGGCTGTCCGGCGAGACCCCTTTAAGCACATGTCTGAACGGAGCTCCGGCCCCGCCCCCGGAAAGGTCTGGTGGCCTTTGCCCTCTTCAAAATGGTTCCAGGGCGTGCGCGCAATCTAGATGCGCTTTTCCGCAAAAGCGCATCGTTATAACGATAACTCCGGGACCAATCTAGATGCGCTTTTCCGGAAATACTTTTAACGGAAAACCTTTTCTGTTAAAAGTATTTCCGGAAAATCATGCCAGTCTAGACGTAGCCCTGGTGTTTAGGAGCCCAGACGGGGTGAACCGTGCTGCTTTCTCCCACATGTTTATTTTCAAAGACCTCCTTCAGTCCAACTGCATCACTTCTTATGGAGCACTGTGCACCAAAAGATGGAGCACTTTGCACTAAAGTGAATGTGTCAATTTTCTGTCAAGCCATCAAAATGCTTCAGTCCTTAAGTCTCCTGTAATTAACATAGTACTAGACTGAACTCAGGTACTACAGTGACGAGTGTGGTTTAAGAACTAGAATAAAGTAGCATAGAATTCCAAGTTTAGCATAGAATGGAGGACAGGAGACCTGGCTTCACTCCACAGTCATGTCACAGACTCCATGCATCAGTGCCCCTCCATAGTAACCACCACTGGTTGGATTTGAATCTGGTACCTCTGAAGCTTAGTATAGGAGCCTCTACAGCTTGAGCTATAAAGCCAGCTGGCAGTCAGCCCATGCTGTAGCGGTCTCTTGTTCTTATCTGTTGCTGTGGTCTAGGTGTCACTGCATGAGACAGTGAACCGCACTAGATGTGGCTAGCAGCTTACCTCTTCCAGGGTATGTATTGTTAAATTCACCACTGTTCATAAAGTATTTTGAAAATCCCAGAGAGAAGGTGCTAAATGACTGCAAAATATTATAATCTTTCACTGCATCTGTTAACCGAAACATCCGAATATATACTTTTCAATGCAAAACAGCCAATACAATAGAAAACATTATATTGAAAGCCCAGTGGAGGGAGGCACATTGGCTGCCCAGAGACTTAGAGGGGGAGGTGCCACTCCCACCAACAGACTATGCTTTATCGGTTTGACCCCTGTAGTAAAGGCTCCTGACACAGCAGCCTGCACTGGGTACCTTTAAGAAAAAAAGGGACGTGGAAAACTCATTACATATCTGGCGGAGGGACAGCAGTAGCACCTACAGGAACTGGAATAGCAGCTGTGGGCCCCGCAGGAGCAGTTTTTCCAGGCGCTGTGGGCCCAGCACGGAGAACAAAAGCAACAGGGTCTACTACAGCAACTCACAACCCTGCTATTCTGACCTAATGTGCCCCTAGCTGGGGCCACAGGGCATCCCCCTGATCCCTCCGTGCCCATCAGGCTCTCCAGGATGGGACCTGAGGACAACCCTGAGGCATTTCTTGTCACCTTTGACTGGGTTGCAGTAGTGGCAGGGTGGCCCCAAGAACAGAGGATCACTTTCCTGATCCCCTGCTTGACCAGGACTGTGCAGACTGCCTATAAGGGGCTCTCTTTGGATGATGCACAATCTGTGGATGGGTGAAGTCGTCCATCTTAGATGCCTTCGACATCAAGCCAGACTAGTCTGGAAGACAACCTATCCTCCTGGTGCCCAGCCTTGCATTGTACCCCAGGAAATCTGGCCATGGCATCTTCCTGAGCAATGCTCAGTGAACAAACTCACTGAACAGGTCTTCACAGAACAGATCATTCACGTGCTCCCACCCCGTGATAGGGCTTGGGTACTCCGTCTCTGCCTGACAGCTTTGAGTGCAATGGTCACCTTGATGGAAGACTTCCTGTTCATAGAGATCCCTCTCGGTCCAGAAACGCAGGTCATGGGCCCAGCACATGGTCCGATAACCCCCACGCTAACTTGGACCCAAGAGTGAACACTGACCAGTGATCCACAACCCTGATGGCTGGGCCTGAGGCATCCCATACCAATCTGGACCCATGTTTCATGGACATCTTGAGCACCCCAGTAAGATGTCCTGGGAGTCTCACTGAAGCCCTCCCTCAGAGAAACCATCTTGAACAAGACCCTGCTCCTCCTCTGGTTGTTTTGGGCATTTATAACAGGAATGTCCCAAGATGGACTGCAGCATCAGCCCAGTCTGTATAGGAGAGGCCTGTTCCCACAAAGAGTCCACCCTGAAGTTGACAACACCTGTGGGAGTGGGACCGAGATGAATCATGGCCTGCTTAAACTCAGGGTGTGGGCAGACCTTCGTCCATCAGGGGTTTGGCTCCAACCCTAGAGTGACAGAGGGACAGATCAAACTCCAGTGAATCCACAGAGATGTAGCAAGCACTGACAGAGAGGCCTTCTTGTGCAACACCGGGAGGACCCTCTACAGAGCCAGCTATACCCTGAGCGGGAGTTAGGAAGTGGCTATGGGGTAGCTGACCCTGTCTGGCTTCAACACAGCTGGTGAGCAAATCAGCATGTGGTGGTCAGGATCCAGTGGCAGATTGCTCTGCCATTGCTAGGACCCTGGGCCAGGATGCAGTGGAGCGGGCCGGCCTTCATTTCCCCTGCCATCGCAATCTGCAGGTGGCAGTTTCCCCCCCTTAGATAAGAAGCCTGTGCTTGTTGACCTTATGCCAGAGCTAGGAGGCCCAACTGTTTTGCTGTTCAGCCAGAATGCGGGACTGAGCCCCCAAACTCTCTACTGCCATGATGTGATCGAAGGCCTGGCTAACTGACTTTTTTGGCTGCCCAGTCCAAGTACAGGGGCAGGCCTGAGCGAGAGACTCTACGCTGCCCATGCTGACTAGGGCTGGGGGCTCTGGAGTTGTATTGTTTGGCCTTGATCACAGACATGCACTCACATCTTCTGTCGCCCCACTGATTCCCCATGTCAGACAACCCCCAGAGACATAATGAGGCAGATTGGCTGCCCACAGATTCTGAGTGGAAGGAGTCACTCCCCCCAGCAGATTACACCTAGCAATAGAAGGTTTAGGGGTACATTTTCATCTCAGTGGGTAAAATGCACAAGTGTAACTTCCAGTTTTTTTAACTGGGAATAGGCATGTCAAAGTAACAGTGTACTCTTGGACAGAATTTTTGAGTTAGTGACATAACCTCCTACAAAATATGTGCAGATGGACTTAAGTTTTAAAAAAATATATATTGTATGCATGTGAATTGAAGGTTAGTTCAGGGTGACAGACAGAGCCAGTCCTAACCAATTGGCCTCCCCAGGTGGAAAATTTGTCGAGCAAAAACAAAAAAAAAATGACACCCCTAAGACCGGCTCTGGGGACAGATTGATACTGCCTATATTTTTCCACAGAAAAGCTAGAATATGGTCCACAGACATGCACAATTCCTTCCAGTGTACCATACATCTGACCCAGAAGGCCCATCAGCACAGGTAAGATGGCAGTTCAGTCTCTGAGCCTTTTATGAGATTGCCAGCAGGGTGCCAATGATGGTAGTGGGAGTTTTTTGTTTTGAGGGTAACATTTTCAATGGTCACATAAGTTATGTCTAGACTGCAGGCTTCTTTCGGAAGAAGCTTTTCCAGAAGAGATCTTCCAGAAAAACTTCTTTTGAAAGAGAGCATCCACACAGCAAAAGCACATGGAAAAAGCGATCTGCTTTTTCAAAAGATAGCGTCCACATTCATTGGATGCTATCTCACATTTAAGTTGTGATTACTATGGATGGAGTGGCTACCAGGGCACCTGTGTTTTTTCCTGGAAGCCTCTTCTTTGAACCCCGTTTTTCCGGAAAAACTGCAGTGTAGACATACCCATAGGTGCCTAAATTCCATTTTCAAAAGTACTGCAAATTCAGATTTTCTAAGTGCCTAAAGATGCATTTATGTGCCAAGTGGGATTTTCAAATGTGACTTTCAATAGGAGTTAAGTGTTTAATCTGCTTAGTTGCTTTTGGAAATCCCAGTAGCCACCTATCTACATCTTTACGACCTAAATGCTTTTGGAAAAACTGGTCTTCAAGCACTCAATCCCACTGACTTTCAATGAGATATAGACTCCTAAGTGCTTACATGTTTTAGATAATTTTCCCTAAAGACACTTGGAATGAGATCACGTACACCACCAAATAAGCCATCAGATGAGTTACAGTTTTTGGTAACTGCTGACCTGGGGTCTGATCTGGCATTGCTTATGCTAAACACTTCCATACACTAGAATAAAAATTTTGAATGTTCAAGAAATGCAGAATGGGACTCCTGGATTAGATTTGAACAGAGATTTGGAAGTGAAAGGGTCAATAATCCCATTTCTTCTCTCCTAAAGCATCCATCTTCCCCTAATCTCAGTTTTGGTGTCTAATGACAATATAGTAGTAATTTTGATTTTTCAGGATTTTGTTTACACTTTAAAATGAGTAGTATTTATATATTTTGCCTTTTTATTTTGAAGTGCTGTGGCTTTTGAGAACTCAATATAGTAGTAGAGCAATATTTTGTTTTCTGTACCCACTCTGCTGTTGCTAGGCAACTAAATACTAATACCAATTTGCATAACCCATTGTTTGGATTATATTAACATGCAGGCATTAGTGTGGTAATGTGACCAATCACAAACAAGGGTCTCCTGAATGTCTGCCTCATTTCCTAATGCTGCTCAAAGCTACTGCTGAATTAGCTACTATATATTAACTTGTATTGAATGATATACAGGAATATTAGCACCAAGAAAAATATGATTTACTGAAAACAAAAGAGTATTCAAGGATAGAGAAGGGATTGTGGTTAGAAATGTAGTGTGACAGATACATCATTATGAACAATAGTTTAAAATATAGGATGCCATATTAAAATTATCTTTATAATAATGTGTGCCTTAGTCATTTGCAATCACATTGATAGACCTACAAATGTTTGGCCACCTTAAAGAACCCATTTGTGGGAAACAGTCCAAAGCTATAGTGACCATCTTCTTTCCGATTGTATTGAGGCGGATTTTCAGAGGCACAGATGGCAGTTAGGTGCCTAACTCATACTGATTTCCAATTGCAATTAAGTGCCTCACTGCAATTTGTGCCTCTGAAATTCTCCCTCATATAAAATAATTTAATCTGGATTTCTTTTTCAAATCAGAAATATGTCTTTGCAAAAGACTAGAATATGTTACACTGATGTAGGTAATATGGTTAGAATAGGGGTGTCAAAGCTCTTTCCCAACTCTGGCATGATAAATGCAGAAGTGGAGGCCCGCAAAGGTACCCCAAAACCTTATCTTTCCAGGCTTTGGTATAAAGCTTCCCCCAAAATCTTAAACACCTAGATTTTAGGGATAAAAAATCCGCTGCCACCACCCAAGTAATAATAAAGAAACCAGCAAGAGATTACTCAGGAAATCTGGGCCCCCAAAAGTAAAAACCAGGACACAAAAATGAACCAATACCAGGTTAATAAAAAGAAAAGAGAAAGAACTTTTATTATCACCACAATATTTCTGTTACACTCATAATGACAAGATGGAAAAGTCACCAATTAATATACTCATGGGGGATTCCACCATGGTCCAAAACTTAGTTGCAAAAGAGAGAAAACCCCATTTTTAAATGTACAGACATCAGATTCCCATTCCCAAACCATAAAACAATAAAACCTAATGGATTTATCTAAACTTTACGGTACTCACAGATAGTGAAGAGTCTTTTCTTGGAGGGAGACATAGCGTCTGTCCCTCTCAGTAGCTGCAGAGAAAACTGCCCAGGGACAAAGGAGGGAAAAACCAAAAATTCCTTTGTCCCAGTTTGAAATCCCTATCTGAATTTTTATTGGTGACTCTACCTGGCTTAGGTAAGGGACATAGTTGATCCCTTAGTCCCCAGGCTGCTGACTAACCCTCATGATCATGGCAAGGGGATTGGCAATCAATAAACAAATTAGGGAAATACAACCTAGATGGAGCTACTATAAAGTGATTGTATAACTGGTTTGAATAAAGTTCCCAGAGAGTAGTTATCAGTGGTTCACAATCATGCTGAAGGACATGTTGAGTGGAATCCCACATGAATCAGTTCTGCATCTGTTCAATATTTACATCAATTATTTAGGTAATGGCATAGAGAGTTCACGTAAGTTTGTGGAGGACACAAAACTGGGCGGAGTTGCAAGTGCCATGGAGGGATAGTATTAAAATTCACAATGATCTGGACAAACCTGAGAAGAAGTCTAAGAAAATAGCATGAAATTTAATAAGGACAAATTCAAAATACTCCACTTAGGAAGGAACAATCAGCTGAACACATACAAAATGCCTAGGAAGGAGTGCTGCAGAAAGAGATGTGAGGGTCGCAGTGGATCATAGGCTAAATATGAGTCAACAGTGTAAGACAGTTGCAAAAAAAGCAACATTCTGGAATATATTAGCAAGAGCGTTCTAAGCAAGGCATGAAAAGTAATTCTTCCACTCTACTCCATGCTGATTAGGCCTTAATTGGAATATTGTGTCCAGATCTGTATGTCACATTTCAGGAAAGATGGGAACAAGTTGGAGACAGTCTAAAGAAGAGCAACATAAATTATTATAGATCTAGAAACATGACCCATGAGATAAGATTGAAAAAACTGGGCTTATTTAGTTTGGAGAAGAGAAGACCAAGAGGGGACATAACAGCTTTCAAATACATAAAAGGTTGTTACAAGGAGGAGGAAGAAAAGCTATTCTCCTTAAACTTTGAGGCAGTGGACTTTAATTGCAGCAAGGACTGTTTAAATTGGACATTAGGAATAACTTCTTAATACTCGGGGTGGCCAAGTACTGGAATAAATTACCAAGGGGGGTTGTGGAATCTTCATCCATGGAGATTTTAAAGAATGGGTTAGACAAACACCTGTCAGGGAGGATCTAGATAATGCTTAATCCTACCATAAGTGCAGGGGACTTGACTAGATGATTTCTTGAGGTCCCTTCCAGTCCTATGATTCTATGTATCTGTGATTTCTACATTCTATTCCCAATGTTTCCACTTGCTGTGTGACCTTGGGCAATTCACTTGGGCCCAAATTTTTAAGTGGACTCTAATTTGGGGGGTCTTCATTTTTATGTGCCTAGCTGGAGACACTGGAGATTTTCAAATATGTAGTACTGTATTTCAAGGAACAATTAAGAAGTTTATATATCAGAGAAACTGTTAGAATATCATCCTAAAAACTGTCATTAATTCAAGATTAATTAATTATTTTGTGTAGGAATACCATAGATGCAAGTATGAAAATGGAAGTATGAAATCTGAAGTATAAAATTATCTTAAAATTCATGAAATAAATATAAATAAGATAGTTCTAATTTTTAATTTGTCATACATTTATGAAAAGCATTTCTTGGAGCTATAATAACTATTTTGGCCCCAATCCTGCAAACATTTAGCCTCCGTCTACACTAAACCAGGCAGGTCAGCCTAAGTTACGCCATCCAACTATGCAAAATGCATAGCTGGATTTGATTTACCTTATTCTGAGCCACCACAGCATCTACACTGTGGGAGGAGCGTACTCGTCGCAGAATGAGGAGTACAGGACGCTGGTGGAGGCTGCCCTCAGTGTTCGATTTGGGGGTCTACACGAGACCTGACAAATCGAACACTAGAAGATGGACTTCTGGAGGATCAATCTTCTCTGTAGTGTAGACATGACCTTAGAGATATGCTTGATTTTACTACTATTAGTACTATTTACAAAATTCTGGCCATGGTGTGGTAGTATATGTATAATGCAAGAATGTTTTCTGAAGTACCCATTACTTCAGTCAGGTTCTATTTTCAGTAACAAATGTTTACCTACAAATTTGAGATATGATGTACAATTATGATTATGAGTGTATAGTTCTTCAGAAATAATGTCCCATATTGTAAGCATGCAAACACAGTGATATGTACTTGGAAGTTGAATTCACATTGTGGTCACAGTTAAAGATTGCTATGTAATTTTTTTGTTTCTTATTTGTATTTAAGTATGTTGATTGAAAAATTATGCAAGAGGATATTATTTATAAGGTTTGGGGAAGAAGATTTCCTCAGGATTTCCTTTATTTTTAGTAAAGTGTTATTCAGAAATGGACATTGACAACCTTACATCCAAATTAATGCAGGATTGTTTTGTTGTTGTTGTGTTTGTTGTTATTATTGTGCTAAGTGACTGTGAAGCTTTGCTGGAATCTTATTTTTATATGCCTTATTAATTAGAAACATTAGTGAAATCCTGGCCTTCTTGAAGCTAGTGGCCTACCTCCCATTGAATTCAATGGAAGCAGGATTTCACTCATAGACTTGGATCCTTCAAATCCTTACAGCAGTAGTCCTTATGCACACAATTACTGGAGTCCCATTACGGCTACATCTAGACTGCAGGCTTCTTTCAGAAGAAACTTTTCCAGAAGAGATCTTCCGAAAAAACTTCTTCCAAAGGAGCGCGTCCACACTTCCAAAGCGCATCGAAAAAGCAATCTGCGTCCACACTGTATGGACACTATCTTGCATTTAAGCTGTGATTACTATGGACGGAATGGCCACCAGGGCACCTGTGCTTTTTCCTCTTTCCTCTTCTTTCGAAAGAACTCCCTCTTCCCCGTCTACACACGCCTTTTTCTGAAAGAGCTCTTTCTCAAAAAAAGCCTTTTTCCTCATAGAAAGAGGTTTACCAATGTCAGAAAAAACCCCTCTGTTCTTCTGATTTTTTTTTCTGAAAGAACACAATTGCAGAGTGGATATAAGCGAAGTCTTTTCAGAAAAACAGCTGTTTTCCCCAAAAAACTCTGTAGTGTAGACTTATGATTTTTAGCGTTCCCTTATGATATCCAGCCCCGATCACTGGCTAATCACAGACATGCAGGGCAGTGTGCACACCAGCTTGTTTGAACCAACTGAGAATCATCTCTGGCATAACATTGTAGCACTGAGATAAGAGTGCAAGGGGCAGAAGAACCTGGACATGCCCCAACCAGGGGACATGCAGCCCTCCCCCCGCTGTGCCTGCTGGAGCTGCAGTAGCCATGGAAAGGTGCTTCTCACCTGGCCCCCAGTTGCTGCAGTGAGAGAGGGCTGGGGTAGTCCTCACTCTCCAGGGCAGCCTGCACACTTAACCCCTCATTCCTACCCATGCCCCAGAGCAATGATTTAAATGAAGAAAAACAAAAATTAATTGAGTCAAGGACCCAAGGAATGCCAGGTTAATCTTCTAGTACTACATATTTCAAATATGCATTGGGTCAGAAGTAAATTTGTGAGAACTTTATCTTTTTGTTTCCTTATTTTTGTACATTTAAATCCCCAACTTTAAATTACATTCTTGTACATTTTTGCATTTAATTATCCATCTTTAAACTTCTAATGTAAATAGCAGACACAGTATTTCAGTGCTGGAAAATGAATATTTTTGACATACTACTGAATGAATCAGATCTACTGAACATAGATGTAGTTAGAAAAGGTATAAATTTGTCATCGGCTGATTTGATGTAATATGTGAAAACAGATGGGCATATAAATTCAGATGTAGAAAACATGTTCATATCTTCTTTTTAAATATCATGTTAATTCATTGCTTTGGACTCTGGCCTGAGATGTTTCAAGACTAGGCCATGTAATAATCAAATATTATTCTGTACTATGACCTTTTACATAAAAATGAAGAAAAAGCTTTTGAATAGAGTCACTGACTCATAGCAAATGTAGGTTTGTACAATGTTTGTGAACATGGAAAATTTGCAGTTAATACAAGAAAATTAACTTTCTTTTTGAACTTTAAGTATCTAACAGTGAGATACAAAACAATATGAGGGGTAGGGACTTGCCAATTCTCACAACCAAATTTTGTTATTTGGCCCCAAATAACGCCAACCCTAGCTTGAGTGGGGAAAGTTCTATAAACATAGCTTTCCACACTTTCTAAGGTGATGTTTGCCTGCTTGATGCCTATAAATCCAGTCACTTCCTCTGGATGGAAATAACTCATGTGAACTATTAATCTGCCATAATCACTTCTGCATGCTCAAGTGTCAGGAAGAACCCGCACAGCTTCTGTGGTAAAAATGTTAAAAGCACCTAAGTCATTTAGGCCTGGTCTACTCTCCTTGTTTCCCGCCGCCTTCTCCTTTTCCTTCCCCTCCCCCCCTATTTATTTTGGGTCTGCACATCCTAAACTCATAACTCCGGTCATCTGAAGAAGTGGGCTGTGCCCACGAAAGCTCATGATACCATCTACATGTTTTGTTAGTCTATAAAGTGCTACCAGACCTTTTGTTGTTTTTTAAGTTTATACTGCAGCGGAAGGTCGAAGTAAGATATGCAACTCCAGCTGCGTAAATTACATAGCTGGAGTCCACGTATCTTAAATCACCATCCACACAGCAGGAGATCGATGGGAATAAACACTCCCATCAGCTTTCCTTACTCCTCCTGAGGAGAAGTACCGGCAACAATAGGGGTGCCCTCTGAGTTAGATTTAGCAGGTCTATGCTAGACTCACAAAACTGAATCCCGGAAGACCAATTGCGGCAGTGTCGATCTTCCACATAGCGTAGACATGCTCTTAGAAGCCTAAGTCCCATTTTCAAAAGTCAGCTAGGTACTTACTTAGGAGCCTCATTTGAACTGATTTTCAGTAAGAGTTAGTCTCTGAAGTACCGTTCACTTTTGCAAATGAGGAATTAGGTGCTTCTGAAAAAAATTATCTTTTAGCTCCTGGGCTAGCACATAAGGACAAATTCTAGGCAGATATTTCTGCTAAGAAAAACATCTCACCAATGTTCCCTTTAATGTTTCTATCCATGTGCAGAATAAATGTTGCTATGTGCACAAAGGCATGTGCATATGTGCACCACCAGTAGAAACACATACTGGCAACTGTGGGTAGCTGTGGGTGCTCTGCCAGTCAGCTGGACATCACCTGAATCTTTCCTGGGTGGCTGCCCAAGTGTTCAACTTACAGGGAACTGTAGCCTGTCACTTTGACACCTCATTAATATGTATGTTTAGTTATGATTATGTATTAGCTGTATTCATATTCAGTTAGAAGGTTCTAGGAATGTTGCACATGGCACGCAAGTAGCTGCACATGTCATGCTGTGCTGCTGCACGCAGTACACTGATCCAGGCTGTTACAGCTTGTTTATCAAAGCACCCAATCAGGGACCCTTGTTTTTCCTGTGCAGGATCCAATGATTTTAAAATTAAAGATCATCAATATTTATGAGAAGGGTGCATACAAGGCCTGGCTAACAGTTGTCTGTGTCGTTCGCGCCACTTTGTTCCTGCTTGTCTCCTGTCTGTTTATGTTAGTCTGTAGTTAGTTAGGGTTAGCTAGATTTCGTCATCGAGTGTGTCCGTTAGGGTTAGTGCGTCGGTTCACCGCATCAGCGGCCAGGTACTTGTTCGTGACGGGAGCGTCGAGTCTAGCTAGTCAGGTTTTGTTTCCAGGTATGAGGGATAGGTAGCTGTCAATCATCGGTTCCTGCTGAAGAACAGAAGCCACCTGAAGATCAGCGCCAGGCAAGTCTCCACCAGTGATTCCTGCGCCTAGGAGCGGAAGGCCCCAGACGAGGATCATCACTACCTGCCTGCACCATACCCATCCCCAGGGTCACTGAGGGATCGCCTCTCTGTTCCTTGCTAAGGGCTCAGAAGGAGCCTAAGGCTTGAGGTCGAGAGCACCGCAGAGGGTCACCGCTGCGAGGGATCTCCTCCTTGCCTTTCACCAGAGGCTTTCAATTAGCCAAAGGTTTGAGAGACAGGAGCTTCTCGTCCATCGTCGACACCTGGAATTGTGTAACTATTGTTCCTGTATACCTTGTGTTTGTGGGGAACTTTTCTATCACCTTATCTTTCTGGGGTTGGGAAATATTACTGTTTACCTGTCTTTCTTGTTGTACCTTTAAACTTTTACAATATATGGTTTGGCCCCCTTTAAAGTGAGCAACGTTTTTATTTACTGCAGCGTATTTGAGTCAGCAAACACCTATGATAGATGAGGTCTGGTGTCGACTGCAACTTCCACTGAGGCCTTAATTGACTTAATCAGATGCAAATTTAGGCACAAGCTTTCCTCAGTGTAACAGAACAGTGCATCTCAATACATTTCTTCACTGATGTTTGAAGATCCAGAGAATAGCAACAGTAGCTTCCAAGCAGGGCCAGAACGAGACACCCCGAGGCCCTAAGCTATATCAAGTTTAAGAGGCCCCACAGCATTACTAAAAAATGTGTATAATTCCAACAGAAAGGACAATGAAAATAGAAATAGTAAAGTTTTATATTTGCATATATACCAGTACAGGTTGGACCTCCGTGGTCTGGCATTCTCAGAACCTGGCTGGTCCCGAACAAGAGAATTTGCCAGACCAGGGGAGGTCCCCTGTCACCAGCCTTCCAGGCACCTGCTGACTCTGCTTCTAGCCCCAGCCGGCCCCCATTGCCTTCAGCCGGCTGTGCTGCCAGCTCTGGCTGGACCCCTCAGCCCTGGGACTCCCCAGTGTGCCACCTGAGATCTCTGCTGCAGGGCTCCCTGCGTTGCCTAAGCCCCTTGCCGCGCTCCTGGCTGCATCTCTGGTGGCTCATACACAGCTGCTCCCTGTAGTGATGTGCTATTGGCAGAAACCTAAGTTCTCCCTAAGCAGCACATCGCTACAGGGAGTAGCTCCGTACAAACCACTGGAGCTCCCTGCACCCCCTGAGCATCTCCTACGGGACTCCTGATTGAGCCACCGGCACTCCCCGCGCTGGTGAACTCCCTGCTGCAGGACTATGTGCTCTGCCAGAGCCCCCTGCCACAAGGCTTCTTCCCCCCCCGGCCCCGCCCCTGCACTGCGGGATTCCCCATGTGGCCTGAACCCTCTGGTGCTGTACTCTCTGCCATTGCCTGAGTCCTCTGCCCACCACTGGCCTCCCTGTTGGAACTGAAAGTTCCAACATCCCTGCCCCTGGGCTCTCTGGTCCAGAACATCTGTGGTCCATTGCTGGACCAGAGAGTCCCGGTTTAGGAAGGTAAAACCTGAACACAGGTGAGGATGCAACTAAAAACTACAGGTGGCCTCCCTAGTCTGGCACCTTAGGGATCTGAGTGGTCTCAAACCAGGGAGTTTGCCAAACCAAGGGAGGTATTGCTCCCCTGCTGGCCACTGTCCCCACTCCCAGGCTGCCCTCTGGGCTGTCAGGCTCCATGGACCAGGGCTTCCCCCCTTCTGCTGGCCCCACTGCCACTGGGGCTCCCCAGGGCTGGGCTCCCAGCATCTGCTGGCCCTGCTGCCACCAGGGTTCCCCGAACCCAAGGCTTTCTAGGGCCAGGACTCCCCGGCCACTGCCAGCCCCACTGTCACCAGGGGTTCCCAGACAGGCTTTTCTGGCCACTACTGGTCCTACTCCCACTAGGGGTTCCTGGCTGGGATTGGGTCAACCCAGCCACTGCCAGCCTCACTCCCACTGGGGCTTCCCAGCTGGTTCCCACTCCCAGCTTCCAGGGCTCTTTGGTCCAGCAACATCCGTGCTCCTACAGGACCACAGATGTTGCTGGATCAGAGAGTCCTGGATTTGAGAGGTTCAACCTGTAGTAATTTCTTTGTATTGAGAGGTCGCTCATAATATGAGGTCCTAAGATGTAGCTAACTTAGCTTGTGCATAAATCTGGCACTACTTCCAAGCCTGGACTACCCCATCTCTTATAAACCCTGCTAGATTGCCCACTGTTCAGGTGGCCATCAAGACACATGTGGTAGTACTTATCGGTCTGGGGCATATTTAGGACTGCAACCTGACCCTGGGGCAGCCGCTTGCTATACCAGCTGTTTTCTATTGCTGCTGCTGCTGCACTGCCATCTGCTGAATTGGCTGCTGCTGTTGCAGCTGGGCAGCTGACCACTGAAGAAAAAAACAACAAATGATCTGGTAGCACTTTATAGACTAACAAAACATGTAGATGGGATCATGAGCTTTCGTGGGAACAGCCCACTTCTTCAGATGATCAGAGTTCAGATGACTGAAGAAAGTTATTGATTCCGTTGAGTTTGGTTTTCCGCCATTCATTTTAGTGTCTATTCAACTTTCATGCTGCTAGGACTTGGTGACTCTTCCCCTCCCTCTCCTAGGAGTGTTCTAAGGGAATCCTGGTTTTGCAACATGTGGGTAGGAAAGGGCCCAATGGCCACACAGGAGACAAAAAGGTAAACAAGGTTAGACAAACCCACCTCTTCCTTCTTGTAAAAATGAGACACATGCTAACAAAACCTTGGGGAAAGGGTTCCTTAACCAACATTGGTTATGAGGGTGGAGGCAATGGCCAAACATTATAAATCGCTTATTGTCCCACCGGTTTTAATTTCTAGTGCCATTGTTCGCTCTAAAAACCGAATGGGATAATTATGGTATTTGAAAATTTCTGGACCTCTGCAGAGAATGATGCTCATAGCTACTACTTCAGGAAATTAATAATAATAATAAAAAAAACTGAAGGGAGCCAGAGTGCAGATGAGAGTAAACATTCTGCTGAGTAAGCAGCAAACAGTGATGTGTTAACGTGTGGTTTTATCCAGGTTTTGCTGTAGTGAAATTATGAGTAGCTTCACAGTCTTGCTGCTACCACAGTGTGGCAGTCTTAATCGTTGATGCCAGGAAGCTACTGGTGGCTGTATATAAAAGAAAATAATAAAACATTAAAAGATCCCTATGCAGAACAAAATGTGATATGATCATTGGCAGCTCTGAGCAAGATGCCAAGAAGCTCTGGGAGAAAGTGCTTTCAGCTGTGTGCCTGAGCTATTTTTTTAAAAAAGTGATACTTTAAGACTGGAGAAAACTTTCAGATATATCAAGCTTGCATCTAAATGGAGCACCACTTGTAAGTGATAGTGCAGAATGCAGAAACCCTGTTTATTTAGTTACGGTATCCACCCAGAGTAAATTACAATTTTCCTCCAAAATCTATTTTGACTTCCTGCTTAGTTCTCGGAGAAATATTGGGTACTGATTTTGATTGATGAACTTCTATGTGGTTTGAGTCCTATCTGCCTAAGGAATTGTCTCTCCCTTTATGGACAGTCTTGACAGCTGAGATCAATCAGGGTACTTTTGTTGACATGCCCTGCATGTGAACATCTGAAAGCAGTGCATTCTTGGTGGAGGATACTCAGCTCTGGAATTTACTTTTCCCATTGGTCTATGGACCGTCAGGGCACAGTGTATGGCCCATCTGTTTTCTCAGGGCTTTGCCTAAGGGGCTGGCAGGGATGCTTATATTTAGCTTGTTCTGGGGGAGTCTATTTAAGACTGACTTTGGTCAGTACATTGTGTATTATTTTAAAAACGATGTACTTGTACTCAGAGTGTCTGATAAATATATTTAAAAATAAAATCCTTTCACCTTACAGCTGTTTCACAATTATTTTAGTGTGTATGCTAATTATCCTGGTGCTGTTTATATTTAGACAAGAAGTTTGATTCCTCCTAGACTGTTTTCTCTTGATGCTGCAGAGAAGCCATCTCACAATCACTTCCATGACAACAGACAGAAATATAGTATATGCTCAGGGTTATACCATCACTGAATCATTAAACAAAAGAGTTTGCCCCTATGGTAGGAAGCCCTTATTAAAACAATATATAATTCAAAGGGAATATAGAAACACATTGGCCAAACAAAGGACTTTTCTTCAAATTTTTTTTTTCTCTTTTCAAGATCATTCTGGTTAGCCTCCCTTTAAGACAACGGTTGGGAAAAATTGCAAGCCTGGTAACAAGATGTCCCAGAACATGGGCTCTCTCCAGAATGAATGGAAGGTGATAGAATAAACAGATACCACTTCACTAGTGGAAACATTTTTAAAGGACCCAAAGTATCTTGGGCAGGCCCACGGACAGGTGGTGGAGAGGAAGGGGGGATAAAGGGGACAACTACCCCAGGGAATGGCAATTCAAAAGAACCTCAGGCTCCTGTCTGTAGCAGCAGTGGCGGCTAGAGTCCCAAGCCCTTCATATCGCTGCTGGAGCCCCACACAGCATGCTCTGGACAGTGCTTAGGGCTGGCAGGGGGCACAGTGGAACATGCTCTGGGTGACGCTGAGAGCTGACTGCTTCCATCCCTGTCCCTTCTACCTGAGGCCCCACCATTTCCAGGAGTGCAGAGCTGGCCCCCCAACCTTGCCCAGGGGCCCAGTAAATCTGTTGGCCTCCCTCCTTTTGGGAATGTGGAGGATGACTTTCTGCTCTCATAACATCTTTAAGAGGTACTCCAGATTCTATGGGACGCTAACTGCGGCCCATCCTGAAAGCCATTACACATCCTTGGACATCTCTTGTGTCTTCTTCCTCTGCTCTTCTCTTTGTGCCTTGCGTCATATCACCCTTGTGCTTGGCACAGCCTCCTTCCTGTGCGTGTCTCCATGAAATAATTTTTTAAAAAATACTACATTTGCCCAGACTTCCATTGCTGATCAATTATGCCTCAGCTGACTCCTGTTCTCATTTTCTCATTGCTTGCAAAACTACTTGTAGCAGGAAACAGAAATCAAAACTTTCCCCTTTACTTGGACAAGTAACTCTATTAAAGCCAGTGAGAACAATCTCATTAATAAAAACATTGGGATATGGCCCCCACATCTAACTCTGTATTTGCAAAACACCACACATTCCTGTGCTATATAAGTAATTAATAATAATTCTCTATAACTATGTTTGTTAACTAAAATTTATTAGGAACATAAACTGAATATACCAAGTCTCATCTAAATTAAACTATTTTAGCACTTATTTGAATCACATGGAAATCTTCCCTTACATTCTTTGTCAATAAATTAATGTCACTTGTAAAGTATGGCTTCAAAGTAAGCAAAAGTCCCATGTGTGTGCAGAAATGGTCACACCTGAAAATCAAATGTGCACTTCATAATTGAATTCCTCACCTCCAAATTTTTTTTGTGGTTTCAGTAGCTGGGAGACTTGCAGAGAGAGACATGACTGTAGCAAGTTAACTGTGACTTTGCAAATGAGATTTAACAATAATCATATAGCAGGTCTATCTGTATACAAAGGAAGATGCAGACAAAATTAATGCTTTTTGTTTCAAAACACCAAAACAAATTTTCATAGTTTAAAACAAGATTGCATTAATTTCAAGGGGTATAATCTGATTAAAATTATAATGTGTCCTAATTTCTCACTTAATACTGAATTTACTGATAGGATTTGTACAGACATATACTAATTATGTTTTGAAATTTGTGCAAAACAATTAAAGCCATTATTAGCTAAATATTATTTACTGTTTTTTTCATGCCAGATAGAATTCTATAGTGTTAGTTGATTTAAATATATTTTCATGGAGAAGGTGCCGTTTTCCTGGCTGACAGACAACAAATCTGGTTTATTATAAGCATACACGAATCCAACTGTCCATTGATGGTACAGTGAACAAGCAGCACTCCCACACCATTATAAAACATGGGGAAAATCCAGACATGTGGATGTGCAGAACTACATTTTGTGCATCTCAAGTGATCTGTTGGCCCATAATTCCCAATGCGAAAACAGGCAACCAACTGTAGCACACTGGCTATGTTACAATCTGCCATAGGTTGGACAGAAACTATTCACTCCTTCTGTACGCCTCTGATACAGCAACCTGTATGGAACTGGAATAGAAGAGCACAGGCTGCAGGAGGGATGAGTTTGTATTAAGCACCAGGAAGTTAGTCTGTATGCTCACAGTGTAAGTTGCAGCCCTGTGTGTAAATAGTTCTCTTAATAAAGAGCCAGCTTAGTTTTATAGGCATGTGGTACATGATTTGCTTAGTTGCTACTGCCTGCAGAAAAAGGAAACTGGTAAAGAAGGGTATGCAGCAAGGCTAAAGTGGAGATAGTCCAGACTAGCTGTCGTACATCCATTTTTTGATGTAAGCTTTTATTTCTATCCCCCCCACTGCTGAAGTAACTGCCTTTACATAGCCAAAATATACTCAGGTCTATTTGCAATTCCTTTATAAAACTCTGTTTTCCAAGAGTTTGTAATTCAGTTACAAAAGTTTACTTGGGGCTTTGAATGAAGGGATCCTTAGTCCAAGAGTGAATCATTTGGTTTGCTTACAGGTTTTGCCCCTTATGTAAACTATGGGTTTGGGATATTTATTGGAAAAAGCGATGAAATGGTTGAAGTACTAAAATTCAAAGATCATCTGTTACTGTAGTATTGGCATATGAACGATGCTTCCTGGGGTGCGTCAGCCCAAATATTGAGTCAACAAACCCAAATTAGGTCCTGAAAAGGTGTAGTGGGCTGAGATCTTTTTTTGATTTACAAAGCAAAGCAAAACAAATCAATCAAACAAAACTCCCACACATTCATATTTCAGCCGCTTCTTGTTTCTGACATTGTGTTGTGGTGGATCTACCACTTGCATGTCCTCTGACCCATGGATATATTTTTAAATGATAACTTGGACAGAATCACTTAGCCTTGAGTTCAGCACCAGCATTTAACCCAAAGTTTTTTTATTTCTTCAAATATCTGGTCATCCTTAGCTTTATTGTGTGAATATGCCCAGATATCTACATTAATAATGTACTCCTATGTCTACATTAACAATGTGTAAGTGCCACAACATGGATTGACCCAGAAAGTAAACTTGAATGGCTTTATCTGCCTATATAACACTGCCTAAACGCTCCTCACACTTATCCCAGTGGAACTCCCTTGACTTCAGCAAGGTCACTCTGTGACTGAGAGCAGAATTTGGTCATCCATATTTTAAAATTTCAGATATGAGATATTTATGTCAGATGCGTTTTTTCTGTCAACTTTTCTGGGCTTCAGTGAAAGATTCTTCTTCTTTAATACTATTATAAAATGTATTGTAAATTAAATGCAGAAATGTCTAATAAGCCATTTAAGGTCTCTTTTGTTTCTTACATGGTGTCCAACATGTAAGGGCTTTCCTAAATCATGAAACTTATGCATACATTCATACAAATTACTCTCTGGCTAATGGAACTTAAATTCAAGGACCTTGAATTCTATGATATTCTGGTGTATTAGACTAGAGGTCTTACAGCATCTTAATTTAAATGCTTACATAGATACTTTAAATTAATGTAATATGAAAATTAATAATGCAGTCAGCAGAACAGCCCCCTGCTATTACTTTGATATTAAATTCAATTGGTTTTCTAATATCTCCATGTTTTCAGCACACTGTTGTCTTTTGTATTGACAATACAAGATTGCTCCATTGAGGTTATTAGGCTGCGGGTATAGGAAAGCTGGAAGTTTTGGTGGCTACACAGGGATAGTTGTGGCTTTTGCCAGCTGGGCATGCTGTGCAGAATTGTGGGGTAAAACCACTAACTAGATATTTCCATTAAAATAATCATGTTATCTTGATATTACACAGTAAACAAACCATGGAGATGAATAGGTCATTTCATACCTCTCAGGTATTTTTTTCAAAGCTATTCGCAAACTCAGAAAAGAAGCAGTGTATCGTTTTACACTCTGTTTGTGTGTTCAAGGTGTTCTTCATAACCATAAGGGTTAGAAACCTACGGCCTGATTTTTCCTTTAATTTTTTAGCCTGGTCTAAATACATGTCATATAGAATTTCTTCAGATTTACACTGGCATAAATGGGATTCGAATCTGGTTGATAACATTTTTCAAATTAAAATTTCACTTCTGGAGCACAATTCTGTGACAAGGAGTAACCAAGACTGGATTCTGTAGCTATGGATTACACATGGCTTGTGTGTGAATATCTATCTGCAGGACAGTTTCTAATCCCCTTACTTACGGTAAATTCCTTACTCCTTAACTATTAGCATTGAAATCAAGGAGTGAGGTACTATTCAATTTGAGTAAGGGTATTTAAAACTAGTTCTTTGTTAATATATCATAGCAAATATCAGAGGAACGTTGTCATATGTGTGTCTGTATGAGCATCCAGTAATGCCATTATCTTACACTGCATGTCAATAAAATACCAAAAGAGCTAAATTCTTTATTGATGTGCAATTTGGGCAGAGTACGTGGGTCAAAAATACTTCTGGTGCTGCATCATGTACTTAGTATGTCACTGAGGAAGAAGTGTCAATAAGTTGAGGATACTATCAACTTAAACTTGGACCAGAGACCAGAATTTAACTACTGTTAAAGCAAGCTTTTATCAGATTTAAGACCAAACAAAAGTAGTTCCAGAATTGTTTTTAAAACTCAAGAAAACAATTGTTCCAAAACAAATAAACATTTCCCATACAGTGTTTGAAACCCAAACAGTGTGGTATTGAAAAGTTAAAAGAAAAATTTGAAAAGGACTTGATTGATTTTCATTGTCCATGCTGAAAGAAATAAAAGAAAGCATAAACAACAACTTGACTTTAATGTCTTTCCTCTTTTAATAGTATAAGACGTTAGCAATATCCGTAAAGTTTTCAGCATATGGTTTTTAATTTGACAATGTCTCCAATAATACACAATGGAGAATTGATGGCAAGAGTGTGCATGGAAGAAATTGAGGGCGGGGGAGGGAAGAGGAACTTGGAACTCTGATGCTAGGTCTAAACTGCAGTGTTTTTGCGGAAAAAACTACGCAAAATGCACTCTGCATTTTGCGCAGCTTTTTCTGTTTTTTTTTTTTGGAAGAGGCTTTTCTGCCATTTGGCCCCATCTAGACGGGACCAAATGGCGGAAAATTCTCCTCTTTCGAGGGAACCCTTATGCCTTGTGAAACGAGGTAAACAGGGCTCCCGGAAAAAGCGCATTTGTTCTTCCATGAAAAAAAGCAGAAGAATAAACGCGTTCCTTGCATGCGGCGGGGTTTTTGCGGGATACTGGAGGTATCCCGCAAAAACCCCATAGTCTAGACGTAGCCTGATAGAAAGGCTGGAGAGAGCATGTTTTAAGAAGGCTGAACATATGACAAGAATGGGAAAAGAATGGCCAGGAAAGAAAAGCATAGGAGGAAGAGGACACCAAAAAAGGATGTAGATGACTGAGGGTACAATAGAAACACTCTATCAAGAGAAGTTTGAAGAGCAAAGGACTGGAACTCCAAGATCTGTGAACTATGGTACACCCACATCTTGAATACTGAGTACAGATGTGGTCGCTTCATCTCAAAAAGATATATTGGCATTGGAAAAGGTTCAGAAAAGGGCAACTAAAATGATTAGGGGTTTGGAACGGGTCCCATATGGAGAGAGATTAAAAAGACTTGGACTTTTCAGCTTAGAAAAGAGGAGATTGGGGGGGTATGATAGAGGTCTATAAAATCCTGACTGGTATGGAAAGAGTGAATAAGGAAAAGTTATTTACGTTTTCCCACAATATAAGACTAGGGGTCACCAAATGAAATTAATAGGCAGCAGGTTTAAAAAAACAAAAGGAAGTTTTTCTTCACTCGGCACAGTCAACCTCTGGAACTCCTTGCCAGAGGATGTGGTGAAGGCTAGGACTTTAACAGGGTTCAAAAAAGAGCTAGATAGATTCATGGAGGTTAGGTCCATCAATGGCTATTAGCTAGGATGGGTAGGAATGGTGTCCCTAGCCTCTGTTTCTCTGGAGGTGGGTGACAGGGGAGGAATCACATGAGGATTACCTGTTGTGTTCCCTTCCTCTGGGGCATCCAGTATTGGTCACTGTCTGCAAACAGGTTACTGGGTTAGATGGACCATTGGTCTGACCCAGTATGGCCGTTCTTATGTTCTTATGAACTTGTGCCATGGACTGGAAGCAGTGAAGAAGAATGTGGGCACCTCTGCCCCCATGTAAATGGGGAAAGGAATCAAGCAATGAAGTGAAGTGAGTGTCTCTTTAGTGATACTTGGGATGACACCTTAGTCCCATTGAAGTCAATGGCTAAATTCCCATTGACTTCCATAGAGCCAGCATTTCACTGTCTGCACTCACAGGCACAGGTCCTCAAAGAGATTTAGGTATTTGGTTCCTTCACTCTTAGTTCTCAAACACATTAGAAAGGCAAATAAGAGCTATTATCACATACTTTGGGAAACTGAATGCATATCTACATTGTAGAGAAGACTCAGGGTTAATGGGATTTAAATCTACAGACCTGGGTTTGAAAGACCAAGGTTTGAGTGTCGACACTCTTTCGTGACTCTAGGATACTTTCACATCCCCACAGCAGTACACAGATCCAAGTTCAACCACAGACTACTACTACCCTCCCAAAATGTGGCACTGTAGCCTTTTGTTTGTGGTTCAGTGTGGCAGAACCAATACATTGGGCTGAGCCATCACTTTGACCTGAATACTCCCAGGCTGCGTCTAGACTACCTCTCTGGCTTGCTTGCCCTGACCTTCCAGCATCACAGTACACACATGAGGTGGCCGTATCAGTTAAGAAACAAGTTGCTATAACTGCCTGGAAGCTAGCTATCCTAGACTCTTGCAAGCCCATTGCTAATCAGTTTTGTGTTGGAAAGGCAACTGTGGATAAAGTGGTGATGAGGGTGGAGGTGGTCAGGTGTGGGATGTATCCAGTGGTTGGAGGCATAAATAATATGCCAAAGCCATTAAGGAGATTCATGTGCCCATAGTTTGCCTGCCTCAGGGAGCAAATGAGTACACAAACCACAAAGGGTACTCTCAGACGGGCAGCCGTGTTAGTCCGTATCCGCGAAAACAAAGAGGAGGTCTGTGGCACCTTAGGGTATGTCTACAGTGCACGGCTATTTTGGGATGCCAGACGTATCATGAAATAACTACCCCACATCTTCACAAGCCGCCTGTTATTTCAAAATATTTTTAGAAGTAACGGGTGTGCTCAGGGGGGGCCCGTGAGCCTAGGCGAACTAGGCAGTTGCCTAGAGAGCCGCTGGCCAAGGTGCCCGATGATGACGTCACGTCCATTGACGGCCGTACAGGCAGGAGCGCCAATTGCACCGCCTGCCTGGAGCGCCAGCTGCCGCAGCCGGCCTCGGGCCGCTCCTGGGTGTGCTATTTCGGCATCCCGGTAACCCTCATTCCCCGAGGGTTAAGGGATGTCTTGAAATAGTGTGTTATTTCAAAATTTGGTGCTCTGTAGACATGCCAAATTTCAAAATAGCCTATTTCAAAATTCAGTCAAAATAAAATATACAATTTGTGTAGTGCACCCTTAGAGACTAACAGATTTATTTGGGCATATGCTTTTGTGGTTAAAAACCACTTTGTCAGATGCATGGAAAGGGTACTCAATTATTATGCAGGCCCTTGTGGGTGATTTATGGACGTTAGAGTGGACTGCACTGGAAAGGTTTCTGATGTCCAAGTTTCCCTTTGGTTGGAAGTCCACATTCATTGATAGGCTGGGGCATTATTCCCACCAAATAACATGGTCATAAATGGAGTTGTTATTATGGGGGTCTCCTCTATCCCCTTTTTGCCTTGCCCCTTGACATCACATCTCTAGTCTCAAAGGCCCTGGCAAAATAAAGTTTCATTACACTCTCAGGGGAGTAGAACAATTGAATCTGTGTTTGGCAGATGGAAATCTCACTAGAAGTCCAATGTTATCAATGCTGTCTGCATTGTTTTGGCTTGCTGTGCTTTTTGCAATCTTTGTGAAACCAAGAACATGCCATTTGCCCCTGAATTGCCCTACAAAGTAGTGGATGGCTGAATTGCTACCTTCAGCCAGAAGCTGAACTGATCACAGCTGGAACAGGATGCAGCTGGGCAACAGACATCAAAGATGCTCTGTGCTCCCACCCTCTGGGCTTAAATGGGCCAGTGGAAGAGGGAGGATAATATGTTTATTAATGTTTTTGTACAGCAATGATTACAGCCAATGATATATTGGCACATCATGCAATGAAATGGGAAGGGGTACTGTTACTGTACATAGTGAATAGGGGGTATTGACTGTCCTACATTTTTATTATAAATGATATGACTGTTGATGTTGGGGGAACTGTGCACTTACAGTGTTGACTGATGTACATAGATGTACTGAGATATTATGGTTCAATACAACTTGCCAATTGTGCCTTACACTGTGTTTTGTCTTTAGTATTCAAAATGCACATTATAAGATGTGTTGTCAAGATAGCAATACAGTTACTTAATAAAATAAAAGCTTTGACTTGTATTACAGAAATAACACTATTATGTTATTGCCAGGCAGGCCAGCTCCCTCAGTCTAGAACACTGAAACAGGAGTAACAAACCAGCTTCACAACTAGTAATAAAACAGAGCACATAAACCAAATGCAGAACCGGGCAAACAATGCCATCTAAAAGTCCCCTAATTTGGGGTGTGTTCTCTGGCATGTTCTCCTTTCCCTTTCTTGTGTGTTTAGTGTGCACTTGCCCCTGCTGCCTGGGTGTGGAGGCCTGTGGTGGGGAGGGTCAGGGACTGCACAGGGCTGTGTGTGTGGGGTGGATACATGCAATGGGAAGGGGGGTCTGCATAGGGGTAGAAGTATGCAGAGGGGCAGGAGTTACTGCAGGGGGTAGAAGTATGTTGGGAGTAGATGTACCCTGCCAGCTGCTGTTAAATCCCAATGACATAGGCCACCCAGACATGGAACTGATCAAAGTGTTCCTAGCATGCAGCACATGGTACAGTGGAGCTGACTCAGGCTACAGTATGGGTGCAGCTGGAGTTTGCGCTCCTATGGCCATTAGCAAAAGCAGCTATTCAAGCAGGTCTTTCTGCTGCACTGTGTTCTCCCTCAGCTGATGTTCCTGGAATGGCAATGTGTATGTCTATTCCCAATGCTGCAGTTCTGTCCTCAGGCCTTGTAGCCTGCCTGTGTCTCTCTACTTGCTTCTTCCCTTGCCATAAATCCTTCTTTTTGGTATTGCACATACTTGTTGGCACTGTTCAGAATGTCAACCAGCAGTTCATAAATAGAAATCTTTTCCTTGGACTGATCCATAACTGTATGGAGACCCCGTTTCTGTTGGTTGGAGTCTGTGTGATCTACCAGGTACAATGGGCAGTAGAGCGAGGGGTGCCTGCAAGCAGACATAAAACAGAGCACTATTGTCTCAGGCTATGCCTACACTACAGGGTTTTTGCGCAAACATGGCCATTTTTACGCAAGTAAATTTACAGTAAATCAAAAGAACAGAGGGGATTTTGCGGTATAGGTATTCCTCTTTCTACAAGGAATAACTCCTTTTTGCACAAGAGCTTTTGTGCAAAAAGGTGCATGAAGACGGGCAACAGGGGGGTTTTGCACCAAAAGCGCCAATGGAAAAAATCACAGGTGCTCTGATGGCTATTCTGTGATCTCTTCTGCAAAAAGCTTCTTGCACAAGAAGCCTGTAGTGTAGACGTAGCCTTAGTTATTTACAAATGGATCAGTGCAAAAGCACAAAAAGAAAAACAAACAAAACCCAAACCAACCAAATGAAAAAAACCAACCACCCAATCCCCTTAGAACCTGAGACACACAAAATGATACTTTGCAAAACTGAACATATATTGTGAGAGGAATGTTTCAGATCCCACAGACTCTGTGGACACAACTGGGTTAATCACAATAAAAAGAGTGCACAGCGTTAAACATCACAATTTTGTTTAAAAATTGCAGATCATTTGGGACTCATAGGGAGGTGGGTGGCTGTGGTGTACTACATAAGCCTTCTCTATTATTTCAGGCATTCCACATGTTGGAGGACATAATTCTTGTGGTTCTTGAATGACAAAGAGAGACTTTATTCCTCAGCTTCTGGTGACAAGCCAGCCATTAATGCCACTGAAATATTCAAACTTATGGTGACTGAACAGCACAACTATGAGTGGAGAGGTCTAGTCAGCAACCACAGTGGCCATAGAAAATACACCCTTCCCTAAAATGTGACTACCTGTCTGGAGTTCCTGCTAGGGGAATATGTTTGCAGCTGCCAGCAACCAGGAGTGGCGTAACGTTCCTGGGGAACTTAAAGTTCTTCTGTTGGTGTCAACATGGATCACTGTGTCTCCATGGCTTCTGAGAGAGCCTTTTATGAGTGGTAATGTGGACTTGCAAAGAACTCCGCAGCGACGCCACCACCCACATCATGTTTCTGGGCTCTATGCAGCTCCCCAGCCATATCTTGGACAAATGATTTTATCACCCATACACTTAAACAGACTACATTCATAAATGGACTCTTTTTAGCCTCCCTGACCCCAGCCAGTTCAGTGTTTACAGATAAGTCATGACAGAGTTGTGTAAGTAGGGAGTAGCATACTAACAGGGAGGACAATATAAGGCTCTTATTTTTAACTCCCCATCACATGGTAGCAAGAATGTGGAAGTTTCTAGTAAAAAAATGTAAAAGCTTTCCTGGCTTCATTTTGAATTCCATGGGGCAGAGCTTTGGGGGGGAGGGGTGCCAAGGAAATCAATCATTAGTAGATACCTGCTGCTGCCTCTGCCTCTGGATTGTAGTCATTTATAACCTGGGAGTCCCTCCCATTCCTATATTAAAAAAACAAACATGGATCCAGAAACATACTAGGCTTTGGTGCACATTCGGTCTCTTCCTTTTCCGTTGTCAGTTCTGCCACAGGCTGTTCTTTGGGATGCATGGGTCATAAAAACACTCCTCAGGACTCAGGATGTGCTGCAGCTATTGTGGTGGCAAAGCCTCCAAAGTACCTGGTTCTAGCACCAGAATTACTTCACTAGCTAGATCCAGTGTCAGCTGGCTGGTTACTCTCCAGCGTTATCATGGCCTCAGGGGGAAAAAGTTGCCTTCCCAGCATTGTTGACTCCATGCTCGGTGCAGTAGCCTGGCAAGCTTCTAATCAAAGGGGCAGGATGATGGAGAGCTCCTAGCGGTGCAGGTCTCACCTCTGACTTTCTGGTAATTGGTCTTGAGTCACTTCTCCCTCTGTACTGGTCCAGAAAATCCCCAACGCTATCTTTGCTGTCTCTTGGTATTTGTAGTCATTCCTAGACTCTTACTAAAATTAACCTTGTTGCTTGCCTCGCATCACTGATTCACCAAAACTTGGCTGTGCTCCCACAACCAGGAAGCAGCACACTTGGCAAAGGACTTCCTCTTGTCTGTGGCCATTTCAAACGCAGGAGAAGGTCCGTGTGTTCGCAGTTCAGAGCAATAAAATGGCAGCTGCTATACTTGGACAATGGGGGTTGCTACCATTTCTTGGGAGTTGATTGACTACTCTTTTGATAGAGAGGAAGAACGACATTGTCGGTGGGGTTGTGGGATAGCGATGGCAGACTGAGTTCAGAGGGCATAGATTCATAGAGCCATGCTGCATCGACACTGCAAAATAATAGAGTTTGGGCCTGAGTCCTAGCAGGACTTATGCTTGAACACACCTCTCCTGTGGCATCAGTGTTCCCCCTAAGCCAGGGGTGGGCAATAATTTTTAAAGGGGGCCACGCCACAAATTTCTGAAGTGGCCCTGGGCTGTGCCAGAAGGGGCAGGGCATCAAGCAGAAGGGGTGGGACCAGGAGACTTCTTGTTCTCCCCCATCCACAGACCCTGATTGGCCGGGGGTGGGGTAGCACGTGAAGTCTTTGACCCCTGCCCCTAGTGCCTAGAGAGAATCGCTAGCTGTTTTAAAACAGCTGGCGGTTCACTCTAGCTACTGTGCACCCCTGGGGAGAGGAGACTTCACACGCCTTTCCCATCCCCAGGCCAATCAGGGCCTGGGGGGCAGAGGGAGTAAGTGAAGTCCCTCAGCCCCTGCCCTCACCCTGTCAGGGGTGCACAGCAGCTGGAGAGAACTGCTGGCTGTTTTAAAACAGCTGGTAATACTCTCTAGGCAAGGACTTCACATGCTCCCCCAACCCCAGGCCAATCAGGGTCTGTGGGCAGGGGAGCACAAAAAGTCTCCTGGTCTCCTCCGATGCTACGCATCCCTGGTGGGGGGAGGAGACTTCACACATTCCACCATCCCCAGGTCTCAAGTGGCCTGGGAGCGGTGGAGCGGCAGGGTGACCGCAGGCCAGATCCACCAGCTTGGTGGGCCGGATCCGGCCCGTGGAGGCTCTTATGCCCATCCTTGCTCCATCCATGTGGATGTTTTGCATCCCTGTGCTCAATAAATTTTATGTGTGCTGAAGCATGTGCGGATGTGCACCAACAGTAGACACAAAACACCTAACTGTGGGCACTCTGCTAATCAGCTGGACAGCAAGTGCTCAGCTTACAGGGAACACTGTGTAGCATGTAGGGGCTTGGGTTTAAGTCAGACAGAGCTCTGTGTAGACAGAAGGGTGGGTATGGGCTCATGCCAGTGTCTAAGCCTGGGCTTATGTTTCAGTGTAGATGGAACTGAAAAGCTACATATTTAGCTAAAGTCATAGAATGACCCAGTGGTAGACTTGAGAATAGAATCTAGGCATCCACGCATCCAGTCTACTGCTTCAACCTCTAGATAAAAGTGCTTAGAAAGCTGCTTTTATAAGTGTAGCAAAAAGAAGTGGCTAACTCAGATTATTAAAGTTTGCGCTGAAGCTATCATGGGCTGTGACCCTGCAGAGCGGTCTCACCCATGCAGTTCTTTTTGCAGGACCTATGCCTGAATGACCCAGTTGTTTCTAGCTGTTAGAAAGATCTCATAGCACTGGTTGAGACATCGTCTACTGCAATATTTTAGAACTATAAATTGGTGAAGGACAACACTGTCTGACTAACTGAATTTCTTTGCATTCATGGGAAGAAATCTGGCTCTTACTTATTTTTAGTACCTGATTACAGCTTTTTCAACCTGTAACTAGGCTGGTACCTTTAATTCATTAGCAATTTCAACAGTTAATCAGAAAATGTTATTACCTAGGACAACTACAGCTCATATTGAAGCACACAGGAGTTAAAGTTAAATTAAAGCACTGACAGAAATAAATGCAGCCTTTGATCCCAGCAATTCCCTTCCATCCAGACTGCACCCTGATGGGCACAGCTGGACAGGATAAAAACCAGAGAAAGGTGAGAGACTTGCCTGTTTGAAAAGAGACTGCCAAGCTATTTAGTCTCCAAGTTTAATAAAATTTAAAAATAGTTACCAGGCTCTTTCAAGGTCCCTCTCATTGTCTCTGCAACATCCATTTAAAAAAATAATTTTTAAACGTTTAAAATGTCTGTATAGACTTAACATCTATTGAATTCTCTATTCACAGTGACCAAAACTATATGAGTATTAGATGGCCGCACATATCTTTGTGTATACAAACACAGTAGCATGTGCCCCTCCCTCAAAGGGTTCCCCAATGGCCAGAGGAGTGTCCCACCTGTTGAGCTCCTACTAACCTGGGAAAAAATTTTTGGTTGAAACCCTTTTTTGCCAAAAAATGCAGATTCAGAGCAACTGAAACACTTTGCAATTGCTTTTTGGTTTTCACAAATTTTAGTCAAAACAACAATAAAATCAGAATTGTTAAGGCATCTCCACAACAAAATGTTTTGATTTTGTAGGGTAGAATCACAAAAAGATTTAGAAGCTTCAGGGGATAGCCGAATTAGTCTGTAACAGGAAAAACTTAAAAAATAACAAATAGTCTAGTAGCACCTTAAAGACTAACAAAACATGTAGATGGTATCATGAGCGTTAGTGGGCATAACCCACTTCTTCAGATGGCAGCAGGGGCGGGGGGAATCAACTAGTCAACTCGACTATCCGATAAGCACTTGCTTATCGGATAGTTGAATAGTTGACTTGTCCTTAACATCCTCAGTTCAAATCCCTACTCAGGAGCAGGAAGTAGAACGGAGGTCTTCCTCTTTCTAAGTGAGTGCTGTAAACACCTGGTGATTGCCTGTGTATGGGCCAATAACTACTCTGCTATTCAAGTGGAACACCTTAAACAAGAGAAACTGAGCAAGCCTCATTCTGGAAGATGCTCTTACCCAGCAGTAAAGACTAGAGATGTAAATGGCTAGTTGAGTAGTTGACTAGCCGATAAGCATATGCTTACTGGGTTATTGAGTGACTACTCGACTAGTTTTTTAAGTTTTTCTATCAGAGGCAGCAAAAGAGGGGAGCAGGAGCTGGTGCTGGAGGGAGCTGGCTTAAAAGCTGGTGTCCCCCCCCGCCCAGCACCACCTCCGTGGGGGGGCAGAGAAGGCAGAGGCACAGCGTGGGACTGGGCATAAGCCGAGAATCAGATGTCTCAGCTCGTGCTCAGTCCCAGACTCTGTGCCTCTGCTTTTAATTGCTCTGGTACCGGCACGAGTCAAGACAGGTGATTACCGACTCGCACCCGGTCCTCTGCTGCACCTCAGCCTTTTAAATGTAGTAAGAGCCAGGTGGCTGTTACCACTTTTAAAAGGCAGAGCCACAGCAGGGTTATCTCCCAGGGCGGGGAGCTAAATCTGCTACGGCTATGAAGTTTCCCTCCTTACTGACTAATTGAGTAATCAATGGAAATTCCATCAACTACTCCATTAGCTGATTAAACAAAATTTAACATCCCTAGTAAGAACACTTCACTAGTGGTAGGTCTAAGTTCTGGTTCCTGGTCTACCATTGTTCTGTGGTAACTCAGGTCAGTATTATAACCACTGGGTTAAAAGTTAGAAAGGAGGTTGTTTATCCTCCTCCAGTTTTGGGTGTGTAGCTTTGGGTGTATTCATTGTCTATGGGTGTATTCATTGTCTATGTTAAAAATGCCCAATTTCAACAACTTCCATCCTACCATCAACCTTAGCCTGGAGAAGTCCACACAAGAGATCCACTTCCTTGACACTACAGTGCAATTAAATGCCGGCCACATTTCCACCACCTTATATCGTATACCTACTGAATGTTATGCTTACCTACATGTCTCGAGCTTCCATCCAAGACACATTTCCCAATCAATTATTTGTAGCCAGGCCCTAAGATACAACCAGATTTGCTCCAATCCCACAGACACAGACAAGCACCCACAGGATCTCTATCAGGCATTCTGAAAACTTAAATACCCACCCGGGCAAGTGAAGAAACAGACAAGTACCAAGGCATCAGCTTTTTCAATACAGGCCCAACAAACAACATAACAGAACACCACTGCCCATCATCTACAGCCCCAACTTAAATCCCTCCAGCACATTATTAACAATCTATAGCCTAGCCTAGAAAATGACCCCTCACTCTCACAGGCTTTGGGGGACAGGCTAACCGTCACCTACAGACAACTCCCTAACTTGAAAGAAATTATTTCCAGCAACCACACAGTACACCTCAATCATACTCATCCAGGAACCCTGTAATCAACTCTGGTGCCAACTCTGTCCACGCATCTATACAAGGAACATCATCACAGGACCTAACCACATAAACCACCACATCAGAGGCTCATTCAACTGCATAGCCACTAATGTGATATATGCCATCAAGTGCCCCTCTGCCATGTATATTGGCCACAGTCTCTATGACAAAGGATTAATGAACACAAATCAGATATTCGAAATGGTAACACATAGTAACCTGTTGGAGAACATTTTAACTTGCCTAGGCGCTCATTCATGGAGCTAAAAGTGACTATACACTTACAAAGCAATTTCAAAAACCAGCTGGAGAAAGAAACTGTGGAACTGACTTTCATATGCAAATTTGACACATTTAACCCAGGTTTGAACAAAGACATGAACTGGATGGGCTGTTATATTCAACACCCAAATGACACCAAAAGCTAAGAATTGGGCACTTACAGCCCACTCTATTAACCTCATTTAGCATGGACACTCTAATTGACAAGGTTTTACTTTTTTTTCCATTTCCCCTCTTTTTCTGCTATTTATTTGTACCTCTGGACCCCTTGCTCCATTCATCTGAAGAAGTGGGTTGTGCCCATCAAAGCTCATGATACCATCTACATTTTTTGTTAATCTCTCAGGTGCTGCAGGACCATTCATTATTTTAATTTTTTTTTCTGAAACAAAATGCTTTGTTTGACTCCAAATGCAATTTTTCTGAATTTTCAATTCACTAGAAATTCAAAAGGGTTTTGGTTTGACCCAAACTGAACATTTAAAAAAAAAAATTTCAGAACTGCCAACAAATCAAAAAATCAGTTTTTGGTCAGCTGCACTCCTGACACATTCAGGTAGTGGGTAGTTCTTCTAATGCCTGGTGTCAGTCAGGAAGTGGCTTCCTAAGGCTACTTCCCTAAAGACAATAAGCCCCTAAGGCAGGGATGGGCAATAATTTTTGGTGGGGGGGCCATGCCAAGATTTTGGAAAGTGGTCAAGGGCCACACTTTTCTGTGGAGGGGGTGCAGGGTCTAGGATGGAAGTTGAGTGCAGAAGGGCACACGGGGTAAGGGACTGGGGTTCAGGAGAAAGTGTGGGGCCTATTAGGGAGTCTGGGTGAAGGATGGGGTTGTGACCTGGGTCAGGGGATTGGGGTGTAGTGTCAGAGAGGGAGTACGGGTGCAGGAGAGGATTCTGGCCTGGGGGAGGGGTACAGGAGGGGGTGCAGGGTCTGGGAGGGAGTTATGACCTGGGGAAGGGGGGTGCAGAGGGTTTTGAAGGTGACCTGAGGGAGGGAGCTGGGGTGTAGGAGAGGCTGGGGTGCTAGAGTCAGGCTTTGGCTGGGAGGCACTTACCTAAGCATCTCCCAGCAGCCCTGCAGCATCCTCAAGGCAGGATGGGCTCCCTGCTTACTGCAGCCCCAGATCACTTAATACTGCAGGCTGCTCCCTCAATATGGCGCTCAGCTCTGGGAGGGGGATAGGATTGTGCTGCCCCCATCTTCCAGGCCAATCTCTCAGCTCTTATTGGCTGGTTGTGTCCAGCCAATAGGAGCTGAGAGATTGACTGGGGCTGGAGAGATCAAATGAAGCCTCCCCCACCCTCCAGAGCAGAGTCACAAGACAGAGCCCTGTGCTTACAATAGCGGCTGCTGTGTGACTGAGGGTTCTGGCAGGGTGGTCCACAGGCCAGATCCGGTGGCTTGGCAGGCTGGATCCAGCCCACAAGAGGATATCTTGCCCACCCCTGCCCTAAGGCCACATCTAACCATGTCTATGCTAGAGTGCTTTTGCTGGTATAGCTTATAACAGCTGCCCAAAGAAAATGAGTTATACTGCCAAAAGCACTTCTATCCACACGAAGGCTTTTGCCAATATAAAAATGTCACCAAAAAAAAAATCACAGCTCCAGCCAACATTGCTAAACTTGCAGAAGTTTCTCGTGTAGACCTGGTGTAAGGCAGGAGTGAAAATAACTTAAAATTTCTTACAAGTCTTATTACAACCCAGATCCCCAACAGCTCTTTAAATAGCTCCCTATACAGCTCTTGCTGGAGCCGTGCACCATGGCACACCCACTTACTTTGACCTCCGGTGTCAGTCCTGGAAAGTGTCCCTCCTTCTGAAAGACTGTTCCCAGTGGTGGGGCAAGTGGGGCTTAACACTGGAGCCTTCCTGGTTTGTGCTCCAATTCGGTATAACTACACTTGTATCTGAAGGGTAAGCTTTGGAAGGGGCAGGGGAGAGTTTATCAATTCCAAGTGACTTGCTAGGGCCAGGAGGAACTGATCGTGGTGGGTGGTTTGTCTGAAGTGGGGAAAGTTGGTCAGGACCATGATGAAAGAATATCAATCCTCCTGGTTTTTAAAACCCTCCAGGAACTTGCTGCTGCCCGTTTCATGGACTTTATCTTTCTCTCTGTTCCCTCTCTGCTCCTTCTGCTCATCTTGCACTGGCACTTTTTGTGAATTATCACATAGACTCGCTCCCTTTTCATACCACCACAGCTGAGCTAATCGCTGCGTTCAAGATATGGTGTCTGTTGACTTAACTGAAAAGGGGCACGAGCAGGCCAGTTTTCTTGAGGCATCATCAGCAGTGGAATTTGTTCCCTGGTTTGGCATGCCAGAGCCTGAAAGCGTTAAACTTCAGGACAAGCTGAAAGAGCCATTTGTTCTCACAGACTTTTCCTTAAGGGAAGGATAAAGTTCTGGAAAAGGGGTGGGAGTTGAGAGCTGATGGGTAATTTGCTTATTTTCTGTTTGGGTGTATTGTAATACTGTAAATGTATCCATAGCAGGGGAAGCGTGTATATTTTAAAACCAAAAGGAAACCATCAAAGTAAGTGCTATTGTTGCTAGACACTTCTGTTCAGCTCCCGCCCATATTTCCCCTTCATTACTTTTCCACCTCATATGAAATCTCAGCTAAAAATGTAACTTTTCATCAATAATATAATAACATCGGATACATCCTCTGTTGGGGGAATGTCTCTAGCCTGCACACACATGGAAGAGATTTCTTAGTATTCATTATTGCATAGTATCTAATAGTATGTTAAACTGCCTCAGAGTACAAATAAGAAACTGCCCCAAAGAGCTTACAAATCAGTTTCAGACACATAACACATGGAAGGGAGGTTATGCAAAATAGCAGGGTGTAAATAGACTAGAGGAAGCACTGAGGTAACAAGAAGATTATTCATTACTTATCAAGGGTTAGTGTGTACATGGTGGAACAAAACTGTTTTGACTTTTAAAGTGTAAATAAAGAGAAACACCTTTGAATTCTTTCTTGTGGGTGTCATGGTACAGGTATGTTTTAGGGAGGAATTTAAATGAGAAGTGGTCCAGTGGTCTTCTGGGCTAGCTCAAGGAAGGGCTTTTATGTATAGGTATTCAGTACCTGAGTGAGATACTGACTAGTGTCCTCAACTCCCAGGATGTCAGTATAAGGTGGGGGGTGCTTCACTTTAGGATCAGGACCTTAGTACATTCATGAGCCAATACATCAATCTCTAGATTCTATGGTTCTCTCTTCTGTATGTCCCTGATTGCCTCTGTAAATACCTGTACATACTTTGTACAAAAAAGGTTGGAAGGACAATGTAAGAGTTTGATTTTTTCTCTCTTTGCCCTAGATGAGGAAGATCTGTGCAGAAAGGATCACCCTTGCTCCATTACAGGAGGGAAAGGGGCAATCAAAATCTATGCCTCCATTTCTGTCTCCCCTCTTTGTACATAAAGCTGCAGGTGTATTACGAAGCAATAAACAACTTAGGATCTAAACATCTTTACATCTGTAAAACATCTTAGGATACAGCTAATACAAAGAAAGCTATATCAAATAAAGTTATGTTGAAAAATGCTGCTTGGAATTAATTGTAAAAACAAAATCAGTGTAGAAAACTTAAAAATGTAGAATGTTCCTGTAAATAAAATAATGTGAACTGAAGCAAAAAAGCTGTACATCGAAAAGCTGCATAGGAACTGCATTGGCACTCTGTGAATGTATTAAAAACGTGAGGGGGGGGAGTATTCATGCACTCACTGGAAGAGCTGTCACGATCTCAGTTCTGGAGCACATTTTGCTAACAAGAGAATGAAAGAAAAACCTCAAGCAGAGGTTCACAAGCAGAAAGGTGGGGGAAAGCAGTGAAGTATAAAAATATTCTCAAGCAAGAAAAAAAAATGAGACAATAAAACCCCACACATACATGTCCAGAAAAAGAATCACGCAGAATGTCTGTACCCTGCTGGGATCTAGGACTTGTAGCCTAAAATTACAGAGCGAGAGAAGTACTGTCATGAATTTGAGGTGGCTTTTCTCGCTGGGTGAGGGGTTGGGGGGGGGGTCTGTTTTGAGAGCTATGCACTCGCAGAAGAGGGGGAAGGAGGGGCCACCAGGGTTTGAAAATGTTCACGCTGCTGTGCTGAGTTTAGATCACATCTGTTCCCGCCGCGTGTGACCGGATTAAATTGCTGCACATTTCAAACGGAATGAGGCTTTTTTTGGCCCCCTCCCCCTTCCCCTCCGAAAAAGGGAGCCTCCAGCCCAGAGAGAGCACCTCTCGGCTGCACACTCCAGGGGAGCGAGGGGAGGGGTAAAGCGAGGCCGATCCAATAGGGAACCCGGATTGCACGGGGACTGGAGACAATTGATCTGCGGGAGCTGGCTCTCGCTTGCTCCTCAACGTGATGCGCCTTGTGTGCCAGCGCTGCTCGCTCGCCTCCAGTAGTTGCTAGGCTCGGCTCGGCTCGCTGCACGCCGCCCGGCTGCCGAAGAGACTCGCGCTGGAGCGGCCACCCGCTCTGCCCCGGCTCTAGCCCGCGGCTGCTCCGAGCAACTTTTCTCCCGGGCTCCAGAAGGCGCCGGAGCACACGTGCGCCCTGCTGCCGCCTCTCGGCGGGGCGGGGAGCCGCTGGCCGCGGGGGGCTGCAGAGGCGGGGCTTGTCCCGATGCCGAGTGAAGGTCCCCGGCGGCAGCAGCAGCAGCAGTAGCGGCGGGAGGCCGGGTAGCGGCGCCGGCCAGCAGGGGCAGGCGGGAGGATGCCGGCGGCGGCTGGCGACGGGCTGCTGAGCGAGCCGCCCGCGGCGGGGTTCGGCGATGGCGGGGAGCCGCGGAAAGCGCCTCTGGGCTCGGAGGGAAGTTTCCTGCCCGCCTGGCTCAGCGCGGCGGGGGCGCGGGAGCGGCTGCGGGATTTCCAGCACACCAAGCGCGTCGGCAGCTACCTGATCGGCAGGAAGCTGGGGGAAGGGTCCTTCGCCAAAGTGCGCGAGGGGCTGCACGTGCTGACCGGAGAGAAGGTACCCAGACCCCCCCCCCCGCCGCCTCCCCACGTCCCGCTCTCCCTCACCCCGCACTCCCCGCCAGATTCCCTCCCCAGCCCCGCACCCGACCCGGCTTCCCCCGCCATGCACCCCCGAATGGCCCTGCTCCCTCCCGACCCCGCACTAACTTCCCCACTAACTTCCCTCCGCTAGCAGCCTCCCCGCCAGCAGCTCCTGCCCCGCATCCTCCGCTAGCTCCCGCGCCGCACTCCCCACCAGCTTCCCTCTGCTAGCCTCCTGCTCCCCCCCCTTCATGCCCCTCCCGACCCCGCTCCCGGCGGCAGCTCCTCTCTATCCATCCACCCCAGCAACACCCACCCTCGGGGGCAGCTCTCTCCTCTGCACCCACAGCACCCAGCCGACAACCGAGGCAGCTCCCCACTACCCCCCTCCCCGCAGACTTATTAGGAGGGGCAGCTCCCTCAGTTTATTCATTTCCCTCCAGGAGCAAGATCCCTTTTAATCCAGCCCCTCTTCTGGCAACAGCATTGCGGCCGTCCCCCTAGTTATGCCTCCAAAGGCTCCTATTTACAATTGTTATAGCGCCGTGTTTCAATTCTCCTCTCCCGCCTTCTCCCCCCCCCCGCCCCCACGTTACCCGTGGGAGCTTCCCTCCGCACCTTGGGGCCAGCTGTCCTGCTAGCCCTTGGCAAAGAGAATGCACTTTTTCATTTGAGTTTGGGGGCAACTCCAGTAGTTTAAGTGGGGGAAAGGCGAACTGAGACAACTTCCCCCTCTCTTTTTTGCTGGCATATGGTGGATATGAGATTGTACTTTTTCCTGAGTGGGTTCCTGGGATTTGGTTGCCTGTGAAATGAGTTTGGTGTACCCAGTCCAGCTGGGAGCAGATGAAGGTCTGCCACACTAACCTCCCCACCAACCCAGCTGGCATAAGTTATTGGCAATCTGAGCACAAAGATGCTCCCACTAGGACTGAAAGTTGTCAGTGATTGAAAGGACAATTAACTAAGGACTGTCCTTTCTGCCAGAGGTAGTTCCCCTAACTGGATTGAGGCTCATTGGCTGGGCATTATACCTGCACTCTATCATTTAGAGATAAATGGGTACTTGTGTCTGCAGCACTTTTCATGAATATCAAAGGTGCAAAATGAAAAATCATGGTGTCTTGGAGGGCCACAGTATTTTATGCCCAAGGAAAAATTAATATGGTTCTATATAGACAGTATAAAGAAAATACCTGAATTCATAGTACACTGAACTTTGTGACCAGTTTGGCCACATTCAAACACAAAAATAGTATTTTCATTTTATCAATAAACTAAGATTTTTGGTAACCATGGATTTTGTTTTGTTTTGTTCTTAAAATGTCTTATTCACTGTAATACAATATAGAATTGAATTATTTATCTTCCCCTTTTGCCTTTAGTTATAAATATTCCTTAAACATTGTGGTAAAGAACATAACCCCTTAAACTGGCATATTGGTCACTGTGTAATTTGGTATGTCTGCAAGCAAGACAAACAGATACTATTTGCTATTAAAAAGAGCTGTAGTGGGTTTTTTGGGAGGTTGACTGTTTATGATTAGACGTTGTCATACACTTGAAGATGTAGCACATATTTTAGTTTTTAGAGGATGTTAGTAAGTGATGAAATCATCTTATGGAGACTCACTATTGTTTGTTTATTACTACTGTATACAGAATCTTTTAGTGAATGCCTAAAGGAGTGGTTCTTAAGTGTAGTCCTCAGACCGGACCACCTTGCAGGTGGTCCTTGACTCAGGGCTCACTCCCCGCTGCAGTGTGGAGCCTGCACTGGTGCTCCAGCCCTGCTGTGAGAATGGAATGCCAGTGCTGGCTCTCTGCTGCATGGGGGGCGGGGGGGGGGGGGGAGGAGAAGGCGAGTCTTGTGGGCCAGATCTGGCTTGTGGGGGAAGGCAGCATAGGAAACCACTTGCCTGAAGGCTTTCCCCACTGCTCCCATTGTCTAGAATCATGGCCAATGGGAGCAGTGGGGGGCGGTACCTGGGAGCAGTGGGAGGCACAGAGCCAGGTAAGTGTTTCCTTCATGCTGGATCCCATAATCCTTTCACCCTCACGCATCCCTCTCCAGCTGAGACTCCAAACCACAACCGCCACCCTCATCCTCAGTCCTCTCTTGCACCCTACCTCCTGGCCAGATCCTGCGGCCCACCTCCTTCTCTACCCACCTCGTCATTGGTGGTTGGCTGGTCGTCTGTGTAAAGGTCTGCATTGAGCGGGATGGGCCATAGGCCAAAACATTTCAGAAGCACTGGTTTAGAACATAAGAACGACCACGCTGTGTCTGACTAACGGTCCATGTAGTTCAGTATTCTGTCCTCTGATAATGGGTGATGTCATGCTTCAGAGGGAATGAACAGGGCAATTACTGAGAGATCCATTCCCTGTCATCCAATTCCAGCTTCTGGCATTATGAGGCTTGGAAACACCTAAAGCAGGGGTGTTTCCTGGCTATTTTAACTAATAGCCATTGATGTACTATACTCTAGGAACTTACCTAATTCTTTTTTGACCCAGATTTACTTTTGGCTTTGCAACATTCTCTGGCAGCAAGTTCCACAAGTTGACTGGGTGTTGTGAAGAAGTACATCCTCTTGTTTGTTTGAAACCTGTTGCCAACTAATTTCATTGGGTGAGCCCTAGTTCTTGTATTATTTGAAGGGGTAAATAACACTTCCTTATTTACTTTCTCCAAGCCAGTCATGATTTTAGACACCTCCATCATAACCTTTGTTAGTTTTCTCTTTTCCAAGCTGAACAGTCACTGGGGTGGCTGCTTGGCACCGGAGTTAATTAGCCATGGCCAGTTAACTGGTTAGCCAGTCTCAGGCTTACCGTTATGCTTACTGGTTAAACAGTTAACATCCCTAGTTTGAGCACATAGGTTTGTGCCTAGTTTCTAACCAGTTTGTCAGTGGAGAACACCCAGACTTGTCTAGTGCAGAACACTTTATGATTACTAAAACCTCATTGCACCTATTGAGCTAAGTTCATCCTTAGTGTAACTCTATGACACCAAAGGAATTACACACCATGGGGGTATTGGGCCTTTGCATAAAATGAGTCCTGATAAAATGAATATGGCTGTAGAAACAATAGTCTGAGAGCACATTTCAGCTAATGAAAAAAGAATTAATTTTGAGATAATCTGGCCTTCCTAGCTATGTATAACAAGTGATGAATTAATGACTAGGTTGTCCCACACTGACCTGAAACTTCTCTCCAAGGAAGGTTTAAACAAACTTTTAAAATGTTTCTAATTTTTACCAAAAGTCTAGTTAACAAAAATGGAGACCCAGTATGCCTTAATCTGTCTAACATACTACATGGGGAGTAAGGACACTGAGGCTACGTCTACACTGCAGAGCTATTTCGGGATACCGGAAGTATCCCAAAATAGCTATTCTGTGTTTATTGAAATAGATTCAAAATAGATTTCAAAATAACGGGCGGCTTATTCCAAAATCCCTCATTTCACAAGGGTTAAGGGACATTTCGGAATAGCACTTAAATTCGAAATTTGGTGCCGTGTAGACAGCACCAAATTTCTAAATAATTTGTTTTGAAATTAACATGAAATAAGCTATGCAATTTGTGTAAGACAAATTATGTGGCTTATTTCGAGGTAAGGGTGCTGTGTAGGCACATCCCTAGATTCTAGTCTGGACATTGCTGCTGAGTGGCTGTAGGCAAGTTGCTTCAGCTCAGTAAGCCTCTGTTTCACTTCCTATCCTTTGGCTATCTACTGAGACTGTACACTCTTTGGGGGCAAAGACTGTTTTACTATGTTTGTATGGTGCCTAATACAATGGGGCCCCGATCTCTGTTGGTGCCTCTTAGGGCTACATGCAAACAAATACAAACAATAATAAAAGGGGTTAAAAATCCTAAAAAGAGTTTTCTCTACAGTTGTTCAGAGTGGGTTTGACAGCTTATTTTAACCAGTCAGATCACGGTAAGCAAGTGACAAGAGTATAATGTACTCTAATTATAGTGGTACTGTAAATGCAGCTATCGTTAAGATTGTCATAATTTCCATTATAATTTCCTGTACTCAAGTTTTTAACTTCAGTTGTAGAAGAAATTTATTATGGACTGAAATTTAACATGTAATGTGCCCTGAAACTCGCAATGGGAACAGTAATAGGATTAGTGATTATTATGTTGTAGAAGCACAAACAAAAAAAAATCCATCCTTGCTCTGTTACCAAGCTCATACTTGGGCTTCAGTTAGAGATGTTTGAGTGTAAATGACTAAGGGTATGCCCACACTACAGAGTTTTGTAGAAAAACGGCTGTTTTTCCAACAAAACTTGAGGAACGTCCACACTTGCAATTGAGTTCTTCCGCAAGAAAATCGAAAGAACAGAGGGGGTTTTCTGACAATAGTAATCCTCATTCTACGAGGAAGAAGCCTTTTTGCGAAAGAGCTCGTTCGGAAAAAGGCGTGTGTGGACGGGGAAGAGGGAGTTCTTTCGGAAGAAGAGGAAAGAGGAAAAAGCACAGGTGCCCTGGTCGCCGCGCCGTCCATAGCAATCACAGCTTACATGAAAGAGAGCGTCCATTGAGTCTGGAGGCTCTCTTTCGAAAAAGCAGATGGGTTTTTCGATGCACTTTTGCAGTGTGGACACGCTCTTTCGGAAGAAGTTTTTTCGGAAGATCTCTTCCAAAAACAGATTCTTCCGAAAGAAGCCTGCAATCTAGACGTAGCATCACTGTTTAACCAATATAACAGTTAACGGTGTCGGTTACACTCAGTGAAGCCTCCTCTCTGGGAGCTGTGCGGGAAAGGGCTGCCAGCTCTGCTCCTGTGGAGCAGGTTTTGCTGCTGCAGTGAAGCCTTCTCCCCAGGAGCCCGCGGGGCTGGCAGGAGCTGGAGGCCCCACTCCTGTGGAGGCTTTGCTGAGGGCTTTACAGTATAAAGCTAAGCTTTAGACTGCTGAGCCCGCCGCACAGGTAACCATGTAACTGCTGAGATTTTCAGCAGTTACACAGTTACCCCACTAACATGATTTTTAACATCCATAGTTTCAGTAACTAATACCTCTAATATTCTGATTGATAAAAGACACCTACGCAGGCATGCCCTTCCTACCTCCCCTTTTCTGGATTGCTACATTTACTTCAGTCTATTAAACAAAAAAACTCCCTTCCCCACAAAAAAAAGAGACCCACCACTGGCCTCTCTGTGTCTGCTTCTAGACTCATAGTTTCTTTTATTTCTTGAATAACAGCAATTTAAACAAAAGGAACAAACTGTGAACATGTAGGAGAAACAATCTTCTCAATTACATGGGCTCGTGTCCTTATTTGTGGACAGGCATGTTGCTTTCTGAACTCCCCTTGCCAGGTCAGCAAGTTGTAGATGGGCTGATCCTTCACCATGGAAGTCATTGGGGGGGTTTTGTTACAGACTTCAGCTGGCACAGAGTCAGACCTGTCGCTTCTAATTGCTGGTTAAAAGGCCCATTTTCCCAGCAAGCCCACTTCTTTAACTTCGGCAGCTTCTGGATAAACCACGACATAGGGAGTAAGGATGTAAAATCCAGTTTCGTTAGACAACGAGTTAAACGTTACGTTTAACCAGTTAACTAATTGAACGGAGGCGGACAGTGGCTGGAGTGGCTCCCCTGCGCTGTGGGTAGGTGCTGCTCCAGCTCGGCTGCCTCTGGCCCTATGCTGGGCTGCTGGCTCCCAGTCCCATGAGCTGGGGGTTGGCAGCCTCATGCAGGGCTGAAAGCAGCAGTTAGAGTATGTGTGTGAGGCTGCTGGTTCCATCCCATGTGGGATGGGAGCTGGCAGCCCCGCAGGGCTGGAGCAACCCTCCACACACACAGAGCCCAACACAGGCAACTGTGCCCTGACTGCATGAGGTGGGGAAGACAAACATCTGCTTTTCTGGCTTCTTTGCTCTGTATGTGGGGTTTTAGGGAGGAGATTAGAGCAGGCACCTTCTTCAAGACCTCATCTACCAGCATTATACTACTTCATCTGCCAGAATTCTCAATGACTGCAGTGGGACAAGTTGAGGAGTAGAATACTACTCAAAATAAAGCACAACAAACTTGTTCTAAACAAGTATGATGTTCAATATCGTACTCCTTACACAGATCAGACCGCCAAAACCACATTGAAGTTAATAGGAGCTCTATGTTAAGCCACACAGGGCCAGCCTTTGTGACAATTACTTTATTGATTTTCCTTTGCTCCTTCAAATTGCTTTTCAGATTGCTTAGCAAGAAATATTCAGTAGGCGTGACACCTTACTCGTCTCATAGAACAGTGAAGAGGGACTGTTGATTGTGGTCTGGAGTCTGGACTAAAATCCAGGTCCTCTGGTGGCACAGCGCACTTTCACTAGGTCAGAAGACCTTTATGTCAAACTTTTAAGCCCATGTAGATTAGAAAAAAAATCACGTAGAGCTCAACTCTATAAGCTTATCCATCCCAGACACGTGTCCTTGCAGGTGGACTCCCATTGACTTCAGACTGGCTCCATGCTGGATTAAAGGTCTTCTCATGTGGACTAGTCTGCAGGATCATGGTATTTGCTGCATTTTTCTAAACTGACATTTTTCAGGCCTGTTACTCACTATACTGATTAGTGCTTCATGTGTTTTGTAAAAAGGAAAAATAAATTGACAAGTTGATTTTGTTTTGTTAAGCAGTTATTGAGCAAGGGCACTGATTTAATGTCAATAAAAATGCCATAAAATGTGAAGCTTAATGCTAATATTTAGTGGCTGCACAGACACAATCTGAGCCCATTACAGTCATTCAAAATTTCAAGTAAATTAAGGTGCTCCAAAAGGCATGATGCAGCAGACCTTAACCACTGTGGAGGAGTTAATACATATTATTGCTTCATAAATGTATATACTTAGACATTACATTTTCGGATTAATGTGTCCTCAACTAGGCTCAGATGCATTATAATGCATTGTGTTATAGCACAAGATCAAGGCAATACAAAGTGAATGCCAGAACTGTGCTGTTACCTCACCCTATCATCACTGGGTGTTTCTGGGATGTTCAGATAGCCTATGATATAATGTCTACTTTGGGCCAAATCTTGGTTCCTCTACTCCCTTGACTAGTCTTGCTGAACCTGCTGGGACCACACCTGCAAGTGAAATAACCTGGATTTTGTCCTGTACCTCTTTTAAATAGGCACAACAGGGTGAATTAAGGTTAGATGTTACAGCCTTAGCTATGAATGTCTTTACTTTTTAAGGGTTTTAGGTCAAATCTTTTACTGTACTTTTTGTGGTTTAAGATTTCCATAATAACAGGAATGTGATTACTTTCTGCTTTTGAAAAAAGACTGGTTATGCTTGATGCAATTGAATACATTTTTCTGAAAATTTGGGAGGAAAAGGTTTGATTTGTAAGATTCCTCATTCCAGATAAAACAAAAAACAGGACTGTGTAGCACTTTAAAGACTAACAAGATGGTTTATTAGGTTTATTAATAAACCATTTTGTTAGTCTTTAAAGTGCTACATAGTCCTGTTTTTTGTTTCAGCTACACCAGACTAACACGGCTACATTTCTATCACTATTCCTCATTCCAGATAATCTTTCTTGATACTTCTTAGAAAGCAGTTTCTGTTTTAGTAGCACACTAATTTAGATTTATTCTTAAAAATTATCATGATGAAATCGTTTAGTTAGCTATATTGTAATTGAATGAATGACAGGAAACTCAGGTGTTTTCTCAGATAATCTCAGACTCAGTGTGTTTAGACTCGGAATGACCAGCCACAAATCAGTAAAAATTCACCAAAAATAGATTTCACAAGATACTATTGCCCATGGCATTAATGCAGACAGAAGAGGCTATGTCCCTTTGAATGTAACTGAATGAGACTGCTTGTACTTTCAGTAGATTGAGGAGGTTGGATGATCTATTATGCATTCTGATCAAATATATGAAAGCCTCTGTATTGTATCATAAAATGACAATATATTCGAGCTAAGTAATGTTTTAGAGCTGAAGGTTATATAAAGGAACTTGAACTGAAATTACATTTAGTTTAATTCTGGCATAGGTCTTGGCACTAGTAGTTGCAGAAATTGAATGGCTTGATTCCTAACCCACTGAAAAACATATTTATCGCTTTATTTAGAGTTATTGTTGATCTTAAAAAGGTGCATTTTTAGGTCCTGGTAATCAACAGTTTTGCATGACAATGCCAGCTACTTAGTGGAAAGTAGCTACTAAAAATATAATTTTCTAGGTTCTGCCATAAAGGTAAAATGACTAATATTAGAGGTGGCCTTTGCACAGAAAGTTCTGTTTTTAGAATATATTTTTGTGGCAAACAGGTGCTAAACTGTGTATTTTAGAATCCTGGAAATGCAGGGGTGATATATGTGGGAAGAACAAGCACTCTGTAGAGAGCTGGAAATTCCTATTAACCCTCAGCAGGTACTCCTTGAATGAAGCAAGTATTTGCAAAAAGCACCTGAATAGCAGGTCCCGGGGAATCTGTCATCTGTCAATGACAGATTGCACTGCATACAGTTAACAAAATTGCATGCTACAGTAGCAGTCACATTCTGAGCTTCATGGCCTGCTTTACCTTTTGAAGTGCTTATGAATGATTGAAATAAGCGTATAGGGAATAGTACAGCTTCAAGTGTTCTCGGCAGGTGTTGAGTCAGAGAAGCCCTATTTGGCTTCCATAGAACCTAAATGAGATTCACTCAGGGAGGCAGTTACACTGCAGGTTTTGTGGCTGTTCTAGGCCAGCCAAGGCATTTGTGCTCAGAATTTACCGTGACTGAAAAGACATAGGCTGTTACATTAACATCCATTTATGTTTCAATGTCTGGGAGTATTTAGAATGTAGGGAGATTTAGTATATATGAGAGAAAGTCTGTCTCTCATACCACCTACCTTCCCCAGTACCACACTACTATTCCCTCCACAAACATTTGAAGAGGCGGTAGCTTGCAGCCAGTCTTTTTCTGGATGACAGAGACAGAAGAATGTAAGAATGACCATTGTGGGTCTGACCAGTGGTCCAGCTAATCCAATATCCTGTCTTCCAGCAACCACCAGTGTCAGGTGCTTTAGAGGGAATGAACAGGACAGGGCAAGTATTGAGTGGTCCAGCTGCTGTTGTCCACTTCCAGCTTCTGGCAGTCAGAAGTTTAGGGATAGCCAAAACATGGAGTTTTATTCCTAACCATGCTGGCTGAAGGAACTTATCTAAATCTTTATTGAACCTACTTATAGTTTTGGCCTTCATAGTATCTCCTGGCAGTTATTCTCTCAGGCTGACTATGTATTTTGTGAAGAATTACTCCCTTATATTTGTTTTAAACCTGTAGTTTGTTAATTCCATTGAGCGACCTCTTGTTCTTCTGTTGTGAAGGGGTGAATAATACTTCCCACACCAGTAATGATTTTATAAACCTTTATTATATCCTCTCCTTCCCCCTGTAATCATCCTTTTGCTAAGCTTAACAGTCTCTTCATATGGAAGATGTTCCATACTGCTAATAATTTCTGTTGTCATTCTCTGTACGTTTTTCAATTCTAATATATATTTTTTAAGAATGGAGCAACCATAACTGCCCACAGTATTCAAGATGTGGGAGTACCATAGATTTATCTAGTGCATTATGATATTTTTCTGTCTTATTATCGATCCCTTTCCTAATGGTTCCTAGTTTTCTGTTCACTTTTTTGACTGCTGTTGCATATTGAGCAGGTGTTTTCAGAGAACTATCCACGATGACTTAAAGATCTCTTTCTTGAGTGGCAACAGTTAATTTAGATTTAATGAGGGGGTAGGCCTGACGTAGGCGAGCAGGCTTTAAAAGCCAGAAGCAGAGCGACCAGGGGAGCGAAGCAGATAGGGGAGTTTAAGAGGGAGAGCAAGCGATCCTGCCACTGAACAGGCTACCAGGTGAGTGTACTAGCTTTTGGTGTGAGTGAGTTTGCTCAACTGTTTGAATTTTGATTCTGATTTCAGATGATTTTGGTTTCAGTTACTGTGGCAGTTGGGATTGTGTGTCTCGGAGTTCCTTTGTTCCCCTGATTGCCTTTGATTAGCCTTCCCCTGTGTGACTAACGAGGGGGTAGGCCTGACCTAGGCGAGCAGGCTTTAAATCCCAGAGGCAGAGTGACCAGGGGTGTGAAGCAGATAGGGGGCTGCAGACAGGGGAGTTTAAGAGGGAGTTTGACAGAGGAAGGCCCACTATAGTCAGGAAGACCTGCAACACCTGTGTCAGGACTGCTTCTGTCTCCTCCACCTGTGCCTGTAGCCAGAAAGACCACCTGATCATGGATGCCTCTACTCAGATCCTGGTGTGGTTTTGCAGGGACTGTGGTTTGCAATTCCCACTTACTGATATCCAGGCTGGGGGACCATCCAATGTGAAAGGTGCCTGCTAGTGGAATCTCTCAGGAAGCAGATGGGAGAGCTACAAGAGGAGGTGGCTAGGCTGAGGAGCATCCGAACCTACAAGCAATTCCTGGATAGTATTAATGTGGAGACAGCTGAGGTAGATGTCCCACTACACAAGACTGCTGACACACCACTGATGGAAGAGGAGATGGCTCGGGGGGACACTGGCAGCTGGTCACTTCTGGCAGCAGGCAGTGCTCCACCCCTGTTCCCAACCCTCCCACCGTGGTCCTGAAACCGTTACATTGTTCTGGATACGGGAGATGAGGAATCACCCCCTACAGCTGAGGAGGAAGAGAAGCCTCATACCCTCAAGGCTGGGAGGTCTGCTGCCACCCCTGCGAGGAGGAAATGTAGGGTAGTGGTAGTCGGAGACTCTTCTGAGGGGGACAGAGACACCCATCTGTCACCCTGACATGTCTTCTCAGGAGGTGTGTTGCTTGCGGGGGCCCATATCCGAGACGTTTTGGAGGCATTGTTGAGTATTATCCGACCCTCTGACTACTACCCCATGCTACTCATCCATGTGGGCACTAATGATATTGCGACGTGTGACACTGAGCAGATCAAGAGTGCTACAGGGCTCTGGGAGTACGGGTGAAGGAGTTTGGAGCGCAGGTGGTATTCTCTTCAGTCCTTCCTGTCAAAGGTAGGGGCCCAGGCGGAGACAGGTGCTTCCTGGAGGTGAATGACTGGCTGCGAAGATGGTGTCGCCAGGAGGGCTTTGGCTTCCTTGACCACGGGGTGCTATTCCAAGAAAGACTGCTAAGCAGGGATGGGCTTCACCTTTCAAGGAAGGGGAAGACCGTATTTGGAGGCAGACTGGCTAACCTAGTGAGGAGGCCTTTAAACTAGGTTCGAAGAGGGCAGGTGACCAAAGCCCCCAGGTAAGTGAAGAACATGGAGACCTGGGAGATGGGTCGGAAATGGGAGGGAGTGTGGGCTATAATAGCAGAGAGGGGCAAGGCAGAACTGGGAGGCAAGATCAAATCAGTATCTTAGGTGCTTACGTACAAATGCAAGAAGTATGGGTAATAAGCAGGAAGAGCTTGAAGTGCTAATAAACAAAACAATGACATCGTTGGTATCACAGAGACTTGGTGGGATAATACACACAATTGAAATATTGGTATAGAAGGGGACGGCTTACTCAGGCAGGATAGGCGGGGGAAAAAGGGAGGAGGTATTGCCGTATATATTAAAAATGTACACACTTGGACTGAGGTGGAGATGGATGTAGGAGACAGATGTATTGAGAGTCTCTGGGTTAGGCTAAAAGGAGTAAAAAACAAGGGTGATGTCATGCTAGGAGTCTACTACAGGCCACCTACCCAGGTGGAAGAGGTGGATGAGGCTTTTTTTAAGCAACTAACAAAATCATCCAAAGTGCAGGATTTGGTGGTGATAGGGGACTTCAACTATCCAGACATCTGTTGGGAAACTAACACAATGGGGAACAGACTATCCAATAAGTTCTTGGACTGCATTGGAAACAACTTTTAATTTCAGAAGGTTGAAAAAGCTATGAGGGGGGAAGCTATTCTAGATTTGATTTTAACCAATAGGGAGGAGCTGGTTCAGAATTTGAAAGTGAAAGGCAGCTTGAGTGAAAGTGATCATGAAATCATAGAGTTCATGATTCTAAGGAATGGTAGAAGGGAGAACAGCAAAACAGAGACAATGGATTTCAGGAAGGCAGATTATAGTGTTCTCAGAGAGCTAGTAGGTAAGGTCCCATGGGAAGCAAGACTAACAGGAAAAACAACTGAAGAGAGTTGGCAGTTTTTCAAAGGGACATTATTAAGGGCCCAAAAGCAAGCTATTCTGCTGCATAGGAAAGAGAGAGAGTATGGCAGAAGGCTGCCTTGACTTAACCAGGAGATCTTTCATGATCTAAAAATAAAAACTGAGTCATATAAAAAGTGGAAACTAGGATATATTACAAAGGATGAATATAAGCAAACAATACAGGTATGCAGGGGCAAGATTAGAAAAGCAAAGGCACAAAAAGAGCTGAAACTAGCTACAGACATAAAGGGAAAAAAGAAGACATTCTATAAATATATTAGAAGCAAGAGGAAGACCAAGGACAGGGTAGGCCCACTACTCAGTGAGGAGGGAGAAACAATAACAGGAAACTTGGAAATGGCAGAGGTGCTTAATGACTTCTTTGTTTCGGTCTTCACAAAGAAGTCTCATGATGAAGGAATGCCTAACATAGTGAATGCTAATGGGAAGGGAGTAGGTTTAGAAGATAAAATAAAAAAAGAACAAGTTAAAAATCACTTAGAAAAGTTAGATGTCTACAAGTCACCAGGGCCTGGTTAAATTCATCCTAGAATACTCAAGGAACTGATAGAGGAGGAGGTATCTGAGCCTCTTTGAAAAATCATGGAAGACTAGAGAGAATCCAGAAGACTGGAAAAGGGCAAATATAGTGCCCATCTATAAAAAGGGAAATAAGAACAACCCAGGAAACTACAGACAAGTCAGTTTAACTTCTGTGCCAGGAAAGATAACTGAGCAAGTAATTAAGGAATCCATCTGTGCAAACACCTGGAAGATAATAAGGTGATAGGTAACAGCCATCATGGATTTGTAAAGAACAAATTATGACAAACCAATCTGACAGCTTTCTTTGATAGGATAATGAGTCTTGTGGATAAGGGAGAAGCGGTGGATGTGGTATACCTAGACTTTAGTAAGGCATTTGATATGGTCTTGCATGATATTATCAATAAACTAGGCAAATACAACTTAGATGGGGCTACTATAAGGTGGATGCATAACTGGCTGGACACCGCTCTCAGAGAGTAGTTATTAATGGTTCAGAATCCCGCTGGAAGGGCATAACAAGTGGGGTTCCACAGGGGTCTGTTTTGGGACCGGTTCTGTTCAGTGTCTTCATCAGTGATTTAGATATTGGCATAGAGAGTATGCTTATTAAGTTTGCAGATTATACCAGGCTGGGTGGGGTTGCAACTGCTTTGGAGGATAGGCTCATAATTCAAAATGATCTGGACAAACTAGAGAAATGGTCTGAAGTAAATAGGATGAAGTTTAATAAGGACAAATGCAAAGTACTCCACTTAGGAAGGAACAATCAATCTCACACCTACAGAATGGGAAGCAGCTGTTTAGGAAGGAGTACTGCAGAAAGGGATCTAAGGGTCATAGTGGACCACAAGCTAAATACGAATCAACAGTGTGATGCTGTTGCAAAAAAAGCAAACGTAATTCTGGGATGCATTAACAGGAGTGCTGGAAACAAGACACGAGAAGTCATTCTTGCGCCCTACTCTGCACTGATTAGGCCTCAATTGGAGTATTGTGTCTAGTTCTGGGCACCACATTTTAAGAAAGATATGGAGAAATTGGAGAAGGTCCAGAGAAGAGCAACAAGAATGATTAAAGGTCTAGAGAACATGACCTATGAAGGAAGACTGAAAGAATTGGGCTTGTTTAGTTTGGAAAGGAGAAGACTGAGAGGGGATCTAATAGCGGTTTTCAGGTATCTAAAAGGGTGTCACAAGGAGGAAGGAGAAAAATTGTTCTCAGCCTCTTAGGATAGGACAAGAAGCAATGGACTTAAACTGCAGCAAGGGAGGTTTGGTTGGACATTAGGAAAAACTTCCTAACTGTCAGGGTGGTTAAACACAGGAATAAGTTGCCTAGGGAGGTTGTGGAATCTCCATCTCTGGAGATATTTAAGAGCAGGTTAGATAGACATCTGTCAGGGATGGTCTAGATGGTACTGGGTACTGCCATGAGGGCAGTGGACTGGACTCGATGGCCTCTCGAGGTTCCTTCCAGTTCTAGTGTTTCATGATTCTATGACCCAAACATTTTGTATCTGTATTTGAGATTATGTTTTCCAGTGTGCATTACAGTAATTACTCGTTTAACACGTGCCCGCTTAACACGTTTTCGCAATAGCACAATTTTATTTTTAGGGAACATGTTTTGAATAACACGACCATCCCCGAAATAACATGAAAATAATCCAGTGGCAGACTACTTCGCGCGGCGGTATAAGTTGGTGAAAACAGTGGTAATACGCATGAGTGGATGAATACACGTGGTCACAGCGTTCCTCCGCTCACTCATGTGTTTATCTTTGTGTTTTAACAAACCGCAGCGACATGTGTTGCTAGATACCTTGTGTTGCTAGATATCTAATGCTGACGTTGACGACGCATCACCAACAAAAAATTGACTTTGCCACCACCATCTGAAACGCAACCCCCACCTTTTCCATTATTTTTAATGGGAAAATTGACCCCACATAGCACGTTTTCGGTTAGCACGAACATTTTCAGAAACGCATCTATAGTGTTAAATGAGAAATTACTATACTTTGCACTTACTAACATTGAATTTTAACTGCCATTTTCTTTCCCTGTCAACCAGTTTTGTGAAATGACTTTGTAATTCTTCACATTCAGCTTTGGACTTAGCTATTTTGAGTAATTTTGTATCATCTGTATATTTTGCCAATTCACTGTTCACTCTCTTTTGCCAGATCATTTATGAATATGTTATATAGCACAAGTCCCAGTGCAGATATTTGGGGGATCCTACAATTTACCTTTGTATGGTGTGAAAACTGGACATTTATTCCTATCCTTCGTTTCCAAGGCTATGTCTAGACTGCAGAGTTTTTGCGCAAAAATGGCTGTTTTTGTGAAAATATTGCAGAATGTCCACACTGCAAGCCCGTTTTTGCGCAAGTAAATTTACAGTAACTCAGAAGGAGAGGGTTTTTTGTGCAATACTTTTTCCTCTTTCTATGAGTAATGAGCCTTTTTGTGCAAGAGCTCTTGTGCAAAAAGGTGTGTGTAGATGGGAAACGGGCTTTTTTGCGCAAAAACAGCCTATCGAAAGAAGCATGGGTGCCCTGGTGGCCATTCTGTTAATGGCAATCAGAGCTTTCTTGCTAGAGAGCATCCATGCAGTGTGGACGTGCTCTTGCGCAAGAAGTTTTTGCGGAAGATTTCTTCTGCAAAAAGCTTCTTGCACAAGAAGCCTGCAATGTAGACATAGCCCTATTTAACCAGTTACTGATCCAAAAGGACATTTTCCCCACCCCTCCCGTGACTCCCTTGTTTGCTTAAGAGCCTTTGGTAAGGGACCTTATCAAAAGCTTTCTGAAAGACCAACTACGTTAGCTTAACTGGATCACTCTTTTCCACCTTTGTTGACACCCTCAAAGAATTCTAACAGGTTGATGAGACATAATTGCCTATTACAAAAGTCATGTTGACCAACATGCTTATGCTAACAAGACATTGTAGTGTAGACATATATTAAGCAGCAGATCTGATAGAAAAACAGATAACAAGAACCCATGGCTGGAAGTTAAAGCATGACAAATTCAAATTAGAAAATTTAATAGTGAGGGTGATTAATCATTAGAACAAACTATTAATGGACGTGATGCATTCTCCATCTCATGAAGTGTTTATATCTTCAGGTTTTCCCTTCTGGAAGAAATGCTTTAGTCAAACACAAGTTATTGGGCCCAATACATGATAAATACAGTACAGAAGCATATGTGTGAGATTCTGTGTTCTCTGTTATACAGGAGAGTCAGACTAGATCAGTGTTTCTTAAACTTTTTAAGACCGAGGAACACCAAACAATTTTTTTTTTATGAGGAACACCAAGGATTTTTTGTTGAGGGGGGGGAAAAAAAATCGCAGAACACAGTTTAAGAAACACTGGAGTAGATGATCTGATGGTCCTGTCTTGGCATAAAGTCTTTAAATTGTTAGTACCCAGCTCTTTCTTAAAATATCAATTTAAAAATAATCTGTGTAATGAGATTCCAAAGAACAGTAAATTATGCTATCCCCCCCCCCCATTTTCTTTGGAAGTGATCTAGAGGATATGCATGGGTAGGTAGTGAGCCTGTTTGGAACACACTGTATCCCAGCTATTGCTGGCTGACATAAATTTGTACTGGGGACAATTCAAAATTAATGTGTCAGACTCTTCCTCCTGTCCCCCCATGTAATCATGAGATTGGCTTAAAAATCATGAGAATAGAGGAGTTGCATGTTGTTGTGCTAAGCACAGGAACAGCAAGCAGTGGGAAATCTGGCTGGTGGTCTCTAGCTTTCAGAGGAAAGATTGCAATCTCATGTTGTGATACAGTAATAGCTCTGTCTTGGAGAATTTAAGATTATATTCATAATCATTGCCTTTATGTTGAAGTCCACATGTCAAACTTACAAGTACAAAGTGTCATATTCTCTGCCGGTGTGAGTTGGCAGCATAAGTTCATTGTCATCAATGGAGCTGTACCAGTTTACACCAGCAAAAGAGTATGACTTTTATGTATCAAATACTACAAATATTAAACATTATTAACCTGTTTGTTCTGTTAGGTGTACTACAAGTGTCCTTTAGAGATTGAAACTTTTGGTTCAGTTTTAAACATGCTGGGTCAGATCCGTGGAATGAGATCACTTGCCTTGGAGGAGGAATTAGAAGAGGAAGGGGTGGTTGTAGAGTCACTGTTTCACTACCCACAGTGACCTGGAGTTCCTTCCAAGGTAGGGGAGCTATCACAGGTGATTCAAGACTCTTTAAGAGTATTGCCAGCAGAAGCGATGCTGAGTTAGTGCATCCTGTATTTGTAATGTCTCCCCAGCCATTGCTGCCATTTTTTAGAAATGTAGGGCTTGGTCCTGGCTGGTGTTGAGTGCTTCAAACAAAGCTACCACTTGCTAAGGTCACGCGGGTACTCAACCCTGGCTCTGCTCCAGGCCTTGCCCCCTCTCCACCTCTACCCCCAAGGCCCAATTGCCCTGCCTCTTTCCTCCCCCACTTCATCCTGCCTCTTTGCGCCTCCTCTTTCAGTGTCTCTTGCTCTACCCTGCTCCCTTGCTGCTAGCACCTCCTGTACACCATGGAACAGCTGATTGCAGTGGGTGGCAGGCACAGGGAAGGAGTGGGAGGTACTGAGTGGCAGTGTAGCCAGCTGGTGTGGGAGGAACTGTTGGGGGGTGGGGGAGAGACTGCTGGTGTGTGCTTAGCACCCATCATTTTTTTCTCTGTGGGTGCTTCAACCCCGGAGCACCCACAGAGTCAGCATCTATGGCTTCATTCAAGGTGCAGTGCACCCACGTGTCATTGCCCACCCAAAGCATTCAAAATTAATGAGTCAGACACTCCCCTCCAAATCATGAGATTGGCTCAAAAATCATGAGCTTTTTAAAAATACAGTTTGGGTTCTTTTCCTTTGCCTTCTGGTTTCTGAATATTTAGGATGCACTCAACTCGCATTTTCAAGCTTTTCTCCTTAAACATCTGGACTAGAAACTTACTTTTTAAAAATGGAACTGAGGGACACACATAATCACATGGCTTGAGGAGGCAGCGCTTTTGGAAAAACCTCATGTATTCTGTGATTGAAAGTTATCAGAGCTGGCAAAACTCATTGTTTTCAATCACGCATGGAATCAGGGCACAGGTACTTGGCTAGAAATTGGGCCTGTTCTTTTGCCTTTTTCCCCTCAGTGCTGTGTATATTATGTCAGTTTTCTGGGTGCATTCTGTTTCTCACCATGAACATTCAATTATTGGCTTTATTTGTCATTGCATTCTCAACATACTTTTTACATTTTATAGATGTGGAAGAGATTGTTTTGAAAAATACTTATAAAATCAGTACTTTCTCTGAGGAACACCTTTTGTCTATTAAAACCTACCACTTGTGAGAAATATTTCATTTTTGTCTGTAGAAGCCTAAGTTAAAGCTGCTAAACTTAATTCCCAGGTCTTACAAACGGGGACTATACAGTATTCAGTGTATGTAGCACATAGCTGTACATGCTGTTTTGCATTGTAATAAAAGAAACATTCTTTATCCTGGGGACTTTCCCATTTAATTAAAGCCTTGATTCTATAAGAATTTATGTGCTCAACTTCATGTACCTTGTGATCCCAGTAATGTATCACATGAGTAAAACTTAGCAATTGTGTGTTTGCAGGATCAGAGCCTAAGTGGAATCTGATGAAGACAGGTCATCTGAGGAGATTTGGTCATGGAAGAAGTACATTTAATAAAATGTGGGGCTGCTAATGTGGAACAGTTCATAACTGGGTAACTCTTTATTGTAGGCAGAGCTGGTAGTGCTACCTAATTTTAAGGTTGTCTAACACTTTCCATCATAATATGCTGTTTTTAGTTGTGTAGAACATTGCCATGCTCCAACGAAGAGGTCCCCGAAATACGGGGTGGTCTCCCCCAGGCATGGAGGAACATCCAAGGGGGCAGAGCCAGGATATTCCTTCTGGCCTTGCTCCTGGCCCTGCTCCCAGATTAGGGATGTTAAATTTCAATTAATTAACTAATCGAATAGTTAATGGTATTTCCATTGACTATTCAATTAGTCTATAAGGACTAGCACGGCGTTCTGCCTTTGAAATGTACAAGAGCCCCAGCAGGGGCTCTTGTGCAGTTCAAAGATTGAAACGCCATGTGAAGCCTAGGGCTAGGCTCGATGCGGCACTTCCTCTTTGTAATGTACAAGAGGGGACTCTTGAACATTTCAAAGTTGGAACACTGCCACTGTGCCCCGCCCCCTCCCATGGAGCTGGAGCTGGGGGGGGACGACTGGCTTTTAAGCTGGCTCCCCCCATTATCCCTTCTCTCCCTCCCCCCCCCTTGCTGCCTCTTTCTGATAGAGGCAGCAAGTGAGGGGAAGCTTTTGCTTATCGGATAGTTGACTAGTCGATTAGTCGCTTACATCCCTATCCCAGACTGGGCCCCTGGATGTGGCCCAGCTCCTGCCTTGGCCCCCTTACCCTCTCTCCCTTGCCCTGTCTGCATTCCCTCCCCACACACACACAGGTCCCCCATGCGTACTTCTCTGGAGCCTTGGCCCTGGCTCTGGGAGGTGGGGGGGGAGGCCGTGGACAGAAGTAAGGGAGAGCACAACACTCAAAAGTTTTGGGACCACTGCTTTAACCATTTGAGATAAAATTTTTCATGCCAGGTGTCTTCCTGAGGCTGATGTTTTGAGGGGAAGTTTCAGCCAAAATGATTCATATGTTTCTGGGGACAAAGCAAGAGAAAAATATGTTGGTTTCCCCACTGTGACCCTAAGAACATCCCTATGTCCAGAGGCAACTGCCTCCCTGGTCTCTGGCAGTGAGTATCAGCTGGCCTGACTGCTTAGTGTACCCCACAGAACAGAGCATGGAGTTTACACAGGCAACATGGCATCCACACCCATACAGGGAAAGAAACTTTGTCTGGGGAGACATGTCAGAGAATGTATTTCAAAAGTTTATTGGACAAAATGGGATGTGACTCTCTAAATTATCCTTCACCTGAGAATACATGGAAAACTAGCTCCTTGGGAATCCCTGGGGGGCTCTTGAATAAAAGCTAATCAACCATTGCTGGAAAAGGAAGATTGGTGAGAAAACCAGCTTGGACAAAAATTGTAGTTTGTTAAGTTTGGTCTTACCCATTAGAAAGTGTGGGGTTTTTGTAACCCTTTCTGTCTTTATCGTGTATATTTGAAATCCCTTAAAACCAGGGGGTTTCATACTTGGGTCACAGGTTCGCCTGGGTAAGCTGCTGTGAGTTGTTTTGTTTATCTAAGAATCCATAGACATGGAGCCTCGTAGTTCCCATTGGCTGTAGTTTGCTGTTTCCAGCCAAGGGGAGCTGCAGGAAGTGGCGGCCTAGCAAACCGCAGCTAATGAGAGCTGCGACACTGCATGCTTATGGACACTTAAGGCCAAAGCATCATGCGGCCTGCCAGCAGCTTATTCGGGCAGGTCCAGTTTGGAAAACCCCTTCCTTAAAACCAATCTCTTTTTAAATAAACTTGTTTTACTTTTTATCTAGGCCAGCCCAGTGCTTTGCTAGAATTGAAGTGATTGTTAATTCCAGCCAAGGCAACTCATTTCTGTCTCTTTAAAGGAGTAGCAAACGTAATCTCTTTTGTTATTACACAGTGGTAAGGGCTGTGCATTGCAGAGAAACATCTCTGAGGGGCTTAGTGGCTGGGGCTCACTAATGGTTATCTGCTAGGCAAGGCGGGGAAACTGGTGTGTCAGGCAGTTATCACACAATAGGGGCAGCAAAGACAGAGGCTGAGAGGGGTAGCACGGTGTCTCACAGCTCTGCGTATTCCCAGCAGCCTACCCCACCCATGTTAGTAAATTATGGTGACCTGTTCTTTGGAATGTGCCCCCATTCTTTGGAGCAGGAATTTGAAATTCAGCATGGGGCTGGCAAAAAGCACATACCTGTCATAAATGTTTGTGAAGCACTCGGATACTACAGCGATGAGTGCAACAGAAAAGCCCTCAACAAAATAAATAATTCTGTTTTCAGAGGAAGATTTGTGGTGTTGGGCCACATATGCATTGAACTTTGAGGCTAAAACAAAATGTTGAACAGCTGCTCTCTTGGTGAGGACGAGCCATTCTGCACATGGAATGAGGCAGAGGCCTTTTGGAACACGTTCTGTGTGATTGTATAATTTAAGACCGTATAGTAATGCAGATGCAGAAGGGGGCCAATTTAAGGTTCACTGACAATCTTAATTCTGCTTAGCTTTTCAGTGCTTGACTTTGCAGTTGTAATAATGTTCTTTTAATATAGTTTTCTTGTATGTAATTTTAACAAAAATGCCTATGTAAATGTGAAATACTTGATCAAATAATTTTATTTAGAATGTAATTGGAAGGATTTTATGTCAGGGTTGTAGTAACTTCAGTAGGAGTTTTGCTTGAATGAGGACTAGGATTTGGCATTTCATCAGCACAGCATGGTATAACGCATGTTATGGAGCATTTAAGGGTTTTAACATAAGGCAGGATAAACACCATGCTGCTGATGTGCAATCACCTGTTCATTATTTCTTATGTAATCACCTGCTTGCAGTGGATTCATCTGGAAAATAACTAGTTTCAACAGGAGCATGTTACAAAACTGAACTCTTCCCTCTCACCCCCTGTTGTTTTAGGTTTCATGTCTGGAGTAAGTAAAATGGCCTTAAATAGTCAGAGAGGCTGCTCACTATTCCAATCTGTCTTCCAGAAAGCTTATTTTAATATTTTTCAGCTGTAGCTCTCACATGTTCTGCAAGGATCTGAATTGATGCACATGTGGCAGTTGCTTATCCTCTTGAGATAAGCTGCTTTCAAGTTTACATTCAGCAGTTTTAAAGGCATTGCTAACAGTGCATGTCAGTAGTGCTTACTTTTAATATATACCATTGTAATTTTAGTTATTGGTGGCAAATGGGGAGGAAATAGTCAGTGTTAAATTGACACCAGGTGTAAGTTTTTGTGTGATTCTCACGTCTAGGGCCTTGTATTTGCTCTTGAAAGCTTTGTATTTTTAACATTTTCAATGAAGTGTAAAGCTGTGTGCCTGCTTTTGGAGTCATGCATTACATATAAATGTCTTGTTAATTAAAATGTGTCCCACTTTCTTTGTCTCGGAATGGGTCTTATTCATCCCTGTCTGGTACATGCTCTTGAAGTTAGACCAGGGTTGCTTTCGCCCCAGTGAGTAGTGGGGTGATACTATTTATCATCATAAATTTCAAAAGACACAACTCACTTGTATTTCCCCTTGCCTTTGTCATTTGCGAGTTGTGTGGTTATCCCAAACACAAGAAAATGGAAGGTAATAGTGTTAAGCATTTATCTTCATTATTTAGGAGTAGGATGTAAATTCCTAAATAAAGCACCTATTTAACTATTGGGACAAACCATCCTATAATAAGTGAATTGTGACAGTCTGTCTAAAGCTGAGTAGTTATGTGTTCCATAAACAGCAATACAAAACAAACAAACAAACAAAAACAAACCAAAACCCAAAACTTTTATTGTGTTGATTACACCCTTCTCCAAAATTTTCAAGGAAATATCTACAATTATCTGAAGAGTGTTCAGTGCCAAGATAGAAGAGGATTTATTCATGGCGTTATGAGAGTGTTTCAGTAGCAATAAAAGGCTACAACAGAGCAAAGGAAAACTTGCACTGGCCTTCAGCAAATACTTCTTCACAGTGTGATGTATTAGCCTGCCCAACTCTTTTCCACAGGATGTGGTGGAAGATTCAATACTGGGGTTATTTAAAACTGAATTGGACAATCTTTCTCTGCCTCCTTTGAACATTTGTTTGTGATGCTGAAATCTATTGTGTTAGGGATAAACATTTCAAATATACAGTGTTTAAAATAAATAATTTGCTTTCTTATTCCTTCCATCAGTAGTAATGTAAGGAACAGGCTGAGGGGTTGTATGGTCATACAGGTTAAGAGTTGGAACCATCTCTGAACTACTACAGTATGTCTCAAACACTTTCCCTGATACTTTCTTACACAATATTTTGACTGCTGGCGGGCAGTGGTCCCCTATTGGGTTACACAGTTTATGACTCTTTGGCTATGTCTACACTGCCTCTTTTGCCTGCAGAGAGTATGCTAATTAAGTGCTCATTAGCAACTTCTCCTGCTTCATTTGCATAATCTCTGCCCAAGGCTTTTTGCGCAAAAACAAACCGTGTAGATGGGTCCATTTTGCGTAAAAAAAAACCTTTTGCACAAGATCAGTATACCTCCTTTTTTGAGGCATAAGGATATTGCGCAAAAGGGGTTTTTTGCACAAAACGGACCCGTCTACACTGATTGTTTTTGCACAAAAACCTCTTGTGCAAAAAGCATGGGAAGAGATTATGCAAATGAAGCACGAGAAGTTGCTAATGAGCGCTTCATTAGCATACTCTCTGCTGGCAGCGTAGACATAGCCTTCTAGCTGGCTGATTCAGGAAGTGGCAATAAAGAGAATATAAATGTTTATTTTGGTATATTTCTTGGCATCACTGATCTCAGTGTGAGCACCTTTCCATCAGTAAAAATGTGTGTCCACACTAGAAGTTTGTATAGCTTTAAATGTACCTGTTCTAAACACATAAAGATAAAACAATACAAAAACTGTGTGTGGAACAGCTCTTAAATGGAGGGAACTGAGTCTAGCCCTTCCTTCAGTAGAGGGGAGGTTAATGCAGTAAAGATGTTATAGGAGGGTAAGAGGGACTGTGAATAAGACCATTTGTGAAAAATAAACAGAAAGCTGAAATTGCACTTGCTAAAGATTTTTTTTCTATGAATGCTTCACTCCCTTACTCTGCTCTTAGAAATGATTTTTAGTTTTCAGTCATGTCATGCTGATCTCTGTTTTAGTGCAGAATCAGAAGTGTTACTGCTATGGAAAAGGTCTCCAAATGAAGAGACTAGAAAAGAGTAAGACATAGTGTCATGACTATCTACCTATTGTATTCTTTTTTATATAAATTTTACACAGTCCGTTTTCTACGTGTGGTATCTGTGGAGCTATGAGAGACAAAATATGTAATCGTTGTGATGCCCTGAAACACCTCTTCTCTTGGTTCTCAACATCTGTAAAGTTATTGTCACTCAATAACTCAAACCTCTTGTGCATTAAAAGCAGAAGCATTTGTTTTTCTGGTAAGTGCAAGTTTTCCTCTAGCAAAACTATAAAGATACATCAGTATAAACCAATTTATACGAGGTACACTGACTTTTCTGCATGCCTAGTTGTACATTTCATCACTGAAATGTGAAACTAGGACAGTTTAATATGTAACATATTACACGTTCATGAATATGGATGTTAGAAGAGTCATAAGCCAGTGCTTTCATGTAAGGGTTGCTGTTAATGCAGCATTATTATATGGTATCAGTTCTCCGTTTTTGTTCCCCACATGTAACCTGAGAGCCTCATCCATCTCACTATGACAGACAAAATTGTCAGCATTAAAAAGGCAAGTTATACTTTATCAGAAACAGCTGCGTAGGATATGGTTCATTTGTGACCCAGGCATAAACGACGCTTTGCTGTATTTCAGACATAGCTGTTTTATGTTGTTCTTACAACTTAAAAGGGCCGGGTTTAGCTCAAGAGGACCTCTGTTTTGTAACAGTTGTCACACTGGCTTCCCCCATGACCAGTCATGTGTAGCAATCTGTTTGGTCAACACAGACTAGGGACCACACTTGCCTTAACAAGTTTTCCATCTGTCACAGTGATCACATATCACTCCTCATTCATTTGTGTAACAGCCCCTGAAAATTCCTTTCCTCTGACTTGATTATACTTTGTGGTCCAACTAGTTTTCTTGCTGAGTGACAGAGCGTATTCTAGCAATGTGAGCTTTACCTTCTATATAGGGGAAAATCCTTCTTTGAAAAATATTCAATATTTGGAGAGTGATATTTGATGAACACTTTAAATTGCCAGGCAGATCATGTTGTTTCAGACATTCAAGTGTATATTTTCTCCTTGCTCTGCCTGATCCAGACTTTAAGGCTGGTTTTGACAGGCTTGAAAGGATTTCCTGTACAGTCTACACCATCATTATGGGGCCATCATTTATCTTTGTCTTTGACCTTCCGCCTTGTCTACCTCCATCCATTTCTGCCTAATCCTAGTTTATTTGTATACAGTCTTGGGTACCTGACAGGAGAAAATTTGCTGCTATCACTGGGGACACCCTTACTGACACCCCATTCATTGGTTGACCAGGGGAGACTAAGAGGTCAATGGAATTGGTTTATTTCTGTCTAAGACTGAGTGGCTCTCTTTCATGACTCTTGGAGTTCTACTTGTCCATGGAGAGTCACATCATTTTTCTCATATCCAGGTTTACAATATAGCAATGCAAAATACTGCTTTCCAGTTACCTGGGCCATACTCTAGCTACGTGACACCAAAATGTTGCAACTCATTGCTCCTGCATTGGATTCACATACTCCTGAATATGTGTCAGTCCACCAGAGTGGAGGTGAAACATACTTGTGAGCATGTCTGCTTTTGCAGATTGCTGTTGGCCTGGCTTATCTCTGATCTTCCTTGAACTGAACAGCTAAGCTGTAGATAGGGAGAATAAAGAGTTGGCTAACTTGCTGTTGATACTTTTAAAGAATGTCTGCAATTTCCTCAGAAATCTTAAGTTGAAAGATGCATAAAAACAAAAAGCACTAAGATTAATTAAGGACACCTTGTTGCTAGGGAAACTATGATGCTATGCAGAATGGCTGAAAAATCCCCTAGAAAATGCTAGTAAAGGGATTTACAAAATATACCACTTTAAAGCTTACAGACACAAATAGTTAATAATGCTTTATGAACTGGGTGCTATGAACCCGAGTATTTAAGCACATGCCTGACTTCACGCATGAGTATTCTTATTGATTTCAGTGGGCCTACTTACCTTCTTAAAGTTAGGTGTATGTTTAAATACCTTACTGAATTGGGATCCTAGGGCAAGAAGTCTTACCTTGATACAGCAAAAGTCTGAATTCCACCTCTTGAGAGCAGAGCAGTCACAGCTGGATATACACTGTACAGATCTTGGCATGAAAGGATTTTCTGTTTTGTTCAAACAATGGCAATGTTGGTCAATTTTAATAATGGGTTTTCTTGAAAAATCCTTGAATCTGTAAATCTATCTCTTAAGGCTTCGGAACCTGTCATCTGAAAGATGAAATTTAGTAATAAGTAACTAAAGATGCTACAGAGCCTGAACATTCTGCTAGAACAAATAACAGGCAGTAGAGCAGGTGTGGGCAAAACAGCCTCCACAGGCTGGATCAGCCCATGGCAGTCCTGCTGCTCCCCTGCCACCAGGACAGTCGAGACCTGCGGATGGGGGAGTGCGCAAAGTCTCCTCCCCAGCCAGGGGCACGAGGCACCAGAGGGAACCGATGGCTGTTTTAAAACAGCTGGTGATTCTCCCTAGGTGCCAGGGACAGAGGGTAAGACTTCATACCCACCCACGCTGATCCCCCACCCACGCTGATCTAAGTCTGTGGGTGGCAAGCACGAGAAGTCTACTGGCCCTGGGCCTTCTCCCCCAAGGCCCTTCCCCTTCCAGGTGGCCCGGGACCATTTGAGAAATTTGTGAAGTTGGCCCCCATTTAAAAATTATTGCCCATCCTTGCAATAGAGGTCTAAGGTCTAGATCAGTGTTTCTGAAAGTGTTCAGCGAAATCACTTTCAGAAACACATTAACTGGCCACCCCAGTTTGTTTATTTACTGGCACGAGGCACCAGAGGGACCCAGTGTGGGCCGGGCCACCACTTCCCGCGGCTCCCTTTGGCTGCAAAGGATGAAGCAGAGCCAATGGGAGCTGCGAGGCACTGCGGTGCCAGTAAATAAACCGGGGCGGCCAGTTAATGTGTTTCTGGAAGTGATTTCGCGAAGCACTTTCAGAAACACTGGTCCAGAGGACCTACATTCAATCTCTGGTCCTGATAACTCATCTGGAGGTACCATGCTACATCTGTATCAGCCCATAACTGCAGTCAATGAAGTTTCTTCTCTCATTTTATATTAATTACTTAGGGCCAAATCCTAGAGTTGTTAATTGGCCCTTATTAAGGCATACTTCCTCTTAATTCAGTGGGATTCCTGCTTCAATAAAGGACAGCAGGATTTGACTTTTATTTGTACTTTGTGTGGAATAAAGGGGAGGTTCTTTCAAAATTATCTTTAAATTGTTAGGTCTGTGTGCACTTTTACTCAAGTGTAGAGGGAGATTCCCAACCATATCATCTCAGACCCTCTCCATTACACCCTGACCTCAGCCTCATGGCCAATCCCTCCAAAGATATGGTGTTTTACAGCCAGTAGGGTTTGCTTCCATTGTTGTGCATTACACCTTCCTGTATGACAACCAAATCTGGTTTTCCCATATTCTAGTGGCACGTTTTACTGATCAGCCATTGGAATATTTTCATAGAATACTAGATCCAGGAAGGGACTAGAGATGTAATAGTGTAGTCGAATAACCGATTATCCTATAAGCAAAAGCTTATCGGTTAATGCTATAGACTATAAGCATTCTCCCTGCCGCTCCCCCCCGGAAAAGGGCTGCTGCCACCCTGCACTGCTGCCTCTGTATTAGAGGCAGCAGCACAGGACAACAGGCAGCCAGTCCACGAGGGGAGCTGGTTTTTAAACTGGCTCTTTTCGCGGACCAGCTCCCACCTGGCACCTCACATGGAGTGGCAGGGGACTCCTTGGGAGTGAGGCTGGAGTGCACTGGCTGCTGTCCCCGGGTACTATAGAATAGTTGAATAACCAATAAGAATTCATAAGGTTACTTGACTATTCAGTTAACCGGTCTTTAACATCTCTAGAAGGGACCCCTCAAGAGATCAGTGAGTCTAGTTCCCTGCCCTTACAGCAGGACCAAGCTCCATCTAGCTTGTCTATCCAACCCATTCTTAAATATCTCCAGTGATGGAGAGGCCACAACCTTCCTAGGCAATTTATTCCAATGTTCAACCACTCTGATAGTCAGGAAGTTTTTCCCTAATGTCCAACCAAAACTTTCCTTGCTGCAATTTAAGCCCATTGCATCTTCTCCTAATGCCAAACGCTGGGTTTGAGCTAGGGACCTTTAGATTTTCAGTTGGGCACTCTACTAACTGAGCTACTTAGACTTCTGCCAAATTTTATGAGGTTCTACTTGTCCAGGTAGAATAAAAGTGTCTCTTAAGTGGAGCGATTCTTTGAGGTTTGTCATGAAAAGTTATATGGAGGAATTAGCATTTTAAATGTAAAAACATCTCAGGTAAAGCTTTTACTGCTAAAAATAGTACTGCCTTCTAGCAATTTTGTATGTATTTGAAGATCAACTCTGCAGTGCGCTTGTCTTTCTTTTTTTAATATTTTTTTTGTTAGCATCCTACTTTGTGATGGGATCCAACATTTGGTTTCCCACCAGCAGGAGATTTCAAAGATGCCATGACTTGAATTACTTATTGAAACAGGGCTGAGGTTTAGTCATAGAGAATACAGATTTACTAATAGCAAGTTTCTAGCATTATGGGTTGTTTATGTAAGAACTGGCCTAAAGAAAAATCTGTCTGTGTAAGACTGATCCCCTTGCCTATCAAAGCTATATTGATTTCATGTTAGAATAGAACAGTAAGGAAAATACCTAATTAGCTATGTACGTTAGTAGTGGCCCAGAAAATACTTGTCTTCAATAAGAGAAGCACCACTTTTTGACTCACACATTTCCCCATTCACTCTTTGATTCAAAAGGAAGGGAGCAAACAATAGCCAGATATGACAGCAGCTGCGCACCCAGAAAAAAGGGAGAGGGAGTGGTTTCCTGGCATGCATCCGGTGAGCACATAGAAGTTCCTCCTCTCCAAAGCTATGTCATAGCTCAGCTGCTGGGTTTTGGGTTAGTGTCAAAGGACAGCACCTGCTTTGGGCAGCATGTTTCCCTTACAACCTGGTAAATTCTGTGTTGGGATTTCACTTAGGAATCAGCGGGACTGACCTAGGATAAGACTCTTTTGTTGGGCTCTATACTGGCCCACGATAAGATGCTCTGATATAGGGCCAAAGCATTTTTAGCAGTGGAGCACTGGAATACAAGAGTAGAGGAGATCAGAGGAAGGCTGATTGCATTTAGATCTGAAAGCAAGACCTGTGTGTAATAGGGATGTAATAGTGTAGCCAGTTAAACGATTAACGGATAATAATGTGACGAGTACATGCACCTCCCTTCTCCCTTCTTCTGAATTTAAAGTATTTTTGGAGCAGGTGGGCAGGCACTCTGGCTTGGTCCCGGCTTGCTCCCGGTCCGGCAGCCACCTCTGTTGTAGCTCTGCATACAAAAGATTCTCACTTTAAAGGATTTAAATGCAGAGTTGCAGTGAGGGTAGCTGCCAGGACTTGGCGAGAGCTGGGACTGAGCCAGTGTGCCTGCCTGCTGGCTCTCAAAGTGCTTCTAGTGCAGAGCTGCAGTGGGGGTAGTTGCCAGGACCCAGCACAAGCCAGGACTGAGTGCTTGCAATGCTAACCCTAATCGATTAATCGTGTTACCGACAAAATATTTGTTGACTACATGATTAATGAATTACACGCTTCTTAACATCCCTAGTCTGTAGGATAAGGCGTTTCCCAGGAATTGCATTTTTCTCAGGAGCATCTCACACTTGGGGAGACTTAGTCGGGAGGAAGGAGAAGGCAGAAAAAAAAGAAAAGCTGCTTCTTCTCCCCAGACACATACACTGGACACAAAAGAAGCAGTGAGAGCACTTCCATTTCAGACATATTCAGTGCTATCTTTGCTGCAGCCGTTGTATGGCGTTTAGATATGGCCAAAGAGGAGCATTTCTGACAAGGAACTTTTTGGCCACCTTTGTCCCTAACATAACTTCCTTGACTTTAAATAGGACCAGCTAGGCTAGGGATTAATTTGGCCCCTTCCTCTCCCGCTACACACAACTCTCAGTATACAGTCACCACAATGCTTTAATGCCACAATCCAGACAAGCAGAATTTGCTCTCATGATGTGTCACAGCACAGCACAAACTTCAGGAAAGCAATTGACTCAATGTAATTCTGCGAAATTGAAACCCAAATATGGCCTGTTACTCATCTGTGTATCTCAAAACACACAAATAATCTAAATCATTTGTTTATTTACCTGGCAGAGATTTAACCATAAGTGAAACGTGGGATGTCAAGAACTACTGTTTCTACCAATTCACTTCAAACTCTTGCTTTGTTATTTATTTTGATTTCTACTGTAGTACAGGCTAAGGACTCCGAGCAGGCTCCATTGTGCCTGGCACCATGCAAACAACACAAAGACAGTTCTGTCTCAGAGAGCTCCCAGTCTAAGGATTGGAAGAGAAAATAAAATAAAATTAAAAGACTTGCCATGAGTAAAGTTTAAAACCTCAGATTTGTTTTGATATTTAGCTAATATCTGTGGGAAATGCCTTTTTGTTTATAGGTAAGCGAGGTTTCCAGCCCTGTGGGAAGTGATGTATGGTGAATATTCAGGGCCATATTCGACTTGCTTATACTCTAGTAAAAACAGAGTAACCCCATTGTAGGGAATGGAATTATTCCAAATTCTGCCCAGTTTAACTGAGCTCATCGTTTGGTCCTTACATTTTCTTTTAAAAGGTGCAACATAAGGATGTGTATGTTGGGGGGAGAGGAACGTTTATACTCTCTCTATACAGATCAAAATCAAACTTCATGGAATGGGATCCTTGGACAGTCCCTGCCCAGATGGGGAATCTTTCAGGAAAGAAAGGAAAGACACAGGAAGGAGAGCAACACAGGAAAAAGTAATAGAATGAAAAGGGGCAATAAAAACAAGGACTGGGCTAGATTGAATGAGAGACAGAAGAGCTAGGAAAAACTTGTATAAGAAAATACCCAGATGATGCCATGGTAGGTGTATATTTTGGTCTGTTGTTTGTTTCTTTTTTAGGTGTGTGGAAGCTTATTTAAACAGAGAGATTTCTGAATAGCCCATAGGGTCATTTCTTTTCTTGCTTTTTTCTTCCCTCAATTGCTGGCTTCGTTTCTGCTGATCAATGTTTGCAGTATCTGTTCAGTGCTTCCTCATTTCTTTCCATCTCTCTCTTTTTCTGGTGGTGGTGTTTGAGAAGTGTCACTTCAGTGAATGCTGATTAGACTTTGTTGCCCTTTGGCCAGGCCTGCCCTGTCATGGAAACAGGTGAGAGCGGGAGGCAGTGTGTAATCAGTGCTGCTGATGCAAGGTCTTGTTTCCAGGATGACAACTGCATACAGTGTCAGATTTTCTTTTGGACAACTTCCCCAGACCGATGGTAAAGGTTTGCCTTCTCTGCCCCCTTTTCGATGGCACTAGCCTGCACTGGATTCCAGATCTTAAATGTGTATCCTCCAAATGACTGTTTGAGCAGCACCACTCTTGCCCCAAAATATCATATTGCTGCTTAATAAATTCGTTCTATGCCCACATTTTGTACACCGTGTCCAGATTAGGAATGTTAAAAAGCGGTTCATTAGGTAACCATGTAATCACTGAAAATCACAGCAGTTACACGGCAACAAAAATGATTAGCAGTATAGAACTGCGGCCATGTGAGAAGAGGCTAATAAGCCTGGGATTTTCAGCTTGGAAAAGAGATGACTAAGGGGGGATATGATAGAGGTGTATGAAATCATGACTGTTGTGGAGAAAGTAAATAAGGAAATGTTATTTACTCCTTCCCATTATACAAAGGAGTAAGGGAAGTCAGAGAAAGAGTGCTCTATCTCGGACTTCCTGTTGTGTAGACAGCGTCAAAAGCTGAAATAAGCTGTTTCGACTTAGGCTACGCTATTGACATAGCTGAAGTGCGTAGCTTATTTCAGCTTTAGCCCTGCTATGTAGATGTGCCCTAACAGAGCCCACAGCACAGGGGGCAGTAGCCAGCTTCCTGGGAGCGGGGTGGCAGATGGGAGCCGGTACACGCCAACTCCTGGCACGCACCAGCTTCCAAGGAGCCGGCTGCCACCCTGCACTGCAGGCTCTTATATAAAGAGCTTATACTGGAGAGCCTGCAGCGCAGCCAGCTCCCTGGGAGCAGAGGCAACAGCCAGGGCGTGCCAGGAGTCAGCTCCCAGCTGCCAGCCCCACTCCTGGGGAGCTGGCTGCTCTGCAGGCGCTGAAGTATAAGCTCTTTATATAAGAACCTGCAGTGCAGGGTGGCAGCCGGCTCCTTGAAGCTGGTGTGTGCCAAGAGTTGGCATGTACCGGCTCCCATCTGCCACCCCGCTCCCAGGAAGCTGGCTACTGCCCCACCAATCTCCCCCGGTCAGCCCCGCTCCCCCGATGACCCCCCCGACCAGCCCTGCTGCCCCCGTCCAGCCCTGCTTCCAGCAGCTGGTTCTCCCATCCTCCTCCTCCAGATCTCCTCCGGCCAGCCCCTCCACCCCCCAGCCAGCCCTGGTTCCGCTGCCTGCCCTCCCGATCTCCGTGGGACAGCGCCGCTACCCCCTAACCCTGCTTCCGCCGGCTGCCCGCCCAGATCTCCGCGGGACAGCCCCGCTACCTCCAACCCTGCTTCCGCCGGCTGCCAGTCCGCCAGCCCCAATCTCCATGGGACAGCCCCGCTGCCCCCAACCCTGCTTCCGCCGGCCGCCCGCCTCCCCCCATCTCCGCGGGACAGCCCTGCTGCCCCCAACCCTGCTTCCTGGTGGCCGGTTTCCCCCCACACACACACACCTCCTCTCAGCCCGCCCCGCTCTGTTCCCCTCCCGGCAGCCATGCTGAGGCCCGGTATTTTTTTCCCACGGCCCAGTAGCGGGCCGCGGCCCATAGTTTGGGAAACACTGCTTTATAGTGAGCTTGCAGGGAGGCCTTATGCTGGGCTCAACCAAACCAAGGGGAAGAGAGAGCAAGAAAAATGGAAGCATCTAATATCCAAAAGCGTCCTACATGTGGGGCTTGTAGGCATTTCTCTAGTGCCCTTTGGAATAACTTGGAGCTAGGAAAGAGGATGCTCTCAGTCCTCAGCCAAGAGAGAAAACAGTATCCTCTGGGCTGGGTGGTTAAGTTCTTCCTTGTTACTTAAACAAACCTGCCAGTCCCTTCCTTGTCTGCTTTACATCAGCCATGGCTGTTAGACTCTTACATCACAGGCCAAAATGCAAGGGGGACAGTTAGTGCAGTTGGGATGGCATGGAGCTGATAGGACTTAAGTGTGGAGAAAGGTAGCCCAGATAGGGATGTTAAATGGTGTTTAATCAGCTAATCGACTAGGTGATGGAATTTCCATCGCCTAGTCGATTAGTTGATAAGTGAGGGAAACTGCAGAGTCGAAGCGGGGTTAGCTCCTGGGGCCTTTTAAATGTATTAAGAGCTGCCAGGGTCTTAATACATTTAATAGGCTGAAGCGCAGCCAGCGGAGACTGGGCATGAGCTGGGAATCAGCTGTCCCGGCTCACCCCCAGTCCTGCTACACCTCTGCCTGCCCTGCCACCCCATGGAGACGGTGCTGGGGGGAATCGGCTTTTAAGCCAGCACCAGCTTCTGTTCCCCTCCTTTGCTGCCTTTTTCTGATAGAGGCAGCAAAGGTGGGGAAGCGACTAGTTGAGTCATTAGTCAACTAGTTGCTTACATCCCTAAGCCCATAATGAAGGGATGGACTTCAGAACAACCCTATAGCTCTATTTGACTAAGCGGTGTGCAGTCATACCAAAGGTCTGATCCAGCACCTGCTGAAATCAGAGGCAAAGTTCTTCCTATTGACTTGAATGGTGCAGGAGGATCAGGCCCTTTAAATTCTTAGATTAAAGTGAAAGGATACAGCCAAGTTGCTATCTGGGAGTCCCATGTTCTCATGGCTTTCCCTGCTTCCCCATAGCAAATATAGTGGATGTAGGCGATATACATGTGCTCAGCAATGTGCCTTTATATTCAATGAATTAGGGATGACTTATTGGTATGGGTGAGAGATGATTCACAACACGCCTGAGACAACAGATTTATGTTCCATGTGGTTAATACTTTACATCTTTCACTTCTGAAAAATACAGCACCTTTTTTTTTTCTTCTGCAGATGTTGTGCCCTGCTGGTATGATACAAACCAGCAAATAATCTTTCAGTATCCATGAATTTGTTTGTGCTTAGCTGAATAACTCTAGTAGTTTATTGTTTGAATAGTTTACACTAGCCTCTGTGTTATTGCTTTTATCTCATTAGGTAAGGAACATGCTGATTTCTTGGTGAATCACCACTGGCTTTTAAAAGTAGTTAAGATCTGATTTCCCTGTTATCTTACCTTACAATAAAATGATTTTTTTTAATGTGACTTAGTCAGGAATGTAGCTTCCAGACATTTTTCTACAATTCAAAGCATTTATGTATCATAGCACAGAATAGTGTTTCTTCAAGTGATCCGGGGACCCACTCTGAGAAAGCTGCTACTGGGCTGCTCCGGTTTGTTTACTTACCGGCTCCGCAGCCACAGAGGTTGTGGCTCTCATAGCCTGCGGTTTGCTGTTGGCAGCCAAGGGGAACCGCGGGAAGCATCGTGACCTGGGCTGCTTCAAGAAATGGGCTTAGAGCTCTTCCTGAATAAGGCAGAATGTAACAAATTCCTATTTCTATTTTTTCTTCAAGATTAAAATTTATGTTATATCTATCATTATTATATGATGTGAAGGCCCCCATGGTTCCCACCACATATGTATTCTGGGGGGGGGGGGGGAGAGGAGAGAGAACATGTAACTATAAAGCATTCCCTTTACAATCATTACAAACACCTCTCCATATACCTTACCTCCACCCAGTCCTAATATGGAAGTAATGTGTGCTAAGTATTATTTTCTGGAGCTCCAGGAAGATACTATCTGTATAAGCAAATGAGAGAGCAATAGAAGGCATGTGCTGAATTGTTGGTAACACATTGTGACACTTTTTGGGGGTACCCAGAGTTGTGTGAGGCACCTCCCTTCCACCTTGACCTTCACGTGATGAGGAAGCCTTGTCTGGACCTGCTGTGGATCATTTCCTCAGCTTCACTGGCCAAGGTCAACACAAGCACTGAGGGTATGTCTACACTTGCACCCTACTTCGAACTAGAGATGCAAATGTAGGCATTCGAAATAGTCAGTGAAGCGGGGATTTAAATATCGCGCGCTTCATTAGCATGATCTTGCAGGCACGTTACTCCGATCAACAGCTGTTTTGAAAGTGAAAGTGCGCGCTGGGATGCATTAGTTCAAACCAAACCCTTTGATTCGAACTAACGTTGCTCCTCATTTTTGAGAGTAGCGTTGGTCAACAAAGTTTGGTTACGCACTAACACCTCCCAGCGCACTTTCACTTTGCAGCTATTGATCAAAGTAGCGTGCCTGCGAATCATGCTAATGGCGTGCGATGTCCCGCTTCGTGACTATTCGAATGCCTGTTGCATCCTAGTCTCAGGTCTCTGCAGGCCCTGCTGTCTTTTTGTAGCCCTGAGTTTTCTGAGCATCTCTCTGGAGTGTCCAGTCTCTGATTCTCCAGACATTCACAAGTGTTCATTTAAGTACAAATATTGCAGCAAAGTTGTTTCTATGCAAGCAGAACACATAGCAGTTCACAAAGGGACCAGTAGAACCCCAGACTGAAATTAGAAGCCATATACTCACCCAAAGAAAGCTTTAATATATCTTAGGTATTTCTGGGCCATCTATCATCATAGTACCTGAAAGCCAAATACAGTAATTAAGTTTGCATAGTTGCCCCTAGTGGATTTTAATTTTCATCTTTTCCAGGTACAGCAAATATTTCTAGTTTTTGTGCCATCTTATTGTTGTCATCCCTTGTCTTTGGTTAGTACAGACATGCCTTTGCATGTCTTTAAACTTACTCTAACAATGCTTAGACTTTGGCTTATCCATATCTCTTCCAGCAGTAGGCTTCATAAATGAATACTCTTGACTAAGCGTATGTTATTTTCAGCTCTTGAGAGCCCCACTTTGAGCATGGCAAGCTTGTTAGCTGCATCGTCTCAGGGGAATGCAGCCGTCTTGGTAGTTTGTGTACAGAGAGAGATTTCTGTGGAGGGCCCTAGCCTGTTGAGAGTATTTGTACCAGGGCTTTAATTTGAAGCTGGGAACCACTGGAAGATATGTTCTTGGCACTGTTTCCAGGCAGCAAAGTAATCTATATAAATTATAGTTTACTTGTTGCCTTAATCATCAGTCCCAACTACTAGGAGTTATAATAGTTTACTTGCCAGACAGCAGAAAGTATGAATTACTGTGGCTAAAGATCATCCAGGAAGGGGGATGGAGATAGTTGCCTGCTAAGCTGAGGGTAGAAGGAAGGTTATTTTCACTATCATCACTCTCTGGATTAATTCTGGTCCAGTAAAACTCAAATACTCATCCTGCATTGATTATTTCTGCTCTTAATAGGGATAGATAAGGCAAGGGTAATGCACATAGAGTTGCTTGCAGTTCAGATGCAGGCACACAATAATGCTGTTTGTGGAGAGCAGCTGCGTATGTAGGCCACATTCCACACGCTTGCCTGAATTTGGACCTGTGTAGACAGGAACTTTTCAAATAAAACTACATAAAAAAATGAGTTGTCATGGAATGACAGCAAGTTTTCTTTTTCCTGTTTCTGAAAAATTAACAAGTGTCACTTCAGTAATGGTTAGTGAGCTACTTAATTTCAGGGCATGAGTTAAAAGGGCTCCTGCTGTTGCAGAGGAAGTGTAGCACACAAGGGAAGGACTGAGCATAGCCATTTGTTGTTCAGCTGACATATGTTGTTTAATCATTGGCTGCTGTGCTGATGACCTGGAAATCTACAGCACCATGCCTAAATGTGAAAACTTCGGAATTAAATAAATATCTAAACACATGAGGCAACTAGAGGCAACTGTGTTTTTACTACATGCTGTTTAATGAACCTGACAACACAATCAATACAACCAGTGCCTATCAATGTATAAAACAGTGGCATCATAGACTGAGTCCAGTGCTTTTGTTCGCAGAAGACACATGTAGTTATTTGTTGTGGAAGTAATTGAAGGAGTGTTTTAGGTGTATATTTTTAAAGAGAACGTTAAGGTTAATCAGAGGCTGGAAGCGGTGCTCATTTTCATTTTTTAAAAATTTTTGTATAGTATCTAGCTAGCCACTTTTCTCTCTTTTGGTTAACTTTTAAGAAACTTGTGCTGGGATTTTGACATCTCAGAACATAAGCTCAATGCCGTAAACATGTCAAGGTCACTTATAAAGGTCACATTCATGGTTGCAAGTAAATATAATCAAAAACTTAGTAAATACACAAAAAGAAGACTGAGTACAGCACGTTCAGACTAAGCATTTAGGTTTGCTTAACATAAGTGTTTTCTCCCCTTTGATATTCACATCTTTGCAACAACTTTTGTCTGTCGTTCTATAAAAGGGGCTGGGAAATCAATTAGGTTTCAGTGGAAAACACCAACAGCTATTTATTTCTCTGGGGGGCTGTTGTATCCCAAACAGCTTATCAGTTAGTACTTACATCCCTCGATTTATTTTGAGGTTATTTGTGCAAGGTCAGAGCTAATAAATCATTGGTGTGTATGATGTCAACCATGCCTCCTTTGTTTCTTATCAGGTGGCAGTGAAAGTAATTGACAAGAAGAGAGCCAAGAAGGATACCTACGTCACCAAGAATCTGAGACGGGAGGGGCAAATCCAGCAAATGATCCGACATCCCAACATAGCTCAGCTGCTGGATATACTGGAAACTGAAAACAGCTACTATCTTGTCATGGAGCTGTGCCCTTGGGGCAATCTGATGCACAAGATCTATGAGAAAAAAAGACTAGAAGAGCATGAAGCACGTAAATATATCAGGCAGCTGATTCTAGCAGTGGAGCATCTTCATCGGGCTGGGGTGGTCCACAGGTAAAGTACAAAGAGCGGCTTGTGAGAATTTGCCCCAGAAGCATTAAATTATACTTATATTTTAATTTTTTTACAAAAAATCCTCAGTTCATATTTTGTGCCTAATCTTGATGCTCTTCTTACCTTAGACAATAATGAACATGTGCTCACTTGAGCCCCAGCAAAGTTCTTAAGTATGAGTGTGTAACTTAAGTAAGCAGTAGTCTCATTGATTTCACACACTGAAAGTTATGCATGTACATTGCTGAAGCAGGGCCCTTTCTGCTCTTTATATCTAGAGTTTTGCATCTTCAAAACACTGTACAAACATAACTTGTCTTTCAGCCATTCCTGGAGGTAAGTAGGGACAGTCTCACTTTAAAGGGAAAAACTGCAACACAGAGAGGTCAACTGACTTCCCAAAAGTCTCACATTGAGCCGATTGTTGGAACTAACTTAGAACATGGTAGTTCCTGGTTCCTACTTCTCTGCTCTCTCTGCTAGATTTTGTTGCTCCCCAAAACTTCTACATGATTTAAAAAAACAGAACTTTGCACATCTCAGTTCATGTCATAATGTCTTCTCAGGATAGATCCAGAATTGGCCTGGTAGGAACATCACAAGAATTGAGGTGTGCTAACAGAGTGCTGTTAGTGAGGAAGGATGATCTTGTTAAATTACACACATATGGGTTCAGTTCCTGGCTCTGCCTCCGATTTCCTGCATGACTGTGGGCAAGTCACTTAGGCCCAGGTCCTCCAAGGTGCAGAGGCTCCTAAGAAGATCTGAGCCATAGTTTCTCCGGGTCTCAGTTATCTATCTGTCAGATGAAGGTTCCATATAATTTCTGTCTCCCACTTGTCTGTCCTGTCTCTTTGGGGCAGGAAGTGCCTTCTACTGTGTGTATATATGATATTTGGCACAATGGGGGCTGATTTCAGCTGGAGCTTCTAGCACTACTGTAATATAAAGAAGTATGGGGAAAATGTCTTCTTCTACTGGGGTTCCATTGCAACAACTGGGTACATAGAATGTATTCACTCAAGTTGAAATAGAACCATGATATGGAGTATTGTTCTTGTGCATGTGAAAAATGCCGCAAGTGTTCTGGGCCTTGATTTTCTCTTTTTTTCTAAAAGCAAAGATAGGAATTCAGGCAACACAGTGTCCCTTAACACATTGAGGCCCATATTGTGCCCTTGAAGGGTAAAAATCTCATATGGGGAGTGGGGGGTTGGGTAAGGAAAACTAAAAGGATTTCCCCAGTGTGGCTCCTGTGCCATCTTTTTCTGGGGGGAGAGGAAGTGGTGTGTCTCTCCTGTCCTCATGTGCCCCTTTGTTTCCCTCTCCTGCTCCAAAACCTGGCTGATATCAAGGATTCAAGGAAGGCCAAGATTATCCATGCAGAGGTCCCGTGGTGGCTCTTGTCTCATCTGCCCCCTCTCAGCTCCTCACTAGCACATCTTTAAGGGAGTCAAGCTGCTATGCACCATCGGGATGCAGTGCCCCAAGATATGATCTGGGGCATATTAATTTTTCCAGACATGTTTCATGAGGCTGGAAGGAGGCAGACTCTTCTGCACTGAGAATTCTCCACAGAGGCTTGGGAAAGTGGGAGAGCTGAGAGGAACCACCCAAATTCCTATCTACATGGAGGGGCTGAGCTCCAAGCATGGATGCACAGATACAAAAGGGCCCAATCTGTGCCATGACATGAGTCTAGTATTTACCTAGAAGAAAAGGTGCCACTCACTGCATTAGTACAGGTTGAACCTCTCTAGTCCAGCACCCTCAGGACTTGACCAGTTCCGAATTAGAAAATTTTCCGGACCACAGGAAGACAATATTATCTAGCAGCATTACCAACACTTCCACTGTTTACTGGGCTGTTAGAGGATATTTAGGGGTAAATTAGAGTTAAATAATAGCACAGCACAGAACACTGAGAGCTAGGAATGGTGACTGTGAACAAACTTTATGGGACTGTGGGAAACTTGGCCACAACCATGAGAAGTGGACATCTGGCTAACTGAAACCATTCCGGACGACGGATATTTCCAGACCAGAGAGTTCTGGACTAGAGAGGTTCAACCTGTAGTACCACTTTAATGCCCATAGCTGTTACTTGGAATTCTCCTGTCCAAGTAGTGACTAAGTCCAAACCTACTTATAGTTTGACACGATCGTAGTCAGTATAATTGTAAGTATTTTCTATTGAGTCTTAACCATTCAATATCTTATCTTTCATTATGAATGTGGTATATGGAGTATCATAAAGAGACAAAAAATTCCCACTGGAAGGATAATTAGAATTTATTGCATTAGATCTCTGTGTGCATAAGAGAGAAATGCTAATAGCTGCCTCTGGGGTTGTCCTTGAGCCTATTGAGTTTTGGACTATAGAAGTGCTGAAAATAGACTGCTCAATCAGTAGCATTAAAAAGAAAGAAAGGAAGAAAGAGTCAGTGCAGAAGTCTGATTCATTCTCGCCCTGAATGCAATGACAATATTCTCTTGTTGTTGTTATTTTTAAAACTGTTTCAAAACTAGCAGCACTCACATATCTTCTGTGATCTGTGGGTGTTCACATCCCCTGTTTGATAAAGAAAATACAGCCGCTTGGCTCTAATGTGGGCTGACATTGTCGGTGCCCCTTTCAGAACTGGTTCTTTTGATCATTCATCCTCTTGAATAGAGATGGGTATTTAAAGAAAATGAGTAAATTATAGAATATGTTGTTTAAAAAAATACACCAAATTTATCAGCTAAACTATTGACTGAATGTGCTCACAAATAGTTTTCCCAGTTCTGTAAGCTAGGTGAAAAAAGTTGTTAAGTAGCATATTTGAAATATTATAATGAAACCAAGCTAAGCTATTTGATGGATATTATTTTCACAGCTCCACTTATTATGGGTAAAGGCTCAGTATGGTGAGAAATCACTCTGATCTCAGAATGAGATATGTGGTCCTGAAATCAAAGGAAATGTAAATTTTAAGCGTATAGTGACTTGCCAACACTTTATAATTCAGAAACTCAAAGCAGCCTCGTTTATTTTAGAGGTCACTAAGTGGCGCTTGTATATGTATTGAAAGTGATGCACATTGCGCCAGACATACGCCTTGCTAGACCTTTCTGAGGCTACTACTCACTATGAAGGATGTAATGGTAAACTTCTGAGTGCAGGGTCTATCTTTTCTCCTGAAGATGTGGCCAGCACGGAGAGTGCTGTAGCCACTGCTAGAATACAAGGTAAGATATATCCTAAATATAACTGTGTTGTAAAAAAATAAAAATAGTGGATCGTCGTTGTGCTGAGACGAACTGGTTGGTTGTTAAAACTGTGCAAGTAGCAAGCTCATACATGACTCAGAGAGGAATCTTTTTCTTTCCCTCTGACAGAAGAAAACAAACCCAAATGGCAGTATATGGTGAACCTTTCTCTTTTCAGAGGGTGTTTACACAGGCCTTCATGCTGTCAAAAACCAGGATGAACATTAAGTCCTTTGGGAGCCTAAGGACAACAAAGAAAATGAAGTGAAAGCCTGGGTGCTTGCAACAGCATCCCACAGGAAATTCTCAACAACCCTTTTAAAGTAATTTTAACAAAATTCAATCCTATTCAGTGCAATTACTGTCAGAATGTCAAAGAAAGGAATTTAATAATGTATTGGAAGCAAAGATAGCATTCTGTAGCCCTGTTTTTCTGTCTTTTTACCTTCTGTTAGGGGTATGCAATTAAAAAAGATCAGAATTGTTGAAGGCAAGAAAAAATATATGGATGGGAGCAGAGTTTCTATATTTTTCCATCCACTGCCCTCACCTTCCTCCCTCCCCACCAAAAAAAAGGCACATTGAGAAAAGTGAAGGTAGTGTGGTAGGATTCAGTCATTTTGGACATGGTAAGATTCATGCCTTGCTTGATATGTTAGCTTTGATAATTTTCATCCTATTAATTTTCAGTGCAAGTAGTCTGGTAGCTGGTGCAATATATATGACAGATCTTTGCACTGGAGAAGAATGTCTCCTTTTGAAATGCAAAGCTGGTTTGTCTTTCTATTTCATAATATATTTCAAAGTTGCCATTAGTCATTCACTGTTAGAGCCCAATGTCATTAACAAACTAAGCATTGCTTTAAGGATATCCATCCAAATTCCCCTTTCACTTACACTGATACTTCCAGGTTGACTCCAGTGTTGTTGGGCCAATGAATATTATTTAATAGCAAAAATGGGCTCTTTGGAATGTACTTTGTGCATTATAACTGACACAGAGCTATGCAATCTGCTGCTTATTTCACTGCTAGCTCTTCTTGTGACTAGAAAGTGGCTGAGGTTTTGTGGATTAATGTTGGGTTGGCTCTTTTCTTATTTTGTGGTGGAGAATGTAAGGCAGGCTACATTCACAATTACTACTCTTTTTGCAGCTGCTTGCTGATAACAAAACATTGACTTCCACCAAATACATTGACTCCCTCCTCCATCATAAAAAATAAAATACAAGATGCAAAGGAAGCCTGAGTTTTGGTATGTGATACCTGCAGTGGTAGTGAATATTTATAAGCTTATTTTAAAATCTCCGTAACAAAAGTATAGGGTTGTAGCTCCCAGTGGTGAAGGTTCTATGGAATAAGTCTTTCAAAAGTGGCCCCTAAAGTTATGCATCAAACAAAAAAGAGGGAAACATACTTTCAAAAACAGGGAACAACAACAGCATGGTCATAGTTTCACAGCTCAGGAAATATAAATATACTCTGTTTCTCTGTAGTACAGTAATAGAGATCTGTGCTGAAAGTCTTACCATTCCTAGACCTTAGTAACTAGAAATACTGCCAGCACCAAACATGACTCATCCCATTCAAAATCAGGAGATTGAAAGAGAGAATGTTGTGGTGGTGTTGTTGTTGTTTTTAAACTTATAGTCTCCTGGTTTCTGAACCTTTAAGATGCACCCCATTCATTTTTTCAAGCTTTTCACTCATGAAGTGTAAAAACAAACAAACCAAACAAACTGATATTTTCCTGTAATCTTATGTCACCACTTCAGGAACCTGGACTTTTAAGGAACACACCAAAAAGTGTGACAATCATGCCAGAATCTCAAGAGTCACAAAAATTGCAACACTGACCTAAGGCCTTAATCTTGCAAAAATTTATGCATGTGTTTAACATTACACTCACTGGGTAATTTCATTGATTTTAATCAGGGCCAGATTGGTTTCTGTGTCTGTGCATAAGTTGTGTACGTACTATGTGGCTTGGCCATTCTACTTGGGCCAAGTAGATTAGATGTGTGTTTCCATTTTTTTACGATCTATAAAATGGCACAATGTGTTTTCTTACCGTCTCTCTTACAAACACAGCTACGCAATGTTCTCTGTTGAAATGAATTATCATGAACTTTCTCTGCTGAAGATACAATTTGGACACACACATTCGCTCAAAATAAGTTCAGTATAGCCCAAGCAGAATTGACAGAGCAGAGCAAAAGGAAAACAATACAGAAGCTTCAATGCAATAAAAGTACTATCCTGTTCCTGTAGGGTGAGCCCAAGCCAGGTCTAAAACCTGCTGTGATCAAAATGAGATAAATAGCATGCCTTGGAGTGTGTCAACTCCACCCCTCCCAAGGCACTGACCTAGTCATTCACTAATATTCTTTTCTGTAAGTGCTCTGTCTACTAGGAAAGAGCCCCACACTGACTGTGTGGCTCTTTTCCTGAAAAATTTCCCATAATTACTAACGCCACTGCAGCTCCTGCAGAATCAGAGGTCAAATGTCAGAGACTGCTTGGAGCCTTGAGCACCATGTTATCTAAGCTTGCTCAGAGCAGATCTGTGTGGTATAAAGGCTGGCGGGTGCCTGTCTCTATTAATGCTAACACTGATGCAGCATAAAGCAATGGTGGGACATTTTTCAGCAAAATGATGTAGCGTAGACAAGGCCCCTCTGTGTCATTCTGCTTCCTTTTGTGGTTTCTCAGAGACAGTTTATTTGATGGGAAATACACGCCCGACTAATTGGAGCCAAAGTTCATTTGTTGGTAGATAATAAGCGGGATGGTTGTAAAAGAGTCATTTTGCTGTTGCTTTTGGATTCATCCACTGAGGTTAAAAAAAGAAACATGCACTCACAGGGCCTGACCAGCATGTCCTTAGGTAAAATCTCACTCACCTCCATCCAGCATGCAACTGTCGAGTTCCTCCAGTTTCCTGGAGGTAGTTCTTACCATGAGGTGGGGGCAAGTCCTACCGTTACTTACATGGCTCTTGCCCCAATGAAGGCAATATGGCAGTATCTCTGAGGGGAGTAGTAGCCAGCTTCTTATTTTGTCTCTTAGTATAATTGTAGCAGAGATTTTCAGTGCCTAGGTATAGGTTAATGGGTCCCAGTGGTGAAGGTTCTATCTTTTTAAGGGCATGTCTCCACTGGGGAGTTATTTCAAAATAACAATGTGTGGTCCACACTACCAAGCCTGTTATTTTGAAATAAGGGGCTTGTTATTTTGAAATAACAACTCCTGCTTGTTTTGAAGAGGAATAAGCTTATTTTGAAATAACCTTGGGCTACAGCTACACTGCAGGCTTTTTGCGCAAAAACTTGTGGAGCGTATACACTGCATGTGTGTTCTTGCACAAGTAAATTTACAGTAAAGCATTGGAACAGAGGGCTTCTTGTGCAAGCGTTATTCCTCTCCCCACACAAGGAATAAGCCCTCTTGCGCAAGAGCTCTTGTGCAAGAAGGCAGTGTGGACGGGCAACAGGTACAGGTTAATGGGTTAAAAGCACATCTCTTGCGCAAAAGCACATGACAGTGTGGACGCGCTCTTGCGCAAGACCTTTTTGCGCAAGAACTCTTGCGCAAAACAGTTCTTCCGCAAAAAGCCTGCAGTGTAGATGTAGCCTTGTAGTGTAGACATAGCCTCAATCCTAAGGTGGCTGTGAAGCAAGCAGTGGAAATTATAGGGCCTCAAATTTGGTTTCTGTTGTATAATATTTACCACATTCACATACCAAGCAAAAGGAACACAGTTTGGAATAGAGCAGAAATATTTGATTCAAGGCAGTCAGACTAGGAGATCTAATGGTCCCTCCGCTCCTAAAATCTGTGACTAAAGTACCTGATTAAGTGCAAGGTGCTATATATCCAGAAGTATAAGATGGTCCTGTCCCCCAAAACACACTATTTGACATTATTATTTTAGGTTTCTCTTTAGTGAAGGATAACAGCTACATTTTCGGTCTTGCCTATGCTACAGTTTTCTGCTTTGAGTTAACCACTAATGACTCAATCTAAGATAAAACCACAAACATTTGTGTCATGTAACATACATTTGTAAAATGTTCACACTATACCTCACAGATGAGTTAGGTACCTTGAAATAACTAGCAATCAAGGAATTCAAGAAGACTCAAGTGTGGAAGCACTGATTGTTTACAGCCTCTGTGCCAAGAAGAAAGAGTGTAGAATTTGGAATGTTACATAATGTACATGAGTTGAAACTTTTAAATGGATTTCTTTAAATTCTAATGAAGGGCCTTTTTGATTAATGCGGGGGTGGGGAATCTTTTTTGGGTCGGGGCCACTGACCCACAGAAAAAGGCAGTCGGGAGCTGCACACAAGTGAGAAACAAAACAAAACATCCCTTACCAGCGTGGGCTTCCCAATGCCGGGGGAAGCCCTGAGCCTCAGGGGCTGGATCCAGGCAAGCTGGGGCCTGCATCTGGCCCCTGGGGCTTTGGTTCTCCACCCCTGAATTAATGGTTACCTGCAGAGCTGTGAACCTAAGCAAAATTGTTCTATTGCCAAGCAGGAGACTATAAAAATGACAAGAAAGGAAGTAAACTTTGTCCTGTCTGTGATTGTGGTCTGAACTGAGTAAAAGGCAACAATTAAATTAGGTTTTGTTTTAAAGTGATATGCTTGTAATAATCTAAAATGGAATATTCATGAAAAAAATCCTTCTTGGGAACTACCCCTTTGAAATGTAATCTATAAGGACAAGAATGGGGACCTTACCCCCATTACTATCACACCCTCTATTGACAGTATTTCTTTAAATATTTGCTATATTGTTGTCATAAGACAGATGCCAGTGTGTGCATGCACCTACTCCATGCATATTGAACAGAATCAGTGTACACAGAGTGGGTTTACCCATTCACCCACTCACAGTTCCCTTCCGTGAAATTAACAATGATTCTGAGGGTGTGGCTTGGTTTCTGCTTTTTTAATTTGTTACTGTTTTGATTCTTTATTTCAAAGAATGACTAAAAAGAACACTAGGCGGCTGCGCCCACTGCTCGCTATGCTCGTCAACCCCCCTCTCTCTGGCCGTTTTTGTGACCAGAGAGCCTGATGACATCATTATGTCATGCAGTAGGAAAAACTTTTGTATACAGATAGAGAGAACACAGCTCACAGTTATAAAAGAGGCGCTAATCATTTCCACTATCAAAATGCTGAGTTGTTCTTCAGGTAAGGGCCGGTGTACACTAGAAAATTAGTTTGACCCAGCTATGTCACTCAGGGATATGAAAAATCCACTCCCCTGAGCAATGTAGTTAAGCCGACCTAAATCCCTGTGCAGACAGTGGTAAATCAATGGAAGAATTCTTCAATTGACCTAGCTAGCTACTGCCTCTTGGGGAAGTGGATTACCTACACTGATGGCAGAACCCCCTACGGTCGGTGTAGGCAGTGTCTACACTAGGGATGTAATAGTATCAGGCAGCTGGTTTTTAAACTGGCTCCACTCGTGGACCAGCTCCCTCATGGCACCCCACGCTGTTGCCTCTGATACAGAGGCAGCAGCGTGAAGTGGCAGGGGGCTCCTTGGGGCTGGGGCTGGACAGTCCTGGGTGTTGGCCCCACCCCTGGGGGGCTATAGAATAGTCAAGTAATTGATAAGAATTCATGAGGTTAATCAGCTATTCAATTAACCGATATTTAACATCTTTAGTCTACCCTTCAAATACTAGCATTTTAGGTGCAGACAAGCTCTAAGCAGAGGTATACTGATCTAGTTTGCAGTGCTGCATTTTAAAAAACTTTCAGATTAAAAAATCAGTGATATATAAGGACTACTAGATCAGTAACCACTTACTGGTAAATCTGTTGAGAAAGCAGACATGTGTAAACAGTATGGATTAACCAGGTCTGACTGCACTCTATGGTACAGCCTATTTTTAGTTACTTTATTTTTCTTTCTGTCTATGACACTTTTACTCTATCTGTTTTTATTTTTCTTAACTTTTACACGTCTTTAGTTGTATTTATTTTTAGTCTTTCTATTCTTTCACTCATTTATCTCATTATTCTAATTGCCTTTGTGACTTTTTTATTCCTTCTGTGGGCATTTTGCCTGTTTTTCACTGATTTTCAGCTTTCATCTAATCTGTCAATTCTCTTTTTTAAAAATCTTTGTCGCTAATACTTTGTCTTAATCTTAAACATCCTCTTAACTTCAACTTTTTTTTCCTGGTGTTTTGCTCCTGTTAATTCCTATTGGTCACCATCTACCTGGTTATTGAGTATATGACAGCCTTTCTGAATGTCCATTTATATAGGTAATCAGACAATGAGGAAATGAGATGTAGCTATCTAAGGCCTAATGGGTAAGGGCTGTAATTTTGGAGAGGAGACACTGTTTTTTTATATGTAACAAAATGCTTTAAGTGTAAAACTAAGCTCAACTTTAACAACGGAACCATGTCCACTGCTTCCATAACTCATTATATCTGTTACTATTTCTGAATCTTTTAAAGAAATGGTTGAGAATGACAAAGTTTCATCTGTTCAGATGCTCACTCAGAATTTTTTTTTTCAGAGACTTGAAGATAGAAAATCTGTTGCTAGATGAAGACAACAATATCAAACTTATTGGTATGAAACTCTTTTAGCAATTCCAATAGTTGAAACCTGTGCAATTGTATAAAGGGAATGTTTGAGTCTTCATCACCATTTTCCATGTGACAACACATAATGGTGTTACAGAGAGATGCTAAGAGAGTGCAAATAGCATCCAAGCTGTTGCTGAAAGCACCCTGTGAAAAATGTTCCAGTGAATTCAAGATTTATTTATTAAATGCCCAATCCTGCAGCCTTGACATAGGCAAAGCTCCTATTGAAATCAATGGGAGCATTGCCAGAGTAAGGGTTGCAGAAGTGACCCCACAAAAATAACTTGTTTTACACCATTAATTCCATATTTATTAAGTGCTCGATTCTGCCCCCAATCCACATACTTCTGCTGAAGTCGGCAGGAGCTGTGCACACACACAACAGCTGGCAACATTTGGTCATCTGTTTATATACAGTAAACTCATTTCCAACATCAGATGAGAAATTGATTTAGAAGTTTGTTTAAAAAAATAAAATCAACAATGGACTCCTGATTGTATTAAGGTACCCATTGTATGCAGTGCTCAATTCATTCAAGTTCTACAGACATTGTAAATTAATCATCTCTGAATATATTTGTCTCTCACTGCCTGTGTATAATTCCCATTAATGTTAATGTGGGCATTGAAAGGAAAATATGCCCCTTATTAAAGAACATCTGTTTTATATTTATTTCCATGCCTATACATTTGCCGTCCGCAGTATCTTGGTTGCCTACTTAGAGACTAGAATTCTTTCTTTTTACTCTTTCTTTGATGGATAGATTTCATTATCTCCTACGTGATGAAAAGTGTTGACTAAACTTAAGTCAAAAGGCGAGCCAGTTCATCTTCATGAACAATACACAGCTCTGTGCAAACGAGAAGGGATTGCTAATGTATTTTAAAATATCCAAAATCCACTTAGGAATTTGGTGTTTTGAAAAATGCCCATGACTTTTTAGTCATTACGTTGTAGTGAATCAAGTAACTCTGGAAAGATAATAGCAAAACAAAATGTTGCATTGCCTGAATTGCAGGTTAAGAGGATATTGATATTTTACCATGATTCATTCATCAGTAATGATGGATAGCACCCATTATCTCAATTTAGCAGTGAAGTGAGACCAGATGGTTTGTAGCACTGTAATGAGAACATTTGATGGATTTAAAGAATTTCTATAACTTTCTTGTTATTCAGTGTTTGATTATCCAACAGTACATATACTTGACATCCAAATACAGACACAGTCAGATGATTCATATACAATATAAAACTGGTGTGCCAAAACAAAAGAAAAAGTTTCCAAACTGTTTCCACAGTCTTGGTTGCTTCAGTTGCATAAGTAAGGTCTCTTCAAAGTGGGTGGTGTGGGAAGGATAAGGAAGGAGATGTTTAGATCTTTCTTAGACTTGCTAGCATTAAAATAAATTGTCCTCTAGTCCTCCCAAATGACAGCATTTTAACAGTAGCAGATTGTTCTCAGTATGTGTTTTTTAAAACAAGGCAATTAAACCTTATTGTCCAACTGTATGTTATAGAACATAAACTTTTTATTAGACTAAAAGTACAAGCAGATTTACCGTCAATCCAAACAGCTACATTATATCAGAAATCAGCTGAAACCCATTGTTGCAGAGTCTCCCATCCTTTAAGGAAATCCTCAGATTTAATTAACTTGAGGTCATAGTTTGATGAAGCAATCCAAAACAGATATCCACCAACTTATTGGCCAGTGCGTCTCACATGAACAGTTCTTTATGTGACACCTGTAGTGACTGATCCTGATACCTTGGCAATATGTCATAGTTCAGGACATCAGCACTTTGTATCCCCCCTGAATGGTCCAGCAAGGGCATCCACTGTCAGGCTGTTGAATCTCTTAGGTGGGGACATATGTCTCTTGCTCTTGATGAGGGTATTTCCAGGCCACAGGGCCACCTGCCTTCACTATGAATTCCCCAGCAAAGTCAGGCACCCAATCCAGCCTGCTTAACTTTACTCCTCAGAGCCAGGACATAGTGCAATTGCCACATGTAGTTACTACACAGCTCTTTCTAATTGAGCATGTTTACTCTCAAGGTAAAAGCACTGCAGAAACATGGGTTAAAAACAGTAAAAGAACCCATACACATACTAATAAGCTTACTAGAGATCACCTCCTCCCTCCAACAAGGGCTTTGGCTGGTGAACAGAACAGTCCTTCAGACCTTACTCAGGGGTTTTCGTGTGGTTAGCCGTTCATAACGTCTTTTAACCAGAACAAGCCCTCCCATGATTGTGTGTTACCCCTTTCTGTCCTTTGGGTCTTTAGATCCTGAGAATAGGTGATTTGTAGACAAAGGTCCCATCCCCATGGCGAAACCCAAAAGATCAAGTCAGGAGGTGGGCATTTGCATTTCCCTCCTCCCAAGTATTTCCCACGAAACCTACTCAACTAACAGCCCATTCTTCACTTAACCCTCTGAAGGTTTGGATTAGCCCTGTGTCCTAGACAAGTTACGTGCAATCCCCACTACAACAAAAATATTCTTAATACAATGAGTTCCTAATACATGAACTTAATTCAGTAAGGTTTGTTGTGGATTTTGCAGGAAATTGGCATACTTTCTCAGCACATAGACTAGTGTTTCTGAAAATTGCGTTCTGAAACTCTTATGGCAGTGGTCCACAGACCCACTATGACTAAGACTTCTAGAAGGATCCGCACCTGCATTTAATATGTTTTAGGGGTCCACAAATGGAAAAAAAGGTTGAGACCCACTGCCTTATGGTCTTGATTTGTCATTCCACTGGAGCTACATTTGGGCAGAACAGAAAAGGGGATCACAGGGAACTGCTAGCAGCTCCTTGATTCAGGAACCCCATCCCTGGAGCAGCTTAGGGTCCAGCGGTAGCTCTAACTTATACCAAGTTGAGCATTGAATGAAGTGGAGATCCGTGCCATGTGTCCTCCTGCCCCTGCCATGCCCCTGCATTTCCTTTAAAGGGGACAACTGGCAGCAGAGCTACTTCTGTCAGCCTTCTGCGAGCAGAGAACTATTCAAGAGAAACTCTCCACTGGGTATCTTTGGCTGGCTTAAGGCTGACTTATGCCGCTTGTGCAGCACAAAATGGCCTCAGGGGACCAGAGACTCTGTCCCTCCCTGTTCCTCTGCACACTTTCTCATTTATATGATATATGATAATGGAATATGTTGTATCTCCATAACCCTGAAAGGTCTTTCAGCAGAGGCTGTCATTGTATGGATGCCCCCAGCAAGGCTTCTGAGTGGCAAAGAGTGTGATTTCGAGAATGAAGGGCTCCTTTCTATGCATGAGTATGCATTGATGTCCTGCTGCTAAGATAACCTGTGGGTTAAGATAAGATCTGTGGGTTATGGACTGCAGTCTGATGTGGAATAGGGCTGAGGGAATTCAGTTCCCATTGGAATGAATGAGTAAACAGGAACTTTCGTTGCTCTCCAATTAACCACAACATTTTTTTTTTTTTTTACTTTGACCAACATAAGAGTTGCATTACGTATTAGGTGCCCACTGTGTTTGGCTTTATAGAAAACACGGACAAAGACAGTCCCTGCCCCAAGGAACTTAATATAGTTTATCTCTGTAACAGAACACGTCTGCTTATCCATGCATACAAATGGGAGCTTAATTCCTGGAGTCCTGTTCTCCGTCTTGACTGCCAAAATGATGGTTTCCAACTGTGTTGGTTCTTTTTTGCTACATATTAAGATGATTTAAAATAAGTGTTTAGTGCTTTGTGTTAGATACATTGGTTATATTGTTATATGTATTCCTTTTATTGCATTAAGTGTCTCCCCATTCTGTTGCCTGCTAAGACTCAGTTCTGAGAGCACATCAGGATTTTTGAGGTCTTTGTGAAACAATGTGCTTCTCTGTATCCAGCAGCCCTTGATCACAGGTATCTGATAAAGACACAATCATACTGCTAGTCATGGGTCTTGGGGCATTTTTGAGAGCACAGCTTGGCATTTGGTTCAAGAAATAATGGGCCAAAGGCAGCTCTGGTGTAAGTGGATGCAACTCCCTTGAAGTTACTGCAGCTCTGCCTGCTTGCACAAGGGCTGAATTTAACCCATAAGTTCTTATATTCAGTGTCTGAGAATACTAGCAGCCCTGTTATTCAGTAACATTCCCATTACTGTAACACTCCTACTTTAATCAGTAGCCTGTATGCTTAGCTCAATATTGTGTTCCTGAAGGTGTTACAACATAGAAGTGCGGTGTGATGGTTCCCTGGATGAGCATTAACAGGAAGAGTAAGGGAGTTTCCATGTCATAATATTTACTTTAAGGAACCAATCATGGTCTTTGATCTTAATTTTGCAATCAGCAAAAGTTACAAAGGATACTGGATAAAGGTAATATCAGTATTATGATTATCAGTGTGAGTGCCGATAACATTCTCTTATTGAGTTCAAAAGTAAATATTTGTTTAAAAGCCCACTGTAGGTGCTACCAGTATTTTAACAAAGAGCTTCTTCAAAAATGTTCCCTTTTAGTCTGTGATAAAATCCCTGTCCAACACAGACTTCTGGGTAGTGCAAAGAAAGGAGTGAAAAACCAGGAATCTATTCCTTTGTTTTCTGCAAAGAAAGTGTTTTTGTTTCAGTAAGCCCAGCAAAGGAAGGAGACCAAGTCACTGTGCAAACCAATTTTATGTTTAGTGAACTCCCTGGACATGTTTATAGTTTAAACAAATGTAGTGGTTCCCGGGGCGGCCCTAGACTAGCTGCCAGCAACTGGCGCCCTCGGCGAACCATGCAATCAACCTCCCCACCTCCAAACCCCTCAATGATATTGCACCACCATTTGGGGCCTATTGAACTTGGCACTCTAGGCGACCGCCTAGTTTGCCTATATGGATGGGCCGCCCCTGAGTGGTTCAAATCTGAAGGCGGTGTACATTGTCACAGCTCTTGTGACTGTAGTGGAGTGGTGCTGATTTACGCCTGCTGAGAATCTGACTTGTTAAGTACTTTGTCAGTAAAGCACAATGTGAAAGTTGTGAAATCTGAAAGGACAGGATGGTGGTAGGGTGAAGACCTTATAGGGGCTAAGGCAGAATGCTTCCTAGAAATTTGTTAACTATCTTACATTTGATGTAATCTGGTCCAGTCCATGCACAGAACAGTAACAACAAGAAGAACATGCAGAAGTATTTGTATAAACTCCAGAGATAAGTGATCTCTGGCAGGGATGATTAATCAGTATCCAGACAGAGTAGGATTCCATCAGACGCAAGCAAATAGTCCTAACCCTTCCTTCAGTTTTAACAATGTGCTCCTGCAGACTTCCTCCAGCACATTTTGTATGCTCAAATGTAGCACAGTGTACATGCATTTTCTGCTTTCCTTGCTCCCAAATAGTCAGGCAAGTGGAAAGTATTCATATGCATGCACTTAGACACTTCAGCTCAGATGGTAACCTTTATAATTTTTATTTTTCCTAGACATTATTTAGCTTTCCTGTTTAAAATTGATTTCATTTAATCACTCTGACATCCATATGTGTTATATGTATTCTGGGAATTTATAAGAAGCTTGAATCAAATGAAAACACCTTAATGTAAATGGAGACTTTACATGGATAGATCAGGCATCGCTGAAGGCTTCAAATACATTACTTCAACCAAAGAAAAAAAAATCTAAACAAAAAACACTGAAATTCTTTTTCCTCCCTTATTTTCCCCATTTGCCATTTTGGAGTAAGAGTGCTGACTCTGCAGCCTTGTGTTTTTATATTACCATGACAGTTCTAAAAAGCAAAACCTCTTGTTAAGGTTGTTGATTCATTTACATGATTTAGAAGCTGTAACATGTAGACTTTGCTTTTTAGGAACATTTTGCAATAATATAAAATATTTGGCAATTTTAAGATCATCCTCTGCCCTATACACAGTCACACTCAGGCCAAATTCTGCTCTTTGCTGTATTCATGCAACACTCATTAAAATCAAGCGGTTGTAAGTGTGCATCTGACAACAGAGGTATCCTAAGTTTTGTTCGTCCAGTGAATTAAAAAAATACTTGACAAAAGCTTCTATTTTTTCAATCTATAACAGTAGCAAACTCTTGGAATTTTTTTTCATGTTGATTTATTATGGCAGTAGATTGCATGTGCCTTTAAGAAAACTATAGTAGTTTAATTAATGTTTCAGTGCATTTGTGTATGTATTTATTATTTCTTTCATTTTCACAGACTTTGGCTTGAGCAACTGTGCAGGTATCATGGGTTACTCTGATCCATTCAGCACACAATGTGGCAGCCCCGCCTATGCAGCACCAGAACTTCTTGCAAGGAAAAAATATGGTCCCAAAATAGACGTTTGGTCCATGTGAGTTATTTAGCTTGTAATAGCTAATTTCTTATTTTTTTTTTTTTTACCATAGCTCATAGACATTAAAGTGTTTGGTTACTGTGATCAATCAAACTTTCTAGGAGCGGCATGGCCCACTGCATTATGGCACGGGGGGAAGCCTGGATTAGAAAATGGGACTCACATTATTTAGATTTGGAGGAGCTGAAAATGTGCTAAGAATTTTACAAATACAGAGGAAGGTATGGTTTCTACACGGAAGGGCACAGAATCTACTGTATGTAGTTCCTTTTATACCTAAGGCTCTCCAAACTCTTCCACTAAATCTCTATACTATATATAGTCAGCTCTGGCATGAAGGCTGGAAGCTACCCAGTCCACTGTATAAAGTAAAAGGAGAATTTTGATCCAGTCATATCTTTTGACAACTAGCCACTTTTTAGAGCTTTACGTATTGGAGCCTAACTTATAGTCTCTGGTCTGAGGAGATCCAGAGCTAAACTATCATGCAGCCACTTAATATCTCACTCCTGCTGAGGTTCATCCGTCCACATCAGGGATGTCGTTACCAGCATTGTGGAATGCAGGCGCTCTTACTGTGACTGGAATGCAGACACTTAGAAAGCTTCCATTCTCTTAAACCATAACCCTTACCAGCAAAAATATCCTATGCTAATTTTTTTTTAATTTAAGAAAAAATATAATTAGCTCCTAGGCTTTCCTGTATCTGACCACATTATTGCTATGGAGTATAACACCTTTATAATACACTGACTTCATTTCTATGCTTTGCACATAAGTTATTTAGACTTTGCAGTGCTGTAACTTTCTGGCTCAGGGTGTGAAACTCCTTCCTTCCCCTCAGCACAGCAAGTTACAGAGCTGTAAAGCACCAGTGCAAACTAGGCTATAGTATTGGGAGCGTGACTTCCAGTGCTATTAACTATTCCTCTCGTGAAGGTGGTTTACATGGAGCACTGGGAGATCTCTCTTCCAGAGGTCGTGCTGTGACCACACTTTCAGTTTACAGTGCTGCTGCTTTAAACTGTTGAGTGTAGACGAAGCTTAAGAGAGCCAGCAAAATGGAAAAAGTAAATTCTCAAAGATAATTCAGTTTAAAGGATCTTTTAGGAGTAAGGAGAAATAGAAGAAACATAACCGAGTTTTCATCAGTAAACCAAGTTTTGGGGAATGAATACCAAGAATTGTTCAGCTCTTGTTATATAGCTGCTTTTATGGGCTGGATCCAAAGTCTACCGGAGTCAATGGGAGTCTTTTCACTGGCAGCATTCTGGATCGGGACCTTTATGTGAACCTCCCACTGACATCAGTGGGCATGCCACATGCAGAGCAGCGGTAGTGCGAAAGTTCTACAGACCCCAGAGAAATGAAAGTTGCACATTATTTTTACATACTAAGTCTATGCTTTTCTGCATGCCTTGCCACACTCCTGATGGAATACCTTTAGTTCCTTAATTGTTTCTTCTCTGCTTTTCTTTTCAGTGGAGTGAATATGTATGCAATGTTGACTGGGACTTTACCTTTCACTGTGGAGCCATTCAGTCTGAGAGCTTTGTACCAGAAAATGGTGGACAAAGAAATGAATCCCTTCCCTGCCCAACTCTCCACAGGTAAGCAACACAGCATCCCCAACTCTATCACGTTCATTCAGGAAGAACCATTACATTGAACTGTGGACTTCAAGATTTTGCAATAACATAACGTGTTAACTGTGGAAGAATGTAGGTCTTTTTTCATTATAGTTTAAGAAAGATCTGCATATGTCACAATACCATAAAGCTTTGCTTTTTGAACACAAGGTAGGGAGGGACAATGTAGTAATGAATCTGAAGTATGAGCATGCTCCAATATTGTGAAGGGGAATGTATGGAGTTCCTGTTTTTCCTCGTGTGTTTCCTCGTCTATTTTTCATTTGCAAATGATTCAGCTGAATTAGCTTACAAGATTATTATTAATTATAGGATGATGATTATTAATAATAATTGTTCCCATAATACACCCTGACATTTGCAATGGAATCATTGCTGAACTTCAATACAAATTATGTCAGCATGTGTCAAAAACCCTGGGTTTTTTTCATTTAGATTTTATTTGCCTGGTCAGAATTTGGTCTTTCCTCTAATTCTCAAAACACAATGTATTTTAAGACAGAATTTAAATTTTTTCAACCTTCTGTGACAGTGAGTTCCACAATCTAAATATGCCCTGAAAAAATATTTCATTTTTATCAGTTCTGCGTTAATAGCCTTCAAATTTAATTGAATGTCCCCTTGTTCTTGAGATATCAGAGAGGAGGAGCAGGTGCTCCTGACCTGCCTTCTCTGTATCAGTTATCATTTTATATATTTTTTATCAGGAACTGTCCATATTTGCTAGTCAAGGGACAAAGTGGAGGACAGAGGGAGTTGCTCGATGTGGGAATGTTATGGTGGGGGTTGGGAATGTTGCATTGTAAATTGCGGGATCAGCACTCGGTTTGTGGGAGTTAGGATAGTTCAGGCTCAGTAGTGAGAAACATGACAGTACCGAGGGGAGGAGGTAGTACTGGATTGTTACTGGGTAGCGGTGGAGTGTAGGGATGTGCAGTTGGGGAATCCAGAGTGGGGATCAGTTGTTGGATCAGGCATTGATGTCTGATGCTGCAGCCTGGAAAGAGGGACTATGGAATGTGTACAGTTTATTGGAGGGACTCAGAAGATGGAAAATGGTGACTGGGACAGGAAAATGGTGAACAGTGCCTCCTACAGGTGTTTACATGAATTTCACTTAGGCTTGGTCTGTACTAGGAAATTAGGTCGGTATCACTACATTGTTCAGGCATGTGAAAAATCTACACTTCTCAGGGAGGTAAACTACCTACCTTCATGGGAGAATTCCTCCCATCAGCACAGGTAGTGTCTTCATGGAAGCACTACATCAGTGCAGCTGTATCATTTCAGTTGTAGACAAATCCTTACTTCCCATTCACAATAGAAATCTCTGTCTATATACAAAAAAAACAGTGACATCAAGACATCACTCTGCGTCCCGCCTGTCTCCTCCCTCCCTGCTTCCCTCTCCCCAGTGCTCAGGAGAGAGAGCTGGGTCTGGTGCACCATGGCCTCAGCCCCTCCCCCACCTCCCCGCCAGCAGCCAGGGGGAGAGAGCCAGGGCTGGTGCAGCCTCGGCCCAGCCCCCCTCACCCTGGCAGCCAGGGGGAGAGCTGGGGCTGCCTACCCCCAGAGAGAGGGGGGTTGATGAGCATAGTGAGCAGAGGGAGTGCAGCCCCCTAGTTTATTGTAAAATTGTTTTTCTCCCATGGAGATTTCTGTGCACCTAAAAGAGCCCCAAGAATCCCTCTAGTTATTGTAAGTTTGTAGAAGTGGTAAACATTATTGCTGGTATTTACTATTAAATCCTTTCCATCCAGGCTTTCCTGGCCCTGAATCCCAGCCTCTGTCTTCTGACTTAGGGAAACTAAAGAAGGCTCCCTTTAGAGTCTGTCAGCATTGCTCCTTGGTCATCTGGTACCTGCATGAGGCAATCCTTTTCTGCTGGAGATTTATGTGCTAGTGTTTTATGAGTGACCTGGGATGCTGCAAGGCTCAGTAGATATCTGGTACAATCAGAGTCTTTGCTATTTCCATTCCAGAGTCTTCCAGGTAGTATTCTGTTGCAACAAATTGCTATTTTTATATCCTAGTCCACTTTCTAAAGCTCTAATGGGTAAGTTGTGTTGTAAGTAAGATTATAATTACTGCTTCATATTGTACTCAATGAGGTCCCAAATCTTGATCCTCTTGAAGACAAAGGCAAACTCTTAGGGTGCATCTACACAGCAGCGTTATTTCGGAATAATAGCTGTTATTCCAAAATAACAATGCGAGCATCTACACAGCAATTCCGTTATTTCTAAATAAATTTGAAATAATGGACAGCTTATTCCGACTTCTGTAAACCTCATTCCACAAAGAATAACACCTATTCTGAAATAGCTATTTTAAAATAGCTGTAGTATGGATGCTCCACTGCTGCTATTTTGAAATAGCTCCTTCCCAAGGCCATTCAAAGTAATTACTCCCTAATACTTCATGGGGCTCTAAATCAAGGTAGCATATCCACATTAGGGGAGCCTGGCGTGGACTAATTTCGAGGCTTCCCTGCAGTGTAGACACACTACTTTGAAATAAGCTATTTCGGAGTATTTCTTCCAGAATAGCTTATTCTGAAATAAGTGTGCAGTGTAGACGTACCCTTATTGACCTCAGGATTTGGTAGTAATGTAACGCCAACAGGCAGAACCGATCGTGGGACCTCTGGAGCTTAGTGCATGAGCCTCTATCTACCGCTTGAGCTAAAAAGCCACTCTGCTTTCAGCTAAGGCTGTAGAGCAACCTCAGTCTTTCTCTCTGTAAGTAGTCTAAGTGCCACTACATGGGACATGAACCACACCCAGTAAGGTGTGTGGTTTACACAAACACTGTACACACCCAGTATTCAGAGAGGTTTCCGCCATTGCAGGTCTATTTCTTACTGGGTAGTTTCTAGTGTTCTTGGACTAGGGGGCTTTGTCTATTACTCATTTTTATTGTAAAGATTAGAATTCTTCCAAAAAATGCATCTTTGTGTAATTTGTAGCTATCTGATGTTATGCTCTACAGCGAAAGTAACATTTTATGTATCCAGTGGGAGTTACAGTAGTTACTTTGAGCTTTCAGAGATAGAAGATTAATGGAACAGACTTAAAGCTGTTAGCCTTTACCCTACTGAACATAAAAGTATGCCTCAGTTCTTGATTTAAGGCAGTGGACTTGCACATTCACTGGTTTGGCAAACTGTGATTTAAGATGACATTTGTTCTTGTCATTATTAGGCCTTGGGTCAATAGGCAACAGCTATTCTTTTTCTCTGCTTGGCAAATTGTTGCATTTGTTAACTCTTTAGGTAGACCACCCTTTTCTTTTAGCCATGTAACTGTTTACTGTATTTTTCTGATGCATATAGAGGTTTGAGGAGAAATTATTTGCAGAAAATTCTTTAACTGTGCAGCATATGCTGTGTCAGCATATAATTTCACAAAGTCAGTTACCTCAAACAAGTAGCCACTCAAAGGAATAACAAATCTTCTACCCAAAGGTGAAAATTTTCAGTGATCCTGAGCACTCAAACCAACTATATGGAAACCATGGGCCAGAATTTGAAGTTGATGTTCAATGTTCCTTCTAAAAGTAACAGAGAAATAGCCTTGTTAGTCTGATCTTGGTAAAACAAAAAAAGGTCATGTAGCACTTCAAAGGCTAACAAGATGGTTTATTAGGTGATGAGCTTTTGTGGGGAAGACCCACTTCTTCAGATAAAAAATGGCTTGAATAGTTTATGCAAATGAAGCGTGACAAAATGCTAATCAGCGCTTCATTTGCAAACTCTCTGTTATCGAGAACAACAAATCCATTCAGCTTCCTCTTCAGCCCAATGACTGACATAGCCTTGGGGAGCCAGACATAGCCTTGGGGAGCCAGAAAGGGTTCATGAGGAGCCCATAAGTGTTTGGGACAAAAATTGAATTGCTATGCCCATTTTTGGTTTTTTAGTTAAGAGACTATTAAACTTACCTTGAAAAATCACCTGTGTTTTAGCTAAGGGGTTCTGCTTCTTATGCTATTGCTGCTCCCAGGGCTAGGAGTCTCTCTCTTTGTACATTTACAATACAGTTGAGACCGAGCATTGCAGTCGGGGTAGACAGGCTCAGGCAAGCTCAAGCTGGCACACTAAGGGTATGTCTAGACTACATGCCTCTGGCGACAGAGGCATGTAGATTAGGCTACCCGGCATAGGCAAAGAAGCGGGGATTTAAATAATCCCCACTTCATTAAAATAAACATGGCCACCACGCTGTGCCGACGATCAGCTGATCCGGCACAGCGCGGCAGTCTAGACGCGGATCAGTCGGCTGGGGAAGCCTTTGCCGACTGATCCCTTATGCCTCGTGAAACGAGGCTTACAGGATCGGTCAGCAAAGGCTTCCCAGCCGACTGATCCACATCTAGACTACCGCGCTGTGCCGGATCAGCTGATCGTCGGCACAGCGCGGCGGCCATGTGTATTTTATTGAAGCGGGGATTATTTAAATCCCCGCTTCTTTGCCTATGCCAGGTAGCCTAATCTACATGCCTCTGTCGCCAGAGGCATGTAGTCTAGACATACCCTAAAAATGACAGTGTGGACATTGTGGCCTGGGTGGCATCTCGGGCTAGCACTTTACACTCAGGACTATGGGATCAGGGGGCTTGGAATTGGGTGGCTAACCTGAGTGACTGTCCATGCTGCAACATCCATCCATGTTGCTATTTTTAGCATGCTCGCTCGAGTGGCATTAGCACAAGTCTGCCTGCTGGGCTGGGAGGTACAATCCCAGCTGCAGTATAGACATACCCTCTGTGCCCTTCTGTACTGCAGGGGGCCTTCTTCAGAGAGTCTTCCCATTGGAAGACTCCATCAACTGGAAGTCTCGCAGATGAAAGCCCACAACTGGAGCAGAGGGCAAAGAGAGGCCAAGAGCATCAGCACTAGTGCATAGGGATTGGGGGCTCAGGTAGAGACAAGTGCATCTCGTCTTTACAGTGGAATGATTTTTGCCACAAGCGAAGCCTGTCCATCACAGTCATTGGGCTGAAGAGGAAGCTGAATGGATTTGTTGTTCTCGATAACAGAGAATTCTTTACCTAAGAAACGTGACGTGTGGCTTGTAGGGTGCCCATGGAACTGCCATAATATCAAGCTCCAAAAGATTTAAGGACTTGTTTCCAGTTCTTCCCTGCTATTCCTGCAACATTATTATATGAAAATATGGAAAAGTCAGGAGAGATCTGAGCTAAAACAGCACATTAGTTAATGATTTATGAAGATAGAAATAACAAAAATGCAGTTCACGTTTAGGTGACCTGGTAACTGCATAATCATATTTTTCTCTGTTCTACCAAATGTAAACTTCATGGCTGTAGGCCTGTCTTAAACTGGATAGTCTCTCAGGGCCCTGTCCAGCAGATTACTTGGATTCTGTACGTTGTTGAACACAAAGGTTCCTCAAGTCAGTAGGGCTCAGCACCTATAGAATTTAGTCCTGATTTATATCAGACCACTCTCCCTTCCTTGTGCCACGAATCCACAGGGTCTGTGCTATGCCTCAGCTTTTAAACAGTCTCCCTTCAATGTGCTAGATCCTGAAATGGGGTTGGGGCACTGTTCCTTATGTGTAGGCCACATGGCCTCTTCAATGGCTCTTTTGATATGGCTAGACTGTGGCGGGGAGAGGTTCGGGATACCGGAGATATCCTGAAAAAACTCCGCCACGTCCAGGGAACGTGTTTGCTCTTCCGTTGGTTTTTTTTTTTTTTTTTTTTGCAGAAGAGCAAACACACTCTTTCGGAAGCCTCTGAATTCCTCATTCTACGAGAAAGAAGGGGGCTTCCAAAAGTGGGGGGGGTTCCGACATTTGGCCCAGTCTAGACAGGCCAAATGTTGGAAAAGCCTCTTCCGACAAAAGAATTGGAAAAAGGTACGCAAAATGTGGCGCGCATTTAACGTACCATTTTCTGACAAAAACTTGTAGTCTAGCTGTACCCTAAGACTTGGAGCCCAGTGGCTAACACTTTCTCTTTTCACTGTGAGCTCTTCCCAGCAAGTCCACCTGGGATAAATTCCTGTCCAGAGGCTTTCCCTTCTTCAGGGATCAGTGCACTCCTGTCAGTGACACCACACAGCTTTTTCAAAACAGTAGGGTTTATCAGTCAACAGGAATGCAGCATGGGGAAGTCCTTGGTCTGTCATAGAGAAGCAAAGGTTAAAACTATAGCCAGCCCCGTGCTCCCTTGAGCCACCCTGCTATAGTAACCATCAAGGTTTCTTTTCTCTGTCTTTGTCCCTTCTCTCGCAGTCCCAGGTGAGAGCTTCCTGGGTCTCTGTTCACTCAGGCCTTAACACAGCCATCTGACATCTTTTGAAACAATCCCCTTTTGGAACAATGACCTGGAGAGCCCTGCTGAGGTCACGTCTTCCACCTACTGGAGCTTCCTACCCTTAGGTGTCAGTTGTTCAGTAGCTGGGGTTCCGGTTTTCTTTCTGGACTCTTCATTAATATGGGTTGGTTCTAGTCAGTTCTGAATGACTTATTGCTATCCTCCCAAATACTTCATGTCTCCTGCTCTGGCCCAGGAGTATTTAAATTTCTACACCCACTCAGTAGCAATTCCAAGTCCCTGGTAACCATGGTCATAAATATATGACAGAAATTTCCCACTTCCATCACACTTTATCTACTGATCTGCTCTAGAACATAGCCACACATTTCCTCTTCCTGACTCCTACATAGGTCATTCTTCATGTTAACTTCCTGAGCTGAGCATGCTTAAAGGACCAATGATGTACTTAAGGGAGGGGCAGATAACAGCACACTGCAGACTTTTAAATGCAAGTGCACTTTATCTTTGGTTAACATTTATGCCCATTTCAGATTGTTACATTCCATCCTAGAGAGCAAACATGCTGCTTTCCTTACACCAGGGAGGGTACAAGAATAAAGAAGCTTATCTTTTATGTTTCTGGACCCAGAGATGCCTGTTGATTATTGTGTAAATGGCTTTCCATGTAGAGCATTTCTGGATAAAAGTGAAGAGGCTATATAGTTGCTGTTCTAGTTCAAAGATGGATTCAGTAGTGAAAGACAAAAAATGACATCAAACACGTGGGAAGTATCCACTGAGCCAAGATTAAAGGTCTACAAGCAAGAAGAGAGTACATTGTTTTTGGTATTTGCTGTGGAATTCATCCAGAATTCTTGGCAGCTCAGCACACTATTTTTTCCATAATAGGTAGCCCTTGTATGCCAGCCAAATTATTACGTTTGGTGGCTTTTATGGTGCATATGATGTGTCTAATTTCTGCATACGTGAGGCTGTCTGCAAGCATTTGCGTGATCCCATCTATAAAACCTTAAAAAAAATCTCCAATATTAGGTTTCTGTGTCTGATCCATGAAGAATTGTAGAGGGCATATTTAAGTCCGTAGGATTGCACAAGCAGAAAGCAGGATTTGTTCATGATGGTTTGGAGATTAAAATATAGATCTAGTCAAAACGGAGATAAGTTGCCAGCTCAGATACTGACTTCCTGTTTGCCATGGGTGAGACACTGTGTCTCTCCTTATAACTAACCACCTCAGAGGCATAATGTCAATGAATGTTTGTAAAGCACTTGATGAAAAACTCGAAAGGAATGGAGTCAAAACATAAGCCCAGTTCTGCCCTAAGATACCCCCTTGCAATTCTGTTGCAGTCAATGGAAGTACAGGGGTTCACATCTGAAAACAGAAAGTTTAATAAGTTTACTGCTCTATTTTAATTGGGTCAAAGACCCCTATCATTGATTTTAGCAGGGATGTACCATTTTAAATGAGAAACAAATTTGGTCCCCTGGGCCTGATGCTGCAAGATACCTAGGACTGGCATTGTTTGGAGGCTATTAGGAGCTGAGGCTGCTGAGCCTCTCACCAGAGGCATGAAGTTCTGTTTGGGATTGGACCTTGGGCCTCTAACATTCTGCTTCTGCTGAATTTCTGAAGGGATGTATAAGGTTAGGTTGTTTGAGAGGGAGTGTTTAAATAATGAAGAAACATTGCAACATCAAGGCCCTGGTTCAGGAAAGCACTTAAAGGATGTGCTTAGGTCCCATTGAAATAAATAGGACTTAAGTATGTGCTTAAGTGTTTTACTGAATTGGGCCTGCGTTCTCTCATTATGTTTAATATTGGTCCAAATCTCTAGACAAGTAAAATTCCAGATGTCTTCAATGGGCATGTGTTCTTATCTATTACTGTTTGTCTCAGATAATGTGCTATTGAAATATGTTGCATAGGGAAGTCTCTAGATTAGATTTGTATCAAAGAGTCCCCTTCCCCCTTTCTAATGTAAAATCAGATCAGGTCCATGTTGTGATCCTCCTGTTTAGAATAATATTATCTGACTAGGGTCAGGGTCTGTGTCTAATCTGGAACAAATGCCTTTCATCATGCTGCAATTTTTTTCTGGAATCATGAAGGTTCCTGTCAAAGCACACAAATAATTTCCTTCTTGTCATTTATGACTCTATAAAACATTACTTATTTTACATATGGATTAACTTCTTATCAGATAATTTTCTTGGAGATATTAGAGCACATCATAAAGAAAACCATTGCTTGCAGTATATTTTTGGTAAGGTTACTTACCATAGTAACTCAGTTGCTAAGTTAAGTTGTAAAGCATGTGACACAGCTATTGTCTTTTCTTAATATCTTCACAGCGGCCATAAACTTTCTACAGTCTCTGCTAGAGCCAGATCCTGCAAAGAGACCAAACATCCAGCAAGCTTTAGCAAATCGTTGGCTTAATGAGAATTACCCTGGAAAAGCACCACATAATGTCACCTTTCCAAACAGGTATTGTAATGAAGACAGTACTTTAGAAATGTGAGAACACATTAAAACATTGGAGATTTGATCCTGCGTATCCTTACTCACAAAACAAAGTCCTATTGAACTCACTAGGAATGCATATATTAGTAAGGGCTGCCTATGCTTATTTCAGGAGTGGATCTGCAAAAAATGGGAGATGATATAGGTTCTGAGAGAGTTCTTAGTTCAGAATTCAAAATTACTTCCTTAAATTAGCAGAGAGATGCCATACTTCTGCATGGTGACCCAGGATCAAGACTTCATACATATTTGACTCCTGGATATTCTCAGAATTAATGGATGCAGCGCATTGTATATCTGTCTTGGGGACCCCTTAGTTTGCCAGTGGAGTGATGATACTATGACACTGGAAGTTACTGCCTTTCTAAAACCCCAGCTCAGATTCTGTATGATAAACACAATATTATTATGGTAACTATTATGGAGAGGATCCGAATTATATGATCCTGCCTAGATGTCTTGCCTGAAACACCTCAACAGATACAGATATATGACCAGGTTCAGGTGGATGACAGATCTCATGGCTAAGTTTATATGCAGCCAGGAAAAAAAAGAATGCTATTTTTGGTACATTTAGAGCTAAATCCACCAAGGGATTTTGTTGCTTAAATGTCACTTTAGGCACCTAAATCCAATATTTATGTCCTCAAAACCCAGGCTGTGTATGCTGTCAGCATCTAACTTCCTGTGGCATCTAAATTTTGACCAGTTGAGCAAGCACAATGCCAGCTATGTTCTGACACTGCTAAACTGCTGCTGAGTCTGGCTCATGCCTCATCCATACTGGCTGAGACAGTAGGTATTTTCAAAGGCTGTCTGTCAGATTGGGCCTTACACAAAGCAATCAGAGGAGGAGGAGTTGGAGTGTGTCCCTCTCCTCTCCCCTTTGTGTTGTCCCTTGTGATGTATGTGTTTATCCAGGATGTGAGAACTCTAGATTCACATCCCTGCTCTGCCTTATATAGAATGGGGACTTGAACCCAGGTCTCTCCCCTCCCTGGTGAGCTTGAGAGTATTCTGGGGTGGGAGTCTCTCTTACTTACTCTGTTCAATTTTTATACAATATACTTAAGCATTCATTGGGCCAGACAGACTGAGAATGACTCTGTAGCTGAGTGGTTAGATCCCTGGAGCTGTGAAACTCCAGTTCAGGCCTTTATTCCAGATTAGGCAGAGGGCAAGATTTGAACCTGGCTCTCTCACATTCTGGGTGAAGATTATAGGGGGCTGCTTCTTATTTTTGTGGAACAGACAGATCTTGTTTAGGCACCTACCTCCAGGAAAGGGATCGTGGCTGACAATCCTAAGTGGAGATGGGCATATCCCCCCAGCCCACCTATCTGCTTTTGAGGGGCTTAGGCCACATCCTTCTTCTCAGCATTTCCTACTGGCTAGCTTACCCGGCTCAGCGTGGTAGCTTTTGTGAATCCCATTGTTAAGCGTATAACTCTCTGCATGCATTCTGTAGGAAGCCTGGGTCCTTACCTCTGGCCTGTGGATTCTTTTATGTGGCAGGACATGTAAACGTTAGGTGGTGTAATCATGAGTCTAAATCCCCTTTGTAGATGTACCCACTAGTCAACATGCAATAGCTTTTGTGCAATACACAATTCAGCACCAGCCATGGACTTATGCCCAGGGATTGCAAGCCTAGAATCACAAAGAGAAGAGCAGCTTCTAGTTCTTAAAATGTGGGAGGATAGAAATGGAGTGAGATTGAGGTCTTTTATCATGGAAAGGAAGTTCATAAGAGAGATCTGGTGAAACAATGAATCATTAGACTGGCATTCAGAGGAACACAGAGTTGTGGTACAGGGAAACGTGATTGGCTATATACATGCATGGAATATAAAAAGGGAATATAGGAATGGTTGGTTTACAAAGGATGTGGCAGAGAGTGAGATGAGTCATTGTCTCAGCATTCTTGTCCTGATACAAAGTCTAATTGAGCTAAAACAAAACACGCACAGCAGATTTGAGGAATCCTGGTGCATTGGACTGTATTAAAGTATGGTACATATGAAAATTTTGTGTTAAAGAAAGGGAAAATAAGTGTAAACTGAATGAGTCATTATGCTAATTAAATCACTGTCATAATGAGTCTAATCAATCTACTAAACATGGCATCTGTTAGGCAAATGTAACTGAGAGCTGTGTGGGTAACTTAATACTCTCACTCCTAGTCTTATCACCACCAAAAACAACACAAAGGAAGGCTTGAAATTAATTTCACTTCAAACTCTTTTCTATTTGTAAATGCACTTATATATATTTTAAAATCCCTGGCATGCACATAAAACCCAAGATCTAAGAGAGGGGAAGTATTCTGCATAGTCTAGTTTAAAAACATATCCCTTTGTTGAAGAAAAAAATAATCACCCTAACAATAAATATTACATTAGAACCTCAGAGTTAGGAACTGTCTGGTCAACTGCACATCTCATTTGGAAGCTGAAGTATGCAATCAGGCAGCAGCAGACAAACAAACAAATAAGCAAATACAGTCCTATGTAAAACATAAACTACTTAAAAAAAAGGAAAAGAGAAAGCAGCATTTTAATTCTGCATAGGAAAGTTTCAATGCTGTATTAAGCCAATGTTCAGTTGTAAACTTTTGAAAGAACAACCCTAACTCTGAGATTCTGCTGTATGTACAAAATCAATTTTTTTCTCATCACTTGCCTGTTTGAAGAATGAGAAAATTAGACCTCTATTTCCTTTGACCCACATTTTGTGCTGAAGTCAGTAGAGTTCCATAGGATTAAAGTCACATAGAGTACTGCCTTTCTACCTTTGGGCTATAGTGCCTTTTTGTTTTTAACTAGCTTAGGTTCCAGACTTGACCTATCTACAAGTTGCTATACTATAGTGTGATAAGAAAAAGCCTCTTGATTGTAAATGTTTAGCGCTGTATTTTGCTTTCATTTAAATTGGTGCAAATATGGAATAACACAATTAACGCCAACTTTGAAAGAGTTTCTCTGGATGCCTGCCAGAGTGTGAGAGCAGGATATACACTCATCCACCACTTAATCACCAAGAAGTCTCCACTCTTGTCCCAACCGCTGTTTTTATGGAACTAACAAAAAGCAATGTATTGTACTCATGCGTACCCCATCTGCCTTTTTATGGACATCACTAACTGCTCCTTATAGAGGGAGTTGGTAGAGGAACGGGTGGGAAGCAGAATGTAAAACAGATAAAATAACAAAATAATTCTCCCTGCTTTCTTTTATTAAAGAAATTCTCTGAAGACAAACTATTATGTTATATTTTACAAATCCTTCAAACTACAATTGCCTGGGTTCTTTTTGCTATCCAGAAGACTGATTTACTTACCAAACAATAGCAGATACAATTTGCCTATTGACATCTTTTTAAAAAGCCCCAAAGCAGTCCTTAGGTTCAAATTGAATTTTAATAAGCATATGAAAAAAGGCAAATATCTGCTAGTCAAGATTTAGCAGACTAGATTTTGAATAATATATAGAGTCCTGGTTTGGCCAGCCCCATCTCATGGTAACAGACATTGAAAATAGCAGTGCAGGAAGTGAGGTGGGAAATGATGAACATATTAAAAACAAGTCAGTTATTTTTTAAAAAGCTAAGCACCCAGCAGTACTTAGTTAGGCACCTAAATAAAGGCTAAAATAGCTATTAGGAACAAGGAATATCTGTTTTTTAACAATTATTTCTGAAAATAATGGGAACGACTGGGTGCTGGGCACACCTGGAAGTCTGGCCAATGCATTTAGAAGCCTAAATGAGCTCTTTGGAAATTTTGACCATACAGTGCACTCTTAAAGATGTTATAACTGCACAAGGCTACTGCACTCCATTCCTCAACTTAGAGAAATCCATTATTGAGAGCACATGCAGGCACACACAAATTTTATGTACAACTTACCTTTATATAATGCTCTCCACCTCACAGCACTTTCAGGGTATGTCTACACTGCGGGACAAAGTCGAATTAAGATACGCAACCTCAGCTACGTTAATTGCGTCGCTGACGTTGAAGTAGCTTTACTTAGCTTTTGGTGTTGTCTACACTGCAGGAAGTCAAAGGAAGAACACTCTTCCTCCGACTTCCCTTACTCCTCATGAAATGAGGGTTACTGGCATCGACAGGACAGGTTACTGGCATTGAGATGTCTCAGTTCGAATTAGCTGTCTTAATTTGACCACTAATTCGGACCCTGGAAGATCGACAGTGGCAGCTTCAATCTTCCTCTTGGCTACTTCTAGACTGCCCCCTCTTGCGCAAAGAGAATATGCAAATGAGGCGAAGCAGTGAATATTGCCGTGCCTCATTTGCATACTTAATGAGCCGCCATTTTTGTGCAAGGGGCTTTTGCACAAGAGCCATTCTGCCACTTTTTTTCAGGAAGAACAGCTCTTGCACAAGAGGGGGGGTTTGCGCAAAAAGGAGCCGTGTAGATGGCTCCTTTTTGCGCAAAAGCCCCTTGCACAAAAATGGCAGCTCATTAAGTTGCAAATGAGGCGTGGCGATATTTCACCTCTTCGTCTCATTTCCATATTCTCTTGCACAAGAGGGGGCAGTCTAGACGTAGCCCTGGAGTGTAGGCACCCCATTACAGATTTAACAAACTACTATTGAAATAGAATCATGAACTTTTGTGATTCTATATATTTTAGTTAGTCTCTATGGTGCCACAGAACCACTTCTTTTTTTTAAAGATACAGGCCAACATGGCTACCCCTCTGGGTTTTTTTTTTTTACTCTTGAAATGTTGCTCATAGCTCATTTAATCTACTACTGAAATACACCCATCTATGGGATGAAACACTTTAGCTAGCTACTTAATGCAAGGAGAAACACCAAGCTACAGCTACAGTTAGCAATAGCAGATGAAGAAGAGTATCATATCTAATAGAAATAACAGAAACATAGGTGAGCTGAATGTAGATAGTGTTGGATTTTAGCTCTTCTCCTCTAAAATGTCATGCAGTGTTTAATGACTACAGTGGTCAAAACCTTGAGTTTTATGTCTTAAGCAAACTGAGTTTAATACCTTGAGTTTTATGTCTTAAGCTAACTCTGCTGTCTCCAGCACTGAAGTGTCTCTTAACACCATGCTGGGCCATTGGTTCACTACTGTTTCAGAGGAAAGAATGTCATTTATTTAATTATCGATGTCACCTCCTGCAGCGCATACTGTAGCTGTTTGCTGGCAGGCTACCATCCAAATAGTATCTAGCCTTGACCTTTTTTAGTTTGGCAGATGCAAAGGGAATGCAGCATAGGGTGGCAGGGCTGAAAGCCACAGAGAAAACTGTACCCAAAACCCTTGAGTAAGAAGGTGTGCTGAGTTAAAATATTAGAAGGTATTATTTATCACTGAAATAGTTTTTGGCCGCTTTTTGCACTAGAGCCACCTTCACAGAAATGTGAGACTAGTCATGTTTGCATTACCTAGCTACATAAAGGCCTACAGATCTCTAGTGCATACTCTGCAGGGGTCCTTGTTGCTAACAAGCATCCTAAATGTCTCATCTGAAGGGTTGTCTGAATAATTTGTTCTGTCTCTTCTTTGCGTAGAATTCATCTAGAAGACCTCAGCCAAAGTGTGCTGCTCCATATGACTGAAAAGCTTGGCTACAAGAATAGCGATGTAATCAACACTGTCCTCTCAAATAGGGCAAGCCACACTCTTGCCATATACTTTCTGCTTAATAAGAAACTAGAGCGCTATTTGACAGGCCTGAGAGTGAGTATTGCTTGATACTGATTCTTTAAAACCACCACAACAACAATAATAATAATAGGATAAAAAGAGCGCTGTAGTATACATCATTTTTCCCGCACACTGACACTTGATTTTGAGTCTTTAACTTAGTAAAGTGTAGTCTCTTGAGATTCACTTTTTTTATAACATTAACTGTAAAAGAGAGATAATGCTGGTAAATAGATTACATTGATTCAGATAAGAATTCCCAAGCATGGGAAATAGTAGCTTGTCGGTTGTGTGTACATGGTTACCAAATGTAGGCATTGTACAAAGAGGCTCCTGGGAAGACTCTTGGCTCACAGAAATAAAGTCTTTGCTATGTAAGACTTTTATTTTTGTCCTATAGTTGTGTTGGGCTAATGCTTTTTAGATACAATTCATCTGTTATTAAGAAATTATCCATTAATGGAATGTGATTCTTGGCAGGAGAGGTGGGGACAGTTTAATAACCATTAAAATGTGTGTGTTTGTTTTGAAGTGAAAACTTTAAGATAAAAGTCGTACTATAAAATAAAGTGCATGTGGAGTTTGTTGATTAATATTTAACCCTTTTGGTCCATGGCACAAAGCATTAATACTATACTGGCCTTGCATATGACGTTGGGTAAAAAATCTGACTGTCCAATTTGCAGTGCAAGTTTCTTGCTATTGCATTCTCTTCATTCAGTTTCTGCATGAACCTCTCATTGGCATCAACAGATGTCTATGCTGGAGATGAGAGGGAACTTAATTAATGTTTTATTTTTGGAAAATAAAATGAAAATGTACATGCTTCATTTAAATCATTGCTCAGGGCTGGGGCTGGGGCTGAAGGGTTCAGTAAACAGGCTGTCCTGGGGAGAGAGGACTACCCCAGCCCTCTCTTGCTGCAGCAGCTTGGGGCCAGGTGAGAAGCGCCTCTCCATGGCTGTGACAGCTCCAGCAGGCACATCAGGGGGAGAAGTGCATGTCCCCCAGCTAGGGCAGATCCAGATTTGTCTGCCTCCAGCACTCCCCAGGCAGAGTGAGGAATGCAGCAAACTACACTTTCCTCTCGTTCCTTGATGAATGGGAACATCTAGCAATGTTCCCATATGAATTAGAAGGGGGGGACTTCAGTCCACCTCCTCCTGTCCTATCTAATATGCACTTGGAGGATGGGAAGCTCGGGGCTGGGGCAGTCCCATATGGGGGAGATTGCCCCCAGCCAGCCCCTTTCTCCTGCTTAGTGATTCTGTCTCTTTTCTGTCTGCTTTTATGAGAAGCAATCCCATTCCAGGCACCTCCCATTTTCCTGGCACAACCAAACCCCTTACCTAGCTTTAAGTTATGACAAGAGGAAGCTGTACACCAAATTTAGTGGTCCTAGCTCTTGCCGCTTAGGAGGCGTTCTTGAACAAACAGATAGACACATGGACAGACTCACAAACTCTCTCAAATATACAGTACATGACTAGGGTTGTGCAAAATATGCCGGTTTCACTTTGCAATGCTTCTTGCAAACACCTTCGTTTGTTCTTTCGTGTTGGTCTCCTTAGGGCCACTTCCATGTCTCCAGTCTCTTTCCCCATAGCCCCCCTCCATGTTTGACTTTGAGGTTTGGATTCAAAGCAAAGGGCCACTGAAACCTGCAAGTTTCTCCCATTTTCACATCAAAACAGTGCAAAACTCTATAGTTCACATAGTTCTGATTTGAGCCCATAACAGTGGAGATAAGCATGCACTGGATGTAGCAAACCTCCCTTTTCTTTGAATGATTGCAGCATGTGCACCCTTTATACTGGAAAAGGCACCCTGCCTGCACCCCACCCCTTCTTGCTTGCTTAAAGGAGCCTAGCACTGCCAGCAGTGGTAGTTTAGTGATTTCTAGCCACATAATGGGTGGCCACCGGCAGGTATATGGGGCATGTAAGGAGCTGCGGTCTACACTGCTTCCTGCAGCTCGCATTGGCTGGGAACAGTGAACCGTGGCCAATGGGAGCTGTGTGTGAATGTACCTATGGACGCAAGGCAAACAGTCTGTCTGGTGGCCTGCCAGCGACTTATCCTGATGAACTGCATGCGGCCGACTGGCCACATGTTGCCCACCACTGTGCTAGTTTCTGTTTTATCTCAGAGGGATTCTGTACCTAATGAACGGCCATCGATTCTTTACTCCTCAGAGCATAGTTGTATTAAGAGCATTCAGATGTGGTAACAATGATGTTATGCTGGCCATTTGGAGATCAGCATGAATGATATTTAAATACAATGGATCAAATTCATCATTGCCATAAATTGGTGCAACTCTGCTGAAAGCCACAGTGAATTTGGCCCACCAGCAAGTAGTTTATCACTTTTTTCATTCTAATTATCTCACATTTTTTTCTCTTCAACAGAAGTCTGATGTTCATGATGTTTGCTATAAGAACCAGCTATACCAGATAGAAAAATACAAGGTGAACCAAGATGCCTATGAGGTAGAAGCTTATTATGATGCTACTTTGATACCAGACTGAATTTAAGAATTTCCCACTGACTGTGATTAAAATTGATGGGGTTCTGGCTCAGGGAAAGGGGGGGGGGCGGGAGAAGGGAAACCGAAATAATTCCAAGCCCAGAAATACAGTGAAACTTGCTTACAAAAGAGAGAGTTGCCAAACGACTCATTTCAAAAGAATTGCCAAGGAGGGTTGGGCATCTTCATAAAAGATGAAATGATTGATCTGCTTGCACAGAGCAAATGGACCTTTAAAAGTCAGAATAATACCCCCAACATGTCAGCCTAAATGTGGATCTTAGTGACATTGAAGAATATAAGTTAGGGATGCAAATTTTTTAGACAGCAAATTGCACTTGTCCATTCATGTATGCTGAACCCCTCTTCAATTTGACTCTAAGAAGATTCCCAACAGCGACTAGTTAAAAATAACTGCTAGTCACAAAAGCTGTTCTGTTCCTCCTCAGATATATTCTACTGTTATACAGACTACTTGGGGCTGTGTGAAATTTTCTTGGGGATATTAAAAAAAACCCTTAGCGCTTCTACAACACCTTCTAGCTGCATCTCCCCAAGCACTTCACAAGAGTTAATTAAATTGAGCTTCACAAAATCCATGAGTGCTCGTCTCCCCCTCCAAGATACAAGTTGCTCCCAGTTGGTGACGCATGTAACTTGCTGAGGAGGAGTAGAGCTCTTTGGGAGGTAGGAGCATTATCGTCCCCATTGTGCAAATAGGAAATCAAAGAACCAAGGACTTAAATAACTTGCCCAAGGTCACAACCTTCACTACATTTGAGCCATGTAACTAAAAAAAATTAGACAGAGTTCAACCCAGGTTCATTGACAGGCTGTGAGCAGAGCTGTTTGAAGAATGGGTATTTTTCACCATGAAAAACTTGGGTGAAGATTTCTAATTTTCTGTTTTTTCTTCAAAATTGTTGAGACTTGATCAAAAACAAAACCAGAAAACAAACAGTTTTAGATAATGCCAAAAGAAGTCAGTCCAAACCCACATTAAATTTGGTTTTGAATCAATGCTTATTAACATTTAGGAGAAATGTTCCAAGCAAAATATTAAAAACAAAAATGGGGATTTGGCACTTCTGAATGTTGCTGCCCTCATCACCTGCCCCTAAAGCTAGTCCTGGTTTTACAGGAACACTGCTGTCCTGTTATATGCCCAGTCCTACTATCCAGACTTCAGTAACAGTTTTGTGTAAGAATGCCTGTCTGGGCCTATCATTGCACACTAAGGCAGCAATGGGCAGCCGAGACTAGAGAATGGGCCCTCCTTTGTCTCAGTGAGCCACAAGATTGAAATCCAGTGGTGAACAGCCTGTGGGTCACATGCAGCCCAATGGGGTTCCATCTGCAGGCAGCCTGCACACCCCTTCTCTGCCCCCTTCCCTCATGTCTCTCATGCACTGGGGTAATGCAGCCCCGCACTTACCTACTCCTCACCTTCCCTCCCAAAGCTTGAACGCTGTGAATCAGCCAATTCACAGCACTCCAAAAGTGCTGGCAGAGAGTGGGCGGAGAGGGGATGAAGCACAAATCAGGTGATTCATGGCATTCGGAAGGTGCTGGGAGGGAAGGGGATGGAGTAAGAAGTGTGGGGCTCCAGTGCCCCACTGCATGAGAGGCGTGGGGCAAACAGGCAGAGAGGAGGTGCATGGGCTGCAGGTAGAATCCTTGGCCTGCGGGCTGCAGGTTGCCCACCACTACACTAGTGGCTTTGATTACAGGTTAAATCTTTCAAAACTGGATGTTCCTGGACCAGAGAGCCTCGTTGAAAGGCCAGCAGCTGGGCGTTCTGCCAGGGCTGGGAGCCTTTCTGGGCTGGTGGTGGAATGGCCAGGAGCCCTGCTGGGCTGGCAGCAGCGGGGGCAGAGAGCAGAGGGACTGGGAGCCACGTGCATAAACCCTGCTGGCAGCTCAGTGGCGGTGGGGCTGGCAGCTAGCAGCCCGGCCGGGCCAATGACGACAGGAACGGCAATCCTGCAGGGGCCAGGAGTCCAGCCAGACCAGCAGCAGGGGAGCCAGTGGCCAAGAGGCAGGGAGACCAGATCTTCCCTGGCCCAGCAAACTCCCTCGTTTGAGACTGGTCAGGTCCGGGGTGGCCCTAGACGAGCTGCCAGCAACTGGCGCCCTAGGCGAACCATGCAATTGGCGTCCCCACCTCCAAACCCCTCAATGATATTGCGCCACCATTTGGTGCCCCATTTAACTTGGCACCCTAGGTGACTGCCTAGTTCGCCTATATGGATGGGCCACCCCTGGTCAGGTCCCAAGGGTGCCAGACCAGGGAGGTCCAATCTGTATTATTTATTATTTGTATTACTACAGAGACACATCATTGTGGTAGGCATTGTAGAAATGTTCTCTGCTACCAAGACTTGTTTCATCCTTGTGTTGGGACCTAGGAGTGTAAAAAACACTATTGGTAAAAGCCACTCTTTGGTTTTATACCATTCTGCAATCTGCTAGTACTGTTACATTTGGAGATAGAAGACATAGAATCATAGAGCTGGAAGAGACCTCAGGAGGTCATCAAGTCCAGCCCCCTGCCCAAGGCAGGACCAGTCATGGATTATGGAACATGTAAATTAGGATGCTGACTGATGGGAGTGCCTACACTCAGTGGTTCCCTCTAAGTGGTCGCAAAGATACTTTCCATTCATTAGATAGAAGGTGTTGCCTGTCTCCATCCTTTTTGCCTGAGTTTTAAAGAAGTCCACTCCAGGTATCAGGGGCCTTTTGATTTCAGGGTTTTCTTTTCATGTCTTTGCCAAAGGGTTGAATTACAGCAGTGCAAGCATAAAAAAAATTACAATAATCCCAAAAGCTCACCTCTTTCAAATGCTTCCTTGCAGAAAGAGGTATGATGGTGGTGGCCATAGTGTTATTAAAAATGGGTTCCAAAATGAAAATTACACGGGCACATTTATATTGTGGCTCGTTTTGTTTTGTTTTGTTTTTTTTAAACGCATTTACCAATTTACTAGACAAATTAAATTGCAAGCCATATGGAATTCTCAGGGCGAAACATGTGCTGCATTTTATTTATATAAAGAGTACATACTTTATTTAAAATGTATCAGCTGTGGATAAATTGAGCAATTATTTTTCAAGATGTACCTGAGAGCTTTTTAGAGCCAAATTCTGCTCTGTGCACACATGGGTTCCCAGTACAATCAGTGGGAGCCACTAATGTGGTCCTGGGATGGAATTTAGGTGTTAGCTTATTCTTTACATGTGTGTATCATCTATATGTGTATGTATAATAATGAATTTTGTAAAAATATACACTTGTATTTTTATATACATGGAAAAAAAACCTTTTGGAAAATAGTACAAAGATAGAAACACAGAGATGAAGAACTAATGGCAATGCTACCACGATTTTGCAATATACTGTCTCCTGGCTAAGGGGTTGCTGCATATTCCCTCTGTAGCCTGGTCTGCAGACAGTTTTTTATATCAATATAACTATTTTGGTGGGGGTTTTTTAACTGAAATAACTATACTGGTACAGCCAGTAGTGTGGACACAGTTATACTGACATAGCTTCTTCATCTAGGGATGTAATAGTGTAACCGAGAAACAAAAGCGTATTGGTTAATGCTATAGACTACATGCATTTCCCCTCCCCCCCCGCCAGTAAATATTTTAGCAGGCTTGCCAGAAGCCAAGCTCAGTCCTGGCTTGCGCTGGGTCTGGGACCTACCCCTGCTGCGCTCTGTATTTAAAGAGTATTAGGAGCCAGGCGGGCAGGCAGCCTGGCTCAGTTCCGGCTCATGCTGGGTCCAGGAGCTCAGATCCGCCCCTCCTGGACAGGAGCTGCTGCCAACCCGCGCTGCTGCCGCTGTATCAGAGGAAGCAGTGCAGAGTGACAGGCAGCCTGTTTTTTAAACTGGCTCCCTCCTGTTCTGAAGGCAGACATGGAAGCCTTCTCTCCCTTATAATAAGGTGCAGTATAAAATTATTGTATCTTATAAATACTAAAATCTGGCCCATAAAGAGTGGAAAAGACATATCAAATACTTTAAGATAGTAATTTTTGTTACCTCATGTCACTGTGCTTCCCCAGGAGCCCTGACCATGTGACTGCTCCATGAAATAGGGGGGCGGTGACTCCATCCCCACATGCCTCCTGGACCAGCATCCACCTGCCACCCCCAGCCTGCCCAGTCTATGTGCCTACCACGTGGTTTGGCTCTGTGTTGCCTGGCCTGGCCACAGCACTTGGGGGATGCGCTGTAGGTCCCCCTCTTGCCTCCCGAGCAAGCGACTCCGGCATGTGCTGGTGACCCGGGCCAGCACGCTGACCCAGGAGCTCCATCTCTGCGCACCCCCTGGACCAGTGTCCGCTTGCCTCTGGGCCCCACCCCCAGCCTGCCTGGCCCATGCACCTACCGCGCAGGTTGGCTCTGTGCAGCCCCAGCTCAGGCACATTCTCCTGGGCCTGCTGCGAGCTGGGCAGGTCTTGTACCTCGGCCACTCCTCCAGCTCTCCGGAGCGGCTGCTCTTCATGCTGGGCTCTCTGGCCTCGCCACAGAGCAAAACTGCCCCAACAGGCCCATGTGGAAAGGCTGGGCTGGGGGTGGGCTGTGGCTCCTGCTGCAGTGGCTGGGGCTGTGCTGCCTGGCCCGGTGGTGCTCCTGGGGGGCGGGGAAAGGGGGTGCAGCTCGATGAATTCATGGGTGGGGGCAGGGTGTGGGTAGGAAGGGAGGAAAGGGGATAAGGGTGTTTGTGGGGATGGGTGGTGTGTTAAGGAGGGATGGTGAAGGTAAGAGGGATGTAGGAATGGAGGCAGAGGGCATGGCAGTGTGGGGGTGAGGAGAGGTTAGGGAAGGATGGGGGTGTAGGAATGGAGGAAGGAGGTGGGGTAGGGATCGGTAGTGTGGAGTGGGAAGGGGGAGGGGTTAGGGAGGATGGTGAGTGCAGGAATGGAGGCAGGGGGATCAAATTGAAATACAGGTTGCGGGGGGCGGGGGGAGAAGAGCAGGGGTGGACCTGGCCTCGGCCCTGCCCAATGACCCCGGGGTGGGAGCCTGAGCTGACCCAGCCTCCACCCTGCCCTATGGTCAGCGGCTAGGGGGAGAGCCAGGGCTGCTTACCTCCAGAGATGGCGAGGGGGGGTGAGCGTAGCTAGCAGAGGACACCACCCCTTAGTATTCCTGAACAGAAGATGAATTCTTAGCACTCTGAAAAAGAAAATGTTCAGAAATAACTTATCTAAAAATAATCATTACCCTATAACTGAACCCCTTTCTATACTGACCCTTACCTTAAGAAATGCTTCATGATGGAGATGTCCTTTGAGTGTCTTTTCAGATTCTTTGGGAAATTTACAGTGTCCATCTCCTTATTCTCTCAAGAAAGGTGTACAATACTTACAAACTAACCCTTATTAGGCTTATTTGGGATCTCCCAGTTTGACTGTGTTCTTCCATCACTGCTGCAAATATGAGCATCCCTCTCGCTCTGCCTTTCAGCTCCAAAGAGAAACATTGGTGCCCTAGTACCTAGATAAGTGATGTAGCTATGTTGCCATGGAGATACCAGGCAGACATCTCCTAAGGTTCTACAGCACCTGGCTGAATTTTTTCCATATCACTTTAGCAATGTAAAAAAATGCAAATGTAAGTGACTGTGGTTATGGCTAGTGTAGAAGTATTGTGATAGGCCGGGGGCTGTTAGCATCACAAGTTCCCTTTCCTGTAGGACTCTGTGGTGGGGGAAGTTAGCAGCAAGTTCTGCAGTGGTGTTGCTGCTGTGAACTGGTGTGCAAAGAGCTCCAAGATGCATGTTCCCCACCTGAAAAGGCTTGTTTCATATTTACATTCGGAAGAGCTGGGTAGGGAAGAAGGAAAGAGTGCTAGGAAGGACTCAGGGATTGGGAGTAGTAGAGCTAAAGTAAAGGTGCTCCATGTACAGCAGGGATAGGGAACCTTTTCTGGGTGGGGGGGACCGCTGACCCACAGAAAAATTAGTCTAGGGCTGCACAAAAGTGATAAGCAAAAAAAAAAAAAAAGTCACCGACATGGCCCCCCAACTGAGAAGCAGAAAGACTCTCCCCACATTCTCCCAGTTAGTAGATTTTGTGGGCCTCCCCAGGCTCTGGGGTGGGGTTAAAAATGAGGGGTTCAGTGTGTAGAAGGGGGCTGCCAGGAAACAGGCTTAGGGTGTGGGGTTTGGATGAGAGGGAGTGTGCAAGAGCCTCGAGGGCCGGATCCAGGCAAGCCGGGCCATATGTTCCCCACCACTGATGTACAGGATCCATGGAGGCTGGATTGGGTATCATGCTCCCCATGCAAAGTAGCTGCCACAGTCAGATTCAGATTTGAAGGGACCTGAAGGAATTCTAGCACAATGAGCTAGTGCTGTGGTCCTATCATAACAATAGATAAAGCCAATATAAACACCAATTATCTTCCTTTTAAATTTATTGCTGGGATTAGAGTAGATTTGGGGTTGAGGTCAGGACAGGAAATAGCATAGAATGAGGTAATGCCAAATATCCCCAAGTATAGATTACTGGTACAGCTCTTTCATTGTGTGAGCTGGATGTATACAGTATATTGAAGGCTGAACATTTATAGCTCCACTGAAGGAAATCTTCCTTTCCTTTTCAAAATATAATGGCATTTGGCGCCTTGGGATTCAGGATTTTTTTCCTTTTAGAGGAAATAGTCCTAGTAAATTTAAAAAATAATTAAAAGATCATTTCCAGCATCTAACCAGGGTGAAGTAACTCACTGATAACACAGGATATGTGGATTTCCTTTTCACATGGGTACTTGAGTCTGTGCAATACGGCTGTGTTACAGCTCCACGGAAATGTTACAGAAGCATGAATGTAATATAATGTCAGGGTCACTTGGAACATGTTTTAGAGAAAAACAGAGTTCTGGTTTAGCTCTGTTTGTTGTACCACTAGACTAAAAATAATTGCCATATTGAAATGTTCTTGCTAATGCTGTATCAACCAAAATGCAGATCCTTCCCTTAAAATACCAAATAGCTGTTGACAATCTTGATGGCCTTTTTGTGTTTCTATTTCACCACTCTTTCCTCACAAGTACCTTTTAATAAATGCTTCTGAAAGAATGTCAGTTTCTGCTGGGTTTGGCATCATAGTTGCAGAGCCTCATGTAACTATTCAACATGATGGGCAGGGAATTAACAGTACAACTCCCACTGGCTTTATTTTTATGATCTATTATTTATACCATGCCATGTGTGTGCATGGTATTTTGCAGACATACAAGAAGGCAAAGTATCTGCTTCAAAGAATTGACAGAATGGACAGAATGAGAGATGAGCAGCTAAAACCACATGCAATTCATTATCCATGTAGGAGTTAATCTGATCATTTGCACATAATCCACAGCCCGTGTGAGAGAGGTTTTGTTGCTCAGTAGAGATCTCCAGAGATACTTTAGATTCTGAGATCTCTACTTCAGCCCTAAAAATGCCTGTTACAGCTTTTGTAATAGACCATAAAGCCTAAAATGTGCAGTTCTTCTTTGCGTCCCTGATGCCCTTCCTTGGGAGAATTTAACCTTCTAAAGTTCAAAAAGTAGTAACCATGGGGAAATAATTGAGAGCTCCTTCTTGTGGTCCATGGATAGCAACAAAATGATGTACCTGAGCCTTGGGAATTATTAAAATGGACTTTGCCAACCTATTTTCCTAATGTATTTTCTAGTGTGCTAGTCTCAAAGTTGTTTAAAGAGCCCCCAGAACAGTGGTTCTCAAACTTTTTGGCCTGTGGACCACCTAGCTCAATGTAAACCTGTCCATGGACCATCAGTTGCTAATGGAAACTCACCATTAATTACATAATTACACCCGAACCATTTTGCTAGTGTAATGGAGAATGCTAGGTAGAATGGTTTAATTTAAATTATTAAACAGATTAAACATTTTAACTTTTTCATGTTAGTTTATCAAACTCAATTTTAAATAAAGTAAAATATTAATTTATGTCCAACACAAAAGGTTTCAATTTTTTCTTTATTTATGGCAGGTGTGGGAAACCTTTTTTGGGTCGGGAGCCACTGACCCACAGAAAAATCAGTTGGGGACCCCAAAAGTGAGAAGCAAAAAAACTCCTCCAAAACTTCCCTACCCTCACTGATGTGGTCCCCAAGTGAGATACCTCACTCCTCTGGCACTCCAGCCCTACTGGGCAAGAGGAAGGGACAGGGAGGACTGAGGTTCAAGGCTTCCCATAGGCCAGATTTACTTTTCTGAGGTTCTGGAGTTAGTGGATTTTATAGACCCTCTTAGGCTCTGGGGTGGGGACAAAAATGAGGGGTTTGGTGTGCAGACAGGGCTGCGAATGTGTGGGATAGGGATGGGGTGCAGGATCTGGGAGGGAGGTGGGGTGCAAAAGGGGGGAGAAGTTGTGAGGTCTGGGTGGGAGGTAGGGTGCAGAAGCAGGCTGCAAGTAGGGTGTCTGGCCAGGGGGAGTGACCAGAAATAAGGGAAGGTGCAGTATGTGCCCAGAAGGGAGGGTGCAAGGAGCAACAGTGGATGCAGGAGCAGGGTTGGGGTAGGGTGTCTGGCCAGAATGGAGGCAGTCTGGGAGGGTTCAGAGAAATGGGAGGGTAGGGAACAGGGGGGCTGGGTGTGGCACAGCAAGGTGGGGGTGGGTGGGTGACCCCAGCGGGTCCAGCCCTCCTGGGGGCATGGGGGTCCCAGGGTCCCATGGGGGTCCAGGCCATGGCCCTCAGGGGGGCAGGCGCTGAGGTGGCTTGGCCACTTCCCCCAGACCGAGTCCCTGTGGGTGCAAAGCGCCGAGGGGACCCCAAGCTCCCACCTGCATCCTGCATGTGCAGGGTCCTCAGCCCCAGCGCCACCTCCTCCCACTGCCGCTGGGCACGGCACAGCCTAACCTGCTGCTGGGGAAGGGAGAGGGCGCTGGCTGCTCACCAGCCGGGCCCTGCGCAACCCACCCTACAGCCTGTCCCATGGGAGAAAACAAGGGCCATGCCGCCCTTACCATGGCAACCAAGAGCTTGGCGATGCCTAGGTGAGGCAGACACCCAGCGGTGGGCAGGACTTTTTCATGGAGGGGGCCGGGCGGGATGGCGCTTCTCCACGTGTAGCTCTGCAGCCACATGGGTGGGAAGGGGGTGAGTTTACTTTTTTCACCTCCCCACGTGCCTGCTGGAGCTGGTGCTGCAACCTCGCGGCTGCACGCCACCCACAAGGGTCCAGCAGCAGTACAGACTCCCCCTGCGTGTGGGTGAGGTCTGAGCCCCCACCACGGACCACACTTTGTGAACAATTGCATTAGAGGATTTTAAACTAACTTCTGTGTCTTCATCCAAACTGGTTTTCCTATATTACGTGTGTACTAATTTGTTACTGTAGGGATAGCAATGAAATGAGTGCTGATGCCATTATTTTTTTTTATAGCAAAATATTAAGGAGTTTACAGCAACACGAAGAGAGTCATTTTAAAAACAATGCACAACTTTTTTTTCCAGCCCCTTCCCTAGTCTTCTCCAAAAAGGAACAGACAGTTCCAAAAGTGCATCAGGCAAAATTTTCCTAGGAAAGTGTAAGATTCTTGCAGTCTAGCAACTACAGTAAAATTCCGATAATCCGGCATCCAATTGTATGGCACTTCCGATAGTCCGGCATCAAAATGGCAAGAGCCTAGTGAGTGACCTTCGGCCAAAAATGAGTCACAAGGCAGCAGCAGCTGAACTGAGCAAAAGGGTAAAAAGGGTTAAAAAAACTGAAACATTACAGTATACTGTATACAGTATGTACAATAAAAAGGATTAAAAACACTTTATATACAGTATATACTGTATACAGTATATATATAACCAGTTTATAGGACCTCCTGATAGTCCGGCACATCCAATAATCCGGCACTACCTAGGTCCCAAAGGTTCCGGATTATCGGAAGTCTACTGTAAATCTAAATGTGAAAGCAAATCTGGTACATGATTTTCCAAGGTAAATTAGAATCTGCAGCTTCCACTAAAATCAAGGGAGTTGAGGTACTCTGTGCCTTGCAGAATCAAGCTCTTACATTTAAAAAAAAAAATCCTGTTAATTCATTTCAATTTAAAAACAAAATTTTGAAAATTAGGATCTTTTCACTTACCTTCTGAGTCCTAAAGCTCAGTATGTGCTTTTCCTCCCTTCTGTCAGTTGATATAAAATCATTTGTTTTAAGATGTATGGATTTGTCATGTTTAAAGGTCAAGGCCTTAATCATGCAGTGAGCACCAGTCAGGCATACAGAGTTCATTACAGGATTGGAGCCTTACAGGCTTAATTCTCAACTCTTGTTCATCTTGGGTAGACACTTTTGCACAGCAGCTGTAAAATGTTACCAAATCTGAATGGCTGTATTTTACATCCTGTTGGACTCATTCTCCACTGGTGTATGTGACTATGCAAGGTGCAAGACAGTGGAGTATCAGGTCCTGAATCTAGGGTTGCCAGATGGTTGAACCAAAAATACCCGAACTCCCCTCCCCCCCCCAAAAAAAACACCGGGGAAAAAATTCTGTTGAAGGAAAAAAAAGGAGGGGGAGGGAGACCCAAAGTTGTTGAGCAAAAAAAAGACTGACTTATTAAGCAAAAATAGAACATAAAAAATAAATAATAAAACAGCTTGGCCCCTTTCAGAGTGAGTGCAGAGTTAGAATGGGGATAGGAACAGGGAAGCGGTTGAGCATTCCCCTTGGTCTTTAGGCTTTTTTGCTGGCAGCCATTTTGCGTTCTTGTTCAAGCTAGAACTTAGCCTCCCTGTGAAACCAGGTAAGCATGAGGTCAGGGGCTGGGGATGTCGGGGGCTCTTTTTATTTCTGTGTTTTCTTAGGGAGCTTAAACTTTTTAAAATAAACCAAACAATTTTTGTTTGTTTTGTAACTTAAAGGACAAAAAGCAAAAAGACCAAGAAAAGAAAGGGGAGCTTCTCCACCGTCCACATCCAAAGAAAACAGAGAAACATTCACCTTCTTACAGACAGCCCTCCTCCTGCCTTATCTCACAGTTACAGAACACCAAGGCACTGCTGAAAGATCGAAAAATCACCAAGACCAGTGTTCCTGAGAAAGGTTAGTAAAAGAGTCTTTTGCATGTGTGGTGCATGCTACCTGCCACATGTAGAAGGAAGTTGTAAATAAGAGGGGATTGAACAAAAAATCGTGCTTTAAACACAATTTCCTAAAGAGACAATGACAATTTTGGACAATCATGAACTTTTGGTTTTGTATCTCTTCTGCTTTGCTGTGTGATAGAGTGTCCATGGCTTTGTTTAAAGTCTTCCTTCCTCTACACATATAAATAGGTGCAAAATCACCTTCACTTTATACGAGCACTTTAAAAGCAACAGCAGCTTCCCCAGAACCCTGTTGATTTGGTCAGCAGATGAGTGAACCCGACAAAGATTTTTTTCTGCTGCCCATGGAATACAGTAGGAGTGAAGTAAAAGGGAGCAAGGAAAGCAACCACTGAGAGAGCAGAGGAGAGTTCTGGTAACCAAGAGCAGCTGCAGAAAACAGAGGGGAATGATTGCATGGTAAAGGAAGGGATAAACAGCCAGCCAGTAGGGAAGGAGAGGGAAAACCCAAACCACAATAAACCCTTCAAACAAAAACAAAGCAAGAAAGCTAAATATGTAAGAACAGAGACAGAGCCCAGAAACTTGTTAATTGTGCTGGAGGGGAGGCAAGCTGGTGAGAGAGCCGGTGGGTGGGAGGAAGCACTGCAGGGTATGACAAGACAAAGGAATTGAAGAGAAGAGTAGTCAATAGGGAAAATGGGATAGTGTATATGTGGAGCAAGCAGGGGGAGGGGGACCAACGCTGGCAGTGAGAGAAGGGAGTGAATAATATGTTTGTGGGAGGTTAAACCCAGATGTTTGTGGAGACCTACAACATCTCCTGTGTTAAACCTGTATTTAGCATATGTTTTCCAGTTATTTGACGTTTTATTCATTTGATCATTAAGCTTGCTTGCTTAGTCCTATAAAGGGATTTGTCAGGCCCTGGTGCTAACTGCCATAACATAACAGTAATCCACATGGCTGGTCAGAAATGGTACCTATTTTCCATGAAAAATTTCAAAAGTAATGACAAATTTTAATTTTGTTGACATTTTAATAAGATTTTTTACAAATAAAATATTTTCCACATTTTCTTTTTTTCCCTATCTCCTTTTTAGTGAAATGAAAATCTTCAAATTTTGACTAGAACAAAATGTTCCCACTCACTTGACAAATATTTTGGCAAAATCTTTTGACCAGTTTAAGAAAACAAATCACTTGGACAAAATCCCATCAGTGTGTCCCAGATGAATGCAGCTAATGAACATCCCCCACGCATGCACCCACAGGTCTCCACCCCTTGCCCAGTTGTCGCCTTTCCTAAAGTCCTAAGGAAATGGATAAAAGCTTTGAAGTGTGTCTTGATGGTCAGCAGACATGAGCTATTTCAGACCAAGGATACTTTAAAGCTGTAGGATCCTATGGAAAATGCTTTATTGCCAGTCTTATTTCCTTTAAATCAAGTGGAATCTAGCTAAAGAGCCTCTATGATTTGCTTTTCACAAACACAACAAAAATTGTTTTGTCTCACATTGGTTTTAGTTGCATTCAGTTTGGGGGTGGTAGTTGTGAACATTTAGCATAAACTAAGGAGAATTCTGGGTTGCACTGTTATTTTATTAGTGGTTCAGATTATGAAAACCTTGTTCTATTTGTATTTAGCTCTTTTTCAGGCAAAATTCCCACTGAAATCAATGAATGAAAATATGTTGAATTTTACTGTGTGAATATGGAAATGCAGTTTTACAAATTTACACCTGTGAACCATTGTCCAGTGGGAGTAAATACTTCAGGATTAACCTCCTTTTTATTACCTGCATCTCAGGGCATTCAGTGGATAAAATATTCAGTCCCTGTTAAGAACCATGCAATGCTCTAATAAGAATAAACAATAAATAAATAAATAAAAAGGAAATACCAGATTTCCTAGGCTTTGCTCAAAAGTTCATGAGTAATTCAAACTATTAAGGATGTCAACGTGCGGTTGTGTATTTCACGCCCTCTTCTTACTGTGTCAATGCACTTCCTGCCACTTATTTCACTAGCAGGTAAGAAACCCACAGAACAACTATGTAAGTCCAAAATAAAAATCAAAGCATTAACTCCTTGATCACTGCACTTCGTATATCCTGCAAGGCCGTTTGGTTTCTACACTACAGCCATCCTGCCAGCTAAACCTTCTGTGGAATGTGAGGTCAAGCACCCTCTGCCCTAGGCCAGAGCAAGTATTAGAGAATGTCATTCACTTTTCTTTTCCTTTTGCTTTGTAGATTCTGCTGGTGGTTTAAGCCCTTACCATGAACCCATGGCAACCAAGACAGGTTGTGTCACTTCCTGCTCTCTTGAATATCTTGAAATCCAGCCACCTCTTCCAAGGACTCCTAGACTCCTTAAGAGACAAGATTCTCCTCTGCAAGAATCTGCAAGCAACAGAAGCCAGACAAAGGATGCCCCTTTGATTCTGAATATTGTGCATTCTTTTGAATCTGTTGATAGAGAGGACCAAATAGACCAGATTTCCCCTTCTCATCAGTATAGAATTTTGAGCTCACCAGTGAATTTTGCTTATAAAAGCTCAAGTGAAAGGACACTATCTCCACTTCTCCAGCCTGGAAGCGCATCTCCTGTTAAAACTCCAGTTCATGGCACTCAGCTCTCTTTCACGTATGAAGAAAAGACAAGTCCCCTGAGTGAAGAAGTCACATCTCCTACTCAGCTAACTTCAAATAATCTCTCCAATCCTTTGGGGAGCCCTAACTGTGTTAAAAGCAGAGGCAGATTTCCCATGATGGGGATCGGACAGATGCTACGGAAAAGGAATCAAACAATGCAGTCAACCACTGACAAGCCGCTGGAAGCAAGAATGCCTCAGTTGCAGCACATGAATCCAGCACAGATTTCATTTAATGCAGCTGATGCTGTGAATGGCCAATGTTAACCTGCCGCTCTTGAAAGCCTGGATTTGCAGTGCTGCTTTCTTGGGCTTCAGATGTGACAGAAGAAGAGATAACTTCAGGCATGATGGTCTCCCTATATATTATAGCAGCCTGCCTGGCAAATCAAAGGTCTGCTTATAATGTTTGGATGGTTCTGGTTACTGAAATCAAAAGAAGAGGGCCCACTTATGCTGTTAGGAAGATTTAGCAACAGTGACACTCATTTGGTTTGACTCTACAGTGAAATGTCTTAAAAGATCTACAGAAAATCTACATAAGGCGATGCTAAGTTCAAGTATGACATACAATTTTTAGCATCAAAAGAACAGCCAGCGTAAAAACTTGATTCAGTGTTGTTACCTGCGTTAATAAATTTGCCCTTGACTGCTGGTCCCAGTCAGGAACTGTGGTTGAGATGACAATTGGTCTCATATAGTACTGACACGGGTATTGTTCATGTAGTTCAAGAAGAGGAAAAACACTAGGGATTTCATTGCTGAGATCAAGAAGTACACTTCTAAGTCAAGAACAGGCTCCACCAAAAAGGAAAAGCAGATCAGTGGGAACTTGAAATAAAAGCATGCGTTCTAGACATTCAGAGCAAGTGAAATTTTAATTGTTAAAGCAGATTTTACTGTTAATCTTACAAAATAGATAATAGTTGAATCTCTTTTCTTTTTTTTAAAGAAAATGTTCATTTTATAGGAGATGTTACAGAAAAAAAACATTTTCAAACTAATTTGATCCAATTGATATTTTCCTGCTCAATTCATGAGACAGGTCTGTCTGCAAGTGGATGATTAAAACAATAGTCAAAACTGCAACATGGTCATTTAAATAATCCAGTCACCTCTGATTTTTGTATTTGTATTAGTTCTGTGGAAGACTTAATGGGAGAATTGCATTAACCTCTGTTTTAGCAAAATAGCATTGGACATACATGAAGGCTTCTCCAAGAAAATGCAGTGAATTTGAGTTAAAAGGACACACCAGTGCCGTTTCAGACTGCAAGGATGGTAATGCAGTTGGTACCAAAAATTTAGTTGTATTCTGAGCTGTGAAGATTAACTTCCTAACAGGCAACATATTCTACACACTGGCATTCTTTTTCTAAGTAAATAATACATCTGAATAAAGAGGTTAATGATTTTGGTTAATTTTTTTTTCAAATCATTTGCTATAAACTTAGAAGGTTTAACCAAAGACTATGTTGTGGTTTGTCTGTACTGTACTTGAATATGTGTTGTGTGTGCAGGACTGTTTGATAGCTTTTAGCACTAACCTGATCAGTGGCAAGTCGCCACCAATTGTGTATGTGCTTTCCCCTCCACACTTGTAGTCAGTGGGTTTTAATGCCTTTTTAAAAGACCAGGCTGAAAAAAATAGCAAAAATAATTGGCTCAGGGGATTGGTAATGAAATATGGGGACTTTCATCTCAAGATCATCACTCTGAATCTGTATAATTATTATTCATATTACAGTAGCACTAGAGTCCTAACTGACAAAGGAGCCCCATTGTGCTAGATTCTGTGCAAAAGTATACTAGAAGACATTACCTGCTCTGAAGAGCTTTTGGTCTAAATTGAAAAGTCAGACAAAGGACGGGAGGGGAAATAGAAGCACAGGGAGGTGGGGGGGACTTGCCCACAATCCCACAGTATGTCAGTGACAGAGCCCTGAGTATAAACCTGATGTCCTAACACCTAACCCAACACCCTATTCTCTAGGCCACACTGCCTCCTAAGTTTCTACTCCTGCTTGATGGCCTATGTGACATGAGGTAATGGTTATTCCAGCTGCTGCTAAGATAGATTGCCATCTCCCTCCAATAACACCCACATTTGGAACTCTTGGCTGGCAGTACCAACAGAGAGGCAGGGCTTGAATGGAGCTGTCAGACCGGCACTAGAATATACAGAGATGTATAATAGGCCCCCAGAGACTTCAAATGGTATTTGAAAAAAATAACTAAAAGCGTTTTTACACATTTTGGATGTTTGAAGTGTCCTATTAAATTTGCACCTATGCATCCTCTGGGTCCATTTTACTGCTGCCATCTGTGTGAAACATCAGCTATCTTTTGGAAAAACATATTTACATTAAGAACCTGAAAATTCTTGCATTCGAGTCCAGCGAAGTGAGAAAAATTCTTTGCATGCTTCAGAGTTGTGTACCTAAGTACGTTGCAAATACTAACAAACTATAAACTCAGGTTTCTTTAGAACCCAATAGGAGGTTGGGGAAAGCAGAAAAGAGAAGTGTATTTTTTGTGAACTCACAGTAAATATATGTAAGTATCAATGAAAACAAAAATGTTAAATCTTCTATTATTTTATTATATTTATATAGAATATACAAGTTTTACATTGGTAAGCATCAGTATGTATCCAACTTAGCCAGCAGCTATTTACTATCAATCTGCAGTGACCACAAAAGAAAGTTACAGACCTATATAGTAGTGTAAATTCTAGGAAAAAACAGCTGATCCATTTTCTCATTCTTTAGCAAAAATGTATTTGCTATCATTATTAAACATATGTGCTTTTACATGAGATCTCAATGGAATGCTGATTTTGTGTCCAAGGCCACCCTGCAGCATATGTACCGAAATGACGGTATCTATATGATTATCACATTAACTTCACCCATGAAAAGCTTTTGCTTTAAATCCAGCAGTTGACTGTTGCCAATAGGCTCTGATCCAACTAAGAAACAATTAAGCAACCCTGGTGGCAGCCCTGGGCAGAGCACAGTTTCACTACGTCAAGCCTCCATTTAGCATGGGAGCCAGTAAGGCCTTATGTCAATGGCACATCTTATTTCTGATTCCTGGCATTTGGGCAGGAGCTGTGACTTTGGATCAGGGAGCTGTGATTAGCTCCTTGACACAGGCAACTTCTCCCAGTCCTCCCCCCGGCGCTCCATTTGCTTTGCTGAATGGAGCTCTGATGCATGAGCAAATCAAGTCCCTACTTCTTTCTTCTTTTTTTTAGCCAACCACAAAACTTTTAAAATTAAACTGTCCCTATCTACTAAATCTATGGGCCAAACTCATCAGGAATTGGGCATAACTCTATTGATTTAAAGTGAGTTACTCTTTCTTCCAGCAGTGGTGAATTTGCCTGACTGGCTGCTCATTTTCTTTAATACTTCGTTTCCTCACCTGGTCAGTTTTCTTTCCCCCATCCCAACTCCAGAGCACAAAGAAACTACTGAGTACGCTGCAGACACTTATTTTTTCTACTAAAAAGTCATCAAAGTTCTTTGGAATACAAAATATATATGCCTTAGTGTACAGTAATATAACAATGTGTGGCAAATTCATGAAGTGACTCCTATGGTCTGTAAGCCCCCCTGCTTATACTATTTGTTTTCTTTCTTTCACACTGAAGGCTCAATAAGGATAATTCAGAGTAATACTGGGAGCTGGTTCAATTTAATGTTATCTCTTTTCAATGAGAGAAATGTCCTCCCTCAGCAGTAAATGAATGTATTATTTGTAACAGTTTTTCTGCAACATTGCTGCTTAAGCATTTGATTTGAAAGACAAATGGGTTATCATTTGCACATCTTTCCATGGACATGTTTTCATTACACAGAATTGTCTTTCACTATGATGACTTGCAGCCTCATGGTTGGGAGGTGGGGGCAGGAGAGAGGTTAAATCGCTTGGAGTTCTTTTAATAGTTAGCAGCAAAAGAATCTTCTAATATTATGCATTCTATTATTTAGATACAAACAATTAGCACAATTCCAAAGGATAGAATGCAAAATATGACCTGGGATTAATTTGACTTTCTCTGGTGAGGTTTACTAATGTTTTGGCAATGGTATTCCCCAGAGAGAAGGCATAAGGAAAGCTGCCTTGGTTAAAACTGAGCTGCAATGCTTGCTTAATACAAATAAAGTTAAGATCCTAACCAGTACCACAATGACTGTGCAGACTTAGTTCATAAAGAAATATATTTGAAAATTTGTATTTGAATATCAAAATCTGAGGCAGGGGTCCTGTGGAAAAATAGCATGTGATCATGTAACTAAAAACTACCAAAATACATACAAATGAGACTAACATTTTTCAGACAATCTTAATTCTCATTCCCTAACTTTTGAGTGCTTGACTTTTCAACCTTAAACATAGGTGGCTGTGTGTGAGAGAGTGCATGTAATATTATATATGCTGCAGCAATAGCCACTTATATTTAAGATAAACAATTTCCTTTCGGTATCTCTGACATAGTAGTGGAAAACAATTACGTGAAAACTGGGTATGAGATTTTGCTCATTTGAGAAGAATGAATTTTCAAATGATTAGATCAAATGGGTTTTCAGATACATTTGAATTGATCTTACCGAATCTGACCTGATACCCACCACAGTCTATGGAAAGACTCCCAAGTAACATCAATGGGTGTTGGAAAGAGTCTACTGAGAACTAATTTTTTTCATTTGAAGGATCAATATATTCGTTTGAAGAAAATTGGTGCAGTGTCCCTTTAAAAGCCCATGAAATAGTAACCTAGAATTTTTGCTGTCCCATGAAGATTATATGTAACTATACTCCTCCAGAGAATATTTTAATAGACATGGAACAGCCATCCAAGCTCATGTTTTAATTAGGGCCTTCATCATAACTCTCCCAGCTTCTCACTCATGCTTACCAATTACCACATTCCAAAGGCCAAGTCAGAAAAACAATAGTGCAAAACAGTTTCATCAGAGTGAAACAAGTGTTTTCTCACAGCATGCTTTCCATAGTGAGAAGTCAGCCACTCCAAAAGTAAATTGCTTAAATCACTTGTCCCAGTAGAAGCCTCCAATTTGTTGTAATTTATGGATTAATTAGATTTTACTTTGAATCCCATGGCTACTGCTAAAATCTTCAGGCTTTTTACTTATGGCTTAAGGCTTAACTTCTTAATAACCACACACATGACGTAAACCTTCTTATTTAGTAACACAGGCAGTCAGCAAATACAGTATGACGGACTGTGCCGGGTCTGGGCACCACTCAGGGCATCCACTCAGGGCGAATTGCTCAAACTCGGGGCTCCTTACAGCCCCTGACTAGAGATCTTCCCAAACAGGTCACAAACCAGTCACACCGAGCAAAACCCCATCGACACTCCTGCTCTCCCTGTGCCCCAATCAGCCCTGGGCCTAACACACAGGTAAGGGATTATAGAACCTAATCTTACCTACCCCGAACGGGTCTTTCTGGTCCCAAAGAACCAGCCACAAATCCCCGGTCAATTTACACTCTGGATCTTACCTACAAGATCACGCTGAGCCAATCCTTTAGAATCTAAAATCTAAAGGTTTATTAATAAAAGAAAGAAAAGCACGAGAGTAAGGTTGTTAAGGAGAATACATTACATGCATCGAATCACCCAGTTCTCGATACAGGCTCTTAGCAGTTTATAACATCTCTGCTATCTTAAAAGTCTCTGGTGTACATCCTATGTCAGGATGGATCCACAGTTATTTCCGGTTTGCTGTTCCTCGCAAGGCTGCGTCTGGAATCAGTAGCTGAACTGAAGACCAGATGGAGAGTGCCACATGGCACTTATATACCTCTCTTGGCATCCTCCTGGCCAGAGCAGATCACATGGTCAAGTGACCTATCTCTGTTTCACATGCTGGCAGCCATTATGCCCTGGCTGGTTTGCAGGTATCAGTCACATTCCTCAGGTATGTATCGGCACTTAGAGATTCATTGTCCCTGGAGCTTTGCTAATTAGCATAGCCACAGGCTGAACATTCTTTGCCTGTTGTTCTGTCTCAGACAGAGAATTTTCCAGCATCAACACGGAGTACATATTTATAACTCCACATACAGATATTCATAGGCATGCGCAGCACATTTCATTAGGGTGTGCGCCCAAAGAATTTTTTAAAAATGTACTTTGACCCCCATTGGCCACACCCCTGACCCCTGTTAACCACGCCCCTGACCCCCATTGGCCACACCCCCTGACTCCCATTGGCCACACCTCTGGAGGTAACATTCTGAGGGCAAGATGGGCACATAACCAGAAGTAAAAGGTGTCATGTGACCCCCCTCTAAGGACTTTTCCCACCATCCTCCTACCAACAGGGATTAATTTGGCCTCCACCAAACCCCCCTCATTCAACTATCCTGCAATTGCATTAACCCAATGTGTGTGACATTAACTTGGGGGCAGAGAGGCTGGGGGAAGTGTTCCCTCAGTTTCCTCCCATGAGCAGAATGAATTTTGTGTTGTGCACCAGTACTGAGTTCATGCTTGTTTGGATGTGCCACTGTGGCACCCAAGTTATTAATAAATATCTCATAAACCTTTACCTTTTCCCTCTGCTGCCATGTCTCCTCCCCTTGCTCCATCAGCTCCCCTGGTGCCTGCTGCCCCCCAACCCCTCACCCACTTCTGCTGTCCTGACTCCTGCCCTTCTCACTGCCCTCAGCCCTCCTGAGACCTGCCCCCCTCCACCAGCCCTTCTCTCCCCGTGCCCACTCCTCCAGTAGCCCCACTCTGATCATGTGAGCTACCCCTCCTCATCCCCTCTCTTAACACCTCCCTCTACACTCCTGCCCTGCCTCTCTCCTCTGGTGCTGGTCTCTCCTCTGCAGGTGTCTGCCCTTCTGCTTCACCCTCAGAATCCCCTGGCACCTGCACCTTCCCTTAGCCCTGCACCCTCCTGGTGCTTCCCCTTCCTCACTGCCCCTGCCCCTTTTTCCCTGGTGCCCACCCCTCACCCCCTCTGCCCCCATTCCCCTCATGCCCCTGCCCTCACACATGACTTGCTCCATCCCTGCCTTCCTCATGCCCACCCCTTCTTTCAAGCCTTCTCCTAGCACCTCTCCCTTCCCCCTCTAACCCCCAATGCCTTTACCCTTTCCTCTCCCAGCATCACCCTGACCCCCCTCCCACTGACACCTCCCCTCCTGCCCTTTTCCTCATTGTCTGCACTTGACCCCCCTGGCATTTGTCTCTCCTGCACCCTGCCCCTTGGTGTCTTCCCCTTTCTTCTCCTGACCTGCCCTCCCTCAGCACAAGCCCCTTCCTCTCCCACCCCTTCCTCTTTTTTTCCCCCTTCCCCTCCCATCCCCTCCCTTACCTTACCTTCAGCTTCTGCCTTCCTATTTGCGGGGCTGGAGTCAGAGCCAGCTCAAGCTACAGGCCGGCCGGGCCCTAGCCCGGGGCGCCTCAGGGGCACCGCGCCGTGCTGCTGGGCCGGGCAGGGGCGCTCCCGGGCGCCTCAGGGGTGCCGCGCCGTGCTGCCGGGCCAGGCTGCTGGGCCGGGCGGGGGCGCTCCCGGGTGCCTCAAGGGCACTGCGCTGTGCTGCCGAGGGTGCCCCCAGATGCCTCAGGGGTGCTGCGTGGTGCTGCAGTGCTGGGCGGGAGCACTCCTGGGCGCCTCAAGGGCACCGCGCCGTGCTGCTGTGCTGGGCGGGGGCGTTCCCGGGTGCCTCAGGGCTGCCACGCCGTGCTGGCGGGCCAGGTGGGGCCCAGGGCACAAAAATGGCTCGGGCTAGCCGGCCCGAGACATTAGGGTGTGCCTGGGCACACCCGGCACACCCCGTGCGCATGCCAATGCAGATATTATACAGTACATGAATAGCATATACAGAATCAGTAGAACATAAGCTTTCATGTGACACCTCACACGGCCCCCTTTGTATAGACTTTTGGGGTAAACACCCCCCCCCCATGGGTGCAGCAATGATCTTTAAAATCCAATAACGTAACATACAAAACAAGCTTTTATTTTACATCCTTTTTTAGATTATGTTGATGGGGTTGTGACAACATTTTAACTTACATATTATCAAGTACAGTTGAAAATATGAGAAGGTAGAAATAATAGGTCTCTCATCTATTGTTAGGTGGGTGTTTAGGTTAGCTTTTGGCTGACGGTGAGGCTAGTTCTTCAGGCAGGCAGGGTGCATGGACATTTGAGGTCAGGTTGGAGACAGGACTGGAGGCAAGGTCCAGTTGTGAGCTGAAAGTTTTGTTCTGTTTTATGGTGGTAGGTACCAGCATTGAGGATATCAGGTTAGACCTAGCACTCTGTATAGTGACTAAAATTGGCATAGTGGCAAACAAGTTTAATATATGTATCTCAATAATCTCCATAGGGACTCTGCCTTGTTTACAAGTACTTCCCTACAGCCGGTATTGTAGACTCAGCCTGCAATCTGAAAGCCCAATTCAGTTATTTTCCGCTCATGCATTAACAGCAGTAATAATGGTCCCTCAGCCCGAACTCTTACATCTATGCAGCGATCCTCTTGACTTCACTCGGCTGCACAATTCCAGTGGCAGGGCAATTCTGTTGGTGATTCAAAATAAGGAATAGATTCCGATTAGCTCTTACTCTGAGCTGTTAGCTCTGCAGGTTTAATGGGAATACAAATTTAATCGTTAGTGAAGTCAGCAGAAAGGAGCCAGTCTGATGGGTAAGAAAGTGCTGTGTGTACAGACTCTTTCTAGAGTAACACCACACTTTCAGCAGATGACATGGTGTGCAGACTTGTCAGTAACTCACCAGGAGTCACACTTCATGGTAACAGTATCAGAGGTGCCTACGGCAGAAATGGAGGCCAGTAGAGAAAAGTTAATGAGTAACACCTCCCAGAGACAAAGGATTAATGGACACAAATCAGAAATTCGAAATGATAATGCATAGAAACCTGTTGGGGAACATTTTAACTTGCCCGAGCACTCACTAGTGGATTTAAAGATGGCTATTCTCTTAGGGTATGCCTACACTACAAAGTTAATTTGAAATAACAGCCGTTATTTCGAATTAACTTTAATAGCGTCTACACATACAAACCGCTATTTCGAAATAAATTTGAAATAGTGGAGCCCTTATTTCAAATTTGGTCAACCTCATTCTACGAGGAATCACACCAAATTCGAAATAGCTAATTCGAAATAAGTACTGTGTAGACACTTATTTTGAATTAGGGGGCCTCCAGCCCTTCCCAGGGAGCCCAGGTGGCCACTCTGGGCACAACCAGGAAAGCTTGTCTGCTCCCGCCCCAGCCCCGGAGCCCTTAAAGGGGCAGACTCTGGCCACAGTGCCTGTGCCAGTTGCAAGCCTGCCAGCACACAGCCAGCAGACCATGCACCTGGCACAGCATGAGCCAGCCACCCACTGCCACCCAGCCCTCCACCGCTCCCCCAGGACCAGGCTGGCAGCTCCCAGGAGCCTGCCAGGGGCCGCAAAAGGCGGGCCCCTTCCTGGTCTAGTGCGGAGATCGTGGGCCTCATTGAGGTTTGGGGGGAGGCCTCCAATGCCCACGATCTCTGCACTAGGTGCAAGAATGCAGCCGTCTACAGCCGCATGACTGCCAGCCTAGCCACCAGAGGCCACACGCGCAGCCAGGAGCAGGTGCGCAGCAAAATAAAAGAACTGCGGCAGGCCTATGCTAGGGCCTCCCAACCAGGGGCTGACCTGGAGGCCTGCCTGCGGTTCGAGGCCCTGGACCACATCCTGGGGGGTCAGACAGTCCGTGCCCCCCTGGTCGTCATCGACCCCGGGGCAGAGGGCCCTGCCCCTGACACAGGGGAAGAGGAGGAAGAGGAGGAGGACGGCAGCCAGGAGCCTGCAGGGAGTGTGCCCTGCACCCAGGACCCCCGAGCAGAACCGGAGAGCCCGTCAGCAGCCTCATCCGAGGCTGGGGAGGTCTCCACATGTGAGTGACATCACGGTCCCCTTATGCAGGGCAGCGGGGGGGGGGGAAGGGGGAGCCCAGGGACCATGGGCGTCGGCCTTGATGACCACGGAGCAGGCGGCAACTTATGCATCTGCCGTGCCATCCAGGGCATGTGGCCCCAGCTGGGTGCCATGCAGGGGCCCTGGCCTGTTCCCCACACGGATCTACGCGTGAAGGCACATGACAGTCTCCTGACCCCGGGGAGAGACACTGCACACTGCCCTCCCTCCAGACTCCCCCTCTACACAGAGGCAGGCACACCTCCCCTTCCCTTCTCCCCCCACACACACCACACTAGAGGCAGCACAGGGGCTGGGGTGCAGTCCTGGGCCAGCTCACACTCCCGGGGATAGCAGGACGTGATGGTGCGGAGAACTGCCGTCCTCACCTTGCAGAGGGGGGCTGGGTTTTACCCACTGTGTTCCCAGGGAGAACTGACCACTTCTCTTGTTTCACCGCAGCCGCAGCACCTGCGAGTGCAGGACGCACCACCCCGCCTGGACCATCTACCCACACCTGGGCCAGCAGGCACACCCGCAACCAGGAGGCGTTCCAGAGGCAGCAGCTGCAGTTACAGGGACGGCAGGTCCACAGCCAGGAGCAGTGGGTTCAAGAGGACCTGCAGCTGCGGCGGGAGAGCTTGCGGGAGCTGCGGGAGCAGGGCCGTGCCCTCTGCGAGCACCTGCAGGCCCTGGTGGACCGATTGCTGCCTCCTGCTGCTCTAGCCCCTGCGGCCGCCCCAGCTATCGCGCCTCTTCCCACCCCTGCATCCCCTCCCACTTCTTCCGCCCCCCCCATCCCTCCTGCCCCACCCTCCACACCCACTCCCCGGGAACACCGAGGCCCCGCACCCACAGTGCTGCGAGATGGGAGGGCCGGCAAGACCCCAACCCTGAGCTTCCTCCCCTTCCTCCCTTGCCTCCCCTTCCAGCTCCCTCCTCCCAGGTTTCCCCTCTCCCGCCCTCATTCTTACCCTCCCCCAACCCCAGTGATGTTAAATAAAGAGAGTTTTTTGTGGCAACACAGGTGTTTTTATTGTATATCAGGAAGGGGGGGTTAGGGAGGGGAAAGGAGAAGGAGGTGCGGGTGGAATGTAAGGCACAAGGCCCCAGTGGGGCATGCCAGGGGGACTTCAGTCCTCGTCCACCTGGAAGCTCTCCCGCAGGGCTTCTCGGATGTGGACAGCCCCCCGAAGGGCCTCCCAGCTGGCAGCCATGCGGGGCTGTGCGTACTAGCCAGCCAAGCGGTCAGCCTCTGCCATCCAGGCTGGCAGGAAAGCTTCCCCCTTCTTCTCACACAAATTGTGGAGCACACAGCATGCTGCCACCACGTGCGGAATATTGTGCTGGGAGAGGTCGAGGCGGGTGAGGAGGCACCTAAATCATGCTTTCAGTCGGCCGAAGGCCCCCTCGACCACAATGCGGGCCCTGCTGAGCCTGGCATTGAAGGCCTGCTGGGAGGAGCTGAGGTGTCCCGTGTAGGGCCTCATCAGTCAGGGCTGTAGGGGGTAGGCCACATCTCCCAGCAGGCACACTGGCAGGTCCACGTCCCCGACCCTGATGTGGCAGTTGGGGAAGAAAGTCCCGGCATGCAGCCTCTGGCACACGGAGAAGTTGCGGTACACCCGCGCGTCGTGTGCCTTGCTGTTCGTGAACTGGCCCCGGTGGTCAGACACAGCCTGCAGGATCACAGAGAAGTACCCCTTCCTGTTGATGTAGAGGGAGGCCTGGTGGTCCAGGGCATGGATGGGGATGTGCGTCCTGTCGATTGCCCCCCCGCAGTTGGGGAAACCCAGGGTGCCAAACCCCTGGATAACCGCGTTCAGGTCGGTGAGGTGGATGACTCTGCAGAGCAGCACCCTGTTGATGGCCTTCACCACCTGCAGAGAGACAAACAAAACCGAGGGTCACTGGGGTGCCCGGGTGGCTGGGAGTGTTTGTTCCCCGCCACTGCCCCACACCCCACTCCCAGGAGCAACTCCTGCTGCAATCCTGGCCACCGTGGGCGGTCTGTAGCGCGGCCGGGACAGACTGAACCCTCCCGGGGAAGGCACTTACACCACCTCCCCCACCCCCATTTTCCCTGGGGCAGCCCATGTCCTCCTTGCAGCCCCCCCTCCTGGCCCAGTGGCCGGTGACTGCCGTACCTGCATGAGCACCGCTCCAACGGTGGATCTCCCCACGCCGAACTGGTTCCCCATGGATCAGTAGCTATCTGGCGTGGAGAGCTTCCAGAGGGCAATGGCCACCCACTTGCGGAGGGGAATGGCGGGCTTCATGCATGTGTCCCGTCGCCACAGAGCAGGGGCGAGCCACTCGCAGAGCTCAAGGAAGGTGTCCTTCTTCATCCTGAAGTTCTGGGTCCACTGTTGGTCTCCCCAGTGCTCCAGGACGATGTGGTCCCACCAGTCACTGCTGGTGTCCAGATGCCAGATGCGGCGGGGCACGCTGGTGTCCGGGCGCCGCTCCTCCAGGGCCCCCAGGGGAAGCAGGGGGAGGGCCAGGGGGCTGGCCTGCAGCAGAAGGTGCCAGGCAGCATCCAGCAATTGCTGCCAGGCTTGCAGCAAGACGTTCAACATGAGCACCAGAGTGCCCGGGGCAGCTCTGGCTCCATGGTGCTGAGTGCTGCGGTGTTCCAAACGAGAGCGACCAAAGGAGGCAGAGAGGAAAACACTTTGCTGTCCCTCAGCGAGGTAGGCAAGCAAGCAGGAAAGCTGAGAACCAGCTGTCCAGGGGGGTTCCTTTAAGCACGAGCCTCAGATAGCAGCCACACAAAGTAACTACTGACCTGATGCCCTGCTGGAACCGGTTTCAGATGCCCTTAAATGCGATCCAGCGTCCAATCAGTGTGGACGCGCTATTTCGAAATAGCAAAACGCTATTTTGAATTAGTTTTTGTGTCTAGATGCGTTATTTCGAATTAGCTTATTTAGAATTAACTAATTCAAAATAAGTTAATTCGAAATAACGCTGCAGTGTAGACATACCCTTACAAAGTAATTTCAGGAATCAACTAGAGATCTAGAATCTGCGGAACTGGCCTTCATATGCAAATTTGATACTACCTTTCATGGCTTGAACAAAGACATGAACTGGATGGGCCATTATATTCAACACCCAAATGACACCAAATTGGGCACTTACAGCCCACTCTATTAGCTTCATTTAGCATGGACACTTTTAATTGACAGGGGTTTTTTTCCTCCCCCTCTCCCCTCTTTTTCTGCTTTATAATTCAACCTCTGTGCCTCTTGCTCCATATTTGTCATCTGAAGAAATGGGTTGTGCCCACGAAAGCTCATGATACTATTTATATATTTTTGGTTAGTCTCTAAGGGTATGTCTAGACTACATGGCTCCGTTGACGGAGCCATGTAAACTAGTCTACCCGACATAGTCAATGAAGTGGGATTTAAATAATCCCTGCTTCCTTAAAATAAAAATGGCCGCACGCTGTGCGACAATCAGCTGATCCGCACAGCGGCAGTTCAGACGTGGATCAGTCGACAAAGGAAGCCTTTGTTGACCACTCCTGTAAACCTCGTTTCACGAGGCATAAGGGAGCGGTCGATAAAGGCTTCCCTTGTCGACCGATCCGCGTCTAGACTGCCGTGCTGTGCCGGATCGGCTGATTGTTGGCACAGCGCCGTGGCCATTTTTATTTTAATGAAGCGGGGATTATTTAAATCCCCGCTTCATTGACTATGTCGGATAAACTAGTTTACATGGCTCCATCGACGGAGCCATGTAGTCTAGCCATATTCTAAGGGTATGTCTACACTACAGTGTTATTTTGAAATATCTTATTTCAAAATAGTTAATTCGAAATAAGTTATTTTGAAATAATGCATCTACACACAAAATGCATTTCGAAATAGCGTTTTGCTATTTTGAAATAGCGTGTCCACACTGAGTGGACGCTGAATCACATTTAAGGCCGGCCGGAACCAGGTCCGGCAGGGCATCAGGTCAGGAGTTACTTTGTGTGGCTGCTGCCTGAGACTATCTGAGGCCTGTCCTTAAAGGGACACCCCCGGACAGCCGGTTCTCAGCTTTCCCTGCTTGCTTGCCTACCTCGATGAGGGACAACAAAACATTTTGTCTCTGCGTGCTCTGGTTGCCCTCACTCGGGACACCACAGCACTCTGCAACATGGAGCCAGAGCTGCCCTGGGCACTCTGGTGCTTCTCATGGACGCGTTGCTGCGAGCCTGGCTGCACTTGCTGTAGGCTGCCATCCGGGAGGTCCATCGGGGAGCTGTCAGTATCCAGGAGGCCCTGCGGGAGAGCTTCCACTCTGAGGAGCATTAAGAGCTTCCCTGGTCTGCCCCACTGGGGGCTTGTGCCTCATTCCTTCCTCACGTCCTTCCACTTACCCCTTCCTAACCCCCCTTCCTGATGTCAAATAAAATACATGTATTTTCATGAACACAAACTCTCTTTATTTACGGGGGAGGGAGGGGAAATGAAACTCTGGTGAGACTGGGGAAAGGAGGCGGGAGAGGGGAAGAGAGAGGGTGGGAGAGGAGAGGGGGAAACCTGGGAGGAGGGAGCTGGAAGAGGGAAGCAAGGGGAAGAAGGAGGAGGGGAAGCTCAGGGCTCAGGGTTGGGGGTCTCACCGGACTAACTTGATTTTCATGCAAACCTGCTCCTGGGTTCGCATGTGGCCTTTGGTGGCCAGGCTGGCAGCTATCCTGCCATAGACGGCCGCATTTCTCCATCTAGTGCGGAGATCATGGACATTGGGGGCATCCCCCCCAAACCTGAATAAGGTCCATGATCTCCACCCTGGACCAGGAAGGCGCCCGCCTTCTCCAGGCCCTGGCAGGCTCCTGGGAGCTGGCAGACTGGTCCTGGGGAGCGGTGGAGGGCTGGCTGCCAGTGGCTTGCTGGCTCATGTTTTGGGGCCACTGGGTCGGGGCAGTGACTGCTGGCTCTGGGCTGGCAGGCTTGGAGCTGGCACAGGCACTGTGGCCAGAGTCTCCCCTTTAAGGGCTCCGGGGAGGAGGGAGGGAGAGGAATGTTCTTGGGTGAGGCTGGAGTGGCCACCATGGCACCCTGGGAAGGCTGGAGGCCCCCTATTTTGATATAAGTGTCTACACAGCACTTATTTCGAAATAGCTATTTCAAATTTGGCATTATTCCTCGTGGAATGAGGTTTACCAAATTCAAAATAAGCGCTCCGCTATTTTGAATTAATTTTGAAATAGTGGTTTGGCTGTGTAGACACTAGGAAAGTTATTTCGAAATAACTTTGCTGTGCAGACATACCCTAAGGTGCTACAGGACCATTGACGTTCTTTAAATTATTTAGTTACAGACTAATACGGCTACCCCTCTGAGATCTCCCAGATAGACAGTTGTTCCAAGGGGAAGGGAAAAAACCCTTCCATTTTTTGCTGAATATAAATGACATAAGGTATGATCTCTCATTCTGTGATCACTGCTGGTTGATGACTTTATTAGCAAGGAGAGAAGTAGCTCTTTCTGGTTCTGGCTTATTTTCTGTGCGCTAAGTGAAAAGATCTAATTTTAACCCAGGCTATGACAGGCTTTGCTGTTTGCCAGATAGGTCCAATATCTTGGTTGTGGCTACGTAAATCAAAGGCACAGCAGGATCCATCTTAATGCATATTATAAAACCAGCAGAAGATACAGTTTCTGCTTTCCCACTGGTTACTGGCATGATTACTAACTTATGGGAAAAGATTGGTGTCATTAACAGAGAAACCCTTTATGGCCCCAGCAGCACAGTCAGAATAATAGATGGAAGAAAAGAATGTTTTACAGGACCAACTTGAGGTTTTCTTGGCAGTTAAGAAGTTTGGTTATGATCTCTCTGCTTTGCCTTGGGCATTGAACTTTCCCAGTCAGTCATTACATTGCAGATAATGCTCTGCCACTGGGTTATTATTGCTTATTTTAGTACCAATTGCTTAGCCTTAAGGGCAAATCTTGCCCAATATTGCCTAGATGCACATGGCCCTAAAGGCAGAAAAGCTATGTGGAGCCACTGTGCTGAGGAGCTGGGATGCAGCGAGAGCTTGTCAAAGAGATCCATGTACTTTGTCTGGCATGGAGCTATGCGTCGTTGGATTCTTGAAGATGAGGGTAGGTGGGTGGGTGTATGTGGCTGGTGGATCAGAAATTACGAAGTTCCGCTAACCGAAAATCTTCTATGTCTGACATTCGGGAGTTTCAAAGCTGTTATGTAGATATGGTGGAGTCTGCTTCACTGGGGGAAATTCTTCTGTACTGGGGAAATCATCTAAGGGTTGAATCTATTGGATTTATGGATCTTTATCTTAACTGAGCCAAAACAAAGGAGATGCAAGAGCTGAACAAGGCCCCTGCACTGAATGAGGCCTAGTGTCTTCGGTCGTGTAAGGCTAGTTCATTAACATATTTCAGGGCCCCTTTCATAGTAATTCGTAACACTGCACCCCTGAATGTATTTGGATTGGAGCCCTCTGTATCTTTTCACTGGTTGGATAAGTAACCCAATAGCTAACAATGTGGCCAGTTCCATATGTGATAGTGATGATGGCTTTACATCAGAGGCATTTGCTTATGAAATGTTTGACTTACATAGCCACGGGGTCTTTGGGTGCATTGATTCAGCACCCCTGCCTTGCAGATTATCTACCAGACTATAGATTCAGCTACTCAGGGACTGCTGCAGTGCAGAGGGGATTCATCTGCTTTCCATACACCCGTAATGTACATCTAAAACTCTCCCACTCCTGCAGGTCATATGTCAGATTTACTTCTATAAAGGGGGATGGGGCAGCAAAGTACTTCCTAGTGTGTTTAGCATGAGATTTAAAATTTATTGGCACAGTAAGTCACTAATCTTGCAAATCCTGTGGCTCTTCAACATTTTCTTTAGCTCCGACATGCGCTGCCTTGTCCAAATGAAAAAGACACTGCATTTAGGTTTAGTCTCCAGAAGAACAATTTAAACTGCTTAGAGCTGATTACGGATTCTACAGCATGCACACATTGGCAACAGTCTGACATTTGGCTCAGGCTGAGGCTGGCAGGAAATAAGTCAATTTCAAAGTTAAATTCTAATCTCAGTAATACAAAAGTATGTTCACATCAAGCTTAGTATTTTAGATTTCTTTCATCAGAAAACACTTCCCCCTAGCTCAGGGATGGGCAAGATACAGTCCTCAGTTCGGATCCTGCCCACCAAGCTGCCAAATCTGGCCCTTTGGCCACCCCTCTGAGCCCCTCGGGCACAGAAGCAGCCCCACACTGCTGTAAGCATCTGGCTGCTCCCTGTGGCTCTCTCCTCCAAGTGCCAAAGGGAGGAGGGAGGCTTCACACTATGCTCCTGCTCCCCAGCAAAATCTCTCCGGCTCCATTGGCTGGTTTCTGGCCCATAGGAGCTAAGACATTTTGTTGGGGGGCATGGCAGTGCACGAAGCCTTCCTCTCCCCCAGTGCCCGGAGCAGAGAGCCACAGAGAGAAGCCAGCTGTTTTGAACAGCCTGGGAATGCAGCAGGCATGAAGGCTGCATCAGGGCTGCAGACTGGGAGACACCTAAGTAAGCATCTCCCAGCCAGAGCCTATGTCTGGCACCACCCAGCCTCTCCTTCCCTCAACTCTCTGCCCCAGGCCAGCCCCCAACCCTCTGCACCTCTCCTCCCGCAGGTCACAATTCCCTCCCAGACCCTGAACCCCATCCTACACCCTTTTCCCAGGCCAGAATATTATCCTGTACCCAGACCCCTTCCAGACCTTGCACTCCATTCCCCTGGCCCAGGTCATCACCCAAATCCTCTGCACCCCCTCTTTTTCCCCTTCCCCAGGTTACAACTCCCTCCCAGATTTTGCACCCCCTCTTACAGTCCTCTCCCAGGTCAGAATCCTCTCCTGCACCCATACCCCATCCTGGACCCTGCCCCCCAAACCTCTGCCCCAGGTCATAACCTCCTCCTTCATCCAAACTCCCTCTCAGACCCCACACCCCCTCCTGCACCCCAAACTCCTACCCCCGAACTTCCTACTTCATCTAAACGCCATCCCAGACTCCACACTCCCTCCCTAGAAGAGTGCAGCCCTTGGAGTGCCTCCCCATCAAACATTGTCTTCCCCTTCCCTAGCTGTAGGTGGAGAGATGAAGATGTGACTGCCCCAGCCCGAGTTAAGAGGTAGGCTAGATGGTGGTCTGAAGTTATGATTTAGGCATGGGATGGTGCTTACTGTATAGCCATGTGTGTAAATGGAAACGTTCTCAGTGTTTTCTATGGAATGGTTGTATCCTTGTATTTTAGACTTCAAACTAGATCCAAAGAAGGGTTGAATATCTCCAAACCCCAACTGACTTCTGCACCACTTGTGATCAGGTCTTTACATTAGCAGCTAATGCATCATGAAATGATTATGCCTTTGCACATCTTTTCAGGAGGATGGGGTAGGGAAGAAAGAATTTCTCCCTTCATTTGTTATTACTAAGATCACCTGCATGATGATCATATTCTTGTTTCCGAAGAGCTCATTTGGACTGCGTATTAGCAAGTTGAAGCCCTCGCCGCTGTTTGTGACATTGCAATAATCTCCATAGCAGTTCACTGTAATAGCACAAAGAGAGGATTATGACTTGGACAGGACAATAAAGAACTCCTAGACAGAAAGAACTGGAACTGGGTATCTCAGTGTCAGTGACGTGCATGTTCTGCTGTTTCTGTGGAAGGCAAACACATTGTATTTCGTTTTTATTCTTGCTGCCTTTGTGCTCCTTGGCTTGGATGGAGCCTGTCAAGTCATAAAAAAAAAAAAAAGTCCAACTGCCATGGAAGTTTTCTTCACCCATTGAGTTGGGGGCGGGGTTAGAAGTGCAGGTTCTGTGCTGCAATTACCTCCTCAAGCAGTTCTCGGAAACAATAGCATGTCCCTCTTCCATCTGTCTCCTATGCAGAAATGTAGCCAGGCAGCTCTGTGTGCTGCTGTTCCCTCCACAGGCACTTCCCCTGCAGTTACTACTGGCCATGGATCCCAGCCAATGGGAGCTGCAAGGGCAGTGTTTGGGGCAAGGGCAGTGCACAGAGCCCTCTGGCTGCGCCTACACATAGGAGTCAGATGGGAGACATGCTGCTGCTTCCAGAAGCCACACAGAGCCATAGGACATGCAGAGCAGGGAAAGCCCCAGAACTTGCTCCCCAGCAAGAGCTCGAGGGCTGGATTAAACCAATTGATGTGGTGTGTGGATGTGGCTTGTGGGCTGTAGTTTGCCCCCCCCCCTCTTTTCTAGAAAGTGAGGCTTGAAGCCCATTCAGCTCTACTGGCCAATTAGTGATTTTGTCTTGCTATCGTGACACTACATTAGGACGACTGAAGGACAGTAAATCAATAGCCATGAGATCTGTTAGAAAGCAAAGAAGTCTCCTCAGTCTGTATTTTTGTGGACTACTTGGGAAAGCAATGACAAGCATCTTCCATGACAACATTTTGATTAAATATTTCCCACGTCTGCTCAGATTGTGGCTTCTAGGATATGTCCTGCTAGGAAAGTATCATTCTTGACCAGTCCAGTACAGTCCTTATCCAGTTATCTATGACACTCTTTGTATAAAGAAATTAAATCCTCAGCATATAGCACACAGTTAGTTACTTGGGCTTCCCATGTAGAAGTGTAGGGTTATACTGTGGTTACAGAGAATTATACTCTGGCAAGAGCCACTGACATCCTTGAAAAACTCTTTAAAATGTTTTCATACTAAGCTTCATTCCTAATAAATCCCTGAGAATTTAAACAAAATCTGTTTTCTTGTCTCTCCAAAACTATCCAGCTGGCATCTTTGGTCCTTCCTGATTCTGACAGAGCAGCATGGTGGCAGCGCCTGTGTTCATGTAGCTAGCTGGAAGGAGAAGGTGCATTTGTGTTCTTTTAAAGACAAAGTAATTGATTCAGTGGAGCTACCATGGCTTCCATGATGCTAAAGCCCCATTGGTTGTATAACATTTCTTGGCAAGTATTACTGTAACCCACTGGTGAATGTTAGAGGGCTGGCTGCAGCTAGGGTTGCCAATTTTGGATGGACGTATTCCTGGAGGTTTCATCACATGACATAAGCTTTAATGAGAGAGTAATCGTTACCTCCTGGGGACTCCAGGACAAGCCTGGGGAGTTGGCCACCCTACCTGCAGCCCCAACTAGCACGTTTTAACTCAAGCTATAGCAACTCTTGCTTTGGGCTCTGGAGATGCTTCCTCCAATCCTTGGTGTGTCACCCAAAATGGCTGCTGATACATTAACAAGTGCAAGCATCAGTTTCCAACTATTTTTATATTGCATTCACATTTAACCTTCAACCAGTAACCATTTTCAGACTTTCTGGTCTCTACCTATTCTCCCACAACTTCCTACACCCCAGTACAGATTGATCCTTTTCTCCTGGCAAGTCTAAAGCCCACGCTCCTCCAGATTTTCCTCAACTCCTTGGATGTGCAACTGATGGATGAAGTGCAAAGAAAACAGTTTTATTACAGGATAGCTGATGAGTTGTATTTATTCACATGTGACCATGCATTGCTGAGGGACTGGAAGAGAAGTCCTAAGGCGCTTGGGGGAAGCTGAGGGAGAAGACAATTCTGATGCAGTCCGATGCCTGAAGCTAAAGAAAATGGTTTTGGGACTTGAGAATAGAGGGTGCAAGACAGCGAAATGCTGATAGTTGGCGATGCGTTAGAATTTGCACTTGATTGGCGGACATTAGTATACACTAGTCTACGATTATGGAAAGTGTGAGGAAGTGAAAATCAGGATCCACTGAATGAAGCCTGGTGAAGGAGGAGAATGGGTCAGTATTGGTACCAGATTGCAAAATGCTCATGAAGAGAAAGTGGGAGCCGAGGAGAATCTGGAGGTTTGCAGTGCAGCAGGCTCTTGTTTGATTTATTACTGTATATGAAGCTGAAACATCCTTTGACTTGCAGAGGTGAGAGCATGTCCTGCCTACTCAGCACAGGTAGAAGACACTGAGCATGGCCTGCACTGGATGGGTTGGGCCTATACTGCTCCACAAGTGTTCACTGCGGTGCTGATCTTGCCTTTGAAGGCCTGCGTTCTATTCCAGTTTCACCTTTGCATGTGTGATTTACTACCAGGAGGGCAAGCACTGCTTCTCATCCCCAGAGATGGTGCCAGTCCATTGGGTAACCTAAGCAGGAATATTTTTGGCCCTCTTCCTACACAACACATACTAAAAATGCAAATGAGGGCTCCTTTGAGCTGCTCATGGCCCTTAGTATTTGTTGAATCTAATTATGCCTGGTGCCAGCACTGCTCATCCCAGTTCCACTTGCAACAAAATCCACAGCAAAACTTGCATTGATTTCAATGGAAGGCAGATCATCTGTCTTCAATGAAATCTTCTGTATTCTCCTCCTCCCTCCCCTTCATGTTAGTGCTCTGTAAGTCAGTCACAACCCGTGAGGAATTGCTGTGGCGATTTAAGATGCCTTCTGGTCAGTTTTGCAAATAAAATTCAAGTAATGTTTCTTGTGAGCGCAAACGGTCAACTTAAACTCTTACCATTGTTACCCCCTATATTAATCATCATGCCCCTGCTCCAGTGAGTGTTCTGATACTGAGTTGTTTATCTTCAGTTAGGGGCCATAGTTTCCATTAAAATGCTTCCTTTAGTAGTGTGGTGGCAAGGGGATTCTGCAAACAAGGTCTTCTATTCATTGGAGATCTTTTTTTCTGGTTTGTTCCTGCTATATTTAATGCATTAGCAGTGTTCTAAGTACAGTGTGAAGACAGAGTCAAAACCCACAAGCTCCCAACATGTGGCACTCGAAATGGAGAATGTATGAATGGAAGATGTTGGGAAGGGATACAGGAAAGAGCAATGTGAATAAGCAGTGGCAGTTTAACATGAGTCTTACTTGTTACACAATTGTCGTCCTCCTTCCCCAGCAATATTTCCTATAATCTACCTGGTGCAGAGTGAAGGAAAAGGGGCACATGAGTTTATAGATTTTCTGAGACATGTCTCTCTTGAGTTGTGCCTTGGAGGAGAGGGTGGAAGCATGACAGACAGGCTCAAGGAAGGGATCCCAGACAAAGGATGGTTTGAGAAGGAAAGATATATGGAGAGGACTGTGTGGAGAGGTGGCGGTATGTTCTTTAGTTTGGGTGGAGCAAAGAATCTGACGGTGGTGCAATGGTGACAAGGGATAAATGAATATAGACAGGAGCTAATTGGTTTAGGGTTTCAGAGGGGTAGCCGAGTTAGTCTGTAACTGGAAAAACTTAAGCAGCCAATAGTCTAGCAGCACCTTAAAGACTAACAAAACATATAGATGGTATCATGAGCTTTTGTGGGCACAGCCCACTTCTTCAGATGAAGGTTTAGGGTTGTTAGGTTGAGGAGTGGGGCTGTTAATTTTGATGCAGAAGATGGGGATGAAAGAACGTGATGAGGACCTGAACATTCCCAGGGCAGCAGACAAGTTTGTATGGTAAAAATGTAGGCACTAATCAAATGGGGCTACTAACCAAAAATATACAGCATAACAGCAATATCTTTAAAGTTGATGGATACCATATAACAAAGACCATAGAAAATATTGGAAAATGTTCATATACATCTACTATATATTTGAGAGAGTTTGTCTGTCTGTGAGTCCCTCTGTCTGTTCAAGAACTCCTCCTAAACCAGCAATGGGCAACCAAGATTAGTAAGTGGGCCACATGAGTGACCCTCAATCATCTTAGTGGGCTGTATGCAGCCTGCATACTCCCTTTCTGCCCCCCTCCACCATTCACCCTGCACTTGCCTGCTCCTCTCCCTCCCAGCACTTTCAGATTGCCAAGAATAGCCTGATTTGTGCTCCATCCCCACTCTTTCCCCTCCCTTCCAGAGCTGGAATGCCATGAATCAGCTGTTTGCTGCTGTTCAAGTTCCAGGAGGGAGGGGGGGAGAGCGGGGATGGAGTGTGAATCAGGTGATTCATGGTGCATTGAAAGTACTGGGAGAGGGTGGAGTAGGAAGTGCAGAGCTCCAGTGACCCAGTGTGTGAGAAACATATGGGGGAGAGGGCAGACAGGGGGTCCACAGGTTGCAGGTAGAGTCTCAGTGGGCTGCATGCGGCCCAGAGGTCACAAGTTACCCACCATTGTCCTAAATGGTAGGATCTAGGACTACAGTATTTATATACGTCTTCCTCTTATCATAACTTAAAGTAAGAGTTTGGTTGTGCCAGGAAAATGGAATGTGCCTAGAATGGGGTTGCTTCTCAGAAAACCATATAGAAAAGAGACCGAATCACCAGGCAGGTGAAAGGGGCTGGCTGGGGGCGTGCCACCGAATCTGGGACAGCCCTAGCCCTGAGCCTCCCACCCACCAGGCACCCTTTAGGGAGGGCAAAAGCTCCCCCCAGTTCATACAGGAACATTGATGGCTGTTTCCCTTCATCAGAGAGCAAGGGGAAAGTGCACAGTTTTCTGCATCCCTTACTCTGGCTGGAGAGCGCAGGGGGCAGATGAACCTGGACCTGCCCCAGCTGGGAGACATGCACCCTCCCCTGCCTGTGCCAACTGGAGCTGCAGTGGCTATGGAGAGGTGCTTCTCACCTGGCCCTAAGCTGCAGTGAGAGAAGGGTAGGGCTGTCCTCTTTCCCCAGGGCAGCCTGCATACTGAACCTCTCATCCCCAGCCATACCCCCAGAGCAATGATTTAAATGATGCATGTACATTTCCATTTTATTTTGAAAAAAAAATCGAGTTAAGGACCCAAGCAATGCTGGGTAAATCTTCTAGTATGTAAACAAAGCAAAGTTCCTGCATGTGGCCAGGATAATTATAAAAAGGGAAGAAATTTTTCCCTAGAAAAGATAAAACAAAACTTTCTCTATATAGGTTTTTCATAATTGCCAGATGTATCAGTAGCTCAGTAAGTGTTCCCCACCCTTCCACTCCCCAGAGATCTTTTGTGGAGCAGAAAGGGTGGGTTTGCTTCACAGTATTGTGCCCAGGAAACATTTGCAATGCATGAATGCTCCCTCACTGTCCTTGTCGTGGGGGCTGGCGGGACATGCATGGAATGCTGATTTCTAACAATCCCCCTCTAATGACTATTTAAGAGCACAGCATGGGTTTTACTGTGCAATAAATGTCCAGTTTACGCATTATTCTCCTGTCAAGTGTCAGCCTCCACACATCAGCAGAGATGTTACAGGGACCATGCTGGTTTATTGGAGATGAGCTGCCCTTCTCGAGCAATGAAGCCAAAGCTACCAAAAGACCCCTTTCTCCCAGAGTAGAAGAGTCTGAATCCTTGCTGCCTCCTCCAGCATTTTGGAATATCAAGGAGGAGAGCAGGACTCTCTGCCTTTTAGACCATAGACACATCCTCCTTAAAATTAGGCTTGTGTGTGTTTCTGATAATTACAAAAATATTAAAGTAACAATAACAATAACAGATGGTATTGTTCTATTGAAGTCAATGGGATGATCCCAATTTGCATTGGTTGAGAAAGTGGCCATGGAGAATGATACTCATTATTTCACACGGGATTCAATTACTGTTTCAATTAACATTACTGGAACAATGCTGATTTACACCTGGTGATCTACCCAAAGAAATAGATCTGGATTTCAACATTTAGATTCAGAGTCAGATCAAAATCTAACTTCTACAAATTCTGAGCTTGACTCGGATACAAAGTTCTGATTTGCTTCCACCCCTAAAGAAACAAAACAAGAAATAGACTAGATTAGATACAAGAATAGACATATAAAAGGCACATAGCTAAAAGAGCAGATCCAAGGTATTGCTGCCCATATAAAATAAAGAGTTGTTTTCTCTTTATCCGGGTCATTTGGTGTCTCCTTTCCTTCCTTCTCTCTTTTGACCTTGGTCACTTGTTGTTATTTGATATTTTATCTGTTTAATTTATATTGTGAGCTCCTGCCGCGTGGGGTCATTGTCCTTGTATATATCTAAAGCACCATGCTGGCTAATGGAACTGCCAGAATCAACCTAATGAGCAATTTGAGTATCCTAACACAATTATGTAAAGTAAAGACAGATCTTTTCCCTGGCTTATAAATAATGTCCAGCTGTTGGTCTGGATGTACTGCACATACATGAAGCCAGCTACTCCTACAGGGCTGAATGGATTTAGGTGAGAGAGACATCACCTCAGTAATATATTTTGCAGAAGTTCCTGTAATCTAAAATAAATACAAAATGGAAATTATATATATTTTTAAATTATAATTAAGAACTTGGACCAAAGATTTAAAAAAAATATTTAAGACATTTCTGGCACTTTATCTAACAGGATTAAACGTTAGCTGTTGTGTATGAGACAAGGTAAGTATCCTTTATTGGACCAACTTTTGTTCATAATCTTGTGTCTCTCACCCACAGATATTACCTCACCCAGCTTGTAGCTCTAATATCCTAGGTCCAGCACTACTACTATTCTGCATACAACTGTTGTGTGTGGTGATGGGCTGAATCATTACTGAGGTTACAATCCCACCATCCAACTAAGGGCCTCAATGTGCAATTGCTTGGGAACAAAGGGAGAAAAAAAAAGCAGGAAATGGAGGGGGAGAGATGTGAAGGAGAGAAGGGGGGGGGGGAGGGAGCTGAAAGAAGATGACAATGAGGTGGGCAAAGAAGAAAGGGAGTAAAGTGTCCAGGACCAGGTAGGTTTGGGGAAATATCACCTACAGTCATGAGCTGCAAACTGGCCCTCCTTGAAAAGATTGCTGGAAAGCTGTGATGAGTGTAAGTACTTGGGAGATTGGAGAGGAGAGTTACTGTTCTGTTGCTAGGTGATGGATTTCTTATCATGCTAATAACAATAAATGATGATACTGATGCTAACAGAGCACCTTACATCTGAGAATTACCAAGGTTTCCATAGACATCTATGTATTTTTATTCCAGTTTCCCAGAGGCACTGACAGGGCTGAATTGATTTGCCACAGGTCACGCAAAGCAGCAGAATAAATGGATACAAAACTGTCCCATTTTGTTCTATTAGGTCATAAAGCCTCCCTCTTCAAGCAATCTCTTTTCTCTCCCTCCTCTCGTCAGTCATCCCCAGGCCCCGCGCTTGCCCATGCTGTCCTGTGTCTTGTTTGGGTCTCTGGACTCATTAGGATTTCTATGCTCTTCTGAGCAAGGATCATGATGTTTTGAGGATTGTAAAAGGCTGGCATGGGTAGCAAGTGACTCCTCCATTTGGGGAGGCTGGGTGTGCCTGGACTCTGGCCCTGCAATGAGGCCTGCCCTGCTTGCCCCACCCCCAAGACTCTCCCTCACCTGGGCGTGTTCAACCCTCCCAGAGCCACCTTCCATTGTTGTGTCTCTTAACATCCTCCCCAAGGTTTCACACCCATCGTGTATGCTCCCTTCCCTGAGGCCCCCATGCAGGCAGAGCGGCAGCAGGAAGAGGCAGAGGGAGGGTGGGGTCTTGGGGGAAGAGGATGAGCAGAAGCAGGGCCTTGGAGTGGAGCATAGGCGGGGCCGTGGCTGCCACCCTTTCTGCAGCAGTGCACTTCAAAGGCAGTGGGTCTGCTGAGTACGGAGACCTCGCTTCCCTTGCCCTCTTATGCTCATTGCCTGTGAAGGCTTGGTACATGTATGGGCTACATTGTGAAATTTCAGCTCTGGTCTGAGTGAGGAACAGTGTGGAACTGTGTCAGCCCTCCAAGAGCGGCTGTGGAAGGGGTTGGTCTCACGGATTCCCAATCCCTCCCTTAGCAGCCTCGTGCATAGTCTGTCTCAGACTTTTTGGATGGTGCAACCTGCTCCTTGCCATGCAGAGGCCTAGTTCATGACCTGATGTGCAGGGGGGACAACGCTGTGGACCTGCCACCTCCCTATGCACATTTTTGTGGTGCACAAAAAGCAGCTGCTCCTGTGTTTCGCCACACAGGCTGAGGCTAGTGAGCTAGGTGATTGAATGGGCTATGCAAAGGGAATAGACTTCTTGTATGCCTTGACCCCCTATCTTCTTGTCACCCTAAAGATCCTGTGTAAGGGCCTGTGACACTTCCTGATTTATGACCATAAATGGTGTTAAGTATCCCATTCCCCACAACTATGTTTAATTTTTGCTGGCAGGCCAAGGAGACTCTGAATTGCCAAAGTTTATGTGATTTTAGTGTGAGGGGCATCTGGTTCATTTTCCTGTGAACCTGAATTAACCAGTCAATCAGCCAATTATACTCATCACACTTGTAAAATGTTCAGCAATTGCATAATGAGGAATGCAAATTACTCCAACTCCTCAGATAAAAGCTCTCTCTGACACACACAGTTACTGGGTGGCACTGATCTTTTCAACACTAGGGCTCCTAAAACACAAATACATAAATAAATACATGAAGCTATTTTCCATCATTATTATATTCTGTGGACACTATAAGGGAACATAAGGGTACCTAAATATTACATCTGCTTAAAAACATGGAATTCCCATCCCATGGGAAATTTCAAAATTTAATTTCATGCTGCATCTGGATGAAACATAGTGATCTTTCCCCACACACACACCTTCCTGGGCAATACATCATATTCCAAAATATTTCAGTTTGAACTTACTGAAAAGTTTGGTTTGACTGGGTTGAGATATTTTGTTTTAATTTTATAATTTTGGCTTATATTTATTAAGGGTTATAAGTTATACTATCTAGTATAACACATTATGAAATGTAAATTATTAAGTTGAAACAAAATAGTTCAACCCTATCTAAAAGAAACATTTTAATAATTTCCTATTGAAAATTTCAACCAAACCGATAAGTTTCTGCAAAATATTTTGATTTAGTGGAATCAACATTTTCAGAAATTTTCAGCCATTGCTACTGAATATTAATAGACAGTAGGAGTGTCTGTCTCTCTCTGTCTCGCTCACATTCCCTCAAAACACACTCCTCCAACACATACTTTGTCTGTCTCTCTTTCACACACATATATATACACACACACGCTGTCTGTCTCTCACACTCCCCCAACACACACTGTCACTTTCTCACACCCTTCCCCAACACACACACTGTGTGTCTCACACTCCCTTATTTCATAATTTTATTTCTCTTATGTTTATATTTAATTCTTGAGTTGTGAATTCTAAAATGCCTAATCTGTGCTGGCTGGAGTAATTATCATTGCTGCTTTTATTACTACACTGAGCTTTGTTATTCGTTATTTAAAATGGTACAATCAAATAATAGTATCCTTCTAGAATGTAAATTTTGCTTGTACTCACCTTGGCAGTGCCAGTTTAAATATAATTAGCGACAATGCATAACTTTAGACACTGTGCAGATGAAGGTTGTTTATTTTTAAATTGTAATTTAAGTTATATCTGTAAAATAACTTGAAATTTGTATGAAAATAAATGCATTTCCAAGAATGATACAAATAGCAATGATGGAGTCAAATGTAAGTGACTCATATACATGATTGTGATCGGTAAACATAAATGCCAAAATAGTTAGAAAAATAAATTCCCAGTTTTAAAAGAAAACTCATGTATGTTAAAATTAAAGAAATACATTTTTAGTGGTGTGAAAAACAATTGACTAAAATAGAGTTGATAATGGCAGTATCACAGTGTGTATCTGTTAGAGAAAATAAGCAGATTTTAAGCAGATTTTATTTATTTTTATTTATTTCTACTAAAGACAGTGTACAAAGTATCAAACTTGTGTTTCTGCAATCTGCGTCAAAGCCTTAGCACTGATACCTCAAGGCTTGGGATTGGGACTGTCTAGCTGTATTATCTCCCGACTGTTTTAAATTTACCTATAGACTTTAAACGTGGCTTTAATTGCAGTTTGTATATATTTTTTCTTTCTTTATATAGGCATTAGACACAGAGCTACCGTCAGAGAATTCCTAAGTCATTATCTGCAAAAAAAACGCTATATTTGCACCACACCCTCCAAAAATCTGAAATGGTGCTCTTGGTGAGCCAGGAGTAGCTAGGCAGGAGGGCTGTCAGCTCTGAAGGCCACAGGCTGAGCACCAGGCACCATGAGCCACATGAGGAGTGCAGAATAATGGTGGCAATACCTTCAGAGCAGGGAGCCAGGCCAGCAGGCAGCCACTACTATCAGGCTAACAAGCCAGCCCTGATTTGTGTGGTGGCTGCGCATTGGCACCTCTTTCAATACAAATTAAACACTCAGGGGAGGCAGCAAGGCGGGGTGGTGACGAGGGAGCCCACGGAGGCCAGGGATGCAGAGTGGGGGGACACCAGATTACAAGTTCACCCAGGTGCCATTTTCTCTATGGCCACCCTACCTGGGGAAAGAGTGCTTTGAGTGGCTGCAAGGCTGGTGATATTAGGGAGCTAAATCCAGTTCCCACAAACAAGGAGGCCTGGGTAGCTGGAGTGATCTGTAGAGTGGGGCTGCGAACCATTGAACTGAAACCCCGCATATAATGAAAACCACTTCAAGCCAGGGTATGCTGCAACTCAGCCCCCCTTCCCTCCATCTTCCAGTTCCAGCACCTATGCTGGAGGCAGAGGATAGCAAGGTGATTCACAGCCCTGGGTACTCTGAGAACTGTCACAACAATCCTTCAGCAATTTGAAGGCAAAGAGTCACACCCCAGCATGAATGCTTCTTGTTTAAAGCCTGCAAAAGGCAGGACAGTGTAAAACCTTATTGCATGTCTGTAATATATCCCGTAAGAAGCCTGAGCCCTCCTAAGCAAGGTAATGCTGCCATTCACCAACCAGTAAAAGACCATACTGATTCTGATCAAGCAAAGAACCGTTTTAATCAGGTGAGTAGCTCCATTACACTCCTGCGCTTAAAGTTAAGCATGGGTTTAAATGCTTTGGTGAAGCATCACCATTGTCTCATTCTATGGAAAACACACCCTGGGGAAAACTTCCTTCATTTCAACAGCAGGAAAGCTGATGTGCTAGCCCTCTGCCAGAAGAGGGGTATGAGCAGTATTTGAGAAGGGGCAGGGCCAAGCTTACCACTACATAGACACAAAGACCCACAAGATATCTTGTTGATAGTCCCATGGTTCTTGGGTCTTCTAGGTGAGTGGCTCTCAAACTGTGGGTTGGGAGCTCGTTTTAATGGGGTCACCAGGGCTGGCTTTAGATTTGTGGGACCCAGGGACAGAGCCGAAGATAAAACCTGAGCTCCACTCCCCCAGGGTTGAAGATTGCAGAGACCCCACCTGGTGCTAAAGCCCTTGGGCTCAGGCTTTGCCTACCCTCAGGGCTGAGGAATTTGAGCAGCCTCATGCTTCGGTCCCCCCTCTGGGCATTTATGCAGTACATTTTGTTGTCAGAAGGAAGTTGTGGTGCAATAAAGTTTGAGAACCCCTGTTCTAGATGCACCATGTTACTTAGTGCAATTTCTAGCCTGATAGTGTTGCTTTCCCAGAAACCCAATATGCCTGTGAAATATTACTCCCAGCCAAAAGGTGCAGAAGCCGTACGCTACTCAGAGCGCTATTAATGGCCACTGTGTTTCTGCTGCAAAAATAAGGGTTCCCTAGGGGAACATTCTACCTAGAGCAGTTGCAATTGCAACTGGCTCCTTACCCTTCTGGGCAGCAACTCGCTCTTAATTCATCCCAAAGCACCCGCTACCCATTTGTCCATGTGGAGAGGCTGCTGGCAGCAAGGCACTGAGGAGAGCTGTGAACATTCTCCCCAAATATGTACTTCCCAGCACCACTTCAACTAATTAGTGCGTGTGTAATTGACAGCATGGAAGCCAGCACCACATACTGGATGAAGCTTACTTCTCCATGCAGTTCAGTTCCACCTCTACCCTGCTCTGTTCCCTGTGATTCCAAGGAAAACATTCTTGTTTCCTATATACACTGAGATCCAACACATGAGTAATTTGCCATACATAAAGAAACATTTCCACAGGTTAATTACCTTTCGGAAGGGAGGTCAGAAAAATTGGTTTCTAGCTGCCAACCTGCTTTCTTCTGGTTTTCTGCATATTCAGCCAAACAAATAACAGCATCCCAGTAATATATTCACTGATGTCATTTCTCGATTAAAACATAAACTCCTATGGATTTAAAGAAAATGATAGATATGTAGAGAGGTGTCTAGCCACTGAAGTGAAATATATTGCTGGGTTTCCCCTGCATAAGGAGAGCTTTGAGCAACTCTGTGGGGGCAAAGTGGATTTAAAATGGTTTAGCTGGCCACAGGAGGATCACTTTTGCAAAAGGGATATATGCACCCCCATTGCAAAGCATGTGGCCAAAGAAAGGGGTGACTATCAGAAGCACTCTAGTGCTCTGGAAAGCCTCACGTGCCATAATAGCCTCTTGAGGCCATTGGCAGCAAGTGCAATTTAAAGCAACCTTCTGGCTACTCTAACCTGTCATGGACCTGACCAAGGGATAACAGTTCAGGATTGGGAGGACACAAAGATGGCTTAAAGCCACCTTTGCAACCGCCACTCCAAGTGCTCCTCAGCCTCAGCTGAAAATCTGGCACAGGGATGGTTCAGGACCAGGTTACAGTAAAGTGACCCTTGACACAGCTGTGGGCTTGCTGGTCTCTCTGAATGCAGTCCTTCAGGCATTAGGCCTTGTGTTTTTACTTTTCCTGAGGTGGAACCCTGTGATTGTCCCATTCTTAGCCTGGCCCTGGTATACAGTGCACTGTGTATCACCAGTGCCCAGCACTTCCCACCAGAGTCAGTACCCATAGTTCTTCCCTTTGAAAGTCTGTGTCCTATAGTGAATATAGTGACCAGACAGCCTTCTTAAACTAAACTATTGCTTATTTTAACAGTGGAAACAAAGTATTTAAAAATAAGGCTTTTGAAATAACCAGCAATCACACATCCCTGTCTTACTTTTAGTTCTCCCATCCTGTGAAGGTCATTTAGCTATGATTTATTTATTATTTGCATTATCTTAGTGCCTAGGATGTCTAGTTATAGAATCATAGAAACGTACTCACTTAGGGCACGTCTACACTACACGGAAGATTGATGCTGCCACGATCAATCATCCAGGGTTCAATTTAGTGGGTGTAGAATAAACCCACTATATTGAACTCAAAGGGTGTCCCTGTTGGTGCCAATTTTCCTACTCCTCACAAGGAGTAAGGGAAGCCAACCGGAGTGTTTGCTTCCGTTTACCTCTCGCTGTGTGGGCAGGGATTTAAGATATATTAACTCCAGTTACGTAATTTACATAGCTGGAGTTGTGTAACTTAATTTGACCTTCTGGTGTAGTGTAGAAGAGCCTTAGTCTTGCCTCAGTTCAGGGCCTATAAAGGTCCTTTCCATGACCCCATTGTGCTTAGTGCTGCCCTGACAGAAGACAGTCCTTGTCCAAAACAGCTTGCAATCTAAGTATAAGACAAGAAGACAACATGTGGATACAGACAGATAGGAGAATACAAGGAAAAAATAAGAGACATGAGAAGAAGTGGTTTCTCACACCAACAGCCTAACATTTGTCAAGGTGTTTTTGTTTTGTTTTGTTTTGTTTTGTTTTGTGGGCATCATGGTAAAGGAGGAATTTTTAGGAGGGATTTGAAGATGGATAACAAGGTAGCTTTGCAGGTATTTATGCAGAGCACCTTCCAAGAATAGAAATGCACCACAAGGATCTTCTGGCAAAGGAAATCCTGTGTTTTCAAAACAATGCTAACCTCAGACCTGACAACCTCACCATATCAAATACATTTCTTACAGGATATGTACCTATAAAGAGTAATATACTATGTAGCTACAGAAAGCTTGTAGTCTCTCAAGAGTCATGATCATTGTGAGATGTATGATAGGTAATATTTTAAGGAATAATGCATTTATATTGAAACAAAAAAACAGGACTATGTAGCACTTTAAAGACTAACAAGATGGTTTATTAGGTGATGAGCTTTTGTGGGCCAGACCCACTTCCTCAGATCAAATTGTGGAAGAAAATTGTCACAATTTGATCTGAGGAAGTGGGTCTGGCCCACGAAAGCTCATCACCTAATAAACCATCTTGTTAGTCTTTAAAGTGCTACATAGTCCTGTTTTTTGTTTCAGCTACACCAGACTAACACGGCTACATTTCTATCACTATTTATATTGAAAATATGCTTTATGCACTTGGAGGAAAAATTACTTACTAGGGCATAACATGTCGCAGGTCTGGCCTACATACAGACCTATAACAGTATACTTATGACACTCAGTGGTGTGAAAAATCCATACTTTTGATGTAGTTATATTGACCTTAGTTCCCCATGTAGATAGTCCTATGTCAGTAGGAGAGCTTCTTCTGCCAACATAACTACCGCCTTTTGCAGAAGTGGATTAACTATGCCAACGGTAGAGCTACATTGATAGACCTGCCCTCGATGATGGTTCATTTGGGCAGTGGGGAAGTTGTCGCCCCCACCATGTTTAGCTGGTGATGCAATGTAAGTCTCAGTTGTTTAGCTTTGAGTAACACCAAGACTTTGAATTGGAAATATCAGAGGCAACCACAAACAATCCAAACCACTTGAAGGTAAAAGGGAACTTCACAAAACATGGGTTCACTCTTTCTTGAATAGAAACAAGTCTGTTTTCAGTATGTAAGCAGAGTCTGAGTGAGCTCTTCCCTGACATCTAGTGGTGAGCTATGGAAGAGAACTTCAGGAGCTGAACTCATTTGCATGGGCACCCTGCCTAGGTGCTCAGCATGATGGGATTATTTGCCCAAATGATCACTTTTGGCTGGTGTTGAATCCTCAGTTTACTTGTTATTGGAGCAGGAATGAAAAAAAGTGTTGTTATCCTTGTTGTGCAAATCCAGGACAGCAGAACTCTACCTTACATACCCTGAGCGAGGGATTCACCCTCAATTAAATTACACTCATTAAGTAAGGAATGTGGATTCTAAAGCCTAGTGAGTTGAGACAGTGTGGGAATAGGTGGTGTGGGTTCTGTTTAGGGCTCGTAGATGCTGTTTGAATCTTCCTCTCTTCAAAGTATAATAAAAGAGCCAATTAGATTCAGCTGAGATTTTTGTTACATGCTATAGAGATGAAGTCACTGATACTTAGATCTAAGTATTAAATCTATAAATGGTCTGGTAGGACATTATAGACTAACAAAACATCTTGGCTATGTCTACACTGGCGGGTTCTTGCACCAGAAATATGCAAATGAGGCTAAGCGTGGAATATTGCCAAGCCTCATTTGCATACCAATGAGCCACCATTTTTTGCAGAAGAGGCTCTTGCGCTAGAAGGAGCGTCTACACTGCCCCCCTTCTTGCGCAAGAAAAACCCTCTTGCGCAATGCCGCTACGCTGATTATTTTCAGGAATAACGGCATTGCACATGAGGGTTTTTCTTGCTCAAGAAGGGACAGTGTAGACGCTCCTTCTGGTGCAAGAGCCTCTTCTGCAAAAAAATGGCAGCTCATTAGGTATGCAAATGAGGCTGGGCGATATTCCACGCGTATCCTCATTTGCATATTTCTGGCACGAGAACCCGCCAGTGTAGACATAGCAGTAAATGGCATCATGAAGAAGTGGGCTATGCCCACAAAAGCTCATGATACCATCTACATGTTTTGTTAGTCTATAAAGTACTACCAGACCATTTGTTGTTTTTTCTGTACAGACTAACTCAGCTACCCCCTGAACCTATTAAATCTAAGTTGGGGCAGTGTTGCTGATGCATGAAGACTGCCCAGCACCAGCGAGGCTGCCCCACTCACAGTTGAAATCACTGAAAGCTGAAATGATGGGGTGTTGTATTAAGTGAGGGGCTCTGAAGACAGCCAGCTGGGTGGTTGGTTGGAGAGGTGCAGCAAGCAGCCAGCAGGGGAGAGCCACAGCTAGCAGGATAGCTGCTGGTGAAAGGTGGCTGGCAGGGCAGCTGGCAGAGAGGTGCAGCCAATAGGGCAGGTGGTTGAGAGGCTTGGCCAGCAGGGTCGCTGGCAGTGAGGGCTGGAGCAGAATCCTCAGAGAAGCATGGTAATAGGCCAGCGAGTGAGTGTCCAAGCAACAGACATGTAAGGTGCTTCTTTACCCCACCCTTCAAGCCAGGATAGGAGGTGAACTCTGCAGATGAATTTCTGAACTCTGGGGCTTCTCCGACCAAGGACAACCACTGTTCAGAGAAGGGATGGGCACGTTAAAGGGACTTTCGGATTGCTAGACTTAAGAAACTGAAGAGAAAGAACCCTGCCCAACTTACTTGGGGTGGATCTTTTGCTCATGGTTTATGTTTATGAACCCTAGTTGTGTTTTTTCCCCCAAAATTAATACTGTTACTTCCTTCCTTTTATTAAAGATTTTTGTTACACTCAGACTCTGTGCTTGCAAGAGGGGAAGTATTGCCTCTTAGAGGTGCTCAAGAGGAGGGGGGAGGGCTGTAAAATTGTCCCTGGGCAGTGTATGGGGGTTCAAGCTGGTTTTGAGTTGTGTTGTTGAAAAGGAACCTCTGGGTACTGAATCTGGCCCTTATTGCTGCCAACTCTGACTGGCAGAAAGGTTACAAGTAGAATGCAGAGGAGGGCGAAGTACTCTGTATCCATTCACTGAGAAAAAACCCTTGTGGAGTGGGAGTGTTTTCATGAACACTTGGATCCTGGTTCTTGTGAGCTAGCAAACTCTGAAACAGATTGAACGCGGGGGGGGGGGGGGAGAACCTGCTTTATAAGGTAGGAAAGGTAACTATTCATAAGTGTACACTCAGGGATGTATTTTGTTTCCTTTTGCATCCATTTATTTGCTTTACTTTCTTTCATTTCCAGGTAAATCTTTTCCCTTTCTAACTAAACCTACTTTTGTTTTATTATAAGCACTCACAAATGCTGGGTGCTATACAGGAGCGGTGGCTTAAGGTAAAACTGTGGTAAACTGCAACTTTGGGGGCAAAGGGTTTGGAATTTCTCTGAGTAGCTGGTGTCAGATTGGCAATCATAGAGGAACGTGTCAAAGAGACAGACGGTGCACCACTTGTTAACCTGCGAGGTAAAGGCAGGGGTGGCACAGCTTTGAGAGAGTGCTTGAGTGGCTTTAAGGCCGATGGTGTTGGGGAGTGGGCATCCAGCCAGTCAAAGGTAAGGTTCCCCTGAGCCAGTGGCAGGGGTAACAAGGTGACTCACACGCTGGCGTACATAAAGAGGCAGCTTGGGAAAAAATGTTTGAAAATGTAGCAAGTGGCTGATGGAAGCTGGTATAATGTATTGATTGGAGGTGGGAATTGAGATCTCCATAGTGAATGAGAGCTGATTGGTAGGGTGAGGATAGGCCATGGAAGGCCTTGAAAGTGAAGACAATTAGATAATGATTCATGCTATAAAGAAAGGAGAGCCAGTGGAAGGATGGGGAGAGATAGATAACATGCTCAGAGCAACAGACAGAGAAGGTTTCTTCGGACAGCCCAGCACCTGTAATATGTCTGATTTGCTCCACACAGGTCCTCAGCAAGAGCCTTCCCTGTTGACCACTGGATTAATCCAGCCAGAGTCCCTTTAGTCTTGTCAGTTGCTAAGGCTTTGGCCCTGCTTATCAAAACCTGGTCCGCTGGATCAGCAGGAAGCTGAGTCTACTCCTCAGAGCCAATGGCTCTTCCATTGTTTCAAAACCCTAAAGGATTTGTGATTACAGTGGCTTATCTTATCTTCCTGATTGTTTTTCCATGCTGCCTGCTGTTAAATTAAGTCAATCTATTCATACAGCAAACATACTAATCACCAGGTCGCATGCAGTTTTCATAAGTGATTACCAAGCAGCTCCACATCTGCCAGGGTCCCATCGATTGTGTAGACACACTCTCTACATGTCCCCATCATGGTGACATTACAACAAATGGGTTGTACTATTAAAACACAAATGGTGGCTGTACAGATTATAAAGTCCTTTCAGTTGTCTTCATTAACCCATTCAGTTGCCCAGAGACTGCAGCAAGCTATCTTGCATGTTAAGGGGCTGTGTTCCCAGCTTCACCCGCACATTGCCATGCAAACCAATAAGCAGTAGCCTCCAGCAAATGTCGCCGCCTCTGAATATTACTGCTGAAAACTTTTAATATTCCTCAGTGGTGCTTCAATACCTGCATGATGCCTCTAGCAGATTTCTGCTGCCTGTTTATTCCTTCCATTTCACAGCCCAATATTTTCCTGAGCTTGATAGGTATGACACATCGGTGTAAAAATATTGGCAATTAGTTCTGCAGTTACCAGAAGACTAGGGATTAAAAAGAAAATAGAAAAAGGGTACCTTAGAGGAGGAAAGAAGGAAATTCCTTCAATACAATACAATTCATTGTTTAGCAAAGAAATCAAGAGGGAGCAGGGAAAATTACATATATGTGCAATCCTGTTTTCAGTTGACTCAAGTTCCTGTTGTTGTTTTATGATCTCATTGGCAGAGAAAATCAGGCTTGATGAAATGATGAAACTGTATCTGACCTTCCTGAACAGGCACTGATGGCTAAATAGAGACCTTCATAAAGGACCATGTCACTGTTATCAGCAGAGATGGGTAAGTATAAAACCTATTTTGTTCAGCAAGACAAATGGGTTAAAGGAAGTTTCCAGGGCATGGTAACCCCATAAAGATCCAATGCACTATATATAATCTTCAGAGGGGTAGCCGAGTTAGTCTTTAACAGGAAAAACTTAAAAAACAACGAATAGACTAGTGGCACCTTAAAAGATTAACAAAACATGTAGATAGTATCATAAGTTTTCGTGGGCACAGCCCACTTCTTCAGATGACAGGGTTGCGCCCATGAAAGCTCATGATACTATCTGCATGTTTTGTTAATCTTTAAGGTTCTACTAGTCTATTTGTTGTTTTTTAAGTTTTTACTATACATAATGTACCTACGTTTTTACTATACATAATGAACCTAAAGTTGGCACAATTTCACTTTTCCTTTCCTTACTCCTCTTTAGGTGGAGCATGAGAGCCAGTCAGAAAACATCACAAATATCACAACCACCAACAAAAAATATGCACATCTTTATTATCTTACCTATGAAACTAATTCCCAATATATATTTAAAAAACAAAGACCGCATGATTAGATTTTTCTAAGCCTAGCACAATCTCCTTTCTTATTAAACAGTTGGAGCAGCATTCCAGTGCTATTCCAGTCCAGTGTAATCCCCAGTGACTGAAGACTACTGAAATTGCATCAGTCTTTCTAAAAATCATTAAAGTAAGATTAACATCCCCCTCCCCTAGCCACCACTCCTTAGCTCTGGCTGGTTGTTATGTTTCATTCAGCAATAACTGCTTTGTAGGGAATCACATGCATACTAAATGTTTCCTCTGGTTCTGATAAACTTTGAGGCTACAGGCCAGTGTGTTTATTTGCTTGCTATAGGGGATTCCGTTTGCCAAATGCTCTACACTACGGTTAATTTATGTGCTGCAGCATTATTTGGAAAGCAGTCAAGTCCTTTACTTGTCTCCCAGAAATGAAAACCAGCATACTGTCCAACACACTGCAAAGCAGTTAATCTTAATGGCATGGTATTTTGTAGGGAGTGGAGGTTTATCAGATGATCTGTAGCTTTCCCAGGGCTCTATGAAGGCATAATATACAGCCAAAAAACTGACAAGTAGAAGGGTCAGTGCCTGCAATGTATGCAGGATTTGGGTACACCAAGCACATGATGATCTTTTTTGGTGCAGAACTCAGGTTAATTAGGGAAATGATGCAATCATCTGATGTTAAGCACATTGGGTGTTCCTGGAATTAATACACTTTGTAGCACATTTTTTCTAAGACTAAGAGGAAAGCATGTCATCATTGTCAATAGGGAGACACTCAAGTGCACAGAGTCAGCCTTAAAGATTTGCAGCACGGCCTGATGTCTGCTGGCTAACAGAAATTGCAGATTGCAGTACACTAAGGTTATTCCAGAACGTGCTTGTGTTTTTGGCGAGAAGCGCCCTGGGAAATCAATATGAAAATTCCATGGACTTCCCTGGCAACAGGATCTGACCCATAATGTTCCACTTATGTTAGACGGAAGTTGGGTTTCTTTAAATATGGGAAAACAAGAGTCTTTAATTTCTCTGGAGTGGGAATCCTGAACCATTTGCCAGCCTGTCCCCATTTTAATGAATGATTACCTCAAAGGGCCTGAGATAGCATAAAGGGTACCATTTTAAAGAGCAAAATTCTGTCCTTCTGTGCAACATGATCTCAAACACAGTATATGCATGAGGTCACTCTTCATGCAGGATATCAGAGTGGAGGATGAGATGGTACAGGAGCTCTGGAGCAGGGGGGGAGAATCCTACCCAAGGAGTCTTGTCATATGTGCCTACTAATTAGGGCTTGCTGCGGGAAATAGCTGTGGTGCCTAGAACTACACTGACCAGACTAATATTTTTCAGTCTGCAAAGGGATATGTGCATTCCACTTAGGTGTAAAGTTTTTACTGTGGAATTCTAATGGCCTACTTTGTCCACAAAATTAGCCTTGATTGGTTAGCTATAAGATAAGCTCCACAAACTGAAGCAAAGATGCTCTCTCTGTGTGTTCTTTGTTTAACTACTAATCACTACTGTGTTCAGAATGTTTATTGCTGTCTAAAGAAGATGCTATTCACACAGAGTCTTTATGTAGGTGGCTGGTAAATCTGTTGATTTAAATTATTAAAATGATTCCCAGAGTCTGAGACACAATAAACAGCACACACATTATACATTCTCTCATAAAATTGCTGCAAAAAAAACTCAACCCACAAAACTTTACTTTGCAGTCAAAGTTATTATTATTGAAAAATAATAATAATTAGAGCTGTCAAGTGATTAAAAAATGTAATCGCGATTAATCGCGTGATTAAAAAAAATTTAATTGTGATTAATCGCGCAATTAATCACACGTACCTCCCCTTTGAAATGCCGTGGCAGCGTTTCCAAGGGGTAACGCATTAGGAGCCTGCTGTTGCAAAGCCCATTTGAATTGCCGGAGTAGCACTTCAAAGGAGCTTTGCAACGTGGAGCCGGGGATCAGCTGGACACTCCAGCTGATCCCCGGCTCTGCTTTCACTGCCCCTTTGAAGTGCCGCTCCAGTGCTTCAAAGGGGCAGCACATTAGGAGCCGGGGGATCAGCTGGGGACTTCAAAGTAGCACTTCAAAGTGGCAGCGCAGCATTAACGCCTGCAATTAACACGTTAAAAAATTAACATGTTAATCCTGTCCTGCGTTAATCACAGGCATTAACACAGGACAATTGACAGCCCTAATAATAATAATTTATTTTATTTTAGGAAAAGAAAATGATTTGACTATTCTTATAATAAGCTGCCACAAGATCTAGATCCAGATACCGGGGGGGGTGTTTGAATCTGACATTTCAGGTCAGTTCATTGTAAGCAGAGTGGAGCCAGGGCAAAGATAAATTCCAAAGCTGCTTGGGATTCCATGACTGGGATCAGCCCATTATATATACAGAAACCAATCACACATTTTTGAATCAAGATCCGAACCTCCCCAAAGATCCAGGCTGTTCAGACCCAAGGGCCCGTCTAACCTCCATTTGCTCCCCAAAGAGAGGCAAAGTCTACCACTCCAGGTGGAAAATGGAAAGGGTGGATTAAGCTTTGTCTTGGGGAACTGAATAGCAACGGGTGATGCAGTGCTCAGTCATTGCTGACCTGCTGCTGCCTGGCAGGGTGGGCTGGGTTTGTCTCATTTAAGAGATTAAGGCCTCTGGACTCGGAGTGGGAGAGAGACAGTTCATTTGAACAGGAGCTGAGGGAGACAAGGGAAATGAAATGTGTAGATACCACATTGCCTGCAGGGCTGGTGACTGATTTTACTGGGCTCTGGGAAATGGGGAGGCAGAGCTTGGCTCTTTGCCCCCCGGTAGGGGCGGGGCCTATGTGGAAGGAACAGGACTGTGAACTAGTCTCCCCTAGCCAGCCCTCACTGCCACCTGGACCATGCCGTGTGGGGCTCCAGCGGTGATTTAAAGGGCCTGGAGCTCCAGCTGCTGTGGCTGCTGCCAGAGTAGAAGCGGTGATGGCATATGAGCTTCTTATTGCAAAGCAAGTAAAAATTTACATGCAAAGACCTTCTGGACTGTTAAACCAACCAAGGATGTTAACTTAAAAAAAGACTGTAGGAGCAGTTGAAAAATCTCAGAAGCTGTGCAAGCCTGATGTCTTATTATTTCCATGCACACATTCATAATCTCACAGTGCCCATAGCTTATGTTTTATTTACTTCATTGGTTTGAAATGACACACATATGGCAACAATCAGTACATCAAGCAGTACATTACCTTTATACAATGCTATGCTAGAGTAGTTGTTCCTTTAGTGCTATCCCCTGTGCTCAAAGACAGTTGAGTTGAGCTTAAAATAGCCACCCCATTCTTGTGTGCATATGGTGGCCTGTTTTGTTTGTATACCTAAACAATACAAAGAATGAGAAATGGCGTGGATGTAAAGTTAATCCTGAGAGTTTCCCGTAAGTGCACATGAGTAGTCTCATGCAGAGGTAGAATGTGTTTTACTCTGATTATTAGTGTTGTTTATTTTTCTAATTAATGTGACATTGCACAGCATTGTGTAATCTAACGAAAAGCCTGATTGTAATGTATAAAAGCAAATGGGAAGAGTTAAGGTTACTGTACAATATAAAATGTCTAGAACTACATTCCATCACTGCTGTCATGTATAAAAACTTAAAAAACAATGAATAGTCTTGCAGCACCTTGGAGACTAACAAAAAATGTAGATGGTATCATGAGCTTTCATGGGCACAGCCCACTTCTTCAGATGAATGGAATTAAGGGGTCAGTCCAGTTTTCAAATAAATAGCACAGAGAGGGCGGGGGGAGGGAAGGGAGGAGGAAGAGGCAGAAAAAGAAGAAGAAAAAAAAGGAGGCGGGGGGGGGGAATTGTCAATTAGAGTGTCCATGCTAAATGAAACTGACAAGAATACTTAGTACCTACTTTAAGTACCCTTTGTTCAGTTTTTTTATGTCATTAGGATGTGTCTTTGTTTAGACTTCTGTTGTAGGAATCAAACTTGTAAATGAAATTAAGTTCTGTAGCTTCCCTGTCCAGCTGGCTATTGAAATTGGTTTGAAACACCACAGTGACTTCGAGATCGATTAATGAGTGCCCAGGCAAGTTAAAATGTTCCCCAGCCGGTTTCCGTGTGTTGTCTTTTCAGATATCTGATTTGTGCCCATTAATTCTTTTTCATAGAGACTGTCAAGTTTGGCCTATATATATGGCAAAGGGGCATTGCTGGCACTTGATGGCATAGGTCACATTAGCGTATGTTCAGTTGTATGAGCCTCTGATGTGGTGGTTTATGTGGTTGGGTCCTGTACAGATGTGTGGACAGAGTTGGCACTGGGGCTAATTGCAGAGGTGGGTTCCTGGGTGAGTATAATGGAGGTGTGCTGCATGGTTACTGGAAAGAATTTGTTTGAGGTTAGGAGGCTGTAGGCGAGGATTGGCCTGTCCCCCAAAGCTTGTGAGAGTGAGGGGTCATTTTCCAGAATAGGTTGTAGATTGTTGATAATGTATTGGAGGGATTTAAGTTGGGGGCTGTAGGTGATGACAAGTGGTGTCCTGTTGTTTTCTTTGCCTGTCTGGAAGTAGCTGATGTCTGGGTACTTGTCTGGCTCTGTCAATCTGTTTTTTTACTTCTCTGGGTGGGTATTTCAGATTTAAGAATGCTCTATATAGATCCTGTAGGTGTTTGTCTCTGTCTGTGGGATTGGAGCAAATCTGGTTGTATCTTAGGGCCTGGTTGTAAACAATTGATTGGGAAATGTGTCTTGGATTGAAGCTAGAGGCATGAAGGTAAGTGTAACAGTCGGTAGGTTACCAGTATAAGGTGCTGGAAATGTGTCCGTTGTGTAGTTGTATTGTAGTGTCAAGGAAGTGGATCGCTTGTGTGGACTGGTCCAAGCCAAGGTTGATGGTGGGGTGGACATTGTTGAAATCCCTGTGAAATTTTTCAAGAGTCTCTCCTCCCTGTGGGTCCTTATGATGAAGTTGTCGTCAATGGAGTGTAAGTATAGTAAGGCTGCTAAGGGGCGAGAGCTGAGGAAATGTTGTTCAAGGTCAGCCATAAAGATGTTGGCATTTTGTGAGGCCACGCAGGTGCCCATGGCTGTGCCGCTGACTTAAAGATATAAATTGTCTCCAAATTGAAAATAGTTGTGGGTGAGGACTAAGTCGCAGGGATCTGTAACCAGGTGTGCAGATCATTAGGGATGGTGTTCCTGATAGACTGTAATCCATCTTCATGTGGAATGTTGGTGTAAAAGAGCTTCTACATGTATGGTGACCAGGATGGTGTTTTCAGGAAGATTACTGATGTTCTGTAAAAAAAAACAACAAATGGTCTGATAGCATTTTATAGACTAACAAAACATGTAGATGGTATCATGACCTGAGAAGAAGTGGGCTGTGCCCACACGAAAGCTCATGATACCATCTATATGTTTTGTTAGTCTATAAAGTGCTACCAGACCATTTGTTGTTTTTTTCTGTACAGACTAACTCAGCTACCCCCTGAAGCTTCTGATGTTCTGTAGTTTTCTTAGGAAGTCGGTGGTGTCTCGAAGATAAGCTAGGTGTGCTGGCAGCATAGGGTTTGAGGAGAGAGTCAATATAACCAGATAATCCTGCTCTGAGTGTGCCAATGCTTGAGATGATGGGTCGTCCAGGATTTCCAGGTTTGTGTATCTTGGGAAGCTGTCATGTATGTAACTAAGGCCATGTCTACACTGCAATCTTTGGTTGATGCATGTTATATCAGTGTCCAGCCACTGAAGTTTGTATATTGCTTGTGCATATGCATGCCTGACTGCTTGTGTTGGCACTGCACTTATTCACCAAGAGTGCTTGTGTAGATGTACAGTGCAGTGCACCCTGGGGAGGTATCCCAGTATGCCATGCATCTGACATGATGCCTTTGGGGATATTTTCATAGTGCTAAGCCGTTGCCCAGGGTGGGGGCAGCATATGGAATCTCATGGCTCCCCCCCTGACTAGGACAAGCCAGTGAACAAGGGCTTGAAGGACCAATATGAACATCATCATGGAGAAGAAAATAAAAGACAAGAGAAAAACTAGTAGGACAAGGAGACAGAAATGCACCAATACATAGTGGATTGTCTCACGTAGCAAACCCAAATGCTGGAGACCCTGGTTGAGTTATAGGTCCAAAAACTGTCCATCCTTCATAGTCCATTGAGAACTACACAATCGCTGCTCCTTTCAACTCCCTCCACCCATCCCATATACCATATGCCAGTGGTTTTCAAAGTATGGGTCGCTGCTTCTGAGGTGCACCATGGTCTGTGGTGCCAGAACAGGCAGAAAGCCTGCCTTAGCACTCCTGCTGTTCACGTAGTCATTCTACATCAAGGGAACCCAGTGCCTGACGTTCTGTGATCCATTACTAGGTTGTGACCTGCACTTTGAAAACCATTGGCCTATGGTATGGACAGAGTGGGGGGGGGAGAAGGAGCTGCAAGAAGCAGCGACTGTGGAGTTATCCATGGACTGCAAAGGGTGGAGAGTCCAGAATTTTTGGACCTGTAGATCAGCCAGGGTCATCAGAATTTGGGTTTGCTGCCTGAGAAGACTCATTATGTCTTGGTGCATTTCCATCATCTCCTTGTCCTACTGTGCTTCTGAACCTCCAAATGGGCTATCAAGAAGCTGAAAAAAGCATGCTTTTTAATCCTTTAATCATTCTCATGTTTCTTCTCTGAACCATGTCCAGTACAGCCACATCATTCTTGAATTGTGAGCACCACAATTGGACACAGGTATCCCAGCAATGGTCTTACCAGTGCCAAACAGAGAAGTAAAATAACCTCTCTACATGTGTTCAAGATTCCCTTGTTGATGCCTTACAAGATCACATTAGCTTTTTTAGTCATAACATCACACTGAAAGCTAATGCACAGCTGATTAGCCACCCCCCAACTCCAAATGTTTTTCAGTCCCTGCTTCCCAGGGTAGAGCCCCCCATTCTGTAAGTATGGCTGACATTCCTAGAAAAATACATATTTACGTTTGGGCATATTAAAATGCATATTGTTTGCTTGCTGCCTGTTTACCAAGCGTTCTAGATACATCTGAAACAGTGATCTGTGTTCTTTATTAATGACTACTTCCCCTATTTGTGAATCATTCACAAATGTTATGAGTGATAATTTTATGTTGTCTTCCATGTCATTGATAAATATGTTAAATAGCCTAAGGCCAAGAACTGATCCTTAGGATACCACTGGAAACAAACCTGCTTGATGATAACTCCCCATTTACCGTTACATTTTGAGACCTATCAGTTAGCCAGTCTTTAATCCATTTAATTTATGCCATGTTGGTTTTTTTAATTTTTCTTGTTTTTAATTAAAATGTCATGCAGTACCATGCTCAGCACCGGTGTAGTCTAGACTGATTTTAAATCATCTTAGTTGCATATGTACCACTTTTCTAATACAGACAAGACCTGAGTCTAAAATAAAACTAATCTGGACTGCGAATACCTGTATTTTTCTTTGTGAATAGAAAACATGCCTGGTTTTTTTAGTTCTATTTTGAAAGGGTTTCATTAACAGTTAAATAAAAAGTTAAGGCTTACACTGTACTATATTCATGCACATCTGCAGCCCACTTTTAAAAGTTATTCATCTATTTCAGCCTTTTGCCTTTTCTTTTTACAATCCTCTTGGTGGCTTCTATACCCCATTAGGCCATAGAATTCCGAAGTAAAACTTGGTTCCTGACTTCTCTGTCCTAGGTCTGTTTTAAAAGCTCCTTTTGAGGATATTAAATCAAGATTAGAGTCATTAATGCTCTGGTTTAGTAGCACAAAGTGACTATTTAAGGTGTTTGGAACCTCCTCTAAAATGATTTATCATAACATTATTCCACTCCAAATGCATAATTATAGTGTACTTTCAAACTCTTTCCCAGAACCTCTATAAATACCTAGTTGACATCTGAAGATTGATGTTGCCAATATCTAAAACCGTCTTTCAACATAAATTGGCCTTTAATGCTCCTCCACAGGTTGTGTTTATGTTATAGTGTCGTATAGAGTAACCAGGCAAATATGTGCCCTCTCTTTCCCTCAGCCTGTTTAGGCTGGTTGCATAGATGCATAAACCTCACTTTGAAAACTCAGTTCTGATCCATGCAGAATGCAGACTAACACTCCAAACCAACGAAGAGACTTGTTGTCCAAAGCAGAGAGAGAAGAGAATATTGAACTGACCTCAACTCTTATAAGAGAGCCCTGTTCAGATCTCCTTCACAACGGATTTACAATGGTATGACTCCACTGTTCAGTTCTGATTTGCAGGGATGTGATACGAATGAATATTTAGAAAGTAAATCAGGCACTCGCCCCTAACCTGCTTTTTCTCATTATACAAGAACAAGAGGACAATTAGATTAAAGGGGGGGGGGGCAACAGATTTAAAGCCGATAAATGGAAATACTTTTACAACACATAATTAGTCCAAAGAGCTCACTAACACAAGTATTACTGATGCCAAGATTCTGAAAAGGATCAGACATTTATATGGATATGGAGAATATCCAGTGACAGGAAAACATAAGGACTCTAAACACTCATGATTCAGGGCACTGGTTAAACACTTAATGGAGCCAGGAGGAAGCTTCCCCTAGGAGTATATGTTATTCTGCCATTATTCATTGCAGGGTTATTCATATTTTTAAATGTCTTTGATACATTTGATATGAGCCACTGTGATTAAATTCATAACAGGATTGTAGGCTAGATAATTTACAGGTCAGATCCAGTATGGCTGTTTTTATATTCCTGTCAGAATCAGCCTACCAAAGGTCAGCAGTGGTTTCTTGAATACATTGTCCATATTTATCTGGAAATGTTTAGTGGTGGGGGAGAGGAATTAGTTTAACTGGCATTTTTATTTTTGACTGTAAATACCAAGTCCAGTTTTATACAAGGTAGCTGAACTGGGCTTCCTTCCTTCCACAGTACTTGCAGTGACTCAAAAATATGTACTTAGTGCATAGATGTGTAGTCTATTTAGGAATTAGCATACAAATAGGAACTTCCCATTTAGGGTTGCCAACTTTCTACTTGCACAAAACCGAAAACTCTTATCCTTCTGCCTTGCTCCACCTCTGAGGCCTTGCTCTTCTTCATGTGTAGGAGCTGGAGGGGGGAACATGCTGTAAGCTTTTGGGAGCCACACAGAGCCAAGTTATGAGCCTGCTTTAGCCCTGCTGGGCTGCCAACTGGACTTTTAACAGTTCAATCAGCAGTGCTGACCAGAGCCACCAGGATCCCCTTTTGTCCAATCGAAAAGTGAACATGGGGCTATTGATCTGGAAAGCAAAATCCCACACACGCACATCTGTACACCTATTTTAACTGCAAATCTTCCATCTCCTATGGTCTTGCACATAACAGTTTGACACACAGCTTCACAAACATAAAAAATGTAATATTCAACTGAAAATGGCTTTTTTTTCCATATAGAGTTATATAAAGTTGGTACAGCATCTAAATCATCTGTTCCCATTGATGGCATATACTACAATTATCCATTAATAAGCTTCAGTCCAGAATTCCTTATCCCACAAGTAATGTATAATAACAGAATCCATAAAGTAACCATCAATAAATCAACTTTTGTATAAGTAAGGAGCTGGCTATAGCTGCTAAATAAAATTTAGGCTGATTTCTGTAAATTCAGGGATTATCCCAATGTTAAACTGGCAAAAGGTCAGAATCAGTCTATTTACATATGTTTAAATGCTTACGCAAACTTTTATTCTGTTGAATTGTAGAAATGCAGAGCTGGGAAGGACCTAATAGGTTTTCCAATCCAGTCCCCTGCACTGAGGCAGGAGCATGGGCAGTGAGTTAAGGTAAGGCTGGGGGAGGCAAGACCCTAATCTTGTTCCCAGGCCTGTCCTTTCTGCACAGGCTCTGCCCCACCATGGGAGCCAAGCCCCCCCTGCCCATAGCACCACGGGGAGGTGGGGCGGTGCGCAGCCTGACCCTCCTCAGTCCCCGAGCATGGGGAGAGCAGGTGCTTGTGGGCAGCAACACTCTACCCACAATACGCCTATAGGAGGCATTCTGGGGGTGGAGTATGGGTGGGGCCAGGCTGGCAGTTTGGGAAGGCGATGCCTTCCCCTGCCTATTATACCTGCCACCGTTGGGTAGGGGATAAATATTATCTAGACCGTTCCTGATGAGTGTTTGTCTAACCTGTTCTTGAAAATCTCTAATGACTGAGATTCCACAACCTCCCTAGGTAAATTGGTTCAGGGCTTAACTATCCTCACAGTTAGGAAGTATTTCTTAATGTCTAACCTAATTTTCCCTTGCTGTAATTTTATCCCAGTGCTACTTGTCCTGAACACAGTGGTTAAGCAGAACAATTTATCCTCCTCTTTATAATAACCTTGTATGTACTTGAAGACCGCTATCCTGTCCACCCTACCCCCAATCTTCTCTTGTTCAGACAGAAGCAAAAGCAGGGTTTTTTTAAAAATATTTCCTCATAAGTCATATTTTCTAGACCTTTAATTATTTTTGTTGCTCTCTGGACTTTCTCCAGTTTTGTCCCCATCTTTCCTGAAATGTGGTGCCCAGAAATGAACACAGTGTACAGCCTTATCAGTGCTGAGTAGAGTGATAAAGACAATGGACTTCAAGAAGGAAGACTTAACAAACTCAGACCTTGTCTACACTAACTCCCCCCTCTCCCCATTGATGAAACTTACACAACTTTGGTTATGCAAATAGCATGAACTTGACGAATTTACTGCTTTAAGATTAGCAGAGGCTGATCTCCCGTCGACTCTGGCTACTCGTCTCATCCCAGTGAAGTATTGGCGTTGATGGGAGAGTGCTCAGAGATCCATTGTCTTGCTTAGATCACTCCTAGCATAATCTTGTTTTGCATCTTGGCCTTTCTAAGTTTGTCCCTGCATGTATTTGCAGTTTTGTATTCATCCTTTGCAATTTTGCATAGTTCCCTTCCCCCCCCACCCATGCTTTCTTTTTAAAGTTTCAGGTCAAATAAGTCTCTTATCATCCTTCTTTTCTTGCCTATGCACTGGTATAGTTTGTACTTGTGCCTTTAATAATGTTTCTAAAAAACTGCCAACTCTCTTACACTCTTTTTTCCCTTTAGATTTGTTTGCCATGGAATCTTGCCTACTAATTCTCTGAGGGCTTGTCTTCACTACATGGTGGATCGATACTGCAATGATCGATCTCCTAGTGCTTTCCTGTCAACTCCGACACTGCAGCAGGATGAGAAGAGTAGCCAGAGTCAACGGGAGAGCAGCCCCAGCCGACCTTCCGCCCCTAAGACATCGCAGTAAGTATGTCAACTTCAGCTAGATTATTTGCGTAAGTAAAGTTACATAGGTTGGATCAATAGGGGGAGGGAGGTTAGAGTAGACAAGGCCTGAGTTTGCTAAAATCTTCCTTCTTGAAGTCCATTGTCTTTATGCCCTCTTTGTCCCTCCTACTGTTCCTCAGACTCATGAACACTGTTATTTCATGTCTGCTTTCCCTCAAGCTGCCTTCCACCTTCAGATTTTCAACTAGTTCCTCCCTGTTTGTTAGACTCAAACACAGAATAGTCTCTCTCCTTGTTTCTTTCTCTATCTTCTATGATAAAAAGTTGTCTTCAGTATATTCTAAGAACTTGTTGGATAATCTATGTCTTGCTCTATTTTCCCAACAGATGTCTGGATGACTTTGTTAGAAGTTTTAAAAAAGTCTCGTCTACCTCTTCTTCCTAATTAGAGGGTCTATAGTAGGCAGCTATCACGACTTCACACATATTTTTGTACCCCTTTTAACTTTACCCAGAAACTTTCAACAGGTCTGCTTACCACTTTTATCTTAACATGAGTGCAAGTGTATACATCTTTAATATACAAGGCAACACTTCCTCCCTTTCCCCACACCTATCATTCCTGATCAGGCTGTACACTTTTATGCCAGTATTTCAGTCATGGGAACTATCCCACCAAGTTTCTGTTTTACCAATAAGGCTGCATTTCTGATTATTCACTACAATTTCCAGTTCTCCCTATTTATTCATCATACTTCTTCATGGCCCAATACAACTCCCCATCATTAGAAACTCACTGACTTCCAGTGAGAACAGGATTAGGCTCCATGAGAACACATACAAATGAGATCTGCCAGGTGTATCTCCAAAGTCTAAAATCTAGGGAGACACACCTAGAACTCCATGGCTTGGGAAGAGAAGACTTAGGCTATGTCTACACTACAGGGATCTATTGGAAAAAGAGGCTCTTCCAAAATTTGGCCGGTCTACACTGGGCCAAATTTCGGAAAAGCCTCCTCTTTCGGAAGAGCCCTTCTTCCTCATGGGAGGAGGAAGACCGGGCTTCCGAAAGAGCATGTCTGCTCTTCCTCAGAAAAAAGTGGAAGAGCAGATGCGTTCCCTGGACGCGGCGGAGTTTATCCTGGAAAAACTCTGTAGTGTAGACATAGCCTTTCAGTGCCAGTACAATGATGTGAACCACAACACTGCACAGCTCAAGTGGAAACAGATTTTGACAATGAACAAAAAACTCTATGGAATCAATAGGGTTTAATACTGCAAGTCAGTATTTTAAACAAATATTCCAACATTTTAGGGTTTCCAGGGCACCCTGCTTTAAAGACCCACATACTTGTGATAGCAAATACAAAGATCCATGCATAAATGGCTAGTAGCCATCTGGAAGGCTTAACAAGTTTAAAGTAAAGGATGTGTGTAAATGTTTGCAGGATTGGGACTTTGTTTTCACTCTTTTGAACATCAATTAAAGTTTTGTAAGGAAGTAGAAGAAGGAGTGAGGTAACAGCATGGTAGTTGGTCACAAGCAAGGGAGCTATAATTTCTTTCACTGAAGAGTGCTAAAATGAGCTGAGGCCAGATACCATGGGTGCAGGGAAAGCAGACAAGGTGCTTGTTTGCAACTGAAAAAAAGTATTGCATTTGTTCTATGTATTGAAAGACAAGCTGAACCCATTTTACTTTGTAATTACTGGGTTCTCAGTATATGCTAGTATGGGTGATCAAAAATTAACTTTCCTCATAATTTTTGTGTCTTTCTTCTGGTCATTTCCCTTGACCTGGTCTTGAGTCCAGTTCCTCCCACCTTATTAATCTGATGGGAACCTACTCATCTACCAGCTTTGGTGGTACATGCCAATGTCTAAATGAGTCCCAAAGTTTAGATGGGCTGGAGAAAGAAGTTATACGATAAAAAAATATTTTCAAAAATACTCACTGTCCATCTCTTCATTAACACAATACTGCCCTCTATGGGTGCACTTCCAGCAATAATGCCATAGCAAAGTCTATGAATGAGTGTTACCTCTACACATAATTTTGACCCTGTGACAGTCTTGCACACTCCTCTTTACCTGTAGTTGGCATGCACCACTAAAACTGATTACAGGCCGTCCTTGCTATAAGTCCAAGATACATTCCAAAAAAATTGGACTTACAGTGAAACAACTTAAAGTGGGAATTTTTTTCCCATGGCTGACTTCCATTTGTGAATTAAGAGCGGGGAATGGGAGGACTTATAATGCATCAGTTCCTACAAGCATCAATGACTTTAGTGCAGAATGGATATATACCGGGGCGACTTATAGTGGGAACACTCTATATCCTAAAGTCTTTGGGTGAAATTCTGACCTCAGTTACTTCAAGTTATTGAAGCTAGTATTCAGGATTTCACCCTCTCTGTGTGATTTCCAACTCATTCATATATCTGTCTATCAATCCACATATGGCTCCATCATTGTTGTGAGTGCCTAGCATATTATGGTTACATAGGGTATTGGCACTAATTCAGCTTGATTCCTATTAAAGACTCATTTGATTGGAGTTAAAGTGATAATAAAAGATAAGAATTAATATTGAGGGGGTAGACATTGTGACTCATGGCAAGAAAGAGTTAAGCAGTTCACAGGCTGAGTGACCAAGATTCAACCTTTAGAAACATATTAGAACAGTATGTAAATGATCATTATAGCATTCCGTGTTAGATAGGCTAGAATTTTGAAATACAAACCTGTACTGTTAGAAAATTAGAGGTACAGGCAACCCCTGACTTATGACGCCCCCCATTTACGACTGTGCCGCGGACTACAACTCCCAGGAGGCAAAGCGGGCCAGGAAAAGAACCCCCATTTTTATCATTGTGCCTATGGGAAAAAAGGGGGTTGACTTACGACGGTTCTCCAGCAACCAAGTGGGTCGTAAGTGCAGGGGCCGCCTGTAATACTAATGCTATGTGTTTACTTATAGCTTGTTAGATGTTAGCCATGTAAATAGATAGTGCCTGTCTATTACTCAGGATTGCTGACAGAATTATCAGGCCCCTGGTCAGAGTGGGAGATGGGTCTGAGCCTCCAAAAGGGGCAGGGCCTCAGGAGGAAGGGGCAGGATTGGGAGCTAGCTTCCCTTAGCCGGCCCTTTAGTGCTGCCTGGCCCATACTGCCCAGGACTCTGGCCGCAATTTTAAGGCCCTGGGTCTCTGGCTGCTGCTGCTGCTGTTGCAGTAGTGGTAGCAGCAGTGACCAGGAGTCCCAGTCAATTTTAAATTGTCAGGCCCCGGGGCAGCTGTCCCTTTTGCCCCTCCCTCCCCCCCATCAGTGGCTCTGCTATTACTATAGCTATTGATTGAGAGATCAAAAGGGACTATTAACATTTAGATGAATCTTGAATGAAATAATATCATGGTAAGTCTCTTTAAAGTTTATGAAAAACTGCTTAATGGATAGATCACCTCGTGTTAATCCATAGGCAGTAGATGAACCTAGGCTGGGGGAGGCAAGCCCCTAGCCCTACCCATTCTGCTCAGGGTCTCATCGCTGCTGTCCAAGGCACCCTGTGGGAACTAAGCCCCCTACTTTAGGGGCAGGCCCCCAACCTCCTTGGCCTGGAGCATGGATAGGGTGGATGGACCCAGCCCTGGCACAGCTGAAGCACTGGACGGGGGGAACGTCTGGCAGATTGGAAAGGCATTGCCTTCCCCTGCCTCTGATACCTGCTGCCCATGAGTTAATACATGTAGTTAATTGCCAGAGATGTCTGGGAAACAGAAGGTTGCATCAAAAGCCTACTGTTTACCCAGGTCTGTGTGGTCAAGAGGCTGGTAGAAAAATGTATAAAAGACTCTTGGGACCTGATCCTTTCATCTCAGATCTACTTGTTGCTTTATGCAGGTGAGGCTTACCTCATGATATGGATATGAACATTGTACTGTAGTATATGGACTAATTCTGAAAGAATTCTTTGCAACTACAAAGCTCACCATCTCTGCTACAAAACTAATCTCAGAAATGTACTCATGTCTGAATGTATACTGATCTTACAACCAATTCACTCTCTTGTCTTTTTTAATAAAATTGGGTTAGTTAATGAGAATTGGCTGTTAGCATGTATTTGGGTAAGATCTGAAATATCCATTAATCTGGGAGGTAATGTGTCTGATTCTATGGGATTCTTAGAACTTTCTTATATGACGAGTAAGATTTTCAGTGATCCGCACCATATTTGATGCTTGTATCTGAGTGGAGGCCTAAGGCTGGGTTGCTTTAAGGGAACAGTGTTGTTGGCTTCTGGGTAACCAGTAAGGCACTATAGAACTGTTGTGTGCTGGTTTGGTAAACCTAAGTATTGAAATATCCACCAGCTTTGGGGATTGTCTGTCTCATTCTTCACCATTAGCCCTAACTGAGTAACCTCAGTGTGACTCTCCCGGAGCTCCAGTCACAGATGTAAAGCAAATAGAATTTATAAAATGTAGACTTTTAAAAACATATATCATAAAAATTATACCAAGCTTTAGTATTAATCACAGTCTTTCTTCTAGATTAGACCAGAAATCCAGCTTTGTCATAGCAAGGTAAGTGTATGAGTAGATGTACAAAACTAAGGTACCAGATCCTGCAAAAAATTACACATCTTCATAACTTAGTTTAACTAACTTAAAGTTATGCATGTGCACATGTCATTGCAGCATTAGGACCTGTATGTACAAAAATGAAAGTGTGGAAAAAAAGAAGTAACTACTTAAAACCGTGCCTAGGAATTCCATTTCTTTTTGCAGGGTTACTTGAATGGAGTTCTGTATGCAGAGCACATACGAATTTCTTGTAGGAAGCAGACTCCTTCAGAGGATGACTCAAATGAGGATTTCTCAGCTACATTTATTCTGTTTGCTATTTATTGAAGGCTTTGGATTGTGGACAAAAAAGCTCAGGATAAAAGTTACTTAGGGTTTCACTGAAAAAATGTAGAATTTCCTTTTGAATAGTTATTTACTGAAGAGGACTTACAGAATTTCAGCATAGTGGCTTTGTAGAAAACTTTCCCTGTAAAACTAACAGCTCAATTCTTTTACCTTCACTCATTTTACTAGTGCAGGCAGGAGTTCTCAAACTTCATTGCACTGTGACCCCGGTCTGACATCAAAAGTTATTACATCACCCCAGGGAATGGGAGGGAAGGGGGAGAAGCCTGAGCCTTCCCAAGACCCACCACTCCCATGCAGGGAGGCCACAGTCAAAGCCCAAGGGCTTCAGACCTAGTAATGGGGCTGGTAACTGAGCCCCTACCCAGGGCTGAGGATTTTGGAGCTTGGGTTTCAGATTTAGCCCTGGAAAGGCTCAGCCAGCCCTGGCAACCCAATTAAAATGAGGGTAGTGACCCACCTTGGAGTCCCAACTCACAGTTTCAGAGCTGCCGTGCTAGCCCTCATACCCTCCTCTCCCTACCCCACACCGCTAAACTCTGAGGCTATGTCTACACGGCCCCCTCTTGCGCAAAAAAATATGCAAATGAGGCGAAGCGTGGAATATCACCGTGCCTCATTTGCAGAATTAATGAGGCTCCGTTTTTGCTCAAGAGGCTTTTGTGCAAAAAGGAGCCATCCACATGGCTCCTTTTTGCACAAAACCCCCCACTTGCGCAAGAACCGTTCTTCTGCATTTTTTTCAGGAAGAACGGCTCTTGCTCAAGAGGGGGTTTTTGCGCAAAAGCCTCTTGCGCAAAAACCGAGCCTTATTAATTATGCAAATGAGGTGCAGTGATATTCCACGCTTTGCCTCATTTGCATATTTTTTGTGCAAGAGGGGGCAGTGTAGACATAGCCCCAGGAAAGAAGACTTGTACTTCCAGAGCTGGTCCCACAGCCTTGTAAACCTCTGGAATGGGCATCACATCAGCCTGAGTCCTATGCGGGCAAAAGAAGGTGGGAGAAGTTCCTCCAGACCAGCATCCCCACCCATCCATTGCCAGTCCTCCAGCCAGCAGCCACCTCACACCAGCAAACACCCGTCTCACTCCACTACTTCTCCACCCTTCCTAGCACAAGCTTCCCATCATCTCAGCCTGTTGATATCATCCGATGATTTTGGGGGGAGGCTGCCATAGCAGAAATGATATATGATAAATACCTGTTCTCTGTTACACCAGAATAAAGGTTATTCTATTGTCTCAAATTTGGGTCCCAACCACATGAGATTCTAAGTACCCTCAATCCTCAATGCTTTCAATGGCAGTCGAGGAGACAGAACACTTCATAGAATCAGGCCTATGGTTTGCTAACTGGTGGGGCCATGTCTACACTACAGACTAGATCAAAGCAGCCACAGTTGATCTTCTGGGGTTCAAATTAGTAGGTCTAGTGAAGACACACCAATTCGACTGAGGGGGCGCTCCTCTTGATGCCGGTAGTCCTGCTCCTACCAGGAGTAAGGGAAGTCAAAGGGAGAGTGTGCTCCCTTCAACTTCCTGCAGTGTGGACAGCACCAAAATTCAAGTTGAGGTACTTCGACTTCAGCTACGTCATTAATGTAGCTGGGGTGTGGTGACAAAGCCCTGGCTGGGTTGATTTAGTTGGGATTGGTCCTGCCTAGAGCAAGGGGCTGGACTCGATGACCTTCTGAGGTCTCTTCCAGCGCCATGGTTCTATGATTCTATGAAAGAGGAGCTTTTCTTCTGACAGCATGTGACTTTTACAAAGTTCCCTGAGAGACAAAACCCCCTTGCCGTCTACGTGTACACAGGCCTTGTTATTTGAAATCTAAATAAGTTTTCAGTGCAGAAAGTAACCATCTACTAGCTAGCTCATTTCTAATGCTGTTTTTGCTAACTAGCAGAGGCCTTTGACATGAGGGCACAGGGGAGGGGTTTCTCCTCCACCACCAACACCAGCACCACCCTCTCCAAGCAAAGCTGTGCCTGGGAACAGCTGCTTTCTGTTTGAACTGTTATGAATTGGTTTTTATGTAACACTTTAGCCAAAGCAGATCAGTTTCTTGCTGAGATCCCTGCAGGTGGACAGAAATGGACACAAAAAGGGAATTTTCTGGCTTTGAGAGAAAGCCCAAGAAGCAAAGTTATGTCAATATTAGCTTTACAGTTATTTTGTGACCTTAAATTTGCTTTACATTAAAATATTAGTTTACAAGCCACCTTTTGGAAAGACACTATTTACCCTTCCATTTCCCTTCCATGGAATTCCATCAGGCAAGGAGTATATATTGTATATTTTTAAACTTAGTTTATAGCAAGAGCAAAAGAACAATATGAATTTCACAAAAATATAAACAGGTCATAGTGATAACCCTGAGATAGGAAAATTAACGAAAATTCAAAAGCGTTTTTCCTTTCTTGATTTTTCCCCTGTTAATGAATAGGAACTGATTGGAACTCACAATTAGGGGCAGGCTGACTGTTTTCAATTAGATAAAAAATGAGAATCTCTCTCTTTTCTAAATTACTTGAAGCTGAAAGCTTGAAAATCCTGGGTCTCATTCTGCTCGCAGAGGTGTGTATCAGGAATAACACCAATGGATTTATGTTGGAGAGTCAGACTCAAGTCTGTCATATTTGCAATCACTGCTTAATTGAGGGAAAAGGAGAGGAATGGCTGCGGTAGTCAGTCAGTACTTAGAAGTATGTTATGTATTTTGTTTGTGCTAATACTGCCCACTTTCTTTTAAAAGCCTTTTTTTTTAATCACTAGTACAGCTGTAATTTATTTATGAAAAGGAGAACACCACATATATTTTTGGTAGAATTTCAACAAGCGAATGTTATTCCTATTTATAATTTATTTTCTTTGGAATGTTAATAAAGACTTCTGGGGACCATTTCCCTTTTCTATACATTACTTATGGAAAAGTGATACCTTCAGAGATAACATCACTTTGAAATATTGATTGCTTTGCTTTAAAAATATAAAGGAAATGAACTGTAACTAGATAAAATATAGGAACGGCATTCCTTCACTAAAATTTCCACAGATCCACATTACAGCAATCCCCATGAAAAAAGCAGTACTTGCCAACAGTCACCACAAAATGGTATCTTGAGAATACGACTGTTTCTCTGACATTTAGAACAGGCGATAGCTGTAGTAAATGTGGGTTCACTGTGGGTGGTATCTGTTGGCAAATGTTGACTTTTTCATAGCAAGCACTTTATATACTTTCTGTCTTTTTCATGGCCATCGGCCCTAAGCCTTTAGTTTAAAAAAGACTACATTTTTCATGAGCAATTTTTTAATGGGAGGAAAAAAAATAAAAGTACTAGAAATGTATATGGATAATGTGAATGTCCAGAATTACATGAGGTAAGATTTAAAACTGTTTTTAGAAGTGATTATAAATCTTCATGTTTCAGATCATCAGCCAACTTTCAGGTGAAGCTTCTCATTGACACCGGGGGGAAGCTTTTCTTTTGGACAAGATATTCCAAAATTATCCACTATTTTGTTTTGTGCACTGTGTTCTGAAGGGTGTGGTATTGGACTCTGTCAGAAAACAGAATACAGCACGGCTGTACTACTGGGCTGCGTCTAGACTGACATGATTTTCCGCAAATGCTTTTAATGGAAAAGTTTTTCCGTTAAAAGCATTTATGAAAGAGCATCTAGATTGGCACGGACGCGGCGCAAAGCACTTTTTGCGGAAAAGCGCCCGCGTGCTAATCTAGACGCGTTTTGAGCAAGAAAGCCCTGATCGCCATTTTCGCCATCGGGGCTTTTTATGCAAAACAGTTTTTAGCTGTCTACACTGACCCTCTTGCACAAATACATTTGCGCAAGAGGGCTTTTTCCGAACGGGAGCAGCATAGTATTTGCGCAAGAACACTGACAATCTTACATTAGATCGTCAGTGTTCTTGCGCAAATTCAAGCGGCCAGTGTAGACAGCTGGCATGTTTTTCCGCAAAAGCGGCTGCTTTTGCGGAAAAACTTGCCAGTCTAGACGCAGCCCTAGTGTGATCTCTTATGGGAATTCCTATATTCCATCTGGAAAAAGCAAACGGTTCTAAATGTATCTGCAAGAAAGTAATGGAGAGGAAAAATCTGTTACTGTTTAGAAACTATGTTAATAAATCTCAGATCCGTTCACTGTAGTACAGTAAATGTTTTAATCCAATTATCTTTAGGTGATATGTGTAACTTATATGCGGGACCATACAGCGAATGAAGATTGGGTCATTTGTACATACAATAGGTTACTCGTTTGAAATATGCTAATGAACATGGCTATGTTTTTCTCTAATAAATGTTCTCTGTGGAACTTTAAAATATAATAGAGGAAACTGCATTTAATTCAAACATCCATTTCAAAGCAGTGCCATTTTATGTCATGTAATATGCTGATTTGGCCTTTCTCCCGGTTGCCCACTATGGCATCATGCCAAAATGATAATTTTCACAACAGCAATTTCATACACAATTAGTGGGCTAATTTCATCTCTGGTGCAAATCCAATGGATATAGTGTACTTACACCAGACAAAATCTATTAACCAAAGATGTGCAGCAATTGAAAAAATATTTATCATGCACTATAATCCAATATATTTTTATGTAAATGCAAAATGTCTTTGTTAAAGTCAGTTACTGTTGCACTGTTAAGTACTCAAAATTCAGCTAAGGTTCAATGTACTTGTATGCACTATGATAGAGATGAAATCTTGGCCCCACTAAAGTCGAGGACAAAATTGTCTTTGATTTCATGCTGGTTCTTTAATGATCAGATACATACTATTTTCAAACATGAAATTGTATGTATACAACTATTTTTTCCAATCATAGAGCCACATTTGTATCTAAGACAAAATTTGATTAAAATGGGACGGGTATGTAACAATGCATACACATAAGGGGAAAGAGTTAAGTTTGTACATGCAGTCTTGATCTATGCATAATGGTGAAATTCACACCCCCTCAACCGCACCGAGCACAGCGTCAGCACAAGGCCTATCATCACGTAGATTCCACTTAAGCTCTATTTTGATGGTTGACTTGGTGCATAAGACTCATGGCAGTTTCTTACAAGGGGTGAATTTCATGTTTTCTAATTTTCCTAATCAAATCTAGTGACTAGAGGAATTGATCAAAACACTGCTGTATTGGTTTTTTTTAATAATGTAATGTCATGGATAGAGCCTGCGCAGATACAAAAATACAAACATGAACTGTGATAGCTGCAGCCATACCCACGGATGTGGATATCTGCAGATATAAAGCGGATATCTATGGCTAAGTCTAGACTGCAGAGTTCTCTCAGAAAAAGATATGCAAATTGTGAACCACAATTTGCGTATCTTTTTCTGCTTTTTTGTTCGGAAGACGCTTTTCTGAAATTTGGACTGTCTACACGGGGCCAAATTTTGGAAAAACCTCCTCTTTTGGAACATCCTTTATTCCTCATATAATGAGGAATACAGGGATGCCGAAAGAATGCGTCTGCTTTTTTGGAAACTGTTCTGAAAAAGCGGAACTGTTCCTTGGACACGGCAGAGCTTTTCTGGGATACCTCTGGTATCCCAGAAACACTCTGCAGTGTAGACATAGCCTATGGATTTACAGGGCTCTAATCATGGACTATATCTGGAGAAATCTGGTTTTGGGAACTTCACTATGCAAATCTTAATGTTGTCTCAAAATAGTTTATATATACATTTTTTTCAAAATACTTGTTATAAAGGAGACACTTGTTATAAAGGATGTTGGAGAGACAAAGTGGGTGAGGTAATATATTTTTATGGATTACTTCTATCAGAAAAAAGACTTCCGAGCTCCAAAGAAGAGCTCTTTACAGCAGGGGTTTTCAAATTCTGGGTCATTGCTTGTAAGGACAAGCCACTAGCTGGCGGTGAGATACTTTGTTTACCTGCACCTCTGCAGATATAGGTGATCTCAGCTCCCACTAGCTGCAGATCACCACTCCCGGCCAATGGGAGCTGCGGGAAGCAGTGTAGACCCGGACACACTGATTCTTGCAGTTTCCATTGACCAAGAATGGCGATCCACAGCCAATGGGAGCTGTGATCACCCATACCTATGGAGGTGCAGGTAAATAAAGCATCTCATGGCCAGCTAGCGGCTTGCCCTTACAAGCCATGACCCATGAAAACCCCTGCTGTGCAGCACAAAAGCCCATCCCTTTCACCAACACAGGTTATCCAAAAAGGGTAGAGTGTTGTTGTAAGACCTAATCCAAAATCCAGTGAAGTGAATGGAAAGACTCCTATTGACATCAGTAGGATTTACATTAGGTCCATAGTGCAGCCTTGACTATAGTCAGAGTCATTCTGTCCATTGGAAGGTTTGGGGTCCCATACTTTGGGGTCCCCTGTGGCGGCCCCAGTGATCCTATGGACAGGATGGTCCTCCATGTTGATGTCAGTGGGGGGGGAGGGCAGGGCTGGCAAGGTGGCCTGGGGGATTACCTCAGGGACTGATGCAGCAGCAGGAGTTGTGCCCTCCCCCTCCGCCCCCCACCCCACACACACACACACACACACACACTCTCATCCGCAGTGGCAGGTTGAGCTACGGGAAGCAGAGTAACACAGCGGCCTGTTCTGCTCCACCATCCATCTCCCAGCCAGGTTGCTCCACTTCACCTTAGTGGCAGGAAGTGGAACACCCTGACCCCAGCGCCGCCCACTCGTCTCCACTCCCCCAAGTGATGTGGACTCAGGGGTGTGGAGTGGAGTGAAGTGGGCTGGCTGGCCCCAGGTCACTCCACTTTCCACTGCCTCAGTGAAGCAGAGTAACCTGGCTGGAAGATGGTGGTGAGGTGGAGCAGGCAGCTTGGTCCCTCTACTTCCCATGGCTCCTGCTGCTGTGGTGAGTGCAGGGGGACCCGACCATTGCTGCTGCCCCCTGCTAGGTCCCCCCCCCCCAGTAATTCCCCAGGTTGTGTAGCTTGAGGGGAGAGGGCTTTGGGAAGGGGTGCAACAGGGGTGGCCCATGGATGTAGGCAACCTCGGCAGTTGCCTAGGGTGCCGCGTTTAACGCAGCACCCAATGATGACGTCATGCCATTGAGGGCTATGGAGGCGGGGGCGCAGATTGCGCATTCCGCCTAGAGCGCCAGTTGCCAGCAGCTCTCCTCGAGCTGCTCCTGGGGTGCAAGGGGGGTGGGAGAGGGTGAACCAGAGGTGGGGTGAGGTTTGGAGAAAGTTGCAGGGGTGGGGCAGGGGCAGAGGCAGAGCAGGGGCGGGGTTTGGGGGAAGGGTAGAGTGGGAATGGGGCAGAGTAGAGCAGGGGCAGGGCTTGGGGGAAGGCATGGGATAGGACAGAGGCAGGGGCAGGAAAAGGCGAAGTGGAGAGCGGGGTTTGGACTGGAGGGAGGAGTTTGCAGGAGCCCCTGGGCCTCCCTTGGGATGACCTTGACCATCACTGTTACAGTTATGGTTATAGCTGTATTCTACAACTATATGAAAACATTTTACAAGGAAGTCATGATCTATGGAGAAGAGTAAGGTTTTAGTATTCTATTTAAAATAGAGTTGGGAGCTCAGTGTCTTGACAGCAAAGAATAATCCCCAGTTGTGGAGAGCTAAGGCTGAAACTGGAGAAGTAGAATATGCTGGCAGTTTATACAAAGTCTCAGGTATTTCAAGACCATTAAGAACTGTAAAAATCAAGCAGACAGTTCTGAATGGAACACAGGGATGGACAGGAAGTGAATAAAAAAGACAGGAAATGATGCTTATATTGTCCCACTTTCTTGAAGACAAGAGCAGCCGGGCCACAGCATTCTTGTAATTGTGAATTTGAAGACATAGCAAAAATCCTGCAGATTTAAGAAAGTATCCAAGAGGGAATTACAGTAGCTGTGATGGGAAAAAACGCATGAAATAAAAAAATAAATAAAGACAAGGTCAAGGTACCTCACATTCCTGGGCCTAGGCTTTTTTACTCATAGAAAAAAATCAAAATAAAGGATTAGATAAAAACTCACTCCCAGCTTTATGGTAGAGGATTTTAAGTCTGAATAAAAGAGAGAGAATGTCAGAGACATGGACAAATAAATTTTTACTCAGATAGTCTTGAGTCTTAGTAGAAAGTTATACTGTAGCCACATAGGCGTGCACAGCACATTTCATTAGGGTGTGCACCCAAAGAATTTTTTTAAAATGTACTTTGACCCCCATTAGCCACACCTCTGACCCCTGTTAACCACGCCCCTGACTCCCATTGGTCACACCTCTGGAGGTAACACTTTTGGGGCAAGACGGACACATGACCAGAAGTAAAAGGTGTCATGTGACCCCTCTCTAAGGACTTTTCCCACCATCCTCCTACCAATAGGGATTAGTTTGGCCCCCACCAAACCCCCCTTATGCAACTATCCTGCAATTGCATTAACCCAATGTGTGTGACATTAACTCGGGGGCAGAGAGGCTGGGGGAAGTGTTCCCTCTAAGAGTTTCCTCCCATGAGCAGAATGAATTTTGTGTTGTGCACTAGGACTGAGTTCATGTGGCTTGTTTGGATGTGCCACTGTGGCACCCAAGTTATTAATAAATATCTTATAACCCTTTACCTTTTCCCTCTGCTGCCATGTCTCCTCCCCTTGCTCCATCAGCTCCCCTGGTGCCTGCTGCCCCCAACCCCTCACCCTCCTCTGCTGTCCTGACTCCTGCCCTTCTCACTGCCTCAGCCTTCCTGAGACCTGCCCCCTCCACCAGCCCTTCTCTCCCCTGTGCCCACTCCTTCAGTAGCCCCACTCTGATCGTGTGAGCTACCCTCCTCATCCCCTCTTCTAACACCTCCTCTACACACCTGCCCTGCCTCTCTCCTCTGGTGCTGGTCCCTCCTGCAGGTGTCTGCCCTTCTGCTTCACCCCCAGAATCCCCTGGCACCTGCACCTTCCCTTAGCCCTGCACCCTCCTGGTGCCTCCCCCTTTCCTCACTGCCCCTGCGCCCTTTGCCCTGTTTTTACCTGATGCCCACACCCTCACCACCCTCTGCCCCCATTCCCCTCATGCCCCTGTGCCCTCACACATATCTTGCTCCATCCCCACCTTCCTCATGCCCACCCCTTCTTTCAAGCCTTCTCCCAGCACCTCCCCTCCTCCTCTAGCCCCCAGTGCCCTTACCCTCTCCTCTCCCAGCATCACCCTGTCCCCTCCCACTGACACCTCCCCTCCTGCCCTTTTCCTCATTGTCTGCACTTGGCCCCCCTGGCATTTGTCTCTCCTCTACCCTGTCCCTTGGTGCCTTCCCCTTTCTTCTCCTGGCCTGCCCCCCTCGCCTCAGCACAAGCCCCTTCCTCTCCCACTCCTGCCCCCTATTTTTCACCTTACCTTTACCTTACCTTCGGCTAAGCCGGCTTCTGCCTTCCAGTTTGCAGGGCTGGAGTCAGAGCCAGCCCAAGCTACAGGCCGGCCAGGCCCTGGCCCAGGGCGCCTCACTTTAAGGGGTGCTGTGCGGTGCTGCCACGCCGGGTGAAGCCAGGGCCGGGGCCGGGCCCCCGGGCGCAGAAGGGGTGCCACACGGTGCTGCCGGGCTGGAGCCCCTGGTGCAGAAGGGGCGCCACGCGGTGCTGCGGGGCTGGCGCCGAGGAAGAGGACGCGGCCGGGGCCCGAGGCGCAGAAGGGGCGCTGCAAGGTGCTGCTGGGCCGGGGCCTAGGGCGGGGCCGGGGCCCCGGGCGCAGAAGGGGCGCCGCACGGTGCAGCCGGGATGGGCGGGGCTGGGGCCGAGGCTGGGGCCGGGGCCCCGGGCACAGAAGGGGTGCCGCGCGGTGCTGCTGGGCCAGGCGGGGGTGCCCCCGGGTGCAGAAGGAGCACCGCGTGGTGCTGCTGGGCCAGGCGGGGGCACCCCCGGGTGCAGAAGGGGCACTGGGCGGGGCCCGGGGTGCAAAAATGGCTCAGGCTGGCATCTGTGTTCGGGCCCCAGCTGCTACCGCAGTGCACGCACTCTCTCTGCCCCAAGGTGCCCCGGAGATGGCCGCGGGGAAAGTGAGGGGCTGCGGCTCCCCCTCTCAAATCTCCCTCCTCCTCCAGCAGCCGCTAGCCGGCCCGAGACATTAGGGTGTGCCTGGGCACACACGGCACACCCTGTATACACGCCTATGTGTAGCCAACAGTATAAGTGACAGAGGGCCACATGGTTCCATGCTTACTTACACTGAGTAGCATCTTATCCTGTGAGGCATCCCATTTTTTAAGTAGGAGTTCTTGGGGACTAAGATACTGTTATGAATAAGCTTAGCAGAATATGTCTGGAGTCAAAGTAAGGAGATAAATGGAAGACAGAACACTAGAGAGGCTATGTCTACATTACAGAGTTTTTCCGCAATGCCAATGGTATCCCAGAAAAACTCTTTCATGTCCAGGGGAATGCATCCGCTTTTTCGGATCAGTTTCCGAAAAAGCAGGTGCACTCTTTCGGAAGCCCTGTATTCCTCATTTTATGAGGAATAAGGGCTCTTCCAAAAGAGGAGGCTTTTCCCACATTTGGCTCCATGTAGATGGGCCAAATGTTGGAAAAGCCTCTTCCAAAAAAAGAATCGGAAAAAAGTACACACATCGCGGTTCGCAATTTGCTTACCTTTTTCCAAAAAAATAACTACAGTGTAGACATAGCCGGACTGAACTAACAGTTTTAGCTTTGGGCATTATCTGCACAGAACTGATGGTCATTTCTGAGAGAAAATAAGATTGAATATCTTGATCAAAAGTATCAGTCAATATGAGTTGATTTCACTGGGGCATTTCTCATGAATCTAAAACATTCCAGTGCCCAATTTATCTGTCCCCAGTGTTATATGTATTATGAATTGCACATCAGTGGTCTAATAGAAGTCATAGAGCTTTATCCTGCAAGGTACTAAGCATTCTTGCGAGAGGTGCTAACCACCCTTAGCTCCCACAAAGTTATTTCGTATTAACTTTTGTGCTGGAGAATAAAAATGTGGTATCTATTTTTTAAAAAGTGTTAGATTTAACTGTGATTATTACAAGCTAGTGAACCTTTTTAATACAAGCAAACTGAAACTTTTATTAGAAACAGAATTGTAGAACCCATATGATATGATAGGGACAAACCAGCATAACTTGTGTTAGGGAAAATCACCCCTTTAATTAAGAAAAAAATTGAGAGTCAGCAAAATAGTGTCTAAAGGGAAACAGTTGATATAATTTATCTGGAGGTGCAAAAGAGTGTTTGGCACAATCCCTCAAAGAAGCTATTCTGAAAGGATTAGAAACTAAGTGATGTAAATGAAAACATAGGAACGAACGGTCAGTTTGCATCACGACTAGAGTAGAAATGGTGTGATTTAATATGTTCATTTAAAGCTATTGAAAAAGGTGCAGTCAGTGAACTAAAGTGGCAAAATTTGCAAATGACATAAAACGCTTTAGGGTTAGTCAAGACTGTAATTGCCTGTTGTGATTAGAAGACTGTAAGGAACTTCAGTGAGACCTAAGAAAGTTAGGTAACCAGGCAACACACTGGCAAATGTGATGTTGACGTCAGTTTGTGTGGAGAGGATGGTGAACTTTCTTCAGGTTAAAAAATAAAAATAAATTAAATAAATACCCAAATAGATCTGTGAGACTAGTGGACTTTTCAGTTCACTGGCAATTCTGAAAAATTGAAAAAAAAATAGTTTTGGGTCAACCAGTTTTTGGTTGGACTAAATATTTGGTTTCTATTTAGAGCTTTTTATTTTCTTTTAAAATTCAAGGTCATTTCAAAACAAAAACGTCAAAATGTTTAGTTTTAAAAATGTCAAAACAAAATGTTTTTACTCTTAAAAAAAGTTAGGGTTTTTAAAAGCAAAACAGTTCACCAAAATCTATATACATTTATGAAATATTTCAATCATCCAGTATCTGCATTTCTCACTGAAAAAAACCGCCTTTTTATTGAACATTTTCTCCCAGCTGTTTATTTGCATTGAAAGTCAACGTGGGCAATGGATGGTGCGTTTAACAGGTGCTTTCAGACTTATTTGCCTACAGAGCAGTATATCTTTTTTGCATTAAATGAAATGACTCTTTTAAAACACCAAAACTGAGCAGCAAGAATAAAACATATTGGTCATTTTACTTTGCCCTTGCAAATGGAAAAGCAATTACCTCACCAGAATTCTCCTGTCCATAAACACATATGTGCACTAGTTTGAGGAATTGCAATGACCCACTTTTGCAGGTCTTCTAGGCCATGGAACCAAGATTTATTTTAAAGTCATTATTAGATGGCCTGTGTTTTGCATTGTTCAGCAACTCTAGCCTGAGTTACAAGCTGCAAAATAGGAAAAGTAGAAAAAATATGGGTTTCTTTAAGGGACCAGGGTTTCTTTTCCCCCTATGTAAAGAGTTTCTAATATGAATTGCCTTTAGTGAAGACCTTTCTTCTTCAATAGAAAAGTTCGGCATTAATCTAAGGGATGCAACATTGCATACACTGCCAATATATTATACCTCAAGTTCTCATGCACACAGATGATGGAAGAAACAGTTCCGTCTATTTTAACTGAGCTCTAGAGATCAAAGTCAATAACCAGTCTTAATTGCCTTCCCATTAGTTTCAAACGCTGGGCAACTGGTCATATTTAATTCAACTGGAACTATCACTGGAATCGGAAGATGAGATTAAATAGAACAATGTTGATTATTGATTTAGTTAGGGAAGGTTGATATTCACTGTGGAGAAATCCTCTCTGATGTCTGCTGATAAATCGAGAAAAACTGTACAGGGCATCCCCGCTATAAGTCGCCCCGGTATACATCCATTCAGCATAAAGTCATTGATGCTTGTAGGAACTGATGTGTTATAAGTCCTCCCAGTCCCTGCTCTAAAGTCATGCAAAAAAAACCCAACCATTTGAGCAAATGGAAGTCAGACGCGGGGGAAAAATTCCCCGCTTTAAGTTGTTTCGCTATAAGTCCACATCTTTGGAACGTATCTTGGGCTTATAGTGAGGGTGGCCTGTATTCAGCAACAACAACAAAACAAACTTGGGAAATGATCAGGAAAAGTGGCAGAGAGTTTCAGAGTAGATTTCAGACTAAAATTGATTTTTTTCTTGCTGCTCCAAGCCTCCAACTGCTTAAGTCCATAACAAACCACCTCTTAGCATCAACAGACTTGTGTCATCACAAGTTCCCAGCAGCTCACTGAGGTGGTTTTATCAAGTCCGTGTAGCTGGGAAGTTACATCAGCGGGAGGAGCATGACAATGTACAAACCTCCACTATTTTGGTGATAAAAGTTTACTTTTGTTGACAAAACTGGGTAGTATATAGACCAGGCATAAGAATCATGTCTCTACTGAAGCCTTCTACACTTCCTCAGATTCCCTGCTGCTTCCTGGTTGCATCCTGTGGTGTTACCTGGATCCCAAACATCTTGTCTGAATCTGCCTCTGTATAGATGTAAACTTAAAATGTCCCAATGCCTTTTACACTTGATACCACAATGCTGTCTCCTTGCATTCACCCAGACATTGTTTTGTCATAGTAATGACATGCTTAGGTCATCTTTATAGGCTTGTTATGACAGGCTTTTGTGTGGTCTTGACATGACAATTTGCTCTCCGCTAAGTTGCATGTACCGCTTCATAGCAGCATAGCAAAAATGCAGTCATGGGTAAGTTCAGCTGAGGTGTGGACTCAGCTGTGGCAGACTTATTACATCATATAAAGTAGCAAGGGGACTTTGCCTGCTGGAAAAATTACCTCCCCACTCAGTTATTCTTTAATTACAGTCTTGAAATACAAAAGTTTTGAAGTTAGGTAAAGATGAAGGAAGCCGTGTCTGACACTGAAGAGACAGCTTAATGGTTTGCAAATGTTTGGTTCTTGGCCTCACAAATTTCTTTGCTAAATATCAGGTTGATGCAATTGGAAGCAGCTGGGATATTTAAACCCTGTGATGAGACTGACCTTGCTCTACCAATAACTTTCATCATCATGCTTTTTCTGGGCAATGCAGAACTTCCTTCTCCCTTTCCTTTAGCAGCAAGAAAAGAACATTGGAGACAATGCTCCAGGCCACAACCCTATGGATTGCTGCAGTTCATTGTCACGTTCCTCTACATTAGGGTGAAGACGATCTCCTGATTACTACCCTCCCCTTGTCCCCTGTACTTGCAGACTTCATAGATGATGTTCCTTGCAAGTGAATGGTAGTGGAATTGCTTGAATGTGCCCCCTTTCTGTCATCAGGGTGACAGAAGGAGAGGATCTTCCCCTCTTCAAGTACTGAAGCTCCTCACTGCCATCCTGGGCTTTGGCTGTAGTTTAAACGTGATTTTTCTGGCATGTTTTGTATCCCATGTGGATGAGTTACCCTAGTTCCCTGTGAGAATGATGTCAGCCTTCTTGTGTGCCACACCTAATAGCTTACAGTGTATACTGCTTTCTGTTACTTCATCGATAAATAATTATGATTCTGCAACATAGCAGGATGTGGCCCATTTAAGTGGCCAAGGACACAGCACCTCTACCTCCCTTACGGGTGATGTGCAGTGAAATTGTCAGCCCTCCTATGGGAAACCAAGTAGGGAAGAGAATGAGAAAGACTCCATCCTGAACGAGTGTCTCTGCTCCATTTAAGATCTGTGTGACGGGTTGGCTGGGACCCGCACTGTGGCCGGCAAGGGTGAGGCAGCGACGAGTGGGGCGGACAGCGGCAAACCCTCCGCTGCTTCACATGGGGGCAGGGGAAGCCATGCACGGCCACCGGCAACGTGCCGGCTACAGAAGTTTAGCCGCCAACCCGAAAGGGCAGGCAGAAGGGGCGGAGCGGGTTGTCCAGGGAACGACGCAAGCCTGCGTCAGGATGCAAGCAAGGCGCAGCATCAGGAGGGCGCAAACACTGGCGGGCCCTTTCAAAAAGGCACTAGGTCCGCAGGGAGAGGAGGTCCGAGGTTAGAGAGGACCTCCCCGAAGGGCAGTTGGAGAGGACAAGCCAGAACAGGCCCGAGATGCAGAGAGCTCGAGGGAGGCACCGGCAGTCCGGAGGAGGAGAAGTTGGCAAGGATCCCGGCAGGAACAGGGGTCGGAAAGCTGGAAACGCCAGACCTTAGGAGGGGAGGAAGCAGCCTGGGGCAGGGGCCTTCTGGTGCCCGTGGACTGACAAGTTTTGGGGAGATGTTCCGTCAGTCGAGTAGGGAGTTGCCAACCCCTACACTTTAGGACCCCAGGCTGGGACCCAGTAGAGAGGGCGGGCCTGGGCCCCCTTTCCCCTTCTCATAGGAGTAGCCACTCAGGTTGGTCGGTGCATCACCACGATAACCGGCGTGTTGCGTGCAAAATTTACTGAACTCAAGAGGGACTGGGGAGCACAGAACAGGTGGATTTTGGGGACATAAGGCAGTGTGGTCGCTGGGTCACCGCCCGAACTCTGGGTTGGGAGACTTGGCATCAGACGGGACCACTACAGTTTGCCACAAAGGTCTGGTGGAATGGGAATTTTTCATAATATTTTTGTATGAATATTATGTGTGCCCCCGTTTCCCCAGTGTGGTGCCTGGTTAACTATGTGGTGGGAAAAGGTTGTTTGCTCTTTGCAGAGACCCAGAAATCTAGGGGGTGACTGATGCCTACTACCCAGGCTTGGGCCCCCATTACCACGGAAAATCTGAGAAGACAATGGCCACTCCAGTTGTCCAGGTGTTTGGCAGCTAGCAACTAATGACCATGGATGGCCCACTTTCTTAGGCAGCCACCTGAGAATGACTAGCTGGAGAACAAAGAACTAAGGAAGAAGGCCAGGTGACAGTGTTTGCCTGAAAACAAGGACAAAGGACTGACTAGAGGCTGATAAGGTTATTAAGTATGGGCTGCTGGAAAGCGGGGAGATGCTCTAAAACTGGGACTAAAGGTGGATTAAAGGGCTCTGGGACTGACCCAGCTCTGATATAACTTTCTGCTCTCTGTGTTAACTAAGGGCTTCCTGTGCTGTGTTACAGCCATTTAATAATTTCTGCTTTTACAATGCTAGTTGAGAGAGTTACTCCAGTGCAAGGAAGTTGGGGGTGCATTGTTCCCCTCGCTATACAAGTCTCCCTCAGCTGTCCACTTCAGGTAGACTTGTAGCAAGGAGCTCACAGCATGAAGAGGTGTCTGAAGGCTCTAAGATTCAATCCTTGGAGAAGATGAAGCCAAGTAGCTTACCCCAGTGAAAGTGTGACTCTAATGGGGGCTGAGAAGCTGAAGGGGTTCTCCCAGGGACTATTCTAGAGCTGCCCAAGAGTATTGGACCTGTGGATTCATGACACAAGGCCAGGCCCACTGACGGGAGTGGAGGGGAAAGGGGGCAACTGACCCAGGTTCTGGAGATTCAAAGGGGCCCATGGCTCCTGGCCACCACCACTGCTCCTGTGGCAGCAGCAACAGCCACAGCCCCTTTAAATTGCCGCTGGAACATCGTGCCCCGCACTCCTTGCAGCACTGAAGGCAGATGGGGGGGGAGGGGACTGCGGCACTCCATGCGGCGCAGAGGGCTGGCTGCCCCACCACCGCCCCTTCTGCCTGAGGCCCTGTCCCTTCTGGGAGCATGGAGGTCCCCCCCCCACACACACACACACATACGCACACCTTGTTCAGGGGCCCCGCGGAGGCTGTCAGTCCCCCTCCACAAAGCTCAAAATACAATGCAACAGAGAAGTATATGAGATGATAATGTGCTAGAGTCACTGAAGTCAAATGGTGGGCTGAAGAAAGCAGCTGAACTGGTATGAAATCATCATCTCCTCATGCTGTTACTCTAATCAATCCAACTCCTCTAGAGCACCCAGCAAACTGACTCTCCAAGACCCCACTAGATTTTGAACTGAAATGAGCTGCTGTCTCCTGCTGTAAGAATTCAAGGGGGAATAAGACCAGCTAGCAAATAGATTACATCACACATTTATTTTCATTTTCTCCTGCAATTGAAACTGGCATTTTGCTTGCTATGATTCAAATACCAGTCCAAAGATGTCATTTGTAGGAAAAATTTGGTCTTTGCTTACCTGGCTATAAGCCAAAGCGTTAAGACTTAGACATGGCATGTGTTGTAAAACCCTGCCAAGGCGCTGACTGGAATGAAACCATTTGATGTCGTGCACAAATCTTTATAGAGGATGTGTGGCCTCTTGTTTTGCTGCTCTGCAGTAAGATACTCCGAGTATTGAAGCAAGGTACATCTTTGGGCAATAAATCATGCAGCTATCACAGAAAGAAAACATGTTATTCCAGCATAAATGGTTGCCGTTTTTCACCATGAGCCTGATTAAAAACTCATTGTAGTCAATGGAAAGAAGGAAGTGAAATGCTCCAAAACTGGGACCAAAGGGGAATTAAAGGGCAAACTCATTTTACTAGATTGCACTTGCACACAATATAAGATATTACACTCAACATTTGTAGCAGGAATGCAATCCAGCTACATGTTATCAATTCCCTGGAGTATTTTAAAGCACAGCCCAGGGCAACTGGTGCCCTTGTGGGGGGAGGGCGTGCAGGGAGGGCCACACAGAGGGGCAGGAGGGGCGTGGGGGCTCCCCAATTAGTAATTAAAATTTTGGCAGGAGCATACAGGGGCAGTGTACCTCCCAAGTGCTACCATGAGTCACCTGTGAGTATGGTCATATTAGAACATTTACTACTGGAGAACATGCCTGGATGCATTGCGCTATGCAGATAGAGGAGCACCCCATGGAAGTCAGTGAAAGCAGAGCAGGATTTCCCTTCAGGATTACAAACCTGCTTAATGCACAAGAGCTCATTGTAAAATTCCTACCTCCAGTCCTCCACAGCTATGTAGAGTCTTTCTTACAGAAAGTTTTTGAAATGGCTCAGGTCCAGCTATGCCTCTGTGGCCAGGAGAATCTTTCCACAAATCTACTGAACACATAAAGTTACTCAGAAGTCATTTGTAATTTTTAAAAAATAAATAAAGTTTATGGTCAGTGTTTATTTAATGAGAGGAGGAGGTGGCGGCAGTGTGTGTGTGTGTGTGTGTGTGTGTGTGTGTGCGCGCGCCCATGAGTTCATTTGTTCTAAAAAACAAAACAAAAAGTTAAATCCCACTAGGGCTTCACAGGGAGGGAAAGGATCTCTGTAAGTCGTGGAAATGCAAATAATGAGTGTTATTTTAGTAACTGAATAAATAGTAAAGTCCTTTTTGGGCAGGGTGGGTCACAAGCAAATGAATAGTTCTTTCAAGGAAAATAAATCCAACAGTGTATATGTAGATATGCTAACCTATTGCAGTCTTGATAAGTGAACATTACTGCAGAAGGTAACCTTCAAGGTAGCTTGATATTTGTACTTTTTGGTAAGAGTTAATAATAGAATGGCAAAAGTGATAAAATGTGAAGCTCATAATTTTTTTAAATTAATCAATTCTGAAAAATATCTTCTATAGCAGGGGTGGGAAATAATTTTTGACAGGGGACACTCCAAGAATTTGGAAAGTGGTCAAGAGCCGCAGTCTTCCATGATATTAATGGAGGAGGTGCGGGGTCTGGGATGGAGGTTGGGTGAAGAAGGGGAGCTTGGGGGAAGGGAGGGAGTTTGGGTGAAGGAGGCAGTTATGATCTGAGGCACTGGACCGGGATGCAGGGGGTTGGATTGTGACCTAGGGCAGGGAATTGGGGCACAGGAGCGGATGAAGGGGTTGGGTTTTGAGCTAGGGTAGGAGAGGAATGTGATCTGGGGCAGGGGACTGGGGTGCTGGACCTGGGAGGGGGTATGGGTGCAAAAGGGGAGCAGAGGATTTGCATATGTGGAGTAGGGGGGCAGGAGTGGGGGGCAGAGGGTTGGTGAAGGGAGGAGCTGGGGTGCCAGAGGCAGGCTCTGGCCAGAAGACTTACCAGCCAGTAGCCCATTCCTAAATCAGCCTCCCTGCCTGCCCTGCCCCCCACACAGGCTGTAGCCATGTGCTCTTTGAATAACTAGGAGCCCCTTGTGCTTCATGGCTGCCTTTTATTGAAACAGGCAGCTCCCAGAGGCCAGCCAATGGGATTGTGCTGGGGGTTGGAGCAGCTCCTAAAGCTTCCCCCTTCCACTCCAGGTTCAGTTTTTAAAGTGAAACCACCCTGCCGTCACATTTCTGAGTGGTGTGCGGGTGTCGTGAGGCAAGCAGGGAGCCTGCCTGGGGCTCCCTGCAGCATCTGCGGGCCGGATCTGGTGGTTTTGCCCAGGTCTATTCTATAGAAAGGAGTAGGACGCTACTGTTCCTTTACCACTACCACAGTGGTGGAAAGGGGCATACAGTAAATGAAAATCTTGTCCAAAATCTTTATGGGGACCATCCCAACCTGATAATGTTTTCAGACAAAGTAGATAATCCCAGTCTCTTTGAAAAGGAGAGCATAGTGCCTATTGTCTCAAAAGGGGAGGGGGGAAGGGCATGGCAAAAAATGGCCAGGTCAGGCCTGCCCACTTTCAAACTGGGGAGGGACATGAACCCTTGGCCCTCGCCCCATAGCCCTAGCTCTATAGCTCCTGATGGTCAGTCACAGTCTAGTGGGAGGAGTGTGGTAATTCAAGTGTGCAGGGCCATTAATTGCCCTACACTCAGAAACTCTAATGCAGGGTTGGAGGGGCCCTACCCATTGACACTCTAAACTTACCTCTGGGGGTCCTACTCATCCATAAGGAACTCTAATCCATAACCATAGGGCAAGACCCTCTGCTCTTAGTAACCTGAAAACTAGCACAGGGAGCCCTTCCTATAGGACCCTAACCCTAACTACCAATGCCCTACCCATAAAAACCCTAACTCTGAATACCAGGGCCCTAGCTATAGGAAGTCTAATCCTAACCCTGCTCATAGAAACCCTAATCTTAGATCAGGGAGCCCTACACTAAGGATCCATTGGTCTGGGGGCCCCTCCCCATAGGAACCTGAATCCTAAATGGAGTGGCCCTTCCCATAGGATCTCTAAACCTAATTTGGGGGACCCAATCCATAGGTACCTCAACCCTTGTTACTAGGCCCTACCCATAGGAACCCATAGGTTGGGGGGCATCCCCCTAGAATCCCTAGAACTACCAGGGCTCTAAGCATAATGACCCTAACACTAGATTGGGGATCTCTATCCACAGGAACTCTGTTCCTAATTCAGACTGCCTTATGTACAGGAACCCAAACCTGAGGACGAGGAGCCCTTCCCGAGGAATCATAACCCTAAATCCCAGGATCCTACTCATGCAGAAGGAATTCTAACCCTCACTCTTGGGGCCCTCCACCCATACAACGCAAACCCAGGGTGGGGGTCCCTACTCATAGGAACTCAAATCCTAACCCCCAGGGCCATACCCATAGGAATCCTAACCCTAGGTCAGGGATCCCGATCCATAGGAACCTTTACCCTAGTTCAGGAAGTGCTACCCGCAGGAACCTTAATCCTACATTGCCTAACCTTAGGGTGGAGGCCCTATAAATAGGAACACAAAGTGTAGGTCAGGGGGCCCTTCCCATATAAACACTAACTGTAGGTCAAATGAGCCCTACCCAAAGAAGCTGTAACATTAGGTTGGGGTGCCCTACAAATAGGAACTGTAAGCCTAGGTCAGAGAGCCCTACACATTGCAACCCTAATCCTAACTCCTGGGGCTCTACTCATGCATAAAATACCCTAAATCTCAGGGTCCTACCAATAGGAACCCTAATCCAAGTCAGGGAACCCTAGCCACAAGAACCATAATCATAACTCCCAGGCTCTTTCCAGGGGAACTCTAACACATACAGATCAGTGTATGTGTACCCCAGAAGGGGGTTGTGTTTGAGTCACACATTGTGACTTGGCCAAAGGGCTGAGTTGCTAAAGAGGCTTTTGGCTGCTGAAGTAAGAGAGTGTAGGCACACACACTCACCCAGGGGAGAGGCTCACAAGAGGTGAGTACGGCCCTGTTACAACATGCTTGAAAATGGACCTCAAACCAATGATGCAAGATTTCATATCTTTAATTTCTTAGCAGTAGGTGCTGACATGCCATCATTAATCAGATTAGCAGGACAGTAATATATAATAGCTCCAGTTTCTGATTTGAATTTAATCTCCCATGCACATTTAGCCATTGAGGAAGCAGAATCTGTGTTAGTTGTCACCACATTTTTCCAAGTTAGTTGATACATCTCAAACATGTCAGTTACCGCCACACTGACAAAAATGGATGTCAGCACAGGGGATGACTGTCACAGCAGTGCAAAAACAATGTGGGTTTATGCACATTGACATAAAAAAAGAAAACAAAAGGCCAAGAATTGGATGATGCTTCAGGAGCCTTGCCACAAAATAAATTAGACACTAGATTTTCATCAATTTGTTCTGTCAGTTTAGATACTAAAGAATCGTCGTTTTCTTTCAGATACTTACGAATAAAGTCTGCATTAGGAAGAGTTTTTGCTGCTGGAAAGTATTGCCACACAAAGTCACCAATACGCTCCTCTGCAATTAACAGCGACTGTCCAATAAAACAAAGAGCATGCACAAATTCATTCACATAATCATGCTCTGTCCTCCCTTTCATCACAATGCTTGCAGCACAATGCATCCTTTTGAAATGAAATTCATCTACAGATTTGACACCATTACCCTGGCTTTGAACAATGACATTAACTGGTTGGTGCATTGCAAAGTAAATTTTTCCTGCCATTAACATCTGCATTTTCACATCTAAAGTTGTGTATGGGACACATCCAGTCCACTTAATTAGTCTCATTAACCCAGGTCCTACAATTTACAGGTACTTCTTCTGCTGAGAGGGCTTGCCTACTCTGGGGACTTATTTCGAAATAACTCCCCTTATTTTGAAATAACACGGTGAGTATCCACACTACCAAGATTGTTATTTTGAAATAATGGGCTTGTTATTTCAAAATAATAACTTCTGCTTGTGAAGAGGAATAAGCTGATTATTTAATAGTTATTTCAGGAGTTATTATTTCAGAATAACTTATTTTGAAATGACCTGGTAGTGGAGACATAGCCTTATATATATACATACATGGCTATGTCTCCACTATCTTATATATATAAGGCACCACAGGACTACTCATTCTCATCTTTAGTTTTCTTGAACATTTCTAATAACTGATTTTCTTGGGATTCGTACATTTTCACCCCATGTTTACCTTTTTACCTTATCTTTATCTATGGAGAATTGATTGTTTAAATTAAGTTCTGTACTAAACAGATGCAAAGAAATGGACCTTCAGGATCATCCATGTGAACCAATCATAGTGCAATATTAATGTTTGATTTTCTGACCTCCATCCTTGGTGCATTCTGGATTTTAGGCTGTGGAATTACTTCTATTTCAGCACTGCAGGACATAACAAATCATGTAACACATTCTGTTTAACAAAAATAAGTACCCTCAAAACATTGATTGAATTGATAAATGGGTATAGGTCAGTAAAAACTGAACTCCTTTGTTTGGTAATTTATTAGTGAAAATTGGTAAAAATAGAAAACACAGAACACTACACATTTTGAAGGGACATTGGAGGTAGAGTAGCCTTTTGCCCTTGAGACTGTATTTGTTTATTTTTATAGGCAGTGTAAAGGCACCTTACTGCCAAAGTCGATTACACACACACCACTTTATGCCCATGGGCAATGGGCAGAGTCCCCCTTCAAGGAGACTAGCACCCAGCTCTGCCCCTTCTGCCCATGCTTCTACCCTTCAGCTGGAGCCCTGAAAACCCCCTGTCCTCCCTGAGGTCAAAATCATGAGCCTCCCCTGCTCCATTGGCCAGAGGAGCCCTGGGTCAGCTGGAGCCTTGGCTTCGCCCCTATGGCGAGAGGAGCCCCCGGACCAACCAGAACCCTCCTCCCCTGCCTCCAGTCACACTGCGCTTCCCCAGGCACCAAGCCGTCCTTTGGGCGCAAGGTCTTGTTTCTTCTCTTCTGGAAAAAGAACCCGGGCTTTTGATATGTGCCATGCAGGCTCCAGGGCCGTTGAGGAGGCGGTATGTGTTACTCAGCTTTGGAGGTTTGTGATGAACCCAGGAAGCTGAGTAACACATACTGCCTCCTCAGGCACCCTGGAATCTGAATGGGACACACTAATAAGCAAAACTTCTACCACCAAATCTGCATCTGGCATCCGGTAACATCAGCTGTGCCTGGGGAAGCTGAGCCTCTCGTGGCCTATTATAACCATTGCCCACGTTTCGGCTTCTTTCTTCTTTCGGCTGCCAGTACATCATGAATGATTTTTAATACAAGAAGTCCCCAACTTACAAACGAGTTGTGTTCTGAAAGTTCATTTGTAAGTCAGTAGTTTGGCTCTTGGAACTCATTTTCCCATAGAAACTATGTTATAAATAGTGGTTAGTTTCTCAGGCTAGCCCACACCAGACTATTTATCACATAAGGTAGCTGAAATGCTGTATATTTGCAATGGAAAATAGTAGGAAATAACACTCTTGCAATACTAGTAATTAAACAAAGCAGAAAAAAACCCGTAATAAATAGTTCTTTTTATTTAAGATTGAATTGAATGCGGTGCTTGCGGAAAGGAAAGGCTGTCGAACAGGGGCTGGGCACAGAGCCCACGTAGAGGGGGCAGCCAGGAGATGGAGCTGGGGGCTGTCTGAGCTGTTGCTGCGTCTGTGGGAGTGGGGAGGTTGGCTAGGGGTGGGGCTCAGGGTGGCCAGAGCCTATGCTGAGCCTGCGGGCAGCATCTGGGGCAACCAAGGTTTGGGGTTGGCTGCAGTCCTCCATCCTGCACTCACCACTCACTGCCACCTGTGCCTCCTGCTTGCTCCCCTGAGGCTGTAACTGAGGATTTGTATGTGCAGACATTCATAACTCAGGGAGTGCCTGTGAGTCTTTTATGATGTTTCTTCTTCGTGCAACATGCACTCATGTCTTCAAACTCTGCATAATGTCTATATCCACACAGCTATCTTTCTAGTGTTTTTCTCTGTGTCTGGAAAAATCAGTTACATATTGATTACATTACATTCCCCCCAAAGTGTCCAAACGTAACATCCATAATTATTGTCTGTCATGATAATACACATGGAATAAATCATTCCACTAGGCAGTCATACATTCTAGGAACTCAGTCCTGCAGTCCCCACTCAGACAAAAACTGATTGCAGACAGACTTTAGGCAATGCAATGGTATAACACACGGAAACCACATTCCCAAATAAATACAGTGCTGTAGGAAGTGTGCAGATGAGATCAGCTTTAACTATATGCATTTTCGAGAGGAAGATTGGTGTTATGCCACATTTTCAAACTATTTCAAAAAGTGCTACAAATTCAATGGGTTTGTGTACTGCCACTGCCTGCGTTTGTGCTGTTTTGCATTTTCTTCTCTCTGCTGATAATCTCTAAAAGGATCAAGCTTTGTACATTGAAAATGCATAATATAGGGTGAACCTGACATCACTAAAATCAATGGAAGTTTTGCCTTTGACTTCGTGGGGGCCAAGATTTCAACCATGAAGCGTAGAAAACATGAAAGCTTTTTTTTAGACTAGGAAGTGTTTTTCTTTCCCCTGCAGTGCTATAAAATTTCTCTTTACTTTTTGATTTGCTTCTATTTATATATTTTGAAAAATATTGCATTACAGCAATAGCAAAAAAAAAAAAAAAAAAGGCCCAAAATGAAAGAGTATATAAAATGCATGGTCTAGTAATGACCTGTAATTATACTTTTGTTCATAGAAATTGTGATTACACCAGAGCCTAATGGGTAGCTTATTTTGAGAAGACGTAGACTCTGCTCAAGTTTCCCACATTAGTCCACATATAAAATGACTGAGTGTCTACTTTCCAGCTTCTACAAATTAATGTCAATAACTTTTACTGAAGAGAAAGAAAATAGTGTTTAATTATCTTTGCCACCAACTTCTTCAGTACATTCTCTTACAGTTTTTTTCATTTTTGCATAAGGGGAGAGATAGCTCAGTGGTTTGAGCATTGGCTGCTAAATCCAGGGTTGTGAGCTCAATCCTTAAGGGGGCCATTTAGGGATCTGAGGCAAATCTGTCAGGGATGGTGCTTGGTTCTGCCATCGGGGCAGGAGACTGAACTTGATGATATCTCATGAGATCAGTATATCTTCCTTGAAGACAGCAAAAAATAATTGCTGTTCAACTTGAAAAGATGTTGTTCTTACTGTGGTCCAAGTCTGGGTCTAATGGTGAGAGGTTATTTCTTTGAACAGACATAAGATCATTCTTTTAAATGATCATGAACAAAAAGAAAGCACCTATGAAGTGGTAGTCATTAGAATGGGCATATGTGTTGTGGCTTTATGACTCAGTATTTAGTCATTAGAAGGTCACTTGACAAAACTAATTTCTGTGCTTTACTGGTTGGTTCGTGTTTACATGGGTTCCAGTTAAAATGCATACCTAAACAAATGTAGCTAGAAGAATACCTTCACAGCAGACTTAACTCAGATTCTTACTTAAGTATTGCTCTGACATCATTCCCATTTACACATAGAAATCACTGACACAAGTTTAGTGACGCTTTCAACCTGAGATGGCTGGCTTACCTAGGGCTGTAGACTAAAGTCCAGGTGCTGCTTTGACTTAGGCAGGTATCCTGTAGGGAGCTCTACCAGAGTAACCCTAATGCCAAGTGCCATACCCATTGGATCCTTAATTCCTAACTCCAACTGCCCTACCAATAGGAATCCTAACCCTTTCCCTTAGGATCACGTGACAGGATCCTTTGGGTGCAGTCTGGGACTGTGGGACCATTGTGCCCCCTTAACTCTCTAGCCCAGGCTGTCTCACAATTCTTTGTGAGTTACAAGCAGCAAACCCCTCCAGGTGCTGCTACCACTCAGCACCACTCACACTAGCCCCACACCCAGCTAGATTGGCTCTAAGAGCATTCTTGCACTCATGAGAAAGGCACCAGCCAAATCCCACCCCCCCAACTCTTAGCCTTGTACCCCACGAAAATATCATCTTGAACTTTTGAGCAGAAGTCACTGATGTGATATCCTGACCGGTATCTTGCTATGTCAAAAGCTGGTAACCGTTTGGCTGCATGCATGTGTTCTCCTTTGTATGCTGCCCCACCTCTGCACAGATAACCTGCAGAGCAGGCTCTGGGAGAAGCCCCAAGGACCACAGAATCAGCTAAGGTACAAAGGCACCAAGCCAGATTTATTGTCAACAAAGCATGGTCCTGGCTCCCTGATTCACGTCTACAGTTATGCTAACACATGTATTCTTGTTGCAATGGTCCAACTCAGTCAGTGTCATTCTAGGGTACACATGTAACAGGGGGCCATCTCAGAGCCCTTTGTATAATGGGTGAGTCTTTCCCCTCAGTCTGTTCTAGGAATGTTAGGAAGCGTGTAATTCGGTAATTGTGTAGCCGACAAATATTTTGTCAGTAACATGATTAACCAATAAGCGGCTCTGCATTTAAAGGAGCTTGAGAACCAGCAGGCAGACAGGCTGGCTCAGTCCCAGCTTGCACCGGGTCCTGGTAGTTACCCTCACCGTGGCTCTGAATTTAAATCCTTTACATTTCCTTTAAATGCAGAGCCACAGTGGGAGTAGCTGCCAGACCCAGCACGAGCTGGGATTGAGCCAGCATGCCTGTGCGCTGGCTCCCAAAATACTTTAAATGCACAGTCACGGTGGAGGAACTGTTGCATGTAGCTTAGAGCACTGATAAGCATCCACTTGACTTATTAGTTAATCATTTAACCGGCTACACTATTATATCCCTAGTCCCCATACTGAGACTGTGCTTCCAGGGCTTTCCCTCCTGGAGACAGCTTCCTCACCCTTACCTCAGGGCTTTATCTTAGAGTCCCATAGCATCCATTAGTCTCCAATGAGCTCTCCACTTTGAGCTGTCCTTAGTGCTGCCACTCTTTCAGACAGCCAGTCTCCGGTCTACACACCTTGAGGTCTCCAGGGACACTGACTGCTACTCTGTTCCCCAGCTCCTTTTATAGGCCTTCATAAGGTCTTCCTGGCCCTGATTGGATATTTTTTCTGTGGCCACTTTAGCCTACTTGGAGGAATTCTCTTTGTCTCTTCTGGAGGAGGATGTAGCAAGGCCACAAGCCTCTAGCAGGAGGCTTCAGGGCCTACTCCACCCCATCACACATGTGAACAAACTGAAGGCTTTACTTTACACAGTGCTGAAGGAACCGACCAGGGGCCATGCGCAGCTTGACCTTCTGCTCACAAACAGGGAGGAACTAATAGGGGAAGTAGAGGTGGGTGACAACCTGGGAAGCAGTGATCATGAGATGGTAGATTTCAGGATCCTGACCAAAGGAAGAAAAGAGACTAATAAAATACACACCTTGGACTTCAAAAAAGCAGATTTTGACTCCCTCAGAGATCTGATTGGCAGAATCCCCTGGGATGCTAACATGAAGGGGAAAGGAGTCCAGGACAGCTGGCAGTATTTTAAAGAAGCCTTATTGAAGGCACAGAAAGAAACCATCCCGATGCGTAGCAAGAGAGGCAAACATGGTAGGAGACCGGACTGGCTTAGATGTATAGCTCGAGAATGCCGGGGGGTTATCAGGAAGGCGAAAGCACAGATGGAATTGCGACTGGCTAAGGATGTGAAGGATAACAAGAAAGGTTTCTACAGGCATGTTAATAAGAAGAAGGTGATCAGAGAGGGTGTGCGGCCCCTACTGGATGAAGGAGGTAACCTAGTGACAGATGATGTGGGGAAAGCTGAAGTACTCAATGCTTTCTTTGCCTCTGTATTCACGGACAAGGTGGGCTCCCGGACTAATGCGCTAAGTGACACAAGATGGGATGAAGATAGACAGCCCTTCGTGGGTAAAGAACAGGTTAGGAACTATTTAGAAAAGCTAAACGTACGCAAATCCATGGGTCCGGACTTAATGCATCCGAGGGTACTGAGGGAGTTGGCAAATGTCATTGAGGAGCCTTTGGCCATTATCTTTGAAAAGTTGTGGAGATCGGGAGAAATCCCAGATGATTGGAAAAGGGCAAATGTAGTGCCCATCTTCAAAAAAAGGAAGCAGGACGATCCAGGGAACTATAGGCCAGTCAGTCTTACCTCGATTCCTGGAAAAATCATGGAAGGGATCCTTAAGGAATCCATTTTGAGGCACTTGGAAGAGAGAAAGTGATTAGGAATAGTCAGCATGGATTCACAAAGGGAAAGTCATGCCTGACCAATCTGATTAGCTTCTATGATGAGGTAACTGGCTCTGTGGACGTGGGAAAGTCAGTGGATGTGATATACCTTGACTTTAGCAAGGCTTTTGATATGGTCTCCCACAATATTCTTGCCAGCAAGTTAAGGGAATGTGGATTGGATAAATGGACGGTAAGATGGATAGAAAGCTGGCTAGAAGGCCGGGCCCAGCGGGTAGTGATCAACGGCTCGATGTCAGGATGGCGGTCGGTTTCTAGCGGAGTGCCCCAAGGTTCGGTTCTAGGACCGGTTTTGTTCAATATCTTTATTAATGATCTGGATGAGGGGATTGATTGCACCCTCAGCAAGTTTGCGGATGATACTAAGCTAGAGGGAGAGGTAGATACGCCTGAGGGCAGAGATAGGGTCCAGAGTGACTTAGACAAATTGGAGGATTGGGCCACAAGAAATCTGATGAGGTTTAACAAGGACAAGTGCAGAGTCCTGCACTTGGGATGGAAGAATCCCAAGCATTGTTATAGACTGGGGACCAACCAGCTAAAGTAGTAGTTCTGCAGAAAAGGACCTGGGGGTTACAGTGGATGAGAAACTGGATATGAGTCAACAGTGTGCCCTTGTAGCCAAGAAGGCTAATGGCGTATTAGGCTGCATTAGGAGGAGCATTGCCAGCAGATCCAGAGATGTCATTATTCCCCTTTATTTGGCTCTGGTGAGGCCACATCTGGAGTATTGTGTCCAGTTCTGGGCCCCCCACTACAAAAAGGATGTGGACGCATTGGAGAGGGTCCAGCGGAGGGCAACCAAAATGATTAGGGGGCTGGAGCATATGACCTATGAGGAGAGGCTGAGGGAGTTGGGTCTGTTTAGTCTGGAGAAGCGAAGAGTGAGGGGGGATTTGATAGCAGCCTTCAACTTCCTCAAGGGAGGTTCCAAAGAGGATGGAGAAAGGCTGTTCTCAGTAGTGACAGATGGCAGAACAAGGAGCAATGGTCTCAAGTTGTGGTGGGAGAGGTCCAGGTTGGATATTAGGAAAAACTATTTCACTAGGAGGGTAGTGAAGCACTGGAATGGGTTACCTAGGGAAGTAGTGGAGTCTCCATCCCTAGAGGTGTTTAAGTCTTGGCTTGACAAGGCCCTGGCCGGGTTGATTTAGTTGGGATTGGTCCTGCCTAGAGCAGGGGGCTGGACTTGATGACCTTCTAAGGTCTCTTCCAGCTCTATGGTTCTATGATTCTATGAGTGCAGAGCTGACTGCCACATTGGTGGATGAGCTTGTAGTTTGCTGCCTATCATATATAACATGTGGATTATACTAATGCATCTCCTGGATCATCCTGAGTTTGTTAGTTCTAAAGCAGAAACTCTAAAGAGATTGTTAAATAAGCAAAACGATCACCAGATTCTGTACACCAAGGTAATGTTCCTTGCTGAAACTTTGGAATCACTGTGTGACACATAAAAAACACTGACATTTATATGTCTATATTGGCAAACAGTGCTGCCAACTTGTTTGCCAATATAGACATTTACCAGATCCCAACAACCAAAATCTCGGCTGAATTGAGCACAAAAGTTGCAGGAGAAATATAGAGCAAGAAAACCCAGCTGTTTCTGGAAATCCTTTTGCCTCCAAAACTTGAGAAAACCAAAACAGCGGTCAAATCCTTCAACATAACACTCAGAGAGAAATGGAAGATGAGTGTGGCCCATAATCTGAACCCTAATGTGTTTGGTTCCAAAGATTCCTTTTGGAACATCATCGAGATGCTGCATCCCTTCCTCAAGGTGAATTTTGCAGCAGACTATGACTATTATGCCACAGTGCTTCAACCATGTGCTACTAGAGATGAAATTTCAAATCTGAGAGGGGAATTTACTACTAAATGAACATGCCTAACCTGACAATGTGACACTTAGATGTGCTGGTTTTTTGGAACAATCAAGACACACTTCCCAACTTCAGGAAAGTGGCACAGTGAACTGTGAGTGTACCCCTTGGATCTATTGATGCAGAGAGCAAGAGGTTCAACATGAATGAGGATATTTTGAAGAAAATTACATGAGTGTACACAAACCAGGATTTCTGGAAAAACTACTAACTCTGAGAGAGACCAAAATATCTTTGTATATAAAAAAGTTTCAGTTGTACTACAGAATAGTAAAATTATACTATACTATAGTAAAATGTGTATATTATGAAGGATTCCTTTATTATTTTAACCCTTTTTTCTGTGATTTTAATGATTGTATAATAAATACTGTAAAATTCCTGTATTTTTTTTTACAAATGAAAACTGAAGATACAGAACACTAAATATATGCTAATTACTTATGCTAAACCAGTGTTTCTTAAACTTTTTAAGACCAAGGAACACCAAACAATAATTTTCTTTATGGGGAACACCAAGGATTTTGTTGAGCAGAAAAAAAAAGGAGGCTTTCCCCTTTAAGTGCAGACATTCCCCAAGGAAAAGTTTCTGACCAAAAAAAAGCCCCCGGGGAAAAGTTGTTGAGCAAAAAAAAAAAAAAGAGGCTTGTCCTTTTAAGGGCGGCCATTTTGAATTCTGTTCTCTCCGCAGTCTCTCTGCGGAACACACTTTAAGAGATGCTACACTAAACAATTTGTTCCAGCTTGCATTTTGATGTGATGATGGAAGTACCTTTACTAGAAGAAGAAGAGCTCTGTGTGGCTCAAAAGCTTGTCTCTCTCACTAATAGAAGCTGATCCAATAAAAGATATTACCTCTCCCTCTCCCCCTCCTCCCGCCCACTTGATTCTAATATTCTGGGATGAACATAGCTACAGCTACACTGAATTCAAGGACAAACAAGCCTTTTCATTTTAAACTGACTTGAGAGAGCTGTGTAATTGCTCCGTTACTATTAGTAGGTCTTTGGGGATGTGATGCAGGATATAATGATGCTGCTTAGGAAGTGCCTGGGGCAAAGGCAAGAAGGATTGGAACAAGAAGGCACAAGAGCTCTCACAGCCATGTACGCTCATCTTCCAAACTAGCTCTTCTGTAGGCCCTGATCGCTCACGGTATCTCTCTCAACCCCAAAGGTTCCGCCTCAGGGGCCAATTTCACAGTACAGTAAAACTCCAATAGTCCGGCATCCAATAGTCCGGCACTCCTGATAGTCCGGCATCAAAATGGCAAGAGCCTAGTGAGTGAGCTTCGGCAAAAAATGAGTCACAAGGTAACAGCGGCAGCAGCTGCAAAAAGGGTAAAAAGGCTTAAAAACTAAAACATTACAGTATACTGTATACAGTATGTACAATAAAAAGGGTTAAGAACACTTTATATACAGTATATAATGTATACAGTATATATATAACCTGCTTCTAGTACCTCCTGATAGTCCGGCATATTTGATAATCCGGCACCACCTAAATCCCATAGGTTCCGGATTATCGGAAGTCTACTGTACTTCTTGTGGGACTCATTCAGTAGGTCTGGAATGTAGATTTCTCGACTGGTTCCCAAAACCTCTCTTCCAGACTGTAGCCTTTCCAAAGTCCACTAGGGACAGGAGACTTTACCCAATTCACTAAGAATCAAAATGGACAATCAAGCAAGTACTCCTTCCCATCCATCGACTGATAAGGGTTACAATGGTGGGTTGGAATGGTTTGAATATGGTTTCTAGAAATTTCTGAACCTGAAGAATCACCTCACTCATTGTACATCCTTGGTTGTAGCCCGGTCAGCTATTGCTGCAACCTTAAGCAGGTCCATGAAGAGTCCCTCAGATGAGATAACATATATCAAGAAGTCCACTGTGTCCTTATCAAACACACATGTCTTGAATTTCATGTAGAAATGATTCTGGAGGAATCACGTGATGATTGTGAAGGTCCGGATTGTTGGTGATAATGATGTGGTCCAGGCAAATGATGACAAATTTGTCCACTATACCCTTGAAGATGCCATTTATGAAACTCTGGAAAATTGCTGAGATGTTGCACAACCCACATGGGGTGACCAAATTCTCAAAGTGACTATACCCAGTAAAAGTCTCAGAGGGGTAGCCATGTTAGTCTGTAACTAAAAAATACTTCAAAAACAATTAATGGTCCTGTAGCACCTTAGAGACTAACCAAAAAATATAGATAGTATCATGTGCTTTTGTGGGCACAACCCACTTTTTCAGATGAAGGTAAAGATGGTGGTTTTCCATTTGTCCCCTTCCCAGATCCTCACTAAATTACAAGCTCTGTAGAGATCCAACTTTGTGAAGTCCTTGGCAGAGTGGAGTCTTTTGAACAGCTCATTAATAAGCAGCGAGGGGTATCTGTTTCAGGATGTCATTTTGCTCAGAGCTCTGTAGTCCACACAATTCCCGAGGGGGCTGTTTTTCTTCACCACAAAAACTGAGGACATGGGGGGAAGCTCTTTTGCAAGTTTTCTTTGAGATAGCTCCAGGGTGTCTGTAGTTTGGGTTCAAAGAGGGTTGTAAATGAGTCCAAAGAAACCTTTGCCCTGGCTGGAGGTGGATAGAGAAGTAATTAAGGCTTAGGGTGTTTTCTTTCTTTTTGTGGAACACATCAACATAGTTTTGATATGAAATAGGAATCCTTGGAGCTGTTGAGGAGGTCACGGGGGTTTCCAGGGTTCCTTTGGATATTCTGTTCATGTCCTTGAATTCTCTAGAGAACCAAATAAGACACAAAGGATTGCTGGGTCCAGGGCAGCTTTTGGGAAGCAGGATCATTAGCAAGATGGGGAGAAAAAATGATCACCAGCAGAGGAGTGGGCCATGGGCTCAGAGTGAGGGGATGTCAATGATAACTGACAATAGTATGTGAATTAGTTCAAACTGAAGGACTTTTGGGTGGCCTTTCAGGCTAGTTACTTCTAAGGCAATCATGTGGTGCATGATTGCTCCTGAGTAAAGGAGAGACCCATCTAAGGACTCCAGTAACTAATGAGAATCCTTGTGCTGGGTGGGGTTATTGTGTGCCTTGAAATAGCTTGAGGCACCCACGGTCTGATCTGCTTCCTGCTTATTCGTGTTCTCCCTGTAACAGAGTGTTCAAACTTAGGCACCATAGTCTGATTTCAGTCTGATAGGACCCTACAATAGGTCATTCTAGAATTTGATTTTTAGACATCATGTTACTCCAATATATTTCACAAAGCACGAATTGGAAATCCATAAAGCTGTAACCGTGTAGGTAAACTGATCAGCCATTAAGTGCTTCACAGTACATATGAGACTGAAGATTCAACCCTGGTTTACTGAAGGAATAAACATAGGTTAAGGGAATGAGATTATCTGTGACATTCTGTGCACCCTGTAATCCCCATATTCCTCATCTGAATATAACTGTGACACTGCATATAAAGTATGCCATGTGAGGTGTCAGGATGGATGTTATGTTCTGCTGAATCTCACTGTTCCAGCTAAATATGTGTATCATTAATGCGTGTGAAATTATGAGAATGCGTTGTATGGTAGTCTCTAAAACATGCTGGAAATTGAAGAATCAGCCAGATATTAGCTCAACAGAGACAACAGCAAGGAAAGTCACCAATGTCCAGTTGGGATGTGAAAAGTCAGTTAAAACGGCAACCGTGTAACTGCTGAAAAATACACATGCTATGGGTGCTGCATTATACAGCTTAAATAAGACTTATACTGCAGAGCCCGCAGCAAAGCCTCCCAGGGAGCAACCCCTGCTGGCTCTGCTTCCAAGGAGGTGGCTTCAGAGTTTAACTGATAACGTTAACCGATAAGCATCTAACATGCCCAGTGTCAAACAATTGTCAAAAGCCATTGTCCAGCAAGAGAGCTAAAATTCAGTGACTAAGGCCCCACCAGGGGAATTGATCAGCCTTGCCCGAGGACACAGCAATGCCTAGCAGACATGCCTGGACTTGTGTTCTCTAAGCATTTGGTCTGAGTGATAGTATAAAACTGAACACAGAGGGCCACTCACTGCTTTGCCTTTCTCTTGTCCCCACCTATATGCTGCAACTAGCAGCAAGAAGACTGAAGACTCCAACAGAGAAGACTGGCCCACATTTGAGGGACATCCTGTATATTAAGGACTGCCCAGTCTAAAAGGGCTGAGAGTTCTGACTGCATGTTTATATTTTCTTTTAGTAACAACTCTTGACTTTTTTCCTATCGCTTATAGTCACTTCAAATCTGTCTTTTGTAGTCAGTAAATTTATCTTTACCAGTGAGTTTGCCTGAAGTGTCTGATAAAATTGCTCAGGTGTACAAAGGCTTTGTCCATTTTTCATTGATGAAGTGGTGAAACAATTAATGAATTTGCACTGCTGATCTTGAGTGGTACAAGATGGTATATTCCAGAGGTATCAGGCTGGGAGCTGGGGGAAGGTAGGAAAATTTGGCTGGTGCCTTTCTCTGAGGGCATGTTTACACAAGCAGCGTTATTTTGGAATAATTGATGTTATTCCAAAATAACATAGCGCGCGTCTACACTACAAGCCTTTATTTCAAAATAATGTCAAGCTGGAGGATGTCTTACTCCGAGTCATGTTAACCTTCATTTCATGAGGAGTAAGGGAAGTCAAAAGAAGAGTGTTCTTCCTTCAACTTCCTGCTGTGTAGACAGCGTCAAACGTCGAAGTAAGCTATTTCTCAGTTGACGTAGCGGAAGTTGCGTAGCTTAGTTCAACTTTAGCCCTGCTGTGTAGACGTGCCCTGAGAGATTCATGAGTAGCCCTGGGAACATGAGTAGCCCTGGGAACCTAGCTGAGTGTGGAGCTCTCCATGTGGTTGTGCTGAGAGATAACAACACTTGGGCTGCGTCTAGACTGGCATGATTTTGTGGAAATGCTTTTAACGGAAAAGTTTTTCCGTTAAAAGTATTTCCGCAAAAGAGCATCTAGATTGGCACGGGTGCCTTTGCGCAAAAAGTGCTTTTGCGCAAAAGCATCCGTGACCAGTCTAGACGCGATTTTGTGCAAGAAAGCCCCGATCGCCATTTTGCGCATCGGGGCTTTCTTATGCAAAAAATTCCTTCCCTGTCTACGCTGGCGCAAGAGGGCTTATCCCTGAGTGGGAGCATCATAGTATTTGCGCAAGAAGCACTGATTTTGTACAGTACAAAGTCAGTGCTCTTGCGCAAATTCAAGTGGCCAGTGTAGACAGCTTGGGGTATGTCTAGACTACATTGTTTTTTCAAAAAACTTCACCTGTGTCTACACTGTAATTGTGTTCTTTCGAAATTAAATCGAAAGAACGCAGGGGTTTTTTCAACATTGGTAAACCTCAAATTACAAAGAAGAACACCTTTTTCGAAAGAGCTCTTTCAAAAAAAGGCATGTGTGGACGGGCAACAGGGGTTTTTTGCGCAAAAAGAGCCAATGGAAAAAAGCACAGGTGTTCTGGTGACTTTTCTGTGAATAGCAATCAGAGCTTTCTTTCGAAAGACCATCCATGCAGTCTGGATGCTCTCTTTTGAAAAAGCAGAACGCTTTTTTGATCCAGTTTTGAGGTGTGGATGCTCTCTTTCGAAAAATCTTCTTTCGAAAGAAGCTTGCAGTCAAGACATACCCTTAGAGGGGTTTGCTGCTTGTCACTAGCAATAAGAAAGAGCCCAGGCTACTGAGTTAAACGGGCGCAGCAGTCTCATAGTCCCAGGCTGCACCCTCCTCCTTTGGAAAAGTGCCATGAGTTCTTTCCATATTATCAGGAAGAATATCAGCTATAGATCAAAAGGACTTCACTTTAATGTCTCATTCGGAGAATGTGTTCAATCTCTTTGAGCAAGATTCCTTTCTAAAAAGTGATATATTTAAACTGATAATAGAGGCATTAATCTGAACACTTGCTTATTCATTTACCTAAAAGCTTATAAATTGTCAGAGTATAGAAGTGAAATGTTTTATTTAAACTCCAAGGTAGCCTTGTGTAACCTTTACTCCCCAGCCTTGGTGAAAGGAAAACAGTATGCTTGTGAAATATGTGTTCCAAGCACTGATAGCAGTATGGGGTTTAAAAATATAAAAGCTTAAATCTAAGGCTTTTCCACAAGAATTGTGCTCTGGGCTACAATTAAACTTTTCAACTTTAGAGATAAACATTAAAAAAGCCCTTAGAGTTTTTACTCAGACACAAGCTAGAATGTTTAGATAACATGAATCAATATTGGATATTATCATACAAGGAGAAGAGTTTTGAACACAATTCATGGGGCTTTTCAGTGAAGCAGTCCAGAGAATGGGCGGAAGAATGATTTGGTGAAATTTTGGTGAAAGACAAAAGGTCTGGGGAAAACAGAATTGTTTTCTTCTCTCTGGTTTAAGGGAATAGATTTCTTAAGATTTTGAGACTATTAAAACCGAATTGCACATACATCTTGCAATTATTTGGGCCACACTTTATATTAAGTCTATATTTATAAAGAGAATAAAATGAGTAATAGATGTTACAAGCACAAATACAGACATGAATAGTATATATAGTATAAAAGCACATCACAGTGAAAGCCATGTTCTAAACAACCTATTTACCTCCTGGCAGGCCTGGCCAAAGAGTTTCTGAAGCCCAAGGTGGCATGTTGTGGTTGGCTGCACTGCGTGGCCGGGCGGCTCCCAGCCAGGGCAGTGAGTGAGCAGCTGGGTGGGTGAGCGCCGGGCAGCGCAGGGCCCTGAAGGCGCGGGGCCTAAGGCAACCACCTTGCTCACCTTGCCCTAAGGCCAGCCTGCCTCCTGGATTCTATTAGCCATTTATTAAAACATCTATTAATCATTAATCTATTAAACGTTAAATAACTTGTCACTTATTTAAAAATATACCCGAATATAAAATGTAACTATTATTTGATCATGCAAACAAAAGAGTTTAGCTTAAAAATGTATGCACACTCCTGATTATTTTATAACCCTCCTAGATGCTAATCCTGGCATTCAAAACCATGGGATAGTGTTTGTTTATCTGTCTGTTTAATGTGGTAGAATATTTTTAAAATGAAGAAATGGGTTTTGCTCGTGAAAGCTGATGATACTATATACATATTTGTTAATCTCTAAGGTGCCACAGGACTATTTGTTGTTTTAAAGTTCCAGACTAACACAGTTACCCCCTGAGACTTTCATACTGGGGAATTTTTCGAACATCAGCTTCAGAACATAAATTCCACCATCATGATACTGTGGGTGCTCAGAATAATCAATTAATAAGTGAAAGGAGTTAGATTGTGAAAGGACAGACATGTTTATTCCAGGGCAAATATTTTTGGTTTGATTTTTTTGTATGAAAGTAATTGCCACAGACCTGATTGAGTATACCCAGCTGGGTATACTCACTGACCTGCCTCTTCTGGACCCACACAGCTTCCCTTTGGTTTGAGTTTGCTTAGAACTCTGGTTCCTTCTCTGGCATTTAGACTCACTCCCCTGGGCATTGATTCTCCCTGTAGTAGCTTTTTTTGGAAGTGGACTCTGCAGTCCAGCTTCCTAGACCCTGAGGCTATGTCTATACTATAGCCTTTTCCGCAAACACATATGCAAATGAGGCAAAGCGTAGAATATCACTATGCCTCATTTGCATAATTAATTAGGCTCCGCTTTTGCGCAAAAAGGAGCTGTCTACACAGCTCCTTTTTGCACAAAAACCCCCTTTCGCATTTTTTTTCTGGAAGAACGGCTCTTGCGCAAGAATGGATCTTGCGCAAGAGAGGGTTTTTGCACAAAAAGGAGCTGTGTAGATGGCTCCTTTTTGCACAAAAGCCTCTTGCACAAAAACAGAGCCTCATTAATTATGCAAATGAGGCACAGCAATATTCCACACTTAGCCTCATTTGTATATGTTTTTTGTGCAAGAGAGGGGCAGTGTAGACATAGCCCTGAGACTACAGCAAAACTCCTGTGTCATAAGTACAACCCCCCTTCTCTCCCCCCCCCCCCCCCCCCCCCCCAAGCTCCACTTCAGGGACATGGGATAATTGAAGCTAATTGACAAAGACTTGGCAGAAGTATTTACAAAGCAGCCATTCTTTTATTCAGCCATCTCAAGAAATACACAGCTCTGTGCAAAATAAGAAACAGCCACACACTGTTCCTTGCCTCAGTTTCCTCACTGGTCTTGAGTGCTCTTTGGGATGTGATCAGAGTGCTTTAGGAAGTCTACGAGCTTCTTCCTGCAGAGAGATGGATGAGCCTCCCTTTGCACCCTATTATTGCCCCTCTTTATAATCCAGCGGAATCCCTGTTAGGTAACCTGAGACATTTCTCTCTTTACTTGGAGCCTCTAGGGTGCTCCCAGCCAAATCATTAGTCTTCTTGAACTGCAGAAAGAAATCTTGCACACATACTGGGCAAAGTAGTCTTCTTCTCCCACCTAAGACACATTCTTTCATTACTCACCATTTCCTTGTATTATTTATGAGTACTATCCTCCTCCACTTTATCCCCCTTCTATCCTGGCAATATCTTCTATGTGCCTTAGGTATCAGAGCTGCATACTCTGCTTTACTTCTGGCTGAGATTATCATTTACATAAATTATTGCAAAAGAGCTGCTGTCTATGTCTGATGAACAGCAGGGATTTTTCAAGTCTGGCTGCTAGGGCAGGCAGGTGATTCATATCTTTTATTGGGAGGAAAGACTGACATATGCTAGCACATTGCACCCATCTCTAATGAAATTATAAAGATGGCTCTACAGAGAAGGATCCCTAAGAATAAAATGTCTTACTTCCCAGCTCCCCAAAATGGAAGTCAAGTGATCCTTCCACAGACATAAAGCAGCCTGTGTGTGCTTTAAAAGAGCTGTTTAGAGACACATATGAGATACAGCTGAAGTCAACCACAGAAGAATGGTTGAGGCTTAACTACATGTAATTAAAGTCACTCAGTAAGGCTGGGAACCCAAACATTTTAATACCACAGCTTTTATTTCTGCCTGTGATTTGAGTTTGTTTCATTTTAGTGAAAAGAAAATGTTACCTTAAGGTTTTTTTTTATAGTGGGCTTTCAGAAGTCATCTTCTGAAGCTGATAGCACCTATTTTACAACAACAGCTGTGGAATGGCAAACGTTCTATAAATTATAGGATATGTTATAGGCTATAACCATTTGTCAGTTGAAAAAATACAGGTGCCTGCTTTTTTGTAGACAGCTGGACAGCTGAACAGCTGCAACAAGAGCTATGAAAAACAGACCACATCCTTGATCTTTGTCCACTTATTTCTATGGCCATGGGCCCAGATCCTGGGATGTGATCCTGGAAACACTCAAGCTCAAATGGTCTCCTTGGAGCTAAGGCCTGATTTAACAAGAGAAAATATATAATAAACTAACTTGTGTGTATGTATGCCACTCCCTTCTGTGAAAGGCAGTAGAGACAATTTTACAAAACTGTTCTGTTAGATTAGGAAGGTATAGAACTGTTCCTTTGGTTGATTATGAAGAAACTTTTTTTTTCTTTGGTGAATTTTTAAATCCTGTGATTTTCTTTGAATGATGATGTTGGTAGGGGTACAGGCTGTCCTCACGATAAGCCCAAGATACGTTCCAAAAAACTTGGACTTATAGCAAAACATCTTAAAGCAGCGGCTGACTTCCATTTGTGCATACTGGTTTGTTTGTTTGTTTGTTTGTTTTTGCGTGACTTAAGAGCGGGGAGTGGGAGGACTTATTACGCATCAGTTCCTACAAGTGTCAATGACTTTCGTGCGGAGTAGATGTATACCGGGGCAACTTATAGCAAGGATGCCTTATAGTTCATGAGTATATAGAATACTGTGGTATCCAAAAGATAATAATTGAAAATTTCAGGTGAAGTTGTCTAGTCATTCTTTGAAACATGGAAACAGAAGATAAATTCTTTACTGCTTTTCAAGATGATTAGTTATTCACTCCAAATTTACTAACCAAGGAGGAGGAAAGGAATTACTTTAATATTCAAAAATCATATAGTACATAAGAGAGCTGGTTGAAACAATGAAATTTTGGTAAATATTTTCAGGAACAATTTATCCCTTTTTTCAAATCAAAATTTAAAATTCCAACAAATTTTTTTGTTGAAGTTTTAAATTTCAACTCTTAACCAAATGGTACAACATTTTCCCTGAAAATATTATGTTTTTCCCCCTCCCTGTCCACTATCTTTCTTTTTGTTGGTCAAAATTCAAAATCTTCATATTTAATTGTCAAAATTGCAAATTCTAAGAATTTGACCAGTTCTAATTTGTAATGACAACATGCTATTTTAACACCACACTTTATTTCTAAAATATTAGCTGTAATACTATCTCAGTGCAAGATGTTATGAAGAGGACAGTATAAAAATAAACTATTGAGGAGACAATGCATATGAGAAATTTAGAAAGTGACAGAAAGTGAATCTTTTCATTCTTTCACTTCCACTCCAATGAAACCTGCCATAAATGAAGCCATTGGGGTAGTGATGGGCAACCTGTGGCCCATGAGCTGCATATAGCCCACAGAGGTTCTACCTGTGGCCTATGGACCCTCTGTCTGCCCCTCTCCCACATGCGGCTCTCATGCTGGGGCACCACAGCCTGCACTTCCTACTCCTTCCCCCTGAGCACATTCAAAGCACACAAATTGCCTGGTTTCCATGCTGTCCCCGCTCCTCCTCAGAACTGGAATGCTGTGAATCAGCTGTTCAAGCTCTGAGAAGGAGGGGGAGGAGTGGGGACAGAGCATGAATCAGCAGACTCATGGTGCTCTGAAAGTGCTGGAAGAAAGGGGGAGGAGCAGGTAAGTGCAGGGCTCCAGTGCCCCAGTGTGCAAGAGCTATATGGGGGAGGTGGTCACGCAGGGAGATGCCCGGGACCACACGAGGAACCCCAGTGGGCTACAGGTTGAATCATCATAAGATTCCAGTTCCTTCTTATTTTCCCCTAGTCTTTGGATCATTTGATTTGTGACTCACTCAAACCTTCCAGTGCTTAGACTTGCCAGGATTTCACAGAAGTAGAACCAGCCTCTTCCCTTCATCTAGTCAACATTGTGTCTTGCAAAACTCCTCACCCATCTTGGTGCTGACCTCGAGTGTGAAGCTGTCTGCTCATCACTTCCTCTAACAGCATCAGAATTTACTCATGTAATATGGGGTGTCAGTGCTATTATAGTCTTGTAACAAAAACTACTATCTACTGTTAAAGTGAACTCCACACTAAGAATGAAGACTATACAATAACCCCAGTCTAATTTCTTACTTTTCTGCAGAGGGTTGAAAGTATGAGTTGGACGAGGTTTTCAGTGGACATAGGGATGTTCTTTTCATATGTGATTGCCTGGCTGCATTATTTTTTTGTTATATTGGTTGGGATTAGTTTAGACTGGATTTGATATTTTAATTATTCTACATAACAGGGTTCAAAAAAGAGCTAGATAAATTCATGGAGGCTATTAGCCAGGATGGGTAGGAATGGTGTCCTTAGCCTCTATTTGTCTGGAAATGGATGACAGGAGAGGGATCACGTGATGATCTTATGTTCTTATAATACATAGATTAGGTCATTTTTAATAGGGTTGGTTATAAATATTTTGCTGAAAATGCTTTGACAAAAATGACTTTTTAAATTATTTTGAAAATTTCTGTCATTTGAAATTTTTCAATTGTTCAACAAAACAAAATTCAAAAATTCGTTTAATCTTGAACTGAGATGTTTCAATCCCTTAAAAACCTTACAAAACTGGAACACTTTCAGGGTTTTTTCCTGCCTTTTACCCCTTTTCTCCCCTCTCACTACCACCTTTCAGTGAAAAAAAAAAAGAAGGAAGGGATCAAAAATGAAAACCAAACATTTCATTTTTTAACAATTGTGGGGAAAAAAATTAATGCAGAAAATCTCAAACAAAATTATGTTTCCCCTGAAAATACTTACCAGTTTTCAATTGGATGTAGCATAAAACAGAACTCTGGGATAAGTACTCTCTGCATAAACTGAAATAAATACAATTACAATTAATTGATGGAATAAAATGTGGCCTTGTGTAACCAACACACTTTCTGGGTGTGGTTTACTGTCCCATGCAGTGGCACTTAAACCATTTACAGAGAGGATGCATTAGCTCAGAGCCAGATAGCTTTTAGCCCATGTGGTAGAGCAGAGCTATTCAACACGCGACCTGTGGGCCACGTGTGGCCCATGGTCCATTTGTTTGCAGCCTGCGGTGCAGTTTGGGTTTACAGTGTGATTCGGATTGATGTGTGTTTTAGTAGTTAAATTCCTGGACTGTTGTGAAACCAAAACAAAAAAGTAGTCAATATAATGGTCCTCTGTTGATATGCCTTTTTGGTAGTTAAATTCCTGGACTGTCATTGCTCATTAAAAGTGCTGTCATATGGGTAAAAATCAGGTAAATATTGCATTTTATTAATATCAGCAGAACTGACTTAAATGGAGCCTGCGTGTTGTGTAGTCTTGCCTTAATCTTTGTATTCATGCCTGTCAGTGTGAAAGAAGCTATTTGCATATATTTGCATGTATATGCAACCACACTTAAGCTGCAGCCCTCGGCATGTGCTCTGAGTATCATTGTGACCCCCATGGGCTTCCAAAGTTGAGTAGTCCTGTGGTAGAGACTCATGCACATAGCTCCAGAGGTTGCAGGTTAGATTTTTCCTGTCAGTGTTGTAAGTGCCTAAAACTATTTTGTTTTAACATGTCCCTTTCATATAGGGCAAAAATCTGACATTAATCTCCAATATAATTCCTACAATAGTTTTAAAATCCAGACTAAAACACTAAGCCACCCAAACACAACAAACTACGGATACCTGAACAAATACCCTTGCAGGTATGGGGGTAGGTATATGACACAAGCATGCATGTCCATTCTGTTGCCCTTTGTTTTCCTGCAGGCACTTTTCTTGATTCCAATCCCTTGCCAGCTCACAAGAGTAATGTTCTTCTATGTGTTGGAATTGGAGTTGGAATTTCAATGCCTGAGTGGGTTCAACATTAGATAAAATAAAGACCCGATCCCAATGCAGATCCTAGGCACAATCAGAAGTTTGTCCACTCTCAGCTTTCAAGTCATTGCAGCTTTCACTCGTGTAGCCCAGTATATCTTTTCAGACCTAGCTTATTGCTGTAGAGGGGAGGGAAAGGGAAATTTAAAGGATGTCATATTTTGCACCCATTAACTTTACTATTATCTCTTTAATAAAAATATAAATTTGTGTGATTCAAAGGGGTTTGAATTTAAAATATTTCCCTTTTTTTGGCGTTATCTTTTTTTTTTTTTTTTTTGTCTTCTTTTTTGTCTTCACGATACATGATAGAAACAGGTATAAGAGTCAGAGAATGCTGGTTATAACTGTCTCCATCTGCTTTCTCTGATCCTTGCTAAAGGGTGTGAGTGTACAGCTGGCCCAAATCCTGACTTGTCAGTTACTGCAAGGAAAACTTTCTCCTTTATGTACCCTTGAAAAGGGACCACACACATATAAAGATGAAGAATTTGAATTTATGCTCAAATTACAAGACAGATCTTATGCCACCTTTTCCCATCACTCCATAGGTGCTATCCCTGCTGTGGAGAATAATGAAATAAAAATTTTGGAAAAATTTTCCATGGTCAAAAAAGCTGCAGAAGAACAAACAGATTAACAGGGCAAGTAAAGCTGTAATTGGATGAGCCAAAGCAAACAACAAAGACTGGCCTTAATCTCAGGCATCCTGCCCAAGCCAAACAAAACAAAAATAAAAAACAAATAAGAGTAATATTTCAAAGATAGAGAAATTCTTTGTGAAATTAGAAATCTTTAGACTACCAGCCATTCAATGTTTTCTGTGAGCCATAATGATATTCAGAAAGCAACCACTATAACAAGAGATCCTGCTCTGATTGTAGGCAAATTTAATATGCATTAAAGCAATTTAGTCCAGAATTATTTCAGTAAATATCAAGCAAGTACTTACCATCTACTACAGAGAATTTAGGATTAACAATAACATACATAATACTATGTAATGGTAGTAGGCCCAATTATTAGAATGCTCTGGTCTCATCTGGCCTCTTTTGGCAATACGATATGCATAATATGGCATGTTAACGCTCCTTGGCAGCTCTTAAATGATGAGATAATACAACTGGCAGCCCAAAATGGGAACAGCTGGGAGAGGAATTCTTGGTTTCTACATATTAAAACATTTGACATTTGGTATCTAAAGGGAGCAATGTTTGTGTAGTGCTAATAAATAACTCTACAATCATGACAACTCGTAATGACAGCTTTTATTGTGGTCTGCTTAATCCTTAAACTCAGCTTTGTCTTTTTGGGCCATCTGCTGTCGGCTTTTTAAAAAATTATTATTTACTTACTTTTAGCATCATGAACGTCAGCTATTTTAGTCTTACACATGAGTGTCTTGGAGTTGTCTGCAAATGAGGCAGAACTAAAAACTGCACTTGAAGGAGATGATTCAGCAATCAAATTAGTAGGCTAGAATATATGAGTGGACAGTCTGAGATTTTACCCAGGATCTTTTGTGCATGGAGTTGTAGAGAACATTCCTCCAAACCACATTAGATTGAAGCTGGAGTATGTGTAGGTCTGGTTGGATGCATTTCCCTCACGTAGATATAAGCATGGGGAAAATGCCACTTTTTCCCGCTGAATGAATGTGCTCTATTTCCACTAGTGAAATGTTAAGCCTCTCTGCACAAACTTCTAACAAGCAGATGTCAGTTTCCCACCAATGATTTGCCTGGAGCCTTAGGCAGTCTCCAGACAAGGAGCTGGTATATTTCTTGAAGGCCCATCTGTTTTGTGTAACATAGTGTTATTGTTTATGCCATTAATGTCACTCTCTCACATCTTCCAGACATGGTAGCAACACACACTTGTGCCCATAACACATACCAAACAGTGTCACCAGGAATGGGAAAAAAAATGAAAGGGAAGAGGGAAGCCAGTGAAAACAAGAGATTTTTTTTAGTATAACCTCCATCCCTAAAGGATTGCTTACAAAACACTATGCAGAGAATGAAAGAGATAGCTGGGATGGAAATGACCCGTAAGTGGTGTAGTGCTTCTGAAGTGTGTCAGTAGGTGTCTTGTTGGGAAACAAAACAGCTTTTGCAATATGATGAGCTTATAGGTAATGAGAACCTGGGAATAAAAGAAGGAGCTATTTGAACTGAAATACCCACTGTTTAACCCACTGATGCTCCTTAGGCCAGGTCTACTCTAAAATGTTAGGTTGATCCAGCTACATTACTCAGGCTATGTCTACACTAACAGGTTATCTTGAAATAAGTTATTTCGAAATAATAACTCCCAAAATAACTATTTTAAAATAAGCTTATTCCTAATGCACTGCCCCTTTAAAGCACCAAAATGGCACTTCCAAGGGGCAGTGCAAGCAGAGCTGGGGATCAGCTGGAGTGCCCAGCTGATCCCCGGCTCCGCATTGCAAAGCTCTTTGAAGTGCCACTCCGGTGCTCCAAAGGGGCTTTGCAACAGCAGAGCCGGGGATCAGCTAGGGACTCCAGCTGATCCCTGGTTCCACTTGCACTGCCCCTTTGAAGTGCCAGAGCAGCATTTCAAAGGGGCAGCACAGCATTAACGCATGCAATCGACACGTTAAAAAAATTAATGCGTTAATCCTGTCCTGCGTTAATTGCAGACGTTAACGCAGGTCAATTGACAGCCCTATTAATAATCTTCCTATCCACAATGGCTGTTGTGAGGATAACTCCATTCATGTAAGTACCTAGATCAGTGGTCTCCAACCTTTTTAACCACAAGATCATTTTTTCGATTTAAGTGCAATGTAAGATCTACCTCAAACCTAAATACCCTTGCCCCACCTCCTTCCTGCCCTTTCTTTGAGGCCCTGCTCCTGCTCCACCCCTTCTCCAAGGCCTCACCCTGCTCACTCCATTTCCCTTCCTCACTAGTTTCACCAGGCGGGGTAGGGGGTTCGGGTGCTGGCTCTGGTCTTGAGCCAAGGGGTTTGGAGTGTGGGAGGGGCTCTGGGCTTAGCACAGGGCGAGGATTGGGGTCCTGGAGGAGTGTCAGGGTGCAAGCTCTGGGAAGGAGTTTGGATGCAGGGGGACTCATGTCTGGGACAGGATGTTGGGTGTAGGAGGTTCAGGGTTGGGACAGGGGTTCAGGAAGCAGGCTCTGGCTGAGCACTGTTTAACTGAGATGGCTTCCGAGTAGTGGAACATTGGAGTTAAGGCAGGTTTACTCCTGCCCTGGCCCTGCACCACTCCTCAAAGCAGCTGGCATGTACAGCAATGGCTCCATGGCACCAGGTACTGCCCTTCAACTACAGGCACTGAGTCCACAGCTTCTATCGGCCACAATTCCCCATTACTGATCACTGGGAGCTGCAGGAGTGGTGTCTGCAGGCAAGGACAGAGTGTGGAGATCCCCTGTTCTGCCTTTCTCAGGGGCTGCAGGGACATGCCAGACACTTCCAGGAGCAGCAATTACCACAGGGATAATTATTCCAGCCATGACAGTTTAGGCATTTTAGAACTCACTACCCAAAGAATTAAATTTAAGCGTAAGAGAGAAATGAAAATGATGAAATGCACAGACCAGTCACAAACCTAAAATAACCCACTTTGCAAGCAGTAAAAGTAGTAACAAACTCCCCCCCCCCCCCCGTGTGTGTTGGGTCGGGAGATGAGTGAAGGACATTGTGTGTTGGTGAGAATGACAGACACACACACAGTGTGTGAGTGACAGAGATTTGCATTGCCAAGCTTCCTACATCCCCTTTTTCTCTGTGGCTACATCTAGACTGCAGGCTCCTTTTTTAAGAAGCTTTTTTTGGAAGAGATGTTCCAAAAAAATGTATTCCGAAAGTGCGTGTCCACACTGCAAAAGTGCATCGAAAAAGTGATCTGTTTTTTTGAAAGAGAGCGTGCAGACTGAATGAACACTCTCTTGCATGTAAGCTGTGATTGCCATGGACGGAATGGCCACCGGGACACCTGTGCTTTTTCCTCTTTCCTCTTCTTCTGAAAGAACTCCCTTTTCCCCGTCCACACACGCCTTTTTGCGAATGAGCTCTTTTGCAAAAAGGCTTCTTCCTCATAGAATGAGGATTACTAATGCCAGAAAAACCCCTCTGTTCTTTCGATTTTCTTGTGGAAGAACTCAATTGCAGTGTGGCCATTCTTCAAGTTTTGTCGGAAAAACCATCATTTTTTGGACAAAACTCTAATGTAGACATACTCTGTGTGGAGATAGGGTACAAGAGTGGGGGGGAAGAGGGACCCCCCGATATCAGTGCCCTCTTTCTCCCTCCTACACCCTGCAGAGCAAGCAGGAGGCTCGCGGGGGGCAGCTCCAAGGCAGAGGGCAGGAGCAGCATGATAGTGGGTGGAGGGGCTACTGAAGTGCCAGTGCTTGATAGCTTCCTGGCCAAGCCAGTCAGGATCAACTGTCGGAGGCGCCAAAATCTACTGGTAGATCCCGATCTACTGGTTGGTGACCACTGACCTAGATAAACAGAATGCTCAGATACAAGATTAATTGCAGAGCCAAATGCTTGTGTCCCCAGAAACTGGATATTATCAGGTATATGGCAAAGTACAAAGTTGACCTAACAAAGATTCCTTAACTTTCCTTGGGAAAGTGCTTAAAAGCTCCCAGGCAATGGTGAAGCCTTCTTTAGCTCTCTATGAATTAACTACAAAGAAAAGAAACAGAAAAGAAACAGCAGGTTGAATGTAATTGTATTGCATATAACAAAGATGGGGTGTTTGGGTTTGTGGGTTTTTTTATCTTTTAATTGATTTCTATTGCATTACTCGCCTTGTGTGATACATCTTGTAGCAGCCTATCCACAAATGCTATGTACAACAGACAAAAACAGATCTGTCTAGTGAACAGATATTTATTCATGTCTAATAATGAACTAAATATAAACAGGAGACTAATTAGAGCAATGGGTGCACATCACACAATTGGTTTCACAGCACTTCACCAGATATTGAACAAAATGGATCAGAAAAGATTATTTAAAAATGCTTCTGTGATGTATAGCCCAGACTGGCTGGTAATTCTAAATCTTTATAGAAACAGACTTAAAGTAGACTACTTATACTAGTCAGAAAAAAATCAGTGTTTACATAAAAAGCCTTCAAGAAATGTAGTATATAGAAAAAAACCCAACTCTTTTCCATTGGGGCAAATTAGACTGGGAAGCCTGCCAGGTTACCTATCAAATGCACTTCCATCTGCTATGAGACGTTCCAAACCCACCTCAGCTTGATTACATCCAAGCCACACCGGAATAGTTCAGCATAGAAAGTGAAGTACTGCACCCTGGAATGCACTTAAATCAGCTAGTGCATGGTTTCCCAATTGCATTCACTAGTCATCACAGGTAGACAGGAAATGCATTATTCCTCTCCTAGTATAAGCTTCTCCATTCACAGCAAGTGAACACCTATGCTATAGGAAACTGGCTCATAGGAACAACTGTTCACCTAGTTCTATGACCTGTGTCTCACAGAAGCTAGTGCCAGATATTTGGGGGTAAGGTATAATACCTTCAGAGTAATAATGTTGGCCAGGGTTCTCGACCTAGAGACCATGAATGCTGTCAAGGGGTTGCAAACACCTTGCCCTTCACATAGTGCTAAATTGGAGGTGTCTTGGTGGGGGTGTTGATATGAAGAAAGGGTCCCACTATGGAAATATTGAGAATCATTGACCTAAGTAATCATCTTTAGCATGGGCACTGACTTCCTTTCTTGTCGGGGGCTGGTGGATGCCCCCCCCCCCACACACACACACAGAGACCTTGCTCCAGACTCCGCCCCTACTCCATCCCTTTCCCAAAGCCCCACACATGCCCTGCCTCTTCCTACCCATGCTCCACCTGTGCCCTGCATACTTTCCCAAGCACACCCGGGCTCCACTCCTCTCCCTCCCTGCCAGAGCTTGAATGCCATAAATCAGCTGTTTGCAGCACTCTGGAAACCCTGGGAGAGAAATGAGAGGAGTTGGTAAGAGGCATGACAGGAGGGGAGCAGAGGGGGAGGTTGGCTGTTGGTGGGTGCCTTGTATTCACTAATTTTTCCTTGTGGGTGCTGGTGCTGCAACTCCAGAGCACCCATTCAGTCAGTGCCTATGACCTTTAGTAATTATTGAAAAAATATAATATAACTATGTGTATCACAGGGGAGCACAGGGGAGAAGCTAGAGGCCCGCCACCTCCCAGTTTCATACCTGTAGTGTGTTCGCAGCGCATGCGCTAACCCCAGAGTTGCTAGAACTAGAGGTGCTGGGGGTATGCTGCAACACCCCCTATTTTGAAGTGGTTTCCATCCTAGGCGTAGCACCTCAGAGTTATGAGCACATGGGAGATGGAGGTGTTTGAAACTCTGAAATGTTCCTAACTGATCTACACATCACGGTTGTTCTTTCAAAGGTTTACAACTGATCATTGACTTAATGCAGCTTTGAACCTTTCCTGTGCAGAAGAAAAATGCTGCTTTCAATCCTCTTGATTTAAATGAAACAATCAAAGAAACGGTTTCCTTACCTTGTGTCGAGGGGCGGCTTTGGGGGCTCAAGTGACATAAGCAATGAGTTCTGTGCTACTTGCAGCTTCTGCCTTTTGGGCAGGGTGTATGTTTATAAACAGAGGCAGGGTGTTTAAAATAACAAAATGCTTGTCATTAAATTAAATTAAGGATTGTTAGATGATCCCTAGAGTATTGCCAGGCACTCCAATTAAAAGATAGGAAACAAAGGGTAGGAATAAATGGTGAGAATGAAGAGAGGTAAATAGTCCTGTTCCAGAGGGGACTGTTCTGGGACCAGTTCTATTTGACATATTCATACCTTTTCTCTTCCCACTCAGAAATATGCTTTGGAACTTTGTTAGTTACATGCATGGAGCCAGATAAACAAAGGCACACCTGTGGATGTGACCTTGATTTTAGGGAGGTTCATTTTTCTTATTGGCCCTTTTACAACTCTTCCAAAATATTACTTGAACTATGCAGCTAAAAGTCTTAATTAGCTATTGCAGCTTCTGTTTCGATGTGGTGCCAACATTTGGTTGAGCCTTGTTGATACAATTTTGATGAAGTGGAGTAGCGGAATCCTTGATATTTGAGCTTGCCGACTGCATGGAATAAATGTATAGCATTGCTTTCTATTTTCAGTTTTATTAGCATATTCTGTGATGAAACTATGTCATATTAATGACCAACTTGTTAACAGTGAGAGTTTCTGGGCATGACATGATTCACATGAAAGAGTTTAGCTGCTGACTTCACATGTAGGAGGTGTCCCACCCCAAAAAAACAGCTTTAATTGAATGCTCTCTTCTTTAGCATACCAGAGATAGGATTAGGATGAAAACAACTGAGTTGTTCAGGCTCCTTGGCTATGCCTGATTATTTAGATGAAGTCACAGTGCTTTATCTGGCTGAGATTGTGTACAATATCTGGATTTTTAAATCTGTCTCTGGGAGGATCAGTCCTGGGCAATGTCAGATAAGTCTATTTTTTAAAAACACATCAGCTATCCTGACCTGTCAGATATTATGGTGAGGAGGGGATATAAGAACTTATATCTAATGCTCCCCTTCTTGCATCAGGAAAAGGTAACTTACAGGTTAGTATTTTCTCTCTCACCTCATTAGCTTCCCTCCCCTGCAAATCTAAAAACCAGCATTGGTACTCTCTATAGACTTTCAACATGAGGAGCTAAGGCTAAAAATCAAAGTCACATCTTCCATCTTCATGACAGGGCAAAGCCTTTCTAGGCCAGCCGGCCACGCCCAACCATTTGCTTTTCATTTGCCAGCTTATTGTGTTAAAAATCATGAAACGGTGCCACTCCGTTGTGTTGAGAGCTCCTGCCTCTCAAGAGGAGCCAACTAGGGGTTTCTCCCAGAACTGCTGGCTCCCAGCGCTGCATTAGTCACAGTTCCCATTATGCTAAACCCTGTGGGAGTAGCGGCAGCACAAACCCTTTGTGCTGCTGACACTGGGCTATGTGCTCCGGCTGATCAACAAAATGACAGATTTTACAGAACTCCAGTCTGATGTGATTTGAACTCCTCAAAATTGTTGATTGCAAATCTGGGTCACATGGAGGCCAGCTGGCGCCCTAGATACCTCATCCCTGCACTGGTGACTTCTTTCCTGCTCCAGACCCTAGAAACAGGCAAGATTCAAAATTCAGTTGTCCGTTTTAATCAAATTCTACATGAATATGTGCTTCAGAGGGATGAGGGAGATGTGAATCATCAGAGGAAAAGGAAATGTTTCAGGTCTCATCCGATGCCTGGCCGTAGAAGCCAGTGTTAACTAAACCCGAAGAAAATGTGCATGGTAGTAAACAACGTATTTGCTAAGGGCATAGCATTTGTAAGTGGCTGGATACTATAAGGAATGATTAGCAGGGAGCAAATCCTAATGTGTAATTTGTTTTTTTATAGAATGAAAACGGTAGCTAGTTACTTGTGAAAGTTGCCAGATAATATCCTGAAGACAGCAGACCCATCTTTGTCCCCAGAACAAGTACAACACAGGGTGCAGCGGTGGAAGCAGGCTTTGCAAAAGTACCTCATATCTGATCTAGAGGTGACCAGATTCTGGATGTGAGAGGCTAGGCTGGTTATCTTCAGTTACTAGTCTCTCTGCTCAGGCTGCCAGCCAGGGTGCTAGTTATGATGGGTGCATCTGTCTGTTAGGAAAAAGCTAACTCAGTTCATAGAGACAAGGCTTTGGTAAATGTGACCCAAATTCTGTGCAACTCCAGTGCAGCAGACTGGAAATTCTGCAGTGGCTCCAAGATAAATTAAAAATGGGACAGGGCGTTTTGAATTAAGTATGACAATGATTAACAAAATCAGAATATTATCCCATGTCTTATTTAATGTAAATTATTTTGTGTTGCCCTTAAACATGTCAGTTTCAATCAGGGCCCTCCCTGGCGAGGGTGTAGGGTCTAGAGCAGGGCTACTCAACTTTGGAAGCCCTAGGGGCCACAGCGATACTCACAGCACATGCCGAAGGCCGCAACTTAAGTGTGGTTGCATATACATGCAAATATATATACAAATAGCTTTTTTCACACTGACGGGCATGAATACAAAGATTAACGCAAGACTACACAACACGCAGGCCCCATTTAAGCCAGTTCTGCTGGTATTAATAACATGCAATAATTACCCAATTTCCACCCATATGACAGCACTTTTAATGAGCAATGCCAGGCCAAGAATGTAACTACTAAAACGCATCTCAACAGAGGACCATTATATTCACTACTTTTTTGTTTTGGCTTCACAACAGTACAGGAATTTGACTACTAAAACACATATCAACCCAAACCACACCGTAAAGCCAAACCGTACCGCGGGCTGCAAACAAACGGGCCACGGGCCACATGCGGCCTACTGGCCACATGTTGAGTAGCCCTGGTCTAGAACAACCCCTCCAGTGATCCAGGCACATGGCCCACAGCAACCTCCTGCCACAGGCCCAGCCCTGCCTCTCCTCCACTCCCACTCCACCCCTTAGTTGGCGTATATCTGCAAAGCTCTATTCAATAGAATTGTCTTCAGTGAAGCACTTCCAATTTACATCACCTCGGCCATAGGGAATCAGGTCCTTGGAGTTTTCACTTCAACAGCCTCATTCTAGGTTTCATTTTTCCCCCTTCCCCTCTTTCCAATTTTCTTTCATGAGACAGCAAATACTTACCTGTGGCACTTTACCCTACAATTAGTTTCTGGGACTGCAGTACCCAGCTACTCTAGAGAGGTCAACACAGCGCTGTCCACCCAGAGACTGAGAAGTATTGCTCTAGATTAGCAACATTCTCAAGTGCAAAAGATTAGAGCCCTGCATGGATACAAAATCAGTATCCACATCTGCATCTGCAAAAACGATTTGCGGATATCCATGGATGTGGTTACCTACGGATGTCTACAAAAGCCTCCTGAAAAGATCTCACGTGCAGTAACGCCACTGCGGAACCACAACAAAGGGCTTAACCTGCAACCCCACTTCACCGTCACTCCGTTGACATTCCCTGCAGTCACTTGGTCACCAATCTCTGGTCAGCGAGTGAATGATTGTCTTTCTTAAAGAGGCAGTGCACTGTTTCTGAGACTTCCACAGCTAACACATACTTGTATGATTGTTGTTGCTACCACTTGATACTTCCTGCATTGCACAGATATTCTCTGTAATTTTATTCTCTCAAAGTGTGTTATTTCAGTGTGTTGACTGGTCTAGTCATTTAATAATTTTTATTTCTTACACTTTAATTTAATTCTTTGAGTAGTGAGTTCTAAAATACCTAATCTGGTCTGGGTGGAGCAATTAGCCGTATCAATATCTTTTATTATGCATTTTAGAAAATTTGCGCATGTGAGTCCATTTGTTCAAAAACTTCTCCTAAGCAGTGAGAGCTAGGACCACCAAATTTGTTATGCAGCTTCCTCTTATCCTAACTTAAAGCAGTATCAGGGTTTGGTTGGGCTAGTACAATGGGTGTGTGTGTGGCATGCAATTGTTTTGCATCAAACAGAAAAGGAGGGGTGTGACAGCAGGGACATTTATACTTATGAATGACCACAGGGGAACAGCAAGCACCCCAGTCCCAGGGAGCAGCCACTGGCCGGCAGCATAGTCCCCCCTTCTCTGGCCTGCCCTGGGAAGCAACTGCTGATTAGACCCGCATGGCCCCCGCCTCCTGGGCTGGTGCTGGGGAGAAGCCGGTGGGCAACCTGCCTGGCCAGCTCTGGGGAGAAGGCAGTGGGTGACTTGTGTGCCCTCCCCCAAGCCCTAGGCCAGCCCCAGGGAGAATCATCATCCATGGATACAGATACCTGCAAATGTAAAGCAAATCCACAAATTTGCAGGGTTCTAGATACAAAATTTGTATTTGCACCTGGCTTTGTATCTGCAAAAAATGGTCCACAGATATAAAGCAGATATCTGCGGATTTGCAGAGCTCTACATGTCTGCACATGCCTCAGTGTACATAACACAATGCATTCCACACATGGATGGAAAAAAATTAGAGGGAACATTGATAGCAAGACGTTAGGGATAATCAGAAGGCAGTCAGGAGCATGGCCCAAGGATCAAAGGAATGACACAAAGTGCTTTGTGTTCCATTCCCAACTGCATCTGCATAGGGGTAGTCTTCAGAGAACAATATGTTACCAGTGTTACTGTGCTCATTTTAACTCGGGCTACCTGAAGCCCATTTATTTATATGCAGTAAGTATATTCCATGGATTTTCTTATAACCCTGCCACATCAGACTGTTAACTAGGCAATTATCTTCATTCACAACGCTGCTGTTCAGTTCCACACAAACAAATATGCACACAGTCTGCGAGAGCAGAAATGTTTAGTGTAATTACCGCTGATGATTGATCCACACATGCCTTGTCTTTTCTTTCAGGAAGCCTTTGAATGTAAATGTTTTTACTCTTAGAAAAACTGGGTTTAAAAGAAGATGATCTTTTCTTTTATAGTAGCTTGTTATCCTGTAAACTACAATGCATTCTCCTATCATTCATGAGGAAAGTAATGATCTCTTTTAAAAATGCAACCCTTTGAGTTTTGGATTTCATCTCATTGGTTGTTTTCTTTGCTCATTAAAAAAATTAAAATTAAAATAAAATTTCTGCTCTCCCTGGCCCCATTGACATCACCAGCCTGCGTTCATAATGCCACCTAAAGCTCGACTCTCCTGCTGGCCCCACGGATGTCTTCCATGGATGTCAATTGCATGAGGGCATTAAAAATGGTCTTCTTGGAGAGTACCATGGCTGATTTTGAGCCATAACCTCACCTGCTGGCCTCTTTCATTCTAAATTGTGTAAGAGGGGCCAGGATCACCAGCAGCAGAGTTGCTACTGAAAATCTTTCTCATGCTACCAGAGCCATATCACAGCCTTATCTCACAACGGGGATGTGAACAAAAAAATGTGTTAGAAGCAGGTGAGGACAGATAGAAAGATTGCTTGCTTCTTTCATTGAAAAGGTAATGCAAATATGAATCTTTTGTCATAGTTAAGATTTTTTTACTCTGCACATAGACATCCAAGCCAAACCTGTATGCCTAATATTAGACTCCTAAATCCATATTTAGGCTCCTAGTTTTCATAGGTATATAGCATCAGCACTAGGTATATAGCATCAGCACTGCTCAATTAGAACATAAGAATGGCCATACTGCGCCAGACCAAAGGTCCATCTAGCCTGGTATCCTGTCTGTCAACAGTGCCCCAGATACCCCAGAGGGAGTGAACAGAACAGGCAATCATTAAATGATCCCTCTCCTGTCATCCATTTCCAGCCTCTGACAAACATTCCTACCCATCCTGGCAATTAATCCCAGTTGCATGTCCTTGTTCTTGGAAGAGGCTTTAGCACTGCCTTTCTCCAGCTGAGAGTACTGCCCTTTTACAATCAATCTCTGGACTGTAGGGAAGTGGCAGTGTGGGAAAGGATTCAGACGGACATTCTTGTTGGTGCCATATGTGCATGGAGATCTCAGGTCAGTGGTCAGTCAGAGAGAAGAGAGGCTTCATTAGCCACAAGTCACTGAGAAATAAATGTTCAACATTAGGCAAATATCTTCACTCTGATTGGCTAACAAGTTCCTTCAGCAATAGGATATAGGCTTTTGCATGATGTACAGTTAGTAAGAAATAACCATACCATTCTTATACAACCCAGGGTCCTTAAACACTCAGAATGCAGGGATTTGCATAACTGAGCTATGAGTATGTGCAGCACCTGTCCAGCTTTTTGTGCAGATTAGTTGAGGCAATTACATTTCAGTATGTTTAGCCAGATGCCAAATGCTATAGTGTAGTGGAAAGAGAACAATGAAGATTCTGCACTGGGGAGGAGGAAAGAAGAGTTAGGGAGCTTGAATAGAAGGAGTTTAGTTGCTGGCTGTTATTGTGGCTGTGTGCGCTCTGGGGTATCAAGAATGAGAACAGACCTCAAGCTATGTCAACTCCAGGGCCTTTGCCAGCACAGTGACAGCCTCCTATTGTTGATGCAGCACACACCAACAGACGTTTTTCTGCTGGTATTAGAACATCACCTTCCCCAACAAGGTCAGCTACACTGACAGAACCATTGACAGCCACAGGTTTTGTCAGCATAGTTCCATTGCTAGAGATGGTGGGTTTTCACACTTCTGACTGACATAGCTATGCCGGTATACATTTTACGTGGAGACCAAGCGTCCAGTTATTATTTCTTTGTATTCAGCCAGTCTCCTAGTGTTCTCAAGGTATGTTCCCCCTAATCTTTTCCATCCATGTGTGGATTTTTTCCATCCATGAGCAGAATAAATTTTTATGTGCACCAAGGCATGTGCAAATGTACACCTGTAGCACTGACTGGTAGCAGGGCCGGTCCTAACCAATTGGCGGCCCCGGATCGGGGAGTAACCAGGAAAACCTTGGGGGAGGATTCGTGAGGTCGGGCCAAAATGCGGTCACGGCCCACCCCTAAGACTGGCTGTCGGCAGCCCCTTGAAAATGGTGGCCCTGGGTGACTGCTAGGCTCGCCTGTCCCTAAGACCGGCTCTGAGTGGTAGAACCAAACCTGAAACATATGGAGCTTCATGCATGAGCCTCTACAACTTGAGCTAAAAGTCAGCTGGCTCTCAGCTAAGGCAGTAGAGCTCACTCATTCTTTCCCACTGTAAGTGATCTAGGTGCCACTGGATGGAACAGTGATCCACACCCAGTAGGTGTGTGGGTTACACACCAACAGAAACACAAAACCTAGCTGTGGGCATGCTGTCGGGCAGCATTTGAATTTCTCCTGAGCGGGCACACAAGCGCACTTGGGAACATCACTCCCAAGCCCTCATCCCAGAGCCGCATCTGGCAGGATTTCTTAATCGATGTTAGCAATGTCTTGGGCACCAGAGCCAAACAAAGAAGGAATGGGGACAGCTTAGAAAGCCAACACAGAAAGGTTTCAAATGTTTTGCGCCCTGCAGTCTGTAATAAACAGGGAGTTATCCATTCCCTGGGAAGGTTTTAAAACCAGGAGCGTTCAATGATTTTGCATTCTCCCTAGTTCTCCCTAGTGAAGAGATGCCTGTATACTGTGAGTAAAGGGGGAGAATAGGTGTCGTGAGTAATCCAAGTACTGAAAGAAAAAGGAAAAAACATGGAATGTTTCCTCTTAGTCCAGTGAAAAGGTCTTTGGGACTCAAACAGCTTCTTGTCTTTTCTTTTTGTTTGAAGCTAAGGGGTGGGAGCGGTGTGGGTTAGAGTGATTGTTTTTCCAGTTGGATTGCTCTTCATTATCAGTTGCCCTACCCCCCATCCTTTGTATGAATGAAGGCCTTTGTGGGGGGCCTCTAGCCTTCTTTTAATTACATGCCCACAGCATACAGAGAAGCACAGGGATCAATAAATAGCCTAGGATGGTTTCCAAAAACAAGGTGCTCCAATGGAAAGCAGACTCTCTAGGAGACATTTTAGGAACAATAAGTAGGCTCTTGAACCACTTGCCATTAGTTGACTGAACTATTCAGTTCTTTACTGTATTAGATAATATCTGTTTCTTTACTGTGTTATAACTTTCTGCTCCACTCATCTTGTGTCATATATGGATTTTGGCAAAATCTCAGTAGCTGGTTTACAAAAAAAGTTGCTAATCAAGCTCAAGTTGATATGATATGACAGAAAAAAAATCTACCATTCATGACCAGAGGCTTTCAGTAAGATGGGGGAAAAGTGCTTAATGGTATACAATAGCTTTCTTCTTCAGCTTTATACAGAATGCAGGGTATCATATAGAAGTTGTCCCAAGAGAATGATAAATGGAAGGGTATGTTTGTAATTGACTCCAAAGAGAAAGGGAACCTTTTCCTTATGGTGAACCACAAGAAGGTTTTACTATATCTTGTTCTTTACATGACATATATAAATAGAACCAGGAAAGGAGTGACTAATTAAAATAACTGTTTGACCTCAGGCTGAAAGAAAAGAATACCAAGAAACTCCAAGAACTCACCCAATTCAATGTGCAGGGAAATGTCACAGAAATGGCACCTTAATTATATGCTAATGACATTGCCCTAAGAAGAAAAGCTTCAGAGGTTTGAAAGCAAAATAATATTTGAAAGAAATGGGTTTATGTGTAATCACAGACCACTTTCTAACAACCATTTTTCTCCCTTCGTATTTTTTTAGCATATGAGAAACAAAAGACGCTAACTGCAGAGCAACATGAACCTTTGATATTTGTATTTGATTTTCAGCCTGTAGGCATGAATCAAAAAGAAAACGAATTTTGCAGCAGAGACGTTTGAATGTGCAGACTTTCAGGGAACCCTCTGCTCATTATATTTTTCTGATTTGCTTATAACTAAGGTCATGTCTACACTAAGGGCACTCTGGCAGCATAGCAAGGCTGTTATAGCCCCATAATGTAGAATCTTGTAGATACAGCCCACTGTAGAGACAGAAGGGGTTTTGCTGTTGCTGTAGGAACTCCATCTCCCTGACAGAGCTAGATTCCTTCTGCCAACCTAGCTATGTCTACATAGGGGGTTAGGTTGGCACAGCTACAGCACTCAGAGGTGTGAGCGAGCAGGGATATGATTTTTCACACCCCCTGAGCACCATAACTATGTTAATGTACGTTTTAAGTGTAGATCATCTCCCTGTGGTTTTCTCTCTCAATTCACTTATTTGCCCAGCATAGACCAACTTTCTCACCATTAAAGCACCATCAATGTCGGGGAAGCTATGCCCATTTATATAAGGTGACTGTATATGGGACACCTGGTAAAATTACTTGTATTCAAGTGTGTTCAACAGCAATCAGAACTATGCAGTACAAATGTTCAAATCAGCATCAAGTTGACTAAGCCCCTGTTATAAAGAAATACTGCAGAGCTGGAGTCTCTTTATTTACCTTATCTTTAAGGTTTGCCCAGGGAGAGGTGACACACATGCACATTCCCGTTCACCTCTCTCACACGGGGATGGGAGTAACTGACCAACCTGGCCCACCCTTCCCTGCCCAGTGCTCTCCTTCCTCCATGTCTGGCCGACTCCCTGGTATAGCTCCACCTGTCCTGGTACCTGGCACCTCATCTTCTCAAGTGCAATATGTGGGGACATGCAGGATCACAGCCCTCCCCCCTTGATTTCTGTTGGAGTTCACACCAGAGCATGGCCAGCAGCCTTTCCGCACTGTGTGGGAGGGAAGGGATGGGAGCTGCTTCCAGTGGAATAGGGGTGTGGGTAGAGATAGAAGTGATCTGGCCCATGTTTTTCCAGAGATCATCTCTTCCCTCCCATGCCACACTCCTCTATGACTAGAAGAAGTTTGTCCCTTCCTGTGCACACGGTATAGAATGGCAGCTAACACCTCCAAGCCATGGCTAGCCACTGACATAACCCAGCTACCTCCTGTTCCCTGGCTAAAGCGTGGGCACGAAAGGGAGGGTTAAGCTCTATGGATACATTGTGCTCCAGGGCCCAGGTAACCGGACTGCAGGGCTTCAGTCAACTTGGCCAGAGAGGTGGCTCAGCAGGGGAAGGTGCCAAGGGGACAGAGCAGCCCTGCACTGCCTGAGGCAGGACCTAGGGTTGGGGGCAGCATGTGAAGAGGGTGCTAACCCCCTCCTTAGAGACCTGCAGGGTCAGGGAACAAACAGGCTGGAAATAGCTTTCTCTCCACCACACCAGGGCGGAGAAGCTTCCCCACGCCAGCACTGTGCGGGGCTTTGGCACATGCAGGGCTTGGCTTCTCCTGGCCAGCACTCTGGGCCAGAGGGATTGAGCTTTCCGTGTGCCAGGCCAGCCCAGCCAGAGGCAGTGGGGAGAGGAAGGAGCCTGCCAGCCAACCTCTTGGTGAGCTGAATGATTCCACCAGTGGCTAGTTCTCCACACAGCACCAGGAGCAGGATGCATCCCACTAGGGGGGATATGGAGAAATAGCAGGGCTGGGGAGGGTGAACACACACAGCAGGGAGAGGACAGTGAACGGTGAAGCATGTAAAGAGAGATGGGTGGGCAGCAGAGGTGACATGTAACTACCTACCACCTCCCTGCACTCACCAGCCACTGCAGCAAGCATCCAGTGCTGGCTGGAAATGGGCAGGGTGGCAGTGGGGGTGGAGGGGAGAGACTCTCCAGTCAAGCAGTTGTGATTTCCTCCTATAGCAGCACATTAGCCCGTATGTTACAGGGCAGCAGACAGCCAAGAGCTGCTTCAGTGGCCCTGGGGAAACATTCACTGATGGTGGACATCCTTCCTCATGCTCAGAGCTCAGCCCTTGGGACACATCAGGGGCCTAGCAGTGAGGGAATCCAGATTTTAGGGCACTTTGTGATGGAGATAAAATCAATGTTAAATAGCAGTCCTACCCTGCTCACCAGTCACACACTCTGAGAACCTCAGAACACCCTGTCAGTTACCTGGCTTTTAATCTGTTGAACGTGTGTTATGTGAATTTTTTTATCTTTCTACATTTTAATAAAAAAACCTCACAGAAGTCTACATGTATGACATCAATACTATTTCCTTTGTCAAACTTGCAACATTCCCAAAAAAGGTATCGACATAGTCTGACGGAATCTATTTTCCAAAAATCCATGTTGATTGGCATTCATTACATTCCCCTTTTAATTCTTTATTAATTGCACCCTGTAACAGCCACTCCATTCTCTTGCGGGCATTGATGTTGGAATTAAAGGGGTGGGTGTGGCAGTGACATCACAAAGGCCTGTTGCTGGACCTCAATCTGTTGGGAGACAGTGGTGGGCAATGGTGACCTCATAGAGACACCCTGACAGCTTTTGTTATTTGAAAGATCTTTCAATGAGAGCCACACTGCTGGACTCTTGTTCCCATACAGACTTAATTGGGAGGGAGTAGAGGTGACTAGTGTGGAAAAAGTATCCATGCTAGTCATGACTGGTGTGGAAAAAGTAAATAACTCCTTCTCATAACACAAGAACTAGGGGGTCACCAAATGCCATTAGTTGGCAGCAGTTTTAAAACAAACAAAAGGAAGTATTTCCTCACACAACACACAGTAAACCTGTGGAACTCCTTGCCACAGTATGTTAAGAATCAACTATAGCAGGGCTCAAAAAAGAACAAGATACATTCATGGAGAATGAGTCCTTCAATGGCTATTAGCCACGATGGGCAGGGATGATGTTCCTAGCCTTTGTTTGTCAGAAGCTGGGAATGGGTGACAGGATGGATCATTTGACAATTGCCTATTCTATTCATTTCCTCTGGGGAACCTAGCATTGGCCACCATTGGAAGACAGGATACTGGGATAGATAGACCTTTGGACTGACCCAGTATGGCCATTCTTATATGACACAGGGATTTACTAAACAGAGTTCATTGAAGGATCAGAGACCTTAGATTTTGTTACCTGGATTTTGAAAGAGGCACTGCACAGCCATCTCTAAAGGAAAATATACAATAAGTGCAAAAAGAGTCAAGTATTAATTTCTTTCAAGAATGAAAAAAAAACCCCACAAAAAATAACCTGCAATCAATGCATGGAAATAATCTGAAATACTCAAAATAAATAAATAACCGTTCAAGAGGCCTGTTGCACACTCAGATGAATATACCAAACAAAACCAGACATAACTATGAAAATAACCCTCCAAAATAATTACAGAGCAATCTTCTTTGTCCTAGCTCAGTGGGAAATCCTTTGGGCTGAAAGTACCAACATAGCCTCTGGCTAGAACAAGTTTGCATCTGCAGAGCCTTAGGGTTTGTCTGCATGAGGAAATTGACCAGAATAGCTATTGCAAAACAAGCTACACTGGAATAAAGACATTCTGTTCTGGAATAATTAGTGCTCTATCAAATCAGGATAATTGTTTTGGCATAAAATCACTTTTATTCTGGAATACAGTATCCACGGGGTAAAGGGGGGAGCTATTTCAGAATAACTATTGTGGAATAATATTTCATAATGGCTATGCAAATCAATTTCCTTGTGTAGACAAGCCCTTAACTCACCATTTGTCCTGTTGATTTGAAGGCATGTTAAAAAACAATTGTTGACCACGACTGTTAACTTACCAATTACTTTGGAACACTGTTCTAACTAGCTTGGCTTTTCTCTTAGTGTGAACTAGAATCAGCAATGGGGTGTCTGTATAGTCTGAACAAAACTTTTGAGAGAAAGGGTGAGGGTGGGGGTAGGGAAGTGTGAGTGTATATGTGTGTGAGAGAGAGAGAGAGAAAAATACAGAAAGGATAGCAGGCTGTTTATTTCAAGCAGCTGGAGTCAATGTGAAGGAAGACAGACAACAGGACCCTCTATTCAAACTAAATGAACAAATGTGGTCCCCTCTCAGACTGTCTGCAGAACATTCCAGTACACACAGTAACACCAAATGCACAGTTCTTCACCACATCTGCTTGATGGGTTGTCTAACTCTTTCCAGATGAATGTTGTTTATTTAGCTTATTGATTAAACCAGTTGTTTCAGCTAATAGGAACTTCACATTTTCTAAAGACAGATATGAACCTTTAAAGACTGGTGACCCCGCCCTCTTTCTTTAAGAGATTATAAACTAATCTTTGTAAAAATAATTGATTTGTGTTACACTGGGCCTTAGCAGTTATAGAATCAAAAATCTGAGGAGGAAATTAAAGTAGTTCTGCTTCAAGAGAATTGCTGGAAAATGTTGGGTTTTGCTACGCAAAATTACTTACTTCCTGTAGTTCTGACTAGTATGAAAACTTAGATATTGTTGTCACTAAACCAGCCTGATTCACAAAAATCTCAAGACTGACTTGCCAAATGAAAGAGGGATGCACTACACTTTACCAAAAGCCTTAGCTGTTGAACTGAGAAAATTAGGAGGACAGTGCTTTCATTTTTTAGACCATCCTCATCTCACTCATAATGCTAATGTCTTCATCATATAGGTTTTTCTGTGGTGTTCATCCCCACTGTATCTCACAAATATTTGTGAGGGAAACATCACAACAATCCTTGAGGCAAAAAAATGAAGTGATCCCCATTTTACAGCTGAGGGACAGAGAGTGAAGTGGTCTCAGAAGAAGCTGGTGGTAGATCAGGAAACAGAACCTAGAGAGCTCCTGAATCCACAAAGCTGTCCTTCCTCACTACTGGCCATGCCACAAACTTACCTCTAAGTGGGGGTAAAGGCAAGTGGTTTTCTTTGAAGAAGATACCAGCAAATCTCTGCACTCACCAGTCAGGACTGGTGCAAAACTAACATAGGACCCAACCCTGCTTCTGATTAAATGGAGAAAGATCAACTCTATAACTGGAAGCAACCTCTTTGTCCAGAGATGAAGAGTCCATTGAAGTAAATGGCAAAATCCCCTTTAACTTTAATGGGACCAAATTTTAGTCCTAATTCTCCTGATCTGGTCCTCTCCTACATTTACAAAATGCTGGACGTGCAATGTGCTATTGCAGAAGAGGAAGTTACTCACCTCGTGCAGTAACGTTTCTTCAAGGTGTGTGTCCCCGTGGGTGCTCACTCTAGGTATCGGGCTCATCCTGGCACCACAGGTCGGAGAGTCGTCAGCCGTGGTTCAGCCAGACTGTGCATGCACGGCGGTGCGTGCTGTTTGCACCATTTGTGAGCTTGCGCACGTTCCAGCTCCTGCCAGTTCCTCCTAATCGGATCACTCCTGAAAAACATAAAGAAGAGACTCCAAAAAGCGGGGAGGAGGGCGGGTCGTGGAGCACCCACGGGGACACACACCTCGAAGAAATGTCGTTACTGCACGAGGTGAGTAACTTCCTCTTCTTCTTCGGGTAGTGTCCCCGTGGGTGCTCCACTCTAGGTAAGTACAGAGCAATAGCCTCATCCACGGAGGTGGGATCGGAAGTCAGGATCTGGTTGCTGTGGACAGCACTGCGGAGGCCAGCGCTGATTCTCGGGCAATAGCATCAATGGCATAATGCTTAGCAAATGTCATGTCCGAAGACCATGTCACCGTGCGGCGAATGTCCTGAATTGGTATGCCTTTAAGGAATGCCAAGGAGGTAGATGTCGCCCTGGTGGAATGAGCAGTAATTGACGTTGATATGGGCCTATTGCATAATGTGTAGCAAATTGTAATACATTTCACAATAAGCTTAGAAATACGTTTGAAGATAATGATTGACCCTTTGTTCTTTCATCTGAGCATAAGAGGAGTTGTTGAGATTGGCGGAAAGGGCGAGTCCTTTCTAGGTAAAAAGCCAATGCCCTACGGACATCCAATGTATGCAGTCGGGCTTCATGGCCAGAGGTATGTGGTTTTAGATAGAATGTTGGGAGTATTATAGGCTCGTTAAAATGGAACTCCGAATTCACCTTCAGTAAAAAGTTGGGGTGAGATCAAAGTATTACTCCCTGGTTGGTAAACAGAGTATATGGCAGGTTGGCCGAGAGGGCCGCCAACTCTCCAACCCATCGGGCCGATGTTATAGCCAGGAGAAAGGCAACCTTCATAGTGAGCGTAGGGATGTCACAGGTAGCCAAGGGCTCATAAGGAGGGTAAGAGAGGGTGTCCAACACTAGCTTCAAATTCCATAGAGCAGGAAGCTTCCTGCGCGGGGGGTGTAGATTTGTTAGGCCTTTCAAGAGGCGTTTAGTCATCAGATGAGCAATTATTGAAAAACCCTCAATTAATTGTCTAAATGCAGAAATCGACGAGAGATGGACCTTGATGGATGAGAGCCCCAATCCTGAATGGTGCAAGTGGAGAACATAGTCCAGGATACGATGGATTGGAATGGACATTGCATCGACGTTATTGGCTAAACACCAAGAATGGAAACGATGCCATTTATAAAGGTAAGTTTTCCGTGTTGATTCACGTCTGCTATAGAGTAGTACTTGATTCACCTCTTGGGAGCAAAGGACTTCTGTGCTATGGAACCAGCTAGGAACCACACCATCAGGTGTAGGCAGTCGATTTGGGATTGTGGCATGGATAGCCCTGGTTGCGTGAGCAGGTCAGGTTGTTTCGGTAAATGATATGGGAGTTGGAGAGACATTTGTAGGAGGAGGGGAAGCCACGTCTGTCTGGGCCAAAACGGGGCTATGAGTATCACCGTAGCTCTGTCCTTGATTATCTTCTCTAATACTCTCAGAAGAAGTGGAACTAGAGGAAAGGCGTAGAGAAGATGGTGAGTCCAGTTTATCAGAAATGCATCTCCCAGAGATTTCAGTCCCAGACTGGTTCTGGAACAGTATTTTGGGCATTTCGTATTGAGATGTGTCGCAAAGAGATCTATAGTGGGGTGCCCCCATTGCTGAAATATGGAATGGGTTACCCTCGGGTTGAGTTCCCACTCGTGCTGAAGAAAAAAATGTCTGCTTAAGTCATCGGCAATTGTATTGTCTTTGCCTGGGAGGTATGTGCCCACAATGGTAATTCCATGGCTTATACACCAATCCCATAACTTCGTGGCTTCCGCTCAAAGGGATCTGGATCGGGCTCTGCCCTGACGGTTGATGTAATAAACCGTGGTAGTGTTGTCGGTAAAGATTTGAACTGTCTGGCCGCGAATTTTTGGGAGGAATATCTTGCATGTGTTGAATACTGCCCTGAGCTCCAGGAGATTGATATGCTGGAGGGCTTCTTGTGTAGTCCATCGACCTTGAGTGAATTCGCCCTCGCAGTGGGCTCCCCATCCTAGGAGAGATGCGTCTGAAGTGACTTGAACAGTAGGATATGAATGGTGGAATGGAATGCCGGAGAGCATGTTGGTGGGAGAAGTCCACCATGCCAGGGATTGTTGTACCATTAATGGTACCTCCACTAGTCTGTGTACATCGCGATTGCCCGGGCGATAAACTGAAGCCAGCCAGTGCTGTAGACATCTGAGGTGTAGTCTTGCATGTTGTACCACATATTTTGTGGCGGCCATGTGCCCCCAAGAGTTGCAGACAGGTAAGTATCAGTACCTTTGGATTGATGGAAAGTGTCTGCGTAAGGCTCTGTATTTTGTGGAATCTTTCCAAAGGAAGATAGGCCTTGGCCGTTATAGAATCTAATCATGCCCCAATGAACACGAGGGATCTTTGCAGAATGAGTGAGGACTTGGGTACGTTCAGTACGAGACCCAGGTCTGAAAATAATTGCCTGTGATTTCGGTGGCACGAAGTGCGTGGTCTTAAGTATGGGCCTTGATGAGACAATCGTCCAGGTATGGGAAAAACATGATGCCCTGGCAGTGAAGATACACAGCAACTACAGCAACATCTTGGAAAAGACCCTGGGCGCTGAGGATAGGCCAAACAGGAGGACCTTGTATTGAAAGTGCCGTGTGCCTATGACGAACCTCAGGAAGCATCTGTGAGCTGGGTGTATTGTCACGTGAACATACACGTCCTGCAAATCGAGGGACGTGAACCAATCTCCCGTGTTCAATGCTGGGAAGATAGAAGTTAGAATCACCATCTTGAATTTGTGTTTCCTGAGGTACCGGTTGAGACTTTGAAGGTCCAGGATAGGCCTCCATCCTCCTGATTTCTTCTGTGTGAGGAAATGACGAGAGTAAAATCCCTTGCCCTGGAAGTGTTCAGGCACCGTCTCTACCGCCCCAATCTCTATAAGTCGAATGACCTCTTGCATTAAGAGGGCATCGTGAGATGGGTCCCTGAAAAGGGACGGGTCGGGGAGGCAGGAGGAAGGGAAAGAAGAGGAATCGAATATCCTGATGTTATTAGTTCCCGGACCCAACGATCTGTGGTGATGGTAAACCACCTGTGCTGGTAAGGTCTCAGTCGGCGGTGAAACAACTTCTGTGATCCTGGGAGGTATGTCAAGGGAATGGTTCGCAGTCCCTCAACAGGACTGTCAAACTTGCTGCCTGTTGTTCTGAGAATTGGGAGTCCTACCAGTCTGCGGTCTACGTCTTTGTTGTCGGGGTCTGCCACGTTGCTGTTGCTCGTGTTGCCTTGTAGTGGGCTGGAGTGGCCGCCCACTGAGCCGGAGGAGGAGGAACCCCTCCGGGCTCCATGTTGGGCGGAGGGTAACCCCGCCCTGTCACCTGACCGGAAGTTAAGGGGCGGACCCAGGACTATAAAAGCCCAGGCAGCAGCCTCAGTCAGGGCTGAGCCTGCCAAGAGGCTAGAGGCCTCCCCGGGACTCCCAGGCTGGGGAGTGGGAGCTGAGGCCTGGCCAGGGCCTCCTACCTGCCAGGGCCCAGAGACTGACTACTGGCTCCCTACCTGGGAGCCAGAGACCCAGCGAAGTCGGCCTACCGTCCCAGAAGCCCCAGAGGAGCCAAAGGGCCAGCCCGAGCCGGCACCCCAGCACCTGGCCCGGAGCCAGGAGCAGCGACCTCCGCTACTGAGACTGGAGACGCTGCCCGGGAGCCCCTCGGACCCTGACCCTGAGGCCTGGCCCGACTACCCGACACCGCCGGCACCAGGAGCCCAGCTGAGCCCCAGGGACCTGCAAGCGGCAGAGGACTGGATCGGACCGCCCCGATAGGACGAGACCCTCCTGGACTCCCTACCTCCGCCACCCGACACCCAGGTACCGGCTGAGGGGGAGAAGGGAAGTGGCCCAGGGGTTGGTGGCCCCAAGGCCGGCGCGTTTCGGGCCAGAGCCCCCGCTGAGCCGTAGCAGCCCACACTGCTGCTCCTAGGGCCCTGGGCCGGGGCGCAGTGGAGTGGGCGGGCCTGCGCCCCCCTGCCACCCACCCAACGGGTGGCAGTCTCCCCCCCTGGCTACTGCCGCAGGCCGGTACCCTGCGATCCTCCTGAACAAGGCGCTCCCAATTTGCTGTTGGGTTTTGCCCACCCGGACTGAGGGTCGGGCCTTCATAACTGATTGTGTTTGTTTGCTGCCACGCCCTGAACCAAGGGCCTGGCTACTTTATAACTGACTGTGTTTGTTTGCTGCCACGCCCTGAACAAGGGCTTGGCCCAGCTATAGAGACTGAAGGGGTCGGTTTGCTGCTGGCACGCCCGGGACTAAGGGTCTGACCGTGCCCCGGGGACTAACCGGGTTAGCCTAAAAGGGGCAGCGTAGTGGGCTGGAGTGGACGCCCACTGAGCCGGAGGAGGAGGAACCCCCTCTCGGCCGGCAAACCAACTACATGCCTATATCTGGGTCCCATATATGAGAAGGGCCTCTGTCTGTAGTAGGGCGTGTAACACTTACGGCGATAGGGAGGTGTGTACATCCCTAGGGTTCTTAAGGTCGTTCTGGAGTCCTTGCCCGAGTGTAACACTTGATCAGTCTTCTCAGCGAAAAGACTCTGCCTATCGAAGGGCAAGTCTTCAACTTTTGTCTGCAAGTCCTTAGGGACTGAGGCCAACTGCAGCCATGACAACCTTCTCATGACCACCGATGTTGCCATGGCACGCGCTGCTGTGTTGGCAATTTCCAGGGAAATCTGCAAGGCCGTTGTTGAGGCCACGTAGCCTTCCTGGACTACTGATTTTAGGAGTTGTTGCTTGTCCTCCGGCAAAATTTCTAATACTGCCACCAGCTTCGAATAATTATCAAATCTATGGTTGGAAAGGTGGGCAGCATAATTCGCCATTCTAAGGATGAGCGTGGCGGAGGAATAAACCTTCTGTCCAAAGAGGTCTAGTCGCTTGGACTCCTTATCAGCGGCAACGTTTTTGTGCTGTGGTGTCTTGGCTTTTTGTTGAGCTGCATCAACAACCAAGGAATTTGGTTGCGGATGTGTGAACAAAAATTCCATCCCCTTCAAGGGGACAAAATATTTCTTGTCTGACCTCTTATATGTGGGCTGGGAAGAGGCAGATGTTTGCCAGATATCGTCCGCGATCTCTAGAATTGCCTCATCGAAAGGTAATGCCATTTTTGAGTTCTGAGAGTGTTGAAGATTTTTTAGGAGGTGATGCTGTTTCTGTTGAACCTCCGTGAGGTGTAATTCCTGGGATTCCACTGCCCTTTTGAAAAGGTCATGAAATTGACGAATGTTGTCTGTGGGAGAAGAATCACCAGGGAAAACTGTGTCGTCTGGCGAGGAAGAAGATTGATCCGTTGGAGATTGGGCCGGGGACTGCGTTTGTTCAGGTGCAGTTACTTGTACTGGTTCTGGTTGTCTAGGAGGAAAAGGAACATCTCCAGACGGTGTAGGCAGTCGTGTAGAAGCCTCTGGTGGCGTTGGTAACTGGGAACTGGTGTGAAAGCGTCGTTGATGATGACGTGGGGACCTGGAGGAAGAGTGCCCAAGGAATATCGATGCCAGTAATGGTAGTTGCGATGGTGATGATATCGGTCATGGTAATAATGCCTGGGAGAGTAGCCTGGTGAATATCACCTTCTGGAGTCATGATGGTATCTGGAACATGATGACTATGTGGGTGACCTAGGAGAATGAGATCTGCACCTGGCATACGATGGAGAACGTGAATGCCTGTGGTATCGTTGAGGTGACGGTGAGTACCGTGGTGAATACCTGTGATGTTGTGACACAGGCGTGGCGCGAGTTTCCTGCTGAAGTGGCACGGAAAAGACAGAGGCTGGTGATTGTGGCTGGGGAGGGTGTTATTATCCTCCTGGACTTGTGTTTAGCCTTTCCCCGGACCGGTGATGGGCTTGCCGCGGAACGGGATCTATGGTGCAGTGGTGCCGTGGCGCACCCTGTGAAAGGGTCTAGGGCCGTGGTCACCAACCCGTCGATCGCGATCAACTGGTCGATCACGAGGCCTCGACCAGTCGATCGCGAGGCGTTCGGGCAACCCCGCCCCCCATTTTTCCCCCACCCCCGAGAAGCCCCACTACCTACCTCTAGCGTAGTGCTGGCTTCCCGCGGGGTGGACGGAAGTCCTGTCTGAAGCCCGCGTCACTTCCGGGGGTTCCAGAAGTGCGTGGGCTGCTCCCCCTCCCACAGCTCTGTTGCGTGCTGGGGGAAGGGGCGTCGGCCTTGGAGGAGGAGTGTGGAGGGGTTTCCCTGCGCCGTGGGAGCGACAGTCAGCCCCGGGGTTTGGTCGCGCTGCGGAAGGGGAGGGAGTTGGCTGGGCTGGGCTGGGCCAGGCCGGGCCGGGCCGCGCCGCGGGAGGGGGGTTTGACCCCAGGCAGGTGCCCACGGGGGTTGGCCACGCTGCAGGAGAGGAGGGGCCGGGCCGGGCCGCGCCGCGCCGTGGAAGGGGGGGTTTGGCCTCGGGGCAGGCGCCCACGGGGGTTTGGTCCTGCCGCGGAATGGGGGGGAGTGGTTGCCCCCGAGGCGGGGGTTAGCCCCGGGGCAGGCACGCTCGGGGTTTCCCTGTGCCGCGGGGGGGGGGGAGGAGAGAATCCTGGGAAGAGGCAGATGCAGGGGACTCTGCTGCCACTGGCACCCTGTCCCCAGCTCCCCAGACTCCACTCCCCTGTCCCCAGCTATAGAATTCTGTCCCCACTTCCGTCCCCACTCCCTGAACTCTGTCCCCATTCCCCTGTCCCCAGCCAGAACTCTGTCCCCATTCCCATCCCCACTCCCCGAACTCTGTCCCCACTCCCCTGCCCCCAGCTACAGAGCTCTGTCCCCATTCCCATCCCCACTCCCCAAACTCTGTCCCCACTCCCCTGCCCCCAGCTACAGAACTCTGTCCCTATTCCCGTCCCCACTCCCCGAACTCTGTCCCCACTGGCATCCTGTCCCCTGCTGCAGAACCCTGTCCTCTGCCCTCCCAGTACCCTGTTCCCTCTCCCCTGCCCCCAGCCGCAGAACTCTGTCCCCACAAAATGTATAATTATAAATGCTTCATTTTAGATTTAAATAGCATGAATAAAAAACAGACCATTTATTTCATAACTATAAACACGTGATTTTAATTTTATATATCGCATAATTTAAAAATAAAGTGTTTATCAGAGTGTGTAAGTAAGGGCTGGGGATAGCAAGTGATGGACAGGAGGAGAATAGAGAGGGCGGGGCTTCAAGGAAGGGACAGGGCAGTAGATCTTCGCCTGTTCTGAGATTTAAAAAGTGATCTTCGGTGTAAAAAGGTTGGCGACCACTGGTCTAGGGCAACCCAAGTCGATGGCTCAAGTGTGCTCCGCCGAGACATGCTCGGTGCCGCCAGGGCGGTCGGTGCCGATGTCGGCATGGATGAGCCACTCTGAGACAGTGCCGACGATGGTGCCGGAGACGGGCCCGCCGTGGTTGGTGCCGCTGTAGTCGGTGCTGCGGCAGCCGCTGGCATCGGTGCCGTCGGTGTCGGTGCTGATGCAAGTGCTGGTGTCTGTGCCGCAGGCCACACTGAGGAGACCATGCCCACCGGTGCCGAAGGCTTTCGCTTGACGGGTCCTGGGGCTGATTCAGGTCTTAGAGCTACAGTCGGTGTCAATGCCGCCTCCCTGCGAAGGGGAAGGGCTCGGCTCCGAAATGCTATGACTCGACTTGTGCCGTTTGGCGTGCCGAGGTAACCTCGATCCCGAGGTATCTGGCTTGTCACTCATGCTCTTGGGTGTAGTCGATGAGCAGAGAAGTGACTTTTTGCTAGGTGTTGGGGCCGCAGACGTTGACGGTCTAGGAGGCTTGGTGTCAGCGGGCTATAAAGCCTTGCTGAAAAAAAGCATTTTTTAGCCTCATCTCGCGGGTCACGTCTGGCTCGGGCAGTCAGCTTGGTGCAGTGTGGGCATTTTTGAGGTATATGACCCTCGCCCAAGCACCTAATACACATTGGGTGCCCATCGGATGCTGGCATTGCGTCATGGCACTGCATATACTTTTTGAAACTGGGGGAACCTGGCACGCTGAACTGAAGAGAAAATTTTTTTAAACTAACACGAAGTAAATAACTAACACACTAATAACTAAGTAACTAAGTATGAACTATTGGCTAGCTAATAAGATTTATTTATTCTACAGATTTATTTATTCTACAGATTTCGTTGTCACCGAATCACACACAAGCTCACAAACGGCATGAACAGCACGCGCTGCTGTGCATGTGCGGTCCGGCTGAACCATGGCTGATGACTCTCTGACCTACGGCGCCAGGACAAGCCCGACACCTAGAGTGGAGCACCCATGGGGACACTACCCAAAGAAGAAGCAGTCTCTTTGATCTAAAACTCTCCTAGAAATGTACACACTAGACCTTAAGTTTCACTGGTTCTTTTATATCTTTACCCATCTTTATACAGGACTTTGAACTCCTTGAATGAAAGGCATGATATAAGGGTAAAGTATTAATTTATTATTAATTATTGCTACTATGAGATTTTTGAATCTTGATGGCCATAAACCTATATCTTTGCCTAATTCCTAGGCATTTGGGGTATGTCTACACTAGCCCCCCTAGTTCGAACTAGGGAGGCTAATGTAGGCATTTGAAGTTGCAAATCAAGCCCGGGATTTAAATATTCTCATTCCAGGAGGAATAACAGGTAGTTTGAACTAGGGCTTTATTTCGAACTACCGGGTCCCTGCCGCGTGTAGATGCGGGCAGTTAGTCCGGACTTGTAAATTTCAAAAATGGCGACCGGCCGGGAAGATGCAAATCAAGCGCGGGATATTTAAATCCCGGGCTTGATTTGTAACTTCGAATGCCTACATTAGCCTCCCTAGTTCGAACTAGGGGGGCTAGTGTAGACATACCCTTGAAGGCTTCACCTTTCTCAAACCATTCCTACTGCTTACTCCAGCTAGAACGTGGGGCAGGAGGAAATGAGACCAGACTGCTGATGTAATTAACTGCCGTCCTGCCCGACAAATGAGAAGCAAAGCTAGCATAGGTAACCAATTATTGGTCGTCATGCCAGCCTCCTTTACAAACAAACTCCTTTTTGCTTTCTCCCATCTTGTCTTCAAACTTGGCAGGAACATCCCATAAATATTCACAAAGTTACCTCTTTATCCACTTCAAATCCCTCCTTAAATGCTTCTTTGCCATGAAGCTTACAAAAACCTTGTCAATGGCTAGGTTGCTGGTGCATCAAAATCATTGCCTATTGTATTGACCAATATAGTCTCATTGTTTCCTTGTAATCCTTGTCTGTGTGACTCCACCTGTTATCTCTTGTCTTCCAACTAGATTGTAAGCTTCTAGGGGCAAGGACCTTCTTTTTGCTCTGCATTTGAAGAGCACCTACCACAGAGGGGTTGTAGTCCTTCACTAGGGCAGCTAGGTGCTATAGTGGCAATGAATAAATAAATTATAATCAATGCATTAGTTTTATATTGGGAGACAGATACAATCTGTAACTATAGACTCCAAAGCTATTAGCAAGAATTGGTAGAATTCATGTGAAATGCATTTAAAATATAGCTTCTGTAAGCTGTTAAAAAGAAATCCAAGCAACTTTGATCCTGTCCTTGCTGCAGGCCTACCTTAATAGCCTGGCTTTACCATGTGCAGCTCCAATTCTTGGTCAATAAGCTCACAATGCAATAATTGACACTTTCTTGTCATACCTCTAATGAAGGGCACTGAAAATTGCTGTAAATGAATATAAGGCAGGAAGTGAGAGAATAACTCTTTACACAGCCTTGCTGCTGCTTCATAGTGCTATAAATGTTCCATGTATGAACTCATGTGTACACTGGGGAGTTATTTTGAAATAACTCTCCTTATTTCAAAATAACAGGGCGAGTGTCCACACTATCAAGCCTGTTATTTTGAAATAATAACTCCTACTTGTGAAGAGGAATAAGTTTATTTTAAAATAGTTATTTTGGCAGTTATTATTTTGAAATAACATATTTCAAAATAACCTGGTAGTGCAGACATAGCCAGAGAGCATTTGGCTAAAAAGAGCAGGAAACACCTCTAATTAAAAAGAAGAACATCCAAAGAATGACATCTTTGCCATGTCTTGCCTGAAAAATTTCCAGACAGAATGGCTAAAACAGGGAAATCCTGGAAGAGAGCATGTGGCTTAGAGTGGTGTTTCTGCTAGCTAACACATTATAGCTATGTCTACACTGGTGGCTTCTTGCGCAAGAACATCTTGCGCAAGGGTTCTTGTGCAAGAAGTCTTGTGCAAGAAAACGTCCACACTGCCATGTGCGAGCTATGCTTTTGCGCAAGAGTGCCCAAGGCAGTGTGGACGCTCTCTTGCGCTAGAAAGCTCTGATGGCCATTTTAGCCATAGGGCTTTCTTGCGCAAGAAATCCCTGCCGAGTGTCCACACTGCCCTCTTGCGCAAGTGCTCCTGCGCAAGAGGGCTTACACCTGTTAAAAAAGAGTGTAGCTCTTGTGCAAGAAGCCCTCTTTTACCATGCCGTACTGTAAATTTCCTTGCGCAAGAGCGGGCGGGCAGTGTGGATGCTCTGCTGATTCTTGCGCAAGAATGGCCATACTTGCGGAAGAAGCTGCGAGTGTAGACATAGCCTCAGGGTACGTTTAGATGACAGAGCTTTTCCGGGATACTGGAGCTCTGCTGTGTCCCAGGAACAAAAATTTTTTTTGGAAAAGCAGACGCGTTTTTTCAGCATTCCTGTAAACCGTGTTTTATGAGGAAGAAGGGGTGTTCTGAAAGAGATTTTTTTTCTGACATTTGGTCCTGTGTAGACGGGCCAAATGTTGGAAACGCCTCTTTCAGAAGAACAGCGGAAAAAGATACGCAAATTGTGGTTTGCAATTTGCATATCTTTTTCTGACTTTTCTTTGCAGTTTAGACACAGCCTATATTGTGTGTCACCTTTCTCTGATTTCTAGTGACTTATACCTCTTTGCTCTGATTCTTTTGCTTTGAGTTTTCTTGCAACAGAAAGAAGTGAACAAATGTAAAAATATTATCTAACATGATGATAATTTCCTTAGAGTTCCCTTACTCTTTTTTAAATTAGTTGTGAAAGAAAGAAAGAAAGAAAGAAAGGTTGCATGAGCGATCACTTTGGGAGCTCACGTCAACAGAGTAGACAGCTATGGTACCTAATCCTGTTTCCATTGAAGTAAATGGCAAAAACGAAACAATGTGGGCCTACCATTTATATCCAGTGCTGATGTAATTATGTTTTCTCACTCTCCTGGACTACCATGTTAGTTAGTTCATAGATATATTGCTTGGTTTCTAATATACATTGCTGACTATACACTTGCACATGCACACACATGTATTTGATTTATTTTCTTGACAGTGTCCATTTTATATCTCCATTTACTCCAACTTAGTCAAGCATTGGCCTAGAAAATTGAAAAAGATGAGAAGCAATCCACCAGATGGAAGTTTTCCATCAAGCTTTCCTATAAAACTAGCTGACAAATAAACTCCATCAAACAACCGAAAAGATGTCACAAGTGATGGCTTTAATGGGCATTGCATCAGGCCCTTGACACAATGGTCATGATTCACAGCTGCTATAAATCTGTGCAGATCCTTCACAGGCAGAATGATTCTGCTGAGAATCTGGCCTCATGGCTTTGAATGCATTAGAAATCCATACACCATTTACATCAGGGGGTGGGGAACATTTTGTGAGTCAAGGCCTGCTGACCCACAGAAAAATCAGTCAGGGTCCGCATACAAGTGGCTCCTAACTGAGAAGGAAAAAGACACTCCTCTCATTCCCCTCATACACCAGAGCCTGGGGGGGAGGGGGGGAGGGGGAGTGGAAGGGGGAGAGAGACTAGTAGATTTTGTGTGCTTCAGCCCTGTTGGGGGGGGATAGGGAGAGCTGGAGCACCAATGCAGGCTCCCCACTGCTGGCGGGGGGAGAGCCCTGAGCCTCAGGAGCCAAATCCAGGCAAACCAGGGGCCACATCTGGCCCCCAGGCCTTAGGTTCCCCACTCTGATTTATACAGAAAGCAGGTCAGGATCAACATTGTTAACATGACAGGGAAGTTGACAACTCTTTACTAGAGAAAAACACATGTGTCTGAAGAACTTGCAAACCTGCAGAGAGTTTTGCTTACCCTTTAGATCAATTAAAGTTTATGCCCTTCAGACATAATCCACATGTGTCCTTGTTTTCTGTGAAACAGAGCATTTCTGAAGCTCATGCTAAATAATAATTAATAGCAGATTTCTTTTTTTTACTCTCACCAGGGAAATTTTAGGAAAACCTGGAAATAAAGAAAGAAATTTTACTTTGTCAGGTTCCATACCGTGTTAGACATGCTAATGTGAGTTGTGTGTGGAAATAGTTCTTGCCATACATTTACTGAACCCAAAACTACATTATTTGGTATTCTCTTTCAGTATTACAACAAATAGCCTTTACAACACACAAAATCTTTAAGCATAAAAAGAGGAAAGCTACTAAAATTTATCCCTAAGTTACCAAAGTCCCAACCACAAACTGACTATAGGTTTGGGTAGTCTTTTTTGAGATGAGGCAACCACATCTGTATGCAGTATTCAAGATGTGGGCGTACCATGGTTTAATATAGAGGCATTAAGATATTTTCTGTCTTATTCTCTATCTCTTTTAATAATTCCCAACATTCTATTTGCTTTTTTGACTGCCGCTGCACACTGAGTGGATGTTTTCAGAGAACTATCTACAATGACTCCAAGATCTCTTTCTTGAGTAGTTGTAGCCAAATTAGTCCCCATCATATTGTATGTATAGTTGGGATTATTTTTTCCAATATGTATTACTTTACATTTATCAATATTAAATTTCATTTGCCATTTTGTTGCCCAATCACTTAGTTTGGTGAGATCTTTTTGAAGCTCTTCGCAGTCTGCTTTGGTCTTAACTATCTTGAGCAGTTTGGTGTCATCTGCAAATTTTGCCACCTCACTGTTTACCCCTTTTGACTAAATCATTTATAAATAAGTTAAATAGGACTGGTTCCAGGACAGACCCTTTGGGGACCCCACTAGTTAGCACTCTCCATTTGGAAAACTTACCATTTATTCCTACTCTGTTTCCTGTCTTTTAACCAGTTATCAATCCATGGAAGGACCATCCCTCTTATCCCATGACAACTTGCTTTACTTAAGAGCCTTTGGTGAGGGACCTTGTCAAAGACTTTCTGAAAATATAAGTATACTATATCCACTGGATCCCCCTTGTCCACATGTTTGTTGACCCCCTCAAAGAACTCTAGGGGTATGTCTACACTACAGCGTTATTTCAAAATATCTTATTTATTTCAAAATAGCTTATTTTGAAATAACGTGTCTAGACACAAAATGCATTTTGAAATAGCGTTTTGCTATTTCGAAATAGCACGTCCACACTGATAGGATGCTGAATCGCATTTAAGGCCTACCAGAACTGGTTCTGGCAGGGCATCAGGTCAGGAGTTATCTTGTGTGGCTGCTGCCTGACGCTATCTGAGACCTGTGCTTAAAGGGACCGCCCTGGACAGCCGGTTCTAAGGTTTCCCTGCTTGTTTGCCTACCTCACTGAGGGACAGCAAAGCATTTTTTTCTCTGCATGCTCTGGTTGCCCTCAGGTTGCCTCACTCAGGACACCACAGCACTCTGCAGCATGGAGCTAGAGCCACCCCGGGGCACTCTGGTGCTTCTCCTGATGTGTTGCTGCGAGCCTGGCAGCACGTTCTGGCAGCAGGCCCCCTATTTCGAAATAAACATCTACACAGCGCTTATTTCGAAATAGCAATTTCAAAATTGGTGCTATTCCTCGTGGAATGAGGTTTACCAATTTCGAAATAAGCCCTCCACTATTTTGATTTAATTTTGAAATAGCGGTTTGGCTGTGTAGACGCTGGTAAAGTTATTTCGAAATAAAGGCTGTTTATTTCAAAATAACTTTGCTGTGTAGACATACCCTAGTAGATTAGTAAGACATGATTTCCCTTTACAAAAACCATGTTGACTTACCCCCAACAAATTATGTTCATCTATGTGTCTGACAATTTTATTCTTTACTATAGTTTCAACTAATTTACCCAGTACTTATCTTAGACTTGCTGGTCTGTAATTGCCAGGATCACCTCTAGAGCCCTTTTCAAATATTGGAGTCATGTTAGCTATCTTCCAGTCATTAGGTACGGAAGCTGATTTAAAGGATAGATTACAAACCACAGTTAATAGTTCCACAATTTCCCATTAGAGTTCTTTCAGAACTCTTGAGTGAATGCCATCTGGTCCCAGTGACTTGTTACTGTTAAGTTTATCAATTTGTTCCAAAACCTTCTCTAATGACACCTCAATCTGGGACAATTCCTCAGATTTCTCACCTAAAAAGAATGGCTCAGGTTTAGGAATCTCCCCAATATCCTCAGCTATGAAGACTGAAGCAAAGAATTCATTTAGCTTCTCCACAATGACTTTATCATCTTTGAGTGCTCTTTTAGCATCTTGATCGTCCAAGGGCCCCATTGGTTGTTTAGCCAGCTTCCTGCTTCTGTTGTACTTAAAAAACATTTTGCTATTATAGTAAAACTCCAATTGTTCAGCATCCAGTGGTCCGGCACTCCCGATAGTCCGGCACCAACTGGAACCCAGAAGTGCTCTGGCCAGCCAGACTATTGGAGCTGCTGTGAGCCCCATGGGCGCATGTGGCTGGGAAAGGGAAGGGGAGAAGAGGGGAAGGGGATTATACCCCCTGTGACGGGTCTGCCAGGACCTGCACTGCGTCCGAGCGGGTGGGCGGGGAACGGCGCGGCAAGGGGTGAACCCTCCACCGTTTTGCATGAAGGCGGGGGAAGCCCCGCACAGCCGTCGAGAGTTTCCGGGAAGCGAGTGGGCTCCCCATCCCCCCAGACTGCAGTAGTTATTGCCGAGCAGGGAGGTGAGGGGCGGCGCTGCGGGACCAACCCGGCAGCACCCCAGCTGCTCTGCTCCGCCGCTTCCCCAAATCCATCGCTGCCGCTTCTGAAACTGACGAGGTTTCAGAACCTAGGTCCCAAAGGTGCCAGATTATCGGAAGTCTACTGTACTTTTTGAGTTTTTGGCTATCTGTTCTTCAAACTCCTTTTTGGCTTTTCTTATTATATTTTTACACTTAATTTGACAAAGTTTACTCTCCTTTCTATTTTCCTCACTGGGCTGTGTCTAGACTATAGGGTTTTTTTGGAAAAAGGGGCCCCTGCATCTAGATTGCTGCCATGTTCTTTCGAAAGTAAATCGAAAGAACTGGCAGTTTTTTTGACCGCGGAAAACCTCATTTTACGAGGAATAATGTGTTTTTTCAAAAGTGCTCTTTCGAAAAAAGGCGCTATGTAATGCAAACTGTGCTTTTTCGAAAGAGAGCCTTGAGACTCCCTGGGTGCTCTCTTTCGAAAAAGCGGCTCACTTTTTCGAAAGTACTGGCTGTAGTCTAGACACTCTCTTTTGAAAGAGGCTTTTTTGAAAGTATCTTTTGGAAAAGCCTTTTTCAAAAGAGGCTTGTAGTCTAGACGTATCCCAAGATTTGACTTCCACTTTTTATATGTCACTGCTTCTTTTACTTGGATGTTAAGCCACAGTGGCACTTTTTTGGTTCTTTCACTGTATTTTTTAATTTGTGATATACATTTAAGAGCTTTTTTGTCACTTTACCTTTTGTCACTTAACTTTTAATTTTTGTTTAACTATATTCCTCATTTTTGTGTAGTTCCCCTTTTTTAAATTAAATGCTACAGTGTTGGGCTGCTGAGGTGTTTTTCCCACCACAGGGATGTTAAATTTTATTACATTATGGTCGCTATTTCCAAGCAGTCCAGTTATATTTTCCTCTTGAACCAGATCCTGCACTCCACTTAGGACTAAATCAGGAATAGCCTCTCCCCTTGTGAGTTCCAGAACCAGCTGCTCCAAGAAGCAGTCATTTAAGGTATCAAGAAATTTTTTCTCTGCATCCCATCCTGAGGTGACATGTACCCAGTCAATCTGGGGATAGTTGAAATCCCCCACTATTATTGAGTTTTTTAATTTGATAGCCTCTCTAATCTCCCTTAGCATTTCATAGTCACTATCACTGTCCTGATCGGGTGGTTGATAATATATCCCTACTGCTATATTCTTCATCCCACTTCCTGGCAGAGTTTATATTCTCTCTCTGTTTCTTTTTGATGTTTCTCTCTGTTGGTATGGCCATGCCAGATAACATAGTCATGTGCGTCCTCTTTTCTACAGCTATTTTCAGCCTGTTTACCTATGGTTGCTCATGTTATTATATCTGTGATACAGCAGCACCAAGTGACTCCATCCAGAATCAGGGCTCTGTTTTGCTAGGAGCTATGCAAACATCCAAAGAACTTACAGTCTAATGTAAGTGGGTATAACAAACAAAAGGAGGGCATGCAGGAGAGATGAACGGGGATAGGAATCTGTGATTACATAAGGAGCAATATGCATGACTTGAGGGTTCCAAGTCAAAAAGGATCCAAGTCTAAAAAAATATAAAGATACAATATCTACACATAAAGCAGCTATCAGTAGGCCCCAGTGGCCATCTCTCATCTTTTACTATTTGTTTACTGAATGCACAGGCATAGCTTTCTTGAAAGTTAATGGGAGAAACATGAGCAAATGATGGCAATAGACCACTCACATTACTCTAGAAAAATAGTGGGTCTGTAGCCTGTTGTTGGAAGACTGCACATTTTTTAATAGTGCAGAGCCAGAAGCAGGTGAAGGGCAAATTTAGAAATCCATAGATAACAGAGACCAACTCAGGTGACAAAAGAAGAAAAGAGAGTCTTGAAAAAATAAGGGGAAGGGCTATGAATAAGGGAAGCAGGAATGGTGGAGAAAGACAAACTCTTTAGAAGAGGGCAAGGACTCATTGAGCCACCACATTGCAGTGGCCAGGAGAAGCAGCCCAGGCATGCTTCAGAGGGTTGGGAGAGCCTGAGATTCCATGCATCATGGGATGAGGGGAATGCTGTCAATCTACTGCCAGACACAAGGCAACGAATGGGAAGAACAGCACCACAAGATTCCCATACTATGACAACTTGTGGGCAAAAACAGAGCTGTGAGGGTCTCCTCCTTCCTACCTAAGTGCAAGTTCTGTAGATTAAAAATGAGTGGACAGCACAAGCATGATCTAGATGCTCACCCTAGGGACCAAGAGAGACACTTTGCAGGTGGAACCTCCAATAAGTGAGGGAAAGCCCAAGAAAAGAAAAAAAAATCTGTCAGGGAAGGGAGAGGAGTGTCACAGAGAGCTGGGCAACCACATCTGAGCTAGCACTCTGATCATTGCAACTCCTATTGGGTGCCACAAAGCACACCTGACTAAGGGAATCAATAGATTGGGAGAGAGTTAAAAGGCAAATAACCCAAAGGGAGTGCAAATGGAGAAAGAAAAAGAAAAAAAAAAAGAAAAAGAGAAAGAGATAAAGAAAAAGAAAGGCTTGTAGAGTAAGCTGGGAGCTCTCTTCTCTATGGTTCAAGAGCTGAGGGTTGTGTGGCACTGTTTGTATCATGCTACATAGTCTATAACGGAGATAGGAAAGAACACAATAAATAAACCATGCAAGGTGGTTTACCAGATTTCTAAGATGTTTGTGGATTAGAAAGTAGGCAGGGGCAGAGTCAGCCTTGCCACAGGCTCCTAAAATACCTTGGACTATTCAAAGTCAGCTCTGATATCATCTTCTATATTTTAATACATAAACATACCTGGATGTGTTAAAATATGGATGAAAAGGGGGCAAAACTATATGTCAATCTAGTGGTGAGGTGTATAAACAACAAACAATCTTCTGATCCCCCACCTACAAGGGCTAATGACTACATCCAAGCACAAAAATATGGCAGTGATTCAAAGGGATTGCCAAAGCTGGAAAGTTAAAAATTTTGAGGTATATTTGAGAAACAAAGGTGTCCAGCATGCAGGACTGGACAGAAACTGAGAAATCTCTTTTGGATTATTGTAGAGAAGGTGATGAACAAAAAACATTACAACCAGAAAACAGTACTTGGTTGCCATGGTAGTTCCAGAAATTTATGGCGTCATGTCCATTGACTCCAGTGGGACCAAGGTTTCAGCATCAAGCCCAGATCCTCCAACATATGTATGTAGAAATGTAACTCTTATTGATTTCATCAGTGTCCTATTCAACTTAATGCCAATACTGCTCAGGTGTAGAAAGAATGCTAGAAACAATAAGTTTACTGAGATGAGAAAAGGGCATATGAGCTGTGACATACAGGGTGCAATCCAGATTGGTAAGGGGCTGTCTCAAACCTGTCCTGCAATGTTGGGTGCCTCACAATGCCTTGCTGCTGAAGCTCCCATCTGGGCACTTAAAAACAGTCTTCTAGCATATAGGCCTCTCTCAGATGTATCTGTGTATCTGCAGCCTTCCAATCATCCCCTGGCTCTCACTATTCTTGGCTGTACTGCAGAGTGACCTGCACTCTCACATTCCCAGATTTTCCACCAGAAATGTCTGTCTTGTACTGCCCTGCCCTCTCCTGGAAAGTACAAATTTATTATGCCTATTATTCATTTAAGGGAATAATAGACCATAACTAGCCATCTTAAATGCAGTTACCCAGGCTACGTACCTTAAACACACTGGGTGAGATAAAACAATAAAACAAGTTTATTAACTATAAAGAGAGAGATTTTAAGTGAGAATAAGCATGGGCAATATAGTCAGGAATGGTTACAAGAAAAATAAAGAAAAAAGTTTTCTAATGCTAATCTTGACTGATTATATTCGATTCAAAGGAACGTTTCTCACCACATGGTCCCACAGCACTACAGACCAACTTTCAGGTCAGGACCACTTCCCTAGAAACCAATGGATGCTTTCCTTTCTCTCTCTCCACAGCTGGTTAGCACTGATCTATGCTTCATTAAACAACTCTTCCCTGAAAAATGTAGTGTGGGGTTGAAAATGTATGCCCTACAGTTACTCCTGATCACATTTCTAGAATATGCAGGTAAAAATCTGCTTTGTACACTTGAAAGCAATGTTTCATCCTGTCCATATGGAACTGGAGCCTCCTCTGCTGAATGAGAGATACATGCAACTTTTAATTATTTTGGACCACATAGCACTTAAAAAATCTGACCCTGACTCATTGACATGTCCTCTCTCCAAAGTTGGCACCAAAGACCCATAAACATCAGGTTTCATCCTGTGTTCACTATGGTTCAAGTGGAAGGTATAAATCCCAGCAGAAGGAGAAATACCCTCACTAGCTCTGATCCAGTTATTGTGCTAAAAATAATTTACAGCTGCAGTGGAGTAAGCAGCTAGACTATTGTGGAGGGGCTAGACTATTGTGTATGTGCCTACCATCATGCAGCATTATGTTGTACATATGGTGCATGAGACATGGGTCATAGGAAGCAATACATCTGAAAATGGGGTCATGTAGGGACAATTTTGGGGAATCACTGTGCTAAAGGCTCTTAACCACAATAACAAACACAGAGGAGATTGGTGACTGCAGCCCATAGAGGAGCAGAAGATGGAAAAACCTCATGAGAATATAGGAAGAGACCAGGTGTTAGAATCTACTGATGAAAGGAGACTAATATAGGGACAATAGACCAATGCCTGAAGAGAAAAGGCCAGTCAAAGGGAGATGGGGATGCAGAAAACCATGGACTACCTTAAGGACACTGAGGAGGGGTGAGGAAACTGAGGGAGAGAGGATGCTGTGGGCAGATGTGTCATTTTTTTCATAGAGATGTATATCTCTGGTGCTTTGTCTGAGAGTAAAGTGTGAGTGTGTTTAGAAGTGCCTTTGCAAAGTCTGCAAGTTTCTTGTTTTAATTAATGCAAAGTCCTCAAAGGGTTACAATGTAATTGGTGAACTGGAGTGCCCGTGTGGGCTGATCTCTGGAAAAAGTGTGTTTAAAGTACTCGGATGTGCTCCTGGCCCCACTTCTGCACAGACCAGCTCCTGCTTCCTGCCCCGTGCTGATACAGAGGCAGCAGAGCAGGGTGGCAGTAGCCCCTGTCTGCAGGGGGTCCGAGCTCAATGCGAAAAGAGGCTGCTCCCTGGGATACCCCCTCAAACAGGGACTGGTGCTCCATGTGATGCCAGAGCAGCCTCTGTTCAAGGGGAGTTGAGATCCCCTGCGGAGAGGGACTTCTGCCACAGGGGCAAGGGGGTACCGGCTTCTGCCTCCGCCTCCCCCCTGTTACCCCAGAGTCTCAGTAACAAGCATAATCTTTTGAATTAATTTAGAATTTAGGATAAGGGATCTGATTGATGATGTTAAATGCTCTGGTTACCAGAAGGGAGGCCCCTGACACCGTATCTGATCACCGGTGATTTCTCCCCAAAAAAACACGCTTGGAGTCCAGATTAAAGTTCACTAATATATTGTAAGAATTTAAATTGACAAGTGCATGAACAAGAACAACCAACAAATCCAACCTTCACCCCAAAACAGAAGAGAAGAAAGACAGAAAGATCCCCAATACAGGTAAGGTATTTATACGTTACAAAGTCTCTGTCGCCAGTGGTGGTACTGGTGCTTGCAACCTTCTACCTTAGGGCTCAGGTTAGCCCTGAGGGAGGAACCGCAAGTGATCCCTCGCAGTTCTGGTATGATTCTCGTTGGGCCTTCACACAATGGAGTGTTTCAGGGACGATGACAATGTGATGGCCCGAGGCAGATAGAGATCAAACACCTCTGCCTGGTGTATCCCAGATCACCAGTGCTGAGCCTTCGCCACAGTGTGGTGTGGGAACCCACCGCAGTTGTGAATGATCCCTGTGCCTTTTCCCTCTGTGGCACTGTGCTGCCCTCGCAGACACAGACCGGAACACTGACCACCCCACCCTTGGGTGCAGTGCTTTTCTTTCCAACCTTTGGCAGGTAAACTGTAAACTTGTGCAGTGTGGTGTGCACAATTTTGGGCTGGGTGCAAAGGATCTGCGTGCCTGGTGCAATTTTGGTACTGAGTGCAGACAGGGCCGGCCCGAGCCATTCTTGCGCTCTGGGGGGCGGGCGCAGCGCATGGGCGGCCTTGCCCCCGGGCGGCAACCTATGGGGGGTGCCTGATGCGGCGCCCCTTACCACTTCAATCAGGTGCCCCCCATAGGTTGGTGCCCCGGCTAGCCCCCCCCTTAATCTGGCCCTGAGTGCAGACACTCGAGACGGGAAAAGTTCAACTGTCCTGTCCAGAAACTCCATTTTTGCTTTCCTAAACTCCATTTTGTTTTCAGTTACTGATGGCAGCAACCGCTCCTTTAAGTGTGCACCTTACCCACATCCTATTTACAACAATTACATTATAAACATTCTAAACAAATCAACATTATAACACTACTCTAACACCTCTCCCCCTCTCCCCCCACTGCCTCTATAGGAGGCAGCAAGGGGGGGCAGGCAGGTTCACAGAGCCGACACACGCGAGGAGCCTGCTTGAAAGCTGGCTCCCCATGCATATCCGCTCCTGCCTGCCCCCCTCTCCCTCTGCACTGCTCCCTCTCTATCAGTGGCAGCAGGTGGGGAGGGGCATATGGCGCCTGTGCTCATGGGGAGCCAGCTTTTAAGCCAGCTCCTCACAGACATCGGCTACGGCCCCCTCCCCTGCTGCCTCTGATACGGGGGGGGGGGAGGTGCATGTAGTTATCTACACATTGACATCCCAACTCTTCACCCGCACGAGGCTATCTGTGATCCAGAGCTGCAAAGACAGACAATTATAAATCGTTAAAAGAACTTGCCACATTTCTGCCAAGGAGAATGGCTAGCAGCCCAGGAGGAATATGGTCCAACTGTCTTCCACAGGATGACTCAGCATGGATTACTTCTGCTGAATAGAGCCTTTGGAAGAAATTTGCTTTGTTTCTTATGGGTTTACAAACAGAAAGTCAAGCTACACATCTGATTAGACTGGAATGTTGATTGTATGTGCTGATTCTAAAGATAGCTCCAGTTACTCAGCCTTAAAATTACCCTAAGGATTTTGGTTAGTATTTGAATAGGGACCCACTTAGATCTAAGAGGTCTTTATAATAGACAAAAAATCAGCTATAGCCCTTGGATTTATATGGGTAGGGGACCTAAATCATATGTATTTTGGGTGGGGTTTACACAGACTCTTAAAAAGATTAATTCTGATAAGGGCACAAATCTAAGAAAGAAAAAAACCCTCCTCCAATGTTTGCTAGTTCCTTTTCTGCTCTAAAACGTCATAAGATTAGCCCCTCTTTCTGATTAGAATTGGACTGCTTTCAGAAATTCTTTGCTATCGTGATACAACTTAGATATCTACAATTTAGACGCACCCTTAGATATTTACATATGTAAAGCCTGAATAGCAGTAATAAAAAAAATCATTGATTTGCAAGGATTCCAGCTTAAATCCAGGTCCTTTACATGGGTGCATATTACTCATAGCTGTGAAGAAGACTAAAGCAAGTCCCACTCCCAGAAATTGGTGGTTTGAAAAATGCAGAAAACAATTTAAGTGTGAGCAATGAGGAGCTTATTGTTAGTCATACAGTCTAGTACTTAATTGTAATCGTGTCCCAAGATATTTTTAAATACACATACATATTTTGTGGATAGATATGTCAGTTCTCTAAGGAATACACTCATTCAGAGACCTATTCAAGATTTGCCATTCAACCAGAAATGTTATTCAGTGGTTAATGGTATATAGTGTTGTCATTCAAAGATTAGGCTTCATTTTCTAAATAGAACACTCTCTATCAGAGAATACTAGATTACAGGCTAGCTGTAAAATCCTTAACAGGCAAGTCTTAGTATTTCCTACCTCAGCCTATTTCTGTTTGCAAAAAGGAGAAAACCATTTTCTTTAATGCACAAATGTAATGTGTGCTTGGTGCACTTTTTTGCTGCTGTAACATCTTTCATGTTTGAAGCAAAATGTAGTTGTGAGTCTCACTGTACTTTAAACATTAGAAAAGCCTTTAGTATGCCTGTCAATGATCTTTAGAGAAACTATCAAAAGAGTAATAGATCACCACAACATAAAGAACTCCCAGGGTTAATATTAGATGAAATTCCAGAGGATTCTCCTTTGTGGCTCAGTCGTAATAGTACTGGAATCTAAATGGTATTCATTTAACAAACCTTGCAACAATAACAAAGCAGGGTAGTTGGCAATCCCCAACAAATCATCATAAAGGAGTAAAAAGAGAAAAGAAAGGAAGAAAAGCAGTGCTGTATAGAATAAACCAGAGTCAAGAACAAACAGAATAATTCACTGAGAGAAAAAAATCCTCATTAATTCTGCAAAGAAGAAATCTCTTATGGAATTTTTTTAAGTTGAAATGTAAACAGCGCTGGAAACAAATATTAAATAACTTACATTATTATCAGTTTGGATTTGGCTGCAAGTTTGACAAGCTAATAGTTACAGTCAAAAGCAGGTCAACTGTACAATCTATTTCAGGGAATGGAGACAGCAAGAAGCTTGCAAGACTATAAAGGGGAATAATTAGATGGTGGAATGTGCCCCCTTGTGTTCCAACTAAGAAATAATAGAACTGGTCAGAACTGTCACAAAAGAAATGTATATTACGTGAGAGATCTTGAAGTCATTGCCCAGTTAGAGGTTAGAGCCCTTCTCAGATCAGAGGTATTGGTCCCAAGCAGTCTGGAAAAATCACAGGTACATTAGCAAATAAGAAAGATATTGAGTTGGTCACACTATTAACAAGTTGAAATATTAGGGTCAAGATTTTTAATAATGGTTGCCTAAAGTTAGGCTCTAAAATGCATATTTAAGCACCTACATAAGTAATGACGTGAGCACTTAGCAACTCCCCTGGACTTAATTTGGAGCTGCTAGGTTCTCAATATCTCAGGGTATCAACACTACAGTGTGATTTTGAAATAGTTTATTTTGAAATAGTTATTTTGAAATAGCTTATTTCAAAATAACGAGTCTACACACATTTTGCTATTTTGAAATAGCGCATCCACACTGAGTGGACTCTAAATCACATTTAAGGCTGGCCGGAACCAGTTCCGGCAAGGCACCAGGTCAGGACTTACTGTGTGGGGCTGCTGCCTGAGGCTATCTGAAGTCTGTGCTTAAAGGGACCCCCCTGGACAGCCAGTTCTCAGGTTTCCCTGCTTGCTTGTCTACCTTGATGAGGGACAGCAAAGCATTTTGTCTCTGCGTGCTCTGATTGCCCTCACTCGGGACACCACAGCACTCTGCAACATGGAGCCAGAGCTGCCCCTGGGCATTCTGGTGCTTCTCTTGGATGCGTTGCTGCGAGCCTGGCTACACTTTCTGCAGGCTGCCATCCAGGAGGTCCATCGGGGGGCTGTCAGTATCCAGGAGGCCCTGCGGGAGAGCTTCCACCCTGAGGAGCACTAAGAGCCTCCCTGGTCTGCCCCACTGTGGGCTTGAGCCTCATTCCTCCCTCATGTCCTTCCATTTACCCCTCCCTAACCCCCCTTCCTTATGTCAAATAAAATACACATATTTTCATGAACACAAACTCTCTTTATTTAACAAAACTGGGGAGGAGGGAATGAAACTCTGGTGAGACTGGGGAAAGGAGGTGGGAGAGGGGAGAAGAGAGGGTGGGAGAGGGGCGGGGGAAACCTGGGAGGAGGGAGCTGGAAGGGAGAAGCAAGGGGAAGAAGGGGGAGGGAAAGCTCAGGGCTCAGGGTTGGGGGTCTCGCCGGACCAACTTGATTGTCATGCAAACCTGCTCCTGGGTTCGCATGTGGCCTTTGGTGGCCAGGATGGCAGCTATCCTGCCATAGACAGCCGCGTTCCTCTGTCTAGTGTGGAGATCATGGACATTGGGGGCATCCCCCCCAAACCTGAATAAGGTCCATGATCTCCACCCTGGACCAGGAAGGTGCCTGCCTTCTCCGGACCCTGGCAGGCTCCTGGGAGCTGGCAGACTGCTCCTGGGGAGTGGTGGAGGGCTGGCTTCCAGTGGCTTGCTGGCTCATGTTTTGGGGCTACTGGGTCAGGGGCAGTGACTGCTGGCTCTGGGCCTGCAGGCTTGGAGCTGGCACAGGCACTGTGGCCAGAGTCAACCCCTTTAAGGGCTCCGGGGACGGGGGGAGGGAGTGGAGTGTTCTTGGTTGAGGCTGGAGTGGCCACCAGGGCACCCTGGGAAGGCTGGAGGCCCCCTATTTCGAAATAAGTGTCTACACAGCACTTATTTCGAAATAGCTATTTCGAATTTGGCGTTATTCCTCGTAGAATGAGGTTTACCAAATTCGAAATAAGCACTCTGCTATTTCGAATTAATTTTGAAATAGCGTTTTGGTTGTGTAGACTCTAGGAAAGTTATTTCGAAATAAGGACTGTTATTTCGAAATAACTTTGCTATGTAGATATACCCACAGAAAATCAGGTGCTATATTTCATCATGTGCCTAAATATAGATTTCAGAGCCTAACTTTAAGTATCTGTTATTTAAAATCAGAGAAGAAACTTGGACAGGATTATTTAGAGTTCAAAAAAAAGAAAAATGGGAAAGATTCCTATAACTCTAGAGTCAGAGATAGTATCTAGAGTAGACAATCATCAGTGTACCAAGCAGGGATATCTCCGGGGCGAAGGGAGGTAGTGTAGAGCCCAAGGCAACCCCCCTGCTGCCCCAGGCCCTGCCCCTGCCTGTTTCTTCTCCCCCCCCCCCAATTCTGTCCTCCCCCTCAACCCACCCTTCCCCAAAGCTGGCCCCTGTTCCACTCCCACTCCTGCTCCACCCCATTGCACCACTTTCCTGAAGCTCCCTCCCCTGAGTTATGCAACTTGGGGGGATTACTGGAAGGGCTTGCATAGGGCAGCAGCAGGGACTGGGCTCCTCTTCACTCACCACCCTGGTGAGAGCCATAGCAACATAGCAGGCGGCTCTGCTCTGCTGCCCATCTCCCCAGAGCACCCCAGCCCCGCCTGCTCCCCCGAGCCCTGCATCTAGTCTCACCTTCTACATAACACAGACCTTAAGACTTCCCTGAATTAGTTCTTTCTTGAAGTCAAATAGGTGTGGTTCAACTAGAGAATATCTTTAAGAAAAACACAGTTTTGATTTTACAATTTCTAGTGATGGAGATTCCACAATCCTTGGTAAATTGTTTGAATGGTTAATTGTCCCATTAAAAAATTCACTTAGTTTTAGTCTGTATTTGCTTATCTTCAAATTCCAACTATTGGATTTTGTTATACCTTTGTCTACTAGACTAAAGAGCCTTCTATTATCATTTTTTTGTTCCCCATAAACTTACAGACTCTGATCAAGTCTCTTAAACTTCTATAGCAGGGCTGGAGAACCTAAGGCCTGGAGGCCAGATACGGCCCCCAGCTTGCCTGGATCTGGCCCCCGAAGATCAGGGCTCCCTCCAGCATTGGGAAGCTGGAGCTGGTGCTCCAACTATCCCACTATGGGACTAGAGCATGCAAAATCTACTAGCCTGGGCCCCCTAGGCTCTGTTGAGTGAGGGGAATGTGGGGACTATCTTTCTCCTTCTCATAACACACAGAAATCTGTTGAGGAACATTTTAACTTACCTGGGCACTCATTAATGGATCTCAAAGTTACCGTATTATGGCAAGCCAATTTAAAAAACAGCTTGAAAGGGGGGCTACAGAACTTAATTTCATTTACAAGTTTGATACTTGCAACAGAGGTCTAAACAAAGATCTTATGTAGATGGCCTGCTACAATTTACATCCTAATGACATAAAAAACCAAGCACCAGGCACTTAAGAGCACTTAGTACCCACTCTATCAGCTTCATTTAGCATGGACACTCTAATTGACATTTTCCCCCATTTTTTCCCCTCCTCCTCCTGTCCCCCTCCCCCGCATCCCCTCTCTTTCTCTGCTATTTATTTGGAACCTGGACTCCTTAACTCCATTCATCTGAAGGAGTGGGTTGTGCCCACCAAAGCTCATGATACCATCTACAAATGTTGTTAGTCTCTAAGGGGCTGCAAGACTATTTGTTATTTTTTAAAGTTTTTTCACTTACAGACTAACACGGTCACCCCTCTGAAACGTTCTCCTTCTCAGTCAGGGGCCACGTCAGGATATGTTTTTGCTTCCCAATCGTGTGCAGCCCCCAACTGATTTTTCTGTGGGTCAGCAGCCCCCAACCCAAAAAAGGTTCCCCAGCCCTGTTCTATAGATTGAGCTCATTAAGTCCTAACATGTAAGGCATGTTTTCCAATTCTTTAATCATTCTTGTGAGTCTTCTCTGATTCCTCTCTAATTTTTCAACATCCTTCTTGAATTGTGGATGCCAGAACTGGACATTGTATTTCAATAACACTCACACCTTTCTACTCCCACTCTGTATTCCCATTTATACATCCCAGGATTGCATTAATGAGCCCTTTAAGTCATAGCTGTTGCACTGGGAGCTCATGTTTAGTTGGTTATCCACTAAGGCACCCAATTCTTTTTCAGAGTCACTGCTTCAAGATGGTAAATCTAAGTTGCTAATGGTTTAAGGTTACAAAAGCTTAATAAAGCAGCACATTACTTGGAAAGATTTGAGCTGCCCTCTCACATTTTTTTACTATACATTTTTGCTATCCTTGCTATGAGCCTAATCCAAAACCCATTAAAAGTCAATGGGAAAATACCCATAAATTTCAATGGACTGTGAATCAGGCCCTTCTGAGGCAATGTAGAGGTTTGTGACTCTTGGGCTACATCTATGCTACAAGCGAAGGGTGTGATTCCCCTTCTCACATACACATACTTGCAAGAGCTTGATGAAAGCTAGTACAAATAAAAATAGTAGCATAGGCACAGTAGCGTCAGCAGCAGCCCTGTTTAGCCAGACCAAGTAGAAACACTCCTGAAACAAGTGGGTGTGTACAAGTGCCAGCTAAGCCATGCCACTACTGCCCATGCTAAGATAGCTATGCTGTGGCTTATACCCATGCTAGCTTTCATCGACCTGTGGATCACACTCCTAGCTTGTATGGTAAATGTAGCCATAGCCTCAGCTCACTACATTTAAGTCCAGTGGTTAACCTACAAGAAGAGCACTTCAGTATCCCATTCTCACAACCCCAGTTCCTTATCTGACGGCAAAGTAGGATAGCAAATTATTTCAAAACATCTACTATGAAGCAGCTACGCTGCTGGAGAGGAGTCACGGTGCTACACTGATAATATGGTGTCCCCTTTCAACAGTCTGGCCAGGAAAAAATTGCTCTTTTCAAACGCATTTAATAATTTCTTACTAGTGGAACCTTTCATTTGCTGCCCTGAGAGAAATAGCTAGAGTTTTCTCTTGGTTACCAAAGATTTGTAACAAATCTCATGTCTCCCTAGCATCAGAATGCCCTGGGAGGGTAGGCAGATAGCACAGTTTGTATGCTATTGGAGAAGGAAAACAATGTGCTCTTTCCCCACTTCTGCCTCTGAAGCTTTCCTGTTATAAAACTATACAGATTTGATCTCCTGGGAGACTTGGATGAGCCTGGGGCTCTTGTTAATCTAAAGGAAATTAAGAGATGATTGCATTACCATGCTTACAAATTCATTACTATGTTCCATCCTTCTGAACACAGAAACAAGCCAGAGGTTGAATAATATGGAAAAATATTGTCCAAGATGGATTAAGCCATTCTCAATGTATGTGAAACAGTCCCTGATTCACAAACTCTGTTGTTGAATTTATTTTCATTGAAAACTTTTTATAAAAATCCTATTAGGTTTTGGGTTATTTGCTTTTTTTTCTGATCTCTTTAGTATGAATTTTTCCAATTGTTTTATTGTATTTTCTCTCTCTCATTTCTTTTCAGCCATAGAATTTGTTCTATGATTTTATTTTTCTCTTAAATCTGTTGGTAGAGATTTTTAAAGGAACATAAAAGCCTTGAGTGGCAAAGCTGTTGTGGTATAGCTAATCCAGAATAGCTTCCCCATGTGGATGTTCTGTTCTGGAATAGAAGTCACGTTTATTCAATAATAGTTGCTCCACTGTGTGAGCTTATTCAGCAATACCTACACTGGTCAGTTTCCCTCTGTAGACAAGGCACAGAGGAACATTCAGGGCAGTGCCCTGGGGCCCAGACCAGCCCTATGTGGGAGTGAAGAGGGAGTGCTATCTAGCCCTGCTCCACTCCCAGCACTGTTCCAGCCTCACTTCTAGCTGCAGCCCCAGCTCACAGCCTGACCTTCAGACTCGGTGCTGCACCTTCACCTAGTCCCACCCCAGCCTTGACCCCTGGCCATGGCTCCGTTCCTGGCTCCAGACCCAGACTGCCTATGTCTTAGCCTCGTTCTCGCTGTCTGCCTCTTCCCACCTATCCTTGGGTTTCAGATGCACTCCCAGCCCTGGATACAAGAAGGGATGCCAACAGGAGTAAAGGTGACACAACCCTGAAGAGTTTGGGGACCACTGTCTTAAGGTATTACTTGTTCAAACCTCATTGGGTTTCAAAAGGGTTTAAGTGCCTACCTCCTTTACTCTCCTTTCAGAATTCCAGCCTTTAGTTTCTCCTCTTGTTCCCAGAACTTTTTTTCCCTTCTTGTTCCTCTCTTTTCAGATAACTTTCTTTCCTTTTCCTTATGCTGCTTTGTCCCCTCTGTTCTGGCAAATTTCTTGCAGTGCAGGCTCTTCCTTTTCATCACAGGTTGTATAAGTCTTGCTGGAAAAAATGCCCACCCTTTGGGACCCACTAGACTAATGTCATCAAGGGTTCAGTAAAACTGCTGGGCATCAGTGGAATTTTTTTCTCTGAATCGCCTTAATATAATGCAGCCTTGGAAGTGTCCCTTCTTTCATCCTAATTTTCACCCCATCCCTCCTTTTTTTCCTACTCTCTCTGGATGTAGTCCTAGTCTGACTGAAGTCAGTGGTAGTTGTGCCATTGATTTCAAAAGAGCCAGGATCCCAACCCTCTCCCATTCTCTTAATCTTGGCAACAGCAGTTACTCTGGTATGGTCACAACTATGACTGACTCCCGGAGTTCCATTCTGCTGCATTTGCACTATTTGCTAATTATAAAGCTCTTCTTGTACAACCAGCTGTGACTGTGTTCTTTCTGATCCTATTCAAATCAGAACACATTTCCAGGAATGCTTGTTAACTGGACTGTATCTTTGCTAGTAATTTGCTGAAACAAGGTCCATTCCAGCCAGAACAAAATACAGGACTATGTAGCACTTTAAAGACTAACAGGATGGTTTATTAGATGATGAGCTTTCATGGGCCAGACCCACTTCCTCAGATCAAATAGTGGAAGAAAATAGTCACAACCATATATACCAAAGGATACAGCCAGGAGAGCCTACATCTAATGTTGAGAAGGTCAGGTTTTAAATCTCTCATGCCTGAAGCCAAGAGCTAAAATTATTGTAATTATTAGCCAAAAGCCACTCTTTTCAGGTACTGCCTATTTTGGGCAGACCTTTAAAGAAGGGCAGATTATGATGCTGTAACAAAAATAACTTTGGCAGTTTAATAAAATGACAATGGGGTTAATCTGCAGTCGAACTATTAGGACGAACCTGAAATGTTTGTGCAACCAAAAAGATTCAGCCCTTCTTTTAAGTGCGTTCCGTGCCGTGACACAGTTAACTATGAGCCTATCCACACCAGAGTCAAAGCTATCAGCTGCTGCTACTAGTCTTCAAGATTTTTAGTTATATTGGGCAGATTCTTTTAAGATGTCCTAATGGTTTTTGAAGTGAGACAGGGCACAGGGCACTTGTGTCAAAGTTCAGCATGAGCTATAGGAAAGTAAATTGTTTAAAAAAAAAACCTGCTCAAATGATTACCTAGACTTTGTCTACACGGGTGTTTTTCTAAACATCTCACAGTGGTGGTAGACCAACTAGGCAGCTTAACTAGAGCCATCTTCCAGAGTCCAGACCATCTCTGCACAGAGGTAAAGATCAGAGTGGTTAATATTCCAGTATGCATTCCATACTAATTCGTCTATTGGCATAACACCACTGGAGTCAGAATGGGAGCAGGTAATAATTAGGAGTTGTTTAAAAAAAACCCACCAAGAGCCTTAAAGATCTCAATGCTATAGTCAACTCTCAAGGAATAGCGGCAGCTAATCGAATAAGGGACAATTAAGGAAAGGAATGAGAGAACAAACCTGAGAACCTCAGAGTGAATTTGCTGTGGATCTGGGCAAATTAGTATTTCTTTCCCACAAAACTGCTGCTCTGAAATTTGTTAAAATATAGTGATAAGAAAACATTCAAGATCTGCTCCAGGAGTCATCTGCTTGGTAAAAGCAGTTTTCATTGAAATACAAATTCCCAATTCTATCCCCCGGCCTCCTCCACAGAGGTTAGAGCATGCAATATCTTCTATGCATCTGTCACTATTTCCTAGTGAATATTCGATGCTCTGTTTATTTAAAAACAATGAAGATGTGATAATCTACCCATTACTTATCTTCTTTGTACAGTTAATATCAGGGTATAATTTGGAGGAAAAAGGAGGCATTACCCTTCCAAACAAAGCCAGCTTTATGGGTAGGCACTGTGGTATGGGAAGTGAGGCTCAGTGCACTCTTCTTAATGCTTGAGGACAGGCTCCTGCCAGCAGCCCACCTGACTCCCAACTTCCTCTTCCTGATCCCCCAGCAGCCCAGAGTACGGGCTGTTTGATGATCCAGGTGGAGCACACATAGAAAAGCAGGAGTCTGGCATGTCATGTGGCATCCCCTTGCTCCATGAAATACAGCAGAAGGCAGCAGCAACAATCTGAGCAGGAAGGTGACTGTAGCAGCTCTGGGAAACACCATAAAAAAGGCAACATCAAGTCCAGCTGCAGCAGCTGGTACCAGAGCAGCTGTAGCTCCAGCACTCAAGTCTCAGACTCATAGGCTACATCTACACTGCCGGTTTTGTGGGCAGTGAGTATGCAATGAGGCACAAATTAGCATATCGCCATGCCTCATTTGCATAATTTATGCACAGTTTTTGCGCGCAAAGGTTTTTGCGAAAAAAAAAGTAGTGTAGACGAGTAGGCATAAGGATCTTGTGCAAAACGGGGGTTTTGTGCAAAAAAAACCCCTTCCACACTTTTTTCTCCACAAAAACCCTTTGCACAAAAAAAGCTTGCATAAATTATGCAAATGAGGCACCACAATATGCTAATCCATACCTCATTTGCATACTCACTGCCCACAAAACCGGCAGTGTAGACGAAAAGCCATAGATTTTAAGGTGAAAAGGGACAATTGTTGATAATCCAGTCTGACCTCCTCCACTTTCAAGGCCACAGAACCCCACCCACTCCTGAATAAAACCCTAACCTCTGGCTGAGTTACTGAAGTTCCCAAATTGTGGTTTAAAGCAGGGGTGGGGAATTTTGGGGACACTGACCCACAGAAAAATCAACTGAGGGCTGCACACAAGTGAGAAACAAAAAGAAAAACAAAACTCTCACAGATGTGGCCCCCGCTTGAGAAGGAGAAAGTTTCAGAGGAGTAGCCATGTTAGTCTGTAACTGGAAAAACTTAAGAAACAACAAACAGTCTTGCAGCACCTTAGGCTTTGTCTACACTACATGCTTTGCTGGAAAAAGCCATGCAAATGAAGCACATATTAGCATTTTCTCATGCTTCATTTGCATAATCTCTTCCGCTCTGTTTTTGCACAAAGGGTTTTTGCGCAAAAACAAGCAGTGTGGATGTTTCCTTTTTGCACAAAAACCCCTTTTGCCTTAGGCATAAGGATCTTGTGCAAAAAGGAAACATCTACACTGCTTGTTTTTGTACAAAAACCCCTTGCGCAAAAATAGACCGGAAGAGATTATGCAAATGAAGTGTGAGAAAATGCTAATTGATGCTTATTTCCATTGCCTCTTCCAGCAAAGCATGTAGTATAGACAAAGCCTTAGAGACTAACAAGACATGTAGATGGTACCATGAGCTTCTTCAGATGAATGGAGTTTAAGGAGTCAGTCCATCCAGTTTTCAAATAAATAGCACAGAGGGGATGGGGGGCGGAGGGGGGGAAGAGAAGGGAGAAAAAAGAAAAAAAAAAGGGGGGGGGGGAAATTGTCAGACTGTCCATGCTAAATGAAGCTGATAATACTTAGTACCCACTTTAAGTACCCTGTTTGTTTTTTTACATCATTAAGATGTGGAATGTAGTGGACCACCCAGCCTATGACTTTGTTTAAACTTCTGTCGTAGGAATCAAACTTGTAAATGAAATTAAGTTCTGTAGCTTCCCTGTCCAGATGGCTTTTGAAATTGGTTTGAAATAATACAGTAACTGAGATCCATTAATGAGTGCCCAGGCAAGTTAAAACGTTCCCCAACACAGGTTTGTGTCCATTAATTCTCTCTGAGACTGTCCAGTTTGGCCAATATACATGGCAGAAGGCTGGCACTTGATGGCATAGATCACATTAATGCACGTGCAGTTGTACAAGCCTCTGATGTGGTGGTTTACATGGTTAGGTCCTGTGATATCACTTGTATAACTGTGTGGACAGAGTTGGCACCAGAGTTGATTGCAGGGGTGGGTTCCTGGGTGAATTTGATGGAGGTGTGTTGCATGGTTGCTAGAAAGAATTTGTTTCAGGTTAGGGGGTTGTCTGTAGGTGAGGATTGGCCTGTCCCCCAAGACCTGTGAGAGTGATTGTAGATTATTAATGATGTGCTGGAGGGGTTTAAGTTAGAGGTCCTAGGTGATGACTAGTGGTGTTGTTACTGTTTGTTGGACTTCATTTACTTTTTCAGTCCCAGCAAGTCTGGGACATATACATCTTGCAAAAGATGAAATTATTTTAGTCTTTTCAGTGCCCTTTAAAGACACTTTACAGAAGTGCCCATCACCAAAACATAAGGGGCCAGACTTGTGAAGGCTTTAAACAAACAGCCACAAGTTGAGTATATGTGACAAACTTTGAATGGCCAAATTAGTCAATTCCAAAAAATTAGTACAGCCATAGTTCAAGCACCTTTGCAATTGTCCATACATCAAACTGATTGATGGCACTATTAATACCATTTAGCATAACATTTCATCTCATCTCTCCTCCTCTTCCCAGTAGTAAGTCTGCGGGGGTGTCACCATACAATTTCCTACATAAAAATGATGGGAGGGCATAGGGAGAATAGTCACACAGAACCCTTGGCAGGAGGACAAACATGTCTTAACTACTTTCACTCTGCTTTCAAAAGTGAGATCAGAAGAAGATATGCAAATTCCCACTGAATTTGCATATTCCCTTTCGACACTTTAGCGTAGTCTAGATGAGCCCTGACTGGTTATGAACAGAACATGCCACTGCCTCCTCACAAATCTGTGCTAAGTTACCACAACCTAGGTTACACATTTGCACAAAGTTTCAAGGGACAGAAAGTGCATCAAGTTCTGAAGAAAGCTAGCAAGTCATTGAGGTAGTTTCTTTATTTTTATTAGAAATGTATTTACAAGACTTTAAACATTTACGTTGATTGTTCCATTTACAAGCTTAAAGTAATTCTAAGTTTTTCAAGATTAGAGCACAACCCTTTAAATAAAAAGAATTACAAAATGTATCAGCACAAATTAATCCAGACTACAGCACTAAAGTATAAGATAAACTCAATATATTTAGTTAAGTATACATGTTCAACTTGTTCCTCATGTCAAACAAGGTCGAAGGACTTTTCATAATTGTTTTAAGCTCTGCAATAACTACATTTTTTTCACAATGCAAAGTTTTTTCAAGTCTCCAGTAAAGAAAGTTAGCAAATTCTGGCCACAGCTAGAATGCAGAACCTGCTACATTTGCATCCTACTGTTCAATGCCTGGCAGCACAGGTCAAGGGAAGGCTGTAAAAATAAATTAAAAAAAGACAAACAATCCAATAGTTTTTCCAAGAAAGTTCAGGGCTGGCTTGTAACTTTAGTTGCTAAAAATTGAACAGATGTCAGTTCAGCAGATAATTTTGGATGATTCTCAGATACCAGCAGAAGGGCAACCTAAGTTATACCATAAGATGAAATCCAAACAGCATTAGTCAGCTTCAGGAGAACCTATTTAACTACCCTTTCAGGAAGTTGCCCAGAGCCTGGGCAGAGACACAAAAAAATATCAAATATAAAGGTGGCGAGGGTTTATGCCAGCAGGAGGGAATTTTTTAAATTTTACATACATCATCCACAAATCACTGTTGTTCCATTAGAAAGACTGATGCAGTTTTTGCGCTAGTCACTGGAAGGGTTTTGCAGGACACCAAAATATTCTAGAGATTATGAAAGCATGCTTTCCATGTGGTCCCAGTGATAAGATACATACATGAAGTTTCTTTCAGCTGTTATGACGTGATGCAAAGCTTGATTCAACTATAGACAGGCGTGCCTCAAGTGCTTTCAGTATGGTTTCCGCCTGTTACATTGGAAAAATAGTTCCCAGAAATATGAATTTACAAGACAAAAAAGCAACACCATAATGCTACCCCAGTGATTGCTATAAAACTAGTATGGATTGCAGGAGATACCATTACATTTCTGTTTTAATCTTTCCTCACCATCTTCACTGAAAGGAGTTCACATAACGTTTGGAGCTTCAGTTAATTCTGACTATTCCAGTAAATGCATTTTAACATCCCTAAACGTGTAACCATTGAAAATTTCAGCAGTTACACAGCGGGGGCAGGTAGGGCATCTCCCGTCTGCACCCCTCCCCTCTGCTGCTGCCTCTGTATCAGAGGCAGCAGCATGGGGATGGAGAGAGGAGGCAGTACCACAACGGGAGCAGGTGCACGCAGGGAGCTGGCTTAAAAGCTGATAGAGAGGCAGCAGCACCACAGGGGAGGGAAGAGAGGGGCCTGCGTGTAATACAGGTTCATTGGTTAAACACATACACTGTTACACTTTCACATCCCTAAATATGACAATTTATTGCAGCAATGTAGCCACCACAGAATTATCTGACACTTAGTTTAAAGTTACACTATGTTTAACTTTTGTAATACAAGTTTAGCTTCTCTCAGAGGTTTCCTTCATCTGTTATCTTACTTACTGTCCTGGCTACAGGATTATGAGTAATAGGAACCCAGACTATAGGCTCAAAGAGGGCATTTTCATAGCTATAAAACAGAAAAATTTTTAAACACCGGAAAAATATTTCAAGTTTGCTTATATCTGAGAGTGATTTAATGCTGAATTGCATTCTACCTTCCTTAGTGAATCAAAAATATATCAGAAATTATTTCACTTTATGGCTTCAAACCAAGCTGGTCAAAAATGCAATAGTGAAAAGATTTTTGTCAAAATTGTATCTAGAGAAACTCTGAACTACTACACACAAAAAGCTATAGGTAACTCTAGAAAAGTGAAACATGACAATATGATAAAAATTAGATCAGTTTGACTGAACTCCTAGGTGATTAAATTGAATTATTATTGATATGATTGGGATTACTATTAAGTAGGATATTATTGATGGCTGTAAGTCATCTTAAATTGTAATTAACTCTGAATTACTTAAAATGAAATCTTACCCTTTCCAGTGCTTCTTCTAAGCCAGCTCGACTTTCAAGAGTTAAAGGTTCATCATCAGTTATAGCTTGTTTTTCTGAGGATCCTAGGATGTAACTAGTCGTAATGTGAAACAAGGAAACAATCAACTTAAAGGACCTGTTAGCAATAAAAGTAGCTCTGACAGAAAGGGAAGTGCTGCAATGATCAAAACATTCATGCTATTAATGTGAGTAAAATATTGATTTTTTTAATGAAGAAAATTAAGTCATACTGGTTTATTTTAACTAACATTTCAATAATTAAATGATGACAACTTATGTTAAGGCCTCAACTTAATATGCCCTATCAAAGTAATACATAGTTGTTGTGAAGTTTTAAAGAATGTCAAAATCACTGAACTAATCGAAGTTATTGGACACATCTGGAAACAGTCTACCAAAGTGCTAACCATCTTTAACAGTAGCTTCTTTTGCAGGTGCAGAGAATATTTTCCTCATTTTAGTTTCAGTCTAATTGAGTTCAATGACTGACTTTCAAAATGCAAATTCTGAGGGGCAATGAGGTGGGGTGCTGGCTCTGGTCTTGGATTAAGGGATTTGGAATGTGAGAGGGGCTCTGTTGGAATGTTGGAGGGGGTTCTAGGTGCAGGCTCTGGGAGGGTGTTTGGGTGCAGGGGTGCTTGGGGCTGGGGCAAGAGCCTGGGGTACAAGAGGGGGTTCATGACTGGTGTAGGGTTTCAGGATGTGGGCTCCGACTGGGCACTGCTTACCTCAGGTGGCTGCTGGGTGGTGGTGCAGTGAGGCTAGGGCAGGCTCCCTGTCCTGGCCCTGCACCACTCCCCAAAGCAGCCAGCACTCTCCATCCTAAGTCCCATTATGCCCCCTCTCTGCTCTGTGGAGACAGGATACAAGGTGGGAGAGGGGGCACCTTGACATCAGCACCCCTCTTCTCCCTTCCCTGCCCTGCCCAGAAAGCAGGAGGCTCCTAGGGGTGGGAGAGGCAGCTCCAAGGCAAAGGTAAGGAGTTGCGAGGCAGTGGGGGGAGGGGCAGCTGAAGTGCCAGCACTTGATAGCCTCTTGGCCAAACCAGTCAAGATCACCTGTCAGAGGCTCCAAGATCTACCAGTAGATCCCGATCTACTCGCTGGTGACCACTGATCTAACCTTTACATGACGGTTCTTTGAGATGTGTTGCATGTGTCCATTCCCATGTAGGTGTGTCCATGCCCACAGTACAGTTGCTGGAAATTTTTCCTCTACCAGTATCCACCATGTCAAATCTAGAGAACTCTGGTGCTGAGTGAATATGGAACCAGTATAAAGAAGCCTGCCGACCCTGTTCCCTTTTAGTTTCCTCTTGACAGCTACCTCCAAAGAGGTTACGGAGAGTGGATTTTGGAATGGACATGTGCAATATATCTTGAAAAACAACTGTTATAGAAAGGTTAGTAATTTTTTCTCCTTCTGTGTCTGCTTGCCCATATTCATTCCCACATAGGTAGCTCACAGGCAGTTACATAGGAGGTGGGTTTGGAATTCAAGAACAGGCTGACTGCAAAATTGCCCAGCCAAAGACAACATCTTCTCTGGCCTGCTGAACTATGGCACAGTACATTGTTAAGAGGGACCAGAGAATATCAAAATTGGATGGTGTAATCCAGTTTTATTGTGTTGAAGATGCAGAAGTCCAACATGAGCTTAGTACAGGCATCCAAATAGGAAAGGCGATTGGAAAATAAGGAGGGGAGCTGAATCAGACACAGGGGGATAGCAGTGCCAACATGGAACATGTCAAAACAAGTGTTTTCATTATCCTCAGTGTCCACATCCAGGTTCAGTGGAGCCTGCTGTTGAGAACAGAGGAGGAGATCTGCATCTAAACCCCTATTTTTCCTTCTATGTTGGTCCTGCCCCGAAAGCTGATAGAAGTAGCAGCCTGTCTATTGTGGCCCGTACTGCTTTCTGGACCATGCCAGCAAGGTCAAGAATCCCTCAGATTGCAAGGTTGCTTATGAGTCCTTTTGAGACAATGCAGCCTGCTACCCATTTGCTTCAAAAAAAGAGCAATATTCCCTCAGATGGGAGGTCCTGAATCTTTTGTTGCAACTTGTTAAGTAGCTCCAAGGATGCAACCATAAACTCCTTTGCATTGTCACCACAGTTGCCATTGATCTGGCTGCAAAATTAGCAGCATAAGCCTCAGAATTCCCTTTCTTGATAAGGAAGGAGAACTCCTGCATGGAGTATTGTAAGAAAAGAGCCTTGAATTTAATCATGGACTCCCACAAATTAAAATCATAATGACCCAGCAAGAATGGTTGGTTTGCTATCTAGAGTCGAAGAATACGTCTCCCATTCAAATGAACCAAGGAAACTGGTCCTCTTTGCCTTAAGCACAGAAGCATTTTCTCTGGTGGCAGTCACAACATGGATCCCAGAGGAGAGTGAGAGAGAGAGAAAAAAAAAAGAGCAATTCAGAACTTCAGCTGTACAAAATGCTTATGCTCTGTGCACTTTGCTGTCAGAGGGAGGCAGGCAGGGGTTTGAAAGAGCCTTGATCAGTTTCATGATGGTATCCTACAGTGCGGCCTTACCTCTGAATGATCTCACTGGTGATAAGGTTCCATTAGACTACGTGCAACCTTCTTGACCACCTCTGCTTGGATACTCACATTTGAAGCTACCTGCTTTCACAAGGCCTATGAGGATTTGTCATCTTGCTGAGGGCAGGCCCTTGGTGTCACTAGCGCCTTGTCTGGAAAAGACACTAGGACAGACTGCGGAGCCTCTATAGTTTTCTCTGAGTCTGCCAAGACCCACTGGACTTCCTCCTAAGGCTTGGTACCAGTCTCTCTGCATGATGCTGGGGATGGTCTCTCCGCCTAAACCTCTTGCTCCACTCATCTGAAGTGGGTTGTGCCCATGAAAGCTCATAATATATATTTTTATTAGTCTTTAAGGTGCTACAGGACCACTCTGAAAATTTTTTTCTCCTAAACAGAGTACAAGTGCCTCAAGAGGTTGCCTCAAGAAAGGGAAAATCCTCAAGGGTTCCAAGAGGACCACTATATCGCTGGCAGGCCCCATGGATTCTAGCAACAGTGCTTGGGGAGTGTACGGACCTATGTGGGGAATGGACATGTGCAAGCACTCAAAGAACTGCTCGTTCTAAATTCGAAGGACATTGTGATTAGAACCAGTTCAATTCATTAATTACACCCAATACTTTATTACCTTCTTTATCTAAAGGAATTATATTTTGTGCATCTTTAAATCTGAATTTTCACAGAAATAGTGCTTAAATCACAAGTAAAAGATTAACTATATAAATGTACATTAAGCTATATGACTGGTTAACTGTAGATAGTACATCTCTCTGGTTAGCAAAAAGCACAAAATTTAGTATAAAGGCTACATTTAGTTGCAAATCAACATATTTTAATGGTTACCAACCAATGAAAATGAACTGCCTTAGGAAGAGAAATAAAAGTACAAATTCAAAATAAGATTAAGAGATTTAAATCAGTCCACTGGTTAAACACAACTTAGTCCAGGATTTAGTTACTGAAAAATGTTTTAAATAAACTGTTTAGCATAATGCAAACATGTTTTGAGTGCTGTAGCTACATCAACACCTGAACTTCAGGCTTTAAGCAAAAGGCATCAGCACACGCACACATTTCACCATCTCATTGTCATTCTGCTTTTTCCTTGAGTTTAGATGGAACAAATTTTACTTAAGATGGATCTGAATCCATTTGCACTTAGTGAGCAATCACAGTGGCATCTGTGTGGAGAGTCTTTCAAATGAGACTGGAAGTAGAGGCACCTTCTGGTTGCGTTGGGCACCTAGTGTAATTTTATACACTTGTGAGTTTTATTATATAAAAGAACACCCAAGAATATGTAAATATCAGGTATTGGGCAACATTATACATGGAATATTTTCACAACTTAAGTGCTGTGGTAAGGGAGACATTAACACGGGGTGGGCAATAGATGGGGGGCCATTCCAAAAATTTGGGAAGTGGTCAAGAGCTGCACTTTTCTATGTTAATCGAGGGAGTGTGGGATCTGGGATGGAGGTTGAGTGAAGGAGGGAGCTTGGAGTAAGGGACTGGAGTGTAGGAGGGGGTTCAGAAGGTTAGGATTGTGACCAGGGCAGAAAGTTGGGGGGAGGAAGGGGACAGGGTGCCAGGTGCAGAGTCTAACAAGGAGGCACTTACCCTAGGTGACTCCCAGCCAACAGCCTAGCAGGACTTGCCTACTCAAAGCTGCCAGCTACTTGGGTCACGTGCATCTCTGCACTACACACCTCTTGGGGAAGGAGGAACTTCACACATTTCTAGCCAATTGGAGCTACAAGACTCTGCTGAGGTGGGGGCAGTGAATGGAGCCTCCATGCCCCCACATGGGGCACATGGTGCTGTGATGCACAAGCACCAACAGCTGGCCACTTTGAAAGGCACATGGGGTGTAGCAGGCACGATGCCTATTCAAGGATCAAGACATTGGCGGCAGCCCATATTTTGCCCGCTCCACAATGCGGAATACTGTTCTTGAACAAAAGGAGATTAGAGGGGTAATCCATAACCTTTCCCAAATACCCTCCCACATACTCGCCTTAATACAAGCTTTGCATAAATATCTGATTGCTAAAAGTGTTAAGTAATGAACCCAAACTATCTGGCACTTAATCTAAAAGGCAAAAATCAATTAGCATATTTGACAACTTGAATCATTAGGTCTCATCCTTACCTGTCAATTGAGTCAACACTGAAGCAAAATAAATCTCGCTTATAGTCAAGATGTTTTGGGGTGCATCTGTAGATGTTCCCAAGGGTCATTGAACAGCCAGAGCAGAACAAAGTTTCAATCATGCTGTAAGCAAATATATAAACACTTGTTTAGAAAGAAGATTTAAATTGATTCTAATTCATTCACTTCTAGTCTTACTTCCAAGAGAGTATCCACTACCACTGTGTCAGTAAATCATATTAGGAAAAAGAGAGTGAAATGTGGTTATTTAATGCAAAAAATTACACGTATTCATGTATATCTGTTTCATTTCATTCTATGGTGACAAGTCTCAGTATAGTCATGTTAGTCTGCAACTGCAAAAATGAGGATCAACTGTTTAGCATAATGAAAAATGTTTCAAATATGGCAGCTATATCAACACCTGAACTTCACGCTTTAAGCCAACAAGGCCAATGCATCAGCACACACACATTTTACCATGCATTTGACAAAGTGGTTTGCCCCGATAAATCAGTTAGTCTTTAAGGTGCCACAGGATTCCTCATTTGTTTTACTTAGATTCCAAATATACAACCTTTGAACCCTATGCATGATCTTAGCAAGGTAAATTACTCAGCTATACAGCAGAGTACTTTAGCCTATACTAGATAAAATTGACTTCCAAACTGGTATTTGGATTGAAATTTTTGGTAACTCCCTCCCAAGCAGTAACTAAAAGATCCTTTACACTTGTCCTGTTTGGGGTTTTATGATTATGAACTGAACAAGTTTTCTTCCATTTTCATTCACCATTTAAGATTTGTGCAGGAGACATTTGAAGTCACATAATAAAACCCTTCTGATTGGGAGCATCGTTTCAGTGGCACGGCCAATAGCAGCATCCACGGTGCACCTTTCCAGCTGTTTGAAAGCCAGACCTCAGGAGGGTTCAGCCTGTGGCTGATATCCACTGTGCCTATTCAGGCTGCACCAGCCCAAGGGATGTGTGCGTACTGAGGCATTGGCCTTGTTTTGCTTAACGAGTCAAGTTCAAGTGCTGACTAGGGATGTAACAGAATAACCATTTAAACAGTTAACTGATCACTCGGGTGTTATCCGTTACCGGGAACAGTTACATGCAGGTTCCTGCCCCACTCTTGGGGAGTCAGCTGCCATCCTGCACCATGGCCTCTGTATCAGAGCTTACACTGCAGGGTGGCAGCCAGCTCCTTGGGAGCAGGGAGCCAGTACATGCCAGGAGCCGGCTTTGGCTCCCTGGGAGCCAACGCAGGCTGCAGGTGCGTGGAACTGCTTGGAAGATTTTCACCCAATTACCCGCTTTTTAACATCCCTAGTGTTGACATAGCTACACCATGGGCAGCGCCTCCTGCTTCTCCCGTCCCGCGGCCGCCGTGCCCCGGCTGCTCTCCCCTTCCAGCAGTGGCTGAGGCCAGCGGTAAGGGGGCTGGGATACTTTGGGCAGGCCCCGGTCGTCATTCAGCGGTGCCCGCGGCCCTGGGTGTCCCGGCTGTCAGGCCCCTCGGCCCTGCCCACTCACCATCCGCACTCGCCGGGCCGGCTGGAGAGTTTCTGTTCCTTCTCTACCGAAACGTTGGGGGAGGCGCCTGCAAGAGACAGACGGGACCAACCGTCACTAACGGCCGCGGGCGGGGGGGGGGGAGCGGAAGGAACGGGCCGGCAGAGATTCGCTTCCCCCGCCAACCCCGCGCGCGCGGGGACTCACTGCGCAGCAGGACGCAGCCGGTCTCCTCCTCGTTGGCCACCCAGCCCAGTGTGTCCCCCACGGGCCGCTTGCAGCCGGCGCACAGGAACACCATGGGCAGCTCCTCCGGCTCGTCGGGGGCCCCCGCCGCCGTGCCCCGGCTGCTCTCCGCCTCCAGCAGCGACAGCGACGCCTCCAGCCCCGCGCCCGGCGGCATGTATTGCGCGCCCGCCATCCCCCACCTTCAAACCGCCCGCCGCCCGGAAGCGGAAGCGGAAGCGGCGCGCACGAGCGGAGCCCAGAGGGGCAGGGACAAAGAGGAACCCCTGCCGGGGAAGCCCCGGCCCCTTCCCTTGTCTTAGCAGGGCGGGGACGGAGAAGAGCCCCGCCCCTTTCCGGCAGTGGTGGGGGCGGGGCTAAGTTCCCCTAGGTGCCGCGTGCCACATAGGTCCTGGGGCTCGTTTGCCCAGGTAACTTCGCCCCGCGCGCCCCCTGCGGCAGCGGCCCGGCCCGGCCCTGCACTGGCGGGTGGGAGGCGAGGGGGGGCTGCTGTTGCCCCGCTAGCCTGTTTTCCAAGTCTAGGCTGATTTCTGGAACCAGTTTACAGAGATTGTGCCCCATCTGCGCTAGGGCAAGCCTGCCCACTTCAAGAGCCAAAGGGATCTATCGCCCAGCTAACCATGCCGCGCATGGCCACCCAACCAGATTGGGCAGGAAGACATTCATCATCATCATCATCAACCACCACCATGGGCTCAACACCCGTTGGTGTCTGATGCCTCCAGTGCGGAGTCGCTTAGTTTCTGTAGACTAGCTCCCCACCCATTCTCTGTGCAGTCTGCCTCTCCTATTCGGACCATCCATTATGCCAAATACCAGGGTCTTAACTTTTCACGCGTCGTTCATTCTGCAGATATGCCCAAATAGCTGTAACTTCCATTGTATAACCTTCTGCAGTAGGTTCTCTTTTGGCTGTATCTTCCTATATATTCCTCGTTGGTGACCTTCTGCATCCATCCTATTCTCAGGATCTTTCTATAACTCCTCTTGAACGCCAATATCCTTCTCTTTGAATCTTTCATTATCACCCATGTCTCACATCCATAAAACATGCTGCTAAATACACATATTTTCAAGATGCTCAATTCCATTCCTAAGCTAATCGCTTTACTTTTCCAGATCTTATCCATCACCTTCAAACTCACTCTTGCTTTCGCTATTCTAGTCACTATTCCTTCTTACAGTCTAGATCATAGTCATATTGCTCCCCAAATATGTGAACTTCTCTACGTTCTCCAGTTTGATCCCATCTACACTGATCTTCCTTCCTATTTCTTTATCTCCAAATACCATTGTCTTCATTTTATCAATATTCATAATCAGTCCATACTGCTTCCCATCCTCATTTAGCACTTGCACTGTTCTCACTAGCTTCTCTTCATCTTCCTCGATAACTATAACATCTGTGAACCTCAAATTGTTAATTCTCATCCCGTGCACCGATATCCCTTCTACCTCTTCCTTGATCTTGTCCATCGCTCTCTCTAGGTGCGTGATGAAGATACTCGGCGACATCAGATCTCCTTGTCTCATACTTCTACTCATTCTAAACCAACTTCCCAACTCTCCAGTGCACTTTTCCAATGCGCTTTTGCAGTGTGGAGACGCTTTTGCGCAAGAAGCTTTTGCAGAAGATCTCTTCCACAAAAAGCTTACTGCACAAGAAGCCTGCAGTCTAGACGTAGCCTCACTGGGCAAAACACATAGGCGATGTTTATTCTATTACCTATGATATGTAGCTGTAGTACTGTAGTGCAGATCTTTCCTACATCAATTTCCCTCCTAAGATATGTTACCAACCTCAATGGAAGAGTTTTTCCACTGATCTACACCAAGGGTTATGTCGACCAAAATGCAGTGGTCAGGATATGAATTTTTCATAGTCCTGAGTGATGTAGTGAAGTTGATCTAAGTTTATACCAGGCCTTAGACCAAGAGTGGGCAATAATTTTTGATGGGGGGCAGGCACTCCAAGGATTTGGTAAATAGTCAAGAGACGTACTCTTCCATGATATTAATGGAGGAGGTGTGGGATTGGGCATGGAGGTTACGTGTAGATGGGAGCTTGGGACAAGGGAATGAAGTGCAGGAGGGGAATGGGATCTGAGAGGGAGTTTAGGTCAAGGAGGGGATTGTGACCTGGGGCAGGGTACTGGGGTGCAGTGTCCAGAAGGAGACATGGGTGCAGGAGAGGATTCTGACCTGAAGGAGAGGTTTTGGAGGGGGGTGCAGGGTCTGGGAGGGAAATGTGACCTGGAGCAGGAGTGCAGGAGAGCGAGCAGGGATTTGGATTGTGACAGGGATAGGGAATTGGGATTGCTAGCTCTGGGAGGGGAGTTGTGACCTGGAGGAGGGGTGCAGGAGGTAGTACAGGGTCTGGGAGGGCGTTATCACCTGGGGCAGGGATGCAGGAGGGGTGCAGGGATTTGGGTTGTGACTAGGAGCAGAGGATTTGGGTGCAGGGGCTGGGATGGAGTATGGATGCAGGAGTGGGAGTTCAAGGGTTTGGATTACATGGGGTAGGGTGAAGGAAGGGGGCATAGGATTGGGGGGGAGTCAGGGGCTGGAGTGCCGACACAGGCTCTAGCCAGGAGATGTGTGCGAGGGTGGCTCCTGGCCAGCCTTCCAAGCTCCTGCACGCCGCTCAGAGCAGCCGGCTGCAGGGGCCATGTGTATTGCTCTGAACACTGCAAGCCCAGAGGAGTACTTCACATGTAGCCTGTCCTGCAAACAGCTCCCATTGGCCAGAAACATGGCAGCTATGAGATTGTGCTGGGGAAGGGGGCAGTGCGTGAAACTTCTGCCTGTGCTCACAGCATTCAGAGAAACACATAGGGCAGTTTGTCAGAGCAGGGCAGGCAGGGTTGAGGCTCCTGCTGGCCCGCAGGCCAGAGCCAGCCTGCAGGCTGTATTTTGCCTGCCCCTGCCTTAAACCCTGTCTTTTTGAACACTAAGCACTAAGGCCTCCTCCAGCAAAGCTCACAGCAGGGCCACAGCCAGTTGCAGAAGGTACTGACACTGAGGTCAGCTCTGAGAAGACTCAGCTTACGGGACTTACTATGGTACCCAGTTGTCCATTTCCCTTTGCATACAACCCCAAAGTTATATGACATTTCCCTCCTTCCTTAATGTGAAAGAAGGTATATCAGCCTCTCCCATTCCCCCCCTAGAAATTACATAAATTGGGTTACATTTATTATAACAAAAATATGTTTATTAACTATGAAGCCATGTATTTTAAGCAGTTAAAGAAGTGGCAAACAGAACAAAGCAATTACTAAAAATATAATGCAAAGTGCACAATCTAAACTAGATTTGCTAAAAAGTTGGTTACAAATAATAATTTCTCACCCAAAATAGTATTTCAGGTAAAGTCTTTCAGTCAGAGGTGTCCTTTCTGGCCTGGATCCAGCAATTCTCTTCCCCCCCCTACTCCCCACCCTCTTACACTTTTGTTTCCAGGTATCTCTTTGGGGTGGGGAGGCAGAAGTAAAACAAGCTGAAGACAATCACTGTTTTCCTTTTTTGCCTTACATAAAATTTCCATAAGGCGGGGAAACCTTTGATTCTCCCACCTCCTTTTGGAACAGTTCATAAGAACAAGGAGTTGGTTAGCATCAGGTGAAGCATTATAGACTCTCTCCCCAGGAAGGCCAAGCCTTTTTTACTTTCCATTGTAGTAGCTGATGAGCCATCAAGTCCATTGTAGCCCCTGAAGTGGCAGCAGTGGGAATGACCCAGAACAACAAATATGAAGTCTAGAAACACAGGTTCATCTACAAAAATAATACCTGCATACATATGGGATAATCATATTCAGTAAATCATAACCCTTCCAGTGATATCTTACATGAACCATCTTGCATAAAGCATATTTCAGTTCTCATTCTTATGATAAACATTCTTAAAACATATGGAATGTCATCTCACAATATGTATAATAGAGTCATTAATTTTTAGCAGAGCTTTTTTCAGTAGGTCAAGAATATCTCTTTCATGCCAAGGGCTTCATTGTTGCTGGTTACTCACTGGGCCTATCAGTTTGGCTTTTGTCCATTCTGTTACTGTTTACTTGGCACCCATGTTAATACAAAGCAGGGTGGGAATTGATAGTACATAATTACCCACCAGCTAGAGAGGAGTACATTTGGTATCTGTCATAGCCTGACTGTCATTTCTGCTAAAAGGTTCTGGTATCTAATCAGTCCTTGGGTTGCAGGATATGAAGACTTCCAGAATGATTTACACAGGCATCAGTTATGCAATCTTTATATGAGAACACTGAAGTGTGGTGGAAAATAAAAGATAATTAGAGTGGAGCTCTGAGCTGATTCAAATGCACGATTGAAATGGCTATCAGAACAAACTCATCTGAGTATTATTTGTCTTATGAATATTACTGGGACTATTTGGATCCGGTACCTATAGATGAAAGGAAGTTGAAGGCTAATAAATGTAAGTATTGCATAGTAAGTAGCAGTTGCTGATTTAGTATGTGAAGAGTTTGATAAGAATAAAATAGGTTGATAATCTCCCTTAATATCTTCACTGTTGTGTGGCTTTCTGTAACATAATGCTATTTACTGGGCTATAGATACGTAATTTGTACAGATGAGCATCTGAGTTTTTAAACTCAGCACTAATTGTGTTCTGTTGTAGGTTGATACTAATACTGCAATATTATTTCATTTACTCTACAATATATACATTTGAAAGATATTTTTATATTAACCCAGATAACTGGAAAGATAGTAAATTGTTAAAAACAAATCTATGTAGAAGCCTATTTTAAGATGTTGATCAGTAGATTGGTGTACTCCTGTTTGCATGATAGAATAGCAAAATAGCCTTTTGTTACACTATATAGTTTTTTTGTCAGTAATAGTTGTTTTTTCATGGAATACCATCCTTGCATTAAAACTGGTGTAAGTTTCTAGAGAAGTTAAATTTTGATTAGCCAGGAACAAGAAGCTGAACACACATACTTTTTAATTTCTTTTATCTCTTGTTAATCTCTAATCATATTGATGTTTATCACCATTACAAAAATGATGCACTATAAAGGTCATCACTGGGTGCTATGAAAACTTATGACCAAAATGGTTGTATGAATCATAGTATGGCCATGACAGTACATTCCTTTACCCTTTGGTATTTTGATATTTTTAGTTGATGATCAAATAAAATATAATTTTCTTTATCCAATTATATTAACTCTGCTTGGAGAAAGGTATTTATTATACTCAAAATGGAAACTCTAATGTAATCTTAAATTATTATTTGACATGATAGACCAAGTTCATTCCTAGTGTAACTCCCTAGCTTTATTCAGTGGAAGTCAAAGGATAAATTCACCAGGATGAATTTAAAATTAACATGTATTGGATAGGTAGAATCTATGGAAAATGACAATAGACAAAAATATATTACTGGTTCCTGTTAATTTACAGTTACCAAAGACATTTTGAAATATAAAAGTACAATATTTAAGGTTAATACAACTTTTCACATCATCATCAATGATCTTGTCTACAAGGAATAAATGATAGTCTTGAAAGACTTTTGCTTATATGTGTAACAACCGTACAAGGAACATTCTTTGTAGTGCAAATGATAATATTAAAACTGTAAAATTTAAAAAACCCTGGGCTTGTCCTCCAGCTGGGAAGGGCTGTGATATAGGAGGATTTTTGCGTCACTTTCAGCCTATTCTGATTTTAGTGGCTGCTGCTAGGGACTGAATCACCTTGGCACATTAAAATACCTGGCCCCTTTCCCCAGTAAGCCTTTAAAATGGCGGGGCAGAGGGAGAGGCTCCTGAATTGGGAGAGAGTGTTCACACTCCAAGCAAGCCTCAAGGGCTTGAAATGATGAAGAACAGTGCATTGCATCTAGCAGTTTGCATTCATAAATCCAACGCAAACCAAAACTGAAGGGAAAAAAGGGATTGTCCAGCTTCAGTAAGTAATAATGTTAGTCATGGACCTAGCTACTTACATATGTTTCAGGAATGGAACCATATCTGGGCACGTCTAGATTACTTTTTTTTTCGAAAGGAGATATGCAAAGTTGGTGCTAATTTGCATATCTTCTTCTAATTGCATTTTCGAAAGCGGGTCTTTTGAAAGTGAAAGTAGTCTGGACACAGTTTTTTCGGGGAAAAAAACCCCTTTTTCGAAAAAACCGCTCTTCCTAAAAAAAGGTTTACATGGTTTTTCAAAAAAGGGGTTTTTTTTCTGAAAAAAACGCATCCAGATTACCTTCACTTTCAAAAGACCCGCTTTCGAAAGTGCGATTGGAAGATATGCAAATTAGCTCCAAATTTGCATATCTCCTTTTGGAAAAAAAAAAAAACGTAGTCTAGACGTGCCCTTAGTCTGCTTTAGCAAAAACAACAAGGAATCTAGTGGCACCTTAAAGGCCAACAAAACTTTGGGAGCTCACTTAGATGCATGAAAAACTGGTGTATACATTGGTGTCCTGTGAGTCTGTGGTAGGAACTGAGTTGTGTAATCTGCAAATGGATAAAAGTCTCACACCCCTCGTAAGTGCAATATATTGCTTCCCCAAATATATATGTAGTGCTGGTCATCTTAATGAACAGAGTCAATGGCTAGAATTAGGATTACTTTATTTCTACAGATATACCACACAGTGGTTTGCTATGAGATTTTGGATAGTCACTTGATTAAGTTGTGCCTCAATTTCCCCATCTTGAATAGAGAGAATAATACCATTCAGTGGTGGTGTGCAGTTTAGCTAATTCAAGGATTTAAAATGTTTTGAGATAATCAGTTTTATCTACATATTTTTATCTGATACTGTGTCATTGATACTGCATGCTTCTTTCTTCTTTTTTAACAGATTCAATTGTCATCGCCTTTTGGGTTGGACTTGCTGCATTTGTATTGTTTCTGTTCCTTATATTGCTCTATATGTCTCGATCTGGTTCAACACCAGTCAAGTAAGTAAGACTGTTGTGCTGCAGATGAGGTACAAACAACCTGATATGTTTAAGTCAGATTATAATTGGCAAGTTACACCTGTTCACAGTTTTATGCTTCTGTTCCACTTCCATGGTGCCCTCTCAGGTCTCCAGCTGTCAATTGTCTCTGAACAGGCACCTTTGTCCCATTTCTTTCAGACTGGGATTTAAAGTCTGTAGAGCCCCCTGACACATTGTCTGATACCCCCAGCAAGTCAGTTTGCCTGAAGACCAGCACCTGGTCTGTGCTTTGTCTCTGAGGACAATGACCAGTGTGCATCAGCAGTTACAAGTATCACACAGCTCTTCCAAAGCAAACTATATTTATTCATACAGCAAAACCATTACAGAGGCAACATATAAAAAACAACACAACTTCCTGCATGCTAACTAAACATACCAGAAATCATCCACCTTCCACATGGTGATTCTGATAGGCCAACATCCTTTCCAACCCTTCAGCAATGCTTGAGTTTCCCTGGGGGCCAAAGGTCCTGTCCATTTGCTGAATCAGAAGGAAGATCCTGATTTTGTTTAACATCAGCCTTTATATGTTCTCAGTCTCTGCAAACACAGTTTGAACCAATACATGCAACCATCCATCAGATGGTACATCAGGAGCTTTTAATAGTCTGAGTGGCTCACCTTAATCACCCCCAGCTGGAGAGCTGTGGCAACCATCCACCATAGAGCAGAATGCTATCATATATAAACCATTCATAAATTTAACACAGTGGTCCCAAAAGATACCGCATGGGGATGCAATATCTGTCACAATCTTGACTTACTTTGAAATGATGGAATGACTATATTCTTTATATATAGCACTGCACAGAGCATAACATATTTGTATTGGCTGGTCTATGGAAGGGATCAGTTCTCAGACCAATGTTATTCAAATATTTTTATCAATGGTCTGGAAGGAAATATAAAAGCATGTTCGATAAAGTTTGCAGATGAGTCAAAGACTGGGAAATAATGATGAGAACAGTCCACTTGTTCTGAGCCATCTGGATTGCATGATGAGCTGGGAACTATCAAACAATTTGCATTTTCATAAAACCAAATGCAAAGTCATACATCATAGAACAAAGACTGTGGGTCTAACATACAGGCTAGAGGACTAGATCTTGGAAAGCAGTGTCTCTGAGGACGACTTGCCATGGTGGACAAAAAACTAAACACGAGCTCCCAGTATGGTGCTGTGGTTAAATGTTTGTGATAACTGAATGGATAAACAGGAGACTATTGAGTAGAAACATGAAGCTGATATTACCTTTGCATAGGGCATTTCTTAGACCACCACTGGACCAGTTTTAGAGCACACACTTTAGAAAGGTTGTTGAAAAACTGGAGAAGGATCAGGAAAAAGGTACAGGAATGATTTTCAGTCTGGAAAATATCTTAGGGCTCATCTAGACTACGCTAAAGTGTCAAAAGAGGATATGCAAATTCTGCAGGAATTTGCATATCTTCTTCCAATCTCACTTTCGAAAGCAGAGCTTTTCCTCAAAAAATGAGGTTTATGCGGCTTTTCAGAAAAGGGGGGGTTGCCAAAAAAACCACGTCCAGACTACTTTCACTTTCGAAAGCTCTGCTTTCGAAAGTGAGATCGGAAGAAGATATGCAAATTCCCATGGAATTTGCATATCCTCTTTCGACGACACTTTAGCATAGTCTAGATGAGCCCTTACTGTGAGAAATTTATGAAACTCAATCCATTTAGTTTATCAAATAGAAAGGTAAGGGGTGACTTCATGATTTATATGCTCATACATAATGAAAATATTTCTGTTAGATTAAAGAGTCTTCTTTATCAGTCCAAGACATAACAAAATCTAACAGCTGGAAGCTGAAGTTAGACATGCAAGCTGGCAATGGTGCATATAGTTTTAAGTGAGGATAATTAATCACTGGAAGAACAACTTACCAAGGAATATGGTAAATTCTACATCAATTGTTCTAATTCACCCACAAGTAATTGGGGGAAATCTTATGGGCTATTTTATGCAGAAGATCAAACTAGGTAGTCAAATTGGTCCTCTGGCTTTAAATGTATAAATGGGCTAAATTATCAGATGGTTTAAACCACTACAGCTGCCCTGAAATCCATGGAGCTCTGTTAATTCAGTGGTTTAAGAACTGGCCCAATTTACTTTGCTTTGTTTTCACATCCTGTCCTGAAAAATGCTCCATTTCCTTTACTTCAGTATTCCTCCCTAACCTCAAAGCCTGCAGTTACTGTCCTTCAGGCTGAGCAGGCCTGGATAGAACTTCCTCATGAAGTAAAGACAGTCCAGAGGGATAGCTGTGTTAGTCTGTAACTTAAACAAACAAGAAATGAGCAGTCCTATGGCACCTTAGAGGCTAACAAATATATATATATATATATATATATATATGTATATAGTATCAGGAGTTTTCGTGGACAAATCTGCTTCTCCAGATGAGTAGAGTGGAGAAAAAATGTGGGGAACCTCCCAATGTATAACAGAAAAAAGAAAGATTTTTTTCAATAGGGCTGCTAGAAGACCAAAGTACTGCTCGGTGTAAGAGAGGCAATCTCTTTTAACTGGTTAAAAGACAGGAAACAAAGTGTAGGAATAAATGGTAAGTTTTCAGAATGGAGAGAAGTAACTAGTGGTGTCCTCCAAGGGTCTGTTCTTGAACCAATCCTATTCAACCTATTTATAAATGATCTCGAGAAAGGGGTAAACAGTGAGGTGGCAAAATTTACAGATGATACTAAACTGCTCAAGACAGTTAAGACCAAAGTAGACCAAAGACAGTTAAGACCTAAGAGCTTCAAAAAATATCTCACAAAATTAAGTGATTGGGCAACAAAATGACAAATGAAATTTAATGTTGATAAATATTAAAGCAATGCACATTGGAAAAATAATCCCAACTATACATATAATATGATGGGGACCAATTTAGCTATAACTGCTCAAGAGAGAGATCTTGGAGTCATTGTGGATAGTTCTCTGAAAACATCCACTCAGTGTGCAGCGGCAGTCAGAATGTTAGGAATCATTAAAAAAAAGGGATAAAGAATAAGACAGAGAACATTTTATTGCCTTTATATAAAACCATGGTACGCCCACATCTTGAATACTGCGTACAGACGTAGTCTCCTCATCTCAGAAAAGATATATTGGCATTGGAAAAGGTTCAGAAAAGGATAACAAAATGATCAGGGGTTTGGAATGGGTCCCATATAAAGAGAGATTAAAAAGACTGGGACATTTCATCTTAGAAAAGAGGAGACTAAGGGGGGGATATGATAGAGGTCTATAAAATCATGACCGGTGTGGAAAAAGTAAATAAGGAAAAGTTATTTACTTGTTCCCATAACATAAGAACTAGGGGTCACCAAATGAAATTAAAAGGTAGCAGGTTTTAAACAAACAAAGGAAGTTTTTCTTCATGCAGCACACAGTCAACCTGTAGAACTCCTTGCCAGAGGAGGTTGTGAAGACCAGGACTTTAACAGGGTTTTAAAAAGAACTAGATACATTTATGGAGGTTAGGTCCATCAATGGCTATTAGACAAGATGGGTAGGAATAGTGTCCCTAGCCTCTGTTTGTCAGAGGCTGGAAATGGATGATAGGAGATGGATCACGTGATGATTCCCTGTTCTGTTCACTCCCTCTGGGGTATCTGGCATTGGCCACTGTTGGAAGACAGGATATTGGGCTAGATGGATCTTTGGTCTGACCCAGTATGGCTGTTCTTATGTTCTTAATCATGTTCTGAGTTACTGAGTGAGACAGCAGAGCACAATTGATTCAGTCTCATAAGTCTATATGACATAGTAGGGTACATTGAGGGAGAGATCACAGATTGGCTCATGTTAGCATTATGCAGTTCATTATTTGAGTTATGTAAAACTAGATTTGGCAAAGGAGGGATCAACTCTTCAGGAAAAGTAGGTGGACTAGGTGATCTAGCCTTTCATTTTTATAACCTCTGTGACTGTTACATAGACTTATCAGAAAATGTGTTTTGCAGTCTCCTGAAGTAACACTTAAGTAGCACTATGGAATACAACATGAATGTTCTTTTTTACAACAACCTAATGATATAAATCATTCTAGTGACAAAGCCTGACTAAAAGAAAGCAATGCCCATTCACACATAGCACTGCTTTGTTCACAGACCTAATATTACAGGAGATTTTGAACTTTGCCTAAGTAAGGTTTTTATTTGATGCAGTCCACATTTAGTTTACTTTGCTTGCTGCTGATTTCTTTGGGCAAACAACCTTGTACAAACATGGATGAATTTGGAAGGCTGGGCCCACTGCTTTTCATAAGCTGATTAGGAGGCAAAAAGTTCAGCCCAGCAATTGGGCAGAGACAAACAATAATATAATATAGTAGTAAAAGGGAGCAATAATACAGTCAAAATATCAGCACCGGAAGGTCTCTGGCACATTAACAAAAGGCAATGACAATACAAAAAGGCAGCTTTCCCAAAGAAACCACAAAGCAGGAGATAAGTTAATTTCCAAATAACACAATAATACAAGAAACACATGGAAATCAACATAAAATTACATGGTTACAGAGGCACTTTCTCTTTAATTTACTGTGCCTTAAGAACTGGCAGGAGAAAATTGTGTACAAGTAATAGTCTCTCAGGAAAGGGAGATTCCTCTTGGTAACAGAGTACTTGCAAGACTTGCTCAGAAAAGGCTAAACATTAGGAGAACTTTTATATGGTGCTATTGAGAGAGAACATGGAGGATATGTATTGTGCGGTATTACAATATTGTAATAGTGTAAATATTGCCATATTATCTGTAGTGTTGGATATATTTGATATAACCCACTGAAAGTGCTATGGTAACAGCAATCCAGGGCATTTTGTACAAACCACAAGTGTTGATAACTGAAAGGAACAGTAGGTAATGGATTGTTTATTTAGCATTATACATTCATCTTGCATATTGCTTTTCTAGATGTTAGAAAATACCTTAAGAAATGTTAGGAACAAGGCAGTCTATACAGCTCACCACATCTTCTCTTTTTTGATTTACCTGCTACCTGGTTTCCTGCTGTTTCAATTCTTTTCTTATCCAGAAGTAAAACTAAGGTGGGTCTTTTGAACCCATTCTTACTGTTTGTTTCAATGACCTACCCCAAATAATATATTGTTCTCTTATGAATTATCTCATTTATTATTCTGTACATGAAGTTGTTTTGCCCAAGCTCTCTATTTAATCCTAGTTTCCTAATTTTAATAAGATGTTCACTGTAATCCTTTTCCCCTAAGAAAACTAAAAGTTTTAGTTGGTTTCTGAAGTAGTGAGTAGCAGCTTTTTTAGAGCTCTTAAGTGTATTTCCCTTTCAGAAAGCTAACGGATAATATTTATATTTAACATAGATCATCAGGGAGAGATTTCAGATCCATTTTAGACAAGCATTCAGAAAGCATGTAATGATACTTTTATTCCTTTTGTATTTCCTGCCTACCGGTCCCAAGCTCTAACCAAGAGATGAAACCACCTCAAAATGAATCTACCATTCTGCAACTTGCCACCAGCTAGCCATATACATACTGTACTCATTTCCACATGCACTGAATGACACTGCTCCTCACCTCTTATTTGACCACCGTGTGGGAAACTTAATTTCATCCCTTGACTGTTTGCAGTGAATCATTGGTTAGGATTTTTCTACACACAATACCTCCCTCAGAGGAGTCTTAGGCAATGCAGTGTGGTCTAGGCTTGAAGGAAAGTCACTTTACAGGTGTCTGATATGTGAGGGAGCCTGGCTGTGCCCTGCAACTAAACCCTCAAAGGGGGGTCCACTCGCCGGAGCTGGAACCACGGCATTCCACTCACTGAGGTTGCCCCAGCCGGCATAACCTCACCGTGCCCCAGCTCCAGCTGGAGCAAAGGGGAGCAGCTGCCAGCCACCACATGGCTGGGCCAGAACCCACCAGACCACCACCACCACCACCACTTGCCTTCAGTTGCAGCAGGAAAGTGAGCGGTGGTGAGTGCTGCTGCACGGCTCTGCAAATGAGGTCGGTGGGCTTAAAATTTCTTGTGCGCAGCTGTGCAGGCGTGCAGCTTAGAGGGAGCCCTGCTTCTATTCACCCAACCCTCAGCACCACCCAGAGCACATTGCCCAGGGCTCCAGAGCCATTTAAAGGTCTCAGGGCTCCTTTTGAATTGCTGGGCCCCAGGGCAGTTGCCCTCTTCTCTCCCCTCCCTCCCACTCCCGACCCCATCAGCAGGTCTGCTTACAGTCCAGTAATTAATTCATCTTTAACCATCTTAATGAGGTCCAAAACAGTTACCTCCTGTTGGGTGCAATCCCTTTGTGTTAGAAAAATATAATCTATAATTTTTAGAAACTCTAATTCTATTTATGAGAGATCTGCAGCATGCCTCCTCAGTTGAATTCCTCTATAACAATACTTTGTCTTTCCATATATTACAGACAGGTGCCTGCAGGTAACAGGATAGAACATCTGGAAGGAGGAAGCTCCAATTCTGAGCGGCTGCATTGTCATGATCTCAGCAGTCCGGACTCAGACTTGATCTCTACTGAAATACGCCATTCCCTTTCAGATAAAATTGGCATTCATGGAAGTATCTCTGCCTGAGTTAGAACAGTCTGGAAATGGATTCCTCAAAAGCCAGTCTTAGTGATTCTGGCAGAGGGAAGACACAAGAATCTCCTTGTAACCTGCTAACAACTGTGTAAAATTAAATTGAATTAGCCCTGAGAGAGAGAACAAAAATAATTTAAAAAATTAAGGCTAAAATATTCAAACCTAGCTGCCTAATGATCAAAGCTTCTCAAGCCATTTAGGCACTTACCTAGACTTGCTGATTATCAGAGGTGCTGAATAATCCTAGATCTTGCAAGTGTTTACCATTGTAAAATTACTCATGTAATAGAAGTAAGAATAACTTAAAAATAACCAGGGACAGATTCTGTTCTCAGTTACATGGGAGCTGTACATCTGAGCAACTCTTCTGTTGTCTGAAGCCTGATTTGTTTTGTATACCCTAAGTTTCATCTCACTTAAACTACTTGCTTACAACATCAGACATAAAAATGCAAATGTCACAACACTCCATTACTGAAAAATTGCTGAGTTTCTCATTTTTACCATACAATTATAAAATAAATCAATTGGAATATAAATATTGTACTCACATTTCAGTGCATAGAGTAGTACAATATAAACAAATCGTATGAAATGTCAGTTTGTATTGACTTCACTAGTTTTTTTCATGAAGCCTGTAGTAAAATGAAGCAAATATGTAGATGAGTTGCTTACCCCCTGGAAAATATCTGTATACCCCTCATTGAGAGCCACTGCTACCAAAAATCTGGTATAGATTCAACCCCGCAAAACGTTATGTATTGTGCTTACCTTTTACGCACTAGATATTGTCTTCAGTTGAACTGTTCATGTTCATGGAGACAAAAGTAAAATGTGTAAATCTTTGCAGGCTCAGGGTCATAGCTTTTTGTTTTTGTTTTTAATTTGAAAAGAACTCCTTGATTGTATTGGAAAAATTAAAATAAGATTTAAATATTTTTCCTGCAGTACTTATTCCTAATAAGCTCCATCACAACCTTAGTTTTGATCAATCTTATTTCCTTAGGTGCCTGTCCTCAGCTCATCTTCTTGTTGTTGAGCTCACCTTAGCACATTGCAATATTTTTTTGGCCACTTGTTTGAGAAGGACAATTTTAGAGCATTGTCAATTTAAAAGCCTTGTGACTGCAGAGCAGAAACTTGCACCAGCCTCTACCAGCTTCAAACTGAGCTCTGCTTGTAAGTACAGCAGAATGTGTTTTATTTACTTGGTTTAATATTGAAAAAATAGCTGGTTACTTTAAAATAAAGTTTGCCTACTTTGTTTAGCCAAATGCTCAAAAGCAGCATTTGTTTTGACAAACAAACTGAAGTGCATTTGTAAATAAAACTGGCAAAATGACACTAATCAGGATCCAGTAGCCACGGGTTTGCCTTCTGAAAGATTGAATAAACCAATTTCTAGTCTCCTTTAATACCAGGAAAATGTTAACACGGAAACACTGCCGTTGTTCAGTTGCTACACTGGTGTTAGTAGGATGAAAACTTTGCCGTCTTTTACTTCTGACTGTGCAGTGTTGCCAATTCTTGGGATTTCTTCACAATTAATAAGCTTCAGAGGGGTAACCGAGTTAGTCTGTACCAGGAAAAACTTAAAAAACAACAATAGTCTAGTAGCACCTTAAAGACTAACAAAACATGTAGATGGTATCATGAGGTTTCATGGGCACAGCCCACTTCTTCAGATGACCCGAGTATAATAAACCTAGGTGCAATTAATGTGATTTTGGCCAGGGCTGGAGCTCATCTGGCAATGACATGAAAATCTCCAGTCCTCAGCTGAATTTCAGCTCTGCCTAGAGGAAAATCCCCTTCATCTTTCCTGCTTACTGGGGAAGAACAGCCAATGAGAGCTGTGCAGAAGATGTGCATAAATCTCCCTCCTCCTCCTCTCAGGAGCCAGAGACGTTTTGGGTTGGGTAGAAGTGAGAGCGAGCAGCTACCACCATCTTGAAGGATAGTGTTAAGGAGGAGAGACGAGAAAGAGACCTGCATCTTAGGGTGGCTCCACTTCCTCTTTCCTCCTGTGAATAATAGGTCAGTCTGGCCTTGGTTCCTCCTCTTTCTCTCTCCCAGCACCAAGCTTGGAGAGGAAAAGGTGCATGAAGATCCATTGGAGCTGCCCCACCCTCAGGCCCAGGAAGGAGGAAAAGGGGCCAGGGAGAGAGGGGTGACGAACTCCTGAGGGTGCAGGATGAGCAGAGGTGATGCTAGCAAGGACAAGCTGACATGAGGATTAAGGAGCAGTAGTGATGTGAGAGTTGCATAATTAATTGCTGGGATGGGGGGGAAGGACACAGAATTAATTAGAATTGTGGGGTTTGGAGAGAAGCTGAAAGCTTTGCACCATCAGGCAAACCACAGAATCATCATACTCTACAAATTTAGGAATGGGCAACACTAGTTTCTCTCACACACACTGAAGATGGGGAAGGGCAGTTCAAAAAATCAGACCAAACAGTCAACATAACCTTTCAAAAAATCTCATGTCTCAGGATGAACTTTGGGGGTGAGCCATCAGTCCTGGATTTACAATGGCACTACTGGTGCCATCACGCCAGTCAAAAGGAGCCCCAGCCCAGCCTGCTCCCTTGTGCTGCACCCTACACCAGCTGGTTCCTTGTCCCTCCTCTGCTTCTCCTCACCACCATTCACTCCTTTTGCCTGGCTAGCCAGCTCTCTCCACACCCAGTGGCCCCCTACCCACTGGCTCCTCCCCACCCGGTGATCCTCCCCCCTGCCCAATGCTTGCTTCTTTCAACCCATGGCTGGCTGCTGACTCTTTTCCACCCCCATTACTGGCAGGCAGCCAGGGACAGAGAGGAGGGGTACATTGGCCACATAGGGCTGGGTGGGCCTGTGTGCCCATGGCAACTGCCAGATTATAAACAGTGCCCTCACATTGGGCAGAGAAGGGCCTAGCTGCCCCTAGCTGGCAGCTCACTCAAGGACCAACCTGCCCTTGTCATTTCCCAGTAGGGCCCACAAATGTGCGTGGAGCTGGGCCACAAAAGTTAATCCGGTCCTGTTGTCGATACTGCAAAGAGTATTTTAGAATACTTTTTAAAGCAAGTCTACCAGCAATAGGCTCAGAAACACCATGAGGTTAAAGTGGGTTGGGTCAGACTGAGTCATGGACCAGGTGAGTGTGGAAATGATTGCAGGAATTCAAGTCAGATAGTTAGCAAGAGAATGTCAAAGCCCCTCACTTTCCAACAGGCAAATAGAGATGGCCATGGCCGACTTTCCCCTTTTTTCCTCAACTGTGCTCCTCTTTGTTAGACTGGAGAGTACGACATTTGACACACAGCAGGGTTCATGGGTTTGGGCTGAAATCCTGACCAAAAGTCAATGGTCTTCAACAGGGCCAAGATTTCACTGGATGTTTAGTTGCACAAACAGATTATTGCACCAGTTGCCCTGATCAGGCCGTCAGTCTGAACTGATGTACACTCTCCTCACTGACTAAGAATAGCCTGCCACAGATGTCTAGTTGGTATCAAAAATCATTGTGGATTCCAACGGGATTTCTGAAATGATAATTGCTCTTCCTCATTCCTTGATCACTTGTGTTCTTGTTTAGTTACAATCACAGGACCCAGTTTGCAGCTTTTTCAGGGGTGCTCCATACCTGCTTTGCCCCAAGGCCCTGCCCCAACTCTACCCCTTCCCAGCTTCTTCCTGTCTCTTCCAACCCCTGTTCTACCCTCTCCTCCCTTAAATGCGTCCACCCTTGCTCCATCTCTTCCTCCTCCACTTCTTCCTATCCAGCACTACTCCTGCCACCAAACAGCTGATCGGCAGCAGGCACTGGATGGTTGAGGAGCTGATCAGCAGGGGCCCCCAAACAATTGGTCAGCAGGTAGCTGAGGGGTGCTAAGCACCTACTATTTTAGTTCTGTGCATGCTTCAGCCCCAGAACTCCCACGTAACTGACATCTATGGTTACAGTGTAGCATGATTCAAGCATAGACCCACTAAAATAATGTATACTCTTTATTACTCCTGTGGAATTATATGTAACAGTTCAGAGTGCTATGGAAACCAAATATGGATTATTATTATTATTATATTTTAAACAAAGCCCAAAGAACAAGGAAATAAAATGTTTTAAAATTGAGAAAAAATAGCATTATATAAAGAATAAACCAAAACTAAAAAACACTAAACTAATATTAAATATACTGAAATGCAATCTGCCCTTTAAAAATGCTAAATAATTCTGGGAACAGCTTTCCTTCTGGTAAGATTCCTACCTTCTGGGTCTCTCAAATTTACTAACCCTCCTAGTAGGTACTTTTCTTCACAGACTTTTCATCTCAGCAGGAAGACTCAAGTGCAGTCTCTTTATGTGCTTCAAAATCAAGCTGAGCTCCCTCAGAAAAATCTTCATTTCAAATGACTCTCAGGGGACTCTAATTTCTACTGAATCAGCCTGTTAAAGAACCCCCCAACCTAGAGGCCTAAAATTCTTTTCTCTAGTTACTTCAGCAACCCCTTGCAGAATCAGTCAGAATGCCCCAGAGCTGTAGCACTATCATCAAGCCACATCTTTCCTGATCTACTTTAAATCCTAAGAAATACCAACTGTCACTAACACGTCCAAGTGCATTTCACACACTGTACACAAAGGGAAGTACTTTTAGACCCAATTCAAAGCCCACACAATGCATCCGTGGACAATGGGATGAGCCCTTTACAGGCCTTGACTCCTACAATGAGAACTATGGGGGACCCTCTGATGAGAAGCCCCACTGACTCTATTGGAAGTCCATCCACACACTTCTCATTATAGGACCAGTGGCAAAGTTGCCAACTTACTTTCTTTAAAGTGGTGCAAGTCCATAGTTCAAAATGTAGATTAGTTTTCTTGGGCACATTCATTGCATGTTTTTTATGAACATTGCTGTTACATCTTTTAAATATATTTTTAAATGTTAAAATAAATGCCCACCTAAACAGTTTGCTTAGAAAGCATTTATAAAGAGGCAGCTATCATTCAATAGCTCATATGAACTTAAGGATATTTGGCCACTTAATCTGTGTTTTTAAAAGTATTTAATTACTACGAAGAGATTGCCCCTCACTAGCTGGGAATCAGTCCTTATCTTTAAAAGTGCTCAAGTGAAGATTTAGATAAGCCTCACTGATAAAAGTCCATGTGAACTGTACACCCTTCATAGGCTAGACTGTCATAATTTTATCTTGTCTGCTCACTTACATGATAAAGAGATATCTTGTTAATGTTTTTTAAACTAAACAAAGAAATTTATATAATCACTCTTTCTGGAGTGTTTCAATAATGGGAATGTTGCTATAGTGAAAAACAGTTAAAGCCAGAAAAAAAAGATCCTATTGAAATGCCTAAACTAATTACTAAAATCAGAGATAAAGTAGGCACTGCAGGAATCACTCTGGATTTGCATTACTGTAACCCACAGCAGATCAACATGTGCGGCTGTGCCCTATCATGTGTAAACTGTAATATGTAGGGACAAACAGGCTTAATGACAGAATGTGGGCAACGTACTGAAAACCGGTCATCTAAAAGCGACTTGATATAACTTTAGCATCTTTCTAAAGGTGTCAAAGCACTTTGCAAAAAAGAAAAGTATTATCACTGTATTTACATGTGCACCTTCACAGTTACTGAGGTGTGCACTTACCCTATTATGCATAAGCAATTGCAGTATGTACATGTGCAATCTGCACAATCTGGGTTGAAAATGTGTCCTTTCAACTTAGTAGCCTTTCAAATTTAGAACTTTATTAGGTGCAAGTGTTATAAAACTTAGTAAAAAAACTTAGCTATTGACAGGATTATGGTTTTTTCGTTATTCTAATTAAAAAGTTACAATATACGTACATTACATAGTGTCAAGTGAGGCTGGAAAAAGCTTTCTACGAGACATTTTTAAAGCGGTTGAAAAGGGAGTTAAGTGTACAAAGTTAGTGAGAAAATTTCTGCTCAACGCTCCCCCACATTGCTTCAAAATTGTAACCCTTAATTTTTTTTAATGCTCTTGACCACATCTATCTATATATGTCATTTCAAATTCATTGATGAATTTAATAGAAGATACTTGAACAATTATTCTTCTGCATTTATTTTTTTGTTTTTCCCTTTCCTTTCAAATACAGGAGATGACTGTCTGTCTTTTTTCTTCCAGTGATGGTCCCTGTGTGTATTTCACACATACATGCTCATGCACACCATGCATCTGAGTCTGGCTGTTGTCCCAGAGCAGTATCCATTGACCCATACATATGCAGTGTTTCTCCTCATGCTCTTGACTGACAGTATGATCTGTGGCACTCCAGTGCCCACTTACTGCCACATGGCCTGAATCAGAGCCCTATTCCTCATTTGCTCTTACCTTGGTAAGAGAGATGTATACTTGTGTAAATATTTCAGTGGACTGTAGAATAGAGCTCTTTTAATAGGGGAAGCAATCCCTTGCTACTGGGGACTAAGCCAGGGTTCCAGGCTTCAAGAACTCTGTCTCTTGCCCTTGCTCCTTTTCCATTAATGATGAGCATCAAGGCACCAGGACCTGATGACATTCACCTAAGAGTTCCAAAAGAACTCAAATCTGAAATTGTGGAAGTACTAACTGTGGTATGCAACCTATCCTTTACACCAGCTTCTGTACCAAATGACCAGAGGTTAACTAATGTGACGCCAATTTTTAAAAAGGGCTCTCTAGAGGTTATCGTGGCAATTACAGACCAGTAAGTCTATCTTCAGTACTGGCCACATTGGATGAAACTATAGAAATAATAGACTTTACAGGCACATAGATGAATATAATTTTAGGGGAAGTCAACATGATTTCTGTAAAGGGAAATCATACCTCACTAATCTACTAGAATTTCTTTGAGGGGGTCAAGAAGCATATCAACAAGAAGGATCCAGTGGATATAATGTACTTAGATTTCCAGAAAGCCTTTGACAAGGTCCCTCACAAGGTCCCTTACTTTGCTCTTAGGCAAAGTAAGCTTTCATGAGGAAGGTCTTCTCATGGACTGATAACTGGTTAAAAGATAGGAAACAAAAGGTAGGAATAAACGGTCATTTTTCAGAATGACAGAGGTGTCCCACAGGGGTCATACTGGGACCAATTCTATTCAACATATTCAAAAATGATCTGGAGAAAGGGGTAAACAGTGAGGTGGCAAAATGTGCAGATGATACAAAACTGCTCAAGACAGGTAAGTCCAAACCAGAGTGTAAAGAGCTTCAAAAGGATATCACAAAACTAGGTTACTGGGCAACAAAATAGCAAATAAATTTTAATGTCCATAAATGAAAAATAATGCACATTGGAAATAGGGATGTAAGTGAGTAGTCAAGTCGAGTACTCAACTACTCGCTTCCTCCCCTCCCCCCCAGCTGCCTCTGCATCAGAGGCAGCAAGGGAGGAGAAACAGGAGCTGGTGCTGGGGGAAGCCGGCTCCCCCCAGCACCATCTCCGCAGTGCCGCCTGCCCCCGCCCTGCTGCTGCTGCTGCTGCTATCAGCCAGCCCAGACTGCTGCGAACAGGGGCTGCTGGACCCAGTGCGAGCTGGGACTGAGCAGTCCTAGCTCACGCTGGTCCGAGACCTACTCCTGCTGCAGCTTTGTAGTTTAAAAGTAGTAGGGATCGGGCTGCCTGTGCACCCGGCTCCTAGTACATTTAAACTACAGAGCCACAGTAGGGGTAGCTCCTGGACCAGCGCAAGCTGGGACACCGTACTTTCCTTTATCAACTAATCGTGTGGTTGATACAAATTGTATAGACTACATAATTAGTTGATTGCCCGCCTCTTAACATCCTTAATTAGGAGACACAATCCGAACTATCTGTACAAAATGATGGGATATTACCACTCTGCTCCTCTTGGCCCATCCATACTCTGGGACATCCCTGCACCTGAAGATGAATCATTTCTCCTGTTACAGGAAAGGACCTCCTTCCATCTGATTGGGGCTCTCCAGTTCTGACAGAACAGTCATCTGACTCAGAGAAGTCCCACGACAGAGTCTCACTATATCACTCATCATGCAGGAGCCCCGACAGACAAGTGAGGCATCCATACTTACCCTCCCCACAAGGGAGGCCTGGTACTGCTTCCCATGGGGTCCAACCAAACTGACAGACCCCTTGTTTTGGCCTTACTGGAGCCCCTGGTACCAGTACCACAGATGTCCAAGTGCCATCACAGGGGTCTTATTGGTCCTCCTCCATACACCAGTCAGCTGCATCAGTGTACAACGTGGAGTCGGTGCCCTCAGTACCTTCAATTCTGACTGGAGCCATATTGTTGCTGGAGGAGGCATTTATCCCTTTATCACTTGCTCCACTGAAAGATCACTGGCACTACCAAGACCTAACTATAGAGAGTGGTCTTACAAATGACTCTGCCATCAGCCTCTTTGCACCCACCTCCACATTGATCATAAGTTACTCACATGTGGAATGTATGGAGGGACCACCACTCAAAGAGGAGCAAGAGATTACCTACTGTAACTGAAGATTCTTCAAGATGTGTGATCTCCATCTATATTCCACTACCCTCTCTCTCTCTCTCTCCTCTGCTCTGCCATAAAAAGGAGGAACTGGAGTAGCATCAAGCTGCACTGCCTCTTATGCTCTTGTTTGGGAGCACAAGGAGACACATTGCACATATGCAGGTCAACAGATATTGCTTTGAGAAAAGTTCCGGACTCAGGCAAACGCACATGTGTACCATACATCGCAAAGAACCTCCAGTTACAGTAAGTAACCACCTCCTCTGTTTTGTTCACTGTCTCTGCACTAGTATAAGCAACAGTAATTCATTAGCAATATGGAAAGGTCTGAGAATAAAGCTTGCTCTTGGTTGCTCACACGTTCTTTTTAGCACACCACAACGAAATGGCAGCTATTGCTTTACTACCTGATTCTTGGCAATAGTGATAGATTTAAGAAAATGATTTTTTCCCCCTAAATTGAAAAGAACATTCCCTGGTGCATCTTTTAAAGGTATGTCAAATTTTAGGCTTAAGTTATGTGACAGTACAAGCCTTGATGGGCCCTCTGGAATAAAACATATTTTCATTGAAAAAGCAAAGAGAATATTGTATTTAAAAAAATCATCATTAAATAGACTGATATTATGAATAAAAACTACAAGAATATAAATATTTCAGAATATATTAACATATAAAATATAATTCCAAACCATGATGTGAACATGAAATGTTACACTTGTCCTAAAAATAGATTATATAAACATAAAATGGAGAGTGTATCTCTGATCTTACTTGCAATTAGAAATCTGTACAAAGTACCTACGCATAGCACATATGAGGCATTATAATAAACCCTGTTTTACATGTCAGAGCTTGAAATGCAGGATCTGCATGTTCATATACCTTTGAAATGATACATTAAATCACCCCTTTCAGGTCTTGTGAAAGAAATCTTAAATTAGATTTCATGGACAACATGCAACAGAATACAATTTTAATTGATGAAGTACAATTTGTTTAGGTCTTGTTTTGGTCAATTATACTATTTTTTGTCTTAATTTGAAGAAAGCAACCCTTGGATTTAACGTAAGTGAAGTTGTAGCATCGAATTGTGCTTCTACACAGAAAGTAGGCAGAAGAACCAATCATTATCCTATTAAAATACAAGTCTTTAGACTGTCCCAATCAGCAGTAGCCTAGCGCATGTCACCATTACATAGGAAACTCAGGTTCATATTTCCCCTCTCTTTTATGATGCAGAAGTTGGGTCTGCTTCAGAAACACTCATCCCTGCTGTCTGGAAAAGCAGGGGTTAGGACACAGATAAGCACACACACAGTAGACCATTCCTCAGCTCTTCAGGGGTGTGAGGAGATAGGTCTTTGCCATAGTTGTTTCCATGCTAGGACTTGTGTTATCTGGCAAATGGTGACAGGAAAGTGAGTTTGGAGGCACTGCAGTAATCAGCTATTTTTCTTTTTTGTATTTTAGAAAGTAAAACATATTTGTTGTATAAATTACATAGTAACTCCAGAGTCCCATCTTTGTCTGCAAAAGAAAGAGCAAAACAGTGCTTGAGTAGACTAGTGCCAGATTCTCCATGTGTAGAATTCTTTTAAGTCTTGCTCTCTTTCTTTGAGCTTGTACAGTGTATGGAAAACAAATTATTTTTTTACATAGTACAATTCAGAGGAGATTTCATGGTTACCAGCAGTGATGACATTGGTTTTGACATTTAAGAGTGCGAGTCGGTATAAAGAATTAATGTCCCAAAATAGCTATATAAATGTCTTTGCAAAGAGATACCATTGCTTCTTCTGCTTTTTTGTGCATTTTCTTGTCATCGCCATTTAATTTACCACCTGTACCATGACAGATCAATTTGACATGGCTTATAAACGTATCTGGTTCCTGTGCTCCAAGCCAAATGTCCCAATGTAAACAGAAGCCAGGAATACACAAGAAGCTGTGAAACAAAAGAGAAAAAAAGGAATAAGAATAAAATGGTAAAACATATTTTACCAACATTTCCCTTTCAAAACTCTATTTATACACCTAGCAACAACTTTTATCTACAAATGGACAGAAATGGAGTCATGCAAACCAGAAAGTGTAATGGGACTCTTGATGCAAGAATATTTTCCCTGCACAACTTCTGCTACCCATGTATATAATTCAGCAAGCTAAATTTATAACAAAGATGCCAGCTTCTTTTGGGGACTGGGACTAATGTTATCTCAAATATACTTTTGAGGTGAAGACCATATTCTATATTAGCCTGTTGGCCATTAATTATCTTCTTGGGAAGGACTTAACTTTCTAAATCAATGATCATCCATCTGAGCAAAGACATATTCCGAAAATATTTGCTGAATGAAAAATATTTAACTATACAACTACTGTCATCTGCTCTTCTGCCTTGTTAACTGAGTATAAGCCAAAAATAACTTACCTTTCTTGATCTCATCCTTCTCTTTCATTGCTGACAGGCAGAATGTTTTCATCACTTCATGGAAACTGGTGTTAGTCAGCCCCTGAGCCACCATAAAGTGAAGCATGATTGTACTAAACAAACAGAGCTCTTCAATGCGGGATGACTTCTCTTCATTGGCGTCACAGATTCTGTTGTAAAGCTTAAAAATACTGCTTTTCAAGGTGGATCCCTAAGAATCTTCTGCACTACAAGAGGGTAGGGTAAAATGCTATTGTTTAGCCACTTGAGAGTCAAAAATAAATTTTGTATGTTGAGGCTATGATCAACCATGGATTTCACTAGCCATTTGGTTACTAGGTAAGCAATTGCACATGTAAGACTGACAGTCTCATTCTCTGGATCAGTAGATTCATGCTGTTCCTTTGGAAGATGAGCTATCAGGGCTGGATAAACAGGCTCCCAGTGAACCAATATAGACTCCAGATGGTCTCTGCATTTCTCTAAGTTTGAAACCTTCAGCTCTGAATCAGTGTCTTCCTCTTGTTCTACCACATCCTTTTTCCGAACATGGCGAGATGAAGGCCGAAAAGGGACTTGAGCTTTGTTCTTTTCTTTAATATTTTCTGTAAATGGGAAAAATAAAAAAAGTCTCAACCCTCCCAGGAACACCTGTCACTATAACGCAATAATAAAGGCAGGATAGCCTTGTGTAATAACAGCTGCTGGAAGGTTTCCAAGGTACGTGCTTCTGGCCTGATTCAACAACCCAAGCTAAGTGAATGGAAGAATTTGTGTGTGTAAAGTTAGTTACATGCTTAGGTACTTTGCTAAATGAAAGTCTTTAGCTGCAAAGGGTGCAATTACTTCATTAGGGCCCAATGAAGAGCTCAATGAAGCTAATAGGTGTCTTTCCAATTACTTCAGTGTGCACCAGGTCCACAGGATGTTGTTTATCACTGATCTTGTGAAAGCTTATACTTTTATGTGAGGTTATCTGAAACTTTCAGTTCAGTTCGCTGCTAGCCATAGGGATGTTAGATATCGTATCACTGAAAAGTTGTGTAACTGCATGAAACCTTAGTGGTTACATGACTATTCAATAGTCCACAGAGGCAGGGCCGGCGGGGGGGCGGCCGAGGGGAGCAGGCAGCACCACAGAGCTGGTGCTGGGGGGAACTGGCTTTCAAGCTGGCTTCCACACACACACACCCCCCATCACGGGCTCCTGCTTGTCCCCATCCCCCCCAGGAGGAGGCAGCAAGTGTGTGTGGGGGGCGGAGGCGGGTCTGCAAGAGCGGATACGTGTGGGGAGCTGTCTTGAAAGCTGGCTCCCTGCTCATACTGGCTCCAACCTGCCCCCTCAACCTCCACACTGCTGCCTCTCTATCAGAGCAAGCAGAGCCATCGGGAGGGTGAGGAGGAGAGGCGGATCCAGTGCTTGTGGGGAGCCTGCTTAAAGCCAGCCCCTCATGGGCACTGGCTCACGTTCCCTCCCCCCTTGCTGCCTCTGATACAGAGGCAGCAAGGTGAAATATGTGTAGTCGAAGAGATTAACTGATAAAGTCCAGGTTTATCAATTAATTGTGTATTCGTCTACACAATGACATCCCTAATTACCAAAGCAGTAAAGCTTGTAAACAGCAGCAACACATTTATTCTACCGTATCAGTACTGAATGAGGTATTGTCAGAGATGCTAATTTTGAAAAATCTGGACAGTCATCAGAAATCTTAATTATTTTTCAATTTTGATTACTAAAAAAAATGAATATCAACTTGAGCAGGTGATTTTAACAGCAACATTTCACGTCAAAGTAAATTTTGTGACCATCTTATAAACTACTGAATGCTGGAGAATGAAACTGGACACAATAAGTGATCTTTAACTACCGAAATGGTAACGAATGCAAACATAATTCACTATACTCAAATTATATATATAGCCTAAATATGGCATAGGCAAATATACAGAATTCCTAGAAATACCCAAATGAAAAAAATGTTGACATCTTTTAAAATTTGATGGGCTTTAAATATATTATGCATACTTTGTTAAGTAATAACATATTCTTAAAAAATTACAGTATAACCAATCCAGGTGTACTGGACTAAAAGATATGCCTCTTTCCCCATCCACCATATCCTTATAGTATTTAACCAGAAAGAGCAGTAAAAAGTCTAATTTGCATTTCACTCATTGTGCTTTTCATTTACGTTGTGTATTTCTCTCAACATGGACAATGAAAATAGACTAGTCAATTTCATTTTTTTATTTACACCTAGTTTCAAATTAATTTCCTTTTTAGGTTCTCATGTACTCTCGCAACACTGCAAGACTGACTGAAAACCTTGTTAAACATTCATTGGTCTGCAATACTGTTCCCATTGGGTGTTTTGTTTTCTTTTTAAATCATACAAATATTTTGTATTACAAAATGTACATTTTGGAAAATGTTTAACTCCACAGTGTCTTTTTAATAACAGAAAGAAAAACATATTAACTTTATATATAAAATGTTTTTTCTATTTTTATGAAAATAATTCCTTAATGTCCTGCTATGAAACAAAAAAAATCCACTGTGAAAATTATTAAAAAAAAAAAGTTAATTTAATACTGATATAAGAATAATTCTGACGTAAGATTCCTGAAAGGTATATGCCAACATTCTGAAATGAGACAACTTTTATTAATTGGACTGTCCAGCAAAAACTGTCTGGGTCAGAATTTCATCATTCTAGCTGATTAACCTACTGGCTTCTTGGTCAGATATTTCTGTCGCTATGTCTTCATTCACAGAGGATATGTCTTCACTACGGGACAAGGTCGAATTAAGATACGCAACTTCAGCTATGTTAATTGCGCAGCTGAAGTTGAAGTAACTTAACTCGACTTTTGGCGCTGTCCACGCTGCAGAAAGTCGAAGGGAGAAAGAACACTATTCCTTCAACTGCCCTTACTCCTCGTGGAAGCAGAACTACCAGCACTGACCAGAGCTCCCCTCTCAGTTCGAATTAGCGGTCTTAACTAGACCTGCTCATTTGAACCCTGGAAGACTGATAGCGGCAGCTTTGATCTCTATAGTGTAGACATAACTTAAGGGAACACGCAACAAAACCAAACAGGCTGCCAGATCCCCAGAAAATATTGTCCACACATTTGCCACAATAATTATATCATTCTGCACAAACAGAATATTTTAAAACACTTCTAGTTTATTATGGCAAACTGATGACTATGCCCCCCACACAATTATTTAAAACTATATTTAATTGTGAAAATATAAAATGTATTTTGCATACCACAATACTTGATTTATAACTGATTTTTTCTTACTATGAAGCTGGCTTCCTTTGGAAATATAGGTTCCTGAAAGCTCCCCACACTCCTCTTTTATTTGTTTAAACAAAGATAAAAATCACTGCAACCAGTACCACTTTTAAACCCATATTTTTATACTTACTAAGCAACTCTTTGACTTGGTATTTTTGAGCAGTTGTTTGCACATCTTCTTGGAGCTGCAGATTTCTTTCAATGATGCTCCACTTATACAAGAGCATCAGGACATCTTTGTTTGAAAGGACACTCGCATTCACAGTAAATCTGCCCATTTGTCTGAAGGCCTCAACAACAGTAGCTCGGTATCCTAGCACAGAACTGAATGTACTGAAAAACTGAGTGAGTGTTGCAAAATCTAAGTTGGTCCTATATCAAAAAGAAAAAGGAAATTTATATATATGTTAACCAAAAGAAAAAAGCTAAATACACGGCTATTCAAAGTCCCCTGTTTTTTACATTTAGTTTCTTAGGATGCAAGAGACATTTAATCTCATTCTGACTGAATTTCTGCTGCTTCTCTCCATTAGTGCCTGATGGGACAGTCAGACAAAAAACCACAATAGCACACATATCACAGTTCTGATCTATAGAGTACCAGCAGCCTGGGCAAGGTAACTGTAAAAGCCAGACAGAACACTGTAGTGTGGGGAATGCTCTAAACACAGATGACAAATGATAAATAACAGCAATAAATCCTCATCTGTCACTTGGGTAGAGGATAGCCAGTCCAGAGCCAAGGAAATTTGCACCCACCCCTTTCCAGCTGCCAGCACACAGGCTTCCCAAGAAGAGAACTACCACAAAAAAATGTTCGGTAACATTTTCAGAAGTGACTCAGGCCCATGAAACACTTTAGAAAAGTTTGCCTTGTTACCTATTCTTCTCTCTACCACTTCCCCTGAGCCTGATTCACCCCTGCAGACTGGGCAGGGGTCCATACTAGGACAAGAAGAGTTGGTTGAATGTACCTAACTACTTGGGGGGGCTGGCTGGCGGTTAGACTAATGAGATAGAAAGGGAGTAACATGTAGAATGAAGGGGACAAAAGGAGACCAGCCATTGCTTGCTCAGGTGGGTAGCAGCTGTGGAAATGCCAGCAGTCCCCGCTAGCCAAGGCTCTATCAGATAGTGCATGCAAATCCAACCGGGGGGGCAGGGTTTAGGGAGGCATGGACTGACTCTCACAACCTCAGGGGTATTTAGGCACCTAGCTCCCATTGACTTTAGTGGGAGTTTGGGGTCTAAATAGCTTTGAGGATCTGGGCCCAAGGATGAAGTAGAAACCCAGCAGCAGAACTCATACATGGAGACTGTGCCAATCACTGGCCAGACAGTGGCCACTGGTTTAGGCAGCATGAGCTTGAAGCTTCATCAGGGAGGATGCCTGCCAGAGAACTGAGGTAACGGATGTAGGCTCTGATCTAGCAAAAGAGGACACATTACATAATGCTCCTTCTAAAAACCACCTGTCAAGTGCTTAGAACATGAGTCACCTTACAGTCACTACTTCATTCTTAACATGTTTAATAGCAAAATCTTTCTGCACAAGTTTCTCCACCAAGGTTCATTTAGCACCATTTAAAATTAAGGGGAAAAGGACTAATTTATTGGAGATTAAGTGAATTTGTGTTGGCCTAATATATTTCAAACTGAACAACAACATGATCACATAAGCCTGGAAACCTGAATGAGAAAAGACTTACCGGATGTGTTTAACAAGCATGAGCAAAACATACTGAAACTCATTGATAAGCTGAAGAGGAAGGAACTTCTGTTTCTCTTGTAGCTCTTTTTCACAAGGAGTTTGAGGTGACATTGCTTTGTTTCCTAAATTTGTTATCCACAGAGTATGGACTAATGAAATGACATTGGTTAGCATCTTGTTCTCCAGAAACCTGGAAGACAAACATAAACGTCTTTGTGGAAGGCAGAAACTGACCTGGTCAATATCCAATCCATCTCCTAGAAGGAGCCACATGTTAACATTTGGAGACCTGAACACGCAGGCAGGCCTGATGTCAGTGGAGCTCCAGGTGGACTCAGGATTCTACCCAGGTATAACTCATTGCAGGATGGAGCCCTTGGTTGCCAAGACTGACCCATACACTGAGAACCCTTTTGGGTGTCATATAATAAAAAACATGTCTCTATGGGTGGCAGTGTAAGCTAGTGGATACAGGGACTCTGCAGACCACGGTTCTATTTCCTGCTCTGCCACTTGCCTACTGAGGCACCTTTGTCACCTGGTGCCTCAGTTTCCCCCATCTGAACAAGTGGGATACTGACCTCTTTTGTTACGCTTTATAAGAGCTACATATTATTATGGAGAACTGACAGTATTTTCTGGCAAAGGCCTTAAATAAAACTAGTTCTTTTTGACTCAACTATATCATCCATTAAATTTAAATAATTTTCCAAAGCAATCCATAAAATTGCAAGCTACACAATAGGCACCATTTGTTTTAGATCAATTACTATTTAAAACAAGAGTTTCCATTATGGTTTGTATTAAGGAATTTTCCCTTGCAGATGACACCAAGTTGGGAGGGGCTGCAAGCTCTTTGGAGAACAGGACTAGAATTCAAAATGACCTTCACAAATTGGAGAATTGATCTGATTTCAACAAGATAAAATTCAATAAAGACAAATGCAAAGAACTTCACTTAGAAAGGAAAAATCAAATGCACAATTACAAAATGGGGGACAACTGTCTACGCAGCAGTAGTTTCAGAGGGGTAGCCGAGTTAGTCTGTAACAGGAAAAACTTAAAAAACAACAAATAGTCTAGTAGCACCTTAAAGACTAACAAAACATGTGGATGGTATCATGAGCTTTCACGGGCACAGCCCACTTCTTCAGAAGTGGGTTGTGCCCACAAAAGCACGATACCATCTACATGTTTTGTTAGTCTTTAAGGTGCTATTAGACTATTGTTGTTTTTTAAGTTTTTCTTTTTACGCAGCAGTGGTATTGAAGGTTACAGTGGACCATAAACTCAATATGAGTTGTCAGTGGGCTGCAGCTGCAAAAAATCTAATATGATGCTGGGGTATATTAACAAGAACAATATATGTACAATACAGAAATCAATTTTCTCATGCTATTCAGCATTGGTGAGGCCTTAGCTGGAGCTCTACATCCAGTTCTGGGTGCAACAATTTAGGAGAGAGAGCGCTCAGAGAGCAACAGAAATTATAAAAGGTCTAGAAAACCTGACCTATTAGGAAAGTTTAAACAACAACTGGGTATGTCTAGTCTTGAGAAAAGAAGAGTGAGGGAGGACCAGATAAGTCTTCCAATATGTCAAGGTCTATTATAAAGAGGACAGTGATGAACTGTTCTCCATGTCCACTGGAGGTAGGATGAGAAGTTATGGGCTTAGCAGCAAGGGAGATATAGGTTAGATATTAGGAAAAACTTTCTAACTATAAAGGCAGTTAAGTTCTGGAACAGGCTTCAAGGGGAGGTGGGGAAAGGGAGATGTCCCGATCAGTGGAAGCTTTTAAAAAGAAATGGAAAAACACCGGTCAGGGATGGTTTAGGTTTACTTGCTCTGGCTACAGTGCAAGGGGCTGGACTTTAGGACTGGAAGGGACCTCAAAGTCATTGATTTGATTTCTATGATACTATTGTTTACAAAAGTAGCAATGCTTTGCAGTACAGCACAGAAGCCAAGATTACATGGTTAATTAAAAGAAAAATTGATCACCATTTCTCCCAAAACAAAGTAATGCCCCCTCAAAAATCCATTTGTTATACTTAGCTAATGGGAAACATCTCAGTGAGAAAGAGCAATTTATCCTCTCTCTCATCCAAACAGAAAAGGCCCCCAAGCCCTTAAGTGAGCTGAAGTTCTTTAGGAGGACAGGTCATCAATCCTTTTCCATTAAAAGATCTATTATAGGTGTTGGCACTTTGATCATCAGTCGATTGTCTGTGTTTTATGAACACAACAAAAGCTATTCCAATGGTAATTATTCATTACCCTGGAGGTCAGTGACCTAACCCACATAATTAGAAACCATTCTCCTGTTGCTTGGTCATAAACAAGGATGATATTTTCCAATCCAATCTAATCACAAAATAAGCATTGTGCATATTGGGCCAAATTCACACTTCCTCTACCAGACATGTGTGAAGAAAGGTGCCCAAAAAAGGAACATAAATAGTTGTGTCACTTGAAAATCCTGCAGAGTGTATGCTCTGCAAATCTCTGCCTAGGTGGGGGCTGGGAGCATGCTTGGTCTGTTTTTCCAGATTCCTTGTCTGTACTTAGTAGGAACGATCCATGCAAAAGGACTCTGTCTGCGTTTGTGTACGTGGTGGGTTCAGGACACAGGATCAACTTAACAGCCTTGCAGAGGTCATTGCAGGATTGGATACTGAAGGCAACATTTGAAGAAGTGAATGGCTAATGAGCTATCCTAATACACCGTCTTGATATATGTTTATGAGAAATTTCTAAAAAACAGCCCCCAAGATTTAAACAGCACTAGGAAAAATATTAGGCTTCCACAAATTCCTCCACCCTAAGGATCGCATTTGTGTGTGGAAATATTGCAAGTACTGATTGGACACCTCTGTGCAAGTGTCTCTCATACAAAGATGAAAATAAAAGGGTTTATTCACCCATTTTCAACTGCACACACACTCCCGTTATACACATGGAGCACAACTATTTCTCATTACACCAATGTCTTTCTTCTATGTACCTTTTCTCCAGAATATATAATATCCAGGTTAAGAGGCTATGGTCTCGTATCAGTTCGTAGGCAGCCTTAGTGATACGTGCAGCATTTTGCAGTATTTCCAAAATGTGACCCTGAAACAGAAAACAAAATACACTTTTATTTCTATAGCCCATATCTGTGGGCTAGTGCACTACTATAAACATTTTGTAATGACAGACTAATAATCTAATTGTTTGGTGAGCTTTTATTCAAATGAAAAACAATGACAAGTCAGCAAGACCACACCATATAACCTTCCACACAGACATCAGCCGGAGTCACTTCATTCTGATAACATATCACAGATGTAGGCACATGTTCCTCACTGAACTTAACCAGATAAGCAGCATTAAAGCACAAGTCCATGGAACTACTGAAGGCTAGGTACATACTTAAGTACTTTGCTGAATAGGACCGTAGACAGGAAGTTTGTCTAGAAGTTAAAAATCAGAATTGGGAGTCAGGAGATATGTCTTCTATGATTCGTTTTTGCTATGTAAGCAGAGGCAAGCTACTTAATTTCAGTACCTCTCAGGTTTCCCCGTCTATAAAATGACAATATTACCTACATTCCAGCGGCGTTGTGAGACATAATGAGTTCATTTTTGTACAGTGTTTTGAGATTTTGCTAAGTGCCTGGATTGCAGTGTTATAGAAGTTCTAAATATTTTATTATTATTGCATCTCTTATAATATTCCTGTATTGGGACCACACAGATATGCTTTTAAAATGTATTTTTGGAGAGACAGCTAATAGAGGCAGCTATTAAAATTCCCACTTATACAGAAGTAAATGTAATACAGAAATAAAAATATGAGCTATTTAGAAAAATTAGAGGACAGTATCTATGCCCATAAAGGCAAATGCTGAAACAAAACATTTCAAATTCTGTAGAACAGCCATAGGACAGCATATTTTCTAGTTCAGAGGCATCTATATTTGACTCATTAAAAAAAGAAGTAGTGCCCAGACAGCAAGATTTTTTTTTAATTTTAGGCCAAGATTTTCAAAGGCAATTAGTGATCCTGGATACCTCAATTTCTGAGTGAGACACTGTAAACGGCCTGATTTTCCAGGAGCGAGTGCTCCACATTTTCTGAAAGTTAAGCTTCTTTAAGATGACGCAAGTCCAAAAATAGAGGGGGAAAAAAAAAATCGCTCAGTTTTTAAAATAATGGCATTGGCCTCTACTTGTCTCCATTGTAAGGATGCCCCCCTATGTTATAAGACCAGATATTCATCACAAAAAGAATATCCCCAATATGCTTCTATTCAGAGACAGATAAAATTAATGAAGGAGTTAGACTGACATCATTGAATTCTGTTTGGCTACTTCCTCAGAATAAAATCAGTACAGTAGCTTACTCTGTCAGCTGGCCACTCCACACCTGCCCACTCCTTGGAAGAATGACAATCATTTTTTGACAAACTTATAAACAGGCTTATTTCAGGTAAAATGACTCTTAATAGCAAAAGAAGTTGTGAATATAATGACATTTTGTTACTTTTTCGAGTACAGTGAAGGTGGAATGCTGGCTTGTGAACCATCTTAAAAAGATGAAGGCCCAACCACTCAACTGAAAGTACAGAAATTACAGTTCTGGATGTTAATTTCAGAGGTGCAGATAAGGCCACTGACCATAACTGTCAGCTGGTGAAAAATGGTTTAAGTCCATGATGAGAATTTGGCCCATAGTCTTGATGTAAGTGGATATTTTCCCCCACACAACTGAACAATCATAAGTTTTAAAGAAGAGCATCTACATGTCCCTTCTTAATTTAATTGAAGTTTTACATGTTTTTTCTCTTAATTACCTGGGAGGTTTCATCACACAATGGACTGTTAAAGAAGCACAAAATGATATGGAAAATCCTCTGATACTCGTACAGCTCATAGCAGTGCTTATCTCGCAGTCCTTCTCCAAGAAGCCCAAGAACCCAGTCACGTTCTGTTTTATGCTGGAAACCAAACAGAAAAGTACCATGGTCACTGATGTCAAAGCAAAGCATCCGGGGAAAGCTTTTCAGCACAAACAATATGGTTTTCTACAAGTGGCTGCATCAACTTCTCCTGACTTCCTCTTTTCAGTTTTCATCACCATGAAAAGTAACCAACAGACAGATTTCTTCAGGACACCACAAATCTAATCAGACACCACATTTAAAAGGTTACTATTTCCAAAATATCTTAACTGAATTCAGAATGAATAATTAAGTTAGACTAGACCTTTGTTAGGTGTTTACATAGCATCTGGCACAATGAGCCTGATTGGGCTCATTAGCCACTACCACAATAAAAATAATACAAATTTATATGAAAATAAAAATGACACAAAAATACCAATAAATAACAACAAATGTTAAGTAGAAAATTCCTGGGATTTTTTTTGTTAATTGGTAGACACAAACACCCTCAATTCATAATCCTAGTTAGGCCAGGCATTATGAGATATAAAAGACAGGAATTTCACATTACCTCTAAATCAAAGCTGTAGAAAAGTTGATAAAATCCCGGAACTTTCTTCAAGTCCAAATACTGATGTGACAGAAGGAATTTATTTATCTTTGTGTACATGTGCTCCTCTGTGAACAGATTTGAGTGGTTATTGCTCAGGAGGAAAATTTAACCGTGCATATTCAGAACCTCACTAAAGAAGTGGGATGCACACATTATACTGCCTCAGTGAGTGTCATGAATATTTCACTGTGTGGCCAGTATGATGTTCCCATATTAAAGCAGGGAAGGTATTGTTGATCATCCTTAATTTTTCCTAAAATGACAACCCACAATTAGAGAATACATCAAGCAGATGATCACATGAATATATAATACTGGTCAATTCTCAATACTTCCAAAGTTACTCTTCACTCCAAAATGATAATCTACTACAAAGTTAAGCAAATCCCTTATTGATATTTACAGATTAGCCCTAGGAAATCACATAAAAATTACAGGATACTAAGCACAGTGAAGAGTATTACAGAAAAAGCAATATCAGAAGAAGGGACAAATTCCAAACCATGTAATCATCCATTTTTGCTTACAGAAAAACCATCAGTGCCAAAGAAACACTTCAACTTTAGGCAGCTTTTTCACATTTATATTGTTAATATATGTAAGGCAGGGGTTCTCCAACATTTTACACAGCATGAACCACATCTTAAAAGAGATTCTCTCATGGACAGTTCTGATGCTATTTGCAATACAGCAGATCACCTCTCCTCCCATTCACAATCACATGTGGCAATTACAGTAAGCAATCAAATGGAAAAGTAATACAAGGAAAGTTTTCCTATATTTTTTGCTGTAAACAGGGAGGGGAGCCAGCACTATGCAATCTATCTGGTCTTGACAGACCACATTTTTTAACTTTTGTGTTACAGCCAAATCTGGAGTTGCACATACTAATGCCTGGATTTAGGCATGCAAGTATCCCGCTGAGCTCACACAGACATCAGGCTATTTGCACGACTGTCAGGCAGGCACACAAAGCTTCTAAGTCCCCAAAGGACCATTACATCATCTTGTCTGATCTCCTGTATAACATAGGCTATTTGTTTTCACCCAGTTATTTCTGTATTGAGCCCAAAATTCATGAAGAGAATATCCACATCCTCTGCAACAAATTAGACAGGATCTGAACTGGCAACCACTTGCACACAAAGTGGAACGCTTTCCACTCCTCCAATAAGTCAGTGCATAAGAGTTAGATTCTAATGAAGGTTTTTCCTTAAAACATTTGGAGGGATGTGTGATAGGGTGAGTAAACTCTGTCCCTGACTGGAAAGGATTCATCAACAGCAATTTGAGGCTTAACTGGTCAAACCCTGCTATACAGGGTTAAGCCTGAAAGGGAAGTTTCAAGGGGGGAGGCCCATTAGCTGGTGGCTGGCGTGGAGGGTGTACAGATGACAGGCTGTCCTGGGGGTGGCAAGGAGTCTGAAGATAGGAGCCATGATGAGCTGCAGCATGCCTCAACCCCTGAGCAGAGCTGGAACTAGCAGAGCAAGTGCTTAGTGCCCGAAGCAGCTCAAGGAACCCCATTTACTTTGTGAGCCTTTATGTGTGGAGAGTGCCAGTCCTGGACAGTGAGGCTGTTTGAGACACAGGAGCCTGTCCCTCAAAATTCATAGAAGCTGAAGTATGCCTATGAGGAACAGGTGGCCTGCCTGGCTGGGCTACATATTTTTGCTGGAATTTTTGTAAGCGTCTCTGAAGCACTGGAAGTAACTGAACTCTGCAAAGTGGTTGGGCTAGGCCACTCACAGCTGGAACAGGTCAAAACACAGTGTAGTAAACTGAAGTACAGTTGCAGCATCGCTACATCTGGCTTCCCGGGAGAAATGCTGGAGCAGCAACTTTGCTATAGCAGGTCTCGTGGTTGCTATGTTTACCAGTATGCTTTGAATCTGAACCATCACTGAAACTAATCATGCTGTGCATTAGTGTTTTCCCTGCTTCAACCCCAGAAGTTAAAACATAGAACGTACAATTTAATCTACAATACCTGGCTTCAGCATTTGCTGCGCCACCCTAGCAACGAAGAGGGTCAAAGAGAAAGTAAACCTGAGATTCGGTTGTCTGATTCCATTTTGCACAACATCCATAAGATAGAGCAGCTGTAGCACAAGAACAAGGAAAAGAAAGCTCTAGTATTACTCATCATCAGATAATACAGCAGGATGTCCCTCAATGGGAGCAAGGGAACCCAGGCCTTAATTATATTTTATAAGTAACACATGAAGCCATAATTCCAGCAGAATGAAGGCTCTAAGAAGTTTATTTCTTTTAAAGCTCACTGATTATAATCATAATAAATACAGACAGAAGAAAACAGAATAGGAAAGAGGATAACAGATCTTTTTTAAAAAAAACACATGAATTCTATAAATTCTCAAGCACACATTTCTATAGATGGGAATTGCTAACTTTGGGGCAAGTGACAGTGTGTGACAAGCACAATCACATCTTAGATGACAGACTAGTAAAACCCTGAATCAGGGCTTGACAGCCTGGTTTGCCCACCCATCCAAGGCCAAGTGGAAATTAGGGATGGTGAATGAGTCCCTTCCAGGAATTCATTTGCCCAACTGTGCCTACCAAGGCAAGTTCTAGTATCATCAATGAGTTAAATCTGGTACAATCATACCTGTCTCTGTTCTCGAAAGCGAGCTCCTTCCAGATGAGAGCGAAAGGAACCCAGAACGTAGTATGCTACTGCTCGCACACTGGAGTCATAGCTGCTAAGGGCAGCTACTGTTAGGCCCAAAGCATTCACTTCCACAAATTTATGGCATGCTACTACACATTCTGTGGAAAGGAAAGAAGTTAACATTTGCAAAAGCAACAACTTCACATTAACTTCCATTTGAAAACATAATTTCTGAAAGATGAACAACAAAACTGGAACCCTGTAGCAGGAAGCAGAAACGAGGACGACCCAAGACAACATAGCGCCGGACCGTTGAAGTAGAAATGAAGAGCATGAATTACACTTGGGGCACTATTGAGAGGCTGGCCAGAGACAGACAGAAGTGGAGGACCTATTTACAGTGGGCGTGAAGGATGATGATGAGGATGATGAGGATGTAGCAGTGTGTGGTGAACACTCCACTAGCCGGGCTGCGAAGGAGTATTCTGCAAACACACATCTAAACAGGAATTTTTAATTTCCCTGAAGTGACGTTGGCCACTTCTTAGTGTGCTCAGATGCCCCAGAGCTCATCGGCAAGGACATCATAAATAATTCTACCTGGTACATGAAGTTAGCTGGGCCTGGGGTCAGTAGTGTGGCTTGCTCAACCCATGTTAATAGCTTGACAAACAGCAACTGTAAAGAGGACCAGGCTAAGGATTAATTTAAAGAATGGGATAATTTTAAGCGATGTCCACCTGTTTTCTATCCATTGCTCCCTTTTCCCTTCCCTTGATCACCACTGATTTCATTGGGGTTTGAATTGGGCCTCAACTCTGTCACTGGGAATTGTAGTCTTGTGCAACCAGTATACAGAGTCAGGTGAACAATGTGTATGGGCACCTATCCGTATGAGGGCATCCCCAAAATGAAGAGGTATTGCAGGTTCAACTGGTCTCATTTAGATTCCATTCTTTGCAATCTGCTGTACTGCTGTCACTTTTTGTAATGAGGTACTCACGGCCGCACATTCTGGGCAGTTGTTCCTTTACCGCAGAGCTGTGAGTTAGAGTTATCATGGAGCTGATTGCTCAAGGGGGAGCTTCAAGAAGCTCTGCTGACATGTTGAGGAGGGATGGGAGCAAAGAGAGGTCAAGCTGGGCTATGGCCCTGCTCATTTTGGACTGTCAGGCACTTCAGCACATACAGAGGGGCCAGTCCCTGCAATGTAGGGACACAGTCTGCACCCCAAGGGTGTATGAGGGGGCCTCCTTGTGCCCCACCCCCTTTGCACACTTAGAGAGGCAGGGCACAATCCAGTGCTCATTATTTGGGAAGGATATTGCTGTAAGTAGAAGACCATGTAAAGGCATGAGTAAATTCTGGGAAGACTTTGTGGAGCTCAATGTTGAAATTAATTTCAACTGCAGGGAAAAATACAAATTTCTTGGGCATTCCCCATATCCTGCGTCTGAATGAAGAAACAGTGGGGTGAGTAAAAGCACTTCTGAGAGAAGCATCTTTTTAGTGAAATGGATACCAGAATACAACATGGATCCTCCAGCATAAGCTACTAACCATCGCCAGAGAATCTAGTTGACTAGCTTAATTTACAATGTAAGCCCATCAGCGATTTAAGATGTAAGGCACTTTCTCATTTAAACCCAATATACACCCCTTTAGCTTTCTGAATAAACCTACCGTCTGCATAACATTTCTCTTGCATAATTCCTCCCCAGCCAGGGCTGAATTTTTTCCAAGGGATTTGGAGGTTAACCAAGACATTTTCAATGAGTTTTTGAACAATTACTAGCATTTCTATCCACTCGTAACTCCACACTAAATTGACGTAAACACTCCAGACTTCTTGTCTATACCAATCTTGAATGAGAAACAGCAGCAGAGGAGTATTTTTTTTCAGCTGAATAACAAATGTTTTTACTTAGTGCCAACATCCACATTATAACCCTTATAAAAGCCTCAGTGAATGTTTGCCAGCTCCGCTCTCCCTAAACCATGACGTCAAGGTACATTCCTAGGCTTTGATAATTGACAGGACAGATCTGTGAGGGCAAGCCCCTTCCCCCGCAAAAAAAAAAAGAAAAAAAAGAAAAAAAAAAATCACAGATTATCTTTGTTTCCACCCCAACCGCTGTGCTCATTTCCTCCCGAGCTGTCAGAATACCTATCTCTTGGATAGCATTTCCACATGCTGCTCTAAGGTGGGACAGCCAATGGTAGAACCTTCCCCTCCCCACACTGCACCCTGACCAGCTCTATTCCACATGTTAGAGACAACCTGTGCAACAGCACCACTGGAAATCCATTTCAAAACCATCTGCTGGAGAGATTCAGCTGAGCTGCTCTCAGCACTAATGATTCCTGCACATTTCCTCCTGGCTACGTTAGAGCCATCACACTGAACTGGCAATACTCAAAATGCCTCGTTCTCCCCCCACATAAGGGGCTCAATCATGAGCCTGGATGCATGGCTGCACAGGGGAGCATAAAGAGCCCCCTCACTTATCTGCATGGCATTGCCAAAGCCTATGCAGGGCAGGAACAGCACTTGTGGCCAGGTTGCTCTTATATAGATTGGGAGGGCGGTTGGAGGACCTTTGGCTCTTCCGCCTTCTTCCTCAGCACTATGGGCATCACCAGATAGCTGGCAACACTTCCTTCCCTGCTGGAGCAAAGGGGAAGTAGGAACCATACTGGGATTCTCAGACACAGTCTGCTCCTTGCCCTCTTCCTGGGGTACACTGGTTATGTCTTGCCCTTTCTCGCACTGGGTTGCAGGTTCCAGCACTACCCAAGGAAAGGAACTTCTTCTGGTGCATTTAATACAAACGCAGACTTCAGAAGTATGATCTGAAGCCTAACAGTCCGTCATGGATTCTCTATACACCCCGTCGCAGCAGGTGATCCAGAGTTCTTGCCAGTAGTGCAAATCTTAGGCCAGAAGCTCTTTAGAGTAGGGACTGTGCCTTACTCTATGCCAGTGCATAGCCAAACACAATGGAGCCCCAATTCTGAGTGGAGTCTCTGGGTACTACTGTCATATAGAGATTACAAATGCTAATTTCCAATGTTCATATCCCATAATAAAATCCTATTTCCTTATTTCAAGTGTATAATCTGTGCGGCTCAGGGGAGGATTTATCTAGAAACTTCTCTTCCACTGAACACATGTCATGGAAACATTTTCAACCAAGCTGCCCTTGGAAATGCCAATCAACAACTTATTGTGAAATAACAAGCTACTGAAAAAAAAAAGTTAAATGTATGTTTGACATCCAGTTGTTTAAAGAACCTTGGAACCACAGTCAGAAAGCTTTTGATAAGATGCTTATCAGATCTACAGTTAAAGAGAACTAGGTATTTGCACAATTCAAGGTCTTTACTCAGCAAGGAGTAATCATTTATATGCTTATAATTATGTACCGATGCACTATATAACATCTCTGCACGTGATGCTGAACAGAAAGTGCAAGAAGCATGCACAAAAGAGTAGGGGTGAGATTTTCAAAAGCTGCTTAAGTGACTTAGGAGCACACTGGGATCTTAAGTCACACAGGCACTTTTAAAATCCCACCCATAAGTCAATAAAAGCCAAAACATCACACACTAGGCCACAGGTGGGCAATAATTGTTTATGGGAGGCCACTCCAAGAATTTGGTAAGTGGTCAAGGGCCACACACTTCCATGAGGAGGAGGCACGGGATCTGGGATGGAGGCTGGTATAGAAGGGAGCTTGGGTAAGGTACTGGGGTGCAGGGTCTGTGAGGGAGTTTGGGTGAGGGGGGTGTAAGGTGAGCAGGTTACTGGGATGCAGGAGAGGGTGCAGGGTCTGGAAAGGTGTATGGGTGCAGAAGAGGATTCTAATCTGGAGGAGGGGGGGTGCAGCATCTGGGAGGTGGTTGTGACCTTGGGCAGGAGTGCAGGAGGGCAAGCAGGGATTTGGGTTATGACTGGGATAGGGGATTCAGGTACAAGGTCTAGGAGGGGCTGTGACCTGGGGCAGGGGACTAGGGTGTAGGAGGGAGTGCAGGGATTTGGGTTGTGACTGGGGGCAGGGGATTTGGGTTCAGAGTCTAAGGAGGGGGTACAGATGCAGAAGTGGAGGTTCAGAGAGTTGGTTACATGGGGCAGGGGGGACAAGAGGGAGGGAAGAGGTTGGGGAGAGGCAGGGGCCGGGGTGTCAGAGGCAGGTTCTGGCCAAGAGGCATTTACCTGGGTAGTTCCTGGCCAGCAGCCCAGCAGGTTCTTCAGCCAGGCTCCCTGCCTTCCATGCCCCTTCACGCCACTCAGAGCGGCCGGCTGCAGGGGCCATGTGTACTGCTCTGAATGCTGTGAGCCCAGGGGGAGAGGTACTTTGTGAACTGCCTGTCTTGCAAACAGGAAGCTACCATTGGCCAGTTTGTGAGATTGTGCTGGGGGCAGGGGCAGTGCTTGAGGCCTCTCCCCTCTTCCCCCCACTTGTGCTTGCAGCATTCAGAGAAACACACTGGGGCAGTGTGCAGGGGCAGGGCAGGTGGGGAGCCAGGCTGAGGCTCCCACTGGGCCACGGGCCAGAGCCAGTGGCTTTGCGGGCCAGATTCAGCCTGCGGGCCATATCTTGCCCACCCCGGCAGAAAGCCATCTAACACTGACCCTGTCAGAACACACAGGGCATCCTGAATTTCTATAGCTTATTTTAAAAAAAATATATACAGGGTAACAGTCCATGTTTTCATTACTGTCAAAAGCATTTTGGCTAATTTGAGACACCAATTTAAAAAAGCACCCTTCCCTCCATCCTCATCTACATAGATGCTGTGCTACTCAGATTTAAATTTATTTTCTTTTCATTTGCACTTCATATTAAACAATGGCAAGCTGATAATACAATTGCTTTGAAAGGTAGAATAAGATGTTATTGCTACAGCAAACAAAAGCCAGCTGTAGCAATCCAAAGTTTACCCAGAAAAGAACATCATGATGGACATGGAAGAGAGATGGCTGGTAAATCTGCCATGATAAATGTCTCACTTTGATCTTTAAGCATTTTGTAAACAAAAAGACACGAAGCCCCTTTTTCAGTATAGCAGTTGGGTGTGAAGGGAAATGGTGTCATATTAAATTAGAAAAGCAATACTGAGTAAGTGGTTACCAGCACACACAGGGATACAATCAACATTTTCCATTGACTGGAAATGCAGGCATAATACAATGATGGTTTTTTTTAAAACAGCTCCACCGCTGATGAATTACTTGGTCAAAATTACACTGAACGCTGGACCTCAACATAAATAACTGGTGGTGATTACTTGTTACTTATACCCAGCCATTGCTTAATTATGTAGAGTTCTCTTTCTTTTCACAACATACACCTGGCTTTGCTGTGAATTCTCAGCATCTTTTGTTTGATTTCAATATTAGATGCTCTCAGTAGCTGAATAAATCAATTAGATGGATTTATTCATGAGAGCAAGTATCTGGTAAGAATTACCCTCAGACATAAAGGGACGAATCTTCAGAGCTGTAAACTGATGCAGTTACACTAAACTCAATAGATATCTGTCTGTTCCCACCAGCTGAGGAAATAGCCAACTTCCATTTTATAGATGGAGGGCTCCCATTAACACGGTGGGGCAGATTCTCCATCCAGACCAAACCCTGCTCTTGTGGGCAGTGAAGCAGGGGGCTGGAGGACTGTGGTTCCCTGATTCTCAGCCACACAGCCCTGATACAAATTAGAGCAGTTCTGTCTTACGTCAGTGAAGGACTGGGCATAGGGGAGACCTGGTTCCACTGTGTGCCCCACCATTTACCCCGGCCCCACTTTGCCTTTGTGCTGAGATGGGTGGGGGGCAGAGCACTGTGTCTGACACAGGAGACGGCTCTGCCCTCCCTATCAGCTTTACATCAGTGAAAAGTTCCCCTTCCGCCTGAGGCCCAGCCCCTTACAGGAGCATGGAGCCAGCCCCTCCCTTCCCCCCACATACACGGTCCAGGGGCTCAGTGATCCTGTCAACTCCCCTGGCTGCACTGGGGAATTCTCCACTAATAATTTCCATTGCTTTCATTTGTACCCCTTAGGTGGGGCGTAGTGACCTTACAATGTCAACCCTGATTTGCCTCTGACACCCCTTTGTCAAACTGCTTCAGGTTACAATTTAAAAATCGCCCCACTACAAGCCCACAAGCAGCCCTGCCCCCAGATCCTCATCACAGCAGCGATGATTTCTCCCACCTGTATTATCTCCCCTTTGTCTCCCCTTATTGCATAGGGACCATGCATGGGTTTGGCTATAATGAGCTGCTTTGCAGGATCATGACCTCAAACTGGAACTCTATGTATGTCTCTCGTATGCCCAGCACCCTATACACGGGAACTAAAACTCTGCTAAAGGAGCTTCAGAAGCTATGGACTATTTAGGAAATTCTTTCACTGACTCTAGAGCTTTTAAAAATATTTTCTGATTACTCTGAAAATGATTAAAAACCACAATAGACTGGTTAAATAATCATAACCTCTCTCCTCTCCAAAAATGCTGTAAACTGTTTGCAATAACACTGAATTTTTTCAGATACATGTTTATAGCTCCCGGCAGTTTGGCCAACAGTCTGGCCAAAAATAGGAGCTGACTATATACTTACCTGGTCTGGTTAATTCACTGAAGAGCTGAAGTAGAAAACAGGGGTCGTACAAATCATCAAGATCCTTCATACTTTTATCTCTATACAATGGCGCTTGTCCTTCCTAAAACAAAACCCAAAATAGAGGGATACTACTTGAATGTAAACCAGCTTGATTTCAAACTGCCCAGACAATATCACTATGGTAGCTTACATTAAAGCCCTGAAACTACACAGAATCATGTTAACCACTGCTGTGTATAAACATGGCAATTGCTGCCATGGTTCCAGCATGTTTGTCCTAGACCAATGTGAGCAGAGTTAGCACACTATGTGAGAGACTAAACTAGAAAACTCAGTGTAACTGTACAGATGCGTAGCTGTGGGTTAGACGGTCAAACGTGGTGAGTCACTAGATGCCAAATTCTGATCTCGGTTATACTTTGGCAACCTCATTAAATTAATTGGTGTTGCACAGCTTTTATTATAAGCAAGACATGGTCCTAGGCAGCAATTAATTTGGGGGGAAAAAAGCCTTAAATAAAACAGTAAAAGCATGTTCTGTGAAGAGACACCAGCTCATTAACCTTAGCTGTCTTGTTAAGTTAAAAGTATCTCTAAATGCAAACAATGGACTATATTGCTTTAATGACAGTATGATTAATAAATTACTAAAAGGAAAGGGGCTTCTCCACATTAAAAGAGAATAATCAATAGTTGATCCAAAGCACCTCTGGTGGCAGGAGACGGCGATGCTGAGGGAAATGTAGGATAGTGTTCATCATCTTCTCTTTATCTAGCAGACACAAAATTTCCTCCATGCTTGGCTGCTGCCACAGTGACTTCCCCAGACTCTTGCAAGTCTTGTGATGTTCCACAGCTGCTGGTCCCCACAACAGTATCCTTAAATATAGTTAAAAGCAAGCCCTTAGTTAACAGATAATTAGCATGGAGGGAAAGGCAATTACAGAGATGGATTCAAATGTATAAAGGATATACACGAGTATTTAATTTTTCCTTTCACTTCTGCTTATTATCCTTTGGGAACTTGAAACTAGAATCCGTTTCCCTGGCAACACCTTTGTCATCCATCCAGAGACTTTCAAAATTCAGCCTGATAGTGTCCCTTTAGCCACTTCCTAGTCTACAAAGTCAGAACATGCCTCGGGAGACTGATTTATTGACTATGCCAGTGCCCGCCCACCCACCACCACCTTTTCAAACACTGACCAAGATTTGATCAAACTATACAAACCCCAGAATGTCTTGGAGTTCAATTAAGTTTTTCAAGCCAGCCCCAAAATGCCTCCATGACCCTTTAAACCAACCCCTTCCACCCTCTCCTTTAAACATCACTTATTTTGCTAAGGCTTCTGTTTCCTATTTGGATAGTGCCTACAATGCACTAGTATGAAGTAGTAAGAAAATAAAGACAATGCCACCAATCAATTACAAGCTATGCAGGCTCCCACCAAAGACTGAGTATGACTCTGTCTATTCCTACACTCAAGCCTGTTCCTTGGACTGGTCTATATTCCCTGCACTCTAGCGCTATGTCTAGACTACATTCCTCTTTTGAAAGAGGAATATAAAATGAAGGAAATCGAAAGTGCAAATGAAGAGCGGATTTAAATATCCCACGCTTCATTTGCATATTCTCATCCACAGGCTCGACAAACGGCTGAATCTACTCATCCGTGGTGAGTAGATTTCAGCTGGTCGCTCCGTGTGCCCCATTCACCGGCGCTTCGTGCATGCGCAGTGCCGGTCTGGCGCATGCGCAGTGCGGGGCTGGCGAGTGGCTCTCGCCGGGGTTTGTCAAGCCCTGGTCATCCGAGTGCTTTTTCAAAAGTGAAAGCTCAGTTTAGATGGGGTTCTTCCGTGAAAAAAAAAAAAAACCTTTTTCAAAAGAACCCCATCTAGACTGCATTTTCACTTTCGAAAAACCCTTTTTAGAAAAAGTGCTCAGACACAAATATGCAAATGAAGCATGGGATATTTAAATCTGTACTGCATTGACATTTTCCATTTGCTTCATTTACATTCCTCTTTCAAAAGAGGAATGTAGTTTAGATGTGCCCAGGTCAGGGACCATGTCTAGCTAAGTGTCTGGTTACCAATTTATTTCAGAGTCCAATGCTGAAGTGTTGTTTCTCACCATCTCAGAGGCCACTCTCTGTCCCTGCGATAACCTAGCAGCTGACAGGCAGGAGGAGAATAAAGGCAAGGTCCTTGACTCTGGAATTAACTTACGTCTTTATTTCCCCAGAGTTCCAATATGCCTACTCTTAAAATAGGCTCCAAAGCTTGCCTGCGGGAACAGGCTTTTCTATGGGTGGGGTTGAGTGGGTGAGAAAGAGAGAGTCTTTGGCCCCATCTATGCTAAATTGTTAGGTCTACCTAGATATGTTACTTGCATGTGTGGAAAATCCATACCCACGAGCAATGTACTTAAGCTAACCCAGGGCCGGCCCACAACATTTTGGCACCTGAGGCGGGGAGCTCAAATGATGCACCATATGCACATATGCACCAGCAACAGACACAATTTTCTACACGGTGGGTCCTAGTGGCGCCCCCCACTGTCTGGCACCTGAGGCAGCCGCCTCAGGGTAAGGTCAGCCCTGAGCTAACCTAACATCCACGGAGACAGCACTAGATTGACAGAAGAATTCTTCTATCAGTGTAGTTACTGCCTCTGAGGGAGATGGATTAACTACCGAGATGGGAGAGTTCCTCCTGTCAGCATAGATATCTCCACAGGGAAGCACTGCAGCTGTGCCACTGTAGTGTTACAAGTGCATATGAGCCCTTTATCTTGTTGAAGATGAGAGGAGAAGGAATTGGACATAGGTAAATGTACTTTATATGCAATTTGTTAGCAATGCTAATTTGGTGGCTGAAACAACGGAAAGGTGCATTTAAAATAGAATGGCTAAACAGTAAAATACTTGATGCAACAGAGCCACCATAAGTGCTAACTGCAAGGTGGGCTGGCTGAACAGGAGGCCAAGGACTAAAAGAACTGGGAGACTAAGCCATCCTTTCACCCCCAATGTGGTGCTCTACAACACCAATGTAGTAGTACGAGGGGGAGCTGAAATGCTGCTGTCTGTTCTGTGACTAGTGCCCAGGTTTTAATCTGGCACCTTGCACCAACATCAATTTAGTTCCCATTCTGAATTTTGGGCTTTGATTAAAAAATAAGGTGCCAGGTGTGTATTCACTTTCAGATTGCTTATATGGAACATGAAAATTAAAACAAAAGTTGGCAATCAACTTACCTGAAGTTTATAAGACTTAGATCATTCTTCTCATATAACTGAAGAAGCAGTAATATTTTCTGATCTAAAAAAAACCCCAAAAAACCCAAATAAGACATACACTAAGAATTTTAAAAATAGATCCAATGGAAAATATCCTTAACAGTCCAATACACTTACCAACATCACTTAGTGTTGCACCATAGGATCCTAGTAACACAGCAAAGTGGCTGCTGTCACAGACCGAGGGACTGAGTTTCACTATAGTTGACAATACATCCACTAATGCCTCTGAAACAAATATGAAAGTATGTTTTCAGTTTCTGCATTCCCTATCAGATGGTAGCCAGAGAGAAAACATGTAAACAAATACAGTAATAGATATTCATATTTGAATTCATATTTGCGCTTATGACACAAAATTGGCAACACATCTCTCCATCAGTGCTGCATGCCAGATATGATACAGTAGTTTCAACTGGAACTTTTTAGAAGCCAGAGCAGTATTTGCCATCTTACCTAGGTATTTACACAGACCCCTTCACTGCAGGATCTGATCACATAACAAACTTTAGTGAATTTCTCCTGTGACATACAGATGTGTTGCCACTTCAGTTTTACAGATGGGAGCAAAAGTCCAGGGACAAACAGAGTCTGTGGCAAAGCTGGGAACTGGACCCACATGTTTTGAGTTCCAGCACATTGCCTAAGGCAAAAGACAGTCCTTTTTCCCCCCTACCTGCTACACTACATTATCAAAACAAAATAGTAACAACCTCTGCATTAGAGTTAGAGAGAGGTAAAGAACTCATGTAAGTAAACTTTTGAATTATTGAGGCTAGCTTCTTTGAAAGAGCCTGTCTCTTTGGCTCTCTAGAAATACTGCCCAACTGACAAATGTATGGAATAACAGATATACTTTCATGAAGCATATTAACAATCCCTTCCTCCTACTGCTTCACTAGAGCTTTCTCATCTTGTCAAGCATATAAAAGCCTTAGTTTGCCTAGATTTTTTTTTTTTTTGCTCGTGACTACTGGCATTGGCAGTACTAATTTGTCATCAACCTGTTCCATTTACACAGGAGATAATGAAATTCTAGCAATTTTATCTACAGATCCCAAAGTGCTTTATACAGGGCAGCTAAATATTATCCCCTTTATACAGTTGGAGAAATTGAAGTGCAGAGCAGGTAAGTGATTTGCACAACGTCACAGTACAACTCAGTTGCAATGCCAAGAACAGAACCCAAATCTTCTGACTCCCAGCCCAATACTCTATCCATTAACCCTTGCTACCTCTTTTAGGTTAGGACTGAACTAGATTCCTCATCTGAGGATTGTTCTATCAAATACATGAGCTAAGAAATTAAAAATTTAAATACAGCTAGCAAAGAGCAGTATTAAATCCTTTATAACAACACAGATACCTATTGTAAAATTAATGTCTCTTATGTAAGCAAATTGTTTAATAACTACTTAGCCTAATACTATTTCTACCTTCTTGATAATCTATGCCAAGGACAAAATTCTGTCCTATTGAAATCAATGGCCAACTTCCAATGATTTCAGTGAAGCCAGCATTTCACCCCATTCTTCAGCAATATGAAATAACACCCAAAGGATGTTTTGAAAAGACATTCATGGTTAAAACTGTCATTTGTGAGGAAAAATACATTTACATTCAAGTAGAAGATAGCAGGCAGGCTGTGAAACCATATGCTAATAACAATTTAGGAGTTGTTTTAATAGCTTGGTAAATATGTAGATGGGCAGGTAATTGGATGGATGAAAAACAAGACTGACAAAACACTATGACTATATATAGCTGAAGAAAAGAAAGAGACACCTCTTGTCTGACTCTTCGTGTTATCTTCTTCTCTTGACCTCAGCATGGTTGACAAAAATAAAGAGTGCTGCGTGATCATCATGTAAAGCATGGAAAGCTTGACTAATCTCTGACTAAGAGGGCTCTCTTTTGTGTACAACAATTGCACAGCAGCATTAAGAGTTTTCAGAAATCCACGATCTCTGTAGCGGTACCTTCAAAACAATGACCAAAGGAAACAGATTTCAACCAATGGCAAATTTGCTATTCAAAATAGTAAAACACAGTATAGAAAGCAAACAAAAAACACTAGCCAGTATTTCATTCAGTTTGTGAACTAGCCACATCTTAAATTTCAGAGGAAAGGCCTCTTCACAGTCAGTACATCGTTCAGCTGCACAGGCTTTACTAAAGACTAGCATTTCACAAAATCTATATTAAAACCTTCTTTCAATAGTAATCCCTCAGCCTGACATTTCTATCTCCACATACGCTAAGCCACCCTCAAACTATTTATTTCTTCTTATCTCTTTTTTCCATTGGTAAAGGAAAGTGCTTGATCCTGACTTCACACTGGGAATATCTTTCATTAAAAACTACTGGGTTACACTACCTTAACTAAGAGAGTCAGAGCAGTTCAAGTAATTTGCTACACTATATTAATTGAAGGCCAAGTCTGCCCTCAGTTGTACATGAAGTTAATGCAGTTGTACTGAAGTGAGTGGAGATTGTGCATGTCTATGGGGCTAATCCTAAAAAGTGACTGGCATCCTCAAGTCCCACTGATTTCTGTAGAAGTTGAGGGTACTTAGTACCTTTTAGGATGTGTTTAGTACTCTGTAGGATTGGGCCCACTGAACATTACCCCATCTTTGCTTCATCTCAATAGCAATACAAATTTACTTACTTAAGTCCCATCTTCACAAAACTGTGCCAGTCAGCCGGAACCACTTCATTAACAAAATGCTGTGTGGGCAGTAAGCAACGAGTAGCAATATGTAACATTCAATATGAAGCAGACCAACGTTTCCACAGAACATTAAGACCCCCCCCTTTCCTGTTGCACACTTTGCAGCTACGATATGCAGAGTCCAAACTCTTTCAAGGGTTTAAAAAAGTACCAAAAGCAAAATTTAACTGTCTTGCTTATGTCAAGCCTAGGTGTGTACAATCCCAGTTAGAAAGTTAACCAGTTAAATGGAATGTTTAACCAGTTAACCATGATCCCATGGTGGGGGTTTGCTCCAGCCTGACCACACTGTGCTGCAGGCTGCTCAAGCCAGGCCAGGCTGAGCCCGCCCGCTGCACTGCATCATGGGCAGAGGCTGCTCCAGCCAGGCCAAGCCAAGCCTGCTGCACTGTACTGCAAGCGGGGGGGTGGGTGAGGGTTGCTCCGGTCAAGACAGGCCCAACCAGAACAGTCCCCCGCTGGTTAACCAGTTACCCTGGTAAGCATGCGGGGAAGGTGCCTGCTTACTGGGTAACCAGTTAACCCTTTACATCCCCAGTCAAGCCTTAATGGCTTTTTTACTCTGGTACTCACCTGCCTTTCCATGTTTTTCAAGCAATGGTCTAAGGCTGTCTATACCACTGACCTTACAGCGGCACAGCTGTACCACTGCAACTGTGCCACTGTAAGATCTCCCTGTAGCAGCTCTATGTCGATGGGAGAAAGTGTTGGTAGATACATCAGCAGGAGAGCACATCCTGCCAACACAGCCTCCTCCACACTGACACTTTTGTTGGTGAAATAACTGTTGATTGGGGCATGTTTTTTTCCCACCCTGACCAACAAAAGTTTTACCCATAGAAGTGCTAATGCAGCTATAGCCTATGTTGTTATTTTAGAAAAAACACGTTATTTCAAAAAGACACTTTTCAGGCTAAGGACTATTTCCCAGAGAAATGCAATAAACGTAAAAGCAAAACATTTTTAGAGCAAAATTACAGATGTTAAGACAACATGGCATCTGCAGCCAATCTCTCCCAGAAAGAAACTCCATGTCAGGAGTGGGGGTGGGTGGGAGACTACAGGATGTTCCATCTTCAGTTGCAAAGGAATAATTTCAATACAGCTGGGCCCTACAAACAGAACCCTAACCAAAATCACTTAGGCTAACAGGAGGCAGCAGCAATTCTAACTTCCTTAGACCAGAAGTTTCTAGCTTGTGATAATGTAGCCCACCACTGTAATGCAGCACCCACATTTATTCCTGATATGAACTAACACTTCATTTTTGCAGGGAGAGAAGAGATCTTTAGTCAGTTTAGATCACAGAACATTACAAGGCCACAGCACATTTGAATTTATCTGTCGATCAGTTGTGGAACTCTTTAGATGGGACCTGTGGTGGGCATGGAGCAGCTAAGTAATAGTGGTATGAGTGTCACACAACTACAGTATAGACATACATTGGGCTAGAGGAATGTTTATAATATTGCCTGTACTGCTGTAAGTAATGGGAGTGGTCTCCAGAAAGAAGGCAATAGCTCCTGTATAAGAACATTCCAGCACACACTTGAAAGACAATGGGGAAACCTACCAGCCAACCTCCAACGAAGTTGCAAATCTTGTTTTGCCAGTGCTGCTTGCTAACAGATCACAGGGCTAAAAACAGCTAAAATGTTACACTGTGCCTGCAAAGGGGAGGATGTCAAAAAGAGACCAGGATTTCAACACTCTGTCCCTGAAGCAGCAAGAAGAACTGACTTGGGGGTTAAAAGAACAGATTATTTCACTTGACCCTAGGGCTCTGGGGGTGTCTAGGAATCTTAGGCCTCCCAGCATCCCAACTGGACACTGGATAGATACCTAGTAAGCTAGATATGTATGTAGTTTGTTTCTTGTTTTAAGGTCTTTTCCCTTTGAAATGCTTTAGTTCTAAATAAACAATACGTTGCTTTATAAAGCTGCCAGTCTCTGGGTAGCATGTGTCATAGCTCCTAGAGATAAGTGCACTGCAGGTGTTGACCAGAAGTCAGCCCCATGGAAGTAATCACCATTAGTACCAAGGTCCGGTCTGAGAGTGGGAGAATTGTGTATTTACACCCCAAGACCAGGTGATGGCTGAAGAGGGAGTGCATGCAAAGAGATCACAAGGGATAAGAGGAGCAGGTAGCTAGTAGCTGTAAAAGCACCCTTTGCTTTTATTACTTAGGACCCAATCCCATATTCCTTACACACCTAAAGAAAACGTGAAGTGCACAAGGAATACATGATTAGGAACTTATAAAGTCAACTGAATGATTGTCTTGACTTTAGTGGAAGCAGATTAATGATGTTTGTAAGAACATCTCTCTCTCTCACTCTCTCTCTCTCATATTGAGAGGCACTGAACAAGTCAACATCCCACTAATTCAATGGTAACTGCAGTGTCCAGAACCTCTCATAACAAGACCCAAAACTGTTTTGTGTTAGGATCTTGCAAGGCCAATTACATACTGTACAAGCTACATACGAAGTACCAAAAAGACAAGCCCAACAAATTAATTTACATAATACAGAACTATAAAAAGCACAATAAATGTTCTACTACAGTAAGAAAAGTCCATACAATTAAGATTTAGATTAAAGCAATGGAAAGGAGTCTCACCAGTAACTCTTCTAGTCTCAACAGCATGGAACCCTCTGTTCCTTGGCTGTTTTCTTGTTCTTTACTGATGTTGTATGTGGTGATTAACCACTTCATACAGGCTGCCAAGAGGCTTTTCTTCCAGGAGCGCAATTCCTCGGCAGAGCTCTCCAGCACGCTCGATATGGAATCTGCCACAATCCAACTGCAGAAAATTTAAATGTTAGAAGAAATGTTTTTATTGCGTAAATTTTACCTATTTTCTCCACATATTTGTAATCATTTGATTTCATGCATAGAGACTCCTATGCCCCAAATAACCAACGGACCACTAACTTCTAAAGCTTATGATAACCATGTAATAGGTTAGTCATCCAGGAATTTAAATGGCCAGTAATTCCTTCCAGAGATGAGTACTCTCACATCTGTTTTAAACCCAGCACCATCACATTAGCACAAATCTTCAGATCGCTTGCCCAAGAGCAGAGCTCATGAAAATGTACTGGCCAGAAAAGTATTTTTACTGGTCCCAGCCAAGTACTTTCAGATCTTAATGCAATAAATCCTTCAAACATTTTTGTCAGTATACTTATTATGCTATTGAATGTTAACTTTAAAAATGGCTCAAGAGTTCCACATAGTTTAAGTAAAACTTTATATGGGTATTTGCGCTGTGGCTCCCTTTCCCAGCAAGATAGGTGACACTGTTATAACCTTATTTTGCTGTGCTATAAACAGTTATTTCTCCTGGTTCAAGAGGAGCTAAAGTACACCCATACAATTAAATAGAGAAAACACCAGGCTTCAAATCTGTGATATTTCCCCACCCACACTTAGATTCACTGACTCACTGTATATCTTTCAGGGTATGTCTACGCTGCTGATTTTTTCCAGAAAACAGCCGTTTTTCCAGAAAAACTACACTTATTTCCACACTGCAATTGCGTTCTTTTGACAGAAAGTTGAAAATGCAGGGGGTCTTCAGACAGCGGTAAACCTCTTTGTACAAGGAAGAAGCCTTTTTCCAAAAGAGCTCTTTCAGAAAAAGGCGTGTGTGGACAGGGAAGAGGGTTTTTTTTCGAAAGAAGATGCCTCCAGGAAAAAGCAACAGGTGCCCTAATGGCCACTCTGTCCACAGTAATCACAACTTAAATGAGAGATAGTGTCCAATCAATGTGGATGCTATCTTTCGAAAAAGCAGATCGCTTTTTCCATGTGCTTTTGCTGTGTGGACGCGCTCTTTCGAAAGAAGTTTTTCTGGAAGATCTCTTCCGGAAAAGCTTCTTCTGAAAGAAGCCTGCAGTCTAGACGTAGCCTCAGACAGAGGAATGATTTATTTAACATTTAGGGGGGCTACTGAAATTTGTAAAGATATTCTTACATGATATTCATAAATTAAAGGATGCCCACGCTTAAAAATACTATCACAATTAGACTGAAGGTTCTTTGAAGCAGGAACAGTCACTGTAGATTCTATGTGCGTGTGTGTGTGTACACACAATGTCTATAACAATGTTTTATGCAACAAAATACCAATTTCAGGCATTATATTAATAAAAAGGCAATATCTGGAAATAAGACTTGACTACCTCTCGTGATTTTCTGCTCTTTCAAGAGTTCCAGGCAACTGGTCAATTAGATTAGTTAACATTTCAACTTCTGAAGACTGTACCAGCTTGGAAAAAACTTTCAACTTCAAGGCTGAGAGGTCTTGGGACGCTTCTGTATGTAGAATATTTTTTGACAGTTCTTTCCACAATGCCCCTCTCAAGACAGGTACAACCGCTGAGGACACTATAGGAAGAAAGAGCGCAAAGAGACACAGGCATGTCATTGTAAACTTGCTGGCAGTGCTCAACTCAAACTGCTTCATGTGTTCTGTGTAATGACAGAATAAAGACTATGGACCTATTGTGAGAAAGCATGCACAGTGTGGGGCCGTAACTGATCTATAAAGTGTTTGGAAGACAAATGTTCTGTAAAATGTCTGGTATATCTTTCAAACACCTACTAGACAAAGGATTAAAATGACTAGTTACAGGCAAATATCACAGGCATCCAAGGCACGGGGCAACATCCTGATGAGAAGCCCAGCTCTGATCTGCTAGACAAAGTAGTGGTAATTGCTGCGATTCTTACCAAGGTGTTGACACTAGGCTCTGATCAGAGGATTCTTTGTTCATATCAGCTTTCAGCTAATAGACTATACTAAGTTTGGACCTGAATATAATCTGCCAATCTCAAATTCAATTTTAAGGTTTTTATAAGACACAAAAATGCATTTAAATTCAATTTAAAAAAAAAGTATTATCCAACCTGTTCATGAAATTACTCCGAGATTACTTTAGAGCAGTGTTTCTCAAACTGTGGTCCACGGAGCCCCAGGGCTCCGCGAGACATCTCCAGTGGCTCCATGAAGTTGACAAACTGGAAACATCGATAGGTACAACACACACAATCAGTGGACCGCTGGGAAGCCGCATAAATTTTTACACATGTAAAGGGCTCCGGAGCCCAAAAGGTTTGAGAACCGCTGCTAGAGCATCTTAATACTTCATTCAGCACATTTTCTCCCCTTTCCTCTCTCTGCTCAGAGAGAAGATGCGTTTCTTTCTTGCCCCGCACTTTTGTGAGGTAGGGGCAACGAAAGGTTTCTCCTCTCTCACGTCTACCTCTCGCCTTAAAGAAACAGGAAGAGCGCTCCAGGCTATCTGCTTAGAATACCATGCTTATGCTGCCTGGGAATGTAAAAAGTCATATAAAAATGTAATGCTGTAACTCCTACAAAGCCTAGCAGTTACATGGTTACATGCACTACAGGCTCCACAGTGTAACTTTTATACTGCAGAGCCTGCAGCAAAGCCAGCTCCCTGGGAGTGGGGCTGGCAGCCCCTGCTGCATGTTCTCCTAACGGAAAACAATAAGCTGATGCTTATCAATTAACTGTTCAAACGGTTACACTCTTACATCCCTAATGCTGCCTCTTGTGTTCATTCAGGGGTAGGTCTGCTCCTGTTTATCAGTACTTACTTGATCTGCATGAGATGAAGCAGAACAAGAAGTGTGCCAATCAAATCTTTGGATTCAGTGAGAGCCACAGCAGTGCCCTAACAAGCCACATCCAACTTCACAGTCATGAGGCTAAGTATCACCAAATTAAAAGGCAAATAAAATTTGCTTTGCAATTTTGTATCAATACATCTTTGGGGCCATTACAGTTCAGCAAATACTGCAGGTTTTAAAATACTTCTTAAGTTTATATTTACATGACAGGCAACAGTATTCACAGCATTTGCTGTAACTAGCATTTTTTATTTTCTAAGTGCTGAACCATCAGTCCATACCCAACATGGAAGGAAAACCATCTTCATTTTAAAAAGACGGCAACAGCAAGAGGTGTGATGATTAGACTTCAGCGCCTGATGCCTTGCTCTGGATAGCTCAGTAATAGTCACACAATAAATATCCACGAAGTCAAACAAGGCGACAAAAAAGAGTGATTCTTAACTGATTAATAAAGTGGAGAATCCCAGCTTTCCAGTGGATAACAAGTATTGATTATAACACTAAAGATTTGCCAAGATAATGGACTTCTAAAACCAACAGTGGCTCTCACATTTAACTGTACCTTTTTGGGGGGTAGGTGGGGAGCTTCTCCAGGACTGACTGTAATAAATCCCAGACCATAAGCCACAGCAATTTTCATCCCCTGAAAAGGCTCTTCTCAACACACACTATGACAGACACACCATTTTACCTGAACGACCTCCCTAGATAATATTTAAATAATTAATATTGATCAGCTGTTGGTTTTACCTTTTGATGGCCGTGTAAAGACATACTGCTCTCTATTTTGCAAATATATGTTAATCAGCGGAAGAAAGACATCCATATTCTTCCTCAGGTACTTTCCAGTTGCACAATTCAGACACCACAGTTCAAACTGCAGCAGATGAGTCCTACAATGCTGGATCAGCAACGCCACAATGGCAAGTGAAGTTTCAGTCATGTGGTTAAGGCAGAAAACGTGTACATCTACTCCAACTGTCTGGGCAAAGATGGGCTCTCTCTCGAGAGTGTGCAGGAAGACTTTTTCCAGATCCTCACTGTTTGATGTTGACAGCAGAGTCCCCATCCCTTTAATGTGCTCTGTTGATAACAGCAGCTCTCCTTGAATGGTCTGTCTTTGGTAGCTTTCTGTGAGGAGCTGCACCAGTGTCTTCCCATAGAAGCTCAAATGTTGCTCTTTTGTAGAGGAATTTTCAGATGTGAGAGTGGTCACAGGAAGTTGGAGCATGGTTAACATGACTTCTTTTAACTGAGCCACATGCATATAAACATGTAACTGCTGCAGAGCCTCCAACTGCAGGGACTTATTGGGAGCTACCTTGTTCTTTACTTTTCTTCCAGCACGTAAATCTTTCAAGACACTTGTAGTGATGGCTTCAAAATACTTAGATAACATGTCTATGTGCTTCATACGATGCAACATTGGAGCACTCAGTTTCAGCAACTGAAGAATGCCATTATTTAGATGAGCTGACAGAAGCTTCACCACGACAGGGTTTAAGCTGTGTTGGGGAAGAGAATGCTGCTCTAAAGCCAAGAACCACATCTCCAAGATAGGATGTCTGAAGATCAACATGAGCATATCTTCTAGTATCTGCAACACACACAATTATAAAGAGATCACAAAAAAAGGTAATTTAAGATCATATATCTGCTTCCATCTGTAGTGCATGTTTAGTGACACCTCAAAACCTGTAGTTTTGGACATTAAGTTGTTTTATTTGTCAAAAAAGAAAAAAAGCTTAATGAAATACGGGTACATACAATTATTTTTACCTCAGTGTTTATGAAATGGTGAAAAAAGCTTTTGCTCTGTGGTTAAAAAAATTCTAAACATTAAACAACATCTCAAAGTTATTCATCTCATGTCTGCATGCAGGAATTTCTGTGGGGGGAGGTGCTTTTTTTGTAAATGTGGACCATGAGTACGAATGCACCCCCCATGGTCCTCCAAGTAAGTGTGCCCTGGCCAGCTGGAGCACGCTTACCTGGGAGGCTGAGGGAGGGTGAATTCACGCCCTTTGCACCCTGTTCCCCCCCCGCCCCCCATGTACGGGCCTGCATCTTAACTTCTCTTCTACTAGTTCTGCAATAAAGACAAATGCTTTCTGCATTTGTTCTTTCAGACAAGTTTGACTGAATTTTCCAAAGTCTGTGGCAAAATTTTACACAGACATTAGAATGATTTAGTCCTAAGTGAGAATTTCTCATGAGAGAGGGAAGGACACCACCACGGTACTTATCACAGAATGTAACTTTGTATATTTCCATAGGTTTAACTACAGTCCCAGAGGAAATATCACAGGTTTCATGAATTAAATACAGACATTCTAATCTTCTTGAATCTAGGAATAAGATAAAATTAACACAGTGGAGAAAATTCACCCCTCCTGCCACAAACTTGGGCAATGCAGCTTTGGGCAAGGGTCTAAAGCCGGGGGGTGGCCAACCCATTTAACAAAAAAAGCCAAAACAGCGGTGGAAAAAAATGCGAAGAGCCGCACCAGAATTGTCAAGAAAAAAAAAAAAGCCCCCCCAGAACAGAATTGTAAAGCAAAACCAAAAAAAATTTTTTTTAAATTTTGGGAGCCATTTTTAAAACCCCGCAGCTCCAACCCGGTAAGCACACGGAACCAGGGAGGAGCCGGCAGGGGCCGTTTAGGGGGGTGCAGGAGCATCTTTTGGGGGGGCAAGAGCCACATGCGGCTCACAAGCCGTGGGTTGGCCATGGCTGGTCTAAAGCAAGGAATGGAGAAAAAGCATGCACCCTCCCAACGTGCAGGTGAGCTGTAGATCTGCAGTGTAGCCCTTTCATAGTTGCTATTCTATGGGCTAGAACAAGGATGGGCAAAAGGGCCTCCATGGACCGAATCCGGCCTGTGGAAGCCCTGCCGCTCCCCCACCTCCAGGCCAATTAGGGCCTGGGGGGGTTGGGGGAAGTGCACAAAGTTTCCTCCATCCTTGCCTCTGCCCTGATTGGCCTAGGGGCACAAGGGGGAGCACGCCAAGTCTCCTCTCACCCCAGGGGCATAGGCGGCTAGGGGGAACCTGGGGAGAGAGGAAGGGAGAGGGGCAAATACTTCATGTGCTCCCACAATCCCACATCATGGTCTGTGGGTGGGGAAGCAGAGAAGTATCCTGGCCCCGCCCCTTCCGCTTGAAGCCCCGCTGCCCCTTTTTGGTGCCGCCCGGGGCCACTTCAAACATTTCTGAAGTGGTCCCTGGCAAAAAAGTATTGCCCTCCCCGGGCTAGAATGATGGAGGCTGCTGCCTGGCCACACTCCTCTGTGATAGTTTAGAGCACTGGCTCTCAACCTTTCAGCTGCACTCTTTTCAGGAGTCTGATTTGTCTTGTGTACCCCCGGTTTTACCTCACTACTATTCACTTACAAAATCAGACATAAAAATACCAGTGTGTGTCAGCCCACTGTTACTGATAAACTGACAGCTTTCTCATTTTTACCATATAATTATAAAATATGTCAACTGAAATATATTTTATTTAGTAATATAGAGCAGTATAAACAAGTCATTAATCTGAATAAAATTAGTTTGCACTGGGTTAGCTAGTGCTTTTTATATAGCCTGTTGTAACACTAGGCCAATATCTAAATGAGCTGATGTACCCTGTGGAAGTCCTCTACCGAGCCCTAATTGAGAGCCGCTGAGTTATTGACACTAGATGCATGTTCTCATGGATTCACTGGTCTCTCTCCCAGACCTCCTTCAATAGCGCACCTTTGCACTGACCTACCTGTCAATCTGTGGCTTGATGTAAAGACCACTCTGTGGCATACTATGTATGAAGCCCACTATCCATGTGGCAACAACCCATTTGCATTCCTCCCATCACCTGGCAGAAAGCTACAGCAGTACTTCCCCTTAATGTGCAGGTCTTGTACAGGCTTTTAACAAGTTTCCTTTTAAACAAGCATCACTTTTAACCCTAATTAAACAATCTAACACAACTAAACACCAGAAAGAATCAAACCCTCACATGCCACATAGACTGTAACATTCACTGAAGCCTCTAACACACTGTGTGTATCAGTAAGAATACAGGTCAGCTCCTTGCTGTGTGCTAAAAGTTTATTTCAACTGCCAATGACAATTAGTTAATGCAGTTTACATCCCAGAGATGTTTGTCTGTTTTGCCTCAGTAAACAGCTCTCCAAAACTGATGAAAGGCTTTATAGAGTCCAATTTAATTGTGATGACTAATATGACAGCATTCATTAAGTGTGTACCAAGAGGTTTATACATAAGCTTGGAAGGATCAGATTTTTATTAGTAATTGTTGCTAAAAGTTGATTTCATCATACACATAGAAACCGACAAAAACAATTTCCAGTGACAATAACGGAAATTAACAGATAGACAAAGTAAAAAAAAAAAAAAAAAAAAAAAATGCAGTTTGAGAACTTCTTAAAGCCTAATTTAAAGATATTTTCTTTGTATATTTTGGCATGTGGTGTTGACAATTTGTGTTTTAAGAGTTATAAAGCTTTAATTTTTTTCAATCTTAGTGTCTACTGTCATTAAATAATTCTTATATGACTCTCCTAACTTCATAATTTTGCACACTTGTGAAATTTCAAATCAATAAAAATTGGGGGGGGGAAAGGCTTAACGATAAACATTGACATTATCTGTCAAAAGTATATAAAAAATATAAAACATAATTCTTCCAAGCCTATTTATACCTTGTTATTTGCAGACTCCACTGTGGCCACCAACTCTAAATCCATAAAGAGATCAGATTCAGTTTGGATCCCTTCTTGTTTTTGCTGGTTGCACAATTCCATCTGATCACATCGGCACAACAAGCTGCTCAGCAAATCCATGTAGAAATCGAGCAGGCGAGGACCAGAACTTTTACTGAGCTGTGAAAGTAAGCACACCTGAGGATGAAGGAAAAAGTGGAGGAGGCTGGGAAAAAATTATGCAAGAACTACAGGATTAAAATAGTATATTTTTAGATTACAAGCTCTTTGGGGCAGTGACCATGTACAATGACTCACACAATAGGGGCCTGATCCTGATCAAGAGCTTGGGGGCCGGGAGCTAACACAATAGTTATGCATTTTAAGGGCAACAGGAATCATCAGATCATCACGTTTACGTCCAACATAACACAGGTCAAAGAATTTAATCACAACTAATGCGTATCCTCCAAACAGGCAGCTAGTCTTGATATAAAGATGACAAGAGACAAAAAGAAACCTGCAATTCATTTACCATATATACACAACACACATATTCATAAAGAATTCTATTGTAAAGGTAGCCAACCTCAACAAAAAGGGGTACAATCATTACTTGTTTACAGTCTGGGCTGGATTCCTCAGCTACCCCCTAACTTCAGCAGAGTTAGTGCACATGGAGAGGCTACACGACCAAACCTTCAGTGTGCTGTACTTGCCACCCAGTGTTAAGAGAACATATTTCTTACATGGCCAAAGTTCTCCACCGTGGTTTTTAGGTACAACAGCACATGCTTGGATGCCAGCAAGAGATGCTGAAGTGGGAGCTGGGAAGCCACCTCTCTCAGCTTTGCTTGGACACTATCTTCCACCAGGACAGCGCCCCCTCTCTCAAAAGCATTCTTCAGCAGGGAGGCAAATGAAGGATCTGGTGGCAGGATGGGCTCCCTGCTTATGCGTTCAGTTTGTTTAAACTGTTTAAAAGAGAAGTTAACAAAGGAGAGAAAAAAAGTCAGAATGTGTATTTCAAACTCTTAGGGCTCTGACCTAGGATGGGGCAATTCTCACTGAAATAAGGCACATAACCAAGCACAGACCCATACTATCTGGGCCCAGCCCTGCACCCTCAGGGCATAGTGCAGTATTGCTGTACTGTTATTAGAGTGTACAGATCAGGGCTCAGCTGGCCAAAGACGTCTATCAAAGTGCCACTCATATGCTCTCTGGTTGGAGGGAGCAACGCTGCAGCTTCTATTGTGGATGGTCTGAGTGCTCCTAACCCACTCCCATCTAGCCCTGCACAACTTCGATCATTGCTGCACCAGCCTTTTTGGTTGGGAGATGGGGAACACCCACAACCCTCCCTTTTTTCCTTGTGTGGATGCTCCTCATCCACCTGTCTCCCCGTCAGGGGAAGGGACACTCATGCCTACCACTGCCTGCTCTAAAAGGAATCTAAAATAATTAAAACTTAATTACAAATTACAATTATAAACACTAGTAATAGAGATGTAGCCGTGTTAGTCTGGTCTTGCTGAAACAAAAGACAGGACTATGCAGCACTTTAAAGACTAACAGGATGGTTTACTAGGTGATGAGCTTTCGTGGGCCAGACCCACTTCCTCAGATCAAATTGTGGAAGAAAATTGGTAATGCCAATTTGATCTGAGGAAGTGGGTCTGGCCCACGAAAGCTCATCACCTAATAAACCATCCTGTTAGTCTTTAAAGTGCTGCACAGTCCTGTCTTTTGTTTCAATTATAAACACTAGTTAGTCACACCAGTATTACAACGGCAATAATTATAACCAGTGTTCCCTGTATGCTGAGAGCTTGGGTGGCCACTCAGGAGAGATTCAGGTGCCACCCAGATGATTAGCAGAGTGCCCACAGCCAGCAGCATGGGTTTCTACTGGTGGTGCACACCCACACATGCCTCAGTGCACCTAACAAAGTTTATTGCACCCACAGACGGAAAACTTAGAGGGAACATTGGTTATAACTCACACAAAGCAAATAAATAACAAATCCATTTAAAAAGCAAAGTGCAAAAATCTGTTGTTAACAAGATCTGAACTAGCAGCACCCTGGCACTCATAGCTGGCACCATAGGATTGCCTGGGATTGCAAGAACTCCCTTCACTGGGTCTTAGCTGACCTGCTCATGCCATGATAGGAGTAATGCAGCAATGCTCTCATTGGCAAAGAAAGATTGCCCAATGGTTAGGGCACTAGCCTAGCACTATGGAGACCAGCTTCACATCCCTGCTCCACCTTTGGTAACTGCCTTAGTTTCTGTGTGTCAGCTCCCTGTTGGTAAAATGGACAGTTCCCTTCTTTCCAGGAACCTTGTGAGGATAAATACATTAAAGATTGTGATGTGCTCAGATACTACTGCGGTGAGGGCTACATAAATACCATCAATAGATAATAACATGGCTATTGTCAAGGTTTTACAGTCTTTTCCTTTACATTTTTAAACTCAGGCCACTTGCGCGTGCAAGAAACTTTCCTGCCACTTGCTATAAATTATTCTGCATATAAATCATTGTTGCAACCTGATAAGAAGTTGCTGCTAATGTAAAAGGATTCAATTAACTGTTCAACCCTGCACCAGCTAAAAAGTATTTGCATCTCATTTAAAAGTCTCCAATATACTTCAATTTAGCAAAGGTTCTGTAACACCATAGAAAACAAGGATGCCTAAACTTGGGTTCAGAAGATAAAAGCCTAAATGTAAATGAAAAGTGGACATGAACATGTTCTACAATCTACTGTCTTTTAGCAACCCTAAAGCTAGTAATCAAATAATTTTACGCATCCCTTACCAAGGTCTCCTTAGCTTGCTGTGGTATCCAAAGACTATAGTATTGATTAAACTGGAAGAGCTGAGGATACTGAAATGCATTCAGTGACTGGAGTTCTTTATCGAAGAGCTGAAACATCAGACAGAGAGCCAGAGGATCTCTCTGAGAGTGCAGGAGATCCGTAAAAACAGCAACAAGATACTCCACTATGCTTCCTCCTATAAAAGCAAAAAGCAGGTCTGAGATGGAGGGTCTCACACAGGGAAGATCTGGATACACACAATAACTCTCATCCCACCATCATTCTCCCCATCTTAACCTGAGCAGTAAATATTTAGATAGTGATCACGTTAGTGAGATTACAAGTTGAACCTCTCTGGTCCACCACTCTCTGGTCTGGCAACATCTGTGGCCTGCCTTCATTTTAGTTAGCCTGATGTCCACTTATGCATGTGACCAAGTTTCCCACAGTCCCATAAAGTTTGATTACAGCCACCAGCCCTGGCTGTCAGTGTTCTGTGCTGTTACTTAGAGGTAAATTAGAGCTAACTATCTTCTAAGAGCCCAGTGAGCAGTGGAAGTACTGGAAATGCAGCAGTTCAGCAAATTCTCTGGTCTCACACTGGTCAGGTCCCAAGGGTACTGGACTAGAGAGATTCAACCTGAACAGTGTGGGATTTTCACAAGTGCCTAAGAAGCACACATCCCATTGAATGCCAAATGGATAAATGCTTCTAATTCCACGAGGGACAAGGGAAAATCCTACATACTGTAGTTCTTAATAAGGCAAATGATGTGCTAGAATACGTTCAGGCTTGTTACTGGGGTCACCCCCAACCTGGCACAAAACTAAGTGCTTTTTGCAGTATTATATTATACTTGTATTCTGTTTGGTCATTGGCTCCAGCCCAGCTGCATGTAGAAGCTGGCATAATCTCCATGCAGGAGCGCAGATCTGAAGGAAACTGTGCATAAGTACTGAGACCCAGTGTGAGTCGGAAATCAGCTGTCCCAGCTTTCGCTGGGTTCCTCCTTCTCCACTTTAGCCTTTTAAATGTATTAAGAGCCAACAGGTTCTTAAACCACGTAAAAGGCAGAGCCGCAATGGGGCTAGCTCCTAGGCCGGGAGCCAACTCTGCTGCAGCTCCCCCCCCTTATTGACTAATTGATGGAAAATCCATCGACTAGTCAATTAGTTGATTGAACTAAATATAACATCCCTAGTGCTACAAAAAACTTGGGGGCTTCTCAAGCCAGGACCATCTGTGCTGAGGCACTTTGCCGTCAAGGGACTGGGATCTAGGGCAGAGGCAGAGTTATGCTTACAGAGGCTCCCTTCTCTGGCTCTCTATGCAGCCACTGCTGTGGATTCCAGTGTATCAGAGGATAGGTGGACTCTAACTCTGACATGACCAATGTAGCTTTCCCACACGAGTTCCACAGAGTTGGAAGAACTGGGACTAATGTTGTGAAGAGCAGCCATTACTCTCCTACTGCCCTCTTTGCTCAGGTTCTGAACCCCCTGCAACTTGCTCGGGGTCAGAAGAGGGTAGAGGCATCTCACACCTTTTAACGCTTCTCGGAGCTAGGATCCCTTGGATCTGCGTTTCTTGTCGAAGCAGAGGGTTCAAAATGGCTCACTGATTTTCACATACAATAACCAGAATAACTATACTGCATGAGAATGATAAAATACTCCCAGCCTTCTGCACAGTGTAAATCTTTTTAACCACTTTCAGGGACATATATAAACACAGTAAATACCCATTTCATTTTCAGTTTGAAGCAACAACTTATTCCTGGCTTCTAAAGCTGCTGGGACAACAGCACTGAATGGAAAAGTGTGTAGAATCATGTCTTCATTTAAACTGACGCCAATTTCTTCATCTAGGCCTTCGCTGCCCTCCACAAGGACATCAACCATATCCAAGACATCTAGTTACAGATGAAAAAAAAAACCACCATCAGGGTTCAAAGCTCAAGCAAATATTACTTTTAGGATGCAAATACATAAGAAATAAGAGTCCATTCAAAGGCATGGGTAGTTCAGGAGAAAATAAAGGGAGCAATGTTAATGCTGTATTCAGGTGAAAGGGAACAATTTAATACAGGTTTGGAGGGGTACAAGAAGATGTCTCTGACAGTACAAATCAGACAAAGGATGAAAGATGGGTACATCTGGCTCCTAATGATGGTAAAAAAAGATGGCACTCATAGTATGTTTACATTGGAGGTGGCTCTCAAAGCTGAGGCCCAAATAAGAGAAGTATGGAGAATTGGGAAATATTACCAGATGCAAAGGATGAAAGCATCAGACCAAAACATCTGCAATCAGAGAACCTCTAAAAGAGACCGAGGAACGCAGGCAGGAGAGACAGCTGCTATACTCAAAATAAACAAATAAATAAATAAATAAGAATTGTTATATATGTCGTGTGCATTCTCCTGAGCCCTGAATTCCCAAAGTGGAAATAACACTCCCATGTCTGTTTGCTCAGCTAAATCCTGACCCCAGAAGTCAGTAAGAATTTTGACTCTGCCATCAATGGGACCAGGATTTGGCTCAAAGAGCACAAGCTACAAGATTCCAGCTGCCCATTGTGCAGGAGCATAAGAAGTGAGAGGGGCTTTGGTATGATCCTTGCCCCTTGCTCATGCTTGCAGGGGGAGCTGGTCCTGGCTCTGTGGTTTGAAAGGAAGCCAGACTGCAATGGATTTGACTTAGATTAAAAACTGATACTGTGGGACAATTAAAGCAGATCAAAAGTAACATTTTACTTGCATTTTTAAAAGTGCAAAGCCGTGTCATGGATTACCTTCCAATGTGAGAAGACATGTTGGTCGCTTAGTTTTTACTTACAGAACTGAATGCAATTAAAAGGCCTAACTCTCTACTTCCTTAATCTTTTGTACGCAAGATTTCCATGGGCATCAGTAGCAAGCTTGCCTGATTAACAACAGCAAAATTAGATGGAGCAGACATTATTTTGGGACCATCACATACCATCAATGTGAGAGATGGGAATGCTGACACTATCAGAGTCTTGTTTAAACAAGTTGACTTGGAGCATACTGGCTTCTTGAACAAGATCTGCTGCTTTATCTGTATATGGATAAGGGTTTGTCACCAACTTCATTAAAATCTGCAAACCAAAATAAAAGTCAGTCACAGGACCACGAACAAGGACACTCATTGCAATTCTATATAGAACATGGTAGTTCTAGGGATACTAAGGGCTTGGGAATTTAACATCTGGAAAAGGCGAGCAGGGAAGGAAATGATTTCTTTAACAGATTAGATTTTATTGGAATTAGTTAATTTTGTCTGGGATTTTCAAAGGAGCCGAAAGGGCCAGATACCTAATAAATCTAACCTCTTTGGAAAATTCCATCTTTTACTAGAAGTCTTATTTACTCATGCCAACGCTGCTCTTGTAACAATCTATCCTACAGGAAGTCAATTCCCCCAACCCTTCTTATCCACCCTCTCACCGAGGACAACAAATAGGAGTTCAGTGTGAAGGAATTAATCACTGCCTTTCTCAGAATTCATTCCCAATCCTTTGAAAGGATTTTCCTCAATAATAGCAAAGTAATTAGCTTCCCATTAATGCTATTCTTGACATTGTTTATCTAACTAATTTGAACAATTACCCTCTCCAAAAACTGAATCACTGCTTCCTTTGTGTCTTCAATTGTATTATCCAAGTGTGCCAGCCACAGTGCAAGTTCCTTCCATGTGTGCTCAAATACTCCACTGTCATGCAAAACCTAGCCAGAAAAGCATGTGAAAGAAATTACATACTGTATATTTATAGTTTTTTATATAGCAGCCTTAATTTTTATTTCTTTTATTAAAGTTGGAGTAGCAGCAGATTGCTGAACAGCAATATTGCCTCCCTCTAACTTTTAACAAAAGGGAACCAATTCTTACATATTTCAAGATTGCTTTAGACTACCTTATTCCACAAAAGGACCCCAAAATAGTTGCAAATATTATTTACTGCCACTTTACATTGACAAAGCTATGTAAAGTGACCTTGATGTAAATGAAAATTAGGCCCCAGATCTTTATTCATGCTGATCCCCTTTTGCTGAAAGCAGCTGTCTTCTCCTCCAAAACTTTTCTCAATACACCTATGTTTTTGCCTAACTTTATACAGCACTCGGATACAACTCAAATCTGTTCTTAGTCTTGCACTTATTGCCTTGGATCTATGTGTTTGAACCTCTGATCCTGCAAACAGCTACATATGCTATTATTATTATTATAAACTAAGGATGTTAAATAACGAGTAATTTACTAGTCGAGTAGTCGATGGAATTTCCATCGACAACTCGACTAGTCAATAGGCACTTCCGCATTCCTCCTTTGGAATGTACAAGAGCCTCGCTGGGGTTCTTGTACATTTCAAAGGAGGAATGCACAACTCCACATGCAGCCCGGGGCCAGCAGGAAGTCCCGCCGACTCTAGGCTCCAAGAGGGCACTTCCGCTTTGAAATGCACAATTTGAACAATTACTCTCTCCAAAAACTGAATCATTGCTTCCTTTGTGTCTTCTATTGTATTATCCAAGTGTTTCAGCCACAGTGCAAGTTCCTTCCTATCCCGAGGGGGCTCTTGTGCATTTCAAAGCAGAAGCACCCTCGTGGAGCCTGGAGTCGGCGGGACTGCTCACTGGCCCCGAGGTGCACAAGCGTGCCAGCTTTAAAATGTACAAGAGTCCCCAGCGGGGGCTCTTGTGCATTTCAGAGTGGAAGCGCCCTCATGGAGCCTGGGGTCAGTGGGGACTCAGAGTCCCCCACTGACCCCAGGCTCCATGCTGCGTTGCCGCTTTAAAATGCCACATGAAGCCTGCGGTCAGCTGGGGACTTCCCACCTGACCCTGGACTCTGTGCACTTTGAAACACTGCAAGGAGCCCAGGGTCAGATAGGGAGTCCCCAGCTGACACCAGGCTCCGTGTGGCGCTGCCGCTTTGAAGTAACCCCTCCCTCCCCTCTTTTGCTACCTCTGTCTAATAGAGGCAGCAAAGGTTGGAGGGGGGGGGACGGGAAACGACTACTTGACTGGACTAGTCCTTAACATCCTTATTATATACATGAGTAATCCAGTTGAACAATATGAAACTACTCATATATGTAAAATTATTCAGAAGGGCAACTGCAGAACATTGGTGTTTGTAACGCCAGGAAAGCAGGGATATGGCTAAATGGCAGCCGGTTTGCAATCTCACACCAGTATAAATCAGGAGTAATTTATGCCAGTTTTTGTACTAATTAAACAATATTGGTTACTGGTGTAATCATTTTGGTAAAAACCACATCAGTAAAACACCTAATAGGGACATAGTTATGCCAGTGAGAAGATGGCCTCATACCAGTTTAAGTTATTCCCAGAAATTATGGGAAATAAACTATAAGGACGAGACTCTTTTACAACTGCATACACACTATTGGGTTGTCCCACTATTATTAGACAGCGGCATCCCAGATAGTGAAAGCATACAAAAACTGTGTAGACAAGTTCTAACTCCACCAAAGTCAACCAGTGTTAAATGAAATCAAATCAGACCTTTTGTGTTTAAAATAACAGCACAGGCAACCATGTAATAAACTAACTTACTGAAGTTACCGAAAAACAGAACACTATTATACCAAAACTCAAATAACAAGCTTCTCTATAGTTTTATGAGCTTTGTCTATTGCAAAATATATACTGAAAGCAGGTCTCTTTCAGGACTGTTTGTTCAGCTTTCACTCTGTGTACAACACCGGCAGATACAAAAATAGCATCTCTCATTATATGACTATTCATCCAAAAAATGATTCACTCTTAAATAATTAACTACTTCTGGTAGGTTCTCAAAAAAGAACTGTACTTTCAGCCCTCATGAAAAGAGGCAGGAACAGAATGTAAAATTCAAAAATGTGCCTGCAATTTATATTCCATCATCATATTGAAAAATAAAGCAAAAGAGACACATTAACATATTTTTAAAAAGATGAATTTTTGAAGCCCATCAGAACTGACACAACTGTCCTGATGTCACTGCTTATGTCTCCCTTTCAAAGAAAACAGAACAAACTGAAAGGAGAAAATGAATCAGGCATCCCACATCTCTGCTCAGCAACCAAATATACCACACACACAAAAGCCTATTTAAAATTTAAAAGCAATAGTATATAAGTACCCATCACCATTAAGGAGTGCATATTTTGGAACCAGGCTTTGCCTAGGCAGCTGTCAAGATTAACAACAACAGAAATACCCCTGGTTCCCGAATTCTACCTCTGAACCAGACCCTGCAACATCTATGGCAGTTCTGTCATTGTGTTCTGTTAAAGCAGGTTCACTTGCTTTAAGCCTCTGCAACATTTTGTACTGAACCTCCCTGTCCCAGAGATGAGGTCCTGGCCCATCCAGAGGCCGCTGAATTCAGTGTAAGGACCCTTAACTAGCTTTAATGGACTCTGGATTGTAGCTTAAGTCCTTAAAAATTCATCAGTGATCTTACATCTCACTTTGCTGACAATGGCAGCCAATGTTAGTGCCAAGATGATACCAATATTGGCAAGAGGAGCACACTGATAGATAACAGACCCATCGCCATCTCAGTGGCTGACATGAGATATGCAACAGAATTTCTCATGTAATTTCTCTGATAAAAGTTGTTATTTCCATCTTTCAACATTCAACCTGTGATTAAACCTGATAACAGCAATAACATGCCAGATTTAGCTTTTAAAATCCATATTATTTTGGATTATGAACAAAGTTTCAATAGGGTCCAATGGGCAAGGTCCTGGACTTATGCTGAAGTCACTAGAGTCACTGAGGCTATGCATAAGCTTGCTACGTGGACCTCACTGCAAAGCCAGAACCTAGGAACACACAACATACTTTTTAAATTTAGGCTCCTAAAACAATATTGAGGCATCTCACTAGAAGTAGCCTGATTTTCAGAGGTGCCAAACTTCTGCAGCCTCCACTGATTTGGGATTTGTGGGCACTCAGCATTTCTGAAAATCAGGCACCTTCTGTTTAGGTGCTAAAACGTAGATTTTTAAAATCTGTTTTAAAAGCTAAATAATATTCACTTCTAAATCAGACAGTGGCCACTGGGACTCTCTCACGTGAGCAGAACAGGATGGTTATGAACCATACTCCACACAGGAGGGAGTGAACAGTTACAGTCAAATTAAATTACAGACGCTTTCAAATCAAAGTGCTACAAAAAATAACCTTAGTGTGGTCAAAGTCAACCCACCGCAGTTGGCACAAACTATATAAATGCCTTTAGATATGTAATGCCACAAAAAAAGAACACTTACCTTGATGATCAGTTGTTTTGTTGATGATTTCAGTTGTGAATGTTTACTTGTTACAAACATTTTCATCAGTAAATAAAATACTGATCTTTCACCTTGAACCTTCTCTGCTTCTGAAAAATCCTAAAAGAACAATGGATTTAAATCCCCCTTATGTGATAACACTGGAGAGGAATAAGTTACACTGAGGCGGTAGAATAGCAAGAACTGTTTTGAAGGCTTCAACTTTTTTGGGCTCGCCAAATGGAAGTAGCATGATTTGAACAAACTTTCCAATGAGTGGGTGAGCAAGATGAGTATAACAGCCTTTGAGTGGTGGAAGGAGTGTATGTAACAGGAAAAGCAACTAATAGAAAGGTCTAAGTAGAGCAGTCTTTTCACTACACCCTTTAACTTTCACCCCTCACCAATAATCCTGATGTCATAGTAATACTGACTCAAGGGGAAATAAAGCCACTCATCCCAGGGCTGAATTTAGCCCCTAAAGAACAGGAAATCTGTAGTTACCTCTGTTCTGACCGATGCCCATTTATTACAAATTGCACTACTTTTCTGCTTATTCTATTTTTGTGACCAACCCAAGGTGAAAAATACAAAAGCTCTTTCCACCATTGTTGAATGTGGCCTTCTAACTTTTCCTTTAAGAACTTGTCTACACGAGTAGTGTGCAAAACAGAAAAATTACACTGCTGGTGAAACTGGCAAAGAATTAATTTTTTTGACAGTTTCAGAGAGCTTTCCTGCTCCCACTTAAGTCCCTTCCCTGTCCTTTCTGGCTGTCTGAATATGATGGAGAATCTGCTATTACGGAGGGTTCCAACAAGGGCAGCCTTGAGTCACTTATTTTCCACACTGCCAGCTTTCACCGGTTAGGTTCAGCTCCTTTCTCCACCCACCTATAGGAGGCTCTCTTCCTATATGTGCCTGTGGTAAGTGAGAAGAGAAGGGAATCTGTGAAAGTCTCCATGTGCCAGAAACAAGGAGCCAATGAGGGTAAGGGTCTTCTCCAGCAGGTATTGGAAGTAGCACCTCAGCATCCTGCTTATCTGCTTTCCATCCCACAGTCTACAGCAGATTCTCACTCTTGTCTCTGAGAGCAGCAGATTCTAGGATGCCCCTTCTCATTCTTCCTCTGAGGGGGAAATTTCTATTCTCACTGACCAAGGTACTAGACCGGCACTCTGCATATCTGATGTGGAGCCAACAATGCCTGTTTGCAACACAGAGGGGCTCTTACCAAATTGAGACAGACACTGAAATTATACGACTAGCACTAAAAATGTGCAGCATCAGCAAAAAAGACAAGAGGGCAACTGGTAAAGGAAATGGGCAAGAACCTCTGGAATTCTCCTACCTGTACTCTGAACCAAGCGAATTTATTTGCTGGCAATTCCAGGGCCACTTTCAGTATGTGGTGCTGTAGAACAGGAGGGATCTCTTCTCGGAGACCTTTTTCAGTGACAATACCTGGGGTTAGAAAGCAGTTAGCAATTACATCACTTTGCATTTCTAGAGGAATTGTCATCCAAGGACCTCAGAGAGCTTCACAAACATTCAGTATTTATGCCTCAAATCACTTTTATGAAGCCAGGCAAGAAATGCATAGATTTTAAGAACAGAAGGAACCAGGATTAATATCCAGTTTGACATCTTGTGTAACACAATCCAAAGGACCCCACCCAGTTCACATGGTAGAAATTGCTATGCCCATCCTTGAAAACATAGCCCCTCTGGTTGTTATGCAGCAGCTCCGAACAGTAGTTTTACATTGCAAGTATAACAGAAAAGGTGCAGTTCACACTGGAATGGGAAATTTACTGAAGATCACCATGTGGAATTTGGCCTAGCTCAAATATACAATTCAGAAAGCTGCAGTAAGAGAAATCTAGAGTTGCCAGTTGCTCCTGAGTGTCATTTTCTTATTTGATATTACATGAGACATATTCCTTATTTTGGAACATCATAGCCACAGACCATAACGGCGATGCCATAGTCTATTCCCTAATTTTACTTCAGCATAACTCAACTTTTCCAAAGGAACTCCAATCTATACTTGTTTCTCAAAAAAAACAGACATGCCAGTGTTTCAATGGGACATACGCCAAAATTAAGTGCACTCTAAGCACAATCTTAGCTTTTTTGGTAACTTGGTTTAAATCAATTATTTAAATCATCTTGAGCCCAGTTTCTGCTTCTGACACTTACAGAAGAGACCGCTGCATTGGTGATTTTTAAAACTCTTATGAATTACTCTGTCTTCTAAGAGGTGGCAATGTTGCAAATACGAAGAGTTCCAAAATAGTTGTTTAGACTGGGATTGTCACAGCCCTGAAGGAGTTAGGCAACCATATCTCATTGAAAGTCACTGGCAGTTGGGCACCTAATTCCCTCCCAGCTTTAGAACCCTACAAATATAAATATAAATGAAAAACACACCACAGACCATGAAATCTGGTCTTGTGTATTTTTACCCTAATGGGGGAGACCAGCATTTCTCAAACTGGGGGACTTGACCAAAAGAGAGGGGGTCTATCATGGTTATTGTAGGGGGTGCACTATTGCCACACTTCCTTCTGCATTGCCTTCAGTGCTGGGTGGCCAGAGAATAACAACTGCAGTTGCAAAACCATGAAATTTCAGACTTAAATATCTGAAATAATGAAATTTACTACTTTAAAATTCATACGAGCATGAAATTGACCAAAATGGACTGTGAATTTGGTAGGGCACTAGCTATAAATACTAGAGTTTTGCAAGAAAATCAACCTCAAGAAATAGATAAGAAATTATTTTTTGAAATTTAAAAATAGGAGAGGAAGTGACAAAACAGATATGGAATTTTATATCTTTTTCCTGTTGTGACACTGGCAGATCATGTGTCAGCTCTTGCCAAGTCTGAAAGTATCAGCTGAACACTGACAAATTCATATCTGGAAACCAGACCTGCTCACCGATATATTAATTATTGTTCAAGATAGGTGTTAGACTTGTAAGAATGTATTTAGACTCTGCAAAATACTTGTAAGTTGCTGCACACATTAATAAGAACATAAGAACGGCCGTACTGGGTCAGACCAAAGGTCCATCTAGCCCAGTATCCTGTCTGCCGACAGTGGCCAGCACCAGGTGTCCCAGAGGGGGTGGACCGAAGACAATGATCAAGCGATTTGTCTCCCACATTCCTCTCAGCCTCTGACAAACAGAGGCCAAGGACACCATTTTATCCCCTGGCTAATAGCCTTATGGACCTAACTCCATGAAATTATCTGGCTTCTCTTTAAACTCTATTATAGTCCTAGCCTTCACAGCCTCCTCCGGCAAGGAGTTCCACAGGCTGACTACACGCTGTGTGAAGAAGAACTTGCTTTATTAGTTTTAAACCTGCTACCCATTAATTTCATTTGGTGTCCTCTAGTTCTTCTATTTAGGAACTAATAAATAACTTTTCTTTATCGGCCCTCTCCACACCACTCATGATTTTATATACCTCTATCATATCCCCTCAGTCTCCTCTTTTCTAAACTGAAAAGTCCCAGTCGCTTAACCTCTCCTCATATGGGACCCGCTCCAAACCCCTAATCATTTTAGTTGCCCTTTCTGAACCCTTTCCAAGGCCAAAATATCTTTTTGAGGTGAGGAGACCACATCTGTACACAGTATTCAAGATGTGGGCGTACCATAGTTTTATACAGGGGCAGTAAGATATTCTGGGTCTTATTTTCTATCCCTTTCTTAATAATTCCTAGCATCCTATTTGCCTTTTTGACCGCCGCTGCACACTGTGTGGAAGTTTTCAGAGAACTGTCCACGATAACTCCAAGATTTCTTTCCTGATTTGTCGTAGCCAAATTAGCCCCCATCATACTGTACGTATAGTTGGGGTTATTTTTCCCGATGTGCATCACTTTACACTTATCCACATTAAATTTCATTTGCCATTTTGTTGCCCAATCACTCAGTTTGGTGAGATCTTCTTGGAGTCCCTCACAGTCTGCTTCTGTCTTGACTATCCTAAACAGTTTGGTATCATCTGCAAACTTTACCACCTCACTGCTTACCCCTTTCTCCAGATCATTTATGAATAAGTTGAACAGGATTGGTCCTAGGACTGACCCTTGGGGACACCACTAGTTACCCTCTCCATTCTGAAAATTTACCATTTATTCCTACCCTTTGTTTCCTGTCTTTTAACCAGTTCTCAATCCAAGAAAGGACCTTCCCTCTTATCCCATGGCCATGTAATTTACACAAGAGCCTTTGGTGAGGGACCTTGTCAAAGGCTTTCTGAAAATCTAAGTATACTATATCTACTGGATCCCTTGTCTGCATGTTTGTTAACCCCTTCAAAGAACTCTAATAGATTAGTAAGACAGGATTTCCTTTACAGAAACCATGTTGACTTTTGTCCAACAAATTATGTTCTTCTACATGCTTCACAATTTTATTCTTTACTATTGTTTCACTAATTTGCCAGGTACTGAAGTTAGACTTACCGGTCTGTAATTGCCTGGATCGCCTCTAGAGCCCTTTTTAAATATTGGTGTCACGTTGGCTACCTTCCAGTCATTAGGTAATGGAAGCCGATTTAAAGGATAGGTTACAAACCACAGATAATAGTTCAGCAATTTCCCATTTGAGTTCTTTTAGAACCCTTGGATGAATGCCATCCGGTCCCGGAGATTTGTTAACATTAAGTTTTTCTATTTGTTCCAAAACCTCCTCTAATGACACTTCAATCCAGGACAGTTCCTCAGATTCAGCACCCACAAAGGACGGTGCAGATTTGGGAATCTCCCAACGCCCTCAGCCGTGAAGACTGAAGCAAAGAAATCATTTAGTTTCTCCGCAATGGCTTTATCGCCCTTGATTGCGCCTTTTATAGTTGGATCGCCTAGGGGACCCACAGGTTTTTTAGCAGGCTTCCTGCTTCTAATGTACTTAAAAACATTTTGTTATTTCTTTTGAGTTCTTGGCTAGCTGTTCCTCAAAATCTTTTTGCTTTTCTTATTACATTTTTACACTTGATTTGACAGTGTTTATGTTCCTTTCTATTTATCTCACTAGGATTGACTTCCACTTCTTAAAAGATGCCTTTTGTCCTCACTGCTTCTTTTACATGGTGGTTAAGCCACGGTGACTCTTTTTAGGTCTCTTGCTATGTTTTTTAATTTGGGGTATACATTTAAGTTGGGCCTCTATTATGGTGTCTTTAAAAGTTTCCATGCAGCTTGCAGGATTTGGCTCTAGTCACTGTGCCTTTTAATTTCTGTTTAACTAACCTCCTCATTTTTGTGTAATTCTTTGAAATTAAATGCCAGGGTGCTGGACTGCTGAGGTGTTCTTCCCACCACAGGAATGTTGAATGTTATTATATTATGGTCACTATTCCCAAGCGGTCCTGTAACGGTTATTTCTGACCTGATCCTGCGCTCCACTCAGGACTAAATCGAGAATTGCCTCTCCCTTGTGGGTTCCTGCACCAGCTGCTCCAAGAAGCAGTCATTTAAGCCATTGAGAAATTTTATCTCCGCTTCTCTTCCTGAGGTGGCATGTATCCAGTCAATATGGGGTAATTAAAATCCCCATTATTATAGAGTTCTTTATTTTGGTAGCCTCTCTAATCTCCCTCAGCATTTCAATGTCAGTATCGCTGTCCTGGTCAGGTGGTCGGTAATATATTCCTACTGCTAATTTCTTATTATTGGAGCATGGAATTACTATCCATAGCGATTCTATTGAACATGTTGATTCACTTAATATTTTTATTTCATTTGATTCTACATTATCTTTCACATACAGTGCCACTCCACCACACACCCGGCCTGCTCTATCCTTTCGATATATTTTATATCCCGGTATGATTGTGTCCCACAGATTTTCCTCATTCCACCAGGTTTCAGTGATGCCTATTATGTCAATCTCCTCATTTAATACTAGGTACTGTAGTTCACCCATCTTATTAGTCAGACTCCTAGCATTTGTGTAGAAGCACTTTAAACATTTGCCACTGCTTATTTGTCTGCCCTTCCCTGATGCATTGGATTCCTTTGTATGCGGTTGTTTGTCTGCTCTGGCCCATGGTTTGCCCTCTCCCCTCCTCTCTTTCTGACTACAGCTTAGAGAATCTCTATCAATGGATTCTCCTCTAAGAGAAGTCTCCCTCCGATTTACGTGCATCTCCGCACCAATTGGCTTTCCCCCATCTCTTAGTTTAAAAACTGCTCTACAGCCTTCTTAATGTTTAGTGCCAGCAGTCTGGTTCCACCCTGGTTTAGGTGGAGCCCATCCTTCCTGTATAGGCTCCCCCTCTCCCAAAAGTGTCCCCAGTTCCTAATAAATCCAAACCCCTCTTCCCTACACCATCGTCTCATCCACGCATTGAGACTCTGAAGCTCTGCGTGCCTACTTGGCCCTGCGTGTGGAACTGGAAGCATTTCCAAGAATGCCACCATAGAGGTCCTGGATTTCAGTCTCTTTCCTAGCAGCCTAAATTTGGCCTCCAGGACATCTCTCCTACCCTTCCCTACGTCATTGGTACCTACATGTACCACGACCACCGGCTCCTCCCCAGCACTACACATAAGTCTATCTAGATGCCTCGAGAGATCCGCAACCTTCGCACCAGGTAGGCAAGTGACCATACGGTTCTCCCGGTCATCACAAACCCAACTATCTATGTTTCTAACGATCGAATCACCCACTACTAACACCTGCCTCTTCCTAACTGGCATTCCTCCCTCAGAGGTATCCTCAGTGCGAGAGGATACCGCAACATCCTTTGGGAGGAGGGTCCCAACCACGGGATGGTTTCCTCTGCTCCCATTGAATGCTCTGTTCCCTTGAGACTTTCATCCTCCTTAAGAGCACTGGGGCTCTCAGACTGGAGGTGGGACAGTACTACAGTGTCCTGGAAAGTCTCATCAACATATCTCTCTACCTCCCTTAGCTCCTCCAGTTCAGCCACCCTGGCCTCCAAAGCCCGAACTCGGTCTCCGAGGGTCAGGAGCTCCTTGCAACGGGTGCACACATATGCCACCCGCCCACTGGGCAGGTAATCATACATGTTACACTCAACGCAATAAACAGGATAGCCCCCACTCTGCTGCTGGGCTTCTGTCTCCATTTTTCTAATGAATAAGTTTAAGTATAAACTGGGATTCTTTTTAAACCTCTGGAATATAGATTATGATAAGAGTTATGTTTTAAAGAAGGTCAGAAGTCACTAGTGCCCTCTAACCTCCCCCTCTAACCTCCCTCTCCAAACTCCCGGTTAGCTGCTCCTGTTCGCAAGCTCCCTGGTCGCTGAGTCACAGGCTTATATAGCTCTGGTAGCCCCTCCCCCGTGACTGAGGCTCAGCCAATTAACAGAGGCTTCTAGATTTATAATGTCTAGACTTATAATGTCTGTATCCCATGCTATAAAGTAATATGAAAGTTTGGTTTATAATTTTGAAAATGCCTGATATGAACTTGTGAGCCTCAGCAGGAACAGAGATTCCCCTGCCCAGCAAGGAGAACAATCCAGGCCACTGTAGGACAGAAACTTCATGGAATGTTCCATCCACCCATGAAGAAGTTACATGCAGGAACACTTCTCTCATCACTTTAAACTCTGGGGGAGGAGCATATAAAGATGCTCTCAAGAAGAAATGCTCTCTTTGCTATTTGGATTCTTACAGGGCTGGAGCTAAGAAACAAAAGCAGAGATCTCCAAGATCAACCTAGTTTAGCCCTAAATGACATTAAGTGAACAGATTACTATATCTCTGTCACCTTTTGGAACCATACATCGTAACTGATTTGTGCTTATAAGCTGCCTGCTTTAACATGTAAATAACCCTCTCATTTCTTGCCCTTGTTAATAAATCCTTAGTTTACTACAGGACTGGCTATCAACTTTGTCTTTGATGCTAAATCTAAAGTACAAACTGATCTGGGTAAGTGACTGGCCACTTGGGACTGGGAACAACCTCAGTATTTTATTTTTATTTTTTGATAAGTGAACATCTATCACTGAGCCCAGACAGCTTGAGTGGCAAGATAAACTGGAGTGCCCAAGGATATGCCTGTGACTCCATGGTAACACTAATACAGTGATCCAGGTGTTCACACTTGTTACTGGGTTGGGGAAATCTAATTATAGAACACTGCACCAGTTGGCCCTGCATTTCTGACAGTCTGCCCAGAGGCTGGCATTCACAGTCATGAACCACTCCAGACACCGATGCCCCTGTAACTCTTAATATTTATAGTTTTAAAGCTAAATCCTTGGGGCGGAGATCTTGTCATTTTACATTTGTTTGTAAAATGCCATGCCCGGCACATGCTGCAAAACTAAATGGTAATGTAATAGAGAGTTTAAAACAAGTTACTCTTTTGAGAACACTAAGTAGAAAAAGTGATCAACCTCTCCTGCTAGAGGCTTTTGTGCTTTCATTAGTCAGCTGACAAACATTTCAATACCCTTAACATACCTTTTAGTAGTTTGCTGAAATCAAAGTTGCTCTGAGCTACCAAGTGGGGAACAACCTTCTGACAAAGGCATATGACCTGAAGTAACACAGCTTTTAGGAGAGTGGTCTCTGCATCATCTGAGCCTGAACACAGACAGAGAATATATTCAGAATTAGTTTGTGCATTTCCTTTGTCTGAAGGAAAAGTAATCTCGCAACACTGTAACCCAGTGACTTTCAGTGTGTGGCTCTTGAGCTGCAAGTGGCTCTTTAAGGGGTCTCCAGTGGCTCTTTGCAGCACATGTTGTTAAAACACTGTGATTTAATTATTACCCAATCAGTATGTTTTTATTATCTTAGCAACCAATTAAGTTATCAACTTGCACTAAGTTATTAACTTATTTGCTGTGAGTGTAATACACATATACAAAACTAAATATTTCCCCTGTCATTCACACTCACTGTGGTTTTTTAGGTAATATTGATCATTAATTTGGTTCCTGAATCTCCAAATGTGAAGCCTTAGAAGGAGACTATTGAGTATCTATAAGACGTGCAGCAGGTACAACAGAAACGCCATCGCTCATGTACAGCAGTCATCCACTTTTAGGCAAATGGCATTTCAGCAGCTTAAACTATTTTTCTGATTTACTGACAGATGTGACACTGTATAAAGGCAAATTGTTGTACAGCTGGTAGTGTAAGTAAATAAAGATGGCCAACAAATTCTTTACAGTCTTTTTTAACCCGTGTTGACCAGCATTTCCCAAAGTGTGAAACATCCCCCACTGCCCAAGCAGGTATGAAAACTGGATGAGAACAGACTCTTCAACTATCCTCCACACTCTCATCTTTTAAGTGTTAAAAAAAAAGAAATCTCTTGCTGTAATGGCTGCAAAGAAAGCCATGAAATCATGACCTACAAGTAACTGATGCAGCAGAGCCTACCTGACTTGGTAGAGAGCCTGACACAACCCCTCTTTAGGCATGAACTGCCCTGTTTGTTTCAACAGGTGCTAAATCAGAGACTAATGATAATACTGACACTTAAAATACCAATTGTTTCACTGCTCACAAAATTTGTATGAAAGGAGAGGAAGTTTTGTATAACAAAGAGCTACAAAAGTGTTTCTCCCAGCCTGGGACATGCCACCCTGACAGGGCACAAAGTAAGAGTGTGTGCACAGAAAACACATTAATTAAGACATGGAGGCCATTAGCAATACTTGGCTGGATTGCAGGGGGCAAGGCTAGTTTCAATTTCCTGTAGAAGGACTCAGGTTTAAAAGAGTTTGTTTGTAGATTAGTTTGCGCAAAATAAAGTAATACTTCACGATTACCTACAGACACCAAATTTTGCATAAACAATCCTGCCACTAAAATTAGCTGAATGCACTACTTTTTATACTGGAATATGCTGGGTGAAAGGTTTAAACAATTATTTTTGTTTTTCATTGGAAAAAAATCATGACTATTATGATTAGAGTCCATCAAAAATATTTGCTAACAAAATTAAAATTGAGTTGCCTATTCAACTGTCATTTTAGTGCAAAGAAAATTGTTATTACAAATCACAAAATAATTCAAATTAGTTACAAAAAGAGTAATGGAAGCTTTACAAGTTTCTGATTTAAATTTACTATGTATGTTAATTATTCAATAAAATGAATAAAGGTTTGAAGGTGAAATCCTATACATTTAAAACGGTTCTCTTACTTTCCTTTTGCAAGCACATTAATAAAAAATTCTATGACATCTATTTCATTTCTTGAACTTTCCTAGAAGAGTAACTTATGCAAAATGACTTTATCTAGTCAACAATGGGCCACACCTGCTAGTATATAATATTCTTCTGTTTGTCTGATTAGCATGCCAAAGGACCAAACTGACTGAATATCAAATACTAAGGATAAAATCCAGGATCCGGTGAAACAGTGGCAAAACTTCCTTTAACTTCAGTGGGGCTAGGATTTCACAACTGTTTATATAATGTAGGATATAATGCCTACAAATATTTTCCTACCGTGCTGTTCATCTGTTTCTGTGATCCCAGTCATTTCCTCCTCAGTGGCTCTCTCCCCATCATGTTGTGCTCTCTGTTGTTTTAGAAGTGACTGCCAGACTGCCACTATGCTGTTCATGTCGGGAAAAAGCTAAGGCAGAATATACATGAGAAAAAAAAAAAAACAGCTTTTCAGTGCTGGACAATGCTGCAAATATTCCTAATGCACTGACAAGGACAATTGCTTATATTATGCAGTTTGAATGCAAACTGAAATCAGATTTTTATTTTCAATTGTGCAGAGCATAACCATAGGAAAAAACCATATTAAAAACCAATATGAAATGTTACCAGGTGTTTAGCACTTTTTGGCTGTCTGGATTTCAACGTAATAAACATTTTCAAACTAAAGGCCAGTTTCTGCTATTGGTTACTTGGATGTAAATCTGGATGAACTTCACTGACTACAACTGACTTTAAGAGAGACCAGAATTTGGTACCAAATTACAAAAAAGCTGCTCTTAATTTTAATAGGAAAAACTTAAAAACCACAAACAGTCTAGTAGCACCTTAAAATCTAACAAAACATGTAGATGGTATCATGAGAAGTGGGCTGTGCCCACTAAAGCTCATGACACCATCTACATGTTTTGTTAGTCTTTAATGTGCTACTAGACTATTTGTTGTTTTTTAAGTTTTTCCTGTTACAGACTAACTCGGCTACCCCTCTGAAGCTTAATTTTAATAGTTTTCCTCCATACTAGCACACTAGCTGCCAATGTTATGAATTCATCTTAGAACAGAATTTCATTGGCATTTCCACTGACCAGATTTATTAGCTGCCATGCACTACTACATACAGCACTGATTATTAACATTTAATAAAAATGACTATAAAATGCAGGCTGGACCTTGCTGGTCCAGCACCCTCGGGACCTGACCAGTCCCAAAGGAGGGAGTTTGCCGGACCAAAGGAGGTTGGCCCCTCTGTTGACAGACAGAGCTCTGGGCTCTCATGGGATCTGTCAGCAAATCGCCAGGCTCCTCTGCCTCTGGGCCACCGGGCTCCCAGCTCCGCACCCAGCCCGGGGGCCGCTGGGGCTCCATGGCCAGCCACAGGCCTGCCAGCACTCCCAGACCCCAGGCTGCCTCGAGGTGCCAGGACTCTGCTGTCCCGAGCCGGGGCTCTCTGGTCCAGGGGTTCTCTGGTCGTGATCCATCTGGGACCACGGTTGTTGCCGGACCAGAGAGGTTCAACCTGTACCTAGGAACTTCCATCTGGTTGGATCCCAGGATACAATAAATCAAGGGCAGGGTCCCTGAGCACACTGGTGGTTATCTAGTGCAAATGGGTAATTCTAGGCCCATGCTGGGGTTTTTTTATATCTTTTTCTATTTTGTACCTTGCTAAGGGCTTCTCTGTACAGTTGGACAAATTCCTGCATCATCAGTGGAGTGTAGATTTCTGACTTCTGCCATATTTCCTCATTCAAACAGTTTTCAATATTTTTCAGGGATCTTCTCAAAATAGTTGTCATAAGGGATAAGATGGTGTGTTTCACTGTTTTGCTGGGTAACTAAAAGAAAGAGAGGCTGAATTAACAAAATTACAGTGCTTGTTCCCTATGCATTGTAATCAAACCACAGGTTGAAACTCTATAATCCAGACTTCCCTCCCTCAGTAACATCTGTGGTCCTGCGCAGGTGGGTGCTCCAGCACTGGACCACTCACAGGGAAAAGCTGGGGGCCCCATGCTCGGCAACTCCTCCCTGCCCTCCTAGAGCACCGCAAATCACTGATTTGTGGCATTGAAGCTCAGGGAGGGAGAGGGAGAACCAGGGACGTGCATTTGGGGGAAGTGGCTTGGGGCTGTGGAGTCCCATGGCTAGGGGCCGGAAGTGCAGGCCACAGGGCTCTGCAGCCACCTGCCTCCTCTCCCAAGTGCCCCCACACCTCTGCTCTGTCAATGTCAGCCCCTCCGCTGCTGCCAGGGTGCAGCCACACAGCCAGCAGCAGCAGAAGGGCTGGCATTGACCTCCCGGGTCCAGCAAATGCCATGGTTCGGGACAGGTCAGATCCCAAGGCTGCCGGACCAGATATGTTCAACCTGTATTTATCCTGAACTATATGTTGAAACTTTAAACAAGATCATTTTTTCTTAAAATGTGGGTTGTTAGAGAGTGACACTGGATTCTCACTACAAGCAGTAGAAGAAACACCAGCCCTTACAGCCAGTGAGCATTTGCACAGCTGTGGCTTACAAGGAGAAGCAACAGGCAGGGAGACTTAAAACACATGTTTAAGTGCTTTCTCAAATCGGGGCCACTATTTGAACCACTGCTCATAAAATGTGATAATTTATTTTAAAAGTTACTTGGCTGATCATCTTTCACACCCTTAACCCTAAGGAGGCTGTTTGGGAAAAGCCACATTGAGACAAGAAAATGCTCTTACATTTAATCCTTGGGTGAACATAGCTTTATTGCACACCACAGGAACTGTTGTTACCATCACCATAGAAAGCAATCTAGGGAGCGGAATAAACTCTGTAGTTTTAAAGGAGTTGGAAATCTCTGGTTGAGCCTCATAGATCTGAAATAAAAATACAAGACTGGTGTAATCATGCAGATGGCAGCCAATACTACAGAACACATTACAAACTAGGGATATTAAATATCGGTTAATTGAACAGTCGAGTAACCTCATGATTTCTTATCGGTTAGTCGACTACTCTATAGTCCCCGGGGGTGGGGGCGGGGGCGGCAGCAGTGCAGGGTGCCTTGTGGGAACTAGTCCACAAGGGGAGCCAGTTTAAAAACTAGCTCCTCTTGTGGACCGGCTGCCTGTTGCCCTGTGCTGCTGTCTCTGACACAGAGGCAGCAGTGCGGGGTGGCAGCAGCCCCTGTCTGGGGGGGGAGGGTCTGAACTCCCAGACCCAGCACGAACCAGAACTGAGCCAGGCTGCCTGTCCACCTGGCTCCTAATAGACTTTAAATGCAGAGCCACAGCGGAGGTAGGTCCTGGACCTGGTGTGAGCCATTACTAATCCCAAAAATTTACTGGTTTGGAGGGAGGGGAAGGAGGAAATGAGTGTAGTCTATAGCATTAACCTATAAGCTTTTGCTTATGGGTTAATCAGTTAATCAACTACACTATTACATCCCAATATTATTTGTCAGCGATAACTAACAGTACTAAATGTCAGATTCCAAGCAATGACAAGCTCACTCAAAAGTTAACAATAGAGCATATACACTTAAAACACAGTCATTCTACAATGATGATTGCTAATGAGTAGTAGTACATCCTACAGAGCATACACCAACTATACGTTCAGTTGTATAGGAAACCTGCAGAAAAATTGTCAATTATCCTTGAAACCCCTGTTCTATAAACCACTCAGCTATTTTTAAGATAAAAAAAAAAAAAAAAAAAAAAGACAGAGGCATATACAAAAAGGACAAAAGGATTCACTAGCCGTGTGCTGTTGTGTCTTGAAAACCCAAATCCTCATTGGCATTTTTTTTTAAAACAGACTGTTATGCCAACTTCTTCTTTTCCAATTTAGCTACATGTTTATACCTCTTTCTACTCCCAGAATGGCCTTTTACCAAATGATGTTCTCACTCACTTTACATCTACCCTTCTCAAAGATGCCATGGCTCCGAGCTACAGCTCATTTTACTCAGCATCCACATAAAACAGGATGCTATTTTTTTCTTTACCATCTTCAACATTTATTTTACAGCATCCTGTCTCGTCTTTCCTAACATAACATCAATTGCTGCATGTGTTTCAGAACCCTTACGTCCTTCCTTCCTGTTTAAGTCATTTAAACCACAAAAGTTTAACCTCTTTGTAGTTGGGCCTTTGGATCTGGTTTGATTTTTAAAATCATTTAGTTATTTAAAGTAAGTGTCTTGCTGCCTTTTAGTGAAGGGACTAAGCAGTATGTGTGCACAGCTGGCAACACACTACATCTTCATCCATAAAAGCCTCAGCTAAGGCACATTCTCCTCTAACACCAAACTACAGTTTCTTTCAAATAAGAGGCCAGATCCCCAGCTGATGTAAATCAATGTAGAGCTACTAAAGTCAATGGAGCACCCTCAATTTATACCAGCTGAGAACCTGGACCAAGATTTTCAATTTGAAGTCAAACTTAAAAAATTATTTCTACAATATAACCCAATTAACCGAAGTATCGCAGGGCACCCCAAGAAGGATCCATTTTGCACAGTACTAATAATGTGATGAAATACCCTGCTGTAACAGATGGGCTACGTCTAGATTGCATCCCCTTTTTGGAAAAGGGATGCAAATTAGACGTATCGCAATTGCTAATGAAGCGGGGATTTAAATCTCCCCGCTTCATTAGCATAAAAATGGCTGCGCTTTTTTGACGCGCACGAGCTTTGCCGAGAAAGCGCCAGTCTAGATGCTGATCTTTCGAAATAAAGCCTTTTCCGAAAGATCCCTATCCCTCAATGAAATAGGGATAGGGGATCTTTCGGAAAAGGCTTTATTTTCGAAAGATCAGCGTTCTAGACTGGCGCTTTTCTCCGCACAGCCCGCGTCAAAAAAAGCGCAGTTATTTTATGCTAATGAAGCGGGGAGATTTAAATCCCCGCTTCATTAGCAATTGCGATACGTCTGATTTGCATCCCTTTTCCGAAAAAGGGATGCAATCTAGACGCAGCCATGGAGTTAAGGGTAAACAGCCCAATATAGCAAAGTTTCCTTGTTAACTGGTTTTAGGTAGGTTATGAGGGTCTGACTTTTCTATCATTTCTATTACATAATCACACAAAATCATAGTACTTGTTTCAACAAAATAAAATGCTGATCTTAGCATCAATGCTGGGCTTTTTAAATATACAAAAAGCATGAATTTTTCATATTTCTCTTACCTTTCTTAGCAATTTAATATTGTCTAGCCAGGTTGATTTCACTCTTGGAATGAAGGAATATTGAGTTTCCTTAAAGTATTTATTCAGTAAATCTGGGCACACTTTAAGAATATTCACCATAAGATCAGCAACCATCTCATCCTCTGTTGCAGTTTTTAAACTCAGCAGAAAGCGCAGAAGCACCAAATTTCCTCCTCTGTTAACAATACATTTTGGGAGAGAAAAGTCATAATTTTAATACTTTTGAGCTGTCCACTAGTTCGGTAACTCAATATGAATGATGTTATACTACAAGAGGTCAAATTATGCTCGACTCTAATTTTTTCTGGTGCAAATCCAAGTGACTTCACTGACATTAACAGAATCACTCTGGGGCTATGTCTAGACTGCAGGCTTCTTGCGCAAGAAGCTTGTATCGGAAGAGATCTTTGGCAAAAACTTCTTGCGCAACAGCAAATCCACACTGCAAAAGCACATCAAAAAAGCGATGTGCTTTTGTGAAAAAGAGTGTCCAGACTGCATGGACGCTCTCTCGAAAGTAAGCTCTGACTGCTATACACAGAATGGCCACCAGGGCACCTGTGCTTTTTCCTCTTTTTGCGCAAAAAAACCCCTCTTCCCTGTCCACACACACCTTTTTGCAAAAGAACTCTTTCACAAAAAGGCGTTCTTCCTCGTAGAATGAGGAATACCTACGCCAGAAAAAAATCCCTCTGTTCTTTCGATTTTTTTGCGCAAAAACAAGCTTGAGGTGTGGATGCTCTGAGTTTTTTCGGAAAAACATCCGTTTTTCCAAAAAAACTCTATAGTGTAGACATAGCCTGGATTTATACTGGTGTAACTGAAAACAGAATACAGCTAAAGATCTCTTATATGATATACTGCAATTAAAACAGAGCCCTCGACAATACAGTTATAACTGAGATATTAAAAAAAAGTCTAACCACATTTCACAAACTTGAACACCTAGAATTATAGCGTTACATTAAACTGGAAAACTGGTTAAGTTCAGTGCCACTGAAGTGATACATGATGGTTAAGAGGCAACTTAATCATAGTCTATAAGCATCTAGGCCAGGGGTGGGCAATCATTTTTGACTGGGGACCACTTTAGAAATTTTTGAAGTGGCCCCAGATCGCCCCAGAAGGGGTGGGGCCTCAGGCAGAAGAGGCAGGGCCAGGGCACTTCCGTGCTTCCCTGCCCACAGACCCTGATTGGTCTGTGGGTGGGGGAGCACGTGAAGTCTTTGCCCCCGTGCTCCCCAGAGAGAACGCCAGTTGTTCTGAACAGCTGGGGATCCCTCTCGGCGCCCACGACTCTGGTGGTCTGGAGTCTGCCCCCCACCTTGTACTGTGTTTAGAGTTACCTGCCAGCTGAGCAGCAGCTTGTGGGTGACTAAGTGCCAAGCCCTTTGGCAAGGCGGGAGGAGACTGCGCATGTTCCTCCCACCCCCACACCAATCAGGGTTTGGGGGTGAGAAGAGTGCGTGAAGTCTCCTCCCGCCCTGCAAGGAGCATGCGGCACTTCTAACTCTGATTGTCCTGAGGGCAGCACAAAGTCTCTCCCTGCCAGCCAGCACATGGCGCTTAGAGTCAACTGCCAGGGCTGACTAAGCGCCGTGCGCTCCCCCAGCCCTAGGTCCTGATTGGCCTGGGGGCGGGAAAGCAGCAGGACCTTCACGGGCCGGATCAACCCGCTTGGCGGGCTAGATCCAGCCTGCAGAGGCCCTTTTGCCCACTCCTGATCTAGGCAGAGAAAAACTACCTGATGGGATCTCTAATCCAGCAGAAAAAGATACAATGTGATCCAATGACTGGAAACTGAAGCTTAAAAAAATTCACCTGGAAGACAGACACATTTCTAAGCAAGGAGGGTAATTATCTATTGGAACAGATGCCTAAGGGATATAGTAGAGTCTCCATTACTTTAAATTAAGGATGTTAGCTATCGGGTAACTGAACAGTTGTATAACCACATGAAATCTTTGCAGTTACACCACTACTCTACAGCCTGTGGGTCAAACTAATGGTGCCCTTCTGGCCTTAAAAAAAATTATGAAATAGAGACTGGAAACCCACCCCACCCCCCCATGAATATAGACCTAAAAGCCCTGCTAATTTACCTGCCAGATGTGCCAAGGCTTCGATCATAGAAATTAATGCCATGTTTCAGAGAACAACAGAGGTCCATTAAGAAGTTATGAACCAGTTCTCTTACCATGACCTTTCCTGCCTCTTCAGGGTCTTGAGTAATCTACAAGGTACATAGGAATTATGAAAAATAAACATTTTAATTGTTAGTTTAATGAAAGAAAATCTTACAACAAATTCACTTGTGTGTGTATTTTACACAGATGGATTTTTACACAGACAACTCCTACTTTATTCACTTTAGTTTCTGGTTAAGTTAACAAGGCAAGTTTTAACCTGTGTATTAAACACTTTCAATAATATAGGATTTCTTCTATTCATAGAACTCAAATTGCATAATTTGGGAGTGTTTTTATTAAGTATAAGGCATTGTCACCTAGGACTTTCTGGCAAAAAAAATAGGGACAGAAAAGAGAATCAAGCCAGATGAACAAACTGAAAAATGAAGCTAAACAGAGATGTGAGTGTGTCACTTTTATAAAGGGATTATGGTCAAACCATGACACCATAAAAATTAAGATTTAAAAATTAATTTTAAATGCTCAGTGCAAGAAAGCTATCACTGAAACCATACAGATGCTATCAGCACGAAGCATACAAAACAAATAACATGTTCCTTGAGCCAATGTTGGGTCGAGATATTGGCCCTTCATAGAACAATTTTAATATAGTACATGAAAGTTGGATAGCCTGCACTTGCTAAGTCTCCTGGAAAGAAAAAAAAGCATGAATTCCATTACTGATACAGCACAAAAATGAGAGAACAGACCAACAAAATGTACCAGGTCAAAGACTGGCTATTTAATTCTTTTATGTCTGGCATATTCTAAGACTTCTGCAAATGCAAAATTCATTGGCAAGTTATTGTGGGGAAATACACAAAGCCTACTGACAAAGCAGTTTGATTCACATTGCAACAGTCTGAATAATTCACCATTGGAATGCATGTAGTATCGTGTGTGCATGGCTCTTTACTAAATACCTCATAGAAACAGGCCCTGGCTAGTTTACAAGCTTCTTAAAATGTGAACTGCATATACACTAGGTACCAAGACAGGAGCTGACAAAGAGACATCCAATTAATGATAGACCTTTTCATGGAGAGAGTTAGTCTTTTAAAAATCTATAGATACTGATATAAAGGCCCCAGACAAAACACATCAAAAGCAACGGGAGTCTTTCATTCCACTACACAGGCTTTGCAAAAGACCCAAAGGCAATTTTAGATATACCGCATCTCAGATATTTCCATTCATAAAAGTGGAACTAAAAGATAACAACATATGCCGTTCTGGTTATGTAGAGTAAACACAAAGTGACTTATGCAGCAGCATTGCTGTGCTAGAGGGTACTAGGTTTCGGAGGAATGATTTTTTTAACTCATTTGCTGGTGAAAGCAAGAACAGAATCAATCCCAGAGACAACAAGACTGCTCTTTATTCTGGGGCATTATTTCCCGGAGTCAACCTAATCTGATGTACGGAAACTGGGTACCTGGGAAAGATATTGAGATAGGCACTGTACATTCTAATTTTTGCTCTCTCCTACTTCATCTTGTTCTAAAGTAGGGAGCAAGTTCTTCCTGCAATCAAACAGAGAAGAATGCTGAAGTGTCAACATGCCCCAAGGGCAGCACTTTTGCCTGGATAATAGCTCTGTTCTGTAGTACCTGATCTTGACGGAGAGAAAAGAAAGCATCGCCCCACCCCGCAACCGCCATCAAAACAGAGGTCCCTCCATGCCTTTCAAGTAGTCAGAAAAAAAGGTCATCCCCTCTGCTGCTCTTCTCAGGACTGAAGCTCTAGTCATCTCCAGACCAGCCAGGTTGTTTGTTGGTTTTTTTAAAGCAGTGCATGGCATGGCTCTCTCCTCTTCCTAAAATCATAAACAGAAATAACCCTAACCCCAGCCGGACCACTCTAGACCACCTGTTTGTGGGCTGCAGACTCAAACAAGGAAAGAAATACAAGACAGGGAGTTATGAGAAACATCTTATGAAAAAGTTACCATACCTTGACACCCTCAGTGCTGACATCAGTAATCCCATTCCAACGGTAAAGAGAAGCAATGTGATTTAACACTTCCACAGTAAAAAAACGCACCTTCTGTGTCTTACTGATACCTTTATTTTGAACCACCTGAAAATAATTAAAAAAAAAAAAAAAAAAAAAAAGCTTTTTGTGTACTGCAAATTACTATGAAATGGACAATACTAGTGTCCATCATGCCTTGCACTTCTATTGCTTTCACACACCTCCCTCTCCTCTACTAAAATAGAAGTATTTGTCCCTTTCTCCTCAACTCGGGAAAGCAGCACTCCCCCAGAGTTTCCTTAGTGTACCGCGAGCAGTCTTTCCTGTTTCGACCTACTTTAAGCACACAGGGTGTGTCTAGACTACATGGCTCTGTCGACTGAGCCATGTAAAGTAGTTTACCCGACACAGTCAATGAAGCGGAGATTTAAATAATCCCAGCTTCATTAAAATAAAAATGGCCGCTGTGCTTGCCGACGATCAGCTGATCCGGCACAGCGCAGCAGTCCAGACGCAGATCAGTCGACAAGGGAAGCCTTTGTCGACCGCTCCTGTAAACCTTGTTTCACGGAGCCGTGTAGTCTAGACACACCCTTAGAATACTAAGGGCGTGCTGGACTAGAGCCTCACTGTGGACTAAAGATCTCCTAGCACCTTTAGAATGCCAAACGCCCCATTAGCTACAGGCAAGGAACTAGAAAGCTGTTAGAAAAATGGGCAGAGCTTATGAGCTGTGGAATCTGAAGAGAAGGGAATGTTAGCTATCCCGTGGAGTTTATATATGTTGGAAGCTCTGCTCTGAATATAGAAACTGAAAAAAAATCTACTGGGGGAAACTGGCAAGAGTTGTTAGTCAAGTAACCCAACAAATGCACCAATCAGAAGTTAGCCTAGCACTGACCATTTGCCATTGCTAAGACAGAAGCTTTGCAGAATCAGAGTCCTGCACACTTCTGAGCTTCAATCAGACATTCAGGGGACACTTCTGACTTTTGGGCAACCAAGAACTTTGCTTAAGCAGGATTTGGGTAGTTTAGGCTTGTTCTTAGCTGCAGTTCAAAGAATTTACAAGCTCTATGAGAAAACTCTGAGGAGCATATACATTTCACATAACAACCTGTTCCAGGTGTCTCCTCCCCAATCCCCGTTTGCAAAAAAAAACAAAACACTGCACCTAAAGTAAATGTAATAAAACTACTGTGAATATAGCATTACCCCTGTAAGAGCAAGCAAGGCACTTCCAAAAATTAATATTTTCCCCATAACATTTTCTCAGTTATATTTTTTATTCCTGTTTTCCTTGTTAAATTTTAACCCCCCATGTATTATGTTATTAATGAAACCCTGATACATGCCAGAACAAGATATGCAACACACAAAAGCCAACAATCCAGGAGAAAACTTCATTTTTGGAACTCCCTGATTTCTAAGGGCCTGATTTTGCAATCCCAACGCTAGCTTTTTTAAAGTTTAACATAACGTACAGGGCATCCCCACTATAAGTCACCCTGATATACATCCGTTCCACACTAAGGTCATTGACGCTTGTAGGAACTGATGGGTTACAAGTTCTCTCATTCCTCGCTCTTAAGTTGTGCAAAAAACAAAAACAAAAAACCACCCAAGTTTTTTGGAATATATCTTGGACTTGGGCACGGCTAGACTACCCTTGGCTTCCGAAAGGTATGCAAATTAGACACCGATTTGCATATCTTCTTCCGATCCCTTTTTCGGAAGAGGTTTAAAAAAAAAAAAAAAGCAGTCTAGACGGGGGTTTTTGCACAAAACCCCCCTTTTTCAAAAGAACCCGGTAAACCTCATGTTTTGAGGAATAAGGGTTCTTTCGAAAAAGGGGGTTTTTGCACGAAAAACCCTGTCTAGACTGCCTTTTTTTTCCCCCCGAAGAAACCTTTTCCGAAAAAGGGATCGGAAGAAGATATGCAAATTTGCACCTAATTTGCGTATCTTCTTTCGGAAGCCAAGGGTAGTCTAGATGTGCCCATAGTGAGGATGGTCTGTAAACTAAAAGGCCAGTTTTCATTTATGTTGTCAGTTACTCTTTCCTGTTGTGCGTGGCAGACTACCTCACTAGCTCCAAATCAGGAGACTCCCAGTCTCAACTGCAAGCAGATCCAGATTATAACAGCTATATTTAGTCAGGAAGAGGGATGTTACAGAACTGTATCTAAACTATGTTCTTCATTGGAAACCTATGGTAAATGTGCTCACTCACCAGACAAGGACAATTCTTTGCACCCTATTTGCCCCAACAGCCCCCCACTTATTGTGGATACAACACTCCACTTCCCAAGAGGTAAATAAGAGGGGATGTGGGCAAAATGTTACGAACACACAGTAAGTAGCTTTTAAATTCAGCAGCTTGGCCATTTCAGTTAAAATTGTACTTAAAAACACCATGTTACAAGCTTCCATGTTATGCCAGAATAATAAATAGATGTTTTCTCCATAAAGTTTGGGAATGCGTTGGGAATCCATTGCAAAGCTGTCTTTAGTAGCTAGAAAAACAGAAAGGACAAAGGGACAAAGCCATTTCAAGGGCACACCATACCTTTGTTCCCAGTGTGGAAAGCAGAAGATTGACAGTAGATACTTTATCTTCCTTTAATCCAGTCCTAAGAATATCTGGAATGAAATCTAAAAAAATACTTCAAATGTTAGAGTCTTGATCTGAAGACAAGCAGCATTTGAATATGAAATTAATTTCATATTTGTTTGTCTTCAATGTCATGTCACTCATCTCTGTATTGTATTTAAAGATGAACAAAAATAACAGTATTAGCATGCATGGTGAATAAATAATTTAGCAGTAAACAAACTGCTGTGACATTGTCTTTTATAAAATACTTAATTGTAAGAATTATTAGCCAGCTAGCTGGTTCAGTTACTATTATTTAATATTTATAGTGAGCTAGCACCTAGAGCCCTCAACCAGGTCACAGTTCCCTTGTGCTGGGCTCTGTGCAAACTTATAATTAATGACAGCCCCAGACCCAAAGGGCCTGCAGTCACTGAAGTCAATGGAATGAATTATAAGGTCTGATCCAAAGCCAACTGATATAAACAGAAGCAGTCCCATCAACTTCAATGAGCATTGGATCCGGTTCTTAGTATGGTAAGTGTGCAGATAAGCCTTTTCAGAAGCAGACCCTAAATTAGCTACAAAACCCAGATTCCTTCCCTATTGCAGTTCTACGGGCTATATTCTATGTGGGGCTAGTACAGTCTTTCCTCAACATACTGAGATTGTACAAACACCCTCTGAAGGTATTTCCATAAAGAGCCCCAAAGAAGGGCTTACGGCAGTGGTGAGCAACCTGTGGTCCAGTGGGGTCCTATGTGTAGCCCACAAGACATTTTGTTTAGCACTGAGCACACACAGGGTTGCCAGATTCTGCTGGCTTTCATCCACTTCTGGTTTTTTCCTACCGGTATTACTAAAATGACACACACTTAAAGCAAGGGCACGTGAAGCGAGGTGCGTGCTGATTGCACACAACATTGCAAGAGCCATGCCTCTGCGTCCAATGAAAGCACTGCTATAGTTCAGTCAGCACACCCCACAAATTCTAGTTACTCAAGTGCAGTTAGCAAAACTACGCTATCTCAGGAGATCATCTTGGTTATGACAATCTTGCACCCCACTGAGATGAAGAAGCGCCAATCATGAACCCCCTCACTAGTCTGGGTTGCCCCTCATTGGCTGAAGGGACATACCGGCTGTGTCTACATTGGCATTTTTTCGAAAGGATGCTAATGAGACAAGTCGAATTGCAATGTCGCAGGATTTAATTTTCGCATTTGCATGAACATGGCTGCCGGGCTCAGCTTGAAAAAGCGCCAGTAGACGATGCCTGCGAGGTGTTTTTTTCCCCTTATTCCTGATTTTAAGAGGAATAAGGGATCTTCCGGAAAAGGCTTTATTTTCCGCAAGAGCCGCGTCTAGACTGGCGCTTTTTTCCGTCAAAGCCCCGAGCCGGAAAAAAGCGGCAGCCATGTTCATGCAAATGCCGCGGGGAAAATTTAAATCCCCGCTGCATTTGCAATTCCGACTTGTCTCATTAGCATCCCTTTTCCGGAAAAGGGTGCCAATGTAGACACAGCCACCGGGTAGAGACAGTGGTTCTTTGATCCATGGAAAGTCCAGTCTAAGAGCTTAGGGTATGTCTACACTACAGCGCTAATTCGAACTAACTTAATTCGAATTAGTTAATTTGAAATAAGCTAATTCGAATTAGTGCATTTAGACCTAAAAACTAATTCAAATTAGCGTTTTGCTAATTCGAAATAGAACGTCCACATTGAGTGGACCCTGAATCGAAGGTAAGGCTGGTCGGAATCAGTGCCAGCAGGGCATCAGGGTCGGACTTAGTGTGTGGGGCTGCTGCCTCAGGCTAGCCCAGGGCTGTGCTTAAAGGGACCCGACCCCCCATCTCGGACAGACAGTTCTCAGGTTTCTCTGCTCACTGGTCTACCTCGCTGAGGGACAGCAAAGCATTTGTGTCTCAGAGTGCTCTGCTTGCCCTCACTCGGGGCACCACGGCACTCTGCAACATGGAACCAGACCTGCCCCCGGGGACTCTGCTGCATCTCGTGGACACGTTGCTGGCAGCCTGGCTGCACTGTCTGCAGGCTACCATCCGGGAGGACCATCGAGGGCGTCAGGATCCAGGGGGCCCTGCGGGAGAGCTTCCACCCTAAGGAGCACTAACAGTCTCCCCGGTCTGCCCCACTGGGGGCTTGTGCCCCATTCCTCCCTCTCGTCCTTCCACTTACCCTTCTCTAACCCCCCCTTCCTGATGTCAAATAAAAGACACGTATTTTCAAAAATAACAACTCTCTTTATTTAACACAACTAGGGAGGGGGAATGAAACTCTGGGGAGATGGGGGAAAGGAGGCGGGAGAGGGCAGGAGAGAGGGTGGGAGAGGGGAGGGGGAAACCTGGGAGGAGGGAGCTGGAAGGGGGAGGAAGGGGAGGAAGGGAAGGGAAAGCTCAGGGTTCAGGGTCCTGCTGGCTCTCCCGTCTGCAGCACTGCGGGTGCGGGGGCATTGGGGAGTGGGTGTGGAGGGTGGGGCAGGAGGGACGGGGGGGTGCGGAGGAAGGCGGGAGGGAGCAGGGGTGGGAGGAGGGCGAGGCTGGGGCGGCCGCAGGGGCTGGAGCAGGAGGAGGCAGGAACCTGTCCACCAGGGTCTGGAGGTGACCTCGGAGGGCACGGCCCTGATCCTCCAGCGCCTGCAAGCTCCGCTGCCGCAGCCGCAGGTCCTCGTGGACCCAGTGCTCCTGGGCAGAGCTGCTGCTCCAGTAGCCGCAGGTGCTCCTGGCTGTGCATGTGGCCTCTGGTGGCCAGGCTGGCAGCCATGCGGCTGTAGATGGCCGCGTTCCTGTGCCTAGTGTGGAGATCGTGGACGTTGGAGACCTCCCCCCAAACCTCAATGAGGTCCACGATCTCCGCACTAGACCAGGCGGGCGCCCGCCTTTTGCGGCCCCAGGCAGGCTCCTGGGAGCCGCCAGCCTGGTCCTGGGAAGAGGTGGAGTTCTGGGTGGCAGCGGGTGACTGGCTCATGCCGTGCCAGGTGCAAGGTCTGCTGGCTGGATGCTGGCAGGCTTGCAACTGGCACAAGCACTGTAGCCAGACCGTGCCCCTTTAAGGGCTCCGGGGCCGGGAGGGAGGCAGAAGAGTTTCCCTGGTTTGGCCCAGAGTGGCCACCAGGGCAACCTGGGAAGGGCTAGCCTCCAACTAATTCGAATTAAGTGGCTACACAGCCCTTAATTCGAACTACATAATTCGAACTAGGCGTTACTCCTCGTAGAATGAGGTTTACCTAGTTCGAATTAAGCGCTCCGCTAGTTCGATTTAAATTCGAACTAGTGGTTTGTATGTATAGCCTCTATTAAAGTTAATTCGAACTAACGGCTGTTAGTTCGAATTAACTTTGTAGTGTAGACATACCCTTACATAGGCCTCGCACAGGCTGTCAGTGAAATTAATCTCTGTGTAATGTTAAAAAACTAGATCTTACCTGATTTTCAGATATTACACTTTAAAAGATGGCAGCACAACCAATGTTATTACAGCCTGAACAAATCTGAAAGCCATAAAGTCTCTGTCTTCTGATTTTTGTGGCTCTAAACATACTATAAGTTTATATTTTGTGAATTGTGTCATCTAGTCCTTCCTATTTATCTGGCAGTCTCTTTGCAGTTAGAATAAGCAATAACATCACTACTATTTTTAGCTAGCACAGCCTAGTGTTGTGGAAAGTATAAGCTTATTTAAATAAATGTTTAAAAACAAATTTCCTGTCTTGTCAATGCTGTTTATTTGGTTCACATTTTTAAACATTATTTTTAAAAGATACTCTTAACAAATCAGTAATTGTGAAGTACCTTTTAACTCCAGCACTTGTACTAGGATCATGTTGTCACCAGCTATTAAAAAGGAGAGAGCAAACTGAATATATGCCATACGGACATCTGGTTTTCCCTAAAAGAAAATTAAAAGACACTTTTTAGCATATAAATTATTACAGCAGTAGTGCTTTATAATTATGTAAACACATCCCCAGAATATTAATTTGAAAAAATACATGAGTTTGTCAGCCACAGTCTATTAACCCATGGTGATTACTTTCATATCTCAGCATCTAGTTAGGAAAGCTGGTTGGTTCAGTAATTTTTCAATTTTGAATAACTGGGCTACGTCACACATGATAAGTGGTATAGTGGTCTGACCCTAATCCACATTTGGATATATTACCAAACCCCCAAAAGTTCATTGCTCTATTCAGGATCACTGGCTCTCTCATAAAACAAGCCAAAGACCAGATTAATAAGGTGCTGTTGCTCAGGACTGAGGTGTACTGACAATGCCAAGGAAACTGAAGGGAAATCTGTCTGCATAAAGGCCATGAGATCTGATTGAATTATGATTTTAAACAATTAATTACTCAACTTCCATTTGGAAAATGAAATCTCCAGCCTGTTAGTGCAGCGTTTCTCAATAAACTAGGCTACCTGATACATGGCAGCAAAATTCACCCAGTTTTCCCTATGACATTATAATTTTCAGACACCCCGCTCTATCTGTCCCAGATCAAGGGTGGCACAGATCAAGCATGGTATGAAAATGAAATGAGCAATTGCTATGGTTGCCAGGACAAGATCTCCCATAATGACACTGAGGCTATTTCTACACTGCCGGGGGATGGGGGAGTTTTGGAAAAAGATACACAAATTGAGAACTGCAATTTGCGTATCTTTTTCCGATTCTTTTTTCAGAGGGGTTTTTCCAACATTTGGCTCGTCTACTCTGGGCCAAATGTCAGGAAAAAAAAACTTTTTTCCGAACATCCTTTCCTCCTCGTAAAACGAGGTTTACAGGAATGCCGAAAAAACACATGTGCTTTTCCGAAATTTTTTTCAGAAAAGCAGATGCATTCCTTGGATGTGGCAGAGTTTTTCTGGGATACTTCTGGTATCCCGGAAAAACTCTGCAGTCTAGACATAGCCTAAGAAATATCCATGACCCTTAGGTGTTTCCCACTTAAGTGAATGAGAAACTGCATAGACCAGCACTAGTGCCTATTATTAACAATCAAACAGAAGGGGAAGGAAATGGGTAAAGGAGCAGGTGCGGATGAACATACAGTGGACTGGCATTTGTAAGTTTATGTTAAAAAATTAGGAAAAGTAAACCGAAGACAGCTCCAGGCCAGCTCTTCTGACCCCTGCAGATACTTTGCTTACTTTACCTTCTTATCTCTCTTCTTCACTAATCCAGGCAGGAATTTATGATTGAAATCAAAATGGCTATAGACATCCCTTGCAGAATCTGGTCCCTGTGCCACCATGGCCGACAACATGGTGAGGCATACTCGAGTCATCCTATGTGAACAAAGGGGGAGGGTGGAATTCTAGTTATTGCACGAATGATGGTCGCATAAACCCTTGCAGATGTTGTAACGTGAGAATTTATACTTCTCAAATCACCCAGCCATATCTTCCACCCAGCAGGAGTTGCAGGCACAGAGCAGCTTTCAGAGTCTGAGAGTGAGTAAGCCTCACAGTCAGAAAAGCTAAGTTCTAACTACACAAAAACTGATCCTGCATTCCTATTTCATACAAAGCTCTCACAGCCCACGGGAGCCTGGGCTCAATAAGGGATGCAAGAGCCAGCATCTTTACAAAGCAACCACTGTTATTAATTTGGGCAAAATGCTTGTGACTTTTTCCTAATTCACAAAGAATTCTGGACAATCTTATTTTCATAGACCTGTTTTTAAAAATACATTTCTCAGATTAAGGCCTTGAGCCTGCAAATTCTTATTTATGTACTTTAGTACAGAGTAGTGCCTTTGAAACTACCTTGGCAGTAAAGGTAAGCACCAACATAAATGTTTATAATACTGTGGCCTTAATTCATTTCCATGCAATTTTTGTCGTATTATTTTGCTTATTTTTATTTGTTGAAGAATGGAGAAAAAGAACTGTGTCCCTATCACCTGACCAAATACTGAGGTTCTTACTCAGTTTTCATTCAGATTTCATACTCAGTGACTGCAGTGGAAGTCTACCTGAGTAAAGAAAGGAAAAAGTTAAGAGGTACTGATGTAGAAGAAGTAGGCAAAAGGGAATTTATATATACATTGTGGGTGTATGCGGAGTTAATGGAAACAAATATAATGGGATGCTGAATACTGATTTTCCAGAATAAGGGGGAGAGGCTCCAATTCCTACATCCACTGATATCAACGGGATTTTGCCATTAATTTCAAAACTGCATTCTGCAGCCCTTACTGATGTGTGAAGACATGCCATTATTAACAGCTGCAAGACCAAGCCCTGAAGTCCCAATATTGGAATATTATCATTCACAAAAAAATTCTGAGGTGCAAACAAAGCAGAGATATGCCACAACAACATGACTGCTTTATGTTTCAACTGACAACATACATCCTCAACAAATTATTGTAATCATTATAGTCTATGCTAGGAATGTAAAATTTTGATTATTTGGCTAATCAAATAGTTGATGCAATTTGCATCGACTATTCGATTAGTCGATAAGGACGCTTCCGCCTTTGAAGTGTAGCAACAGCCCTAGGGCTGTTGCTATACTTCAAAGACGAAAGCCCTTGGGGGAACACGGGGCCAGTGGGGGACTCAAGCAGTCCCCCACTGGCCCCATGATCCCTGAGCTCCGTGCGGCGTTGCCTCTTTGAAACATTGCAGGGAGTCTGGCGTCAGGCTCCACACAGCGTTTCAAAGCGGCAGCGCCCCATAGAGTCCAGAGTCAGCGGGGGAGTCCCCAGCTGACCCCGGGCTCCACGCAGCACTGCCACTTTGAAACGCCACATGTAGCCCGGGGCCAGCTGGGGACTCCAAGCGGCACACGGCATTTCAAAGCGGCAGCATCGCATGGAACCTGGGGTCAGGTGGGGACTCCCCCACTGGCCCCGGGTTCCATGCGGTGCTGCCGCTTTGAGGCACCCCTTCCTATTTCCCCTCCCTTGCTGCCTCTTTCTGATAGAGGCAGCAGGGGAGGGGGGGCGGAGAGACTAGTCTTGCACCCAGCTGGTGCAAATGACACACAAAATAACTGTTTTGTGACTGCCAAACCCCTTGGCCTTTCCAGCTGGCCAATTGAGCTACTAAAAGTAAAAATACCCTGTTTGAAATTCAAAAGGGCAGTATCTCTTAGTAAGCTCTGTAAAGATTTCTCCAATAGCTGTATTTTGGGTTATTATGTGGGTACGCTATTTTTTGTAGTATTGGTGGAGCCATGCTGGTCCCATGATATTAGAGAGACAAGGAGGATGAGGTAACATCTTTTATTGGATTAACTTGTGTTGGTGAGAGAGATAAGATTTCGATCTTACCAAGAGCTGACTATGAATCAGCAGACAGGGTCCCTGAACCTTTAAGGACCTTCCCTCATCCAAATGAGGCAGAAAAGCAAGAACCACCCACCAAACCTCAACTACCATCGAGGAATAAAGCAGAAGAAATGGTGGTTGAAGCCTTTGGACTTAGGCTATAAATAAATTAAGAAATAAATTCAATTAAAAAATTAATTGTCACATTTAAGAGACTGGAAAAGGTCTTAAGGAAAAGTTCAGTTAAGGGAGAAATTCTATTACAAATGTGATGACATTTTGTGAAGAGACTTGGAAAAAGAAATTATTATACTCAGCATTTCTTGCCATCAGCATGGTATTCTGCTCTGTTTCCATGAGCAATAGAAAAGAAAGCCTCTCTCTGCACCTCCCTGGCACCTAGGCAGGTTTCATATCACAAATTATGTATTTAGGTAACAAAGTAAACAGAGGAAGAGACTGCCTTAGTTAACTAAGTTACAGCCTTAGTTAAAGTCATTTGCAGCCTTAGTTAAAGTCAACTGCAGCCCTACTCCCTGTAGTATTCCAAGGTCCCCATCCTGCAAATATGTGTATTTATGTGCCTACATGTATGCATTGTGAGCAGCCCCCCTAAAGTAAGCAGGACTCCTCACACTGCAAACAGTTCAGCATATGCTTAGGTCTTTATAGGACGGTAGCCCAAGGCAGCATATTGGGACTATATCAAAGCTTAGGATGTAAAATTCTATTTAAAATGTTATCTGATTAAACTATATGTTTAACCAATTAACCAGCCCACTGTGTACTGGGTAACCAGCATCCCTAGTCAGAGCAACCAACACAGGTTCTCACTCTGGTATGCAGTAGACTTACCTGTGACTTTCAGAATACAAAGCAGCATAGATTAATTTCATATAGTTATTAATTAACTTCTTTACTATGTTCATCCCCACAACAGAAAAATGGGACAGGTCACTTGCTGTTCTCAACAAGATGGCTTCCAAAGCTTGAAAGATTAACAGCATCTGCAAAAGTCAGAGTTATTTTGAAATATTGTTGCCATTACTATCCTTAAATGTCCCTATAAAAGCAAATATAAGAAGAAGATTTGCATGGTAAAAATCCTAAATAATGAGTAACTGTGTAACAAGAGGAAATGCTTCCAAATGTGAACCTCAAGGTGACACACTGATTCTCTTCCAGAAGGTTAAACACTGAAATAATGTGCTTGGGCAGAGGTTCCCATAGTAAAGATTAAGATTCCAAAGATTAAAGCTCAGGCCTCAATATGCCCATCACAATTAAAACATCTGTTCATAGTGCATGACATTAGCATGTAACACATGAAATAGTCAGTAGTAAACTTCTGAAGAACATCCATAACATTTGTTCAGATTTACCAACAATGTCCATTCCTGAGGCATTCCTAACTCTGCAGTTCTACTATGCCATTATATAGAGAGCTCAAAAACTATACCTTGACCCCAATCCTGTACAAAGCTTCTCACAATCAACCCCTATGGAGGCACACAACCCTACTGCAGAATCAGTGCCTTACACATTACAAACTCTGTTTTATCAGTAGTTAGAAGAATATCTATACATTGCAAACAGTTGACAAAGCAATGCATATAAAGTTTTGCAGTTATGTAAACCCAGTGGATATTTTATTAAAGAGATTGTTTATTGGAAGTTTAAATGGGCTAGATCATCTTTAATCAATAGTAAAAAAACCCACTTTACCTAAATTACTAATAATACCTTATATAATTAGCAGAAAGAGAATTCTATAAATCTAGTTTATTGGTCACTATTTATACTGTTTATGTTTTGCATTTCTCTCAGCTCAGACAATAAGTTTTACCTTTTGGTTCTTAATTGCTGCAATAGCTGAATATCAAACACTGTAAAGAAATGCTTATTTATCTAAAACAATTGTTTTTATTGGATTTATGTGTATGCACATGTATGTAAACATTTCTATTGGTATTGGGTTTCATAAAAGCTTTTCCTAACAAAATTCAAATACTACAAAAACCATTCAGTACTACAAAACTTGACTTCAGTTGAGCTTTTCAGAATGCATTAGGTTTAGCACGTCTTCAAAGGATGCCTTTACATTTTATAACAAACAACTGATTTTTCTGCTCCTCAGATTTCCAATTACATTTTTTTATACTACAGATAATAAAATGTGCTATTCAGTGCACACTCTGCTTTCCATTACAATGCAATGCATGTGGACAACTTACTTCACTTTCAGGCCTTCTTTCTCCATCTAAAAGTCTGAAAATTTCAGCACACTCCACCGAAATTTTTATATATCCCTCCACTACATCATACAGTTCAGCACATGGTAGCGTCTTAGCTATGGAGATGAAGTTTTCTAAACCTGAAAGAACATAAGCATTTACATCTGTAATCAAAATCATGCTTTTCAAATGACAGATATGGCCTTTATTCCAGCTTTGCAAACTCTGCACAGTGCATAATAATTTGGGAGAAGGGTCTGATATGGAGTACAAGACATCAGTGGGGACCAATAGCCTCTGCTTGTTAATGTTTTCTTTCCTGCTGTACATTTATCTGTGTGCTATGCATATTATTGCCAATCCAAAAGTACATCCACTACTACAAAATAGGAAAGTTACAAGCACAAAATATGACTAACTACACTTCACTGATCAGAGGGGTAGCTGTGTTAGTCTGAATCTGCAAAAGCGGCGAGGAGTCCTGTGGCACCTTATAGACTGTGCGCATAAGATGCGTGGATAAAGACCCACTGGCCAGATGACATGCATCTGACGAAGCGGGTCTTGCCCACGAAAGCTCATGCTCCAACACTTCGGTTAGTCTATAAGGTGCCACAGGACTCCTCGCCGCTTTTACACTTCACTGAATAAATCCTCACAAAGGACAGAATTTATTCAAGAATATTTCTACCTAGAACACTGAATTACTTCCTATCATTTTAAACCCATTTAAACATGGAAAAATGCAAAATAGTTTTAGAGCGTAATAAAGGTGCCCTTCTCTTTTTTGCGTAAGATACAGAAATACTTGTATACTAAAGAAAATACACATAAGACAGTAGGAGAATTCTATAAATCTAGTTTTTTGGCCATCATTTATATACAGGTTGGACCTTCCTGGTCCAGCACCCACGGGACCTGAGCTGTCCCGGACCAGGGAGTTTGCCAGATCAGCGAAGGTCACTGCTCCCCTACTGGCTGCCGGTTCCCGGGCTCCTCTTCTTAGGACTCCCTGCCCTGCTGCTGGCCCCACTAAGGGTGCCTGGCATGGCTCCTCACCTTTCTACCTGCCCGCTGCCCCAGGGTCTTCAGGAGTTCCCGGCTAGGGCCACCTGGCGCTAGGCATGTTAAATATCAGTTAATTGAATAGTCAAGTAACCTCATTAATTCTTATCGGTTAGTCGACTATTCTATAGTCCCTGGCGGTGGAGCCAGCAGCCAGTGTGCCTCACTCCCCCAGAGTCCCCTGCCACTCCATGCTGCTGCCTCTGTAACAGCTCCCCTTGCAGACCGGCTGCCTGTCACCCTGCGCTGTTGCCTCGTATCAGAGGCAGCAGCATGGGGTGCCAGGCAGCAGCTGGTCTATGAGGGGAGCCAGTTTAAAAACCCTCTTGCAGACCAGCTGCCTGTCACCCTGTGCTGTTGCCTCTGATAAAGAGGCAGCAGCCCTTGTCTAGAGAAGGTCTGAGCTCCCGGGCTCAGCACGAGCTGGAACTGAGCCAGGCTGCCTGCCTGCCCGGCTCATAATACACATTAAATGCAGGGCCACTGCATAGGTAAGACCTGGACACATCGCAAGCCAGGACTGAACCGGGCTGCTGGTCAGCCTGCTAAAAAATTTACAGGTGGGGGGAAGGGGAGAAATGCACTTAGTCTATAGCATTAACCTATAAGCTTTTGCTTATTGGTTAATCAGTTAATTGACTACACTATTACATCCCTACCTGGCACCGCCACTCCACAGTCAGGGCTGCCCTGCTGCCACTGGAGATTCTGGCTACCCACCTCTGCCAGACCTGCCTCAGCTAGGGGGTTTCACCAGCAGAGGCTTCCCCGTCATTCCGGCCTTGCTACCACTGTAGGTTTCTGCCCAGCTGCAGGCAGCCCAACTGCAGCCAAGGGTTCCCTGGCTGGGGCCAGGTGGCCCCACTAACGCTGGGAGCTCCCCAACCCCAGCAGGAGCTCCGGGGCCACCGCCTGGCCCCGCTGATGCTGGGGGATCCCTGGCTGGGTCTGGGACTCCTCAGCCACTGCCTGGTCCCATTGATGCTGGGGGTTCCAGGCCAGGGCCGGGACTCCCCAGATACCACCTGGGGCTCCCCAGCACCTGTGCTGCTGCTCTGTGGCTCTTTGGTCCAGCAACATCCCTGGCCCTGCTAGACCACAGATGTTGCTGGACCAGACAGTCCAGGATTTGGGAGGTTCAACCTGTACATCGGAAGCTGGCTATAGAGAAAATGCAAAATGTTGGTGGAGAGTAACAGCTGGCAAGCCACAGTAGAAATGCAACAATAATTCATTTATCACAGGGGCACCTGCACTAACCAAGCTCCTAGGTGTGGGTCTCAAGCTCCCCCCTCTGGCCCCGCTGCAGGCAGGGGCCAGAGCGCACTAAGTAGCACGGGCAGCAGCGCGATGCCTGGGATGCAGCAGGCACTCGGGGAGGTCGAGGCACCCTGGGGCCAGTGCAAAGGCGGCATGCCGCGGGGCGGGTTCAGGGCATTGTCTCTAGAGCAGCACGGGGGCGCAATGCCCCAGCAGCCGCGACGGGCGCCCCCGAGCAGGGTTCCCCCGCGGGAAGCACGTGCGAGCCGAGCCCAGCTCACCCTTGATCGCGGCCTCGGGGTCCCGCAGCAGCGATCTGAAGTGGGTGCCGGTGAATTCCCGCGCCCCGCCGCGGGCTCGCTTGGCCTCCCCCGGGCTCGGCGCCGCGCTCTTTCGCTTGCGGGCGCCCATCGCGCCAGCTTGCCCCGGCTTGCAGGCTGCACGGCGGCCACACGCGGCGGGCTGGCCCGGCCGCTGCTCTGCTCCCGGAAGCGGCCCGGGTCCGCTTCCCTGCTCGGTCCTCTGGAAACTGCAGCCCGGCAGCGCCCCGGCCCAGCGCCTGCCAGCCCTGCTGGGCTCGCCCCACGCTGCCTCCCCGCTCCTGGGGGCGAGGGGAGCATGTGCCTCCGACCTCCCTACGCCCCTTCGACATCCAGCCCCGTCCCCCTGCTGCACGCCCCGACTCGCTGACACCCACGTTCCACCCGAGCCCAGGCCCCCACAGCAGCTATACGCGTTCAGGGCCCAGTCCATCCGCCTTAGAGCAAGGGGAAGCCTAGTGTGTTCTGGCAAAGCCGCTCTTATTGACAGGCATGATGTTAAAACACCAGTGGGCTGGCCCCACCAGGGCTTACTCCAGTGTAAGCAATTGCAAAGGACGTTTTAAGAAAACATTCCCCCAAAGCAGGCACAGCCTGGGAGGACTGGAGGGAAATGCCTCTGGGTATTGGCTAATCCAGCAACAAAAAACATCAGTGGAATCCAGGGGGTGTCAGTTTGCTTCATTCTTCTTCAGTGAGCAACATTGGGCCACCCTTGCAGGAAAGGTTATCGCAAAAATGTGGGTCTGGTATTTCCTCTCAAAAACATTTTGTACAGGCTGCTTTAACCTTAATCTCTCAAGGCAGGGCTGATAGTAAGTACTACCTTACTCCTCAAGAAATTCTACTAATGTCAGTTGGAAAACAAAGCAAGAGTAACAGCAGCAAAAATGGGCCCTAAATCAGGGAGTTGAAACTCTGTACTCCCATATGAGAATGAGGGAGACATATACCATCAGTCATAACTTTACTGTCCTGTCTATATCTATCAGTTCCAACAACCCTCATCACTGTAGTATGTAAGCTGCTGAAGAAACCCAAAGGAGTTAGGCACTTCCACTCCATATTCCTCCCATCGCTATTATTGCACATGGCTGCATTTTTACTAGTCTTACTCCCTCTAGGGATTTCCCTCTTTTATAATGTTGTTTCCCTGGGACTCCTTTTCCCCAGCCTTTGGGGTTCTCCACCTTTGTTATCCCTCTTCCATAGGGTCTCTCAAGCCAGTAGTTCTCTCAACTTTTCCAGACCATTACATTCTTTTAAGACAGGGGTTGGGAACCTAAAGCCCATGCTGGTGCTGCAGGCCCCCACTGCCCACCCCCATGGGGGTGGAGCACACAAAATCCACTAGCCTGGGCCATTGGGGGGAATATGGCACTCCCCCCAATTACCCCACTAGCCCAAATCCTAGTGGGGGAATTGGGGAAAATCCAATTCCCCCACTAGGCTCTGGTGTACGAGGGGAATGTGGGGAGTGCCATAGCCTACTATTACTGAAAAACTGCTTAATTTCTCATTTTTATCATAAAATTATAAAATACATCAGTTGGCATATAAGTATTGTACTTAGACTTCAGTAAGCATGTTTTCATTTAGAGCAGTATAAACAAGTCATTGTATGAAATTTTAACTTGTATTGACTTCACCAGTGCTGTCTATGTAGCCTGTTGTAAAACCTGGCAAATATCTAGATCAGTGTTTCTCAACCTTTTTTATAAAGTACCCCTTTTTTAAAAAAAAAAAATTGTAAGTACCCCCAGTACCTACAGTTTTCAGACACACAATTTTTTTTCTACCATTGCAACACATTTGTTTAAACAACTTAATCGTAGCTGGGTGTGTGATGAAATTTTTGGGTATAAAAAGTTCAAAAATAATAAAGCGCTGTAAAACTTTTTAAAAAATTAGTTTTCTCCAAATTTCAGTTGTGTTGACATACCCCCCAGACTTCTCTTGAGTACCCCTAAGGGTACTCGTACCACTGGTTGAGAAACACTGATCTAGATGAGTTGATGTACTCCTGGAAGACCTCTGCATACACCTGGGGGTACTCTCAACTGCTTGAGAACCACTGTAATGTAAACCACCCTCACTTCCCTTTCCCCATAAATTCTCTGCCCCTTTGGTCTTCTGTCTCCTTGTAGTTCCCATATCCCTTCCTAACTTTTAAGAATTACCCCCTTCTAGAATTACCCCCATCCAGGAGTCCTTTTCCCACCTCCCAGATAGGTTTCCACCATTGGTGATGTTACTGCTATTACTAACATTCTCCTACAGGTCTGTTGGATATACTGTTTATTTCCTGTTGTATTGTATATAGTTACTGCTTGGTGTCAGTCAGTCACAACATTCAGTTCCAAACATCAACCATGTAAGTGCCACTTGCACTGATCTCTTTGCATAGTATGCATCAGTTTGTTAATGTCTGTAAGACTCTTTCAAATCTATCTACAGTACATGGAAGCCATTATAAAAATGCAAGTGATTACAAATATAAGATCAACGAGTAGTCCTGCGGTGCCTTAAAGACTAACAAAAATATATAGAATCATGAGCTTTCGTGGGTAAAACCCACTTCATCAGATGAATTGTACTGTTGTCTGTTATGAAGGAATACAGGTAAGGATCCACCTTAAAACTTTGTTGCAATTTGCAGGATGTGTTCTAGATTCAGCTACCACTGTTGATCATGTTGACAAATAATGTCTCATTGTTTCCTTGTACTTCCCTATCTAACTGTCTGTATCAAGCTGTTATCTATGGTCTTGTACTGAGACTGTAAACTCTTTGGGACTGGTGGATCACCTTTTTGCTCTATATTTGTACACCACCAAATATAATGGGTGCTGGCCCATGACTGGGAGTCCTTGTCACTAAGGTAATAATATGATATGATGTAGGTAATAATAGTTAACCATAAATGTAATGTTAATTTAAAAAAATAATCCAGATCCAGTAAAAACACAAAGAAACATTTTTACAGCATGTGTCCTAGATATTTTATAAAAGCAGACACTGTGGCAGAACTACACTGTTCTCAGAATATAACACAAGTGCTTGTTGCTTAAAAATAGCCACCATACCACATTAAAAGCTTGGATATTGCATCCAACTTTAGAAACTTGTGCTAAAAAGTATGATTTATAGTCCTGAAAAGTCTGTAAAGGACTATTTTGGTTCCTTCATACTGTGACTCAATTAGGAATACCCCTTTTGACAGTCCTTCTACATTTAATCTAAAAAATAGGTAATATGTGTTGAAATGCTCTTATAAACTTTATTCTATAAAGTATTCTATAAGTATTCCTGTAAAGTATTCTATTAAGAATCTTAATGCATGTAAAGAACACATTCTCATATACACAATATATGCCCTTACAGTTTCCTCCACAGTATATCAGCAGGACTAAAATACAATTAAAAGCAATGGATTACTCTAAAAATATATGTAGGAGAGCTTTTTGGCATTTTGGCACAAATTTTTATCTTTTTAATGGCAAACCTGTTTCCTTGAAATCTATTAAAGTTGAAAAGGTTAAATTATCATGCATGCATGGTGTTCAGAACACAAAATTACTTCAAAGGGAGGCTTTGTGAATTCCTACTATGGTCACAATATGTTAGAATGTAGAAATATAGACTATGGATTTATCTATAAATAGGAGTCAACTCACTTTTTGATTCTCTACTCTGTTTTCCTCACCCTGCTGACTTCGCTATCCATGTATATTTGTTTCAGAAATATCTCAAGAAAAATGACAGCATTTTTATTCATTTGTTTCAGACAGATCCCAACCTTGCTCCAACTGAGGTTGATTGAAGTCCCGTTGATTTCAGAGGGCACAGGACTTCAACGGAGATCTTCAGTGGGTGTAAATTACATTGGCTTCAAGGAAGCAACAACATTGTGCACTAGTCTCTACACATGACTGTTTGAGATGCCAGGATTATGGCTAAAGTAACGGTTACCTTTCTCCACTATTACAGTTATTGAGAGATGAGTAAGAGCCAGATCTTGTTGTGCTAAGGTAGTCAAAACTCCTGTTTAAGGTCCCAACCCCGCAAACCCTTAGGCTTGTGGTTAACTCCAGTCATGTCAGTGAATCCCACCCATTCTAGTGCGTAAAATTAAGCATATGTTTGTCTGAAGGCTCTGGGGCTTAGTCAATAGGCATAATGAGTATGACTGTGCAAGGTTTGAAGGAGTAGGCCCAAAGAGTGAATTATAGATGCTGGGATGCAGTGTAGTAGGGAAAATTGGGTGACACCTGGGGCACCTGGCATTGGCTACTGTCAGAAAACAGGGATACTGGGCTAGATGGACCTCTGGTCTGACTTCAGTATGGCCATTCTTATGTTCTTCTTATTCCTGCATAGAAACAATACAAAACTGTAAGAAAGAGCTACCTATTTCTTCAGCCTTATAGAAGGTGGAAATCATGAGAGTTTGGTGCCTGGAATAAATGGTGTAATTCATGCTTATCTCCTTAGTAACTTAACATAGAGTAGAGATGTAGCCAAACATTGCTTACCTTGTTCAGTCATAGATTTCAGGAGAACTACTTATGCTAGTAAAGCGAGCAAGGTTTATAACTCTATAAAATGGTTGTCAATTAAATATAGTATTGTTTTGTATACGCCATTTGTTTCTTGTCATCAGTATCACCTGTAAAGATATATTTCTGTTTCTCTTACATTGACACTCCCTCTTAGTTGATCTTGCTTCTGCTACGGGAAATATTTTGCTTTCCCATTTTACAAAAAGGTCTGGATAATATACTGTCAATACAAAAACATAGAGAGCTAACTAGGGGTGAGCTACATAGAAGATGTGATGTTGCATTATGATTGTACTGAAAACAAACATTAAGTTACATTTCTGTCCAAATTTTTTTAATACTTAAAAGTAACTAATAAAACCCTAAAGTATTAATATTCTTCCATTTCTGTGCCAGTCATGCCATGCATAGATATCCCATAAGAATGAATATTTGGTCATGAAGAGTGCAACATCAACAGCTATTTTAGTGAAATTTAATTTTAGGATGGAGACATGGGTTACTTCCCAATAGAAGACAGCCTAAAGTAACATTCTGAAAAATTATTGGTAGGGCAAAATACAAAGGGACAAAGAGGAATGATAAAAGAAGAAAAGAAGAGAGAAGGAAAAGGGAAAGGTTTGGGAAAGGAAAAGAAAGGGAAATCTGAAGGGTGATAAGAAATTAAAACATATTAGTTCTATGTATTTTTAAAAGGAATTTTGAACAAAAAGACTACGTTGGCATCCTGTAGCTTTTAATTACCTTCATTCTCCATTCAAACTGTATTGTCATCAGTAATAATGTCACCAGAAACCCCCCCCAGTTGCAGCTCTGGAGCTCTTGGGTGCCTTTCTTTCTGTTAATTTTTATAAAATACTAGCATTACCCGTCCCATTACCCGTCTCCTCCCTCCCCACTGCTCCCAGGGCGAGGGAGGCTTGGGCTGGCTCGGGCTACGGGGCCTCCTCCCTCCCTGCTGCTCCCTTGGGGCGGGAGGGGTTGGGGCCATGCGTCCACTCCCTCTCCATTGCTCCAGGGATGCTGGGGCACGCGCGCGCTCTTCCCCTCTCCGTGATGGTGGTGGGGGAGGCGCACGTGGCCTCCTCCCTCCCCGCTGCTCCTAGGGCCGGGGAGGCTTGGGCTGCCTCAGGCTATGCCGCCTCCTCCCTCCTCGCTGCTTCTGGAGGCATAGAGGCTGAGGCCGTGCAGCCTCTTCCCTCCCAGCTGCTCTGGAGATCCTTGGGGGCGCGTGTGTGCGCTCTTCCCCTCCCCATGATAGGGTGTGTGTGCTCACACTCTTCTGCTCCCCATGGGGGGGAGGTATGCTGCTCCTCCTCCTCCCCCTCCCTGTGGTGGGGGCAGGACCTCAGTGAAGGGGGCAGGGCTGTAGTTGGGGTTGGGGGCCTGCCTCCCCCTAGAAACTTCTCAAGTCTTCTAAAATATTCTCTGTGACAGACAGAGTGACGGACACCTCTACTTTCATAATAGTATAAATTTAGTAGTTTTATTCAGGATTTGAAGCAGCAGAGCAAATATTTATTCAAAGGTATATTATTCAGTCCCTCATTAAAACAGCTGGTGCCAATGCTGTCTTTTGGGTGACAACAATCTTCATGTCACCTTCAAGTTTCATTATAAGTGAATTGAAAGTATATTTAAAAAAAATTGAAACTCAAACAGTTTTAGTGGTATATAAAGTGAAAAATTAATTAATATTCTTTTAAGGTGGTTTGGATGAGATGAGAGGTACTTTCAACTTTAAGAGAACAGTTTTCTTAGAAGGGCTCAAACCCCACATAATTACAGTATCTCCAAAGAGAAACTCAGCTTATGTCACAGCTATAAAGCCTCAATGCCTAGCTGCTGGATCACTGCACAATTCTACAAAATTTCTGCTACTAAAAGTGCCATTATATAAAATTTCTTAATCAACATAGTTTTAAATTCAGCTTATCTTTCCCCTGAGCAGCTGCTGCAGTCATTGACCAAGGGAGCAAGGCAGATCCTATGAACAGTAAAAGTAGTTTTCAACCCCAACCTCCTCTTCCTTTATTGCTCTTGTTTCTCCATCATAGTCTTTTTCCATTCAAGCCTACACTATCCTCTTTTCCATCGTTCCTATCTGTACTTTTGAGTAAGCTCTCTAGCTCTTCTATCTTTCTGGTGAAAATCACTGCCATGAAGAAGCCCTACACAAGCACCAGTTAAGCTCTATGTTAAAGTTGACATTTTAAAAAGTGCCCACTAACCAGTCATCTAGGTGCAGATTTTCAGAGATACTGAGTATCTTCAATTCCAGAAAGAGCTGTGGGTGGTCAGCACTTCTGAGTATCATGCCTGAGATGATTTTAGTCCTGCCTTGCACCCAGTTAAAAATCATTTTTGAAAATATTGGCCTTAACAGTAGGATTAAATAGTGATACTGGGATAAATGTCACCCTTTGATAGTGCCGGTCTGTGATTACACCTTTAATGTGTCTTCACTGCTGAGCCAGGCTTTTGTGATATAGGGGTTAGCAGCTGAAACAATTTAGGTAAACCACTTCTCTGGTTTTTTTAAAAAATAGTCTTTTAGCTGTTTCAAATGGAGCAGCACTTTTCTAAAGAGTTAAAAACCTGCATTTTAAAATATGACTTATGGGGGTTTATTTGCCTCACTGTCACACTTGAGCCAGATCAATATCAAAGCAACAAACCTGACTGTGATGTCAGCAGCAGTGGACATGCATTAATACTACGATTTCAAGCCAGGACTCAGAGTGGTTTGAGAATTGGGCTTGCCCAGAAAACACAAAGGCTGTGTCTACACTGCACCCCTTTTCCGGAAAAGGGATGCAGATGAGACAAGTCGGAATTGCAAATGCAGTGGGGATTTAAATTTTCCCCACTCCATTTGCATGAACATGGCTGCCGCTTTTTCGGCTCGAGCTTTGTAAAAAAAGCGCCAGTCTAGACGCGGCTCTTGCGGAAAATAAAGCCTTTTCTGAAAGATCCCTTATTCCTGATTTTAAGAGGAATAAGGGATCTTTCGGAAAAGGCTTTATTTTCCGCAAGAGCTGCATCTAGACTGGCGCTTTTTTCCGTCAAAGCTCCAAGCCGGAAAAAAGCGGCAGCCATGTTCATGCAAATGGAGCGGGGAAAATTTAAATCCCCGCTGCATTTGCAATTCCGACTTGTCTCATCTGCATCCCTTTTCCGGAAAAGGGGTGCAGTGTAGACACAGCCATACAGAAATATCACCCATTGTATTTTAACAGAATAATATTAAACCATTAAGCCTTAGCTACTTCGACTTTATCAACTGATTATCTCCTCAAAAATCACCATTGAATTACTGCATTCCAGAAGCAAAGAGCATCAATGCATGTCCCAGTAATGACAGAATGAGCCGACTGATTTTCAAATGTGCTGGGTACCAGCAGCTCCTATTGATGTCCTTCCAGAGCTAGTCTGCAAGGCACTCTCCCTGCACTCTGATCCCTCCTGAATACCCACCGCTACTGTGGCAAAAAAAATGTTTTTATTATTATTAATAATAATAATAATAATAATAATAATAATGCCTAGACTGAGGAGTAATTGGGGATGGTCCACACCATCAGTACTCTGAGTTATCAAGATGTGGACCATCAAAACTTTTGGAATATCTATGTTTTACCCCTTATTTCTACTTTGCTTTTAAGAGTGTAAGCTCTTTGGGACAGTGCATGTGCTTTTTGTGTTTGTATAGTGCTTTGCATGTTATGGGTGCTGTCAGAAAAAAAAATCCAATTACAGGAAAGCTGCCAATGACACTGACAGCATGACATGGTGTACAGAGGTGAATTTTCTGCCCCCTACAATGAGGAAGTAAAGATGGAATTTAGAGGGGAACCAAAGAGAACGTGGTTGATTTAACTGACTGACATGATGCACATCCTGTTCTGTCTTACTGCTTTCTTACAGAGTGGGCATTGACATTAGGAAGTTATGATTAGCTGTGTAAGAAGCTGATGGTGCAGGGAACTGCTTTAACCACAAAGTACAGAACTTTTTATATCAGAGGTTTTCAACCTGTTTTAATTTTCAGACCCCTAAAAGCTTTTGAACAGATCCCTTTGAAATTTTAAGAAATTCTCTGCAGACCTCCAGCGAGCTGAGGACCACAGGTTGAAAAACAATGTGTTAGATAACTTTGTCTTTTCTCACATCTGATTATTAGTCCTGGGAAGGAGTGGGAGTTGCTAAAATGTTCTCCCTGCTTTTAAATACATTGGGCCAAGATCCACTGAAGTCAATAAGAATTTTTCTTGTGTAGAATATACAGGATTTGGCATGTTGTTTTCAAAGTCAAACTATTACAGACTTGAAGGCCTTGTTAGATCTTGCAGTCTTTAGCACTAAATGACAAATAGAACTTGTAGCATTAAAAAAAACAGCTGCAACTGAAATACACAAGAGAGAGTTCTCTGTTATTGGTTACCTTTTTATTCTTGTTTCCATAGGAATGAAGGTTGAATCAGAAAAAATGGGGCAAGTTATTTTAAATATAGTAATTATTTTAAAGCATTTACTTTGTTTCAACAAGTCTGACATTCATTGCCATAGAAACCCAACTGAGGATGACAGACCACTTGTTAGAACTCTCTTGTACATTTCATCTGTGTCAGAGTGCAAGAAAATAAAGGGTACGTCTAGACTACAGGCTTCTGTCGACAAAGAACGTCTAGACTACATCCAGTTCTGTCGACAAAGCAAGCCGCTTTGTCGACATGACAGTGTAGATGCAAAGGACAGTGTAGATGCAATAACGCCTTCTGTCAACAGAACTCTGTTGACAAAAGGCGTTATTCCTCGTAGAATGAGGTTTATAGCCATCGACAAAACTGCTGAGTTCTGTCAACGTTATGTCGACAGAACTCAGCGGCAGTGTAGACGCAGGTATAGTTTTGTTGACAAAAGTCTACTTTTGTCGACAAAACCCTGTAGTCTAGACACACCCAAAGTGTTTAAAAATGTCCAAAGTGGTGGGAAAACCTTGAGATTTTTCATGTTCAGGATTTTCTAAACTAACCAAACATAATTTTACTAACCATTTCAACAACTTCATTTTTGCTGCTGAGAACAAGCACAAAAAGATTCAGCTCCTTGAGAATTTTTTGGAGGGGACAAGTGTTGTATGTGCCTGAAAACAGGGACTTTAGAATTAAGGCAGTGGTTCTCAACTCGTTTCAGTCCATGGACCACCAGGCCAATCAAAAAATTTTCGTGGACCACCTCCAGCACATGTAGCACAGGACGAACGACACAGCAACCACTCAGCACGACGGCGGCAGCTACACTGATGCTCAGAGCCTCAGACGGAAGTTACTGGCAACACAACGCAGTTACATCCTAGGTGATGCTATGGATGATGTGCCGCGTGCTTGTGAACACAGCGTAAAACAGCCTAACAGCGGCACCTACTCATGCCGTTTGACTTTAGACAATGTTCATGTGGACCACCGAAAAAGTCACCATGGACCACCAGTTAAGAACCACAGAATTAAGGTATCACCAGTGCAGTAAGTGTGGTGAAGATTAATGTTCTGGAGTTCAATTTAGTGGGTCTAGTATAGACCTGTAAATCAAATGCTGAGGGCAGCTTCAGCAGGCATCTGTACTCCTCAAATCACAAGGAGTAAGGGAAACCAATAAGAGTATTTGCTCCCATCTGCCTCCTGCAATGGGGACAGCACCAGATCTAGTGTAGACCCAGCCTAACAAACTACAGCCTTAATTCAGGAAAGACACTTAAATACATGCTTAACTGTAATCATGTATTTAAGTCCCATTGACTTCAAGGTCTTTAAATGTTTTCCAGAATAAGGATTCTTTCCTGAAGTAGGGCTTACATATGTATATTAGGGATGTTAAAGACTAGTCAACTATCCGATAAGCATTTGCTTATCGGATAGTCTCTGGACTAGTTGACTAGTTGATTCCCTCCCCCCCTTGCTGCCTCTTTGAGATAGAGGCAGCAAAGGGGAGGAGAAAGGGGTACTTCAAAACGGCAGCGCTGCACAGCGGAACCGGGATCAGCTGTGTGGCACTGCTGCTTTGAAATCCCAAGGCAGCATTTCAAAGGGGCAGCCACCGCCACTGCACAGCTGATCCCCGGCTCAGCTGTGTGGCACTGCCCCTTTGAAATGCCACCTCTGCGCATTGCAAAGGGGCAGCTGGAGCCCAAGGTCAGTGGGGGACTCTGAGTGGCTTTGAAATGGGGACTCCATGGCTTTGAAATGCACAAGAGCCCTCGCTGGGGACTTCCCGCTGGCCCCGGGCTGTACAGCGAGTTCCGCATTCCTCCTGGGGCTCTTGTACATTTCAAAGGAGGAATGCGGAAATGCCTATTGAGTAGTTGATGGAAATTCCATCGACTACTTAACTTGTCAATTAATCACATTTTAACATCCCTAATGTATATGTGTATCTGTCTGTCTGTCCAGATAGGTCAATTCCCTCAAATACATCAAGTGGTGAAATCCATGTTAAATTGCACAGTCATATAACATAGATATGAAATTATACATCTTTAACTACTTCATCTTGCCTTCTGCTACTTGTCCATCTTCCCTGAGGTCACTTATAATATTCCAAACCTCTCAGCAGCTTCAAACAGCTGTCATATTTAAAGTGTAATCTTCCAGAGAAGTGTTTCCTTCTCCCCTCATACATGTGGATTTTCTCCCCAAAATTTCTGCTGCCTGAAGGCTAGGGTTTACCAGATTCACCCCGAAACACTGGTGGATTTAAGGTCCTTTTTCTCATAACCTTGTAGGCAGGGCTTAAATTCTCATTCAATATTTCCCAGGCCTCCCTGCACCTCTACCCACAATGTGCTATAAAAACTCCAGAGGGGTTGAAAATATTTACTCGAGCTCCACTCCAGACAGCTCCAACTAAATATAAGCCCTTCTCCCAGGACTAGAAATTTGAGTTTCAGCTCATAGGAAAGGGAAGATTCACAGCTTCCCAACTGGGCATATAGCCCTGATAGGCTCCTACATATTAAACCATAAAAAGATGAATTTTAGATGTAGAAGCGCTATTTTAGGTCATTTTTGGAGGTTTTTATGTTTCAGAATCCAGTATATAGGACTCATGGTCACTGAATCACCTGAACAGGCAGGGGGATAAAAAATATATGGTACTTAAAACATGAGTGTCCCCTGGTACCTTGCTTATATTATCACTCATTTCAGTGCTATCACCAACTGTGCTGAACCAGTGCTATCCACTATGTAAAATTTTAGGGGTAAAATCCTAGCATAGACAAGGCTATTGAATAAGTTAGTCAATAGAGAGAAAAGTAGGGAATCAGCCAAATTCCACAATACACTATAACAGGGCTACTCAACTTTGGATGCCCCGGGGGCCACAGTGATACTCACTGCACATTCCGAGGGCCACAACTTAAGTGTGGTTGCATATACATGCAAATATATATGCAAATGGATTTTCACACTGATGGGCATGAATACAAAGATTAAGGCAAGACTACACAACACACAGGCTCCATTTAAGTCAGTTCTGCTGATATTAATAAAATGCAATATTTACCCGATTTCCACCCATATGGCAGCACTTTTAATGAGCAATGACAGTCCAGGAATGTAACTATTAAAGCGCATATCAACAGAAGACCATTATACTGACTACTTTTTTGTTTTGTCTCCCACCTGTAGGCTGCATGTTGAGCCCCGCAATCCAAACCACACCATGGGCCACCTGCAGTCCACGGTCCACGTGTTGAGTAGCCCTGTACTATAAGGAATAGCTCAGTTACATGCAGTTGCTTCAGAACTAACCATCATTGATGGCTGTCGTGCACTGCCAGAGTAGCAGTAACATTTTTATCTATTTATCTGAATTCAATAAAAATTAATGGAGTGTTCACAACCTTAGGCAGGTTAGTGTGAAATTTTCTTTTATCTGCCCAAGACCAGGGAAGCATGATTATAATGTATGTCGTAAATCAACTGTTCTCTGTATAAGAAAGAAAGAAAGAAAGAAAGATAATTTGGTTGTCAGTGATGGGCCTGCAGTGTGAAATTAGGATATGTATTCAAAGCCAAATACAAACTCTTACCAGCTTGACCCACTTTAGAGGTATGTAAGAGCTGGGAAATTCAGATCTGGATTTGGTCCAAACTCCTCCAGGTATAGCATTGAGACATAATCTACAACATCTGTTTGGTCCTATCTCCTATTTCTGTTGCCCTAGATTTGAGGGGTGTATATACCCCAGAATATGATCAAGCTAATTGCAAACATATTATGAATTAATGAAATAGCCAATATGAATTAATGGAACGGAACACCACAAAGTTCAGTGTTACTTTGGAGACAGGCTTTCAGAAGCAAGGTCATAACATACTGGCAGTTTTGCTAATCAGAATGGGAAGAGGGGAGGAAAGAGTAAAGAACTGAGAATGAAAGAAGATATGTGGATGGATAGCCTTGAGTCTAGACACCTCTGATATTAAAAGTTTATTGAAAATTAGGAAAAGTAACGATCCAGTAGGGATCGTTATGATCTATGGGTTTTGTGGAGATCGTTATAAAAAGGTTTATTAATAGAGTGTACTTGGGAGCAGTCCTTGGGAACTATCCTGGGAGAGACATTTTTCCTGTCTTCTTTACTCCTTGGCAGGGTTGCATCTGGCCAGCACTGGCCTGTCGTTGATTACTCAATACTGCCTCAGAATACTAGGTAAATATTTGGGATGTTCTAACTGTATGGCTTATGTCTGTGTATGCTTAAATCTATTAAAGTTCAGTGATAGACAAAGGCATGCTGACTTGCATCTAATCCTTAATCAGACAGAATCACTAAGTTCCTATCAATTTATTCCTAACACCTCCTAACACCTTAAATAGTTAAGTTGCCCTGTTGGAAATTTTGAAAACTCCCAGTTTACATTACATACTGACCAGAGCCATCTAACAAATAAGGTGTAGAGTGTGACTGTGCCTAACAAGCTACAAACTATTAGAAGCTCATGTCTTCCCACTTCCACATTTATCTCCAAACAAAACTGCAGTGCAGAGAATTGTAGATGCTTCCTGGCCATATTTCCAATATTGCTTTTATTTTCCTTCGTGGTTGCAATTCTTAAAGTGTCTGGGAAATTAGTGCCTAACTTAATTCTTACTGAATTAGTCCCAATAATGTCAGGAGAAGATCAAACAAAAAGCAGGACTATGTAGCACTTTAAAGACTAACAAGATGGTTTATTAGGTGATGAGCTTTCGTGGGCCAGACCCACTTCCTCAGATCAAATAGTGGAAGAAAATTGGCACAACCATAAATACCAAAGGATACAATCAAAAAAATGAACACATATGAAAAGGACAAATCAAATTTCAGAACAGAAGGGAGATGGGGGGGGAGGTAAATGTCTGTGAGCTAATGATATTAGAGGTGATAATTGGGGAAGCTATCTTTGTAATGGGTAAGATAAGTAATGTCTTTGTTTAGACCGAGGCGTAAAGTGTCGAATTTAAGCATGAATGACAGTTCAGAGGATTCTCTTTCAAGTCTGGTGTTAAAAGGTCTTTGAAGCAGGATGCAGGTAATCAAGTCGTTGAGACAATGCCCTTTCTGGTTGAAATGGCAAGAAACTTTTTTTTCTTTGTGATCCTGTCTAATATCTGTTTTGTGGGCATTGATTCTTTGGCGAAGTGTCTGAGACGTTTGTCCAATGTACATAGCAGACGGACACTTTCGGCACATGATAGCATAAATTATATTTCTGGATGAGCAGGAATATTTGTTCTTGATCTTATAACTCAATTGGTTAGGTCCAATAATGGTATCAGCAGAGTGAATATGTGGACAAAGCTGGTAACGGGGTTTGTTGCAAGGGAAGGTTCCAGGGTTGGTATTAGTGTGGTATGTCCTGTGGTTGTTGGTAGGAATCATCTTGAGGTTAGGTGGTTGTCTATAGGAGACTATGGGTCTGTCTCCCAGAGCCTCTCGGAGTTTAGTATCCTGTTCCAGTATAGGTTGTAGTTTATTGATAATGTGTTGGACAGGTTTAGGTTGGGGGCTGTAGGTGATTACAAGTGGTGTTCTATTGTTGGTTTTCTTGGGTCTGTCTTGAAGTAGTTGGTTTCTAGGTATTCGTCTGGCTCTTTCAATTTGTTTTTTTATTTCTCCGGGTGGGTAGTTGAGGTTTATAAATGCTTGGTAGAGATCCTGAAGTTTCTGGTCTCTGTCAGTGGGATTAGAGCAGATGCGGTTGTATCGAAGGGCTTGGCTATAGACGATGGATCATATGGTGTGTTCTGGATGGGAGCTGGAGGCATGTAGGTAACTGTATGAGTCGGTGGGTTTTCTATAGAGAGTGGTGTCTAATTTTCCATTGCTGATTTGTACTGTGGTGTCCAGGAAATGGATCTCTCGTGTAGAATGGTCCAGGCTGAGATTGATGGTGGGGTGTAGGTTGTTAAAATCTCTGTGGAATGTCTCCAGTGTTTCTTGGCCATGCGTCCAGATCATAAAGATGTCATCGATGTAGCGTAAGTAGAGAAGGGGTAAAAGGGGACGGGAGCTGAGGAAATGTTGTTCTAAGTCAGCCATAAAGATGTTAGTGTACTGTGGGGCCATGCGTGTACCCATGGCTGTGCATATACCAAAGGATACAATCAAAAACATGAACACATATGAAAAGGACAAATCAAATTTCAGAGATCAGAGAGGTCAAGCGATTTTCAGCAATTTCCTATTGATGAGCTTAAAAGAACTGGAAAGAAACATTTGAAGGCAGGCTAGAACCTTGCAAGGGCAGTTTTTGGATCCCTAACTTTCCACTAGTTTTTTATTCTTGCAAAAGAGTCTGCAGTCCCTAATATTTCCCCAAGGGGCTTTTAAGACTTTCACAGGACAAAATGGAGGGTGGGGAATAAAACTCTACTTGAGAAACTGGCCTTTAAATGAAACAATACGATATTTGGGGAAAGAACATGTTTGGGGATCTAAATTCGGAGAGAAAACAGGGAAACATCATTATTGTATTTCAATTGCTTCTTCAAACAGGTGCACTTCGGCTGAAACCCTCCCGTCCCGAATTTTGATCCTGGGAGGCAACCTGAAGGTTTGGTTGGGATTTCCTCGGACGACCCATTGCACAGGTTAAAAATAATAATAATAATAAAAGCAGCGAGCAGCAGGCTCGGAGCAAGGGACCTGCTTTGCTCGCCGTCCTGTCCCGAGTTCTGGCGCAGGGAAGCGCGGGGCTCGCCTCGGTGCCACGGGGCGGCTGTGGGAAGGCGGAGTGAAGGCGCAAGGGGCACACGCACCACCCGAGGGCGCGCGGGGGCGTGTGAGGGAAGGGGCTCGCCTCGCAGAAAGCCGGGGCGCCGGGAAGAAGCGGCGTGTGCCCGTCCGGAGGGAGGCGCCGGGCCCTAGAAATGCGCGGCCGGGGGTGGAGAGCGGGGCTGGGGGCGGGAGGGGAGACCCTTGGGGGCTGACTCCCGCTGGCGCTCCCGGTGCCCGCAGCCGTGCCTGGGGGAAAGGCGCGCCCCGTCCCCGCGCGCACAAGCGCAGGCAAAGCTCGGTCCGCGCCAGGCACCAGCAATTGCTGGGACTTCCTCTTGGGGGAAGCTGCGCCGAGGCGCGGGCTCGGTCACGGCGGCTGCCTCCTCCCCGCGGGCGCTGTAGGCAGCGCGCTCCAGTCCCGGGGAGGACGGGGCGCCTGGTGGGGAGGATGCGCTGCCCGCTGCGGGCCGGATTCATCATGTGACTCTCCTGGGCTGCGAAGACCCCTCCTCTCCCCGCACCATGAGTGAAGTGGATGCTGGGCAGCCTCCCAGCCGGAGACAGGTAGAGCCCGGGCTGCTTCTCAACCTCCTCTACTGCGTGTTCCTAGTGGGGACCAAGGAAATCGAGGCTCTGACAGACTTCTCAGGTAAGGCAGCATGGCCATGCCCTGCCCCGGCGCGGGGAGAGCCCTCCTGGCGCTGGGAGGAGGCAGGGACGCGCAGCAACAGGTGGGCACCTTCGGGGAGGGTGGGGGTAGCTTCCCGCCTGCCCAGCAAGCAGGGTGCATGGCCAGGATCAGGGTGCGTACCTAGGAGGGGCTCCTCAATACAGGGTGTGCCCAGCATTGGCTCATCAGCAGGGTGCATGGCCAGGATTAGGGTGCCCAGTTCTCAGGAGGGTGTGTGCCCAGGGGGCTAGGGCAGGCTGTGTGCCCAGCAAGGGCTCCTCTTGCGGGAGGGGAGTGTGCCTAGGATTAGGGTACCTGCCTAGGAGGATGTAGGTGAATGTCAGGGAAGGGCCTCACGAGTAGAACATGTGCCCAGGGTTATGGTGTATCCTGGAGTAGTTCCTCACTAGGGTGCATGCTGGGGGTTAGGGTGCCTGCTTTGGTATAAAGGTAAATACATAGATGAAAAGACTAGGACACTTTACTTTGGCTAAATTGCCTGGTTTACATTTTCCATTTTGGCTAATGAGGACTTTGGAATCAGTGAAACTTCTAACTGTTACAGTTGCTTTGGAAATCACTTTTCAAGAGTCAGTTTTAGCCTTTGGGCCTGAATTGGGCACAGAGGTTAGCTGTGCAAAGCCCAAATTTAGATAAAGGGCAAAGATTAGTCAAAGGGAGAGCACTGGCTAGCTATCTCTCCACCATAGATCAGATAAAAGGAAAGACCCATAACACTGTAGAATAGAGCAAGATCATGCCCATCCTGACAGGCTGTTAGGCCTACACCACAAAAGTTAATACAAACACAATTCAGACCTCCTAGTGCTGTAGAACTAAAGAAGAGGACATAGGAAGAGAGAGTTGGCAGGGATGTGATATGGGAAGCAGTGTGGTGACTTTAGCCATTCACAACCATCAATCTCTTTTCAAATAAAACTGTGAGAACACAATTTGCTAGTGAGCAAGGACCTATGCCAAAGTCCATGGGAGTCAATTATAAACTCCCACTGATTTCTATGCATATTGGAGCAGGCCCTGAGCCACGAGAGCATTCAAGGCCAGTTCTGAGACCAGTGGACACATCAAAATAATGTGTCTGACAATGCAAGGGAACTATTTCATAATGTAAAATTTAAATAGCTTTGGAAATTGTACTGATGCTGCTGCCTATTTTATGCAAAAAGAAGGGACATTTCTGTTAACAATTACAATTTCTGTTCCACGACATAGGACATTTCATTGTTGTTATGAAAATACTTAGAAGATCAGCTGCTTGCCTTTCCATATTAATAATATGCTTAGTACAGTAGACTTCCGATAATCTGGCACCCTTGGGACCCAGGGGGTGCCAGATTATCGGATATGCCGGAGTATCGGGAGGTATCGGCAGGGTGCTGTGACAGGTCTGCCAGGAGGCAGTGGAAGCCCCGCACAACCGGCTTGCAAGCGGCGGCGAGGGGGCGAGAGGCAGGCAGCTGTTTAAGGTGGGCAGGCGGGCGGGGGTGGGGAGGGTCGGTGGGGAACACTGCCTGCCTCTCGCCCCCTCTCCGCCACTGCCGCTTACAAGCCGGCGGCTGAGTTTCCCCGCTTGCAAGCCGGCAGCGCGGGGCTTCCACCGCCTCCCCACAACACAGCAGAGGGTTCACCCCTCACTGCTCCATTTCCCACCGACCCCCGACCCCCGCGCCCGCCCGCCTTAAACAGCTGCCTGCCTCTCGCCCCCTCTCCACCGCCGCCTCTGGGCAGCTCCAATTATCTGGTTGGCCAGAGCACTTCCGGGTTCCAGTTGGTGCCGGACTATCAGGAGTGCCGGACCACTGGATGCCGGACAATTGGAGTTTTACTGTATTTTCCTTATAGTTGAAACCCTAGCAAACTGTAAGCCAGTGCTTTCCCCTCTGGCAAGGCAAAAGATAAACCTCACAATTAAGAAGCAGAGTGTAACTTTCTGAAAGCTAATCAGATGCACAGGGATAAAGTTAATACATCATAAATAATATTAATATATTATTATACAGATTAATATAGTTAATGCTAACACTGTTTAAAATGCCGATGAATGGTTGTGCAGAGGGTGGTCATGTTTATTTTCTCAAATGTAGGAAAAATAGTTTATACTATTGTTTCAAATTGAATAAATGTGAAAATCCTATTCCTAAACTGTAGAGAATACAGATGTGTATGTTATATTACTACCCTTTGATGTCTTTCACATGTAAAATATTTTTAAAATACTTGTTATCTTACTCTTAGGTGTTTTGTGGCTTGACTCCCAGTTGTTGGTAGTTGTACTGGAGTTACTATGTAACTGTCTATAATGAGAAAGAAAAGTAATAGAGGTCACATTATAGCAACTGAATTAAAAAATATCCCTAGATCCTCTCACAAAAAGACTATTCATACTTGAAAGTTATTTTGACAAGAAAAACCAAGGTGCATTTTAAAAGTACTTATGTGCTCAGTATTTCATTGTTCTTAGAACAATCCAAATAAATGAAATGAACAAAGGTAATTCCCAACCTAAACCCAGAATCTAACATTAAAAATATGCCTTACAGAGAAGTATGTAAGTAAAAGGTAGAAAAATCTCTTAAATTCCAACCTATGGCCAGCAGAACTGGTAAAATGTCTAGGCATTGATATCTGCCCACATTTTTTCTTAATGCAGAGATGTAATCCTCAGTGACAAAAAAAAAAAAAAAAAAAAAAATCAAAATGTTACTGATCCCTTTAAGGGAAAAAATAATGCTTCCCAGAACAATCCAAGCAGGTTTTTCGCCAGTTCTGAATTAGTGAAATTTACAACAGGTAGTGCAGGCCAAAAGCTGTCAGAAAATCCTCAAGAAGTAAGACGAAACCTTTAAATGGCATCCTGAGTCTGCTTAAAACTAATATACCTGTTAAGAAGTTGCAGGCTATGCAACAGAATACAAAAGCACTGAGCTTCTAAAGTTGCTGACTTTCCTTATACTTTCCCTTCCTTCCTCAACAAAAGCACACGGTTGATTTTCATAAGCCTTGTTGAGTTTATGTGAAAACAAGTCTGTCTCTTTTAAAGAGACAGAAAACAATTGCCACAAAGGCTCCTAATAAAACAATTTCTCTCAGGGACAGACGTTAAAAGAAGTTGTGCTGATTTACATCAGCTGAGGACCTGGCTGAATGTTTATAATCCACATGCATGTTCACTTTTTGGAGAAGGGACAATTCCCAATGTGAATCTAACAGCAAAATCTCCGTGCGGCCCAGTGAGGATTTCCTTTTGAAATCCATGTCACAGCAAAAGAAACTGAAAGAGTCAAGGAGTCATTTAAGTGTTCTGTACAGTAGGATCCAGTAGTGAGAGATTAGTGATGCACACAGAGTTGGAAGAAAAGTAGCTTAAGCTTTTTCTCCTCATCACAGATCTTAAGCTTTTCTACTAAGATTATCAGGTGGCATACTTTCTTGGTTCACTGATTTTTTCGCTGTATGATTCTAGAATCAGATCTTTAACTCAGCAGCCCTAAACTGGCCTGCCTCTCTCCTCCTTCTCCTGGCATTCTGATGGCTTCCTCTAATCACTTCCCAGCCTGCTGTGAGAGCCTGCATGAAACAACAGTACATTTACCCTTTCTTGTTCCCTTTTTAAATACATTAAATTGTCCTGTCAGTACTAACCTGGAAATTGTTCAGTCATTTGTTAGTCACAGGACCTAATTCTCCCCTAATTTACAAACATTTGGAGCATATACAATAGAAAGATATACCAAAGAACAACGACATTTTAAGCAAAACGAGGGCAGGGGTTTACTTAAAAAAAAAAGTCCCCATGTTTGACTTTTTATCAGCTTTCCCTTATGACAAGGTATATAACTCCCTCACTGAACAGCAAAGGGTTAAAGAGCTGTTATGAACTCAGGAGGCCAGACCCCTCTTCCCTTGCTAAGTGTGCTCCACTTGGGAGGTGGTATTTACAAAGAACTGGTCAGCTCCCTGGGAAGTGGACAAGGCAAAGAGAAGGACTTACTTGGATAGCTCCAAAAGAGGACACAACCAGATCCAGACTGGGAGAAGGCGTGGTGGTGAGTGGCAGCTCTTATGGGTCAAAGATAGGTAGGCAACTTGTAGGGACAAACTTGCAACATCCTGAGAAAGAGGGAAGTAGGAAGTGGCCAAGGAAGGCTGACCTGAAGCACCCAAGATGAAAGATGCTGGACAGGCCTTATAGGGCCCTGGGTTACCTTCCCCTCCTGCTGCAACCACCATAAGGTGGTAGATAACATTCCTGTTCACACCTGGTGGAGAATGTGGGCAACGTGACAGAGGTCTGCATTAAGACCAAAATAGAGAGAGGAAAAGTAAAATGGAGATTGACAAACTGCCGAAATGGCTGGTGGACAACCAGCAAAAGAGGCAACCCCACAGGACCTGCAGCAGCAGACCAAGCTGTTCCACCAATACCAAAAAGTAGCCTAACAACAACAATAGCTCATCCAGGAACTGGAGACCCAACAACAAGAGCAGCAGGTTGTCCAGAATGTTGTTACCTCTTGCCACCCAAAGGGGCCAGTGGGAACCCTAGGGGGCAGGGACCCGAAATTTTGTGATATCTGCCTCCCAGTGAAGCTCTCAAAGATGTACCAAGGGATGACCCAGAAGCATTCCTGTTCACTTTCAAGAGGGTCACTACAGTAGTTCAATGTCCCCCAGGACACTGGGCTACCCTGATAGCTCCGTACCTTACAGGGCTAGCCCAAGCTGCTTACCACATCCTTGATGTGACAAAGGCCTAAGGTCAAGGCAGTCATCTCAGAAGTTTCTGCTATCACCACAGAAATCCACTGGTAACGTTTATACCAGGAAGGATTTCCACAGAGTGCCTGGCTAGAGCTATGGCCCAGGACCTTAAGTGACACCGCTGGAGATAGCTTCAAACCAAAAAGCAAACTGGGGAATAGATAAGTCTCAAAGGGCTAGCTGTGTTAGTCTGTAACTGAAAAAAACTTAAAAAAAAAAACCTGAATGGTCCTGCAGCACCTTAGAGACTAACAAAAATATAGATCGTGTCATGAGTTTTCTTGGGCACAACCCACTTCTTCAGATGAAAGCTCATGAACAAGTAGAGTTGGAGCAACTTACACAGATTGTCCCCACTGCCAGCTGGGAATGGGTATTATGATGATACTAATGGGACCTTGGCTGATGCAGTTAAGTTGGCAGAGAAATTCTGGGAGCAGATGGAACCACAAGTGCTGGGTGATATTCAGAGAGCACTAGACACAGGGGCTTCCTGCCCTGGGATCCAGAGATTACTGAAAGCAGTGTGCCCCAGTCAACTTAGGGTTCTACCCTGACCTGCAACCCAGTCACATCTAGGATGAGACCCTCAGGGTCTGGGCCCATGGGGATGAGCACACCAAGGAGAAACTTAGCCCTGAAGGGGGAACTCATGGGGATACCATGCTGTCAGTGCTGAAAAGGAATAGAAGAGCTGATCACACCCTGCTTCTCCTGCAAGTGGCCAGGCCATTTCTATCAGGAGTGCACCTACACAGTCTGTTCCTATGGGCAGGTCTGGATGGCAGATAGCCAGGTCAGAAAGAAAATACCAGGCAAAATGGCAATTCCTGTGCAGGCTAATGGGGTGACTGTGCTGGGGTTGATAGATTCTGGGTACAGCCAGACAATGGGTACAGCCAGACATCTAGCCAGGTGGGGAGACAATATAGATACCATCTATCTGCTGTATGTTCATGGAGATATATGCCTATATCCCTCCAGGGAGGCGCAGTTCATGATAGATGAACAGTCAAGAAAAGTGTAGGTCAGGGTAGCCTCTGCATTGGCTTACCTAGTGATTCTAGGTCAAAACCTTGAGGATTTCAAGGAGATTATAAAATCCTGGGGTAATGAATTGCTAAGGAAAAAACACCTCCAGAGATGGACCCCCCCCAAGTCCTTGAGGGCAAGAAGCGTACCCTGAGTCATGGATGAAGAGAATCCCAAAGAGTACCTGTCCCAAAAGAAACTGCTACTAAGGAAGCAGAAGCCTACCTCCCCGCACAGCCTCAACACTGGAATTTGCTGATGCCAAGAGATATTTTGTAAGTATGTAGAGGAAGACCTGACTCTGAGCCAGGCATGTGAGCACCTCACAGAAGTGAACAGGGAAGTGGCAGAGCCACACACAGTTGCTGCATCTATGGCCCCACTTTGAGCTATGGAGGAGAGGCTGTACTGGATGGCCAACAATGTCCAAACAAGAGAAACTTGTGCCCAACTCCTGGTCCCAGAGAAGTTCCAACAGCAGGTGCTGCAGCTGGCACATATGTGGGAGGCACATTGGACCAGAGAAAATCCTCAGCCAGGTAGCTCTTAGGTTTTACTGTCTGGGGATACATGGAAAAAACAAGGATTAGTTTTGCCTTGCCCTGTGGCACCTGCCCAGGTCCACAATAACCCTGAAAGTCCTGTTTATCTTGCTCCCCATGGGGGCATAGGTCTGGTGGGACTACTCAAAAAGATGACAACTTGGTACCAGTTCATTCTAGGAATAGTAGACTATGCCACCCAGTATCCGAAGGCCATCCCCCTTCGATCCAGCATAGCCACTCACATCATCCCTGAGCTGCTGAAGCTATAGACCCGGGTTGGGGTACCAAAGGAGAGAGCTTAACCAGTTAGGGGAGAAACACGATGTCAAAATTGATGAAGGAACTGTGATCTTTTAAAGATTAAAATTGTAAAGATGTGAGTCTGTCACCCTCAGACAGACAGTCTAGTGGAGAGCTTTAATAAAGCCCTTAAAGAGATATTGAGGAAGTTAATTGCCCAGTACCCATGGCACTAGGATCGATTGCTCCCACCCCTTCTTTTTACTATACATGAAGTGCTTCAAATTTCCATCATTTGAGCTTCTGTGGGAGACAACCCCATGGGGTGCTCAACCTGCTTCAGGAGAAGTGGGAAGAGCAGCCACCACTTAAACTCAATGTGGTCCACTCCATAAGCTACCTGCCAAAGGATTTGGAGAGGTTAGTGACATGTTCCCTGGGAAAACTTGCTGCAGGCCCACGAATAAACCTACAACAGAGGGGCTCAGATGAGAGAGGTCAGGCTTATGGATAGGACCCTGCTGCTGCTTCTGATCACAGAATCAAAACTGATGGCCCGATGGCAAGGCCCATTTGAGACACTAAGGAAGGTAGGGGCAGTTAATTATGACATACGTCTGCCCAGCAAATGATGGAAGACACAAATGTATTGTGTCAACCTGCTAAAGCCTATTGTGAGTGGGAGGCCTTCTCATAACACCATCTCAGCCTGAGCTGGAACTCTGCTCACACATGCCCCCCTGGACAAGACCCTGGGCTGATTCCACTGGTTGAAGACTTTCAGCTGGAACAAGAGCACCCACTGCAACATTTGTGAAAGCCTTCCCCTAGGTCAGGGGTTGGCAACCTATGACTCACAAGCCAAATATGGCTCAGTACGGAGCCAAATATAGCTCACAGCTCAAGCTCAGTCTCTCCCTCCCCTGCAATGGGGAGCCCGGTGCTGGTGCTCCAGCCTCGTACCTCTCCCCCGCCCCCGGCAAGATTGGAGCACCAGCGCCGGCTTCCTGCGGGAGGGGGTAGAAAGCTTCAAGACTTGTGCGATTGGGGAAGAAGTGGAGCCAAAAGCGGCTCTGCATGCTGTCACTCCCCCTCCCCCAGCTAAGGGAACAGCAGTGTACAAACACGGACAGAATCTGCTCCTGCACCCTACCTCCCACCCAGACCTCGCCACCTCAGCCCCCCCTGCACCCACCTCCCGCCCAGATCCTGCACCCTCATCCCTCTCACTGGCAGCTCTGTCCAGCACACTGAACCACTCATTTTTGGCCCCACAAAATCCACTAACCCTGGAACCCCAGAAGAATAAATCTGATCTGAAGCCTTGAACCTCAGTCCTCCCTGCCCCTCTTGTCCCTATGGGGCTGGAGCACCAGGAGAATGAGGTGTTTCAGTTGGAGGCCAGTGGGGGTTGCAGGTTTTTTGGAGTTTTTTTGTTTGTTTGTTTGCTTCTCGACCCAACGAAGTTCCTCACACCTGCCATAAATAAAGACAATCTTGAAACCTTTTGTGCTGGACATAATATTTTACTTTATTTAAAATGAAGTTAATGAAAACTAATATGAAACAGTTACAGTGCTTAATCTGTTTAATTTCGATTAATATTTCCTTCCTTACTGGTTAAATTAAACTGTTCTCCCTTGCTGCAGCACTAGCAAAATGTCTCGGGCGTAATTATATAATTAACGGTGAGTTTTCATTAGGAGCTGGTGATCTGTGGAAAGGTTTACATTGAGCCGGGTGAGCCACAGGCCAAAAAGTCTGAGAACCACTGCTTTTTTGTCATTCCCAAAATACATGCAACTTTTCAAATTAAAATGAAAAATTAATTCAAAAATTTAAAAAAGCATAAAATGGGCCAGCTGGGGCACTCTGCTCATTTAAAGGGCCAGCTGAGGGCGTGCTGTAGGGGATAAGTGTGTGCTCCCAGCTGGGAGAGTGAGAGGGGCAGGCGGTGGCAGATGTCTCTATCTGACCACGGCAGCCTGGCTCTAGCCCCCATCTGACTACCGCAGTCTGTCCCTAGCTGTCGTGCTCCTGGGGCAGACGCCACGGCCCAGCCATGGCAGCCCTGCAACTGCTGCAACAGCCCAGCTGCGGCAGCCTGGCTGTGGGTTGCCAGCCTGACCAACAAGGCCCCAGTCAGTGCCCAGCCCCCATCTGGCCATAGTGTCCTGGCTCTGGCCCCAATCCTGGGGCAGGCTCCACAGTCCTGCCCTCATCTAGCTGCAGGAAGGGCTGGTGGTGGCCCCCTCCTGCTGCGGCACAGGTAGGAGGGGAGGACACAATATGGCTGCAGAGATCCTGGCCCGGCCCCTCATCCAGCCACTGCTGCTCAGGTACAGCAGCCCAGCCTCAGCCAAGTAAGGTAATCCGGCCCCAGGGATCCCCCCCCACATACTCTACTTCCCACCCCCAGCATCCTGCCTTGCCTCCTGCACTTCTCACACACCCTAATCCTCTGCCCTGAGCCCCTCATACACTCCAACCTTGGCTCCTGCACCCCCACATCCACAAAGTCCCCCCCCTCAGCAGTAGCAGAAGTTTCATTAAATAAAGTCTATGAGTACAATGTTTAATGTATGCTATTATTAATCATTATGTCAATTATCAACAATATTACGTTGTATATTTTCAGTCATGCAAATGGGCTTTCTTATATGGCTCTTTGTTGACCACTTGTTCTAAATTTTGATGTAGTTTGGTTCTTTGGTTTGAAAAGAGCCAACCGTTCTTGGTTTGGTTTGCCAACCGCTGCTCTAGGTGTTTGCAGGGAAAAAAGTCTGGGCGAAACCTTGGCTCCTGCCAAGGAAGATGTGGGACGTTGCAAAAATTGCTGCAGTGTTAGGGGTAGAGAAGACTGGGTATCAAAAAATTAATGTCATCTTTTAGAAACAGGACATATCTCATGTAGAAATTTTCCACATGGAGATTTAAGATTATATTGACTCAAAGATCTACGAAGTTGATACTTCTTTAACAGTTGTTCGATGGAAACATGCTGCATCCTGTACATATCATGAACTACATCATAGAGAATATTTATTCTTACGTCTGCTATCCTATTCCTAATGGGTGCGTCTACACTGTACCATAGCTCACAAATTGTATATCTTTTTTTGATCTTATTTCAAAATAGCTTATTTCAGAATTTTGAAATAACCCGCTATTCCGAAACATCCCTTACTCCTCGTGGAATGAGGTTTACACGGATGTCGGAATAGAGAGCCTGTTATATTTCAAAATAAGAAGTTTGCTGTGAAGATGCGGGATAGCTATTTCGGGATACTCCGAAATATCCCGAAATAGTGTTGCAGTGTAGACGTAGCCAATGCTAATTTTGTAATGAAATCTCAGCCATATATTTAAACACTGAGAACGGAATGCCATGGGCTTGAAAAACAAATATAGGGCCTAATCCAAGAGACCAGACTGGGCCTGTAGCTAGAGAGCTCTCTTCTTCCCTGTTGGGTATTCACCAGAGGAATTCTAAGGCCCCTCAAAGCATTTAAGCACATACACAAATTTATCCATATTCAGACTGAGTTTATCTTTAAATCCAAGCGTAATGCTTTGTTGAATAGGGATGGTTTGCTGAATCAGAGCCTAGATCAGAGGTCCTCAAATTGTGGTGCACTCTCCCCTAGGAGGACAAGAAGTGTTCAGGGATAGGACGGGGCCCAGGCCAGCCCCCATGAGAGGTGGGGAGGGAGTGCCATCCAGCTCCATTACCCCCAGCCCTAGTCTTAACCCCTAGCTCATGGTGGGGGGGACACGCATAGACAGAAGTAAGAAAGAGCCACAACCATGAAGAGTTTGGGGGCCATTGGCCTAACTGCATATTATTTCATCAATGGTAACTTGCAACTTCCATATCTGAGAATGACTCAATAGCCACCCAGAAAAGTGAAGATTTTCTATTTTGCTAAGTTATCCCATTTTTTAAATCCACCATAACAAATACTTAGTTCTTTACTCATTGGAGAATGCTGGGATTGTGATGGTTTACAAGGGTTTTAAGGAGGTTGTGGTCATCTGTATAACTTAGTATAAAACAGAAAGACAGGATGAAATCCTGGCTCTGTTGAAGTCAATAGCAAAAATCCCATTGATTTCACTAAGGCCAGAATTTTACCCACACAGTGTGCATCTGACAGGATAACTTAGCCCAAATAAAAGACATGATTGATATAGTCATAGCGAATGTATTGGTTATAATTTTAGTTAGAACTATATAGTGATACCTCTCAATACTCACGGTTTCTATAATGGTGAGTGAGATAGTCATAGATTCTAAGGCAGGGCAGGACCACTATGATCATTTAATCTGATCTCCTGTATGACACATGCCACAGAACTTCCCAAAAATAGGTTCTGGATCAAACAGGAATTATCTTTTAGAAAAACATCCAATCTTGATATGATTCTAAGTCTCTGATGTGACTTCTTATATTCTAAGACTTAATATTTTAATCTTTGCTATTTTCCTCATATCTCCAGCTACCATATATTACAAAAGTTCTGATTTCTGGATACCTTGACTGATTTTTAAACCTGTATCTCTTCTATAATATCAAGTGAATACACACAGTACATTTGTGTCATTTGTAAGGTAACATGTTTCCTAAAACATAGAATCATAAGGTGCGTCTACACTACGGGTGCAGTGTAACTTGAGCTACGCAAATTATTAAAGTATTTTGAAATAGATCTCTATTCTGAAACATCCCTTAATCCTCGTGGAACAAGGTTTAGTTATTTCGAAATAATGGGGCTGTTTAAAAGATGCGGAATTCCTATTTTGGGATACCAGAAATATCACAAAATAATGCCGCTGTCTAGACATACCCATAATAATTAACATTCAAAACTCAGGTGTGTCTACACTGCAGGACTTAACTCTAAATAAGCTTTGCAAATTGAGCTACATCAATTGCGTATCTTATTTCTAAATAGCTTATTTCTAAATAGGGAGCATCAACACAGCACTTATTTTGAAATAGATGTTGGAATAGCGAGACCGTTATATTTCGAAATAACAGGCTTGCTGTGAAGACGTGGGATAGCTATTTCGGGATACTTCGGTATCCCAAAATAGTGTTGCAGTGTTGACATAGCCAATGCTGTTTTTTTCATGAAATCTTATCCACATATTTAAACACTGAGAACTGAATGCCATGGGTTTGAAAAACAAATGTAGGGCCTGAGCCAAGACACCAGACTGGGCCTGTAGCTAGAGAGCTCTCTTCTTCCCTGTTGGGTATTCACCAGAGGACTTCTAAGGCCCCTTAATGCATTTAAGCACATACACTAGTTTGTCCATATTCATCAAGACCCTTATTCCCTTCCCTTATTCCTTGTACAATGAGGGTTACAGGTGTTGGAGTAAGAAGTCCTCCAGCTTGTCAGTATTGTGACACTATTTCAAAATAACTGCCTGCTGTGTAGACGCAGACTAAGTTATTTCGGAATCGCGCTAGTTATTTCGAAATAGTGTTGCAGTGTAGATGTACTCTCAGTCTTACAAGTCTAAAATATCTCTGCATATTGTCTGACTCCATGTTTGCCTGTGGTGCCCAGTGAATACCATTCATCTCTTCTGAAGGTGAGGAAGAAACATAAGAATGATCTCCAGAACAAATCCTGGACTTGGATGGGCATAATAGAACATAATCCCATTTCAAGTCTTTCAGCATTCTTTGGCTGATTACAAATACCTGGTGGGGTTTTGGTTTTTTTAGTGTAGTGGGTGAATAATCTGGGTAAAATAACACTCTTGATTTTCTAGCCAAAATGCTATCCAAAACTCAGATTATTGCTTCATCACTTGAAAGAAGGAAAGATAGAACTGTTTCAGTTCTTTTTCTTCCCTTTGTTTTCTTTTCAGGTATGCTTCTCTTTCTGTTACAAATGACTTAAAATATTTCTGAAAGCCAAATTTATGGATGAAATTGGCCTATAAGGTTCAAATGAATGTTTGAAACCTCAAATCTTTATTATTTTTATTATTTTGAGTAGCAGTAATAACATAACAAGTTTTATAAATAATAACAGGTGGATTTTGGCTTTCAGAGAAATTACCAATAATCAAAAGGGGGTTCAAAAACCAACATTATAAGAAATCAGAGGTGGATAACAGGTTCCTGGAAGGCCTTTTCTTTGTTTCCTTTCAGCTTTAATGCTCAGATTTTTCCTTCAGTAGCTCCTTTTCTATGTCATCTTCCAAGATGACCCTTAAATATGCAATGACTTCTTTACCCCAGTTCATCAATCAACCAGCTTCTCTTCAGCCAGATCTCTTCTGAAAACCCATTTCTTCTGCGCTGCCTCCAAGAAGTCTCTCTCTCTATAAAAAAACTTTTCCTGCAGGACAACTGAGTGACATCATGTGTCACTCTGGGTATGTCTAGACTACATGCCTCTGCCGACAGAGGCATGTAAATTAGACATACCGACATAGTCAATGAAGCGGGGATTTAAATATCCCCGGCTTCATTAAAATAAAAATGGCCGCCCCGTTGTGCTGGCTCAGCTGATTGTTGGCACAACGTGGCAGTCAAGACGTGGATCGGTCGACAAGGAAAGCCGTTGTTGACCAATCCCTTATGCCTTGTGAAACGAGGTTTACAGGATCAGTCGACAATGGCTTTCCCTGTCGACTGATCTGCATCTTGACTGCTGCGTTGTGCCGACGATCAGCTGAGCCGGCACAACGGGGCCGCCATTTTTATTTTAATGAAGCGGGGGATATTTAAATCCCCACTTCATTGACTATGTCAGGTAGTCTAATTTACATGCCTCTGTCGGCAGAGGCATGTAGTCTAGACATACCCTCTGTGTCCTGCTGCCTCTTACTCTGCCCTCAGCCGGGTGGCTTGCTTCCCCCCTCCGCCCTGCTCCAGAGACATGCAAGCCACATGGCCTTCCTCCTCCCTCGTGCTTGGAGGTGTGTGCATGGCTCCCAAGGCTCAAGGCCTTCCCCCTTCCCGGTGCTCCAGGAGCTGCACACCCTCTCACTTCCCCCCTTGCCAGGGCTCCGGGGGGAGTGGCCCCCGAACCGCACGACCTCCCACTTCCCCAGTGCTCAGGGCATGCACCTCTCCCAACAGCCCCAGTGGGACTCCATGCTGCATCTTTTGGGGATGGGAGTGAGGAGCGCAGGGGCCCAGCTGCTGCACTGCTTCTCCAGCATGTGTGTGTAGGGAGAGAGGAAAGGGGACAAGGGTGTATGTGGGGATGGTGAGGAGGGTGAGGGGGATATAGGAATGGAGGCAGGGGGATGGGCAGTTTGGGAGTGCAGAGGGGAGGGGTTAGGGAAGGATGGGGGTGTAGGGACAGGCAGTGTGGGATGGGAAGGGAGGGGTTAGGGTGGAGGTGGGTGTAGGAATTGAGACATGGGGATTGGGGTGTAGAGATGGAGGTGGGGGTAGGGATGGAAGGAGGGGGGTGGACTGTGGGCCATGGAGTTCCAGGATAAGGACTAGTGGCTCAGATTACCCCACCAGGCTCTCTTCCCTCATGACCCAAATCTGGTTCTCAGTAGGGCATGGGCATGTAAAGCTGGGTGTTCCCCCGTGGTTCCATGTCTCTCCATTGAGCCCTGTCTGCACGGAGCATGTCCCAGCCCCACAGCAGGAGCTCTCTTGCCAGCTGGAAGGGCACATCTGGAGCACTGCCACCCTGCAAAGATGGACAGTAACCGGGCATGGGGAATTCTCTCCCTACCTAGCTGCTCACACATAACCCAGCCCCTGCCCCTTGCTAGTGAGCCGGGTGCCGAGGAGCACCCAGAAAGAAGGGGACTCATTTGGAGTTGGGAGCCATTTTACTGATTGTGTTTGGTTTTCAGTTACACGTGAGGCCCACAAGCCCTCAGAGCATAGCCCTTCCCCCGCACTAGGTGCCAGGAGAGGTTCAGAACTCTGAACAAACTATTTTATTGGTGGGTGGGCAGGAGTGGGAAGAGTGGGGGGAGGGCTGGCTGGCGATTGAAGGGCACAAGCGGGCAGAATGGCCCAAGAGGGTTCAGATGGAGAGGCCTGTCCAGGGGAGTGGTGGGTGTGAGAGGAGAAGAGTGTGAATGACTTGAGGCCATGGAGAGCACAGCCAGGCTCAGTTCAAATTAATAGGCTCTCTGGCTGCAAAAGCGGCCAGTGAGAGAGAGGGTTGGTGAGCGTAGTGAGCAGGGGGCGCAGCCCCCTAGTAAGTCTGTAATAGGAAGACAAAAGAATGTTAGTGGAGCCTCAAGATGCCCAATATCAAAAGAGTGTAATCATAGGATCTTATACCTGGGTTGGAGAATTATTTCAGGGTAGGGAGAGCAAAAAGAAGTGGTCTGTAGTTTTGATAGCTCCAGTCCTTTTTGTCATAGTCTACTCACAGAGATCTTTGTTTTTTCAAGAACAGCTCAGGCAGAAACAACTACTGCTTTAACAAATCAGGCTGGCCGCCTACTCCAACAGTAAAGGGCAAATAGAGTCAATGAAAAGTAAATAAAAACACTCAAGAAACATCCGCTGACCATGCAATCTTCCTGCACAATAAGTTTCCATTAATTTCTATTAATTAACACAATCCAGATTCTCCTAAACACAGAGAAAGCAAGTGAATACCATTTTATCTGTGGCTTTTCCTAAAGGAATTTTGGCCATAGTGATGCAGCATTTGTTTTGTTGACTTACCGGGTTAGCAGGATATACAGTCCTGTATAAATCCACCGAGTAAATTCTATTGACTCATCATGATACGTGATGCTTGGAACTCAATCAAAATATGAAGAGAGACGATAAGAGATGTAATTTCTTGATATTGTTTGAAAAGGTTAAGTGCAAATGTTGGTTGCTATATTTAAAAGAAAATATTTGTTCCATGTCAATAAGAAAGGGACAGAGCTTCAAATTGCTGGTCTAAATTGCTCCGAGGTTTGTGGGATCTGGGATTTGATTCTATGAAATAGAGGTATTCGCCCAATGTGCGTGTTTAGTTGTAGGTGTTTTGTGTCAGGCCCATCTCTATATTTTTTGAGTCTGTCTTTTACACTGTGAACTCCTTGAGGGAGGAACTTGCGTTATTTTGTGTCTTCTATTGTGTTGAGCATATTATGAATACATAACAAACTATATATTCTTTAAGTCAAAGGAGAAACAAATTTCATAAAACAAATCTGTTGATTATCTGCCCCAGCTTTATATTACAGTTCAAGCTGATAGACTTCTCAGTGGGATAGGACCTTCAGGTGATTCAGTAATTCCAAAGAAATACTAATCCCATTTCTTACGCAATATATTTCACATTTCTTAGTAATGTTTTCTGGGTTTATACCCAACCACTGCCCAAGACAGAAAAGGTACTTTAATCATTCACTAACTATGAAACTTTTTTCATCTTCCAGCCAAACAACAACTATAATTAAAATATTTTTCTTTTCACCATACATAGAGAAAATATTGAGTTGTCTTAGACAGAGCTAGAAGGGTACAGTAGGCATGGTTGTGCCTTATTCATTCAGCATTGTGAGTCACTTCATCTGAATTTCTGTGCATTTTAAGGGACTTGTTTAAAAGATCCATTGTGTGGCTTCTGGCAATGAAAAGAATACCAGCACTGTTTGGACACTAATTTACAATTAATTTTAAAAGATAAGTTGTAACATAAAGACTGATGTAAAACCCATTGAAGTCTCAAGGACTTCAGTGGGCTTTGGATCAGGGCCCTAAAGAACCGAGGAGTATTTATTTTTTGATTTATCTTTATTTTCTTTGTTCACATGTTAGAAGACATGTTAGATTTTCAAAATCACTTTGCATTTTTGGACCACAGCAGAATTTTTGATCTTTTAGTTTATCCAATCTAAAGTTGGATTGAGGAAAAAATTTGAAGCCAATTGCTGTGCTAATAAAAATAATCTAGCCATGAAGATAGTTTTTTGGCCTTGATCTAGTATAGTGTTAACTGATATTTCTTCTGCTGGGGGACTGCAGGCTGCCCCTTGCAAGGGGATGGGGTTGATGATCCTCATCTCTAAGGGTATGTCTACACTACAGCGCTATTTCGAATTAACTTAATTCAAAATATTTAATTCAAATTAAGCTAATTCGAAATAACGCATCTATACACAAGAACTATTTCAAAATAGTGTTTTGCTATTTCGAAATAGCATGTCCACACTGAGTGGACCCTGAACCGAAGTTAAGGTTGGCCGGAACCAGGGCCGGCAGGGCATCAGGTTAGGACTTACTGTGTGGGGCTGCTGCCTGAGGCTAACTGTCCCCACCCCGGACAGACAGTTCTCAGGGTTCCCCGCTTGCTTGTCTACCTCGATGAGGGACAGCAAAGCAGTCCTGACTTGGAGTTCCCTAAATGACCAAACTCGGGACACCACAGCACTCGGCCACATGGAGCCAGAGCTGCCCCTGGGCACGCCGGTGCGTCTCGTGGGGTCGTTGCCATCAGCCCGGCTGCACTTGCTGCAGGCTGCCATCCGGGGGTCCAGGGGGGGGCTGTCAGGATCCAGGGGGCCCTGAGGGAGAGCATCGAGCCCGAGGAGCCTCCCTGGTCCTTCCCACTGGGGGCTCATGCCCCATTCCTCCCTCACGTCCTTCCACTTACCCTCCCTAGCCCCCTTCCTGATGTCAAATAAAGACATGTATGTTCAAAAATAGAAACTGGGTTTATTGAACAAAACGGGGTGGGGGGATGAACCTCTGGTGAGACTGGGAAAAGGAGGTGGGAGAGGGGAAGAGAGAGGGTGGAAGAGGGGAGAGGAAACCTGGGAGGAGGGAGCTGGAAGGGGGAAGCAAGGAGAAGAAGGGGGAGGGGAAGCTCAGGGCTCAGGGTTGGGGGTCTCACCAGACCAACTTGATTTTCATGCTAACCTGCTCCTGGGTTCGCATGTGGCCTTTGGTGGCCAGGCTGGCAGCTATCCTGCCATAGACGGCCGCGTTCCTCCATCTAGTGCGGAGATCATGGACGTTGGGGGCATCCCCCCCAAACCTGAATAAGGTCCATGATCTCCACCCTGGACCAGGAAGGCGCCCGCCTTCTCCAGCCCCTGTCAGGCTCCTGGGAGCTGGCAGACTGCTCCTGGGGAGCGGTGGAGGGCTGGCTGCCAGTGGCTTGCTGCCTCATGTTTTGGGGCCAGGGGCCCCCGGTGGCCACTGCTGGCTCTGGGCTGGCAGGCTTGGAGCTGGCACAGGCACTGTGGCCAGGGTGTACCCCTTTAATGGCTCTGGGGCTGGGAGAGAGGAGAGTAAGTTTTCCTGGTTGTGCCCAGAGTGGCCACCAGGGCTCCCTGGGAAGGGCTGGAGGCCCCCTATTTCAAATTAAGTGTCTACACAGCACTTAATTCGAAATAGCTATTTCAAATTTGGCATTACTCCTCATAGAATGAGGTTTACCAAATTCGAATTAAGGGGTCTGCTATTTCAAATTAAATTTGAAATAGCAGTTTGCATGTATAGATGCTATTAAAGTTAATTCGAAATAACGACTGTTATTTCGAATTAACTTTTCAGTGTAGACATACCCTAACTGAAGTGATCTTGTCCTGGGAATTTTAGAGGGCCAGATATAAACTAGGACTGTTCAAACGCCACATGGTTTGGTTCACAACAGTGTTTGCAACCCTGCATTGCTTTTCTTGAGGGACTGACCTGCACCAAATTGCATGAGATTCAAGTTCACAAACCCAAATTTTCAAAGAAATATTTGCCTCTAGTCCAGAGGGTCCACCTGCTTAAAATCTTTGGGGTATAGTTGTTTCCTGCTATCTATTGGGCATGATTGCCTTCTTCCTCAATCTTCAAAAGATGAAATCAACAACTGTGCCTTTCTCTGATCTTTCATTTACCAGGGTTCTAGCTAGAGCTTATTCTTGAGATAACACTGAAGTCTTGAGGCAAATTCATTCCTGGTGTAACTCCATTGGATCCTCTATTTTGACTTCAGCAGAGTCACATCCATGAAGAATTTGGCCATTGATGTTTGACATGTAATCAGGGTTATGATGTGTCCAATAATTATGGCCCTCAAGACATGTTCATGAAATAAAGGAAAAGAAGTGTTTTCCTTTCAGAAAATGCACATTGATAAATATTTTAGTGTATGTCTAGACTACATGACTCCGTTGACGGAGCCATGTAGGTTAGGTTTCTAGACATAGGAAAATGAAGCGGGCGATTTAAATAATTGCTGCTTCATTTACATCAAAATGGCTGCCGTGCTGTGCCGATCAGCTGTTTGGCGGCACAGTGCGGTAGTCTGGACACTCCGCGGTCGACAAGGGAAACCTCGTGGAGTGAGGTTTATCGGGGCAGTCAACAAGGGCTTCCCTTGTTGACCGTGGAGCGTCCAGACTACCGCGCTGTGCCGCCAAACAGCTGATCGGCACAGCGAGGCAGCCATTTTGATGTAAATGAAGCGGTGATTATTTAAATCGCCGCTTCATTTTCCTATGTCTAGTAAACTAATCTACATGGCTCCATCGATGGAGCCATGTAGTCTAGACATATCCTTACTGTAGCTAGTGACTATAGTCTTCATCTCTCTAGTCTACCTCGATTGCTGCACCCTATGGTAAGACACATATTTTTTTAAATTGGCTTCTGACGAGCCTACTCCTCCAGCTCTCACTGAGGTTGTAATTCTGCTGAGCTCTGGACTAGACATCTGAGAACTATTTACCATTGGGTTGTCAAAGTGAACATCTGCCCATTAGAAAGGATTAAGATAATGCCAACTGCTGGCACTATGCCTAAAATTAAAAATAAGATGATTGTACAAGCATTCTTTCCCTTGTGTGACACCACCACCTCTCACACAACCACTGTGGGAATGGGAATCTCCAACCCACACTGTTCTGGGGGACTCCCTGCAGATTCCAGAAATGTTTACAATCCACAGTGAAAACAAAATTATGAGAGTTGTGCAGAGGCAGGAGAAGAGTCACATCTGAAAAACTAAGGAAATGGGAAAACTTAAGTAAAGCTAGTAAGCATATGAAAATATAAAAACTAGCAAAGGGAACACTCTTGTATTTATTTGTTAAGCACTGGCATTATGCCCAATGTTTTACAGAGTGTAGAATAGGCAAGGCCCCTTTCCAAATTGGGTTTTGCCTACGAAAGCTCATGATACACTATATATAATAAATATATATTTGTTAGTCTCTAAGGTGCTACAGGACTACTCATTGTCATTGAATAAAACATTAGGCCAAGACTTTTTAGGGTGTCTTGAACTACATATTCTGGAAATTTGCTTTGGGAACTTGGGTGGGGCGGGGGGAGGGTGGCGGGGAGAGAACTGAATTATCAAACAGACAAACAGGATTTCTCAGAATTCCTGGAAGTAATTATTTTCCTAGAGGACTTCCCCCTCTTTCCTAAGCATTAATACTGAAGAGAACCCTCTATACTGGGGTTGGGAACGTAAGCCCTGGGGGACGGTTGCAGCCCCTGGCTTGCCTGGATCAGGGCTCCCCTCCCCCACAGAACTGGGGAGCCTGTGCTGGTGTCCCAGTTCCTGCCCCCGTGGGGCTGGTACACACAAATTCTACTAGCCTGATTTTTCTGTGGGTCAGCGGCCCCTGACCCAAAGAAGGTTCCACACCCCTGCTCTATACTTATGGAAAGAGCTTAAAGAACACCTGGGTGATAAACTAATAAGAGTTACATTGATTCTTTGCTAGTTGAGAGGCCCCTTTGCAAAGAATATTAGCTAACCTGTAGGCAATGGGAAGGAAGATCCCTCACTGCATATATCACAACCAAAAGAGTTAATGTACAGCTATAGACCCCGATTCTCCTCTCACCTGTACCAGTGTAAAACTGATCTACTCTCTTCACTGGCATAAGTGAGAGATGAATCAGGCCCTTTATGTCAGGTAATTTTTTTCCCTGGAAACAGAGCTGATGAGAGGAGCATTCCCATTTTACCTGCCAAACCTGTACTAGACAAAGCTTTCTTTTATCACTAGACACTTTGCTGCCATCTCCAGCATCTCTTCTTGCATAAAGCCTAGTCCTACAACTGGTTCTTTTTCATTCTAGGGGGGGTGAGGTTTTACATTGCACACTGAATTCCTCTATGTGTCAGACAGTTATCATTCTTTATTGTTATTAATATTTATTATTTGTATGGCAGCAATGCCTACAACATCGTAGGCTCTATCTAGATATGTATGAAGACATCACTATCCTTAGCCAGAACCTTAACTTTGCTTCGGTGGGCAGAAATTTTGAAGCCATCTGTTATTCAAATTTTCTTTCCCTCTTAATTTTCAGACCAAGAGCACCTGCCAGTTTCAGCTTGCTCAATTGCCACCTAATTTACATATATATGACAAGCATGTGCATGCCCCAAAACAGGGATTTTCATGGTCATAGAACTAGATGTCAACTCTCCATATAGCTGTCCAGTGCACATGCTCAGGTCTTTGACTTATACATGCAAACGTGGTAGTGTCTACAGTAAGCTGTCACGCACTTGAACACATAATCTCAGTCTGAAAATCAGCCCTCTAATGTCTTGAATATAATATTTCCTTCTTTTGCATTCTTCCTAAATGCCTCTTTTTCAAAATTCCAGTGTCCAGAACTCTGCAGCCAAATGACTTTCTCACTACAAGAAGCAATGACCTCATCTCATAATATTTTTAAAATCATTCATTTTGGCTCTCAATGGGCATGTTTCATGCTACCTGTCTATGTTTGCCTGTTTCCTTCATCTCCTCTGCTATTGTCTTCCTCTTTTTTCCTCCATTGATAGGGAATCATTCACTTGTGCTACCCTTTATTTGGCTTTCCCTCTCATTCACTCCTTTGAATAATTTCCCCACTCATAATTTCACCTTAAATCCTTTGCTTTATGGTAATTCAGATTAACTTTCTCTGAAAACTGTTTTGTGACCTCAAGAGTAGATGTATGCTGTATGCTACAATAGGACTGAATTGTAGCACAATGAAACTGATCCAAGTAAATGCTGGCCACATTCATTTCAGCACTGCAAAGGGATGGAGCCACAGTATATAGCTTATGGTGTTGGTTGGATAGAATCGCCAAAAATGGTCAAGCAGCCTGTACAGGCATTATGAATAGTAACAGAGAGGTAGCCGTGTTAGTCTGATCTTGGTAAAACAAAAAAAGCAGTCATGTAGCACTTTAAAGACTAACAAGATAGTTTATTAGGCGATGAGCTTTCATGGGGCAGACCCACTTCTTCAGATCATATTCTGAAAGCGAATTGGCATGACCATTATATAACAGAGGGATACAATGAAAAAAGTGAAAAAATTACAAACTGACAAAGCAGCTATATAGAACAGAAGATGGGGGTGGGTGGTGGGGAAGGGACGGGACAAGGAAGGAGGAAATTGCTTACTGTAAGAGTTTACAGTAAGTGGCTAATTTAGTGGTTAATCTGGGGTCACCACAAATCTCAAAAAGTGGGGAGGCTGTCTTTGTAATGCATAAGATAATTATCATCTTGATTAAGGCCCATTTTGAGCCTCAGAACTTTTATTTATGCTAAAATTCGACACGTTGTAATTTTTTCACTTTTTTCATTGTATCCCTCTGTTATATTATGGTCATGCCAATTCGCTTTCAGAATATGATCTGAAGAAGTGGGTCTGCCCCATGAAAGCTCATCACCTAATAAACTATCTTGTTAGTCTTTAAAGTGCTACATGACTTCTTTTTTTGTTTGTACAGGCATTATAATTCTTGGAGCAATATTAATTGATTATCTAACTTTGCTGAATAGCCCTGCATAATGCCCATGTGGGGCAGTGGTTGCCACTGCAAACCAAATGGGAATCAGTCACTTTCTGGTAGCTTAGTGGGAGAAATCCTGACACCTCTGAAGTCAATGGGAGTTTTGCCATTAACTTCCAATGGGGGCCAAGATTTCATCCTGTGACTTTACATATCAGTAACGGAAATATTGCTAGGCAACTATTGCTGCTTAAAAATTCACACATGGAATTGCAAGTTATCAGAGCTAATTCTTTGAGAACTGATTGACATCACAGCTGCAGTAAAGTTTATCAACAGTGTAGTCGTCACGGAGAGAATTCTCCTCTTCTGAGTCTGTCAATCTTGCCCATACAATTTTTATTGGCTGTTGGCAAAATTCTTGGAAAAACTGCAGGGGTTGATGGAGATTAATAAAATGGATTAGCTTTTTGGGACTCCAGCAATAATATGTGTATGTCTATTTTGATCTGAAATGAATTAGCATGTCTTAAAAATGGAGAACAAATTACCATGCTAATCAAGCTAAATTGAACTATTTGAACGATAACCAATATAATTGAACATATATAAAGGCCTGATGAAGAGGACTGCTATATGCTGTAGGCCTTTCATATTCAGGTTCTAAAAATAAATATTTGCAGAATGTATTCTTGATAAAAAAATACTGCTAGTAAAAAGTTAGACTGCTTTTAATATGTGCAAGGTACAGGTTGAAACTCTCTTAACTGGGACTCTCTGGTCCGGCAACATCCATGGTCCGGCATGACCACAGATGTTCGGGACCAGAAAGTCCCACTGGAGGGCTAGTGCTCAGTAGCCCTGCAGGAGACTACAGGACATCCATGCGTGAAAGCAGAGCTTTCTGGAAGGACTGTGGGAGCCCCATGTGTGGCAGCGGGAGCCCAGCTCAGAGGCTGTGGGGCTGACTGGAGCCAGGCTCTGCAGCGGGAACCCGGTGTACAGAGACAGCAGGGCTGCCAGGCACTGGAGCAGGAGCCCGGAGATCAGAGGTGGCGGGGCTGCCTGGTAGGGCAGCAGGGGCTTATAGGGCAGTGGGGCCAGTCAGCTGGGAGGGCAGCAGTTGGCGGCTGGGGGGGCCAGAAATGACCACCCCTGGTCTGGCAAAATCCCTAATTCAGGTCCGGTCAGGTCCTGAGGGTGCCAGACCAGGTAGGTCCAACCTGTATTATCCTCAGAACTCATGATTTTGTTCTCACAATGCTTCTTCACTAAAAGTGACATGCAAAGCTTATGCATCCTTTTACCTTATTTTGAGAGATATAAGTGGTGCACAGACTTATGCTAGCCACCTATGTAAAGGTGAATTTATCCCAAATGGAACACTATTGTTCAGAATAAGAACAAACTGATGAATTCCAATGCTTTGTATTGTCAGTTACAGTATGTGTGCTATTTTATGATGCACTAGAATCTTAACTGAGTATTTTCAGACTTGCTGATGTTTTCATTTGTAAATTACAACAGACTTTCAAACTTAAAAATAAAATTCTCCCTGAGTTTCCTGACTTTCAGAGTTTTTTTTCTACAGCATTTTAAGAATGTTATTTTAACTTAAGATATCTATTTATAATCTTAACTCTATTTAAGCAAGGTTGGGGAATTTTTGCTGGGATTGTCTTTATGGTTGATTGATGCCATGTCCCTTTTGCAATAAGAAGTGATAGTGAGAGGCCAACTTGCCAAATCTCCAATGCTCAGACCAAAGTACCCCACCTTCATTCTTCTCTTTGATATAATCAACTTCTTGATACTCTTCTTGATATCTTGTTCCCTTGGCTTGTATAACTCTGTCCTTTCCTCCTTCTGCTGGCCAATACTATGTCATTGTTTATTGGTACTCTCTCATTTGTCTGCATCCATCTGTTGACTATATTCATGTACTTAGAATGTAAACTCTATGGGGCCAGGGATCATCTTGTTATTCTGTTTGTACAATGCCTACCATGATGGGGTCATGGTTCATGACTAGAGCTCCTAGGCACTATGGTAATAATAATTATTAATAGTAATATAAGAATAATAATTAATAATGACAACAAAATACTATAGCTCGGTCTGCATGTATTTCATGCCCTATCTGTGCAGTGAATTTTAGTCTGTGTTCTTTGTCACTGTAACTAAATTGGTTAAATCTGGAAGAAAGGATTCAGTTTGGATTTCACGTGTCTCTTTAAGTCCTAGTAAAAAAGTTGCATTGAGTTACTGACTTGTGTTACAAGAGACTAGATGAACACAATGTTTCCTTCTGATCTATACAGTCTTTGACTCTATAAATCAATGTATAATGCTGTAATTCAGGCTTAACTTCTGAGTAGATTTGTACTGGTTGTTAGGTTACTTTGTATATAGTGTAATCCATATGATGCCTATAACTGTATGCTTTGAGCCACTGCAAAAAGTTTGGTTTATATTTCTGTATGATGACATACAGGTGTCCACAGGCCACTGCAGTGTTGCCAATTCTCATTAAAATGCAGTATTTGGCATTTTCCTTAAAGCCCCAGCTGCTGTCATCATATTACTACTACATGGAAATCTCTACTTTAATTTGTGGGGGAAACCAGGAAGTTTCGAGACCTCACGTTACAGAACAAACCTTGAAAATATGAACCCTGGCGGTTCAAAAACCAGAAGGCAAATAAACATTTGCTAACATTTATTATTTTTTAAAATCTGGATTTTTTTATCTCATGATTTTGGGGATACTCCTGACTTATGAGTTTTGTATGCTTTGGATTTGCAACACAGTTCATGTGAGGTCAACAATGTCTCCCTGTTTAGATTTGTTTATAAAATATATAATTTATGGAACATACAGCCAATAGAAATATTTCCATCATATTAAACAAAAAATAACAGAGGCATCTTGTAATGCAAATAAACATTCCACTGTAATGTTTATAATAATGCAGACAACACTGCAAAGCCTGTACTAGAACCCAAAGTGAAATATGACTATAAAGCAACATGAAACTGACCAGTAGCCTACCTTTAATGTCCCAGTTCAGAGAGCTACAGAAAAGTAAATAGACATAATACAAATTGGCAAATGCTAAAATGCTTTCTTTCTTTCTTTCTTTCTTTCTTTCTAACTTGACATTGCAGTTTTGCTGGAGTAGCTGCCTTTAGGAAAACTGATCTCTGCACAGGATTATATAAACACATGTTGTATCATTAAGGCACAGCCTGTGTTAGAGGTGTTATGGAGGCAAACTTCCTGGGGAAGTTGAAGGAAGTAATTGGAAACTGCTACTGTCTGTATGGCCCGCCTGGATCACCATTCTGGGCACAGGGTAGGAGACAGCAGCTTTCATGGGAAGAATGTTATTCCTCTGTATAAGCAAATGAATGGAAAGTGTGCAGAGCCATGCCCACCCGCCCCCCAGGCACAAATCAGGGTCAGCAGGAGAGGGAGGTATACTACACTTTGTAAAGGACTGCAGTGACTGATTTCCTCTTGGAGCTAAGGAAAAGCAGGAAGGTAACTGTGGCTCTCTGAGTCACCATCCCTTTCCAGATTGGCGGTGTACCACCCCTTATGTGAGGCGAGACATTCAGTCTCAATATAGCCCTTTAAGAGGTGCAAGGCTGTGTTTGTAGTACTCTGTGTAATAGTAAAAATGCACGTCTACATAGTCTCTCATGTGAGCAAAGCAATCCAGATACCAGTACGTCACCACTTTTCTTATCAAAGATTAGCAGCCAATTTCCATGACTATTTTTATCCTTTATTGTGTGCAAATATACAAGCATTTTAAATGCCACTTGGAAGGCTAGAGAGCATGATTTCTTTTTTATGTTCATCCCTCAAACATTATTTTCTGAGAGAAATGCCCCTGCTTATATACAATCAGAGCAGATTTTTAAAACAGCATTTTTAGAACTGAATAGTTGTGGTTGTTGCAGAAAGGTGCTTAGATACTGGATTAGGAGTTTGTAGGATCAAAGTCACAGTTAAGATGCCAGGGAACTCATCCAAATCACATCATCACTGTTATTCTTTAGGGAATACTGGGCTGTTTTGTACCCAGCACATTCGGTTCCAAGTAACTTAAAACCTAAAGAATTGAAATGATTACAGCAGCGGGACCAAATCTTTTGTGGTGTCAAGCACTCACAACACATGTTAGGCCAGATACTCATTTACACTTTGGCTCCTTTACACCATTTTGGTAGTTTAAAAAGTCCTTAAAGTAGCAATAAATTACATTTAAGACACCTTTATAATATTATAATAGTGTAAAGAAGATTCAGTGTAAATGAGAATTGGGCCTATCCTCAGTAGAAGCCCAGTACTTCTCAGGAGGCCTCAGGACTTTCTGGCATGGGGCCCACCAAGAAGTGTCTCTGGCAGGGAAGCTGCTTTATTTTTGTACGGTCTGAGTAGAGGAAAGCTCTTGTTTAAAAATAATGTTTTAAAAGAGAATGTAGAGCCTGATCCTGAAAACAGTTTTTCATGTGGGCAGCCTCGCTGATCTCAAAAGAACATGAGTGAGGGACTGCAAAGTGGTGTGAGGGACTGCAAAGTGGTGTGAAATCCCAAGCTTTCTGAAGAAAATGCCTAAGCTTCCACTGACTTCAACAGGGTCAGGATTTTATCCCATGTCTCTGATGCTATGGGAGATGCCAGCCAGAGACTCGTGTCCTCTGTTTCCTTATAGAAAAGTCAGTGCAAACTTCCCCTTCCTTTTCCCCCATGCCTCAGGGGCTCTCTATTAGCCTCATTTAACATGGACACTCTAATTGACAATATTTTTTCTCCATTTTTTCCCTTCTCTTGCCCTTCCCATCCCCTTTTTCTCTGCTATTTATTTGGACCCTGGACCCCTTAACTCCATTCATCTGAAGAAGTGGGTTGTGCCCATGAAAGCTCATGATACCATCTACATTTTTTATTCGTCTCTAAGGGTACAGCTACACTGTGGCGCTATTTCAGGATACTTCCGGTATCCTGCAATAGCTATTCCATGTCTTGACAGCATGCCCATTATTTTGAAAAATCTTTCAAAATAATAATTTTGAAAAATCTTTCAAAATAATGGGCACGCTATTCTGACGTACCTGTAAACCTCATTTCAGGAGGATTAAGGGACATTTCGGAATAGCAGTTTATTTAGAAATTTGGCGCTGTGTAGATAGCGCCAAATTACAAAATAAGCTATTTTGAAATATACTTGAAATAAGTTACACAATTTGCGTAGTGCAAATTGTGTAGCTTATTTCGAGCTAAGGGTGCTGTGTAGATGAACCCTAAGGTGCTGCAGGACTATTTGCTGTTTTTAAAACTATTTCTTTATGAAACTTATACCTAGGGCAATTAAATATAGAGGTGTGATTTGTTTCTAGCCATGGGTTTTCTACTGTAAGATCTGATTCTGGTCTCATAGAAATGAATGAGTTTTCAATGAAAGCAAATTTTGGGGAAAATATTCATGGAAATTCAAAATGTTGATGAAATTTTGACATTAAAAAGAAGGGGGGTGTCAGAATTGGTTGAAAAATACACCAAAATAAAAAATGTTCCCCTTCCTCATTTTCCTATTTTCAAAGTTTGATGAAAAATTGAGGCATTACATTTTGGTAAATATTGTCCAGCTCTTTCTAATATAAAAGTAGAGCTCAGGTGGAGTCAATGATGCTGTAAACCTAATGATTCTAAGATTTTTAAAAATAGGAACCTACAATTAGGCTCCTATGGCCCAGATTCTCAAAGGTACATAAGCAGCCATTGAAATCATTGGAACGTAGGCACCTAAATACCTTTGACAATCTGGGCCATAGGAGCCCAATTCTATATTCCTATTTTTAAAAAGCCTAGAATCATTAAGTTTACAGTATCATTGACTCCACCTGGTCAACAATCACAGTGGAAGTTTCTCCTATGGCACACCACATGCTATTGAATCAGTGGTTAACACACTCAAGTCATCAGTACTTCATTGGACTTATCAGAAAAAGACCTTCAAATATTTGAACCCAGTTTGACTGTTACATTGTGAGTCCGTGCAATGTCTCAGAAAAATGTAGCAACCATCCCAAAGATTAGTTAAACACAATTCAAGTTGTAAAAGATCCTTAAAGATCTCACAGGTTGCCTGTTATGGGGTATGTCTCCATGGCAAAAAAAGAAAAGCCATGACAGCAAGTCTCAGAACCCAGGACTTGGGTTCATGGAATGGGACTAACAATGGTTGGATCAACACCCTTGCTTCTTCTGGAGCCCTGGCTCTGAACCCCAGGAAGAGGTGCAGGTGTGGGGAGTCTCGGAGCCCAAACACCAGCCTTATGGTGCCAACCTGAGTCAGTTGACATAGGCTATGAGATTCACTTTGATGGGTCCTTTATTGCAATATAGATGTACAGTGTACAGAAAATGCAACATGGCTTTAGAGTTCTCAGCTCTTCAGAATATTTTTCCAAAGAAGCTGATTGGTGAGAGTGGATATGTTAAGTAACTACATCTTCCGTGTGTCCCCTAGATAATCTACCAGATAAGAACTCATTAGCTGTCCTCAGTATCCTAGAACTATTTGTGTGTTTCTAGTGAATGGGCATGTGATAGACAGATGATAGCAGTGGCTAGGATTTTCATCGGCCCTCAGGGAGTTCAGCATTGAATTCCTATTGAAAATCAAGGAGAGTTATGAATATTTTAGGCTTCTTCGAAAATCCCAGAATGTGTGCACATAGTATCATTCTGCTATGTCTATTTCACTGTAATATTTTGACATTAAACTGTTAATTAAATAATAACAACAAAACCCCACACCAAGACTCTTTTGTTTCTTGTTCCTTCTAGCCACTTTGTGCCTCTTCTTTACTATATCTCATGGTGTATTGCTTTCCCTCTGATTGTTGGTTCTTTCCTTGTTTCCCCCTTCCTCTCTTTCCTTGCACCGTGTTCTTTCCCTCCTTGTCCTATATTCATTCTCTCTTTCCTTTCTCAATATTCTCCCACACCTCAATACACAAGCGCATCAACCCTTTCTCTATGCAAATGCTCTCTTCCCCAAATCTTCTCATTGTATTAACAAGTAGATACACCCCCAAATTCATCCCTCTGTATAATCTCCTTGAAGAAGTGTGAATAGTTGACTTAATGCTGGTGTGTCTGGCTTATAAGACTATGTCTACCCTACAAGTGCTACAGTGTTATAGTGCTGCAGTATATGCAAAATTATTCCATTGATCTAGATGCTTCTAAAGCCAGGTTAAATTGACCTAATTACATCACCCAGGGCATTAAATTTTTCACAGATCTGCGTGAGATAGCTGAATCGACCTAAGTTTTAGGCCTAGACCAAGCCTGAGAGCAGTGGCGCTGGAATTATTTTTAGGGTGAGGGTGCTGAGATGCACCCTTCTTACCCTGTCTGCACCCCTCACTGCCTCAGGCTGGAGTCACACATAGTGTTGCCAAATCTCCTGGACTGGAAGGACTGGATGCCATTGCTGTCAATGATGTCTGGTACATCCAGTCCAGGAGAACTGGCAACCTAGCCATAGCTGGAAGAAGCTGTGAAGCCCTGGTATGGTGGCGGGACTCCAAGCGGCAGCAGAGCCTCTCGGGCTGGTGGCCTGGAACCCAAAGATGGTGGGCTGCAGAGCATTCATGTACAATGGGTGAAGGGATCCCAGGGGTGACGAAGCTGATGGTGCCAGCAGGAACCCAGAGGGGCTGCCAAGAAGCCAGGACCTGGGGCTGGCAAAGCCGATGGTGGGTCGGCAGCAGGGACAGCCTAAGAGCACAAGGAAACAAGGTGCAAATCTTGGTTGTGCAGAAGCACTCCCGTGCCCATACTTCCCATGCCTATGCCTGAGACTCTGTTCCCCCAGTTCCCTCAAGGGAATGGAGAGGACACAGAAGCAGATGATGTTTTTCTTCCATTTCCTCTAGAGGGATTGGGAATATTCTTTCCATCTTCTCTGGTGCTTCATCTCTTTTTCTCCTTCCTTGAAGGGCAGATCTAGTAGAGCTCTTGCTCTTTTTCTTTTCTTTTCTGCACAGACTAAAATGAAGAGGCCTCCAGAAGTTATGGACTCTTGAACGGATTTTTCAGTTGAGCTTTAATGTTGGAAATTTAAAATTTCTCACACTCTTTTTACTCCACTCTGGAGCATAAAGCCTTGGAGCATGTGATCTTTGAACTGAGGGTTTTTCTATGTGGGAAATTGCCTGAAATAGCATTTGAGGAATAACTATTCTGCAATAGCTGCTTCTCTGACCACGCTTATTTACACTAGAAGTTCCTTTTTATAGTTTACCTTAATCTACTTGCAAGTCTGTTCTGGAAGTAGGTGAAGCCAACAGCAAAAGGCTGCTTTTTGTGCAAAATAAATGTGACCACATGGGCAGTTAGTACTAAATAGCTATTGAGCTTTAAGTTCATACCCTTGCTTACTTTGCTAGAATTTCCCCTATGTAGACAAGTACTTGCATACAGATCAATAAAATTAAGGACAAGGAGAAATATTAATAAATGTCAGATTTATAAGCATGTAAAAATGGACTGATAATTACATTTCCTTCTCATTCCAAATTTAGTGCTTCAAGTGGAGTTTTACAAAGGCTTAATCCCAAATTCACTGAAGTCAGTGACAAAGCTCCCACTAATTTTTAATGCTGCAGATTCAGAATTGTAGTCATTTTTTGTAATGGTTACTTTCTGTTATTTTAAAATTTCCTAAGTATGCCAAAACATAAAAAGTGAGGTTAGCAACAGCAAAAAATCTAAATGTGGAAAGAAATGATCAGATTGTACTGACGTGCAGTGGTCGACAGTTACTGTGGTAAGGGATTTCCATTTTTTCCCTGAAATTTCTTAAAAGTTGTTGTAGAGAATTGTGTATTGAAGAATTAAATTGACTCTGTTGTGCTAGTTAGCTTGATTTTTAAAATTCTGTTTCTCACAGTTTATAACAAATAACTCACTGGAGGCACTCACTCATTAAAATTGTTGCAGATTTTTTTTCAAGAATATCTACAACTTAGTTTCTGTTGAGTTGTATGTTTTGATTTTTTGGGGGAGGAGGGAGCAAATTTGTTGAATTTCATCTTCCAAGTGCTCCTTTAAATACCACTGTTGTATACACATTGACATAAGGCTGTGTTAAGACTGGATAATTAAAATAGAAAATAATTAGAGATAATTTTTAAATGTAGCAAAGTGGACATTAGTTAAACAACTCTTTAAAAACAACAACTGTGGTTCTAATTTCTTGGACATTTCATTGAATTAGTCTCCTAATTTTCTATGACATTTTCTTTGTTCAAATGTAAATGTGAGGATTGAAATATGCAAGAGTGCTGAGTACTGAACGTAAATTAACTTTCAAATATGTGATAGGGAATGTTTATAAATACAGGCATGCTCAGCAGGGAACATGATCATACATATTACCTGCAATCACATGGTAAATGCAGCGGTTATAATAGCAGTATATGAATTTCCACCTCTTTGTGGTGGTTACATGCTAAGAAACCTGAGAGAAGGTAGGTGAGCAAGGTAACATCTTTTACTGGCCCAAGTTCTGTTGGTGGAAGGACCTGACGAGCTCTGTGTTGAAGATCTTGAAAGTTTGTACCTTCCACTAATAGGAGTTGGTCTACTAACAGATATTACCTCACCCATCCATGTCTCTTTTATATCTTGGGACCAACACAGCTACAGCACTGCAAACTATAACATCTAACAGTTAAACAGCATCTCTTATTAGGAAGGACCCTGAACTACTTTAGACTCTGATATGCAAATTATATAGAGAGAATCACTTTATTCATCACTTGGAACACAGCTCCCATTTAACAGCACAGTAAGATGACACCTCAGTTTAGGACAGGAAATAAAGAATACTTTATCCAGTTGAGACTTCAGGAGAAAATAGATCAGACATCTGAAGAATTACACCTTGGACTTTTTGAGAAAGTGCCTTGGGATCTTTAATGACCACAAATTGCTATAATGTAGCTTCAGGCCTCATCTAAAAACCCAGCACCCAGATATTTTTGAGGTCTGATACTGACGAGGTTGTAAACACTGATAAGCTCACAGTCTTATGTGGTATGGCCATGTTCACAATCCTGATTTTATGTCCTTTCCATAGGATGATACAGTTTTCATATTATCTGAAGAGTTTGTCATTGCCTGTATTAAAAGTAACATAGTTGAATATTTTCTAGGTTACCTAACCAAACTTCTGCAAAACCACACAGTGTATGCTTGTGATGGCGACCGTTTGAGCCTACAGTGTCCTCGACATTCAACAATAAGTGTCCAATCAGCATTTTATGGGCAAGATTACCAAATGTGTAGTAGACAGCAGCCTGAAACTACGATGAAAGATCCCTTAAACTGTGTGGCATCTACCACTTTGCAGGTATCACATATTGTATAAAGTTTTTAAAATGGAGAATGTTTTCAGTTTTGTGACCCATAGTCTATGAAAATGCCAAGTGTTCACAATATTAAGTGAATTCCACAAAGTTTCAACTGGTAGGTAACACAAAATGACACACTTAGAAGCACTCATTTCACCAGCAGACATATCAGGTGAATAGATTTTATTATTTCTGTAGGCTTGAAAAAGATTTTCAGGGTTCCTTCTAAACTAACTTTCCTGTTTTTCTACACTTAGCCTTCCATTTTCAAGGCTCTGCAGCACCCATCCTTTTAGCCAAGCAGATCTGGTTAGAATAGCCATAATTGGTCACAAGGGCCCTGACAGGTACCCCGTATTCTAGCGCTGAATATACTGAGCCAAATTCATCTTTGTTGTAAAGTCCACTTAATTAGATGGCACTACACTGTGAATGAATTTGGCTCATTGCTTGTTCACCGAGAGTATGTCTACACAGCAGGGCAGAAGTTGAATTAAGCTACACAACTTCAGCTACGTCAATTGCATAGCTGAAATCGAAATGGCTTAATTCAGCTTTTGGCACTGTCTACATAGCAGGAAGCCGAAGGAAGAACACTCTTCCTTTGACTTCTCTTACTCCTTGCGAAATGAGGGTTACCATGAGTTGAAGTAAGAAGTCCTTCACAGCTCGACATTATTTTGAATAAAGGCTTGCTGTGTAAACGTGCTCTTTGTTATTTTGGAATAACGTCAATTATTCTGAAATAATGCTGCTGTGTAGACATGCCCCTAGAGTGTCAGAAAACAGGACATGAACCTGGATCACCAGTATGGCAAGGCTGAGCGAAACACTCTGGCCACAACAACCTACTTCATTATTACATTTGAAATGAATATCCAGGTTCACCAGTAATATCCTAAAGGTTGTTTCACATATATAGTAGAATATGGATGACACTGCTGTTCATAAATTATTACTTGATGCCATGGAAATTTCTTTACATAAGTTGAGGAAGTCCACCCTTTGAGTACTGTGATGAAGGAAGCTCTTGACAGTAAAGAGGTCTAGAATTCCTCTGTTAGGTTATGCTTCAGCAAAGCATTGTCAAGGGGAACTCAATGAGATTTAAAGATGGGTTGAAGAGCTCTACAGAACAGGGGTGTTTTGAAGAATCAAGGCCCTCAGTGCTTATTGCTATTGCTTCAAGCCAGCAGGGAATCTCCATTCCATCCATTAATAATAGTATTAAGTGATCTTGTGTAACATCCTTTTATCAGAAACAGCGTTGTGACAGAGTTTTAATAACGTGGCTTGTACATGCTGTACTGCAACTAACGTCTAAAGATATTCTATGAATGACCTTTGGGCCATGTGAAAGTACAGCTGTCCACTTAAAAAAATGTGAGGCCAAATGCATCCTTGGTGTCATTTCATTGACTTCAGTGGAGTGTCACCCATAGTTAATTTGAGTTCTTGAGTCATGAGAGTCTCTGTGAGGTTTCCATGGACAATGTTTCTTGAGTACACTGACAACTAACGGCATTGTAAAATAATATAAACTTTTACAGATATTTTCTTTTTCACGGTTCAGAACTATAGCTATAAAAGATGAATGTCTGGCTTTGTATCCCCGAAAGCTCTGAGTCTGTCAAATAGAAAAGACACATACTGTAAACTGAATTCTTGGAAAAAACCCATGATGATCTCATTCTATCCCTCTTTGTGGAACGAAGTTTGAGATCTGCATAATCAAGCACAGTATTATCTTACAGAGAGGAGAAAGAATAGCTGGCATTTTATACAGTAAACTCCTAGGCCAGTGGTTCTCAAATTTTTTGGCCACAGCCCACCCCGCTCAATACAGATTTTTCTGTGGACCACCAGCCCACCACCCATGTTGACAAAATGCGTGCAGGAGGGGGTGGAGTTGCAGGGTCTGGCTGTGAGGTTGGGTGTAGGAGTGGGCTGAGGGTCTGGGGTCTGGGTGGAGAATAGGGTGCAGGAGCAGGCTGAAGGTGGGGAGTTTGGGTGGGAAGTTGGTTGTATGAGCAAGCTGAGAGTGAGGAGTCTGGCCAGGAGGTTGGGTGCAGGAGCAAGCTGAGGGTGAGGGGTCTGGCTTGGAGGTTGGGTGCAGGAGTGAGTTGAGAGTAGAGGGTTGGGTGCAGGAATGGTCTGAGGGTGAGAGGAGCCAGGGTGGAAGGGAGGATGCAGGTGCAGGGGGGGAAGGGGTCTCAGGAGGAGGGAGGTGCATGATGGGGATAGGGGTGTGGGGTCTAGCCATGAGGATGATGGGGGGTGCTTACCTGACTCCATGCCTCCTGCCGCTCCCAGACACAGCCCACCACCTGCTCCTGCACCCATGATTCTGGCCAATGGGAGCAGTGGGAAAAGCCTCCAGATGAGCAGTTTCTTGGGCTGCCTTCCTCCAGTCAAGGAGAGAGGGAGTGGCAGTGCACAGAGCAGCTTCCTTCCCCTGCAAGCCAGATCCAGCCCATAAGGCTTACCTCTCCTCCCCCTGCAGTGGGAAACCGGCGGTGGCGCTCCAACCTTGTGGGGGCCATGGGAATGGAGCACCAATGCAAGTTCCCCTATACAGGGGGAGCAAGCCCCAAGTCAATGGCCCACCTTCAAGATCGTTGTGGATTACTACTGGTCTGTGGACCATGCTTTAAGAACCACTGTACTAGTGAAAAGGATGAAGGCAATATGTTAATAACCTGACTAATAATGCTGTCTTATTATGATACTATAAGTAGCTTGATGTTTTTGCACAGCTGAGTCAGTGCAAAATGTGAGCACTCTTTGTATAAAGGGATACCATTATAAAGAGCATTACGGATGATTAGAGCCCTGCCCAGATACAAAATTTTGTATCCGCATCCACAAAAATGAGCGGCACATTTCTGCATTCACATCCTCAGAGGCGGATACCCGCAGATATAAAGTAGATATTTGCAGATTTGCAGGGCTCTGTGGATGATGGTTCAGCTCTGATGTAAATACCTGCAATGTTCATTGAACTCAATAGGAGTCAGTACACTGTCCACTTGTTCAAGAGCTAAAGTTTTCCTGATTTTGTTTAACTGACTCTTTTCTGAACAATTCCAATGTAGGGGCACCAGGGTGATAATGATTATTGATTTGACTTGAAATCCCTCTATATATTCTAGAAATGTCTGTCTGTCCATCTATAGTCTGTTTATTCAAGAACTCCTCCTAAACAGTAAGAGCTAGGGCACCAAATTTGGTAGGCAGCTTCCTCTTCTCCTAACTCAAAGCAAGGTCAGGGTTTGGTTGTGCCAGGAAAACGGGATGTGCCTGGAATTCGATTGTTTTCTGTAACATGAAAAGGGAGGAGGAAGAGAGAGGAGGGACATGAAAGGGAGGGGCACAGAGAAGAGGGACGTGATACTGAGAGTGGCCACTGGGGCCAGTGAGCCCTAGGGGAGAGCTATATGCAGAGTGGCTACTGGAGGCAGCTGCATCACCAAGAGAGTGGGGAGCAGGGCTGGGGCTCCACGTCTTGCCTGTCACCAGACTGGATAAGCAGCCCCCCTGCCCCAAACCTTTCCCCTGGCCCTTGGCCGCAGCGCTGGAGGGGTTGGAAAACCCCTGGTGGCCAGTGGAGGAAGAGAAAAGTCCCTGCCGGCTGGGTGGCAGCGGAGGGCAAGTCCCACTGGATGGGACTCCCCACTCTAAGCCCCTCCTCACCCCCAACCTTCACTCTCGCAACCCCTCCACTCACTCACAGCCTCCTGCTGTGTCATCCCTCCCCCCACATCCCTAAGATCCTGCCCTGACTCCTGTACCCCGCCTCACTGCCAGCCCTCTGCTCTGAAGGACCCAGGCAATGCCGGGTAAGTCTGCTAATGTTTTCAAAGAAGAACTGGAAGACCAAACTAAGCTCTCAGTCTTTTTTCCTCCCTTTTCAACAGTGTAACAGCACCGTAATGTGCTTGAGAAGTGTTAGATTTAAATCTTTTATCTCCACAAAAGAGGAGCAAAGGAGCCCAGAACTTCTTAGGATCACTCTGATGTGCTGCCACTGTGCATCGTTCCTATTCTGGAGTGACTGTGTCCAAGGCTGATGCTTATTCAGATATTGGTGTCTTGTCTGAAAGTGGAAACAAGAGTGTCAATGAGTATGATTGTTATGTTTTAAACATCTAGATTAAATTCATCCCTGGTGTAAGTCCACTGAAATTAGTAGAGCTCTGCCAGTGATAAATTTAGCTCCTTCTGACTAGAAACTAGACAGTAAAGGCCAACACATTTTGCATTGGCACCTACATCTATCAGACAATAATGTCTGAAAAGCACTTGGACTGAATAAATATTGATGACCTAACTAGAATATACTCAATATCACAATTTGATGTTTTTAAGCATAAGAAAGCATGGAGATGACTCAGAAATAATGTTTGTGGGAAGAAATTCTTTCTTTTGTTTGTTTCAAATAAACTGCCTATTAAAGTTGGCTTAACTTGGTTTAATCACAGTTACACCCAAACTGTTTTTCAGACATGATTCTGCTTGGCAGAATTGTATTAAAAGTGGGGTCAAACCGATCTTTGACGTGTTTACACTATACTTTTCTTTAAGATTTCCCATCATTGCTGCCACTGGTACAGTTCCAGCAGCAGTAGCAACAAAGTTTTAAACAAGCTTTTGGCTTGCCAGCCACCCTGTTCTCTCACTCTGCATAGAGAAGGTCTGGTTAACGTGGTTATACATTGCAAGCCTTTTTACGCTACTCCTCTCATGCTTGCAATTACCGATTACTTAATAGAGCAGCACAATAGGAAAAGCAGGATATTATTAGGACATTGGTGTAGATAAAGGCCCGAGGGTTTTTTTTTAAAGAGATTTAAAGTAGTTTGGTCACATCTATACTGACTAACCAGATTATGTCTGAAATGGATTTAGGCCCCTAGTGAAGAAGATATTTCAGCATGTGCCTAACCAGAGGCAACTGCTGATGAGGAACATAGGAGGCCACCAGTCATGTCACCCGCTACACATCCTAGGGAAGGGCCAAGACAACCCCTTTCCACTCCAGGCCCTGCGTCTCTCTGCCCATTCTGCCCTCTCCCCTTCTCTTTCCCGCCTTTGCTCTGCCCCCATGCCATCTCTTCCCCCAGACCCCGAACCTGAATGATGCATCCCAGGGGACTAGTGGGGCCAGGAGGCCATCACCAGCAGTGGGGATCCAGCCCCTCCGCACTCACAGGCAGTGGTGCGGGGAAGCGGAATGACATGGCTAGGGAAGCAGCGTGAGCTGTGGCCTTGTTGCTCTGTTTCTCCTGCTGCTGCTGCTGACTGCAGGGACCCCTGTTGTAGGCACCAAGTCCCCTCACTAATTGCCCCCAGATGCCCAGAGACACCAGCCCCACAGGCTGCTGGCCCCTTGCCCCTCCCACCCATAGTGTTTGGGGGCATGTGACCCCCCCATCCCTCCAATATGTGTTGCTCCTTTGCCTGTTTCTAAGGACACAGGTCGTCTCCCTACAGAGTCTACTCGTGATTAAAAGTCCTTACGTGCTTAAGTATCTTGCTGCATTAAATCCTTAGTTTGAACTGAACTTGTATTTAAAATGATGAACTGAATCAGAACTTTCTGCCACCGGTCAAAGACCAGCACAGACATTATTTTATTCCTGTTATACATCTTTTTTTTAAATACACCTGTGATAATGTCCCAGTGCCAGTGAATAGTTTTTCTCATGTATAGAGCAAAATATAGCTAAGAGTTTTGGTTGCTATATAGCTTTATATCTTGTTTTCAAGACTATCCTTTTTGCCCATTGTTCTAGAAAGTACTGGATGAATGCCAGAACCAGAGAGCCTGCCAACTCCTTGTCAATAGTCGGGTTTTTGGACCTGATCTATGTCCAGGAACCACTAAATACCTCCTTGTCTCCTTTAAATGCAAACCTAGTAAGTAATTTCTACAACAGGCGAATTCATTTTTGTGTGTTTCATTTGTTTTGGTTATTATGCCAGTGCAGAAAGCTTTGCATAAATCCACATGAAGTTTTCAGATTTTAAGATAAATAGCAAATTGTATTTCTACTTTTTCTGAGCATTCCATCTTGTTTGCAAAATGTACATGCTTGCTACCAATGTAACTGCTAGTATAATTTGTCAGAATCTAAGACATGATGTTAAAAAAGAAGATGGAAACGTTTATACTTTAGAGAGGAAAATTATGACATTTTTGACAAAAGAGGTTTGTATTAAGCATACAGATGTCAAAAGGCTAGACACCATGGTGATGAGTGTGGGAAAAAATGCCTAGATAGCTGGAAAGAAACCCTCAGAATCTTTTGAAGTTCAGCCATCACCAGCATTTGGGCTAATAGTGATTTGTTGTCGGAGGAAATGTAAGAATAAATATACATGATAAACTATTTATATTTCAGTAGTACCTCAAAATGCGAGTAGGTTCTGACAAAGTTAAAGGGACAGTAATTGCCTCAAAGGGCACACATTGTACAAACATGAGAGAAAAAGGGGAAGGGTGGAGAACAGGGAAACAACAATCTGAGTGTTGGTTGTTTTGTTGTTGTTTTTTTAAGTTTTGTCTTATTAAATATAAAAGTGAATTCCAACTCCCTTGTATGCAGCCATTATTTGCTGACTAGATTTTTGTATCTTGGAAATGGGTCTTCAAGAGCATTTGCATTTTAAGAGGATTGTGACTTTGCCACTCAGGCTATGTCTAGACTACAGAATTTTGTCAGAAAAACAGCTGTTTTTCTGACAAAACTTGAGTTATGTCCATACTACAAGCACGTTCTTTCGACAGTAAATCAAAAGAACAGAGGGCTTTTTGTGCAATTGGTAATCTTCATTCTACGAGGAAGAAGCCTTTTTGCAAAAGAGCTCTTTCGCAAAAAGGTGTGTGTGGATGGGGAAGAGGGAATTTTTTCGGAAGAAGAGGGAAGAGGAAAAAGCACAGGTGCCCTGGTGGCCATTCTGTCCATAGCAATCACTGCTTACATGCGAGAGAGCATGCAGGCAGTCTGGACGCTATCTTTCGAAAAAGCACATTGCTTTTTTGATGCGCTTTTGCAGTATGGATGCTCTCTTGCGCAAGAAGTTTTTTCGGAAGATCTCTTCCAAAAAAAGCTTCTTGCCCAAGAAGCCTGGAGTCTAGACATAGCCTCAGAAAAGATATTCCATGAATAGGGAGAGTATCATGGAACACAATGGGTATTGTGGAAGGAACAAAGAAACAGGGCAACGTGACTGACATCAAGGAACAGGTGGGGATGGAGGTACAACACAACAAAATACGGGTGAAGAGAAATTGAAGTTTGGGGGGGGGGACTTAAAAGTCAAGGGCAGGAATCTCTTGACAAGGAATCACTTACTTGGAAAGAGCACACCAACACACTAACTCCTGTCACCAATATTAATAGGTGGGCCTGTCTTTAGAAAAATAAATATATGGCTGCTTCCTTCCTCCCTAGGATTTCTGTTATATTTGTATGTATCCTGGATATTATATTTAGGTCATTGTTATTAAAAAAGTCTTTCATTTTATGGATCTCAATTGATTGGGATTTTCTTTGTTTTTTTTAAGCCACTTGATAATTTTCATCCACTGTAGTGCAGATATTTTACATATATGATGGACTTTGTGATTTTACTTTTACATAAGCTACCTAAAAGTATATTTAATGGAGTTCCCTGTCTGTAGAATTACTTTAAATAATAGGTTTCAAGGTGAGTGGAAACAGTCTCTCACAACATAAGATTTATATTTCTCAATATTATATTAACAAGTTTACATAGGCCTGATTTTGGAAAACATCCCTATGTTCAGAAAATTTCTTATGCATATGGATAACTTCAAGCAAATGGTTAAGTCCCTTTGGGTATGTCTACACAGGGATAAAACACCTGTGTCTAATCCAGGTCAGCTGACTTAGGCACTGGGGCTGAAAAATTGCTGTGTAGCTGTTTGGGCTCAAGCTGAAACCTGAGCTCTGAATTGTTGCAAAAAGGGAAGGTCCTAGACTTCAGACTCCAGCTTGAGCCCAGATGTCTATACTGCACCCTCTAGCCTCTCAGCCCAACCCCTTCTAGCCTAGGTTAGCTGACCTGGGCCAATGATAGCCATGAATCTTTTATCTCTGAGTAGATGGACCCATTGACTTCACACATGTGTGCAAGTACTTTCCCAAATTCTTTAATTTTTAGCGTGATGTAGTTTTTAGTCTCACTAGGAATGTTATTTTTTTCTTTATTAATATGTTATAGATACAAGTCTTCATTATATTCTTACCGTAGGCAACTGGTTTGGCTCGTCCTGTAGGAAAATAGCTTTCTTTATAGTTTGTATTGTGGTAGAATCTAGGAACCTCATAGACCAGGATCCCATTGTGCTAGGTGATGGTCAGAACTCCCCAGGTCAGAACATTTTTTGTTTGCTTCACACAGCTTTCCTGTTGTGCAGTACCATTTGCACATCCACACAACTAAAAATCAGTAAGCCAGTGCAAAGAATGTTGGAAGTGACTACTTTCTGTCTGCTCTTGTGTGGGGAATGGGATTATTCCAAAGGAAAACAAAGCCATTTTGTGTCCCTTGCATTTGCGATGGAATAATTAAGTTTGTTTTATGAATGGATATGAAGTTTTCCTCTCTCCAGTCTGATCTTAGTACTTTACATCAACATCCCTGATAACAAAAAGGTTTCCCTTCACCCCTTTTCAGCTGTGTAAACTCCCTTTTCCTGTTTTCATGACCCATTTTGAAAGATGTTGAACAGAATGGGCTAACCTCCACTTTCAGTCATGCATTTGCAAACTTATTGACTTCCTTGGAGTTAAATGGCTATGGCTGAGACCAACATTTGAAATAAAGCCATTCTTATACCACAGTACCTAGCATTCTTTGGTGCTTAGTTCAGCTGTGTGCTGTGGTGCCAAGTGATGCAGACCATCTATACCATTAATGTGTGGGCTAAGCTACTCAGCAATGAAGCAAGCATTGAAACCAGTAAAGAATGTGGCAGTGTCCTATGAGGAAGAAAAATTAGACTGATTGTCATGGTGATTTTAGAAAGCAGGCCATAGAGGCTGAGCCATTGGAAGAGGAGACTGGAAAAGTTATTTTTTAATTCATTTAAAAAGAGGGAACAATCCAGGAGGAGTTAACTTTCCTCTCTGCTGATGGTTGAGTTCCTCTTTGTAGATATGCCACATTTCATTAATTAAGTATTAAGAGTCCAACTGAGTCCAGTGGTCCATAATATATAACGTTGTTGATTTCTATTTTAGCTGAACACAAAACAAAATCAGCATGTGAAAATGAAGAACTGAAACTCCACTGCAAAGAGTCAAAGTTTCTAAACATTTATTCTGCCACATACGGTAGATCAGCACATGAGAAGGATGTCTGCTCTACAGAAGTGGGCTATACCCCTCAGTTTGGTAAGTTTTACACAGACTTCTTTAAAGAACTATGGAAATTAAGAAAACAGATAGAAAAGTTGATATACAAGAGTCACTGTTCTTTAAAATCACATCTGATTCAGCTGTTAATGAGAACTTGCATTTTTAAAATGCAAGGTGTCCAGGCTGAAGAATAAAAATTAGATCAGAAGTGTAGCTGAGCTATAATGCTTGTAGTCTAAACAATGGTCCAGCAAGAGTTTTAAAAATTCTTCTGCTGATGTCTGCTGTGAATCTAATTAACTTGTAGTAAATATCTCTGTTTGCTTTTCCCTTTCCTTTAACCTCTGCCTGCTTTTAACAGTGGTTAGGCAGCCAGTGTGCTGTGACAGCTGCTTATCATGCGTGTCTTATCCTTGTGCTGTTCTCTAGCAGAGTCTGTCTCTTTGTCCTGTATTTGTAGAGCTCCTAGCAAAGCTGGGTCCTGGCCCATAATAAGGGCCCATAGATGCTACTGTAAAACCAGTAAATAATAATATTTGTTTCCTTTGACTGGGAACTCTTTCAGGCAGGGACTGTACCCTTTTCAAATGTATACAAAGAAGGCAAGCTGTGGGTACTACTATAAATAATAGGTAATAACCAGTCAATAACAAACTCAGATGATGTATGGCAGGAAACAGATCATTTAAAGTGTATTACTGGAGATATCTTTTAAATTAGATAACCTTAAATGGTAGCTATGTGAGTGCTTAAGGCTAGTACAAACCACTGAATAAATGAAAGATATTCAGTGGGTGCCATTCAAGATGTTTAGTCATAATTTCACTCTGAGAACCAGCATATTATCTGTACACCCAATGAATACCTGTATTGAGGGGTTCAGTGGTACTTATTGAATGCATAGAATTGGTGGTTGGCCCTCTGCACAGAGGTGAATTTCATCCACTAATGAGAAATATGATACAACATTAAGAGAGGATCGATAATTATTCTAGAAAACCATTTGTCTGCAAGCCAATATTTCTATTTAGCTTTATATATACTACTAACAAGTATATTAACGGAAAATTATATTCAGTGCTTATACAAAAACTCAGTAAAAAGATCAATACCAATAATGCAGATAAAAGCTTATGGATTATTTTTATGCAAATGGTTTAGATCCTCTAGTGGTAAAAATCAGCAGCACATATGAGGTCAAGTATGAATGGAGGATGACATTTTGCTCTTCAAAAGAGGGTCCTCCATGCTGTCTGAGATTCTGGGAGGAAATAATTAATTAAAATAATTTCAAGAAAGCAAAAAGCCTGGGGAGCTCTGGTCTACATGCAAACTTGTACCATGTAATGAAATTGATTTCCTAAAACTGATTTTGTTCTGTCAGTGCAAATAATAGAACAGCAATTGACTACAGTCAATTTAATTAAAAACAATAACAAAATGATTTTAGCTCAATTAATTGTTGCTATTTTTATTCCAAAATTAGAGTGCCTGCACATTGACTTGCATCACAACAATTAAACCAGTTGTAATACACACCTGTTGTTATCTCTGTGTGAGTTTGTGTGCTAATCAGCACTAGACCTTTGAATATTATAATTACATTCTTTACCTAATAATGAAGACACAGGAACTTTTTTGTTTACATCAAGGAATAAATTACCTGAGGTGAAATGCTGGCCCTACTGAAGTCAATGGCAACTCTTCAGTTGATTCCACTGGAGCCAGGATTTCACCCTGTGCAGTCATTCAGTAATGGGACAAAGCGCCAGTGGTGTTGAATTAACTGGAATCTTTTCTAGGTTTTGGTGACCTTGTATCACATGGAATAGAGTTGATAAGTAACTCATTACAAGAAGCAGCTTAGAACCGAGACAGATGTATTCTACATTCTCCCTTTTTGATGAACAGTTTGGTAAAGCCAATTGCCTGATTTTTAGAGACTTGATTCTAATGCAACCCAGATAAAGAACATAAAACTTTTAAAATTAAAAACAGAAGCAAAAAGTATACTCTCTCATACATAAATACAAGCCACGAATCCTCTAGGCCATGTTGAATGTTCTGTTGTTATTTTATTTCCCCAGCCCTGAAGGATGAAAATAATATGAAAAGCTGTTCTTATCCCAAAGTCTGAGATGTGATTGTCCTGATTATTTGAGTTGTTGAGCCCCTTTATTGATTCTGCCTTGCCCTTTCTGCTTCTTGGAACTAGCCCCACTGAGAGTCAGCTCCAAAGGCACTGCTTAAGCAGGCATGGCAAGTGGTAAGAATCTGAGGATTTGGTCCCAGTTGACTTGATGGAAATGCTCAAAGTCATGCTTACCAGTGCTGCTTAGTTTCCTATGCCTTTAACAAGGGAACATAGGAACTGCTATATTGGATCATATCAGTGGTCCTTCTAGCCTGGTATACTGTCTCCAACATTGGCTAGCACTAATTGCTTTAAAGGAAGGTGTAAGAAACCCAGCAGAAGACTATTACGGAATAACAGGAAAAGTTTCTTGAATCCTGAGTGTTTATATATCAATATATCCCATACATCTTCAGCGGGACATCAAAAGCATTGGTCTCACTCTACATTGTGAAGGTCATGGTTCCACTTGACTTCAACAGGAGCAGAGTGAAGCTAACACTGGGTGCTCTTGAAAATCCTCCCCTTCCTGTGTTCCAAGAATACAGTCAGGTCAAATAAGAGGGAGGAAAGCAGTGCGTAATTTGTAATGAAAGAAGTGCTAAGGCTCAAGCGATTTTCTTACATTCATAACTGATGCAACAAGCCCAGAACTGCCAAGCCTCAAGGTCTGAGGTTCAGCCCTGGCAAGCCCTAGCACAAATTAACCATTGGCAGAAAGGACAAAAACTCCAGATATATTTGTACATTTTATTAAAAAAATTAAAAAAATAAAAAGAAAGATTTTTGTTTCAAGTAGGGCTATTCAGACTCCACATTGACTGATCTATTTAACTTGGATACCCAGGGACCAGAGTTCCCTGTAAGTTGAGCACTTGCATGCCCCTTCCCCCCCCCATTAATAGAGTGCCTGCAGCTGCCCACAGCTGGTAGCATGTGTTTCTATATCTGCACATGCCTTGGTACACATAATAAAATGTATTCTGTGTATGGAAGGAAAACATTGGAGGGAACATTGCCAGGGATCATGGTGAGATGTATGGTGTAAAATCCAGACAGATATTTTGATTTAGAAGTGGTTATGAATGTCTGTATCTACAGATTATATCTGTTGTATTACCATATATATCAAAACACCTGTACTGACAGAAGAAACTAAAATCCTATTTTGTGAAGGGGTGGGCAGCAAAAGTGTATAAATGGACAGAATTAAAATTATGCTGGATCAAAGAGACTTGTAAGTGAATGCCCTGAAAAGATGAAAGAGAAAATGTTGTGCCTTTGGTACTGTTCTTCCATTTTGCGTACAAACTCCAGAGAACATGGGGACACTGGCTAACATGGTCACACAGCTATATTTACAACACTGTTACTACTAATTTCAGACCTTCTCCCATTGAAATCAGAGTCCTGTCCTGGATCTGGGGTGGAGCAATATCAGAATTTTATTTTTGTTTAGAAAAAATGGCAAGTCAAAAGATATATAAGAAGAATACTTAGCCCTTGTAGGCCCAATCCTGCATTCCTGGAAACCCAAAATTTTCATTGATTTCAGTAGAAGGTGTTGGGGCACATGGAACAAGAAGTAGGCCCTATATATGATGCATGTAACAGTGGGGAGGAAGGATGGTCTAATAGGTAAATGGGATATGGGAGATGTGTATGATCTAATTTATCTAATTGGTAAATGGGATATGGGAGATGTGTATTCAGTTCCTGCCTCAGATATTCTTCCTGTGTGACCTTGGCAAATCAATAAATCTACCTTGTTCCTCAGTTCTCCATCTGTAAACTTAAGCTAATACTTCTCTGTATTATAGTTGTTTTATGACAAGACAATCCATTTGCGATTGTGAGGAGATTGGTTACTACGATGCATGTCAGGGCGGTTCCCCACTCTAGCACTCTGGGGGCCCACAAAAGACCTTAAATACCTTACCTCTATAGGATTCTGCTTACAAAAACTCCCCAAGTTTACAGATTCATGGCCACCATCAAGTGAATTAAAACCCTGAAAACCAGGAAGAAACACTTGAACTTCTTCCCAAGGGGGGGTACCCCAAGCTCTTTTACCCCAAGAGAGCTTGAAAAGGGAAGAAACCACAGAAAACAAACTGTAATCTCTGATAGCTGACCTCTCAGTCTAGACTGGAACACACATAGACCTCCTGTTACCTTTCAGGACACAAGAATCAAGTCATCACCTTAAAAAGGTGATTTTATTAACTATACAAAAAGATATACTTGATAAAGCATACCTAGATGTTACAGAGCAACTGAGAAAAGAACAGAGTAAAACACAAAGAAACGTAGTCTCTTTGGGCTGCAGCTTAGATATGGTGAATAGGAAAGGGAAGGCACATGAATCTCACACAGAGAAGCTTAACTAAACCACAAAACCAATAAAATAACCTGATCTCAACTAAATATACATTTACCCCTACTTACTCACAATCCCTTCACAGTCTAGTCTATTTCCATGCCCAGTATTCCTTGGAAGCATGGTAGTCCTGTCTGGATTTAAATCATCCTCTTTCTCCCAACTCCTGATTTAAAAACACACACACACAAAATGGCAAGCAAGTAATCTTTACCATTCGAATTTCAGCACTGTACTCCATTGGTTCTTCTGGCTCCCTGCCAACACCTCCTGGCTACCTGAGTTTAGTCTCCTTTAGTCACCGAGTGCTGGCCAGCACTCCCCCTATCCATCACAGATGACATAAGTAACTAGAGAGGAAAAAATGTCTGTGCAAATGCATTTTAATGATCTTTAGCATATTTCTACAATATATGGCAAATATATATAGAAAGTGACATGACAGAAATGAGAACATGAGAAGCGCAATTTAATGAGGCACAATTTTGCTTAAAAATTCATGGTGCCAGATGTTTTTATGTTACTAACTGGTCTCAGCCAATCCAGGAGTTTGTAGCAGTTTTGTTTCTGTGTACAGCATTGTATTTTCTAACCTTTATTTTTCATTCCTAGTAACATGAATGGGAACAAGATGTAATAGAGAAAATTTATTAGCTAAAGGAAAATAAGGCATTATGCCAAAGCATAGGTTACCATAGAGAGTGCGAGGAAGATTCAGGTCAACAAACACTCCTAAATTCATAAATTACTCTTATTAACACATGAAAGTACTTGAAAGAAAGGCTGTTGGATAATAGATAGCCCCTAGCTGAAATGATCAAGTTAAGATACTAAATCGTACTTTTACACAGACTACATCTGTTCTCCCTTATTGATCATGTGCATATATTTCTTGAAGCACTAATATGTCCTTAGATATGTGTGCTCAGTTCCCACTGTGGAAGTGGGAATTGTGTGCATGTTCCTAAGGGAAGAACATGGTCCCAAATCATTTATTCATTAATAATTGCCAAAAAGCTTGTGGCTTACATAGTAGGAAGTATGTTGTCCTCTTAGTGTGAGGGATTTATACATGTAGCCCTTTGTGCACTGAGATGAGAACATACTCTAAAGAAGTAAAAGTACAAATCACTGCAGGCAACTCGAGTACACACACCCAGTTACAATTATATACTTTTAATTTCTATAAATTATGAACAGTTAAATGCAACCAGAATCTAGGAAATTGCTAAACATTTAAATGCCAGCAATTCAGGGATAATTCAGTGCATTAAAGGAAACTTTTAACCATTTTGTTGCAAATTCAAACGATAAGAAAGGCCTTTTTTGTCAAGAGCTGATGTACAGAGATATGTAAGGAAAACAATTTACAATATACAAGTCTCATTACTCCTACAAAACTCAGGAACTGTGCTACCTATTTTTGAGGGCCATCCACTGGTAATTTATCTATTAACTAATTATTTACATATATAAAGACATGGAGCACTTTTGTAGCATTTCTTATTGTGAATAAACTCAGAAAAATACTTCATTTTCAGGGCCTAGTATAGAGACTGCAGGAATTGCTGTATACCTACCAGATTGTTTAATGGAAAAACTGTAAAAGGGGAAACCTGGGACCTCTGGATCTTAGTGCATGAGCCTTTATACCAGGGGTGAGGAAGATGCATCCAATGGGCCGGATCAAGCCTGCAGCTGCCTCAGCGGGACTTTTACCATAAAGCAGCTCATGCCGCTTTAAACAGCTGGCTGCTCTCTGCTCTGAATGCTGGAGGAGGGGCGGGGGGAGAGAAGCTTCATGTGCTGCCCCCACCACCCAGCAAAATCTCTCAGCTCAATTTCTGGCCAATAGGAGCAGAGAAATTTTGCTAGGGGCAGGCTGTGAAGCCTTCTCCCTCTCCCCCTTCCAGAGCAGAAACACATGGAGCAGCCAGCCATTTTGACTAGCCTGGGACTGCAGCAGACAGGCAGGGAGCCTGCCTCAGGTTCCTGCAGGGATGCTGTCTGGGAGCCGCCTAGCTAAGTGCCTCCCAGCCAAAGCCTGCCTCTGGCACCTCACCCCATCTCTCCCCCCAACTTCCACCCCAGGTCACCAAACCCTCTGTACTCCCTCTTCCCACCTTCTCTAGGTCCCAACTCCCTCCCAGACCCTGCATCTCCTCCTACATTCCTCCCCCAGTCCAGAATCCTCTCCTGCACCCATACCCCCTCCAGGGCCCTGCACTCCAAGTCCCTGTCCTAGATCACAACTCCCTCCTTTATCCAAACTCCCTCTTAGACCCCACACCCTCTCCTGCACTCCAGTCCCCTACCCCAAGCTCCTTTCTACACCCAACCTCCATCCAAGACCCTGCACTCCCTCCATAGAAGAGTGGCCCTTGACCACTTGACAAAATGTTGGAGTGGCCCACCTCTCCTTTATAGCCTGAGCTATGAAGCCAGTTGGCTCTTAGCTAAGGCTGCAGAACACACTCATTCTCTCTCTCTGTAAGTGGTCTAAGTGCCACTACATGGGTCAGCGAACCACCCTCAGAAGGTGTGTGGGTTACACTTAGATTTCTGAACTACATGAAAATGTATTCTAGGTACCGTTGTTTAAAATAAAATAAGAAGTCCCTTTAAACATTCTGTACACATATGGAACTGAACTCTGCAAAGTGCAGTGGTAAGCATTTGAGAAGTTTGCAGCAAACACCACCTCCTTATCACTACTGTGTTATCACCCTCCAAAGAATGGGGACTTCCACATTCTGTCCCTCATATATATACTGGCAAATTTCTGTGTGTGAACTAGAGAGTGTGATTTGATAAAAATTTTGCTAAATACGTAAGGCTCTAGAGTCTGAACTTGGATCCACTTGAACATAGATCCAAAATGTGAGATAATCCTGCCTGAGACTGAGGGTGTCTGCACAAGCATGTAACCTGTTTCTTTGAAAAAGAGAGATCAATTTTTCAGAAAGTTTGAGTGCTGTATTTACATCCAAGGCAAGGTATGGTTTGTCCATCATTGATATTTTTAGCCCTGTTGAGAGCTTTGTTTACTCACATACGTGGATCTGAAACAGAAATGTATCAGGAATATATTCATGAATAGAATGCACTCCATGTATTTGCTACAGCTAGCAACATCACTGAATGTCTTCTGATGCACAAGTTGAGCCTCAGGGTACATCTACACTGCACACTTATTTTGAAATAAGCTGTTTTGGAAGAAATACTCTACACTACAGGAAAGTCTACACTACAGGGAAGCCTCAAATTAGTCCAAGGTAGGCTTCCCTACTATGGACATGCTACCTTGATTTAGAGCCCCTGGGGTCTCTGGGGAATAATTACTTTGAATGACCCTGGGGCAGAGCTGTTTTGAAATAGCAGTGGTGAAACATCCACACTACAGCTATTTTGAAATAGCTATTTCGGAATAGGCATTATGCCTCATGGAATGAGGTTTACAGAAATCGGAATAAGCCGTCCATTATTTCAAATTTATTGCAAAATAACAGAATTGCTGTGTTGACGCTTGCATTATTTTGAAATAAGGTCAGTCATTTCAAAATAACTGTGCTGTGTAGCCGCACCCTCATGTAATATGCTCCTGCATAAATTGCCGTGTTATTATCCATCTTTTCGAATTTCCAGTATTAACATGCTCCAGAATTGCATTGTTTCCCCTATCAATTCCTGTCTCCTGACTCACCTGGTTTCTGCAAAGCATGAGTCATCCTGATTTGATAGTGTGAAATCACTGCTTTCAGTTTATTTAAGATTATAAATCTTGACTAGCTCTTTTTGTTAAGGAAATAGCTTTGAGAACATCAAGTCATGAAAACCAATGATCAGGGCTGAAAGGACCAAGCTGCAGGCCTTTAATTCTGCAGTAGGAAGTTGGTGAGGCCCACCTCCCCCATAAACATGTGTACAGTATTTATTATCATAGCATCTAGCAGCCCCAGTCATGAGACAGAAACCTATTGTACTAGGGGCTATACAAACACAGAAAAGAAAAAAAAAAGACACGTTCCTGCACGCAAAAAAGCTTACAGTCTAAGTGAAATGGGTCTATGTTTGAGGTGCATCCCATAAAATCATTTCATTAACCCTCCCCATAATCATTAGGCTGGCCCCAGGGCTGGCCTTACCATGAAGGGAACTGAAGGTGGCCACCTCAGGTGCCAGACTGTGGGGGGGGGGGGGACATTAAACCCTCGAGCTTTTTTTGTCCCATGCAGTTCTCATTCATTGAACTTGGTGGTCAGTGGTGCAGCATCAGCTTCTAGTGATGCTGCTGAATTTTTTTTAATGTAATTCAAAGCATCTATGTATTTTTCTCTGCATCAACTCATCGATGGCAAATTTTGAAGCAACATCTGGGAACATCCTCTCTGACACTGAAACCACTGACTGCCACATGATGGGAAAGTCGAGTGGAGGCGATAAAGCCTATCAAACACCAAATTGGGAAGATAGATGATGCCATAGTTGCCATTATGGAGGACAATGCTATGACAGGAACTGTTCGTGGGAGAACAGTGGCAGAGGGAAATGGAATCACCAGAAACATACATAACTTCAAATGTCTGTGTGGCTTAGTGTTGTGGCATGACATACTGTTTGAAATAAATGTAAGCAAGAGACTCCAAGGTGTTGACCTTGATATATCTGGAGCAATGGAACAACTGGACAAAGGAAAGTCATACCTACAGTCTTACCAGTCAGATGAGGGATTTCAAAACGTTCTGAAGAGTGCACAGAAGTTGGCAGAGGAAGTTCACACTGAAGCTATTTTCCCACCCATTCAAGAATACAAGAGTCACCGAAGAAGACGACATTTTGATTACAAGGCACGGGATAATCCCATAAGAGACCCCAAACAACAATTCAAAGTTGAATTCTTTAACCAGGTGCTAGATTGTGCGATACAGTCAGTTGAAGAACGTTTCATGCAGCTCAAGGAACACAGCAGTATATTTGGGATGTTGTATGATATTCCAAAACTCCTCATTATACCTGAAGAAGACCTACACTAAGACAGTGTTGACATATAATGACACGCACGATATTGATGCAAGTGATTTAGGCGATGAACCAAAAGCCCTTTCAAGATACATTTCAGCAGGATCAACTCCAAAGGCTGTTCTGGAATATATGTGCACAAATAAGATGATCACCCTCTTTCCAAATGCTTTTGTTGCTCTGAGGATACTTCTAACACTTCCTGTAACAGTTGCCAGTGGAGAACGCAGCTTCTCCAAGCTGAAGTTAATAAAAACACATCTACGCTCCACAATGATACAGGAGAGGCTTGTTGGCTTTGCAACCATCTCAATAGAGCATGAACTGGCCCGGACTGTGGACCTTCAGGAAGCTGTTCAAATTTTTGCAACCAAGAAGGCAGGGAAAGTACCACTTTGATTATTCAGACAGATAAAAATGCCAGTGTTTACTATGCAGACAAGAAAAGTTACATTTGCTGTTCAGGCATTTGAAAGTTAAGTGTTACTTAAAATTTTTGAACAAGGCATTTTAAGTTGTTAGTTCTCCTTTATTGGGGTAGGTAGCAGAGCAGTGCCATGAGAGGAGCAGAACAGGAAGAAGGCAGAATTGAGACCTTTCAAAGTTTTGGCCCAAGCGAGAGGGCATGGGGGCGTCATTTGAGCTCCCCGCCTCAGGTGCCAAAATGTTGTAGGCCGTCCAGGGCCCTGAGTATAGCGGTGGGGTAGTACTGGACAGCAGTGGATAAGGAGTGAAGAACATTCTTTCACAGTCTTAGCTAAAATTGCTGTTAGAGCCAGCGCTGGCCATTCCATTGAATTGCAGGTTATGGATGGGAGGGGAAAGAGCATACAGGCTGAAATGTGAGAAGCTTTTAGACATCAGAAGAAGAATTGCTACTAATTAAATCCTGAACAATTTATGGCTACAGTGGCTAGGTATAATTTGCATGCCAAAACATTTCAGACTAAAGCTAATTATGAGCTGAAAGAGCCCTTCTTTCGGAAACAAGACTTTCTAATCTGTTAAATAACTAAGGTCACTGCTGATTTTACAGCTATATTAAAAATCCTTTTTGAGGGCCCATATTCCAGTTTCACTCAGCTAAATGTCCGCTTCACAAAACCCTATTGGCACCTACTTGGCAATCTCAGCAGAGAGAATTAATTATCTTCTTTCCCTTGAGAGGGTCCCTTGAGATTGGGATGAAGTAAACTGGCAGCAGGGGGATGATTATACTCCTACTTTCTGTACTGTCCATGTTCTGGGGATGGAAGACTTCAGCCTCCAGATCTGTCAATCTGCAATTCATTTCAAACATTAAAGTGCTGTTTCAGCAAGCTATGCAAGCAAATACTTACTGAAATATTAAGGCATTCAAGAAAAAATAATACGTGCTTATGTTCAAACCTTAAGTTCATACTTAAATTCAGTTCTGTTCAGGAAAGCTCTTACACATGTGCTTAGCTTTCAGTATACACTTTAGTTCCATTGAGTTCGTGGAATTATTCACTCACATGCTTAAATTTAAGCACTTGTTTTAATTCCTTGCTGAGCTGCGTCCTCAAAAAAACACAAACAAACAACTCTTTGAAATAATGCTTTGTAGCTGGAAAACAGATCATGTTTGCAGAACAGAGTCCACTTACTGTGTTTAACCCATTGTTGCCAGAAATATCATAAGGTTGCATAATCTTGAATTAATCTCTCATTTGAAGAGTACATTATTCTGCTTTCCATTACTGAAGGCAAGTTGATTTATTTTTCTGATTATTATCCCAGAAGTAGGAATATGATAAATTACATTTACTATGTATTTTTGACTGACTCGCCTACACTTTTCCCATTAACCCATCTCCTATAGGAATACTCCTCATATTCCAAATCTCCTTTAAGCTATGCTTATTTTTTCCTCTTGAGTGGTGCTAAATGAGGTGAGGGTGATCCCTTTAGTGTTTATGGCAAGAGACATCCTGCAAAGAGCCCTGTAGCACTAGTGATTCAGGGAAAGAGAGCCTTGTTTTCACTCCTTTCAGAAGTGTATTTTTTAACTTGGGATAGCTAACACTGTGACAACTGGGGGTTCAGACAGGCCAGGGAGGGGTTTGGTCACCATTTGCTTTGTAATCCTGGGAGCCTTATGGCTGTGCAGCTTTGGTTCAGTTCTCTCACCCCGTCAGTCTGCCAGCAGGCCACAAGCCTCACTCAGGCTTTTCCCAACTTGGTTACTCCTTGAAGGCTGATGGGAGCTCTAAATTTGCCCCAGAATTGTTCTGCTGCAGGAACCAGTCCCTCTCACTGGACCCTCCCAGAGAAAGCTATGGGTTTGCTGCTTTTACACAGGCAGAAAAAACTGTCCAGCCTGCAGGCTTTCTGGCAGCACACACCTTAGGGAACTTACCCAGCACTGATGATTGACAATGTCAGCAAAACAAGTTTATTAACAAAAGAGCTTGTATTAAGTGACGCCAAGTACCAGGGCTAGATGTAGCAATGGTTACAAGCAAATAAAAGTAAAAACACACCTCTAGAAGATGAAAACTTTCTAGCAAGATATTCTTTGCTCACAATGTTTTTTCTGTCACAGTCTCCTTTCCAGACATTTACTGGCCACCTTGGCCAGGATTTATTACAGAGATTAAATCCTTTGGTTTCATTGTCTCCTAAGGTAAAGGATCAAGATGGAGACTCTCTCTGCTCCTTATATCCCCCAAAAGATGCCTTTGTCACAGGGGCGACATGTGGGGCCAGCCAGCAGCTGGTGGGGTGACTAGTGGGAGGAAATGCCCACAGCAGGGGTCCAGCCCCCTGTGTCCCCAGCTGCTTTGCTCTACTGCCCCACACTCACTGGTGGGAAGCGGCACGCTCTGGCCAGGGAAGCAAACCAAGCTACTGGGGGCCGCCTTGCTCCACTTCCCCCACCGCTACTGGTGAGTATGGGGAGGGACCCTCACTGCCAGTGCCCGCCAAGGGAAGAGGCAGGGTGGGGAAGCAAAGGCAGGGTGGGGGGGTGAGGAGACAATGGAGCAGAGCAGGGGCAGGGAGAGGCAGGGTCTGGGGCAAAGAGGGGAAGACCCGGCCCTTCCCCGGGCTGCAGGTGTCATGTGGCCGGTAGCCCCCACATCTCCTCTTCACCAAAGGCCTCTGCTTTGTCATACTGGAGATTCAGTGTCTGTTTGGGGTGTATGAGCTGTGTGAATTCTCTGTACTTTGAGTTCAAGATCAGGTTAAACCCTGTTGGTTTAGCTCAGTGGCTTTGTTTATTATTAACATGTGAATTAAGGTAAACACACACACTTTCCTTTGTCTAGGACAGACCTGTTTATCACCTTTTACCTAGGCAAGGCTATCTAGTCTTAAACATGTTCTAGTAACATGCAGAAGGAATTCTTAAGTTTACCTATAATGTTAACATATGCATTATAAAATTATATTACTATAATTACTATATATTACTATTCAGCATATTTTTAGCTTTCATATTGCACCTCACAAGGTATATTTTGCACAAATATTATTGCAGTAGTGTGTAGGGTATGAAATCAAAGGGGCACCTAAGGACACAAATGCATGAGCTAGCCTGCAGTAGATGCACCGTGAGGACAAAGTACTTCAGATTTACCATGAAGTAAACTAGTTGAGGTCATACCCCCACTGGGGATATATAATTGACCGCATCTGGATTACCTCACAGTAAAGCTAAAGTGCCTGGTCTCCCTGTTTTTTACTTCATGATAGCTCATGCATGTTAGCTACCCCGAGGTAAAAAGTGTACTTTTTTAGCAATTAAACAAGCCCTAAAAGAGTACACGTAGCAGTGGCAGCAGAGAGAGGGGAAAGAAATGAAACAAGGAAGTGGAGGAACTTGGAGACAAAAGGAGGACAGAGTGGAATAAAAGGTCTAGCACGAAAAAACAAGGTAAAGAACAAAAACAAGAATGAAAGACAGAAGGCAAAACTACTATTAGAGACATACGGGGGAAAGAACACTTAGTGTACATCTACACTGTGCAACTATTTTGAAATTTGACATTGTGTAGATGCGCCAAATTTCAAAATAAGCTATTTGAAATAGAATCGAAATAAGATATGCAATTTGCATAGCGCAAATTGCGTATCTTATTTCAAGATTAGGGTGCTGTATAGACGCACCTTTAGAGAAAAAGGCTCAGAATGGACAGTGGAGAGAGAGAGAGAGAGAGGAAATAGGTGAGACAACCAACATACAATGTGATAGATGGCAGAAGAAAAATAACTAGGCACCAACTACAAGTTGGCGCAGCAATCAAGAGAAGAATGGACTCATTCATTTGGGCCAAATTTTTAAAGATACTTCAGTCCAATCCCATAATTTGTACGTGCCATTCAGTGCATTCAAAAACCTGAATTTGAATGTGAGAACAGCAAATGCATATGTGGTTTGCCTGGTTTGGCATCTCTTTGATTTATCTGTGTAATTTCTGCTTGAGATTTGCATGAGCAAAATTGCAGGAGTGCATTTTGAGGCTGTTCTTGAAAATGTACTCTTTAATATTAATTATACAGAATTTTTCTGAAAGATAACAAGCATACACAAAAAGTATACATGAAGATGTATAACATTTTGAACTGAATTGTTTAGCTGTTAAACATTGGATAGCCTACAGGGAGCAATTAAATAGTTTTCTTTGGTTGTAACACTTTTCATGTAAGGCATAGAAAAACTACACCTTCCTGCAAAAGAATAAAGGACAAATAACTAGCATGAGAGGTTGGAATGGATCCACCCAACATGAAATCGAGCAGATTCTGGAATTTCCTCCATACCATTTAGCTGCCAAGAGCCCTATCCATCTATGTGATGTGCCAAGAATGGCTTAGGTAGAGGAGCCTAACACAAAGTCAATATGAATATGGACTAAAAGGAGCTATTAACTTGAACAGCAACATGAACCAACACCTAAAAAACCTGAAATTAAACATGTACTCATTATGTCATTGTACTTGAATGAAATAAGCAAACCAATGGCTTGAGCCTCTTATAAGGCACCATTCATACAAATACGATTAAAAACAGAGCAAGAAATGTAGAAAATATAATTAAACTTTCAAGAACAATATTATTACCATGAGCCGTTCCTGTATGGGTCATCTGATATCTCCTCTACAATACATTTAGTTGCTTTCTTACTTGCCAAGATGAAATATTTTGCTGCAAAAACAGTCCTAAAAATGTTCATATAATCTAAGTATTCCAAGGTTCAAAAACACCAACATGGAGACTAAAACAGCTGAGTCACTGAATCAAAACTCTGCCTTCTTTTTGTCAGCCCCGAGTTTATAAAATGTTGGTGAGAGTGACAGACAGACATGTGTAATGTGGTCAGAAGATTTTGCAAATTAAAGTTTAGCCATTTGCAAAAACAAACAAACAAAACAAATGAATGTGATCTTAAGACTGGCTGTGATCTTAAGACTCAGGAATTCAGGTTGCTCATAGTTGTTTAGACCACTAAGTCTGGTCTGCATTTAAAAGAATTAATTCTATAAATTACAGATTTTGTTCATTCTCTGGATTTCAAATTTTGATTTTTGTTGTAAAAAACCTCAATATCAAATCTCCGTTTTCTTTTCAAAGGTAACTGATTTATGATTTTTGTCAAATCTGTTGTAAAACTTATTTAAACTTCTTGTGATCATTAGAATGTTTCTTCCAAAGTAGCACTAACCAACCCAGAGGACAATAAAGAGGAAAAAGATACTGAACTGCCTTCTTTGTTTGACATTTGTGATCAAAGGGAGTAAAATATTTCTTACCTCTTCAAAGTCTCCAGCTGGAGACTCCAAAAAGAAAGCACCCATCATTTATGGAAAGCCAGAAAGAAAATGAAATAACATTTGTTGGGAGCAGAGAGCTCCAGAAAACAATGAGCTTCTCTTGACTTCCAATTTTAGAAGGTTTTGTATTTAAAAACCAAGACAAAAATGTACTTTTTCTATTGGATTTGTGTTTAGTGCATAAGAGAAGTTAAAAGCATTTAAAGCTATTGTACATTTTTCTGAAGTAGATTAAAGCATGTAGGTATAATATATAAACTTTCCTATTCAGTTTATTTCACCTTCAATGTAGAATCCAGTTGGATGAGTTTATTTTTATAAAATTACTGCAGATGGAATGTTATTGATACTGGGAGCACATTTTTGATGTGCAACATGAATACAAATCCCAGGTCCTAATAAATACAAGGCAAATGTAGAAGTTAGCAGGGTAAGTTTATATTCAATGAACAAAGCCAACACTTAATTCTGCAGTCCTATTAGGTAAAACATCTTTGAAATTCATGGATATTTTGACTGAATTTGGATGGCAGGTTCAGGTTCATAAGTATAGCATACATGCGGTAGATATGGTCTTTGATAACATAAATATATAATCAACATTTCAGATTTTTTTTCTTTCAGACTGTTTGTCCTATGCAGCTTTAGAAGTATTATCAAAGAGATGTTATGGGAAACAGAGATGTAAAGTTATTGTCAACAACAATGATTTTGGAAGTCCATGCCTGCCTGGAGTGAAAAAATATCTTAATGTCAGCTACGCATGTGGTAAGAGCAAATACGTGATCATTATAAATACCTCATTCTACTTGCAGAGCATACTAATGCAAATTTGTGTATATATATGAACCCACGCACCCAGAGCTGGATTCCTAAACCTGGCCTTCCTATTAGCAGCTGTATTTACCTGACTAAGTAGCTAAGATGTAGGCGCAATCACAGAGCTAGAAATCTATAGGACATAAATTGCAATCATTAAAATATGTGCTTGACAAATGCACTGTCATTAAATTGTATTCCACATAATTCAGCTAGGGCTGAGTAAAGTAAAGAAAATCCACTACAGCATTGCATTAGCCTTTATAAAGCACTTCATCACAATAAAAGAGCTGTATAAAGGCCCTGATCCTGAAATATGATCCACCTGGGCACCTATTACCCTACAGAGGATTTCCTTACTCCTGGGTAAACTCTCAGGCCAGCGCTACACTACAGACTTACATTGGTATAACTACATTGCTCAAGTAGGTGAAAAAACCCACACATCTCCCCCACGAGGAATGTAGTTACACCAACCTAACCCCCAACGTTGGCAGTGCTATGTCCGCAGGAGAGCTTCTCCTGTCAAACTGCCACCATCTCTCTCAGAGGTGAATTAACTAAGCCCTCCCATCGGAGTAGTAGCATCTTCACTGAAGTACAACAGGGGCGCACCAGTGCAGCTACCTCTGCAGCCAGAGGTGGAATAAGATTTATTGAGGCCCTGAGCACAAAGAACTTTTGTCCACCCCTCAACCTTCCTCCTGCCATCCCCTGCTCCTTCTCTCTCCTCCCCAAGGTTCCACCCCCTAGCCAGGTCAGAAGCCAGAGCCAGGATATGGTAAGGGACATGTAGGGAGTCCAGGACACTGAGGGGAGCCCTGGACCCTCCTTTTCCCCATGGTGGCTAGCCCCAGGGGCAGGAACAGTGGCACTGGAACTATTTTTAGGGTGGGGTGCTGAGCAGTGCCCCCACACACACATCTGTTTGTGCCCCTCACTGCCCCAGTCCATGCCAACTCTCATGGACGAGACACCATTGCTGCAAATGGCATCCAGTCTGGGAGAGTTGGCAACTTAGCCACAGCTGGAGGCAGCTACGAAGCCCCAGGCCAGTAGTGGGACCCCTAGTGGCAGTGGCACCTCCAGGGCCAGTGGCATGGATCTCGGGAGATAGTGGGATGGTGGGACCCTGGAGGAGCCACTCAGAGGCTGGGACTTGAGGCTGGTGGAGCTGACAGTGGATTGGCAGCAGAGCCAGCTCCTGGGTGGAAGCTGGGTGGAAAACCTGGGGGTACTGCAGCACCTTCCCCCCCGCACACCTCTACTTCCCACGCCTGTGGGCAGGAACACGTCAGGGGCCATTCACCAGCTTTGTTTCTATTATCTTTCCCCTTCTTCCTCACAGTGTGCAGCAGCAATTCTGCGGTAATTGCTGCTTCCTGTTCTGTTGTGGAGGTATAGTTGAATTGTTGAACTGTGTGCCAGGTTTTGGGATTAGAAAGGAATTTTTCCCTCAGGGTAAGTTTGACAAGGTTCCTGGTGGGTTATTTCAACTTCCTTAGCAGCATCCTGGAGGCCTCGTTTTAGATAAATAGGAAGCAAAGACAGGATTTGAAAGTTGTAAGTGTATAAATGAGTTTGTAATTTTGACACCGCTTGCGACTACTGTTCAGCATGGGTGAGAGGCTCAGAGGGGCCAACTCCCAAAGGTGAATGGGGGTAAGAGACCTATGAGATAACTGGGGGACATTATTAGACTGATGATGCTCCCGTGTGTTCTCTCATCCCCCTCACCAGAGAGGGAGCCAGAGGATTGGGAGTAGGGTTGCCAGATGGGTTCAACAAAAATTCCGAACACACTTGACATTACATCACAATCTACATTACATCCTATTTAGAAAATACCAGACATTTACATTTTTTCCATTTGTTTCCCAAACAGAAAGATCAAATACTGGACTGTCGGGTTCAAAACCGGACACCTGGCAACCCTAATTGGGAGGAGGGAGGCTAAATCCTAGGGGAGAAGCTGAAGATCCAACCCTGAATAGCAGATATTTGGCACAGAGGTCAATTAACACTGTCTTAAATCCAGATAAATTTTTTGTATTGGGAGCCGAGGTAGTTAGCCCCCTCCATTACAGTTAATAATTAATAATGTAGTATACTTCCCCTTTAATTTCCATCCCCATACCTGTGTTTTCATTCTCTTACATGTCCTGATCAATGCTTTTGCCCTGTAATCAGTTTATTTTGACAGTGCTGCTCACAAAATATCAGAGGCTACAAAATCCTGCCATTCTGGCAGTCAGGTAAGGGTGGTATCTAGCCAGAAGGGAAGTAGCTAGCTTCTGTAGGTAGCTTGCATATAGCCTTATTTAAGTTAGTGGGTATCTTTCTAATGCAGGCATGTCAAACAGGCCTCTGGCGGGCCGCATGCGGCCCAATCAAAATTTTTTGCAGCCCGCCACTACATTTTTATTAAAGAATAAACTGCGACCCGCTAGCCACTCAGAGCACGTGGCCGAGTGTAGATCACAGCCGGTCGGCCGGCCGCTCTGCGCACGGCACCGCAGTGACTGCTCACGGCCGGCCAGGCTGCTCTGCGCTGGGCGCTCCAACACGTGCTCAAAGCCGGCTAGCCGCTCTGCACAGGCATCAAGCGCCTGCTCACAGCTGGCCGCTGTGCTCATGTCACCCCAGCGCCTGAGGAAGAAATATGTGGCGGCAGCTCCAGGACCCAGGCATTAGGTTGCGGGGAAGGGGGCTGGGAGTGCCTGGCTCCGGTGGAGGGGGAAGGCATTAGGTTAGGGGGGCCTGAAGGGTGCCTGGCTCTGGGGAGGGATGAGGCATTAGGTTGGGGGCCTGGCTCTGGGAGGGGGAAGGTATTAGGTTGGGGGACTGGGAGTGCCTGGCTCTGGGGAGGAGAGGCATTGGGTTAGAGGAGTGCCTGGCTCTGGGGGAGGGATGAGGCATTGGGTTAGAGCAGGGAGGGGTGCTCTGGGGGAACGGAGGGGGATTGGGTTAGAACGGGGATATAGGAGTGCCTGGCTCTGGGGGAGAGGGGGGGATGTTTTGTTAATATTTTATTATTTATTTATTTATTCCCAAATAAAATTACAAAATGTATATTAATTTTATATCAATAAATATGTCAATTTTTTTGCAATTGCATGAATATATGTTTATGCAAAATCTCAAACTTACAAAGCATCTGAAATTTTCACAGAAGCCTGTTCTATTTGATTAACCACGGTCTATACTTGTTTTTATTTCAACAAAACAAGTTATGTATCATATAAAAAATTTAAAAGTACCTTAAATGTATATTTATATTTAAAATTATTTTATATGGGCAAATAACAATTTTACATATCAAATTATTGTATTATGTTAAAACAAGACCTGAAAAATTATAATATACCTAAAACATAATAATCAATAATTATGACTTTCTGATAGAAGTACATTTTCTTTGGTGGCCCTGAGAGCTATCAGTTTTCGTTTGTGCGGCCCTCAGTAGGCTTCAAGTTTGACATGCCTGTTCTAATGATTTCTGCAGGGAGCTTTGGATTAGGCCCCTATAGCTACACTACAGAAACTACAGTAGTATCATTAACTCTCTCCATCCCTGCTCTTTCTTACCCTCGGTCTAAGCACTGACATAAGACACTGGTATAACAGGCGAAGCCCATAGCAGCAATCTGTGCTGCCAGTGGAAAGGAAGTGTTAACTCTTTGGCAATCACCAAAGATCCCTGGGCTTCATAGGTTTGAAAGCTGTGCTCCCTACCCCTTCCCCTCTGTGCAGCTGCAATCTCCTCCCCTTCCTGTTGGGAATATGTTAAATTAACTCAGTTGGGAAACATTGTAGAGTTTCCTGATTCTATCTCTGGCAGGTCTTTCCATGGGAGATGCCCAAATAAGCAGTATTCAGAGTTGACTTGCATGGTTGGCAATAAGTAGGCATTTTCAGATGGATTTTTATCATAGCTGTACAGTGCCATATTTCTTAAGATCATAGAAACCATAATCATCGATGGATTATCTAGAAGGCAGGTTCCTTGCAGGCATAATAGGGAATTTTTAAAGATATGGTTTAGAGCTTTTAAGAGTCTACCCTCATATGTTGGTCTTCAGGTAGGAGGAATTACTAAGACTGATATTTATTTTTATGAAGAAGCTGGAGGCTTGCCATGGAGCTAATACAGAATATGCTTTGACTGTAAATTCTGTATTTATAAAAGTGAGTTATTGGAATTCCCTTTTATTATGCCACCAATAATTATGACACCTTGTTCTTTATTTGTTGGCTGAGGGGAGTGTTTGTGGTAAGATAACGCACACTATTTATCATTGTAATGGTTTTGCAAAGACACACCAACCAGGTAGTAGATAACATTCTTCTATGTTGCTGGCACATCTGCACTTTTTTTCTGCCAAGCACTACTAAACTGTGCAATCCGAAGATTTAGCGAGTGCTTTTCAGCTCTAATTATTTTACAGATCATCTAGTAGCCATGAGAAAATAAGAGTTCTGGAATTATTGAAATTCCATACACAAGGATGGAAGCTTATTTTTAAAGCAAATCTCTCCCTGGAAATTTCTGATTATGGCAGTAAATCATGTTCTACGTTGCTAAAGCAATTTGCCTGTGCAGCCAAAGTGAACTGATTTGGTAGCTGTAAGGTTTCTTGTCAGAGGGAGGCCATGTTGACTCACTGGGAGCCATTGAATTTCAGGGCTTCAGGCTTGACTGCAGGTCAAATCACAGTGAAAAAGGTCATGCCCTTGTTCAGGAGCGTGGCAGCAAATCAACCGTTAGGCAGTACTCTGCACTTCAGTGTAGGAGCTAGGGTTGCCAGATGGCTGAAAGAAAAATACTGAACACCCCCCCCCCCCCCAAAAAAAAACACCGGGAAAAATTTTGTTGAAGGAAAAAGGGGGACAAAGTTGTTGAGCAAAAAAAAACAACCCCAAACACGATTCATTGGGGCGGCAACGGGCTGGCCGGGGAGATGGGGGCCAATGAGAAGCAGGGCTGGTCGGGGGAACAGCAGGGGGCTGGGAGGAAGGGGAGCAGGAAGCAGAGCTGGCGGGGACAGGGTGCAGTGGCACTGGCCGGGAGGAAGGGGGTCCGGGAGGAAGGGGAGTGGGAGGCACAGCTGGCGGGAGGGGTGCAGTGGCGGGGGCCAGGAGGAGGGGGAAGCAGAGCTGGCGGGGCGGGAGAGGTGCAGCGGCGCTGGCTGGGAGACAAGGAAGAGGAACAGGCCGGCGGGAAGCAGAGCTGGGGCCAGGCGGTGCAGGGGCTGGCCGGGAAGATCAGGAGGAAGTGGGGGAGAACCGGCCAGCCGGGAAGGGAGGGGGGGTGAGCAAATTGGCCGGCGGGGAGCAGGACTGACCTGGGCACTTGCTGCCTGTCCCGCGCAGGCTCCCGGCGACGCAGGAGCAAGGAGGAGGCTTCCCCTCCTCCTCACACTCAACCAGTTGAGGGCTCCCGGCAGCAATCGCGGCCCCACCTCCCAGCTGGGACTCCCAGCCGCTCCCCCAGCCCACGCCAGGCTTCCGTCCGGTGCGCAGCTGGAAAAATCAGAAAATACCGGACATTGCACATGTCCGGTATTTTCTGATTTTTTTTACCGGACAGAGCGCACAAATACCGGACTGTCCGGTACAATGCCGGACATCTGGCAACCCTAGTAGGAGCTCAGGTCCTGGATCAGGGCAGAGCGACAAACAGACAGTTAAACAGTGCGTTTACAGCCTGAGCTGCAGTTTTAGAAGGCCGGGCCCGGTGTAAGGGCGGGCCAGCAATCTATTAACAAGCAGTCCAAAAACAGTTAAGTGGTCCAGAGTTCAAAGCCCAGGCCTGTCTGCAGGCTGAGCCAGGGGTTGGGTCTCCTTGCTGGCGGAGAGCCGACAAGCGCAAGGGCTTCTTTCCCTACGGGGGGGTCCTGCCATGCAATGGAAGGGGCTGGCAGGGGGGATGCAGGCCCCCCCAATCCACTGCGTCCCAGCCCTTGGCCCTAGCAGTGGCAGCGCCGCAGCCACTGGGTCAGCGGGGCTCCAAGCCATAACACGCCATCCGGGTTGGTGGGTCAGCGGGGGTCTGAGCCACAATGCGCTGCCCAGCTGACCTCCATTTCTTCAGCCACCCTGGGGGCAGTGCTTTTCTTTTAGAACCTTTGGCAGGTAAATTGTAGACTTGTGTAGTGTGGTGTGCACAATTTCAAGCTGGGTGCAAAGGATCTGCGTGCCTGGTGCAATGTTGGTACTGAGTGCAGACACTCAAGGCGGGAAAAGTTCAACTGTCCTGTCCAGAAACTCCATTTTTGTTTTCAGTTACTGATGGCAGCAACCGCTCCTTTAAGTGTGCACCTTACCCACATCCTATTTACAACAATTACATTATAAACATTATAAACAAATCAACATTATAACACTACTCTAACACCTGTTCCCCCTGGAGGCCTACCTGGCTCGGCTACTGCTCCTTGGTGTCGGCTGGGGACGGAGGCAGCAGTCGTGTGTCCATAGGTTTGGGGTCCTGCGTGACTAAGGATACAGGCAGTCCAGCCCACTTGGCTGCGCCTAGCAAGGGTCCTGGGGGTTCAGGTAAATCTGTGGGCCCAGGCAGCAGCTTCCACAGCTTTGTCCAATAATCCAGGTCTGACAGTGGCCATGGTGGTCTAGGCCAGTGCTCAGGGCCCGGCAGTGGCCCAGGCAGCCCAACCTAATCCTCCCTCTGAGGGTAGCATGGCAGGGCCTTCCTCCGCTGGGGAAGAGCCTCTGCTCTGCTCTAACTGAGCGTGAGCTCCTCTTCTTATACCCTCAGCCCTGACTTCCTGTTTCCTGTGGGCGGGGCTGGGTGGTTCTGGCTCCGCCCACCAAGGGGTTTTTGTGGGAGTTTCCTCCTCTGGGTCAGTAGGAGGCCACGTTGACTCACTACAGTAGCACATCACAGTAGTAATGAATGCCTACATTCAGAGAAAGGTGGCTTTCTCAATTGTAAGTTCACAAAGGATGGACTTTGCGAGATGTTCTGGTTTTGCCTCAGAATTTCTTCTCATCTCCTCCTCTGTGATCTGGTGGTTTCTCCTCACTCAAGATTCAGATAGATAATATCTGTCCTAGTTATAGGGTTAGCTGCACCTCTGTCCTCTTTCAGATCTCTCTCAGAGCACCCACCTCAGGGTTTAGGCCTGTACATCTTTCCCTGTCTCAGGGCTGAATCTTGTGATTCTTTCACACATAAAAATCTGTAGCTTGCCTGTCAGAGCTTGGGCAAAGTCTGAAGCTCAGGTGGTAATGGCTCTAGAGCAGGAATGCTGCAGGGGATGCCACAGCCTATATTCCACATCCATCAGCTGTGAATTCAACCGTTCTGTGTAGCTCAGGTGTTGTTTGGCAGTGTGCTCACTCTCACTCAAGCTAAGCTAGCTCAAGAGGAGTAACTCAAGTGTACTAACTTGAGCCAGGGCCTTGTCTACACTGCAGGGAGTATGTTGGCTTAGCTACAATGCCATCACTATGTTGGCATAACTCCATAGTGTAGACGCCACTCACAGTGACTGGACTATTTCTTCTGCTGCAAGAACACCACCTTCCTGAGCCGTGGAGCAGGGTTGATGGAAGCTATGTACCTAAAGAGTCGGGTAGACTTGTGCTCCGGTGACTAGCCTGAGCAGCCGGCCATGTTGCCATGGCCACACTATGTCTGTCTGCCCACACTGGGAAGCACCCTCACAGCTGCTGTGTAGACATTCACTAAAGCTTTGTCTGCACTGCTGAGTTTAATGCTTTAATTTGGCAGTGGTGTCATGGCACCAGTAAACTACATCCACAAGGGGGAGTAGCTAACAGTGTTGGGAGCCTGTTTACCTTGGCGCTTTTCAGCACTGTAACGTGCTGCGCTTTCGGGGGGGGGGGGAGGAGACGGGGGTTTTTCCCCCCACTCCTGAGCAAGAAAGTCACAGGGCTGTAAAGTGGTAGTTTAGACAACTCCTGTGATAGAGACAAATTTACTTTAGGAACAAAAGTAGAAGGTGGCAAGGGGGCCCCATTGTCAAAAAAGAGAAAATTGGATACGAGCCTTTTCAGTAGAAACAACCGTTGTTCAGTTTTGTGGCAAACTGAGGTGATTGCCCCAAGGGCAAGGTGAAGGAGAAAAGTGTTTTTCAGAGGGTTTAATGGAGGTTTCATGCAGGTTTGAAGCACCAAACTGAGTTAGCAGGCTGGTTAGAGAAGAGCTGAGGTTTAACGTTGGAAACTGTTTTGTGGAGACAGGAGATATGAGCGAGCCTAACTATAGCGATTCGCCTCTTACCAAGATCCAATGGAGCTAGGATTGAGACCTGACTCAAATAGAAACATTTATGAAACCATCAAAGAGAAACTCTAAAAGTGATTTTCTGGATGCCTGACTAAGCAGTGGAAGCTTGATGGTTTTCTCTATTTTGGGTGCTTCAGTGCAGGCTTTATTGGTATTACTGCAATGATGAAAAGAACTTTTGATGTGTCACAGGTTTTATTGACACTGGTGTTTTTGCATCAACAGAGAAAGATAGGAAATTAGCTTTTCCTCCAGGTACGTTTGTAGTAGTAATAATTAAATTACATTTTATAGCACCTTTGATCCCAAAACCATTTAGCCCTGGTCCAAACTAGGGAGTTATTTCAAAATAACCCCCCTTATTTTGAAATAATAGGCTACGTCTAGACTATGGAGTTTTTCTGGGATACATCTGCTCTTCTAACATTTTTTGCAGAAGAGTAGACACGCTCTTTCAGAAGCCCCTGTATTCCTCATTTCAAGAGGAAGAAGGGCTCTTCCGAAAGAGGAAGTTTTTCTGAAATTTGGTCCAGTGTGGATGGGCCAAATTTCGTAAAAGCCTCTTCCAAAAAAACAATTAGAAAAAGGTATGCAAATTGCGGTCCGATAAAACTCCGTAGTTTAGACGTAGCCAGAGAGACAGAGGTGGCACTTGGGCAGTGAATTACTTTGCTTATGTTCTTATGCTTATTTCAGAAAGAGAAAGGTTCCCAAACAAGAAGTCAAAGATAGCTCTTGGAGAGATCCTTGACCTGTAGACAAGGCATCTCAGCCCATGATCAAATAGTAGTATACGTTGTACTAGCTTTACACCTCAGTTCTTCCCAGATATTCCAAAAACAGCGACTCAAGATTTACAGAAAAAGTAGATAGCATCCCCCCCACCCCCCGTTTTTGACAACATGACTAATGAGGAGTGCTCAATGGATGATCTTTGAAATAGAAATGTAACATAGTACATTTTCTATCTGAGTGCTGGGTCTTTCCTTTTAGAATATGTTCTTTATTTTCTTTTTTTTACACCATCTGACAGTCTCTTTCTAAAAGAAACATATAAAAATACTCCCTAGAAATGCATCCTTTGTGGTAATTGACATCACAGGGCCCTTGGCCCCCCTTTGATCATGCGTGTTACCCTGAGACTATCTTGCCTGGTCTCATTTAAAAATGTGCTTGTACTTTGGAAACAAAACTTATAAAAACAGGATCATGGTGTTCCTTGCTCAGTCTTTTTTTATTATTTCCAGACTAGCTATTACAAATGAACACATAGATTTTTTTTTACACCTGCCAGCCTACCGAATTCAGACTGCAATCTGAAAATCAGACTGTTACTTTCTGGCTCACACATTAACAATACAGATTCTGCCTCTGGAACTCAGTTAACAAGTCTGATGCAGCAAGAGCCAAAATAGAGGTCAGATTACTCTCCCATGTCCATGTTGGCTTTGCCATATTTAAAACTTACTTTACTTTAAAAACTTTTGGTCCTGGACATCCAACACTCTAGTCATCTGAAGAAGTGGGCTGTGCCCATGAAAGCTCATGGTACCATCTACATGTTTTGTTAGTCTTTAGAGTGCTACCAGACTATTTGTTGTTTTTTTAAGTTTAAAAACTTTACTAGGTGAGAGAACAGCTATGACTCTGAGCCCACACAGGAAGAAAGGCTGGTCAGCAAGAAATGCAATTTTTACAGTTATTTTTCACAGTAAAACTGTCCTTTAACTCCTTTGACTTGACCACCCGCTGTCCCTGTCAATCTTCTTTTATACAGTTTATTGTCAAACATTTGTTTCATACCTGAAATGTCTTCCATTTTCCAAATGTGTGTGAAACTCCACCAGTTTGTCTTTGTACAGTACAGAGAATAGTTGCCAAGGTCAGAATAGTTGAAGGACCCATTCATCTGATTCAGGATTTGTGAGTTCTTAACATGCACACAATGTGCCTTCCTTTTAGATCATTTTAATCCCTGTAAGAAGAGTGTGAAAGCTTCCAAATTAAATCCACTAAAATGCACTAGAAGAAAAAGAAGTTAATTAAAAGGAAACAGTTCTCTGGCCACTCAGACTAAGGCTTTGTCTACACTTCAAATTTTGATCAATCTAGCTGCATCACTCAGGTAAAATATTCGCACCCTAGTGGGCTGTAGTTAAGCTGAAATAACTCCCAGTGTAGGTATGGCTGGGTCAGTGGAAGAATTCTCCCTTTGACATAACTACCACCACTCAGAGAGATGGATTAACTGCAGTGATGGAAAAAACCCTTTTACTGCTCTATGAAGCATCTACAGTACAGCAGCACACTTGCAGCACCATATTGTACATCTAGCATTAGAGCTCTTTCTATATGGAGTACTGTTTGGTTATTTACCTTACAGTAACTAGAGTCCTTTGAATTATGAGGTCCCTATATTCCACTGCGGGTTCTCTGGTACAGGGAGTGCATGTGCATCCACAACGGAATACTCATAGGGTCTACCACTTGAAGAAGAACAAAAACCTCTATTCAGGAAAGTTACAGAACACATCACAAAGAGGTTCAAACACTTCTTTGCTGACTATTACAGTCTTCATCAGTTCTCCTCATCAGAAGCAGCAGTTGGCACAATTTAAGGTCTATCTCTCAAAAACATGCTGAGACTGGCACTTCTGTATGGTCCAGAAAGCTGGATCTAGCTATTAGACTAGTTACATCTTATGGAAACTATGCCCTGGGAGACAGATCTCTGGCAGCAGTCCAAACCCTTGCTCTCACCTGGAACTAAGGGGTTTAACAATCATCCATTACTTTGGGTTATAAACAGGAACATAATAGCCACAAAAAAGCAAGAACTTGCCCCTGAAAGAAAAGCCCCTGAAAGAAAAGCAAGAACTTGCCCCTCTGCTCTCCATCTGATTCATCTCTTGTTGTTAACAAGTGGAATTTAGATTTTCAGGTAACTGTGACTTTGGGAACACAAATTCTGGCCCTAGTCCTTCAGTCCAATCCAGAAGATATGGCACCTTAGTGCAGCCACATTGACTGCACTTGAACTGCATTCAGGCACAAGGGTCTGCTTGTGTGAATCCAGTTGCAAGGCTGGAGCCTTTGTCTGAATGTTCTTTAGTAGATGAGGCCAGCAGGAAATTACAGCATTAGTCTTTTGTGTTACAGCAATCACAAAGATGTAAATTGTTTGGTTATTATTCTGGGCCATAGTGAATTTTGTCTTATTTTCAGTGTGATTAGATAACAGTTTAGAGAGTGTGATATTCTTAAAGCTGACAGTGTGCAAATTTTCTTTTTTCGTTTTAGTTCCCAAAATCATACTTACAGCAGTTGATCCAATGATTTCTAATCTAAATCCTTCTCTGAAGCAGAACAATGGTGAATATGGTAATTTTTATGCTTTATTACCATCATTTGTCTAGAAGTCAAAATAGAAAATATGTTTAATTACAGATGGACATAGTTGTGTTAGAATTAAGAGGGGGGAAATAGTGAAATCATGTGTTAAAACTGGCTCTGACCACTGAACGTGGCAAAAAAGGTGTTTTATCATCAACAGGATGAGTTCTACACAATTAGAGTTCTGATGATACTGTAACATGGGGACTTCACAATGAGAAATACATTCAGGAACAAACACAAAGTTCTAGGGACTGCTGTTAAATAAATTATTGTGGGCAAAATCCAGCAGTCCTTTCCTCAGGTCAAATGCCTATAAAACTACATGAGATGTTGGTTCAAGAAAGGATTGCAAGATTTTGTCCTAAATTTGAGAGGTGATGCCACTGAGGGGTGATGGCATGCTTCCTACACCTGTTCCTCTTGGAGAACCTGTTAAGACTCAATAGATGCTCGGTGGCTCTAGTAAGTGAGGAAAGGGGAAACGGCACATTAAAAAACTGTTATCCACTAACCATCCTCTTACTCTACATTCTATGAGATGTGCTCTTTAATTAACCCATTGAAGTTAAACAGAACTTTAAATATATTGCACGTTGACATTTTTATCACTGGGAAATTGTCACATTATAGTTATTCATGACTATTATATATCTTTCTTAACTGTGGTCAAGAGATGTGAGCAGTAACAATGAGTAATGATTGTTAACAACGATCCAGTCTAAAACAATGATTGTTTTAGACTGAATAACCAATGCTGAATATATTTCTGTGAACAGTAGAGAAAGTGAATGGTGTAACTATCACACATCATTTATCACCACCATTTCTAGGATACTGCAGAGATCTCTTTGAGAAGTTATTCACTTAAGATCTGATCGAAAGCTCAGTGAAATCCTTGGAAATCTTTCCTTTGCCTTCATTGCGCTTTGGAGGATCAGGCACTAAATGGGATTGGTCATAGCTGCTATTTAATAACAACTTTCTGGTTTTCTAAGTAGCCGTTATGTTTTATTTGTAGATCACAGGTTTGGTCTAATGTTTTGCAAAGTAACAATGGCTGTCTTAAATTTTTCCAGGAGTTCACTTAGATGACTTGTGAGTTTTAAAATTACTTGTAAGGAAATCAGAATTTAGTAGTATTAGCAAGCATAATATAATCTAATTGAACCTGTCTTGCATTTTCTCATTGCAGATATAAACATTGACCTCAGGGAATCAAGGCTTTTAAAGAAAGATGGAATTATTATTAGCAACTCTTTGGCTACATTTGCTTACATTAGAGGTAGGAAAATGTTGGGATTTTTTATTCTCCTTGTATTATGTCTGGCGATCCTGTTACTTCTAGTAGCTCCTGATAGAGTGTTACCACACTGTGGGGAGGGGGAGACAATCAGAACATAGCCACTGACATTTATGTAGTATTTTCTATTCTGAAGGATACCAAACTCTTCTTAGAAGTTGCAGCCAAGATTTTTTTAAATGAGTGATTTCAATGAGAGCTGGTAGGTGCTCAGCACTTTCAAAAATTAGGCATTTATTTAGGAGCCTATTTTTAGGCTTCCGTTTTTGAAATTTTTGGTTTGTGTATGTAAGGATCATTGAAGCACAATTAAAATTCAGCCACCTCTGTGATGCCACATGACAGGAATTGTGACCCATTGTCACTGACACTACTACCATTTATCCAGGCAAATCCCAAAGAGACATGGCCTCCTTGCACATTAAGTGCAAGGTGAGAGGTTTTTCTTTGATCCAGTTGTATTTATAAAGAATGTACAAAGTCCTGTGTATCTGAATGCAGAAGGGATCAACTACCAAAAAACAGCTTCTTTTGCTCCCAACACTAAAAACGCTCTTTTAGCCTGCACCCAGGACCCAAAAACCTCTTCCCAGGTTCTTCCAGAGTGAACCACCTTCAGCTTGTCTCTCATTCTCAGGGCTGACTTACAATGAAAAGTTAGGTGAAAAATCCACACCCTTGAGTAATATAGTTAAATCTGAGCCATAGTTAAATGTAGCATTGACCTAAACCCTGGTGTAGACAGTGCTAGGACTGAAGAATTCCTCCACTGATTTAGCTACTGCCTCTCAAGAAGGTAGATTAAATTCAGTGCACACTGAAATTAAAACACACACACATATACCCTACCAAAATAGTACTCAGACAAAAACTCCTGAGTGTCTTTGATGGGTTATAAAGGTTGAGTTCACAGCAGCTGCTCTCAATGGGCTTTTAATTCAACCCACAACAAGGTACAGTAAACTTCCGATAATCTGGCACCTTTAGGACCCAGGGGGTGCCGGATTATCAGATATGCCGGACTATCAGAAGGGGGGGCTATGAGGGTCTGGGGTGGGGATGCCACCCCAGACCCTCATAGCCCCCTTCCGATAGTCGGCTCTGCCCCAGGCGTCCCGATTCAGCCGCTGCTGGTCAGTTTCAGCAGTGGCTGAATCGGGGACGCCTGGGGCAGAGCAGCTGGGGTGCTGCCGGGTTGGTCCCGTAGCGCCCGCCCCTCGGCGCTGCGGTGCTGCGGGACCAACCCGGCAGCACTCCAGCTGCTCTTCCCCAGGCGTCCCCAAGAGCAGCTAGGGTGCTGCCAGGTTGGTCCCGCAGCCCCGAGGGGCAGCGCTACGGGACCAGCCCAGCAGCACCCCAGCTCCTCTGCTCCCGGCTTCCCCGATTCAGCTGCTGGTCAGTTTCAGCAGCGGCTGAATCGGGGAAGCCAGGCGCAGAGCAGCTCCAATTGTCCGGCAGCCGGAGCACTTCCGGATTCCCGATGGTGCCGGACCATCAGGAGTGCCAGAGCATTGGATGCCAGACCAATGGAGTTTTACTGTATCACCCAATTAATAACGTCACTGTTACCAGCTAACTGAAAAATCAGGAAAAATATTAGGTGGACAGACTATAACACCACAAATTGAAATTTGGCAGCAGCTGTGGAACCAACATTTCTACTCTTTCAGAAGAGGCCATGGGATCTGCAAACGAGCACAAGCAATTATGGCTTCACCTTTATATCACATTTGAATCATGACACTACGTCCCCTAGCACTGTCTTGGGAAAGTCATTAAATAGTGAGTCAGACAGATGAGTGATCCCTACTGAGTCACTACCACACATTGCTGTAGCACACCTTGACTTTAGCGGTCTTCCACACAAGCACTGACCTGATGTGATACTCCTCAAGGACACCCAGGTATGACTGGATGCCTCAGGGTTCTGCCATACCAGAGAGGAGCAAAAGAGAAATCTTCCAAATGGTCGAAAGTGGTTGCAGGGAAGCAGCCAATGAGAGAGGCTGCAAGGAACAGCCAATCAAGGCCCAGCAGAGGCCACATAAAAGGAACTGCGGAACAGCATTAGTCAGTTGCTGCCTGGAGTTGGGGGAGAGAGAACTGTCTTCCTGACTGACTGGCTCAAAGAGATGTAAAACCATGGACAGCTCAGTGTGGGCAGAGACTGAGGGAGCAAGAAAGCACTCCTGGCTCACTGCTGGGACTGAGTAAGGACTGAGCCCAAGGAGGGCCACAAGAAGACAGTCTCTCCAAGGAAGAAGCCTTAAAGGTACAGACTGTACCAAGTCTGGTGTAAATTAAAGACTGTATACTTTGGAAGGGGTTTGGTCTGTTTCACATACAGTGTGTATAAGACTTGGCTGGAGGTCTGAGTCATTAAAAAAATACCTGAGAAACCACTGATGGGTCACCATAAATGGAAAGATTGCGGACACATCTGACCAGAAGGGGGTGCTTCTGAGAGGTGGGTGCTGACCTTGTTATAGCAGGGTTGTGAGGAACCTGACTACCACTTGCCCTTTATCATGAAGCCATGTCTGTGCCTGCTGTGGATCAGCTCTCCGAAACCAACAGCCTATGGAAGCACAAGCATTGCCTTCCAAGCCTCCACAGGCCTTGGTCTTGCTGTATAGGTAGGGGCAGGTACACCGCAGCCCCCTGAGTTCTCAGCATATTCCCTGCAGTGTCCAGCCCCTTAGCCACTGAACGCTCACTGCATTACCAGACTTGCCGGTCCCAAAGAAACAGTGCACATTCAACTTAGCACCAGTATTTTTTGTAATACCCCAGCACTTAGATGTAGTAACAGTGAAAACAAGAATATGTTTATCAAAAACAAGAGATTTAAGTGATAATGAGTAAGACTAGCAGAAACAAATGGTAACATATACAGGAAACCCCCGACATGCAACCGCCCGAGTTCCGACCCCCCACACTTACAACTTATTTTTTAAGTGTGAAAGGGGCTGAAAATCCCCGACTTACAGCCTCAGCCCGCATTTATGACGGCGCACAGCGCCTTTTGTAAATGAGGGTTCAAGTTACGACCCCCGACTTGCGACGCTTCCCCAGGAACCAATCACGTTGCAAGTCGGGGGGCCGCCTGTACAACAAAATCATAACCTGTTTTCTAGAGATTAAACTTAACCTTTTATCTAAAGAAGCTGATCTCACCCAAAGCTCATTCCAGTGTTTTCACTGGAGGCCCCTTTTTTCATAAAGCAGAAGTGCAATCTTCTTCCTCTGGAAAAGGTGTCCTACTGTCTTCTTTCCCTCCCAAATGCAAAGGAGCAAACAGTTGATGCGTACCCGTAAATGGCATTCTCCCTCATCTCCTTCCCATCCCCTCACTGGTTTTCCTTCCTGCTTAGCTTCTTTTTTAAATTCTTGCTTTCTTCATTTGCATTCAGGCCAGACTAGTGACGACTCATTGTGAAACATACAATACTTAATTTACATTAGAATGGTCAGATAGATAAACCTTTCTTTGTTGGAGAGAACCTGTTCTTCACCTTTGCTGATAGTCTCTAGACACCAACTTAAGAACATATTTTCAGTATCGATGCATAACTCCTTACATATTAGCTGTACATTCATTTCACAATGCTATTGCTCGCCCGTGTGACACCAGCTTTGATTTCAGAGCTCCCATGATGTTCTTTGGTGAACCAAAATGTACCTACCAGCATCAGGCAGTTCAGGTAGCCCCATTACACCCTCTTGTACATTGACAGTAAGAAGTTCTCGACACACCTCTGGCCTTTACTCATGACATTTGACAAGATCACAGCCTAAGTTGGAGGGACTGCACATTATGGCTCAGATCCTCAGGACTTGCCATTTGGCATGTGATAGCTTGGGGGGATGGGAAGGCTGCAATGGGTGAGCTATCTTTTGTCTCCCTGATACTCAGCCTGCACATGTTGGTCTGGTCCAGAGTGGCAACTTAGGCTTTGTCTACACTTAACAGGTTAAAACACGGTCAGTGCTAGCTGGGAATCAACCCTCCCATCTCAAATGTAGATTACTCTTGGTCGTGAAAGCTGCAATAGCCAGAGGCGCTATTCCAGCAACCAGCATTCACCAGACCACAGAAACTCTCTGCCCACTCCCCTTTTTCCCCAGGCTATGCCCACTATCACAAGAGGACTAGAAAAGGGTGGGATGGCCACCAGGTGGAGGTTAAGAATGCTAGCACACTATTCATACAATAGAGCATAACATATTTTGCACAGTAATTAAAGAACTTGACAAGGTAGGATTTAAATGCCAACTACACAAACTTTCTGTTTCATGGCAGAAAATGCCAAAAAAGTCCCAAACTTACCCAGCATCACATAGGGCTCTTTGGAAATGATCGCTGACTTTTGTGTCTGTTCTCTACTTTTGTTTACAGATGGTTTAAGTCTGGATTTTTGTTTTGAATTTTAGATCACCCTGAAAGAGCTGCTCTCCTGTTTGTGTCTAGTGTGTGTGTTGGCTTAGTCTTCACGCTGTGTGCTTTGGTGATACATGTGTCATGCACTAACAACTTCCAAAAACTGCCCAAAATGAAAGACCATGTAGTGCTGGAAAGCAGCAAAGCAGATGACCACAGCAATGATGAGGAAGAGGAAGAGTCTTCAGATTCAGACTTGTCAAATGAGTTAACGGGATTTTGTAGGACTCCATACTCGGGTTATAATTCAACAGAGGCAGCTGAACTGGCAGAAAGGATAGAACGCCGAGAACAGATACTGCAAGAAATTTGGATGAACAGTGGTTTGGATGTGTCTCCTACTCGAAATATCAGTCCATTTTATATGAATGAACAACACAGTGTTTATTTTGAATGATACAAGCTTTTTGTTTTTAATGTCCCTTCTGTGAAGGGGCATTTGTAACTATATATAATTATTTGTAAAGAAAAAAAATATATATATAAAATATATAAAATAATAAAAAGACTGCTTCAAACTCTTGACTATGTAACCCAGTGTGGAACAAATTTTGCAAGTATTTACAATTTGTTGCGCTTTTTATTGACTAGCTGAAAATGAATTCCTGTATAGAAGTGAAAAGCATGCTCTTGTGCTGAAAGCAAAGTAAGAAAGCAGCACACTACAGAATTAGGCACATGTTCCATAAGGACAGGGCCTTTATTAGTTAACAGGTTAATTCAGGCTTGTACAGTACTTTGGACCTGACGTGCTGTAGCAGGAGCTCTCATGTCATTGCACTGTGACCCCCCTTCTGACAACAAAAATGACTTCATAAAACCAGGAGAGGGGACTGATGCCTGAGCCCCACTGCCCCAACAAAGCCCAAGTCCCACCACTCTGGGGCCAAAGCTGAAGCTCAAAAGGAACTTGACTCCAGTCAAAGGGCTTGTAACCTGAGCCCACACCACCCTTGGGCTTTGGCTTCAGCCCTGGGCTCTACGGCTTGGACTTGAAGTTCAGCCCCAGGCTTCAACAAGTCTGAGTCAGCCCTGGTGGTCCCATTCAAAGGGGACCCCAACCAGCAGTTTGGGAACCACTGTGCTATAGCAATAAAATTTTATATTACAGCCCGGTCCCCGAGTTGCGAACGGTCGATTTACGACCATTCGCATTTACGACCGAAGCTGTCGTAAATGGTGGACCCGAGTTATGAACGTGATCCGCACTTACAAACAGCGCGGTCACGTGTAACTCTATGGGGTCCGACTTACGAACAAACTGAGTTACGGCCAATTGCTTGGTCCGTAACCAGTTCGTAAGTCGGGAAGAAGCTGTATTAATGAAGCGGGCAGAGCTAGACAGAGCCATCCAAGGTTCCCAGAAGCTCTTCTGTTATTGCACCAACCCATCCCAACTCAACCTCTCCACTCTCTCCCTCCCCCAGTAAACCACTATATGACTGACCTTGGTATAGCTGGACCCAAGATCCTGCTAGTGTTAGGTAGGTTAACAGGTTTGGTTATTTAGGGTTGCCTGCCAGAAAGGTAAGAGTGTTTGAGCCCTTCAAGTTAAGCCACAGAGAAGTAATGTGTTATCTCAAAAGTGTGTTATATAGCTGCTTGGAACCACAGATAGCTAAACCCCACCTTAATGTTCATGTGGAATGCCTAGAGACCTAGCTTGTGAGTCTCTAGTGTATGCTGATGCTTTACTCCACAACTAGCCCCACTGGTTTCAATAGGACTGCAGCAAGAGTAAGGTGCTATTCAATAGGAGTAGGCGCTTCACAGTTTGGATCTTTTTACTAGAGATAGGCAGCAGGCATCTATGCCCCTCCCTCCACTGAAAAAATCCACTTGCAGGGAAGAGATGCATGAGTAAGACGTGTAAACCAGAATCAGGGCCTTCGATGTCATGTACTGTTAAGAAAAGAATCAAAATAAAAGTGTCATGAAGCATTTACCTGGGGCATATTCAGTTGTTACATTGGTCTCTCCTTGAGTTAAACAACATTTTAATAGTGTAAGAGCTAAAATATTTCCCCCCCCTTCCTTAGAACTGGCATGTTAGCCAAGTATTTTTGTGATTATTGTGGCCATTTTTTTTGCCTTCGGTTCATTTTTGCTCAAATTTATGTGAAAGGATATTTTTAGAGCCTGTTGATTGGATTTCAAGGTATTCTACACAAGGCTCTTTTATAACGGTCACAGTCTTCATGTCATGATTGTTCATAGACTAATCACGTTTGATTTAGTTCAATCACACAGAAAATTAAATCAGCTATTTATCTATACTAAAAATGCAGCCTTCCTGCCTTTAAGTAAAATGTCACCAATATTTTAACTGTAGTCTGTAGAGACTTAGCAGAACAAAAGGAGGAAAAGTATCATTTCCTATTGGTAATACTTAAGAGGTCACTGTGCTGTCCCTATTCAGTCCCCATGTACAATGTAGGAGTATGAATCCTTTTTTTTGAAAGAAAAAATATGACTTGTTTTAAACTCAAAAACTGAGCATGGAGGAAATTTAGAAAAGGAGGGGGACTTGCTCAACTGACAGAGCAGCAATCATATGCTGAACTGGAAAAGCTGAACGCTCATGACTAGTGTCCTGTTAAGGGAAGGAAGAAAGATTAAGGTGACGGGAAAGAATGACATTAGCCCACTTCATTTATGTGGTAAGCATGCAATGCCATGTAAATTCGAGGTAGCACTAGTATTTAATTAATTGGGACTTGTCCCTGTCCCTAGCAAAAAAAGTTGTTATGGTTAATGCATTTTAACATGTTTTGATTTGTAAAATGATTTATTGAATTATTTGGCCTTTTCAAGGTAAAGTACAAAGTGAAAGACTTTTTTTTCTGCTGAAGGAGGCAGGTTTTGCTGTTGTCCCTGCTGTGAGTGGTGTTATCCCCCAGGGAATACTGACTGATTCCAGCTGACTAAGGCCATTTCTTCACTAGACAGAAGATTGACGCTGCCATGATTGAGCTAGTGAATCTAGCAAGTCCCTGCGAGGAGTAAGAGAAGCCAATGGGAGAGTTTGCTTTCATCAGCCTCCTGCTCTGGGGATAGCAGGGAAACACAAAACAAGGTACGTCGACTCCAACTAGATAATTAACATAGCTGGAGTTGCATATCTTGCTTCAACATTCCCTATGAGTGGAGACCTGGCCTCAGGGAGGCTGCTGTGGTTCATTAATTTCACCCTGACTATATAAAGAGATGGGAGTAGGTCTTTGCCCAGATTAAGGTCTACTCTGCATTACACTGGGAAAGACATGCAAGTACACCCATTCTGGTACAGCTAAATCAACAAAAAATGTCTTGATGTGGATGCACCTGATGCTGGCAAAAAAGTGCTTTTGACAGGATAACATCAATTTCTCCAATTAAATAAGCTGTATCAGCAAAATCATTTGATGTCAGCATAACTGTGTCTGCAGCAGTGTCTGCAAAACGCCTGTGTAAAAATGTCTCTGCATATCACATCAAGAGACAACAGTTTCAAGCATAAATCTAGCCTAAGCGAGAGATGTATCTGCAGGCAAACCCTGCAGCCACTGAGTGTAAGGAGAGTGCTTAGACTCAGGTTTATGTTTTCACTGTTGTTAGTTGAGTCAGCTGCTGTAGATATCAGTAAAACCTCACTGGCTTCAGTAGAGCCTTGCTGATTTATACTAGCAGAGGGGCTGGCCAGTACGCTTACACTGGTCTTTTCTGCTGTATTGCAAGGCATAAAGATTACCTCAAAGCAGCCTCAAAGCCCTTTGGAGCCCTTAACCCACTGAAGAGTTTGAGCACCCCACTCTTCCTTTCCACATGTGTCATTCAGGCTGCTTAAGAAATGAAACCCACACAGCTGTTCATGTCTTTTGTGGCAGTTGAACATTCTTCAAACTTTTCTTACTTCCCAACCTCTCAGTGTCTCTTTCTGTGATTCTTTCCCTAGAACTTTTTGTTGGGACCCCATCACGACTGCATTTGACATTCTAAAGCTCCAGGCTTAACCCTTCAATCCAGATGTTTACTTAGTGTTAGCATAGGTTAAATTATTTTTAAGGAGCCCTGTTAGCATGTCCGACTGTTGTCCCTTTTATTTCGTCCTCAAGCATTTGAATTTTGCCCACACAGTTTTCTATTCAAGGATAGTTTGTATGTTGAACAATAGCGATGCCAGTCTCGCCACAGCTCAACTGGCAGCCATGGTCATTGTTGGCAAGGTAATATCCAAGATGGCAGCAGACAAAGGAAAGTCAATGCATTAGCTGACAAAACCCATGTGAATCTAGCAGTGGTCATTTTAAAGTGGCTAGATGGCAGTTTGGCTAACCAAGCTCTTAGCTTCATCTTTGTCATGCTTAGTTAACGCCCTACCAGAAAAAAAAAGAGAGGTGGTTTATTTCTTCTAGCCTGCCAATTCTCTATTCTGTTTTCTCTATCAAAATGAAGGTTAGTGATTTCTTCTTCCCTTTCCCAGGAGTACTTGCTAATCATGGATTTAGCAGACCTGATTTCTTCCATAATTTCTGGTAAAAAGGTTGAATTTTTAATTTCAGACATTTTTCCCCAACGAGGAACGTGAGAGTTTTGGACATTTCATGTGTAGTTAATGGTATCAATTACTGCTCAAAGTTTAGCCAAAAACCAATCAATGTACATTTCAAGTTACCAGACAAGGTAGACTATCAGGTAAGTTTAAAATAGGTTTATTTAGAAAATCATGGGGCTGATTTCCCAATGGGTTAACAAGTCTTGGAGCCCCATGACCCCATTTATTTCACTTTTACATCTGTGTAACTCGACTAGTGAAGAAGAGCAGCATCTCAGGCCATTGGTTTCCTTAGAAGAGTGATACATTCCAAGTGGTACCTTCTAGTAGCCCCCAAGATCACCAGCTCCTCTGTAGTGGTAAGTACAACTTGGAAGGCACTTTCCAAAACAAATGATGGCATGATCTTTGCTTTGAGGTACAATATACAAACAGAGTAGAGCGTTGGCCATACCTTGGCAAATATGACGTGCAAATAAAAATGGCTATTATGCGATTTGAAGCCAGGCATATTATTCACTAAAGGATGCTTTAAAGCCATCATGTGCAACCTTAACAGAGAAAGAGCTACTTTGTCAGTCAAACTGCTGTATCTTCCTTATGGCAACCACCACACATCACCGTCAGGACACTGCGAGGATCCACAAACCTAGGAACATTGCTGAATGCAGGACTTAGGGAAAGCTATGTGACTTAGGAGCCAAAAGGGGAGCATTGCTGCTTTAAATTCTGAACTTGTTCATGGGTACAGTTTGGTCAATGGTGTATACAAACATGAATTTCAACAAACGTATTGCATATGTAGGGGAACACTACAGGATCTAGTATTTCCTTGGGAATAGTTCTGGTGCTATTAGAGGGACTAGAAGAACTGTCCAGTTGTTCTGACTGTAGCTTTGAGCTTGGAAGGGTTCAGTTCAACTCCTTGCGCTGTCACATAGGTCCTGAGGGACACGGACAAGTTGCAGTGTCTCTGTGCCCCAGGTTACTGTCATCAAAATGAGAATAATAGCACTCCAAGTCACACAGGGAGGTTGTGAGGTGGCTCAGACAAGATAGTGTTTGGGGCCTTATCAGATTCTTAGATCAGCTGTGAACATTTAAATTATAACACCCAAAGGTCCCAAGAGTAAAAGCACTTCTGTGGATCTGAAATGGCAACTGTTCCGCAATCCTGTCTCTGTAGAGCTGCACCCTGAAAAAGTGATTCCATACAAGTATGCATGGAAATGGAATGTTAGAGGAACACCTTTAAGACAGTGTGGCAAGGGATAATGAGAGGAGGAAAATCAGCATTGCCTGATGAGAAGGGGAAGGGTTTTTCTTTTCCTTTTTTTCACCATTTTTGTTTAAGACTGGAAACCACGACTCATTCCTGGCCTGAGGGACACTTCCCGTTCTCGTTCAAACTTGTTACTTTTTTTTTTTTAATCCAAATCTTCACAGCTAGGAGATTGGGTGAAGCATCCATGAGGCTCTCATTTGCTTCCCAGTACCGTAAATCATTTGTGTTTCCCAGTGCTGTTTATTGTTTAGCTACACAACAGAAGGTTAATCAGCTTTGAGCTCATGGCTTTTTCCTGATTGGCTTTGATAGCACCAAGATGCAAGTGAGCAGAGCATTTCCGCTTCTCACATGCTAAAAACGTTTGGTGTAAGAAACAGACAATAAATGAAGAACAAGTGTAACGGATGCTACAACTCATGACTTACAATTGTTATAGCGATTAACAACACAGGATAATTAAACATAAAATGGTCTGCACCCAGAGAGCCTATTCTGTTTTACCATTGCAGGAGCAATGTGGGAAAAAATGGACTCTTACTAGCCATCAGTGGGATGCATTAGCTGAAATCTACTTTGTTTGCCGGCTAAAGGCAAACAATTAATCTGTGTGGCACAGGTCACCAGCATCACCCCAGGAGGGATCTTCCAGAATTAATAACAAGATGAAGTCTCAGCTATACAATCCATGCTGCTCTTCACTGGAGTTGCATCAGAAGAAAATATTACAAAGGAAAGCTTGCAAGTGACTTGGCTGACTTTGTGTGTCTTGACAATACAAATTAGGCAATACATATTAGGTTTATAGTACATGCCTATGTGAATGACATTTGCATTTGAAAACATTGCATTCAATTGCAACAAACATGAAATATTGAGTTAGCTGGAAGGTTTTGTTCAAAGTTTGCCCAGATCTGTTTTAAATGCCCTTTTGAAATAACCAGGCCACCCAGAAACCAAAAGTTTATTATCAGAGATCCCTGGGCCAGGCTTGAAAGAGGGAAGAAATGAATCCTTTTGAAACCCAGGCCTTTCATCGAAATTCATTCAGCTGGTGCATGTAAAACCACTGTGTGATACGGAAGCCGAAAGCATGAAGCTGCACTGACTCCAGTGGCTTTGCAGGATGATGTTGTTGTGATCAGCCAAGCCGTGCAATGCTGCTTGAAAGGTGTCATGAAGAAGAAAACAATACAGAAGGTGTGGTGCAGCATTAAAATAGTTTAGAGCTTTTCTTTATTCTCAAGTGAGAACTTGAAGCACTTGAGAAAGAATAAGAATGTGAGTGAGAGGTGGGGACTGAAAACAGAAAGGTTCAGAAACCATTCAACTGACTTGACTTCAGTATAAACATTGTGAAGCTTAAAATATCAAACAGGTCCAAGCCTTGTGTAATCTCTCTCAGTCACAGGGCTGAACACATGCTTGGAAGCGATCAGTTAAACCACACACAAAGAAAACAAATTTGCAGCAGTCGTAATGCAGATGTCTTGTAGTATAGATTTCCTAGGGCTCTCACAGGCCCTCCTCCAAAGGCACTCCCACAGATGTCCAGGAGAATCTGCCCACTGACTTGGGTGAATTTTGGATTGAGCACTAAGGTTCTTTGTGGAGTAAAAGTCACACGTCTGCTGGTTTTCCACATTGAACGCTGCAGGTTTCAATAGCACAACTGCCATAAAGCTGAAATGCTAACTCAGGGGCAAAATATTTTTTGAGGCTGTGCAAATATTAGCAGCCTAAAGTTAAAGCATTAAAACGCTGCATAAACCTTAAATCAAAATAGCTTAGTTTGGCTTCTGGTGCTGTCTACACAGCAGGAAGGCAAAGGAAGAACACTCTTCCTTCAACTTCCCGTATGCCTTGTGAAATGAGAGTTACAGGAGTCAGAGTAAGAAGTCCTCCAGCTCGACATTATTTCAAAATAATGGCTTGCTGTGTGGACGTGCACTGTGTTATTGCAGAATAACATCTCTTGTTCCAAAATAATGCTGCTGTGTAGATGTAGCCTGAGGTACCAAAATGCTCATCCAAAGAGACAAAGCCCTACAAAACATTCAAAACTAGGAACATGAGTAGCATTTCTGTTTTCAAGAAAACTCATAAATCCCACAAAAATGTTGCAGCTAGGAATTTTATAAATGTGTAATTATACTTGGCTTTTATTACTCGTCCTCTGTTGAAAAATCACTCTCATGAGCCTTGGAATATATAAAAAAAATTGCTGCAGTTTTTTAAGGAAGTGCCAAATTTCCTATTTTTGCTATAAACTTCCTCTAAGTCCAAAACATTGAAACTACTGTACACTATGTACTTGTTTCAGTACAATGTGAGAACATGTCAAATCCTTGAAAGAGATAGGTAGAGGTTTTATGGTCAAAACACAGGAACCTCCCCCCATACAAAATAATTTTGTATAATTGTACTGATGAAAGGATTTTTTAAAATTATGTTTTAGCACATGTATTATATCCTGCAGCATCCTGATGGGGACAGGAAGTGGGAACTTCAGGAATACAAGTCTTCATTTCTACTCTTGGAGATCCACAGCGAGATATATGGCTATTTACATCTTCTGAAAATATTTCACGGAGGTCATAAATGCTGCATGCTCAGAGACTTTGTGCCTAGCTCTCTCACATCACTACAGACTAGTATAAGATGAGACTTGAACTCTGTTTTCACCCAGCTTCTGACTGACTGAATGGGAATTACCCATCAGCCAATAGAGTGGCAAGTTAAACTGATCCTGACATTCTATTAACACTTGCATTTTGATTCTTCAAGCCCCTCATGCCCTTGTAAGAATCCTGAAGATCTGCTCATTTCTTACCACCCTTCAAGGTCTAGCATCATATCCACAATTTTCTGGAGAAGTAGAACTTGCCAGCCCCACTCAGTAGTAAGCAGAGCCTCTGCTCACTGGTTGGATTTGTTGTCTTTGCCATGCTTCTAATCCTTGCTGGCTCAGAAGCAAGAGACTGGGAATAATCAAATCCAGGTCTCCCAAATGGCAGTGCAGAGTATATTTCCATTAGGTCACTAAGCAAACCCACAATTAAACTCAAGTATGTGAGAGGGAGAATAGTTAGAGAAAGCAGCTAAAGCAGAAAAGAAACCTAATTTATTTTAATGCACAGTTTGGATTGAATTTATTTTTACCAAGGCTGACTATGGTGTAGCCTGCCATTGTGCCAACTATCCATTTCCCATGTTATTTTTGTGGGTTTCTCACGCAGCAACAAGGAAAGATCAGGCAAACTAACATGACAAAAGCAAAAATGTGTTTGTAAAAATCACAAAAATTAGCAAGGGGATGCAAGGACAAGTATATTGCCTAAAATCACTTACCTCATTTGAAAAACATCATTAGATTTCACGTTGATGGTCACTCTTTAAACCCCAAAATTCATACTTTTATTCCATAAACTCAATGACTATTTAATTTTTCTGAAAAACCCATAATATATAACAAACAACATAATCAAAGGCACCATTCCAAGTGCTCCTTTAGTGCCTAGCATACAATGGTAATTAAAAAGACTCTTTCAGAGTTCCACTAACGTGACAGCTCGTAATGACACACAGAACTATAGCAGAACTTCTTAGATTTCCTTGATAAGTATGCCAACTGTATTGGGGAGTTGTTCTTAGGATAAAAAGGAAGCTAGCAGCACTAATGAAAAACTGCAATCATAAGTAGCCAAAGAAGTTGTACAAGCTCAAGTTTAAATGCAGAAATGTGTTGATCGCAGATACCATTTTATTGTGTGATTATTCATATTTTGACTTTTTTGGGTGATGTTTCCTCTTCCTCTGTTATACTTTCATAGTGTCATAGAAAATTAGTGAAATGGCAATAAGCCAACAATGACTTCACTTACTTATAGGCCTGGAAACTTACAGCACAAACCATTCAAAATAATGTTAATCTAAGATGAAAGCTGTATTTGTAAGGATAGCTATTTTCAGGCATCCATTCAGACTGATCCAAAACATCTGTGAAACATCTTGCCAGGAATACTGATCTCAATGCAATTATGACAATAAAACTAACAAAAGTGCCTTTTAAACCACAAAGCATAGACAATCCCTCTGAGAAATTATTGTAGAGTAGATCAGCACTCCCTTGCATTGCCTTTGTGTTATAATGTTCTTTTGGATACATGTACATTGTGCTTAAAACCTTACAGAACTCTCAAATTACAACATACTGTCTACGGGATTACAATTCATTTGTTTTTTCCTAACTAAAAAAACCAAAGTGATCATTTTAATACATACAGTGTTAAAATATTATATCTAAAATATTGTCAGAAAAAAAAATATATTTACAATGATGGTGAAATATTTATTTGCAAATTCAGTTATCTTTTAAGAAAACATACTTCAAGTTAAAACAATCAAACCAAGGAAAATAATCTCATGGAAGAATTGATGATATGGAATATGACTATTCCCAAACCATTGTGGCTTGTAATCCTATTGGAACTAAGGAATCAAATATGGCTACAACTTTTGAACTTCTAGCTTTCCAGCACTATACTTTTGCAAGTTCTACCTATGTGGCCTCTGTTTTTAGTATGAAGACATTTTACGATCTATGTGAATGGGTCCTCTCATGTCACAGATTTGGAAAAAAAAAAAAAAAAAGAGATCAAGAACTTTTATAACCAACTTCATTTTTGGAAAGTACTAAAAGAATTCCTAAAAACAATTGAAAAGACAATATATTTTAATTCTGAGATTTAAAGGCCATAGAGTACAGTGTTTCCTTGAGGCAACCAACTTCCATTAATGTTTAGAGACTGAAGAACTATTTTTTAAAATGCAACTACTGATTGTATAATACAAAAACCTTTAAGTACTATGTTGTGTTCCAGCTATGTAAGCTCAGTCAACATTTTGATGTAGCTTCATCAGTGTTTTCCCCAAAGATAATATGTAATGGAATATTAAATAAATAAATAAATGATATTGTAGTAAGGTCTATGGAAAATCCCTTCTGTCATACTGCAAGTATTCAATCAGGTGAGACACCTTATGCTGACAGATTGGCATGTCTGGGCTGTGGTAGTTAGACCTTTTTTGTGGGGAGTTACTGAACCTGGAATTCATTTCCTCCTTGCTGCAATAGATCTCAGATATGTTGACTTCTGAACATGTTGCAAAGCCAAATAGCTGGCTGAATGGGTAGGGTTTTGCAGGTCATAACTTACCTGATTTTGTCTCTGATGTTTTTATTATAGTATCCATGTATGTAAACCAGAGGCATGCACATATTTTGTTTTTGTGTCTGAGTGAGAGAGAAAAAATGTGGCATCAGATAGTTGTAACAATTTTTGTGGACTGAAAACCAATGTGTCAAAACTGGGAGCACAGAAACCTAAATAAAACTGATCTTCAAAGGTGCTGATTAAAACTGGATCCCTTTAAGCCAATAATTATGTACACAGTAGGCTTAAATCAAAAGTTACAACAGTTTAAAGATGTGATTTTGTATTCATTGAAAACTAGTCCAACTGTATGTGTGACCACTCCTGTATTTTTAAATCTGTCTTACAGTGATTTAGCTTGCCTTGGTGAATGTAAACATGAAAACTAAACTGATAAGGGCCCATGCACAAGGAAGTTACACTGGTTTAACTAACCCAAATTAAATTACTTTGGTGAATTTTTTGTGTGAAGACACTCCCTTAGTAGTGAAGGCCTCTTTTCCAGAAACCCTGATGGCTGCAAAATCACAGAAACACACTCCCTGAAAACTTAGGTAGTACATACTGAAACAGGGCTCCACCCAAGTAAATTCAGCATTCACTTAAAAAATTAGTAGTCCTTACTGGTTTTGCAATCTGTAAATTATATAGACAACCTCACAGGTTTTGGAATGATTCCTGAAAGGATGCAGACTCCAACTACTGCAAGCCTTAGGAGACTAGTTAGCCTCCAACAAGCTAAAATGGATGATCAGACACATAAGCATGTGCAGTACTGTTTATCTCCCAGTGCCCCTATTTAGGCTTGTAAAGGGGTTGCTGGGTTATTATAAGGCTCCAAACTACATCAAGTAAAGACTTTAATTTCCTCTAGCGTTAAATAGTCTGAATAAGATAAACATCAGGACATGGTGAAAAGCTCATCCTTCTCCCCAGGCATTTGAAATAAATGGAAGATGATAAAGCTGGAGAATTGGTAGGGGAGAGTAAACTTTAGTGTTCAGTTTGCTAGTACTGGATTATATTTAATTATACTGTTGCACTTTAGTTACACCTGAATAATAATTTTGTTACTTCTTAAAATATGTCAAGCTACCTACAGTGTATGGAGAGGCCTGTTTTTAACATGCACAAGTATAAATAAATAAATATTAAAACTCATGGTGTATGTATGTGTAAATCTGATGGCTTTATAAGGCGCATAAAGATGGGGAGCCTCCTAAGGTATATTAAAATGGTGAAACATCCCCCATTCTGCTGCATCTGTGTCCCATTCTATATTCTGTCTGCTCTGCTGGCATCCTCCATGACTCTCCATTCCAATCTCCAATCCCCTGCCAGTTCCTCTCTTTCCTTAACACAGCTCATACAGAACCACTATGAGCTAGTGGAAATGAGCACTTTAGGAAGTGGTGCAGGAGAAGAGTACTAGGGCTAGCAGGAGATTGGAGTGGGGGACACCAAAGAAGGGAGTCATAACTTACCAGTTTTCCACTGAGTAGATTGATCCAGTTAATCTGATTTTGTATTCTATTCTATTCTAAATTACAAAGTTACACAATTTTGATTTGATAAAAGATGTGTAAATGATGTATATATTGAAAGTTAAGGGTAAGGGCTAGAGAGTTCTGTTTCCATTTGGAATTTAAAAATGGAAGGACACCTCTACTACAGCCATCATTTGACCTCCATTATCAAAGAGAATGAGCCTCAGCAAGTTTCCTACTGAAAAAGTTACATTTTCAAAAGCTTCAGGGGGGTAGCTGAGTTAGGCTGAACAGGATAAACTTAAAAAACAACAAATAGACTAGTAGCACTTTAAAGACTAACAAAACATGTAGATGGTATCATGAGCTTTCGTGGGCACAACCCACTTCTTCAGATGACCAGTGTTGGATGTCCATAACTAAAATAAATAGGGGAGAAAGGGGGCGGGGAGAGAGGAAAAAAATGGGAGGGGGGGGGAAAACAAGAAGAGGTAGTGGGTATAAAAATATCAAGAGAAAAGCCGAGCTGGAATGTAACATTTACATTTTCAAATTTGACTGTGGTACAGGTTGAACCTCTCTATCCAGCACTCTGTGGTCCAGCAACATCTGTGATCTGGCATGATTTTAGTTAGCTGGATGTCCACCAAGTTTTTGCACAATCCCATAAAGTTTGTTTACAGCCACCAGTTCTGACTCTCAGCATTCTGTGCTGTTATTTAGCTCTAATTTACCCTTCAAGATCTTCTAAGAGCCTAGTAAGCAGTGGAAGTGTTGGTAATGCTACTAGACAATATTGTCCCCATAGTTCAGCAAATTCTCTGGTTCGGCAACGGTCAGGTCCCGAGGCTGCTGGACTAGAGAGGTTCAATCTGTATTGTGAACTAGATTTCAGCTAGCAGGATTCAGTAAACTAAGTGTCATCTTTTTTTTTTTCCTTTTCTGCTACCATGAGGCAATAAGTGATCTCTCATGAACATCTGTTTGAAGGGTACCATAATTCAGAAGCCCTATGTCCAATTCACTTCAAATCTGATTAAAAAAACCCCACACGTTGAACCCAGAGTGCTACGAACTTTGAGAGTGATAACTATTCACGTGGGTTTCAGAGAGGGACTAAAATCAAGCTTTTACAGTGGAAACTCAATTATAATTGTCTACTTCTATTATAAATGAGAAAGATAAAATTATCTATTGATAGAAAACATGGCTTTGATACAACCACTGTAACTGGGCCCAAAGCACTTGTTTTACAATTTAAAAAAATCTCACTTTCAACTACTGTCTCAATCCCACTTAGAAATTATACATACCATTAACAATTGAATTTCTTTTAGTCTGTACCTGAAAATGATATATAAAAACAAGGTAATATTAATTGGGCTTAGTTCCTTGCTTGCAGCTTTAAAATAAAAATAAGCATAAAGGAAAATGTGGAATGAAATTGAAGCAAAGCAAAACAAAACAAAAATCATTTTATCAGTGTTCAAGCAAAATCTCTTTGTTTAAATAACTGCTCACAAAAATCCATTCATTTAAAAATTTATAGCTCTTTGTATTTTAATGAGATTAATTTGAAACTAACACCACTGAATTTGTAATGATTGTATTATCAGATGGCACAGATGAAAACTGGTTTTTGAAATAAAGAAGAAAACATTAAGGCGACCTGCACATCCATCTTATTAGTTTTTATTAGCTATGAATACTAGCTGCAAAATAGTTTTAAGACTTACATTTTCCAGTTACAAACATGTTTAAAAATTGAATTATGAAAATGTACAGTGTGGGATTTACATAGTCATACTACAAGAGCCCTTCTTTAGAAATTAATAGAAATGTGAACTTTTCACAAAAAAAATCTCCTCAAGCTTAAAATGAACCTCTACTATGAAACTAGACATTTAAAGATTTATCACAAACACTGAGGTTTACTAATGTGCTTGTTATTTACATAACAAGGGTGGGTCGCTTATTTATTTATTTCTAAAAGGGAAAAGGGTTGTTGGAGAGCTTCATCTTGGTCCCCACTTAATATCTTTTACACCATGAAACTGTCTTTTCAAAGCATGACTGTCTGCCCATTCTGAGTTTAAATAGGAGTCATCATTTTCTTCCAATTTCTGCAAAGAAAATTAATAAAGAAAGCTTTTATGAAATAATTAAAGAGAGACTTTGTTATTTTTGCTTCACTCTATATGTTTTCATGCAGCACAGTAAAATCACTTGTTACCTTGAGTTCTTCCTGCCTCCTGTAATAATACAACATCATCTGTTTTTGCTCTTCATTACTAATAACAGGTTCACGTGATGGGGCTCCTTGTCCTTTCTGAAAGTCAATTGATAAACATTTTTCATGAGGTGTGTTCAGTACAAAAAAGCACACAAGAATCTTAAAGTGAAAAGATAACAAAAATATTTCCTCAAATAGTAAGTCTTCTCAAAGTTTGTGGTTTTCTATAAGACAAAATAATCAACATTAAGGTTTCACTTAACTGAGAAATATTTCTCTATTTTTGGGGTCCAATCACTCTACTTCTAGGGTCCAATTGTACAATCAGTTATATTAAAATCAATGGGAGTTGAGAGCTTAAGGATTAGGCCTCTGCCCAGTCTATCTATTTGAACTTAAAAATATCTAAAATTTCTACTATAATATGAATCTTTTAGAGTGCTTAATCCTGTACTCACTGACATCAATGGACATGGGGAAGTCGGTGGATGTGATATACCTTGACTTTAGCAAAGCTTTTGATACAGTCTCCCACAACATTCTTGCCAGCAAGTTAATGAAGTATGGCTAGGATACATGAACTGTAAGGTGGATAGAAAGCCGGGTAGATTGTTGGGCCCAACAGGTAGAGATCAATAGCTTGATGTCTGGTTGGCGGTCAGTTTCAAGAGGAATGCCCCAAGGATCGGTTCTAGGGTCAGTTTTGTTCAACATCTTCATTAATGACCTGGATCAAGGGATGGACTACACCTCAGCAAGTTTGTGGATGATGCTAAGTTAGGGGGAGAGGTAGATACATTGGAGGGTAGGAATAGGGTCCAGAGTGACCTAGACAAATTGGAGGATTGGGCCAAAAAGAAATCTGATGAAGTTCAACAAGGACAAGTGTAGAGTCCTGTACTTGGGATGAAAGAATCCGAAGCACTGTTACAGGCTGGGGACCGACTGGATAAGTAGCAGTTCAGCAGAAAAGGACCTGGGGATTTCAGCGGATGAGAAGCTGGATATGAGTCAACAGTGTGTCCTTATAGGCAAGAAAGCTAATGGCATATTACAGTGCATTAGGAGGAGCATTTCCAGCAGATCTAGAGAAGTTATTATTCCCCTTTATTCAGCACCGGTGAGGCCACATCAGGAGTATTGCATCCAGTTCTGGGTCCCCCACTATAGAAAGGATGTGGACACACTGGCGAGGGTCCAGCAGAGGGCAACCAAAATGATTAGGGGACTGGAGCACAAGACCTATGAGGAGAGGCTGAGGGCTATGGGCTTATTTAGTCTGCAGAAGAGTGAGGGGGGATTTGAGAGCAGCTTTCAACTTCCTGAAGGGAGATTCCAAAGAGGATGGAGAGAGGCTGTTCTCAGTGGGGAGGGATGGCAGAACAAGGAGCAATGGTCTCAAGTTACAGTGGGAGAGGTCTAGGTTGGATATTAGGAAAAACTATTTCACTAGGTGGGTGGTGAAGCACTGGAATGGGTCACCCTAGGGAGATGGTGGAATCTCCATCCTTAGAGGTTTTTAAGTCCTGGCTTGACAAAGCCCTGGCTGGGATAATTTAGTTGGGGTTGGTCCTGCTTTGAGCAGGGGGCTGGACTTGATGACCTCCTGAGGTCTCTTCAAGCCCCAGGATTCTGTGATACAAGAGCCACCGCCCTGCCCTGCCAGCATGACTCGACCCCATCTCCCCTCCCACCCGTAGTCTCCTGTAGGATGGGAAAGTAGCACTCTCCTGGCAAGTGGGGAGTGCTGGACGCAGAGGGGCGCCACATGAGCTGATGCTAGGCCCCACCACACAACCAAACCCCATCTCTTCTCCCACCCACAGGATCATGCCCTGGCAGGCCCCTTACCATGCCTGCCTTCAAACCGCATGAGTCCAGATGTTCCTGTGAGAACTCTGTTGTGTACCTGCTGCATGGTGGCAATTTTAAGGCATATCTTTGGCCTTGCACAGAACACATCTCCATTGTCTTTAGAGAGACCTTCACTGTATGTTAACAGATTAGGTTTCAAGCTCCATAATATACCTCCCGTAATGTGTGTCATTGTAACTTTTCATTACAGTGAGAACAGCAGGGAACTGCGTACTTCCCTAGCTCCACGGCTCGCACAAATCCACAGGTGAAAATGAATACGGGAAGACATGTTTAAATAGCAAATAAGAGCGAAGGAATACACTACTAGAGGAGATGCGTGTAGAGCAGCAGGAAAGGAGAACATGCAGGGAACTGCAAGTGCAGCACCAGGAGAAAAAGTCTTGTCGTCCCTGATGTCTGTGATGGACTGCATGGCAGCTTTCCAAGAGGTGTACGTCAACAGGCTTCCCCCACCCCTTGCAGAACAACTTTCCCTCTTCACCCAGTTCCATAGCCTCCACACCCAGGGGCACCAGAACACCTGGGGGCGGGGAGGGGGGGTAGTAAAGAACTCAAGAGCAGCCTCACATTCAACCTCAAGTGTGTCGTGAAGTAAAAGGCTCTCTTTTCTGATTCCCCGCCCCCCCACCAAGAGTCCCTCCATGGATGCCTCTGTCCCTGCTATGTTCCCTAAATAAAAAAAATGCATGATTTCTAAACAGCCTCTTTATTGCTCATATTGCAGGGGTTGGGTAGGGGATTACAAGCAAACACATTGAATGCAGGGGCACCTCTTGAGAGCAACGTGCATGACTCTCAAAACTCACCTTCATAAAACCTTCTTTCAAAGATTCTAATTTGCACTACCCTGCACTGCACTCTCCTTACTGCCCTGGTGTCCGGTTGCTCAAAATCTTTGTCTAGGTGCTGTGCCTCAGCCCCTCACCTGGCCAGATAACTTCCTCCCTTCTTCTCACAAAGATTATGGAGCACACAGCAGGCTGCCACCACAAAAGGAATGCTGAATTTGCTAAGGTTTAATCTAGTCAGTGGACCCCTAAACCTTCCCTTTAAACACCCAAAAGCACGTTCAACCACCATTCTGCACTTGCTCAGCCTGTTTTTGAATTGCTTCTTATTGGAATCCAGGCTGCCCGTGTACAGCTTCATGAGCCACAGGAGCAAAGCTGGATCACCAAGGATCACTACTGGCATTTCTACCTCTCCAATTCTAGTTTTCTGGTCTGGGAAAAAAGTTCCAGCTCGCAGCTTTCTGAAGAGGCACGAGTTCCTAAAGATGTGCGCGTCATGCACATTTCCTGACCATCCCACGTTGAGGTGAGTTAAATGGCCCTGGTAATCCATCAGCACCATCGAGAAGTACTCCTTGTGGTTTATGTACTCCTTGGCAAAGTGGCTGGGTGCCAAGATAGGGATGTGCATTCTATCACCCCACCACTGTTAGGAAACCCCATCATGGCAAACCGAGCAACTATGGCATCCACACTTCCCAGAGCACTAACCTCCATAGCAGAATGGTATTGATTGCTTTGGCTACTTGTAAAACAGCAGCCCCCACTGTAGATTTCCCCACTCCAAATTGATTCCCAACTGATCAGTAGCTGTCTGGCATTGCAAGCTACCACAAGGCAATTGCCACATGTTTCACCACTGCCAGAGCAGGTCTCATTTGGGTTTCCTGTGATTCAGAGTAGGGGAATGCCTTTTGCAAAGTTCCATGAAAGTGGCCTTGCACATTCAGAAGTTTTGCAGCCACTGCTGATTGTCCCATACCTGCAGCATTATGCAGTCCCACCAGTCTGTACTTGTCTGACAGCACAAGAACCAACATTCCATTGTTTCCGGAGGGTCAAATGCTGGTAGCATTTCCAATTCACTCAACTCAAGGGCTTGTCTGAATAGCATGCCCCTGGAATACCGAGATTTGCCTCAATCTCTTCCTGATGTGCCATGCATATGCTCTCGACATACTCCATTATTATGCACACCAAGGTAAACATCATCATCATAATGCTTTGATGTACCACAGGATCCATGAGGGGGTCCATACTCACGTGCTTTGGCATCTGCATGGGTAACCAGGGCCAAAAAGGGCATGAAAAGACTGTTTCCTGTCAATCTCAAACTAGGGGGAGAGAGTAGGCAAGTGCATTATGGGATGCTGATAACATGAACCCAAGAACCACATGCTGCACAATTCTGGTCCCAACATATACCAGGAGCATAACCTCAAGTGCAAAGTGGCACATGCACTGTGGAATAGCTACTCATAGTGCATCGTTTTCAATGTTGACAGCAGTCTCTCTACTGGGGATGCACTACTTTGAACTATGTTGAATTCTTGCACACAGTGGGAACATAGACCCTCAACTTTACATAAATCAGGTGGTAAAATATCAACCTTAATAAATTCTGTCTTTTCTCGTAACGTAGACATGGCCTGAATACTTCAGAAGTAAGAGTTTAAGACAGACCTTTCTCACTTTGTATGTCCTCCTGGAGAAGAAGCAACACACTAAGCATTTATCAGGGATGTACCCCCTCCAAGACAAAAAGGGCTGCTTGAATGATTCATTGAACAGAAAAACTTCATTGAAGGAGAGGCAAGTTTTGAACCTTCGAGGCTTTGTTTCAGCCATAAACCTACAGACCTTCTTGTACTAGGGAAGTCCCAAGCACAAATAAATTTTGCCTTAAAAAAAAAAAAAAAAAAAAAAAAAGAGGGCCGAAGGGTATAAAAATAGGAAAAAATTAAACATTTGTTCTCACTCTGTCTCTCTCACACCCACATACAAAGTCACACAATGCTCAGAAAAGTAGTAGGGATTTCTGTCTAGAGGACAGTCTGTCATAAGGAACTTAAGAATTCTTGGGTACATTCACCCTATATGACCTCAGCTGCAGAGGGCGGGGAGGAGGGAAGGGAGATAGTGGATGGTGAGGGCTTCCAAGGTGCAGGCACAGCCGTAACAGACACTGGTGGCCAAAAAAATCTGACCTTGCACAGGGAATGCACATATATCAGAAACAGAATCCATGAAGACATTTACTTAAAGAACAAATGTTTTATCTCGACTTCCATCAAATAGCAGTTTTTATTTAATTTTTTAGTCTAATGCAAATCTTAATATCTGCAATTTTTGGTTGAACTTTCAAAAGTATATTCTGGGGTAGATGCAGGATTTCACTGCTGACTAAAGGAATTAATAAAAAAGAAGACTTTTGACATATGAAACCTTTAAGTCAGGGCTACTCAACTTTGGAAGCCCTGGGGGCCACAATGATACTAACAGCACATGCCGAGGGCCGCAACTTAAGTGTGGTTGCATATATACATGCAAAAATATATGCAAATAGCTTCTTTCACACTGACGGGCAAGACTACACAACACACAGGCCTGATTTAAGTCAGTTCTGCTGATTTTAATAAAATGCAATAGTTACCAGATTTCCACCCATATGACTGCACTTTTAACGAGCAATGACAGTCCAGGAATTTAACTACTAAAACACATAACAACAGAAGACCATTATATTGACTACTGTTTTGTTTTGGCTCCCACCCGCGGGCCGTGTGCTGAGCCCCGTGTAAACCCAAACCGCACCTTGGGCTGCAAAGAAATGGGCCGCATGTGGCCCACAGGCTGAGTGTTGAGTAGCCTTGCTTTAAGTCAATCTTGATTTTATATCATTAAGGGCTTGTCTACACTTCCCGGAAGATTGTAGCTCTGGAGGTCGATCTTCTGGCATTCGATTTGATAGGTCTAGTAAGGACCAGCTAAATTGAAGGCTGAGGGCACCCCATTAATCCCAGTACTCCTTGCAGTCATGAAAAGTAAGGCAAGTTGATGGGAGAAACCCTCCCATCAACCTCCTGCTGTGGGGCCGCCTCAGAAAAAAAAAAATGGATGCAAGGTACATCAACTCTAGCTATGCAATTCTTGCAGCTGGAGTTACATATCTTGCACCAATTTTCTCTGCCAGTGTAGACCTGGCCTAAGACACAGAGGCTGAAATTAATCAGATCCATTTTCCAGTGCTGAATCATATGTAGAAACTGACAGTAATACTCACTTTCTGTATCTTGACAATGATTTTAGTTTTCTCATTTTTTCCCACAAAGTCTGAAAGTTTGTTTGTTCTTTTTAACTCCTTTGCTGCCCACCACAACTGTGCCTCGGACTCTTCGATGACCTCAAGTCCAGCCTACGACAATTATAGTTTGCAAGAAAAAATACAACACTAGTAATTTTTGCATAAACAGACTATTGCAGCAATCTACCATAGTCAGTTTATAAAATAATCCCTCTTTGAGAGTACCAGAAAGGACAGTTAATATTTAAACATTCTCTTGGTTTTACACTCTATCTTTATTAGAAGAAAGTTACTGCTGTATCTGTCTTCCTCTGATCTTGATCTATACTGCCTTGGTTCCTACAAGACAGTATTACCTTCCTCAATTCTGATTCCAGTTTTATCTCTCAAAATGTTTAATTCTCACAATTGGTGTTATAAAAGATACCAGCTATGTAAAATGGACAGCCAAATAAAGTTATGTGAACTCACATCCGTATGGGACAGTCCAACTGAATATATGTTTGTTAATCTTATTTTCAATTAATTAATTTATTGATGCTTCATGTACTTTTTAAAACCTCTAGAGACAAAAATATTTAGAAACCCACAAGTAATCAGAACACATGCAAGAAATCAAATAACCACTGTTACATACAATTTTCTCCTTTTCTAGGAGCATAACTTGAACCCAGATACGGTATGGTACCCAGCCAAATATGTTACTACATACGTGAGTTCCTGACAAGTCTTCTTTCTCTTCAAACTCCATTCTAATTGGATCATGTGGAGGCAATCCCATTGGATAAACAATCATTACAGCTCCTCGGAGCTGGTCCAGCGCATCTTTCACCATCTCCATATTAACACACACATTAGCTTGAACTTGTTTCTGAGATACAGACAAGAGCCATTGTTAAAATTTACACAAAGTAATTCAGTTAGGAGGAAAGCATCTGTTTTGCAATCAGTTCATAATGTTAAACAGTGTGATATTAAATGAAACCAACTGACCAAACAGAAACTTTGTTAGAGCAAATCATTCATAGTTTCTCAAATATCCATTAAATGTTGTTAAATGTAATACATAACAAAACTTAATAACATTTCTCCTGTAGGTGTCTATGGAACACAGGCATTCAAATAAGCCTGCAGTTAACTGCAGAAACTGGAGGGAGAAACCTCTTATTTTGACTATTTGTGATTCATGGACAAAAGTTTAAAAAGTAGTAAAATCAAAGAAGGATTAGAGAAGGTGCCTTATAGCCCTAAAACTTCAAATAAAAGAGCACATGCAAATAAGACAAGAATGAGCAATGCAGCTCATATTGGGATTTGTAGCAGCACAGACATTTAATGGCCATATGATTGGAACAGAAGCAAGATGGATGAGATAATATATTTTATTGGACTAACTTCTGTTGGTGACCTGAAGAAGAGCTCTGTGGAGGCTTGAAAGCTCGTCTCACTCACCAACAGAAGATGTTCCAGTAAAAGATATTACTTCACCCCCTTTGCCTCTACTATCCTGGGACTGACACCACTCCAACACTGCACACAGCATATCATAGAATAATCACTGAACAGAATCAGCAGCTGAAACAAACTGCCTCAAAGTTTTCAATACAGGGAGTTATAAAAAAGGAAACTAAAAGAATGATGCATCCTTGTGAACGTTACTAACCTCATTAGCTGCCAAGTCCAATATATTGCTCCACAATCTGTAAGACCAAACTTGGCAAGAAAAGTACCATATGGGCTTATTTTCATCATTATGGACTGATAATTTGAAAACAAATTAACCTCCAAACCCAAATAAGTTGAATATACTTTTAGGCACTTAGCTATAAATAATAGTTTTCATCTTTCATCCAAAAGTAATTCAAAGCACTTCACAAAATATATAAACAATTTCAACACACTAATTAAATGCAGCATCCTCCAGGGTGAAACACAGCAATGCTATGTAATAGTTATGGTCAGGAAATGAAAATATAGTATCCAGATGCAAATTTCACACAGGCATTATTCTAGAGCAGAGACCAAGTTTACAGGGTTCAATTTAGCAAGGGATACAAAATTACATTTCAGCAATATACTAATAATCTACCTGATATTTAGAAATGCTATTCCTAAGAGACCTCATATATATGAACTGCTGAGATGTCCAGCATGACCAGAATGGTACTGAGCTAAAATCAGCAGATCATCATTCATGGCTCTCATAAGCAGGGTCATAACTACAAGGGAATTGCTGAATGCAAACTGTAACTCATATAAGATGTCAGTAATGCCTAATCCTTGACTAGAATGCTTTCCAAATCACATCATGGATAGAAGACTGGGCAACAATTGGCAAAAGTCTGCTATTAAGTGGCAATTTCCTGAGGAGAAACTCTGTTTGAAAATGGTCAATATCCTTGCTAAGCAGAACACCGATAATCCTTGTCACCAATGGTATTATAGCTACATCACCAACTTTAACCAACCAGGATGGACCAGAGGCAAGTGATGCAGGTAGTGAACCCAAAACACTAGAGACATCAGAATAAGAAACCGAACAGAACATGACAGGGAATCAGGAATCACTGATTCTCTGTCAGACCAGGTGATCAATTTCAACTTCTAGTTTAATACTACTAATTAAAAACCCATATCATCCAGCTGAAGGAACAGAGAGGGATGAGCGAAGGAGCCTAGCACGATTAATCAAACTGCTTACTAACAAATATTTTAGCTGGAAGCTTCCTTGAAATGTCCATGGAAGTTATATCTCTACCTCAGTGTGTTCATATACTCATTGCACAGAAGACGATCAGGTTACAGATGGCTCTCCAGCCATCTGCTCTCCAATTTGTGCCCCAAATCCCAAAAGTTCCTGACAAATCATTATGGAATCTAAGAACACAACGTAAAGAGGATACAATAAATGAGTTGCAAGTAGGCTCTAGCACAGGGCTACTCAACTTTGGAAGCCCCAGGGACCACAATGATACTCACAGCACATGCCAAGGGCCGCAACTTAAGTGTGGTTGCATATACATGCAAATATATATGCAAACAGCTTCTTTCACACTGACGGGCATGAATACCAAGATTAAGCCTTAAGCCGCAGTGCTGGCCCCAAACATGGCCAGTGTGAGCAAGTCAGCACCTCTCAGGCTCTGCCCACAAGGCTAAGCAGCCAGCAGTTCCCAAAATGCCCTGGCGTTCCTCACATCTCCTCCCTGAGAGCTAGAAACGTTAACACCCTAAACCCATCTGTTCCAGCCAGCCCATCTGCTTATGTCTTTCAGTGCTCACCCCGCCTGGGAGATGCCTCACCGTTGTAGAGCGTGTTCCCAGTGGAGGCCATGTTCAATCCCACCTGCGGGCCGCGTGTTAAAGCCCGTGTAAACCCAAACCACATTGTGAGCCGCAAACGAATGGGCCACATGCCTGTTGAGTAGCCCTACAAGTAGTTGGTAAGCTGAGCAATACCCATGGCTGGCAAGAAGGTGCTATCATATATGACTTGGCACCAGAGAACAACAAAAAAAATCCACAGGATTCATTAACTCAAATCTGAATACATAATACAGCATTAATGCTGCTATAGAACTAGAGCAATCTCCAGCCTAAAAGATATATCAATTAGTATGTCTATTTTAAACTTAATGGGACTAAAAAAAGAAATATAAATCCTCATGGTTTACAACATTTCTCAGTCAACTTGTATTTTAGAAGAATTTCAAAAGGAAAAGCATATGACTAAAAAGTCGTTGTTGCATTTATGCTTCGATGTGGAACAAGCAGTGTGTCAATGAAAAATATACAGATATTCTTAAAATGTAACTGAATAACTTATGCCTCAGTCCTGCAAAGACATGTGCACATGCCTAGTTCTGCTAAAATCAATGCTGCTACATATGATTAAATTCAAGCATTTGGATAAGCCTTGGGAGGATCATGGCCCAAATTATCTATGGTATGAAAAACTGGGAGCATAGAACCGGAAGGGTTCCTTGTGTCATTGAGTCCAATCTCCTGTTATCGTAGACCCCTCTTTTCAATTACTTTAATATTTACTCTATATGCAAAACTACGGCACACTACATTAATGTGCAAAAGGTGTTTTAATCTACACATTTCTGAATATAGTTAATTTTTCACTGGAAAACAAACATTCACTCAAAGAATGTATCAATAACAAATAAAAAATGACGAGCATGCAGGTGGAATGTAATGTGGTTTAGTTATTCAATGCAAAGCTTGAGATACCAGGATTCACTCACTGTTTAATATCTGCACCATATTTTTGATAAATTCAGTGCTACTTTAAAATCTTACCTTAGATATTAGCGCTTTAGCTTCTTCTACTGTCTTTTTTAAAACTTCTTTCATTTTCTCATTTGGAGCTTAAAAACAATATACGAATCTTTAATACAATAAATTAACATTTCTTGCTATAAATATCTGCCTAAAAATGCCATCTATTAGCAAGTAAGCAAGTTAATTTACATACTACTAAATCATGAATGCAGAAGGCATGATACTTCTTTTTGTTTTATTTATAAATCTATGAATTCATAATCAAGTTTCTTGATTGTACTCTAAACAAGAAACAAAACAATCAAGGGTAAGATTTATGACATGCACCCAGAAGGTCACTTTGATTGGGCTTTGCCTTTTAAATGGTCTTGATATACTGAATGCAATTTCAAAGAAATCCACAAGGTAGAGTTCTCACAAACATCACCAAAAGCTTGACTCCCTTGTATTAGTGTTGGCTCATATTGTACATAATTATTTTCATCATTCTATAGGGTGTAAAATTCTGAGCTATAGTTTTATGGGAACTACAACTTTAAATGTATTGAGCTGGAATGTTAAATGTGGTTACATGAATACAAATGCCAAAGGGGTAGCCATGTTAGTCTATTTCAGCAGAAACAACAAGGCATCTTACAGACTAACACACTGATATATCTATAAGCTTTCATGGGCTGGAGCTCACTTTGTCAGATGTGGTGTTGTTTTTGGTTGCATGAATGTAACTTTAAAAAATTAGAAAAAGAAGAAAATAAAAACTAACAGGCCATTACTCCTTCCTTCTGCTAAGGTCATTACTAGTGTTGGGCTCAGAAACTAAAAATAGGAAACAGTCTCTTCTGTGATCTCGCCTTCGCAGTGAGAAAGAGAAGGAAGCTGCCTGATTTCAAAGAAGATAAGGTGAGGGACAAGTAGAGAGACAGAGGGAAGAGAAGTCTCAGAGGCGTAGTTGTGTTAGTCTGTAACTTTAAAAATAACAATTAGTCCTGTGGCACCTTAGAGACAAAAAATATACAGAATCATGAGCTTTGTGGGTTGTTCCCACAAAAGCTTGATTCTATATATTTTTAAGAGCTACTCAACTTTGGAAGCCCCGGAGGCCACGATGATACTCACAGCACATGCTGAGGGCCGCAAGGATAAAAGAGTAGCCAAGATGTGGCAAGTCTAATTTATTGAAATTGCAGACAAACAGTTTCTCTGGGTTTAACTGCTGCCACAAACACTTAAATGAGCCTTTTAAAATCTCCATTTATACATAACTTTATAATTACTTACTTTACAGGAAATGGACTGTCAGATATTCCAATTGGTATAATTTTAACTAATTGTTTCTCTCATTTAAGAGTTTTGAGATTAAATGAGAGGTTTGTCGTTATGAAATTCAACAGCATTTAGTCAAAATATCAAACAATTTTAAGTTCCTCATGAAGTCACATCTTAGTTATGCATGTTTACGATGTGTTTACCATGTCCGTTCCTTCGTCCGATTTCATCCTTTTTAAAGACACTTCCACCACTTGGTACACATTTATTTGCCCATTCATCCTTCAATTTCAAATCTTCAATCTGTTCATCTGTCAGTCCTTGCATATTAGGAGGCAAGAAGACACCATGTTCTGCCAGCTCCTCCATTTCTTAAAAAAACAAGGTCAGAGTATAGAAGCAAAAAACAACGTTACTTTGAAGGCACTCATTTGAACAACATGCACCTATCGTAAATTTTTCATGATACTCCACTACAAAAACTTTGCAGATGAAAGTTCATCAAATCTTTATTGCTAGGTTTCTGTTTTTTAAAGAGCTGCAAAGAGGAAATGTTGTAAGTACATATACATTAGTGCCACCTGCTGTTTTGTTACCACCACCTTTTTCTATGGATAACTCCTAAATCTCCTTTGTTTAATTTAACATTTCAAATGTATTTAACTATTAAAAAAAAAAAAAAAAAAAAGAGAGGCACAACAATACTTTATTACCATATACAGTTTAATAATAAAAACATTTAAATGGCAAACAATGTCTGTTGTAATCTATGAAGGAAGAGAAGATAAAACACCAATGTACTGGCATTTGTTTTTTGCCAACATTTAGACTTTGTGTTTCTGGAAAATGTAGTTGCATTTTGATATCCTGAGTTTTAAATTGAAATGCTGTTTCTGCATTAATTCAGGCCTGAGAGGTTTTGAGAACTGTTTTAATGATCTGTGAAACAACATGAGGTATCAAAATAGTGTAAGTTGAAATAAACAAAAATGTTTTAACTCTACTCTGAAATAGGAAAAAAGCAACCCAGACCTGTGACTGACAACAGAAGCGACAATTCTTGATTATGCCAGCTAAAAGGAACACATACAAATAGGTACAAGTGCTGATTCAAATGCTAGAAGTGAGGATAGCACATGACTGATGTTTCATTCAGAAGCATAGGTGACAAAGATAAATGAAACTACTTGTTCCTCTGCCCCTGGCTAAAGTATCAGCAGCAGCAACTGCCATATGGGGTCTCTTTTTGTGCTTCATTTCTCCATTAATTTAAGAGAAAAAGGACTGCTCAAAGTGCAGAGTGTTAGTCTGAGATTTGGAAGACCCAGGCTCAATTTTTTTGATTTTTTTGTTTGGAAAAAAACAACACAAAGCGTAAGTACTGAATCAGGATGAAACATCAAAAAAAATGCATAAATGAATGTATGCACGCATACACACATAAATCCAGGATAGCTCTGGGGTCAAAGAAGCTGCCTCTCCACTTCCAAAGCTATGGAGGAAACTAAGCCTTTGATTTTCAGCAAAACTGACATTTTCCTGTCAAAAATTTCAGTTTTACAAAAGCATGTATTTTTTGTTTGAAAACCATTCTGATGAAAATTTTTGATCAGCCCTACTTCAGTTCCAGTTGTACCACTGGCTTCCCTGTGCTCCAGAGGCTGATGCTCTATACCTGAGTTCGCTGGAGATCCCACTCCACCACCCAACCTTTGGCAGGTCCCTTGTCCTACCTTCCTAATGCTGGAGCCAGCTTCATCCCTGGGGCATCCTTATTCTCCTAAGTTGCCCAGGGCAACTTACTCTCTCTATGCTTCAGTTCTCCAACCATGAGATGAGGATAGCAGTACTTGCCTACTGCACATTAACTAGGAAGCTTTCAGGTACTGTGGTAATGGGGTCACATCCGTACAACAGACAGAATTCTTGGTCACTTGTCTGGTATATGGATTTGGCTAGTACCTGAGCAAATACGCTGCACTTTGAGCCTGCTATTGTAGATCCTGGCAACTTGCTGGGTTAAGTCTTCCATAGAGATGCTGCATGTAGTTTCCAGCAGGAATTGGCTCTCGTCGCCCCGCTTCACGTGGAGCTGAACCATCTCTGCAGACGCAGAAAGGAGATGGGAGTGGTTGGCTCCAGTCTCCTGTCAGATCAGAGAGAAAGAGAGAGTGAGAGATCTGGGGGCACTGCGACCCAGGCAATGGGACGCTCCCCACGCTGCAGCAAGGGACAAGCAACTTCCCTTTGCAGACAGGAGTGGAAGGAGACGGCGGGGCCGGGAAATCTTGTCACGCTCAGGCAGCGAGGTGTGTGTATGGGGGGGGGAGGCACGAGGCCTCCGTGGAGGCCCGTGGGGTGAAGGGCGGGAGGGGGCGCTACGTGCAGCAGTGGGGGGGAGGGGCGCGCCACTTTACGGTGCCCGGGAGGGGGCTGCGCCTCCCCGCCGCCTCACCCGTCCCGGGGCCCCGGGGGGGTCGCTGCGCAGCGGCACGAGCCGGTGGTAGCGTCAGAAGTAGCCGCTCCTCAGAACGGCAGACTTAGGGTTTACTGAGCATGCGCACTACCCGGGCCAGTGTCCGATCCCAGAGCTCCCCGCGAAAGGCCAGGCCGCAGCCGCGTCCCTGGAAACCAACCGTCGCGGAGGGGGAAGGGGCGGTGCTTAGATCCCGTCAGGCCACATCTCGGGAGCCGCCGCCGCGAATGGCCCCAGGCCGCCCCGCGCCTCGACGCCTGCGCGCGGGGCAGCACGTGACTAAATACCACTCACGAAGAGCACAGCAGATGCCTACCGGCCTGCGATGGTTGCAATTGGCGTGCAGCGGGGGGGGCGGTGCAGGCCCCGCAGCGTCCACCCAGCTCAGGCTGGAAGAGACACTGTCTAAGTTAAAGCCGCCTCTGTTAGTCTTGGCTGTGGGAGCCGCTCTTGGGAACGTGTCAGGTTTTGTGAGAGCTTGGGTTTAGCCAAAGGGCCCAGGAAAGTTGGGTCCTTGGTGAACAAGCAGCTCAGCTTGAAAGAGAAAAACTAGTTAAGAAATCAGAGGGCAAGGGAAAAAAGACATTTTAAGTTGCGGATACTGCACTGGCACAGCCACACAGGCCTCAGCAGTGCTGTGAGCGGACGGAACCACCATCGTTTTGTGCATCCATACCTTCTCTGGGCGAAGGAAGACTGTGTTCGAAATGTGACTACAGCAAGGGTTGGAGCAGCAATGGTGCTGACTGGGCCTTTTGCGGCACCTACCATATTCTGAGAACTGTCAGCACTGTGGCCACCACTATTTTAACAGCAGCACTACCACTAGTGGAATGACTGGTGTATACCAAGCCACTGACATTTTTGCTTCTCTGTGTAGTATGCAATGACTGTGGTGAAGAAATACCAGAGTTCTGGCTACAGTTGACTACTGCAGTAAGCCAGCAGTGCAACAAGTGTGAATATAAAACCTTGTCATACCATTTTTTCCTTATCTTTTATTTAAAAAAAAAAAACAAAAAAACAAAAAAATCACAGCTTTTTAAAAAAAATGGCAGAAGGAAGCCCAGACAGCATGCTATTGGTAATATTCAGGAGGGTAATTTCAGGGCTGTCTCTTTTTCCAGACGTGTATTATGAGTGGTACCCTACATACATTGGGCAGATGTCAGAAGTTGCCTCAGTACATAGAAAGAAATATAACCCTGGCCTAACAGTATAGCACATCTCATAGTGCCCAAAACACACCAGTGATAGCTGCAGTCATTCAAAGTGATTGTACAGCAGCAAATCGCAGGCTGGCTATAGCAGGGATCAATGCACATTCACTGTGAATAGGGGATCTTAGTGGGAAAAATACCTACTATGTGGAAAAAATACACTGCACATGAAATAGCTGCACCTCTAACATAATATACTAAATCTGAGAGAGGGGGCCTGTCTGATCCAAGATCATTGCAAATTGGGCACTTACATTATACTTCCAGATCTGTGTTATATGCAATAAAAAGCAATTCACCATGTACAGTGACAATTATCCAAGTGTAAAAAATGTGATTAAGATTCTGCAAAAGCTACAATAAGTTTTAAAAGGACACTACTATTCAGAAAAGTAGATTTTAGGGTTACCAATCCAATGTGAATGGGAAATGTAAGAATGATTTAATGGTAAAGGAGTCATTTAGTGAGGACAGTGGCTGTTTCCTCCTGATTGAAAAGTAACAGCAGAAATGGAAGCTGCCTATCTTCTGGCTCAGGTTAAAAAGCAGCAGCAGCAGGAGGGATTGCTGTGTGGCTTTCTCTACACTACACAGAAGGTTGAAGTAAGATACACATATTACATTGTGTTTCTGTGCCATCCACACAGCGGGAGGCTGATGGGAGCAAACACTCCCGTTGATTTTCGTTACTCTGTAAGGAGCAGTACCACCATTGCTGACAGGGATGCCCTTTGAGTTCAATCTAGCATGTCTATACTAGACCCACTAAATCAAACCCCAGAATATCGACCATGGTAGCGATAAATACCATTTAATTCAGGTAAGTCTTGTGGTTATGGTGCTAGCTTGGGACTGTGGAGACTGGAAGCCTGTCTTCACGTACAGCGCTAGCCCAGGATAGCTACACCATTATAGTGCTTTAGTGAAGATACTACTACGCCAATGAGAGGGCTTCTCTCATTGGGGGTAGATTATCATACCCGTGGGCAATATCATTACACCAATATAAGTCTGTACAGTAGACCTGGCCTGAGAACCAACTTTGCTTTGCCTCAGACTTCCTGTGACATTTTGGTAGAATCATTTAGTCTCTGTGCCGCTGTTCTCCAATTGTGAAATGAAGATAAAAGTATCTTCCTACTTCACAAGGGCAGAATTGTGAGAATAAAAGCATTATAGATCAGAAGACATATACCATAATAGGGACAAGTGAGCACCTAAAATAAGAAAGAATAAAGATAATACGACTGTCTTTAAGCAGTTTTACTTCAATAATACATCACTGCATTTCACAGGATAAGTACGGAATGTTGTATGCCACCAACTTTTAATACTGCAGTTTTGTAAAATATACAGTCAAATATTGTGTGCCACAAGCAATCAAATTGTTAAACATTGACAGAGCAATTTACTACGGGGAACACAAGTCATGAAAATATGTTTAAGCATTTTTAATTCTCAGTATTTTAGTACTGCTAGTAATTATTTCCAGTAATATATCAGAGTGGTTAGCTATTTTTACTATCTCTTTTAGCATCTTTTGTGCAGTATTTTGTCATACTCCTTAATCCCATAAGTGTTGAAGTGCTGCATATTAAGTACATTTTAGACAGCAGTTTGTAAGCACTATAAATATTCATCAAGAACATATTTATCACAGAACTGCTATTTGCACAAGTTTACAAAACAAAATTGTTTTGCTAATGTAAGACTGCATACCGAAACCACCAATCACATAGATGTTAATAGCCACAGTTTTTAAACTAGTTAATTCACATATTGAAGCACAAAGTTTAATCACAGGTACTGTATTTAAAATTTACAAGAAATTTTTAATTACCTGAACAGAAAAAAAGCACAATATAAAACTCACTACAGTAACTTCTGTCCAACAGTATCCCCTAATTATACAGTTAAAGGAAGAGTGGATTTTGTTAATGAAATATTTTCTTAGTATTGGAGAATTTAGGAGTAGTATCATCATTATGTTCTTTTGCTTCTATAAATATGCTAGTAAACTATGATTCACTTACAAATGTTGCAAAACTAGCATAATTTGTTTGCTGATAAGCCAATAAGTGCAGGTATGTATGGTGTCTCACTTCCAATATATCTCTAACATTTTGACACATTTCATTTTTTATGAATGTGCACAACTTTTATATAAGAAGTCATGTTATAAAAGATACTGTGAATTGTCAGGAATATTACCATTTCTTTAGCATATGTAAGTGCTGCTAAAGAAATCAGTTATTTTAAATTGCTTCAAGATACCAAAATAGCACATTTTATGCAAATACTGTGAACTTCAGAAAACCATAGAAACAGGATCAGTTGCATGTCTACAGTATCCTATGCAAAAAGATGTAGCCTCCACTGACTTCAAAGCAGCATCACATGTGGTGTTTACAGTTTCTGAGGGAGGGAAAAATGATGATTTAGCGTGCGCAGAAGGCTGACAGAAACAGTATCATTTAGTTCAGAGGGTTGCTGCTCTCCTGCTTTCTCCGCTGAAGGCAAGCGTTTGAAAACATAGCAGCTAGCAGAAACTGGGGAAATGGTGCCCAAAGCACACCCCTAAAGCCATTGCACATTTGCTCATTTCCTCACCCAGATCTCTATAGATCACAAGAAACTTTTCTGGGAGGACTGACACCAAAATGAGATCGTGGGAGAGAATATAACAGATACATTGCTCTCCATTGCGGAAGCCTCTTTTTAAAAAAATCAAAGCAAAAAAGATGAAAAATGGAATTTATTTTTAATGAATAGAAAGACTTTTGTAATATCAGTAGTTTCTAATTTCTGGGGGGAAAAACCTTTAAGAGGGATGAATAAATGAAGTTGAACACTAAATAGCTGTCACACAAAAGTTAATAAATGTAATATTTACTATATTAATTAATGCATGAGGTCTTGTTTGTATTTTGAAAGTAACTATTTTAGTTTGTGCCTTAAATTTAAATATAATTAAGCCATACAGATTTCTGTAACCTCTCATACAAGTTACTTTCTAAATAGTACCTGTCCACATTCAATATTCTGATTAAACTTTGGCTGCTCTTTGGTAAACACTTATAAATATCAGTTACCAAACAGTAAAAAGGGAATGGAAGGGTCTAACAGCTGGAAGTCTCTTGAATATTTTGAAATTCCTCTGAGGAGAACACAAATAAAAGTGCTTCAAACAAAAAACTAATTTCCAAGAGTGTTATACATTCTATTAGGATTATTAACTAATCCATTCAATATGACTATGCCTAAATTTATAGTAATTGTGGACAATTCTTTTATGCGCTACCAAATATACACATTCAAAATTTGTACACAAAACAGTGGTTGCTATGAACAGAATTAAGATTCAGTGCATATGACAATGAATTATTGCACACAGAATAACCTCAATGCCCAATTATTCTTTTGGATGCACCTAGTAGCAAACCTAAAATCTCTTGTATTTTAGCATGTCTACCTTTCTGTAAAATCTTGTGTTGGTGACACTGTGTGTGTCAATGAGGCAAAAGGATCTGCAGGAGATATGGTGTGGGATGTTCTTGATGGTATAGGAGGTGCAGGTTGTCTTCTTGATGGCAGCGTACAGAAGGAATCAGTAGAATTCCAGTCATTATCAAAGGAAAAGTCTGAACCAGGAAATATATTTGGTTCAGTGCCCACTAAATCTGGAAAACCAGTACGTTTCCTGGAACTGACTCTCTTGAATTCTGTAACACATTCAGAGGACGTCTTTAGTTTTATATGAAAATCTTCCTCTTCCTCAAATGTTACCCATCCTTTTGGTTTTGCATTTTCTACCATTGAAGATTTATTTTGCAAACAAAAATTGTCCTCAAAAGCACTGACAGAGAACGTAGGCTTGCCTTTATTAGGATTTGGAGGATTTAGAGAAGGGAGAGGGTTATAAGCAGCAGGTCCTTCTATTAAAAGCTGTGAAGTTACTTCAGGTTCTTGGATTTCAGTTCTAAATGGATTTCCAGCATTAATAGTTCTTTCAGTGAAAGGATTTGTGCTGTTCAGTTTGGTAACCAATGAATTTGGAGAGCTGCGTATATGTTCCTGGGATTTGCTATAGGCTGGTACAGGAGGCATTGCTGACGTGCAATTTACAGTATTCAAAATGTTAGCATTGCTTTGTGCTGCAGAAGGCAACCAAATCATCTCCTTTTGGTTTAAAGTTGGAACAGGTGACGTTCGAACAGATGTCTGAACCTTTGATGCAGCAAGCAGATTAAATGACAGATCTTCAAAAGGGTCATTGTTTAACTGTGTTTCAAGTTTAATGCCATAGACTCCATTTGCTTTAGTCTGTAAAGAAAACAAGGTGTTCAGTAGTAGCACTGCAGTTTGGCTTTTAAAATCCTGACTTTTTTCATTTCTTATTGTTTCGATACCAAGAATAGAATTTTTGGGACTTGCACAGAACCCTCATTGCAGTTTAATTTATACAATGTACACATAGTAATGATGATTTTTTGTTTTCTAGGCAACATTCCTTTAAAAATCCCATTTGCTAAGTGCACAAAGACAAATACTTCCATAGCTATTATAAATATGAAAATGTTTCTCTTATTTACTAATACAAGTTGAATACATTTCATGCAACTATCTGAATCGAAGCACTACTGTACACCACATTTAATAAATAATAAGAATTACTCTTTAGCAAGAACTAGGGCAAATATGGCATATTCTAAACAACTGACAGCATAGAAAATGTTTTAAGTGCATTGGAGTTATTGTTCATTCACAATTTATAAAATGGGTCAATATTTAAGTATCACAATGAATGAAAAATTAATTAATGTATATTTTACTTAGAAAGCCTAAGTTAAGGCACTTGTTTCTCTGCACATGAATTGATGATCACCAGCCTTTCAACACCACCCGAACATTTATTTTAAAATCACAAAATATCATTGTTTAGAATATGACCAATGAACATTTCTCCATGCAACTCCCTCGTCTTTTAAAAACTTACAAATTTATAAAAATCCTGCTTTTATAATTTCCTTGGGTGACCAAGTGTCTACAATATAATTTTCTCATTCTCTAACAGTATCTAAAAAAGCTCCAAATATAAGATTTGTTAAATTAATCATTTTGCTTAGTATAGATAGTTTTATGCTCCATAATTAACTAAAGTGAAGGGATTATGTTTAAGGTAAAATCTTTGTCAAGATTCTCAAATTCATAAGCAATGAATGAATTAGGTTTTACCCATGAAAGCTCATAATATATTTGTTAGTTTCTAAGTGCCACAGGATTGCTCGTTGTTTATAAGATAAATGCAAGTCAGCTAGTCTGCTCGAGTCCCATGTTGAGCAGGCAAGTAATTTCAATGTATGATGCCCAAAAACGACTACAACACCACAATTACTTTTTCATTTTAACTAGAAATATTTAAACAATATTTGGCCTGATAGGTCTTCAAAACAAAGTCTTTTCTTTCACTGACTCACACATAAGGACTGAATTTTTTATATTGAGGCAAGGAGTATATTTTACTTCCAAGGAGAACAGCTACTTTACTGCTTGAACTTTGAAAAGGAAAAATCTGGTCTTATGAAGAAACTTTTAGAAAGCTGCATCGAGCCTAAATTTGAGGTAATGGTACATATTACTTCTAAGATCTATTTTATTTTACAAAATAAATGAGCTATGTAAAGCTTTAATTGATTTATAAAAATGATGAAATCAAATTTTCACTCCAGGGATAACAAATACACCTAAGAGACTCCTTCTGTCAATATTCATCTACTAAGAAAAGAAAAAGCAAACTTTATGGCATGACAGTTATTTTAGTAATGTGGACAAGTGGTTTTTAATATGGATGAGACTGCAGATGCATGAAGCAAAAGAAGAATCATACATCTTTTCTGCTAGAGGAGATGGAGATCACATATAAGATTGGTAAGTAGTCAGGTACCTGTTACCCTGATGGTTGCTCCTGCTTGTGAAAGGAAAAAAAAAAAAAGACATCAAAGGAAAAAATTAGAGGGAAAATACAAGGTACCTCACCACCAACCCCAATAATCCTTATTATCCAAAATATTTTAAATACTATATTATATGTGATGAAAAATATGTCTGACGTTATGTATACAACAGATAGAAGAAAAGAGTATCAGTGGATTTAAATATCCTGTATATACAATTTTAAAATTTTGATCAAGTAGAACTACAGCTGGAGCACAGGATTTCATAAATTTGATCACAAAATACTACCTGGTTAACTGAAGCCAGATATTACTTTTATATTAGCACATGGTATACCATAATCTACGATTATTCTGAAAGATTTTTTTCTAATCACTTGTAAATTGGCTGCAAATTCTAACTATGGATCAATGTATAACACTAAGGTCCTAATCCTGAAAAAGAAAACTGTTGGTGCTGAGGTCCATCCATGTAGTTCATTTTGTAAGAGAAGGCTTATAACATTCAAATCTCACACTCGATCAGAAAATGACATTTTATACTTAAAACGATCAGTTTTACTTTAGTTTTAAATGTACTTTATATTACAACATTTTGACTACCCTTATAGTTCTAGAACCCATATAATGAATATTTTTACAGTAATTTACTTATAAAGGCAACCAGAGTTGTAAGCAGCACTGCTGCCACAGTGGGTGGGGAGGGGGCAAGGAAAAAGGACAGTTGCTCCAGGGCCTATTTAAGGGGCCTGGGGGATCCAGACTGCCACCACTCTTTGAATTGCTGCAGGAGCCCTGGGTGGCACTGAGGGCCGGCTGGGGGAGGCTAGCCCTTAGCAGGGCCCCTTCAAACCCACTACTTCCGTGAGAATGGAGCTGCCCCCACCACCACCACTGCCCAGGGCTAGTTGAAGTCTGTAGCCAGCTTTGGTTGTATCTTTTTCAGATGCACAAATATCCAATAGTCTGTAATCAGAGGATGGAATCTAGACCCATAAACTTTCAAAAGACTTGTACTTAATATTTTCAATCCAAAACGTGTACACATAACAGAGCATTCAATGTTACTGAATTAAATTTTTCAAATTATTTTAATGTACCGTATATTTTAATGAATGCCATGAAGCAAACAGAATAAATGTACTTGAGTTAAAATTAGACTCAGCAGTCCCACCTTGAAATGAATTGGCTCCAGAAGGAAACTAAGTATGTGTGTGCAAGATTTAAATAGATGCTTTTTCTTAAGCTATCTCTGTGAAGTTGCCCATTTGGTAAGCTATGGATTTGTGGTTTTGTGAAATGCACTCAGTTTTGGAAAACACTTTTTTTTTTTTCATATTAAGGTATACAGTTACAATTCTACTGTTGTATGACAAGATGCAAGAACGTGCATGTTATATTTTAGGTAATTGTATCAAAATTAAAAATACTTAAGACATTTAAAAAAATAATATTCAGGGTTTACATCTTCAGTATATATGGACACTACAGGATTACCGGACGTAAGTACTTCCATGCTGTACTGTTTGTTCTCCTGCTGCGATTAGATATTAGAAGTTTAACCATGAATGACACTTTTTTTGTTCTGGGGGCTTCCCTGTGATCTGTCACGTTAAGTCATGATAGGCTGTGTTAAGGTACAACACTAAAATATCGAATTGCACACTCACTTGCTGTTGTGAAGGAACAGATTCTGAAGGCAAGCTGTGCGATGATCTGCTCCGGGGAGGTGGTTGCGGCGGTGCTTCCAAATTCTGTGGAGGTATGGTCTGAGATGTAGGCAATGTCATTGGTATAAGAGGCTCTTGCATTTTTTGAACAGATGGTGGCTGAACAGTGGGTTGAAGAGGAACCATAATCTGAGGCTTCAGAGGTTCAGGAAGCAAAGATGACCCTACAAATACGTTTACAAGGCATTTTATTAGAAACATATTCTGGATCTCTTCTCCATAAAAACGATTAATAAAATAGGCATATCTAGATAACGAAGGTCGAACAAAATGTATTTTGAAAATCAGCTGGATGCATACTCTGAACAGTACATACTTAAAACAATTTTGTCACCTTAGGATGGAGGCTGAAGGTGGTCCCTTTAAAAGTCAAGTGGTCATGTGCTCCTACATCACTTAGGTGCTTTTGAAAATCCCAAGACAACACTAGTGATGTAGCTATCATGAGCACCAGGCCACCACAGCACACAATTTGTTAATATTCCACTTAATGCATTAAAAATTACTAGTGAAATACAACTCAGGTAGGAGATACTACTATTTCCAGTGCAAAATGAGGCAGCCCATTTTGTAAGTTGTTTTCCTCTAAAAGCACATTATACTTGAGGCTCCATGATCTGCACTGGCAACTGGCTTACTTCTAAGTGAAGTTTAAGGCACTGGCTGCTGACTTCAATTATTTCCCACATTATGAGGAACTGCTAAACATTATTACATGGCAGAGTCTTCATTTTTATGTCAAACAAGGTTTTTCCAGCTGGGAGCAAGTTAAAGGTAAAGGTTGGTCAGGTCTGGCTAAGGTAATAAGGCAGCCAACCTACATTTGCCATTTAACAGTATACTACATTTCTTTTTCTTCTAAAGTGTAGTATTACCTCTTGATGGTTCAGCTGGCCTAGCTTGGGTTTCAGGTGTTGGCCTCCCCACAGATAGACGGACATGGCTTTGTGGTGCACTAATAACTCCAGCTCGGGGTGGAACAGTCTGAAATAATGGGTAAAAATAAAATAATTTAGCTATATTTCTGGAAGTTAAGTGATCTTCTGCAGAATGACTGGCTGTGTTCTTTTGTATTGCAGAAGTGCCAAGGGCCCCCAGTCATAGACAAGAAACCCTACTGTTCTCAGAATGGTACAAACATAAAAAAAAGACAGTCTTTTACCCAGTGAAGCTGGAATCACATAGATGGCTTAAAATTTTTGTTCTGCGGTCTCAAGGAAATGGAGGTTCCTCACCTTGTTCAGTAACTGGAGTTCTTCGAGATGGTGTCCCTGTGGATGCTCCACACTAGGTCTTGGCCCCTGGATCAGAGATTTTCAAGCAGTCTCTCTGGGGGCTGTGCATGGGCAGCACAAACCAGCGTGTGCTTTCCAGTAGGCACTGTGCCCTCCAGTTACTTCTTTACCCCAGAGACCTTAGGGGTCCGAAGCAGAGGGGAGAAGGGCGGGTTGTGGAGCATCCAAGGGGACACTATCTGGAAGAACTCCAAGTACTGCACAAGGTGAGTAAACTCTGCTTCTTCTTCAAGAGGTCTCCGTGGATGCTCCACGCTGGGTGATTAGCAAACAGTATCGGCATGTGGAGGCTGGGGCTTCGGAATATTGCAGAAGGCTGATGATAGAACTGCAAAGCCCACAGTGGTGTCATGCCCATAGGAAAGCGAGTAGTGCTTAGCATAAGTAAGCTGAGACATCCAGGTGGCTGCCTTGCAAATGTCTGAAAGCGGGACATTGTGTAGGTATGCAGTGGTAGAAGATATAGCACTAGTGGAATGAGCCATCAAAGTTAAGGGTGGTTGTGGGCCCTTAAGGGTATAATGGTGATCCATTTGGACAATCTCTGTTTCGATTTGGGTTGCCCTTTAACTGGTTCGTTAAATGCTAAGACAAGCCGAGAGGATTGCCTCAAGGGTTTAGTTCTCTGCAAGTAGAAACGTAGTGCACACCTAGTGTCGAGAATGTGCATGGAAGCCTCAAATGCATTGGCATGTGCATGGAAGCCTCAAATGCATTTCAGAAAGAATACAGATAAGTTCAGTGGCTCATTTATATGAAACGAGGAGGCCACCTTAGGGAATTATTTTAGGTGCGTACGGAGGGTGGCCTTATCAGAGTGGAATATTATGAAAGGTGAGTCGGCCATGAGAGCCGCCATATCACCAATGCGGTGGGCCAATGTTAGGGCAACCAACAAAGCAACCTTCCATGGAGAAGTGTGCCAAAGAGCAAGATGCAAGAGGCTTGAAGGGTGGTCTGGTGAGAGCTCATAGTACCAGACCCAGGTCCCAGGATGGTATGGGTTGTGAGACGTCACAATATAGGAGACACAGCCCTTTAAGGAACCTCTTGATTGTGGGGTGAGTAAAGATGGACCAACCCTCAATTTTGCGATGAAAGGCCATAATGGCAGCTAGGTAAACTTTAATGGAGCTGAACGAGAGCGATGACTGTTTCATAACGAGGAAGTAGTCCAAGATGAGCAACAGGGGCACTGATATCCTTTGGAAGTGCACCATGCTGAAAAGCGTTTACATTTATATGTGTAGGAGGAGCACATAAAATCGTTACGACTGTGAATGATGAGAATTGTGCATATCTGCTCAGGAAGCCCTAGTTTGGATTGGGAGGGACACGGAGGAGCCATGCTGTTAGATGCAGTTTGCATAGATCTGAGTAGGTTTGTGTTGTCTGGCCCCAGAGTGATGAGATTGCACTGGAGAGGGAGAGTGATGGGAAAGCAAATTAACATCCTGAGCAGGAAGGGATACCAGAATTGTCTCAGTCATGAGGGGGCTATTAGTATGACGATGGCCCCCATCTGTCCTGTTCTTGTGGACTACTTTGCTGAGGAGTGGTATCGGGGGAAAAGCAGAATAGAGGTCATGTTTCCACAGGATGAGAAAGTTGTCTCCAATGGATCCCCTCCCAATGCTCGCTCTGGAGAAAAAGTGTATGCATTTGGTGTTGTGAAGTGTGATGAACAAGTCTGTCGACGGGTGACTCCATTTGGAGAACAGAAGGTGTACTACAGAGGAACTGAATACCCATTCATGATGTTGAGGTAAATATCTGCTGAGAGCGTCCGCGGTTACATTGGTGACCCTGATATGCAAACTGCAGAAAGGTGGATGTTGTGGTTGATGCAAAAAATTCACAACTTTATGACCTCAGTACATAGGGACAGGACCTGGCATCCCGTCTGTTGATGTAGAATACACAGGCAATGTTGTCCATAAAGACGCATATGTGGTTGCCAGTGATGGAGTTCCGGAAATGTCTGCAGGTGTTCTGTACTGTACGTAGTTCCAGCAGATTTATGTGCAAGCTCATCTCCTGGGGTGACCAGAGTCCCTGAGTTATCCGGTCACAGAAAAGGACACCCTCCCCCCAGCCCGTATGGGAAGCATCCGTGGCAATCGTGGGGAGAGAGGGGGAGAGAGTGTGTGTGTGTGGGGGGCGCGAAGGGGACTACTGAAGGAACTGGACAGCTTGGTCCACCATAGGCGGGATGTCTTTACCACGTGCGCTATGGTAAGCCACAGTGACATGCGATGTTTTAGAGGCTTGTATACCGCGGAAAACCAAATCTGTAGGCAGCGCATGTGCAATCGGGTGTGCAATACTACTAAAGTTGTAGCTGCTATGTGCCCTAGAAGTTGTAGGCAGTCTTTGGCTGTAGTGTTTGGAGAAAGGTACAGCGCTGTGGCTAGAGACTGGATGGTGAGGAATCTCTCCTGAGGTGGGTAGACTCTTGCCACAGTGGAATCTAGGCAAGCTCCAATGAACTGAATGGTCTGGGAAGAGTAGATAGATGACTTTTCCTAGTTTATGCAAAGGCCCAGCTTTTGAAAACAATAGTAGTTATTGTCAGGGCTTGACAAACAGCGGTGAAACCTACTCAACAGCCCCGCACTGCGCATGTGCAAGACCTGCATTGCGCATGTGCATGCCACCGGAGAACGGGCGACCGGCTGAAATCTACTCGCCACAGGCGAGTAGATTCAGTGATTTGTCGAGCCCTGGTATTGCCATGACACGGACTGCCTTAGAGTGTGATGTGGCTTTAAGGAGGCAGTCGTTCAGGTAAGGAAATATGATTATTCCGAACAAGTGAAGGTGTGCTGTGGCAACAGCGAGCACCTTGGAGAAAATGTGAGGGGCTGCAGATAGGCCAAACAGAAGGACCCAATATTGGAGGTGATGTGGGCCTACCATGAACCTTAAGTACCTTCTGTGAACCGGGTGTATGAGAATATGGAAATATGTGTCGTGGTGGTCGAGGGTTGAAAACCAGTCCCCTCGTTGCAACGCCGGAATAATCGTGGATAGTGTGACCACGTGAAAGTGTTGCATATTGACAAACTTGTTGAGGTTGCAGAGATCTAAGATTGGTCTCCATCCTCGACTCCTTTTGAGTTAAGAAGTTACGGGAATAGAAACCTGATCCCCTGTGGTGTTCTGGGACCAGTTCTATGGCTCTGAAATCTAGCAAATGTATCATCTCTTGACATAACAGAGTCTCATGACAGGGGTCCCTGAAGAGGGACGGGATGGGAGGGTGGGTAGAAGGCTTAGAGAGAGGAAGGGAATGGTGTATCCCGATAGGATGATGTCGAGTGTCTGTCTGCGGTGATCGTGGCCCATTGGTGATAGAATGGGCAGAGATGGTTTTGGAATGTGCACATGGTCACTGGCAGCATTGAAACTTCTGGGAGGTCTCTAAGGCCCTCGACCAAGGTCTCAAATTTTCTTGTTGGCCAGTGGCAATTGAGGGGCCAAACCCGATGACTGTTGACATCTCTGGGGCCAAGGTCAGTTTCTGTTCGGATTGGAGTCCAAGCATTGATTGAAGTAAGCAGAGTACCAAGGTTGTTGATAAGGTTGGTAGTGGTACTGCCTATCTGACTGTTAGAGGGTGTATTGATTTCCAGTGTGTGGAGGGTGGCACGTGAGTCCTTCATTCTATTAAGGACCTCATTGGTTTTACTGACAAAGAGTTTTTGCCGGTCAAAGGGCAAATCCTCGACAGTGGCTTGTATTTCGTGAGGGAACGTGGCCGGGAAGAACCATGATACCCTGTGCATCACAACCGCAGAGGCTCTAGCCACTGTGTCTGCGGCATCTAGTACAGCCTGTAGGGCTGCCCATGCAATAACATGTCCCTCAGCCACAATGGCCATAAATTGGGGTGTCTCTGCCTCAGGGATGTCTTCCGCAAAGTACAGCAGTTTATACTTCCTAAAATCATACTTTGCCAGCACGGCTGAGTACTTCAAGATCCTAAACTGTAAAGTTGCCAAAGTATAGGCCTTTCGACCAAAGAGGTCTAATCTCTCACTGTCCTTATCTGGTGGAGTAGTACAGAAACAATGCTGTTTGGATCATTGATGTGCCACCTCCACTACTAAAGAGTTTGGTGTCGGATGGGTGAATAAAAACTCCGAACTGTTAGCAGGCATGTAATATTTTTTGTCCACTCTCTTGTGGGTGGTATTGATGCCGGGATTTGCCAAATCATGTTGGCTGGGTATAGGATAGCTGGGTTAATGGGGAGGGCTATTTTGGAGGACGGAGAGGCTTGTAGGATGTCTGTGAGCTCGTGCTGCAGTTCAATGACCTCCTCAGTTGTGATCTTGAGCTCTGCTGCAACTCTTTTAAAGAGTTCATCAAAGTAAGCGAAGTCATCCGCAGCCAAAGCTGGAAGAGGCATCACAGCCTCATCAGGTGAGGATGATGAATTTGTCGGAGGTGACGTGTCTGATGGGGATTCTTCTGCAGCCTGGCACTCGAGGACCTGGTATGAGAGGATGTTGCACTGATGAGATTGTGTGCAGTGTATAGGAAGTAGGCAGTTTGTAAGGGCAGGGCTGGGCGCTGTAGTGTCTCCTATAGGAACCCCCAGGGCTCCAGAAAGGCCATTGAAAAGGGTGTGGCATTGGTGGAGGCATTTAGCGATGGCCAAAGTACAGAGGGGGTGCATGTAGGTTGTAACACGCCTTGTAGTAGTGCCTCAAGGGGTGCATTGTGGGAAAAAGGATGCCTGTACTTCATCATCTTCATCGCTGGAAAATTGTGATGGTACCAGAGACAGTGTCTGAGGAATGGCTGGTCTTGGTGATGTATCTGTAGTGAACAGTGGTGACTGCCAGATCCGCATTGAGCATATATGGGAGTGGCGCTGGCGGGATCGGTGCCGGAGTCTGCAACGTTGGCTTGTACACTGCCAACGGTGTGGTCAGTGTGGATGGTAGCGACTGTTGATATGTTGGCAGTACCGAGTATATAATCGGTGCTGCAAGTCTGGTCGGTGTCGAGATCGTGGATGTTGCCATCGGTGCTGATGGTAGTGGTACTGTGGTTTTCTGTATTGGTGCTGTAATTGACACCTGTGGTGTATCCAACGGTGCTGGGGTATTCATCAGTACCACAGAGGTTACCAGAATGGCACTAAGGCATTGTTTGGAGCCTTTGTGATTAGAAGCAGCAACGACTGGTGGTGCCATGATGCCTGAGGTACCAGGGGCATCGTATGTGCTGATTCAAGACTGTTGCCAGCAAGAGTAAGTCTCAGGTCTGACACTGGGTTCTCAAAGTACAAAGGACGCTACACAGGTATCTGTCAAACACAAGTAGTTTATTTTCTGACAGCTAACAGCTGCGCCCCTTAACTAGAAGGGCAACATAACAAAGAAGCGGCATATCTTATGTCCCTTCCTGCTAGCTGGGGATCCCGAGTCGGCTGTGGATGAAGTGGGAGGTTGTCTCAGCTTCCGAGGCGCCGGTACCCAAAGCCCATTGGTGAGGTCCAAATTGCTGTGCTCTGGTGCAGCTTTAAATAGTGTGTCTCTACCTTGTTTGTGGCAGTTTGGAAATTTCCGGGGGGGTTACTCATTGCTTGTTACAGTATGGCTACAAAGACCTGCAAGAGGATTGCCTGGAGGGGGACCATTTCTAGCCACTGAGGCACAAGGAACTTCTCATTGGTGCCTTCTTGCCATGAAGGGAACCCTGGGGGTGATTGTGCCTCCCTAAGTTGTACTCCCAGATCTGAGGCAGGATGTAGGCTCTTTTCCATTAAAATCAGCTTTAGTTGGAGATCTCTGTCTTTGCCGGTCCTGGCCTTAAGTTTGGTGCAGTGAGGGCAACTCTGCATTAAGTGCTGTTCCCCCAGGCATCTGATGCATTGCAAGTGTCTGTCAGAAATGGGCATTGCCTCTCTGTAGGAGGCACAGTGTTTGAAGCCTGGCAAACTCAGCATGATGTTAGATACCTGCAAGTCACCAGGGCCTGATGAAATGAATCCTAGAATACTCAAGGAGCTGATAGAGGAGGTATCTGAGCCTCTAGCTATCATCCTTGGAAAGTCATGGGAGACAGGAGAGATTCCAGAAGACTGGAAAAGGGCAAATATAGTGCCCATTTATAAAAAGGGAAATAAGAACAACCCAGGAAACTACAGACCAGTTAGTTTAACTTCTGTGCCAGGGAAGATAATGGAGCAAGTAATTAAGGAAATCATCTGTAAACACTTGGAAGGTGGCAAGGTGATAGGGAACAGCCAGCATGGATTTGTAAAGAACAAATCATGTCAAACCAATCTGATAGCTTTCTTTGATAGGATAACGAGTCTTGTGGATAAGGGAGAAGCAGTGGATGTGGTATACCTAGACTTTAGTAAGGCATTTGATACGGTCTTGCATGATATTCTTATCAATAAACTAGGCAAATACAACTTGGATGGGGCTACTATAAGGTGGGTGCATAACTGGCTGGATAACCGTACTCAGAGAGTAGTTATTAATGGTTCACAATCCCGCTGGAAAGGTATAACAAGTGGGGTTCCGCAGGGGTCTGTTTTGGGACCGGCTCTGTTCAATATCTTCATCAACGATTTAGATATTGGCATAGAAAGTACGCTTATTAAGTTTGCAGATGATACCAAGCTGGGAGGGGTTGCGACTAATCTGGAGGATAGGGTCATAATTCAAAATGATCTGGACAAATTGGAGAAATGGTCTGAGGTAAACAGGATGACGTTTAATAAAGACAAATGCAAAGTGCTCCACTTAGGAAGGAACAATCAGTTTCACACCTACAGAATGGGAAGCGACTGTCTAGGAAGGAGTACAGCAGAAAGGGATCTAGGGGTTATAGTGGACCACAACCTGAATATGAGTCAGCAGTGTGGTGCTGTTGCAAAAAAAGCAAACATGATTCTGGGATGCATTAACAGGTGTGTTGTGAGCAAGACACGAGAAGTCATTCTTCCGCTCTACTCTGCACTAGTTAGGCCTCAGTTGGAGTATTGTGTCCAGTTCTGGGCACCGCATTTCAAGAAAGATATGGAGAAATTGGAGAGGGTCCAGAGAAGAGCAACAAGAATGATTAAAGGTCTAGAGAACATGACCTATGAAGGAAGGCTGAAAGAATTGGGCTTGTTTAGTTTAGAAAAGAGAAGATTGAGGGGGGACATGATAGCAGTTTTCAGGTATCTAAAAGGGTGTCATAAGGAGGAGGGAGAAAACTTGTTCATCTTGGTATCTGAGGATAGAACAAGAAGCAATGGGCTTAAACTGCAGCAAGGGAGGTTTAGGTTGGACATTAGGAAAAAGTTCTTAACTGTCAGGGTAGTCAAACACTGGAGTAAATTGCCCAGGGAGGTTGTGGAATCTCCATCTCTGGAGATATTTAAGAGTAGGTTAGATAAATGTCTATCAGGGATGGTCTAGACAGTATTTGGTCCTACCATGAGGGCAGGGGACTGGACTCGATGACCTCTCGAGGTCCCTTCCAGTCCTAGTATTCTATGATTTTATGTAAAAGAAAAGTTTTTTTTTAAAAAAACGATTAAACTCACTAAACAACACTAACAATAAGAAGAAACTAACTATAACTATCTAAACTACTGCAGAATTGTCAAAAAGCAAGGAGCTGAGGAGCTTCATCTCAGGCCAAGGGTGGTTGAGAAGGTACTGGAGGGTGCGGGCCACACATGCGTGGTGCCTACTAGAAGGCATGCGCTGGTTGGTGCTACACATGTGTGGCCCCCGCAAACACTGCTTCAAAATCTCTGATCCAGGCACCACGATGGCACCAAGACCCAGCATGGAGCATCCACGGGGACCTCTCGAAGAAGAATGTATGTTCATGTCCACACTGGAAGAAGTAGTAGTTTTGTTAGAATTGGTAAATTGCCAACAAAAATTTGGTGGACTTGTTTACAACTCAGAGGTCATTTCTATACTGAAGCAAAAGAGTACTACTGCAGGACGAAAATGAAGAATCACCATTTTCCAGAATCGAAGATACTTTGGGATGGGAAAGACATAACAGTCCATCATTGTAAGTGTCATTTATACAATTCTACAAGTTTACTGAGCCCTTTACAAAGTCCAGTTATAATGCATTCCATGCCCCGAAAACCTGTGATGTGTAGTTCAGTACTTAGTTGACATGAGACTTATTCTTTAGAACCCATGTTCACAAATCTTATAGGGGATGCAGCGTCTCCAAGCAGGATGGAGACAAAAATTCATTCTGGCTTAATCAAAGAGCAGCAGAACATATGTTGGATATCCTCCTTTTCTGAGGAACTCACAGAGCACAGCACTGAAGGAGAAATATGAAACTATTTCCAAAGAAGAATTTAATTTGAATGAACACACATGCCTATAAACTGTGTGTGGTATGTCTCCATGCTGCCTGAATAGATACCAGAAGAAAACAAATGATCCTGTAAATCAAATGTTTTCTGTCCAATTTATCTATATTTGCCAATCCTACTGTGAGATTTAACAGAAATGAGAAAAGCCCATGTATGTTTTTGGAACAAAACCTATATGCATAATTCCTCATACTTTGTCTTAAAACAAAACAAGTGGCCTTGATCTGACCAAATACACTTACACAGATTTAAAAGGCAATGTTTAATGTTTAATAAAAACCCACACCCAAAAGGTAGTTTTAAGGAATAAATGTGGTGAGAATAAAACCTATCCAAAGAAACACATCCACTTCTTTTCCTTTGGATATTTAGGATGATAGTTTCAAGATCTATAAATGAAGTTGTTTTCCTTAGTAAACCTATACAGGCTCCTCTGAATCAGAATAGAGTAGAAATAAAGGCTGAAGCAGTCCTGTACACTCAGGGCACATCTAGACTGCAGGGCAAAAGTCAAATTAAGATACACAACTTCAGCCACATCAATTGATGTAGCTGAAGTCAAAATAACTTAATTCGGCTTTTGGTGCTGTCTATGCAGCAGGAAGTCAAAAGAAGAACACTCTTTCTTCGACTTCCCTTACTCCTCGTGAAATGAGGGTTACAAGAGTTGGAGTAAGAAGTCCTCCTGATCAACATTATTTCAAAATAATGGCTTGCTGTGTAGATGCACATTTTGTTATTTCGAAATAACGTCAGTTATTCTGAAATAACACTGCTGCATAGATGTACCCTCAGTGTTCATGGAAGGAGCAATTAGGACACTGGCTGTCTCTAATTTTGAAAGTCTTCTAGAAGAAGTATCTGCTGCCAGAAAGGCTGGTAAGGAAAGGAAAATAAGGAAATTGAGCTCTAAGATTTGAATGATTAGAGGGTTAGGGTTCTAAAAACCAAATAGTTTTGGACTGAAGTTTAGATGTTGTTTTTAAGAAACACTTCACATATGAAAAGGAAGGGATGAGATTTGGTTTGATTTACTGAATTATGCCAACAATTGCCAAGATGTGGACCTTTGAGGGACTGGCCTTTTTGCCCCACGTTTCTTTTTTTGAAAAAATGGTACAGAGCATTGATTTTGATCTGATTTATTCATTTAAACTGAACAAATCAGATCAAAATCAATGCTTTGTAGCATAGGAACAGGAATTATTGGTGGAATCTTTGCTGGATGTCAGCCAGTTTTAACAACTTCTTTGAAGTATCTCTTTTTATTTAGTACTGGCAAGTCTCATGTCAACTCCAGAAAAGGGAAGCAAGGGATAGGACAGGAAAAAAGATTACTCCCATGTCTCAAACTGTCAATTTCCTCAAATGAAAACAGCATTGAAGGAGAAATAAGAAACTATTCCAAAAAGGAATTTAATTTGAAGGAACACACATGCCTATAAATAGTGTGTGATATGAGTCACTTCTGGTGGAATAATGAAGGCCAGATTATTGAAAAATTACACTAAGATCCTGGCACTAGAAATTCAGTCAGATCTGAGGCAACAGGAAGGCTATTTCAGTAATAGAGGTACAAGAACAACTGTAGATTTGAAATAATCTCTGCTTTCTTTTTGTAGGGTGTTTGCTTTCTTACTTGTTAAGGAGGTATGAAGGTGGTCCATAATGAGGTACATTTCTGGTTTTGTGGAGGGTAGCGCACTCAGATTCAACCTTATGGCTCGCAAGGACTTTGCCTCAATGGCTTCTCCTCAATGCAACTGCCTAGCTGCAGACCAGGAGGAAATCAAGCCATGTAGATTTTTGAAGAGATCTCAGAACTAATCACCACTTTCCTAGAAGGTGGGGATCTGACCCAATTGCAATGGCTGTGCAGGAATGGTGTTCCTAACCTCTGTTTGCCAGAAGCTGGGAATGGATGACAGGAGATGGATCACTTGATTGCCTTATCTGTTCATTCACTCTGGGGAGGCATTGGACACTGTTGGAACTCAAGACACTGGGCTAGATGGACCTTTGATCTGATCCAGCATGATCATTCTTACGTTCTCAAGAGCAAACTTGGTGGCAAACTTGGTGGTTATTGAGTTCATGTGCTGTATTGATAATGGAAAACTTTGGAACTAAAGAAGAGAGTTATCCTGTTTGTAGTAAAGGCAAAAATCCCCTTCAGTACCTCTCAAGAGGACATGTATGCAGGCTAAAGTCATGTCCAAGGTACCCTCTAAGTTTTTTCATCCTTGGGCGGAATAAGTTTTGTTATGTGCCTGAGGAATGGGCAGATGTGCACCACCAAGAGTAACACATGCCATACACTGAGCAGCTGTGGGCGCTCTGCTAATCAGCTGGATGGCCGCCCAAATGCTCAGCTTTCAGGAACACTGGTCATGTCTACATAGTAGGGTAATGCGCACTACAGGGGTGTGATTTCTAGAACACCACAAACATACAGAATCTTAACTGGTCTTTGTAAACTCTGCAGGCATGCACTAATAGTTCTCTAGCACTCTTTAGCATAGCGCTGTTTCAAGTATTACTAACAAAAATTCCTTAATGAACACGAGCAGAGTCTACAAGAGCCAATTAATGCACAACATGCAGTGCTTTAGAAGTCTTACTCCCACAGTGTGCATCATTTTGGGAGCTGAACTAAGGGGACCACTGCTGAAGTGCCCCAGAGAAGGGAGACAACATTCTCTAATAGCCAGTGAATGCCCATGGAGTCAATTCAGAAATTTAAGAACATTTTCAATTTTTCTGCCTCTCTCTTTTTTTAAAAAAAGATGAAATGCTGTAAGTATCTAAGAATCTAAGAAGATGGACCTTAACTACACAGCCAAGAAGTAATTGGTCTGGATCTGGCCCCCTCCTCATCAGTTCACCAGGAAATATCATGTACTGGCAGACACTGATACAGATAAAACCCATCTTAACCATAAATCTCCAAGTATTCTGTAAATGCACTTTCTGTGTGTGGAATTCCCTAAAATTTCATGTAGAAAACCAAAATATAGCTTACATTATTTTTATTTTTAAAAATATTTCATAATATCTAGCCTAAATTCCGTTTAACAAGTTCATTCCATAGCTTCTTTCTTTCACAAATTGATGGACACTCAATGCCTCAAACACACAAAAATATTCTATACAGAATAGGCTACTCTTATTTCCAGTTTCCTCTGAATCTGCTATTGTGGTTACAATGAAGAACAAACTGAAAGAGCTAATATCACCTAAGCAATAGAGCTCCTGCTTTTCATGCAAGTGTCCTAATAAATACAAACATTTTACACCTCAGTAAATACAAGTTTGAATGCCTACCGGTCTGGCTGCACTATATCCAGCAGTTCCTGTGCTCATGACTCCAGCTGCAGGTGGAGGCTGACTACGAACTGTAAAAAAGCCATTAGAGACCACTGATTAAAGATGTATTTCTAAGTTTAAATTTTCTGTAATATAATTAATGCAAAATATTTATCTATATTACCCAATTTATGTTTTTATTTTGTGTTCCAGAACTTTTTTTTTTTAAAACTCTGAAGCATGAAGAAAAATTGGTCACAAATGAAATTTTCTTTGACAGATCAGGTGCAAACTGATATTATGCAATAATGGTATGTTATCACTAACAGAAATGGGAACAATAGGATTGCATTAGTGATGAAAAATACCTTTGAGAGAGTTCTTTTTCTTGCAGATATTGCCTAAGTTACTAATATTAGGATTAAGACTGCCCCTATGAGTGGGAAGTTGCTGTACAGTATAGCATATTCTGCAGTAACTTTGGCACCAGGGTCTTCAAAAAGGATGAGTTTTAGGAAGAGAAGCTGATTCAAAAACGTGATCTCAAAGTCTGTCTATAACTGTACATTATTCAGTGAGTTAAAGAACTTATGTACAGGTTCCTGGCTCTAACTTCCTGTTATTGGATACAACATTTTGACAATTAGGTCAACATTTGAATGATGATTCTGATGATCAGCCTTGAATGCAGCACTCAAATGATGAAGTGCAAGATATGTTTAAAAAAAAAAAATCTAGCTGACACAAACTCACAACTCTGAATGCCCCCAGAAAGAAGGTCTCAATGTCAGCTGCAGTAACCTTAAATGTGCCCAATAATAGGGGCGTCTAATCACAAGACAGGCAGCTCTTAATTAGTTAAGTTGCTCTAATTGGCAGATATTTTTTCTCTCAGAGGTTATGTCTATACTAGTAGCTCTTTTGTCAGTATAACTTATGCTGCTCAGGCATGTGAAACCCCCACCCCAGAAACATAAATTTACTGAAGTGCTGGTTGGTGAGAGATATTCTCTCACTGACATAGCTACTGCCACTCATTGGGAGCGGTTTAACTTTGTGGACAGGAAAGGTCTCTGTGCTGATAGGAGAGCGACTACATGGCAGATTTTACAATGGCACAGCTGCGCTGCTATAAGCTCTCTAGAATAGGCATGACCTTATGGTATATCTACATTAGAGCTGGAGGGTCAATTTCTAGTTTGAGTAGACATTCCCATGCTAGCCACAATTAAGCTAGCACATTAAAGATTGAGAGCAGCCATGGCAATGCTAGCTGTCCCAAGTATGATCCCATTCGAGACAATAAGTGTGTACTCAGAGTGGCTAGCCCTTTCTACTGCAGCAACACACTGTTTTCAGTGTGCTAAAATATTTTAGTGGAAATTACTCCCTTGAAAGTACATATGACATTCAGTTCTGTTTAAAAGAAAAAAAAATCTTGCCAGTCACAGATAAAATAAAGAATATTTCTATAGTCAAAGTCTCCTTCCTATCAGATACCTATGAGCACTTAAAGATTTCACCTTTACCCAGCCCTGCACATATATACACATCATGACGAATTATTTAAAACAATTATGAGATTAAATCTTGAGAGTTTTCATTACTACAATTTAATTTTTCATTTTATCTTTCATGAGTGAATTTTGATTTTTGTTTCACAACGTAAAGTTGCAAACAACTAACAAATGCAACTAATTAAATATAAGAAAGTTTGGAAAAATATATTCTAGAAGGATAAAAGTTTAGGAGTTATACAACAAACTGACAGATATAAACAGCAAGAGTATCTTCAAGTAGTGAAGACACTAATGTCATTCAAATATTAATTTGAAGATCCATTTCTACCATGCAAAAATCATAATGTTACCTTCTATTTCTCTCCTAGCTACCCCAGGACTGGGAGGAGCGCCAAGACCTTTTCAGAGAAAGAAGAGAAGCTGTATATTGCATAAGAAAAGCAATAGACTGAAAAGAGGCAGAAACATACAGGCTGCAACAAACAAAAGAGCTTTCACATTTAAGCAATTTTTAAATGGCCTAACCATACTGCACTCTTACCACTTGCAGCAGCACAAAAAAGCCACACTAACTGGAAATAACTCAACAATTCAGTTACTGTTTACAACTATTACATGGTTTCAGTTTTACATTTTCAATGAAGAGAATTTAATTTTCTGCTATATTCAATGCCTAAAAAAATTAAGGCACAATTATAGTTGATTGGCAGGGCCTTGCATTCTTCCCAAAATATCTTAATTATATTATATTGCTATAATTATGTGGGAGTAATTATACCATAAGTCACTTTTACTTTGGAATAAAATATCCGCAGAAGGGATTGCCCTGCATAACAATAGTTGTATACCACATAGTTCTGCCATTCAATTTCTCTATGTAGAGGAGCCCAATGTTTCATCCCACGCTGCCCTAAGCAGACATGAAGAATGGCATGTGCTATTTACCCAGTATATGGTTTCCTTCAAAACTGTATACTTTCATTCATTTGCATGCACATCAACTGCCCTGTTTTAAGGACAACTATATCTTGCAATTGGTTCCTACTGCTCCCACTAAAATATGAGGAGAGGTATGTCTGAGTCCAAAGGCATGAGGGATTCTTGTTTCTGTTCTGAGTTTTGTGGATTGTGAAAATAGAGGACATAATATTCTCTTGCTATTGAGTGTTTGTAGCTGTCTGGTGGTGCATAACACTGCGCTACAAGACAGATCCAAGTGCTGGTGATATTCCAGAGGTAATCCTTAGGATATGAATCAAGGAAGGGATGATAACATACAATATCTATAGAGTGGTTTGTGCAGAGTAAATATTATATTATTGCCTAATTCTTATATAGTCTTTTTCCATCAGCAGATCTCTATGGCCACGTGGAGGCAAAGCAGAGCCAGCTAGTAGAGGCAGAGTGGTGGTAGAGAGGACGACATAATTGGGGAGCATAAGGAGGCTTCCTGGGAACGCCTAACAGCCACTCAGCTACCAATTTTTTCCTTCCCTTTTCCCCTCCCACATTTTTAGCAAGGGAAGATGGTAAGCAGTGACTGATGGGGTGTGAACACATCTACCAGTTGGAGGCAACAAAGAGGAGAAGTGGAGGGAAGTCCCAGGCTCCATACTCTACTTCAAAACCTAGCGCAAGGGGAGGGGATTCTGCACAATTTTCCTCATGCAGAGGAATGATTTGACTCATTCATCTACTTGAGTGTTCTTTCCCTCTTGCCCCAATGTTTACCTCAGCACCTAGTGTGGAATACAAAATTTCAAAACAATCTCTCCGTGCATGTGAGCTTTAGAACAATCTGAATATTAAAACAAGGTCCTCATTGAGAGGTTGTGTCTGAAAAACCTTTGAGCTAAACTCCAAATTTACAACTAGTATACCCCTGACTCTGTTGTGGCATACAATATACTCACAGATTTTAAAACACTGAAAATTCAAAGATCATACTGTGGGGAACACCTGGATCAAATCATCTCAACTTCCACCACTAATTCTACCTGACTTTAACATGATACAACAATATTATGGTGGCAATAGTGCTGGTTACACCAGGATTTCTATTTTAACAGTAGTGAAAAGGTCCACAAAAATTCTGTCTTTCGGATTACAGTATCACTTTTCACTGCTTATTGTTGTTTGTGCACCACTTGATTTTTTTTTTATAGCAGCGCGCGTGTGTGAAAATGCCATTTGATATTTTCTTTGACTGTCTTAGAAAGGGCCTTGCGACTGAAGTTATTTTAGTGAATCACATTTCCTTCAGAGCCCTTTTTTCCCAGGAACACAACCATTTTAAGGAGTGAAACTGATAGGTGTAAACCATTGGTTTGTATATACTGGATGAATTGCTATTGATAAAATGTTGAAATGTGTTGTATTTATTTTTCATAATAAACAAATTATTGTTTTGATTAAGTACAATATTCCAGTGCCATCTTAGTTAATGTCCACTTTCTTCTAGTCCATTGCAGAGAGTTTTCGGTTTAAAAGCTTATTTAAGTTTATTCCTTAAATAACTATTTTGTCCAATGTGAAAATTATTCTCCCTATCTTGTTCTCCTCCAGTTACCAGACTGGCTGCCCCCACCATCCCTTCATTACATACTTGCCCCCAGTGTGAGCCTACTGCTACAGTAGCAATCTCAATACTTTGGAAATAACACAGAGCACTCCTATCCTATCCTAGCAATATCAGATACAGCTAAATTATGGAGGCTCCAGTCCCTATTCTATAGGGAAGGCTGAGTCGAGTTTCACACTTAGGTGTAACCATTTTGTTTTATTTGAAGAACACAGTATATCCTCTCCAAACTACAGCACTTACTCTTGAGTACTGAATGAATTTTCTGAAACTTTTCAAATTTTTCACTCAAATTAACAGATTTACTTGCAAAATGTTCCTTTCAGAAATTTAGTATACTATAAGACATTTTTTAATTAATAGCATTTTTGTCATTTTTCTTCGTTATTGAAAAATTCTTCTTAGTAAAGGATGCATACTTTTTGTTTTGAACAGAATTCCAGAAAACAGGTAATTCTTTCTAACTGCTTGCCATGTCTTAATTCATCAAAATAACCTTAACTCTCCCCCAGAGACACAACAGAAGGGGGAAAAAAAATGTATCCACAAGTGGTCTGGTGGCACTTTAAAGAATCTGTTAGTCTTTAAAGTACCACCTGACTCCTTGTTGTTTTTGTTGACACAGACTAACACGACTACCCTTCTAAAAATGGACTGGGTCTCCCAACCAGTTTAACCTGATCTCAGAGTACAAACATTATGCACTGATTTTCACTGTCTGGTTATTTCATGACATCACCTCGGGTGGACTACAGGTTGCTTGGGTATATAAACTGTGTATCTCCTACCTTAGTTTACCTTAAAAGAAATACAAATAACTAACTCCATCTTAACAACAGTTTGTACACTAACAACAACTTTTAGTCCTTCATACAGTTAAACAGAAATATTTTCTGTACAGAACTTGGTATTGCTAAAACAAAAAATATTATACAATGCTGACAAGTCACAATCATTAACTTTCTTCTTCATAGTCTGTAAAAAATGACTTGCTTTGTTTCTAAATCATAAATACATATGGCACTACAAAATGTGTAAACTTAATCCTGAACTCAGAGGTGCTGGAACAATTTGTTTAGGGGGTTGCTGAGAAACTTTGAACCAAACTATATATGATGAAAACTACTTCAAGCCAGGGGGAGCAGCAACACTCCCAGTTCCAGCACTGATGCCTGAACTCCAAAAAAAGTGAAAACGAATTATATTATGATTATAAGGTATCCAATGAAAATCATAGCTTGAGCCACCAAGCTATATGAGAATATCCAAAAGCTGAAAACAAAAACAACCCCCTACTCCTGAGTTCTAGCCTATTCCTAAAACAGATACAAGATATGATTACAATATGGGAAAGTTTAGAGTCTCACTAGGAGTCTTCCAAATGTACAGGGTCATAAGGAGTGCCACAGACCCTGAAGAGGTGAAGTGTCTGAGATAAAAGTTAAAAGCCAACATTTTATGGGCAAAAGTATTAAATAAAGTGTCCATGTTCAAATTGATGAAAAGGGTTTAACTTTCATGCATACCAGTACATCAATTTATAATTAAAGAAGACATGAAAGCTATCCTTAACTCATGCCAGTGTATTTACTACATAGGTCTTTGAGCACTATCTGTATACCATGTGCTGCAACTTATTTTTAAAGTTACGTAGTATCATCTATACCATGCATTACAAATATAGATCAGATCTAAATAGCTTCCAAACTAAATAAAATGAAAAACAACATGAGACAGGATAACAGTTCAAGGAGAGGTGTCAAGGAATTAGTAATGATGGCAGAAAGGAGTAATTGCTAGAAGAGGTACGAAGGGCTGGAATGAAGATGCAGAAGATGCCTATTCCAAGTGTATGGAGCAGCAAGGCAAAAGACATGAAGGAAGTAAAGAATAAGCTGAATGTAAGGCTAGGATGGGAAATGAAAGATGTCATGACAATTTTATTTACTGGTCACATAAGAGTCAAATTATTTGTAATGTTCATTGGAAGGCGCTAGTGTTTTCACAGCTTAGAGTGGAGCAAGGCTAGACAGGATTCCGTCACAGCACAGAAAAGTGCTTGGCAATGACATAGGACAGAAGCTAAACATGCAAGATGATGCAGAAAGTGCAACAATAGTTGCTTTCTAAAATTGTAATTATTTTAATTAAACCTCAAATGGTTCACCTTAAATTACAGATCATTACCAAATGCTGGCAAAATTGGATTTTGACAACTTGCTTGATGCAGCATAAATACTTTCTTGTACCTATTTAAACTCAAGAAATTGAGTAAATGGATTGTGTTTACATTTAAAGATAAATGTGGATAATATATCTGTAAACACACACAAGGGTTGTGTGCATGCATATATAAGTTATAGGCATGTGACAATTGCACAGCTACATGAAATTTTAATATGCCTCTAACCATCTGCACATGCTAAATAATCTATTTTCCCATTATTTATTGTAATGTTCATCTATATCCAAGAAGTTCAAAAGGCTTGTCATGTTTCCTCCTCCCCCCTCAAAAATATTCAAGTGCTTTATACATTTTTGGCTCAATAAAGTAAAAAGCATACATTGTTAACTTATGTACTGTATACAACATTTATCTTGTTTTGCAGAACTCTCCAAAAATGTGCAGTTTTATTTTTCTGGAACATGCACTTCCGTGCCTGCTGGTACATGTTAAGTTTAACTCTCACTGACAAATCTCTTCTGGAAGGAACAGTCAGGGGAAATTTAAAAATGAGTTTGACATATGGTATGTTCATGCATATATGAATACCCAGAATCCTCTTCTAAATTAGCTATTTTGTACCTGGACCTGAAATCAAGTTTAGGAATACTTGTATATGCATAGCCATCATCATAAGAACATAAGAACGGCCATACTGTCTCAAGAACAAGGGTCTATCTAGCCCAGCATCCTATCTTCTGACAGTTGCTAGTGTCAGGCTGTGTCTAGACTAAATCCCTCTTTCAACAGAGGGATGTAAATTAGACACTTCGAATTTACAAATGAAGCGGGGATTTAAATATCCCGTGCTTCATTTGCATAATCGCGTCATGGTGCTCTTTCGAAAGCGTGCCATTTCTAAAGTAAAACCGCAGTCTAGACGCGGTTCTGTCAAACGGCAGGCTTTTTCGAAAGATCCTGTGCTCCTCAAAAAAATGAGGTTTACAGGATCTTTCGAAAAAGCCTGCCGTTTTCCACAGAACCGCGTCTAGACCGCGATTTTACTTTTGAAATAGAGCTTTTTCGAAAGAGCGCCATGACAAGATTATGAAAATGAAGCATGGGATATTTAAATCCTTGCTTCATTTGCAATTTCGAAGTGTCTAATTTACATCCCTCTGTCGAAAGCAGGATGTAGTCCAGACACAGCCTCAGACACTTCAGAGGGAAAGAACAGAACAGAGCAGTTACCATATTATCAATCCCATTGCCCAGAGGCAGCTTCTGGGAGTCAGAGGCTAAAGACATGCAGAGTTGCATCCCTGACCATCATACCTATTGGCCATGGCCCATGAACTTATCCAATTCTTTTATGAACCCAGTTATATTTTTGGCCCTCACATCCTCTAAACAATGAGCTCCACAAATTGACTGTGCATTGTGTGAAGAAATACTTTTGTTTTAAACTTGCTGCCTGTTCATTTCATTGGGCTATCCCTAGTTCTTACGTTATATGAAGGAATAAAGAACACTTCCATGTTTACTTTAGCCACATAACTATTTTGTAGATCTCTGTCATACCCTCCCCCTTAGTTGTCTCTTTTCTAAGTTGAACAGTCACAGTCTTTTTAATCTCTGCTCAGATGGAAGCTGTTTGATTATCCTAACTATTTTTTCTGTTCTTCTCTGTACCTTTTCCAATATATCTTTTTTTCAGATGGGGTGCCCAGAACTACACACAGTATTCAAGGTTGATGTACCATGGATTTATATATAGTGGCATTATGATATTTACCATTTTATCTACCTCTTTCCAAATGTTTCCCAACATTATGGTAGCTTCTTGACTGCCTCTGCACATTGAGCAGATGTTTTCAGAGAACTATCCACAATGATTCCAAGATCTTTTTCTTGAGTGGTAACAGCAAATTTAGACACTATTATTTTGTGTGTGTAGCTGGAGTCCTATTTTCCACTGGATTACTTTGCATTTATCAACACTGATTCCATCTGCCATTTTGTTGCCCAGTCACCCCGTTTAGTGAGGGTTTTTTTTTTTAATTTGTCTGCTTTGGACCTAACTATATTGAATAATTTTAAATCATTTACAAACTTTGCCATCTCACTGTTACCCCTTTTTTCAGATCAATAATAATTATGTTGAACAGCACACATTCTAATACAGAGCCTTGGGGGACTCCACTATTTGCATCTCTCCACTATGAAAACAGGCCATTTATCCTTACCCTTTGTTTCCTCTTAGCCAGTCATGAATCTATCAGAGGACCTTCCTTTTTACCCAGGAATGCTTATTAAGCAAAGGCTTAATAGTCTTAGATGAGAGGAACTTCAAAAGCTTTCTGAAAGTTCAAGTACACTTTGGATCACCCTTGTCCACATGCTTGACGACACCCTCAAAGAATTATAAGATTGGTGAAGCATGATTTCCATTTACAAAAATCATATTGACCTTTCTCTCAACATATGTTTATTTAGGGGTCTGATATTCTTTACCAGTTTCCACTAATTTGCTTGGTACTGAAGTTACATTTACTGGCATGTAACTACCAGGATTGCTTCTGGAGCCTTTAAAAAAATCTGCATTACTTCAGCTATTTGCCAGTAATTTGGTACCGAGGCTGGTTTAAGCAAAAGGTAAATACCACAGCTAGTAGCTCTGCAATATTGCAACAGAGTACTTTAAGAACTCTGGGTGAATACGATCTAGTATTGGTGACTTCTTACTGTTTTACTTACTAATTTGTACCAAAGCCTTCTTTGCTGATACACCAAACAGGACAGTTCCCAATCTGTCTCCAGAAAAAAGGTTCAGATTTGGAAATCTCCCTCTGCAGTGAAGATCAATGCAGAGAATTCATGTAGCTTCTTTGCAATGTCTTTGGTACCTTAAGTGCTCCTTTAGCACCTCGATCATCCAGTGGCCCCACTGATTGCTTGGCAGACTTCCTGCTTCTGATGTACTTAAAAATATTTTGATGTTAGTTTTTGTGTCTTTTGCTAGTTGTTCTTTGAATTCTTTTTTGGCCTGCCTAATTATATTTTTTACACTTTACTTGCCAGAGAGTGTGCTCCTTTCTATTTTTCTCAGTCAGAAGTGACTTCAAATTTTTAAAAGTTGTATGTGTATGTGTCTCACTCTAACTGCTTCTTCCAGTGTGTTGTTCAGCCACCTCTTTTGGGTCCTTTTATTCCCTCCCCCCATTTGGGGATATACAGTTAGTTGAGGCACTATTATGTTGCTCTTTAAACATTTTTCATGCAACTTGTACACATTTCACTTTTACAACTATTCCTTTTATTTTCCATTTAATTTTTTTTACAGTTTTTTTAAAATATAAAAGTAAAACTGTTTTTTCTACTGTTTTTTCGGTCTTAAAAGCACAAGAGAGGGTATTGTGGATGAACTTAGAAATACCTTTCTTGAATGGTAATAGAGGGGGTAGCCGTGTTAGTCTGATCTTGCAAAAACAAAAGGAAAAACTATGTAGCACTTTAAAGACTAACAAAGTGGTTTAATAGGTGCTGAGCTTTCATGGGCCAGACCCACTTCCCCAGATCTGAGGAAGTGGGTCTGGCCCACCACGAAAGCTCATCACCTATTAAACCATCTTGTTAGTCTTTAAAGTGCTACATAGTTTTTCCTTTTGTCTTTCCTGAATGCTTGTTATAATGCTTGTTATGTAGAGAAAAGCTATGGAACTCCAGCTGAAGACAGCTTTTAATTAAAAAAATTGTACATATTAACTAAGTTTAAATTTTGAAGGTCTAGACCAGTTTTAACTAACATGGCTATAGCATGGCAATAACTGTTGAAGAAATATTTTCATGCTCCTTTCATCAAGAAGCAGCAGCTACTTTCCCAAATTTCCTGACCACTAAGTTTAAACTGTAACTCCAGTAAGAGGATAGAGTTCAAGGGCTCTCAGAAAGAAAAAAGGATATTGGGTTTTAAAAGAATGATTTATTTTTAAGAAATGAATATATGCCACAACATGTCTATTTCTACCTTTGGGAAGTATCAGATTAAAAATATTCTCAAGATAAATTTACTGTTATATTAATAATCACAGAAGTTGTGCTATTTATTAGTCATGTTTGAAAACACAATTAAATTATTACCTCCAAATTCTTTTCTAGAAGGTGCAGGACTCCTACCCCCTTATAGTATATAAGAAATATACGCAGCATTAAAGAAAAAGTGTCAGTAAAAAAAAAAAAAAGAGAAAGTTACAAACATCAAGAGTCACTTTGGTTAGTTAATACATTGTTCACATATGATCTCTAAACATCTAGTTTCTATATTAAATCAACATAGATGTGCAATCATACTTACTCAAACGTTAAGTGGAATATCAACTTCTGAATTTAATTAGTGACAGACTAAGAATTAGTTTTAAGAAACATTAAAATGTCACAATGAAAATGTTAAATACAGACATCCATAGGAAGACTATATTCCTAACGCCAATTAGCACAACTGAACATTACAAAGTAATCATAAGTAGCGGAGATATATAAAATGTAACTGAAAAAACTCATTAAAAAAAAATTAGTGAAATGGATCAAATATATTTTGTGAAGAAAAAGACAGTCAACTGGCCAAAAGAGAAAAAAAATCATGGACTTAAGTAAAATTGTACATCAAAATATTGTCCGCCATATGGTATATATAACTCCATTACCTGATGGTGGAGGTGGTCTTTGTGGTGGAGCAGGCCGTGTAGGTGGAGCCAATGGGCGAGGGGGAGGAGCACGTTTAGGCTCCAAGCTCTGAGAAGACTCCTTCTGTTGAGTAATTGGTTGAAAATCAACAGGAGAACCTGATCAAGAAAAAGCAACATTATATTTAATGATCTTATAAAAATCAAGTGAAGTGCTAAAGATTTTCTATTGAAAAGGGTTTTGGTTTTTTTTTTGGTAAATAGAGGTTTTGGTGAGCAACACCAAATGTGGTTGTATTGCATTGTCATATGGCATCAAAGTCTACATTTACACTACAAGAAAAAGTCAACTTAAGCTATGCAACTCCAGCTATGTGAACAATGTAGACTTACCGTGGACTCTACACTGCAGGGAGTTGACAGGAGAAACACTCCTGTTAACTTCCCTCATTCTATTTGTCCAGGGTAGAGTAACATGGTTGATGGAGAGTTATCTATGGTCGGTTTGGTAGGTTTTAACTACACCTGATAAATCACCTGCCGGTGATCGATTTCAGAGAGCTAATTCAGGCTATAGTGGCTATGTAACCAAAGTTTGTGAGGAGCAAGAGTAAGAAGAAATGACTTGGAATTAATTTACTCATCACAGTTTCATAAGGAATTATATCTACCAAAAAGTTTAACCATTAATTATTTTTCTGGGAACTTTAAGGATATCTATAAGCCACATTTTATCAAATATATTCCATCTTATTTCAACCTAGGCTTTATTTATTTGCTTATTTCTTTTGAGAAAAGGAAATTTTAAAAGCAATTTGGAAGGTGAGTTGTCAGATAAGCACAATCACAGGAAAACTACTCCCAATTACAATGACACAAACCAAGTGTTTAAAAACGAATTTTTGTGGCAATGTTTTTAAAGGGTCACTGGAATAAGATGCATCACATCAGTGGGGTTAAAATAAATGAGAATTATATTAATGTGTCATGTCACAAGGTTATTCTCTGGAGGTGTGAAACAGATTATTTCACTTATTTTAGTCACACCACAATTTGACCTAAAATAACACAGAACCCCAATAAAACACCCATTAGCTAGTTTAATATTTACTATATTCTTCAAGGTCAAATTGTAGGTAACTAGAATGAGATACAGTCGTCTGACTTACATAATATAATACATACTCTGTGAGGAGATAGGTGGTCCAGGAGTTCTTGTAGGTGCTCGACTTGGTCTTACTGGAAGGGTGGGTAGTGGTCCATCTGACAACGTGGGTGACTGGCAGGGACTGGAACGAGGTGAAGAGCCTGGTGAAGTTCCAAGACCAGAACTTGTACCTGGCTGTAGATGTTGAGGAAAAATGTCTTCCACTTCAGTACTATAGTCATCAATATCGCCTAGAATACAGAAAAAAATAGCTTATAAAATAAAAGGATCTACAAATGTTTTTCCCTATTCATATTGACTCCAGGCATAGAAGTTATGTATTGTGATTTCTTCTTTTCACAATGAAATAATCAAAATCCTGCTTTTCAAAGAATTAACTACTCAACAAATCCTTTCTGCATAATTCTTATACGATGTAATTGTTCATATGAAGAATATAGGCATAGACAGAACAGCTGGAAATGGTCTTAAACTCTGTGCATATTAAAAATACCAAGTACAAAAGGAAAATTTTTAGTATCTGAATTTTGATCTTTTACAAAGCTTATCTTTTCAAATGGCCATCAGAGAAGACCAGGTTCTTCTCACAACACACAAATAAAGATTTCTTCAATAGAAATTTTATTTAGTGATGTACTTAAAGTACTTAGAAGCTAATTGTGAAACATACATCTATCCAGAGAATAAATAATTCTATATTCCAAAGTGTACTAAAAATAGGCACCTCTGTCCCAAAACAAAATAAATAATTCCCAGTCGGAAAAACATAGCAAATGCTGTTTCAGTCCAAGTTGGTGATTAAAAACAACTTGCTGGATTATGGGAAATACCTCAAAGATAAATAAAATAATGATATAGCTATGATTTTTTTCCCTGAAGATATTGCTAGACAGAGGTCCCTGTACTCCCTTCATCATTAAAGCATTCCAAAGTCTCTCATAAATGTTCCCATGGGACACTGCCAAAGGTGTCCAATGTCTTATTCAGCTTTGTTTTAGTGTATTAATCTTTTCATTAATATGTTCCAGATAGAGTTTTACAGTAATTAGGAAATTTACATTGGTGTGGAACACACCAATCTATTTACTAAGCAGTGCTTCAGGCAGGGAGCTTATACCACTACTCAGACATCTGCACTTGCTCTTCATTAATTTCTCAGTGGAATCTGAAGTGGTGTTTTTAATCTATGAAGCCGTAAATGGTTTGGGCACAGCACCTTGTGTGCCGCTGCACTCTGCCAAGTTGCTTAAATTCACAGTTAGCTACTTTTAAAGAAACGCCAGCCAGAGCATTCTCAGTGAGAAGTCCTTGACACAATTTCCTCCTTGATTTGACAAGACTTGGATTTTTTAAATCTTTATAATGTGCTATAAAGCTTATTTATTCCTTGAGATGATGTGAGTGACAGATTCTGTGGTAGTTGTGGGCACTATTATTTATGTTGTTTTCCCTGTCAAAGGGACCATTTGATGTTAAACGAAGTATAATCTGATAGGACTTCAGAAAGTAAAATCTTCTGTTCTGAGGACTCGTAAATCTTTTACTCCATCACTTCCTTTCTGCTAGCAACATCGCCCACAATTCTGATACTTAAGGCCTATTCACCTCCTGTTTCCAGAGGCAGTTCCAAGCTGCAGCACAATCTGTGCTGGTCATATCCCCTTCTCCATGAGTCACCACAGATCTTGGGTTCGTGCTTTGATTCTGTCTTGCCAGGGATAGTTTGGATACCCTGAGTTCTTAGCATTTTAGATGAAAACAGATGAAAAAAGAGGCAAATATTCTTGTCAATTCTGTGTACTTGATATAGATCTTTAGTACTCCTCGAAGAGCCAAAGTGTGCTGCAGCTTTTCTGTGGGGTTCTTTGGCTTCACATATAACAATGAGATGACGATCTCCTACAAGGCAAGTTGTATTAATGGGCCCATTTTTTCCATCTACAAATGAGTCAATGTTGTTTCCATAACCCAATCACTGTCCAGTTTTAAATACAATTCATCCTTTTAAAATTTTATCAAAGCTACAGAAAAGAAGGAAAAACAGTTAAAGCATTTAACTGTATTGGAACTTTGCATGTGTTCTAATGAACGGTTCCATACTTTCAAGAAAAAGCCTGGAGACAACCGATACGAGATCCTGCCCATGGGATGAATCTTACACATGAAATCTGAAGGCCCATTAATTGGAGGCACTGAGTTATGGCTGGCCTTGTGCATTTTACCAAGGAATATCCAGATACCAAGAAATAATCCAGATTTCCTAGAATCTGTCTAGCAATCTCTGCTACAAACTATCTTTATGGAAGGAATCAAGGAATTTTCCTGGTGATTATTCATGAAAGAATGTGTTTGAAGTAGATCCAGCATTGTGGCTGTGGCACTATGTACCACTGGTTGGGTTGGAGCTCTGATCAAGCTATTACCCAGAAAGGATACAGGTTGAGTGCCCTGAAACCTAAGGCTTGCTATTACCACCATGAGCATCTGGTGATGCCTCAAGCAGAAAACAGGCTGAACATTGTATTTGGTACTAGTAATAAGCTGTACAAATCTCAGTCTAAGTTTACATGGCCCTACAGGGAATGCGCAACTAGACATCCACTACTGAAGGAAGTAAGTCCCTTTGAGACAAGGATTCTACGATGAAGGTAGAGTATTCATTTGACATCTTCTTTTCTTCATCCATTGTGAGATTGAGGATGGCTCTGACCTCTGTTTCCAATCATTCCAGTGTATTTCTGGAGCATCATCCTAAAAATCTCTTTTAAGGGAACAATTTATATTGTTCCTATGCCCAGGAGATGTAAAAATTGCCATACCACCACCTTTGGTATGGTAGGGTCACTCAAAACGGATTAGATAAAACAGGCATGGGGTAGGACTTTAGTTCATGGAAGTATCTGCAACTCATTATTTCTCAAACACACTGGTCCAAAGTGATAGAAAAGCGAAGTTACTCACCTTGGTGCGTCTTGCGGCGCTTGCGCTCTCTCTCCTGAGTGCGTGGTCCGGCCCCTGCCAGATCCTCGAGGCCGCCTCAGAGTCTGTAAGAGATAAGAACAACGGACTCCGAAGCAGGGAGCAGGGCAGGTAGTGGAGCACCTGTGGGGACACCATCTCGAAGAACGACAGTTACTGCACCAACGTGAGTAACTTTGCTTTCTTCTTAGAGGATGTCCCTGTGGGTGCTCCACTGTGGGTGACTGAACAGCAGTAGTCACCAAGCTGGAAGGAGGGAAATATGGAGTCCCTATTTATCCGCTGTGGAGAGCGCTGCTGCTGCCACCGCCGCATCTGAGTGCCTCCTTTGGAGTATGGCATAATGTTTGATGAAAGTGTCATGCGAGGACCACATGGACGCTCTGCATATATCTTTCAGGGGAACCCCTTTGAGAAAGGCCATCGAAGTCTCCATGGCTCTAGTGGAGTGGGCCCGAGGTTGAATTGGAAGCGGTATACGCTTCGCCGCATAGGCGTCTGTTATGCAGATGGTTCTTAGTTTGGAAATTCATTGAGAGGATACAGGCTATCATGATCTCTCGGCAAGAGATCTAATCAAACGATCGGTCTGCCTGAAAAGCTTAGTGCGGTCTATGTAGAACGCCAAGGCCCTTTGGACATCGAGTGTGTGGAGGGCCGTTTCTTGTAAAGAGGAGTGAGGTTTCAGATGAAATACCGGAAGAATGATTGGTTCATTCACATGAAAAGTGGATGCTATCTTGCGGATGAACTTCGGGTGGAGCCTCAGCACTACACTGTCTTTATTGAGTATTGTGTATGTCAATACACAATATGTATTGTGTCGCCATTATGGCTGAGAGCTCTCCCACTCTGCGTGCTGACGTTATGGCGAGTAGGAATACCATTTTCATAGAAATCGTAAGGGTATGGTAGCAAGTGGTTCAAATGGTGGAGCCATTAGGGCTTCGAGGACGACGTCCAAATTCCAGACCAGTGGGGTGGGATGATGCAGTGGGCTTATATTTGCAAGGCCCTTGATAAATCTCTTTGTGGTTGGATGGGTGAAGACCGAGGTTCTGTCGATCGGTCGTCTGAATGTGGAAATAGCCGCCAAATGGACCCTGAGAGATGCTAATGAAAGACCTGTCTGTTTCAGGTGTAGTAAGAAATCAAGGATAATCGGAAGGGAAGTAGATTCCGGGAATTGTTGCTTCGTGATGCAACAGGAGACGAACCTTCGCCACTTGGAGAGGTAAGTATTTCTAGTTGTTTGCTGTCTGCTATGGATGAGGATGTGCTTGACTGGTGCCAAGCATAAGGATTCGGAGGGTTTAGCCAGTTAGGAACCATGCTGTGAGTCTCAGGATGTGAATCTGGGGGTGTCGTAGAGCACCCTGGTTCTGTATGAGGAGGTTCGGAAGGGCTGGAAGCTGGAACGGTTTGCGTGATGACAGGCGATGGAGGAAGGGGAACCAGTGTTGACGCGCCCAAGCTGGAGCTATCAATATAATTGTGGCCCCATCTGACCTCACTTTCTGTAGAACCTTCGGAATGAGGGGTATAGGAGGGAAGGCATATAGGAGAGGTCCGTTCCAGTTGATAAGGAATGCATCCCCTAGGGAGCCCGGGCCAAGTCCCGCCCTGGAGCAATACCTGCGGCACTTTGTTGCAATGGGTTGCGAAAAGGTCTACTAGGGAAATTCCCCAGCGTTGGAAAATTGTGTGGAGGACTCCCTCGTGTAATTCCCATTCGTTTTTTATGGCGAAGTGTCTGCTGAGAAAGTCTGCGGTGATGTTCATAATTCCAGGTAAGTAGGATGTCACAGGTGTTATTCTGTGGCAAATGCACCAATTCCAAAATCGGATAGACTCCGCACAGAGGGAGGAGGATCGAGATCCGCCCTGACGAGTCACGTAATACATAGCTGTGACATTGTCCGTGAGGATTCTCACCGTGGTGTTCCGAATCTGTTCGCGGAAGTATTTGTAGGCATTGAATATCGCACGTAACTCTAAAAGGTTTATATGAAGACGGGTCTCTGGTGTCGACCACTGACCTTGTGTTGAGATCGTACCCATGTGGGCTCCCTATCCTAGACGGGAGGTGTCGGCTGTAATGTGATGCTGGGGCTGTTGTTGGTGAAATGGTACCCCAGAAAGAAGGTTCTTACGACTAGTCCACCAGAGGAGTGATTGAAGGACAGGTTGTGGAGGTGTTACTGACCTGTGAAGGTTGTGTCTGGTGTAATTGTACACTAGTGCCAGCCAGTACTGCTGGGCACAGAAGTGTAGTCTGGCGTAACGCACCACGTAGGAGGTGGCGGCCATATGACCCATGAGACTCAGGCAAGTGATAACTGGAACAGTAGGGCTGCCTTGAATTTTCTGAATGAGGTCCTGGATAATGTCGAATCTCTGCAGAGGTAAGCAAGCCCTGGCTGTAATTGAATCCAAATGGGCTCCTATGAATGCCAGTTCTTGAGTCGGATGCAAAATGGACTTTTGCTCGTTGATGAGGAGTCCAAGAGCTTGAAAAGTTTGTTTGGTGATACGAATCATATCGAGTATCTCGGAGATGGTGTGTCCCTTCAGTAGGCAATCGTCCAGATATAGAAATATGATTACTCCTTGCCTTCGGAGATAGGCCGCGACTACCGCCAAGATTTTTGAGAATACCCTCGACGAGAGGCCAAATGGCAGGACTTTGTATTGGTAATGGTCTGTGTCGACAACAAAACGTAGGAATCTTCTGTGAGCCAGGTGAATGGAAACATGAAAGTAAGCGTCCTGGAGGTCGAGGGCCGCAAACCAGCCATCGCGATCTAGTGCGGGAATTATGGCAGCTAATGTGATCATCCTGAATCTTTGTTTTCGTAGGAATTTGTTCAGACAACGGAGGTCTAATATTGGTCGCCATCCTCCTGACTTTTTCTGAGTGAGAAAATAGTGGGAGTAGAATCCCTTGCCCTTGAATTCGTTCGGGACTGGCTCTATTGCCCCTAGAGAAAGCAAGTGGTTGACCTCTAGGAGTAGTAGGGCCTCGTGAGATGGGTCCCTGAAAAGGGACGGGATGGGACGAGTGGTAGGAGGAATGGAGATGAAAGGGATGGTGTAGCCTGTTTGGACAATTTCCATCACCCATCTGTCTGTAGTGATTTTGGCCCATTGATGGAAAAAAGGCTTCAAGCATTGATGGAAAATTCGGGTGTGTTGATCTTTGGTGCTGCCAAGAACTGTTTGCGTGCCCCTGACCAAGGCATCAAACTCGCTGTTTGCTGTTGGATGCGGTCTGCATGCGATTGCTTATGTTGCGTCGTCGCTGAGGTCTTTGGCGTGAGAGTTGATGGTCAAAATTCCTTTGCTGCTGTTGTTGCTGCCACTGGTGTCGAACGTACGGGTAGTCGTATCTTCACTGGTATGGGGTGTACCACCGTCTTCTGAATGGGGGGATGTACATGCCCAGTGTTCGAAGGGTTGTGCGGGAGTCTTTTGAGGAATTCAAGACACTGTCGGTCTTCTCAGCAAACAGCTTCTCTCTGTCGAAAGGCAAATCTTTGACCTTATTTTGTAGTTCTTTAGGAACTCCCACTGCTTGGAGGTAAGATGCCCTTCGCATGACTACAGCGGTGGCCGTGGAAAGGGCTGCTGTGTCTGCCACATCCATAGCTATTTGGAGGGCTGTTCTGGCTGATGTATAGCCCTCTTGAACCACCAATTTTAATATGGGCCTTTTTGCGTCTGGCAAATGGTCCATCAGTGGGGTCAGCCTTGAAAGCGTGTCAGACATGGTTGGAGAGGTGCGCTGTATAATTGGCAATCCTAAGCATTAACGTCGCGGATGTGTAAACTTTTCTACCCAGCAAGTCTAATCTCTTTGCATCTCTGTCCGATCCCGCTTGTTTGTACTGTGGAGCCTTCAATCTTTGTTGGGCTGTGTCCACAACCAGAGAATTGGGCTAGGGATGGGAGAAGAGGAATTCCATTCCTTTTGGGGGAATGAAGTACTTCCTATCGGCTTTCTTGTTAGTCAGTGGTGTGGATGCTGGTATGTGCCAAATCTCTTCAGCTACCTCTAAGACGGTTTTGTCCAAAGGAATAGCCAGTAGTGATCTGTGTTGCGGTTGCAGGTTTTTGAAGAGACAATGTTGTTTGTACCTTACTTCTTCTAATGGTATTTCCTGACTAACCGCAACACATTTAAAATGCTCCAGAAACTGTCGGAGGTCATCTGGTGGAGAGATGTCCCCAGGAATAACAGCTTCGTCGGGTGAAGCGGAGTCGATTGGAGAAACCTCCAATGGCTGCGCCTCAAGATTTATGTGCTCCGGTTCCGATGGGAATTGAGGCAGGGATGTAGTTTGCCCTGCAGGAGTGGGGCCGGAGCTGGAGAGCGCCTGGAAGATGCGCAGTCACAGCAAGATCGCGCATGAGAGCTGGATCTGTAGGGATATGAACATCTGCTGCGAAAGTCATGATGGTAATGGTCGTCGTGGTGATAGAGCCTGTCCAATGGGGAACGTGTCTCAGGGTAGTCCAATTGTGTGTGTTGCCAATGATGGATGTGCGGGGAGTGGGGAGAGTGAGAACGGACATATGAAGCTCTGGAGGAAGAAGGAGAGATGGAATGATGACAGCGGTGATAACTCCCGTGTTGAGGGTATGGTGAAAGGAAGGGAGATGGCAACCTTTGTGGTGAGTGTGCCAACCTGTGCCGACTACTGCAGTAAGATGGAGAATGCGGTGCCAGTGGGGAAGGAGACGGTGCCGGTGAGAAAATAAGCGAGGGGGAGCGGTTTCAGCGTGGAGGAGTTGTCGGTGCCGAGCTCTCGGTGCTGCCAGTGGCTAGGTGTGGTGCCGGAGTCTTTGGCGCCGTGCTCTGCGGTGCCGTGCTCTCCGGCGCCACGTGGTGGACAGGCACCATAACGGCTACCGGTGCTGATGATGCCCTCGGTGCCGGGGCGGTCAGTGCCGGAGGCTGGGGCACCGTTGGAGCCGATGCAACCCTCGGTGCCGCAGGCAGTGCTGGCTCTCCCGCTTTTTTGGGTTTCGGTGCAGTTTAGGATTTCGAACTCGGTTTCACCATACCGGACGTGCCCGGCTTGTCCCCCGAACTGACTCTGCCGTGCGAAATGGCAGGTAAAGATCTTGCTGGCAACACCTTAGATCTTTTGGGGGAGGTTGCTGAGGGAGATGACACCCTGCGCTTTGAGGACAATTCCCTCAGAAGCAGGTTGAAGGGCCTTGTCAAACAGTATCATTTGCAGCCTCATTTCCCTGTCCCTTCTAGCTCTTGTGGTGAACTTAGTACAATGTGGGCACTTCTGGGGGATACGGGAGTCTCCCAGACCAAATGGCTGTCAGAAGCGGGCACTGCCTCGCGGCAAGTGTCGCACTTTTTAAACCCTGGCGACGACAGCATAATGAATGTCTTGGTCTATCTGAGTTTTCTTATGGTAACTAGTTCGGTCATTTTTCTGTCTCCTCTTTTTTTTTTTTTTTTTTTTTTTGTAATACTAATATAACTATTTAGAACAGGAAGAAAAAGGGGATGAACTGGATACTGAAAACTCGGAGGTATAAGTCTATAACTATTCTAAAAAATTATTTTTTTTAAGAATTAACAAAGGGATAATAACTATGAAGAAAAGGAATATAACTATAGAAAAAACGAGGTAATCTCACGACAAGGTGATAACATGAAGAGCGCAGTTCACTCCGTCTGCAGCCTGAGGCAGTGGAGAGGAACTGGCGGGGGCCGGACCGCGCACTCAGGAGAAAAAGCGCGAACGCTGCAGCGCATGCGTGGTCCAGCCGGGTACTGCTTCCAGAAAAATCTCCATTTCTGCGGTGCCAGGGCAAGCCCAGCACCCACAGTGGAGCACCCGCAGGGACATCCTCGAAGAAGAACCATTGTTCCAACAAGTGGAAATTCTGCCTCCTTGTTTTAGATCTAGATGGCCGAAATTCTTGATGGACATCTGCTCATCCCAATAGATTCTTCAAGGTAAACCACCTCTGGATTTCCCACCTGATCTCTGGTTACAAGATTCTTCCAATCTTTACTGTCTTTATTCTGGTGCTTCTGTACGGATGGAAGACAGGTGTGTTTTCATCCAGTGCTGAATTTGTAATCCTTCCTTAAAACAGTGATTGGAGAAGGGAAGGACTTTTTGTTTGGCAACACTTTCTGCCACCATCTTATCTAATTTTTCCCAAAGAGGAGAGAGCCTGTGAATTTAAATGATCATGATTTCTCTGGAGTATGATTCAACCTTCCGGAGGTGATGTCAGATCTGGTGTCTGGATGCTGAGCTGGATACCATGGCCCTTGAAAAGCTGTGGCCCTTGAGATCTGAGCCACAAGGGCTTTTTCTAGGGAAAAATGTTTAAACATTGACTGGAAGTCTAGATGGTCTCTGTACTTCAAAGCCAGGACTCTGCAACTCTTACAAAGCATAGCATACTCCAACGGTGGCTAACAAAGCCTCAAAGTCCCTTCTAAGGATAGCTTTCACCTTTTCTATTAGTTGGATCTTTGGAAAAGAAATCCCCTTTAGGTAGGATTACTATTTTTTGCTATAGATGCCACTGCAACATTGACCTATGGCATGTCTGTGCTGGCATTTTTTGTTCTTGCGCCTTATAATTAGCTTGTCAGAGTTTTCCCATTCGTCTCAGGTCACATCCTCAAAGGATTGATGATGTGAGATGCTGCACTCAGACAAAGATTTGGAAGGCAAGCCTTTGCAATTAGGTTTGTCCTCAAGTAAGGCTGTTAGAGGTGGATAGTTGGCTAAACGAGTAGCTGATACAATTTGTATCAACAACACGATTAGTTGATAAGGGAAGGCACTCTGTCCCGGCTTGCGCCGGGTCCAGGAGCTACCCAGGAGCAGCCTGGCTCGTACTACATTTAAACTGCAGAGCTGCAGCGAAGATAGGTCCCGCATCCGGTGCAAACTGGAAGTGAGCAAGCCCGGCTCAGTCCTGGCTACCGCTGGGTCTGGGACCTCATGCTGCTGTGGCTCTGCATTTTAAATATAGTAATACCTGGATGGCTCTTACTACATTTAAAATGCAGAGCTGCAGCGGCATTAGGTCCTGGACCCAGCGTTAGCCGGGACTGAGCTGGGCTTGCTCAGTTCCTGCTCACGCTAGGTCTGGGATCATTGTGGCACTGCATTTTAAATGTAGTAAGAGCTGCTCAGCTATTACTGCATTTTAAATGCAGAGCCAAAGCAGGGGGTACCTTGGGACTGAGCTGGGCTTGGTCAGTCCCGGCTCGTGCCAGGTCCAGCAGCCCCTGTCCACTGGGGAATGCGGGGTTCCAGTGACAAGCTGGAACCCCCCGTGGACAGGGGGCTGCCGCCAGAACCACCTGTGTTCATGGCCAGCCCAGGCCACCAAGGACAGGGGCTGCTTTGCGGCAACAGCCCCTGTCCGCAGCAGTCTGGGCTGGCTGTGAACACAGGCTGCTCCAGCAGCAGCACCTGTCCGCAGTGGCTGGGGCTGGCCACTAACAGAGGCTGATCTGGCAGTAGCCCCTGTCCGCGGTATGCGGAGCAGCCTCTACTCATGATGAGCCTGGACCCGCCATGGGCAGAAGCTGCTTTACAGCTAGAGGCAGCAGCGTGGGGGGCCGGGAGCACCAGCTCCTTCTCCCCCTCCCCCTCTTGCTGCCTCTGATACATAGGCAGGAAGTAGGGGGGAATGCAAGTAGTCAGGTAGTGACTCGACTAGTTGCTTACATCCCTATCCTCAAGGACCTGCACCAGCTGGATATGGATTGCTGATGCATCTTCTTTGGACATGGTTTCAAATATCTCAGAAGAAAAAGGAAAACATAACCTTTGCTGCATTTTTTGTCTGCCTGGCTCAGAGTAAATCTGAGGGCTCCCTTCCTCAGTAGACATGTTAATGTCTGAGGACAAATAATTCTCAGGTTTCTTATACCCTTTTTTCCCCCCTCTTTTTGAGTTTTTAACCCACTTTGTAAGCATTGTTTCTCAGCTGTGACCAGGGAATGGTTTTTTGTGGCTCACTTTAGGCAGCACCTTGAGCCCTCTTGATATGTTCCCATTCGTGCCACACGACGTACCAGTTGAACTGGCTGGCAAAAGTCCACCTCATCTTTGGAATCACTCCTTTTTCTTTTTACTTCTCTGGATTGGGTTTTTTTGTGCTGAAGTCATAGCTCCTTGGGTCAGAGGGAACCCAACATGCCTGCCTGACTCAGAGCCCCAATCCCTAGCAATGAGAAGACTGGAGGATAAATTGTTGTTCTAAGCCAGCCAAAGAACCTATAAAGGCTGCCTTCCATATGAAACAGTATATGATTTAGCTGGTGTTTGCGAGGCAGCACTGCCACACAGAGTGCAGGTAGGATTCTGTCAGGAAGCCCTGCAATGCTTGATCCCAATAGCTAAGGCAACCCCATTGCTCTATACAAAATCCAGGAGAGGGAAAGAAGAAAGAGAAAAGTTGCTCATTCTGCTCCAGCAAAACAAAAACTGAACCAAAAAAAATAAATTGGTCAAAGTCAGGAGCAAAGTGAACCACCACTCAACAGCTGCAAAGGGAAGCCAGAGAAGGGAGCATGACCAGCACAAGCTGCAGCTCTGAACTGCCTCTAGAAACTGCAGATGAAGAAAACAGCCTGTATTTATCAGAATTGTTGGCAACACTGGGCTTCAAAAAATTTCTTCTTCTTTATATTAATATTTGAACAGTCTCCATGCCACCCCCCAAAATTTCTCCAGTGTCTAAACTCTGAGGGCCAAGCAACAGAATGGACCTTTGCTCATGAAACCAGTAAAGATAAAAATCCACAAACACAGTAGAAGCTATTAAACTATTGTTCTGGAAAGAAAAAAATATTGTATTGCAACTGAGAGTCTAAAAATGAACAGACCAATTAATGAAAGTAAAATGGAGATCAACCTGTTCTACTGTTCAAGACTCACATCCAATTCTTTGGTAAAATATCTTCATTGACCATCGTAAACAAAAAAAGTATTAACTCTGAGTTGTCAGATAAACTGCAGACAGTGTACGCGACTCAGTCAGGTAGGGTATCTGATTACAGATGATGAGACCACGTTTTAGGCTCTTTTAACATATTAAACTTCTTCAGACAGTATAGGAAGTCTAATATTATATGGAAATCCTCTATTTCCTCTCTAGCACATTCAAAAGCTGCCAATCCTGCCTGACCAATTTTCTTTCTTGCAGCTTGAGTGACACCTCAGAATACCAGAAAAGTGATCTTCCTCTTCAGTACCTTCTTATCCATAAGAAATGTTTCCTGAGTTACCACAATGTGCTCACTGTAACTTAATGCAGTGGATCTTTGTCTAGATACCCCCTGTATTCTGGAAGGTATTCACTCTCTTCAGTCACTGATCAGTACCAGTCCCACTCCCATCCATGTGAACAGAGCAGGATTGCTCTGCAAACTGTGCATATGTTGCTGGAGACTCTGATTTTTATCACCTTTTGATTTTTTGGCATAAAGAATAATAAATTGTTAAAGAGATGTATAAATTAGACAGTATGTCTAGGATGGGAAGAAGTTAATTTGATTCAACAGACCTTCCATATCATAGTCTGCAGAAACCTCAGCATCTTCACAAAGCAAAGTGGAGCTGGTTGATGAAGGCAATCCAACCATCTTCTCTAGATTCATCTCCTCTTCCAAACTTTTGATCCAGTCTGAGTTTTTCAAGTTAACATTTACAATCCTTCCTAAAAGCTGAATATTCACATGATAAAGAAGAGACTCAAAGTACACACATTTAAAATAAGCACTAAAAATCAGGGATCTAAATTTAAAAAGGATAAACATTCTGCTATACAGATTATCATAAGCAAGCCTCTACGTTTTTCGGGATACCTGTGACAAAACAATTATTTCAGGGGGCCTTTTATGAAAAGGCATAATTTTTTTTCATTCTGCTCTTCCTACTCTGCAGCAGAGGTGGGCAATAATTTTTAAAATGGGGCCACTTCACGAACTTCTGAAGTGGCCCCAGGCCGCCCCGCAAGGGGTGGGACCTCAGGTGGAAGGGGCAGGGCCAGGAGACTTCTTGTGCTCCCTGCTACAGACCCTCACTGGCCTGGGCATGTGGGAGCATGTGAAGTCTTTGCTTCTCTTGACCCCAGTGCCTAGAGAATTGCCAGCTGTTTTAAAACAGCTGGTGGTTCCCTCTAGGTCAGTGGTTCCCAGCCTTTTCCAGATGGGGGCCCATTTTGACAATTCAGGAAGACTTGGTGACCCAAAGCAATTTAAAAATGAGGGGGGGAAAAAGAGGGCGGGCAGTGCTGTAACTAGCTAATTTTGCGCCTGAGGCAAGAATATAAAATTGTGCCCCCTCATGTTTATATATTCATAGTAGTTATTTCATAGAAAAACTGAAAATACATTAATAATAAAATAATAACACTACATTTATTCGAGTTGTGGTGGGGGAAAGACACATCCCCAAACCGCTCCTCTCCCCCCTTCCCGGCTTAAACCCCATACTCAGAGGCTGGAGGAGTCACACTCAGGGGCTGGAGAGCAGGAGGGCCTGAGAGTCACACTCAGGGACTGGAGGGGCTGGGAGTCACACACTCAGGGTCTGGGAGTCAGGGCCTGGGGGGCACACTCTGGGCCCGGGGGTCTGACACACAGGTGTCACAAAAATATTAGAAACATAATACACATTATTCAAAAAAACAAGTAAAATTTAGTATTTTACCAAACAGTTTCACCTGAACTTAAATTAATGGGATGGTTGAGCTTGCATTTACTATGCTAACTGTTGTATCCTCAGAATTGTTGTGGAATCCCCCCACACAGTCCCATCCTCTTCCCCCCAGGCTCCCGTACACAGTCCCAGCCCCTACCCCAGCCCCATGGGGCTGCAAGCCAGCCAGGACTCTGCCCTGGCCGGCCAACGCCAGTTGTGGGAACCCTGGCCGGGGCAGATGGAAACCTCTCAACCGGATGCCCCGATACCTGGTCCTTCAATCCCCACCCCCACCTACCTGAGCTGGGTGCTCCTTCTTCTCTGCGTTCCCTAGAGTTCTAACTTCTTTCCCCCCCATGTCCAGGGATATTTTCTTACTCCAATGGTCATCAACCAATAGCTTGGGATCTACTGGTAGATCTTGGAGCCTCTGACAGGTGATCCTGACTGGTTTGGCTAAGAGGCTATCAAGTGCCAGTACTTCAGCTGCCCTTGCCCCCACTGCTGCACACCTCCTGTCCTTTGCTGGGTAGCTTCCCCCCAGGAGCTCCTGCTTGTGGTACAGAGCAGGGAAGGGAGAGGAGGGGTGCCCCTTCTTCCACCCTGTATTCTATCTCCACAGAATGGGGGACAACAGGGCTTGGGATGGAAGGAGTTTGCTGGCTGCTTCTGAGAGTGATGCAGGGCCAGGGCGGGGGTGAGCCTGCCTTAGCCCCACTGCACCACCACCCAGGAGCCACCTGTGGTAAACAGTGTCCAGCTGGAGCCAGCTCCGAACCCCTACCCTAGTCATGTACCCCCCTCTACACCCCAAGCCCCTGCCCTAGCCCTGAGCCCCCCTGGACTCAAACTCCCTTACAGAGCCTGCACCCTGAACCCCCTTCTGCACCCCAACTCCCTGCCCCAGGCTCAGCTCAGAGCCCCCTCACACTCCAAATCCCTTAGCCCAAGACCAGAGCCTGTGCCCCAACCCTCTGCCCCTGCCTGGTGAAAGGGAGGGAGAATGGGAAAACAGAGTGAGCAGGGGCAGGGCCTCTGGGAAGGAGCACAAAGGAGGTGGGGCAGGGTATTTGGGTTTGAGATAGATCCTGGATTGCACTTAAAAAGGTTGGAGACCCCTGCTTTATTCTGCTCTGAGTCACAGAAATGATATTCAATTCAATGGATTGGCTTAACTGCCTGAAGGTTGTTAAACAAATTAAACTGAGTACCACTTCAAGTGAATGGCTCCTTAAGAATAAGCCAGCTGTGGAGCTGACCAGCAGGGGGGGACCTTTTCAAATGTGTGAATGGCTCCTTAAGAGCACCACCTGGGGAGACACTTGGCGACCCTTTTGAAATGGCTGGAGAAGTGGGCTGTGCCCACAAAAGCGCATGATCCCATCTACATGTTTTGTTAGTCTATAAAGTGCTACCAGACCATTTGTTGTTTTTTTCCTGTAACAGACTAACTCGGCTAGCCCCTGAAGCTTTTGAACTGTAATGGCAACCCCATAGGTTGGGAAACCCTGCTCTAGGTGCTGGTGTAGGAGGAGACTTGATGTGCTCTCCCTGCCCCTAGGCCAATCAGTCCCTCACCCCCAACCCCCGCATGCCCCTGGTGGGAGGGAAGGAGACTTCACACGCGCCCACACACCCCAGGCCAATCAGGGCTTTGGGGCGGGGGGGTTGGGGGGAAGCATGCGAAGTTCCTCACTGTCTGCCCCCACAGCAGCTAGAGAGAACTGCCAGCTGTTTTAAAACTGCCAGTGGATCCCTCTGATGCTGTGTGCCTCTGGTGGAGGAAGGAGACTTCATGTGTTCCCTGTCTCCAGGTCTTGATTGGCTTGGGGGCGGAGGAGTGGCAGGGTGGCCATGGGCCGGATTCACCAGCGTGGCAGCTCGTATCGGGCCTGTGGAGGCGCTCTTGCCCACCCTTGAGCAAGAGTGTTCCAAGAGCTTTGCCACATTTGATTTCTTTTTGACATAGCAAGTGAAGATGGCAATTTAAACAATTACAACAATTTAGTACTTTTCTAAAGAAAAATAAATGTAACAAACTATTGTCTGTTTTAAAAAATTAAAATGACTTTTTCCTTCTTTCCTCTGACAAAAGCATTAATTCCCTTTTTTGTCATAACAGTCAGCTTTAATTATCAGCTAAACACATCATGATGATTCTATAATATGGACTGGTACAATGTTAGGATTCAATCCTGCAATCTGACCCATGAATTCAACTCCTATCCCTCTGTGTGTGGAGTCTCAGTGACTTCAAAGGTATAATCTGATCTTCATAGGTAGATTCGTACAAGATCAAAGTCTTATTAGGGATCTCGCCAACTACAAACCTGAATAGAAGGTACTGTGTACCACTGGTGAAATCCTTATCCCAGTGACATTAAGGGCAAAATTTCCAACAACTTCAATAGGCTCAGGATTTCACTATAACAGCAGGGGTGCTGGCGCAGTTTTTATAGTGAGAGTATTAAGAGCCACTGAACCAAATTGTAAATGCTATATATAATGGAAACTGCTTCAAGTCAAAGGGTGCTGCAGCTCACCCTTCTTCTCCTCCCTCTCCCACACTCCTAGTTTTAGCACTTCTGTGGATAGGTGCTAGTTTTTGGATTAATAATATGCTCTACAATAAAAAGGAAAGCCTAGTCCACAGTGCAGTCTCAGGACACTTGCATTTTTTTAAAATAAATAATCACAAACAATTATAATAAACCAATAAGAAACCCCTCATTCTTTTTGGAATCCTTATGAGAGTGAACTCATTTGCCGAAAAAAAAATTAGTAAAAATGAAAATAATAGATTTTAAGGACAGAGGAATTATGATTATGTAGACTGACTTCCGTAACACAAGCCAACAAACCTCATCCATTTGACCTGCATTTAGACTGTCACTTTTACAACTGGTTTAGCAGTTTAAATTATAAAACAGAGGTGAGTTGACTTCAGTTGAATTCTGCCTACTTCTAAGAATAAATTTGGCTCCGTACAGTTCTGTAAAGAACTTAAAGCCTGGGCTTAACTTCATACCAATTAAACAAAGCATAAAACATTTACTTCAAGTTCATGCTGAAATACTTGGCAGAAGTTACACCTTAACAAGTCGTTCTCCTGCTAATGCTGCTTATTTGCAAAAAGCAGTTTATCATAGTTAAAAAAAATCTTTCCCAGATCATCCACAGCTGAGAGAATTATTTTTCATTTAATTTTGAAAGAGACACAAAACTGCTGAGTGATAATGAAATGAAATTCAGAAGAAGAGAATATACATTACAAACCTAAATGTATGTTTATCTGATAAGAAAACCTGAAAACCACATAGTACTTAAAGAAACTGAAATTAAATCTACCACAGATAATTTCAGTAATTTGTACTTTACCTCACTACCATTCAGGTTCAGAGCACTTAAAGCAGAGTTTTCTTCCAAAAATGTTACCCATATTTTGTCTTCTACAAACCTTCAAATACATTGAGAAATAATGTGTAAATGATAAAATATGATTGAGTAACTTAGTTATCTATTTACTATCTTTTAAACATCTTATCCTAGCAACTAAATGAAGCAATAAAACATGGCAAAAGTACAAAATTTTCATTTAAAAAGTGTCAGTTTGTTTCATCTCATATTTCCACGATATCTTCTGCTTTATTGTAATGACAGAAACACAGTATGAATGAAAAATCAGACAGTAAAATTATTATTCCCCTCTTACTATGGCACAGCAGCCTTTCCTATTAGAACTCAAATGTGCCTAATGTACTCAAAGGTAAATCATACTGTGGCATTTGTTAAATATTATCTGCCTATACAGTATATTAGATGCAATGTTCTTTGCTTTATTTCTTTATTACTATTGACTCATCATCAAAGCCTTTTTCTTAACTATATCTTGAGCTTTATGCTGTGTGAGAACAAGTAAGACCCTATAAGAAAGAGTGGAAGGCATAGACACCTGAACCCACAAGGTGTTTGAATTTCTTCAACTCCTCTGACTAAAATAACAGGATGGCTCTAGTCCTTCAAGATGCTCCACAGGACTTCAATGGGGACACTATTCTGGGAGGCTGGAATTATGAAAACCCATGTTAAATCCTAAATTTTCCGTAATATATTAAAATAATTTAAATTCAACTAAATAATATCATTAAGCATAATGTGTTTGTTGTGAAAGTTTTAAAGCAAGTCAGTTAACTGAACTGGTGGATGGTCATTGACTAAGCACCTGGAACCAAGAACTCAGCCTGCTGCTGCTACCAGTAGCCTCTTCTGTAGGTACAGAGAAAATATTCTCTTCATTTCAGTTTATTCAGCTAATACAGTTCAGTGTCTAGTTTACTGAGAATTGAGAACATTGAGAGTGGAAAAAAGCAGGAAAGCTTGTTTTCTTCTTTCACTCTATGAATACAAAGTAGGCATGAGAATGAAATCAACTGCAGGTTGAACCTCTCTAGTCCAGAATGCTCATCTGGAAATATCCATCATCCAGAATGATTTTAGTTAGCTGGATGTCCACTTATCATGGGTGTGGCCAAGTTTCCCACAGTCCCATAAAGTTTGTTTACAGCCACCAGTTCTAGCTCTCAGTGGTCTGTGCTGTTATTTAGCTCTAATTTACTCCTAAAGGTCCTCTAACAGCCCAGTAAGCAGTGGAAACATTGGTCCTGCTGCTAGATAGTATTGACCTCCCGTGGTCTGGAAAATTCTCTGATTCAGAACCAGTCAGGTCTTGAGGGTGCCAGACTAGAGAGGTTCAACCTGTAGTATTAAAAATCTTGAATGACACGTGACTAGAAGTAGGTAGTTCAATTTATTATGTACAGATTCCTTTAATGTCACTTAACATGTTTTATTAAACTTTACTAGTTTTAAAATGTCATTCTTGCATTTAAATTTTAACTTCCATCCCAAAAGTCCTTAAAAATCAAATAAAAATTAATCTAGTAAAAAAAAATTCTATCATTCATCATTTTCTAAAAATAAAAAATGTAAAAATTAAGAATGTAAAGAACTGTATATTAAACTACACAACTGCTTTATACATATGCCAAACAGTGTAAATTCAATATTTAGTTATAAAACAATACTTTTAATGATTGCCAACCAATGAGAATCAATCTTTCTTTTGGAAATTAACTAAAGTTCCAATACAAATCATGATTAAAATCAATTATTTAAATCAAAATATCCTGCTTGCCAATTAAAATCATGACTCCACTAAATTTTTAAATCTCATTTCCCTGCCAGCAATCATGATTTTGGTTTCTTTCCTCAAGTTTGTCAAGATGGCACTTGAAGTCAAACTGATCAATTTGAGTACTCATTATTTAATAGGATTAAATTACAAACAGACCTTTTATTTTGTTTCTTTCATTTCCCCTTATATTCATTTGTAAGAATTGATGTATTTATCATCTGCCACCAGTCCCAGAGGCTAGAGATGGAGTTAGCTGCTTATCAGTTTTCATCACATTCGTTCCCAATATCAAATTAGTGACTTTTCATAGAATCATAGAACCATAGAGCTGGAAGAGACCTCAGAAGGTCATCAAGTCCAGCCCCCTGCTCTAGGCAGGACCAATCCCAACTAAATCAACCCAGCCAGGGCTTGGTCAAGCCGAGACTTAAACACCTCCAGGGATGGAGACTCCACTACCTCCCTAGGCAACCCATTCCAGTGCTTCACTACCCTCCTAGTGAAATAGTTTTTCCTAATATCCAACCTGGACCTCTCCCACCACAACTTGAGACCATTGCTCCTTGTTCTGCCATCTGTCACTACTGAGAACAGCCTCTCTCCATCCTCTTTGGAACCTCCCTTGAGGAAGTTGAAGGCTGCTATCAAATCCCCCCTCACTCTTCGCTTCTGCGGACTAAACAGACCCAACTCCCTCAGCCTCTCCTCATAGGTCATATGCTCCAGCCCCCTAATCATTTTGGTTGCCCTCCGCTGGACCCTCTCCAATGCGTCCACATCCTTTTTGTAGTGGGGGGCCCAGAACTGGACACAATACTCCAGATGTGGCCTCACCAAAGCCGAATAAAGGGAATAATCACTTCTCTAGATCTGCTGGCAATACTCCTCCTAATGCACCCTAATATGCCATTTGCCTTCTTGGCTACAAGGGCACACTGTTGACTCATATCCAGCTTCTCATCCACTGTAACCCCCAGGTCCTTTTCTGCAGAACTACTACTTAACTGGTTGGTCCCCAGCTTGTAACTATGCTTGGGATTCTTCCGTCCCAAGTGCAAGACTCTGCACTTGTCCTTGTTGAACTTCATCAGATTTCTTGTGGCCCAATCCTCCAATTTGTTTAAGTCACTCTGGACCCTATCTCTGCCCTCAAGCGTATCTACCTCTCCCCCTAGCTTAGTGTCATCCGCAAACTTGCTGAGGGTGCAATCCATCCCCTCATCCAGGTCATTAATAAAGATATTGAACAAAACCGGTCCTAGATCCTATTTTAAAACAGTATTTTTCAACCCTTTGAACACTGAAGAGGAGTGGAATTTTTCTTCACGTAATGTAATAAAATCACTCCAAGTCTCTATTTCTCCTTTCATGACATTCAGCATGAGCTCTTCTTTCCTTTCTCAAGTCATACTTTGCACACCGAAGTCCCCATCTGTTTCACCTTGACTACTGGGAAGTTTTCCTGCACGGAGCCTATGTAGGCACATATTTAGATTAAATTCCTCTCCCAAGTCATGATATGGCCCATGCTCCCTGGCCAGAACCAAATTAGTTTTCATGTAAAATACAACTGGGACTTACTTTGAAATTAAGTTTAAGGGAGGGGTAGAAATAAAACCCACCACCAATTTTTCATTTTACATTTTTTTCATCTGTTCTGAATGGAAGATGAAATAAGGCCCTTTAAAAATAGATCCACTAATGATAGTATCCACTAAAACTTCATTGGCCACAATTTAAACAGGTTAATTTAGAGATGAATTTTCTTAAGTTTAACAATGATGTAAACAGCACAAATGCATCCTAAGAAAATTAGTTCAGAAAGTTGATAGGAAAGTTGATTAATCAAGAGTATTGTTTAAATGGTAAATAGAAGTGTTCTAACCTTATAAGTATAACTTCACCATAGGTTGCAAACTTTTGAATAAGTTCATCAATCAAGTTATCATCAAAATAGTTTTCTTCTGGTGAAGAGCTTTTGATGGAGACCATTACGGTACCATCAGGTGGTCCCTGCTCAGCAATCACCTCCTTATACATTTTCTGTCTCTCTTCAGCATCAACTTCAAATATATCTATGTCAATCAATGCAACAACAGGCCTTAAAGAAATATATACACATATATATGAAAAGTTAGAAAACAGAGTAGCTGAGGAACACAATAACAAAAGCAAAAGCATTACATTTTAAATGGCTAAAGAGCAGGTTCACTGACAGGGGGCAAAGAGGGCAACTGCTCCAGGACCTGGTGATTCTAAAGGGTCTGGGGGCTGCTGATGCTACTAAGAATACAGTGTCGCCTGGACCCCCAAACCCTTTAAATTGTTGCTGGGGCACTATGTGGCACAATCCAAGCTGCACTAAGGGCTGGGAGGGAGGGGATGGCATGTCATGCCCTGGGCAACGCTGAGGGCTGGCTGCCCCCCCCTTCCACCTGATGCCCCGCCCCTTCCGGGAGTGCAGAGCCAGTCCCACTACCGCCCTGTCCCGGGGGGATGTCAGCTCCCTGATAAAGAGTAATATAGAAAGTAAAGTTTAAACCTATGATCAGATGTTTTCAGCTCTGCTCTTCCATAGTGCAACAAAGTACCAGGATTCCATGTGTAAAGGATATTACTTTCATCTTGAAAACTAGCATTCAGTAGATCCAGGTCTTCAGCTATAAGACACACAAAAGAAAACAAAAGACTGACTGCATGGACAGGCTACCAAAAAAACCCAACAACCCCATACCTAGATATTAAACCAAACTGAAAACAGCATAGGGAAAATTGGAGGCTCTTACACAAAAATGCCAGTAACTGATACTGAACTCTGGCTACTGCCTTACAACATTGCACACAAAAAACAAAAGGAGATATATAAAGAAGAATGAGAGCTATATATGCTTTCTTGTTGAAATTATCTAATAAAATGAACAATTTTTTTCTAGTGTGAAGTCAGTATTAATCATGAAACAATACTGCTGGAAATTTACTATAACAATTTAAATTGATATTGAATTCAACTTAAATCAACTCTCAAACCTGATCGGTCAAATGGCCATTTTCTTCTTCTCCAAAGAATACGATCTGTCCATGCTGGTGTGCGACATTTTTCACTAGTGTCATAGTCATCAGAAAACAAGTCATATTTGTATGTAGGTGCAAAAGTTATCTTCCCCTCTATAAATCCCCTAAATATCTGTATAAACAAAGAAAATTTGAGTCATACTAAAAGACAAAGAGGGGAAATCATTGTGGAAAACTTCCTGGAAATAATCAAAATTCTGTCTTCTTTCAATGGTAAGAAAATACTGAGCCTAAGCACATCTTTCAGAAAGAATATGAAGATGGAATCACATTCTAACTTGAATGCATCCTGCATCAGCCATTGTTTAAGAGCTTGTCTATATGACACAGCAAAGAATATTAGAGGGTTGTGATTTGTAAAGCAACTAATGTGCTGTGCTCTAATTGTCTGCTGGTATCAACTAAAAGGTATTAAGCTCGGGGTATTAGGCTCCATTAATGTAGTTCTGTTTGAAATAGAACTACCTCAGCATGAACTAAGCACCTTTTAGAGCAGGGGTGGGCAAGAATCTTTGATGGGGGAGGCTACTCCAAGAATTTGGTAAGCTGTCGAGGGCTGCACTCTTCCATATTAATGGAGGAGGAATGGTGTCTGACATGGAGGTTGGGTGCAGAAGGGAGCTTCCAGAAAGGGCCAGGAGTGCAGGAGAGGATGAAGTGTCTGAGAGGGAGTTTGGGTGAAGGAGGCAGTTATGACCTGGGTTATGGGACTAGGGTGCAGGGGTTTGGGTTGTGACCTGGGGCACGGGATTGGGTTGTAGGATCTGGGAGAGGATCTGGGAGCAGGAGGGGGGCAGAGGGTTTGGGTTATGTGGGGCAGGGGTATAGGAGGGATGGGGCAAAGGGTGTGGGTTGTAACCTAGGACAGGAGGAGGCTGTGACCTGGGGCAAGGGATCGGGATGCAGGATCTAGGAAGGATATGGGCACAGGAGGGGTGTGTGATGGGGTAGACTAGGTCCCAACACCCTCTGCTGAAGACTGGAGGCCTTACTGTGCCTCACCCCAGGGAGAAGAGCAGAAGAGAGGTCCTCCAAGCAGGACAGAGTGGCTGCCTCTGCTGCGGCCAATCAGGGCCCAGCAGGCCGACATAAAAGCAGCTGCTGGGGTAGGGCCTGTCAGTTCCTCACTGGAGCTTGACCCAGCCAGATCTAGGCTCTGTCTGGGAGGACAGTAGCTCCAAGTGCGAGCTGGTTCAGACCCAGGTCCAGAGGCCGAAGACTAGCCACAGAACTTCACAGAATGCAGGACAAGGTGCATTGAGAGCCAGGCCTCCAAGCCCTGAGAGACGGAGCAGTGTCTTAGGGAAGTGGCCCAGAGAGCAAGGTAGCAGCAGACACTAAAGACTCTTAAGCAGGCAACTGCTACTCACAGGGTCCCTAGGCCAGGATCCAGAAGAGTGGGTGGGCCTGGGTAGTCCTTAACCGGGGGCAGCAAGGGGGTAAGATGACGCCTGGTCCCAGGCAATGGACCTGAAATCCTTTGGGGACATTTCCACTCCCGGAGAACAGCTGGGCTGAAAATTACGGCCACAGCCTCGGCCACAAAGGGATGTTTACAGGAGAGTGACCCCTTTACAGAGGGACAAAGCGTTGGGGTGTCAGAGGCAGGCTCTGGCTGGGAGATGTACCTATTTGATTGCCAGCCAGCAGCCTTCTCAAGCAGACTCCCTGTCTGCTCCACCCCCACGCTGGCTGTAGGGGGCATGTTTCTGAACAGCTACAAGCCTGAGGGGAGGGGGAAGGGTGCTTCACAAGCTGCCTGTTAGCAACAGGCAGCTCCCATTTGCCAGAAACTGGCCAATGGGATTGTGCTGGGGCGAGGACAGTGCATGTAGCCTCTTCTCCCTCCCCCAGTTTCATAGCTGTTCAAACAGAGCTTTTCTCAGCAGCGTGCAGTCAGTGAGTTTGACTGAAGCTTCCCGCTGCATCTGCGGGCTGGATCTGGTGGCTTGATGAGCTGGATCCAGCCCGCGGAGGGTATTTTGCCCAGGCGTGTTTTAGAGAGCAACAGCAGGGTCTATATAGGGCATTTAGAACACAACATGCTAAAGTATTGTACAAATCACATCCTTCTGGTGCACTTTGCTGGCAATGTGTAGACCAACACTAGGACTAGATACTGATTGGTCTATCCCAGCAATTCCCAACCACCAGGTCTTGAGCCACTGCTGGGCCGCAGAACTCTGGCTGCCAGCCTCTAAGCTCTTGGGGCTGGGGTACACCATTCCTGCCACAGCTGTTGGGAGAGATGTGTCCTGCCCTGCCTCTCAGCCTACCAACACTGGCCAGGGGTGGCGTCTCTTTCCGGACATGGAAGAGCGCTTTATTGTGTGCCGCATGGAGCCTAGCACGGCAGCCTTAGAGCAGCCCTGACCCAGGCAGTGCAGGGCTAGCTGAGGTAGGAGGGGCAGGCACTGGGGCTTTTGGGGGCAGGACTAGTGCTGGGAAGCTCTGGGGGTGGGGGGGTCCTAAGAGGTAGGGGGCTGACACTGGGGGGCTCTAGGATGTCTGGGGTGGAGAGTTGGCATTGGAGAGCTCTGAGGACGAGGCTGGCCTGGGAGGGACCATGAGGGGGTTCGGTGCTGGGGATTCTGGGGTCAGTGGCTGGCGCTGGGGGGTAGTGGAGGGGTGCAGGGCTCTAGGGCTGGCACTGGTGGACTCTGGGGGTCAGGGCTTTTGGGGGACTGGCAACATTTTATTTGCATATTTGTCATGTGCTTAATGAATATGCAAAGAAAATGGTGTCAGTTCCTCAAAAGTTTGTGAATGAATTTGCTGTTCCCCATAAAAGTTTGGGAACCACTATAGCAATGTCTGTATTTCTAAGTAGAAATGTTTATACTACAGGTGCTTGCCTGAACAGAAGATGCATCTCATCAATGTCTCCCAACAAGTTACTAAAACCAAAGAGGTCTTAAAAATGCCTTAAGGGAAGAGAGATGGAAGAGATGTACAATAAGCATAAAAGAAGATAATACTATTATATTCTTGGTTAATGCATGTGAGAAGGAAAATTCTGTGAAATCTGTCAAGAATTCCCATGGAATTTAGGTGCATAGGTCCTATTAAATGTCTCAAACACTTTTGAAATTCTCCCCGACAAATAAGACCAATTAACTCACTTCCCCAAAAGGCAGAGAAGCTGTCTCACTGGAGAAGTGAATGCTAAATAAACAAAAACTGCTACTTTGAACTTGATTTTGTATTTGACAGGTCTCAATAAAATTGAAGGAAATATGAGATATGAATCTAACTTTGATATCCTACCCGAAGGCTGATCTCCTAGTATTTGCCCTATTTTCTTGTTTTGAAGGGACACAATCAACTGGAAATCTAAGGGTTTTTTTAAAACCCTAATTTAAATAACTTCATATACTTTGCCCACCTTTGAATCTCCCTAACAATTTTTCATTTCCTAATATTCCTTTATTAAAAATAAAAATACTTTATAAAGTGTTTTTCTCTGCACTAAAAACAACAAAGAGATTGGTGGCAACTTGTTTTTGCTAAAACAGACAATATTGCTACCTCTCTGAAACCTCTCTTCCCACTGTTGCTGTGTGAAAGACCCACACAAATAAGGGAACGCTAACTCCAGTAAAGGAGACACTACCAATAAAAAGTGCTGCCAAGTGCACTAAGTAAACTAAAAAACAGAAAAAATACTTACTGCTAGTGTTTACAGTATGCACTGATGATACTTTAACAATTGAGATAAAACACTTTCATGCAGAAGAATAATTTTTATATCACCAGTATCCCTTTAACTCTGACATGCTAAAAAAAGTTCACATCAGAAGTCTTTCTACAATAAAGCCACCAACATAATTTTGTTCCTACATAAAGCCATAATTGGATTAGAAGCTGCTATCAGTTGTCTTTTTGCTGGTCACTAATTAGGTGATAGTAAATATATTAATTCTATTAACATAATTTGATGTGACCAGTGATGTTATCAAATTGCTCTTTTAAAAATTCAGTGCTATGACAACTGCATTTGATAACCTTTAACATTTTCTCTTTAAATAAGCTCCAAACTAAGGATGTGAAAGGTTAACCAATTAACTGGTAAGCATCACCCTAAATAGGCAATGCTTACCAGTGGAGGTTGGAGCAGCTCCCCTGGGCCTGGGAGCCAGCAGGAGCTCCAGCCACCATGCAGAGGTTGGGAGCCGGCAGCCAGCCCAAACGCAGGGATAGGGACAGGAGCCTGTGGGCTGCGGGCTGCTCCAGATGGACTGGAGCTGTCCCTATCCCAGATCTCTCTTAATTTGTTTAACCAGCTAAACATTAGGGAAACCTAATGTTTAAATTGGTTAACATTTGGTTAACTAGCTAAATATTAGATTAACCGGGATTTTACATTCCCTACTCCAAACACTGTATTCACAGGACAACAATGCAGCTTCTCTTTTATAAAGGGATATCCAAAACCTGACTCTCAAAGCTAGTCATTGTAGTTGCACTGCTAACAATTTCTTCAGAAGCTTCAGGGGGTAGCCGAGTTAGTCTGTACAGGATAAATTTAAAAGTTTCTCCAAACTCAAAACTCCGGTCATCTGAAGAAGTGGGCTGTGCCCACGAAAGCTCGTGATACCATCTACATGTTTTATTAGTCTATAAAGTGCTACCAGACCATTTGTTGTTTTTTAATTTCTTCAGAGTAATTGATACAATCATCCAACTGACTTTTTTTTCCCCACTCCACCCTACTCCAGACTGACAACTGGACAAAAGTGACAAGTTAACAATGCAATGCAGAAACAATCTTGCACAAGCACTCCCATGAAGCTGCTTTAGTAGGAGAGTTACAATGTGAAAAACAAAGGACTCTTAAATGCAACATTTTTCAAGAGTTACCTGTGCAGCATTTTTCTGGTTGACAAGCTGATCTCCTGCAATAAGAGAATCCCAATTCTGCTGGCGAATTAATTCCTTCACTTCCTCATTAGGAAGATCTATACGATAATTAAAGTCACCACACCAAAATATATAGTCATGGGAAAAGAGTAGTCTTCCCTAAAAGACAATATACATGTTGAAATTTTAAAGACTCTTGCAGCAGAAATCTACATGTAGATGTGTTAGTTATGAGCCTTTTCTATCTTAAAAATCAATGTAATTTCTATCTGGTTGTGTTGCAGGGTGGATGAAATACACATTTATGGATTGTGATAATTTGAATGGAACCATATGATAACCAGAGGCAATCTCGTGTGCAGAACATTAACAAGTAAAAAATATTTCATAAGATGACAGTCTCACATTTATGCAAGAGTCATATGAGCTGGATTCCAACAGAGTTTATATTCTGCTCTGGTTTCAAAAGGAGCTGTAATGAGAAACCTGCCCTCTGCCTCACAAAAGGGTTTTTAAGGAGAACAAAGAGCCACTTCCCTGGGACCATTTGGCACACTGAGATGATACACTGAGGGAAAGGCAGCTTTGCTGTTCAGGTTAAAGTGTAGACTTTTCAGTTATGAAAGAGCTTTAGGTGAGAAACAATATTTGGAACAAAGCCCAGGCCCTAACTAGGTAGTCTCTTTTGTACCTCTCTTTTTGAGTTTTGATTTTTCCAATCTAGTACACTTCAATTTAAGACAACCTGAGGTAGGTCTTGAAAACTGTCACTGGCGACAATAAATGTTTGAGCATCTTGCAGAGGAACTGAAATATAACCATCTCATATGACTGAAATATGACTAAGCAGAAGGGAAGGAACCCTCTCTTCAAACAATGCCACAGAAAACTAGCAAAGGTTAATTTGGGCTTGATATGAGTCCTAAGATAGTAGGTACAATATAAGTCTAAACTATAATTAGTGATCATGGCTTTTCTTTACACTAAGAATTAAACAAAATACTTTTCAAATTGTTCAAATTTGCAAATATACACTTGTGCTTAAAATTTCCATATATGCACAAGACAGAGTACACCATGTTTGTGAGTACTGTAATGCTCTGACTGTATCACACACGTTCAGCAGCTGCCCTAATGGCCTTAAGGATTTAATTTTTCTTTTACTATGGAATTTGAACAGAATTCCTGCTTACCATTGGGAAACTGAGTTTTCGAGCTATTTCTATGAAGTCTTCATTTCTCTCTTTGACTTGCGATTGTCCTGCAGCAAAATGACTGCAGACAAAGCAAAGACTGGACGTATGAAATAACATTCGAATTGCTACCGCACCTTTATTACCAGTAGCTCCTCCCATACCAGTCTTTACAGTATCAACAGCAACATCCCTAAAAAAAATTTAAATTTTTACTTAAATCATTGACAAAAAATTTAGCAGCCATAAGTGACATTCAAACAGAGCTCTAACGGTCACTGAATGAAACCACAGAAGTACAAAATAATGACAGGGTGTTGGATGTTAACATTGTTTCATCATCAGTAATGTGAACATCACATTGCAACACACACATCAGCTGTTTTTGAGCAGGTAAGAGAGACACATCTGGATGCTTTCCAAGTCTTGCAAGCAAAGTACAAGATTTCCAAATCTAAGATTACAGCATTTAAGCAACTAATTTTGAACAGAAAATGCAACATATTTTCTTACATGCCGGTATCAAGCCACACACACTTTGCAATCCACTTTTTTTTTCAGCATAAAGCAATCTGGCAAGCATACCAGTTTTAGCATAGCTTTCTGTTCACTGACCTGATAAAAGGAGCGTGCTGGGGTCTGATGAATACAAAGAGACAGACACCCACCAACTGCTCGGAAGCTAGCAGCACATATTTGTAATCTCTTGAAATTGTCTTCTGCAGTTCAGCAGCCCACAGCTTCTGATTGGTTGTGCTACCAGTGTGATAAAAAAGGCAGTTTAAACAAGAAACCTTAATATCTACACTGTGTTGCATTTAAATAATCTTTCATACAATGTTCTTAAGGAAAACCAATAAAGTAGACAGGAGTGAGATTTTCAGTGGTCTTGAAGGGCAGACAAGGAATTTAACTTTATGTGGGATCTGAGAGGAAAATGAATGAATTTGAAGATAGATTAGACTGGGCTAGAGTGGATGACATTTGCAGCTACATTTTGTACAGAATGAAGGGAGGCAAAGTGCAAGTCAGCAGGCCAAAGAAGGTTGCAGTTGTCAGTATGAAAAATAAGCAGGACTTAAACAAGGGCTTTCATAGTAGAGTGAAATCAACAGATTTTGCAGAGAGGAAAAAAAAAAGCAAGGTCTTGTGCTGGTCTCTACAATGGGGGCCAGTCTTATTAATTTGGAGAAGGAATAACAGTAGTCACCATTACAATATGAAAAGTCAACATTCACATGTTCATTCAGATTTCTCTAGTCCAAAGTATTAGATTGTTTCCCTTTTCTATGATAAAGAAGTAAAAGAGAAAATATAAAACCCCTCTCCCCAGGCAATACTCTTTTTACTCCAAATTTTATGAGAGAAGCAACATCATCTTCATTTCTTTGAAAGGATCCCTGGAAAGGATATGGAGAAAGGCAGTAGCTTGGAGTAGAACTGAATTGTGTAGTCTCTTCACTGATCTCGCAGCAAGAAGAGTCCAAGACATGAAACTATTTGGAAGGAGCTTTCTGACTGCCTTTTTAATGGGATGGAAACTGTGTAAGTGGAAGCTGGCTTTGGTAGCTAAAGGAAGTTGATCTTCCTCTAAAACAGCCAGGAGAAGCTCAAGGACTGGACAGTTGATTTAGTCTCACTAAAGTCCCTCTTCAGCAAGATAGCCACTAAGATGTTAGAAGGGCAGGTCTATTTGGAACTTCTTGGGAGAGACCAAAGGCTCTAGGGTCACTATGTACTAGTTATTGCCACTGATCAGTCTTGTATCAAAGAGAATAAGGTACATTCTGGACCTGCATAATGATGGCACTTTTTATTTGTCAGCAACCAAATGGTACAAGAAAGGATCAAATCCCAGCCACAGAAATTGCACTGGGTAATCCCTGCCTAACAATTTGCAACAGTGAGTGCAGAGCACTTGGTGCAATTCTGAACTCAGCTACACCAGTGTAAATGTAATGTCACTGTATTTACTTCAGTTGAATTGCTTTCCCCCCCCAGGAACTGACTGGAAAAGTTTTTCCTTTATGCAACCAAAAGCCTCAGCTCATATTCAAGATGGAACATAAAATCAATGCTATAGTAGCCAAATGAACAGAAGTAGGAATTATAATGCTCCTGGGAGAGATCATGCAGAATTCTTTTAAAGCCATATCCATTGAGGACGGTGCAAGCCCTCTTGCATGGGATCTTATATCAGATACCCCTGTCTCATACAACCAACTCCCCAGACTGCCTCAGTTCCTTCTGAATCGCGAGCAGTGAGGATACATAGAACTTCAAACTAGAGGGGAAAATGGGCAGGAATGCACAGAGGCTGCTCTCAAAAAATCAGCAGTTACTAGCAAGTAACTTTTAAAAAAATATACACTTACAAGCAGTGCTTTAAAAAAAAAATGCCGGTAATCCAGGGGAAAAGTTGCTGAACTCTGATTGGAGGTGCCAGTACTGAGTACCGTCACAAAAAAAGCACTGCTTATAAGCTTCTATGCATTCCCACCTGTGGGACAATAGTGTGTTGTGCACTCTCTGATGAATGGTGGGCAAGGAGTTTAATGAAATATGAACTGTAGCACCATATGTTGAAAGTATAATCTGAACTGCAAGTTGCTGCTCTATCAACCTCCAATCTTGGAATATGGCTAAAAAAGTCCCTGAAGTAGCAATGGCCATGGGAAGTGGAACTTGAATCCTGCAGGCACTAGCAGTTTAATTATATTGTAAGAGAACTTATGCACTTTCTACTTCACTACTACAGTTTCTAGATTGAGGTAAATTTTCCCTGGCATCTTTCCTCATCTGTGAAAGGTAATTTATTTGACTTTCTAAAGGATTTTGTGTTCTCAAGATAAAAGCTGTGAACGGAATCTAAGGAAGAATGTAGGCTGGGAAGGACTTTGAGTAAGGTAAAGGGTAGATACCACTTCAACTTTGTAGACTACTATGTACAGTAGACAGGCCATCAGAGTTCTTAATTTACTAGTTCTCCTTGCTGAGGTAATGGCAACAAATAAAAGCTGTCTTTAAGGGAAAAAAGGGTCCTTGGGAGTCTTGTTAGAACTAGTTTCTAGTCCTAGGAAGTAGAAAATTCCCTTGTAGAAGGAAAGGTAACTAACTAGTTCCTTTAAGAATCTGACAGTTGTAAAATGAGAGACACAATTTTCCTTTTAACATGCTGGGGGCATGTGGCTATAGTTGTCTGATGGACTTTCAAGTAACAGGCAGAGTCCTTGAGACTTTAGATAAAGCAAGTAGTCCAGAATCACAGGTGGGAACCGGAAGATGGTCCTCAAAAAATACTGTCCCTTGATTCCCACCAGTTCAACTGCTACTATCAATCTCAGTTCTGACTATACTTATCAATCTATCATGCAACTTGCACAGACATTCAAGACAGGGAACATGTGTATATGATTCTGGGATTCAAGGTAGGCATAATGTGTACTTCTTGAAACTTTTTTAGCATCATTGCTGATGACTAGGGTGCCAGTGCGGGAGAGAACCCTAGAGAACTTGGAAAAATGTAATTCCCTACTACTCTATACTAGGAATAAAATAGCTAAATACAAACTAGGAATAATCCAGGACAAAACCAATAATCCCTTTTGCTCTCTGCAGTGGTGAAGAAACAGCAAGGCTGGAAAAGACTGCTTCCTTATATAAAATGGGTCAGCTGACATACATCTTTGCCTAGCGTTCTTGCACCCCTTCAGACAGTGCTTCCACATAGTTACATTAGGAACTGACATCCCAGAAGTGGGAATGTACAAAGACTCTGAAAGAAGAATAATTTTTCTGAGATAAAGTTCCTCAACAGCACTACAGGAAGAAAATCTTAGGGCTGGTGAAGGTACAATTCTTAATATGTTCTTGCCTTGACTATTTGGATCTGTGAAAGTATATTGCACATGGCCCCAGTGGTCACTGCTTTTCAGTTTTTTCTGGAGAAGGTACATGCCTCTGGTACAGTGACAGTTAATGGAGTTAATTACAATTATTATAAAAATGCTATAATTTTCCTAAAATTTAATGTAATACTTACTAAAACTGGAAACTTTACACTTGTATCAAATCAACTATATTTGAATATAAGGATATTACTTACCTTGCATTCACAATGTTTCCTGCGTTTAACTCTACCATTTCTTCAAATCCAATGGCAAATATGTCAATAGGTTTACTTCTTCGATCTGCATTTAAGTATTAAAAAAAATGCTATTTGTTCCTCACAATTATCTTTATAACTAAGACCTTGTATACCAATTTTTATTTCCCATGATCAAAGGTTTCAAGCCAACCAAGAGAATATGTATCCTACCTTGGAATTCATGGATACCAGCTAACTTTGGTGCATCTAAAAGCCAGTCAGTGAGTGTCTGATTTTTAAAAGCAATGCTTCGAAATTGCTTCCCACCATTGACATTCCATGTTCCGACACATACTCGAATTTTTTTGGGCTTTGAGTACTTATAAAAGTTTTCACACATCCCCTTCAGTACTTTTACAGATGCTGTAAAAAAGGTTTAAAATGCATTATTTGGCATAGAACATTTTTCACAATATCCAACAGAACAAAATCCTAGATGACGTATTTCTCCTCTTAAACAAAATACAGCTAATAAATGCATGAGCATGCAGAAAACTATCAGCTTTGAAAGACATTGCAGTGTTTTGAAAAAGTGATGCACTTTACAATGGAAAATAAGAATGTTATTTGTCAGGGTGGGATGCTGACTGAAAAGAAAACTGGAGAAATTTGTACTGTTTTAGAGTTAAATTCTTAACTTTTCTAAGAAAGAAAATATATTAAGATAATTTTCTAAGAAGTTTCAGAAATATCACTGTTGCACTGTCTCTAATCTGTGAATGATTTGTCAGTGAAAGCCACCATTTTTAATGATTCATCCCTACATGAAGTCTTATCTATGTTGATTAATAAGTGAAATTCAGTTTCTATTTAAAATGGGCACAAAATAAGTCTTTCGGGTTTGTTAATTTTAGTCCTGGAGGAATTCTGCAATAGTTGCATTTGGAGCCAGAATTGCAGAATTCCCCCAGGACTGTAATTTGTATCACTTAAAACTAACCTGATTAAATGTGGTGAATTTAAATAAACAAATCTACACAAATAGTACACCTTACCTATCACTCTAATGGATTTATTTTGGTTAGACCCTTGTAAATTAATTATACTAATTTACAGTAATAGAAATGTACAAATCTGGGTTTTTTTGGTCAAATGGGAGATGAATACCCAAAGTCCAACTCTGTATCAGAGGATAAAAGATTCACCAATGAGTAGTGCACTAGCCTAGAACTTGGAACACTTGGATTTCATTTCTTGCTCCATAAGATACACTCTGTGCTTCAGTTTCCCATGTGTAAAATGTGCACAAGAGTACTCTACCTTACAGGGTGTTGTGAAGATAAAAACATTAAAGATTGTGAGTGTGTTACTTGAAGGACCAAGTGCCAGTTCTCAAAGTCCCCGGGCCTCACTTAACACTGACAAATGCATAGCTGGAAACCAGTCTTGCTTACCTATGGGTTGGTATAGTTAAAATAGATATCCGTGTTAAAGGAATGTGTTTAAACTCTATGGAATGTTGTAGGATGATGCATGTATTATCCTACTTATAATATTTGTAACCCATGGCATAAAGTTATATTGAGTATTTGCCTCGTAAACCTTCTTAATCGCGTAACTCAAACAAGAAAAGCAGTATTAATTAAAGTGTTCCTCCTACACACAAAATGGCTCATTAAAGGCAAATGAGACCCCGTCATTGCATTCCTCCCTCCCTCCTGGAGGGGGAGACCTGCACATGAGCTTGTCCCATCAGGTTAGATTCTGAGGTGAAGGGAACAAAGATTCCTGAGCAAGTAGAAACTGAGGGGAAAAGATTCCTAAACATAACCAGGTGCTCCCCATTGTGCTTGTCATGGGTCAACCCTAAAGGACATATGGAGCTGCTTATTATAGAAGCTCATATTACCTTTTAAAATCTAGGCCTGTAACTCACCTGAGTGTGTGTGTTTCTTGTTTTAATCTTGTAAAAAGTTATTTTTTCTTAATTAGTAAATCTTTAGTTCATTTATAACAGGACTAGCTATAGGCATTGTGTTTGGTTAGAGAGCTTAGTATAAATGACTTGGGGTCCTTTGGGACTGGGAGCAACCAGAACATTATTGTAACTTCTGGTGTAAATCAACCATGTATCACATAGTCCAGCTTGTCTGGGTGGCAAGATGTGCTTAAACGCCCATGGGATCTATCCGTAACTCCATGGTAAAACTGTTTAGGAGTTCACATTTGTTACTGTATTGGGGAAATCGAATTAGAGAGAGTACAGCTAAATTAGGATGTCTAACTGGCTTTGACAGTCTCTGAGGTTGGCACTAATGGTCACGAGCCACTCCCGACAACATGACAGTGAGATGCTCTGATACCATAGTATTGGGGGACTACATATCTCAGATATTACAGTAATGTGACAGCTTCCTATTAGATGTTTTGTTATATACGAAGACACTCTTTTAGAGTGACCTGTAACTCTCCCTCATTAGATTAAAGATGCAAATTGTTTATATTAACATTGCAGTTTTCCTTTAACCACAGTGAGGAAAAAAATGCAATAGGCTATCATGTGCATTTTTTTAAATCAACTAACAGTTTACATATTTGTAATAGCATCATTCTGCTGCACTTGTGCTATCAAAATTACAAAAAGCAAAAATAGCTGAATTGTATTTTTCCCTTAGAACTTTTCATTATATGGTGGATGACACTGCAGTGATTGATCCACCAGCAGTTGATTTATCACGTCTGCTTAGACTCAATGAATTGTTCTCCGAGCACCCTCCCATCAACTCCGGCACTCCACCAGGATGAGAAGAGTAGCTGGAGTCAATGGGAGATCAGACCCTGTTGACCTTACTGCATAGAAGATACCATGGAAAATATGTCAACTTCAGCTATGCTATTCATGTAGATTCTGTTCATGGGAGTTTGGCAAAAAAGTATTTTTTTAAGCTACCATCTTTGTTCCAGAATCTCAGCCTTCTGAATGGAAGGGGGCAGGAGGAGGAAGCTCAATAAATTTCTAAGCCCTTATGGTTCAGAAGAAAATCTTCAGAATATTAACTGAGTATTAGCCAATATAGTTTATTGGAGTTTTATTTCACTGCTGATTAAAACATTAAAAAGGAGAGGGATGACCACCATTATGTAAGATATGCCCAATGTAATGACATCTCCTTTGGTACTTGGGAGGATACCACTGATTTCCTTCCCCCACTCTGTGCTATGGGGGCCAACAAACCAGAGGAAGGAATGGAGCATAAGATATCTTAACCCACCTAGGAGGAGTCAAACCTGGAGCCTCACAGAACATCCACACCCCACCAAGGAAAGCTATGTCAAGGAGCCCAACAGATGCCAGATAAGCATCCAAGTCCCACTGAGGGGAAGCCAAGCAAAGTATGCGAGCCTCTCTAAAAGAAAACCAATCCCAAGAAGCCTAGCAGAGACATAGGAGTATCCAAACCCCAAAGAAGGTAAGACAACCAAAAGAAACCATCAATGTATGCACGGTCATATTCTGAACAGCTGCACAATCTACTGCAAGTGGTAACAAGGGGCCATATTTTGGAGAAGTACCACAATTCTCTCTCACATCTATTCAATTCAATTTTGCATCTTTATTCACAGCAGCTATTTTAGATTTAAAAAGCAGTACTCTAACACCATGTAGCTTTTTAGAAGTGTGACAAAATTAAATATTTGATCATTTAGCCCTTGATTTTATAAGCAGTCCTTTTCAGTGCATCTTCCTACAGAACTGGTGTTTAACGTTTCAAGAGATTGCCAGCAGCATGCTTAATACAGGAATCAACTCAATGTTTTAAACCAGAACAATTTGTAAACCACATGACTGTCATCCTAAATTAAATACACAAAAATAAATTTAAAAAGTAAGATGTTGCCTCTAATTCCCAAAACATAGAATGAACCCACTTTCTTTCATAGCTCCCTATCTCCTTTAATTTTTTTTTCCTTTAAACAAAACTACCTTTATTCCATTGCTCTACAAACCCAGCAGCTACTACCTTTCAAATTCATATTCTTTCTCCCTCTCCCCCGCCTTCCCCTCTCCCCCCATCCCCATATATATAGAGGAAATATTCAGACTATTTTTTACAAAAAACTTTTGGAAATATATTTCAAGTATCTTGCTAAACAGTAAATCATTGTGTATGTTTATTTCTGATATGCATGTCTAGGATTAGATACAAGACTAGAGATGAACTGTTAAGTCAATAGTTTAAAGAGTAATTGACATTTATGTCACCCCTACAAAATTAGGGAAGTCAGACTGCTGTAGTTCAAAGGGATAGGATCCCAAATGCAAAAGCCAACATTTAATGTAAAAAAATATTTTAAATGCTTTTAAAACAGCAAAATGATAGCCTGCCAATTAATTTGAATAATACATTACCAATGACTCCTTAGACTTCATATTTTAAAAAGTCAGTGAAGTTGACAAAGCTCTTAATGCCTGATTCAGACATATTAAATAAAAAGTTAAGTAGCTGCAATGAGCATTAATAAAAAAGCCTCTCAAAGCTAACAGGAAGTCCTGGGGGGAAACCTATATGTATAAAGTTCTAAATGTAAAATACACGCTTAACTACAGTTACCAGCAAAAGGGTTTCAACATATAAGTTTTGTTTAAATAGTTTGATCTAGAGAGCAATACATTCTTAAATTCTCTGGAACCTGGGTTCCCTCCAAAAATCTTATCCCTGTAACCTTTGCTGATTTTAAACCTCAGTCAACGGCCATCATTCTGTAGACAAAGTGTTGAATGGGATGCCTTGCAGAATCTGTTGAGATGGCTGTGTGAAGCAAACCAAAAACATTTGATATTCAAATTACAAAATATAAAAAAATAGTTTTGAGTCAAACCAAATTTTCACATGGACAAAACTGAAAAAGCATCATTTTAAAACCTTGATTTAAAAAAATAAAATTAAAGAAATGTTTTTAAAAACTCATTTTGAACAAAAAACTGAAACATATCAACAAGTGAAAAACACCTTTAGTTTTTGGAAAAAATGTTTAGTCCCTCTTCTCCAACCAAAACAATTTGACAAAAACAAAATGTTTTGGTATCACCCAATCTTCATTTCTTCAGGAAAAATATTTGATAAAAAAACTCCCTGCTCTATCAATCTCCTCAAAGGAACCAAATGGTCTCTGCAATGGACTCTCCAATTGATTCAGTCTACAGGCTCTCCTCACCCAGGGACTAAGTGTATGTGGAGCTGAATGCTCTACTGAAACCACTGACTTCAAACACTGTCGGATCACAACCAGTAAGATTAAGGCTCAGAAACAGTACAAACTTTTGTTGGACATTCTAAAAGTTAACGTCTCTGCAGGAAAGTAATCGGTTTAAAAGAAGATCTTCTGGAAGAGGAAGGCTAAGTCTACACTACACTTATTTTTCTGAAAAAGGTATGCAAATTGCGCTCCACAATTTGCGTACCTTTTTCTAATTGTTTTTTCGGAAGAGGCTTTTCCAAAATTTGGCCCATCTACACTGGGCCAAATTTCGGAAAAACTTCCTCTTTCAGCAGAGTCTTTCTTCCTCATGAAACAAGGTTTACAGGGCTTCCGAAAGAGCGTGTCTGCTCTTCCGCAAAAAATGTTGGAAGAGCAGATGTGTTGCCTGGACATGGCAGAGTTTTTCCGGGATACTGGTGGTATCCTGGAAAAAACTCTGCCGGTATCCCGGAAAAACTCTGTACTGTAGACATAGCCGGAGATAGTGCATTGCACAAGAGGCAGAAAGCAAGTGCTCTAAATTGTCCCATAATAGATACACAACAGATTAATAAAAGCATAACTTTATTAACTTTATAATGCTTGCACAACACCAGGAAGTGGCTTTTAGATAAAAATGAGAAAGTCATATAGTGGCTACTGCTATCTCGAACTAGCCACACATACCTGGCCATACAGCCACATGTGGCTAATGGCTAGTGTGTTGGACACCACAGCACTAGGGAATACAGAGTACTAACACAAACATTAAGGGTATGTCTACACTGCAGTAAAATATGCATAGCTGGCCTATGTCAGGCTAAAAGGGTGCCATGAAAATGCCTGTTCTCACTTTCAGGTGACATTGCAAATAAGAAACAGGCGGGCTTTTCTCACATAGATGCAAAAAAAACACGTTTCTCTAAGCCAGGGGTAGGGAGCCTTTTTTGGATCAGGGGCTGCACAGGAAAATCAGTTGGGGGCTGCGGGGAGGCAATAGGGGACTCCCCAATGCTAAGGGAGGCCCTAAGCCTCGGGGACCAGATCCAGGCAACCCAGGGGCCACATCCGGCTCACAGGCCTTAAGTTCCCCACCCCTGCTCTAAGCAACTGGCTGAATTGAAAAATACCTTTTTCTTTAGGTTTTACAGTATATTTTATTGCAAATATTTGCAAAGTGAACTCTGTACACTTTGTATTCTGTGCTGTAACTGAAATCTATATTTGAAAATGTAGAATATCCAAAATTTTTTAATACATTTCAATTAAGAGTCTATTTTTAAACAAGGTGATTAAAAATGAGAATAATCATGATTAATTTTGAGTTAATCTCATGAGTTAATAGGAATTAATCAATAACTCCGCCTCACAACATTCTGAATTTAGTTAATTGTGTGCAAGAATACAAAACAAGTAAGAAGATATCCTACGGTCAAAGTACTTAAAACTGTGACTGTTCTAAAGACACTCCTATTATATATTACTTATTATCCTAGTTGAAATACTGATTTTGACTAAAAAACCAAAAATTCCCTTTGCATCTTGAAAAATATCCATTACATTTGTCATCACACTCCCACACAAATTTATTTCCCTTTTCTCCATCAACTTTCCCCATATTTTACAAAACTGTTCCAATCTTTGTGGTACATAAGTGCAGAGTCCAAAAAATCTGAAGGCAAAGCAAATTTGGTTTCTTGATTACATTACATAAAGAATGAATGAATTCTTAAGCAGAAACCCAAGAAAAAGCTAGGGAAGAACAATTGCTCAGATGTTTCTGGCTTAATTTACTACACCTTACCTGATTGCAATGACTGCTCTGAAACTATGGATGCAGCAAGAAAAAAAACAAGAAGAAATTAGAAAAAACAGTTATGCTTCAAAAACTGTAGTGCTATGAGATAATATGCGCTGAAATAAAATGTTTGTAATCATTTTTGGCTTTATCAAGCACATCTGTGTGTGCTACAAAATCCTGACACTTGCCTCCAGATGTTTAAAAAGCTTCACAGTGGTCATTAACTAACGGTCCTATTCCAAGTAAACCCTTTAAATTTAAAACAATTTGCATGATGGTCAGGTAACCCTATTGTTATATGCTACACCTTCATAAATATGTTCCTTGAGCTAACAACATCTGTGTGCACTGAAAAGCCAGCTTGTATTCTGTAGCACGATTGAGAAGAAAAAAGCAGAATCAATACCCTTTCAGAGTGACACTGCATCACTCTATTAGACTCATCTAATAGTCTTTAGCTGCACAAAAGGTTGAAATGACAGGGAGCCTTGTTGTGTCAACTGGAGCAAAAAAGAGGGGGTGAGGGGTGAAGACTTTCAAGACTTCAAGCAGTAAATTGATCATCCAGAGTTATAAATTTAATTTTCCCCTCATGGATGCATTACATCTAATTGTTTAATGAACTGCCTTGGAAAACTGACATTACAATAAACACTAATATTTAGAAATAAAACTTGACTATAAAAAGAGGTGCATTCCAAAGAGTTTAACAAAAATTATTGGGAGTATATGTTCATCCCAAGATTTTCCTTCACTCTGAATATATGACATGACAGATGTAAACTCAAGGCAACATCCAGCTCCCAAACAAAAAAAGTAGAAAGTTTTAATAAACTTGGAATTTTGAGTTCTCAAATTGGATAAGTATGTATTTGGGTTTTTAACTGCTATAAACCAAAGTTAGAGAAAAATAACATCCATAACCAAAAGTACTGGACTTGATTCGTCAGACTAGTTATTTTCTAAAAATGTAGTTTACAAATACTTATCCCTGGTCTACAACTAGCCACACCATATAAACAGCAGAGAAACCCTCATTGCATGTTAGCTTAGTAATATTAGTAAAGCATAGGAATCTATATTTTTAATAAGCAGATCATCTGACTTTTTTTACTTTTAAATAATGCTTAGACACTGAATGTACTAATTTTATTAGCAACAAGAATTATTATATAGAGTAAAATTCTGAAATGCACGTACCACGTAAACTGCTGGTGGTTAAGAGAGCTCGGGCTTTATCTGCTAAATCACTATTTAGGGTATTCCCCAACAACAAAACATCAATGGCCTCCTGCTTGGAGCTATCAAAAAAGTTATTCTGAATTGTTCTGGTCACAGAGCGAGCACCATCCTTCAGCTTTCCAGCCTGGTAGGGAGGAATATTGTAAAATATTTTACATTGGAAAAACTACATAAAACACTGGCAACATTCACATATAATTTGAAATTTCATTTTCAAATATTTATAATCTCTCAGTGAGTTGATTTACTTTAAGAGCTAAAATAACTATCTTCAGGGTTTACTGTCTGCATTATGTTTTTTGCTTCTGCAAAAGTCACATAATGCTGAGATGTCAAGGCACATTTAGAAAACAAATTATTCCACTAAAAGAGGGGAGAGGAACAAAAAATTTATCCAAGTTCTTGATCTTAAAAAAATTCACACGGTGCAATGTTAGACCATGCTATGGAATTTAGGACTTTTCCTCAAATAGTGGGAGATGAACAAGTACATGAAACCAAAACACATGAAATATCTATGTCTTAAAAGGAATAACTTGAACTATTAGGTTGTGTAATTGCAGCACAGACTTTTGGGTGTAGGCTGGAGCCTGAGCCTGAACATCTATATCACAATTAAACAGCTGAATAGCTCAAGCACAAGTCAGCTAATATGGGAGGACGATAAGAGTCACATCTTGCATGCCTGACATTTCATTCAGTGGTATATGAATAGTCAGTACCGCATGTAGAATATACCTCTTCGTGGATGTTGCATAGGATTATATTCTCTGCAAAAAACGGTACATTTGTGGCTTGAATGGTTTGTAAAGGACACTTCAGTGCTCACTATTACTTAAAAACAAAGCTTTATGAAAGCTCAAAATCATTCCACTATTTAGGTCTGTGAAGCATAATACAGAACAGCAAAAAGATGTTTTTCTGTTGTCAAGGTTCGAAGGAACTTAACTGCATCATGTTTTTTTAAAAAAATATGAAGTATTCTTGTGATAAAGTTGTTTCACTATTTTACCACAATTGTTGTTTTTAAGAGGCAGTTTCCTTTCTATCAGACAATATACAGAATGTATGACATGATCTTAAAAAAAAAAAAAAAAAAAAACCACACTCACCATTCACATTTCAGGCAATTAATTGAAAGAACCCAGAGAAAGCAAAAGAAAGAGTAGTTAAGGTGTTAGATGTAAATGAATATAATAGTCCTTGAATCTAGAGTCTTCGATAAATAATTATACTGTATATTTATACATTTCAATTTAAAGATAGAATCTTTTCATATTTTAAATACGTTTTAACTTTTAAGCTTTCTTGAACCTTGAAGAATCCAATTACATATAAGTGACAACTATATGGATTTCAAACAAGCTTTGAGAAATTAGGATAGAAACCTACTAGAAATATTTTTAGATATATTAACAACCCCAATGGAGCAGGTGATAATTCACCAGGGATCTAGATGTACTACCAAAAATAATGTCATATATTGCAGGACTTGAGTATTACTGTTTCTTTTAGACTAGATGGACCTTTTCCTGGCAGAATGAGCTATAGCTGGTTAAAGAGTACTTTTATACTAGCAAGAAGGTTAACAGCTGTACAAGGAATATTTATAACTTGCAGACAAGCACAAGATATAGTGTGCCTATACAGAAACCAGCAAAGTGAATGAAATAATCAAAAAGCACGACAGTGAAGCATCATGTAATTAAATAAATAAGGACTAAGAAGAAAAGTCGGGAAACAGGGAGAAACCCTTATGTTTCCAGAGTCTGGGTCACATTGCTAGCACAGAAAATAGAATTAAAAATACCTGGCCAAATTCTACTTTCAGAGGAACACAATTCTCAAGTCAATGGGATTTGCATGTACCAATCTAAATGCAGAATCTGACCTATTATTTAACTAATGTTTATGGAACCTATTACCATGTCAGCTACAAAGTGTACAGGATTTCTGACAAAGTATATTTTGAGGTATGGTGGAAAAACAAAATAGTTAATAAAATCTAAATATTAATGATACAAAGAAAGAGGGATATGGAGACTTGAGAGACTGAAAAGTGATTTTGTACGTGAATTGCATTAGAATGAAAAGACACAATGGAGGAATTGAGAGGAGTTTAGCTTACTGGTGCAACATTTAGTGTATACCACCTGATAAGAAAAAAGAAACTTTATGAAAATAAGAATATATATTTGTAAAAAGAAGAAAATAGCATTAGGTGATTTGAACAATTTAAGTATTAACTGAGACAAAATAGGCTGAAGAAATAAAATGGACAATAAGCATGGAAAAAGCACAGAATTGCGTATCACAAGAAAAACAGCTCCTTTTCTAGTTTCTTTGGGTTGTTTCCTTTTTCCTCCCAATAACCAGACAACTAGAAAGGTACAGCTGAAGGATGACACAAACTATGATCTAGCCCAGTGGTCACCAGCCAGGATCTACTGGTAGATCTTGGAGCCTCTGACACTGGGAGCCTCTGGGAGGCTATCAACTGTTGGTACTTCAGCTGCTCCTTGCCCCACTGCCCTGCTGCTCCTGCCAGGAGCCTCCTGCTTGTTGTGCAGGGTGGGGGAGACAAAGGCAGGGGGGCACTTATGTCACTCTGTCCCCCTCTCCTGTACCCCAGCTTCACAGAGTAAAGAGGGTGGGGCCTCAGAGAAGGGGCGGGGCGAGGTATTTTGGTTTGCGGTAGATCCTGGACTAATTTAAAAAGTGATCTTGCGCTTAAAAAGGTTGGAGACCACTGATCTAATCAAATTAACATGGCAAACAGAAGAGGTAAGACAAAACCAATCAGAATAAACACAAGAATGATTTCTTTTATAATATGCTCAAATGGAAAATTGATATGCTAGATTAAAATTAATGCAATTAAAAAAAGGGCCAGAGAGAAACCAACTATGCAGAAAAACTAGTATGGATTGAACATACATCTTCTGACACTGCAATGTGAACTGAGTAAGGGTTCTTCTCTGACTCTCGCCACTCTCTAAAGAAGGTAGTAATCAGGAATAGAGTAAAATTCAAACTGGGAAAATATGTTATTGAAACACTGTTAGGTAGGACTTTTTAAAACTTTAATTCAATTTTATCATTTATTTATTACACCATTACTTTCTACAAAAATACATTTGAGAAAGGAAATACCTTGCAGTAGTTACATTTATGGTAAAATGAAACTCACTTTGAATTCTGCTAAATGTTTATTATTAAAGAGAGCTTTTACCTTAGCCTTTCCTTCAAGAGCTCCAGTTCCTGCATATATTTTACTGACCGAGTCACCATTCACAGACCACATGGACCGGAAAACTTCCTGGAAACGAGTAACCAACTGAGGCTTCTCAGCTAAACCTAAAACCTCCAGTTGCTTTGTTAGCATCTGAAACAGTTCAAAAGAACATTTACACAAAGGCTCATGAAGTGAATGCATTAAAATATATGCTGTCAAATTCTCCTTGCCAAAAAAAAAGCATTTACTTTAACTCTGCATTATGGAAAAAATGACACTGTCACATTAACAAACTCTCTCTCTCACAGCACCATAACATACATTAAAAAAAAAACCCAATAAACGCTTCTGCTAAAGTCAAACCAGACATTGCTAGTGAGATATAGGTATATCTTAGATATAGGTTAGATTCAGTGTTTTAATCTAAAAATGCCATTTTTTATTTCCAGGTCTTTAATTCTCCATTAGTATCCAAACAGAGTTTGCTTTACATTGTTCCGATCAGAATCTCAGTTAAGTCTCACCAGGCATCCCATTTTTGGCTGGAACACCCAGTCAAAAAGGGACCCTAGCAGCTCAGGTCAGCACCACTGACCAAGCTGTTAAAAGTCTAGTCAGTAAAGCAATGGAGCTAAGGCAGGTTCCACAGAGCTCCTGGAAGTGCAGGAGCAGCCAGGAAGGCTCCACATGTTGCCACTGCCAACTGGGAGATGTCTGAGTAAAGTGCTGCCTGGATGGAGCATGCACCCTCACCCTTATTCCCTGCCCCACACCACCTCCCACACCTCAACCCCCTGCTTCAGCCCAGAGTCCTCTCACGTCCTGAACCTCTAATTTCTGTATCCAACACAGAACCTGTACCCCCAGGCAGAGCTTGCACCGCCCATATACCCAAATCCCTTGCCCCAGAGCAGTAGAAGTGAGTGAGGGTGGAGGACAGCAAGCCAACAGAGAGAGGGGGGCTGGAGTGAGTAGGGCAGAGTCTCGGTGAAGGGGTGAAGCAAGGGTGTTTGGTTTTGTGTGACTCGAAAATTGGCAACCCTAGTCTCAGAGTATCACTGACCTTTCCTACCAGAGAGCAATGGATGCTAAAAGGAGTAAACAGCAATGCCTTTGTGGTTCACTTTATCTTCCCTCAAATTTCAAGTGCTAAGAGTCAAAACACAAATTTCAATCATTCTTATAGTCACTATAGGCAGGATATTAATTTGAGTAAGTGTTGTAATTTACAGCTACACTAGTTTAAATCCAGAGGTGTCAGACATATATGTCCCAAAGGCAGATCTACTTCCTAGGATATTTTCTTCCAGACAGCCTTTTCAAAGGCACCTACTTGCCAGGTGTAGCTGCAAAGGTCAGGGAAGGTGTTGCAGAGAAAGTGGGAGGAGACCTGCCTGACTGGGCCCTAGCAGTAATTTTTATAATTGCCACTGCCACCTCTACAATGCTGTACAAAAAAGGCTCTAGGGAACAGATATTTTTCTTGCTCTCCTTGAGCCCTACTGCAACAGACTTCTTCCTCTGATATACAGCTGCTGTTTCCCAACCCTAGGTTTCGGGAAGCAGCTTCTTATTATGTTACCTTCCCCACATTTCCTGCCTATTCTAAAAAAAGAGGACAGGGGAAACTTCCAAATTGAGAAGAAGAAAGAATTCCTGGACCGGTGGAGGAATTCTTCTCCACTCTGTGGAGAAGAATTTTTCTCCACTCTGTGCTCTCAAAGGAGCAACAGTAGGACAAATCCCCAGGAGGAAGGAAAAAGAAGAATCTTCAAAGGGGGAGAATTATGCTCTCTTTATGCAACTCGTGCAATTTTATCGTAAGCCTCATGATATCTGATATTTTTATTAAAAGTCCCAGTTTCTGCAGTTATGCAATCACATGGTAATTTCTTTTATTTAAAAAAGAAAAATTAATATTCTATCCCTTATGGTTATGGATATAAGCTTGAAAAGGGTCAATTAAAAACCAACCTAGACACAGAATTAGGATAAAAAACGTTCCTCTTTACGGTTACAATCTCTGTATCTTTTCCATGATAAAAATTAATATGAACTAGATATATGGATAAACTAATATTTAAAGTAACCAAATTTTTTTGTTTACAGTACACACAGTAAATTAATATAGAAAAAGGAAGAGTTCCCACAAGGTTAATATATATTAGTAACAGGCCCTATTTGGCATATTTTTCCATTTCTCTGGGTTCTATGACATAAAAATTCTAATAATTCCCTGCAGTACGGGCAGCTGAAACGCTGCAGAACCTTAGATCTTTCAAGCTTTGGTTAGATCCACCATTTACTGACGGATGTGACATAACAGTGAAGAAAAGAAATTAGCGAATGTTTCTGTAAAGGTGAATGATTGAGTGGACTATTTGACTAGAACATCATTGTACAGGCAGACTACCATAATCAAAGCTTTAGATACTCAGCAAACAATTAAGACTTAAATTTTGCTCCATAGTCACTGGATTCTACAACTTTCCATAGAAAATTCTGCAGAAACTTCATTTAATGTTAAAATCTGTGAGTTGTATTGAATTAAAAGAAAAAAATACAGTATTCTTGCTTACATTTATATTTAGTTGTACTGTGTCCATACATTTCCATTTTTAAATATGCTGCAAGTTTCATGTTTAGGTTTCAGAATTAACAATTTATTATGATGAGTAGAACAGTCCAAATTTCTCAAAGCTATTGTTTCAGGCTGTCTGCAAACTCAGACACCACTACATCAGTTTACGTCTAGTTCATATTTTCAAGCTTTGCTTTATAACCTCAAGAGCTAGACATTTTTAAAAATTAAATCTGATTCCTGTAAAATTGTGCTCCAGGGTAAAACTGCATTCTAGAGTGCCTCCACAGCCAAGGATTTGGGGCACAGGTGGGGCCCCAAATGTATCATTTGCTAAGTAATCCAAAATTCATAGGCTAATTATGTTTCTTGGACAGCAGTACTGGTAACCATTAAGGACAGTAGTATGTGGAAACTACCCAGAAAACTATGGACCAGCTAGTATAACTTCTGTGCCAGGAAAGATAATGGAGCAAGTAATTAAGGAATATATCTGCAAACATCTGGAAGATAATAAGGTGATAAGTAACAGCCAGCCTGGATTTGTAAAGAACAAATCATGCCAAACCAATCTGACAGCTTTCTTTGATAGGATATCAAGCCTTGTGAGTAAGGGAGACACGGTGGATGTGGCATACCTAGACTTTAGGAAGGCATTTGACATGATCTCACATGACCTTCTCATCAATAAACTAGGGACATAAAACCTAGATGGGGCTACTATAAGGTGGGTGCATAACTGGCTGGATAACCGTTCTCAGAGAGTAGTTATTAATGGTTCACAATCCCGCTGGAAGGGCATAACAAGTGGGGTTCCACAGGGGTCTGTTTTGGGACCGGTTCTGTTCAATATCTTCATCAGAGATTTAGATATTGGCATAGAGAGTACACTTACTAAGTTTGCAGATTATACCAGGCTGGGAGGGGTTGCAACTGCTCTGGAGGATAGGGTCATAATTCAAAATGATCTGGACAAACTAGAGAAATGGTCTGAAGTAAACAGGATGAAGTTTAATAAGGACAAATGCAAAGTACTCCACTTAGGAAGGAACAATCAATCTCACACATACAGAATGGGAAGCAACTGTCTAGGAAGGAGTACTGCAGAAAGGGATCTAAGGGTCATAGTGGACCCCAAGATAAACATGAGTCAACAGTGTGACACTGTTGGAAAAAAAAGGAAACGTGATTCTGGGATGCATTAACAGGAATGTTGAGAGCAAGACCCGAGAAGTCATTCTTCTGTTCTACTCTGTGCTGATTAGGCCCCAAATGGAGTACTGTGTCCAGTTCTGGGCACCATATTTCAAGGAAGATGTGGAAAAATTGGAGTAGGTCCAGAGAAGAGCAACAAAAATGGTTAAAGGTCTAGAAAACATGACCTATGAGGGAAGATTGAAAGAATTAGTCTTGTTTAGTTTAGAAAAGAGAAGACTGAGGGGGGACATGATAGCAGTTTTCAAGTTATCTGAAAGGGTGTTACAAGGAGTGAGAAAAAAATTTCCCCTTGGCCTCTGATGATAGGACAAGCAGCAATGGGCTTAAATTGCAGCAAGGGAGGTTTAGGTTGGACATTAGGAAAAAATTCCTAACTGTCAGGGTGGTTAAACACTGGAATAAATTGCCTAGGGAGGTTGTGGAATCTCCATCACTGGAGATATTTAAGAGCAGGTTGGATAGACATCTATCAGAGATGATCTAGACAGTGTTAAGTCCACCTCCCTAGCAGGGGACTTGACTCAATGACCTCTCGAGGTCCCTTCCAGTTCTAGGATTCTATGTGCAGCAAAAAACTTTATCCACAGTGCTCACTGTAAGTTCAATTTGAGGAATCTTAGAGCTTTTCTCCACTACAGCTGGGATCAATGCTGTGGTGATGGATCCACTGGTGCTCAATTTAGCTTGTCTAGTAAAGTCCCACTAAAACTAACACTGGTTGTTTGGGCTGGTACTCAGCCAGAATGAGATGAGTAAGGGAAGTCAACCTGAGAATTTCCTCTCATCAATCCAGAGCAGTGTGAATCCTGCAGTAAGTATAAGCTACATCGACTGGTGCTACTACAGTAGCACCTCCCTGGTCCAGCACCCTCAGGACCTGACCGGTGACGAATGAGGGATTTTGCCAGACTAGTGAAGATAATTTCTGGACCCCCAGCTGCCAGCCCCCCACTGGCTTCCCAGCTAGGCCCTCACCTCCTGCTGGCCCCGCTGCCCTGCCAACCCCACTGAGCAGCCATCGCTGCCCTGGCTCTGGGACCTGCAGGGCAGCCGTGTGCACCACCCTGGGGATCCAGGACCCACAGGGCAGCCACGCGCACTGCGCTGGGGATGTGGGAACCAAGGGCACACACGCTGTGGATCCCTGCCCCACCAAGCTACCTCAGCTCCCAACCCCGCTGGGCAGACCTGCTGCCACAGGCTGACAGAGGGCTCTCTGCAGACAGCCCACTGCCCTGCCAGCCCCACAGGGATCCTTGCCACTGGCCTTCACTGGGACTCTCTGGTCCCGCAACATCCATGCCAGACCATGAATGTTGCTGGACCACAGAATCCCGGTTAAGAGAGTTTCAACATGTAACAAAACTCAAGTTGTGTAGCTTCAATCGACTTTTGACCTTATGGCAGATCTACCTTTAGTTTCATCACAGCAAATGTTATGGTTAAAGTGCTTTTGTGTGAGACTTTTACAGTACTTCTTTAGAATTACAAAGTTGAATCTTAAAGGAAAAACAGATGGAAATGCAAAAAAAAATGTGAATACATCAATAGTAGTAAAACAAAAATATACTTTCCCTAAAACTGGTATCTTACAATTCTTGTTAGTATAAAAATTGTGAGTTACCAAGATATTTTAACGCACTGAACTACAGGAGCATGCTATAAACCAGATTCTCACCCATAACTTGTGCACATTGTAATACAGGGCTACTCAAGTTTGGAAGCCCCGAGGGCCACAATGATACTCTCAGCACATGCCAAGGGCTGCAATTTAAGTGTGGTTGCATATACATGGGCCGCGTATTGAGTAGCCCTGTTGTAATTAATCCTGCCCACTGACAATTTTTTGGTAATTTTACAGAAGCATCAGAAACAAAATCAACCAATCTCTGGTTATAAGTTCTACATCTAGAATCTACATTATTTTCCTACCTCTAAGCCAAAGAAAGCCTGCACACTGTTTGTTCTATCCAGACAGTCCAAGCAGTTTGTTCTGATAGTACCACTTTGATATCTGTGCCAAGTACAACAAAATAAAAAGAACCACTGAAATAATTAAGCAAGACAAAGAACATCAACAGAGGGCACCAAGATCTCAAGGAGACTAGTATACCAAGGCACTGTCATTGCAATATTCTTGTTATAAAAATACATTTATAATGTTAGCAGCTATAGAAAACTAGATCCACCAACAGCAACAAGACTGTTCTTGTTTAAAGATATGCCAATTTATCTTCAGCAAATAAAACAAAGCCTTCCTTCAATTTCTTGGTGCGGTCTTTTTCAGGGGAGAAATGCCGGAATGACCTCTCCTTTCTAAAACACTCAGGAAATATGACATGCATTTTTAAAGAATTTCAGGTTACTTTGTAGTTAAAACTACTTATAAAACAAAGCAAATATTAGAAAACAAGGCATTAGGTAAGTGCCCTAATTTGCCGAAATTAAAATAGAACTGTAATATACTCTAAATGTAATAAAACTGCAAATATATTATTTGAACACAATCTTTGGGGGAAAAAAAATCAACTATTGAAATGTGATTGACACAATAAAAATGAAATGACTTATTGTCAGTACTAGACAAATTACCTATTTGAAAAGAGATAAATAGGGAAAATGATTTTAGAAAGTTTTATAAAAATATCTTGTATACCTACTGCAAATCATAATTTAACATATCAGCTCTGTTGTACTCCCTTATCTTCTGTATTTGTCAGCTTCTTAGCTGTTACTTTAAAAATGTGTTATCAATAATTTTGTTCCTCTTCAATGAAAGTTAAAACAAACAATATTTTGGTAAAACTGAAAAAAGGAACCAAGTGAATGCCAATAATCCCTCAAGTATAAACATCTCTAAATTGGGTTTTATTTTGTTTTCCATCCACTAATTATACTAGAATGGACACTTATTGTGAAGATACATATTTACTTCTACTATAGTCAACAAAAAAAGATTGCACTGGTCTAAACAGAGAGTGAATCTAATTTGTCAGGACAAAAAGAGAGAGAGGGAAAAAACAGGGTGGGTTGTTTTTCCAAAAGAATAGCCTAATCATTTTTATCCAGTCAACAGAATTTAGATAGACTTCTAATTCTAGTAGCCTCTCAATGGCAAAAATTATAGTTTCTAAAAATGAAACTCTCTCAAAAGGATATGGCTCTAAAGATAATAAGATATTAAAGTATGATAGCGTGTCAGAGTAGATGTTAGGATATTTGATTGAGAAAAAAAAAACACCAATTTTTATGGACTGTCTTTTGCAACTACAGTAGACTTCCGATAATCCGGCACCCTTGGGACCCAGAGGGTGCCGGATTATCGGATATGCTGGAGTATCGGGAGGTATCGGCAGGGTGCTGTGACAGGTCTGCCGGGAGGCGGTGGAAGCCCCGCACAACCGGCTTGCAGCGGTGGCGAGGCGAGGCAGAGGCAGGCAGCTGTTTAAGAGGCAGTGAGGGGCAGGGGTGGGAGAGGCAGCGAGAGGCAGGCAGCGGCAGCGGCGGGGGTCGGGGAACACTGCCTGCCTCTCGCCCCCTCTCCGCCACTGCCACTTACAAGCCAGTGGCTGAGTTTCCCCACTTGCAAGCCGGCTGCGCAGGGCTTCCACCACCTCCCCGCAACACGGCGGAGGGTTCGCCCCTCGCTGCGCCATTCCCCGCCGACCCCCTCCGTGCCCGCCCGCCTTAAACAGCTGCCTGCCTCTCGCCCCCTCTCCACTGCCGCCTCTGGGCAGCTCCAATTGTCCGGCTGGCCAGAGCACTTCCAGGTTCCAGTTGGTGCCGGACTATCAGGAGTACCGGACCACTGGATGCCGGACAATTGGAGTTATACTGTATATGGAAAAGCCGGGTTCAGAAACAATTTAAGATAATTAGTTCCATTAGCTGACAGCAGTTAGACTGCATGGAAAAGTGCCACGCTCTATCACCAAAGATAATTTAGACAGTGTTAGTACCAGCAACAAGGAAAACTGGTTCCGCTTTCCCTGTCAAAAGTTACTTCCTTATCCTAATAAGGAACAAGGAAGATTGCATTAAATAAGGCAAAATGGTAAATTCAAAACAAAGAGTTGAATCTCAATTCTTAATATGAGAATGGATTTAGAGACTATTCAAAAACAAGAAAACATGGCACACATTTACATATAAACACAAAATAACTGGTTCACATTCTAGTCTTAGAGCACCATCCTAAAAAAATGAAAATAGTCCATCTTCACACAAATAAACAGAAAAATATTTAGGTGGCTAAAAGAATGACAAATTAAATTATGACCATCTATTCTGATTCAAGGAAAGTTACAGAAGTCATATAGTCAAACCTTTGAACTTCCTTTCCATCGAAATAAAAAAATCCACATTCTAAGAATTTTTGGACTTGAGGTTTAAGTACACTGTGTAGTTTTTCTGCCTTTCCACCTTTAACCATTTGATGGTAGTCAAAGTTCACCATTTTGATATCAACAGCATGTTCAGAGGCTTTCAAATGGCTCTGATATCAGGAAAGAAAGAAAAAGTATAAATATATGAAGCAAAACAGGGAGTAAGGTTAGTTTAAGCCAAATATGCCACCAATGTTAAGGAAGTTATTCATTCCATTTATTCAGTACCTTTATCATTATCATTTTATCTACTAAAATGAGACATACTTCATAACATACAACACAATATAATATATAAACCAAAGCTTTAAATTATTTTAACTTAATTTTTGGTTTTAATTGGCAAAGCTAGAATCAGATTTTCATTCTACCTTCTTCTTTAACACAATTAAAGCAGAGTTAAGTATTGCAGCTTCTTCTACAGTTTAAGATGATAGTAAGCTTATAAATCATGTTAACAAGGTTCTCTGATTTGAGAACTGACATTCTCAAACAGTGGCCAATGGACCAGTGATAATGGTCTGTAGCAGTGTTTCTTAAACTGTGTACCGAGGCGCACCAGTGTGCCGTGGAGAACAACAGAGTTCAAAATGGCTGCCCTTAAAGGGGCAGGTGACTTTCCCCCCTCCAATAACTTTCCCCTCCCAACCCTTTTTTTTTCCCCTTGGTGTTCCTCAAAAAAAAAAAAATTATTGTTTGGTGTTCCTTGGTCTTAAAAAGTTTAAGAAACACTGGTCTGTAGGGAGCTAGTTGGTCATGTGTTGCCTATTGTCCTTGTTGTCAGCTGTTAAATTTCATTTAAAAATCCAGTTAAAGTACATCAAGTTATTGCCTAATATTACTTTTTCTTGCATGTGAACAGTTGCTGTACGTGCCACATTAAGTGATCACAAAAAGATGAGGAAGAAGCCTGTAGGATTCAAAGTGTGAGGGTAAGCATACAAGAGATGCACTCTAAAGATGAAACCCATCCTGAAAAAGTTTGAGATCCCCTACCATAGACTGTTTATTTGCAGCTTAATTCTATACATAACTTATTTGTCATCATACATTGCCAATCTACTTGGAAAAGAGACTTTTTATGTAGCATTAAATGGGGGAGTTCCTACTTCTGTATCAATGACTTCTGAGCAAATTTGCTTTCTTTTCAAGAGAAACAATGGCTTTTTATTTTCAAGTGCCAGTCCTGAAAATTGATCCTAAAATCTGAAAGGTTCTTTCCTGCCTACAAATCACCACTAATGAATAAAGAATCTGCCAGCCAAATTGTGACCTCAGGTTACATTTGGCCAAATTTACTGTTATACAGGCTGCTCCCGACTTGCCACACGATCGGTTCTGGGAATAGCGTCACAAGTCGAGGGCGTCATAATTCAAGCCCACATTTACGACAGGCGTCATATGCCATCGTAAATGCGGGTCCAAGGACGTAAGTTGGGGGATTTTGGCCCCTTCCGCACTTACGGAAAAGGTTGTAAGTGCGGGGAGGTCGTAAATCGGGCCGTCATAAAGAGGGAGATTCCTGTAATGACATTTAGTTAGTTCAATTTACAAGTTTAAATAAGAACAAAATTTAACTTTGCCATTGGAACTTAGTTAACAATATTAGCTAAGAACGTGCAGTGGCAGTCCAAAGGGGAAAAAAAAGAAAACAAATGTTAGGAACCATTAGGAAAGAGATAGATAATAAGACAGAAAATATTATAATGTCACCACATAAATCCATGGCACACCCACTCCTTGTATATTGTGCTTAATGCTGGTCACTCCATCTCAAAAATCATATATCAGAATTGGAAAAAGTACAGAGAAGGGCAAAGATAATTATTAGGGGGTAGGGAACAGCTTCTACATCAGGGGTAAAGAGACCAGTTGTTTAGCTTGGAAAAAAGACAACTGAATTGTCTGTGTGAAGTTGTTCAGAAGTTTGGAATGTTAGATGTAAGCCCACAACTCAGATTGCTCATAAAGTAATCAAAGATAATGCAATTTTTATCACAAGTGAAAATATATTTGCAACAGTCTTAATGGAAAAAGTCCGTTTTAGATCACAGCTGGTGACAGGATATTAATTAACTGGGACATCATTTCCAGTACTGTTAATATGCAAATGCAGTGGCAGAAGTAGTGAATGAGTACTATAGCTGCCACCTTTTGTAAATAGTGGCTTTTATTGAAAAAACATTTGGGTTTCCTTTTTAAATTTATTTAAAATTCAACACCTGTAATTCTTAGATCAATATAAATACATCTAGAAAAGCAATAGGTATTTAATTGAAGAGCATATGTAGCTAAGAGAAACCTAGGCAAAATAAAAAGGCTAGTAAAATTCTCCTTATGTAGGGGTAGCTATGAAATACCAATTGAGTCCAAAAGTACATTTTTCCACAGCATGCTACTCAATTACATAGACTTCAGAATCATATGCTGCTCCCTGAAACATGTGATATTGACACTGTGCTAACAGCATCCTATATTAAAATTAGATTAAAAATAAATGAGTGACATTTTCAATTAAATAACATTTTCTGTACCCTAGACACACAATCCTGACATTTTCAGCTGAGTTTGTTTCCTATTGCAACTTCTTTTTTGATGTCATTTTAATTTATTTCATAGTCATAACTGAGCATCTTATAAGTGATTTCACAGTCTAAACCGGTAATAGAATGTATATGTAAATAAAGTAATTAGATAATTAATGAAATAAAAATCACCACCACCACTGTGTAAAGGATAACATGAGAAACTAGACTAATGTTACAGGCTATTCTCTAATTAATTAGAATACTGGAGAATCTTTATTCAACTATATAACTCAGTAGCAAGAAATATTGAGATTGGCCAGTTATGTCCAAAATGCTGGTCTTCTGAATAAGTGTTAAAAGTTTAAATTTAAATTAAAACTATGAAATTATTTGTAAGCCTCAAGTGATGTATTCATATTAAGCTCAAGAAGGCCTTTTCTCAGCAGTCTAGAAATACATTCAGAGTAGATATCTAAAAATACATTACTAGAATAGTATTTTGGAGAAATAATTATTAACCTGAAGCAGACTTTATTAAATACCAAAATGTCTGTTGCCTTCATACAAACATAAGAATGCAGAAGTTATTTGCTTTAGACATAAACCAGTATTAAGGGAAGATAATTTACAAGAGAAAAAAAAATCAGTTGGGGGCTGCACACAAGTGAGAAGCAAAACAAAAGAGAAAAAAACAAAACCCCACCCTCAATACCTCACTGGCATGCCCCCAACTGAGAAGCAGAAAGACTCCCCCCACATTCCCCTTGCATACCAGTGCCTAGGGGGCCCAAGCTAGAAGATTTTGTGTGTTCTAGCCCCACTTTGGAGATGGCAGGGTGGGGGGGGCTGGAGCACCAGCATGGGCTCCACAGTGCTGGGGGGAGAGCCCTGAGCCTTTGGGGCCAGATCTAGGCAAGCCAGGGGAAGGTTCCTCACCCCTGATTATTTCTGATCAACAGGCTGCTATATTGCTATTATAACTTTTCAAAAAGAATGCTTATTTGGGCTAACATGCTCAGACATACTGATTTATCATTAAAACTATTTTAAAATTCACTTCATTGTATATATCCTAAGAAATGCCTTGGTGAGCTTTTAAGATCCTGTATTGAGCAAAATGGGCACAAATTTATTTTAATAAGCAGTCAATCTAGAGTGTAACGTATCTGTTTCATTATCTATTTAACACTCACCTAAGGCAGAGTTTCTCAACCTTTTTTTTTTTTAAATAAAGTACCCCTTTAAAAAAAAAATTATAAGTACCTCCAGTACCTAGAGCTTTCAGACACACAAAATTGTTTTCTATCATTGCAACACATTTGTTTAAACAACTTAATCACAGCGATGAAATTTTTGAGTGTAAAAGTACAAAAATAATAAAGCGCTGTAAAACTTAAAACAAAAATTCAGTTTTCTCCAAATTTCAGTTGTGTTAATATACCCCCCCAGACTTCTCTCCAATACCCCTAAGGGTACTCATACCACTGGTTGAGAAACACTGACCTAAGACATAAGCCAATTCTGAGAACATGCAGAGGCATGAGATAATACTTACCTGGAAGGCTTTGCTAAGCATATGCTCCCCTTCTTTTGCCCCAAGTAAATTTACAATAATTTGCTTGCCATATAAATTTTTAAGTGTTCGGAAATGCCTGTTAGCAAAAGAAAAGAAATACTCACTCACCTTTTGGCTAGTAAAAAAGGTAACAATCAGCATTTTCTCTTAAAACAATCCTGTCTGAATGATGCCCTAGAGTACAGTGTACATTTTATTATGGCTAGGGTTGCCAGGCACCTGGTTTTCAACCAGAACACTCTGTCAAAAAGGGACCCTAGCTGTTTCAGTCAGCACTGCTGACTGCTAAAAGTCCTGTTAGTTGCACAGGAAGGTTCTAGGTCTGGGTTCTAGATGCAGTGGAGACTGCAGGGGTGACCATGGGTGCTCCATACACCCTTGCCTTGTCCCTTTCCTTGTGCTCCCACCCCCAGTGCCAGCTCCACAGCTCCCATTGGCTAGGAACTGTAGCCAAAAGGAGCTTTGGGAACAGGGCCTATAGGCATGGGCAGAACACAGAGAACCGCTGCCGCTGGTTGCTTCTAGGAGCCAACTGAGGTAAGTACTATCCAGCCAGACCCTTCATCCCATCCTGCACTCAAACCCTTTGCCCCAACCCTGAGCTCCCTCCAATACCCTGAATCCCACATTGTTGGCCCCTCCCCAAAATTCTTACCCCACTCCTGCGCCACACCCCCTGCTCCAGTCTGGTGAAACTGAGTAATGGTGGGAGAGAGTGAGCAATGGAAGGACAGGGTTTAGGGTGAGGAATGGGGCCACAAGGAAGGGGCAAGACAAGGGTGTTCAGTTTTGTGCAACTAGAAAGTTGGCAACCCTAATTATGGCAGCCATTTTATTGAAATGCATCCCATGCAAGTGATCCAGTCCACTGATATGAAATGCCATTTGACTACTATTTATTTAAGACAATGGTAGCAATCATTCTACTTAAAAAGATACATTTGGCCAATATCAAGAAGTTATATGGAGTTTAACCAAGCATTGTTATATACAAGTATGAAAATTAGAGTTTAAAATTTAATTTAACACAGATGTTGTCAAATAAAGATTACAAAAGTGTTTATGAAATGAAAATTTCCAGTTCAGTACAATATTGTGCTATTTTAACCTCCTTCAGACGTCTTTTTTTTAAAAACCTTATCTTCCCTCTTAAGTGCAGCGCTAAATCAAGCCTTAAATACATACTTAACTTTAAGCACAGGACTCACATGCTTAGCTGAATTACTGTTTTAATCAGTAAAATTATTTGATCAGAACAGGTATCTCACCAACATATCCCTTTATTGTTTCTGCCATATTAAGAAAAATGCAAGCCACTATTTCACCTGTCAAAAGCCGGTGCATTTGCTTCAAATCCCCTTGACATTCTGACACGATGGGATCCCACCTTTGACAAGAAGAGTACATTTTATACTTGAAATTTTTGTTTGTATCTGACTATCTGCTCTCCAAGTTGCCTTTTAATCCTATTTGTCATACATTCTTCCTTCCATAATATGTGCTTCTATTCGTTTCATTAATGTTTGTTTTCTGAAGAATACCTTTTTGACTCAAACTCTTGAACTTTCCCAAGTAACTACGCTTCTGACTTTTATGTTCAGGGATACGCAAGCCTCCTGGGACTCTGTTATGGTATACGTATGTAGCTGCCATGCCGTGTCTAAGGATTTTAAATGCTTTCCTCTTTTATCATGTCACAAATAATGGATTGTTCATACAGTTCCTTTCCAAGGATGCTGGACTTAATTATACCATATAGTCACTATGACTTAGTGTTTTTCCCACAGTTACTTCTTGCACAGACTCCTTTGTATTATTTAGGAATAAATCAAGAGTCGCCTCTCCGCTTGTGTGATCCAGAACAACATATTCTAAGTAGTCTAAGCGTCTTCAACCACAGTATCTCCAGCCCGTTAAGAAGCAAAAGTCTCACTCCCAAAAAGAGTCTCATCCAGAATTCAGGCAAAAGGTAACGGAGCCTCAACCATTATCTTAACTACTTACCTGCAGACCGGGTTGCTCCCAAAATAATGGAACAGATCCACGAATTTGTATGAAGGAAGAGACAGAGTCATCCAGGAATATCACCTATCGAGAAAAAGCAGCAATTTTACAGGTGTATTTACTACACGATTAGTTGATAAGGGGAAGCGCTCTGTCCTGGCTCACGCAGGGTTCAGGAACTACCCCTGCTGTGCGTGGGGTACCAGGTGCGTGGGCAACCTGGCTCCTACTACATTTAAACTGCAGAGCCACAGTGGGGGTAGGTCCCAGACCCGGCATGAGGCAGGACAAAGCAATCCCGGCTTACGCTGGATCCCGGACAGCTGGGCCTCCACCTCCCCTACCCTCCCCCCCGCACTGTAGAGATGGTTTTTAAGCTTAGATTTATCAGGTAGTCGACTACTTGACTAGTCACTTACATCCCTAGGGGGCAGATTGCATTATCTGAACACAGTGAATAAAAATTCATCTAAACACACTGCATGTGTCATGGTATAAGGAGGAATTACAATATCTATTATTTTTAAAAAATCATATTAAATGACCTGTGTGTCTCGTGGCTCAGAATGCACAACTTGAATAAAAAAGTATTCAATAGTAAGAAGATACCATATTCAACATGGTCAAGTTTAATGTGGTTTTAGAAAGACGGTATTTTTCTTTTTAAAAGAAGTCCTGGCTCCTAGTTCTCAAGAAAAGTGTTTCCCTGTAAAGATTTTTTCAAGATGACAAGGTTGAATATATTTACAACTTTTTAATTTCATATCTACTTTTTAATATACACTTTGGTAACATTTAGACAAAAGCATACAGAAGACTTAAGTTTTTCATTCTATTTCTCTTAAGAGCTCCATTTAAGAATCCTGTAAAAACAGACAAAAATATCTGATTTAACTACTTTCTAAGAGCCCTTTCATGCTTATCATTAAGACATCCCATAAGGCACTTTAAAAGTTTGTGAAGAAGCTTTGATTTTTCTTTCGGTATTCAATATTCACTCAGTACATAATTGAATATTCTCTTGTTTTAGTAAGTTCTTAGATCATAAGAGTTAAATTTGGGACTTATGATTTAGTTTCTTTATTTCCATTATGAAATGACATTATAAAGTAATGAGTTAATTTCTTTTAAAAATGTACAACTCCAAAATTTCCTCAAAGAGCTAGTATTTAGCCTTAGATTAAAATAGATTTCAAATGCTATAAACATAAACCACAATTTATCATATAATAAGTATGTTACTGGAAAAATACATGTAAAGAAACTTGACTATACACCAACCCCAGTCCTGAAACAGATCTAGTTCCAGTTCAGGAATGAAACTAACTCCATTTCAGAATCTCCAATCCTGCACCTAGGTGAAATGCTCTTGAAATCAATGAGGACTCTGCTCAAGTGCAGAGATTCATCCTTACACAATCTACCCACGTGCATATAACTCAAGATCAGACTTCATAACAATGAAATCAAAGTACCTACCAAGAAATATCTAAAGTGTTATCAATGACAGTATAGTAATAATTACAAATATAACAAAATCCTCAGAGTAAATTGGCTTAGATTCATTCACTTCAAAGGAAGAATGCCAAAACAAATATAAGCAATGGATCTGGCCCACAATCTATTGATCTGGAGTAAACAATGTAAGGCTTTTTGCTTCCTACATATTCTCATTATATGGAGTACAATATAGCATACCTGTTCTGTTTCAACAAAATTAGCAACATGCCCATCATCATTCGTTCCTCGTACATTAAACCTGGTCCCAGCTCGCTCACAGCTTAGTCGTGAAATGAGGCAAGCTTTTGCCTGTTTGTGAGCTGCATAAATTGTTCTAATCTCTACTCCTCCACACATGAGACGCAATAACCAGTCATCACAGTTCACACCGTAGTGCTTAAGATGCAAATGCAGTGATTGGTTCCTAGCAGAAACAGAAATGACTCAGGTTAATGACAATGAAAAATAAAACAGCTAGTTTTGTTTAGATTAATTGCTGTTTTATTTCTCAAACTCCACACTTAATATAAGGAACATGAAGTGGAAAGAGTTGCATAAAATGCAATTTCATCCACAAGTCCTATTTAAACAGACTTTAAAACTATGTGTAATGAATTTTAACAAACATAAGAACTAACAACCTAGAATCCTCTGTTATTACTGCAGTTTCCCTTGTCCTTTTCTAGTAATGTGTGTCAGAACCTATTTGGAAAACCAGTCTTGGAAAAAAATAAAATCAGAGTGCCAATTATGGGGTTTTCAGTAGTTGTAGAAGAGTTGCCTACATTCACTCAGCCTCAGAAATGAAAGAAAGGAAGACTAAAGATAGGGAAGAGGAGAAAATGAAGTAGAACTTCACCTAAGAATCATAAAAATGATTCTCATTATATGGGAATCAATGTATTCACAATATTCATTTAGTATTAATATTCAATATTAATACTAAAATTTACTCTTAAGAGTTGAAATACCGTCCATACGTCTTACCATTAGCTCTAATTGATCCATTTGTTTGCAGTCTTAGCAGAAATTAAAGCGGCAGTACTTGTTTGATCAAAAATTACAAATACAAAAAGCCAAATAGATTTTATTTAAAACTACCTTCTAGAAGGAATCATAGAATACTCGAACTGGAAGGGACCTGAAGAGGTCATTGAGTCCAGTCCACAGCAGTACCAAGCAGCATCTAGATCATCCCTGGTAGATATCTATCCAAACTGCTCTTAAACATCTCCAGTGATGAACATTCCACACCCTCCTTAGGCAATTTAGTCCAGTGTTTAACCACCCTGACAGAAAGGTTTTCCTAATGTCCAACCTAAACCTCCCTTGCTGCAGTTTAAGCCCATTGCTTTTTGTCCTATCATCAGAGGCCAAGGAGAACAAATTTTCTTCCTCCTCCTTGTAACACCCTTTTAGATACTTAAACTACTATCATGTCCTCTCAGTCCACTCCCCCCGCCCGGCTTCTACTATCAACTAGAGGGAGTGCCTGCTGGGGGCACGGCCTGTTGGACTCCGGCTACACCGCACCCCCGCCAGCTCTGCTTCCCGCCCCTTCCTCCCAGCCAGCCCCGTGGCCCCGCTCCCCCGCCAGTCCCACCCCCTCCTGGCTGGTCACTCCCCACCCTACCCCCGCCCACGATCAAGTGTGTCCGGTATTTTGGCGGGGGGGTCTACCTGGTAACCCTAGCTGGAGCAGCTCCCCAGCCAGGCCCACTACACTACGGGTGGAAAGCCACTCCAGCCCAGCCAGACCCCTCACCTGCAGAATCCCAGTTAACCGGTTAACTTTTTAAATGGGATTGTACATCCCCAGTTTCTTCAAGGCAGCACAAAAAGCAAAATGTTAAATTGTTGTGACAAGCATTTTGATCAAATTACAGTATTGTGAGTTGTGACAATTCAATCTTTCAGTGAAGACGACACCCCAAACTGTGTCTGATTTTTATTATAGAAAATGCTCAAACTCACTTTTATAAGAGTCTAAAATAAAACATGGAATTATATCTGAGTGCAATTTTATAAATCAGGATTTGTAGGACAGAGTCAATGATAAAAATAAACATGCATAGTTTACATGCATTACATCAGGCCTGGCAAAATGTACTAGCAACTTACCAGAAAAATCTATTGTCAGTGGTCTGTTCCTGCATGCTACGGTGAGCATTAAGACTAAGATCTAAACTGACCCCAGTAGCAGACCATGCAAAATAAAAGTTTCCTGAGTTCAAAACTTTGCGCACTTCTGAGATACGATCTTCATCTGAAGGGTCACTTCGTAATGACATGAATTCAGTGGAAGTAACTCGAAAAACTTCAGATTCTTGAATTTTTCCCACAGACATGCATCCCCGTGACGAGAACCAGATAACGTAACAAAGTGTCTCCTGTAGAACCAGAAATACAGTTGAATGATGAATTCTAGTTACAAATATCTGTATTTCAAACATAACATGGGAGATCACCTAGTAATTTTCAGCCTTTCCCCTCCCCAAACCTGATTTGCTGTTTCAATGTAGCCAGTGGTTACTGACACCAAGCTTAGTTCTATAGCTTTGGAAAACATGCTCTTAATTTTTAATCAAGGCACTTATTTTGAAATTCTACTTTACATTAATATTTTGACATAGCAATATCATTTTACAAGTCATAAAACTATATGCTACATCTGGTTTTGGGGTAAGCATTAACTTTGTTGATTAAGCAGTGAAAATCAAATGCAGAGGCAGCTCAGTGAACCTTGGTGAGTGGGTGGATCACTGGTGTTCTTTTTTTAAGAAGTATACACACTAATTTAATAATCTCAAGTTATGCCACAGAAGTTAAGGCATTGCAAACGGGGGAGAGCATTACTGAAAGCAAGAGGGGTTGTAAAAGTGAAGTTATCTTTGTTTATACTGTTACGCAACATACTAGGTACAATACTAACATCTGAGGAAGTGGGTTTTGCCCATGAAAGTTCATGATTGTGTGTGTTCTCGCCCTCTCTCCCTCCCCACAGAGAAGCTGTCTCCAATTAAAAATAAATCATTTTCATTGTTTACTCACCCAGATTTAACCTTAATACACCTAAGAGTCCATATGCATCCATTACTTTGGAGTATGTGCTCTTGATTGCTTCCTTCTCTGCAGATGCTATAAAAATGAAGATAAAAATCAATATTCTTTAAAATATAAACCACCTTTGACTCCTAGTGTCATACTGAAAATATTGCCACTCTGAACTGGAAATCTAAGAAAATATAGTGATAATGCTTAAGATATCAGAAGCTCTTGGAAAGTTATTTCATTCAATTATATTACTATATCCTAGCAGCATTTAGTGCTATATCCTAACAGCATTTAGTGCCATTTTTAAATAGCAGCCATTCTGTCTGAGGATTAAAATTGATTTTACTTCTTTTTGCTATGTGAAGATGCACCACATGGCTGCTTTCTTTAATAAGCTTTAGCAAGTCGGTGCTTAAAATAGTCTCAGTCATGGACACTTCCAAATTTTAAGGCTTGTAGAAATGTCTACCTTGAACCAAGATGCAAAAAGGAAAGAAACAGAATTAATGAAGCCTCTCAGTTACTGCTGTTACTCAAGCACCAGCCAAAAGTGCACTTTCCCAAGCAATCAGCTAGACAAACTGTTGCTGTTTTCTGATGACCTACAACATAAAAAGGCAGGAAGAAACAAAACTAGCATCAGTGGCAGAAAACACAGGCCAATAGACTTGAGAAAATGAATTTCTTCAAAAACACACTATCATTTCTCTGCCATAAAAGCCGCAAAGTCACATCCTGAAGAAGATTTTCAGATTATAGTTTCAAACCCACTCAACCTCTTAATCATAAACTCACAGAAACACAGGAATGGAAGAGACTTTGAGAGGTTATCTAGTCCAGACCCACACACAGAGAAGACTAAGTATACTTACATCATCTCTGCCAGATGTTTAACCTGTTTTTTAAAAATTATTCCACAATCTCTTTTGGTAAGATATTTCAGTATTTAACTGTAGTTAGAAAAATGTCCTTATAGGTAACCTAAATCTTCCATGGTGTGAATTAAGCAGATTACTTTTTGTCTTGCCTTCAGTAGATACGGAGAACAATTTAACATTTTTCTCTTTATAACATCCCTTAACATATTTGAAGACTTACCATGTCACTCTTGAGTTCTTTTCTCAAGATTACGTATACACAGGTTTTTTAAACCTTTCATTATAGATCCGGTTTTCTAAACATTTTATCATTTCTATTGCTCTTCTCCAATTTGTCCACATCTTTCTTAAAGCATGGTGCTCAAAACTGGACACAATGCTCCAGCTGAGGCCTCACTAGCGCCAATTAGAGCGTCTTACATATTACACTCCTGTTTATGCACCCCAGAATATTACCTTTTTTGCAACTGCTTCATATTGCAGACTCAATTTGTGATCCACTATAATGCCCCGGATTATTTTCTGCTAGACTATCGCCTAGCCAGTTATTCCTGATTTGTATTTGTACAATTGCTTTTTCCTTCCCAAGTGTAGTACTTTGCACTTGTCTTTGCTGACTTTCATCTTGATTTCAGACTAATTCTTCAATTTGTCAAGTTGGTTTCAAATTTTAATCTTGTCCTCCAAAGTATTTGCAACCCCTCCAATTTTTATGTCTTTCACAGATTACATCAGAATACTTTCCACACCATTATCCAAGTCATTAATGAAAATGGTGATTAGTACCAGACCTAGGACAGAGTCCTATGGGATCCCATTTGCTCTTTTTTCTCCCAGTTTGACAGCAAGCCCTTTATAATTGCACGAGTCTGGTCTGTCAACTGGTTATGCATCCTCCTTATAGAAACTTCATCTAGACCACATCTTCCTAAATTGTGTATGAGATCATGATGTGGGACTGTGCCAAATTAAGATCTTTCTAAAAACAAAATATATCACATCTACTTCTTCCTTTCCATCAGATCAGTAACCCTGTCAAACAAGGAAATTAAAATGGTTTGACATGATTTGCTCTTGACAAACTGATGCTCTTATACCCTATTATTCTCTAATTACTTACAAATGGGTTGTTTAATAATGTGTTTCAATACCATTCCAGGTCTGAATGATTCGTAATTCCCCAAATCCTTGTTGCTCTCCTTTTTAAAGTTAAATACTAGGTTTTCCTTTGTCATGGCGGGGTAAGTTACGCATAACATAATTTTACATTTGTAAGTTCAACTTTCATGATAAAGAGACTGCACTACAGTACTTATATTAGGTGAACTGAAAAATGCTATTTCTTTTGTTTATTCAAGGGCAAGTATCTGTAATAAAAATATAAAGTGAGCATTGTATACTTTTGTGTTCTGTGTTATAATTGAAATCAGTATACAGGTTGAACCTAACTAGTCCAACAACATCCGTGTTGCAGCATCATTTTAGTTAGCCGTAGGTCTGCTTATCATGAATGGGGTCAAGTTTCTGACTACTCCCACTCATGTCTCTCACTGCCCCAGGCTGTGACCACAGCTGGGGACGGCAGAAGAGAAACAGGCAGCTGGGACCTCAGGCAGTAGCAGAAGGGCGGCAGCCAGGACTGGCATTCAAGCCTTCAGACCATAGTTGACCTCCCATGGTTTGGCAAATTCTTTGTTTCTGCACCTGTCAGGTCCTGAGGGTGCCAGACTAGAGAGGTTCAACCTATATTTGAAAAGTACATAACACAACTATTTAAATAAATAGCATTATATTATTGTTTAATGCCATGATTAATTGCAATTAACTTTTTAAATAGTTTGACAGCTCTAATAATAAAGTTAAGTTATCACTGAAAGAAATTTCCTCTGTGCATTTAACGCACCTAATCAGTTTCACTTTCTTGTCTTTCATGAGGCTATCACACCTACCTGTATGGGCTCTCTGCAGAGCAATAAACATGCTCTCTTTAAAGCCCCATAAGACAAGGGTTCTCAAACTTTTTATTTGTGAGCCCCCCGCTTTAGCCACAGACCCCTGGTTGAGAACTGCTGCTCTAAAACAGTGGTCTTCAACATTTTTTTCCATTGAAATGTGAACCCTTAAACATTTTCAAATGGAGGGGCAGATCCTTTGGAAATCTTAGTCTACAGACCAGAGGTTGAAAACCATTGATCTCACAGCTTTAGCGGTAAATGTCAGCATCTCCACAGCTCCTGTATTCACAGTTTAGTTGGAGCCCGCTATGTAATTATATCCCATTTAGTAAACAAAAATCACTTATTTTTAAAAATTAAAAATATAATAGTTCTCATTAAATATTTATGCACTGCAGAGAGCAACAGCTATCCCGCCAGAAAGGTGATCTCCCTTCCTGTACTGCTACAGTGAATCAGCCAGACTATCTCCACTCTTCAGTTGCCTGCAATGAGCAAAGGAGGACTTTCTACCATCTGGTAGGGCTCTATGAAATCCACAAGAACACAGAACTGCACAATTAAAACAGTAACATGGAATCCAGGCTCTCCCCAGCTTTAGAACCACAGTGGCTGGTGGGCAGAGTGGGCTGCATGACTGAGCTTCATGCACCTGCTGGAGGTAAGAAACCAATAAGTATGGGGAAGGAGTTGCAGGGAGCTATGGTCACCAGGGTGTGCATGTCTTACGGGAGAATGGTCAGCATCTGGGATTTAAAGGGCAGCTTCTGAGAATTCATTCCTTGCTATGTCAGTTTCACATTGGAAGTCCCAGCTCCCAGGCAGACTCCAGCCATGTAACGAAACACTGAACAGTACAGCAAGCTACCATCTCTCACTCAACAATACAACTGTGTGAACAATGGCAGGTGTTCCTGTGCAGCTCTCTGGATGAGCCCACATCCACTAGATCTTTGTGCTTACTGGAAGCTTATGAAGGGACATGTAAATATGATTCTAACCTAAAATTGGGCCCCACTGTGGATGCTAGCCAATCCAAGGGCTTATCCTATTTGACATCTTTTTCCCTATCAGCTTATAGACAGAGAGGTGAGCTTTAGTAAATATAAAAATCTACTTACAGACAAGAAGGAATCACTTTCTGAGAAAAACATTAAAAAACTAACCATATTGTACCACAATGGAGATATCTGCCAGAGATGGCAAATGTAAATGTCACTGTTGATTTGATTGTTTGAAATTACTTAATCAAATCTTAAATTAAATTTAAGCATTCCTTCAGAATGAAAGTACTGAGTTTAATTTAAAATGGTAACAATGACTGCTGCAAGGATGAATTTTATGTTTAGTGTTTTATTTTTAATTATTCAAATACAATTACAATTAAATTGACACTAGAAGAGGCTAGCGCATAGTGGTCTCAATCAGCTCTGCAGAAGATGCAAGACCATGCTGTATTTAAGGGCAATTTTAACAGTCACCACATGCAGTGGGGCAATGCAGAAAACAACATTGCAGATAAAAAAAGATACAGAGGGCATCAGCAAATTATATGCTCCGCTTTTTTAATGCAAAACAGAATGTCACTTTCCACTTTACAAGATGGAGCAGATGATACTGCCCCGAGTGGTCATCATTTATCTCTAAAGATGACAGAGGCACACCGATACCTGCATCACAGATGGTCTCCGATGACTTCCTAAACAGCCAGCAAAGAGCAGTACTGAACTATATTGGCATGCAAATCCCAGTTCTCTACTAAAAACCAGCCCTCCATTGGAACATCAAAGAAGCAGAAAGGACCACTTTCACTATGACAGCGGACAACACAAATCTCCCACAGTCCCCCAATGCAGAAGACTTCTGATCATTTTACTGCGTTCCTAATCTCCAGGGCAAAGAAGAGGGCCCTCAAGGAGGCAAATCATCGTACACTCCTTGCTGGACTCTAGAGACCTAAGAGCTCTCTCACAAATACAATGATTGTAGAGACCTAGAAATTGGAAAAGTCCTCCTGGCATTACTGGATGCAGCAAGGCAAAAATAGTGGCTTGAACGCATAGGTCTAAACATCACACAAAAGGGGGAAGCATGGAACTTGCTAAGATACTTGGGGGGCTGCAAATATGCACACGCCACCAGGCTGCAGGTGAGAGCCAATGCCCTTGTTGCTAAGCATTTCTGGACATGAAAACAGCCAGTAACAAAGTGTATGCAGGCAAGTCCAGCATCAACTTTGGCAGGGGACAGCCACGTACACATCAATATTCCATTGGTCTGGGCCATTCACAAGGAGATCAAAACAAACAAGAAAAGCAGCAGGAAAAGACTATCTATCCTGAGTCCACTAGGACGGAAATAGATTATACAACTTTTTACCAACATCCTGGAGATCAGTGAAATCCCCATATGTGGAGAAAAGCCAAGGTTACTGCACTCCTGAATCCTGGAAAACCTGAAGATCACTCTTCTAATTACATTATTATCTCCCTCTTGAGGGCTACTTACAAGATGACGGAGCATATGAGTCTAAACTAAATCAGGCCCCCTGTGGACGCGAGTTAATCCAAGCAGCAAGCTGGCTTACAATCACACAGAAGTTGCTGTGGCCATGTCCTGGCCCTCACTTCAAACATCAAATCTAGATTCCAATGAAAACTCAAGAATTACTTTCATCAATCTGTCAGCAGCATATTGTCTGCTACTGCAGCTGGCCAAAGAGATCCCCCCTGTGAAGATTTTCAAGCCACTGAACACCACACTTAGCAGCTGAAGAAGCCTGTTTCTATTGGTGGTGCCCACCTGCACATGCCATGGTGCACTTAAAGTTTATTGCACACATGGCTAGAAAAATTTAGAGGGAACACTGTTCTTGACCACATACTGACCTTTCATGATTACCTTAAAAATATAGCCCCTAAAGCAAAAACTCACACTAACATTATTCAGAAGTTAACTTGGGATGTTAAATTTAGATTAATCGACTAATCAAATAGTGCAATTTGCATTCACTATTTGATTAATCGATAAGGGCGCCTCTACCTTTGAAGTGTATCAACAACCCTAGGACTGTTGCTACACTTCAAAGGCAAAAACGCTGTGGGGAGAATGGGGCTAGTGGGGGACTCAATCAGTCCCCTGCTCCCTGCGGCGTTTCAAAGCAGCAGCGCCACATGGAGTCCGGGATCAGCCTCTTTCTGATAGAGGCAGCGGGGGGTAGGGAGGGAGGAGGGAGAGTGACTAGTAAACTAGTGTGTCAACTCTCCAATAAGCATTGCTTATCGTAGGGCTACTCAACATGCAGCCTGTGGGCCACAAGCGGCCTGCAACGTGGTTTGGATTTACGCAGGGCTCAACACGTGGGAGCCAAAACAAAAAAGTAGTCAGTATAATGGTCTTCTGTTGATGTGTGTTTTAGTAGTTAAATTCCTGGACTGCCATTGTTCATTAAAAGTGCTGTTATATGGGCAGAAATTGGGTAAATATTGCATTTTATTAATATCAGCAGAATTGACTTAAATCAGACCTGTGTGTTGTGTAGTCTTGCCTTAATCTTTGTATACATGCCTGTCAGTGTGAAATAAGTTATTTGCATATATATGCAACCAAATTAAGTTGTGGCCCTCGGCGTGTGTTGAAAGTATCATTGTGGCCCCCAGGGCTACTCAACTTTGAAAGCCCCGGCTTATCGGATAGTCGACTAGTCATTCACATCCCAACAATTCGCAGAAACAAGCTAGGGATCAACTGCCCCCCACTGCTACAAATATTGGCTTTAGCCCTGGCATAGTAGACAAGAAGCTTCCATACTCAACTGGTGAACAGACCATGTGAATCATCATAGGAACTCTAAAATCAACACCTCTTCTCATGGCTTTCTATTTCTCCAGTAGTTATCTGACTCTCCAGTAGTTATCCACTGAGATGTAGCACAGCATCAGAACTTAAATGTACCAAAAAATACCCACAACTTCCCATCCTGCAGGTTATGAACAACATACCCCAACAATGCCTGAAATCATGAAAACTTGTGGCCACCTCATGTCTCTGGATCCAGACAGGGAACAGCAAAGCATCTGGACCCCACGTACTATTTCAAACAAGCACATTATTACTGACCGGATAACCCGCACACAGACTTTTGAGCACATTGAACTGCATCTGAACTAGGGATGTAGAGATGTAGTAGTGTATCTGGCTAGACGATAAGCAAATGCTACTTGGTTAACGCTACTGGCTACAAGCAACACCCCGCATTTAAAGTATCTTGGGAGCCAGCGCATGGTCAGTCTGGCTCCGTACCAACTCACAGTTTTTGTCAACTACACGATTACCAAATTACACACTTCCTAACATCCCTAATCTGAACAAACCACAGAAGATACAACTGCTTGATGCACAAGTGGAAAAATCAAAGACTCACCTTCATGCAAAAGTATTGATAACATCCAAGCCATTGAATGCATCATAATTCAGTGCCCCAAATATAGATTCAAAAGTGAATTGGATGATACTCACACCACCACAGAAAAGGCCTTGAAATGGCTTAGAGACCTACAACATCTTCTACCAAATGTTGCTCTGCAGATTCCAAACATGCGTGAGAAATAAAATGATTCTAAAAACCATCTGCGAATATTTTCATGTAAAGTTACACTGATCATTTTATAGATTTTACTGAATCTTTATAAAAATGACTGCTATGTAAAAATACCTTTCTTCAAAAATTTTGTTCTTATTAGTAATATAAGATATACTGCATATATGCATGTTTTTGATTTTTAATAGACCTCAGGAATGGAAATGGATGTTATTATAGATTATTGCTTTGTCTTGCTACTTTCTATAATATAGAAAATAGCAAGACAAAGCGATAATACATACAAAACTCAAGGTTAAGAAATGAAAACAATCATAATAGAGCATACTGAACAGTTACTGTAAGAACAAGAAATGACAGATTAAGGGATGTAACAAGTCATTTTCATAATCTGTGAATGTATTAAAATGAAAATATGCTTGATTGACACAAAAATGCATTTTATCAACTTTTCACATTGTACTTAACATATTGACTTACAGAGGACAGCCACAACTCCAGACTCAAACATGAGGCACTCTTCCTTATTTCTGGTTTCCACTATCACACTGAATGGAGGTGGATCCAATTTGTGATAGACTCGATATCCTTTGCTGAAAGCCATTTTTCCTTTACCAGAGGCAGACCTGTGCAATACAAGACCATGTCAGTGAAAACTTCCTCTACCTCCAGGGTTCTCACTGCAAAGTAGCACCAACTTCCACCCTCACTCAGTTATTTTAAGAGTATTTAATGGGGGAGGAGACAAGAAGGCTGAAGACAGGATTGTTTGCAGACAGGGGAGTTTGAGAGGGAGTTTGCCAGAGGGAGGCCTACGATGGTCAGGAAGACCCGCAACACCTGTGCCAGCACTGCTTCTGTCTCCTCCACCGACGCCTGTAGCCAGACAGAGCACCTGAGCATGGATGCCTCTACCCAGATCCTGGTGTGGTTTTGCAGGGACTGTGGATTGCAATTCCCACTTATTGATATCCAGGCTGGGGAGATCATCCAAGGCGAAAGGTGCCTGCTGGTGGAATCTCTCAGGCAGCAGGTGGCAGAGCTACAGGAGCAGGTGGCTAGGTTAAGGAGCACCCACATCAATGAGGAATTCCTGGACCGTGTTCATGAGGAGACAGCTGAGGTAGCTGTCCCGGTACACAGGACTGGGGACACACCGCTGGTGGAGGAGGAGACGACTCGGGGTGGACAGTGGCAGCTGGTTACTTCTGGCAGCAGGCACTGCTCCATCCCTGCTCCGAACCCTCCGCCGTGGTACTAGGAAACCGCTATGCTCTTCTTTATACAGGAGATAAGCAATCACCCCTACATCGGAGGAGGAGAAGCCCTGCACAAGGCTGGGAGGTCTGCTGCCACCACTGCGAATAGGAAACGAGAGTAGTGGTGGTCGGAGACTCTCTTCTGAGGGGGATGGAGGCGCCCATCTGTCACCCTGACATTTCATCTCAGGAGGTATGCTGTCTGCCGGGGGCCCGTATCTGAGATGTTACGGAGGCATTGTCGAGGATTATCCGGCCCTCTGACTACTACCCCATGCTACTCATCCATGTGGGCACTAATGATACTGAGGTGTGACACTGAGCGGATCAAGAGTGACTACAGGGCTCTGGGGGTACGGGTGAAGGAGTTTGGAGCGCAGGTGGTATTCTCTTGATCCTTCCTGTCGAAGGTAGGGGCCTGGGCAGAGACAGGTGCATCCTGGAGGTGAATGCCTGGCTGCGAGGATGGTGTCGCCAGGAGGGCTTTGGCCTCGACCATGGGATGCTATTCCAGAAAGGACTGCTAAGCAGGGGCATCCACCTTACGAGGAGGGGGAAGACCCTGTTTGCATACAGAATGGCTAACCTAGTGAGGAGGGCTTTAAACTAGGTTCGACGGGGACAGGTGAGCAAAGCCCACAGGTAAGTGGAGAACATGGAGACCTGGGAGATGGGTCGGAAATGGGAGGAAGCGTGGGCTGCAATGGCAGAGAGAAAGGAGGGTCAGGGCAAAACTGGGAGGCAAGGTCAAATCAGGATCTTAGATGCCTATATACAAATGCGAGAAGTATGGGAAATAAGCAGGAAGAACTGGAAGTGCTAATAAATAAGTACAATTATGACATTGTTGGCATCACAGAAACTTGGTGGGATAATACACGATTGGAATGTTTGTATGGAAGGGTACAGCTTGCTCAGGAAGGATAGACAAGGAAAAAAGGGAGGAGGTGTTGCCTTATACATTAAAAATGAACACACTTAGAGTGAGGTGGAGATGGACATAGGAGACGGAAGTGTTGAGAGTCTCTGGGTTAGGCTAAAAGGGATTAAAAACAAAGGTGATGTCATGCTAGGAGTCTACTACAGGCCACCTACCCAGGTGGAAGAAGTGGATGAGGCTTTTTTCAAACAACTAACAAAATCATCCAAAGCCCAAGATTTGGTGATGATGGGGACTTCAACTATCCAGATATATGTTGGGAAAATAACACTGCAGGGCACAGACTATCCAATAAGTTCTTGGACTGCATTGAGACAACTTTTTATTTCAGAAGGTTGAAAAGCTACCAGAGGAAGCTGTTCTAGATTTGATCCTAACAAATAGGGAGGAACTGGTTGAGAATTTGAAAGTGGAAGGCAGCTTGGGTGAAAGTGATCATGAAATCATAGAGTTCACAATTCTAAGGAAGGGTAGAAGGGAGAACAGCAAAATAGAGACAATGGATTTCAGGAAGGCGGATTTTGGTAAGCTCAGAGAGCTGATAGGTAAGGTCCCATGGGAATCGAGACTGAGGGGAAAACAACTGAGGAGAGTTGGCAGTTCTTCAAAGGGACATTGTTAAGGGCCCAAAAGCAAGCTATTCGATGTGTCGGAAAGATAGAAAATACGGCAAAAGACCGCCTTGGCTTAACCACGAGATCTTGCATGATCTAAAAATAAAAAGGAGTCATTTAAAAATGGAAAGTAGGACAAATTACAAAGGATGAATATAGGCAAACAGCACAGGAATGCAGGGGCAAGATTAGAAAGGCAAAGGCACAGAATGAGCTCAAACTAGCTACGGGAATAAAGGGAAACAAGAAGACTTTTTATAAATACATTAGAAGCAAGAGGAAGACCAAGGAGAGGGTAGGCCCACTGGTCAGTGAGGAGGGAGAAACAGTAACAGGAAACTTGGAAATGGCAGAGATGCTCAATGACTTTTTTGTTTCGGTCTTCACCGAGAAGTCTGTAGGAATGCCTAACATAGTGAATGCTAGTGGGAAGGGGGTAGTTTTAGAAGGTAAAATAAAAAAGAACAAGTCAAAAATCACCTAGAAAAGTTAGATGCCTGCAAGTCACCAGGGCCTGATGAAATGCATCCTAGAATACTCAAGGAGCTGATAGAGGAGGTATCTGAGCCTCTAGCTATCATCTTTGGAAAATCATGGGAGACAGGAGAGATTCCAGAAGACTGGAAAAGGGCAAATATAGTGCCCATTTATAAAAAGGGAAATAAGAACAACCCAGGAAACTACAGACCAGTTAGTTTAACTTCTGTGCCAGGGAAGATAATGGAGCAAGTAATTAAGGAAATCATCTGTAAACACTTGGAAGGTGGCAAGGTGATAGGGAACAGCCAGCATGGATTTGTAAAGAACAAATCATGTCAAACCAATCTGATACCTTTTTTGATAGGATAACGAGTCTTGTGGATAAGGGAAAAGCAGTGGATGTGGTATACCTAGACTTTAGTAAGGCGTTTGATACGGCCTCGCACGATATTCTTATCAATAAACTAGGTAAATACAACTTGGATGGGGCTACTATAAGGTGGGTGCATAACTGGCTGGATAACCGTACTCAGAGAGTAGTTATTAATGGTTCACAATCCTGCTGGAAAGGCATAACAAGTGGGGTTCCGTAGGGGTCTGTTTTGGGACTGCTCTGTTCAATATCTTCATCAACGATTTAGATATTGGTATAGAAAGTACGCTTATTAAGTTTGCAGATGATACCAAGCTGGGAGGGGCGACTAATCTGGAGGATAGGGTCATAATTCAAAATGACCTGGACAAATTGGAGAAATGGTCTGAGGTAAATAGGATGAAGTTTAATAAAGACAAATGCAAAGTGCTCCACTTAGGAAGGAACAATCAGTTTCATACATACAGAATGGGAAGCGACTGTCTGGGAAGGAGTATGGCAGAAAAGGATCTAGGCGTTATAGTGGACCACAAGTTGAATATGAGTCAGCAGTGTGATGCTGTTGCAAAGAAAGCAAACATGATTCTGGGATGCATTAACAGGTGAGTTGCGAGCAAGACACGAGAAGTCATTCTTCTGCTCTACTCTGTGCTGGTTAGGCCTCAGTTGGAGTATTGTGTCCAGTTCTGGGCACCGCAAGAAAGATGTGGAGAAACTGGAGAGGGTCCAGAGAAGAGCAACGAGAATGATTAAAGGTCTAGAGAACATGACCTATGAGGGAAGACTGAAGGAATTGGGTTTGTTTAGTTTAGAAAAGAGAAGATTGAGGGGGGACATGATAGCAGTTTTTAGATATCTAAAAGGGTGTCATAAGGAGGAGGGAGAAAACTTGTTCATCTTGGCCTCTGAGGATAGAACAAGAAGCAATGGGTTTAAACTGCAGCAAGGGAGGTTTAGGTTGGACATTAGGAAAAAGTTCCCAACTGTCAGGGTAGTCAGACACTGGAATAAACTGCCCAGGGAGGTTGTGGAATCTCCATCTCGGGAGATATTTAAGAGTAGGTTAGATAAATGTCTATCAGGGATGGTCTAGACAGTATTTGGTCCTGCCATGAGGGCAGGGGACTGGACTCGATGACCTCTCGAGGTCCCTTCCAGTCCTAGTATTCTATGATTCTAAGACATGAAAGGCCACGAGGAAGACAGAATTTATACAAGGGCTGAATGATTTAAGTTCAGTTTACTCGGAAAAACAGACTCAAGGGATATTTATAGATAAGCTGCATTACCATGAGTTGTTTTTTAGAAAATAAGCAACTTTAAAAAGAGCTTACTTGCAAATTTGACAAAAGTTAACAAATCCATTTGTTTTAACAGCTTATTATTTCTTTGATGAGAGGGAGTTATTGACTTAAACACTGAGCACAAAGAGTGACAACCACCTAATGATGAAAGTAGGTGACTGGGAGCTAGGACAGGTTCCATTTTTGACTCAATTAGTGAGTATGACCAAAGGGCCACTGTCAGAGAGTTTAAGCTCCAAACCTGTTTATTTTTACAAAGCCTAATAGTGATAGAAATGTTTTGGGACCTTAGTTGTTTTAATGGATCTGGGGGTTTTGTTGTTGTGTTTGGTTTGGATTCAAACCCTTCCCTGCATTATCTATTACAACATTGGGCTAGTGAAATTGACTAGAAATTGGAAGGTGAGATTGGCTAAAAAGAGACTATAAATAAAAATGACCTCAGAATCATTGGGTTAATTTAAATCATTCAAAACTACAAAAACAAAACAAAAAAAAGGGAGAATATGCAAAAGGCAAAAAAAAATTGCTCTGTTTTAGCAATCTAAGATGTTGTTAGTAGCAAGGGTAGGGCCTTTTAAAATCAGAAGAGCTACCCTCTATCCTAGCAGTATCCCCAGAGCCTCTCCATTTCTCAGTCCCCTTGAGGTCCGATATTTACCTGTCTCATCCCAGGAGACCAGCGGGCACAGAGCACTCTGCCAATGCTCTGATGGAGCAGCGGCAACAGCCCAAGCTCGGCTTATTCCTCTTCTAGGGTGGCAGAGGCGCCGCCGAGGAGCGGCGGGGGCGGGACACGAGCGAGGTCATCCTGGGCCCGGATCCCTCGGGGCTCCCGGGGAGAATGCCCGCGGGCTGCGTGCGGAGATCTGCTCGCGCCACCGGGCAGGGAGGGACCTAGAGCCTCCCCCACGGCAGAGCCAGCCAACCCCCAGATCTGGGAGACAGGGCAACGCTGCCCCGCCCCAGGGACAGACCCGAACACTCCCCCACCGGACGGGCGGACGGACAGACGGGCCGTGTGGGTGTCACTGAGACTCAAGGGTCCTCCATCTTGTGCCGCTGCGAAGCCGCTTCCCGCAGCCCCGCGCGGGGCCGGTGGCACCTGGGCTGGGCTGAGCCGCGCAGCCTCCCCCCCCGCCCCGGGCCGCAGCGCCCCCCCCGCCACGCGCAGGCCCCGGTCAGCACCGCCCGGCCCCTCACCGGCTTGGCCGCCGCCACCTCCAGGGGCGCCTCCTGCTGCTGCCGGCTACAGCGGCTGCCTCACTTCCGCTCTGGCCCGACCATCTCTTCCGCATTGCGCCGCCCGGGGCCGGAAGTTGGGGGGGGGAAAGGGGGTGGAAGGTGGGAACAGCTGAGTGGCGCGCGAGGCAGTGAGATGGGGCTGTCACATAGATAAGTGGCTCACGAGCCCCCAACGCTGCGCGCAGGGGAAGTCTCTTAACACTCGGCGCACGCCTGGCGGGGTGTAAGTGACCGTGCCAGGAACGCGCCCCCAAGGAGGTCAGGGCTGCAGGGCCCGGGAAACCCCCTGACCAAGGGGAGCCTCCTGCAGTGTTGACGAGCTCTCCCCAATTTTAACTTCTCAGGCTCTGAGGAGAATTTGCTTTCCTCCAAAAAGTTTTCTAGCCCCTGCGGTTTCTGAGAAAAGCTTGCAGGGTAACTCTGGTTGTCAGTCCTCCAGGAATTAAAAAAACGTTCTTCATGTCACCTCCAGGAATATCTGTAGCCTACTTTGGCAACTGTAATGAAACAGCTGTACCCTACACTCTTAGAGCCCAGAAGGCAAAGAGGAAGCACCCCAACTTTATTTGTAAAGATCTCTGGTGTTTTAGTCACTTATGGTTACTGAAGATTGTGTTTGCCAACACTTTGTCACAGTTATTCTTAGTAAAAGTCATGTACAATATATGGACAATAAATAAAAATGTATGAAAGCCCGTGTGTGACCTGTCCTTGAGATAGTGACAAAATGGGGAATGAAGGGTATACTGCACTCACTGCTGTTGCAGTTACAAGGGGTCCCCCACCACAGCACATGCTAGCTGGGAACTACAGGGGACCCATGGGCTGAGAGCTCTGACCCCACCATACAGGGGCTGAGGAGGAAATTGTCACAGAGGTCCCTGGAAGTCACGGATTTCATGCCATAATTTTAGGATTACTTATGGGGGGTGAAAATTTGTCACATGCTCCCTAATGAGAGTGAAGACCTCATATCCAGGCCTTGCAGGGCCTGATTCAAAGCATGCTGAAATCAAGAGAAACACTGATTTCTGTGGGCTTTTGATCAGTCCCCAAGCAGGTTTATAATATCCTTTTAAGACCTGCCTTTCTCAGGGTCAATCAGGGGTGAGATATGCAGTCAGGGAAAGTTGTCATCCACTTTATTTTAAAAATTATAGGCATAAATACAAGTCTGTTGCGTCCTCTTCCAATCATTTATCACTGGTCTCAAGCCCTGCTCCTGCAAATATTTACATTAGTATCTTTACATGTAGTTAAGCTCAAAGGGCTTAGAATTAAATGCATGCTTAAGTGTGTGCAGGCTGAGGGTCCATTTGTGAACTCTTGAGCTCAGGGACCATGTTTACATCTCATGTGTTTGGACCTCTAGTGAGATAAATGGTGTACAATCCTGGCTAGGGCATCTCTGCTATGGAAATACATAATCAAATAAGAATAAAAATGGAAAGTGTCTTATCAGATTTCACAGGGCCTTTACCAGATCTGAATCCAGCATGACCTAAGCATGCATTTGTAAGCAGCTTCAGAGGAGTAGCCGAATTAGTCTGTACAGGATAAACTTAAAAAACAACAAATTGTCTAGTAGCACTTTAAAGACTAACAAAACATGTAGATGGTATCATGAGCTTTCATGGGCCCGCTTCTTCAGATGACTGGAGTGTTGGATGTCCAGAACCAAAGATAAATAGGGAAGGGGAGGGAGGAGAGGGAAAAAATGGGAGGGGAAGGGGAAAGAGGCAGTGGATATATAAATATCAAAGGGAAAGCCGAGCTAGTATGTAACAGGCAAAACTGATAGTCTGTAAGCACTTAAAGACTGGATAGTTAAAAGGAGGAGATAAGAAATTAGTTAGCAATTAGCATTAGTTAGCAATTAGAAAGGAAGAGTACTAACACCAGATTCTACACAGACAAAGAACCATTAGCACCTTCATTGTTTGGTTGGTTGATAATATCCCAGCCATCTGGTATCTCAATTCAGACCATTGGCATGAGAATTAAACTTGTGAATTAATTGTAGTTCCAACCCTTCCCTGTGTATTTGGCTTGTGGAATTGGTCTGTAACAAAACAGCAACTTGAAGATCTCTTAATGAGCGACCAGGCAGATTAAAGTGTTCACCAACAGGTTTCTGTATGTTCCATTTACTGATATCTGATTTGTGTCCATTGATTCTTTCCCATAGGGACTGTCCAGTTTGTCCAATATATATTGCAGTGGGGCTTTGCTGGCATAGATCACATTACTGAATGTACAGTTAAATGAGCCTCTGATTTGGTGGCATATGTGGTTGGCTCCAGTGATGAATTCACTTGTATAGATATGTGGGCAGAGTTGGCACCGGTGCTGATTGCAGGGCTGGATTCCTGGATGCTTATGATGTAGCTGTGTAGCACGGTTACCAGAAAGAATTTGTTTGGGGGGTTGTCTGTAAGTGAGATACGCCTTTCCCCCAAGGTCTCAGAGCGAGGGATCATTTTCCAAGATAGGTTGTAGACCTCCCAAAGGTCCTGCCTGCTCTGCTCTGCTCTGGCAGCGGCCTTTTGGGTGGCCTGTTCCCTGGCCCAAGGAGCTGCTTTGGCAGGTGAGGCCGAGGGCATGGCAGCTCATGCTGGGTATGGAGGAAGAACCTGGCCAGGTGTGGCCCATGTTGAAAATGCAGCAAGGGAGCCAGGGGAGTGCCATGCCACAGGTCTCCCCCTGAGAAAGTGTCTCTGGCATGTGCCGGTGGCCCAGGGCCAGGCCCCTGGCTCAGGTGCACTTCCTAGGCCTGCCACGAGCTGGTCTTGGCCATACCGCACCCCCAGACCTTCGGGGACTGCTTGGTTACACTGCATCCCAGTTATTTCCTCAGCTCTTTGGAGCAGCCGCTCTGCACTCTGGACACCCTGGGCAAAGCACAAGTGCAGCTTGACAAACTCTCTCACCGCCCTGTTTCCCCCACCCCCATGAGGTTGAAGCATCAGCATTGGCTTCCTGAGAGGGGAGTGGGAGGAGAGAAAGCCCTGAGGCTCCCCGCATGCTCCTCTCCCAGCTGCGTGAACAGCAGCATAGGGATGCACTTCAAGGAGGCTTTTCCTGCTGCTCAGCAGGACATTGAGTGAGGGGGCCATGGGTGCAGGGTCTCTGTGGAGGTGGTGAGTGACCAGGCTTGGGGGTCAGGGGTCTCAGATGGGGGGGGGGAGCAAGGCTAAAGTGCCAGCATGGACTCCCAGTGTGGCCCCAGCCTGCTCACACACTGCCCTGCTGAGACCCTGCACCTCCAGCCCCCTCACTCACCACTCTGCTGAGACCCCACACCTCCAGCCCCCTCACTCATCTCCTCCAGAGACCCTGCACCCCCAGGCCCCTCACTCACTGCTCCTTCAAGGTTCCGCACCCCCAACCCCCTCACTCACTGCTCTGCCAAGGCCCAGCACCTGCAACCCCCTCACACACATGCCTCCACCGAGACCCCGCCCCACCAGCCCCTCTCACCTCCTCCACTGAGACCCTGCATCCCCAACCCCCTCTCACACATCTTCCACCTAGATCCCCAGCCTACTCCTGCCCCCTCCCCTCTGGCTAGACACCTATCCCCAGAGAGAAGGGGGTTGGTGAGTAACTCTCTCGCTCTCTGGTTGGAAAAGCTCCAGAGAGAGGGGGTTTGGTGAGTGTAGCAAGCAGGGGGCACAGCCCCCCAGTTACTGTAATGAAAAAATGTATATTACATACAAATCATTTTTGTCCAACCTGAATATACTACACATGTAATCAGTGAAAGTCAACTGCAAGCCTGCATTTTTATTCTTTAAAAAGTGTACTACTAGTGAGCTGCTCCTGTGTTCGCTATGTTCACTCACCCCCCACTCTGGCCACTTTCGCATGAGAACCTGATGATGTTCAGAGAGCGGGGGAGTGTGATGTTATTCTGTTGCCCAGCAAGAAATTTTTTCTTATATATATGTACAGAGAACATCTGCTGCTGCTACTTGGTACAGAGGAGAGAAAGTGGGGGGAAAGTGGCCACACCCTCAATAGAAATTTAGCTCCAGGGAGGGTAAAGCATGTGTGTACCATCTTAGGGATAGCTAAGTGCAAAGAGCATTACGAGGTGGGATTGGGGTGCATTACGTGCAACATTTGTACACTGTGGAGGGGGAAACATTTGGGTAGCAGAGCAAGGCTAAGATAGTATAGCTTCAAAGGACATAGGGCATAATAATCAAGCTGTTTCCACAGATCTTATCTTCCATTAGAAGCACCACATTCTGATCCTCAGCCTACTTTACAAGGTAATACAACCCTTTGGGTTTGAAGGCCATATGTGAAATAGTTGTCTAGGTTTCTCCACATTGCTCCTGGCATAGTACATTCTAGCCCACAGTGGAGTGTCAGAATTTGCCAGAATTATTTTTCCAGATAAAGTATTAGATTGCTTACATCATTCTGGCCACAGAAAAACTGGATAACTCACCTAATGTCTTAAAGTGCAAAGTTCAATAATCTAGGAAGTCCTGCTCTTGGGGGTGAGAGCTCTAACTTTGCAGGAGGGGACTGAACACTTAATAGTTTTGTCCTACTATATTCTAAAAATATATATATTTACATTGATAAGGTGTTTAAGTCTTTTTGATAAAAACTGTATTTGAACACACTGAGTTTTACAAGATTAATTTACATTCAATAGCAAAAAGTATCAGTGACTATCCAAGGCTATTGCTTTTAGCTCACAACAACTTTAGTCATAAAACTCTGAATTTTGGAACTACAAGTTCTTTCTGCAGGTGTGTAATGAAGAAGTAAAGCCTCTCCATAAAATTGCAACCAGAATTCCACTATGAAAGGTAGATTTTGATCTTTAAAAAATTTTCCAATCTGACAACTAGAATGTCTCCTGAAAAATAAGTGACTACCTTGGGAATATTTTTAAAAGTCTTTCCCCCTTTGAAATGTTTGCACCATTTACTATTCAGGACTTCTATAACTGAGAGAACAAAATACCATCTGGTTAAATCACCACCATTTCCTGTAGCAAGCCAGGCTCTCTCTTCAGTTTCTTATCCACATACTGGAAGTCTAACTGCTTATCTTAGGAAAAAATCTAATGAGATCCCATCCCAACACAATATGGCCTTGGTACATGTCAAAATCATCCTCCCAATTTTGGTTTTCCCTTAATTATTTAATGAATTAGTCAACAATCATGATTTCTTCCTTTACCCCTCTACCAAGGAACAAAAAAAGAAAGCTTTACAGGTTTCACTGAGACAGCTCCATGACAGTCAAGTTTATTTGAAAGGATTCTTAAAAGCAGATACTCTGAACATGCTTCATCAGCCCAAGTTCAGAAAACAATTGTTTGGTTTCCAAATGATGTGTGCATGTTACAAATTGTACATTTTTAATACCCTCATTTATACCACATAACGTGAGCATAAAATACAATGATTCTAATATTACTCAGTATGCCAATTTATTGCTACAACTCCCAACTAACATAGGGCACACCTGGAAATAGCTCCAAGACAGTGACTGCAAATTAGTGTTCCTGGCACTCCACGATGTCACTAGTGTTCTGACAATAATCAGCTCTTATATCTAACAGGCCATTTCATTTTGCAAGCTAGTCCATTTTTAAAAATGGGCTTGACAGGAAGTATTAAAGTTTTTGGACTATTCACTGTGATATTTTTATATTGGCTCATAGGAAATAAATTTGTTACCTTTGTTTAACTTTTACACCTCTAAAAATACCTGTGTGAGAGCAAATATATTTTACATCTAAATAAAAGATATTATAAATTATGCAACAGAACACAAATAGCAGATTTAGCTGAATTGTTCAAGGGAGTAGGGCCCAAGATCCATGAGTGAAATGCTGCCCCCTTCAATAGGAGTAATTTTTTTGGGGGGTACACTACAGTGTTGCCACTTAAACATGTGATAACTTAAAACATAAGTTAAGTCACCAGACTACTGTATGCATTAAAGCTATGCTAATTATTGTTTGAAGAAAGATCCATGTGAATTCTGAACACAAGATGTAAAGTTAAGCTATTTCAGTCGAGTGAAGTACAGCTGCTTTGTAATGTTAAGCCTTCAAATAGCACCTCTTTATTATTTACGTCAAATGATTTTCATATTTGACTCTTACCAGCCCTTTTCACCAATAATGCAGTCAGTTTATTGAAGTATATTTCAGCAACTGAAAAGCTTATTTCAAAAGCAGAAGACCACTATATCCAGTGTGAAAGTAAAAATGTGGTATAAATATAAGCATACTGTGTATTACACATTATATATACTTCAGTTAACCATAGGATAATTAACTGAGTAGATGACTAGTTATCATGGGGTACAAAGTCTTTTTGTAAACAATACACACAGAGATTTTAAGGAAAGTCTGACCGCTGGAAAAATGGTCTTCCTGGATTTCTTTTCTCTTTTAAAAGAAATCAATACTTATTAAAGATGATGTATGTAAGAATGCACTTTGTATTAAAACAAGGATCAATACTTTACAGTTTAAGAAACTTTACATATGTACATAAATTACACATCAGGAATGATTTTAAAGCTCAAAATGAGTCATCTAAAATTATTTCCCTTCAATTAAAACCTTTAACTCTTTCACATTATGGTCATTTGCAACTGCCACAGCATGGTCCAACGCTCGAATGCTTGCTAGAAGCTTTACTGTCTGTTTTATGTGCTCCCTAAAAAAAAGGGGAGAAAAGGTAACGTTAATACACCTAGAGAACAACCTTACACAAGTATTTTAGAAATATTTCACTGTAGATTCTTTTCCCTCCTCCCCCTCACAGCAAGTTGGCCAGCTTGTAGATTAATTTTTTTTTTCATTTGGCTAATTGAAAACATTGTGTTTCTGGATAAGAAAACAAAGTCTCTTTTGGGAATAACAATTCTAAAAACAAAAAAGGAAGACAAGCTGCAAACTTCCTAGCTGTCGGGATGGTTGAACGCTGGAATAAGTTGACTAGGGAGGTTGTGGAGTCTCCATCTCTGGAGATATTTAAGAGCAGGTCAGATAGACATCTATCAGGGATGGTCTACTGGGACCTGCCATGAGGGTAGGGGGCTGGACTCGATGACCTCTCGAGGTCCCTTCCAGTTCCAGTGTTCTATGATTCTATGTATGGCTTATTTGGACACAGCATAGTCTCAGGATGACCTACTGGTCACATGGGGTATTGTAGTGAGTTGCAGTTCCATTAAATAAACAATGCTTGAGCCAAAAATATAAAACTGAGCAGTTTTTGTGCATTCCTCAAGAAAGTTAAATAGATTGACCTGGACTGGATAGTAACAACAGGTTCAAAGTAAACTCCTAGCAATCTAGGAGATAAAATTTTCCTACCAGGCTTGTAAAAATCCCACAAATTGAACAAGATGCAGACATGAAATTTAACTATCCAAAGAAATTTTCACAATTATAGAATTCCAAAAATCTACCCCGCCTAGGACTACCAAATTGAACTATGCAGACATCTCCAACACTCAAGTGAAACTAACAAATGGGTTATGTTTTGTTTCCTCCTTTGCACAGGTAATTTATGATAGTTTTTGCTTTGAAACACAATGTACTAGAGTAATATTTTGTCACATACTATGGGACAGAAGAGCCTAGATGAATAGCTATGGTGCAAACGGAAGGAAGGACATTATGTAATTTTGCAAGACAAAGCTAATATAGATCAGTGGCCAATTGCACAGCTGTTATCAGGAAAATTCAGGATTTATTATATACTTCCATATCCTTAGTTATCAGCACACAGCATAGAAGACTATATTAATTAGAACGGAAGTTTTCAGGAATTTTTGGCTCAATATCCATTTACTCTTTCCTTATTCATCCACAGTTCCAGTGAAAGCTTGCTAAACAAACAGCTAGCATAGAAAGAAAATATTATTTTATAAACTAGGAAGACTAATTTTGTACTGGAATCTCTCTCCTCACTTCCTCTACTTCACATCTTGTGGCACATGACTTATAGAATTTAAGTGTCTAATCCTATTTAAGCTTTTAAATACAGTGATTCTCATAAGCATTGTTAAACAATGTTATCTGATAATGAAAGGAACTTCTCCATTGGACTGTACTGGTATATTTAAGATAAATGCAAGAACACAATTTGGATTACAAAAATCTGTACTGCTGACTAGTGGTGGGAATTTGCATGGCAAGCAGTTACCTGCAACATTAGCAAATTTGTAAAGAAACCAGCAAAATCAAACAAAAATCCCCAAATGCCACTTTAATTGATTAGAGCAGAACTACACAATCGGAGCAGTAATCTAACCTGTATACAATATACTAACCATTCCCAAAAGCCATCGATACCATATTAAAGAGCCCACTTACACTTAAAAAAAAAAAAAAAAAAAAAAAAAGCGGGGGGGGGGGAGGAGATCCTCCTTGATAGATAGATATATGGAGCTGTCTATTGGACCATGTGTTGTGTTAGATATCAATATAGATATCTATATCTCAGCGGCACGAGATGCTGTTGCATTAAATGATTCAAAATAAATTACCTTGCATTTCTTTTTTCTACATCAGAGCATCCAATGCTGTTTCTGTAAATTGTATCAGCCAGATGAATAAGGTATCTACAGAAGTTCTCTAGCTGGGAAATAGTCTTATCCCCTTTTAGATTAGCAAACCACTGTTTAGGAAAGCAAGCAATTACCTAGAGATGATGGAAGAAGAAAATGTGTTAACGGTCTGATACGTTTTAAAAAGTCAACAAAATCCCAGTTTTGCAATAAGGCCTATAAAAAGGTATACATTATGAGGGCACTGTAGCACCACCAATGTGAGAATTAAGATGTGAACACTCCATACTAATCAGTACCTTAAAGTTAACAATATCCAGGACAGCAATAAGCAGAATTCTAATGTATATTTCATCTTAAAAAGTTGTCTGCTATAAAAGCATAGTAATTTTTATTTGTCAAGCAATATGGGCAACAACACTAGATATGTTAAGCTAAATGTTAAGCTGAACAAATCTCATACTACAGCTTCAACTATATATTTTGACTAGAAATTCAGGATTTAGAAAATATTCTACATAAAAACATCTTTTACATAATTTTGTTCCATTCTACTTACACTTTGAGCTTTCTTAATGCTGTCCTCACCATATTCAGAATTCTGAAAAGCCATAAGGATATATCTATTTAGCAGACCATCTATCGATAATTCCTGTAGAGTTTTGTTTGAAAGGATTCCATACCACTGGAGAAAGTTTCCTAGTAACTAAAAACACCAGAGACAATAGAAGAGTTAAATATTTGAAGGCAAAGCGTAAGCAACTATTGATAAACTAGGAAAAAATACTGGTTTAGAAGGCAAAAATAAATGTTTAAATGTACTGACTAGGATGAGGTAAAGAGAATAACTTTTTATAGTTCAGTTTAATGACTAAATAGAGCCAGTGAGATTCTTCCCAATGTTATAACACTGAATTTTTATGAAGACCATCCATTACAGAACATTCTATTGAATACAAAGGAACTACAAAAACAAATCAAAGTTTTTATAGCCAAAAAATTGTTCTTCCATATCTATTAAGTGTAGCCTAGCTCAGTTGCGTCTGAACTTTTCAGCCTGAGGGATGAACAAAATTAAAAAACAAAACAACACACAAATACTGCAATCAGTACTCTAGGACAGACTCTGACCTACTCTTGCTCTCTTTGTATAACCTGCAAACTGTCCTGGCACAGGAAAAATCCTGTTATTGTACTGACAGCATGGGTAGTACCTATATTTGACTCTCAACATGAAGGCATGTGGTCAGGGGAGAGTGGCTAAGTGTTTATCTCCACTGGAATATGGGATATAAGGAACCACTGCCAACTAGTGAAAATGAAAGCATCTTGAATACCAGTGCTGAGGCAGAGAATAAGGGAGCTGTTGGTTCTCAGGTTCTCCTGGGTGGGGTTTAAGAACCATCATTTGACTGATCCTATTCTCTGGAGCGCCCATAGCCTGGCAATAAAGCAAGCAATGGAGCAGTCAGGGCTACTCTCCTCTCCACCCTGCACTACAAGAATAGCAGTTCAGAGCATTCCTAGTTCACACAAAAGCTCCATCTTGGGCTTCAAAGAAAGTCGTGGAAGGCAATTTGGGAGGAAGCAGCAGCAGGGATAATTCAAAACATTTCATTAAAAAAAGTCACAGGAAGCAACATTTTAAATGAAATAAATACCACTTTTCTTAACAGCATAGTGCACGTAAATCGGAGGGAGACTTCTCTTAGAGGAGAATCCATTGATAGAGATTCTCTAAGCTGCAGTCAGAAAGAGAGGAGGGGAGAGGGCAAACCATGGGCCAGAGCAGACAAACAACCGCATACAAAGGAATCCAATGCATCAGGGAAGGGCAGACAAATAAGCAGTGGCAAATTTTAAAGTGCTTCTACACAAATGCTAGGAGTCTAACTAATAAGATGGGTGAACTACAGTACCTAGTATTAAATGAGGAGATTGACATAATAGGCATCACTGAAACCTGGTGGAATGAGGAAAATCTGTGGGACACAATCATACCGGGATATAAAATATATCGAAAGGATAGAGCAGGCCGGGTGGGTGGCGGAGTGGCACTGTATGTGAAAGATAATGTAGAATCAAATGAAATAAAAAGATTAAGTGAATCAACATGTTCAATAGAATCGCTATGGATAGTAATTCCATGCTCCAATAATAAGAAATTAGCAGTAGGGATATATTACCGACCACCTGACCAGGACAGCGATACTGAGATTGAAATGCTGAGGGAGATTAGAGAGGCTACCAAAATAAAGAACTCTATAATAATGGGGGATTTTAATAACCCCCAAAATGGCTGGATACATGTCACCTCAGGAAGAGAAGCGGAGATAAAATTTCTCAATGGCTTAAATGACTGCTTCTTGGAGCAGCTAGTGCAGGAACCCACAAGGGGAGAGGCAATTCTCGATTTAGTCCTGAGTGGAGCGCAGGATCAGGTCCAGGAAATAACCGTTACAGGACCGCTTGGGAATAGTGACCATAATATAATAACATTCAACATTCCTTTGGTGGGAAGAACACCTCAGCAGTCCAGCACCCTGGCATTTAATTTCAAAAATTACACAAAAATGAGGAGGTTAGTTAAACAGAAATTAAAAGGCACAGTGACTAGAGCCAAATCCTGAAAGCTGCATGGAAACTTTTAAAGACACCATAATAGAGGCCCAACTTAAATGTATACCCCAAATTAAAAAACATAGCAAGAGACCTAAAAGAGTCACCGTGGCTTAACTACCATGTAAAAGAAGCAGTGAGGACAAAAGGCATCTTTTAAGAAGTGGAAGTCTAATCCCAGTGAGATAAATAGAAAGGAACATAAACACTGTCAAATCAAGTGTAAAAATGTAATAAGAAAAGCAAAAAAGATTTTGAGGAACAGCTAGCCAAGAACTCAAAAAGAAATAACAAAATGTTTTTTAAGTACATTAGAAGCAGGAAGCCTGCTAAAAAACCTGTGGGTCCCCTAGACTATCGAACTATAAAAGGAGCAATCAAGGACGATAAAGCCATTGCGGAGAAACTAAATGATTTCTTTGCTTCAGTCTTCACGGCTGAGGACATTAGGGAGATTCCCAAATCTGCACCGTCCTTTGTGGGTGATGAATCTGAGGAACTGTCCCGGATTGAAGTGTCATTAGAGGAGGTTTTGGAACAAATAGAAAAACTTAATGTTAACAAATCTCCGGGACCGGATGGCATTCATCCAAGGGTTCTAAAAGAACTCAAATGGGAAATTGCTGAACTATTATCTGTGGTTTGTAACCTATCCCTTAAATCGGCTTCCGTACCTAATGACTGGAAGGTAGCCAACGTGACACCAATATTTAAAAAGTGCTCTAGAGGCGATCCGGGCAATTACAGACCGGTAAGTCTAACTTCAGTACCGGGCAAATTAGTCGAAACAATAGTAAAGAATAAAATTGTGAAGCATGTAGAAGAACATAATTTGTTGGACAAAAGTCAACATGGTTTCTGTAAAGGGAAATCCTGTCTTACTAATCTATTAGAGTTCTTTGAAGGGTTAACAAACATGCGGACAAGGGGATCCAGTAGATATAGTATACTTAGATTTTCAGAAAGCCTTTGACAAGGTCCCTCACCAAAGGCTCTTGTGTAAATTACATGGCCATGGGATAAGAGGAAGGTCCTTTCATGGATTGAGAACTGGTTAAAAGACAGGAAACAAAGGGTAGGAATAAATGGTAAATTTTCAGAATGGAGAGGGTAACTAGTGGTGTCCCCAAGGGTCAGTCCTAGGACCAATCCTGTTCAACTTATTCATAAATGATCTGGAGAAAGGGGTAAGCAGTGAGGTGGTAAAGTTTGCAGATGATACCAAACTGTTTAGGATAGTCAAGACAGAAGCAGACTGTGAGGAACTCCAAGAAGATCTCACCAAACTGAGTGATTGGGCAACAAAATGGCAAATGAAATTTAATGTGGATAAGTGTAAAGTGATGCACATCGGGAAAAATAACCCCAACTGTACATACAGTATGATGGGGGCTTATTTGGCTACGACAAATCAGGAAAGAGATCTTGGAGTTATCGTGGATAGTTCTCTGAAAACTTCCACACAGTGTGCAGCGGTCAAAAAGGCAAATAGGATGCTAGGAATTATTAAGAAAGGGATAGAAAATAAGACCCAGAATATCTTACTGCCCCGTATAAAACTATGATGGTACGCCCACATCTTGAATACTGTGTACAGATGTGGTCTCCTCACCTCAAAAAGATATTTTGGCCTTGGAAAGGGTTCAGAAAGGGCAACTAAAATGATTAGGGGTTTGGAACGGGTCCCATATGAGGAGAGGTTAAAGCGACTGGGACTTTTCAGTTTAGAAAAGAGGAGACTGAGGGGATATGATAGAGGTATATAAAATCATGAGTGGTGTGGAGAGGGCCGATAAAGAAAAGTTATTTATTAGTTCCCATAATAGAAGAACTAGAGGACACCAAATGAAATTAATGGGTAGCAGGTTTAAAACTAATAAAAGGAAGTTCTTCTTCACACAGCGTGTTGTATGCCTGTGGAACTCCTTGCCAGAGAAGGCTGTGAAGGCTAGGACTATAATAGAGTTTAAAGAGAAGCTAGATAATTTCATGGAGGTTAGGTCCATAAAAGGCTATTAGCCAGGGGATAAAATGGTGTCCTTGGCCTCTGTTTGACAGAGGCTGGAGAGGGATGGCAGGAGACAAATTGCTTGATCATTGTCTTCGGTCCACCCTCTCTGGGGCACCTGGTGCTGGCCACTGTCGGCAGACAGGATACTGGGCTAGATGGACCTTTGGTCTGACCCAGTACGGCCGTTCTTATGTGCTTCTGTATGACATTTTATTTACATTAAAAAAATTATTTTGCATGTTTCCAAATTTGAGCATAACCAAAAACTTCAGTCAACATAGCCTGTTGCTGTGGGGAGATAAATGGATGTAGAAGCATGTTTAGGAGCATTGAATGGTTTAAGAATTAGGTGTTTTGGAGCTGTCTGTGTAGAAAGCTCTGCTGGGATACCTCGGGGAAAGCTGGTTAGGGTAGCTGTTAAGATTGTGGTCAATACTAGGTCCCTCACCTTCTCTGCTGCCTCAACATACTGTCACCCTATGCTCCTTCCCTACTCTGATCAGGGATGTGAACAAGTAGTCAACTACCAAATAAGCAGGAGTTTATTGGGTAGCACTATCGACTACTCGATCACATCCCCACCCATTGCCTCCCTGTAATCTTAAAGGGACAGAGAGGAGTCAGCATGCAAAGATGCTGGCTCAATCTCTGGTCCTCCACCAGGCCTAAGGACAACCCTCCCCCACGCTGCCACTTCTGGAAGGAGCAGCCGGTCCCGTGGGTGTGTCAGCACAAGCCCCCCCGTTGCCATTCTGCATTTTTAAAGGGACAGAGCAGTGGCAGCTCATCCCATGGATCTCTTTCAGCACAAGCCCTCCCCCCTTTATTCTCCTGTTGCTGCTCTGCACTCTTCAAGTGAAAGAGACCTGTGGGATGGCTGCCACATCTCTGTCCCTTTAAGAATGCTGAGGGGAGTTGAAGGGGGGGAGGGTTGTCCTGAGACCCTGTGGGGGACCAGAGACTGAGCCAGTGCCTTTGTGCGTTGGCTCCTCTCTGTCCCATTAAGAATGCAGAGCAGCAATAGGAGAATTGTGGGGGGCTTGCGCTGAGACCCGGAAGTGAGCCTTTCCCCAACTAGTCAAGAAGTTGATGAAAATTCCATCCACTACTCGACTAGCAAATTAATCGCTACTTAACATCCCTAACTCTGATCCAGCAGGGGCAGCAGTGAGGCGTGGCTGCCTGCGCAGTAGGTACCATAGCAACTCCTAGAAACCTGTGGCAGTACGACAAGCCATTTGTACAGAAAGATTTCTCACAGGTTGTAGGAATAAGTGACAGGGCTGACAAATGGAAGTGTCATGCAAAATAGTCCTGCCTGACAATCTTGACAACAGAGCTTTTAAGCTCGTAGTCCACAGGCTGGACACTACTGGACCCATGGTAGAGCAGAGAAATGGAAAGGCCAGGAACTCAATACTAATCCAGACTCTCAGACTTCTATAGCTTTGTCAGGTCACAATCACTCTGCACCACTTTCTCTACCTGTAAAAAGACATTTTCCTACCACATCTTAATGAAGTGAGAGAGTTATTGAGGAAAATTTCTTTCAAGATGTGGCTGAATTTACTTAAAAAAACACCAAGACAGACAATCATGAAGACGTGACCAACTGTGATCTTTTAAAAAAAAATCACTTTAATTTTAATGTTTGAGAACTGAGAGCCATGCCCAGTTTTCCCCCCTAAACGCACACAGGAAAGAAGAGTTCAAGGAAGGTACGTAGTACATTGAAATAGTTGTTACCAAAACGTTATACATATGAACAGATTTTCAAACATATCCAGAAACTGGATAAACAATTCTGTTTCTCCCCAATTCAGTCCTTATACCTGCACAACTGGAAAAGCCAAACCTACTATTATTTGCAGAAATCTGTAAAGCTTGTCTTAAACTCCAATCTATACAGTCACTCCTTTGGTTCATATACAGCCGCTCCCCCAAGTTACGACCACCTCCACTTACGACCATCCACACTTAACGACCAAAGAGGTTGTAAATGCGGATCCGAGTTACGAACGGCAATCCGCGCTTACGAACAGCGTGGTTGCCATGTAACTCTATGGGATCCGAGTTACGAACACTTCGAGTTACAGACCAAGTGTTGGTCCGTAACTTGTTCGTAACTCGGGGAACGGCTGTATTGAGCTCTAATACTTCTATTTCAAATGAAAGGGCAAGCGAACATTGCTTCTAATTTCAACAGTCTAAAAAGAGTGCCACCTTATGACAAGGTGTTTCTTCTTGTGTAGCTCCTCTTTCCCGTAGCCTCAAGTAAACCAAAATTATAACTGTTCCAGAATTCTAGAATAAGCAGTGACTGAAAACTGAAAAGGGTAAATAAAAGGGTCACTTGTGCACAACGAGTTTGATGTTTCCTACTTTTTTAAAAATTAAAAATAAACAAAGTAGTTTGTCCTTTGTTCCAAACCAGACCTCTCATTTCCTCTAGATCATATATTTTTTGATGGCGCACTTTTAGTCTTTGTAAGATTTTTTTTCTTCCCAGTTGGACTATCAAGATTGATTTGCTTTGTATGTGAAATAAATGTTATTCATACATTTAAAATAGCTATCATTTACAAAGTGGTTGGTTCAAGCTGTCTACTCTGCTCTGTATAAGAAACAGTATTAAAATGGAATGAGATTTTGTCAAAAGGTAATTTCCTTTAAACCTTATAGTACTTACATTTAAAATTATGCTTCTTAAAATTGCAAATGTCCATTAAATCTGTACTTGTATTTCCCACTCAAAATACTGAACACAGTTGTTTCATTAGTCGACAGATCTAATTTTTTCTAAATTTTCCCACAACCTCCCTTCCACCACATTCTCTCTAAAATATTTAACTATATTTTATTGTAGCAGTATCTGGCTTGAGGCCTCAGATATCTTTATTGGCTTACCTTAACAGAGGACCAAAACTGGCGTTGAAAAAACAAATAAGGACCAGAGTTCTTGTTTTCTAAGATGCTGGAAAACAAAAGATTTCTCTAAACTCATTTAATAAGTAACCCTAAAAATTTCAATCTTATTTTCATAAATGGAAGATAGACTACAGTAAAAATTCCAAAGTTTTAAATATTTTTTCACCATTTTCACTTCATTACATTCTTACAGTGTTGATTATTAAACTTTATTGCTATAACCCAAACCTATGAAACACCACCAAGCAATGAAAAAGCCTCAGCTACCATATGTAAAACAAGAGGGAACTAGAATTCAAGGTATTTATTGTTGCTTTGCACATTTAACAGCAACTTACTTTCTGGGGTACAAGGGCATGAATACATCATCATCTAGTGTTCTTCTCATTCTTAGTAACAGTGCCTTCAAAAGTGTCTGAAAGAGTTAAGAGACAAATATGCTAAAAAGGTTTGCAGTTCTGCTTTGGTTGCTAGCTAAATTAAAGAACATTTTAGAAGTGTAAGCCCCATTTCATCACAGTATATATGTCGTATATACAGTATATAAATAAATGCTTTTGTTCAAGTATTCAAGTAATCCTATTGAAGTAAAATATTGGGAATATCTACAATTAAGTCAATCAAAATACTGAACTCCAGTTTAAAGGGAATTTAAATCAATGTGTCTATCCCTGTTCTTAACTTTAAACAAATTCTTAACATTTTACAGGATCAGGGTCTTATACAGTCAACTCTCCTATTATTAAGTTTGAATTCCTACCCCATTAACTACTACATTGCAAGAAAATAGCTTACACCACCACAAAACATCTAAGTTGTCAGAGACAAGTTTTTTTGTTGCATAAGACAAGCAAATGAATTGTGGCAATCTAGAGACCGTTTCAGCAATAAAATATGCTTTGATAACAGAAACAATGTTTCCAGCTGAACCTTAAAATGAAATTATAGTCCTATAACCAAGTTTGATACGTTTTGTATTCTTATGGGCAAACCTTATTGTACATTTTGCACAGCCTCAAATGGCTTAGCTCGCTACCTGGTTTACCTTCCCGAGCTGCTCCAGTGGAGCTTATGTGGTACATAATTGGGTAGTGGCACATCCATTAGTTGTAAGATGCTTTGCCCTGCTCCAATGTGTGTATTGTTTCTCACCATGCTGAATAAATTCTATAGAATAGATTCCCTAAAAAGTACGATTTAGGAAAAAAAGTTACCTGTGTGTTTTTGTTTTCTGCATTTATCACTGAAGGATATCCATTTACTAGTTTCTGTGTAATTGCTACCATCCGAGATGTCTGTGTTGTAGAAAAGGGGTCCCATATACTTTCAGCAAGTACTATTAAAAATAAATAATAATTAACTACATAGTTCTACTTTTTGAGCACCTGCAAAGAGGTTTTAAAGTTAAATTATGAGAATTGTTTTCTCCCGTATTTACTATGGTTTAATATTTGTAAAAGTTACAATATAGCATATTTAAGTTATACCTGTTAATTTAGGGAGAACAACTCTTTCCACAATAGTAGGTAATAGGGAAATATCAGCATCATCCTTCTCTTGTTCCTGTTCTTCGCAGCCATAAAATAGCAATGATTCAAACCACAACATACTCTCAAAATCTTGACATTTGCCCTATTAAAATGAATAGGGCAGATATTAGTCCGATACACAATTACATATCGAGGTTAACAGTAGTTCTAAAGTGAGCCTGAACTACTTATTTAGCTATTCTAAATGATCAACATAATATACCTGAGAAGACCTACTTTTTTATTAAAAAAAGGAAAAATAGCTTTGGAATTACGTGCCAAGTATCAAATATTCTGAAAGTGTTGGGCACATCAGCCATTAGACAAAGGGCTAGTTTAAGAGGTGTTTAGGCATCAAATGAGATTTTCAAAGGTGCCTAAGTGACATGGAATTCAATGCAGATTTTTTCTATATTTCAAAATACTTCAGTTAACCACAAAACACGTCCTATTCATTTTTGCAACTGATTGGACAGGACTGTGGATAAGCCACTCTGCCTTAATTTCCCCACGAACAAAGCTCCAGAAAGATGTATAGGCAAGATCTTTATTTGTAAAGTACTTAAAGATCCCGTGACATCAGAAGCTTAAACAGTGAAAACTATTTTGTTTTCCTATGCTCATGATATACTAATCACTGGCTACCCCTCTGTACAAAACCCTAGAATGGAATACGCTAATGAATGATACCACACTAACTACAGAATCCTCATAAAAAAGATCCACTTTATATAAATGTTGTTCTCTTCTACACCCATTTTGTAGAACATGGAACAAACGTGGTTAAACCTTCAAAAACCAAAACTAAGGATTTTAAATTGTGGCTATCGTGTAGTCGATACAAATTGTATTGACTACACGATTAGTTGATAAGGGCCGCTCTGCAGAGCCACAGCGGGGTTAGCTCCAGGAGCTGGCTTGAGCCAGGACTGAGCAGTCCCAGCTCATGCCAGCTCTGGAAGCCACCAGTGCTGCAACTCTGCATTTTAAATGTTGTAAGAGCTTCGGGGTTCTAACTACAGTAAAACCTGTGTTATCCAGCACACTTGGGGATTAGGGCATTCCGATTATCTAAAAATTCCGGTTATCTGAGGGTCCCATCAACCTAGGAAAAACCAATAGACAATAATAATAAACTCAGGTTTTTAATATTGGTAGTTTTGTAGCGTGAGGCAGTTGGTCTCACATTTCTATTTTGAGTTGAAGATGATTAGTACTCCTTAAATAAAAAATTGTTAAGCCAATCATGGTAAACCAAGCCAGGCCTGTGCACCTGAAGATGTGACAGTATTGTGGCTGGGGGCAATGCCAGTTAACAAAGTTTTCTGGTTAACAGAGTGCTGGATAACACATGTTTCACTGTACATTTAAAATGCAGAGGCACAGCGTCCTGGACCAGTGCAATCTGGGAATCCAGTAGCCCTGTCCGGGGGACCCAGCTCCCTGCTGGGACCCCCATGGACAAGGGGTGTTGCTGGAGCAGCCTCCCCTATATATACCCCCCTACTGCCTCTGTCAGAGGAAGCGGGGGTTGGGGGAGGGGCTAGCGGCACCACAGAGATGTTGCTGGGGGAAAACAGCTTTTAAGCAAGCACCCCCCAACACCATCTTCTGTTCTCCCCCCCCTTACTGCCTCTGAGACAGCGGGGGGGAAGGGGGAGGAGGAGGGAGGGAGAGGAATAGTTTATACAGCCAGTCCCTGAGTTGCGAATGGTCGACTTACGACTGTTCGCATTTACGACCAAAGCTGTCGTAAATGGCGGACCGCGAGTTACAAACGCGATCTGCGCTTATGAACAGCGCGGTCACGTGTAACTCTATGGGGTCCAACTTCCGAACAAACAGAGTTACGACCAGTTGCTTGGTCCGTAACCGGTTCATAAGTCAGGGAGAGGCTGTACTCTACTCGACTACCTGATAAGCTTATGCTCATTGGGTAGTCGACTACTCGCTAACATCCCTAACCAAAACGTTTCACATATCCACACACAATTCCTCTCCATATAGACAGATACTGGATACATCAGCTAACATTATCTATAACCTCTTATCCTCTTCCTGGTATCACTGTGTTTCTATATTCAACACAAGTGAAATAAATAGCCACACCATTATATATCGTAAGTGGAAAGCCATCTGGGCTTTCCAACATACTTATATGCTTACTTGGGAAATAAAATAGCTCATTTTATTCTGAATGTACACTCAACAGTAAACAAATGTAACCTGTTTTAAGATCGGTTTTCCCTTAAAAGCTTTTGTTCTAAAATAAATACTTTATGAAAGCTATTTGGTTACTTGATACTGCTGTCATTTCTCCCAAAGGAAAGAGAACTAACTGTAGGTGTTGAACTTAAGTCAGATCTGCGTGGTAATCACAGGGGACAGCATCCTGTAGCCCAGTCTGAGCATGAAAGAGTGAGAGGATTCCATAAAATAGGTTATATTATCATACCTCCTGGGAGCCCTATCTATTGAATAGGTCCACTTTGTGCTAGATGTGGTAGAAACACTTGCATTGGGAACAAAAGCATGGTCCCTGCCCTAAAGAGCTTACATCCTTAGGAATCTTGAGACCCAAGACCAGAGAGTAGAACACTCAAAAAGACCAGAAGGGTAATTTACCTTCATTCTGAGGAAAAAAAAAGACTCTACTGCACAATGGCTCATTTAATTTGAGTAACTGTATCTTACCTCCAAAGGTGTCCAGGTAAGGAGCTGAAGTCTTATTAAAGGATTAAACAGCTTTGGTAAACAGAGGCCAATGTAAGCATCCTTATAAGAGGAGAAATATTTGGAACGCCAGGCTTCAAACTGTGATTTAATGCAGTCAATTGAGTAGAAGCTTTCTAGTACATCTTCAAAAACTTTGCTGGACTCCTTCAAAATACGATCTAGGGGAAAAAAGTTTAGAGAACTAGGTAACAAGAGCTCCCATTAGGTGGTTTAACCAATCTAATTACAGGACCTACAGGTTTGAAACAGGTTTTTTGGGAAGGAAAAAAAAAAAAGCAGATTTCAAGTTTCTGCTTCTCTTGTCCTTCCCACGCACTGCAACACAGTGTGTGGATGCTGTAAGTACCTATTTGGTATATGGTTATATCATGCAAACATGTTTACACTAAGATCCAGTAAGCTTTTGTAGCACTGCTAGTTTTCTTTCAGTAGTATCCAGAATTGGGACTGCATAATGATAGCAATAAGAGTGAAAAGAAGAAATGTGCGCCATGTTCCAAGTGTGATGGAGCATCCTAAATACTAGCTAGTCAAATATATGGTGCTGCACTTTGTATCTTTTACACTGGACTCCCACAACAGTTACCTATACATATTAAAGTGTCCCAGATATCTTTAGAAGACATTATATGGGCCTCATTTGTGTATCTTACAGTCCAACACAAATCTATGGTGCGCACAATATGATTATATACTAAACATCTAATAGATATTGAGGCAGGCATATTGTCTGTTTCTAAATCTCATATATGCACAAAATGAACAATGAATGGATTGCCCAAATCCATACGAACTTTAAAATTTACTTTTTGCCAATGCATAATACAACAGACACCACACAGACTCTCAAAGAAAACAGAGCACTGATTTTGTGCAAAACTGTATGGTGACTCGAGGCTGCAGACATGTTGTCACATTTTACTATGCAAGTTTGTTCAGCAAGAAGGGGAGGAAGGGTAATTCCTCTATTTTAGCTAGAGTATCTCCATAGAAGTAAATTGAGTTGTACATGATTTTAGAACAGGTCTGTTAATCTTGGTTTTAAGAGCTGATATTGTGCCCAGGAAGCTCCATATTTTTATTAAACGCTTTTTAAAAAAATACAAATTCAAGTCAATGTTACAATTCTATTTTGTCATTGAGTGTAGAAAAAATTCATATAGTATAACGTGCATTTTTTCTAGGATGTCTATGTTCAATTACATAAACAAGTGACTTTTCTAACCTCGTTCCATGTTGAAGTTAGTAATATCTGTTGAAGTTTCTTCATCATCACTAGAAAGGCCTTCAAAGTGATCTGCCATCTTCCCAGTTTGTTCTCTTGCTTGCCTACGGCGGGTTCTATAAGGCAGCAATACAATTACAGTTATAAGCCATAAGATCTTTGTTCAAATGAACAACCATTTTAGCCATGCTAGTCCTACTCCTGACCCTAGCAGAGCCAAAGTAAAGATAGTCTCTCTCCATCACTCACCATGGGAGCTAGGGGAAAACCAGTAAGGACTGCAGCAAGACTGGAGTGCCTCATAGGCATTTTCAGTAAACTTAGCAAGCACCATCTAACTGACCGTTTCCACATTTCTTTGAGGATATCCTTGGCTAGCACACGGGAGGAGGCATCAGGTGCCCAGACAGAGGGATTAGGAGGAAAGGGGAAGTTTTGGTGGGAGCAAACTATAACAAAATCTGCACTTTTGTCATTTAACAAACTTTCTCTTCACTACTACACAAAGCAAATAGTCTCTTAAGCTGTCCAAGTGGGGACAGTGTTTTCCTATATATTATATATCACAGAGATTTCCATGATACTGTATGGAGCCTAGCCCAATACAAACAGTCGAGAAATCTCAGTATTGTACCTTCTAGCCTCCCTTTCTGCAGTCCGCCGTTTTACATGCTCTTGATAGAGTGCTCTGTCTCGTCCAAAAGAATCAAGATTTGGTGCCATCAGTGCTTTACCTGCAAGATTATATTGACTGCAATTAAAAGGTTTTCATCTACAACAGGAATATTGTGTTGTCCTGTTGTATTTTGAAACAGCTGAAAACAGACAAACTCAGATGTTTGAATGTGTAGCTACTAAAGGCAGAGAGAAGTAGTGATGGAAGTTGGAATCTCAAATTGAAGATACTCCACATCTATTCCAATACAAAACAGGCTTCATCACACTTCAATCTTCCCACACTCAATGGCCTAAAGCAGCAAATATTTAAACTTCTTGGTACAACAAAAATGGAAAAACTTTACTGCTGCTATAAATATAGTACTTGGCATGCAACATTAAAAAAACCCATGAGAAGAGAAGAGGGAGAGGGTAGAGAAAAGCAACCCTGTAGCAAAGATTCTGTAGTCCAGACTCTTATTCATCTAGTCTTACTCCTTGAAATAAAATTGGGTTCAGTAAATTATTTGGCGTTTCAGATACATATAAAAACCTACTAGGAAATAAAGCCTACATTTTTTAAAAAAACAGCAAATTTAATGACAGATCATGCTGATTAAAAGCATAATTAAATTTAGCTAATCAGTGAAGCCAACGATAAGCCACCAACTGAAATTAACACAAAAAGTCTCCAGCTTGTCTAACTTTTGAGATAAATTCTCACAAGTATTACCTGAAACCAGATCTACCTACTACAAGATGAACATCACGAGATTTCAACAATAGTTTCAAACTACACAAAAAATTCTTATCAAACCTGGTTACCAAATTCATCATTTAAGAAAGTTAATGATGATTTGTCTTGGTGCTCCTATTTAAGAATGGGTAAATCCTTTCAGAAAACAAGAGCTTTAGAACATGGGTGAAGTTGTCATATGCTTGATATGTTACATCTGTCACAATTGTTACAGATTATAACAAAAGAGTGAAGTTACCATTTGGGGAACCTGGTTAAGTCCATTCCAAATATAACAACATTTTAGTTTAAGTAGTAAAAGAGAGCTGCTTATTGAGTTGATGTAGTCAGCCTGTGGAACTGCTTGCCAGAGGAGGCTGTGAAGGCTGGGACTATAACAGAGTTTAAAGAGAAGCTAGATAATTTCATGGAGGTTAGGTCCATAAAAGGCTATTAGCCAGGGGATAAAATGGTGTCCTTGGCCTCTGTTTGTCAGAGGCTGGAGAGGGATGGCAGGAGACAAATCGCTTGATCATTGTCTTCGGTCCACCTCTGGGGCACCTGGTGCTGGCCACTGTCGGCAGACAGGATACTGGGCTAGATGGACCTTTGGTCTGACCCGGTACGGCCGTTCTTATGTTCTTATGTGTTTGTGGACCTCTGATTGAAAAACTGACACCTGTTACCAATCTTAGTGCAGAGAAGAAAAGGACAAAAAAATTTAAGGAGCCTGGGCTTATCAGTTAATCTGGTCGCCTATATGCACTCCCTTTCCCCCCTTGCTAATACTGTATCAGAGGGGGGAGAGGGGAGGAAGCGGGAGCCAGTGCCCTCAAAGAGCTAATTTAAAAGCTGGCTCCCCACGAGCACTGGATTTGCCTTGTCCCTCTTCTTCCCCCCCACCTCCCCTCCGCACTACTGCCTCTGACAGAGGCAGCAGCACAGAGGGTGAGGGGGGCAGGCGGGAGCTGGCTTTCAAGAAGGCTCCCCCCAACCCCCATGTGTGCTGGCTCCACAGCGCCACCTTCCCCCCACCCACACTGCTGGCTTAATGAGAGTCAGCAGCATGGCGGGGGGGGGGGAGTGGAAAGCTGCCATGAAGCAGCCTCTGTCTGCGGTGGCCCAGGCTCACTGCTCACAGGCTGCTCCACGGCAGCAGCCCGTCTGCAGGGGGGTCCGAGCTCTCCGTGGACAGAGGCTGCTCTGGCATCCCACAGAGCAACCTCTGTTCATGGCAAGCCTGGACCTGCTGCAGACAGACTGCTCTGTGGCAGCAACCCTTGTTTGCAGGGAGCTCAGACCCCCCGTGAACAGGAGCTGCGGCCACCCCATGCCACTGCCTCTGTATCACAGAGTAGCAGGTGGGAGCCGGTCTGCACAGGAAGCCAGTTTTTAAATTGGCTCCCCTTGTGGACCAGCTCCTGCCTGCCACCCCACAATGCTGCCTCTGATACAGAGGCAACAGCTTGGGATGGCAGGGGGCTCCCCAGGAAGAGGACCGGGAGTGCACTGGCTGCTGGCCCTGCCTCTGGGGACTATGGAATAGTCATGTAATTGCTAAAATTTCCTGCGATTACATGACTAATTACATGCTATCTAACATCCCTAGCTTCAGATAAGGCTTCCCCTTTAAACCCCATCCATTTGATGGCATCCAGACTCTTCCCATCCCCCAAAAAATCACATTCTAATCCAGTGGTGGGCAACCAGCAGCCCACAAGCCACATGTGGCCCATCAGGATTCCATGTGTGGCCCGTGCACCCCTTCTCTGCCCCATTTTCCCCACACACCTCTTGTGCACTGGAGGCTTCAAACTTACCTATTCCTCCCTCTCAGCACTTCCGAAGTGCCATGAATTGGCTGATTTGCATCCCATCCCGCTCCTTCCCCTTCCTTCAGAACTTGAACTTGCAAATCAATCAATTAGTGCTCAGACGCACTGGGGAGAGGAAGGAGCAGGGATGGGTCACAACTGGGAGAGGAAGCAGGGAAGAAGCCAGGCAGGGATTTGATATTGTAAAATAAGTACAAATGTTTCTTTTTTATTATTTGAAGTTGATGACAGTTCCATTAATATCTGTATTAAAGCATTTCTATTTTTGAAATCATCTTGCCATGTATTATTGTACTTAATCTTATTTTTGGGTCATGGTTAGTAGATAACTGATTTCAATCTTGCATCCCACTGAGATGGAGGGCCACTCATTAGCTCTGGTTGCCCTTTGCTATACTAATCCAACATGCTCCTTTCTAGGCTCCCTAATGATTTGCTCAGAGCATACTTGGCATATCACAAGCCTTAAAGCAACAAAGAGGGTCAGCACAAGGCCTACACTCATCTAAAGTGAAAGCTTGTACATGCCCTTTGTGACATGGGTGATTTTACCTTTCTAGTTTATAAGGTTGTATGCACATGCTGAGAGCAATGAATTTTCAATGGAAAATCTCCTTAAAAGCAAGAAAACAGATCTACCAGTTTCAGGAAAAGTTTTCAAAAGCATTTGAGTAAAATTTTACTCCGTCTCATTAGTACACAGAATACAATCTTTCCAAGGAAATGGTAGATAAAATGAGTCTGTGTGCTTTTTGCAGAACTTATTTTATATAAATAACAGTGATCAGAAAGGAGATACCGATCATTTTTTAAAACTTCATTTCCACTTCTGGAGCACTGGTCTCAAAAGGAGGCTTTCTACTCTGTGTGAGGTATGTGTGATATCATGAAGTTAGTTATTTTCTTCAAATTGCAACATTTGGCTACTATCTTCCTTTGCTTTGAAATGCTTTTTCTTTTTCAAGCGTCTGAAATTTACACTGTTGAAACTGAACACTTATTGTTAACAGAATAAACTACTAAATCTTCAATTTATCAACAATTTAAAAATCCTGTTTGGAAATCAATGGTAGATATATCATGAATTTTATATCTAAATTTATTTAAGTAGGTAAAAAGAGAGCCTGATATAAGGAAAAAGCTTCATGCCAAACATCACTACTCTTAAATATACTGAATATTTGAAAAGAGAGAAACAAACAGATTGTTAAGACTAGCAGATAGGAGAGATGAAGTCTCAAGAGTTAGAATGACTCAGTATTTCAACAAAAACATCAGAATACTTTAAATCTGAATTTGCTTCTACTTATAAAAGTTTTAAGTCAACTATGCTCTGCTGTATTTAAATTAAACCATACTAAGTAAACAAGGTTGTTTAATGAATAATAAAAACCTTCAAGATGGACTGACTTGAATGGCTTGAAAACTCCGAAGATTCATCTTTAATATCATCTTGTCGTCTTTGGACAAGGCGGGAAGCTCGCTGTTTGTACAGCTGATGTATTGCTGACTCGAGTTCGTTAATCAGGGGCACCTGTAAAAATATAACACACTACGTAATATCAAACTCTTCAGGTGCTCAATTGTCTGGGGTACCATACTATTCCAAGATGCAACGTAGGCTGTTGTGCTTTTTAGACAGTTGTTTTCTTTTACCAGCTGATAGCTTTGGAGCCAATACATGCATTTGACAGTTTATAATAATTGCTTTCAGTTATAATACAAAAGTTGTACAAGTAGTTTTTATTGACAGAGCAGCAGTGTGAAAAGCCTGAATAAGTTAACTGCTGATTTAAAGAGATGCAGAACTAGGGTATAAATAAATGCCACAAAACTATTCTGTGGACTTGTCTTCAGCATATGTACTTTTAAGCAGTGTTTTGTGCTTATGTTTACAATTAACAGAATTAATTTTTACAACAGCAGATATTAGATGCTGAATCAATGTTAACTGAGAAAGTACGCTAATGAGTAATGACAATAAGCAATGCTGAAACAAATATACTGAATGTACTCAACCAATGCCAATGATCAATATTAGTGCACTTTATCACTGCTGAATTTTATCATTGAAACATCAGTCACACACTATAGCATATGGCAACTGATGTTCCAATCCTGAAAAAATGTACTCATCAGCATAATCTTCATTTGACTAGTCACGTGAGGAAAGCTATGCACTTAGGTAAACCTTTGCAGGACTGGAGTCTAAGTCAGTGACAATCTGCTACTCACTTAAAAAAAAAAATGTTACTTTAGAATTCAGTTTACGTTACAGTAATTAGAATTTACTGTGTTGGGCTTCAGCCTCATTTTATGCTGGATGACCCTAGTTCCTGGTACCAAAGAATTAAAAAACTGTACACGTTTTCATTTAATACAACAGACAGAAATTCTCAGCATGTTTGGAAGGACATCCTGTAATTTATTCATATCTGGTACTAACAAACTTACATGGACTCCTTACCTCAGATCAGATATGTCTAATCCAAAATCTTTCAGCTCTTTAAATCAAGCATTTTATTGCTACCTAAAATCCAAGTGTTTTGTTTGTTTGTTTGTTTTAATGAAGAAAGACTTCAGAAAAATGTTTTCTGAATTAAACTAGAACTGAAGTCAGTGTTGGGAAAACAACTGCAACAAAGCAGAACACTAAAGCTGAAATGACCACTGACGGTACCGAAAGGCACCAAAGGTGTCAAGTTTTCCTGGGCAACAAGGGAAAAAAGAAAAATGTCATCTCTTTACATTAGCTTTCTTGGACTGAGATCATCAGAACCAAAAGGTCAAGAACAGCTTCTTGAACTAATTAAAAATGGATACAAAAAAGTTTAAATATTTTCTAGATTAAAAAAATTAAAACTCAGATTTACAAGACTCCTTTTAAAAAATGAATGCAATCAAATACTAATGTTAATTGAAGGGTGAAACACATATTCTATCTTTATTGTGGTTTGTGTTCATAAAGAGAGTATCTTCTTCCTGTGAACAGTTTATTCTACAAATTTTAAGTGAACAGTTGAAAAAATGTTTGTAATTTCTCCCAGAAGTTTCTCCAGTCAGTTTCTGAATATTTAAAAAAAAAAAAGTGAATTTATGCACAAGTGTTTGAAACACATTCAAAATAGATTCCTTCTGGGCCTCAAATTTAGGAGTTAGTACTCTTTACATTCACAATTTTGTAGCTGGTGATCAAGCTTGATAGCTCACATTACCTACTACACTGTTATAGGCGTTTTAAAATTCATATGTATTTAATCCTTTAATCCATTAATATTTGGTTAATTGTTACAATCTTCTCTCAAAAAATACTGGAAACAAGACAATATGCAGAGGGTTTGTGAACAATATCTCATTCTATTTGCATCAGGTTTTTATCTACAATTATTTCCAAAGTGTGCTCTGGTGATCTCTCTATACTACGATTATTAAGATTACAAAAACAATTTAATTAGCTCTACAACTGAAGACCCAGTCTCACTCTCACACCAATAAAATAAGAGCAAGATATGACGGCCAATATCTTTATCTTTTAAGAGAGCCAAAAACAGTGTTGTGTTAGTTCGGGTAGCATGGCTGAAAACCATTCCTTACTTTGTGACTAACATCTCAGAAGCAAAGCACCATGAAGGCAATAACCTTAGAATAAGGGATCACCTAGCTCCTGCAAGAAGTGATTGCACCAAATCAGCAGGTGGTACTCATAAATCCAATTTAGTAAATTAAAATCCCACTAACATCACAGCATTCTGGGGCACCCTGTTGTGGGAACTGCCATCACTTGGATAAGATGTAAAGTCAGGATTCTGATAATCTGATCATTCCATATCCTATAGCACTGTGCTGCACATAATGCAACAGGAGTTTAACCTGAATTGATGTTTAGCCAGGACGAAGAACTGTTACATTCTGCCTAAAATACCCCCTGCATTTAAAACCAAAATAGCATTAAAGTATGATTCTGCACACTTTCGGATGTGTGAGCACTAGTCAAAGTAGTTTCGGCAAAAATCAACGGAATTATCCATGGAAGACAATGCAGGATTTAGCCCTTAACACTGACTTAACCAAGATCTGAAACTCAAAAGAAAAAAATCCTGCAAAAAGCATTAACTAGGTCAAATTACAAAGGATTTATATAAATAAATATGTAGGGGCAAAATCAGACAGGCCCAGGCATAAACATGAGATTAAAACTAGCTATAGACATAAATGGCAATAAAAAAAAATTCTACAAATATAAAGACCAAAGACATGGTAGGCCCATTAGTCACTGGGGGAGACAACAGAAAATGTGGAAATGGCAAAAGTGCTAAATGATTTTTTTGTTTCAAATTTTCACTGAAAAGGTCAATAGCAATTGGATGTCTAAGACTTATAGGAATGGAAAGGACCTAGAAAATTAAATCCATCCTCTGCACTCGTAGCAGGGCCAAACACCATCTAGATAGGTGCTTGTCTACATAGTGAATGTCAGTGAAAATGAAGTAGGAGGAGAGAGAAACAGGGAAATAATAAGTTAAAAATTACTTAGACAAGTTAGATGTCCTCAAGATATTAGGGCCTAATGAAATACACACCCTAGAATGATCAAGCAGCTGACTGAGGAAATACCTGAACCATTAGCAATTATCTCTGAAAAGTTACTGAAAACCAGAGAGATACCCAAGACAGAAAAATGCACTAGGCAACGCAGTATGGGAAGGAGGTGGACAGCCCTTGGTGGGGAAAGAACAAGTTAGGAACTGTAGAAACTGTAGAAACCATTTCATATTTAGCTAGAAGCCACTTCATATAACAGAAGCCATTTAAGTTTCTCGCTTCTGCACGTACACTAGAAGGTTAACTGACCTTCACCAATGTGAGAAAGGCCAGGAGGATGGGCTGTTGGAATGTGTTAATGAACTATTTTGAGCTGAAGCTCAAACTCCCTAAAAATTTGTTTCTTTCTGTGCAGATAACAATTTCTCTTTGAAGTTTGTTTTGATGGAATGCCCTGGCATCAGACTTGTTTGGTTAAGGGTATAAAATACTAGGATTGATTGTATTAGCCAGCCTTACTGGGCCCGGCTCTGCTGGGACCACGTTTGGCTCACTTGGCTTTACTGATCAATAAAGCTGTTTGTTTAGCCGCCTAAAAACTAAGTGAAGCCTTTGCTTCGACAGAACTATTTAGAAAAGCTAAACATACACAAATCCATGGGCCCAGATTTAATGCATCCGAGGGTACTGAGGGAGTTGGCAAATGTCATTGCGGAGCCTCTGACTATTATCTTTGAAAACTCATGGAGATCAGGAGAGATACCGGATGACTGGAAAAAGGCAAATGTAGTGCTCATCCTTAAAAAAGGGAAGAAGGACAATCCAGGGAACTACAGACCAGTCAGCCTTACCTCAGTCCCCGGAAAAATCATGGAGGGGATCCTTCAAGGAATCCATTTTGAAGCACTTGGAAGAAGGGAAAGTGATCAGGAATAGTCAACATAGATTCACGAAGGGCAAGTAGTGCCTGACCAATCTGATTAGCTTCTATGATGAGGTAACTGGCTCTGTGGATATGGGAAAGTCAGTGGATGTGATATACCTTGACTTTCGCAAAGCTTTTGATAGCGTCTCCCACAATATTCTTGACAGCAAGTTAAGGGAGTATGGATTGGATAAATGGACTGCAAGATGGATAGAAAGCTGGCTAGATTGTCAAGCCGTTGATCACTACCAATGGGTAGTGATCAACGGCTCGATGTCAGGTTGGCGGTTGGTTTCTAGCGGAGTGCCCCAGGGATCGGTTCTTGGACCGGTTTTGTTCAACATCTTTATTAATGACCTGGATGAGGGGATGGATTACACCCTCAGGAAGTTTGCAGATGGCACTGAGCTAGGGGGAGAGGTAGATATGCTGGAGGGCAGGGATAGGGTCCAGCGTGACCTGGACAGATTAGAGGATTGGGCCAAAAGAAATCTGAGGAGGTTCAACAAGGACAAGTGCAGAGTCCTGCACTTGGGACAGAAGAATCTCAAGCATTGTTACAGGCTGGGGACTGAATGGCTAAGTAGCAGTTCAGCAGAAAAGGACCTGGGGATTACAGTGGATGAGAAGCTGGATATGAGTCAACAGTGTGCCCTTATAGCCAAGAAGGCTAATGGCATATTAGGGTGCATTAGGAGGAGCATTGCCAGCAGATCCAGAGAAGTGATTATTCCCCTTTATTCAGCTCTGGTGAGGTCACATCTGGAATATTGTGTCCAGTTCTGGGCCCCCCACTACAGAAAGGACGTGGACGCATTGGAGAGGGTCCAGCGGAGGGCAACCAAAGTGATTAGGGTGCTGGAGCGCATGACCTATGAGGAGAGACTGAAGGATTTGGGTTTGTTTAGTCTGCAGAAGCGAAGAGTGAGGGGGGATTTGAGAGCAGCCTTCAACTTCCTGAAGGGAGGTTCCAAAGAGGATGGAGAAAGGCTGTTCACAGTAGTGACGGATGGCAGAACAAAGAGCAAAGGTCTCAAGTTACAGTGGGGGAGGTCTAGGTTGGATATTAGGAAAAACTATTTCACTAGCAGGGTGGTGAATCACTAGAATGGGTTACCTAGGAAGGTGGTGGAATCTCCATCCCGAGAGGTATTTAAGTCTCGGCTTGACAAAACCCTGGCTGGGTTGATTTAGTTGGGATTGGTCCTGTCTTGGGCAGGGGGCTGGACTTGATGACCTCCTGAGGTCTCTTCCAGCTCTATGAGTCTATGATTCTAAAACTGGAAAAGGGCATATACAGTACTAAACTATAAAAGGGAAATAATGACAACCTGGGAATTACAGACCAATCAGTTCAATTTCAATACTGGAAAGATAATGCAGCAAATAATGAGAGAGAAGATAAGGTGATAAAGTAACAGTCAACATGGATGTGTCAATAAATTCGTGTCAATCCAGCTTCATAGCTTTTTTTGACAGGTTAACAAAGCCATGTGGATAGAACAGAAGCTGTATACATGGTATATCTTGAACTTAGTAAAGCTTTTTGCTATGTTCCTCCATGACCTTCTCATAAACAAGGTAGGGAAATAGAAGCTACTATAAGGCGGGTATAGTCAAAGGCAGGGGCCCAGACAGAGACAGACGCCTCCTGAAGGTGAATGTCTGGCTGCAAAGATGGTGTCACCAGAAGGGATTTGACTTCATTAACTGTGGGATGCTGTTCCAGGAAGGACTGCTAAGCAGAGATGGGGTCCACCTATCGAGGAAAAGAGTATTTGGACAGACTGGCTAACCTAGCGAAAGGCTTTAAACTAAGTTCAACAGGAGCAGGTGACTAAAGCCCACAAGTAAGTAAAAAACGTGGAGACCCGGGAGACTGGTCAAAAACTGGAGGGAGCATGGGCTATACTAGCAGGGGAAAGAGGAGACAAGGCAAAACTGGAGGGCAAAAATCAAATCAGCATCTTAGTTGTCTATATACAAATGCAAAAGGTATGAGGAATAATCAGGAAGAACTTGAAATGCTAGTAAATAACACAACTATGACATAGTATCACAGAGACGTGGTGGAATAGACATGATTAGAAAGGCATAGCTTGCTCAGGAAGTATAGGCAGGGAAAAAAGGGATAGGTGTTCCCTTATATATTAAAAGTGTATATACTTGGGCTGAAGTTGAGATGGACATAGGAGACAGATTTGTTGAGAGTCTCTGTGTAAGGTTAAAAGGGGTTAAAAGTAAGGTTGATGTCCTGGTAACAGTATATTACAGATCACCTAACCAGAAAGATAAGATGGATGAGACTTTTTTTAAACAGATAAAATCATCCAAACCATAGGACTTGGTGGAGATAGGGAGCTTCAACAATCCAGACAACTGTTGGGAAAATAACACAGCAGGGCACAGATTATCCAACAACTTATTCAAATGTATTAGAGACCAATTTTTATTTCAGAAGTGGAGAAAGCTACTGATGGGAGGCAGTTCTAGATTTGATTTTAACAAATAGGGAGGAATTGGTTGAGAATTTGAAAGTGGAAGGCAGCTTGTGTGAAAGTGATCATATGTAATCATGAAATGATAGAGTTCATGATTCTAAGGAATGGTAGAAGGGTGAATAGCAAAATAAAGACAATGGATTTCAAGAAGGCAGATTTTAATGGGGCTGGTAGGTAAGGTCTCATGGGTAGCAAAACTAAGAAGAAAAACAATTGAAGATAGTTGGCAACAGGACTTTATTAAGGACACAAGAGCACACCATGTCACTGTGTAGAAAAGATAGGAATTATGGCAAGAGATCACCCTGGTTTAACCAGGATATCTTACATGATCTTTAAAAAAAAAAAAAGTCCTATAAAAAAGGGGAAATATGTCAAAATACAAAGGATGAATATGAATAAAACAAATACTTAGGGGCAAAATTAGAGTGGTGTAGGCACAAAATTAACTCAATCTAGCTAGAGACATAAAGGGTAACAAGAAAACATTCTACAAATAATATGAGATGCAAGAGGAAGACCAAGGACAGGCTAGGCCCATTGCTCAATGAAGAGGGAAAAACAGTAACAGAAAATGTGGAAGTGGCAGAGGTGTTTAACTTCTTTGTGCAGGTTTTCAATAAGGTTGGTGGCGATTGGACACCTAACACAGTGAATGCCAGTGAAAATCTAGTAGGTTCAGAAGTTAAACTAGGAAAAGAACGAGTTAAAATTATTTTAAAAAGTTAGATGTCTTCAAGTTACCAAGGCCTAATGAAATGTATCCTAGAATACTCAAGGAGTTGATTGAAGAGGTATCTGAACCATTAGTCATCATCTTTGAAAAAAGTCATGGAAGGCGGAAAAGATTCCAGAACACTGGAAATGGGAAAATATAGCGCCCATCTATAAAAATGTAAATAAGGACAACCCAGGAAACTACAGACCATTCAGCTTAACTTCTGTGACAGGGAAGATAATGAAACAAATAATTAAGGAATCCATCTGCAAACATCTGGAAGATAAGGTGATAGGTAACAGCAAGCATGGATTTGTCAAGAACAAAATCATGTCAAACTAACCTGATATAGCATTTTTGATAGGATAACAATCCTTACAGATAAGGGGGAAGCGGTAGTCGTGATATACACAGACTTTAGTAAAGCATTTGATACAGTCTTGCATGACCTTATCAATAAGCTAAAGATATACAACATAGATGGGACTACTACAAGGTGGGCGCATAACTGGCTGGATAACCGTTCTAAGAGCATATTATCAATGGTTCACAGTCATACTGAAAGGACATAAATGGGATTCTGCAGGGATTAGTTTGGGGACTGGTTCTGTTCAATATCTGTTCTGTTCAATATCAATGATTTAGATAATGGCACAAAGTATGCTTCTAAAGTTTGCAAATGATACCAAGCTGGGATGGGTTGTAAGTGCTTTGAAGGACAGGGTCATAATTCGAATTGAACTGGACAAACTGGAGAAATGGTTTGAGGTAAACAGGATGAAGCTCAATAAGAACAAAAGCAAAGTATTGCACTTAGGGAGGAAAAACAGTTTCACCCATACAAAATGGAAAATGATGGTCTTGGAAGTAGTACTGCAAAAAGAGGTATGAGGGGATCATAGTGGATCACAATCCAAATAAGAGTTAATTTATCTGTTGCAAAAAAAACATTGTGGGATGTATTAGCAGGAGTGCTGTAAGCAAGACATGAGATATAATTCTTCCACTCTATTCTGCACTATGTCATACCACATTTCAGGAAAGATGTTGACAAACTGGAGAAACTCCAGAGAAGAGCAACAAAAATTATTATAAAGATTTAGAAAACATGAGGGAAGACTGAAAGAATTGGGTCTCTAAGTTTGGAAAAGACAAGACATGACAGCAGCTTTCAAGTACCTAAAAGGGTGTTACAAGGAGGAAGAAATACATAAATAGTCTCCTTAACTTCTGATGATAGGACAAGCAGCAATAGACTTAAATTGCAGCAAGGAGGTTTAGGTTCCTGTCTGTCAAGGTGGTTAAGCACTGGAATAAATCCTAGGGAGGATGTGGAATTTCCATCATTGGAGATTTAAGAGCAGGTTAGACAAACACCTGTCATGGATGGGTCTAGGTTAGGGGCAGGGAACCTTAGGCTCAGGGGCTACATGCAGCCCCCAGCTTGCCTGGATCTAGCCCCTGAGGCTCAGGGCTCCCCCCTTCTCCCAAGGGCCACGTTAGTGAGGGTTTGGTTGCTTCTCATTTGTTAGCAGCACCAACCCAAAAAAGGTTCCTTACTACTGGTCTAGGTAATACTTGGACCTGTGATGAGAGTAGAGGACTATACCTGATGACCTCTTGAGGTTCCTTCCAGTTCTATGATTCTACTTTACCCGAAAGCCTATGTGGCAGTCTAGGCTGCACTTCAGTGTTCTGTGAAATACAATTCTGTCATATCTAAAAGTCTTTAATACTTTTAAATATGGCAAGTAAAAAAGTAAATAATTGGAAGTATGTCTGTTGGGGAGGAGGGAATTAAAGAGGTAGAGACACAGTAAGGAGACAAAAATCAATGTTTATAACTAAAATGTTCTCGTTATTCCAGGAATAAATCTATAATATCCACAAGATCTTCTAACATCTCTTTGCTCAATCTCCTGCTGAGGAAAAATGTGTTGTCATGAATCCATCTGTACTCCATCATGTGAGGTTTTCCTATAGTATCAGCATTAATGGGAAACTTAATAACCACAATCCTCTCTAGTTTCAGTGTTCTAGACCAAGATATGTTGGTATTATATTCTGTGATGTTTCTACAGTAGGGTGGTAAATGAACTTTATTATTATAAATTGGGGAGAGGGGGGAGAGAAATCAAGCCAACACAAGACACCTGAGGCCCAGAGCAACGTGAAACTAAATTCTGCATCTCCAAATTCAGACTGGAAATTCTACTGCTGCAATTCCATTTAAATAAAATGAAAGAAGTTTTAACAACCCAGTATGAAAATTCTGCAGTGTAGTTGCTCTTATGTTATTTTATGCTGCCCCATAGGTCTAGCTGTTGATGTGTTACTACAAAGATCTGTAACCCATTACAGACGTCTAAAAAATAGGCAGTGAATACCAGCACAAATTCTGTGGCCACATAATTAGGGAACACATAGAACCTTGTGAATACTTAAGGTTTCATCTGTATTTAAATATTACAGTCAAATTGTCTGTATTAGGCCCCAATTTTACAGCTCATTTTGTAGAGGTGCATCTCTGTGGACTCTAACTGAAGCAAAGTCGCCTTTTTTCCTCCCTTAACAAGTCATCTATTGAACATCCAGAGAGAGATGAGAACAGACAATGACATACTAAAGGAAGGCAGATTTAACAAATTCAAGTCTCAGGTACCTCCATCTATAGTAGAAAATTAATCAGTTTTTGCCAAAATGATCAGCAGCAACAGAGCCCTAAACCAATGTTACTAACAATTCAGTTCTTTTTTATCAGACCTGGTTTTGGTCCATTACTTGTTCAAAAGTCAGTTTTTAGTAGCCAGGCTAAGGTCCTGTACATATTCAGATCAGCACTAACACGACAGTGTGATTTTTAAGACTGATTTCATCTGCAAACCAGGAAAAAAATAAACCTGGTATAAAACAAATTAAATGTCTACACTATGTTTTGCAGTTATTTAAAAGTCAGTCTTGAAAAGGGTCACACATTTAATCTAGTATAATTCTGAACATAGACAAGGTCTAAGAAGAAAAACCAAGTCTATATTTTATATCGATTGTACTTTAGACACAACAAATGAGGCAATAATAAGTTGTCAACTTCATTACCTAGAGTCACTTAATGTTACAGTTTCAAAAATGTTGCTTATCAATAAAGCACCATTGAGTATGACAAGTGAATCAAAAGAAAAATCCAGTGCATCTTCCACACTAGGGATGTTAAAATGCATATATTTAGGTAAATGTGTAACTGCTGAAAATGTCAGTGGTTAAATGTTTTCATGCAAGGGGAGGCGGCTCCCTATGAGCTGCCTGCCCCCAACCACACTACAGAGCCAAGGGGGAGGGAGGGACAAGCGGGGAGGTGGCTTAAAAGTGATACAGAGGGAGCAGCGTGGGGGGAGAAATGGCTCCCAGATCCAGCTTAAAAGCCTGCTCCCCGCTCGTAGCGGTTCCAGCCTCCCCCCATCCCTGCTGCTGCCTCTTGATACAGAAGCAGCTGCGTGGGGAGGGAAAGGCTGAGTGTAATCATGTACACATTCATACCCCTATTCCACACATCTCAGTTTTGAGAACCAAGATAGTTTCTTAATCTTTAGTTTGTTTTAACTAGTTGATCACTGGTTTAAAGTGTTAACATTGAAAAGATCAGATGAGGTCTCAACTGGCATTATTCCATTCGGGGAAAGGAGTAATGTGTTTCAAGTGCTTACACAAAGAATGTTCAGAGGCATACAGCTTGATATGTAGTTGTGAAGATTCACTGTACAAATGGAGGTTCTCTCAACAGCTCCATCAGCAACAGAAAGCATCTAACCTCACTACACTAAGAATCAACTGGCTTTATCAACCTAAATGTTTGGTAGGTGTGAAGGGAACCATACAGCCAGAAAAGTAAGAGCTGCCACTTTCCCACTCCTAAACAGTCAGTTCTGTTGGCTTACGTAGTTTATGTAATAAATAGCTTCCTATTGCATATGAAATAGAAATTACTTTTAGGAAAAGAAGATTGATAAAACCTGCATCTATCTATGCTCTCTCCTCCATATCACAATTCACTTGCGTAATGTACACAGACTATAAGATTGTTAGCATCTAATCTTTTTACTGATTTTAACTGCAGTAAAAAGGATTAATACTAATGTTTACGAAAGTATAAAGGATATTTCCATTATCTTAAATAGAAGATAAAATTCTTCCAAGTTAGAAGTATATAAAAGAGTAGCCCACAAAAAAAGTTCTGAAAGCTTCAGCAAGCTATATAGATTTTAAATCTTTTTCCAACCAAGTAGATATCTGAACACTGCCAAATATTTTGAACTGTCTAGCAGAAAATTTACGGGGGAGAGGGGGAAGCAGAAATAGATTGTCATTCATTAAATGCTTCCAGAAAACATCAGTGTTGCATCTCAATCTTTTTTACCTCAAAGTAATCTAACAATTCACTGATAGTGGATACTAGCTTTATCCATTAACATGGCATCCAATCTTTGTGTATGAAAATGTTCAAGTAAACATAAAAAACCCAATTTTGTGAACATTCTTAAAAAAAAACACACACATTTCAGTCAAGTAAACACACTTACATTCCAACTGGAAATACAGAAATCTGTTATTCTGTAAGAGTGAGACTTCTCTTTATTAGCTTAGTATGATAAAGTGATTTTTTCATCCCTTCTAAAAACCAAACCTTCTGTTGTGTATGGGACTGGGTTTTTTTGGTAAGTACAAAGAGGCAAGAGTTTGGCATGTACTAAGCTTCCCTACTTCTGTTTTATTGAAAAGAAATTAATGTTTTTGCATTCTTACCTTTTCACTGAAACACTCAAGCAAGTCTTGGACATACCCTCGCATTTCTTGCAAAAATTTATACCGTTCACCAATACCCCCAGAAGACCCTTCTAATCGTTCAATTGCCTTGGTAGAGTCCTCTTGGTTTTGTTGATGTTTCTCATGTTGCTGCTGATTGGCTTTGTGCAGTTCTTGCATTGAATCCAACCTGAGGAACAATGGATAGATAACAAATTTACATTGAAAAGTCTATATAATGCGAACTGTTGAGATATTAAACTGTTTCAGAGTGAGAGTGTGGAAGTACCAAATCTGTATAAGAAAAATATTTTCAAGATACATTCACTACCTGTAGTTTATCAATGCCTTCTCCAGTTCGTAACAGCAAGGAGAGCAGTTTAAGTTATGATGGGCTAGACTGCAAGGTGCTAAGTACAGTCAACTCCTGTTAATCCTAACAGGAGTTGAAGGTGCTTAGAACCTTGTAAGACAGTCTTAAAAAATTAAAAGCAAAGGCATTATGCTATATCTAGCAAGAAATATAGTCTATAATGCAGCCTTTATTATACTGCACTGATTAGACTTATTTCAGCTAATGGAAAGTTTTTAAGACAAGGGGCATACAAACCAGTTTTGATTACAATAAAAAAGTGTGGGCTGTTAATTTTCAAGTATTTCTCACTGTTTTTGATACCTAACAGACTGAAATGTTTAAGCCCTAAAAAACTAAACAGATTTTAGCCTAAATGTAAGATATTTATGTATTCAAGAAAAAAAAATGTGATTTACACACTTTATGAAAACGTTACTTGGTAAGCTAAACATCTCACTGTCCTTTCAATTCTTGACTACAAGATTTTTTTTCAGTGTCCAGAAGCTGCAACTCAGATCTCTCTTCAACAAAATCAAATTGCCAAATTTTAAAAGCTTCGCTTCCACAGAAGAAATCCAGACTTTTGAATACATTTTCAATGTCATCTTCTTTGTGTTTTTTTTAAATGATGTGCCAAGTCAGTGGTTTTCCAGCGATGAAATTCTGCATTTGCTTGAGATTAAAGGATGCCTGAAGGAAGAGAAAGCTAGAGGACAAGTCTTTAAGTCTAAAAAAGATTGTCTGCCCTACCTGTCTTTAAGCTGTTTCTTTACCAAATCAATAGTAACAGGAGTCATCTCATTACTTGGAGTTTTGAAAGGAACTGTATTATCTGTTTTTTGAGACTTGGTCTCTGATGATCCATAGGCAGCATAAGTGTAAGGAATGCCATACGATGAACCATAAGGCATTGTCTGGTAAGAGTTCTGGTAGTACAGATTATTCACTTCAGTAGGCTGACTTGCTTGAACCTACAGAAATAAGACATGTAATACTCAAAATGATAATGACACTCCTCCTTTTAAAAACACTGCTTTTTGTAATTTAGTTTTGACATTTTATATGCAGAGGTAAAAATTCTTATAACCACAATATTTAAAATGAATCATTTGAAAGATGGGAAAAGTGCCAAGATGCGTTCAGAGAATTATAGTGTACAGTAATTAAAAGGAATCTCTTCCATGGAGAATTTCTTAGCATGGTTATTCTTTGCAGTAATATGCATGGCATATTATCTGGCATGAGCTCTAGTTTCAGCAAGCCTGCAACACCAAATTACTAAATATCCTAGGCCAATGTTCTTCACTGCAAGGCCCCCAAGCCAGAGGTGGCTTCCATGAACCCAAAATGCGATTTCCTGTCAATGACAATCTATGGTGGCACAATGGGGCTGCTGCTAAGGCAGGCTCCCTGCCTGTTCCTGCAATCCCCAGGGGGGACAGGGAACTGTGGCCAGTGGGAGTTGCGAGGGAGATGCCTGCAGAGAAGGACAGTGCACCAAGACACATGCCATCTCCAGGCACCGTGTGGGGCCAGGGCCACCCAAAGTAAGTGCTACACCCTTCTTCACCCCATACTCCCTCCAGGAGCCAGCACTTCATACCCCCTCCTCCACCCTAATCCCAGCCCTCTCCCAGAGCCAGCCCCTCATATTCACTCCTGTAACCCAAGCCACTGCACCAGCTTTGAGCCTACTCCCAGAGCCAGCATCCTATACTTGCTCCTGCACCCGACCCTCTATCCCAGTGCAGAGCCCTCTCCTGCACCCAACCTCTCTCCCAGAGCTTATATCTCTCACTCCCTCCTGCACCTTAACTCCCTGCCCAATACTCAGCCCAGAGCCCCTCCCACACTGCAAACCCGTTGGCCCCAGCCCAGAGACCACATCCCCTCCCAACCTCCTGCACCCAGTTCAGTCAAAGTGAGTGAGGGTGAAGGGAGAGTGAGTGAGTGAGTGGGGGGAAGGAGTGAGCAAGGCAGGACTTCAAGTAAGGGGCTCCCACATTGAATTTTGTTTTTGCCAAAGCTGTCCCCACTTAAAAAATACTGAAGAGCAATGTCCTAGGCTGTACTAATCTATGCTAATATATATTAACAACATGCCATGAAAGCGCTTATAAATTAGGGATATTAGCGTGTACCCGTGTACATGAGCCTGGGCTCATCGGTTAACCCCTCATGGTTACATACACCACCCCACTCCCCACGCTGCTGCTTCTATCAGAGGCAGCAGGCTGGGACGGGTGTGGGGGGGAGGTGGAAGCTGGTATGCGCCGGCTCCCCACGTGCTGGCTCCTGTGAGACAGCAACGGTTACACGTTTACAAAAATAAATGCATTTTAACATCTCTATTATAAACCATTTTATAAATTTTAGAAAACAGCTTGCAAGGCCAAATAGTGTCCCCCTCCAACTTTGGGCCAGCTACCTCACCATTGCTGCAAAACTTCTAATTGCAGCTACAACAAAACAATCCTAAAAAGATACTAAGTCTCCCAAAGAGATCACAGGTAGAGCTATATAAATAAGTTTTCAGTTTGCTGACCATACTAAAAGAAAATTTTGAGTCAGATGAAGTTTTTGTTGAACCCAAAATGAAACAATTTAAAAATAAAAGTAAATTATGAAAGGAAAATCTGAATGAAAAAAATCAAAATGTTTTGTTTTAAAACATTTAATTTTGATACTTTTTATTGTGGTTTTTACTCACCTCTTCCCACCAAGAGTTTGGTAAATCTGACATGAATTTGTAATTTTTTCCTTTGATCAATATCTGATCTAGTCACAGGCTTGATATAGCTCCTATTGAACTCAGTGGCAAAACTCCCACTGACTTTAGTGGCAGCAGTATCAGGTCACATATATCTGCTTAACTTCTGGACAGAAAGAATACAAAGCTCTCCTCAGAACTTCATTACTTACTGGATCTTGTTAGCAGTTAAGTGTTGGTTAATGCTACCATAATGCTCATTCACCTTCCATAATGGATGGAAAGAAAGAGCAAAACAACCTGATAAAGTTACACCACTAATCTCATCAGATCAAGTTACACCAACCACTATAATACCGGTTTGATTTTGGGGACGTTTTAGTCAATATTTGCACTGAAGCTAAAAATCTTATACCTTTTTCAAAAGAATATACCATCTTTTATGAACTATTTGAATACATGCCTGAGGTATGTTAATTCCTTTACGTATCTGTTCCTGCTCCCATCGACTGAGTTCTTCATCCTGCTCCCCAGTTACAAGAGCTTCGTCATCACTTCCCTCAATACCTGAGCATACAAGGAAGACAAAAAAGATAAAAATGCATATACTGGATTTATACCAGAGATAGTTCATTCCAGATTCCTACAGTTAAATTATGTAACCAATAGTCAGTAAAAACATCTTCTAATGCTTATTATATGCCTATGCAGTACAACCTTGCTTATCTTTCATGACTAGGAAATCCACAGTAAACTCATTTTGTGTTAGCTAATAAATAAAATTATGAGGCATAAAACACATTTATTCATTTGACAAAATTAAAATATACTAAAAGTTGACAAAAATTTAGTAAAATTAATAAAAGTTTTTATGAAACTGCAGAAAAGCACTGTGCTATTAAAGTTTTGCTCTAAAGCAGAAAGGAGCCACTTTTGTGTGCAAACTGAGATGTGTTTAATAGCTAGATTCTACTTGACCATAATTCCTTAAGATGCATCATTACAGTGTTATGCAACGGACTTAAAATAAATTATTCTATGCTGAAGTGCATGTGGATTATGGTAAACCAGAACTCTATTAGTCACGCAGAACATTTTGTTTAAGGCTTGTAAAGGTCAGGGTGAGTAACCTTAAATGAAAAAAGTTTCTATATCTATTACGTATGCTACCATCCTTCCAAAAAACATTTTACCTATTTCCTCTGCAATCTTTTGCCTTTGGGATTTTTCCTTCACTGAGAATACTATTCTTCGCTTCTCATCATCATCTTCATCATCACTGGCATCATTTTCATCTTCTCGAACCAGGCGGCCTTTGCCCGGCTCATTGTCAATAGGCGTGAAGTCTCCAAGTTCCCGGGCCATTTGACGCTTTTTTCTAGCAGCATGAATAAAAGCAGCATCTGGGATTTCTCCTGGAAATACATGTTTACAAGATTAAACAGCCAACCACTGCACACAAACTCAGAGTAAGACATTTTGCTACCTGTCTACTGCCACATCAGCTGAGAAAAAGGGTACTGTAGACACATCACCTCTATTTGTTATCAGTAAGGAAAACATATGACTCCAGAAGCACTCTAAGACTTTCCACTGAGGCCTAAGAAAGCTCCCCCCTTCTACTCTTTGAGAACTTAATATATATATATTAAGCCTAGCTGGTGTAACCCCTGTCTGTGGGGAAGGGAGGATTAGAGGGAGGGCGCTCCAGCCCAGCAGCAGGTGTGGGGGGAAGCACTCCAGCCAGCCCCATCCTTTAATCAGTTAACTGGCTAAACAGTATGTTTAACCAGCTAACCAATTAAAAGGGCTTTTACATCCTTAACACAAAATCTTATTTATGGCAGCTCTTTTCCCTTGCTCATGTGTTACTGATAACTAGGGAAGACAAAATCGTACTAATTTTCCAATAAAACAGCAATCCAAGGTTTATCGGCCTAGAATTCATATTATTTTCACTACAGTAGTGCTAAACAAGATTGGAACCCCAGAGGCTGGACCCACTTCAACAGGAGGTCCTGTTCTGTTTCCCTCACTGGTATGAAGCAGGATACTCTCTCTCCAGCATAGTTCCATCTAAGCTGCATGCGCACACACAGAAAAAATTTCTACCCTGCCCACCTCCTAAGCAGAGCTGCGCAGCAGCGTGGCACGAGGCTGGTGATTGCTCCGGCGGCAGGGAGGCGGCTGCTCCTGGCCGGGGCCAAGGAGCTGCATGGCGGGCAGACAGGCTTCTGCTCCAGCCAGCCGGGGCTGGAGGAACCTCATGGTGGGCAGGCAGCTAGCACTGGGGTTTGGGGCCACAGGCGGGCAGGGGTTATGGCTGCAGGGGGTTGTGTTGCTACTGCCAGGGGTTGGGGCCACGGGCGAGCAGGGGGATTGCTGCTGCCGGGGGATTGCTGCTGCCGGGGGATTGGGGTTGAAAAGATTCTTCATTCCCAATATTAAAACAGAGAAGGGAAAGGTACCAAAAAAAAAAATGAAGTGATCAGAATTGAGAACAGATCGTGAACATTAAGACCTCTTGCTGTAGTGTATATTCTGGATGAATTGATCACTGCCCAAGAATCCAAGCCATAAGCAAGTCTGGAGCTAAAAAATGTACTGCGTCTTTTATTGCAGCCTTGAAGTATAGGAGGTACCGTGTATAGCGAGCTGGAGGAGAGAAGGTAGGACTATTGCAGTTTGCTTTAATCTGTGCCTACATATGCTGATATATTGCCTGAAGTCACACAGGAAGTTATTGACTACATGCCTCAGTTTCCCTGTCTATAACAGAGACACTGTCCCTCAAAAGTGTCTCAGGTGGTTTGGGATGCCTTGTTCATTTAATGTGGGTGAAGTAGCAGATAACTGTTTCCCCTTTGCGCTGGTAGTTTCATGCCACATTGAGTGCCTAATCTCCAGGGATCGACAAATAATGCAATCTACTTGCCCGTGGCGAGTAGATTGCAACCCGGAAGAGCCGGGTTCGGGCGATCTGCGCATGCGCAGAACGATCTGCACATGCACAGATCGCCGGACAGCGTGGCTGGCGAGCAGGGCTTGCCGCGGTTCGGCGAGCCCTGCTAATCTCACTTTAGTAGGTCAAGCTATGGGCTTCCTCCGCATTGCCAAAGCACCAAATGTATATCCACGCCACACCTACCCTCAGCTTCACACCCTCACGCCCTCATGCCTGAAGCTGCAAGAAAGGGGAAACACAGAGCTGCTCCTTTGGCAAGGGAATTCTTCCATGAGTGGGTGCCACAGCGGCACACATCCAAACAAGTGTATATGACCTCATTGTTGGCGCACAAGACAAAACTCACACCACTCATGGATGGAAAAATCTTAGAGGGAACACTGCTCCCCAGGAACAAATAGAGATAGCACCCGTTTCCCTGCTATGCTACCCTCAGCTCTGGGAAGATTGAGTGCATGTGAGAGTTTCCTCTACAGAGGTGCTCCCAGAGAAAGGGTAGCTTCTTAATGGAGTCTGGAGCTCAGTGGCTAGATTTCTCCATGCCTTACTACTGCTTCCAGATCTTCTCTCATTTTGCTCAAGATTAAGACCAGGTCTTCATTAGATCCAGGAGGTTGGGTTAACGTATGCAACTCCAGGTACGTAAAATACATAGCTAGAGTCGGCTTATCTTAAGATGAGCTTGGCATCATCTTCACAATTGGAGGCAGATAGGAGCAAATGCTCCCATCAGCTTCCCTTACTCCTCGTGACTGGCGAGGATACTGGCGCGGACCGGAGCCACCCTCAGCGTTTGATTTAGCAGGTTTTAACTAGACCCGCTAAATTGAACACCAGAAGATCAATATCTGAGGCAGCAAGTGAAGACATGGCCCTTCAGAAAGATTACCATAGTACGCGACACAGTAGGCCAGAGATAGTAAGGAAAGATGGGTGAATAAGGGAAACAAGAAGGCAGACATGACTGAAAACTCTTTATAAGCAGTCTCAGTTTCCTGTATGTACTCAAGTTACAGCATTATGAGGGGGAATTTTTGTTTGGAAAGTTCAGCCACCTATTTTCAGTAAACATATTTAAAACATTAATTCCAGTTCTCAATATTATAGATTAAGATATTCCTTTCACTTAAATAAGAATATGCTAGAACCAGTAATGTGTTTAGACGTGAAGTTATCTTAAGTGTATCCACTGTATTAGTTTGCTATTTTCTTCTAAAAACAAAGCAAGTTAGTCTGGTATGTTGACTGGAGAAATTTTTTTCTAACAGGTATAAGTATCAAAGATTTTTTCCCTCTACTTCACGTCTATGCCTGAAGGATCCAAGGTTGTTTGTGGTTTATGAGCATGCAGGCAACAACCTTATTCCCCAGACAAAAAGGTTCCTTAAATGCAAGTTTAATAGTTATTAAATCCATGAAGAATAATATTGCAAACTGATTTCTTTGGTCCCTAGGGTCCCAAGAAAACTTGATTAAATAGAATAAAAATATTAATAGTATTCAAGACACTCAAATAGGGGGTCAAAAGAGTAAGAACATTTTCTGGTGCCTATTAAGAATTATGCCAATCTGCACCGTAAGGTTACTTAGAGAATTACTGGATTAAAGATAGAGAGTTATTTCTAAAACAATATTCCAGAGTTTTAGAAAAACCAAATGCTGTAACTAGAAGGGATGTTTACTCAGTTTTTTCAAGTCTAAAGTATCCAGTTTAAACTATGCGTCATTTTAACTTAAAAAAAAAATACCCAAAAGCTTCAGAGGGGTAGCCGAGTTAGTCTTTAAAGTTTATCCTATATAGACTAACAGAACAGACTATTTGTTGTTTTTTAAGTGCTACCAGACTATTTGTTGTTGTTGTTTTTTTAAATATTTTGTTATCCTTTGTTTTCAACATCCAACATATAAAACTTGCTATTTGATTTTGTAGTAATTAGAGTCCTATTTTAGGTCTTAAATGAATGAGTTCAGTTTTCACAGTTCTTCAAAAACAGTGTGCAATTATATTCTTCCACTGGACCAGAAGTATATGGATGAACTTTGGAAAGTGGACACTTCCATTATTCCAGTTTTCATTTCTAGTTTCTATTTGAGGGTGTGAAAAGTACTGAGCTTGGGAAGAATGCATACAGTTGACATTCCAAGCATTAGACACAGCATTTCTAAACCCATTAAACTAAATTTACTATAAAGTTCAAACCTGGACGGAGAACATTCAGAGATGATAGAGCACTTGAAAAAGCTCCCCCAGTTTTAGGTTTTTCTTCTTCCTTTTCACTTTCAACTTCCATCTCTTCTTCACCTTGTTCACTGTTTGCAGTCCCATCTTCTTGGTTTGCATCCTTCACCTGTCCTGTTTTTTCTATGGGCTGTTCAACTTTGAGAGAGAAGCATATACTTCAGTTTCCTTTTGTGATAAAAATTTAAAGCACACTTTTAAAGAATACCTCCAGATATGCATTCCTTACCTTTAAGCCAGCAATCTAAAGCAAGGTACAGACAATTACAATAATTTTTAACTACTGATCTTACATCCTGTTTTGGTTTCAATAAAAAACTAGGGATTCGTGATGTTAAATTTCAATTAATCAATTGATAAGGGGGCACTCACTATCCTGCTGTGCCTCTCCCTTTGAAATGCACAAGAGCCGAGGGGGGCTCCTGTACATTTCAAAGGGAGAGGGGCAACGGGGATCTGTGCCAGCAGGGACCAAAGCAGTCCCTGCTGGCGAGGGTTCCCCTCTGTGCCTGTTCCTTTGAAATGTACAAGAGCTGCCTGTGGCTCTTGTATTTTTCAAAGGGAGAGGAGCAGCAGTCCCACAGGCAGGAGCGGGACTGTTTCAATCCCCACTTGCACCGTTTTCCCACTGCCAAATGAAGGTTGCTCATGCAACCGTCATTCTAGCATTTCCTCATTTTTGAGTACTTGACTTTATAAATAATATTCCCTTAATGAGTTGTTTTTTTTGTTGTTTTTTTTTTTTACATATAACTTCCTAGGGTTTTTGAAAAAATAGAAATTCTACCATAGTAAACCATGCCAAGTCTTACATGATACATAAGCAGAGCACAAACTTTCACATCATAGATCTCTCTCATCTAAGCTAACAGTAACTGATAAGCACAGTAGCTTGCCATCCTCTATATGGGCCAGCTATTATAGGGAGATGAAGCATACACTTTGCCAGGAAGCCTCAGTTATTAGCTGACAACAGGAATGCTGAAACTCAAGAAACCTAGGTTCTATTCCAGGTTCTAAGGATTGTGTACTCTAAAGATTAGAGAGCTTATTGTCCAATCCTTCCTCCAGCATGTTATCTCAATAATGTGCCTTACCTCCCCATGCTCATTGTTCAGATCCTTGTTTTGGAACACACTACGGATGTTAAAATGTGGGTAATTGTGTAAACGTGTAACCACTGAAAAAAACTCAGTGGTTACATGGATACATGCATCCACAGCGAGCTCCTCATGCGTATTGGCTTCTGCCTGCCACCACACTGGGAGCCAGTATGCGCCTCTGATACAGAGGCAGCAATGCGAAGTGGCAGCTGGATATGGGGCGGGAGTCTCCGTATAACCATGAAAATTAATCGACAAGCCCAGGCTTATCGGTTAACCATTTACATGATTATATGGTCACATCCCTAGAACACACAGATGTAGGTCAGTTCTAATATAGGCTTTTAATATATGGAACTCTACTCTGCCAATCCTGCAATAATTTTTCCTTCATTTTTATGCTCTCAGCACTCAAGTCGAGAGAACACATCCTAGCAGAGCAATGCTAGATCCAAACTCTAGCTGTCAGAAAGCAGAAGTACAGCATTAGATAAAGACATGAGCATAGGCTTGGGAGTTAAAAAAACTTCTGAGTTTTAATCCAAGCTCTAATAAGGATTCACTGTGGAGCTTCCTTGTAAGGGTCCTCACCTCTCCACATTGATAAAATGGGGATAAACTCCACTTATGCCAAAAGGGTGCTCATGAAGGTTAATTAGATGCTTATACAGACTGTTCTGAATATATAAAGCACTTAAGGTTTTAAACTGCTCAGTCTCCCTACAGAATTGACACTGCATCTTTAATACAAGTCATTTTTATGAACAGTATTTAATCTCTCAGTTATTACTTACTAATAGCTTTGCAATTACCATCTGATGGAGAATTGACTTCTGTTTTAACCTTTGATTTTTCAAGATCTTCTTTGTACTCTTTCTTCAGTAGCTTTACTATCTTTTTGCTGTAACTTGATTTTTTCACTTTAAAAACTTCTTCGGTTTCTTTAAGAAAAATCAAAACACATTTAGTGACTTGAGAACAAACTGGTCAGCTACAATTCACAAAAATATTTACCATCTGTCAAGTCTTTTCACATGGTGCACAGCACAACCGCATATTAGTTACAAACAAAAGAATCCCACACATCTAAATTCCAAAATGTAACATACAAGACCTATAAAAGTTTTGACAAGTAGGCACTGCAGCAGCATATGTTTTCAGTAGGGATGTTAGATATCGTATAATTGAATAGTTGTGTAACAGCATAAAATATTATTGGTTAAACCATTCACTGGTCCCTGGATGCGGGACTGGCAGACAAAGAGGCAGCTGCGTGGGTGGCAGCAGCCCCTGTCCGTGGGAGGTCCAAGCACCTGTTTGTGGGGGGTTTGAGGCAGCAGCAGCAGCGGATGTAGGGGAGGTGGCAATGCAGAACTGGTACCGCAGGGAACCAGTTTTTAAGCCATCTCCCCTCAGCACCAGCTCCATCCTGCCCCGCTGTCACTGTAGGAGGCAGCAAGGGGGTCCATGGGAGCTAGCTACAAAGCCAGCTTGCCATGCTTATTTGCTCCTGATTGCCCCCCTTACCCTCTGCACTGTTGCCTCTCTATCAGCAGAGGAGGGCAGGTAGGCTGATCTGGTGCTTGTGGGGAGCCTACTTAAAGCCAACTGCTCATGGGCACCAGCTCTCACTCCCCGGTCCTTGCGGCCTCAGATACAGATGCAGCGGGCATGTGGTGAACTGAATTAACCAGTAAGCCCAGGCTTATCAGTTAATTGTTTATTCGCTAACAACCCTAGTTATTTTATCATAAGCCTTGTGATAATAGGTGTTCTTCTTGAAGTCCAAGCCCCTAGAATCACATCAATACATGATAATTTCATCTTTTATTAAGAAGACATTCCTTGCACTCTTGGTTGCCGAGTAAAACATAAAAAAAAGCCCGCCATTGCATCTTAAGGGCTCCAAATCAGAAGGCAAATGAGAAAACCATGAAGCACACTTTTAATATAAGAGTTAAAACAAAAATTGAAGACACCTTATCACTCATTTTATATCCTAAACAACATACGGTGAATGGCTGTGACAGCCCCCTTTAAGCGCTAGCTTTCCTTTACACCCGGTCTTTATTGGAAAAAATGTTCAACATTTTGCCTCAACATAAACCGCAGTAGGTAAAGTTCATTATCACACGTGCCCAGCCTCAGCGCAGCACCCCCAGGGCCCGCTGGGGAAGGAAAAACCAGGGCCTGTACCGGTAAAGAGAGGCGGGGGGAGTTGACCTGGCAGCCCGACAGGCCGCCTCCCCGCCCAGCTCAACCCGATTCGCCTGCGCGCAGCGGCGTCGGGGGCCAGGCCCGGGGCACACGCCGGCATGCGGCCGGGAAGGGTGGCGGCATGCGCGGGGGACACCGCCTCCCAGGGGCTGGCCGCGTGCTGCCAGGGGCCCGGCCGGCCCCGCTCACCTTCCTCCTCGTCCTGGAAGCTGAGCAGACTGGCCCGCGGCGCCTCTTTGTTCTCCCGCAGCCGCTTCCGCTCCTTGGCCCGCCCGGCCCCGGGCAGCCCGTTCCCCTGCTGCTGCTGCGGCGGCGGCGGCGGCAGCAGCAGCGGCGGCGGCGGCGCGGCCAGGGCGGGAGCGAGACCCAGGCCTAGGCCGCTCCCCGCCCCGTAGCCCGCGAGGGCGGGGACGGCGAGGGGGACGCAGCCGGTGGGGAGCGGCAGGAGCGGCGCAGCGGGGGTCATGGCGGCCTCGCCGGGCCCGTCCGCCCCCAGCGGCGGCTCCTCGTCCCGCTCCTCGTCCTCCTCCTCCGACTCGTTCCGCTTCCGCACGTTCACCCGCCGCGCCTTGCGGAACATCCCGCCGGGCCCGGCACCGCGCAGCCCCGAAACTCGCACCGCCGCAGCGCGCCGCGGCCCAGCCCCGGCTCCCCCGCCCCGGAGCATGATAACCCGGGAGCCACAGCGCCGCCTGCCGGCCCGCCCGCTCACCTCCAGCGGCCGCCAGGGGAAGCGAGCGCGCGCCGCGCCATAGAGTGCCGCGCCCGGCCAGCCGGCCTCGCGCAAACCATAGAGAGCGGGGACCAGAGCGCCCGCTCGCGGCTGCTCAGCCGCCGCCATCTTGTGTGAGCGGGGAAACGGAGGAAAGGGGCGGTCACGTGTTTGCCGCGGCGGCCTAGATTCCCAGGGCTGAGAAGGGGATGCGCGCGGGCGGTGGGGTGGGGGAGGGGTGTGACACTACGGAAGCGCTGTGAGCATGGTGGATACTTGACTCCCATTGGCTGCCGCGGCGCTGCCCGAGACTCGCTTGGAGCGTTGGGGGTTGGGCGGGGGAGCTGGGTTTAGTGTCACTGGAGAGCGCGTGCCCCTTCCCCCGCTGCTGCGCCTCCTTCCTGACTGGTTCCCGGGGCCGGGCGCGCGCGTGCACGTTTCAAAGGGGAACCCGCCCGTGGACACTGCCGACAGCGCGCGCCCGCGCCTGGACGTGCATGATGCAGTGTCAGTGACCCCGCCGCAGCACGCAGCTGTGGTTTGTTCTGTTTCCACTTTCTGGGTCTCCAGCCGCCTGATCCCCCCCGTTATAAGTTTAGCTTAAAAAACAGTTCCCACCAATACAGTTATCAGGACAAGGGTTGAGTGGAAAGGTGCTGTTTAACCAGAGCTTTGCCTGGATACAAAATTTGGTATCTGCATCAATATCCACAAAAAAAAGGCGTAGAAATTCACATTCTGCAGATGCGGATAACTCATGATATACAGCATATATTGCAAATTTGCGGGATTCAACCTGTAGATACAAAATTTATATCTGCAGCCCTATCTGCAAAAGTGAGCCATGGATATCTGAATCCACATCTATGGATGTGGATACCCTGGACAAAAAGCAGTTAACTGCAGATTTGCAGGGTTTTTACACACGAAAGCTCATGATGATATACATTTTTTTGTTAGTCTCTAAGGTGCCACAGGATTACTTTTGTATTTAAAGTTACAGACTAAAACAGCTATCCTTCTGAGACTGAAAATACAGATCTGCATTGGATTGTTCAACCAGTATTAAAGCATGGAAGGTGGTTTACAATTTCTTAAATATTTTGCTTGGACCCTAATACTTGTTTCACAAAAAGATATATTTGCTACAAGATGGTGTCAAGGTAGTGGTGCTTGTTGTGTATAGCCCAAATCCTCCCTTTCACCTTTAGATGAGATGGACCCATTAATAAAGTATGCAGCTCACAAGGTGTCTCCATGAAAAGTCTCAGATGGGTAACCATGTTAGTCTATATCTGCAAAAACAATGTGGAGTTTTCTGGCAGCTTTTAGGCTACGGCTACACTGACCAGTCTTGCGCAAGAACATATGCCTACTTAATGAGCTGGCATTTTTGTGCAAGGGGTTTTTGCACAAGAAGGAGCAGTGTAGACTGCTCCTTCTTTGTGCAAAAGCCCTTGCGAAAAAAATGGCGGCTCATTAAGTATGCAAATGAGGCATGGTGATATTCATCACCATGCCTCATTTGCATATGTTCTTGCACAAGACTGGCCAGTGTAGACATAACCTTAGAGACTAACAGATTTATTAGGGCATAAGCTTTTGTGTATAAAACCCACTTCATCAGATGAAATGGTGTCACCATGTCAGAAGTGAAAGTAACTGTACTATCACGACCTACTCCCCCTTAGGGAGCAACAGGTCGGGGGGAGGGATACAGGCCATTCTCCCTATAAGTCCAAGATATGTTCCAAAAAACTTGGACTTATAGTGAAACGACTTAAAATGGGGAATTTTTTTTCCCACGGCTGACTTCCAATTGTGCAAATTGGGTTGGTGGTTCCCCCCGCTCCCCACAACTTGACTTAAGAGTGGGGAATAGGAGGACTTCTAACGCATCAGTTCCTACAAGCGTCAATGACTTTAGTGCAGAACAGATGTATACCGGGGCGACTTAATGCAGGGATGCCCCTGTACAACAGTACCAGGAAGAAATTTAAATGTGGGATGGAGTGTGGGGAGTTCAGGGCAGAGGGTTGGGATGTGGGAGGTGCAAGAGGCAGGACAGAGAGCTGGGGACATGGGGAGATGCAGGAATCTGGGTTGAGCTGTATAAGGGGCTCAGGGCAATGGTTTGGGGGGGTGGGGCAGGTGCAAAAGGCAGGGCTGAGAGTGGGGAAGAGTATGTGTGTGGAACTCTGGGGCTAGATTAATTTATCTGGCTGGGACCCCGCTGTGGTAGCCGCAGCTGGCTGAGAACTGAACCAGGATCTCCAGGTCGATTCCGCCTCCCCTCCTACCCCCACTGCAGCAGGAGTGGGGTCAGTGCTAGGCCATTGCAACCCCCTCTGATGGCAAATAGGGGCCAGAGCTGGGCTAGGGATATAAGTGAGTAGTCAACTAACAGATAAGCCTAGGCTTATTGGTTAATCTAGTCCTTGCTGTCTCTGTATCAAAGGCGGCGAGGGGGGAAGCAGGAGCCAGTGCTGCGGGGGACCTTGCTTAAAAGCTGATTTCCCACCACCACCGTCTATGCGGTGCTGCCTTCTCCCCCCTGCGCTGCTGTCAGAGGCAGCTGGACAAGGGCTGATGTCGCCCACAGCCATGCATGGGCCAAGGCTACTCCCTCCTGGCCAGACAGGGGCCAATGTCCTCCCCCCAGCAGGAACAGGGCCAGGCTAAGCTGCTGGGGCCATATGGGGCTGCCACCAGCAGCACGTACCCCCAGCCGGACCTTCTAAATTGCCTATTTCCCTTCCCTGGCTTCTGATGTTGCAGCAGAGCAAAGAGTCTCAGCTGGTTCTTGCTGAAATGGGGCACCAGGGCACACCCCCTTATTTTCATCTCTGCTCCATGTGCTACATTGGAGGCCAGTTAGGCAGCATTTCTTAAGGCAGCAGTGTTTTGGGGGCACAGCGGAAACAGAGTAGGGTAAGGAAGGAGCAAGTTGATTGACAACTGCACAGTAGGGATGTTAAGTATCATTTAATTAAAGGAATTTCCATCGACTACTTGATTAGTCGATAAGGGGGGGGCCGCTTGCTACCCACACTGTGGCTCAGCAGTTTAAATGTAGGAGGAGCCAGGCATTCAGGCACCCTGGCTCCTGCTACATTTAAACTGCAAAGCCATAGCCGGGTTAGCTCTCAAGGGCGGCGCAAGCGAGGACTGAATAGTCCCAGCTTATGCCGGCTCCAGGACCTCTGCGCCTCTGCCTTTTACAAAGATTCTTTCCTACTGTACTTCCAGATCACAGTTCTTTTGTGCTCAGCTGGGAACAGGGCTGAAGTTTATATTATGTAATCTTTATTCAGAACATTACTGTGAGCAAAACTAAGTGCAGTTTTGTTTTAGGTTACACTATTCAGAAGACTTATGTGCTTTCCTATGTCTATACTAACTTTGTTCCCACCAGAGGTCAGATTTATCAGTACTGCATGCTTCCATTTTAAGACATTATGGTAATATTGAATTACTTTGTTATTCAACACCTTTTTACTAGAGGGCAGTAGACCCTCACAGTATAGTCACAATAATCTATTAGACACTTCCTTGATTACACTAGCTTTTATATATGGTGTAATAACATCCACAAACAAGTTAATTTGTATAAACCACTTCTGAGAATTTATAAGACAAGAGTGTCCTGTCTCAGGATTATTAATCAGCCAGAGACTGCTTTCAACCTTAATATGCATAGAGAGTCGGAGACTGTAGTTTCTAGAAAATCAATCTGAATTGGTCTGTTTTGCTTACTCATGAAGAGCTCTGTCTCTCTCAACCCAGCTATAGTTTCAGAATTGAGACCTTAGCATTTATGAAGCCATCCCAAATGCTCAGAATCATGAGTAAGGCCTCAGAATCATGAGATGCGGTTAAAATTCATGAGATGAAAATAATACATTTTAGATTCTTTTTATTTGCCTTCTGATTTGTGAGCCTTTAGGAGACACTTAGCTCATTTTTCCCACTCATTTCTCAGTAATCAGGAAAGCTAGAAATTTGCAATGTTAAAAAAAAAAAGATAAATACATCTATTAGTCAAAACATGAAGGGGCATATGAATGTTTAGCATATCTGGCAGGTAAGTACCTGACAGTGCAGACTATAACAGTGCCTTGTGAATGTTCTCATTTTCAGGTGACACTGTAAATTAAGTAGCATTATCTATACATATAAACAAACTTGTTTGTCTTAGACCTGGTCTACCCTGGATGTTTAGGTGGAACTTAGCCGCGTTAGGGCAAATTTCTAAAAAGTAAGACCATACCACCAAGTCCATTCCATCAACTTTAAGGGCTGTAAAAGTTGATTTTCAGTATTCCAGCTTATCACGAGGAGTAACACTAAATTCAACCTTATATGGTTGACTTAACAATAGTGCAGATGAAGCGCTATGAAAGTCGAAGTTCTAAGTCTCTGGGAGGTGTCCTACAGTGTCCCATGGTGACTGCTCCGGCCAGGACTTTCAGCTCTACTGCTCTCCAGGTGAACAGAAAAAGCCCTGGGAAAATTTGAATTTCATTTCCTGTGTGGCTAGCATGGCAAGCAGACTTCAGAGCAGGCAGCACACCTGAGCAGCACACCTGTTATGAGTTTCCAGGGTCATAGATGAGCACCAGCATGGAGTGTACAGGAGATTCTGGACCTCATTCCTGTGTGGGGAGAGGAATCTGTTCTTGCAGAACTATGAACCAGCAAAAGAAATGCAGATACCTTTTCCAAGATCACAAAGGGCACAGAGGAGAAAGGACACACCAAGGATACCCAGAAGTTCCATGTGAAAATAAAGGAGTTGAGGCAGTTGTACCAGATGACAAAAAGAGGCAAATGTATGGTCTGGGTCATTGCTTCAAACATGCCACTTCTATGAGCAGCTCCATGCACTCTAGAGATGTTAAGTAGCAGTTAATAAGTAGTCAATAAGGGGGTTAGCTCCCAGGGGCAGTGTGAGCTGGGACTGAGCAGTCCCAGCTCATGCTGGGTCCCAGACCACTGTGGCTCTGCTTTTTAAATGTAGTAAGAGCCGCTTGACTGCTGGGTCCTGGCTTGTGTTGGGTCCCCGCTGCACCTCTGCCTCCCCTGGCCTTGCCCTGCAGAAACAGTGCTGGGGAGAACTGGCTTTTAAGCTGGCTCCGCCTAGCACCAGTGCCTGCTTCTGCCCTTGCTGCCTCTGAATCAGATGCTGTATCAGAGGCAGCAAGGAGGAGAGAAGCGAGTAGTCAAGTAAGCCTGGACTTATCAGGTAGTCAACTACTTGATTAGTCACATATATACCTTATGTAATCCTGAGAGGGAGAGGGTGACCAGCTTACCCAATTCCGCCCAAGACTCTCCTCTGGCAGCTATGGGCACTAGCATGGAGGACAGCGTGGATGAGGAGGAGGAGGAGAATAGTCAGCAAGCAAGCAGGGCAACCAATGTCACCAACTGCCAGGAGCTTTTTATAACTTTAGAGACAATCCCCTTCTCCCAGCATGTCTTGCAGCCAAGCACTGATCCCAGGGAGACACTTCTGGTGACTTCACATGTTTTATCATGCTGCAAGCAGATTAAGGCAATTGGGTGTGATCTGTGGCAGCCATTCTGCCTACAGAGTGGGGGCTGTCCTTGAAACAGTTTGTTAATGTGTCTGAAGATGGAATGAGAATCCTCCCTGCCCCTCTCCATAAAACTGTCATAGAGGAATTCTTTAATCCTTTTCACAAGGTTTCTGGGGAGGCCTGCCTTATCTTGTCCTCCACGCCTTATTCTGTCCTCCATACCCTGTATTTCCATGCCAAGCCAGCAGTAAGCAATCTGCTGTCATTGAAAGCACAAAGCATTGCAGTGTAAGGTCCAGGTTTCTGGCCACATTCAGTCAACATCTGCTCCCTATCACTCTGTGTAATTCAGAGAAGATTGATATCTTGTGTGGCTACCTGGATGAAACAGAGGAAGCTATTAGCTGATGTCTCTGCAGTAAGCCTTCATTTGTTTATTGCCAGTGAAACATGGCTTGAGCCCCTGCCATGCGCTGCCCTGCTGGCACATCTGGCCCTGTACTCCCTCCACACCGTACTCCTTCAGGAAGGGAAAGTTGCACTCATCCAGCAAACAGGGTTGCCAAACACCTGGGCACCATGTGAGCCGCTTAGACCTCCTTCCCCCCATGCAGGCTCGAGCCCTGGCCTGTCCCTTATCATGCCTGCCTGTACCGGGTTGCCTTACCACGGGTCTCTCCCTGACCCAGCACCCCAGGGCTCTGGGCCCTGCTCTGCAGGCCCCGAGGCCGAATCACTGTCCCGTAGGCCCAGAGGCCTAGTCACAGTTCCTCAGGCCCTGAGGCCAAATCACTGTTGCTCAGCTCTGAGTCCGGGAGCTATGCAGCAAGAGGTTGGTTGGGGGGGGCAGCCCTCCCTCCCTCTCCTCTGGGCCCCAACCCACGGCCCTATCAGTGGTGGGCGGGTCCCACCACTGGCTCGGCAGGGAGCTCACCCCGAAACGCGCCGAGCCCACTGGGCAACTTCCCGTGCCCCACCCTGAGCTGCTGCCTACCCTCTCCCCCTGGCTACTGCAGACCCTACCATCATGTGCAGGTCTCGTGTCAGTGGCTGGGTTGGTTGGTCCTACGGCAATTGTGCGTGCGGTGACGGTGGTGAGATTAGCTGCAAGTCGTGGCCAGCGAGGCGGTAGAGATCGTCTCGAGGGCTGGGTTGGCGGCTCTGGTGGCAGTAGCTGCAGCTCTGGTGCTCTGTCTGGAGCTCCTTCCCCTCCCAAGCTCAGCCCCAACTGAGCTGCACTGCAGGCTTTTATACCCGGGCTGCACTGGGAGCATGCCCAGCAGGGTCGCAGGGGAGGGGCGTATTCCACCCCATAGGCGTGCTCTACTTCCCCTTGTTCAGTGCGGGGCTGGCCTGCCCCATCACACATGCCCCCCCTTAAGAGGGTCCCCTCGGCGGGCTTCTCATCTCCCTTCTTGAGCTCTATTTGGGAAAAGAAATCCACATTTGCGTGGGCTTTTCCTGGCCTATGCACTACCTGAAACGAATACAGCTGTAGGGACAAATACCAGCGCATAATTCGGGCGTTGGTGTCTTTCATAGAGTGCAGCTACATCAGTGGGGCATGGTCTGTCACTATCGAGAAGGGGCTGCCCAGCAAATAATACCTGAGGGCCTCAACGGCCCATTTCACCGCCAGCGCCTCTCTTTCTATGGTGGAGTACTTGGTCTCTCAGGGGTACAGCTTTCGGCTAAGGTATAGAATAGGGTGTTCCACTCCCTCTACCTCCTGAGCTAACACGGTGCCAAGGCCTACCTCGGAGATGTCTGTTTGTAGAATAAATGGCTTGGAAAAATCCGGCTGAGCCAGTACCGGTCCCCGGGTTATATACTCATAGACTCATAGACTTTAAGGTCAGAAGGGACCATTATGATCATCTAGTCTGACCCCCTGCACAATGCAGGCCACAGAATCTCACCCACCCTCTCCTAGAATAATCCTCTCACCTATATCTCAGATACTGAAGCCTTCAAATAGTTTGAAGACCCCAAGATGCAGAGAATCCTCCAGCTGTGATCTGTACCCCATGCTACAGGGGAAGGCGAAAAACCTCCAGGGCCTCTGCCAATCTACCCTGGAGGAAAATTCCTTCCCGACCCCAAATATGGCGATCAGCTAAACCCTGAGCATGTGGGCAAGACTCACCAGCCAGACACCCAGAAAGTTCTCTATAGTAACTCCTATCATCCCTCCATTGACCTATTTACCACTGATAATGAATGGTCAATTAGTTACCAAGATCATGTTATCTCATCAAACCATCCCCTTCATAAACCCATCTAGTTTAATCTTGAAGCCAGATAGATCTTTTGCCCCCACTACTTCCCTTGGAAGGCCGTTCCAGAACCTCACTCCTCTAATGGTTAGAAACCTTCGTCTAATCTCAAGTCTAAACTTCCTACTAGCCAGCTTATATCCATTTGTTCTTGTGTCCACATTGGTATTAAGCTTAAATAATTCCTCTCCTCCTGGTATTTATCCCTCTAATATATTTAAAGAGTGCAATCATGTCCCCTCAGCCTTCTTTTGGTTAAGGTAAACAAGCCAAGCTCCTTGAGTCTCCTTTCATAAGACAGGTTTTCCATTCCTCGGATCATCCTAGTGGCCCTTCTTTGTACCTGTTCTAGTTTGAATTCATCCTTCTTAAACATGGGAGACCAGAACTGTACACAGTATTCCAAATGGGGTCTCACCAATGCCTTGTATAATGGCACTAACACCTCCTTATCCCTACTGGAAATACCTCGCCTAATACATCCCAAGACTGTATTAGCCTTTTTCACGGCCATGTCACAATGGCGGCTCATAGTCTTCCTATAATCAACCAGGACTCCGACGTCCTTCTCCTCCTCCGTTACTTCCAACTGATGTGTCCCCAGCTTATAACTAAAATTCTTGTTATTAATCCCTAAATGCATAACCTTACACTTCTCTCTATTAAATTTCATCCTATTGTTATCACTCCAATTTACAAGGTCATCCAGATCTTCTTGTATGATATCCCGATCCTTTTCTGAATTGACAATACCTCCCAACTTTGTGTCATCCGCAAATTTTATCAGGACACTTCCACTTTTGGTGCCAAGGTCAGCAATAAAAAGATTAAATAAAATTGGCCCCAAAACTGATCCCTGAGGAACTCCGCTAGTAACCTTCCTCCAACCTGACAGTTCACCTTTCATCATCACCCGCTGTAGTCTCCCCTTAAACCAGTTGCTTATCCACCTCTCAACTTTCATATTAATCCCTATTTTTTCCAATTTAACCAATAATTCCCCATGTGGTACTGTATCAAATGCCTTACTAAAGTCGAGGTAGATTAGATCCACTGCATTTCCTTTATCTAAAAATCTGTTACTTTCTCAAAAAGGAGATCAGGTTGGTTTGGCAGATCTACCTTTTGTAAAACCATGTTGTAATTTGTCCCAATTGCCATTAGCCTCAATGTCTCTAACTACTTTCTCTTTCAAAATTTTTTCCAAGATCTTGCATACTACAGATGTCAAACTAACAGGCCTATAGTTACCCGGTCGCTTTTTTCCCTTTCTTAAAAATAGGAACTATATTAGCAATTCTCCAGTCAAATGGTACAACCCTGAGTTTAGAGATTTATTAAAAATTTTGCTAATGGACTTGCAATTTCATGTGCCAGTTCCTTTAATATTCTTGGATGAAGATTATCTGGGCCCCCCGATTTACTCCCATTAAGCTGTTCAAATTTGGCTTTTACCTTGGATATGGTAATATCTACCTCCATATCCTTAGTCCCATTTGTTATGTTACCATTATCCCTAAGCTCTTCATTAGCCTCATTAAAGACTGAAGCAAAGTATTTGTTTAGATATTGGGCCATTCCTAGATTATCCTTAACCTCCACTCCATCCTTAGTAATTAGCGGTCCTACTTCTTCTTTTTGTTTTTTCCTATTTATATGGCTATAAAACCTTTTACTATTGTTTTTAATTCCCTTTGCAAGGTCCAACTCTACCTGACTTTTAGCCTCTCTCACTTTGTCCCTACATGCTCTAACCTCAATAAGGTAGCTTTCTTTACTGATCCCTCCCGTCTTCCATTCCTTATATGCTTTCTGCTTTTTCTTAATCACCTCTCTGAGATGCTTGCTCATCCAGCTTGGTCTAACACACCTGCCTATAATTTTTTTCCCTTTTCTTGGGATACAGGCTTCTGATAGCTTCTGCAACTTTAATTTAATATAATCCCAGGCCTCCTCCACCTCAAGATCCATAATTTCTTTAGTCCAATCAACTTCCCTAACTAATTTCCTTAATTTATTAAAATTAGCCCTTTTGAAATCAAAAACCCTAGTCTCAGATTTATTTTTGTTTATCCTTCCATTTAATTTGAACTGTATTAGCTCATGATCACTTGAGCCAAGATTGTCCCCTACAACCATTTCATCTATGAGGCCCTCGCTACTCACCAAAACCAAATCTAAAATAGCATCCCCCCTTGTTGGTTCAGCAACTACTTGATGAAGGAATTCATCAGCTATCACATCTAGGAAAATCTGAGCCCTATTATTATTACTAGCACTTGTTCTCCAGTCTATATCTGGAAAGTTGAAATCTCCCATGATTACGCAGTTTCCATGAGTATTTACTTCATTAAAAACATTAAAGAGGTCTCTATCCATATCCAAATTGGATCCTGGTGGTCTATAACACACCCCAAGCACTATCCCAGGAGGATCTGATAGTTTTCTTCCCCAATGTGATTTTTGCCCAAACAGACTCTGTCTTCTCCATTCCATCACTTTTTATTTCTTTACAATCTACCTCATCTTTGATATACAATGCGACTCCACCACCTTTACCCTTATTTCTGTCTTTCCTAAACAGCACATACCCTTCAATACCTGTACTCCAATCATGCCTAGTATTCCACCATGTTTCTGTTATTCCTATAATATCTGGTTTCACTTCCTGGACCAATAGCTCAAGTTCCTCCATTTTGTTACCTAGGCTCTTCGCATTAGTGTACAAACATCTTAGTTTTTGCTGTTTGGCCTCACTCACATTCTTTACCCAATTTGGCACGGACACTGTACCTCCAATATGACCTCTTAGACTAGTATCCACCCTACCCTTCCTCCTTATGTCCATTCTCCTACCCCCAGCTATATCCTTTCTTACTTCGTTTTCCTCCCTCTCAGTGTTAAAATCTGGCGTAGAGATTACCTGGACATCTCCCAACCGTCTCCCCAAATTCCTAGTTTAAAGCTCTCTTAATCAGTTGAGCCAGCCTCCATCCTAGAAGTCTATTTCCTCCCTACTTAGGTGAAGTCCATCCCGAGAGAACAGTCCTCTGTCCATAAATGCCTCCCAGTGACCATACATCCCAAAGCCCTCCTTATAGCACCACTGCCTAAGCCATCTATTGATCATCATAATCCTGTCACATCTTAGTTGCCCTTCTCTAGGAACAGGCAGAATGCCACTAAAGATCACCTGAGCCTCAATTTCCTTGAGCGCCCTCCCCAGCCTAGCATAGTCTCCTTAATTGCTCCAGCGAGAATCTAGCCGTATCATTTGTTCCTACATGGAGGATGATCAATGGATTCCTTCCTGCTCCCTTAATAATCCTCTTCAACCTCAGTTCCACATCCCGTATCTTAGCACCTGGCAGACAGCACACCCTTCTATTCTCTGGATCAGCTCTGGTTACAGGCCTATCTATTCTTCTCAATAAGGAGTCCCCAATCACGTAGACCTGCCTTTTCCTAGTGACAGTGCGATTCTCTGGTCTATCTCTTGCTTCCTCTGGCTGCAAGTCCTTGCCATTCCTGTTTTCCCTTGTAATCCTCTTTAACCCATCCTGTATCCTCCTGATGCTCATTATTGGTATTGTCTCCATTAACTCTTCCCCTTTATCTATGGGACTAGCCACTCTTCTCTTCTTCCTTACCCTTCCATCTTCATTATCTACCTGCTGTACCCCTTCTTCATTCTCCAACTCCACATACCTGTTAGCTGGTATCGTAAGGTCCGAAACACCCTCTCACACACTGTTGACCATTCCACCCACCGGGGATGTTGGTTTTTGGTCAGGTCTGTCAGGGGGGCTGCTATGGTTGAAAAATTGGGAATAAATCGCCTATAGTACCCCACCAACCCTAAGAATTGTCTCATCTGCCGTTTTGTAGTGGGGGTGGGGTATTCTCAGAGGGCCTGCACCTTGTCAATCAAGGGTTTCACCTGCCTGAACAATAGCGGCCAGGAGAAAAGAAAAAAACCCAACTCCTCTATCTCACTATCTTGCTATAATGTTATCCCCTTTGTTAGTTGGGGGAGGAGGGGCAGGGACTACGCTACCCATGTTCTCCACCAGTTGCCTTACCCCGGGTCTCTTCCTGACCCGGCACCCCAGGGCTCCAGACCCTGCTCTGCAGGCCCCGAGGCCGAATCACTGTCCCGCAGGCCCAGAGGCCTAGTCACAGTTCCGCGGGCCCTTAGGCCAAATCACCGTTGCTCAGCTCCGAGTCCGGGAGCTATGCAGCAAGGGGTTGGGTAGGGGGGCCTGGGCCCTTCCTCTCCTCCGGGCCCCATCAGTGGTGGGCGGGTCCCACCACTGGCTCGGCGGGGGAGCTCTCCCTGAAACGTGTCGAGCCTGCTGGGCAACTTCCCGTGCCCTGCCCTGAGATGCTTCCTACCCTGTCCCCCTGGCTACTGCGGACCCTACCATCACGTGCAGGTCCCGCATCAGTGGCTGGGTTGGTTGGTCCTACAGCAATTGCGTGTGCGGTGACGGCGGCGAGATTAGCTGTAAGTCGTGGCCAGCGAGGCGGTAGAGATCATCTCGAGGGCTGTGTTGGCGGCTCTGGTGGCAGTAGCTGCGGCTCTGGTGCTCTGTCTGGAGCTCCTTCCCCCCTCCCAAGGTCAGCCCCAACTGAGCTGCGCTGCAGGCTTTTATACCCGGGCTGCACTGGGAGCATGCCCAGCAGGGTCGCGGGGGAGGGGCGTATTCCACCCCATAGACGTGCTCTACTTCCCCTTGTCCAGTGCGGGGCTGGCCTGCCCCATCACACATCCACAAAACTGAGTCCAGCTGCTCCCCTAAGAACTCTGTGGTGTACTGGCTGTATAGTTGCGGCTTTAAAGCATAACTGTGGCAATAACTGTACATAACACATCCCTCTTGTCTTTAGACAGACCTTCCTGTTATGCTAACAGATTAGGTTTTACACTCTACAGTGTATCTCCTGTAAAGTCTGCCCTTCACTTTTCATTACAGCAAGTACAGCAGTGAGCATGTTGAACACTCCCTTAGCTATCTGGCTAGCACAAATCCGGAGGCAAAAACAGAGTAGAGGTGACAAAGAGCAAATGCAATCCACCCACTTGGACAGGGAGCACTTACGCGAGTGGAGGAATATGCTGCTGCTGGAGATGCCAGCAGAGTGTGAGGACAGGAGAAAGTGCAGGGAGCTGGAAGTGAAAAACCAGGAGAGAGCTTTGATGACCATGGCAGATGTGCTGAAGCGCATGTTGGCCTTCCAGGACAGCCACATGCACGGGCACTCCCTCCAGCCCCTGCGGAACCACATTCCCTCCTCACTGAGTTCCATAGCCTCCTCTCCCAGGGACCTAGAACATGGGGAGGGAAGGGGCAGGAGAGGGAGTCAAGGGCAGCCTCACACTCAATCCCCAGGGGTGCGTACCAAAGCAAAAGGCTCTCCTTCACACAACTGTGATCACCGTGCCGCCCCACCCCCTGAAGCTGGCCGATCATAAAGCTATCTTTCACAGTCTCTCTGATTCACAGTGTCTCTTGTTGTGCTCTTCTTATTGCCCTGGGGCCTGGCTGCTCATAATTACTGTCTAGGCACTGTGCCTCAACTCCCTCTCTCTCCCAGCCAAATAACTTTCCCCCTTATTCTCACAAATATTATGGAGCACACAGCAAGCTGCCACAACAGTGGGAATGTTACTTGTGCTGAGGTCTAACCTATTTGTGGAACCTTCCCTTTAAACTCCCAAAAGCACATTCTACCACCATTCTGCACTTGTTCAGCCTGTAGTTGAACAGCTCCTTAATGTGATCCAGGTTGCCTGTGTACACTGGAGCAAGGGGTAGGCTGAGTCGCCAAGGATCACTATAGGTATGTCAATGCCTCTGAAGGTAATTTTTGGGTCTGGGAAGAAAGTTTCAGCTTTCAGCTTGCTGATGAGGCAGGAGTTCCTAAAGAGGCACACATCAGTCATCTTTCCCAACCATCCTATGTCGATGTCGGTGAAACGGCCTGTGGATCCACCACTGCCTGCAGTACCATACAGAAGTACCCCAAGCAGTTTATGTATTCTTTGGCAAGGGGGTCAGGTGCCAAGATAGTCCTGCAGCACCTTAATCCCTATCTGTTTTTTTAAGATAGGGAAGTGTGTTCTGTCTACCACCCCACCACAGTTAGGGAACCCCAGCACAGCAAAGGGTATTGATTGCCTTGGCTACTTGAATCACAACAGCCCCACCTGTAGATTTCCCCACTCCTAATTGATTCCCAACTGACTGGTAACTGTCTGACAGTGCAAGCTTCCACAGGGCAATTGCCACTCACTTCTCTATTGTCAGAGCGGGTCTCATTCTGGTGTTCTTGCACTTAGGGTTGGGGAAACAATTCATAAACTTCCATGAAAGTGGCCTTACGCGTGTGAAAGTTTTGCATCCACTGCTGAGTATCCCATAACCTGCATAACTATGCAGTCCCACTAGTCTGTGCTTGTCTCACAGCACCAGAACCAGTGTTCCACTGTGTCCAGAGGATTGAATGCCACCAGCATTCGCCAGTTGTTCAACCCGAGTGCTTCACGGAAGAGTATGTTCACGACCTCCTAAGATTCCTCCTCGTTCTGACAGACCCTGGGTACGCTCTGGATATACTCCAGCATAAGGCTCACTATGGTTAATATGGCTGCCATAATGCTTTGATGCTCAACAGGATCCGCAATGGGTTCTATGCTTACACTGCTATGGTGTCTTCATGGATAACCGGGGTGAAAAAGGGTGTGAAAAGACTGTTTTCTGTTTCTTTTGAGCAGGGGGAGAGGAATGAAATGAGTGCATTATGGGACACTAATGACGTACCCAAAACTGCTTGCTGCACAGCAGGGGCAGATGACCGTTTTGCGGGGCCCAGGGCAGCACAATTTTGCGGGGTTCCCCTTTGCCACGGCGCATGCGCGGTGGTGCCATGGTGCATGCGCGGGGCTTTTTGAAGCACGGGGCCCGGGGCAGCCGCCCCGCTCGCCCTGCCCTATATCCGCCCCTGCTGTACAGTTTCGGTCCTAGCGTGCACATAGCTCAGAATTCAAAGGGGTCAAGGAATTGTGGGATTGCTACTCATACTGCATCACTCTCAAAGTTGACAGTAGCCACCCTATTGGGGACACGTTACTTTGAACTGCGTTGAAGTCTTGCAAACAGTGGGAATATGCACCTTCACCATTACAAAATCAGCTCCTAAAAATCAACCTTAATGTATGTGATTTGACCTTATCTCTTGGTGCAGACAAGGCCTTACTTGCAGGGTCAAGAACTAGAACTGAGTGGACTTGTAGGCTCTGATGTTTTACATTGTTTTGTTCTGGAGTGCAGTTATGTAACAAAACTCTACATTTGTAAATTGTATTTTTACAACGAAGAGATTGCACTACAGTATTTGTATGAGATTAACTGAAAAAATACTACTACTTTTATCGATTTACAGTGCAAATATTTGTAATAAAAGTTACAATATAAAGCAAGCAATGTACATTATATATTCTGTGTTGTAACTGAAATCAATATATTTGAAAATATAGTACAATATCCAAAAATATTCATAATAAATTTAAACTGATATTCTATTATTGTTTATAAGTGCAATTAAAACTGTAATTAATCAAGTTAATTTATTGGAGTTAATTGCATGAGTTAACAGTGATTAATTGGCAGCCCTAGTAATAACCCTGTAGTGTTTTAGATGTCTGGACTACAGATGTAAAATGTGTCCATGGACATTCAGTGTTATGTCCCTTTATTGTCTACACATATTGTTATTGTTGAATGTTATAAGGACAAGTTTAGAATTTTTAAATTTTTTTATGCCAAACTTAGACAACCAAGTGGTCCTGTAGCACTTTAGAGACTAACAAAAAATTTATATACTATCATGAGCTTTCATGGGTACAACCCACTTCTTCAGATGAGTGGAGCAAGAGGCATTTTTCCCTAACAGTAAATACATGAAATGTCCTACACAAAAACTAAAAAAAATGCATAAGAAAAGCTATGTCTTCTGGATGGGCCAAACTCTGAGGTTCTTGCTCTGTTTTACTCAAGTTTTATACCCCAGCCTTACATGCTGTTGCAAGGGGAGTTTGCCTGAATAAAGACTGAGTTAAAAATTGGGTAAGGACTCATTGGGAGAAGGGCAAATGGAGCTTTGGAGCCAAGGCTTCGTCTGCGTTGCTGGCTTTGCCAGCAGAGCCTATGCAAATGAAGCGCAGATTAGCATTTTGCTGTGCTTCATTTGCATAATGTATTCAAGCCATTTTTGCACAAGGGTTTTTTGCGCAAAAACAAACCGTATGGACGGGGGTTTTTTGCACAAAAAAACCAATTTTTTTTTTTTTGCACAAAAACCTCTGGGAGAGGCATAAGGATCTTGCGCAAAACAGGGTTTTTGCGCAACTCCCCTCCCCTGTCCACACTGCTTGTTCTTGTGCAAAAATGGCTTGAATAAATTATGCAAATGAAGCGCTGCAAAATGCTAATCCACACTTCATTTGCATAGGCTTTTTTTTTTTTTGCTCTACAATGTTTTGCTCGGCAACCCAGCAGCAGCACCTGGCAGTGGATACTTTTATTATATATGTAATATAATTAACCTAGCCTTATTGTGAAAACAGTATGTCACTGGCAATTCATCTTTGGTAACCCATAAAAGGGTCTACTGGAGCCAGCTCCATATGGGATTTCTGCATCTGTGTAGACAACAGTACTACTTTCACTAATATGGAAGCCTATCTCCAAATTTTGTTACTTCAGCACCAAATTAAGACAACACTGACATAATTAAACAGCCTTCATAAGGAGTCAAAACTGCTCATTATTAAGGATACAATTTATTCATGGTATTTCTAATAACTCACAAGCAAGAAACAAAAATTCACAGCCCTGCCATCTGCCCATGACTTATGCTATAAACATCCCTAACTAAATCTTAGCTGAGGGCCCTGGGGAAGCTGCTGCTCTGAGAGAAGCTCGGGGGGAGCTGCTGCTATTTTGAACTCCCCTGAGGGCTGCTCTGGGGGGCCCTGGTGGCTGTTACTCTGGAAAGGAGGCTCTGTTGAATGGCACTAGTTGCCAGGGGCTGCCAAGCAACATCTACTCTATCTGGTCTTGGGGCTGCAGCCATGTCACTACTCCAGCCACCTGTAGGACTGCTGCGCAGGCAGTGCCTGGGGCAGCCGCACCAACTGCTGCTCAGGTGGTCCCCCACCCTCCATGACAGTCATGGAGCCCTTACTCATCACACACTATCCTAATGGTTTTTCAAGGCAAAGAATATCTGTATGGTGGGAGCTTTCAAACTGCAGTTGAAGAAGGTCTATGATGTATTTTTCTTAAAAAAGGTAAAGAGATCCAGTACATACAGCTAGGCAAGCTCACTATTATTCATATTAATTATACATTTTCCACATATTTACTACATCTAGAAGACTGTGTAAAAACACATTACAGATGGATTTTTATTATCAGGTAGTTCCACACCCAAAGTTACATTGTCATGTTTTCATATGCCCAATAAGGCTCATTTCATAACAAAATTAATCAACATATGTCAATCTTTATCATACAATAATTAAGTCATTTTGAAAACTTAGTTACCTCGCTTTTAAAATGGATTGTTTCAGATTCTCTGTTCTCTTTAAAAAAAAAAAAAAAAAAAAAAAACGGTTATAGAATCACTTCTCTGTTCAGACCATTTTGAACTCCATGTTTTGTGAGTAGTGTCATTTTAAGTGTAGTATGCACTGATCCACACTTACTTTTCTTTCTGGGAAAACCAAACAGACTTGCATAAGTTCCATATCTCGTTCTATTGACAGGTTAACATGCTCCCTTACTTTGCTGTTGAAGTTGTTGAGCATGTCTCAGTAAATAAATGTTACAACATAGCTTTTGTTAGTAGTAGCTGAAAACATATCAGAATATGGCAGACTTGGAAAGCGATCTGTAAAGCTGGAGACATTTTCTACACTATAGGACCTCAGTAAAGAATACCTGTTGAAAAGAGATGTATCCAAGACAGAAATATACAAAAACATTTGCCTGTCTTTCTGTATCACTTTCAGTTTGTCTCTCATTTCATTGTCACCGCTATTGTAGATTGTTAAATTTTGTTCTAGAAATTGGCCCTTAATTTCACTGTTTATTCGGAGTTTTCGCAATCCCAAAATGGCCAGGTATTCTGTTGGTAGAGGAGTGGTGCCACAGAGTGAAAGCTTCAGGTAGTGCACCACTGTGAAGTTCAACAGCATTCCAAGCAGGGACGTATCTGTGAACCAAACTATTAGGTCACTGTGGTAGCTGGCTCTGTGTATTGTATAAGGCAAGATGGTTTTGCAACTGCACATGAGGTTTGCCAAGCTGTAGTCACAGTCATGGATCTCAGCAGAACAGCTGCAGTTGCGAATTGTGTTTTCCTTGGTGAAAATTAGGGTGTTGTTCTTCTGACCTCTCACAGAACTGTTAAGACAGAAACCAAGAAAGCCGACCAAAAGGAAATAGTGCTTATGGCAGGATACTGGCACCATGTTTCCGAGCACCTTGTCTTCTTTTACTCAATGATTCTTATCACTTGCCATTACCTAAGGAGAGTAAGAATAGTTTTATTATACCAGGGTCCACTTAATTGTTAATATTTTCTCCCACTCGTCATCTGATTTGTGTATTCAGGGCTACATTGCGACTTTACAGTCTACCCTAAGTTAGGGAACAAGGTGGGTGAAGTAATATCTTTTTACTGGCCAATGTCTATTGGTGAGAGGGACAGGCTTTACAGCCACACAGAGAGCGTCATCAGGTCAGGGGATTCGCATAAGCTGCACTGATACCAGTGTAGGCCAAAGAACAAACTCTGATTCAGTTGGAATTTCTTACCTATTGTGCCCTTCCATTGGGGGAAGAATAAATTGCTTCACCCACTTATATAGAACAGTTTGCTTCCCTCTGTGTACTTGGCCAGCTACTCTGGCTGACAAGGGTGAGGGCAAAGACAGGGCTCCCCCTATTATTTGCTCCTATCAGTCTCCCTCTTCACCCAGTGCTCTTGCTTGCTGCCAGGTATATTTAATACCCCTGCCCTCCACTGCAGCTGCTATTGCACTCTGATCAAGGAAGTACAAGAGGAGGTGAACGTGAAAGGGAGGGCAGAGAAAGACTCTAAATCCTTCAGCAAGATTCAGGGGGACAATACACTATTAAGAATAGCAGTGCAGATCAGGGAGGTCAGAGCCATGTAAAGTATATACCCTAAGGTTCTGGTGTGCCTCACTGTCTCCACTGCTATTTATACCGATGTTAAGAAGGGCATGGAGTGTCTGTACTGTGTAGACATCGGATTCAGACAGCACTCTACTACCAGGCTGTTGTGATTTGCTCCCACCCTAACCCACCCCACACACTTTTTCTTCTGAGTAAAACTAGAATCATGAACATAAGCACAGCCATATTGGGTCAGACCAAAGGTCCATCTAGCCCAGTATCCTGTATGCTGGCAGTGGCCAACACCAGATGCCCCAGAAGGAGGGATCACAACAGGTAATCCTCACATGATCTGTCCCCTGTCACCCACCTCCAGAGAAACAGAGGCTAGGGACACCATTCCTACCCATCCTGGCTAATAGCCATGGATGGACCTAACCTCCAGGAATCTATCTAGCTCTTTTTTGAACCCTGTTAAAGTTCTAGCCTTCACCGCATCCTCTGGCAAGGAGTTCCAGAGGTTGACTGTGCGCTGAGTGAAGAAAAACTTCCTTTTGTTTGTTTCAAACCTGCTGCCTATTCATTTCATTTGGTGACCCCTAGTTCTTATACTGTGGGAATAAGTAAATCACTTTTCCTTATTCACCTTTTCCACACCAGTCATGGTTTTATAGACCTCTATCATCTCCCCCCTTAGTCTCCTCTCTTCTAAGCTGAAAGTCCAAGTCTTTTTAATCTCTTTTCATATGGGACCCGTCCCAAACCCCTAATCATTTTTGTTGCCCTTTTCTGAATGAAGATTTTATTAACACAAAACACACATTCATTTCATAAGCATAATTATTCTTCAGACAAACAGTCATTCACTGTCCAAAATGAAGAGCTTGCAATTTTGTACCGTAAGTAAAACACATGAACACAATAACCAGCTCCTCTGATCTGCTAACTGGCTAGTCCCATCACTCTTTATACTTGGTCTTAGATACTGATGCACTTTTACCAACGTATTTGTTTTTTCAGCAGCTAATCTATTGCATGGTTTATATTTAATCAGTCAAAATATGCTAAACACACACTTGGTTGGCACTAGGCTGCTTGAACAAGGGTGTAGGTTTTTTAAAAATTGACAATTCTGAATTCAACTAATTTTACTTACACAATTTTTCACAATTATGATCAACCAAGTGTGAAACAACTTATTTCCTGAACATAAATGTTGAGCAGAAGATGAACGGAGATTGCTGTTGAATGAACCTCAAGCTGAAGAGCTGTTAAAGAGCCTGACTCAGATACTTAAATGATCATGACATCTACGTTTTCTTGACAACACCATGAAAAAAAGTTTCACTTTAAGTATAATTTAGTTAATGTTCTGCTCTTCCATTTCAATAGTGTTTCAGCTACACCTTTAATCTAGAAGAACTTGAAAAACTGACTTTCTGCACCTTTTGAGATGGGTGTGAATCCTGTCTTACTACTTACCAAGGTTTATATTTTGTTTCAGAACAATTATCTTTTTTCATCACTTCAGAGCATACTATAACTTGTTTCCTACATTCCCTTCAAATTTAGACAGGTAGAATCAGATAAGTTTATAATGATGTTTGATAATCACTAACACTAAGCATATATTTGCAGCATTTATCTACAGCTTTCACATTTATTGTGTTAAAACCACACAGTAAACTCAACACTGAAGACACAAGACAGAAAAATAAGATGAGCTCATTAGTTTTATTTGGAATCTTATGTTTTAATGGTTTGCTGGCCTTCCAGAAACTTCCTGGTTGTATTAAACTAAACCTCCCCCGCTTCTGTAACAGTTCACATTTTAGCTGTGCCTCTCTCTCCTGTGTCCAAAGTCAGGTGATTCCATTCCTTAGTTATAACCCTCTATGCAGTTGCCATTGACTTTATCCATTCTCTTTCTCCTCCTAGTTTCTATTCAGTTCTATAATTTTATTACTTTCTTGTAATTAGCATAACAAAGTTCTTTATTTTATCATTTTCCTTTTAACTTTTTAGGGCCAGAATCAATGGTATATTCTTCCTCCTTTACACTACTCAGCAAAGCAAAGCAGCTTAATAAAATTCATATGTGCTAGAGACAATGTGGTAGATTCTCCACCCTGCTCAAACTCACCTTGGATACAGTAGATGGGGGATACCTTGATCTTCAGCCACCCAGCCCCATGCACAATGGTACCAGATCCTGAATGGAGCCTTTGATACCATAGTATAAATAAATAATAAATACTACAGTACTAATACTAACTACTACTACTACTAAATAATATCCTGCCTCAAGATGAGAGAGAAGATACACAGGTGGGGATATATTTTTATTTAGGTCTAATTAATTTGAAATCTTTCACAGCAGGCGAAATTAGGATGAAATTTTGCACAAGCATGCAGTTCCCACTGATGCCACCAAGAATCGTACGTGAATCAGAGGGAAGAATTAAGTCCTTAGAACGTCCAGATGTTCTTTCAGCTCTAGAATACATGTCCAGTGCATTTAAAAGCCAAGAACAAGAAACTAATAGTAATAATTTATAATATATAATTAATGAATATTCACAGGATACTAATCCAATCCTGATTTCATTAAACAATAGAGCCTTTTAATAGACAAACGTTTGTGTAGCACCCTACTAGCAGAATACTTTAAAATGCATTTAGTAGATTGTTAGATTACCCTTGTGTTAGCAATCTGTGATTGATCTTTAAAGGACAGATATCTGCTAACCTAACCTGTTTTGAATGTTGATATTCTGAGTTCATTCTCGTTCCTGACAACCCAACAAAGAATACTGCTATTCTAGGATATATTGGAAAATTACTATTATAAGCATCATTGCATTTTGATAGAATGGCTTCATTGTCCTCTCAATTGCATTCCAAATTTATAGCTTACAAAAGAGGTACATTTCAGCCCATTTATTTCTTTGCAGTTTGATCACACACCAATATATTCATGGAAATCATGGTGGCTGGCCCCAGGGTTTACACGTCCATGAAAAGAGGAAGATGAATCTTCTAGACCAAATTTAAATAAGCTCATTACAAGGTGATTTAATTTCATACTCACCATTAGAAAAACATGTTTCGCTTGTATTCAGGATACAGGCAGCTTCTTGTTGAAATTAAATATTTAATCCAAATTCCACTGCGTTATCTCGGACAGCATTCCAGAAATGCCACCCGAACATTTCGTTAATGTTAAACTTCAAAGGTCAAGTACAACCATGCTGTAACTCCCCTGATATTATACAGTTACACAAGCAATGAAGCTGGCCTCAAACATCTAAGGATCCAATCATGCATTACAAAGAGAATTCTACTTCCATAGCTTCACATTTTGTTTATTTTTCCTTGGCTTAAAGCTATGATAAAATCAGAACATTTACAGCATAGCTATTGTGTCATAAATGCACGATATTCTACTCACACATCGCCAAGAACGATCTGGATTGATCTGTTTTGAAGATAGTATTTTGCAAGCAAAATTCATAGATAAGGATAGCAATATGAGTTTAATTTATATTAATTGAAGTACTATTTGAGCCTGTGGCTAAGCCATTTCTCCTGAATCACAAACTCCAACTGAAGTGCCAGTGTGAACAGTGCTTTATCATCAGGAGCGCTCTACTGCCGACAAAGTGAACAACGTTCATTGGGGGGTGGAAGTATTTTGTTGGCAAAAGAGCCGACAAATGGAGGCTACACTGCCCAACTTCTAGCGACACGGCTGTGTCAACACAGTCAGGTTGCTAAAAGCTGTCTAGCATAGACGAAGCTTAAGTAAAGGGCTGCATCTACACTACCACCTATGCCTATAAAACTTATGTTGCTCAGGGATGTGAATATTTCACCCCCTGAGCAACAGAAGTTACACCGCCATAAGTGCCAGCGTGCACAGTCAAAACAACGAGGAGTCTTGTGGCACCTTAAAGACTGACAGATTTATTTGGGCATAAGCTTTCATGTGCAAAAAACATGTTGTCAGATGAACCTAGCCGTGCTCCAAGCGTTGTTAGCTACTCCCCTCGTGGAGATGGTTTACACAGAGTGCTGTGCTGTGGCCACACTTTCAGTTTAAAGCAGCAGCAGTTTAAACTTTTAAGTGTAGACAAAGCCTAAGAGTTTTCCTGCAAAGCAGTAAGACTTTGAGATTGAAATAGTTTTCTGCAATTCCATGTCAGATGTACCTTCAGGCTAGTGGTAGAATTTTAAAAGGGGCTAGTTCTGAATGTCCCTTTCCAAAACATCATGGCTTTTAAAAACTCTCTAAAAATTAATCCAAACTAAAAAGTCTACATTGGCACTTAATAGCTCTGTAACTTTCTGGCTCAAGGGTATTAAAAACACCCTCTCCCTGAGTGCAGAAAATTACAGTGCTGTACAGCATCTGTGTGAACCAGATTATTGTGCTGGGATCCCAGTGTGGACAGACACTTCCCTTGTCTGCTTGTCCGAGGGACAAGGGAGGTGGGGGTGGGAAGCATGGCCCCCTAGGCACCTTGGGACCCCTGTGGGGCAGGGCCCGCTGTGCAGGTCACACATGGCCTTGCTCCTGGGACATCACCTGTGGCCCGAGGACTGTTGCTTGCAGCTCACAGAAGAGGGCATGGCCTCAGGAACAGTGTCTGTATGGATGACTGACCACTTCTCCCTCTTTATTCTCCACAGCCGGACCAGCTGTTGCTAAGGGGTGCTCACCGCCAGCCGAGGCAGTCACCTGACTCCAGGGGAGCCACAAGCGCTAGAGGGTCCACAAGGACCTGATGAGCCAACATGTGGTCATCCTCCAGGACATGCAACAGACCCTGGCCCAGAAGGTGCAGGAGGATGCTCAGTGGCGGACCCAAATGTGGGCTTAGCTGGTGCAGCAGGGCCAAAACATGTGTGCCATGAGATGATGGCACATCCGGCTCCTGTCCCTGATCTTGCCCTCTCTGCTGCCTCTGCCATGCCTATGCCCCCTCCCCCCTGCCATGCCTGACCCTGCTCCATCCCCCCCGCCTGTCTGCCCCCTGTTGTCCCAGGCCCCACCCACCCCCGAGGTCGCCAAGGTCCCTGGACCTGAGGCACTTCCAGCCACACCACGCACTACTCCCAGCCCTGAGCCCAACTCCTCCCTGCCCCTATCCAGGTTCTGAGCCCCCCTTCTCCATGCCCCTATCCAGGGTCTGAGCCTCCTCAGTTACTTTTATTGTGAAAAAAAAATACAAAGTTCTTGGTTTTCAACACTAAGCTGGTGTTTTTATTGACTCTGCAAGGAAGGGGGGAAGGGAGGGGTTGTTGTGGGAAAGGCATAGGGGGGCAAGGCATGGACCTCTAGGGGGAGGCCCTGGGAAGAGTTAATGGGGTCCTTGAGAAAAAAACTCTCCCTCAAGGCCTCCTGGATGCGCACCCCCACCTGATGGGCCTGGCGGATGGCAGCTGTGCGCGGCTGATCGAAGGCCCTTCCCTGCCGGCCGGCCTCTGCCCCCCACCCAGGTAGGAAGGCCTCCCTCTTCCTCTCCACAATGTTGTGGAGAACACAACAGGCCGAGATCACCTTGGGAATGTTGTGCTTCCCCCACATTGAGGTGAGTCAAGAGGCACCTGAACCGAGCCTTCAGGCACCCAAAGGCACAATACACCTGGATACGGGCCCTGCTTAGGTGGGCATTGAATTGGCCCCTACTGGGGTCCAGGTGGCTGGTGTACATCTTCATGAGCCATGGCATGAGGGGGTAGGCCGCGTCCCCCACAATGCACAGTGGCATCTGCACGTCCTCAACCCAACAGTCACCACGGAGGAAGAATGTGCCAGCCTCCAGCTTCTGTTACAGGCTGGAATTCCTGAAAATGCAGGAGTCGTGTGTCCTGCCCGACCACCCAACAAAAATGTCCATGAACTGTCCATGGTGGTCAACCAGGGCCTGCAGTACCATCGAGAAATAGCCTTTCCTGTCAGTGTATTGGGCGGCTTAATGATGTGGTGCGCAGATTGGGATGTGGGTATCATCAATGGCTCTCCCGCAGTTCGGGAACCCCAGGGCAGCAAATCCTGTGACGATTAGGTCCAGGTCTCCCAGGCGGATGATCCTGTGCAGCAGGATGGAGTTGATGAGCTTCACAGCCTGCACACAAAACAGAGAATGAGAGGGAGTACCTGAGCCCTTGGGAGGTGCCCAACACCCCTCCCTTCCCCTCAAACACAGGGACTGCAGCCCAAGAGTGCCTTACCTCCATGAGGAGGGCCCCAACGGTGGACTTTCCCACACTGAACTGGTTGCCCACCGACCGGCAGCTGTCTGGGCTGGTAAGCTTCCATATGGCGATGGCAACCGATTTCTCCAGAGGGATGGTGGGTTGCATCTGGGTGTCATGTTGTTGGAGGGCAGGGGCGAGCCAGGCACACAGCTCCATGAAGGTCACCTTCCTCATATGGAACTTATGGAATCACTGCTGATCATCCCACTGCTCCATCACCAGTAACTGGTGTCCAGCCTCCGAAAGCATCTCTCTACTGTGGGGTGCAGTTGGAAGGGCCTTGCTCCCGCACACAGGGAGAGGGTCTCAATGATGAGCTCCGTGTCAAGCTCGTGCAGGGGCATGAAGGCAGCCTGCACAAACTGTTACAGAGACTGCAGCATGGCAGTGTGGGGCCATCACATGCCCAGAGGCAGCTCCAGCTCCATGGCAAGGAGTATGCTATGGAGTCCAAAAGCTGGGCAACCAGGGCACGCATTGCAACCTCGGAGAGGTTGGCAAGCACACAGCAGAAGCTGAGAAATGCGTGTCCAGGGAGATCCCTTTAAGCATGCATCTCAGCTAGCTTTATGCAACAGCACCCGGATGCAACTGCTGACTTAATGCCCTGCCTGAACTGGTTCTGGGTAGCCTTAAATGTGAGATATCCACACTGAATGGAAGCTGTTATCTTTCGAAAAAAGCACATTGCTTTTTGTGTTGCACTTTTTGCGTCTAGATGCTCTCTTTTGAAATAAGGTTTTCCAGAAGTTCTCTTCTGGAAAAGTTTATTCCGAAAGAAGCTTGCAGTCTAGACGTAGCCTAAGTCCTTTTCTGGTTTTCCCCTTACGTTTCTGATGTCTCTTTCAGCATCTCTTTCAATAGGTTCCCTTTCTTCCTTCTCTTGCTGTCTGTAGGGAGACCCAGGGCTCTTCCCAATTCTCACCCTGTCTCTGGTCAATTTCATCAGCGAACATTATCATCTCTAGGATAATTACTTGCAAAACTCTTTCTGACCATCCTCTTTCCTATTCAGTCTAATTTCTGCTCTTTCCCCATACTATGTCATCAGCTGAAACTTAACACAATCAAAATAAAACTCCTTATGGATCCTCCTAAATCTTTTCAATCAATGCTGACAGCACCACCATCTTTCCCATCAGTCAAACCTGTGATTTGGGGTACTTTTGACACCTCCCTCTCCCAGGTCATATATATCCAGGCCATATCCAAATCCATTTCTTCCTCCTCAACATCTGTTCTTTTCCTTTCATCCCCAAGTCTTCTTTTCACAGCCAAATCTTTCATTCGTGCCCTCATTATAAGTGCACTTTGGCTACTTCAGTATCCTCTTGTTTAGCCTCTTAAGCATCCTCATTGTCCTTTTCCTAGAGCACAATGTGTCCCTGCTGTTCTGGGATCCTGCACTAGAAAATCATGGTAGGCAGGCAAACATTAGAGTAGTCTCTAGAGCTGATCTAATGTATGCCTCCAGTGTCCAGTGGGAACAGAATTGGGAATGGGATTAATGTTTTCTGCCCCCATCTCTGAACTAGAATTTATCCATAGATAAATACGATCTTATTTTGGTCAAGCTACCCAACTCTTGGTATACTTAACCCTTTCCCCATATGTTATGAAGTATAAATTCTTCAAGAATTCAGCTGTTTTCTTCTGAAAACAGGCAGTTTTCTATGTATAGGGTCCTGTCTAGAGACAGAACTATGTATTATTGCTACATCCTACTGTTAGATCCTTGTGATCACATTATGGCAGGTCCTGCCAATGGACTCGTGAAAGAAAGTCAACAGTGGGATGGGGATGTAGAAGTTTTCCACCCCTATTTTACCTCTATCCAAACCTATGTTGAGAGTGCTCTGCAAACACTTTGTAACAAGAGTGAACGAGACGTGGACTGGGCATGTTTATCTGTATAAAGCTCCTGCCCTGGTAATGGTAACAACTTACAGGCTTTACAGAGATTATTCCTAACAGGAATTCCTGCTTGAACTAATCTCGGTGTGGGGGTACAGAGAGGCCTGCTTAAAGACTACATCATTAACTCTGATTGTACAGTGTATGCATTAACACTGTGCACAGCACTGGAAGAACACAGGTGCATACGGTAGGAAGGTATTCACAATGTGGGGGCCTGTTTCTGCAGCTACAGAATTTAATAGAAGTATCTGCATATCTGCTTGGGGTAAGGCGATTCTGCTTTGCAGTGACTAAATGAGACATAGGTTATCCCAACCATTTATTTATTGATTGATTCTTATTATTTTTCTGCATTATAATAGTGTCCGGAGAGGCCTTAACCAAATAGAGATCTATTAGATCACTGTGCAAATGCATGGTAAGAGACTGTCCCTCTGCCAGATGAGCTTATAGTCTAAAATGGACAAGACAGACAAAGGGTGGGAGAGGGGTCCAAGTACAGTACATCATTTGCACTAGGTGTTGGAGGCAGGATTTTGGCTTTTGTGAATGTAAAACAGCCATTTCCTATCTTCCAAATATGCAACTCCACATTGCTTCCATATACCCAGAGATTTGAATCCTAGTTGCTATTTTTATTCTTCATTTAATTTTTCTTCTCCATGACAGTAGGGAGTTGATCTGAGGTTCTCCTCCCATTCCTAAGGGGACCCATATTATGAGATGGGATTATGAGGGATGGGACAAAGGTAGTTAAGTGCTAACTCTCATGAGGATTAAGTACCTAAAAACTTTGACTTCCCAGCATAGCAGTATTAGAAGAAATTCTGGAGCATTTCAGTATTACTTTCCTCAGGGCTAGACAGTTTTGCTGAACAACAGGGATTCATCCACATTTGGTGTTAGAGCCTTCACCGTGCGTTAGACAGGTACCTGGCCACACTCCCTGTTCCTGCCCTTTGTGTGTGTTGGGTGTTTTCTGTTTCTTCTTGTTCTTTTCATTTGTTGTATGTTTTCTGTTGCCTCTTTCAGTAACTGTCACAGCCTAAGCCAATCCCCCTCTCTGGATGAATTTCAGTCTGTTGGGATTGGATCCAGCCACTGAATCACATGTGGCTGTAAGGCCCCTGGGTCTGGTTTTTGGCTGGGTTCCAAGCCCTAGGTCTCTCAGATGCACTCCCAAGTGCAGACTTCATATCTGACACCCTTTCTTGGGCAGTGGAACGCCTCAGTCTGGCCACCTAGACTACAGAACAAGTACTACAGTCCTCCCAAGACCGCTTAGACACTTACCCCTTAGAGAAGCAGCTCCTCATCCCCACTAGGTCCCAGCCTCTCAGGGCCCTCTCTCCTGAGGTTCTGCCCTCATGCTGTCCCTTCTCCCTGGGCCCTTGCCTTTGCACTGCTCTCTCCCCATTAAAGAATGGAGATTTTTTTTTCTTTTTTGGAATTCAACTTTGCTAGGTGTTGACAGCTCACATCACATCTTCCCAGCTGACCATGGTGGCGCTACACAGCAAACACTCTCCTTCTTGGAGCACATCTGAATTGTTGGATCTGCTGGTTCTGTGAGAAGAGACGGGTGTGCAGTCCTCACTTTGCTGCAGTCATAGGTACTTCAATTCTAGGGTCAGATTTCTCGTGGTAGGTTAGAGAAGAGTTATGAACAGGACATGTGTCAGTGCTGGGGGAAGATAAAGGAACTGAAACAGGTGTACCAGAAAGCAAGGGAGTCAAACAGTTACTCTGGTGCTGTGCCAAAGACCTTGCGCTTTAATAAGGAGCTGGACATCATCCTTTGTGCCATCCTTCACACCTCCACTGCCAAGAGCTCCGTGAATACTTCATGGGGGCTGGAGAGAGTGGCCAGCGGCCTCAATCCAGAAGATGAAGTCGTGGAAGAGGAAGTGGAATTGGAGGATGAGGTGGAACAGGAAACAGGGTCATCCAGCACTGTGGGAAGCCAAGACCTCTTCTCAACCCAGAAAGTTCAAGCCAATCTGAGCATTCTATCTCTGTCACTCATGTTATAGGAGAGGGAAGCTCCGATAAGTGCTTGGTTTGAGTTAATACTGCTTGGTTACATGAAGCAGAGCTATCCTTTGCTTTGTTATATGCTAGAAGTGGGTGAAGGGATTGAAATATACAAGACTTGCAGCGTTTGCAGCTGCAACGCAGCTATGCAAGGGGGGGGCCTTGCTGAACAGTGTGTTAATGCATACTAGATTTTACAGGAATCCGCCAGAGAGATCCCTAGGAAACTTTCCTTGAGATGCTTGGCAATCCTCTTCTGGAGGTTCCTTGACAGAGCTGTTGTGTTTCTTTCCCAATTGTAGGAAACTTTCCTGTGCCTATCAGACCTAGATCCATTTCAGTCTGGCTTCAGGCCTGGTTTTGGAACAGAAACTGACTTGGTCACCCTGGTAGATGACCTATGCCGGGAGATAGACAGGGGGAGTGCATCCCTGTTGATTCTCTTGGACCTCTCAGCAGCTTTTGATACCATCAACCACGGTATCCTTCTGGAGCACCTGGCAGAGTTGGGTTTCAGAGGCATTGTTTTGCAGTGGTTCCAGTCTTACCTGTCGGGACGCTTTCAGAGAGTGGAGCTAGGGGGCTGCTGCTCAACCTTGTGATGACTGTGCTATGGGGTCCCACAAAGTTACATCTTGTACGCTATGCTGTTTAGCATCTATGTGAAACCATTGGGAGAGGTCGTAAGGAGATTTGGAGGACGGTGCCATCGATATGCAGATAACACCCAATTCTATTTCTCTGTGACATTGGATCCAGTTGTGGCAGCGATTGATCTGAACCGGTGTCTGGAGGCAGAGATGGACTGGATGAAGTCAAATAAGCTGAAGTTGAATCGAGATAACATCAAGGGCCTGTGGATCAGGAAGCCATCTGACCGGGAACGTGATGTGTTACCTGTTCTGGATGGGGTCACACTTCCCCTGAAGGAACAGTTACGCAGCTTGGGAAAACTCCTGGACTCTTTTCTAACACTTGAGAACCAGATTTCCTCAGTGGCCAGGAGAGCTTTTGGGCAGCTTCGGCTGTTCCACCATCTGTGACCCTTCCTAAATAAGAATGACCTGGCTACGATTCATGCTCTTGTCACATCCCGAATGGAGTATTGCAATGTGCTCTACGTTGGGCTGCCTTTGAAGAGTCTTTGGAAACTTCAGATGGTCCAGAATGCAGCTGCTCGAGTTCTAACATTCATTGTACAGAGCACATTATGCCAGTGCTCCAGCAGCTGCACTGGCTTCTGGTATGTTTCCGGACACAATTCAAGGTCCCGGTTATAACCTATAAAGCCCTAAACAGTTTGGGACAGGGGTATTTGAAAGACCATCTTCTCCTATATGAACCTGGAGATTGAGGTCAGCTGGGGAGGCTCTGCTCCATGTTCCTCCACTTATGGAGATGAGGCTGACATCTACACAGAGCAGGGCCTTCTCAGTTTTTGCTCCCAGGCTATGGAGTTCCCTCTCCCGGGACATTCGCCTGGTGCCAACGCTGCCATTGTTTCAGTGCCAGGCTAAAGCCACCCTTTTTACCCATGCTTTTATTGGTGCTTGAGTTTGTGTGTGTGTGTGTGTGTGTGTGTCCCCTCCCCTTGAGGTGTCTTACCTGTTTGCAGTCATGAATTCCAAAATGGGTTGAATTTATGCAAATGTATAGGATTATGTCCCCCCTTGGGGTCTTGTATTTTACTTACATTAACAAAGCATGGCAGAATGTTTTATAGAAAGACATATTACTGGTGCTCAAAATGGTGCCTCAACATCCCCCTCATTCAAATAGTCTCCCCTTGAATTCCTCTAATAGCCCTGGTAAGTGGCTGCTCAAAATCAGCCACCAGACAATTCACTTACTATGCTCTACCCTCGGGAAACTTTTCACATTTAGGCTCAGAAATATTATGCAGCAGACAGCAGGTTGCTATGACTATGAGAATATTTTCCTCATTTAGTTCTAACGTGCCATCAAGGCAGTGCTAGCAATATTTTAATCTGCTAAATGCACATTCAATGATCATTCTGCATCTGCTCAGCCTATTGGTGAAGCACTCCTTGCTGCTGTCCAGGTTTCCTTTGTAAGACTTTATGAACCAGGAAAATAAGGGGCTGGGTCTCCCAGGATTATGATGGGCATTTCAGCATCCCTGAATGAAATCTTTTGGTCTGGAAAGAAAGTCCCTGTTTGCAGCTTTCTGTACAGGCCAGTGTTGTTGAAGATGTTTGTGCCATGTACCTTCCCAGACCATCCTGCACTGATGTTAGTGAAAAAAACCCTTGTGATCCACAAGCACCTGTAATACCATAGAGAAGTACTTCATTTTGTAGATGTGCTCCATCACAAGCTAGTCCAGAGCCACGGTGTCCAACACACTAGCCATTAGCCACATGTGGCTATTTGGCCGTGTGACGGGGCAGACAAGCCCCGCACTGAAGGGCGGAGGGCAGACCAGGCCCAGCTGGCGGAAGAGGCCCAGCCCATCCAGCCCTGCTGGGCATGCTCTCAGCAGAGCCCAGGTATAAGAGCAGAGAGAGCCCTGCATGAGGGAGGGCAGGAGGAGGGTGGAAGGGAGCAGGCAGCAACCCCGGTGTTTCTGCAGCAGCTGAGGCCAGAGACAGAGCCCGCAACGGACCCCGGAAGTAAAGCCTGCAGCCAACCCCCGCCTGAGCGACCGGAGCGCCCCCAAGCCCGGCAGCAGCCCTGGCAAGTACTGACTCCGCGGCAAATAGACCACAGGGGAACAGGGTGTGGCAGGAAGCAGCCCAGGGCAGGGGACTGATAGAGCGGCTCGGTGTGTACTGGCTGGATGCCCCGCCGAGCGGGCAGGAGCCGTAGTCTCTGCCTAAAAGGCCCTGGGCTGGGACCAGGTGGAGAGGGAGGGCCCGGGTCCCCCTACCACCCATTTCCCTACCCTGGACAATCAACCCCTGACCCAGGAGAGGCTTCTCCAGGCGGCTAGGCCTCAAAAGCCGTATGGGGCACTGACTTGGGACTAGGCTGCTAGAGCTGTATTTCCCCTACTAGAGGGGCACTAACTTCGGGACTAGGCTGCTAGAGCCGTATTTACCCCTGTAGGGGGGACACTGACTTCAGGACTAGGTGCTAGAGCCGCATTTCCCCTAGTAGAGGGCATGGACTTGGGGGCGCAGTCGAAGGGGGGAGGGGAAGAGCCCCCCTCAACATGCCAGTTGAATGTGGCTAGTTTGCTATAGCAGTAGCCACTATGGGCATGTCTACACAGCAAGCCCGTTATTTCAAAATAATTTAAAAATAACGGGCTTCTTACTTTGACTTCTTTAACCGTCATTTCACATGAGTAAGGGAAGTCAAAGGAAGAGTGTTCTTCCTTCACCTTTCTGCTGTGTAGACAGTGCCACAAGCTGAGTTAAGGTACTTCGACTTCAGCTATGCAATTAACATAGTTGAAGTTATGTAGCTTAATTCGACTTTAGTTCGCAGTGTAGACATAGTAGCTACTGCTTCAGAACTGGTTGGCTACCACGGGTCCAGAGCCAAAATGGGATATCTGTGATATCTGTTGCCCTGCCACAGTTAGGGAATCCTATTAGGGAAGCCATTCTGAATTTCACAAACATTTCCAAGAGTCATAGTTGTTCATAGTTGGATATGATTAGTGGTCCTATACACTTGCATAAATTCAACCCATTTTGGAATTCATGACTGCAAACTGATTCATGAGTGACCGGTGGCAGTCTGGAATTGCTAGCTTCCACACATCAGTCACCACATGTTTCACACTGTAAATGCAGCTGTCATTTTGGTGTCTTTGTGCTGCAATGCTGGTGCAAGTTTTACACACAGTTCCAAGAAGGAGGCTTTGCCCATCTGAAAGTTCTGCAGCCACTGATCATCATCCCAGACCTCTATAATGATGTGATCCCACCACTCAGTGCTTGTTTACCCAACCTAACAGCAATGGTGTGCAGATGCTCCAGGAATGTTAAAAATAATCTGGCCCTGTTTCTGTCCATGGCACACAACAAGGCAGACACCATAAATTCACATTCATATTTGAATACAAAAACATAAGAATGGCCATACTAGTCAGACCAAAGGTCCCTCTAACCCAGTGTCCTGTCTTCCAACAGCGGCCAATGCCAGTGCCCCAGAGGGCATTAACACAACAGACAATCATCAAATGATCCATTCCCTGTTGCTCATTCCCAGCTTCTGACAAACAGGCTAGGGACACTATTCCTATCCATCCTGGCTATTAGCCATTGAGGGATCTATCCTCCATTAATTTATCTAGCTCTGTTTTGAACCCTGTTATAGTCTTGGCCTTCACAACATCCTCTGGCAAGGAGTTCTACAGGTTGACTGTGCATTGCGTGAAGAAATACTTCCCTGTGTTTGTTTTGTCGAAGTTCATGATATATTGCATGATCAGCCACAATGTGTTCACAACACTGACCACAACAGTAGAAAGCAGTGCAGAAGCCAAGCTTTCAGGCAGATATGGCAGGCAGAGTAAAGAGGAGTAGTTAAAAATGGCCCAAAATGTAGTCAGAAGACCATGGAATGATGAGATGGAAAAAACTGCATCATGAACATTGAGCCCTCAGCCATAATGCATTGTGATCCTCTCTGCCTTCTCACAGCTCCTAGCAGCAGAAGGGGACGAGGTGCACAGTGAAATAGCTGCCCGTAGCACACTGCTCTCACCGTCAATGCCAGAGGACCAACTATAGATGCGCTCCACCAACAGAAGGGGCATTGTAAACATTGACAAGAGATGTAACGATAGCAGTATATGATCGCTGGTGTTACTTGCATCAACTTAACTCTGTAGTGTACATGTAGCCTCAGATATAATCTGTCCACTAGATGTCATGCCACTGCTACAAAATGGATGCTGTAATCTATTATGAAGATCACAGTCACCAACGGCAAGCCTAAAACAATAAGGAATAATCTGACACAGGCATATCCTCAAACGGTCAGTGACCCCCTCCTTCCTGTCCTTCCCCAGAAGCTCAACTTCCCCTTTCAACTTTCATTACAGAACATACGTTGCTCAGGCTGGAGATGGGGATTTCCACTGCTAGTTCTGAGAGACCAAGCTGTTATACCCCCATGGCAGAGTTCAGTCTCACAGGAAATTTGAAGTCTGGGCCTGCAGACTGCTGTTTGATCATGCAGCCATGTACATAGAATACCCTGGCAGCCCAGTGCATTTGGAGCTGCCATAGGAAGGATGGAAAATGAGTGACCTTCAAGGTTCCCCCCTTTGCTTTACCTGCAGCAGGAGAACATTTACAGTGAGGAAGAGTGGATCTGGGGTCATGCAACTTTCCCAGCTCCAATTTTCCTTTTCTGTACTCTGTTTAGGAGGCACAAAGCTCAGATTCTTCCTGCTCTACACATAAGAATGCTGGGCCAAAACAATGTTCCATCTATTCCAGTGTCGTGTCTTCGGACCATGGCCAATGTCAGGTACTTCAGAAGGAATGAACAGAACAGGCAATTATTGAGTAATCCATCCCCTGTTGTCCCACCTTATGGCAATCAGAGTCTAGGGATACTCAAGAGTATGAGGTTGCATCCCTGACCACCCTGACTAATAGCCATTTGGGGACCTATCCTCCATGAATTTATCTAGTGGTTTGGGGTTGTGGGGTTTTTTGTGTGTGTGTGTGTTTTGTTAATCCGGTTTTAGTGTTGGCCTTCATGGCATCCCTGGCAATGAGTTCTTCAGGTTGACTGCACTGTGTGATGAAGTACTTCTTACGTTTGTTTTAAATCTGCCGCCTATTGATTTCATTGTGTGACCCCTCCTTGTGTTATGTGAAGCAGCAAAAAACATTTTTAATCACTTTCTCCACACCAGTTATGATTTTATACATCTATCATATCCCCCCTTAGCTGTCTCTTTTCCAAGATGAAAAATCCCAGTCTTTTTAATCTCCTCATACAGATGCTGTTCCATATCATTAATCACTTTTGTTGCCCTTCTCTGTACTTTTCCCAATTCTAGTGTGTATATATATATATATATATTTTAGATGGAGCAACCAGAACCTCATGCAGCATTTGAGGCATGCGCATAGCAAGGATTTATATAGAAGTATTATGATATTTTCCTTTCTTACTATCTATCCCTTTCCTAATATTCCTTTAGCTTTTCTGACTGGATGTTTTCAGAGATGATAAAGTTTCATAAGGATTACTTGGCACAGTCATGTACTTAAATATTCAAATGACATCAATAGCATCTTTAAAAAACTCAATGGAGCTGTGCTAATTTACACCAGCTTAGGATCGGCACCACTATAACATAAATGTATCCATCTTTTGTGTATACGAAAGATCATCCATAATATTGCAACTATATAATTTTTAAAATTTCATTTCCTTGGTGTTGCATTATACAGTAGACTTCTGATAATCCGGCACCTTTGGGATCTAGGTGGTGCTGGATTATCGGATATGCCGGAGTATTAGGAGGTACTGCATACTCCAACCTAATCCCCCTCCCCACCCCCCGCAACCTTATGCTCGGGTCCTGGAGCCACCGGTACAGATGCGTGTCTCCCTCCAGGAACTGGGGCACGTGCGCTGAGCAGCCGGCTTTTCAATCAGCTGGCCGGGACACCGTGCGCAACCCAATCCTCCTCCCCCTTCCCTGGAGCCAAACACTTCTCCTCCCTGCTGTAACCCAATCCCACTCCCCAACCCCAACCTTATGCTCGGGTCCCGGTACAGCTGCATGTCTCCCTCCAGGCGCTGGGGCACGTGCGCTGAGCGGCTGGCTTTTCAATCAGCTGGCTGGGACGCCGTGAGTAACCCAGTGCCCCTCCCCCTCCTCCTTCTCCGAAGCCAAACACTTCTCCTCCCTGCTGTAACCCACGTGAGAGCGGCTGACCTGAGCGGTTCCGGGTTCCGTCCCGGTTCCGTCAGGAGCGCTTTCCATTTTGATGCCGGACTATCGGGAGTGCCGGAGAATTGGGTGTCGGACTATTGGAGTTTTACTGTATTTGTATCTTAAGTGAACACTGTAAAGTGTTGTTAGAGGAGCTGGTAGCAGGCCCTAAGGTTAGGCTGCATAACATTTTCCATTATAAAAGATTCTTTTGATCTTTTGAGAAATTCTCACACCTCCATTGTGTGCAGAAGGCATTTGATATTTGATAGGTGGAATGTCTTTTTTTTTTTTTTTTTTTTTTTGGCTCCATGAGATCTAGTGATGATTTGGCTGAGCTATGAAATGTTTAAAAAAAATTCCATTCTCTCACTTGTGTTCCTCAGGAAAATTTGGACAGCCTGACAAAACCACTGAACATTTGAGAGAAGACTCATGCTGCTGCTGGAATGGGACTGAGGTGAGAAAGCTAGGCTGAGTGTCCCACATAAATCTCCAGCCCTAGCATATGCTCCCAGTGGCCCATTCACATGCATAAACATACTCCAAGGCACCCCATGGGGCAGAACTTCCCCAACATCCAGCTGTAGAGAGGGAAGAGAAAAAGAGATAGGGCCTAGACTCCTCTCAACCACTCTTTGGTACCAATAGCCAGTCTCTCCCTCTGAGGGTGACACATGGGCAGGAGCTGCCCAGTTCCCTGAGGATGGGGGGTGGTGTGAGAGAAAGGCCAGGCTGGGTTTCCCCCTGAGCAACACTTGGACTAAGCACCTGGACCAACCAACCCATCATTCTCCCCTCTGTAAAGAGAGCCGCCTTCTGCTGCTAACTAATGTTGTTAGTCACATAGCTCAGGTAGTGGCAGTCTGTGCTACACTGTTGAAGGTCTGTGGGTCCAACACTTTCGATTAACTCATAAGAGGGCAAGGGGACTGTTACAGATGCACACAGAATCTGTTTGTTACCTTTTATTTTTTAAACAAAAAAATCACCATAACACCTCAAACCCTAGGAAACAATATTAAAGCAAATTATATTAAATTATATTATAGTTGCAAACTTCATTCTGTCCTCCTTTGTGCCCATGGTACAATCATTCAGCACACAGATGAGTGATGAGAAGGCAGGCCTGATATCAGGGCACTCTGTTTACAAGTTATTTTTTGTTGTTAGAAACCAACCATCTCCAGGAGCAGCCCTAGATTAGCTGCCAGCAACTGGCGCCCTAGGCGAACCATGCAATCGGCGCCCCCACCTCCAAACCCCTCAATGATATTGTGCCACCATTTGGCGCCCCATTGAACTTGGCGCCCTAGGCGACCGCCTAGTTCGCCTATATGGATGGGCCGCCCCTGACCGTCTCTTCCTCTTCCCCCTGCCACAGTTCAGAGGTATAATTTTGTAACATTTTTTAATGTTTCTCATTGCTTGTGAGATGCTAGTAATATCCATTTTCTCTCTAAAGTTTTTGTCTCCATTCTGTTGCAAATTATAGGAAATGACTTGTGGGTATTGGTTTACAAACTAATCCCCTTCTCACCCCACACCTTTCAAAAGTTACATGTGAATGAACTTTGAAAACTATTAAACAAGACACAGTGCAGGTTACATACTTGGCTCACTAACTCTGAGAAGGGGAAGGTGGGCAGGATTTGTTCCCTTATTTTTACATGTGCATTAATTCCTTCATTTATACACTAAAACTGAAAAATGTCAAGCAGAAGAGGAAGCTGACCCAGCACAAAACTGTGTCAATTCATAAACTTCCAAGGTGATTCTTATTGTCAGTGCAGGAATTAGACTAGTGAGTGATATGTAGGTGTCAGTGACCTCAGTAATTTACAAAAAGACTGAAAAATTAGATTGAGAGAATAACCAAATGACATTTCTGATGCAAGAAAGCTGAACAAGAAACAGAGTGAATAGTCATCTAAGACCAGAGTATGGTCAACCATCCTGTGGAAGGATACCTAATACTAATAGAACTTGTGAGGTACTTGGTATCACATAAAATAAACAAACTCTATTTTCCTTCAGATTTTATAAACCAAAGAGCATAGTGAAAAGTATACTCAGAACACATAATTAGATCTTTGGGACAGTTTGTAACCTGTGATTACAAATGCCTAAAAGAAGATAAGTGAAAAATGTAGAACACCAATTACTGTATTGGACTTATCTTGTTTCTCTTTTAAAAAGTTGTGTCCCAGAGGCAGACACACTTAATTTAAATTCAGATAGAAATTCCATACATACTCACTGCTCAGGAATATATTGCTCTTTCCACACAAGAACATGAGGAAAGATATGACTCAGCACTTTCCCCCAGAGTTCCTCAGTCCTTTGAGTGCCAGCTTTATAGGAGTAGGACAGCAAGACTGCTAACTGCTTCAGTAACGGGGCCATTCAGTTATACAGTGTAGGAAAGAAGCTGTGTCGTCAGCTGCAGAAGTTTCGCCTTCAGATGGAAACAATCCAACAAGTCAAATTAATCATTATCGTAAGCAGGAACAACGCCACCGACTTCAAGGGAGTTTGGCTTGCATATGCTAGCAGTGGATTTGATCCTGAATAATGTCAATTTTAAATTACCTAAATTTGAAGTGCTAGCTGAAAGTCACATTAGTCATAAATTGACCAGCAGAATGATTCATGATTGATTGTTTCAACCAAACATTTTCAATATTGTGCCAGTTTTTCAGCATTTTAAAGCACATTGTCTGAAAAGGTTCCTTGCCAGATTATTTTTTTCCTTTTTCTTACCAGTTTTGGTAATAAAAAGGGGACTTGGAGATTTTATTTTATTTATTTATTCTTATTTTAAATGCTTGAATTTGCTTTGATCATGTCCAGTAATTTTTCTGCTAATTGCAGATCTGCTGTACACTAGGGAAACCAAAAAAGCAATATAATGGTCTGTGGCTGTTAAGTAAGAATGCTGCTGTCTCATGGAAGCTAATCCCATTCAATGGAGGCCTCAAGCCTATACAATTAATTTCTTCACAGGGTGCTTTCTTCCATTCTCTATTCAGAAGAAAAACTAATTAAAAATCTTCATTGATCACTTGTGTTTACAGGTGACTACATGAAAGTGCTGTATCAAGCACTGAGAAGCTTAAATCCATATAATCTTGTGAGCCTCGCTCAAGTACACACATTGAATTTTAAAAAGTCACAAAACCAAACCCATGCTACACCCATATCAAAATAATGTTAAGGATACTGGACAAAAGCAAAGACATTTAGCATTGGAACTCTGTGACAACTATCTCTCACCTTATTCATAGGTATTACAGGGAAGTCAGAACTATGTGCTGCAATTCACAACTCATGTGCTGCAATCAGTAGGTAAGCATGACAGCAAGGATGGACTGCTGTGAAGACACGGGATAGCTATTTCAGGATACTCTAGTATCCCAAAATAACATTGCAGGATAGGTGTACCCAAACAGAGCACAGATAGAACCCTTCAGAACATATGAATGACACAAGAGCCACGTTTGACATTTAAAGCTCTGAAAAGGCTCAAAAAGGACAGATTGGGCATCACTGCTTTGTATTACATAAGAACATATGAACGGCCGTACTGGGTCAGACCAAAGGTCCATCTAGCCCAGTAGCCTGTCTGCCGACAGTGGCCAGCACCAGGTGCCCCAGAGAGGGTGGACCGAAGACAATGATCAAGGGATTTGTCTCCTGCCAATCTTCTCCAGCCTCTGACAAACAGAGGCCAGGGACACCATTTCTATCCCCTGGCTAATAGCCTTTTATGGACCTAACCTCCATGAAATTATCTAGCGTCTCTTTAAACTCTGTTATAGTCCTAGCCTTCACAGCCTCCTCTGGCAAGGAGTTCCACAGGTTGACTACACGCTGTGTGAAGAAGAACTTTCTTTTATTAGTTTTAAACCTGCTACCCATTAACTTCATTTGGTGTCCTCTAGTTCTTCTGTTATGGGAACTAATAAATAACTTTTCTTTATTCGCCTCTCCACACCACTCATGATTTTATATACCTCTATCATATCCCCCCTCAGTCTCCTCTTTTCTAAACTGAAAAGTCCCAGTCATTTTAACCTCTCTTCATATGGGACCTGTTCCAAACCCCTAATCATTTTAGTTGCCCTTTTCTGAACCCTTTCCAAGGCCAAAATATCTTTTTTGAGGTGAGGAGACCACATCTGTACACAGTATTCAAGATGTGGGCATACCATAGTTTTATACAGGGGCAGTAAGATATTCTGGGTCTTATTTTCTATCCCTTTCTTAATAATTCCTAGCATCCTATTTGCCTTTTTGACCGCCGCTGCACACTGTGTGGAAGTTTTCAGAGAACTATCCACGATAACTCCAAGATCTCTTTCCTGATTTGTCGTAGCCAAATTAGCCCCCATCATACTGTACGTACAGTTGGGGTTATTTTTCCCGATGTGCATTACTTTACACTTATCCACATTAAGTTTCATTTGCCATTTTGTGGCCCATCACTCAGTTTGATGAGATCTTTCTGGAGTCCCTCAGAGTCTGCTTCTGTCTTGACTATCCTAAACAGTTTGGTATCATCCGCAAACTTTACCACCTCACTGCTTACCCCTTTCTCCAGACATTTATGAATAAGTTGAACAGGATTGGTCCCAGGACTGACCCTTGGGGGACACCACTAGTTACCCCTCTCCATTCTGAAAATTTACCATTTATTCCTACGCTTTGTTTCCTGTCTTTTAACCAGTTCTCAATCCATGAAAGGACCTTCCCTCTTATCCCATGGCCATGTAATTTACACAAGAGCCTTTGGTGAGGGACCTTGTCAAAGGCTTTCTGAAAATCTAAGTATACTATATCTACTGGATCCCCCTTGTCTGCATGTTTGTTAACCCCTTCAAAGAACTCTAAGGGTATGTCTACACTAGCCCCCTAGTTCGAACTAGGGAGGCTAATGTAGGCATTCGAAGTTGCAAATGAAGCCCGGGATTTAAATATCCTGTGCTTCATTTGCATCTTCCCGGGCGCCGCCATTTTTAAATCCCCCTTAGTGCGAACTCCGGAGCGAGGTGTACGGTAGTTCGAATTAGAGATCCTAATTCGAACTACCTACTCCGTGCCGCGTGTAGCCGCGGGCACGGAGTTCAGACTAAGGGGGATTTAAAAATGGCGGCGCCCGGGAAGATGCAAATGAAGCCCGGAATATTTAAATCCCGGGCTTCATTTGCAACTTCAAATGCCTACTTTAGCCTCCCTAGTTCGAACTAGGGGGCTAGTGTAGACATACCCTAATAGATTAGTAAGACATGATTTCCCTTTACAGAAAGCATGTTGACTTTTGTCCAACAAATTATGTTCTTCTACGTGCCTCACAATTTTATTCTTTACTATTGTTTCGACTAATTTGCCTGGTACTGAAGTTAGACTTACCGGTCTGTAATTGCCAGGATCGCCTCTAGAGCCCTTTTTAAATATTGGTGTCACGTTAGCTACCTTCCAGTCATTAGGTACGGAAGCCGATTTAAAGGATAGGTTACAAACCCACAGATAATAGTTCAGCAATTTCCCATTTGAGTTCTTTTAGAACCCTTGGATGAATGCCATCCGGTCCCGGAGATTTGTTAACACTAAGTTTTTCTATTTGTTCCAAAACCTCCTCTAATGACACTTCAATATAGGACAGTTACTCAGATTCATCACCCACAAAGGACGGTGCAGATTTGGGAATCTCCCTAATGTCCTCAGCCGTGAAGACTGAAGCAAAGAAATCATTTAGTTTCTCCGCAATGGCTTTATCGTCCTTGATTGCTCCTTTTATAGTTCGATAGTCTAGGGGACCCACAGGTTTTTTAGCAGGCTTCCTGCTTCTAATGTACTTAAAAAACATTTTGTTATTTCTTTTTGAGTTTTTGGCTAGCTGTTCCTCAAAATCTTTTTTTGCTTTTCTTATTACATTTTTACACTTGATTTGACAGTGTTTATGTTCCTTTCTATTTATCTCACTAGGATTGGACTTCCACTTCTTAAAAGATGCCTTTTTGTCCCTCACTGCTTCTTTTACATGGTAGTTAAGCCACGGTGACTCTTTTTTAGGTCTCTTGCTATGTTTTTTAATTTGGGGTATGCATTTAAGTTGGGCCTCTATTATGGTGTCTTTAAAAGTTTCCATGCAGCTTGCAGGATTTGGCTCTAGTCACTGTGCCTTTTAATTTCTGTTTAACTAACCTCCTCATTTTTGTGTAATTCCCCTTTTTGAAATTAAATGCCAGAGTGCTGGACTGCTGAGGTGTTCTTCCCACCACAGGAATGTTAAATGTTATTATATTATGGTCACTATTCCCAAGCGGTCCTGTAACGGTTATCTCCTGGACCTGATCCTGTGCTCCACTCAGGTCTAAATCGAGAATTGCCCCTCCCCTTGTGGGTTCCTGTACCAGCTGCTCCAAGAAGCAGTCATTTAAGTCATTGAGAAATTTTATCTCTGCTTCTCTTCCTGAGGTGGCATGTATCCAGTCAATATGGGGATAATTAAAATTCCCCATTATTATAGAGTTCTTTATTTTGGTAGCCTCTCTAATCTCCCTCAGCATTTCAATCTCAGTATCGCTGTCCTGGTCAGGTGGTCGATATCCCTACTGCTAATTTCTTATTATTGGAGCATGGAATTACTATCCATAGCGATTCTATTGAACATGTTGATTCACTTAATATTTTTATTTCATTTGAGTCTACATTATCTTTTACATACAGTGCCACTCCGCCAGCCACCCGGCCTGCTCTATCCTTTCGATATATTTTATATCCCGGTATGATTGTGTCCCACAGATTTTCCTCATTCCACCAGGTTTCAGTGATGCCTATTATGTCAATCTCCTCCTTTAATACGAGGTACTCTAGTTCACCCATCTTATTAGTCAGACTCCTAGCATTTGTGTAGAAGCACTTTAAAAATTTGCCACTGCTTATTTGTCTGCCCTTCCCTGAGACATTGGATTCCTTTATATGCGGTTGTTTGTCTGCTCTGACCCATGGTTTGTCCTCTCCCCTCCTCTCTTTCTGACTACAGCTTAGAGAATCTCTATCAATGGATTATCCTCTAAGAGAAGTCTCCATCTGATTTATGTGCATTTCCACACCAATCGGCTTTCCCCCATCTCTTAGTTTAAAAACTGCTCTACGGCCTTTTTAATGTTTAGTGCCAGCAGTCTGGTTCCACCCTGGTGTAGGTGGAGCCCATCCTTCCTGTATAGGCTCCCCCTCTCCCAAAAGTGTCCCCAGTTCCTAATAAATCCAAACCCCTCTTCCCTACACCATTGTCTCATCCACGCATTGAGACTCTGAAGTTCTGCCTGTCTACCTGGCCCTGCGCATGGAACTGGAAGCATTTCCGAGAATGCCACCATAGAGGTCCTGGATTTCAGCCTCTTTCCTAGCAACCTAAATTTGGCCTCCAGGACATCTCTCCTACCCTTCCCTACGTATTATTTAAATATATCTTGCCAAGAAAAAAAAGTCATAAAGAAACATAGAAATCACAAAACAGAAGCAGAAGAAGGGTGACAAAAGCAAACTTTTAGCATTTCAATTAATTAGCCTTAATAAGAGAAAAGTGCTCCGGATTTGTGTTCATCTATGTATATTTTTATATTTAATACTGACTGTCTAAAAACTAATTTAAAAGAACATCTGGGATTTCATTTTGATGGTTGTGTTTATGTTCAAATTGTGACTGTTCAAACCTGAAAGTTTTTGATGTGCATCTTTCTGACCTTTGAAGAAACAAGAACAATGCCCTCTTTTTCTTACTATATACAACAAAGATTATCTTAATATTTACATGAAAAAATATCAGATTTTCTAGATGTAACTTTTAGTCCTAACCTGTAACTCTGTAAAATTACATCTCTAATGACATCCTACAAAGAATTATACACGTGCTTAATTTTGAGAACATGAGTAGCTTCATTGAATTCAGTGAGATGACAAATTAGGGTCTTTATTATAAGAACACCACTAAAATCTGGCAGAACTCAGAACATGTATAAATTATATTTTCATTGCATAATGGTGTAAAGGGGCCTTACTATAAATGAGAGTCAAGCCTTTATAAGCCTTCACATCAGATATGTTACCTGGCCTTACCATGAAGCCATGGTGGGATCCATGCTGTGGAGGCAGGAGAGTCTTAGGTTGGGCCCAGTTTAAGTGTAAGGGACTCTGTAGTGGGTTCACAGTGGAGAATGATGAGAGAACAGGACTTATATGAGGTCCTTATATTAGTCAGTTTATGTAGGTATTTAATTATGCTGCAGATAAATATAGAAAAACCCAAGTACTAATAGCCTCTGGTTCAATAACATAATGATTAATGCTGATGTTTTAATTCTTTGAGGCTGCAGGTTCAAGATCACAGTGTAATCTGCTAATATGGTGATTAAACTGCAAATTATATTTACAATTTCTTGCACTGGGGAAATTAAGGCTGCTTTCTGTAAGCCGAGCAGCCAAAAGTTGTTGCAGGAGTACTGGTAGGTATAGGGACACAGACTTGTTCATAGCTTGAATAATCTTTTTTTAAAAGACACACTATGTCAAACTATAACCTTACACTCAGATCATGCATACTCTCATGTACATAACTTTACTCACATGAGTAGTTCCAAACTTATTCATGCAAATAGTCCCATGGACTCCAGTAGAACTATTCAAGCAAGTTAAAGTATGTATGCCCCTTATTTCTAAACAACAAGTGGAGCGTCCACACTACCAAGCCCGTTATTTCAAAATAAGGGGCTGGTTATTTTGAAATAATAACTCCTGCTTTCCACGAGGAATAACACTAATTTCGAAATAGTTATTTTGAAATAGCAGTAGTGTGGATGCTCCAGTGCTGCTATTTCAAAATAACTACTCCCCAGAGTCATTCAAACTCCTCAGAGTAATTACTTCCTGGGGCTCTATGTTGAGGTAGCACATCCACATTAAGGGAACCTGCTTCGGACTAATTTCAAGGCTTCCCCATAGTGTGGACACGATATTTCGAAATTATTTCTTGAGTTATTATTTCAAAATAAGTGATTTTGAAATAATTTCCTAGTGTAGACATGCCCAAAGTGACTAAGTGTGTGCAGGACTGAGACCTTAGATACCATTAAATTGTTGTTCTTGTTGAGGTGTGGGCATGTGAAGGATGCAATTTATCATTCTTAAAAAAAGGCAAACTAGTGAATGCCACTGGCTTAGTCACTGACTCTGTTAGGGTATGTCTACACTAACCCCCTAGTTCGAACTAGGGAGGCTAATGTAGGCATTCGAAGTTGCAAATGAAGCCCGGGACTTAAATATCCCGGGCTTTATTTGCATGTTCCTGTCCGGTCGCCATTTTTAAATTCCACTAGCCCGAAGTAACTGCCCGCGGCTACACGCGTCAGTGAAATGGCAATTCAAACTAAGTCTTTAGTTCGAATTAACTGTTACTTCTCATGGAGTATATATAGAGAGAGAAAGAAAAAAAATGCATAGATACGTGAATGTGCGTATCTGTGTGAGTGCATGCATGTACAGTTTCCCACTGAAGAATTTCATTTAGTAAACACAATGTATTGATAATCAAATGCTTGATTAACCAAGTGCATAATAGCCGAAATTTTCAAAAGTGACTACAATAGTGATTTTGGGTGCCCAGTCTAAGACATCTTATTTCATTTTGCATTTGACACATCTTACATCATCCTGTATAGAAATGCATGAATAACTTTACATATGTGGGTAATGTGGTTGGTGAAAAAAAATAAGGGAGGGTTGATCTTCTGATGGCAGGTGCTTCCGCACTTTTTGAACATCAAGGCTCTTTAAGGTGTCTCAAGTTCAGTGTTCCCTGAGAGAGTCAAATGCCACTAAACTGATTAGCAGAATGCCTACAGCTGGCTGCATGAGTTTCTACTGGTGGTGTACATCTGTACATGCCTTGGTGCACAATACAAAAATTATTCTGCACATGGATGAAAAAAAATCGGAGGAAAGACTGCTCAGGTTGGGCAACTGTGGATATGTCTACACAGCAGCGTTATTTCAGAATAAAAAGGGTTATTCTGAAATAATATAGTGCGCGAGTACACTACAAGCCTTTATTTCAAAATAATGTCGAGCTGGAAGACTTCTTACTCCGACTCCTGGTAACCCTAATTTCATGAGGAGTAAGGGAAGTCAAAAAAATGAAGAGTGCTCTTCCTTCGACTTCCTCCTCTGTAGACAGCACCAAAAGCCAGATTAAGCTATTTTGATTTAAACTACGCAATTGACGTAGCTGAAGTTGCATAGCTTAATTTGACTTTAGGCCTGCTGTGTAGGCATAACCTAAGAGTTGAAATATCAAAATTACTAGTTACTTTTGATAATTTCTTTCATTTTTACTGGGTTTTATGAAGATCTTGACTATAGAATTTATTGGGCTAATTCTAGCTTTTAAACAGTACAGTCATTTTATTACAGCAACAAAAAAATCCATCTTTTTTTTTTCCCCACACAACTTCTATGTGTATGCAGGATCAGGCCCTAGGACAAGAAGCTTGCATGCAATTAATTTTTCTTTTTGCCTTTTCTGACATGTCCTGCACAAAGGTTAAATTGAGCAGGAAACATTTTCCAAGACTGGAAAAATAATGGTGTTTCTATTTACATAGACAGATAGATAGATAGATAGATATAGATAGATAGATATAGTAAGTGTTTTTATTATTTTTCTGTGTGTCAAATCCTGTATTAAAAAGAAAAAAGAAAAAGATGAAAAACAGTAATGATCTTTGGTTAAATTGACAGTGAAGTTATAGAGTCAAACAATGTATTGTTCAATTCATGTTTTCAATTATTGCATTATCATTCCTATTCATACATTTTTGTCATTGATGCTTGGATGTCAGAGCCAAATAGCAACAGAATGTTTCTCTCATTTATTTCATAATATATCACTAAATGATTATTTTACAAGTTAAATCAAGGAACACACTTCATCGGTGCTGTGTTCCTTATCCTCCTCTTTCACGCCCTTTCAGAAGGCAGTTTTAGCCGTAGAAAATTATACATGGTGGACCCAATCCTTATTCTTCTAGTCTGATATTACTCACACAAATATTTCCTTTGACTTTAATGGAACTACTTGTGTAAAGAAAGCGTTTGTAGGTTTAGCCCAACTATTTCCATAGCAAAATCATTCCTTAGCATAATTACTTATAGATTTATTAATTGTTTATTTTACTATCTATAGCGAGCCAAAAATCTACAGTTAATTCTCCATGCGCATAGAAGACAGGTCTCCTGTCGAGTTTGCTATCAATTTACTGTGAAAACAAAATGTATTTGAAATACCAGCTTTCAGTCTGAAGAGAAAGTTAATGGCAGGGAAATAACTGTGCTATAAGAGAAACTGCCTGTGGTAAAAAATGCACAAGATATTAAATGCTGCTCCTTTAATCACAGCCATACACTTTTAAAAAAAAAAAGACGAAACAGAGACGAGTACTTACGTTTACGTTTCTAGGTTTAGTCTGTGAAGCTCTTTACTGTGTGGCTGTCCACTTTACAGACCTTATCTACCCACTGATGCTTTGCTCTTATTTGACAGACTGGTTAATCTACAAGGCAGAGTGGAATGTGTGGTCTTGCACTTGCTGTTCTTTTATGTTTTCTAGAGGCCAACAGCTCAGGCTGTTTCTATGACAACCAGGAGAGCAGCTGAGGCCTACCCATTTCATTAATAACACAGCGGGATAAGTACCTGTCTATATTAAATCTGTCCTTACTCCTGATTGGTAGCATTATATTTATCTTGAAAGTGTGTCCCACACTCAAGAAAGTGTCCTACAATGGTTGTAATATACAAAAGCAAACACAGAGGCCTGAACTTTAATTGCAGCAAGTTAACAAACCAGATGTTGCTCATCAGGCACGCTCTCAGTGCACAAATAGTTTACTTTTAAATATTTCTGACCAAATTAAAACTAGCCCAGAGCAGCTGCCTTAGGAGGATGGCAAGAAAGGGCTCACCGAATCCTTCCCTGCCCCATGCAATCTGCTAGTGCTGGGAGGGCAGCTCTGAGGGGAGGGCACACTATAGCGTTAGTAGAGGTAGGGCACATGCAGCTTCTAATGGTGATTCTCTAGTGCCACTGCTTAACTTGGGTGGAAATTCCATCGGCTCCATCTGAATCCTTCTGTTGCTTTCTGCTGGTTTGGGCTGGGCGCTGTTGGTTTAAACTGGAAAGCCAGCTCCAGGAATGATGATAGCATCCAAAACTTTCCAAAACCTGTTTGTCCCACTAGAACTAGTAGGAGCAAACTGTAAGTTTTCAAATGGAATTTTTCCTAAGGTACTCAAGCATAATGCCTGTGTCAACCACTTCTCACCTGCTGCAGCTGTTCCCACCTGACCTGGTGTTCCAAGTAGTAATACAGACCTATTTCACATGGTCACTGTCATTGTTATCCACCTAGGACCCAAACCTGCAAACATATATTATTGAAGCATAGTCTATGGGAGTAGTAGCAAGGGTATGAAGGACCATACACATACCAGCAGAGCTCACTGTCACAAGGATGCATAGTCAGAGCAATCCCCATAAATCATGGGACAACAGGGCAAGAGGCAAAAATTATCTGGCAGAGATTAGCACGGAATAAGTAGCAAGGACAGGTGTGCTACTAAGTTCTCCATTACGATTGGTTTTGCCAGTGGGAGTTGCGCAAGTAAAATGAATGCAAATTAATTAGTAGAGAGTCATATTACAGAGAGGAGAGCCACAGTTCAGCTAGAAGAGGAGAATTTTGTCCATGGATTTAAGAGTTGAGTATTTAAGAGTTGAGTTTGAGTTTTGATTTTCCCAGAGGGAAAAAAATACTATCTTGAACTTAAAAAATTTCATTTTGATTTCTGCCTCTAAGAATTCTACTATGAAGTCTGAATCATTAAACTGGTAGCTTTATTTCAGAAAGCGTGATTTTAAAAAGGAAATTTGCTATAACATGCTTTCTACAGCACAGTGTTTGTAGTGTATATCAGACAAATGTGAAGAGCATACATAAAGAGTCTACCACAATAATTTTTCAATGTCAAGTTAGACGATTGCCCTTAGATTACAGATAAGTTAATGGTGAATTTGGCCCAATATGTGTGTACCACTTCCAATCCACTTATTCCCCTTACAGCTCACTTCATCTTCACGCTCTTGAGAGCCTATCTGTTCTCTTTGCTAATCTTTCCATATTAGGTTTGTTTTCTCACTGATATCACCCCTCTATTTAGAATTCCCATCTTCACTCCCCTTTTCTGAAATACTTGTTATGTAACATTTATGTTGCAACACTGCTTAGAGGCCTCCCTCATCATGCCAGGTGCTGTGCCAACAAACAGGAAGTGGCAGCCCACGCCCTGAAGAGCCTAGCATTTCTTCTTTTTGTGCTACGAATGGCCCCACCAGCACTATGTGGTACTGTGCCAATGAAGGACTCTCTGGGCCCATTCCTAAAATAGTGTCAGATATAAACATACACCCATGAATCTCAATGCAAACTTTTATGGTTATACCCACACAGATTCCTGTTTTCTAAAATGTTTTCCTCTCCCTTGTGAAAGACCCACCCACTCACCCAACAGGGGAAACTGACAGCAGGTCAGTGAAACTGACTATATACAAAGTACTATCAAATATACAAAGTAAACAAACCAAAAGACCCAGGTGTCATGGGGTGAGGCACTCACCTCCCTCCAGGGGGTATAGTCAAGTCCCAAGGTCTCGTAAAATTACACCACAACCTGGCACATTCAGCAATTCCTCTCCTGTCTTATACACCAGGCCCCCCTTGCTGGGGCTATGCAACCTACCAGCTGGAGTCAATAGTGAAAAACCCCTCTCACTGGGGAAGTGCGGCCTAGCAGCTGAAGTCAACATTAACCACCCCACTCACTGGGGCAGCGTGGCCTAATAGCCAGAGTGAATAGCTGCGGGTGCTGGCCCCACGGGTTGGGTATAAAGGGTGGGTTAGGGGGACCTGGGCCCTTCCTACTACACCGGGTCCCAGCCCAGGTCCCTGCTAGCTCAGCGGGGATTTCCTCCGCTAGCTCAATGGGGACTCCTACTGCAACATACTGAGCTCTTTGGGATAAAATCTCCCACCCTGGTTTACTTCCTACCAGTCTCTGCTAGACTCCTTCCAGGGTCCTTCCTCCAGCTACTCTGCAGTGGCGCTGGTGTCTTGCTGGCTGGTCTCCAGGGCTGGTCCCTCTGGCGGTTCACCTCCAGGAGCTCTAACAGTGCCTCCTTCCTCCTCAGCAGCCAGCCCAGACTGAGCCTTTCTCCAGGTCTTTATACCTGGGTTGTAGTCTGAGCTTGCCCAGCAGGTCTGTGGGGGGTGAGACCTTTTCAACCAGGTGAGCCTAGTTAGGTCTTGCTTCCCCAGTGCAGAGCTGGTACACCCTGTCACACCAGGTCACATTTTTTTCCAGTAATCCTTTTCAGCTATAATTTTAGGCTTTATCTACACAGAGGATGCACTAGTTTAACTCAAATAGTTGTTAAAGTGATTCCATGCCTATATCTCTGCACCATGCAGCAGTCTGTCCATTTTGATCTTTGTGCAAATGCTATTTCACTCCACTCCCTTCTCTCCAGGATCATGCAGACAACCAAATGCAGAGCTAGCTTTTGAGATAATATTGACTTCACATCCTCATCTATTAAGCATTGTTGGCCAAGAGGACACTTTCAAGTAGGTAAATGTCAGTTCATTTAGTGATGCACCATTAATCCTGATAGCTAGTTCAAGATGCTGTTTGCTTAGCTCTTGTTGTTACATATCCTTGGCCTTTGAAATGCTAATTGTCATGCCAAAATATTCAGATGTAGTCGCAAAACAAGATGTCATTATTTTCACATCTTGCTCTGAGCAGGCTAAAAATGCCAAGAGTAGGTTTCTTTATCTACACAAATGAGATAGATTTAAGAGTTTGCCCGAGCAGAATGCTTTTCCAGGCACAGGTCTCACTCACAAGATGCTTCATCTGGCATTGCTGTATATTGATGTAATGTCCAAATTATATAGATATTTAACATGCAATAGTGCCATCTTGTGGCATACTAGACTTCAGTTTATAACTGAGCTTTATATATACCCAGCTATTAATGAAAAATTGGCTTTGGAACTAGGGAATGCCTAATATAGAGAAATGTTGACTATTAAGAGGTTACAGAAAACATTTATTTTACCATTATTTTATTATTTTAATTATGTATATTATAGTCCCAACAAATGCGCCCCAACAAAAAGAGACACTGCACAAACTCAAACGAAGCGTCTCAAAAAGCTCACAAACAGACCAACCAGATATCAGGAAGGAAACAGGCATAGAGTGCAAAAGGTCATTTAGCAGGTCAGGGGAAGATAGAAATAGAACCCCAGTGCCCTCGTTTACAGGTCAGTGCCACTCGACCACGCTGCCTCTCAACTGTGAGAGTGTTCTTGTACCTCGTGGCATTGCTGCCCATCCCTGCCCTTGGCTTTGCTTTTATTGTGACAGATTACTCTCACCCAAGTGTAAGGGGGGATAAAGAGAGAGAGAGAAATCTCCACATTTGACCCATCATATATGTTTGTAGTGTGGAACTTACTGATTTTGTCAGGGAGTTGCAGTGTTTTGTTTTGAGTTAAAAATTAGACTTTTAAACTGCTGATGCTAATGACATGTCGCTGGTCCACTCCCCAGTAATGGCACTTAGGATAATGTTAACCAGCCAGTCATCCCTGATTCGCTTTTCAGTTTTAGTGTTAAGCTTCTTTTAAATTGAATGTCCCTAGGTGAGGGAGAAAACAAAGGCTGGATTGGAGGTGGAGGGGGTAATGTTGAAGGACTAAAATATTACTCAAGAGATTTATGAACCTTGATTTCAGCAGATTTGTCTATCCCTGACTTTGTACTTCTTATATACTGCAGTCTTTTACTAAGGCCATCCATTGACGTCCACTTCTGCTGTGCTACCTACGGAGAATTCAGGCAACTCATACTGACTACATCAAAAAAAGAACATAGCCTATCTTTGTCAAGATGTTGGCTGAGGTCCTTAATTACTCTGCTTAGGTGTTGCACCCCTTTCTCCTGAGCCTTCTGTCTGTTTGTCTCTCACTCTCTAGATTGTGAGATCCTTAGAGCAGAGACCATGCTTTCTTTTCTGCATGGACAGCTGGCAGCACAGTGTGGGCACTTCCAAAACCAAATAGTATTACCCACTCCAATAATCCACCATACACAGAGTTCTTCCTCCTTTTATTGATGTTACTTTCTTGCATGCTCGCCACTCCCATTGCTTTCAAAGGCGCTCTCAGCACCATCCAGAGTCAGACTGTACACTTTGAATTGCAAGCTAGATTGAGTGACTGGTATTAGCCTGGTCACTATGTAGCTCTGCTTTATTAACTGAGGAATGAGCCAAAATTTGACTTTTATCCAGCTATTGGGTAACTGGATTGGGTGACTGATGTTATTCCTATATGCTTCCAGAATTGGTAATGGTAACACTTCCCTGCCTGTGTGCTGAGCAGACTGCTAGAGAAGCATTTGTCTAAGATGACTGATATAATTTGTCCCTTGATTCACCCCATGTCTTTAATGTGATTACAGGGAAAAGACTAGATGTGTCTATGGAAATCTCAGAGGGGTAACTGTGTTAGACTGTCTGTACATAAACAACGAGGAGCTCTGAGACTAACAGATTAGTCCAATGCATCTGGCAAAGTAGTTTTTAACCATGAAAACTTATGCCCAAATAAATCTTTAAGGTGCCACAGGACTCCTTGTTGTTTATGTCTATATATTTCTTTCTATACAAATTAAGAACATTTTTCTTTGGGCTGAGGACAGCAAATTCACCCCCATTTACTATCTGATCTTTCCATAGTGTGAAGCATGCAAAAGCATCCCCTATGGTCCCCCAAGTAAGCATGGTCCAGCTGGCCGGGGAAGGTAGGAGAGGTGCGCTGCTCAAGCTCCCTCCCCCATGCTCTGGCTGGCCAGGGGAAGGCTGGGGCTGATTTCCCCACTTACTTGGGGGATGATGGGGAGGTGGGTGCATTCACATCCTTGCGGTCCACATTTACAAAAAAACCACACACACACACCAGAAATTCCTGTGTACAGGCCTGACATTCTTGTGGTCTCAACAGCTGCAGTGTCTTCCCACCCTTCTGCTTATGAAAGGGGGCAGGGTTGCATCTGGAAGGTTTGATTATATGGAAGAGGCAGAATATTTTAAATCAAAGTAAATAAGTAAAGATCAAGCACATTTCTTACTTTAAGAATATTAAGTATTCATTGAATCGAATGACTAGTCAAAGGTTTAGCATTAGGCACATACTTAAGTATCTTCCTGATTTAGGCCGTAAATCGGGAAATTATTTCAAGTTTTACAGTTCCTTGTGGGAGAATTTTGTAAGTCATATGTCTGGGGAGCTCAACTAGCATGTCTCTTAGGCTATGTCTTTACTACAGGATTATTTCAAAATAAGTTATTTCAAAATAATAACTCCCAAAATAACTATTTTGAAATAATCTTGTTCCCCAAGGAAAAAGGAGTTATTATTTCAAAATAACCAGCCCCTTATTTTGAAATAATAGACATGGTAGTGTGGAGGCTCCATTTGTTATTTCAAAATAAGGGGAGTTATTTTGAAATAACTCCTGAGTGTGGACATGCCCTTATACCATACATTCTTTTTCTTTTCTCTTTATTTATTGTGTACATAATGGAGGGAAACCTTATATGGGTGTGTCTACACTGCACCATTATTTCGAGATAACTAGCATTATTTCGAAATAACAATGCGAGCATCTACACAGCCATTCCATTATTTTGAAATAATGGATGGCTTATTCCAAAATCTGTAAACCTCATTCTATGAGGAATAATGCCTATTCCGAAATAGCTATTGTGAAATAAGGCACTTGTAGACTCTCCATTGCTGCTATTTTGAAATAGTCCCTCACCAGGGCCATTCTAAGTTATTCCTTCCCAGTACCTCCTGTGGCTCTAAATCAAGATAGCATGTCCACATTAGGGAAGACTGCCTTGGACTAATTTAGAGGCTTCCCTGAAGTGTAGACGTGCTATTTCGAAATAAGCTATTTCAAAATAACCATGTAGTGTAGACGCCTTGTGATGCCCCCAAGGCTTACTACAAACATAGGACAATAATCAACATTTCAACAAGCGCGTACGCAAACAAGGAGGGTTTATGAAATATAACAGCTTTAGAACACAGCTAAAGCTGTGGTGATGGAAGTTCTCTTCTCAGGTAAAATCTGGTCAAAGCTAGGAGATAATGGCTGTGCCATACCAGCTGTGAAGCTAGAGGGTCAATCTTAGTCTAATTCTTAGCAGAGAAGTGTCCGCAGAACAAAAGCCACTACCGCAGTTGGTACCAACTAGCACCAGCATTCCCTGTAAGCTATGTGCTTGTACAGCTGCTCAGGAAAGATTCAAATGCAACCCAGCTGATTGAGCAGAGAACCCATGTGCGTCGGTGCACATAAAAATGTATTCTGCACATGGATGGAGAAGATTAGAGGGAAGATGGGCTGGCACCCCTGGACAATTTCAGCAAAGAAGCCCAGGACTGAATGAGTTTGGAGGCTGATATACTGTTTGTCTCACTCCTAAAGATGGTCACTCTAGGTCAAGGTTGAAGAATATTGATGGTATGAAGAGGTGCTTACATTGCAACAGTCCAAGCTATGTCAAGAAACTTTACTTGAACTTCTTCTTAGAAGGAGGCCCAGGCTAATGTGCTTAGTCCAAATGGAGCAATATAATGTCCTGTTAAAAACCCTAAGGCCAACCCTACTCTCCCTACTTATATTAACTTCCGAACACTACTTGCAGAATGGTAACAAGCTAAATTAACAACAAAACACAAATCTGTGGAAACTCACAAAAAAGTTAAAATATTATTTATCTACATATTTATCTATCAGGGGCTATTTTCTTGGTCAGATCTGAAGTTGCTGGTTTGGGGAGTTTAATTTTGCGAAACACATATACAGGAAATACATTTTCTTTATATACTGCAAATATTGCATATATGATAGGAAAAGGGATACTTTTCATATTGTTTTAAGGAGTTGAACAACATGGGTCTGATCCTGAAAACCCTTACTTATGCAAATAGTAAATCAGTGGGACTGATATCAAGGTTACAGGATCTGGCCAGATACTTGTATAATTCTCTGTTGATGTTGTCTGGCTTGGCAATTGAACTTTGCCAATGCAGTTTTACTGTTTGACTTTGTCAGGGTAGGGCTCAGGGCAAAAATGTGAAGGAATTGGCTTACATTTGCTAAGTATTGAAATCACTAAGTTGCATGGTGTCTAGGTTCATTTAGGGAGAGAGGGCTGTCTAGTGGCTAGGGCACTAGCCTAAAATGTACAAGACCTATGTGCAAACCCTTTCTCTGTCATGCACTTCCTATGTCTCCTTGAACAAGTCCTTTAGTCACTCTGTGCCTCAGTTCCCCATCTGTAAAATGGGGATCCAAGCACTGTCCTGACTCAGAGGGGTGTTGTGGGGCTAAAATACATTAAAGTGTGTGATGGGTCCAATATTCATCTTACATAGATTGAATGGATGTGCTGAGATTACATTTAATAGGTAGTTTTTATTAACTTTAGTGGCTTTATGAAATCTCACTGTATGTGTATATATGACACCAGATTTTGAATAAAGCATCACTCTTAAGGGTATGTCTACATAGCAGCATTATTTCAGAGTAACATCTGTTATTCCAGAATAACTATGCGAGCATCTACACAGCTAGCCTGTTATTTTGAAATAATTTTGAAAAAATGGGTGACTTATTTTGGCGTTTGTAAACCTCATTCCACGAGGAATAATGCCTCTTCTGAAATAGATATTTCGGAATAGCAGTAGTGTGGATGTGCCACTGCTGCTGTTTTGAAATAGCTCCTCCCCCAGGCCATTCAAAGTAATTACTTCCCAGGGCTCTAAATTGAGGTAGCACATCCACATTAGGAGAGCCTGACTCACTAATTTCCAGGCTTCCCTGTAGTGTAGAAGCGCTATTTCGAAGTAAGCTATTTCAGAGTATTTCTTCTGGAATAGCTTATTCTGAAATAATTGTGAAGTGTAGACATAGCCTAAGTAACAAACACCCAGTGAGCACCCACAGGAGTCACACACAACAATTGTGTTAGTGCAAGCGCAGGTCTGTAGGGAAAAGCCCCAGGCTTCCCCCCCCCCCAGATTCATGGCCCACTAGAGGGCCAGGCACAATTGCAGTCTCTGGGCTAAGGGAAACACAGGGACTATTTTCCCAGGAAAAAACAGACTCCACTGGGCTAAGAAACAGTTCCAATGTACAGGGGGAAGTGTGCCATAGTTTATAAAGAGGTGTAGCAGTGTTCATGCTTTTCCAGCAGACCAGAGAACTCCAGGAGGCATTCTGTCTGCCAGTCTGCTCCCCCTTGGCCAGGGTGGCTATGGAGTGCCTGTAAGGCAGAACTGAGCCCTTTGTGAAATCTCATTTATGCATGGGATAGCTAAATCTTTTAATAAACAGATCATAGTTGCCTTTGGTTGTGTAAAGAGACAATCTCAGAAGAGGGTGTCCCAGTCTGAAATGTCTGCTAAACTGCTATGCCAGAAACTGAAATGATATGAGCACTCAATTACAGGATTAATGACAATCTAGGGATTTCCTGTACCATGGGATGAATTTACTTCTATGTAAACAAAACACAGATGTGAGTGAGAGTTCTAGGGATGGGTGTTGAAAGAGAATGGAGTAGCAATCAAGAATTTTGTTTTTGCAATGTGTTTGTTGCTTGGCTATTATTTTATTACATTACACTACTTTATTTTTTCTGAGGACTTTTTTTTTGTCAGTGCATGTGCAGCTTACATTTTTGTTTTAAAACGGGTAAAGACATAATGAAAAAACATTGACATTTAAAAATATATTTCTCCTGAACCCATGTATTGGTTGAACCTTTAAGTGCAAAAGGTTAATCCCAAAAAATAAACACACCCCTGAAGCCCATGTAGATTTGATCTGTTCTTAGTTAAATATGCTTTTATATATGTTTGAACAAAGGCCAGATAACATAAAAATACTTATTACCTCTTGAATCAAGCCCTGTTCTTACAAGTCATTCTATGTACTATAACAAGTCATTGTAAGGTCCTCAGAGCAGGGATTGTGCCTACCTTTATTGTTGGATCTGCTTAGAGGATCCAGTCATGGATTGAAGAGCTGATTGTGCTGGGGCCTGTACAAACACTCAAAGTGATAGTCCCTGCTCTGACAAGCTCACAATCTAAGTGTGGCTAGTGCACTGAGGAGGCTAATGGAAACAATAATAAGTGGATCAACTTTGTTGATTACGACCAGTTGAGTCTAAGCAAAGAGGAGTAGACAGTTATTTAAAGCTTTTAAAAATACAAGCCTAGAAATGGACAGTAAGAATTTTTCTTTATATCACCGAATAATAGTAAAACAGGGGAATAAATAAGCAAGGTAATTCTTTGAAAACATCACTCTTTTTATTATTATCATCATTTCCGCATGCCACACCCTCAATGGAGTTGCAGCAGCAGTGTTAATTTCTGAGGGTCAGAGATGTAATGATCACAGTTATATCTATAGAGGGAGCTGTTTGCCTTGCTTTCTCTCTGAAAGTTAGCATTGATCAGTGGGATCTGTAGTTGTCAGTACCATTTCCTTAAATTCTACAGCAAAAAATTGTGATCTGGCATTATAAATGTGCTTTAGTTCCCCAGATTCTCATAGAAAAATAATTGAAGCTTCAACAGTTGATTTGCTGTCAAACAGTAGTTTAAAGGATATATACTCCATGTAAAAATGCAGGGTCAGATCCTCAGCAGGTGGAAATCAAGATAGCTCTATTGATTTCAGAGCAGCCAGGCCGATCTACAGCAGCTGAGAAGTTGGCCCATTTTTGTAAAATACCAAGCTTTGTGCACATTCACAAAGAAGAAAAAAGGGCACAGGGAACCTCCCTTTCTTGTCTACACATGCAGGGGAAGAGCACAACCAGATAGTTCTGTACTCCTGAGCATAGAGACTGCAAGGCAGATTCTGCACTCTGGTTGCTTTGTGCTATATCACTGGCACAAAGTAGCCCTACTGCCAGCATAGCTAGCCATGGAAGCATCTCCCCTCTGAAAGGGTGATCCTTCAGTATAAAAGACTGGGACAGACTGCTTAGAAGATATATCAGGAGTCATGCCTCATAGTTAGAGAAGGACTCTGTAGCTAGGAGTAGGCGCCCCAGAGCCAAGGGACAGAGCTGGGTTGCCTAAAGTGAGGCAATTCTGGGTATAAGCAGAGGCAGGTGCTATCACAGTCATATGCAAATGCTTTGAGCAGCCACCAAACTGCTGCTGCTGGGCTCACAAGCTGGTCTGTCTGCTGTTGCTTCCCACCAATCAAATGGTAGCCAGTCATGCAGCCTACTGCAGGCCAGCTGTGCTCCTCAGAGTGCCTGAAGATTGACACTGCTGCAGGCCCTGACTCCTGACATTCAGTAGCACAGAGCCAGGTTCTATGTTGTCTTCTCTCCTGCCCACTAAAAGGGTGGGCACATGACAGGAAGAAAGGAAAATGAGTGAAGTGTCCCTGCCCCTTGGGTTGCCATGTTAGCATTGTTGGCAGCTGGTGCTAGCCAAAAAAGTCTTGAAACTGATCCAGTTTACTCTTGAGGACAGTTCTTATGCTTAGCTGGTCATCATTACTGATCAGGGGGCACCATGATGGTTAAAGCTACTTTTGAACCTTGTCTCCTCAGTTATACCGGGGCCTCCTTGGCCACCACTCAGGGTTTGGGCCTATGTGAGTCTAGGGCCACTGCCAGCACCAGAGTGGACAGGGTAGAAAGGCAGGTCCATGGCCAGGCCATGGCCTCAGACCTACACTAAGAGAGCTGGCCATGTGTACAGGGGCATGGACATTGCACCCTCTTCAAAGGTGGAGTAGCAGCAGTATTGCCACTGCTTTCCCTCCTAGAGCTTTAGGCCTGGCCCAGCAAGGGACTCAGGGTAATGAAGTCATACTGGCTGGGCGGCTGTCACAGCCCTTGGGAGGAGTGGGTTCTCTGGGAGGCATTGTGTCTGCTTCAGGCCTAATGCCTCTTGGTGTTCCTGAGACAGTGCATCATGTCAGTCCCCCAACACCATATTGTTCAGGTAAGAGCCTAGAAGTAGAGACCTCTTGCTGTTCTCCATGAGGACCCCTTTCCTTTGGAATTCACTCCTCTTCCCTGAGTCCAAAAGCATCTTAGTTTGTTGAACTTCAGGGCACACTGCAAAGCTCTGTCTTTTCTCTCTGTCTTTTGAGAGGGGGGAGATTTGTGAGGCTAGCAAGCGCTTATGATTTTGGTTCCTTTTGGCTGTGGCCAAGGTACTATTGTCTAAAGAGTGGCTGACAAAATGTGCTCATCGGTATAATTGAATATTTTGAATGATTATCAAGGGAGCCCAGAGACTGGGTTGGGTACTTTATTTAGTAACATAAGGAGAAATAAAAATACAGGTGAGGGTGATGCATCAGACACAACAGAGCCCAATGGCCCTGATTTAGAAAAGAAGTTAAACACATGCATAAAACCCATACAGTTCAATGGGGTTTCAGAACATGCTTAATGTCATGTCTAGAATAGGAATAGGAGTACGTTACTGAAATGACACCAAGCTAAGTAATATACTTATAGAAAAATTAATAACACATTAGATTTTGAGACAGAGATAACAATGAAGTAATGGCAAATATTTTACCCACACAATAAAAGCCTTTGATCTCAGTTGTGTCTAAAAAAACCTTTAAATGTTCCACTTAAAAATATTTTTTTAAATGTATTTTCCATTGAAATTATTTCTATTCATTTTAATTTTCCTCAGTGTTTTTAAGAGTTGAAAGTTCACATGGAAAGTAATAAATCTCATTACTGGTGGTTTGTGTTTCCTTTAAGTAGATCTCAGTGTCTGAAGTGCTGAAAACAATCATATCTTGACTAGCAATCAGACCTTAATCATTTGAAAATATTGATGCTGTTCACTTATGCCAAGTATCATTTCTATAACGCTCCATTTCCTCTGGGTTACACATTCATCTCTTTATAGTCACTAGAAATGAGCATTTGAATAGGCTATGCATAATGTACATAGGAAAAATGAAGATCTTTTTCCATTTAAATTATACACATGTGGAATCCATCAGATCAGTTCTCCTTTTCTATTCCCAATTGGCCATCACAAAACAAGGCACTACCAAATGTAAAACGTAAAGATCCTCACTAACCTAATAGAGACTACTAGTACAGTACAGTCTTTAAAATCTCGGCTTCATAGAACAATTCATTTCAGAGTTGCTGTGGGCTCTATGTAAGATGAGGCAAGTCTGATCATAATTATGAACTCAATGTCAGCATAGTCAACATAACTCATTATTATTTTGCAGGAAGGAGATACATCTATGAAACTGACATTTTTTACTTTTATTTAAAACCCAAGAACATTTACTTAGGTCCAGTCCTACTCCCACTGAAATCAATAGAAAGACTTCCATTGACTTAATGAGAATGCAGTCAGGCACTGGTAAGAGAGTCAATATTTTTGAAATCAGTACACATTCAGTTAAGCATCATCTCTGACAGGAGAGACCCAAATTTTTCTTTTTGGACAAAAACCATTTTTGCACTCTATATTCAGGGGGAGATGGTCCCAGCATGTCTGCAGTGTATGCTTCAAAAATAGCATCATTAGAGATGAGGGAGTTGTCCTGCTTGATGGAAGGAAATATGACAGATTTTTATAGAATTGTGCTCAATTTTCTTCATTCTTTTAAATGTTTTCTAAGAGTCCCTATATCTCTTTATTGATATATGTGTTTATACTTGCCTACAAGTCCATGTGTTGTTGTGTAGTGCTGTATGGAGGTCATGAAGCAAAGCTGGTTGTAAACAGTCCAATGAAACATTTTTTCATCAGAATTTGCTGATTTGTCAAAAACAAAACATTTAGTGGAAACGGTTCAAGTTTGATCACTTTCAAGGGCCCCAGGAAGATTAACTTGACAGCATCATGAGACTGGTCAGCACCACCTGTGCTAGTCAGTAGAGGGAAGCCGAGAAATTAACAAGAATCAGGTCAGCCTCAATCAACAGCTGCCTGGGCTTTCAGGCTCCTCTGTAGCTCACTAGGCAGTATTATGTTCATGGCATACAATCAGAGAAGTTAGAATAAAACATAAAATATTCTTACTGGAAAAATTGCAAAAAGCAATACTTTCTTAATTTCTTAAAATTCAGAACTGGCCCCTATCAGAAGACAGGATACTGGGATAGATGGATTACTGGTCTGATCCTGTGTGGCCATTCTTGTGTTCTTAGGAACTTAAAACACATAAGAATTTAACAACAGAGAGAGAAAGCAGGATGCTCCCTAAGGCTATGTCTAGGCTTCGTGGAAGCTTCGAAAGAGTATATGCAAATTCCACAGGAATTTGCATATCTTCTTCCAATCTCACTTTCGAAAGCAGAGCTTTCAAAGTGAAATTAGTCGGGACGCGGATTTTTGGCCACACCGCCCCCCTTTTTCAAAAAGCCGCGTAAACCTCATTTTTTGAGGAAGAGTAGGTTTTCGAAAAAGGGAGGAGAGTTTGCCGAAAAAGCCACATCCCGACTACTTTCACTCTGCTTTTTCAAAAGCTCTGCTTTTGAAAGTGAGATCGGAAGAAGATATGTAAATTCCCATGGAATTTGCATATCCTCTTTCGAATCTTCCGCGTATTCTAGACGAGCCCTAAGACAGAAAGGCACAACTCACCTCACTTTGTTGTAGGTAGCTCTTAGCAGACTGACTCTACTTGTATGCTTTCCTACAGAGTCCCCTAGCCTGCATGTAGGACCTGAAAACCTCTTGCAAATTAAAGTGACTACCTACAATTCCAACACAGTTTCCAATACAAATAAGCTGCTAAGAATCCTGGGGAGTATATTTTGTTTCTGAAATCACACATTTCAGTGTTTTGGTTATTGCAGAATTTCAGTTCTACAGACACACACCCTTTTTAAAGTTGGCTTTTTGTTCTGATTCAGAATGAAAACTATTCCTAGAGACTTGAAAATATTCTCAGAACTAAACTTTGGTTTCCTGACCAACTCTAGGAATGACTGAGATTATCCCTGCTTTAACTCTTTATTGCTTTGCTATATTCTTTTCCATTAAAAATCTTGCTTGTCGTTCTGCTCCTCCAGTCTTATTCTAGAATGTTCACTTGCCTGAAGAACTCATTAAAGTGCTTCCATTTTGAAGCACCTGGAAGAGAGAAAAGTGATCGGGAATAGTTAATATGGATTCACCAAGGGCAAGTCATACCTGACCCACCTGGTTGCCTTCTATGATGAGATAACTGGCTCTGTGGATATGAGGAAGTCAGAGTCCTGCACTTGGTACGGAAAAATTCCTAGCTCTGTTAAAGGCTGGGACCGACTGGTTAAACAGCAGTTTGGCAGAAAAAGACCTGGGGATTACAGTGGATGAGAAGTTGGATTTGAGTCAACAGTGTGCCCTTGAAGTCAAGAAAGCTAATGGCATATTAGGGTACATTAGGTGGAGCATTTCCAGCTGATCTAGAGAAGCAATTATTCCCCTTTACTTGGCACTGATGAGGCCACATCTGGAGTTCTAGGTCCCCCACTACAGAAAGGATGTGGATGCATTGGAGAGGGTCCAGCAGAGGGCAACAAAAATGTTTAGGGGGATGGAGCACAAGACCTATGAGGAGTGGCTGAGGGCTATGGGCTTGTTTAGTCTGCAGAAGAGAAGAGTGAGGAGGGATTTGATAGCAGCCTTCAACTACCTGAAGGGGGGGTTCCAAAGAGGATGGAGAGAGGCTGTTCTCAGTAGTGACAGATGACAGAACAAGGAGCAATGGTCTCAAGTTACAGTGGGGGAGGTCTAGCTTGGATATTAGGAAAGACTATTTCCCTAGGAGGGTGGTGAATCACTGGAATGGTTACCTAGGGAGGTGGTGGAATGTCCATCCCTAGCAGTTTTTAAGTCCTGGCTTGACAAAGCCCTGGCTGGGATGATTTAGTTGGGATTGGTCCTGCCTTGGGCAGGGGGCTGGACTTGATGACCTCCTGAGGTCTCTTCCAGCCCTAAAATTCTATGACTCTGTGAATACAAGCTCCTGTTTGTTTTGAGGACT